>CAMTDV010000005.1:0-5084790 GCA_947069175.1 Scalesia atractyloides
CATTCTACTAAGATCTAGGTTCTTGCGTAGGTTGTTGGAAGGGTCCATTACCCCTCCTAGACCCAAGTCATGAGTTCCGATTAAAAAGGGTTTCCGACTCATGGTTCGATGAAAACGAGTGTCGTTGGTACCCTGGGTATTGGGAAAACTTTGAACTTTTGGAATGAGTCAAAAGGTACGTCTAGCGCATTCTCCTAAATATGGTTCTTGCGTAGGGTCTTGTAAGGGTCCACGAATGCCTCACAGACCCAAGTTTTTGAGCGAATTCAGAGGTTTGACTCATAGTTTAGTGTTAAGCGACTTGCCGTGTACCCGGGTATTGGGCAAAACTTGAAAATTTTGGAATGAGTCAAAGCGTATGTCTAGGGCATTATCCTTGATCCGGTTCTTGCGTAAGGTCTTGGAAGGGTCCGTTGACGCCTCGTAGACCCAAGTTATGAGCCGATTCAGAGGTCTGACTCATAGTTCAGTATAAGGTGACGTGTCGTGTACCGAGGTATTGGGCAAAAACTTGAAAATTTTGGAACTGTCAACGGGTATCACTAGGCATTCTCCTAGATCCGGTTCTAGCATAGGATCTTGGAAAAAGTCCACGGAAGCCTCTGAGACCCAAGTTACGAGCCAATTCAGAGGTCTGATTCATTGTTCATTGTTAAGTGACTTGTCGTATACCGGGGTATTGGGAAAACTTCAAATTTTCAGAACGAGTCAAAGGGTATGTCTAGGGCATTCTCCTAGATCAGGTTCTTGCGTAGGGTGTTGGAAAGGTCCATAAACGCCTCCTAGACCAAGTCGTGAGCCGATTAAAAGGTATGACTCATAGGTCGGTTGAAAACGACGTGTCGTGTTCCACGGTATTGGGGAAAACTTGAAAATTTTGGAACGAGTCAAAAGGTATGTCTAGCAATTTCTCGTTGATCCAGTTCTTTCGTAGGGTCTTGGAAGGGTCCACGGACGCCTCGCAGACCCAAGTTATGAGCCAGTTCATAGGTTTGACTCATCGTTCAGTGTTAAGCGACTTGTCGTGTACCCGGGTATTGGGCAAAACTTGAAAAATTTTTAACGAGTCAAAGGTTATGTCTAGGGAATTTTCCTTAATCCGGTTCTTGCGTAGGGTCTTGAAAGGGTCCCCGGACGCCTTTTAGACCCAAGTCATGATCCGATTAAGAGGTCTGACTAATAGTTCAGTGTTAAGTGACGTGACGTGTAACGGGGTATTGGGCAAAACTTGAAAATTTTGGAACTATCAAAGGGTATCTCTAGGGCATTCTCCTAGATCCGGTACTTGCGTAGGATTTTGGAAAGGTCCATGGATGCCTCCGAGACGGTAGGGTTATGAGCCAATTCAGAGGTCTGACTCATTGTTCAGTGTTAAGTGACGTGTCATGTACCGGGGTATTGGCAAAACTTCAAAATTTCGGACCGAGTCAAAGGGTATGTATAGGGCATTCTCCTAGATCCGGTTATTGCGTAGGGTGTTGGAAGGGTCCACTGACGCCTCCTAGACCAAAGTCATGAGCCGATTAAAAGGTCTGACTCATAGGTCGGTTGAAAACGACGTGTCGTGTACCGGGATATTGGGCAAAACTTGAAAATTTTGGAACTGTCAAAGGGTATCTCTAGGGCATTCTCCAAGATCCGGTTCTCGCGTAGGGTTTTGGAAGGGTCCATGGATGCCTCGCTGACCCAAATTATGAGCCAATTCAGAGGTTTGACTGATAGTGTTAAGCGACTTGTCGTGTACCGGGTATTGGCAAAACTTGAAATTTAGGAATTAGTCAAAGGGTATGTCTACGGATTTCTCCTTGATCCGATTTTACGTACGGTCTTGGAAGGGTACACGGATGCCTCCTAGACCCAAGTTATGAGCCGATTCAGAGGTTTGACTCATAGTTCAGTATAAAGTGACGTGTCGTGTAACGAGGTATTGGGCAAAACTTGAAAATTTGGAACTGTCAAAGGGTATCTCTAGGGCATTCTCTGGATACGGTTCTAGCGTAGGATCTTGGAAAAGTCCACGGAAGCCTCTGAGACCCAACTTATGAGCCAATTCAGAGGTCTGATTCATTGTTCGTGTTAAGTAACGTGTCGTGTACCGGGTATTGGGCAAAACCTCAAAATTTCGGAACGAGTCAAAGGGAATGTCTAGGGAATTCTCCTAGATCAGGTTCTTGCGTAGGTTGTTGGAAGGGTCCATTAACCCCTCCTAGACCCAAGTCATGAGCCGAGTAAAAGGTCCGACTCATAGGTCGGTTGAAAACGACGTGTCGTGTACCCTGGGTATTGGGAAAACTTGAAACTTTGGAATGAGTCAAAAGGTACGTCTAGCGCATTCTCCTAAATATGGTTCTTGCGTAGGGTCTTGTAAGGGTCCACGAATGCTCACACACCCAAGTTTTGAGCCAATTCAGAGGTTTGACTCATAGTTTAGTGTTAAGCGACTTGCCGTTTACCCGGTATTGGGCAAAACTTGAAAATTTTAGAATGAGTCAAAGCGTATGTCTAGGGCATTCTCCTAGATCCGGTTCTTGCGTAAGGTCTTAGAAGGGTCGTTGATGCCTCGTAGACCCAAGTTATGAGCCGATTCAGAGGTCTGACTCATAGTTCAGTATGATGTGACGTGTCGTGTACCGAGGTATGGGCAAAACTTGAAAATTTTGGAACTGTCAACGGGTATCACTAGGGCATTCTCCTAGATCCGGTTCTAGCATAGGATCTAGGAAAAGTCCACGGAAGCCTCCGAGACCAAGTAACGAGCCAATCAGAGGTCTGATTCATTGTTCAGTGTTAAGTGACGTGTCGTATACCGGGTATTGGGCAAAACTTCAAAATTTCAGAACGAGTCAAAGGGTATGTCTAGGCATTCTCCTAGATCAGGTTCTTGCGTAGGGTGTTGGAAAGGTCCATAAACGCCTCCTAGACCCAAGTCGTGAGCCGATTAAAAGGTATGACTCATAGGTGGGTTGAAATTGACGTGTCGTGTACCACGGTATTGGGGAAACTTGAAAATTTTGGAACGAGTCAAAAGGTATGTCTAGCGATTTCTCCTTGATCCAGTTCTTTCGTAGGGTCTTGGAAGGGTCCACGGACGCCTCGCAGACCCAAGTTATGAGCCAATTCATAGGTTTGACTCATCGTTCAGTGTTAAGGACTTGTCGTGTACCCGGGTATTGGGCAAAACTTGAAAATTTTTAACGAGTCAAAGGTTATGTCTAGGGAATTTTCTTAATCCGGTTCTTGCGTAGGGTCTTGAAAGGGTCCCCGGACGCCTTTTAGACCCAAGTCATGATCCGATTAAGAGGTCTGACTAATAGTTCAGTGTTAAGTGACGTGACGTGTAACGGGGTATTGGGCAAAACTTGAAAATTTTGGAACTATCAAAGGGTATCTCTAGGGCATTCTCCTAGATCCGGTACTTGCGTAGGATTTTGGAAAGGTCCATGGATGCCTCCGAGACCGTAGGGTTATGAGCCAATTCAGAGGTCTGACTCATTGTTCAGTGTTAAGTGACGTGTCGTGTACCGGGGTATCGTGCAAAACTTCAAAATTTCAGACCGAGTTAAAGGATATGTATAGGGCATTCTCGGAGATCCGGATATTGCGTAGGGTATTGGAAGGGTCCACTGATGCCTCCTAGACCCAAGTCATGAGCCGATTAAAAGGTCTAACTCATAGGTCGGTTGAAAACGACGTGTCGTGTACCGGGGTATTGGGAAAACTTGAAAATTTTGGAACTGTCAAAGGGTATCTCTAGGGCATTCTCCAAGATCCGGTTATTGCGTAGGGTCTTGGAAGGGTCCACGGATGCCTCGCGGACCCAACTTATGAGCCAATTCAGAGGTTTGACTGATAGTTCAGTGTTAAGCGACTTGTCGTGTACCCAGGTATTGGGCAAAACTTGAAATTTAGGAATGAGTCAAAGGGTATGTCTAGGGCTTTCTCCTTGATCCGGTTTTGCGTACGGTCTTGGAAGGGTCCTCAGATTCAGATATGTGACTCATAGTTCGGTATAAAGTGACGTGTCGTGTAACGAGGTATTGGGCAAAACTTGAAAATTTTGGAACTGTCAAAGGGTATCTCTAGGGCATTCTCCTAGATCCGGTTCTAGCGTAGGATCTTCGAAAAGTCCACGGAAGCCTCCGAGACCCAAGTTATGAGCCAATTCAGAGGTTTGATTCATTGTTCAGTGTTAAGTAACGTGTTGTGTACCGGGGTATTGGGCAAAACCTCAAAATTACAGAACGAGTCAAATGGAATGTCTAGGCCATTCTCCTAGATCAGGTTCTAGCGTAGGTTGTTGGTAGGGTCCATTAACCCCTCCTAGACCCAAGTCATGAGCCGATTAAAAGGTCTGACTCATAGGTCGGTTGATAACGACGTGTCGTGTACCCTGGGTATTGGGAAAACTTGAAAATTTTGGAATGAGTCAAAAGGTACGTCTAGCGCATTCTCCTAAATATGGTTCTTGCGTAGGGTCTTGTAAGGGTCCACGGATTCCTCACAGACCCAAGTTTTGAGCCAATTCAGAGGTTTGACTCATAGTTTAGTGTTAAGTGACCTGTCGTGTACCCGGGTATTGGGCAAAACTTGAAAATTTTGGAATGAGTCAAAGGGTATGTCTAGGGCATTCTCCTTGATCCGGTTCTTGCTTAAGGTCTTGGAAGGGTCCGTTGACGCCTCGTAGACCCAAGTTATGAGCCGATTCAGAGGTCTGACTCATAGTTCAGTATAAAGTGACGTGTCGTGTACCGAGGTATTGGGCAAAACTTGAAAAATTTGGAACTGTCAAAGAGTATCACTAGGGCATTCTCCTAGATCCGGTTCTAGCATAGGATCTTGGAAAAGTCCACGGAAGCCTCCGAGACCCAAGTTACGAGCCAATTCAGAGGTCTGATTCATTGGTTCAGTGTTAAGTGACGTGTCGTTATACCGGGGTATTGGGCAAAACTTCAAAATTTCGGAACGAGTCAAAGGGTATGTCTAGGGCATTCTCCTAGATTAGGTTCTTGTGTAGGGTGTTGGAAAGGTTCATAAACTCCTCCCAGACCCAAGTCGTGAACCGATTAAAAGGTATGACTCATAGGCCGGTTGAAAACGATGTGTCGTGTACCACGGTATTGGGCAAAACTTGCAAATTTTGGAACGAGTCAAAAGGTATGTCTAGCGATTTCTCCTTGATCCAGTTCTTTCGTAGGGTCTTGGAAGGGTCCACAGACGCCTCACAGACCCAAGTTATGAGCCAATTCAGAGGTTTGACTCATCATTCAGTGTTAAGCGACCTGTCGTGTACCCGGGTATTGGGCAAAACTTGAAAATTTTTTAATGAGTCAAAGGGTATGTATAGGGAATTTTCCTTACTACGGTTCTTGCCTAGGGTCATGAAAGGGTCCCCGGACGCCTTTTAGACCTAAGTCATGATCCGATTCAGAGGTCTGACTAATAGTTCAGTGTTAGGTGACGGTGACGTTGTAACGGGGTATTGGGCAAAACTTGAAAATTTTGGAACTATCAAAGGGTATCTCTAGGGCATTCTCCTAGATCCGGTACTTGCGTAGGATTTTGGAAAGGTCCAGGGATGCCTCCGAGACCGTAGGGTTATGAGCCAATTCAGAGGTCTGACTCGTTGTTCAGTGTTAAGTGACGTGTCGTGTAACGGGGTATTGGGCAAAACTTTAAAATTTCGGACCGAGTCAAAGGGTATGTATAGGGCATTCTCCTAGACCCGGATATTGCGTAGGGTGTTGGAAGGGTCCACTGATGCCTCCTAGACCCAAGTCATGAGCCGATTAAAAGGTCTGACTCATAGGTCGGTTGAAAACGACGTGTCGTGTACCGGGGTATTGGGCAAAACTTGAAAATTTTGGAACTGTCAAAGGGTATCTCTAGGGCATTCTCGAAGATCCGGTTCTTGCGTAGGGTCTTGGAAGGGTCCACGGATGCCTCGCAAACCCAAGTTATGAGCCAATTCAGAGGTTTGACTGATAGTCAGTGTTAAGCGACTTGTCGTGTACCCAGGTATTTGGCAAAACTTGAAATTTAGGAATGAGTCAAAGGTATGTCTAGGGCTTTCTCCTGGATCCAGTTTTGCGTACGGTCTTGGAAGGGTCCACGGATTCAGAGGTGTGACTCATAGTTCGGTATAAAGTGACGTGTCGTGTACCGAGGTATTGGGCAAAACTTGAAAATTTTGAAACTGTCAAAGGGTATCACGAGGCATCCGTGGACCCTTCCCAGACCCTACGCAAGAACCGGATCTTCGAGAATGCCCTAGAGATACCTTTGACAGTTCCAAAATTTTCAAGTTTTGCCCAATACCCGGTACACGACACGTCGTTTTCAACCGACCTATGAGTCAGACCTTTTAATCGGCTCATGACTTGGGTCTAGGAGGCATCAGTGGACCCTTCCAACACCCTACGCAATATCCGGATCTAGGAGAATGCCCTATACATACCTTTTGACTCAGTCCGAAATTTTGAAGTTTTGCCCAATACCCCGGTACACGACACGTCACTTAACACTGAACAATGAGTCAGACCTCTGAATTGGCTCATAACCCTATGGTCTCGGAGGCATCCATGGACCTTTCCAAAATCCTACGCAAGTACCGGATCTAGGAGAATGCCCTAGAGATACCCTTTGATAGTTCCAAAATTTTCAAGTTTTGCCCAATACCGTTACACGTCACGTCATTTAACACTGAACTGTTAGTCAGACCTCTGAATCGGATCATGACTTGGTCTAAAAGGCGTCCGGGGACCTTTCAAGACCCTAGGAAAGAACCGTATTAAGGAAATTCCCTAGACATACCCTTTGACTCATTAAAAAATTTTCAAGTTTGCCAATACCCGGGTACTCAACAGGTCGCTTAACACTGAAGGATGAGTCAAACCTCCGAATTGGTTCATAACTTGGGTCTGCGAGGCATCCGTGGACCTTCCAGACCCTACGAAAGAATGGATCAAGGAGAAATCGCTAGACATACCTTTTGACTCGTTCCAAAATTTTCAAGCTTTGCCCAATACCGTGGTACACGACACGTCATTTTCAACCGGCCTATGAGTCATACCTTTAATCGGTTCACGACTTGGGTCAGGAGGCGTTTATGAACCTTTCCAACCCTACACAAGAACCTAATCTAGGAGAATGCCTAGACATACCCTTTGACTCGTTCCGAATTTGAAGTTTTGCCCAATACCCCGGTATACGACACGTCACTTAACACTGAACCAATGAATCAGACCTCTGAATTGGCTCGTAACTTGGGTCTCGGAGGCTTCCGAGGACTTTTCTAAGATCCTATGCTAGAACCAAATCTAGGAGAATGCCCTAGTGATACCTGCTTGACAGTTCCAAATTTTCAAGTTTTGCCCGTACTCGTACACGACACGTCACTTTTACTGAACTATGAGTCAGACCTCTGAATCGGCTCATAACTTGGGTCTACGAGCGGTCAACGGACCCTTCCAAGACCTTACGCAAGAACCGGATCAAGGAGAATGCCTAGACATACGCTTTGACTCATTCCAAAATTTTCAAGTTTTGCCCGATACCCGGTACACGGCAAGTCGCTAACACTAAACTATGAGTCAAACCTCTAAATTGGCTCAAAACTTGGGTCTGTGAGGCATTCGTGTACCCTTACAAGACCCTACGCAAGAACCATATTTAGGAGAATGCGCTAGACGTACCTTTTGACTCATTCCAAAAGTTTCAAGTTTTCCCAATACCCAGGTACACGACACGTCGTTTTCAACCGACCTATGAGTCGGACCTTTTAATCGGCTCATGACTTGGGTCTAGGAGGGGTTAATGGACCCTTCCAACAACCTACGCAAGAACCTGATCTAGGAGAATGCCCTAGACATTCCCTTTGACTCTTTCCGAAATTTTGAGGTTTTGCCCAATACCCTGGTACACGACACGTTACTTAACACTGAACAATGAATCAGACCTCTGAATTGGCTCATAACTTGGGTCTCGGAGGTTTCCGTGACTTTTCAAAATCCTACGCTAGAACCGTATCCAGGAGAATGACCTAGAGATACCCTTTGACAGTTCCAAATTTTTCAAGTTTTGCCCAATACCTCGTTACACGACACGTCACTTTATACTGAACTATGAGTCACACCTCTGAATCGGCTCATAACTTGGGTCTAGGAGGCATCCGTGTACCCTTCCAAGACCGTACGCAAAATCGGATCAAGGAGAAATCCGTAGACATACCCTTTGACTCATTCCTAAAATTTCAAGTTTTGCCCAATACCCGGGTACACGACAAGTCGCTTAACACTGAACTATCAGTCAAACCTCTGAATTGGCTCATAACTTGGGTCAGCGAGGCATCCATGGACCCTTCCAAGACCCTACGCAGGAACCGGATCTTGGAGAATGCCCTAGAGATACCCTTTGACAGTTCCAAAATTTTCAAGTTTTGCCCAATATCCCGGTACACGACACGTCGTTTTTAACCGACCTATGAGTCAGACCTTATAATCGGCTCATGACTTTGGTCTAGGAGGCGTCAGTGGACCCTTCCAACACCCTACGCAATAACCGGATCTAGGAAATGCCCTATACATACCCTTTGACTCGGTCCGAAATTTTGAAGTTTTGCCCAATACCCCGGTACATGACACGTCACTTAACACTGAACAATGAGTCAGACCTCTGAATTGGCTCATAACCCTACGGTCTCGGAGGCATCCATGGACCTTTCCAAAATCCTACGCAAGAACCGGATCTAGGAGAATGCCCTAGAGATACCCTTTGACAGTTCCAAAATTTTCAAGTTTTGCCCAATACCCCGTTACACGACACGTCACTTAACACTGAACTATGAGTCAGACCTCTGAATCGGCTCATGACTTGGGTCTAAGAGGCGTCCGGGGACCCTCTCAAGACCCTATGCAAGAACCGGATTAAGGAAAATTCCCTAGACATACCCTTTGACTCATTAAAAAAATTTTCAAGTTTTGCCCAATACCCGGGTACACGACAAGTCGCTTAACACTGAATGATGAGTCAAACCTCTGAATTGGCTCATAACTTTAACTTGGGTCTGCGAGGCATCCGTGGACCCTTCCAAGACCATTCGAAAGAACTGATCAAGGAGAAATCGCTTGACATACCTTTTGACTCCTTCCAAAATTTTCAAGTTTTGCCCAATACCGTGGTACACGACACGTTGTTCTCAAGCACCTGATCAAGGAGAATGCCCTAGACATACCCTTTGACTCGTTCCGAAATTTTGAAGTTTTGCCCAATACCCCGGTACACGACACGTCACTTAACACTAAACAATGAATCAGACCTCTGAATTGGCTCATAACTTTAGTCTCGGAGGCTTCCGTGGACTTTTCCAAGATCCAACGCTAGAACTGGATCTAGGAGAATGCCCAAGAGATACCCTTTGACAGTTCCAAAATTTTCAAGTTTTGCCCAATACCTCGGTACACGACACGTCACTTTATACTGAACTATGAGTCAGACCTCTAAATCGGCTCATAACTTGGGTCTACGAGGCGTCAATGGGCCCTTCCAAGACCCTACGCAAGAACCAGATCAAGGAGAATGGCCTAGACATACCCTTTGACTCATTCCAAAATTTTCAAGTTTTGCCCAATACCCGGGTACACGACAAGTCGCTTAACACTAAACTATGAGTTAAACCTCTGAATTGGCTTAAAACTTGGGTCTGTAAGGCTTCCGTGGACCCTTACAAGACCCTACGCAAGAACCAGATTTAGGAGAATGCGCTAGACATACCTTTTGACTCATTCCAAAATTTTCAAGTTTTTCTCAATACCCAGGGTACACGACACGTCGTTTTCAACCGACCTATGAGTCAGACCTTTTAATCGGCTCATGACTTGGGTCTAGGAGGGGTTAATGGACCCTTCCAACACCCCACGCAAGAACCTTATCTAGGAGAATGGCCTAGACATTCCCTTTGACTCGTTCTGAAATTTTGAAGTTTTGCCCAATACCCCGGTACACGACACGTCACTTAACACTTAAGAATGAATCAGACCTCTAAATTGTCTCATAACTTGGGTCTCGGAGGCTTCCGTGGACTTTTCCAAGATCATACGCTAGAACCGGATCTAGGAGAATGCCCTAGAGATACCCTTTGACAGTTCCAAAATTTTCAAGTTTTGCACAATACCTCAGTACACGAGACGTCTCTTTATACTAAACTATGAGTCAGACCTCTGAATCGGCTCATAACTTGGTCTAGGAGGCATCCGTGGACCCTTCCAAGACCGTACGCAAAAACCTGATCAAGGAGAATGCCCTAGATATACCCTTTGACTCATTCCTAAATTTTAAGTTTTGCCCAATACCCGGTACACGACAAGTCGCTTAGTCAAACCTCTGAATTGGCTCATAACTTGGGTCTGCGAGGAATCCGTGGACCCTTTCAAGACCCTACGCAACAACCGGATCTTGGAGAATGCACTAGACATACCCTTTGACTCATTCCAAAAATTTCAACTTTTGCCCAATACCCATGGTACACGACACGTCGTTTTCAACCGACCTATGAGTCAGATCTTTTAATCGGCTCAAGACTTGGGTCTAGGCGGGGTTAATGGACCCTTCCAACACCCTATGCAATAACCGGATCTAGGAGAATGCCCTATACATACCCTTTGACTCGGTCCGAAATTTGAAGTTATGCCCAATACCCCGGTACACGACACGTCACTTAACACTTAAGAATGAATCAGACCTCTGAATTGGCTCATAACTTGGGTCTTTGAGGCTTCCGTGGACGTTTCCAAGATCCTACTCTAGAACCGGATCAAGGAGAATGCCCTAGAGATACCCTTTGACAGTTCCAAAATTTTCAAGTTTTGGCCAATACCTCGGTACACGACACGTCACTTTATACTGAACTATGAGTCATACCTCTGAATTGGCTAATAACTTGGGTCTACTAGGCATCCATGGACCCTTCCAAGACCCTACACAAGAACTGGATCAAGGAGAATGCCCTAGACATACCCTTTGACTCATTCCAAAATTTTCAAGTTTTGCCCAATACGCGGGTACACGACAAGTCGCTTAACCCTAAACTATGAGTCAAACCTCTGAATTGGCTGATAACTTAGGTCTGTGAGGCGTCCCTGGACCCTTCCAAGACCCTACGCAAGAACCGGATCTAGGTGAATGCGCTAGACATACCTTTTGACTTGTTCCAAAATTTGTAAGTTTTTCCTAATACCCGGGTACACGACACGTCGTTTTCAACCAACCTATGAGTCAGACCTTTTAATCGGCTCATGACTTGACTCTAGGAGGCGTTTATGGACTTTTCCAACACCTACGCAAGAACCTGATCTAGGAGAATGCTCTAGACATACCTTTTGACTCGTTCTGAAATTTTGAAGTTTTACCCAATACCCCTCTGCACAACACGTCACTTAACACTGAACAATGAATCAAACCTCTGAATTGGCTCATAACATGGGTCTCGGAGGCTTCCGTGGACTTTTCCACGATCCTACACTAGAACCGGTTCTAGAAGAATGCCCTAGAGATACCATTTGACAGTTCCAAAATTTTCAAGTTTTGCCCAATACCTCGGTATACGACACGTCACTTTATACTGACCTATGTGTCAGACCTCTGAATCGGCTCATAACTTGGGTCTACGAGGCGTCCATGGACCCTTCCAAGACCCTACGCAAGAACCGGATCAAGGAGAATGCCCTAGAAATACCTTTAACTCATTCCAAAATTTTCAAGTTTTGCCCAATAACCGGGTACACGAAAAGTTGGTTAACACTAAACTATTAGTCAAACCTCTGAATTGGCTCAAAACTTGGGTCTGCGAGGCTTTCGTGGACCCTCACAAGACCCTACGCAAGAACCAGATCTAGGAGAATGCGCTAGACATACCTTTTGACTCATTCCAAAATTTTCAACTTTTGCCCAATACCCATGGTACACGACACGTCGTTTTCAACCGACCTATGAGTCAGACCTTTTAATAGGCTCATGACTTGGGTCTAGGAGGGGTTAATGGACCCTTCCAACACCCTACGCAAGAACCTGATCTAGGAGAATGGCCTAGACATTCCTTTGACTCGTTCTGAAATTTTGAAGTTTTGTCCAATACCCCGGTACACGACACGTCACTTAACACTTAACAATGAATCAAACCTCTTAATTGGCTCATAACTTGGGTCTCTGAGGCTTTCGTGGACGTTTCCAAGATCCTACGCTAGAACCGTATCCAGGAGAGGTCCATAAACGCCTCCTAGACCAAAGTCATGAGCCGATTAAAAGGTATGACTCATAGGTTGGGTGAAAACGTCGTGTCGTGTACCACGGTATTGGGCAGTCTAGCGATTTCTCCTTGATCCAGTTCTCTCGTAGGGTCTTGGAAGGGTCCACGGACGCCTCGCAGACGCAAGTTATGAGCCAATTCAGAGGTTTGTCTCATCGTTCAGTGTTAAGCGACTTGCCGTGTACCTGGGTATTGGGCAAAACTTGAAAATTTTGTAATGAGTCAAAGGGTATGTCTAGGAAATTTTCCTTAATCCGGTTCTTGCGTAGGGTCTTGAAAGGGTCCCGGACGCCTCTTAGACCCAAGTCATGAGCCGATTCAGAGGTCTGACTCATAGTTCAGTGTTAAGTGACGTGTCGTGTACCTGGGTATTGGACAAAACTTGAAAATTTTGAAACTGTCAAAGGGTATCTCTAGGGCATTCTCCAAGATCCGGTTCTTGCGTAGGGTCTAGGAAGGGTCCACAGATGCCTCACAGACCCAAGTTATGAGCCAATTCAGAGGTTTGACTGATAGTTCAGTGTTTAAACGACTTGTCGTGTACCCCGGCATTGGGCAAAACATGAAATTTAGGAATGAGTCACAGGATATGTCTAGAGCATTCTCCTTGATCCTATTTTTGCGTACGGTCTTGGAAGGGTCCACGGATGCCTCCTAGACCCAAGTTATGAGCCGATTCAGAGGTCTGACACATAGTTCAGTATAAAGTGACGTGTCGTGTACCGAGGTATTGGGCAAAACTTGAAAATTTTGGAACTGTCAAAGGGTTTCTCTAGGGCATTCGCCTTGATCCAGTTCTAGGGTAGGATCTTGAAAAGGTCCACGAAAGCCTCAGAGACCCAAGTTATGAGCCAATTCAGAGGTCTGATTCATTCTTAAATGTTAAGTGACGTGTCGTGTACCGGGGTATTGGGCAAAACTTCAAAATTTCAAAACGAGTCAAAGGGAATGTCTAGGCCATTCTCCTAGATTAGGTTCTTGCGTAGGGTGTTGGAAGGTCCATTAACCCCTCCTAGACCTAAGTCATGAGCCGATTAAAAGGTCTGACTCATAGGTCGGTTGAAAACGACGTGTCGTGTACCATGGGTATTGGGCAAAAGTTAAAAATTTTGGAATGAGTCAAAAGGTATGTCTAGCGCATTCTCCTAGATCTGGTTCTTGCGTAGGGTCTTGTAAGGGTCCACGGACGCCTCGCAGACCCAAGTTTTGAGCCAATTCATAGGTTTGACTCATAGTTTAGTGTTAAGCGACTTGTCGCGTACCCGGGTATTGGCCAAAACTTGAAAATTTTGGAATGAGTCAAAGGGTATGTCTAGGGCATTCTCCATGGAAGCCTCGAGACCCAAGTTATGAGCCAATTCAAAGGTCTGATTCATTCTTCAGTGTTAAGTGACGTGTCGTGTACCGGGGCATTGGGCAAAATTTCAAAATTTTGGAATGAGTCAAAGGGAATGTCTCGGCCATTCTCCTAAATCAGGTTCTTGCATAGGGTGTTGGAAGGGTCCAGTAACTCATCCTAGACCCAAGTCACGAGCCGATTAAAAGGTATGACGAATAGGTCGGTTGTAAACGACGTGTCGTGTACCACGGTATTTCGAAAAACTTGAAAATTTTGAAACGAGTCAAAAGGTATGTCTAGCGCATTCGCCTTGATCCAGTTCTTTCGTTAGGGTCTTGGAAGTTTTTAGCCAATTCAAAGGTCTAACTCATAGTTCAGTATAAAGTGACGTGTCGTGTACCGAGGTATTGGGCAAAACTTGAAATTTTGGAATTGTCAAAGGGTATCTCTAGGGCATTCTCTTTGATCCGGTTCTAGCGTAGGATCTTGGAAAGGTCCATGGAAGCCTCCGAGACCCAAGTTATGAGCCAATTCAGAGGTCTGATTCATTGTTCAGTGTTAAGTGACGTGTCGTGAACCTGGGTATTGGGAAAAACTTCAAAATTTTGGAACGAGTCAAAGGTATGTCTAGGGCATTCTCCTAGATCAGGTTCTTGCGTAGGGTGTTGCAAAGGTCCATAAACGCCTCCTAGACCTAAGTCGTGAGCCGATTAAAAGGTATGACTCATAGGTCGGTTGAAAACGCCGTGCCGTGTACCACAGTATTGGGCAAAACTTGAAAATTTTGGAAGGAGTCAAAAGTTATGTCTAGCGATTTTTCCTTGATTCAGTTCTTTCGTAGGGTCTTGGAAGGGTCTTACGGACGCCTCGCAGACCCAAGTTATGAGCCAATTCAGAGATTTGAATCATCGTTCAGTGTTAAGCGACTTGTCGTGTACCCGGGTATTGGGCAAAACTTGAAAATTTTGTAATGAGTCAAAGGGTATGTCTAGGGAATTTTCTCTAATCCGGTTCTTGCGTAGGGTCTTGAAAGGGTCCACGGACGCCTCTTAGACCCAAGTCATCAGCAGATTCAGAGGTCTGACTCATAGTTCAATGTTTAGTGACGTGTCGTGTAACGGGGTATTGAGCAAAACTTGAAAATTTTGGAACTGTCAAAGAGTATCTCTAAGGCATTCTCCTAGATCCGGTTCTTGCGTATGATTTTGGAAAGGTCCATGGATGCCTCCGAGACCCAAGGGTTATGATCCAATTCATTGGTCTGACTCATTGTTCAGTGTTAAGTGACGTGTTGTGTACCGGGGTAATGGGAAAAACTTCAAATTTCGGACCGAGTCAAAGGGTATGTATAGGGCATTCTCCTAGATCCGGTTATTGCATAGGGTGTTGGAAGGGTCCACTGACGTCTCCTAGACCCAAGGCATGAGCCGATTAAAAGGTCTGACTCATAGGTCGGTTGAAAACGACGTGTCGTGTACCGGGGTATTGGGCAAAACTTGAAAATTTTGGAACAGTCAAAGGGTATCTCTAGGGCATTCTCCAAGATCCGGTTGTTGCGTAGGGTCTTGAAAGGGTCCACAGATGCCTCGCAGACCCAAGTTATGAGCCAATTCAGAGGTTTGACTAAGCGACTTGTCGTGTACCCGGGTATTGGGCAAAACTTGAAATTTAGGAATGAGTCAAAGGGTATATCTAGGGCATTCTCCATGATCCTGTTTTTGCGTACGGTCTTGGAAGGGTCCACGGATGCCTCCTAGACCCAAGTTATGAGCCGATTCAGAGGTCTGACTCATAGTTTAGTATAAAGAGACGTGTCGTGTACTGAGGTATTGGGCAAAACTTGAAAATTTTGGAACTGTCAAAAGGTATCTCTAGGGCATTCTCCTAGATCCGGTTCTAGCGTATGATCTTGGAAAAGTCCACGGAAGCCTCCGAGACCCAAGTTATGAGACAATTTAGAGGTCTGATTCATTGTTCAGTGTTAAGTAATAAGTCGTGTACCGGGGTATTGGGCAAAACCTCAAAATTTCAGAATGGGTCAAAGGGAATGTCTAGGCCATTCTCCTAGATAAGGTTCTTGCGTGGGGTGTTGGAAGGGTCCATTAACCCCTCCTAGACCTAAGTCATGAGCCAATTAAAAGGTCTGACTCATAGGTCGGTTGAAAACGACGTGTCGTGTACCCTGGGCATTGAGAAAAACTTGAAAATTTTGGAATGAGTCAAAAGGTATGTCTAGCGCATTCTCCTAAATCTGGTTCTTGGCTAGGGTCTTGTAAGGGTCCACGGAAGCCTTACAGGCCCAAGTTTTAAGCCAATTCAGTGGTTTGACTCATAGTTTAGTGTTAAGCGATTTGTCGTGTACCCGGGTATTGGGCAAAACTTGAAAATTTTGGAATGAGTCAAAGGGTATGTCTAGGGCATTCTCCTTGATCTGGTTCTTGCGTAGGGTCTTGGAAGGGCCCATTGACGCCTTGTAGACCCAAGTTATGAGCCGATTTAGAGGTCTGACTCATAGTTCAGTATAAAGTGACGTGTCGTGTACCGAGGTATTGGGCAAAACTTGAAAATTTTGGAACTGTCAAAGGGTATCTCTAAGGCATTCTCCTAGATCCAGTTCTAGCGTTGGATCTTGGAAAAGTCCACGGAAGCCTCCGAGACTAAAGTTATGAGCCAATTCAGAGGTCTGATTCATTGTTTAGTGTTAAGTGACGTGTCGTGTTCCAGGGTATTGGGCAAAACTTCAAAATTTCGGAACGAGTCAAAGGGTATGTCTCCTTGATCAGGTGCTTGTGAAGGGTGTTGGAAAGGTCCATAAACGCCTCCTAGACCCAAGTCATGAGCCGATTAAAAGGTATGACTCATAGGCGGTTGAGAGCAACGTGTCGTATACCACGGTATTGGGCAAAACTTGAAAATTTTGGAAGGAGTCAAAAGGTATGTCTAGCGATTTCTCCTTGATCAGTTCTTTCGTAGGGTCTTGGAAGGGTCTACGGACGCCTCGCAGACCCAAGTTAAAGTTATGAGCCAATTCAGAGGTTTGACTCATCATTCAGTGTTAAGCGACTTGTCGTGTACCGGGTATTGGGCAAAACTTGAAAAAAATTTTAATGAATCAAAGGGTATGTCTAGGGAATTTTCCTTAATCCGGTTCTTGCATAGGATCTTGAAAGGGTCCCCGGACGCCTCTTAGACCCAAGTCATGAGCTGATTCAGAGGTCTGACTCATAGTTCAGTGTTAAGTGACGTGTCGTGTAACGGGGTATTGGGCAAAACTTGAAAATTTTGGAACTGTCAAAGGGTATCTCTAGGGCATTCTCCTAGATCCGGTTCTTGCGTAGGATTTTGGAAAGGTCCATGGATGCCTCCGAGACCGTAGGGTTATGAGCCAATTCAGAGGTCCGACTCATTGTTCAGTGTTAAGTGACGTGTCATGTACCGGGGTATTGGGCAAAACTTCAAAATTTCGGACCGAGTCAAAGGGTATGTATAGGGCATTCTCCTAGATCCGGTTATTGCTTAGGGTGTTGGAAGGGTCCACTGACGCCTCCTAGACCAAAGTCATGAGCCGATTAAAAGGTCTGACTCGTAGGTCGGTTGAAAACGACGTGTCGTGTACCGGGATATTGGGCAAAACTTGAAAATTTTGGAACTGTCAAAGGGTATCTCTAGGGCATTCTCCAAGATCCGGTTCTTGCGTAGGGTCTTGGAAGGGTCCATGGATGCCTCGCTGACCCAAGTTATGAGCTTATTCAGAGGTTTGACTGATAGTTCAGTGTTAAGCGACTTGTCGTGTACCCGGGTATTGGGCAAAACTTGAAATTTAGGAATGAGTCAAAGGGTATGTCTACGGATTTCTCCATGATCCGATTTTGCGTACGGTCTTGGAAGGGTACACGGATGCCTCCTAGACCCAAGTTATGAGCGGATTCAGAGGTGTGACTCATAGTTCGGTATAAAGTGACGTGTCGTGTAACGAGGTATTGGGCAAAACTTGAAAATTTCAGAACTGTCAAAGGGTATCTCTAGGGCATTCCCCTAGATCCGGTTCTAGCGTAGGATCTTCGAAAAGTCCACGAAAGCCTCCGAGACCCAAGTTATGAGCCAATTCAGAGGACTGATTCATTGTTCAGTGTTAAGTAACGTGTCGTGTACCAGGGTACTGGGCAAAACCTCAAATTTCAGAACGAGTCAAAGGGAATGTCTAGCCTATTCTCCTAGATCAGGTTCTTGCGTAGGTTGTTGGATGGGTCCATTAACCCCTCCTAGACCCAAGTCATGAGCCGATTAAAAGGTCTGACTCATAGGTCGGTTGAAAACGACGTGTCGTGTACCCTCGGTATTGGGAAAACTTGAAAATTTTGGAATGAGTCAAAAGGTACGTCTAGCGCATTATCCTAAATATGGTTCTGACGTAGGGTCTTGTAAGGGTCCACGGATGCCTCACAGACCCAAGTTTTGAGCCAATTCAGAGGTTTGACTCATAGTTTAGTGTTAAGCGACTTGTCGTGTACCCGGGTATTGGGCAAAACTTGAAAATTTTGGAATGAGTCAAAGGGTATGTCTAGGGCATTCTCCTTGATCCGGTTCTTGCGTAAGGTCTTGGAAGGGTCTGTTGACGCCTCGTAGACCCAAGTTATGAGCCGATTCAGAGGTCTGACTCATAGTTCAGTATAAAGTGACGTGTCGTGTACCGAGGTATTGGGCAAAACTTGAAAATTTTGGAACTGTCAAAGGGCATCTCTAGGGCATTCTCCTAGATCCGGTTCTAGCATAGGATCTTGGAAAAGTCCACGGAAGCCTCCGAGACCCAAGTTACGAGCCAATTCAGAGGTCTGATTCATTGTTCAGTGTTAAGTGACGTGTCGTGTACCAGGGTATTGGGCAAAACTTCAAAATTTCGAAACGAGTCAAAGGGTATATCTAGGGCATTCTTCTAGATCAAGTTCTCGGTAGGGTGTTGGAAAGGTCCATAAATGCCTCCTAGACCCAAGTCATGAGCCGATTAAAAGGTATGACTCATAGGTCGGTTGAAAACGACGTGTCGTGTACCACAGCATTGGGCAAAACTTGAAAATTTAAGAACGAGTCAAAAGGTAAGTCTAACGATTTCTCCTTGATCCAATTCTTTCGTAGGGTCATGGAAGTGTCCACAGATGCCTCGTAGACCCAAGTTATGAGCCAATTCAGATGTTTAACTCATAGTTCAGTGTTAAGCGACTTGTCGTGTACACGGGTATTGGGCAAAACTTGAAAATTTTGTAATGAGTCAAAGGGTATGTCTAGGGAATTTTCCTTAATCCGGTTCTTGCGTAGGGTCTTGAAAAGGTCAACGGACGCCTCTTAGACCTAAGTCATAAGCCGATTCAGAGGTCTGACTCATAGTTCAGTGTTCAGTGACGTGTCGTGTAACGGGGTATTGGGCAAAACTTGAAAAATTTGGAACTGTTAAAGGGTATCCGAGGGCATTCTCCTAGATCCGGTTCTTGCGTAGGGTCTTGGAAGGGTCCACGGACGTCTCCGAGACCGAAGTTATGAGCCAATTCAGAGGTCTAACTCATTGTTCAGTGTTAAGCGATGTGTCGTGTACTAGAGTATTAGGCAAAACTAGAAAATTCTGGAACGAGTCAAAGGGTATGTATAGGGCATTCTCCTAGATCCGGTTCATGCATTGGGTGTTGTAAGGGTCCACTGACACCTCCTAGACGCAAGTCATGAGCCGATTAGAAGGTCTGACTCATAGGTCGGTTGAAAACGACCTGTCGTGTACCCGGATATTGGGCAAAACTTAAAAATTTTGGAACAAGCCAAAAGGTATGTCTAGTGCATTCACCAAGATCCGGTTCTTGCGTAGGGTCTTGGAAGGGTCCACGGACGCCTCGCAGACGCAAGTTATCAGCTAATTCAGAGGTTTGACACATACTTTAGTGTTAAGCGACTTGTCGTGTATCCGGGTATTGGGCAAAACTTGAAAATTTTGCAATGAGTCAAAGGGTATGTCTTGTGCATTCTCCTTAATTCGGTTCTTGCGTAGGGTCTTGGAAGGGTCCACGAACGCCTCTTAGACCCAAGTCATGAGCTGATTCAGAGGTCTGACTTATAGTTCAGTGTTAAGTGACGTGTCGTGTATCAGGGTATTGGGTAAAACCTGAAAATTTTGGAATGAGTCAAAGGGTATGTCTAGGGAATTCTCCTTGATCCGGTTCTTGCGTAGGGTCTTTGAAGAGTCCATGGACGCCTCGTAGACCCAAGTTATGAGCCGATTCAGAGGTCTGAGTCATAGTTCAGTATAAAGTGACGTGTCGTGTACCGAGGTATTGGCGAAAACTTCAAATTGGAACTGTCAAAGGGTATCTCTAGGGCATTCTCCTAGATCTGGTTCTAGCGTAGGAGCTTGGAAAGGTCCACGGAAGACTCCGAGACCTAAGTTATGAGCCAATTCAGAGGTCTGATTCCTTCTTCATTGTTAAGTGACGCGTCGTGTACCGGGGTATTGGGCAAAACTTCAAAATTTTGGAACGAGTCAAAGGGAATGTCTATGGCGTTCTCCTAGATAAGGTTCTTGCGTAGGGTGTTGGAAGGGTACATTAACCCCTCCTAGACCCAAGTCATGAGCCGATTAAAAGGTATGACTAATAGGTCGGTTGAAAACGATGTGTCGTGCATTGGGGAAACGATGTGTTCGTGCATTGGGCAAAACTTGAAAATTTTGGAACGGGTCAAAAGGTATGTCTAGCGCATTCTCCTTGATCTAGTTCTTTCGTAGGGTCTTGGAAGGGTCCATGGACGCCTCGTAGACCCAAGTTATTAGCCGATTCAGAGGTCTGACTCATAGTTCAGTATAAAGTGACGTGTCGTGTACCGAGGTATTGGGCAAAACTTGAAAATTTTGGAACTGTCAAAGGGTATCTCTAGGGCATTCTCCTTGATCCGGTTCTAGCATAGGATATTGGGAAGGTCCATGGAAGCCTCCGTGACCCAAGTTATGAGCCAATTCAGAGGTCTGATTCATTGTTCAGTGTTAAGTGATGTGTCGTGTACCGGGGTATTGGGCAAAACTTTAAAATTTCGGAACGAGTCAAAGGGAATGTCTAGGCCATTCTCCTAGATCAGGTTCTTGTGTAGGGTGTTGGAAGGGTCTATTAACCCCTCGTAGACCAAAGTCATGAGCCGATTAAAAGGTCTGACTCATAGGTTGGTTGAAAATGACGTGTCGTGTACCCTGGGTATTGGGCGAAACTTGAAAATTTTGGAATGAGTCAAAAGGTATGTCTAGCGCATTCTCCTAGATCTGGTTCTTGCATAGGGTCTTGTAAGGGTCCACGGAAGGCTCGCAGACCCAAGTTTTTAGCCAACTCAGATGTTTGACTCATCATTCAGTGTTAAGCGACCTGTCGTGTACCCGGGTATTGGGCAAAACTTGAAAATTTTTTAATGAGTCAAAGGGTATTTCTAGGGAATTTTCCTTAATACGGTTCTTGCCTAGGGTATTGAAAGGGTCCCCGGACGCCTTTTAGACCCAAGTCATGAGCGATTCTGAGGTCTGACTCATAGTTCAGTATAAAGTGACGTGTCGCGTACCGAGGTATTGGGCAAAACTTGAAAATTTTGGAATTGTCAAAGGGTATCTCTAGGGCATTCTCCTAGATCCGGTTCTAGCATAGTATCTTGGAAAAGTCCACGGAAGCCTCCGAGACCCAAGTTATGAGCCAATTCAGAGGTCTGATTCATTGTTTAGTGTTGAGTGACGTGTCGTGTACCGGGGTATTGGGCAAAACTTCAAAATTTCGGAACGAGTCAAAAGGTATTCTAGGGCATTCTCCTCTATCAAGTTCTTGTGTAGGGTGTTGGAAAGGTCCATAAATGCCTACTAGACCCAAGTCATGAGCCAATTAAAAGGTATGACTCATAGGTCGGTTGAAAACGACGCGTTGTGTACCACAGTATTGGGCAAAACTTGAAAATTTTGGAACGAGTCAAAAGGTATGTCTAGCGCATTCTCCTTGATCCAGTTCTTTCGTAGGGTCTTGGAAGGGTCCCCGGACGCCTCGCAGACCCAAGTTATGAGCCAATTCAGAGGTTTGACTCATAGTTCAGTGTTAAACGACTTGTCGTGTACCCGGGTATTGGGCAAAACTTGAAAATTTTGGAACGAGTGAAAAGTTATGTCTAGCTCATTCTCCTTGATCCAGTTCTTTCGCAGGGTCTCGGAAGGTTCTATGGACGCCACGTAGACCAAAGTTATGAGCCGATTCAGAGGTCTGACTCATAGTTCAGTATAAGGTGACGTGTCGTGTACCGACGTATTGGGCAAAACTTGAAAATTTTGGAACTATCAAAGGGTATTTCTAGGGCATTTTCCTTGATCTGGTTCTAGCGTAGGATCTTGGAAAGGTCCACGGAAGCCTCCGAGACCCAAGTTAGAGCCAATTCAGAAGTCTGATTCATTGTTCAGTGTTAAGTGACGTGTCGTGTACCGGGTATTGGGCAAAACTTTAAAATTTCAGAACGAGTCAAAGGGAATGTCTAGGCCATTCTCCTAGATCAAGTTCTTGCGTAGGGTGTTGTAAGGGTCCACTGACGCCTCCTAGATCCAAGTCATGAGCTAATTAAATGGTCTGACTCATAGGTTGGTTGAAAACGACGTGTCGTGTACCCGGGTATTGGGCAAATCTTCAAAATTTTGGAACGAGTAAAAAGGTACGTCTAGCACATTCTCCTAGATCTGGTACTTGCGTTGGGTCTTGTAAGGGTCCTCGGAAGCCTCTTAGACCCAAGTTATCAGCCAATTCAGAGGTTTGACTCATAGTTTAGTGTTAAGCGACTTGTCGTGTACCCGCGTAATGGGCAAAACTTAAAAATTTTGGAACGAGTCAAAGTGTATGTCTAGGGCATTCTCCTTGATCCGGTTCTTGCGTAGGGTCTTGGAATGGTCCATGGACGCCTCGTAGACCCAAGTTATGAGCCGATTCAAAGCTCTGACTCATAGTTCAGTATAAAGTGACGTGTCGTGAGGTATTGGGCAAAACTTGAAAATCTTGGAACTGTCAAAGAGTATCTCTGGGGCATTCTCCTAGATCCAGTTCTAGCGTAGGATCTTGGAAAAGTCCATGGATGCCTCTGAGACCCAAGTTATGAGCCAATTCAGAGGTCTGATTCATTGTTCAGTGTTGAGTGACATATCGTATACCGGGGTATTGGGCAAAACTTCAAAATTTTGGAACGAGTCAAAGGGTATGTCTAGGGCGTTTTCCTAGATCAGGTTCTTGCGTAGGGTGTTGGAAAGGTCCATAAACGCCTCCTAGACCTTTCCAACACCCTACAGAAGAACCTGATCGAGGACAATGCCCTAGACATACCCTTTGACTCGTTCCGAAATTTTGAAGTTTTGCCCAATACCCTGGACACGACACGTCACTTAACACTGAACAATGAATCAGACCATTGAATTGGCTCGTAACTTGGGTCTCGGAGGCTTCCGTGGACTTTTCCAAGATCCTATGCTAGAACCCGATCTAGGAGAATGCCCTAGAGATGCCCTTTGACATTTCCAAAATTTTCAAGTTTTGCCCAATACCTCGGTACACGACACGTCACTTTATACTGAACTATGAGTCAGACCTCTGAATCGGCTCATAACTTGGGTCTACGAGACGTCAACGGACCCTTCAAAGACCTTATGCAAGAACCGGATCAAGGAGAATGCCCTAGACATACCCTTTGACTCATTCCAAAATTTTCAAGTTTTGCCCAATACCCGGGTACACGACAAGTTGCTTAACACTAAACTATGACTCTAACCTCTGAATTGGCTCAAAACTTGAGTCTGTGAGGCATCCGTGGACCCTTACAAGACCGTACGCAAGAACCATATTTAGGATAATGCGCTAGACGTACCTTTTGACTCATTCCAAATTTTAAGTTTTCCCAATACCCAGGGTACACGACACGTCGTTTTCAACCGACCTATGAGTCAAACATTTTAATCGGCTCATGACTTGGGTCTAGGAGGGGTTAATGGACCCTTCCAACAACCTACGCAAGAACCTGATCTAGGAGAATGGCCTAGACATTCCCTTTGACCCGTTCCGAATTTGAGGTTTTGCCCACTACCCCGGTACACGACACGTTACTTAACACTGAACAATGAATCAGACCTCTGAATTGGCTCATAACTTGGGTCTCGGAGGCTTCTGTGGACTTTTCGAAGATCCTACGATAGAACCGGATATAGGAGAATGCCCTAGAGATACCCTTTGACAGTTCTGAAATTTTCAAGTTTTGCCCGATACCTCGTTACACGACACGTCACTTTATACCGAACTATGAGTCACACCTCTGAATCCGTGGACCCTTCCAAGACCGTACGCAAAACCGGATCAAGGAGAAAGCCCTAGACATACCTTTGACTCATTCCTAAATTTCAAGTTTTGCCCAATACCTGGGTCCACGACAAGTCGCTTAACACTAAACTATCAGTCAAAACTCTGAATTGGCTCATAACTTGGGTCTGCGAGTCATCCGTGGACCCTTCCAAGACCCTACGCAAGAACCGGATCTTCGAGAATGCCATAGAGATACCCTTTGACAGTTCCAAAATTTTCAAGTTTTGCCCAATACACCGGTACACGACACGTCGTTTTCAACCGACCTATGAGTCAGACCTTTTAATCGGCTCATGACTTGGCTCTAGGAGGCGTCAGTGGACCCTTCCAACACCCTACGCAATATCCGGATCTAGGAGAATGCCCTATACATACCCTTTGACTCGGTCCGAAATTTTGAAGTTTTGCCCAATACCCCGGTACACGACACGTCACTTAACACTGAACAATGAGTTAGACCTCTGAATTGGCTCATAACCCTACGGTCTCGGAGGCATCCATGGACCTTTCCAAAATCCTACGCAAGTACCGGATCTAGGAGAATGCCCTAGAGATACCCTTTGATAGTTCCAAAATTTTCAAGTTTTGCCCAATACCCTGTTACACGTCACGTCACTTAACACTGAACTATGAGTCAGACCTCTGAATCGGCTCATGACTTGGGTCTAAAAGGCGTCCGGGGACCCTTTCAAGACCCTAGGCAAGAACCGTATTAAGGAAAATTCCCTAGACATACCTTTTGACTCATTAAAAAATTTTCAAGTTTTGCCCAATACCCGGGTACACGACAGGTCGCTTAACACTGAATGATGAGTCAAACCTCTGAATTGGCTCATAACTTGGGTATGCGAGGCGTCCGTGGACCCTTCCAAGACCCTACGAAAGAACTGGATCAAGGAGAAATCGCAAGACATACCTTTTGACTCGTTCCAAAATTTTCAAGTTTTGCCCAATACCGTGATACACGACACGTCGTTTTCAACCGGCCTATGAGTCATACCTTTTAATCGGCTCACGACTTGGGTCTAGGAGGCGTTTATGGACCTTTCCAACACCCTAAACAAGAACCTGATCTTGGAGAATGCCCTAGACATACCCTTTGACTCGTTCTGAAATTTTGAAGTTTTGCCCAATACCCCGGTACACGACACGTCACTTAACACTGAACAATGAGTCAGACCTCTGAATTGGCTCATAACCCAACGGTCTTAGAGGCATCCATGGATCTTTCCAAAATCCTAGGCAAGTACCGGATCTAGGAAAATGCCCTAGAGATACCCTTTGACAGTTCCAAAATTTTCAAGTTTTGCCCAATACCCCGTTACACGTCACGTCACTTAACACTGAATTATGAGTCAGACTCTGAATTGGCTCATGACTTGGGTCTAAGAGGCGTCCGGGGACCCTTTCAAGACCCTACGCAAGAACCGGATTAAGGAAAATTCCCAAGACATACCATTTGACTCGTTAAAATATTTTCAAGTTTTGCCCAATACCCGGGTACACGACAAGTCGCTTAACACTGAACGATGAGTCAAACCTCTGAATTGGCTCATAACTTGGGTCTGCGAGGCATCCGTGGACCTTCCAATACCCTATGAAAGAACTGATCAAGGAGAAATCGCTAGACATACCTTTTCACTCATTCCAAAATTTTCAAGTTTTGCCCAATACCGTGGTACACGACACGTCGTTTTCAACCGACCTATGAGTCATACCTTTTAATCGGCTCACGACTTGGGTCTAGGAGGCGTTTATGGACCTTTCCAACACCCTACGCAAGAACCTGATCTAGGAGAATGCCCTAGACATACCCTTTGACTCGTTCTGAAATTTTGAAGTTTTGCCCAATACCCCGGTATACGACATGTCTCTTAACACTGAACAATGAATCAGACCTCTGAATTGGCTCGTAACTTGGGTCTCGGAGGCTTCCGTGGACTTTTCCAAGACCCTACGCAAGAACCAGATCTAGGAGAATGCCCTAGTGATACCCGTTGACAGTTCCAAAATTTTCAAGTTTTGCCCAATACCTCGGTATACGACACGTCACTTTATACTGAACTATGAGTCAGACATCTGAATCGGCTCATAACTTGGGTCTACGAGGCGTCAACGGACCCTTCCAAGACCTTATGCAAGAACCGGATCAAGGAGAATGCCCTAGACATACCCTTTGACTCATTCCAAAATTTTCAACCTTTGCCCAATACCCATGGTACACGACACGTCGTTTTCAACCGACCTATGAGTCAGACCTTTTAATCGGCTCATGACTTGGGTCTAGGAGGGGTTAATGGACCTTCCAACACCCTACGCAAGAACCTGATCTTGGAGAATGGCCTAGACATTCCCTTTGACTCGTTCTGAAATTTTGAAGTTTTGCCCAATACCCCGGTACACGACACGTCACTTAACACTTAAGAATGAATCAAACCTCTGAATTGGCTCATAACTTGGGTCTCTGAGGCTTTCGTGGACCTTTTCAAGATCCTTCTCTAGAACTGGATCAAGGAGAATGCCCTAGAGATACCCTTTGACAGTTCCAAAATTTTCAAGTTTTGCCCAATACCTCGGTACACGACAAGTCACTTTATACTGAACTATGTGTCAGACCTCTGAATCGGCTCATAACTTGGGTCTAGGAGGCATCCGTGGACCCTTCCAAGACAGTACGCAAAAATCGGATCAAGGAGAATGCTCTAGACATATCCTTTGACTCATTCCTAAATTTCAAGTTTTGCCCAATGCCGGGGTACACGACAAGTCGTTTAACACTGAACTATCAGTCAAACCTCTGAATTGGCTCATAACTTGGGTCTGTGAGGCATCTGTGGACCCTTCCTAGACCCTACGCAAGAACCGGATCTTGGAGAATGCCCTAGAGATACCCTTTAACAGTTCCAAAATTTTCAAGTTTTGCCCAATACCCAGGTACACGACACGTCGTTTTCAACCGACCTATGAGTCAGACCTTTTAATCGGCTCATGACTTTGGTCTAGGAGGCGTTAGTGGACCCTTCCAACACCCTACGCAATAGCCGGATCTAAGAGAATGCCCTATACATACCCTTTGACTTGGTCCGAAATTTTGATGTTTTGCCCAATACCCAGTACACGACACGTCACTTAACACTGAACAATGAGTCAGACCTCTGAATTGGCTCATAACCCTACGGTCTCGGAGGCATCCATGGACCTTTCCAAAATCCTACGCAAGAACCGGATCTAGGAGAATGCCCTAGAGATACCTTTTGACAGTTCCAAAATTTTCAAGTTTTGCCCAATACCCCATTACACGACACGTCACTTAACACTGAACTAGGAGTCAGACCTCTGAATCGGCTCATGAGTTGGGTTAAGAGGCGTCCGGGGACCCTTTCAAGACCCTACGCAAGAAAACCGGATTAAGGAAAATTCCCTAGACATGCCCTTTGACTCATTAAAAAAATTTTCAAGTTTTGCCTGATACCTGGGTACACGACAAGTCGCTTAACACTGAATGATGAGTCAAACCTCTGAATTGGCTCATAACTTGCGTCTGCGAGGCGTCGGTGGACCCTTCCAAGACCCTACGAAAGAACTGGATCAAGGAGAAATCGCTAGACTGCCCAATACCGTGGTACACGACACGTCGTTTTCAACCAACCTATGAGTCATACCTTTTAATCGGCTTATGACTTGGGTCTAGGAGGCGTTTATGGACCTCTCCTGGATACGGTTCCAGCATAGGATCTTGGAAACGTCCACGGAAGCCTCAGAGACCCAAGTAATGAGCAAATTCAGAGGTTTGATTCATTCTTAAGTGTTAAGTGACGTGTCGTGTACCGGGGTATTGGGCAAAACTTCAAAATTTCAGAACGAGTCAAAGGGAATGTCTAGGCCATTCTCCTAGATCAGGTTCTTGCGTAGGGTGTTGGAAGGGTCCATTAACCCCTCCTAGACCCAAGTCATGAGCCGATTAAAAGGTCTGACTCATAGGTCGGTTGAAAACGTCGTGTCGTGTACCATGGGTATTGGGCAAAAGTTGAAAATTTTGGAATGAGTCAAAAGGTATGTCTAGCGCATTCTACTAGATCTGGTTCTCGCGTAGGGTCTTGTAAGGGTCCACGAAAGCCTCGCAGACCCAAGTTTTGAGCCAATTCAGAGGTTTGACTAATAGTTTAGTGTTAGCGACTTGTCGTGTACCCGGTTATTGGGCAAAACTTGAAAATTTTGGAATGAGTTAAAGGGTATTTCTAGGGCATTCTCCTTGATCCGGTTCTTGCGTAGGGTCTTGGAAGGGTCCATGGACGCCTAGTAGACCCAAGTTATGAGCCGATTCAGAGGTCTGACACATAGTTCATTATAAACTGACGTGTCGTATACCGAGGTATTGGGCAAAACTTGAAAATTTGGAACTGTCAAAGGGTATCTCTAGGGCATTCTTCTAGAACCGGTTCTAGCGTAGGATCTTGGAAAAGTCCACGGAAGCCTCTAAGACCCATGTTATGAGCCAATTCAGAGGTCTGATTCATTGTTCAGTGTTAAGTGACGTGTTGTGTAGAGGGGTATTGGGCAAAACTTCAAAATTTAGGAACGCGTCAAAGGGTATGTCTAGAGCATTCTCCTAGATCAGGTTCTTGAGTAGTGTGTTGGAAAGGTCCATAAACGCCTCCTAGACTCAAGTCATGAGCCGATTAAAAGGTCTGACTCATAGGTTGGTTGAAAACGACGTGTCGTGTACCCGGGTATTGGGCAAAACTTACAAATTTTGGAACAAGTCAAAAGGTATGTCTAGCGCATTCACCTACATATAGTTCTTGCGTAGGGTCTTGAAAGGGTCCACGGACGCCTCGCAGACCCAAGTTATCAGCCAATTCAGTGGTTTGACTCATAGTTTAGGGTTAAGCGACTTGTCGTGTACCCGCGTATTGGAAAAAACTTGAAAATTTTGGAATGAGTCAAAGGGTATGTCTAGGGCATTCTCCTTGATCCGGTTCTTGCGTAGGGTCTTGGAAGGGTCCATGGATGCCTCGTAGACCCAAGTTATTAGCCAATTCAGAGGTCTGACTCATAGTTCAGTATAAAGTGACGTGTCGTGTACCGAGGTATTGGGCAAAACTTGAAAATTTTGGAACTGTCAAAGGGTATCTCTAGGGCATTCTCCTTGATCCGGTTCTAGAGTAGGATCTTGGAAACGTCCACGGAAGCCTCAGAGACCCAAGTTATGAGCCAATTCAGAGATCTGATTCATTCTAAAGTGTTAAGTGACGTGTCGTGTACCGGGGTATTGGGCATAACTTCAAAATTTCAGAACTAGTTAAAGGGAATGCCTAGGCCATTCTCCTAGATCAGGTTCTTGCGTAGGGTGTTGGAAGGGTCCATTAACCCCTCCTAGACCCAAGCCTTGAGCCGATTAAAAGGTCTGACTCATAGGTCGGTTGAAAACGACGTGTCGTGTACCATGGGTATTGGGCAAATGTTTAAAATTTTGAAATGAGTCAAAAGGTATGTCTAGCGCATTCTCCTAGATCTGGTTCTTGCGTAGGGTCTTGTAAGGGTCCACGAAAGCCTTGCAGACCCAAGTTTTGAGCCAATTCAGAGGTTTGACTAATAGTTTAATGTTAAGCGACTTGTCGTGTACCCGGTTATTGGGCAAAACTTGAAAATTTTGGAATGAGTTAATGGGTATTTCTAGGGCATTCTCCTTGATCCGGTTCTTGCGTAGGGTCTTGGAAGGGTCCATGGTCACCTCGTAGACCCAAGTTATGAGCCGATTCAGAGGTCTGACACATAGTTCAGTATAAACTGACGTGTCGTATACCGAGGTATTGGGCAAAACTTGAAAATTTTGGAACTGTCAAAGGGTATCTCTAGGGCATTCTTCTAGAACCGGTCCTAGCGTAGGATCTTGGAAAAGTCCACGGAAGCCTCCGAGACCCATGTTATGATCTAGTTCAGAGGTCTAATTCATTGTTCAGTGTTAAGTGACGTGTTGTCAGAGGGGTATTGGGCAATACTTCAAAGTTTCGGAACGAGTCAAAGGGTATGTCTAGAGCATTCTCCTAGATCAGGTTCTTGCGTAGTGTGTTGGAAAGGTCCATAAACGCCTCCTAGACTCAAGTCATGAACCGATTAAAAGGTCTGACTCATAGGTTGGTTGAAAACGACGTGTCGTGTACCCGGGCATTGGGCAAAACTTACAAATTTTGGAACAAGTTAAAAGGTATGTCTAGCACATTCACCTAGATCAGGTTCTTGCGTAGGGTCTTGGAAGGGCCCACGGACGCCTCGCAGACCCAAGTTATCAGCCACTTCAGAGGTTTGACTCATAGTTTAGGGTTAAGCGACTTGTCGTGTACCCGCGTATTGGGCAAAACTTGAAAATTTTGGAATGAGTCAAAGGGTATGTCTAGGGCACTCTCCTTGATCCGGTTCTTGCATAGGGTCTTGGAAGGGTCCATGGACGCCTCGTAGACCCAAGTTATTAGCCAATTCAGAGGTCTGACTCATAGTTCAGTATAAAGTGACGTGTCGTGTACCGAGGTATTGGGCAAAACTTGAAAATTTTGGAACTGTCAAAGGGTATCTCTAGTGCATTCTCCTAGATCCGGTTCTAGCGTAGGATCTTCGAAAAGTCCACGGAAGCCCCTGAGACCCAAGTTATGAGCCAATTCAGAGGTTTGATTCATTGTTCAGTGTTAAGTAACGTGTCGTGTACCGGGGTATTGGGCAAAACCTCAAAATTACAGAACGAGTCAAAGGGAATGTCTAGGCCATTCTCCTAGATCAGGTTCTAGCGTAGGTTGTTGGAAGGGTCCATTAACCCCTCCTAGACCCAAGTCATGAGCCGATTAAAAGGTGTGACTCATAGGTCGGTTGAAAACGACGTGTCGTGTACAATGGGTATTGGGCAAAAGTTGAAAATTTTGGAATGAGTCAAAAGGTATGTCTAGCGCATTCTCCTAGATCTGGTTCTTGCGTAGGGTCTTGTAAGGGTCCACGAAAGCCTCGAAGACCCAAGTTTTGAGCCAATTCAGAGTTTTGACTCATAGTTTAGTGTTAAGCGACTTGTCGTGTACCCGGTTATAGGGCAAAACTTGAAAATTTTGGAATCAGTTAAAGGGTATTTCTAGGGCATTCTCCTTGATCCGGTTCTTGCGTAGGGTCTTGGAAGGGTCCACGGACACCTCATAGACCGAAGTTATGAGCCGATTCAGAGGTCTGACACATAGTTCAGTATAAAGTGACGTGTCGTATACCGAGGTATTGGGCAAAACTAGAAAATTTTGGAACGAGTCAAAGGGAATGTCTAGGCCATTCTCCTAGATCAGGTTCTTGCGTAGGGTGTTGGAAGGGTCCATTAACCCCTCCGAGACCCAAGTCATGAGCCGATTAAAAGGTCTGACTCATAGGTTGGTTGAAAACGAGGTGTCGTGTACCATGGGTATTGGGCAAAAGTTGAAAATTTTGGAATGAGTCAAAAGGTATGTCTAGCGCATTCTCCTAGATCTGGTTCTTGCGTAGGGTCTTTTAAGGGTCCACGAAAGCCTCACAGACCTAAGTTTTGAGCCAATTCAGAGGTTTGACTCATAGTTTAGTGTTAAGCGACTTGTCATGTACCTGGTTATTGGGCAAAACTTGAAAATTTTGGAATGAGTTAAAGGGTATTTCTAGGGCATTCTCCTTGACCAGGTTCTTGTGTAGGGTCTTGGAAGGGTCCATGGATGTCTCGTAGACCCAAGTTATGAGCCGATTCCGAGGTCTGACACATAGTTCAGTATAAAGTGACGTGTCGTATACCGAGGTATTGGGCAAAACTTGAAAATTTTGGAACTGTCAAAGGGTATCTCTTGGGCATTCTTCTAGAACCGGTTCAAGCGTAGGATCTTGGAAAAGTCCACGGTAGCCTCCGAGACCAAAGTTATGAGCCAATTCAAAGGTCTGATTCATTGTTCAGTGTTAAGTGACGTGTCATGTACCGGGGGTATTGGGCAAAACTTCAAAATTTCGGAACGAGTCAAAGGGTATGTCTAGGGTATTCTCCTAGATCAGGTTCTTGCGTAGTGTGTTGGAAAGGTCCATAAACACCTCCTAGACCCAAGTCGTGAGCCGATTAAAAGGTATGACTCATAGGTGGGTTGAAAACGACGTGTCGTGTACCACGGTATTGGGCAGTCTAGCGATTTCTCCTTGATCCAGTTTTTTCGTAGGGTCTTGGAGGGGTCCACGGACGCCTCGCAGACGCAAGTTATGAGCCAATTCAGAGGTTTGTCTCATCGTTCAGTGTTAAGCGACTTGCCGTGTACCCGGGTATTGGGTAAAACTTGAAAATTTTGTAATGAGTCAAAGGGTATGTCTAGGAAATTTTCCTTAATCCGGTTCTTGCATAGGGTCTTGAAAGGATCCACGGACGCCTCTTAGACCCAATTCATGAGCTGATTCAGAGGTCTGATTCATAGTTCAGTGTTAAGTGACGTGTCGTGTAACGGGGTATTGGGCAAAACTTGAAAATTTTGGAACTGTCAAAGGGTATCTTTAGGGCATTCTCCTAGATCCGGTTCTTGCGTAGGATTTTGGTAAGGTCCATGGATGCCTTCGAGACCCAAGGGTTATGAGCCAATTCAGAGGTCTGACTCATTGTTCAGTGTTAAGTGACGTGTCGTGTACCGGACTATTAGGAAAAACTTCAAAATTTCAGACCGTGTCAAAGGGTATGAATAGGGCATTCTCCTAGATCCGGCTATTGCGTAGGGTGTTGGAAGGATCCACTGACGCCTCCTAGACCCAAGTCATGAGCCAATTAAAATGTCTGATTCATAGGTCGGTTGAAAACGAAGTGTCGTGTACCTAGGTATTGGGCAAAACTTGAAAATTTTGGAACTGTCAAAGGGTATCTCTAGGGCATTCTCCAAGATCCGGTTCTTGTGTAGGGTCTAGGAAGGGTCCACAGATGCCTCACAGACCCAAGTTATGAGCCAATTCAGAGGTTTGACTGATAGTTCAGTGTTAAACGACTTGTCGTGTACCCCGGCATTGGGCAAAACTTGAAATTTAGGAATGAGTCAAAGGATATGTCTAGAGCATTCTCCTTGATCCGATTTTTGCGTACGATCTTGGAAGGGTCCACGAATGCCTCCTAGACCCAAGTTATGAGCCGATTCAGAGGTCTGACACATAGTTCAGTATAAAGTGACGTGTCGTGTACCGAGGTATTGGGCAAAACTTCAAAATTTCAGAACGAGTCAAAGGGAATGTCTAGGCCATTCTCCTAGATCAGGTTCTTGCGTAGGGTGTTGGAAGGGTCCATTAACCCCTCCTAGACCCAAGTCATGAGCCGATTAAAAGGTCTGACTCATAGGTTGGTTTAAAACAACGTGTCGTGTACCATGGGTATTGGGCAAAAGTTGAAAATTTTGGATTGAGTCAAAAGGTATGTCTAGCGCATTCTCCTAAATCTGGTTCTTGTGTAGGGTCTTGTAAGGGTCCACGGACGTTACGCAGACCCAAGTTTTGAGCCAATTCAGAGGTTTGACTCATAGTTTAGTGTTAAGCGACTTGTCGCGTACCCGGGTATTGGGCAAAACTTGAAAATTTTGGAATGAGTCAAAGGGTATGTCTAGGGCATTCTCCTAGATCTGGTTCTTGCGTAGGGTCTTGGAAAGGTCCACGGAAGCCTCCGAGACCCAAGTTATGAGCCAATTCAGAGGTCTGATTCATTCTTCAGTGTTAAGTGACGTGTTGTGTACCGGGGTATTGGGCAAAACTTCAAAATTTCGGAATGAGTCAAAGGGAATGTCTAGGCCATTCTCCTTGATCAGGTTCTTGCGTAGGGTGTTGGAAGGGTCCATTAACCCATCCTAGACCCAAGTCATGAGCCGATTAAAAGGTATGACTAATAGGTCGGTTGTAAACGACGTGTCGTGTACCACGGTATTTGGAAAAACTTGAAAATTTTAAAAACGGGTTTTTCCAAACCCGCTCCATTTGTAATCGAATATCAAGTTATAAATGTTCGTTGCCTATTTATGCTTATTTTAATTTTTAATGATACATAATTAATAAACAAACTAAACCATAAAAGTTATAATTGATAAAAAGTATAAATAAAGTGATTAAAAATAAAATGGGGCTGCCGGGACTCGAACCCGGGTCAGCCGGGTTGTAACTCCAAAGACTTAACACTCACACGCATAACCACTCCGCCACTTGTTTGTTTTCTGTCATCTATGGGAAACAAATAAACCTTATAGACAAACGTAAATCAACCGGTTACGCCAACTGTAACTGAAATCGGTTATAAAACACTCAAAGACGATCTGGATACTCGCGATTCAATGAGTATAACCGATATACCGATAATTCCAATCAATTTTGCTTTGAATGAAACTTGAATTCGGAAGTTAATCGGTTTAATAACCGAAAACTTTAAATTCTTGGATTACTTCAATCTTTGTCCTCTCTCGCGACTCAAAATACTCTGCAAGACCTCCAATTACATTTCCGCACACTTTACAGTCCACCGGAGAAGTTTATTTTACTCACCGGAAAATTCTGCAAGTTCGCCGGAAAACCGTATTCTTCATCAAAACGGTAAGTCTTTCAATACCGTCGTAGTCTAACAATTGTTAAGCTATTTCTAACTCAAACCTTTCAATTGAAATCAAATTCAGACGCTGCTATCGGATAATTCCAGTTCGCCGGAAAATTTCTGGAAATCTTTATTTTCATCTGTGAATCGGTAAGGACATTCAAACACTCTGTTAACGTTTGTTTATCACTTCAATTCCACGATTAGCTAATCAAAACGGTTAATTGTCTTGTTCAGTTGAAGTTCATAAAAACAGAGACCGACACCCTGCCGGAATTCTGAAATAAATCGTTCACCGGTATGTTTACTTCTAATTATCGTCTCTGCCATTTCATATTAGTTTGTACAATGTTTATCAATCGAACTAAACAAGATATAATGGTGTAATCTACTGCCTGTAAAAACTAACGAAGAAGATGAACTGTGATAACATTATAAGAATAATTAAAATTGGTATTTTGAACGGGTTAGACACACAGTCCAGCGGTGGACTGTGTGCGAACAAAAACACGCATACGTCCCGAGTTCGATTCTTGACACACGCACCTTCGCAGTAATAAAATGCCTTTTTGTTTAAAACTGAACCGGGTTAACTCCGTTAGTTGTTAAGTATAATAAAATTTGTATATTAACCAAGTTAGACACACAGTCCAGCGGTGGACTATGTGTAACGTTAAAGCACAGGTCTCGGGTTCGACACCTGTTAGTGGCACCGGTCGATGAATTAAAATGTTTTTGAAAATAAAAGGATTTTGGATAAATTGAGTTAATATATAAGTATAATTAAAAACAGAATTATTTCGGGTTAGACACGTAGCTCAGTTGGTAGAGCTGCGTGCACGCGTACGGGAGGTCTCGGGTTCGAGCCTCACCCAGCGCATTTCAGTCACACAACAAACCGGTCAAACAGTCAAAGTCAAAAAGTCAACGGTCAACCCAAAAAGTCAACATATTTTTATATTTTTAATTATTTAATTTAATTTAAAAACCAATTAAAAATACTTAAAAATAATGTTTTTAAAGATAGTAAATAGCCTTAAACACATAAAAATATATCTAAAAATTTTATTAAAATCCTTAATAAAATCCACTCATTTACTATATTTTCCGTTATTATTTAGGTTAGTTAATTCTCGTTGTTCCGCTCTTACAACTCGTGCGCATCTCACCATCTCCGATCAAACGCACCCAATGTGAGTGAATCTTTACAAATTCCCCGTTTTAATCACGTTTTTGGGGTGTATCATGTGTCTTGCTATATATTATATTTAAATCATTGTGCATACATCATATCATGATCAAATGTGTATTCAGCTTGTTTCAACTGTTTGTGTGGTTATTGTTAGATTCAATTTATTATTTTCAGTACATGCAATTTCATAGGCCGCCGCTCCCCATTACATTATGAGCGTTGAGCAAGTTCCCCATTACATTATGAGCGTGAACCTGGCGTGCCAACATACGATCGGCTCCGTTTGATTGAGCCCTGATCGCACAGACATTTATCATTTTCAGTACATGCAATACGATCGGCTCCGCTTGATTGAGCCTTGATCGCACAGTTTCATTCATGTTATTTATTGTATGACGTTGGTATGTTAATGTATGCTATCATATGTTATTGTATGTTATAGTTGTGATTGCTATTGCTACTGTTTGATTATTTACATTTGCTCATTTATGACTATGCACAATTTTTCATTGATAAACCAACAAGAAAATCAATAATAAATGTTTATCTAACAAGGTTCACTCGCCAACTTATGTTGACCCAAAAACCCCCATTTTTACACATGATACAGGTGAACCAGCTGCAGCAAGAAACACATAGGATTGGACTAGAAGAATAAAATGATTTCGAGCTTGGAATTGTTTTGTTTGGTTATTTTCTTTGTATTGTATGGACATGTTTGGATTATTGGGAATGTAATTTTGACTTTAATGAATATGAAACATATTAGTAAATATCATGAGCTTTGGTGATAACCCAATTATGCCCCGACTCTTATTCCGCTGCGGGTCGGGTGTGACAAATTGGTATCAGAGCCATGACTATAGGGATATAGGATAGGTTATTAGACCCTTACAGCCTATACTATAGCTGATTAGAAATTTTTAAGGATTTTTGTGTGTTACATGCCAAATTTTATGATGTTTATATGTTTTATGTTAAATGTTACATTCAATGTTATGCAAGCATGTTCATAAGTATATATTATCATATAATGCCTATCATGAATCATATTCTCATAACACATCATATCCATGAAAGCACACACCACATCATTTTCATGATTGCTTTTACAACGATTTTTGTGTTTTCAAATCTCATCAAAGTGAGTTCGCATGATGGGCATGTAGTAACTGGAAGGGTACCAGTACCGGTAGTCGAAACGTCCTGTCTAGGCTGGCATTCGTATAAATCCAAAATAAAGGACCAGTTTGCCTACCTGGGGACTAACGATGAGAGTACGAAGTACCTATTAGGCCAAAGCATGCTATACCAAACGTCGTGTGAGCTAACCCCACTTTGAGTTGTCATTGTGTCTACACCTGGACACATTCCGACCATACATCTCGTAAACATATTTTGTGGTTTGCATTCGGGTGATGCGAGTGTTAAATCGCCAATACTAATGTGAATCCTACCAAGCCCATAGTCATGGGGGCCCACATGACTATACAGGTGAAGGTATGGGGGACATTTGAGGCCCAACATGAGCAAACCCAAGACATCCTATGGATGTAGTTACATTATTGATATTTATGTTATTTTCATTTTCTTAAAGACACATGACACCTAAAAAGACTCCATAAACTCACAATCTTCTTATGTATGTTTCTGTAGATGTCGTCTAGACAACAACGAAGGGGTAAAAGATCAGGAAGGTCTCATGAACGCTTGGCCACACAAATCGCGAAACAAATGGCCACTGTACTGCCTGACATTGTGGTTCAAGTACAACAAGCTCTCGCCACAAATCCCACTAATCCTCCCCAACAACATGACCAGAACATCGGCAACCCTCCTACCAGCAAGTGCTCATACAAACATTTCAAGTCTTGTGATCCTCCTAAATTTGAAGGGACCGAAGGTGTCACTGCTCTCCTCTATTGGTTTGAGGAAATGGAAAACACCTTCCTCAACTGCGATTGTCCTGAGGATCGCAAGGTTCGATACGCCACTGGGAGACTATTTGGGGTAGCTCTCACCTGGTGAAATACTGAAAAGAGGAAGAGGGGAATTGATGATGGATTGGCCTTAACTTGGGAGGAATTAAGGGAAATCATGACTAGGCGTTTCTGTCCTAGGAGTGAAATTAAAAAGTTGGAGGACGAATTTCATTCTTTAAAGCAGAAGGAGGGAGATCATACTTCCTACAACAAGAGGTTTTTAGAATTGAACCAAATGGTCCCTAACTTGTTCACCCCAACTTATCGTTTGATCGAGCATTATATTCGAGGACTTCCCTCGAAAATTCAAGAGTCAGTTCTCAGCATTTCACCGGTAATACTTGAAGCTGCTATGGAGCTAGCGACTGAACTGACCGAGAATCGAATTCGCAACGGGAAGTTTAAAGAAGAGAAAAAGAAAGCCCCTGTTGAGGGTCAAACTTCAAACCATTCCATCTCCTCCTCTAAGTTTGCTAACAAGAGGAAGCGCAACACCAAAAACTTCGCTGTTGCACAAACCAACTCCCATATTCCTGCTGCACCCATTACCTAAGTTGCCCCTTCCCTGCACCATACAAAAGACCATACTCTGGCCCGTTACCAAAATGCAACCGTTGCCAATATCACCATTCTCCTGATTATCCTTGCCAACATTGCACCGGCTGTGGTCGCAGGTCATACTGTTCAAACCTGCCGCATGCCTCAGCGAACGAACCGCCACCAGCCTTTAACCCAAACCCACCAGCAAATAATGGGTCAAGCCCAACAACCCCTATTATATCCACCCGCCCAACATTTAGCCCAAACATATTACCAACCCAATTATCCTATGGGTCAACCTATGCGGGCTTGCTACAATTGCGGAGACCTAAGCCATTTCAGAAACACTTGTCCAAGGTTGGTAAACATTATTCATGCTCAGGCCCAAGCCAACCCGGTGAATCAAGCGAATCAAGCTCCTCCACCTGCAAGAGGAAGAGCTTTCAATATCAACGCTAATCAGGCTAGAGCTGACGGCAATGTCGTTAACGGTACGTTCCTTATAAATGGTAGATATGCATCTATGTTGTTTGATACTGGTGCGGATAGAAGTTTTGTGTCCTTAGAATTTGAACCTATCTTAAACCAAAATCAGGATAAGCTCATGGAATCCATAACGGTAGAAGTTGCTGACGGGAAACCGGTTTCATTAAACTCTATTATACGCAACTGTACACTCACCTTAAACGACCACGATTTCTCAGTCGACCTTATTCCTATGAAGCTGGGAAGTTTTGATATCATAATTGGTATGGACTGGCTCAGTCAACATCAGGCAGAAGTTGTATGTCGCGAAAAATTTATACGTATTCCTCTTTCAAACGGTCAGACTCTTCGAATCTTTGGAGAAACCTCGTCGAAGGGGCTCAGCTTAATGTCTTGTCTTCAAGCCCAAAGATATCTTCGCAAAAATTATGTCGCGTTTTTAGCTCATATCATCAAAAAGGGAACCATGGGGAAGAAACTTGAAGACATTCCAGTAGTAAAAGATTTCCCGCAAGTTTTTCCTGATGGCATTTCAGGACTTCCTCCAGTTAGAGAAGTCGAATTCCGTATTGATCTTATACCTGGTGCTACACCAGTTGCAAAGTCTCCTTATAGGTTAGCCCCCTCTGAAATGCAAGAGCTAGCTAGACAATTACAAGAGTTGACTGACAAGGGATTCATACGTCCTAGCTCATCGCCTTGAGGTGCACTTGTCCTTTTTGTAAAGAAGAAAGATGGATCGTTTCGCATGTGCATCGACTACAGAGAACTCAACAAATTAACAATCAAGAATCGCTATCCATTACCTCGCATTGATGATCTTCTTGACCAACTTTAAGGTGCCAGCTGCTTTTCAAAAATCGACCTTCGATCTGGTTATCATCAACTTAGAGTACATGAAGAAGACGTCCCAAAGACCGCATTCCGAACTCGTTATGGTCATTATGAATTCATGGTCATGCCATTTGGTTTAACCAACGCTCCAGCAGTCTTCATGGACCTAATGAACAGAGTCTGCACGACATTCTTATTTATTCAAAGTCTAAGTCTGATCATGAGCGTCATCTTCAACTCATCCTTACACTTCTAGAGAATGAAAAGCTTTACGCCAAATTCTCCAAATGCGAATTCTGGTTAAAAGAGGTGCAATTCCTCGGACATGTAGTCAATGACAAGGGAATGCATGTCGACCCCTCAAAGATCAAAGCGGTACAAGAATGGCAAGCGCCACGTACACCAACTGAAGTAAGATCTTTTCTTGGTTTGGCTGGTTATTATCGTCATTTCATTTCAAACTTCTCTCGCATTGCTGTACCACTCACGGCTTTAACTCATAAGGGAAAACCTTTCATATGGGGACCCAAGCAAGAAGAAGCCTTCCAAACCCTTAAACAAAAACTCTGTGATGCACCAATCCTCACTCTTCCTGAAGGTTGTGATGATTTGGTGGTCTATTGCGACGCGTCAGGGCAAGGATTAGGCTGCGTTTTGATGCAAAGAGGAAAAGTTATAGCTTATGCTTCGAGACAACTCAAGACGCATGAGAAGAACTACACCACCCATGACCTAGAACTTGGAGCCATTGTGTTCGCTCTTAAGATATGGAGACATTATCTCTATGGTACCAAGTGTGAAATATACACTGACCACAAGAGTCTTCAACATATCTTCAATCAAAAGGAGTTAAACATGAGGCAACGAAGATGGGTTGAACTTCTAAATGACTACGACTGTGAAATTCGGTACCACCCTGGCAAAGCAAATGTGGTGGCTGATGCACTTAGTCGAAAGGGGTATGCGAACTCCATTCGTCTTCTATGTTCGCAAATCATAACTGACATTAAAGATCAAATTCGAGAAGCCCAATATGTTTCAATAACAGAAGATGATGTGCGAAAGGAGATGTCCTGTGGAGCTGAACTTAAAATTGAAACTAAATCTGACGGTATTCTGTACTACCTAGATCGTATATGGATTCCTGACCACAACAATCTTCGTGAAATTCTTATGAATGAAGCTCACAAAACGCGATACTCTATACACCCAGGAGCCGATAAGATGTATCAAGACCTACGATATACCTATTGGTGGCCTGGAATGAAAAAGGATATTGCTGTTTTTGTTTCTAAGTGCCTTACATGTTCCAAGGTGAAAGCTGAACACCAAAGACCCTCGGGACTTCTGGTCCAACCTGAGATACCTGTATAGAAGTGGGAAAATATAACCATGGACTTCATTACCGGGTTACCTCGCACTTCTGGTGGGTATGACACTATATGGGTAATAATTGACCGACTTACAAAATCAGCTCACTTTATTCCTATCCGCGAAGATTTCAAGAACGAAAAGCTAGCTCGTATTTATATTAGCGAAATTGTAAGCCGACATGGTGTACCGTTAAGCATTATTTCTGATCGTGATGGTCGTTTCACTTCACGAACATGGCAAGCAGTACAAGCCGCTTTGGGTACGCGATTAGATCTCAGTACCGCCTATCATCCTCAAACTGATGGTCAATCTGAACGCACCATTCAAACTCTTGAAGATATGCTTCGAGCATGTGTCATAGACTTCAAGGGAAATCGGGACGCTCATCTACCATTAGTCAAATTTTCGTACAACAACAGCTATCATTCAAGCATCGGCATGGCACCTTTTGAAGCCTTATATGGTCGTAAGTGCCGATCTCCAGTATGTTGGCATGAAATTGGGGAAGCTCAAATCACTGGTCCGGAATTGATCCAAGAAACCACAGACAAGATCCATCAAATTCGAAACAATCTTCTAGCGGCTCAGAGTCGTCAAAAGAGTTATGCAGATAAACGACGGAAGCCCCTAGAGTTTAACATTGGTGATCATGTACTTCTAAAAGTATCACCGTGGAAGAGAGTAGTTCGTTTTGGTAAAAAAGGCAAGCTAGCACCACGGTACGTAGGACCTTTCAAGATACTCGAAAGAGTAGGACCTGTAGCATACAAGCTTGATCTACAAGAAGAACTCAACAGGATTCATCCCACATTCCACGTATCTAACTTGAAGAAGTGTCTCGCTGATGAAAACCTCCACATTCCTCTGGAAGATATTCAGATTGATGAATCTATGCATTTTATTGAAAGACCAGTAGAGGTCATGGACTTCGGAGAAAAACGTCTACGACGGAGTCGCATTCCAATTGTTAGGGTACGCTGGGAGTCGAAACGGGGACCTGAGTTTACTTGGGAACGTGAAGACTCAATGCGTGAAAAATACCCGCATCTTTTTCCTGCTACTTCTACTACTTAAATTTCGGGACGAAATTCCTAAAAGTAGGGGATACTGTAACATTTGTCGAAAACGGGTTTTTCCAAACCCGCTCCATTTGTAATCGAATATCAAGTTATAAATGTTCGTTGCCTATTTATGCTTATTTTAATTTTTAATGATACATAATTAATAAACAAACTAAACCATAAAAGTTATAATTGATAAAAAGTATAAATAAAGTGATTAAAAATAAAATGGGGCTGCCGGGACTCGAACCCGGGTCAGCCGGGTTGTAACTCCAAAGACTTAACACTCACACGCATAACCACTCCGCCACTTGTTTGTTTTTCTGTCATCTATGGGAAACAAATAAACCTTATAGACAAACGTAAATCAACCGGTTACGCCAACTGTAACTGAAATCGGTTATAAAACACTCAAAGACGATCTGGATACTCGCGATTCAATGAGTATAACCGATATACCGATAATTCCAATCAATTTTGCTTTGAATGAAACTTGAATTCGGAAGTTAATCGGTTTAATAACCGAAAACTTTAAATTCTTGGATTACTTCAATCTTTGTCCTCTCTCGCGACTCAAAATACTCTGCAAGACCTCCAATTACATTTCCGCACACTTTACAGTCCACCGGAGAAGTTTATTTTACTCACCGGAAAATTCTGCAAGTTCGCCGGAAAACCGTATTCTTCATCAAAACGGTAAGTCTTTCAATACCGTCGTAGTCTAACAATTGTTAAGCTATTTCTAACTCAAACCTTTCAATTGAAATCAAATTCAGACGCTGCTATCGGATAATTCCAGTTCGCCGGAATATTTCTGGAAATCTTTATTTTCATCTGTGAATCGGTAAGGACATTCAAACACTCTGTTAACGTTTGTTTATCACTTCAATTCCACGATTAGCTAATCAAAACGGTTAATTGTCTTGTTCAGTTGAAGTTCATAAAAACAGAGACCGACACCCTGCCGGAATTCTGAAATAAATCGTTCACCGGTATGTTTACTTCTAATTATCGTCTCTGCCATTTCATATTAGTTTGTACAATGTTTATCAATCGAACTAAACAAGATATAATGGTGTAATCTACTGCCTGTAAAAACTAACGAAGAAGATGAACTGTGATAACATTATAAGAATAATTAAAATTGGTATTTTGAACGGGTTAGACACACAGTCCAGCGGTGGACCGTGTGCGAACAAAAACACGCATACGTCCCGAGTTCGATTCTTGACACACGCACCTTCGCAGTAATAAAATGCCTTTTTGTTTAAAACTGAACCGGGTTAACTCCGTTAGTTGTTAAGTATAATAAAATTTGTATATTAACCAAGTTAGACACACAGTCCAGCGGTGGACTGTGTGTAACGTTAAAGCACAGGTCTCGGGTTCGACACCTGTTAGTGGCACCGGTTCGATAATTTAAAATGTTTTTGAAAATAAAAGGATTTTGGATAAATTGAGTTAATATATAAGTATAATTAAAAACAGAATTATTTCGGGTTAGACACGTAGCTCAGTTGGTAGAGCTGCGTGCACGCGTACGGGAGGTCTCGGGTTCGAGCCTCACCCAGCGCATTTCAGTCACACAACAAACCGGTCAAACAGTCAAAGTCAAAAAGTCAACGGTCAACCCAAAAAGTCAACATATTTTTATATTTTTAATTATTTAATTTAATTTAAAAACCAATTAAAAATAATGTTTTTAAAGATAATAAATAGCCTTAAACACGTAAAAATATATCTAAAAATTTTATTAAAATCCTTAATAAAATCCACTCATTTACTATATTTTCCGTTATTATTTAGGTTAGTTAATTCTCGTTGTTCCGCTCTTACAACTCGTGCGCATCTCACCATCTCCAATCAAACGCACCCAATGTGAGTGAATCTTTACAAATTCCCCGTTTTAATCACGTTTTTGGGGTGTATCATGTGTCTTGCTATATATTATATTTAAATCATTGTGCATACATCATATCATGAACAAATGTGTATTCAGCTTGTTTCAACTGTTTGTGTGGTTATTGTTAGATTCAATTTATTATTTTCAGTACATGCAATTTCATAGGCCGCCGCTCCCCATTACATTATGAGCGTTGAGCAAGTTCCCCATTACATTATGAGCGTGAACCTGGCGTGCCAACATACGATCGGCTCCGTTTGATTGAGCCCTGATCGCACAGACATTTATCATTTTCAGTACATGCAATACGATCGGCTCCGCTTGATTGAGCCTTGATCGCACAGTTTCATTCATGTTATTTATTGTATGACGTTGGTATGTTATTGTATGCTATCATATGTTATTGTATGTTATAGTTGTGATTGCTATTGCTACTGTTTGATTATTTACATTTGCTCATTTATGACTATGCACAATTTTTCATTGATAAACCAACAAGAAAATCAATAATAAATGTTTATCTAACAAGGTTCACTCGCCAACTTATGTTGACCCAAAAACCCCATTTTTACACATGATACAGGTGAACCAGCTACAGCAAGAAACACATAGGATTGGACTAGAAGAATAAAATGATTTAGAGCTTGGAATTGTTTTGTTTGGTTATTTTCTTTGTATTGTATGGACATGTTTGGATTATTGGGAACGTAATTTTGACTTTAATGAATATGAAACATATTAGTAAATATCATGAGCTTTGGTGATAACCCAATTATGCCCCGACTCTTATTCCTCTGCGGGTCGGGGTGTGACATTGATCCAGTTGTTTCGTAGGGTCTTGGAAGGGTCCATGGACGCCTCGTAGACCCAAGTTTTTAGCCAATTCAGAGGTCTAACTCATAGTTCAGAATAAAGTGACGTGTCGTGTACCGAGGTATTGGGCAAAACTTGAAAATTTTGGAACTGTCAAAGGGTATCTCTAGGGCATTCTCTTTGATCCGTTCTAGCGTAGGATCTTGGAAAGGTCCACGGAAGCCTCCGAGACCCAAGTTATAAGCCAATTCAGAGGTCTGATTCATTGTTCAGTGTTAAGTGACGTGTCGTGTACCTGGGTATTGGGCAAAACTTCAAAATTTCGGAACGAGTGAAAGGGTATGTCTAGGGCATTCTCCTAGATCGGGTTTTTGCGTAGGGTGTTGGAAAGGTCCATAAACGCCTCCTAGACCTAAGTCGTGAGCCTATTAAAAGGTATGACTCATAGGTTGGTTGAAAACGACGTGTCGTGTACCACAGTATTGGGCAAAACTTGAAAATTTTGGAAGGAGTCAAAAGGTATGTCTAGCGATTTTTCCTTGATTCAGTTCTTTCGTAGGGTCTTGGAAGGGTCTACGGACGCCTCGCAGACCGAAGTTATGAGCCAATTCAGAGGTTTGAATCATCGTTCAGTGTTAAGAGACTTGTCGTGTACCCGGGTATTAGGCAAAACTTGAAAATTTTGTAATGAGTCAAAGGGTATGTCTAGGGAATTTTCCTTAATCCGGTTCTTGCGTAGGGTCTTGAAAGGGTCCACGGACGCCTCTTAGACCCAAGTCATTAGCCGATTCAGAGGTCTGACTCACAGTTCAATGTTTAGTGACGTGTCGTGTAACGGGGTATTGGGCAAAACTTTAAAATTTTTGGAACTGTCAAAGGGTATCTCTAAGGCATTCTCCTAGATCTGGTTCTTGCATAGGATTCTGGAAAGGTCCATGGATGCCTCGAGACCCAAGTTATGAGCCAATTCAGAGGTTTGAATCATCGTTCACTGTTAAGCGACTTGTCGTGTACCCGGGTATTCGGCAAAACTTGAAAATTTTGTAATGAGTCAAAGGGTATGTATAGGGAATTTTCCTTAATCCGGTTCTTGCGTAGGGTCTTGAAAGGGTCCACAGACGCCTCTTAGACCCAAGTCATGAGCCGATTCAGAGGTTTGACTCATAGTTCAATGTTTAGTGACGTGTCGTGTAACGGGGTATTGGGCAAAACTTGAAAATTTTGGAACTGTCAAAGGGTATCTCTAAGGCATTCTCCTATATCTGGTTCTTGCGTAGGATTTTGGAAAGGTCCATGGATGCCTCCGAGACCCAAGGGTTATGAGCCAATTCAGAGGTCTGACTAATTGTTCAGTGTTAAGTGACGTGTTGTGTACCGAGGTAATGGGAAAAACTTCAAAATTTCGGACCAAGTCAAAGGGTATGTATAGGGCATTTTCCTAGATCCGGTTATTGCGTAGGGTGTTGGAAGGGTCCACTGACGTCTCCTAGACCCAAGGCATGAGCCGATTAAAAGGTCTGACTCATAGGTCGGTTGAAAACAACGTGTCGTGTACCGGGGTATTGGGCAAAACTTGAAAATTTTGGAACTGTCAAAGGGTATCTCTAGGGCATTGTCCAAGATCCAGTTCTTGCGTAGGGTCTTGAAAGGGTCCACGGATGCCTCGCAGACCCAAGTTATGAGCCAATTCAGAGGTTTGACTAAGCGACTTGTCGTGTACCCGGGTATTGGGCAAAACTTGAAATTTAGGAATGAGTCAAAGGGTATATCTAGGGCATTCTCCTTGATCCGGTTTTTGCATACGGTCTTGGAAGGGTTCACGGATGCCTCCTAGACCCAAGTTATGAGCCGATTCAGAGGTCTGACTTCATAGTTTAGTTATAAAGGACAGTGTCGTTTACCGAGTATATTGGGCAAAACTATGAAAATTTTGGAACTGTCAAAGGGTAACTCTAGGGCTACTCATCTTGATCAGTTCTAGCGTATGATCTTGGAAAAGTCCACGGAAGCCTCCGAGACCCAAGTTATGAGACAATTCAGAGGTCTGATTCATTGTTCAGTGTTAAGTAACGAGTCGTGTACCGGGGTATTGGGCAAAACCTCAAAATTTTGGAATGAGTCAAAGGGAATGTCTAGGCCATTCTCCTAGATAAGGTTCTTGCGTGGGGTGTTGAAGGGTACATTAACCCCTCCTAGACCAAGTCATGAGCTGATTAAAAGGTCTGACTCATAGGTCGTGAAACGACATGTCGTGTACCCTGGGTATTGGGAAAAACTTGAAAATTTTGGAATGAGTCAAAAGGTATGTCTAGCGCATTCTCCTAAATCTGGTTCTTGCGTAGGGTCTTGTAAGGGTCCACGGAAGCCTCACAGACACAAGTTTTGAGCCAATTCAGAGCTTTGACTTATAGTTTAGTGTAAGCGACTTGTCGTGTACCGGGTATTGGGCAAAACTTGAAAATTTTGGAATCAGTCAAAGGATATGTCTAGGGCATTCTCCTTGATCTGGTTCTTGCGTAGGGTCTTGGAAGGGCCCATTGACGCCTCGTAGACCCAAGTTATGAGCCAATTCAGAGGTCTGACTCATAGTTCAGTATAAAGTGACGTGTCGTGTACCGAGTTATTGGGCAAAACTTGAAAATTTTGGAACTGTCAAAGGGTATCTCAAGGGCATTCTCCTAGATCCGGTTCTAGCGTAGGATCTTGGAAAAGTCCACGGAAGCCTCCGAGACCAAAGTTATGAGCCAATTTAGAGGTCCGATTCCTTGTTTAGTGTTAAGTGACGTGTCGTGTACCAGGGTATTGGGCAAAACTTCAAAATTTCGGAACAAGTCAAAGGGTATGTCTAGGGCATTCTCCTTGATCAGGTTCTTGTGAGGGTGTTGGAAAGGTCCATAAACGCCTCCTAGACCCAAGTCATGAGCCGATTAAAAGGTATGACTCATAGGTCGGTTGAAAACAACGTGTCGTGTACCACGGTATTGGGCAAAACTTGAAAATTTTGGAAGGAGTCAAAAGGTATGTCTAGCGATATCTCCTTCATCAGTTCTTTCGTAGGGTCCTGGAAGGGTCCACGGACGCCTCGCAGACCCAAGTTAAAGTTATAGGCCAATTCAGAGGTTTGACTCATCGTTAAGTGTTAAGCGACTTGTCGTGTACCAGGGTATTGGGAAAACTTGAAAAAAAAATTAATGAGTCAAAGGTATGTCTAGGGAATTTTCCTTAATCCGGTTCTTGTGTAGGGTCAAGTCATGAGCCGATTCAGAGGCCTGACTCATAGTTCAGTGTTAAGCGACGTGTCGTGTAACGGGGTATTGGGCAAAACTTGAAAATTTTGGAACTGTCAAAGGGTATCTCTAGGGCATTCTCCTAGATCCGGTTCTTGCATAGGATTTTGGAAGGGTCCATGGATGCCTCCGAGACCGTAGGGTTATGAGCCAATTCAGAGGTCTGACTCATTGTTCAGTGTTAAGTGACGTGTCGTGTACCGGGGTATTGGGCAAAATTTAAAATTTCGGACCGAGTCAAAGGGTATGTATAGGGCATTCTCCTAGATCCGGTTATTGCGTAGGGTGTTGGAAGGGTCCACTGATGCCTCCTAGACCCAAGTCATGAGCCGATTAAAATGTCTGACTCTTAGGTCGGTTGAAAAAGACGTGTCGTGTACCGGGATATTGGGCAAAACTTGAAAATTTTGGAACTGTCAAAGTGTATCTCTAGGGCATTCTCCAAGATCCGATTCCTGCGTAGGGTCTTGGAAGGGTCCACGGATGCCTCGCAGACCCAAGTTATGCGCCAATTCAGAGGTTTGACTGATAGTTCAGTGTTAAGCGATTTGTCGTGTACCCGGGTATTGGGCAAAACTTGAAATTTAGGAATGAGTCAAAGGGTATGTCTAGGGATTTCTCCTTGATCCGGTTTTGCGTACGGTATTGGAAGGGTCCACGGATGCCTCCTAGACCCAAGTTATGAGCCGATTCAGAGGTGTGACTCATAGTTCAGTATAAAGTGACGTGTCGTGTAACGAGGTATTGGGCAAAACTTGAAAATTTTGGAATTGTCAAAGGGTATCTCTAGGGCGTTCTCCTAGATACGGTTCTAGCGTAGAATCTTGGAAAAGTCCACGGAAGCCTCCGAGACCCAAGTTATGAGCCAATTCAGAGGTCTGATTCATTGTTCAGTGTCAAGTAACGTGTCGTGTACCGGGGTATTGGGCAAAACCTCAAAATTTCAGAACGAGTCAAAGGGAATGTCTAAGCCATTCTCCTAGATCAGGTTCTTGCGTAGGTTGTTGTAAGGGTCCATTAACCCCTCCTAGACCCAAGTCATGAGCCGATTAAAAGGTCCGACTCATAGGTCGGTTGAAAACGACGTGTCGTGTACCCTGGGTATTGGGAAAACTTGAAACTTTTGGAATGAGTCAAAAGGTACGTCTAGCGCATTCTCCTAAATATGGTTCTTGCGTAGGGTCTTGTAAGGGTCTACGAATGCCTCATAGACCCAAGTTTTGAGCCAATTCAGAGGTTTGACTCAGAGTTTAGTGTTAAGCAACGTGTCGTGTATCGGGGTATTGGGCAAAACTTCAAAATTTCGGACCGAGTCAAAGGATATGTATAGGGCATTCTCCAAGATCCGGATATTGCGTAGGGTCTTGGAAGGGTCCACTGACGCCTCCTAGACCCAAGTCATGAGCCGATTAAAAGGTCTGACTCATAGGTCGGTTGAAAACGACGTGTCGTGTACCGGGGTATTGGGAAAAACTTGAAAAATTTTGAAATGAGTCAAAGGGTATGTATAGCGCATTCTCCTTGATCCGGTTCTTGCGTAAGGTCTTGGAAGGGTCCGTTACGCCTCGTAGACCCAAGTTATGAGCCGATTCAGAGGTCTGACTCATAGTTCAGTATAAAGTGACGTGTCGTGTACCGAGGTATTGGGCAAAACTTGAAAATTTTGGAACTGTCAACGGGTATCACTAGGAAATTCTCCTAGATCCGGCTCTAGCATAGGATCTTGGAAAAGTCCACGGAAGCCTCCGAGACCCAAGTTACGAGCCAATTCAGAGGTCTGATTCATTGTTCAGTGTTAAGTGACGTGTCGTATACCGGGGTATTGGGCAAAACTTCAAAATTTCAGAACGAGTCAAAGGGTATGTCTAGGGCATTCTCCTAGATCAGGTTCTTGCGTAGGTGTGTTGGAAAGGTCCATAAACGCCTCCTAGACCCAAGTCGTGAGCCTATTAAAAGGTATGCCTCATAGGTCGGTTGAAAACGACGTGTCGTGTACCACGGTATTGGGCAAAACTTGAAAATTTTGGAATGAGTGAAAAGTTATGTCTAGCGATTTCTCCTTGATCCAGTTCTTTCATAGGGTCTTGGAAGGGTCCACGAACGCCTCGCATCCCCAAGTTATGAGCCAATTCAGAGGTTTGACTTATCGTTCAGTGTTAAGCGACTTGTCGTATACCGGGTATTGGGGAAAACTTGAAAATTTTTTAATGAGTCAAAGGGTATGTCTAGGGAATTTTCCTTAATCCGGTTCTTGCGTAGGGTCTTGAAAGGGTCCCCGGACGCCTCTTAGACCCAAGTCATGAGCCGATTCAGAGGTCTGACTCATAGTACAGTGTTAAGTGACGTGACGTGTAACGGGGTATTGGGCAAAACTTGAAAATTTGGGAACTGTCAAAGGGTATCTCTATGGCATTCTCCTAGATCCGGTACTTGCCTAGGATTTTGGAAAGGTCCATGGATGCCTCCGAGACCGTAGGGTTATGAGCCAATTCAGAGGTCTGACTCATTGTTCAGTGTTAAGTGACGTATCGTGTACCGGGGTATTGGGCAAAACTTCAAAATTTCGGATCGAGTCAAAGGATATGTATAGGGCATTCTCCTAGATCCGGATATTGCGTAGGGTGTTGGAAGGGTCCACTGACGCCTCCTAGACCCAAGTCATGAGCCGATTAAAAGGCCTGACTCATAAGTCGTTGAAAACGACGTGTCGTGTACCGGGGTATTGGGCAAAACTTGAAAATTTTGGAACTGTCAAAGGGTATCTCTAGGGCATTCTCGAAGATCCGGTTCTTGCGTAGGGTCTTGGAAGGGTCCACAGATGCCTCGCGGACCCAACTTATGAGCCAATTCAGAGGTTTGACTGATAGTTCAGTGTTAAGCGACTTGTCGTGTACCCAGGCATTGGGCAAAACTTGAAATTTAGGAATGAGTCAAAGGGTATGTCTAGGGCTTTCTCCTTGATCCGGTTTTGCGTACGGTCTTGGAAGGGTCCACGGATTCAGAGGTGTGACTAATAGTTCGGTATAAAGTGACATGTCGTGTAACGAGGTATTGTGCAAAACTCGAAAATTTTGGAACTGTCAAAGGGTATCTCTAGGGCATTCTCCTAGATCCGGTTCTAGCGTAGGATCTTCGAAAAGTCCACGGAAGCCTCGGAGACCCAAGTTATGAGCCAATTCAGAGGTCTGATTCACTGTTCAGTGTTAAGTAACATGTCGTGTACCAGGGTATTGGGCAAAACCTTAAAATTTCAGAACGAGTCAAAGGGAATGTCTAGGCCATTCTCCTAGATCAGGTTCTAGCGTAGGTTGTTGGAAGGGTCCATTAACCCCTCCTAGACCCAAGTCATGAGCCGATTAAAATGTCTGACTCATAGGTCAGTTGAAAACGACATGTCGTGTACCCTGGGTATTGGGAAAACTTGAAAATTTTGGAATGAGTCAAAAGGTACGTCTAGCGCATTCTCCTAAATATGGTTCTTGCATAGGGTCTTGTAAGGGTCCACGGATGCCTCACAGACCCAAGTTTTGAGCCAATTCAGAGGTTTTACACATAGTTTAGTGTTAAGTGACTTGTCGTGTACCTGGGCATTGGGCAAAACTTAAAAATTTTGGAATGAGTCAAAGGGTATGTCTAGGGCATTCTCCATGATCCGGTTCTTGCGTAAGGTCTTGGAAGGGTCCGTTGACGCCTCGTAGACGCAAGTTATGAGCCGATTAAGAGGTCTGACTCATAGTTCAGTATAAAGTGACGTGTCGTGTACCGAGGTATTGGGCAAAACTTGAAAATTTTGGAACTGTCAAAGGGTATCACTAGGGCATTCTCCTAGATCCGGTTCTAGCATAGGATCTTGGAAAAGTCCATGGAAGCCTACGAGACCCACGTTACGAGCCAATTCAGAGGTCTGATTCACTGGTTCAGTGTTAAGTGACGTGTCGTATACAGGGGTATTGGGCAAAACTTCAAAATTTCGGAACGAGTCAAAGGGTATGTCTAGGGCATTCTCCTAGATCAGGTTCTTGCGTAGGGTGTTGGAAAGGTCCATAAACGCCTCCTAGACCCAAGTCATGAGCCGATTAAAAGGTATGACTCATAGGTCGGTTGAAAACGACGTGTCGTGTACCACGGTATTGGGCAAAACTTGAAAATTTTGGAACGAGTCAAAAGGTATGTCTAGCGATTTCTCTTTGATCCAGTTCTTTCGTAGGGTCTTGAAAGGGTCCACGGATGCCTCGCAGACCCAAGTTATGAGCCAATTCAGAGGTTTGACTCATCATTCAGTGTTAAGCGACCTGTCGTGTACCCGGGTATGGGGCAAAACTTGAAAACTTTTAATGAGTCAAAGGGTATGTCTAGGGGATTTTCCTTAATAGGGTTCTTGCCTAGGGTCTTGAAAGGGTCCCCCGACGCCTTTTAGACCCAAGTCATGAGCCGATTCAGAGGTCTGACTCATAGTTCAGTGTTAAGTGACGTGACGTTTAACGGGGTATTGGGCAAAACATAAAAATTTTGGAACTATCTAAGGGTATCTCTAGGGCATTCTCCTAGATCCGGTACTTGCGTAGGATTTTGGAAAGGTCCATGGATGCCTCTGAGACCGTAGGGTTATGAGCCAATTCAGAGGTCTGACTCATTGTTCAGTGTTAAGTGACGTGTCGTGTACCGGGGTATTGGGCAAAACTTCAAAATTTCGAACCGAGTCAAAGGGTATGTATAGGGCATTCTCCTAGATCCGGATATTGCGTAGGGTGTTGGAAGGGTCCACTGACGCCTCCTAGACCCAAGTCATGAGCCGATTAAACCGTCTGACTCATAGGTCGGTTGAAAACGACGTGTCATGTACCGGGGTATTAGGCAAAACTTGAAAATTTTGGAACTGTCAAAGGGTATCTCTAGGGAATTCTCGAGATCCGGTTCTGCCGTAGGGTCTTGGAAGGGTCAACGGATGCCTCGCAGACCCAAGTTATGAGCCAATTCAGAGGTTTGACTGATAGTTCAGTGTTAAGCGACTTGTCCTGTACCCAGGTATTGGGCAAAACTTGAAATTTAGGAATGAGTCAAAAGTATGTCTAGGGCTTTCTCCTTGATCCGGTTTTGCGTACGGTCTTGGAAGGGTCCACGGATTGAGAGGTGTGACTCATAGTTCGGTATAAAGTGACGTGTCGTGTACCGAGGTATTGGGCAAAACTTGAAAATTTTGGAACTGTCAAAGGGTATCACTAGGGCATTCTCCTAGATCCGGTTCTAGCATAGGATCTTGGAAAAGTCCACGGAAGCCTCCGAGACCCAAGTTACGAGCCAATTCAGAGGTCTGATTCATTGGTTCAGTGTTAAGTGACGTGTCATATACCGGGGTATTGGGCAAAACTTCAAAATATCGGAACGAGTCAAAGGGTATGTCTAGGGCATTCTCCTAGATCAGGCTCTTGCGTAGGGTGTTGGAAAGGTCCATAAACGCCTCCTAGACCCAAGTCGTGAGCCGATTAAAAGGTATGACTCATAGGTCGTTTGAAAACGACGTGTCGTGTACCACGGTATTGGGCAAAACTTGAAAATTTTGGAACGAGTCAAAAGGTATGTCTAGCGATTTCTCCTTGATCCAGTTCTTTCGTAGGGTCTTGGAAGGGTCCACGGACGCCTATCAGACCCAAGTTATGAGCCAATTCAGAGGTTTGACTCATCATTCAATGTTAAGCGACCTGTCGTGTACCCGGGTATTGGGTAAAACTTGAAAATTTTTTAATGAGTCAAAGGGAATGACTAGGGAATTTTCCTTAATACGGTTCTTGCCTAGGGTCTTGAAAGGGTCCCCGGACGCCTTTTAGACCCAAGTCATGAGCCGATTCAGAGGTCTGACTCATAGTTCAGTGTTAAGTGACGTGACGTGTAACGGGGTATTGGGCAAAACTTTAAAATTTCGGACCGAGCCAAAGGGTATGTATAGGGCATTCTCCTGGATCCGGATATTGCGTAGGGTGTTGGAAGGGTCCACTGACGCCTCCTAGACCCAAGTCATGAGCCGATTAAATGGTCTGACTCATAGGTCGGTTGAAAACGAAGTGTCGTGTACCGGGGTATTGGGCAAAACTTGAAAATTTTGGAACTGTCAAAGGGTATCTCTAGGGCATTCTCGAAGATCCGGTTCTTGCGTAGGGTCTTGGAAGGGTCCACGGATGCCTCGCAGACCCAACTTATGAGCCAATTCAGAGGTTTGACTGATAGTTCACTGTTAAGCGACTTGTCGTGTACCCAGGTATTGGGCAAAACTTGAAATTTAGGAATGCGTCAAAGGTATGTCTAGGGCTTTCTCCTTGATCCGATTTTGCGTACGGTCTTGGAAGTGTCCACGGATTCAGAGGTGTGACTCATAGTTCGGTATAAAGTGACGCGTCGTGTAACGAGGTATTGGGCAAAACTTGAAAATTTCGGAACTGTCAAAGGGTATCTCTAGGGAATTCTACTAGATCCGGTTCTAGCGTAGGATCTTTGAAAAGTCCACGGAAGCCTCCGAGACCCAAGTTATGAGCCAATTCAGAGGTCTGATTCATTGTTCACTGTTAAGTAACGTGTCATGTACCAGGGTATTGGGCAAAACCTCAAAATTTCAGAACGAGACAAAGGGAATGTCTAGGCCATTCTCCTAGATCAGGTTCTTGCGTAGCTTGTTGGAAGGGTCCATTAACCCCTCCTAGACCCAAGTCATGAGCCGATTAAAAGGTCTGACTCATAGGTCGGTTGAAAACGACGTGTCGTGTACCCTGGGTATTGGGAAAACTTGAAAATTTTGGAATGAGTCAAAAGGTACGTCTAGCGCATTCTCCTAAATATGATTCTTGCGTAGGGTCTTGTAAGGGTCCACGGATGCCTCACAGACCCAAGTTTTGAGCCAATTCAGAGGTTTGACTCATAGTTTAGTGTTAAGCGACTTGTCGTGTACCCTGGTATTGGGCAAAACTTGAAAATTTTGGAATGAGTCAAAGGGTATGTCTAGGGCATTCTCCTTGATCCGGTTCTTGCGTAACGTCTTGGAAGGGTCCGTTGACGCCTCGTAGACCCAAGTTATGAGCCGATTCAGAGGTCTGACTCATAGTTCAGTATAAAGTGACGTGTCGTGTACCGAGGTATTGGGCAAAACTTGAAAATTTTGGAACTGTCAAAGGGCATCTCTAGGGCATTCTCCTAGATCTGGTTCTAGCATAGGATCTTGGAAAAGTTCACGGAAGCCTCTGAGACCCAAGTTACGAGCCAATTCGGAGGTCTGATTCATTGTTCAGTGTTAAGTGACGTGTCGTGTACCAGGGTATTGGGTAAAACTTCAAAATTTCGGAACGAGTCAAAGGGTATGTCTAGGGCATTCTTCTAGTCAAGTTCTTGGTAGTGTGTTGGAAAGGTCCATAAATGCCTCCAAGACCCAAGTCATGAGCCGATTAAAAGGTATAACTCATAGGTCGGTTGAAAACGACGTGTCGTGTACCACGATATTGGGCAAAACTTTAAAATTTTGGAACGAGTCAAAAGGTATGTCTAGCGATTTCTCCTTGATCCAGTTCTTTCGTAGGGTCATGGAAGTGTCCACAGATGCCTCGTAGACCCAAGTTATGAGCCAATTCAGAGGTTTGACTAATAGTTCAGTGTTAAGCGACTTGTCGTGTACACGGGTATTGGGCAAAACTTGAAAATTTTGTAATGAGTCAAAGGGTATGTCTAAGGAATTTTCCTTAATCCGGTTCTTGCGTAGGGTCTTGAAAAGGTCCACGGACGCCTCTTAGACCCAAGTAATAAGCCGATTCAGAGGTCTGACTCATAGTTCAGTGTTCAGTGACGTGTCGTGTAACGGGGTATTGGGCAAAACTTGAAAATTTTGGAACTGTTAAAGGGTATCTCGAGAGCATTCTCCTAGATCCGGTTCTTGCATAGGGTCTTGGAAGGGTCCACGGACGTCTCCGAGACCGAAGTTATGAGCCAATTCAGAGGTCTAACTCATTGTTCAGTGTTAAGCAATGTGTCGTGTACTAGAGTATTAGGCAAAACTAGAAAATTTTGGAACGAGTCAAAGGGTATGTATAGGGCATTCTCCTAGATCCGGTTCTTGCGTAGGGTGTTGTAAGGGTCCACTGACGCCTCCTAGCCCCAAGTCATGAGCCTATTAAAAGGTCTGACTCATAGGTAGGTTGAAAACGACGTGTCGTGTACCCGGATATTGGGCAAAACTTAAAAATTTTGGAACGAGCCAAAAGGTATGTCTAGCGCATTCACCAAGATCCGGTTCTTGCGTAGGGTCTTGGAAGGGTCCACGGACGCCTCGCAGAGACAAGTTATCAGCTAATTCAGAGGTTTGACTCATACTTTAGTGTTAAGCGACTTGTCGTGTACCCGGGTATTGGGCAAAACTTGAATATTTTGCAATGAGTCAAAGGGTATGTCTTGTGCATTCTCCTTAATACGGTTCTTGCGTAGGGTCTTGGAAGGGTCCACGGACGCCTCTTAAACCCAAGTCATGAGCTGATTCAGAGGTCTGACTTATAGTTCAGTGTTAAGTGACGTGTCGTGTATCAGGGTATTTGGCGAAACTTGAAAATTTTGGAATGAGTCAAAGGGTATGTCTAGGGCATTCTCCTTGATCCGGTTCTTGCTTAGGGTGTTGGAAGGGTCCATGGACGCCTCGTAGACCCAAGTTATGAGCCGATTCAAAGGTCTGAGTCATAGTTCAGTATAAAGTGACGTGTCGTGTACCGAGGTATTGGCCAAAACTTCAAAATTTTGGAACTGTCAAAGGGTATCTCTAGGGCATTCTCCTAGATCCGGTTCTAGCGTAGGAGCTTGGAAAGGTCCACGGAAGCCTCCGAGACCCAAGTTATGAGCCAATTCAGAGGTCTGATTCCTTCTTCATTGTTAAGTGACGCGTCGTGTACCGGGGTATTGGGCAAAACTTCAAAATTTCGGAACGAGTCAAAGGGAATATCTAGGCCATTCTCCTAGATCAGGTTCTTGCGTAGGGTGTTGGAAGGGTCCATTAACCCCTCCTAGACCCAAGACATGAGCCGGTTAAAAGGTATGACTAATAGGTCGGTTGAAAACGATGTGTCGTGCATTGGGCAAAACTTAAAAATTTTGGAACGGGTCAAAAGGTATGTCTAGCGCATTCCCCTTGATATAGTTCTTTCGTAGGGTCTTGGAAGGGTCCATGGATGCCTCGTAGACCCAAGTTATTAGCCGATTCAGAGGTCTGACTCATAGTTCAGTATAAAGTGACGTGTCGTGTACCGAGGTATTGGGCAAACTTGAAAATTTTGGAACTGTCAAAGGGTATCTCTAGGGCATTCTCCTTGATCCGGTTCTAGCATAGGATCTTGGAAAGGTCCATGGAAGCCTCCGTGACCCAAGTTATGAGCCAATTCAGAGGTCTGATTCATTGTTCAGTGTTAAGTGATGTGTCATGTACCGGGGTATTGTGCAAAACTTCAAAATTTCGGAACGAGTCAAAGGGAATGTCTAGGCCATTCTCCTAGATCAGGTTCTTGCGTAGGGTGTTGGAAGGGCCCATTAACCCCTCGTAGACCAAAGTCAAGAGCCGATTAAAAGGTCTGACTCATAGGTCGGTTGAAAACGACGTTTCGTGTACCCTGGGTATTGGGCAAAACTTGAAAATTTTGGAATGAGTCAAAAGGTATGTCTAGCACATTCTACTAGATCTGGTTCTTGCATAGCGTCTTGTAAGTGTCCACGGAAGCCTCGCAGACCCAAGTTTTGAGCCAACTTAGAGGTTTGACTCATAGTTTAGTGTTAAACGACTTGTCGTGTACCCGGGTATTGGGCAAAACTTGAAAACTTTGGAATGAGTCAAAGGTTATATCTAGGGCATTCTCCTTGATCTAGTTCTTGCGTAGGGTCTTGGAAGGTTCCATGGACGCCTCGTAGACCCAAGTTATGAGCCGATTCAGAGGTCTGACTCATAGTTCAGTATAAAGTGTCGTGTCGCGTACCGAGGTATTAGGCAAAACTTGAAAATTTTGGAACTTTCAAAGGGTATATCTAGGGCATTCTCCTAGATCCGGTTCTAGCGTAGTAACTTGGAAAAGTCCACGGGAAGCCTCCGAGACCCAAGTTATGAGCCAATTCAGAGGTCTGATTCATTGTTTAGTGTTGTGTGACGTGTCGTGTACCGGGGTATTGGGCAAAACTTCAAAATTTCGGAACGAGTCAAAGGGTATGTCTAGGGCGTTCTCCACGATCAGGTTCTTGTGTAGGGTGTTGGAAAGGTCCATAAACGCCTACTCGACCCAACTCATGAGCCGATTTAAAGGTATGACTCATAGGTCGGTTGAAACTGACGCGTCGTGTACCACGGTATTGGGCAAAACTTGAAAATTTTGGAACGAGTCAAAAGGTATGTCTAGCGCATTCTCCTTGATCCAGTTCTTTCGTAGGGTCTTGGAAGGGTCCACGAACGCCTCGCAGACCCAAGTTATGAGTCAATTCAGAGGTTTGACTCATAGTTCAGTGTTAAGCGACTTTTCGTGTACCCGGGTATTGGGCAAAACTTGAAAATTTTGGAACGAGTGAAAGGTTATGTCTAGCTCATTCTCCTTGATCCAGTTCTTTTGTAGGTCTCGGAAGGGTCTATGGACGCCACGTAGACCCAAGTTATGAGCCGATTCAGAGGTCTGACTCATAGTTCAGTATAAGGTGACGTGTCGTGTACCGATGTATTGGGCAAAACTTGAAAATTTTGGAACTATCAAAGGGTATCTCTTGGGCATTTTCCTTGATCCGGTTCTAGTGTAGGATCTTGGAAAGGTCCACGGAATCCTCCGAGACCCAAGTTAGAGCCAATTCAGAAGTCTGATTCATTGTTCAGTGTTAAGTGACGTGTGTGTATCGGGGTATTGGGCAAAACTTCAAAATTTCGGAACGAGTCAAAGGGAATGTCTAGGCCATTCTCCTAGATCAAATTCTTGTGTATGGTGTTGTAAGGGTCCACTGACACCTCCTAGATCCAAGTCATGAGCCGATTAAATGGTCTGACTCATAGGTTTGTTGAAAACGACGTGTCGTGTACCCGGGTATTGGGGAAATCTTGAAAATTTTGGAACGAGTAAAAAGGTACATCTAAGCATTCTCCTAGATCTGGTACTTGCGTAGGGTCTTGTAAGGGTCCACGGAAGCCTCGCAGACCTAAGTTATCAGCCAATTCAGAGGTTTGACTCATAGTTTAGTGTTAAGCGACTTGTCGTTGTACCCGCGTAATGGGCAAAACTTAAAAATTTTGGAATGAGTCAAAGTGTATGTCTAGGGCATTCTCCTTGATCCGGTTCTTGCGTAGGGTCTTGGAAGGGTCCATGGACGCCTCGTAGACCCAAGTTATGAGCCGATTCATAGGTCTGACTCATAGTTCAGTATAAAGTGACGTGTCGTGAGGTATTGGGCAATACTTGAAAATCTTGGAACTGTCAAAGAGTATCTCTAGGGCATTCTCCTAGATCCGGTTCTAGCGTAGGATCTTGGAAAAGTCCATGTATGCCTCTGAGACCCAAGTTATGAGCCAATTCAGAGGTCTGATTCATTGTTCAGTGTTGAGTGACATGTCGTATACCGGGGTATTGGGCAAAACTTCAAAATTTTGGAACGAGTCAAAGGGTATGTCTAGGGCGTTCTCCTAGATCAGGTTCTTGCGTAGGGTGTTGGAAAGGTCCATAAACGCTTCCTAGACCCAAGTCATGAGTTGATTAAAAGGTATGACTCAAAAGTCGGTTGAAAACAACGTGTCGTGTACCACGATATTGGGCAAAACTTGAAAATTTTGGAACCAGTCAAAAGGTATGCCTAGCGCATTCTCCTCCATTCAGTTCTTTCGTACGGTCTTGGAAGGGTCCACGGACGCCTCGCAGACCCAAGTTATGAGCCAATTTAGAGGTTTGACTCATAGTTCAGTGTTAAGCGACTTATCGTGTACCCGGGTATTGGGCAAAACTTGAAAATGTTGTAATGAGTCAAAGGGTATGTCTTGGGAATTTTCCTTAATCCGGTTCTTGCGTAGGGTCTTGAAACGGTCCACAGACCCCTCTTAGACCCAAGTCATGAGCTGATTCAGAGGTCTGACTCATAGTTCAGTGTTAAGCGACGTGTCGTGTAACGGGGTATTGGGCAAAACTTGAAAATTTTAGATCGAGTCGAAAGGGTATCTCTAGGGAATTCTCCTAGATACGATTCTTGCGTAGAGTCTTGAAATTTCAACGCATGTCTCTGAGACCGAAGTTATGACCCTATTCAGAGGTCTAACTCATTGTTCAGTGTTAAGCGACGTGTCGTGTACTAGAGTATTAGGCAAAACTAGAAAATTTGGAATGAGTCAAAGGGTATGTATAGGACATTCTCCTAGATCCGGTTCTTGGTAAGGTGTTGGAAGGGTCCATTGATGCCTCCTAGACCCAAGTCATGAGCCGATTAAAACGTTTGCCTCATAGGTCGGTTGAAAACGACGTATCGTGTACCCGGGTATTGGGCAAAACTTAAAAAAATTGGAACAAGTCAAAAGGTATGTCTAGCGCATTCTCCTAGATCCGGTTCTTGCGTAGGGTCTTGGAAGGATCCACGGACGCCTCACAGACCTAAGTTCTGAGCTAATTCAGAGATTTGACTCATAGTTCAGTGTTAAGCGACTTGTCGTGTACCCGGGTATTGGGCAAAACTTTAAAATTTTGTAATGAGTCAAAGGGTATGTCTAGGAGATTCTCCTTGATCTGGTTCTTGCATAGGGTCTTGGAACGGTCCACGAACGCCTCCTAGACCCAAGTCATGAGCCGATTCAGAGGTCTGACTTATAGTTCATTGTTAGTGACGTGTCGTGTATCGGGGCATTGGGCAAAACATGAAAATTTTGGAACGAGTCAAAGGATATCTCTAGGGCACTCTCCTAGATATGATTCTTGCATAAGGTCTTGGAAGGGTCCACGGACGTCTCGGAGACCGAAGTTATGAGCCAATTTACAGGTCTAACTCCTTGTTCAGTGTTAAGTGACGTGACGTGTACTGGAGTATTAGGTAAAACTAGAAAATTTTGGAACGAGTCAAAGGGTATGTATAGGGTATTCTCCTAGATCCGGTTCTTGCGTAGGGTGTAGGAAGGGTCCACTGACGCCTCCTAGACCCAAGTCATGAGCCGATTAAATGGTCTGACTCATAGGTCGGTTGAAAACGACGTGTCGTGTACCCGGGTATTGGGCAAAACTTAAAAATTTTGAAACGAGTCAAAAGGTATGTCTAGCGCATTCGCCTAGATCTGGTTCTTGCGTAGGGTCTTGGAAGGGTCCACAGACGCCTCACAGACCCAAGTTATATGCCAATTCAGAGGTCTGACTCATTGTCCAGTGTTATGTGGCCTGTCGTGTGCCGGGGTATTGGGCAAAACTTCAAAATTACAGAACGAGTTAAAGAGTATGTCTTGGGCATTCTTCTAGATCAGGTTCTTACATAGGGTGTTGGAAGGGTCCATTAACACCTCCTAGACACAAGTCATGAGCCGATAAAAAGGTCTGACTCATAGGTCGGTTGAAAACGGCGTGTCGTATACCCGGGTATTGGGCAAATTTGAAAATTTTGGAACGAGTCAAAAGGTATATCTAGCGCATTCTCCTAGATCTGGTTCTTGCGTAGGGTCTTGTAAGGGTCCATGGACGCCTCACAGACCCAAGATTTGAGCCAATTCACAGGTTTGACTCATAGTTTAGTGTTAAGCGACTTATCGTGTACCTGGGTATTGGGCAAAACTTGAAAATTTTGGAATGAGTCAAAGGTTATGTCTAGGGCACTCTCCTTGATCCCGTTCTTGCGTAGGTCTTGGAAGGGTCGATGGACGCCTCGTAGACCCAAGTTATGAGCAGATTCAGAGGTCTAGCTCATAGTTTAGTATAAAGTTACGTGTCGTGTACCGAGGTATTGGGCAAAACTTGAAAATTTTGGAACTATCAAAGGGTATCTCTAGGGCATTCTCCTAGATCCGGTTCTAGCGTAGAATCTTGGAAAGGTCCACGGAAGCCTCCGAGACCCAAGTTATGAGCCAATTCAGAGGTCTGATTCATTGTTCAGTGTTAAGTGACGAGTCAAAGGGTATGTCTAGGGCATTCTCCTAGATCAAGTTCTTGCGTAGGGTGTTGGAAGGGTCCATTAACCCCTCGTAGACCCAAGTCATGAGCCGATTAAAAGGTCTGCCTCATAGGTCGGTTGAAAACAACGTGTCGTGTACCACGATATTGGGAAAACTTGAAAATTTTGGAAAGAGTCAAAAGGTATGTCTAGCATTTTCTCCTTGATCTAGTAATTTCCTAGGGTCTTGGAAGGGTCAACAGACGCCTCGCAACCCAAGTTATGTGCCAATTCAGAGGTTTGACTCATAGTTCATTGTTAAGCGACTTGTGGTGTACTCGGGTATTGGGCAAAACTTAAAAATTTTGTAATGAGTCAAAGGGTATGTCTAGGGAATTTTTCTTAATCCGGTTCTTGCGTAGGGTCATGAAAGGGTTCACGGACGCCTCTGAGACCCAAGTCATGAGCCGATTCGGAGGTCTGACCCATAGTTTAATGTTAAGTGACGTGTCGTGTAACGGGGCATTGGGCAAAACTTGAAAATTTTAGAATGAGTCAAATGGTATCTCTAGGGCATTCTCCTAGATCCGGTTCTTGTGTAGGATCTTGGAAAGGTCCACGGAAGCCACCGAGACCAAAGTTATGAGCCAATTCAGAGGTCTGATTCATTGTTCAGTGTTTAGTGACGTGTCGTGTACCGTGGTATTGGGCAAAACCTCAAAATTTCGGAACGAGTCAAAGGGTATATCTAGGGCATTCTCCTAGATCAAGTTCTTGCGTAGGGTGTTGGAAAGGTCCATAAATGCCTCCCAGACCCAAGTCATGACCGATTAAAAGGTATGACTCATAGGTCGGTTGAAAACAACGTGTCGTGTACCACGATATTGGGCAAAACTTGAAAATTTTGGAACGAGTCAAAAGGTATGTCTAGCGTTTTCCCCTTGATCCAGTTCTTTCATAGGGTCTTGGAAGGGTCAACGGATGCCCCGCAACCCAAGTTATGTGCCAATTCAGAGGTTTGACTCATAGTTCAGTGTTAAGCGACTTGTCGTGTACCCGGGTATTGGGCAAAACTTGAAAATTTTGTAATGAGTCAAAGGGTATGTCTAGGGAATTTTCCTTAATCCGGTTCTTGCGTAGGGTCATGAAAGGGTCCACGGACGCCTCTGAGACCCAAGTCATGAGCCGATTCAGAGGTCTGACTCATAGTTCAGTGTTAAGTGACGTGTAACGGGGTATTGTTTAGAATGAGTCAAATGGTATCTCTAGGTCATTCTCCTAGATACGATTCTTGCGTAGGGTTTTGGAAGGGTCCACAGACGTCTCCGAGAACGAAGTTATGAGCCATTTAAGAGGTCTAACTCATTGTTCAGTGTTAAGCGACGTGTCGTGTACTAGGCAAAACTAGAAAATTTTGGAACGAGTCAAAGGGTATGTATAGGGCATTCTTCTAGATCTGGTTCTTGCATAGGGTTTTGAAAGGGTCCACCGACGCCTCCTAGATCCAATTCATGAGCCGATTAAAAGGTCTGACTCATAGGTCGGTTGAAAACGACGTGTCGTGTACCCGGGTATTGGACAAAACTTAAAAATTTTGGAACGAGTCAAAAGGTATGTCTAGCGCATTCATGTAGACCCGATTCTTTTGTAATGTATTGGAAGGGTCCACAGAACCTCGCAGACCCAAGTTATCTGCCAATTCAGAGGTTTGACTCATAGTTTAGTGTTAAGCCACTTGTCGTGTACCCGGGTATTGGGCAAACTTGAAAATTTTGGAATGAGTCAAAGGGTATTTCTAGGGCATTCTCCTTGATCTGGTTCTTGCGTAGGGTCTTGGAAGGGTCCATGGACGCCTCGTAGACCCAAGTTTTGAGCCGATTCAGATGTCTGACTTATAGTTCAGTATAAAGTGACGTGTCGTGTACCGAGGTATTGGGCAAAACTTGAAAATTTTGGAACTGTCAAAGGGTAACTCTAGGGAATTCTTCTAGATCCGGTTCTAGCGTAGGATCTTGGAAAGGTCCATGGAAGCCTCCGAGACCCAAGTTATGAGCCAATTCAGAGGTCTGATTCATTGTTCAGTTTTAAGTGACGTGTCGTGTACCGGGGTATTACGCAAAACATCAAAATTTCAGAACGAGTCAAAGGGAATGTCTAGGACATTCTCCTAGATCAGGTTCTTGCGTAAGGTGTTGGAAGCGTCCATTAGCCCCTCCTAGACCCAAGTCATGAGCCGATTAAAAGGTCTGACTCATAGGTCGGTTGAAAACGACATGTCGTGTACCGTGGGTATTGGGCAAAACTTGAAAATTTTGGAACGATTTAAAAGGTATGTCTAGCGCATTCGCCTAGATCTGGTTCTTGCATAGGGTCTTGTAAGGGTCCACGGAAGTCTCGCAGACCCAAGTTTTGAGCCAATTCAGAGGTTCGACTCATAGTTTAGTGTTAAGCGGTATTGGGCAAAACTTGAAAATTTTGGAATGAGTCAAAGGGTATGTCTAGGGCATTCTCCTTGATCCGGTTCTTGCGTTGGGTCTTGGAAGCGTCCATGGACGCCTCGTAGACCCAAGTTATGAGCCGATTCAGAGATTTGACTCATAGTTCAGTATAAAGTGACGTGTCGTGTACCGAGGTATTGGGCAAAACTTGAAAATTTTGGAACTGTCAGAGGGTATCTCTAGGGCATTCTCCTAGATTCGGTTCTAGCGTAGGATCTTGGAAAAGTCCACGGAAGCCTCCGAGACCCAAGTTATGATCCAATTCAGAGGTCTGATTCATTGTTCAGTGTTAATTGACTTGTCGTGTACCGGGGAATTGGGCAAAACTTCAAAAGTTCGGAACGAGTGAAAGGGTATGTCTAGGGCGTTCTCCTAGATCAGGTTCTTGCGTAGGGTGTTGGAAAGGTCCATAAACGCCTCCTAGACCCAAGTCATGAGCCGGATAAAAGGTATGACACGTAGGTCGGTTGAAACGACGTTTCGTGTACAGACGCCTCACAGACCTAAGTTATGAGCCAATTCAGAGGTTTGACTCATAGTCAGTGTTAAGCGACTTGTCGTGTACCCGGGTATTTGGCAAAACTTGAAAATTTTGGAATGAGTCAAAGGGTATGTCTAGGGCATTCTCCTTGATCCGGTTCTTGCGTAGGGTCTTGGAAGCATCCATGGACGCCTCGTAGACCCAAGTTATGAGCCGATTCAGAGGTCTGACTCATAGTTCAGTATAAAGTGACGTGTCGTGTACCGAGGTATTGGGCAAAACATGAAAATTTTGGAACGAGTCAAAAGGTATGTCTAGCGCATTCTCCTTGATCCAGTTCTTTCGTAGGGTCTTGGAAGGGTCCACGAACGCTCCCAGACCTAAGTTATGAGCCAATTCAGAGGTTTGACTCATAGTCAGTGTTAAGCGACTTGTTGTGTACCCGGGTATTGGGCAAAATTTGAAAATTTTTTAATGAGTCAAAGGTTATGTCTAGGGAATTTTCCTTAATCCGCTTCTTGCGTAGGGTCTTGAAAGGGTCCACGGACGCCTCTTAGACCCAAGTCATGAGCCGATTCAGAGGTCTGACTCATAGTTCAGTGTTAAGTGACGTGTCGTGTAATGGGGTATTGGGCAAAACTTGAAAATTTTGGAACGCGTAAAAGGGTATCTCTAGGGCATTCTCCTAGATACGATTCTTGCGTAGGGTCTTGGAAGGTTCCACGGATGTCTCCGAGACCGAAGTTATGAGCCAATTCAGAGGTCTAACTCATTATTCGGTGTTATGCGACGTGTCGTGTACTTGAGTATTAGGCAAAATTAGAAAATTTTGGAACGAGTCAAAGGGTATGTATAGGACATTCTCCTAGATCCGTTTCTTGCGTAGGGTGTTCGAAGGGTCCACTGATGCCTCCTAGACCTAAGTTATGAGCCGATTAAAATGTCTGACTTATAAGTCGGTTGAAAACGACGTGTCGTGTACCCAGGTATTGGGACAAACTTAAAAATTTTAGAACAAGTCAAAAGGTATGTCTAGCGCATTCTCCTAGATCTGGTTCTTGCGTAGGGTCTTGGAAGGATCCACGGACACCTCGCTGACCTAAGTTATGAGCCAATTCAGAAGTCTGACTCTTTGTTTAGTGTTATGTGACGGGTCGTGTACGGGGTATTGGGCAAAATTTCAAAATTTCGGAACGAGTCAAAGGTTAGGTCTATGCCATTCTCCTGGATCAGGTTCTTGTGTAGGGTGTTGGAAGGGTCCATTAATGCCTCCTACACCCAAGTCATGAGCCGATTAAAATGTCTGACTCATAGGTCGGTTGAAAACGACGTGTCGTGTACCCCGGCATTGGGCAAAACTTGAAAATTTTGGAACGAGTCAAAAGTTATGTCTAGCGTATTCTCCTTGATCCAGTTCTTGCATAGGGTCTTGGAAGGGTCCATGGATGCCTCGCAGACCCAAGTTATTCGCAAATTTAGAGGTTTGACTCATAGTTCAGTGTTAAGCGACTTGTCGTGTACCTGGGATTGGGCAAAACTTGAAAATTTTGTAATGAGTCAAAGGTTATGTCTTGTGCATTCTCCTTAATCCGGTTCTTGCGTAGGGTCTTGGAAGGGTCCACGGACGCCACTTAGATGAGCCGATTCAGAGGTCTAACTTATAGTTCACTGTTAAGTGATGTGTCGTGTATCAGGGTATTGGGCAAAACGAGAAAATTTTGCAACGAGTCAAAGGGTATCTCTAGGGCATTCTCCTAGAAACGATTCTTGCATAAGGTCTTGGAAGGGTGCATGGGCGTCTCCGAGATCGAAGTTATGAGCCAATTTACATGTCTAACTCATTGTTCAGTGTTAAGCGACGTGTCGTGTACTGGAGTATTAGGGAAAACTAGAAAATTTTGTAACGAGTCAAAGGGTATGTATAGTGCATTCTCCGAGATCTGGTTCTTGCGTAGGGGGTTGGAAGGGTCCACTGACGCCTCCTAGACCCAAGTCACGAGCCGATTAAAAGGTCTGACTCATAGGTCGGTTGAAAACGACGTGTCGTGTACCGGGGTATTGGGCAAAACTTGAAAATTTTAACCTGTCAAAGGGTATCTCTAGGGCATTCTCCAAGATCTGGTTCTTACGTAGGGTCTTGGAAGGGTCCACGGACGCCTCGCAGACCCAAGTTATGAGCCGATTCAGAGGTTTGACTCATAGTTCAGTGTTAAACGACTTGTCGTGTGCCCGGTTATCGGGCAAAACTTCAAAATTTTAGAACGAGTCAAATGGTATCTCTGGGGCATTCTCCTAGATACGATTCTTACGTAAGGGTCCACTGACGCCTCCTAGACCCAAGTCATGAGCCGATTAAAAGGTCTAACTCATAGGTCGGTTGAAAACGACGTGTCGTGTACCCGGGTATTGGGCAAAACTTAAAAATTTTGGAACGAGTAAAAGGTATGTCTAGCGCATTCACCTAGATCCGTTTCTTACGTAGGGTCTTGGAAGGGACCACGGACGCCTCGCTGACCCAAGTTATCAGCCAATTCAGAGGTTTGACTCACATTTTAGTGTTAAGCGACTTGTCGTGTACCCGGGTATTGGGCAAAACTTGAAAATTTTGGAATGAGTCAAAGGGTATGTCTAGGGCATTCTCCATAATCCGGATCTTGCGTAGGGTCTTGGAGGTAGACCCAAGTTATGAGCCGATTCAGAGGTCTGACTCATACTTCAGTATAAAGTGACGTGTCGTGTACCGAGGTATTGGGCAAAACTTGAAAATTTTGGAACTGTCAAAGGGTATATCTAGGGCATTCTCCTAGATCCGGTTCTTGCGTAGGATCTTGGAAAGGTCCACGGAAGCCTCTGAGACCCAAGTTATGAGCCAATTCAGAGGTCTGATTCATTGTTCAGTGTTAAGTGACGTGTCGTGTTCCGGGGTAATGGGCAGAACTTCAAAATTTCGGAACGAGTCAAAGGGAATGTTTAGGCTATTCTCCTAGATCAGGTTCTTGCTGTAACATTTGTATAAATCGGGTTTCCAAAACCCGCTCCGTTTTGTAATCAAATACCAAGTTATGAAATGACATTAAGTATTTATGAGTATTTTGAGTCTAAACGTTACATAATTAATATATAAACTAAACTATAAAAATTATATTTGATAAAAAGTTAAAATAAAATAAATAAAAAATATTTGGAGCTGACCGGACTCGAACCCGGGTCAACTGCCCCCAACGACTTATCTCCCCATCTCCAAACCACTCCGCCACCAAATGTTTTCTGTTAACATTATGAAAGCAATTAAATTTTATACACAAACACGACTTAACGGTTAATGATATCTGAATAACGGAAATCGGTAAACCGAATCGCCAAATCAGTTTTTGTGCGCTTAGTTAACTTATAACCGATGAATATCGGTTTCTAATTAAGTTCTAATTGAATGAACTTAAAGATCTCCTCACTTCCGGTATTTGAAACCGAAGATATACCAAACTCTAATATAATCCAAATTCTGATCATTTGCGCGATTCATAACTATCACAATAACTCTCAATTTCATTTTCGTCAAGATTCTGAACTGTAAGACCCTCTGATTTCGATCGCCGAAGATTTTCTGCAACTCACCGGAAAACCGGGACTTGTATTTTCACGGTAAATTCTTCGACTCTTTTTGTTTAAAACATGTGGTTAGTCAATCTCTAACGCAATCCCGTCAACAGAATCAATCTTAGCCAACATTTATCAGAAATCCCACCCTCGCCGGAAAGTTTCTGTAATTGCCGGAATTTCACTGTGAAAGGGTAAGGCATCCTACACTTCATTTAAACCTTGTTTAGATGATTTAGTTCTATAAATAATCGATCCACACTGTTAATTGTTGCAACAGTCGGAGCTCGATTTCTGTATCGACAACACGTTCGCCGGATTTCTGTGTTTATCTTCAAACGGTAAATCCTAGTCTTTAAGCTCTTTCCATTCTTTGCTATTGAATTACTTTTAGTGTTTAAGATCTTTGAAAGTCGCGAAATCAATCTTAACCAGTTGGAATACGCTGACAGTTTATTCGACGAAGAAGATGAACCTATTTCAGAGCATAAAAGTAATTAAAATTCGGTTTATAAACGGTTAGACACACAGTCCAGCGGTGGACTGTGTGCACATTTTATAATCACGTCCCGAGTTCGATCCTTACTACACACACTCTGCGTAATAAACATTCCTTTTTATTCATAAACTAACCGGGTTGAAACGAGTAGTTGTTAAGTATATTATAAATCAAGAATATAACCGGGTTAGACACACAGTCCAGCGGTGGACTGTGTGCAAAACGAACTACACGTCGCACGATCGAGTCCCGTCCCAAACACCGGTTCAATGAAATTAAAACGTTTTGCAAAATAAAGGAATTTTCGGTAAATTCGAATAAGTGTATAAATATAATAAGAACTGGATTTCTAACGGGTTAGTCACGTAGCTCAGTTGGTAGAGCTACGTGTGCGTCAACGGTCAACGGTCAACGGTCAAACAGTAAAAAAATTTTTTTTTTTTTTTTTTTAAATATTTATTTGTTTAATTTAAAAATCAATTAAAAATACTTAAAAATAACATTTTTAAGGATAGAAAATAGCCGTAAACTCACAAAAATAAATCTAAAAATCCCATTAAAATCTTTAATAAAATCCATCCATTTAATATATTTTTCCCATTATTATTTAGGTCAGTGATTCCTCGTTAACTCGCTTCGTCTAAATCGTGCGCATCTCACCAACTCAAATCCAACGCACCCAATGTGAGTGAACCCTTCAAATTCCCCGTTTTAATCACATTTTTGGGGTGTATCATGTGTCTTGTTCATTTACTTATTATAACTAAGTTATTGTGCATATATCATATCATGACATGTGTGTTAGTTGTTGCTGATAAGTAGTTAGTATTGTTTGCAAGTTATTATTTCAGTACATGCAATTGCTGAGGCCGTAGCTCCCCATCCCTCGAGGTTGAGTTTGATCCCCATTTTATTATGCGGTTGATCAGGGCGTGCCCGCACGATCGGCTCCGTTTGATTGAGCCTTGATCGGTCATTTATTTACATTTCAATACATGCAATACGCTCGGCTCCGTTTGATTGAGCCTTGAGCGCACAGTTCAATTTACATTTTCAGTTCATGCAATACGATCGGCTCCGTTTGATTGAGCCTTGATCTCACAGTTCATTTATGTTAATTATCATATGATGTTGGTATGTTCATGTATGATATCGATTGTTAATGTATGTTATAATTGTAACTGATGATGCCATTGCTTGATTTCATACATATGCTCTTTTATGATTATGCACAATATTTTATTGATAAACTAACCAGAAAATCATTATTAAATGTTTATCTATAAGGTTCACTCGCCAACTTATGTTGACCCAAAAACCTCCCATTTTACACATGATACAGGTGAACCAGCAGCAGCTAGGAACACGTAGGACCTGGATTAGAAGAAATAAAACGATTTAGTATTTGGAACATTATGTTTGATTATTTTCCTTTGTAATGAATGAACATGTTTGAATGTTTGAGAAATGTAATTTTGACTTCATTTAATTATGAAACATAATAGTAAATGTCATGTGCTTTGGTGATAACCCAATTATGCCCCGACTCTTATTTCCGCTGCGGGTCGGGGTGTGACACTTGCGTAGGGTATTGGAAGGGTCCATTAACCCCTCCTAGACCCAAGTCATGAGCCGATTAAAAGGTCTGACTCATAGGTCGGTTGAAAACAACGTGTCGTGTACCGTGGGTATTGGGCAAAACTTGAAAATTTTGGAACAAGTCAAAAGGTATGTCTAGCGCATTCTCCTAGATCTGGTTCTTGAGTAGGGTCTTGTTAGGGTCCATGGAAGCCTCACAGACCCAAGTTTTGAGACAATTCAGAGGCTTGACTCATAGTTTAGTGTTTAGCGACTTGTCGTGTACCCAGGTATTGGGCAAAACTTGAAAATTTTGGAATGAGTCAAAGGGCATGTCTAGGGCATTCTCCTTGATCCGGTTTTTGCGTAGGGTCTTGGAAGGGTCCACAGACACCTCGTAGACCCAAGTCATGAGCCGATTCAGAGGTCTGACTCATAGTTCAGTGTTAAGTGACGTGTCGTGTATCGGGGTATTGGGCAAAACTTGTAAATTTTGGAACGAGTCAAAGGGTATCTCTAGGCATTCTCCTAGATACGATTCTTGTGTAAGGTCTAGGAAGGGTCCAAGGACGTCTCCGAGACTGAAGATATGAACCAATTTACAGGTCTAAACTCATTGTTCAGTGTGAAGCGACGTGTCGTGTACTGGAGTATTAGGCAAAACTAGAAAATTTTGGAACGAGTCAAAGGGTATTGTAGGCATTCTACTAGATCCGGTTCTTCTGTAGGGTGTTGGAAGGGTCCACTGATGCCTCCTAGACCCAAGTCATGAGCCGATTAAAAGGTCTGACTCATAGGTCGGTTGAAAACGACGTGTCGTGTATTGGGCAAAACTTGAAAATTTTGGAACTATCAAAAGGTATCTCTAGGGCATTCTCCTAGATCTGGTTCTTGCGTAGGGTCTTGGAAGGGTCCACGGACGCCTCGCAGACCCAAGTTATGAGCCAATTCAGTGGTTTGACTCATAGTTCAGTGCTAAGCGACTTGTGGTGTACCCGGGTATTGGGCAAAACTTGAAAATTTTGTAATGAGTCAAAGGGTATGTCTAGGGCATTATCCTTGATCCGGTTCCTGCATAAGGTCTTGGAAGGGTCCAAGGATGCCTTGCAGAACCAAGTTATGAGCCAATTCAGAGGTTTGACTCATAGTTCAGTGTTAAGCGACCTGTCGTGTACCCGGGTATTGGGCAAAACTTGAAAATTTTGGGATGTGTTGGGATTGAACCCTACAAAGAACAGATGATAGAGAGCCAAAAACAGGTCTGCTCTATATGATCCAGAATAAACAGAGTTTAGATTCACTCATTCCAAAGACCAGCTTCCAAACCACTGATAGTTCTAACAATAGCCTTATGCCAAAGCTCTGCCAGTTATAAAGTTTATTGATTCACCAAACCACTGATGGGTCAAAGTTCTGCTATTAAGTCAAAGGTCTGCTGGAAGTCAAAGGTCTGATCATCCTTTGGAGAACATCTGCCAATGTCGTCATCAGAGTTTATGTCTATCAGCGGTTAGGGTCATCAGTGCTTTACAAACAGAGTTTAGGTTAGGCAGTGGTTTGAGGTTTTTAGTATTGTTATATGTCATTGTCAAGATGATGTCAGCAAAAACTAACATTGGTTAGATTAGTACTATAAATAGACAGTGCCTGTACTATTCTATTGAGCTTTTTCACACTTTTCACTTTATTGTACATTCTTTTCTGTGTAAGCTCGGTCTGAGGGGAGTTAGTGATTCGTACATGTAAGTTATCTGTTAATCATTCCAATCGTTTGAGTAGTGAAAACATGTTATGATGAAAACTATTCTCCCATTGATTGTGTTATTATGTTTAGCTGTTATTTCGCTGCAAATTCCTTTATGATTTATCATTCTGGTATAAAATTAATTAAAACAATACAATCAATCCAAACTCAGATCATAACAATTGGTATCAGAGCTTGGTCAGTCAAATTGATCTAATCGTCAATTTGACCTAAAAAGATCAGCTCGATTTCATGATATTGTGCTATTCTTAATTGTCAAAAACAGAGTCGAATTGTGTAGAAATTCACAATTCATGTGGTTTTTATTGTGTTGGAGTCCACGTTGTTTCTAGTTTATTGTGTTGGAATCTACGTTGTTTTCAGGATTAGTTGATGAAGAGGATTCATATCAGTCTCATAACATTGACTGAGATGAGCTCTTAATTCATAAATTTATCAAAAGGATTGCTTGAAATCTATCAGATCTAATTGATTCACATATCATGAAATTTTCTATGAATTTTACGTTGAAATTTTTTGTTTATATCAGGTTTTGTATTGCTCTTCTGAATTTTTGTTGAAGATAATACACCTTGAGTTTTGCTTGTTTTTAATTGACAAAACTTAAGTACCTGCCTGAAGTAGAACCCTATTTTTAGAAAGGGAAGATACTTCCTCTGATAGTGAATCAAGAGGACTCTGGATGATAACCAGTTCAAACTAGATTCAAGTGTCTCTGAAAACTTGTCCCCACAGACAAAATAGTTGTACCATCTAAGATATTCAACCTCTACAAAAGCCTGTAAAGTGTAAAGTGTCTGTACACAAGGAGGAGCATGTAAATGAAGCTTTGACTGAAGAGTTTTAAAAACTTTTGTTATTAGAAAATATCAGAAGGACATTTTGGTCCATCAAAACTTTCCTAGCAAATTATTAAAACTTTAACAAATTCTTTGACAATCAGACATCACTTTGTGAAGGATCGCTATGAAAAAGGTCTGATCTCTTTACAACATGTCCATACCAAGGATCAACTAGCATATGTGTTGACAAAAAGATTTGATGCTTCCACATTTGACAGGTTGATTTCTAGGTTTGGAAATGCTAAACATGGGTTAAAACAATTTTTTCTTGTGATCCATGTGTAAATAGCAATAAAATGTTTTTAGAAAATTAGAAATTCATCCTTAAAAATAGTTAAAATTGAATTTCTCAATAAATCCTTAAAGTCTGTTCAAAGCTCTGATAGATTAAAAACACTGTTGAATAGAAAAATCTATCCACTGATGTGGAATCTCTGAAAGTATTAATTTTTGGTCACAACCACTGATAAGTTACTCTATCAGTGGTTAGCCAAACAACTATCTTCCATTGTCAATCAGATGTTACACGTGGACAGATGTTATTCGACAGTTGTTGCATCAGATGCCACGTCATCATCACTTTTTGAAAACTCTATAAAACCCTACTTCATCCTCAAACAGATCTTTTTCACTTTTACTGTTCCATTTCAAAATATCTGAAAAATATTTCTCTGAAAATCATGCCACCCAAAGCAAAATCAACACAAGAACCTCCAAAACACACTCTTAACATCAAAAATCCACACAACTATCTCTGTACTCTTGAGAAGACAAAGAAGAATACAGAATTTCATGAAATTATTGATATTTTGTCTTCCTCAAAGTACAAGACTCTGTTAACTTGTAACGCACCAATCTATCAAAACACCCTTCGAGATTTCTGGGAAAATGCTGAAATTGAAAGTCTGAATCAAAAACCGTGGGCAATCACGTCAAAAGTGGGAGGGATCTTGGTTCCAATAACCCCACAAACCATCTCAGAGGTTTTTCAGATAAACGACCTAGAAGGTAAAACTTCTTTCTCCAAAAGTGAGTATCAAATTGTTTTGAAAAACAAAGGGTATACAGGATATTTATCAAAGCTAACCATGAAAAAGGGAAAATTCCCACCTCCTATGAAATTTTTGTTTCATACCCTGCTCACATGTGTTTCGAATAAAACAACTGGGTTTGATGAAATACCATTGAAAATTCAATACTTGGGGTATGCCATTTTGTCTAAATCTGATTACAATTACTCCCAAGTATTATTTAATGATTTGGTAACAAACCTAGAAAATATGAAAAACAAAAGGGAAAATGCTTTTCTGCTATTTCCCAGGTTTTTAAGTTATTATCTAAAATAGAAAATTCCAAATGAAAGTGCACATGTTCTTGTTCAAGGTGTGCCTTTCCAAATAAACAGTCTATCATCTTAAACATGTACTCGCCTTATGGCTAAAGAGTCAAAAGTTTCAAAAACACAAGCAGGGGAGTCTGAGCAAAATTTAGATGAGTCCACATCCGCTCCTCAGATTCCAGCTGCTGAGCCCACTACTCTTGGTGACCACAGCAGCAAAACCACTGTTGTGCAACCCACACCAAAAACTCCTAAAAAGACCAAAAAGAAACAAATAAAACCCACCAAACCTATCAAAAAGGACTTTCTGGAAGATGAGATCCAAGAAGTTAATCCAGTGACAACACAAAAGTCACATGAAAACACTGCTGCTACTTCCTCACAGCAGATGGTAGAAAGATCTCCACCCAAAACCATGACTCCTCATGATTCCTCACAAAAGGAACATGTTGAAAGCACAGGGAACCCACAACTGATAACATCACCGTCATTTGAGAGTATGTTAAAGTGTCCATCTCCCAGGACAAATCTGCTTTCCACACCACTCTCCACACCTCAAACTACAACAACCATCACATCACTGTTTGAAACCTTTGATAGTCAGTCACAAAAAGGCCACTCTCACCAACACATTACTGAGAGCAAAACCTCTACAATGGCTGTGTCTGACAAAAATCAACTGGTTATCCCACAAACAGTTGAGGAGGCTACATCACTTGGATTTCCTAAAATCCTTGTTGATAGTTCAATAGGAGCAGCTACTACAGATGTTAAATCCACTTATTTACATCTGGACAGTAGTTTCATATGTAAGTCTCCTTTGAAGGCAACCACTGTTGAGGCTACTCAGGTAAACTCTGCTACAGTGGGAAAACCCCAGTACCAAGAAAAAGGGGCATCTAAGGTTGAAGCAAGTGATAAATCACCTACTCATGATACCCTAGATAAAACTACCACTTTCGGCAGGAGCTCAGATGATCCTATTAACTTAGGAGATGAGCTAAAACATAAGAAATTGACGGATAAAGACACAAAGATTGAGGCATCAGTGGGAGATATCAAAGATGTGCTGCAACAGATGTCACTTTCAGCAAAATCTTGAAACACTGCTCAATCCGCTACTCAAGCCACTAGAATTGCAACACAAATGTATCCTCTGCTTCAAAAACACATTCAGCATGCTAATCAGTTGTATGATGCAAAAGTTAGACTTTTAAAGAAGAAGTTGAAGCAAGGTATAAAGACACACAGGAAGAGCTTAGAGAAATCAAGAAAATTCGCAATCCTGGCACTACCCCTGCATCTATCTTCGGAAGAGTTGATGATGCCAAAAAGGGGGAGAAAAATGACTCTGAGGAAAATCTCTTAGTAACTTCTGCTAAAACATTTGTCAAAGAAGAAGAATGGCTACAGTGGAAAATAATGATATACCATCTACAACTGTTGCCCAAACAAATCCAATACCAAAACCAGCTATCACCCAATCATCATCACTACAAATCAGCCTTGCTGAGTCACTCAAAGGCCAAAATCCAACAAGAAATATTCCAATGGAAACATCATATCCTTTAGAGTTGGCTACAGTAAAGGGAGAAATGCTACAATTCTATACAGAAGTTGATCCATCCAAAAGAACCTTCCCATCTCTTCACGGCTATAGAAATCCCAAAACCATGGAGGATTATCTAAAACTGAAGAATAGGAAAGCCAAAATCATAGCCAAAAAGGAGAGTGAAGGAAAGGGAAATGCTTACTTATCAAGATTAGAACAGCATGAGCTAAGTAAAGTTAAGAAATTAGAAGAGTATGCAAGTGAATTAACTGAGAAAATGACTGTGAATTCTCCAAAAGATGATCCTAAACAGAAGCAAAGGGTAAACCTCATCAGATTCATCATGAAAAAAAACCCTATCAAGCTGAGGAGAACCAGTTTAAAGAGTGGTCCATCCAAGCTCTCAAAGAAGAAGCAGAAAGAATTGATAGGATGAAGAAAGACCCTCAAATAAGACAGAATGCACCAGATTGGAAAAATGTTAAAAACCTAAGTGCAGATCTGGTCTTAGAAACAACCATTCAAGCCCTCAACCAAAAGAACAGGCAGCTGCAGATGAATATGCAAGATCAGCAAAGGAGTGCTAACAAAAGTAAGCAGGCTATCACTAAGGAACCTTTGCCTGACTTGAATAAAGAACCATTGAAGCCTTTACCGAATTCTGAATATCTTTTTCAAAGGCTTTCAAAAAGTTCACCTTTTCAATTCTCATCATAACTCCTCTCCCAAGAAACCCATTGAACTCAAAAATACTAAAGTGACTCTCTGATAAAAACACCCATGTATTGACTCTGCTCAGGTCCAATGGGAAAGTTGTTAGTATGCCAAGGAAGGATGCACTAAGCCTGGGTGTAGCTGACCTTCAAGATCTTTTGGAACTACAACTGTGCAGGGATGAGAATGATGAAGATTCCTTGAACTTTGAAACAAAATTCAAAGAACAAATCAAGGAAAAACTGATGAGTCATAAAGGTCATGAATAAAGAAGAGTTTTGGCATCATCTGTTGTAGGGGGAGATTGTTGGGATTGAACCCTACAAAAGAACAGATGATAGAGAGCCAAAAACAGGTCTGCTGTATATGATCCAAATTAAACAGAGTTTAGATTCACTCCTTCCAAAGACCAGCTTCCAAACCACTGATAGTTCTAACAACAGCCTTATGCCAAAGCTCTGCCAGTTATAAAGTCTGTTGATTCACCAAATCACTGATGGGTCAAAGGTCTGCTTTTAAGTCAAAGGTCTGCTGGAAGTCAAAGGTCTGATCATCCTTTGAAGAACATCTGCCAATGCCTTCATCAAAGTTTTTGTCTATCAGCGGTTAGGGTCATTAGTGCTTTACAAACAGAGTTTAGGTTAGGCAGTGGTTAGAGGTTGTTAGTATTGTTAGATGTCATTGTCAAGATAATGTCGGCATAAACTAACAGTGGTTAGATTAGTACTATAAATAGACAGTGCCTGTACTGTTCTATTGAGCTTTTTCACACTTTTCACTTTATTGTACATTCTTTTCTGTGTAAGCTCGGTCTGAGGGGGAGTTAGTGATTCGTACATGTAAGTTATCTGTTGATCATTCCAATCATTTGAGTAATGAAAACATGTTATGATGAAAACTATTCTCCCATTGATTGTGTTACTATGTTTTAGCTGTTATTTCGCTGCAAATTCCTTTATGATTTATCATTCTTGTATAAAATTAGTTAAAACAATACAATCAATCCAAACTCAGATCATAACAGAATGAGTCAAAGGGTATGCCTAGCGCATTCTCCTAGATCCGATTCTTGCGTAGGGTCTTGGAAGAGTCCACGAACGCCCCGAAGACCCAAGTTATGAGCCAATTAAGAGGTTTGACTCAAAGTTCAGTGTTAAGCGACTTATCGTGTACCTGGGTATTTGGCAAAACTTGAAAATTTTGTAATGAGTCAAAGGGTATGTCTAGGGCATTCTCCTTTATCCGGTTCTTGCGTAGGGTCTTGGAAGGGTCCACGGACGCCTCCTAGACCCAAGCCATGAGCCGATTAAGAGGTCTGAATCATAGTTCAGTGTTAAGTGACGTGTCGTGTATCGGGGTATTGGGCAAAATTTGAAAATTTTGGAACGAGTCAAAGGGTATCTCTTCTATGGCATTCTCCTAGATACGATTCTTGTGTAAGGTCTTGGTAGGGTCCAAGGATGTCTCTGGGACCTAAGTTATGAGCCAATTTACGGGTCTAACTCATTGTTCAGTGTTAAGCGGCGTGTCGTGTACTTGAGTATTAGGCAAAACTAGAAAATTTTGGAATGAGTCAAGGGTATGTATAGGGCATTCTCCTAGATCCATTTCTTGCGTAGGGTTTTGGTAGGGTCTACTGACGCCTCCTAGACCCAAGTCATGAGCCGATTAAAAGGTCTGACTCATAGGTCGGTTGAAAACGACGTGTTGTGTACTGGGGTATTGGGCAAAACTTGAAAATTTTGGAACTGTTAAAGGGTATCTCAAAGGCATTCTCCTAGATCCGATTCTTGCGTAGGGTCTTGGAAGGGTCCACGGAGGCGTCGCAGACCCAAGTTATGAGCCAATTCAGAGGTTTGACTCATAGTTCAGTGTTAAGCGACTTATCGTGTACCCGGGTGTTGGGCAAAACTTGAAAATTTTGGAATGAGTCAAAGGGTATGTCTAGGGCATTCTCCTTGATCCGATTCTTGCATAAGGTCTTGGAAGGGTCCACGGATGCCTCATAGACACAAGTTACGAGCCGATTCAAAGGTCTGACTCATAGTTCTGTATAAAGTGACTTGTCATGTACTGGGGTATTGGGCAAAACTTGAAAATTTTTGAACTGTCTAAGGGTATCTCTAGGGCATTCTCCTAGATCCGGTTCTTGTGTAGGATCTTGGAAAGGTCCACGGACACCTCTGAGACCTAAGTTATGAGCCAATTCAGAGGTCTGGCTAATTGTTCAGTGTTAAGCGACATGTCGTGTACCGGGCAAAACTTAAAAATTTCGGAACGAGTCAAATGGTATGTCTAGGGTATTCTCCTAGATCAGGTTCTTGCGTAGGGTGTTGGAAGGGTCCATTAGCGCCTCCAAGACCCAAGCCATGACCCGATTAAAAGGTCTGACTCATAGGTTTGTTGAAACGACGTGTCGTGTACCCCGGTATCGGGCAAAACTTGAAAATTTTGGTATGAGTCAAAGGGTATGTCTAGGGCATTCTTCTTAAGGGTAAACGGACCCCTCCTAGACCCAAGTTAGAGCCAATCCAGAGGTCTGGCTCATAGTTCAGTATAAAGTGACGTGTCGTGTACTAGGGTATTGGGCAAAACTTGAATATTTTGGAATCGACAAAGGGTATCTCTAGGGCATTCTCCTAGATCCGGTTCTTGCGTAGGGTCTTGGAAGGGTCCATGGATGCCTCCTAGACCCAAGTTATGAGCCAATTCAGAGGTTTGACTCATAGTTCAGTGTTAAGCGACTTGTCGGGTTCCCGGGTATTAGGCAAAACTAGAAAATTTTGGAACGAGTCAAAGGGTATGTCTAGGGCATTCTCCTTGATCTGGTTCTTGTGTAGGGTGTTGGAAGGGTCCACTGACGCCTCCTAGACCCAATTCATGAGCCGATTAAAAGGTCTGACTCATAGGTCGGTTGAAAACGACGTGTCGTGTACCCGGGTATTGGGCAAAACTTGAAAATTTTTTAATGAGTCAAAGGTTATATCTAGCGCATTCTACTGAATCTGGTTCTTGCGTAGGGTCTTGGAAGGGTCCATGGACGCCTCACAGACCCAAGTTATGAGCCATTCAGAGGTTTGACTCATAGTTCAAGGTTAAGCGACTTATCGTGTACCTGGGTATTGGCCAAAACATGAAAGTTTTGTAATGAGTCAAAGGGTATTTCTAGGGCATTCTCGTTTATCCAGTTCTTGTGTAGGATCTTGGAAGGGTCCACGGACGCCTCCTAGACCCAAGTCATGAGCCAATTCCGAGGTCTGACTCATAGTTCAGGGTTAAGTGACGTGTCGTGTATCGGGGTATTGGGCAAACTTGAAAATTTTGGAAGAGTCAAAGGGTATCTCTAGGGCATTCTCCTAGAGACGATTCTTGTGTAAGGTCTTGGAATGGTCCAATGACGTCTCCGAGACCGAAGTTATGAGCCAATTTACAAGTCTAACTCATTATTCAGTGTTAAACGACGTGTCGTGTACTAGAGCATTAGGCAAAACTAGAAAATTTTGGAACGAGTCAAAGGGTATGTATATGGCATTCTACTAGATCCGGTTGTTGCGTAGGTGTTGGAAGGGTCCACTGACGCCTCCTAGACCCAAGTCATGAGCCGATTAAAAGGTCTGACTCATAGGTTTGTTGAAAACGACGTGTCGTGTACCCCGGTATTGGGCAAAACTTGAAAATTTTGGAACGAGTCAAAAGGTATGTCTAGCGCATTCTCCTTGATCCAGTTCTTGCGTAAGGTCTTGAAAGGGTTGATGGACTCCTCACAGACCCAAGTTATGAGCCAATTCAGAGGTTTGACTCATAGTTCAGTGCTTAGTGACTTGTGGTGTACCCGGTATTGAGCAAAACTTGAAAATTTTGTTATTTGTCAAAGGTATGTATAGGGCATTCTCCTTGATCCGGTTCTTGCATAAGGTCTTGGAAGGGTCCACAGACGCCACCCTAGACCCAAGTCATGAGCCGATTCAGAGGTCTGACTCATAGATCAGTGTTAAGTGACGTGTCGTGTACCGGGGGTATTGGGCAAAACTTGAAAATTTTGGAATGAGTCAAAGGGTATGTCTAGGGCATTCTCCTTAATCCGGTTCTTGCGTAGGGTCTTGGAAGGGTCCACGGACGCCTCCTAGACCCAAGTTATGAGACGATTCAGAGGTCTGACTCATAGTTTAGTGTTAAGTGACGTGTCGTGTACCGGGGTATTGGCCAAAACTTTAAAATTTTGACACTATCATAGGGTATCTCTAGGGCATTCTCCTAAATCCGGTTCTTGCGTAGGGTCTTGGAAGGGTCCACGGACGCCTCCTAGATCCCAGTTAAGAGCCAATTTAGAGGTTTGACTCATAGTTCAGTGTTAAGCAACTTGTCGGGTACCCGGTATTGGGCAAAACTTGAAAATTTTGGACTGAGTCAAAGGGTATGTCTAGGGCATTCTCCTTGATCTGGTTCTTGCGTAGGGTGTTGGAAGGGTCCACGGACGCCTCACAGATCAAAGTTATGAGCCAATTCAGAGGTTTGACTCATAGTTCAAGGTTAAGCGACTTATCGTGTACCTCGGTATTGGGCAAAACTTGAAAGTTTTGTAATGAATCAAAGGTTATGTCTAGGGCATTCTCCTTTATCCGGTTCTTGCGTAGGGTCTTGGAAGGGTCCACGAACACCTCCTAGACCCAAGTCATGAGCCGATTCAGAGGTTTGACTCATAGTTCAGTGTTAAGTGATGTGTCGTGTATCAGGGCACTGGACAAAACTTGAAAATTTTGGAACTAGTCAAAGGGTATCTCTAGGGCATTCTCCTAGATACGATTCTTTTGTAAGGTCTTGGAAGGGTCCAAGGATGTCTCCGAGACCGAAGTTACGAGCCAATTACATGTCTAACTCATTGTTCAGTGCTAAGCGACGTGTCGTGTACTGGAGTATTAGGCAAATTAGAAAATTTTGGAACGAGTCAAAGGGTATGTATAGGGCATTCTCCTAGATCCGGTTCTTGGATAGGGTGTTGGAAGGGTCCACTGACGCCTCCTAGACCCAAGTCATGAGCCGATTAAAAGGTCTGACTCATATGTCAGTTTAAAACAACGTGTCGTTTACCCGGGCATTGGGCAAAACTTGAAAATTTGGGAATGAGTCAAAGGTTATGTCTAGCGTATTCTCCAAGATCCAGTTCTTGCGTAGGGTCTTGGAAGGGTCCACGGACGCCTCGCAGTCCCAAGTTATGAGCCAATTCAGAGGTTTGACTTATAGTTCAAGGTTAAGCGACTTATCGTGTACCTGGGTGTTGGCCAAGACTTGAAAGTTTTGTAATGAGTCAAAGGGTATTTCTAGTGCATTCTCCTTTATCCGGTTCTTGCGTAGGATCTTGGAAGGGTCCACGGGTGCCTCCTAGACTCAAGTCATGAGCTGATTCAGAGGTCTGACTCATAGTTCAGTGTTAAGTGACGTGTCGTGTATCAGGGTATTGGGCAAACTTGAAAATTTTGGAAAGAGTCAAAGGGTATCTCTAGGGCATTCTCCTAGATACGATTCTTGTGTAAGGTCTTGGAAGGGTCCAAGGACGTCTCCGAGACCGAAGTTATGAGCCAATTTAAAGGTCTAACTCATTGTTCAGTGTTAAACGACGTGTCGTGTACTAGAGTAATAGGCAAAACTATAAAATTTTGGAACGAGTCAAAGGGTATGTATATGGAATTCTACTAGATCTGGTTGTTGCGTAGGGCGTTGGAAGGGTCCACTGATGCCTCCTAGACCCAAGTCATGAGCCGATTAAAAGGTCTGACTCATAGGTTTGTTGAAAACGACGTGTCGTGTACCCCGGTATTGGCAAAACTTGAAAATTTTGGCACGAGTCAAAAGGTATGTCTAGGGCATTCTCCTTGATCCAGTTCTTGCGTAAGGTCTTGAAAGGGTCGACGGACGCCTCGCAAACCCAAGTTATGAGCCAATTCAAGGTTTGACTCATAGTTTAGTGCTTAGCGACTTGTGGTGTACCCGTGTATTGGGCAAAACTTGAAAATTTTGTTATTTGTCAAAGGGTATGTCTAGGGCATTCTCCTTGATCCGGTTCTTGCGATAGGTCTTGGAAGGGTCCACAGACGCCACCCTAGACCCAAGTCATGAGCCGTTTCAGAGGTCTGACTCATAGTTCAGAGCTAAGTGACGTGTCGTGTACCGGGGGTATTGGGCAAAACTTGAAAACGTTGGAATGAGTCAAAGGGTATGTCTAGGCATTCTCCTTAATCTGGTTCTTGCGTAGGGTCTTGGAAGGGTCCACGGACGCCTCCTAGACCCAAGTCATGAGCCGATTCAGAGGTCTGACTCATAGTTCAGTGTTAAGTGATGTGTCGTGTATCGGGGCATTGGACAAAACTTGAAAATTTTGGAACTGTCAAAGGGTATCTCTAGGGCATTCTCCTAGATCCGGTTCTTGCGTAGGGTCTTGGAAGGGTCCACGGACGCCTCCTAGACCCAAGTTATGATCCAATTCCGAGGTTTGACTCATAGTTCAGTGTTAAGCGACTTGTCGGGTACCCAGGTATTGGGCCAGACTTGAAAATTTTGGAATAAGTCAATGGGTATTTCTAGGGCATTCTCCTTGATCTGGTTATTGCGTAGGGTGTTGGAAGGGTCCACTGACGCCTCCTAGACCCAAGTCATAAGCCAATTAAAAGGTCTGACTCATAGGTCGGTTGAAAACGACGTGTCGTGTACCCGGGTATTGGGCAAAACTTGAAAATTTTGTAATGAGTCAAAGGGTATGTCTAGCGCATTCTCCTTGATCCGCTTCTTGTGTAGTGTCTTGGAAGGGTCCACGGACGCCTCACAGACCCAAGTTATGAGCCAATTCAGAGGTTTGACTCATAGTTCAAGGTTAAGCGACTTATCATGTACCTGGGTATTGGGCAAAACTTGAAAGTTTTGTAATGGGTCAAAGGGTATGTCTAGGGCATTCTCCTTTATCCGGTTCTTGCGTAGGGTCTTGGAAGGGTCCACGGATGCCTCCTAGACCCAAGTCATGAGCCGATTCAGAGGTCTGACTCATAGTTCAGTGTTAAGTGACGTGTCGTGTATCGGGTATTGGGCAAAACTTGAAAATTTTGGAAAGACTCAAAGGGTATCTCTAGGAATTCTCCAAGATACGATTCTTGTGTAAGGTCTTGGAAGGGTCCAAGGATGTCTCCGAGACCGAAGTTATGAGCCAATTTAAAGGTCTAACTCATTGTTCAGTGTTAAGCGGCGTGTCGTGTACTAGAGTATTAGGCAAAACTAGAAAATTTTGAACGAGTCAAAGGGTATGTATAGGGCATTCTCCTAGATCCGGTTCTTGCGTAGGGTGTTGAAAGGGTCCACTGACGCCTCCTAGACCCAAGCCATGAGCCAATTAAAGGTCTGACTCATAGGTCGGTTGAAAACGATGTGTCGTGTACTGGGGTATTGGGCAAAACTTAAAAATTTTGGAATTGTCAAAGGTATCTCTAGGGCATTCTCCTAGATCCGGTTCTTGCGTAGGGTCTTGGAAGGGTCCACGAACGCCTCGCAGACCCAAGTTATGAGCCAATTCAGAGGTTTGACTCATAGTTCAGTGTTAAGCGACTTGTCGTGTACCCGTGTATTGGGCAAAACTTGAAAATTTTGGAATAAGTCAAAAGGTATATCTAGGGCATTCTCCTTGATCCGATTCTTGCGTAGGGTCTTGGAAGGGTCCACGGACGCTTCATAGACACAAGTTATGAGCCCATTCAGAGGTCTGACTCATAGTTCTGTATAAAGTGACGTGTCATGTACCGGGATATTGGGCAATACTTGAAAATTTTGGAACTGTCAAAGGGTATCTCTAGGGCATTCTCCTAGATCCGGTTATTGCGTAGGATCTTGGAAAGGTCCACGGACGCCTCCGCGACCCAAGTTATGAGCCAATTCAGAGGTTTGACTCATAGTTCAGTGTTAAGCGACTTATTGTGTACCTGTGTATTGGGCAAAACTTGAAAATTTTGGAATGAGTCAAAGGGTATGTCTAGGGCATTCTCCTTTATCCAGTTCTTGCGTAGGGTCTTAGAAGGGTCCACAGACACCTCCTAGACCCAAGTCATGAGCCTATTCAGAGGTCTGACTCATAGTTCAGTGTTAAGTGACATGTCGTGTATCGGGGTATTGGGCAAAACTTGAAAATTTTGGAACGAGTCAACGGCTATCTCTAAGGCATTCTCCTAGATACGATTCTTGTGTAAGGTTTTGGAAGGGTCCAAGGATGTCTCCGAGACCGAAGTTATGAGCCAATTTACAGGTCTAACTCATTGTTCAGTGTTAAGCGACGTGTCGTGTACTGGAGTATTAGGGAAAACTAGAAAATTTTAGAACGAGTCAAAGGGTATGTATAGGGCATTCTCCTAGATCCAGTTCTTGCGTAGGGTGTTGGAAGGGTCCACTGACGCCTTCTAGACCCAAGTCATGAGCCGATTAAAAGGTCTGACTCATAGGTCGGTTGAAAACGATGTGTCATGTACTAAGGTATTGGGCAAAACTTGAATATTTAGGAACCGTCAAAGGGTATCTCTAGGGCATTCTCCTAGATCAGATTCTTGCGTTGGGTCTTGGAAGGGTCCAATTCAAGGGTTTGACTCATAGTTCAGTGTTAAGCGACTTGTCGTGTACCCGGGTATTGGGCAAAACTTAAAATTTTGGAATGAGTCAAAAGGTATGTCTAGGGCATTCTCCTTGATCCGATTCTTGCGTAGGGTCTTGGAAGGGTCCACGGACGCCTCATAGATAAAAGTTATGAGCCGATTGAGAGGTCTGGCTCATAGATAAAGTGACGTGTCATGTACCGGGATATTGGGCAAAACTTGAAAATTTTGGAACAGTCAAAGGCTATCTCTAGGACACGTCCGAGACCCTAGATCTGGTTCTTACGTAGGATCTTGGAAAGGTCCACGGACGCGTCCGAGACCCTAGTTATGAGCCAATTCAGAGGTCTGGCTCATTGTTCGGTGTTAAACGACGTGTCGTGTATCGGGGTATTGGGCAAAAACAAAAAAATTTCGGAACGAGTCAAATGGTATGTCTAGGGCATTCTCCTAGATCAGGTTCTTGCGTAGGGTGTTGGAAGGGTCTACTGACGCCTCCTAGACCCAAGTCATGAGCCGATTAAAAGGTCTAACTCATAGGTCGGTTTAAAACGACGTGTCGGGTAACTCGGTATTGGGCAAAACTTGAAAATTTTGGAACGAGTCAAAAAGTATTTCTAGCGCATTCTCCTGGACCCATTTCTTGCGTAGGATCTTGGAAGGGTCGACGGATGCCTCGCAGACCCAAGTTATGAGCCAATTCAGAGGTTTGACTCATAGTTCAGTGCTAAGCGACTTGTGGTGTACCCGAGTATTGGGCAAAACTTGAAAATTTTTTAATGAGTCAAAGGGTATGTCTAGGGCATTCTCCTTGATCCGTTTCTTGCGTAGGGTCTTGGAAGGGTCCACAGACGCCTCCTAGACCCAAGTCATGAGCCGATTCAGAGGTCTGACTCATAGTTCAGTGTTAAGGGACGTGTCCTGTATCGGGCTATTGGGCGAAACCTGAAAATTTTGGAATGAGTCAAAGGGTATGTCTAGGGCATTCTCCTTAATCTGGTACTTGCGTAGGGTCTTGGAATGGTCAACGGACGCCTCGTAGACCCAAGTTATGAGCCGATTTAGAGGTTTGACTCATAGTTCAGTATAGAGTGACGTGTCGTGTACCGGGGTATTGGGCAAAATTTGAAAATTTTGAAACTGTCAAAGGGTATCTCTAGGACATTCTCCTAGATCCGGTTCTTGCATAGGATCTTGGAAAGGTCCACGGACGCATCCAAGACCCAAGTTATGAGCCAATTCAGATGTCTGGCTCATTGTTTAGTGTTAAACGACGTGTCGTGTACCGGGGTATTGGGCAAAACTTAAAAATTTCGGAAGGAGTCAAATGGTATGTCTAGGGCATTCTCCTAGATCAGGTTCTTGCGTAGGGTGTTGGAAGGGTCCATTAACGCCTCCTAGACCCAAGTCATGAGCCGATTAAAAGGTCTGACTCATAGGTCGGTTTAAAACGACGTGTCGGGTTCCCCGGTGTTGGGCAAAACTTGAAAATTTTGGAACGAGTCAAAAAGTATTTCTAGCTCATTCTCCTGGATCCAGTTCTTGCATAGGATCTTGGAAGGGTCGACGGACGCCTCGCAGACCCAAGTTATGAGCCAATTCAGAGGTTTGACTCATAGTTCAGTGCTAAGCGACTTGTGGTGTACCCGGGTATTGGGCAAAACTTGATAATTTTTTAATGAGTCATAGGGTATGTCTAGGGCATTCTTCTTGATCCGTTTCTTGCGTAGGGTCTTGGAAGGGTCCACAGACGCCTCCTAGACCCAAGTCATGAGCCGATTCAGAGGTCTGACTCATAGTTCAGTGTTAAGGGACGTGTCGTGTACCGGGCTATTGGGCAAAACCTGAAAATTTTGGAATGAGTCATAGTGTAGGACGCCCGTTTGTTAGGCAGAATTTAGGGAAGCTCTACTGACAGGACCATAGATAGTCCTTGAGACGACAGATAAAATTTTGCAAATTCGGGATTGTCTCAAGGCTGCTAGAGATAGGCAGAAAAGTTATGCAGATCGAAGGCATAAACCTCTCGAGTTCCAGATAGGGGACAAAGTCTTGCTAAAAGTGTCGCCTTGGAAAGGCGTTATGCGCTTCGGAAAGAAAGGCAAGCTAAGTCCAAGGTATGTTGGACCATTTGAGATTATCGAACGAGTGGGAGCTGTTGCGTACAAGCTTAAATTGCCAGAGAAATTCAGTGGAATCCATGATGTGTTCCACATTTCTAATTTGAAGAAATGCTTGGCAGACGAGTCATTGGCTATGCCACACAATGATGTGCAGATCGATAATAACTTGCGTTTCATTGAGAAACCTATAGCGATTGAAGATCGCCAGGTTAAGAAGCTTCGTAGAAAGCATGTGCCGATCGTGAAGGTCAAGTGGGACGCTCGTCGAGGTCCTGAATATACGTGGGAAGTTGAGTCCTTTATGCGGCAAAAGTACCCATACTTGTTCGATTGAAATCTCGGGTCGAGATTTATTTTAAGGGGGTGAGGATGTAACACCTCGTGTTTTCATATCCAATATTTTTCCGACACGTGTCCTAGTAATCCTCGTGAACCGTATGGTGAATAGGGAGGGACCGAAGTCGTTGAAACGATAATAATGTTCGTATGTTATTTTGAAAATAAGTTGGAGGACTTATGTATAAATTCAAAGATTTTCTTGATCTGGGAATCCCTTGCGAACCGCAAGGCTCAAGCCATACGGTCCGTAAGGCAATCTGACACAGTGCGCGCCTGAGGTCCTTACGGACCGCAAGGCAAAGCCCATACGGTCCGTGAGGACCTGCCAGCAAACAGAATCGTGGCTGAACCCAGTTCTGCCACCTCTGGATGTTTTTATCATGATTCTTGCATGTCTTACACGTCTAAAGACACTTGTTAACATCCTCAAACACTTGGCAAGCTCCTGGACACTCCTTGGCTACTTATATGTTAGATTCTTGAAGTTGCAACCAAGCTCTTCAACCTTGGTGCATCTAGTTCTTGTTCAAGGAGGCTCTGATCTATTCCAAGTGTTCCATTTCGTTCCTACCACTCACTTGGACATAATGTAAGTGTTCAAATTTGTATCTAATGATTTCTTATAGTTTTTATCTTAAACAAAGTCTCGTCGTAATTACGCCTTAACTTTGTTCTAAATCCGTGTATACTCCGTCATTGTGAGTAACGAAAGTTCCTACGTGTTCATAATGATGTAGGTGACAATCCCTCAAGAGGGCATCTCCAGATTTTCACGGTTTCATGGCCAAATGACGCGTCAACCGAAAAGTCAAATAAAGTCAAACTGTCCAGTTTTTATAAAAATCATAACTAATGATTTAGATGTTATAAAATATGTTTTGATGCAATAACAACCTAAAAATAAGTATTAGAACACATGTTTATGGATTCGGCTCGTCAAGTTTTGGTCTAGGCTTGGTTTGTAGCCAAAAGTCGCAACAGTTGACTTTTGTTGACTTTTGATTCTGACCCGTTTCAAGCCACTTTTGCTACTGACCTCTGACCATTTTGAGACCATGATTATATTAAGAATGGCCATCTAAAGTTTCGTCACTCGATTCCTAAGAAATCTGAGTTTTTGTATAAGTTCCATAATTTTTACTAAAACTTTGCAAAAAGGTCCTTTTTGTACAAATCTTGGTTTTAAACACACATGCATATAAGAATAAGCCATAAACTGATCTATAAACATTATTTGATTATGTTGGTGTCAAGAATCTGAATATAATATAAGTTTTCGCAAGAAACGCATTCATGTCACTAAAATGACTAAAATGCCCTTTTCGGCATGTTAGAAAGAATAAACATGGTTTAATCATCAATATGATATACTCACTGATGTAATATGATAAGTAGGACCTTTGGGATGTTCATTCAGTTTTATAACTTGAATGAGGGCTTAAGATTCGTTAAATGCCGATAAATGACTAAATTACCTTTTTTTCGCATAATATGACTTTAACCAAACTTCTTATAGCCAAATCTCTTTACTTACTGATTAAACATAATAAATAACTTATTTTCGTTATATAAAGCAGGTTCTAACCTCAGAGTATCATGAACATCGATTAAACGGCGTTTTAGCGACTTGTACGCCTTTTTGGCGCATAGTGTGGTTAAAAGCCATATCCGTGAGCTGAGACTTGTTACCTACTGATTTATAAACTTACTTTCACCATAATAATAGTAAGTACAAGTCCCAAACTTAGAATCCGAAATTTGGCCTCAAAGCTATGTGTGAAATGACTAAAATGCCCCTACGGGACATAGTTTGTGTCAAAACCGTCAAACACGCATATATTTGATATCCTACTGTTATAACATTATAAAATATATATTTTTACTGAATATTAAAGGTCTTAACATCAGATTCCTAATTTACATCTTTTATAAATACTAAAATGACCAAAATACCCTTTTTAAAGCACAAATCGGTTTTAAATATATCTCAGGCCTATCTTTGCAAATGCTACTGATTTCCTAACATATATTAAACACATTTTCTTATGGAACATATATATAACTCATACGGTTACCCGGCTTCGCTTATACGCATTCGGCTAAAGCCTATGTAACTAGTTTACGTATTTTAACCAAAACGGGTTTAACTTTGTCCATTCTTTATCAAAATCCAGAATGTTATAGGTTTACCCATATCATACAAGTTTGCATACTTTTCGGGCCCAACTAACATTCTATTCCAGTCACCGCTTAATCTAGCGTAGCGTACCGTATCATATTTTTAGCATAAGACTAACCGGTTCAAGTCTAAGACTTAATTAAGGACCCGTTAGCATTCTAATATTGGTTAATAATTACCATCACTCCAGACTGAACGCCTCCCGGTAAATTGCCTTGTACTTGCTTTTGGAACTACGGCTGAGTTTGGAACTTTACATACAAACAACTCAGGTAAATACTCTTAACTTATTTTCCCTATACGGGCTTGGGATACGGTAGAATACTACCGCTTGGTCGGGTATGGGAACATGTTTTATCCAATTGTGGTAATTAATTAGATTCTTACATAACCCGTTTTGATCTATCTTGTTTGAAACTAAAACACTGGGGGTGGGCTTGACTGTAACATCCGTCAAAAACGGATTTACCAAACCCGCTCCCCCAATCATGCCCCGATCACCTTTTCCGCTGCGGGTCGGGGTGTGGACATTGACCGTGTCTGGATATCCTTGGCTCACTAAATTGGTAGTGGCCACGACAAAATAGCATGGCGTGTAGGCATACACTGGGAAATTGCTATCTGCTTTCTGTGTGAAAGTTTAGAGTGGTGTGTCAGTCGGTTATGTCTCGGTTTCTGTACTGGGCACCATATGTAAAAGCCAGCATGTAAATCTGTATACAAGGTCATTTGTACTATCCCAAGTTATTTAAGAAAATGTGCCATGTGCGCTTAAACTATATTCGAAAAGATTTTCAAAATGAGTCGGTTGAGCGTATTTACCAGTGTAAACTGACGTATTTTCAAAGTTTAAGTTACAGGTGCAACTACGTAATAGGCCGGGAGCTGCGGGGCGAATACCGAGGAGTTGCGTTCTTAGGACTTGCCTGTTTATAGTCTGATATCATTTGTATGTCTTTGCGATCCGCCTGTGGATCCTATTGCAAGCCTTGTTTATATATTGTATTTTGAACCTTGGACACCTATTGGTTTGTAATAGTTCATCTATCCAATGCCTTCCGCTATGTTATTTTATAATTGGTCATAATGATATCAACTTTACGTCACGATACTCTCCACCGGGCCCACCGGTAGACACGTGGATGTCGGGGTGTGACAGCAAAACTTGAAAATTTTGGAACGAATCAAAACGTATGTCTAGCGCAATCTCCTAGATCCGGTTCTTGCGTAGGGTCTTGGAAGGGTCCACGGACGCCTCCCAGACCCAAGTTATGGGCCAATTCAGAGTTTTGACTAATAATTCAGTGTTAAGCGACGTGTCGTGTACCGGGGTATTGGGCAAAACTTGAAAATTTTGGAATGAGTCAACGGGTATGTCTCGGGCATTCTCCTAGATCCGGTTCTTGCGTAGGGTCTTGGAAGGGTTCACGGACGCCTCCTTGACCCAAGTTATGAGCCTATTCAGAGGTCTGACTCATAGTTCAGTATAAAGTGACGTGTCGTGTACCGGGGTATTGCGTAAAACTTGAAAATTTTGGAACTATCAAAGGGTATCTCTAGGGCATTCTCCTAGATTCGGTTCTTGTGTAGGATCTTGGAAAGGTCAACGGATGCCTTCGAGACCTAAGTCATGAGCCGATTAAAAGGTATGACTCATTGTTTAGTGTTAAGCGACGTGTCGTGTACTAGGGTATTGGTCAAAACTTGAAAATTTTGGCACGAGTCAAAAGGTATGTCTAGCGCATTCTCCTTGATCCAGTTCTTGCTTAGGGTCTTGGAAGGGTCCACGAACGCCTCACAGACCTAAGTTATGAGCCAATTCAGAGGTTTGACTCATAGTTCAGTGTTAAGCGACTTGTCGTATACCCGGGTATTGGGCAATACTTGAATATTTTGTAATGAGTCAAAGGGTATATCTAGGGCATTTTCCTCTATCCGGTTCTTGCGTAGGGTCTTGGAAGGGTCCACAGATGCCTCCTAGACCTAAGTCATGAGCCGATTCAGAGGTCTGGCTCATAGTTCAGTGTTAAGTGATGTGTAGTGTACCAGGGTATAGGGCAAAACTTGAAAATTTTGGAACGAGTCAAAGGGTATCACTAGGGCATTCTCCTATATACGATTCTTGCGTAGGGTCTTGGAAGGGTCCACGGACGTCTCCGAGACCGAAGTTATGAGCCAATTCAGTGTTAAGCGACTTGTCGTGTACCCGGGTATTGGGCAAAACTTGAAAATTTTGGAATGAGTCAAAGGGTATGTCTAGGGCATTCTCCTTGATCTGGTTCTTCCGTAGGATCTTGGAAGGGTCCACGGACGCCTCCTAGACCCAAGTTATGAGCCGATTCAGAGGTCTGACTCATAGTTCAGCATAAAGTGACGTGTCGTGTACTGGGGTATTGGGCAAAACTTGAAAATTTTGGAACTGTCAAAGGGTATCTCTAGGGCATTCTCCGAGATCCGGTTCTTGTGTAGGATCCTGGAAAGGTCCACAGACGCCTTCGAGACCCAAGTTATGAGCCAATTCAGAGGTCTGACTCACTGTTCAGTGTTAAGCGACTACCGGGGTATTGGGCAAAACTTATAAATTTTGGAACGAGTCAAAGGATGTGTCTCGGGCATTCTCTAGATCCGTTTCATGCGTAGGGTATTGGAAGGGTACACTGACGCCTCCTAGACCCAAGTCAGGAGCCGATTAAAAGGTTTGACTCATAGGTCGGTTGAAAACAATGTGTCGTGTACCCGGGTATTAGCCACAACTTGAAAATTTTGGAACGAGTCAAGACGTATGTCTAGCGCATTCTCCTAGATCCGGTTCTTGCATAGGGTCTTGGAAGGGTCCACGGACGCCTCCAAGACCCAAGTTATGAGCCGATTCAGAGGTTTGACTCATAGTTCAGTATAAAGTGACGTGTCGTGTACCGGGGTATTGGGCAAAACTTCAAAATTTTGGAACTGTCAAAGGGTATCTCTAGCGCATTCTTCTAGATCCGGTTCTTGCGTAGGGTCTTGGACGGGTTCACGGACGCCTCCTTGACCCAAGTTATAAGCCAACTCAGAGGTTAGAATCATAGTTCATTGTTAAGCGACTTGTCGTGTACCCGGGTATTGGGCAAAACTTGAAAATTTTGGAATGAGTCAAAGGGTATGTCTAGGGCATATTCCTTGATCTGGTTCTTACGTAGGTTCTTGGAAGGATCCACAGACGCCTCCAAGACCCAAGTTATGAGCCTTTTCAGATGTCTAACTCATAGTTCACTATAAAGTGACGTGCCGTGTACCGGGGTATTGGGCAAAACTTGAAAATTTTAGAACTGTCAAAGGGTATCTCTAGGGCATTCTCCTAGATCCGGTTCTTGCGTAGGATCTTGGAAAGGTCCACGGACGCCTCCGAGACCCAAGTTATGAGCCAATTCAGAGGTCTGACTCATTGTTCAGTGTTAAGCGACGTGTCGTGTACCAGGGTATTGGGCAAACTTAAAAATTTTGAAACGAGTCAAAGGTGTATGTCTAAGGAATTCTCCTAGATCCGGTTCTTGCGTAGGGTGTTGGAAGGGTCCACTGACGCCGCCTAGACCTAAGTCATGAGCCGATTGAAAGGTCTGACTCATAGGTCGGTTGAAAACGACGTGTCGTGTACCCGGGTATTGGGAAAAACTTGAAAATTTTGGAACGAGTCAAAAGGTATGTCTAGTGCGTTCTCCTTGATCCAGTTCTTGCATAGGGTCTTGGAAGGGTCCACGGACGCCTCGAAGACCCAAGTTATGAGCAAATTCAGAGGTTTAACTCATAGTTCAGTGTTAAGCGACTTGTTGTGTACCCGGGTATTGGGCAAAACTTGAAATTTAGGAATGAATCAAAGGGTATGTCTAGGGCATTCTCCTTGATTCGGTTTTTTCGTACGGTGTTGGAAGGGTCCACGGATGCCTCCTAGACCCAAGTTATGAGCCGATTCAGAGGTCTGACTCATAGTTCAGTAAAAGTGACGTGTCGTGTACCGCGGTATTGGGCAAACCTTGAAAATTTTGGAACTGTCAATGGGTATCTCTAGGGCATTCACCTAGATCCGGTTCTTTTGTAGGATCTTGGAAAGGTCCACAGACGCCTCAGAGACCCAAGTTTTGAGCCAATTCAGAGGTCTGACTCATTGTTCAGTGTTAAGCGACTACCGGGGTATTGGGCAAAACTTAAAAATTTTGGAACGAGTCAAAGGGTATGTATAGGGCATTCTCCTAGATCTGTTTCATGCGTAGGGTGTTGGAAGGGTCCACTGACGCCTCCTAGACCCAAGTCATGAGCCGATTATGTAAGGGCATAAACTAGTGTAGGTTTGCGTCTGTCTTGGGCTTTTGGATGTGGGTTGGGTCGATATTAGTTGTTGGTCTAATAGGTGGTTAGGAGTCAATTAGGTACAGGCTTGGCACATTGTATTAGGGCTTCCTATGTCGACATAAATAGGAGGTTCCTTAGATGTTTTTGGTTGTTGATTCTATTGAGTTGTAATCGCACAAAGACGGGTACCAGACGGTTTACCGTGTGCTCGGTTTTTGCCTTGAATCAATACGATTTGATTTTCAATCTTCTACATCTCACTTGTAATTCCGCTACTTGTTTGGTGTTTGATATCTGATTGTATAGTTTTGGGACTTACAATTTGTATCAGAGCCTAAGTAGTCTTGTGAAGGCTCGGTTGGATCAGATATCTCGAAGATTGTAAGCTGCTTTTACTGTTGGTCGATTGCTGAAAACAGGTCTGAACTTTCATTCGTTTTTGATTGATTTTCTATTTTTATTTGTGTCAACTGTTTCTTCGAAATCAAAGTGTGCGAGTCACTGTTTTTTCTTATAGAAAAACATCTCGTGTGTCTCGTATATTTGACACAAGTTAGATTAAAGTCATAAATCCGGGAAACAAGAAATTTTATTCCACATTGAAATTCATAAGTTCTATCTGTTTTAATTAGAATCTTCATCCAAATCTTAGAAAGTTATGAGTTTGATCTGTTTTGATAACTGATTAATTGTGTTTGCGAGATTTTTGGTAAGTTGTTGCAGGAAAATCTTCAAAGAAATTCGAATAATATTCACCAGATTTATCGGGATTTAGTTCGTGATTGTGCAATTCAGTGTGCGACTGAAATTGAATTAATCTGTTTTGTTTGGGCCTGTGAAGAAGTGTGCGAGTCCAAAGTCAAGTGTGCGAGTCCAACACAAGTGTGCAATCAAAGTGTGCGACTGGTTTGAACTTTGCGACTCAGTTTGGACTGTGCGATTGCTGGTGAACTGGTTCAACTATGCAATTGTCCTGAACCTCTGGACTGTGCGGCTTGATTTGGACTATTTGGATTGTGCGACCGATTGTCCGTTCGATTAAACTGTGCGACTGGGCTTTGAACCTACTGTTTTGGACTGTGCGACTAGGTTTTGAACCTGTGTCTTGGACTGTGTGATTGGTTGTGAACCATTGAACTGTGCGACTGGGTTAAGTGTGCGAGTTTCTTGAACTGTGCGATTATGGACTCTGCGTTTGAACTGTGCGATTAGGCTGTGCGACTGAGTGTGCGATCCAGTTGAACTTAGATTGGGTTAAGTGTGCGAGTTTCTTAAACTATTCAATTGTGGACTCTGCGTTTGAACTGTGCGATTGAGTGTGCGATCCAGTTGAACTTAGTGTTTTAGCTGGACCTTTTGGAGTGTGCGACTAAATACGGACTGTTTGACCTGGACTGTTTGACTGACATTGGACTATTTGACCTACATTAAAATTTGGACTTTTATAATCTGAAAATTTATTTAACTGTTAAGGTAGAGGATCCTGTAAAAAAGAGGTTTTTTGTGAGAATGGTAAGAAAGAATCTACACCATTAGATATTTGATCTAATGGTTGAGATTATAATGGCAAAATTGTAAATAGTGGTTACAATTAAAATAATCAATTTTCTACATTAAGGGTATAAAGGTAAATTTAACATTTTTAAATTTAGAAACTCACATTCAATGCACATGCAAGTTCCCCCCTTCTTTTTTAAACGTCAATAATTTTTTATTCATAACTCTTTTTTTTTTTTAAATTACACCATAATAACGAGTGTTTTTTATCTTTAATATGAGTACCATATTGTTATACCTATGTAGAGAAAAAAATTACGTTTCGATTTAATGTTTTAGTGTGTTTTTTCTATGTTCATACAATAGTGTTTTAATTGTATTGGGATTCAAGACGTGTTTTATAGTAAAACACTATGAACGTAAATAAGACACCATAGCATTGCAAATAATGAATTATGATTCAAGTCATGGTGTTTTAACATCTAGAGTATGTAACATTGCATTATGATTACAGTCATGGTGTTATATAATTATTGAATGGTGTTATATATGTGTTGAATGGTGATTGCAGTTTTATTTGTAGTGTTTTTATAGAGATCTTTAAAATGGTGTTATATACTTATTGAATGGTGTTATATATGTGTTGAATGGTGGTTGCAGTGTTATTCGTAGTGTTTTTATAGAGATCTTTAAAAAAATCATGTTCCTATAAATAAGGGTGGCGGTTATGAAAGGTTATCAATTAATTAAATCAATGATAAAATTACTTGTTTACCCTTTTGAATTAATTTAGAATGAGGATACATGTCATCTCACAATATTTCTCACACTTCTCACACTTTTAACCTTTTTTACAATAACCTTACCCTAACTGTTAATATTAATTATAATCTTTTTATCAATTCTAACATTATTTATTTTTTTTTCAGAAATGGAACAAACTAATCAAGTGTCTTTGAGTGACAAGGTCATTAAGAACCAGGATTTAGACAACGTCATCGGAACAAACAACAAGATCCCAAGATTGCATTTGGGGGATTCCTTCTCGGAATGGAAATTTCGATTCTCACAGTATCTGAAGATTAAGGAACCAAAGGCTTGGAGATCAATCTGTAGAGGACCTACAGTGATCACATACGTTCTTGATGAAGAATTAGGAACAACTGCTGTTAAACCCGTATCTGAATACAACGACGATGATCTTGAAAAGGTCAAAATTGATGAGAAAGCCTTAGCTATGTTGCATTCCGCATTAGTGCACAGCCCATATCGTTTGAAATAGTATTGTTGGAATCCTATGATCAGATAGAGATTTCTTTTCTTCATCAACAGTATCGTTTGAAACCACTGCTTCATCACAACTTTGAATTCATCAGACTTAGACACTTGTTCCACGGACTCATCACCTTCAACAATTGTCTCTAAAGCCATTAAACACATATTTTCATTTTCAAAATCATTTTTGGCCATTAGAGCAAAGTTTTCATCAGTTAATTCCTCTGGCAAACTACTCCAATCAACAAAGCCTTTAGTGAAAAAGCTTTGTTGGTTAACCTCTGCCAGAGCAGTGGTTTGAGTAGTTTGAGTGACATGTGGTGCTTGTTGCACATGCACTTAAGGTGGTGGTGCTTGAACATACTGAATTTGTGGAACAGTGGCTTAAACATAGTGCACAGGAACAGTGGTTGTTGGGTGTGCAAAGTAGCAGTGTTTTGAACTTGATGAGCAGGGGTATATTGGGAATATTGGGCAGTGCTTTGTGTGTGCTGAGGTCTAGGGCCAGGATGTGTTATAATTGGTCCAGAATTTTGAGATCTGCACTCTCTGGAAAAGTGCCCTAACCTATTGCACTTGTAGCACTCGATTTTAGACTTGTCTAACCTAACCTTCAACCCCCCATGCAACCCAGGGAATTTCCTACCTGTTCTCTTGTAAAATTTACTAGCTCTAACACTTAATAGAGCCAGTTTGTGCAAAATGTCCATCTCTTCTAAATCAGTCTCTAGATTTAATCCAATCTCCCCCTGAACATGTTGATCAGCAAACAGATTAGTAAAGTCCTCCCCCTCAAGAGGTTCAGACTCACTGTCACTGGAATCCGCTACTTCTGCATTTGCATTTGCATTTGCATTTGAGGAAGATCCTGATGCAACAATACTTGGAACACTTGAACTCGGACCAAAAGCACGGTCATCTTCATCCCGAGCCAAGCTGTGAATTACTTCTAAATCACCTGCATCGGAAAACTCAGGGAATTTAAAAGAATCAAAACATAGATCATAATCATATAGGATGGCTGGACCTAAGCTGGACTGTTTGGGCGAATATGTGATAATTTCAATATTAAAAACCGTTTCAATTTTACCATTAGTTTTATTAAAAACTCTCTTATTTGGTGCACCGTCGACATAACCTAGGAAAAATCAATAGTCAGCGACCTCACCAAATTTTGGTTGGTTTTTATTTCTAATTATCGTGCATGGAAGCCCAAACGGTTCGAGCCCTTCTAAATTTGGTTTACGGTTTCTCAGAAGTTCATAACACGTTCTATTGTGTCGTTTAACCATCAAAACCCTATTCAGAACATAGCAAGCTGTATTCACAGCCTCTTCCCAAAAGATGACAGGAAGCTTAGAATCAGAAAGCATGGTCCTAGCAGCTTCTATTGGTGTCCTATTTTTCCATACTGCCACTCCATTCTGTTTTGGTGTGTATGGAGCACTGAACTGATGCTCTATCCCCTTGCAGAGACAGTACATATCCAGTAACCGATTCTTGAACTCCGTGCCAATGTCGCTTCTATTCTTGTCTGAAGTAGATTCTCCAACTTTGCAAAAAGATTGATCAACATTTCTATTGTCTCATCCTTTGTCACTAGAAAGAAAACCCAAGAAAAACGAGAAAAGTCATCAGTAACAACTAAGCAATAATATTTTCCTCCAATACTCCTTACATTCACTGGACCGAATAAATCCATATGAAGTAATTCAAGTGGAGAGGCAATGGATTTCACAGTTTAAGACTTGTGAGGTTTTCTGTGTTGCTTTCCCTTTTTACAAGGAAGACACTTATCATCCACATAAAACTTCTGCATAGGCACACCTTCCACTAAACCATTTTTAATTATATAATTCATTTTGCGATAGTGGATATGTGCCATGCGCCTATACCATAACATCGATTCCGCCTCAGATGCTTTCGACATCAAGCATGTAGTCACAACTGAAGAATCATGTACACTCATGCCCATGACATAGGTATCATTCTTCCTTGGTGCTCGCATAACTACCCAATCATCAGGAATGATCAAACCAGGTTTTAACACCAGTGCCTCTGACTTGGTAAAGTGGACAGAGTAACCCTTGTCACAAACTTGCGACACGCTCATCAGATTGTGTTTGAGCTGCTCGACATAGTTAACTTTGTCCAAGGTTATCTTCCCATTGGTCACTTTCCCTTGACCTGTGAATTTTCCACCTTTTGCTCCTGCAAAATTCACATAACCTCCATTTATTTCTTCAAAATCTTTCAGCAACCTATTATCCTCCGTCATGTGCCTAGAGCAACCACTGTCAACATACCACAACTTGATCAGCCTCCTTAGCAGCTCCTGCACCAACCAAAACAAATTTAGTTAGTTTGGGGGACCCAAGCCTTACTGGTCTTGGGTCTTCCGAATTCATCAACTACCAAAACATCCATCCAATATCCATCACTCCTAGTAGGGGTCTTGGGTCTAAGGCCTGTTGATGGAAATGGTTTTTTATTTCCACCAGGTCTCTGGTCCTGAGGGTTCCTATACATGTTTGGGCTTTGTGACCTTTGGAAATTTCGATTTTGAAAACCTCTATTGTGATTCGCAAATCCCGAGTTCTGATGAACTCTCGAATGATATCCAAAATTTTGATTGTAATAATTTCTTGAGTCATTAATGTAAAAATTTTGACAACTACCCGTGTGATATCGACTTTGTTGTGAACTTTGACCTCTGAATTTATTTGACTGACCATTAAAATTATTCATTTTAGGTGAACTACTTCTAGGTCTGTCAAATCTGCCAGTTGGAGACTCAGGCTGAAACCTTGGTTGATTTCTTTGAAAACGAGGAAATTGTTGATTTCCTTTTTCAGCCTTGTCTTCAACAACAGATTTCTTCGGTGAGTTTGATGTCTTCAACTCACAATCACCCTTCTTTTCTGGTGATTTTTCTTTCTTCTTTTCTTTTAAAGGTGCTTCACCCTTCTTGTAAGGACAACAACTGACGACATGTCCCTTTGTATGACAATTAAAGCACGATCTTTTAGTAAAAGATGTCTTTGGTGAAGCCTTTGAAGTTGATGGATCTGATGACTTGGACGACGTTTTTGAAGGACCAACGTTTTTTTTCTTTTGATTTTCCTTTGTTCATTTTATCTTTAACAAACTTTTCATTTGACTCTGTTTCAATCACAATATTCTCATTTTTCATGTTACCCCCTTTCACAAAATTAACCTTTTTAGCAAAATGTTGTTTTGTAGATTGGGAATGTGCGTTTTTATTTTTGAAAGCAGTGTCTTGCTTGGTCTCCTTCTCGACATCAGCCACTTCATACTCATAAAACATCATTCTCAGATACGGAACTATCAGGTAAGTCGACAGTCATCGGCTCAACCACAACTGCACCATACACAAAATCTGTTAAATCATCTTCATGTGGTAAAAATGAATAGTCCTGATGAACTGGTGGAGGAACTTCATTAAATCCCACCGTTGTTCGATGAGTGCTTTTTTTTAAGTTTCCCATCATGTGATTCATTACAAAAGATGTGTTCCTAAACTGGTCTATCTTCCTTTGGAGCTCAACTATCTTAACTTGTGCGTCAGATAATTATTGGCACTTGTCAGACAGTTCTTTGGTTTTATCTCTCATAGTCTCATGTGCTAAATCTATCACCTGAAGCTATTTATTTAATTTTTCAGTTTAGGTTTTAACTTCAGCTTCACATGATTTTATTTTCTTTAGATATTGAGACTCTTTTCTTTTTATGAAAAAAGTTTGATTCTTTTAGACCATTTAGTTCATTTACCAGACTTTGGTTGTGTGTGGACAACTTGTCAACTGTACCTCTTAGTTCACTGCAACTCATGCAGACAGAACTTACTGGTTGTGAACTTACATCACCAGTAGCTTTACACAAATAGGCCATTAATGCGCAAGATTGGCTTCGACCTTCTCTTCTTCGTCAGATTGCACTTGTACATCATGAGTCTTCACCTCTTTAGCTGGTTTTTCTTCAGGCTTTACTTGTTCAGCAACAATCTTTTCTGTAGCAACTTCAGCTTCTTCACTTGCAACTTGTTCAGTTACAATCTTTTCTTCAGAACTCTCCTCGTGAACAACATCATTATCTTCCCCCTCATCTAGTTGACCTTCTTCGATCACAGTAACGATCTCTGCCATTAGAGCTTGTGTTATGGTTTCATCATCTTCAAGGTGAAGACTCCAATCATATGAACCATCAGGAGAAGTAGTGGAAACAAGTGCACGTGATGCACCATTGGATGAACTTTGGTTAGATGAATTATGAAACGTGGAAGATTTTTGTGATTCTCCTGTTTGTCTTTGGCACTCTCTAGCAAAATGCCCAAGATTTTGACATTTAAAGCATCGAACCTTGGATTTATTGAATCCAACCCTTTTGCCAATAAACTTCCTCCCAGTTCTGTTCATGAACCGTTTAGCCCTGAGAGTTATCATGGCCATCTGCCACTGAATATCCATCTCATCCAAATCATCTGGATCAATCTGCTCATAATCTTCGTCCAATGCTGTTGGATCTGTTATCTTGCCCTGTATATAATTCTGATATGAAGCAAGAAACGAGGCAAGGAGCGCCAGTTGATTCTCAGCTGATTTCACACTCATGGGCATAGAATTTGGAATCCTGCTATTATTGGATCCAGTCTGCTGCTGTTCCTGTTGTCTCTTCCCTGCATTTGAACCTCCCGTTGAGGCAACAAAACACAATTCACTGTTATCATCAAAGACATTTTCACATTCACTTGAGAGAAATGTCGTTGCTGAGTCACTCGAAGCATTGTGTGAAGATGAAGATGGACCTCCTTGATAAATTCTTGGATCTTGAACATGATCAAAACCTGTGTCCTTCTTCTTTATACTGAGCTCATATGCTCTCAGTTTTCCCACAACCTCTTCCAAGTCCATAGTCTCATAATTTGCTTCTTTCTTGATCATGAGAGTATAGATATCCCACTTGGTAGGAAGGGCATCAAGTAACTTGTCATTTATCTCAACATCAGTGTATCCATCTATTTCGTAGGTGTCTAGTTCGGACATCAGATGATAATACCTTGTGATAATGTCTTCTAGCGACTCATTTCTCATGCCCTTGAAGACAGCAAGCTGCTTCTTTAATAAATCTTTATTGTTCTTCTTCACATCAGGATTACCCTCATACCTCTTCTGTAGAGCATCCCACATTTCCTTAGAAGTAGTAAATTTCTTGAATGTATGCTTGATGCCATCAGGTAAAGACATCTTAATAGCAGCTAATGCCTTCTTCTCAGACTCATACATTTTCTTTTCAGAATCTGACATGTTGGCATATGCAGTGACTCGTTGTCTGCCTTCAAACTCATGAGTTGGGTTTACGTACCCTTCCTTAATACAGGTCCACATCCGTGTATCCTGATATTCAACGAACGATTCAAACCTATCCTTCCACGAAGTATAATTCTGAACTTTCAACATCTTAGGCAGTTTGTTAGTCGTTCCAGCCTCATGCTCCATCCTCAAAAGGTCATTCAAATTCGACATATTCGACATTTTTAACGAACCGGCTCGCTAAAAACGATTAAAAAACTGTCCAAAAACTGTTTTTACTAAATTACACCGTTAGACTCGTCTCGACAATGCGAATCCAATGATATAATATGTCGAAAACCTTTTTCGGAATTTCCGTCGCAACCCGTTTTTGAAAATTCCTTACGGATGGTTCTCTATTTGCGAAAACATTAATAACACTATACGCACCCTCAAAATTAATCCACCCCTTAAAATTAATCCACCCCTCAAAATTAATTACACTAGGTTAATTACACTAGCAAGTCAAAGTCCAGGGGGTTAATTACGCAGGTGGGTCCTACTTAATTTTGCGTAGTCCAACTCCAAATACGCAAGCCAAGACAAATTCGCTGAGTTAATTTCGTTGTTTAATTTCGCTGGTTTTTCAGTGTAATTATCCAAATCAGTAACTTCTCCACCAAGCTAAGATTAATTACACCAGATCAGATGAAATCTTTCCAAACTTTGAAAAGATTTTATCCTAATCTCTTATCACTTTCCTGCAAATCAAAACAAGCAAACTATCAGCAATTTTCAAGAAAAACTTATGAACAAAACGAAGAACACGAAGAACAAATCTTCAAATCTTCAAGTTTCCTGCAACAAAAACACTAAAAATGCAGAATTTAAATACGCTAAAAGATTAAACAGCCTTTTTTCAAATCAAAACCAACACCAAAACCCTAAAATTTTCTAAAATTCCAAGAACAATTTCAAAATTTCGAAAATTTCTCCAAAACAACCCGAAAATCCACCCTTTTCTGCAACAACCAATTCTGAACCGAGCCAATCAAGAGCCTAATGCTCTGATACCAATTGTAGGTCCCCTTAATCCTATGGATCATCACAGAATCGTTTATCTAATCTAGAGTGCGGAATCCTCTAGATCAGATTGTCACAGAAAGGTGTAGAAGCATATTAATGTAAAACCGAAGCAACTGATCTTTACTGATTATTCAAACAAACTGTTTAACAATCAATCCTAAGATCCTAGCACTCACAAATTCGTCCACCACAACAGTCACGAATTTGCTCTCTCTCTAAACTCTATGTAAAGTGATTTCAAGTGCTTAACCCTAACCCTAACCCTAATGCATAACATTGTTTATATAACACAAAACATGCACTTTGGGCTGGTTTCACACAAGCCTGCGAATTGGACAGGCCCAATTCGCATACCATTCCCCCAATGTGGGTTTGATTTGGCCCAATCACTCTTAACTCACTAATACAAAGCTAAACCCGCTACCCGTTTATCGTTTCACTAATTACTAGATATCCAAAGACCTGAATCTAAAAGTTGTTGTCACAAACACGCACCAACATTTCAAGATCTGAGTTCGAGCCTAAGCAGTCAATATCGATGGGATATTGGTGGGGTACCGGTGGGATATTGGTTATCGGACCTTTGGTCAAATATTGGTTCAATTGTCGGTTTGGAAAATCAGAACCGATAATATCGGTGATATAGACCGGTATCCCACCGATATTTTGAGTCTTAAAAATCGGTCTTCCCATCGAGTTTCCAGGTTTTAATTTTTGCGGGTCAAACTAAGAAGCCCATAAAAATCATGTTTTTGGTAAACCCATTAGCCCATAACTATATGCGATGCACTGTAGCAAAACCACAAACCCTAATCGACCAAATATCTAGTTCGTCTCCACCCTTATTCTTGATTTGGTCTGCACTCTATAATCATAAGGTACTTCTTCTTCTTTTTTTCTAACCTCTAATTTGTACCCTCTTCTTTCTAAATAATGCTTTGATTTCTAAATTCATAGCAAAATTATATCCTATTTTTTTATTTCAGAGTAGAATTATATCATGCTTTTCATTTATGATTTCGTAATCTCTAATAGTCGCTTAATGTTAATGATTTTTGAAGTGTTTTGTGAAATTTGTTTATTGTTTAGTTGGAATTGTTGTCTGCTACTTTTGAACGACTCTTCACAGTTCTACAGATTTGCTCTACACCCAGTTCTGCTGATTTGGTTAGTTGGACTTGCGGTTTGTTTCAAATGTTGTCACTTTGGAGTTTAGACTTTTGATATTACTATTAGTATTATATACGTGATATGAGTATCGCGACCCGGTCAAAGATAATATTTATAACCCAAATTACCTTAACTAATAGCTAGTGGTACTCAGGGGTTGAACCACGAAGAGTCTGTGGTTTGTGTCAAGATTTTATTGATCATGACATTTAACACTTTATGAAGCTTGCAAGATATGTTTATTTCTTTGTTTGGTTTGGTTGGAAAAAGGTGTCGGATTGGACCGACAAGTTGACTATTAATTATTAAAACGAATTACTCGAACTATTGCAAAATATCACTTTCTTGATTGTATACAATAATGGATAACAAGGTTCACACCTGATTTGATAAATGCAAGACCTAGGATTCCTACACGTTTTAACTTTATTTAGTTGCATTTGATGATTAACGAATTTAGTGTCACATGGTGATGTGCTAAAAGTAGTTTAATAAAAACAACTAACATTAACCTAAATCTAGAATCAAAGTAATACTCTAGACTCACTAAGACACACTAAACTACTAACCCGCAAGTGTACCGATCAACTCTAGTATAGCTAAAGTAAGTCCGGATATCGAACCCACGAGACTCTACTAATTACGTTAACTACTCTATTTAAACTTTGACGGACACGGACAAAATATTCGTTTGTTTGATGGGGCTTTCTAACAATTCCTAATAAAGCAAATAAAATTAAACTAAATTAACTAAGTTAACTAAAGAGTACGAATTAAACTGGACTATACTCAAACGGTGGAAAACGCTACCTAGACCAGAATCCTGATTGATTTTAGTAACGATTTTATTTGGAAGTTGATTATTGAGGAACCGGGATCATAATATTCTCACCTCTCGGGATATCTAATAGGACCCCTAACCCTTCTCAAGAGCACGATATAGCACCCTCGAGGTTGTTGAGATTACCGGTTATTAGGCTCTCTTGCAAGACACCTAATGGGTTTATAAAAGTATCCTATGAGGCTCACTCCCTGTCGAGATCTAAACCAAGGATAGACTTGTTTTCTCAATTGGACTTGCTAGACAATAGCCAATGGGTTTACTTCCTAGAAAGCTCCTACCTTTCGTCTTAATAACTTAGACCTAGCAATAACCTCGCACCTTGCAGCTATTGACGATTAGTAGAATATTTGATTTTATAAGATTACCAATTATTACTTTTAAGGTCTATTACGTATTCAACCCTAAAGATGTTATTACGTGATATAGACAGTCACCGAAACCTAGAACCTAACATGCATCTATTATGTGATAAAGACCGTCACCAAGATTCATGTAAAGCAATAAACAATAATCAAACAATATCAAATACGCAAACACACCCAATTGATAGAACAAGTCTTTTACGATTTATAAACAAATCCTCAAAAATCACAAATCCATAATAAAAATCGAAACTTTATCAATCATTCATCTAGTCTAGGTAGTTTAAACGGCTTAGCCAAACAAAGTCATGAGATTTATGCAAAACAAAGTACAGTCAAACAAAACATGGTAATTAAGAACGAAGCGAAAGTAAAGACACCCAAGTGTCACGAATGCAAACCGGATGCTTCTCCGAATTCAATCTTCAATCCTATAGCTCCGTGATGTGCGCTAAACAGACTGTTAAAAGTAACCAAAGAAGACTCTCTAGACTCGACACTAAAAAGCTTTAAAATCTAAACTCGACCTAAACGTAACCACCAATCGCCAAGTGTACCGATCAATGTAGTATAACTTAAGTAAGTTCGGATATCGAACCCACAGGACTCTACTAATTATGCTAATTAGACTCTAATAAACTCGGACAGACACGACTCAAACTGTTTCATTGTTTTTTTTTGGGGGGGGGGGTTACTGAATATTCTAAAGAAATCTATTAAACTAATTATTAACTAAGATTATGCGAATACGAATTAATATGAAAACCGAACACAAGTGGTGATGAAGACTACCTAGATCAGAATCCTGGATTGATTTTAAGAATTTACAGATTAAGTTAATCACACGTTTTATGGAACCGGGATCTTATGATACTAAACCTATTAAGACACCAACTAAGCTCCTCCACCCTTCTCGAGGTGAAACTTATAGCACTACCTAGGCCGTTAATCCTACCGGTTATTAGACTTCTTTCCAGTTATCTAATTATTGTGTAAGTACCCTAATGTTGACCTACTCTTTTCCAATTACAGATCTAGGGTAGTTTAGTATCTTGATTTGACTTGATAGACTAATAAACCGACGGGGCAACTAAGGCACGACTTTTTCCAAAGACTGTCTAAAGCAATTCGCCGGGTAAGACCTACCAATAACCCCGCACCTTCCAGCTATAAGGACTAGTAGAACACTAAAATCTAGCAAACCATTAACTATCACTTCTAAGGTTTATTGGCCAATTCACCCTAAAGATCAAAGACACAAAGTCAAAGATCTAGCATGAACCTATTCTGTAGCAGACAACCACCAAGATTCACATGAAGCAATAGATAACAATAAACCAAATTAAAGCATGCATACACACCAAACCAATCAACTAAACATTTTACAAAACACAATTAGTCCATAAATACGTGCAATTAACTAAAATGGTTCAAACTTTATTCAATCCATTCATCTTAGTCTAGGCAGTTAAGATGTTTAGCCAAGCATGGTTATTAATGAAAACAAAACAAGGTTAATCAAACAGAAATTCATCGTTACAAGTTCTGAAAAGAGAAATCAAACAAACAAGGATTATAAAACCCGAGCTATGTCTTTAATCTTCAATCTTCGCTTAACCGAATGATTCCCGTGCTTCAAAACCTTCAACCGCAGCTAGTTCACCTCCAAAATAAGCCCTATAACTCTCAAAATTCGTAACTCTAACACCGGAGGAAACTTAATCCATTTATACCCGAACACATCTCGTAACAAACCGAAACAGAGCAAACTGGTTGCGCAGATACCCCGTCGGTTTATGCGACGGGTATAACGCCAGGGGGTCGCGTATGGCGGTGCCCCCTCCTGCTGTTTTATTTTTTCTTCGAGCGTTTAACTTTCCGATACGCATTCAACTCCCGTTTTTCTTTCGAACTACTCGTTTTAACTCATTTATCATCACTTTAAGCAACGGGACCTGAAATCACAGCTTAACATCAGCAGTATCGAAATTCTAACCTAAACTAGACTCAAACTATCTAAAAACTAACCAAAATATACACTATAAACACATGTACTTTGCAGTACATCAAACATCCCCACACTTAAGACTTTTTCGTCCCTGAAAAAGAATCTATGCAAAACGGATCAGAAACAGAAAATTATCCGGGTCAAAGTATAGATTACTTATTAAAGCCAAGACTTGTATTAGCTGCAATTGCAAGTATATTTGTCCCTTTAAACCCGAACCCGGTTCCAAGCCCTTATCATGCAAATTTAGTTCAAATACGGTCAATCTACCTAGGGTCTCACACTAGAAGCCACAGTCCATCTAATCCCGCCAAGCTTATAGAACAAAAGGAACGATCACTGGACCAATTCCTAACCGTTTTATACCACAATCAAAATAATTTAAAACCAAATTTTTTCTCTCTTTTTTTTCTTTTGATTTTCAATTTTTTTTCTTTTCCTTGAGCGTAGACGTTGCTTTACCTAACCCAGAGGCTGTCTCAACCAGAGTCACCATCCCCGAGAGCGACAACATGAGCGTCGGTAATTTTTGCAATTTTGATTTCGACACATCCCAGAGGCATTCTAAGTCAGAGTCACCATCCCCAACGAAGATTACGTAGGCCTGCACTACTTTTCTTAGTTTCTAGCTCAATTTATTCTCTTTTTTTTTCTTGATTAAAAATTCTGACGATTTTGGCTTATAACGGCATTCCTTATACTATTATTGGCGGTTTCAATTTCCCATTTTTCCTAGATGAGCACCCACTGGCAAACCGACAATTAAGGTATATTTAGATCAAAGAAACCTATAACCGACTCAAGCCTACCTGCATATCCCAAACTAGACACAAGCTCGACCTCATTATTATTATTATTTGACCCCGAACAAATTCTATTTTTTTCTATCATTTCCCGTTTTTATTTTCTGCAAACTTCTTTATTCAAAAGACATTTTCTGATTTTTTTTAACTAAAAAGGAAATACTACGACCCTAAATGTCCAACTCTAATCCCATCCCCACACTCGAGATTTGCATTGTCCCTAATGCAAGAACCGAACAAGACTCAACAAAACCAAACTAAACACTACCTATGAATTCAAAAACTAAAGAAAGCAAAAATACAAAACTCTACAATGAAAAGACTTAGCTCGAAAATATGAGACTGTCAACGTGCCAGTCAATTCCACATATACCTTCCAATACCGAACGTGCTCAGAAAACAACACCAAACTCTCTCACACGAACGGAAAGTGGCTCCAATCATCAACCTAAAAGCAAACATTCCATACCAAACAAACCAAACACAAATATCCAAACTACAACCATTCGAAGTTAAAAGATAAACAAACATATTGTCTTAACTAATACAACCAAATCGAACTATCAAAACAGCATAAAATAGAATACACATAAAAGGATATATGCTACTTTGATCCGTCTTCATCACTCATCATCATCCTCCTCATCCATCTGCTGCACCCCTGAACCTCCTGCTCCTTGATGTCCTCCATACTGAGCACCATAATCATAGCCATATCCATTCTGACCACCCCACTGATCATACCCCGGGTATTGACCATAAACATACGGGTGATGCTGCTCAGCACCATAAGCAGGTGGTGGAAGTAGTCCAGAAAAAGGTGGAGGGACATTCAAGTTCATACCCGACAGCATGTACCTCAACATGTCATCCTGGTGGTGGTGGCTCTGCATCGTCCATTGGTGATCAACTCTCATCCTATCCTCTAGCTGATCGAAACGATGCTGAGTAAGATCATAAACAGCTTCATGAGTGAGCGGATCCGGTCGTGGCTGACGGGGCTGGCGAAGTGGATGCTGCTGAGCTGGGATCTCATGCCTCTGTCTAGGTCTCTGCGAACGTGTCGGGATAGCACCCTGCATGACATCAGCCGTGTCACACCCCGACCCGCAGCGGAAAAGGTGATCGGGGCATGATTGGGTTATCATCAAAGCTCATGACATTTATTATAACGTTTCATATTCATTATTACAATTTAAAGGGAAACATACAATCTTAATTTCATCATGTCCTAAACATCATTCTAGACTTCATTGTTTTCTTCTAAGGCATTTCCTATGTTTTCCTTGCTTCATCCTGTTCACCTGTATCATGTGTAAAAATGGTTTTTGGATCAACAAAAAGTTGGCGAGTGAATCCTATGAAAAGCATTTGAACAAGTTTATTGAATTGATTATAGAATAAAGTGCACAACCACATATGAGTAAATATAGATGTAAACATATTCATAAAACACTTAATATCAGATAATGCACACACATACAATAATAAATTGTTTTGAGGCACGCGTTGCTCAACCCGTCTCTCACGAGGAACTGATGGGCCTAATGAATGCGCGTTGTTCTACGAACTGATGGGCCTAATGAATGATTTGCATACAACTTGACAATATGAAAGACATAACTACAAACAATATTTACACTCTAAGTTTAGATCACAATATGGTATGGCACAAGTTTAAATAAACGAGTTAATTTTAGTGACACATGACACACCCCAAAACGTGTAATTAAAAAGGGGAGTTGTAAGATTCACTCACATTGGGTGCGTTCGGTTGATGATGTTGAATGCGCACGAAGTTTGATTTAACCACGAGTGAAACTAACCTAGATAATAACATAATGGTTCGGTAAATAAGTGGATTTTATTAAATCAATTTTTGTAGGATTATTGGATATATTTTTGTGAGTTTAAGGCTATTTTCTAACTTTAAAAATGCTATTTTTAAGTATTTTTAATTGATTTTTAAATAAAATAAATAAATAAAAATAATAAAAAAATGTTGACTTTTTGACCGTTGACTTGTTGACCGTTGACTTGTTGACCGGTTTTATTGTGTAATTGTGTGCGCCGGGTGAGGCTCGAACCCGAGACCTCCCGTTCGCGTGCACGCAGCTCTACCAACTGAGCTACGTGTCTAACCCGAAATATTTCTGTTTTTAATTATATTTATATACTAATTGAATTAATCCGAAAATCATTTATTTTAAAAACGATTTTAATGTCTCGCTCGGTGCTCGCCACAGGTCTCGAACCCGGGACCTGTGAGTTACCGTGCACACAGTCCACCGCTGGACTGTGTGTCTAACTTGGTAAATAATCTGGGTTTTATTATACTTAACATGGTTTTGAGAGTTAACCCGGTTCAGTTAAAAAGGCATTTTTATAACAAGAGAGTAAGGCTGGGACAAGAATCGAACGCGCGACGTATGTGAAATTGTTTGCACACAGTCCACCGCTGGACTGTGTGTCTAACCCGTTCATAAACTGATTTTAATTAAACTTATGTTATAACCTGCCTTCGTCTTCTTTGTTAACTTTACCCAGAAAAACAAAGTCCGAATGTTTCGACTGATTTATGGCTAATTTGATTTTCAAACATTAATAGTAATTGAAAGGAAATGTATGGAGAGGGTTTGGGGGAAAGGAGGTACCGATCTGTATCTTTCACAGAACTCCGGCAGACGTCCGTCGGCTCCGATAGTGAACTTCGGCTGTTAGGATCAATTAATAGTTCTGCTCGATTAATTATGAAATTGAGGTACTTAAACAAGGATTGACAGGAGTTTGAAGGGTTATACCGATTCACAGTGCGATATCAGAAATTTCAGAGATTTTCCAGCGAAGGTTGAATATTCCGGCTATGTCGCCTGGGATGGATTCTGATGGTGGATTTGTGTTAGTAACAGTCTAATCAATTGATTGGAAGAGAAAAGGTCGAAGGAATTATCGTGTGGATGTGAGTCTCGGTTTTTCGGCGACTTGCAGATATTCTCCGGCGAGTGAAAATACGTCGAGAATCTGTGCGATTTTGAGCGAAAGGGCTACCAGTGAGTTGTGGGTGGATTTATAGGAAGGAATCGAGATGCATGTGGTCTGATTTCAGTCTTGATTCGTTGGTTAAAGTTTTCCGGCGGTTATGACCAAAGTCGCGGACTGGACATTGGTTATAACCGATGCAATAGTTAATATATGCGTTAAGATACAAGAAAGCGACAGAGAAAAGCGACTTCGTCGGGATTTCCGACGATTGCGATTTGGGCGCGTCAGTTTGAACTCGGGATTCATGTTATGTATTTAATTGTTTCATTATGAACACAAACATCACAAGTAGCGGAGTGGTTGAGCGTGTGGAAGTTAAAGCTTGAGGATTCCTGGTTGAGCGTCAGTTTGAACTCGGGATTCATGTTATGTATTTTATGTTTTCTTTATGTTATCTTAATCTCTACGTATCTCAATTATAAATTTGAAATTTATGTATCCAAGAATCTTAATGCGAATTACTATTTCAAGTTTTGTTTTATACTCACTGATTTAACATTCATATCATCATACATCTCGACGTATCTCAATCTCATCATTCAAAGAAGTTGGGTTGTGTCTCACTTTTACATAGACTAACCCCTTCATCCTAACAAACGATAGAGGTACTGTCATCATACAATCATGTATCCTTTCAGATTTGAGACTCAAGCTTTGGCTGTTGTGTTTGTTTATGTTTTAGAGTCACATAGAACTAATCATAACTTACTGACAAAGTCAATGAAAATTTGACAAGGGTATGGTGGATACGCCGCTGGTACTTCTTATATATAAGTATTCTTGTCAAAAGATCAGAAGCATTGTCAGGCGGTTATGAGAGGTTCCATGTAGGTTTTAGTATTGTCATGGTTGAAGCTTTGTTTTATGATATAACCTTATCTTTCCAAACGTATCAATTATCTCAAAACTCTTATGCATGAGATCATACCTAGTCAATCAACTCTGTATATCCATGTTCCGTATTTTAAAAACTTTAGGCATCAAAAAGCGATTCCTGTAGCAGGGTATTCAACCCTTATCAGGAACGTTACCGCCTCAAATGAAAATTTAAACTCTCACTCCCTTCCGAATATGTAATTGTCAAATTAAAACATCCTCCCTTCGAGTCAAATATACCACTACTACTTAAATTTCGGGACGAAATTTCTAAAAGTAGGGGATACTGTAACATCCGTCAAAAAAGGGGCTTTCAAAACTCGCTTCGAATTAATCAAATACTCAGTTATAATTTTTTCGTTGCGTATTTATTGCTCAAATAAATTTTAAACAATACATAATTAATATATAAATTAGAATTTTTAAACATAATTATTAAATAACAAAAAAATAACGAATTAAAAAAATATGGAGACGCCGGGTTTCGAACCCGGGTCACCCACAGACTTATACACACGCAACTTTCACCACTCCGCCACACGCACTAGTTGTATGATTTCTGAAACAAAATAACCATTATACAAAAACTCGTAGAGTCACCGATTTGAACCAAGTCTGTAACCGCCGAAACTGATTCAATCATCAAATTTGGCGGTTGACTCGGAAATCAAGTAAGAGAAATTGACGATTAACGTCAGTTATAACCGAAACCTTAAAGCCCTTCATTCAAAATCGTGGAAATCATAATCGAAAAAAATTAAATCAAGATGAAGACCGCCACTGCCTATAAATACTATCTACAAATCATTCCAAGCTCACACTTCCAATCGTTCACGAAATCACTCTGCTCGAAACTTTTGTTCTATTCGCCGGAATTCCTTTCAGTCACCGGAATTTGTCTGCATTTCGCCGGAATTGGTCACCGGAAAACCGAAGAATCCATTTCTATTATTGTCTTACTCTAAAATAAGACTTTCAGAGCTCAGACAAAAGTCACCCACACTCACTCGATCATCACTCGGAAGTTTCTGTTAAAGTTTGGCCATCAGTTTTGTTCCCATCCGTCAGAATCAGTCGCCGGAAGCATCAAGATTCCGCATTTTCCAGTTGGTATGCAACCTTAAAACCTTTCTATGTCATTACACCATTCTTTCGAATAACCAGAACTGATACAGATTCCTATAAGTCGAAGTTCAGTTCTGGGTCATGTTCTAGGAAGAAGACGAGGTCAAGTTGTGTTTATAATTAATCAAAAACGGGTTATAATCGGGTTAGACACACAGTCCAGCGGTGGACTGTGTGCATTTTATACGGAAGATACCAAGTTCGATACTCGAACCACACCGATCCACTGAAATTAAATCCATTGTTTTTAAAAACAAATCAGATCGCTTCACAAGAAAGTGGTTAAATAAAATAAAAATCCTATCTTATACGGGTTAGACACCCAGCCCAGTTGGATGGGCTGGGTGCAACACAATATAAGGTCGCGGGTTCGAGTCAAGTTATAAGCAGCCGGTTGGTTCATTTCAAAATCTTTTTAAATTAAGCAATTTCTGAAATATTCTAATAAGCATATAAATATAATTAAAATCAGAAATGTTTCGGGTTAGACACGTAGCTCAGTTGGTAGAGCTGCGTGCACGCGTACGGGAGGTCACAAGTTCGAACCTCACTCAGCGCACATAATTAACACGGTCCGACCTATCAACGGTCAACGGTCAACGGTCAAAAAGTCAAAATTTTTATTTTTATTTATTTATTTTATTTAAAAATCAATTAAAAACACTTAAAATAATATTTTTGAAGTTAGAAAATTTCCTTGAACTCACAAAAATAAATCTAACAATCCCATTAAGAACACTAATTAAAAATATTAATCTCAAATAAAAGTTTATTTATTTATCGAATTATTATGTTATTATTTAGGTTAGTTTCTCTCGTGGTTAAATCCCAATTTCGTGCATTCATCATCAATCCAAGAAACGCACCCACTGTGAGTGAATTCTTACAAATTCCCCTTTATTCATGTTTTGGGGTGTATCATATATCGCTTAAATTAATTCGCTTATTCAAACTCGTGCCATCACCATTATATGATCTAAACTTATAATGTAGATATTGTTTGTTGTGATGTGTGTTTACATATTGTCAAGTTACGTGCAAATCATTCATTAGGCCCATCAGTTCCTCGTGGGAGACGAGTTGAACATCGCGTGCCTCAAAATCATTCATTAGGCCCATCAGTTCCTCGTGGGAGACGAGTTGAACATCGCGTGCCTCAAAATCAATCATTTGGTGTATGCGTGTGCATTAGTTAATATTATGTGATTTGTGATTAAATTTACATCTACGTTTACTCATATGTGGTTATGCACTTTATTTTATAATCGATACAATAAACACGTTTAAATGTTTTCATAGGATTCACTCGCCAACTTTTTGTTGACCCAAAAACCCTATTTTTACATATGATACAGGTGGACAGGTTGAAGCAAGGAACACATAGGAAATTGCCTTAGAAGAAAAATAATGAAGTCTTGAAAAATGTATAGAACATGTTGTACTTGTATGATTGATTGTAATGATTCTCCTTTAAAAAGAAATAATAAATATGAAACTTTATAATAAATGTCATGAGCTTTGATGAGAACCCAATCATGCCCCGATCACCTTTTCCGCTGCGGGTCGGGTGTGACAGATTGGTATCAGATCTTTTGACTATAGGGATATAGGATATGTTATTAGACCCTTAGAGCCTATACTATAGTTGATTAGATTTTAATTGTTTATGTGGTTACATGAAAACTCATGATGTTTATTTGTTTCGTATTTATTACATACACAAATGCATGCAAACACTTCCACTATCATATTGTGTGATATTTAATAAGTTATACTTATTGTCAAACATAACATGCTTACATATACATTCATCACGCATATATCAATGTTCACATATTCAAGTCATCCTCATATTCCTTTATTCAAGATTTTGTCGCATTTTTCGTTTTTCAATCTCATCAAAGTGAGTTCTACGACGGGCATGTAGTAACTGTAAGGGTACAAGTACCGGTAGTCGGAACGTCCTGTCTAGGTTGGCATTCGTATAAATCCAATATAACGGACCAGTTTGCCTACCTGGGGACTAACGACGAGAGTACGAAGGACCTATTAGGCCAAAGCATGCCACACCAAACGTCGTTCGAACTAACCCCACTTTGAGGTGTCACCGTGTCCACACCTGGATGCACTCCGAATATCATACGTTACATACATATTTCTCGATTTTCTCCGTGTTTTAGTGTACGTTACCAGACTAACACATGCGAACCATATGAAAGACCCGGTAATTATGGGGGCCCACATGATTACGAAGGTGAAGTATGGCGGCATGCAAGGCCCAATTACGAGCAAAGCCCAAGACATCCTATGGATGTAGTAAATTTATTATTCATCATTTATTTTATGAATGTTCATTCCTAAATACGACACATAACCCCTAAAATGTCAAACTCATACTCTTGATACGTATTCCTTGTAGATGTCTTCTAGTCTCGCTCGTAGAAAAATGAGATCAGGAAAATCCCGCGAGCGCATGGCTGCCCAAATCGCTCAACAAATGGCTGTCGTAATACCCAACATCGTAGTTCAAGTTCAACAGGCCCTTACCGCTAATCCCGTCAACCCAATCCAACAAGAAGATCAAAACATTGTCAATCCTCCCCCCAAAGCCACTAAATGCACCTTCAAGCATTTCACATCCTGCGATCCTCCAAAGTACGAAGGGACTGAAGGTGTCACCGCTCTCCTCCATTGGTTTGAGGAGATGGAAAACACTTTTCTCAATTGCGACTGCCCCGATGATCACAAGGTGCGATATGCTACCGGTCGTTTGTTTGGAGTAGCACTTACATGGTGGAATACAGAGAAGGCCAAGCGAGGTACTGAGAATGCTATGACTTTGACTTGGGAAGAATTGAGAGAGATCATGACAAGACGTTTCTGTCCAAGAAGCGAAATCAAGAAATTAGAGGATGAGTTCTATTCTTTGAAACAAAAGGAAGGCGACCACACCACATACAACAAGAGATTCCTTGAGTTGAATCAGATGGTCCCCAACTTGTTCACTCCTCTCTACCGTTTAATCGAGCACTACATTCGAGGTCTTCCTTCAAAAATTCAAGACCCTGTAATAAGTACCACACCTGCAACTTTGGAAGCAGCAATGGAGTTAGCTACAGAGCTCACCGAAAACCGCATACGGAATAAAGATTTCAAGGAGGAGAAGAAAAAGGATAAAGCATCAACTGAAACCTCAAACTCCACCCAAATCGAATCCCCTTCTCAACCCATTTCTAAGAGAAAACGAGATGGGCAAACTTTCGCCGTCACCAACGCAACCAACCAGCTTCACAAGCCGTACCCCTCCAAGCTATCCCAATCACTCAAGTAGCACCCAACTCAACTTACCCAAATAAGAAACCTTACATTGGACCTCACCCTCAATGCAACACCTGTTTTTTATCACCATCCATCTACCTTACCTTGTCGACTATGTGCGAATTGTGGACGCTATGGTCATTTGAGCAAGGTTTGCCGCGCCTCTCAAAACCAAACCTCACCCCCTACTCAAAACATGATCCAAACATATCAACAACCCCAATACCCCATGTTTCCATATGTTCGAGCTTGTTTTAATTGTGGCGACCCTACCCATTTTAGAAACACGTGCCCTCGATTGGTTAACATCATAAACGCCCAAGCTCAAGCAAACCCAGTTAACCAAGTAAATCAAGCAAACCCAGCTCCACCGCCAGCAAGAGGAAGAGCTTACAACATCAACGCCAATCCTGTTAAAGAGAATAACGGCCCAAACGAACCACCCAACTAGTCTTCCCTTACCAAGAATCAAGACTCAACTCCAACCGTCTAGTTTTTTTTTATGTTTTCTTTATGTTATCTTAATCTCTACGTATCTCAATTATTAATTTGAAATTTATGTATCCAAGAATCTTAATGCGAATTACTATTTCAAGTTTTGTTTTATACTCACTGATTTAACATTCATATCATCATACATCTCGACGTATCTCAATCTCATCATTCAAAGAAGTTGGGTTGTGTCTCACATTTACATAGACTAACCCCTTCATCATAACAAACGATAGAGGTACTGTCATCATACAATCATGTATCCTTTCAGATTTGAGACTCGAGCTTTGGCTGTTGTGTTTGTTTATGTTTTAGAGTCACATAGAACTAATCATAACTTACTGACAAAGTCAATGAAAATTTGACAAGGGTATGGTGGATACGCCGCTGGTACTTCCTATATATAAGTATTCTTGTCAAAAGATCAGAAGCATTGTCAGGCGGTTATGAGAGGTTCCATGTAGGTTTTAGTATTGTCATGGTTGAAGCTTTGTTTTATGATATAACCTTATCTTTCCAAACGTATCAATTCTCTCAAAACTCTTATGCATGAGATCATACCTAGTCAATCAACTCTGTATATCCATGTTCCGTATTTTAAAAACTTTAGGCATCAAAAAGCGATTCATGTAGCAGGGTATTCAACCCTTATCAGGAACGTTACCGCCTCAAATGAAAATTTAAACTCTCACTCCCTTCCGAATATGTAATTGTCAAATTAAAACATCCTCCCTTCGAGTCAAATATACCACTACTACATAAATTTCGGGACGAAATTTCTAAAAGTAGGGGATACTGTAACATCCGTCAAAAAACGGGTTTTCAAAACTCGCTTCGAATTAATCAAATACTCAGTTATAATTTTTTCGTTGCGTATTTATTGCTCAAATAAATTTTAAACAATACATAATTAATATATAAATTAGAATTTTTAAACATAATTATTAAATAACAAAAAAATAACGAATTAACAAAATGTGGAGACAACCGGGTTTCGAACCCGGGTCACCCACAGACTTATACACACGCAACTTTCACCACTCCGCCACACGCACTAGTTGTATGATTTCTGAAACAAAATAACCATTATACAAAAACTCGTAGAGTCACCGATTTGAACCAAGTCTGTAACCGCCGAAACTGATTCAATCATCAAATTCGGCGGTTGACTCCGAAATCAAGTAAGAGAAATTGACGATTAACGTCAGTTATAACCGAAACCTTAAAGCCCTTCATTCAAAATTGTGGAAATCATAACCGAAAAAAATTAAATCAAGATGAAGACCGCCACTGCCTATAAATACTATCTACAAATCATTCCAAGCTCACACTTCCAATCGTTCACGAAATCACTCTGCTCAAAACTTTTGTTCTGTTCGCCGGAATTCCTTTCAGTCACCGGAATTTGTCTGCATTTCGCCGGAATTGGTCACCGGAAAACCGAAGAATCCATTTCTATTATTGTCTTACTCTAAAATAAGACTTTCAGAGCTCAGACAAAAGTCACCCACACTCACTCGATCATCACTCGGAAGTTTCTGTTAAAGTTTGGCCATCAGTTTTGTTTCGAGCCGTCGGAATCAGTCGCCGGAAGCATCAAGATTCCGCATTTTCCAGTTGGTATGCAACCTTAAAACCTTTCTATGTCATTACACCATTCTTTCGAATAACCAGAACTGATACAGATTCCTATAAGTCGAAGTTCAGTTCTGGGTCATGTTCTAGGAAGAAGACGAGGTCAAGTTGTGTTTATAATTAATCAAAAACGGGTTATAATCGGGTTAGACACACAGTCCAGCGGTGGACTGTGTGCATTTTATACGGAAGATACCGAGTTCGATACTCGAACCACACCGATCCACTGAAATTAAATCCATTGTTTTTAAAAACAAATCAGATCGCTTCACAAGAAAGTGGTTAAATAAAATAAAAATCCTATCTTATACGGGTTAGACACCCAGCCCAGTTGGATGGGCTGGGTGCAACACAATATAAGGTCGCGGGTTCGAGTCAAGTTATAAGCAGCCGGTTGGTTCATTTCAAAATCTTTTTAAATTAAGCAATTTCTGAAATATTCTAATAAGCATATAAATATAATTAAAATCAGAAATGTTTCGGGTTAGACACGTAGCTCAGTTGGTAGAGCTGCGTGCACGCGTACGGGAGGTCACAAGTTCGAACCTCACTCAGCGCACATAATTAACACGGTCCGACCTATCAACGGTCAACGGTCAACGGTCAAAAAGTCAAAATTTTTATTTTTATTTATATATTTTATTTAAAAATCAATTAAAAACACTTAAAATAATATTTTTGAAGTTAGAAAATTTCCTTGAACTCACAAAAATAAATCTAACAATCCCATTAAGAACACTAATTAAAAATATTAATCTCAAATAAAAGTTTATTTATTTATCGAATTATTATGTTATTATTTAGGTTAGTTTCTCTCGTGGTTAAATCTCAATTTCGTGCATTCATCATCAATCCAAGAAACGCACCCACTGTGAGTGAATTCTTACAAATTCCCCTTTATTCATGTTTTGGGGTGTATCATGTGTCGCTTAAATTAATTCGCTTATTCAAACTCGTGCCATCACCATTATATGATCTAAACTTATAATGTAGATATTGTTTGTTGTGATGTGTGTTTACATATTGTCAAGTTACGTGCAAATCATTCATTAGGCCCATCAGTTCCTCGTGGGAGACGAGTTGAACATCGCGTGCCTCAAAATCATTCATTAGGCCCATCAGTTCCTCGTGGGAGACGAGTTGAACATCGCGTGCCTCAAAATCAATCATTTGGTGTATGCGTGTGCATTAGTTAATATTATGTGATTTGTGATTAAATTTACATCTACGTTTACTCATATGTGGTTATGCACTTTATTTTATAATCGATACAATAAACACGTTTAAATGTTTTCATAGGATTCACTCGCCAACTTTTTGTTGACCCAAAAACCCTATTTTTACATATGATACAGGTGGACAGGTTGAAGCAAGGAACACATAGGAAATTGCCTTAAAAGAAAAATAATGAAGTCTTGAAAATGTATAGAACATGTTGTACTTGTATGATTGATTGTAATGATTCTCCTTTAAAAAGAAATAATATATATGAAACTTTATAATAAATGTCATGAGCTTTGATGAGAACCCAATCATGCCCCGATCACCTTTTCTGCTGCGGGTCGGGGTGTGACAAATGGAATGACACTGACCACTACTGTCACACCCCGACCCGCAGCGGAATAAGAGTCGGGGCATAATTGGGTTATCACCAAAGCTCATGATATTTACTAATATGTTTCATATTTATTTAAGTCAAAATTACATCCTCGATAATCCAAACATGTTCATACAAATACAAAGAAAAATAATCAACTAAACAATCCAAGCTCTAAACCAGTTTATTCTTCTAAGCCAATCCTATGTGTTTCTTGCTGCAGCTGGATCACCTGTATCATGTGTAAAAATGGGGGGTTTTGGGTCAACATAAGTTGGCGAGTGAACCTTGTTAGATAAACATTTATTATTGATTTCTTGTTATCTTTATCAAGGAAAAATTATGCAATAGTCATATATGAGCAAATGTAAATAATCATACCATAACAATAATAACCACAAACAATAACATACAATAACAATAATAACAATAATAACAATAATAACATATGAACTTGCATGAATATATACATAAATGAAACTGTATGTGCTGGCAACGTCACGTTCACGCTCATAATGTAATGGGGAACTGACGGCCTATGATGAATGTCTGTGCGATCAAGGCTCAATCAAACGGAGTCGATCGTATGTTGGCAACGCCTGGTTCACGCTCATAATGTAATGGGGAACTGCTCAAAGCTCATAATGTAATGGGGAGCGGCGGCCTATGAAATTGCATGTACTGAAAGTAATAAATTAAATCTAAACAATAACCATACAAACAGTTGATACAAGCTGAATACACATTTGTTCATGATATGATGTATGCACAATGATTTAAATATAATAAATGGTAAGACACATGATACACCCCAAAAACGTGATTAAAACGGGGAATTTGTAGAGATTCACTCACATTGGGCGCGTTCGGTTGGAGATGATGAGATGCGCACGAGTTTGAAGGATTGATCAACGGAGATTAACTAACTTAAATAATAACGGAAGGTATAGTAAATGAGTGGATTTGATTAATAATTTTAATAAGATTTTTAGATATATTTTTGTGAGTTTAAGGCTATTTCCTATCTTTAAAAACATTATTTTTAAATATTTTTAATTGATTTTTAAATTAAATTAAAAAAATAAAAAAAAATGTTGACTTTTGGGTTGACCATTGACCGTTGACTGTTTGACTGTGACTGTTGACTGTTTGACCGGTTCTATTGTGTGTATGTATGCGCCGGGCAGGACTCGAACCCGAGACCTCCCGTACGCGTGCACGCAGCTCTACCAACTGAGCTACGTGTCTAACCCGAAATAATTATGTTTTTAATTATATTTATATACTAATTTAGTTTATTCAAAATTCTTTTATTTTCAAAAAGTGTTTTAATCATCGAACCGGAGCATGCAACAGGTCTCGAACCCGGGACCTGTGGGTTAGTGTTCACACAGTCCACCGCTGGACTGTGTGTCTAACCTGGTTAATATACCGATTTTTATTATACTTAACAACTACCGTGAGTTAATCCGGTTCCGTTAGAAAAATAAACATCTTTATTACAGAGCATACGTGTGTATCGAGGATCGAACTCGCGGCGTGTGATATATGTGTGCACACAGTCCACCGCTGGACTGTGTGTCTAACCCGAGATAATATCCAAATTATATTAAACTTATAATCAACCTAACTTTGTCTTCTTCGTTACAGAATCACAGCCTACGATTACTCTATTGTTTCTTGTTTATTCGATTGACAAACATTCAAAAGACTAAAATGAAATGGCAGAGACGATTTTGGAAGTAAACATACCAAAGAAACGATTTATCTCAGAATTCCGGCAAGCCGTCAGCTCTGTTTTTACGGATTTCGTCTGAGCGAACAGATTAACAATTTTTATTAGCTAAATGCGAAATTGAAGCACTGAACAAGAATTACCAGGAGGTTTAGAAGGCTATACTGGTTCACAGCGAGAATTGAGAATTTTCAGAAGTTTTCCGGCGATAGTGAATTATCCGATATCGACGTCTGAAACTGATTCCGATTGAAGGGTTTGAGTTAGCAATAGCTTAACAACTGATAGACTATGAAAGAATTGAGAGGCTTACTGATTTGATGGAAAACACGGTTTTCCGGCGAAAGTCCGGAGAGTTCAAATAGCTTTTCCGACGAACTGAAAGTAGTGCGAAAATGAGTGAGTTTGAGTCGCGAGAGGGGACTATGGTTGGAGTAATTCAGGAAATGCAGACTTTTCAGTTATTAAAACCGATCCCACATGAATTCAAGTCCATTCAAGACTAAATTGATTGGAGGTGTCGGTGTATCGGTTTATTGACAGAAAACCGCGAACAATCAATCGTTTTTGGACGCTTGGAGACCGATTTCGGTTACAGTTAGCGTAAACAGATTGATTCATGGTTGAACATAAGATTTAATTGTTTCCTAGAATTCACAGAAAACATCAAGTGGCAGAGCGGTTATATGTGTGTGTGTTAAGTCTTATGCTTACCCGGCTGACCCGGGTTCGAATCCCGACACCCGGTTTTCTTTTTTATTTATTTTATTTTTATTTTTTATCAATTATAACTTTTATATTCTAGTTTGTTTATTAATTATGCATCGTTTAAAATTTAAATTAAAATAAATACGCAACAAAACATTTATAACTTGATATTCGATTACAAACGAAGCGGGTTTTGAAAACCCGTTTTTGACAAATGTTACAACTACAATCATCACTCCTACTCGGGTGTTGAATAGCTCTATCTATTTCAAACGTAACAATCTCGTCACCCGCTCTAAGCGAAATCTTACCATCGAAAACATCTATAACCGCCTTTGCGGTTCGAAGGAATGGACGGCCTAAAATAATCAGAACTCTCTCGTCAGCCTCCATATCTAAAACCACGAAATCTACGGGAAACACGAATTTATCTACCTTAACAAGCAAATTCTCTATGACCCCTCTAGGATACTTGACCGAGCGATTGGCCAAGGACAATGACATGTGTGTGGGAGTAAGCTCACCTAACCCTAATTTCTCGTAGAGAGAGAAAGGCAACAAGTTGATGCTTGCACCTAGATCGGCTAAAGCGTGAGCGGGGACAACGGCTCCCCCAAAAAGACACGAAATAGTGAATGTGCCCGGGTCGGTTAACTTCTCGGGTAGCTTATTCAAGACTACCGCGGAACAACCCCTGGTCAATGGAATATTCGAAAGCTCACCTAACCTATTCTTTCGCTTGAGAAGGTTGTCATATTTAGGCATGGACTGTAAGGCCTCGATGAACGGAAGGTTTATCTTTAGTTGCTTAAACATCTCTAAAAAGTGCCCACATTCCTTAGCATATTTTTTATGCTTAAGACGAGCGGGATACACAACGCGCGAATGGTCAACCAAAGGGGATGGCTTAACTCCTACTGGTTGCTTCTCTACCCCATTCCCTACTAGAGGCTCCTTGGTTTGTGCGGTACTTGCTGGGACTAGCCTATCGTGCACCTTACCGGGAGCTTCAATCTCTATCTCCTCATCTACCTCTTCCTCCTCTTCTATCTCTACTCTCTCACTAACAACCTCTCCTAGGTTCCTACCACTATGAGTAGTAATAGCCTTAGCTGAATGATTAGCCGGGTTTGGGTAAGTGTTACCCGAAAACTAGCCCAGAGGGTTCTCTTGCAACTGTTTCGTTAGACCACCTACTTGTCTCTGAAGATCTAAGAGTGCAGCTTGTTGGTTTTTATTGTGAAGTTCCTGACTCTTATTCAATTGATCTTGATTTTTCGCGAAACAACTTAACTCACTTAGGGTTTTCTGAGTGGCATAGTCCCTAACCATAAGCTGAGCAAACATCTCCTCAATCCTACTTAAACTACCTCCTGAACCTTTATCACTAACCTGACCCTCATGGTTCGACCCCCACTACCAAACTAACCTCCTGAACCTACACTACCAAACTGACCGTGCTGACCTGAACCTGAACTAGTGAACAAACCCTGCCCCCTGTTTTGATACTAACCAGATGGAAAACCAGGGGGTTACCGGAAGAGCGGAAATTGTTATTATTATTATTACGCCAGTTGGGGTTGAAATTAGAATTATTATTAAACAGACCCCTATTCTGACCTGCTATGAACTCTATCTGCTCTAAAGTAATATTGGGACAATCTATGGTGTCGTGGCCCCCTCAACATACCTGACACCTATCGACCTTTTTCTTAATCTCATTAAGCTCATTAGTGAAAGTTTTCTCCATCCTATCTAGAACAGCAGCTACCGATGAATCCAAGCCAACTTGGTTCACCCCTCGAGTAGTCGAAGAGGTGCTAGAAACAGGAATGGAAGTCCTGCTGGCAGCGCTATAGTCCATGTCGTAATGAGCAAAACTCTCAAAAAGATCGTTACACTCGATTGGTGATTTCTTGCCCATAAGTTGCCCACCAGCTGAAGTATCAAACCGGGCTCGAATCTCGGGGGTGAGACCATTGGAGAACTTTTCTACGAGTGCCTAATCTGACAAGCCATGCTGCGAACAACGAGAAAGTAGGGTTTGAAACCTCTCCCAGGCCAGGTGGTACGGCTCATCAGGTTCCATTCAGAACGAATGAATTTGATCGCGTAGACGGGATGCCTTCGCGGGTGGATAGTATTTGGCTAAGAAAGCATCCCGTAAACCTGCCCATGTGGTAAAAGAACCTGTTGGCTGCGAATTGAACCAGACGACTGCGCAGCCAGCAAGTGAGAATGGGAATACCTATAGATAGCGACCATCAAGATTGACACCTTCAATAGAGAAGGTGCCACACAGGCGAGTGATGCGGTTGATGTGGGTCGGCGCGTCCTCATCCTCACGACTGTGAAACTGACAAGAGTTGGTGATAGCGGTGATGATGTAGGATGGGATTTGCCAAGACTTTTCGTTAGTGATTTCGGGTAGGGTGATGGGTGAGTTAGCACTGGTGAAGCCGGTGGTGGCTTGTTGGTAGACGGTTCGGTTGGCCATTTGGACAACGGGTAGTGGACTTTGGGGACGGGAGAGTGGTGGGGAATTGTGAGGTGAGGACTCGGTGTGAAGTCAAATTCAGTAGTTTAGAGTGGACTGTAGAGTCAGAACGGGTGGAAGATGATGGTATAGGGGTACTTACCTTGAACGAAGAAGACGAGAAGGAAGACTTATCCGTAGGTGGCTTCGGCGGAGGTCCTTGTGAACGTGTATAGGGCATCCACTGAAAAACCAAAAACAAACAGAAATTGACACTACTTTAGACTCCTACGACTCAAACACGACAAATAGCATGTATGATATCAAGAAAGTCAAAAAAAAGTAATTAACGCAATCGCCAAGAGTCCCCGGCAACAGCGCCAAAAACTTAATACGCTAAAAGTAGTTTAATAAAAACAACTAAATTTAACCTAAATCTAGACTCAAAGTAATACTCTAGACTCACTAAGACACACTAAACTACTAACCCGCAAGTGTACCGATCGACTCTAGTATAGCTAAAGTAAGTCCGGATATCGAACCCACGAGACTCTACTAATTACGTTAACGACTCTATTTAAACTTTGACAGACACGGACTAAAATATTCGTTTGTTTGATGGGGGGGTTTCTAACAATTCCTAACAAATCAAATAAAATTAAACTAAATTAACTAAGTTAACTAAAGAGTACGAATTAAACTGGACTTTACTCAGACGGTGGAAAACGCTACCTAGACCAGAATCCTGATTGATTTTAGTAACGATTTTATTTGGAAGTTGATTATTGAGGAACCGGGATCATAATATTCTCACCTCTCGGGATATCTAATAGGACCCCTAACCCTTCTCAAGAGCACGCTATAGCACCCTCGAGGTTGTTGATATTACCGGTTATTAGGCTCTCTTGCAAGACACCTAATGGGTTTATAAAAGTATCCTATGAGGCTCACTCCCTGTCAAGATCTAAACCAAGGATAGACTTGTTTTCTCAATTGGACTTGCTAGACAATAGCCAATGGGTTTACTTCCTAGAAAGCTCCTACCTTTCGGCTTAATAACTTAGACCTAGCAATAACCTCGCACCTTGCAGCTATTGACGATTAGTAGAATATTTGATTTTATAAGATTACCAATTATTACTTTTAAGGTCTATTACGTATTCAACCCTAAAGATGTTATTACGTGATATAGACAGTCACCAAAACCTAGAACCTAACATGCATCTATTATGTGATAAAGACTGTCACCAAGATTCATGTAAAGCAATAAACAATAATCGAACAATATCAAATACGTAAACACACCCAATTGATAGAACAAGTCTTTTACGATTTATAAACAAATCCTCAAAAATCACAAATCTATAATAAAAATCGAAACTTTATCAATCATTCATCTAGTCTAGGTAGTTTAAACGGCTTAGCCAAACAAAGTCATGAGATTTATGCAAAACAAAGTATAAACAGTCAAACAAAACATGGTAATTAAGAACGAAGTGAAAGTAAAGACACCCAAGGGTCACGAATGCAAACCGGATGCTTCTCCGAATTCAATCTTCAATCCTATAGCTCCGAATGCTTGAAAAACTGATGAATCAATGCTCCTAAAATCCCCCAAGTTCTCCTTAATTCGTAGCTTAGGGTTTCTAATGATAAAAATTGAGTTTTTATATAATTCCCTTCAAAAAATTACAGCAGCTCGAAATTATCTGCAGACAACACCCTCTCGCGCCCCGCGAGAGGGATTATGATGTTTATCGCGGCCCGCGACCGCCAAACTGACGTCAGCACAATAATGGCCTCTTGCGCCCCGCGAGAAGCACTTGCTTAACTACTCGCGGCCCTCCAGAAGCGTAATTTTCAGGATTTCAACTTGTTTTCAGCACCCGAACTCTCCAACTCCCTTCCAGGACTTGACCACTTCGTGTTTTAACTCAATTTCAACACTTTTCAGCTGTTTTAAGCTCAAAAGACCTACAAAACGCAATTGGATCAATAGTATGCCTATTCTCACAAAAACGACACTAAAACTAATGGAAATCTATACAAACTATACACAAATAACTGATGTATTTTGCAATACATCACATGGTTAGGTGCCAAGACCTATCAACAATTCTAAAACGAACCGCAATGCACTTCGTTACCAAGAACATGTAAATTCTAACCTAAGACAAGAGAAAATTGCACGTAAACAAAGTCAAATTTAATATTCACTCGATTAAACAACCGGTTTTCAAGCACGTATCAATATGATTATGCTTTGTGTTTTGTGTTTATATATATATATAGGGGAAGGTTCATTTGAGAAGAAAATTTTATTGAGAAGAAAAGGAACAAAAGGGTACAATTGTAGAACATTAAATAGTTTTCTTCTAACATTTATTATTATGTTTGACTAATTAATTAGTCATAAAGACTATTATCCTACACACTAAATTTTTTTACTTACACATATCAAAAGTTATCCTACACATTTCGAAAATTATCATACACACATTGAAATTTATCCTACGCAACTCGTAATTTATTCTACACCCCTCGTATTTTTCCTACACTATAAATGATTTTTTATTTTTATTTTTTGAGGAAAATATTTATCTTAAAAATAAGTTACAAATTTAATATAGTTAGTTATTAAAGATGAAACTACCAATGAATGATGTATATAAGTTTACCAATATACCCTTATAGTTACATTAAGTACAAGTATTAAATTAAGTCTAATGAAGCATTCTTATTGATTAAAATTTCTCTTTTTTCTTCTTACAAAGAATTTCTTCTCATTTGAGCCCTCCACTATATATATATATATATATATATATAGGGTAGGGTTAGATAGAAATTTTAATCAATAAGAATGCTTCGTTATATAAGGTAAGGTTCATGCGAAAACCACCTTTATTGTGAGAACCGCGAAAACCACCTTTATTGCAAAATAAAATCTAAAAAAATCAAAAAAGCACTCAAAATTTTTTATTTTTTAATATTTTTTTAATAAAAATTGTTATATTTCGTTACCCAAAAAATATCTTTTTTTCGAGTAAAACTTATCCATACACATGTGCATATATATCATAACTTCGACAAATTCAGTAATACGTTATCACTAGTAGACAATTGCACTTTAATTTACAATACCATCCATAATACACCCAATTTTATATTAAATGCACATATGCATCATTATGTATAACAATTATATACCGTGTTTTGGTACAAAAAGTTTGTGATTTTGAATGGTGAAGTAGGCTCATATATATGTTTTTTGGTTAGTTATATCTAGTGGTTGATGGATTCGTTATAGTTGTCACTTTATGATGTAATATGTTAATTGGATGGTATAAACGGTGTTGATATACATGTAATAAAGTGAAAATATTGATATTGGTATTGTATTATAAATGGTAGGAGGTAATGGTATTGTATTATGGATGGTAGAAGGTAATGGAAGTGTATTATGGATGGTAGAAGGTAATGGAAGTGTATTATGGATGGTATGATAGATGAAAGAGAAAGTGTATTCAAAGTAGTGTACCAAAACACCTTATTTCATGTTGATACATATAGATGCACATGTGCATTTCTTATATTGGTAACATAAAAAGTAGTGTATTACACATGGTAGTGTAAATGGAAGTACAATTGTCTATTTGTAATGTATTATGGAATTTGTCAAAGAAATGATGAAAATGCACATGTGCATGGTAGTGTATTGTGGATGGTATGATAGATGAAAGAGAAAATGTATTCAAATTAGTGTACCAAAACACCTTATTTCATGTTGATATATATAGATGCACATGTGCATTGCTAATATTGGTAACATAAAAAATAGTGTGTTACACATGGTAGTGTAAATGAAAATACAATTGTCTAATGTTTGTAATGTATTACGGAATTTATCAAATAAATGACGAAAATGCACATGTGCATGGATAGTTGGTACTCAAAAAAAAAATTTTGAAATTTTTTTATTTGTTGAGTAAATATAGTGACTTTTTCAAAAAAAAATATTAAAAAAACAAAAAAAAAATTGGTCTTTTTTGGATTTTTTTAGGTATTAATGTTTGTGTTCACTCTGGTTCTCGCGGTTCTCGCAATAAAGGGTGATTCCTAACAGATCCTTGTCCAATTTATATAGGCATGAAGGGATCAAATGGGAAATTTGTTTTTGGCGAGAAAGATAGGAAGTAATAGTAGTGTGACACATGACAGATAAAAAAAACATATGGATCTAGTCAAACAAAATTAGTCCCTATAACACTAGATCTAGAAAGACCCAGATCATAGTTCATCCCACCTCCACACCAGAACCACCACTCCACCACCCACCCATTTACCATCAGAAGCGAACCAACCTTCGCTTGCCGGCGTACCTTCGTACTATCAGATCAGATCTCACCGATCTAACGAAGTTATTAAACAACATTACCTGCAACTATATGTACCCTGTTTGACTCCATGAATAACTCATGTTAAGCAATTATTTTATTCAAAAGCAACGACATTGAAGAACAAGACTACAAATTGTGTATTAGATACTATGAAACAACCTAATGAAAATGATAAGAGGTTGTTTGATTTGTTTATACATTGGAAAACAAGCGTAATTTCTATAATATTTGTACAAAATTAGTTTACACTATTCTCTTCTAGAAGCTAATGACAAAACACAATTATATTTTTTAATACCCTAGCAAAGGCTTCTTTATTTTTGTTTTTTTTATTTTTGAGCATTATTTGGTTGTTGGATTATAGAATCCAATATAGAGTTATTTGTAAAACGCAATTGTATAAACACAATAAAAAAGAGACATTTTCTGGGTTTTTAGTCAATCGCGTGAAAAAACACATTTTTTTGTTTTTAGTTCATTGCAATTTAGAATTGTGTTTTTAGGCCATTGCGTTTTAGATAAAAACTCATATCTTTGTGTTTTTTGTCCATTGCATTTTAGAAAAAAAAAACACATTTTTTGTATTTTTAGTCCATTGCGTTTTAGAAAAAAATAAACTCATTTTTTGTGTTTTTGTCCATTGCGTTTTAGGAAAAACTATTTTTTGTGTTTTTTGTCCATTGTGTTTTAGAAAAACAAAACACGTTTTTGGTGTTTTTAGTCCATTGCGTTTTAGAAAAAACACGTGTTGTGTTTTTTGTCCATTGCATTTTACGCATTTGGGTTTTCGATTTTTTAAGAAGTATAGGAATAGTATACTCGTTTTAAAGATAAAAAAACACGCGTTTTTATGGTGCAATTTTATTAAAAAAATGTCGTAAGAAATAGTTATTAACGTTTTAAAAACGGGGGGAATTGGAGGAGCGGAAACTATTGCCATTGATAGAGTAGAATACCCACTTTAAACCCACATGCCTTTGTTGAAATTCCACTAATTTAATCTACTAGATATGATTGCTTCATAACCTTACTATAAAAAAATTAGAGGAAACTACCATTTTGGTCCCTGAGATTTGGTCACTTTTGACACTTTAGTCCAAAACTCAAACCTTTTGAATCTTGGTCACTGTGGTTTCAATCTTGTTGCCATTTTGGTCCAAAAGCAAAGTCAGCTCAAATTTCTCAAAAAAAATCCTAGTTTTTTGTCCTTTTCCTCAGTTTAGTGAAGGGCAAAATGGTTATTACAAGTATTGTTTTAAAAACAAATTAAAGCCACCCCAACCTCTCCTACCTGTTCTCTATCCTTGCAATCACCACCAGCCACCACACAAGCACCCCCCCCCCCCCCCCGTTTTCCAGTTATGTCTCTCTCTTCTTTACACACGCACCCACCACCATGACCTACCACCATCAACCATCCACCACCATCAAGAAAACAAATCAGTTACATAACTGGATAACAAGTGCAAAACAATAGTAAGCAAATGAGTCACATAACTGAATCAAATCAAGAAAACACTCAAGAACTTAAAAATAGATCACTAGAAAGAAATCCTTTAAATTCAAGTCGAATATAGTCAAACCTGAATCTACTCAATAATAACTGGATTCCATATACAGATTCGTAGACCACAATCCAAAACAATATCCTGATTATAACAAAGATTTATGATTCAATAACCATAAAAATATTAGGCCTATTGTTGAGGGTTTCGATTTGGGGGTGATCAAGTTTAGAGGAGGTGGTAGCGGGGGGGAGGAGGCTTGTGGTGGCTGACGGTGGCGGGGGAAGGGGCTTGCGATGGCTAGGGTGGCGGGGTAGCTAGGTTTGCTTTCTTCGTCGAAGAACTCCATAAAAGCATATCTGAATTAGGGTGATGGGGTAGGCGGTGATGGTTGGTGATGGCGTGGAGAACAAAGAGAGATAAAGAGGGGTAGAGAGAGTGGTGGTGGGAGGTTGATGGGGGTGGTGGGAGGTTGATGGTGGTGATGGGAGGTTGATGGTGGTGGTGGGTGTGTGAGAAAGACAGGGGGAAGAGAGAGATAGAGAGAGAAAAAGAGAAGAGAGAGAAGTGAAGAGTGGTGGGGGTGTTTATAAAATTTATATAAATATTATTTTAATTAATAATTTGTTAAAATAATACTTGTAGTGACCATTTTGCCCTTCACTAAACTGAGGAAAAGGACAAAAACCCAAGATGTTTTTGAGAAATGTGAGCTGACTTTGCTTTTGGACCAAAATGACAACAAAATTGAAACCACTGGGACATAGATTCAAAAGGTTTGAGTTTTGGAATAAAGCGGCAAAAGTGACCAAACCTCATGGACCAAAATGGCAGTTTACTCAAAAATTTATACGGCAAAAGAAACTTATTAATTAAAGATTTCTTAACAGTTATCCCCATTTAAGGATTTCCTAACAGTCATCCCCATTAAAGTATTGGGCCAGCACATGTCGGCTGTGTAGTACCGGGCAATTCTTAAGTACCGACTAATGATCCATTTGTTCCTGTTTGCTGAGCCCTGCCCACTTTAATGGGGATGATTGTTCTAAAGCGGGCATGGATTTCGGCTAAAAAGGAGGCCCCAATGAACTTTCAGACAGATCTGCTCAATGGAAAGTCCACTATTCGGCCAACTGATATTCTTGTGTTTGGGTGGACAGGGGGAAAACACGCTTTTGTGGACCTTACATGGGTGTCATCTCTTGTTGGGCTTAGGGATAATGGGTTTGTTGCTGGCAGGCAGCGTTGAAGGCGAAATCAAGCAAAGTCGTTTAGAGAATCGACACGTGTTTATCCCATTTGCTTTTAATACATTTGGGTCTCTAGCCCCAAAGGCTGTGGATTTCCTGAACAGTGTCCAGCAGGTTTTGAACAGTAATATCTCGACCCTTAAGAGTCGCTTCGTATTTAGTAAAAACGGTTTTGAAATTCAAAAGGGGGTTGCGGTGTAACTTGTTGCCAGTTTACCTGCCGTGGTTCGTAATTTGTTGTTTTGGCATTTTATAAATATTATACATATCAATCTAAACTCTTGAGGAAAAGGACAAAACCCAAGATGTTTTTGAGAAATTTGAGTTGACTTTGCTTTTGGACCAAAATGACAACAAAATTGAAACCACTGGGACCTAGATTCAAAAGGTTTGAGTTTTGGAATAAAGCGGCAAAAGTGACCAAACCTCATGGACCAAAATGGCAGTTTACTCAAAAAATTATACAGCAAAAGAAACTCATTAATTAAAGATTTCTTAACAGTCATCCCCATTGAAGGATTTCCTAACAGTCATCCCCATTAAAGTATTGGGCCAGCACATGTTGGGTGTGTAGTACCGGGCAATTCTTAGGTACCGACTAATGATCCATTTGTTCCTGTTTGCTGAGCCCTGTCCACTTTAATGTGGATGATTGTTCTAAAGTGGGCATGGATTTCGGCTAAAAAAGAGGCCCCAATGAACTTTCAGACATATCCGCTATATGGAAAGTCCACTATTCGAGCAACTGATATTCTTGTGTTTGGGTGGGCAGGGGAAAACACGCTTATGTGGACCTTACAGGGGTGTCATCTCTTGTTGGGCTCAGGGATAATGGGTTTGTTGCTGGCCAGACAGCGTTGAAGGCGAATCAAGCAAAGTCGCTAAACATGAGAAAGCTTGTTTAGAGAATCGACACGTGTTTATCCCATTTGCTTTTAATACATTTGGGTCTCTAGCCCAAAGGCTGTGAATTTCCTGAACAGTGTCCAGCAGGTTTTGAACAGTAATATCTCGACCCTTAAGAGTCGCTTCGTATTTAGTAAGAACGGTTTTGAAATTCAAAAGGGAGTTGCGGTGTAACTTGTTGCCAGTTTACTTGCCGTTGGTTCGTAATTTGTTGTTTTGGCATTTTATAAATATTATACATATCAATCTAAACTCTTGATGAATAGTGTTTCATTATTTTTAAGGAGTTGCAAAAAAATTTGTTATTCAGTCGATTTCAGTTCGGTTAGATACGATAGCAACACACGCCGCGAAGCACGAAAAATCTCACCTATACGGTGTAAGTTTATAGAAAGCAAAAACAATAAAACTTGCGAATGTCGATACCGTAACAATCCAAACAGATAACACTGAGTTCCCGTCACGAAGCGCGAGGGGGAAACTCACTAGTTAATTATTATCATTACTTGCTCCGAAAAAAAAAACTAAATTTTGGGTGGATATTGGATGGGCATTTAATTTGGGTTGTCTTGGGCCAGGTCTAGATGGGCCGAACAGGAAATCAAATGAAGATGGGCGATACAAATTTACAGAGCGGGGGCTAAGATCACAGCCCTAATCGCTGATCTTCTTCTTCTTCTTAATCAATGATTCCTTCAATCGAATCGCAGAGCCCTAATCCTCCTGCTACTTCAACTTGAGACAGACAGACAGAGCCCTAATCCCGCTGTTGGTACTTGGTAACAATCAGTTTACTCTAGTATATAATGTCTTGTTGACCAAAAACCCTGATTTTGTCTAACGCATGTTAGTCACAAAAGTTGCTAAAATTTGTTTATTTTTTTTTAAATAATCCTTCGACGCTTTTTTGTTTTTTTTTCTCAAAACTCTTAAAAACATGTATATTACATGTGTTATTTTTTTCAAAAAAAAATGTCGGGCGGTTGGGTTATCTCAAATTTTTAGGGTTTTCTATATATATATATATATATAGTATGAGTTTCATTCAGAAACACTAAAAAGGTGGGGAGCCAAGGAACCATGTATTTAACATCTTAAAAATTCAACATAACATGTTAAAAATTATTATTTTTTAAACGTTTTTGGCGTTTTTCCTTATAAAAATGCATAGAAGCTATTCCAGCAAAAAACAATTTTTGTAAAAAATATATCTTAAAAATTCAACAACATGTTTAATATCATTTTTTTTAAATGTTATTCAGCTCTTTCCTTATAAAAATGTGTAGAAGATATTCCAATAAAAAAAATTTGTAAACAAAATTATGTTTTTAAAGTGATTTTTATTTTTTATATACTTTTAGGTTTTGTATTGTTTTATTAAAAATGATTCTACATGTATATATAAGAAAAAGCACCAAAATATAAAAAAAATGATTTAACATGTCAAGTTGAATTCTAAAGATGTTAAATGCATGGTTGTCCACTTCTCTACTTTTTTTAGTGTTCCCCAACGAACCCTCCCATATATATATATATATATATATATATATATATAAAGGAGAGGATCATGAGAAAACTACATATAAATGAGAAAACTAGAAAACTAACTCAAAAAGCCAAAAAAAGCATAAAAAACATAAAAAAAATTTACAATTTTTTTATAAAAAGTCATTGGATTTTATGTATAAAAAAAACTTTTTTTCAAAAAAAAAAAAAAACTTGTACTAGTACACATGTGCATTATATGTTTATGTTGCACATGTGAATTATATGTTTTTTTTTAAGTTTTTTTATATAATATATACAACGAATTTTAAATAAAAAAATCAAAAAAAATTGATATGATTTTTTGGCTTTTTTTAGTTAGTTTTTTGGTTTTCTCATTTAAACTAGTTTTCTCATGATCCATCCCGTATATATATGGTAAGGTTCATGCGAGAACCACCTTTATTGTGAGAATCACGAGAACCACCTTTATTGGAAAATAAAATCTAAAAAAATCAAAAAAAACACTCAAAATTTTTTATTTTTTTTAATATTTTTTAATAAAAATCATTATATTTCGTTACCAAAAAAAATCTTTTTTTTTTCGAGTAAAAGTTATCCATGCACATATGCATATGTATCATAACTTCGACAAATTCAGTAATACGTTATCACTAGTAGACAATTGCACTTTAATTTACAATACCATCCATAACACATTCAATTTTACATTAAATGCACATATGCATCATTATGTATAACAATTATATACCGTTTTGGTAAAAAAAAGTTTGTGATTTGAATGATGAAGTAGGCTCATATATATGTTTTTTGGTTAATTATATCTAGTGATTGATGGGTTCGTTATAGTTGTCACTTTATGATGTAATATGTTGATTGGATGGTATAACGGTGTTGATATACATGTAATAAAGTGAAAATATTGATATTGGTATTGTATTATAAATGGTAGGAGGTAATGGTATTGTATTATGGATGGTAGGAGATAATGGAAGTGTATTATGGATGGTATGATAGATGAAAGAGAAAGTGTATTCAAAGTAGTGTACCAAAACACCTTATTTCATGTTGATACATATAGATGCACATGTGCATTTCTTATATTGGTAACGCAAAAAGTAGTGTATTACACATGGTAGTGTAAATGGAAGTACAATTGTCTAATGTTTGTAATGTATTACGGAATTTGTCAAATAAATGATGAAAATGCACATGTGCATGGTAGTGTATTATGGATGGTATAATAGATGAAAGAGAAAATGTATTCAAATTAGTGTACCAAAACACCTTATTTCATGTTGATATATATAGACGCACATGTGCATTGTGTAACATTTGTCAAAAACGGGTTTTTCAAACCCGCTTCGTTTGTAATTGAATATCAAGTTACAAATTTTTCGTTGCGTATTTATGTTTATTTTAATTTTAAACGAGTCATAATTAATTAACAAATTAAAATTTAAAAACTATAATTAATAAAAAGTGAAAAGAAAATAAATAAAAAAGAAAACCGGCTGCCGGGATTCGAACCCGGGTCAGCCGGGTGAGTCTAAAGACTTAACACGCACACATATAACCACTCCGCCACTTGATGTTTTCTGTGAGTTCTAGGAAACAATTAAAAGATAACTTCACTCAGGAATCAACCGGGTTACGCCAACTGAAACCGTAATCGGCTTCCAAACGTCCAAAAACGTTTGAGTGATCGCGGTTTTCTGATAATAACCGATACACCGACATTATTAATCAATTCAGTCTTGAATGGACTTGAATTCATGTGATGTTCGGTTTTTATAACCGAAAACATTCACTTCTGGAATTACTTCAACAAAAGCTTCATCTCGCGACTCAATTACTTTCCAGAACTTCTATTCTCACGTTTACTCTGGTTTCTGATCGTCGGAATTGCTTTTTGAACTCGTCGGACTTTCGCCGAAAAACCGTGTCTTCCATCAAATCAGTAAGTTTCTCAATTCGTTCATCTTCTATCAGTTGTTAAGCTTTTGCTAACTCAAACCCTTCGATCAGAATCAGTTCCAGGCGACGATATCGGATACTCATCATTCGCCGGAAAATCTCTGAGAATTTCTAGAACTCGCTGTGAATCGGTATAAACCTTTAAACATTCTAATAACACTTGTTCAGTACTTCAATTCCGCATCTAGCTAATCAAAATTGTTAATTTGTCCGCTCAGACAAAATCCATAAAAACAGAGCCAACGACTTCGCCGGAATTCTGAGAAAGATCGTTTCTCTGGTATGTTTACTTCCAAAATCTTCTCTGCCATTTCATTTTAATCATTTGAATGTTTGTCAATCGAATTAAAAAAAAACGGTAGGGTAATCGTAGTCTGTGATATTGTAACGAAGAAGATGAAGTTAGGTTTTTTATAAGTTTAATATAAATTGGATATTATCTCGGGTTAGACACACAGTCCAGCGGTGGACTGTGTGCGCACATATATCACACGCCGCGAGTTCGATCCTTGACACCGTCGTATGCTCTGTAATAAAGATGTTTTCTTTTTCTAACTGAACCGGATTAATTCACTAAAGTTGTTAAGTATAATAAAAATCGGTATATTAACCAGGTTAGACACACAGTCCAGCGGTGGACTGTGTGCAACACTAACCCACAGGTCCCGGGTTCGAGACCTGTTGCACACTTCGGTTCGATGATTAAAACCCTTTTTGAAAATAAAAGAATTTTGAATAAACTAAAACAGTATATAAATATAATTAAAAACAGAATTATTTCAGGTTAGACACGTAGCTCAGTTGGTATAGCTGCGTGCACGCGTACGGGAGGTCTCGGGTTCGAGCCTCACCCGGCACACACTTACACGCTAGCGAACCGGTCAAACAGTCAACAGTCCCGGTCAACGGTCAACGCAAAAGTCAACATTTTTTTTATATTTTTATTTATTTATTTAATTTAAAAATTAATTAAAAATACTTAAAAATAACGCTTTTAAAGATAGAAAATAGCCTTAAACTCACAAAAATATATCTAAAAATCCTATTAAAATTATTAATAAAATCCACTCATTTACCATACTTTCCGTTATTATTTAGGTTAGTTAATTCTCGTCGATCAATCTGCCAAACTCGTGCGCATTTCATCATCTTCAACCGAACGCACCCAATGTGAGTGAATCTCTACAAATTCCCCGTTTTAAATCACGTTTTTGGGGTGTATCATTATTTATTATAATTAAATCATTGTGCATCCATCATATCCATGAACAAATGTGTATTCAACATGTATCAACTGTTTGTGTGGTTATTGTTTAGTTTAAATTATCATTTTCAGTACATACATTATCATAAGCCGCCGCTCCCATTACATTATGAGCGTTGAGCTGTTCCCCATTACATTATGAGCGTGAACCAGGCGTTGCCAACATACGATCGGCTCCGTTTGATTGAGCCTTGATCGCACAGACATTTATCATAGGCCGTCCGTTCCCCATTACATTATGAGCGTGAACGTGACGTTGCCAACATATACAGTTTCATTCATGTTATATATTCATGCAAGTTGGTTGGTTATTGTATGTTATTGTTTGTTGTTGTTATTGTTATTGTATGATTTAGTTACATTTGTTCACATATGATTATTGCACAATTTTCCATGATATAGATAACAAGAGATCAATAATTAATGTTTTTCTAACAAGGTTCACTCGCCAACTTATGTTGACCCAAAAACCACTATTTTTACACATGATACAGGTGATCCAGCTGCAGCAAGAAACACATAGGATTTGCTTAGAAGAATAAACTGGTTTAGATCTTGGATTGCTTAGTTGATTATTTTTCTTTGTATTTGTATGAAAATGTTTGGAATATTGAGGATGTAATTTTGAATTTAATAAATATGAAACATATTAGTAAATATCATGAGCTTTGGTGATAACCCAATTATGCCCCGACTCTTATTCCGTTGCGGGTCGGGGTGTGACAGATTGGTATCAGAGCCATGACTATAGGGGTATAGGATAGGTTATTAGACCCTTAGAGCCTATACTATAGTTGATTAGAATTTTTAAAAATTTTTGTGTGTTACATGCAAAATTCATGATATTTATATGTTTTATGTTTAATGTTACATTCAATGTTATGCAAGCATGTTCATAAGTACATATTATTATATAATGCCTATCATGAATCATATTCTCATAACATATCATATCCATGCGAGCACACACCACATCATTTTCATGATTGTTTTTGCAATGATTTTTGTATTTTCAAATCACATCAAAGTGAGTTCTCATGACGGGCATGTAGTAACTGGAAGGGTACAAGTACCGGTAGTCGGAACGTCCTGTCTAGGCTGGCATTCGTATAAATCCAAAATAAAGGACCAGTTTGCCTACCTGGGGACTAACGATGAGAGTACGAGGTACCTATTAGGCCAAAGCATGCTATACCAAACGTCGTGTGAGCTAACCCCACTTTGAGTTGTCATTGTGTCTACACCTGGACACATTCCGACCATACATCTCGTAAACATATTTCATGGTTTTCATTCGGGTGATGCGAGTGTTAAACCGCCAATACTAATGTAAATCCTACCAAGCCAATAGTCATGGGGGCCCACATGACTATACAGGTGAAGGTATGGGGAACATTTGAGGCCCAACATGAGCAAACCCAAGACATCCTATGGATGTAGTTGCATTATTGATATTTATGTTATTTTTATTTTCTTTAAGACACATGACACCTAAAAAGACTTCATAAACTCACAATCTTCTTATGTATGTTCCTGTAGACGTCGGCTAGGCAACAACGAGAGGGTAGAAGATCAGGAAGGTCACACGAACGCTTGGCCACTGAAATCGCAAAACAAATGGCCGCGGTACTTCCTGACATTGTGGTTCAAGTACAACAAGCTCTCGCCACAAATCCCACCAATCCTCCCCAGCAAGAAGACCAGAACATCGGCAACCCTCCTACCAAAAAGTGCTCATATAAACATTTCAAGTCTTGCGATCCTCCGAGATTTGAAGGGACTGAAGGTGTCACTGCTCTTCTCCACTGGTTTGAGGAAATGGAAAACACCTTCCTCAACTGCGATTGTCCCGAGGATCGCAAGGTACGATACGCAACCGGGAGACTATTTGGGGTAGCTCTTACCTGGTGGAATACTGAAAAGGGTAAGAGGGGAATCGAAGATGCAATGGCCTTAACATGGGAGGAGTTAAGGGAAATCATGACGAGACGATTCTGTCCTAGAGTGAGATTAAAAAGTTAGAGGATGAATTTCATTCATTGAGGCAAAAGGAGGGAGATCATACTTCCTACAACAAGAGGTTTTTAGAGTTGAACCAGATGGTCCCTAACTTGTTCACCCCAGTTTACCGCTTAGTCGAGCATTATATTCGAGGTCTTCCCTCGAAAATTCAAGATTCAGTTCTCAGCACTTCGCCAGCAACACTTGAAGCTGCTATGGAACTAGCTACTGAACTGACCGAGAATCGAATTCGCAACGGTAAATTTAAAAAGGAGAAAAAGAAGCCCCCGTTGAGGGCCAAACTTCAAACCATTCCACCTCCTCCTCTAAGTTTGCTAACAAGAGGAAACGTAACACCAGAAACTTTGTTGTCACACAAACAAATTTCCCTATCCCTACTGCACCCATTACCCAAGTTGCCCCCTTACCTGCACCATATAAAAGGCCATACTCTGGCCCAATACCAAAATGCAACCGTTGCCAATACCATCACTTTCCTAATCATCCCTGTCAACATTGCACCGGCTGTGGTCGCGCAGGTCACACGGTTCAAACCTGTCGCATACCTCAGCGGAGGAACCGCCACCAGCCCTCAACCCAAACTCACCATCAAATAATGGGTCAAGCCCAACAACCCCTACTACTACCACCTACCCAACATTTAGCCCAATCATACTACCAACCCAACTATCCCATGGTGCAATCTATGCGGGCTTGCTACAATTGTGGAGACCCAAGCCACTTTAGAAACACTTGTCCACGTTTGGTGAACATTATACATGCACAAGCCCAAGCAAATCCGGTGAATCAAGCTAACCAAGCTCCTCCACCTGCAAGAGGAAGAGCTTTCAACATCAATGCTAATCAGGCTAGAGCTGACAGCAATGTGGTTAACGGTATGTTTCTTATCAATGGTAGTTATGCATCCATGTTGTTTGATACTGGCGCGGATAAAAGTTTTGTGTCCTTGGAGTTTGAACCCATCCTCAACCAAATTCGTGATAAGCTCATGGAATCCATAACAGTAGAAGTTGCTGACGGAAAACCGGTCTCATTAAACTCTATTATACGCAATTGTACTCTCACATTAAACGACCACGATTTTCCAGTTGACCTCATTCCTATGAAGTTCAGAAGCTTTGACATTATAATTGGTATGGACTGGCTCAGCCAACATCAGGCTGAAGTTGTATGTCGTGAAAAGTTTATACGCCTTCCTCTTACAAACGGTCAGACTCTACGAATCTTTGGAGAAACCTCATCGAAAGGGCTCAGATTAATGTCCTGTCTTCAAGCTCGAAAATATCTCCGCAAGAATTATGTTGCATTTTTAACTCATGTCGTCAAAAAGGGAACCATGGAGAAGAAACTTGAAGACATCCCTGTAGTAAAAGATTTTCCGCAAGTTTTTCCTGACGACATTTCAGGACTTCCTCCCTTGAGAGAAGTCGAATTCCGCATTGATCTTATACCTGGTGCTACACCAGTTGCAAAGTCTCCTTATAGGTTAGCCCCCTCTGAAATGCAAGAGCTAGCCAGTCAATTGCAAGAGTTGACTGACAAAGGATTCATACGTCCTAGCTCCTCGCCTTGGGGTGCACCTGTCCTTTTTGTGAAGAAGAAAGATGGAACGTTTTGCATGTGCATCGACTACAGAGAACTCAACAAGTTAACGATCGCTATCCATTACCTCGCATTGATGATCTTCTTGACCAACTTCAAGGCGCCAGCTGTTTTTCAAAAATCGACCTTCGTTCTGGTTATCATCAACTCAGAGTACATGAAGAAGACGTCCCAAAGACCGCCTTCTGAACTCGTTATGGTCATTATGAATTCATGGTCATGCCATTTGGTTTAACCAACGCTCCAGCTGTCTTCATGGATCTAATGAACAGAGTCTGCAAACCCTATCTCGATCGCTTTGTTATAGTCTTCATCGATGACATCCTCATTTACTCAAAGTCTAAGTCTGATCATGAACGGCACCTTCGACTCATCCTTACACTCTTAGAGAATGAGAAGCTCTACGCCAAATTCTCCAAATGCGAATTTTGGTTAAAAGAGGTACAATTCCTTGGACATGTCGTCAATGACAAGGGAATACATGTCGACCCCTCAAAGATCAAAGCAGTACAAGAATGGCAAGCGCCACGTACACCAACCGAAGTAAGATCATTCCTTGGTTTGGCTGGTTATTATCACCGTTTCATTTCAAATTTCTCCCGCATTGTTGTACCACTCACGGCTTTAACTCATAAAGGAAAACCCTTCATTTGGGGACCCAAACAAGAAGAAGCCTTCCAAACCCTTAAACAAAAACTCTGTGATGCACCTATCCTCACTCTTCCTGAAGGTTGTGATGACTTCGTGGTTTATTGCGACGCGTCAGGGCAAGGACTAGGCTGTGTTCTAATGCAAAGAGGAAAGGTAATAGCTTATGCTTCGAGACAACTCAAGACTCATGAGAAGAACTACACCACCCACGACCTAGAACTTGGAGCCGTTGTGTTCGCTCTTAAGATATGGAGACATTATCTCTACAGTACTAAGTGTGAAATATACACTGACCACAAGAGTCTTCAACATATCTTCAACCAAAAGGAGTTAAACATGAGGCAACGAAGATGGGTCGAAATTCTAAATGACTACGACTGTGAAATTCGGTATCATCCTGGCAAGGCAAATGTGGTGGCCGATGCACTCAGTCGAAAGGGTTATGCGAACTCCATTCGTCTTCTATGTTCGCAAATCATAACCGACATCAAAGATCAAATTCGAGAAGCCCAACATGTTTCAGTAACGGAAGACGATGTACGAAAGGAGCTGTCCTGTGGAGCTGAACTTAAAATTGAAACTAAATCCGACGGTATTCTGTATTATCTAGATCGCATATGGATTCCTGACCACAACAACCTTCGTGAATTCCTTATGAATGAGGCTCACAAAACACGATACTCTATACACCCAGGAGCCGATAAGATGTATCAAGACCTTCGATACACCTACTGGTGGCCTGGAATGAAAAAGGATATTGCTATTTTTGTTTCCAAGTGCCTTACATGTTCCAAGGTGAAAACTGAACACCAAAGACCCTCAGGACTTCTGGTCCAACCTGAAATACCTGTATGGAAGTGGGAAAACATAACCATAGACTTCATTACCGGGTTACCTCGCACTTCTGGTGGGTATGACACTATATCGTCTTACAAAATCAGCTCACTTTATTCCAATCCGCGAAGATTTCAAGAACGAGAAGCTAGCTCGTATCTACATCAGCGAAATCGTAAGCCGACATGGTGTACCGTTAAGCATTATTTCTGATCGTGATGGTCGTTTCACTTCACGAACATGGCAGGCCGTACAAGCCGCTTTGGGTACACGATTAGACCTCAGTACCGCTTATCATCCTCAAACTGATGGACAATCTGAACGCACCATTCAAACTCTTGAAGATATGCTTCGAGCATGTGTCATAGACTTCAAGGGAAATTGGGACGCTCATCTACCATTAGTTGAATTTTCGTACAACAACAACTATCATTCAAGTATCGGCATGGCACCTTTTGAAGCTTTATATGGTCGTAAGTGCCGATCTCCAGTATGTTGGCACGAAATTGGGGAAGCTCAAATCACTGGTCCGGAATTGATTCAAGAAACCACAGACAAGATCCATCAAATTCAAAACAATCTTCTAGCGGCTCAAAGTCGTCAAAAGAGTTATGCAGATAAACGACGGAAGCCTTTGGAGTTTAACATTGGGGATCATGTACTTTTAAAAGTATCACCGTGGAAGGGAGTAGTTCGTTTTGGCCAGAAAGGCAAGCTAGCACCACGCTACGTAGGACCTTTCAAGATACTCGAAAGAGTAGGACCTGTAGCATACAAGCTTGATCTACCAGAAGAACTCAACATAATTCACCCCACGTTCCACGTATCAAACTTGAAGAAGTGCCTCGCCGATGAGAATCTCCATATTCCTCTGGAAGATATTCAGATTGATGAATCTATGCATTTCATTGAAAGACCAGTAGAGATCATGGACTTCGGAGAAAAACGTCTAAGACGAAGTCGTATTCCAATTGTTAGGGTACGCTGGGGGTCGAAACGGGGACCTGAGTCTACTTGGGAACGTGAAGACTCAATGCGCGAAAAATACCCGCATCTTTTTCCTATTACCACTACTACTTAAATTTCAGGACGAAATTTCTAAAAGTAGGGGATACTGTAACATTTGTCAAAAACGGGTTTTTCAAACCCGCTTCGTTTGTAATCGAATATCAAGTTACAAATTTTTCGTTGTGTATTTATGTTTATTTTAATTTTAAACGAGGCATAATTAATTAACAAATTAGAATTTAAAAACTATAATTAATAAAAAGTGAAAAGAAAATAAATAAAAAAGAAAACCGGCTGCCGGGATTCGAACCCGGGTCAGCCGGGTGAGTCTAAAGACTTAACACGCACACATATAACCACTCCGCCACTTGATGTTTTCTGTGAGTTCTAGGAAACAATTAAAAGATAACTTCACTCAGGAATCAACCGGGTTACGCCAACTGAAACCGTAATCGGCTTCCAAACGTCCAAAAACGTTTGAGTGATCGCGGTTTTCTGATATTAACCGATACACCGACATTTTTAATCAATTCAGTCTTGAATGGACTTGAATTCATGTGATGTTCGGTTTTTATAACCGAAAACATTCACTTCTGGAATTACTTCAACAAAAGCTCCATCTCGCGACTCAATTACATTCCCAGAACTTCTATTCTCACGTTTACTCTGGTTTCTGATCGTCGGAATTGCTTTTTGAACTCGTCAGACTTTCGCCGGAAAACCGTGTCTTCCATCAAATCAGTAAGTTTCTCAATTCGTTCATCGTCTATCAGTTGTTAAGCTTTTGCTAACTCAAACCCTTCGATCAGAATCAGTTCCATGCGACGATATCGGATACTCATCATTCGCCGGAAAATCTCTGAGAATTTCTATAACTCGTTGTGAATCGGTATAAACCTTTAAACATTCTGATAACACTTGTTCAGTACTTCAATTCCGCATCTAGCTAATCAAAATTGTTAATTTGTCCGCTCAGACAAAATCCATAAAAACAGAGCCGACGACTTCGCCGGAATTCTGAGAAAGATCGTTTCTCTGGTATGTTTACTTCCAAAATCTTCTCTGCCATTTCATTTTAATCATTTGAATGTTTGTCAATAGAATTAAACAAATAGGGTAATCGTAGTCTGTGATATTGTAACGAAGAAGATGATGTTAGGTTGTTTATAAGTTTAATATAAATTGGATATTATCTCGGGTTAGACTCACAGTCCAGCGGTGGACTGTGTGCGCACATATATCACACGCCGCGAGTTCGATCCTTGACACCGTCGTATGCTCTGTAATAAAGATGTTTTCTTTTTCTAACTGAACCGGATTAATTCACTAAAGTTGTTAAGTATAATAAAAATCGGTATATTAACCACGTTAGACACACAGTCCAGCGGTGGACTGTGTGCAACACTAACCCACAGGTCCCGGGTTCGAGACCTGTTGCACACTTCGGTTCGATGATTAAAACCCTTTTTGAAAATAAAAGAATTTTGAATAAACTAAAACAGTAAATAAATATAATTAAAAACAGAATTATTTCGGGTAATACACGTAGCTCAGTTGGTAGAGCTGCGTGCACGCGTACGGGAGGTCTCGGGTTCGAGCCTCACCCGGCACACACTTATACGCTAGCGAACCGGTCAAACAGTCAACGGTCAATGGTCAACGCAAAAGTCAACATTTTTTTTTATATTTTTATTTATTTATTTAATTTAAAAATCAATTAAAAATACTTAAAAATAACGTTTTTAAAGATAGAAAATAGCCTTAAACTCACAAAAATATATCTAAAAATCCTATTAAAATTATTAATAAAATCCACTCATTTACCATACTTTCCGTTATTATTTAGGTTAGTTAATTCTCGTCGATCAATCCGCCAAACTCGTGCGCATTTCATCATCTTCAACCGAACGCACCCAATGTGAGTGAATCTCTACAAATTCCCCGTTTTAAATCACGTTTTTGGGGTGTATCATGTGTCTTATCATTTATTATAATTAAATCATTGTGCATCCATCATATCCATGAACAAATGTGTATTCAACATGTATCAACTGTTTATGTGGTTATTGTTTAGTTTAAATTATCATTTTCAGTACATACATTATCATAGGCCGCCGCTCCCCATTACATTATGAGCGTTGAGCTGTTCCCCATTACATTATGAGCGTGAACCAGGCGTTGCCAACATACGATCGGCTCCGTTTGATTGAGCCTTGATCTCACAGATATTTATCATAGGCCGTCCGTTCCCCATTACATTATGAGCGTGAACGTGACGTTGCCAACATATACAGTTTCATTCATGTTATATATTCATGCAAGTTGGTTGGTTATTGTATGTTATTGTTTGTTGTTGTTATTGTTATTGTATGATTTAATTACATTCATGATAAAGATAACAAGAGATCAATAATAAATGTTTTTTAACAAGGTTCACTCGCCAACTTATGTTGATCCAAAAACCACTATTTTTACACATGATACAGGTGATCCAGCTGCAGCAAGAAACACATAGGATTGGCTTAGAAGAATAAACTGGTTTAGATCTTGGATTGCTTAGTTGATTATTTTTCTTTGTATTTGTATGAAAATGTTTGGAATATTGAGGATGTAATTTTGAATTTAATAAATATGAAACATATTAGTAAATATCATGAGCTTTGGTGATAACTCAATTATGCCCCGACTCTTATTCCGCTGCGGGTCGGGGTGTGACACATTGCTAATATTGGTAACGTAAAAAATAGTGTGTTACACATGGTAGTGTAAATGAAAGTACAATTGTCTAATGTTTATAATATATTACGGAATTTGTCAAATAAATAACGAAAATGCACATGTGTATGGATAGTTGGTACTCAAAAAAAATATTTGAAATTTTTTTAATTGTTGAGTAAATATAGTGACTTTTTTAAAAAAAATATTAAAAAAATTGGTCTTTTTTTTGGATTTTTTTAGGTATTAATGTTTGTGTTCACACTGGTTCTCGCGGTTATCGCAATAAAGGGTGGTTTCTAACGGATCTTTGTCCTATATATATAGGCATGAAGGGATCAAATGGGAAATTTGTTTTTGGTGAGAAATATAGGAAGCAATAGTAGTGTTACACATGACAAAGATAAAAAAAACATAGGGATCTAGTCAAACAAAATTAGTCCCTATAACACTAGATCTAGAAAGACCCAGATCATAGTTCATCCCACCTCCACACCACAACCACCACTCCACCACCCACCCATTTACCATCAGAAGCGAAACAACCATCGCTTGCCGACGTACCTTCGTACTATCAGATCAGATCTCACCGATCTAACGAAGTCATTAAACAACATTACCTGCAACTATATGTACCCTGTTTGACACCATGAATAACTCATGTGAAGCAATTATTTTATTCAAAAGCAACGACATTGAAGAACAAGACTACAAATTGTGTATTAGATAATATGAAACAATCTAATGAAAATAATAAGAGGTTGTTTGATTTGTTTATACATTGGAAAACAAGCGTAATTTCTATAATATTTGTACAAAATTAGTTTACACTATTCGCTTCTAGAAGCTAATGACAAAACACAATTATATTTTTAATACCCTAACAAAGGCTTCTTTATTTTTGTTTTTTTTATTTTTGAGCATCATTTGATTGTTGGATTATAGAATGCAATATAGAGTTATTTGTAAAACGCAATTGTATAACACAATAAAAAAGAGACATTTTCTGTGTTTTTAGTCAATTGCGTGAAAAAACACATTTTTTTTGTTTTTAGTTCATTGCAATTTAGAATTGTGTTTTTAGTCCATTGCGTTTTAGATAAAAACTCATATCTTTGTGTTTTTTGTCCATTGCATTTTAGAAAAAAAAACACATTTTTTTGTATTTTTAGTCCATTGAGTTTTAGAGAAAAAAAAATAAACTCATTTTTTGTGTTTTTGTCTATTGCGTTTTAGGAAAAACTAATTTTTGTGTTTTTTGTCCATTGTGTTTTAGAAAAACAAAACACGTTTTTGGTGTTTTTAGTCTATTGCGTTTTAGAAAAAACACGTGTTGTGTTTTTTGTCCATTGCATTTTACGCATTTGGGTTTTCGATTTTTTAAGAAGTATAGGAATAGTATACTCGTTTTAAAGATAAAAAACACACGTTTATGGTGCAATTTTTACTAAAAAAATGTCGTAAGAAATAGTTATTAACGTTTTAAAAACGGGGGGAATTGGAGGAGCGGAAACTATTGCCATTGATAGAGTAGAATACCCACTTTAAACCCACATGCCTTTGTTGAAATTCCACTCATTTAATCTACTAGATATGATTGCTTCCTAACCTTACTATAAAAACATTAGAGTAAACTACCATTTTGGTCCCTGTGGTTTGGTCACTTTTGACACTTTAGTCCAAAACTCAAACCTTTTGAATCTTGGTCACTGTGGTTTCAATCTTGTTGCCATTTTGGTCCAAAAGCAAAGTCAGCTCAAATTTCTCAAAAAAAAATCCTGGTTTTTTATCCTTTTCCTCAGTTTAGTGAAGGGCAAAATGGTTATTACAAGTATTGTTTTAAAAACAAATTAAAGCCACCCCACCCTCCCCTACCTGTTCTCTATCCTTACAATCACCACCAGCCACCCCACCCTCCCCTACCTGTTCTCTATCCTTGCAATCACCACCAGCCACCACACAAGCACCCCCCCCCCATTTTCCAGTTATGTCTCTCTCTCTTCTTTACACACGCACCCACCACGATGACCTACCACCATCAACCATCCACCACCATCAAGAAAACAAATCAGTTACATAACTGGATAACATGTGCAAAACAATAGTAAGCAAATGAGTCACATAACTGAATCAAATCAAGAAAACACTCAAGAACTTAAAAATAGATCACTAGAAAGAAATCCTTTAAATTCAAGTCGAATTTAGTCAAACCTGAATCTACTCAATAATAACTGGATTCCCTATACAGATTCGTAGACCACAATCAAAAACAATATCCTGATCATAACAAAGATTTATGATTCAATAACCATAAAAAAATTAGGCCTATTGTTGAGGGTTTCGATTTGGGGGTGATCAAGTTTAGAAGAGGTGGTAGCGGGGGGGGGGGGGGAGGCTTGTGGTGGCTGATGGTGGCGGGGGAAGGGGCTTGCGATGGCTAGGGTGGCGGGGTAGCTAGGTTTACTTTCTTCGTCGAAGAACTCCATAAAAGCATATCTGAATTAGGGTGATGGGGTAGGCGGTGATGGTTGGTGATGGCGGTGGAGAACAAAGAGAGATAAAGAGGGGTAGAGAGAGTGGTGGTGGGAGGTTGATGGTGGTGATGGGAGGTTGATGGTGGTGGTGGGTGTGTGAGAGAGACAGGGGGAAGAGAGAGATAGAGAGAGAAAAAGAGAAGAGAGAGAAGTGAAGAGTGGTGGGGGTGTTTATAAAATTTATATAAATATTATTTTAATTAATAATTTGTTAAAATAATACTTGTAGTGACCATTTTGCCCTTCACTAAACTGAGGAAAAGGACAAAAACCCAAGATGTTTTTGGGAAATTTGAGCTGACTTTGCTTTTGGACCAAAATGACAACAAAATTGAAACCACTGGGACCTAGATTCAAAAGGTTTGAGTTTTGGAATAAAGCGGCAAAAGTGACCAAACCTCAGGGACCAAAATGGCAGTTTACTCAAAAAATTATACGGCAAAAGAAACTCATTAATTAAAGATTTCTTAACAGTTATCCCCATTGAAGGATTTCCTAACAGTCATCCCCATTAAAGTATTGGGCCAGCACATGTCGGCTGTGTAGTACCGGGCAATTCTTAAGTACCGACTAATGATCCATTTGTTCCTGTTTGCTGAGCCCTGCCCACTTTAACGGGGATGATTGTCTAAAGCGGACATGGATTTCGGCTAAAAAGGAGGCCCCAATGAACTTTCAGACAGATCTGCTCAATGGAAAGTCCACTATTCGGCCAACTGATATTCTTGTGTTTGGGTGGACAGGGGGAAAACACGCTTATGTGGACCTTACATGGGTGTCATCTCTTGTTGGGCTTAGGGATAATGGGTTTGTTGCTGGCAGGCAGCGTTGAAGGCGAAATCAAGCAAAGTCGTTTAGAGAATCGACACGTGTTTATCCCATTTGCTTTTAATACATTTGGGTCTCTAGCCCCAAAGGCTGTGGACTTCCTGAACAGTGTCCAGCAGGTTTTGAACAGTAATATCTCGACCCTTAAGAGTCGCTTCGTATTTAGTAAGAACGGTTTTGAAATTCAAAAGGGAGTTGCGGTGTAACTTGTTGCCAGTTTACCTGCCGTTGATTCGTAATTTGTTGTTTTGGCATTTTATAAATATTATACATATCAATCTAAACTCTTGATGAATAGTGTTTCATTATTTTTAAGGATTTGCAAAAAAAATATGTTATTCAGTCGATTTCAGTTCGGTTAGATACGATAGCAACACACGCCGCGAAGCACGAAAAATCTCACCTATACGGTGTAAGTTTATAGAAAGCAAAAACAATAAAACTTGCGAATATCGATACCGTAACATTCCAAACAGATAACACTTAGTTCCCGTCACGAAGCGCGAGGGGGAAACTCACTAGTTAATTATTATCATTACTTGCTAAAAAAAAACTAAATTTTGGGTGGATACTGGATGGGCATTTAGTTTGGGTTGTCTTGGGCCAGGTCTAGATGGGCCGAACAGGAAATCAAATGAAGATGGGCGATACAAATTTACAGAGCGGGGGCTAAGACCACAGCCCTAATCGCGGATCTTCTTCACTCTTCTTCTTCTTCTTAATCAATGATTCCTTCAATCGAATCGCAGAGCCCTAATCCTCCTGCTACTTCAACTTGAGACAGACAGACAGAGCCCTAATCCCGCTGTTGGTACTTGGTAACAATCAGTTTACTCTAATATATAATATCTTGTTGACCAAAAACCCTGATTTTGTTATCTGATTAAGTTTCTAAATCATTTATTGTTGGAGATGTTTTCTTCACCTGATTATGTTATCTGATTCTGGTTTTTTGATGAAATTCGATTCCGGATTAATATTTTATTCTGTTTTCAGTGAAATGTAATAATCGGCAATTTAATTGGTAATGGGCCCGTTGAAGATGGCATTAGATTGTTTCTGGAGTTGGTGTATAAGCAAAATGAATTAGAATGACCTAATCTTGATTCATGTTAAGACCTGTTAATAGTTTTTCTGGAGTTGGTAAGGGGAACAGACATAATTTTTACCTAATTCTGTATCTAAAGTAAGAGTGTACTGGAGGGATTTACGATAGATATAGCACGGTTTCCTTTTCGTAAATGAAGTTTGTTGGGAGAACTAGTAGGAGCAAGGCCTGGTTGATATCCTAAACAGAAAAAAAAAGGCATATTAAAGAAGTATGATATGAATATATGATTTAGTAGTTGGAAATTGGAATTAAGCCGTAAGTTGCATGGGCTAGTTGATATCCTAAACGGAAATAGGTGTTTACTGCATGTATTTGAGAAACAAAATATAGATGAAAGATCTAATGGAATAAAGATCATGGTAGTTAGGGATACAAGGTAGGTTCTACGGTAGATAAGACTTACGAAGAGTACATAATTGGAATTGACGATGAATGCTAAAATATTATTAGTGAACAACTAATCATAATGGTGAAAGATGTTTATAATGTCAAATAATGGTTATGCACATATGCCCCTTACTTGGACATAAAAGAATTGTAATAGGCTGGTGATAGGGATATTATGTATCTGTAAACATTTTTCAATGGATCATGATATGATTACAATGGACGTTTTCTTTAGGTTATGGGATTAAGTATTGTATAATCGTGCATAGAATGTAAAGTCGTATATGGAGAGTGCATACAGGTGTCAAGACTAAAGAGGGCAGGTGGGACTGGGTCCCACCCCAATCTATATGGGTGCTAAAACTTAGGGGAATGGTGATTATATGTGTGAATATCTTGAACCCAATTTAGATTCAGGGTAAATATGGCACATCCTGAAAATTCCGCATCATCCCGGATTCTTGGTAGTTGGTATATAGTATAGGGATGAGTTCGGTACCAACCGGTACCGGAAATCCCCAAATATGGGTACCGGTACCGAAAATACCCGGTACGGTTCGGTACAGGTACCGAAAATCCCCAAATTTGAAGGTAAATACCGGTACCGAAAACGTCAAAAGTCTGTACCAAATTGGTACCGAAAATATACCGGTTCGGGAAATTCGGTACTGGTATCCGGTACCATTTGCTCATCCCTAAAATTATAGTATTTTAAAACCTCATACATGCTTTTAAGTTTATATGTGGTATTGTGTTTTTAGATTGTGATTAATATATTGTAATATTCACACTTTTATGCCTAACTGTTTTAGTTTGTGTATATTATCTTAGTTGTTTGCTAAAATTCCTTTAGACAAAATGAGTTGGGATAGTACACATATGGAACAGTTTATGTTTTTTTTTTCACAATGATTTTAACAACCCCATGTAAGTTGGTATAAATAACGTTCTAGAATATAGTAGACTTGTATCTTGAGTTTTTGTTTTTCTTCAGGAAGTTCTGCGATGCATCGTGTGGGAATTGCAGGCAGTGCCTCTAATTCAGTCCGTTCTCGTAAAGAGAAGAGAATTACATATGTACTGAATGACGCTGATGACACAAAGGTTAGTGTCTGTTTTAATTAGCTGATTATCCTATATTTACATCTGTTCATTACTTTTAATCCTAAGTAGGTTTGTGCAAATTGTAAAATTATAAATGTATAGTGTTATGCAATGACATCTTTTGTGTTTGCTAATGTGAAAAAAAGCCTCTTTTTGTTGTTGTATGTAGGCACAGTATAATTTAATGCAACCTTCTAGAAAGTAATCACATACTTAAAAGTTAGAACACTCACGAGGAATATCTTTTTTTTTTGCAGCATTGTGCAGGTGTAAACTGTTTGGCTGTATTAAGGCCATCGAAACCAGATAACTCTAGTTACCTCTTCACTGGGAGCCGTGATGGTACTTTAAAGCGATGGGATTTGAATGAGGAGGATGCAACATGTTCACCAACCTTTGAATCTCATGTTAACTGGGTCTGATTCTTCAATCCTGCTAACTTTTCACTTGAGAAAAAAAAAGAAATAAACTTGTTCTTAATTCAACTTTAAATGCAGTTTTAATAAAACTTTAAAGTGTACAGGTCAATGATGCAGTCCTTGTAGGAGGGAATACTCTTGTATCTTGCTCCTCAGATACTACCGTCAAGGTTTGTTTTCAGTGTAAGATTAAATATATTATATCAGTAAATTAAGATTTGTACAAAATTTAACTAATATTATGTTACATTGTATAATTAGGCATGGGATTGCTTTTCTAATGGAACTTGCACAAGAACTTTTCGTCAACACACAGATTACGTCACTTGTCTTGCAGCAGCAGAAAGAAACGTAGTTGTTTTAACAAAATTATTCTTAAAATAGGTTCGATACATCTGATATAGAATGATATTGTTGTTGCATATGTCTTTTTATGATTCCAGGGCAATATTGTGGCCTCTGGCGGGCTCTGTGGTGAAGTGTTTATTTGGGACGTTGAAGCTGCACTTGCTCCCGTCACCAAGTCCAGCGAGGCGGCTGACGAGGACCGTTCTAGCGGCACCAATGGCTCGGGAATTTCTAGTCTACGTACTATTGGCTCAAGTAACAACATTTCAATGCAAACAAGTTTACCTCAAGGATATGTTCCTATCTCTGCTAAAGGACATAAAGAATCTGTGTATGCATTAGCGATGAATGATACTGGAAATGTTCTGGTTTCTGGTGGAACAGAAAAGGTAATTAGCTATTATCATAGTTTTTATTGAAGTTTAAACTTTAAATTGTTAGTTTCTCATAATCTTTGATTTGTTGTAGGCTATACGTGTTTGGGACACGCGAACTGGTTCAAAGATGATGAAGCTTAGAGGACATACGGATAATATTAGGGCTTTGCTTCTTGATTCCACAGGGAGGTTTGTGTCTTATTTTACCTGGCTTTAATTTAATATGGAATTCAAGTTTTACACTTAAGTTTATTTCTGATTTCAAGTTACTGTTGAAATGCTCTTTGATTATTAACGGCTCTAATTTCATTGATACAGGTTCTGTTTATCAGGATCCTCTGATTCTATGATCAGGTAAACATTGATCTAGCATGATTTATATCATACGCAGACCCATCTTTTTTTCTGGATAACCATGGTATTATATCTTTTTCCATTTTGTAGATTATGGGATCTTGGGCAGCAGCGATGTGTGCACTCATATGCCGTTCATACCGATTCTGTTTGGGCACTTGCTAGTACTCCAACTTTCAGCCATGTCTATAGTGGCGGAAGAGATCTTTGTGTAAGTTAACTTCTATGTGCACTCATACGCCGTTCATACTGATTCTGAATTTATAGGCGGCATATTCTTGTACTTGTAGTTGTACTTAACGGACCTTGCAACAAGGGAGAGTATATTGCTTTGCACAGAAGAAAATCCTATTCAACAACTAGCAATGCACGATGATGGTATTTGGGTTGCAACCACTGATTCTTCTGTCCATAGATGGCCCGCTGAAGGCCGAAATCCTCAAAAGGTGTTTCAACGAGGCGGTTCTTTCCTAGCTGGCAACTTGTCCTTTTCACGAGCACGGGCTTCCATGGAAGGATCTACTCCCGTTAGTCATTTTTTTGTCGTCCATGACTTTATTTTCTGAGTTAATCAATTTTGTTTCTTGATTTTGATATCGGTTTCATGTAGGTTCCTGTGTATAAAGAACCGACTTTCAGTATTGATGGAATTCCGGGGATAATACAGTATGAAATTTTGAACAACAAAAGACATGTTCTGACGAAGGTAGCATTAAATTTCGCCTTTTTTTTAATTTTACAATAGTTTGATATTTATGGGTTGGTTAACGTACAATGTTCCTTAACGTACGATGTGTACGCTGGGAAATCACGCACGTTATAAAACCCAAAAACCCTAATCACGCATGTTGAAAACCATAATCACGCATGAACATAATCAGAGATCACGCATGGGGTAAAAACCTAATCACGCATGTTATAAAAATAATCACGCTTGTTATAATTCAACCCGCGTACGTAAAGCCTAATTGTACAATACACTTTCACTTAATATTTATTAACGTGTTTTGTTAGGATAATGCTGGTTCTGTGAAGCTTTGGGAGATCACTAGAGGTGTTGTGATTGAGAACTATGGACAGGTTACTTATTTACCTAAATAAAATAATTACATATTATTATTAGCATATATGCGTTCACTTTAATGTGTGTTCTTTCAGGTTTCATTTGAAAAGAAGAAAGAAGAACTGTTTGAGATGGTATGTATTGTAACATGTACTGTTTTATACAATTTTGTTATCTAATACGCTAAAAATATTTTTCAGGTCAGCATTCCCTCTTGGTTCACTGTAGATAGTAGGCTCGGAAACCTATCTGTGCATTTGGACACCCCACAGTGCTTTTCTGCAGAGTTGTATTCTATGGATCTTAACATCACCGAAAAACCCGAGGATGACAAGGTGTGCATATTTTCCTGTTTTTATTTTGGTGTGTGTAAATATATACTCTCAAGCATCATGATAGTAATAACTAATGTGATTAACAGATTAACTTGGCACGAGAAACCCTCAAAGGACTACTGGCTCAGTGGCTATCTAAGAAAAAGCATAAACCCGGGTCCCACCCTTTGGCAAATGGGGAACTGCCACCTGTCAGGGATATTTCTACTAGAAGTATTACACTTTCAAAAGTTGAAGTAGACGGCACACCTGAAAACGACTCTAAAGTCTATCCTCCATTTGAGTTCTCAACTACTTCCCCACCTTCAATTATTACCGAGGGGTCCCACAATGGCCCATGGAGAAAGAAAATTACGGAAATGGACGGGACTGAAGATGATAAAGATTTACCTTGGTGGGTTCTAGATTGCGTTTTGCATAACCGTTTGCCCCCACGAGAAAATTCCAAGTAATTACTTTCCTACTTTTATTTACTTATTTGAGTAACATGCTATTTTCGTCCCTGAGGTTTGGGCACTTTCGTCCGAAGGTTTGTTTTTCCGCTTCAGGATCCAAAAGGTTTGAAATCTTGCCATTTTCATCCACCTCGTTAACTCCATCTATTTTTCTTCTTTAAGTCAGGGGTATTTCCTTCTTTTTTGTTAACTTTAAGAGTTCTGAATATTTGTACATTATGTTAAACAAACAACCATACCCAGTGTACATAAAGTGAAAAGGACCGAATTGCCCTTTAAGCTAACAAAAACGATGAAAATACCCCCGACTAAACGGAAAAAATGGATGGAGGATGAAAATGGCAAGATTTCAAATCTTTTGGATCCAGAACCTTTGGACGAAAGTTGCAAGACAGGCCAAAACTCAGGGACGAAAATGACATTTTACTCTACTTATTTTCTGTATTTTCACTAGAAAGTTAACTAAATTGTAAAATTTCCAGGTGTAGCTTCTATTTACAGCCATATGAAGGTTCAACCACCCAAACCGTGACACAAGGGAAGCTGAGTGCACCTCGTATTCTAAGAATACACAAGGTATTGTGTAAAACATGTTTTGTTAATGATATGCAATAACACAAATAATTATGTTGTGTAAATATGTTTTATTAGGTTGTTAATTATGTATTGGAGAAGTTGGTTTTGGACAAACCATTGGATAGTTTGAGTATCGATGAAACATTTGCTCCCGGCGGAGGAGACGGATCTTTTAGATCTGGACTGAAACCGTGGCAAAAACTTAAGCCTTCCATAGAAATCTTATGCAATAACCAGGCAAGTTTATTTTATTATTAATCACAGCGTTCAACCTTTTTAAATATGTTTGTTTTTAGGGGTGAGCAAAAAACCGAATCGTAACCGACAAAAGCGAACCGAAACAAAAAACAAACGGTTTGCTTTTCGGATAACCATTTCCAATAAGAAAAAAAACCCAAACCGATAAGTTACAATAGTAGGCCCAATCCATATATTTTTATGTTTGTATAAGTGTTTAACCCACGCTAGTAGGAATTATTAATTTTATTCTTGAATGCTAAGTATTTATAAGAAAAACATTAACATGTTTATTTGTAATTGAAATGATTTCTCAATTGGCTACAAGAAATAACAAAATTAATATAAATTTTAAATGATTTTTAAAGTATTAATCTCAGTCGACCCAAGTAGCGGGTGGTTATCTAGCAGTTTATTACCTTCTTTTATTTTATGTTAAATAAATAGGGCAGAATAGGTATTGTTTTAAGATGTCGATGTTTTTATATTAAATCAGGGTTTGTATACCTTTGTAATGGAGATTTTATCCTTCTCGAATTGGACTATTCTATCAATTTAATCGTTTCTACCATGTTATAAAAGAAAATGTCTTAATAAAAACTTTAGAGAAACATAAAAGTAGATTAGAATGTTAGGTTTATATGTACAATATTAATTAAAAAGGTTAAATATATGTAAACATCTAAGAAAGATTCTTAAATTTTGGATTATGCTTTTTATACTTTTGAATCTTTTAGGTAATTTTGTTTCAAAAACCGAACCGAACCGAACCGAATCCTTGCTAAAACCAAAACTGAACAGTTTTCAAAAATAGAAAACCGAACTGTGCACACCTCTATTTGTTTTGATGTAAATGCATCAATATGTTGTTATCTAGGTCTTGACACCTGACATGAGCTTAGCTACGGTGCGTGCTTATATATGGAAAAAGCCCGAGGACGTTGTTCTCAACTACAGGATCGTTCCTGGAAGATGAAGCCATGTTATGTTAATTCATCCATGAGGTAACAGTTCTACTTAGAAATATATTATTATTATTATTATAATTTTTAGTTCTATTTTAATTTTTTTTATTATTATCTTGTAGGTGAGTGTATGCTGTTGTGCTGGATTTTGGGGTTCTAAGATGCTTCTTGTATTTCACAGCAGCATCCAGTTGGGAAAGTGATTAGTTTGCGAACATTTGATCATCAGTAGAAGGATTGCTAGTTTTGATTAAAGAAATATATAGCTGTTGAATACAGAAGAGGATCTGGTGAAAAAACTTAATTGGATGTTTAATACTTGCAAATAATACAATGTCAACCAGATAAGTTTGTGTTTTGTATATCTTATTATTCAAGTCTCCCATTGGATTCTTATATTTTTGTAACTAATCTAAACTTTAGAAGATGATAATGATGACTAATTAATCTTTTATTTTGAGCATTCAGTTCGATTCTTCTTTATCTGATACAAGGTATCATATATGGATGAGAGTCCCATTTCGGCGCAACTTTATTTAAATGCCGAGCTGTCCAAATGGTTCATGGTCAATTGAATTAAAGGCATGTTTGGCAAAGCTTATTTACATCTCCTTATGACTTATTGACTTTTAGAAAAAGCTAATAAGGAGATAAGCTCCTCAAAAAGTCACAAAATCCTGACTTATCAAACATCTTATTTCCTTATTAGCTTTTTCTAAAAGTCAATAAGTCATAAGAAGGTGTAAATAAGATTTGCCAAACATACCCTAAGTCTCTTTTTTTTTCAGATCATTTCAGTTGTTGAATTATCAATCCAGAGTTGGTTTGCTGAGTTTGTATAGCTTTCGGAAGAAAAAAAATAAATTAAGGGTTTGTGGAAATTAAAGGACATAATAGTGAGCATTTTCTAAATACCATAATTAGACGTGTGAGATGAATTCATTGATTTAAGTGGGCGGGTCATTCCACGTTAACATTTTATTATTAGCGCGTTTTTATTCCCTTTTGAAATAGAACTCCAAAATTCTCGTGTTAGCTGTTACCTTTTCTCCAAGTTTCCGAAATCTATGGCGTTTGATATGGATTGCGAGTTACAGGGTAATCTGTTAGATTTTTGTTTGAGCAAATCATGTAAAAGCAATGACGTTTTGTTTATTATATCTGTTATAATGGCGTTTATTTTGGTATTATTATAAATTTTAATTCAAATTAGCATTGGCGTTTATTTTGTTTCTTATTCACGTTTGATATGTTTAATGGCGTTTTTTTATTATTCGTGTTTGTTTTTTGTTCGAGCTCATCATGTAAATGCTATGGTGTTTTCCCTTATAGTATGTGTTTATGATAGACGTTTATGTTTGTATTTATATCTTCTATATTAACCTTGGTGTTTATTTTGATGTTTTTAATGAGTTTAATGGCGTTTCAATCCAAACAATTCGTTAAGGAATGTACATTATCAACGATTAATGGCTTTTCAATCTAAACAACTCGTTAAGGATGTTTTGATATGTTTAATGGCGTTTCAATCCAAACAACTCGTTAAGCTAATCACGATTTTGATGTGTTTAGTGGCGTTTCAAATCAAACAACTGGTTAAGGAATGGCGTCAAACATCAACTCTTTTTGAATCGTTATTGATTTAACAAATGACGTTTTCATTTATTTATGTTGTTTTCTTTTATATATAAAACTTGTTAAATTTCTGATTATTCTGTCGTTTTAGATCATATATAATTGTACATTATCAACGATTAATGGCGTCTAGATCATATATGTTTAATTGGCTTTAATTTATGCATGGCGTGTATTTTTTCAGTGTCAAAGTTATTGAATCATCTCGCTTTTTCTTTTTTCGACTGTTAGATTTATCACTCATTACTATTCACGGAGCTTTTTTGTTGTTTATTCAGACAAGAGTGTTGCGCTAAATGAAAGGATTTTCCTGAAAACTGGTTCTATATTGAAGAGTCCCGTCGTTAGAGACGATCTAAAGCCAAAGACAAGAATGATTTCGGAAGCCTTAATGACTGTTATTCTTTGTATCTTAAGTATGCAACAGATGAGGGGTTTGCTGTAAGGAAAGAGACTGAAAATATAAATGCCAAAGGAGAAAAGCATATAAATGCCATAGAGTATCTGAAAAGAAAAATAGTAAACATAAATGTTAATCCTGAAAATGGCACTAAGTATAAAAAATGGCAAACATGAAAAAAATTGAATTGTTACAGTCTATCATAAACACATATTTTCAACTTATAACCAACCCATATGGATTCCATGGGTTGGTTATAAGTTGAAAGGTTCTAGATGTCGCAAGCGGTTGAAACTGAAACACGAGGAAGCAACCGAAAAAACAACAAAAAAACGAAGTTGGGGCGAAAGAACGACAGTGTAAGAATTGTAAAAAAATTGGACATTATGCATCCACATGCAAAGAGCTAGTAATCAAAAGAAGATCGACACGGTCTTCAAGAGCGGACAATAGCGAATAATAGCTTTTGATGCTTATTATTTTATTACATATTGACGTTTTATTATTCTACCACCATTTATGGGGTTTTATTATTCTTCCACCATTTATGGCATTTTATGTTACATTTACCATTTACGTGTTTTATTTTCATTAAGTGTTTATAAATTGTCTTTTAATCATTTTTAACTAACATATTGACTTTGATCTTAAATGTGTATAATTTAGTGTTTCAAAATCTAAATGAGTAATAACTTTGAGATAACTAACAATTATAAAGGATGACAATAGGAATAAATAAATATAAAAAAGTAATTTTAATAATAGATTTGTTACGAATAATGATGAAAAATAATACTAAAATAAATTGATAAATAGTAAGAATTGCTTTCAAAGGAATAAAGAAATTTCAATAAAAATAGAGAAAGGCTACTTACAGAAACATCATAAAAGAAAAGAAATATATTGCAGATTTAAGTTAGAAGAAAAGATCAAAAAAACCTGTAAATTGGAAAACTAAATTAAGAATGACCTCCTATGTTATACCCCAACCGAAACATCGGGATGAGACAAAAACGAGATTGCTCATTGCTCACAACATTAATAAGTGATAATAATTAATTAAACCGTATTTCATTTCATGAAAATTGTCAAATACATCAATGTAACAACACAAAGAAACAACATAACATTTGCGAAGTCATAACAAAATTGATACATCAACATTAAACCTAACGTCTAATTTGTGTGTATCTAGTCCTTGCTATATTGTTTTCATAGCATCATCTCCTTCAACCTGTAACATGTTTTAAAATAATGTCAATGCGAAAGCAAATGCGAGTACACAAGTTTAGGCATAACATACTTATACGAATAAGTTTAAACAATCCTCATGGCAACCAAATCTATACAAGAGCAATATCAAGGTATGCAATACTAATAATCAAACCCTTAACGCAATCACGATGTTTTAACATGACCTCACGAATAACACGATGGAGGTGGATGCGTGAACTCCTATAGCGCTAAGCATGTCAAACGAAGACTAAAAATAGTTAATGACTAAAGCATAGCATAACGAATATCCAAGACAAGCATCAAGTATAAGATTCAAGTATTCATGTGTATAAGATTGTTTGTGCGTTTCATAAAGTTTATGTGTTCATGATTTTTGTATATGTAAAACATGTTACACCCGAAAGTGTTATAAACAAAAGTGGGTCGAGTGTACTCACGGTTTTGCTAGTTCTTCAAACTTGACAAGTCCGTGAAGGTAGTTGGTTCGATGGGATGAACACCGAGTTATCCTACAAGAGGAAAACAAAGGCGTATGAGTATTAAGGATGATGATGGAACATTCGGAATAGAGATTCAAAGCATGACAAAGTATGTTATACGAAAATAATTACTATGGTCTAGCACTCGTTTTGACACTTCTTAGAACCCATAGGGTTTCACGTGGTTTCATAGGTTAAGCCTATAAGAATCGCAACGAGGAAACTAACACACTAGTAATATAACTTAGTAACTTGATGAATAACCATAGGTTTTCATCAAGGGTTCGGTTTTAAGACTTATATTATATAGTATAGATTAGTTACTTAGTCATGCAGGAGGTGTGAGGATTAACCATCCACTTTCGTACCTCTTAGTGTCATGTAAGTCAAGTATGAGGTGGTATGATTAACCATCCACTTTGGGACCTCGTATGATGTTCACCATTACACAAGTGTCATAGACACAAGGAGGGTCATGAATATAGAAGTAAACAATGCAATAAGAGCAACTAAACTATGGAAATCATCAAGTGATGTGTGGTCTCAAAGTTTAGGATAGCCCAAGCTAACCAAGGTGGACACACATGAACAAGTTCATGGACTTGCATCACTTGTGAGCTTGAAGCTCTATGAAAACAGAATTTTTGCAAGGATAAATCCACTATTTTGAATGTCTCAACCTTGTTTTTAAACCTAACCAACCACAAGTAGTGTTGTAAGCATTAGGACATAGGTTTGAGATGAGTTAGACTCAAGTTTGATAAAGATTAACAAGTTTATAAGAACATAAAGTAAAGCAGTCCACTTTGGAACCTTTTTCTGGACATTCCAGGGCTTGGTTTACCATGGAAAACCAATGAAAATGATCCTTAGGTTAATTCAAGCAAGTGGGAAAAAGAATGGAAGGATTTAATTGAGTAATGAGTGAGTTACACTCACTTTAGTGAAGAAGAGTAATTCTGCTCGAACTTGCAAATTTGCAGCTGATTATGGATGATTTGAGAGAGATTGAGAGTGTTTAGATGGAGATTAGAAAGTGTAAAATGCTTGGAAAACACTTGGGTTTTATAGCAGAAGGATTAGTGTTAGTTAGGTGAAGTTTAGGTGGGTAATTAATGGCTTAAAAGTGATTTAAACTCAAAAAATACCAAAAACCCGCCCATAAAAGGGCTGTTTGTCCGCTGGTCAGGATCAGCTCAGCCGGAAACAGTGCTTAAATTATTTGATGTCCGGGTTCCTTTCAAATATTGGAGTTTGGCTGAGTGTTTAAGGCATGAGTATGTGAACCGGAGGTTCCGGGTTCGAAACCCGCGGACCCGGTTTTGGCATTATTATTATTTTTTGATTAAAAACCAATAAATTCAGTTTTAAACATGGCAGGAATAGTCCCTATAGTTCAAGGTTTCAATAATTACTCTTTAGACCTTGGATTTATTTAAAGAAGATATATGTATTAACATTATATTCTAAATGTTAATATAATTACAAAAAAAAATTAGCATTTTAATTTTTTGTAAAATAACTCAATTAATTTTATTAACTAATTTAATTAATTAATTTAATTAATTAATTTGAATTAATTAACCTAATAAATGAATTGGTAATTATATTTTCGTAACGAATTTAGTTTAACGATTACGAGTTTCACGTTTAAGTCTCGATTACGCATACATACCATGTTTGCAAGTTATCACACGTTTACGATTGAGAATACCACGAATACGTTTACATGTTTAAAGTATGAACAAGTATAGGTGTAACATGACTATGATTAACATAATATGGATAAAATACGAGTTTCTCATTACGATTCAAGTCTCGGTTTACAACATTTACAACGAAAGACAAATACAAGATACAACGCTTACCAAAAATAGAAGTACGATACAAGGTTTCCAAATATAGAAATTATAGAAACGCGGGGCGTTACACCCAAGATCGAACCCTCGTTTTGGAATACCATTCGTTAAACAAGAAAATGACTAACCGCTAGGCCAAATGTTATTTTGCTCTATAAAGCTATATATTCATTAATATGAGTGGGAAACCCGCGCGTTGCGGCGGAAAACATATTTCTTTTAACAACAACAATCCAATGAAGAAAAACAACCAATCTGATGAAAAACTGAACTCATATTACAACATATTTCTTTAACAACAACAATCAAATAAAGAAAAACAACAACAAATCTGATGAAAAATGAGCTCAGTTCCAGCAACGATAATGGCAGGTGTAAGATAAAAAAAAATAAGTTGATCTGCATAGTATAGGATGAGTAACTATTTAGCACCTTAACATACCTTTTCATGCCATTTATCTTATTAAGGATAACGTGAGGCAAATGAAAAGTACAATAATAGATAATACACTAGACTCATGTACTTTAATTGTTTCCCATCTGCCTATGAAAACTTAGTCTCGCTACAATGAAAATTGAAAGTACCCAGACAACTTTTATATAAAAACTAATAGAGATGTTACCCTATTTCAATATAAACCCAAGCATACTAAAGTATGAGCGCCTAACTCTTAACTATGTAGATTTTCATAATTAAATAAAAACAAAAAAGTTGCTATATGGGTTGTAGAAGAGATTTAATTTTCCTCTATTCACGTAAAGTTGTGGGCAGAGAGGCTCTTGCTCTTCTCTACCACCTCCAGTCAGGAGCTGAGATCCGAGATGTCCACCACATCTACTGCTGGTGATAATCTATGCTGACCTCAAATTTTTTTACCAAATGTTTTTAATGATTATTTCGAATTTGCAGCGAAAGGCAAAATGAAATTTAGAATTTAAAAATATGATGATGAAGTTGCCTATTAGAAATAACTCACTCCGAGGCAGTTCTCGATTTTTCCGAAAAATCAAGTTGTTATGGAGTTGGAGTTGAGGCTTGATAGATATCTAGTGAACACAATGGTGAAACTAATGGGTGTTTTAGTTGTCACGAATGTTTCGGGTTTTCTGTCAGATTCGGGTTCTTTTTCACTCTCTAAACAGAAGTAGAAGTAGACTGTAAATGCATCATATCCCAAATCTTCCTACTCAACTAACAGTATTTGCTATGTGCATCACAATTTATAATAAGATTGGCAACTACAAATCCTAACACAAGAATGTTGTTCTTCCCACACCCAGGTCCATAAATAACAATAACAAAGTTAAAGAAATATCCGATAAAACAAAACTACGATGAAAAGAAAACAAAAACACCATGAGTATAAAAAACAGTCAATTATAGCAGCTTAATATATAGGAGCAATGGTACCAACATGAGAATTGAGACTATTGTCATTCATTTTCGCCATTAGCCGCCTCCTTACCGGCAAATCTGCTCGATTGTGGCGGCTGAACCACGGTTCATTCCTCTAGAGTCCATGCATACGGGTCCGCACATCCTAGGAATCCCGGGAATGGATTGGAAATAAGACTCGATATGTTTGGAATGCTCCGACCCGAGCTGCCTCTCAACACCATCTGGTTCTCTACTCACAACATGGATTTTGAGTTGAGCACCAGATGTATAATGTAGCGTACCGCAGTTGATAGAAATTTGATTGAAAGCCAGGAGGAGGAAACCCAAGTTCATTCCCTCGATGATCGGTTTTAGACCATCATGGCAGCACCGATTCCCATTCCTGTAAACGAGTTTTCAGCAGGTGTATCAACGACCCTTAGGTCACCATACTTTTCTGTAATTCCTTTGGTTACTTTGTATGAACCACCATAATGTCCCACATCAGATAAACATAGTCTGGCATCTCTCTCCATTTCTTCTTTTGAACCCTCCTCCAGAGCTTCAAAGAGTAATAACTCATGACTATAGAAGAAATATCATTATTAATAATCATTATAACGAAAGCAATCAAGTAGCAAATTATGTCAACCAAAATAAATTCATATGCATATACATATGAGATAAAATATCATTACCCAGGCTATGCATTCGATCACGTACACTTGCAGAGCTTCCTTGAAGGTATTAGAAGGAAATCTAGGAACCAGGCCAATACAAAATCTCTTCACACAATTCATGTATCTCTAGGTTTCCCAATAATTCATTTGTGGATGTTGAATGCTCTGCTTTGTTTCTTCTGTGTTTACTAAATTATAAAACATTTTTCATTTCATCCTAACTCACAATCAGGGTTGGTGAACTTATAGACCCCAATACAAACCCTAATTCTAAAAAATAAATGTAGTGAACTTATAAAAGCAACACAAACCAAACATGTTAAACGGGGGGAATAGCACAAACCTCAATGAAATAACATGTACCAACAACATCAAAAAGAATCTTATCATAATCATCTAGTGTTCCAGGAATGTGGAGTGAAGCCTAGCACCAACATATTCTTCCCTGTAACATAAATAAATATGTAATGAAGCAACAAATTATCACAATTTAAGTGTATAGGTAAGAATGATGATGATACAGACCTTGAGGTCGGGAAGATAGATCATGGAGTGCTGTTACCTTTTGATCAATTACATGTTAAATAAAATTACTTTTATAAATGCATATCTTGTTTACCTTTTGATGTACTTTTTAGGCTGATTATGGCACATACAGTGGTTATGGAAGCACCTTTGCTCAGGTACAGGCCACAAGATGTCGTTGCTACCGCCGTCTATGGCGCCTATCCTGCAATCTACCTAGTCGAGGTAAATTTATCCATCTGAAATGAATGCTCTGTCATACTTAAATTTATCCTGCAAGTACCACGGTCCATGTGCATATGAGCCCAACAACTCTTAGATTCATATGTTGGACCCGTTTGGGATATGCCCTGCATTCTTGAGAAGTTTGATCATTTTAGTAGTTGCTTTTGTTCAAATAAACTTTTATTCCATAACTATAAACTTATTGCACTACTTTTATCTTCAAATTATTCTGTTACATTATCAAATCACTTAAATTGTTAACCCCCTCCAATTGCAACTTGTTTACTCCTAATGTTAAATTGTTAACCCTTTCAATTGCAACTTTTTAACTGCTAATGTTAAACCTAAATATCTATTTACATAAAAGGAAGCACATGGTATCAATTTAAATATAAGACATGTCAAAATAAAGGGGGGTTTTACATATTACCTGCACTGACAGAACCCTCTGAACATCTTTGATGAAGCAAACACTTACCGCAATATTCTTGATAAACACATTTAACCTAAATTGAGTAACTGATGAACACACTTACTGCAAGGTATTAGAAAACATACTTTAATTGTTCGAGAGAAATTAGGTTTATAGATTATAGATATGCTTCTTTCCTTGTATGTATAAATCTTAAGTGGTGGTGGCCCCTAGGTTCTTAATTGGTCCGGCCCTGAAACACACAATATTCAAATACAAAGGCATTCCATTCTAACCACACCATACATCAGATCAAAATCAAAAATAACATGAATCAACGTATATAAATTTAAAAACACTAACCAGAATCAATTATCTTCGTGAAAGAAATTTGTCTAAGAAGAATGGAAGGTGATGAATATAACGGTGGCCAAACTCGACTTTTCCAATGGGCTTATTGGGCCTGTAAATTACCTAGTAGATTCAAAAGCCAACCTGTATCGGCCCAATAGAAACTAAACAAGCTTGATTTTAGGCTCAAGCTATACTCGATTCGAGCTTTTATTTGAGTTGAGCTCGAGTAGCTCAACTCCTTTGCACCCCTATAGTTTTCGGTATCACCCATATATATCTATGATAAGTGACATGTATCTTGCATGTCCTATATACTTGTATTGTACGATATAATTTCCAAACTAAATAAACAACATTTTGGTATTTTATGAAAGCATAGAGAGTTTCTTTAAAAAATACATGATTTTTCATTTCTAACCCAAAGACTTTCATCATTTACATTTTAACCCTTTGATTTTTTTTTACTTTTAACCCGAAGTTTTTCATCTTTTGCAATTTAACCCAACATTTTATTTATTTTGACTTTGATCTCTAATACTTTTAATCTTTTGCAAAAAAAAAAGGTTATGTTTTGTACTAAACTTTGCGAGTTAACACGCCCGCAATGTGTGTGTGGGGTTCAACGTTTTTTCGTCAATTTTTTTCCGTTTGGCAAACCCGTTGCAATGTGTCTATTTTTCCCTGCTTGACAGGTTTGTCGCACTGTGCGAGTCCTTTTTTTCTATATTTTACGTTTCAATCTAATTTCTTCGTATTAACATGCCACAATAGACGCACGTGGTTCAAGGATTTTGCGTCTGTTTTTCGTTTGATGTTATTTTTATCTATTTATTTATTTTGTTTTTATTTATTATGTTTTTACGAGTTTTTACAATGTTGATGATCGCTAGCAGTTGTGTAGCATTGATGCTACTTGGCACGATTTACTCCCCGCCACAACGCGGGAGATGGGAAAGCGGGGGTAACCTTTAATATAGATATAATTATACATGTAACAAGAAAATAGGACGACAAATTAGAGATTCTCTGAAATATAGATATACCTACGCTTATAGAAATAGAAAATAATAAGAGTTTTGAGGCTCACACATACGTTGTTGCCCTGTTTTCATAAACAAAAGATGGATTTGTAAATAAAAATTTATGGTATAAAACAGTCAATACAATTCCATATCTTAACTACTTTTAAATCGTAATGATAAATATAAAGCTGTTAAATTACTATTAATTCAACAATTTCACTAAAAAACTTGTTAAGTTACATCAAAACAAAAGGTAAACGGGCAATAAGCTACACCGCCGTCTCATTCTGAATTGCAAACCCTAAAGCTTGTGCAGAGAACCAACAAGTCTTTGTCCGCTTTGTTTTTTATACATTTGGTTCCCTAACACCAAAAGCTATCCACTTCTTGACTAGGATTCAACGGGTCATCTATTGCAATTATTCATCTCCAAAGGACAGGGCTTTGTTTTTGAAAGATTACTCTTTAGTAACAAAATCGTAGGTCCACGTCCCTCCCTCCGACTCCCCACCACTAACATATTATATCACGACTGGACCCAATATCCATCACACAATCAAACAATATCTATATATAATTGTAGTAACCAGAGGCATTCTAATGTGACTTTTAAAATTGGTCTTTTATGAAAAAAAAAATTAGGATAATTTATTTATTTATTATAAATACATGTCCTAGGGGCTAGGGGTATTTACTTGGAAAAAATGAAAAGGGTAATTTTGACCAAGTAAACGATGACCTTGACCTATAATTTCGGTGGACCTTGACTTAATAATTTTGCTTTCATATGGGTGTTGATTGTTTTGTCCATCGTAACAAAGGGGTTGTGAGAGATGTGAATGTTAGCTGACCAGTTCAACTTTTTTATTTGTTGCGTATAATATGTTTCATTATTATATATATGATTTATGATTTTTGTAGTTACAGTGTGATTTTATTGTGATTTTTGTTCTTTTGTGAAAATTTTTCATCATTCATTTTTTTTCTGTTTATTTTTTGGTTTATGTTTTTCTTTTTTAAGTTTCAATCGAACCTGATGGTGTATATGTAACAAAATGAATGGTCTAATACTGACCGAACAACGTCAGTACCGTAATTGATATTCATTTTTATTGTTCTGGTCCACGTAAACACATCTTAGTATTTTTTTGGTCGTATAATGACTTTTTTTGTTTTTCTTTTGGTAAGTGTCGGTATTTTAATGAATGGAACCAATATCAAAACGAATTCCTGCCATTAAGGTTATTTTTACTATTGTGTCTACGTTTCCATTATAAATTGGGTCGTCCCGCCGCAGAGCACAGTGTAACCCACTAGTTGTTTGAAATTAAACTGTAGTAGATTGAAACAAGAGGATTGCTTGCGTTTTGGATCCAGGGTAACTTATTACACCATGTACTAAAAGATGCAAATATCATGTCTACATCATAATAGATATCATAAAATACAGTTATCAAAATTGGATTATACTGAAAAAAGTTAGATTTTATTATCTCGTTACAACAGTAAAAAAAATACTTTAACGCAAAAACTAAAGTCTTTGTTTTTTAATGAAAACTAGAACTAGTGCCGGGTTTAGTACAAACAATGACAGTTTTAAGTAAAGCAAATAAAAAAAAAATACTTAAATAACAAAGTACAACAAATAAAACATAGCAAACAACCACATAAAGACGTGTTCCACTAGTATGGTACGAATTCTATAATAGCTGGTGTCCCTGTTTAGGAAATTTGTCCCGAAATAATTACGCTGTAGGTCTCGTTCCCGTATTCAATGGAAAGAGATATGGATATTTCTGTTGCATCTGAACCTGACGTTCCCATGTAAACTCATGTCCACGTTTCGAATTTCAACGAACTTTCAGGAGTTTGATCCGACTCCTCCTAAGCTTCTGATTTTCCAATCCATGATCTCGACTGGTTCTTCGATGAATTGAAGTTTATCATCAAATTTACCTTGTCAGGCGGCATAATCAATGTCTCATCTGACGCACACTTCTTCAAATTGGATACATGAAACACGCCATGTGCTCCACTCAACTCTGTGGTAGCTTGAGACGATAATCGACTAATCCAACTAGCTCTCATTTCGCTCTCCTTGTACTAAGAATTTGAGTGAAGCAATCATAAATAATCTCATGCATAAAACAACTTTACCAAAAGTGCGTGCACTTCTTGTATCTCAGTAGTCGAGAGTTGGGGATTGTGGCCACCTCCCTAGTGAAGCCGTATAAAGTCGAAGCCAGTATAACACGACTATAAACAGGACATAATGGTTGGAACTTCGGGATCCGAAGATGATGCACAAAAATACATTTGTTAGTCTTTATACGATGATTCTAACAAGTCTGCATATATAAACCGTATCTATATTTTGGATATGTTTGACAGGCTTTGCCTATCCCTGGTCTGCCCACTAAGTAACACCCAGTTTTCTCTTGTAAAGGCAATTAACCATATTAAATCTCTCCCCCTCTCACTATTTATGTATCTTACTTATAATTTACAAATGATACATGTTTTATTATGAATATCTTTAATATATGTATATACATTGACAGTTGGAGTGTGCATAAGACATCGACCTCAAATCCTTACAATGGGTTGTTCATGATGTTCACAATCTTACTTAAGATATATGTATATACATTAACAGTTGGGGTGTGCATAAGCCATGTAACATTTGTCAAAAACGGGTTTTCAAAACCCGCTCCGTTTTGTAATCGAATATCAAGTTATAAAAGTCACGTTGAATATTTATGATTATTTTGATTTAAAATGATACATAATTAATAAATAAACTAAACTATAAAAATTATATTTGATAAAAAGTTAAAACAAAATAAATAAAAAAAATATGTTGCTGCCGGGACTCGAACCCGGGTCAGCCAGAACAACTCCAACGACTTAACACACACTCACATCACCACTCCGCCACTTTGTGTTTTCTGTTATCTCTAGGAAACAAATAAGATTTATACACAAACTCGGTTAAACCAGTTGCGCCAACTGAGAAACTGAAATCGGCAATTCAATCGTCTAATCGTTTGATTAATCGCTCATTCACATTTTATAACCGATGAACCGATGATTTTAATCAATTCAGAAGTGATTGAACATCAATTTTCTTTATTATCGGTTTTTATAACCGAAATAATCAAGTCCAGATTACTTCAACTCCAGACCCCTCTCGCGACTCAGAAACATCATACCAACATTCCATTTCACTTTCGTCACATTTTCAGACCATCAGAACGCTTAAATCAGCTCGCCGGAATTTTCTGCAAATTTCGCCGGAAAACCGTATTCATCCTCAAACGGTAAATCTTTCAATATCATTGTCGTTCAACAATTGTTAGGCTATTTCTAACTTAAACCTCTCAATTGAAATCGAATTCAGGTGCTGTATTCAGCTAATTCCAGTTCGCCGGAAATTTCCTGAAAGTCTTTATTCCCGTCTGTGAAACGGTAAGGACCTTCAATCCCGCTGTTAATGTTTGTTTATCACTTCAATTCCACGAGTGACTAATCAAAATGGTTAATTGTTTTGGTTCAGTTGAGGTGCACAAAAACAGAGCCGACGCAATTGCCGGAAATTCTGTGATATATCATTCCTACGGTATGTTACTTCCAACACCGTTTCTGTCATTTCATTTTAACCTTAAGAATGTTTGATAATCGTAAAAACAAGAAACGGATCAGTGATTCAGTCAACGGAAATTTGAATGAAGAAGACGAAGTTAATTAAGTTATAAGTTTATTTAAAACCAGTAAAATGAACGGGTTAGACACACAGTCCAGCGGTGGACTGTGTGCAAAACATATACGCATGTCCCGAGTTCGATCCCTGATACACGCACTCCTTATGTAATAAAATGCCTTTTTGTTTAAAAACTAAACCGGGTTAACTCAGTTAGTTATTAAGTATAATAAAAACCGAGATAATAACCAGGTTAAACACACAGTCCAGCGGTGGATTGTGTGCAACACTAAGTCACACGTCGCGAGTTCGAAACCCGTCACTGGCACCGGTTCGTTGAATTAAAATGTTTTTGAAATTAAAAGAATTTTAGTTAAACTGAATAAGTATATAAATATAATTAAAAACAAGATTATTTCGGATTAGACACGTAGCTCAGTTGGTAGAGCTGCGTGCACGCGTACGGGAGGTCTCGGGTTCGAGCCTCACCCGGCACAAACAATTTCACATACGAACCGGTCAACAGGTCAATGCAAAATAAACAATTTTTTTATATTTTTATTTATTTAATTTAATTTAAAAATCAATTAAAAATACTTAAAAATAACATTTTTAAAGATAGAAAATAGCCTTGAACTCACAAAAATATCTCTAAGAATTCTATTAACATCCTTAATAAAATCCACTCATTTGCTATACTTTTCCGTTATGATTTAGGTTAGAAATTCTCGTTGTTCAATTCTCCCGATTCGTGCGCATCTCGTCACCTCCATTCAAACGCACCCAATGTGAGTGAATCTTTACAAATTCCCCGTTTTAATCACGTTTTGAGGTGTATCATGTGTCTTGTTACATATATTATAATTAAACCATTGTGCATACATCATATCATGAACTTGTGTATTCGGTTTGTTTCAATTGCTGTGTAGTTATTGTTGGATGCAATTTATTATTTTCAGTACATGCAATTTCATAGGCCGCCGCTCCCCATTACATTATGAGCGTTGAGCATGTTCCCCATTTCATTATGAGGTTGAACCTGGCGTGCCCACATACGATCGGCTCCGTTTGATTGAGCCTTGATCGCACAGACATTTTCATTTTCAGTACATGCAATACGATCGGCTCCGGTTGATTGAGTCTTGATCGCACAGTTTCATTTATGCTATTTATCGTATGATGTTGGTATGTTCATGTATGCTGTCATATGTTATTGTATGTTATAGTTGTGACTGCTATTTGCCACTGCTTGATTATTTACATTTGCTCATTTATGATTATGCACAATTTTTCATTGATAAACTCACAAGTAATTCATTAATAAATGTTTATCTAATAAGATTCACTCACCAACTTATGTTGACCCAAAAACCTCCATTTTTACACATGATACAGGTGAACCAGCAGCAGCTAGGAACACATAGGATTGGACTAGAAGAATAAAATGATTTAGAGTTGGGATTGTTATGTTTGGTTTATTTTCTTTGTATTGTATGAACATGTTTGGATGTTTGGAAATGTAACTTTGACTTTATTAAATATGAAACATATTAGTAAATGTCATGAGCTTTGGTGATAACCCAATTATGCCCCGACTCTTATTCCGCTGCGGGTCGGGGTGTGACAGATTGGTATCAGAGCCATGACTATAGGGATATAGGATAGGTTATTAGACCCTTAGAGCCTATACTATAGTAGATTAGAAATTATAAGATTTTTGTGTGTTACATGCCAAATTTCATGATGTTTATAGGTTTTATGTTAAATGTTACATTCAATATTATGCAAGCATGTTCATAAGTATGTATTATCATATAATGCCTATCATGAATCATATACTCATAACATATCACATCCATGAAAGCACACACCACATCATTATTGCTTTTACAATGATTTTTGTGTTTTCAAATCTCATCAAAGTGAGTTCTCATGACGGGCATGTAGTAACTGGAAGGGTACCAGTATCGGTAGTCGGAACGTCCTGTCTAGGCTGGCATTCGTATAAATCCAAAATAAAGGACCAGTTTGCCTACCTGGGGACTAACGATGAGAGTACGAAGTACCTATTAGGCCAAAGCATGCTATACCAAACGTCGTGTGAGCTAACCCCACTTTGAGTTGTCATTGTGTCTACACCTGGACTCGTTCCGACCAAACATCTCATGAACATATTTTGTGGTTTGCATTCGGGTGATGCGAGTGTTAAATTGCCAATACTAATGTGAATCCTACCAAGCCAATAGCCATGGGGGCCCACATGACTATGTAGGTGAAGGTAGGGGGGACATTTGAGGCCCAACATGAGCGAACCCAAGACATCCTATGGATGTAGTTGCATTATTGATATTTATGTTATTTTCATTTTCTTAAAGACACATGACACCTAAAAAGACACCATAAACTCACAATCTTCTCATTGTATGATCCTGTAGATGTCGTCTAGACAGCAACGAAAGGGTAAAAGATCAGGAAGGTCTCAGGAACGTTTGGCTACTCAGATCGCGAAACAAATGGCCACGATACTGCCTGACATTGTGGTCCAAGTACAACAAGCCCTCGCTACAAATCCTACTAACCCTCCCCAACAACATGACCAGAACATCGACAACCCTCCTACCAGCAAGTGTTCATACAAACATTTCAAGTCTTGTGATCCTCCTAAATTTGAAGGGACCGAGGGTGTCACTGCTCTCCTACATTGGTTCGAGGAGATGGAAAACACCTTTCTAAACTGCGATTGTCCTGAGGATCGCAAGGTTCGATACGCTACCGGGAGACTATTTGGGGTAGCTCTCACTTGGTGGAATACTGAGAAAGGGAAGAGGGGAACTGAAGATGCAATGGACTTAACTTGGGAGGAGTTAAGGGAAATCATGACTAGGCGTTTCTGTCCTAGGAGTGAAATTAAAAAGCTGGAGGACGAATTTCATTCTCTAAAGCAAAAGGAGGGTGATCACACCACCTATAACAAGAGGTTCTTGGAGTTGAACCAAATGGTTCCAAATTTGTTCACCCCAACCTATCGTCTGATAGAGCATTATATTCGAGGACTTCCCTCGAAAATCCAAGATTCAGTTCTCAGCGTTTCACCAGTAACACTTGAAGCTGCTATGGAGTTAGCAACTGAACTGACCGAGAACCGAATTCGCAACGGGAAGTTCAAAGAAGAGAAAAAGAAAGCCCCTGTTGAGGGACAAACTTCAAACCACCCCATTCCTTCCTCTAAGTTTGCCAACAAGAGGAAGCGCAACACCAGAAATTTTGCAGTTACTCAAACCAACTCCCCTATTCCTGCTGCACCCATTACTCAAGTCACTCCTTCACCCGCACCATACATAAGACCTTACACTGGCCCGCTACCAAAATGCAACCGTTGCCAATATCACCATTCCCCTGATCATCCCTGCCAATATTGCACCGGCTGCGGTCGCGCAGGTCATACTGTTCAAACCTGCCGCATGCCTCAACGAACGAACCGCCACCAACCTTTAACCCAAACCCACCAACAAATAATGGGCCAAGCCCAACAACCCCTACTATTACCACCCACCCAACATTTAGCCCAAACATATTACCAGCCCAATTATCCTATGGGTCAACCAATGCGGGCTTGCTACAATTGCGGTGACCCGAGCCATTTCAGAAACACTTGTCCAAGGTTGGTAAACATTATTCATGCTCAGGCCCAAGCCAACCCGGTGAATCAAGCAAACCAAGCTCCTCCACCTGCAAGAGGGAGAGCTTTCAATATCAACGCTAACCAGGCCAGAGCTGACGGCAATGTGGTTAACGGTACGTTCCTTATAAATGGTAGATATGCATCTATGTTATTTGATACTGGTGCGGATAGAAGTTTTGTGTCTTTAGAATTTGAACCTATCTTAAGCAAAAATCGGGTTAAGCTCACGGAATCCATAACGGTAGAAGTTGCGGACGGGAAACCAGTTTCATTAAACTCTATTATACGCAACTGTACACTCACCTTAAACGACCACGATTTCTCAGTTGACCTTATTCCTATGAAGCTGGGAAGTTTTAATATTATAATCGGTATGGATTGGCTCAGTCAACATCAGGCAGAAGTTGTATGTCGTGAAAAATTTATTCGTATTCCTCTTTCAAACGGTCAGACTCTTCGAATCATTGGAGAAACCTCGTCGAAAGGGCTCAGCTTAATGTCTTGTCTTCAAGCTCAAAATATCTTCGCAAGAATTATGTCGCGTTTTTAGCTCATATCATCAAAAAGGGAACCATGGAGAGGAAAATTGAAGATATTCCTGTAGTAAAAGACTTCCCGCAAGTTTTTCCTGACGACATTTCAGGACTTCCTCCAGTTAGAGACGTCGAATTCCGTATTGATCTTATACCTGGTGCTACACCAGTTGCAAAGTCTCCTTATAGGTTAGCCCCCTCTGAAATGCAAGAGCTAGCCAGTCAATTACAAGAGTTGACTGACAAGGGATTCATACGTCCCAGCTCGTCGCCTTGGGGTGCACCTGTTCTTTTCGTAAAGAAGAAAGATGGATCGTTTCGTATGTGCATCGACTACAGAGAGCTCAACAAATTAACAATCAAGAATCGCCACCCTTTACCTCGCATAGATGATCTTCTTGACCAACTTCAAGGTGCCAAATGCTTTTCAAAAATCGACCTTCGATCTGGCTATCATCAACTTAGAGTGCATGAGGAAGACGTCCCTAAGACTGCTTTTCGAACTCGTTATGGCCACTATGAATTCATGGTTATGCCATTTGGTTTAACCAACGCACCAGCTGTCTTCATGGACCTAATGAACAGAGTCTGCAAACCTTATCTTGATCAATTTGTTATAGTCTTCATCGACGATATTCTTATTTATTCAAAATCTAAATCTGATCATGAGCGTCATCTTCGACTCATCCTTGCACTTCTAGAAAAGGAAAAGCTTTATGCCAAATTCTCCAAATGTGAATTCTGGTTAAAAGAGGTGCAATTCCTCGGGCATGTAGTCAATGACAAGGGAATACATGTCGACCCTTCAAAGATCAAAGCGGTACAAGAATGGCAAGCTCCACGTACACCAACTGAAGTAAGATCTTTTCTTGGTCTAGCTGGCTATTATCGTCGGTTCATTTCAAACTTCTCTCGCATTGCTGTACCACTCACGGCTTTAACTCATAAGGGAAAACCTTTCATATGGGGACCCAAGCAGGAAGAAGCCTTCCAAACCCTTAAACAAAAACTTTGTGATGCACCAATCCTCACTCTTCCTGAAGGTTGTGATGATTTTGTGGTCTATTGCGACGCGTCAGGGCAAGGATTGGGTTGCGTTCTAATGCAAAGAGGAAAAGTTATAGCTTATGCTTCGAGACAACTCAAGACACATGAAAAGAATTACACCACTCATGACCTAGAACTTGGAGCCGTTGTGTTCGCTCTTAAGATATGGAGACATTATCTCTATGGTACTAAGTGTGAAATCTACACTGACCACAAGAGTCTTCAACATATCTTCAATCAAAAGGAGTTAAACATGAGGCAACGAAGATGGGTCGAACTTCTAAATGACTACGACTGTGAAATTAGATACCACCCTGGTAAAGCAAATGTGGTGGCGGATGCACTTAGTCGAAAGGGTTATGCGAACTCCATTCGTCTTCTATGTTCGCAAATTATAACCGACATTAAAGATCAAATTCGAGAAGCCCAACACGTTTCAATAACGGAAGAAGATGTACGAAAGGAGATGTCCTGTGGAGCTGAGCTAAAAATTGAAACTAAATCTGACGGTATTCTGTACTACCTAGATCGTAACTGGATTCCTAACCACAACAATCTTCGTGAAACTCTTATGAATGAAGCTCACAAAACGCGATATTCTATACACCCAGGAGCCGATAAGATGTATCAAGACCTACGATACACCTATTGGTGGCCTGGAATGAAGAAGGATATTGCCGTTTTTGTTTCCATGTGCCTTACATGTTCCAAGGTGAAGGCTGAACACCAAAGACCCTCAGGACTTCTGGTCCAACCGGAAATACCTGTATGGAAGTGGGAAAATACAACCATGGATTTCATTACCGGGTTACCTCGCACTTCTGGTGGGTATGACACTATATGGGTAATTATAGACCGACTTACAAAATCAGCACACTTTATTCCTATCCGTGAAGATTTCAAGAACGAAAAGCTTGCCCGTATTTATATCAACGAAATCGTAAGCCGACATGGGGTACCGTTAAGCATTATTTCTGATCGTGATGGTCGTTTCACTTCACGAACATGGCAAGCAGTACAATCCGCTATGGGCACGCGATTAGATCTCAGTACCGCCTATCATCCTCAAACTGATGGACAGTCTGATCGCACCATTCAAACTCTTGAAGATATGCTTCGAGCATGTGTCATAGACTTCAAGGGAAATTGGGACGCCCACCTACCATTAGTTGAATTTTCGTACAACAACAGCTATCATTCAAGCATCGGCATGGCACCTTTTGAAGCCTTATATGGTCGTAAGTGCCGATCTCCTGTATGTTGGCACGAAATTGGGGAAGCTCAAATTACTGGTCCAGAATTGATCCAAGAAACCACAGACAAGATCCATCAAATTCGAAACAATCTTCTAGCGGCTCAAAGTCGTCAAAAGAGTTATGCAGATAAACGACGGAAGCCCTTAGAGTTTAACATTGGTGATCATGTACTTTTAAAAGTATCACCGTGGAAGGGAGTAGTTCGTTTTGGTCAAAAGGGCAAGCTAGCACCACGCTACGTAGGACCTTTCAAGATACTCGAAAGAGTAGGACCTGTAGCATACAAGCTTGACCTACCAGAAGAACTCAACAGGATTCATCCCACATTCCACGTGTCGAACTTGAAGAAGTGCCTCGCTGATGAGAACCTCCATATTCCGTTGGAAGATATTCAGATTGATGAATCTATGCATTTTATTGAAAGACCTGTAGAGATCATGGACTTCGGAGAGAAACGTCTACGACGAAGTCGCATTCCAATTGTTAGGGTATGCTGGGAGTCGAAACGGGGACCTGAGTTTACTTGGGAACGTGAAGACTCAATGCGCGAAAATACCCGCATCTTTTTCCTACTACTTCAACTACTTAAATTTCGGGACGAAATTCCTAAAAGTAGGGGATACTGTAACATTTGTCAAAAACGGGTTTTCAAAACCCGCTCTGTTTTGTAATCGAATATCAAGTTATAAAAGTCACGTTGAATATTTATGATTATTTTGATTTAAAATGATACATAATTAATAAATAAACAAAACTATAAAAATTATAGTTGATAAAAAGTTAAAACAAAATAAATAAAAAATATGTTGCTGCCGGGACTCGAACCCGGGTCTGCCAGAACAACTCCAACGACTTAACACACACTCACATCACCACTCCGCCACTTTGTGTTTTCTGTTATCTCTAGGAAACAAATAAGATTTATACACAAACTCGGTTAAACCGGTTGCGCCAACTGAGAAACTGAAATCGGCAATTCAATCGTCTAATCGTTTGATTAATCGCTCATTCACATTTTATAACCGATGAACCGATGATTTTAATCAATTCAGAAGTGATTGAACATCAATTTTCTTTATTATCGGTTTTTATAACCGAAATAATCAAGTCCAGATTACTTCAACTCCAGACCCCTCTCGCGACTCAGAAACATCATACCAACATTCCATTTCACTTACGTCACATTTTCAGACCATCAGAACGCTTAAATCAGCTCGCTGGAATTTTCTGCAAATTTTGCCGGAAAACCGTATTCATCCTCAAACGGTTAATCTTTCAATATCATTGTAGTTCAACAATTGTTAGGCTATTTCTAACTTAAACCTCTCAATTGAAATCGAATTCAGATGCTGTATTCAGCTAATTCCAGTTCGCCGGAAATTTCCTGAAAGTCTTTATTCCCGTCTGTGAAACGGTAAGGACCTTCAATCCCGCTGTTAACGTTTGTTTATCACTTCAATTCCACGAGTGACTAATCAAAATGGTTAATTGTTTTGGTTCAGTTGAGGTGCACAAAAACAGAGCCGACGCAATTGCCGGAAATTCTGTGATATATCATTCCTACGGTATGTTACTTCCAACACCGTTTCTGTCATTTCATTTTAACCTTAAGAATGTTTGATAATCGTAAAAACAAGAAACGGATCAGTGATTCAGTCGACGGAAATTTGAATGAAGAAGACGAAGTTAATTAAGTTATAAGTTTATTTAAAACCAGTAAAATGAACGGGTTAGACACACAGTCCAGCGGTGGACTGTGTGCAAAACATATACGCATGTCCCGAGTTCGATCCCTGATACACGCACTCCTTATGTAATAAAATGCCTTTTTGTTTAAAAACTAAACCGGGTTAACTCAGTTAGTTATTAAGTATAATAAAAACCGAGATAATAACCAGGTTAGACACATAGTCCAGCGGTGGACTGTGTGCAACACTAAGTCACACGTCGCGAGTTCGAAACCCGTCACTGGCACCGGTTCGTTGAGTTAAAATGTTTTTGAAATTAAAAGAATTTTAGTTAAACTGAATAAGTATATAAATATAATTAAAAACAAGATTATTTCGGGTTAGACACGTAGCTCAGTTGGTAGAGCTGCGTGCACGCGTACGGGAGGTCTCGGGTTCGAGCCTCACCCGGTATACGAACCGGTCAACAGGTCAACGGTCAACGGTCGACGCAAAATAAACAATTTTTTTTATATTTTTATTTATTTAATTTAATTTAAAAATCAATTAAAAATAGTTAAAAATAACATTTTTAAAGATAGAAAATAGCCTTGAACTCACAAAAATATATCTAAGAATTCTATTAACATCCTTAATAAAATCCACTCATTTACTATATTTTTCCGTTATGATTTAGGTTAGAAATTCTCGTTGTTCAATTCTCCCGATTCGTGCGCATCTCGTCACCTCCATTCAAACGCACCCAATGTGAGTGAATCTTTACAAATTCCCCGTTTTAATCACGTTTTGGGGTGTATCATGTGTCTTGTTACATATATTATAATTAAACCATTGTGCATACATCATATCATGAACTTGTGTATTCAGTTTGTTTCAATTGCTGTGTAGTTATTGTTGGATGCAATTTATTATTTTCAGTACATGCAATTTCATAGGCCGCCGCTCCCCATTACATTATGAGCGTTGAGCATGTTCCCCATTTCATTATGAGGTTGAACCTGGCGTGCCCACATACGATCGGCTCCGTTTGATTGAGCCTTGATCGCACAAACATTTTCATTTTCAGTACATGCAATACGATCGGCTCCGGTTGATTGAGTCTTGATCGCACAGTTTCATTTATGTTATTTATCGTATGATGTTGATATGTTCATGTATGCTGTCATATGTTATTGTATGTTATAGTTGTGACTGCTATTTGCCACTGCTTGATTATTTACATTTGCTCATTTATGATTATGCACAATTTTTCATTGATAAACTAACAAGTAATTCATTAATAAATGTTTATCTAATAAGATTCACTCGCCAACTTATGTTGACCCAAAAACCCTCATTTTTACACATGATACAGGTGAACCAGCAGCAGCTAGGGACACATAGGATTGGACTAGAAGAATAAAATGATTTAGAGTTGGGATTGTTATGTTTGGTTTAATTTCTTTGTATTGTATGAACATGTTTGGATGTTTGGAAATGTAACTTTGACTTTATTAAATATGAAACATATTAGTAAATGTCATGAGCTTTGGTGATAACCCAATTATGCCCTGACTCTTATTCCGCTGCGGGTCGGGGTGTGACAAGCCATCGATCTCAAACCCTTACAATATGTTGTTCATGATGTTCACAATCCTGCTTCTAGCACGAGAAGAAGAAATACGACTTCATATATTTGTTAAGAGCAACCCTCCCAATATTTTATTCCTTGTCCATAAAACTATAACAATTTGCTTTATTATCTTTAAATATAGGGCAAATTATGGTTTTCATCATGTATGTTTATACTAGATTGAAGTGGATGCCCTTTACCTTTTAAAATGACAAGAATCATCCTTTACCTTTCAAGAACATTGCAAAGTCTGTCCTTTGCACTAACCAGGTTAAATGTTAACATTAAGTAGGGTCACATGAGGGCAAGACTGTCATTTTACCATTTTATTTACAACATGTCTATAATTTAAGTTAAACTAAAATCCTTTCTAAATCTGAAAACCCCATCCTCCATTGTTACCGCCACCACTACGCACCACCACCACTAGTACCGTCGTCACTACACACCACCACCACCCCCCCCCCCCCGTCGTCTACCCCCTCTCTCTAGACTCTCCAACAATATAACTCATCGCCTATGGTCACCACCACAAACACCAAATTCGGCCACCATCTTCATCTCCTCTCTTCACACGTCTTGTAACATCATCATCCCCATTCCCCAACACTAGAACAACATCACCCACCATTTATTCGCCAATAACCCCGTCAATCAAATCAGATCTGCAATGCTCCTTTTAAAGTAGCTTTGAATGGTGGTGGTTTTGAGGTGTTTTGTGTACATGTGAAGATGGTCGACGACTGTGAAGATATGGTGGGGTCAGATCTGCAAAAGCACATCACTTGAATCAAGTGGTCGACGGCTGTGAAGATATGGTGGGGTTAGTCGGAACCCTAACATATTGGGGTCAAACGTGACGTCGTTGATCGTTAAGTGAACCCCAACCCCAATTTCAATTTCATCGATGGGTTCTTGTTGAAATCGACTTGTGGCCGTCGGGTTTGAGGAACCGGCCGGAGTTAGTCGTGTGGGATGGGGGGTTGGTGGTGGTGGAGAAAAGGCAGAGGGAAAGAGATAAGTGATTTTTATATAAAAAGTGGAGATAAAGGGTGTGTAGAATGACTAACTTTCCTTCATGTGCAAGGCACATGACACCATTTAACCTTAATAAACTTCGTTAGTGCCAAAGGATAGGTAGTGCAAAGTGTTTTAAACGTAAAAGGTGATCCTTATCACTTCAAAAGGTAAAGAGCATCCAATGCAATCTAATATAAATATACCAGAGACTTGGGTTTTCCAATAGAGACTCAAGTTCAATTCCCACTTGTGTCATATTGGGGTGGTATAACCCTGGGCTTATAGCTCAGTGGTTGGGAAATGATGTTGACAAACCCACCGAGGGGGTTCGATCCTGAGCCGCACCCCGTTTTTCATCCGACTGTTACTTCAGTGAGGCAACTCGTGTAGATGCAGTATGGTTTCCCGGGGAACACCGTAACCAAGTCTGACCAACCCAGCGCGGGCCCGATTAAGACAACGTAGTCAGGGTAGATCTTGGTTAGGGACGCTATTTAGGTGGTGTGACACTGGATCACTCAAAAAGAAAGTCACCATTCAAAAAAAATCTATAAATATAAGAATTCATTCTAGTTTTCCTTAAAATATATAGATAAGGCATAATAATGAGATGAAATGGTATTTTTAAGTAGTTTTCTTAAGCTTTAAGGCCATGTGTTGTCGAATACGTCCACATGCCAAATGTCAGCAAGTTGATGGTGGTGCCATTGAGATCCGTCGTCATTCCATTGGCAGCATTAATTAGGACGAAAGTGGAGCCCACCCCAATCTAACCAATCATATTGTTTTTTTTGTTTATTACACTATATTTGTTGAGTGTTTAGTTATTAATCAAATTTCAATGTGATAATCAAGTTAGAGTAGTTTAATTAATCAAGTAAACTAAAGACGGAATAACCATAAGGCCATGCGTAATGGGAATTATGAGGGCGTGAAAGGGTTTGATAACGCCCCCATACCATTCCTCATGGGCGTTATAAGAGCATAAAGAGGGATGAGCATTTCTAGAGTATTTTAATTAATTAAAAAGTAAACTAAAGATGAAATAACTATAAAGCCATGTTGTAACACCTCATAAAAATAATGTCCAATAATGTGACGACACGTGTCCCTATTCCCATTTATGTCTATTATTGACTGGGAGGGACTAAAGGTGTCAACATGATAAAACTATGTCTCTGAGTGACCCTTTACGGTGTCCGTACTCTCAAATGAGCCACTCGTTGGACGAGAGGGACCATTTTAAAAGTTGGACAATGGAGGGGTTAAAGGCATAAACATGTAATTTATACCTCTGAGTGACCCTTTAACGAAACGAGAGCTTCACAATGTTCAGTTATACTCTCAGGTGTGCCAAATATTGGCCAACAGGGACTAATTATGCTATTGTAATAAAATATGAGAGTTTAGAGGTTAAGGGGCTCAAACTAACAAGTTTTCAAAGTTCTGGAGTTTCTCGCGGCCATGAGAGAGACCTGCTAGTCTCTCGCAGGCCGCCAGAGGGTGTCTGTGGCAGAATTTTTACTTGGAAGCCACACAAAGCTTCCAAAACCCATTAACTCAAAACTAGGGACTTCAAAATTGCTATGCCACGTTTTAGGACACTTGTCATCACCCTCTAACTCCTGCTAACACCTGGAATCACCTCCTTCAAGCTCAAACACTATAAATAGGTGCCTTATTCATTGTTGAACTTGCACCTTCTTCATTCAATACTCCTCTCTTCACTTCTGGAGGTTCCTGATCCTTAGGATCTTCCTAATCAAGTTCATATTCATCTAAGTATCACTTGTAAGTGTTCCTATCAGTTACATTTTGTTTCATTAGGCTTTTAAACCCAAAAGTCAAGCGATTTCGATTATTGCTTTGACTTTTGGTTTAGACCTTAATTCTCCAGCCATTAGGGGTGTTCATCGGGTTTTTTCTTCGGGGTTTTAGGTTTTTCGGGTCGGGTTGTTCGGGTTTTTGTCTAGGGAAAATTGACCCGATAACCGACCCATTTAATGTTCATGTTAGTCGGGTTTGGGTTATTCAGGTTATTCGGTTTTCGGATTTAGATGTAAAATAAAATTCATATTGATATTAAAAATATCATCAAAGTTCAAACATTATTTGACAATATACTATCATTAAAAGTCCTAAAACTTAATGTTCCATATATTAAAGATTCCAAACCAAAACACTTCTATAAGAAAAAAAACAATAAATCTTCGGGTTTTTATTCGGGTTTAGTGTTTCGAGTTTTTCGGGTCGGGTTGTTCGGGTTTTTGGTGGGGAAAAGTGATCCGATAACCAAACCCTTTAAAGTTCAGGTTGGTCGGGTTCGTGTTTCTTGGGTTCGGGTTTTTCGGATATTCGCTAATCCGGGTTCGGGTGGCTTTGAATTCAGGTCGGGTTTTGGATAAAAATGAACAACCCTACCAGCCATTGTTCGAGACGAACATGGATACATGATCGTAATAAGGTAGGTGTTAATCCCTCAAAAGGGAACCTCCTGAAAATCACGTTTACTAGGTCAATTGACGAGGTCAAAGTTATTGTTTTAAAAAGTCAAACGGGTCATATTTTATAAATATTAAAATCTGAGTTTATAAATGTTATAAAATATTCTTTGACACTTAAACAAGTTGGTAATAAATATTAGAAAATGTGTAAACATGTTCGGCTCGTCAATTCCAGTTTTAGGGTCGGTTCACAACCGAAAGTCCCGTAGTTTGCTTCTACTTTGACTTTTGATTTTGACCCGATTTAGATTAGTTTGCTGCTGATTTAAAGTTGCATTATAATTTTAATTTAATGTAGCATAACCCTTGAGGTTATAATACATGTTCATAATCATATTCTGAGTTTTTATACAAGTTCTTACATAATGCCATACTTTGACCAAAATGCTCTTTTTGTCTAAAACATGGATTTAATCAAGAATGAGCTTGCAAATGGTTTATCTACTGATATGTTAGTATAATTAACACATTATGATGTTATTCAACTGATCATAATCTGAGTTTTGACTAAAGATAAAAAAATGTCGTTATTTAATGACCGAGACGCCCTTTTGGCGCATAGTATGGTTTTAAACCATAACTATCAACTAAAACTTGATATCTACTGATGTTACAATTTATTTAAAATGTTTTCACAGTAGGTACATAATCATAACTCAGATTTCTAAATAAATCCTCAAATTATGTGTAGAATGACCAAAATGCCCATTCGGTGAATAGTTTGGTCTAAAATCATATAACTCACATATGATTGATTATATACTAATATTATATCATAAATATAATATTTTTTATAGAATGATCATGTTCATAACACCAGTTTATACGCAAGTTCCTTTAATACATCGCATAATGACAAAAAACGCCCTTATGAGGCATAATTTGATTTTAAAACCTTAACGGGCATACAAGTTGATAACTTACTGATGCTACAACTTATTTAAAGTATAATGGCATATGAAACTCGTTTATAACTCATCCGGATACCTGGTATCGCTTACATGTGCACGGTTAAGCTTATGTAGTCAGTTATCGTGAGTTTACCGAAACATGTCAAATCTTATCATTTTACTTCAAATTCCAGAATGTATTGTTTACCCATATTATACAAGTCATAGTACTTGTTGGGTTTTAACTACATTCTATTCCGGTCATTGCTTAATCAAGCGTATCGTACCGTTTTTAATTTAAGTTAACCGGTCCAAGTCTATGACTTGTATAGGACCCGTTGACATTCTAATTGGTTATTAATACCATTCATTCCAGACTAGAGCCTTTCGGTAAATTGCAACCAATCTTAGTTAGTTGAATACGGCTAAGCTATTTATAATTCTTGCATATTAAGACGAGTTTTAGCCCAGGTAAATACTCTTAACCTTTTTTCCCTATACGAGCTTGGGATACGTTATATTATTACCACTTGGTCGGGTATGGGATCATATGTCGGATTGTGACTAGAAAATCCGCATAACCCCTTTAATCTTTTTTGTTTGATAAGTTAAACATTGGGGGTTAATTCGACCGTGTCCTAGATATCCACGGCTCATTAACTTGCTAATGGGCACGACTTAAGCACAGGGTGTAGGCATACACCTGACAGATGCTAATGCTCTTATAAAATGTTTTCTTACCCATATTGGGGATACCCCTTCGTGGGTTAAAGTGGTGTGTCGATTAATCATGTTAATCAGTGGTTCTGCACCAGACCCCATATGTATCGACAGACTTGTAAACTGTATACAATAATTGGAATTTGCAACTCCTTGCATTGAAGCCTAGAGTCTGATTACATAATCGCCTTGCATATTTTCGATCCGCCTGTGGATCTTTATTACAAACGTCTGTATTATTATTATTTCGGACATTTGAACATTTACGTTTGTAATATTATTTTAAATCCAAGACTTCCGCTGCGCTATTTGTGTTTGTTGAATATGACTACACCAATCTTACGTCACGATACTCCTCACCCGGGCCCACCGGGATTTGCTTGGAAATTCGGGGTGTGACGCATGCGTAATGGGCACTATGAGGGCGTGAAAGGGTTTGATAACGCCCCCATATCATTCCCCATGGGCATTATAGAGAATAAAGAGGGAGGAACATTTGTATAATAAGCCCTATGGGGAGGGATTAGAGTAAATTACAAGTTTTGTCCTTTAACTATGTGTCATTTTGCAGGCGGTGTCCTTTAGCACAAAAGTTGACAAGTTTTGTACTTAACGTTTCAAAACTTTGCATGTTATGTCCTTTAGCCCTAACCCAGATAGATTTTTCTGTTAAATCTAATCATATGCCTTGCACATGGACTTTTTAGTAAGTTTACATTTTAAGGACTAATTGTGAACCATTTTTAATGTATTTAATTTCTTGTCAGCAGAAAAAGAGATGCAAGTTGATTGGCGTTGCAAGCGGAGGAGACTCTCAGACTCTCCCTTTTTTTCTCTCTCAAATCAACAACCCACCAATCTGATCTCAGTTTCTCTATCGAAGTGGAGGAGACTCTCTCAATCTCTCCCTTTTTTTTCTCTCTCAAATCAACAACCCACTTCGGAGAAGGATGGTAATTACTGAAAATGAAACTAAGTTATAGAGAGAGAGAAAAAAAAGAGAAGAAAGAATCTCTTGTGAATTAGAAAGAAAGAGATTTGGGGTTGCATACCTAAAAGTGAGTAAAACCTCAAAGCCTCTGTATATTTATAATTTAGACTGTTCGGTTAATGTTTTTAGTGAGTATTTTCCCGTCATATCAGTTAGGGATGAACATTTGGTTTCAAAAATATTGGATTCAAATGATGGCTTACGTCATCAATTTAGCGACATTGAAGCTCGAGTATCAGATCTAGTGATGTTGCTTTTCATGATTTGTTGCTTCTTTTATCGTTCAAATGTGTTGATGTGTCAGAAACTAGCAACGGGGGCTCTTTTGTCTACGCCGCGCAGACCACGCGTAGACATTGTTATCTGTAGACTGTTTGTTTTTCGAAGATGTTTCATTAGAAAACGTCTGCATGAGTTCTTCTTAGTACACACTTGGCCCAACCACTTTTAAGATCTTCTAAGGTCTACAGAGGGGTAAACACCATCACCCACCACTACCACCGTCCATCACCACCACCACCCACCGTCCACGTCTACCACCACCGTTTGTACACCATCACCAGTTTATTTTAGAAGCCTACATACGTTAAAAAACAAACAACCTTATATTTGTAGACTGCAGAAGTTTGGTATATCTTTTCTTCTACGGATTGTGAAGTTAAAGAATAAGGAGTGAGTTGTTGATTATTGTTCTAATTGAGGCTTTTGTGAGTTTTGTTAGTGTTGTTTAAGGCATTTGTGTATGATTATGTCATTGCGATTGAACAAATTAGATGTTATAATTGAGGATTTGAGTACCTATAATTGTTTTTGATTGCTTGTGATCTGATTGATGAACTAGTTATAAGTTGTTGATCAATACATAATACTACTGATTAGGCTTTGTTGATTGAGTATCTATTGTTGATTGTGTTTCAATTGAGGCTTTGCGAGCTCTAATGGTACTTTAGTGTTTTATAGGGAAGATGAAAGGAGTTGTGCCACGTAATCGCCATGTCATTAAGTCCACGTGGTAAGGAGAGTTCTTTGAGTTCTGAGAGTTTTCCGATGGCCGGAGAGATGGAGCCTCTCAGAAGGCGGTGTTTGAAGACTATACGTGTGACGCGGAGGACGGTGGTGTTGTTGGAAATTCTCCGTTCACAGAATATTCCGGCGGCGTTGCAAATGCTGGTGGACCCGGTGGTGATGCCCAAGTTGTTGTGGATTGATACGAGGGCTTCATGGTCGGTGGTTTGGAGGTTTAGTCTGGATTGGACTAGTAGGACGAGAGTGAACAAGTGAAGGAAGAAGTGGAAGATGGCGGCCATTGCCGGCGGTGAATGATCGGAAAAGAGTAGAGTGGTTATCATAGGATATAAGAAGACCTGGCAGCAATTCATATATAATAAGAGTTATAGTTTGTCCGACATGTGGAAAATTGAAGTCAATGGTCACTTGCCGTGTGGAAAATTTGATGATATCTTTGTTTTTTGGTTACTGGATTTATCATCCCCAACTATCGATGTGCCATCCCCGACTAACACTTTGAGGCACCACTCTTTTGACAGAAGGCTAAATTTGTTAGTGTTTACTCCTATCTTCAAAACAATAGATTTTCCGGCAAAGTCCCGGCCGGTTTATCCTCCCTCATTCGCCTCAGGATTTTGGATATCTCGTCCAACCAGTTTTCTGGCAATCTTGATTTCTTGAAGTATTTCCCCAACCTTGAGAAACTCTCGCTTGCTAATAACATGTTTTCCGGAAGAGTGCCGGGTCGTTTAGAAACCTCAGGTTTTTTAACGTCTCGGGCAATAGTTTGTTACAAGGCCCAATACCGGTGATGAATCAGCTGGAATATAATAATGATACTCCAACCACCAGGAGCAAGAGCAACCCTAATCGATACATGTTAGCAGAAGAAGAAACTGCAACACAAGAAGGTGAAGGTGAAGGTGAAGCTCCAGCACCATCTCCTACTACCTCCTCCCGGTGGCAAAACATAAACATAAAAGCAAGGCAAGGAAAATCATACGTTGGATACTCGGATTTCAGTTGGTGCAGTAGCTGGAATAATATGCGGGATCATTGTTTCCGTACTGTTTAAGTTGATTTTGAACATGATTAGAGGGAAAAAGAACGATTTCGGGCCTGCCATTTTCAGTCAGTTGATAAAAGCCGAAGATCTCGCCTTCTTAGAGAAGGATGACAGTGTAGCATCTCTTCAAATTATTGGAAAAAGGAGGGTGTGGAGAGGTGTACAAGACCGAATTACCTGATAGCAAGATTAAAACAATTGCTATAAAGAAGGTGATTCAGCCTCCCAAAGATGCTGCCGAGCTCACTGAAGAGGATACAAAGCTTCTCCACAAGAAAATGCGACAATTAAGTCCGAAATTCAAACTGTCGGCCAGATTAGACACCGGATCTTGCTTCCGTTGCTAGCCCATGTTTTGCGGTCATATTGTCATTATCTTGTTTATGAGTTCATGAAAAATGGGAGTTTACAGGATATTTTACAAGTTAAAGATGGTAGCCGAGAGTTAGATTGGCTGGCAAGACACAAGATAGTGCTAGGGGTTGCAGCCGGGCTAGAGTATCTCCACACGAGCCATACGCCTCGTATAGTTCATAGAGATTTGAAGCCCGCGAATGTTCTTCTTGATGATGACATGGAAGCCCGTATAGCGGATTTTGGGCTTGCAAAATCTATCCCGGATGCTGACACGCACATGATGAGTTCCAATGTTGCTGGGACTCTAGGGTACATCGCTCCAGAGTATCATCAGACTATGAAGTTTACGGATAAATGTGACATTTATAGTTTTGGGGTGTTGTTGGCGACTTTGGTGATGGGGAAGCTTCCGTCGGATGAGTTTTTCCAGAGGACGTCTGAGATGAGTTTGGTGAAATGGATGAGAAATGTGATGACTAGTGACGATCCAAAACAAGCGATTGACCCTGGTTTGATGGGAAATGGGTATGAGGAACAAATGCTTCTTGTTATTAAGATCGCTTGCTTTTGTACACTCGATAATCGGAAAGAGAGGCCTGATAGTAAAGATGCTAGATTGATGTTGACTCAGATCCAACATTAATAACATACAAGTTTGTGAATCTAGAATAAAAAAAATGATGCACTAGCTAGCTCCAGTTGTTAATAGGTTTCCATGCTTTTATTCCTCGTACCTATTTTATGATTATAGTTCTTTGTTGTTGACTTGGTAAAACTGATTTGGATGTTGAATTGAACCTGCCCATCGCCCCACATTACATTAAAGCCTATCAACTTTTCCCCATGTTTTCGCACCTATTTAACACAGGGATGTGACCGGTGTTTCAACAACCGGAATGAGGACCTGTTCTGGCAAGTGCAATGGTACCGTATGACGTTTTAGATCTTGAGTTCAGATAAGAGTTTGGTATCGGACTGGCATTTTAATTTGTATAAGTACTTGTCCGGAGCTGTAGCTACAAAAAAAGGGTTACACCCGGTCGCCTGGTGCATTACGAAACAAATTATTGAGAAAGGGGTTTTCTAGAGGTGTAGCTCTGGAGAGGTATGAGTTCATCTAGTGTTAATTAAAGCCTAATACTTGAGAATATGACATTCAACACTCTCTTCTAAATATAAATATAGATGTCAAAATAAAATAGCATCCGAAAACTTATTGATGCTTAAACTTCAAGCCTTACACAAGAAAAAGTAATGTACATATCAAAGTCAGGCCCAGACTGACGTTTAATAATAAAAGGCCCTATATACAATCTGCGTCGACCGAACAGGACCAAAAGCATTGGCAGACCAGTACTCAATCACTAGTTTAAAAGCAACCAGATCACCCCTGGTAGATAAGGTCATAACTCATTTTAGGCCCAATTTCATGCATATATCCATACGGTATTTCTTTTTCTTTCTTTTTTTTTACCTTTTTAGTAAAGTAGCTTGATTAGAGGGTTATTAACCTTTTATCAATGTTCGAATTTCGTGTATTATACGAGTTGAATAAAGGAAATATAAATAGTTAATAAGATATATTTGAGTATTATAAAACAATATTTTAAGATAAGATAAGATTGAATAAAACTATATATTAAGATAAGATAAGATTGAAGAGGGTGAAATAAAAGAAGTGGGAACAAGAACATTGAGTTTACAGAATTGTAACTTATTTATTAGATATAGATATGTAATGACGTAAAATGACACAGGAATAAAATTTCAAATAATATATATGTAAACTAATTAGTTAACTAGTTTAATACCCGTCCGGTGGACGGGTATTTTACCACAATAATATACCTTGATCTCACATCGGTTATAGCTTTTAAGACCACCCCGAATGGGTGTCGAAAAGCGGCCTGGAAACCATTCCACATCAGGCACACCGGCCCGTGTATGGCGTGGAGGGCGGCATGGTGGGTGAGGCACCGGTGTTGAGGCATAAGGGATGATGACATGGCATGTTGTGGTCGGTTGGTTATTTCTTTGTAACACGATCAAAGCTCTATAATTTGAACATATGCCAAAGGAATTGTATAAAAATTAAACCACTCCAAGTAAGTTAGGCATACAATTGCAGTCTTGTAGAACCCTAATCAAAGCATGTAACCATGTGTAGGTTGAAGAACCCGAAACAAATATGCAAAGCAAGAACTTTTAAACACTCAAACATCTGTTTGTATTCAACCCCAAGCAACTGATACATTCATCTACATAAATCTATTTCAAATTTCAGAACACCAGCGACTAAAATAAAACATAATAAAATATAAATTAAACTAAATTGCCCAAAGAAGATGATAATTTAAAAAATAATCGTTAAGGCAAAACCAAAAGAGAACGTGTACCCTCAGGGAGCATCTCCTAGATCTCAAAATCTGAAACATTGACCATATTTGATTACTTATATATAATTAAACATCAAACAATAGCTGTTTAGTGAACATGTAAATCATAAAAAAAGTATGATAATTTACCTGATATTTGAGAAAAAATATAGGGTATCCGTCAAATTAAAGAGGCTGACCCATTGTCTTTGTTCAACTGCTTGGTATTTCGATAAATTAATGCTTTTGGGTGTGTTCCAATAACCACGTACACATAGTACATCATGGATGGATATAAGCTAGATTGATAATTGTGGAATTAGCAAGCCAAAAATCACACATGTTTGTGTGTGGTTGCTAGTTACTTCACCCAACTTTTAAAAACTCAACTTCTTTCCAAAAATGGAAGAAAGAACTAGTTTAGAAAATGTACCAGCTAAGCGACGAACTGCCACTGGGAGTTCTCCATTTGAACCGTGGTATGCAACACTCTCAAATATAAGATTCAAATATGAAACTATTGAGTTCTAAATACAATATAACATGCGACCAGTTTCAACCCGCACCAATGCAATCATTACATATTACACAAATAATTAGAGGGAAAAAAAAAGTTAGGCAGTCAACATAAACATCGCTGACCAGTTCAACCTGCACCAAAAGTTAAAAGTTTCAACTCGAACCCGTTTTGACCCGTTACCTAACCTGCACTTGCCACCTCTAGTAATGATGATAAGATATGCACTTGCCACCTGTAGTAATAATGATAAGATAACTTGAGATGCATAAAGATACAAACCAAAGTCCAAAATAAGTAGACGTAATAAAACTTGAGCAAGTGGTTTATTTCTTATGAAAACTGAAGTAATGCCCACACAATGATTTGAAAACCAAGCAACAACACAAGTAGTTTTTACTTCAAAATCAAATAACACTCTCATAACAGTAGAAAATAATTGCCGATCATTAATAAACTCAGGCATTAATATTTTGGCTTTCAACTTCAAGCATTAAAATCAATCTCCTCAATTCCAAAAATTTCATTATTTAATAGCCACACAAAATCATTAAAATTTCTTAAAATGTGTCTAGGTTTAGTTTCTTAAAATGTGTCTAGGCTAACTAGGTTTAGTCGGGCTTTAGCGCTAGGTGCAAAATCCCTTCTATCTTCCGTTTTGATTTTAAAGATATCTTGGACATTCACAAATACGCTCGGTTAAGTAAGAAAGCGAAGAAGATTATTCACGGGCTTGCGATTATAAGATGCTGGTGTCTCTGGAAAGGAAGGAATGAGTTGATTTTCAATCAGTTGAACCGTAGTCCGCAAGATATTCTATGGGAAATTAAGTCGAGGGGTTTTGGGTGGCTTAGAAATAGATCTTCATGTAATTATATTAGATGGGAGGAATGGTGTAAATACCCGTTGTATATGATGTAGCTGTCTAGTCCTTTGCCTGTTTGGGTGGAGGAGTGTTTTGTATGGCCTTTTGCCTGTTTGGGTCGGAGGTTTGTTTTTTTAATGAAGTTTACTTTTCAAAAAAAAAAGTTATGAATTCTAATATATTGGCTTCAGATTTCGATTTCATAAAAATGAATATAGTAAAATCACAGAGCACCCTAGCAATGTAGGATTCAAAACAACAATAACAACAACCAAGCAAACTTCAAAATCAAAGCAACGTTATACGGACCCAATATCAAGAATCCCAAACAATCAGATCAAATGAGAAATAATAGAAAATCGGGGAATACCTGAGATTTAGACAAATCAAAAGAGCAAAAAAGTGGATCCAATAGTTTCAGCATGGCCAAACACCTCAAGAGGTACTGGAGCTACAAAAACTAATGGCTGGAAAGCATAAACAAACATGCATATTTAGTGCCAAGCATAGACAAACATGTAATTTAGTGTAAATCTAAAGAGAAGCATTAAGCAAACATGTCATAATCTTTCATATCTATGATGATATTCATATCTCGTCTTATGATCCATATATCCAAAAATAGTATTTCTATCAAAGTATTTATTATATCATTAATATACATAGTATAATTTAATTACAATCCATTTACCATAACCTTATAACTTATAATTAATTTAAAAAAAAAAAACTTACAATTTTATGATCATTATTTTTTATTTTTTTATTATTATTTCTTTCAAGTCATATAATAAGATGGATTGTAGTATCTTAAGAGATAAGTAAAAACTAAAATTATTTTGAAGAGCTGAAAATATAATTGTTCTTTTGTTTTAGTGTTTTATCTAATGCTGAAAATATAAATGTTCTTTTATTTTACTGTTTTATCTAATAAGTTATTTCATTAATAAGGATTATATACAAGTTTATAATTTAGATTTTTTTCGTCATCCAACCTGTGTAATACACGGGTTTGTAAGCTAGTTTACAATAAAAAAAACTAGTTATCTTAAAAACAAATTAGCCCAATATCACAGGAAACCTAGAATTTTACACAAACTAGGTTAGACACCATTAATTTTTTTAACATGATCCTTATAACTAAAAACAAGAAACAAATATCGTCCGAGGAGAGTAAAAAAAGCGATAGATGTTCTTCAATAGAAATATTTGTCAAGTTAAGGCACGTGTACATTTTTTTATTCGTAATCCATAAGCTTTTAAAGGATGACACAAAGGAGAATGGATGTATATCCTTCCATGTAACACACCAATTTTCACCATCAAGATGTTTTTTACGGAATAGCGGATGAGATTCAAGTTCACGATATGTTTAATGATGGTGGGTGCGGTAATCTTGAATTTATGGACTCAAGGGACTCGGTTATCATTATTTTAAAGCATTAATTGTGCAACTTTGAGAATCAGTCGTGGGAGGCCAAACTACACGACCCTAGATGTATACTTGTGGGTTTAAACACCCAAAGGAATCCCTAGGTCGATCCTAATCGGCCCGAGGGAGGCTCACAACTGAAAACAGAGAGAGGGAGAGATAAAGATGAGGAGGAGGAGGAGGAAGAGACTTGGAGCTGTGGTGATTTATTGATTTCCAGGTAAGATTTCGCTATCCAATCTTTAGATTTATCGTGTTGGTGATCATGGGTGATCGTTGGGGTTGTTTTGATATTAGGGATTCATGATTCTTTGTTTTGAGGCATGGATGGAAGATTGGAGTGGCGGTGGTGAGGAAGTTCCTTGAAAACAAGGGTTCCGACAAAGGTGCTAGTTTTCCAGCAGACTGTTTTGGATTCCGGTGGTGGAGGAGGCAGCGCTAGTACGAGTTGAAAGTGTTCGGCGACGCGGATCGTATGCAGTTCCAACATAAACTCAAGCCAATCTTCATTCGCAAATACCTGCACAAAGTAGTAATACATGCGCAAATATTGTAACGCACAGTCAAAATACTAAGTTACTATTTACTTATGCCCCAAGGGCCAAAAAATCTATGCGTCGTGCGCCAAAATAAAAAGTCTCTTCCCATGGCAACAAAGATCAAGGGCAGGACAAAACTTGTTCACGCCCCTAATGTCACACCCCGACCCGCAGCGGAAATGGTGATCGGGGCATGATTGGGTTTTCATCAAAGCTCATGACATTTACTACAAAGTTTCATATTTATTATTTCTTTTTAAAGAAGAACATTACAATAAACATACAAGTACAACATGTTCAAATACATATTTCATGACTTCATTATTTTTCTTCTAAGGCAATTTCCTATGTGTTTCTTGCTTCAACCTGTCCACCTGTATCATGTGTAAAAATAGGGTTTTGGGTCAACAAAAAGTTGGCGAGTGAATCTTATTTAAACATTTGAAAGGATTAGTTATGTTGGTTATCTGAATAATATTGTGCATAACCAAATATGAGTAAACGTAAATGTAAATTTAATCACAAAACACATAATATCAATTAATGCACAAGCACACACACCAAATGATGAACAATGAGATCAAGGCTCAATCAAACGGAGCCGATCAAATGAGGCACGCGATGTTCAACTCGTCTCCCACGAGGAACTGATGGGCCTAATGAATGATTTGCACGCAACTTGACAAAATGTAAACACGTATCACAACAAACATATTTACATCATAAGTTTAAGTCATATAATGGTAATGGCACAAGTTTGAATAAACGAAATAAGTAGAGCGACACATGATACACCCCAAAACATGAATAAAAAGGGGAATTTGTAAGGATTTACTCACATTGGGTGCGTTCTTTGATGACGTTGGATGCGCACGAGTTTTGAGATTTGATCGACGAGGAAAACTAACCTAAAATAATAACGAAATGGTTCGGCAAATAAATGGATTTTATTTGAGATTAATACTTTTAATTCATAATCTTAATAGGATTTTTAGATTTATTTTTGTGAGTTTAAGGACATTTTCCAACTTTAAAAATATTATTTTTAAGTATTTTTAATTGATTTTTAAATTAAATAAATAAATAAAAAGAAATAAAAATTTTGACTTTTTGACCGTTGACCGGTCGGACTGTGGTTAATTGTGCGCTGAGTGAGGTTCGAACCCGGGACCTCTCGTACGCGTGCACGCAGCTCTACCAACTGAGCTACGTGTCTAACCCGAAATATTCTCTGTTTTAATTATATTTATATACTAATTAAGTTTAAATTTATTTGGTTTTTATTAAAAAGGATTTATATGGCCGAACCGGTTGCAGGGACCCGGAGTCGAACTCGGGTCCTTCGGTTCGTATGCGCACAGCCCAACCAGTTGGGCTGTGTGTCTAATCTGTTTAACTCACGGATTATATTACTCTTATAAACATACTGTGACTTGTTCTAATTCAGTTCTAAAAATATTGGTTTTATTTCTGAAAGTCGGTACGTTGTAAGATTCGAACTCGTGACGTTTGTGTTGTTTGCGCACACAGTCCACCGCTGGACTGTGTGTCTAACCCATTTGAATATATGATTTTAATTATACTTATATTTATTCTCGACTTCATCTTCTTCGTTTACAAAAACTCAGATCAGTGAGATCCGACTGTTTTGTTTAATTCGATTATCAAAACTTATAATTGGTTGGAATGTAATAGTTAACGAGATTAAAGAACAGAATGTACCAAAACAGTGCGTTTACTTCAGATTTCCAGCAGGAGTCGTCGGCTCTGATTTGTGACTCTCGGCTGAGTGAAATGTTTGACAGTTTAGTTTCTTGTGTTATGAAATTAAGTTACTGAGTAATAGATATCAAGAGTTTTTAGATGATTATACCGATCGACAGTGAGACTTTGATGTTTCAGTGAAATTCCGGCGAGTGTGGGATTTCCCGGCAGCGTAGTCTGGGACAGATTCTGGTTGAAGGATTGAAGTTAATATATGTCTAATAATGGATTACAAACAAAAGAGTCGAGAATTTTACCGATTTGAAGTAAGTCTCGGTTTTTCGGTGAAAGTCCGGCGACTGTAAAATATCTCCGGCGACGTGTTTTGAGATGAATTAAGCTTCGGAAACGATCGTGGTACTGAGCGAAAAGATTCTCAGAGTGTTCCAGAGGGTATTTATAGTGAAAACAGGCTGAATTGAGTCAAGGTCCGCGAGTTAAGATTTCCGTCGGTTATGAAGGAAATTGATTGCCGGCAACGGTTATAACCGACGTCGACATCAATTTGAGCGTTTTAGTCAAGACTGATTTGACCAAAATCGCGGATTGCCGGATTTTCCGGTGATTGCGATTTCTGAGCGCGCGGTGATTCTCTGGTTTGAATCCGGGTTTACTTTAAGTTTTATTTATTTCTGTATTATTCCAAAGTAAAGTGCGTGGCGGAGTGGTGTGTTGTGTGTTTGTTGGAGCGGCTGATCCGGGTTCGAAACCCGGCATCCCTATTTATTTTTTTTTCACTTATTTTTTTATTATTTATTAATTATGGTTTAAAATTCTAACAATGTTTATTAGTTATGTATTGTTTAAAATTAATATGAACATTAAATACGCAACGAAAATTATAACTGAATATTCGATTAATAAACGAAGCAGTTTTTGGAAACCCGTTTTTCGACGAATGTTACACCTAAAGGGCCAAATTCTCGGCTCGCAGGCCAGGCCAATTAAACTTGTTTGAAACCCGCGCCCCAACAGAGGTAGCACGGGGTTGAATTTGTTTGTTAAAAACTACAACTATTACAAGGGCAACAAGACCGTACATGGCGCACATGCCAGATTTCTTCAAAGCTCAGGATCATTTTCCTCACCATCACCTTCGCCACCTTCTTCATGTTCACTATGGTTCACAGGCACCTCAAAGATCTCTTTCAAACGACCCACATAATCATCGTGTCGGAGAGCTTCCGTTACCAAATCCATCACAGGGAGACGAAGGTTGTTATATGTTTCTTGCATAGAAACTAGCTCATCTCCAGTCTGCTTTTCGTGCACCATTGAGTTTTGGTCGTTCTATTCAACCATTAGTGCCTCATTCATATGTGACACACATTCTTGATACCCTTCGTGATTATAAAACCCTGACACGTTTTAACCGAACACACCTAGGGTCTTATAAGTTGGTATCAGAGCTCTGGTTTGAGTGAAATTAAGTACAAGGAGGTAATAACTTGAACTCAAACCCATAAAGAATACCAAAACATGTAATTAGACTGATGGACCCAGGGACATAATTTTAATATATATATATATATAGGTATCAGTGTTGAGGAAATCTACTAAGGGAGGGAAAATTTTAAATGAAAGACAATGGTGTTGTCTTCGTAAGGTTTTAAAGATGTTGCACGAACTGAAACCCACTTCTTCGGGCATAATGTGATGATTACATGAAGGCACAAAACTAGTATAAGGATCGCGTGTCTGGCAAGTGCGCAAGAAGCATATGATACTCAGGAGACCATGAGGATCATCACTAGTATATCCGATAGAATTGGGGGACTTGAATGGGTATGGTCCTAAATCATGCGCAAGACCTTACAAGCCATGCGCGTAGAATACCATACCCAAACTTAGCAACATAACACTCAGCTATCATTAGAGGTATTGCGCAAGCCCTTATCCACGTGCACAATGTAATGACAGCTAAGGGAAGTACAAATAGCACGAGACCAAAGCCAATCAGCGTGCGCCAGACTCTGCCCACCTGAATCCCATGATGATCAATTTGGCATGATACAAGAAGTACAAAATGATAGTGACGTGTAAGCAATCAGTGTGCGCCATTCCTTGCTCCATAATCTACACTCACAGCTGGTGACAGACTCGACAATAAGGACATGATAGACCCCTGGGCTGCAGTCACTGTGCGCCAACGTCTTAATCCTTTGCAAGCACTAACAGTCGTGTCAGGGGGGACAAACCGGATACTCCTTGATGGAGATGTCTGGCCCAAGGCCCATAAGCCCATCTATTTCCCCATGGAAGGTGATAAGGGTGTACAGGGAGGACCACCGCACAGGGCCTTTAATTTCGAGGGGCACACATTTATTTTATAGAAATTCGATATATATATATATGAATAATTTTAAATAGTATACCTATATACCAACTCCAAGATATGCCTATTTACAAAACACGTTTTATGGTTTAGAAGTTAACCCATTGACATTAGGTTTAGTGAGCCAAATACCCATTTGATTTTAAAAGATAATAATAATAAAACACTACGAAATGACATATTTTTCCGAGCTCGAACAAGGTACTTGTATTCTCAGAAACGTCTCTATCCTTCCATACACTCTTCGGCTATAAATACTAGCCTTCGACTACACGTTTAGGGATCGGCTCTCTCATTCTCCCACTCTTAAAAACACACTCGTTTATTCTTTTTAAACGATACGCATTCTCATGCCAGAGAGTGGTTACAAAGAGAACCCCCATTTCTCCTCCTTGTAACGAGTTTCACGGTGTTCTATTTTGCAGATTGATCAAATTTTGACCTATGTTTTATGGGTATTTCGAGCATTTCAAAAGAATATATTCGGTATTAAAAATTTTAAATGATTATTGGAATGAAGTGCTCACGTGGGCCGTGGCTCCTGCTTTTTTAACATTAGATGTCAATTATTGAAGAAACCCTGGATCAACTAGACCAGAATCTAAGTAGATCTATGGAATGGGCTCTGCATAAAAGGGTTAACCCTTCGTTTGGTTTCACGATAGATGATGAATAAAACAGTACTCCGGCTAAACCTGCAAAATAGAACACCGTTAGCTCGCCACGGGGAGAAGGGGGGGTTCTCACCGTGACCACCCTCCGGCGTGATAATAAGTACAGGTCGTCGGAAGTAAGTATTGTAAGATGCTTGCACGATTGGGTGTTAATGGTTATAACCGAAAAGATGCTTGCACGATTGGGTGTTAATGGCTTGTAGAAGGTTTCACAGCTGTTACCCATCTATTATTCGTCACGTGTACATTCTGTTACAACAGAAAAGATTCCCTTTGCTTCTGCACCAAGTCAAGGATTTTGCTAAGGGAAAGTTTCTCAGGATTTACTGTTTCCTTGCGCGAGAAGCGCAAGTTAGTTAACTGATCTTCCTTCTTCTCCTTGCTGCTTAGCGCAACGTTTGGTGGATACTTGCTTTGATATAAATATATGCGCAAGGTTTGTGCATGAAGCATTATCAAACGAGAATGTTCAAGGTTAACTTTGAACCTTGCGCGGAAATGAACCATTATCAAACGAGAATGTTCAAGGTTAACTTTGAACCTTGCGCGAGCCCGCGCAAGGTAGTTAAATGAAGCATTTATCCAAAGAGAATATTCACGGTTAACTTTGAACCTTGCGCGAGCCCGCGCAAGGTAGTTATATGATCCTTTCCTCTCTTGGATATTTGGCGCAGAGTTCTAATAAATCTTATTTTGGCAAAGAAGTCTGCGCGCAGTTTTCTTAGAAATTATTAATGGGTATGGTTTCCTTGATTAGCGCAAAGTTTTTGGGACCATACCCCTTCAAGCCCCCCAGTCCAGTGTTGTTCCTATGTAAGATTAAAAGTAGGTGGAGCACTGGACTTAAGATAAATGTGTTGCGCTAGGTAAGGACTGGATTTTTGTTGCTTAATGCATCTTGGTGACGTGTCGTAAGTGAATTTTGAAAAAATATTTGAATTTCAAATATACTTAGACACGTGTCACTTTCCGGATGGTGTAGTTGGTGACGACGCACGTTCTTGAGACGTGGTGGTACTGTTGACAGGCTGTAATCCTTTCCTTCCAACCCCTTATGGCTTTGCCCCACCGGGCGGTTCGCAACCATCCCAAGAACAAGCCGAACCCGATGTGGATACGATGCCTGAGACGCAACCCGAACCCGATGTGGATACGATGCCTGAGACGCAACCCGAACCCGATCGCGAGACATCTAAACGCGGTAAAAGGTCACATAAAAAAGGACCCGAACGCTCCTCGTCGTAAGCATAGTTACGTTGTTTGGACGAAGGACGACGAATACGCGTTGGCTCGGGCGTGGCTCGACGTATCGGAGGACCCCGACATGGGTAAGTGTTATAAAACTACGCATTGACTTTATTTTTTTTACGTATCACTTATTTTTTATATTTTTTGTAGCAAACTTTCAAACCGGTCCAGAATTTTGGAACAATATTCATGAGCTATTTTTTTAATGCGATGGGAAAAGGTGATATCGTGACAAGGATTCCATATCTAGCAAATGGACCGATATCAACAACAAATGTCACCAATTCCAAGAAGTTTATCAACGAATGAAAGATAATAGGATGAGTGGTGAAGGTGACGTCAGTATTTTAACGAGGGCTATGCAAGAGTACGACCAAACAAGAGGCGTTTTCACGTACTTTAGATGTTGGGAGCTTCTAAAAGTCCAAAGTGGGCTAACGTACCGGCCATGACGTCTAATACTAGACGTAAAGCTAAACGGTCGAAAACGCCATCCTCGGTTGACCCGGAAACACCCGCTTTCGATGCGCGTACCTCCGACTTAAAAATTTATTTTGGACGATGTCGAGGAAGAAGAAGAGTTGGAGCGACCGCCCGGTAGAAGAAAAGGGAAAAAAACCGGGAAAATGCCGCTAGAGTAGTCTTCCGATAATCTCGAGTTGAAGGGAGATTTCAAGGAGATGAACCGACGTCTCCAAGACATACGAGACCTCGGTCACAAGCGTTGGGAGACTATGAAAGAACGAGTCGTCGAAAACAAGAAATTAACGAGATGCAAGCGGCAAGGCAAACGGAAAAGGACATAGAGTTTTTGTCCAAACCGATCGATCACCTTCAAGGCGACGCCTTGATCATTGCGCAAATGCACCGCCAAAAATTCGAGAAAATACGGCCTTTAGATTATCGTATTTTTTATTTTTTTGTAATGTTCCTTTTTTTCCGGTTTTTTTATTATTTTATTTTTTTTAGGTTTAGCCGGTTTTTATTTTTTTATATTTTTAGTATTGTAATTTAATTTATTTAATGAAGATTATTAGTTTTTAATTTAAAAAAAATTAATAATTGTTTAATGATTGGTTGGGGCATTATTCCACTACGCCTCTTTTGTAAAAACACCCAATAATGCATCCTATTTGATTGGACCGACACATGATAGAAAACGCTTATGGGTGAGAGCATTATTCAAAAAACCAGTACACATGGTCTAATAAGGTGTCACTTGATGTCTTGTTAACTGATTTAGGTTTAATGAGGTAGTTTTGGGGATGCGCCCTTCGCCCAAAATCTTTTTTCTTTAACAGCCAACATAATGATTTTATTAAAAAAACAAGCTAGATGTTAGCACCAACCATACATACATACATACATACATACTATAACAGAAACAGAGGTGAAGCCAAGCAGAACCCAGCTCTCTCACCAAACCAAACTACAAGCTACCTTCACCCAATTGAATCGACTATATTAGCGTTCACATCATCTAAAATACAATTAACACATTTGAATAATAATCATAAAAATTGAATATTGTCTAATTTTTTGACGACTACTATAATCCGCTTTGTAACGTATTCTAAAAGGAATTAATAAACAAAATACGTGTCACCTCCCTCCACTAAATTTACCTTTTATTTGATAACGTTCATAAACTAATTTAAAAACCTTAACACCATATCCAATCCAAGTGGCCTTTGGACTTACACCAATGGAATTATCCTAGATTGATATTGCATATTTTTTGAAATGTTAAAAAGGTATTATTATAAATATATGGAATGAATTCTTTGCTTTAGCATAAGATTACATATTGTCTTTATTATGTTAACATCTTTTTGCATTTGTAATCATTAACATTCATATTTTAAAAGGTAAACGGATCTAATTGCATTATACAAAGGTGATTTGGGATTTTACATGAAGCAAAATGTGTTTAAATAAATAGTAAAAGGTGCAACTTTGATTATAAAAATAAAAAAAAAGTGGTTATATGCATATTATCAAGCTTACTTTCTACATCAAAATACAACAATTACATGGTATATGATATAACACCATCGATTACTTCAAATAATTTTTTATGATGTACAAATCATCAATAACGCATAGTCTAAAGATAAATTCTTTTCTACTCGAAAATTAATTCTTAAAGTCTAACGAATATCAATTACTTAGCTTAACGTGACTGCCAAAAAGTTGTCTATAATAAAAAAAAAAAAAACTTCAACGTTTCAGTTTGTTTATGTCAATATTTTTTATATTCATATAATAAATTGATCATAAATATAATATATTATTAGAAATGACCATATCCCAAAACGTTGAAGAAAGAAAGAAAGCTCACGAGAGTTGAGATTTGGCGTCATTTTCAAACCAAGTCTTCCAGTTTTTGCGTGCTATCAGAACGGTACGAGTAAATTGAGATTTAAAAAACAAACATTTTTTTTTATATCAATTGGTGGTGGATCATGTATTTAAAAAGAAGAGCTTTAATATCATGGTTCATAAATTTAGCAGATCGATGGTAAAACTTTGTTAAAACCATCCTAGTATATAAGTTTTGAACGAATAGTGCTACAAAAGTATGAACAATATTTAGAACCGGATGAGTTATTTTTAAAGAATGAATGAGCTCTAAACAACTGCTTATTATTATTATTATTATTATGTCATTACGATGTGCTTATTTATATCTATGTCTAGATTTAAATTTTGCTCAATACCGAAGAACTACTTTCCTGGTATCGTAAGTTTAGCAAGTGTCAGTGTTGTACCAGTATTGTGACGAACCGAACCAATTCCAACCGAACATCGGCAAAGACATCGAATATCGAAACTTGTATTGATATTTGTTATTATGGTTTTTACCGATGTTAAAAGCGTGTCGCTATGTTTTAAAGTCATACCTGTATTGTGACGAACCGAAGCGATTCCAACCGAACAACACCGGCACCGGCATCGAATATCGAAGCTTGTACCAATATTTATTTTTATGGTTTTTGTCGATGTAAAATGCGTGTTAATATCTTTTAGGGTATGTAAAGACTTTATTATTTAGTTTTCTCTTTTAGTTGCTATACCGAGTATTGTGACAGTATGGTAGCGATACGATCTTAATTTATCAAAAGCAAAAACAATAAAAATTAATACCGGTACCGATACAAATGGTGTTCAGTCGGTTTCGATTCGATTTGGTACGATAACAACCCACAATAGGCGTTTTCATTAACATTTGTATGTCAATGTTGAAAAGGTAAACATAGAATGCAAACAAACCGAATGATATCAATTGAAAAACATTGGTACTAGTATCGATTTTCGTTTTTATTGTTTTTCGATCAATGTAAGGTCTTCTCCTTCGATTACTATAGCGAGTATTGATACCGTAACGAACTGAACAGATACTAACTGAATTCCCGTCGCTAGTTAAATATTAATCACATGACTTACCCAATTATTAAATGTTTATTATATTTCCTTGCCTGTTCTCATAACTAAAGTTTATCTTCACAATAATTTGTTATTTTGAAATATAATAATAATAAACATATTAAATTTCCATTTGAAAAATAAATAAACAAATAATTGTTGAATGTTACATGGAAGTAAATAGTACTCGTGTTTCTTTCTCTTTCCAAACACCCTTTTTGTTTTATTCACACTTCCTTCCATCCATCTTCACATCACAGCTCACAAACGAATCCCGTCCTTCACCGGTAGTAACCACCCCTTCACATTCAATCTGAGTCAGAAATGGGAGGTGTGACGTCATCCATGGCGGCAAAGCTGGCGTTTTTCCCACCAAAGCCTCCTTTGTACAAGGTGGTTACTGAGAAATCATCAAGTGGAGTGGGTTGTTGTTGTTAGACAGACGTGTTGAGGTTAGCCAGTAGAAGGGGGAATAAGATCGTTGCGGTGTACGTTAGGTACCCCATGGCTACTCGTACCCTCGCATGGGAATGCAATGCTGCTGATATTGGTCAGATGTACGACCTCTTCATTCATTTCAGTATTCATCTTAAACTTAGTTAATCTCATGGGGTAGGTTAGTCTTTTTTTTTTAATTCTTTCTTTCTGCCCTATTTATTTATTTATTTTTTTAAATACTTAAGTTGCTTTTGCTGTCTTATTCATCTTTATTTGGGGCTTAATTTCTAGTCGATAATAAAGATTTCATCTTTGGGGATTAATTTCTAGTATGATTTCATCTTTTCTGATTTGGGGTTTATTACTTTCTGCGGCATAAAGATTTCATCTTTTCTGATTTGGATTGTAGGATTAATTAAGGGGAAATTGAGGATAAATCTAGATAATTAATCTGGAATTAGTAACATTAATCTTTCTATATCTGGACAAATCACAATAATATGATTTTAAAATCTCATGTTAAAGTATTAAACTTGTTAGAATATGATTGTGTTGATAGAATCTTAGATTGTTTAGCTCAAATCCTGGAAATTCATGATCTAATCACTGGAGTTATGGTTTTGTGACTTTATTGTCTATTCAGAAGTTAGACTGGTGGTGTGTGTTTTTTGCAGGTATGATTACTCTGGATACGGACGGTCTTCTGGAAAGGTGCATAGACGGTTGAATTTCTGTAGTGATTTTTACGTTTTGTATAAAAAAACGGCTCTAAAATGGCTTTTTGTGCAGCCAAATGAGCACAAAACGTATGCAGATATTGAAGCTGCATATAAGTGTCTAGAAGAGACCTACAACACAAAGAAGCAAGAAGATATCATCCTCTATGGTCAATCTGTCGGGAGTGGGCCCACCGAGCTGCTCGTTTACCTCGGTTAAGAGCCGTTGTGTTGCATAGTCCTATTTTATCGGGCCTGAGAGTCATGTACCCTGTTAAGCAAGCATACATATTGGTTTGACATTTATAAGGTATGAATTCGTTTCATTTTTCTAATAGATTGTTTATATATTGAATTTGAATAATCTTTTAATGTTGTACTTATGATTCTTGATTGGTATTGTGCAGAACATTGATAAATTTCAATTTGTGAAATGCCCTGTTCTTGTCATCCATGTAAGCATCATTTTTGTATATAATCACTGATAAAATCTTCTTGCTTTTGATTCCCAATGTTTTCTTGATGAGAGACTCTGTTTGTTTGTTTAATCACCCATCGCTATCTTTAATAATTGAAATGTTGCCATAAAGATAAGAATCGGGACTTTGTTAGAAACCTCTAAACAGGTTGTCAAGATGTCAAAATCAGCATGGTAGATTAGTAGGTAAACAAGTCCAAATTTGACCAAAAAGTCAAAGTTTGTCCATGATTACTCATTTTGTTTATAAGTACCAAGATTCATTCAGTAGGTAAAACATTGTTTATTAGATGATGACCCGTGCCCGATCTTGCTAATCTGGCGTTTGACCTTTGACCATCATGATGTCAAAAACTTGCAGGGAACTTCCGATGAGGTGGTCGATTGTTCTCACGGGAAACAACTTTGGGAATTATGCCAAGAGAAATACGAACCGTTATGGATCAAAGGAGGAAAACATTGAGCTCTTTCCCGAATACATCAAGCACCTCAAAAAATTCATCTCTGCCTTGGAAAAACCACCATCATCACGAAGGAACAACAATTCAATAAAAAGCGTTGACCAATCCACCAATAATTCTAGTAGGAGAAAGAGTACGGATTGTTTTGAAGCTCCAAGGAAAAGCACGAGCAAGAAAGAGCCTTTTGATTTCATTAATGAACTTGAACCCTTTGCGTTGAAGTTTGAAATGAATGATGACAAAGTTGGAAAGCCGAGAATACCTTACGAGCACATGGAGAGGTCACGAAGGAGTGTTGAGTACATTGAAAAGCCGCGAAGTAGTAGTACTGATATTAAACCCGAATGGCCTCGTATGAGTGTTGATTGTATTGACAGAATTCAAAGTTAGTTTGTAAAATCACAGATAGTGTAGAGGAAAGGAGACTGGTGGGGTTTAAATTGTGTCTTTGTTTGTTTTGTTAATTCATGTTGTGCTAGTTTGTGTTGGATCTTAAAGAGAATCTGAAATGTAATCAAGCTTGTGACATGTCGTAAGTGCATAAAGAAATGAAGTCATGTCTTATCCTCAAAGGTCCATCCCACGCGACACCACCGTTGGTTCTCTTGAGGATCGGCCCATTTATTGATATGGTTTCGTTGTCGTTAAGAAATTGGTCATGATGTTCTTTATAGTTACCGAATGAGATTCAACATTAGCCAATAAACCTAAAATGATAGCAACACAAAAACAACTTTTAAATATTTGGCAGGTCACAATAAGGGTCTGAGATCATTCCAGGAATGGATGCAGCTAGTATTTATTAACCGGACCAGTGCATATATTTATTTAGATTAAGATTTTAACCCTAGCAGTAGCTAACCAGCAGCTTGTTGCCATTGATGCTGGTTGTCCAGTTCTATTCAGAGGTCATACGACATGTTGTTTATAGTTCAAACTTGAAAGAACATATTTCAAATGAAAAAATAGATTCATTCTAATGAACAAATCTTCAAACTTGAAAAAAAGGGTTTTTTATTGTAAGAGTCCCATGCACATCTGGTTTCTTTATGAACAAAATCTTGAAGCTTAAAAATTAAGACATTCCATCTGGATTCTTGAATTCGATAACTTGAATAAAGAATTTAAACGGCGTCTTTATGAACAAAATCTTGAAACTTGATTCAACCAAACAAGTTTATGCGGAGACCATTAAAATCCAATAACTTGATTACAAAATTCAAGTTTAAGAGCATTCACATTCAATCCCCCATTTTATTTTTATGTGAGAGAATTCTGTATATTATGAAAAGTGATTATGGGGGGTTGTGAGTGGAGGAGAGAGAAAATGTTACTGTTCATCTGTAAATTTAGGGGGACACTGTTCACCTCTATAATTTTTTAATATTTTTTAAAAAGTGGTTGTGAGTGGAGGGGAGAGAAAAACGTAATGATAAATGTATTAAAAAGTATTATTATTTAATTGAAAAGGAGAGAGAAAAGATACTTGTTTTTAGTGTAATATAGGGTAAAAAATGAGGGGGCTGGATGTGCATGCTCTAAATCACATTCTCTATCCCCATCTACATAATTACACTAAAAATCACTACATTTCTCTCTTCTTTTTAATTAAATAATAATTTTTTATACCTTTCTCATTATCATTCAAGTTTTAAGAAATATTAAAAAATAACTCCACAAATATACAGGTGATAAAAGAGGGAGGGCATTGTGGTATAGCAATGGAAGCCTCTTATCATCCTATCAAGAACTCTGCACACAACCCCAAATCATCTCTCAAAGATGAAATCTAAATAACACACATTCAGACAAACAATTTGTAATCTTAATGTAATCACAGTTTTTCTAAATGTATAATAATGATTCAACAAAGTAACATGAAGAGCAAACACACACAGACAGACAGACAGACAGACAGACAACATAAGTCTGGTTTTTTATTGTAGAGTAGTAGTATTGATAACTGTTTGTTACCCATAGCACCTGATCGGGTCAGTGCATCCCTTTGCAGCACTCTGTTTGGAACCCTGACGCCCCCCACCCTTTTCCAGGTACTGCTGGTGGTACTCCTCCGCTCTGTAGAATCTTTTGGCTGGAAGAATTTCAGTCACAATCTTATTTTTTAAAGTTTTCTGCTTTTCTTCCAGTGATTCCTTTGCTAAGCGAGCTTGTTCTTCGTTATAATAGTATATGCCTGATCTATACTGGGTACCCACATCACCACCCTAAAACAAGTACACATTTACCAGTAAAATAAACTTCACTTTTTTAAATTACGAGAATAGTTTAGATTTTTTTTTATTTTTTTTTCTAATTTCCAATAATTTCCACCAATCACAGGACACCTATCACCAATCATCGACATATTACGCTATGTGTAATGGGCTTCACGCCCATAGCCATCTCAATAACTCATCCCATTAACATGCACACACCACCCTGGTTCCTCGTTTTTTTTGTGGGAGCGTAACTACATCGACATTTTGATGGGGCGTGGCCGCTGCCCCAAACAAACCCTTTCCTATCTAGTTGTTTGAAGCAATCATCTTTTTTTTTGAACGACAAACAAAATAAAAGTTTGGCTACCCGGGGTAACCCAATGGTAAAGGGCAACCCTATACGCCTGCTACCACAGACAGTGCTGCATAGCCCAAGCCTACCATCACCAGTTTCCGGGAAAACCTGTTGCCCGAAGGCCCACTGTGATAAAACCAAGTTGGGATCAGATTTGAACTTGACCTCTAACCTCAAACCCAAATCTTCACTTCCTCTCCAATGCCAATTGAGCTATAGCTCATTGGCTTGAAGCAATTACACTCTTTTTTATTATTTATTTAATTTAAACACTACTTAGTGTGACCACTAGATAGTGAAACCACTTGTGCCTATGTGTCATGGCGTTTTTCACTTGTTTATGAAACCATAATCGAACGTCCTTACACCACCGGAATAAAACCTCCTGCGCTGCTTTGATTTTATAAAAAAAGTGAAATTTTTAATTCGTGGGGCCCTGCACCCTTGTTGCGTTTTGATTGATTGGTAATTTTAAATAGTTTTTTTTAACGGCAAATTTAGATAACTGAAGGACCACTGAAAGTATCATCGTGCTACCGGCGGAACCATCTAATTATATCCATCTCCATTAGGCAATAATGCATATACACCAATTTAGGAGGAAAACCACTAAATCTGGAAAAAAAAACCCCTTTGTAGAAATCAAACTCGGGAACTAATGTCCCCAAACTTATCCCACTCCAAAAATACCACTAGACTATAATGTCGTAATTTTAAATAGTAACACTATTTTGCTAAATCCCCGTTCCTACGTCAAAAAGGATATTTTCACCTAAACTACCTTCAATTGAGTTGATAATAAGAAATCATCGAATGAAAAGCAAAAGTGAAATAAACCTGACGATTGAGGCTAGTGGGATCATGACGAGACCAAAAGAGAGACAACAAGTTAGTGTAGGGACAAACAGCCGGGTCAAACCCTTTCATATTCAGCAATCCACAAAACCCTTTGATCTTGAATCCGTTAAAGTGAAAGGTATGTATTATATATCTGCGTTTTATTGTACTTTCTTCGTATTTTGTTTAACTTTTGTGATCCATTTTCGTTTTTTGTTTCCTCTGTTTTGTTTTAGAAGTTATCATCGTCTTTAGTATATTCGGATATGACTTCAATCCATTGCTGATCTTCAATTCCTTTTTGATTTCTCTTATACCGGAAGAACAATGTTGATGTCATTGGCTTTAGTCTCTTCATGTATTCATGTTAGATTTTGCATAATACTTCGTATGGTTATTATTTTTTACCATTTTTTTATTTCAAGGTTTTGATAAATGTTTTTTTCCCAGATTCATGTTTAAATTTGATTACCGTTTTAGGTTTCTTTTGTGTAAGGTATGCAGTTCCGATATGTCCTCTGTAATCTCATGTCTATTTGTATCTTGGTTCTATTCTGATTAGTAAATGTGATTCAGGTTATAAGTTTTTGTTGTTTTCTGTCCGGGATACAAATGATGCAGATTCTCACCGGTTGATGCAGATTCTCTGTAATCTCATGTGTATTTTAAAATAACCGCTTGCTTGATGCAGATTGTCTTAATATCAAGATAGCTTCAATTATCTATGACCCTCTTTCTGTGTGATGACATAAATACGTTGTTGATGAAAAAGGAAATTTTTTTATCTGTATAAATTATCTAGATAATATTTGTATTGGGAATTAAAACTTTCATTGTCGGATGTACTTGATGGCAATTGATTCTATGTTTATCACAGCCGCCACTTACATATTTTATCATTACTTTGTCTAATTGCCAGTACATAACTCATTGGTTTTCTATCAACCAAAAAATTTAAGCCCCAATAATTTTTCTATTATATGCATTCACACATTTGCTTTTATTTTACAAAACCATTACATATAATTTAAGTAGATTTTTGATCCATTGTAACGACAACAATTTCTTTTATATAAAAACCAATTAAAATAAATTAATGCTTATCCATACCATATAAAACTACCATAATTTATGTTTATTACAAACAGAAAAAGTAAATACACTGAAAACACAATATAATACTAACTACTCGGAAGCCCTTAACTATACGTCTTTCTTTAAAAACTTCCGAGATTTGACTCAATTGTATATTATATTTTTTTGTAATTTCTAGTTCATTCAAATATTTAAATCCTTTATACTTTAAAAATATTACTATCCATATATTTTGTATATTCAAAATTAAAATAATAAACTTATTCAAGGAATATAAATGATCATTTATACGTATTTAAGACACTGTTTTTAATTAAAATTCATGTAGTAGGAAACTTTTCTTTATTTAGATAACCGGGAATATTAGGTATCAGTTTTTAACTCTAAATTCAGATATTCTAATTATATAATATTGTTTTTTTATTTGTACTAATATGGTAAAATACAAATTCAGTTTATCGATTTGGGCTGTATAGGTATTATACACAAGACCCAATTTCCTTTTTCTTATATAAATTGCTCTACACATATGTAAACTATATCACTTTTATGTTTAAATCTCTTCTGACAATGGTTTATCTTCCATTTGAGATGGTACTCTTTGAGATTTTAATCAAGCTAAATGGTAAAGCCATTCATCGATTCAAATGTGTTTCCAAAGAATGGTGTGATGGGCTATCATTATCTGAATTTGGTTTTTATCATGTTACATATGCGAAAAATTATCTGGTAATATGTTCTCATGTCATATATTTGTTACATTTATATTAAGTTACTTTTTGACCAACATTCTTCTTATTAAACTTATGCATTTTTGTCATTTATGTTTTAAGGAGTATCATCGAGACAAGGGTTATTGTATTTCAATGATGGAGTATGAAGATTTTTTTCCTGTTGAATTATATCATAACTCGATTATCCCAGATGACACAACTAATAATGAGTATAACGTTGTCGAGGATATGCATAACAAAGATAAAGGCAAACGCAACATTTCTGAAGTGTATGACATCGATGCCTCAGTGCCTTGCTCTCCTAAAATGCGTCGAGGATATGCAGAACAAAGATAGTACATTTAAGTCTCATACCTTTGTATTATGGGCTTTTCCTATTGAATATTAAGTTCAATTTTATCTTTTTGTTTGAATGGAAATTTTATATACTGGTTTCCATTTACTTACAAATTAGGACAACCTATGAATGATAAGTTTTTAACTATGTTTATTTATTATAATAATAAAATTTTTGTTTAGTGTCTTTAATTATACCTCGCAAATAAACTTAATAACTTGTATTTTTCTAATTTTCAAATATGTCATTTGGTTATAGTACCACATTTAGAGGGTGTTTGGGATTACGTTTTGAAGTGATTATTTGATTATTGTGTTTGTAAAACATAAATAATCTAAAAAAGTGTTTGGATGACAATGTGATTATCTGCCTCCAAAACGCAGTTTTGAAAACGCAAAATCTATTTTAAAAACACATAATCTATTTTGAAAACGCAACACCAAACACCCCCTTATATTCCAAACATACTCAACTTTTAATTTTAACATTTTCATATGGTATGAATATATATACAAAATGTCTTACTACGTTTCAACAACCATGTATTGGAGAATATACACTCGAATTCCATAATTAAGTGATTAACATATTGAAAATGGTAACTGTTTTTAACCCGTACCGAACCGGGTATATTCGGTACCGGTACCGGTACCCACTTTTGGGGATTTTCGGTACCGGTATTTTCGGTTTCGGTACCGGTCGGTACCGAGCTCATCCCTACTTCAAACTGGTTTATAAATGCGTGAGTTCGTCAGTAGAAGCCAATGGTGGAAGAAACATATGAAGAAGAATATGAATATGCATATGCTGCTATAGCCTCCAATTCTTCATTAGAAATCACACCTAAAAAGACTTCATTTGATGGCAAGCTCGAGTTGGTAGTGTCAAGTTTGTAATTGCAGCTTGGTGTTCAGCAGTTAAAAGACTTATCATCCGACCTTTTGGTTTGTTCTTTTTGTTTGATTTTTATTATATTTATACACTTATGATTATAATTTATCTAAATAACTTTCTCAACCCGGGTTGCACCCGGGTGATAACCTAGTATATATATATATATATATATATTTAAAAAACAATATGTTTTTTTGACAAATTTCTAAAAGGGTCTGAAGTCTGAAGAAAAATATAAAAGGGCCTTACCAATTTTGTTTCCTTGTGCCCCAACCCAATCTATGTAAGTGGCCCAATCAATTAGAGTATTAAACCCAACCCCCATGTCCAATTAAAATAAACACTTCTAGTTCAAAACCAATTAAATAAAGATCAAAAGTGAGGGCGGTAAAAAAGAACAACAGCGATGCACATGGCCATCACGCAAGGGTTTTGAGAGAACGAACAAAATCACGAGACAAAGATGTTAGGAATTGGTCCTAGAATTGGATTTTCTCTTGAAAACAAACAACAACAACAACAACGTAGGGTCTCGAAATATGCCGGTAGGCTAACATCATGGGATTTTGTCTTGAGACTTGAGAATCACCTGTGCATGGAATTCTAAAATTCGTGTTTTATGTAAGTATTATTGTGTGATTTCAAACTTTGAATGTTTTTGTTTAATGTTTAATTGTGTGTTTAGGCTTTAAATGTTTATTTAATATGTTTAGGGTTTGAAACTTGAATGTATATTTTAAATTCTTGTTGAAACTTTGATGTTTAATACTTTAATTGTATGTTTTTTTTGTTTAACGTTTAATTGTATGTTTAGACTTTGATTCTTTGAATATTTATTCTAAAATTCTTGTTGAAACTTTGAATGCTTATTTAATATGTTTAGGATTTAATGCTTTATAGTGAATAGTTTATATATGCAACTTTATTAACAGTTGAATGTTTTTGTTTAATGTTTAGAGATTATTCCTCCATTCCCAAATACAAACACCTATCCGATATTAAAAATATAAAAAAAGAAGTTAGAGAAAGAAAAAAGAAAGGCGGACGAAGTAAAACAAAACTGTATACAAGATTTCCTCAAAAGAACCTCAAAGTTCTAGTTCTAATTTGGATGTTAATGTGGGTGAAGATAATGTGGATGCCAATGTGGGTGAAGATGTTGTTAATGCTAATGTTGATGAAGATGATGTTAATGTGAATGTTGATGAGAATGAAGATAATGTTAATGCGGGTGAAGATGATGTTATGTGAATCTTGATGAGAATGAAGATGATGACAATGCTAATGTAGATGAAGCTAACGTGGGTGAAGATGATGCCAATGTTAATCCGCGTATTGATAATTTTATCCTAGAATTTGGATGGGCTTAGTCATAACTTGATTAAAGAATTGGTTAAGAAAGGTCCAAAAGGAGATTTGACTGTTGTTGTTAAGGGTCCCTTGGATAAAATTGGAAGACGATTTTCTAATATCATGTATACTAGAATTCTATGAAATAGGGAGACGTGTGATAGAGTATGGCTAGTGTATTCAATAGAGCTTGACAAACCCTTTTGTTTTTGTTGTAACTTTTTAGAAAAGAGCATCTGAGAGGTGGATTGGATGATGAAGGTTATACAACTTGGAAACATGCTAACGGTAGACAAAAAGAGCATGAAGTTAGTTTATAAGATTTGAAGAATATGGATTAATGGTTTGAAATGCATTGGAACTATATTTGGAGTTGAAGTTGATTGATACAATTTTATCAAGTCACATTGTCACCTCCCTTTGGATGTTTTAAATGATCTAAACCAACACAACTTTTATCCTAATGCTATAAATGCATATAAAATGTTGTTGACAATTCTGGTAACAGTGGCATCCGCAAAAAGACGTTTCTCAAACTTGAAGTTGTTGAAGTCCTATTTACGTTCTACAATGTCCCATGAAAGACTTAACAGATTGGCAATGATAGATATTGAAACTGAAATATTAGAAAGTATGGACTATAAAGAGTTGATAGAGAGTTTTGCTTCCAAAAACGCTAGAAGAACCACATGGTTCGCTTAAGTAAGCAGGTTCGATCATTTTGCTACACTACTTTTGTTAATTTGTCTTATTATTTTATAACAATTATCGTCGTGTTATGGGTTTTTAGTTTTTATATATTTGATTGGCTTATTGATAAGTTTATATTATATGGTTATTTGCGGGTAGGGTCAAAGTTTTTTTTATCTCGGTGAGGGTTAATTTTTTTTTATGATTCTCGTAGACGGCCTTCCCGCGCTTGACCCGAAAGCCGCTCTTGAACTACATGTTTACACTCCTTCCGTCTAAGAATTTCTTCACAGATAACACTCTATTTTCGGCTGCATAGTCTAACAAATTGAGTTTTCCCAATGACTCCTTACACTTTTGCTCATCCAAACTCCTTAACATTAAAATACCATTTTTATTGCTTCCTCTTTTATTGCTTTAAGCTTAGACCCCACAAAAGTGTTTTTAGATCTCGCGTCATCCTTTGAGTTTAACCGATTTTTAAGCGCATCCTCAAGCCCATGTTTAGTTAGCCAACTGTTAAAAAACCAGAAGGGGGGATCGACTAAAATTGTTTTTGACTATAAGCAGGATGAGTGGTCTATGGCCTAAGATATTTCTATCCAAAGCCAGTATAGGTGGAGACGTCCATCTATTCATAAAATCAACACATAGTAAAGCCCAGTCTGTTTTATTTAGCTTTTTGTCATCATCTGACATGTACGTGAATCTTCTACATGCCATTGTATACTCCAAAAATCCACCCGTACTAATGAAATTGTTGATATAGATTGCGTTTTTTATGATGAACAATGAATGCAACCTATCTTCTAAGACCCTAACTTCATTGAAATCTCCAATTATAAGCCATATACCTTGGATAGAGTTCCGTAACTCTAGAAGTTCATCCCACAACCATTTCCGACTTGAAGCAATATTTGGTGCATAAATATTAACAACCGCCAACTCAGCCGATTCCCCTATAAGCTGCCTTTTATCAATAGACAGTTTTGATTTTTGATTTCTAAATTCTTTTCGAATATGAACATGCCTGGGTTCTATAGAGAGATGACCCCCTGACCCTTCTATCTGCATATACCTTTGAATACTCCACCAACGTTCTGTCCCAAAATCTCTTCACCACCCTATCGAGCATATCCCGGAACTGGGTCTCCTAGATTGCCGTGAAAGAGAGACTATGATCCTTTAACAAACTGCGTATCGCTGAAGCTTCTCGGGGCACCCCCTCCCCTTTGACATTCATTGATCCAAAATTCAATTTTCTAAAACGTCCTCATGTTCCTCTATCAGTGCTTCCTTAATATGTCCGTCATTGTTCGTAAGCACAACCCCCACCTTGGTTGCCACACGTTTTGGTTTCAACTTCGTGATCTTCATCCACCGTTCTCCTCTGCCTATGGTTCGTTCCGAGGAATTGGTGATGGAATCCGACCATCAAGTCCCAGTCGATACTCCTTCCTTCCAATCCAAGTTGGATTTGTCATCCATCGATGGTCCATCTTCCGTATGTGGGTCGCAAATAAAGGAATCCGCTACCATTTTTTTTCAAATCTTTTTAGCTTTAACATTTCTTGTCATTGCCTTTTTTCTAAGGTTAAATCGCGTCTCGTGTGACTGTTCAATATTTGGATTAGGCACCTTTTTTTACATGAGAACTCGACTTAAGAGCATTGGATCAAACTTTTACAAGTATTATTTTTTTTCTCTCTTTTTTTGAACCGTGTTTATAAGCCCACACTCCCCAGCTTCTATGGGTCCATCAATGTTTTCTGCCTAGCCCCACCAATTTGTGATGATTGCATAGGCGACATGATGTGCGGGTATTAAATTGCAATATTTTAAATGGATTGAGTTGGAATTAGATGTTTTAAAGTGGTTATTTGGTTTGATAGTGGTATTTACTGAGTATTGTGTTTTGCAGGATTAAGAGGTTAAAAATAACGAGAAAATGGAGCTGGAATGAGAACTGGGAGCGGAAACAAGAAAATCCACGAGGTAGTCCCCCACGCCATGCAGGGGAGGTTGGTATAGCTGTCGCGACGCGCGGCGGAGGTTGAAATCAAAGCAGTTTTGACCGACACGCGCCAGGGCTTGGAAATCAAAGCAGTTTTGACCGACTAGGCGACACGCGCCAGGGCTAGGAAACTCTCCCGCGACGCGCAGGAGAGGTTAATTACGCAAAAGTATAAAAACTGAGTTAAAACATGTTTTGAGGGCCATTCTGAGACATAGCAGCCGTTTTGCAAACTCAGGAGCTATTAGAGGGATTTTGCAAGAGTTTTCACTTCCCTCAAGAAAATCTTTCATGTTTAATCGAGTATTGAAGACTATTGAAGCAGTAATGATGACCATGAGCGGCTAAACCTTCCATGACTTCCACTTGCATGAAGTTTTACCTTGTTTTACATTAAACTTTGTTTACAAATTCGTTGTAACAGGTACAGCTTGACCACTTGTGTTGAATTACTGATAAACGTTTCTTGTGTTTGAATTACTTGTCGTTTATTAAGCGTATTGGCAACTTACTTGTGTTGTTAGCGGGTTGGTAAATTGATGGGTAATTGATACAAACAAACGGGTTATTAGGTGGCATAGTGAATCTTAAAAACTATCCTTATTAACTAATCAAATTCATTAATTCCAAGGCCATGTCTATGTGGTGTTCTGAATTGGTAAACAAGTTTTGATGTTAAACGGGTAATTGGGATTCCAGGTGGAAGTTACTCCTCAAATTGATCAAAACTTTCGTAATTAGTTTCGTGTTTTTGCAATCAAATTCATCAAACCCCCAAAGTTAGATAATTTAGTTTTTAGTTAAATCTCTACAATGACCACAAATTCCTCGTGGATACGATACCCTACTTACGCTATCTACGTAGTTTAAATAGGTTTTTGAATAACCCTAACGACAATCATCACGACACTGTCCCCTCGTATTCCCCTGCTTTTAACGAACCAATGTTGTGGTTCTCGAAAAACACTTGGGCCGCTTTCGGGCTCTTTGAGAATTTGATTGTTCCCTGGCCCCCAATATTTCACCACCCATAGAACTTTCGTCTTCCTTTATCGAAGGTTCCGTAGAAGCTACCGAAGAATTATCGGCTTCCATCTTTTCTGGTGATGTGTGATGGAGAGGTTGAAACCCGAATGTTAATATGTTTATCTTATGTGTTTTTATGTGTTTTAAGTGATTATAAGCTCTGAATGTGATAACGACGAGAAATTGTGGTTTTGTAGGTTAATCGCTTAATTCAGGGAAGTTAAAGTGATTAGAGATGAAGCGGAACAGTTGCAGATGATAACTAAGGAAAAGGATGGTGTTCGGGAGTTGTTTCGGGTTAGAAAATACTTTGGAAGCACGAGAAATGAGAAAGAATGAAGTTTGGGGGCCATTTAGTCATTTGCTGAAAGTTAGAATTGTGAAGGAAAGGAGATGTGCAAAAACCAACCATAAGCTACGGTAGATCAGCCATAGGTTACGGTTGAGGAGAAACAAAGAACCAGAAACAGTGAACCGTAGCCTTCGGTTCTGAACCATAAGCTACGGCGGGATTCAGCAGGGTGCACGTGGGGCTTGTTTAACGTATAAAAAGGGTTTTGAACCCTAATCAAGATCAATCACTTGAGGGACGGAATTGGAGATCAAAAGGCAGCAACTTTGGGTATTTTTCACCTCCAATCATCATTATTCCTTCCACAAATCCAAGATCAAGAAGATGCTATCAACCGTTTATCAAGCTTTTGACGATCAATCGACTAAGATGAGCGGCTAATCTTTTTATGGTTTCCTCCGGGTGGAGGGTCTTGTAAGTGAACCAACGTTATGTGTTTGAACCTTTGTTAGAATTTGGTAATCTAAGCATTCGATGCTTTTTACCAGTTGATTTGATTTAATTGAATTGTAAACGATTGGTTTTGTTTAAATATTAATTCCGAGTCATTCAATTCCCGAGATTTCTAATAGTCGGGATATATTTGATAGGTGTTAGGGTTGGTAATTTCAATTGGTGTTCATGTGATAACCTTTCATTGTTTTACAATCAAAGTAAGTAGTCTTTGAAGATCACAATTGGTTATTCAAATTATGCAATTATGTCTATGTGATTGTAAACAATCAAACACGTAACTGAAGTTTTCTTTGAATCTAAAATCCGGAGGAACCATTGTTTTCTCCAACTGTTTACAAACTCGTTTTCTTAGCATTTCTTAGTTTAATCCAAACAATCAATCAAACAAATTTTACGTTTTTGCAAGTAGTTAATCGGTACTTAATTCATAACGCTTTCCACCAGACTCCTTTGGATTCGATATCCTGCTTACCCTAGCTACCTAGGTTAATTGGGTTTTTGCATGACACTCACGACAGGCATCAATGTGTCTTTCACCAATTGATAACCCCCCTTCATCGATGCTTTAGCTGACTCCCTTTGTGCTTCCCAACTTTAATTGTACGTATTATCGGTTATGAAATTGGGTAACTAGGACTCATTGAATTAAGAAATCCTCACGGATTTCTTGGCCTCATTGTAAAGGTCATCGAGTTCTTGGGCATGATTGGCTTTGACCAGCTCCAACTCCTTCTTGACCTGGTTGTGCTCTTGAGCCTCCTTCTCCATTAGTTTGCTCTTGGCAGCGACCATCTTCCTTAGGTCCACCGCCGTTTTCTTGGCCCTTCAGCTTCCCTAAGTGCAACATCATAGCACTTGGTCATCTGTTCTAGACCCTGCAACAAACAAATATGTTTAGAATATATAACACAGATTTAGGATTAGGGACATCATAAATAATTACTAGCTGCACATTAGCATGGAGCTTTTTGCTGGCGTCAGGGTGGCCAGGCCTTCATAAGGAGGCACCCCACTGGGCTTCCTCTTCTAACCAGCTGAAGGCTTGGTGCGTGGAATGGGGATTTGTGGCTTCAGGATCTCCACAACGGCTTCTCCTGCCCATACTTTGAACAAGTGAAAAAAAAACAACATAAAATGCTTGAAGAATTTGAGAGAGAAAGAGACGTTAACTTAAAGTACTGTGGAAAAAATGAAGGCGATGAGTAAATAAAATAACCATGAGGAGTAAATATAGGGGATAATGATTTACTACCTCTCAAACGACACCATTTCAACCCCTTGGTTATCGCACCACGCCAATCACGTCCCATAACTCCTTTGATCAAAATTTGAAAAATAGAACAACTTCAGCGGCTCTTATAGTTGTCCTATTTTTTGGGACAAATGTTATGGGTCAATTTTTTGGTCCGGAATCCCGGATCCCGAGTAGGTTCAGTATCCTAAATTTATATATGATACTAATAATGTTTCCCATTTTGTTCTTGACTTAATTTCGTAGGAAGTAAATGAAGACTAAGTCCATGCTGGGTTCTCGCAAAGATGGTTATTAAACACGTGTGGAACAAGTCCTCAACGCTCAAGGACGAATATGGTGTATTCTCTCTGTTAATCGAGATAGTTGTTATTTATGTTTTGTATATAATGGGGCATCAATAATGATTGAGTAGGACACATTGTAACACACATTCGACACTATCACTTTATGAGTTCACAAGTTCACTGCAATAGACTCTCATTGTAAACACTTAGCACGATCATTATTGTTCCCGAGTTGTACTACATTCAAAGATCAATAACATAAACAAGAGGCAGAGTGACCATTGTCACCTCCTGAGGTTTTATGCCGGAGATCCATGGGGATTAAGGGCTTTTCTCGTAATCCATTTTCTGGTTTTTATACTTTCTTTATCTTATTCTTTGCAAACAATAATCAAGCTAGGGTTGGTCATGAGCCGAGCTCTACCAAGCTCGGGCTCGACTCAATTATAAACCAAGTTGGCTCGGGTCGGCTCGGATTTGAAACCGAGCTAAAAATCTAAGCTCGGGCTCGACTTGGTTTTAAACCGAGCTTTTGGTTTGGTCTCGATTTTAAAAAGAAAAATTAATACATAACTCTCAATATTAAGTAGTCTAAAATATTATTCAATAGTTCAAAAGAACATATACAAAATAAGTTCAACCTAATATATTACAAGCCAAAACCAAGTTCAACAACACAAAATAAGCTTTAAATTTTAATGAAATACAATATTAGTTAATTAGCATGGTAATCAACCTTCAAATATGTTATAGATATCAAATAACACTCCAAAATATATGTAAATAATAATTCGTGTTTTGTAATATATTCGAGCTAAATTTGAGGGAGGTTCGAGCCAAGAGCTTTTTGAACAATCCTAAATCAAGCACACTACCTCACATCCTAATTTTATCACTAAATTATTCTGGTAATTTTTAACCAAAACAATAATACATGATTATGAGTTGCTTGCTGCCAGGGGAGTGTTGGCTGAAGCAAGTCTGATCTAATTGTCGTGGCAAGTTAAAAAACAAACACCCACATGGATTCAAGATTCCAAGTGCAGCTTATCTTGTATTTGAAATATAGCAGTAGCAGAAGTCTAATTGCTTGGTAGTATATCAAGTAAAGCCGATTCTTAAAGAGTAAGGTTCCTTAGTTAAATGAAAGGTGATTAAATGTCAACGTGTTATTAATTCAATGAATTGATTTGAATATGAACTCACTACCAAGATCCATATGGGTTTTTAAGAATCATTTAGACAAATCCTAAGATTTTGGAAGTCTTGAAAAGTCAAAAGTGAATAAGCAAATCTAATTTCACATGTCAAAATTTTACAGAATCTTTTCAAAATTCACTTGTTAGTTGGCAAACACATTCAACTTCCATTGCAAATATCATAAGAAGGAATCAAATTTCTCTTAATCTACTCACATGACTACAAGTTTGATGTGAGAGTGGTAGTTATCAAGATATGAAATTTAAATCACCCAATATTAGGTGGATAACAAAAAATGGATTTTTTGGATGTCCATTTAAGGCAAAGAGGGATCATGCATAAGTCATAACTAAAGATGCTTTTTTTAAGGGAAAATTATTATATTTCTCAATAATTATGTCAATACATCAAACTGTATTTTGTCAGAAAAACTAAAATTTGGCTATTCTTACTAAATTTTAGAAAATTCAAATTGACTTGACAAAATAAATTCAAATAACTAAATAAACTTGTGAATTTAGGAGACACACATTTTTACAATCATACAGAATCAAATCAAACCACCAAATTATTGAGAAAATCTTGAAATTCAAAGTTGAAGCTCAAGAAGAAAAGTTTAGACACGAGAGTCAAGCGAACCACAATGGATGGGTCACTCCAAACAAAACAAAATGTTATGCTTGTTTTAAGTTGAATTATTTCGTAGCTCACATGTTTTATTCAGTTTGTACAAATATTCGTATGCTAATTTAGAAAGGAAAAAAATGATAAATACTAGGAGGAGGAGATATTATCTGATTTTAATTCTCAAAAAATCCAAGATTGTGTTTGTGATGACAGATCGATGTTATTGGAAATCTAAAGGGATATAAAGTAATAACTTGTGAAGGCAAATAAGCCGACACCATGTTCCCAATACACATTCCCATCACAATATCCTTCCCATTTTCCTTTATTTTAGTTTTACTCAACTCACATTTTTTAACAATATATACAACCCACTTAAGCTTCATTCACCCCCTTTGGCCTTCCTTCCTTGTTTTAATACAAAACAATGAATGCTTTTTGCTGACTCAATCTCAACTCTTTTCCATGCAAATCAGTGAGCGGCCCATCTATCTATATATACAAGTCTCCCCTCGATCACCCTTTGCTTCTCAAGGTCAGGTTCAACTCCACTTTTATGTGGCTTTTTTTTTCTCCCAAACATTTAAATAAAAAAAAAGAACAGAAAGAAATATGGCAGCCGATCTAAAAACCAAGAGAAAAGGCAATGGGATTACAACAAAGTGTGCCACTTTGGTCAAGAAGCAACGTGCTCGAATTTACATTCTTCGTCGTTGTGCCACCATGCTTTTGTGCTGGTACATTCATGGCGACGAATAATTCGTCTTCTTCTTCTTCTTCTTCTTCTTCTTCATCTTTAGGTTTTTCCATCAACTCAATGTTGTTCCTTGACTGGCTGGCTGACTGAATGACTTCTTTTTTCTTTGGTTTATGATTAAGTGCTGATAATCTCCATCTTTTTAGCACTAAAAGTTTGTTAATTCTTACTACTACTTTCTGCTACTTCTTCTGCTACTTGCCGGTTTTGTCAGCTTCTTCATCTTGACTTCTGTTCATTTGCTCTTTTATCACTTTTTGTATCCAAATGGTGAGATACTTCCATTTGGGTTTTTTGGGCATCTGCATGGAGGAATATTTGAGGTTGTGACATGGACCAGAACCGGGGACCTGACCGACGTGAAAGAATCTAGCGACTAGCATCAAACTGGCTGCTTGACATGAAGATATAATGTAGAGATCTGTAGATGGATCTCCCTGTGGAAGATAAATAATGGTTCTTAATTAGGTAAAGCAATCTAATAAACTGATGAATAATTTCGTGGTGGAATGAATATATTGAGGAGTAATAATAATCCAATATTATGATGTAACCCTTTGGAATTGGAATAAAATGTTCTATCTTCTATATTAAAATCATTTTGCATCTTTTCTTGTTCCAATCACCCAACACAAATGTTATAATGTAATAGGCAGGTTTATGTCATCTTTTCTTTTAACCCTTTTGAAGGCCACCTACCACTGCATGCTGTGCGTTTTAACTGATCCAATTTGTAGTAGGGTACTAGTGTGATCCTGTGAGTTTTCTTGTGACAATTTCTCACGGTCATTAAAAGAATTAATATTCATCCAATTAACCTCTGATTCTCTGAATCATCAAACTGACGTAAGTTGATCAATATATTAGATGTAGATGCATTCTAGTTGATGTAAATGATTTTTAGCCTGATCAGCTGATCAATATATATGTATCTAGACCACGAACAAGAACATAGTTTGTTGTTGTCATTGTACACTTAGTCACTCTCAATTTTGAACCAAATTTTATACGTGTAAGTACCAGCTGATTGAAAGTGATAATGCAATTTTTTACTACCAATGTGAAACTTTAAGCACGTAGACGACCCTGCATCTTTCTTTTCTTGCTCATAATCAGGAGTAGGCCTGGCAATTAAGAAAAAAATTTATGGAAGATATCATGTGACCTTAAATAATATCCCATAGATGATATGGCAGTCTTATTCCATGTCAAAATAGAAGATTTTCATTTTCCATTCAAAAGGTTATAGTTGAGATGTATCTCTTTATACATTACTACACATTACACAGTCACCAAGTAATAATTCCTTTGTATAAGAAAAACTATGTGAAATTGTGTGCAACCGATGATGTTTGCTTGACTGAAAAAAACGCGGGTGTTTTCATGAGATCGGTTATAGTGAGATGCTTGAGGTCTTTTGCATTTTTAGGAAGATAAACTTGGTAATCGTTATAGATTGTGATGGTGCCGTTAGGGTTACATACGAGGTGTTTATATAGAAAACCATGTTACACATTAGCGCCTATACTATAACACTTAGTCTAATAAGGAACAATATAAATCCACCTCCATCCTTGGGGACATCTACGTACTGTTGATGTGGAACTGAAGGACATCATGCCCATATGAAGTTCCTATGGATCCATCCAGGGAGAATCCTTCTTTTTGACAGCATGCAGAAGATTTGACAGGTGAAAATGATCCCAAATCCAAAACAGAACCCGAGGAGAGGTCCAAAGATCATTTCCGTGTCAAGGCCTTTCTTATGTCCTGAAGGAAGAGAAGAAGGATCTGATCGCTTGCTACAAGTCCGTTGAATGGGGGGACCACATAACTTTGGAGTGCCTTCATAACTCTGGTTCGAAAATGTGTCAAATTGGCCCCGGGTTGGTATTGAACCTTGTAGATTGTTGTTCGCAACGTTGAAAGAAGACAAAATGTTCAAGCTTTTAAGGGATAACGGGATCTCACCGGATAAAAGATTAGGAGAGAGGTCTAGTGTTTCCAGGTTTTTGAGGTTTGAAATTGAACTGGGAATGGTGCCAGAGAAATTATTTAGACTCAGATCAAGACGATAAATAGACTTCATATTGCCAATCTCAACAGGTATGTCTCCACTGAGGTTATTGCTAGCAAGGTACAACAAAGGGGGGAAGGCGACTAGATAATTATACTGCAAACTATGATCTTCTGGTGTAGGGAATATAGGAAGTTCTAAGTTTCTATGGCTTACTTGATCTAGAACTTGCTGTGATGTAAGTGCTGGAAGTCTAGTAAGCTCTACAAGAAAACCTCATGAGAGTGAATTGTTTGATAAATTGAGACAAAAAAAGATTTGGAAGATATTGTAACCATCCAGGAATTTTGCCATTGATGTTATTATGTGAGAAGACGACTACCTCAAGGTTCGTTAGTGACATCAGCCAAATTGGAAATTGACCAAACAACCTGCAATTAGCGAGTAGCATGATCTTAAGGTCTTGAAACCCTGAAATTACTGCAGTAGGTAGTGTTTCTTTGTAGAAATTCTTGGTGAGGATGAGAGTGGTGAGTTTTTCATGACTGCTAAGAATTTCCAATGCTTAATGATATTCGTGAAGTTATTGTTTGAAAGTGAGAGAAAGAACAAAGATGGTAATTCAAGTATGTCAGGTGAGATTTCCCCCTCTAGTTTATTCCATGCTAGCCGAATGGCGGTAAGTGATTTGCATGAGAAGAGGCTTTTAGGTAGCATCCCGCTGAATTGATTTTTGTAGAGGTCAACTTTGGTGAGTTGACCGAAACCGGAGAAATCGAAATCGGAAAGCCTGCCACCTAAAGAGTTGATCCTCAAGATAAGCAGTTGAAGCTTCGTGCAATTCACCAATGACAAAGGTAGCGTTCCATTGAGAAGATTAGTGTGAAGTTCGAGTTTCTCCAACAATGATAGCTTCTCGATATTACGAGGGATGGAACCGGACAACATGTTACCAAACAAGACAAGACTCCTGAGGTTTGCGAGGTTGGTAATGCTTTCATCAATCTTTCCCATAAGATAATTTCTCGGTAATAACAAATGTTGTAGAGATAGAGCACAACTGATATCAATTGGGATCTCTCCTGTGAGACTGTTGTAACCCAGACTCAAAACCACAAGGTCAGAGCATGCACCGAACCCATGGGGGATATTTCCGGTAAAGTCGTTCATAGAGAAATCAAGGTTGAGCAGAGCCGGTGAATTGGAGCATATAGATGGAGGAATTGAGCCAGTGAAGCTGTTGTCGCTAATATTTAGCGCGATCAAGCTTTGAAGCACTTGGAGATTGGCAGTTTGAATTGTACCATCGAAATGATTGCTGGAGAGATTGAGAAACAGAAGGGTTGCAGGCCAGGTGTCAGGTAACTGTCCAGAAAGCCTATTGTAGCTCAAGTCAATTGTGTGAAGGTTGTTGAAAGAGGAGAAAAGTCGGTCAGGGAGGGGATCGGAAAGGAAGTTAAAAGATAGGTTGAGGAAAGAGAGAGAGGTGAGATTTTGTAGAGAAGAAGGGATGGCACCATGAAGGCCTCTATCCGGGATGGATAATCGGACGACCTGATATCTTTTATAATCACAAGATATTCCAGCCCATGAACAACAATCTTCAGTAGCAGACCAGTTGAGGTTGGGAAAGTTGGCTGCGAAGGACAAGAGGGAATCTTTATCATCAGGATTGCAGTTGACGTCCGCAAGTGTGGGCAATAGGAGTACGAGTATAATCAACAAGCCAACAAAACTCATATTATGGTTGTTACCGGAGGAAGAGGGAAATAAGAGAGCTTTTGGATGCAACATTATGCCTGCTCTGCTGCTGTAGAGGAAGACAGATGATGAAGGATAAGAAAGATTAATGAACATGAGGTAGGGAATAATCATTTGAAGGGAGGGAGACCAGCCAAGTCTTGCGTTGACTGCAAGGTAAACTGTTTTTATTTTATTAATTTTAGATTTTAGTTTATAAGTTTTAATAATCTGAATTTAATTTTAGAAATAGATATTAATAACTGTAACTTCTAAAACTTGTTAATGATCATTACCCAAATGTTGGTGAATTTGCATTATTTGTTTCTTTGTAAGCAAGTTGGTTGCCAGGAACAAGTGTCCTATGCGAGTTAGGCTAGGACCCCGCAAACCGGTGTTGGCTCTTTTTCCACCCTTTTTAACCAATAATTCCCATCTTACATCACCCTTCTTCTTCTTCTTTTCTTCCCCACCCCTCATCTTGAATCGCCTACAATATTATTGAAATGGTTCGATCAAATGAATTCCAACCCTTGTATGTATAGTTTTATGTGATTGTCATACCAGATTTAGTTGGATCATGGAATGCTACCACTAGCTAATTAACTTTAAACAAGCTGGTTGACCATAAATTTGAGGTCAGCTTTCTTTTTGGTAACCATATGAACCCAGTTACTAGAAAATTACGTAATAATGTACTTATTAAAGAGATCGGAGGCCCAAGCCAAACTCTGAAGCCGTGGGTCCGATTAAGACAACATAGTCTGGCCTGAGTGGCAAACGAGGCTCTCCAATTGCGGTAGCCATGGATGATTAAAATCTATTTGTTTTAATATCGTATGTTGGTGGGGTTTAAGTAGCCTAACATATTTAATATTTCATGGTTTTTGTCCTATCTTGAAATTAAAGGTGGGGTTTAAGTAGCCTAACATATTTAATATTTCATAGTTTTTGTCCTATCTTGAAATTAAATATCTTAACAAGTTGATTGAAACACAAAATTGCATGCTTTTCAAGGCAGCTAGTAACCTATGCATCAATGCATTTCGCAACCATAATCATTGTGCCTAAATACATCTATGAGTATGTACCAAATTAAATTCATAATAGATGTGCCAACAGGCCCGGCCAAGCCCGAGCTCGCTAGCCTCTAGCTTGGCTCACTTTGTAACATTCGTCGAAAAACGGGTTTTCAAAACCCACTTCGTTTATTAATCGAATATCCAGTTATAATTTTCGTTGCATATTTATTGCTCAAATTAATTTTAAACGATACATAATTAATAAATATATTAGAATTTAAAACCCATAATTAAAAATTACTAATAAATAATGAATAAAAAAATTAATGTAGACGCCGGGTTTCAAACCCGGGTCTCGCCTATAACCAAACACACTTCACACCACTCCGCCACACGCATTTATCTGATAAGACTCTAAAGTAAACAGAATTAATACAAGTCTCGAAACTTAATTCCTGAACACCCGCCGAAAGTGACGGCACCCAGTCAACCGGAAATCACCAAGATTTCCGTTTACTCTTCAATTGATCACGAAACCGACTCTCAATCATGCATCTAGACTCAAATCGAGTCAAACCGCGTTCAATCCGTTATGCAGACAACTTGCGCATACCCGATTTAAACCGAAGTTTCAAAAACTGAAATTCAACCTCTGCAATCCCTTTTCAACTATAAATAAAGGGCTGAGGGAACCCATTCGACTGCACAAACACTCTCCCTAATATCATATCAACTTATATTCATCAGAAAGTTACACCAGAAAAACTCGCAACTCGTCGGAACCTCGCCGGAAAACCGAATCTATCCCATTATTGCCTTACTCTATAAATAGGACTTCTAGAGCTTCGACAGAAGTCACCCACACTCACCTCAAACTTCCTGTAGATCCTCTGTCGCAAGTTACATTTCGCCGGAATTTCTTTCAGTCACCGGAACTTCATCGGAGATCACACCTGTTCGGTACAACATCCTTAAATCCTCTTCTGTTTAAATTATTTTCGTTATCAGTAATAATCAATCAACTAATTCAATAAGATTTGATTAAACAGTCAAGTTATGTTTATGGGTATTAAGTCGATTGAAGAAGATGAAGCCAGTCTAAATATATATGTGTAATAAAACTTGGTATTTTAACTGGGTTAGACACACAGTCTAGCGGTGGACTGTGTGCAATTTCAAAAGCGTACATCCCGGGTTCGGCCACACCTGTTTCGACTTTCTGAAATAAATTCCATTTTTTTTAAAACCAAAACAGATTTGTCCCACAGTATGTTGTTAAATATAATTTAAGAACTATATATTACGGGTTAGACACCCAGCCCAGTTGGCCGGGCTGGGTGCAAGTTAAGTCAATAGTCACGGGTTCGAAACATGTTCTGCGCGTCCGGGTCAAGCCAGTATAAACCTTTTTAATTAATTAAATTCCAGATTTAAACCAGTAAGTATATAAATATAATTAAAATCAGAAATATTTCGGGTTAGACACGTAGCTCAGTTGGTAGAGCTGCGTGCATGTATACGAGAGGTCACGAGTTTGAACCTCACTCAGCGCATTTAAAAATAATATTTTTAAAGTTAGAAAATGTCCTTAAACTCACAAAAATAAATCTAAAAATCCTATTAAGGTTATGAATTAAAATTATTAATCTCAAATAAAATCCATTTATTTACCGAACCATTTCGTTATTATTCTAGGTTAGTTTTCCTCGTCAATCAAATCCTAAAATTTGTGCGCATTCATCGTCATCCAGGAAACGCACCCACTGTGAGTGAATTCTTACAAATTCCCCTTTTTATTCATGTTTTGGGGTGTATCATGTGTCGCTCTAAATATTTCGTTTATTCAAACTTGTGCCATTACCATTATATGACCTAAACTTATGATGCAAATATTGTTTGTTGTGATACGTGTTTACATTTTGTCAAGTTGCGTGCAAAACATTCATTAGGCCCATCAGTTCCTCGTGGGAGACGAGTTAAACATCGCGTGTCTCATTCGATCGGCTCCGTTTGATTGAGCCTTGATCTCATTGTTCATTCATTTGGTGTGTGTGCTTGTGCATTTATTGATATTATGTGTTTTGTGATTAAATTTACATTTACGTTTATTCATATTTGGTTATGCACAATTTTATTCAAATAACCAACATAACTAATCCTTTCAAATATTTAAATAAGATTCACTCGCCAACTTTTGTTGACCCAAAACCCTATTTTACACATGATACAGGTGATCCGGTTGAGTAAAGAAACACATAGGATGGCCTAGAAGAATAAACAAGTTAATGCCATGGAATGAACGTTTAGTTTTGTTTTCCTTTGTAATTGTACTCTAGTTTGTAATTTGAATGAAAAATGTATTTGAACATGTTGTGTTTGTATGTTTATTGTAACTTCTTCTTTAAAGAGAAATAATAAATATGAAACTTTATAGTAAATGTCATGAGCTTTGATGAAAACCCAATCATGCCCCGATCACCATTTCCGCTGCGGGTCGGGGTATGACACACTTAACTTATAAAAGCTCGAGCTAGAGCTAGGTCCATTTCAAGCTTAATATCCAAAGCTCGAGACGAGCTCCTAAGTAGGTTTAATCCTTTTGAAGGCCACCTACCGATGCGGTACATTTTAACTTATCCCATTGGTAGCAAGGTATAGGTGAGATCCCGTAAGTTTTCTTGTAACAAGTTTTCAAGATCCTTAAAAGAAAATACCACTGATCCAATCAACCTCTGAATCATCAAGTTAACCTTTTGATTTCTTAGCTTTAGTCGCAATGACGAAAGTTCTAAAAATGAGCATATTCATTTTGGAGAACATAATTAACTAATTAATGATAATATACTAAGACTTAAAATACTCTAGTATACTTGCAAGAGGTGAAGCAAAACTCCCTACCTCGGTTAGTAAGGCCACTGGCGGATCCAAGATTTTTTGTCCTATGAGTACAACAACCAAAAACTAGTATTACCCATAGTTGTCAAAGGCGCAAGACGCGCTCAAGGCACAATTGGGTAAGCCTTAGGCCTCAATGCAAGGCGCTTAAAAAGCGATGGTTTTTTAGGCGATTCATTTAATAAAAAATACAAATTTTAAGGATTTTTAAAATGTTGACCCATTCTTTAAAGAATGGGTTAATTTGGGTAAAAATCACTTGTCTATGGGTCAATTTGGGTCACCTCAAAGTAGTCAACAGGTCAATTTGGGTCATCTCAAATAAGTTAACGGGAAAATAGCGGATATTTTTTTTTACTAAAGGTCTTCCCAGAAGTCTGTTTGAAGACTTCCGTTCCAGTCTTAGCAAACGGTCTCCTCCCGCTTCGACTGCGGGGATATAATGCGTATATATTGTTAAGATATTTTAGGTAGTCATTAGTTGTAACTATTATCTCCAAATTCCAAACTAGGAGATTTGTTTGTAATCCTTTATATATGGTTTATCTTCAATGAAAAGAGGCAGATTGGAAGATCATATTACGTCTTTCACAATCAGCCTCTGATTCTCTGAATCATCAAGCTGACCTTTCTTAGCTTTAGTCAAAATGACCAAACTTACCAAAATGACCATATTCATTTTGGAGAACAGAACTAACTAATGTATGATAATATACTAAAACTTCAAATACTCTAGTATAGTTATAAAACTGAAGCAAAACAGCCTCTGATTCTCCGAATCATCAAGCTAGGTTATAAAGTCCACAACAATATCTGCTCTGCAGCACTGAAGCATGTATAGGACTTGTTACTTATTACAATAATCAAAAACTAATATTACTGATCACAGGCAGGGGTATAGTTCTCCATATTCTTTTGGGTTTGTGCTGCCCGAGCATCAAGTGGATCGCAGTTGGTTCTTGTTGGGATCTACAAGAGTGGACACTTACATTTTCAGGAATCCTTAATATATAGATATCTACAATTCATAGTTTTATTTTATTATTATGCATGATTATCCACAAATCTTTTGGTATTTATGTGAAATATTAGATACATTCTAGTTTAAATAAATGAGTTTTAGCTTGATCAGCTGAATATATATGTATATAGATCACGAAAAAAGAATGTAATTTTGTTGTCCGTGTACCCTTAGTTACACTCAATTGAACACAACTTAATACATCAAGTTGAACCAAACTTTATCCGTGTAAGTACCAGCTGATTGTAAGTAAAGAATAGAGTTTTTGCATACCAATGTGAAGCTTTAAGCATGAAGACGACCCCTGCGTCATGCTTTTCTTGCTCATAATCAGGATTAGGACTGGCATTTAAGAATCTTATTATGGAAGAATCATGTGACCTTATATAATATCCGACAGATGATATTAGCAAATAGCAGCCCAGCAGACCCGGTCTTATTCCATGTTAAAGAAGATAGATTTCCATTTTCAATTCAAATTGTTATAGTTGAGATGTATCTCTTTATACATTAATACACAGTCATCAAGTAACAAATCCTTTGCATAAGAACCACAAATTAAAAAAAAAGTAATAATTGAAGAGAAGAAGAACTATGTGAGATTGTGTGCGACCAATGATGTTTGCTTGACTGAAATACCGGGGTGATTTCAAGACATCGGTTACAGTGAGATGCTTAAGGTCTTTTGCATTGTTTAGGAACAATATGACTCCACCGGCATCCTTGGGAACATCTACAACTGATGTAGAATTTAAGGAAATCATGCCCATATGAAATACTTATGGATCCATCTAGGGAGAATCCTTCTTTTTGACAGTATGCAGAATGTTTGACAGACAAGAATGATCCCAAATCCAAAACAGAACCCGAGGATTGGACCAACAATCATTTCAGTGTCAAGGCCTTTCTTATGTCCTGAAGGGGGAGAAGAAGGATCTGATCGCTTGCTACAAGACTTTTGCATAGGGGGGCCACATAACCTCGGATTGCCTTCATAACTCTGATCCGAAAAGGTGTCGAATTGGCCCCCAGTTGGTATTGAACCCTGTAAATTGTTGTTTGAAACATTGAAAAGAGACAAAAAGTTTAAGCTTTCAAGAGATGATGGGATCTCGCCAGACAAAAGATTACGAGAGAGGTCTAGTTTTTCCAGGTTTGAGAGGTTTGAAATTGAACTGGGAATGGTGCCAGAGAAATAGTTTTGACTCAGATCAAGAATATGAATCGACTGCATTTTGCCAATCTCCACAGGGATGTCACCACTCAGGTTATTTCTAGCTAGGTACAATGCAGGGGGGAGGGCGGCGAACTGAATGTACTGCAAGGAAACATTTCGTGGTTCAATGAATATTGGCAGTTCAAAGTTCTTATTTTTTACCTGATCCAGAACTTTCTGTGATGCAAGTGCTGGAAGTCTAGTAAGCTCTACAGGGAAACTGCCGGAGAGAGAATTGTAGGATAAATCGAGATTAAAAAGATTTGGAAGTGTTTGTAGCCAACTTGGAATTGTGCCATTGATGTTATTATGAGAGAGGTCGAGCATCTCTAGGTTTGTTAGTGACATCAGCCAAATCGGAAGTTGACTAAACAAGTTGCAAGCAGGGAGCGCCAACATCTTAAGATTTTGAAACCCAGAAATACCTGTAGCAGGCAGAGTTTCATTGAAGAAACTTCTAGTGAGGAGAAGAGTGGTGAGGTTCTTATGATTGCTAAGAATATTCAATGCTTGACTGATATTCTTGAAGGTATTATATTGATAGGGAGAGGAAGGACAGAGATGGCAATCCAAGTATCTCAGGAGAGATTTCTCCCTCTAGCTTATTTACGGCCAGTCGAATGGTGGTGAGCAATTTGCAGGAGAAAAGGCTTTTAGGTAGCACCCCGCTGAATTGGTTAACACTAAGGTCAACTATGGTGAGTTGATTGAATTTGGAGAAATCAAAATCGGAAAGCCTGCCACCTAAAGAATTGTTCATCAGATTAAGTCGTTGAAGTTTTGTACAATTCATCAATGATAGAGGTAAGGTTCCATTGAGGCGATTAATGTGAAGTTCCAGTTTCTCCAACAATGACAGTTTCCCGATATTGCGAGGGATGGGACCAGACAACATGTTACCAAACAAGACAAGACTCCTGAGGTTTTTGAGGTCGGTAACACTTTCACCAATCTCCCCCATAAGAGAATTTCTTGGTAATAATAAATGTTGCAGTGATAGAGAGCCACTGATATCAGTTGGGATCTGTCCTGTGAGATTGTTAAAACCCAAACTCAAAACTTGGAGGTTAGAACAGGCACCGAATCCTTGAGGGATATTTCCAGTTAAGTCATTCAATGAGAAATCGAGGATCACTAAAGCTGGTGAAGTGCTGCATATAGAGGGAGGAATTGAGCCAGTGAGGCTGTTGTTTCGAATACTGAGAGTTGTCAAGTTTTGAAGCGACTGGAGACTGGCTGCTTGAATTGTCCCACTGAAATGGTTGCTTGAGAAATTGAGTGATTGGAGAGTAGCCGGCAAGGAGTCGGGTAAGTATCCAGAAAGCCTATTGTAGCTCAAGTCAATGGTGTGGAGGTTCTTGAGAGAGTAAAAAAGTCCACCCGGGAGGGGACCAGAAAGAAAATTATTAGACAGGTTGAGGATAGAGAGAGATGTGAGATTTTGAATAGATGAAGGGACGGCGCCATGCAGGCCTATTTCGGGTATGGATAACCCAATGACCCGATATCTTTTATCATCACAAGAGATTCCATCCCATGAACAGCAATCAACAATAGCAGACCAGTTGAGGTTGGTAAAGTTGGCTGCGAAGGACAAGAGAGAATCTCTATCATCAGGGTTACAATTTGCATCAGCAAGTGTGGGAAAGAGGAGTATGAGTATAATCAAGAAGCCAACAAAACACAGATTGTGATGAAGATGGTTGGTTGAGGAAGAGGGAACTAACAGAGGTTTTGGAGGCAACATTTTGGCTACTCCTGTGAAAGAAGAAAAAGGATAAGAAAGTTTAATGAACATGAAGCCATTACTAATAAATATAAAATTAAAAAAAAAAGGATGCAACAAAGGCGCCTGGTCATGGCCTCATGGAAGCGTTTACTTTTGTGTATATTAAAAACTGCTGTATGATTGGGACTGGTGTCTGGTAGTGACAGACACGTATTTTTGTTTAGATAAGTTATCAAATCAACTGTTGCCATTGGCTTTCTATTTGAAAGTGGACTGCAGAGCAACAAAATTAAATGAAAATGATAACGACATTTGTGTTTAGTGCATAATTAACCAGTAAGAAGTAAAACACAAAAAACGATCCTGTTAATGGAGATTGTTTATAAGTTATAATATAATATAATATATTCATTTATGTTTCTATCTGTATTTTATTATCTGCCACTAATATATGCTTTGTTAATCCATGATCCATCATTAGTTTGTGTTTTAATTTCAGTTTTATACTCAAATGTTTTATCATGTCACTTTTCTAGGTGTAACAATCAGAAGTTTTAAAACTTTAAATAATAGTAATAAAACAACAGAATAATGATAGACAGATGATAATTAGCATAACTGAGTTATGATACTTTAGAAATTAAAATAAAAGTTTAGATAAAGAAAGTTTTGGTGCATAATCATAAAGGAGGGGTGTTTTTATCAATATATAAATAACTTTAAATACTCTAGTATAGTTATAAATTAAAAAGAAACAAAACTGAATCTGTCCTCTTTGCTAGGTTAGTAAGTCTACCACAACATTTGCCTGCAAGCTAGCTAGTATTACCGATCACGGGCAGGGGTATAGTTCCAATGGTAATAATAAAAAATAAAAATAAAATAGTATCACATACCGATCACTGGCAGGGGTATAGTTCCCCATATTCTATTGTGCTTGGGCGGCCCAAGCATCAAGTTGATCACAGTCCGTGCTGTTGGGCCCTCCAACAAATCTCCCAAGAGTGGGCACTTCCATTTCAGGAATCCTTAATACAAGTCAGCAGTTGTTTCATTCTACTCTTATGCATGATTATCTACAACTCTTTTGGTATCTATGTAAAATCTTAGGTGCATTCTCGTTGATCCAAGTGAGTTTTAGCCTGATCAGCACTCAATTGAACGCAACTATACATATTGACTTGAACCAAAAGTTATATGTGAAAGCAGCATAGAACTGAAGCTGAAAAATACAACCTTTCCTTACCAGTGTCAAGCTTTAAGCACGAAGAAGATCCCTGTGTCTTGTTTTTCTTGTTCATAATCAGAATGAGTAGGCCAGCCATTAAAGAACAATATTCATGGAAGATATGTGACCTTTATAATATCCCATAGATGATATTAGGAACCCTGTTGATCCAGTCTTGCTCCATCAACACATATATGAGTTACATTTGCTATTCAAAAGGCTACGGTTGAGATGTGTCTCTTTATACATTAATAAACAGCCATCAAGTGAAAATTGCTTTGCATAAGGAACCACAAATCAAAAAGAGGAAAAACAATGTCAGATTGTGTGCACCCGATGATGTTTGCTTGACTGAAATCCTTGGTTGCATTCAAGATATCAGTTATAGTGAAATGTATAGAAAACTTAAAATCGCATAAGGTGTTGTTTATTAGAGATTAACTATTCATAGGAGTACTACGAATATAAATACAACGGAAACCTAATCAACTCATATCTTCTAATTTTGATAAGGGAAGTCACAACAATCCTTAAGTTAATATAGATTCTATATAATATAAATATTACTGCAGTAAGCCGTAACTAATATATTCTATCTAATAAGATCCTTGATGTCTATGCTGATGTTGAACTTAAGGACATCATGTCCATATGAATACCTATGGATGCCTCTAGGGAGAATCCTTCTTTTAGATTGAATGCAGAATGCTTGACAAGTGAGAATGATCTCAAATCCAAAACAGAACCCGCGGATTGGTCCAACAATCATTTCCGTATTAAGGCCTTTCTTACGTCCTGAAGGATGAGTAGAAGAAGGATCTGATTGAATGCTACAAGCCTTTTGCATGGGTGGGCCACATAACCCTAGATTGCCTTCATAACTCTGGTTCAAAAAGGTGTCGATCTGGCCCCCGGTTGGTATTGCACCTTGAAGATAAAAGGTGCAAGCTTTTAAGAGATGATGGGATCTCACCGGATAAAAGATTATAAGAGAGGTCTACTTTTTCCATGTTTGTGAGGTTTGAAATTGAACTGTGAATGGTGCCAGAGAAATAGTTTTGACTCAGATTAAGAATATGAATTGACTGCATATCGCCAATCTCCACAGGGATGTCCCCACTCAAGTTATTTCTAGCTAGGAACAAACCGGGGGAGGGCGACTAGCTGATTGTACTGCAAAGAAGCATTTATTGGCGCAACAAATACAGGTAGTTCAAAGTTCTCATTTTTTACTTGATCCAGAACTTGCTGTGATGCAAGTGCCGGAAGTATAGTATGCTCTACAGGGAAACCACCGAGAGATAATTGTAAGATAAATCGAGATTAATTAAAAGATTTGGAAGTGTTTGTAGCCACCCTAGAATTGTGCCATTGATGTTATTATGAGAGAGGTCGAGTATCTCTAGATAACCAAGGCGGAGGTGTGTTGGTTTCAGGCCCAAGAACACACACTAAAAACACTCACAAACTCACTACTTGAAATATATAATCGAATGAATATATGGGGTACAAATAAACTAAATAACTCTATCCTATTTATAATAAACTAAACATATAAAATGCATGTGCTCAAAGAATATTCCTATTGAGTTCCTTTTATTCAGCAAGCATATCACCTAATTTTCTAATGATCCTCCTGCAAACTCGGTATTCCATTACCAGGTCAAACCGACCCGTAACCCATCTTTATCGTGACCCGGTTCAGCTCCATAACCCGTATTTTAGACCCGTAACCGACTTGACCCGAACCATCAAGATTAACCCAACATTCACCTCTTAATCTTGATGCATTTCGCTCTATTTTTTCATGCTAAAAACACTTCCATTCAAACCGAAACCACTCTGAAACAACCCACACATATTGTCCAATATGGAGCATGCTAAGAGAGCCATCATCTCCTCTATCCAGTATAATCTGACCACTATTTGCAGACCCGAAACACCTCTCACACATCAGCCGAACATCAAGATACTCTACTGCTACTTCATTCTATTATTGCACCGTGATATGTTCACCTCCTTGCTAACCTTCTTCCTTTTCTCTCAATAATCCTCTGCCACCAATATTCTTCACGTGTGTGCCTGCTTCACCTACTAGCTTTGTTGATTTCCTTTTTTCTCAAACAGTAGACTTTTCTTCACATACTTCTGCACACATAATCACCTTTTGCACCGCCAATTCGTTTCCGGCACGACATGGTAACTAGCTTGCCACACAGAACACCTTCCGGTCCATTCACGCAAAACTGTTGCACCTTCTCTTCACACAAGCTTTCCACTTGAATCACAAGCACCACACAGGTCTTCTCTACTCGAATCGCTGAACCACACAGGCTCTTATCTACTCTCGTCTTTATCACACAGATTTTTACCGATCACACAGATCCGTCCGTCGGTTCTTTCTCTAAACCGCACCACCGGGTTTTCTTCTCTTGATCACATAGATCTCGTCCTCCTTTCTAATGGCTGCAACACACAGAGCATATACGTTTTGATCACACGATCGTCTTCTTCTTTTTGTTCACGTAGAACCTTTCTTCTCTTTGCTTCTTGTTCACACTGAACGCTTCTTACGGCACACACAAACACCCTTCTTCGATCAGTTAGATCGTCTTCTTCATTGTCTCCACGCGGCTCACTCAGATCTCCTCGTCTTCTCCGGCTCACTAAGAACCGATAGGTTCACTTAGAACTCTTTTCACGTCCAGTTTTGTCTTCACATGGCTCACTTAGAACCATGTTCGGTTCACACAGAACCTCTTCTCTTCTTTCTGTTGACGGTAATCACCGCCACAAAACTCGTTGTTCTTCTACCGACTTCATCTTCTTTTCTTCTCTTCTTGCAGTTTAGAGGGCTGCTCCCCCTTCTCTAAGACTCGACTCTCAAACCGGCGAACACCGTCTTCACCCGCTCTCATTTCGACCTCGCTCTGATACCAAATGTTGGTTTCAGGCCCAAGAACACACACTAAAAACACTCACAAACTCACTACTTGAAATATATGATCGAATGAATATATGGGGTACAAATAAACTAAATAACTCTATCCTATTTATAATAAACTAAACATATAAAATGCATGTGCTCAAAGAATATTCCTATTGAGTTCCTTTTATTCATCAAGCATATCACCTAATTTTCTAATGATCCTCCTGCAAACTCGGTATTCCATTACCAGGTCAAACCGACCCGTAACCCATCTTTATCATGACCCGGTTCATCTCCATAACCCGTATTTTAGACCCGTAACCGACTTGACCCGAACCATCAAGATTAACCCAACAGAGGCGGGCAATGTAGCTAAGCATGACCTTGCATCGAGAATCAACACGTGTTCGGGACGTTCGCTTTCGATACTTTTGGCGCTCTCGCCCCTGACGCGGTGCGGTTCCTCAAACGGGTTCAGCAGGTGGTGAGTAGTAACACCGCACATGTTAAGGGGCAGAATTTTGTGTTTAGCAGGGTAGGGTTTGCTATTCAGAAGAGGGTTGCGGCGCAACTTGTTGCACGTTTACCTGCCATTAGTCTGTAATCGTCTCTGTTTTATTGAAATAATTAATGGCGTGTTACAAGTGGAAAAAAAGGAAAAAAAGATCGGAAGTTGACCAAACCAGTTGCAACTACCGAGTCCCACGATCTTAAGATTTTGGAATTGGTCAATTTCCGACTTGGCTGATGTCTCTAATGAACCTAGAGGTACTCGACCTCTCTCATAACAACATCAACGGCGCAATTCCAGGTTGGCTACAAACACCTCCAAATCTTTTTTATCTCGATGATGTATCTGACAATAATCTCTTGGGCGGTTTCCATGTAGAGCTTGCTAGACTTCCAGCACTTGCATAGAGTAACACAGAACTACCTATATTCGTTGCACCACAAAATGCTTCCTATTTGCAGTCAAGACTATTTCTTTGGCACCATTCCGAGTTCAATTTCAAACCTGGAAAAACTAGACCTCTTTCATAATCTTTTATCCGGTGAGATCCCATCATCCCTTAAAGGCTTGCACTTTTTGACTTTGTTCCGAGTTGCAAACAATAATCTACAAGGTTCAATACCTACTCGGGCCCCATCTGACACCTTTTTGGACCAAAGTTATGAAGGCAATTCAGGGTTGTGTGGGGCCTCCATTCAAAAGCCTTGCAACAATCCATCAGATCCGACTTCTTCTCCTTCAGAAAATAAGAAAGACCCAGACAGGACAATGATTCTTGGACCGATCCTCACAGGTTCTGTTTTGGATTTGGGATCACTCTTTACGGACGCTACCAGATTCTCCATAAAGGTAATCCATAGTAGAAGGGGTAACATTGGCTTTCAGGGGATATGGGCCTCATTGCAAGGGAACTTAAGGTAGAAGTGGAGGCATTATCGACGGCTCGGCACAGGAATCTGGTTTCATTACTAGGTTACATGAGGGAAAACTGCTAACTTATTCATATATGGAAAATGAAAGCTCGGAGTATTGGCTGCATGAGAAGACTCCAACAGGTAATTACACACAACTATTTTGCCATTGTCAGCATTTCCTTGAAATTTTGTGATCTTAATTAAAACATAACCTAAGAAGACCTGTGTTAAAAACATATCATGATCATGTGTTCCCGAACTAATTCTTTATACATGCAAAATGTGCAAGATGTTGGAATTAATCTTGACGTTTTGGGTCGAGTACGGGTTAACCGGGTAGTGTTCGTGGAGCTGACCGTTTTGTTTGGATGAGTCAAAGTCTAGAGTATTGAGTAAGCAGAAGAATAAGTCGTTTTGGCATGTGTTCTTTTAAGTTTTGTTTGAGTCAATGTTCTCCTTTAGAATCGCAGGTTTTAGAGTAAGTAGTTACTGATTTTTCTAAGGTTTCCACGTGTGATTGTTGCCTATTTTAAGAAAGTGGATAAAATAAGAAAGTTTCAGCAGTAATTTTCGTTCTTTGTTTTCTTGAATATACAAAGATTGAATACATTTGATGTTTCAGGTTCAGAATTAGACAAAAGCAAAACCATTACTACATAATGATGAACTTGTCCTGTCAATTTCAGCGTCTTTCTTTAATTCTACACGAAGCATTTCCACCTCATTAGCTGGTAACATGATTTTGTATAATTTCTTCTCATATACGTAAGTTTCCCTGAAAAGACCACAGAACCAGACTGCCAGAGATAATATTACTGAGAAACATCAATGATATGTTTATTAAAATTTAAAATCATTGCCGGATTGATTACAGAGTATGATGCTGCTATAAGAAACATGTAGGGGGTTGCGGAACCTGCCATTTTTACGTAATTTTCCTAACGTTTCTATTGAAATATAATGATCGGAAAGAAACAAGTAATATATTTGTATGTAGTTCTTATCATATATAATATGAGCTATAACAACGTAACATCCGAGATCAACCAACATGATCGTGAGTCGTTAATCTATATATGAAAAAAAATCATAAATCTGATATACAGATAGTTATTCAACTGGCCTAGAAGTTCATGCTCACTTAGCTAACTTCCAGTTTCGTTTTTATCTTAAAACCTGTTGAAAACACGCTTACATCAAGCAGGTGGCATGCATATATTAAACACAATGTAGAAATGTCAAATTGCATTCATTTAAGCCCCATAATCACAAGTTTAAACAATAAATATTGCAAATTCAAGAAATCATGGTAAAATACAAAGTCCAAAAAAATTACCTTGATCGAACATGTTCAAAAATTAAAGAAAGTTGAAAGATTATCATTTCAATTGGAAGAAGTAACCGGATACTTGAATTGTAGCAACAAAATTTGGAAGAAGTTGAGTCCTGTGGGTTGTAGTCTTGTTTGCTCGGGCCTACAAGTTGCGAACCGTATTTAAAACATACATAAATAGAAACCCAATTACTATATATTCTTATGTTCCCATTAATCTCAACTGGTATTTGGGTGAATCTTGACCATTCAAAGTCCCCAACTTTTGATCTGAACGTTGTAAATTCACAGATTTCTTCGCAATTTAGAGAGGTTTTGCTCTCCTCCGGTGGTTTCCTAATTTCTCGTGGATTAACCACGTTCTCCCAACTGTCTCTCCATTTTTTTTCTCCACAATCTCAGTCTCTTCTCTCCTCAAAAAGATCGCTCCTTTAATTGCATAATCTACTCGGAGAAAATGTTATGTACCTGGGCTACATAAGGAGTGCCCAAGAAGCCTACATAAGCCCAAGAAGCCTCCATAAGCCCAAGAAGCCTACACACTAGTCGCATGCATGCATGAATTGAATTGAACGAATCTCTATATCTTTCTATTTTCTATCTGAACTCTTTCTATTTTCTTTGGTAATACTGTTCAAGAACCATAACAGTGGTGATCCCGTGGCAGGCAAACGTAATAACGTTGAATTCAATCAAGAAACCAAAGAACATTTTGTTAAATGCAATGCATTGTTCGGAAAATTTTTGGGCGAGTTGCAGACTCTCAATACCCGACAAGACACGTAAGGGAAGGAGTTATCACCGTCAACTCCACTCTAATGCCTTATTTAAAACTCAATTTTCCCCGCTTCAGTGGCGACGACCCGATGGGATGGATCTACCAAGCCGAGAAATATTTCGAGTTTCAAAAGGTGGCAATAGAAGATGAGGTTAGTTTGGCTTCTTTTCCTCTAGATGGTATTGCTCTTCAGTGGCACCGGTGGTACACCAAAACACAGGGTCGTTAATGTGGTCAGAGTTCACCACCGCTTTATTGAATACTGATTATGAAGATCCTTCCGAATCACTCCACCGGCTAAAACAAACCACTACCGTCATGGCTTACCAAGAGGCTTTAGAACAACTTACTCAACGTGTCGATGGGCTACCAGAACCTTTCCTGGTTGGTTGCTTTATTGGTGGGTTGAAGGAGGAGATCCGATTGGAGGTTAACTTAAAGAAACCAAGACACTTGGGGGAGGCAATAGAGAGTGCACGATTGGTGGAAGAGAAGTTATCTCTTCAACGTGTGGATGTTTCTCCCACAAGTTTGGAAGGGATTCACAATTCCACAGTTGATAGTCTTGGAAGCATGCAATCAACCAACGGGATACTAGGTGCACGTCCAACGCCGCCTCTTGCAATTCCCGCTCCTAATCCATTAATTACGACGACTAACTGGTGCGGAGGCCCGAGAGTGCAGCAAATCGTAACTCTTTATGATTAGTGATGTCCGCGAGGTTGACTAACTGGTGCGGAGGCCCGAGATCGTCGTGAGCGGGGGCTTTACTACTATTGCGACGAGCGTTATACGCCGGGGCATAAGTGAAGCAAACCGCAACTCTTTATGATTAGTGATGCCCGCGAGGTTGACGACAAGGTTCAAGTAGAAGAACCTCTCGGTCCGGCACCGCGTGGTATTCAAGCCGAGATTTCATTACTTGCAATTCCGGGTGCTATTCTTCCATAAACTCTACGTTTGTCGGGAAAGATCAGAGACCTTGTTGTGGTGGTGTTGATAGATGGTGGAAGTACACATAACTTCATATCTCAAGCCTTGGTTGATCAATTAGGACTCACAGTTGAAAATGATGTGGAGTTTGAAGTTGTTGTGCTAATGATGATACACTTGTTTGTACCGGCAGGGTCCGAAACCTCACCATTATGTTTTCAGGTTATACCGTCACTACAGATTTGTTTGTTTTACCGGTCGCTGCCTTTTCGATTGTCTTAGGAATTCAATGGTTGAAGACCTTAGGCCCAGTTGAGATTGACTTTCAAGATCTTACTATTGGGTTTCGCATCGCTGACTCGTCACACAAGCTACTATGGTTTGAAGCGCTCCGGTTTGGATGAACTAAAACCCAAGCGGGTCGCGGAAATACAAACCAAGAAACCGTATCCGGTGTTTGGCCTTGCGGACAAGGCAAGGGGGTGGATTGTTATGTACCTGGGCTACGTAAGGAATCCAAGAAGATACATGTGCCCAAGAAGCCTACATAAGCCCAAGAAGCCTCGATAAGCCCAAGAAGCCTACACACTAGTCACATGCATGCATGAATTGAATTAAACAAATCTCTATATCTTTCTATTTTCTACCTGAACTCTTTCTTTTTTCTTTGGTAAAGTTGTTCAAGAACATAACAAAAAACACGCAGGAGATATTGGTGATAACCCTAACCCTTCTTTGTAAATTGCAAAATCTCAATGCGGGTTTGAATCTCATCTTCGTTCTTAACTTCTGCATGCTTAATTAAAGAATTTGATATGTCAATTTTGGGTTTTATATTCATTTGTGAACTGTGTATTAGTTATTATTTCAATTGTTGATTACAAGATTTATCATGTTCGTATACTAACGATAATTTGTTACAAGTCGCCCAATCAGTAACTTTTGTTTTCCTTTTTATCTGAGTTTAGTTTTCGGTTTTTGACCAGCACTCACCACCCCGTCAGGGATCCCAAGTTTATTTGAATACTCAATCAATGGGGAAAAAGGTAAATCCGTTATATTCAGTCAGCTCATTCCGATAATCAAAAGCCCCGGGAAGTTCAATCGCTACATCACGCCCTCAAGGTCTGTGTACTATTACCTTCATATTCCGGTGATGTTAATATTTTTCGAATAACGTTTCGTCTTTGAATGTTTTTTTTAATGTTTGTTTTGTGAATAATGATGAACTTGTCCTGCCCCATTTAGAAATCTTTTGGAATATGTTGTTAATTTGAAGTTTGATGAGGAGCCTAATTATGAAAAAAATTTCGTTTGACCGTTTCATCAAAGTTCTAATCGTGTGATGAAGGGCCTAATCATTTAGGTGTTGAATGCTGAATGATCACACATTCTTAGGTGCCCACAAAGTTCTTTGCCTCCCTAAGTCATAACTTCATTAACTTTATCTTCAAAAGAGGAAGGTATATTATGGTAAAAAAAATTGCTTTTTTTTTCTGAATTATGTAGTTTTATCCATTTAATTTTAACCATAATTATTTTTGAACTTGTAGGTCAAATTGATTTCTTGACCAAACGTCAACCGGCATGGGAGACTTCATTTCGTAGCCTTAACGTCATGTTAAAGAAGAGCATTTGTGACTTATTTTATGGTACTTATTTTAAATTAACTAATGTTAATTATTATTTATTTGTGTTACATCTCATTAAAGTAGCTATCTTGCTAAAATACATGTCACATTTGTGTGTTAATTTGTTGGCCTATTATATGGTATTTGCAGGTTTATGAAGAGAACTCACGTCATAGTACTTTAGTTGTTTGTTTGAAGCTATGAAAATGAAGCTCTCTATTGGAAGGTCGGTTCTTTTCACTTAAGTCATATATGCAATCAACAATTATTGGTTATGTGTAGTATTGTTGTTTATTGGTCTTAGGAATTACACCAAACATACTGGACGTCATCGTTATAAACCATAAGCAATCTTTTATTAGTTATAACCATTTTGATTCTTTTTTGTTTCCAATTTCTTTAATTCTTGTTTCTTTTCTTTATATTTTCATTGTGCGACTCTAAAGTGTCATCAGGTAGATGTAGAGACCCAATGAGGTTTATGCTCATATGACTCTATGGAGCTTGGTATGTTCTTTCCTTTAAATCATTTTATGAATGTGGAGGTTTATTACCAATTTCTAAATTATGCAATCTTTCAATTGTTTTGCAATTTATGTAGGATGAGCAAAATGAAGCATTTCTTCCGGTAGATTTGCTACCCTCAAGAAAACAACCCACAAATTATTTTTGTTAAATATCGACTGCAAGTGACGCTGGCACTCACAATGGATTTTTAGTTCCTCGTCACTCAGCTAAGAAAGTGTCTCCTCCACTAGCAAGCTAGAACACATCCGAAACAAAGTAACCATCGGTTTGCATATCTTTTTTTTTCTAATATAATGGTCAAAATTGTAAAGTTTTTTTTGTTACTACACATGTGAGTTCTTATTTCTATGCACTTCTTTTTCACATACTTGGCATATACGTACCCCTCGGTCTGCGTATGACCCATCGTAGAACATATATCTTCTGAAATGGTGGTTTCGAAAGGAATAACAATGAAACTATATTAGTATATGGTCTTGGGGCGCTACACCTGATCGCGATCCCTTAATATATAAACGATTTTAACTTCTCATTAACATATATATGTGTGATACGAACCCACTGAAAGTGTACACTCGTAAAAGGAGCAGGACCCACTCGATTAGCATGGAGCAGCTGGAGTTATTTTTCGGGTCAACACTCAACCCATTAAAAGAGAAGTCTCAACTTATGTTGGGTTAGTGGGGAAGGAAGTTACTAGCAGCAGTTATCTCTATTTTCCAGTTTACTATTTAGACTAGACTGTCGTTGTTTTGTTCTGTATTTGGAAAACCCGGTATTTGTTTCTTGTATTTGGAGATTGGCCCATTTCGAAGAGGGCCTATTATCAATTGTTTTAGTTTTAATCAAGCTAATTTCAAGTTAACATAAGGTCGAGCAAAATATAACACAATTAACACAATGTCGAGGAAAAAATACACAGTGGGTCGCAAAAAAGATGCACTGTCACAAATATAGAAAATACACAATGCTAAATAAAATGACACAATGATATTAACAAAAATTCCAAACCCTATAAGCTATAAATTCAAAAGTGAAAACCTAAAATCTCATATTATAGAGTTTGATGAGATGGTTCCAATGTCGCTTGAATCAGGACAATCGGAGTCTGTTTGATACCCTTCTTACGACTTCTTAAGTTTATGAGACTTTGATTTGATCATAACCCAATACTTTTAGTCTTTTACAGACACATCTTTCATCAAGAAATCAGATACTACACCAGTTTCACCCCATCCACCACAATCTTTAATCTATTTGAGTGTTTTTGACGATACCCTTTTGGTTAATTTGACTATAGTTGATGGATACATTGTTGATTCTTTATCTCAACTATCAGGGTTACCAGATGAGGTTTATGTTCGGAGCTTGTGTAAGATTAGTTCAAGTGAGATTACAAAAAGGGTAGTTGAGTTTTTGCCTGTTTACGAACAAGGTGACTTGTTTTGGTCTTTTAATGGTGTTGGGTCACCTGATTTGGTGGTGGTTATGTGCCAGAAGGGTGTAGGTTTGAGGGTTTATTGCATTTGAGATATGCTGCTACTGAAGGGAGTGATAAGGATTCGAGAAAGTTGCTAAGGATTTGAGAAAGTTGCTGGTTTCGAATCCGAGGGTGTTAGTGATGGTGGAGAAAGGTGGGAAGAGCGGGAAAGATGAAGTGGGTGCGGTTGGTGGTGTGTCCCACATAAATTATTTATTAATTATAATTCTTATTAATTTTTTAGGTATTAATTTAACACTAAGGATATTTTGGTCACTTCACAACCACTTAACATCGAAAACTAACCTTCATCCTCTTCAAGGATTATCAAAAACGAATTTTCAAAAGCTGGTAGCCATAGTTATAATTTAAAAATGTAGGAACTATAGGTGAAAATGAAGCAAACCACAGAGACTATCCAGGCACTTTTCTCTATATTTAAATTGTAAATATGTAAAAGTAGAAAAAATTAAGTTAAAAAAACAAAAGGTGGGTACAACCCACTAAAGTTCATGGTAACCCCCCCCCCCCCCTCCCCCCATATCTCTCTCTCCAATCAATCCTAACCCCCGCCACCACCTAATCCGCCACCATCACCACCAAATCCCACCAACACCACTACGACAGCCACCACCACCAAATCCGCCACCACCACTTGTCTACTCTTTAAAATATATATATTTATAAACTAAAACAACCACCACCTGTGACATCACCACCGTCGTTGACCACCATACCGGATCTACAACCACTATCGGATCTACCGCTACCACCACTTGTCTACTCTTCAAATCGTCGACGACCACTGTTACAGCAAAGCTGGACCATTCATCAATGCCGCTTCAGAAAAAAAACTTCTACTCCCTGCGTCTTACGAATCGGAAACACCCAGCGGTAGCCCTAGCATTCCGATCTTTTTTACTTTTGTGTGTGTTATGATAAACGTCGATGAAGACGGAAAATTTTGATTTCATCTTTGTCAGAAGAAATCCTGATTTACTTTTGTGTATGTTGTCTGACAGTTTGTTTGATTTCGAAAGGTATGATTTTTTAGGGTTTACTTACATCCCTAGATGAATAGGGAATTTGTTTCGGTAATTCTTAAACAAACAACGGCTTGTCTCATCAAATCAGATCTAGGTTTAAAAGATGAACACAGATTCGATTCTGATTGATATTGAAAGATGAATTTTGGATTTGATTTTGAGATTCAACCGATTATGTGTGTAAAAACTTGGTGAAGCAAAGGAACACCGATGACACAACCGGGTCGTGGTGGAGTCTTAATTTAGTTTGTTGTTTTAATATTGTTTCAGTGGCATCGATTTGATTTTGTCTGAGGCAACGAAATTGTTAGTATTGGGGCACTGACAGGGGGTGGTGGCAGGATTTGGTGGTTGGTTGGAGAGAGAGAGCTAGTTGAAATAGACATGAGGTAAAATGACATAAATGCCCTCACATGAGGTGCAAATGATCTAACTTAAAATAAAATCTTAAACTAGTTAATGCTAAAGGACGAAAGGTGTAATGAGTTTTCCAAATAAAGAATTGTGACTGTAATTATTAAAGTTAAAGGATATTCATTGCAAATCGATACAAACATAAAAGATGAAAAGTGTAATTTACCTTTAGTTTATTAAAACCATAAAAGTATTTCTCAATAAACATTTGAATATATATATATATATATATATATATATATATATATATATATATATGAGAGGGTTAGATAGAAAACCCTAAAATTTTGAGAAAGCCCTAGAAAACCCAACCTCCCGACATTTTTTTTGAAAAAAATAACACATGTAATATACATGTTTTTGAGCCAAAAAAAAATAAAAAAGCGCCGAGTGGATATTTTTTTAAAAAATAAACAAAATTCAGCAACTTTTGTCTAACACATGTTAGTGATGAAAGTTGCTAAAACTTGTTTATTTTTTTTTAAATATGCACTCGTCGCTTTTTTTATTTTTTGGCTCAAAACTCTAAAAACATGTATGTTACATGTGTTATTTTTAAAAAAAATATATCGGGAGGTTGAGTTTTCTAGGGTTTTCTCAAATTTTTAGGGTTTTCTATCTAACCTTATATATATATATATATATATATATATATTAAAAGATTACAAGAATATTATAATCTACCATTAGTAGAAGACATTATAAATGGAAAAACAATGATATCAGATTTTTATAAACAAGAACAAAGTTTTATGGATACACAGATGCAAAATCCTTTAAAAAGACCAAAAATAGAGTGGGGAGGAGAATATAGTGGTATACAAGAAACTCATGGTAGAGAACCATGGACGCAACCAACAATTAAATATCAACAAGAATCTAATTTAACAGGAAAATGAAGAAGATTACCCATAGGACAAACATATAATGGAAATATATTATTATTAGAACAACAAAAACCACAATTATGGATAGATGAAGTATTAACATGGGAACAAAATGTAGTAAGATTATGGGAAACAAATAAGAAAGATAGCATGGATATGTTTTCATATCTAGAAACTACATTAGGACCTATAGCATTAGGGATATGGCAAAGTACAAAAAAACAAAATCCAGAAGAAATAAATAATCTTAAAGCATTAGGAGATAATCCTTACAATTTTACATCACAAATTAGAACTCTTATATTAGGAGTTGATCCAGCAAAAAATAGTAGTTTAATATCCCTAGTATAGAAAAAAGGTCACAATGTAATAAATGTTTCAATGAAATTTGTTTTAAATGTCTCAAAGAAATTTATGATAAAGACATAGCTACAACATCTAAAACTAAGACAGTTTTTAAAAATAATGAAAATGAACGAATAGAAAAAATAGAACTAACAATGAAGTTACATGACTTGAAAATAAAAAAATTAGAAAATAAAATAAAAGAAATTGAAAAATTAGTTAAGACGGAAGAAATAAGTAAAATGGCTACACAACAACTAGAAGATCAAACCTATATACAAACACAAGGATCGACAAATATGATAAACATCCAATGCCTTTTATGGTTAGATAATAATAAATACATAGATTTAAAAGAATTAGTAGATACAGGAGCCACAAAAAGCTTAATCTCATACAATTTAGCACCCATAGAATATCATAAAAATTATCATATAAACTAAGTACAAGTAGAAGACAAGTTAATAGATATTATACATTGCTTAGAACCAGTAGGAATACAATTTTTAGACTTTGTAAATAATTATAGCATTAAATATGATATGCCACAGGTAAATATCGATCCACCAAAGATAAAATCAAAAGAATTTGTAATAGGATTAAATTTTATATTGGGATTAAATGGGGCAGTAACAATTACAAAAAATTTCGTAACATTAAGTAAACAGTTATATACAATACCAACTCTTAAGTACATAAATACAACAAAAATTGTTTAAAAAAGAGGGGATAAAGGGAATTTAGATTTTTTAAAAACACAAAACAGAAAAAAAAAACTTAATAGAAAACGAGTCATTAAAACTCTTAACAGATTTCTTAAGCCATGAAATAGAAAAAGGACAAGATATTACAAAAAGTATAAATCATCCTATGATATTACATTTAGAAAAAATAGGATATATTGGAGAAGATATAACAAAATCAAATATAAATTATATTTGTAAATTAAATTAAAAAATCCTGACATAATAATTAGAACAGCTAATATAGAATATAGTCCATTAGACAAAGAAGAATTTAAGAAACAAATCCCTGAAATGATTAATCAAGGATTAATTAGAAAATCAGAAAGTTCTCACAGATCTACAACTTTTTTAGTAAGAAATCATAGTGAAATAAAAAGAGAAAAGGCTAGGATAGTCTATAATTATAAAAGGTTAAATGACAATACAATAGACGATGGATATAATATTCCTAATAAAGATAGCTTACTAAACCTTATACAAAATAAAAAAAGTATTTTTGAAATTTGATTTACAATCAGGATATAATCAGTTAAAGTTAGAAGAAAGTTTTAAACCATGGACAACTTTTACATGTTCTGAAGGGCAATATGAATGGAATGTCCTTAGCTTTGGACGAAAAAATGCACCTTCAATTTTTCAAAGATTTATGGACAGTATATTTTTAAAATTTGAATTTTGTTTGATTTATATTGATGACATTTTAGTTGCAAGCAATATAGTGCAGGAACATGAGGAACACCTACAATAGGTTTTTGGAGAAATAAAGAAAAATGGTATAGTTGTTTCAAAAAGAAAAAATGGAGTTATTCAAAGAAAAATATCCTTTTTAGGATTAAAAATTGGTAATAGAAAAATAGAATTACAACCACATATTTTACAAAAATTCAAAAATTTTCCAGAAAAATTTGAAAACCTAAAACAAATACAAGCCTTTTTGGGTCTAGTAAACTATGCTCGAAAATTTATTCCAAATTTGTCAAAATTAGTTGGACCTTTATATAGTAAAACTATAAAAAATGGTCAAAGGTATTTTAACCAAGAAGACATTAAATTAGTTAAAGAAATCAAAAAAACAGTAAAAAATATTAAACCATTAGAATTACCATTAGTCACAGATTATATAATTATTGAAACAGATGGATGCAAAGAAGGATGGGGAGCAGTCCTTCTGTGTAAACCAAGTAAATACAATGCAAAGGAAGAAGAGAAAATTTGTGTTTATGCAAGCGGTAATTTTCAAAATAAAACAAATTGGAATTCATTAGATTTTGAAATACAAGCATTAATTTATGCACTAGAAAAATTTAAGATTTTTCTTAATAAAGAATTTACAGTGAGAACAGATTGTGAAGCAATAGTTAAGTTTGTAAAAAATGATCAAAGTAAAAAAGTAAATAGAACCAGATGGGTTAATCTAAAAAATATTATACAAGGAAATGGGTATTTTATAAAGAGTAAAATGCACAAAACGTCCTTTATGTTTGCTCAAACTTGCAAGTTTCAACCTTAATGTTTAAAACTTGCTGAAAACAGCCTTTATGTTTATTTTTGTTAAAGGTTCAATCCTTTATGACTAACCAAGTTAGTTTTCCTAGTTTAATTCCCTCACATGCCTAACATGTGAGGGTATATTTGTCATTTTAATTCCTATTCTTATAAAACCCACAAAACAGTACATTTTAATTTCTCTTCACCATTCTTCATCACCTTCAACTAAAAATCCAACCAACAATTCTTCATCACCTTCGATCATTATGGAAGAAGACAGTGGTGATGTGTTGGTGAAGAAGGTGTCGGATTCGAATGCTGAGTCTTGAGAAAATAGAGAAATTGATACGGTCTGTTCGAAACCCTAGCTTGTTGTTTTGCCCTATTTGTTTAAATTTATGAGTTTCAATGAGTTTAGTTTGTGATTATTGTTGGATGTTGAGAAATTGATAGGAGTTTGATGCGACGGTGGACTATTTTAATATTGATGATGAGAAAGATACCAATCTTTTTTCCAGTTTTTGCCTTTGAAGCTTTGAACAACTTTACATAGCCGGTCACCCTATAACAGAGAAGAATCCAACATATGTGTTTAGAAATAGTATATGTTGCATATGAATGGCTGAAAGATAAAGGTGGTCCTCCTGTAAATGAAGAGAACATTCTTGTTATTATAACAAGTAGCTAACAACATCAGCAGCAAGTTATGAGACACATGTATTTGTATGGTCATTGGTCACATCAGTAACGTCCTCCATCCCTCTTCTCCAAATTCACCACCAACCCACGTGATCTCTCCATAAATCATCAACACCCATCTCCTTAATCTCACAATCCCCTTACTCGTATACATGTATCTTATCGAAGGTAAATCGTTTTATACACCCATAACAATCTCATCAACAATCATTCAATCGCTTACAATTCATTTTTTTGTCTTCAATTCAGTTTCTCGTCTTCAGTGAATTTGAAGATGAATTTGATGTTGACATTTGATTATGGGATTTCAATTGAAGGTGAGGAAGAATGGTGAAGAGGAATTAAAATGATAAAGTGGGTTTTATATGAATAGGAATTAAAATGACAAATATACCCTCACATGTTAGGCATGTGAGGGAAATAAACTAGAAAAATTAACTTGGTTAGTCATAAAGGATTGAACCTGTAACAAAAATAAACATAAAAGTTGTTTTCAGCAAGTTTTAAACATTAAGGTTGAAACCTGCAAGTTTAAGCAAACTTGTGCAATTTACTCTTTTATAAATTTTGAACATATTAAAGGAAAAAACAATGGGATAGCGGATATGTTGTCTCGGAAATGGTTTGTTTTAGATGGACAAGAAAAAAGATAAAGGGAAGACAAAGCTTATACATCCCAAGTAGGGAAATTCTTCTTCAGATGAAGAAAGAGTTCAACAGTCATATCAGCATACAATAGAAAGATTATACAGTTCGTCTCAAACCTCACTACCACAAATAGTGATGAAACCAAATGAGATTTCACAGTTACAGTTCTACAACTTTAGACAACAAAAACAACAATCAAAAGTAATGGGAAAATTCCCTTTACACACCAATTTTACACCCAAATTAGTGATTGAATTTGGAACATATGCTCTACAGATATGCAATGAAGCTGACAAAAAGTTTCGTCCTATTATAGGAATGAAACTTACAGATAAGCAGCAATGCTTATTAGACAACTTATGGCATATTCAAACCATGCCACAGGCTTCAACGTTTAAAGTACAGGTTTTAAATGCTTTAAGCATTTACTTTCAGGAACAAAGTTTAAAAACACCTGAAAGACAGTTTAAAACAAAACAAAATTTTACACATTATGTTGTATACAGAAGTACAAAGATTGGGATTTTCAACAAATGGAATAGTGTTGTTCCTCATATAACAAATGTCCTTGGAGGAGCAACATGGAAAGGTTTTACAAGCTTCTCTAAAGCTCTAACAGATGCAAGGGAAAAATTTGGCATACAAAACTTTTATATAGAACCTGAAGAGGTTAAGAGTTTTTCAGATTGCCAAAACAAATCCTGAACAGTATATACAGGCTCAATAAGAACTCATTTCAACATTAAAAACACAGTTAGAAGAAAAAGCAAAAGATACACATAATATACAAATAAAAATTGAAAATAACATGCTAAAGCAAAAAATAGCTATAGTCGAAGCAAAAAATACACAATTATTACAAAAGCTCGAGAAAAAAGAAGACAAAACAATGGAGCACATAAATTTTGAATCTTTTAGAACAAGAATTCTTGACACACCCTGGTGGCAATGCTTGAAACCAGTTACAGAAAGATTCCCAGAATTTGAAAATCTTGTATCACAGAAAGTTTGTGCAGGGTTTCCTTTAATTCTGTGTAATCTACAGCAACAGCTTATAGACATGACCTTCAGATTTGACAGTGAGGCTCAAGGATTCACAGTGGTAGAAAGAACAAATGAGGCAGGAGATGGAACAGGTCTTCTGTTACTCCAAATACATCATCCTAAAAAATTAACAGATGAACAAATAATCCAATTTTATCATCATGGTATGATTGATTATTTAGAAATCAAGTTAAACAAAAGAACAGAAGATCTTCTCAACCAGCTCGGAGAAAAAGATTATTTTAACAGCAGGAAATATTGCAACAAGGTCAATAACACCAATTATTGGTTGCAAAATAATTTCCTCATGTCCATTTACAGATTCTTACACATACAGACCAGCTAGAAAAAGAATCTTCATTGAACACAACAAACACAGCAGAACAAACAATTATCTCCAAACAATAATGACAAAGAGTGGTATAGATTTTGCATCTTTACCCTGGTTAGACCATACAAACAGTTGACCTATAACAAATTTCTAACAGTTCATTAAAGATCATCAAGAAACTCCAGAAATTCCTGATTATTTTCCTTGGAAAAGTTATAAATTAATAGGAGAAGGACATTATATACAAGTATATGCAAAGACAAACTGGAGTATGCTTTTACCATTTGCAGGGGAAGGAGATACTTTACAGTTACAACACATCATTAATCTAGAAGAAGAAGATGATGAACAGGATTGTTCCATCCCACATCCAGCACACACAGGGATTTCTAGAAAAGACTGATAAATGCAATAACGACAAGAGACACAAGACAAAATAGATAACGAAAGCCATGATATCCTATGGTTCAATTATGCACATATAGAAGCCAAGATAGCTCTATAGGAGCCAATATAGCTTTTGTGAATAGTTTTGATCCCTTCTTTTATCTTATACTTTCTAGACTATGATTTAGATTCGTTGTTTTCACTTTCCTTTGCCTATATAAGAGGCATTTGTATTTCATTGTATGGCATCCAAAAATCACCATTGAGAAATAATATTATTACTTTCATGGCACACTAAACTTTTCTCTGCAACTCTTTAGCTTTACTTCCTTATTATCTCAGTTTTCTCCAACCCTCAATATTATATTCCAACATACAAAAAAAAAAACCTCTGCAACCCTCTACTCTGCTGTGTATACTCTCATCCAACATCCTTTGTGCATATTCTCATTGTAAGTTCTATGTTTATCATAATTCTCTATATATTAATTTTAATTCTACTATACTTCTGTGTTTATTTAAAAAGAATTAAAATCCATTTAGTTTTAAGAATTACTATACACCATCTTCTCTGATATATTGGTATCAGAGCAAAAGCTTTCTTAAAATCTAAAAGACTAAGACAAGTTCCATTTGTGGCGTGTTATGCCTGTGTTTTTAGAAAATTCTCTTAGGTGAAGATTGTGGAAAGAAGGTTGCTTTGATAACATAATAAAGAAAGGGATAGTTGTTTTGTCATAACTAGTTTTATCTTATAATGTGAATATTAATTTTTCTTATCTATAATCAGTTGGAATATAAGAAAATATTTAGAGAAAAACTGGAAATAAGGGATAAAAGTTAAAGAGTCGGAATTTATTAATCATTGATAACTCATAAATTATTAAGCGCTTAGAATTTCTAAACTTAGAATTTTCTGAAAAAGCTCACCGAAAAGCTCTTATAACAGAAAATTTTACTATTGTTTGTAATATTAAAGATTCCTGTGCACACAGTTTACATACAAATAATCCACAATTAAACATTCTAGTAGATTTACTTATTAATTTAAGTATTAGTTTACAAAAAGAAGTAACAAATAATAATCAAATACTAGAAAGTTTAATAACAGATATTAAAAAGATATCACAAAACCTAGACTATGTAAAAAATCAATCTAATTTAATAATTAACGAAACAGGAAAAAATAAAGATAATACAGAAAATAATACATCTTTAGAAGTTGAAAAAATCACAGAAGCTTTGCAAAATTAAAAACAAATAAAATCAAAAAACCTATTCCTTATACACATTGGCAACCAAGAAAATGAATAACAATAGTTTTTTAGGAAGAAGTAGAACTATACAAGAAGCTAGAAATTCTACAAGTAATATACAATATAAGTTTTTAAGAATTACTATACACCACCCTCTCTGATATATATATATATATATATATATATATATACAATATAAGTTTTTATGGTGTGCCCACACCCAGCATATATATACAAACACATGCTTTTGCTACTTGCTTTGAAATAGAAAAACTATTCATTGATTGGTATAGCTAACCAACTAAATTTATAATGCCATCACTATTATTCTCCTTGGCATCCCCCACATACCGGTGTTGGCTCTTCTTCCACCCTTTTTCTCTTGGGCAACAATAACACCACTTTTTTAACCAACAACTCCCATCTTGCCTCATCCTTCTTATTCTTCTTTTCTTCCCCACCCTTCATCTTAAATCGCCTACAATATTAATTAATGAAATGGTTCGGTCAAATGAATTCCATATTAAATGCAGTTCATGTGGGTCGCGATCAAACCTTATTTGTATATTATTATGTAATTGTGATACCGGATTTAGGTAGATCATGGAATGTTACCACTAGCTTAACTACAATTAATCTACAAATATATGGCATGCCTTATAATCTCTTTCATTTCACATGACAACTAACATATGATTAACATAATTTAAGTTCCTAACATGTGACATGGTCGAATTTTATGATAACTTCAAAAGAACAATCAGGGTTTGTCATTAAACAATTTTGACGATAAATTTGGGTCAACTTTCTTTTTGATAACCATATGAACTCGGTTGCTAGAAAATTTGTACTAACAATAAGATATGAGAGTGACCTTCAGAGAGGTTAAAGTTATTTGAGTCAATTTAATTAGTATCCAAAATAGAATCATGACTTGTAACTAAATATTGATAAGTAATATGTAATAAAAATTAGGATGATTAAAATCTATTTCTTTTAATGTCGTGGCCTATCATATTTAATATTTCATGGTTTTTGTCCTATCTTGAAATTAAATATCTTAACAAGTTGATTGAAACACAAATTTCATGCTTTTTAAGGAAGCTAGCTACCTCTGCATCAATGCGTTTCGCAATCATGATTTTCCAACTGCTTTTTCTTCACATGGAAAAAGTTGCCAACCAGAGCCCAAATCCCATGCGGGTCAGATCTATCTGACCCATGTATCAAATAAAATCCATCGAGAAAATGTGTCGAGTCGAGCATGAACTAGCCTAGCTCAAGCTCGGTTTGTTTAACTTTTGAGAGCTTGAGCTAGGCTTGTTTCGAGCTATATTTCAAAGCTCGAGTCGAGTGAGTAGTGTTTCAAACTCAAGCTCAGCTTGGTACGACTCGTTTGTTTTTTTGTTAATTAAATTTTTATACATAATTATAAGTTTCCACATTATTTAGTTATTTCGGGCATATATATACACATGTATATAATAGGTTCGTTTAGGCTTACGTGCTGACTCGAGTTGGATAAGTGAAACTTGGGCTCGATCTCATTTATTAATCAAGCTTACATTTAGACTCGAGCTCCTTTAAGCTTGACTCAAAACGAGCTTTTAGCGCGATCGAGTAACTCAGCTCGTTTACAGTATAAACAATAATTACGAACTCTACATGTGGAATCAGCTGGTAATTGACAGATGGAAGCATGGAGTTTGAAGAGTTGCCACATCCTTTTACAGCGAACACATCCTTCACTCATTATTCTCTGGTTGCAATTCACGAAATGTTGAATCGAGATTTGCAGGCCATGACATGTTGAGAAGTTGTGACAAGGAGTCATGTTCTTCCTCGGTACCTTGTCGCACGGTCCCACTTTTATGCAACCTTCTGTACAGATATGCTCCAAACAATCCATTGCTTCACTCAGCTGAAAGTACATGCTCTGTTCTTTCATCTTCTTCCTTCCTGCTCATCTTCATCCTCTGCATTGCATGCATTTAGATCATAAAATAAATATTACAACTATAGCCTAGCCTTTTTTCTTTAAATTTCTGCATGTTTTGGTTAGGCAATCTCTAAATTCTTCTTCTAACTTTTTCTCAATAATTTATTTAACGTAGAATTTGGTTTTTTCTTAATAAAGTAATTTCCTTTTGTGTTGGAAGTATAAAAGAACCCTTTTATTTTCGAAAAAACTCGGTTTTTAGTAAAATTTATATAGAAATATAAACATATCAAATAAAAAAAATTGATTAAAATTAGTATAATCTAATCTTGAAAGAATTAAGATGAAATGGTAAGTACTGGCATGCTGTACGAACCGATTCAGTTTCATGGATGAATTGGAGAATTTCAAGTTCAAGGAAAGGATCATGAGTTTGTAGAAACTTCCAGCCTTCGGTTTTTTCAACTGCGTTAAACCTGCTAGACACGAGTTTCATGCATTTGAGGTAAACATCTGGTGCGTCGCAGAGTCTCGCAAGTTGGAGTGCATCAACGACGTTATCGATTGTTAACTGTTTGATCAAGGCCTTGGTGCACCGTGATTTCAGTTGTGGGACCAGGTATACATGTGATAGAGCCAGTAGATGAACCCCATATTTCTCCATATCTTCATCCGTGCACCTGCAGCAGGCAGTCAATTACTTGTATCTTTTATTGATTGCACGCGCGTTGAATATTTAAATATCAAACGTCAGTACCGGTTAAGGATTGTAGTGTTCATAAACCATTGAAACTAGCTCAACCGTCCAAACCGAAACATGTTGGATGCTTTGAAATATATATATATTTTTTCTGATTTCAACAGTAATTCCCACATAATGTTTGGATCTTAAAACCGGTCTTGTAAACCTAAACAGCAGATTAACATTTGTTATTAACTTGCTACGTTATGTTAGAAAATATACATATTATTTACACCACATATTATTTTATCTTTTAAATATTAGAAAAACTTATACAAAATATTTGCTTTACAATCTTTAAATTCAAAAAAGAAAAAGTAAAACAAAATTTAGTCTTTGAATAATTCTTTTCTAAAACATTAAACTGTCAAATTGTGAATCAGCTTGTTTTTTTTTTAAAACCATAATTAGCAGATCGGTCCAAACTATAAAACATGTTTAACCGACAGAGTGACAATAGTAGTAAATATTAATGTTGACCATGGCCGGTGGGTGGTGGCACATGTGCCACGTTTAAGTCATGGAAAGGTTAGACGCTGCACTTGCAGCAGCTGTTTTAATTAAATATTATAAATAAATGAAAAAAATGGGTAAGGAACTGACTTGCCGGAATAAAGAAATCCGACGAAGACCTCCACAGCGTCACACGGGACACCGAGGATCGGAATACTTTTCTCCGGATGCTTTCGTGGTCTATCCATTATGCTTTGGAACACTGTTGAAGCTGATGCCTGAATGCACATCACATATATATATATACCAACCAAACCACAAACTTTTAACAGTCAGTCAATCAATTCAACTAGAAATTATCAACACCATGCAGAATAAAGATCCATATAACAGATCTTAAAACTTTCTATCCTCCTGATAATTAAATGGTCTACTTTAGAGTTTTAACTCACCCTTCCACACACGCCTTTTTTAACAATATCTTATGATAAATACACCATAAACTAACTGCACCGTGTAGTTTTTGAACTATATATCAGGGTGCAGTATGTCTGTCTGTGATATATTTATCCTAGAAAATCTAGGAATTGATGTTAAAAAATGTGGAACGGTGATTTAAGACTTTCATGACGCGACATATTACCAGAATGTTAGCGTCTTCGACCACCAAACGTTACAATCTGGATATAGATCTCCTTAACATCACCAGAAACGTCGTCGGATTTAGTAGGAGTTGACAGCCTCATGCTGGAAATGATTAATGGTGGAGACTTTTGGTCTTCTTCCGTTTCTAAATTGCGAGAAGACACTACGTACAACTTTTTTATAAACATTCCAAGCCAAAGTTTTTCTATACTTGATGTTAAGGTACAATACAATTTACATCATTATCAACGGAACATGCTTGGTCCATATTTTGCTACGTGCTACTGTTTTCACCCTATTTGCTATAGAAGAAAGCTGCAATCAAAATTAAAAAAAAAAAAAAAAAGTGAGTTTGTGGAACACATGCATGCATATGAAGAATTCACAAACATATACAGAATACTGCACACACTTGTCAACATATATATATATATATGTGTGTATAAATGAAAAGCTGGTTTATACTTTGCTATGCAAAGAGAGGAGGCATGGAAATTTGAGCTTGAAGCCGATTAGATGAACTTTATCCAACGGCTATTTCAACATGTCTTTAAAAAGGTCATTTGTTAACGCTATATAACTTACACTATTTTCATCCATTTTTATTACCCCATTTTTTGTTGTTTTATTACACCATAAAGAACACCCCATTTTTTGTTGTTTTATTACACTATGAAGAACTAAAGCATCGGAATCCAAAAGCTATACAAGTTCAAATGAAGGTTTCACTACCTGACCTTAACGAAGACTCAGTAACAACAAGGCTGACACAGACACGAAAGAAATTGGGCAAGTCTTCTTGCAAAGGGAGTTTTTTTAGTGTATGAGGAATTTTTGTTATGTTTTTTTTTATTTTATTTTAAATTAATGAAATTGTGTTGTTTTCTAATATATACTTAAGTTTTTATTTAGAAAGTGGATTTAGATTCATCGGGTTCTTTTTTTTAGTGTTCTTTAGAGTATTCATATTGAATTTTTTGTCCTTATTTCTATAATTGCACTAAAAGTCGTTATTTTCTCTCTTTTCCTCAATTAAATAACAATTTTTTTATATTTTTATCATTATTTTTTATCTCTTCCCCACTTACAACCATTTCTAAAATTTATATATAAATAAACAGTATGTCTATATTTACATATAAGCAATAATATTTTATGACTTGTTCACTAACAATCAGTATACTATACTGTGTAGTTATATTGTTAGAATAATAAAATTATAATTGGATTATAGAAAATAATAATCCCTGAAAAAAACCCCACACTCACTCGTAGTCTTCATTCATTCTTTCTTCCAACTCAAAACCCCTTGGCTGGCACCATAAATGTGGTTTATACAAAAATTGAGAGGGAAAATGGAGGAGCAGCAGCAGCCATTTGAACCAAAATCTCAACTCGATATTCCAGATCCATCAATCATCGACAACGATAATCTAGTTCAAATCATCGCTCAAGACCTCCAAAACCTGGTCTTATCCTGCACCAATAATCAACACATCTACAATCATTCAGACCAACTGGAAGCTCAATCTTCCACCGGAATTGAAGAGGATGAACGACACCGTTTGGAGAAAGTTGTACAAGTGGATCAGGATGAGTTTAGGGTTTTAGAAGAGGAAAAACATGCAGATGAAGATGTGAGTGGTGATAGGGAACGTCTGGAAAATGTTGGTGCTAAATATCACTATCCCTTGAGATTAGATGCTGAGGATTGTGCTTATTATATTAGGACTGGAATCTGTAAGTTTGGCTCTAATTGCAAGTTCAATCACCCTATCAGAAGGAAAATTCAGGTCAATCACATCACCTTTTCAACTCCTAGGGCTGTAAACGTTTGATTACTTAAATGAATGAACACAAACAAAGGTCACATTCGTGAATATATGTTACTTCATGGTTGTCTGTTTTGTTTAATTTATGTTCGCTCACTATAAACTTAGGCAGTGTTCCTTTCATACAACAGTGGAATAGGAATGTAGATTCTATTGCTTATATATATATATATATATATATATATATATATATATATATATATATATAGGGTACGGATCCTAAGAGAAGTCCCCCTATTTAGGAAACTTGAGAAAAGCATTCTGGACCACACATTTTTCTAAGCTTTTCGTAATATACACATACGTATAGTTTAAAATTCACTATATACATATATGTATATTGGATTATACACATGTATATAGTCAATTTTAACTATACGTATGTGTATATTACGAAAAGCTTAGAAAAAATATGTGGTCCAGAATGCTTCTCAAATTTCTCAATTAGCCTAGTGTTTCTCACATGATCCTAAATATATATATATATATATGTGTGTGTGTGTGTGTGTGTATGATGATAGTGTAATGTTTTGTATTTAAATGTAACACCATAGGTGACTTTTAATGTTATGTTCATTAGGTTATCAGTTGCATCTTGTAGTTAGAATCTCAAATAAATCTCACATTTTAACTACCCTTTAAGTTATTGAAAAAGACTCGTTGTTTAACAGCCTATCAAAGAGACAAAGATGCAAAAGGACGAATATGTCGAGAGGCATGAGCAGACCGAGTGCAAGGTATTCACAATCATGTTTTGTCACAGCTGCAGTCTGTAGCAAGATTTTATATTAATGTCTTATGATCTTTAGCTTTTTGATTGTGTAGATAATTCTAATAGTAGAGTCGATAATTGATGTCGTTATGCATTTCCACCGTTTAATAACTTCGACGTGAGTTTACTGCAGTATCATACATCTTCTGTGGGCTGCAAGTATGGAAAAGCTTGCAAATTCAATCATGGAAGAGCAAAAAGTGTTAACACACAGTGCTAGGGTACAACTTTGTGGGCCTGCCAATCCGACCGGTATTAAACAATCTGCAATTGTAATTATATTTAGAGTAAAATTTTGGCCAGTTGCGACTTTCGTCCAAAGGTTTGTTTTTCCGCATCTCGATCCAAAAGGTTTGAAATCTTGCCGTTTTCATCCGGCTCGTTAAATCCATCCATTTTTCTCCGTTAAGTCATGGGTATTTTCACCTTTTGGAAATACCCCTGAATTAACTGAGAAAAGTGGATGGAGTTAACGAGCCGGATGAAATGGCAAGATTTCAAACCTTTTGGATCCAGATGCATAAAAACAAACATTTGTACGAAAGTCACAAAACTGGCCAAACCTCAGTGGACGAAAATGGCCTTTTACTTTTATATTTAAGAGATATAACTTTTTGTTCTGACTACTTTTTTCTTACACGGAGAGAAAGAATGTCCTTACTACATGCGGAATGGTTCCTGTAAATACGGACCAAGTTGTAGGTTTAATCATCCTGATCCTACTGCAGTTGGGGGCGATGAGGACCCCGCAACTTATGGCAATGAGGGACCTCTTCCAATACAACCCGCACCCCAACCAAATATTCCCAGAGTACCCTCATGGTCAACCCCAAGAACACCCGACCCCACCGCTACCTTTTGTACCACCAATGGTGTACCCACCAACCCAAAACATGCCTCCACCAAATCCAGATTGGAATGGTTATCAGGTAAGTTGCTAGATTCGCATCGGGTTATTCACTTTTCCCAGTGAAATATATTCTTTAATTCCATAATGTTGAAAATAAAAGATATCAAAGATTGCGGGATCAGTCAAGCATCATCTCCCAAGTTAGGAGGGTCAAAGACAGCTAGTAAACAGCTACAAATCCAGCAAATCCAGCCGTAAACCAAGCTCATCTACTATATTTAGATTACGGTTTTGTGCTATAAATTGTATACCTTTCTTTGTAATGTAACATACAAAAAAGATACACATCAATTCAGTGTTTTTCAATCAACCTTTGTAACATGGTATCAGAGCAGTGTCGTTCTTGACCTGTTCATCATTTACCCTGCTCATCACTTACCCAAACCAATCATCCTCTCAACCAAGCTGCCATGGCCGAAGCCGGTAACTTGGGAGAAGATCTATCAATCCAAATCGCCAATCTGCTCAAGAATGGCCTCAACCCACAAAACCGAAACCCAAAACTGTCCGATAACCTTCAAATAAACCTCAAGCTCAACAGCCAGAATTATGCTCTATGGACCCGGATGATGAGGGTAGCCATAGGCGGTAAATCAAAGGCTTTTTTAAACCACTTATCAACCAATCTACCAAACCAAACCAGCGAAGAATATGAACAATGGGAACAAGACGACCTAGTCGTCTTCTCATGGTTCATACAAAACATTGAACCAACCCTTGCCAGCAATCTAACCGAATTTCCGACAGCAAAGTCGCTGTGGGATGCCCTGGCTATAACATATAGCAGTGGACGTGACAAGCTCCAAACATTCAACCTACATGTCAAGGCGAATGAAATCAAACAGAACAATCTCTCCCTTGAAGAATTGTGGATTATACTCCAAGGAGTATGGGGAGAAATTGATCGGATTGACCCAAACCCTCTGACCTGCCCAACCGATATCCAAGCATATCACAAAATCAGGACTGAACAGAAACTGTTTCAGTTTCTAAACGCTCTCAACCGGAAATATGACCCTATAAAGAGGGAAATACTCCGGTTAGAACCCCTTCCAACCGTAGAAACTGCATACGCCACTGTCCGCAAGGAGGCCGCTCACCAGAACATTCTGGGAACACCTCTCAATGACACACAGGGTATCACAGTGGGTTTAATGGCCTCTGAAATCGAAGGGTTAGGGCTTGCATCAAAAGGCTACCGACGGATCGATGTAAAAAGAACCGGATCAGGTAACAAAGATGACAAAACTCACCTCAAATGTGATCATTGCGGCATGACAAAACATACCCAGGAACAATGCTTCAAACTCGTCGGGTATCCGGAATGGTGGTCGGATGGCCATAAGAAGAGCACAAAGGCTACGGTTAAAGAAAAAGGGAAATCATCCAGCACCGGCACCCGAGATGTCACCGGAGATGGAGGCCGAAGCAGGACTGGTTTCGGCGGAATGGCTGGTACACATGAAGAAGAAGAAGAAGAAGACGCAACAGGTAACGGGTTTGGGGCGCAGCCCTCAAACCCTTGTGGTTTTAACCATTATAATAAACCAAACATGTCACATTTAGTCCCTAAAAATAAGGGAAATGCTAATATGGCCCAAGAAACCCATAAAAAACAAAAACTATGGATCTTCGATTGTGGCGCGACCGACACAATGACTTATGAGCTGTCGGGTATTATTTCAACAACCAAACCAGAAAAAACGCATATTCAAACGGCAAACGGAGGAATAATGGATGTAAAATCGGGAGGGACTATTGAGATTTCACCCACAATAAAAATCTCTAATTGTCTTTATGTTCCCTCGTTATCACATAAACTGCTTTCCATCAGCCACGTCACAAAAGAACTCAACTGTATTGTCCTAATGTACCCTACGTTTTGTATTTTACAGGATATCAGGACGGGAGTGATCATTGGGCGAGGCACTGAAAATCAAGGGTTGTATAATGTGGATGAGGTGACTCAAAGTGGTGCTGTGATGTTGACTCATGGGACATCGGAACGAGAAGCTTGGCTATGGCACCGAAGATTAGGTCATCCTTCTGCAAATTATTTGCATGATTTATTTCCAAAACTATTTCCAGTTAATTCTATGTCACATTGTGAAACATGCGTTTTAGCAAAGAGCCATAGAAAAACCTTTAAACCCAATAATACTAAGGCTGCTTTGCCATTTTCATTAATCCACTCTGACGTATGGGGTCCTGCCCCAGTTCTTGGGGGGCAAAACCTTCATTACTTTGTGGTGTTCGTTGATGATTGTACCCGAATGACCTGGGTTTATTTTTTGAAAAACAAATCCGAAGTCTTTGAAAAATTCACTATGTTTTACGCCATGATCCAAACACAATTTCAAACAAACATCCAAATATTCCGATCCGATAATGGCGGTGAGTTTGTTAATACCTCGTTTAAATTGTTTTTCCAAGACAAGGGAATAATCCACCAAACTACATGCCCAAACACCCCAGAACAAAACGGTGTCGCCGAAAGGAAAAATCGCATTTTGCTGGAAAATTCTCCCCGGTTGCAAAAATGAACACAATTAGGGTTCTTTTTTCGATAGCTGCAAATGAAGGGTGGCCACTTCAACAGTTTGATGTAAAAAATGCCTTTTTACACGGGGACCTAGATGAAGAGGTATTTATGGATGCTCCTCCACGATTCACGAAAGAGTTCAAAACTGGAGAAGTTTGCCGTCTGAAGAAGTCTCTTTATGGTTTGAAGCAATCTCCCCGGGCTTGGTTTGGCAGATTTACGGTTGCTATGAAAAAGTTTGGATATAAACAGAGTATGCCGATCATACTTTGTTTCTCAAAAAAAGAGGAAAATTCGTAACCTGCCTAATTATCTATGTAGATGATATGATCATTACAGGGAACGATAAAGAAGAAATGGTAAAACTAAAAGAAAACTTGTTTGCTGAATTTGAAATGAAAGATTTGGGCAGGCTTAAGTATTTCCTCGGAATTGAAGTACTAAGGTCAAAACAAGGAATTTTCATTAGTCAGAAGAAGTATGTCTTAGACCTGTTGGCAGAAATTGGAATGATCGATTGCAAACCAGCAGATACTCCTATGAGTGTAAACCAAAAGCTTTATATGGAAGAAGGAGCAAAATTAGCAAATAAAGAAAGATACCAACGGCTGGTGGGAAAACTAATATATCTCTCACATACTCGTCCAGACATCGCCTATGCTGTAGGGGTAGTAAGTCAGTTCATGCACCAACCTCAACAGTCACATATGGAAGCAGTTTGGAGAATTATTAGATATCGCAAAGGAACAGTGGATCACGGAGTCCTGTTTCAATCACATGGACACCTAAATGTTCAAATCTATACCGATGCAGACTGGGCAGGAGATAAGGGAAGTCGGAGGTCAACAACAGGCTACTTCACTTTAGTTGGGGGGAATCTTGTTACTTGGAGAAGTAAAAAACAAAAGGTGGTTGCTCTTTCAAGTGCAGAAGCTGAATTTAGAGGTATAGCTCGAGGTTTAACAGAAGCCATGTGGATGCGAAGACTCTTAGCTGAGATTGGTTTTCCGTCAAAAGAAACAAGTAAGATTATGTGTGATAATAAAGCTGCAATTCAGATTTCAGAAAACCCAGTACAACATGATCGAACTAAACACGTGGAAGTTGATAGGAACTTCATCAAAGAAAAATTGGAAGATGGTACGATTGAACTACCGTTCGTTCGATCAAAGGATCAGCTTGCTGACATTCTAACAAAAGCGGTTAACGGGAAAATTTTCAGCGATTGTTTGGGCAAGTTGAATTTTGGAAATCCGACTATTCAACTTGAGGGGGAGTGTTGAAAATAAAAGATATCAAAGATTGCGGGATCAGTCAAGCATCATCTCCCAAGTTAGGAGGGTCAAAGACAGCTAGTAAACAGCTACAAATCCAGCCGTAAACCAAGCTCATCTACTATATTTAGATTACGGTTTTGTGCTATAAATTGTATACCTTTCTTTGTAATGTAACATACAAAAAAGATACACATCAATTCAGTGTTTTTCAATCAACCTTTGTAACACATAATACCATAGATAAGTAGCTTATTTTCTTTTAGAGTAAAATGTCATTTACGTCCCTGAGGTTTGACCACTTTTGCAACTTTCGTCCAAAGGTTTGCTTTTTCGCATATAGATCTAAAAGGTTTTGAATCTTGCCATTATCAACTGGTTGACTCCATCCATTTGTTAACGTTAGGTCAGGGGTATTTTCGTCCTTTTACCTATTTGTTAATGTTTATAAGAAAAGTCATATCTAGAAAGTCAACAGAGGTGTGTCTTTATTTCTTAATAGTGTTATTTATTTTAATGAAAATGTCTAAAAAGACGGAAATACCCCTCATTTAACGTAGAAAAATAGTTGGATTAACGAGCCGGATGAAAATTGCAAGATTTCAAACCTTTTGGGTTCCAACTGCTAAAAAACAAACCTTTGGAAGAAAGTCGCAAAACTGACCAAACCTCAAGGACGAATATGGCATTTTACTCTATATTCTTTTTACTAACCTTTGTTTATGGTGTTGTTTAGGCTCCTGCTCATTTATACCCGAGTCCAGAACAGGGCTTACCTATACCACCAGCTTTGTTCCTCAACAATCCACCGAGTAACACTAACATGTACACACATCATCAGCAGCCTATGTTAGTTTCAGAGTATCCCGAGAGGCCCGGTCAACCCGATTGCAGTTACTATATGAAAACCGGAGACTGCAAATACCGGGCCTCATGCAAATTTAATCATCCTCAGAGTCGAACCAACCGAACTTCAAGAGTAAGTTCTTGATTCGTTTTCGTCTTTATGTGCACTAACATCTAGTTTTATACTAAATTATTATTGTTATAAAATTAAAAAACAGGATCAGAATATCTGCACTTACTTCAGTAGGCATGGGACATGCAAATATGGGGCGGCTTGTAAATACGATCATCCAGTAAATTATAAGAGCAACTCGAACCCTGCAAGAGAAGGGTACAATGGGTCAAACGGGCCCGAGTCCTTGATACAACAATCCGTGTGATTAAGTGGTGGTCTTTGCCATCAAGTTTAATGTTTTACTTTGATTTTCTTGGATGATATTTAGTTAAATTGTTGAATTATATTGGGATATGTTAAATTATCTTTGCTGCTGCAGTCTATGCTTTTGTTTGAGCCGATGACCGCCGGTGTCCTTCTTAGCGTTCAGTGACATACAAATGGGGTGTAAGATTTTAGGGCAAATATTGAAAATCCTGTTGACTTTTTGTGTGTGTGTGTATTTCTTCTCCTTGTAGGCTTCAGAGTTTGGCCTTAGACTCTTGTTGTTACGTGCTTTCCCAAGCCTGGGGGGCCAAATACTGATAATAAAATTGGTGCCCTTTTTGTAAAAAATAAATAAATTGATTTCGATCCTATTATATCATTTTATGTACACATAATTATAGACCAAAACTCCACCGCCAACAATTTCAAAACCCAAATTATAATAGGCTGAGGTAAGTTGGAGTTGAGTAGCAAGTTACATGAAAGTTCAAATTTTAGGTACTCACCTATTGGACGATAATAACATATTTATTTGTTTATGTTTGTAATTAATCATTGTAAACTTGTATATTTTATTATTTAGATTAACTTTCAGTGTTTTATATTATAGAGTTGTATATATTTTATTTGTTTTATATTATATACCATGTACACTAACGTGTTTTGTCTATTATAGAGTTGTATATATTTTATTTGTTTGTTGTCTATGAAATGTGCTTTATAAAGGATTTAGAAAATTCTTGGTAAAGTACCAAAAGAAGTGTCTTGTGTCCGTGATGCTCGTGCCTCTCACCTCAGCTCGATGGATTCCCACTGTCTCAGTGGACTTTACGCTTTTACAACACAGATCATGTCAAAATAGGTTTTGGCCGAAACATCATGTCAAGCGCTTTTAAAACACATATCATTTCAAAATGGGTTTAGGTCGAAACATCCATCATGTTAAGTTTAATCTGGCCTGCAAACACTTTTATTCAACTAATTGATGTGTGAAATACTATTACAAAGCTATAATGCTACAAGAATAATTCATATTCTCATATATGTTGTCTTAATTCAATTTGTTGACACATAAATATTAAATATGTGGAGAATATTTTTTGTTAAACATTTATAAGTTATTTTATAAAATGAGACAAATAGAAGTGTAATCTTTGGTGCAAAAACCACTAATCTTGATTATTATCCCACTTGTCACAATGTAATTAAAATCCATTCCTTGTAAATTTAATTTTAACTTGAAGAAGACGAACCTCCACCTCAAGAACCCTGCAATCTACCAGCGTTCAGAGTCAAGTTTTATACAATCCTTTATAAATCATCCATCTTGGACATAAAATTGCAAGAGTGACATAATTTCAAGGAAGAATTAAGTCAACTTATTTCAAATAATTAAAGGAAAAAAACAATCTTTTATATAAACAAAATTCCTATAAGCATAGTAAAGCAAAATAACACACCAAGTTCATCATACTGATACCGAACCTTTATCTTTATGAGATTTTTGAGGTGATAAGTTTAAGAAACGTTTGAGACTTTGAGGCTTGTAAGATTGTAAGTAAAAACGTGTTCTTTTAGAATGGTTGATCTACTCCTATCAACCACCTATACAATACAGGCTAGAGGGAAGACATCTTACCACCAGAATGTCAGAGACAACTAAAAACGTGTAAATCGATTTTATATATCTAGTAAAAGAAATAATTAAAAAAAAATAAGAAAACATATTTACTTTCCAGATGTTTGCAGCTTCACCCAGAAGAAAACAAGAACAGTAAAACCAAGAAAAACTTTCCGTCCATATTAATTAGCTTGTAAACTGTTGAAAAACAAATCGTGTGCTGATTCCTGATGTTGTCGCCCCAGATAATAATAAATAAAGAAAACCGACAAATTCTAAACAGTTGACCGACCATAAGAGTTTGTAAACAGATCATTCTAACATGCCTGCAAAAACCAACAAAGTTTGAAAATGAAGGGATACAAAGCTGAAAACCGAACACTAACGCTGTGCAGGGGAAGCAAAATCAGCTGGAAAATAGCATTTGTCAGAGATAGAGGAACAATGTTGTAAGACGTTAGATCCCCAAATAATTGTTGATCTGTTTTCTTTACCTTGACATATATTTAAATATTAATTAAAACAAAATGTTCCTCTTGTAGAGATGGTACGCGGTAGAGGTGATAAAACGAGTGGTCTTGGATAACGGGTTTAAATCAGTATAGGGTCAACACTAGTAACCTTTAAATATCGATCATGCTGGGCTGACATGCCAATACACTTTATCCATGATATTTGATTATATAAATTATAATACTTATTGCATGTTTCAAAATGCTTCACTTCACAGAACTTACAGTTGTTAAACAATAAATATATTAATATGAGAATATCATAACCTTCAAGAAATGAAACTGGTATCAAAGTGCTACACTTGACAAAATTGGTGAAAGAAAATTTGCATAATGCAAGAAAATCATTCTACTTTCTTTATTACTAGCAGCATATATATGTATATATATATATATATATATATGATCTATGAAACAAACACGGATCAGATTCTTTGAAGGCCAAAACATCATGCAACTTCACTGGATCTTCAATTATCCTTTGGGATATCTTTCTTAGGTAGTTCCTTGGGTTTTGCCTTCTCTATTTCCCTAAAATTAAAGGCAAGTTCAAAATCGAGATTTGAACACAAAACTGCATCTAAACAAATTCATCTGGATCATTATGGGAAAAAGTAAAGACATTAAGCAAGCCCATTGACATAAATTCAAGCACTATTCAACAGGGAAATCATGAGAACTGAATAGTAAAGAATTTTCAAATCTAACAAAGCAAGATCTTTATTGCATCCTTCATTTGAATTGTTTGAGAGAAGGATTTGGTGTTTTATGTCTCATGACCAATAAATGATGCCGTAAATCTAAGGCTTGAAAGAACCTCCTAATTTCTTATTTGAAGTTAGAGGATGCAATGTTTGAATTTAAGGTTTTTATACAATCATAATACAACTAAGAACCTTGAATAGTTTATAACTACAACAGTACAAATTAGTACCTACATTTTTCTACATTAAAAGAATTTTGGTCTTCTAGTATCTTGCTTGCTAGTGCCTAGTAGTATCAGGGTTCCCGTCCATAATGCATGGTGTTTAGCCTACGGTTTCATTATTGAATATAACTAACTATCTAGGAGAAGAAAAGCTCTTCACATTTATTAAAAAGAGTGATTCATGAGAGACACTATAGCTTCTATAAAACAGTAGCTGACCCCCATACCCAAGTTCTATATCAAACAAGATTTTAAACTCTCTTCATTGCATCCTCAATGAATTCAATTCGAAAATACAGCTCCACAGGGCATGGTATACCCATGAGCCTTGTATCTTGAGAATTCATGCAATTTTACGAAACCTCACCCTCATAACTAAGTCATAAAAGTACGTAAGATCTTAGTCTCTTACGATCACTAAGTTGAGCTAATAACAGGCTATAAAAAGGTTAAGACACAATGTCTTACTTCACCATACAGTAAATCTTGCCAATGGTGCACTGTTGCTCTGTATGGTGAAAAACGACGGCGAAAATAGAAGTAAATCTTGTTCTCCCAAATACGTGTAACTTGTTGGTGCACTGTTGCTCTGTTGGTATTCGTGTATTGACAGTTAGACGACACGGTACGGTTGCAACGACGGCGAAAAACTTTCCGGTGAACGGCTGAGATCGGTTACCGGCGGCAAAGCGAATGGATGTTTAGGTTAACGGCGATTGCTTGCAGGAAAAGAATTCCGAAAGTGAAACTAACGAAAGTGCTCCATTGGCCCTTGTACTATTAACATGTTTCAATCTATACCCTTTTGGTTTTGAGTACTCTCAGTCAGATCCCTATAAAAGTAGAAGTGAAGTAATTGGTTATTTAGTTTACAAGTTCAAGTCATCATAGATTTATACTCAGTCGTCAGGTTTTATTTGCATTCATGTTATAAAACGGCAAACTTTTGTGATTTGAGAGTATCATTATAAATGTTTACTGTATATAGAAATGACCCACCTTATCAGAAAGGTTAATACATATACGGGAGCACTCATGAGTGAAGCAAGGGCTTAGGGCATCCAATTTAAATGTTATCTAAAATGTGAAAATAATAATATTTTTACCTGTACTTCCGTAGTTTTTGGTCCTTACAATGTTTCCCCGCCTCGCTATTCATTGGTTTCTTCTAGTTGATAGATATTTAGCGGTTATCTTGCGTATTTTATTTATCATTTCTATATGAATCAGTTGAAGATTAAAACTAGCATGGAAATCTTTGGTCGGAATTTGGGTTTATAATTACTTTGAGGAATGGCAGAATACTTTCGTTTACAAACTTGCAGATTACGATTGCTTGTTCCTAAATTTATGATGAAAAATTGAAAATCTTGTTGTGAGAACCTTTTTGTCACACCCCGACCCGCAGCGGAATAAGAGTCGGGGCATAATTGGGTTATCACCAAAGCTCATGATGTTTACTAAAATGTTTCATATTTATTATATTCAAATTACAACTTAAATATTCAAAACAAAGTTCATACAATTACAAGAAAATGAAACTACATAATTATTCCAAGACTTAAACTTGTTTATTCTTCTAGGCCTTCCTATGTGTTTCTTGTCTCAGCTGGATCACCTGTATCATGTGTAAAACGGGGGATATTTTGGGTCAACAAAAGTTGGCGAGTGAACCTTGATAAAACATTATTACAAATTTCTTGTTTTATTTAATAAGGAAAATTTGTGCAAATATCACATGTGAGCAAACATATATAAATAAACAAATACAAACCACTTTGAATGGGTATATGATATGAATGATGATGAATGTGAGATCAAGGCTCAATCAAACGGAGCCGATCTTATGAGACACCTGATGCTCAACCCGTCTCCCACGGGGAACTGATGGGCCTAATGAAATGCGTGCACTGAAAATGATAAATCCAATCTACATATAATCCACACAACAATTGATACACATTTGATACACATTTGATCACGGATATGATGAATGCACAAGTGTTTATATATAATAAAAGAATTATACGACACATGATACACCCCAAAACATGATTAAAACGGGGAGTTGATAGAGATTCACTCACAATGGGTGCGTTCTTTGATAACGATGAGTGCGCACGAATTTATGATTCAATCGACGATGGAAGAACTAACCTAGATAACAACAATACGATTCGATAAATAATTAAATTTTATTTGAGATTAGTATTTTTAATTAGTGCCTTTAAATGGGATTTTTAGATTTATTTTTGTGAGTTTAAGGAAATTTTCTAGCTTTAATAACCTTATTTTTAAGTATTTTTAAATAATTTTTCATTTAAATAAATAAATAAAAAGAAATAAAAAGTTGACTTTTTGACCGTTGACCGGGCCTTGACCGGTCAGACTGTGTTCTTTTATGCGCTGAGTGAGGTTCGAACTCGGGACCTCTCGTATACGTGCACGCAGCTCTACCAACTGAGCTACGTGTCTAACCCGAAATAAACTCAGATTTAATTATATTTATATACTAACTAGAATATTTCAGAAATTAGTTATTTTAAAAAGGTTTTAAAATCTGCAGAACCGGTGTGTATAACCCGCATCGAACCCGTGACCATTGCTTTGATTTGCACCCAGCCCAACCAACTGGGCTGGGTGTCTAACCCATTTAAATTAAGATTTATATTAAACTTAAGTACTATCTGAGGGGTGTTCTGTTAAACTTAAAAGAAAAAAATGTTTTGTTATTGCGGGAACCGGATACGTACACGAATCGAACTCGGGACTTGAATGTTATAATTGCACACAGTCCACCGCTGGACTGTGTGTCTAACCCGTTTAGTTTTCTGGTTTTAATTATATTAATACACAAGTCAACTTCGTCTTCTTCATTTATAAAAACACAGAACAGTGAATTCCGACTGTTCTTGTTTAATCGTTCACGACTTATACTTGATTGAAATGGACAGAAAAAATAAATGATATGGTATACCAGAACAGCGGGTTTGCTTCGGTTTTCCGGCAAGTGTCGTCGGCTCTGATTTGCGATGTCCGGCTGTATGAACTGTTTAACAGTTTTGATTATTGATTCGAACGATTAAAGTATAAATTAAGAGATAGCAGAGAAGTTTAGACAGTTATACCGACTGATGAATGAATACGGTTTTCTGACGATCGATTCCGGCGAAGTTCCGGCGAAATTGAAATTCTCCGGCGACGAGCTAAAGCTTCGAAAAAGTGCACGGTTCTGAGCGAAAGGATTTCCAGAAGATTGAGTGGGTATTTATAGTGGAAACGGGCTAATTTGGGTTTGAATTGAGTCAAGGTTCGCGATTGAAGACTTTCTGACGGTTATGACCGAGATTGATGGTTAGACATCGGTTATAACCGATGTCTAAGTCGGTTATCGAGTTTTAGTCAAAAGGAAAATGGCAAAAATCGCGGATTGCCGATTTTTCCGGTGACGACTAGTTCTGGGCGCGCTGATTACCGGATTTGATTTTCTGGTTTTACCTTAAGTGTTATTTGTTTCCTTGTTCATCACAAGTGAAGTGTGTGGCGGAGCGGTGTGTTGTGTGTTTGGGTTTGTGGGTGACCCGGGTTCGAAACCCGGCGTCTCCAATTTATTTTTTATTCACTTTTTATTATTAATTATAAATTATGGTTTTTAAATTCTAATATATTTATTAATTATGTATTGTTTAAAATTTATTTAAGCAATAAATACGCAACGAAAAATTATAACTGAATATTTGATTAATAAACGAAGCGGGTTTTGAAAACCCGTTTTTCGACGAATGTTACAGTATCCCTACTTTTAGAAATTTCGTCCCGAAATTTAAGTAGTAGTGGTAACAGGAAAAAGATGCGGGTATTTCTCGCGCATTGAGTCTTCACGTTCCCAAGTAAACTCAGGTCCTCGTTTTGACTCCCAACGCACCCTGACAATTGGAATACGACTTCGTCTTAAACGCTTCTCTCCGAAGTACATGATTTCTACTGGTCTTTCAATGAAGTGCATAGATTCATCGACTTGAATGTCTTCTAGAGGAATATGGAGGTTTTCATCGGCGAGGCACTTTTTCAAGTTTGATACGTGGAATGTGGGATGAATTCTGTTGAGCTCTTCTGGTAGGTCAAGCTTGTATGCTACAGGACCTACTCTTTCGAGTATCTTGAAAGGTCCTATGTAGCGTGGTGCTAGCTTGCCCTTCTGGCCAAAACGAACCATTCCCTTCCACGTTGATACTTTTAAAAGTACTTGATCACCAATGTCAAACTCCAAGGGCTTTCGTCGTTTGTCCGCATAACTCTTTTGACGACTTTGAGCCGCTAGAAGATTGTTTCGAATTTGAATGACCTTGTCGGTTGTTTCTTGAATTAACTCTGGACCGGTGATTTGTGATTCCCCAATTTCGTGCCAACATACTGGAGATCGGCACTTACGACCATATAAAGTTTCGAAAGGAGCCATGCCGATACTTGAATGATAGCTATTGTTGTACGAAAATTCAACTAATGGTAGATAAGCGTCCCAATTCCCTTTAAAGTCTATGACACATGCTCGAAGCATGTCTTCAAGAGTTTGGATGGTGCGTTCAGATTGTCCATCAGTTTGAGGATGAAAAGCGGTACTGAGGTCTAATCGTGTACCCAAGGCGGTTTGTACGGCTCGCCATGTTCGTGAAGTGAAACGACCATCACGGTCTGAAATGATGCTTAAAGGTACACCATGACGGCTTACGATCTCGCTGATGTAGATACGAGCTAACTTCTCGTTTTTGAAGTCCTCGCGAATCAGTATGAAGTGAGCTGATTTTGTAAGACGATCAATGATTACCCATATGGTGTCATACCCACTGGAGGTGCGAGGTAACCCGGTAATGAAGTCCATGGTTATGTTTTCCCACTTCCATACAGGTATTTCAAGTTGGACTAGAAGTCCTGAAGGTCTTTGATGTTCAGCTTTTACTTTGGAATAGGTAAGGCACTTGGAAACAAAAACAGCGATATCCTTTTTCATGCCCGGCCACCAGTAGGTATATCGTAGGTCTTGATACATCTTGTCGGCTCCTGGGTGTACAGAGTATCGTGTTTTGTGCGCCTCAATTATGAGGAAATCACGAAGGTTATCGCGATCGGGAATCCATATGCGATTTAAATAGTATAGAATACAGTCGGATTTGATTTCGATTTTGAGTTCAGCTCCACATGACATCTCATCGCGTACGTCATTTTCTGTTACAGAAACATGTTGAGCTGCTCGGATTCGATCTTTGATGTCGGTTATGATTTGCGAACGGAGAAGACGAATGGAGTTCGCATAACCTTTTCGACTGAGTGCATCAGCCACCACGTTTGCCTTGCCAGGATGATACCGAATTTCACAGTCGTAGTCGTTAAGAAGTTCGACCCATCTTCGTTGCCTCATATTCAACTCCTTTTGGTTAAAGATATGTTGGAGACTTTTGTGGTCAGTGTATATATCACACTTGGTACCATAGAGGTAATGTCTCCATATCTTGAGAGCGAACACAACGGCTCCAAGTTCCAGGTCGTGGGTAGTGTAATTCTTCTCATGAACTTTGAGTTGCCTAGAAGCATAGGCTATCACTTTTCCTCTTTGCATTAATACACAGCCTAGCCCTTGCCCTGATGCGTCGCAATATACTACAAAGTCATCGCAACCTTCAGGGAGTGTGAGGATAGGTGCGTCACAAAGTTTTTGCTTTAGAGTTTGGAAGGCTTCTTCTTGTTTAGGTCCCCATATGAAGGGTTTTCCTTTATGAGTCAAAGCCGTGAGTGGTACAGCAATACGGGAAAAATTGGCAATGAAGCGGCGATAGTAACCAGCCAAACCAAGAAATAACCTTACTTCGGTAGGGGTACGTGGCGCTTGCCATTCTTGCACTGCCTTGATTTTTGAAGGATCGACATGTATTCCCTTGTCATTGACGACATGTCCAAGGAATTGTACTTCTCCTAACCAAAATTCGCATTTTGAGAACTTAGCGTAGAGCTTTTCAGTCCTTAAGAGTGTAAGGATGAGTCGAAGGTGTCGTTCATGATCGGATTTAGACTTGGAGTAGATAAGGATATCGTCGATGAAGACTATGACGAAACGGTCGAGGTAGGGTTTGCATACCCTATTCATTAGATCCATGAATACAGCGGGGGCGTTGGTTAAACCGAATGGCATGACCATGAATTCGTAATGACCATAACGAGTCCGGAAGGCGGTCTTTGGGATGTCTTCTTCATGTACTCTGAGCTGATGATAACCAGAACGAAGATCGATTTTTGAGAAACAGGTGGCACCTTGAAGTTGGTCTAAGAGGTCATCAATGCGAGGTAGTGGGTAGCGATTCTTAACCATTAACTTGTTGAGTTCTCTGTAGTCGATACACATGCGAAACGTTCCATCTTTCTTCTTCACAAAAAGAACAGGTGCACCCCAAGGCGAGGAGCTAGGACGTATGAATCCTTTGTCAGTCAGTTCCTGCAGTTGACTGGCCAGCTCTTGCATTTCGGATGGGGCTAACCTATAAGGAGATTTTGCGACTGGTGTAGCGCCAGGTACAAGATCGATGCGGAATTCGACTTCTCTCACAGGAGGGAGTCCTGAAATGTCGTCGGGAAAGACTTGTGGGAATTCTTTCACAACTGGGATATCTTCGAGTTTCCTTTCCTTGTTTCCCTTTTTGACGACGTGAGTTAGGAATGCGACATAGTTCTTGCGGAGATATCTTCGGGCTTGAAGGCAGGACATTAGTTTGAGTCCTTTCGAAGGGGTTTCTCCAAAAATACGTAGGGTCTGACCGTCTGCAAAAGGAATGCGAATGAAATTTTCGCGGCGTACTACTTCAGCGTGATGCTGGCTGAGCCAGTCCATACCGATTATAACATCGAAACTTCCCAACTTCATAGGAATGAGGGTCAACTGGAAAATTGTGATCGTTTAGAGTGAGGATACAATCGCGTATAATAGAATTTAATGAAACGGGTTTTCCGTCAGCAACTTCCACCTTTAGAGATTCCATGAGATTAACACGAGTTTGGTTGAGGATAGGTTCAAATTCTAAGGACACAAAACTCTTATCCGCGTCAGTATCGAATAACATGGATGCATAACTACCATTGATGAGAAACGTACCGTTAACCACGTTGTTGTCAGCCCTAGCTTGGTTGGCATTGATGTTGAAAGCTCTTCCTCTGGCAGGTGGAGGAGCTTGGTTAGCTTGGTTTGCTGGGTTCGCTTGGGCTTGAGCTTGGATGATGTTCACTAAGCGTGGACAAGTGTTTCTGAAGTGGTTTGGGTCCCCACAGTTGTAACAAGCTCGCATGGGTTGCATCATGGGGTAGTTGGGTTGGTAGTAGGATTGGGCTATGTGTTGTGCAGGTGGTAGAAGTAAGGGTTGTTGGGCTTGACCCACTATCTGATGGTGGGTTTGGGTTGGGGTTGATTGCGGTTCATTCGTTGAAGAGTGCGACAGGTTTGGATGGTATGACCTGCACGGCCACAGCTTGTGCAATGTTGGCAAAGAGTTTCGGGAGGGTGATGGTATTGACAACGGTTGCATTTTGGGTGTGGGCCGGTGTATGGCTTTTAAAATGGTGCAGCTGAAGGAGCAATTTGGGTGATTGGTGCAGCAGTGATAGGGGGCTGGTTTGGGTGACAGCAAAATTCTTGCCATTACGTTTCCTCTTACCAGCAAACCTTGAGGATGAGACTTGGTGGTTTGTAGTTGAGGTCTCTATGGGTGCTTTCTTCTTTTCATCTTTGAATTTGCCGTTCCGAATGCGATTTTCAGTGAGTTCTGTAGCTAACTCCATCGCGGCTTCAAGTGTTGCAGGCGAAGTGCTTAAAACCGAGTCTTGAATTTTCTAGGGAAGACCTCGAATGTAGTGTTCAACCAAGCGGTACACGAGGGTGAACAGATTAGGGATCATCTGGTTTAGCTCGAGAAATCTTTTATTATAGGAAGTGTGATCTCCTTCCTTTTGTTTTAGTGAGTGGAATTCGTCTTCCAGCTTTTGATTTCGCTTCTTGGACAGAAGCGTCTTGTCATGAGTTCCCTTAACTCTTCCCATGTTAAGGCCATGGCATCTTCAACTCCTCGTTTACCCTTTTCCGTGTTCCACCAGGTAAGGGCTACCCCGAACAGTCTTCCAGTTGCATAACGTACCTTGCGATCCTCGGGACAATCGCAATTGAGGAAAGTGTTTTCCATTTCTTCAAACCAGTGAAGGAGGGCGGTAACACCTTCGGTCCCTTCATACTTTGGGGTATCGCAAGATTTGAAGTGTTTGTAGGAGCACTTTTTGGAAAGAGGGTTGGCGACGCTCTGGTCTTCTTGATTGGGAGGGTTGATGAGATTTGCGGTGAGAGCTTGTTGAACTTGAATTACGATGTCAGGAAGCACTGCGGCCATTTGTTTAGCAATTTGTGTGGCCAAGCGTTCATTTGATCTTCCTGACTTTCTACCTCCACGTAGTTGCCTAGCCGACATCTACAGGAACATACATAGGAAGATTGTGAGTTTAAGAAGTTTTTAGGTGTCATGTGTCGTTAAAAGAATGAAAAATAACATAACTGACAATAATGCAACTACATCCATAGGATGTCTTGGGTTTGCTCATGTTTGAGCCTCCAATGTCCCCCATACCATCGCCTGTGTAGTCATGTGGGCCCCCATAACTATTGGGCTTGGTAGGTTTCACATTGGTGTTGGCGGATTAACACCGCACCACCCGAATGAAAATCGGAAAATATAATTGCGAGATGTATGGTAGGAGGGTGTCCAGGTGTAGACACAATGACAACTCAAAGTGGGGTTAGCTCACACGACGTTTGGTATAGCATGCTTTGGCCTAATAAGTCCTTCGTACTCTCATCGTTAGTCCCCAGATAGGCAAACTGGTCCTTTATTTTGGATTTATACGAATGCCAAGCCTAGACAGGACGTTCCGACTACCGGTACTCGTACCCTTCCAGTTACTACATGCCCGTCATGAGAACTCACTTTGATGTGATTTGAAAATACAAAAATCATTACAAAAATCATTACAAAAATCATGGAAATCGTGAGGTGTGTGCTCTCATGGATATGATATGTTATGAGGATATGATTCATGATAAGCATTGTATAATATTATGTATTTGTGAGCATGCTTGCATAACATTGAGTGTAACAATAAACATAAAGCATATAAACATCATGAATTTTGTATGTAACGCATAAGCAATTTAAAATTTTAATCAACTATAGTATAGGATCTAAGGGTCTAATAACCTATCCTATATCCCTATAGTCATGGCTCTGATACCAATCTGTCACACCCCGACCCGCAGCGGAATAAGAGTCTGGGCATAATTGGGTTATCACCAAAGCTCATGATGTTTACTAAAATGTTTCATATTTATTATATTCAAATTACAACTTAAATATTCAAAACAAAGTTCATACAATTACAAGAAAATGAAACTACATAATTATTCCATGACTTAAACTTGTTTATTCTTCTAGACCTTCCTATGTATTTCTTGTCTCAGCTGGATCACCTGTATCATGTGTAAAACGGGGGATATTTTGGGTCAACAAAAGTTGGCGAGTGAACCTTGATAAAACATTATTACAAATTTCTTGTTTTATTTAATAAGGAAAATTTGTGCAAATATCACATGTGAGCAAACATATATAAATAAACAAACACAAACCACTTTGAATGGGTATATGATATGAATGATGATGAATGTGAGATCAAGGCTCAATCAAACGGAGCCGATCTTATGAGACACCTGATGCTCAACCCGTCTCCCACGGGGAACTGATGGGCCTAATGAAATGCGTGCACTGAAAATGATAAATCCAATCTACATATAATCCACACAACAATTGATACACATTTGATACACATTTGATCACGGATATGATGAATGCACAAGTGTTTATATATAATAAAAGAATTATACGACACATGATACACCCAAAACATGATTAAAACGGGGAGTTGATAGAGATTCACTCACAATGGGTGCGTTCTTTGATAACGATGAGTGCGCACGAATTTATGATTCAATCGACGAGGGAAGAACTAACCTAGATAACAACAATACGATTCGATAAATAATTAAATTTTATTTGAGATTAGTATTTTTAATTAGTGCCTTTAAATGGGATTTTTAGATTTATTTTTGTGAGTTTAAGGAAATTTTCTAGCTTTAATAACCTTATTTTTAAGTATTTTTAAATAATTTTTCATTTAAATAAATAAATAAAAAGAAATAAAAAGTTGACTTTTTGACCGTTGACCGGGCCTTGACCGGTCAGAATGTTGATCTTTTATGCGCTGAGTGAGGTTCGAACTCGGGACCTCTCGTATACGTGCACGCAGCTCTACCAACTGAGCTACGTGTCTAACCCGAAATAAACTCAGATTTAATTATATTTATATACTAACTAGAATATTTCAGAAATTAGTTATTTTAAAAAGGTTTTAAAATCTGCAGAACCGGTGTGTATAACCCGCATCGAACCCGTGACCATTGCTTTGATTTGCACCCAGCCCAACCAACTGGGCTGGGTGTCTAACCCATTTAAATTAAGATTTATATTAAACTTAAGTACTATCTGAGGGGTGTTCTGTTAAACTTAAAAGAAAAAAATGTTTTGTTATTGCGGGAACCGGATACGTACACGAATCGAACTCGGGACTTGAATGTTATAATTGCACACAGTCCACCGCTGGACTGTGTGTCTAACCCGTTTAGTTTTCTGGTTTTAATTATATTAATACACAAGTCAACTTCGTCTTCTTCATTTATAAAAACACAGAACAGTGAATTCCGACTGTTCTTGTTTAATCGTTCACGACTTATACTTGATTGAAATGGATAGAAAAAATAAATGATATGGTATACCAGAACAGCGGGTTTGCTTCGGTTTCCCGGCAAGTGTCGTCGGCTCTGATTTGCGATGTCCGGCTGTATGAACTGTTTAACAGTTTTGATTATTGATTCGAACGATTAAAGTATAAATTAAGATATAGCAGAGAAGTTTAGACAGTTATACCGACTGATGAATGAATACGGTTTTCTGACGATCGATTCCGACGAAGTTCCGGCGAAATTGAAATTCTCCGGCGACGAGCTAAAGCTTCGAAAAAGTGCACGGTTCTGAGCGAAAGGATTTCCAGAAGATTGAGTGGGTATTTATAGTGGAAACGGGCTAATTTGGGTTTGAATTGAGTCAAGGTTCGCGATTGAAGACTTTCTGACGGTTATGACCGAGATTGATGGTTAGACATCGGTTATAACCGATGTCTAAGTCGGTTATCGAGTTTTAGTCAAAAGGAAAATGGCAAAAATCGCGGATTGCCGATTTTTCCGGTGACGACTAGTTCTGGGCGCGCTGATTACCGGATTTGATTTTCTGGTTTTACCTTAAGTGTTATTTGTTTCCTTGTTCATCACAAGTGAAGTGTGTGGCGGAGCAGTGTGTTGTGTGTTTGGGTTTGTGGGTGACCCGGGTTCGAAACCCGGCGTCTCCAATTTATTTTTTATTCACTTTTTATTATTAATTATAAATTATGGTTTTTAAATTCTAATATATTTATTAATTATGTATTGTTTAAAATTTATTTAAGCAATAAATACGCAACGAAAAATTATAACTGAATATTTGATTAATAAACGAAGCGGGTTTTGAAAACCCGTTTTTCAACGAATGTTACACTTTTCAATTTGTTATTTTTATTTGGGAGTGGGAACCTTTTATATTAGACTTTTAGAATGAATCAAGTTCAAATAATAAAGAATCGAACGACAGCTTTTTGTCTTAATCGATGAGGAGCTAGCTAAACAATGAGGAAACAGTGTAAAAGGAACAAAACTTCAAACAAACCCAAGGATGATAAAGCTCTAATTATCCAATGACTAACATTATGTGTTTTATGTTGATTATCAGGTTTTGTTTCATATTCATAGTTCTACGATGGCAGGGACGACGGATAATAGGGGCCGGGGGGCCCCCGACCCCTCGAATTTTTCGTTCAGTAGTGTTATATATGTAGTTTTTGTATAGAAATTTTTGGTTATATACCTTTTCGACCCCCCGGTTCTATAGAAATTTTTGGGTATATACGTTTTCGACCCCTCCCCCCCCATCATTCGGGTCAAGCTTCGCCACTGTACATGGTGTGTTTGGAGTTTTTATGGACTGCTAGGGTTTGTATATAGTGTTTTTAGTAATCCTCACTCTGTTATTTGTCGGTTTTGGGTGTGTTTTAGAGCTGATATTATGATGTTTTATGATTTTCTACACTTTTTAGGATGTTTAGACTATATAGCTGAACTCCACCTTATATATATATATACAGGGAAAAGATAAATAATAAACCTTTATAGTTGAGAAAACCTAGAAAACTCTAACCTCAGAACATTTTATAAACTTTTATAAACCATTTAACATACTCGTTTTATATAATACATATCTATGAATTTCATAAAACTTATTTTGTTATTTCCTCACCAAACCCACATTTACAAGCTTTATAAACCTTGAATGATTTATCAACTTTGATGATTTGTTACATAATTCATGTTTTTATAAGCCTTAATTTCAATAAAAAATAATAATAATAATAATTAATAAGGGTGTTATTGGTGATTGAAGGAGTAGTTGTTGTGAATTTAAATTCCGGGTGGGTCTTTTCGTGATAATCTCCGTATGTAAAGATTCTTTATATACACACAACCACAGTCCTCAACTGACTGACTGACTGACTGACTCACTCCTATATATGTATATACCCGAGATTCTGCCGATATCACAAATCACGGCTACCGGAATTTCACAGGAACCGACAGTAAGTTTTTATTTCTTTGTAAAAATAATCCTCATTACTGTTATGATCGTCTCACACAAAGCATTTGAGGTTGATTCCCTTGTGTATATATCATTTTCTAGGGTTTTCTTCGACTTTTCCTGTTTTTAGAATTGTTTGGTGTATGTCCGTGTTTCCGGTGGAGAAATTAAGTGATGGTTTCTGGAGAGAATTGTTTGTTACTGTTGTATCAGAATACTATTAGGGTTTTGTGTCATGATTGTTACACATAAAACGCTAGAGGGTTTTTTTTTTCAACTTTTACAGGGTTTTAGCCTTTAGGGTTTTGTGATTTTATTCACATTTGCTTTTTTGTCGAATTGTTTGCTGTATGTGTTTATTTTTGTTGGAAATTTGATGTGTTTTTGGGATGTATTTACAGTAAATTGCTAGCTATGCCTCAACACACAATCACTTTGAAAGTCAATTGTCAATTTTGTTTTTTGAGAAAGGGTTATGTAAAATTGGTATTTTTTTTAAAAATATAAAGCTATTTTGTTTGAAGAGAATGTTGGACATTTTAGCTGTTAATTACAACCTAAAACCTGTTCTTGAATGGTAAAACTTGTAACCGCTGGATAAACAAAATCTTTTGGTTGAGTTGTTTCTTGTCTTAAGTAGGAAAAAAAGATGTAAGATCTTATAAACATGTTGAATTGATGGTTAGTATTTGTTTGAAAATACAAGTTCGGCATTGATCGTAAAATCATCACCTCGTCACAAGAACAAAACTTAAGGTTTTATTTTATGCTGTATTAGATGATATTTGAACATAAATGAATCGAACCCACAAATTATAAGCAATTGAAACCTGATTCATCATTTCACATGCATTTCCATTTGAATTTCTTGCAACTTCAACTTCACAATTGTAGTTTTAAATTACTGCTCTTCATGTTTTCATATTGTATTTTTTTTTTGTAGATTTCGAAAACCCGTGACCTATATAAAGGCCACATAGAAGAAAACGGTTCCTATGGCAAAAGCGTGTGAGGAATGCACTCACAGTTGTCTTATGATGCATCAAAAGTTAAAAAATCCAGCATCTGTTGTGACTACATTCGTTAAGTTCATGATTGGTGACGATTATTCTAAACATCTGGTATATACATTTTACTTATTCTTCACTGCATTTGTTATTTATATGTTGCCCTTTGTCTTCAATGCATAATGTATATTACATGTTGTATATGAATCATTAGTCATATTAAGGTCATGTTTAAGATACGTAATAATTCAGTCATACATGTGGAAACTACTAGTCGTTAGTCAATTGTATGACCTTTCTTTTACATTGTATTAATAAATTACTATTTGTGTTAAATATTATACCTTTACATATAAAGGTTTGCTAGTACTAGATGTTGAAAATAAACCTGGTTATTTATATGATACATGCACTCGGATAACGAAAAGTTGCAATCTTGATGGTTTACAAATTGATGTGCCAACACTATATTACAACTAAGTAGATCATTTTAACATAAAACTTCTCTAAAAAGAATTCTCTCTACTTTTTTCATGACAGAAATATTTGCAAAATATGTTATTGACAGGCTAACATTATATATTTGCAGTTCCTGCCTCCAAATTTTGTATGTAGGTTGAAAAAACTAGTTGGCAAGACAACACATCTTGAGGATTTAAATGGTGAGAAATGGGACGTAACATGTACAAAGATTGATGGCCGTTTGGCTTTTGAACAAGGGTGGAATCGTTTTGCATTAAAGCACGGGTTACAAAAGGGCGATGTTTTGGTTTTTCATTATATAATGAAATCTCACTTTGTTGTCTTGATGTATGGATCAACTGGATGTCCTGAAATTCGGCACATGGGATTTCCTCATCGCCCGATGAAAGAAACGAAGAAAGGTAATAATAATTTGACCGTGAATGGTCAAAGCTCATCAAAGGTCCATGTCAATTGCAATGAATCTTCTTCCAAATCTGAACCTGTTGGTCATGGAGTGAATGATATGAAAACAATGAGTAAAAAGCTAAACGAGCCCAAGATGTTGTCACCAAATGAGAACGCTACAAACGCTCAGCATTTGGTTGCATCTTTCTCTCGACCGGCGGATAAAGAAAGGGATCAAAGCTCTGAACTGTTGGTCAATAAAGCATTCCCTGATTATATTTTTTCCGAGCGTCCTACAGCTGTGAATCCATTATGTTTGGTTGATAACGATAATAGGCATGAAAAAGATGAACGTGGAAGTAACAGTTTGCAGCCGGTGGTGTTGGCATTACATGGTGGCCAGCAAAACAATGTGGCGGCTAGTGATGGTGGTTCAGATGAAACTGAAATAAACAGAATTCAGAAGTCGGTGGAAACAGACGGTGGCCAAAAAAACAATGTGGCGGCCAGTAGTGGTGGTCCAGATGAAACTGAAATCAAGAGAAATCAGAAGTCGGTGGAACCTGACGGTGGCCAGAAAAACAATGTGGCGGCCAGTAGTGGTGGTCTGGTTGAAACTGAAGTTAACAGAACTCGGAAGTTGGTGGAATTAGGCAGTGGCCAGAAAAACAATGTGGATGCCAGTGGTGGTGGTTCAGATGAAACTGAAAGAAAAAGATTATTACTAAAACTAGATGCAAAAATAGCGATTTCGACTGCGAAGCGTAAGGGAAGCGCCATGATTCAAAATGAAAATGCACACAACAATTCTACGAATAAGAGGTTGAGGCCTGCTGATGTTCCAAGTAGGTTACTTTTTAATAGTTTAACTTTCCTGGTCAAATCTGTTTATTCATAAGTTTTGAAATTACATAAATATTGCTTGAAACCAACTTATTGTTCTTGAAAGTTGTACAGAGTCAAAGAATCCATTTGATCTTTAAAGTCACTAGAAAATTAGTAGAGAACCAATGGAATTAGGCCTGTAAACGAACACGAACAGAGGCAAGCTCGTGTTCGTTTATTTAACTTTAACCGAACACGAACACGAACACGAACATATAATTGAACAAATATTTTTGTTTGTGGTCGTTCATTAAGAAATTGGGCGTGTTCGTTTATGTTCGTTAGCTTAACACCTAAATTAACAGCTAAGGAACGTAAACAAACAAACTTAAACGAACATAATTTAACAAATACAAAACAACACAAATGAACATAAATGGCCATGCATAAACATACATATTTAGCTTTTTTTTAAGTTATTGAATAATTACGATAAGTTCTGTTGAAAAGCCCACTTTTATTACTGGAAAACACAATTATCAATTGGTTTTATGTATATAAGTAGTTCAAAAGCCTCTTATGTTTACATCTCTATAAATATAACTCCATGTGTATTTATTAAACTATAAACGAGCATAACTGAACATAAAAGAACGAACATAACCGGACGTTCACGAACTTAAATGAATGAACAACACGTGTGTTCATGTTTGTTCGTTTGAACAAATAATTTTGTTCATGTTTGTTCAAACGAACTTCCCGCCGAACAAATTCACAAACAGTTCATGAACATTTGGTTCGTTTACAGGCCTAAACGGAATTCTTATGCTTGTTTTAAGTCCTCATTTTGCCCCTGTGTTTACGTATATAACATGAAGCTATAACTTGTATTTTCTGAATTCTAATCTGATCTTGATGGTGATAAAGGACTGAAGGGTAAAACCGTAAAAGCAGACCTTTATTCCTGCTTTATTTAAGCCATTTTATTTTATTTTTGACATGCCTGTATGCTTAAACAGTTAAACCAGCAAAGAATGTTAAACAGGAGCCTGACGCTTCAAGATTGCATAATAGTGGTTATCCCCTCACCCCTAAACCAACAGGTATGCTAGTAATTTATAGCATTTTTTAACTGTCGTCGTTTATTTTATACATGGTGTGACTGTTTGCTTATACTGGACAGCTAAATGGATGGAACCAACAAAAAAGGAACCGACAATGAACAATGGCTCCGTTGGTCCGATGAAAGAGGAACCAAAAACAAACCATGGCTCTGACGGTCCAATAAAAAGGGAACCCAAACCTGAGCCTGTTGACTATGATGAGGAACCGGTATCTGGTTCCTCCAATGCTTCATTTTCTGCAACTATGAGCAGCTACCAGTATCTTGTATGTTTTCCGTTAACCCATGTTTTTGTGCTTACATTTTATCTTTTATCTGTTAAAATATTTCTAATGTTAAATATGATTAACAAAGCTATATTGCTACAATATTTATGTATACACACATAATCTAACAATGATTATATTTAACATGCACAAAGAACCACCATTATGACCTTTTAATTGAATAATAATAACGTATTTTGAGAAACAAATATTTAAATAATTTAATTTTATGCAGGAATTGCCCAGCTGGGTGAAGGTGAAAGGTATGGTAATTCTTCTCCGAAATGGCGGTGATCTTTGGCCAGTTAGGTTTGAAAACAAGTTCGGGTTAAAGGCTTTGACGCAAAATTGGTCAATGTTTGCAAAGGAAAAAGGGATTAAGGTGGGAGACAAATGTGAATTTGTGCTTGAAAGCGAGCCGGTTGGTCTTGGTCGTTCAAATGGTGGTGCATGTAGCGTGTTTGCTGTCAACGTTACCCGCTGATCTATGGCAGCATGGTCTTTTGTAAATGCTAATTAATAACTAGGTGGTTCAATGTGCTTTTGGTTGTTGGTCTGAATTGTGGAACTAGTTTTCTATGGTTTATGTATGACAATGCCATTTTTTGGTTACATTCAAGCTGGCAATACAAGTGACATATCTTATTGAGAAGTGAGAAAGAAATTAGTTCTCATATCCGCCCGCACCTTCATCATTCCTGCTTGTTTGACTTGCGGTGAGAAACAAATGAGTCTTTAGTTCTTGTAGCCATATCTTGATCATTGATGTCAGAGGTGTGGATACATTACATACATATAGAGGGAGATCGATTCCTTTGCCATCTTCCACTTCATTAATTGTTGTTTTTGATTTAAAACAGCCTGTGCTGGCTCTACTTTCGGTTTCTTCTTAAGTTATATGCAAATGAATCATTAGTGAAGGTTTTAAAAGAGCTTAATAACGATGTGTCTCTTCATTCTTCCATTGTTAAAACATACATACAAAACCTGATATGTAAAAACCATAAATAAATAATAATGGCATCACATAAATAAAAGTAGAGGGACTCAAGTTGTACAAAATCTGAAGAAGAAGAAGAAGAAGAAGAAGAAGTAGGGCATAAAAAAAAGACAAGGTTCCTCCTCCTGCAAGTCAAGTGAAGAAGGAACTCTTGAAATCTTGCGATCAAGAAACTATTGAAGATTGTAGAATGGAAGGTACAGAAGGCACACAGCAACCGCACCTACTGCTCGCTAACAAGCTATTTCTCCTCACTCAATCTGACGTTGACGACATCGACAAAGTCCGCCTCCGTGATGACGTTATGTCCACCGTCGTCGCCGATGGTAGTAACTACCTCCACCCTATCCCTCCCTTTAGATCTCGTATATTTCTTTCTCATTACCTTTAATTCTCCTTTATTTCGAAGATATGGCGCCGTTGTACGAAACCCTAGCTGCGACTTCGGTGCTGGAGCTTGACCAGAAGGTTCTGGACTCGATGCGGGCCAAGATTGAAGAAGAGGTTAAGAAGCTCGATGAAAAGTAAGTGAAATTTGTCTTTAGTTGCGTGTAGTTGTGTGAAATTTCTGCTGTAGATTTGGTTGAAATGAATGGGATAATGTGATATAATAGTGTATATGTAGTTATGTATCATATGTTTAATCATAACACTGTGAAATGAGACTTACAGATGAAAAACTAGTTGGCTATCTGTGTTTTTTAGCCTAGAAGGTTTATGTCATGTCTGATATGGGAAGAACTTTCACTAGAGCAGGCTGAAAAACTAATATAAGATTGTAAGGTGAGTTTTGGGACACCAAATCCATGACTTACAATTTGTTGTTAAAGCAAATCCAAAACAAAATAGAAATAATGACTTCGAGAATCGAGTGTAGCCTCTGAGATGCATGTGCAGGAGTGGCTGGATAGAAGAGTAGGATACTCCTAGATTGCCTATCGTTTTAGGGTGGGTACACCTGTCCGGATACTAGTCAAGACTCGGTACACCGCCACCACCCTCTCTGGTTGGCTGGGTGTGTAGTGTTTCTGGGTAGCACTCACCGAAGAAAAGAGTGTGTTTGTGTATGATATTTGTGACTGTTGAGCTGCCCCAGGGTGCATGTAGTTTGGGAACAGCGGTGCCTGTTTATGTGTGTTTCAATGGGTTCAAATCGGTTATTGGCTTTTGAGAGGGTTCTAGCGGGTTACCCCCATCCACTCTTAGATTCAGCTGGTACCATATGAGCATGTTGCTGTTCCTTTAGTTCTCCTTGAATGCAATGTTTTTGTATTGTTTGTTGTTGATCTAAAACAATTGCTGGGGGTATGGTTGTAAATGATATAGCTTTCTTTATGCCCAATAAAACTTACATATTCTTTGTTAATTTTGAACTCTCTAGTAGGATGATCATGGAACCATAAAGTAATTCTACTTCTACCCATAGCTTTTGAAGGCGCTGGACGCAAAGGATGAGCCTTGGGCCTCAGTGCAAGGGACTTAAAAAGTGAAGGCTTTTTTAGGTTAGGCGTATAGTATAAAAATACAATTTTTAGGGGTCTTAGATATGTTTTAGGCTTCTCCGGGCTAGTTTAGCTTGCTATGTTGATTCCAGGCTTGTTTAGGCCTTAGGGTTGGTATAATTGTTTGAGACATGTTCAAACTTGTTCAGACGATTTTTTGCCGGAATATCGTTGGAACTTGGCTTGAGGGCCTGAAAGTCCGACTTTTTAGAGCGAAGTGAGAAGGCTGCGCTGGGCCTGTAAAGTGGGCCTAGGTGCGTGTCTGGATGAGTCTTGACAACAGAGATTCTATCCTTTTGTTGACCCTATAGATAGCATATATGGATTAATAAATAATATAGGGTTTTGATCCAAGTTTATGTTTTGAGCTAATGAGCTTGTTTCATTGCAACTAATTGCTAGTGCCAAGCCTCTAGTCACATCAAGTATATGATCTGCATATGTGGGACTTTGTTATTGCAGTTTGCAACTCTGGTTGATATAGACATTCTCTGTCCCTTCATATTAGAAGGTTTATAGGATTCTAAATATTTAACCACTGTTTCCTTTTTTCTATTTTTTTAGAATAGCTGATGCTGAAGAAAATTTAGGAGAAAGTGAAGTTCGAGAAGCTCATTTGGCAAAATCTTTGTTCTACATCCGAATCGGTGACAAGGTACAACATTTACATTTACAGTAATAATTAATGTGTAAATTACTAAATTATATACTTAACTAGCTTCAGTGTGCAAGTCTGTTTCACATCTTTTTAAATACATCCAGGAGAAAGCACTAGAACAACTCAAGGTGACGGAAGGTAAAACAGTTGCTGTGGGTCAAAGAATGGACTTGGTATTTTACACACTACAAATGGGTTTCTTCTACATGGATTTTGATCTTATTTCAAAGAGTATCGATAAAGCAAAGAAGTGAGTTGAATTCCTTATGTTTATTTCTTTGTACTCTTTTTATTATGCTCTCCTTTATTTCATAACCATATTTCCGATGGCAGTTTGTTCGAGGAAGGAGGTGACTGGGAGAGGAAAAACAGACTGAAAGTTTATGAAGGCTTATACTGCTTGTCCACCCGCAACTTCAAAAAAGCCGCTGATCTGTTCCTTGATTCTATATCAACATTTACTACTTATGAAATTTTCCCATATGATACTTTCATATTCTACACTGTTCTAGCAAGCATTATTTCATTGGATCGAGTTTCCTTGAAGCAAAAGGTAACCAATATTCAACCACTTCATCATTTAGTATTCAAATCCATGTGAGAAGGTTGTAAAAGATGGGCATAAGAAGTGTTACTTATCGTGCAGGTTGTAGATGCACCTGAAATTCTGACAGTAATAGCGAAAGTTCCATACTTGTCAGAATTCTTGAACTCTTTATACGAGTGTCAGTACAAGTCATTCTTCTCTGCCTTTGGTATGTTAATCTTATATTTTTTATTTTTTTTTAATAATCCATAGTTCCATTTTAATAAATCTTATGACAGCTTCCAAATGAAAGATTGTGGTTAATAGATTTGTTTGTTAATGATTTACAGCTGGCATCACGAAGCATATTAAGTTAGATCGTTATTTGCATCCGCATTTCCGTTATTACATGAGAGAGGTCAGGACTGTTGTTTATTCTCAGTTCCTGGAATCTTACAAGAGTATCACCATTGAAGCAATGGCAAAGGCATTTGGTGTGACTGTTGACTTCATTGATCTGTAAGCAACTCATCTAGCATCTAGTGATGTCATTTTCGACCCACTTACTTGTGAACAGGTTGTCAAACTGGGTCTTGTTTAATCTCAAAATTGTCAAATATAAACATATACTTGTCAACTCAGCCTAGTACTAAAAAATGACCAAACCTGTTTTGCCCAAAAATTGATGCACATTATAAAAGGTTTATTTGGGTGCCAACAGGGAACTGTCGAGATTCATTGCGGCAGGGAAGCTTCATTGCAAGATTGATAAAGTAGCAGGCGTGCTAGAAACCAACCGTCCGGATGCAAAGAATGCTCTGTATCAAGCAACTATCAAGCAAGGGGACTTTTTGTTGAACCGTATTCAGAAGCTTTCTCGTGTTATTGATCTTTAAGTGCGTAAGCTTTCTCTTACTGTTTTCCTCAGTTTGATACCGTACTTCTAGTCTCACTGATTTCTTGTTCTGTAATAGTTGTTTTTAGTACACGGGTCGAGCAGAATTTATGGTTATGTTGATCCTATGCAATTACATATTTGTGTGCTTTTAAGTTTTCATGGGAATTTAATTTGACATTTGATGAATGTTGGCGCCTGTTATCCCCAAATGGACGAATCGTAGTTGATTTGTTTGAGATAAAATGTAACACGCATTTGATTTCTTGGAGAAAACATAACATGAAATATACCAATTCATAAATAATGAAACCTCTAATCCTTTGGGTGTTGGTGGATGGTGGGTTCATCAAGTAGTATAATACCCAAATGAAAATAAATAATTCAACATCTGTTGACTTAAAAACCCTTTTTAAGAATAAATAAATCTCAAGAATTGCTACTGAGTTTTTGCCCTCCACAATGACAAACTCAACATGACCACCTGGTTTTGCCAAACCCATTGGACCCAATTCATGACCACTTACGATGAAAATTCCAACCAAGTCCGAACTACCTGGTCTTGTTTCCGCCAGTGACATATTACCACTCCAGAAAGTATTCAGGATCATAGTGGTCCTCTTATTGTACTGCCACAAAAAGCTCAAATCTGGCTATGAGGATCTTTGCAGCATCAATTACTGTTATTGGTATCATCGAAACAGCTTTAAAACCAGCATCGCGATAAGCTAAAATTTAAAGCTAAACAAAACTTTGTTTGGTGCAATTTAACCAAGATGGATGTATATTTTACTATCGTGTTGTTTTTGAATCCGCATGGAGAATGTGTGACGACCGTATTCTTTATACAGGGAATAAAACAAAAAGAGCGGCCCATAAAATCAATGACTAAGATGGTGGTTAACCTTTGAAACAATGGCCAAGATTGCTTGATAACTGAAAGGCTAAAACTTAGAAAGTCAAGAATGGAACATCATGCCATATTGTTTTTTATTGTAACGATTTAGAATATCTTAAATAATAACTTTCCAGCCCCCACTTTAGAAAAGTAGCATAAAATTGTTATAATATGGTCCAGCAGCACCCAACACTGTCATCCCCCCTAACCTAGTAGACGCCATCGCTACCAGTTTACCACCCATTGCCACCAGCCTCCCAAAAAAAATTTGTGGGTAAACCAATTTTGATACATCTCTCGTTTGTATAACGACCCATCTTAGCTGGAACCCGTTTGACCAGATCCTAGTTTAACTTGATACCCGATCCCCCGTTTGCCAGACTTTATATACAACTAAACTTAAGCTTTTGATATAAATTACAACTCAAATCAGTTATTTATAAGTAAACAAACCAAAATCCAACATTCATTTGGTCCGAATGGAACCACCTTTTTAATCCTGTCAGATTGACATACCATCAGCATCAGGTCGTCCAACAAAATTACAAGGTAAATAGATGCTCAAAATTAAACTGTAGTTCCGTCGCACAATCTTATCTCATACATTAATAAGCCGCACAAGAAGTTCAAACGGAATGGCTCCATGCTCGTCATTCTACCAACCATGGAGTTTGTACTGGTGTCCATTCGGTCAATTCTCCCTCCTTGAACCAGAGAGCTGTTATGAAAACAAACACAAATATAGCATCGTCATGTTTGACTGTAAATAACAGTTTTACCCTTGTAAATATATTCAACAAACATGAGCAACTCGGCTCTTACCTATTTCGCGCTTCCCATTTTCAGGGCTGTCACTCCCATGAACCACATTCCTGTTCCAAACACGATAATGACATATGTATTGAACAAGAAAGTGGGAACCTAGTACAAGTTATGATCAACACATAAAAGAGGAAAAATCTTAACCTTCCGGTTTGAACTGCAAGATCCCCTCTAATTGTGCCAGGTTCAGCTTGAAGTGGATTTGTAGCTCCAATTAACTTACGGGCGGATGCAACAACACCAACTCCCTCCCAAGCCTTGCCCAATACATTATTATTTATCAATGGTAAGATTTTATTCACAACCAGTAATCTAAAAAAAGAAAAAAAGAATTTGAAATGAATGATACCATACAAACAACTGGACCAGATGTAATGTAGGTAATCAGTTTGGGGAAGAAAGGCTTGGAACTCAGATCCTTATAATGCTCCTATAAATAATAAATACCATTTGCAAAACAAAAGATTTTAAGAATGATAGTTTGTAATCAAAGGTTCAAATATTGGTCACCTGCACAATGTGTCGCATCAAGCGCATGTTAAACCAAAATTCAGCACCAATGTTGTTAAATTTCAAGAATTAAAAGATTTTGTGCAGTTGGACTAAGTCATAATGGATCATTTAGCTTTTGGCAGTGATATAAACATTGAACAGAAAGAAAGCTACCTCAGCCAATTCTTTGGGGCACTGGAAAAGCTTCAAGCCTTTCAATTTAAACCCCTTGTTCTCAAACCTAGAAATGATCTCTCCCACCTGTCAGTCAGTCAGTCAGTCAGTCAGTCAGTCCAATCAACAACCTAATTATCTATCTTGTTAAACTTATAAAGGGGTAACATGTTTTCTATTTGGATTAAAACTTACAAGTCCTCGTTGAACACCATCAGGCTTAATCATGATATAGGATTCCTCAACTTCCTGGAACACATAACAACAAAACAGGTCAAACCAAACAGGGTGGGTTTCAATACCCATAATTTATTTAAGCTAATAACCATGGAAGCCATCAAGTGAGGAAGAAATATGCCAGGAGTTTTGTTGGGGTTTTTCTTCTTGACGGCAGACGACAGTGAAGTGGAGAAGAGATGAGAGGGCGACTGAAATGCGGCTAAGTGACGGTGCTTGGTGGTTGCAGGTAAGGATACGGTTGAAGAAGAAGATGATGATGATAATCGGATGGAGGATAGCGATGGGGCCCTGCCTAATGCCATTACGCTCATCTCCATTTTTTCTGATTCTCTCTCTCTAAACCTTAGTTTAGTAGTTTATATATATATATCGAATAACTGGTTTATGTTTTTGTCGTCTGACTGACTACTTTTCATAGTCTTAGTTACAATACTGGTCCCTGCATTATTATTATTATTATTATTATTATTATTATTATTATTATTATTATTATTATTATTATTATTATTATTATTATTATTATTATTATTATTATTATTTTCTTAAATGCTCACTAATAAAAATAAGGTTGCAATTTCGGGCCAATACTGTAATCATAAGACTAGATGCTTATGTTTCATGTTGTACATGAATGCTTACTTGTAGATCTAAGTAAATATTGATCATGTACAGTTTTTATGTGATGTGTTAAATGATATGTAGTATATTGATTCAGGACCAGGGCATGCTCGACAGTGTATTAAACCAAAGCTACGGCTTTGGGCCCTGTGACCATCGTTTCAAAAATATTTTATACATAATACGTCATCAGGCTGGCCCTTAGCAAGGGCAAAGATGAAATATAAATATATTTATTTTGCTTAGTTTCGACATAAAAAACTTATGGTGGTTAACTTCTTTTCATCTTAAAGAGAACTTTTTGATATTCATCAACTTTATGGTAAGTTTTGGAGTTTCATGAAAAAAGAACCACCAAATTGAAAAAAAAGAAACACAGTGGTGCATCTTTGACTTCCAGCAAACTTTTTTAGAAAAAAAAAAAAAAAAACTATATATTACTTTGGTAGTGTTCTTATGGAGTCGTTTTTCATTTTACCTAATCCCATATCGAGCTGTAAAAGTGAACCGCTAGAAGGGGTCCCAAGGCTGACGATCAAGTCAGTAATGCTTGGATGGATCTCTTTGTATGTCATAAACATAAACATATGTATCAGATAGAGCAAGTTACCAGTAAAGTAGTTAGTAAGTGGAAAGAAAGAAGGCCAAAACTTTGGACTTGGTTCATTTTACAGGGAAAACTTGGGTCAATCTAATGGTGTGGTCCAGGCCCAAAGCATACTCTATAGAGGATTGATTTTCTTGACACATATCACATCATAATATAGAACATGTGAGACTTGCAGGATCGGCCATTCAAGGGCAGTACTTTGTTTCTTTCTTTCACCCAAGATGCCAGATAGCACCTTAATTTCCTTCACCAAAATCACAAACTTGTTTCCTTCAAGATTAACTACAACTGTCTGTCACTTCTAAAAGAATGCTATTATATACACACACACGCCCTATTTTTACAAACCAAATCAATAGCTACTTTATTTCCTTTGCTCATATTCATATTTCCCTTAACACACATCCACACTTGAGTTTCTTTTCAGGACACTCTCAGAATCTTTTATTTGGCTCTCTCTTATTGAAGCTTACATTGTTACCATTCCCTAGAATCTCCCATAAGCTGGCAGCCGTAGACAGACCCTAGCTAGTGTTTTATTAGCTCATAGGAATGGCAGCTTAGCATTTCCAGCAAGAAGCAGCCACAATGGGCTTTGATTTCCACCCAAGAACCAATGAACCCTTTTCTTCCACAATAGTGTACCCTTCACAAATCTCCAGCTTCCCCAGCCATTGCTTTGCCTGAGCCACCAACTTTAACGGTGCAGCCTGAAACCCTGCTCGGCTCATCCTCCTCCGCCACTGGTCCACCCTCTCATGCCTTTCCACCCTGTTAGGCCCCTCACAACTCACAATATTCTTGATCTCTTCTGCAAAGTAAAATTGTTCGATTTTTGCTCGTCTGGTGTCATATTTAGGCAGCATTGCATCAAGGGCATCAAATATTGCTGAGTAATAATACAACGCTTCCATGAACCTCCCAAGAAAAAAAGGCCCGTTGTGGCTTGAATCCTGTTCAACAAGGACTAAAACCTTTGGGGACAGTTCGTGGATTATTTTTAGAACCGAGTTTAGAGCACCCCGGCTCTCTTTCACCACACAGTGAAGCTGGAGAATGCTGTTAACTACCAACATTTCGTTTTCATAAGTTTTAATGTCTTCGGGCTTGAGCTTTTCCAAGCTACTTTCTACATATGAAAACTCCAGATTTATGCCCAGTTTTTGTGCATAAACCTCCAGCTCATCTCCGATGACATGGAAGCGGTTAACGCATGATCCAACCGCTGTGATCCTGAGGCGGCGTAGAGACTGACCATGATGGTTAGCCAGGCTCTCTAACAATCCACGCCATTGCTGTCCATGTGGTAAACCAAGGGTCATCCCAAGGTCAACAACATGAACAAAACTCTCTCCCTCAAAGGCTTCCAATATTGTTAAGTTGGCAACAAAATGTCCAAACTGAATATGTGGGCAAACTTCATAAACAAGGCGTAAAGCCTCTTCTTTTTTCTCTGACCCGATTGAACTTATGTTTGTTGCTGGGGCCACCAACCCAACCGCACCAAGGGGTTGCACCAAAGCTAGCCGGTCTGTGAGTCCCTGCATAAAACATGATGCCACCCTCTGAAAAGATGAACCGAAAACAAGCGCATTGGCTCGAAGCTCGGCTAGTAAATTTGTTGCGTGTGCTTTATCACGACACGCAACGGCCTCAGCACATGAGATTAGTAACTGAACAAGGTGCATACCATCCACATTTCCCTCATTTTTCGTGGGCCTGGTTTCGAAGATTGTGTCTTCGATGGCTTCAGCTGCTAAGTATCTTTGGGTGTAGGTCATTATGTGGTCTCTAAATCGAAGCTTGGGCAAGCTAGTGGTGCTGTTAGTACGACGGATGGTGACATCTACTCCATCTAACAGACTGCTTGTACCGAAAGTGGTTTGAGGCATGCTCACTGTTTGTTTCATTCGTTTTGGGCCACAGGGTTTGTTAGACAATATGTTCCAAGGGATGTTGGAATTATATATAACAGATAAATAACATTGGGTAGAAAAAGGAGATATGGAATGATCTTTACAAAAGTTTGTTTCTTTAATGTTGGTATGTGCCTGAACATCATCGTGGGCATACGATGGATTTCCGACAAAGTTAGGAGTATCCATATGAGAAGCTTCATCTGATTTTCTCTTTGTACCACAAGATTTGAATCTTGAATCAACTCCGTTGACACCGGATTTAAGATGATTCAATCTTTGGCCACTATAAAGTGGATGTGTGAAGAGACCTGGAGCCATTTCGAGCTACCTTTTAGATATTTTTGCTAAAGTTTATAAAGATTTAGTAAAGCTCTGAAAGAACCACAAGGCAGGTGAGACCGGCTTATATAGGGGGAACATCATCGTTCTTGTTTCCAAGGGTATTCTATGATGTTTGTCCATGTTTTAACGGACGAAAATATTTCAAGTTAAATATGATGAACTTTAGCATCTAGTGTTATTTTATTTATAGGATATACGGCACGGCTTATTCCAAGCTTCCAACTTTATTGGTAAGTAACAAACTTTAAGGGGCTGTTTGTTTACCTCTTAATGAGGCTCTGAATGGTTTAGACCTCTTACTAGTTCAGCACTTAATGATTCAGACTGTTTGTTTCGCGAGCAAATGTCTGAATGGTTAAGACATTTGCCTCTGAATGGTTAAGCATTATACTAAGTCTGAATGGTTAAGACCTCTAATCTGAATTGGTCAGACATTTGCATCTTAACAGTTAAACATTATACTGGCTCGTAATGGTTCAAACCTCTTACTGGTTCAGCACTTAATGGTTCAGACCTCTTAATGGTTCATACTTGCTTCTTGTGTATGAAGTGTAACATACTCCTTGGTTAGGTTTAATTTTCCGTCAAGTAGTCCCATAACAATTCAAATCATTAACAGTTGTGCTTTAGGAATATCTAAATAGATGTGGACTCTTTTAAAGGTTCTGATAGAAGAAACTCGTTTTTATTTTAATATAATTACCAATTATTTATAATATAAATGCCATTTTAGTGACTGAGCTCTATAACTTGTGTGTGTTAAAAGTTTTATCCTGTTTGTCTTGAGTTTTAAATGAACAGGACATGCTGCTTATGTGAAAAAAGGGAAACAAAAGGTTACATTTCTTGATTACATTTTTATGTAATTTCTTAGTATAAAAATAGTTTTATATAGTTGTGATTTGTTAACAACATGCTGTCTGGTTGTACAGATTCTGTTACAAAAGTTGTGACACTTTAAGCAAATCCCACGTCCTTGTGTCGACACGAGAGATAAAACTGATACATAAAGAATGCTCGACCTCAAATATCACCAACTCGTTTTGGGCACATTGGTTATCGACGAGAGAACTCTAGAGTACTTAAGCGGGCTTGGGTGACCCGTGGGAAGTCCCCACTTGGGTAGAGTTTACTAAACGAGTAAACCAATCCCCATGTCCCATGTCCTTAATATCTAACCAAAATTACGAACATCGTTAGTTCCGTGCATAAGTCATGTTTGCTGATGCATCAACCCTGACCAAATTTGAAAGAGTCAATGTCTTACTTTACAAGTCAAATAAAGTAATATTCAACGTGAAAACCTATGTTGCTAGAACGCGCCTGCATGGATCATGAAGCGTTAATATCTGTTTATGCGATTAATTTGTTTATTAGGCTTAAGCTTTACGATGCTTTTACTTGTATACTGTAGCCATATTGGTCTGGACTGTTGGGGAAAAGTTGTTTTTGTCTTCAGAAATGACATCAAGGTTTTTGGTTTTATGATGTGCCAAAATTATTAATCCTAGGTAACCCTGTTAGTTACATAAATAAAGGACACAGCTATATAAAATTATTCAGTTCCCTAGTTCTAGGCTTATAGCCGAAAGGTTTGAAATGCTGTATGCATATCGACGAAAGGCATTGTTGCGCATTGGGTCCCACTTGTGTAAACAAGAATAATGCATATTGTTTTGGCTCTTTTCAGCTTGGCCTGTATCTATTTCTCTTTCCCTTGCAATCTGCTAATGGAAAATGCTCATATCAGACCTACCCTGGAGTTCCTATGATCTTTCAACAAGTAGATATTATTTGATCTATGGACCTAAGAAGTTATATATGTTTGAATGACATCCAGTTAAAGGTTTTTGGTGGCAGTGACGCTAGTGGTATTGCTTTTGAAAGTTGTAGTGGTGTGGTTAAAGGTTTAAAATTGGTGGCATTAAACGTTTAACAGTGGTGAAATATTGGAGGCCAAAACCGTTTGGCGAGTTCCATCATGCCAAATATTCTATTATCTTTCTTGGAAAAGATTTGAAATTGGTTTGATTTTGTAATGTTTTGTGTTTTTCAATCTTATTCTACTATTCGAATATAATCCAACAATCATATATGTATATAAGGAGTTTTAATGACCCGTGCATTGCGACGGGATTGTTAAACTGAAAAAAAAAAGTAGAAGTTAAAATGTTGAACCACGCAGGCGCGTTACAGAGTGTTAACTTGCTAAATTTTAGACTTTAAATGATATAGAATATAAATTTGTTTGAACTACACCAAAAGATGTTTTTAAGTTTTAACTCTAATGGCAAACTAAATAACAATCACATAGTTATACATGTACTCTTCAATTACAAATATTAAAATAATAAAAAAGGGATAAATTCTTAAACAACTGAATTGAGAGAGTGAAGAAGTGAGTTGGGTGTTATTTTTAAACAAATAAATTGAGAGGGGTGAAATGGGTGGTGTTGGAACATAGTTAAACAAATCAAAAGAAAACATACCACAATTAAACCAATAAAAAAGAAGGTAAAATTGAATTGTGAGGGAGAATCAAAGTTGGTAATTAGTAGAGGGATAATTATTTCGGTACAAACAATGATAAGAAATATTATAATTACAATTTATTCAAAAAATGTATATTGTCAAAGTAACTTAAGTGTTATTATAATTAATCATCTCTTGCTAATCTTAATCAATGGAATATCCTCGAGGATACCTTTCGTTAGCTTTTTTGGTTGGTCTGTTGGATATGTTAGTTATAATTTTGATGTGACAATGAGTAGAGATATATTAGTATTCATGTATAATAACATATATATATATATATATATATATATATATATATATATATATATATATATATATATATATATATATATATATATAAATTTAGTGTAAAGATCAATTATACATTGGATTTAACATACAAACATCCTTAACATAAGACCATGTGTAGTATATATATATATATATATATAAATTAGGGGCGTTTTTAGGGGTAAAACGCCCAAAAACTCCCCACTACGCATGGTCTAAGAAGTTAACAAAACTTATTTTTTAATCTACTTAAATATGATGCTTAATTGCAAACTGTAAAGAAAATCATGATTTTACATTAATAGAGTAATTATGTAATCTTTGTAGAGTAATTATAATTACTTTACAGTATTTGTAGTTTAATTATAACTACTCTATAGTAATTACATAATTACTCAACTAGAGTAAAATTACGATTTTTTTAGATTCTGAGACTAAAATACGTGTTTAATAAGATGAAAAAAAGAAGAAATTCTCTCCTTAACTTTTTATGTTAAGCCAATTTGTATGTTAAGACCTATTTGTACAGAATAACCTAACCAATTTGTATGCTTACATTTTATCTTTTATCTGTTAAAATATTTCTAATGTTAAATATGATTAACAAAGCTATATTGCTACAATATTTATGTATACACACATAATCTAACAATGATTATATTTAACATGCACAAAGAACCACCATTATGACCTTTTAATTGAATAATAATAATAACGTATTTTGAGAAACAAATATTTAAATAATTTAATTTTATGCAGGAATTGCCCAGCTGGGTGAAGGTGAAAGGTATGGTAATTCTTCTCCGAAATGGCGGTGATCTTTGGCCAGTTAGGTTTGAAAACAAGTTCGGGTTAAAGGCTTTGACGCAAAATTGGTCAATGTTTGCAAAGGAAAAAGGGATTAAGGTGGGAGACAAATGTGAATTTGTGCTTGAAAGCGAGCCAGTTGGTCTTGGTCGTTCAAATGGTGGTGCTTGTAGCGTGTTTGCTGTCAACGTTACCCGCTGATCTATGGCAGCATGGTCTTTTGTAAATGCTAATTAATAACTAGGTGGTTCAATGTGCTTTTGGTTGTTGGTCTGAATTGTGGAACTAGTTTTCTATGGTTTATGTATGACAATGCCATTTTTTGGTTACATTCAAGCTGGCAATACAAGTGACATATCTTATTGAGAAGTGAGAAAGAAATTAGTTCTCATATCCGCCCGCACCTTCATCATTCCTGCTTGTTTGACTTGCGGTGAGAAACAAATGAGTCTTTAGTTCTTGTAGCCATATCTTGATCATTGATGTCAGAGGTGTGGATACATTACATACATATAGAGGGAGATCGATTCCTTTGCCATCTTCCACTTCATTAATTGTTGTTTTTGATTTAAAAAAGCCTGTGCTGGCTCTACTTTCGGTTTCTTCTTAAGTTATATGCAAATGAAGTGGATGTGTGAAGAGACCTGGAGCCATATTGTAGTGTGTGTGTGTATATATATATATATATATTTAGGGGCGTTTTAGGGGTAAAACGCCCAAAAACTCCCCACTACGCATGGTCTAAGAAGTTAACGAAACTTATTTTTTAATCTACTTAAATATGATGTTTAATTGCAAACTGTAAAGAAAATCATGATTTTACATTAGTAGAGTAATTATGTAATCTTTGTAGAGTAATTATAATTACTTTACAGTATTTGTAGTTTAATTATAACTACTCTATAGTAATTACATAATTACTCAACTAGAGTAAAATTACGATATTTTTAGATTATGGGACTAAAATACGTGTTTAATAAGATGAAAAAAAAGAAGAAATTCATTGTACAGAATAACCTAACCTTGCTCTGTAAATTTATATGTTTTATCTTTGCGCATAAATTTTATAGTAGGATTGTAATATGTAACAAAATAGATTAATAAAATATACAAATTAAAATGTTTCCTCTTCGTCCATAGTATGTATTGTAATGTAACGTAATATTGAACTAAGATATACAAGTTTTTTGGAGATAAGATGCTAACATTTAAACCGTGTACCCGCTAAACATGAAAGTATATGTTTGGAAAGTTACGAGTCAAATTAAAGACCAAATCTATGGGTCTAGCAATAACTCTTTTTAAGAAAAGTAGATTCTAGTCTTTTCTCTTTGTTTAATAAAAGAACTCCAAATCATGACTGCAGAAGAAAACGTTTGGATACTAAATATCGCAATGACATATATATATATATATATATATATATATATATATGTAGTTGTTTCCCTTTATGCAGCCAGCATAACAAACCACATATTGCCCTTTTTGAATCTTTAATATTGGTTGCCACCGGCCTGCAGGGTCCTTGTCATAGGTTTCTTTCTTTATCATCAAACAAATTAGATGAAATACATATATTGTTGTCACTCGTCATCCTCAGTTTCTGTCTTGGTAAGGAGTACTTAATTGCCATATTCATCAGTCGGCAGCAGTCGGCTTAAGGTTGAACCAGTCATGCCCCTTTTTTTTGTCACATGTATTATCTCAACCACAAAATGGGCGAGTCAGCAAGCATCTAGTCGAAGTTACTGATGATTTTTTTACTGGTCACGTTTTGTGTGGTAGATCCGTACGCTATAATTTACTTTTCATTTCAAACACTCGGTGTGTAATATATGATTATAAAACTTATATTAGTTCAACAATAATATAGTTTCACACTAAAATGATATGATCATACGTTGAAACAAATAATATCAACACTACCACACATTCTTGCATGGACAGATCAGTTCAAAGGAGCTAGGGTTTGTTAAATTGTTAGTGACTAAATCAAGGTTATTAATTATTGCTTTCGGTATTAACATCAAGGGAAAACATGAATTTTATTAACATTTTTAATCAAATTCATTGTGAATGGTTCTCTGTTGATTTTTCTCCACACATGAAACGAACTGACGGGTTTGGGTTTAGTCTAGACAGGTTCGGATTAGTTACACATTTAGTTGAACGGTCTGTGTTCGAGTAGACCTGTTTAGTTTTATGATTAATTATCATAGATTAAATTCTCAAATTAGACCTACCCTGATGTTAATAGATATTACCTTTGTTCTTGAGTTAAGACAAACAAGTAGAGATTTTGATCTTTTGAGTTTACCTGTTATAGGTTCAGTTAGTGATTTTGTCAAAGTAACTTATTTGTTAACCATCTCTTGCTTATCTTAATCAATGGTATATCCTCAAGCATTTTTTTTGGATGGTGATCGAGTTGATTAAGATATGTTAGATTTAACTTGTATGTGACGATAAGTTGAGACATGTTGCTTTACTTTTATGTCTCATCCTTGTTCATAATGTAAGATTCAATTTGTATGTGACGATAAGTTGAGACCTGTAGTTGTACTTTTCATGTCTCGTCCTTGTTTATAATTTGTAATAAGATATAGTATTAGATGCCAACAATAAACCTTGCACCCGCTAAACAAGAAAGTATTCCTTTATACATAATAGACATTAGATACCAACATTAAACAATGCCTCTTTTTTCTCTCTTTTTAGGAAATAGATTCATAAAGGAGGTTTTTTCTATTTATTTTATAAACAAAAAACCCTTACTAGTCCATATTGAATCATCCCCAAATCTTGATAGTATGTGCTTGTTTGTTTCCTTGAGCTGCAAGTTACTTGCATTTAGAGTTTGAGTTCGTAAATCAATTGAAGAAGAAAAGGTTTTGACATAATCCATATCGTATGGAAATTACAGATGAAATGAGTATTTGTTTCCCTCTATGCAGCATAACAAAATACATGATGTTTCTTATTTTTGTCACCTTGGTCTACAAACTGAACCGGGTCAATGTATGTGATATTTATACGGGTCGGGTGTGTGTTGTAGACCCGAACTTATTTGTAGTTCAAACATTCTAATTTAAATGTGTAAAATGATTATAAAAATTATATTAGTTCTGTAATGATATGGTTTATGCATTTAAAATACACTTTATATAATATCAACCCATTTGACACAAAACTAAAGCCTCTAGTCATGTGGCTGTACAGCAAGGAATATAAAGCCTAGAGGATGTACAATCCTACATATGTTAAAGAATGTGGTGTCTGAAGAGGACAAGATGCGGGATTGGAGTAAAAGTGTAAAACAGTTGAAGGAGCGCGTTGTGCTAGCTACTCTTGAATGTGGAGATGAACATAAGTTGCAAGCCTGCAATGATATGCAGAAGAAGGTGTTGTGTCAACCTACCACCATTGAATTTTATGATTTTTTTTTAAACTGTGTTTTATGTCATGACTTAAAATGATCAGGTATTTTATGCCAAAGTTTAGAAGATGAAAGAAAAGAGAAATTGACATCAAGTTTTATAGCTTAAACATAGCATTTTATATACATTTGTATTTTATGTTGTATATTTGTAATTAGAGTATTGATATGCAATATATAAAATAAAATTTCAGGTTAAACGTCTTATTTGTGTCAACTTGCGAAAATTTGTGTGGTGTTAGCTTGTTCAGATTCATGTGTTTAACTAAAATTTTGGTTCAACCCATGAACATGGCCCATTTAACACCTCTAGACTACCAGCCCAACTTTTCATCCGCAACGAAAAATTTACCATTTCTTGTATCAAATGAACAAAATGATGGATAAACATTTTGAATATGTTTTCACATTGAAAAGTCTAATGTTTGATGTTAACGATGGTGTGAATTATCTCAACTACCACTGTACATTGACATTGTTAATGTACTCCCAACATTGTGGACAGGTTAAAAACTCAAAACTAAAAATACTTGTGTATTTGATACTACTGGACCATAGCTACAAACACAACCAAAGCTAACAAGAAAATAGCCGAAGAAACGCCATCTTTGTTGAAAGGATTATTGGCACGAAGAAGGACGACACGCGATACAAGCTAGCAAGAAAATAGCCGAGGAAACACCATCATCTTCAAAACAAGAAGTACTTCTTTTGAACTTGGGTGTGTTGCTTTTGTTGCATTGCATTACCATTTGTTTTCTATAACTCTGACTTTTCTTCCATTGTTGTTGCCTCTTCTTCATCACTCCCTCCACCTTTGAAACCATCTTCTCTACAACACCAAAATCTGTGTCAAAGTTGAAATATATGCATGAAAAACAACCTTAGAATGGGGCTTGTATATATAGGCATTGTGAAAGAATAAATGCCCTCTCTTTGTATGTGATTTACTTTAATACCCTTTTAGGCCACCACTATGTTGAATTGTCCTCTTCTTCTTTTCCCTTTTTGTTTTTTTAACACTTGGTACAAATTTCATCATTTACAAAGATATTCAAACAATAGCAGGCCAAATGGAGAAGGTTTATTCTTTCCCTTTTTGTTTTGTTTTGTCATTTTTAAATGGACTGTTAGTTTAAAACTGGACAAGTATAGACAGAAACTGGAACAAAAGAGAATACAAATCACAAATTTAATTCAAATTTGTGATTTTTGAATTAATTCGACCCGAATATCCGAATTCAAATTATAGAAATTTTTAAATTTGTTATATATAGATATACATATATTTTCTTATTTATTTAATATTCATTATTTATTCTTTTCTCAAGATTCGAATAACCCGAAAAGTGTTAAATTGGTAAATAACATATCATGAGTTTGTCTTTTTACAATAAAAAATTAGGATAATAATTTAGTTAGTTGTATAAAGAAATTACAGATATAAAGGTGGTATTTAACATTATTATGTTATAAAGGGTGTGACTGTCTATGAGTAGTTGCTTTTTAACCGCCAGCTACATATTTAAAAGGATATCCCACCAAAACTGAATTGAATGAAGATGGCAAAAGCATATAAGAAGCTGTTAAAAAGGGAAAGACAAAGCATCATGACACTTGTTACGTACCCCTTTTGTTTCAAATTTTCCCACGCATCACTATAGTTTTAAACCATATCCACACACACACACACACACACATATATATATATATATATAACAAATCAAAATTCAAATAAAAGTTAAAAAAATTATAATAAAGTTTCACCATGAACATACTCGTTATCATCTTCTTGTTACGAGCTGGGTGGATTAGAAGCACATAACAGTTTTCTTTTGTAAATTGTGATATAAGGCATTGGGAATGTGTTAGCCCTTGGAAAAATGTCATTTCCTCGTAAACACATGGTAAAACAAATAAATTAGAAAGAAGATGAAAACAGATAGAATGAATTGGACACGTAAAACTAGAGATTACTCCGATCAATAGTGGATTCTAAATTTTTGTCTAGACACAGTTTTATATTTAGATGTTCAAAGCTTAATGGTTATGATCCCGAAATACCAAAATTCATAATAAGTACAATTTAAGATCAATATATAACAATAATGGTATCAAACAATAAAATAATATTCCGATTCAAGTCATACACAAAGAAACATCTTAATGGGTTGATGTACATTTTAAATCTTCAAAATCCTCTACTTCTTTCTTTTTTTTGCTGGGCTTACCATGCCCACATCTGAAAGTATACGATCATCCCGAAATTATACAATCTTACTCGATTGTGGATACAAATATAACGCATGAAGAAGAATTTTAGTGGATGTCACTTGCTACTCATATATACTCTTTACACCAGTGCATGGAAAATTTATGATAACACTGAACTATTTGTATTTGATTGATAAATGTAACATAATCTAAACTTATATGTGAGAAAAAATGAAAAAAGAAAAATCACACAATAGTGTTTATGTAATTAAAAACTCCTATTAAAGTAAGAGTAAGAGCTCTCACATATCATGAACAAGAGAAACAATACTCAGTTACATATAATACAATGGTAATGCCTCCTCAATATATAGAGAAAGAGAGGAGCCTATAAGCAACTAACTATAACAACCATCTAACTAACTCAAACTCAACAAACTAACTCAAGCACATGCACATAAGTATATACTCTAATACCTATATCCAAATACGAAAAAAGATGTGATGAATAAATTGAAAGAAAAACACCACACTTAAAGATAAGTGGAATATAGAAACTTTGTAATGTAAGATAAGTGGCATATAGAAACTTTCTTGTACTAATATGTAACCACATAAATGTATATATGTAACAATTAGAAAAAAATTCTATTGTTTGAGGTGTGAAGTTTTACATGGTACTTCTCTATATTTTTAAATGTACAAATCTATAAATATTTTTTAGAAAAAATTCTATTGTTTGAGGTGTGAAGTATATACTCTAATATGCCCCCTCAGCAAGCTGAACAGCTGTATTGAAGAGTGTCAAAACGTGAAGATGACAACCCTTTGGTCAGAAGATCAGCAAGCTGAATAGCTGTAGGGACATATCGAACACCGAGAGTCCGTGCAATCACCATATCACGAATAAAATGCAAATCAATCTCCAAGTGTTTTGTACGCTGATGGAACACAGGGTTGACTGTAAGATAAGTGGCACCAATGTTGTCACACCAAAGAGTAGGTGGACATGATAAAGTAATATGAAGCTCCTGTAAAAGAGACATAATCCATTGAATCTCTGCAGCAGTATGAGCTAAAGCACGATACTCAGCCTCTGTACTAGAACGGGCAACAGTATGCTGTTTCTTGGAGCTCCAACTGATAATGTTGGGCCCGAGAAAAACACAATATCCAGTAGTCGACCGACGATCAGCAGAGCATCCCTCCCAATCAGCATCAGAATAAGCATGAAGATCAATACAATCAGATCGACTAATACACAATCAATGAGAAACCGTGCCTCGGAGATACCTCAAAATACGCTTGACTGCAACCCAGTGATGATCAGTAGGTGTATGTAGGAACTGAGACACCTTACTAACTGCATAAGCTATCTCGGGTCGAGTCAAGACCAAATACTGTAAAGCACCAATAGTACTCCGATATAAAGTAGGATCATCTAATGGAGTACCAGTGTGACGTGAAAGCTGCCGACCAGAAGCAACAGGAGTGGATAAAGGATGACACTCAGCAAGTCCCGTACGCTGCAACAAATCAAGTAAATACCGCTGCTGGGAAAGGTGTAATACATCATCAAAAAACATAGCATGAACACCCAAGAAATATGAAAGAGAACCCAAATCCTTGAGCGCAAACTGTGAGTGTAAACGCTCAATCAATCCAGTAACAAACTCATAAGAGCTCCCGGTAATAATAATACCATCCACATAAACCAAGACATAACACATGATCGAAGCTCGACTGGAAACAAACAAGGAGGTGTCAGAAAGACACTGAGAGAACCCACTAGAAACAAGAGCCGATGATAGCTTGGAAAACCAAGCTCTAGGTGCCTACTTCAGGCCATAAAGAGCCTTCTGCAGTAAACAAACATGATGAGGTCGGGAAGAGTCAACAAAGCCTGGAGGTTGTGACATATACACAGTCTCAGACAAATCACCATGAAGAAAGGCATTGTTGACATCAACCTGCCTGATGACCCATCTGCGAGAAAAAGCAACAGAGAGAAGAAGATGAATAGTAGTGGGTTTAACCACTGGGCTAAATGTCTCAGTATAATCAGAACCCTCAGTCTGATGAAAGCCCTTGGCAACAAGCGGGCTTTGTATCGACTCACAGAACCATCAGAATTATGCTTAATCCTATAAGCCCACTTACAACCAACAATTTGGCATCAGTGGGAGCCGAAACCAAATGCCAAGTCTGGTTAGCATGTAAAGCACCAATCTCAGAATGCATCGCATCCCACCAAACTGACCACTGTTGAGCCTGTCTAAATGTGGAAGGCTCTGTCACACCCCGACCCGCAGCGGAATAAGAGTCGGGGCATAATTGGGTTATCACCAAAGCTCATAATGTTTACTAAAATGTTTCATATTTATTAAATTCAAATTACAACTTAAATGTTCAAGCCAAATTCATACAATACAAGGAAAGAAAAATTAAATAAACAATCCAAAATCTAAAATGATTTATTCTTCTAGGCCGTCCTATATGTTTCTTGCTTCAACTGGATCACCTGTATCATGTGTAAAAATGGGGAATTTTGGGTCAACAAAAGTTGGCGAGTGAACCTTGTTAAAAACCTTTCTTATTGATTTCTTGTTGTATTTATATGGAACAAAAATTGTGCAATAATCATATGTGAGCAAACGAAATAAACAAACAATCACAAACCACCTTGCATGAGTATATGACATGAATGATAATGTATATGTTGGCAACGTCACGTTCCGCTCATAGGTAATGGGGAAACATACGAGCCTATGATGATGTATGTGAGATCAAGGCTCAATCAAACGTAGCCGATCGTATGTTGGCACGTCACGTTCCGCTCAAAGGTAATGGGGAACAGTTCCGCTCATAGGTAATGGGGAACAGACGAGCCTATGATGATGTATGTACTGAAAATGATATATTTAATCTAAACATTAACCATACAAACAATTGATACATATTGGATACACATTTGATCATGGATATGATGGATGCACAAGTGTTTAAATGTAATAAATAATAAGCGACACATGATACACCCCAAAATGTGATTAAAACGGGGAATTGGTAGAGATTCACTCACATTGGGTGCGTTCTTTTGATGATGTTGGATGCGCACGAGTTTTGGGATTTGATCGACGAGGGAAAACTAACCTAAAATATTAACGAAATGGTTCGGTAAGTAAGTGGATTTTATTAACAATTTTAATAGGATTTTTTTAGATTTATTTTTGTGAGTTTAAGGTCATTTTCTAACCTTAAAAATATTATTTTTAAGTATTTTTAATTGATTTTTAAATTAAATAAGTAAATAAAAATATAAAAAAATGTTGACTTTTTGTTGACCGTTGACCGGTCCGTTGACCGGATCGTTGACCGGTCGGACAGTGGTAATTGGTGCGCTTAGTGAGGTTCGAACCCGGGACCTCTCGTACGCGTGCACGCAGCTCTACCAACTGAGCTACGTGTCTAACCCGAAATAATCTGTGTTTTAATTATATATATATACAAATTAAATGTTAATTTATTTGGTTTATATTAAAAGGTTTTAAAATGGTCGAACCGGTTTGCAGGGAGCCGGATCGAACTCGGGTCCTTCGGTTTGTAAGCGCACAGCCGAACCAGTTGGGCTGTGTGTCTTATCTGTTTAACTTAAGGCTTATATTAATCTTATAAACAAACTGGAATCTGTTCTGATTCAGTTTTAAAAAGAATGGTTTTAATTCAGAAAATCGGTGCGTTTGTATGGTTCGAACTCGTGACGTGCGCTATGTGTTTGCACACAGTCCACCGCTGGACTGTGTGTCTAACCCGGTTTAATATTCAATTTATATTATACTTAAACACAACGTCGACTTTGTCTTCTTCATTCAAAGACACAAATTCGAATGTTCTTGTTAAAATCGTTCGTCGAACATTTTATTGATTGAATTGTAATGGATAAAAAGAGTTAAGGAATCAAATGTACCGAACAGACTGATTTTCTCAGAACTCCGGCAATGGTCGTCGGCTCTGATTTATGAATTCCGTCTGGATGAATCAATTAACAGTTTTGATCGATGAGTTGTGAAATTGAGTTACTAAACAAGGATTATCAGAGGGTTTAGATGATTGTACCAATTCACAGCGTGATTTCGGAAATTTTCAGAAATTTTCCGGCGAGTGCAGAATATCCGGCAACGTCGTGTGGGATTGATTCTGGTTGATGGATTGAAGTTAGTATAAGTCTAACAATGGATTGAAAACGAAAGAGTCGAGAATTTTACCGAATTGATGTAAGTCTTGGTTTTCCGACGAATGTCCGGCAATTGCAGAATATCTCCGGCGAGGGTAATTGCTTCGAGAAATTGTGCGATTTTGAGCGAAGATTACCAGAGACTTGGGTGTGAATTTATAGGGAAAAATCAAGATGAATTGGGTCTGGATATGGTCTTGATTCGTGGTCAAGACTTTCTCCGGCGGTTATGACTGAGATCGCGGAATTTGACATCGGTTATAACGGATGTCGATGTTAATACATGCGTTTAGTCAAAGGAAACCGTCGGAGTCACGCGAAATCGTCGAGATTTCCGGTGACTGCGGATTGGGCGCGCTGATTCACTGGGTTTGATTTAGAGTTTCAACATAAATGTTATTTGTTTTAATACTTATCACAAATGAGTCAAGTGGCTGAGTGTTGTTTATTTCATCCGGCTGACCCGGGTTCGAATCCCGGCAGCCTCCTTTCTTTTTTTATTTAATTTATTTTTACTTTTTAATCATTATAGTTTTTAAATTCTAAAATGTTTATTAATTATGTATTGTTTAAAGTTAAAATTAATCATAAATACGCAATGAAATTTTATAACTTGATATTCGATTAATAAACGAAGCGGGTTTTGAAAAACCCGTTTTTCGACGGATGTTACAGTATCCCCTACTTTTAGAAATTTCGTCCCGAAATTTAAGTAGTAGTGGTAACAGGAAAAAGATGTGGGTATTTCTCGCGCATTGAGTCTTCACGTTCCCAAGTAAACTCAGGTCCTCGCTTCGACTCCCAGCGTACCCTGACGATTGGAATACGTCTTAAACGTTTCTCTCCGAAGTCCATAATTTCTTCTGGTCTTTCAATGAAATGCATAGATTCATCGACTTGAATGTCTTCTAGGGGAATATGGAGGTTTTCATCGGCGAGGCACTTCTTCAAGTTTGATACGTGGAATGTGGGATGAATTCTGTTGAGCTCTTCTGGTAGGTCAAGCTTGTATGCTATAGGTCCTACTCTTTTGAGTATCTTGAAAGGTCCTACGTGGCGTGGTGCTAGCTTGCCCTTCTGGCCAAAACGAACCACTCCCTTCCACGGTGATACTTTTAAAAGAACTTGGTCACCAATGTTAAACTCCAAGGGCTTTTGTCGTTTGTCTGCATAACTCTTTTGACGACTTTGTGCCGCTAGAAGATTGTTTCGAATTTGATGGATCTTGTCTGTTGTTTCTTGAATTAATTCTGGACCGGTGATTTGTGCTTCTCCAATTTCGTGCCAACATATGGTGATCGGCACTTACGACCATATAAAGCTTCGAAAGGTGCCATGCCGATACTTGAATGATAGCTGTTGTTGTACGAAATTCAACTAATGGTAGATGAGCGTCCCAATTCCCCTTGAAGTCTATGACACATGCTCGAAGCATGTCTTCAAGAGTTTGGATGGTGCGTTCAGATTGTCCATCAGTTTGAGGATGAAAAGCGGTACTGAGGTCTAATCGCGTACCCAAAGCGGCTTGTACGGCTTGCCATGTTCGTGAAGTGAAACGACCATCATGGTCTGAAATGATGCTTAAAGGTACACCATGACGGCTTAGGATCTCGCTGATGTAGATACGAGCTAACTTCTCGTTCTTGAAGTCCTCGCGGATCGGAATAAAGTGAGCTGATTTGGTAAGACGATCAATGATTACCCATATAGTGTCATACCCACTGGAGGTGCGAGGTAACCCGGTAATGAAGTCCATGGTTATGTTTTCCCACTTCCATACAGGTATTTCAGGTTGGGTTAGAAGTCCTGAAGGTCTCTGATGTTCAGCTTTTACTTTGGAACAGGTAAGGCACTTGGATACAAAAACAGTAATATCCTTTTTCATTCCAGGCCACCAGTAGGTGTATCGAAGGTCTTGATACATCTTGTCGGCTCCTGGGTGTATAGAGTACCGTGTTTTGTATGCCTCATTCATAAGGAAATCACGAAGGTTATTGTGATCGGGAATCCATATGCGATCTAGATAGTACAGAATACCGTCGGATTTGGTTTCGATTTTAAGTTCTGCTCCACAAGACAGCTCATTGCGTACGTCGTTTTCTGTTACAGAAACATGTTGAGCTTCTCGGATTCGATCTTTGATGTCGGTTATGATTTGCGAACATAGAAGACGAATGGAGTTCGCATAACCCTTTCGACTGAGCGCATCAGCCACCACGTTTGCCTTGCCAGGATGATACCGGATTTCACAGTCGTAGTCATTAAGAAGTTTGACCCATCTTCGTTGCCTCATATTCAACTCCTTTTGGTTAAAGATATGTTGGAGGCTCTTGTGGTCAGTGTATATTTCACACTTGGTACCGTAGAGGTAATGTCTCCATATCTTGAGAGCGAACACAACGGCTCCAAGTTCCAGGTCGTGCGTGGTGTAGTTCTTCTCATGAACTTTGAGTTGCCTAGAAGCATAGGCTATCACTTTTCCCCTTTGCATTAATACACAGCCTAGTCCTTGCCCTGATGTGTCGCAATATACTACAAAGTCATCGCAACCTTCGGGGAGTGTGAGGATAGGAGCGTCACAAAGCTTTTGCTTAAGGGTTTGGAAGGCTTCTTCTTGTTTAGGTCCCCATATGAAGGGTTTTCCTTTATGTGTCAAAGCCGTGAGTGGTACAGCAATACGGGAGAAATTTGCAATGAAACGGCGATAGTAACCCGCCAAACCAAGAAACGATCTTACCTCAGTAGGGGTACGTGGCGCTTGCCATTCCTGTACTGCTTTGATATTTGAGGGGTCGACATGTATTCCCTTGTCATTGACAACATGTCCAAGGAATTGTACTTCTCTTAACCAGAATTCGCATTTGGAGAATTTAGCGTAGAACTTTTCGGTTCTTAAGAGTGTAAGGATGAGTCGAAGGTGTCGGTCATGATCAGATTTAGACTTTGAATAGATGAGGATGTCGTCGATGAAGACTATGCAAAACGGTCGAGATAGGGTTTGCATACCCTATTCATTAGATCCATGAATACAGCTGGGGCGTTGGTCAATCCAAATGGCATGACCATGAATTCATAATGATCATAACGAGTTCAGAAGGCGGTCTTTGGGACGTCTTCTTCATGTACTCTGAGTTGATGATAACCAGAACGAAGGTCGATTTTTGAAAAACAGGTGGCGCCTTGAAGTTGGTCTAGAAGGTCATCGATGCGAGGTAATGGGTAGCGGTTCTTGACCGTTAACTTGTTGAGTTCTCTGTAGTCGATACACATGCGAAACGTTCCATCTTTCTTCTTCACAAACAGAACAGGTGCACCCCATGGCGATGAGCTAGGACGTATGAATCCTTTGTCAGTCAGCTCTTGCAGTTGACTGGCCAGCTCTTGCATTTCTGATGGGGCTAACCTGTAAGGAGATTTTGCGACTGGAGTAGCGCCAGGTATAAGATCAATGAGGAATTCGACTTCTCTCATGGGAGGAAGTCCTGAGATGTCGTCGGGAAAGACTTGTGGGAATTCTTTCACTACAGGTATATCTTATAGTTTCTTCTCCTTGTTTCCCTTCTTGACGACGTGAGTTAGGAATGCGACATAGTTCTTGCAGAGATACTTTCGGGCTTGAAGGCAGGACATCAATTTGAGTCCTTTCGAAGGGGTTTCTCCAAAGATTCGTAGGGTTTGACCGTCTGCAAGAGGGATGCGAATGAACTTTTCGCGGCATACTACTTCAGCATGATGTTGACTGAGCCAGTCCATTCCGATTATAATGTCGAAACTTCCCAACTTCATAGGAATGAGGTCAACTGGAAAATCGTGATCGTTTAAAGTGAGGGTACAATTTCGTATAATAGAGTTTAATGAGACCGGTTTCCCGTCAGCAACTTCCACCGTTATGGATTCCATGAGATTATCACGAGTTTGGTTGAGGATGGGTTCAAATTCTAAGGACACAAAACTCTTATCCGCGCCAGTATCAAATAACATGGATGCATAACTACCATTGATGAGAACGTACCGTTAACCACGTTGTTGTCGGCCCTAGCTTGATTGGCGTTGATGTTGAAAGCTCTTCCTCTAGCAGGTGGAGGAGTTTGGTTAGCTTGGTTCACCGGATTTGCTTGAGCTTGGGCATGAATGATGTTCACCAAGCGTGGACAAGTGTTTCTATAATGGTTTGGGTCACCACAGTTGTAACAAGCCCGCATGGGTTGCATCATGGGGTAATTGGGTTGGTAGTAGGTTTGGGCCGTATGTTGTGTAGGTGGTAGAAGTAAGGGTTGTTGGGCTAGACCCACTATCTGATGGTGGGTTTGGGTTGAGGGTTGGTTGCGGTTCATTCGCTGAAGCGTGCGACAGGTTTGGATGGTGTGACCTGCACGGCCACAGCTGGTGCAATATTGGCAGGGATGTTCGGGAAAGTGATGGTATTGGCAACGGGTGCATTTCGGGTATTGGCCGGATTATGGCTTTTTGTATGGTGCAGCTGAGGGAGCAACTTGGGTGATTGGTGCGGCAGTGAGTGGGGGGTTTGTTTGAGTGACAGCAAAGTTTCTGGTGTTTCGCTTCCTTTTTCCAGTAAACTTCAAAGGAGCCAGAATGGTTTGAAGTGTGAGCCTCAATTGGGGCTTTCTTTTTCTCCTCCTTGAATTTACCGTTTCGGATGCGATTCTCGGTAAGTTCGATAGCTAGTTCCATTGCAGCTTCCAGTGTTGCAGGTGAAGTGCTTACAACCGAGTCTTGAATTTTCGAGGGGAGGCCTCGAATGTAGTGTTCTACCAAGCGGTACACTGGGGTGAACAAGTTGGGGATCATTTGGTTCAGCTCGAGAAATCTTTTATTGTAGGAAGTATGATCTCCTTCCTTTTGTTTTAGGGAGTGGAATTCGTCTTCTAACTTCTTGATTTCGCTTCTTGGACAGAAGCGTCTTGTCATTATTTCCCTTAACTCTTCCCACGTTAAGGCCATGGCGTCTTCGACTCCTCTCTTACCCTTCTCTGTGTTCCACCAGGTCAGGGATACCCCAAACAGTCTCCCGGTTGCGTAACGTACCTTGCGATCCTCGGGACAATCGCAATTGAGGAAGGTGTTCTCCATTTCCTCAAACTAGTGGAGGAGAGCAGTGACACCTTCGGTCCCTTCATACTTTGGGGGATCGCAAGACTTGATGTGTTTGTAGGAGCACTTTTTGGAGGGAGGGTTGTCGACGTTCTGGTCTTCTTGGTTGGGAGGGTTGATGGGATTCGCAGTGAGAGCTTGCTGGACTTGAATTACGATGTCAGGAAGCACCGCGGCCATTTGTTTTGCAATTTGGGTGGCCAAGCGTTCGTTTGACCTTCCTGACTTTCTACCTCCACGTAGCTGCCTAGCCGACATCTACAGGAACATACATAGGAAGATTGTGAGTTTAAGAAGTTTGCAGGTGTCATGTGTCGTTAAAAATAATAAAATAACATAATCATTAATAATGCAACTACATCCATAGGATGTCTTGGGTTTGCTCATGTTTGAGCCTCCAATGTCCCCCATACCATCGCCTGTGTAGTCATGTGGGCCCCCACGACTATTGGCTTAGTAGGATTCACATTGGTGTTGGCGGTTTAACACTCGCATCACCCGAATGAAAACCATGAAATATGTTTGCGAGATGTATGGTCGGAGGGTGTCCAGGTATAGACACAATGACAACTCAAAGTGGGATTAGCTCACACGACGTTTGGTATAGCATGCTTTGGCCTAATAGGTCCTTCGTACTCTCATCGTTAGTCCCCAGGTAGGCAAACTGGTCCTTTATTTTGGATTTATACGAATGCCAAGCCTAGACAGGACGTTCCGACTACCGGTACTCGTACCCTTCCAGTTACTACATGCCCGTCATGAGAACTCACTTTGATGTGATTTGAAAATACAAAAATCGTTGCAAAAATCATAGGAATTGTGAGGTGTGTGCTCTCATGGATATGGTATGTTATGAGGATATGATTCATGATGAGCATTGTATAATAATATGTACTTATGAACATGCTTGCATAACATTGAATGTAACAATAAACATAAAGCATATAAACATCATGAATTTTGCATGTAACATACAAACGATTTAAAAATTCTAATCAACTATAGTATAGGCTCTAAGGGTCTAATAACCTATCCTATATCCCTATAGTCATGGTGATACCAATCTGTCACACCCCGACCTGCAGCGGAATAAGAGTCGGGGCATAATTGGGTTATCACCAAAGCTCATGATGTTTACTAAAATGTTTCATATTTATTAAATTCAAATTACAACTTAAATGTTCAAGCCAAATTCATACAATACAAGGAAAGGAAAATTAAATAAACAATCCAAAATCTAAACTGATTTATTCTTCTAGGCTGTCCTATATGTTTCTTGCTTCAACTGGATCACCTGTATCATGTGTAAAAATGGGGAATTTTGGGTCAACAAATGTTGGCGAGTGAACCTTTTTCAAAAACTTTGTTATCGATTTCTTGTTGTATTTATATGGAAAAAAATTGTGCAATAATCAGTGAGCAAACGTAAATAAACAAACAATCACAAACCACCTTGCATGAGCATATGACATGAATGATAATGTATATGTTGGCAACGTCACGTTCCGCTCATAGGTAATGGGGAAACATACGAGCCTATGATGATGTATGTGAGATCAAGGCTCAATCAAACGGAGCCGATCGTATGCTGGCACGTCGCGTTCCGCTCATAGGTAATGGGGAACAGACGAGTCTATGATGATGTATGTACTGAAAATGATAAATTTAATCTAAACATTAACCATACAAACAATTGATACATATTGGATACACATTTGATCATGGATATGATGGATGCACAAGTGTTTAAATGTAATAAATAATAAGCGACACATGATACACCCCAAAATGTGATTAAAACGGGGAATTGGTAGAGATTCACTCACATTGGGTGCGTTCTTTTGATGATGTTGGATGCGCACGAGTTTTGGGATTTGATCGACGAGGGAAAACTAACCTAAAATATTAACGAAATGGTTCGGTAAGTAAGTGGATTTTATTAACAATTTTAATAGGATTTTTTTAGATTTATTTTTGTGAGTTTAAGGTCATTTTCTAACCTTAAAAATATTATTTTTAAGTATTTTTAATTGATTTTTAAATTAAATAAGTAAATAAAAATATAAAAAAGTGTTGACTTTTTGTTGACCGTTGACCGTTGACCGGTCTGTTGACCGGACCGTTGACCGGTCGGACAGTGGTAATTGGTGCGCTGAGTGAGGTTCGAACCCGGGACCTCTCGTACGCGTGCAAGCAGCTCTACCAACTGAGCTACGTGTCTAACCCGAAATAATCTGTGTTTTAATTATTATATATATATATATACAAATTAAATGTTAATTTATTTGGTTTATATTAAAAGGTTTTAAAATGGTCGAACCGGTTTGCAGGGAGCCGGATCGAACTCGGGTCCTTCGGTTTGTAAGCGCACAGCCCAACCAGTTGGGCTGTGTGTCTTATCTGTTTAACTTAAGGCTTATATTAATCTTATAAACAAACTGGAATCTGTTCTGATTCAGTTTTAAAAAGAATGGTTTTAATTCGGAAAATCGGTGCGTTTGTATGGTTCGAACTCGTGACGTGCGCTATGTGTTTGCACACAGTCCACCGCTGGACTGTGTGTCTAACCCGATTTAATATTCAATTTATATTATACTTAAACACAACGTCGACTTTGTCTTCTTCATTCAAAGACACAGAACAACCATATTCGACTGTTCTTGTTAAAATCGTTCGTCGAACATTTTATTGATTGAATTGTAATGGATAAAAAGAGTTAAGTAATCGAATGTACCGAACAGACTGATTTTCTCAGAACTCCGGCAATGGTCGTCGGCTCTGATTTGTGAATTCCGTCTGGATGAATCAATTAACAGTTTTGATCGATGAGTTGTGAAATTGAGTTACTAAACAAGGATTATCAGAGGGTTTAGATGATTGTTCCGATTCACAGCGTGATTTCGGAAATTTCCAGAAATTTTCCGGCGAGTGCAGAATATCCGGCAACGTCGTCTGGGATTGATTCTGGTTGATGGATTGAAGTTAGTATAAGTCTAACAATGGATTGAAAACGAAAGAGTCGAGAATTTTACCGAATTGATGTAAGTCTTGGTTTTCCGGCGAATGTCCGGCAATTGCAGAATATCTCCGGCGAGGGTAATTGCTTCGAGAAATTGTGCGATTTTGAGCGAAAAGATTACCAGAGACTTGGGTGTGAATTTATAGGGAAAAATCAAGATGAATTGGGTCTGGATATGGTCTTGATTCGTGGTCAAGACTTTCTCCGGCGGTTATGACTGAGATCGCGGAATTTGACATCGGTTATAACCGATGTCGATGTTAATACATGCGTTTAGTCAAAGGAAACCGTCGGAGTCACGCGAAATGGTCGAGATTTCCGGTGACTGCGGATTGGGCGCGCTAATTCACTGGGTTTGATTTAGAGTTTCAACATAAATGTTATTTGTTTTAATACTTATCACAAATGAGTCAAGTGGCGGAGTGGTTGAGTGTTGTTTGTTTCATCCGGCTGACCCGGGTTCGAAACCCGGCAGCCTCCTTTCTTTTTTTATTTAATTTATTTTTACTTTTTAATCATTATAGTTTTTAAATTCTAAAATGTTTATTAATTATGTATTGTTTAAAATTAAAATTAATCATAAATACGCAATGAAATTTTATAACTTGATATTCGATTAATAAACGAAGCGGTATTTGGAAAACCCGTTTTTCGACGGATGTTACAGGCTCGGTGGTAGGAGCAGTGGAAACATGAAAGAGAACATGATCAGGAAACTGGCGAGACTATCGTGTGTGATCACTAGAACGAGTGACCATCGGGTGAGTCGGAACAGGAGGAGGAGGTGGGGGTAGTGGAGGAGGAGGAGAAGAAGAATGAGAAAAAGTATGAGGAGGAGAAGAAGAGGGAGAAGGAGGAACATGAGGAGGAGGATGAGGAGGTGGGGGTGTCATACCCCAACCGATGGCGGAAACATCGGGATGAGACGAAAACGAAATTGCAAGAGACTTCATAACACTAAATGTGATAAGTATTTAGTAATTACTTTTTTACGTTGCTTGAACTAGGAACACCACAAGTTTAAAATGAATAATGTACAATAAGTATTCAAATAAATAAATTTCATTTCATTACAATGATTTTTGTACAAGTATTGGAATCGAGATACAACATGATTGAAAATAAATTACAATACAACAAACATTAAAATTTAAATGCGTTTCTAGGCAATCCTACTAGATTCATCTGTCACAATCCTGCAACATGTAATAAAAGCATGGATCAGTACAAAAGCACTGGCGAGCATACAAGTTTGAATATAAGTATATGTATAAAAGTTTGTCTCAATCCACATAGCATTTTATATTCAAGTTGAAACGAGCATACATAAATAACTTATGCATAGCAAATAGTATATAATTAAAATCTTTAACTAGCATGCATAACAACCTAAGCATAACAATATTTAGTTAACTAGATTAACGCATTACTGGCATGTGATCTCACTGGTCAAACCATCGTGTCCGCAAGTATGAATGAATGGCTTAACATGACCGCAAGTCCATGCGGCGGGCGTTACTCCTATAGCGCTACACAAGCTCTATATATGTTAAGGTGCGGCTTGATCAAAGTTAATGACAAAATGTCAACCCAACATTTAACGCAAGCGTCATCTAATCGTAGCACATGCCATCATTTCGTTGCTATGAAAAGATCCGTAATGTATGAATGAATGTCTTGACATTACCACAAATCCAAGTGGCGGTGCGCTACTCCTATAGTGCTTCACAAGCACTACATATGTCAAGGTGTGGCTTCATCCGAAGTTAATGACCAGTTTATCACATAAGGTTGTCCAGTAATCCCGAATCAAGTATAACGTATCAGTATGTGTGTATTAATTTATTGTGTAAAAAGATGATTTTGAAATAACGAGGTAACAAAAAAATTGAGTTAACACAAAAGAGAGGCTCGATAAGTATTGGAGTGCTTCAGGTTTAGAAACTTCGACTATTCCAAAGTGAATCGCAAGTCCTTTCGAATTAGGGAGACATGATTTGGCCTAATAGGTAAAATACTCTCGTCGCCAGGCGATTAACGATATTTTACCCTTCCAGAAGTACCTGTCCCTAATGTTGATCGAAAATACGAAACTTCAGCGAGATTGAAAATCATAGAGTGAAACCAGTCATCAAGGTGTGGATATCAATCCTAGCTTGACAATTTCGTCCCCAAAATGTGGTTTATTGAACGAAACAAGATGAAATCTCGACTCTTCAATAAGGAACCATTGGATTATGAAATGGAAATTCCCCATCAAGATATGGATTTCACTCCTGACTTGATGGTGAGATTCGCGTAAAATAACATGTAAGATGGATTGAAATTTGTCACCAAATGCGGGAATCACCCCTATTTTGATGAGTTATTTCGATTGTGGAATAAGAGTACCATCAAGTGTGTGTATCGTGTAGATGTTTTAGTAAGGGCACATTGTATATTTAGACGAAAGAAAAAGTAGAAGCAATTAGGAAGAATTAATATTTTAAGCAAGAATCAAGAATGGTCAGAATTTGGTACTTAAACTATAGACTAGGTCGAGCATGACAATTCTACCTAATTCCCTATAGTTATGGCTCTGATACCAATCTGTCACACTGTAACAACTCGCATTTTCGTTGTTAATTTGTTTTTATTTGATTTCCGTGTATTTCGTTTGTATCCATCATTTACTTCGAGATTTGATTATGGAAAAGTTTATGTTAATGTAATTATATTTTATCACAACAATATCGCACCTAATCGCTTATTAAGCTCAACGCTAACTAAAAACGCAATCACAAGTAACTATGTTACTTTAATAACCACAGTAGAGAGGTTGAGAGAAGAATGGTTGGAACACTTAGTGTCTTTTTAGAATTCTTAGAATTCTTGATTTAGAGAGATTGAGAGAATTAGAGAGATGGAGAGAAGAATGATGTGAAGAAAATGGTAGAAGGAGGTTGATATTTATAGGTAGAGAATGTGGAAAAGGGTCAAATATGATTGGTTAAAAAAGGTGGAAGAGGATTGAAAAGATGATTGGTGGAGAAAGGAGATGGAAAAGGGTGAAATATGATTGGTTAAAGAAGGTGGAAGAGGATTGAAAAGATGGTTGGTGGAGAAAGGAGGTGGAAAAGGATGAAATATGATTGGTTAAAGAAGGTGGAAGAGGATTGATGAGGTGGAAAAATGATTTGTGTATTTCTAGTATTTCTTGAGTATATATTATGTAATTGAGTATATAAAAAGTATAAAAGTATAATTCAAGTATTGAGGATGTGCGTATAAGTATTTATACGTATAATTGTGTCGGCTTGCGTATAAATACGTATTTAAATGATCGGTTGTGTGAATAATAAAAAAATATGTATAAAATATGAATTTTATTATGATTAACGCCTCGAATTGTGAGATTGAAATTAAAATACGAATGTAAGGTTTCTAAAATTAGAATACGAATACGAACATTTTTAAAATAGAAATACGAAGATACGAGGCGTTACAGTCTCCCCTACTTTAGGAAATTTCGTCCCGAAATTTATTCAAGAGGAAGACTTTAGAAAAGATGGCATCCTTAAGTGTATTTGGGTAGAAAACGAGTATTAGGTCATGAGCGCTCAAAGTTTGTATTCAATATAGCAGGGGAACCACCGAATTTCTCATGGCACGTTTCACAAAAGTTTGATAATATGGTAGGAACACTTATATATAGGAAGTACCAGCGGCGTATCCACCATGTTCATATCATATTACGTTCGTTTCGCTACTCGATGTCATGTTACGTTTCGTGTTATGATACACCATAGAACCTACTATGGTTTTCATGCGCCTACCAATATAACCATGTATGCATCCGTGATTGTTTTGATATGTGCATGATCTGCATAGCTTGTACTAGTAGTGTACGGGTTAGGGTTTATTTACGTATTACGAGTGATAGCGTATAGAATTTTAAGTATGTACGCATGATTGTATTTAAGTATGAAAGAGTATAGCGTATGAGTATGATTAGAATCTTTGAATAGTTCACATGAGATATTTAGTTAACTAGATTAACGCATTACTGGAATGTGATCTCACTGGTCCACATGAGATATTTAGTTAACTAGATTAAGGTATGAGTATGAGGAGGAGGATGAGAAGAAGAATGAGAAGAAGTGTGAGGAGAAGGAGAAGGAACATGAGGAGGAGGAGGAATGAACGAAGGAGGAGGAGGAATAAAGAATGGTGAAGTAGAAATAGAGGAAGAAGAAGAAGTGGAAGTATCGGGAATATCAAAAATCATCTCATGAAAACGAACATGTCGAGATGTATAAGTACGTGAAGTATGAGGATCATAAAAAATATAACCAAGATGATTAGGAGCATAGCCAACAAAGATACATGAAGTAGATTTAGGTGAGAGTTTATCTGCACGAGTATCACCAAGAAATGGATAACACAAACACCCAAAAGTACGAAGAAAAGAATAATCGGGACGAGAACCAAATAGAATCTCGTAAGGAGATTAGTGATGAAGAACCGGTTGATAAGAAAAGCAGAAGTGGCATATGCATCATACCATAATTTCTTTGGTAACCGAGCATGAAACAATAAAGGTCGAACTACCTCAGAAAGATGGTGGTTTTTCCGCTCAGCAACCCCATTCTGTTGGGGTGTATAGGGACAGAGATGCGATAAGCAATGCTAGAATCAGAAAGATATCTAGCCATAGGACCACGAATAAGCTCGGGAGCACCATCGCACCGAAGATGTTTGATGGTGCATGAGAAAAGGTTCTCAACAAGAGGTCTAAAATGGCAAAAACAATCAACTGCCTGAGAACGATATGTCAAAGGATAAATCCATCGACTGAAATCATCAATAAAGGTGATGAAGTATCTGTAACCATCTCTAGAAATAACTGGTGAAGCACCCCAAATATCACAATGTATAATATGTAAAGGTAAAGTAGAATGTGATACAACAGATGTAAAAGGTAATCTAGTCGATTTTGAAACACTGCAAGCAGGACAATGTGTGTGTGTGGTTTTGTTTGTCAGATGTAAAAACGAACATCTAGACATCATCAGATGGATGACCCAGCCGAGAATGCCAAGTCTCACGAGAAAAGGAAGTGAAAGCAGCAAGTGAATATAGCTGATGTGGACTACCACGCGTGTGGTGGAGGAGCTGTCCAGTAAGAGTCTGAATAGACAAACCAATATGATAGAAAACAACAGCTATAGGATGATCAATCACTAACTGCGTAATCGATAAAAGGTTCTTGGCTAAGCCAGGAACCACAAGAACATGTCTAAACGTAAGACTACGATTAGATAAATGAAGTAAAGCGGTGCCAATATGAGAAATAATAAGAGACATACCATTGCCGACAACAACTTTCTCGGAGCTGTGTATGGAACATAATCAAAAACAAGAGAAGAGTCAGCAATCATGTGAGTTGTAGCACCAGAGTCAGGAATCCACGAATCAATACGCTCGCAAATACTAGATAAGTCAGCCGATAGCCCAAAATGCGGTGAAGACTCCCATGTTTGTGAAGCATCTGATGTGGTCATCGGCCCAAGAGAAGTTAAACTCACATTTGGTCTAGGGCCCAATATGGAAGTCATTTGACCATCAAAACCAAGTGTGGTCTGAGAAACCCGAGATCCATTCTTAGATGAAACCCTAGATCCAACTTTATCCATGGTAGCCAGGAAATTATGATCGCCACCATGTTGCCACCAACTGTCGTTCTGGCAACCAAAAAGCTCACTATTACAACAACTTTCCCTGGATTTTGAGCGTTTTTGACTAACAACTTTCAACAAATCACTGGAATGCCACTTTTGATTGAAGAAATCCTCTATGTTTTTCCAAAGTGCAGACAATGTGTTTGTAGCTCTAGCTAAATATAAAAGAGATGAAGATAGATTTGCAATAATAAAAGCAAATACGTGTTTATCAGATTCATCCCATATTTCACGATCTTCAAATCCAGAAATTGGAACAGGCAATTCTTGATTCAAAAACTTCAGGAGACCAAGAGTCTTGAGTACCGTAAGTATCCGGTGCTTCCAATTTAGATAGTTATCTTCATCAAGTTTGATTGTCACAAGATGTGCAATATTAGGTAAATCTGATGAGAATTTGGAGATTGTTGATGAATTTGTTGATTGTGTTGCCATGAAGCAGAAGTTGGGGGAATTTCACCGGAGAAAACGGAGTGATCGGAATCGGGCTGGATAAAAAATATCACAGTAGATGATCTGGAAGGAATTGAGTAATGTTTGGTAAATTTGGTGAAGAATTAGTCATTCAATACGATGAATCACTTGTTGATGTGAAGAAACAAAAAATTGAGATGAACCAGAAGAAAGAAGTTTGGCCGGAAAAGAAGAATATTGGCCGGAAAAGAAGAATATTGGCCGGAAAAAGAAATGATATGGCTGGAAAAATGATCGGAGATCTAACCGTCTTGTAATAGATTCTTGGGAGGCTCTGATACCATAAAGTAACAGTAAGAGCTCTCACATATCATGAACAAGAGAAACAACACTCAGTTACATATGATACAATGGTAATGCCTCCTCAATATATAGAGAAAGAGAGGAGCCTATAAGCAACTAACTATAACAACCATCTAACTAAGTCAAACTCAACAAACTAACTCAAGCACATGCACATAAGTATATACTCTAATACCTATATCCAAATACGAAAAAAGATGTGATGAATAAATTGAAAGAAAAACTCCACACTTAAAGATAAGTGGAATATAGTTACTATAATGTAAGATAAGTGGCATATAGAAACTTTCTTGTACTAATATGTAACCACATAAATGTATATATGTAACAATTAGAAAAAAATTCTATTGTTTGAGGTGTGAAGTTTTACATGCTACTTCTCTATATTTTTAACTGTATCTATAAATATTTTTTAGAAAAAAATTCTATTGTTTGAGGTGTGAAGTATATACTCTATTATGCCCCCTCAGCAAGCAAGCTGAACAGCTGTATTGAAGAGTGTCAAAACGTAAAGATGACAACCCTTTGGTCAGAAGATCAGCAAGCTGAATAGCTATAGGGACATATCGAACACCGAGAGTCCGTGCAATCACCATATCACGAATAAAATGCAAGTCAATCTCCAAGTGTTTTGTACGCTGATGGAACACAGGGTTGACTACAAGATAAGTGGCACCAATGTTGTCACACCAAAGAGTAGTTGGACATGATAAAGTAATATGAAGCTCCTGTAAAAGAATTCGGTTTTTTGAATCCTCTTATCGGGTTAGCATCTTAACCGAATTCAAATTTGTGATTTTTGAATTAATTCGATCCGAATATCCGAATTCAAATTATAGAAATTTTTAAATTTGTTATATATAGATATACATATATTTTCTTATTTATTTAATATTCATTATTTATTCTTTTCTCAAGATTCGAAAAACCCGAAAAGTGTTAAATTGGTAAATAACATATCATGAGTTTGTCTTTTTCCAATAAAAAATTAGGATAATAATTTAGTTAGTTGTATATAGAAATTACAGATATAAAAGTGGTATTTAACATTATTATGTTATAAAGGGTGTGACTGTCTATGAGTAGTTGCTTTTTAACCGACAGCTACATATTTAAAAGGATATCCCACCAAAACTGAATTGAATGAAGATGGCAAAAGCATATAAGAAGCTGTTAAAAAGGGAAAGACAAAGCATCATGACACTTGTTACGTACCCCTTCTGTTTCAAATTTTCCCAGGCATCACTATAGTTTTAAACCATATCCACACACACACACATATATATATATAACAAATCAAAATTCAAATAAAAGTTTAAAAAATTATAATAAAGTTTCACCATGAACATACTCGTTATCATCTTCTTGTTACGAGCTGGGTGGATTAGAAGCACATAACAGTTTTCTTTTGTAAATTGTGATATATGGCATTGGGAATGTGTTAGCCCTTGGAAAAATGTCATTTCCTCGTAAACACATGGTAAAACAAATAAATTAGAAAGAAGATGAAAACAGATAGAATGAATTGGACACGTAAAACTAGAGATTACTCCGATCAATAGTGGATTCATAAATTTTTGTCTACGACACCATTTTTTAATATTTAGATGTTCATGATATCTCCCCGAAATTAACCAAAATTCCAATAATAAGGTACAATTTAAGATCAACATATACACATAATGGTAACACATAAATAATATTCCGATTCAAGTCATACCACAAGACAAACATCTTAAATGGGTTGATGTACATTTTAAATCTTCAAATCCTCTACTTCTTTCTTTTTTTTGCTGGGCTTACCATGCCCACATCTGAAAGTATACGATCATCCCGAAATTATACAATCTTACTCGATTGTGGATACAAATATAACGCTTGAAGAAGAATTTTAGTGGATGTCACGTGCTACTCATATATACTCTTTACACCAGTGCATGGAAAATTTATCATAACACTGAACTATTTGTATTTGATTGATAAATGTAACATAATCTAAACTTATATGTGAGAAAAAATGAAAAAAGAAAAATCACACAATAGTGTTTATGTAATTAAAAACTCCTATTAAAGTAACAGTAAGAGCTCTCACATATCATGAACAAGAGAAACAATACTCAGTTACATATGATACAATGGTAATGCCTCCTCAATATATAGAGAAAGAGAGGAGCCTATAAGCAACTAACTATAACAACCATCTAACTAACTCAAACTCAACAAACTAACTCAAGCACATGCACATAAGTATATACTCTAATACCTATATCCAAATACGAAAAAAGATGTGATGAATAAATTGAAAGAAAAACACCACACTTAAAGATAAGTGGAATATAGAAACTTTGTAATGTAAGATAGGTGGCATATAGAAACTTTCTTGTACTAATATGTAACCACATAAATGTATATATGTAACAATTAGAAAAAAAATCTATTGTTTGAGGTGTGAAGTTTTACATGGTACTTCTCTATATTTTTAAATGTACAAATCTATAAATATTTTTTTAGAAAAAAATTCTATTGTTTGAGGTGTGAAGTATATACTCTAATATGCCCCCTCAGCAAGCTGAACAACTGTATTGAAGAGTGTCAAAATGTGAAGATGCCAACCCTTTGGTCAGAAGATCAGCAAGCTGAATAGCTGTAGGGACATATCGAACACCGAGAGTCCGTGCAATCACCATATCACGAATAAAATGCAAGTCAATCTCCAAGTGTTTTGTACGCTGATGGAACACAGGGTTGACTGCAAAATAAGTGGCACCAGTGTTGTCATACCAAAGAGTAGGTGGACATGATAAAGTAATATGAAGGTCCTGTAAAAGAATTTGGTTTTTTGAATCCTCTTATCGGTTAGCATCTTAACCGAATTCAAATTTGTGATTTTTGAATTAATTCGACCCGAATATCCGAATTCAAATTATAGAAATTTTTAAATTTGTTATATATAGATATACATATATTTTCTTATTTATTTAATATTCATTATTTATTCTTTTCTCAAGATTCGAAAAACCCGAAAAGTGTTAAATTGGTAAATAACATATCATGAGTTTGTCTTTTTCCAATAAAAAATTAGGATAATAATTTAGTTAGTTGTATATAGAAATTACAGATATAAAAGTGGTATTTAACATTATTATGTTATAAAGGGTGTGACTGTCTATGAGTAGTTGCTTTTTAACCGACAGCTACATATTTAAAAGGATATCCCACCAAAACTGAATTGAATGAAGATGGCAAAAGCATATAAGAAGCTGTTAAAAAGGGAAAGACAAAGCATCATGACACTTGTTACGTACCCCTTCTGTTTCAAATTTTCCCAGGCATCACTATAGTTTTAAACCATATCCACACACACACACATATATATATATAACAAATCAAAATTCAAATAAAAGTTAAAAAAATTATAATAAAGTTTCACCGTGAATATACTCGTTATCATCTTCTTGTTACGAGCTGGGTGGATTAGAAGCACATAACAGTTTTCTTTTGTAAATTGTGATATATGGCATTGGGAATGTGTTAGCCCTTGGAAAAATGTCATTTTCTCGTAAACACATGGTAAAACAAATAAATTATAAAGAAGATGAAAACAGATAGAATGAATTGGACACGTAAAACTAGAGATTACTCCGATCAATAGTGGATTCATAAATTTTTGTCTACGACCCCATTTTATAATATTTAGATGTTCAAAAAGCTTTATATTGGTTCGTGATATCTCCCCGAAATTAACCAAAATTCCAATAATAAGGTACAATTTAAGATCAACATATACACATAATGGTAACACATAAATAATATTCCGATTCAAGTCATACCACAAGACAAACATCTTAAATGGGTTGATGTACATTTTAAATCTTCAAAATCCTCTACTTCTCTCTTTTTTTGGCTGGGCTTACCATGCCCACATCTGAAATTATACGATCATCCCGAAATTATACAATCTTACTCGATTGTGGATACAAATATAACGCATGAAGAAGAATTTTAGTGGATGTCACGTGCTACTCATATATACTCTTGACACCAGTGCATGGAAAATTTATGATAACACTGAACTATTTGTATTTGATTGATAAATGTAATATAATCTAAACTTATATGTGAGAAAAATGAAAAAAGAAAAATCACACAATAGTGTTTATGTAATTAAAAACTCCTATTAAAGTAACAGTAAGAGCTCTCACATATCATGAACAAGAGAAACAATACTCAGCTACATATGATACAATGGTAATGCCTCCTCAATATATAGAGAAAGAGAGGAGCCTATAAGCAACTAACTATAACAACCATCTAACTAACTCAAACTCAACAAACTAACTCAAGCACATGCACATAAGTATATACTCTAATACCTATATCCAAATACGAAAAAAGATGTGATGAATAAATTGAAAGAAAAACTCCACACTTAAAGATAAGTGGAATATAGAAACTTTGTAATGTAAGATAAGTGGCATATAGAAACTTTCTTGTACTAATATGTAACCACATAATGTATATATGTAACAATTAGAAAAAAATTGTATTGTTTGAGGTGTGAAGTTTTACATGGTACTTCTCTATATTTTTAAATGTACAAATTTATAAATATTTTTTAGAAAAAAAATCTATTGTTTGAGGTGTGAAGTATATACTCTAATTTGCCCCCTCAGCAAGCTGAACAGCTGTTTTGAAGAGTGTCAAAACGTGAAGATGACAACCCTTTGTTCAGAAGATCAACAAGCTGAATAGCTATAGGGACATATCGAACACCGAGAGTCCGTGCAATCACCATATCACGAATAAAATGCAAGTCAATCTCCAAGTGTTATGTACGCTGATGGAACACAGGGTTGACGGCAAGATAAGTGGCACCAATGTTGTCACACCAAAGAGTAGGTGGACATGATAAAGTAATATGAAGCTCCTGTAAAAGAATTTGGTTTTTTGAATCCTCTTATCGGGTTAGCATCTTAACCGAATTCAAATTTGTGATTTTTGAATTAATTCGACCCGAATATCCGAATTCAAATTATAGAAATTTTTAAATTTGTTATATATAGATATACATATATTTTCTTATTTATTTAATATTCATTATTTATTATTTTCTCAAGATTCGAATAACCCGAAAAGTGTTAAATTGGTAAATAACATATCATGAGTTTGTCTTTTTCCAATAAAAAATTATGATAATAATTTAGTTGGTTGTATAAAGAAATTACAGATATAAAGGTGGTATTTAATATTATAATGTTATAAAGGGTGTGACTGTCTATGAGTAGTTGCTTTTTAACCGACAGCTACATATTTAAAAGGATATCCTACCAAAACTGAATTGAATGAAGATGGCAAAAGCATATAAGAAGCTGTTAAAAAGGGAAAGACAAAGCATCGTGACACTTGTTACGTACCCCCCTTCTGTTTCAAATTTTCCCACGCATCACTATAGTTTTAAACCATATCCACACACACACACACACATATATATATATAACAAATCAAAATTCAAATAAAAGTTAAAAAAATTATAATAAAGTTTCACCGTGAATATACTCGTTATCATCTTCTTGTTACGAGCTGGGTGGATTAGAAGCACATAACAGTTTTCTTTTGTAAATTGTGATATATGGCATTGGGAATGTGTTAGCCCTTGGAAAAATGTTATTTCCTCGTAAACACATGGTAAAACAAATAAATTAGAAAGAAGATGAAAACAGATAGAATGAATTGGACACGTAAAACTAGAGATTACTCCGATCAATAGTGGATTCATAAATTTTTGTCTATGACACCATATTTTAATATTTAGATGTTCAAAAAGCTTTATATTGGTTCATGATATCTCCCCGAAATTAACCAAAATTCCAATAATAAGGTACAATTTAAGATCAACATGTACACATAATGGTAACACATAAATAATATTCCGATTCAAGTCATACCACAAGACAAAAATCTTAAATGGGTTGATGTACATTTTAAATCTTCAAAATACTCTACTTCTCTCTCTTTTTTTTTTGCTGGGCTTACCATGCCCACATCTGAAAGTATACGATCATCCCGAAATTATACAATCTTACTCGATTGTGGATACAAATATAACGCATAAGAAGAATTTTAGTGGATGTCACGTGCTACTCATATATACTCTTGACACCAGTGCATGGAAAATTTATGATAATACTGAACTATTTGTATTTGATTGATAAATGTAACATAATCTAAACTTATATGTGAGAAAAAATGAAAAAAGAAAAATCACACAATAGTGTTTATGTAATTAAAAACTCCTATTAAAGTAACAGTAAGAGCTTTCACATATCATGAACAAGAGAAACAATACTCAGCTACATATGATACAATGGTAATGCCTCCTCAATATATAGAGAAAGAGAGGAGCCTATAAGCAACTAACTATAACAACCGTCTAACTAACTCAAACTCAACAAACTAACTCAAGCACATGCACATAAGTATATACTCTAATACCTATATTCAAATACGAAAAAAGATGTGATGAATAAATTGAAAGAAAAACTCCACACTTAAAGATAAGTGGAATATAGAAACTTTGTAATGTAAGATAAGTGGCATATAGAAACTTTCTTGTACTAATATTTAACCACATAAATGTATATATATGTAACAGTTAGATAAAAATTCTATTGTTTGAGGTGTGAAGTTTTACATGGTACTTCTCTATATTTTTAAATGTACAAATCTATAAATATTTTTTAGAAAAAAATTCTATTGTTTGAGGTGTGAAGTATATACTCTAATTTGCCCCCTCAGCAAGCTAAACAGCTGTTTAGAAGAGTGTCAAAACGTGAAGATGACAACCCTTTGTTCAGAAGATCAGCAAGCTGAATAGCTGTAGGGACATATCGAACACCGAGAGTCCGTGCAATCACCATATCACGAATAAAATGCAAGTCAATCTCCAAGTGTTTTGTACGCTGATGGAACACAGGGTTGACTGCAAGATAAGTGGCACCAATGTTGTCACACCAAAGAGTAGGTGGACATGATAAAGTAATATGAAGCTCCTGAAAAAGAATTTGGTTTTTTGAATCCTCTTATCGGGTTAGCATCTTAACCGAATTCAAATTTGTGATTTTTGAATTAATTCGACCCGAATATCCGAGTTCAAATTATCGAAATTTTTAAATTTGTTATATATAGATATACATATATTTTCTTATTTATTTAATTTTCATTATTTATTATTTTCTCAAGATTCGAATAACCCGAAAAGTGTTAAATTGGTAAATAACATATCATGAGTTTGTCTTTTTCCAATAAAAAAATAGGATAATAATTTAGTTAGTTGTATAAAGAAATTACAGATATAAAGGTGGTATTTAACATTATTATGTTATAAAGGTTGTGACTGTCTATGGGTAGTTGCTTTTTAACCGTCAGCTACATATTTAAAAGGATATCCCACCAAAATTGAATTGAATGAAGATGACAAAAGCATATAAGAAGCTGTTAAAAAGGGAAAGACAAAGCATCATGACACTTGTTACGTACCCCCCTTCTGTTTCAAATTTTCCCACGCATCACTATAGTTTTAAACCATATCCCCACACACACATACATATATATATATATATATATATATATAACAAATCAAAATTCAAATAAAAGTTAAAAAAATTATAATAAAGTTTCACCATGAACATACTCGTTATCATCTTCTTGTTACGAGCTGGGTGGATTAGAAGCACATAACAGTTTTCTTAGGTAAATTGTGATATGTGGCATTGGGAATGTGTTAGCCCTTGGAAAAAATGTCATTTTCTCGTAAACACATGGTAAAACAAATAAATTATAAAGAAGATGAAAACAGATAGAATGAATTGGACACGTAAAACTAGAGATTACTCCGATCAATAGTGGATTCATAAATTTTTGTCTACGACCCCATTTTATAATATTTAGATGTTCAAAAAGCTTTATATTGGTTCGTGATATCTCCCCGAAATTAACCAAAATTCCAATAATAAGGTACAATTTAAGATCAACATATACACATAATGGTAACACATAAATAATATTCCGATTCAAGTCATACCACAAGACAAACATCTTAAATGGGTTGATGTACATTTTAAATCTTCAAAATCCTCTACTTCTCTCTTTTTTTGGCTGGGCTTACCATGCCCACATCTGAAATTATACGATCATCCCGAAATTATACAATCTTACTCGATTGTGGATACAAATATAACGCATGAGGAAGAATTTTAGTGGATGTCACGTGCTACTCATATATACTCTTGACACCAGTGCATGGAAAATTTATGATAACACTGAACTATTTGTATTTGATTGATAAATGTAATATAATCTAAACTTATATGTGAGAAAAATGAAAAAAGAAAAATCACACAATAGTGTTTATGTAATTAAAAACTCCTATTAAAGTAACAGTAAGAGCTCTCACATATCATGAACAAGAGAAACAATACTCAGCTACATATGATACAATGGTAATGCCTCCTCAATATATAGAGAAAGAGAGGAGCCTATAAGCAACTAACTATAACAACCATCTAACTAACTCAAACTCAACAAACTAACTCAAGCACATGCACATAAGTATATACTCTAATACCTATATCCAAATACGAAAAAAGATGTGATGAATAAATTGAAAGAAAAACTCCACACTTAAAGATAAGTGGAATATAGAAACTTTGTAATGTAAGATAAGTGGCATATATTTCTTGTACTAATATGTAACCACATAAATGTATATATGTAACAATTAGAAAAAAATTCTATTGTTTGAGGTGTGAAGTTTTACCTAGTACTTCTCTATATTTTTAAATGTACAAATCTATAAATATTATTTTTAGCAGCAGATCAACTGGATTTTCAGTCTATTTCAAAAGGCCAGCATATTTCTTTAAACCCCTCACCCTAAGTTCGAATCCCTTCCAAAAATGCTTATTTGTCATGCATGTTCATAGTTATTCCTGTAATAATGTGTCTCGAGAAATATGTAAACTCTCAAGATGCAATATATTTTTACACGGATTTTATGAGGATGTTACGTTTTACATGGTACCGCATAGTATTTTAAAGTAAATAAAAAATGAAAGTTTTAATGACTTCAAAAGATAATGTATGTGTATGATACTAGTAAATTCCCTCGCGCGTTGTAGCGGAAGTTCAGCCGGTTCAGTTCATTACGGTATCGATATGGTACTAGCATTAGATATACAACCAAAAAAGAAGACCCAAAAATAAAGTTATAGTATGCCCAAAATGATGGTAATACGTGTTTTACATAGATAAAAACCATAAAAAACAAATATTAATTATGGTTACGGATACCGGTACCAATGTTCGATTAGAATCATCATAGTACCGATATTGTTGGACAGTAAAAAATATAAAAAAAATACTCTATTGCTATTTTTTTCAACGAAACTCATATGTGGATAAGAATAAACTCATATGTATATCTTAAATATATAAAATAAGTATCATGAGACGATACTCTTATTCTGAGCCAGACGTATATCTTAAATATATAAAATAAGTATCATGAGACGGTACTCTTATTCTGAGCCAGACTAATGAGGCGCCCATTAGGATTAGACCAATGTAGCTTCTCGTGGCATATATTTTACATTTTTACTTGCCTGTTATTCAAATATGCATATTATACATCATATTCGTATATCGACTGTATGTCTGGGGGACTTGGGCAAATGGACCTTCTAACAGTTTATTTTTAGAAGACAAATTACATATAAAATCACTAAATAGTTTTTACTCCGCATAGTGCCGTGGTCCAGTGCATCATATAAAGATGACCGAAGATGTATGCAACTCAAATGAAGTTCAGAAGTTCTCTAAATTGAAGATGAAGCTGTAAGGAAATGGAGCCCAGCTTTTTCATCTTTAGTTACAAGCCAAATGAGTGTGTCGAGTCACACCTATCTCATCATTTAGGTTGGTGGTGATTAGTGAGGATCACATGTTACTGTGTTCCATTTTTATTGTAAATAAAATGTTAAAAAGAAGTGATAAAGTAGCCTTGAATGCATTTGATTGATGATATTTCATCTTATCAGGATATTTGTATTTATATATTATCATTATTTCCTCTATATTAATTTATAAATTTGCTTTATGAGTTAGTTTTACTATTCATGTTTTTACAAGCAAATTTATAAATTAATATAGAGGAACAAGTAGGTTTAATTTACAAGTTGGTGAAGCATATTTGGGCCATCAAACACAAACCCAAACTCTTTCACCCCCACAACCAAAATCATTTCTTGCATGTTATTTGTTTGTTTGTATTTTGTTATTATTTATTACTTAATGCTATTAAAGTATTAATAGTTATTTTAAAGTTTTAGTATAACACGTTTTAAAAGTATAACTTTTCTTTGTTTTCGTTTTTAATAATTTAAAAAAAATAGTTACACAACTTTATCTACAAGTACACATAGTTCTAAGTAGGGCTGCAAACGAACCAAACGTTCGGTGAACAGTTCGTGAACTGTTCGGCGGGAAGTTCGTTTGTGTTCGTTTGTTTATTAAACAAACGAACACGAACAAGAAATTTCGTTCGTTTAGTTAAATGAACAACATGAACAAAGTCGTGTTCGTTCGTTCGTTTATGTTCGTGAACGTTTGGTAACGTGTTCGATAGTTTATTAGTGTTTTTAGTTTTTATATGTATTTAAATACTTCAAAATTTCGATAAATTATATATCTAATAAGTGTCAGTGTGTTATATATTCTGTTCATGAACAATTGTTTGTGTTTGTTTATGTCCATTTGTGTTCATGAACATTAGTTCGTGCTCATTTGTGTTCGCCAACGTTCGTTGCCTAAAATTTAACAAACAAACACAAACGAACATGAACAAGTTCATTTCCTTAACAAAGGAACACGAACATAAAATCTCGTCCGATAAGTGTTCGTGAACGGTTCGCGAACTCATATATTTCTTAACAAACGAACACGAACAAGGTCTTGTTCGTGTTCGTTCGGTTCGTTTGCAGCCCTAGTTCTAAGTGTTTCTTCATTGTTTCTTTCTTTGATATGTTCTCACATTTTATACATACTTTTTTTTTAAGTATAGGCAATTAATTTTTTACGTGTTATATTCGGATGGTTCATGTAATTTACCTAAGATACGTATGCTATTATGGATCCGTAGCAACGTGCAGGTCCTCAAAAACTAGTGAATATTAATTTACAATCACATTTGTGTTTATGTTGGTTATATTTTACGCATTAGAGTTTTAGTGTACATCTCAAGTTTGTAACTTAGATTTTGTGAGTTGTTTTCTTTATGGGGGTCCACACTCTCTCTCTCTACGACATACTAATTTCCACCGCCTTTTTGACGACTTATGTGTGCGATAGCTGGAATCGCTCCCATTGTTAGTCTTCGAGAAGTTTACAGACCGGTAGATTCTTGATGTTGTCTTTGTTTACTTTTTTATGTGTTTTGACGCTTTTAGAAACTACCTATTACGCTTCAGAGTTTTTGTGTAGAGTTTAATTAATGTTGGGGTTTTGTGTTGACTTTTAGTATTTGTTGTTGCACGGTCTTTTTTTGGGTTGTTCTTCTGTCGTTCAAGACGAGGACTTATGGTGCATTGTTTGATTGTTGACTTTCTGGTCTGGATTTTGTGACTCTGTGAAAGGTCTGTTGGTGCATGTGTTTATTTAATATGAATCGGGGTCCCATTATTGAACATCTGATACTGTTGTTTAACCTTGGTTTTGGTTTAGAGTTGTTTTTGAATGTTTGGATGAGACCTTGAGTTTTTTAAGGTCTATGATAGTGCAACACTAATGTTTACTTAACAAAAATGTATCAATATGTTGATGTTAAGGTAATTTAGATTATTATTATTCATATAAAAATATAAAACTTAATAAAACGTTTCCATAAGCAACTATGAACTACAGAAATTGAACGAGACGTTATCACAAACAAAATCTATATGTATCATTTACCCTACAAAAATTGATGCATATCAATAAATACTTTTTTTTATTATTATGTATGATATTTCAAGAGGTTCTAGACAAAAGTGTTGGTTGGTTTCTTTTCTTTTTCTTTCTGTTCTAGTCTTTCAAAGTATGATGGCTTGGAGAACACGGTTTGGTTAATAGAATTATAGAACCCATGGGTTAGACTCCAAATATTGACTATCAAGAAGACTAATCAAAATATTATATAGCTATTTTCACTTTTAATAATGCTCAGCTGGTGTAAGATATATTAAATTACCACACATAGGCTACCTTATGCGAATAGAAAAAATAAGTTGGGCCAAAAAAATTTTGATCCGGGGCGAGTTGCGAGAACCGTGAGAACTTTTTGATCCGGGGCGAGTAGGGCCAAAAATTATTTTCATAAACGTAGATGAATATATTATAAACACATCTGTAAAAAAAATTCAAAAAAAATTATCGTGTATGTAGTTTTGACCACCACAAGTTTTTTTTACGGTAATATATTATAAACACATCTGTAAAAAAAAATCAAAACAATTGTCGTGTATGTAGTTTTGACCACCACAAGTTTTTTTTACGGTAGCGTAAATTTTACACAATAAAATGTATTCGTGGCATGAAAATTAAAACACAATGCCAAGAAAATTAATCAGTGTGTTTTAAATTTCATGCCAAAAATGTATTTCCTTTTGTTTTAAATTGTTTCGTTTAGTGTTTTTCTACGTAATACAATTCCTAAATAATCTAAAATAGTATGCCTAAAATTTAAAACACAACGCCTACGCAGACTTTCTTCCACTTTTTAAGAGTTTTGAACTTTGTAGCCGAACCCTACCCTATATGAGAAGGATAATAAAAAAACTCTTATAAGCTCAAAAAAACATAGAAAACTATATATGAACCATTGATTTAATAGCTTCAATGACCATGATCAATTCTTATGATATAATCAAGGGCTAAGATTAAATGAGTGAAATTGAAGAGAAAAAAAAGAGACGTGTGGGTTTATGTAAGGGCATTCTAGTCAATCCAGGACAATAGTTTATCTCTCCTCCAATTCCCCCCCCCCCCCCATTTTTTAAACGTTGATAACTTTTTTATACGACATTATTTTTTTATAAAAATTGCACCAAAAAAACGAGCGTTTTTTTCTCTTTAAAACGAGTATGCTATTGCCATATTTTTAAAAAATCTTTTTGAAAACCCAGTTGCGTAAAACGCAACGAAAAAAAGCCCAAAAAAACGCAATTAACTACAGTCCCGAGCGCAATTTAAAAACGCAGCGAAGTAGTCTATCAAAACGCTGCAGTAAAACAATTTAACGCAGAAGTGTTTTCATGTAAAACGCAACAGGTCTGCAGCAAAACGCAATACAGTTTGCAGCAAGACAATTTAAAAAAAAACAATTCAGCATTCATGTAAAACGCGATACAATCTGCAGCAACACAATTTAAAAAAAAAACAAAGGTTTAAACAGTCATGCATTCATGTAAAACGCAATTAAAAAAAAGCGCACCAGCCCGAAACAGACAGTCAACAGTTATGCATCGAAGTAAAACGCATTTGCATTCATTTAAAACGTTTAAACAGTTCTGCACTGCACTGAAGTAAAACGCAATTTAAAAAAACAGAAACGCACCCACCAGCCCCAAATAGTTCTCCACTGCATTGAAGTAAAACGCAATTAAAAAAACTGAAGCGCAAAAACCAGCCACGCGCGGGCCCAGGTTTTCGGGACTGCATTCGTGTCCGCAGGACGTGCGGGCGCACACGAGTTCGACTAAATTCCGGTGTAACATTCGTCGTAAAACGGGTTTCAAAACCCGCTTCGTTTAATAATCAAGCATTCGGTTAAAAGTCCGTTGCGTATTTATCGTGTCGGTTATTTAAAATAATACATAATTAATTTTTAGAGTTTAAAAACCACAATTAATAAATAATAATAATAAAAATTAATGAAAATTAAATAAGGAAACAAAATGGAGTCGCCGGGTCTCGAACCCGGGTCTCCCGTTTGCACCCACAACAAACACACCACTGGACCACACAGACTTTGTGTTCCAATTTAGATAACATATAACACTTATAAAGAAACCAGTAACTCTCCCTGCAATACAAAATCTGTAACCGCCGAAACTGATTCGAAATAATCATCAAATTCGGCGGTTGACTCCGAAATCAAATGAGTATAATTGATGATTAACGTCAGTTATAACCGAAACCTTAAAGCTTTTCATTCATAATCATAGAGATAGTAACCGAAAAATTCAAATCAAGATGAAGACCGCCTCTGCCTATAAATACTATCTACAAATCATTCCAAGCTCACACTTCCAATCGTTCACAAAATTCCTCTGCTCAAAACCTTTGTTCTGTTCGCCGGAATTCCTTTCAGTCGCCGGAGTTTCTGCACATTACCGGAATTTCAACCGGAGAACCATAGCATTTCGTCAAACGGTACAACTCTCTAAATCTTTTCGATATCTGTTGTTTAGTGTTTAAGATGTTTTAAAACAACTCAACAAAACTATAGGAATGGGTTAAGCAGTCGGGTAATCTTTGAATCAGTGGCTACATTGAGAAGATGAAGCTGGTTAATGATTAAAAGAAATAAAAATTGGAATATAGCCGGGTTAGACACACAGTCCAGTGGTGGACTGTGTGCAAACATAATGTAGATGTCCCGGGTTCGAATTTTTAACAAGTCTGTTTTGTTACCAATTTATTTTAAGCAATCATATCATCTCTCAATAAGTTAATAAGTATAATATAATTCCTATTATTAACGGGTTAGACACCCAGCCCAGTTGGTAGGGCTGGGTGCGTCGCAAGACCAAGGTCGCGGGTTCGAGGCAGTGCCTGGGCAGCGGCTCAATGGTTTTAAAACCTTTTTAATTTAAATTTAAATTCCAGATTTAAACCAGTTGTACATAAATATAATTAAAATCAGAAATATTTCGGGTTAGACACGTAGCTCAGTTGGTAGAGCTGGGTGCACGTATACGAGAGGTCACGAGTTCGAACCTCACTCAGCGCATAGAATAAACACAGTCCGACCGGTCAACGGTCAAAAAGTCACCTTGTTATTTTCTTTTTATTTATTATTTAATTGGAAAATTAATTAAAAATACTTAAAAATAAGATTTTTAAAGTTAGAAAATTTCCTTAAACACACAAAAATAAATCTAACAATCCCATTAAGAGCACTAATTAAAAATATTAATCTCAAATAAAGTTTATTTATTTACCGAATCATTTCGTTATTATTTAGGTTAGTTTTTCCCTCGTCGGTTGAATCATAATATTCGTGCGCATTCATCGTCATCAAGGAACGCACCCACTGTGAGTAAATCCTTACAAATTCCCCTTTTTTATTCATGTTTTGGGGTGTATCATGTGTCGCTTTAATTATTTCGTTTATTCAAACTTGTGCCATTACCATTATATGACCTAAACTTATGATGTAAATATTGTTTGTTGTGATACGTGTTTACATTTTGTCAAGTTGCGTGCACATTCATTAGGCCCATCAGTTCCTCGTGGGAGACGAGTTGAACATCGCGTGCCTCATTAGATCGGCTCCGTTTGATTGAGCCTTGATCTCATTGTTCATCATTTGGTGTGTGTGCTTGTGCATTGTTTGATATTATGTGTTTTGTGATTAAATTTACATTTACGTTTATTCATATTTGGTTATGCACAATTTTATTCAAATAACCAACATAACTAATCCTTTCAAATATTTAAATAAGATTCACTCGCCAACTTTTTGTTGACCCAAAACCCTATTTTTACACATGATACAGGTGGACAGGTTGAAGCAAGGAACACATAGGAAATTGCCTTAGAAGAAAAATAATGAAGTCATGAAAAATGTATTTGAACATGTTGTACTTGTATGTTTATTGTAATGTTCTTCTTTAAAACGAAATAATAAATATGAAACTTTATAGTAAATGTCATGAGCTTTGATGAAAACCCAATCATGCCCCGACTACCATTTCCGCTGCGGGTCAGGGTGTGACCGGTTCCAATTTGCACCCCCTTGCGCTCCCGCGACTTATAGTAAAACATGTCATAAAGTTATGTTGGTTAGGCAAATGTTTCACCTTATAAATAACCTTTTACTTTGTCTCCACACCAATGTGGGACAAGTGGTTTACCATTTTGGGACATCCATTCAAACACACTTAATTTCCAACATTATTATCATATAGTTTCATTTCAAGTTCAACAAACTATTATAAAACACAATTCACTAAAAAACATAAATTAAAGTGTTTTTTCTAAAAAGCAATGAATTAAAACACAAAACAAAGTTTTGACTAAAAATATAAAAGAAAGTGTAATTTCTAAAACGCAATGGACTAAAAATCTGTGTTTTTCATTATTTGTAAAACGCAATGGACAAAAAACACTAGAAAAGTGTGTTCTTTCATTCTTTTGTAAAACGCAATGGATAAAAAACAATTTTTTTTCATTATTTTGTAAAAAGCAATGAAAAAAACAACTAAAAAGTGTGTTTTTTCATTCTTTTGTAAAATGCAATAGATAAAAACTGTGTTTTTTCATTATTTTGTAAAACGCAATGGACAAAAAACACCCAAAAGTGTGTTCTTTCATTCTTTTGTAAAACGCAATGGATAAAAAACAGTTTTTTTCATTATTTTGTAAAACGCAATGGACAAAAAAACACTCAAAAAGTGTGTTTTTTCATTCTTTGAGACATTTTGTCAAACACCTGGTGTGCAACTTTTAATTAATGATTTCTCAATGAAATTGGAACTAATGATGTTGCCCAAACGCATGAATACATCAAGAGAAATAGTAGAATCAGAGATATCTTCACTTTAAATACAAAATGCTTGAGAAATTTGAGAAGAGGAGTACCTGTTTTAACAGAAATCTCATGTTCCATCGGATCATGTTAAATTGAAAAAAACGAGAAATTATAGAAACATAAACTGGGTTTTCTTCAATGAAATCGAAGAACACGTTGATTGAGTGTTCGAACCATTCATTGATGAAGAAAATCGCACTGTGATCCAGTAATTCTAAAGAGAGAAAAGGAATGAAATGTTGAAGATGGTGGGTTTTGAACATCTGGGTTTTGAAGATACAGAGAAAGGAAATAGAAAGACTAGATAAAAGGAGATTGACTAAAATACCCTTACCACTTGTATTTCTACTTTTCCAGATGGACGGCTAAGATTACTTCCTATCCTTCCTACCCAAAACATACTTCCTATTTGATCTTCTCCCTCTGTATATGAACCATTGATTTAATAGCTTCAATGGTCAAGATCAATTATTATGTTATAATCTAAATACTTTCGGTATAAAACTAATATAAGTACAAAGATGTGTATTTTTGGTATAAATGGCATTTTATAACTCATTGAGATATGTAAACTAGGCATGGTCAGATACATCAAATCGAATAGTCATCTACAAAGCCCATTGTCATCATCATGCATATTATTTTTGTATCCCAAGCATGAATAAAAGGGGAATTGGATCTTATCACCCAAACTAATCAAAATTGGCCGTTGCCACTTTTAACTTTCACTTTGCCTCTCACCACCCTCAACTTAACACTTGGTGTACCTATCACCCCGGCATTAACTAAACGCTAACTCTGTTTGTTTTTAATCCTACGTGTCATTGTAATCCTACATGGCCAATCTGATGCGGAATACAAACCCCCTTAACCTTTGCAACCTTATAAAAACCCCCCAAAATCATAACATTGATACATAACACACACGCTCATCTGTCCCAGTCGACGATTCAAGCCAATAATCATACAAAACAGAGGTAAGGTTTATATTAGGGTTTATTGCATTGTGATATTATAGGCCGATTTAACTTATGGAAGGTATCAAAGTCATGCTTTGGTATGGTGGATGTTTAGATTTTTGTTTTGATCAACCTCAGTAGAGGTGATTCTCGGTTGTTGCTCATAGATATTGACCATCTCACATACTTTGAGCTAGTAGATTATGCTATGTAAACCAATACCTAATGCAGATAATGGTGAATTTATGCTTTTAATGAATGATAAAGATGTTCTGCACATGACAGCTAAGGCTAAAACATGGACTGAACTATTCATGGAAGTGTTTATTTAAGAGAGCCCAGTTATTTCTAAACATAAGGCCCCATCTACTTCCCAGACCATTAAACCACAAGCCCAGTCTAGTTCCCAACCCATTAAACGACAAGCCCAACCCAAAAAACCAGTAGCCAAGTCCAAAAAATAAAAAATGGTCTATGTAGGGAGAGTGACTAGGGCATCTGGTAAAAGTGTTACAACGCCTGTAGTCCCTGGATCTGGATCTACTAGGTGTCTAGGTCAACTACTTCGGGTGTGGATGTTGTAGTAGAAGAACCTGTTAGTTTAGACAAGGAGACTAGTGTAGAGGAGGCTGCATGGGCATTTGATTTTGATAAGGAGTCTAATGTTAAAGAGGGGGCAGAGAAAGAACCAACCGGTCAAGATAAGGAGTCTTGTATAGCGGGCCTAGCACAACTCAACCCAATAAACCTTCGTTGTATTCCATGGCCCAGTGTGATTTTATTTCTTTCCATCTTTTCGTTTTCTACTTTTTAGTTTGAGTTTCAACTTTCACATAATGACGTAAATTAAGCGAGTTGTTGGATGAGAACAATATATTTGCAAGTTATTGACATTCATTCCATATTGAATCTTTCTCAATAATTCCCATCTTTTCCTTTCATGTTTCGTACTTCTAAACAAAATATAGAATTCATAATTTAGTGACCATTAAATATGTTCATTAATCTTTTCATATTTAATACCATGAATTCTAATTACCAACCACTCAACTTATTCTTTTTGTCTTCAACGCATGTTCAACTTAATTGCATCGTTTTAGCTTGTTTTCCATGAAACCACAAAACCTAAAAACTAACAAAACTGGTATATTATATAATAATTTCAATGTATTTTTATTTTAATTAATATAAATTAGAGTGACCTTAAAATGCATCAATCATTCGGTTCAACTATTTTTTGTTATGCACACAAGCATATTTGAAACCAAACCGTTTTCAAGAATTTCGAATAATCGTATCATCAGTTAATTCGGTTTTATACTCACCCCTAGAAATGGAGACAATATATGGTAAACGGTGGATGTGAAAGATGAGAGGGTATAATGATCTGACGTTGATATAACAGTAAAATATCAAAGATTAGAGAAAAGTAGAGCGTATTACCATAACATTACAAGATTTATATATAGTAATTTAGGTGGCCAAGTTGATATAGAAAATCAGTTTATGCCTTTAATAATGATTATACTTGTGTCAATACCATAGTTATTAAAGGCACGAGGCGCACTCAGGGTGATTTGTTGGGTGTAACGTCCGGTTTTTCGTATTTCCATAATTAGAAAGCGTCCCTTGTACTCTCTTCGTAGTCGACTTTCGTTTTTTTTAATTTATAATCGAGACTATCGATCATAATGAGAACGAAACTATTTTAATCATGTTGGAGCATCATATCATCCAAAATTCTCAATTTGTTATTACGCAATGAAACTTGATACTCATTAAACTAATTTCATTCAACTTGTTATGTATATGATTACTAGTTCGTTAATTAATTAAATTAATTTAACCTTTAAAAAAAATAAATTAAAAAGTTAATTCTTTTATATATATATATATAATAATTTAGTAGATTAGGAAGTTTAATGGTTGAATGTTATAAAAATAATAAAGTTAAGGGTTTAATTGGTAATTTAATGATTTTAGAACTTGCAGGGACCCTTTATGTTCATAATTATAAGTAATATAATGCTTTTAATCAAAAATAATAATAATAACCAAAACCGGTGCCCGCGGGACTTGAACACGGGTCACCCGGTTCAACAAATAGCGCCTTAGCCACTCCACCACAAGCCTCTCATTGAACATATCCCAGCTAAAAACTCATTTAAACACTCGTTATCAGAGGCTGACCAGCAGCGCGACCAGCCCCTCCAGTAGCGAATTTAGGCGGGTTTTTTGTGTTTGTTTTGAGTTTTAAACATGTTTTAACATTTAATACTTCACCAAACCCAACCCTATAAAAACCCATCATTCTCCAAGCCTTTTTACACTTTTCTAATCATCAAAACACTCTCTAATCCTCCATAATCAAGCTAAAAGTTGCAAATTCGGACAAAATTACTCTTCTTCACTAAAGTGAGTGTAACTCACTCGTTTCTCAACGAAAACACTCCATTCTTTTTCCCATTTGCTTGGTTTGACCTTGTGCACATCTCCAATGGTTTTTCATGGAAAATCAGGCCCTGGAATGTCACGAAAAAGGCTCCAAAGTGGACTGTTTTGATTTATATTCTTCAAACTTTTATAAAACTTGTTTAACTTGAGTTCAACTCATCTCAAACCTATGTCCTAATGCTTACAACACTATATGTGATTGGTTAGGCTTAAAAACAAGGTTGAGACACGTCAAACTAGAAGATAAAACCTCACAAACTTTTTGTTTTCGACTAGGGTTTACACCCACAAGTAGTGTTCAAGTTAAGCTTGATGAATGTGTGATATTTGGACTAACTTGGGCTATCCATCATTGAATCCACACACTACTTGATGATTTTCATAGCTTGGTTGTCTCATTTCATTCCTTACTTGTAAGTTCATGACCCTCCTTGTGTCTAAGACACATGTGTAGTGGTGAATTCAAAGAGGTCTTAAGTGGATGGTAAATCCTCCCACCTTCTACTTGACTTATGTAAACTACATAGAGGTTCCTAAATGGATGGTTCAACCTCCTACCTCATGCTTGACCTATATGACTTAATGTACACTATATAATACTTATATATTATCAAAGTAATCGAACTCTTGATGATGAACAAGTGGTCATTTGTCAAAATAGTAGGTTACATCATCTAAAGACCATACACTTGTTTCGATTCTAATGGATCTTTGAATCCATAAAAACATACCAAACCCTTGAGGTTCTATAGTGTCCACAACAAGTGTTATGAGTACAAGATGATTACTTTCATAATACTAATTTCACGTTATTTTAATTCCGAATCCATAACCTTCCGTTAATTCCCAATACTCACATGCCTATGTTTCTTCGTGTAGAAGGACAATGTGCTCGAAACTAATCCATCAACCAACAACGTTCGCGGGATTTCAAGCGAGAAAGCTTGCAAAACCGTGAGTATACTCGATCCCTTTTTACACTTTGGGTGCAACATGTACATTATAAAAAAATCACAATTGACACTTAAACTATTTTAATCTCTATCCATGCTTAACATGAAACTACTTGATGCTTGTTAGACTTGTATGTTATGTAAACTATTTGTGTCGATATATGCTTCATTAACTTTGCTAGCCTACCTTAATAATTATAGCGCTATAGGATTAACGCACCGCCCACGAAACTTGGGGTATTGTTAAGTTAAACATGTTAACCTCCCGCTACTCTATTGGGATAGGCTATTTTAACGCGTTGGATTCTTGGGTTTGAACATATAGTACACCGTTTCGGCATGCTAGTAAACTTGCATATTATGGTTCATGTTGGATATGAGACTTTAAACAAATTTATTCTATATTATGCTATGTAACAAAACTTGTATGCTCGCCAACTTTTTGTTGATATATTTTAATACATGTTGCAGGTTGATTGATGAGGTGATGTTACAAGATGAAACAAGATTTAGGTGGACTTAGATACACACTTAGATTAATTTATCTATTTTGATGTTATGTCGTTTTAAACAATTGTTGACTATTATTTAGAAATTTTGTATGACAATTTAGTCTTGAATGACATTTGAATGTAATCTATATTGTCACATAGCGTTATGAAGTTTTGAGCAATTTGTTCGTCTCATCCCGATGTTTCCGCCATCGGTTGGGATGTGACATTGGGCCCGAGGCTTTATTTGCGTCTAGGCGCTTGCTTTAATTACATTATTGGCATACATGAACTAACCTGAAGATTAAAGGCGCTAAGTGCACTTAGGGCGATTTGTTGGGCCCGGGACTTTATTTACGCTAGGCGCGCCTGGACGATGACTTTAATAACCATGGTCTATACTATGATATTTACCACTAGGCCTAACATTAAACTATCAAAGTGGTATTTTAAAACACTTTATATATTTAACCGGTATCTCTAATACAAGGGTGGAAGGGGCACCTTCGGTGACCCCTTCGGTAACCCTCATTCACCGCGCGGCAAAGGGACGCAACCCCTCTTTCGGTAATCGGTGACCAAGATGAAGGGATTGAAATCAGTGATACTCACTGAAAAGAGAAGAGAAGAGATAGAGGAGAGAGAGAGGGGGGGGGGTAAATGGTGGGCTCTATCCTTTTTCAACCAATCACATTTTTTTAAATGTTTACCACTCTTCATGTATTTGAGCACCCCTAGTGTTTGAGTGCAAATTGAGTAATGAATAGGGAAGTTGAGATGACATGATATTATTGGTTTAAAAAAGTTTACCACTCCCCATTTGAAGAGCACCCCTTCCACCCTAATAAGTAAGGCTGTAAACGAACCGAACATTCAGCGGGAAGTTCGTTTAATAAACGAACGAACGTGAACAAGAAATTTCGTTCGATTAATTAAATGAACGAACATAGGTCTTGTTCGTTCAATTGTGTTCGTGAACGTTCGACAAGGTGTGCTAAAGGTGCTCATGAACTTTTGTTCATTTGTGTTGGTTTATATTCGTATGTTTGTGTTTTAATTAAAGATTTTTTTTACTTTCATATATTTTATCTATACTTTTTTATATTATTAAACTTTTATTTATTTTATTACCCTAACAGTTAAACCAGGAAACTCTGTTTCACCTTGTTTATGCATCATTCTCCTTTCCTTTCTCATTAATTACATCGACGAATACGATCGAGCTCCGTTCCACAATAAGGGATTCAAGTTCTATTGCTACTTTGGGCCATCCACATTTATCCTTCGTCGTGTTCGCCCAATTAATTTGTGTTCGTTTTTGTTCGTGAACCGTTCGTGAACACGCTCATTTCCTTAATGAACGAACACGAACATAATTCGGTAAGTGTTCATGAACCGTTTGTGAACACCTTTATTTCCCTTACGAACAGATACGAACGAGGCGTTTGTTCGTGTTTGTTTGGTTCGTTTACAGCCCTATTAATAAGGGTGTAATGCTTCTCTTTTGAAGAATGGTAAACTTTTACCAAAGCTAATCAAAGCATGCCATATCAACTCCCATCTTCACTTCTCATTTTACACTAGTTTAGTTTTTAAAAAAAGAAAAAAAAGTTAATTTAAGAGTTAAATGCTTGGTTGGTCCCTGTGGTTTGCAAATCTTGCAGACTTGGTCCCAGTGGTTCACTAATTACACACTTGGTCCCAGTAGTTTCAAATTTTGCACTCGGGTGGTCCTTACCACTAACCTTTGTTAGATTTCTCAGTTAAGTATATGCAAAATTACTATATTACCCTTGAAATAATAAACTATAAGTCACCTGTAATCAGACTCCATATAGACTATAAGTCACCTGTAATCCCCTTAAAGCTTTTTGACAACCAAATAACAGTTTCTCTTGGAGACACTTTCTCTGGCCCTAACGGTTTCAACGAAATCGCTAGTTCTTCGATCCTCTCTTGCTGCATCAGTTGTGCACTAAACTCCAACAGCTCTTCTAAAGCCTCTGCCCGTTGCTGGTATGATGACATGTCAAACCTACGGTAAGGGTGGCTTGAAGTGACCTCAGCGGGTTTAGTGTGGGTTTGATCAATGAACTTGACTGTGGTGCGACGGTCCAGTGGTAGAGAAAGATAGAGAAAGAGAACAGAGGAGATAGAGAGATGACCGATTCTGTTTCATTTCAAGGTTGCAAGTTACTAAATCGGTTAGATTGGTGGGTGTTAAGGTGGGTTTGTGGCGGTAAGGAGATTGATGGCTTCCGACAAAGTTCCGATCGGTGAATTCCGGTCAAGACTCGAGTAGATTTAGATGACTCAAAACAGATTTGCGAGTTGAGGTGATGACGTTTTTCCGGCGAGTTGAGGTGGAAGTGCTTGACTTTTGATGGTAAATGGTGGTTTAATGATGAACAAGAATCTAAAGAACCTAAATTGAAGAATCCAATGTTTCTGCAGTTCTGCTGATTGTCGATGATGAAGAAACTGAAGAGTGCCGATTGGATGCAAACATGAATCCGAATGTAGATGATGAAGAGATAGAATATACATGAAGTTCAGAACTGGGAACTGAACCGATTAGGAGTACACCGGCTTGCTCACCTCCACGCCGGAAAAATCGAATATAAATGAAGAACAGTGGTTTGTTTTGTTTTTCGGCGACGGGGTTAGTTGGTAGCGTTTTCCGGCTGGGTGAGGTGGTGATGGCGGTCTGATGACGGGGTTGGTGGTGCTGTTGTGGTCCGGTTTTGTGAGGTTGTGTTTGGTGGTGTTTGTGTTATGGTGATGGTGGTGGTTTGGTGATTATTGTTGCAAATCTATATTTTTTTATTTTTATTATTTCAATGGTAATATAGTAATTTTGTATATACTTAACTGAGAAATCTAACAAAGGTTAGTGGTAAGAACCACCCGAGTGCAAAATCTGAAACTACTGAGACCAAGTGTGTAATTAGTGAACCACTGAGACCAAATCTGTAAGATTTACAAACACAGGGATAACCAAGCATTTAACTCTTAATTTAATTAACACTTTGTTTGTTGTTGTTGTGTATGTCTTTACCCTTTTATCTCCCTCCATCCAGAAACATCCATCCTGCGGCTGTTTCAGCAGGCGAAATCCAATCCGATGCACGCCACGTATCTATCTATCAGTCAACAAATGAAATCAGCGATTACCTCACCGGCTCTCCCGGTGACCCCTATTAAGCCTCAATACTTCACCATTGTTTCTCCGTATTTTCCACTACACTTTTTAATATAATATCCTCTACAATCATCCATCATGGGTACGCTATTTTTCGTTACAAATTTATCCTTTTTTAATTGTTTTTTTTTTCTTTTTAATTTGTGTGTGTTGTGCAGGCAAGATCAAGATCGGAATCAACGGTATGGATCTTCTACTATATTATAATTGTTGTTGTGAAGTGATTTGATTATGTTATTTAATAGGGTTTGGAAGAATCGGTCGATTAGTTGCGAGAGTAGCTTTACAGAGAGATGATGTTGAACTTGTTGCTGTTAATGATCCCTTTATCTCCGTCGACTACATGGTATATATGCTTCTTTCTATTTTCTAATCATTTATTTCTTCCTTTATTTATTGTATTCATACTAAGTAGATCCTTGGTGTGTGTGTAGACGTATATGTTTAAGTATGACAGTGTTCATGGTGCATGGAAGCACCATGAGCTCAAAGTTAAGGACGACAAAACTCTTCTTTTCGGTGAGAAGCCGGTCACTGTTTTTGGTTCAAGGTCTTCACATGTCCCATTTTTAGTAAACTTGATTCAATTTAGTATGTTTTCTTTTTACCAAATTGTTGAATAGTTTTTTTTTTTTTTTTTGAAATTATTGAAGGAACCCAGAAGAGATCCCATGGTCTCAAACCGGAGCCGAGTATGTTGTTGAATCCACCGGAGTTTTTACTGACAAGGACAAAGCCGCCGCTCATCTGAAGGTATCCGGCTATGATACAAATTTTCATCTAGCAATTTGATTGCGTGTGTGTGTGTTTTTGTGCAATTTTACAATAATTTATAACTATTTGATCATACATGTTTATATATTGTTAATGTTTCACGGGATTATATTATAACTATAAATCTTTTGTGCGTTCATCATGGTTGAATACTTAATGTTATGGGAGACGACAGTGTTATATTGTAATTTTTTCATAAATGACTATAGAACAGAAGTATGTTTGGATATGTGATTGAACTGATTTGATTATCTTTAGTGTTTGGGTACTTTAGATCGGTAATTAGATTTAGTTATCATTAAATCAAGTTTTCTATTCATTTTATAGGGTGGTGCTAAGAAGGTCATCATCTCCGCCCCCAGTAAGGATGCCCCCATGTTCGTTGTGGGTGTGAATGAGAAGGAATACACCTCAGACCTTCACATCGTTTCAAACGCCAGCTGTACCACCAACTGCCTTGCCCCTCTTGCCAAGGTTTTCTTTTTTCACAAACAATGATCAAACCAATGTTTTCTTACTTAAGTTTTGATGGAATCCATGTGTCTGCACTCTGCAGGTTATAAATGACAGGTTCGGTATTGTTGAGGGTCTTATGACCACTGTGCATTCCATCACTGGTATGTTTTCAATTTCTTGGTTGGTTTCTTTGTTTGAGGTACTATTTCTAACAGATTATATACACGTTTTGCACATTAGAAATTTTAAAATAAAAGAAAAAAAAAAGCGTTTCGGGGGTCGGTGACACTTCACTTGTTTTGAGTTGTACTTAACACCAACTTCGACCCATTACCCAACTTGATGGACTCACTCGTTTTGTCAACAATACTTGTGCTTTTTTGACTGGTTATTGTTGCTTTCAGCTACACAGAAGACCGTGGATGGACCATCAGCCAAGGACTGGAGAGGTGGAAGGGCTGCTTCATTCAACATCATTCCTAGCAGCACTGGTGCTGCCAAGGTACTTTCAAATTCTGATTATTTTTGGCAAATTACAACAAGTTATAATCTTTTTCTGCAATATGGAACAGGCTGTAGGGAAAGTGCTCCCTCAATTGAACGGGAAGTTGACCGGAATGTCATTCCGGGTCCCGACTGTTGACGTCTCGGTTGTTGATCTGACCGTGAGGCTGGAAAAGGCTGCCACCTATGATGAAATCAAAGCTGCTATCAAGTAAAGCATATTCTATATCTTATGTAAAAGATGGTTTATCTATGGTTCTGATGATTTCGTATGGGTCGGGTTGGTTTGCAGGGAGGAATCTGAAGGGAAATTGAAGGGTATCTTGGGTTACACTGAAGAGGATCTGGTATCCACAGACTTTGTGGGAGACAGCAGGTAAAGGAATTATTTGTATCATTGTTTGTTTTCAAGATTCCTTTAGCAATTGGCAACCACTGGTTGCCAAGTGGTCCACATGAAATTAAAGTAGTGGAGTTGTGATGTTACAGGTCTAGCATATTCGACGCCAAGGCTGGGATCGCCTTGAATAAGAATTTTGTGAAGCTTGTTGCGTGGTACGACAACGAGTGGGGTTACAGTTCGCGTGTCGTTGATTTGATCGTTCACATGGCATCTGTGAAGTAAATATTGATGAAGAGATGATGTCTTGTTATCCAGGCAGCTTGTGTTGTGTGGGTGGTTCCATAAAAAAAAAGTAGATTTTGTGTAATAAAATGTTGGGTAAGATGAATAAGGTCCCCTACCTGTTTGGATTGATGGGTAGCAATCAAATAAAAATGTAGTAGTAGGTGATACCTTTTTGTGGTGTTATGTTGTTGTTTTTGGAGTGGGTAACCTCCTCTGTTTTATGATACATCTGGCTTTTGAATTTTCATAGTGTTTGGGTTAGAGAGTATGGGTTGAAACCAAGAGAATTTGGGAATCTTCCATACCCACATAGTGGTTTGGGTTTAAAAACCAATACCCATTGTTTGGGTCGTCCGGAGGTGACATGGGGCTAGGGACGGGTCATTATCGGGCTTGGCCGACGTGGAGGCTGTCCGGATTTTTGGTTTGGATTCTCGGACTCCCCTCAGGCATATCTATATTATTACTAGAATGGTGACGTGCTTAGGAACATATAAACATGTTTGAAATCTCTAGTTTTACTTTCCATTAATGATAATTCACATTTGAATAACCGTAAGACTTTTCTAAATCTTGATGTTTATTTAGTTATAATTAACGTGACCTTTCTAGAGGCTTAAAGCAGATTAAAAATCAGGGTCTTTTTCATAAATAGAAAAAAGATTTTTCGTTTATGATTTTAATACATGAAAATATGATGACAATTTTCTAAAAGGTATACAATCATAAATATTAGACTTGGACTGAGTTTTAGTGATAAGAGTATACTAATTTTTGCTAAAATTGAAAATTTAACGAGGCTAAAACTTATAAACGGGATAAAGTCCTTCTTACCCCAAAACTTTCTAATATGTTGGCAAGAGCAAAAAAAATCATAACCGTATTCGAATAATAAAAAAAAATGATGTACGGGGTTCCTTAAATGTGGGGACCTTAAGCCAGAGTTTTTTTTTTTTTAGGGTGGGTGATATCAAGATTTTCTTTTTTCTTTTATGGTGATATCACCGAAAAAGCAATGAAGAATTTGATAAAAACAAATATATGAACTTAAAAACTTGGGGCGAAAAAGTGTTGAAAGAAAATATAAACTTAACCAAAAGAAATACCTTAAATGGTAACTTAACTCATTAAGTTTAAAAAGTTAATTAGCGATACGCACAATATTTAAAAAAATCAAGTAAACATGGAATGTTTATCGTGATTTTATCTTTTATGGGGTTGTTATCCATATTCAAACCAACCAAGCTATATATATATATATATATCTTATGATCAACACACGTCCTTATAAGATCAATAACAAATCATCCTGGTTTTTCTATCTGCAACGTTAATGGGAATAGAAGGTGCAACTACGTCAGCAGAGGAGAAAGCGTTGAATGATTGGCTGCCGGTGACGTCATCTAGGAATGGCAAGTGGTGGTACTCCGCCTTCCACAATGTCACCGCTATGTTGGCGCTGGTGTTCTCGGCCTCCCCTACGCCATGGCTGAACTCGGATGGTACGTACGCTTCTTTTGTTTTGTTTCCAAATATATGTATATATATGTGTGTGTGTGTAACTTTCATTTAGAACATAGTATGATACACGTATTACAGAATTCCTTTTGTTCTAGAAACCTATCATAAAAAGTGTTATGTGTTGATTAAACATGTGTAGGGGTCCTGGGATTACTATAATGGTTTTATCATGGGTGATTACTCTCTACACCTTATGGCAGATGGTGGAGATGCATGAGTGTGTGCCCGGTAAGCACTTTGACCGTTACCACGAGCTAGGCCAAAAAGCCTTCAGCCAGAAGCTCGGTCTTTGGGTGGTGGTGCCACAACAATTAATGGTCGAAGTTGGCGTTAACATTGTCTACATGGTCACTGGCGGAAAATCCCTCAAGAAAGCCGTCGACACCTTATCCCCTCACGGTGGCCCGCCCATCAAAACCACCTATTACATTATGATGTTCGCCGCTGTCCAATTCTTCTTATCCAACCTCCCCAACTTCAACTCCATCACCGGCGTCTCAGTTCTTGCTGCCATCATGTCACTCTGGTATGTAATATATTTGTTAGCCGAGTTTATTATCTATTATTATAGTCATTATTATTTGATTTATCAATTTTTTGTATGTAGTTATTCTACCATTGCTTGGACGGCTTCGCTACACAAAGGGATTCAACCCAATATTAAGTACACGCCAAAGGCTTCAACCACCGTAGGCCAGACGTTTGGATTCTTGAGCGCATTAGGCGATATAGCCTTTGCGTTTGCGGGTCATAATGTCGTCTTGGAGATTCAAGCAACGATCCCTTCAACACCCGAAAATCCTTCTAAGAAACCCATGTGGAAAGGGATCATTTTTGCGTATATCGTGGTGGCATTTTGTTATTTTCCTGTTTCAATGATAGGGTACTGGATTTTTGGTAACAGTGTTGATGATAACATCCTCATCTCACTTCAACGCCCTCCAGTTCTTGTCGCTATTGCAAACTTGCTTGTCGTTGTTCATGTTATTGGAAGCTATCAGGTAGGCCCTTGAATTCCTGTCGACAGTTTAGCAGCTAACTATCGACCATTGAGTACCTCGCATAACAAGACTTATGAAATGAATCATGTTTTAGGTGTTTGCAATGCCGGTATTCGATATGGTGGAGACCTTTTTGGTGGTTAAGATGAAATTTAAACCTAGTAGCTGCCTGCGATTTGTGACAAGAAGTTGCTATGTTGGTAAGGATATTAACGATCATATTTTGGGAGTAATTATTAATAAAGTTTGGTTTACTGACTGATAAGTGTTTCAGGATTGACAATGTTCCTTGGTATAACATTCCCATTTTTTGGAGGGCTTTTGGGCTTCTTTGGAGGGTTCGCTTTTGCTCCAACTACATACTTTGTAAGTCAAATTATATATCAACCCTTCCTTATGCTCAGAAAGAAATGTTTTAACACATGACTAATGTATATATATAATTTATATGCTAAATAAATAAATGTGTGTGTGTTATTGGCAGCTTCCTTGTATCATGTGTAATCATCAAGAAGCCCAAGAAGTTTGGTCTCCCTTGGTTTGTAAATTGGGTATGTTGCAAATACTATTTATTTCCTAATTCTATCTAGGTGTTTTGCCATTGTAAAACAAATTTTTTCGTTGCTGTCGCTTTTCCAAAATGTTCGGTAATTGGTATCACGCAAGCCTTGAATATGCATATAACACATAAAAATCATAAGAATATATAAAAACATCTAAACCTCGTGTCTTTATAATGATAAACTGATGGAAGTTGCATATTAATTAATTAATGTGTTTTTTGATATGTTGATCCAGACATGCATAGTTCTTGGGGTGTTACTGATGTGTTTAGCTCCAATTGGTGCGCTGTGACAAATCATATTGCAAGCGAAAGACTACAGATTTTATTCGTGATCATAAGCTATATGTGGAAATCATTGTTATTTGTAGTTGATGTTTTATTATTTTCTAAATTTCTTGTTGGGATTATATATTATTTCTAGCCAAGTTAACTCTCCATGCGCCACACTATCATATTTGCTGTAGATCTTGTTAATGCGTAGACCAATTGTATTATTTGTGTTCAGATTTAAATAGTTCAGGATCAAACAATTTACACATAAATTATCGATTTATTAATAATTATAAAATTTTACTTTTTAATGTAAATAAAAACTAAGTACCACGAATATAAATGGGGATAAAATTTAGAAGTTGTTACCTAAATAGTGATTTTAGTACAATTTATTAACTAAGGAAATTAGTGAATAAACTTGCCCAACCCATACCCAAGCCATTGCATTTATAAACAAGAGAAAACATTGCAAATGCGTACTGTATTGTTGGGCCGATAAGGGATTCATCATTCAAGTATTCAAGTGATTCTTTTGGGTATCATGAGGACTTGGGCTACAAGATTATGGGTTTCCTTTTTCTTTGGGCTACCAATGTATGGGCTTTGACTCATCCTGAAGACCTGAACTATGCCAGCTTTCACTCCTAACCTAACACACTTTGCCTGCCAGTCTAGCATCTTAAGGGAGAATTTATATCGTGTGATAACGCAAAGGCCCATCGAGCAACTAATGAACCCACCTACCTTCATCGAGAGTCGCCGCCTTGTAGTACATGAAGGTCTTTTGGCAAGCACATAGCCCTCTTTTATCAAGAACTGTGGAGTAACCTGCCATCCCATCTCCTAACCATTTGTCACAATTCAGACCTCTCTTTTGTCATTGTTGTTATCGCCGCCACTTTTATGCCTTGTCGTCATTACGTCCATTTGTGTAGAAAAGATTAAAAGAATTATGAATTGGTTCCCCTCATGAGGGATTTGACAAACGCTCGAGTAACACTATATATCAATGAGGAATCGGTTTACTAGAAAAATACCTTATGCAATACTCAACAATTTGGTTGTACCACCATTTGATGTACACTGAATTTAATTTAGCTCTCACATGAGGGACAAGCTGGAGATGGTTTGATTGGTTGAAGTTGTTTCGATATTTTGTTTAGATTTTTTAAAGCACTAATACCTATTTTTTTAATCTTTTGTCGTTTAATATTAGAATAAAGTGTTCTTTTTCATCATTTTCTTTTGCTATAAGAGATATTTTTGTTTCTTCTTTTCCTGTAAACAAAAAGTGTTATTTTCATTATTTTGAGATATTATTTTCAAGTAAAAACTAATAAAGTGCGTCTAATTTTGATATGCAAACCGGCCTGTAAGTGAATGTGAAGAGAAAAAAAAGTATAGTTATTATATGTTACATTTTATTTTACATACGTGAATGTTGATAATTATGGATGTATTTGAGTCTTAAGTTCCAACAGATACGTATATAAATGTTTAAACTTTTTTTTTTTCTTAAATCAGATTGACACACACGTGTATGGCAGAGATATCATGGTTTTATGTGAAGATTTATTGTCAAAATAGACTATGCTCATATTTCATTAACACGCCTAGTATGTTTTTTGTTAAGCTTTAGAAGTTGATAACATTTCTTTTGTCCTTATATGGAATCGTGTCTATCACCAAAATTTGATTGACCAATCATAAAAGTTCCATTTGAGAGAAGATAAGAGAGAAGATTGAAAAATATATATAAAAAAAATATGTAAAAACTTAATTCATATTTTATCAAATAACTTAAAAGTTAATTAACTGGACTATATAAAGTGTGTATATAGCTCTTGTGATCATCAAGATTCTTAATATATATTAAAGTGGTTCACGTTTTTTATAACCAATAATATGTTAGCAATCGCAAAAACTATATATATATATATATATGCTCAATTATAATAGTATTCCTGAAAAAAAAAATTATGGTTTATTTCCCTCACCTGTTTCTTTGATTTTATCATGCACAAACCAAATGGTATAAAAATATGTGCATATAGATACTATTATATATCCACATATACATTAAGAAGAATCCATTAATACATAAAATATGTCAATTTTATGATGGTGCTAATTTCAAAAAAAAAAAAATACTTAATAGCATACCAAATATAATTAAGAATAAACTTCTGTTTTGCTTCTCGTGGTTTGGTCACTTTAATGGTTTTGTTTCAATCCTTTAAAAATAGCCAGTTTACTCCCTGATCTATGAAGCCCTTCATGATTTCACTCCCCGTCTCTAACTCCATTCAATTTTTTTATTAATTGAAAGGGTATTTTGGTAACTTTAAATATAAAGTAAAGGTATTTTAATAAAACTACAAATAAAATATTTCTATTTATGTTTGATAATAAACTACAAGTAAAATATTTCTATTTATGTTTGATGAATCCGTAATTAATTAATTAACATGAGACTTAATAAGTTGGAATGAGGAGCTGTATACATTATTACTAAAGATGAAGGTCACCTCTCAAAAGAAGCCATGAGAGGTCTGTTCGATGGCAATGTATTCGACAATCTTGCTAAAAAGAATGCATCCATGGAAAAGATGTCATAGACAGTGTAATATCAATCATCTCATCTCCTCTCCTCTCTGCCTAGCTGTGCCAGAACCTTAACGCCGCCGCCGCCGTCACCTGACGACAGCTCAGCAAACCACCGTCACCTCCATCCGAAACCCCCAAATCGCCGCCCCAAACCTCCGTCCCGAAACCCCCCAAATCGACCACTGATCTCCCTTCTAATCTCTCTCCCTCAAATCGTCTCTCTGTCGGCTCCCTGACTCTAAATGTCTGGAAAAAAAAGGGTTGGTCGCCGGATGGTGGTTAGTCGATTAGCAGAGGGAGAGGGTGTGGTGAATGGTGATGGTAGGTGATGTATATGTATGTAGATCTGGTGGTTTGGGTTTGAATTATGTCGCCGGAGATGATGCAAAAGGTGGTGGGGGTGGTGTAAGCTGGTGGTGGTTGGGTGCAGTTGGTGTAATCTGGAAATGTTTGAATCTGATTTATGAAGAATGAATAATGATGAAGAAGCCATGAAGATGCAATTTTGAATCTGATTTTTCTATATGGATTTGTTTGGAGTTTTGAATCTGATTAGTTTAGAAAGAGAAGAAGCCATGAAGATGTAATTTTTTAATATGATTTTCTAATATAATATAATCTTTATTTGTTGTTTTATTAAAACTAGGATTTTCAACCGCGCATTGCGACGGGGAATCCGCATACGAACCAAATGGTAAAAACCAGTATGAAGCTACAAAATATAAATGTGTAAAACAACAAAAAACGAAATAAAATGTAACAAATAAAAAAAAAATGTGACATGGTACCGGTACCTATGATGTGGTGTTGCCGGTTGCGACCCCATGTGCCGAAGATTACCAACTTGCAATAGCTACCATCACCGCAACTCGCGGCTGTGGCCAACATGGTTAGCTAAACAGAAAATTATGTTTTAATATTAACTATTATACTGGCGGGAGCCAATTCTATTTAAAAAAATAAATAAATGGAAACATATCTAGTTTTTGTAAAAAAAAAATTGATGGCTACCAGGTTGGTTTCTTTTCAAAATAAATGATATTTCGTATTTAGTTTTCGTAAACGAAACTAACGAACGAAAATTATAAGAGAACGATAAATCTATTTGATTAAAGATGTATATTATTTATAGTGTAAAAGGTTAAATCAAAACTAAATAAACAACATACAAAATAGCAACCTATTCTAGGTATTATTATGTAGTTATGATGTAATATGGATATCCTTAAAACTAAAATTGATAGAGTTTAGTAGTAAAACAAAAAAGTAAAAAAATGTTTGTGGCTAAAAACAAAAATATAGAAAGCATCATGTAGCTAACATGATGTATTTAATATATACTAGGATTTCTTCACCGCGCGTTGCGGCGGGGAATCCACATATGAACTAAACGTTAAAGATTGATATGAAGATTTAAAATATAAATGCGTAAAAAACTAAAATTGAAATAAAATATAATAAATGAAAGAAAAAATAGTGTCATGGTACCTATAACGTGGTGTTGCGACCCAAACAAACGAACGGAAAAAATGATGGTCGTGACGTAGTGTTGAGCCATTTCCAAAAAAAAGTGTTATATCGCGTATTTAGTTTTTTGTAAAAAAACTAACGAATGAATAAAGAAAATAAAACTATAAACTATTGGGTTAAAGACGTAATTTATTAAAATGTACAGGACCAATTTGAAACTTAAAAAAAGACATTTAGCCGCTAGCTAAAAGTGTAAGTACCAAAACCTTGGTGGTCAATATATAAAACAAAACAAAAGAAATCTTATAAGATGGTTTAGAAAAGAACTAACAAGATTTAAAAAGACAAAAGTATAAAAACTAAAACATTAGTGGTCAAAACATAAAAAGTAAAAAAAAAGTACTCTCGAAAAAGTAAAAAAAAAATCAAAATTTCATGTGAATAAATAGAGAAATAGGAGACAAAGGGATAAGAAACGTTAAGTGTTTATTTTTAGCCAAGAAAATAAAATGGAAAGAAAAAGGGATTGTGGTTAAAATGAAAAGCAATACAAATGCGTTCAAAACAAAAATTCAAAAAACTTCCTTGTATCTAAGGATAAGGATGTTATTTAATATATATAATAATATCCTTAGTTTAATACTTAAAGTTACCAAAATACTCTTTCACTTAATAAACAATTTGGATGGAGTTAAAGGCGGGAAGCAAAATGAGAAAAAAACATAGTAAACTATTGAAGGAAAATGACTATTTTTAAAGGATTGGGAAAAAACTATTAAAGTGACCAAACCACAGGGAGCAAAATAGAAGTTTACTCTATAATTAATATCACCAAATAGATTTAAAAATGCTTATTTGCATATAAAGAATTTAGTAAGATAGAAACATTAAAATACAAGGCTAAAGAGAAAATATAAACTGAATTTGTTTGGATACATATACATGTGAATGATTCCAGGTAATCGGCATATATATCACCTTATGCTATACTTGTAACCAAACCCGTTTAGTTTTTTCATCAATTTAATACTTGGCCCTATATTTGTATAATCTTTAACAAATATTTCAAGTTTCGATTATCTCTGTCGGGTTAACTTATTTTTCCATATGTAATCCAGTCTTTTTTTTAATATTAATTTTCATTTTCCATATGTATTCCAGTTTTCTTTTTCTGATATTAATTTTCAATAAATAGATAATAATAGGATGGGATGTTGAGAGGAGAGGGATGTGATGTTCCAATATGGGAGATGAACAAGAGTTTTCAACATAAACACATCTCCATTCGTACACCTGTCTAAAACGATAAGAGCCCATATCCCAAGATTTTATGCCATAAAAAGTTATCATCGGTTTTAGGGGAACATTTCTTAATTTATACATACAAATATATCACACTACATAATTTAAAAGCGTAATATGTTTAATAGTAATCAAATTTTATTACTATAAAACATTGAAATTATTATTTCATATCTGAAAAAATACAGTCTTAATGCTATGTTGTTTTTTTCTAAATATTAATTTTTTTGTTGTTTTTTTTCTAAATTTTAATTGGTGATCCGAATGAAACTTTAATAAATTTTTGTTGTTTTTTTTTTGTATAAATATTAATAGGTGATATGAATGAAACTTCGATAATGCTTTTCAATTTAGTATTTTTTATTTAATTTGACAAGTTTTCTGGTTTATATAGCACCATATTTAATGTTAAGAAAAAAAATAACACTATTCAGAAGTTCTAAATGTAACATTTAACAATATTGAATGAATGAATAATAAATAATAATAATAAAATTGAAACCTATATTATCTTGTATTTAGGTATTATTAAATTAAAATAATATTGAAACTGTGTTAGTTATCATTAGATATGATTTTATTTCTTTCAAAAAAGATGATAAGATAAACCAACAACCTTGCAAATCAAAACTGTTCATTTAGTTCACTCATATTTAAATCCAAACAACTAAACATCATCAACAACTTTGTTCTTAATACAAGATTAACACCATATATATAATTCACAAGAAATAAGCTCGATCAAGACTGTACACGAAAACTAGTCGCTCATCATAATATTTAATTTAAGATCATAACATTTAACAACGATATATATTTACAATTAATATCGATCGGATGTAGAACCTTACCGCCCCAAACTTAACGCCGCTTTAACGTCCAACCGCCATGCGCACGCACCCCGCCCCATCCTCCAAACGTCACATGGCAGTGTTAACGTTGAAGAAGACGGTGACGGCGTTTGCTGCACCCTAACTTTGCAAGTGAAAGCTGGATACGTAACGTTCGATGGCGTTCCTTTATCCTTCCGTACAAGCACCACCGTGATGTCATCTCGGTCGACCACGTGTCCCTCTCCTGCCATCTGTCTATACGCCTTGTTTGTCCACACCACCCTATCTTCACCGTCCGATATAAACCCTGGACACGTGTCCTTCTCCATGTTCTTCACTCGTTCCTCGTCCGTACAACCTTCCGTATCCACCCACGTGTCAGTTACACATTCCACCGTGACGTTGGACACCACTTGTGTTCGTGGAACCGGCGGCTGTCCCATGTTGCTAAAGCACAACCACACCGGTGCGGGTGCCAGTTTATTATTTTGCTGCACAGGACATACTAGATCTGAGAACGAACCCGTAAGATTAACCTTATTTTCATATTTAACCGGTTCCTTCTCTTTCCGATCTGGTGTCTCTGGTAGCAAAGGAAGCGTCACTACCGCTGGTGCTGGTGCTGGTGCTTTCTTCAACTTTTTTTTGTCACCACCACATGTCTTAAAATTATCTTTTTTCTTTCTAATCTTGTTAACCCTAACATACTTTCTCTTACTTCTTCCACATTTAACATACCCATCCCCGGCAGACGACCCAGTCGTAACCGGTTTCGGCGCGATCGGCCTAAACTTGAGCATTATGCTATCCACCTTAGATAAGACATACATCCCTCCACCACCACCATACCTCGCTATACAATAACCGCCTTTTTCGTTCATATCTCCATCCCAACTCAACCACCACCACCACCACCACCGTATTTTTTTTTTTTTTTTTTTGTAAAATTTGAAGCCAGTTGTGAATATGGGAGGATAGAGTGGGTTGTATATAAAGAAGAAGAGGGGCCACGTGTAACGACAAAGGGTAGAACAGAGAAGAAAGATGATTGGTGGAGAGGAATACGTCGCGGTTGGGGTCCACTAGAGAGATCCCGTCATTCTACTAAGGGAGGGACCAGAGCCAATCAGATGAGGAGAAGTGTATGATAGTGGAGGTGGTCTGAATTGGCACGTAGGGTAATGAACCTCGTGGTTTGTGGACGTAATATTTGAGGTTTCCTGATAAAGCAAGTTGGCGGGTTTAAATCTTTCTAGAAAAGGAGACACGTGGTGCAATTTAAATACGGGATTCATAATATTTTATCAATCTAGGGTTCTTCGCCGTTTTTGTTAGGTCTGTTTTTCATCTTACCAATCAACGGCTCTCCGTCCATCCTCTTTTCTTTTATCAAAATAGAAATTGTTTTTCTTATTTATAAATCTACTTCATATTCACATTACCATTGTAGAATTTTGTTAGCAAATTACTTGTAGCATGAAGAGTGTAGAAACGTGTTTTCTTTATTTGGTACGGATTCTAGTCTTATGATGAATAATATTGATGTAAGATTTAGAAATACATTTAGTAGGTCTGTCGTTAAAAGAAAGTATAATTTTGTTTTTAGTCTAGTGTTATAAATAAAATTTTAGTTCATATCCACATTAGGATTGAATATTCTTTTAAAGTATAATGCTAAAAAATCTTTAAGTTTATTCAATAAATAAGTGTATAGTATGATGATGTGTAGGTGAGTATACTCTAAACAAGTGTCTTAGAGTTTGAAAACTCCTAACCCGATCCCCTAATTTTATTTTTAATAGAACGACTGCAAAACAAAATTGATAACCAACTTGAACGCTTTCATGATTCTAAACTAAACCATAAACATCTTTACTCAGACTCTTTGGCTTTAATCTATTATATATCCTTTTCCTTTACACTTAAGAGTTTCTCACAAATATTAATTATTCAATCACATCATAACAACACTTGTATACCTTATCCATTCATAACTACCTAATTTGTTATCCCTTCCTTGCACCATCATGTACACTTGACACTCCAATTTATTTTCTTGATATGCTTTAGAATATACAAGTACAAATCTTCTACCAGTGTTACACGAAGTTGGGTTAAATGGTGAAGGTTAACTTGTCAGCGACGTGCGTAAGGGAGATATATCAAGTGAGCGAAGTGATAGTGGTTTGGCGGTGATAGCGGTCTGTTAGAGACAGAGTGAAGAGAGGTTAACAAAGATGGGGTGGCCATATTTATTTTGTACTGTTTTTATTTTTTGATCCCAATCTAACTATATAGGGATTTATAGTTTTTGTTTAATTTATTGACACTTCAAACACCGGTAAAAATATATCATGTTGCACAGTTATATAATCCACATCTAATTTATAACATATCATCATCTTATGAGTGATACGATAAGTCATAAAAATTGTACAATATAAATAATAAAATGTGTATGGAAATACAGTTAATTTATACGCACTTGAAAATGAAAGCATAAACACACTAAATGTCTTCACACTTTCACATAATTTTTGTATGACAATTACTCCATGTAATATAATGTCACTTTTTATTGTATACAAGGATATATATATATATATATATATATATATATATATATATATATATATATATATATATATATATATATATATATATAACGCATAGTAAAAAAAATTGCACACTTTCAAAAACACACATTCTAATACTAAATTACCCCATATTTTTGTCTATTACAAGAATGAACTCTCACTCTATGAAAAGACATAGTATTGCTAACATCTTGATGCCGCAAGACAATAACCATGTAGTAATACAAAGTGATTATATAAGATTTATACAAGATTATGTAAAAATAAATAATATAATTAATCGTAAAAGGGAGACATTTTTATAAAAAGCAAAGAACTGGTACCAGATTTCAAAGGTTGGTTTGCCTTAGTGATCGAAAAAAGTGAAAAGAACGTAAACAAAATTTATGTTCACCAAAATACCCTCAGCCTTTAAGAAATCTACAAATGAGTACATGACGTGTTGGTTGAACCAATAATTTTCTTGGCCTAAAGTAGCAAGTCGTACATAATCAAAGTAATATCTTAATGTGTTCATCGTCTTAGATTCTCCCACAATATCTTTACAATGACCTTTTCCGAAATCTGACATCATTACTAAAAAAATCCAATCCTTAGATATTTTCATATAATAATTGTAGATCTTGCTAATAGTGTAAAATTTTCAAGTCAATAATCTATGCGAATGGACACGTTACGAAACGAAATCATATCAAGATTGGCTCAAGGGAGACGCCTTGTAGCGTCTTGCGTGTAAATGATACATCAGATATTTTTTCTGGGATAAATGACGAATATCCTATCTAAGTCCATACAAATTAGAACATATTAAAAATTTTTATTGAAATAACATATGTAGGGTACAAATTTGTGAAGCGTAAATTATTCTGTAAGATAAATCGAATACAACTATTAATGTCAAATATGATATGAAATAACATGAAAAGGTTCATAATCCAAACTCATCCTGTTTGGTTAATAAGCTTATATTTTTTTATGGAATGTTATAAAAAAAAAACTCTTAATATTATATAAAGATGTTTTTTTATCATATTAAATTTATTGAATTATTTATATGTATGGATAATGGATAGTGGGTGGTTCCCGTGTCCTCTTTCTTGTTCCATTATTGTGCCTGCAAGAATACTTACCATTAGTGTTGTTCGGTCCTTGTATGGACTTTTAGATTTATTCCACCAACTTTTGTTAGCCAAAAATAAGATAGAATGAGATGGTAGTCATTTTCTACTTTTGAAGCTACCACAATATTATTTTGTTTAAATTGAATTCAGAGAATATTATTTATCTCCTCATATTTGTCTTTTTATTCGTATCTAACAAAATCAAAGCAATATATTCCAAGACACGTCGTTTTTTATGCCCTTTGAAAAATTCATACAACAATTTCTATTGAATCATAGTAGAAACACTATGGAGAGAGAAGCATCATAGTAGATGATAAAAGGGATAAGATATGTTCAACAACTATCTAGTTTTTTTTTTTAAAATGCGCCATTATATTAGCAAATATAAACCAGCGAGAAGGGGAACTGCTTCATTTTATCCAACTAATGGATGAACCCATTAAAACAACTAGGAATTTTATATTCTTCGATTTCAATACTAAGTAGTGAGTTTTGACATGTATTTAAAACCAACTCGTTTCAAGCTTTCCACATGAACCATAGTGTAGTGTAGTGTAGCGTAAGTAATCGCAAAAATTGAGAAAAAGATTTTCAGGTAAAAAGTGGGATGGTATTGATTTCAGTGTGTTGTATGATTATGTAATCAAAGAGTGTATTTATACCGATTACAAAGTTACATTTTCTGCCCTTAACTAATTCTATTTACCATGAGCTTAATATTCCTCCACAACTAAGGACAGGAAAGTGAGATGTAGCTTAAAACGTATAAACACAAATCAATGAGTTAACAAAGGATTTGTAAAGATGTCTTTGATTTGATCCCCTATAGATATGAATTGCACATGTAGCATTCCTTTAGCAAACCTTATTTGCAATTTTGGGTATTCGGTGCATCTATCGATACCCATGTTTACTGATTTCGGTATTTCGTACTTTTGGTATTGGTACGGGTAAAAGTAAAAAATGGCACTGATACAGGATTTTATGTAGTATGAGTTTCGTATTATGGTTCTGTTTCGTATTATGATTTTATTGTACTAGTTTCGATTTTAACTATTTGTTACCCGTATTGTATTACTACACGTACCAATTTTACCTTATTTGGTACCCCATACTGTTTCGATACACATATCAATTTTACCTATTTGTACCCGTAAAAGTGCTCAAAAGATATAAAAACCAAAGAGGTTACCTTACCGAAATAGCGGTACCAATACCTACCCGTACCGTACCATAATATTATGTACCTAGTATTGTTTAGATTCGGTACCTGTATTTTTGATACCGGTATAAGTGTTGTATCGATCCCATCCCTAGTTTTGATTTGGTTGTAAAGACAATTGTGAAAACAATTTAATGGTTGTAAACAATAGTAAGAAAAGGTAATCCACTTCGGGGGGAAAGTTTAGCAAAGTGGTAATTATTGCAGTTTAACCTAGTGGGAAATCATTGATGGTGATTCTATGTGTGATTCAATTAAGTGATAAATATTAAACTGAGTTTAATGAGCTTTATTCTCACAATCATCAACCAAAAGATGTAATACAATAACCCAATATCAAACATTTAATAATTTCAAGAAATCAACCATCAGTGACATTAAATTAAAGCTTTAAACAAAATAAAATTGTGTAAATATCCACAAGTTAAACCCTTAGCTTAAGAGGTTCACGAATTTAATCTCAAAACCTAGGTTAGGACTAAGAACAATAACTGTCACCCGGAGTAATCATGGGTGGTTCAGCCTTGCCTCATAATAATTTAATCTTCAATTCTTGATTGGAACATTGATTTCTTAACTGGGATCTTGATTGGAATATTAGAAGCCTCAAAATCGCTCTTGGTTTGTTCAAAAACTACTTGGAAGGAAGTCTTCCTCTTGAAACGCCCATCCTCGGTGTATGAAACTCCCAAATAAGAGCAAAAGCATCCAAAAACATCTGTAAACGCTGATAAATATGCGCGGCTAAAATGCTCGGAAGCTTGTAACGCCCTACCCCATCGTTTGAAATGTCGAGGCCTCATTTTCTTTCAAAACCTCCCCTATTTTCTGGTTTGCATTTCCGGTCCTAATTCTTTCGTCCAAATTTTTCCAAAAATATGTATGTAACGTGTTTAGACATGCGAACTACAAACACTCACAAAGTAAACGTGCTCCACATGTAAATCGCATAAACACACACACACACTTAAACACACTAAACACCATAAAATATTACACCAATCAGACTGTGAAGTTGGAAAATAATGTTTGTGTTGGATAGTGGGCGATGTGCAACCGCGTATTTTCTTTCGACCTAAACTTTCAACACTTGTTTGAAACTCGATTCCAAATTAAAGTTAATGGATTGGTTTTGCCAATAGTGCAAAGATGCAAGTTAAGGGAATGAAATAGAAATTTTGATTTTTTTTATTTTTACAAACCATAAGAGACATCCATTACGGTTCATAATGCCAATTGTATTGTCCCCATTTGATAACTCTAAACCAACCTTTACCCCCCCCCCCTCCCCAAGGTTTTGCTCTTACGTCCGTAAGAGCCGTGCATTATAGTCCATAATCGACCTGCACAACAACATGGGGGCTACTTCAGGTGCCAACAACCGTGTTTCCACCATGGTGGGGGACGCGTGTATTAACCCTATGCACTATTCAGTGTCTTAAAAACTAAGTTTAGTCGTTTAGGTTTCATCAATTTGAACTCTTCAAATCTTTCTCATAGTGTTCTTGGTATTTATTAACAAAATGTTCAAATTCGACTTCTCAAAAGCAATTCAAGCCTCTCGTACTTTTCCTAATCGTCCTTTGGGTTAGGGACTGTAAGATGCCCATTATGGTCCGCAATGTTAATTGTCTTGTCAACATTACTATTTTATTTTATCACGTCAATTACTTGTTGTAATAATAATAATTATTTTTATTTTTTAACAGAAAAATGTAGTTTTCTTGAAGTGGGAGTCGTGAGATGAATTATCGTGTCCACAAATAGAAACATGCATGTTCACAGAATGAGAGTAGATACAAATGCTTGATATTTGTTATTAACCAATCCCCATATACTTTGGTTGCAAAAGTTATAAAGTCATGGATATCTCCCCACTAAAAAGGTGTTAGGAGCTTGTAATAATTATGGAAGGTACAAACTTAAATTATCACAAGTTCGGTTAAGGATTAAACCCACATAATTTATCTTTGAGATTAAGGGAAGTCAGATCCACAAACTTACACACATAAGATACATGTTCCTATGAGATTAAATGTTGATAAATTATTAGATGCCCCGAACTGTTTTGATCTGAACTTATATTTTTTTAACAACCAACAACAAATTTTATTGATAAAAGACAGGGCCAGATAAACACTGGAAGTCCCAAACATATAAAAGAAACAACATTACATAATCAAGTCTCTAATATTAAAATCACACTAACGGCGGATCCAGAAACTTTTGCTAGTGGGTGTCTTTTAGTAGATTCTTACTAATTTTTTTCATATCCTACGAAGTTTCACTATTTTTTTCCAAACCGAATGGGGTCATAAGAACCCACAAAAAAGGCCTCGATCCGTCCCTAAATCCAAACCCATTTTTAACCGGATACCCGACCCGATCCTCATGTTTTACCAAACTTGCATCTGATGTTTTATTTGTGTAAATTTGAACTCAATGGTGCTCATTCTTTAAACATTTTTTTTTGTTTTACAACAAAACTAATAGGATTCTTACATCAAATCGATAATTTAAGTCCGCACATTTCACCATGGGTATTTATTTATGAAAAAAGTAAGATGCTAATTCTTTGGACGGGAATAAGAAATGGAAGATAACATCGGATGTTGACCGATGGGTGTCTTCTTGGTGCATAAATTCATGGATACATATTTAGCAATCACCAAAGGATGTCATCAAGAGGTACAAATAATGTATGTGAAAAATGTGTCCCTTCTCCATAGGTTGATGATTCTAGACTCATTATAAACAGACATGTTAATTAAAGGTATAATTAGTGCATGAGTTAGCTGTTGTAAAAAAACACATACACTTATTTACCAATCCTAATTGGTTCTTAATGTGCCTTATGCCTATATGCTATGTTTTTCTTTTCTTTCTTTTTTTCTTTCTAAAAACACACACTTGTATCTAAGGCTAAACATTGGTTTATACAAGTATCCAATGTTCTCATACAAAATAAGCACACAAATCCATCTTCTATTTATCTTAATATTAGCGGTATTCATGTATGTAAAATAAGACTCTTTTTCAAAAGGTCAAAAATACGAGTCATACAATATAAAATTAGGAGTAACTTATAACTCAAAATTATTCCTTTACAAGATTCAAATTGGTCTTTTAAAGAGAACTGAAACATACAAATAATCACATATGTACATTATTACCAAAATGCTAGCAAACATAATACTTTCAGATTACATAACTTAATAATAAAAAAAATATTAAGTTTTAAGCTGTATCACTTAATTAAAAGTTTCATAGTAAAAGGTTAAAAAAACCTTTTTCTATATAATTGTTTAAAATTAGAAGGAAGGTATTCTTAGTGTATAAGTAAAAGGTTAAAAAAACCTTTTTCTACATAACTGTTTAAATTAGGAAGGTATTCTTTCATCAAAATGTAAGGTATATAACATTCAAATGATTTGAAAAGAAATTATAAAAAAGTTTATATAAACTGACCAGGATAATATCAAAACATGAAATTTAAATTTCATTTCACTTTTTCAACCAAACATATCTATGAAACGTATATTGCAATTATAATTTCTCTAACAAAGGATCACCCTAAGAAGCTCGACTAGAAAGAATAGTGAAGCACCAAGTATGGTTTACAAAATTATTTTGTAAACCATGCACCTCAAATTATTTATTTTTCATTTGGATAACTAGTTTGTCCCAACTAAATCGTTTTTTGGCTTCTAAGAACAAAAATATTCATATCCCGTTTATACATGTCCGTATGTAATTTCTAAATGATAAAAACTTGAACATATGATATACATAAATAAAAAAAAATATTAAATAACTAGCATAACTAGTGATAGATGGAATATTTGTACTTAGACAGGAATTAAACAATAATGTTAACTAAATTTTAAAAAATTGAAATGACTAGGAATATAAATGAATTTGTAAATAAATATAACAATTAAATATAGAGTTTGGCGAGTGCTCTATTTAGTAGAAATGCCCAGAGTTTGGCAGAGAAGTTTTGTCTATTGCCTCGTCAAAATGCCATGTTTGATTGTCTTCGCGATCCTCATGCTCAGGATTTTCTGACAGTTATCCCCATTGAAGGCCTCGGCCAACACATGTCGGCTGTAGAGTACCCGGGCAATTCTCAAGTACCGGCTAATGATCCCTCAATTCCCGGTTGATGAGCCTTGTCCAGTTTGTCGCAAGGTTTGTTTGGATACTTTTGGTGAACATGCGGTCCATTGCAAGGAGTTACCTGAGTTTAAATACAGACATGATTTGGTTAGTGATATTCTTTGTGATATTCTAAAGCGGGCTGGGATTTTGGCAAAAAAGGAGGCTCCGGTGAACTTTCTGTCGGGTCCGCTCGATGGGAGATCTACTCTTCGGCCAGCCGATATTCTTGTGTTTGGGTGGGCAGAGGAAAAAACACGCTTGTGTGGACCTTACAGGAGTGTCCCCTCATGTGGGGCTCAGGGACAATGGGTTTGTTGCTGGCCAGGCTGCACTGAATGTGGAGTCAGGCAAAGTCGCTAAACACGAGAAAGCTTGTTTGGAGAATCAACATGTGTTTATACCATTTGCTTTTGATACATTTGGTTCCCTAGCTCCGGAAACAGCGGAATTCCTAAACAGAGTTCAGTGGGTCGTGAACAGTAATCTCTCGACCTCTAAGAGTCGATTCGTCTTTAGTAGGATCGGTTTTGCAATTCAAAAGGGGGTTGCGGCGCAGCTTATTGCCTGTTTACCTGCCATTTGCTTGTAATTTGTTGTTTTGATGTTTTAATGGACTCTTAGATCCCATATTAAAGTATAGATATATGAAATGCAAAAAATTATTATTAATTGTTATCGTCGCCGCCATTAGGACTACCGTCAATGCCTCCATCAATATCCGTTACTATTAGCCTGTAAATTTGTTCTACTAGTTTAGTCTGGTCTGAACTAAAAACCTGTTTTTCTAACCGAACGTCTTCAAGACCATTCATACGAATTTATCTGTCAAAATCAAATATGGTAAAAATGGAAAATAAATTAAAGTGGCATTGCCGTATTTTAATGTTTAGTTGAGGTAGAAAACGGTCATTAACCAATAGAAGACTAAAAGTTGACAAGTGTTCAATTGTTCATGGTTTATGGACACTAAAAGATTTGGATTAGGGATTTAGCTAGCTAGGGTTTCTCTCTGGTCCTTGTCTCATGATATCTAACACCACAATAAATTAATCAATTATTATATTTTATCTCCAAACTCATGCTTGCTTGCAAGTTGCATTACAACTTTCACGGTTGGGGTTTTTTGGTTTTTGAATTAGGTTTTCAAGAGTTAAGGAAACACACGTTATTTGGTTCTATTATTATTATTATTTTTTTTCACTTTTAGTTATGTAATATTTAAACTTAATTCACTATTTATATTTATATGATCATTTTTTTTTCACTTTTAGTTATGTAATATTTAAACTTAATTCATTATTTATATTTATATGATCATAGTTTAAGTTTCTGTGTGTTATATAAGTTACATAATATGAAACATATAATTTATAAGTCTTTGAAGAAATTTTTGAAATGAAAGAAATGTTGTATTAAAATATTACTTTTAGATGGCGTATTTTATTTTGAGTTAAAAATATTAAGTTATAGTCAAATCTTTTTCATGACATTGTTCATTTTATTCAAATATACCATATTTCTTTAAGTTATAGTTTTGTAAAAGATTTACATTAGCAGTTTTTAGTTTATGTTACAATATAAAAATACATTATTATTTTTAAAAAATAATTAGAAGTTTTTGTAGTTTCTATCTTAAGGTTACTTTCAAACAAATCAATCTTATAATATTTTTCGTTGTATAGAATTTACTTTTATAATAAACTATTAGTATTTTTTTTTTTTTGAAAGATCAATTTCAATAACCAAACAACAACTTGTTACAAGACGAAACAGGAAGCCACGGCCACAAACAACCAACCAATTACATCAGGTTAAGAGCGCACCACTTATTCCAATCGACACTTTTCTTTTTGTATCTGTATTTGAACCACAAAAAACTGATAGACTTCACATCCGCAACTATGTCCGCCACCTTGACGTCGCGATGAGAAAAAATCCGATCATTCCTAGCTTTCCAAATTTTCCAACACGTCACAATAACCAATCCTTTAATGACTTCGGCCTTAATCTTAGAAACTCCGGCGTACTTATGAATATCCAAAAAATCTCGAATTGAAAAAGCAAAAATTTAGGGAATCTGACACCAAGTTGATATCGTCTGCCACACTCCTGTTGTTGTGCGACAACCAGTAAACAAATGTTCAGCCGTTTCTTCCTGATCTCCACACAAACTGAACTCCGCGCTCTCCAAAGATATGTTCCTCCTTCTAAGCGCAACCTTCGTAGGTAAACGATCAAGCTCAGCCCGCCACATAAATATATTACACTTTATAGGAACCCATTTACACCAAACAAACTCGCCTTCATTAAAAAATAAATCGTCCTGTATCATTAGACGTTTTACATCGTCCTGTATAATAAACTATTAGTTGTGATGTGGATTTAAACATGCACAATTTAGTATGAAAACACAACGATGTCACAAGTTCGTTTATGTGTTATTTATCGTCATACATAGTTATTAGATTAAATAATGTTTAATCGTTACATTTACAAAACAAAATTAAGAGCAAGTAAAAACAATTGATATGATGTTTGATCTATACTATTATATAAAACATTTTCTATATACAAAAAGCTGAATTCTTATCAAATTTTAAGATGACATATAAAAAGTCAAGTTAAAATACCTATTTTTTGTCATTTTCTTCCATTCATGCCTCTCTTCCCTTGATCAATGACATTTATGTCTAATAAATCTATATTGTATGTTAGATTATTTATAAATAATAAAAAATAACCTTATCTATGAATAATAAACTCATCACATTCATCAAGAACATATATTCAAAAATACATTCTATTATATTTTTGTATTTGGACTAAAGGACTAATCAATTAACCAAAATTAAAATGTGTTTTGTAATTTTAGAGAAGTTAGTTAAAAATTAGATGTAAATTGTCGACTCCATTGCAACGTGCGGGTTTTCCACTAGATGAAAAATGTTGCAGTATACTATATAATGTTTATCATAAGGGTTTCCTTGTTTATCATAAGAGTTTCCCGTGCGTTGCAGCCGTAAAGCGCCAGTGCTTGTATATATATACACACACAACGTACATCTGGTTTTTTAACGTTTTTTGGTTTCAATTATGTTCTCAACCCATATTTTCGACTTCACTGGAAGGCGCGAGTTCCCCACTATGTTTGATAATAATACAGTGATGTATAGCAAATAACCCTTTTAACCTTTATTGTTTAAGATATGAATTTATAAGAATAATCAAATAACGTTAAGCATAATAAATTTAATTAATTAGAAATGGTGGATATTTATAAAGGTTCAACAAAATGAATTAACTTTCGCTTAGATCCTGATGAATTAACTTTACATGAGTTACATATATAATAGATTTTCGCTTTCTATTTAACCAAGTACGTACATTGAAAATATATTTCATGTCATACAATGTCATATATATCTATATAGGGGGGGGATTTGAAGAAAACGATAATAAGTGTGAAAACGCTGAGAACGGCTATCAGCCGTTCGATCAAAACAATCAATGGATAAGGATTCGCGGTGGCGTTTTCATAAATAAAATCAACTTTATTAGTTGGACGTGCTTCATTAATGGTAAAAGGGTATTTCCACTGTTATTAAACAAAACGCCACATTATGACAAAACGCCATCTATTAAACAACACTCCCTTGCATATGAAACGACGTTTGTACTTAAAACGCCATTAATGATAATTGTGTTGCATATATTTGTTTTGAACGGAAATGTAACTGAAACGTAATTATTAACATTTATTACAAAAAATCCCTCAAAGAATATGCGCCAAACCGTCACTATATAAACAAACGTTATAATCAAACTCAAATTATCACAGCAAAAAACAAAATTAGTTATACTAAAACGCCATTGATAGCCAAAACGCAAAAAATTGACGGGAAATAAAAAATGGCAGCCATCGTTTCATGGAAATGCACACTCAGAATGAGAAGATTCGTAATACGTTTTGACAACAGAAGAAGAGCGTTTGTTAAAACAAACAAAGCAATTTTGAACTGGAGGAGGAAGTACAAAGAGGGGTCTTAGCCTTTGGCATCCCTCTAGATAACCGCTGTGATAAAACACATACGGTTATAAGAAGACTATCCAGAAAATTTGGAACAAACACCGCAAATGCAAAAATGGACCCGGCCATCAAATCATGGTGTTTTGATGATGACACTGACACGGAAACTGTCATATGTGACAACGGAGAGCAGGAAGACTACATGATTCAAAACATCATGACCAAGCAGGGACTTGGTTTCATGGAGGAATTAACCAACGCAACATGTTTGAACACGGACATGAATCCAAAATTGGAGTTAATGCATAACATGTTCAAATGGAGGCTTCAAAATCTCCAAGAACAAAACGCCAATGAGAGCGAAAGTTACGACTTGGATGAGAAACTGGATGAAGATTCTGAAGAAGAAGATGAAGGGAGTGATGGATACTTCTAAGACATAATCCCTTCAGGCCAAGAGTTTTAAATTTTTTTTTTTTTTGATCTTGTAGGCTAATTTTTTCTGTTTTGCTAACTACTTTTTAAATAATAAAAATATTGTTTCTTCCAACTATCTATAAAACGCCAAATTACCACAATTGCAAAAAAGTTAATTACTATAATTCTTATCAGTGAAACGCCAAGATAATTATTACCATCATTAATTAAAACGCCAGATACAAAAACGCCAAGACATGAAAGATAGGACGTGTCACAGCCTCAATGAATAAAAGCTGAACAAACAGTAACTACAAACAGTAACTGAATGGACAGATACTTTAGTGCTGCCTTTTATTAAAATCCCGCCAAAAATTACGCGACAAAAACTCTTATATAAACAAAGATCTCAGAACCAAATTGGTCACACCCCAAAAACACAAAAAAGGCCATATTTCTCTTGCTAAACCATTCAATTAACACGCCGTGGTCACTTGCATTCCATTTTCGCTTAAAAAAACGCCATGTTCTCATGCTCACACCCATAAACTTTTGCTGAATGAAATGGACAAATCTTCAAGAAAACGGCTATAGCGACGATGATCTGTCGCTTTGTATGCTCTTTCCTTGAGGAAGGTTTCGATGAGAAGAAAAGACCGATATCAGTGTAGAGTGGGATGAGGATGAGGATAAGCGCATGTGTAACTGCTATCTTGGACATCAACTGAAAACCCCACTCACAATTACACCCCAATAATAGCATCGATAATATACGCCATCGGTACGACATCCAAAAGAACCACCCAAAACAACCCAACAACAACATATCATAACACAACCAAAACGCCATGTATAACGTATCGATCAGCTTCGTATAGAGCCTGGCGTTTGAGCTGTGTAGGGGCTGAAGTTCGAGAAGAAGGGACTGATAGTAGTGAAGATTTGGAAAAAGGATTTCATAGCGGTTAAGAGGAAGCGACTGATAGCAGTGAAGATTGGGAAAAGGGAATTTTATTAGCATTTTTAGTTTTCTCCTTCTTTCATAATTTTTTTTGGTGTCGTTTTCTGTAAAATTGTTATCTATTTCTCACCTAACATAAAACTTCTCAAAGATTTATTATAGAAACGCCAAAATGCCAAAAAACGATAAACACCAAAACGCCAAATTCAAAAATGTGCAGGTGAATAGAACAGATAAATGCATGCATTGACGTACTAAAAAGTTTTAGTTTACATCTATAAAACGCTATTAAACAGAAAACGCCAAACTTAAAGGTGGGACGTTTTACAGCCCTAAACAAACTGAACAAACAGTAACTACGAACTGTAACTAATGCGACGGATACTTGATTACTAACAATTATTATATTGAAAACCACACCATGACACATAAAAAAAGTCAAAACTTTTTATATTTTCAAAACGCCATAATTACCTGGCGCATTATAGATCTACACCCTACATCAAAACGACACAAAAATATACATAAAAAAATATAGTTTTTGGCGCCAAAACATATTTTATTATGTAAAAAACGTCATCAAAAATGTAAAGCACCCATTAAAAATATAGAAAAACCTCCACTAAAGTATAAAAAGATATTTTTCCTATGTTGTTTTTTTTTCCTAAGTTTTAGTTCCTATATTTTAACATCTTTACGTGTCAAAACGCCATTAATTATACAACGCCAAACAAGAAAGATGGGGGGTGTTCCGTACTTAACAGATAAGGCAGAACAAAAACAGTGAACCTGAAACGACAGATACTTATTAATAACAACATTAATTATAATAGTATCCCGCCAAAACTACCCGCCAAATATGTCCTATAAAGAGAAACGTCTCAGGACCTTCCGTCGATCACACCATAGAATAAACGCCATGTTTCCTAAATACCACTCACCGTAAACATCCCCAGAAAGGTTAAAAAAGTCAGAGATGGCAACCAACTTCTCTTGGATATTCAGGATTCTTAGGTGGGGGGAGATGACTCAATAAGCTTTTACTGAATGAGATGGACAGTCTTCAAGAAAAAGAGACTAATGACAACGATATGTCATTTTGTGTGTTTTTTTCTTGATAAATATTTGAATGGGAAAAAGGAGGCCGATACTGGTGCAAATGCTATTTTGACTCCATAATGAGGATAAAGATGAGGAACAAATATCATCCACCCACACGGCGTCGATCTATGTCTCCAACATCCACAAAAGCTACTTCACGCAATGACCTCAAAAACGCCATAAATTTGTGACACTTCTTGTGGTTTCAAAAAGAAGAAAGAGACCGATGACAGTGAATATTTTGGGAAAAAATTGCATTCGGATTTTTAATTTAATTTTTTTTTTGCACTTCTATTTTTTTCTAGTATTTGTTATCTAATTTTCCGTTTAAGAAATACATTATTCTTCTGAAAAAAAGGCTTGTAAAACGCCAAGATGACACAACGCCAAACTCAAAAAACAATAAGTTCTAGATGATGAAAACGCCGAAAAATTGTATTAGAATATTACATTAGATTTAGTTGTTCTTGTTAAACGCCATATGTGAATAATGATAACGCCATCTATTGAGCGGGGTCGGATAATGACAATCGTACCCCGCGTATCATTTAGTGCACCTCTGCCAGGTGTTGGACCAGAATCCGTTCTCACACTTCAAATCGTTCTCTCCGGATCCCGTTTATATATATATATATATATATATATATATATATATATATATATATATATATATATATATATATATATATATAGATTTACACATTATATTTATATCTTTTATGATACAAACTTTCTTTTATTACTTTTTATAACTTACTTGTACTTCACATGACCACTATACAGTACAAGTAAGTTATAAAAAGTAATAAAAGAAAGTTTGTATCATAAAAAATATAAATATAATGTGTAAATCTATAAATATAAATATTGACTTACGTGAAATCTTATAGAAACAGTCTAAAAATATAAATTAGTTACTCGTTCAACCTCTATTATTTTTTCAGCAGCATCTATAAATACACCCATGTAACTTATTGTTCAAATAATATAGTTACAACTATTTAAAACGTACCAACAATAAATTTTGATGCCTTTTATCATGTGTCAATGCTTTAATGCAAGGTATTGACAAAGTGAAGAAATTTAAAGAACGTACTCACTTCTTAATCAAGAAAGACAACCACCAATTTCTTTTGTAAAGGTAAAAATGGTTTGAATTATCTTTAAACTTGTTGACATAACTTTTTATGATGTCAATGGGATAAAAAAATATTATTTCTTTCATAAGTAAATTAAAATAGATTTGAATATAACTGTACTTATTCTTGGTAATATATAATATATAATACACTTAATTAAATATTATTTTTTGAAGAGAATTTACAATGATAGTAGCCTTAGGAGTTTGCTACGTGGACAAAATTATTTGTTCTTATAATATATAAATAAAGAACTAAATGGTTTAATGTAATAAATAATCTGGTTTCAAAAAATAAATATAAAAGTTGGTAATTATGTAGAAAAGGATATTGTGGATACATTGCTTTACAAAATACTTGAAGAAAACAAGTCAATATAAATCTACTCAAATCATATGTAGAAAAGGCAATGATGTGGTGGGTTCATTTTTTGTTAACTTAAATCATACAACTCAATTTGGATATACTCAAATTGCATACTGAAAAGGCAAAGATGTGGGGGGTTCATTTTTGTTAACTTAAAGTATATAACAAGTTAATCTGGAACTACACAAATTAACACAAGTCCAAATCAATCGCCACTAACAACGACCATTGTTTGTCTTTGTCACCTACCTACTTGTGGTCATAGTCGTCGACGCCACCTCCACCACCACTCTGTTGCCAACACCAACACTCGTCACCATAATCGTCACCCCCACCACTACCGACGTTGCATATACCTATATCCGTTGTTACTAGTCTCCATACAAAATTATAGCAGGGGAATTTGTTTTAATATAGGTTTCAAAATGATGCATCATTTCACTCATAACTCACTATCACTCGAGCCTTAGTTACCTAAACCATTATGGTATGTCACCCGACTAACCCACTTATACTAGACTTAGTTACATAAAGTATAGTAAAAACGTTGGATATAGCATCTAATTAATGGTTATAGTGCTCAGGATGGAGTCCTTATCTCTTTCCCCATACTCGTATTATAAAGAGTATGAGTTTTTTTTTTCATTGTCAGACCTACATTAGAGTCTTCATCCCCATACTCCTAAGTTATATGAAAAACTAAAGTAAACACCCATGTTTGAAGATTGCCTGTTCTCCCTTAATCCTTATCCTGTGTTTTAATGTGATTGTGAGTGGCAAAATGTACTATTTAATTGATTATAAAAAGGGTCCTCCACTATAGCATAGTGGTTGTTCTCATCTCGGTGAAGGCTTGGCCTGGGGTTTTACTCAGGTTCGAGTCCAACGGGGACGTAGTTTTACCTATTCCACGGAGTTTCTGCGCATCAGGGGTGTGCTACGCTTTCTAGCGGTGGTCGAGTAGTCGGCCTTTGGACATAGCTCTGAAATGGTGAGTTTACACGTGGAAAGCAGTTAGCCGTTCAAAAAAAATTGATTATAAAACATATGAGGAATCGAATATGAAAGGCTTTTAACAAATTTTATTGATACATATCTATTTTAGTTAAATTATATAGATTAGAATGGACATTTCATTGTGAATGCTATAAGAGCTTATTATATTTACCAAATTACCAAATTCGTAGGTTTAGTAATATTCAATTTATTTTTTATTATAAAATAATAATTTAATTTAAACAAATTCTGATCCCAACTTAAAGTGAATATTTTCTATAAAAAGGTGTTTATGTCTCCTCTTCTTTTAAAATAATGTCCTTTTAATATATACACCACTAGCCCGTGGCTTTATAGCCTTGTGGCATCTTATGGGAGGGATAAAACTTTGAGATCAATAGTTTCTGGGTTCAATTCCCATAAGGGGATTTTCCCATATTTATTGGGTTTCTTCCTGAATTGGTGTATAGGCATTATGCCTAGTGTAGATGGATATGATCGGTTGATTTCGTTGATGAAAAAATGATACTCGAGTGGTCCGTCAGTGATCCAAATTCGCTGATATATATATATATATATATATATATATATATATATATATATATATATATTCACCACTAGAAAACGCAGCCTAAAACTTATGTAGGACGGGGCGGTCCGTTATGGACTTTTGATCACGCATTATTACACGTCAAACACCATCGCCGGTCAGCACCACAACGTGTGGTGCCTGCAACGCGTTGTGAAATCAAAAAAGTTACCGTTGGACCCCCTTGACCGTTGTTGTTGACTGTTTTGATGAGATTATGATTTATTTTTTAAAATTTTGTTTATATATATACATATCAATTTATATACAATCTCACAACACAAAATCTTTGTAACATTCGGCAAAAACCGGATTAACCAAACCCGCTTCGTTTATTAACCGAACAACCAGTCAAAAATTCCGTTGCATGTTTAATGCTTAAATTAATTTTAAACGATACATAATTAATAAGTATGTTATAATATAAAAGTTATATTTGAAAAAGTATTAAAAATAGTGATTTAAAAATTAAATGCTGAAGTCGGGACTCGAACCCGGGTCAGCCGGGCTTAAGCCCAACGACTTATCACACACACACATAACCACTCCGCCACTTGTTGTTTTCTGTAAATATTAGGAAACAAATAAATCTTATAGTCATTAATGAAGCGACCGGTTACGCCAACTGTAACCGAAATCGGTCATCAAACGTCCAAAGACGTTTGATTACTCGCGGTTTACTGAGTTTAACCGATACACCAACAATTCCAATCAATTTTGCTATGAATGAAACTTGAATTCGGGAGTAAATCGGTTTAATAACCGAAAACTTTCAATTCTTGAGTTACTTCAATCAAAGACCCCTCTCGCGACTCAAACACACTTTGCAAACTTCCAATTACATTTTCGCACAACTTTCAGTCCGCCGGAGAAGCTTTTTGGACTCGCCGGACTTTCGCCGGAAAACCGAGTTCAATCCATCTTTCCTTCTTACTCAAAAATAGGATCATAGAACTCATACTGACATCACTCCCACTCACCTTAAACCTCTGAAGAGTCTCTATCGCAAGAAATTTCACTCGCCGGAATTCTCTGCAAGTCGCCGGAAAACCGGGACTTTCATCTACGCGGTAAATACCTCGACTTTTCTATTTTATTCCATTATTATACAAATTCTAACATCACTCCATCACTCAGAATCAACCCCAGACGACATTGCCGGATTTCCTGTTTTCGCCGGAAAAGTTCTGAAATTCCAGAAACTTGCTGATAACCGGTATGATCATTCAAACATACTGATAATCATTACTCATTAGTTCAATTTCACATCTAATCCCTCCAAACTGTTAATTGATTCTAACAGCCGAAGGTCACCAAAACAGAGCCGACGATCTTCGCCGGATTTTCTGAAGAAGACGATCTGTTCGGTACTTTCTTTCCTCAAACTCTTCGGTTCAATACTTTTCAATTGTTCATCTTGTTCATTAACCTAATTAATCAAGTAACAGTTAGATAACCGTTGCCTGAGTTTTGAACGAAGAAGACGAAGTAGTTATGTTATAAGATTATTTAAAATCGGAATTATAAACGGGTTAGACACACAGTCCAGTGGTGGACTGTGTGCAAACAATATGCACACGACGCGAGTTCGATTCCTGTCCCAACCTCATTCGCTGTAATAAAATGCCTTTTTTTTTAAACTGAACCGGGTTAATTCAGTAATATGTTAAGTATAATAAAAACTAGGATATTTACCAAGTTAGACACACAGTCCAGCGGTGGACTGTGTGCCAAACTAAACCACAGGTCCCGGGTTATAGAACTGTGGAGTGCACCGAGTTGTTACATTAAAATTTTTTTAAAATAAATGATTTTCGGATTAATCTAATTAGTATATAAATATAATTAAAAACAGAAATATTTCAGGTTAGACACGTAGCTCAGTTGGTAGAGCTGCGTGCACGCGAACGGGAGGTCTCGGGTTCGAGCCTCACCCGGCGCACACAATTACACAATAAAACCGGTCAACTGTCAACGGTCAACAAGTCAACGGTCAAAAAGTCAACATTTTTTATTATTTTTATTTATTTATTTTATTTAAAAATCAATTAAAAATACTTAAAAATAACATTTTTAAAGTTAGAAAATAGCCTAAAACTCACAAAAATATGCCCAAAAATCCTATTAAAGTTGTTAATAAAATCCATTTATTTACCTTACTTTTTCATTATTAATTAGGTTAGTTATTCCTCGTCGGTCAATCCTCTAAACTCGTGCGCATTCATCATCATTCACCAAACGCACCCAAGGTGAGTGAATCTCTACAAATTCCCCGTTTAAATCACGTTTTTGGGGTGTATCATGTGTCTTACTATTTATTATATTTAAATCATTGTGCATATATCATATCATGAATAAATGTGTATTCAGTTTGTATAAACTGTTTGAGTGGTTATTGTTTAGATTTAATTTATTATTTTCAGTACATGCAATTTCATAGGCCGCCGCTCCCATTACATTATGAGCGTTGAGCATGTTCCCCATTACATTATGAGCGTGAACCTGGCGTGCCAACATACGATCGGCTCTGTTTGATTGAGCCTTGATCGCACAGACATTTATCATTTTCAGTACATGCAATACGATCGGCTCCGTTTGATTGAGCCTTGATCCCACAGTTTTATTTATGTTATATATTTATGCAAGTTGATATGTTATTGTATGTTGTTGGTTTGTTAATGTATGTTATTGTTTTGTTGTTGTTTGATATCGTATGCTAATGTATGCTAATTGTTGTTATTGTATGTTTATTTACGTTTGTTCATATATGAATTTTGCACAATTTTTCCATATTAAATACAACCAGAAATAAATAATAAATGTTTTTCTAACAAGGTTCACTCGCCAACTTTTTGTTGATCCAAAAACCATTTTTACATATGATACAGGTGAACAAGATGAAGCATGGAAAACATAGGAAATTGCTTTAGAAGAAAAATAATGAAGTTTAGAAGGATGAATAGAACATGTTGTATTTGTTTGATATGATTGTATGATCTCTTTTAAATTGAAATAATAAATATGAAACATTATAATAAATGTCATGAGCTTTGATGAAAACCCAATCATGCCCCGGTCACCTTTTCCGCTGCAGGTCGGGATGTGACAATCTTTACATACAATCTCACAACCCAAATTTTTAAATTTCTATATTTCTTCAATGGCATCTTCTTCGGATTCGTTTCCGATGGATAGCGAAAGCGATACGTCTTCCGACAACGACACGCTTGAATTTTTTGAGAAGGTGTATAACGTGGTTGAAGGTTCGAGCCGTCCAAAGAAGAAAATTGTTGGCCGTGATCGTATACATGCCAACGAGGTGTTAATGAATGATTACTTTGTGGAGAATCCGGTCTAAAATGCCGAAACGTTTAGGGATCGGTTTCGTTTGCCAAATGAATTATTTTTAAATATTGTAGGAGACATTGAAGCAAGCAAAGAATGGTTTCAAGAACGTTACGATGGGAGGGCAAACGAAGTTTCACTCCAATACAAAAATGCACGTCCGCCATTCGCCAACTTGCGACAGGTAACCCTCCCGATCAATTTGATGAATACTTACAAATGTCGAAAAGAACCTCGCGTGAGTGTTTGCAAATTTTTTGTAACGTCATCGTTAAGTTGTATGCCAAAGAGTTTCTACATAGACCGACGAGACACGACATCTCACGTTTTTGCGCCGCACATGAGGCTAGATGGCATTTTCCTGGGATGCTCGGTAGCATCGACCGTACACATATCGAGTGGAGAAATTTTCCAAGAGAGTTGCGAGGGGCGTATGTTAGGGGTGACGTTAAAAGGCCGACCATCTTACTTGAAACGGTGGCCTCGAATGATTTATGGATTTGGCATTCGTATTTTGGTGTTCTCGGTTCAAACAACGACATCAATGTTTTGTACACATCGCCGTTGTTTCAAACGTAACAGATGGTACTGCACCTTTCTGTCCGTTTATGGTTAACGGAAAGTATAACAGACGAGGCTTTATACTTGTGGATGGTATCCACCCATCATGGTCTGTTTTTTGTGAAAGTCCTTTCATTTCCTACCTAGCCTAAAGAAAAGGCGTTCAAGAAGTTGCAAGAATCGGCAAGAAAAGATGTTGAGCGGGCTTTTGATGATTTAAAGGGTAGATGGGGGATACTAAGCCGACCGATTCATGCGATGAATAAAAAAACAATCCATAGCATAGTATATGCATGCATCATACTGCACAATATGCTAATCAAAGAAGACGGACGTGCAACTTCTCCAGATTGCGTGCCGGATCCTCCAATACAAAATCTCGTTCCAGAAAATGTCCACCAAGACTTGCGCAGTGAAGAACTTCACTTTCGGTAGAGATATGATCTAATTGAATATGTAGGTTCTTTAGGTTCGGAATTTTCGGATTCGGACGAAGAGTAGGCTTTGTTTATGTATCTTTTTAATTTTATATGTTTATTTTTTAGTTGTATTTTAGAAATATTGTTTTTTATTTAAATGAAATTTATAATTTATATATTTATTGTTTTATTGTTAATTTATAATTTATAAATTAAAATTGTATTGTTAATTTATAATTTAAAAAGAAAAAAGAAAAAAGAAAAAAGAAAAAAAACCCATCACCGGAGTGATGTGCACCCCTACTAAAATCCACAACTAGTGATGGAATTTGGCTCGATGACGTGGCGTATGGTGATTAAATGTTGTGAGTGATGGGTGCCCCTACCCCCCTTAAAGATAAAACTGAAAATCGAATATAACACTCTTTCTTTGCAACAAATCTAGAAAAAAGTTTTCTTTTATTCTGCATGTAAAAATCACCCAACTAATCTAGATAAAAGTTTTCTCTTATTAGCAACACATCTATTATTAATATTTCTGTCAAACGTGTTTAGTTTAATGAGATGGTTTTCAAAAGTTGTTCAAATGAGCTTTCATTCTTATAGTGTTTAGTTGTTATGTTTCCCCAATCCTCGCGCCTTTGCTCCGAATGCAAAATCCGATTACGGAACCTCCTTACAACCATCCATAATCACACAAACGCACGTCCGGTATCAAACGTTGTCATTATTTTTTTTTATCTTACATAGTTTTATCTATTTAAGTTATATTCAATAGAATAGGTTTTTTTGGATCGACAATTCAATAGAATAGTTAAAACAAATAATACCATTAATAAAAAGTAAGTTCGATCTATTAAAACCTTGGTTAACTTATAATTTCTTTATCGTCACTCGAGAAGACAATGATGAGTCATCAAATATATTTCTCTTAAAATTGTCTGATCAAGGTACGTAGAACATGGTTTCCTAAAAAGGATATAAAGTCGATAAGCATGAGACAAAATGTAGGTAAAGGGTAGGTACAAATCAATTGTCGTCTTGCACAATAATTAAAATGTATTGATTCAACATTTAGTTTAATGCGTAACTTTGTAATAACTTTTTTGTTAAAAATCAAATGGTGTTATTAAAGAGTTTTAGAACATAGAAAATATTCCATGCATTATGGTTAAACACTTAAACTATATTATCAAATACTCCTTGTGGATAAATGTATTGACTCAATAATGTCAACATTTTGAGTTATTTGTAAATACGTCACACCTATTTATATTGTGTGTAAAGAACTTTATAACTTTTTTTAAAACGTTTCAAAGTTTTAAAACGTACATAATTTTAATATAAATAACTTTTTTGTTATCATGTGATGTGACCGGCCGGCTACATTTTTTTTTACCATTTAAAGAAAACAGCCAACACATACCTATCATATTCATGATGACTTTAAACCTAAGCCATAATCAAATGTCAAGATTTTCATATTCTATTAGGTACGGAGTTTGATAATTTGATACATATTCTATTAGGTATGAAGTTTGATAATTTGATACAATTTTTTTTCATTGTAAAATATGTTCTTAAATATATAAATGATCTTAACACACTAAACGTGATAGTTGAATGCGAGATTTTTTTTTCATCTTATCAAACACGTCTTTTTCATCGTGTAGCAATTATGTAATCACTTTAGAGTAATTGCACATAATTGCCCTACTAGAGTAAATACACGATTTTTTATTTTTACTTTTTCAGCTAAACTATGCTTAAGTAGATAGAGTAAAAAATTCAAATATATATATACATATATATATATATATTCTTTACTTCCCACGTTTCGTATGTGTTTGATCTTCACCCTAAATGTCTATTATATTTGTGTTATTTCTTAACGTATCAATGAAACTAGGTTATATACTCGTATATTACACATATTTGTATAATAGAAACTATATAATTATATAATATGTAAAATACTTTATATAACTGACGTATTTTTATCATATAACAGTTGACACAACTAACTTGAATTTATCATAAAAATTTGCCTATGTTAATAAGTAGCACTGAAATATCATAATAGCTTGTGTATTATACGACTTGAATACTGAAATATATATACATATTCTTCATATGACTTAAATAACTTATTAAATTACATATAATAATGTGTATATATAATATATTTTTATTATTGTGTATTTTTTTAAATATAACTTTTACTTAAAGTAAATGAAAATAATTTTACTGGTATGTCATAAGTTAGATTTGTCCTTCTTATCGATAATTGTATGCAATTTTAATTAATAATAAGTTATTATAAATTAGAATAAGTTAAAGGTTTATATATGATACATAACACATTTACATAATAAGAATGAGTTTATTGGTGTAAAAGTAGAGTACTAGGAACATTTGTCATTCAAAATAATAATAATAATAATAATAATAATAATAATAAAAAAAATAATAATAATGAATTTAATATGATGAATAAAACAGTTACATAATTAATAGTGAATTTATTAGTATAAAAGTAGAGAAAGGGTAACATTTGCGTTTTAAATAAAATGATATTAATGAATTTATTATGTTTATATATGGGTAAAAATAAACTAATAATCTTAAAATAAGATTAAGTAATCATTTTCTACTTTACGAAACATTTCTTTATTTATGGATTAAAGAATTTGGACGCAAAAAAATTGGTGAGGTCACATGTGGTGATGATACATGTCCAACTTTATACTTATTTATGTTATACTACAGAATTAGTAGGGTTGGGGGTGACACTTTGCATTGCGGCACTTGTTTCTGATAGTTTTCTTATTCATAAATATTTATGGTAGCATTATCGTGGCGGATATATGTAACAAGTGTTACACACGTCTAGTAATTATTAAATTTAGAATTTAAATTATCAAGTACTTCAAGAAACCATTGATGCAATAAAGTAACACATGAATAAGAAAATAAGTCTTAAACATAAAAAACGTTATAAAGTAGTACACGAATAAGGAAAGATAAGTCTTAAACATAAAAGTTGGAAACTAAACGCTCAAGTGTCAAGTACTTTGCATTATGACGAGATCAGTTTAGTAATCATATAGTATAAACAACTCAAGGATATAAAGTTTCTATGAAAACTAAAATCACATTTTGTTGAATATGGTATTTTATATACAAAGTGTTTTTTTAATTAGATATTTAAGACGAATAGAATAGCTTTTATATAAGTTTTTTTAATTAGATATTTCAAACGGATAAAAAGTTTCTACGATACGTTTATTAAAAGGTCTGGAAATGAAGAAGCTTCGTTGAACGTAGATTTTTCAGTTACCGACCACAACGAAATATAAAGCTATTTTTGTTGCATTTAATTTAATTTAGTTTATAATTATTGAACTCTCGGGACCAATTCTGCAAAAATTGCAAACCATATAGACCAACCAAGCATGTAACTCTTTATTATTTAATATTTTTTTGAACGTGATTGTGAATGAAGGGGAAGGAAAAGGTAATGATAAATATATAAAAATATTATTTAATTGAAAAGAAGAAAAACAATATAATGATTGTTAATGTAATTATATAGGTAGGAACATAGATGCTGCTATGAATGCTCTTAGTATGGTTCACTGATTGATTTGATATAGAGGCGGGGTGCAGCTACAAACTACAAATTTCCTAAAAAGTGTAAAAAGTCATCAAACACTATAATTTTAGCCATATAACACACCTAAAACCCGCAAATAATAGAGTGAAGATTACTAAAACACTATATTAAAACCATGATAGTCCATAAAAACTTCAAACACACAATCGTAGAACTATGAATATAAAACACAACATGCTAATCAACATAAAACAAAATAATGTTTGGCATTCGATAATCAGAGCCTTATCATCCAAAACACAAAACACAACCTACATATATGATGTTTTAATAATCTTAATTTTGTTATTTGTGAGTTTTGAGTGCGTTTTATGGTTGAAATTTTGGTGTTTTATGACTTTTTACACTTTTTAGGAAATTTGTAGTTTGTAGCCAACTCCCATCCTTGATATAGTCAATGTTTTAAAAAACCGGTTTAAACCGGCTGGTTGAACTAGTTAAACCGGATGCCGAATGTTTGGCCGACATGAATCATCCGGTAAATTAAGGATACGGCAATAAGTGGTACCGTCAGTAAATTGGGTTATACCGGTTTGAACCGGTATACCGGAACCAATTTATACCAGGCCAAAGGTCAAAATTTTGATCTTTAATTTTTTAGGTGCCTAAAAAAGTTATTTAATCATGAACTTTAGGATAAATACATTTTTAGTTAAAGTGTAAAATTAACGCCCATAATTGACAGTCCACATCGATCAAACTGCTTCCTCACTCAAATATAGAAAATCATTGGGTTTTTCAAATTAAGTTCTTCAACCGATCATCCAGGTTTATCTTTTTTTACTTCTGTTCAATCATTCATGTAGTTAATTGTTATAGTGTTCGCTAATTGCTATTTAATGGGTATTTAATCATGAACTTTTGGATAATTTTTTGATTACGGATTAACTTTTTGAATATATCTTTATAAAGGAATGATGTAGTTTTGGATTATTTTTTGCGTTGAAATTATATTTATGAATTTATAGAGTTAATTAGTCAACACGGTTGAACCGCCCGGTACAACCCGGTTCAATCGGTTGAACCATTTATGAGTCTAACCCAGTACGATTAAAAAACCGGTTTTTAAAACATTCGATATAGTATGTGAAAATAATAATTATAACCAACTAGTCATAAACCCCCGCGTTGCAGGGCGGGGGGCGTAAAACCATGCTACCAGTGTTGCGGGGCGGGAGGCGTAAAGCCGTGCTAAGTAGCAATTAAACGAAGACCAAACCGAAAAAAATCATAAAATGAAATCACGAATTTTTAACACTTAGTGACTCACGTGACGTACACCATAGACGAATACGAATGTATACCGACATGTATTAAAATATTGGGGGGGGCGTGGGTCAAAAAAAACATACCAAATGTGACCAACAAACATCATGCTAAGTAGCAAACAAATAACAACCAAACATGAGAAAAAACGTAAGAAAAACTGTTATAAAACAAAACTAATTTAAATTTTGTCAGAAAATGATAACAAAGCCAAAGTTTTATTACATAGAAATAATATTAATGGAAAAAAAGCATAAAAACAAAACCATAAGAAAAATGGGTTACTGTTTGTTACCAAGTGTCAGAAAAGTAAATGTTACTGTGGTAGAAACCAAAATCTGAAAACTATACTTTCAATGTTGACTAAAAGTTAACTGTTGTTTGACCTTTTATATATATATATATATATATATATATATATATATATATATAACTAGGAATTTCCTACCGCGCGTTGCGACGGGGAGTCAACATACAAACCAAATGGGTAAAGACCAGTATAAAGCTACAAAATATAAATGTGTAAAACAAACAAACACTAAATAAAATGTAAGAAATAAATGAAAACCATGCGAATGTAGATAAAATATCCCGCGCATTACAATAGTACGTCACGTCGTATATGAAACTCGAGGAAAATCATGCGAATGTATATATAAAAAAAACTTGTATCGAAATGTAAATATAAACACATGTGACGGTATATTCTCAAATAACGAAAAAGTTACGTCCTAAATTAAAATTGAGTATAACCGTGACATATCCAAATTTATTACAATTAATAAATAATTTTGATAAAAAATAAGATTAAACTATAATTATTCTAAAAATCATAAAAAAATATGTGGAAAATATAACACACAATTTGTTTAAAATATTAAATACATAGAATAAAAAGTATTTAAGAATAAAATTATGAATTTTTTTTATTTTCTATTTTATAAAATTAAAGTAAAATAAAATACGCCTAGGTTGCATTGTGGCTAAAGTTTAAACAAATAAAATTTTAATAACCAAAATACAAAAGAACAAATTTTATTGTACCATATTTGATATATATGATATAATATAATATATTATAGTATTCTATATTAAGTTTTAGTTTTGAATTTAAAAATAATAGAAACTAAATAAAGGACACTTGACTTCAAGATCAAAACTTAAATACTTGTGGTTAAAAAAAATAAAAACTTTGTAGTAAAAAATAGAAACATGAAAAGTCCCTTTTAGCTAAGAAGATATGGTTTAATATGTATTATAATTATAATATGGAAATATGTTCAGTTTCTAAGTATATATTTTAATTATAATATGGAAATATGTTCAGTTTCTAAACAAGTTTAGGTGAGGAGATTTTGTACTCCTAAAAGTAAGTGGATATGTTTTGTAAGAAAACCAAAATTTTAAACCTTTTTTCTACGGAAAACATAACATGTTTAACTGTGTAACAAAATAAATGATAATCTTCGTACATTTAATTAAGAATTTTATAACGAGCTCGAGCTTGGTGAGCTCGGACTCAAGCTCAAAGATATACGAGCAAACTATATATGTTTTATTAAGTTGAAAACTTGAACATAAACTCATCTATTTACATTTGAGATCGCTCGTAGCTTGACGAACAGAAGGGAGGTATGGGTTCTGCCACTGACACGGTGTGGCAGATCTGGATTCGATGGAAGTAGAAGCAGATTTGTGTTTGATCGTTGATAATCTTCCGTTTTCATGGATACGTATTGAGTTAATGATAAATACCAACCTTGGGACCTCTATGATGTGCCAAATAGTGAAGTTTGGTGGCTAAATTTCAATATAATAAGATTCAATATTTTTTAATTTTCATTTTGTATTCAGAATGGTTCAAGCAAATGTTACTCACAACCTAAGCTAATATAAGGTATGTAGGACGTTATACATCGCAGAAAGCCTTTTATGTGGTAGTATTTTGCATAGCATTCGTATATATATTTTGAAACTTAATTAATGCTGAGGTTACACAACATGTCTCTTTTTAGCCAAGGTGGTTACTAATATTGCAAGTAATAAAGTTTTTGTTTTTGGTTTTGTTGGTGAGTTATGACCCAAATGATAAACCCTATTCTTTAGCTTGATGCTTCTGTTGTTGTAAAGGAATAAGGAGAACCTAAACAGATTAAGTTATATTTCTATTTGGGTATTAAGTAACCACTAGGTGGCGGCAGCTGATGGTGGTGAATGGTGTGCTACATTGGTGGTACTTGTTTATAGTGAGTGACTAATAGAGTATACAACATACCAGGTCAGATTTTTAGCAACGATTTGGCCAGCACTTGTTATGTTTCTCGTTTTGTATTTTGGTGGTGGCCGACGCTATAACCACTATGTGGTGACCCTATATAGTGGTGGTGTTCTGCGATGGTGACCATTAACTAGCTGAGTTTGTGAGATAATGGGCTAGTTTAACTATTTACTCTCGTTCTAATCTAAATTAGTAAGTTTTCTAACATTAACACGTCGACATATCATTTCATTTCAGTACACACACCTGAATGAACCCATTGAACATACAAAAAATATTCTCTAAACCAACTGATTGTTTTTTATCATCAGACAAAAATAAGCCCAAAACCGTAGTGTCGCATTAAATTCAAACGTTGATACAGAAAGGCCAACCCAAAAAGCCCATTACACTCAGCCCACTTCTCATACGCGTCTTTACACGATACATATATTTTAATCGTTGATTGAAGAAGACGAAAGAAGAAATCAATTAGGGCGGCTGTCGTTGAGAGATAAGCTTGCGATTCGATTGCAATTCCGATCAATATTCACCGGCTTCACCGTGTTCCGGTAAGAAACATCGTCACCTTTGATTGATTTTCGACCTCAAAAACACAAATTCCCATTTTGAGGTTCGAAAAAACGAAGATCATCACCAATTCACCGTCTAATTTCACAAATCGCATAATCAATTTCACCGATCTGTGATCTATTCGTATCAAATTCATCATATTCTGTACCAATTTCAAAATATCTAGCTGTTTTGTTTTCCGGTTGTGAATTAGGGTTTCTATTTGTTTCAAAATATTTTGTGTTTTTTTTTTCAAAAGAAAAGCAATTGAAGATTGAATCAGGTTGAATTTTAATATTTCATAGGGTTGTGGTATAATTGGGGCTGTAGATCTGTGTTAGGGTTTCATATTTTAATATTTTTCTTGTATTGGATTGTTGGTCGCTGAAAGTTAGTTGTTGGTGTTGTTACTAATTATGGCGACAGGACGACAGAACTTCTCAAGGAAAAGTTCGTCTCGTTCCGATGAAAATCGATTTGATCGAAGAATTTTTGCCGGTGGTTTTGACCGACCGAGCTCTAAGCTGGCTAAAAGTTCAGGTGGAAGAGTTGGTGATAGAAGTAATGGATACATTGATGGGGAACGGTGTCGGTTTGTGCACCTGCAAAATAGAAACCGAGAGGTCGGTTATAAAGAAGATGGGTTAAGCTCTGTGCCTTCCAAGAAAAGGAAGTTTTCACCAATTATTTGGGATAGAGTTGAGAAGCAGGTGTCCTCTGTTAACTCTGACATCAGTTGTTCGCCCTCACCAAAATCATCTAAAGATGTTAGGAGGATTGAAAGGTGTTCAGTTTCTGCTAAAAGTGAGCTGCAAATGTCTTCTGTGGAGTCTCTTGTGTCTAATGTTACAGATGATATGGAAATACCAAGTTCTTTGGGTACAAGAGTTAGCGAAGGGGTTAATCAAGAAAGTGAAAACGAAGATGGAGAGTACGTTGAGGAGCCGAACTTATCCAAATCGAAGTGGGCTTTTAACGACTTGCCGGTAAATGAATTAGATAGCAACAATTCAAGTCTTGAAAGTGGGGAGCTTGATCGAGAAGGATTTGAAAAGAACGATGAGGTGTCTTCTATGTCTACTGAAGATGGCCATTTTATGACTCCATCAAGTGTAGATTTAGATTATGTTGATGAGAAGGTTGATTTAAGTTCAGGAAGTGATAGTGATCGTGAAGTCCGGTTATGCACTGGGTTAGGTGTGACTCCAAGCTGTAGAAATGTGCACGAGTTTGAGAGATTGGGGAAGATTAGTGAAGGCACTTATGGTGTTGTTCACAAAGCTCGGGATATGAAAACGGGTGATATTGTGGCGTTAAAGAAGGTGAAGATGGCTGGGGCAAGAGAAGGTTTTCCTATTACTGCTTTAAGGGAGATTAACATTCTTGGGATGTTGCAACACCCGTCCCTTGTGGAAATGAAGGAAGGTTGTTATGGATGATTTTGATGGTGTTTATATGGTTATGGAGTATGTTGATCATGAACTCAAAGGATACATGGAGCGTATGAAGCAGCCATTTAGTTCAAGTGAGGTTAAACGTCTTATGATACAGCTCCTGGAGGGTGTATCTTATCTTCATGATAACTACGTGATGCATAGGGATTTGAAGACATCAAACTTGCTCTTGAACAACGATGGTGAGTTGAAGGTCTGTGACTATGGGATGTCACGCCAATACGCGAGTCCACTTAAACCCTATACTTCCTTGGTGGTTACACTTTGGTACAGGGCTCCTGAACTTCTTTTGGGGATGAAAAATTATTCAACCGCTGTTGATATGTGGTCAGTAGGTTGTATAATGGCAGAGCTTTTGTCCAAGAAACCACTGTTTGATGGAAGCAAAGAACCTGAACAGCTTGACAAGATTTTTAGAACCCTTGGCACACCGAATGACACGATATGGCCTGGATATTCCAAGCTGCCAGGAGTTAAGCCCAACTTTGTCAAACAATCTTATAATAGTTTGAGGAAGAAATTTCCTGTAGCTACTTTTACTGGATCACCTACACTTACTGAGCTGGGATTTGATCTGTTGAACAAGTTTCTGACATATGATCCGGAGAAGAGGATTACTGCTAAAGAAGCCCTTAATCATGGATGGTTTCGTGAGGCTCCTCTCCCTGCTGAACATGTTAGGATTTGTAAATAGATTTTAGCTCTTTGATCTTTCGTAGTGTGAACATTTTTAATGATCTTTTTAGATGTACGATTGTTAATGCACTTTGATGAGTTTACTCTGTTTTAAGCTTTTATTGCGCCTATACACTTATCATTCTCTCTTTAGACAACTATTGATTATGACATTTCTCATTTCAGTAACACTATTCATGATTGAAAATTTGATAAATAAAACTTTGATCTAATAAATAAATACATAATACATACAATACAGGACATAAGTGAGAATAGTACAATCTAAATTGAAGTTGAGGGTGTCTTGTTATCCTTCTACTCCAAGTACCTTTAAGAAGAAAAAAAATAATAAAGGTAACTGATAATTCTGTGCATCGAGAGAATCGAATATGTTTAATGTTGCTTACCCTTGACCTTTTGCCCAGCGTGAAAGTTGGTATAGTTGAACCGTTTCGACGAACCATCCACGCAAATCTCATGCATAAAGCGGAGTATACACACATCACTGCAAAACATCCAAACCTTAAGGGCTATGTTAACAATCTCACTTGCTAAAACTATTGCCACTACTAACCTCCGGTCATGTTGCCAGATAACATTTCTGGAGGTTTCTCGATGTCAGCCATTGGAACTTCTTTAATACAAACAATAGAATCCTCAAGCAGGGGTGTGGCGAGTCTAACCCGAGCGTAACACACGGTTAGACGAAAATTCGGGTGGACTCGGGATTCGAACTAACAACCTCGCACAAGGTCTAGCTCAAATCCACGGTTGTTTTCTTGTTTATTAATTTATTTATATATACTTATAATGTCAACTTTTATGTATAACATAACTATTATTATTATTTGTATAGTTATAATTTTATATATAGTCATAATAAAAAGTATATAAAGATAAGGTTGGTTTAGGCTCACAAGCCAATCTCGAGCATATGGCTCGGCTTGTTTACACCCTATCTTCAAGGGGTTGCCTAGTGGTGTCATTCGGTCTCAATTTCAAATCTAGCTTTCATTGGATTCCTATCTTAACCGAAACAGGTTCTCACGGTTACAAAAAAGTAGTAAAAAAGCATACATACCGCGGCGACGAATCCCCAGTTGGCTACAGGACCCCAGAAATGGGTAGTCTTTGGTCCAACAGGACTGTTGAGGAATGTTCTGAAGAAGGACATTAATGATGTTTTCGCCTCTGCAAAAGTTAAGCTGAGCAATTCACTTCTAACATATAAAACAAAAAAAACCAGTAAGAAATGACAGTTAAATGCTAAGTAAGCAGTAAGGGAAGTTGTTCTAACCGTAGCCGGATATCAAACGGCCGAGACGAGAGAGGAATGGGTAGGAAGATACTCCAAATCATCGATAAAGGAATTCGACCTATTGTTGTGGGGGGTATTTGGCGAAGGTTGGTTTCAAAGGTGGCGATGAAGAAGGTCGGGAAAGAAATGACCCAGTACTTGGGTGACTATCAATTTGGGGTGGGGGTGCCAAATGGGGCAAAGGCGGTGCTTCACAGTGCAAACAGGTTTCCAATGCTTTCAACACGGTCAACCGCACAGCTTTTCTGCACGAGGTTCATCAGCGTTGCCCGTCAATCTATCGGTGGGTCCAATTTCTTTACGCCCAGCCTGCTAGGTTGTATGTTGGTAACGAGTGTATTGGGGCTACTACCGGAGTTCAACAAGGAGATCCCTTGGGGCCCCTTCTCTTTGCCCTTGCCTTACATCCCCTTATTCTCCAGGTTCAGGACCGCTGTAAACTCCCGTTTCATGCTTGGTACTTGGATGATGAGACGATTATCGGCAACGCCTCTGAGGTTGCTAAGGCCTTAGACATCATCAACGAGGAGGGGTCATCTCTAGGGCTTTATCTCAACATTAAGAAAACAGAGGTTTTTTGGCCGACATGCGACAGGCGGAAAGTTCAAGATGGGCTTTTCTCGAGAGGGATCGGTAGACCAGAGAAGGGGATTAAGCTCCTTGGTGGAGCTGTTAGTCGGGATCCTAGCTTTATTGAGGAGTTGGTAGGGCGGCGAGCCTCGGGGGCGGTTGACCTCATGAAACTCTTACCCTGTCTGAGAGATCCCCAATGTGAACTCCTTCTGCTAAGGTCGTGCATGGGGGTCGGTAAGTTACTTTTTGGGTTGCGGACTTGTCAACCACATTTTATGGAGGATGCGGTATCTCAGTTCGATGATGGCCTTAGAGAGGCTATAGAAGACATAGTAGTGGGTGGCGGCCCCTTCTTTGGTGACCTCTAGTGGCGTCTGGCATCTTTGCCAATGCGTCTAGGTGGTTTGGGCCTCTTCTCAGCTCGAGATGTTGGGGCTTATGCCTTTGTGGCGTCTAGAGCTCAGTCTTGGGAACTACAGGATCATATCCTTCGAAACTGTGAGGTCGTCGGGCTTGACCCGGACTATCAGCGGGCGCTTGAACGCTTAAATGTCTCTCTCCCAGACTTGGATATTGGCGGTTTTTCTTATAAGGACACCGCCCCCTCGAAGCCACAAAAAACTTTGGCGAATGCTCTGTTTAGCAAAATCGCTCAAAGCCTGGGAGAAGCTTTTGATTTGTCATCCCGCCATAAGGTGGTGTTTGAGTGCCTGAAAGGTCCCCATGCTCAGGAATTTTTAACCGTTATACCAATTGAGGGGTTGGGACAATGTATGTCTGCAGTAGAATATAGAGCCATCTCAAATACCGATTGATGATCCCTATGTACCCGGAAGATGAAACTTGCCCGATATGTCGTAAAGCTTGTATGGATAAATACGGGGAGCATGCAGTTCACTGTAAAGAGCTCCCTGGGTTCAAATATCGGCACGACTGGGTGCGCGATGCTTTGTGTGACATCTTAAGAAGAGCTGGGATTTCGGCTAAGAAAGAGGCCCCTGTGAATTTCCTCACGGACCCTATGGAAGGGAGATCTACTCTGAGACCAACGGATCTGCTCGTCTTTGGTTGTGCTGGGGGAAACATGCTTGTGTAGACCTCACGGGGGTTTCCCCTTTGGTTGGTTTAAGGGAAAACGGGTTTGTAGCTGGACAAGCGGCAAGAAAGGCAGAATCAAAGAAAGTGGATAAGCACGCTAAAGCTTGCGCAAAGAACCAGCATGTCTTTGTCCCTTTTGCCTTTGATACTTTTGGCTCCTTAGCGCCAGAAGCTATCCACTTCTTGACGAGGGTTCAACGGGTCGTCTACAACAATTGTTCAACCCCAAGGGGGCAAGGGTTCGTATTTGGAAGGTTAGGGTTTGCAATTCAGAAAGGATTGGCGGCGCAGCTTGTTGCCCGGCTACCTTCTGTTTTGATGTAACTTGGCAAGTTTTCTGAATTTAAAATAATATTATTTACTTTAGAGAAAAAAAAAACAAATACGATTTGGTCTCAGGATAACGTGTTATGCTACCTAACTCTTGTTATGTCATTATTTAGTGTTCAAAGGATTTGGATTATTGGATCTGCTTTACAAACATTATTAATGATACTCAATTATTTAGATCTTTTTAGTAGAAATCAGTTGGATACGGATTGGTATTAGAGATATAAACGAGCCAAACCGAGTCTGCTCGAGCTCAACTAGCTAAAAGTTTGGATCGAGCCGAACTTCAAGTATAAAAGCTAGCTTGTTGATTAAATGAGCTTTAGCCCGAACTTCACTTATTGAGCTCAAGCCGGCTAGCGAGCCTAAATGAGTTTTTTTTTATTAATTAAATTATTAAATATTGATTGATATATTACTTATTATTATATATAAACTAGTAAATTTCCCACCGCGTTGTGGCGGGTCCATATGTAAAGTAACTTAGATTTGTACGGTAAAGACCAGAATTGTTTCAAAACAAAAGTTACGTCAAAACGTTGATAAACTGAAGATGTACATAAAAAAATACAAAAACGTATTATATATGACCCCACTTATTTGCGAAAGAAATTTACGTCGAACACCAACCTGAACCTATACCGACACGTACAAATAAGTAAGGAAAATATTACGTCTATTGAAGTAAAAATGGTACTGTAACAACTCGGAAATTCGTTGTTATCTTTTTCTTTGTTTTATCACTGTACTTCTTTTGTAATCCCGATATTCGGTTGATAATAAAATTTATGTTAATTAATTATGGTATCGAATGTTATATCGCATCTAATCGCTTATTAAATCGCATCGCTAATCTCATCGCATCGCAAATCGCAGTTAATTATGTGGTTTTATGTTATTTATGTGTTATATGTGTTTGTGGTTATAATTACAATCGCTCTCGCACTCTCAAATCGCTAAATCGCACTATTATATCAACTATGGCTGCGTTTAACGTTTAATATAACTATCTAATGCGAACCGAATAACCAAACGAACTCTTAATGCGAAAAACGAAGAAAATTCAGCAAATTAAGTCAAGTTCGCTCGAACTTGGTGTTACCAAGTTCGGCCGAACTTGACTGATGAAAGCAGAATCCCTCTTTTATCTACAAGTTCGCTCGAACTTGTACATACCTGTACAAGTTCGCCCGAACTTAGCTATTCATCCCCAAAATCCCTACAAGTTCGCATGAACTTGTACAAATTTGTACAAGTTCGCGCGAACTTGTAGGGATTAATTTGTACAAGTTCAGCCGAACTTGCTCTCACCAGCCTTCATTTTTTGCTTCTCCTATAAATACCAAGCTCTGTTCTCTCATTTGAACTTGCTGCAAGTTCGCCCAGAGCTCTCAAAACCCGAAACCTTCGTGTTCTAAGTAAGATCAACCCGATTTCACTGCAACAACGTTTATCAACGATCTACAAAGGTTTACAACGATTTTGGCACAAGGCATAGCCTTCGTTTTCATCAAAACTCATTCTTTTACGAAAATCTTCATCTTTTTCTTCAAAAACTTCTGTTTTAAGCTTAGATCTACACAATACGAGTTCGTTTGGCGATAGTAGAGACTTCCCAAACACGAGATCTGCAAGATCTCGGCTTGTAAGTGATAGATCTGAGAAAAACCTTTGAAAACCATTTCTACACAAGATACGGACTTTTGATAATGTTTTGTTCATTTTTTGGTATGAAACGAAGCATCTATCATTCAAGATCCCAGACCTGGAAGCACAAGGACGTTTATGTCGGTTTACACAAGCCGGACTAACCCGAACGAACCCCGAGTTCGTCTGGATTAGCCCACGCTTTTGTAAAACGGGTAAAACCGCTCTAAAAAGACCTCTCCGACCTAAGTTCGCTCAGTAGCACAAGGTTGGAGGGATGAACACTTGATTTACTCAGCAAACGACGCGAAAACGTAAGATTTTGGACCCGAAAACATCAAGTTCGCTCAAGAAACAGCAGCTCCCCAGGTCAAGTTCGACCGAACTTGTACCCAAATGGGTCAAGTTTGACCAAACTTGTGCTATTCTCATCAGTTTCTTCACAAGTTCGACCGAACTTGTCTAGTTTCTTAGGAAACTATGCAAGTTCGCCCGAACTTGTCAATTCAGTAGAGTTTCCTTACAAGTTCGCCCGAACTTGACAAGTTTCTCAGGAAACTTATCAAGTTCGACCGAACTTAGCTCTCAACTCACCAAAACTTATCAAGTTCGCTCGAACTTGTGTGTTTACACACAAGTTCGCCCGAACACACAAGTTCGAGCGAACTTGTCTACTGCCCAACCAAGACTTAACCGTTTCAGCTTTTCGGAGACTGATGCACTTCCATTCGCGTATGCAGGCTGATCCGGCGCTCTTCTCAACTCTCCTCAGATCCCGAACTCTTACCTAAACGCACCCACCGTGAGTATACTTGACCCATTTTCGCTTTAACGCACTTTTTGGGTGTTACATACGTTCCTATATCAAAATCACAACACAAATCAAACTGTTTATCACACGCGAATAATCTGATTATATATGCTCAATACGTGATACTAGAAACATGTGACTAGGACTTATTTTCGTTAACTTGCCTCCTTAGCTAGTATGGTACTATAGTGTGGCTTACACACGACGGGGTCTAGTTAGGATGGACGCGCAAGCCTTCTCACGGTAGTTAGCATGAGAAATAAGCCTATGTTAATCTGTGTGAAATGTTTCGGTGTATCATGCTATGTAGTTAGGTTATTTCGCGAACGCTTTCTCGATTACGCTAGTAGTACTTAAACCTGTATACTCACCTTTACTTAATTGTATTGACTTGTATTTTAACGTATGTAACAGGTTGAGGATTTTAGCTATGGATGCTTGGATGTTGCATGCTTAGCGTAGTTTAGTTTGTTTGGTTAGTTTGTTTATGTATTTCAGATTTTGAACTTATGTATGAAATCTAGGGGAAATCAAACCCGGTTGAATTTTATGAGAAATCTCCATTTTGTAATAATTGTTTAAATGTTACGTTTAATAGTATGGGATATTAAGCAAGTTGTGATATGTTAAATGATTGTTATGGAACGTCTCTTGAAATCAATCTGGTCGCCTAGTGCCACTAACCCCAATGTTTTCGCCATCGGTTGGGGTATGACAGGTACCATGCATTGCGATGGCGCCGAAATGTAAAGTAAGCCGAATTTATAAAGTCTAATGAAACATATTATATTTGACACAACTTGTTGCAAAACAAAGTTTTGTGCTAAAACGTAGATTATCTGTAAACGTAAAAAAAACATATTATATTTGAGCCTAATTTTTAAAGCACGTAAAAAATGATTATAAAGCTTTTAGAAAGTTAAAAGGTTATAAGTGTTAATACTAAATGTTGAAGGATAAAAGCTAAAAAAACAAAATTATGGAATAAAAAAACTTTGATGACCAATGGCCAGCTGTCATGCAGCTGGTCATCAAGTTGTTATTGTAGGTATAGAGAATTTATGATAGAAATAAGATAGTATATATTATTCTTTATAGAAAATTTATAACTAAAAATATATAAAAAATGATTATAATTATATATATATATATAAAAATTTAATAATAAATAACAATATGCATAACCCAACCTTAAAAAATTACTTACAAGCCGAACCCGGGCTCAAACTTAGGCTCAACTTAGCTCGTTTACGCCCCAATTTGGTATAAAACAGACTATTTAGGTATCCAACAACATTGAGTTGTATCGATGGTTGCTCACTTAATCCAATAATATATCATATAATGTTACATGGTTCTAGCAAGTTTGTAAAATTATTTAAGTTACTTATTTTCTTTAAATTCAGTACATAACAATTAGGTATGTTAAAATGTAAAATTTTCCTATACGTTTTTGCACCTAACATAACCTATACAAAGTTTATTTATTTTGAATACATAATAAGATCATATATCATATACGTATAGTAATGGTCTGGTTCGGTGTCAAATTTTTAATAGGTCGGTTTGATTCTAAAAAGATTAAAAATTGTTATGGAATTCTTTGGACTATAAACCAGACAATAAACCTTGAATACACCTATTAAATAATCTTATGTATACATATACGCAATTGAGTAAGCGTTAGTTATAGCTTTGATGTATGATTTGAACACACGTACCTGATAGTTACGTATACCGAATTGATCATTTTCACTCAATTTTTCTTGCAATTCTTTGTTAGTGTGTTACATCTTTATGTCACTATTTTGACATTATACGCTATCAAAGATGCTTGTTTTTGACGGATTGTAGCATGTGCCACAATTAATAAGTTGGGCTACCTTATTTAGACATTATTTGTCTAAGCCTAAGTTATAAATCTTTTTTTAACGGCAAACTAATCTACTTCTAATAACCATCAATATATGCACGTTAGAGTATTTAAATCCTCCACCTCTAAGATAGAGAGGAGAAACATATTGGTTAAGAACAATAAAGTTCAAAAAAGGAAAAAGATGTAACTTTTGGTAGTTGATTTGTATAATGAAAGCATCAAAGGTTAAGAACAATAATGGCACCTCGAATCAACTGTAAAATTGGGAAATTCCCATGTAAGTACTTAGGGGTTCTAATGGGAGTTAACATGAATCAAATTCGTCATTGGAACTGTGTTGTGGATTGTTTAAAAAAAATATTAATGTGGAAGTCTAAAATGCTCTCGGTGGGGGTAGGGTAACGTTGTTAAAATCAACCTTGGACAGCCTTCCTTTATATTTCTTCTGTTTATTCAAAGCTCCATTGTGGTTTTGGATAAATTAGAAGTCCTTAGAAGGTTTTTTTTTGGGAGGTAACAACGAAAAATCAAAAATGGCTTGGGTATGTTGGGAAAAGGTTATAGGCCCTCTTGAAAAAGGAGGTCTAGGGTTGGGAAAGCTCAAGGATATGAACACAAGCCTTTTACTAAAGTGGTGGTGAAGATATAAACATGAAAAAGGAACCTTATGGGGGCGAACTATTACATCAATACATTCACATTTGCATTCGTCGTCATACATGCCGATCAAAGAAGGAATCACGACCACGTGGAACAACATAGCAAAAGTTGGGAAAGAACTTGAAAATTACAACATAAATCCAGCTTGTCTGATGAAAGGAAAAGTAGAAAATGGGAAAGAAATACGGTTTTGGCTAGATTGGTGGGTCGGAGACGGACCACTAAAGGATGCCTTTTAGCAATTTTTCGGACTTATTTGCATTGGAAAAGAACAAGAAAGCATCAAGGAAAGGAAAGAGAGGTGGGAATGGAGACAAAATCTGGAGACAACCGAATTACGCAACCAATTTTAACAAATGGAAGCACTGACACAAACAATAAATCTTGGAAGTGAGAAGGATAGGTGGGAATGGATAACGGCGAAAGACGGGATTTTTTTGGTAGCTTCAACAAGAGCAGAACTAAGTAAATTTGCAGTTCCGTATCGACCAGTGGATAAAGTGGGTGCCAAAAAAAGTGAATATCTTTGGGTGGCGCGGAGTACAATATCGTTTTCCGACCATGGTAGGTTTAAAAAGAAGAGGAATGGTACCCGGATCTCGAAATTTGCAAACTCTGCGGTGAAAGGGAAGAAGATGTCGATCACTTGTTCACAAGATGTTACGTTGCATCAGTATTGTGGCAAAAAGTTAGTGCTTGGTTTAAAATACAACAAATTTTCGCTTTTACAATGAATGATCTCTTGGAATATCATAAACAAGCGACAATAGAAGAAACTGAAAAGAAAACCTTGCAAGTAGTAATAATAGCAACATGTTGGGGAATATGGAAACCGAGAAATGAAAGTATATTTGGTGAGAAAAGGGCTAACATAGAAGCGATTTTCGGGGAGATGGAAGCAACTTCATACCTCTGGATAAAAAGCAGCGCAAAAGGTTGGAGTATGGAGTGGAATAGTTGGAGACGTTTTGAGGTCTCGAATAGCTGAAGTTATTTAATGTTATCTATTTATTTGGTGATAAAAATGAGGTGGTTGGCTTGGTAGCTTACTAACCATTTGATTATGTAATATGTGTTTTGTAACTTTTGGTGATGAATGTGAAGGGAATCCATGGTATAACTTTACTTTTATTTTATGAACTCGGTTCATATAAATATGTATTTGTTTGCTACAAAGATTAGTCAAAACACTTTTGACAAGTAAGAGTACATGTATATATATGTTAGTTAAAATAAACTTTAAAGAGTCGCAAATCATATATACATTTTTAAGCAACGGAAGCGTATGTAACAAAACATGAATACCTTTTATACCAAGGAACACCTTGTGATGGAACAAGGTCACCGACATGCAAGTACGAAATGTAAACACAACCATAGGGGGTTTTAGATATACCTTTGGTTAGTAATAACCGCGTGAGACACCGAGGTGAGCTAGAACAAGACGGGAACAAGCTGAAAAACCGCGGCTCCTTTTCAGTCGGTTAGCGGCAGCGTTGGCCGAAAAACGGCGACAGCAGCGACGGGACAATGGAGACGGCGACGGCCGGAGTAGCGGCGGTCAGCGGCAGCAAGTGGCGGCAAGAGGAGGGTGACGGCTGGAAAAGGGGTGGCGGCTATGGAGTGTGGCAACTAGGGTTTTTGCTTTGCACTTGTGTCTCATGTCTTAACCTATGCTTATGCTTATATAGCTAAGGATTAGGTTAAAATTAGAAACCCTAAGGCCCACAAGCCCACACCCTTTCCTGTTGTCTTTCTTTCAGCCCATTAGCAATAGTCCAATTATAAAAACCCAACAAGATTAGGATTAATATAACATTTAATTTACAACTTTATAAAATAAACTATTACTAATTGTTCCTGTAAAATATGACATTTAATCTAATTAAATAAATTACCTCGTTGTCCTCGGTGTAACTCTTACGGCTCAAGACCCGGTCGGTAGCGTTGACTTATCAAACCGGACATAAATATCCAGCAGCTCCCACTTGGACGGTCTCTGATAAGATCTCAACGCAGACAGCCAGCGGTGCTCTAGCTACACATAGCTGCCCCCAACAGGTCATGACACTTTAAAGTCACTAACCAAGGTATCTTCCCTTAGCAACGGCTTGCTACTTGAAGACAATAGACTTATGGTAATCGTTGTCATATATCCTTTCTGTAAAAGACATCGATTGAACAATGAGACATGGATCAGGTTCAATCTCATATCGTGTTCAATCATTATCGTTCTCGTTCAAGAATCAAAGTGGTCCAATCAAACACACAGTACGTTTGGGTAAGACCTTACACTTCACCAATTTGAATCAACGAGGGCGCCCATATGTCTAACTGTTACGTACAACGTAAGAGTACAGAATCCCATCTTGACTACATACAACTCCCACTGAACTTCAGAACTATTCCCAACCAATGCCTTTATGACTGGCAGTTACGCGACAGCGGTTGACACTGATCTAAGAATAGTCTTCAGTAAACGAAAGTTCTAGTATGTATCTCAGGTCAGAGGATACTAAATGAGTATACCAAAATCAAATACATCTTATGACCAAGATCCATGAAGATGATTTGATGCGAGTTACATCTGACGTCATTCGTAATGAGGTCTGTGAGTTTGGAAGTCAACTCCTTGAGTCCAAAGTCAAAATAGTCTTAATTCAGAGTCGATCCCACGAGTCTGACCGACTACAGATAATTTTAGAATACAAGATTCATGGATTAAACGTATCAAATTCGAACACAGTTGTAGGATTCAAGAATTGCATTTAACTAGTAAATCAAAACGAATGCAAGAGTACAACTGTTTGATGTTCGTACATCCAAATACTAAATCAAAACATATCACTAGCTAATCGAAGCCCAATAGAGTCCATGTGATGATCATGTTTTTCTTGAGTCATTGGCTTAGTAAACGGGTCAGCTAGGTTTTGATCTGTGTCAATTTTGCTTATAACGATGTCTCCACGTTCCACAATCTCACATATGTAGTGGAACTTTCTCAAAATGTGCTTGGCTTTGTGATGTGATCTAGGCTCCCTGGCTTGAGCAATAGCACCTATGTTATCACAAAATATCTGGATGGGTTTCATGATACTTGGAACCACATCGAGATCTGTTATGAACTTCTTCATCCAAGCAGCTTCCTTTGCGGGATCTGATGCGGCAATGTACTCAGATTCCGTGGTGGAATCAGCCACAAACACTCTGCTTGGAGCTTTTCCATGATACTGCTCCTCTGTTGAGAGTGAACACGAAACACGTTTGTGAGCGAGAGGTATCTCGGTCAGTTTAAAAACTAGCATCAGTGTAACATTTTACAGTGAGCTCCTCATTGACTCCTCCAAATATCAAGAACATATCTTTTGTCCTTCTCAAGTACTTAAGGATGTTCTTAACTGCAGTCCAATAGGCAATCCCAGGGCTCTGCTGGTAACGGCTCGTCATGCTCAAAGCATACGAGACGTCTGGTCGAGTATATACCATAGCATACATGATAGAACCAACCGTGGAAGCATATGGAACTGCTTCCATTTGCTTTATCTCACGGTCCTTAGAGGGAGATTGTGATTTGTTCAAGATGGTTCCTTTAGTCATTGGAACGCCTCCTTTCTTGGAGTTTTCCATCTTAAAGCGTCTTATCACTTGATCTATGTATGTGCTCTAGGTTAGCCCAAGAAGTCGCTTAGATCTATTCCTATAGATCTTGATTCCCAGAATGTAAGCGGCTTCTCCAAGATCCTTCATTGCAAAACAAGATCCCAACCAATGTTTAACTTCCTTAAGCATGGGGATGTTGTTTCCAATGATCAATATATCATCTACATACAAGATGAGAAATGATATAGCACTCCCACTAGCCTTTCTGTAAACACAAGGTTCATCTTCGTTCTTGACAAAATCAAACTCTTTGACTTTCTGGTCAAAACGAAGATTCCAGCTCCGAGATGCTTGCTTGAGTCCATAAATGGACTTGTTTAGCTTACATACCCTATTGGGATATTTTGGATCGATAAAACCGTCGGGTTGAACCATGTAAACATCTTCAGAAAGATGTCCATTAAGAAAGGTGGTTTTAACATCCATTTGCCAGATTTCGTAATCATAGTATGCAGCTATGGCAAGTAATATCCTGATCGATTTGATCATAGCAACGGGCGAGAAAGTTTCATCATAGTCAACACCTTGAGTGTCACACCCCGACCCGCAGCGGAAATGGTGATCGGGGCATGATTGGGTTTTCATCAAAACTCATGACATTTATTATAAAGTTTCATATTTATTATTTCTTTTTAAAGGAGAACCATTACAATCAATCATACAAGTACAATATGTTCTATACATTTTCCAAGACTTCATTATTTTTCTTCTAGGGCAATTTCCTATGTGATCATTGCTTCAACCTGTCCACCTGTATCATGCGTAAAAGTAGGGTTTTTGGGTCAACAAAAAGTTGGCGAGTGAATCCTATGAAAACATTTAAACGTGTTTATTGTATCGATTATAAAATAAAGTGCATAACCACATATGAGTAAACGTAGATGTAAATTTAATCACAAAACACATAATATTAATTATTGCACACGCACACACCAAATGAATGATTTTGAGGCACGCGATGTTCAACTCGTCTCCCACGAGGAACTGATGGGCCTAATGAAATGATTTTGAGACACGCGATGTTCAACTCGTCTCCCACGAGGAACTGATGGGCCTAATGAATGATTTGCACGCAACTTGACAATATGTAAACACACATCACAACAAACAATATTTACATTATAAGTTTAGATCATATAATGGTAGTAGCACGAGTTTGAGTAAGCGAATTAATTTAAGCGACACATGATACACCCCAAAACATGAATGAAAAGGGGGAATTTGTAAGAATTCACTCACAGTGGGTGCGTTTCTTGGATTGATGATGAATGCGCACGAATTTGGATTTAACCACGAGAGAAACTAACCTAAATAATAACATAATAATTCGATAAATAAATAAACTTTTATTTGAGATTAATATTTTTAATTAGTGTCTTAATGGGATTGTTAGATTTATTTTTGTGAGTTCAATGAAATTTTCTAACTTCAAAAATATTATTTTTAAGAGTTTTTAATTGATTTTTAAATAGAATAAATAAATAAAAAGAAAATAAAAATTTTGACTTTTTGACCGTTGACCGGTCGGACCGTGTTAATTATGTGCGCTGAGTGAGGTTCGAACTCGTGACTTCCCGTACGCGTGCACGCAGCTCTACCAACTGAGCTACGTGTCTAACCCGAAATATTTCTGATTTTAATTATATTTATATACTGTTTGGATCATTCAGAATTTTATTTAATTAAAAAGATTTTTAAACCAATCGAACCGGTGTGAGAGTCTGGACTCGAACCCGCGACCTACGGTTCGTGTGCACACAGCCCAACCAGTTGGGCTGTGTGTCTAACCTGTTAGTTTTATCGATATTTATTATACTTATATACTGATTAGTATGTTTCAGAAATTAATTAATTAAAAAGGTTTTTAAATCAACTAAACCGGTGTGTTGGACATAACTCGAACCTGCGACCTTAGTGTGACTTGCACCCAGCCCGACCAACTGGGCTGGGTGTCTAACCCGTATTATGTAGTTCCTGTATTATATTTAACAACATACTGTGGAACAATCTGTTGTGGTTTCAAAAAAATGGATTTTATCTCAGCAGAAACGGACATGTTCAAGACTCGAACCCGACATCATGTATGTAAAATGCACACAGTCCACCGCTGGACTGTGTGTCTAACCCGGTTATAAACCCGATTTATATTATATATATATATACAACAATAACTTCATCTTCTTCCCAAATCCTCTGCCCGACTGTTAAGCCTTTAATTGATTTGTTCAAAGCTGAATTTATAACAGAATCATTATACGCAAGATAGGAAAAAGGTTTGTACCGAATCGAAAGGGGGTGTTAAGTTTTCCTGTTGAATTCTGGTGTTGAACGGGATCTCCGGCGAAGTAACTCCGGTGAACTGTGATTGCTCCGACGACAGAAAGTTGATCAAGGGATTTAAGTGCAAATCTCCAGAGAGAAAAGGGCGAGGTTTTTGTGAAGGTGTCGGTGTTTATAATGCAGATGGTCAAGCACAAGATTTTCGGTTTTCAAGAATTTCGGTCAAATCTCTCCGGCGGTTACGACTGGAATTGACTGTAGACGTCGGTTATAACCGATGTCGAAGTCGGTTATAACGTTATAGTCAAAAGGAAAATGGCTAAACTCGCGGATTGCCGGATTTTCCGGTGATCGCGAGTTCTGCCGCGCTGAAGTCTGCTTTCGAATTCGAGTTTTATGTTAAGTATTATTTATTTCAGTATTATTCCAAACTTAAGTGTGTGGCGGAGTGGTGTGTTGGTTGTTTGTTGAACCGGCTGACCCGGGTTCGAAACCCGGCAGCCTCATCTCATTTTTTACTCACTTACTTTTATCATTTATTAATTAAAATTTATAAATTCTAGAATGTTTATTAATTATGTATTGTTTAAAATTAGTTTGAGCCATAAATATGCAACGAAAATTTTAACTGGATGTTCGATTAATAAACGAAGCGGGTTTTGGAAACCCGTTTTTCGACGGATGTTACATTGAGTTTGAGTGAAACCTTTCGCTACTAGTCGTGCCTTATAGGTTTGTATATTTCATGCATGTCGGTTTATTTTTTGAAAACCCGTTTACTCCCTACTACCCGAGATTCGGGGGGTAGCTCAACCAAGTCCCAGATGTAACATTTGTCGAAAAACGGGTTTTCGAAACCCGCTTCGTTTAATAACCGAACAATCAGTTTTAAATTTTGTTGTTTCATTTACGGCTTATTTTAATTTTAAATGATTCATATTTGATCAACACAATAAAAGATATAAATTAAAATTTTAAAAATATAAAAGTGAATTAATTAAAAAGGAAAACCGGCTGCCGGGAGTCGAACCCGGGTCAGCCGGATATTTTCCTCAAAGACTTAACTCGCGTGCCATAAACCACTCCGCCACTTTGATTTTCTGATAATGTAATGAATCTAATAATTCAAATATTAATATGCGGAATTCAAAACCCGGTCAATTTGCGCCCAAACAGCAGTCGTCGGAAATCCCGACGACTTCGCCGATAATTTACGTTTCCGCTCAAATTAGCCAATGAATTAACTCTAGCGACGGTTATAACCGACGTCTGAACCCGCGACATCAGCCATAACCGCCGGAGAACGGCTGACTTTGAATTAAGACCGAATTCAGACCCCATACATCTCGATACTACCCTATAAACTCACCCACAATTCACCAGAAACCTTTTCGCTCTCCAATCGCACCTTTTCTCGACGAAATCTTACTCGCCGGAAAACATCTGCAAGTCGCCGGGAAACCGAAACTTCCACCTGCACGGTAAATACTTCGATTTTTCTGACTCGTTCCTTTATTAGACAAACTCTAATATAAATCCCTCACCCAGAATCCTTTGCAGTCGACGTTGTCGGATTATCTGATTCGCCGGAGAAATTTCTGAACTTTCAGGGAAACTGCTGATTATCGGTATGATTCTTCTATTTCACTGATAGTCATTACCCAGTAGCTCCACTTCACATCTAATCCCTCCAATTTGTTGGTAGATTCTATCAGCCGCAACTCACCAAGACGGAGCCGACGACCTTGCCGGACGTTTGAAGAAAAACGAGCAGTTGGTACAATCAACCCTCCAATCTCTTTCCATTCATTTTCTTTTCGATGGCTCATAACGTTCATTGAGCTAACTTAGCAAATAACAGTCTTTTGATCGATGTTTATGTTTTGAACGAAGAAGATGAAGTGTGGTATAATATAAGAATAATTAAAATCGGTTTAATAAACGGGTTAGACACACAGTCCAGCGGTGGACTGTGTGCAACAAACATACACGAGACGCGAGTTCGAATCCTGTCCCAACTTTACTCACTTGAAATAAAAATCTGCCTTTTTAACTGAACCAGGTTGACGCTCAGTCTATGTTAAGTATAATGAAAACCGAGTTTATAACCAAGTGACACACACAGTCCAGCGGTGGACTGCGTGTACGCTAACCCACAGGTCCCGGGTTCGAGGCCTGTGGTCAGCACCGGTCCGTTACGTTTAAAAGCTTTTTAGAAATAAACAATTTTCGGTTCAAAGTAAATAGTATATAAGTATAATTAAAAACAGAATTATTTCGGGTTAGACACGTAGCTCAGTTGGTAGAGCTGCGTGCACGCGTACGGGAGGTCTCGGGTTCGAGCCTCGCACAGCGCATAATTTCACACAATTAAACCGGTCAGCAGTAACAGGTCAACGGTCAAAATCAACTTTCTTTTTTATTATTTATTTTATTTATTTTAATCAATTATTTAAATTAAAAATCAATTAAAAATACTTAAAAATAACGTTTTCAAGGTTAGAAAGTAGCCTTAAACTCACAAATTTATACCCAAAAATCTTATTAAAATAGTTAATAAAATCCACATACTTACCGTGCCTTTTCATTACTCATTTGGTTAGTTATCTCTCGTCGATCAATCCCCTAAATTCGTGTGCATCCAACATCTTCAATCAAACGCATCCAATGTGAGTGAATCTCTACCAATTCCCCGTTTTAATCACATTTTGGGGTGTATCATGTGTCGTATTTATTTATTATAATTAAACATTGTGCATCCATCATGTTCATGATCAAATGTGTATCCAAGGTGTATTCATTGTTTGTGTGGTTGAAGTTTAGATTAAATTTTATCATTTCAGTACATACATTTCATAGGCCGCCGCTCCCCATTACCTATGAGCGTGAGCTGTTCCCCATTACCTATGAGCGTGAACCAGGCGTTGCCAACATAAGATCGGCTCCGTTTGATTGAGCCTTGATCTCACATACATTAGCATAGGCCGTCCGTTCCCCATTACCTATGAGCGTGAACGGGACGTAGCCAACTTATACATTGTCATTCTTATTTCATGCTTAAGCAAGGTGGTTTGTGATTGTTATGTTTACATACATTTGTTCACATATGATTATTGCACAATTTTCCCAAAATTAAATTAAATAATAAATCAATAACAAATGTTTTAAACAAGGTTCACTCGCCAACTTTTGTTGACCCAAAATTTCCCATTTTTTTACACATGATACAGGTGATCAAGTTGAAGCAAGAAACATATAGGGCGGCCTAGAAGAATAAACCAGTTTAGATTATGGATTTGTTTAGTTAATCTTTCCTTTCCTTGTATTGTATGAATGTGACTTGGAACTTTGAAATGTAATTTGGATTTAATAAATATGAAACATATTAGTAAACATCATGAGCTTTGGTGATAACCCAATTATGCCCCGACTCTTATTTCCGCTGCGGGTCGGGGTGTGATACCAGACTTGATTGTCACGCATGGATTGCATCTCGGCTTCCATGGCCTCTAGCTGTAACATTCGTGAAAATCGGGTTTCAAAAACCCGCACCGTTTATCAATCAAATATTCGCTTAAATAGTTCAAGAATGTTATATTAAGTTTCGTTACGCATTTATTCATCATTCAAATTTGAGTTATTAATTTGTAGTTAATAAATAAATTAAAGAGTTAAAATATTAAAAAAACTAATAGTATTAATAATTAAGGTTTAAAACAATAAAAAAAATACAAAGGGGCAACCAGGTTTCGAACCCGGGTCCCCATCGAATCCACACACAACACACACCACTGCACTACACACACACATTTGGAAATAATCAGAAATCAATTAAGTTTTATATCGAAACAAACGCAAAACTTGCAAGTTCAAATTCGCAGAAACCAGTAACTGTCGAAAACTAAAATTTTTCAATCAACACAATTGACGTTTTCCTTATGATTAAACGTGTGTAACTGATTTCCAACATCAGTTATAATTGAAAACCAGAATCAATTGATTTGAAACCGAAAGAAATCATTGGTCTTTAAGAATTGAAACCGAAATCTATGATTGAATGGTTACACTATAAATATCAATCCTTACCCCTCAGCATGAACTCGTTCAAATCTCTCAAACTCTCTTAAACTCTTGCTAAAACACTCTAACGTTGTCCCTGCAAGTCGCCGGAATTCTCAGTTACTCGCCGGAAAACCGAAGAATCCATTCCATTATTGCCTTACTCTAAAATAAGACTTCTAGAGCTCAGACAGAAATCACCCACACTCACCTCAAGCTCCCTGAGGAGCCTCTGTCGCAAGTTAAACTTCGCCGGAATTTCTTTCAGTCGCCGGAGTTTCTGCACATTACCGGAATCCAACCGGAACTTCCGTAACATTCTTCGATCGGTATATCCATCTTACTCTCTTTCGAATTCAGTTGTATAGCATTCTAATGTTAAACAAAATTTTTTTTTTTGAATTAACAGTCGGAATTATGATTCTGGATTTTATTTGATAAAAAAAAGATAAAGTCGAGTTAGTGTTTAATTAAAAACGGATATCTAACCGGGTTAGACACACAGTCCAGCGGTGGACTGTGTGCAAACATTATATACGCACCCGGGTTCGAATCATGCACACAGTTCCGATTTCATGAATTATACACACCCTTTTTAATACTCACATCTAATCAGATTCTGTAAGTGTTTAAAATTAATAAAAACCACTTATTCATCGGGTTAGACACCCAGCCCAGTTGGTTTGGCTGGGTGCAACACAACACTCGAAACGCGGGTTCGAGTCCAAGCTCTCACACTGGTTCGACAGTTTAAATCCTTTTTAAAAATTGAATAATTTCTAAATAACTTAACTAGTATATAAGAATAATAAAATCAGAGATTATTTCGGGTTAGACACGTAGCTCAGTTGGTAGAGCTACGTGCACGTATACGAGAGGTCCCGAGTTCGAACCTCACTCAGAGCATAGAAAACACAGTCTGACTGGTCAGACCCGGTCAACGGTCAAAAAGTCAACTTTTTATTTCTTTTTATTTATTTATTTAAATTGAAAAATCAATTAAAAATACTTAAAAATAGGATTTTTAAAGTTAGAAAATTTCCTTAAACTCACAAAAATAAATCTGAAAATCTCATTTAAGAGCACTAATTAAAAATATTAATCTCAAATAAAATTTATTTATTTATCGATTTATTACGTTATTATTTAGGTTAGTCTTCCCTCGTCGGTTGAATCATAAATTCGTGCGCATTCATCATTATCAAGGAACGCACCCACTGTGAGTGAATCCTTACAAATTCCCCTTTTTATTCATGTTTTGGGGTGTATCATTTGTCGATTTAATTATTTCGTTTATTCAAACTTGTGCTATTACCATTATATGACCTAAACTTATGATGTAAATATTGTTTGTTGTGATGCGTGTTTACATTTTGTCAAGTTGCGTGCAAATCATTCATTAGGCCCATCAGTTCCTCGTGGAAGACGAGTTGAACATCGCGTGCCTCGTTAGATCGGCTCCGTTTGATTGAGCCTTGATCTCATTGTTCATCATTTGGTGTGTGTGCTTGTGCATTAATTGATATTATGTGTTTTGTGATTAAATTTATATTTACGTTTACTCATATGTGGTTATGCACCTTTTTATAACCAAAATAACAAATTCGTTCAAATGTTTTCATAAGATTCACTCGCTAACTTTTGTTGACCCAAAAACCCTATTTTTACACATGATACAGGTGATCCAGTTGAGAAAAGAAACACATAGGATGGCCTAGAAGAATAAACAAGTTAATGCTTTGGAATGGACATTTAGTTTTGTTTCCCTTTGTAATTGTATGATTTTTGTTTAATACTTTAGTTTGTAATGGAAATGTAATTGAACATGTTATGCTTGTATGTCTATTGTAACTTCTTCTTTAAAAGAGAAATAATAAATATGAAACTTTATAGTAAATGTCATGAGCTTTGATGAAAACCCAATCATGCCCCGACTACCATTTCCGCTGCGGGTCAGGGTGTGACACTAGCCATTTCGTAGAATCAGAATTAGAAATAGTAGATTTGTAACTAGTAGGCTCGTCATCAGACTCGGCTACTGTCAAGACTTCAGAACCCTCAATATGCCAAAGGTATCTATCGGGTTCTTTACGAGTCCTGATGCTCCTGTGAAGGCTTGTGTTCAAGTCTGAACCAGTGTTAACAATTTGTTGTGGTTCAGACGTTCCGGCCTCCTCAACGGTTGTTTGTGGTCCTTGAACTTCTTCAAGATCCACTAGGTTACTTCCAGTTCCTCGACTAAGAAGCTCATCTTCAAGGAATCTTTTAGCCTTCCTTTTGATGGAAATCTTATTTGCATCAAGATGGTAGAAGTAATAACCGCTTTGGTTATAGTATCCGACGAAAACAACCTTTTCGCCTCGAGGGTCGAGCTTGTCATCAGAATCACTTGTGATGTACGCATCACACCCCCATATTCTAAGGTAACTCAAGTTTGGCTTACGCCCACACCATATCTCATATGGAGTCTTGTTCACCTTTTTGGTCGGCGCTAGATTTACGAGTCGTGCAGCAGCCATAAGAGCAAAACCCCAAAAGGAGTGAGGCAAATTTGTTCTACACATCATCGATCGAACCATATTCAGTAGGGTTCGATTTCTCCTTTCACACACGCCATTAAGTTGGGGCGTGCCAGGTGGAGTGGGTTGTGAAACTATTCCATGTTCCTTTAGATGATCGAGAAATTCTAAGCTGAGGTATTCACCGCCTCGATCTGAGCGAAGCATTTTAATCTTTCTATTAAGTTGGTTTTCAAATTCGTTTTGAAACTCTTTGAACTTTTCAAAGGTTTCATGCTTATGCTTCATAAGATAAAGATTAGCATATCGACTATAATCATCGATGAATGTAACGAAGTATCTTTCGTGATTCCTAGTCATGGTTCTAAAAGGACCACATACATCTGAGTGCACGAGTCCTAATATATCACTAGCTCATTCACCAACATGGGTGAAGGGATCCTTGGTGAGTTTGCCAGCTAAGCATGATTCGCAATCATCAAATGTGTCCGCTCTGGTGGATTCAAGAATCCCCTCAGATTGGAGCCATTTTATGCGTGCCTAGCTTATGTGGCCAAGTCTACAATGCCATAGGAGTGAATCACTTGTACCATTTTTCTGACGTTTAAAAGGTGACATATGTTATTGCTAGGTTGAAGATCAATTTCATAAATACCGTTTCGAGGTTTAGCCTCAAAATAGTAAGTACCATTTAGATAAGCAGAAATAGCAACATTATTAAAAACATATCTAAATCCTTGTTCAGACAACAACGAAACTGAAATGATGTTCCTGGTCAAACCAGGTGCAAAAAGACAATTGTTCAAAACAAAAACAAGACCAGAAGGACATGTAAGATTAAATGTGCCAGTTGCTAGAACTGGGACTTTCTTCCCATCGCCAACAATGAGCTCCATATTCCCTGGTTTCAGTTTCTTCCACTTTTCAGGCTCCTGCAAGACATTAACGATGTGATAACCACATCCGGTATCAAATACCCATGTGTTGCTAGAAACAGTGAAAAGCTCGATAACATATATTAGAATACCTGAAGAAGTGCCTTCTCCATTGGTCTTCTTTGCTTTGAGCTTAGCAAGATACTCGGGGCAGTTACGTTTCCAGTGCCCCATCTTGTTACACTCATAGCATTGCCACTCTTCTGAATGAGGGGCTTTCACAGCTTGTTTGCTCTTGTTGGTGGCAGGTTTGGCGACAGGAGCCTTTTCTTTATTTTTGTTGTTGTGACTTTTCTTTGTTCTGGGCTTCCTAACACCATCAGATCGAACCATTAACACTTGGTTTGTTTTGTTGGAAATGTTCATCTCTGCCGTTTTGAGCATCCCATGTAGCTCCGGCACTGTCTTTACCTAGTCATTTATACAAATTGATCATAGTGACTGGAAAGAGAGTTGAGAATGAAGTCAACAACCATCTCATCTTGGAGAGGATAACCAAGTTTGTTTAATTGGTCGATGTAGCCTTTCATCTTAAGGACATGAGCACTAACTGAGGAACCCTCTTGTATTCTACAACTTATGAGTTGTTTCATGGTGACATAGCGTTCCTGACGGGCTTGTTTCTGAAACATGCCTTTCAGTTGCTCAATCATGTCGAAGGCACTCATGTCTTCCATATTCTTCTGGAGATCCGGGGACATGGTGGCTTTCATGAGGCAAGCAACTTCCATGGCATTTTCTTTATGTTTATCGAAAGCCTTCTTCGCAGCCCCAGCATTGTTTTCGGGTGCTGTTGGGATCGGGGTTTCCAAAACATAGAGCCTTTTTGCCATTTTGAGAACGATTCTCAAGTTGCGGTGCCACTCAAGAAAATTGGTGTTATTTAGTTTATCTTTCTCAAGTATGGACTTGAGAGCAAAAGAGGAGTTGTTTTCAGATGACATCTGTTAAGCAAAAATTTAGTTAATTAGTATTTTTAATGTATTTTCCTTATTTAGTGAGGTGAGACGATAAGGAACGAGAATCCGGTTAGAAGTTCTTTCTAAAGGCAGCTGTAGCACACAACATTAGCAAGAAGTTCAAACGGACTGACAACGATTGTCAATTGTGAGAAAGCACAACTCCTGGGGTTTATGAGGCTGCGAGGACAACCTTTTGCCCTTGCATTGATACGTTTGGCCTCATCTATGCCACTTTTATTCTCGAGACAGCTGTAGCATGTAACACGAGAAGAAAAGTAATAGTCGTCCTAAAACAGTCACATGTGGAAGGGTCGGATGTGTCGACGAAGCCTTTGCACCTTGGAAGGATAAACTAGACACCAAGTGTCGTGCTGTGGCTCCAACACTGATGGTTCGCATTATGCCCCAAGTGTTACTAGTAGTAGGATGTCATAGACCATTGATTTTAATTTTACCAAATAGGGTCGTTATAGTCGGTTTTAATTTAGATATTAAATTTGCGACTATACCAAAAGGACCCTTTCACCTCTCGGGACAATTAGTTTTAGATAACTTATAAAACTAAGTTTGTCGCGACTTGAAATAACTAATTAAAGTTAATAGCGGAGACTATTAAGTTCATGAGTTTTAAAGATGTGAGAAATTTTTTTTAGAACTCTAATGGTTATAGAAAATTACAAGTTGCGAGAACTTGCTTTTCTCGATTTCATTTTAAAAACCCCTTTTAAAAATGCGTATTGGTATTAGGTTGATTTGTAATAACATTTATTAAAGGCAACCATAATAGCAAAAATGAATATGTAAATCATATGGGCATGGTTATGATCTTGCTAGAGCCAAGTAGCAAGATCAAAGGGGTCACGGTCACAACACACAAAACAACCACAAGGTAGACTTGAGTGCATCTTGTTGTCTTGAGCGACTCCCACTAACTCCAAGACTCCTCTTAGCATTCGGTTTTTCTTCGGGTCTTCGTATCAACAACATTTAACAAGTAAACATAATATATATAAAAAACCCTATCTATTACAACTTTGAACCACAAACTGGGCCAAAACCATAAACTAATCTATTACAACTTTGAGCTGCAAAATGGGCCAAAACCATAGACAAAACCAAACATAAAACTCAACCACAATGTCGGGCCCGATTTACATATTCAACATAACCAAAGGTTTCTTGAGGCAATTTTGGTCAACAAATATTAACAATTAAAAATGACCAAAATATATATTGCCTAAAATAAAATAAATCAAAAACTTTAAACTTTAAAGTTTGTGACTTATTAGTCCGGTGAAAAATAAAGACCGGTTTCGATTTGCATGTGGTGAGCATCGGCTCTGATACCACTGAAGGGAATCCATGGTATAATTTTACTTTTATTTTATGAACCCGGTTCATATAAGTATGTATTTGTTTGCTACAAAGATTAGTCAAAACACTTTTGACAAGTAAGAGTACATGTATATATATGTTGGTTAAAATAAACTTTAACTAGTCACAAATCATATATACATTTTTAAGCAACGGAAGCGTATTATACCAAGGAGTGTGGCAACTAGGGATTTTGCTTTGCACTTGTGTCTCATGTCTTAACCTATGCTTATGCTTATATAGCCAGTGATTAGGTTAAAATTAGAAACCGTAAGGCCCATAAGCCCACACCCTTTCCTCTTGTCTTTCTTTCAGCCCATTAGCAATAGTCCAATTATAAAAACCCAACAAGATTAGGATTAATATAACATTTATTTTATAACTTTATAAAATAAACTATTACTAATTGTTCCGGTAAAATATGACATTTAATCTAATTAAATAAATTACCTCGTTGTCCTCGGTGTAACTCTTACGGGTCAAGACCAGGTCGGTAGCGTTGACTTATCGAACCGGACATAAATATCCAACAAAAATGAAGTTTTTTGCCGTTCAAAAGAAAAATAAAGGTAAAAAAAAAGATGTAACTTTTGGTAGTTGATTTGTATGATGAAAGCATCAAAATTTTATTATTCACTTCCAACTTTTATGATTTATATACAACTGAAAAAATCAAGCGAAAAGTTCTAGTTGGGTGGGTTAAAGTAAAGAGCCAAAATAAGGTCATTGGCTAGTGTTTACACATACATTCCGGAACCGGATACACTATTACATCCCGGTCTCTCCTATTAGCCCTCGGTTGTGGTTGCCCCTTGAAATCCATAGACATTGTTACATATTTTCGGTGTCCCACATACGCACGATGACCCTTGAAAAACACAAAGAATGTTAAAAGTTAACCATAAGCCATGAACTTGTATAATAGCTAGGATACAGACCTGCAATGCTCGGGCCATGTGTCCGTTGTAAGAAGGCAGAAAGACATCACTGCTCAATGAAACAACATAGTCGATTGCTGTCAAGATAGTGGTTCTGTTCCTGTATGGACCAAGTTCCCCATCTCGAGCCAGCATATCTTTCCTCACCACATTTTCAAACTCTGTCTTCAATGGCAGAATGGCTCGATCACCCCCAAACGGCTCACCCCCTGCAATGTACACTCGAGCATTTGCTGGTGCCCCTGAGTCTTTAAGGAGTCTGCAAGTATTTTGGGTCAAATATAGAGCACTTTTCAAGTCACAAAACGTGTAAAACTTGTACCTTGCTGCTTCTAAGGCATTAAGAGGGCAATTAGTATTTGAATTTGCAGCAAGAAACTCGGGGCTAGACTCTCGTTCTTCACTTATGATAATATCATACTCTGCGCCTAAGCCTGTTGGGCAGCCTGTTCTGACCCACAAATCTTTTTCAAGACTGAGATGAACAGCTACATACGGGCCTTCGATCCACATTCTTCTTGCAATTCGGTTACCAAGATCTCTAACTGGTTTTGCAAATTTCAGTGCATGAAAGGCTACCTGTTACAAGCAAATGCGATCAAAAGAACTGAATTATCTCAAAATAAAGGAAGTCCAAACAGTTGATCACTTCTACCACCTTGCATTTAAGTTTTTGAAGATCCGGTGAAAGATTCTTTGACAGTTTCGAATCCAACCCTGTTAACACAAGAGACCCGTCTTCGTTGAGCTGCAAAACATTAAGGTTTTAAAGACTGTTAACGGTCGACGTTTCAAGAACTGAAAGTCAGCAGATATTCTGATTAATGTTTCTTACTTTCTTGAAGAATCTTGCACGAATCCAAAACGGAGGGACGTTATGCGGAATTTGATTCTCTAACGACTGCAACGAAACTAAACGTGTAGAGGGTAGTGACGACACTACTCGAATGTCGGCTTTTAAAGTCTTCCTAAAGTGCTCTACATCAAATATTTCAGAAAACTCACTGCACAAAAAAAGTACAGAATTCAAGCCATAATTTAACAAAACAAGAACATATTATAGAACTGATACAAACATATACACCAAATAAACTTCATATAACCACTTTAAATATTGTTTATTTACATAATATATGTAGCAATTAGGGCCATAATCTTGCACACATTTAACCCCAAATAAATAATTAACAATTAGGAAACAAATTATGTTACCTCTCATCTCCCTTAAGTACCGGCAAAACCAACGAAGCTTCAAGAACTCTCGCGATAACAACCGCATCAACAATCTGATTCCTAATCTGCAACAGCCCACCCGAAACCACAACAACTAAAAACCTCTTCTTCTCATTCACAATCTTAACCGACCGCCTTCGATACTTCAAACTAAACCCCAAACATGGCTGATACCCTTCTCCGTCGGGTTGGTCCCAGAAGTCGGTTCCAGCCGCTGAACGAGGCGGTAACGGCACAATTGAAGGGACGGAGAGAGTTACTGGTGAGTTGTTATCATCTGCATTTGGGTCTTCGTATACGGAGGATATTGAGGCTAGAAGAAGAGGAGAGTGTGTAGATGTGTGGATCTTGATAACGAACGGATTGATTGTCGTAAAACATAGGATGGAAGCGAGTGCGAAAGTGATCGATAAGAGGATGTATGTTGAAGGTGCGAAGGGTGATTTGTGGGGGAGTTTCAGTTGAGTTTTCGGGGTGAAGAGGAGGACAAATTGAGGGTGATTCCTGATGGATTTGGGTTTCACCATTAGAGCTGATTGAGAGAGAAAGAAGGGGAGGTGTGTGTGTAACGGAACTGTGCAGTGTGGGGTATTTCATATAACGATCTTTAACTGTTTTATGTAACGGTTTGTTAATTTTGGCGGGAAAATGAAAAGGCTTAAACTAATTTCCTTCACCCCTTGTACAACTAATTCAGTTTTTTACTAGTTTCATTCTTCTTCAATAACTGAATACGAGGTTGTGGTTAAATTTATTTTTCTCACGTGTGTAAATTTTGTTGAAAATAGAGCTATATTCGATTTAGGGGATTATTTTTATTTTTATTTTTTTGTATCGTAAGCTATATTGTACCAATTAGGTATATAAGCAAGTCATTGATGGTCTGAATTAAGTTCAAATTTGTCAAGGATGTTGATAATAATCTGCTGATAATAAATATGAAATGTGGATGCTGTTGAAATGGGCTACTTGTATGGATGCGTGGATGATAAATCTAATAATTCAGGTGTATTACGATGAACCTACCATAAGTACACATCGGCCGGTTAATAGAGTTAGAAAGTGGGGGATGTTTGTACTTAATCAACCCAGCTGCAATGTTGAGACGCAGGCAGCCATGCAACCAACACAAAGCGAACTATTCTTTCGCCTTTTACTAAAGAATACCGTGTGTTCGTTGCTATACGACAATTTTTGGAGAGTTCCTTTCTTGTTGGAAGGACTCTCAGTTTTCAAGTTTTTCATAGCAGATCCTTTGTATCCTGTTAGAATAAAGGATATTGGATATAAATAACCTCAACTTTCACCAATTGGCCAATAACACTTCTTACTTTCAACTTATTGGTCGATAACATTTCTTAACTGACTAAACCCTAACCCAGTTAGTTGTGGTCAGCTGTCACGTCATCCAAAAATGCCATGTCGACAGCCACGTCATCAAAAACGCCATGCAAGCTGCCACGCCAGCAAAAGGGCCACATCAGATGTCACATCAGCAAAAACTAACTGGGTTAGGGTTCAGTTAGTTAGGGAGTGTTATCGATCAATAAGTTGAAATTGGGAGCGCTGGTGTACAAATCGAAAGTTAGAAGTGTTATCGGCCAATTGATGAAAGTTTGGGTTATTTAAATCCAATATCCCTTAAAATAATTACTTGGAATGGATCAAATGAGGTCAATCTCGGCAAGAATTGGATCTAATTGGTCAACCGAGACGACTTTGACTTAAAAAAAAACAAAATTTCTATGTGTATATGATATTAAAAAATGAATATCAATTTTTAATATACTTTACTATTAAAACATGTATTTTTTTATTTACTGATATTAACATATCTTGTTATAAATATTAGTATAGTTATGATATTTCGCATATATATAAGTTCCTAAAAACTAATTATTTATTTGTTAATTTATCATGTCCGAGTACTCTCCATCTAGACTGAGTACTCTCAACTTCCCAGAGCGACTTACGATATCATGGTTTCAACCAATCAAATCTTATTCATTCGTTTTGTTTAATTTTTTAAAATTTATTTAATTTAAGAAATTATTTTATTGGTTAAAACTTGTCAAATTATGATCTGACTGAAAGCTTGTGGAACAGTAGCTAGCGTTAGCAAGACAGTTATACAACTACCGAACCTTATCATCATCTTCTTCTGCTGCTGGCTGGCTGGTGTTTTCTTCCTTCCTTCACCGATAAACCCTAGGAATCGTTGTTAAAAGGAGTGAGAGGTTAAAGAAAATGGGTCTTCAACTTCCCCCAAAATCAATCATAAACCCTAATCACAATCACGCTGTTTTCCCCAAATTAGCCACAGTGGTATCTCTTTCTCTGTATTATTTATTAACTGTTTCTTGCTAGCTTGCTTATGGGTTGGTTTCTTTTTTTCTTATGCTCGTTGCAGCGTCAGCTTCATATATCGTCTACCCGCTGCTTGCCTGTTAACCAGACCACACCTCAAGGTATGTGCTTTTCACATAATCGCTTCAAAAATATAAAAGGGATCATGTTCATATGTGTGCTACAGATGAAATTAACTTGTGTTTTATTTTATAGGGGACGCCAATGAAGAAGATTTTGGAGTCAAAGTGGCATTGTCTATGCTGAGATTTTATAAAAGTCAGTAGTCAAACTTTGATCTATCGATAAAGACAATAATAATCTGTTTTAGTTCTTGAATATTTATTAGTTATATGTATCATTAGGATTTTTCTTTTCTTTATCTTTACAGATGAAATTTCCCCGTTAATGCCAAAAAGTTGTCGATATGTTCCTACTTGCAGCGAGTACTCCATGATTGCTTACAAGAAATACGGTGTGGCTAAAGGCTCAATCTTGACTGCCTGGCGGATCTGCCGCTGCAATCCCTTAGGTAGTTAATCTTTTCATTTTACATATAACCCGTTTCCTTGTAGTTTGTGACATAGGGTGGAAGCCGAAGAATCTAGACTTGATTTATAGGCGCTATTACAGTAACTGAAAAGTGAAGTACCATGACTTGAATGAAATAGAAAATGAAATTGATACCCGCCAATTTAAAATAAAAACAAAACTATCAAAAAAAATTGTTTTTTGACCCATTTTGTTAATACAAGTCAACCATTCAAGTTACTGGTCATCCCTTATAAGTTAGCTTGCTTGGAATGGTTTTCTTAAAAATTCTTACTTTTGAATATATATTTTTTTTCTTGTTTTGTAGGTGGATCAGGATTTGATCCCCCAAGATGGTTTGATGAACCGAGTCCACCAGAACAGTAAACAACATCGACTAAATCAAAGGTACTTGTCTTAGACTTATTTTTGTATTTATTGTTTTCCTTGTATGTAGCTATTTTGGTTGTAAAGTTGTTATATATTGTGAGTAATGGATCAATCCAATTCACGTTGAAAACTATTATACCTTCATATCTTGCTAAGCACACCAACATAATCCTGTCACTGTATTATCCTCTGGGAGTTTCACCCTTGCTTCACGAATTCCGTTGCAGGTATTACTTTGTGTTTCTCATTAATTTTCTTCACTCATATGCAAATTGGGGTTTGGGAGTTGTGTTTCCTCCATATAATAATCATCATATATGTGTTGTAGATGATTGATATCCTTATTTCTTTCTTCTCGAGTTTTAGGTGTTTAGATCTATAATTGTGGTTCTACAGTATGCACCATAATAACAAGAAACAAGTTAGATTTTTAGTGCTACAGTTTTTCCATGGTATCCTTTGAGGTAGCAAGATGAGCAGGTAGGGAATGGGTCAAAACATGTCAATTTTTTATTACGTGTCGAGTGGATTGAGTCATGTTGACCCACAAACACTTATCTGTGTCTAGTTTTTTAAAAGAAAATATGAATAATTACTGCACTACTTATAATTACAAAAAGAATATTCTTTAAATCATTAAATAAAACAAATTTAGAAGGTTGTATGCTATAATAATACAGTGTTCGGGTGAGTTCCAACCCGTGTTTGACCCAATACCATTTCAGTTTTTTATCCTCCTGTTTTAGATAAGTACTAGCCAAATAGCCTTATTCATAAGTAAATTGAGTTGAGATTAACACATCTAGTTAGCATGAACGCGCTTATCATGTCTTCCATGCATAAAACCGAACGCTTTTTTCTTTGGTGGCGTTTTATAGGATTTTACTTTAATCTCTATTTTGTTGTGAATTGTGATAGTTCATGGAAGGTTTATATTGAATGTTGACTAAAAGTCAAGCATGGGCGGTTTCAGGTAATGATATGGGCACATGCGCGTGATGATCATATAACCAAGGAGCATTTACCAGTATGGAGCCGAGGCCATCCTATTGGCAGTATGGTCAAATGAAGTTAAATTACACATTGAAAATTTGAACTCCCGAGTCTTTCAAATGAAGTTGACTCGTGGTCAAAGTCGATTGTACATCTAAAATATGGGGTTTGTAATAAGAACACAAAGACTTGGTTAATCTACTTGTGAGCTATTGGGTTCACTAGGAAGGTATCATTGTACATGTAAATTATTCCTTCTTCCTTTGTGTTGGTCCAAAACATATATTGAACTATTTATTATCAAACATGTATTTTCTGGAACTGGTAAAATAGGGGTTTGGTTAACAGTTCTGTTTTGGTGTGGCAGTTAACGATCCAACAGACGGTTTTAAAACTTGAAACTGGCCGTTTTAACATTTTTATTTATTTATTTGCTTTTGGAATATGTGATAATGTATATGTATTATGTTAACATGACTTGGACTGATTTAATTTCTCTAGAAAAAAAAGAGTATTGTCATCTTGTAAACAAGTTGAGGGTCAAACTAAGCAAAGTCAACCGAATCGGTTTGCAGCCAACAGCTCAGAAACGAAACAAGCAATAAGCGGGATTCTCCACACCAACGGAATGTCATAAAATTCCCTGTTACTAGCGGATATCCGCAATCTGGTTGTCTTTCAATCTGACAAAGAACTAGCAATGACTGTATATTGAGCTGATGAAGATGAAGAATTTTGGATACTGTATATTGAGCCTTAACTAAAAGTGAATCCACAAGCAAAAATGAAACTAACAAAACTTGATAAATAATGGTTAACACCATCAATAAAACATTAACAGGTACCAGTGGTCTTGAGCCATTTGTGCACCATCTGAAATAATATGACCGCAATAAACATGAAAGGATTAACTTGAATCTACAAAACTGAGATGGAATTTTCCAACTAACTTCCAACCTAGTTTTCATAATAACATTTCAAACATAGCAAGAAAACCTAATACAATAATGTAGGCGGCACGATGTAACATGTTAGCAAGACGGTTATACAACTACAGAACCTTATTATCTTCTTCTTCGTCTTCACTCTGCTGACTTTTTCTTCTTTTTCTTCTTTCCTTCACTAACAGCAGCCACGTCCGTTTCAACATCTTTGCTCTTCTTTTTCTTCTTTTTTCTGTTCCATTTTCTGCACTCGATCCATTTTCTTTACCATTTTCAGTGAGGCCCGATTCCATTTCAAGTGCTCGTTTCTTTTTCTCCTTTCCAGATTTGGGTTCGGCATCATCTCCATTTGCAACAGCATTCTCTTTATCATCTGCCTTTTCGTCATCGTTATCTTTAGATTTCTTTTTCTTGCTTTTCTTTGATGAGGGCTCAGAAGCTTTATCCACATCCATTTATCTTCATCCCCAAGTATATCAACTAGACCTTCTAACTTGTCTTCAGATAACTATGATTTATCCTCATATATATTTTGCAAGTTTAGCATAAAGATAATTGTCATTGACAATCATCACTAGCTCCGGGAAATGCCACGAGTACCATTCCCTGCATCAAACATCAAGACACTTCATTTACGAGTTTTTCATTCAACTTGAGTATAACTAAAACCATCTTTTGACCAGAATTTGATGACTGTTGAGCAAAAAGAAAAAGTTTACGAACCTGACCCTCATGGAAAATGAGTTCACATCTTTGTCAAGAGTATGGAGAAGAAAGATTGCTTGAATAACCATATTGTCAACACGGTTAACGTTGAATTTAACCTTTGCCCTGCCTGCTGTAACTGTGGCCTAACCCAAGTTGAGCTTTCTCCAAATCACCGGGCTATATTTTACATAATTAAAACATGTTACAAGTAGCTACACACCGTGAAACATATATCCAAACTACAGAAAAATAATACCTTTAGATTCTCAATAAACCGATCAAAGTGCAACCGAACAAACTCATTGCTCTGGCACGGAATCTTGGTTTCTTCATATATGTGAGACCCGATTTTGGATTCCGCTACTCCTAAACTAAATTTAGGCTTTTTACCTTCCTTGACCTTTGGAAGACTAAGTTCCTCAATTCATCAGTCATTTGCCCTAAATATGTCTTCTTTATCATGCCCACAACAATCACCAACAACTGAAGTTCTAAATCATGAAACAATTTCTAAAGGAAATGGTCAAAGCTTGACCAGAAAATTGACATGATTTTAGCCTACAAGCTTTTTAGTAAAAAGCGCCGGCTAAACCTACAAGTTTGGTAAAACTTCTGACATGACGCGAACCTAACACGACATTCACAGGTTTGGGTTAGTCTAAACGGGTTCGGGTAAGTTTCAGGTTGAACCCGCGAACTCGTGCTTTTGGTGAAAAGAGGCGCCTCAGCCCGCGCTTTTGGTGATTACTTTGGTAAACTCTAAGGGGGCGTTTGGTACGCATGAATTCAATGGAATTTAAGGGAATTGGAATCTAAATTCCATCTCTTAAGATGTTTGGTTCACAGAATTTGATGGAATTGAAATCTCAATTCCAATCTTCATTTGTTTGGTTGACAATGGAATTGGAATTGGAATTAGGCATGAATTCCTTCAAATTCCTTTAACTAAAGGAATTCAAAATCCTTCCTATATGTGATGGAATCAAAGTAAATTCATTGGAATCTTCGACCGTTTCGACCTACACCATTTCAACCCGAATTGTTTCAACCCGAATTGTTTCGATCCGAACTGTTTCGACCCGTACCGTTTCGACACGCACCGTTTCGACGCGCACCGTTTCGACGCGCACTGTTTCGACGCTAACTTTTTCGACCCATACCGTTTCGAATAGAACCGTATCAACCTGTTCTGTTTCGGCGCGAACGATTTCGACTCGTACTGTTTCGACCCGTACTGTAACCACCCGGACCGTTTCGACCCGAACCGGGGGTTGTGGGTGTCGAGGTGATGGATTTTAATTCGTTTGACAACCAAACACAACAAAAATGGAATTTAGATTCCAATTCCAACAATTTCCAATTCCAATTGGAATGTTTGAATTCCAAATCCAATTCCTTCAAATTCTAATTCCTATACAAATTCCAATTCCAATTCCAAAACATTACGTGAACCAAACGCCCCCTAAATTCCATGTCTACTTTTTAAACTTTTCAGTGAATTTAACTATTTTAGTAATCTTCCCTACCCAAAATCCCACAACAACCAACAATTTCATCGATACCACCATGGGCCAAAAACAGGCCGTATCCCAGAGGCAGACTCGTATAGAAGATACAATTTACAACTCTACAGTGCTAGTGTTGGTAGGGTTTTTTTCAGGGTTGGGTATGGGTTTAAAATGCAGTTAGGGTATATGCTTGTGGTTTAGTATACATGAGTGTATTGTAAACTGGGGGATTCCCTTTGGGTTTGGGGGGGGGGGGGGGGGGGGGGGGGGGCTAGATTTGTGTTAACTAGTTTAAAAGAGATGAGGTGGAAGGAGGCGCTAGCCCATACCATGTAGCCTTCCTTATCCATTCACGCAAAATAGATTTGTGTTACATTTGGGATAGAGAAAATGAAAGTGGCATTTATTTTAGCGTTAGGATAATTTTGATATAATACAAAAACGTACGTTTAGTTGACAAAATTCAGTATATACATGATAAGAGTGGTTTAGGCCCCCTTCTGTTTGTGTATCTCGTTATTTAGCACAAAATAACTTTCATGTTTGAAGCATGAAGTTTAGCTGGATATTATTATGCACCATGGTACTTTTATTGTGGAATATGATCCAAACACCTTTAGATATAAGATCAATCGATGTGTGTGATTGGTTCGTAAATCAAATTAGTATAAACTAGTGTGGTGTGGTAATTGGAGGTGTTCTAACACATTCTCAAAAAGGTTGGGGCCTCGTCAAGGTTGGTGCTCATTTACGAAGGTTGAGTTTCTTACCACTTTTTTATATAATACTTCTCTTCAACGTAGTGTAATATTGTTTAATAGACCTATGAATGCTTTTTGACAAAGATGTTACAGGTAGCGAGTGGGACGGTGAAGAGATATGTATGGACTGGTGGTCAAACGTGGTATCCGCACTGTCATTGTGATGAAGAATTTAGGGCACACCAATACAAACCACCATGTATTCAAATGTTCCATACCGCTTCAACAAATTTTGCATTGAGTATATTGTTAGCGTTTATAATTCCCGTCTTCTGAGAAGTTGCAAGCATTTTCACATTAATAATCTAACAGCTACTTGCACTACTCGATTGAGATGGGTCAATTCGAAAAGTGGGTGGATTAGCAAACCAAATACACCCTAAATGTTGTCTTTTAGTAAACTCTTTAACAATTATACAGGCATAGATGCAAATACATTTTTACATAAAAGAAACTAGTTCTAATATGTAATATGCGGCATAGATGCAAATACATTTTTACGTAAATGCAACTAGTTCTAATATGTAATATGCATATAAGTTGTTTTGTTTCACTAATTATTTCTTGTTAATTGAAACATGTACGTATTTAGTAATGAAATTGTTTTGTTTCATGTTTATCATCTTTATCATTTGTTGTTTTCTCGGATCTAAATTGACTTCTTTTGGTCTAGTATTTTTATAAGAATCAAGGGCCCATCAAGGATAGATTTCCTGTGTGACTTGTATCTGTTTTCTATAGACTATAATGTCAAGGGCTCATTAAGGATCGTAGGCCCGGTTTGGGGTTATAGTTTGAGAACTGGGAGCCCAAGTGATTGCAGCCTTTTACTTCCACTGACAACTTCCTTCCAACACAACCGGTCCAAATGACATAATAAAAGTAGGAATGAAAAAGAAGATTCACGACCGGTGGGACTCGAACCCACAATCGCCTGATTAGAAGTCAGACGCCTTATCCATTAGGCCACAGGCGCTTTTTTGCTTTTCATCTAAGAGTATAACTTATGAATTTATTGGAGTCAGTAAACATAGGATCCGTTCCTTAGTTTTGAAAACTTGAAATGATGGTTTTTCCAGGAAAAGAAAAGATATCAACTTTACCATAAAGTACACCCTTTTTCTATTCCAAAATCATGAAAGAGCATTTATTTCACAAAGTTATGAATCATCGTATCGTATTCATATCTTTTTGTAATCAAAGATTTTAGCAAACTTTATTTCACTTTCAAAAAAACTTTGGCGAATGCTCTGTTTAGTAAAATCGTTCAAAGCTTGGGAGAAGCTTTTGATTTGTCATCCCGCCAGAAGGCGGTGTTTGAGTGCCTGAAAGGTCCCCATGCTCAGGAATTTTTGACCCTTATACCAATTGAGGGGTTGGGATAATGTATGTCTGCAGTAGAATATAGAGCCATTCTTAAATACCGGTTGATGATCCCTATGTACCCGGAAGATGAAACTTGCCCGATATGTCGTAAAGCTTGTATGGATAAATACGGGGAGCATGCAGTTCACTGTAAAGAGCTTCATGGGTTCAAATATCGGCACGACTGGGTGCGTGATGCTTTGTGGGACATCTTAAGAAGAGCTGGGATTTCGGCTAAGAAAGAGGCCCCTGTGAATTTCCTCACGGACCCTATGGAAGGGAGATCTACTCTGCGACCAGCGGATCTGCTCGTTTTTTGCTGGGCTGGGGGGAAACATGCTTGTGTAGACCTCACGGGGGTTTCCCCTTTGGTTGGTTTAAGGGAAAACGGGTTTGTAGCTGGACAAGCGGCAAGAAAGGCAGAATCAAAGAAAGTGGATAAGCACGCTAAAGCTTGCGCAAAGAACCAGCATGTCTTTGTCCCTTTTGCCTTTGATACTTTTGGCTCCCTAGCGCCAGAAGCTATCCACTTCTTGACGAGGGTTCAACGGGTCGTCTACAACAATTGTTCAACCCCAATGGAGCAAGGGTTTGTATTTGGAAGGTTAGGGTTTGCAATTCAGAAAGGATTGGCGGCGCAGCTTGTTGCCCGGCTACCTTCGGTTTTGATGTAACTTGGCAAGTTTTCTGACTTATATATGAAAAAAAAAACATTAAGCATGATTAAAAAAATACTTTTAAAATTTTAATAATTAACAGATAAATAAATAAGATATTTTTTTCCTTAATCATGAAACATGAGAAAAGGCGATTGTTTTATTAAAAAGTAACATATGAATTGTATGCAATATAACATATAAATTGTATACAATATTTGTTAATGAGTTATCATGATTTGCTGTAATATCATTTTTTTCACCATTAAAAATGATAGAATTGTTACATTGTGTGCATGATTTGCGGTTTGAGACAAAATTAACTAGTCATAAAGCCTTTCTTGAAATCTTATATTTGTATGTATGAAGTGCTTAAACTATTATACAAACTTAAACTTTTTAGAACGACGACTTTTATTAAAACGAGCTAGCAATAAGCTAGAAAAATATACAAATCACTTACAAATGGAAAACATACCAATCTTTCCAAGAAAGATTTTTAAATGTTGACCTATTTTTAATCCAAAGAAACGCTAAAGATTTTATCTCCTCCAACAATTTAAGACACTAGCCTTCTTGTTTTCAAAACAAACTTACCATATTATACTAACACTTTGGATCTTTAGGTCACAGGCTAAAAACCAGACTTACCATATCGATGATTAGATTCACAAAAGTCAAGACCTAATATCATATGAGTAAAGGACATGTTGGTCCCGGTCATGTGTTCAATCGACATGGACCAGTTTTTGACCTTAGAAACACATAGGTTTGTTGTATCTTTCTTTTAGGTGATAAAAACAAAAACTTATTTATTTTCCATCAGTCGGGTTCATGTCCTTTAAATTTTAGGCAATGTTCATTTCGTGGAATGCAATGGAATTGGATTTTAAAGAATTCATGTGAAATCCTATAATGTGTTTGTTTGTCATAATTTTCAATGGAATTAGAATGTAAAATAACTACGTTGTATCCAGAAAGAATGAGGTGAACCGGTAATTTAGATTCATTCCCAACTCCAGTTTTTTGTTGGCACGAACAACATAAGTAGTAAAATCAACATTCCAGTTCTATTCGGAATGCATTTCATTCTTTGAAACAAACACTATAGTATTAAGACCAATGATTAGAGTAGGTGGTGTTTCTTGGTGATGCCGGTTCAAGTATCTATACAATATTTCAATTGGTCCGAAATCTAACCATGATAATACACAATATTCACGGTTATGCTTATTCATAACAATAAAATACACCTAAACTTTTTGAATATAATTAATTATTTTCTATATAAATGACTAGAATAAGATAACCAAAGGGTTGTAATCAGATTAATTTAGATGATATAATAAGTCCAATCATTTGATAATGACAAGCTGTCTATGAATGATTCGAAAAGGATATTTGGGCCGTTACGTCATGACTCATGGTAGCCTAGTGGGCTCTACCTCTTTAATATTGTGTACTAAATAAAAATGTGGTCATCAAATGTCTTTTCCTTTGACATTTAAGTTGGCTTCCAAATTATTGACATATTATGGAGCCTTATTTGTAACAGATATTTTATTCAAAAGATTCAAAATATTTGTGTTTTTGTGTACACAACCCCTTAGATTTTCAAAAGGTAACATGCATTTTTGTTATTTCTTAAAGCTTTAGTAAAAACGTTAGAATAGTTGTATATCTTCATGAGGCCGAAAACTTGTTGGGTTATCAGACCAATGTAATAGGAATATTATTTTGTGAATAAATTACAATAGATGACATGATATATATAGATAATGCTAGACCCCATCTATTATCAGGTAACATAAATTAGAGCCGCCTATGTTATGTCTAACATTCCCCCGCAAGTTGAGGGCGGGGAACGACCTGCAACTTGGATCATAAAACCATAAATCGTTGAGAAGGTAGCGGTTTTGTGAACACATCAGCAATTTGATCTGCAGTTGAAATGAACTGAACCTTTAGCTTGCCTTGAGCTACTTTTTCACGAACGAAATGAAAGTCGACCTCAACATGTTTTGTTCTAGCATGAAATACCGGGTTGGCGGAGAGGTATGTAGCTCCAAGATTATCACACCACAATGTTGGAGTCGATTTTGGTACAATCCCAAGTTCTTGGAGAAGGTCTTCTAGCCATGTGAGTTCAGCAACAGTGTCAGCAAGTGCCTTGTATTCAGATTCGGTGGAAGACCGAGAAACGGTTCGTTGCTTTCGAGTGTTCCAAGAGATCAAGTTTGAGCCAAAATAGATGGCAAATCCCCCGGTGGATCGGCGGTCATCTTGGCAACCAGCCCAGTCTGCATCGGAATATGCCTGAATCGACGAAGGCCATTGTGAGTCAGTGAAGGCATGAAGAGTGGAAGCCGAGTCATGACGGATAAAGAGACCAAAGTGGGAAGTGCCTTTGAGATACCAAAGAATTCGTTTGACCGCCGACCAATGATTTTCAGTAGGTGCATGCATGTATTGACACACTTTGTTGACAGCATAAGTGATGTTCGGACGTGAGAGAGTCACATACTGAAGAGCCCCGACCGTTTGTCTGAATTTTGTTGCATCAGACAAATGAGAGCTGTCAGCGAGGGATAAAGGTTACGAGCTGCTCATAGGTGAAGGAACAGATTTGCAATCTGATAAACCGGCTTTGGCGATGAGCTCAGAAATGTACTTACGCTGGGACAAGATAATGTTTTTGCCATGTGGACTATTTCAATTCCCAAAAAATAATGCAAATCCCCTAGATCCTTAACCGCAAAAGTAGAGCTACGCTGGTCAATGACCTTGTTGATGGCATCTTGGTTGTTGCAGGTGACAATGATGTCATCGACGTAAATGAGCACATATAGAAGAACTTCGTTGGTTTTTAGGATAAACAATGAGGGATCAGTTTTAGAACCATTGAAACCAAGAGTCTGGAGTGTAGAGGAGAGCTGATTGAACCATGCCCGTGGCGCCTGCTTGAGCCCATATAAAGATTTGTGGAGTAAACACACATGATCGGGCTTGTCTTTGTCAACAAAGCCGGGTGGTTGGCGCATGCAGACCGTTTCCTCTAAGTCACCATGCAGAAAAGCATTTTGAACATCTAATTGCCTCAATGGCCATTGGTTTGTAACTGCCAAGGAGAGAAGAACCCGTATAGTAGTTGCTTTAATAACAGGACTAAAAGTTTCTTTTATAATCAATACCCGGCTGTTGACGATAACCTTTCGCCACAAGGCGAGCTTTAAAACGGGTGACCTTGCCATGTTGATCCTTTTTCAACTTGTATACCCACTTGGAATCGATAATGTTTGAGTTCTTGACAGGAGGGGCAAGAGACCATGTACCATTTTTAGCAAGCGCAGTAAACTCTTCGACCATGGCATTACGCCACTCCAGAGATTTGTTGGCGATGGTAAAGGAGGACGGCTCAGAAATAGGTGAGGAGTGAAGAGAAGTGTGATACGAGGAAGGAGAATATCTTTGGGTAGGAGTTGGATTGGCCGTAGGTTGGCAGGCCGGGTACGCGGGGCTGCCGGTTGAGGATTGGGTTCGATGGGGGCTGATTGGGTAAGGGGAGGTGCAGGTTGTGTTGGGGTAGGAAGGGTAGTGGGTATGGGCTGGTTGTGTAGTGGTTGGGCCAGAGAAGGAGATGGGTTAGTTTGAGTTGTGGGTGAAAGAGAAGAAGGTGGTTGGTCCGGATGAGCTGGAAAACCCGGAGGAGGATTGGGAAAAATAGGAATGGGATTCGGGTAAGTAGAATCATATGGTTCGAGTTGGGGAGAGGTCGCGGGTTGTGGTATTGGTTTAAATGGAAAGTGATTTTCATTGAAACGAACATGTCGTGCAATGTAAACACGATCATTGGCTAAGTCGAGGCATCGATAACCATGATGATTAGGGCTATAGCCAAGAAAGATGCACGGTGTAGAGCGAAAATCCATTTTGTGTGGATTATAGGGTCGTAGGTAGGGAAAGCATTGGCACCCGAATACTCGTAAGAAGGAATAATCGGGGGGATGTTGGAAAATGTGTTGAAAAGGAGAGGTGTTGGAATTAGAACGGGAAGGCATTCGATTAATGAGGAATACCGCTGTCTCAAACGCAAAGTGCCAAAAAATTTGTGGAAGGTGAGATTGGGCAAGGAGGGCAAGATCCGTCTCCACAACGTGGCGATGACGGCGTTCGACGGTGCCATTTTGGGCACTTGTGTGAGGACATGAACGCCGATGCACAATGCCAAGCGAGAACAGAAGTGTTGAGAGGCTTCGAAACTCACCACCCTAATCAGTTTGAACACCTTTGAGTTTGGTATTAAACTGGCGTTCAACCATGGTGATAAAAGACTGGAAGGTGGGGTAAACATCAGATTTTTGGGTAAGTGGAAAATACCACATGTAACGAGTGTGGTGGTCAACGCATAATAAAAAATAGCGATAACCATCGTACGACAAAACGGGTGCGGGACCCCAAACATCACAATAAATTAAATCCAAAATGTTATTACTATGAAAATTGTATAAATGCAAGGATAGTTTAGAAGATTTCCCTAATTGACAGGGAGTACATAAAGATTAACAAAGTTTATTTGAAACTGGTAGTGAAAAAACAGAAACAATAGAGTTGAAAACACGATCATGTGGATGTCCAAGTCGATTGTGCCAGATGGTTGATGAAGCTTTAGTAGCAGCGAATGAAACACGTGGAATAGACTTAAACGTGGGAAGGCGGAGTGAGTATAAACCATCTTTACTTGGACCCGTGAGTAGGATACGTCGTGTAGACTCGTCCTTCACAACAAAAAAAGACGAATGAAATTCAAAGAAAACATCATTGTCAGTGCAAATTTTTTGAACAGATAACAGGTTCTTTTTAATTTGAGGAACATGCAAAATATTGGAAAGATTTAAGGTTTTGGCTGGAGAATAGATTTGAGAAGAACCGATATGAAAGATAGGAAGAGGATTACCATCACCAACGTGGAGCGAATCATTGCCAAGGTATGCTTCAGAGTTATCCAGGCTTGTCAAATCTGGAGTGACATGACTGTTAGACCTCGTGTCAGTTAACCAAGGAGCACCACTAGACTGAGAGCCGCTGTCCGAAAACGAGACATAGTTGGCCTGTGGTTGAGATCGGCTCGAGAAGTTACTGGATTGATTTGGACATTGAGAAGGAAGATGCCCTATTCCACATCGATTACAGTGGCCGTACACCATGTTTTGAGTTGAAGCCCAAGCAAACTGTTGTGGACGATTCCGGTTTTCATCGCGGTTTCGAGAAAAATTTCCACGATTGTTGTTGCCACCTCGATAAGAACCACGCCGATTACCACGATTTCCACCACCACGATGTGAGTAAAAAGCTTACGGTTGTTGGTTGGGTGTAGCCGAGAGATTGAGTTGCAGCCCGAGTTGCGATGCAAGTTGTTGCAAGGATTGTAGTTGAGAGGGCTGAATTGCATTTGGACGGATTAAAGACTCATGCTGGCCAGTGGCGGCAGTGAACACCTGCGGGACAGCAGGAGAGGCACGGGAGCACATGAAATCATGATCATTGATGAGGCCATGTAACTCGATAAATGTAACCGGTGGAACCCGTGTGAGGAGACCCGATTTCAGAGGGTTATACTCTGAACGCAGACCTGATATTGCAAGCATCACAAGTTCTTTGTCTCTGATTGGTTCATCTATATTTGCAAGTGCAGTTGCATACTCTTGAGCATGCGTAAGATACGCAGCAGGGGTTTCATCTCCCTTTTGTTCAATACGGAGAAGTTGAGAACAAAGAGAAAACTCACGAGCATGATTGGTTGGTGCATATGCACGGGCCAAAGCGAGCCACACTTCACGCGATGTTGTTCCTTGCACATGTTGGAATGACGCTTCTGAGATGGTAGAGATGATGATCATTCGGACGTGGGCATCATTGGCAATCCAGTGACGATGGCTAGGATTATCAACGGATTCGGTGTCAGTGGTGGCAGCTGTTTTTGAAGGAGGACATTTGATGGTACCGTCCACATAGCCAAATAAATTGTTGGTAACGGGAAATGGTTGAATCATAGTTTTCCAATACCCGTAGTTGGTTGGGGAAAGGCTGAAAGCGAATTTATGGGAGTTATGTGCAGTCTTTTCGACTGTGGTGAAGGGTTGAATCATCGCCATTGTTGATCGGAGATGATTAGTGGCGGCATGGTTTTTAGGGTTTAGGAATGATTGGCTTTGGTACCATATCAGACCAATGTAATGGGAATATTATTTTGTGAATAAATTACAATAGATGACAATGATATATATAGATAATGCTAGACCTAATCTATTATCATGTAACATAAATTAGGGCCGGCTATATTATGTCTAACATGTGTCAAAACACAGGTTGGGTTGTAGCAAAATAACAGTTGTAAAGGTAAGAAATCCGATAGTCTTTTTTGAGCCGACTACACAGGAAGCACGTCACATGTTATTTAACGCATGCTGATAAAATTATCATTGGCAGACTAAAGATGAGTGTGGATCTTTCGTCAGTCGGGTTTACGTCCACCGGTATCTTTTTCAAAATACTGATTTTTTGAGCTTGACTCCAAATTATAGATGGGGCAACTTGGAAATTTGCCCATTTTCATATTGTTAAAAAACAGTGACAGCTTGTCTCTTTACTTGACCCTGTCACCAAGTACAAACAATACCCATTTTGCCCTTTACAATCTTGATCATCTATAGATACATACGGCATGGAGGGAGGGAGGCAGCCACTCTTGAATGTTGTATAACATCCACAATAAAATAATTATTTTTCATATATTTAGATTTAGAGAAACTGTTATTCATTTTGGTGTGAAAATTAATTAGTAAAAACAAATATGTAAGCGTTAGGGGCGTATCTTGTTGTTCATATACCTTCTATTTTGATGTATTTTTTTCTTTAGTGATGATATTATAAAATAAAACTAAGAACCTAATGAATCATCGAACTGACCGTAAATAAACAATAATCTAACAATTTGTAACTGTAGTATAAGAGTTAGGGACTTAGGGTTGATATTGTTTTGAAAAAAACTCATAAGCTTATTTGTTTTTAAGATCATATTATTTCAAAATATTTAACATGAACAAAACCCATCAAAATTCACATATGCACTTTATTTTTATTTATTTTTTTAAACGGCCAACAAATCAATCCTGAGTACTTTCGGGGCACCCACTGGACAAACGGAGTAACCCGAGTCGTCCACCACCACTTCCGGGGAAAACCCGATAACCCACTCGCCCGTAGGCACGATGGTGAAATTACCGGTAAAACCCGTTTAGCTCAAAGATCGAACTCAAGTTTCCCTGGGTCTCCTATCATTGCCCACCAGTGTCTCACTCTTTTTCTTGCACCAAATGGGAATTGAACTTGAGTCTTCATAGAATAACTCAAGCTCTCCTACCACTTGAGCTAGAGGTCATTGGCGTACTTTATTTTTATTAATATCGGAATCCACAATAACACATTAGAATATGTTAAATGTTAAATACCGAATAAATGTCATTGTAGGATTCAGTTACAATATATAGACATCATAATAAAACCCTAACAACCTAATAGGCCCGTAAACTAATACTACTCTCATTGATAATTGATAGAGTCTAATAGTATATAGTCATGCACCCATCCAAATCCGTATGTGAGAAAAACAAAATGGGACTGCACTCTGTACATTATAGAAACATTTATATTTATATTTTGATTGATATGATCGGCTTAACCGATTTGTTAAAATATATAAAGTAATTATGTTTGATCGTAGAAAAAGCAAGGAATAGAGTTAACCATGCGAAACAAAGTCTTATAGATGGCTAACCGATAAACATCTTCGCCAATGGCCTCTTGGCCTAGTGGCATTTAGTGTTTATCCTATTGGAGTGGTGCCGGTTCAAGTCTCATAAAGTGAACATTACGTGAATTTTAGAAGTAGATTTTGCCGTTAAAATATAAAAACAGATGGTTGATGAATCCGTGGACCATATTTTCACTTCGTGATTTGGCAAGCGTTAACAAGTGGTGTAAAATTCCTCCAATTTTTGTCTTTTCGGTCCATGACTTATAATAAGTATGTTCTGGGTAATGCGGACTCAAGGAAGATTATTAAGTCCATTATTTTGGTTGGGTGTTGGCGCATTTGACGTGCTAGAAACAAGATCATTTTTTTGGAAGGAGCCGGTTAAGATTGAACAAAATCCTAAGAGGGGAGGTTTTAGGTTGAAAACCTAAGCGAGTTTTCCTTGAGTTTTTAACCGTTCTAAGTTAGTTTTGTTGATTGGATATGGTGGAGAAAGTTTGATGTATAGTTTCCTTATGTGGTTTCTATTGTGTTGTAGTTGTTTTGAGGAGCTTTGTTTTTTATTTATTTTTTATTAATAAAAGCTGTTGTTTGAAAAATAAAAAGAAAAATTGACAAGTTAATTAAACTTAACATTTTTTTTTAATAATCAACGAATAAAAGTCTAGCTACTCGAGGTAAGCCAATAGTAAAAGACAATCTCATACACCTACGATCGCAGATAATTGGGTAGCCCAAGCCATATCACCATTTGTAGTTACGGTGAAACCTGCCACTCGAAAGCCTACTATGGTAAAAAGTGGCTGGGGTCGAATTCACACTCCTGTGAGTCTATTGCTTTCGACCCAAATCTTAACTTCCTCCCTTGAAACTTGAGTCAGAAACAATAATTTATTTGTTGAAACTATGACAAAACCTGTATGAAAACAATAATTCTCCAACTTGTTACTAAACTAAGCACCGACTACCAGCTGGCACGTGAACTTAAAGCTGACTGTCTACACATTGACCGCTAGCAGGATCTAATTGTACAACTGGAGTCAATGGGTACTAAATGTCATGCAATCAGTACAACTTTCACTGAATTCGGAGGTTAATTTGACAATTAATTTCTTGTTGGGGGTTCTTCAATCTTTATTGAAGTTCAATATCTATCTAATTCTGGAACAAAGAGAAAGCTAAAACTCCCAAAATAGCCCACCTCTTATTTCTTGATCTCTGTCCTCTTCAATGGCAGCAAACCCACGTGTGTCCACCACTAAATGCATTGGAACTTCATATTTCTGACATTATTTTTCAACAACCCACATCAGATTTCATCTTTGTTTTCTACCCTTTTCGTTTGATTCCTCCAATTTCTCTAGAAAAAAGTTTCAATCTTGATTTCACATGAAACAGGGGAAGACAGAGCTTAACATTTGTCTGTTTTTGATCTTTAAGGGTTGAGTCTTGAACTTTAGCTATTAAAGATTATGTTTCTGTGTTGCTATGTTCTTGTTTATGTTTATCTTGTTGGGTTATCATCAATTAACTCAATTTATCTAGAAAAAGTTTCAATCTTGATTTCACATGAAACAGGGGAAACAGAGCTTAATACTTCTCTGTTTTGATCTTGGCTTGAATCTTGACTTCTAGTTGTTAAAGATTCTGTTTTTGTGTTCTTGTTTATGTTTATCTTGTTGGGTTACCATAAAGTAACTCAATTTATGTAAACTTCACAGTTCAAAGTTCACATTTCACACACTTTTGTTCTTCAAAGAAAAAAATAACAGAGTATTTCAATGGCTTCTTCAAGCTTTTATCTGCTGTTCTTAACTCTTTCATGGAGTTTCTTCTTTACAAATGCAATTCAACCTTCACAAAAACAAGTTTTGCTTCAGTTAAGAAAACAACTTGAGTACCCAAAGCAATTAGACTTTTGGGCCAACACAACTGATGACTTATGCTACTTGTCATCACCACAAGTCAACATCACTTGTGAAAACAATTATGTTACAGAGCTTAAAATCATGGGGGTTTCTCCTACTCAACAGCTGAAAAAGGTGAGTTCAAGCTTTAATGGGTTTCCAATTCCTTCACAAACCCTTTCTCAAAACTTCTCAATGGACTCTTTGATTGCCACTTTATCAAGATTAACAAGCTTGAAGACTCTTAGTTTGGTTTCTTTAGGAATCTGGGGTCAAGTTCCTGATAAAATTCAAAGGCTTTACACACTTAAGTATCTTGATATGAGGTATAATTACTTGTATGGCCCAATTCCTCAAACTTTTACAAGATTAGCAAGTCTTGAAAGTGTGAATCTTGATGGGAATTTCTTTAATAGTAGCTTCTCTGATGGGGTTGACTTGTTATCAAATTTGACCAGTTTGAGCCTCAAAGAAAATGGGTTTACAGGTCAATTACCAGATCTTCCCAATTTGCCAAACAGTTTGACCTTTCTGTATCTCAGCAAGAACTCATTCTCTGGTCAGATTCCAGTGAAATATGGTCAACTCAATCACCTTCAAGAACTTGATCTTTCATTCAACTCCCTTTCTGGTGTCCCTCCACCTTCACTCTTCTCATTGCCATACCTTACTTACTTGAACCTTACATCAAACAAGTTGACTGGTCAACTACCGAGTCGCTTACAATGTGGAAACAAACTCGCTGTTGCCGATATTTCACTAAATCGGTTTACGGGTGGTTTACCTTCTTGTTTAAGCAATGAGTTGAACAATAGAAATGTTAAATTTGATGGAAATTGCTTAATGGTTGATGTGAAGCATCAAAATCCGTCAAGTTATTGCATTGAAGAAGCTCGTGGAGTCGAAGTTGATCCAAAAAACATCAAAGATTCAGGAAAAGGAAAGAGTCCAGTGATACTTGTGGGTGTGATTTTAGGAAGTATTTTAGTTCTCGTGCTTTTGGTATTCGGGTCTGTGGTTATTTGTAGAAGAATTAGTGTTCGAAGCTTATCAGAACCGAAATTGCTGCCGAAACAGGTGCAGGATTACTCTGTTACGGGCTATCCGTCTGAGCTCTTAACCAGTGCCAGTAAGTCCTTGCAGAAACATTGATCTTGTACAGTATAAGCACTAAACATGGTATCAAATCCTGGAAATCTTTAAAAGATATTTTTTTTCAGAAAATCTTTAAAAGGTTACATTTTTTCAGAAAATATTTAAAAAGTTACAGTTTTTCCGAATTTTTTTAATAAGTTACAGTTTTTTTTTGAAAAAATCTTTAAAAAGTTCAAGTTTTTCAGAAAAAAAAAATTAAAAAGTTTCAGAAACATGATCTTGAATAAGCACTTAACATAGTGTCAAGATTGATCTTTGTTTGTTTCCTATGAGGCTAAAACTATGATGGAATTATAATTTGATTATGATACATTTGTTTTCTGAACCAGGGTTTGTTTCTGAGGCTGCAAAGTTGGGTACAGGAGGAATGCCGGTGCACAGATTGTTTTCTTTTGATGAGTTAAAGGAAGCTACTAGAGACTTTCATAGATCTACCTTAATAGGGGAAGGTTCAACCGGAAAGGTACCTAACTTTCATCACACAATGTCAACAATATTAACTACGGGTCAGGTAACTTGTTGATTCGAGCCAACATGGAACGAGTCAGGTGGGTTGGCCTAAAAAGGAAAACCTTTTATAACCTAGCTGATTACGGTAATAACCCATTTCTAAGCGTCAAACATACATTTTAACCGATTTTCAAACATTTTAAGCTCCTTTTAACTTTACCCATTTGACCCATTAGAGCAGAAACATAGTTCAAATCAACGGGTCGAAACAACCACGTCTATATTATCATGTAAGATCAATGATTATATAATAATATTCTTTATATCTAGATCTACAAAGGAAAGCTAGAAAATGGAACAGACATTGCGATAAGACATTTAACTGTGTCCAAAAAGTACACAATTAGAAACCTTAAGTTAAGGTTGGATTTGCTTGCACGTCTTCGACACCCTCATCTGGTTTGCCTATTGGGACACTGCATTAGTAATGAAAGTGATTCAAACAAAGTATACCTTGTGTATGAGTATGTGGATAATGGGAATTACCGTTGTCTTCTTGCTGGTAAGTATTTTGATACATAATATGACCATAAGTTTGAGCATTTTTTTTATTTATTGATATTTACTTTAATGCAGGCAATGACCCTGAAAAAGTTCTTAAATGGGAAGATAGATTGAGAGTTTTGTCTGGTGTCGCGAAGGCCGTGCATTTTCTTCATACTGGACTCATTCCTGGTTTCTTCAACAACCGATTGAAAGCAAATAATATTTTGTTAAACGAAAATGGGATGGCGAAGCTGAGTGACTACGGGCTTTCTATTATAGCAGAAGATATCAAGCAAGAAGATGTACGTAAAATAATATTCAACACAAATATGCTTGTTTCTGCAAATAGCAAGATCTGACCTTTTTATTCTTGTTTTCTTTTCGCAGGCAAACGGGGAAGGTGTTGAATCATGGTAAGGCATTTTATATGCTAAAATGGGCCATATCGGGTTTGGTTGACCCGCAAACACATTTTGTCTAATAAGTAGTGCATTAATTATGGTGACAAAAATAAAGTTATAGTAATAATAAATTGAATATTTGAATAAAAATATTTAGGAAAGACCTTTGGGTGATGTTCAAAGAGTTTTTAGTTTATTCGACCGTTTGGGATAAAACAGAGTTCCCCATTTTGTTTTCTTTTTACTTTGTAGGCAAATGAAGAACTTAGAGGATGATGTCTACAACTTTGGTTTCATTCTACTCGAATCGCTTGTTGGGCCTTCTGCTGCATCTAGAAAAGACGAATTTCTGATGAATGAGATGGTATTTTCTTTAAATTAAACTAAAATAAATATGATCATGAACAAGAGTTATTACTTTTGAAGCAGTTTAAATAACTTAATTCCTTTCTTTGGATATTTCAGGCTTCATTTGAAACCGAAGGAGAAAGAAAGAAAGTAGTGGACCCCATTGTACTTGCTTCGTCTTCACCTGAATCATTGTCGGTTATAGTCTCCATAACCAAGAAATGTTTTGTCGGTGATTCGTGGGCCCGACCGTCTTTTGAAGACGTGCTTTGGCACCTTCAATATGCTGCTCAAGTTCAGGCTAATGCGCAACGCCCTGCTGAAGCAGTTCTACTCATGAAGTGTTAATGTTGAGGTAATTGTATATTAGATAATATCTTCCAGAGTTACCATGCATGATGATGAATAAGCAGATAATAAATGTCATCAGTTATGTTTATAATATAGTGTAGATATGTATATCTATTATGCCAGCAACCTTTGATATATCTGTAATAAAATGTTAAAAATTAGAACTTCAGTTCTGATTTTTTATTAAATATTTTTAAGAAAAGTAAATCTATTGATTTTTTGTAATCACACAAGAGTGTTGAGAGTGGAGATCTAAATCAAGAATTTGCTGGTTGGGTAAAGATTATGAACTTTTTGAGTTTAACTACAACTTGTATAGAGCCTGTTTGACCTGACTAGCTCATTTACAACTCGTCAAGCCATTTGAGTGTTTTGGATCAAACCGAAATAGTCCATTTTAGTAATTGATTTGAAACTTAAAAAAGTAAAAAAAAAAATAAGAATCAAATACAACTGACTACGGAAAATAGATCAAGAATTTTAAATTTTAATAACCGACCAGTTTAGAACCAGAACGCTTCAGATAATTTAGTTATTGGAAAAGATGGTTCAGTTAACACGCTTTGGACACGGATGTACTCGATCTAATTTCAGTTATGAAACAAACGAAACTATAAAACAAGTCTTTTTGAAAGGAGAGTATTTCATTTAGCTATGCATATATTCGAGCAACTTCAAATTATACCAGAAAAATATATGGAATATGATTAAGGAGTTAATACATAAAAGTGACCATAAAGGACATCCTAGTTGAATTTGTTGTAGCTAGTGTAAAACTGATTATCTGTCCCCCAAATATTAAGATAATCAGAAACAGAATATGTTTTAGGCTCAACCTATTCACACACCTTAAAACTATTTTTGACACCTTGACATGTATACGACATATACAGCCATATAAGATGTTAGGGAATGTCTTAAACGACCCGTATACATTTATCCGAGTCATGTTTTTTAAGGGAATATTAGCTATACAACCAGTATACACTTATGCTACCCGTATACACCTGTATACATTTCAAGGATTGTCAGTTTTGTCATGTGGACACGTTGCATATGAGCCGTATACAAGTTGTACATATAGCAAGCAAGAGAGATGCATGGAATGTTCAAATGTGCAAGTTCTATCTGTTTGGTCTGAGGCATCTGAGCTGGTACCTCTAAACGTATCCTCTGAAGTGAAGTCTCAGTTTTTCTTGCCTGTTTGACCAAGTAAGAATACGCCCAAACATGGTATCAATAAAAAATATTTCAATTTACATTATTAGTGAATTGATGTTACAATCAATATACCTCTTTCGACTTTTTAACTAATGTTTGATGGAATTAATCAGACGGCACAAGATCTTTAAGAGACTTTCCACCTTGCAAAATGTTGTTTTTAACATCCATCCAAAGAAGTAAATTTAAGCATAAACATCTTTAAGACTTTCCACATATCACTCAGTTATTTTAAAGCACAAACATCAAAGACAAACTTAAATTTAAGCACCTCTTGAGTATTTCATTTTAGACCTAAACCAGTAGCACCAAATTTCTCATCAACCAATTTGTCAATCTTTTCAATCATCTCATCTGTGAAGTAGTTCTTCCAATCTCCATCCTTAGCCTTCCTGAAGTAGATTCGATTCTCAGACACTGCACGATGCTTTCCACTTTTGTTCACTTCTAAGGTGCTCAGATTCTCAAAACTACACAACTTTATAATGTTTTCTATCACGCCCGCTTTCTCCTCTTCAATTGTAAAGGGAAACCCAATGAACTCTGCAAGCCTCTTCACGTTGCTTGTAGGATCCTTTTTCATGTCTTCATATTTCAAGAAAAGAATTAGCTCGGGTCTCTCCAAGCTTGCTTTCCAGTATCCCAAGATATGATCCCAATATGGTCCATACCATGAAACGCCCTCAAAGAACTCGTCAAATGCCTCCTCAAATGGGGCATCTTCCATGGGTAGTTTCATTGCTTCTCGTAGGAAATGGTAATGAGAAACTATGACATCTTTTATATTCCGATATATGTAAACTATCTTGCAGTTGGAAGAAAGGATTGATTTTGGCAGGGAATTGTAAGGAAGGTGTGTGGCAACGAGTGGAAAGCAAGAGTTCTTGTGGTTTTCTTCAATTTGTTTAAGGTCTTTCTCTAGCAAAGGAATGCATTCATGAGGCATGGTTGTGAGCAAAGGACTTGTGGACTCATCATACTTTTCTCGGGTTATGATGGCAAAAGCCAAGGCCTTTAGCCATACCGTGCCGGTTTTGGGAGGACTGCAGAGAAATACATCACTTGGTTTAGCCTCGAAGCTTTGTTGAGCCAGAATTCCTCCTTCATGGAATTCTTGAACGTTCCAGAAGTCTTGATACTTGTACAAGGTAAACTTGCCTTTCAACCACCTACAAGTGTGTTGTGGAAATGTTTTGAGCATTTCTTCCATGTCCATTGAGATGATATGACTAGGAAGTTGTTAGTTTGTGCGCGGATGGTGAATTGTATGAACTCTCTCTATTATATATGTGGGTGTGTATGTATATGTATGTTTGTGTATGTATACACACACACACACACACATATATATATATATATATATATATATTTTTTTTTTGTATGTTTGATGTAACTCAATGTATTTTGAAAATGAGGTTAGGTGAAATTAGCACACCTCTAGTATTTAAAAAAGGTGTATTTGTCATGTAGCATACCCAAGTTGGCTTTTGGCGACTTTTATTGATGCGCAATTTAGTAGTATAAAAGTTTTGCTAGGCATGTCACTTAATTACAAGACAAAACTAGCAAATAATTAAAAATAGCACAATAAGAAAAAAAAAAGTAATAACTAAAAACTTTTTAAATAAGAGAAAAAATGTTTTAATCGGGCTTATTTGAATAAAAAATTCTTAGATCACAAGCCAACAATAATTGAGTATTGCTCACTTAATCCATTGTTTAATGTCATTATCTATTGTTCATCTTATCAAAAAGAATGTCACCACACCTCCTAAAATTTAACAAATCCCCCCAAGAAGAACATGAAGTTGTCATTATTAGTATGCATACAACAAAACAATTTAAAAGTAGGGTTTTTACATATTTCCCCTTCTTAAGAGGAATTATTACATATTTACCCTATCATAAAATTCCATTATATATTTTCTTCCTAAACCATATATATTACATATTTATCCTTTTCATTAAAAAACTCTTATTGAGTTACTATTTTACCTTTTATTAACTTATTAAATGAACATTTACATATTTCTCATTTCTAATAAATTTAAAAGTATCTACGACAAAACTAGAATTGATTTCAGCTCATTCCAAGAATACTAACACATTAATCCGTAAAAAAAACAGTTAGAAATTTACAAACTCATATTTTAGAAGTGGTTGGGCAAAGTCTGCACCAAGAAGAGCTTGCGCAGACGTTTTTTAATGAAACGTCTTCGGAAAAACAAACAATCTGCAGATGGCAATGTCTGCACGTGGTCTGCGCGGCGCAGACAGAAGAAGCTACGCAGATCGCTTTTAAAAACAAACACCACCTAAATCAACACACCTTGTCGTGACCTGTGTACTTGTTAGATTTCTTGAAACCTAATGCTTTTAGAGTAATTGATTATGAACTACAACAACAAGTAAGGATTGCATTTTTAAACTTTGTGTTTTTAATCAACAAGTATTATGGTATTGGGGAATTGAAGAACTGTGTAACTAATGGTATTAGAAATGGGAAATATGTAAATATTCATTTAAAAAGTTCATTAAGAGTAAAATAGTAAGCTAATAAGAGTCTTTTAATGAAAAAGGATAAATATGTAATATGTATGGTTTAAGAAGGGGAAATATGTAATTGAATTTTATGATTAGATAAATATGTAATAAGCCCTTGTAGGAAGGGGAAATATGTTAAAAACCCTTAAAAATAATAGAATTAAATGGCTCCAAAATTGATTTCCTTCTCATTGATGTAATATATCTTATATACAATATTAACAGTTGACCACCCTAGACTATACCAGAAGGAACATGCAACACACGGTTTTGGCTTGTTTGAACTTTTCTTTAATGTTGAATTGGATTGTCGGGGATGTAAAATGCACTCACGTTATCAAGTAGACTAGGGAGGCTCGTGTAGGTGGACAACCTAACTCAAAACCTACACATTCAACTTCCGCACTAGACCGGGAAATCGACGTCTTGTATTTTGTACTTTCTATATTTAGAAACTTGTATTCGTATTTCATTTTCAATCTTGCAATCCGTGACTTCGATCATAATGGAAATTCACATTTATATCAATCGTATTAAAATCATACTTATGTTATATGCAATCAGTTGTCAAATACGTGTTTACATGCAAAACTGAGACTTAGTATACATTCGAATTATCAATCATGCATACGCGATACTCATCACATACACTTCCTATACCTAACAAGTTAAAATACAAGTTTATGGCATAAAATAACCTAAAACCCAAGTGCGGGGGCCAAAAGTGAACAAAATAAACAATTTTTGAAAACTCACTCCCTCCCACCATGTGACAGTCACACATGTTCCTGCCGTGTGGCGTGACGGTGCTGGATCCGCAGCTGGTTGTTTCCACCCTACGGGTCTTTTCTCCTCCAATCACCTCCTAACTCAATTAACACTAACTCCTTTTTTAGGAAAGTAATGTATTAATTTTTTTTTTGCAATCACACAACAGTATCTAGCCCAATAACATGTTGATTAAGTAAGATTATGAACCTTTTAAATTCAACTACAACTTGTATAAAACTAGTTGATCTGACAACCTCATTTACAACCCGTCAAGTCATTTGACCCGTTTATCTAAATGGGTTTGCGGATTGTCTCCAGGTTACACAAGTTAAGCATTTACACCCTCGATAGCAAGTGTTAAGAAGTATGTAAAAAATCAATTCACATCTATCATAACATTATATAAATAACAAACTGTAGTAAAGTGGGTCGCTTTTTATTAAAAATGAATAATAAGATAATAATAACAATACTCTCGGTGTTGTCCGTGGGAAATAAAGTAATATAATACAATGTACAAAACCGAATGGTAATAAACATAAAATTACCATTGCCTACTTTGAGGACTTTACCCAAGCCTCTTTGTATTTATTTGGCTGCAAAACGAACAAACGAATTGTTGATCGGTTGAGGCTGAGAATTCGTGTTCAACTTAAGTCCCTTTGAATAGATTTCATGTCTCCTATTGGACGAACACGTCTATCTAACAGCATACAACAGTCAGAGCGGTATGTACTGCCAAAGATGGCTCATACGCCCGAGTTGCTAAATTATAGGTGTTTGGAACTTGTGGAAAGAAATGGTAAAGAGAAGAAAATGAAACCAACTAGAGAATGTTTCTCTCTAGATTTTCTACAAGGTCTCTCAAATGTACGGATTACTCTCTTTACAAATGAACTTCTCATTTCATAATCACACAAAGTTGAAACTTAATTTGCATTTTAATTCTAGTCATAAAATCAACTTTAAATTGTTATAAATATGAACTTTAAGTGGTTAAAAGTAACTATAATATTCATTCATGGCTTCATTAAGTGGGAAGTGGGTGGACTAGTTTGATCGGTCGCACGCTAGTATCGGTGCTCCCCGCAGCTACTCAGATTTGCATAGCCACGTGTCCTAGTGCCTCACCTTGACATGTCCCACCGAACCATTCCAGCTCTCGCCACGTTATTAACCGACCTGCCTCGACCCACAAAATCTGTAATTTGAGTTGATAGACGTTAGAAAATTGAAACTTTGTGACTTCATTGAAAAGAAAATCCTGATTTGGCTACTACTTTAGTGACCGTTGTTGAACACTTTTTTTTTTTTAAAAGTGCAAAAAGAATACATATAGCCACAAAGTTTGGGCGTAGTGTTTTATACAAGGGAATATCACATCTTATTTATTGTTTAGTAAGTGCCACATTACGTTCTATCGCCCACATTTGTAGTGTGTGCGTGTGTTCGCACCCTCTAGGGTCCCACTTGTACATTATGACTAAGAAAATAATATCATTATTAGCGACAAACTAACCCACTCCTAATACTTCTATACTAGTATCTCACAGGATTTGAATATTCTACCTTTTGGACGAGGGGGCACCTTTACCACCACACCATGTTCCTCAGGAACAAGAAAACAATATATTAGAAAAGCTCTTAGTTATATACCACTCTAAGATTTGACAAAATCTTATGGGATGACTTCTATCCATTTATCCTTTCAGATTCCAAATCAAACCTACTACTATGAATCTTGATATTTTATTCATCTTAAACCCAATTTAACACACTTTAGCTTGTTGGCAAGCACTCAATGCAAAAACATAACTAATTAATTATATAACACATATATAAATATAATGGTTTCTACTGAAATCACATTATCACTAGTTCCATATCCAAGTATCTCTATAAAATGGTAGTTTAGAAGACAAGGAAAACCTAGTTTTAAACTCATATTTAAACCTCATCCACCTTCTTACACCCTCTTGAAGAAACCTAAGAAACTATCGTGCTATGAACGAAGGTGAATGGAAGAAGTAAGCAATGGTGAGAGAACCCGGGGTTAGAGCCCGCCCATACACACATTCTTGCAACATGAAAAATGCATATTATGCTGAAGAAATCTATGGCTGTATAATAGTATTGTACTCACATTATCAATTGGTTTGTCGTAACAAATCACCGGAGACTACCAATTATTCTTATCTTCTCTCCCAAATTTTTCATGTTGCAACTAGTAGAATTCAACAAATCTCCCAAAAAGGAAAGAAAACTATATATCAATACTAATAGACATACAACAAAACTTTTTGATGTGAAAGAAAGAACATCAATGGAATGTATCCCTCCAAAGAGAGACATAGTTCTCAGTTATTTAAACTCATATACTTCAAAGATAGATTGAAATTAATCAAATTGTTTTTGCACTAAAATAATACAACCAACATTGTAAACGTCTCAAATGGCTCAAGAAACAATGTGATGCATATTATATTAATATTTATTTTTATTATTTATATAGATTTAAGTTTCCTATTTTATCGTATTTGTTTCCTAGTTACATTATGATTTACCCTATAAGTAGGGAGCCAGGGTTTATTGTTTATTTAGTTTTGAGTTTGATTATTGTAAAGAAAACCTTTTAGGTTTCTTTGAACAATTCGATTCCAAGTCTTTGAATGAATCATTGTGTTTAAGCCATTTGATTGCACGCGAAACTGCATCACAATGGATTAACTAACTCAAAGGTCTTAAACCCGATAGTTTCAGCCAGTCAACTATCTTGAGCCACAAAGGTCTCAAATACATGTTAATTCAAAATCAAAAGGCTCCCTAAACATTAAAAGAACCCTGAATCCGCTTGATTTTCAAATATTAGCTAGAAACTAAAAAAAAACAGGAAATACTGATTTAAATAATAAAAGATAATAGCTTGATTTTCTTAAAATAAATTGTCATCTTCCAACCACATTAGATAGAATACTCCTGCATCACATTATGATAAAAACTATATTATTTGAACACATAACCAATATTTAAAAAAGACTTACAAAATAAAATAATCCCAATGAAATGATAAAGAAGATATATTATTTGAAATGTCCAAATGAAATTTGTTCTATATAACTTCAACGAATTCTCCTCCATAACATCAACGAATTCAAGTTGAAGAATTCTCCTCAATAACATCAACATTTTCCATATCGATCACGTATAATAATTACCCTTGTTTTCTTTTTATACTTTTAAATGTTGATAGCAAAAAACAAATTCAAATTTAGTACATTAAATCTAGTGAAATGGAATTATGGATGGAGTACAAAGCATGGGAAATCATCTTGGTTACATTACCATAACTAAAAAGTAAATTAAAGACAACCAACAATAGCAACAATACTTCTGAAAGAAAACAATTATTAATACAACATAGATTTAGTACTGAAGAAAGAACATTACATGATGATAGATGGAAAGTAAGTATCCATCCAAAGAGAGACATAGCTAGCCTGAATTATTCAAATCCAACGATAATACGGTGTGATCTTGAGCCTTTCATTTGAGAACTAAACCGGTTGCACCCAGTTTCTCATCAATCAGCTTATCAATCTTTTCAATCATCTCACCCGTGAAGTAGTTCTTCCAGTCTCCCTCCTCAGCCTTCCTGAAGTAAAGTCGATTTTCAATCTGAATAATTCCATTTGAACGACCACTTTGGTTTACTTCTAAGTTGCTCAAGTTCTCAAAACTACACAGCTTTATAATGCTTTCTATGACACCCGCTTTCTCTTCTTCGATTGTAAAGGGATACCCAATGAACTCAGCAAGTTTCTTCACATTGATTGTAGGATCCTTTTTCATATCCTCATATTTCAAAAAGAATTACCTCGGGCCTTTCCAAGCTTGCTTTCCAGTATCCTAAGACATGCTCCCAATACGGTCCATAAGATGAAAAGCCCTAACAAAACTCGTCAAATGCCTTCTCAAATGGGGCATCTTCCATGGATACTTTTGCTACTTCTCTCGAGAAATGGTAATAAGAAACTATGACATCTTTTACATTCCGATATATGTAAACCAGCTTGCAATTTGAAGCTAGGATTGATTCTGGGAGGGAACTGTAAGGAATGTGTGTGGCCACGTGTGTGAAGCATGCATTCTTCTGGTTTGCTAACTCTTTCTCAAGGAAGGGAATACAGTTATGAGGCATGGTTGTGAGCAAAGGACTCTTATCAAACTTTTCTCGGGTTATGATGGCATAGACCAAGGCATTTAGCCATGTTGTCCCACTTTTCGGATAACTGCACAGAAATACATCACCCGGTCGAGCCTTGAAGCTTTGTTGAGCCCAAATTATTACTTCTTGGAGCTCTCGCACGTTCCAGAAGTCTTGATACTTGTAGAAGGTGCCACCTCCTTTTATCCAGCTACAAGTGTGTTGTGGAAGTGTTTTGAGTATTGTTCACTTCGTACGATCCTAGTGTTCACTTTGTACGAAGTGAGCTTACAAACTATGAATACTTAACGTTATGATCCTATTACAGACTCGATGTTATTCGATGATGTAGCCGACAGATATATGCATCAACAACGGTCCATCCATGGCTAAACCTACACCTACTAGTTTTCACGACTCGTGTCCCTCACTAATTCATAGAAAGTTTGTTTACATAAAACCATTGTGGTCATTAAATCATCTTAAAGCAAAAATACATAAACATATGAAGACACATACCAATGTACATAAAAACATGTATGTTAACCCCGAAAACACATTAGAGGTGAAATTAGAACTCACCGGTTGGAAGCTTTCCTTCCGTAAGCTACAGTCTTGCGAATTCCTTCCCAAATATGAATATGTCATCACGCGTACAAGGTTACTACACAGTGTGAAGTTCGTCTCACATATGTACGCAAATCATCAAAATATATAACCACACCCGATCACCATCATATTCCTGTCACCCACAAAACCCTAGTTTTGTGTATACCACCAATTGAGTCATTGGTGATCGTTTGGAGACCGCACATCCAAATCTAGGTTCCCGTGTATGCACGGTGGATCTCGGTTTGAACCGACCTAAACCGACTTCAGCTTCGCGAGGCTGTGAACCCCTGAATACCACCCGATATCACCGGCTTGACAGTGTCAAACACAACAGGGTTCCAACCATGAGCCAACCTGGCTTGGGCTTACCTTCGATGATGGGGGACAATCGGGGACCACTCTTCAGTGGTGGGAACATTGATGGCCACTCTCGTGCTCCCATCCAAACACCACCATCATATTTGTGCCATCTCCATCGATCTAAACCATCCAAATAGCCAACTTTTGCATTCCATACATCCCAAGACTCACAATTAAATGTAGCACGAGTAAATTGGTACCTGGAATTGCGTTTAGGAAGTCCAAGATCAAAGCCTTTGCAAGTTCCCCTCTCCTTATCGTCGTTCATCACACACCACACCCTTGGGACCGAATTTGGTCCTAGGTTTCCCGTCCTAAGGGTCTACAAATTAACATCTGGGCCCCTCTAGTTTAGTCCCACGCATCTTGCTCCCAAAGGTAATGAATCCCACCTTATCATTACTACAATCGGGTCCCTTTGATTCCATAAAATCATAATTACTATGCTTATAACATCTTTCTGTCACTTTGTTGGTAATCCCATGATGCAAGTAATTATAATATCCAAGAAGTAGAATTCTAGATGGTAACCATTGTGTCCTCCGAATCTTTAGCTTTTCTAAGTTGGCCCTTGCGGTTGACATGTCTTTGGACTTATTATTCACAAGAAGAATACCCAGCAAACTATCGAATTCATCTCTCTCGATATGCATTACATTTAAGTTGTGCTTCAGCTGAATAGAAGACTAATACTCGTGTTCAGAAAATATGTTTCGTTTGCCCAGTTCGACTCGAACTCCTCCCTCTTTCTTGTAACACCTCCAAAATCAGGATGCTTTCCAGGTAGGCGATGGAGTAGACGATCGAGTTGAGCATCACTAATTTTTTTAGAGGGGATCTTATCTCGGGTAAAGTCAAAACTTGTTCTCCATGGCTGGTTAGCATCTAAGAACCAACGATGATCGACAGATAAAACTTTATTTGTTACATGTATTGAAGGAGTGTCCTTGATGCAAGTCGGGCATGCTTTGTAGCCTTGTTAACTCCAACCTGGTAGATTGCTATGAGCTGGAAAGTCGTTTATAGTCCACAAAAATGCCGCCTTAATTGTGAAGAATGTGTTTGATGTTGCATCTTTAATACATACACCAACGACTTAACGAAAATGTCCATGGAGGCAAATTATATGCGGTGAGTACAACGGGCCACGTGTTACAAGCCCAGCTCATGTTACCAAATGGATTAAAACTGTCAGCTGCAAGCCCTAGGCTAACGATTCATGGCTCCCTCGAGAAGTTAGGGTACTTTATATCAAATTCTTTCCATGAAGATCCATCAACAGATAGATGACGCATCGTACCCTTTTCTGATCAATGTTATAAAAACCAGTTCAAATCAGTCAGCATTACCGGCCGAACCTGTTACCGGAGACACAACCAGTACGATAAAGCCTGGTCTAATTAGGATAATGATTTGGTTATCCGGTATTACTGGTGCATGAGATGAACCCGTATATTATGATTATTTGTAACAAAACTTCTTATTGTGTACTGTATGAAATGAAAATAGTTATGTACTTGTTGAGGAGGATGACGATGACTGTGAATTCCGTCTTTTAAGCGATCATAAACTTGATACTTCTAAAACTCCAATGCCATAAACGTATTGTAGACTTTTCTTTAAAAAAACTTTGTTGAAAATTTGATTTTTGATTATGGATTTATGTAGTCTTGGATAATTTTTTGTGTTAAATTTGTATTTTTATGGTATTATAGGGTTGATTCGTCCCCCGGTTAAACTGTCCGATACAACAGATTAAAATATTTCTAAGCCTAACCCAATACGAATAGGTTTTTAAACTATTGTTTTTTATCAAATTCTTTTGGGCATGGATAGAATCTTACACTGTCACAACTCTTCCATTAGTGCTCTTGTATTCAAATTTGGAATAGAATATTTGAACAATAGTTTAAAATGTTTATACAAAAAAAATGTGGAAAAATAAGAAAACAAAACATTTTAGTTTCAATCATGAATATTAAAATAATAAAAAAATATTGGATCAGCTCAACAATAATTATTCTAACAAATCATTCTCATGATTCCAACCAGAAGCTACAAATTTTGTGTAATGCATCTCGTAGCATTTAACAAATCTTCAAAGAGGAAAATAAAATTGAATTGAAAGAACTGCAACGTAAACCGGTAATACATATATTACTCGACCAAGCTTCACATGATCTGTTCATCATACTTGACCGGTGTTTTCATCCAACGCAACCTTTCGACGAGGGGGGGGGGGGGGGGGTACCAATGAAGACGTGACCCATATCCAAACAGGGCCAGAAGCCCAAAAGAGCTACAAGAGAACTCGTAAACTAAAAAAATCGTTGTCAACAGCGGAAGATGGTGTGATTGAATATTGATATTGTGAATATGAGTTCGAACAAGTTATGGTCTAAAGTGAAGATTTTTAGATTTTCATAACTGGTGGGTTTATAACAAGTTCGATTAATTTTGTTATTGGAAAAGATAGTTCGATCAACTCGCTTTGACATGGATGTACTCAATATAATTTCAGTTATTAAACAAACAACACTATAAAATAATTGTTTCAAAGGGAGAGTATTTCATTTAGCTATACTAGGAAAATATGGAGAAATAACGGTATGATTATTTTGCCCCAGGAAGATCATTAATCCAACCAACAATCAAGAACAAAGATTGGATGAACCCTAAACTAAACTTGAATTAATCGATCATCCACACTTTCTTTTGATCGTTCACATTACATCGCAATATATACATACACACATATGGAATGGAAGTGATGTTTCCTAAACGTCGCAACCCTAGACTCTAAATACAATTTCTAATTTACAACGTCACACACTTGAGCCTTAAACTAATAGCAAATAGTACATAATACGTTCTAAACTAGTTTAACTTTCTAGTAAATACAATTTTGACCCGTAACTTCACCCTAACTTTGATCACAAAATAATAGGCCAATGTTATGCATTTATTTGAGTAACTTCAAATTGTACAAGAAATATATATATAAATGTCACTTATAAATCACAACACTAGTTACAGAACTCTCTTCCATACATCACTAGTTAAAACGGCTAGCCAGCCAAAACCTATACACTGTAACAAGACCCACAGAAAAACGATCTGATAAAACGAGAAACAGGCCAACTCATGATAACGACCGGTAATCTTTAAGGCTGGCAGCAGCACCTTACACAAGTTTACCTTTGATATCGATCTTCAGTCAAGTACCATAACAGAATATTTCAATTTACTTTAATTAATGATTTGATGTTACAATATACCTCTTTCGACCTTTTAATTAACGTTTCAGTGACGGAATAAACCACAGACCGGTCGGACAAGATCTTTAAGAGATTTTCCACCTTGAAAAATGTTGTTTTTAACATGATCAAGTACCTCTGTAGAGCAGGATTTGAGAATCTCAAACACATTTCCAATATTGTTGCCACAAATCTCTCCTGCTAGACTGTTTAAATCACTAATTATCTGCATCATGAGACAAAAACTATTATCAGACAATCATTTTAATCAACTCTCAAACTTGTAATATTAAGTGAAATGTGATACATTCAAATGGAGAATTGCAGCCTGCATTATGGATTCTATGAGCAGATGCGATGAATTAGCTTAAAAAAACTTCTGTTTGGCAGTATCTTGTAAGGTAAGTTAATGGATTTCATGTGCCGCATCATAAAATAAAAGTTAATCAATATCACATGCAAGCCATGTCAGGGTTGTTATTTAAAAAAAAAATACTTCTTAGAAAAAATTAAGAAAAAAATGTTTTAATCATGGTTATTTAAAAAAGAAAAAAAAATCATAGGCTACAAGATATAATTGATGTATTACTCACGCTATTTGTTAAGTGCCATTATTCTAACAGATTTTAACCAGAAACTATCAAAAAAAAATTCACTGCACCTCATGAAATTTAACAGGTCCCCCAAGAAGAAAATACAGTTATCATTATTAATATGTATACAACAAAACGGTTTAAAAACGTAACACATGGAAACATCCATACAAAGAGAGGCATCCCTCAGTTATTTTGAATCATAAACTTTAAAACAACTTAAACTTTTAAGCAACTTTAGTACCAATAAGAACTTGATCTTGAGTCTTTCATTTTAAAACTAAACCAGTAGCACCAAGTTTCTCATCAATAAGTTTGTCAATCTTTTCAATCATCTCATCTGTGAAATAGTTCTTTCAATCTCCATCCTTAGCTTTCCTGAAGTAGATTCGGTTCTCAGACGCATTATCTTCTCCTGCACGGTGCTCTCCACTTTTGTTCACTTCTAAGTTGCTCAGATTCTCAAAACTACACAACTTTATAATGCTTTCTATCACACCTGCTTTCTCTTCTTCAATTGTAAAGGGAAACCCAATGAACTCTGCAAGCCTCTTCACATTGCTTGTAGGATCCTTTTTCATGTCTTCATATTTCAACAAAAGAATTATCTCGGGTCTCTGCAAGCTTGCTTTCCAGTATCCCAAGATATGATCCCAATATGGTCCATGTAGGAACTAGGTTCATTTTTTTTATTAAAATATATTATGAAATATATAATAACGAGACTCTCGTTATTCATAGGAAATATGATAGTACAATCCGGTTACAAAACTATATAAAAATAAATGAAATACAAATACATTGTACCAATCTTGATTCAAGTCGACGTCTTTGGAAAACTTAACCGCACCTTGTTGTTTGAAACCCCGCTACAAGACAAACAAAACATTGTTGACAGTTTTGGTTGAGGCACGTGTTCAACATGCTTCCCTTAAAACAGATTTCGCGCCTCTACTAGAGACGACGCGTCTGTCTCCCAGGGTACAATAGCCGAAGCAGTTTGTACTGCCGAAGATGGCCACGCGCCCGAGGTTACACCGGGTAATTATAGTGTTTGAACTTATGGAACAAATAATGATGTGATGGTGGTGAAATCGAATAGAAAAAACATCTCTCTCTAAATACCCAACACATGGGTCTTCAAGTATTTCTTCTTTTCAATAACTCCTCATATATTCATGTAATTTCCTTGTATCTTCTCTTATATTTTTCTAATATCTTCTTTTTCTCAAATAAGGCACATAGCCACTATTATACAAGATTTGAGGATTAGTGAAAGTTTCACTTAATTACACACTTAATTAGATACTTAATTTGAGACATAAAGACTCAAATTAAAAGACATTAAAACTCTACTTAAGAGTTTAGTCTTTAATTCACCATATGAAGAGTTTATGAATAATTATAATTTCATTAAACTATAATTTACTAAATATCCATTCATCAATATCCAACAATCCCCCACATGAATGGAGATCGTTCAAAACACATAAAATTTCCAATGAAACCTCGACAGTTGAGTTTTGCATATGATAGATAGGTGTTACCCTTTGAACCTTCGCTCATGAAATGCACTTAGCCCACTAGCTCTGAGTAGATCTCGATGTCTTTGAACTCGTCTGCCGTTTGTGTAGACGACAATACACTTCACACAAGATTCTCCCTAGTCGGGTCATCTCCTCATAGTCGTGTCCAATAATGGTCGTGGAACACTTTCCTGGTTCTGCGAGAGCTCTAGGAATTGTGCCCTCAATTCCATTCGAAGCGACCACACTTCTCTCTAACATAGGTGATTCTCCTTAGATCATTAAAAGCATTGTGGTTATCGTGATTTATCCAAATCATTTTACCACATATTATGCTTAGCCTCACTCTTTGTCACTGAATATCATAGGAATAGACTAGGACGTATTTAAACACCCTTTTATACTTTTGGGGTATGTATAACCATATATACTAGCTTATGCATATCATTTATGCCCCCATAGTGATCACCCTTAGGCATATGAGTTAGTTTTCCTATTGAACTTAGATCTTGGGATCTCCAGTCAACTAAGTTAGGTGTCCTTCACATACCTTTTTAATGGGCTTTAGTCTCATTCCACAACTTGATCTCTAATAAACCCTCAGGTTGTTGGATCCATAACATTAACAAATAACTTTACGTATTTGAGACCAGTTGTCATGATGTGTTCTTAACTCGTAAGTTAATTTTGCCTATCGTCAACTTCAAAGACTATAACCTCAGTGGCCATCTGAATCTGGTTAAAACATATGTCTTTGTAAGATACGCATATCATTTAAGGCAAACACATCTCCATTATGCACTACGACCTTTGTGTCCTCCACTTAATCGTCTGTTTGCAATGTTTGATTGGATTACAAAATCCTTATTGCCAAACTTTTATGATACAAATGCAAGACACCCCCACATTTAAGTGGTATAGGATCTCATCCAGATGGGTAATGAAAACCATTTCTACATACCCTTATAAGGTTGTTTCTAAATGGATCATCCCCCACATTTCTTGCCATTTGATCAACATATTTTTGTAACTTCACTTATGACGATATGTATACACATATGATTGAATAAGATTAACCTCATTGTATCAGTGAATTCAACTCATATTGCATTAGCTTACATAAGCTTCCGAGCTGACCAAAGCACCACGTCATTATCATAAGTTTGTCACAAACTTAGAATAACTCTAATTCGACATCTTGAATAAGACTAGACAATGAGTTCTCCTCATTAGCTTTTCAAACAAACTCTTCAAAAGTTACATGTCTTTTCCTTATAATGAATGAAAATTCTTCCTCAACTTTGTATATCACACAAATTCTTATTGTGTTCACACATATTTGAATGTGTAGAGTTAATTAGTCTCCGTCAAGACCCATAATTAACCAAGTACTAGTATAGCATGCTTTAGACTACAACACTTTAGCATGTGAAGAGAAGATGCGTCATTCTGATTCTTCACAGCCCCAAGGATATCATAATATCACTTTGCAACATTCATCCCTTGTTAAAACAAAATAATGAGACTTATTCATAATCCTAAAGTATCAATATTTAGGAAAGTCTCACAAATTATTGTATATAGCACATAGCTAAAATTTATCATTCAATTAAGGAACATAACTTGTTTACCTTTGATCTCCAACGTTTTACCATTGGCTCATAAGGACTTAAACTTAATCCAAGTCACTTGGCGAACACATTCATCACGTACAAGATGAATGTTCCTCGTCTACAATCACTATTATGTGTGAGATAGAGTCAACTAGATCGACACTCAACAACATGGCATTCATAATTTGTCATAAGTGATTTGTACACATCTATTGTTATTCATTAGGAGATACGTATATTTAGGATTCTCTTCTAAACGAATATAAAATCTCCATATAGTTCTAACAATAATCAAGTGGTAGACGCATCTACGTATAGATCACTCGGAACAAATCTCGCAAGATTTATCAAAGGTATACAATACATATAGTACTTTTTCGTTCATATGTTAGAATTCACACTTGTGAATTTTCCAATGACTTCTAACAAAGTACTTCAACATGAATCTCGTTTGTGTATTTCATCCCAATACACTCATCACTCACTCGTGATGTGGTTACACATTTGATGTCTCGTCTTTGACTTTTAGTCAATGCAACAACTCTCAAGTTGTTCATGTCCAAATATTTTCATGTACTATCCGTTTTAACGTTATAATTATTTTCCACAAAATAATTTATAAGTCACAAAACATTAGTGATTTATTTCTTTGTAAAAAATTGCATGTGTTATCCGAAGATATTGAACACAAAACAATAATTACACTAGAAACTAACTCATAAGTGCTAAACACTTTTGAAATTTAAACGGAAACATAGACGATATGGAGACATCAAATATAAAGTGCTTATATTTTTAACACTTTATAATCTGACCGAAATCTTCTCAACGGTATCGTCCCATGGCATGTCTTGAGGTACTCCCTCAATAAGACACCATGCAATAAGTACAAGTTCCTCATTTCATCTTGAAACTTTAAACTTAGACAATTCTTGCTCAAAACAACACCAAGTTGTTATAAAGACTACATTTAAGTAGTAAACTTGAACAATTAAATTTGTTCACAAGAACATCAAGTTGTTTTCCTTCAAAAAATATCCACGAGAAAGAACGTTTACATAAAACATTTTCCAAGGATAAGTTTATAAAATAAATCATTTCTCATCATTTTTATGCACACATAGGCAATTAAATGCTTACATAAAACATTTCCATTCATTATGGCTTATACAATGTACAATCTCTAATATTGTATTTGTGATACACGTTTTCTAACACATGTGTTGGAAAATTTAAGTCATTTTATATATATAAAACATGACCATTTAGATTTAGAAATCACAAATTAAAGTTGGTGATAAATCCCACACAACTACACCATCACTTTATGGTGATTTAATTCTTGTATTCTTACTCTTGTAGTATTCCAATCTCATCAAGTTAGGCACATAGCCTACTTTTAATACAAGAGACATGGGGTGGAGAAAAGTCTCACTCAACTACAGATTTTATTAGAGACGTAAACTCTACTAAAAACTAATAAATTGACATAAAACTCTACTTAAGAGTTTATCTTCCATACTCAACTAGAGATTTTATTAGAGACATAAACTCTAATAAAAACTAATAAATTGACATAAAACTCTACTTAAGAGTTTAACTTCCATGCTCAATTAGAGATTTTATTAGAGACATAAACTCTAATAAAAAGTAAAACTAATAAATTGATATAAAACTCTACTTAAGAGTTTAACTTCCATATGAAAAGTCTAGTAAATGATTTTAATGTCATGAAAGTCATAGAACAACACCATCACTTCATGATGATTTAATTCTTGAAGCCAATCAACTTCAATGTATGACATTCTATTTCTAAACCATACAAAGCATGAGTGCTTATAGTCATTGAAATCAATGCTACAACAAATTACTTATATAAAATGTTTACATAAAAAATTTCAAAGCATTTGTGTTTTAACCATTTTTAACAATCATGTTAACATGAAAGAAATTCTAACGCGCACGTTAGAAATATTAACATTTCCACAAATTTGACTTGTTATAAACAAATATATGGTTCAAATAAATAAATACACACATGTTAGAAGACAAATGATTACAAAAATCATTTTACGTCTTACTTGTTCATATCAATCCATGAGTGGATGAAAAGTCTACTTTTAATAGAGACTTAAATAGAGACATAAAACTCTAATCAATTAACATAAATCTCTTATTTAAAGACAATAAAATTCTACTCAAGAGAATTTAACGTTTACAAAAACGTATGGTTTACACCCATAATTCCGGTCTAACACACAAGTTAGAGAAATTTAACGTTTACACAAAACGTATGGTTTACACAATAAATCCATTCTAACACACATGTTAGAAAATATTAACGATTGAATAACACACAAGTTAGAGAAATTTAACGTTTACAAAAAACGTATGGTTTACACAATAAACCCATTCTAACACAAATGTTAGAAAAAATTAACGATTCCAAAATCGTTTCAAAACCAAACGACTGAACCAAAACTATTTGTTTTGTACCACGGTATAGGAGTTAAAATTGTACCACAATCTTAATAAATCCAAATACACCAAGTTGTACCACATACATATTTCCCAAAAATAATATTTATAAGATCATAATCTCTAAAATATTTTTATAATAAATCCTTTTGTGAACCCAAAATCCTTATAAAGGATGCTAGACAAGAGTTGGAGCAAAGAGTGCAATCGAAGAAAAGAGGCAAAAGCAATTTGAAGAGTTTATGAAAAAATTTCAGCCTCCCAGTAGTCATTAGCAATAGTTTTTTAATTATTCCGAATCTTTATGTTTAACAACGGTGGTTTTGTGATTGAAACGGGCTCAAAATTTTTGTTATTTGTTCCGAATCTTTATGTTTAACAGTGGATGATTTTGTAATTTAAATGTGCTCCAAATATGTGTTATTTGTTTTTGTTAAATTTATATTCCGAATCATATTTATCAATATGCATCTTTTAGTAGGAAAAAAGCAGGTGTTTTTTGTTTCTTGCTAAACATGTTTCGTCAGATTCTGTTGGAATTATGTAGGAAAAAAGATAGCTTCGTAGGAAATGCGTAAGAAAAAAGATCGCATTATGTTAGAAGTGTGTAGGAAAAAAAAAATTTGTGGGAATTGCGTAGGAAAAAGAATAGATTTTGTTAGAATTGTGTAGGCTTGAAACCAAGTAATATTAATGTGGTATGGTGGTAATACAACCACCGTTCGCTTACTTAATGTCAAAAGGCTTGAACCCTTATTTGATCGTCATTTTTTTCACTCTGTTAGACTCCTCCTTGATATGCCTCACCGCAAATATCAACCCACCAACAAAGACAACAACCCACCTGTTGTTCCGTCTCTCGGTCGTCAAACGAATCTCCTAGCCTCCTCGCTCCTTCGTTTTATACGCGACACACCCCTTGGTTTTTTCGCCACAAAATCGAACTTCTCGCATCGTTGGTTCGCCACTGAACCGCTGTGAATCGGTTGTTCATCTCACACAAAAAACCATTGCTAATGCTTCTCCGGTCAGCTACCGAACACCATCAAACGTTGTTGCTCGTACCCATGTCACAGCCGCGACTTGATCTCGAAACCGCACCGAATATACGTCGCCACCAATGTTACTACAAAACATCCCTTGTCTCTGCCGCCGATCCTCGAACATCAGCCTACACGAACCATTCAATCACCACCGAATCATGTCGTTTGGCTATTAGAACACTCGTGAGCAATAAACAACCCACGTCTCTTTGATTCTTATGTGACATAAATGAAGACTCACCATTGCACCTTGGTAATTGGTTTAAAACCATGCACCATCCAAATTCCATACGAACATAGTGAAACTGAAGCCTCCATATTTGACTTACATCTCATCTCATAACAATATAAGCACCGTCCAAAAACCTCCGATTTGTCGTGCTTACTTTTTGTCGTCAGTTACACCCTTTCTCTTCAACCAATACTGGTCCCGTCTCCGTTGCAGCCCCCCGAGGGGCGGCTCCCCTTTCTCGGAAAACGACTCTCAAAACCGCTAAGAGATATCTAGACGAGTGAAAGTCAACAACTGAAAAACCCCTGCTAAGTTGTGGTAAGTGGTCAGATTGAATCATCAATTCAATTAATTAATTTCCCGACATTAGTACTTAACTTACCAGTTGTGTTGACGGGTGTATGTAGGGAATTACAATTTGCCATCTTTTCCGACTAAGAATGTCTAATACGTATTGTTGTTGGGATAAACGTAGACCATTAGGATCTTGAGTAACTAAAATGCCTATTAAATAACTCATGGCCCTTTAACACACACATTTTTAACTTGATTACAATGCATTTACATGTTGCCAACCCATCAACCTCTTTAACTGCATTCACAATGGATCCTGAAAAACACACCTTAATAACTCTTGAACAAGGTTTTCATGTTACGGTTGGTGTTTTAACATACTCTTATTTTACAGTCAAGAAATTACCTTTTCTCCAATCGGATTCAGGTATGCGTTCACGTTTTTCATTTTTGTTGATACCTAAATCTGTTCAAGCATATGTTACTACTTCGTCTCGTCAGTTCTCGTGATATGTTCAGTTTTCACCTTCTTCTTTTTTTGTCTGGAATAAGAAGGTTTCTTGATGTGTTTGTCCCAAAATTTGATCTTTTCTTGTTTGAAAGTGATTATATTTGAGTTAGTGTTTGGAAATGGTGAAACTGTCTGATTATTGTAAGGGGGTGTTTGCCATTTTCAAATAATCAGTTTAGAAGTAGTTGCAAGCTAGATTACACATAATAATAACTTTCAAAATGTGTTGCCAAACACCCCCTAAATGTCAGTAATTATTGATTTATTATCTCAGACAGTCCAGAGTTTCTTGTAATTTAGAGCAAATAAGGCGCAGGGGGAGGGCGGGCTTTTTTAGGCGGGTATAAAAATACAATTTTTAGGCTTCTGTAGGGCTAGTTTTAGGTTGATTCCAGACTTGTTTAGGGTTGGTATAATTGTTTCAGACCTGTTTAGATGAATTTCGTGGAACTTGGCTTGAAAATTGTGCCCAAGAAGGCTGCACTGAGTCTGAAAAGTGGGCCTACGGGCGCACGTGGGTGAGCCTTGACAACAGAGAGACCCAAATTGGGTTTTGATGGCTTTCTTATGCATTCTTCTTTGATTAATACAAGTTTAGGAATTAAAAACACCCTATGTGATATTTGTTATAGTTAAAAAGTTTTAGGCATGTCACAAACACGTTGCTTGAGGTATATACTCCTAGACGCATTGGAGCGCCTCACGCTTTTTTTTAACAAAGCTTGTTCTTATAACTTGATATGCATCAATATTTTCTGTACTTTGTAATTTTCCCTAAACAGAAATAATGTCATCTGCATATAACTGTCAACTATATGCATGGGATGCTTTTGTCATTTGAATCAGAGATCATTTTGTTATGAAGTTATTTCACTTGTGTTTATCAGTTTATGCAATCATGCTAACATACTCTTATATATATACACACACATGCAGAAGTGAATAAAAATGTCAGCCAGGAAAGAGAGTCGTACCGAGTGAATGGGAAAGCAAAAGCGCAAATGGACAAATAACGAAGTAGAAGCGTTACATGCAGGCGTTAAAAAGCATGGCGCTGGCAAATGGACACTTATTCTCTCTGATTCCCAGTTTGCTTTTTCATTCGATAATCGATCAAATCTTGATCTTAAGGTGTTCTTTTACCAAGTTTTTGTTATTTCCCTTTCCAATTGTTCACTTGCAAAGCACAATATATCTTTCATTTTTAATCTGATGCTGCCTCTTGATATATGCAGACAACAGTTTTACAATCGAAATGTCATTATTCTTTTTTGAAACCTATATTTATGTTTCATGATACCCATAAAACAATTCTATGTCTACATAAAACACATACAAAGGTTCACCATTCATGTGTGAATTTTTACTTTTCACCCGGTTTCATTACAATTTGTATGTGTAGGACAAATGGTGAAACCTGATTGGGCAAATCCGTGAGCGGTCAAACAACAGAGAGAAAGTTACAAATCCTAGGTTAGATTTTATGTTAATATATTACTTAACTCGTCTATTTTATATATTGTTATGGGAGCGTGGTTTGTTATATTACCAATGATTAATTTATTGGTCCCGTGCGTCACTTTGATATAATCGTATTGTGATATGCTACTTGATCCTCATTTTGTCAAACTGAACACATATATATCTTAACTGATGCATATATTCAGCCAAAATTTATTCCTCTAATTTTAGAATAGATTAGCATTGACATTTAATTGTATAATTTCTGTTATTCTGTTTCCTTGTGAATCAATAGAGGGCATCAAGAATTCATACCGTAAACCACTTTTAATATACACCTCACGAATTACTTGCAAAAGATGTAAGCATCCACCTCCACATTCAAGTAAAAAAAGAAGAAGAAAAGTAGTTGAAGAAGAACTTATCGTCTTTAAAGATTACCATAAGCCACGCATAACTACTCGTCTAAGAAGAGGGGCCCACTGCAACACAGTAAACCAAGCTAGGAAGTTGGACTCTAAGAAAGTCCAAAGTTACCTAGAGTAAGCTAAACCATTTAATTCTTCTAATTAAGAAAAAAACTATCATTAATTTGACATTTTTAATTATGTAGAAATTTATGGCTTAGCTTTCCAGAAGATAAAAGGAGTTCATTTACACACCTTGATCCATTATGGTATCCTTTGTATTCATGTGACTCCAACAAACAAAAGGTGCTGAGCTGGATCAAGAAAAAGGACATATTTTCTAGAAAATATGTGGTTTTTCCCATTGTTCAATGGTAGGTACTTAATTCTGAAGTAGGTAATGTGTAGCATATGTTTAATTTATGCTGGCATTTGGTGACATATTTTTGCAGGGGTCATTGGTTTGTATTGATATTCTGTCACTTCGACGAAAGTTTAGGGTCAGTATCGAGAACTCCATGCATTTTGTTGCTGGATTCACTAGCAAAAGCGGACCACTCGAAACGACTTGAACCTGCTATAAGAAAGTAATGTGTAGTCTATTGTAATATGCCTTGTTTTATGTTTTTAATCTTGTGTAAATAAAAATTGAACCTTTTATTTCCACTTTAACCATGTTTTACATCTGATTTTGCATGTGACAGATTTGTTTTGGACATCTACAGTAATTTTGGGAGGACAGAGGATAAAAGTCTGGTCTGTAAAATGCCGTTTTTGGTTCCTAAGGTGACTAGCATTTTATCTTATCTTTCTCGTTGTGGTTCATGGGATAAAAGTCTGGTCCGTAAAATGCCCTACATCATCTTACATGTGAGGAAAAAAAACTTGATCCAATATATTTGTTTTGATGGATTACTACTTACGTGGGTCTATGGTATGGGTCACGATCCATCTATTTAGATTATTTGGGTCGCGAGTCAGTTCATGTACATTAACAGGTCTAAATTATGATTTATCGAGTGCCTGATAACAAACAACTTTACAGGTTCCACAGCAGAGAGATAACGCGGAATGTGGTTTTTTGGCTCTTTACTATATAAAACTCTTTGTTGAGAGTGCTCCAGAAAGTTTTAGCATAACAGATGGATACCCATATTTCGTAAGTTCCCTATGTCACATTTGTTTCAGGCGTCATATCAAGACATCATACCCCTCGTTTTTAACATTTCAAAGTCAACCAAACAATATTTAGACAAATCAATAATATGTTTGTAGATGAAGAAAGACTGGTTTAGTTACGCAGGATTGGATAGCTTTTGCAAAACTGTTGATTTCACATGTGTCGACCCGTGAGCTATTATGGTATAGACTTACAACCTGTATTTGTATTATCCTTGAATACTATTGGCCTTTGATCTCAAATGACTATGAATAGTGTTTGACTATCATGTTGGAATTTGCAGATAACATGGGAGATGATGTCTGGAACTTTGTATAGAGAATTCTAATGGTAAGCAAGTATTTATTTAGGTTTGACTCACTAATGGTAATTGTTTCTTTCTAGAATTAAACTACAGGCGTGTCGTTCGACCCACTAGAACGGTATTTATTTCAGTTGTTATTAAGAAATGAGATGCTTAGGTTAATTTTTAAATATATTTACTTGTATTTATTTTGGTTCTTTTTAAGAAATGAGATGTTTAGTTTATTTCCAACAATATTTACTTGGCTGTTTTTTTCCGAAGCCGCATAATATTGATGACAACTAAAAAAGAGGAAGACTCCCAAGCGCTGCTTTGGTAAGATGCCCGCAATCGATAATCTATCGGCTTTCCATGAAGAAAGTCGTTTTGTGAACATATCAATATCATCAAATCTTACTTTTTTTTAACTCTTCACAACTAGAGTTTTGTTTAGATCTAAATGCTTCACATCCCAGGTATTGTTTTATCGTTAATCAAATTAGTTGAGTAAGCCTGCGCTTCACGGCAGGCAATGGTTTTTCCATAACTGTATCGGTTTTGTTTGTTAGAAAAAATAAAATAAAAAAAGAATCAAAACGGTGCAAGTTAGCAAAACCTCCAAGGTTTATATTAGCAAGGACCAAAGGCTCCCTGCTATAATATCATAATATTAATATTTAAAATTTAAAAGAGTAAGGTAGAAGTAGTATGTTCATATTATGATTTAAACTTTTGTAAGCTTGTAACATGTTTCACGTTTGACCCATGGTGAATGTCCTTTTAACTTTGACGTCCATAGTTCTAAGATATTTGATGATTCTGAACTGTTGAAGAGTTGCACATCTCATTAATATTGAAGTCAAACATATCTATTATAGTATTCACAATGGATCCTCTAAAACTATGTGAGTGTAACTTTTATATTTGTCAAAGTAGTTGTAATTTGTTGTGTGAAAGAGAAAAATTACCGTTCATCAGTAAATTTGGAGGCAATACTGTTCGCCTCTATAATTTTTTAATATGTTTTGAAAGTGGTTGTGAATGGAGGAAAGAAAAAGTAATGATAAAAGTATAAAAAATATTATTTAATTGAAAAGGAAAGAAAAAAGTAGTGTTTGTTAATGTAATTATGGAGATGAAGTAAGGTATTGATTGTGAATGCTCTTAGCTATAGAAGCATAACAAGCATTACAACTATTGAATTTTCCTACGGCTATAAATAAACCGAACGAGACTATGTCTGTTTTCATTCATTAAGCTTTTATTAGACAAACCATCGGTTAGTGAACATATAATCAGGAGAAATTTTGAGCTCATGCTTGTATGTTAAAGAAACAAATTTGGTCTACTTCGTTCGTTAACTCCACAGACCAACATCAACAGATACAAACAAACGTAAGCGTCATGAATGTAAAATAATAAACCAAACATAAACAACCACCTTATCGTACGCTCGTTTATGAAACAAACAAACATAAACAAACTTTTCACCAAACGATTCATAAACGGTTGATTGAACATTCAACTCTACTACCGCCCTAGCTTTTCCTACTATTTCAAAGGACACATCTCAAACAGGAGGGGCTTAATAGCAATTAGCCCTTTCTCTAGCCCATCATCTTAATATAAATTAAACTAGGGTTTCACTTCTAGTCCTCCACTCATCCGACTGCTCAACTTTCGAACCACTAAGCAACACCAATTGAATATATCGATAATCAGGTATAATCCATGACTTATGGATCTTAATTTCTTTTTAATCGGTTAATTGATTATAAATCTGGTGAAACATGCGATTTAAAACGATCGTAATTGTTCATAGTTACTTTTTTTAGCTAGACTTGATAGATCTGTATGTGCATCATGATTTTCAGTTCAGTTAGTGTGTATTTCTGTATTTCGTTTTGATGTTGATTAGCGTTTCGAGAAATAGTAGCATAAATCGATATGAAGTTGCAATTTCAAGTAAATTTGTCTCAATTATGTATCCTGATTATACAATTTGGATAATACAAGTATGTGTTAAGTTCTGAGTTCATTTAGGTTTTAAATTTAATAGGATTATTATGGCAGATGAGAGTATTAGGCTGTATAAATCTGAGTTTATGTCTTTAATCAATCATAGCAGTAGAACAAATGTGTTAAGAGAGGACTATGGGTGTAAACAAGCCAAGCTACTCGAGATGGCCTAAAAACCGAGTTTAAACAAGCTCGAGCCTAAAAATAAGCCTGTTACCTATCGAGCTCAAGCTGGCTTGCCAGCCTAAATGAGCCTATTATTTATATAATCTTTATATAATATGTTAAATGTATATTTACGTAATTGATAATAATTTCTATTTATATAATTATTATATAAATAATATTTATAACTAATATAAATTAATTAATAAATGATACACGAGCCGGGCCCGAGCTTGAAAAGCTACTCATGAGCTAAGCTCGAACTGAGTTGAGTTTGGGCTCGGCTTGTTTACACCCGTTGACAGGAGTCAGGACTGATTGTTGTATAGAATGAACTTATGAGCTACCATATGACCTAAAACAGTGGATGTATCTATTTGACTGATTAGAGTTTATTATTAGAAATGGCGCCCACATTCTATGTTGGTTCTGAAGCTGGTTTAAAGAAGCTCGATGAGTACCTTTTGTCTCGTAGTTACATCACGGGGTGAGTTCACAAATGTAGAGTATTAAGTTCCTCATGGTATGAAATTTGTTTGAGGTTCAGAGTAGTTATAGGTGTTAGTTTTTCAGGTACCAAGCTTCAAAGGATGACCTCACTGTTCATGCTGCTTTCACAAAACCTCCATCACCCCAATATGTGAATGTATCTCGTTGGTTCAACCACATTGAGGCACTTCTAAGAATCTCGTAAGTTGATCATTGGTTGTTTTTAAATGTCATTTAAGAATCTTTTAGCCTATAAGGTTATATCTAGTGCAAGTGAGAAAACTTATAATTGATATTTTTGCAGTGGTGTCTCTGCTGAAGGAAGTGGTGTTACCGTAGAAGGATCTGCTACTTTCCCGGAAGAGGCTATTGCAACTCCTCCTGTTGCTGAGACCAAGGTAACTTGAGCTTACTTTTTTTATATAGTTTATGTGGGTTGCTGTTTGATTTACCCTTTTTGCACTTGCTAAAATGTGGATTCATGTATGTTGTTCAGGCTGCAGCTGATGAGGATGATGATAGTGATGTAGATCTTTTTGGTGAAGAGACCGAAGAGGAAAAGAAGGCTGCTGAAGATCGTGCAGCTGCAGTGAAGGCATCTGGAAAGAAGAAAGAATGTAGGTTTATCATTTATTCTACGTTCTTTTTGCTCGCATCATTCATATTTTTATTTGTTTTTTTGTGCTTGTGGTTACATTATCAGCTGGCAAGTCCTCAGTTTTAATGGATATTAAGCCTTGGGATGACGAGACCGATATGCAGAAGCTTGAGGAGGCTGTCAGAAGTGTGCAAATGGAAGGCTTGTTGTGGGGCGCATGTACGTTTGTCTTTTTTTTTATCAAGTAATATGCAATGTTTTGGATTTTATTTTGAATTTCTATTTCTGTGATTGCAGCAAAATTGGTGCCAGTAGGTTATGGTATCAAGAAGCTACAGATCATGTTGACTATTGTTGATGACTTAGTGTCTGTTGACACACTTATTGAAGAACACCTTACCGTGGAACCAATTAACGAGTATGTTCAGAGTTGTGATATTGTTGCCTTCAACAAGATCTGTAAGTTTTCTTTAATGCTATCCATTTCTTTATTATCGCGGTTACTGATTTTGTATTTTGTTTTTTATTTGCTGATAACTGCTGTTGTGATTGCAGAGTTGATCAACATCTCCCACTAGGACGTGATTTCTGTGGTTTTATGGTCTTGTTTGGATCATTGCTGTGTCAATGTTCATTTAGTGACTGTATTTATGTCCAAGTATGTATGTTTGGATTTTTGATTGGTTTTGGTAATCGGCATGACTTTGTTACTTCACTTTTTACAAACAAGCCAACCAATTTAATTATAACGGACACACAAGTAACATATGGATAGAAAAGCTTGAAAAATAAATCCAAGGATCGAACAAGATACCATCTTTGATCGATTTTTCACCCTCAAAAACCCAACTATGCAGAGTGCGTCCAATATATCGCCAGTTACCAACCTTTTCTTTTACTGAAGATTATCTTGTTTCTTGATCACCAGATTGGACCGATCGCTTTCTAACCTCTGACCCTTAACCGCCCAAATCGTGACCCATGGGCCACCCATTTCAAAGGACCCACATTAAAACTAGCATTAATTACATCAAGGCCATGTGACGTGAGCTTGGAGGGGTTGGCGCCTCTTTGTCACATCATCGGCCTTTAGAGCCCCCAACACCATTACACAAACATTATTATACAAGGGCTTTAAAGGGTCTTTAGCCTTTTTGGCGTTGGAAAACATTTTCTTTGTTTTTTCTAATATACTACAACCAATCGTATCTTGTCATTCAACCCCAATTTCACATTTTGTATAGAGCCTCAATGAATCCTCGCCACCCCTTCTTCCAAGCGTTAAAGCCTCTTCTTTCAACCCACAACTAAAGTGCAAATCTCATCATCAATATTGCAAATCATGAGGCCTTATAGTGGTTGGTTTGCTTCCATTAGATCGTATGAGGTTGAAGTTTGGTGGCTCTGTGAGAGGGGTATGGTCCAAAATCTTGCGTCTACATGCGCGGCTAAAGCCGTGGGTCGCGCGCAGAAAGCCATACCCAAGTCAAACGAATGTAACACTTGCTCATTCTCAAAAGATTCGCGCAAGCCCTATGGCGCGAGCCTCATCGGTGCGAGTCTAAGCATGCCAGTGAGGCATAGTACAACAAGTACAGGTGTCAGAGCATGCAACCCAATAGGTGCACGCCAGGTTGTGTCCAGTAAAGCCTCACGATAAACAATCGTGTAGGAGACAAGAAATACAAAAGGACGGTGACGTGTCACCAATCACTGCTCCATGATCTCCATTAACCGCTGATGACGGACCAGACAACAAGGACAACCGCCAGACCACGTGGATCCAATTAGTGTGCACCATCTCCTATTTGCCTACAAACACCAACGGTTGTGTCCAAGGGGACAAATGGGATATTTTTTGATGTCGATGTCGGGCCCAAGGCTCATCAGTCCATCTCCGTCGTTATTCTATTCGGCTATAAATAGAGGAGTTCACCTTCAGTTTTAAGGATCAATCTCTTGCTCTCTCACTTAATACACACACTTATTATCCTTAAAACACATTTTTGTAGCATCAAGCAGTAATCAGTTGATGAAGAAAGAAGATTAACCTTATTTGAACGACACTAATCCCACAAGTTAACCTTCAGATTAACTTGGTGTTTCTTCAGATTAACTCGTCAATCGGGTGTCTTTGGACGTGCGCGTTGCCCGTAACCGATTTTTACCATCACGTTCATCTTCTTTCTTTTTTACCACTTTAGATCACATGGCAGATCAAGATATTCGTTTTTCTCCCCTCGGTATACACTCTCAGTCGAGACCGGTTACGGGCAACGCGCACGTCCAAAGACACCCGATTGACGAGTACGTAGAAGGACAATACACAAAAGTTGGGTTATGCATGCCATTGGTACCCATACCAATCAAAATGTAACCCCAACAAGCCATGGTGCTGGACCATCGGCACAACTTTCGTCATTATTGCCAGAAGGGGAATCTACCGCATCGTGATTCATCAAAAGCCAAACAACACTTAACGCCATTTATGCATAGATGTGCGCGCAACAAACTCAAACCCCAGCTCAAGCTCAGGCGCAACAAGCTCCTGGTGTGGCTCCGGCACCTAGACAGCTAGATTACAATTCTCCTCAGCAAGAGCGCGCACCATCGTACATACCGTCAGAGCAAACGAATAGAAACCAAATCGCAGGTCACCTTCACCACGAAGGCAGCGTATCCACAGCATGCGAGATACTCGCGCTAATACAGGTCGACATTACCACAGCCAGTATACCCATTCACATAGACGGACAGCAGTGAGTAGCTGTCTCAGCCCGCGCAACATGAATCACGAATGGGATACACACACCGGTTAATCTGATTCAACATACCATAAGAGTGATAGCTCATCGGTATTCAGCCGCCTACCAAGAAATCATGAGTCGTAAAAGCCGCGGGCCTGCACGGTATATAACCCATCAGCTGAGCATGATTATAGCCTGGTTTATAGGCCATCAGCAGCACAGCAATCGAAGTTCATATGAGAATTTGCGCTCACACCGTTGAAAAATGTGAAACTCCCTCCAACCATCAGTAAGTTTAACGGATTGTCAGACTCGGATGATCATATTCAAGTTTATACAAGCATTGGTGTCGTTGGCGGATGGACCCACCAGATGTGGTGCCATCTTTTTGTTCAAACCTTCACAGGTGCGGCGCACGTCTGGTTTGACAAGCTACCAGCAGACAAATTAAAGTCATGGACTGACTTAGAAGAAAAGTTTATTGCTCATTTTAGTCAACAATGGCTGGGATAAAGTGATGGCAGCTGCTAAAATTATTGCGTAGACAGATCAGAAAACACTAACTGGAGAGAAGACCAGCCAGTACTCAAGAGAGCACTCTTCCAACAACCACGCACACGAGCAGAGTCGGCGTGACAAGAAGGGAAAGAACTATGGCTGGAAGCCAAGTCAATACAAAAGTTATAATGAGAAACCCAATCATGTTGACGATGCTCGCGCTACGATCAAACAAGATTGGGTACATGAAAGTTGTCAAGAAGGAAAACATGAAACGATCGATGCTCGATTCAACGAGCATCGTCACAATGATGAGAAACCCAAGGTCCATCAGCCCATCTCCTTTGTTATTCTCTTCGGCTATAAATAGAGGACTTCACCTCTAGGTTTAAGGATCGTTATCTTGCTCTCTCACTTAATAATCAAACTCATTATCCTCAAAACAAGCTTTATTCTCACGTCGGAGAGTGGTTACAAGGAGACCCCCCCCCCCAATCTCCTCCTGGCTTCACGGTATTGTGTTGTTTTGCAGGATCAAGCATTAATCAGCTGAGCAAGAAAGAAGATTAACCTTATTTGAACGAGACTATTCCCACAAGTTAACCTTCGGATTAACTTGGTGTTTCTTCACTCTAAAATCTATGAACCCGGTAATCATGGACTACGTAAGTCAATAAATTAAGAAACTTCTTCCTATCGCTATCAATAAATGGATCTAACCTGAACGGTTAGAGCATTTTCCGTTTAGCATAATAAGTCAGACATGACATGATAACCTGACACGATACCTAAGCGTGCCATTTTATCCAAAGACAAATATGATAAATGATAACACCTTGTATTTGTTTTGGAATGAAAGCTTAAGAGAAGATCTTCCTTCTCCGATAATGAAACATGAAACACAAATGTTTTTCAGTTTCTTTGAGCTTCCTTTCAATAGTATGAAAGGGACCAAAGTTGTAGAACGACCATAGTAAAGGGGTAAAAATGCAATCCCAAAAAATAGTTAATAATCGAAGTTGTGTGTGGTTTCTGACGGCTAGATCTCTGCAGTCGATATGCCGAAGAGAACGACTCACACGTACTCGAGCGAAGATGCCTTACCGGATGGTCCTGATTCCGATCTCTTCGTTTATTACTGCAAGCATTGCAGCTCTCACGTACTAATCACCGGTGAAGTCAACCTCTTTCTTTCTTTTTTTTTTTTTTTACTTTTACTCTCTGTCTTTATATCTAATTCTTGTATAATAACATCTTAATTCATGTAGAAACCCTAATTTACCTGAAATAAACCCTCCTTTATTATTTAAACCACTGAAGGTTTAATCTTGGAAGCTTTTTTTAGATTGTATACAATTATGTTATAGATGAATTCAGCTAGTGTTTGATAGTTGTATGATAGTTCTGAATAATCTTAGAAAATGGTAGATTAAAGGGTTGCTAAGGGGCCTAACTTTGGGTTGAACAGTTGTAAACCAGTAGTAATACCAGTTACACAACATAGGGTTACTGTAGAAAATGGAACAATCCTACTTTGATCATTTGTCGTTGATTTTACACTCGTTACCGTAATGAATTGTCGTTGATCTTATCCACATACTAAAGTATGATTGTAGATACCCAATTGCAGAAAATGCCTAAAAGAAAAACCGACAAAGCCTATGTATTGGATAAGAAAAAGCATCTTACAAGGTTGAACATAAACGAGGCAGGAAAAATTCTTCTAAAGCGGTAAGCTTTTTACACCTATTCGGTACTCGAGAAAAAAAGGTTTATCTGATGTGCATCTCATGAGTACTTATTGGTTAACGGATAAAGTTTTTTTAACAACTAATATATGGTATTCCTTTATAGGGGTGAAGGGAAATTAGAAAAACAGTTTCGCATGAACTGCATGGGGTGTGGTCTCTTTGTTTGCTACCGCTCTGAAGAAGACTTGGAATCTGCATCTTTCATATATGTTGTTGATGGTGCACTCAGTACGGTTGCTGCAGAAACTAATCCACAGGTAACTATCACAAACTAGTGTAATCTTTTAGTTACACATGGTTTTGCAATTGAGCTATTGACACTTCCACTGATTGTGTTGATGTGAAGTAGTTGTGAAAACTGAAAATCCAAGTAATCAATTGACTAGTAATAGCAATCGAACTTGTTTTGCCACACTCATGATAAGGTTTAAAAATACTGGAAATCTTAATCAAACCCGTATAAATCTATAAAAATGGTTCTATATAAATTTTGTTTGGTTATATGCTACAGGATGCTCCTGTACCACCGTGTATTTCCCAGTTAGAGGGAGGACTCGTCCAGGTGGCGATTGAAGTGGAAGACCGTGCTCAGCGGTCAGCGATTACAAGTAAATCTTTTTTCATCAGCAAGTTTTGATAGTCGTACGAAATTCCGTATGATAATAAATACCTAATAACATGTGTCCAACTAAAACTTTTAAGGAGTGAATGCTGATGATGTTAGAGTCACTGTGGCTGCGCCTGCAGCACGTGGGGAAGCTAACAATGAACTTTTAGAATTTATGGGCAAGGTATGTTCCTTCTTTTTGTTCACCTTTCTGTATTGTTATATTATTTTGTGGGGTCTGGCTAACTTGATTTTGTAATTAATATAGGTTTTAGGGTTAAAACTAAGCCAGATGACCCTCCAAAGAGGGTGGAATAGCAAGTCTAAGCTCCTCGTGGTGAGTTGAAATTAATTAAAATTACCGTTATCACAGCCACAATCTTTTCCACGGGTGTTCACGGTCTGGTTCGACCAGTTTTAACGAAAATATAAGGCCGAACCGATACTATGGCTTTGGGGAAAGACAAACTAAATCGGCCGAGTTGGTTGAATGGGTCGGCCGGTTTACTGATATGGCGGTTTAACGGTTCGGTTTTGGTGGTTTGAGCCGATTTTTAATTTTTTATTATTTTGTAAATCATTAGCTTGTGTTAAAAAATTTAAAATCATAAACTAAATAAAACTTTTACATAACTACATATTCCAAAAGTAAAACAAATTTATAATATTTTCAATAACAAAGGTTAAACGATTGGTTCGTTTACATGGCATGTTCCTAGTTTCAAACAAAATGAACCATTAAACCTTCAAACCGGAAATACCAAATTGTGAACCGAACCGTTTGGATCTCAAACCAGCCGAGTTGCTTCGGTTTGGTCGGTCTCAGCTGTTTATGGATACCCCTAATATTCTGTCATTGCCTTTCTATGAAATAGTTGAGGGATGTCTAGCACCCTAATGTCGATTAAATTTGGTCCATATGATAATATCACCAACTACCAAAACAGTTAGGTTCTGTGAATGCTCAGGTTTTAATTCATACATTTTGGAGCAGGTGGAAGATTTGACCGCCAGAGAGGTATATGAGAAACTGCTTGAAGCTGTGCAGCCTTAAATTCAGTCACTTTAAATCACTTGTTTTTTTTCCTTGAATGTACTCTCAAAGTGGATGACTTGTCATAAGACATTAATCAATTCTGACTACTGGAATCTGAATGAATCAATGAAGTGTAGTTAGATTTACAATTATAAACCTTCTGTTTTCATCAGGGAAAGGATATGTATTGATGTATTCAACCATTGGTTAATTTCAACTTAACCCTGATGATTAGACAACTTAAGTATTCAAGCACAATTCAAGGTTGATCTTGGAATATAAACGCTATGATCTTAAGTATCAACCGGGTATATTTGCACTCAGACTTGGCTTACCGTGTAAACAAGCTGAGTCGCTTATGAGCTATTCAAGATCAGCTTGTAAAAAGCTTGAATCGATATGGAGCCTAAGCTTTAAATACTGTGCTGCTTAAGAAGGTTTGTTAGCATAAGTGAACCAATTGTATATAAGGGAATGCTCATTGGTAACCAAGTTTCCTGACTCGAATCATTGATGTATAGATAAATCACTCAACTTTTGTTATGTGTTTTAATATTGTGAAATATGGCTTTTTTCAGTATGCTATCATGTTAACAAATAGTGAGTGTTAGCTTTCTCTTATCAATATTTTTTTTTTTCAAAATTAAGAGACTGATTGTAGAATTGATGTGAATCTTTTATGTAACAAATATAGAATAAATCTATTAGAAAAAGAAACCCCAATACTAGTGTAGAATGAGAGTATTTATCTAAATTACGACGAGTAGAGTCTTGGAAAGGGGATGTGTAATGATTTTCATGATGCTACATTGTTTCAACAATTGTAGGTTTACTAACTAGTGCTCACTAGGATGGTGGTATGTTTTTGGCTTTTTCTTGGACATTATGTGCATTTATATCCTCATCTAGTTATTCATTTTGGTTTCAGATTAGAAGTTTTTGAAACAACAATTCAATAAAACTTAACAAGTTACAGGCTTTGAAAGCCTCTGCTCTAGTGCAAGTGGGTGTTTGGTTAGCTTATTTTGGTGCTACTTTTAACTTATTGACTTATAAAAAGTTAGTAAGTCATTGTGATAGTCTTTGTATAAGGGTTGAGAAGGAGTTTTATGGTTTGAAAAGAAGAAAATGAGAAGTTAAAACTTGTGACTTATGACTTATATAAAGTTAATAAGTTAAAAGGAATCCCAAAAATCCCCAAGAAAAGATGAGATATCTAACTCATTATCATTAGTTAAATTTACTAATTACATTAACGATAAAAAAATTATATAAGGACAATGATGGCAGGTAAACAGCCAACAAGATGCACCGCAACCCCTTTTGCATAGCAAGTCGAATTCATTGTAGCAATTCTTGTGATCTTGAGTTTATTTTTGTTTCAGCTGTTAATTTTTATAAAAACTGTTTGAACAAACTTTTGCTGCCTATAACTACCTATTAATGTAAAGAAGAGATCTTGGAAAACCTAAAACAGAATCCAACCAAAGTTACTACAATGCTGCAAGAAATTATGCGCATGTTGCAGCTAAAGATGAAACTATAGTTGGATGCCAAAATCAGACATAAAACCAATCAACAATAAAACATTCAACCATGAATGAAACAAGTTCCATTAAATATTTTAAGACCAAAAAGCAAGATCACCATAATTGATATAATAATAAGAATCTTTGGAAATGAAAATATAACAAATTAAAACAAAAAACCACACTATGACTGAAGAGAATGCACCCCTGACTTAAGCTTGGCTCTTCTTGGTTCTAGGGGCCAACTGAGTCTCAGGCTGCAATACCCACAAATAGTTCATTGTTAATAAAAAAACTGTACAACATGCGTTTACAGTTTAGTAGCAACGTTAAAATATCAAAAAACTAACCTCCTTTTTAACAGGTTCTTCTTTCTCAGACAAAGTGAGCTCAATGTGACACGGGGATGACATGTAAGCTGCACAAAAAACAAAATTTTCCATTACTCATCATACAGAACAAATCAATGTTATCCAATCCACACGAAGCGTATGTTTTACTCACGATTGATTCTTCCATGAGCACGGTATGTACGACGTCTCTGTTTTTGGGCTTGGTTGACCTGGATGTGGGAGATGTGAAGAGCATCCACATCCAACCCTTTGACCTACACATTAATTAAAACAAACATAAACTTAATGGGCGAACATACTCAAAAGAAAAAACAATATGTTTGACAAATAGTAACTACCTCTGCGTTACTCTCAGCATTTTTTAGCAGATCAAGGATAAACTTTGCAGACTTTGCAGGCCAACGCCCTTGACCATTGGAGTGGCGGTTTTTTGCCTGTGCAGTACGTCCAACTCCACGACAGAAACGGGTAAATGGAATGGCTTGCTTGTGAGCCAAAACATCTTCCAAGTATCTCTGAGCCTTGATTAAAGGCAACTTGCGGATAGCATGGGCTGTTTCACGAGTGTTCTGAAAAACACAATAAGTATATCACATAAATACTAAATACACAGCAATGAAAACATCAGAAAAGAACATACTGCATGAGCTATTACAACTATAATTAAGTTTTATTTAAAGGATAAAGATCAAAATACCTTGAAATGGCACCTGAGATCAGACCCTCTGGCTTTGCAAGCTGATAAAATACAGTAATATAAAAAAAGTCAATTAGCATACACCTATAACAAGCTATACAGTCCTGCAATCATCAAAAAAAGATATACAATCTCACTACAAAATACTCATTCAGCTCCTACATCTCAATTATTTTGTCCTAAATCAACAGTCCTGAAATTAACAAAGTTATACAATCTCATTAAACTCCTAATTTTCAACATTTTTGCTCTAAATCAACTGTCTTAAAATCAACAAACATAACTATACAATCCCATTCCAAATTACTCATTCAACTCCTAGTTTTCAAAGATTTTGCCCTAAATCTACATTCCTGAAATCAAAAAACAAAGCTATACAATCTCATTCCAAAATACTCATTCAACTCCCAATTATCAATCCATTAGCTCTAATTCAATAGTAATTGTGCCAATAATATACAAATATAAACATTCAAATCTGAAAACTTAACATCTACGATCTATATATACTTCAAATCTAAACGTAATATGTTCAATTTACTAAAACTGTGAATAAATGTATCGTAAAACTTACATTTGGTAGGGTTTTCTGGTTCCTTCGAGTACTTCACCTGAAATCGTTAGAAATAACAATGACTTAGCACGTTAAGTTGAAAAAAACTGGATAACAATATGTATATACATGTACATAGATGGTGGAAGCTCACCATGGCTGCTGCTGCGTGAAAATGGTGTGTTCTTCGGAGGCCACCCCAACAACGAATCTGAAGGAGAGTCTAGGGTTTCTAACTATATTGAGGTTTGTTCAACCATAATTTGGGCCGGGCCTTATACTTTGTGGCCCGGTTCAATTGGGCTTTTTATATTACATTACATACACTTTATCATTTTTCTTGGAAACTCTAATAATTATGATTTAAAAAATAGTAAACCATTATAGCATTTTCTTAAACATACATGTACAATTAGAGGTGCAGAAAATAACCATTGTAACCGGTTATTAATCGAAACCGTAACCGGTTAATAACTGATTTAGGAATAATCGGTTAGTGGCTATTTTTAACTGTAGGTTAGTAACCGGTTATAAGTATTTAGTATAGGAACCGGTTATTAACCGGTTTTTTTAACCGATAGACCGGTCAACCAAAAAATTAAAAAAGGCAAAAAAATAAATCGGTTAAAGTAATTAACCGGACCAGTTAAAAAAATAACCAGTTAAAATCAAAAAGTCATATTAACCGGTTTAACCGATTAACCGAACTGGTTATTAAAATTAACCGGTTTGTGCACCTGTATGTACAATTATAGATTTCTTTCATATTCACGTTCCTACATCTTACTCGTTTTTTGAAGTTATCGTTTCTTAGGTTTGGATTTTGAAAGTGCAACAAAATTTAAGCTACTCGTGGATGGATGTGTACAAATCAGGGGTTTTTAAAAAAATAACCGGTTTGGTCAATAACAGTAAAAAATCGATTTCTAAAAAAAAACAGTCAAGATTTTAAACCGGTTTTATAGGGAAAATACTCGAACCTATACAGATCGATTTGGGACGAGTTGAAACTGGTTTTTGTCGGTTGAACCGTTTTTACATGTTATTCGAAATATATATATATATATTAAGTCTAACCAACTTTTGAATTAATATCCATCATTAGATTTAGTTAAGATTAAATCTCAACCACTTACTTAAAATAAGAGTTGAGTAGAGTTGTTTTTTATAGTTTTTCTCAACTGGTGGTTACCACCTCCACCTTTTCCTTCCTAGCCATGATATCTACAATCCATCCAAAGATAAACTGCGTCAGTTATAAGCCCTCAATCAAACCTTTTTTTTTTCTCTTCACGTCGTCGCTGGTATACAACCTACAATCACCTCCATCCTCACTCTTATTTCTTGCACATATCTATCTAAAGATTAGATTCGTTTGTGGGATTTTGAAATTAGGTTTAATTTTGATGTTAGCTCACAGAGCATCGGAGAAAGGTTAGAAGAAGACTACAAAGGAAGTTCTTCTTCAACTGCTTTTAGATATATATAAGCCCTTGGATCAAGTTGAGATGAAATCCTGACCGTATTAATTCAACAAAAGCTTCTAGAAGGAGAGGTTAGGGGTGGTTTTTTCAGTCCATCAATTTCTCCCCACGTTGTGGCGTCACTCTCGTCTCATCTATCTACGTTTACATATTAGCAAAACAGGGAACAAGCAGAGATATGGGGTTTCTTTCAAATAGAGTTGGGGAGTATTTACTTTGGACAGATCTGCGGCAGTGGAACGACGGTCCCGGAATCTGTGAATTGAGAAGAGGTATGATTCTTCTTAAGCATTTATTTTTTTCTCTTATCTTCTTAGGTTCTGCTTCTACAGAAATTTTATTTTTCTCTATTTTGTTTCAATTTGATGCAGTGATTTTCACTATTTCAGTTCATTTGTTTAGGGATTTTAGGTTTTTCAATTTGTTTGCATGTTGAATTGAAGGTTTATTTGTGTTTGGATGTTTCAAATTAGGGTTTCTATGAATTCTAGCAGTTTCCTATCAACTATTTCGAAAGGTATTTAAAGCTTTCTATTTTCTACTCGTATGCTTTTAGTGATTTTTTTTTCTAATTGGTTGTTGTCCCTCGTCTGTTTGTTTGTTTTTTTTTTTTTTTTTTGCCATTAAACTTTAGGTTGTGGTGAGATGACTTTGATGATTTAACAATGTATATCATCTTATTTAATAAATAACGGTATGTTTGCATGTGTAGGGTGCACTGTGTAAAAAGTGGTGAAGAAAGCATACAGAGACAAACTTAATTTATTCTCTATAATGCCACATATCATAGGAGATGAGCGATCAAGTTACAATGTCGAGCACTAATGTTCAAGTGATTCGATGCAAAGGTAAGCATTTTCTTCATTCTTTCAGTTGTTTTATAACCTGCTCACGGATATAAACATGTAAAGTTAACTAATTTAACAGCCGAGGTGGCTTGGGAAGCCGGAAAGCCGCTGGTGATTGAAGAAGTGGAGGGGGCGCGGTTCCACTGCAGAAAATGGAAGTCCAAATTAGATCCTCTTCACTTCCCTCTGCCACACCAATGTTTACTTCTGGGAAGCAAAGTAAGTATTCTAATTTCAAATTACAAATCAGATAATTATTTTATTAATCTCTAATCGTAAGTTACTGCCAATTTCAGGGGCAAATTCCTGTATTTCCTTGAATTTAGGACATGAGGCTAGAGGGTACGTTCATTTTTGTGTCAAATTAAAAAGGGTGTGTAGTTCTGTATTTATTTGATATACATAATATGATGAATTTTGTTACCATGAACATAGAGTTGTGAAGAGTGCTTGGGAATGAGTGACAAATCTACAGCCAGGGGAGATGAATTTTGTTAACATGAACACGAGTCACCTTCTCACAATCAACACTGACTAAACTTTGTGTCCCCAGCTGTGGGATCTCCACATGTACATATTTGACCATAATCACCCTTCTTTTGTTGGATTTTTCCACCTTATTTTGACTAAAACAATTGTGTTTTTTAGGTTTAGGTGCTACTTTGAACGTTGTAAAACCAATAAAAGGCTCTTCTGTGGCCGTTTTCAGTTTGGGGGCTGTGGGACTTGATGTAAGTTTTCTCAAGTTATGCTTCTTAAAACATGTAACTTGTATGAATGTTATTTAGTTGCCTTTTGAATTATTTGTGATTAGGTTACTGAAGGTGCAAGAATTGCTGATGTTTCAAGAACCATTAGAGTTGAAAGTGTCATGATGTATGAATTCACCTTTATACATACCCTTTGTCTGCATTTATATATATGTTTTTTTATAATATTTTGTGGTGATATAATTTTGTTCCACATAAAAAGTGTTGTCTTCAAGACAAGTCCTTTGAATGTGTTGACCTTTTTTGTAACTACTTTTTCATATGCAAGGTACTTGCCTATTCAGTTATGGGTAATCATTTCTCATCACCATGGTTTAAGCTCTTATCCATGCCAAAGATGGTGTTGGCATTGTGTCTGGCACATGGGTAATCAAGTTTTTATTTTTATAAGTCTGTTGTTTTAATTAACAAAAGTACAAATTTTCATTAACAAGTTTAAAAATGGAAAAAGGTTTTCTCCAAAACTTGTAATAAAACATGTTGGTGTTAGGATAGGTGAGTTGGTAACCAATTTGTTTATGTTTACATATGTTAAAAGATTCAGTTGGTTATGAGTATTATTTAATTGTTTGTCATTCCTTTTTATCATAGGAAATCTTCCAGCTAAATGTTGGCGTTTGGGCAATTGTCAAACGTGACGGGACAAAGTTATCATAAAACCATTAATACTTTGGAGGATGGTGGATCCATGAAGAATCAAAAATATATTCAGGTACCCTATATCATGTAGTCTTAAAGAAGGCGGGTGAGATTATGATGGTGCAGAACAATTGACATGCTTAGCTGATTTCTTTTAGCTGATTGGTGTTCATCTCACATTTTGATAGGCCTTTTATGTTGGTTATGCTGCTGGAAGAATAGATTATCAGTGACACGTACAAGAAGTTTGAAGAGGTAATATGCATTATAAGATTTTGTGCTTCCTTTTTTAATTCATACTAATACACAGGAGCGTCTGTAATTTGATCTTCATTAATAATATTATATTATGACTGTATTTGCTAAACTGGCCTTTTTTTGTTTCAGACAATTGGATTGAAGTTTTATCTTCCTGGGGAATACTTTGATATGCTTGAAGAAGGATTTTACAACGAGCACAAGCCTACAGTTTTGTCTTTAACTTTCTGTGCGCCTTACAACTGTGTATTTAAGTGAAGAACGGATATTTTGAAATACTTGAAATTGAGTCCGTGTGTACTGTGTATATTTCTCTGCTCGTGTTGCGTGTTTATTATTTAATTGGTTATAGTTAATAAATAGAAGCGTATTACAGTTAGTAATTAAACCTATATGTAGATTTATGCAGCTGTGTCGGCTACTAGAGATGGTCTTCACCTTATGGATTTTAATCCTCACCCCAGCTCCCATGCCATGTGGATTCTGAGTAAGAACCCGTTTCTTTTTCATTAGAGCTAAGTGCTAATTAAATTTTAATGTTATTTTGAATCGCCATTACTACAGTTGTGATTCAAAGAGTCCCCGAGAGGCTGTTGAGTGTATATGGGCAGTTATCTAAATCTGTTACTGCCTGTGCCATTTATCCACTTAATGACACCATTGTTGCTGGAACCATGGTGGGTATACATACATGCTACACTGGCGGAGTTTGAACAATGGCCGGAGCCGGAGAAGAGATTCCACTGTACAGCAACAAGACTGGCAACAGTGGCGAGTACGAACGGTTTTACAAAATGGTGGAAGTCATATTCTTCTTCAATGGTTAATCAGGTTGATTTTTAATTTTTGTTACTAACTTAGTTCGGGGTTTTTATGCGTCATTGATAGATCAACGTTTATTGCGATTTATTCCCTAATCCTAAGGTCACACTGACAGGTCGCTGCTTCCTCATATATCCAATCGAAGAAGAAAGATGTCTCCATCGATTCTGGGAAATTGTTCTTGGTTGGGACCGCATTTGTCTCCTCAAAAAATCCTCTGTAATTTCTCTCATCATCATTTAATTAAACCGAATTTCTCCACTACCGATGTATAGGGTTGTTCATGAGCCGAGCCGAGCTAGGCCAAGCTCGGGCGCGGCTCGATTATAAACCGAGCCGGCTCGGCTCGGATTTAAAACCGAGCTGCAAATCTAAGCTCGGGCTCGGCTTGGTTTTAAACTGAACTAGCTCGGTTCGGCTTGGTTTGACTCAAATTTAAAAAGAAAAATTTATACATAGAATTCAAAGTTCAGTATTCTAAAATGTTATTCGATAGTTTAAAAGAGCTTATACAAAATGAGTTCAACCTTACACATTACAAGCGAAAATCAAGTTCAATAACATAAAATAAGTTTCAAATTTCAACGAAATACAATATAAGTTTATCAGTATTGTAATCCACCTTCAAATATGCCATAGGTATACAATAACACTCATAAATACATGTAAATACTAATAAGCGAGCTAAGCCGAGCCGAGCTAAAAAGCGAGCCAAACCGAGCCAATTTGGCTCGTAATGAGCCGAGCCGAGCTAGGCTCACTTTCTTACCGAGCCGAGCCAGCTCGGCTCAGTTCCAAACCGAGCCATATCGAGCGAGCTTTTTCCGAGCTAAATCCGAGCGAGCTTCAAGCGAGCTCCGAGCCACGAGCTTTTTGGACAGCGCTACCGATGTATTAGTTACCGGAATCTTCATACAATGGTTAAATCACTCAATATCCATTACATTCACCTGCTTCTCGAAGAGCTTATCCAAATGGTATCAATCTTGGAACCTTCTAAACTGGTAAGTACGATGGATTTCAATTCATGAATCTATAATTTTGTGTTTTGTTATTATATGGCATTACCAGACTACCAGTAACCGTATTCGTTATTATAAAAGTCGAATTAGTTGACTATGTTCTATGATTTCTAAATTCGTTTATATGGCAAAACGGATCCACTTTACCTACAGCTCATGAAACTCAAGACAAATTCGTTTCAAGATTTCTAATCCTCATCAGTATACATCACATGTATTTAAATAAATCTTTCGGTCGATAATGATGTGGTCAATTTTATTTTCTAGCTGAGTTTTTTGATAATTGGTTCGTAATGTCCCGACTGTAACTTGAAACATTGCAACGTTGGGACTTAAAAGCCTTGTGCTTTTTAAAATCAAAACCTTTGTGTCTGCTAAAAGTGCCATAATAACAAGAACTATACTTTCTTTCTGTTTGGTTTGTATGTGAAGGATAGAACTACATATTTGTTTCTATGTTTCTCCAGCTTTACCAGGTAATATATATGTTTATGTCATGATACTCATGTATCGTGATTTATTGTACATGCAGGTAAATGGACCAAGCAAAAGATTATTATTGGTTTCCAGGCATGGTTGTTGTTTCTCTACACGGGGTTGGCTTTGAGACAGGATATTGTGAGAGTTAATGGAAGCGACCTACGCCCATGGTAATTTTGTGTCATTTTCTTTTAGTGATGTTATACTGCATTTTTTATGTCAGGAATTCATTTTCCTGTATGGTTTGCAATGTATAAGTTCATACGATTATTGGGACTTCAAGAAGATGGCACAGTGGTGAGCGCTTGATTGTTTAATCTTATTTATGCATTCATTCTTGCATAAAAGGCATATAATTGTTTCGAAAGTTGGCAATCATGCAAGGAATTGCAAGGCTTTTTACAGAACCAATACCAACGCCAGAGGCTCGATACTCGTATGGTGCTGGGAAAGGTGTCTCTTGCTATAAACACACTGACATGAATGGTAGAAGATATCTTTTTGTAAATTATATTGGTTCTTTTATATTCTTCAAATCCAGGGTTTGACACAATAGACCTGTTTAAAGGAGTAGCCCTGACCTTGAAATCATTAAGTTGACTCTTTAGCACTGACCCTGAAATCCTTAAGTTTACTCTTTATTTCTATTGCAGGCTAGAAGAATGATTGTTGTGTGGGGAGCAACTGCTCGAGTGGAACGTCAAATATGGTTGGTAACATGTCAAAAATCGGAAAAATGTTGGATTAAGCTGACTCTTTAGCACTGACCCTGAAATCCTTAAGTTTACTCTTTATTTCTATTGCAGGCTAGAAGAATGATTGTTGTGTGGGGAGCAACTGCTCGAGTGGAACGTCAAATATGGTTGGTAACATGTCAAAAATCGGAAAAATGTTGAAATAGTTCGGGTTCGTCAAAACACATTTTTTATTGAAATTTATAAACAAATAGTCTTTTCCTTTAGAATTCAAAGGAAAAAAAATATTTGTGTTCATAGATTCATTCACATTGTTACTATATAATAAATCAACGTAACCCGTCCACCGGACGGGTATTAAACTAGTTGATTTGGGTCCAGACCGGTTTCAAGGAACGAGACTACAAACTGGCGGGTTGGCAGGTTGGGCTGGGCTGGGCTGGGTTCCAATCAGTTTTGGGACGAACCTGTTTACATGGTCGTGTCGGATCAGGTTATAAACCGGTTTTCTTGTCCATCCTTACTTGTGGAGTGAGCCCTAATCGAATATGCATTTAGGGTTAAGAAAATGCGCCTTGCATTTATGTTTGATGATAATGATGTCAGTTTGTTTCGGATTAGTATATTAGTTTTCAAATCTATTTTTATTGTCAAGCAAAATAATGTAGGTAGCGGTGGAGATTAATCAAGAACCGGAAGCAACCAAGCATTTAGTTTTGCATTGGCAGTTAATGGCACTAAATATAAATACAAGTGTTGCCAGTGAGAAAAATGAATTTGAAAATGATGCAACAAACTTGTTTTGTTGACTTTAGAAAAACAAGCCGGTCATGTTTGAACTGATCAACCTTGGTATCTGTTTTGCCATTAAATTGAATTCTAGTACAAGTTTTTAACTGTCTTCCTAAATTCCAACATCAATTTGGTCAGCAGATTCATTGTTGTTTAAAGTTCTAACAAGAACCTTAACAGGTCAAAAAAGATTGCAAATAACTTTGGTATTGGATTTTTTTAACTGAGATCCATCACAGCAAAGAACTTCCTAGCAGCAGATAAAGAGAGAATCACACGGAATCCCCCTTTGACGAGTGATATGGTTGCTTGCAGAAAAGATGATACACTTAACAGCATCTACAATGGTGGACTTCAATAAACCTCCAAGTCTCCAAACTTTCTTAAAAAAAATCATTTTTTCTACATCAACAAACCTCCACAAACCCTCATTTAAAAATATTATAACTTGTGAGAGAAAGGGCCCACCAATTGGTCCGCATTCAAACCCGTAGATCCAGGCTTCTCCCACAAACTTGTCCTAGATGCTAGGAACCTCCCCCACATCAAGGAACCATCCACAAACCCCTTGATGTAGATGCTCTAAAGATGTAACCATGAAACATAAAAGACTTTCACTTTTGGTTTTAGTGTTCCTTGTCCTTTATCTGTGGTCCACCCCAGTCGGAGGACCAATGGAGCAGGTTACCCCACGAAAGCTCAAAATATGACACCAAACACCCTAAATGTAATAAAAGACCTAGGAGGTAATAACTAATAATTTGGAGATCAAAGAACGACAACAAACGAGTAGACCATTATATATATGACGACATAAGTTACAAGTAACATATGATCTAGCATACATGTACAGAATTATTACAGTATATTCAGATGGACACAACAACAAAAATGAAGACCAAATCATCATCATCATCACCAGCATGCTGGATTCAACTGAGCAAGCAACATACCTGCTAACTGGTAAGATCTTGCATGATTGCACTCTATGTACCCTTTCTTTTTACGTTGTTCAAAACAGTAGGTTTCCCTTCAAACAAATCCGACAAGTAATGCTCTAAATCATCAGGGGTATATTTGACGTACTTCCCAGCATGTCTTCCACTCTCTAGTTGACTCCCGAACCTCCCGAAAAATGAGCGATAAGCAGGAAGCACTTTTTCAGATATTGATATTCGAAGTTCTTCACGAAGTTGAGCATCAGGGACCCTCCAAAGAGACTGTACCCTGTAAAGTTCTTCAAAACACGCATTGAAATTTTTGAATCTTTCTTTAAGAACTAATTTAGACGCACTACTTGATCCCCCACCAATCCCTTCATCCTTCAAACACGATAATGCTTTCCCCCATGCTGATCTGAGATAACTTGTGTGCCATTGACGAATCTGCCCACGATGTTTTCTAATCCACCGATCACCCAAAAGGTTTCTAAGTTCAGAATCTTTTACCTTTTGAACAATGTAAAGGATGTTGTTCATCAAGAATATGTACCGCAGAGCGTTATCATCATACAACCTTGATTTCTCTTCAAGGTTCGCTTCTAAAGAAGTAATTAGTGATAGCAACCGACATGAAATAGGAGATAAGGTATCACCACTGTCGATATCATCAGGTACTTCAGAATTCGGATCATGATCTAGACTATTTGGCAACAGGGTGTTCAACGTTTCGCTATAATCAACAAGTAATTTAAGATAATTCATAACATAACGCGTTACCGGATGAATCTCCCCACCCTGTAAAGCTCTTCTCGAATTTTCCCCCTTCACCGCATTCTCAAACTCAACAAACGTCCCAATCGCCGCTTCACCCAACCCACTTAAAACAACCTTCACTTCATTGCAAACCGGCTCACCAGACTCGTCGGTAAAAAGCATTTCAAAATCCGGTAATACATCCGCAACAACATCATACATATCCAGAATCCGAAACAGTTTCTCCGAAGATCTTTGCCCTATGGCAACCGCCTCCCCAAAATTCAAAAGCTGCATCACACACCCTTTTGCAGTCTCAACAAAACTAATTTCTTTAATCGATTCAGACTCACTAAAAACCTGTTCACATAACCGTTTCTCCCCAAACAAAAGAACTTTAACCACAACTTTAACCGCCTGAATCCACTTCTTCATCTTCTCATCCAATATTTTCCACTCAATCTTCTGCACTTCCTCAATACTCAACTTCTCAACCCCGAGAATCGACAAACACTCATCCAACACATCGCGCCGCACACTGCTATACACCTGACAACACTCTTTCTCATATCCTGACCGAATCATCCGATCCGCAATCGCTTTCAACTCCTTAATCGCCTCGCTATAAACCAACTCAACATAAACATCACCTCCTAAACTCACACCTCTATCATGATAGTATGCACTTCCTCCATCATCATCTTCCCTATAACTCTCAAAATCCTCCCCATATTCAACCTCATTAACCTCGCTAACCGCAAACGATCCCGAACCAAGCGAACCTTTACGGATCAAACCGTACAGCCTCTCAACATCAAGAGGAACCGTATTCCGAACCAAAACATGCAAAAACTCATCCTCGAGCTTCAACATCGCTAACTGCAACGCGTTTTCAGCTCGATCCATAACCTCACTATCCAACTCACACCGAATATTCAAACTTTCAGTCAAATTAATAATCGTATCAACAGCATCTAAATACTCACCGGAATCACCGAAGCTTCCAGAATCGTGCCGGAGAATCATCTTCTCGGCGATTTCAAACTGTTGATCGACGATTTGTTGATTTTCTTCACCGGATTCGATCAAATTGGTGATGTTTGATAACCGATTGTCGAAATTTGATAAGATCAGGATCATATCTTCCGTTGCTTGTGTGTTGATGTTGAGACTTTTGACGATCTGTTGAGCTGTTGCTAGAACTCTGTCTTGACCTTCTATGGTGGCCGCCATAGCCGGATGAAGTTGAAGGGTAGAAATGGAAACAGTTGATATTTTTATTTTCCGGACGAGAGGGTTGGTGGCCGGCTGGAATATGTTGTGACAAATTATACGGGGGTGGGTTTGATGGTTGTACATATATCATGGGTGAAATGGGACCTGTTCGGTCAAGAAAAGGGTTTTTGGGAATGGGAGATGACCTTTGAAAAGGTTAAATTATTAAGGTTTGTTATGAGTTTGAAATTGAATACCAAGCTTTGAATTTCAAGTAAGGTGGATTGTCATTGTTAAAGATAACTAGGATTAGTAGGCTTTTTTTTATATCAAAGACGTTCAATCACTATTCTGGCATTCTTAATGGAACATTCTCATGGTTAAGTGATGTGTTTCTGAATCAAAAGATTAGGAGTTTATATACTAAAGTGTAGGTTATTGTGCATTTAGCCTATACAGTCTAGGAATTGTTGCTATAGAATACCCTCATTCCTTTTGTTTTTGTTGCTTTAGTCTCTTGATCTATACCACATCCTCCACAATCAATCGGTCTCTACAGGTTTGAAAATATCATTCACAATTGAAGAGGTTGATCGAAGATGGAGCACCAAAGTAGCAGTTACCTTGAGAATGACAAGCATGGCGTGCGATTGTGGTCTCAGTAGTGTTATTGTGTGTGTGGTGTTGGTCGGTTATACGATAATTAGATAAATCGATTGAGATACATGCATAGATCAACTGTGAGAGATAGGTCAAACATGTGTTCTTCACTTGAAAACAACAGTGTAGGAGAAAACGCCTTGGTTGTTTCATGTCCTATGAACAACTTTTTTTTCCTGATTTGCCAGTCGACGAGTGTTACCCCGAGTCAAAGAAAACAACATGACTTTGTTGCATTTTCACTATGGTGGTTGCCTTCATCGGAAGTGATGGTTTCCAAATATAGGGAATAGACGAGGCGAGAAAAGATGGGTAGGTTCACGATATGTATATCAAATACATGAAAAAAATGGTTTTCTTTAAAATATCAAACGTCAAAATCGATTACCATTCATTTCAAGAACCAAGATTGTTTACACTCTTGATGAAACAATCATAACTGTAAATGTAATTTTTTAAACTTTGATCATAACTTTACATCATATAATTAGCTCTTTTAATAGCTTTTTAAAAGGCTTGTGCTATTATCTTTTCTTTCTTTTTTTTTTGTTGCTTTTTGAATAAGTCCCTTTTTAAATGTATTGTTTATTCTTAATCACTAAGTTTATAAAATGTTATTCAAATTATTATTGATTTATTGTTATTGGTCGAGAACAAAGTCAAAGGAATCCAAACCCTGGTTTTAACAATTGTTAACCACTAAACCGTAAATTACGCTATGTTCCCGAGTTCACTTAATGAGGTAAAAGAAAAAAGAAGCAAAAGGAAGAAAGGAAATGAAAAGAAAGAAAAAAAAAGGATATTTTTTCTTCCATTTCCTTTCTTTCCATCCCTTAAATAAAACTTAGGAATACCACATGTTTTTTTTTCTTACTTAAATGGTGAATTGTTTATGTAGTTGATTATCAAATTAGGCGTTCATGATGTGTCATGTACCTATTGTTGTTTCAACACTTTGTATGCCACTTTCGAGCTTGCTCTCTTTATTTGATTTACTTAATTTTCTTCCGGTTGTTTAAAAGAAAATACATTGTAAAGACTGTTTTATGTGATCCTAAATAATTTGTTCTTGAAACGAACTTCTGTTCTTTTCATTTCATTGTTCACAAGGTAGTATGGTCATGATCATAGATTCTCCTAAAACGTAATATTCACGAATGTTCTCTCCTACAAAAATAAATAAAGAGAGATGATTCCCTTTTAAAGTGGATGAACTTTGAATAAATTTCCATTATAAAAACATTTATATTGAATTTTAAAAAGAGTTCATCCGGATAGTCCCTGTGTTTTTTCACGTTTAGTCCTCACCTTTTGGAAATAGCAGGTATGCTTCCTATGGTTTTTTATTTTGTTACACGGATAGTCCCCTGAGCAAATGTTTGGGGACTATCCGAGTAACAAAATAACAAACCATAGGGAGCACACCCGCTATTTCCGAACTAACTGACATTTACTCGGGGACTATCCGAGTAACAAAATAACAAACCATTGGGAGCATACCTGCTATTTCCAAAAGATGAGAACTACACGTGAAAAAACGTGAAATCATAGGGACCATCCGGGCAATTAACTCTTTAAAAAATTACACATAAATAGAAAATGCTCGACTTTGCATTATTCTTGCAATGGTGAATTTAATCATTAAAGTTATACACTCTTATTTATATAAGTAGGATTTCAAAGATATATTTTAGCGAATCCAACGTATCAAATTAAACTATTGCATGTTGTAAACATAAAAAAAATCTTTTGATGTATCAAATGTTTTCTTGCAAAAGTACAAGCTTTCTCTGGATCACAAACAAAGCAAAGACGATCTTGATGGAGTGGTCAAATTGGTGCTCTTTCAATGTTTTCTGATTGTTCATATTACACAATCTTATAATCACTGTGATTTTATAATTATATTTATAAAATCTACAAAGTTTAGCTGTAAATAAGATTATTTTATTATAGAACTAGTAATAAGACATGCCCGCGTTGCGGCGCGGGTACATAGTAAATGTCGGACAAATTAGTCCTAGTGTTATGTGATGCATTAACCATATAAAGACGAAACTCAATTTAACCTATATATCATTAAAACGTAAAGTAAATCTTTTACCGTACAATGATAGTGTATTATATGCGACCGGACTAACTCAAATTTATACCGTCAAGTCAAAATGTCTTATATGCACCCCAATTCATACGTAGGAAATGTACAAAATAAAGCATGAAAGTGTACACCAAATTCACGCCAAAACGTAGACAGACTCGAATTTATACAAAAAAGTATACCAAGACAAACTTGAATATTGTACCGACTATGCGGCATGATTATGTATGACTTATTATCGACCCTTAACGTTAAAACATAGACTAACTCGAATTTTGACGGCAGTTGTTTTCAAACAAAATTTACGCCGAAACATACATAAAAAGTAAGCTTTAAAAAGTATTATAAATGAAAACAAACTTTATGTCGAAACGTACAAAAAAAGTAAGCATAAAACCATATTATATTTGACTTGACGTGTTTTCAAATAAAATTACATCGAAACGTAGATCAAGGCGAATTTATACGGACACGTACATAAAAAAACAAACAACAAATTAAAATTTTATAAGTTAACGAACGAAACTATTATGAAAAAAATCAGATTATATATATTCTCGAGGGGGTCAAAGTTATATTTTTCAAAGTTCATAAAAAAAAAGGTAAAGGATTGAAAATTACATCTTCTAAACTTAAGGGGTAAGAGTGATTGAAAAAAAATTAACAAAGCTAAGGTTTTAAAAAGAAACTACCAACCAAAGGGAGAGGCTCAATTTAAAAATTATGATAGTGTAGGTATGGGGGAGAAAAGGCCGGTGGAAACCCACCGACTTTTTCTTTTAAGATTGATTGAAATAGCCAAATTCATACAAAATATGATGATATAAAACCGTGTATTCTAAGATACATTGGGATGGCACACTAGTAAACAATGGTTTTAACGATGTTGTATCCGGAGAAGATCTTTCTGCCACAATGTGAAAACGTACTTTGACTTTATAGAAAATAACAAAATCATTTATACAAATTTAAAGTTCCCACTTCACAAAAAGTCAAAACAACCACTTGTTGAGGTGTTCTAGGCATTGAATGTCATATCCCACAACTTGACCACCATGATCATTTTATATGTTTTTATTATTTTGTTTATAAAATAGTATTGTTGATAAAATAAATTAAAAAACTTATTTAAGTCGGCATCAAGTTATTTTGTTTAGATGTACCTCTCTGAGGACTTATCAGTTCTTGGGAGAATTATGTCAACTTGAATGAATCTCAGTATTCGATAAAAATAGTATTAAAGTTAAAGGTATGATATGGTTGGTTGCTAGATTTTAATCTTGTGGTTACTTTAGTCCGAATGTTGGAAGCTATACCATTAACCACACACTAATAAAGTGTTAGGTCCCTTTAATTGGAATATGAATTTTGATAATTTTTTGGCTTGTTTTTAAAATTTTCAGTGTGACTTAAATTTGATTCAAAGGATTTTTTTTAAAGGCTAATTTTATTTACACAACCAAAGCCAGAAACAAGAACATATAATTAAAAAGAGAAACTATAAGATATGAAATTTATACCAATCATTCTATTCAAAAAGAACAATTTTAGATCTATTTTTCACCCAAAAGAATCCTAACGCCTCGATTTCATGTAGAGAGTTCTGCTTTATCGCTATAAAATACCACCTTGTTTCTATATTTCCAAATAATCCCAACCGATAAAAATAATATAATAATAATAATATGAACTAGATGTTTTTTACACTTTGATCTCGAGACCATTTCGTGAAGATTGAAAAGACCCTTAACCAAAAATGAAAATATAGGAAAAATGGTTTGCCAAATTATGGTGGGTATAAAGCAGGATGTGAACATATGATCTAGAATTTCTTCATAATCTTAACAGAAGGGGTACATAGTCAATGTTATATTCATGTGCCAACGGGGAAGCTCCTTTCGAGTTGGTAGCTTGTTTAGAAAGGACCTCCAACCAAATATATTTACTTTTTCACGGAAGCCATTTGGACCATTTAAACAAATGGGTACATTACTCATCAACAGCGTGCGTTTAACAATTATGTCCGAGAAATTTTGGCACCTATCTTGACCGCCCGAAAATGATGCTTTGTATAGCCCGAGTTACTAACTTACTGCCGTTTCACTCGGTATCAAGCAATCTTTAACAACACAATTTTTATTCTTTTCTAATTTAAATTATTGATAAACTTATGTGTGATATTGTACTTACTCTTGTATTAGATTGTTTTGTATACACACACAGAATTTTGGTATCTGAATTGTGTAATAAATTGTAACTTATAATTATATGGACTTAACCAAAAGTTTAGGTCCCTAGCCGGTCGTTCGAGGCAAATGTTTTTGGAAAATAAAAACATTGTTTAAAGTAAAAAAAAATCGGAAAGTAAAACATTTGTTTGAATATCATAAGTTGGGTGAACAATTTAGGTGATATAGTATTAGTGTGGTCGGTAAAGTGTTCCTTATGATAGGACACGAGCAGATCGATTATATTTTAGGGCTTTTTGGGGAAATAATTGCTATATTTAACGCTCCCTAAGGTGAGTTTTCACAACCCCATTTTTTAATAAAGTTTATTTTACGTTTTGGGGAAAAACACATTTGTATCAAATATTAGCATCTTAATGGACAATGGTTAAGTGTGATTTATGTGCAATGTAAGGATTATGGAGATACCCCTAACGAAGGGTTTTGATATATGGAAACTTCCCCACCGCCATAATCATTAGCCTAAAGGCACCACCCTCTTCACCATAATACAGCCTTTCTCTGTGATTTTTTTAATGTTACAATAAGAGACAAAACCCTTACATGATGAGGGTTCCAAGAGAGCACCACCCCCGTAGTAGGATTCGACAAAGCCCTAGTGGGGACCAAAGGGTAAATGTAAGTGTTAAGTACATATGAGTATCTTAAATTTATATGTACGTTATTTTTATGTATTCAAATAGATAACAATAACAAGGGTTTTAGTTCTTAGTGACAATCCAACATTCAACATTTAATAATGTAAAACATAGTGAGATGAAAATTCAATTTTAAAGACATTTTAATTTATGCATGAATTTGTTTTCTGTATTTGTAACTAACTAAAGCGAACCAAGGAGTACATTAAGACAGTTGGTGAATGTTGGTGTGTTTAGTGTCATCAAAATCATTTTAGTATAACTGTATTCACTTAACATCAAATAATAAATTGGAATAAACATTAAGAGGTTGTTTGGCAATTTATAAATGGGTAAGTGTTGAACCAGTAAGAAGTCTGAATCATTAAGTGCTGAATCAGTAAACAATTAGGAGTCGGTATATGCTTAACCATTCAGAGGCAAATGTCTGGCCAATTTAGATAAGAGGTCTTAACTTTTAAGACTCAGTATAATGTTTAACCATTCAGAGGCAAATATTTGAACCATTCAGACATTTGCTCGCGAAACAAACAGTATGAACCATTAAATGCTCAACCAGTTAAATGTCTGAACCATTAGGATCCCACTAAGAGCTGAAACAAATAACGTATAACTCGAGTTAGAAGATGTATGATACGCATTCAATCCCAACCATTCTTATTTCAATTACCATGAAATCTCTTGTTCTAAGGACTGAAGCTTCATTGGGATTTGGGGTCCGACCAAGGGGTTATCTAATTATATATATACTTAAAAGGCTATGTCGGTGGGCCAATCCAACATAGCCAAGTGTCATCTTGTGGTTGGCCACAAGAATTTTATGCCTTTAACCATTAACTTTGCTAATTTACGTATTTAGTCCTTCCACTTTAGCTTTCCTAATATATATATATATATATATATATATATATAGTCCCTCAACTTGATAAATTTATTCCCTATCGGTTAACTTTGCTTATATACATGTTTATTCCCCATCGGTTAACTTTGCTTATATACATGTTTAGTCTATCTACTTTGATATACATGTTTAGTTATTCTCCTTTTACCTTTATCCAGTTGAGTATTTCGCCTTTTTGAGTTTTTTTCTCCCTAACGTGATACAAAGCCAATCCAACTAAATAATATTGTTTCCGTTGTCGGTATTATCCGAACTGATAATATTTTCTTTTAGTATTTCGTTTCTTAGTGCTTTTTTATACATACTTGGACGTTTCGATGCTTGTTTTCCAATGATTTTATGTTATCCCATTTGGTTGCTATACAGAGTGTCGGTACTATACTGATTATCAAATTCCGATAAAATTACTAGTTAGTATTAAGTTTACAATTTTCTATTCAGAGTTAATTACCATAATATTCAGTTGCGCCCGTGGCCTAATGGATAAGGCGTCTGACTTCTAATCAGGCGATTGTTGGTTCGAGTCCCACTGTGCGTGCGTCACTTTCTTTTAAAACTTTTTTTCCCCGTCTTTACTATTAAACGTAACGAATTTCATTTCCTTTCCCCCCAAATGTTTCCGTCAACAGATTATGGATTCCGTAAACCCTAATCTCCATAATTCCGACAATCCGAAGATGAAATCCACCAATTATCTCCCTCTTCTCTTAACTCTAGTCTGCTTAGCTGAAATCGCTTCTTATTCCGACTCGAATCCAACCACAATTACTCCTTTTTCACTGATCCGATCGATCAGAAGGTATCAGGTGTGGAGGATAACTGTGGTGGTGGTGGCGGAGAAAGCTGTGAGGAGTGGTTGGAGAGAGAAGATAATGTAGTCTATTCTAGGGATTTTGTTAAACAACCTGTACTTATTGCTGGCCATGAGGAGGTTTGTTTGTTTGTTTATTCATTCTATTTTGTTAGCATTGTTTAAGTATTATACATGCTTTATTTGTTCTAGTTTGTATCAATACATGTTTATTTTTAGTGCTTTAAGCGTACCAAACATTCAGTGAACCGAATGAAATTTCATTTGATTATTTGAATGAACGAACACGTGAACGATTGGTGGTGTATTCGTTTACGTCTGTTCATGGTCATTTTATTTGTTTAGTTTTATGTTTATACTTTATATGTCTAACTTGTGTCTTTGTTTCGGGATAGTTATGTTTATGTTTATGTTTATGATTATGATATGTCTAATGTTTTGGATTAAGATTGTTTTTTTTTTTAAGATGGTATATGTTCGTTTGTGTTTGTGAACCGTTCATGAATACGTTAAATTCTTTAACGAACGAACATGAACAAGAATTTTCGTTAGATATGTGTTCGTGAAACGTTTGTGAATATATTCAATGCTAAACAAACGGACATGAGCAAGGCTTCCATCGGTTCATTTACAGCCCTACATGTTTTCCATTGTTGTTTATCTTTCTAACAAGACATAAAAGACTGAAAATATGTTAGGATTTAAAAGGTGTATAACTGTATATAATGATTGAGGTCATGATATGTAGTGATTGATTATGAATTTTGAACTTTGAATCTGTAAATACGAGTTTTGTGTTATTGATGGGATTTTCTGAAATCTAGACTTAATGTGGTCTTGAAGGAATGGAAGTCATGTTCAGTTGGGTGTAAGTTTGGAATTTACAAGAAGAATGCTGACGCTGCGTTTGGGTTGCATAGGGAAAATGGGACAGCTGGCATTCTTCGGTCAATGGAATCGGCTCACTACTTTCCCAAGAATGAGATCTCCGTGGCGCGGCGGTGGGTATGCACTCTTTATGATAACGATAACCCTTCATGTATCCAAATTTATAGTTTTGTTTTGTTTCAATTTGCATATTCAAATCAATTTTATGTATTCATTTCTACCTTAAATGAATTGGTTCTTAACACATAATAGTTATAGGTATAAAGAAATTCAACTATATATAATGTTTCAGAGCAGGATACGACATCATTATGACAACCAGTCTCTCCTCAGATGTGCCTGTTGGATACTTCTCTTGGGCAGAGTATGATATAATGGCACCTGTTGTGCCAAAAACTGAAAAAGCATTAGCAGCTGCGTTTATTTCCAACTGTGTTGCTCGCAACTTCCGTTTACAAGCCCTTAAGATGCTTGAAAATTCAAATGTCAAGATTGATTCTTATGGTCGTTGTCATGGAAACCGTAATGGAAAGGGTAAGCGTTTGAGCTTTTCTTATGCAAAATCCAAAATTTAGTCTTCACATTTATATTTTCTGGTATTCTCCTTTTTCAATCACCAACATTTCTTAATTTCAGTGGACAAGGTTGAAACACTTAAGCGATACAAATTTGGCTTAGCTTTTGAGAATTCCAATGAGGAAGACTACGTCACTGAAAAATTCTTCCAGTCACTTGTTGCAGGTATGATGTCATCTCATCTTGTGGCAAAATGTTTTAGTTAGTGATGGGAGTTTATGTAGATATACTTGTGTTGGCGATATTAGGTCAAGTTCCGTTTGATTGTTAAGTTATATGCACTTTCCTTTGTTATCATTTGGAACATTATTTCTATCTAAAAAATTACTTGTAGGAGCTTACATTTGAGTAATTTTGTAGGAACGGTTCCTGTTGTTGTTGGTGCTCCAAATATTCAAGATTTTGCTCCTTCGCCGAGTTCGGTTTTACATATTAAGGAACTAGCCAGTGTTGAGCCTGTTGTTAAAATGATGAAACAACTTGCAAAGAATCTAACTGCTTATAATGAATCACTAAGGCAAGTTCTATTTCTGATATTTTTTTTATAACAGATTAGAGGTTAAAATGGGCGGGCAAGGAATGACTCAAAAGGATACTTTTTCTACGGGTCGAACATGGCTGTGTCATCAAATAAGAAATTTTTTTGTGGGATTGATACAATATACCAGTCATCGATAATTAATGACTCATACATACTGATGTGCGAACCCATGTAGCCCAAGCAACCACGTTTCCTTTATGTTCGTCATGCACTAGTCTCTCTTTCCTTGATTTCTGCATTAGTATTAGTAGTTATTTTCTAAGAGTTAGTAGTCATGGGTTAGTGGTTTCATTTATGTATTTTGTCCGTTTTCCGTTTGTATGCCTATAAAAGGTTCCTTCATCTGAGATATGATGAAAAATATGAATTTAATTATCTAATTTCTCTCTATAGTTCTTCAAGTTCTCTCTAATTTCTTGGATCATTTGATTACGATTGGGTTCGTAACACATACTTACAGATGGAAATATGAAGGGCCTTCTGATTCTTTCAAGGCTCTTGTGGATCTGGCTGCAGTTCATTCTTCTTGCCGGTTATGCATTTTCATTGCAACTAGAATCCACAAGAAAGAAGAAAAAAAGGCCCGAATTCTCAAAAAGACCATGCAAGTGTAGAACGGGTTCAGAAATTGTATATCATGTGTACGTGCGAGAGAGGGGGAGGTTTGATATGGAGTCTATTTTCTTAAGGTAATAATATTCTCTTGTAATTTGGTAGCTTAATTTTCTTGTGTTAATAATTTAATATCACAACTTGGTTTAATAGGTCTGGGAATTTGACCATAGAAGCCTTAGAATCTGCAGTTTTGTCAAAATTCAAGTCTAAAAAACATGAAACTATATGGAGGACGGAAAGGCCTGAAAGCATAAGAGGTGACGAAAAGGAGCTGAAAGTTTACAGGATATACCCTGTTGGCATGACTCAAAGGCAAGCTTTGTTTCAAAGCTAACAATAACTCATTTACAAGTCACATTATAAGCAATCCATGTGCAAAGTTTGAGGTCATCTTTGTGTAGTTAGAATTGAAGTTATTCGTCATCATGAAAGCATGTCGCTACTTTGGTGACATGCAAAAATCTAGTGTGGTGAAAGTACTGTTTGTGCACTTTGATTTTAAACACAGAGCTTTTATATAGAGAGAGACCTACACAAACAGGGTTAATAAGGGGAGTATACATAACACTTAATATCTTGTTAAATGGAAATTCAATTTTATAAGCTACACAAGAACTGTTTAAAATACCTCCTGCCACTCTTAAAAATAGATAAAGAAGGTTTCTTGTTTTTACAAGATTTGATTATATATTTTTTAAAAATATTGACAATATTAATGGTGTCTCTATGGATTTATCAAATTGCATATGGATTTTAATTTTGTTGTTACACTTCCACATGGATAACAATAGAACGATGCATGTTTTAAGAAGGTATTTTGTGAGACTAATAGCACTAATAAACTCATGTATTTGGACCCTCCCCTTATGGTTCATCCACAACTAATATTCTAATTGGACACTAGTTCAGTTTACAACCCCTTTATCTTGATTCTCAGACCACCCGTAGTCGTCCATCAAGGGGCTTTTTTTATGCAAAGCACGCCCAAAAACGCCGGGGAACCGCCCCCTGGGCGTTTTTGATCAATTGTTTCGTTTTGGCGTGCTTCTTTCCACGCCTTGCTTCAACGGTTTTGGCCAATCACCCGTGATCTTCTTTTGTTTGTCCAATAACATTTTTTCATGGTTTTTTTTTAATTTAATTTTATTACACCTCTTTTAACATAATGCCCACATCTCCACTACACCAATTTTAGAAAAACGCCCTATAATGCCCTTTTACTGACTGAGATGACACGTGTCGTATAATGCCCATGAGTTGGGGCATTATTCATGTGTACCACTACACATGGTCAAAGTCTATTTGTCTTCAGTTTTTTATTTTTTAAGAATCAAATCCGCCAATCCACAAGACCCATTCCGACCACAATCAAAACAAGTTGTCTTATTTGAGGATTTAAACCACCATTTCAAGTTGTAACGTCATTAAGGATCATCACGAGGGAAAAAAGGTCTCATCTATCTCAAACTACTAAAGTAAGAAAAAATTGCTCACGCGAGAATAAAACACATTCAAAATAATTTTGGATACAATGATCTCGTTTTATATGTCGTGTATGTATTAAATACATGAGGGACATATTATAGAACTTGAATGATACCAAATAAACTTGCATGACTCTTCAAGAGTATGGTATCCACAAATTGAGAAATGATATCATAACATGCCTGTTTATGATGGCGGGTCAATCTCATATTACGATTTGACACCTTAAACAATCATTTGTTCACATGAGTGATACTTGGACTCAAGGAATTCTCAAATCAAACACCATAAACCTTTCTTAACAATTTGGACATGTGCGAGAGTATAACTCTATATCTAAACGTTTTTACATCCAAGAAATTCTGGGGTGACACACTTTCACCGAAGTCTCAATACATGTATGCAACAAACAATCAAAGACGTAAGTTTCCATGGATAAAAATAGACTATTTATTGATATCAAAACCTAAATAACATAATATAATGTTTAATATGGGTCAGGATATAATAGGAAGTATGTTTTATGTAGGAATTATATGAAGTAATATTGACCATCTATTAAATAATCAAGGGCTAAGATCAAATGAATGAGATTGAACAAAAGAAAGGAGGCGCGTGGGTTATTCCAAGGGTATTCTAGTCCATCCAAGTCAATAGTTTCTCTCTCCTCCAATTACCCCATATTTTTAAAACGTTAATAACTTTTTCATACGACATTATTTTTTTATAAAAATTGCACCATAAAAACGAGTGTTTTTTATCTTTAAAACGAGCACACTATTGCAGTGCTTTTGAGAAAAAAAATTCGATAACCCAAACGCAATAAACAAAAAACACAAAAAAAAATGATTTTTTTCTAAATCGCAATAGACTAAAACACAGAAGAAAGTGTTATTTCTAAAACGCAATTGAAAAAAACACAAATAAATGCCTTTTTTCTAAAACGCAATGGACAAAAAACACAAAAGAAAGAGTTATTTCTAAAACTCAATGAGCTAAAAACGCAAAAGAAAGAGTTATTTCTAAAACGCAATGAGCTAAAAACACAAAAGAAATAGTTATTTCTAAAACGCAATGAGCTAAAAACACAAAATAAATAGTTATTTTTAAAACGCAATGAGCTAAAAACACAAAAGAAATAGTTATTTCTAAAACGTAATGGGCTAAAAACACAAAATGAAGTGTTAATTCTAAAACGCAATGGTCTAAAACACAAAATGAAGTGTTAATTCTAAAACGCAATGGGCTAAAGACAAAAAAGAAAGTGCTATTTCTAAAACGCAATGGGCTAAAACAAAAAAGAAAATGCAATGGGCTAAAAACACAAAAGAAAATATTATTTCTAAAACGCAATGGGCTAAAAACATCAAAATATGTGTTTTTTCATGGTGATATAAAAGCAATGGAAGAAAACACAAAAAACAATGTGTTGTCATTGTGTTATAAAACACAGTTAACTAAAAAAACAAAAAAAAATGAGTTGTTTCATTATGTTTTATCAAATTTTTTAGTTTTCCCAATCACAAAAACCAACTGAAAATGAAACTAAAATAAACCATCATAGCCATAAGTCATAAAGCGCAAAAAGAAAAAAAGATTAATTTGTTATAAATATATTATATTATGTGGTTATCAACTCCTTAAATAGATTTACTTGTTCACCAAGACTTCACCTCCTTTATATATTCATTGTATTCCTTTGTAAAAGACACATCTCAATCAATGAAATATTAGATCTCTTCAACCTATTATTTTCTTCTTCTTTGCTATTAGGCTAGTTTCACAATACGTTATCAGTACGAAAATGCTCCGACCAAAACCTTAATCCTCTACGATAGTTTCTTTCATTTCTCAACGTAAGAGGATGCACACACCCGTTAAATAGACAATTTCCAGAATTGATTTTGACATCGTTATATTAAAGTTTGGAAAAGTGGAAGTTGGGGGATCTCAATTTATGTGGCTATTATGGTACGTACAAATACAAAGGTAATCATTATGCCTTATCTTGAAGCTTTTTTTCTTGAATTCATGTTGTGCCATAGAATCATAATAATACATATATGATTTAAACAAGATATAAATTGCTTTACATTGAACAATATAATATTTAAGTGATGAGTCAGCAACTTCGATTATTTAATATAAATTTTTATGTTTTATAGAGTTGTACACTTATCACCCTGTAATTTATTGTTATGGATTAGGAAATTCAAATAGGGTCAGAATTAACAATTGAATGAAGGTGAAATTTTGAATAAGTGTCAAATCTTGTTTTTTAAACAAAATCTTAGTTAAATCTTGTTTTATAATTTTTGTTTTTTTGCCATTGATGGTTATAAACATTGATAATCAATATTTATTTAATATTTAATATTTAATATATCATGATATCTTTTAGCGTTACAACGTTGATTGCAATTTAAGTGTTAAATACAAATACTGGTAGAGTAATATATGATAATATTATTTGTTTGAAATCATCGGTGGATTCTTGTAGAGTAACATATGATAATGTTATTATCATTAGTGGATCTTAATGGTTTAACTCTTTCAAAAAAAAAATTCTATTAACATAATAATATGGTTTAAAAAGATAAATGAAGACATATTTTGGATTACTTTTGTTGCATTATTTGAATTCTTTCTCCTTATCAAAAGAACTGAGGTTATGTTTTTATATATAAAATATGAATTCAAATTAATCTATTGTTATGTTATCATCTATTATATGATATTTGTGGATGTTATCTTTATATTTTAACATCATTAGTGGATGTTATTTTTATATTTTAACATCATTAAAATTTTATGCATCATATAAAATTCGAATATGTGATATGCTTTTGTGGGAAAGGATACTTTCGCAAATTAAGTAGATACTTCTCGATATATTTTTTTCATGTAGAACATAATTAATTTCTTATAAGAAAGACTTGTTTAAAAGTAATAATGATCGTATGTTGGGAACATAGACTGAGATATTTGTTTCGTTTGTATCCATCTTATCTTTCAGGGTAGAGTGATATGCATCTGATTGGTTATCGACTAATACATAAATTATATATAATTGATTATAAGTGATAAAAATATCATTGCATAAAGTTTTTATTATAAATGTTTTATACATGACATGTTATTAATGTTATATAATTTAATTTTACGTTATGCCTTGTTGGTATGAAATCAATTATCTGTATAGACATTATAGATAATTAAATCAATGGTTTATTATAACCGTCGTGAAAGAGTAAAACTATGCATAGACATGAAACTCTGAGGTGTCGATCTCTAAATCTCATTACTAATCTATATAAGCTCGTAAGATTTAAGAAGAATGAATTATACATGACTCAATTATGTAATTACTTCTCAATATATATTTTGTGAGAAGATTAATTATAAGAAAAAAATCAGATAAAGTAATCTCATTTGTCACACTCGGGATATGCTCCTGAAGCAACAATACCATTAGAGAGTACAAGAAGTTTGAAATGATTCTACATTTGTGTGACCGAGTAATGAATAAAAGCTATAAAGCGTGTTTCGGTGCGACTACATTCTTTGAAGTGAATGTGACTTTATATTGAATGATGTAAAGATAACGATCATTGAGAGAATATTATGATGATGAGGTCAATAATGAGAATTGTAATGATGTTAATAATGAGATTGACCACTAGAAGTGGCAAATTAAGGGAGTGGTTATATGAGAATAAAATGTGAAAACCATAAAAGTGATATAACATGATATTGCGAAACGATAACACTAAATTCTCTCATATAATGCATATACGATCATAAACTAAAAGTTTATGGATCATGACTATTTGACTAATTGGCATGATCGGTTAGACCACACCGAGTCAATGATGATGTGAAACATAATGAAGAACTAGAAGATTCTTCAAGCTGATAATTAGCATGTAATGTTTGCTCTCAAAGGAAATTTTATATTTTCCAAACAAAGGAGGGTGCGTATCTCTAAATATTCTGGAAGTGATTAAAGGATATGCATATCCCAACATGATACCATTTAGTGTTTTAAATCGATGCATCGTCTAAATGGTTATCAAATCCACAACCTTGAGTTTGTGTGATTGTGGCTTAGCTAATGTGATAACAAGCATATTATTCCAGATTAGTATATTTATTTGGTAATAAGAATTTGATTCCCAAGTTATTAATGATCATTAGAATAAGTGTTATTGTTGAGATGATCACTAAACGTCTATTATTGATTACTAAGCGAATGATCATAAGAGAAGCAAAAGTTCATTTGGGTACATGTAATTTTACATATTGTACCATTGATTCACATCAAGCCAATAAGTTATATTTCTCCCCATACAGTTGGTTTTTGTTCAGGAACCAAAGATGTCTCATCAAAGATTTTGGTTGTGCGACATATATTGAAACTCATCCACCATACCGCACAACGATGAGACTTCTAAAAAGTTTGAGAATATGTTGGGTATAAATAAGTGTCTATGATTGAATACTTAAAGCCATTAGTGAGAAATTATTTTATGGCTCATTGGTTTTCACTTTAGTGAATGAATGTTCCCAACATTAGGGGAAGATAACAAGCAGTTGGAAAGTGAAAAGTTGAATGAATTATCATGTCATCTTGATCCTCAGATTATAAGCTATAAACGGTGAACCAGAAGTTCAAAGGATAATTATTTACCAATATTAAAAGAACAAATTACCAGACAAGTTCACTGACCTAAATAGAGTGACTAAGTAAGTCACATAATCAACTGCTTATGCTCCAGTTATATTTGTGTCCCAAGAGGACAACCACATAATTTGTAATGAGTCTATTGCACGCCTAAAACGTGGTAGACTAGTTGATTCCAATAATAAAATTCCTCGAAAATTGGAGCAAGTAATTAAGATGGTCAAGTCGAGGTTATAGTAATAAAATCTCCTGAAGAGATAGTAGACATGATGGTTCAAGGAGAACCTCAGGTACCTGAAAGTAAAGAGATCTTGTTAAATAGTATCATGTCTAAAAGTATATGTAATCGAAATAAAATCGACGCCGTTATACTTTTGTATATAATATAGCACTTGTAATGCTGAAATGACGAGGATCAAAATTTAAGATCTGCCTATGACAAATGATTGGCCAAAAGTGAAAAGATGCGAATAAGGCAGAGTTGAATTCTCTAATGAAATGAAAAGTTTTTGGACCAACAGTCTATACAGTTGAATTTGTAAAGTATGGTGGATACAAATGGGTCTTTTATGCGAAACATGTGAAAATCAAATTAAATAAGATAAGGAAAATTTAATGGCACAAGGATTTTCGCAAAAACCCATGATTGGTTATAAAGAGACATATTCTCTAGTGGTGGATGCAATGACTTTCCAATATTTTATTCGTCTGGTAAATATAAAGAGAGAATTGATATGCGTCTTATGAAAGTTATGAATCACTTCATACTAGAAGTTTACATGAAAGTCCCTCAAGGATTTATATTATTAAAATCATGTAAAATAAGTTCCCGAGAACGATATGATCGTTGTATGTAGATTCATATTTGAATACTTTGAATATAATTGGAACTCCTGATGAGTATCCTAAAGCATTTAAGTGCTTATAAGGTTAGTTGAAACAATTCTTGTGCAGCAATAAACATACATAAAAAACATGTACTTAGTGATTATGGTATCTCAATGTATAGTGTACAAGCATGGTACAATATGTATTATACAAATGAAGAGAGTGTTCAAGACATCCTTGCATATGATTAGAAATCAATGAGGAGGTTTATGTAACAGAACTCTTAAAGAGTGTATGCGCATACATTGTTTTTCAAAGTGGAAAGAAGTAAGTGAATGATTGTAAATGCCTGAAGCATTGATTTCAAAACCTCATGAATATATCTTATAAACTTAAAAATATAGTATGGATAAAATAGTCGGGTTGAGTGTTGTATAACTCATGAGATATTCTGATAAAAAGCAACATGAGTTTTGATAATATCATCCATCTTTATCAAAAGTCTTCTCCTAAAAGTTCACTATAATCGCAGTTTACAGTAATGATGTTTAGGCACCATCGAGAGAAACTGTCGAGCTTTTAGAGGGGGGAAATTTTGAATGACCCTGGCTCAGTCTAGTTACTACTCAACTTACAAGTTGAGTATATTTGTGATCATATTTTATCCATTGATCAACTACATCCAAAAGATGTTGGGACATTTTAGTATGGATAAAGCTGAAACTTAAGTATGTTAAAGGTTGTTCAGACACCTTTTATAAGAAATGACTATCATCATCTCCTACCAAAGTAAGGATTCTAATTCCAAAAAAGTACCATGGCTAAAGTGCAATTGTGCATTGATATTTCTTTCTAGCTATGCATGATTATATATATCCTTTATTTGAATTTATAAACATGATATAACACATGTCCAAAGAGGAGACATTCGAATGGTAAGAAAGATATGTCGATACCTTAAAGGTAAGAATGATATGTGTCAAGATTTTACTAACCCATGAAAACTAGTTTTGTTAGTCTTGTAGATGTAAAGAATGTAACACAACATAGTCGTGGATCTTATGGTATGTGTTCGCAAGAGGAAGCACTAGAAGTCTCACAAGAATATTTTACAACATTACTCAACATAAAGGATTGCACTTCAAAGCATCAAGCGACAAGTCATTCTACGAAAGTATTGAGCAACTTTCAAGGACACCCATCATTTAAAGGATACATATTATAATGAGGGGGAGATTTATTCAAGTTGCACTCTTTTTCCCTCACTAAGTTTTGTCCCATTTGGGTTTTCTTAGTAAGGTTTTTAGGCAACATATCTAATCCAGAAATATCAGGAGAAGAAAATACGCATTGCACTCTTTTTCCCTTAGCTGAGGTTTTGTCCCACTGGGTTTTCCTAGCAAGGTTTTTAACGAGGCAACATCTCAAAGCGTATTAAAGTTTATAACCAAGGGGGATGTTATAAATATATTATATTATGTGGTTATCAACTCCTTAAATAGATTGACTTGTTCACCAAGACTTCACCTCCTTTATATATTCATTGTATTCCTTTGTAAAAGACACATCTCAATCAATGAAATATTAGATCTCTTCAACCTATTATTTTCTTCTTCTTTGCTATTAGGCTAGTTTCACAATACAATTAGATTTCTGTGGTTATATACATATGTCATCTGCATTATGACAAATCAAGGAGAACGAAAACAAAATAACAAATAAATACATAAAACAAAACAAATGAATCATCACAATACATAAATGATATAATTGATAGAAATAAATGAAAACTAAGAAGTATATATCTTTCATTCATTATGTCAAATATATATATACTAATGAAATCAAGAAACAACAGAAATATAACAACTTGTGAGAAAGACCAGGAGAAGATATATATCTGTATTTATAAGACTCCTCCTCAGATATATATTATTTATTTATTATACACAGTTAACAACATACTTCAGGATGATGTCAAATAGGTACTTCAGGACCTATGTAAATAAAGTGATACTTCAGGATCAGTTATGCTGCCTCATTAAAAACCTTACTAAGAAAACCCAGCGGGACAAAACTTACTTAAGGGAAAAAGAGTACAACGTGTATAATTCTCCCCCTGAATTTAACAAACATCTTTCAATCTGCGGAGACCAATATTGTGTGATAGCTGCTCGAAACTGCTTCTAGGTAAAGATTTCGTGAATCGGTCAGCTAAATTTTCACTTGACTTTATCTGATGAACATTAATTTCCCCTTCTCTCTGCAAGTCATATGTTGAGAAAAACTTTGGTGAGATGTGCTTTGTTCGATCACCTTTGATGTAACCTTCTCTGATTTGAGCTATGCAAGCAGCATTGTCTTCATGAATAATTGTCAGCTCCTTCTTGATTTGTTCTAATCAGCATGCTTCTTGTATGTGATTAATCATTGATCTCAGCCACACGCATTCTCGACCGGCATCATATAGTGCTATCAATTCGGCATGATTTGATGATGTTGCTGTAAGAGTTTGCTTAGTTGACTTCCAATAAATTTTTGTGCCACCATATGTGAAGACATAAACTGTTTGAGATTTTGCTTTATGTGGATCTGATAGATATCCAGCATCAGCATACCCAACAACTGGGACTTTTGATCTTTCTGGTAGAAAAGACCTAACTCTTGTGTCCCGCAAATATATCGGAATATGTGTTTTATTCCATTCCAATGTATATGTGTTGGATTCGAACTGTATCTCACTAATACATGTACCGAGAACGCAATATCAGGTCTCGTGTTATTTGCAAGATACATAAGGGCACCGATCGCACTTAAGTACGGTACTTCTGGACCAAGTACTTCTTCTCCTTCTTCTTGAGAGCGGTAAGGATCCTTATGTGGATCTAGCGGTCGGACAACCATGGGTATGCTAAACGGATGAGCTTTGTCCATATTAAAACGTACTAACATCTTGTGGATGTAGTTTGACTGATGGACGAATGTACCGCTTCGCAAATGCTCGAACTGTAGACCAAGACATAATTTTGTTGTACCAAGGTCTTTCATCTCAAATTCTCTCTTTAACATAGTAGCAGTTTTTTCTATCTCTTCAGGAGCTCCTATGATGTTTATATCATCAACATAGACTGCTATTATAGTGAATTTTGAGAGTGATCTTTTTATAAAGACACATGGACTGATTACATCAGACTTGTATCCTTCTTTTTCGAGATATTTACTGAGCCGATTGTACCACATGCGGCCAGATTGTTTAAGACCATATAAAGATCTTTTTAGCTTTATAGAACACATATCTCGAGGTGTTGATTTTAACACTTCAGACAATTTTAATCCTTTAGGGATTTTCATGTATATGTCATTTTCAAGTGTCCCGTATAAGTATGCGGTAACGACATCCATTAGTCTCATATGAAGTCCTTCAGAGATTGTGAGGCCGATTAGGAACCTAAGGGTTATCGCATCCACTACAGGGGAATACATTTCCTCATAATCAACTCCTGTGATTTGGGAAAACCCTTGTGCTACAAGTCGAGCCTTATATCGTACAATCTCATTCTTCTCATTTCTCTTTATTGCAAACACCCATTTATAACCTACTGGTTTGACGTCTATGGGTGTTCGGACTATAGGTCCGAAAACATTTTGCTTTTCAAGCGAACCTAACTCTGCCTTTATGGCATCTTGCCATTTTGGCCAATCATCTTTGTGCAGGCACTCTTCTAGAGTTTTAGGTATGTAAAAATTTTCATTGATTACACCCGTTGATATAGCATATGCGAATATATCATTAACACGTGTTTCATTTCGGTTCCATATTGTACTATTTTGTACATAATTGATAGAGATCTCATTTTCATTTGGTAACGGATTATCTTCCGGAACTTCATTTTCCTCTGGACATATATTTGTCTCTTCTGGGACATTTACCTCTTCTAGGGTTTCATTTACTAAGTTTTCACCAACTGATTTATTATGCTCTTTTCTTTTACGTGGGTTCTTATCTTTGGAACCTACTGGTTTCCCACGCTTTCTTTTTATGGTAATCGCTTCTGGGTTTCGATTCGAGCAGGTGCATTTGATGCTGGTATATGTGACTTTGTCACTCTATTTGTGTCTGTGAATGCATCTGGTAATTCATTTGCGATTCTTTGCAAATGTATAATCTTTTGGACTTCAAATTCACATTGACCACTTCAGGGGTCGAGATTTGATAACGATGATGCATTCCATGTTAACTCTTGTGTTACCAGTCTTTCTTTAGTCTTATCTCCCCCTAAGACTGGGAATACTGTCTCATTAAACTGACAGTCAGCAAAGCGTGCTGTAAACATGTCACCCGTTAATGGTTCTAAATATTTGATAATAGACGGGGAGTTAAAACCAATGTAAATACCCAGTCTTCTCTGTGGTCCCATAATGGTACGTTGTGGTGGCGATATCGGTACATATACCGCACAACAAAATATTTTAAGGTGGGACAGATTTGGTTCTCTTCTAGAGACCAATTGTAACGAGGAGTATTCATGATCGGCAGTTGGTCTTAATCGGATTAGTGCAGCAGCGTGTAAAATAGCATGCCCCCATGCAGAAGATGGCAATTTGCATCTCATCAGGAGAGGTCTAGCGATTATTTGTAATCGTTTAATTAATGATTCAGCTAAACCATTTTGTGTGTGAACATGAGCTACTGGCTGTTCAACATTTATCCCAATCGACATACAATAGTCATTAAAAGCTTGTGATGTGAATTCTCCTGCGTTTTCCACCCGGATGTTTTTAATTTGATTGTCCGGGAAATTAGCTCTAAGTTGTATGATTTGAGCTAAAAGTCGGGCAAATGCTACATTTCGAGTAGCTAAAAGACTCACATGTGACCATCGCGATGAGGCGTCAATTAAGACTAAAAAATAGCGGAATGGACCACAAGGAGGATGTGTAGGCTCACAAATGTCCCCTTGTATTCTTTCTAAAAATGAGGGGTTTTCTTGTGTCAACTTAGTTGGTGAGGGCCGAGTAATGAGTTTGCCTAGAGAGCATGCCGCACATGATAAATCTTGTGATAGCAAGACTTTTAAATTCTTTAGAGGGTGTCCATTTGCGTTTTTAATTATTCGCCTCATCATTATGTTACCTGGGTGACCTAGTCGGTCATGCCATATTGTGAATGTGTCTTTATCTAGTAATTATGGTTACTCAACACCATGTATGATTCAATTGGACTAATATTAATACAATATAATCCAGAGGATAAAGCTTTTAGCTTTTCTAAATGGTATCTTTGCCATTTTCTTTTGAAGTAATTTGTAAGTATTCACTATTATTTTCGGATGTTGTTTTGAGGTGGTAACCATTTTGTCGAATACTTTTAAAACTAAGTAAATTTCGTCTTGATATACTAGAGTATAATGCATCATTTATAATTAGTTTAGTACATGATGGTAATATGATGCTTGCTCTTCCAGAGCCTTCTATAAGATCACATACACCAGAAATAGTACCAACAAGTGTCTCTGCAGGAGACAACTCAGAGAAAAATTTCTTATGTTTGAGAATAGTGTTGGTAGTACCACTATCTACGAGACATTCATCACCAATGATAGCTTTATTGGAGCTTGTAAACATATTTCTGCTGGATGGGTGAATTTGTAGATGAAACAAGATCTTGAAAGTATGTGAAAACAAAAACCAAACTTGAAATATCTTCAAAGAATTAGAATGGGTATAGAGCAGGGTGCTGATAACGTGATAGGAATAAATGAAAAATAAGAAGTATATATCTTTCATTGATTATGTCAAATATATATATACTAATGAAATCAAGAAACAACATAAATATAACAACTTGTGAGAAAGACCAGGAGAAGATATATATCTGTATTTATAACAATAATAATGTTTTATAGTGTTTCATTACTTTCACAAAACGCAATGCGATAACAGAAATGATATAATATTATTTTTTACTATACAACGCAATGAAATATGAATTTAATCCTAACCTTAATCTTTTTTAGTCGGCTCCATCTTGCAGCAACGACAATTATAGGCACCCCTGATTTGGCATCAAAGTTTGATAAAAAATCTGCAGTGGCAAGCGCAACCACCGTAACATCCGGCACCCAAGTTTTACCCAAGTTTTGATAGGAACTTCAGCGTTCTCCGGCGTACACATACGGCGACCGTCGGGGAGAGTGAACGACGTGTTCGACATCACTGCAACGGGTTACGACAGTGCAGATTATTCCGTAAAACGCAACCCATAATCAAATTTGACAAAGTGGTGAGGTTGGGGTGACGATTCTGGTGGTGGTGGGCGATGGAGTGACAGTGGTGGTGGTGGTTGTGGTGAGGTGAGATGAATCGTGAAAGAAAATGACGTATTGGGTTTTTGTGTTAGAACTGGGTTTTTTATCTAGGGTTTCATGGGACTAAATTGTGTTTGACTAAAATTCCCTTCCTATGTTTTTTTTTATCTTTGACACGTGTCATTATATTATTGTTTTCTATCCTTCCTAGCAAAAACAAACTTTCTATTTGATCCTTACCCTGTTTAATATTACCTATATACACATTTCTCATGGGGGAATAGTTAACATTTGTTATTGGTGATAAGAGGCGGCTAACCAACTAGTGGATGCTATTCTGGCATCCACTAGGTTGTTTTATTATTTTTTTGGTTATTCTGTTTCTTAAATTAGCATATATACACGTGAAAGCAAACTCCAGTATTTAACATGACATGTGGTGGAGTGGTTGATGCATGATCAAGCTAAATCAAGAGACATGTGTTTGAAACTCGGGAGTTGCAGTTTTTTTTGCTGAGAATATTACATTTATCCCTAAATTTTACCCAATTTTCTTTTTTTTTTTTTCAAATTTTTTAACTCAGTTTACGCTATTACTCTTGGACTTTAATAAAGTTACTCTATATTCCAAAAACTTTATAATTTTTTTGACAAACTTGTTTTTATCTACGTCTCGATATAATTCTTATTGAAATCATGTTACGAGTAGTATGTACAAGTAACTGAAACACAAACGTACATATTATCAAGCTAAGAAATATTTGATTTAGCGCTTCGCAACGCAAGAGAGACGTAAAACTAGTTATGTTATACATGAGGCCGTCTCTTCAAGGCTTAAACTTTAACCCGACCCGACCCGACCCAGTTTCAAACAAAAGAGGGCTTACATTTAACCGCCATTTTTCCGTTCAAAACACAGGAATCGTACCAAACACATCATATAAAATCAGAACTGGTCCTAAATGCTAAATCCTAATTCCAAAATTAAGAACCCTAGGTTTATGGAGGAAGACGATGTAGAAGTTCTCTCAATCTCCGATACCAGCGATTCTGGCGACGATTTCACTTGCGAAGAATCTGAAGACGGAGACGATAGCTTATCTAGATCTGATAGCGATGAAAATTCTCACAGAAACGACGTCGCACGACTAGCTGCATGTGAGCAAAAATCGCAGAATGTAGATGCTCTTTTGAGGTACACCGTTGTTCTATTGGTTATCGAAATGCAATTAGTTCTTTCTTTTCGCATTTGTGGTTACATAATTTCGATGAAGTTTGGTAGAATCAATAGGAATTTGTGTGGTTTTAGCTGACAGTTGACTAGAGCAGTTTGTTTTAGATATATGTGTCAGGTTTGTAGCATGATTTGATTTTAATTTGCTTCTGGAAAAAGCTAGGGTTATTTTAAAAACCATTAGGCCTGTAAATGAACCGAGCGAATACATGAATGTATACATGAACACCAATGTATAATCGAACAACTTTTTTGTACATGTTAGTTCATTAAGAAAAGAAAATGGGCATGTTCGTGTTTGTTCATTTAGAACCTAATCGAACAGTTCACGAACACAAACGGACATAAATGAACAAACAAAACATGTGTTCATGTTTGTTCGTTTAATTAAATGAACAAAATATTTCAGTTATGTTTGTTCGTTTATAAAATAAATGAACAGATACGAATATCCTGCCGAACAATTCATGAAAGCGGGGTTCGTTTACAGGCCTAAAAACCCTTGCATAGCTCTGTAGTTGTTTTTGGGATGGATGGAGTGATAACTGATTGATTCTTTGTTTGTATAAGATTATGTTGTCAGAGTTTGTATTTGAATAGACTAACATGAAATTGTGATTTTGGTATCAGAGGAAATCTTGTTGTGAAAAGGCAATCGCTACTTCCGCGAGTTCTTTCTGTTAGTGAAAGAGAAGCTGTTCTCAAGAAGCCTTTTAAACCTCCTTGTGCCGATGGGTATTCTAACCAGAATGAGCAGCTGATTCGCCGCCTGTGTGCTCGTAAACGGTTTGTACCTTGGGGATCAAACAGGCCAGCTTTGATTCCCATAACAAACAGGTTGAATGCTCATGTTTCTGTGGAGGCGGAAGTGCCAGAAGAGGTTGCAAAGCTGCCACCAGATACTGAACCTTTGATCTTATGGCAGCCTGAAAATTTGGAAGATGGAGATTGCAGTTTAATACCCATAGAAGTGGATCATATACTTGTTAAGTTCCTCCGACCCCATCAGAGGTACCGAATTTACTTAGAAAATTCATAAGATACTCATGTTTCTGTGTAGGCTACGTCTTGTTACATGTGTTTCACAAGCTGTAGTTATCTGATATTGCAGGGAAGGTGTACAGTTTATGTTTGAATGTGTTACAGGCTTATGCACGCCTGATATCAACGGATGCATTCTGGCTGATGACATGGGGTAAATAGCTAAATATTACTTGTTATTGTTTATAATGATGTGATAAAGCTGACTGTTTCTTATGTACCACTATTGTGTCCTTTTAAATAGATTGGGGAAGACTTTGCAGTCGATTACATTGCTATATACTCTTCTTCGTCAAGGGTTTGATGGAAAACCACTGGTTAAAAAGGCAATAATTGTAACTCCTACAAGTCTAGTAAGCAACTGGGAGGCAGAAATTAAGAAATGGGTTGGTGAAAGAGTTAAGCTTGTTGCTTTATGTGAAAGTAGTCGTTATGATGTCATTTCTAGTATTGATAGTTTCAGAAGCCCACATAGCCGATTGCAGGTAAAGGTAGTTAAAGTTACATGATGTTAGAAGTAGACACAAACTGATCCTGATTCTCTCACAGGTACTGATTGTCTCCTACGAGACCTTTCGAATGCATTCGTCAAAGTTTAATGATAGTGGCTCTTGTGATCTTCTCATATGTGACGAAGCACATAGGCTGAAAAATGATCAGACCTTGACTAATAGGGTAAGAGTAGACTAGCAGTAATTTTGTAGATTATTAAAAAAATTGGATCTTTGGTATTCTGACACCTGACTACTGGTCATTCTGTTTTGTTGATTAGGCACTGGCAGCTCTTTCTTGCAAAAGACGCATTTTATTGTCTGGGACTCCAATGCAAGTAAGGAATAACTGTAGATTTTTATTGTGTTAACGACACATTTTATTGTCATAAAGTGCTCATTGTTGGCAGATCAATTATTCTGTCTGTTTTGTAACACAATCTTGTCTCATGTAAACTACCAGAACCACCTAGAAGAGTTTTATGCCATGGTGAACTTCACTAACCCAGGGATTTTGGGTGACGCTGCGTTTTTTCGACGTTATTACGAGGTCAGCTAACTAATTAACCTTTTAGTTGTTAATTACCATATAACTGGTATATTTTACAACTAATAATCCTTGATTTGAACTATAGTAGATTTGGACACTGATAGTTTTTATATAATATAACTTAATTTGTGCTTAACTTACGGGTTTGAAGACACCAATCATTTGTGGGAGAGAACCCACTGCCTCTGAAGAAGAGAAACATCTTGCCAATGAGCGCTCCGCAGAACTGAGTGCAAAAGTGAACCAGGTAAATTTTTTTAATTGATATTAAAATTAAACTAGTTACAGATTTGTATGTCAGCATCTGCTCATACTTAGAATTTGTGTTGTTAGTTTATATTGAGGAGGACTAATGCATTGCTGTCAAATCACTTGCCACCAAAGGTATGCAATTGTTTTTAATTTCTTATAGTTAAATAATTTCTCTGATTCATATTTTTTTTTGCTAAATGTTGAGTAAAATTTGCAGATAGTTGAGGTTGTCTGTTGCAAGCTGACTCCTCTTCAAAAAGAACTCTATACTCACTTCATTCATTCAAAAAACGTAAGCTTTTCTTTCGGCTGTCACTCTAATGATATTTTCTTCATATTTGCATTGATAGTGGTCTAAAAACTGACCATCTTATTATCTGAACATACGTGATTTTCCCTTTCGGTTCATTGAGTATAGGTGAAACAAGCAATTGCTGAAGATGTGAAACAAACAAAAGTTCTGGCTTATATAACTGCCCTGAAGAAGCTCTGCAATCATCCAAAGGTAAACATTACTGAGATCTTAAACATTATAAAAATAACTGTATTCACAAGTGTTTCTTGTATATATATGCCAGCATACTGGTGTCCTTTAACATCTTATGTGGTGTTTAAGATCTCTTGTAATTACTAGGAATGTTTTCTGATGCATATATTTTTATATTGAAGCTGATTTATGATACAATGAAAAGTGGGAACCCTGGGACCGCAGGGTTTGAGGGCTGTATGCGCTTTTTCCCTCCAGAAATGTTTGCCGGACGGTAAGCTGTTTATTGTTGTTATTGTTTTTCTTCTTATTATTATAGTTATTACTAGTATATCACCATGATTATAATTATTTATATTCATCTTACTTTATGCCTTTTGTTAGATCTGGATCTTGGACTGGTGGAGATGGAGCATGGGTTGAACTATCTGGGAAGATGCACGTGTTAGCTCGTTTGTTGGGTCATCTGCGTACGAAAACAGATGACCGAATTGTATTGGTTTCAAATTACACACAGGTTCTACTTTTAGTTAGAACGTCTAAGCAACTAGATTTACATTTTTATCATCATTTGGTTTTAGACTTTTAGGTGATGATATTAGATTTGATTTTTCAGACACTGGACCTTATTGTTCAATTATGTCGAGAGAGAAGATATCCATTCTTAAGGCTTGACGGGACTACATCAATCAGCAAAAGACAAAAGCTGGTCAATTGCTTCAATGATCAATCAAAGGTATTCAAATTTCAAAGTGCCTTCATTATCATTTTTCAAAATTCAAATGCATAATAATCATATAATTAATTATCTTTCAGGATGAATTTGCGTTTCTTTTGAGCAGCAAGGCTGGTGGTTGTGGCCTTAACTTGATAGGTGGAAATAGACTTGTTCTGTTTGATCCTGATTGGAATCCTGCCAATGATAAACAAGTATGTTTTATTTGTATTTTTTGAAATTATTCGTTTTTCTAGTAATAAGTCTATTTTTTTTTTTACTTTCGCCTATGTAGGCTGCTGCAAGAGTGTGGAGAGATGGGCAGAAAAAGAGAGTATACATCTATAGGTTCCTAAGCACAGGAACCATTGAAGAAAAGGTATTAGATTATGTGTGTGCGTGTCTCTCTCTATATATCATGCTCAATTTAATATGTGTTTGATGGAGTCTAGCATTGTGGCAGGTGTACCAGCGACAAATGTCGAAAGAAGGGCTTCAAAAAGTAATTCAGCAAGAGCTAGCTGATTCTAAGATGCAGGGGAACAATTTCTCAACAGAGGATTTACGGGATCTATTTACATTCTATGAAGATGCTACGTAAGCTTAAATTTTAATGACTTTATCTTTATTGCATGAAAAGTCATTAACATCTTAGTTTACAGATCTGAAATTCACGGGAAGATGAACTGCACACGTTGTGGGGAACATACAGCAGATGCAATTTGTATGGATGAAGAAGAGGACATTGGGGGATTTGCAGGCATTTCTGGATGCTTGCATAACTTAAAACGCTCAGAGAAACAGGTTGGGGCCCCACTAGAAGAGGATCTAGCTAATTGGGGTCATCATTTTTCGCCAAATACTGTACCCGATACTATTCTGCAAGCATCAGCTGGAGATGAGGTAATCACATTCCATTGATAGGGATGACAAAAGAACCTAAAACTCACGTGAAAACCGAAACCCGGTCAAATCATATAGGTCAATCTTAATTTAATGAAACTGCTAAATTGACATGATCTGATGCTTATTTTGGTGCAGGTGACTTTTGTTTTTACAAATCAAATTAGTGGAAAGCTTGTACCTGTGGAACCAGTGGTTAAGTCAAAACCAGATGATGGGAACAGGAACAGGAACACGGATACACACTCGTTAAAGGGTAATTCGCTCAAAAGTTATACGATACCATCGAAACGGCAACAGACAATACCGTCTGCATGGTCCAAAAGTGGGCCCGTGTCTATCAGAAACAAATTATCAACTCCTATTAGGACTTCACATCATATAGGAGAACCGACTTCACATTATATAAGAGAACCAGAAGAAATAACAACTCATGTAGCATCAAAACCTAAACCCTCCCTTGAAAATTATTTGCCTCAAAAGCGATTCTTTTCTGGTCCGGTAGACGATGATGATGATTTTGCATAAACATTGTTCTACATGGTCTATAGAGTTCATATAAAAGGAAATGTTGTACCTTAGGTTGCATATATACTCGATCAATGAAAAAATTTGTGCCAATTAACCGCCAACTTGGTTTTGCTTTGCATTTGTTGAGTGTAGTATGTGAAATCTAACTCAACTCATTGCGGGGTGTTAACTAAAAGTAAGGTCCAACTAAACTGGTTCGTGGAGTCTAAAAGATTAAATATCCAGAGTGCATTTACACACAAGTCAAGTAGCTAAGCTTAAGCCTTAATTTTGGTATGTTCATCCTGTCAAATGTAAATTAAATGCTGATATATGAACTTGAATCGGTTTTGAATCCGAAATGAAATCAATTTGGTGAAAGCGGTTCCGGTTTTAAACGAACCACCAATTTGATCTCGGTTTGGGAACCCCCCTCCCTCGCTGAAACTAGTAAAAAGCAAACCTGACCAATCATTTTTCGCTTTGAAACTGGTTTAAAAACCATCCAGTTTGGGTAAAAGCCGGTTTGGGCCAATAACCAATTTTGTGCATCTCTTCTATCAGTAGTGTTATAAACCCTCTTTACATTGGTATCACCAGGTATGTTATATGCATAATTCTCGGCCCATATGTATATCATCGCCATTTCCCTTACACTAAACGCTAATGCTACTACTCGTTACTTCAAAACGAGTACTCTATGTGTTAAAAGCAATCGCACACCATTCGTCTTTTTTATTTACGTGGTTGACAGAGATACAACGAAACAACATTTTCCACTAAGGGTATGTATATGGGGATCCCATGTATATTTATAAGTTTCTACTGTATACCCTTATAGGTATCTTTAAGCCATTTTTATTTACCGGAAACCCCCTAGAACATGGGTTGCATATGGCATTATTTTATCACATGATAATATATAAATATAATATAATAAGTAAACAGCTTTAAACTAACACCAATACAGACAAAACCTGTACACTGTTCAGCAGACCAACAAAGGAACAAATGCCTTAGACCAAACTATATTTTAAACACAAGATCCATGACCCCTTGCTAGTTTGTTTTACACATACTGAATGTGTGTTTGTGTTTGTGTTGTGGGGGTAGCTAGGGTGGGAATCAGCCACCTGTAAACGTTCCATTCAAAAATCTTACAGAAAAGTGGATGAACCATGTGAGCCTCAGTACTGATTAAAGGACAAACAAGGCATCATTTCTCTAAGACCACATGTTGTTAGTCAATGTCAATCTAGTGTGTGTGTCATGTAGTCTTTATGTTAGATTTTAATTAGATAGCTCATTTTCTTTGTCTCATTATCATCTTTGATCATTACACTCACTTGGGTCCTCGGAGGGAAAATGTGAAATTGTACTAGTTCTAACATTATTTTACCAATTTTGTCACAATAACGTTAAAAGTGGCGGACGGTTAATCATGCATAACTTGGTGGCGTTGATAGCCGAAAGACAAAAGGGTACATGTACTAATCGGCCTTTGTCCCGATTGTTGAGTGTTATGTGCCTTATGTCCAAGGATTGATGCAAAACTACTATCGAGCCGGGGGTCTCACTAGAAGCAGCCTCTCTATTCCTACGAGGTAGAGGTAAGGCTGTCTATATCTTACCCTCCCCAAACCTTACCTTAGCTTTGCTATTGGTGGGATTTACTGAGTATGATGATGATGATGATCATTACACTCACTTGAAAGTGAGTAAATTCATGAGTTCGATTTTGCAGAAAAAAGTTTGTGTGTGAGGTGGTAAGGTAAATCCCACATCGAACATATACTAGGACATAAGGAATGACTGATTACCACCACTGACGTCTTTTGGTCATGAGAAGTCTCCACTCGGGAAACCAAAACCAAATCCATGAGCTTCTTATGGGCAAAACAGACGATGAGTGGTTAACGTTTTAATGTATAATAACTCAACTAAATTGAACTTGTTGGTTGTACTATATGTGTAAGATGTCATGATACTATTGTCTTATTCATTGTGTGGTTTCTTTGACTTGGGTGTGAATTCAAATCATGACTGCAGGTCACCAATTGTGTCTGTTAGCTCACATCTGTTTTATACAAAACAAAATTCAAGGGTCTGTTCAGATACAAAATCTTTCATCTTTTAATGAAAGATTTGATGGTGTGTTTTTAGTTTTATCCTTTTCCCCTTACCAAGGATGTGTTTTTTTTACACATTGAGTTATTTTATTATATAGTATAGATAATAATCGAATCTTTGATAACGATAACAATAGTTAAATGACTAGCAATGATAAAGATAACTATGAATAATAATCGCCTAACAAGGCGGAACCAATGGAGGTCAAGGGTTCCACCACGGACGTCCCCAAGAACTCTCGAAAATATTTAGGCATGGGCGACGTAAAAAAAACTAAGCCCAAAGTTATGGTTAAGGGAAAATGAACTAAAAAAAAAGATCTTAGTGTTGGAGCCAATCGTAGAACCTAAGACCTCTTTATTATCTCAAGATGGGTTTTCCACTCCACTACTAAGTACTAGCACTTTTATGTATAATAAACATGTGCATATATTAAATATAAAAGCTTATAAAAACTTTTCGGGCTCTTTGAAAATTTAGGCCTCGATGACAACACGAGTTAGCCAGCCCTAGGTTCCACTAGTTGTAACCGGTAGATAAAACAACACATGATTATCCGACCAAATAAGGTTATGGTATATATATATATATATATGCAAAATAAGGTTATGGTATATATATATGCTTGCATGCATTATTGAGTTGTATGAGTGTGTTAAAATTGGATCTAATGAGATAAAGATAGAATGGAATGGGTAGGTAACAAATTGAGTGAAAACCATTTGGTTTGAACTTTGACCCACTAAATGCGTGGTCAAACTTTAAAGAGGTGGGGGGCATCTTCTATACACAGCTCATATCACTACCATATTCAATTCAAGATTAACATTTTGATACATGCAAAGTTTTGTCTGTTCATCATGTCAAATGGTCATCATGGAAAATGTGGAGTAAGGGTTTGAAATAGGTAACTATTAAATAAAGTAGGAAAATAGACAGATAATGAAAAAAGTTTTGAACAACTCGACTTCTTTTAACCCATATTTCTCAAGTATGGTCAGTGGTGGATATAAAAGACCGGTATCACATGACACTGACACTGACACTGACACTGACACTGACACTGGTAAACTAATTTTATGTGTTACATTTATATTCAATATTTAAGTGACATCGTATATTTTTGGACGATTACACAATACAAAAAAATAAAGAGAAAGCACGAGATGAATGTTAAAAGGGTATAAATGTCATTTTACATTAAAACAAATAGGAAATTCGGAGGGGTCTAATTTGAGTCAACTGGAAATAGACGAGGTGTAAAGGTGATCGTATTTGAAAAAATAAGGTAAACTTGATCCCGTTTGCAAACCTCAGAATATAAAATTGCAGTATACTTTTTTTTTTAACCATAAGTATACATGATTATCATTACAATTTATATAGTATTAATTACCAAAAAGGTTTACGCTTGTATATTCACTATTCAAATTGTTAGTGCTTTAAGTGGGTGCACACTAGTCCATTCATTTGTATCTATATATTATTATTATTATTTCAAACCCGCTTGAATAATGTCTTTTAGCGTGTCGACTTAGTTATTCTTTTCTATGATATTGTTTTACATTTCGGTCTATGTTAACAAACCGCAACGCATGTGTGTGCTTCAATGTATATACGTCTATGTTTGTTCGGTTTAACGATCTCGCCGCAACATGTGGGTTTAAAAGCTAGTTTTGGTTAATTATCTGACCGCGTTAAATACATTTCTCAATATATTAGACATTGAATACCAAAACATGATGTCATCGATCGGTAACAAGTTTTCTCGATTATAAGTTTTCTAGATCCGAGTATAATTTTGTGTCATGCATGTTGTCTTATTCAATTTATTGTATCTTGTTAATAAGAAGATGTGATTATAAAAAAGATAACCAATTACAATCGTGAAACATGGGGAAAAAATTACAATTTGGTATATATTTTACTGTGCTTGATGACGAGTTTAATGTTATAAGATCTACATCTACTTTCAGTTTTGTCTTTTCAAGACGACTAATGGTCATCGCCATGCAAAACCTACTCTTTTGAATGTAAAGCTATTAATTGTGTAATGATTTTTAAATAATGATTTAAGCTATTTAATCATGATGATATCGTATTTTGTTGATATTAAGAAAATGCAATATATTACTTCTTTCAGTTTTACTTTACTTTCTCCTGGTATAAGTCATTGGTCTCAATGAACAAATAGTTTTTCAAAATTCATCTAATGATCATTTAAAGAAATTTGATTGATTTATTTATGATATTAACAAGATGATGTGAGTAATTCAGTAAGTTTTATTTTGATTAATATTAATAATCTTGAAATGTTACTGTTGTAGTAAAAGTTTTATTATAATCTTTATGTATATAGATCATTAGGAACTGATCAAAACTTCGAAGTGCTGGGAATTTGACTGTATACAAAAGTTACAATGTAGGATAACTGATCATATTTTCATGCATTTTTCATTTTATTGTATACTTTTTTATTTCGATTTTGTTATATATTTACTAGTACTAGTATCCATAAAGATTAGATTTTCTTGCACAAACTAACATAGTCGGGGCCGGGTGGCCCCCGATCCCCGAACTTTTCACTCATTAGTGTTCGGTATGTAGTTTTCGTATATAATTTTCTTAGATATATACGGTTTCGACCCCCGGCTTTATAATAGTTTTAGGTATATACGTTTTCGACCTCTTAGTCGGAGATTTCAAGCTTCGTCACTGAAAGTATACACATAGAAAAAAATGTAGATACCTTGTCTTTTATAATGCTCTTCATGATGTTTTAATGACTAGAAAATTTTATAACGTAACAAATATTTTTTTTCCAAAACCAATTTTATATTGAGAAATGCGGGAACCAGATAAAACTCTCATACGTATTGTATTGATGATTTAATAAGATACTGGGTTACGCAGGTGGTTATGTAACCGTCCTCTGTATCACAGTCAAAGCAAAAGTAAAAGTTCATTACACGATCCTCACAATTTTCATGTGTTATTGGTTTTGAAATGAACGTGTAACTCTGCTAGGTAAAAGTAATATTATTTTCAATAAAATAAACTAGCTAAGAAAAATAATAGAAAATAAAAAAGAAACATTATATTTGTGTATAAATACCCACCCTGGAGCGAGCTACAGTGCCACACAACCACCAAACTAGTTAGAACAACATTTGTGTTATTGGTTTGTGTTTTGAACATCATAATCAAGATCAATGGCTTGCTTAAACATGCAAGTGAAGAATGAAACAAGGAGACTTGATGGGCCCAAGAATCTCTTTCTCAACTGATTTCATTGATTCAAATCACCATGAAAACAGTTACACTGAAGCCCCTGTGTCTTCTGATTTTGAGTTTTCACTTCCCACATTTCCCTTAAATAATTCTGCAGATGAAGTTTTCTTCAAAGCTGGTAAACTTCCACCATTGAAGGAGAAGGTGGTGACACTCAGAGATGAGCTTCTTGCAGGTAATGATGATGATGATGATGTTATGTTCTTTAACAACTCAAAAGGATGGTGGAGAGAGAAGTTTGGGCTCAGAAAAAGTCAAAACAAGAATCTTGGAGGCTTAGAAACCATTGATGAAAAAAAGATTAAACCTACCTTTTATAATCCCAATTTCACAGGTTACCATGCATCTTTTTCTCAGTATCTTATATGAACAAAAGTGTTGGTTTTTTCATGGAAGAAAACAAGGGATTTTGGATTAAAATGAAAAGATGGTTCACTTACATTTCTGTTCTCTAACAGTTTGTTAAAACTATATGCTTAAATTTGCTATATTAGGGTGTGTTTTTTTTACAATCAATATGTTGAGAACTCAAGAACGGCATAAAACGCATGTATGTAGTGCGTTAATGATTTAACAAGAGAGAAAAATAGTGGAATGGGGGGGGGGGGGTCATGTAACGTATCACACTTAAAGCGAAAGGGGTACAACAATATTATGCGGTTCTTGAAAGCATAATAATAAAATATTGGTTGTGATGAGATGTCACTCTCTCTATTTAGAGAAAACTTAATTAGTGGGTTGTCCGATCCCTTTGATCATGGGACTGGACGAAAACGAGGGATGGATGTTCTTGATTCATGTTTGTGTATATTTTAAATACCATTGTATTTGTATGGTTCTCCATTTAGTTAAGATTGAATGTCATAAAAATATAAAGAAAAAGTTTTATAGAGAGTTATAGTTGTCATTATGTTTAATAAAATATCTTTTTTTTTTCTCAGGAAGCAATCGATATAAGTAAATTAACGAAGGATCAATTAAGGAGCTGAAGTAGTTCATTGTTTAGTGTGAAGTGCTTTTTATTTTTATTTTTTTTGTTTTCCAAGCTAGTTAACATTTCTGAGAAGTATTGAGTTTTAAGACATATATTTATGTGCATGCGATAAGTCATTTAACAGCTGTTTCTGTATTCTGTACGAATATTTGCAATTTTGCAGTTAAAAGAATTTCAGTTCCCTTTGTATCTCATATATTTCATAGTATCAATTGTGCTTTAAGAAATATATATATTTTTTAACAACAAATGTTACTCGTATTCTACTTTACACCAATAATACGTAAATACTCCTTTTGCCCTAGTTTGAACTTATAGACCTACCCTTTAAGAAGCAGGTACCTCTACCAAGTGGGCACCCAAACCACTATACCCAATCGTATGTGTATTTAAGACTGTAGTAAATACCTCTTGTGCTGATCCATTCAAAGTAGAAATTCGCTAGAAGTGTAATAATACTTATACGTAGTGTTGATTAGATATAGTGGTAGAAAAAAATAGTGATTGTTATACCGGTTATACAACCATCTAAATTCTAATATATCATATTAATTTATAGGTTTATGCTTAAAACAGGCTATTAATTAAATGCAGGAGCAATTGTTAATTGGATCTGGTTTACATCTCAATATAACATTGAAATATATTGTGATCCATGCTTCTTGTGATTGTTCTCTTGGATTACTTAGAAAATTCCTGGAGCAATCTATTGAACCATCATGAGTTCTTACCCATTGTATAATAAGAAACAAAGTTCAATATTTTTTATTATATATTTGATAGACAGAGATCTATTATTTGCATATCAAAATTCATATCATACATGTAACAATATAATTATAAGACCATTTCTTATAATAAAAGGGCTCATTCCCTCTTAAAAATATGGATTAATTTCTTGCCAATAGTAAGAGGTTCGCTAGGAAACACTAAAAAAGTGAGAAACTGAGGAACACTTTTAAAAATTCAACTTAACATGTTAAAAGTTATTTTTTTTTAAAATTTCGACGTGTTTCCTTATAAATACACATAGAAAGATTTTTAATAAGAAAAAAAACCCAAAACTAAAAATATAAAAATGTTTAAAAAAATAGTTAAAATAATTTTTTAGAAAAGTTGATTTTTTTAGGATTTTTTGTAATTTTTTTTTGAGTAAATTACAAGTTTTGTCCTTTAAATAAGTCCAAAATTACAGACGGTGTCTTTACCTTCAAAATTAATAAGTTTTGTATTTAATGCTGTAATTTATTACACGTTATACCCTTTATGCCAAACCCAGTTATATTTTCCAGTTAAAAAGTGTCACGTGCAGCGAGGGTAGTTTAGTCTCTCCCCTGCCCACTTGCATCTCCCCTCTGTTAAAACCACAACCATTGTCATTTTATCTTCACCTCTCTTTTTCTTTATCCAGACTTCAACCGGCATCTACACCGCAACCACCGGCCATCTACACCCTCTACCTCTACACGAGCTCTGGCCACCCACCCAACCAACGCCAATCCAACACCATACTCCGAAACCGCCACAGCTGCCGTCTCATGTCAACAAACCCTCCTCCTTTCTCATCACCGGCGAACACAACTTCTCCGACAACTCTCTCTCACTCCGTCTCTAACACCACCGGCAAACCCAGATCTGGTGTTGGTGTTTATAGCCACTATTTGGATTCTGAATTTCATGTTTTTAAGCTTCTTGAACGAAAGAATATGGTTTTCAATTTTCATCTTTTTGATTAAAAGCATATATGCTCGGTCAAAAAACTGTGTGCAAGATAAAATCAAGGAATTTGACTTCAATTTGTGGTGGTGTTGGTGTTTACAGCAACCATTTTGATTCTGAAATCGGTGTATTGATATATATTATATTAATTTCTTGAATGCTATTATTACTTGGATTTAGTTTCTAACAAAGGTTTTTAGCTTAATTTCATATAATTTGAATGCTATTATTACTTTGGTTAGGGTTTTTAAAGTTTAATTTTGGGGTTTAATTAAGAGAGATGATGAACAGGGGTGAATGGTGGTGGTGAATTGGAAAGAGAGTGGAGGAGAGAGAAAGAGAGGGCAGGGAAATGGTGGTGGTGAATTGGAAAAAGAGTGGGGGAAATGTAAGTGTGTAGGCGAAAAGAATGAACTATCCTCGTGTGCGGTGCACATGACCCTATTTAACTGGAAATTATAAATGAGTTTGGCATAAATGATATAACGTGCGAGAAATTACAACATTAAGTACAAAACTCATCAATTTTGAAGATAAAGGACACCGCCTGTAATTTTGGACATACTTAAAAGACAAAACTTGTAATTTACTCTTTTTTTTTGGAAAAACCTTTCGTAAGGCTGATTTCTCTAAGTTTTGCAACTCGTATGAGTTTTTATTTTATCCTAACCATATATATATATATATATATATATATATATATATATATATATATATATATATATATATATATATATATATATATATATATATATATATGGAGAAGATCATGAGAAAACTAGATATAAATGAGAAAACTAGAAAACTAACTCAAAAAGCAAAAAAAAAAAAAGCATAAAAAACATACAATTTTTTTTACAATTTTTTTATAAAAAATCGCTGGATTTTATGTATAAAAAAACTTTTTTTCAAAAAAAAAAATTTGTACTGCACATGTGCACTATATGTGTACTACACATGTGCATTATATGTTTATGTTGCACATGTGCATTATATGTTTTTTTTAAAGTTTTTTACATAATATATATAGCGAATTTTAATTAAAAAAATCAAAAAAATAAAATAAAAAAATTTGATATGTTTTTTGGCTTTTTTAGTTAGGTTTTTGGTTTTCTCATTTAAACTAGTTTTCTCATGATCCATCCCCTATATATATATATTTAAGAGTGAACAACTGAGTGACCTAATCTTGACCCTTGATCATTTTTTGATTAAAAGGGTAAGATTAACATTAACTAATTTTAATTAAAATCCCTTAATTTTCTCATCTCTTAACTCTCATTTTCTCTCATTTTTAATTATTTCTTTATTATTTTAATTATAAGAGATTGAAGGGCTTTAAATTTTGGTAGACCATCATAGATTATGACATCATCATTTTATATTTTCAGCTTATAAGCTTATATGTTGAAGTTGATTAACGAATATTGCTGGTATTCTTATCACTGAAGAAGATGATGAAGACAAAACTATTATTTTTTCAAATATTTTTTTTTGGAAATATTTTGTCTACAAATTATTTAATTTTCAAATATTCGTAGTACTCATTTCTTTATCCATGGATTTTGTTTTTATTTTAACTTGAATATTGTTTTTCTTTTATTATCAGTATATATAGACATCATATTATACTGTTTATAACTATTTATAATTTTAAAAAAATATTGAAAAAATTCTCTGAGATTAAAATTGTAATTATTTTTGGGCTTAGCTTTTTTCTATTAATACGTGATGAAGTTATTTGTTTTTTCTATTACCAACATAATCAAACACTGAGTAAAAAAACTAACTGATCATTAGTGCAAGGATTATACGTATATAGTATACATAATCGATATGTGAAATAATCAATTACGAAAACTAGGTATCACTTTGATATATAAATGTATCTCACTCTAAACACATATGTATCTCGAGATCACGCAAAGATACAAATATATTTCACTCGATACACATATGTACATTGTTGTTTTAATTATATGATCATGTATATACATATGTGTATATTACGTTTATGCATACATGTAACTTGTTTGATTCTAGTTGCTTTTATAATTTCCTACAAATCTACGTATATGTGCATATGTATTATGTTCTTTGTTATGGATATACACATATGTATATTGTTATGTATATACACATATGCATATTACGAATTTACATACATGTGACTTGTTTCGTTTTCGTTAATTTCATAATTTTTATATAAATCTACCAGGGGCAGATCGAGGTAGAGGTCTGGGTGAGCGGACACACCCTTGGAAAAAAATTTAGTGTATTTTATAGGGCAAATTGGCGTTCACACCCCTTGAAAATTTTGTTAAACCCCTCGTTCGCACCCCTTAATATATTTTTATGGGTCCGCCACTAGAATCTACTAGTGTGCATGCATAATATACTATATGTTTTAATATATACATATGTAACCATTTCTAAATATAACACACAAATGTATAAAAGTTTGTACACATGTGTACAAACTAACAACTGTGTATTTTATATTAACTGATAGTTAGCGAGACTAGAGGTGAGCAAAAAAACGGTTCTGGAACCACGGAACCTTGAACCCGAACCAGAACCACAATGGATCCGAACCTTTTGCTCTAGAAGGGTCAGTTCGTGGGTTTCATAATACTCAAGAAAATGGTTCCGGGTCAGTTCCGGTTCCGACCCATGGGTATTGGATAATAACCGCAAGGAACCAATTTTCATACGATCATTCATATGCTATATCATTTATGTATTGGTTTTTTCCATATTAAAATACAATTTTTCCATATCAACTAGGATTTCAAATTACGATCATTTATATTCTATTTATTTAATTCACATATTGGATATTGGATCATTTATATACTATTATTTAATTTATGTATTAGATTTCGATAATAAAATACGATTCTTCCATATAAAAAATACGTATATGATATATCTTTAAGAAATTTTAGGAGATTAACCAACTTCCAAAACCATCAACCTAATCTATTTAAATCATCCAACTTCAATACGTAATTCACATCTGCCTCCTCAAAGATTAACCATTGGCCTTCTATATTATCGGTTCAGGCTTGATTTCTGTATAGTCTTTATTGAACTTCAATCCTCTGTATAATATTCATTTGTATAATGTTCCGTTGATAAACAATCTTTTGATAAATACGCTTTAATGTATGTACCAGTAACTATGTAGAACGATATCACATGCTCAAAATTAAATAAATGGTTTCGGCGGAACCATATGGGTTTAGGACCCTTGAGACCCTCCTAGGACCCGAACCATTACATTACTAATCGGTTCGGTTATGGTTATGATAATACTTAATAAACGGTTCCAGGTACGGGTCGGGTCCGGGTAAGTTCCGAAAGGTTCTTACCAGTTGCTCACCCCTAAGCGAGACTATACACATGTGTATAAACTAACAATTGTGTACCTTGTATAAACTGATAGTTAGCGAGACTGTACACATGTATATAAACTAACATATGTGTATCTTATATAAACGGATACTAGCAAGACTATACACATGTGTATACACTAACAATTGTGTATCTTGTATGTATGGAAACCAGCGAGATTTTAAGGATTTTGGTTATATTGTTTAATAAATGCAAATTTACAAAAGACGAAAATACCCTTCTATCAATTATTTTAAAGGGAAGTTATAACTTTATAATTACAATCTTGTCATTGTTTAAAAAATCTCTAGATGATGTAATCCAATGTCCTAGAGTAGTTCACACAGTTCACTCTCAACCTAGTGTTCACTCTAGAACCCTACCATATATATATATATATATATATATTATTGGAGGTCATTAGAAATTGGCTTCAAAAGTGTTTTTTTAACGGTAGAATACGAAAAGAGGTTTAAAAAATGGGAAAATTATTCAAGCCACGCTCTATTATTAATGTTACATATTCTATTCCTATTACCATATTGTTTTGGTCAAAAATCACACTAAGGATAATGTGACCAAACTTTGTATGTGAGGTTGAGTGCTTGATACAATGAACAATTGTGTGAGCGAAAATGAAAATGTAAACAACAATGAACACCGAGATTTATACGAGGAAAAGCCCTTGATCACTAGTAGATCGTCGGCATAAAAACCTCGGATAGTGAAAACTATCACTATCGACTATATTGAACAATAAAGATTACAACTTTGGATGATATTGAGCTGTTTACAATCGAGATCTAGTGTGTGTGTGTGTGTGTGTATGTAGATTCGAGAGCTGTGTGTAGAAAGTGTAATAGCTCAATATCCCCTCAAATAATCAAGTAAACGGTAATTAACTAACTATCCGCAAAATGGGGGAAGCTCCCACGTTCATCCTCAACGTCTCTAAGCCTTTTTGCGCGTGTTTATTCCCAGCATATTCCAAGATTCGAGTTCGACTTAGTCTTCCGTCAATACTTACACTAAATTCAAATAAAACATTGAAGACAATTGTTAGAAACCGTCATAGTTACCAAGGATCCTTGATCCTTCTAGTATCCGATACTCAGTACATGGATAATATATCCTCAACATACTAAAGGATCACTGATTCATAAGTAATTATAAAACCAGCCCTAACAATTTCCCCCAATATGGCGGTTGTGATAATAGATCACAGCTGTCATATTAATTCAAATATAGCCGTTAGGATAACTAATGGGACTTGCACAGTCTATATAACCATCATCACTATTTACGGGGAAGAGATAACTCCCTTTTAAATCTGCATATCTTCCTCATAAATCCTCATCGAGCACTCCGGACCAGGTATTCTCTCTCTCTCTTCTCTTTCTTGATTTTTCATTGACTTCCGGCGACATGAACACCCGATCCTCTCCAAGTTCCAGCTCCAAAAAATCCGGCGACCCACTCCCGTCGCAAAACATACTGAAGGATCCCTCATCTGAGATCTGTAAGTTCACAGATCCAGAAATCAAGAACCTAAAGTCCTGTTTCCCTCCGGAAGCCGTGTTCAGACCCTTCGATCCTTCTGCTCGAAGTGACGCTTTATCCGAGACTTGGATTTGCTTTCATGCTTTGTGTCACACCCCAACCGATGGCGGAAACAACAGGGTTAGTGGCACTAGGCGACCAGATTGATTTCACGAGATTTTCCATAACAATCATTTAACATATCACAACCTGCTTAATATCCCATACTATTAAACGTAACATTCAAATAATTATTACAAAATGGAGATTTCTCATGAAATTCAACCGGGTTTGATTTCTCCTAGATTTCATACACGAGTTCTAAATCCGAAATACATCAACAAACTAACTAAAACAAAACAAAACTAAACTACGCAAAGCCACATCTAAAGCATCCATGCTATAAATCCTCATCCTGTTACATACGTTAAAATGCAAGTCAATACAATTAAGTAAAGGTGAGCATACAGGTTTTGTAATACTAGCATAATAGAGAAACCGTTCGCGAAATAGTCCAACTACATATCGTGATACACCAAAACATTTCACACAGATTAACATAGGCTTATTTCTCATGCTAACTACCGTGAGAAGGCTTGCGTGTCCATCCTAACTAGACCCCGTCGGGTGTTAGCCAAACTATAGTACCATACTAGCTAAGGAGGCAAGTTAACGAAAATAAGTCCTAGTCACATGTTTCTAGTATCACGTATCGAGCATATACAATCAGATTATTCGCGTGTGATAAACAGTTTGATTTGTGAAGTGATTTTGATATAGGAACGTATGTAACACCCAAAAGTGTGTTAAAGCAAAAATGGGTCAAGTATACTCACTGTGGGTGCGTTTAGGTAAGAGTTCGAGATCTGAGGAGAGTCGAGGAGAGCGCCGGATCGGCCTGCATACGCGAACGGAAGTGCATTAGTCTCCGAAAAGCTGAAACGGTTAAGTCTTGTTTGGGCAGTAGCCAAGTTCGGGTGAACTTGTGTGTAAACACACAAGTTCGAGCTAACCTGTATGGTCTTGGTGGGTAACTTGTTAGAATTTCTTACTAAATTGACAAGTTCGCGCGAACTTGTAAGAAAACTTGGAGAAATTAACCTAAGTTTGGTCGAACTTGACCATATGGGTGCAAGTTCGGTCGAACTTGACCAGTGGGCTAGGGATACTTGAGCGAACTTGATGTTTTCGGGTCCAAAATCTTGCGTTTTCGCGTCGTTTGCTGAGGAAATCGAGTGTTCATCCCTCCAACCCTGTGCTACTGAGCAAACTTAGGTCGGAGAGGTCTTTTAGAGCTGTTTTAGCCGTTTTACAAAAGCGTGGGCTAATCCGGGCGAACTCGGGGTTCGTTCGGATTAGTCCGGCTTGTGTAAACCAACATAAACGTCCTTGTGCTTCCAGATCTGGGATCTTGAATGATAGATGCTTCGTTTCATACCAGAAAATGAATAAAACATCATCAAAGTCCGTATCTTGTGTATAAATCATTGGTTTTCAAAGGTTTTTCTCAGATCTATCACTTACAAGCCGAGATTTTGCAGATCTCGTGTTTTGGAAGCCTCTACTGAAGAAACCTTAGATCAACTAGACCGGAATCTAAGTAGATCTATGGAATGGGCTCTGCATAAAAAGGGTTAACCCTCCGTTTGGTTTCACGATGGATGATGATTAATACAATACTTCTGCTGATCCTGCAAAACAGAACACCGTTAGCTCGCCACGGGGAGAAGGGGGGTTCTCTCCGTGACCACCCTCTGGCGTGAGAATAAGTACAGGTAGTCGGAAGTAAGTATTGTATGTGAGAGAGTAGTTGAGAGTGAATACCTTTCCTTGAACTCCAAGTTACTTATTTATAGCCGGTGTTTGGCGCCAAAAAGAGAGATTGTTAACTTTCACGGAATCTTCTGCTTTTCCGTTAACGTTTGTTGGCAATCCGTTAGTGCACACGGATCGTGAGCTCATTAGCGGTTAGGGAGGTGCCACGTGTCAACATTAGATCACTACATCTTATAAATGTGAGCATGTCATCACCGTGATCTTCCTCAGCCATCCAGTGCTACCATATGGCAATTGGTTATAACCGAAAGGATGCTTGCACGATTGGGTGTTAATGGCTTCTAGAAGGTTTCACAGCTGTTACCCATCTATTATTCGCCACGTGTACATTCTGTTATAACAGAAAACGTTCCCTTTGCTTCTGCACCAAGTCAAGGATTTTGCTAAGGGAAAGTTTCTCAGGATTTAGTGTTTCCTTGCGCGATAAGCGCAAGTTAGTTAACTGATCTTCCTTCTTCTCCTTGCTGCTTAGAGCAACGTTTGGTGGATGCTTGCTTTGATATAAATATCTGTGCAAGGTTTGTGCATGAAGCATTATCCAACGAGAATGTTCAAGGTTAACTTTGAACCTTGCGCGAGGCCGCGCAAGGTAGTTAAATGAAGCATTATCAAACGAGAATGTTCAAGGTTAACTTTGAACCTTGCGCGAGCCCGCGTAAGGTAGTTAAATGGAGCATTATCAAACGATAATGTTCAAGGTTAACTTTGAACCTTGCGCGAGCCCCCACAAGGTAGTTAAATGAAGCATTTATCCAAAGAGTGTTCAATGTTAACTTTGAACCTTGCGCGAGCCCGCGCAAGGTAGCTAAATGACGCGTTCCTCTCTTGGATATTTGGCGCAGAGTTCTAATAAATCTTATTTTGGCAAAGAAGTCTACGCGCAGTTTTCTTAGAAGTTACTAATGGGTATGGTTTCCTTGATTGGCGCAAGGTTTTTTTTGGACCATACCCCTTCATGTCCCCCCAGTCCAGTGTTGCTCCTATGTAAGAATAAAAAGTAGGTGGAGCACTGGACTTAAGATAAATGTGCTGCGCTAGGTAAGGACTAGCTTTTTGTTGCTTTATGCATCTTGATGACGTGTCGTAAGTGAATTTTGAAAAAGTATTTGAATTTCAAATATACTTAGACACGTGTCACTTATCTGGATGGTGTAGTTGGTGACGACGCACGTTCCTGAGACGTGGTGGTACTGTTGACAGGCTGTCGACAGTACATGTCTTACCGTATTTATTGCTTTTCGGCGACACTCGCGCGCATGGGGCGGTTACTGTTCCCCACTCGCCCCTGCGGTTACTTGGGGATACGTGATGGTCGCAAAAGTCGCTGCAGTCAAATTGTGCATTAATTGCGGTTAGTATATAAAGGGATCAATGATCCATTTGTTTCCTCACCAAATCACAACTTGAGAGAAATTTGTGTTCATATCTTCTGGCGATCTTCAAAGTTCTCTAAGTTTTCTTCAAAGTTTTTGTTATGGCCACCGGTGCAAGTTCTGCTGAGATGTCATCGTCAAGTTTGCCACCGTTGAAGTGGTCGAAGAAAGATTTCGATAATCTTGCCACCAACTTTCTCTTTGCTCCGTCTTGGAAGGCATTTTTTCCGGTGGCGAATGCCACGTCGGCTGATGCGCCGGCCGGCTACATTACTTTATTTTATGATTATTTTGCCGAAGGGAACTTCCGGCTTCCGGTGACCCATTTCTTGCTGGAAATTCTTGGTTTTTACAAGATTCACATTTCTCAGTTGAGCCCAATGGGAATGGTGAGGATCCGACATTTTGAGTTCGTTTGCCGCTCGATGCAGATCGTGCCGTCGGTCGAGAAGTTTAGAGTTTTCTACCAATTGCACTGCTCGTTGGGTTTTTATTCGTTCCAATAGCTTGTGCAAGCCAAACGATTGCTGTTGGTAAGTCCTACCACGACTGGAAGCAAAAGTTATTCTTCATCAAGGCGGCGGTGATCCCGATGAAGATGACGTTCCGGGCCGGTGATGAGATTGAGTTGGAGACCCTTCCCATACCTGCCGACGAGGTATGGTATCAAGACATTAAAGATGTGCCCAATATTGTTTGGCCGGAGAGGGCCCTCATCGCCGCCGGGATGAGTATTTTCTGGAAGAAGGAACACCGGGAAAAACCTGGTGTATACCGAAGATGGAACTGTTATGTAACCCTTTAACTTCCTAGCAATATCTTTCACCAGATATGTACTGATGCAAAAATGTTTGTTATGTAGCCGCGCCTCTCTACTTGGTCTCTTTCAAGAGAGGGAAAGGAAAAATGACCGTCGTGCCTCTTGCTGATGGCGAGGAAACTTGGTTCTCGCAAATCTTGGGGAACTTTGAGTTGCGCAAGAAGGAGGATTTGGAGGCGCAACCATCTTCGAAAACTGGTAACTAAGCTCTTACAAAGCCTAAGTTGATATTGCAATATTACTCTTGAACATTTTTTCTAAGTAATATTGCAATATAATTAATGGCGCAACCTTTGCTCAATATGATTGATTATGTAGGTGACTTGCTAAACTAGGGCGTAGGCCCTGATTCGAAGAAGAAGAAGAAACCAACTTCTGCTGCAGTAGCTGCGCCTCCCCCTTCCAACCCAGAGCAAAAAACCAAGCCATCAGCTGCTGCGAAAGCTGAGGGCAAGAAAGGTACGCGTCTCGTATCTGACTCTTGGTGCGATTATGTGGTGGTGTCGACACACTGGAGGGTCTTGCGCCTGTAGGTTCGAAGAAACCGAAGCCCGAACTCGTTGACACCTCCCCTTTTCCAGCTGCGAACCTAGATGATCCCTTGGAAGTACCTTCTAGCCCGGAGAGGCGTTGAAGCGCACTTCCAAGAAGAGGAAGGAGGCGGAAACCAAAACCCCTGCGCCAACAAAAGTTGCACGCCCGCGCATTGGCAAGAAAGGCAATCTGGATGCCTTTGCAAAGAAATTTTCACCTGGTACATTTAGTTTGTTGCACGTTTCTGTCAAAAAGTTGCGCAGAATCTCATACTTGGTATTTGTTGACATGTTTTGCAGAGAAAATGGTGAAGGCTGCGCCGGCCACCTCATCTGCTATACCATCGCCGCGCAGGCCTGAGAATGTTGAGGAGGGAGATGCGGGGCAAGAAACTCCTGTTCCTAATGCCGACCCCATCGTCCCGGAACATATTGAGAAAGTGGCCCCAGAAGAAGAGCCCAAAGATTTTGACGCTGAGAATCCTGCTGGTGACCAGGTTAAAGATACGGCTGCGGGTGTTGGGGAACCGTCAAAGTTGATATCCAAGGGAGCCGGACCTTCAACACAAAGCGAAGGCTTTGTGTTTGTTGAGGATTCGGAGGAGGAGTCGCCAATTCGCCCAGAGGAGACGCCTGGGGATTATTATTATCGCTCTTATTCTGAGAGGCGGGCCTCTGCGATTCATTAGCCCGTGTGGAAAGTTAAGCAGGGTGATGTTTTCACTGATTGGCACTCCTGTAGGGAGTTGTATAAGGGCATCTTCCCGCCGGCGGAGGTGAAGCGCCAGGAAGAAAAAGACCATGAGGCTACTTACGAGTCATATCTGCAAGAGTCTGCCCTTGCCTCGTCCACTATAAATAGAATTATGCGCGAATGGCGCAGCATGAACAAGGAGTGGGACGAGGTTGAGCTTGAGAAGGCGAAGGCCAAGCTTGAGAAAGAGAAGATGTTGAAGATGCTTGTTGATTTTGAGGCGGAAAAGGCCCAGTTTGAGGAAGAGAAGAAGACTGAAGAATGGGCTGCGCTGTCTTGGAAGCGCAAGTGTGAGGCGTCTGCTGTGCAATATGCGGACGAGCGCAAGCGTTTTGTGGAGGCTTGCGAGCGTGACAACAAAGAAAAAATTTCTCTGCGCAACGAAATTGAGAAACTCAAAAAAGAGAAAGCTGATGCAGTTGTGGTAGTAGAAAAGGCGCGCTCACACAGAGAAAGGAGCGAGCAGAATGAGGTATCAACCAAAATGACTCTCCTTCTTAAGAATAAAGAAATTGATGATCTAACTGCTATGCTCTTTGACCAGGCGCGACTGCAAGCTGAGGTTGATAGTTTGAAGAAAGATATCAACCTTCACCGAACAGAGAAAGCCGAGTTGATCCGCCGTTTAACTGAAGGCGAACAAAAACTTATTGACATGGAGGTCGCTCGCGCTACCGCTGAAAGCCTGGCCGAATCCCTCATGAACCAGCTTACCTGGTTGCGGGAGTATGGGATTGTGGAGGTAGTATTCCCTTTTCTTTATATGTCTGGTTTGATTTTCGCAACATATACTGATTGTATTTGTGTACAGATCGCAAATGCCATCTTTAACTCTACGGAGTTGGATGAGAGAGGGGCAGAATTGATGATGGCGGCGCGCAATGACGGTCATGCCGAGGGCTATAGAGAATGCACTTTGCACGTGGCCCATGCGCTGAAGACCGAATGGGATACCAGCCGTGCTGCCACGCATGGCCTAAATACTGCCGCCATTTATTCTGCTGCCAAAGAAAAATATGATCAATTGCAAATTCCGATTATGGACCTTGTGGACGCTGCACTGCAACAAGACAACTTTGTTGATAAGCTAAAGGAGATCTTTTCTTCAACAGAGAAGCAGGCGGGAACCAAGTCCATAGAATAGGAAATTTGTAATTTTTTACTGTATGATAACTTGTAACGTTGCGCTTCTGCGCAAGTATTGTGGATGTGAATATAATATATCTCAGCTTTACAATGTTTGCATGGGACCAATTACTTGTGTAGGATAGACAAATGAACAATTTCTTCCACTGTGTGAGCGTAAGTATTAAGTTAGCTCGTGGCTCATGAGTTTGTGTTTTTGTTTATCCAAAGGAATTGCATGCATTTGTAAATGAACATATACAAGACTGTAAGTAGTGGCAAAATATTTTATTCATACTGATAAAGCGCAAAGCTATGGTTGCCACTAAGATTACATAATAAAGTAAGCAGTCTCGTTACGCAACGCTCAGAAGTTGCTTAGAGGACTGAGATTACATATAACATCGGCATAGTGTTGGGCGTTCCAGGTTCGAGGAACTCTGGATCCGTCCATACGCTTCAGAGTGTACGTACCTTTTCCCAATACTTCATTTATCACGTACGGACCTTCCCATCGCGGGGCTAACTTCCCCGGTTTTTTCGGCATTCGACGCTTCATTATCACGAAGAACAAAGTCACCAGGCAAAAAGGAACAGATGCGCACCCTTTTGTTGTAATATTTTTCAAGCTGTGACTTGTATATAGCTTCGCGAATCGCTGCATTTTCTCGTCGCTCTTCTAATAAGTCTAGGCCGATGCGCCTTTGTTCTTCGTTATCTTGTTTTTCCAAAGCTAGCATTCTTGGAGATGGTAACCCAATTTCGGCAGGAATCACAGCTTCCGTGCCGTACACAAGGCTAAAAGGAGTTTCTCTAGTACTAGTCTTGGGCATAGTTCGATGTGCCCACAAGATGCTAGGCAATTCATCAACCCACCCCCGCCGCGCCTTGCCAAGGCGACCCTTGATACTGTCGACCAACTGTTTGTTTACGCTTTCAACTTGACCATTTGCTTGTGGGTGCGCAACAGAAGCGAAAACATGCTGGATTCCCATTTCGGTCATCCGTGTTTGCAACTCTTGAGCCGTTAAATTTGGACCGTTGTCTGTAATAATGGCATGGGCAGGCCAAAACGGCAAATTATATATTCCCAGATGAATTTGCGAATTACCATCGCTGTAGTAGAAGCTAAAGGTTTGGCTTCAACCCATTTGGTGAAGTAATCGACCGCAACAATGATAAATTTTACTGCTCCGGGTGCATCCGGAAATGGTCCTACTAAATCAATGGCCCATTGCTGAAATGGCCAAGCTGTTGTGACGGGTACCAAAGGATACTTTGGGCGCAGCGTTTTAGGGGCATGCCTTTGGCAGGACATGCATTTGCGCAAGATCCCTACCGCGTCAACGTACATTCCGGGCCAATAATACCCTGCGCTTTTTACTTTGGCTACGACCATGCGCGGCCCAGAATGTATGCCACATAGCCCCTCATGAATCTCCCTGATCAGGTATTGCGCGTCATGTTTGTTAACACATCGGAGTGAAGGGCCCATGTAAGAGCGTTGGTACAGGGTACCGTCAATCATTTCGTAATTGAGGGCTTTGCATCGTAACTTACGTGCTTGTGCTTTATCTTCTGGTAAAGAATCATGTAACAGATACATCATTATTGGAGACATCCATGATGGATCTCCTACTTCGACCATTGACACTTGCCTGAGAGGGACTAATGGATTACTTAAAATCTCGATGCGAACCTCTTTTGCCAAATGCTTGAAACTAGTTGCCGCAAGTTTGCTTAAAGCGTCAGCATGTTTGTTTTCGCTTCGCTTGACGTGTGTGATTTTAAATTGTTGGAACTATGCTATAAGAGCCTTGGCTTGCGCCAAGTATAGAGCCATGATATCTCCCTTTGCATCGTACATTCCAACTACTTTCTCAGCAACTAGTAATGAATCAACATGGGTTTCTAAATTTGTTGCACCCATTTTGATAGCGAGGCGTAAGCCTGCTAGGAAAGCTTCATATTCGGCCTCGTTGTTGGTGCTTTTAAAACCCAACCGAATCGCATATGTGAGTTCTGCTCCCTCTGGACTCATCAATCGAAGACCTACTCCAGCCCCATCAGTGTTTGTCCAGGCTCTATTGTCGATGACTGGGACTGGGTTTTGGATTCCTTGGCATTCTTCAAGTTTATCGGCGGGAATTTCCGTGATGAAATCTGCCAAAACTTGGCCTTTGATAGCTGGTCTAGGTTTATAACAGATGTTATAACCTCCCAATTCTATTGCCCATTTTGCAAGTCGTCCAGAAACATCTGGTTTGGCCAGGACTTGGCCAATGTGAAAATTTGTTAAAACTGTAATAACATGTCCAGAAAAGTATCTTCGTAGCTAAAACTAATTTCTCCATGATTGAATACCTTGTCTCTGGATCGTTCAACATCTTGCTGATATAATAAATTGGAGACTGGACCCCTGCGCGTTCAACCAACAAGACGTCACCTACTGCTACCTCAGATTCAACAAGATATAAGACCATGGGTTCTTTTTCACGAGGAGCAGTAAGTGTGGGAAGTTGAACTAAACTCTCTTTCATCTGCTGGAAAGCGTGATCAGCTTCAGAAGTCCATGCGAACTCTTTGCTTTTCGTATAATTGCGCAAGGTTCGAATAAATGGATAGGATTTTGCAGCATGATTGGCGAGGAAGTGGTTTAGCACAGCTAACCTTCCAGCCAAACGTTGCATCTCTTTGATGGTAGTAGGAGAAGACATTTTTTGTATTGCCTCGACCTTTTCGGGATTAACTTTGAAACCGTCTTTGGTGACGATGAAACCCAAAAATTTGCCCTCCTCCATGCCGAAGGAGCATTTGCTGGGATTTAACTTTAGATTTACCTCGCGCAGGGAATCAAAAGTTCTTTGGATGTTGTCTAGCATAGTGTCTTCTGAATTACTCATAATGACCAAATCATCAATGTAGACTTCCACAGTTTTCCCAATGTCATCTCCAAATAATGTATCCATCAATCTTTGATAAGTAGCTCCCGCATTGCGGAGACCAAAAGGCATCTTGGTATAACAAAAAATGCCCTTCTCCGTGCGAAAAGCGGTTTTATCTTCGTCCTCTTTTTTCATCAAGACTTGATGATAACCTTTATAACAATCTAGAAAACATTTCCAGCGGAAGGAAGCTAATGAGTCAACCTTTTTGTCAATCTCAGGAAGAGAATAACAATCTTTCGGACACGCCTTGTTTAGATCTTTAAAATCTACGCACATCCGCCATTATGTTTCTTTACCATGACTGGGTTTGCCACCCAGGTCTGGTATTTGACTTCGCGCAGAATACCAGCATTTAATAACTCGGTGACTTGTTCGTTCATTGCCTTTGTCTTTTCTGACCTGAGGCTGCGCTTTTTCTGCACGACTGGTTCTGCTGATGGAAATACATTCAGGCAATGTTCCACAACGTCGCGCGGGACACCAACCATGTCGGCAGGTGTCTAGGCGAAAATGTCTTTGTTGCGAAACAACAGTAGTTTAAGCTTTGCGCGAATTTCAATACTGACTGCAGGCCCTAATAAGATTGTCTGCTTAGGGTACTTATTGTTGAGTACCCACTTTTCTGGTTCGTTGCTTGGCAACGACTTGCCAAACTTCATAACTGGTTCCTCAATTGACCTGATTTCTTTCCGCGCATAAAGTATAGCTATACCATTTGGTGTCGGAAAACCACAAGCAGCATGCGGAGCGGAGGTAATCATACTAAAATCACGTTGCACGCGGCGTCCCAATAGTACATCATGACGGGAATTTGCCGGCATCACCATGAAGTTGACGTTACTCGTTCGAGAACACCTCCCATCAGATAACATAACAGGAAAAAGGATTTGTCCTAGAGGAAAGACAGCCTCATTGCAGAACCCAATTAATGGAAAATCAACTGGTTCCAAGCGTGCCTTATCCTCAGGATCTAGTTTCTTGAAGCACTGCTCATACATGATATCCATGGAACTACCTGGATCTATAAACATATAGTCTGTTTGGTAGTGCCCAAAGACAACGGGGATAACTACTGGTCGGTCTTCTTGAGGACCTCCGTGAACGATAGGAAAAATGACTTGCTGTTTGCGCAAAGTGTTGTTTTGAAAATGTTGAAGGCTACGCTTGCGCGATGATCCACCTTGAATCATGGAAACGTGCTGTTTCATTTTCTTGTTACTAGGCCCTTCGTTCTCGCGCGAAATCTGTTTAATCTCTTTGCGCACATTCTGAACTAGATGTGTAAGCTTCCCACTCTTTAATGCTTTCTCAATCTCCGTGCGCAGACTGATGCAGTTATCTGTTGTGTGGCCTATGTCTCTATGATAGTCAGAGAACAAATTTGGGTCTTGCCCTTTTTTGTTTTTCATTGGTTGCGGCTGTTTAAACTGATAATTCTCAGTGCTGAGAACCTCAGCCGGCGACTTCGTTAAGGGAGTCCACTGACATCCCTATTCTCTTGTTTAATTGCTTTTTGAGTTGTTATCTTGTTGATTGTTGCTCGCGCATCAATTGATGAATACGGAGAATACGAATTCTGACTTGACTCTTTCCAATTTCTCTTATACTTGCGACTACCTCTACTCAGGTCTTGCGGACGGTTCCGAGGTAGAGGTGGCCTGTTAGAACTTAAGTTGCGCTCAGTCTGGGCGTAGACCTTGGCTGCCACCATGAGTTTATCCCAGTTTTTGGGAAGGCCAGTTGTACCGGACAACACTTTAATCATTTCGTCGCACCTTACCGCATACTTGAACTGCGCGTATAAGGTCTTCAGGGACATCTCCAATCTCCAACACCTCTTTATTGTAACGTGTTATAAAATCTTCGAGGCTTTCATCGTCCCTCTGCCAGATGTTCATTACATCTGAGGAGTTGCGAACGTATCGCCGTTGCTGACTAAAGTGTGTAAGAAAATTTTCTTTTAAGTCATTCCAAGAGGAAAGTTTACCTGCCGGCAAATTATCAAACCAAAGGCGCGCAGCGGCAGTAAGGGTTTGTACAAATAAGTGACACCACATTGGCAATGTCCAGCACCCAAGTAACCCTGCACTGGTAAAGAGGCGCAAATGATAATCAGGATCGGTCAAACTGTTAAACTTTCCAACGTTGGATGGTAATTTCGCACGCTCCAATGGAGCCAGTCCTATCTCTCTGGTAAACTTTGATTGCTCAGCTGCTTCAGTTGGGCGATACACCAAATTGTAATCATGCTCAACTTTTGGATTGTATACTGCACGTACTTTTGGCCTATAACTAGCATGATCTGCAGACAGTCTATTGAAAATACTTGCACTATCCCCCTCCTCATAGGTTCTATCAAGCTCATTGGTGTTGGGTGTCCCGTTTCTGCGAAGACCGCGGGCCCAAACGAGAGTGGACAGATGCGCGACGTTGAACGTTGTCTTCTTGCCTTCTATTACCAGAATGAACAGGATCTTCGTGGTTTTGGAATACATTTCTATTCCATCTTCAGGCATGTGCGAAGGGGAACGAGCATGACTTTGAGTATTATAACTCAAAACTCGAGGTGCCGGCGAAGCACGGCCCTGAGGAGCATTAACCGGAGCTTGAAAAGATGGAGTTCCGGTTTGAGCACATAACTGAGCATACATAGCGTTTAGAGTCACTTGAGATTTGATTAACCACGATAATGGAGTCTCTCCAGGTGGTAAAATCGACGTAACATCGACCTGAGGAGCCACTGGCGTTAGAGGAATACTCGCATGATTAGGATCATACTGAGCATTAGCTTCGCTGGAAGAATCCTCAACTATTTGTCCGTCGACCAAAGGTCCGACAACAACGCGTCGAATTCCAGATCGAGGACCTTGAAAGATGATACGTTAGCCATAATGCTGCAGAATGAAACGAAACGAAAAGTGAGAAAGAATCGAAATCGGTGGGTGCCAATGAAGAAACCCTAGATCAACTAGACCGGAATCTAAGTAGATCTATGGAATGGGCTCTGCATAAAAAGGGTTAAGCCTCAGTTTGGTTTCACGATGGATGATGATTAATACAGTACTTCTGCTGATCCTGCAAAACAGAACACCGTTAGCTCGCCATGGGGAGAAGGGGGGTTCTCTCCGTGACCACCATTCGGCGTGAGAATAAGTACAGGTAGTCGGAAGTAAGTATTGTATGTGAGAGAGTAGTTGAGAATGAATACCTTTCCTTGAATTCCAAGTTACTTATTTATAGCCGGTGTTTGGCGCCAAAAAGAGAGATTGTTAACTTTAACGGAATCTTCTGCTATTCCGTTAACGTTTGTTGGCAATCCGTTAGTGCACATGGATCGTGAGCTCATTAGCGGTTAGGGAGGTGCCACGTGTCAACATGAGATCACTACATCTTATATGTGAGCATGTCATCAGCGTGATCTTCCTCAGCCGTCCAGATGCTGCCATGTGGCAATTGGTTATAACCGAAAGGATACTTGCACGATTGGGTGTTAATGGCTTCTAGAAGGTTTCACAGCTGTTACCCATCTATTATTCGCCACGTGTACATTCTGTTATAACAGAAAAGGTTCCCTTTGCTTCTGCACCAAGTCAAGGATTTTGCTAAGGGAAAGTTTCTCAGGATTTACTGTTTCCTTGCGCGAGAAGCGCAAGTTAGTTAACTGATCTTCCTTCTTCTCCTTGCTGCTTAGCGCAACGTTTGGTGGATGCTTGCTTTGATATAAATATCTCCGCAAGGTTTGTGCACGAAGCATTATCCAACGAGAATGTTCAAGGTTAACTTTGAACCTTGCGCGAGGCCGCGCAAGGTAGTTAAATGAAGCATTATCAAACGAGAATGTTCAAGGTTAACTTTGAACCTTGCGCGAGCCCCCGCAAGGTAGTTAAATGAAGCATTTATCCAAAGAGTGTTCAATGTTAACTTTGAACCTTGTGCTAGCCCGCGCAAGGTAGCTAAATGACGCTTTCCTCTTTTGGATATTTGGCGCAGAGTTCTAATAAATCTTATTTTGGCAAAGAAATCTTGATTGGAGCAAGATTTTTGGGACCATACCCTTCATCTACTATCACCAAACAAACTCGTATTGTGTAGGTCTAAGCTTAAAAAAGAAGGTTTTTGAAGAAAAAGATGAAGATTTTCGTAAAAGAATGAGTTTTGATGAAAACGAAGGCTATGCCTTGTGCCAAAATCGTTGTAAACGTTTGTAAAACGTTGTTGAACATCATTGTAGTTGAAATCAGGTTGATTCTTACTTAGAACACGAAGGTTTCGGGTTTTGAGAGCTCTGGACGAACTTGCAGCAAGTTCAAATGAGAGAACAGAGCTGGGTATTTATAGGAGAATGCAAAAAGGTGAGCTGGTGAGGGCAAGTTCGGCCGAACTTGCATGGAATCATGCAAGTTCGCGTGAACTTAGCAGATTTTGAAGGGAGATCAGTCAAGTTCGGCCGAACTTGCTGAGTCCTTAGAGGCTCAGACAAGTTCGAGCGAGCTTAGAGGATGAAAGGAGATTCCAAGTTTGGCCAGTCAAGTTCGGCCGAACTTGGTGTCACCAAGTTTGAGCGAACTTGACCCAATCTTGGGTTTCCTTCGTTTGTTTCGAGTTACAAGTTCGTTTAGCTATTCGGTTCGTATTAGATAGTTATATTAAGCGTTAAATTATAGCGTTAAGCGTTATAGTTGATACAATAGCGTGATTTAGCGATTCTAGAGTGCGAGAGCGATGCGATAGCGAGCGTAATTATAACTACAAACACACATAACACATAAATAACATACAACCACATAAACAATTGCGATTTGCGATGCGATGAGATTAGCGATGCGATTAGATGCGATAATATCGTAAAACACCATAATTAATTTACATAAACTTCATTATTAACCGAATCTCGGTATTACAAAGGTAGATAACTGGGAAAACAAAATGGAAAGATAACAATCGAATTTTCGAGTTGTTACAGTCTCCCCTACTTTTGGGAATTTCGTCCCGAAACTCAAGTAGCAGCTGTAACAAATAGATGCGGGTACTTGGCCTTCATATCACTTTCCATTTCCCAAGTAAACTCGGCGCCGCGTTTGCCCTCCCATCGGACTTTCACGATAGGGATGCGAGAGCGTCGTAGTTTCTCTGTCTCTCGGTCCATGATTTCCACAGGCTTTTCCACGAAATGGAGAGACTCATTGATTTGCAGATCTTTGAGAGGTACATGAAGATTCTCTTCGGCTAGGCATTTCTTGAGGTTAGACACATGGAAAGTCGGATGTACGTTGTTGAGTTCCTCCGGTAATTCTAGACGATAGGCTACTTTACCGATTTTTTACAAAATCTTAAAGGGACCAACGTATCGAGGCACTAGCTTTCCTTTCTTGCCGAAGCGGACCACTCCCTTCCAAGGTGCAACCTTAGGAGAACGTGATCCCCGACTTCGAACTGCAGGGGCTTGCGGCGTTTATTGGCATAACTCTTTTGACGACTCCGAGCTTTCAAGAGATTATCTCTGATCTGGAGGATTTTGTCTGTCGTTTCTTGAATTAGCTCGGGATAGGTGATTTGTGCTTATTCGATCTCGTGCCATGCAATAGGCGATCAACATTTTCTTCTATACAGTGCCTCAAAAGGAGCCATTTGAATGCTAGTATGATAACTATTATTGTACGAGAATTTGATTAAAGGTAAATGTGTATCCTAGTTACCACCGAAATCTATGATGCACGCACGAAGCATGTCTTTGAGGGTGCGGATCGTTCGTTCAGTCTAACCGTCTGTGTGAGGGTGAAAAGCGGTACTGAGATTGAGAGCAGTACCGAGAGCATATTGAAAAGTCTCCCAGAGACGCGAGGTAAAGCGACCGTCGCGGTCAGAGATGATGTCACGAGGCATCCCGTGTCGACATATAACTTCGTCGGTATAGATTCGGGCTAACCGTTCGACCTTAAAGTCTTCTCGTATAGCAATAAAGTGCGCAGATTTAGTAAGACGATCAACGATAACCCAAATGCTATCGTGACCGGATGAAGTGCGAGGAAGTTTCGTAATAAAGTCCATAGCTATACTCTCCCACTTCCACATCGAGATTTCGGGTTGCTCAAGTAAGCCAGAGGGCCTTTGATGTTCGGCTTTAACCTTCGAGCAGGTTAAGCATTTTGAGACGTAAGCGGCGATATCCTTTTTCATGCCCGGCCACCAGTACTTAGAACGAAGGTCCTGGTACATCTTGTCGGCACCGGGATGAATGGAATACCAAGATTTATGAGCTTCGGTCATTAGCAAATTACGAAGATTATCGCGACTTGGAATCCAAATACGATTGAGATAGTAATAAATACCATCAGATTTAGACACGAGCTGAGTTTCGGCACCACATTTCATTTCTTTTTCCAAAGTATTCTCATTAAAACAAGCGAATTGGGCGGAGCGAATCATGATTTCGAGATCATTCAAAGCTTGAGAGTCACGAACACTATACATATAGCTTCGCTGACTGAGAGCATCGGGTACGACATTTGCTTTGCCGGGATGGTAACGTATCTCGCAATCGTAATCGTTGAGAAGTTCAACCCATCTGCGTTGACGCATATTCAGTTCCTTTTGATTGAAGATATGTTGTAAGCTCTTATGGTCGGTGAAGACCATACACTTAGTACCGTAAAGGTAGTGTCGCCATATCTTTAATGCAAAAACAACTGCACTGAGTTTGAGATCGTGGGTTGTGTAGTTTTTCTCGTGGATCTTGAGTTGTCGGGACGCGTATGTGATAACCTTGTCTCGTTGCATGAGAACACAACCAAGACCAAGGTTTGAGGCATCACAAAACAACGAAATCGTCGTTTTCGTCGGGTAAAGCGAGGATAGGAGCGTTGCATAACATACGCTTGAGAGTTTGAAAAGCTTCCTCTTGCTTGGAATCCCAAACAAAAGGTTGGTCTTTATGAGTTAAAGCGGTAAGCGGAACGACGATTTTTGAAAAGTCGGCGATGAATCGACGGTAATAACCCGCCAATCCAAGAAATGAACGGATTTCGGAGGCATTCTTCGGTGTGATCCAACTCTTGACGGCTTCGATCTTAGCAGGGTCGATGTGAATTCCTTGCTATTAACGATGTGGCCGAGAAGTTGGACTTCTTCGAGCCAGAATTCACATTTCGAGAACTTAGCGTAAAGGGGATTTCCTTGAAGAAGTTCGAGGACTAAAAGGAGATGACGCGCGTGTTCATCTCTAGACTTCGAATAGATAAGAATGTCATCGATAAACACAATGACGAAACGATCTAAGAAATCTTTACACACACGGTTCATCAAATCCATGAAGACCGGCGGTGCATTTGTAAGACCAAAAGGCATGACCACAAATTCGAAATGGCTATAACGGGTACGAAAGGTGGTTTTCGGAATGTCTTCTTCCAATATGCGTAACTGATGATAACCGGAACGAAAATCGATCTTGGAAAAGCATGTAGCACCTTGAAGCTGATCAAATAAATCGTCGATATGAGGAATAGGATAGCGGTTCTTTATCGTGAGTTTGTTAAGTTCACGATAATCGATGCACATTCGGAACGATCGATCCTTCTTTTTCACGAAAAGGATAGGTGCGCCCCATGGCGAAGTGCTCGGGCGTATGAAACCTTTATCAAGAAGCTCTTGAAGTTGGCTTGATAGCTCGCGCATTTCGGATGGTGCGAGACGATAAGGAGCTTTAGCAACGGGAGTAGCTCCGGGGACTAAATCGATACGGAATTCAACATCTCGAGTAGGGGGTAAACCAGGTAAATCGTCGGGAAAGGCCTTAGGAAATTCACAAACAACGGGAACATCTTTATAAGTCTTCTTTTCTTTCTCCGGGTTCATGATATGGGCGAGGAAAGCAACACATCGCTTTTGCAAGCATTTGTGAGCTCGAGTACATGACAAAAGCATCAACTTCTTTGAGGGAGTTTCACCATAAACATGAAGTTGATCACCATTAGGAAGAGGAAAACGAATCATTTTATCGAAGCATACAACCTCAGCATGATTCTCACGAAGAAAATCCATGCCTACTATGATATCGAAACTACCTAACTGCATAGGTATGAGATTGATCGAGAAGATATGGTTGTTGAGATCGAGAGAACAACCACGTAGGACGGAGGTGATGGTAACGGATTTTCCGGTGGCGACTTCCGCATCGAAAGTCTTTGGGAGTTTAGCGCGCTTACATTTTAAAACCTTTTTGAATTCTAACGATACAAAACAATTATCGGCACTAGTATCAAATAAACATGAAGCATAAATACCATTTACAAGAAACGTACCATTGACAACATTGTTGTCATTCTGGGCCTGGCGGTGGTTGAGATTGAAGGCTCTGCCACGTGCAGCTTGTGGTTGCTGCTGCTGCGGTGGCTAAGGCTGCTGCTGAGGCTGCGGTGCTGGATACTCTTGCTTGACAGTACGGTTTGGGCAGACATTTGCAAAGTGGTTCAGATCACCACATACATAGCACACACGTGCTTTTGGAGCTGCTTGCTGATTGGCCTGGGGTGGAGCTGGTAAAGCTGGCGCTGCTGGAGCCTGAGGAGCTGGCTGACGAGGGCCGGTACGGCAACTCACAATAAGTGGCTGTAGATATTGGAGTTGGTGCAGAAGCGACAATTGCCACCAACGGCATGATGATAAGTGCATTTCGGGCACAAAGGGTGAGGTCCGGTATATGCACGTTTAGCTGGAGGTGGGTTCAGAGCGGCTGACTGAAGCGGCTGCGGGTTTACTGGAGCTGCTAGAGCATAGTTCTTACTCGGGTTTCCTCTTTTGCGTCCCTGACGCTTTCCCTTTGGATCGCTGGGGGGTTCGATAGCAGCGGCTGGTTCGACGACAGCTTGGTTGGCAACTTTCTCATGATTCTTGAAATAACCATCTTGAACTCACTGATCATTGATCTCAGCGGCGAGCGTGAAGGTTTCCTCGATGGTTGTGGTACGAGCGACTTTCAAAAAATTTGCAACACATTCGGGTAAACCACGGATGTACTTGTTGATAGCTTTCCCAGTCGTATCAACTTGGCTGGGACAGATGATGCTCAAAATCTTAAACCGAGCAGTGAATCTAGCATTGTCGGGACCATCCTGTTTAATTCCACAAAACTCATTCTCGAGCTTTTGCATTTCGTGCGGAGGACAAAACTCTTTCAACATCACTTCCTTGAGTTCCTCCCAAGATAGACTGTAGGCTTCATCAATACGACGCCTATTTCTTTCGGCAGTCCACCAGTCGAGAGCACGGGACTGAAAGACTCCGGTAGCGTTCACAGTGCGGAGGTCATCGGGGCATCCACTTTGCCTAAAGGTGACCTCAATGGCATCAAACCAATGGAAGATAGAAGTCGGTCCATCATTGCCCGTGAAGGCGAGAGGTGCACAAGCCTTGAAATTCTTGAAGCTGAACCGTGACTTGGGGTTTTCAGCTTTCGAGTCAACAGACGAGTTACTGCTCACAGCGTGGATTTCTGAGACGATTTACGGGATGACCTTAGTCATTTCCTTGGCTACCATTGTAGCGATACGCTTGTCGGCGTTGCTGCGCTGGAGGTTCCTTCGGGTGTGCGATCCCATTAAAGACATCTACACGAAGGATTTAGATTAGATGAGATTCGATTATAATAGAGTTATGTTTAAATATTTATTATTATTATTATTATTATTCATACAAGGCACAAAATCACATAAACACGTAGGCACGTAAATACGTAGGCACATAAGCACGTAAGCACATATTTTGCACGTATTCACCTTCTAATTAACCATCATGCGTAGCGTGATATGAGATGCGAGATATAAGCGAGATATACGCGATATATAATAGCGAGATAATACCGCGTATGAGGCACAGGTCCTCATTGGCGTAGGCGAGTTAAGCGATTAGTTTGGTTGGTGTATTAATTTAGCGTTTTAGATTACGAGAGCTGTGCGAGTTGTGCATGCGTTTAGGGAGCGTAAAGCGATAAAGCGAGAAATCGATGATATGATAAATCATCAAAGCGAGAAATCGAATAAAGTAAAAATTCTCAAAATTTTAAACACATAAATAGTAATAAACTCGATGACGCATAAATCGACGATATAGGCTTAAATCAATTGGGTGTGTCCGGGGTTTTGAGACGTTTGACACACCAAAGTGATTCGACTACCCTTTGCATTTGGACCCACGCTTTGGCCTAATAGATAAACACTCTCACCGCGAGCGGTAATGGCGTTTACCCTTCTAGTTAATACGTGTTCCAAACCATTGGTATAACCAAGACTTTGGTGAGATTGAAAATCAAGAGGCGGAATCAGTCATTAAGATGCGGGTTTCACCCCTAACTTAACAACCTTATTTTTAAATAGAAATGGAGATGTTTCGTCGAGATTTGGATGTCACTCCTAACTCAACGAAGATATCTCGTGCGAAAGAATGCGCGGAGGGAATGATCTCATCGAGTGTTCTTGGTTTTCACACCTATTCTCGATTTGATCACTCGTTTTATGTGATACGAGCGTTTCCAAGCGTGTATTATTGTATTAGCCTTAGGAAAGGCACATTTAAGCATTTATGGCAAGTAGTTTAGCATTTAATTCAAAGATCGGTCAATTGGGTACTTAAACATGCTACTAGGTTGAATCATGGCAATTCTACCTATTATCCTATAGTTATGGAGTTGCTCTGATCCAATCTGTCACACCCCAACCGATGGCGGAAACATCGGGGTTAGTGGCACTAGGCGACCAGATTGATTTCACGAGATGTTCCATAACAATCATTTAACATATCATAACCTGCTTAATATCCCATATTATTAAACGTAACATTCAAATAATTATTACAAAACGGAGATTTCTCATGAAATTCAACCGGGTTCGATTTCCCTTAGATTTCATACACGAGTTCTAAATCCGAAATACATCAACAAACTAACTAAAACAAAACAAAACTAAACTACGCAAAGCCACATCCAAAGCATCCATGCTATAAATCCTCATCCTGTTACATACGTTAAAATACAAGTCAATACAATTAAGTAAAGGTGAGCATACATGTTTTGTAATACTAGCATAATAGAGAAACCGTTCGCGAAATACTCCAACTACATATCGTGATACACTGAAACATTTCACACAGATTAACATAACTACCGTGAGAAGGCTTGCGTGTCCATCCTAACTAGACCCTGTCGGGTGTTAGCCAAACTATAGTACCATACTAGCTAAGGAGGCAAGTTAACGAACATAAGTCCTAGTCACATGTTTCTAGTATCACGTATCGAGCATATACAATCAGATTATTCGCGTGCGATAAACAGTTTGATTCGTGAAGTGATTTTGATATAGGAACGTATGTAACACCCAAAAAGTGCGTTAAAGCGAAAATGGGTCAAGTATACTCACAATGGGTGCATTTAGGTAAGAGTTCGGGATCTGAGGAGAGTCGAGGAGAGCGCCGGATTATCCTGCATACGCGAACGGAAGTGCATCAGTCTCCGAAAAGCTGAAACGGTTAAGTCTTGGTTGGGCAGTAGCCAAGTTCGGGCGAACTTGTATGGTCTTGGTGGGTTTAGAGTCAAGTTAGTTCGATCGAACTTGATGACTTTCTTTGAGAAACTTGTCAAGTTCGGGCGAACTTGTAAGAATTTCTTACTAAATTGACAAGTTCGGGCGAAATTGTTTAGTTTCCTAAGAAACTAGACAAGTTCGAGCGAACTTGAAAGAAAACTTGGAGAAATTGACCTAAGTTCGGTCGAACTTGACCCATATGGGTGCAGGTTCGGTTGAACTTGACCAGTGGGCTAGGGATACTTGAGTGAACTTGATATTTTCGGGTCCAAAATCTTGCGTTTTCGCGTCGTTTGTTGAGGAAAATCGAGTGTTCATCCCTCCAACCCTGTGCTACTAAGAAAACTTAGGTCGGAGAGGTATTTTAGAGATGTTTTAGCCATTTTACAAAAGCGTGGGCTAATCCGAGCGAACTCGGGGTTCGTTCGGATTAGTCCGGCTTGTGTAAACCAACATAAACGTCCTTGTGCTTCCAGATCTGGGATCTTGAATGATAGATGCTTCATTTCATACCAGAAAATGAATAAAACATCATCAAAGTCCATATCTTGTGTAGAAATCAATGGTTTTCAAAGGTTTTTCTCAGATCTATCACTTACAAGCCGAGATCTTGCAGATCTCGTGTTTGGGAAGCCTCTACTAACACCAAACAAACTCGTATTGTGTAGGTATAAGCTTAAAATAGAAGGTTTTTGAAGAAAAAGATGAAGATTTTCGTAAAAGAATGAGTTTCGATGAAAACGACGGCTATGCCTTGTGCCAAAATCGTTGTAAACGTTTGTAAAACGTTGTTGAACATCATTGTAGTTGAACACGAAGGTTTCGGGTTTTGAGAGCTCTGGACGAACTTGCAGCAAGTTCAAATGAGAGAACAGAGCTGGGTATTTATAGGAGAATGCAAAAAGGTGAGCTGGTGAGGGCAAGTTCGGCCGAACTTGCATGGAATCATGCAAGTTCGCGTGAACTTAGCAGATTTTGAAGGGAGATCAGTCAAGTTCGGCCGAACTTGCTGAGTCCTTAGAGGCTCAGACAAGTTCGAGCGAACTTAGAGGATGAAAGGAGATTCCAAGTTTGGCCAGTCAAGTTCGGCCAAACTTGGTGTCACCAAGTTTGAGCGAACTTGACCCAATCTCGGGTTTCCTTCGTTTGTTTCGCGTTACAAGTTTGTTTGGCTATTCGGTTCGTATTAGATAGTTCTATTAAGCGTTAAATTAAAGCGTTAAGCGTTATAGTTGATACAATAGCGCGATTTAGCGATTCGAGAGTGCGAGAGCGATGCGATAGCGAGCGTAATCATAACCACAAACACACATAACACATAAATAACATAAAACCACATAAACAACTGCGATTTGCGATGCGATGAGATTAGCGCTGCGATTTAATAAGCGATTAGATGCGATAATAAAGTAAAACACCATAATTAAATTACATAAACTTCATTATTAACCGAATCTCGGGATTACAAAGGTAGATAAACGGGAAAACAAAATGGAAAGATAACAATCGAATATTCGAGTTGTTACACTTTGCCTTCCTTTCTAGGGTTTTCATACCCTTTTCCGGCCCTAACCCAAAGCTTCTTCAAGCTAACCGGCATTAGCTTTAGCCAAGTCATGCCGATTTTGTGGAGGACATTGTTTACCATCGAGGAAATTATCGAAAAGAAAGGAGTTCAAGTAAACCTGTCTGACCTAGCTTTCATGTACTCTTTGACCACCCACGGTTCTAACCGATTCCTGTTCAAAGTAAAAGCCCACCAACCAGTTCCGATCCTCAAAACAACCCAAAATGATTCTATCTGGAAGATTCAGTTTTTCTTTGTTAGACGAGACTCTCTGCCGGATGGGGATTTGTTGCCTCATAGATGGATAACCAAGGGTAGGATTTAGGGGTCTTGTATGAATCATGTTCTCGTCATAACTGTATTTTGATTTCTTTGTCTTTTTGCAGTGAAGAACTTTACAGTCCTTGCCAATCTTCCAGGCGTTGCTGAAAGAGTTCAAGCATTTCTGGATCTCGACCCTGCAGAAAGAACATTCACAACGAGAAACCAGGATCCTTTTGAGAAGTGCACACCTCATCGTCCTACAGTATGTCAAGTAAGTAATCGTATATAACGTGTTATATAAATGAAAGAACCGAGTTTGAATTAAAAACTTATCTTTTTGATGTATGATGACAGGTGTTCAAAAATCCACTTCCAAATCTGCAAATTCGCTCTTGATGACATCAACAGCATCATCATCTCTAAAGCTGTGAAGAAGGAGCCAATGAAGATCCCTGCTGCCGAGCCACGCCAAGTTACCACCAGAGCCAAATCTGGTTCAAAGAGGAAGAAGTCCTATGAACCAGAAGGCGACCTTGCTGACATCGAAAAGTGCCTCCATGAAGCTTTGAGCGAGGTAAGGATCCTTGATCCTGATTTGTTTACTCCATCCTTTGTAAGGATCCTTTATCCTAAGGAGTTCCCATTGTCTTTGCAGGAATTCAGCCGGGTAAAGGTCCACTATGAAAAGAAGATGGTTGAGTATGAGGACACTCTGGCTGGTATGCGCTCCATCGCTGTTGTCAAGGACAAGGATATGTCCAAGCTCGAGAAGGAAAAGAAATCCCTGGAGAAGATGCTGAGGGAAGCTAAGGCCGCTGCTGAGGAACAGATAAGTGTGATCATCGAACAAGCCAAACTCATTCCAGCTAAGTCTGTTCTCCAATCCATGATCAAGATGGCCAAGGAGGCTGGTGATCCAGATTTCGACGGGTCTTCATGTGACACGGCCTCTTAGGAGACAGGATTGGACAACCTTGGAGGCAGCACACCGGAACTTGCGATTGTCGCGACAGGCGAGGCAAGATCCAGCGGGGTGCAGAAAGCGGTCGAGGATATGGTGGTTGAAGGTGGAGCTGAAGGCGGTGAGGCGGCTGTGATGTAAGCTGCATAAGTGGGCGATGAAGGATAATGTAGACGAGGCCGGAGCCACTTTTTTAGGATTTGTGGTTTTTGTTGGTTGTTTTGAACAATAGCTCTAGGTTTAAGGATCACTGATCCTTCAAACAGTAGGCAGGATAACGAAGGTGGAAGGTTCCTCTGTTTGGGGGATGAAGCCTTTGTTATTCTGCTCTTTATTTCCTGCATTTTACTTTTCTGCATGAACATTAACTGTTAGACAAACCCGTTCCGGCCTGGATGGATGGTCCACGTTTTGCTGGTGAAGTCCGGGCCGGATACTTTTGGTGAATATAGACGGGCCTAATAATATTAGACTTTTGACTATGTTTGGTGTTACAACTTTGCTTTTGAATTGTTACCTTTACATGTTTATGTTCTGCCAAGTCATATTGTGTAAAGTTCTAAAAATTTTGACTTTATAAAAAGATTTTAAGTCTGCAATCGTAACAACTGCTAGGCACAAAGCATCATATGATTTTAGATGACTTATCTTTAATTTCATGGTTAAGTGTTGAATCATTAGAATAAATTAAGAATAAGTCATACCAGGGAATCCAAGTTAGGATTCTATATCCTTAACACTTACAGTTGTGTCAATCAAAGCATAACAATCGATAGAATCTTAGGATTCAGGATCCTTAGCTGGTAGATTTTGTAGACCTGTGACAGTATATAACTTAGGACTAAACCAAATATCAAATGAAAGAATCATTAGCAACTGGGGGCAGGCCCAACAAACTGGGGACAAGCCCAAACAACTGGGGACAAGCCCAAATAACTGGGGACAAGCCCAAACAACTGGGGCCAAGCCCAAATAACTGGAGCCAAGCCCAAATAACTGGGGAAAAGCCCAAATAACTGGGGACAAGCCCAAATAATTGGCGTAAACTGGAGTATGGCCCAAACTGGCATCTATCCAATCGTAGGCGACATGAAAATGTCGAAACCTTAGCTAACGTGAAAACGTTAGAAACCTTAGGAACGGATGTATGGTACGTCTACCATTATACTTAGGAACCTACATATAGCCAACAACAATGAAATTGTCAACCCCTAAAGCGGATACCGGTCCCATTGCCTCGAACTATACGTGGATAACGTGCGCTACTGGCGGGGTGTTGAAACCCAATTCGTGTGAAAGGTGAAAACCTTTAAACCTTAGAAGGTATTGGATACCTTAAACTGGGGACATGCCCAAAGTCTTGGAGAGGTGGCCAACCTCTTGATCCTTTGTAATACTTCTGCAAAACTTAAAACTTGATAAGGTTGAATGTTGAAAATTCAACATCCTTACTTTATAATAAATAATAATAAGTATAATAAGAATGAAAGCATTAGTAAAATGTTACCGCATCAAGAATCACATATCCTTTGAGGATCCTTCAATCTGAGTTGATCGTTAGGATACTTAAGGATCCTTGATCCTTTACATAAAATACCTTTTTAGATGGATAGCATTCCACGCTCTTGGCAAAAGGTTACCATCCATAGTTAGCAAACGATATGCCCCCTTTCCTGCCTCAGCTTCAATTAGATAGGGGCCTTCCCATTTTGGTGCCAATTTGCCATCAGAAGGATCCGTGGTATTCTAAAATGCTTTCCTCAACACCATGTCACCAACTTGAAATCTTCTTATTCTGATATTCTTATTATAAGCACCGGCCATCCTTTGTTGATAGCTAGCCAGCCTTATCCTTGCCAAGTTTCTTAATTCTTGCACGGTATCTAGGTCTTGAGCCAAAGTCTCAGCATTTGCTTCAGGATTACGGATGCTTGTTCTGGCTGTAGGACTACCATTTCTGTAGGGATTACTGCCTCAGCTCCAAAGACTAAGGAAAAAGGAGTTTGACCCGTAGCATTCTTGGGAGCTGTTCTCTCTGCCCATAAGACATATGGTAGTTCTTCAGCCCACTTTCCTTTCTTTGATCCAAGCTTTTTCTTTAAATTGTTGATGATGATCTTGTTGGATGATTCTGCCTGACCATTAGCTTGTGGGTGGACTGGTGTTGATGTAATCATTCTAATCCCCCAGCTGTCACAAAAGTTAGTAGTTTGATTCCCAATAAACTGGGATCCATTGTCACAAACTATCTCTGAAGGAATACCAAATCTAGTAATAATATTTTTTTGATAAAGGATATAACTTCCTTTTCTCTAACTTGAGCAAAGGCTTCAGCTTCTACCCATTTGGAGAAATAGTCAGTCATAGCCAACATGAATACTTCCCCCTGGTGCCTGAGGAAGCTTTCCAACTATATCCATTCCCCATCTCATAAATGGCCAAGAAGAGGATATAGGATGCAGAGGTTATGCTGGTTGATGAAGAATGTTGTTGTGTCTTTGGCAAGCATCACATTTCCTTGCATACTCCACAATATCCTTCTTCATTGTAGGCCAATATATCCTGTCCTGAGGATCCTGGAGATAGCGCTCTGCCCCCAGTGTGATTTCCACAATCTCCCTCATGAAAATCTTTAAAACTTCTTGGATTTCAGGATATTCAATGCATCGTAAATAGGGTCCTGCAAGAGATCTTTTACACAGTATGTCATTAATTATAGTAAATTGTGCTACCTTAATCCTAAAGGTTCTAGGATTCTCTCCAATAGGAATTTCTCCATTCTGAATGTATTTCAAGATTGGAAGGGTCCAAGATCCTGAACTCGACTCCACATCATCACTCGGTAGGATCGCTGTATCACCCACTATCTCCATTATTTCATTTTCCTCAATTGCAGGAGTTAGAACATGGATAATAGGTATCTTTACACCCTTGGGCATCTTCAATGAGGATCCTAGATTGGCCAAGGCATCTGCTTCTGTATTTTCTTCTCTAGGTACCTATGTAAGGCTGAAAAAAGCATAAGAATCTGCCAATTTCTTGACTATCTCTAAATATTTGATTAGTTTTTCACCTTTAACAGTATAAGAACCATTATAATGATTAGTAACTAATAGAGAATCCACAAACACTTGAAGATACCTCATCCTCATATGTTTAGCTAATTGCAAACATGCTATCAAGGCTTCATACTCTGCCTCATTATTAGTGGTTTGAAACTCACACGCTATAGACTGGGGATAATGTCCCCCTGTGGTGATTTTAGTAGTAGGCCTAGTCCAGTTACTTTGACATTTGAAGTTCCATCTGTGAAGAGTGTCCAAGGATCCTTGGTCTCCTCAAGTTGTTGCACTTCTAATTCAGCTTCTCTTTGTAGATCACTACTGAAATCAGCCACAAAGTAAGCCAAAGCTTGGGATTTAATAGCAGTTATGGGCTCATACTTAATGTCATATGCACTAAGTTTAACAACCTATTTTGCCATTCTTCCTGGCATCTCTGGTTTCCTGAGAACATTCTTAATAGGAAAGTTAGTTTTAACAACAATAGTATGAGTTTCAAAATAATGTCTTAGTTTAGTAGAAGCCATGATTAGAGCAAGAATTAGTTTCTCTTAATGAGAATACCTGGCCTCAGCGTCAAGTAGACTTTTCTTACATAGTATACTAGATGTTGTTGGCCTTCGTGATCCTTAACTAGGACTGCACTTACCGCTTTACCTGAAACAGCTAGGTATAAGGATAATGGTTCTCCATTTTCTGGTTTCATCAAAGCCGGTGCTGAGGATAGGTAATCCTTGAGAGCCTATAGAGCAGCTTCATGCGTTTCACTCCACTCGAATTTCATATTCTTCCTCAAAATGTCATAGAAATCCTTGCATCTTTCTGAGGATTTTGAGATGAATCTATTCAAGGAGGCAATCCTTCTTGTCAATATTTGCACATCCTTAGCATTGGCAGGAGACTTGATATTCACAAAAGCCTTGATTTGTTCTAGACTTGCTTCAATTCCTCTTTTGGTCACCATATATCCTAAAAATTTTCCAGCTTGACCCCTAAATGGCATTTAGACGGTTCAACTTCATGTTGTATTGGTCAAGGATTTGAATGCTACTTCAAGATCCTTCAGGTGATCCTCGGTTCTTTTAGATTTGACCCCCATATCATCTATGTACACTTCCATCGTGTGTCCAAGTTGCTCCTTGAACATCATATTCACCAGCCTTCGGTATGTAGCACCTGCATTTCTTAAACCAAAGGGCATAGCAATATAACAATATATGCCGGTGGGTGTTATGAATGCAGTATCCTCTTGGTCAGATGGTTCCATCTGAATTTGCTGAAATCCAGATGAAGCATCCATAAAATTAACAATTCATGAACCGACGTAGCATCCACCATGGAGTCAATGTGGGGTAAAGGGAAAGGATCCTTGGGACATGCCTTGTTCAAATCAGTAAAATCGACACATACCCTCCACTTTCCATTTCCTTTTGAACAACAACCACATTGGCTAACCATCTTGGATACTTGACTTCTCTTATCATACCTGCCTTTAGTAATTTGTCTACCTTTTCTTGGATAATTGCATTTCTTTCAGGTGCAAACTTCCTCCTTTTTTGGTGAATTGGTCTGAAAGACTTGTCAATACCAAGCTTATGAGTAATGATATCCTTCGAAATACCTGTCATATCTTCGTGCTTCCAGGCGAAGGTAGATTTTCTTCATTTAAGGAAGGATACTAGATCCTGCTTTATGCTCTCCTGGATCCCGGACCCTATATACACCTTGGATTCAGGATCCTCAAGCTCTAAGAGTATCTCCTTGACGTCCTGTTCTCTTGCCTCCATGACGTCTTTTGGAGGATGCTTTAATTGCTATGATTCCCTAGACTTGGAAGCATGTTTCATCGAGGAAGTGTAGCAATTCTTTGCCTCCTGCTGATCACTTTCTATCTTGACTATTCCCCATGGACTTGGAAGCTTGACACATTGGTGGTATGTTGATGGGACCGCCTTCATGTCATGTATCCATGGCCTGCCAAGGATAACATTACAGCAAGATAAGCTATCTATTACACAAAAATTTTGGATAGAATTCACTCCCTCTATGTAAATTGGAAGTTTGATGTCCCCCAATGTATTCTTGGTTTCCCCACTGAATCCCACGAGCACTGATGATCTAGGAATGATCTCGGATTCAGGAATGTTCATCTTTTTTTTAGGACATCTAACTGAATTATGTTCACTGAACTCCCTCCGTCAATAAGGATCCTGCGAACAAAATGGTTAGAAATAAATAAAGTAATGACAAGACCATCATGATGAGGATCCTGAATGTCTACGCGATCCTCATCATCAAAGGATATCACTTTTTCCTGTGTGAGGGTAGATGTTCGAAATGGTCTCTCCCCGTTCTCCATCTTAGTCTCCTTAGCATGCCTTTTAGCCGCTGAAAATGAAGTTCCACAGATATCAGAACCACCGGAAATAAAGTTAATGATCTGAGCATCTGCTGGCGGTGGAGGAGCTCTCTCAGGAACTTTCTCAGTATCCTGAGTCCTTGAACGTTTCCTTCTTAGCAATTCCTTCAAATACCCTTTGCTAAGAAGATAACCAATTTCCTTCCTCAACGCTATGCACTCATTAGTAAGATGGCCAAAATCCTCATGATAAGCACACCATTTGGATTTATCCTTAGTAGCTCCAGGTTTATCAGTTTTCCTTGGCCATCTAGCCTTGTCACCTAAATTCTGCATAGCAAGTATTAGTTCATGATTATCCACAGAAAAACAATACTCAGATATTGGAGGATAATCCTCATCGTCTTCGTCTTGTTCAACTGCATTCACTGTAACATTTGTCAAAAACGGGTTTTCCAAACCTGCTCCGTTTGTAATCAAATATCAAGTTATAAATGTTTCGTTGCGTAATTATGTCTATTTTGATTCTTAATGATACATAATTAATAAACAAACTAAACTATAAAAGTTATAATTGAAAAAAAATAAAAATAAAATAATTAAAAATAAAATGAGGCTGCCGGGACTCGAACCGGGTCAGCCGGGTTGAAACCCAAAGATTTAACACACACACACATAACCACTCCGCCACTTGTTGTTTTCTGTCAACTTTAGGAAACAAATGAATTTTATAGTCAATCATAGATCAACCGGTTGCGCCAAACAAAAACCGTAATCGACTATTCAACCGTCCAAAACGTTTGAGTAATCACGAATTCTGGTTTATAACCGAAGCACCGACGATTCTAATCAATTCAGACTTGAATTAACTTAAATTTTGATGATGATCGGTTTTTATAACCGAAGTTATTCAATTTCTGAGCTACGCCAATAATTGGTTCTCCTCTCGACTTAAAATCATCCGCATAACCTTCGATTTCACTTTCGCTACTCATTCAGTTCGTCAGAAAAACTTTTTGAACTCGCCGAAAAATCTCTGCAAGTCGCCGGAAAACCGAGACCTTCATTAATACGGTAAATACTTCGATTATTTCTATTTCAAACCGTTGTAGACTGTTACTAACCTCAAACCAACAATCAGAATCAATCCCAGACGTCAGAGCCGGAATATTCAGCTCTCGCCGGAAAACTTCTGGAATTTCCAATCTCACGCGGTGAATCGGTATGAACATTCAAAACTTCTGTTAATCCTTGTTTAGTACCCCACTTTCATATCTAATCAATCAAAACTGGTAATTGACCCGAACAGAGGAAACTCATAAAACAGAGCCGACGCCTTACCGGAATTTCTGTGATAAATCATTCCTCCGGTATGTTTACTTCCAACACCGTCTCTGCCATTTCATTTTAGTCTTATGAATGATTGTTAATCGTTTAAAAGCAAGAAACAGATGAGTAAACAGTTGACTGTAAATTCAGCGAAGAAGATGAAGTGTGATAACAATATAAGATTAATTAAAATCGGTATTATGAACGGGTTAGACACACAGTTCAGCGGTGGACTGTGTGCACATACAAACCACACGCCGCGAGTTCGATCCTTGACACACGTATGCCTCGTAATTAAAATGTTCTTTTTCTAAAATGAACCGGATCCTTTTCGCAATTAGATGTTAAGTATAATAAAAATCTGTATATTAAACAAGTTAGACACACAGTCCAGCGGTGGACTGTGTGTAACGATAAAGCACAGGTCCCGGGTTCGAGACCTGTTGGTGACACCGGTTCGATGATTTAAAATGTTTTTGAAAATAAAAGAATTTTGAATAAACTGAGTTAGTATATAAGTATAATTAAAAACAGAATTATTTCAGGTTAGACACGTAGCTCAGTTGGTAGAGCTGCGTGCACGCGAACGGGAGGTCTCGGGTTCGAGCCTCACCCGGCGCATACAATTACACAATAAAACGGTCAACAAGTCAAACGGTCAACGGTCGCAAAAAGTCAACATGTTTTTATATTTTTATTTATTTAATTTAATTTAAAAATCAATTAAAAATACTTAAAAATAATGTTTTTAAAGATAGGAAATAGCCTTAAACTCACAAAAATATATCTAAAAATCTTATTAAAATTATTAATAAAATCCACTCATTTACTATATTTTCCGTTATTATTTAGGTTAGTTAAATCTCGTTGTTCAATCCTTTCAACTCGTGCGCATCTCATCATCTCCAACCAAACGCACCCAATGTGAGTAAATCTTTACAAATTCCCCGTTTTAATCACGTTTTTGGGGTGTATCATGTGTCTTGCCATTTATTATATTTAAATCATTGTGCATACATCATATCATGAACAAATGTGTATTCAGCTTGTTTCAACTGTTTGTGTGGTTATTGTTAGATTTAATTTATTATTTTCAGTACATGCATTTTCATAGGCCGCCGCTCCCCATTACATTATGAGCGTTGAGCATGTTCCCCATTACATTATGAGCGTGAACCTGGCGTGCCAACATACGATCGGCTCCGTTTGATTGAGCCTTGATCGCACAGACATTTATCATTTTCAGTACATGCAATACGATCGGCTCCGCTTGATTGAGCCTTGATCGCACAGTTTCATTCATGTTATTTACTGTATGATGTTGGTATGTTATTGTATGTTATTATATGTTATTGTATGTTATAGTTTGTGATTGTTATTGCTACTGTTTGATTATTTACATTTGCTCACTTATGATTATGCACAATTTTTCCTTGATAAAATAACAAGAAAATCAATAATAAATGTTTACCTAACAAGGTTCACTCGCCAACTTATGTTGACCCAAAAACCCCCATTTTTTACATATGATACAGGTGAACCAGCTGCAGCAAGAAACACTTAGGATTGGCCTAGAAGAATAAATGATTTAGAGCTTAGAATTGTTTAGTTGGTTATTTTTCTTTGTATTTGTATGAACATGTTTGGATTATTGGGAATGTAATTTTGACTTTAATAAATATGAAACATATTAGTAAATATCATGAGCTTTGGTGATAACCCAATTATGTCCCGACTCTTATTCCGCTGCGGATCGGGGTGTGACATTCACATTGTGATTGTAATGTTTAGAGTATTGGATCGATTATTCTTAAAGAATGACCCTTGCTTTTCCTGTTTTGAGGATCCTGAGAGTCTCTCCTGGATCCTTTTGTCATCCTCTAAACGGATGAACCTCAACACCCTGTTCCTCACTTCATCTAAATTCCTGCAAGGTGTCATAACAAGGTCCATAGAATGAGGAATCCTTAAGCAAGCCCATTTTGAATGCCTCTACAGCAGTGGCAATATCCAAATTAGGAATTTCTAAGTATTCTTTACTAAATTTAGTGATGTAATCTCTTAATGATTCATCACGACCTTGAGTTATTCTATACAAATCACTAGTTAATCGTTCAAAAGTTCTACTACATGAAAATTGGTTATTGAACAAATTAACTAGATGAGAAAATGAAGTAATTGAGTAAGGAGGAAGACTTAGCAGCCATTTGAGTGCTGATCCAGTGAGTGTGGATCCGAAGCCCTTGCAGAGACAGGCTTTCTTTAATCTTTCTGGAATGGGATTGGTCTCCATTCTTTCCCGGTATTGTGCCACATGCTCCTCCGGATCAGTTGTACCATCGTACAGCTTCATGTTGGGGGTCTGAAAGCGTTTTGGTATCTCAGTTGCATATAGGAGGTGCAAAACGAGACACCCTGTGACTTCCATCCGGGATCTTGGGAATAGGCTTAACCACTCCTGGGACGCTGGATATCATATCCTTAAACTTCTGGAGCTCCCGTGCCATAGCCTGATTGATGCCTGTATCCTGCATAAAACCATAGTTAGTGCCAAAAGATGTATTAACATTGTTACCTCCTGGCTGGTTTGGAAGTGGTATGCCAGAAGTATATCCAAAGGTGGACACTTCAGGTGTAACAGTTGGACCAGATGAAGCAATAGTCTGCATAGTGATGAAGTCCCCTTTGTGAACTTCAGAATCCTTGAATATCTGACTCCCTGAAGATCCTTGATCCTGAAAGGTATTAGGTCCAGGATACATGGGTGCTGACGGCCTTGAAGGATACTGCAAGGATCCTTGAACCTGAGAGGAGGATCCTTGAACCCTATCCCAAGCAGAGGATCCTTGATCCTTAGAGAAGGATCCTTGATGCTGGAAATAGGATACCTTTGGTGCAACTATATCCTCCCGAGCTGAGATAGCCTCCTTGATACTGATACGATGATCCTGGAGATTGGGATGAGGATCCATAAGGCTGGTCATGAGATGCTTGTGGCTGCGTCATTGCCAACGATCCTTGCTGCAATCCTAAGGATCCTTGAGCCTGTGTCATCGCCATTGATCCCTTTCATTACGGTATTTCTGAACAAGTTCCTGCTGGTAATTGGAGGATCCTTGGATTTGAACACCGGATCCCCTGGAATGCTGGATTGTTGATGTTGGAGAAGTGAAATCCAATGATCTGGGCATCAGCGGAGAGTGATCCTCCACTGTTCTCTTCTGCTTCTTGATTTCATCAATCTCCCTAAGGATCCTCTGGTTAGTTTTGTCCTGTTGCTCCATGTATCCCCTCATCTGCAAAATCAAAGTAGAAAGATCAATGTTAGTTACTGTAGATGAAGAAACAGTGGAGGTTTTCGATCCTGTGTAAACAGGTGTAGTTTTCTTCTGAGGATTCTCAGTATTCTTCTGATATGCAGGAGGAATGGGTGGCAATGATGCACTAGGCTGAGATGTGGTAACCGCCGGCATGGCACTTGAACTGAATTTTCCTTGAGAAGCCATGTCTTTGATGGAAATTAATAAAAATGAATGAGTTTTTAGAATTGAAGCACCGACTGCCCCACGGTGGGTGCCAAACTGTTTTGGTCAAAAATCACACTAAGGATAATGCGACCAAACTTTGTATGTGAGGTTGAGTGCTTGATACAACGAACAAATGTGTGAACGAAAATGAAAATGTAAACAACCATGAACACCCAGATTTATACGAGGAAAAGCCCTTGATCACTAGTAGATCGCCGGCATGAAAACCTCGGATAGTGAAAACTATCACTATCGACTATATTGAACAATAAAGATTACAACTTTGGAAGACATTGGGCTGTTTACAATCGAGATCTAGTGTGTGTGTATGTAGATTCGCGAGCAGTGTGTAGAAAGTGTATGTGTTTTTCAATAATAGCTCAATATCCCCTCAAATAATCAAGTAAACGGTAATTAACTAACTATCCACAAAATGGGGGAAGCTCCCACGTTCATCCTCAACATCTCTAAGCCTTTTTGCACGTGTTTATTCCTAGCATATTCCAAGATCCGAGTTCGACTTAGTCTTCTGTCAATACCTGCACTAAATTCAAATAAAACATTGAAGACAATTGTTAGAAACGTCATAGTTACCAAGGATCCTTGATCCTTCTAGTATCCGATACTCAGTACATGGATAATATATCCTCAACATACTGAAGGATCACTGATTCATAAGTAATTATAAAACCATCACTAACACATACCATAAAACACAAATAGGAAATAATCGAATAAAAATTAAGCTACTTTGACTTGTCATTTTGTGCAAAATAACTTCATTTCGACTTTTTCAATCATCCATCAAGTCATGAGAATCACTCCATAAATGAGTTTGCGTTTCATGTTCTCAATCTGCAAAAAATCCAACCATGGCATAATTTCCTTTGGACGATGGTCTAAAGATAAAAAGAATCAAGCCATTTACAAATAGCTTATAAATTACACCCAATCTTACGGTTTACAAATTCAAGAATTAGGATTAAGAATTTAGCATTAACACCAGGACATAAAAGCAAAATTAAACAACATAAACTCAACAAACAAAGAAATAAACAAAATGATGTCTCTTTTTGGGGTAAGAACCATATGGGCAAAATGATTTGTGAATTTTTGTAGGGTAATCCAGTCACCAGGCCCAAGCAGCCCAACAGTTCCCGCCTGAGAAAACGACGAAGCTTAGGAATCGTATCATGACATTTCGGCAAGACGAAGGGGAATCTTTACACGCAGCCTGGAGAGATTCAAAGACCTAATACTTGATATTCCGCACCACGGTCTCACCAAGAGGCAATTAGTTTTGACTTTCTACCAGGGACTCAACTACGACTCGCAGGAGCGTTTGGATGTTTATGCAGATGGCGATCTGGGGACGAAGACGCCTAATGAAGCTTACGCGATCATTGAGAGAGCTGCGTTGAAGTCGAGTTCACGACATGGTGGAGAGAGGAGCCGAACATCTTCGCGCCCAGGAGTTCATGCTGTTGATGATTACACAACAATTTCTGCACAGATTGTGGCGCTGGCATCAAAGTTTGATAAATCACAGTCCCAGACGGTGGCACAGACGAGTGCGGGATGTGATCAGTGTGGAGTATCGCACGAGCCAGGTGCGTGTGACCAGGGTGTTATGTTTGCGGGCCAAGAAGAGGTAGACTTCATGAGTAATAAAGCAAGGCCTCAAAATAACCCTTACAGCAACACGTATAATCCGGGATGGAGAAATCACCCGAACTTTGGGTGGAATGCAAACACGGGTAATCAGAACCCGCTCGGATTCAGTCAGCGAGCTCCAGCACCGCAGCAGGCTCAAGGCCAGTCATTTCAGCCATACAATCAATCCTACCAGTCTCGACCCTATTCATACCAAAATCAGGGCTCCGGGAGTAGTTCTCAGCAACAAGGGGATAATTCTAAGCTGGAGGAGATGATGGCCCAGCTTCTGAGTAGCTCTACTAGTGCGAATCAGCTAGCTGAGAAACGTTACCAGCAAAACGAAGAACGTTTCTTGGCTCACGAGGGAGAGATGCGGAGTCAGAAGGCCTCGATTTAGAACATCGAGAATCAGGTAGGGCGGTTGGCGAAGATGATGTCGGAGAGACCCCCGGGTAGTCTCCCAGGTAATACCGAGCCGAATCCACGAGGGCATGTTAATGCCGTGATGACGAGGAGTGGCAAGACCACGGGACCTGACATATCGGACTCACCACTGATCACTGAGACGGTCCAGATTGATGCTCCGGATGAGGTGCACGCTAGGCGAGGCCCAGCAAGTACAGCACAGCTCCGGGAGCTAGTCAAAGATTATACTCCTCCAGTTCCGTACCCAGGCAGGCTAAAGAAGCAGAAGAATGAAGAGCAATATGGTAAGTTTATAGAGTTATTCAAGTAGTTGCATATAAACATACCATTTGTCGAGGCTTTAGCTCAAATGCCTAAGTACGCGAAGTTCTTGAAGGACATCCTCTCGAACAAGCCGAAACTCAAGGACATGTCATGTGTTGTGATGAATGAGAGTTGCTAGCTATACTTCAGAACCGTTTGCCTACGAAGATGGGAGATCCAGGCAGCTTTACTCTTCCGTGCCTTATTGGCAATATGTCGGTTAGTCACGCGTTGGCGGATTTAGGAGAAAGCATTAACCTTATGCCATATAAGGTTTTTGCTAAGTTGGATCTAGGTGAGCCGTCACCTACTAGGATGAGCATTCGGCTAGCGGACCGTTCCATTAAGTATCCACGTGGATTTGTTGAGAATATGCTTGTCAAGATTGACTAGTTTGTGTTTCCAGTGGATTTTGTTATTCTGGACATGGATGAGGACTCTAGGGTGCCTTTGATACTCGGGCGTCCGTTCTTAAACACTGCACGGATGATTGTAGATGTACCTGCCGGGCAGATTACACTCCGAGCAAATAATGAGCATGTGACCTTTTACATCAAGCGGTCAATGCAACACCCGTAGAGTCAGGATGATGCTTTATACTATGTTGACATTGTCGACACGTATGTGAGCACCCAGTTCTAGGGCACGATTGAGGAGATTGATTCGGATACACCTTTGTTGTGTGGGGACCTAGATGGCATTACGCAGGAGGGCCACGATTTCGAGCAGCCAGTCTATCAGATTGGTGATGATGGTTCCCAAAGTCCGGATCGATTTACAGAAATCGATCGTGGAGTTGAGGAGAAGTCGAAACCTTCGGTTGAAGATCCGCCATCCTTAGAGCTTAAGGACCTTCCGTCACATCTTGAGTATGCGTTTCTAGACGAGGAGCGCCGTTTGCCGGTTATCATATCAGCATCTTTGTCAGACGAGGAAAAGAGCAAACTTCTCGATGTACTGCGACTTCATAAGAAAGCCTTAGCATGGAAGATCATGGACATTAAGGGAATCAATCCTTCGTTCTGTACTCACAAAATTTGTATGGAGGATGATTACAAGCCGCGTGCGCCGCCACAAAGACGACTAAACCCGAACATGTAAGAAGTTATGAAAAAGGAGGTGATTAAATTGCTAGATGCGGGTTTGATCTATCCTATCTCCGATTCCGTTTGGGTTAGTCCCGTACAGGTAGTGCCCAAAAAGGGTGGTATGACGGTGGTTACGAATGATAAGAATGAGCTTATTCCTACCCGGATGGTCACGGGATGGCGTGTTTGCATCGACTATCGCAAACTCAACGATGCCACCCACAAGGACCACTTCCCGCTTCCATTCATCGATCAGATGTTGGAACGTCTGTCAGGGAAGTCTTTTTACTGTTTTCTGGATGGGTTCTCCGGGTATTTCCAGATTCCTATCGCTCATGAGGATCAGGAGAAGACTGCCTTCACATGCCCATTTGGCACCTTCGCCAACCGGCGTATGCCTTTTGGTTTGTGCAATGCACCGGCTACCTTCTAGCACTGCATGGTTGCTATTTTCCATGACATGATCGAGGATTCCATGGAGGTGTTCATGGATGACTTTTCAGTTTTCGGGGATTCCTTTGATCATTGTTTGGAAAATTTGAAAAAGATGTTGAAGAGGTGCGAGGAGACAAATTTGGTCCTAAACTGGGAATGCCACATCATGGTGAGAGAGGGCATAGCTTTAGGACATAAGATTTCTTAAGCTGGGATGGAAGTCGGTCCAGCGAAAGTTGATATCATTTCCCAACTTCCACCTCCTACCTTGGTGAAAGCGATTCGGAGCTTCCTTGGTCATGCGGGGTTTTATAGGCGATAAAATCGCCAGACCCATGACCCGTTTGTTGGAGAAGGATGCTCAGTTTATTTTCTGTGACGAGTGCTTGAATGCTTTTAACCTTCTTAAGCAAAAGCTCGTTGAGGCACCTATCTTGGTCGCACTGGACTGGACTTTTCCATTTGAGTTAATGTGCGACGCGAGTAACTTTGCGATAGGAGCCGTGTTGGGACAGCAGAGGGACAAATACTTCCATCCGATATACTACGCCAACAAAACTTTGCACGACGCTCAGGATAATTACACTACTACGGAGAAGGAGCTTCTGGCGGTAGTTTTCGCATCTGATAAGTTTAGGTCATATCTTGTGTTGTGTATACGGATCACGCGGCGATTAGATATCTCTTCTGGAAGCAAGACGTGAAACCGTGTCTAATTCAAGACAAGAAGGGTGCATTAAACCTTGTCGCCGATCATCTCTCGAGACTCGAGCACGCAGATGCGGAGAATGTGCGAGAGGAGCCAATAAACGACAATTTCCCAACATGAGTTTCTCATGAGTGTAGAGGTGAGTGATGAATCGCCTTGTTTTGCTAACTTTGCGAACTACCTTGCATGTGGGATCCTTATTAAAGGATTGACGCATAAGCAGAAAAGGAAATTCTTTGCGGATTTAAAGCACTACATTTGGGATGAACCGTTCTTGTTTAGAGTTGGCGCGGATCAAGTGATCCGTAGATGTGTTTCGGGTACAGAGGAATTGGATATTCTGCGACAGTGTCATGAGGGACCCACTGGCGGTCATCACAGGGCCAACTATACAACAAAGAAAGTGTTAGATTCTGGTTTTTATTGGCCCACCATCTTTCGTGATGCGCAGTAGATGGTGAGAGCGTGTGATGCTTGCCAGCGGGCTACAAACATATCCGCACGTGACGAAATGCCTCAAAATTTGGTTCAGGTCTGTGAAGTGTTCGATGTATGGACATCGACTTCATGGGACCATTTCCATCCTCACGCGGAAACAAGTACATCCTAGTAGCGGTTGACTATGTATCAAAGTGGCCCGAGGCGCAAGCCTTACCCACAAATGACGCTAGGGTGGTCGTGAGGTTTCTGAAGAGCTTGTTCGCCCGGTTTGGTTCCCCGAAGGCGCTCATTAATGACCGGGGAACGCATTTCTATAATGCGCAGCTTGAGCGCGCCTTGTCTCGTTACAGTGTGAATCATCGATTATCTACACCGTACCATCCTCAGACAAGCGGGCAAGTGGAGGTTACGAACCGGGGTTTGAAAAGGATCCTTGAGCGGTCGGTAAGTCAAAACCGCAAGGATTGGTCTGAAAAGTTGGATGACGCACTATGGGCCTTCCGGACTGCATACAAGACACCTAATGGGACCACTCCGTTTAGGTTGGTTTATGGGAAGGCATGTCATCTTCCGGTGGAGCTTGAGCCGCAAGGCATTATGGGCTTTGAAGACAACGAATTTGGACTTAAAGAGCGGCGGTGAGGCCCGGTTTTTGCATATTCACGAGCTCGAGGAGTTAAGAAATCATGCCTATGAGAGTTCCACCTTGTACAAAGAGCGTATGAAGAAGTTGCACGACAAGAGGTTGAAAGAACATAAGGATTTTCAAGTTGGAGATCTAGTCTTGTTGTATAACTCTAGATTGTGTTTCCCAGAAGTTGAAATCTCGATGGATGGGACCAAACACCGTTAAAGAAGTATTCCCTTACGGTACCGTAGCGATTGAGGATGCAAACGGGGTAATTTTCAAGGTCAACGGTCATAGATTGAAAATCTACATTAGCGGACCGGTTGACTCGGCGGTAGAGATGATCGATCCCTACGCCACGCACACGAACTAAGTGTTGGGAGGAGAGTCCAGCTATCGACTCGATGATAAAAATGTAGCCGGCGCGTTATTTCGCGCCTAGGGGTAGTTTAGTCTTATTTTTATGTTCTTGTATTTCTGTCATTTTTAGCATAGATTTGTGGTTTCCCGTTTGTTCGTAGCGTTTTTAATCATACCGAGCGAAGATTCTTAGTCACTCTAATGTCCTAGCATGTTGTACCTTGCAAAAATAGCGGAAACCGGCCGAAACAGCCCCCAAAAATAGGCTCTGTGAGAAGTTCACTGATCTGAAGGTCACGCACGGCTGTGCCACATTTGGCATGACCGTGCCAAACCACATTAGCACCAGAACTGCACGCCCGTGCCATCCGAGAAACTGGGCTGATCAGCTTGTGATCTCGGTGACGCACGACCGTGCCGATTTGCATGATCAGTTTTTGCTTGGGGGTATTTAAGGAGTGTTTCTGCACTTAACTCCTTATAACTCTCAACCCTAGCCGCACCCCCATTCCAAAACGGTTCCCCCTCAAAAATCCTTCCATTTTTCGCAAGATCCACTCGAATCTTCTATCAAGGTATGTTTAATTCATAGATTCCATGTTCCTTTTCCACTTTTCACTTAGGGTTTCTGATTTCTTCAAGGAATTTTGGGGTTCTCTTCATAGATACAAACGAAACCCTAACCCTTGAAGAAATCACATGAATCTTGAACAATAGTCGGATTTCTACTTCCCAATCACCCGAAAACTTTATAGACTTGAAAGAAATTGGTTCAATTTGCTGATTGGGGCTGACAGTTGTTGTTGCAGTATTTGGCACGGCAGTGCCGTCAATGGCACGGTAGTGTCGACTGAATTGTTCTTGATCTGTTGCTTGTTTTTCTGTGACGCACGACCGTGCTGTTCCGAGTCGTTGCGAGATTTTGGACTGCACCACCTTGTGCACGACCGTGCCAATCGCCCAGACCAGTTTTCACAAAATGTTCACAACAGTGTCTTAGGCTGCTCGGTTTTTAGATTTCTTGTTATACATGTTTCTGACCCGATTTTCCTGTGCAGATGAATCACCCATTCCTTCACTTTGACCAAGACGATCCAAACAACCACCCGTACCTCACCGCCTTGAATGAAATGTGGCAATGTAGAGGTCAATTCGGCACGCCTAAATGTCTGAGTTGGGATGTAATGGAGGAGCTGAATCAGTAAGAGAGGGCTCAAAACATGCTCTCGCTCCCCTTCGCCCGGCTACTCAACATTAATCGACCGGTTTATAGGGAGCTCACCTTGGAGTTTCTCGCAAGCTACAGCTATGAGAAACCTACGGCGAGTCGAAACCCAGAATTCAAGACAAGGAAAAGAATCAAATTTCAGTTAGGTGGATAGTGGCATAACTGGACGGTAGCCCGGCTTGGTCGAAAACTCGGAATTTACACCAAAGACAAGATAAATTCCGAGCTCTTCTCTGATATCTACACGTTTCTAAGTAATCAACAGCGGGCTGCATTCTGGGCTAGGATAGCCGACGGCCACCCTACATGCCACGCTCGGCAAAAGCATCATGGATTAGGGACCCCCTCCTACGGGCCCTACACCACATCATCAATCATACCGCTGCGGGACGCATGACAGTGGAGGAAACTGTCCAACACCGGATGTCATTTACTTGTATGCGCTCGCAGAAGGAGTTCACGTTAACCTCGCGACCCGTTTGGCAGAGTTCTTTGTCAAGAGCTCGGGGACAACCCCGAGCAGTGAGATTCATGGGGTGAATACGTCACCCAACTCGATCACGCGCTAGGGATTATGACGCATGAGGTGGTTGCCGGGCTTACATTGGTGGATGAGGAGTACGCGGTGGACGTTCGTTCTTTGAAGGCTGTAAGTATAGCGGTGGACACCAAAAATGGGTCGAGACTCAAAGGGTTAAACAACGAGATTTGGGATCCATTTCTGCCAATACCAGATGATGAGGGAGATGATGCCGTCATGCATGACATGCCGGTACATGATGAGGGTCACGGGCACGAGCCACTGCAGCAGCAGCAGCACCACCACCAGTATCAGCCACATGATTGGCCACAGGACATCACTTTATCCTGAGTTCTATCGACAGTTTCAGCAAATGCAGGTTAATCAGGATTTTATGCGCCAAGAGATGCACGCGGGATTCTCCTATATTTTCAGTGGTCTTCATGATGCCTACCCGAACTTCTTCGATGATCCCCCGCAGTTCCCCTTTGGGAACCAGCCAGGTGGAGGGGTGGGTTCATCTGGAACTCGCCATAACAATGATGAGGAGGACGAGTAGTTCGGAGGTTGGCGTACTTGGTGGTTTTTGCTGCCTTTTTAATTAGTTATGTTTGTTTTCGAGTGTCATTTTGCTAGTACTTAAACACCATCGGATATTATTGTTTTATTTTCAGACATTTTTTTTCTTGTAATTTATGGATGCCTAGTATTTTATTTATATTATGTTTTCATTTTTGCGATCAGTTGTACTGCTTTATGTTGTGTCGTGTAGTGACGTTTATGCAGGTTAATAAACACATAACAAGGAGCAGTGATAAAGGCGAAATCGGGAGCTCGGCATCCATTTTCATCCATTATAGAGGAGTGTTGTCTTCCCTTCTCTTTACTTTGGGTCTCGCATTGGGGACAATGCGAAGTTCAAGTGGGGGGAGGGGTTTTGATAGTGTAACTTTGTTTGTCCTTGTTAAAAAAATCAATCAACAAGCCGAATAAACTTTGAAAAAGATAATCAAAAACGCGACAAACAAAGAGAAACTTACATGTTTATTTTCGTACTTTTACCCATTCCCTCCGTTAGGTGAGCATTATTTTGAGCCTTATATTCATTATATGATTGTTCGTTTCAGATTAGGAGTGAGCCGGATGTCTCGTGTAATGTAGAACTTGTCCTAAGCATGCTTGTCGAGACCATAAACATGTAAGAACGTGTAGAAATGATAGAGGCACCTAGAAAACCCTTTGTTGTAGCCTTTTCGTTTGTGTGTTATCCCAAAACCCTATATCATCCATTAGGACTAACCATGTTGAGCCTTCCCGTGTTTTTCTTTCTTTAACCGAACCAAGTAAACCACTTAGCCAAATTCGCCTTTTTCTTTTTAAACCTTAGTGTTAAAACGCGGTTAAAGTCACCATTTAACTAGCATTTGTTGTAAATAGTTACTTATTAGTTTGCAAAAAAAAAAACAGAAAATAAAATACCTCAAAATTAGGGGAAGACGAAACGGAATTTGAGCGATTTTGAGTACCAAAAAAGTACAATATCGACGATTAGCTCAAAATTACGTAGATTGTTAATTATGCGCTATATATGTATAGTTCCCTTTTATATACGCTTGTTAAATGCGACTACTGAGTTTTAACCATTTAGTCACTTGTAAATGTCCATTCCACACCCTTCACCCTAGCCTTTTGTTACAACCCGTGAAGACCTCTTGATTTACACTTTTGCACATGATAGATGGTGGAGATGAGATCTTTTGACAAGCTTATGTTTTTACACGTTTCATTGTCTAGGCACTGAGTGTTTACACATACACATTCTATGTATGTTTCACAAATATAGCCGAGTGTGTGTGAAAATTGTGAGATGTGCGAAAATTAGCATGCTAAGTCAATCGGAAGTGGAATCGCGGCTTTTGGTTTATCTTTACATATATTTACATGTGCTTGTTTGGTTTAAATTGTTTGAAGATACCTTTCGAAAGAAACCGGCTAACCGTTTCGCATGTATAGTAGTTATGTAATTGTAAATTATTTTATTTCGTCAAAAACTTTGTTTTTATCTTAGTTTGCTTGAGGACAAGCAAAGTTCAAGTGTGGGGAGGTTTGATATATGTTAAAATATACACGTTTTAGTCCCCTGTTTTACCCTCGTTTTACGCGTTTTCGATTATAAAACCTCGGTTTTGGTACTTAATCAGGTGTGTTTTAGTTTACAGGCCCTAAACAGCTTATTGGAACGAAGGATGAAGAAAAAATGGATTTTCCGAGCGAACGACGAAGTTACGAAGATTCTGTTAAGCTGCAGATCAATTGGCACGGCCGTACCAAATATGGCACGACCGTGCGTGTGCGAGACAGAAGACTGCACGAGCAGTGCAGCCAACCGTGCCACCCATTTTGCCGGACGTGCACGCGTGCATCACTTGGCACGACTGTGCCAAGCCATTTTACCAAGAATCACTGCCTGATCATCGGACATGCACGACCGTGCCACTTGTGGAACGACCGTGCCATTTCAAATCACTGTTATGGATAAGCTGACGTCACCAGATTGCGGGAATAGTGCACGGCCGTGCCAAATTAAAAACGCTATAAAACAGGGCAGAAGCTACTGATCGGAACATTGGGAATTTTCCTAACTTCTGGGCGATTTCTGGGGTCTGAGAGCAGTCTGAAGATGATGTTATTATGATTTGATTTCTTGCTTGTTTATGGTCAGATTTCTAGTTCTTATCATGTATTTTGATCTTAGATGCAAGCACTGAGATGATGTTATTATGATTATTGTAGCATAAGGGCAAAAACACATTGTTTACTTGCTTCATGAACAACCATTAGTATGTTAATTATGTTGTAATGACACTTAGCACTTTTTATGTTAATCCTTGATGATTAGTTTGCAACCTTGTTTGTCGATAATGGATTCTTGATTATAGTTAATTGTCTTGGAAGATTAGTATTTGGTTAGTTAAGATATTTGCAAAAAGAAGCTTAATTAATCACTTATTAGTAAACTTCTAACTAGTTAAAATGTTTACACCATGAGCTTAGAAATGAGAATTGGTTTCATAAGAGGTAATTAATGTTAATCAAGAATGTTTTCCTTCACGGAAAAACCTTAACGGGTCGAATGGTGTCGTTATGAATTTTGTTATAATTTGAGTTTAGTTAGTAGTTTCGGCCAAAATTGCTTTTCTAAATAAAGTTGTGTTCAAGGTTTGTAAAATGGGCTCGGTTGTGATTTAATCTAGGTTATGCTTTTCTTGGTGGTCACATTGTGTTTATCGGTGTTACTTTCCTTGATAAAGTGCGGTTAGAAAACTCTTAACGGATGACTAACTTATTTTTAAGGGATTTTCATAAACATTTATCAATAAGGGCGTCAAAGAACAATTTTAGGTAGCTAAAGTGTGTTTATCGTTTTAACTTTCTGAAGGGTTGTTATGTTAGGATTCCCGAAAGGGAAACTAATTGTTTTTTTTAAATAGAAAATTGACCGAGTGTTATAGTGCCAAAACCGACTTAGTTAACATGTTTCGGTTATTCATAAAGCGAGACTATTTCTTTTACTTAATATGTTCATAATTTATTATTTTTCAAAAAAACATATTTTTCCAAACAAATTACTCACATCTCATTTTTACCGGTAATTTAACGACAAAGGTTTAGTACTTTTTGCTTCCGCCCGCATCCATGGATCGATACTTGGTTCTTACCGATACTTTACTACATATATGACGGGGTACACTTGCCCTTTCGTGTGTGTTTTAATCTTGAAGTATAAATCATTTTAATAAATTTAAAACCGAACCGTTTGTAAAATTCATTGTAAAAATATGTATATATACGCACACGTCATATTCCACATATAATTACTCGTGATCAAAGCACATAATAATTCACATAACACTTTAGTTGACATTAAACAAGTTTGATCATTCTCAGATAGCATAAACAACTTTTAGATACGCATATAACAACGTATTACGTTTCAGCTTTGACGTCCAGAACTGGGCTGTTTGCGGGTATTTTTATAAAATAGTTATCTTATTCCAAAAATTCTAAATAATTTACAGAATGTTCCAAGTGGCCGCGTCACTTTGTGTAAAAATCTCCAGACCCGAACCATTACCAATTATTTATTAAAAATCATCTAATAGGCTGCAGTCATATTCGTCGCTTTCTGACTGCAGTCCACGGAAAAATTTATTTAAAAATCATTGTCTGTCCGAATGGCAAAATTCTAGTGGGAGATTTTCAGCAACTTCCGTGCCCAGCTACTGTACGAAATTCACAGCCTAACTCTATCGAGTTTACAAGTTATAACGAAAAGTGTAACATGAATTTTCTGCAGAAAAACGCAGCTTTTGCTGCTGTACAAAACAGTCCTTTAAAAATAGTAAACGACCTCAGAAAAATGCGATTCCAGCGCCATCTGAAGCGTTTTTCAAAAATGTACGTTTTAAACTTTAGAAAATCAGTTTTTCAATACATAACAACCTGTTTACAGCCAACTGAAGTTGGCTGCAGAATCCTAGACAGATTCTGTTTCAGCTCTAGTCGTTACCCGACCTCCCCAAAACGATCACTAACGAACTCAATGAGTTATCAACATCAACCGTAGCAGATTGTAGGTCATTTATATCAAGTTCATCACTATTCTTCACCCACAAATTACAAAGATACCAAATCCAAACAACCAACCAATCAACCACCCAACTAACATGAACCCTAACAAACCTAATCCATTAAAATCATCATATGCACCAGAAACATATCAACAATCGCAGAAAACGCAGACAAGATTCAAAGAATTAAAACAAGAATGAACACTAACTATGAAGGTTACCGAGTCGCAAGGATGATGAGGAGCGCTAGGTGTTGATGGCCGAAAACTTGAGTCCTAATTCCTTGTGTTCCCTTGATTCGCAAGCGAGGAGAGGCAGAGATGGTTGATTCGCATGTTTAGGGATTTAGGTTTGAGAGTTTTTTTTTTAATAACATGCAAATCCTACGTACATATAAGAGATTAGGGGAGGTTGGGCTTGGTTGCAACATGGGTCAAGAATAAGTAAATCATCATGGGCTGCAATTTATGGTGGGGTTTGGGCCAATCACGACATAGAGAAGTGGGGGTTTGGGTTGGCAGCAATGTGGTTACAAGATAATACATATTTTTTTAAACAACTAATATCAAGAGATAATTTATCACCTACAATTATATATATATTAAACAAGCTAAGGTTCAACGGTTCGAGTCGGTTCATCACGTTTAAGATTTGGCTTCAAGCATTCACTTTTATAAAATACATTAGATAAGTGTAATTAATTTGTCATACCGGTTCTTGCATTTATAAAAATGAGATAACTATAACAGCGCTAACCTCAGGAGTACGGGTTGTCACAAAAAAATGAACAATCTATAAAATCTTGAAAACAATAAATCTGGACAATAAAAATAAACAGATCTTGATAACATATACACAAACTATAAATATTTTTATGTAAAAATTCGAAAAACCTATACAAAAAAAAACTTTTATATGTTAACATGAGAACATCATCAATATGTACTAACAACTTAAACCACATAAAATCCATAGTTTTTTATTTTATAAAAATAGAGCTAAAACCTTAAAAACACGTTTAAACTTATTAAAAGAAAAAAAAATAGTAACGACATTCAACTAACCTGTTAAGTAGTTTGAAAATTCCCCGTTCGATTGATAATTCAGATTTAGGGTTTCAGCATAAAAGATCAAAACAAAAACATTAGTAACTTCGATTAGTGTTAAACAACCAAACATAACACACAAACAACATACCATGATTTTGTCCGTATAATGACAGAAAAGATGATGCCAAATACACCAGTGTTGATTTAAATAACAAAAAATATAATCAAATATCAACAACTTCGATTAACAAAAAAATCAATACATTAACAATACAAATATATCACATACCTTAATTTTTTCGATCAGAACTAAAAGATAATAAAAGAAGAATAATGTTAACAGCATTCAAATCGATGTTTTTAAAAAAAAAACTAATAATTTACATGTTCAAAACGATGACATACACAAAGAAATTAATGGATCAACAACTACATTCGATCTTGAAATATTGTTAATCTTGTTCAAGAAGAAGAAGAAAAATAAGTTAGGTGTGTGTGTGTGTGTGAGAGAGAGAGAATAGATGTTGTGTAGATATGGAATGAGATTGTGATATCAATAATTGATATGTTTTAATTTATAGTATATCTGATTAAGTGAATTCGGGTGAACCAAATCATAAATCGGACCAGAATACAATTCGGATCCCGCCTTCACATGGCTTTCTATAATTTATTCCCTCCTAAAATCACCTTGAGGCTTCAACACAACATGCTAAGTGTTCCAAATTTATATAGATATAGATTGCATTAATTTAACTTGTTTTACCACATTATTAATCTTAGACAAATTTTGGCATTTTTATTTATGAGTTATGTCACTTTTATACATTTAATGTAAATCAAATTTAACTGGCCAAGGCCTTTACAGCCACCAGCCGTTTACGTGAACTTATTTCTCTGAATCATTCAAACTATGCTTTCTTAATAAAATCAACCCAACATAAATATTCATTACTGTTTGACTAAGACTGGGTTGTGAAGAAGATGACGTCCACCATGTATTGATGTCTTTAAATTTGTACAAATCACATATTTATATTTGTACGAAAATTTTAGATTTCCTTTAAAATTATGTTTTCTCTATAGAGTTGTAAAACTTTCACCCCTTTACCTAGCATTACTATATGACTTTCAGTCTTTTTATAAACTTTTGTCAAACATAGATTGTCTCACTTTCTATTATTGACAATTGTTAATTCTAGTCACATGCCTCATTGTAAAATTGTGTCTAATGTATGTTGGTTATCCGAATACTCATATGCAATGGGTATCAAGTATACCTGTTAATTTGTTAAAAAAATACATGTTGGATTTTTCAAACATACTTTGTTTCTCTATTATTTTTAACTTTTATATAATTTTGTTACTTGAGGAATTAGATATATATTATGTAATATTTTGGCGGATTAGTAATTACTTTATGACATACTGGATTCGAATAACCTCAATTTTCACCAATTAGCTGATAACACTTTCGACTTTCGATTTATACCACACCACTCCCAAACTAACTAAACCCTAACCTAGTTAGCTGACGAAAAAGATAATAGAGAAACATTTTGTATGCTAGTTGTGGCCTATAATATATACATTTTGTAGCCAGTTGAGGTGACAAAATGTCACCTCTTAGTGATACATTTCCAAACATTTTTCAATATCCTTACATTTTTTCTACATCAACAAACCCCTTTAAAAATACTAAAACTATATAACACATTAACACACACTCTTTGTAAGTGAGTGGGCCCACCAATCTCGTCCGAAGTGAGGTCCAGGAATCCGGACGACCAACCAGACTTGTGCCACAAGTGGTCTGCTTGGATGCACATGGATCTGAACAGACCAAGTCCGTTAGATGGTTTTAGGGTTCGTTTTCCCACTATCAACTGCAAAGAGATTTTGACTTTTTACTTCTATGTTCATTCAAAATACTATGATTGTTAAACCTTGCTTTTAGTATTGTGGTGGCAATTCTTAATTACAAGTTACTCTAATTGAATTCAATTAATAGTGCTGGCTCTGAAAATTTAGGTATCTTACCCGAGCCTGGAAAAACGTGCCCCCTAATGCCTTAACGAAATAGATAATATAAACTATTTTTTTGCATTATTATTATTCATTTATTTTATAACCAAAATGAAGAGCATGGAAACATGAAGACCAGGGGAGTCGTATCAGGTTCTCTTGCACAACTAGGCAGCACTATGTATTTCATTCAAAGTCTAATTTTTATTTAAACATCAGCTCAAAATGTATATATATTTTTGTAATATAATATATATGTATATATAATCTGTTTTTGTAATTCAGTGCCCCTCGGGAAAATGGGCCTCGCCCAAGGGTGCGGCTCACCCATCCCTAGGGTCAGCCCTATCAATTAATTTGGGGAGTGTCATGTACGGAAAAGTGGAAACATGTTCTGTTTTTGTAAGAATAAATATAATTACAAAATTAAATAATTTGATGAGGATGTTAAGGAAAATATATAGAACTAGTTTTTAACTCCCGCAAAGTTGTAAAACCATGATAAGTGGTAAGCAAAGCAAATGATAACCAAAACTGAGAAACGTGAATTCATACCATCACGTTATGTAAAGCACATGCAATAACAAATGCGAACTTATATTGCAACCCGGTGTAAAACGTAGCCGACGTAAGACATAAATAAACTAAAAAATTATACCGATGAATACATAGCACTAATTTAAACGTAATAAATAGCACTTATTTAACGAACTAATATGATCCTTTTTATTAAAATGCAAATATTATAGTTAATTGAAATTTAATATTTAGTTTTCCAAAACACTATCATAAATCATCACCAATGTTTTTAAAACCAGACCGGTAATCAAACTGACCTCTCTATTGGTTCACTGGTCTGGTCAGTCGGACCAATGAAACTGTTTTAAAAACCGGATTAATCTATATATAATTTTTATTTAATTGTATTAATAAATACAAAAGGTATAAAATTATACATAATTATAATTATAATTCATATATAAAAAGTAAGTTGGTGACTTATTGAGTTATATTAACTAATTTGATGTTTATAAAAGATATAAATAAACAAAGTGTGATATATATTTAATAATAAATTATGTATTGATCTCGTAAACAAATTGTCATGCAACTTTACAATCCATTTAATAAAAAATTACTTAGGAAATGGTAGTTTTGTAATTAATTATAAACATAAGGCTAATATACATACACTAGTTAACTGAAATTGTATATATAGACAATAAGTTATTAATAACCAGATAGTTATCTAGCCACTTAAAGAAGTTTAAAACTTAAAGAAAAAAAATTATTCTTTGGGACCAAAATTTCATTTTATCATTATTTTAAGACACTTAAAGAAAAAAAAATTTATTTTAACATGATTTAAGACACTTAAAGAAGTTTAACTTTTTAACATGAGGGTGAAATTTTCCTTTCGTCCTTCCACATAACATATATAGCGTCTTAAAGTTAGTTGCACCGCTTGGCCCTTTGATCTATTTAGTTTTTGAGTTTTCTTGGTTCATAGGTCGGTTCAAAGCTGAACCGAACCAAAAATTATAGTTTTGGTTATGGTTATAGCTCAAACCCGAATTGAACCACCATATGCACACTCTTAAAATAACCAACCTAAGTGTTATGTTCTTCGCCGCTTCGTGCGAGCACCAGTCTAGTTTTATATAGAGATCAAACTATGTTTCATTGTAAAGTATATTTGATTAATCTAAGGGAAATTTGATTTTAACAATCCTAACCTTGACCTATTGGTCGAGATAAATCCTAACCCATGAAATATTTATAGATAGTTCTAACTTTGAACGTATTTTTCTCCTGCTATCTCATACCAATTAAAAGTTAACCTTATTTGTTTTCTATTGACGTGAACTGCTTATGTAGCAAATTGAAAATTATTAAAATCAAATTTCCTTAATTAAAATAGTTCTAATATTAAAAAATGTATCGGAACTTAAATTTTAAAGTTCCTCAGAATGTGATATTAGTCATGATTAGGATATAATAATTCAACTGGATTGTCTGGCGTGTAGAGTACATGTTAAGAATTGTGATAACACATTAAACGTTTTTAAGAAGTCAAAGGAATAATAAAACAAAAATAACCCGTTTACTTATTAATTAATAGATTGAATTTGATCATATAAATTTAAGAGTAAACTGTCATTTTGGTTCCTATGGTTTAGTCAGTTTTGTCACTTTAGTCCAAATCTCAAAATTTTTGTATTTGGGTTCCTGTGGTTTCATTTTTGTTGTCATTTTAGTCTAAAATTGAAACTTGGCCAGATTTACCTAATTAAACCCCTTTTTTTGTCCTTTACCTCAAGGGTATTTTTGTCATTTATGTTCTATTATAAATGATTATCAATTTAATTTAATAAAACATACTAATAAAACCTAACCCTAAAATTAAAAAGACCATCCCTCATCATTTGCCATTGCCCCCTTTTAAAACCCTCAGAGGAGAGAGATCGAGAAGACAGTGGAAGGGAGAGAGAGGAGGATGTCGGCGGTGGTCGGAGGGTCGCCACCATGACGCCGACACCATCACTGTCGCAATGATGTTTCTGTTTATTGGGGGTTTTACCCAGGAAGAGACAGAAGGGGAAAAGGGAGAGAGAAGAGGGTGCGGCGGTGGCCGCAGGGTCACCACCGTGAGACCGACACAACCATCGTGAAATCACCACTGTTGGCGCCTGTTGTGAGACGGTGCCGGTGACGCCGTTCAATCGGAACCAAATCTAGTTTGTTGTGGCTGTTAACGCCGTTAACGACGGTTATTTATCTGCACCGCTTGATTTGTCTGTGTGTTTGTTGCTGTGATTCAACTTTGCTAGCTTGTATAGCAGCGATTGCCAGTTGATATCATCGTCCCCGTTGATTTGTCGGTGTGTGACGGCGTTACAATTGTGTTCGAGAGAGAGAAAAGGGGTGTTTAGAGAGAGAGAGAGAGATCAGAGTTTTAGGGGTGGCGGTGGTAAGTCTGGTAACTCGACGGGTGGGGTTTGGTTGGTGGTGGTGGTGGTTTTGCGGTGGTTGTGTCGTTGGGTTTGAGTTAGGGTAGATGGGGAAGAAGATGACTTTTATATTGTCAGGTTCTTAGTAATTTAATTTAATTATTTTTAATTAATAATTATTTATAATAAAACATAAATGACAAAAATACCCTTGAGGTAAAGGACAAAAAAAGGGGGTTTAATTAGGTAAACCTGGCCAAATTTCAATTTTGGACTAAAATGGCAACAAAAATGAAACAACTGGGATCCAGATACAAAAACTTTGAGATTTGGACTAAAGTGGCAAAACTGACCAAACCACAGGGACCAAAATGGCAGTTTACTCTAAATTTAGTGATTGAATTTGATTATATAGTTTTTAACAAGTCAAACGAATAAAAATAAAAATAGCTTAAACAAAATACTTCTAAGATCATGTGTAGTGGGGTTTGAAGATCAAGCCCTTTCCTTGGACAATATATGACATGGGGCACCAATCTCCTCTTTCAAAATTAAGCCTCTCCACCGGCGCTTTCACAATCACGCCAACACTAATTTTGACCGAATCACGCCCTGTGGGCATTGTACAGGACATTATGGGACATGATCTTTGCCACTTCAAGCCCAATCACATTACCACTACGAATGACCTAAGTTTTAACTGATCGAAAGTCACCAAAAATTCACAAGAACCTGTTGCATCATTTAATTATTAAATTATATAAGTTTTTAATTGACTCGCTACTAAAAACCTGCTAAAACTACTCTTAAATCTACATTAATATTCATCATTATCATTCGATAAAATACATCAACCACTTGAAAATAGATGAGATACAAACTAAAGAAGAAGAAGCTTGGAGTGATATACATTATGGGTTAATCAAGTAAAGCAGACATAAATTATTATATTGAAGATATAGTCTACTATAACACCAAAATAACAGACTAACTTAAGGTTCTACCTGAATTTTGGCTTCGTTTTGGTTTTGACCAAAATTCAGACATTATGAACATACATAAATATCAGATTGTCTTGATGTTCTACATAAATTTAGCTTCGCTTTGGCTTTGACCAAAATCCATGTATTATGAACATACGTAAATAAAAACCAACTTAATGTTCTGTCTGAATTTTGGCTTCGCTTTGGCTTTGACCAAAATTCAGACATTATAAACGTTATAAAATATACATCTCGCTTAATGTTCTATCTAAATTTTGGCTTCGCTTTGGCTTGACCAGATTTCCACTTCCTTTTAGGCAACCTTTTTACATGATTATGACGTACTTGGATTAGGTTAAATATATTCTTATTTAGTATATGTTATTAGGTAATATATATTTTTATTTAGTATCCCGCTAAACTTTTTTGGGCGGCTTAAACGGATTCTAAAATAAGGGCACTTTTCGGGGAAAAAATAGCTTAGTGGGTCGTTCAGATCATAGGATCCTAACACGTGAACATTGAGATCATACGATGGCACTATTTTTCACATATTAGAGTTATAGTTAAAAAAAATACTCTTCTTGTCAAAATTTAAAAAATAACCCTTTGTGGGGCTTTACAATATAGGATCCCAAGCTTCAACTTATTTATTTTATAGCCAAGACGTCCCTGATTAGAGTTAACTTTGATGATGCAGGATTGTTCATGGCATTACAACCGAAGATAATCGATTGTGGATGGACACTAACTGCATTTTCAATGCTAATGAGGTTTGTGGTTGCACCAGCAACATTGGCTGTTGGGTTTCTTATCTTAGGTTTGCGTGGTGATATCCTTTCTATAGCCATCATTCAGGTAATTTTTAACCACTTTTACGGTAATTTTTAACCACCTTTATACAATTATGTCACTTGATTATATTATTATTATTATTATTATTATTATTATTATTATTATTAATATAACTTATAAACTATCAATCACTAAAAATTTTGAGATAATTTGTATTTTCTATTATATTCTTCTCCTTCTCGTTCTTTAAGTCGGCTTTTTTTAATGACAACGCTTTCTATACTTAATTACACCAAATAACCTTAATTAATCTCGTTCTTTTAGTCGGCTTTTGACTATTTATTTTGGTTACTTCTATGAAGAATGCACAGTTATAGTAATTAATAGAAAATATATAAGTGTAACGTATAAGTAAACATTTTGTGGCAGTAAATGGGGCACTTCATGTCACAAAAGTTAATTAAATTAAAAATATTTAAAATTATGGAAGTTAATAATAAAAGAAACTTTAATAAAGTAAAAAAAAATTACATTTTTTATGTTATAATTTGAATTTGATTTTATTGTTGAGACGTCCGGTTAATGGAATTTACTATTAATAATAAAATGTGTAATTGAAAAAAAAATGAAAATATGGTGACCTAATTATAATTGCTTATTTGCTCACAGGCTGCGCTACCCCAAGCGATTACTTCTTTCATATTTGCCAAAGAATATGAACTCCATACAAATGTCCTTAGTACTGCGTAAGTTCATAATTTTGATTATATATAATAAGTTCTAACTAAATACAAGATATCATAAATGACTTTGATTTTTTTTAATTATTTTTTTAACAAACCTTGAATTGATCTCATGTTGTCAGATTTTGTCTTTCAGGGTCATCTTTGGGACTATTGTGTCCATTCCAGTGCTGATTGCATATTTTGTTGTGCTAGACTTGTTAACGTGATCATCTCTATTGTAATTTTATCTATCGATCAAACTTAAAAAAGTTATACGGATTTATAATGATCCAATTGTGTTAAATTAGTATTGTAACATATTCAAAGTATTTATTTTAAATATTCGAAATTCTTGCAAATTTAGTGCACTAGCCTTCCAAATTTCCACCCCGTCAAAAAGGGAAATTGCCATGAACAATAAATAAAAAAAGCAATTTCATGGGTATCATTAAATTGGGTGAAAATTCAAATTTCTAAAATATAGAAGACCTTTAGCTGTTTAGGTCTTGTTAAAACTTAAAGTCCTAATTAAGTCCTAAATCTACAATAAATAACATTATTGTTTTCGCACGGCAATCATCATCCAATGGACTATAAACCTTTTTTTTTAACAATAAAGATTATATAATCTCTACTTCTAAACTACACTAAATTTACCTCATGTTGGCACTTGAACTCTAGTCTCTTCTCAAAAGACAAAGCCTTTAGCACCCTACCAAAGTGGTGATGTGAAAAAATTATTATAGACATATACATGTTGATACCTATTTGGTATGTTATATATAATTTAAGTTGCAAGAAATATTCACATAGTTATGAATTATATCGTTTTTCTTTATTAGATGTTTGCTAAAGAAGTCGAACAAAGTCATTCATGGGCAATTGTATGTTGTTTTATTAAGAGTAAATGTCAGAGATTGAGGAAATTATTACTATTAGACAAAGATGAAAAATCTACAAATAAAACAACAAATGTGGTGTATAAAGAAATCTTTAACGAGTTGTGCTTTTTTCGTATTACTTTTTTTTGCATTATCATTTAATCTTTGCATAAGTAATGGTACATTTTTTTTCATCTCTATGTAAACACTAATAAATAATATAATTTACTTTTAAATCACCCATATAACATACGGGTACTTAAACTAGTATACCTAATAAAAAGTAACTGTTTGTGACATTTGTCATAATTCTGTAAGCCTAGGATTATTTTTCCTCATTCTCTTATTTTACCAATTTGAATTTTATTAAATTATAAAATGTTAATTTCATTCACATCTTATATTAGAATATCGTTTTACAATTTCTAAATTTTTATTACTAACTATTTAATATTATTTATATATATTACTAACTATTTAACATTTGTCATAATTCTGTAAGCCTATGATTATTTTTCCTCATTCTCTTATTTCACCTATTTGTATTTTATTTCTTAAATTATAAATGTTCATTTCAATCACATCTTATCTTAAAATATCGTTTTATAATTTCTAAATTTGTATTACTAACTATTTAATATATTTTTTCAACCCGTATAATACACGAGTTTCCAACATATCTAATAGTAAGTATGAACAATGAATAAAAATGTATGAGTTCAGATTAGAATTAGAAATTTATAAAATTATTATCTATATGAATAACACTAAAATAAAAGAAGTAAATAATGGATTATAATTTAACTAAATGAATGGAAATTAACAAGTTTAATTTTGAGTTATATATATTCTAAAATGAATCTACTAGATACCTTGTAAAGGTCTTGTTAGCACCTCATAGTTTGATATTTAAACTTTGGATTCCTCCCGCATGTAGTGCGGCGAAAATTTAGTCGGTACCGAATCGATTCGTTACAATACCGACACACGTTATAATAACCAATAGAGAAAAATAGAAAAGACTAAATTAGTGATATGCTCAAGAGAGTATAGACACGTGTTTGACATAATTAGAAACCATAAAGACAAATATCAGCACCTGTTTTGATTATATCGATATCGATGTTATTCCGTTGAAATTTGTTCGGTTCATCACGAAACCGGCACTCGTATAACCTATTCTACCAAAAAAGAACAACTCTATATATCAAAAGGATAAAGTACGTGATTTAGTTAGGTAAATCAACTGGTTTAGTTCTTAAAAAAGTTGCTCGATCTACATCATGAATCCAACCAAACAATTTGCTACGATTAGTTTTATAATCATCCTTAAGGGCCAAATTTCGAGAGATGGAAGTCGCAATAATTTGCCAAACCTAAAGGATGAAAATGACAAAAAAATAAAACCAAGGGAAAGGACATAAATGCACAAAAAGTCGTTTTAGATGGAACATACAAATATACTCAAACCTCAGGGACGATTTTGGCAATTTACTCTTAAATCTTAAATGTTTTATAACTCATAATATGATATTCTGATTTCATTTCAGAAATATTTATTATAGTTGTGTAAATGTCATAAATCATTTTAATACATATAACATTGATATTAATGGAGTATTGTTTATTGAATATATAACTGATAAACTGATTGATTTAGTTACGTATACTTAATGTTGCTATGATATTTTGGGATAAAAAAACGTGTAAGAGTCACATATCATATTGGTTCTCATCATATTAGTTCTTAAGGACTAATATGATATGTGACTCTTTCTTAAACAATGCATGGTGACGGAAGATTCAATCCTATAAGACGCACATATAAAAAAGAGTAGGTTATTTGCCGTTAGAAAAACATAATATATTAAATAAACTCTTGATATTACAAATCTTAACAGTGTAGAATGGTAGACTTCTCGACAAATATTCTACCATCCTCGATAACTATCAAAATTTGGTCTTATATAAGTAACATTGTGTCTAATTGGATGACAAATACTATTATTAAAAGCTGAAGTTGAAGTCATGGACATGGGATTGGCATGTTGTTTGGAATATGAAGAAAGTACTAGAAATGGAGAAAATTCAAGCTTCGCAAATTATTATTTCTGAAAGGTTCTAAGACTTTTTATGTTACAATAACATAATTTATAAACTTTATACATGTTAAATAGTAACTCGATTTGCGTTTTAGTTGAGTTGAGGACCTCTAGAAGTTGAAATAGTCTTTCGAAAATGTTCGATACTGTTGTAAACGTGTAAATTTGAGTGCTTAATAAAAATGTGGATTCCTACGAGGACATTTTGATGATAAATGGTGGATTCCTAGAAGTCCCTCATAAATGATGCATAAAGACAAGAGATTTTATAAAATTTGTGTTGAGTATTTGATACATAAAGACAAGATTTTATAAATTTATATATATATATATGCAAGAGTGTGGTTACCATACCATACGTGAGATCTTTCACACTTGATCTTCGAAGATCAATGGTAATAAATAAAGCTGTGTCATTTTGGTAAATATCAGGTTCAAACAATTGTAAAAAAACAAATGGCTAAAGGGCATTTTGGTCTTTTCTCACTTGAACTTTTTCCCCATTGATTTTCAAACAACTATAACTTTTTCATACGTTAATATTAAAAGAAAATCACCGTATTAATAAGATTTCATTCTCTTTAATTCGAGTAGACTACTGCTATAGATTTCATTCTCTTTAATTCGAGTTGTATGTTTTATATATCAAAAAGGAAAAATGATGGAGCCTAGCCTCCTAATTTTATTTATTTTTTAAAGAGTACAAGATTGCATAGTGTACTCTTTCGTAAACAGGTCTTATCGTGTCTTAAACAGGTCACGAATTGTCAGCCCTAGTGAAAACATTGGTCCCCAAACCCATAAGAGGGGAGACCCTTGTTAGATCCACAAACGCGTGTTTCCCTCCCATCCATCCAAAGAGCAAAATGTAAAATGTGGTCTGAGTGTTGATCTTCCTTCCAACGGATCGGCCATAAAAATAACAGGAGCTTCTTTCTTAACAAAAATCTTGGCATGCCGGAATATGTCAGAAAGAGCCTCCCTAACTAAATTGTGGGAGTACTTGAACCCAGTAGCTCTCTACAATGTACTGCATGCTCTCCAAATGGGTCCAAACATGCCTTACGACAAATAGGACGTATCTCATCAAAAGAGGAATCATGAGGCGATAATTAAGGATAGAACAATACTCTACCAGTGACATATGTTTGGCCTAGTTCGTCTATAGAGATAGCAAAAAGAAAGTCTCTGTGGATCCTCATCCGACCTCTACATATACAAGTTTTGCATGCACATCCTTTTGACAAGATATATCAGTAGATGGATTCTCATCGACATTGATCATTTTGGATCCTAATCCGACCTCTACATATTTTGTGCTCATAAGAGATAATCGGGTCTCATTGTAATCAAAGCGACGGTAGACAATTTCCAGTTCAAGCGTAGAGTTCGAATATCAAGGTGTTGCAAATACAGTTGTCGAAACAAGTTGGCTTCGAAACACACTACTTGAATTATCAGTTCCTACTCGCCATGGCACGGTTGTTTACACTTTGTTAAAGAGAAAGTACTTGATGGTTCTATGAGATTCTTGATAATCTTGTTGACTAGCAATACGTTGATATATTTACTAAGGTCCTTCTGGGACAATTGTTCATCATATACAAGTGCAGCCTATATGCATTCATCCAGCTAATGCTCAGATTTGCAAGGAAATATTAGACAATATATTTATTTGACTTGGTAAATATTTGTTGCATCTTTACTCGAATATCTCTTATTAGTGTGTACATATACTCTTTTGGTTGATGAAAAGATGGAGCTATTATTATATGGGTTAGATCAAACACAAACTCACAAAGTCTTCTAAAAATAAGAAGTCGTAAGGGTATCAAACGGACTTCGATTGACCCCATTAAGCAGCATTAGAACGTCTCATCAAACTCTACAATATGAGATTTTAGGTTTTTACATTTGGATTTATAGCTTGTATATTTTAAATTTTTTGTTTATATCATTATGTCTTTCTATATTTATATTATTGTGTCTTTTTTGTGACTCATTGTCTTTTTTCCTCGACATTGTGTTATATTTTGCGATCCATTCTGTCTTTGTATACTTCTTAAATTTATGAGACTTTGTCAGATGACTTTTCCCATCATTATATACTCTATACAAACATTGATGATTTGGTGTGTATGTGAGATTCAAGTGAAAAAGATTGTGGTTGAGGCCCATGTTCCTCATTGTTTCTTTTGATTGGATATATCAAAGCCTAGATCAAAGCAAGTTCGGACCTCTCTCAGTTTCTTTTATCATTTCAAAATTGAGAAAGAAAAGCTTGAGTCGGCTGCACAACGGTTGAAAAACAAAAGACTTGGCCAATACAGATCTTACAATGTTACAAAGGGTTTATGGAAGAGGTGATTCAGCCTCTTTATAGTGCTCATAGAGCAAGAATCCTAAGCCTGGTTACTACAAATGTGCATATCGAGCAAGAATCCTAAACGCATCCCAAACCGGTCTAAACCTATGGATCGGATTGAAACCAGACCATCAAAACTGTTTTAACAATTTTCAAGATAAATATAAATATAAAAACATAAATGTTTTTAACCTGCACTCCCACATACATAACAAAGCTGATGATTAGTCATCCCAAACCAACATTAGAACTTTGTTGATGCATGGTACTGACTTAGTTTTTGTTCTTCCGTTTTTTCTTAGACGATGGCTGACCTGATGCCGCGATGTACATTTCAGCATCAATTTCTTCAGTAGCTGATTTCCTATTGCCAAACTCCTTTGCTTTGTTCTGCACAAATCCCATTAAACAAATTAATTAAATAAAGTTATATTTTCTCTACCAGTTTAGTTTCTGTAACCCGATTACTTTTTATAAATAATATTTCATTATAAGTTTTTTGTGGGTCGACCGAAACTGCCAGAATCACCAGCTCAGCATGTTTGGTTACCTTCAAGGATGCAGCCATTGCTGCTATATCGTCCTTGTGGTTTTTATCATCATCTTGCCCTCGAGCTTCCTGAAAATGCAAAAAAAAAATGAGACATGATAATAAAAAAATACAGAAAATTAAATGTGATTATGCATGCATACCTCTGGAGCCTTAAAGGCTTCTTCCCTCTTCCGTTTGTTCTCTGCAGTTTTTTCTGCCTGCTTTTCTTGTCTTTCTTGCCATTTCTTTGCAGACTTCTTTTTGTCACTTAAAAAGTATTCACCACTGTCTAGTTGCATATCGATCTGAAATCAAATATTTTAATTATTTCTAAATCATTTCCACTGCATATTACATAAAATTTTATGTTGTAACAAAAGATAACAAATCAACTTTTCTAACCTTGCTTGGTGGTTGCGGCGGAGGGAATGGTGTATACTCTTTCTTCTCTTTGCTCTTAACTTTCTTTTGTTTAACATTTTTCCTGAATAATAAAACAAATATTCAAAACTGAAAACATTAGGTCAAATCATATTAAAAACTTACTTCTTAAACTTGGGTAAAAACCTATCCCAGTTCTCATTTGCAAGTTCTGGATTACTAGCAAGATCTCTCCTCATCATCAGCACCTATCGAAACAAAGAAAAGATCGATAAAGAAAACATGCATCAGATCAATGATGGTAAATAATGATCACGACAAAAAAATGTGTATATACTCACTTTAATATTATACAGCGGATGCATTTTATTCAATATACATTCTTCTACTATCCTTCTTACTTGTTTCAAGCCTTTATAGGAACCCATAGCAGATACCGAGTTTCCCTGTGCATCAACAAGTAAATGGCATTTTAAATGGTATATTAGACAATAGTTTGTTTTCTGAAAAAACAAAAATAATTTTATTAAACATCCTAAAAGTCAAACCTGAACAAGAATATAGCATTCTGTCAAAATCTCAAGTGCCTGCATTCCAAAAAGTACGTATCAGACATGTAAATTAAGTTTGTAAAAGAAAAAAGTGTGCCCGAAACAAAAGAGTAACAAATGTAAAAAAGTAAACAATTAATAAATATCCGGACTGCGAACACCTTTTTTGTCTATTATTTATATAATGGATGATTAACAATATACACTTGATTGCAAAGTATTATTATATTAACTAACCATCAAACTATTTTTAACAAGAAAGCTCAGGAAGTTGTAAGTAGTGGAGTATGCTATAGAGTTATTTGACCCGGTAGCAGCAAAATAACCCAAAACAAGCCATTTACTTACGAATGAGCCGATTCAGGTTACATTTAACTATAACAGATCACACGGGTATAATATATACAACTAGCTACACATATATTGTATAAAACTGGTTGCAATCAAGGTCAGTTTATTGTTAATACAAAACCTACTAAATCGCTTACAATAATATTTTTGTAATATTATTGGTTTTTGTAGTCATTTGTAACCACTTAAAAACTTTGAATCACTATAAGCATCATGGTATACAAACCTTTAGAGTAGAAGAATCAGGCCCAATCAGCCGCTGCCTTCGTTTGACAAATTTGTCCTACAAATAAATACGATCATCAGCTTTTTCCGCAGTTAGCTTTAATGCATTATACATGTACTTTCAAACCATGTTTATATTGTCAAAACTTTCACACAACACGTGTCATCAAATTTCCATATGATAACATAGGTTATGCAACAACAAATACCTTATTTCGAACTAAGCCACCAATCTTGATAATGTCACATTGCATTTCATCATTTAAAATCTTAAGCGCCTGTGAAAAGTGAAAACAATAACGTTCATGTAAAAACTTCACATCAAAACACGTCCCATGAAATAGTCAGTGATAACTTATACGTATGTGTACAGTGTACCTGCTTTACAGGTACACTTCTGGACAAGAGCTTAATCAGATCCCTAGATTTCATTATAATATACGGGTCCTTTGTCTTTCTTGTAGTAGAAACAGTCATTGACCCTTTGACCTGAATATCAAAAAGTAATCAATACCAACAACTGCAAAAAATAAAAACTAATATATAGATTTAAAAAAAGATAGTGATCATAACGAACCAAATCCAGCTCACATGTGATTCCATGTTGTTTCAATGCACTTTTAACCTCAGGCCAAGCACTTTGCAAATACTTCTCTGCATGCAATACATCCTTAAGTTATATAAAGGGGGGGGGGGGGGGGGGCATTGATTATTTGAAGAACTAGTAAATGTAGTGAGTAGTGAGTACCTCTGTATTGAGGGAAGAGAGTAGAGAAAGAGCTAACTTCAAGTAAACATTCTTCATCCGGAGGAGCTACAATCTTCCAAACTTTTGCTGGATCGACATCAGGCTTCGGCTTGTCATGCTTCCCTTTGTGTCTCCTTCCTTTGTCGGTATTATTGTTGTTCACTTTAGTGTCATCCATAATGTCAAATACTGGTATTATACCAAAAAAAATTAATAGTGATGTGAATACAAGTGTTATAACGCCTTTTGCAATGTGTTCATTTACTAAAAGTCTGTAATGTAAAAATGTATCTACAAAAGTTTCATAATTGAATCAACACACATATGGTTTGGCTCCAGTTTAGAATTTGTAATTGAGGTTTGAAACTGTGATTGACAGTAGTGGCGTTCATCGGTTCGATTTGCGGGTTAATAGGTTTTATCAGTTCGGTACGCGAGTAAATTGGTTTCATCCATTCAGGTTGTTCGGTTTGACAATGTATTTGGTATACCGAACCGAATCCTGTCAGGCTCAAACCGAACCAAAAAACGCATTAACATTCAAAACGGTTTCGGTTTCCAACCAAATAAACAGATTATGAATTAGCTTTTACAAATTCATGAAAGCTGCTACCAGTTGCATACCCACATATGAAGCAAAAAAATCAAATCTAAAAGCAAAATTGTTCCTAATCTGAAGCAAAATCATTTCTTCCATAGCTAAATCGAAAAATCAAAAGCAAATCGTTCCTAACCTATTGCCGACACTGGATCTGCCGCTTGCAAAACCTTCTCTCTTTGAGCAAAGCGTTCGTAAACCTTACTTCTCGGCCTAGGGTTTCTTCAAATGTTGGTAAACCTGATGTGCAAATATTGCTTAAGGTTTTCAATCTTTTAGATTAGTCAATACTTCATATTTTGGGCTGTGGGCTCTAATTTGCTACAGGTTCATAAAACTGGGCTACACTACATGCTAAATTAATGATTGGGATAAATTTATTAAGTTAAGCCTTGGCATGGCCTTAGACAACATGTACGTATAATTAGGAGTGTAAACGAGTCGGGCTGAGCCCAAGCTCGACTAGGCTCAAGCTCGGCTCGTTATGTTTTTATGAAGCTCAAGCTCGGCTCGTTATGTTTTTATGAAGCTCAAAGTATGCTCGTTATGTTCGAGCATACTTCTTTGAGCTCGAGCTCGGCTCGCGATTAAAGCCCAACGCTCGAGCTCAGCTCCACTCGGCTCAAGATATTCTGGGAACAACCTAAAATGAGCTAAAAGCTCGGCTCGAGCTCACTTAAACGAGCCAAAACTCGGCTCGAGCTCGGCTCACCAATGTTATCATCTTTATTATTATATTGTATATAAAAAAATTAAAATTTTGTTCAGGCTAGTTTAGGCATTTCCGGCTCAAGCTGGAGCTCGACAACTAAACAAGCTCTGTTTAAGGCTCGGCTAGTTCGAGCTTTTAACAGGGCTGATAACGAGCAGCTCTCGAGCCTCTAGGCTTGTTTACACCCCTACGTATAATACGAATTTTAGATTTGAATCGAATTGGAAAAGTTGAAACCAAAAAATCAAATTCACAATTCGCTTCGGTCTTAAACGTGTTTTTTGTTTCAGTTTGGTAATCGGTTTAATTGGTTGAACAGAATAAAGAATAGTCCTAACTGAAAGCATGAAGTTGAAATCTGAAACAAAGAAAATAACACCTAAATAGTTGAATTTCTCGATTAACAAGAACAGAAACAAAAACTTACAGGTGGAGCAATGGGCGGCTTAGGGTTTAGTGTTGCAGATGAGTTTGGAGGATGGAGACCGTTAACGAGGTTTATAAAGTTTTTTAGGCTATGGGCTCACAGGTTTGGATTTTGGGCTATGGGCTCACTTGGATTTTAACTTTTAAGGTTAACAAGGTTTTACTGTTGGGCTTATCAGAATTTCTTATTTCTATATCACATGATAACATTATGAATCATTCCATTATTTTGTCCATCTCATTACCTTATGTTACAAATATGCGTTTAACAGTTTATCTAATTTTATATAGGTATGATGAGTTTTGAGTACACGACGTCTAGCCCACTATTATAATGTTGGTATGCTCAAACTTTATGTTTATTTCATATGCAACCATTTTTAATTGTAAATAGTTTCTTGTTCACTATTAGTGGACATATATTATTTATGTATTAAAACTTTATTATTGTTTATTATACATATTTTATTTTTATATTATTTTCAGTGTTAAAACTCTCACGTTACAGTATTTGATTAATAATATACTTATATTTATTGGCGTTGCAATGTGATTTTTTTTGTGTGGTTGATACCGTTGTACGATCACGAAGTATTTTTTTCGTTGTTTCGTTTCGATGTTCAGAGCCGAGCCGCAATTACAATGAACATTACACATATAGATATCTGTTTGGTTAATATTGCGACTTTTTTTCTTTATCCTTTGTCATAGACTCATAGTGTGCGATTCACCACGACGTCGTTTAGATTAAAACTTACATGTTTTATATTAACCCTTCAATACACTACGTAACAAATTTAATTCTCTATTTTATTCAACTTACTATTGTTAAAGCTAGCTTTATTGTCGATTAGATTAAAGCCAAAATTGTCTAATATTAATCCTTCAATGTCTCATATAACAAATACATCTCGCCAACATCATTTTACAATCCGGTCATAAAGCACGAACTTAAATACTAGTTTTGGTCTTGTGAAACATATACAATCCACTTCATCACTAAAAATTGGATGTCCCCCTCACTTGTGGCCTAGTGGTAGGAGACTTGAGTTTTTCAATGAAAACTCAAGTTTAATTCCACTTGTGTTATATTGGGTAATGATGGTCACAAACCCACCGAGAAGAGTTCGATCCTGAGCCGCACCCCGGTTTTCATCCGGCTGTTACTTCAGCGATACAACTTGTGTGGAGGCAGTATAGTTTCCGGGAGAACGTCGTAACTAAGTCTGACCAACCAAGCACGGACCCAATTAAGTCAACGTAGTTTAAGCAAATCTTGACTAAGGCCGCCGTTTAGACGGTTTGTGACATTATGTCACTCAAAAAGAAAGTCATGGTTAAAAATAAAAATAAAAATAAAAATTGGATGTTTATTAATGGAACATATACAATCACTTACTTCGTCACTAGGTTTTTCAAAGTCCGTTTGTCTAGTTAAATCCAGCATCAATGGCGCCTCACGACATCCGGCGACCGTTCAAACGCGCAGCGATCTCCGATCAACAAAAACGCCGTGAACTCTCTCTGCAACGGCAGGCTCAGAACCGGACGGAAGCTCAGCTGCAAGCTCGTCGTCTCGCCTCCTCCATCCTCTCCTTTCCGAACCACAACTCTGATCCTCAACCACTCGACCTTGTTTCCGAACCTATTGTTGAAGAACCGGAAACCGATACCTCCGGAGATGTCAGCGAAATCGACATCCGTCATGCAGCTCGGCTCAAAGGCTCTGAAGCTCGCCGCTGGTTCGCCAGTCAGCTCATGCTTCCGGAGTGGATGATCGATGTTCCTGACCGCCTTAATGAGGACTGGTATGCTTTTCAGTTGCTCGTTTGATCGTATCTTGTGATATATATAATAGTTTTGATTAGAAATTGGTGAAGTTATCTAGCATATAAGAGCATGATTTAGATAATTAGGGCTCATAGACGTACAAGTATTCCATTTATATGCCTAATTTGGTGTGTTTTAGCATGCATATTTTCAATAAGAAGTTGCTGAACTTATATATCGTAGAAGAACATAATTCAGATAATTAGGGCTCCTAGAAGTATTCTGTTTATATACTTAATTTGGTGTGTTTTAGCCTGCATAGTTTAAATAAGAAGTTGCTGAACTTATTTATCATAGAAGAACATTATTCAGGGCTTGTCGTACATATTTTCGATTTATATGCTAATTTGTTGTGTTTTATCCTGCATAATTTCTATAAGAAGTTGCTGACTTATCTAATATATAAGCACATAATTCAAATAATTAGGCTTCTAGACGTACAAGTTCCAATTTATATTCCTAATTTGGTCTGTTTTAACTTGCATAGTTTAAATTAGAAAGGGATGAACTTATTTATCATAGAAGAACATAATTTAGAATTAGGGCTCTTAGACATACATATTTTCGATTTAAATGAATAAAACATGCAGGTATGTATTTGCAAGGCCTGCCGGAAAACGATGCTTCGTTGTGTCATCAAATGGGACCACCGTAAGCAGGCTACGAAATGGTTCACTCTTGCACCGTTTTCCTTCAGCTCTACCTAATGGCGCCAGAACCAGAGAAAGTTCTAGATCTGGCCAATCATATTGTATACTTGACTGCATATTTCATGAGGTATTGACGTATTGTGATGTCACTTCTGGACTCTGGAGTCAGAACTTGTGCCTTTCGTTGCAGGTTTTTTATAATGTTTTAATGATATTTCATTCTTCCTTATGATTATAGTTGGATCAAACTTACTATGTAATAGACATGGTATGCTGGGCGGGAATCTCGTTTTATGAATGCACAGCCGAGTTCAGATTTTTTTGGATGAACAGCAAGCTTGTTGAGTCGGGTGCCTGTGAAGCTCCCTCTACTTACCACAGATATCGATTTAGCGTCGTTCCTGTTTATAGTTGTGATCATGAGGGGCTTCAAACAGCTTATTCAGGGGTGGTACCTTATGTGAAGGATGGGCTACTGTTTTATAACAAGTACGCTTCTTGTTGTATATGTCTGTCTTTAGTTTGTGTTTTTGTATGCGATACACATGAAGAAAGGCAAACGTTCTTTTATTTATCTTGTTTCAGTGACACCATTAATATATGGATGATTTTTTAGGCATGCACATTATCAAACGGGAAACACACCGCTAGTGCTTGTGTGGAAGGATGAGGGTTGTAGTCAATATGTTATTGATACAGATAACAAAGGACAGGTTCCAAATCAACAGCAGGTGATATGGCATTTGTATTTGCGTGTTTGTGGATTCTTTTATTAAATTTTGTTTAATATTTTTTCATTATCGTTTTGAGGTTAACCATGAGAGTGTGGTCTACTATGAAGCTTTCGTAGGGGTTTTGTTGGTATGATATAATATTCAGTGCAAACTACCAGTTTGTCACATAAGAACATATGCAATTACTATGGGACATTCTATAATAAGAACATTTACGATTTTAATTGACATAGAGAGTAAGATTTTGTTCTTTGTGAACTTAACTTCATTTTGTGATTAAATCTTTGAAGACTATCTGTGCAATATTATAATTTTACGAGACTTATATTTCCGTTAATCAATGAAAAGGTGGTTTTGGAGCTACATGATAATGGGCAGCTGGTTACGTCTGATGATCCTCCGGTTGTACTTGGATGTTTGAATACAACTTTCATACAAGAGGTTTGTGTAATATTTTCTTAAGCAACAGTTTAAATGATTAAAACAGCAAATACCCATAAAAGATGTTTTCTGATTTTTAGACAGGACTACAATCAGGAAACCTAGTACGGTTTGCTGTTAATGATGGTGGATTAACATTTGTGGATGGGAAACTGGAGAAGGCTGATTTACACTACATAGGAAAGGTCCATCGTGCGCGTGCTTTTGCGGATAGTTACTCCAAGGTATTTAAATTTTACAATTTATTTCTGAAAGAAATGCTTAGTTAGAAACCGATTGCAAGTTGAAACCATCATTTGAACATTTCTTCATACCTAAAGCAAAACTTATTATTTACTTGTTTTTTTAATTGTCAGATTGTATTCCAATATATGGTTCGTCATTCACCTCTACGGATAGAACATCTATTTGCATCCATCGGAAGTCCAAGTGAACAAGAGAGTAACGAGGTGGAAATGGTTGGTTGAAGGTTTGATCCTCACGAGTGTTTATACGTTGTCTTGCCATTGTTTTGAATTATTGTGTTTACGTGGCAATTCAACCCTTTTAAATATTATTATATTATTATTATTATGAATATAAGTAAAACCAGACCTTTACCTGCTATGGATCTAGTTTCAACACGACGACCCAACTGATCTCCACTGTGGCTCAACCCTGACGAGTCAATAATCTGGATGAGTCTATGTGTGTGTTTGTCGGGCTAACACCGATGTATAGATACAGTATTGCAAACTAAATTGGATTTTTGATACTACAGCTCATGGTCTGCTAAATCACTGCTAGTGTTTGAACATGATCTGTGAGTCTGTCATTGTACATTAGAGTGTCATCAAGAACAGTAAGTTACTATGTTTTTAAAGGCGCAAGATGCAGCGAGGCGATAGGGTCTCCGGCTAACATAGACGAGGCGAATTTTTGCAAAAAGTGTTTGAACAGTAAACAATTTAATTATGTGATAATTAGTCTAAAAACAAAGTTTCATTAATTCTAACCATTTTTGTCCAGAACTTGGTAATGAGTAATATAGGACTAGTTTTGGTAACCGTTTTACAAACCATACACCGTCAAAAGTAGGTATATTTTTACAAAATTACAAACCGTCTAGTTAGTTTATAAAGCAAACAAAAAACGGTCACAAATCCTCTAAAAACCTTTTTTTTTCAAAATTGGGAAGCCTATGGATGAGGTTCCCTTAGATTACTTACTGATCGTTTATAGTTTTATCCTAGCCAGTTTAGGCATTCACAAAATAGTAAATACTAATAAATGTTAGAATCATCTCTTGAAGGCGTGTTACTTATGTCAGAATCTAATACTTTATGGGCTTAAACCATCATGATTAATATATCTAATCAACGAAATTATTATAGAGTTTTAAGTAGTATTAGAATATCTTGTACACCCAAGATGTTTCAAAGCTTGAAGACTTTATTTATGATAGAAAATTTTACAAGAGCACAAAATACAACAAACAGAGTGCTAAAATTTAGCGTGCCTCGAATCCTAAACAAACTTACTATATATAGAAATAACATACCATAAAACTACAATAGACATTACATTTTATATTACCATATAATGGCAAGGCTATAAAAGTCTATAGTTGTAGAGATTCTAACTATAAAAGCTTATTCTCTTGTATAATGAAGGGGTATCTTTGTGTTCTTTGTTTGTTTTCCTTTTTCTCTTTAATGGGTCTATTTTGGGAAGATTCTCCTTCAGGTCAATAAAACTCATTTTTTTTAGATGTTCATCTAGTTCTACACCAAAATTTGTATGATTTTCCTACAAAACATGAGACTTGGTTATAATTCTATTGACTATTTGATGAAATAAACATGAGAATTGGTTATAATCCTTAGTTCTTTCTTCATTTCTTCCATGAGAATTGGTTATAATCCTTAGTTCTTTCTTCGTTTCTAGAAGTTTCCTCAAACGGACAAAGAGCTACCTTTGTTGTTCTTTTGAGATTTGGCTTGTAATATTCTAGTCTTGTAGTGATCATATCCACTATGTCTTGAACTTGAGTCGTCTGTCCAAAATTAAAATAAATTATAGACTTGAAAAGTCATAGAAGCGCATTGATTCACGCCTTTGATAGAGGCGCACCAATTCACCCGACTCTTGTACTTACCTCGTTTGTAGTTGGTAGAAGCACAACAAACTGAGGCCACCTTTCACCTAGGCACACCGCAGGCTCTTTTTTACGACACGAAGAACACTAAAGAAAGTGTCTTAGGTAGGGGCCTTAAACAAAGATTTCATTCATAAGAGACCTACAGGTAGTTATGCATTTGTAAACTAATGGGCAAAACAAGAAACTCCCTCATGAGTTCCAAAGGCTATCTTTTGGATGTTTGGTTCACACACTCTGATTTAACCAAAGATCCAGTTTGTTTATTTAACTGTCTGTAATCAACGCAAACACGCCAGTCCGCTTATTTAACATAAGAATCTCCATAAGAAAGGCTCAAAAGATATTAACTTAGATACAAGAAAAAAAGACATTTTCTCATTATTTGGCATTGGTTAATGGACAAAAGTACAAAGGTTGATTGATAATAAAAACACAAAGAAACATTTTACCAACATTTAAAAAAGGGTAGGCTCACACCCATCAAGTACACAAGCCAACACATCTTTGTAGTCTCTTGAGATGGTGAATGAATCATACACCTTCCCATCTCTGCTCTTCTTGTACTCGAAAAGGAGTGACGATTGGTTAAATGCAGTCATTTTCACAAACCCGTGATCAAGATCCTTATGTAAGCTCCAAGTAGTATTAATGTCAGTAAATTTCGACAAGTGGGCCCCGGCCCCACCCACCACAACATGGATTGTCCCGTTCACCGTGCCAGAATAGTGAGATTTCTCAGAGTTCACACATTGTTCCTAAGCCATCACCCCAAAAATCAAAAATTCGTTAGCAGGGTTTTGGTGGGTTCCGTGAGTTTTTAAGTAACGGGTATTCAGGGTTAAAAAAACACTGCAATGTTAAGTATTGTACCTCATAAACCGGGCAAGATCGTTCATAGTTATGGACATGACCGTAAAATGCAATGTCCACTTTGTATTTCTGCCATAGCTTCTGCAAACTCTCTCTTCCTTCGGGCTCCGCAAATGAGCCTGCCAATGCATAATAATAATCTGACGAGTAACCGAGCACACGGTGAGCAGCAAATATAAGCCACGGTTGGCTTTTCCTGTCTACTGATGCAAGACATTTCTCGATAAACGCGTGCTGTTCACTGCCTTCTCTCCAATCATGCTCGGTGTCCGCTACGCAGAAATGAAACATTCCATAATCAGCTGAATACCTGCAACAAGAAAATAAAAAAAAACATCAATTCCATTAATAAAAAATGATCCGGTTTATCAAATATTTGACTTTTGTTACCAGAATTTAGCTCTATTTTCAGCAGGAACATAAAACGTCGTCTCAGCTGGGACACCGCATTCCCCACCCGAGTCATTACCGTCATAAAAAGATCCACTTCCAGGCACGTCTCGTTCATGATTACCACTACACAAAAATGTTACAAAATGTAAACACATGATTGAAATATATGTGATATTGGAATAAAAAGTAAAACAAACCTTGCAATCATATATGGCACAACCGATGCAATGGGTTCCACTTGTGATGTAAATTGGTCCCATTGTGAAATGTACCCGTTTGAATAAACTATATCTCCTATGTGGAATACAGCGTCTATGTTATTAATGTCTTTAATCAGCTGGTCAGTCGTGTTAAGAGAACCGGGTTGGTAATCCATGTACTCATTGGATCCGTCACGTTCTGCCTGAAATATATGTTTAAAAAATGATAACTGATTTAATTACTGTACTTAGATTATGAACGTTTTAGCTTTACGTTTACCTTCCCCAAGTCACCGAATATAACAACACGTTGTAATGATTCCTGTCCTGGGTAAGGAGGTGATGTAAATGAATATTTCTTCTTGCTCCAAATGTATGTACCATTAGCTAACTTATGTCCCATTTTGTAAAAATACCTGGAATTTATAGTTAAAACTTATAATTATAATACAAATTATCGACTAGCAATAATCCTAAAGCATCAACAAATATAAATCTGAGTTAATTTCGTTTTTCGTCCCTATGATTTGTTGAAAATTATTAGACTATATTATTATGGGCCCACGGGCTCAGTTAGATTGCTAGGGTTACTCGTAATCTCTATATATTGCAACCTACTCATTCGATAATATTCATTCAGTAGCACACTTGTAACCTACTCATTCAATAATATTCATTCAGTATTTCACTATCTTACAAAAATAACCATTACAGTCCATTAATTTAAAAAATTGCCAAAACAATACAAGTATATTTAACTTAAAAATTGCGTGTGTTGGTTTAGATCTTGGTGTGTGTGTGTACGTGTGTTTATTTAACTTGTAATTTTTTAATTAAGAGGGGTATTATGGTCATTTCATATAAACGTATTGGTACTGTTTTGGCAATTTTTAAACCAATGGACTATAATGGTTATTTTCAACAAACCACAGGGACAAAAAAAACGTAATTAATTATAAAGATTTACTTGGTGTTCGGCCACAAATTGTTTAAGAAACTTGTATGTATGAAACCGGGATCACGCCAGCCAACTGTCCTTGCAGGTGAATCTGTAGGAAGTTCCAAATTTTATGATTAACGAATCATAATAACGTAATTTATGAAAATTACCTATAAGAACTACATATTCCAATCCTAATCTGAATTCATATTTCAATAAGACTAAAATACCATTTTCGTCCTTGAGGTTTGGCCAGTTTTGCGACTTTCGTCCAAAAGTTTTTTTTTTCCGCATCTGGATCCCAAATGTTTGAAATCTTGCCATTTTCATCCGGCTCGTTAACTACATTCATTTTTCTCCGTAAGTCAAGGGTATTTCCGTCTTCTTTGTTAACTAAAAGGGCAATTCGGTCTTTTTCAGCCTATGTAAAAAGACAGAATACCCCTGAAAAAGACAAAATTGCCCTTTAAGTTAACAAAAAAGACGAAAATACCCCTGACTTAACGGAGAAAAATGGGCGGAGTTAACGAGCCGGATGAAAATGGCAAGAATTTAAACCTTTTGGATCCAGATACGACAAAACAAACCTTTGGACGAAAGTCGCAAAAGCTGGCCACAGCTCAGGGACGAAATGGCATTTTACTCTTTTAATAAAGTGAACATACCACACATGCTATTTTGATGAAATGTTCGTGTTCCCGCAGGAGAAAGCATAGCGCGTTCACCAATGACTCCCCACGAGACAACAGGCGTCGCTTCGTTTATGTTGTAGCCACTTGTCCATGTCACAGTCATCTGCATTAACAAAATAAACATATATATAATGTTCACGATGTATATAAAAACACATTTGCAAAACTTACTTCATTCCAAGATTTTCCTAGAGCGAGGCGTGGATAAAGGGGTGCTTTCGGATTTGCAAATGAAATGAAGTTTGAATATGCCACTAATTTAGGCTGCCAATAAGAAAACATGACGATTCTCATAAGAACGAAACAAATCTGGAAGAAGGATCATATAATATGAAAAATACATACATTTGATAATCCACCGGAAAATAAGGCAAACGAGAAATCAGCTCGTTGATTGATTATCTGTAGTTTTAAGGTGCTTTTGCCTGTTTTTGCGTATCCGGGATTCGAGTAATTTGCAAATTGGTACTGTGAAAGAATCAAACTCTGATAAAGTCAACAAATTTCAAACACATATGATACAAATTATGAAACCAATAATTGAAGCTCCACTCACCTTGGTTGGAGCAGTGCATATGTATGGAACCTGCTGCATAGAATCAGCAGTCTCATAGTAACAAGTTGATGCACTGCATTATTTTAAAATCTCAATTTATTATTAAATTCAACAACTAAAATGTAATTAGTCACACAATATTGAACCCAAACTCACTTGAATCTAGCAGGAGAAAATACTCCAATCCAATCATCATTTGACGGTTTCGGATGCTTTAGCTCCACAGTCACCCATTCAGTATCCTTACCCTTAATCAAACGAACAACTAATCATCATAAGTCTCGATAACACATGTCGATGAACTTAAGTTTTACATACAAACAAATAAACGTAACCGGTAAAATCTCACTCATAGCAATAGCTAAGGGCTAATTCGCGTATCCGATTGAATTTAAATTTGAGTTAAATGGCATTTTAGTCCCTATGGTTTAGGCCATTTTATCAGTTTAGTCCGAAGGTTTCATTTTTCGCCTGTGGGTCCAAAAAGGTTTCATTGTTGCCATTTTAGTCCGTTGGGTTAACTTCATCCATTATTTTTGTTAACGAGAAAGGCAATTCAGTCACTTTATATGGCCGAATTGCCCCTCTAGTTAACAAAATTACATATAAAATGACTGAATTAGCTTCTCGTTAACAGAAAATGTGGACGAAGTTAATCTAGTTGACTAAAATGGCAACGGTAAAACCTTTTCGGACCCACATGCGAAAAGAAACTTTTGGACTAAACCGACAAAATGGCCCAAACCACATGGACTAAAATGGCATTTAACTCTTTAAATTTTATATAGTACAATTACAAAAAAAAAACTACATATGATATGAGGATATTTCATATAACTTATACCTTGAGACCAAGAACTGTAGGGTAAGCTTTAATGGATGCCTCATCATGAAGAGCAAGAACAGATCTGTGAATTGCGATTTTCGACAAGGGTTGTTCGGTGATGGGGTAATCACCTTTGATGATATGGGGTGATGCGAAAACAGCATAAAATGACAATGAGAATATGGAAATTGTATATAAGAAGATCTTCATTGAGGCAATTTCACAAACAGCTTATAGGCAAGAAACAGGTTTTTTTGTTTGTTGGAGGGTTTTGGGTTTTATTATGTGATTTGGGAAGATTCGAAGTAATATCCTGTTTCGAAGTTAACAAAGTCAGAAATTTAGAGTGATCCAAACGTTGATTCGAGTGGGATGAAGTCAACTTATTCAGTTATTTGTTTGTTTATAGTTAAGAAAGAGGGAGAATCTTTGAACTCTGATATACGGCCAATGATTTCGGAGAGTGCGAGTCAATTTTGGACTCTTTCGTTATCAAGGAAAATTAAGGATTTTTTTTTTTTAATTATCCAGGGGTCACCTGTATCCCATCTTTAATTGATAACAATATTTTAGGTAGGTATAAAAAAAAAATACTTTTAAAAGATTTGATCGAATCGCTATTCAAATTATTTTGATTTCTTTTTCCTTATCTTATCTCGTATATTATTTCAAGACAACAACTTTTGCAACTATTTGATGGTCCCAGAGGTTTGGACAGTTTTACCACTTTAGTCTAAATCTTAAACCTTTTGCATCTTGGTCTCTGTGGTTTGAGTTTTATTGCCATTTTGGTTCAAAAGTGATATTTGTCTTCTAAAATCCTGCTATTTTATTCTTTTCCTATGGAGCAAACGGTCATTTTAAACAAAGTTTGAGGTTTATTATATATATATATATATAATATATTAATGTTAAAATGATCATTTTGCCCCTAAGGAATATGACAAAATAGTAGGATTTTGGAAGACAAATATCACTTCTGGACCAAAATGACAATAAAACTAAAACCATAGGGACTCAGATGCAAAAGGTTTGAAATTTGGACTAAAGTGACAAAACTATCCAAACCTCAGGGACCAAAATGACAGTTTACTCTTATTATTATTATTATTATTATTATTATTATTATTATTATTATTATTATTACTATTACTATTACTATTATAAATCAGCTTAGCCTTTTAGGTTATTATTTAATGAAATATAACTAGATAAACCGAATTTATTTTATCAGTTATGATGATGATATGATACAAGTAATTACCAAAATTTTTATGTTTTGAAAGGATAAATAGGAATATATGATACTATGAAATTTTATGTTAATTTTAACTTTATTAAAATTGACTATGAACATTTCATAATATTGTTTTTTCATGTTTAATTGACATGAAACGTTCCCTTAGGTTATTGGTGGTAAGATATGCCATTCTTTGGTAAAATGATTAAAATTGAGTATGAACATTCTAGACCCGGTTTTATTATTACGGATGGTCAATACAACTGATGATAGTTTGTAGTTCTTTCAGATCCCCGTTCATAAATAAGGGTTCTTAAATAGGACATAGAGGTTGTGTGTTTCAATGTATTATATAAAGATTACGGATGGTTAATACAACTTGTGAAGAAAACGAGTTATTAAGCCGTTTTTTAAAATTTTAACACCATAAAGATATGTATGTTTCAATCAATGTATTATATAAAGATACATATGCAATTTTCTATAATGTGAATGATTCTTTTTCCAGCATACCAATATGGGTTACACAAAATTAAACAATATATCAAGAACCAACAAACTAAAACTAGATTACTAAGTAATAAGCTTGAAGTACAAGTGAAAACATTAATAAACTTTATCCTTCAAAAATACCATTTGCTAATTTGTCAAAGTGGTAGCTTCACAACCATCATGTACACATGCCAATACATCTCTATAGTCCCTTGTGATTGTGAAGTTATCATAGACTTCTCCATCAATACTCTTCTTGTACTCGAATAAAAGCGAGGAGTGATTACACGCGGTTAGTTTCACAATCCATAATCGCGATCTTTATACAGACTCCAATACGTATTATTATTCTCATTGTAATCCGACAAACGACTCCCTCCACCACCAACCACAACATGAATTGTCCCGTTCACAGTACCAGAATAATCAAATATCTCCGAGTTTACACAGTGATTCTACACAAACCACGACAAATAAGTTAATAACATTCTTGATTTATCGTTAAAAATTTATCATTGTAAAAGGGTAAGTAGTACCTGATATATAGGACAAGTTCTTTCATAGTTATGAACATGACCAAAAAATGTAATGTCCACTTTATATTTTTGCCATAGCTTTTGCAAGTGTGTTCGCCCCGTGGGCTCTTCAGTAGCACCCTTGTCGGCTAATCCACTGTTCGATGAATATCCAAGAACACGGTGAGCTGCAAATATCAGCCACGGTTGTTTTTGTCTATCAACCGAAGCTAAACATTTCTCTATCCATACATATTGTTCCGAACCCTCCCTCCAATCATGCTCAGAATCTGCTATACAAAAGTGAAACATTCCATAATCTGTTGAGTACCTGTAAACGTTATACAAATTTGAGATAAATAACAATTAAATTGTTATAAAAAAATATTTATTAATACCATTAATACCATAATTTAGCTCTGTTGTCCGCAGGAACGTAATACATGATCTCCGCTGGCACACCACACTCCCCACCTGAATCCGAAGTGTCATAGAAGGATCCGGAGTTTGGAAAATCGCGTTCATGGGTTCCACTACAAGATTTAAAAAAGATTCAAATTTTGTTAAAAAATTCTTATCTAAATTGTTACAAGTAGTTCACAACATCCTCGCTTTGTTGACCTGACTCAGCCTCATCATGTATGTTTGTTGCAGAAGGTGCTTTATGACTTAAGCATGCCCTGAGAGCTTTGTTTTCTAAACTATCAACATTTATACAAACCTTGCAATCATATATGGCTTTACTGATGAAATGGGTTCGACTTGCGCGGTGAATTGATCCCATTGTGAGAGAAATCCATTTGCATATGCCAAACCTCCTATATGGAAAACTATATCATAGTTTTTAAGGTCATTGATTAATTGGTGATGATTTGAATGAATATATTTTACTCCAAATAGTTAGTTCAGTTTTCAACAGATGTCCCACTCGGTATTCGTATCTGAAAATATTTTTGTTAACAAAATAAGATAAAACATGATCTAACCGAAAATATAAATATCACACATACAAGGTGTCAGACCACAATTCCTTTAGAAAACTAGTGTGGATAAAACCAGGATCACGCCATCCAGTTGTACGCGCAGGCGCACCTATAGGACCACCAAAATACGTACATAAGTCTATTTCGCCACTTTTTTATTTAACATATGTTATAGGTGTAACCGCTAACTACAGTTTTGGGGAATGATGAACCAACCTGGCCGAGTTGGGTGGGTCGGCTGGTTTTAATGGTTTGACTGCTTAACTGCTTGGTTTTGGCGGTTTGAACCAAAGTTTTTATTTGTTTTTCAAAATCATTAGTTTGTGTTAAAAATTTAAAAAGATAAAGAAAAATCATGATTATAGTGCATATACATAACCAAAAAATCCAAAAATGAAAAGTCATATATATATATATATAATAACAAAAGTTAAAGTACTGTATAGGATCGAATTGTTAAACCGGCAAACTGTCAAAACTTGAATGTTTGGGTCTCAAACCGACCAAACAACCGACTTGCTACAGTTTGGGTGATTCAGGCGGTTTCAAAACCGTTGACAAACCACTAAAACTTAAACTTATGAATCTCAAACCGACCAAAACAATCGACTTGCTACAGTTTAGACGGTTCAATCAACTTCAACAATTTATTGTATAAGATACACCATACCACACATGCTGCCACGTGTGAAGGTCAATGTTCCAGCCGGAGAAAGCTTTTTGTTATGGCCCTTCCTACCCCACTCAACAAGCGGGGTGGCTTCATCAATGTTGTAGCCACTGGTCCATGTTACTGTCATCTACACAACCACACAACACAATACATCATAATTATAATGTTACTGTCGTCGGCTAACCCCTTGGACCATGCCAAGGGGGCATCTGTGTCAAAAATCACAATAGTCTCGAACGAGTATGCACTTCACACCTTTTAACTCGTATGAATGTTTATTTTGATTTCCATTTGATCTTAAGAAAAACACCAAGTAACCAAATGATGTGATGACACTAAAATAACCAACAAATTTACATTTGACAAAAATATAAACATCACACAATACCATATAAAGATACCGATACTAGAAGACATAATATCATAAGCTAACGATGAAAGATAAATGTACCTCGTCCCAAGCCTTTCCATGAGCAAGATGAGGATACAAAGGGGCCTTCGGGTTTGCAAACGATATAGGGTCTGAAACAGCCACCAATTTTGGCTGTGAATCCAAAAACATAATTAGTCCCATATTCGAGAATCATGCTAGTTAAAACTTAAAAGTTAAATAAAGCACACATGTGCAAAGTTAAAGAATGACTTGACCCACATTTTTGAACCCTCCTGTAAACAATGCAAAGGAGAAATCTGCACGTTGGTTAATAATCTGAAAGCTCAATGTTGCTTTTCCTCGACGCACATAATCAGCGGTGGAGTGGTTTGCATATTTGTACTGTTACAAAACATGTCTCATGCTATTATTTAACATGAACTAAAAAAATAGAGATACGTTCAACACATAAGGCTAGGCGTTGTGGAGTAGCGCCCTCCTCCACATTAGCCTTTAATGCCTTGTAACACCAAAACAGGGGCGCTAATTGGGGGGGGGGGTCGCTAACCCCTTACAGGGCGTGAGTGAGAAAAGAGTGAACCCCCTTTTCACATCAACCAATCAACAATTTTAATTTTTCTTATTTTATTATTAGTTAAACCACAACATGATAGTTAAAGGGTGAGTTAGTTAAAGTCCATTGTCTACGTGGCAGTGATGTGGCGGGGTGTTATTACACTTTTAGGGTCTATTTGGTATGACGTAATAGAATGACGAGGGAATGGAATGAATGAGGTAATGGAATAGACAAAGGAATGAAATGGATCATTACCATTCCATAGTGCCATTTGGTTACCGTGTAAGAATGGAATGAATTACCTTGTGTTGTTTGGTATACAGGAAAAGGCGAAGGAATAAAATCGACGATGGGTGGTGGTAGTGGGTGGTTGCGGTGCGGTGGGTGGCGTCGGTGGAGGGTGGCGGCGACGAATGGTGACGATGGTCGGTGGTGGTGGTGGCGGTAGTTGGCGGTGGTCGATGGCGGAGGGTGGCGGCAGTATGGTCGACGGTCGCAAGTGGCGACGGTGGTTGGGTGGTTGGGTGGCGGTAGCACCAATGGTTGGAGAAGGTGGTGGCGGTGGAGGGTGGCGACGACGGGTGGTAGTGATGGTCGATGGTGGTGGTGGCGGCCGGTGTTGGCGGGTAGAGAAGGTGGCAGTGGTGGCGGGTGGTGGTGGTTAGCGGCTGAGGGTGGCGGTGGTGATGAGTGGTGGCGGCGGGTGATGGTGATGGTCGGCGGCAGAGGGTGGCGGGTGGTGAAAGTGGCGGGTGGCGGGTGTGTTGGGTGATGTTGGTGATAAAGGGTGAGAGGGGGAATGGAATTTAAAAAAAGCAAGGGTAGTGGATGGAATGGATTTGAGGGAATGGAATGCCCTATGTAATGGGTGATTCCATTACCTTGATCAACCAAATACATCTTTTTTCATTCCCTCGTAATAGTTCATTCCATTCCTTCTCTCATTCCCGCAATACCAAACACTACCTTATAGTTAAACCACAACGCATAGCATAATCAAGAATAAGTAGATAACTACAAAAACGCATAAACACGTGTATCTTTGTCAATGTAATGCATAAGGCGGTTACGTAATTGCCTAACCCACACTTTTTCTCTCTCTCCTTAAATAAGGAAAGTACTTTGTACAAGTGTATTATGCACTTATCATAGTTCGTACCTTTATTGGGGATGTGCATATATATGAAGCCTCTTGCCAGGTACCAGTTTCCGTGTAACAATCTGATGAACTATTAAATTCATTAAGGTGTTAGAATTTGTTTTAAAAACAAATTACAAGATGCAAGAACTTAAAGATGTATTATAGGTGTCGATAGGTAAGATCGTTTACTTGAACTTGGCCGGTGAAAAAAACGCCTCCCCAATCATCATTGGTCGGTCTTGGGTACTCGAGATTCACGTTGATCCATTCGGTATCTTCACCCTATGAGCATATCAACAGTTATGTATTATACTATGTTGTTATCAAACTTTGTTCTAGCTATAGATTGTAACAAAACATACATAATCACATCCATAACGCCTCATTAATGTTACCGATGAAACTTACTAGAATTCTAATGTGTAAACAAAGATGAAGTAAACATTTTCTTACCTTAGACCCGGGAAGAAAAGGGTTGGCACGAATGGAAGCTGATTCATGGAGCGCGATAACAGCCTTATGAATGTCGATTTTGGCAAGTGGTTGTTCGACAGTTGGAGCATGAACATGTTGATCAGGGACACTGCTTACATGACTAGGGTATGATGAAGCATGATGAACTCCATATGCGATATCATTTGAGACCAAAAGCAAGAACAACGCGAAAAGATGATTGAACGTAGACATCGTCAAACACTTGTCATGAAGACATTTAGCTTATTTATAGGTGGTAATCACAAAGTCATGAAGATCAACAATATTGTGATGAAAGATATATATTATAAATTTCAAAGATGATCAGTTGGTTAGACAACCACATAAAGATAATGTGACGAGTACATCCAAAATGCAAAAATGGGGTTCTCTAGAAAGTTGCACCAAACCTTCATGAACTCTAAAAATACTCGTTTTCCTTAAAGTCGAGGGGTGAATCTGTCGATGTTAAAAGTTGAGAGGAGTGAGATGAAAAAAACAAAAGTCCAAATTACTGTAGCAATGTAGTCAACAAAATTATATATATAATAATAATCATGAAGAATACTATACTATCTTTAGCATCAGATGGCGGTCCAGAAACTTTGGTCTTTAACCCCTTTTAACGAGTTCTCATTAATGTGTATGGATCCACAATTGATCGGAGAATAAGACGAAGTGTAACCGGTCTATCTCCTTAACCATTGTAACGATTTGGATAGCCTCTCGGTGGATCCTTGTAGCAACATATCAAACACCAAATATAGCATAATGGTACCGATGTGTTCGTTAAGGCATTCTCCTCCCAAGTAGTGTAGGTTCAAGTCCCATTACGGGAAAAAAGAGAGTAGGTTAGTTTGCGATAAAAAAATATTTATTTTCAATTTTTAAGCAACTTTAAAGTTGAGAAATACATTACATTCATTACAACAAAAGGTACATTTATTCTATAATGAAATACCATACTAATGAAACATGAAAGCTAAATTTACAATTTTCAGTTGAATTGGAAGCTAAGCTGCAAGTGTAGCGGGTTCGCAACCATCGTGAACACAAGCCAACACGTCTTTGTATTCTCTGGTAATAGTGATCGAGTCGTAAACTTCTCCATCGCTGCTTTTCTTGTACTCCATAAGCAACGATGATTGATTAAACGCAGTGAGTTTTACAAACCCGAAATCATGATCTTTGTGAATGCTCCAAACTGTATCCAGCTCTGAGAAATCAGATAAATGACTACCTCCACCACCGGCAACTATATGGATCGTTCCGTTCACTGTACCCGAGTAGTGAGATTTCTCATTGTTCACACATTGATTCTACATGAACACATATAAAAGGTTTGTAACATAATTAGAAAAAAAGTGATCATTTTTGGTAAAAAAAAACAAAAAAAAAAACTATTTTACATAAGAAAGAATTTTATCTTAATTATAAGTGCTCTAAGCTATAATTTTTCAAACCATGGTACCTGATAAATGGGGCAAACTCTTTCATAGTTATGAACATGGCCGAAGAATGCGATATCAACCTTGTATTTTTGCCACAAATGCTGCAAGTGTTCTCGACCCATGGGCTCCTCAAACGAGCCTTCAAGTCCGTACCATTCGTTTGATGAATACCCGAGAACACGATGAGCAACAAAAATAAGCCATGGCTGTTTATGCCTATTGGCTGATGCCAAACATTTCTCTATAAACGCATATTGTTCTGTACCGATCCTCCAATCGTGTTCTGTATCCGCTACACAAAAATGAAACATCCCGTAATCCATCGAGTACCTAAAAATGATCATACAATATTGTTGTAACCAGTTAAGTACCAAAACTTGTCAAAAGGTTATTAAAAGCATGGTATTGTCGAAAATACCAAAATTTTGCTCGGTTTTCCGCAGGAACGTAGAACAACGTCTCGGCTGGCACACCACACTCGCCACCAGAATCGTCTACATCGTAAAACGATCCACTGTTTGGCCAATCACGTTCATGATTTCCACTGAAAAAGCCAAAATTTGCACAAAACAAAAGATCTTTATAACCTTTTTTCAGAATAACCTCAAGATTTTTAGTTTATAAATTCAAGGAAATTAGATTTTAATAATCCCAACGATAAATTACTAGTTAAAAAAAATTATACTGGTAATTTGATCATCGGCACTCCTAACTTCGCTAAAATTGAAACAGGTCGAAAATTACAAACCTGGCAACCATATAGGGGACTTTTGAACTAATGGGGTCCATCTGTGCCAAAAATTGATCCCATTGAGAAATGTATCCATTGGCATATGACATATCTCCTATGTGCAAAACAATATCGTAATTTTCCAAATCTTTTATGAGTGTGTCCGTCGTATTGATTGCACCAGGATGCTTGTTGCTATACGCGTTAGAGCCATCACGTTCTCCTTTTCCCATATCTCCAAATATTATCACACGTTGTAACGAGTCCTGGCCAGGGTAAGGTGGCGCTTTGAACGAGTATGTCTTGCTCCAAACATACTCGCCATTTTGTAACACATGACCCATTCGGTACATGTACCTAGAAAACCATTACAAAATATTTAATCGACCCCGTTGCAAGCACTAGTAGAATGTTCAAGTTTAAAACATTAACAAGTTGAATTAGGTTGCATACACCATGTTTGGCCAAAGATTCTTCAAGAAAGCCGTGTGTATGAAGCCTGGATCTCACCATCCTACACCACGCGCTGCTCCTCCTGTACATATAAAGATTGTGGTAATTTGAGGCATATGAAAGAACAACTGAAAATCAAATCTCTTTGTATAGAGTACAGTGAAAGAATAATGATAAAGTTAACCAAAATAATAATAATAAATAATAATAATAAACCATCAGTAACTATTCAAACTAGAGATATATGGATGACTAACAAAGAAATGTAACAATAACTAACAAACAAACAAAGTTAAAAGACAAACTATATACAAATGATGATAAAGATAATAGAATTTGGATCAAGAAGAAGATCGAAGAGATAGTTACCACACATGTCGTTTTGAGTGAATGTTAGTGTTCCGGCGGGTGAACGTGACTGTGCTTGGTGGTGGCCTTTCATAGCCCATTCGACAAATGGCACCGCTTCATCTATGTTGTAGCCGCTCGACCATGTTACTGTCATCTTTTCAAACACCAAAGATATTGTATTCTTAGTTTAATTCATCATGCATGTGTAGAATCTTATATATCATATAAATCATCTAACACTAACAACATGCTATCTATCTAGCTTAATTACGTTTTTACATGATCTGAGGATGGTGATCAATTAAAAGTTAAAACTCACCTCATCCCAAGTCTTTCCAAGAGCAAGGCGAGGATAAAGAGGCGCTTTCGGGTTTGCAAATGTTATAGTATTCGAGACTGCTTTTAGTTCCGGCTGCATTTTAACGATATGTGAGTTATAAACCATAACTAAATAACGGCAGCCGAAGAACAACAATAAGTACCTTCGAGTAGCCACCAGAGAACAATGCAAAAGAAAAATCAGAACGTTGGTTTATGATCTGCAACCTTAGTGAACTTTTGCCTGTATTCACGTAATCCGAATTTTCGTAGCTCACATTCATGAACTGTGATGAATACATTCATATTTAGGTTCAACGAAATGATTGCAACGAAGAACAAAAGATGTTGGTGAATAATGTTATCATCATTATTATTATTATATTATAAATTAAAAAAAAAAACTAAAATTGGGGCTCGTTCAAGCTTTGTATTTCATGCTCAGGCTCGATAACTAAATACACTCTATTTCAGGCTCAGGCTCGATAACGAAATGCACTCTATTTCAGGCTCGAGCTCGAGCTCGTTCGAGCTTTTAACCGAGCCGATCACGAGTAGCTTTCGAGCCTCTGGGCTTGTTTACACCCCTAGTGAACACATAGGGTGGGGTTCTGTTAAGAGTAATAGTGTCCATTCCGGCCTAATAACTGTCTTATATTATTAGTTAAGGGACACAATTCGAGGGAAAATTGCAAAAATAAACACTGACCAAACAAAATTGCAAATTTGTGGAAAAAAATGCCGGCTAAGCGTTGATAATTCAGTTTGGTCAATGCTTATTTTTGCAAATTTTTCCTGATTCGGAGTTATATTAGCTTTTAGTTGGACCTTTTGGAATCTATCCCGGTTAACAATATTAACAGAGTTATATTAACCCGTTTGTAGTAACCTCATTAGCAAAGGATGTGTTATGAAGTGAAAATTTTGAAAAAAAAAGGTGACGAAACTAACCTTTATAGGAGATGTACAAATATATGGAGGTTGTATCCTTGTATAATCTTCAAAAGAGCAAGTTGATCCACTGGCATTGCAACATGATGAATTATATATTAATATTATCACACACAGATTACTGAAAATTAAAGCAAAAATTACTTGAATTGTGCTGGAGAGAAAACAGCAACCCAATCATCAGGAGAAGGTTCTGGATGGTCAACTTGGATAGTAACCCATTCAGTATCCTCACCCTTCAAATTAACAAAAAAATATCATAAACAAAATATTCTAAATATTAAGCATAGAGATATGTCCGTCAACCGCCTCTTGGCCCAATGACACCACGTGTTAAGTCCCACTAAAGTGGTGCGGGCTCGAGTCACAAAGTAGGTGAATGTTAAGAGTAAATTTTATGAGTATGTGTTCGATGTTAAAAAAGGCTCAAACTATTGGCACACCTTTGGTGTCTATTTGCACACTTTAGGGTTTATGTATGCCACGTACAGTACATGACGTATCTGACTGGTGTTAGTTGTGGTCTGGCTACTCCTATATGCCGCGTACAAGCCTATACGCGACGTATACGAGGGGTAAAGAAAGACCATTTTACCCCTAGTTTGGGCTATGTATAGGTCCTAAACCAGGGGTAAAATGGTCTTTTTTCTTTATACGCGGCGTATAGGACCATGATAGAACACAATAAGAGATTCTCTTGGAAATTGGAAAAGGTAGCTATACGCCACGTACAAGTCTGTACGTGGTGTATATATGAGTCCCAACTCTCAATGAGTGTGCAAATAGGCATTAAGGTGTGTGAATATGCACACAAAAAAAGAGTTAACTACATAGTTAGTCCTTATGGTTTGCACAAAATAACATACTTAGGTACTAATAGTTTAAAATCACCTTCTAGGGTATTAATTTTTCATTTTGTAATGCTTGGAGGTATTAACTTCTAGAGTATTAACATAGTTAGTCCATGTGGTTTGCATAAAATAACATACTTAGGTACTAATAGTTTAACAAACAATTAACTTTAATACCTCCAAACGTTACAAAATGAAAAGTTAATACCCTAGAATATAATTTTAAACTATTAGTACCTAAGTATGTTACTTTGTGCAAACCACAGGGACTAACTATGTAATTAACTCCAAAAAAAAGACATATGGTCAATACCTTTAACCCAAGAACATTAGGTGAAGCTTTAACCGATGCATCTTCATGGAGGGCTAAAACCGCCTCATAGATTGCAATTTCCGCTAGTGGTTGTTCGTTAAACTTGGTCGAACCACCTTGGCGGTGACCGCTCGCAAGTGTTCGATAGTAACGAGACGTGCCATGGGTTAATGGAATGGAAGTAAATGTAGTTAAAAATGTCACAAAAATGAAACATAATTGAATCTTCATTCTATGCATGTTGAATGAAGAAACCAACAGTTAGTTGAATAAATGGCTGAATAATATATATAGCAAATTAACATGCAACGTTCGATTCACACTTTGGACTTGTTAGTTTATTCTATATATGTGTAATATAATATTAATATTGCGTTATGCTCTTCTGAACAATGAGGGTACCTATGAAACGTAAACAATAAACAATTCAAAAGTGAAAAAAGAAAATAGTTCGTATCGAAGAAAAGAATAAAGATAAGATATAAAGAAGAGTATGTGTGTTCTTGCATAGTAACTTAAGGCTTCAATAATAAGCGTATCTATCAATCATCATGTGATCACTATTCACTACTAGAAAAATATACCATATATATAAGAGAGTTTTATTAAGGAGATGTATATTTCACAAGTAGATATTTTTTTTAGAATGATTAACTCACACAACCTATATAACGCAAAGTAACATCTTTGAGTATCGCATATGTTTACCCACATTGTTGCTTCAACGTTTTATGTGCAAACATGGAATTCGTTGGATATGATTATTGCAAAGAGTTGTAGTAATAATAATGTTTCATTAAACTTAGGGTTGTTTGGCAACTTTTGAATGGTTAAGTGTTGAACCAGTAAGAGATGTCTGAACCACTAAGTGCTGAACCAGTAAGATGTCTGAACCATTAAAAGCCAATACAATGTTCAACCGTTTAGAGACAAATATCTGAACAATTAAGATTAGAGGTCTTAATCATTCAGACTCAGTATAATAACTTAACCATTAGTAGTTATTGAATTTAACATATGAAATATCCTTTTTTGATATAAAAAAAACAAAACAGATAATAAGAAGAATAAATATTAAATCAAATTGTTAAGTAAGGATAATAAAGTTACGATCAATAAAGTTACGAGTGTTAGCATCAGATATATTTTTAAACTATTAGATAGAGAAGATAAAATTAGGAACACACGCTAAAAATATGTCCACCTAAAAATCAATAAATCCGTTATTAGGTCACGTGGTTATTAAATATAAACTTCATGGTAGAGTAGTGAGGTTTCATGTGCAATTTTAGAATAAGGATTACCTTCAAGTTTTATTAATGACATAAATACTTTGTATCTGTTAGTAATGACAACTAGTGGGATTCCCTCACGGGATCCGGCGAGAGTTTTGTTTGGTTCGTTGTGATACTGACACTAATCAGTATAGTAACCGAAAAAGAAATCCTACAAATAAAGTTGTGATACACCCAAAAGAATATCGACACATGTTTTACATCAATCAGTACCAAGAATACGAATATCGGTATCGGTTCCAATAATATTGAAATTGTGCCGATGTTGTTCGGTTGATATCAGTTTGATACTGATATCGGTACTCGCTATAGCTTACAATAACTTTGTTTTAAAAAAAATTACAGACATGTAGAGATAAAAAAAAATCAAACAAAACTACATATTAAGCCTTTCTTTTAGAAAAGTTAACAAAACAAAAATATAAAAATGTTATGAACTAAAAGGATATATTATTTATCAATCAACTTAAATTTACTTTTCAGGTTAAAAACGTAAAATATTGATTTTCAATACACGGCTGAATATTTTAATGTAAAATAATTAAAAGGCTTAATGGTTGCATCCGCAATCGCATATTAAAAGCAGTGGTGTTCATGAGCCGATCCGATTCGAGTGAGGGTCTGTTCGTGCTCGGATTGAATTACAACCGATCCGATCCGATCGGATCGAATTTGCAAAACCGAGCACAAAAGTGATGCTCATGCTCGGATTGAATTTGAATTGAGGGGATCGTTTTTGCTCGGTTTTTTTCTGCACCGAAATTAAAACATGTGTAGCAACACACAAAAAAAAACTGAAATAAATACTTTTACAAGACTGCATTCACAAAAACCAATCCTAACTTAATTAAAACATGTCCAACACCTTACTAACAAAAGCAATACATAACTAAAATCATGATTCTAAATCTAAAAATGTTCTTAACAATATCAATAAACACAAAATAAAGTGCGAAATACAAATTGTTATTTAGCTCAAAAGCCATAAACTTCTTCTTTTAATTTTTCTTGGGCTACTTGTCTATATAACTATATATATATATATAATCTTTAAAATCTATAATATATATTAATTATTTAATAAAAATAATTCGAGCGATGGACGAGCGAGTGGACCTTTGCTCATGCTTGGCTCGTTTTCAAATCGAACCGAGCCGAGCGGCTCATTTACAAACTGAGCGAGAATCGAACGAGCATTTTTCGGGCATTTTTCGAGCGATCATCGAGCGATCCTTGATCGTTGAGCAGTTTGGACAGCGCTAATTAAAAGCATGTAAAATGGCAACTGAGAACGATGATCATGCTTGGGTAGTTAGGTGGCCCGGCCCAACTCGTTTAAGAGGGAGCCTTCAAATTTGGGCTACTTAAAAATGTAAACTCTTTTAAGAGCGATAAAGTATTTGCATAATTTTACAATATATAAATGGCAATGGCATGTCATTTTTTATATATAGAGAACTAAGTTAGAATCCTATGTGTTACAAGGGTTGAGTAAATGTAATTTAATATAATAAGTAGTTAAAAAAGTTATATATTTTAATAAACCGTGTATTACACAAGTTGAAAATATAACATAATCGGTTAAGACACATAGTCGTCAAGATATGTATTTTAAAAATGAGCGTTAAAGTACTATTTACTTCTAATAACATTATTTTATATTTATTTATTATTAGGTTATAAATCCATGTATTAGACGGGGTTGGATTAATAAAATATTAATGTGAAAAGAAATAAAGAATATAGTTGTGAAAAGAAGTTATATTATAAGCATATTTACATGTTATTTGATTTCTTATTATTTTATATCCAAAATATCATTTAACATAATAAATATGAAAAACAAAAGGGTAAAAGAAAAAAATAATATTCATTCGATTAAATAGGATTATGTGAGAATTGTGATTAAAATCTATATGCATATAAATATAAACTTTAATTTTAAAGTTACTTATTTCTTTATTGGTGGATATTTTAGATTGTAAATCAAGCTAACAACAAATGATAATCCATATCCCAAATATGATAAATGAGCCGTAATTTCATAAATATTCGAACAATGTGCACTAAAGTAAATAATAATTACCTATCAACTTTTACGTTAAATTAGATAAATAATAATGGTCATAATATCTATTTATTTAGATTGGAAATACAATAATAATTATTCATAAGATGTTAAACTAAATAATATTTAGTAGGATGATAATCTATAATTAATTAGAAAAGATTAAAACTAAAATAATAATTATCCATAAAACATGACCTAATATGATGACAAGTGTCCCAAACTTGGTTTCTTTTATTATATAGTATAGATATCTTTAATTAAAAAATCGATATGTATGAACGCTATTAAATTCAATTTACTGTCATAACTGAACATATACGAAAGATCGATGTTGAATTTGAAAACAACCGATTGTTATAAGTCAACTTCAACTAGGATCTATAACTGACGGATCATACCTATTCATTGTTAAAAAGTTTCCCTTGTATGATGTCAGGGCTGGCCCAGATCAAGTGCGAGCGACCACTCTAGCCCAAATAAAAAATCGGCTGGATTTCAAACAGATCTAAGCACACTTCTATCAGCCGGTGGAAATGGTGTTGTTTGTTTTGGTTCCTTTGTACTTCTTTCGGCTGCGCTGGTTTGTTCAATGATAATTTGCCTTCTAAAAAATAAAAAAAAATCGGCCCGAAGAATATTTTTTGTGATTTTCGGAAACAACCCTCCATGATGACGTGAAAAAAGCGCTCATGTGTAACCAAATGATAAAAGTGATTTTTTCATGGAAAAGTAGATCTAACAAAATAATAATAACTAGCCTGAAACCCCCCCACGTTGCGGGGCGTGGGACGTAAAACCGTGTTATCATCGTTGTGAAGCCATGGGTGTAAAACCGTGCTAAGTAGCAACTGAACCATGACCAAAACTTGGAAAAACGTAAAATAATTTTTAATACAAAGAAACTCACGTGATGTAAAACTACCAAACATCTTTCTAAATAGCAAACCAAACGAAAAAAATACTAAGGAACCAAAGATGAGCACTAAACACTGTGCTAAATAGCAAGCGAACAATGACTAAATCCTGAAAAAAAAAACAAACAATATGATCACTATATGATCATACCACAAAAGACAAAAATATGATCATAGCACAAAAGACAAAAATATGATCACTGTTCATCAATATGTGATGAATTAATACATATATATGAATTACAATGATTGTGAGTTCAAATCTAACAAAAGGCGAGTGTGGTGATTTTGGTTGTTAAAAATAAATAACAATGATGATGATACCGATGACGATGATGATAATCATAATAATAACAAAACGTGGATAATAAATCTGGTAAAAATATGAAGATAAACAAATAGTAAAAAAAACAAATAAAAAGACTGGATAAAAAGTAGGGGGTCAAACCGCTTAGATGTGGTTCAAACTCAAGAGCTAGTAGTCTTAAACGACGGGCATTACTACTAAGCCAAGTGCAACTTTTGTGTGTATATATATATATATATACACACTAGTAAGTTAGAAAACCAGTTTCTTACACGAGTTGATAATATAAATTTTAAATAATTAATAACAAGGCTTTAGAAGTTATAAATTAATATTTTCAGATAAGATATATTTACAAAAATAATAGATATGATCAAAGTAATGAAATAAGAGAAGCAGAAAATATAATCTTGTACTCAAAAGTATTTTTAAAAATGACACAACCAATTACTTATATATTAGGTAAGTAGAATAGATATTATGTGACAAAATTTGAACGAGGAAGACACTATTTACACTGAAACGCAAATCAACTTGAATTTATACGACAGTCAGCACAGAAAATTCGATTACATAGTCTTTAAAAAGTTGAGGGGTCGTAAGTACCAATCTTAAAAGTTGAAAGGTGAAATAATTGAAAAAAAAAACAACAAAAAGGAAAAAAACCAATGAATGGATGCTATCTACATGTTTGCTACTATACACCAATCTTGTATTTGTAATTATATACAATACAATATATACAATTTGCACGTTCATGGTTCATCTCCACTTCGACCCACTTACGGTATACACGTATAACCTATATATATGTGGGCGTTCGGGGACAAAAGTGAAAGTGTACAAATTTTAATGTTATTGTATTAATTTCGTGAAAATAACGTTAAAAGAGGGGGATTGTTAATCATGCATCATGTGGTGGCGTTGATAGCCGAAAGATAAAGGGGTACATACACTAATTGGCATTTGTCTCAATTGCTGAGTGTTATGTGTCTTACGTCCAAGGCTTGATGCAAAACTACTTTCGAGCCGGGGGTCTCACTGTAAGCAGTCTCTCTATTCCTACGAGGTAAAGGTAAGACTGTCTACATCTTACCCTCCCCAGGCCCTACCTTAGTTTTACGATTGATAGGATTTACTAAGTATGATGATGATGGTTGTCTTGTAATGCACGTTCGAGTCATTCATCTCGTTGCCGTTTAAAGTTTGAACTTGATGGGATTCTGCCATCGCAACTTCTCCTTTTGTCTCGATTATGGTTTCAAATGGCCCACTATTAGCATTGGGTTCTTTTGAGGTGTCTCTTCATCTATTAAACAAATAGATTATATTTCTTTTTGGGTTTCAAGCAGTCGATGTGCGTGCTTTGAGTTTAACGATACTACCGAACATGTTTTTTTTTTACTTTTTCTAAGAAAAAAAATGATGCAATTTCACAAGTGTCTTAAATTTGTACTTTTTCTAATTCACAAGTGTCTTAAATTTGTACTTTTTCTAAGAAAAAAAATGATCCAATTTCCCAAGTGTTAAAATATGAGACCCCTTCAAAAATCAATCTTTAATATAGTTTTGTATATAATATTTTTTTCTTCTAATTTCTAATTTAGATCATGGTTGTTCGCATATTTCGTTCCACACCACTTGTAACCTAGTGGTAGAGAGGTTTGAGTTCTCTAGTAGATATCCAAGTTCAATCGACACTTGTGTCAATTTGGTGGATTAGGCAATGATGAATAGAGGCTAGCCTCCTTGCAGAGGTGTCAGGTTCTATCCTGAGCCAACCCGGGTTTTGTCCCACCTTGTGTTATGCCATAGTGTTCAAATCTTGTGGTGACACGATATCTGTCAAGTGTAGTCGCCGGTATGGTTTCGCCTGGGAAGGCCCAAGCCAAACTCTGAAACCAGTGTAGGCCCAGCTAAGACAACATAGTCTAACTAGAGTGAGACAATAGGCTCTACAATTTGGGAAGTGCGGTGGCCTAACATAAGAAAGTCGTCGTCCAAAAAAAATATAATTTTATCACTTTTGTTCACTATATTAATCTGAAAAAGTCCTCTGCAGTGTTTAAGAGAGAGATTTGTAGGCCTGTAAACAAACCGAACGTTCATGAACTGTTCGTGAACTTGTTCGGCGGGAAGTTCGTTTATTTAATAAATGAACGAACACGAACAAAAAATTGTGTTCGTTTAATTAAATGAACGAACATGAACACACCTTGTGTTTGTTCACTTATGTTCGTGAACGTTCGTTTATGTTCGTGAACGTTCGTTTATGTTCGTTTATTTATGTTCATGAACGTTCGTTTATGTTTTTGTAAATATATAAATAGTTATAATTATATAAATGTTAGGATTTCTAACTACTTATATAAATAAAACTAATTAGTAATCGAGTTTTCAGTAATAAAAAAAACAAATTTTTAAATTTTTTCTTCACTTACTTAATATTTATATAAAAAAATACTTAATTTTAGTATCTATGAACCCTAATTTAGATGTGTTTTCGGATTAAATGTAACATATTAGACATTTTTGTTTGTGTTCAATAATGTTAAATTGTGTTTGTTTATTTTTGTAATTACGTTCATTTGTGTTCGTTTATATTTATTCAATCATGTTTATTTATGTTTATTCAACTATGTTCAGTTAAACTTTTTTTGTGTATGTTCGTTTATGTTCGTGAACTATTTGTTTAGGCTTTAAACAAACGAACACGAACATGGCCGATTTCTTAATGAACGAACACGAACAAAAAAATGTGTTCGATTATATGTTCGTGTTCATGTTCGTGTTCGGTTAAAGTTAAATGAACGAACACAGACATGCCAATGTTCGTGTTCGTTCGATCCGTTTACAGGCCTAGAGATTTGTGTTTGTGTTTGTATATTTGTATTTTAGTTTTCGGGAAAAATTTATGATATCTCATTTACCATTATCAAACCAGTTATTGTTGAGTTTATGATAAATACTCTTATCACTTCGGTTCTCAACGTGATTAAATTTATGTGTAGTTACGAGTTAGAATGCTAGGTGTGTTTGATTATGATTCTCATAAGCTTATCACTTTGGTTCTAAAGTCAAATAACAAAACAAAAATAAGTGCGACTAATTATCACAATTTCGACTAAAAACATAATAACTAAACGTATAGAATGCTAAAACGCCTCTCAAATTGACTAAACCTTGTTTATTCACAATTCAAGAAATTACTTGTACGATATCTCATAAATTTGGGTGGACCATCGTCTCCGAACGAGTTAGTCTTTAATCTTGATTTTGCTCTCATATGATCTGCCTAAAACAATATAATATGATCTCACCCACGACCCCTCAATACAGCTGCGTAAATGCATGGTTAGGTGATATAGGCTCTTGCCTTTTGAGGAGAAGACCAGAGTTTAATTCAGGATAAATTAAGTATAAATAATTAGGTAAACTTTAATATTTCACCATTAATCAAAATTTAGGGGTGGGGGGTTGAGAATAAAAAGGGTGACAATGAGACCGACAACACCTTTGACACCCCTTACTAGCATTTCAACCCTTTTTTTAAATGGAAAATTAGCCTGTAATAATATCAGCTAGACCTTATTGGCCATTAACAATCCTACCTCAGAATATTCCCTCCACCAGTCCCACCTTTCACCTATTTTTCCTACAATGATCCCCTGTTAAAAAAACTTAACGGAGTTAAGCTTTTTTCCAAATTACAAACAGATTTTTTAGGGCTTTTGATTAGAACGACGATACGAGTCCATTGATGTAAAACTTGCCTCGAAACGGTGCTCCAAACGATGAAAACGGCGCTTCAACTGGGGTATTTAAATTTCCAATTAACCAAAATCAAGTCACTTGGAGCACCATTTCAAAGTAAGTTTACATCAATGGACTCGTACCATCGTTCTGATCAAAAACCCTAAAAATTTGTTTGTAATTTGAAAAATAAAACTTAACTCCGTTAAGTTTTTTTAACGGGGGACCATTATAGGAAAAATAGGTTAAAGGTGGGACTGGTGGGGTGAATATTCTGAGGTGGGATTATTATTGGCCAATAAGCTCTAGGTGAGATTATTACAGGCCAATTCTCCTTTTTAAATTAGTTTCATTATTGTAATTGCCTTTAAAATTTTAGATTTTTGTCATTGCTAACTTCATCTTTTATAAACTTTATATTGTACACTTTTAAGTAATCGATGTCTTCATATTCGGATCTACGATTTTACTTCTTATGTCGTATTTTTGTTTAACCTGCTTTGAAAGTTTATGCAGTACAATATTGACTTATTGAGTATAGTGTTATGTTGTAAGTACAAGTTTTAACTTGATCGATAAAGTGAGACATAATGATCTTCTTAACACTATATGATCTTTTTGTAATTGAGATTTTGGATTTTATCTTTTTGTAATTGAGATTTTGGATTTTCCTTTTCCTTTTCACATCCTGATTCCTAGATGAAGGTTATTGTGTCTTTTTTTTGGCATCTTAACTATAATTTGTAGATTTTAAAGTTATGTATCTTTTGATTTAGTAGTTATTTTACACGTTTGTTAATGTGGGTTTATTTTATGTTTTGGAGTTGTAAATATTAGAAAATATGAATTGTAGAGATTGATACGACAATGATGATTTGACATTTTCACCCATTTAGTAACACACATGACATTTTTGACACAATCATGTTAGCTTCAAGGAAAAGAAAATGTTTTTCATGAAAATCCGTGAATCATGTAGAAAAGGTGTAAAACAATAAAATGATATTTGTTATATTACTTTTTATGGTTTGTTATATCGGTGTTGTATTCAGGGGTGTCGGTTGTAAACATCTGTGTAACATGTTAAAAGTAGGGATTCGCATTGAAAAATGTCAGTATCGAACCGTACCATATTAATCAAAATCAGGTACCAATTCAGTACCAATTCAGTACCCATTTTTTACGTTTTTTGAGATTGGTACTTTCGGGGTTCAGCACGGTATGGTACTTTACCTACTTTTTACCTTCGAATATCGTATAATATATATCGAGCATTTTCGGTATCAGTTCCGGTACCCGATTTTCGGGATCAATACTTTCGGCAACGACACTTTACGGAGCACTAGGTTAAAGTGGTTGAGTGTAGACACAAAGTTCAAAAACTTATGTACGAAATCACGAAAGTTTATAGGTTTTCTTTTTGGAACAACGACTTTCTTGTATTAGGCTACCGCATTCCCCAAATTGGAGAGCCTCGTTGCCCACTCCGGCCAGACTATGTTGTCTTAATCGGTCCCACACTGGCTTCAGAGTTTGGCTTGAGCGTTCCCCGGGAAACCATACCGGTGACTGCAACTTGGCAGACGTTGTGTCACCTCAAGAGCTAAACACTCTCTGGCGTAACATAGGAGAAAAATCCGCGTGGGCCCATGATAAAACTTGACACCTCTATACAGGTGGGGATTGAACTTCGGTCTCCATTGGAGAAAGCAAACGTCCCTACCACTAGGCCAAAAGTGGTAGATACAAAAGTTTATAAGTTGTTTAATTGTTTACAAATAAGTTAAAGGTTTAATTGCTAGTAATTGGCATTGAAGAACTCAAACCTCTCTATCACTATACCACAAGTGCTGAATACGAAAGTTTATAGGTTGTATAATTGTTCACAAATAAGTTAATGGTTTAATTGCTAGCTAGGTGATTTGACCGCGCGTTGCGGCGGTATATTACCGCGAGACCGGTGTGATACATACAATTCGTGTAGAAATCAATCAACTGAAAACGGCAAAAAAGAAGACGGAACCTGACACCAATGTTCAAACGGTATTGATTGATTCAGATCGTCTTAGTATTGATATTATTATTCATATACCGTCGCAGAAAAAGTTGTAGAAAATAAAAATTATTAGAACCAAAAACCATAAAAATGAATACAGGTATCGGTACCAATGTTGTTCGTTTGGTTTGTTACAGTATAATAACGTATGGTGCCAGTTTATTAAAAGTAAAAACAATAAAAATTTATAGTTGTATCAATATAGATGTTGTTCAATCGATTTGGTACGTTAGCGGCATATTGTCTATTTAAAAAAAACTATCACAATATGGGAAAAAATAAACACGTCTTTAGAAAAAAATCAAAACAAATGATAAATATTAATTTAAAAATATTAAATAAATACTTCAAAATAAAATATTACCATTCTTTGTCGGTTTCGGTTTGATTTGATACACCTGCGACACAGTATCCATTTTCAATAAAAGTTATACTGCAATGTTAAAAGAAAACTGTTGCGTTTTCTTTTATAAATTAACAATCACAATTTATTAAAAGAAATTAAACTAAATAATTGAATAAAATAGTATTTTAAAAGAAATAAATACCTGAAAATAGAATTTAAAATAAATCAACACTTTAAATTAATATGTATAATAATGTATAATGTATAATGGTTGGCCTTTCAACAAAAGAAAAATGCTAATGGCTGACATCCAACAAAGATATATTGATTATTCATTTATTTCTTTCTATAAGTATTTTGTAGCTAATACAAGTATACAACTAAAGTACCGGTAAGTTTGTGATTATTCATTTATTTCTTTCTATAAGTCTTTTGTAGAAGTTTGGCTAGACGATCTAAGGCTGTGGGTATGGGGCGGGGGTTTGGGCGTCGGTTGGCGGGCAACGCCCAAGTCACCACCCCGTATGGGCTTGGCTTTTGACGTGGCCTGTTGGGCGGTAGTATGGCACCTGGCGTTGGGTGGGGCTAGGTGGGTGACGTGGCGGTTGTTAATTGGTGGGTCAAACTAGCCGTTGGGGCACTTTTTTTAAAGAAAAAACTCTTTTTTTCCTTATAAATATCCCACATATTTCATAATTTTCTCACAAAAAATATCAAACACCAACAAAAAAAAATGAGTTCTTCAAGTTCAAGTGCTTCTTCGTCATCGTCTGACGATGGTGCGGAAATATTTCTACAAACTATCGCGACGACGGTGAAAGCTATCGTCGAAGATGATGAGGAAGAGACTTCGCAACCAAAGCGGATGAGGTATATCCCTCGTAAACGGAAAAACGCTAACGATTTGTTGGTACGTGATTATTTCTCGGCCGAACCTAGGTATGATGAAAAAATGTTTAGGCGTCGTTTTCATATGAGTAGACGCTTATTTTTAAGGATATCTAACGATCTTGAGGAGAAGTATGATTTTTCAAACAAAAACCGGATGTAACCGGTCAATTAGGATTCAGTACGTGGCAAAAGGTCACGGCCGCGCTTAGACAGTTAGCGTACGACAATAGTTCGGACATTACGGACGACTACTTAAAAATGTCGGCACGTGTAGCTAGAGAAAGTCTTCACAACTTTTGTTCATGTATTTTATAAGCTTATAAGAAAAAATATTTGAGAAAGCCGTCGTTCAGTGATGTACAATAAATATTGGAACACCACGCTGATTATCATGACCTACCTAGGATGCTAGGTAGTTTAAATTGTATGAAATGGCCTTGGGAACTTTGTCCAAACGCATGGCAAGGCGCTCACATCAGTGGGTATCATGGAATGCCAGCCATAATACTTGAAGCGGTTGCGTCCCAAGATCTCTGGATATGGCATGCATTCTTTGGTATGCCAGGTTCACATAACGATATTACTATCGTAAATCACTGCCCCTTTTGAATGATCGAGTCAATGGTATAGGACCCAAAGGAAGTTTCTTTGTAAATGAAGTTGAGTACGTACATGGGTACTACCTAGTTGATGGGATTTACCTAGAGTGGGGGGTTTTCGTTAAATCGTTCACAAAACACGGTACCCTAAATCCAAAGAGATTAAAGTTTAACAGGGTCCAAATGGCCGCACGCAAAGACGTCGAGCGAGCGTTCGGTGTTTTACAGAAGAGGTGGCGAATTTTGGCAATGCCTTGCCGACTATGGGACAAGGATCAGATTGGTACTGTGATGTACGCTTGCATCATTCTTCACAACATGATTTTGGAGGATGAAGGTAGAGCGATCGTTACCTACTATGAGGACGATGTTAGTCAAGTAGAGAACGTAACCGTTACAGACGAAGAGAAATCAATAAACGAATTTGTTATCAAGTCACGGGATATACGTCACAACCTTCGATCTGATTTGGTGGAACATGTTTCAACGATCCCTGGTTTCGACTCCGATGATGACGACGATGATTAAAGGAAGATTGATTGTTTTTATTTATATGTTTTTATTGTTATATATATATATATATATTATATATATATATATATATATATATATATATACCAAAAAAAGGGGGCTGATGTGGCTTGGCCACGCCACCCCAGCCACGCCCAACCACACCCATTGAATGTGACTTTTGGATATTGGGTCCCCATCCCGCCAGGTGTCAACCAACGTCCCAAACCCCCACCCGCCATACCCCACGATCTAATCCTCCTAATCATACATAATATTAATCTTCAACCGGTATTGTTAAAGAAAAATGTTATAACATTATGAACCACTGGTATTAATAGTTGATCTAGTTATCAAAAACCAACCTCAAGTAATGATTGATCTTTTATATGAAATACGGAATACCTTAAAAGTAGTAATCTAATTTCTTTTGTCTGATATTGATTCAAAGGCCTCTCTAATCCCGATTTATATTTACATATGTGTCCTAATCTATACATGTTTTTAATATACATCACGGTGAGATTATCTACATTATTCACGTTTTTCACATGACTAATGCATGTCTATATCATTACAAATACTAATACGTAATTAAAATAGATTATTATACAAGTAAAGAAACACTGGTTCTAATCTAAGAGAGATAGAACTTATGACGGTAGTCTCAATAGAGGCCTTAACACTTCTAGATCAATAGCCGATGATGTCTTGAGAGCTAATATGCAAAACAAAACACCATGAGCTCATTACGAGAAGGAGAGGTGGGAGGTTCTTCTCGTAACCACCATCCAGCGTGAGAATAAGTATCACTTTAACAAGAGTAAAGTTGGTGTGTGTTAAGAGTGAGAGAAATCGGATCCTTAAACTTATGGGGTTGAAGGTTGGTATTTAGAGCCAAAGGGTTTGGAGAACGAGATGGGCTGACGGGCCTTCGGCCAAACGTCACCAATAAGGAATATCCACTTGGTCCACTCTGACATTATATGTAACAACCCTTAAAAATATTCCCAACAAAAATTTGTAATCAAAGCCAGAAGTGTGCGCACGATGAAACTTGTATACTCCATCAGAAAACTTCGCGGTTAAGAAAACTTGACGGTTGACGAACCAACCCGCACAAAAGTACCCTTGTTAAACTCACAATTAAAAACCGAACCATTTGGGATCAAGACCCGAGTATACGCAATAAGAATCAGCACGAAAATCGAGAAAAACACACGATTGGGCAAAAAAGGTGGCCAAGGACACATGTCATGCCCATGCGCCACGTGTCAGACCTATGCTGGACACGTGGCAGACCTATGCTAGGCCGACCGCCCCGCGCGTCTCGCCAGAAACCATGGTTCTTCCCGCGACGCGCGAGAGAGTTCAATTTTGGGTATATAAAGGCCAGTCTGGGACATGTTCAGATGCACCAGTTCGATCGAACTTTTACGAATTCTCTCTTCCGTACCTCCGTTTCTTTGCAGTATACCCCCTAAAACCCCTAAACCTTCGAAACTCTGCCGCATTGTAAGTGTTTTAACCCTAATCACTGATTCGATACTTTGTCCGATTGACCTAAAACCCAACAACGGATGCCAAAGTGTTGCTTGTATATATGACTATACTTTGTAAACTACGTTGGGGTTTTGTCTCGTGATGTATCGCTAAAGTTTGAATTGGGGTTGTTGCACTAACACGTGTTGCATTTTATTATTATTAGGAACTCAGGATTAGACTAGGAGTCTAGTACTGAAAACCTAAGTCTGTAAAGTGAGTCATTCTCTTTTTTTCTTACAACATTGTGAGTCATTCTTTCTTTTTACCAAATCCTTTGCAAAACCCTAAATGTTTTTCAGTTATATTACAGTGATTAAGTCTTTATATTCTTACTGAGGGAAACTAGCGTCAGTATGTGGGGTTTTGTATATGTTACTTGATAAGTTTCACCATTGGACAATGGGTTAGCCAATGTGTGATATGACCACAGTCACAGGAATTGCCACCAAGTGACAAATACTATTTAAAATAGTTTATTTACTATTGGACAATGAGTTAGCCAATAGTAGTTTGGTACGATAAACAAATGTAAAAACTCTTAATGCTGTAAATGTAAGAATGTGTCATTTTGTACAAACTGAATGAACTCACCAGTATTTTTCTGCTGACAAAATGTTTTAAAACATGATGTTCTAGGTGATTACAGTAGATCGGATTAAGAGTTGGGATACAGCACCAAAAGGCTTAAAAAGTGGCTTATTCTATCAATTAAATTAAGAAACGTTGTTTATGAATTTGGGTTTATCACTTATTAAAAACTGCCTTTATAAAACATGGGTTTTATTCCCATCTGTTTAAATAAATAAAATCCGATGTTTCTAAACTCTGATATTTTTTCCTAACTCACGGTCCTGATGAAATTTCCGCTGTGATGTTTTCAAAATAACCACCGGTACCACTTGACTGCTTCATGGCTCACGTCCAGGGTGTGGTCGGGGGCTGTGACATGATAGGTAATGTCTGCAGAGGTGGAGGCGACATGGCACAACGTGATTGTCTACAGGTCATCGTTCAAGTGTACTTGTTGTCACGTCAGTCATCGGCCTTGAGGGAGGTCATGGAGCAGCGAGTGGCGAGAGCTGATTGGGTCCATGCCGCTGTCCTTTTGTACTTTCTATCCCCTGCACAATTGTCCGTCGTGAGGATCGTTTTGGCAGAGCCTGACATTGTTGATTGGCTGCAGGCTCCTGCCACATGTCTAGTTGTTCCTCTCATGAGTTGTCATGCTACGTATACGCGGTTAGGCCCACACAGGGAACTTTGATCCAGTTGAGCGTTTTTTATGTGACTATGGGTATGATCGTGTATGCGCATGATCATACGCACCGTTTGAGACGATACCCAGGTAACAAAAATGACAATCACTTATATAATAATTATTGTCAGATATCTATCACCAAGGCGATGATTTCTAACACCCTATGGGTGAAAGGATGATACACAATTAGTGTCGTGTAGAATATGAATTTACAAGACAACGTAGATATCTTATACACAATTTATGAGATAACGTAGATATGCAACTTTAAGTCAAGTATGTCATGATATAAACATGATTTTCTCTAATTTTATGATATATAAGTACAACACACCTAAAAAATACTATTTTTTTCAGAATAAAACACCTACGCTATTTTTAAATATAAAAAACTATGCCATATATGGGATGTAGCCTGAAAATCGTGCTACTAACACCATCTACAAGACAAAAAGAAAACAATATTGGAGAAAAAGAATAGAAAGTTATACTAACAGAAACAATACAAATTTAGATCTGAATCCGATCAACTTAGCCTTGTTCATTCTGATCATCCATAACAACATTTTCACCATTAATAACATCTTCCTCCACGCCATCATTTGCATGACCCATCCATTCCTCCATAGGTGCACACTCCACCTTATGACGCACCCTCCAATCATGTGCTTGGCACCCACGAGAACAATAGTTCGCTTTCCCACAACCCGAACATCTTCGAAACTCATTTCTTCTGGTCTCGGGTCGCCCACATCCTTCATAAGAACACATTCTCAAACCCTGACCCAGGTTTCCGTCTATTGACCCAAACCATTCGACCAGAAACTTATTCACTGGATGCATTTCTCTAGTAATTACGTTAAAACCATAGTCGCTAAATAACTCAAAGTCAAAATCTGACCGACTTGGAGCTTTGATTGACTTACTTGGCATAGCGGGTGGTTGGCGTTGGTTATAAAACTTCCAGGCCAAAGAAGACGGAAATGATGGACTTTTGAAGCCATGTAGGACATATGCAAGTTCGCGTGCGTTAGCTTGCACTAGAAGACGACGGCCTTCGAGGATGTTCTTACTTACACCATAACCGTCTTGGAAACAATGGCCAAGTTCCCGGATAGCGTCAATGTGACCAAGAAAGGCTGCTCTGAGACACAAAGCAACACCTGCACAGAGGTCCTTTTCGTTCTTCAACCCTCCACTACCATTGAACTGAATCACAGCAAGCGAGTACAGTGCCGGAGCATATGATCTCATCGCCGCCTTTGCCAGCAACGATGCTCCATTTCCGTGATTTTGCAAGCAATAAAATCGGATCTACATAAAAAAATAGATACACAAAACAAAACAAAGCAAGTCAAGCAACACGCGCCATTGCTATCTAAAACAACCACCCCTAAAATATGTACAATAATAAAAATCCTACTAGTTAATACTTACCATTCCAAGAGTATAATATGCCTCCTTATTTCCAGCGTTGACACATAACTTTAAAAATTGGTGAGACTCGTTGCACCAGCTTTTAGCTCTTACGGCAAACACTTTTGAACATGATTGTGATAAAACTAACCGATGAAGGCCTAATTTCTTCAACCGCTTACATCTATAACAAAAAAAAACAGCAATAATCTATAAGTTTCACTCATAAAAAAAATCAGTACTTACCAAAAAAACACTAATAATCAAACAAATAAATATATAAGTGTGAATGAAAACGCACGTTATAAGAACAGCGAAGAACTCAGACGGAGAAGATGCGGTAGAAGTAAGCTTGCAGAGTATAGATATAACAAGATCATCATGTAATGATTCAAACAGATCTGATCTTGTTCTTCCGGATCCCGCGTGTCCTCTTAGTTTCTTCATGAGCAAGATCTATGTATGCTTCTCCAAATTACACTTGTTTGTGTTGAAGAAATCTGTGTGCAAACTGATATTAGATTATGCAGGATCTCGGTTTCTGGCTCTAAAACAAGTGAGTGGTGTTCAAATTATTTTCAAATAATATTTTTGTGAAGGTCTGCATCTCGAAACGGTTGATTCAGCCGTTTCTTGTGAAGTTATAATAATTTCTTAAATGAATGAAGAAAATTAAAAGTTGAATGGTGGAAGTATGGGGCCTTATATAGTTGATGAAAAAAGGATTGAGTAAAACAAAAGCTGCTAGCGTTACGGTCCAACGTGGAAATAAAATATAATTAAGATGGCAATACATTAACAAAAGATTATCTTTTTTATTTATAAGATGGAAATAAATTAAAAAAAGATTTGTTTTTTATCTTTGACTTATACACACAAGGTAAAACCGTGAAGGCTCATGGAAAGTGAGATCATCTCAAAATTTGCTTCCTTCCCTCACCTTTGAAATTGTTTTATTGTCAAAAATAAGATACATTCGCGTATATTTTAGGTTAAATAATGAAAACTATTTATTTTATTTTTTTATAACAACATTATTTTAAAATTACTTATTTGTGTTTTTCTATAATAATAAAATTTAAAAAATTAGATAAACGTGTTTAAACGGTCGTGCTTTAAATTTAAATAAATATCCGTAACTAAAAACTTGAAATTAGATTATATTTGAGGTAATAGCCTTTTTTTTAATATGATTTATAAATATCATTACCATTATAACTCTGATATAAAAATATTCATAAAAATCTGATTTTGGTAATTTTAATTTAAAAATATGATAATGATTATAAATTATAATTATAATTATAAATGAAGGATATATGATTATAAATTATAATTATAAATTAAGGATATATTTGAAGTAAGGTCGGATTTTGTTAAGGTTTAGCATATAAATTCCAACTAAAAGTATTATTAACTTAAAGATATATTTGAAATAAAGACGGATATTAAGGTACGGTTTTGTATCCTTAAATAAGAGGCGGATGAAATGAACTATTATGAAAAATGAAAAAAAAATATGTTTAGTTGGTCAAGGAATCACTCATTACATAACTCATTCCATTACATCAAATTGATTTCATCCACTCTACTGTTTTTTTTTTTTTCATTCCATTCTCCATCTCACCTTTCATCACCACCACCGCCCACCAACACCACCACATGTCGTCGCCGTCTCACCTGCCATCGCTGCCACCCATCACTGCCGCCGTCACCACCCGCCACTATCGCCACCCTCGACTACCACAACTGCCACCACCATAATCTTGACCAGCGCCGCCACCACTGACCACCGTCACCACCAACGCTACCACGCGCTTTGATTCTTGAATAATTCACATCACTTATGCTTCTATTGTAACAAAAGATTCCCCTTTTATGTGGAAAAGACCCGTATCAATCATTATGATTTTACGTATGGACAATTCCTCAATATCTTGTTCATTCGCAACAAAATATTTTCTTTGTGCGTCGGTAAAAAAAATAGGTTACACCATTCATGCAGGTCGCTACTTATGCGACAAGAACTTTCGCTACCTTAGGACAGTTAGAGTTACTGCCGCTGTTTACCGGGGCTTCCATTCAAAGCTTATAACAGTTTTCCTTCCGACTTTCCAGCAATTCATGATGAGCCCACCAACTTCCTGGCAAAATGCCTACGGTTAAAAACCACCGACATGTCAAGATCAAAATTCGAATAGGTTCCTGGTCCTGGTCAGAGACCACTGTGTTCGCACCAGCGGTCCAACAAAAAGCGAAGTTTTCCGGCTCGATACAAAGCCTTCGTTTTAAATTTAAATTATTCAAAGGGAGCAAATCGAAGTCAATTTCAAGTTAGGTCGAATTAATAAATGGATAGCGTCCCATGGCTTCAATTCATTTCATTTTGATTATAGGGAAAGAAAAAGCAACGAGCTAACCCGGTTCGTCGTGAACCTTCTCTCATAGATTCCCTTCACCAAGTCATCGCCAGCAATCCGCTCTTATCCCTTGGTGTCAAAGGGCGAGTTTCTTTCTTGTCTTGCCCAAAAACTTTCTTTATTCTCATTATTGTGAAATAAAAAAACGATGAGGTTATGGAAGTAAATATTCTTGCATTTATTGCTACTGCACTGTTCATTTTAGTTCCAATGTTTTTCGACTTATAATTTACGTAAAAACAGTCAGTCAAAATACTTCATTACTTTAAATGAAACTTGACTTCTGAATTCTTATCAATAATTAAAGAAATCAAATGAAAAGTATTCTATTTTTACGTCTTAAATGAAATCAACGAGCTATCATCCGCAGTCTTCTATGAGATCCGAGAGTATGGTAAGTAAGAAATTTATTTCTTACTTACCATACTCTCTATTAGTGTTATAATAGTGTATAAAATTTCCAAGGACCAATCCAACATACTCACTATCTAAATAGACTATCCCCCCTTTTTTTGTGCACAGCTTCGACACCGTCTTTGACTGGAGTGGAGTCTCGTCACCACCACCACCGTCACCGACCAACGACCCGGCACTCCCGACTACCCCCGACCAGTGCCATCGATCGCCGTTACCACCCTCCGTCACTGATCACCGACCTCTGCCGTTGCCACCCATCGTTGTCGGCGCCACCACCGCCGCCACCCACTGCCACCAACGATCGTCGATTTTATTTCTTTGTCTTTTCTCGCCTACCAAAAACACAAGGTAATGATTTATTTCATTCCCACATAGTAACCGAACAATGCTATGGAGTCCCCTTAGTGTTGCAACACACCCTAAGGTAAGGGTTTTAATATAAGTATGTTGTCATTCTAAGATAATAACCTAATAAAATATAAAAAATAATTTTAATTAAAAACACATTTTTAAAGGTTAATATGGTGTTGACACGTGACATTTTTGGAATCGAAATAAGATTATACATTTCATACAATTTTATTTATTTAAATCTATAAAAATTACATATTATATAATCTTTTATCTTTATGACTAGTGGAGCCCTCTTAGTGTTTTGCGACATAAGTTTTGTAGGTATATGTTCAGTTTGTTATGATACCAACACTTTATAGCAAATGAAACTAGAAAACCAAACAAATAAAGGTTTTGTATTGCTTTTGAGAGAACTTAACAAGATTGTTTATAATAATCTTTTGAGATGAATTGTGTAAATGAACTTCACCTTCTATTTATAGCTGTTGTCACTAGCCTAGATCATTCTTAATCTGGATTACCTTACACAAAATTATATTTACTAAGAAATCTTTAGAAATCTATGATGATATATTACAGGAAATATTATAGATATTTTAAGCCAATGTCTAGAACTTTTCTAAGAATCATGAATTGAGGCGTCTTTGTTTCTCTAGAAAATACTAAAATTAGAGCATCACAATGTACAAATTAAGCCAATTTCTAGAACTTATTCAAGAATCATGAGTCATCTTTATTTCTATAGAAAACACTGTACAAGAATTCTAGGCTTTCACAAACTGACACCTTAGCGCCTCATCAATATCAGAATTCTCTATAAACACCAACTTTTTCCACAATTTACAAACCTGCACAAACCCAATTAAAAATTATATATACACACACACACATATGTGTGTGTGAGAGAGAGTTGGGGGGTCACTACCTTGTTCGAAATGGAGTTTGGAATTCCAGACAAATAGTTCAAACTTCCATTCAAAACGAGTGCCACAATGTGTGAAAACATTAAATCCTCGTCCGAAATAGATGACTTGATTAAGACTTCCCTATTTCACTCACAGTGTTGGTGCTCTTAAAGCTTTTGAATTGAATAAAAAGGGGTGATTAGCTACAAAGGAAAGTAGACAGGGTTGATCAACATGAAAAACAAACTAGAGGTGTAGGGTTATGCTTTCATGGATTGGTCAATTTTTTTGTTCAAATGAATCTTGCACCACAACACCTGCTTTTTCATATTTCCCCTTTTCCATTTTTAGAAGCAAAAGGATCATCATGCTCTTTGACTTTGACCATTATTTTAATCTTCCCACGTGATTGGTGATTATATATGTTTTGAGTATTTTTATGTTACATATGAGATTTTTTTATCAACATTAACTTCTTTTTTTTTGAAAGGTTGGATTCATTAAACACAGACAAGCCGAACCCCAACAAAACAAAGGGCAACATATATAAAGGAGAAGAACACCAATCACTCCAAACAATATTCTTATGTTTGGACCTACATTTTAACCAAAGGAAACCTAAGGCTTTCACCTCCCCTACAATTTCTATACTACACCCTTTAATTGCAATATTTTTAGAATCAGACCAGACGTGGAACCGCTCTTTTACCAATGTACTTGTTGGGCTGGTCGGACTGGTTGTAACAATCTGATGATGTCGTAATATAATAAATATAAATAGTGTAAACCGAATATTTTTTATCTGTAAAATTGGCATGTGATACATATGTACATTAGTTTAGTGACACAATAAACTATATTGTCAGATGTAAATTTTGATATATATAAGGCTATAAGGTGTGGTCATGACCCTCATGATCACCATGATCCTCCACATCAACGTCATGTCACATATTTCTAATCCATCATCCAAAATCACTAACCTAATGGTATGGTCATAACCCAAACCACTATTCTGTTATTTTAATTTATTTTTGTGAAAAGGAAAGAACATGTTGAATAAGGAAATGAGGTCCATGGTTGTCATGGTTTAATCCATGGGAATCATGGTGGAAGAAGCAAAGGGGTGGTATAACAATATATTAATGATCCCATATGACGATTGATGACCCAACCATGCACCCCACACCCTATAGCCTAATACAACTTAATAACTTGCTTTTTTTGACGGAAATATAAAATGTTTGTGGGTTTTATTTCTAACTAATTGGTCTCTCACTCACGTTGCGGCGAGGATCGAAAATGTACAAAACGTGCGGTGATAAATGTTAGTTCACGAACCGTATGGGAAGTGCGTTGAAGTTTAGAGGCGGTAACGTAATTTAATAGTGGATAATTATACGCACTTCACGGTGGGTTGAAAACATAGATAAAATAAGTAAGGCTCAAGGATTGATAAAAAAGAATAAAACATAAAGTAAACGTAAAATTTCGAAGTATAGAAATTTGTGGAGAAAACTAATATGGCCAAATTGTAATGTAGAAAAGTTTAGTGGTTTAATTAATAAATTCCAAAACTGCATTGTAACTAATGCGTTGTGGTTGTTCGGTTTTAACCAATCCCAAAACAACCGTTTTTATTATTTTGGTTGAGTTGAACGGAACACGCGTTGGTATCATTTCGGTTTTTACTACGACTTTATTTTTTGGTTGCTTACAATATTGTATTTGTGATTTCTCTTGCTATGCCAAGTTGAGACCCCGTTTAAAACAAACGACACCAACCAAATTCTCTGCGTAATGAAACCGCAAGCTCCACCACCTAAAATTTATCTTAAACGGCTTCTATAGTATCTATGTATAAGTATATTATTTATCAACTATAATTATGTTACAATAAATTATCTTAGAAACAAAAAGGGAAAACCAGTTCATCTTATTATGATACTGTATTAATCAAGTGCTGCCATGTGCTACTTTTATCGAAGAAAACGTTGGTATAAAAAGCGGGTGCACACAGTGAAAGAAAAATCTATTCCAAACGTTCAAATCCGTAAAATAACGCAGAAGGTTGTATGCCACTAATCATCCCATTTGATAAATGATAAATGTCAGTGATATAATATAATATAAATATAAATAAAATAATATAATATAATAATTTGATAAATGTTAATGATATAATATAATATTACATATTTTGTAAATATGTTATAATATAATGACATAATATTAGTGATATAATATATATAATGATATAATATTACATATTTTTGTAAATATATTATATCACCAAGGCCACAACTCACATCAAAAAACATAAATCACATAGGAGTCACAGTAGCAGTTTTACAAGTTAAAAAACTACATCATGTTTTCTGTTATACATCACACAGGTTTGGATTTATACAAATAGTAATAGTATAAAAAAACCATATATAGATAATAACGAGTCTCATGGAATATAGTATAATGTCTTGGAATAGAAAAGTTATTTTTGTTTAAACCTTTTCCAAAACCTAAAGCCACAAGAAGTTACTTTTTTTTCACTTAGATGAAATGCAAAGTAGGTCGTGACGTGCAACTAAAAAAGCCAACAACAAAAAAGAAAAAGAACTAATAGAGTGACACATGTAAAGATACTTATCATGGTTGAAAAAAATAGTTAAACTAATCGTATTTTGTAAAAAGAACTGCTGATTAAATCGATCATATCGACTGATTTACTGTTTGAATCGATCTGAGAATTAAGAAACCGAAAGATTATATAACCAGATTAAAAAGCATAGAAAATTTATGAAACTTTTAAAAGTCAGGGAACCTTTAATTATTAATTAAATAAAACATAAAAGGTTTAAAGTTTATGTATCAATTATCTAAACATAAGACAAGTTAAAGAAAACCATATATTTAAACATTTTTTTTGAACTAACATTTCCTTTTTTATTTTTGCATAACCTTTGGATGTCAATAACAAGAGGCAAATTAGGAGGATACGATTACAAACTAATGACGGGTAGACGGGCAGCAAGCTGCGCCGCTACCCTCTTCTGAATAAATACATCACACACTTAGAATGTAGGATTTAAACTTCCAATCTTTTAGATATGAAGTATACTTTACTATCATGATGTCCCTTTGAGGACACATAACATTATTAAGCTTAAACACGAACTGGCAAGTTGATTTAATATGAACGATAAAAATTATTGGGCGTTTAACCTTGGCTGGTTGTACCATGTGGGCTAGAATGTTGAGAGTCTGAATTGTGATATTGTGAAAATTAGAGAAACTAGAACTAATCCTTTGTGATTATTCAGAGCATATCCATCGCATCCGGTTTTAAACCCTCGTAAGCATATCACGCCAAATGCCATGTTAGCTCCCTACAAGTTTCTCAAACAAACTCATTTCCTCTTCAATTCTATTTCCACTTTCAAACATCCTCTTAAAAAATTAAAACTGGTTGTGTGAGAAGGGCACATCCCCCATCCATCCATATGAGTTTGGAACGTTGGACGTCCTGACAAATGTTTAAAACGTTTAAATCTAGATGTGTCCTCTAGGACATTCATTCGTCTACCTAAGCGTTCACGTCATGAACTTACCATTGACAGTGCTCTCACATGTACGGTGATTATGCGTTTTTGCTCAAAGTGGGTTTAACCACCTATTTTGATATCAATTGTAAAGTTAAAACATATTCAATTGGAGTGACTTATAAAAATTCTTTTAAAGGATATATATAGGGACATTAAAATATAAGGTTTAAAGTGTAACTCATATAATACTATGTATTAAATTGGATATTTTTTAACCTATATCTTAAATGAATGTTTTAGAGATAAAAGAAGTTTGTTACTATTGATTGAATGTTATCTTAAAGAAAAGATGAAGTTGGTAAAGAGTGTCTATCTATGGATATAAAACTAAAGACATTGATCCTAGTTGTGATCTAACAATCCACTTGTTGTGCATGTATATCGCCCACAATTTCCAGAATATGCAAGTTGTCAAAGATAGTTTTGCATATCAAGTTACGTGGGGACCTACAACCACTCTAAATCACTAGGTCCATTTTTAAAAACAATCACGATAACATGTTGTTTCATAACATGTAGGGGTGTGTAAGATTTAGTTCTATTCTGTTTTGTGATACAATCAAAACTGAAACCGAAATATTCGGTTTTTGGTTTTCTTAAAACTGTTCTATGTTGGTTTCTTTGGTTTTAGCAAAAAAACCAGTTTGAGTTTTACGATTTCGGTTTGATTTTTTGGTTTTCAGCTCACCCCTACAATGTATATAGATATATGAATGAGTTGTTTTAGATAATTATATACTGCAAGAATTTTTAGTTCGGAGTTATAGTTTTCTAAATATAAAAATGACTTTAATACATGAATTTAGTTGTAAATCGTTCTTTATATGAAAACATTTTAAAATCTATTTTTGGGTAACTCACCTTAGGTCTCATGCCTATCAGTCATAAGGCTAACATGAGAACAATTAATACTACAAACGAACAAAACATGATCCCTAAACATTTGTTTTATGTTATGAATTTCTACCGTTAAACCTCTTTGCAAGAATTATAAGAACTCCCTAAAAGGGTACTAGAAAACGAATCCGCATCAACACCTCTCTCTCTCTATTACCTTCTCACAAACTCATAACCATCCCAATAACGCAATAACACACTCTCTCTTCTACCTTCACTCAAAACCTGTTTGAGGCATCCTTCAACGAAACATGTTTATCTCATTTACATCCCTATCGAGGGTGCTCTAATATGAAGGAATATATATATATATATAATATAGATGTTGGTTTATAAAACTTGTCAATATGATCTTTTTTTTAATGTCACTTGTTAAATAATTTCTAATACATTTTCAAATATTTAATGTGGTTGAATGGTACGGATGGTAAAAATACATGTTAAATAATAAAAAAATAGGCGGTGTTAAAAATTAAAGTTAATGCCTAGTTGAAAGAAATAATGTTTTAAAAATTAATTTAACAAAATTTACAATTGTCACATCAATGTTCTTTTTTTTAAATACATATTTTGACGATTTATATGTTAACAAATTACATTATATTTTCTTGTATTAGTATAACGCACGGGTTTATTAAACCATGTAATGCATATGTTTTTTGAAAACATAACTTTTTATTACTAACTAGTATTGGAGCCCGAGCTTTGCGGCAGGGTCATAGAAGATTGCTGACGAGGATGTACTTGTTTCATATGATATATTGGGTTAACATAGACCCTGCAAACTTTAATATAAACGATGATAAAAATAAGCAATAAGTAAACATGTGTAGAGTTAAAAGTAAGTTTTAATAATAATAAGGTAAATTAAAAAAATGACTATATTTGTTACGTGATATATTAATAGGTTAATATAGACCAAGTATGTTTTAATTTTAACGACAGTAAAAATAAGCAAATAACACGATTAAGAAAAAATGTCTAGAGTTAAAAGCTATATTTAATTTTAATAAGTTAGATAAAGAATAAGTAAAATAAAAAGGATAAAAGAACAAATATTTGTTAAAAAATAATTTTATTAAACTTCAAGGGACCTATGGGTCCTATGATAACTCTATTGAAATTCGTGGGTCAAAACGTAAATAGTCTATAAAAAAAGTTATTATGAAATTTTTGAGTGATAAATCTATTGAAGATAAGAGGTATACGCAAACTGTTTATAAAAAAAGTTATTAGAGTTTAAAGGTCATATAATAAATCTATTAAAGTTTACGCTTATAGACACAAAGTAATTATAAAAAAACAATGATGTTAATTATAGCCTTGTACTTGTAAATTAAACTATCAAAGTCACAATAAAATAAATAAATATATAGTATTAAAGCACAATAGAATAAATAAATGAATATTCAACACTATTCACAATTTGTTTTGTTAGTTTATAGAAATATATATATAGCACTAGATTTATCAACTCGTTTAATATACAAGATTGTAACTAATTAATAAGTGACACCAGTTAAAATATTAAACTAAAACAGGAGATATTAGTTAGGGCAGTGGGGGTGTCTCCGTGATGGCACGTGGTGGCTGGTTGTAACGCCCCGCGTTTCTATACTTTCTATATTTGAAAACTTTGTATCATACTTCTATTTTTAGTAAGCGTTGTATCTTGTATTTGTCTTTCGTTGTAAACGTGGAAAACCGAGACTTGAATCGTAATAAGAAACTCGTATTTTAACAATATTATGTTAATTATAGTCATGTTAGACTTATACTTGTTCATACTTTAAACATGTAAACGTATTCGTGGTACTCTCAATCGTAAACGTGTGATAACTTGCAAACATGGTACGTATGCGTAATCAGGACTTAAACGTGACACTCGTAATCGTTAAACTAAATTCGTTACGAAAATATAATTACCTATTCATTTATTAAGTGAATTAATTCAAGTTAATTATTTAATGAATTAATTAAATTAGTTAATAAAACTAATTGAGTTATTTTACAAAAAACTAAAATGCTATTTTTTTGTAAATATATTAACATTTAGAATATAATGTTAATACATATATCTTCTTTAAATAAGTCCAAGGTCTAAAGAGTAATTATTGAAACCTTGAACCATAGGGACCATTTCTGTCATGTTTAAAACTGAATTTACTGGTTTTTAATCAAAAAAATAATAATAATGCCAAAACCGGGTCCCCGGGTTTCGAACCCGGGACCTCCGTTTCACATACTCATGCCTTAACCACTCCGCCACACTCCAATATTTGAAAGGAACCCATACATCAAATAAGTTAACCACTGTTTCCGGCTGAGCTGATCGTGACCAGCGGGCAAACAGCCCTTTTATGGGCGGGTTTTTTTGTATTTTTTTGGGTTTCAATCACTTTTAAGCCATTAATTACCCACCTAAACTTCACCTAACTAACCCTAATCCTTCCCTAATAAAAACCACATCTAATCCAAACATTTTTACACTTTAATCTCTCTTAAATCACTCTCAAATCACCTCAAGATCCTTGCAAAATCAGAATTTTCGAGCAGAATTACTCATCTTCACTAAAGTGAGTGTAACTCACTCATTTCTTAATAAAATCACTCCATTCTTTTTCCTACTTGCTTGGATAAACTTTGGGTTGAATTCCTAGGGTTCTCCATGGAGAATCCAGACCTGGAAATGCCCCAAAATGTCCACAAACTTTCTGTTTTGTCTAAACTTTTATCAAACTTGTGTTTTAACTTCAACAAACTTGTGTTCTTGTGCTTACAATCAAGCTTATGATTAGTAAAGCCTAACCAAGCTTGTTAACATGAACTACGGGCTGTTTAACACCCTAAACTTTCTGTTTTTGAAGAGCATTGAGCTCACAAGTGATGCAAGTTCTTAAACTTGTTCATGTTTGTCCACCAAGGAAGCTTGGGCTATCCTAACTTGAGACCACACATCACTTGATGATTTTTCATCAAGATCCCAAGATAGTTTGCTAGACTTAAAGTGTCACAACCCCAGAAAGCCGTTGACGATTGTCCTCGTGTGCTCGTCGGGTTGATGAATACTTGGCTACTTGGTATCTAGATGACACCTTATCATTCTTGTCTTTACATTCTAGTATAGTATATAGTTCTTGTACCCTCCTTGTTACCAATGGTAACTTGTGTAGTGGTGAACATAATCCGAGGTTCAAAGTGGATGGTTTAACCTCCCACCTCATACTTGACATACATGACACTAGAGGTTACAAAGTGGATGGTTCATCCTCCCACCTCCTACATGATTATAATGATATATATATAACTATATTATAATTCTAAAACCGAAACCTTGATAATGAACTTATAATCACCTATCAAGTTATTAAGTTTAACACTAAAGTATGTAATTCCTTGTCACGATTCTAATAGGCCCCGAACCTATGAAATTACACACAACTCGTAAGAGTTACTATAGTGTCAAGAACGAGTGTTACATCTTAGTGAATACTTTCGTATCATAATACTTTATCAAACTTATTTTTAATCATGCTCGAATACTCCTAATCTCCCGTTGAAACTCTATACTCATACGCCTCGTTTCCTCTTGTAGGATAATTCGGCGTCATCCTCGAACCAACGTCTTCACGGATTGTCAAGTGTAGAAAAGACTTAGCAAAACCCTGAGTACACTCGACCCACTTTGTTTATAACACTTTTCGGGTGTAACATGTTTCCATATACAAAATCACGAACACTTAAACTTTATGAAACACACAAACGATCCCATATACATGAAAACTTGAATCTTATACTTGATGCTTGTCTTGGATATTCGTATTGCTATGCTTTAGTCATTAACTATTTTTAGCCTTCGTTTGACATGCTTAGTGCTATAGGAATTCACGCATCCACCTCCATCCTGTTATTCGTGAGGTCATGTTAAAACATCGTGATTGCGTTAAGGGTTTGATTATTAGCATTGCATGCCTTGATATTGCTCTTGTATAGATTTGGTTGCCATGTGGATTGTTTAAACTTATTCGTATACATATGCTATGCCTAAACTTGTGTACTCGCCTTTGCTTTCGCATTGACATTATTTTAAAACATGTTACAGGTTGAAGGAGATAATGCTATGAAAACAATATAGCAAGGACTAGATACACACAAATTAGACATTAGGGTTAATGTCGATGTATCAATTTTGTTATGACTTTGCAAATGTTATGTTGTTCTTTGTTTTGTTACATTGATGTATTTGACAATTCTTATGAAATGAAATATGGTTTAATTAATTATTGTCACTTATTAATGTTGTGAGCAATGAGCAATCTCGTTTTCGTCTCATCCCGATGTTTCCGCCATCGGTTGGGGTGTTACACTGGTGACCACGCGTGGAACACCGCCGCCACCTGTGGCCATCACGCGTGGTGGGGAAACACGTCAAATGTATCACGCGTGAAGAGATGATGTAGCCGTTGATGATTGGATATGATGATTGGGTGTGATGAGCGCTGGCTAGTGATGGGCACCCTCACTAGAATCCATCACTAGTAATGGAATTTGACTCGATGACGTGTCGTTTGATGATTAGGTGTGGTGAGTGATGGCTAGTGGAGCACCCACACCCCCTTACCACGCCAAGTTATCATTTATTTGAACTTTCAATGTTTTATACTTTTATTATGTCAATTAAAGTATTCAACCATATCAGCATGTTCTTTTTCTATCTAGTAACTATTATCGTTCATACTTTTTTCAGAAAATAATTTTGTTGATCACCAATGCTCGTAGGCATTTGAGTATGTAGTAAAAAATGTATTGGATTTCTAATTCAACCATGCGTATATACAGTCTCATCTGAAGTTTCAACTTGATGACACAAACATCATGCGTTTATGAATGAAATAAACATATCATGATTCATGTGCGTCGAACTCTTAGTGAATGTTGCGTTCACAAGATCGATAGTGATAATGGTGGTTGTATTAATGATATAAACACATGAAACACGATGGATTGTTACGGGTGATGGTGATGCAGATATATGGATATTTATTGAATTGTTGATGACATTGTTATGGTGTGGGACGGTGTTTGTTGTTTTGTGTCTTATAAATAGTACACTCTGATGTATCAAGAAATTAAGTATACGATTAGAAAATGTCATTGTTGGATGAAAATAACGCTGGCCTACATGTTTCTAAGAATAATTGAATGGAGGAGAAGATGATGGAGATCGTTTTCTTTGGTTTTCATATGAAACATACAGGTTGGACTTTAAGTTGCTTCATTGCTTGGTTTAGTTTATATTTTATGAGTAGTGTCATACTATTGTAATTTTAGTTGAGGCTCAAAATGGATGATAATGAATTTTACACGTCTATGGATTTTATTTGCCCTCACTAGGATGAATGTGAAGATCATACAACACAAAATATTTGTTATTTTACTTAACAAGTAGGGAGTATTCTTCTATAAAAAAAATAAAGAAGGCTTTACTCTACAAAATTTTAGTAGTGTTTAGTGTGTAGAAATGAAAGACGTAATGGAACGGAGCATTATTGCGAAAGAATGAAAATAAACGTGTTTGGTTGGTCAAGGTAATGGGGTCCCCTATTGCAACATTTCATTCCCTCTAAAAATCTCAAATTCATTCCATCCACCCCCTTGTTTTAAGTAGGGTGTTTTAAGCGTTAAGCAGAGTGTTTTAATTGTGTTTTAAATTTCATGCCTGTAATAAATTAAATTGTGTTTTAAATTGTTATATTTGGTGCTTACCAAACCAACCCAAAAGATCATGGCTAAGTTAACATGATGCATACATGTCAATTCATATGTCTTCTCACACTTCTTACGAAACATGTTATTTTTACAGAAACCTCACCCTAAATAATAGTTGAAGTTGAGTTTAACTCAAGCTTGTAAAATCACAAACAAGACGCTCTCGAGTTTTAAAATTGAACAAACCGATCTAAAGCTTAATCGGGCTCGAACACAAATAACTTGTTTGCACGTCTCCATGAAAGATATCACACAAAATTGTTACTTTTCTAAACATATGACACTTTTCATATCTGATCAACTTTCACGCATGCTACACATTAGAACTAAGCTTTCATTAAATATTTTATTTTCAAGTTAAAAGATCCAAAATCAATGGACAATATACATGCTATCCAACATTTACAAATAACGAATAAAAATGGTTTGTTTGATGATATAACTACTTTTTTTATCGCAAACTTACACACCCCACAAAATTACTCATAAATCTAAACCATTTATACACAATAGAGACTAAATGTTTATGTAATATCACACTCACTTTATATCACTTTCAGCCTTCCAATCAAAACCCCTAGTGGTATTAAATGCTATGTCAAGTCACACTTATATTTACGAACTCACAACTATTAAGAATTGAAAATGATAGTCTTCCATCCCCGTGCCATAATCAATATCTTCACAAGAAGGGAACCTTGATACTTGAATGTTCCATTATATTCTTTTAACCTCAATGAAAACTTGTGACTAACTAGAAATTACGATGTAACCTAAAACAAGGACCTCAATGGAAAACCAAAACACCTTTAGGCCATATCATGTTGCATATTTCGTATGAGTGATTGAGAGGCCTTTGAAAGGTGTCATGGATATCCAAGGAGGAGAAGAACACGAGGATAGCAAGATTTTGATTTCTTAGCATTCCACTTTGATCTTTGAATTTGGTTTCGTTATTACTTTCTAGTATTATTTGTATGCGTGTTCTGTTATTCATCATAATCGTTCTTTTTGTGCCTTGGTATCTACTTAGATGGTATGACAACTACGTAAGGGTCATGATCATTACCTTTATTAATTTCGATTCATTAGGAACACCCATATGCATGGATAACTTAACACATGTGTTAAACGTGTCATGTCATATTTGTCCCATTTAACATAACAACGCAAGTTTTCCGATCCTAAACACAAGTGCCAAAGTAGAACATTTAAAAAGCTATACTATTGTTTTTTGATATAAAAACCATGTGTTTTTTATTTAAACAATAAATATTGGTTTTGAATAATAAAAATATAAGTCTAGTAGTATTTACAGTTATCATAAGTTTAATAATAATATATTTGGATCTTAAGATAGATGCAAATTACATAATCTTTTAGAACCGAAACAAAATATAATGTGATTTAGACTTTGATTTGTTATATTAAAGACTAGTAGACAAAACATTGTAACCTATATGATCCTGACTTTATCATTATAGATTTCACAACCCATCGTAAAAAGACGAAACTAACTTTTAGAGTTTTAGTCACTATAGTTTTTCAAAAACAATACTTTTAGTTTGATAGTTTTTTTTTTCAATTCAATGGTTTTCATAATAATTTCAATTTAAGGTATAAGACAAAGGTTGATTTGTGCAATTTTGTCTATATCTAAACTCCCAACAATTTTAACTATATAACATTCAATGATCATATGATGCATAACGTAGCGTGTTAAATAGCAAGCTAACACTAAAAATGAGCATAATTTTATTGACATGTATATTCGCGGGCATAGATAGGAATCCTTTGTAAAATTCTTATATGTTCGGTGAAGGTCCGTGGGAAAATCAACCAATATTACCGGCAGAACCTTGATGGGTATTTTACCAAAGGAACACGGACAACTATTTTACCGATGGGTAATTTTCTTGTAAGATTTTGACCTATATTTTATCGGTGATCTACCTATGAAAATAAATTTTATGAAAATAGTTTTTGTAAGTGATTTTTCTATCAGCTCTTAGTTAAGATTTGAGTTCAACTAACTTAAACGAGTTATTTAACTTGGTATCACCTATTGTGTGATTCATTTGATTTGATTTGTTTATATGTATTTTGATGTAGTTGACAAGGCATGTACGTAGAGTTATTTGATGTTGAAGAGACAGTTTTGATGGTTGTGTTGTGCATGTGGAGGCAAGATTTTGTTTTCGTAGGGTGGTAAGGACACATATATAATATATACCTGATACCCTCTCTTAAGTTCAAAAGGCTTCAATAGTATTTTAACTAATTTTATCATTATTTGGAACATTATACTAATTTCTTAAGTACTTTTTATTAAAGTAATATGTAATTTGTTGGTTTTTTATGATATTTTGAAAGCTAGACCCGAACGGTGTGTTTAACTTGTTATGAGTTAGTTAATTAACCAAAACCCACTTCGGTTTCAAAACATGGTTGTTTGGGATTACTTATTTTTATATTCTTATTTAAAGCCTAAATGATTGAATGAAAACAGCGACTTTGAATAAGTATTTACTAAGTCTATTTATATTTAGTCGTTACCACCTCGGCAAATGATAAGGTTGTATGTAACGATTGAGCTTCACGCCCTAAATGGAGCCATTTTATTGGCTGAAAAGAAAAAAAATCAAAGATGGCGCCCCCCACCCTGATCCCATTCTCGTTACTAGACTCACGAAAAGGGAGGGGGAGGGTTACGTGGAAGGTTTTCACGCCCTACTACAATTGGTCTAAGGTTTTTAATCTCAGTCTCTATAGTATGTTATTGTTTTGTGAAAATGGTAAAAATAATTATCGTCTTTATAGTATCTATGTTATTAATTTGTAAGAGTGTGTTTTTAAAATAAATTAACGTAAAAGTATCAGCAATGTAGGCATTCAATTTTCATTTTCATCGATAAAGATTAAAAAACATTAGCTTTTACAGCTATCGATAAAACAAAAAAAATTACCTAAAAGTTTTAGAGGGTGTTTGTGATTGAGTTCGAAAATGATTTATTGACTTATTAGCTTTTTGAAAAAGCGAATACGTTAATAAGTCATTTTCAAAAGCCTGAGTCTTTTTCAAATGACTTGTAGTAACTAATTTATAATTTCATACACATCATTAATATTTTTACAAGTTTATTAAAACCCTGGTCAATTAACTTGTTTATAGACCATTTAACAAATTCACTATATCATATTTGTATAGTGAATTGTATGAGGTTAATGGGAAAACTATATGTGACAACCGCCTCGAAACAATTCCATACAAATTAGATTATTATGCTGATATGCTCGATTTTACTGGTATGCTCATTAGCAGCGACATTTTGGTATTAGAAGCGACACATTAGCCGCGATTTATGGGCATTAGAGAATGTGTATTAGCGGCGACGCATTATAAGCGACATTTTGTCGCCACTATTGCTCTTAATCTTTGTAGTGCGATATCTAAATCGGTTAGTTGAAGATGACCTTCGTTAAAATACAACTTTATAAGCATGTGTTTTACCTAAACACATTAAATTTATCATTTGTTATGGTAGCTTATAAGCAACTTTGTCAACGTCATTTTCATCTTTACAAAAAAGTTTGAAAAAGAATGATTGTTAAGAATGGATAAACACTCTTCATGAAGTTATTATATACAAAAAGATTAGAGAACACACAAGAAAACCAACTATCCAATATCTTGAATGTTCATAAACTTTATTGTGAATAACTTATATAAATGATCAATTTTATGCATATTATTGTTTTCTTTGACAAAAGTATCACGCCTTAAATAAACCAAAAATAAAACATGCTATTTACTATACACACACACACACACACACACATATATATATATATATATATATATATATATATATATAGTAAGGATCCTAAGAGAAAAGCACCATATTTGAGAAACTTGAGAAGAAATCTGGACCACACATTTTTTTAAGCTTTTCCTAATATACACATATGTATAGTTTACATTTGACTACATACATAGGTGTATAATTCAATATACATATATGTATATAGTCACTTTTAAATTATACATATGTGTATATTACGAAAAGTTTAGGGAAAATGTGTGGTCCAGATTTCTTCTCAAGTTTCTCAAATAGCCTACTTCTTCTCACATGATCCTAACCCTATATATATATATATATATATATATATATATATATATATATATATATATATATACTAATCAAATATACATGTTTATATATCCGTAATAAACGTTAAAAGCACGCAAAGGTTATAATAAAATATGTGTCACATTATGCATTGCATCATCCACCCAAGTAATTACTTACTTGCATGCTTTTATGCATCATTTTCCTTGACTTTTATTCTATATAATATTTTAAATATATGTTTTGACACCTCTTAAGTTCTTGATGTCTTGCAATGGGTCGAGTCTGAATGTATGTGATTGCATTTTAGCCATTATTAAATTTGACTGCATTTGTCTTTGAAGACTTTTATTATTGGTTTTTTTAATTTATAACTAAGGCGTATCATAAGTAAATACTGAGACAAGACATTAAGACTTTTATTATTTGTCTATCTAATTGACATTTAACTGATATTTGAAGTTTTGGGCCTCAGAGTACTGTGTTTGAACTAATGTCTTACCTACAGTTTTTTAAAAATCTTTAGAAAATGTTTTTTTTTAACATGATCTCAACAAAGTATGAGCTCATATTTGCTATCTTACTTTATTTTAGAGTTATAATGTATAACATAGGGGTGTAGTGTAGTGTTGTAATCTCGACTCAAAACGTATTCACATGAAAGCAGTACTAGTCATAGTATTAGTTCCTATTGTCTTTTATAAGAAGCCACTATACCTATCTCAGTATCGAGCTTTTGAAACAGTGAAAAAAGTTTGAATCAAAAAGATTCGGGTCAGTTTAAAATTCTTGTGACAAAACCTAAAATTCTCAGAGTCGTGTAGAGACATATACGAAATGAGTTATGCTCGTCTTTCGAGTGGAGTAAAATTTGTTAAGAACATAACACATGTGAATTAAGATGATCTTATGATACTGATTTCACATTATATAAACTAAGACAAAGAAAGATGGTCAAATAAGTGAAATAAAAGTGGCACATAATGGATAAGTTGGATTTGAAAAGAGATCATGAGGCATGCTTTGTGGGACTCGAGCTATTTCATTTTCATCTCACTTAAATGTGGGCGTGGCACTCAATGAATAAGAGACAGGTCAACTTGAAGATATTCTTTTTAAATAATTATATCAATTATTTTTCACACACAAAAGATAACTCATATTACAAATATTTATTTTAGAATGATTAACTTATACACACTCTAAAGATATTAATAAATATATAGAATTATCTAACATGAGACTAGAACCCTTAACTATTTGGGGATGAACGCTTTTATCGTACACTTTAATACCGTTTAGGCTAATATCCCTTTCGTATATCACTATTACCTAAGGATAAAATAAAAGGATTATATATCCGTCTTCCACCATCTCCCCGGTCGGTTTGTTTCTTTTGAGTTAAAATCCATGGCTATTAAAAAAGTTGTAGTTTGACAAAAAAAAAATAAAAAAAACCGTAAATTGTTAGGTGACAATTTTCGACGTCTACGCGATGTAAAGGATTACACAATTACTATAAAAGAATTTAATAGGAACGACACATCACAACATTTTGCCTTTAAGAATCATGCATAACGTGACATCCTAACATGTCATCATCGAAATATTTACACTTTTTTCACTTTTACGTGGTTCAAATACACTTGACCGAAAAGGTAAACTCGTGAATATTTAGTTCCTAAAAGGTGAAGTCGCAAAAACTTAAAAGGTGCAAAAGTTGTACTCATGCAACATGTCCTAAATCACAAAAATAGTTTTAATCGTATGACACATGTTTGTTTAAGTGAAATAGAATCATCGCCTCAAATCGTGTAAGAACTATACATGTGTCACTTAGTTATTTTTAATAAATTTATGAGAGAGTATTCTTATTTTTTAACAGCAAGCAGGAACTTTTATTGGAATATGAATTTAGCAAATATGAATTTAAGGTTGTGTGTTGTGGCAGGTGTGAAATGTGAAGAACTCGATGTTTCAAGCAGGGAGCTTTAACATTTCGCACTTAGTAAGGTGTGTTGTGGGTGTCAAATGTGAAAGAGTAAAAACTAATTAAAAGAAAAAGATTGTGAGGTCTGTTTGAATATGATTGGCCCATACCACCCCACCCTCCCCCCGCACTCTTGTAGCTGGCCACACCCCAGGGGGCTATGCCATTTCAGTCCAACCTGTTGTGGTGTGCGCCAACCAAGTTGCTGAGTTGGCAGGGGGATAGCACCCCATCTTGCTTCTACAACACCCGATCTAAGAACATTAAAAGTGCACCAATTGGAGCGATCTATACTATTAAGCCCATAACCTTTATCTTCTTTTGAACAGAGAATATACACGACCCGTAAAAACTACTTTTAAAATTCAGCTATTACCATTTTATGGAACTTGAACTCGCATCGTTTTAAGGAGGATAAACACTTTATACCACTAGACCAACAAACCATCAAACATAACTTCATGTCTTCTATGATCTGTAAGGGGCACCAAAACCTCCTGCTAAAAACTATTTTGTTTCTAGATGTCCAAAATACCCCACAACTTGATTTAAAAAAATTCGCTTTTCAATATTTTCCTCTTTTGATTGCCATTTGCATATACCTGTTAGGGGAAGTCTACACTTAAATGATTAATTATTCGATTAAAAATATTGTTTGATACTTTGGATCGGTCAAAATGGTTACCTATAGGATATATTAAGTGTGCAAAGTTGTTATTATATATACCTTTGCATTTATAAATACATTTACAAATATTTAACGTAAGAAACAAACTATCACGGGTGGGTTTATAACTTATATAAATATATATATATATCATATATGTACTTATTTGTTTATTTAATCTTGTGAAAGAGATTGAATTAAGGTGATGGTCCACCAAATGATTCCTTTGATTTCGTGAAGCTTGTAGCTAATCCATGGATCCAATCCAATGGCAATTGGCATGCACATCTCTTTTAAGTTTATCACGAAAGTTGGTGGAAGTTGGTGTTGTATGTATCCAATTATCCTAGTCAACCCTTGGATTCAACTTTACTTTAATATTTTAAATTATATATTTTAACTTATTTATGGATGATAGATGTCAAACTTATTTACCAACTTCCAAATCGACTTAAAAATTACAATAAAACTTATTACTTGTGGAAACAAAGAAAAGGACAACAATTAATTCGCATAGTAATAAAATGTAATAGATAATGAAGGTTGAAAACTTAAAAGAACTAGTTTAAGCCCCTACGTTGCATTGTAACAAATAGTAGCAATGTGACATCAACCCCCAACATTGAAAAACCTCTAAACAAAAGAAATAAAATAATGAAAAAATAAATCAATCGACTCAAGCGAAAGCGCGGATTTTCTCATTATGATGCTATTTCCATCTCGGTAAATTAGACTGAATTGTAAAACATGTAAGAGAATAACTAAGTCGACCTATAAAAAAATATATTATCAAAGCTCAATGTATAATCATTTAAGTTAGGGGGTTAAACATGTTATTACCAATGTTGAGGGACCAAAGTAATTATAAAAAAGTATAAAGGGTAAACAATAAAATTAAAAATAACTTATTTAAGTAAAGAGGTTAAACATGACATTACCAAAATTGAGGGGCAAAAGATTGTTAATATTGACCAAAACACCAACAACGGATTAATCACAACACACCAATACACATAGAGGTTGGTAATTAATATCCTAGTCGACCCTTGGATTCAACTTTACTTTAATATTGTTCATTTTAATGTTTTTTTTAAACTTATTTATGAATGTTAGATATCAAACTTATTTACCAAGTTCTACATCGACTTAAAAGTTACAATATAAAAATTGAATGAATGTGAGGGGACTTTTTAAAAATTTTAGAAATTGCAATTAAATTGAAAGCTCAACGAAATAGTTAGGGGGCTTAGATGTAAATTGTGAATGTATGTCATCTGGCTACATTGATTCACAAAGTAACGTCCACACATCAACGAGTCTTTTTAATAGCCAACGCTTACCATCCTTGGCTTCCCTTGTTGCACGCAAGGATCAACAAGAGTACGAATTTTTTCTCATACGATCAAGGGTTTAGATCCTTAACCTCTAGGTGGTTCTGGGACTAGATTGCATGTAGTCCACTCACATATCCAGGAACCGATAACTTTTCTCGGTTGTGACTGGTGTTGCATGTCACGTGGAGCAGCCTTTGTGCTCTATTTAAAGTGAGTTGCATCATATGTTCAAGATTTGTTCAATCATTGCTCCATGTTAATGTTGTCTTGTACAACCGGTTATAACTTACTTGATTTGGTGTTTGTTAGGATTGAGTGTTAGCCGATATTTACTTGATGAATCAAGGTTTCAAGACACAATCGAGATCATCTCAGTTGAGTCCCCTAAATTCCAATCATCGTGTTGGGTGTGGGTGGAAAATTCTAAGTTATAAAGATTTATCTATATAGATTAATAGTTGGTGATATAGAACCTAATTCGCACGTCCTAATTTGCCCTTATTCATAGAGCACTTGCTCCATCTCGGAACAACAACCAAGTTTAGTCATAAACAGTAAACAATAATGCAATCAAGTAGTATAGACTTTAAATATGAGTTGCTAGATGGATAAACCCTAGCTTTGATTTGCAGAAAGAATGGATGTTGCATGAAGTACCATATTGGCATTTATCTATATCATTTTGGTTGCTATAACGTCAATATCAACTTAGATAATCAATAAAAATGTCCATATCAACTTACATAAGATAAATTAATCTCTGAATTCGAATCACCAACTTGGTTGATGTTCCATCTTGGAGATTCATGAATTCAAAACAATGGAATTTTAGAAAATTTGTTGTTTACACGTAGGTTATCTAATTGGATTTGAGTTTGCGTTTGTGATTTTGTGCTACTAAAATTGTTGTTTGTGCTATTTTTATAGCTAAAATTAGGGAAAGAGGGTAACTACTTTAAGTTATTTTTAATTGATCTGTAAACAACTAAAATTGTCAACATATGTATATTGTTTTAACCTTCCCCTCTATTTACGTTGATTATTTTATGATAATGATAATTCAACTCAATTAGGGTATGTTCATGCATGACCACATGATTGCCTGATGTATATCATGTTTCGGTCGTGTATTGTCAACTCTGTCACAACGTGCAGGTTTCACACTAGTATATATAATGGGTCTCCATTGTTGTTATTATTATTATTATTATTATTGAAGTAAAGTGATTTGACAAAATATTGAAATAAAATTATAAAAAAACCAAAAGAGTCTTTGAAATTTTATTTCACCTTTTCTAATTATTCACGTAGATTTAATTAGTTTAAATAACCTGAAGATATATTTGGATTCTTATCTAGTCTAGTATGAATAAATTAAAATCTATCGATGATAAAAGTTTAAGAAGTTACGTATAAAAATTCGTTGAAAACTATAGTAGGTTACAGACTAACAATTTAAGTTTATTTCAAAAATCTATATCTATATCTATCTATATTATATAATAAGAGAAACCTGATTTAGGACACGTCATTCAGTGAGGGCATTAATAATTTATAGAAAATTTTCAAATTTCAAATTAAAAGGATTTAAATATAATATTAGATTTTTATTTTGATTGTAAATCTAAAGTTTAAAATGTGTTTTACATCTAATCTATAATTTATGGATTTAATTTTGATTTGAAATTATTAAACAAAAACGCATAAAATTAGTAACCATTTAATCAATTAAATGTTTTTTAGAAAAAAACCCATTAAGTATTTTCTTCACCAAACCTATTATGTTTTTTTTCAATATAAAATATTAAATAAAATTAAATATATAATAAAAGAAACCTAATTTGGGACACATGTCATTCAATGACGACATCAATAATTTATAGATAAATTTCAAATTTCAAACTTCAAATTAAAAAGATTTAAATATTATATTAGAATTTTATCTTGATTGTAAATCTAAAGTATAAAATGTGTTTTAAATATAATCTATAATTTATGGATTTAATTTTGATTTGAAATTATTAAACAAAAACCCATAAAATTAGTAACCATTTATTCAATTAAATGTTTTTTGAAAAAAAACCCATTAAGTATTTTCTTCACCAAACCTATTTTGTTTTTTTTTTTTTCGAATATAAAATATTAAATTTAATATTAAAAAACCTTTATACTTTTTTTTTCAATAAACCTCTTACGTTTCTTTTTTTAATGTAAAATATAAAATTGTTTTTTTATAATATAAAATGTTAAATTTAATATTAAAGTCACCTTTATATTCTTTTCAACAAACCTCTTATGTTTTTTACGAATATCAACAAACCTCTTATATTTTCTTTTACGAATATAAAATATTAAATTTAATTAATATTAAAGGATTACATAGAACAATATGACTGAGGGCATAATTAATTCTCGATATTTTTAATTATTGTTTGTGATAACTAAAGTTTTGTAATCATTAGGATAAGTTTACCATGTCAAATAAGTAATAATTTATTCCTCTTTAATCAAATGAGAATTTTTTAAAAAAAAATTAAGTTAAATATTCTAGATATATGTGTTTTAAAACAAGGTAAACTCTTAACATACATAATTTTTTCCTATTGTAACTAAGATGTTGAGGTCTGTGAAGGCACATTCGGAATGTCATTATAACTTTTTTTTTAAATTTAGATTTACTTAGTTGTCGTATAGTGTCTCATGTCTTTATTGTCGAATTGTTTATGGTTGTTACTAGAGATGAAGATGGAGACTCATGGTGGGTTTTGTGGGTTTTTTAAATATATATTAAAAAAGGATCTAAAAAGACTAAAATACCCTCACATGCAATGCATGTGAGGGGTGTTAACCAGAAAAACAAACGACGTTTGTTTTAAAGGTTGAACCTGTAGCAAAATATGAACATAAAGGTTGGTTTTTTTTCGATTTCATAGTGAAAGGTGCGGAGTGCAGTTTGGGTATAACATAAAGGTTGACTTTTGTAATTTAGTCTATTAGTAGTGGTACAAAATTTTAAGTTCCTATGACAAATCCTAAAACAAATAAGATCATATTATTATGAATGACTATACAAGCATATTACTCTATATTATATATACTTAGATCATATTATGAACATATTTTTTTTATTTCATATTATAATTATGATTCACCCCGTGTATTATATAGGGCAATAACCTAGTTAATAATATGAGATAGGTTGTACATTTACTAGATACACTTAATCTTATTGATATGCTAGATTTTATAAAAACATAGCTATTTTCAAATTCATATGTTGACATGTTACCATATATTTGATGACTGTTTCCAAGAGATTTTTCCAAACTATAATAAATAAAGAACACTTAATATTCCAATATCACTTCCAAACTATAATAAATAAAGAACACTTAATATTCCAATATCACAAGAAATATTAAATAGATTACCTATTGTATTTGTGTTAAATATAATATAATTCAAAATATATTACGAATAAATTTATACATGTGTGCAGAAAGACAGAATGTGTGTGCACACGCATATAAATATTTAATTGTTAGACTATTTTTAATGGTTTGACGCTCCCTTTTAAATGGAGGGTTTTCGATGGCTATAACAGAATTCAACATACACCCCATGCTTCTCCTTCACGCCCATTATACTACTCACCCGCAGGCCCTTGATGCCCCCATAGTGGTGTTTAGCGCCCTTCAATGCTGAGGTGCAAATAGACGTTAACCCACTACACGCCTTTATGTAACTTTGATTTAGAGATTGAAATCATTTAAGCCGCCCCTCTTTCCAAATAATCAAGTGATTGCATATATTCATAAGAACTCATTGTTCTACCGTGTAATCCATCCGGACATTATCTCTTTATATTTTTCCTATAGAAAATCATAAACAGAAATTGATAATTTTGCATGTAATATTCCGTGACAATATTTTCCTTTGTAAGCCGCACTTGGGCCTGAGAGTAGTTTGATTGTATGAACTAAATAGGTTGATTAGCTTATTGGGATTTGGGTTGGGCTTTTGGAGGGCTAGATTTGAATTTTCTGTTGGGAGTCAAATGTGATGGATTAATGATTAATTCGGCTCGGAATAACTTGCTTATCACCAAGATAAAATACTCATATGCATACACATGGCAAACAACCTCACCCAAGTGATCCCAGTGGCATCTTAGGGTGGGATATAAGGTTTAGGGACCATTAGGTTCTGGGTTCGATTCCTACAAAGAGGTATTTCTCATATTTATTGAGTTTCCTCTTAAATTGGTGTATAGGCATTAGACATTATTGCCTAGTGGAGATGGATATGATCGGTCGGATCCACTGGTGGCACGATGATACTCTAGTGGTTCGTCAGTGATCCAAATTTTTCATTAAAAGAAGTGATGATAGTAAAACTTAGTAATTAACATAGAAAGAGCACGAACCACCATCAGCCAAGCTATGTGGTGACATAGTTTGTGTGTGGTTATGAAGAGGATCATAGAGGGCATGATAGCATATGACTCATGACGGACTGGCAGTCACTTGATATAAGCATTATGTTGCGAGCATCTATTAAGAGTGGTTATTTATGATCGATATATTTGGTATACACGATATTGTGAATTAAATATATATTAAATGCATCGATATGTTCATAAGTATATATTATTTTTAGTTGTTTTGTATTTTTATGCAAGCTAAAACGAATAATGAGCTAAAACAATGAATTTTCTTTTTAAAGAAACAAATGGGATAAAGCTTATATTTTAAGCACAATGATGACTATTTTGAAAGCAAACATACATACATTGTGCATGAAGGATTAGTGAAGATTTATACGTTGTTCAAAAATTATATGGAATTGATTGGTGGAGGTGGGCCGTGGGTCATGTAGCAACAGCAAAATGAAGGAAACTTAATTGGTTACTAGGCCATTTGGGCCGAGAACTCATACAAAATGATGGGCTGATTATTAACAAATACTGGGCTGAATATTTGGCACTTGGAATATTTATAAATCGTTATAGTTGGGTTCATTATGATAATACCCCTCCTTCGGGGGTTATGTGTCATGTGGCATAAGACTCTTCTTTCAAGATCAAGCCTCTTATCAAGCGTTTTCACAATCTCGCCAACACCCATTTTCTGAAGATCACGCCCCGGGGGGCGGTGTACGGGGCATTATGGGGCGTATCTTTTCCATGTGTGCATAATTTCACACCCAATCACATTACCACTACACATGGTCTTAGACGCATTATTGCTAACTTCCTCGATGGTGTAATTTCACCCTAGAAAGACTCTAGATGTGTAGTAGATGTTATGTTGGTGTGGTTTGATGTGATTTGTATCTAAAATTAGTCACTCAATTAATGTAGGTTATGCTTATGTAACCTATTGAAAATTTATATGAAACATTAAGCTAACAAGTTGTAATCCCACTTGGTTGTTGAATGATAATTTTGCTTAAGCATTTGAATGGGTGTTAATCAGAGCCTCATGGGCATATGATTGGTATTTGTTTGTGTGATTGATTTCTTCGTTGATCTGAGCGACGACTTACAGTACGACATCGGATCGTGTTTAATTCAACCTAGTTAGTTTTGTTAAGGATTGGATTCGTGTGTAAGCACATGTATCATGCTCTTGGTCAGTAGTAAAATCAATATAAGTTATGTCTCTATAGCGAACTAAACATTACTGTTACCATCAGGATCATATAATCAACAATCCTAGCTAGTATTCTATGAAATTTGATCCCTCGTATATCTACACCACCGCACCTCCTTAAATATACGTGAATTACAAAAGAGTCGCTATCTATTTGCTTCTCATTTTTGTTGCCTTGGGCTCTTTGATGATAATTTCCATAAGAAAAAAAAAAACAAAATACAAAAAGGGATCAACTTTCTATCCAATATTTTTGCATTTATTATTTCAGATATTTAATACAGTTCCTTTTTTATTTATTATATTTTTATATAGAGTTAGATTTAATTTTAGTCTATGTGGCTTGATCAAAATGGTTATTTCAATCTAATTCTTTTTTTTTTCCTTCTAATACTTTGATTTTCGTATCAATTAAAATCTACTCCACTAACATAATACCAAATTTCTGTTAATTCATTGTAAAAAGACCCAAATACTCTCGTATTTAGAAAAAAATATATAAAAATAATATATAAAACCTTAAATCCCCGTTCTACAAAAATAATACAAAAACATAATTAAAGTTAATCATTTCTCTGTTCTCTCTCAAGAAAACCAACGGGTACTCCACTTCTTCGGCCACCCCCACCGCCCTGAAATTCCGGTTGGCCATCCACACCTCCCATATATCCTTATCTCTCTCTCTCCTCTCTCTCTCTCTCAACAACATCATCGTCATCGTCGTCCTTATAACATAATCACAATATGTTTCAAAAATTGGGTTTTTAGGTCTCAAAATTGTTGTTTGAGTCATCATCGTCCTCTGCCAAAGTTGGTTCTTCCCATGAAGCAAAACGGTTGATTGAAAACCCTAAATCAACGTTGGATTGTAAAGAAAGGAATTACGGTGACGAACTCCGGGAAAGGGGCGGTGCTAGCAACGATGGTTCAAGTGGGGAAAAACAAACAAATCAACTTACAAATCTAGAGTCATTAGAGAGCTCATGTCACACCCCAACCGATGGGGGAAACATCGAGACAAGACGTAATAGATTGCTCAAAAACTTAATAACACTAAATTGTGAAAATGATTAAAAATCCAAAATTTCCATTTCATTTCGGTTAATCAAATGATACATGTTTCAAAAGGAAGTACAACATATTAGAAGTAAACATAACTAAACATTGAAATACATAAGTAAAATTTGGGTGAGTTTTTAATTCCACCCTAGGTAGTTTTTCTTGTAGCATCATCATACATTTCCTACATGTAATAAGTATCCGTCAACACAAATAATGTTGTTGAGCATACTGGTTTTGACTAAATAGCATAATAGAAGATTGGTTCTCAAATCCACATGTTAATGTATACTAATCATGTAACATACTAGCATGCATAATTAAACAGCAATCCAATGTGTCCACTAAAGTAATCTTATCACCGAAGTGAATAAGATGTAAGCGTAATCTTGTCACCAACGTAAAAATAAGACCGTAAAGTTTAACTTAACAATGACCACAAGCGGGCGATGTGCTAATCCCATAGCTCTATACATGTTAAGGGAGGCTTGCAAGGTTAATGATGTATTAATAAGCTTGGAATCACAATAGCATATCAATTTAAGCATGTATACGGATTGAGTGTTTGCATAAGATTGTTTGTATGTGAATTTAGCATGTTTACATGTTACAACCCAAATAGTGATTGAAAACGGAAAATGGGTCAAGTAATCTCATAGTTTGCGAAGATTAGTTCCACAAATGTGAGTCAGCGGCTTGAGGGGATAGAATCACCAAGTTACCATAAAAAGGATAAACAACGGCGCATGAGTACGATGAGTTGGAGATTGGAAAGTAAACGAGAATTATATGTGTGTGAAAGTACAAAAAACATACCTTGTTTTGGACACTTTAGTTGGACACTATTGTTAATTGTGTTTTTTCATAGGTACTAAGTCACCCATTAGAAATCCAACCTAAGTAATCCGAAACTAAGATAATTTCCACATTAACACATAACACATAACACGTAACACTCAACTATGAGTTCGGTTGATATCATGGTTCGGTTTTGGAGATTTATATTATGTATATATTATTATACGTACGTCATGTATTAGTCTAGTCATGTATTGTCAAGCATAGGTTGGATAAATCCATTAACCTTAAGTTTTCACCAATGCACAAATCATGCCGTGGATGATTCATATGATCATGAATATAAGTATGAATACATAAACAACTATCTAATATACTAAGTAATCAAGTGAGTGTTAACCAAGACGAGTGCTTCCAATATTGTATCATTGGAGACTTGGTGTGGTTTCATCACTTTCATAGCTTGAAAATTACTTAAGAGTCTAGTATGAGGAGGCATACGAATCTAGTGTTTTCTGGAATAAATCTTAAGACAAGTCTCTCAATATAGAGATTAGTAGGTGAATTGGTTTGGTGTCAAAAGTTTCAAGAAAAACAAAGTAAAGAAATAAACAAGTATAAAAGTTTGAATAAAATCCTAACTTGGACCTCAAAAATGGTGGTGTACATCTTTGTTTACCAAGGTAAACATGTGGTAAAATTCCTAGAAATTATGCAAGGAAGGAGGACTAAAAAAAAGAAAGAAAACAAGAAGAAAGTGAGTTGAAAACTGACTTTCGCGCTTAGAACTTTCTGCCCAAAAGTTGCAAAAACCTTGAAGATTAAGAGAGCTTGGAAGAGATTCCGGAGTGTGTAAAGGGAAATGGAGTGTTAGAGAGATTGTATTTATAAGGGAAAATCTGGATTAGATCAAATTAAATGTAAAAAGTGGTTGGGAGTTGGGAGTTGGGAGATAGAGTTAAAATCCGTAGCTTGGCGGCATCTGCTGTAAAAGTGTCTCTCCCGCGCGTCGCGAAGGGAATCAAGGGTTCCTCCAAGTGTCTCCTTCGCGTGACGCGGGAGATTGCAATTTCAGAATTTCCAGTTTTTGTCCCCGAACTTGATTCGATGATTTGTTTGGCCCGAAAACTCAAAGTTAAGCCTGTTTTTGGGTATGTAGGATATTATTATGTATGAATCAACTTTTCAAAGTAAACATAATCTCGTTGTATGGCTCAGTTTTGTATGAAACACGTATTTCGTGATTGTTTATGTATTGTGCATGCATGATTAAACAAGTATGATATAAAATACAATTTCTACTATGATGAAAGTCTTGGGATTACAAGGATTGAAATACTATTTACAATAAATTGAAAAATAAGATGAAAAATACGGAACGTTACAGCTCCGACCAAACCACATCAAGATCTTGAACGATAACCCCTCGAAGATGGTAGCGATGATGTTTTGAATATGCGATTATGACGGCGACGACTGTGTGGTGGTGTTCTTGGTGATGGTAATTAGAGGCAACACTTCCTCTTTATTCTTTAATTGTCAACAGTGAAGGGCGATGATGGCGTTGGGTCGCCGACCAAAGAGTGATAAATGACGATAACGAGAGGATTAAGGTTTACGGGTAAGGGTGGTTATGTTGTGATCTCTGACAAATAAAATGGGAGATGGGTGGTTGTGTTGTGGTCTTCTACAATAGTAGGAAGTTGGGGTAGTTAGTTGTGATTTGTGTGTATATATTTATATTTAATATTGTATAATATTAATTAAAAAGAGTTAGAGGGTATTTTGGTCTTTTTTAAAGAAATTAACAAAAATGTGGATAGGGTTAGTGGATTGTACCTAATTTGATACGAAAACCAAACTATTAAATTAAAAAAACTCAAAAAAATGGACTGAAATAGTTATTCTAAACAAAATGTAAGGGCTAAAATTGTATTAAACTCTAATTTAAGTAACATACCATTAAAAACTCCCTATCAGTGTAGTTAAAATGAAGTAACTAAACATCAATAGTAAAGGGTAAACCCCCCTTAAAAAATCGAACTTCGACGTATTTTAGAGGGTAAAAGGGTGGCAATGGCTAGTCTCACATTTGTTAATTTCTCAAAACATTATGACTAAACGTGGAACTTTAACTTATGAGATGTTTAATCCATGTAATTTACTTGAATAGTTTTCTTTGGCTTCAACTTATATTTATAGTCGTACAAACAAAAAAGGTCATGAATTAAAAAAATTCTAAACATATTATCATTATTTTTATTTAACCAAATGCAAAATCATAAACATAATATTTTTTTTCTATATAAAGGTACAAATAAGATAATTATTTTAGAGAGCAAAGCCAAATACAAGAAATTGTGCATGTTGGAAGAATGGACCACAAAATGAAAGTAATCATGTTGTCTAAGAACACATCCATGCACATTATTAACCCCATTCCTTCTATTTATAATCAAATAAAATCTAACTTTTTAAAAAGAAAAAGGTATTTAAAGTACAGTAAAATTCATTAAAAAGTGTTAATTATCATTGAAAACATATGATTTATTGGCAATATGAGTTTAAAAGCAAAAAGGTATTTAAAGTACAGTAAAATCCATTAAGAATGTATTTAATTATCATTGAAAACATATGATTTATTGGCAATAAGATCATGTCGACTATACATGAATAATATAAATAAATATAATTTCAAATTAACAAACTTATGTTTAAAATTGACATCCAATTTATTTAAAAGACATGATTAAGAAATATTTTACAACGTATATATAAAAGTAAAAGGATTTTCATACATAACTACTTTTAAGCAGGATATTGTTCACAAAATAAACTCTTGCACATTTTTTCTTTGATTGTAATAAGAATATTATTTTTTAACAATGATTACTAGATTTTCTAGAATAAATACATCACAACTTGCATTATATAGGATTTGAATCCTTACCCTTTTGGTTGTACGACACACACCTCAACCCTTTACCATACTCTCTTTCTATGTTCTCTTAAATGTGTAAACACTTCCTTTAAGTATATTGGTTATGACACTTATCTACACAAAATCAAATATATAACAAAAAATGAGTTAGAATCAAATATAAAGTTGCCTTAAAATAAGAAGTCGTAAAATGATATCAAACGCATCTCGATTAACCTCATTCAATCGGCATTGGAACCGTCTCATCGAACTATACAATATGAGATTTTAGGTTTTTACTTTTAGATTTATTGCTTGTAGATTTTAAATTTTTTGTTATATCATTTTGTCTTTTTGGTTATCATCGTGTCTTTTCTATATTTGCGTCATTATGTGTTTTTTTGCGATTCATTGTGTCTTTTTTCCTCGAAGTTGTATCATATTTTTGACATTATGTTATATTTTGCTCGACATTGTATTATATTTTGCGCTCGATTATTTCTTTGTACACTTCTTAGAGTTATAGGACTTTTTAGAATAACTTTACTCGTTAAAAATAACCAAATAAAAACGATACATTTGATTGTATTTAAAATGTAATCTCTGTAATCATATTGATAGTTGCTTTATTATTTGTTTATTTTTTACTTGACAACATCGAGTCTAAGAAAGTAAGAGGTGCACGATTGTATGGGTTTGTCACTTTGGAAAAATGATTTTTGAGTCTCGGGACTTTTTAGAATAACTTTACACGTTAAAAATAACTAAATAAAAACCATACATTGATTAGTATTTAAAATGTTATCTCTATAATCAATAATACAGATAGTTGCTTTATTATTTATTTATTTATTTATTACTGGACAACATCGAGTGTAAGAAAGTAAGAGGTGTACAATTGGGGTTTGTCACTTTGGACAAATAATTTTTGAGCCCCATCTATTCTCTCTTCATAATCACAACTTTGAAACTCAAGTACATATGTTTTTTAACCCTAAATCCCATCGAATGCGGGTATAATTTTTTAAGGCAATGTTTTACATTTTTTATTCTTTTGTTAATTTTATCTTTACATTCTCTATCTTATAACATAGACTTGTAATTTTACTTCAATTTCAAAATATACTTATGAAAGTCTCTAATACACTTGGTATAACTTTTGATCCCATAAAGAAGTTATCATTGACATACTTTATGTTGTGGTGATATTATGTTACAATCAAAACCCTTTTAATTTCACTCTTGATTCTCATATTTGTGTTTGAAGTTTTTGTGGGGTTTTCTCCCCTTTCCCTCTCTCAATCACGACAGTGTGTATTTTGTGTTTTTTATAATTACCTACATGTTTAGTTACTAACCCATTTCAGCCCTATAGTTTGGTTTTATTATAACTGAGACACCATTTACTCATTTAACTAACAAACAACATATTTTAAGTAGATTAGGTAGTGCTAGTTACTATACTCATGTTATTTACCAAAAAAATGAATATTGAATATTTTTGGGGTGTTATATTAATCTCAAGTGATTATCTCCTGCGATTGTTTTTCAAACATTTATCTTTTGTTTTCTTTATGTTATGATTTTTAAGTAAAACCATTTGAAACAACTATCCTTTTGGTTTGACGAAACGTTGACCATGTCCCGGTATTAAAAGCTCATGTGTCATAGGAACGATTTCTGTTCTTATCAACGCCTTTTACGCTGACGATGGTTGCACTTGCTTTAACGTATCATAGTTAGTGATTATATTGTATCATTTTATTAAATTTAAAGCCTAAAATCTAGATAATAACAACAAAAATTATATACCCACTCAACAACGTCATTGATCATAACCCATGAGCTACGTTTTGTATTTGTAGAGTACCATTAGTTCAACCAGTTCATGAATTAAACCAACACTCATGAGCTAAGTTTCGTATTTATAGAGTGTTGGATATTTTAGTGTAATTTGAGATTGCGTGTGACGTTCAAATAAGAGTGCACGCTTATTTGAATGTCATCGGGACTAACGGGGGATCCAAGGGGGCAGCGCCCCTGGGAGCAGGGTCCAAGGGGCGGCAGCCCCTGGCGGGGTCCAAGGGGCGGAACCCCCTGGCGGGGTCCAAGGGGCAGAGCCCCTGGCTGGGGTCGAATTTCGGGCTAAATATGCACTTTTGGAAACTTAAGGGACTAAAGGTGTTTTTGTTCAAAATTGAAACTGCAAGCAGTTGTGAAAAACTGAAAATACGCTCTCAAATTTTTTTAGGGAAACCCTGGACGAATTTTGTTTTTTCGAGACGAATCCCCAAAATCTCACAATCAAAAATTTCCATACAAAAATCTAGAATTTTTTCTGATTTTATCCGATCAAAGATTGGTAGCCACTCCAATTGTTTGATCTGATAGTGATTACATGACTTCAGATTTATCCAAACATTTTCGAATTATTCCCAACATAGAGTACCATTGGTTCAACTGGTTAATGAATTAAACCAACTTTTCTTATTAAAAAGTTAGTAGGAAGAACATTTGGATATCCTCTTTATCAAAAACAAGATGATGAAGTATAACAATTTATTGCTTTATTCAGTTGCTTTATTACTGAAACATAGCTATTTCTAAAAAGATAATGCTTATATATATATATATAGAGAGAGAGAGAGAAAGAAAGAAAGAGAGGCCGGTTATTGTATAATATGTTTTAAGGTACAAAGCGTACGAGATTAGGTATCAAAATGTGAAAAATGGTTTATAACATGCGAAATTGGTTTTTTGAACAACATGTGATTTTTCTCCCTTTTATTAACATGCGAAATTGGTTTTTTATAAACATGTCAATTTTTTTTTGAATATGCGATCTTCTGTTTGTACAACGTGCGAACTTTTGTTATAACATGCAAATGACATTGTGTACGCTTCGTACGTTAAGCCATATTGTAAGATACACTTTTTTCATATATATGGAGAGAGAGGCCAGTTAACGTAAAGAGCCCCTTAATGTACACGTGTAATTACGCATGTTATAGACTAAAACCCTAATCGCGCATCTTATGGTAATGTTCATGTGAGAACCATCTTTATTGTGAGAACCGCGAGAACCAATGTTAACACAAAAGTAACCCACTACATCACCACCCAAAACCTTAAAAAACCTAACCCCCCCCCCCCACCCACCCACCCAAGCTAAATGCTAAAAAACTAAACCATAAAGCTAAACCACCCCCCCCCCCCCAAAAAAAAAAAAAACCTAAAAAAAACCCTAACCCTCCCCCCCCCCCCCCCCCCACACACACACACCAAGCTAAATGCTAATAACTACATCCTCAAAAAGCCTGAAAAAAAAATCTAAAAACCACTCAAAAAAATTTTAGACATTTTTTAAGAAAAACTCGCTACTTTTCGTCACAAAAAAGAAAAGATTTTGAGTGGTTTTTAGATTTTTTAGGTATTTTTGGTTGTGTTCACATTGGTTCTCGCAATAAAGGGTGATTCGTAACGGATCATTCTCCTATATATATATATATAGTGGATATGTAAATGAGAACCATCTTGAGTTATGTGAACCGTATGAATCAATACTAACCATTGATCAAAGCTGTTTGAATGGATGATATTAAAAGATAATAAAGTAAGTAATAATTGTGTTTTAATTAATAAGATTTTGTTTTTTAGTAAGAAAAGGACAATTAGGTCTTTTGTTATATCCACTAATGATTGGTGTTATTAATATTAATGATTAGTGTTATTAATATGATTTATTTAATGTGATTAATTTAATATAATTTAATAATAAAAAATTTAATACAATTTAATTAATTTGATTTACAATTTTTTTACATAAACTTATCAAAAAAATTTTGATTTAACTTTTACAGTAAAATTTAATTAATCAAAAAATTAATATAATTTAATTAATGTTATTTACAATAAAAAAATTTACGTCGATTTTAATCAAAACATTTTTGCACGCGGTTTTAAAGTTTTTTTTATACGGCCGGTGTAAAAACTTTTTTATGCGCCGATGTAAAACTTTTCTTACGCGCGGTTTCAAAGTTCTTTTTCGCGCCGGTATAAAAGTTTTTTTCACGCGGTTTTAAATTTTTTTACGCTCCGGTTTTAAACCTTTTTACACGCGATATTGAATTTTTTTACGCACGGTTTTAAAAAAATTTTACGCGCAGTTTTAAACTTTTCTTTTACGCGCGGTTCTAAACTTTTTTAACGCGCCGGTTTAAAAACTTTTTTGCGCTCCGGTTTTAAACTTTTTTACGCGTGGGTTCAAACTTTTTTACACACGGTTTTAAACTTTTTTTATGCACCGAATTTAAACTTTTTTACAGGCCGGTTTAAAAATTTTTTTACTCGCCTGTGTAGAACTTTTTTAATGCGCGGTTTTAAACGTTTTTAACGTGCTGGTTTAAATTTTTTTTTGGCGCGCCAGTTTTAAACTTTTTTCGCGCGCCGGTTTTAAACTTTTTTTACGCGCGATTTAAATCTCTTTTTACGCGCCGGTTTGGAACTCTTTTTACGCGCCGGTTTGGATTTTTTTTTACGCGCCGGTATAAAACTTTTTTTACTTTTGGTGTTTGAATTTAAAATCTAAGAATTGTTTTCTTATTTTAAATATAAAAAGTATAAGAGAGGTGAAAGTAGAGAGAAAACATATAAATGATGATGTGATATGATGGGTTTTGGAGATAAGAGAAATGTGATGTGACATTAATAGAAAAAGACTTAAATACCCTTTTGATTTAAATTGATTATATGTGATGTGTTAAAATTCTATTGGAGGTAAGGAGTTCTAATGGTTCTCGCAACCGGGAGTGGTTCTTCGTTGAACCGAATCATATATATATATATGTGTGTGTGTGTGTGTGTGTGTGGGTGGGTGGTTGTGGGAAGGATAAAGTGAAAACCCACTTGAGTTGAAAAAACTCAAAAAACCCTTATAAAAATTATATGTAATATTTTTTTTTTCTAAAAAATAAGGAATGTAACATACATATATTTGAACATTTTTGTAAAAAAACGCACCGAGTAGTTTTTTTAACAAAATGTTAAAAATTCCATGTTACATAATATATATGTCCAAAAAAATGTAACATACAAATTTTGAACTTTAAAAAAAAAAACTAGTCGGCGCTATTTACATTTTTTTTATAAAAATGTTCAAATATATGTATGTTACATTACTTATTTTTTAGAAAAAAATAAAAATGTTACATAGGGTTTAACTCAAGTGAGTTTTCTTCCTATACTTCACCTACATATATATAAATATATAGGGTGAGATTCATGCGAGAACACCTTTATTGCGAGAACCGCGAGAACCAACTTTATTGCAAAATAAAATCTAAAAAAATCAAACAAGCACTCAAAAAAAAATTAGTATATTTTTTTTAAAAAATCGCTATATTTAGTTTCCAAAAAAAAACTTTTTTTTTTCGAGTAACAGTTATCCATACACATGTGCATATGTATCATAACTTCGACAAATAACACATTATCAGTAGCAGACAATTCCACTTTAATTTACAATACCATCCGTAATACACTACTTTTTAAATTACCAATATTCAAAATGCACATGTGCATCATTATGTATAACCATTATATATCGTGTTTTGGTACAAAAAGTTTGTGATTTTAAATGATGTAGTAGGCCACATGTTTTTTGGTTAGTTATATCTAGTGGTTGATGGTTTGGTTATAGTTGTAACTTTATGATGTAATATGTTGATTGGATGGTAAAAATGGTGTTGATATACATGTAATAAAGTGAAAATATTGGTATTGGTATTGTATTATAGATGGTATGAGGTAATTGTATTGTATTATGGATGGTAGGGGCTAGTAGAAGTGTATCATGGATGGTATGATAGATGAAAGAGAAAGTGTATTCAAAGTAGTGTACCAAAATACCTTATTTCAAGTTGATACATATAGATGCACATGTGTATTTATAATATTCGTAACGTAAAAAGTAATGCATTACACATGGTAGTGTAAATGAAAGTACAATTGTCTAATATTTGTAACGTATTACGGAATTTGTCGAAGAAATGATACATATGCACATGTGCATGGTAGTGTATTATTGATGGAATGATAGATGAAAGAGAAAGTGTATTCAAAGTAGTGTACCAAAACACTTTATTTCATGTTGATACATATAGATGCACATGTGTATTTCTAATATTGGTAACGTAAAAGGTAGTGTATTACACGTGGTAGTGTAAATCAAAGTACAATTGTTCAATGTTTGTAATTTATTACGGAATTTGTCAAAGAAATAATAAAAATGCACATGTGCATGGATAACTGTTACTCAAATTTTTTTATTTTTTTATTTTTTGAATTTTTTTTATTGTAAACAAAATATAACGATTTTTTCATACAAAATATTAAAAAAAAAAAATTGGGTGTTTTTTAGATTTTTAAGGTATTACCATTTGTGTTCACACTGGTTCTCGCGGTTCTCGCAATAAAGGGTGGTTCCTAACGGATCCTTATTTATATATATATAGGATGGGGTTCGGCTGCAAAGTCCATTTTACCTAAAAGTGTACAAAGTCATAAAACACCACATTTTCAGCCATAAAATGCACTCAAAACCCACAAATAACAAAGTGAAAATCACTAAAACATAATATCTAAACCCTAACAGTCAATAAAAACTTCAAACATACTATCGTAGAACTATGAATATTAAACACAACATGATAATCAACATAAAACACACTAATGTTAGCTATTCGATAATCAAAGCCTTATCATCCAAAACATAATACAAAACCCACAAATATAACGTTTTAGTAATCTTCACTTTGTTATTCGTGGGTTTTGAACGTGTTTTATGCTTGCATTATGGTATTTTATGACTTTATAACTTTTGTAAGAAAAATAAACTTTGTAGTCAACTCTCACCCTCTATATATATATATATATATATATATATATATATATAACATCTGAACCTATTTCTATAAGGTATGCAATTATTTATACATAATAATTTATTTATATATTATGTTAAACAATATATTATTAAATTTTATTTAGGAAATAACGAGCTAATTTGAACTTTTAACAACCCAAGCTTGAACTTAAATTTCAACTGATTATAAGATCAAACAAGTGAATTTGAGATGATTATAATCTAAATCTAAATTAAATAAATAAGAAACATAAGAAAAAATCTTTAGGACCCATGCTCCAACTTTAATTTTCTTAAAGTAAGGCCTTTTCTCATGGAATTCAGTGCACCATCCATGAGACAAATACTTGCCAACAACTTATTTTTTCGGATCTTTCTCAACTTGCCCTTATAATTGACCTAACGGATTCCATTATCTTTGACACATATTTTTCGAAAACAATTGCATGTATGTTTATTTTATGCTTTTAAATAATCAAAAATCTAGTTTTTTCTATTATCTTTTTATACATCTATAATCATTAGAGAAAACTTGAAAACATAACCAGTTTCACGTAAAAAAAACTACTACAAGCGCATGAAAACAGGTACCTTATGCTTTAATTCTCTCTTTCTGGCATTAAATCAAAATGGAACATATATCTATTTTTCTCACAAGTTTCTAATTGATAATGGTTATTTATAGTTATTTAAATCAGTTTTCTCATAGGCACTTGAGTTAAGAAAACTAAAAAAACCTTTATAAAAACTCCATGTAATATTTTTATTTTTTTCTAAAAAAATAGGAAATGTAACATACATATATTTCAACATTTTTATAAAAGAAACACAAAGAAACACCAAGTAGTTTATTTATTTAAAAATGTTAAAAAATTCATGTTACATAATATATATGTCCAAAAAATGTAACACACAAATTTTGAACATTTTTTATTTTTAAAAACAAGTAGGCACTTTTTACATTTTTTTTACAAAAATGTTCAAATACATTAATGTTACATTCCCCTATTTTTTTAGAAAAAAATAAAAATGTTACATAGGGTTTTCTTGAGTTTTCTCAACTTAAGTGGGTTTTCGTTTTATATTTCACTATATATATATATAAAACGAAAACCCTAGGTAACATGTAAGGTACATGTTTTTAAGAGTTTGAGAACACCAAGGTTTTCTCATAGGGGAAGGATAAAACGAAAACCCACTTGAGTTAATAAAACTCAAAAAACCTTTGTAAAAACCCCATGTAACATTTTTATTTTTTTCTAAAAAAATAGGAAATGTAACATACATATATGTGAACATTTTTATAAAAGAAACACCAAGTAGTTTATTTTTTAAAAATGTTAAAAATTTCATGTTACATAATATATATGTCCAAAAAAATGTAACATACAAATTTTGAACATTTTTTTAAAACAAGTAGGCACTTTTTACATTTTTTTTATAAAAATGTTCAAATACATTAATGTTACATTCCCCTATTTTTTTAGAAAAAAATAAAAATGTTATATAGGGTTTTCTTGAGTTTTCTCAACTTTAATGGGTTTTCGTTTTATATTTCAATATATATATATATATATATATATATATATATATTAATCCTGTAGTAAAATATATTTTTTAATATGCTAGAATTATATACCCATATTTTTAAATTGGTTGATTTTTTGGGGTATATAAATACAAAACTATAATCAAGAGAAGTTGTGTCCTACATAATGGGGGCAAATTACAATATGATCCTAGTTATGAGATAATTCTCTAGTTATATCTGATCATTATTTCCTTGTCCATGATTTCTTAATTTATAAACTATTAGGACTCTAAAATAACAATCCATTAGGTTTATTTCTCCTAATTTGTTGTATTAATCCATTAGGTTTATTTCTCCTAATTTGTTGTATTTATCTTATTGTTAGGGTGTATATGAAAATTGGAAAATCGAATTCGTCCCTATTTACAAAAGAGTTGTCGTCGCGATGTTAGTTTTTCTGTAAGATACATGTAACATAACGTCGAAATCTCAAGATTCGATCTTATCTGATTCGATCATGTGTATCTTGTTTACTACTTTCTAGATTTTTTTACTCAATGCAAACCCTAAGGCTGGAGGTGTAGACAAGTCCAACTCGAACTCTCCTAAGCTTGAGTTCGGCTCATTAGATTTAAAAACCTGCAACTCTTTACAATTGAAAGGAATTAATGAATTTACTTTCTTATTTAAAAAGAGTTGTCTTCGTGATGTTAGTTTTCCTGTAAGATACAGGCAACATAACATCAAGATCTCAAGATTCGATCTTATCTGATCCGATCATGTGTATCTTGTTTACTACTTCCTAGATTTATTTACTCAACGCAAACCCTAAGTCCAACTCAAGCTCGCCTAAGCTTGAGTTCGATTCGTTTGATTTAAAACTTGGAACTCGACTCGTTTACTTCGTACTTGACCCTGTTCGGTAGTGTTTCAAGGTGGGTTACCCTTCTTTGGAAAAGAAAATTTAAGTAATTTTAGGCTAAAATGGTAATGTAAAAAGATTAACAAAAGAGTAGAGAGTATTTGTACCAAAATTACTTTTTTAAGCATTTTGAAAAGTAGGGGCTTCTTTTGCAAAAGTAAAATATAGTCCCCAATAAACACCCATTTATCGTACATTACTTCTTTAAGCAGTCTTTTTCGTTTTTACCATTATAAAACGTAACTTTTCTATTTCAAGATAAATAACAAAAATAGAAAACATTTTAAAATTGAAGCGGACAATCCTTTTTGATGATTGGATATGTATACGGTTTGGGATGAGACTTTTCCTTAAAAGCACATCTGATTTCACTCATGGCTTTTAAGTTACATGAATGGACCCTATACTATTTTTAGATTTCTATTCAGTACACCATATTTACCAACATTCTTCTCTTCCACTTTAACTAGCCAATAACATAATATCCTAGCCGGTGTCAGAAATATCAAATATTTTAAAATACTAAAACTCAAAAATTTTCCATAAAATTAATACTATGAGCGAAAAACATTTTGGGTTGGGGGGTATGTTTCTTGGCCCCAAAGAAACTTCACCCCTGATCCTAGAAAGTGTTTTCCATGATTACAATAAACAAATATATCCAACGAACGGAAGACGGGGTGCAACCAAGGAGATAATTCATAATTTCTAAATCGAATCAATAAGATCAAACACAAATTGGCTTAACATACTGAATGTGAGAAGTAAAAGAAGATTTTTTCTTCATCTACTAAAGCATAATATTAGTTGAAAAATGTAAAACAAAAAAATCTATATATTTACTCTAGTTGAGTAATTATGTTAAATTACATTAGAATGCTTGTATAATTACTCTACTAGTGTAAAATTGTAAATACACGAATTTTTTTTTAGATTATAGGACTAAAGTACGTTCTTGACAATATATGAATTAAAAAAAATCCCTCTACTTCTCATGTTTAGTATGTAAGCTCATTTGTATAATAACCTTAGACATTTTAAAGAGGGATGCAAACGAGTCGATTGACATGAAAGGTTTCTTACACTCAATGGATAGCCTAATGAATCTTCATAACGCAGACTTAGTTGGACTCAATGAAGATTTAAGATTGATACAACCCGGGTTTATACAACCCGAATCTTTGTTTAAATTATTTTTCATAAAGCTAAGCTTATTTCAAGTACATGCAACATTAATGTTCGATAACAAACTAATGTCAAATAACAATATAAACTACGACATAACATGTTCCTAATAAAAAAGAATATAAACTGCAACAAACCATGTTAATGAGTCAAAACCACTTTTAGAAAAGTCTAAATATAACAAATTCTTATAATAATATATATATATATATATTTTTAAATGGAGAAGAAATAAATGGAGGTCGATGACCGACTAATCATGCCTAACTGGCGCTTGCTCATTTGGAGTGCAACTACTTGCATTGTGGAATACGAGTAGTTGAATAGGGTCACGTCTTTGTAGAGCCGTTTCAAGTCCATGATTTTTCGTAAAACGGCTCGGGAAGTCGGTACTGTGGGCTAATTTTATGAATTTGACTGGTCAAAGGCTTTCCATTTTATTATTATAAAATTTTGGGTATATAAAGTCAACATTAGTGTAATTGTTTGGCTTTTTCTCTAAAACCAGTGGTTTACAATGGTGGTAGATAGTGCTGGTAATTTAGTGGTTTACCATGATAAAGGACAATTCTGGTTCACGGTGGTGATGAAACAAGATGTTAATGCCTAATCATTAAAGTGTAAAGAAACAAATATTTCAATAGAGTTTAAAGAAGAAAGAAAGGATAAGCTAAATAACATTTAGGATGCTTTCAAAAAAAAAAAATAATAACATTAGGAAAGATAATTATATTTTTCAAATTTAAGTAAGAAAGATATATGGTAATATTTATATCACCCTCATGTGCAAGCATGCTTTAACAAAACAATTTAAAGAACATATATTTTAGAAACCATGACTGTTACAAGTTCAACCTTTTAAAATACAGATGATTGTTACGATTTTTAATAGAGAAGGATTAAAACTATATGTTAAATTAAAAAAAAAAAGAGTTAAATGTCATTTTAGTTCTAGTGATTTATGCCATTTTACCAGTTTAGTCCAAATATTTCATTTTTGTCAGGGTCCAAAAAGGTTTCACCATTGTCATTTTAGTTCAGGGTTATTCATTTTTTCTGTTAACGGAAAAGACAATTTGGTCATTTATATGGCCAAATTGCCTTTATAGTTAACAAAATTACATATTATATAGTAATAATAGATTTAAATGATGTTGATAATGTAAAAAGTTTTTTTGATAGTCTATAAATTATCTTTAAAAACACTATAAAAGTTGAAGTAAATAGGGACATGGAGTGCTAGAGATCTTTCAGCACATATGATGTTGGATCTATAAAAAGTTTATGGACCCACATCCACCTGACCCAAACTGTATTCATACTCCGACCCGAATCCATTACAACTTATGGCAACCCACGTGCCAAGCTACTGATCACAACGATGACTATTGCTTTTTGCTTGCAAAGGCCCGAACCCGACAATTCAAGCCCCACATATAAAGCCATTTCTATGTTTTCACTAATTATCACCTTTTTTTAAATCAATATTTATCGGTTCATTTTCTTTATATATATAAACACAACATTATATACTTCGTGAACTCTATTTGTAACACAAAATTATATACTTTGTAAATTCTATTTGTTAATCAGTAAATAATGAAAGGTATTGAATCAAATATATTTGTATAATTTACTTTGTATATCCATCCTCCGGGAGTCCACGTTGACATATATACGAGGATTCCATTGTCAAAACTATGATATATTGATACCAAAAGTGGGATGCTACATTAGAAAAAGGGAAGATGCATGTACCAAACTTTTCAAACAAAAACTACCATAATAATTGTAACCAGTGGGACGCTTTGCGACAAACTTTCGGTCATTATATATCCGGTTCATTACACTATTAGTACAATCCGACACTTGGCATAGTAAGCGACACATGTTTCACTTCAATTAAAAACCATAAAAACGAATACTCATACAGGTACCGGTTTTGTTCAGCCGGAATTGGTTCGGTTCGTTGAGACACTTGATATAGCTTACGATACCAAAAAAAATTATTGCGAATACAACTCCGTGTTCAAGGAACTTTATATCGCCACGTCAAGAAAACTATAAAGGTACTGATACCGATGTTGTATGGTCGGTATATGTTTGATGTGTGACGCTAAAAAATCAACTATATTTGTCCTGTTCGTATAGATCTTATATCGAATCGTAGATAATAATAAACACATGACGACGGTATATTAGGAATTTTATAAAACGTTATATTATAGTAAAAAAACGAAAAGGGTAATCAACATTATTTTATCAAAAACTAAAATTGATGTTTGTACGATACCGGTATAGATGTTGTTCAGACGGATAGGCAATATTAAAAAGATCACTAAAAGTTAAAATGTAAAAATAATAATATCAATCAAATTATAATAGTTAATTGGTTTGCAAAATCTGAATTTTATTCCTTACATGTTTGGTTTGCAAAATTCAATGAAGTTTGTATCAAAATTCAGTTTATGTTATAATAATTAGTTGGAAAATTAAAGGAATTAAAATTAGAACAAATTCATGAAAAATTTCACAAATACAAGAATTTATCATTTTTTCAATTAGTTAAGAACTTCAACCAGAAGATAGAAACATAAGAATAAGAAAAGGTTAGTTGAACACTTCAAGTTAAGGCATTACCACAAAAGAGGGAACACTGTACAAGGAAAAGAACAATCCGATATAGGATCACCTCGATCGACACAAGTTAGAGTTTAAGGAATTTGTTGGTACAATAGGATTGTGGTTATGGCGTAAAGCGAGTTACCTAAAGCTTGAACCGGAATTTGAAATCAACCAAGATTTAGGGAGGGTTAATTGTATATTAGGAATTTGTATATGTTCATTGCAAGTGTAAGAAGAGATACATGTCATATATCATAATTTATGGAACTTTGATTCATTTAAAATTACTTTGAAAATACTATGGTTATGTTCTTTCAGGCACAATCTCTTAAAATGATATCCAGTGATGATTATCTGTTGAGACTAATATGTTATTCTTGTTGTGGATAAAACTGATAAGAAAAATACATTACAAACAAACAAAACACATGACAAGTACTCAACATAGATACTTGAAAGTTATAAGCTTCTAGCATTCACTATTTTTTGTTTAAAATCTATTCAAGATAATAAAACATTTCTATTTTAAAAATACAATCTGACCATCCGATTTAATCGAACTTTTGTACCGTCTAATAATCTAATCAGTTACAAGCTAATAAACCAGTTATAGATGAACCAGTTAGTTTTGAGACAGGACCAACTGGTTAAACCAATTGGTATAAGGAGTTTAGGGCCTCAGCTCGCTAGGACCCCAAACTTAAGAATATATATATATAGAGAGAGAGATAATTTGAATATTTTTGGATAGTTGGGAATTTGGGTAGGGTTGATTAGTTGGGAACTCTAATGACTTGACGCTATGTGGCTAACACTTTTTGTTAGTTAATAGAAATCTTAGTTAATCCATAACAAATAATCTAAGAGCAAAAGTAATATTTTCTAAAGCCCTGATTTTATTTTTTGTTTTTTAGCACCGAAAAAGTTTGAGACGATCCTCAATAGCGCCAACTGATTGAACCAATGAACCGAAACCACTGAAATTACTAATCAGGATTAATGCGTTATAAATGGTTTAGCTTGTTTTTTAAGAATATAACAAAACAAAAATCAGATTAAATCAAATTAGCAGACAATTCCTTTCTTGTAAACAAAGTATTATTTAAAAAAGGCTAAAAAAAAGCACTTATTGCCAAATAACGCGATCCGTTTCTTCAACCCCATCCCAGTACAACGGAAACGTACCCTATCTAACCAATTTTACCAAAATACCCATCCCACGTCAGCCCTTGACAAACAATCACCACCTTCACAAAGGGCACATCCGTCATTTCACAACAATCAGTCGGCTGTTGTTTTGCATGGCAACCAGGGGTATTTTCGTAATTGCCTAATATAAATATCAGTTTATAAAGACGAAACAAACCTCCATTTGCCACCTTCACCTTCACACAAATAGTCTCTCTCTCTCTCTCTAACTTTCTCTCTCTAAAAATGGAAGATGATCACCGGGAACTACAGCTCCTCCCTTACTCACGTGCGTCTCCATGGCAATCGAATCGGTCGGATTCAACGCAGTACCGATCAGATAGCTTTCAGTTTCCAGTACAAACTGCAGGTCCAGCTCCACCACTGGACCTGCAGTTATCTATCAGTCTCCGTCCAATTCAACAGCCGGAGACTGACTACAATTTACCAGACTCGTACAACTACAAGAGAGAAGATAAAAAAGAAGACGGTAGAGTACTCGAAGTGGTGAAATGGCAAGCGGCGGATCAAGTACGGATGGCGTCAATGGAGAAAGCGTACGCAGAACGCGTGCGAGAGATGACAAAGCGTGAGATGGAGCTCGCGCAGTCAGAATTCTCGCGTGCGAGGCACATGTGGGAGCGCGCACGTGAGGAGGTTGAAAGAGTGGAGAAGATGAAGGAAAGAGCTACCAGAAGGATTGATTCTAGTTGTATGGAGATTACTTGTCAGGCTTGCAGGCAGAAGTTTCGACATTGATGATGATTGTTGTTATGTGTTAGTTCATATTTCAATTGATCACAAATTATATTATCTCTTATTATTTGTTGATTGTTAATTAAATGTGCTCCATCAATTAATCTAATTCTATTTCTTAATCCTCGTTATAACTGCTGTAAACGAGTCAAGCCGAGTTGAACCCAACTTGAAATTAAATGAGGCACTTCGGCTCGAGCTTGAGCTTGAGCTTGAAATTAAACGAGCCAACGAGCCAAACCGAGTTGCGAGCTTTTTAAACAGCCCGAGTCCTGATCACATGAAGTTGTTGTGTCTGTTTAATAATTACTTAATCATTCTTTTATTTTATTTTAATTTGTTTTGGTTTGTTGAGAATTTGAAACCCTAATTTCTTTGGTTGGGTTTATTTTATTTTGAAATTTAATTTCAATTTTGAATATGTTTCTACTTTTGTTAATGAAACCGATGTCTCATCTAACAAGATGTATTTGAGGAATTGAGGCCACCTAAAATAATCACCAACGGATTTGAACGTCGATTGGTCTTTATCGAGTGAGTAGATATGGTTACTCAACGATCTTTCTGTAAAAACATGTATCATAATTATATTCGATATTTCAAATCACGAGCTATAGTTATTGTGATCCTTTAGATTTAGGTAACTAGATGTAATTCATTGTATAACTATATATGCAAAAAATACATGTAATTACCTGGGTCATGATTGACATGATCCAAATCATTACATGAATCTAACTTGTTTAATAGATATCTAGTGTTTAGGTTGACATGTCTAACTCATTTAATAAAAGGGTATCAGCTGTAATTAGGTTAATTATTCATCAATCCTTTTCAAATTAGAACAAAAAGTTACACTAGTTCAACATATTAATTCATTTACCCATCTATAACTTTATTACATCGAGTTTAATATGTCTACAATTTAAGTTTAACAACAACATAGTTAAATACATGAATCTGTATAGATAAATGAGTTACACATATCGTATTCATGTTATATCGTTTTTAAGTGTGTGAGTAGAGTTTGATGTTTTTATCACAAATAAATACATGAATTGTGTTTAGTTAATCGACTCAACCTGTTAACCTGACAGGATTATAACTTATAGATAAAGAACGAAAGTACAATAATACAACACGATAATTGTCCACCTTAGAGGCCTTGGAGGTGTACTTTTTAATGGTCACTCCCAGGTGGGTCTTTTGAGATTTTACAAAATATACTTGTGGCTGTTAAATAAATATAGAAAACGATAAACACATGAGGAGTAATTAAAAATGAAATGGAAAAAAAGGGATGGACTCCACCTTGTTAGCTTTTAGCATTCAAACCAAACACCCACTACCCTTGTCTCCCTTGCTAATTTGATTCCAAACACTAAAATCTATCATCATAGTCACACTCTTCCATGTAAAAAAGTACTATTTTCCATGCTTAGGGTACAACCCCATAAGTGGAGGCCCAAAAGCATCATCAAAGTCGTAGCAAATCAAGATGCAGCCTTATATAGAAGATATCAAGAGAAAATTGCTAACTTCAAAAGGGAAAACATGGATGACAATTCTTATGTAATACATATAATCTCAATCAATGTTTATTGAGCTGGTGGTTTCACGTCTCTATATTCCTACGAGGTAGAGGTAAGACTGTCTGCATCTTGCCCTGCTCAGACCTTACAATAGCTTTGCTATTGGTAGGATTTACTGAGTATGATGATGATGACGACTAATCTTTAAATAAACATAAAAAACACTTATAAACCGACATGCAACTTTGTGGGGATTCATACTTTTTAGCACGAAGTAATCGATCATGTGTAGTTGACATACTTCACAACACTCCAATATGTGTCCATGGAATTAACCACAACGGTTCACAATTATAGAGTTAATGTTTGCCAATATGTCATTTCTATGCATCAACCTGACACACATTCGATCAAGGATGGTTAAGGAGAAGAAACATATCTAGAGTTATAGGAGAATCCTCGCCCAATCACGCCCCGACCTCGGCCCCTTTGGGCGTTTTTGTTTGAAATTTTCGAATGGCTTTGTATATATCAAGCTCGCGCCCCTTATGTGTTGACCAATCACCCTTTTTGATGGTTTTTTGTCCATAACATTTTTTGATAGTTTTTTTTATTTAATTCTATTATTAAACCCCTTTTAACATAATGTCCCATATCTCCACTACACCCATTTATGAAAAACGCCCCATTGCTGACTGGACTGCCACATGATGCAAAACGCCCTAGGGTGGGGCATTATTCATGTGTACCACTACACGTGGTCTAACATAAGCAAAATAATCAAGAAACTATCAATCCATAGAGTTAATCATCTAGATCCTTCCGGTTTATAAAGAATTAGCCAAAATATGGTTAGGAGACGAACACAAAATTTAAATTCAAATATGTTCATGATAACTAGAAAACTAAAGAAATACAACCCAGATAGTAGTAAGTGCATCAACCAAATAATAGATCTTCATTGTCGTTCTTCTAGGTCTTCCATATCTTGGATAGTTTTTAGTCTCATATCTCAAAGTATCTCTCCTCAATCGTAACACGAAGTCGGGCTTTATAGGCACGACTTAAGAGTTTCCACGAAGTCAGTATGTGTCGTACCAATAAGGGTACAGGTCGTACTCTTGTCGATTGGGCCAAAATGAGCCCAAGCCTATAAGTTGGTAAATTGAGTATGACTTGTACGTGTGACTTAGTACGTACGGGTCGTACTCTTGTCTATTAGGCCAAAATGAGTCAAAGCCTAATATATATGTCGGTAAATTGAGTACGGTCGTACTAGTGACCTAGTACAAGTCGTACTGATGTTGTCTTGTTGACTTTCTTTGACTTTTATCCTTCTTTCAATTAAACTCCTTCCAGATCTTTATATTGATCATCAAAACTTGCGATTAGAAGATAACTAGAATCATTTATCAATTTTATCAGTTTCAAAACAGAGGTTCATGTGAGTTTGCCGACATGGAGAGGAAAGAGTGGGAAGGTTGATGTGCCATCAATTATACATATTTATACGTATTTACCCCCCATTTTATGGTACTTTTTTTCTAATTTTATCATTGAAAACACTCTCCAAATCATTCCTATTTGATATGTTTCCAAGAGCTCTGGATGAAAAGAAGCAAATAGTAAGCAAAAACGAGGCAAAATCCAGATTTCTGAGGAAATTAGCAAAATACTAGATATGCATGATCATGCTCACCAAAAGTCAAGAAGTTAACCCAAGATGATTAACAAAAGTCAAAAGATATGTCTAGGCACGCTCATGCCCACTTAGGCACGACCATGCATCTATCCTAGAATACAAGAGATATGCATGGCCATGTGTCATTTGGGTTCAAGAAGCTTCTCATACGAAACATGCACCCAAAACCATAGGTAGTTTGCGGGTTAACTCTTTTTAATATTTGTCAATAACATTAAAACTTATTCTAAGATAATGATAGAACATTATATAATAAACATAACCGGTATCAGCAACCTTTGAAATAGCAACCCATGCACACGCTAAAGTCACTTCTTTGATCTTATTCCACGCTAAGGGATCTTGGTTGCGATTGTATTGAATCATTTTGTAATGGGAAATATTGATAATGTGCGAAATGAAATATTAATGTTGGTGTATATGGAGTTTAAAGATTTTTAAACATTCTTTTTTAAGTCAGCACAACGATCATATTGAATATTGATTGGCTATATTTGCCGTCACCCAACGTCCATGTCTCGGTGATTTGCTCGGGAACTACCTCCCATTTCAATCTTTTGCTCGGCAATTTGTAATGCGGATGGTGTTCCCAAATTTCCTTAAATTTACCTCATCCAAACTCCCACACCCATATTGTACTTCTTATGAGGAGTTGCTGCCGATTGAGGATTGGCCAAGGGAATGCTTCAAGTCTCCAGACTCCACTTAATGTGAAATAATTTATTTTACTGTTGTATATTTATTAGTAGGTTATAAACCCGTATATTACACGTAGTTGAATAAAATAAATGATATAATTATATAATTTATAAAAAAACTTTATATAACTAATGTACTTTTACTATCTATGACAATTCACACATCTAACTTGAACTTATCACAAAAATACAACATATGTTAATAAGTAACACTGAAATACCATAAAATCCGTGTTTTATACGGGTTGAATATTGATAAATATGAAATACATAAAGATATATTCTTTAAATGACTTAAATTACGTATTACATTAATTATATATAATAATGTACATAAATAATATCATTTTTATTATTATGAAAATAAATGAAAATATTTTATTGGTATGTAATACATTACATTTGTTATTCTTATAAATAATTGTTATGTGGATTTAATTAATGGATTAGCTATTGTAAAATTATGATCTAAATTAGCAGTTTATTTATGACGAATAAAATATTTTTATATCTACTGGTTAATTTGTCATATATTTCATAAATTGGTAAGAAAAGGTTAATAATATTATAATATAATTTGACATATTTAAATATTAATAATAAAAGTATAATATCATTTATTAGAAGGTAGAAGAAGAAGTTTTTAAGACTTTTGTATAGTTATTTTTGTTTCAGTGAGAGTTATGATAACATAATCGTTTTCATAGGGACATTTTGAATTCTAATGTTAGGAACAAAAATTTATTTTGTTATGATTGTACTTTTTTACCACGTCCGTTTAATATAAATACGCATATTAGATCATCCGTAGTGGGGTGATTTAGGCGAGAAGCATCCAAAAAGAACGCCCAAACACACTCACACACCACTATGCCCGGGCGTGGTTCTTGCTTTTTTGGTTTTGGCGCGTTTTAAAAGACGTCTGGCACAAATGAAATTGACCAATCAAAATAGAGTGACATGGTTTTAATGAAATATTATTTGATATGATTTACAGAAACAAAAAATAATAATTGGTTAATCATGGAAAGGGGCATTATACCACTACACCCATTTTAACTTCAACTCCATAATACCTCTTTGCTGACTAGGCGGCCACATGACGGATCATGCCCAAGGGAGGGGCATCATCTTCACTCACTACTGCATATGGTCTCAGTGCAGATTGTTTCGGGTTGCATTCAACGAAGTGGACACTCCACTTGATCTTTTTGATCGGATTCTGGATTGTAAATATTTGTATTTTCAGCTAAAGTAAACTGCCAAAATGGTCACTGAGGTTTGGTTACTTTTGCCACTTTAGTCCAAAACTCAAACCTTTTGAATCTGGGTCTCTGTAGTTTTAATTTTGTTGCCATTTTCATCTAAAATCAAAATCTGATCAGATTTTGACGTTAACATCCAATTTTTTTGGCTTATTCCTCCCTTTTAAAGAATGGCAAAATGGTCTTTTAACGTTTTATTATAACTAAAAAAAATTGACCATTTTACCCTTCATTAAAAGAGAGGAAAAAGACAAAAAATTGGATGTTAACTGAAAAATCAGACAGATTTTGATTTTGGATGAAAATGACAACAAAATTGAAAGCACGGGGGCCCAGATTTAAAATGTTTGAGTTTTGAACTAAAGTGACAAAAGTAACCAAACCTTAGGGACCATTTTGGCAGTTTACTTTCTCAACTATGTTTATTTTTAGATATTTCTGAAGAGTTTGATATACGAATGTGAATTTGAAACAAGTTCACATCCACAAATTATTTGTTTGTTTGATGACAACCCCTTCAATTAAAGCCTACATTACAAATCCATGCGTTCGATTGACATTGTTGTTTATACATTGATTTTATTTTATTTTTATTTAAGGTAATCAAAGTTCATGTTTATTTATAACTTTGATTTTCTTTGATAGAGGACCTACTAATCTCAACATTTTCGGTTTCTAGTTTAGAAACTCGGCTCAAATTGAGACCGACTTATGCCATTTGATCCAGTATTTTCCGTTAACAAATCATTCATTTTCAGTTTCTAGTCAAGTCATGCACACCCCTAATCGACTAAAAAAAATTTCGGATATTTTTTAGTCTTTAGACAATGATATATAAACCCTAGATATAAATACTTACGTAGAATGTAAGATGGTAACAATGATAGTGACCGGTGAGATGGACCAAAAGTAACATAAATGTCCATTGCTTGCAACTACCTAACATCACCTGTTAATTTGAAAATGATATATTTGAAAATAACATTGATATTTCTAAATAACATGATCCCATATCCTGAGATTTAAAATCTTAACCTCTACCATTAAATAAATAAGAATATATACATGTTGGCTGTGCCGACTCTTTTAGACAACAACCACTTTAGTAATTAGTAATATAAATATACATACATATATATACCTATACATACGTGTATATACATCTATGTATCTTTTAGCCTTGTAGAATAATTTAGAACAAAAATAGCATATTTTCTTCTTTTTCTTTTACCATAAAGCGAGGAGAAGCGCGATTGTTATGATTCGTAAGGGAGATGCAAATGTCTTAGAATTTATATTTTAACTATTCATTGAAACATAATTACAAAGCCAAAAAAATATTAATAATTCGTTAGTGATATTTAATGCTCAAAAGATCCGAAGATATGGTTCATAACAATTTAGTGATTTTTTCATTTAAAATGTAGTTATAAAATAACTTTTATAAAAATTATATAAATACATATATTTGTAGCAACACTATTTGTACCTTATGTTTGATTTGGATGTATTGATGGAATAGAAGTGAATGTAGGACATTCTTTCTTTGGAAATATGATGAACACTTTAGGCTATCACCATTATCAATCCTTAACATTTTGTCTTTTCACACAAGTCATCTTTATCTCCATTATTATTAGTGAAAGGGGTATACAAACACTAACAATTATTATTATTATTATTATTATTCAAATCCATTATTTATCTTCATATCAAACAACCTAAACTATATATTTCGAATTCGTATTAAAATCGTGACTTGCGAATGTTGGTAATTTTTACATCATTAAATCATATTAGTTAATTGAGAATTACATAAAACAAAAGAAAATTTCAAATAAACATCGTTGTGAGTTAGGACGTGCCTAGCATTATGCACGTTTGCTTGAGACTACTTTGATTTTTTACATCAACGATCCTGAGATTCCAGGAACTAACTTTCGACATCCATGATCCCTTGGTGGAGACCCATAAGGCTGTAATAAAGTTGAAAGCCTCAAAAAACTCCTTTTTATCTGGCTTATTGGTGATCCATCTATTGAAACTAATTTGTCTACAAGAACTAATTGATTAGCATTAACTACATGACTGTGTCGAGCTGTTGGAAAAATATTGTTGTTTTTTATTCAAATTTAAAAAAATGGGACAAGTTTATATTTATTTGGGGTAAACTGGGGAATGGGATGGATATTCGGTTCTGGGTTGACACATGGATGGGTAATCAACCGTTTATGGATAGATGGCCGCATCTTTTTTACCTTGAGCTTGTTAAGTCCTATAGAGTGGCAGACAAGATTGTGCAGGATCAGGCGAACCCCAGGTACAAATGGAACTGGATCAGAGCTTCGGAGTCAGCAGCTGAGATACATGAGTGGCAGGATTGCCAGGCTATCTTGGCGTTGGTGGTTCTGTCCAATGTTAGTGATTCGTGGAAGTGGCTGGGAGAGGATACGGGCACCTTTACAGTCAAATCGGTAAAAGAAATTTAAGAGTAAAGATAGGGAGGTGATTCGGTTGCCAACGTTTATGTGGTGCAAATGGGTACCCCTTAAGTGTAATACTATGGTTTGGAGAGCGAACCTGGATGATTAGTGATAAGGAAGAATCTAAGGAGAAGAAATGTGAATATTCTGTCAGGATGCAGGCCCTTTTTGCGAGGAATACGAGGAATCGGCTGATCACATTTTTTTCAGCATGTATGTTAGCAAACATGATATGGATGGGTTTAGTACTTGGTGCAATATTCTGCCACTCTTCGTTTTTGACTTCAAAGACCTTATGGAAGTTCACAGAGCTTGGAAAGAAAGCTAAGAAGATCATTCATGGCCTTATTATAATCACATGCCGTTGCATCTGGAAAGGAAGGAATGAGACGGTCTTTCATAACATAAAGTGCGGGTTCCAGGATATTTTAGGAGAACTCAAGTCTAGAGGGTTTCTGTGGTTAAAAAGTATACCCCCCCCCCCCCCTTAGAACGATTAGATGGGAGGATTGGCATAAATATCTATTGTACATGTTGCAATTTGTTGCTTTTTGCCCGTTTGGGTCGGAGGCGTATGTTGTTTGTTTCGCCTTTTGCCCTTATGGGTTAGAGGCTTGTTTTAGTGAAGTTTACCTTTAAAAAAAAACATGACTAGTATTCAGTAGTAATAATGTTATCACTAACAATTGTGTGATCGACAACAATTGGAAACAATAAACCCTCTAATTTATTTCTAATTTAACAAATCTAGGGTTGAGGAAATATCAACCAACTTGTTAAGGAAAAATAAAGTAATAGGTGGATGGAAAAGGCTCAAATTTTTAAAGCGGAAAAGAATATAAATAAAAAAGGTTTAATTGATTTGAAAGAAAGGAAGAATTAGTGAAATTGGGGGTAGATTAGGGGGTGTGGTGAGGGTGATTATTGTGGGAAAACTAAAGAAAACTTAATTTGGCCTTCACTGAACTAATAACCAACTACTCTCAAGTCTCACCACATATGTCACAGGATAGGCTTTAAAACAAATTCAGGACACTTGAAAATTTACAAATGTAATGCACTTACACTTCAAATTAGATGGTGTAATGGTAAACTTAATTTAATTAACAATAATACTTCAGTAAATTTCTAGTACCACAGATGTAGTAAATGATGTACATAATATAAGTAAACTAAAGGTTACCAAAATTTCCTTTCCCAAACTATCTAAGTTTGTTCTATATATATATATTCAATCGTCTATAATAGGAAAATTTCGCTTTGCCCCAAATGACAACATTGGTAAAATACACATCATTTGCCTTAAAGCATTTCCCATATTCGGCGTGTGACCATTGAAATTTCTTGGTACCAAAATCAACTAATAACCAATAGAAAAACATTCAAAAATGTATGCGATTTGAAAAATATACTCACTTGTAGAATCAAGAAGGCAACAAATAAAACCGACAATGATTGTAAACCATCAAACTTACCAAGGTTTAAGAATCGAGGTAGGCTAAATTCCAGATAAGCCACTAAGTGAAGAACCAAAACTATCAAAAGTCAAAGTAAACAACACTCCAATTCGTTCATATATTTAATAGAGACATGGGTTGTTTTTTACATATTTCCCCCTGCTAAGATCTCTTATTACGTATTTACCTAACCCACAAAATCAATTACTTATTTCCCCTTCTTAAACCATATATATTACAAATTTATCCTTTTGATAAATATTTTTACTATTCTACCCTTAATGAGTATATTAAATGACTATTTACTTATTTCCCCTTTTAATATTGATTGATTATTCTTTCTTGACCTTCCATGTTCTTAATCACCATTGTTCACCGTCATGAACATCATCCCGACCCTTGTAAAAGATTTACAATTCTCTTAGAAACAATTATTTGAATAACAAAATTCTCGAGTGTTGGTGATTGAACCTTATTCTCCCATCTTAGGTGTAAACAATTCATATTTTCATCTCCCATTCCAAATCAACTTAATATGATATCAATATTCAATATCTTATACCATGCCCCAATACTAGATTCATGTATCAATACCTAATACAATGTTATATTATATTTACTACTCATTTTTTACTTAATTTGTATCAAGATATAGCATTCAACCGACTATGAGCCTAAAATTCCATACAAAAATTAATATAAAACTATGACATAATACACATGGAAGAATGTTCTGAACTGTTGCTGTCGAACCGAATGTTCAGATATAATTTCAAGTATGGTTATAACTGAGATATGTGAGTTATTAAATTTTAGATATGATTATTTAACTAAATACCTATTGCCCTCAAAACTGATGTAGAACTGCAAACCAGAGTGCCTTAGCCGTCAAACCGGATGTGCCGTCGAACCAGGTCGCCATCTGCGATGCGGAAGGGAAGGCAGCGTTGCGTCGCTTACGATGGGGAAGGGAAGCCAGCTGGGTTGCGTCATCTGATTAATAGTATCATTAATTTTCTTTTCAGGAAGGTAAGGGTAGATAGGCAATTTCATAATAGAAAGGAAAAATATGTAATTGATTTTATAGGTTGGGTAAATATGTAATAAGAGATCTTAGCAGGGGGAAATATTTAAAAACCCCTAAATTTAATTAACGATAGTACTTTAGTAATTTCTAGTACCACAAATGTTGTAAATGATGTACAGAATATAAGTAACCTGAAGGTAACCAAAGTTTCCTTTCCCAAACTATCTAAGTGTGTTCTATATATATATATTCAATCGTCTATAATCGAAAATTTTCGCTTTGCCCTAAACGACAACAAAAATGGTAAAATACACATCATTTGCCTTCAAGCATTTCCCATATTCGGCGTGTGACCATGTAAGAAAGGTAATATACCACTTTTTGGGTCATTGAAATTTCTTGGTACCAAAATCAACTAATAACAATTAGAAAAACATTCAAAAGTGTATGGGATTTGAAAAATATACTCACTTGTAAAATTAAGAAGGCAAGAAAATGGGACACGTAAACCGACAAAGATCGTAAACCATCAAACTTACCAAGGTTTAAGAATCGAGGTAGGCCAATTCGGCAACCCAAATCCCAGATAAGCCACTAAGTGAAGAACAAAAACCATCAAAAGTCAAAGTAAACAACACTCCAATTCGTCATATATTTAATAGAGACATAGAGTCAGAACTGATTAGTTGGTGGAAGTGATAGAGACAGAGTTAGAACTTAGAACTGATTACTTGGTGGAAAGTGAGGGATCACTTAAGGTTTATTTAGGAATGGTGACCTTGGATATGTATGTATTGCAGTATAAGTAAAAAGAAGCCATGACCGGTAGAAATTGGACGAGAGGTTAACCTGTAGCAATTTAGGGTTTGGGAAATGAAAGGGGGATAGATGCAAGCAATGGTATTACTGTTGGAAAATTTGGTAAATGCATGTTTAATAAATTTATAATTTAATGAAATTATAAATATTGATTAGAATCTTAATGGTGACAAACTCTTGAGCAGAGTTTTTATGTCACTTGATTAGTTTTTGTTAGAGTTTTTATATCTCTAATTAATCACTAATTAAGTGAAAATTTGATTAGAGTTTATGTCTTTAATAAAATCACCAATTAAGAGAAACTCTTCGTTACCCACAACTCTTGTATAAATGGTGAGCTATGTACCTCATTGGTAAGATGAGAAAAATACTAGAGAATGGTTACAAGTAAAATACATGAACATATGGAGAGTTCATAAAAACAAGAAATACTTGAAGACCCATGTATTAGGTAATTAGAGAAATATGTTTTCCCTATTCGATTCCATCACATTCGTATCATTATTTTCCACAACTTCTAACACCATAACTTTATCCGGTGTAACCCCGGGCGTGTGGTCATCTCTGGCAGTACAGACTGCTTCGGCTGTTGTACCCTGGGAGACAGACCCGTCGTCTTTGCTAGACGCGTGGAATCTGTTTTAAGGGAAGCGTGTTGAACACGTGACTCAACCAAAATTGTCAACGTTTTAGTGTGTTCTTTGTTGCAGTCAAGGAGTATTTTTCAAGACTCAAGATGACGAATACTCGAGTCTAGGATGCTATCAAGTGCGCGTGAAGGACCCACCAGAAATGCGACTTGAATCAAGATTGGTATATATAATTATATTTTTATATTCGTTTATTTAGTTATTGCACCCGGTATTGTACTATAGTATTTCCTACGAATAACGAGAATCTCGTTATTATATATTTTTAGTTATATTTATAAAAATGAACCTAGTTCCTACAAACTTAAAACAGATTTCATGAGATTGTTGCTACAATCTTAAAACCTTACTTACAAGGATTTTGGGTTCACAAAAAGATTTATAATAAAAAAATTAGAGGATTATGATCTTCTAAATATTTTTTTTGGAAATATGTATGTAGTACAATTGTTGTGTTTGGATTTATTAAGATTGTGGTACAATCTTATATCCTATATCGGGGTACAAAACAAATGGTTTTGGTTCAATCGTTTGGTTTTTGAAACGGTTATGGAATTGTTAATTTTTCTAGCATTTGTGTTAGATCGGGTTTATTAGTGTAAACCAAACGTTTTTTTGTAAACGTTAAATTCTCTAACTTGTGCGTTAGAGTGACTTTATTCTTATAAAAATACGTTTTTTGTAAACGTTTCATGTTCTAACATGCTTGTTAGAAATCATCATATTATTTATATAATAATAATAATATGATTTAAGGATGAGTGTTAAAAAATAAGTTTATTTTATATAAACTAATAAGACTTATAATGATTTTTGTAATCATTTATCTTCTAACATATGTGTCAGAAACGTTCATGGAAAGCGTTAGTTTGGAAGCATTTTTTTAATTGTTTATTTTCTAATGTGGGTATTGGAAATGACTTATTTATTTGAACAATATATGTGTTTATAGCAAGTCGAATTAACATATTGTGAAAACGTTAATATTTCTTGTAACGCCTCGCGTTTCCGTAAAATTTATTTTAGAAAATACGTGTCGTACCACTGAATTATTTATTTGTCTAATTTATTATCATTATTATTATTATTTATTTAGTTATTATTTTTATAGATAATAATAACAATAGTAATAATAACAATAATAATAATAATAAACAAAATAAATCCGACGTTTTATGAAACTTGAAATCGGCTCTCGCAAATCGCGTCCGGGCCGCTAGGGAACCCTAGGCGGTAGTTGCCGAGCCTTGGGCCCAACACAAACCAACCTAAAACCCTAAACTAACTAAACCCAAAACCTATTTAAAACTAAATAAACTCTCACACACTAAAAAAAACACACACCCTCAGCCGCATACAAACAACATCCCTGCCAGTGTTCCTCTCCTGCGACTGGAGGTAATTCCGGCGAACTTCGGCGCCTCCCGTCCCTCGACAACAAGCCACAGACACCCTCAGCCCTCTCCATCCCTCACCCTCCTCGCTCTCTCCCCAAAACTGACGGCCAGCCACCTATCTGGTGGCGGCGCACCAGGAATTCAGGCAACAGCAGCGGCGGCGGTAGCCGCATGAACAACAGGTCTCGTCTCCGGCGACCCCGGTCCTCGAGTTCACTCAGGTAAGCCTTGTTCCACTCATCCATCAGTCTCCAATCCTTTTGTTCCTGTTCGGAAGCAGAACCACGTCGTCAACAGCAGTGGTGGTTGGTGCCGGAGACCGTCGATGACGGTGGTGGATTGGGCTCGGGTTCGGTTGTTCGGGTCGTTCGTTTCAGCTCCGGTACGATCCAGGTCAGTTTAAATTTCGAGATGTTTTGGTTAAAGCTAATCCCTGTTCAGTTGATTGTTTCAGCTTGGCTCCGATTCGAGTTGGCTCAGTCCTGGTTCGACTTCGGGTCCGAACCTTGTTTAGGGTTTGGTCGAGTACTATTCGGGTTCTGATTGAGTGTTCGGGTCTCGGTCAACTCAAGTCAACTGAGGTCAACTCAGTCAACATAACTCGGTAAATTTCTAACACGACTTCATTTATATTATCTTAATTAAATATATCGAGTTCTAAATGTAAAACCGAGTCCGAACCAACATATATTAGTATCTGATAACTTTACAAAATATTTGTATTAATATTCGTATATTGTAATTTAAAATTTTGATGAGTTTTGATAAAACATTAAGCGACAACTTGTGTTGTCGGGATCGTCCGAAAACAGGGGAAACTCTGCCCGTTTTTCGTAAAATCCGTAAGATCAAAATTTGTTAACTTATATAAAACAAAACCCTCGAATTTAATTAATTTTTATAAATATATGTTCATATTATTAGCGCTTCGACAACCTCTACTGTTTATATACTTTCGTTATCCATGTATGACGACCTCGGAGTTGCATTACCAAACTCTTCACTCCTCGTGGGATTTCCAAGGAATGCGTTGCGAAATTGTGAGCATACTCGACCTCCTTTTTACGCTTTAATGCATTTTGGGGTGCAACATGTATAAATTACAAAATTTATTTTAAACAAAATTAAATGTTCACAATACCAAATGTGCCATCAGTTACGCTTATGTGAGTTATATGTGTTAGTTTAAACTCGTCTATACATGCTACTTGTTATGCTTGAGTTTGTTTATGCTTATTAGTTTTGACTTGTATTCTCATGATATCGTTATGCTTAGAATACTATGCATGCTAGTTAAGGAATTCGATTATATGCTATTGTTATGCGAAAATGGTCTAAATATTCGAGCGATTCGACTTGAATATATACTTGTCACAATCAAAACAAACTTTTATACTTATAATTAATTTCAAACTTGTATGCTAGCCAATACTTTTGTATTGATCTATGCTTTTAATACATGTTGCAGGAATTTGATTACACATGAAATCTAGTAGGATTGCCTAGAAACGCATTTAAACTTTAAATACTTATTGTATTGTATTTGTTTCAAACATGTATTTCGTTTCAATATCTTGTATTAAATCGTTATCAATGAAATGAAATTATATCTGTTACGTGTCGGGATCTAAATTTTGTATTATTTGATTTAAACTATGTAAAAAGGTAATTATTAAACACTTGACACAATTAGCGTTATGAAGCCTCTTGCAATCTAGTTTTCGTCTCACTCCGATGTTTCAGCCATCAGTTGGGGTGTGACATTTTTAACGTGCGCGTTAGAATTTCTTTCATTGATTGCAAAGAAATGGTTAAAATATAAATGCTTTGAAATGTTTTATGTAAACATTTTATATAAGTAATTTATTGTATCATTGATTTTAATGAATATAAACACTTATATTATGCTTTATATGGTTTAGAAATAAAAGGTCATACATTGAAGTTGATTGGCTTCAAGAATTAAATCATCATAAAGTGATGGTGTTATCATTTATGTGATTTTAATGAAAGTAAAATTATTTACTAGACTCTTCGTATGGGAGTTAAACTCTTAGGTAGAGTTTTATACCAATTTATTAGTTTTTATTAGAGTTTATATCTCTAATAAAATCTCTAATTAAGTGTATGTCTCTTGTATTAAAAGTAGGCTATGTGCCTAACTTGATGAGATTGGAAAACTACAAGAGTAAGAATTAAATCACAATAAAGTGATAGTGTAGTTGTGTGGGATTTATCACCAACTCTAATTTGTGATTTCTAAATCCAAATGGTCATGTTTATATTTATAAAATGACTTAAATTTTCTAACACGTGTGTTAGAAAATGTGTATCACAAATACAATGTTAGAGATTATACATTGTATAAGCCATAATGAATTGAAATGTTTTTGTAAACATTTAATTGCCTATGTGTGCATTAAAAATGATGGAAAATGGTTTATTTAAACTTTATCATTGGAAAACATTTTATGTAAACGTTTGATTCTATAACGTGCCCGTTATGACATTTTTTTTCTAACATGTGTGTTAGAAAACGTTTAGTACATGCGTAGTAAGACTAAACAATATAAAACCATTTGAATTATGGGTTTTGATTTATGTTATCATAAACTCTAATTGATATTATTAATATTGTACATTGCAAAACTAAGGAAATATTTTGAAATGATTTTAAAACAAAGTTTTGCATAGTTTTTAGAATTCAACTGGTTTGCTACCCTTGCTAGAAGTAGCATTTGTTGAACAAAGTAACTATCTCGTGGATATTACTTGGTGGAAAACAACTTGCTGTTGTTGTGAACAAATTTAATTGTTCAAGTTTACTACTTAAATGTAGCATGTATAACAACATGGTGTTGTTTTGAGCAAAATTGTACAAGTTTAAAGTTTCAAGATGAAATGGGAACTTGTACTTAAAAGTGCATGGAGTATTATTGAGGGAGTACCTCAAGACATGCCATGGGACGATATCGTTGAGACGATTTCGGTCAGAATATAAAGTGTGGAAGATAAAACCACTTTGATATTTGATGTCTACGTATCGTCTATGCACTCGTTTAAATTTCAAAAGTGTTTGGCACTTATGATAGTTTCCATTGTATTTAATTGTTTTATGTTCAATATCTTCGAATAACACATGCAATTTTTTACAAAGAAATAAATCACTAATGTTTGTGACGTATAAAATATTTTGTGAAAAATAATTATAACGTCAAAACGGATAGTACATGAAGGTACTTAGACATAAACAACTTAAGAGTTGTTGAATTGACTAAAAGTCAAAGACGAGACATCAAATGTGTAATCACATCACGAGTGAGTAGTGAGTGTATTGAGATGAAATACACAAATGAGATTCATGTTAAAGTACTTCGTTAGAAGTCATTGGAAAATTCACAAGTGTGAATTCTAACATATGAAAGAAAAAGTACTATATGTTATTTTATACCTTTGATAAATCTTGTGAGATTTGTTCTGAGTGATCTATACGTAGATACGTCTACCACTTGATTATTGTTAGAACTATCTGGAGATTTTATATTCGTTTGGGAGAGCATCCTAAATATACATATCTCCTAATGAATAACAATAGATGTGTACAAATCACTTATGGCAAAATTATGAATGCCATGCTGTTGAGTGTCGATCTAGTTGACTCTATCTCACACATAATAGTGATTGTAGACGAGGAACATTCATCTTGTCGGTGATGAATGTGTTCGTCTAGTGACTTGGATTAAGACTTATGTTTAAGTCCTTATGAGTCAATGGTAAAACGTTGGAGATCAAAGGTAAACAAATTATGTTCCTTAATTGAATGATAAGAATTAGCTATGTGCTATATACAATAATTTGTGAGACTTTCCTAAATATTGATGTTTTAGGATGATGAATAAGTCTCATTATTTTGTCTTAATAAGGAATGAATGTTGCAAAGTGATATTATGATATCCTTGGGGCTGTGAAGAATCAGAATGATGCATCTTCTGTTCACATGCTAAAGTATTGTAGTCTAAAGCATGCTAAACTAGTACTTGGTTAATTATGGGTCTTGACTGAGACTAATTAACTCTAAACATTCAAATGTGTATGAACATAATAAGAATTTGTGTGATAGACAAAGTTGAGGGAGAAGGAAAAAACATGTAACTTTTGAAGAGTTTGTTCGAAAAGCTAATGAGGAGAACTCATTGTCTGGCTTATTCAAGATGTTGAATTAGAATTATTCTAAGTTTGTGACAAACTTATGACAATGGCATGTGTTGTTTTGGTCAACTCGGAAGCTTATGTAAGCTAATGCAATATGAGTTGAATTCACTGATATAATGAGGTTGATCTTGTTCAATCATATGTGTATAAATGTCGTCATAAGTGAAGTTACAAAAATGTTGATCAAATGGCAAGAAATGTGGGGGGGGGGGGGGGGATCCATTTAGAAACAACCCTATAAAGGTGTGTAGAAATGGTTTTCATTACCCCATCTGGATGAGATCATATAACACTTAAATGTGGCGGTGTCTTGCATTTGTATCATAAAAGTTTGGTAATAAGGATTTTATAATCCAATCTAACATTGCAAATAGACGACTAAGTGGAAGACACAAAGGTCGTAGTGCATAATGGAGATGTATTTGCCTTAAATGATACGCGTATCTTACAAAGACATATGATATAACCAGATTCAGATGGCCACTGAGGTTATAGTCTTAGAAGTTGACAATAAGCAAAATTAACTTACAAGTTAAGAACACATCATGACAACTGATCTCAAATATCCAAAGTTATTTGTTAATGTTATGGATCCAACAACCTGAGGGTTTATTAGAGATCAAGTTGTGGAATGAGACTGGAGCCTATGGAAAAAGGGTATGTGAAGGACACCTAACTTAGTTGACTGGAGACCCAAGATCTAAGTTCAATAGGACAACTAACTCATATGCCTAAGGGTAGTCACTGTGGGGGCATAAGTGATTTGCATAAGCTAGTATATATTATTATACATACCCCCAAAGTATAAAAGGGTGTTTAAATACATCCTAGTCTATTCCTATCATATTCAGTGATAGAGAGTAAGGCTAAGCATAATATGTGGTAAATGATTTGGATAAATCACGATAACCACAATGCTTTTAATGATCTAAGGAGAATCACCTGTGTTAGAGAGAAGTGTGGTCGCTTCGAATGAAATTGAGTGCACAATTCCTAGAGCTCTCGCAGAACCAGGAAAGTGTTCCACGACCATTATTGGACACGACTATGAGGAGATGACCGGCTAGGAAGAGTCTTGCGTGAAGTGTATTGTCGTCTACACAAACGGCAGACGAGTTCAAAGACATCGAGTTCTAATCAAAGCTAGTGGGCTAAGTGCATTTCATGAGCGAAGGTTCAAAAGGTAACACCTACCTATCGTATGCAAAACTCAACTGTCGAGGTTCCATTGGAAATTTTATGTGGTTTCAACGATCTCCATTCATGTGGAGGATTGTTGGAAAATTTGATGAATGGATATTTAATAAATTTATAATTTAATGAAATTATAAATATTGATTAGAATCTTAATGGTGACAAACCCTTGAGTAGAGTTTTTATGCCACTTGATTAGCTTTTATTAGAGTTTTTATATCTCTAATTAATCACTAATTAAGTGAAAATTTGATTAGAGTTTATGTCTCTAATAAAATCATGAATTAAGAGAAACTCTTCATTACCCACAACTCTTGTATAAATGGTGAGCTATGTGCCTCATTGGTAAGATGAGAAAAATACTAGAGAATGGTTACAAGTAAAATACATGAACATATGGAGAGTTCATAAAAACAAGAAATACTTGAAGACCCATGTGTTGGGTAATTAGAGAAATATGTTTTCTCTATTCGATTCCATCACATTCGTATCATTATTTTCCACAACTTCTAACACCATAACTTTATCCGGTGTAACCTCGGGCGTGTGGTCATCTCCGGCAGTACAGACTGCTTCGGCTGTTGTACCCTAGGAGACAGACGCGTCGTCTTTGCTAGACGCGCGGAATCTGTTTTAAGAGAAGCGTGTTAAACACGTGCCTCAACCAAAATTGTCAACGTTTTAGTGTGTTCTTTGTTGCAGTCAAGGAGTATTTTTCAAGACTCAAGATATACTCGAGTCTAGGATGCTATCAAGTGTGCGTGAAGGACCCATCAGAAGTGCGACTTGAATCAAGATTGGTATATATAATTATATTTTATATTCGTTTATTTGGTTATTGCACCCGGTATTGTACTATAGTATTTTCTACGAATAACGAGAGTCTTGTTATTATATATTTTTTAATTATATTTATAAAAATGAACCTAGTTCCTACAATTACTAGACAAGCGGTTATGGGTCGCGTCAAAGTCGCGTGGCATTGTATGTAGAGTAAAAAGTTAGGCGGGAATTGACATAACTAATAGCCTTAGAAGCTCACAAGTGGCCTCAAATTGTATTGTTTTACTACAATTTATAGATTATACATATAGATTATAAATATATAATTATAGATATACATTATATATATTTAGATAATCTAATTACAATTAATTTCATTAATAATATTAATTATTTTACTAAAATATTAAAAAAACATGCAAAAATAAAATTCATAACAATTATTTATTTTATATTGTTGTTATTATTTTGTTATATAGTATATTTTTTTAATAATAGATTCAGAATAAAATACTAAGAAATAATATTTAATTTTTATACCGACTCTTTTCTAATCGGCTACTTTTCCAATGACTCTTTTTTTCAAATGCCTACTTTAACAAAATCTATTTCTTTACTAGCTATAAATTCAATTCGTAGTTCAATTAACATTTGCACTTCTCAACTCGGATTCAAAGAAAAATGGCAAGAAGACCTCGGACTATAGATGAAGACATGGCTTTAATCAACTCGTGGATGGACATCTTCGATAACAGACAATGAGTCGTTTCAATTAGAACAACCTTATTTGAAGGATTCCGTCAACGTATAGGTAAACCAGTCGCTCTGCCAACGGCTCTTTGTCAAGGTTTCATACCCTATTCATGGAGGATTGCAAATTTCATACACTCTTGAGCATCATGATGGCTCACGATGACGGCATAACAAAGGCACAAACGATTGCTGAGACCCGTCATGAATACCAAAATACCTACACAATAGAATATTTGCTCACATCTCGTCCACGTCTCATCCTGGAAATTACTAAAAAATCGTTCTCGTATGCAACTTGCTATGCATCTAAATGCCGACCACGACAGCTCAGGGGTTGATCATTATGTTTAATAATTTGGTTTGTTTAGGTTTAATTATCTGCTTTGATTAAATTTATTTATCAGGTGTGATTAGGTTTAATTGTCTGGTTTGTTTTGCTCTATTTATCTAGTTTGCGTATTGTTTTAGTTTTAATAACATTATTTTAGTTTATATTTTTTTATTTTATATATTTGTTTATTTTAAATTATTCCTTTTATTTTTTAATATAAACAATTGTAAGTCTTTTATTTAACATAAAGGGGGTCCACAAGGGACCCACCATCACACCCTCCGGACTAACTAACCTCCGGATTGCCCACATCATCCACCTCCAATGCACCTCATCGTCCGCCCATGCTTGTCCAGTTCTTGGACTTCAACTTCAAACCAGTGTTGGAGTTGCTCTTAGAACTGTGAATTCTAATTTCTTCGAACCCAAAGGCCAAAGGTCCAAAACGAAGGGGGGAAACTACTTTTATTGATATTGAAAGAATGGTCTTTTAGCAATAAATGGTGGTGGTGGTAGGGTTCTTTTAGGAATCTTGTATAGTATAGAGAATGTGGGTAATGATGCAATGTTATATTGAAGTGGACAAACATGAGTAGAGGGGTGAGGACAATATTGTCTTTTCATCAAAATAGATTCAATTTTACACATATAATCATGAATTTAAAGAAACATATAAAGTTCGTTGTATCATGCGCAAGTTTGTATTTGAATCTTTTGTGGTCCAAAATTAACTTGTAATACAATACTTTCAAGACAATGATATAAACATTGTTTACTTTATTTATAGAAGTCACTCATGGGTTGCATGCACATAATAGTAGTACAACTAATAGCTTAAAAGGGATCCTTACGAAGTCGAGCAATCATTGATTAAGATAGTAAAAATTATATATATGCTAGGGGAAAACAAATAAAACGGTTTATTTGATTTTTTTTTTTCAACAAAATGAATTTGGGATAAGTATACCTACATACTTAAATGTTTGTACTAAACTTCGGTCTAGAGAAACATCAACCAAACTCCATTCAATAGGCGGTACTCATTCTTTGGACTCTTGATGGAGGAGGTGATGAAAAGTAGGGATGGCAATTGAAAATTGGACATATCTAGGACAGGTATGGGATTAGGTAATCAGGTATGGGACCGAGTATACGATTATTTTTTATATATCTCGCGGGTTTATGATAGGTTAGGATTTAGTGATGTATCTGTTTACCTGACCTAATTATCTGATAATTTATACCGATTTACCTTATTATATACCCAAAATAATATCTTTTTTATTTTGTAGACTTGTGTATATGATAATCTGTTATCTTTTTATTTGCTTTTTTTTTTTTTGGGGGGGGGGGGGGGGGGGGGGGGATCTTTGTATATTATTCACACTAGGTTATAACCCGTGTATTACACGGGTTGAATAAATGAATTTATATACTAAATAATAAAACAATATATCTTTATAAACCTCCTCTATTGCACGGGTTGTATAAATATAATTTTATATATTAAAAAAATTATATAGGAACCATATTGTACGGGTTGAATAAATGTAATTTTATATACCAAATAATAAAAAAAGTTATATCTTTAAAACCACGTGTGTTACACGGGGTAGATAAATGTAATACTGTTTACCAAATAATAAAAAAGTTAGATCTTTACAAACTCTTGTATTACACGGCTTGAATAAAATTGATTTTATGTACCAAATAATAAGAAAATTATATTAAAAAAATTAATGGATATAATTGGTATGCGATAGATATGGTGATTGCGAAGATGATTATTGAAAAGAAGATACAGTGGTTAAACATGTTATTCAAGAAACAAATAAGCAGTCATTGAGTGACAAAATATAAATTATATTTAAAAAAACCCATAATAAATCTAATTTAGAAAACTAAGATTTTGTTATTATTAGTAAAATCATTGAATTTATATTTGTAAATTTGTTTGGTATTATTTTATTATAAAGTGCATGTATTATACATATAATTATATTATGTCTTAAGTTATTGATGCTATTCAAAATGTTTTTCGATTTTATGTCTAGCATTATATATATTATGGTAAAGTTTAAAATTTATTAGAGTTATAAATGAGAAGTATACATTAAATTTAAAATAAATAATAATTATCTATAGTTAAGTAGAACAGATTAAACAAAATAATATTTAGTATGAGAGTTATCTATAATTAATTAAAATAGATTAAACAAAATAATCATTATCTATATCTATAATTAATTAAAATAGATTAAACTAAATAATAATTATCCATAAGATATTAAACTAAATAATATTTAATAGGAGGGTTATCTATAATTAATTAGAAAAAATTAAACTAAAATAACAATTATCTATAAGAGATGACCTAATATGATGACAAGTGTCCCATAAGTGGTTTCTTTTATTATATAGTATAGATTACATTACTAAATTATTGTTATGTGTTTCGTTGACATTTGTTTATGGTTTCTTTTATTATATAGTATAGATTAGATTACTAAATTATTGTTATGTGTTTCGTTGACATTTGTTTATAAAAAGAAAGGCTCTAACCCTATCATTCACAAAATATTATTATATTTATATGTGTAAATTGTATTATATATTTTTGTTCATTTTTCTTGAACTGTATTTTTTTTATAAATTAATCAGCACCCAAAAAGTTTGTATACCGGTACTTCGAATATGTATGATTAATTTAATTGAAATGTGTCACAACTCGGTCTTTTGACACCCCGAGCGTGTGACCAATCGATTGGAAAATGTTTCAAGTTGGAAAATATTTTCATAAATACACAGTGAAAAACGTTTCTATTTATTTAGATATTTAAAAATTCGTAGATTGAATAAAAACATACTTTTGTAAACAGGGAACTAAGTACTCCTTTCTTCATACAGAACATTTTATATATATGGTAATCCAAATTTATGTATAACAACAATTTTACCAAATATATTAGCCACTAGGTTTCTTTGTGTATAAGGAATCGTTCTTCTTTCAACACTAGCCCTGTTATTCATAATTATTTATGGTTAAATTACCTAAAAACATTTTGAAAATAATACATTAGCGAGAAACTGGTGAATAACATTTAAACATACACTAAACCATTCTTTACATAAGTTGAATTAAAACTATTTAAACATACTAGTTATCTACACATTCGCGAGCTTCCCGCCCGTTTTTCTACCTAACTTTGTGTGGTTTCTTGTATTTCTCATACCGAACTTCGCGCTTGGTTTTATGATTTGTTACACGTCTAAGATTTGATCAAACTATACGCGCACTTAGGCTATGGGGTATGGGGGGTGGGTTGGGGGGAAACGCCCAAGGCACCACCCCGGGTGGGCTTGGGTTTCAGCGTGGCCCGTTGGGCGGGGCTACCAAGATGACATGGCGGAGGCTGATTGGCGGTTTGGCTAGGTGGCTGACACCTATTTGAATTTTAAAAATAAACCGTGGCCTAGCCACGCGGACTAGCCACGCCCCACCATACCCACCGCATGGATGCATGATCGGCGGTGCCCCTCCAACTCCACGTGTCTGGCCATGCCCCAAACCCCCGCCCCACCATACCCCATGCCTTATGGTCTGAGTGTTATCTACGGAATACCATATGCGAGAATATACTTAACACAAACTCATGCTATTTTAAAATATATAAACATTTTCAAACTTGAAAACACTTAAACGTGTTCACCTAATCGGTTGCGAACTTGGGTGCATGCATATAAATCTCTAACACCTTGAAACTTTCAAACAACACTTCTATTTGCCTCGGTAATCAAGCAAACATAGCCTAATTGTGGACAAACATCGGGTAAAAAGTGGATACGAGGCTCAGAAAATGAGAGAGCGTCAGGTTTGAAGTGTAGTGAAAAATGAGAGAAAGTCTAGTTTAAGATGATAACTACTACGCAATTTATATAAGAAAACGTGATTCAGAAAGAAAGCTGTTACGTAGTTTAAGATTGTAACTATTACATAATTCGAGATGATTACTATTACGTAATTAAAAAAAAAGATAATTATTACGCAATTCTGGAAGATAACTAAGTACGTAAATTAAGAAGATAATTATTATGTAGTTTAAGAAGATAGTATTGATTTAAATAGATATTATCTTCGTTGGGCGTTATGACCTAGGTGCGTCACTCTACACGTCTCTGTTTCTGGAATATTCAAACGTTAATCCATCATAAATAATCATCAAAACTTTAGTGATGGTGTGTCATCGACTATTTATATCATAATAGTTGTTATCATCTAATAATGGTCGGTAATAATCATTTTCACATTCGGCTTGTCGAGAAACCTGAATTTCATATATTAAGGTTATTGTAACTCATTTTCTAGCATAAAATACGTTTATATGACGTCTTTGACGTTTCTTGTTTTTTAATGGCTAACTGATTTCCACGTGTAAACCCATCCTTTCGGAGCTATGTCTAAAGGCCGACTACTCGATCACCGCTAGAAAGCGTAGCACACCCCTGATGCGCAGAAACCAGGTGGAATAGGTAAAACTGCGCCCCCTTGGACTCGAGCCCGGGTAAAACCTCTGGCCAAGCCTTCACCAAGATGAAAACAACCACGGCGCTGCAGTGGAGGACCCAAGTCTTTGACGTTTCTAGTCGGACTTTCATTTTATTTTGCTTTCGCCTAGATTTAATGCAAGGACACTTATCGTATTCATGGTTTTTGTGTTATTCAAATCTTGACCTTTTAGTTTGGCTTAATTATAAATAGATCTCTCTACTTTAACTATTATGACAAATTTACACTTTGGGAATGAAATTTTGAAAAACGTTACAATATGCATTTACAATTAATATCCTCGAAAATACCACCTATTCTAATTAAATTTCGACTAAAATTAAGGGTTACTTTCAAATCAATTATTCGAATTTGAACACTTTTTTTTTTCTAATACATGACTTGTGAATGTAATTGATTCATAGTTACTGGACAGATCTTGAGTAGGTATACCTAACGAGTATTTTTAATAAACTAACGGGGTTTGCCTGAAACCTAGGAGTATACTCGATACCCGACGGATAATTGCCCAATAGGTTAATTACCTGGTAAAAAGTTGACGGACTTTGAGCCGGGTTTGGGACAAACTTTTATAACCATGTATGAGATTGGGAATAACCAAACCCGTCTCATTATGGTCAGCTCATATCTAAACAAGCCGAGTTAAAGTATGTTTATCATGATTGCCGGGTATAGTATATCTTTGTGCGATGTTATCTCAAAATACTCATTTACATTTACATGTTTTCTTTATATATATTTTAAACAATATGTGTCATATTAGTAATTTTTTTTTTGAAAGGTAAACTTCATTAGAAAACGGCCAACCTCAAACCGAGGCCACCAAACTAACAAACAACATTACATAATTACAAATTTACACCAGTCTTGCCAAGATAATTCTAATCCTTTAAACCTATTCCTTAACCATAAGAAACCCATAGCCTTTATTTCGCTAATACTGTCTTCTATATTGGTCTCCTTATTTTTGAACGGACTTTGTTTCTAGCTCTCCATAAACTCCAACATCCGATCCTCACAATCCCTTTTAGAATTTCCTTTTCCTTACCCTTTAAACCGGCATACTTATGAATCTAAAGAATGTCTTTAAACGAGAAGAAGTATAAGTTCGAGACTTTAACCCGCTTACTAATCTCATCCCAAATAACCGAGGCTACATAACATTGAGAGAAAATGTGATCCACCGACTCCTCCCCGTCTCTACACAAGGAACACAAAGAATCTTCAATAACAATATTCCGTTTTTTTTAAAGCATCGACCGTTGCAATCCTTTCCATCTCTGCTCTCCAAATAAAAATATTAACTTTGGCCGGAATCCATTTACAACTTTCCAACATGTACAGCTCGTTCCGGCCGCTCTCTTTAATCATCAACTGCTTGACGGCTCCAACGCTAAAAACCTTGCTATCATTACCGATCCATTCCCACCTATCTTCGCCATTACTAAGCGTGATATTATGAAGCGAACTACAAAGACCCACTAATTCGTTAACCTCCACCCAGCCAACAGATTTCTAGACCAAGCCCAATTATACATAGACCCATTAGAAACGGAGTTCAATCGGTCCGATATTTTACAACTATTTTCTTTTTCCAGTTTAAAAAGTTCTGGAAATTTATCTCTTAGGGGACCGTTTCCGAGCCATTATCAATCCAAAATTTTGTCTTTTCTCCATTGCCAACCTTACACTTGGAAAAAATCCAAATGGGGTAATTCTCAATAAAGGTTTTAGAAATCACTTTCACAATTTCACACCAAACACCTCCCAAAGACTTCCTGGACCAACATAACTTCGTATTATGGATCGCATTAATCACTTTCACCCACAGTTTGTTTTTATCCGACTTGAATCTCCACCCCCATTTCGTAATAAGAGCAATATTAGTGTCCTTGAGTTTAGCTAGCCGAGACCCCCACTCTCTTTCGGAAGAGCAACCCTCTTCCAAGCAACCCAATGCATTTTTTTCCGAATCACAACCTCCCCATAAAAATCTCCTTATTTTAGCTTCGAGATCGTTAATGACCTTCATTGGAGCTTTGTACAAGGAAAAGTAATAGTTTGGAAGGCTCTCAAGCACAGACTTGATAAGTGTGACCCGCCCTCCAATAGACAATTGAGAAGCTTTCCAATTAGATAACCTTTTATCAAAAATATCATAAATTGGTCTCCAGTTGACGACCCTATTCATATTTGCTCCAACTTTTAAACCAAGATATGTGAAAGGTAACTCCCCAGCTTGACATCCGATTAAGGCGGCCATACCATCAAGCTCCACCGATCCAACCCCAATAGCGTACAAATTAGATTTAGCTATGTTTATTTTGAGGCCTGAACATAAGTGAAAAATCCGCAGAATTCGAACCACATTTGAAATGTTTTCCTTCGACCATTCACCAAGAATAATTGCGTCATCCGCATATAGGAGATGTGAGATCATAGGACCGTCATTTGGAGTTTCTAAACCGATAATTTCCTTCGAATTTAACGCTCTATCAAGCATCCAGGAGAGAGCTTCCATAACAATAATGAAGAGAAAAGGAAATAATGGATCTCCTTGCCTTAAACCTTTCGTACAACTAAACTCGAAAGTGGGGGGGAGCCATTAACTAACACCGAAGATCTCGAAGAAGCCAGCACTCCTTTTATCCATATCCTCCATCTCTCCGGAAAGCCCATTTGACCCAATATATTTAATAAAAAATTCAAATTTACATTATCGTATGCCTTTTCGAAGTCAATTTTTAGAAAAAAACATTTCTTCTTGTATTTTTTTCCCATCTCGAGATTTCGTTTATGATCAAAGGCCCATCTAGAATGTAGTTCCCCTTGAAAAAAGCCGACTGAGACTCCGAAACTACCGACCCGATAACCCTTTTGAGACGGTTAGCAAGCACTTTAGAAACAACTTTACTAATAATCCCGATCAGATTAATAGGGCGATAGTTGTTCAAAACCACCGGGTCTTTTGTTTTTGGAATTAAAGAGATAAAAGAAGAACCGCTATGCGCTAATTATTTGCTACTATCCAACCAATCAGCTTCAAGCCTTCAATTATACTTCGAAAGAGAAAAAGTGTCGCTTCCTGTCGTCATTGTTATAAATTAAATAAATGGTGATATTTCTTTATAAATTAAATAAATGGTGATATTTCTAAATTAAATATGATTAGTGGGTTCATAAACTATATTAAACCCAACTCCAAGTTGGATCCACAAACAAATTTCCAACTCACTTCTGATTTAATCGCCTAAGCCCATAACCCATTACAAGTTACAACCTCACACTTGTCAACTTCTAATTGGTTGACACGCTGCATTCGACTTGTAAACTAACTCCGCGAACACACGGAGCATGTTGATGTTCGTTCGTTTAACTTTAATCGAACGCAAACAATTAAACAAACGTGGTCTCATCTTGTTCGTATACGTTTGTTAAGAAAATCTGAAAATGAATATGTTTGTGTTCGTTTATATACTGATTTGTTAATGTTAATACTATAAACGAACAGTTCACAAATGTAAAGGAACACCATGAAAGGACATACCTAATGTTGATTACACACATAAATAGGCATAATAAACAAACACCAATTAAGTAATCATGAATGTCACTTTATTGGACCTAAAAAACTAATAAAACTAGAATAAACGGTAACGCGTTATATATTAATTTCATAAAACTAGACTAAATTGTAATCCATCTGGGAAACTAAAACTGAACATATAATTGAACGTAGATGAACGTACTTAAAGAAACATAAACTAACAAACATAAACGAACGACACATATGTTTCATATTCATTCGCCTTACTAAGTGAACAAAAAAATTTGTTCATGAGGTTTATTCAACGTTCAATTCATTTACAAAACCTAACTAACATATCCGGACTCACCCACAACTCAATGAGTCAGCCCAGGCTGGGGAAATCTAGTTCAAACAAACCTCATATGCATAAAGACTGTTTATTTGTTTATTAATCACACTCTTAAACATGAAATTTGTAGGATGTTTACCAAGTCTCTGTGTTTCTAAATCCTATTTCTTGGCAACTTCTGTTGTGATGTCACTAAACCTGTTTATAATATAATCAAGTCGAACCGATCTCTAAAGAAAGTTGATATTTGTTTGTTCATCAACCAAAAGACCTGAAATCTTAGTGGTTCTTGATGGGAAGAAACAATAAAGAGTCAAGAATCATTCACACAAGACAAAAGGTACAAACTTTACGATCCGTTATCTATCAAATGATGTAAAAAAACTTGTGATATTTTTACAAAGTTATGGTAAAACTCGGCATGAATCAGGGAGGAGTGGAGCGCGATATGGTGAAATCCCTTTTCAAGATAACGGAAAACGGGAGATCAAACAGCATGATCATTAAGGTATGTGATAGAATTGAGAGTCCTTGCCCTCTTCTCATTGATCATCACAATATATAAGAATACAAGAGCATCTCGTATTTTCAGGGAGAGATATACATCCATTTATAAGATATCTACATTCCTATTTTATATTATCTATTACACCCCCGCAGTCGAAGTGAGAGGATGCCGAATGCTTAGACTGGAACGAAAGTCGTCAAATAGGATCTTGGGTAATCCTTTTGTGAATATATCTGCAACCTGAGATCGAGCTGGAACATGAAGGACTCGAATTGCACCGCGTTGGACAAGTTCACGCACAAAATGGATATCCAACTCTATGTGTTTTGTACGTTGATGTTGAACAGGATTACCCGACAAGTAGATAGCACTAATATTGTCACAATAGACCAAACTTTATTGGACGGGTTGTATAAATGTAATTTTATATATTAAATAAATTATATGGGAACCATATTGTACTGGTTGAATAAATGTAATTGTATATACCAAACAATAAAAATAGTTTTATTTTTAAAACTATGTGTATTACACGGGGTGAATAAATTTAGTATTTTTAACCAAATAATAAAAAAGGTAGATCTTAAAAAACCCTCATGTATTACACGGTTTGAATAAAATCGATTTTATGTACCAAATAATAAGAAAATTATGTTTAAAAAAATTAATGAATATACTCGGTACGCGATAGATATGGTGATTGCGGAGATGATTATTAAAAAGAAGATATAGTGGTCAAACATGTTATTCAAGAAGCAAATAAACAGCCATTTGAGTGATAAAATATAAATTATATCTAAAAAACCCATAATAAATCTAATTTAAAAAACTAAGACTTTGTTATTATTAGTAAAATCAATGATTTTTTTTTTATTTTGTTTGGTATTATTTTATTATAAAGTGCATATTATACATATAATTATATTATGTCTTAAGTTATTGGTGTCATTCAAAATGTTTTTCGATTTTATGTTTAGCATTATATATACTATGGTAGGGGCCAGTTAACGTACAAAATGGCTTATCGTACATTGCGTACGTTACAACCACAGCCGCACGTTCATCCCCATGCGATTTCTACATTCCATGCGATTTCACACCAAAAAAATACAACATGCGAGTTCATCATCCATGCGATTTCCCAATCCATGGACGCGCTTTTTTTCATAACATGCGATATATACTACCTTACGTAATGTACGTTAAGGCCAATTGTACGATACATTTTCTCTACTGTGGTAAAAGTTTAAAGTTTATTAGAGTTATAAATGAGAAGTATAAATTAAATTTATAAAAAATAAGTAGGAGAGATTAAACAAAATAATATTTAGTAGGAGAGTTATCTATAATTAATTAAAGAGATTAAACTAAATAATAATTATCCATAAGATATTAAACTAAATAATATTTAGTAGGAGGGTCATCTATATAATTAATTAGAAGAAGATTTAAATGCTTGGTTGGTCCTTTTGGTTTGCGAAAATTGCAGATTTGGTCCTAATGGTTCACTAATTACACACTTGGTTCCAGTAGTTTCAATTTTTGCACTTGGGTGGTCCTTACCACTAACCTTTGTTAGATTTCTCAGTTAAGTATATGTGAAATTACTATATTACCCTTCAATAATTAAAAAATTAAAAAAATAAAGAAGAGGGGCCCACTCATCTTCTTCATCACTCCCCCTCTCTCTCTCTCTCTGTCAAAAACTCAGCCACTACCACCTCTCATTCACAACATGCAACCACCACCTCCACCGTATACTCACTCCTATGCCGTCACCTTAGACCACCGCCTCTACCTCCACCGTATACCCACATCCTCCACCTTCACCGGAAACCCACATCTCTCTCTTTCAATGCAAATACAAATTGAAATTTTCTTGTCCTTTCATCTCATCACATGAATCCAAAACTGGAATTTCTGTTCCAATTGAAACCTCTTCTTCTACATCCTTTGCATAAATACATTATATTAACAAAACTAATAGTAAAAATTATTAAAAAAAAACAAATTAAAGAGTAAAACATTAATGTCTGAGTCACCCTCCTCTGTTTCTTGAACTTCTTTAGTATTATCATCTGATGGAATTTGAGTTGATTCAGAAACAGAATGGCTTAAATTCACATGAAAAAACAAGTGAATTCTCGGTTTCTTCGAATTCCATCGAAACCAGCTCAGCTTCGACGAATCCTCTGTTTATTCAGTGACAGAATGCAATTCTTTTCCTACAACCTCAAGAACAAAATGTGTTTCTTGCTCCTTGAATAACTCCTCGGCTTTCTGAAATTCCCCAAATTCTTGATCTTCATCACCCTCTAAACTATTATGGAAATTTTCGGTTGTTGGGTCGATTAATTCAATTGGGACCAACTGTTTCCCATTGTAATCCAACAAGAATTCAAGATCTTGTGTCGGTTTTTCTGTGTCATCGAGACACCATCGCCGCAAAAATGTGGTTGATTGAAGGTGACGCCGGAAAAAACGTGGTTGGTTGAAGGTGACCTTGGAAGAACGTGAAGGTGGAGGCAATGGGTTGAAGATGACGGCGGAGGTGGTGGGTTGAAGGTGATGGTGGTAGTGGTGGGTGTACGATGACGACGGAGGAGGTGGGTATACGGTGGAGGTAGAGGCGGTGGTCCAAGGTGACGGCAGAGGAGGTGAGTATACGGTGGAGGTAGTGGTTGCAGGTTGTGAAGGAGAGGTGGTGGTGGTGGCTGAGTTTTTGAATGAGAGAGAGGGAGAGTGATGAAGAAGATGAGTAGTGGTCTTTTTTATGTTTTTTATTTTTTTAATTATTCAAGGGTACTATATTAATTTCACATATACTTAACTGAGAAATCTAACACAGGTTAGTGGTAAGGACCACCCGAGTGTAAAAATTAAAACTACTGGGACCAAGTGTGTAATTAGTGAACCATTAGGACCAAGTCTGCAATTTTCACAAACCACAAGGACCAACCAAGCATTTAACTCTTAGAAGAAATTAAACTAAAATAATAATTATCCATAAGATATGGCCTAATATGATAACAAGTGTCCCATAAGTGGTTTCTTTTATTATATAGTATAGATAAGTTTATGTCTACAAAGTGAGCTTATACAATAATGAGGTGATCCATTCTGGAGATCCTAATACTCTTCCTTCATGTCTTATGGTGTTACACTTGAAATTTAAATATACACCATGCAAACTCATTAGCATTGTTAAATGATACAAAATCAATGTGCTAGTCTCAAAGACCAAAGTTAAACCCTCATGTGTAGATAAAAACAAAACAAAATTTCAAAAACTGAGTGACACCACGAGACGTCCGTTTTTAAGGCATAGTCTTGTGAGTCTACCCTTAGAAATATGGTTGGTCGCAGGTTGTGTGCTATGCATCGACCCAACAACAACTTTGTATCTCACCACATTAAACATCTAAATCAATTTTTGTGCATTATAGAATCAACATAATCTTTACCAAACATCTAAGTGCTTGTGATTAATTAATGCACACACACATCAAACATTGTGGTTAAAGTGTGAGAATTATAGTTCTCATTACTAAAATGGTCCAATAACTTAAAATATTTCAAGTGTTTCATGTGAAGTCCCAGTCTTCAATTTAGAATTGTTAAATTCATTGACTTTGAAACCATAGACTAGTCACCACTATTGACATTAATTGTTAAGGTTTCGGTACGGTTCTGGGTTGACAGGTGGGCTGGGGAAGAAACGCTTCAGGAGTTATTCCCAAATCTCTTTCGTTTAGAGACCAATAAAAATGTAACTGTTCGGGAAAGGTTTGATGTGCAGGCCCAGAGTAACTCTTGGGTGTGGCTGTGGCTGTGGCTGTGGCGCAGAGACCCGTCTTCCTTGGTGGAATTACAAGAACTGAGTAGATGCAATGATCTGGCGCGGGGCTGGTCCTAGTGAACCGAAGGGACCAGTGGAGATGGGGTCTGGAGCCGCAGGGTGGTTTCTCGGTTAAATCATCTCGTGACTTTTTATCGAGATTCACGGTTCCGTTTTACCCTTTTGAGTGGGTGAAATGGCTTCTCAAAAAGATTAACTTGTTCGGGTAGAGGGCGGAACAAGATAGGCTGCCAACGTTGCTTGGGTTGCACAAACGGAAGATTCATCGAGGTGAGACTACGTGTGTCCTATGCAGGAGTGGTGAGGAGAATGCAGACCACCTCTTCACTTCTTGTTAAGTCGCAGGGGTTATTTGGAACTCGAGACCTCTTTTGTGCACATAAAAACTCGGTTTTGAATGATATGAAGAAGCAGGCCATACAAGGAGTTATTCTGGCTACCTGCTGGTCGATATGGAAGGGACGTAATGAGGTGATTTTTTCAGGCAAGCGGGTTTCCATCGACAAAATCTTTGGCGAAGTGCAGGCAGCGACTACTTTTATGTGGTTTAAGAATAGGTCCAGGTCTGCGAATCTTGATTGGGAGAAATGGCGAACGTTCTCCGTGGGGGAGGGATTGTTTAAATCACTATTTCAATCCATTAGTTTAATAAGGGTGATATGTCTGTTATTCATTAACAGTTATCCGGTATCGTAACATTCATAAAATAAATCTTAGGAAACAATACAAATCAGTCGATATGTCCGAGTGGTTAAGGAGACAGACTTGAAATCTGTTGGGCTTCGCCCGCGCAGGTTCGAACCCTGCTGTCGACGAATCTCTTTTTATTTTTTTTTAATTTTTTTTACACACACTACTACTTTAAACCTTCATAAAACAATAGGGATTTGATCTATAATAACATTTCCTCTAGATTCAAAAATCTAGAAAGGTATATAGTTCGCAGAGATGAGAAATTTCAGACCGAAAACTAGAACCGGATCGATACTATACCACTACGGATTGGAAATATACGGTACGATTTTCGTTTTTCAATTTAGCTCAATTACAGACGTACGGTGCTGTATATATCCAATCCGTATTAGTACTGGTATCAGAAACAGTATTGTACGGTACGGTACTGGTTCAGGTTTTTTAACGATATTGTACTATACCGGTATCAAACGAAAATATACGGTATAATATTCAGTTTTTGTTTTAGCTAAGTTTTGATATCGATGCTGGAGGATCAGGCTTCTGCTTTAAGATAGGTATATTATCTCTGGGTTTTTTTTGTCCATAGTTTTGATATATTTTGTTGCAAGTTTATGTTAATATTTGTGTTATGTATAGTTTAGGAGCTTGAAAGTAAGAACAGGCATTTGAAGATTCTCATTGATCAACTTCGAGAGCTCGTCGAGACTTGAACATTAGAACAGTTCAGTTAACATGATAGAATCATCATACAATACTAGTATCTATATCGAACTCTCAAGTGGAGAGGAACTCGAGTCTTGTTTTTCCATGTGTCGCCACAAGAATAAGCAACATTATCTATATTTGGAGTCTTTACCTCAAATGTACAAGGACCCGAGCCATCCTTGTTAACGTCTTACAAAAAAAAAAAAAAAAACCAACACACAGGTATCAACTGCCAGCTTTTCTCAAGAAAGCTAATACACCTAAACCAGCAACCAACGCAGCTCCATCTGCAACCGAACTGTATGCAGAAGCCCATGCATCTGCATGAACATGCTCCAAACCGCCACCACCACCACCTGATGAACCCTTTCGACTCTTCTAGGCATCCCAGAGTAATCTAGCTGCAATTTTAATCCCTGTTTACATTCACCATTAACATCTCGGATTATTTAAATACCTTGAAAAACACATCGTTTATTCTATGAAAAACGGGTTATTTTATTTGTGAAATTTCATACCTTCCAACCAGCTGATTTAGCATGTTCCACAGCTGCAACAAGATCACTATCTGTTGCAAGTATCACCATATCCTTATCTTCATCTTCATACTACATATACACATCAAATGTCAACACCAAAAGTCAAAGTCAACAATTAGGAAAGTTTTACACTTTAGTCGATGAGAGATACCAGAATCTGTGGGAGATTGTTGCGGTCTATCTCACCACCTACTCTTTGAAGTATGGCAGTTATAAGATCCGTCAAACTATGAGTTTCTAACCTCAACAACAACACAGAATCAAGTAAGTCAACCTCCATAATATCAAATTTTAACAAGAATATATATAGAGAGAGAGACAGTAATTAAAATTATAATTAAAAACATACCACACATAAATCTATGCATCCCACCCTTTCTATCTTGAATCTTGAAAGAAAACGTGTTCGGTAACGAAGGTGAAGGATACATAGCTTTTCCAACATCCATCCCCCCGTCAGAAGCCACCTTGAAAGAACTCTCACTGCAAAATTATCCATATCGTTTAGATCTACCCAGCAACAAGTCGAATTCACAGTGATCAAACAATAGCATGCATGATATCGGTTACCTTCTCGTTTCACTATCATCATCTGCCGGTGGTGCGGCCATCGCAGAATCCCAAAAGTTTTGCATCATAGCATTCGCAGCATCGTTATCGATTCCCGCAGTACTTCCAACCTAATTCATGTCTCAAAAGGGTTAAACAAAAAAGATGAAGGGTAAAATGCCATTTTTGTCCCTGAGGTTGGCCAGTTTTGCAACTTTCATCCCAAGGTTTGTTTTTCCACATCTCGATCCAAAAGGTTTGAAATCTTGTCATTTCATCCGGCTCGTTAACTCCATTCATTTTTCTTTGTTAATTCAGGGGTATTTCCGTCTTTTTTCTTGACTTAAAGGGCAATTTGGTCCTTTTCAGGGGTATCAGTCTTTTTACATAAAGTGAAAAAGACCGAATTGCCCTTTAAGTTAGCGAAAAAGACGGAAAGACCCCTGACTTAACGGAGAAAAATGGATGGAGTTAACAAGCCGGAAAAAAATGGCAAGATTTCAAACCTTTAGGATCCACATGCGAAAAAAAACCTTTGGACGAAAGTTGTAAAACTGGGCAAACCACAGGGACGAAAATGGCATTTTACTCAAAGATGAACCCCGAACCGGCCCGTTTCAACATGAACCCACCCGAAAAAAAACGAACTTACTGAGGCTACAGCCGCATGAATGATCTGAAGTACATCAGTAACAGCAATAGTGATCCCATCTGGCATAAAAAGACGCCAGTTTTAGACACGAATTGTACAAATTAAAACCGAATGAACCAATTGAAATTTGCCACATAAATATAAATTAAGAAAAAGATTGATCATGATGTAACATCTACCTTTATCAACAACAGGAAGATGTAAAAACTTTCCTTTATTCATAATATGCAGGGCCTCAACAATTGGTGCATCAATGCTAGCGCATTCGGGATTTGGGGTCATCACCTAAATAATAAAGAAAGCATTAAAATATGATATTTATAAACATATGATAAAAATACACAAAGAAAATGGAAATACAATTTACTTTTTCCACCGAGGTTGATTCAGGAGGAAGACCTAGTGCTATAACTCGCATCAAAATATCCTTCGAGCTATTCAACATAAAAATCAAATTTTATGATAAGATTAGCTAATACGCACATGATTTGTTCTATATATACATGCACAAAATGTAAAAGTAAAATACTCACGTTAAAATTCCACGTGGTTTGCTATCTACTGTGACGATGGCAGAGCTCGTGTGACACTCGAGCATCGTTTTTGTTGCCATTAGCACTGTGTCTGATGGTGAAACAGTTACAAGCCTGGAAAAATAACAATTTGAGGATAAGTTATTCATTATCGCGTGGAAGTCATCAAGAAAAGGTCGTAAAACAAACGAAAGAATTTTTTTTATTTTATATTATTTTTTTATCTAAGTAAATGTATTACCTACTTTGGATTTCCTGAGATTATGGTTGATAAAGAAGGCTTGAACAGTCGCTCCCGAAGTGATTCGATGAATGTGTTGGAACCTGTTTTAATAACAAGTAAATATTTTAAACCATAAGAATTGTCAAACACGTAAACAGCTTATTATCTGTTTATTACAACTTCAAACATTAGAAATACATCCAAACACCATCTCATGCAGTCTGCTATGTTATCACCTGACTGATTATTTAAATATCATAGTAACGCTATCAAGACATGCATCCAAACACCCCATATGTGTATTTCAACTTGTAATCAACTATGATTATGCAATCAAAAAAAGGGGTGAAAAGTCAACCAACCGGATGCAGAGGTTCCCCAATGCTTCTCAACGCCTTCAACAGCAGCTGCAATGGCTTTCCCCTTTTCAGCAGCTCTCTCCATACGCGCAATTGCATCGTATAAACATTTTGATATATCAAGAATAGAAACAACCCCTCCATTTTCTACGACGGGCAGGTGTCTGAATTTTCCTGCAACACAAATTATAATTTTTACAAATTATAAAAAAAAATAACTTGCAAATGCCAGTGTGGCACTGTGATAAGTTTTCATTATGGTGCATATACTTGAATGTCATGCACTGATTGACACGCAAGTACATTTCGTTGTGACACGTGGTAAGTTTTCATTGGATGGGATCATTTAGAAGAACAAAATTCAAAGGCTATTTTCCCAATTTTCTTGGACAAAAAAAGGTTTTTTCGTGAATTTTTTTCAATTGTAACAACAAACCTTGCACCATTTTCTGTAAGGCTTCCACTGCAAGAGCTTCCGAAATCACAAAAACAGGATTCCTTGTCATCACAGCCGAGACAGGAGTCGTCTCAAGATCAAGCTCACACGCAACAACTCTCGTTGCAATATCCTACAATTATGCCAAAATCTAGTTACTAAATAAGTAACAACAAAACAACTCTTTTTTTTAAAAGATAAAAATATTATATAAATAAAAAAAAACCTTGTCTGTCAATATGCCACATAGTAGCGTTCTCGAATCGGTGAGCAAAATAGCATCAACTTTCCTAGCAGCCATTCGACGACAGACTTCACTAACCTCGCAGATTCAGGCACCGTTAACGCTTTTGAGAGACGCAATCGCTTCACAGTGCGTTCTCCTGTTAAATCCCTGTTTGGATACAGTTTTTACAATATAAGTATAAACTAACAGCACCCACATCAGAATGACAAAAACACTCAAAAACGTACCTAGTCAACTCCCACATCATACAAAAAACACCCATTCTTCAAAACCATCAAAAACTAACCCGAAAAAAAAACAATTTAAAAACACCTAAAAACATTACCACATCACCACCCTTGTTTAACTTCAACAAATAATCTCTCTTTATCTATATAATATACAATTAGAAGGACAAAAGGGCCCACCTTTTGATTGTTTTTAGTCATTCTTGTAGAAAAACTATTCTTAAAAATTGGCATCACCATCATCATGCTCAGTAAATCTCACCAATAGCAAAGCTAAAGGTAGGATCTGAGGAGGGTAAGGTGTAGACAGCCTTACCTCTATCCCGTCGGAATAGAGAGGTTGCATCCAGTGACATCCCCGGCTCGATAGTAGTTTTGCATCAAGCGCCTTAGACATAAGGCACATAACAAAGCTAAAGGTAGGATCTGAGGAGGGCATGCTCAGTAAATCTCACCAATAGCAAAGCTAAAGGTAGGATCTGAGGAGGGTAAGGTGTAGACAGCCTTACCTCTATCCCGTAGGAATAGAGAGGTTGCATCCAGTGACATCCCCGGCTCGATAGTAGTTTTGCATCAAGCGCCTTAGACATAAGGCACATAACACTCAACAATTGAGACAAAGGCCGATTAGTGCATGTACCCCCTTGTCTTTCAGCTATCAACGCCACCACATGATGCATAATTAACCGTCCCTCTCTTTTAACGTTATTTTCACGAAATTAGTAAAATAATGTTAAAATTAGTGCATGTTCATTTGTGCCCCAGGCCCACACATATATACACATTATATGCGGCGTAAAGTATAAATGGATGATATGGAAAAAAGGGTAAAAACAATGCCCAAAAACATATTATGGTGACTGGCTCTAACTATCAATAAAATTGTAATCAAACTATCAATGAAATTGTAAACATACAGGGGAGGAGTAGTAGAAACAGATCTTCTTGCGCCATTTTCAGAGGGTTGCTTTCTGGATGAAGTTGTGAAAACCATGCTTCTACGAGAACTCATCTTGAACAAGATTTGAGAACTCCAAGAATCTTGGAGAGATGAAGAACCCTGATATGATGAACAGGATTGAAAGCAATTGAGTAATAGGGGGCGAAATTTAGGGGAAACTGGCAAGAATGAAGGGAACCCTAGTGGTGAAACGGTTTGGTGTTGAGTGAATTGAAATGGGAATTTGATTGGACACACGCGCACGAATTCTTGACTGCAGAATCTTGTTCGAATTGGGAAAGATGATGATTTGGGATTTTGAGTTTTTTCCTAAAATTTGAAATAAAAAAGGGGTCAGACAAAAGATGCTGCTTTGGGGTTTTACAATTTCTTGATTTTTTTTAAATGTATTGAAAAACCACCAGCCTAATCAACGAATTCTTATATCGTCTCTGAAAATTAAACTCAATATCGTTTTCTCTCAAACTCAGATGTTTAAAGGTTTTGTTTTTGTCAATAGACCACCACCCCGTTAGTGCCTAATCAAGTTATCCGGTCCCTCTTCTCCACCTAGGGCGTAATGGATGTGAACAATTGAGTATGGATTGGTGTTACATCATTCCCAATGGATTTCTTATATTTATGTGATTGTTTTACATATATTATAAGAAATTGTTGTGAGTGGTTGTGAGTGGAGAAGAAAGAAAATCTTACGGTTTATCTGTAAATATACGGAAAACATTGTGTTACTCTTTCTTCTTCAACCAAAAGCTGCCAACAACGGTGATTGGACTTCAGAACTCACACAGAGTTCCAATCTGAATTACTAGGGATGTTTCTTGTCAATGAACTGGATCAACACCAAACCTAACTATACAACATGTTATGAATCGAACAAATGTTGCATGTGTTTTCAAACGAAAAAAATCCAACATGTGGAGATTTCAAATTATGTATTTTTGTTGATTTTAGTGTTATCAAGTCATTTGGGGTAGTTAGCATTTGCTTGAATGTCAAATGAGAAACTGCAATAAATATTAATATGAGTTAGGAGGCGTGTAGTGCATGATGAACAGGGTGACCCCCGAGTGCTAATGTGTTTATTTTATGGGTTTTTTGTGTTTTAAGTGATTATATGTTTTGAATTTGATAACTACAAGAGATTGTGGTTTTGCATGTCAATCGCTTAATCGGTGAAGTTAAAGTGTTTAGAGATTAGGCGGAACACCCGTGGATGATAATCAAGGTACATTATGGTATTCGGGATGTGTTTCGGGCGGGATGATAGCCTGGAAGTGCGAAAAATGAGAAAGAATGAAGTCCTGGGGCCATTTGGTCATTTGCTGAAAGTTAGAATTGTGAAGGAAAAAAGATGTGCAAAACCCCACCATAAGCTACGGTAGATCAACCATAGGTTACGGTAGATAACTAAGAGGAAACAACTGATGACCGTAATGTAACAACCTGATCTTTCGGATTGTTATCCGAAATCTGTTAATTCGGTTATTTCCGTTACTTTCGTTTGTATTCTGTTTTCTAAACCCGTCTGTACTTTGAGATTGATATAATGGTTTACAATTATTTTGAAACGCATATTACATCGCTTATCTATCGCAGTTAAATCGCTTAATACTCGCAACTCTTAACGCAAACTCAAATCGCGGATAAATTATGTTACATTATGTTATTTATGTGTTATGCGTTTTAACGAGGCGTTAAGCGTATTGAAACAATAAAATAATGCGATTTAGTGATTTGTGCGAGTGAGAGAGTTGCGAGTATTTAGCGATTTAATTGAGATAAATAAACGATGTAATATGCGTTTCAAAAAAATTGTAAACCATTATATCAATCTCAGAGTACGAACGGGTTTAGAAAACAGAATACAAACGAAAATAACAGAAATAACCGAATTAACAGATTTCGGATAACAATTCGAAAGATCGGGTTGTTACAGCTAATCTCTCCGTGGTTTCCTCCGAGTGGAAGATTCTTGTAAGTGGATGATTGTTTTGAGTTTTTCTTTGTAATCGAGACTAGCAATCTAAGCATTCGATATTTTTTGCTTAGTGATTTATTAGTTTGATCGTAAACGATTGATTTTACTTAAAACCTAGTTTTGATTCTTTCAATCCCGAGAGTTCTAGTAATTTGTTTACAACTCATTTTTTTGTAATTCTTAGTTTAATCAACAATCAAACAAACCGATTTTATATTTTTGCAATTAGTTTTGATACTTAATTTATAACGCTTTCCACCATACTCATCTGGATTTGACACCCTCCTTATCCTATCTATCTAGGTTATTTAGGTTTTTGCATGACACTCACGACAGTCATCAGTGCACATTCGATCAACTCTGATTTCAGGTACCATGGAACCTCAGTTGTTCTATGGGGCGAAGTCTTCGAACTATGGAGGTTTCAAAGGATAATACACCTAGTAGGGTTGAGGGGCTGGTCATTTTGGGGTCTAAGGGGCAACGGCCCTTACAAGGATCGAGTTACCTGGTTACTATGATAAAAAAAATGTTGTTAGTTAAACATTAAAATTACTTTAGATTTGCAAAACTTGTTAAAAGTTGCACGAAACTAAGATTAGTGGAAACTAATCATTAGTATGACATGCGTATCAATTAGTTGCAATTATTGGCAACCTGTGTCATAGGTGATAAGTTAGTATTAGTTGTAAATATTGTCCAGTACCATGATTTTATTGAGACTTCCCACTGATGTAACTGTTAATTGCAAGTTGTATAACCGCCATTCGTTGCACTCTTTCGTGGAAGGATCAATGTGATGGTTCAATCAATGTATAAAGAAAATCATTTGGGTTTTTTTTTCATAAGAATTCACAATTTCTTTATTCACATAAAAGCACATTTTTGTTCTTTGCATAAATATTTCAGTTTAATAAAGTTATTGAAGTTTTGCACACGTGAAACACTTTAATCTATTAAAGAAGTCCGGGAATTTGAAATATGAAATGTACATCTATCTACCTATGTCATAGCATGTTGTCAATCAAACATATCTTTGAGGTCAGTATCCATCATCACATCAAGTTTTGTAATTTATCATTGTGTTTATATTTGTTAATATTAATCATACGTAAGTAACTACAGATTATATCTCAACATATTAGCTAGCTACTCTCTAACGTGGAACGATTTTAGAATGGAACTCTATTTGAGTCTGCGTGTTGCCTTGATGAGGAGGTATATGGTAGAAGAATAATTCCAACAATCCACTCCCATTGTGAGGTGGATGATGTGCGTCTAGATTGACTTTACAAACAATTATGGTGATTGAATTAGAGCAAGTGGATACATGTTAATGGTTTATATCAATCACCTTTTTGATCATTTGGAGCTTGTAGTAGTAATAAAAACAACAGTATGAGAATCTAGAATATAACACTTGTTTCGTTTTTATATGATGACCAACATTTAATTACATCTTAATAGTTGTTGGGATAAATATGATTGAAGTTTAAATAATGAATTTAAGGGTGTGATGAGAAATATAACAAGAGTGATTTAAGGTTGTGTTTTGAGTATGATTGCCAAAAAAAACTAAATAAAGCCAATCACTAAATGTGACATCAAGCTATGCATAGTTGACCCCATAGTGTGTAAAAGTAAGGTATCTCCCCCCCCCCCCCCCCCCCCCCCCCCCACCCAACCTCTAGGGGCCCCCAAATTAGTAAAGACAATAGTATAAAAATTTGTTTTTGGAAAACCCGTAAAACAAACAATATTATTGAATAATAACATCTAAAAGAAAAGTTATGGGGTGGTTCACCGGATGCCCAATATAATCCATAATAGTGTTTAAAACCACTATAACACAACGGCTGAAAACATAATTTACTGAAACATGATTTACTAAGATAAATATAGATACATAAAAACTAATAAGAGTATTCCATCATATGATTTACATATCAGTTGTCCAAAAATAGTACGACTTAAAGGTGATGTAAAAAACATAATACTATTACTTTATCCAAACATGGTACCTACATCAAAACAGAAGATTAAATCCTCATTGTTTCCATTACCATCCGTTTACTATCTAAATTAACCACAACCGATAGATTCATTAACGTTGGCGTTTACTATCAACAACCTGTTAAGATTCCTGTCATAACGGATTACATACTGTCCTCCATTTTGCAAACCAGCTTCCACCATGAAGTTTTCCCATCCTCTCATCGCATACCTAGGCTTGCCACGATTTGTTTCTTTCATTGAAATTCCACCTTGTGTTTCAACAGTGATCTCATTCAGGACAGACAAATCAACATTAATGGCAAATTGCTTAATTACAGTTTAATATAAGAATCATTAAAGTTAGATATAAAAACTTAAAACCAAAGAAGTATAATACATTAATATATTTACATAATGATAAACTTACAAAACGATGGGTAAGATTCCATGTTAGTTAATAAATCTCAGGTTCAGCAACAAAGGGTGGATTTACCTACTGCATCCAGAAGTTGTCGTTCCAAAACAACTGCAGGTTCTACCGCTGGAACATTAGGCAAAACATTTACGACATGATGTTTTTCATCATATATATATATATATAATATATATATAGATAAAATAATTAATCAACTTAAATTCTAACAAATGGTTTCCATTAGCTATAATTCTAAGAAATGGTTTCCATTAACATTTTGACTCAAAATGTGAGCTGTAGTCATTTACATTCAAGATCTACAAAAACCCTATTATCATACAAAAGACTATAACCAAATAAATTTAAAAATTTAGATGTTGAAAATACAATTATTAAACAACCAGCAAAACATTGTTTAAAACAACTAAAAGTTAAGTGGTTACAAAAGATACGTTAACGTTGTCTTAATTTAAATAAAAAAGAACTGGAATATTATATGGTTTAAAAATAAAGTATAAAGTACATTCAAGTATTAACCATTTTGACCCGTACAACATCTTTGCCTTTCAGGTAAATTTTTTATTTTATATAATTAGAGCAAAGATAACCCATTTCATATTAGTTGTAAAGCTAACATTCGCCACGAAGTGGATCCATGAATATGCATCAATCACAATTCGTTGAAAATCTCTTTATAAACCACATTAGTTGTTGTATTTGTTGGTTTTTCGTTTTTGTCAAGTATGAGTAGTTTGATTCATCTCTTGTTTTAACCCGTGATAAAGCAAAATACAATTGACCATGAGAGAAGACAGGTTGTTTCAGGTACAAACCAACTCTTGAAAGTGACTGCCCTTTACTTTTGTTGATTGTCATTGCAAAACCAACGGCCAGTGGAAATTGTCTTCTTCGAAAAGCAAAAGGTATCTTTTTATCTGAAGGGACCAAATTGATTCGAGGTATATATGTTGAACTACCAATATTTGCACCAGATATTATCTCGGCTTCTATTACACGGTTGTATAACTTTTTTACTTGTAGCCTTGTACCGTTACACAACCCATTCCGTTGGTCAATATTTCGTAATAACATTACTGGAACACCAACTTTAAGCACTAACCTATGATTGGGTAAGCCTGATATTTTAAGACCATTAAACACTTCCGGAGAGTATATTCTTTGTTGTGTAGAATTTACATCTTCTAACGGACAAAGACTGTCAGAGCTAAGATACTCTTTTTCTTCACCAGGAAACATTGATAGCAACCTGTCACACCTCAAAATTACCGCTTGCAAAGTTTACCGCAAGGCGTGTGACGTAACAGGATCTAGCCACTAATCATGTCAAACTAATAGTAAGATAATATAAAACAAGTTATCACGTCCAACATGAATAGTGAATTTCAATTTAAACATTTCAATCAACATATGTGTTCAGCGAAAGCAAATGTAAGTATCTCAAATAATTGAAACAAAAATGTTTTAAAGCGTGAGGTTTTATTGTTTGCAATTAAGTAACACGCTCCATGACACTTCAAGCTCCCCAGACTGCAAGTTTCCATGCATGAATCATCTAACAACCTGCAAGCATGCCGAAAAAGTGTATCAGCGATTAAGCCGGCGAGTTCACAGTTTTGTTTAACGAAAACGGGTTGGCGTTTAGTTTAAAGACATGTTGATAATAACTCGATATCGCAGTGACGTCAGTTTGTTTGCCCTTCCCCAATGCCTATCAACATTGAGATCATGTGGTTAAGGTCATTAGTTCACGCTTGTCCAATCCAGGTACGGTGTGAGGTTGTCAAGCCTAATAGCACTATCAACTAATACCCCGTTGCCCTCCAAGCAACTAGTTCGGTAATAAGATGAGACTTAAGTGATAGAGGTGAGTAGATTATCCAACATTGAAATTAAACTTCAACAGTTATGAAAAATATTCCTCCAAGGAATAGTAGTTTCGTAAATGTATTCCTCCAAGGAATAATAGTTTGTTTGTTCCCTCGGAATGCATGCTTGTTGTCACACCCCAACCGATGGCGGAAACATCGGGGTTAGTGGCACTAGGCGACCAGGTTGATTTCACGAGATGTTCCATAACAATCATTTAACATATCACAACCTGCTTAATATCCCATACTATTAAACGTAACATTTAAACAATTATTACAAAACGGAGATTTCTCATAAAATTCAACCGGGTTCGATTTCCCCTAGATTTCATACATAAGTTCCAAATCTGAAATACATCAACAACTAACTAAACAAAACAAACTAAACTAAGCAACATCCAAGCATCCACGCTAAATCCTCAACCTGTTACATACGTTAAAATACAAGTCAATACAATTAAGTAAAGGTGAGCATACGGGTTTGATTAATACTAGCATAATCGAGAAAAGCGTTTGCGAAACAATCTAATTACATATCATGATACACCAAAACACTTAACATAATGTAGGCTCATTTCTCATGCTAACTACCGTGAGAAGGCTTGCGCGTCCATCCTAACTAGACCCCGTCGGGTATTAGCCAAACTCTAGTACCATACTAGCTAAGGAGGCAAGTTAACGAAAATAAGTCCTAGTCACATGTTTCTAGTATCACGTATCGAGCATATACAATCAGATTATTCGCGTGTGATAAACAGTTTTGATTGTGAAGTGATTTTGATATAGGAACGTATGTAACACCCAAAAAGTGCATTAAAGCGAAAATGGGTCAAGTATACTCACTGTGGGTGCGTTTAGGTAAGATCAGAGGATCTGAGGAGAGTCAGGATGAGCGCCGGATCAGCCTGTAAACGAACAGAAGTGCATCAGTCTTCCGAAAAGCCGAAACGGTGAAGTTTGAGTGGGGCAGTAGCTAAGCTCGGGCGAACTTGTGCGTAAACACACAAGTTCGAGCGAACTTGTAAGGAAACTCTTACTGGAAAAACAGGTTCGGGCGAACTTGCTTGATTTCTTGGGAAATTAGGCAAGTTCGAGCGAACTTGTGAGAAGATTGATGAAATTGGCTCAAGTTCGGTCGAACTTGACCCATTTGGGTACAAGTTCGGTCGAACTTGACCTGTTGTGCTGGTGATTCTCGAGCGAACTTGATGTTTTCGGGTCCAAAATCTTGCGTTTTCGCGTTGTTTGCTGAGGAAATCGAGTGTACATCCCTCCAACCTTAAGCCACTTAGTACAACTTAGGCTGGAGAGGTCTTCTTGGAGCGAACTTAGCCATTTTATAGAAACTCGGCTAATACGGGCGAACCGGTGGGTTCGTACGGGTTAGTCCAGCTTGTGTAAAGTGACGACTACGTCCTTGTGCTTCCGGATCTGAGGTTTAGCTTGACGACGCCTCGTTCCACTCCAAAGTGAACGAAACATACGTCATTAGTCCGAAAATAGTGTAAAAATCAATGCTTTAAAGGTTTTACTCAGATCTAAGCGTAGATCTGAGTGAAAAACAGGAGTTTATGTAAAAAGATGAAGATTTTCGTAAACAGAGGAAATTTGGTCAAAACGAAGGCTATACCTTGTGCCAAAATCGTTGTAAACCTTTGTAAACGTTATAAACGTTGTTACAGTGAAATCGGGTTGATTCTTACTTAGAACATGAAGGTTTCGGGTTTTGAGAGCTCTGGGCGAACTCACAACAAGTTCAAATGAGAGAAATGAGCTGAGTATTTATAGGTGAAGGCAAAAGTGAGGGCTGGTGGAGTCAAGTTCGGCCGAACTTGTACAGAAGTGTACAAGTTCGCGCGAACTTGTAGGGACTTTGGGAGTGAATTGCTAAGTTCGACCGAACTTGTACATATTTGTACAAGTTCGTGCGAACTTGAGGTATATGAGGGATCCTTGTGTCATCAGGTAAGTTCGGGAGAACTTGGGGTAGTCAAGTTCGGCCGAACTTGGCCTGGTGACCAAGTTTCGTTTGCGATTTCGTGTTAAGTGTTCGTTTGGTGATTTGGTTCGTATTAGTTAGTTATATTAAACGTTATAATAGAGCGTTAAGCGTTATACTTGATATAATAGAGCGATTTAGTGATTCGAGAGTGCGAGAGCGATGCGATAGCGATTGTAATTATAACCACAAACACACATAACACATATATAACATAAAACCACATAATTAACTGCGATTTACGATGCGATGAGATTAGCGATGAGATTTAATAAGCGATTAGATGCGATATTAACGTACAATACCATAATTAATTAACATAAACTTTATTATCAACCGAATATCGGGAGTACAAAGGTAGATAAACGGGAAACAAAATATAGAAGATAACAATCGAATTTTCGAGTTATTACACTTGTAAAAGAGCAGTGAACTCACCTTTGTTTTGCTCGGTAAGGCTTAGGTTTTTTATGAGCTGAAGTGGTCAACCACGTCCTATTATGGTTACCATAGATTCGTTAGTGTGTGTGGATGCAAACACATAAGTTCTACACGTATCTAACACACAACACGCAAAAAGATTAATATATATACACACACACACATGCATGAAAAGTGTCGCTATTCGAAATAGCGACAACCTTTTCGTCACAAATCACATAATAAATCTTGTCACAAAAATTCAGCTTTTAAGTGCATTTTTGGACAATTTGCGGTACGTTAATCGGGACCGTTCGGGCACCGGATAGTTCTGGAAGAATTACAAAACGTTCCAAGTGGTCCGTGTCACTTTGTGTAAAAATCTCTAGACCTAAATCATTACCAATTATTTTTTAAAAATCATCTAATAGGCTGCAGTCAGATTCGTCGCTTTCTGACTGCAGTCCACGAAAAAATTTATTTAAAAATTATTATCTGTCCGAATGGCAAAATTCCAATGGGAGATTTTCGGAAACTTCCGTGCCCAGCTTACGAAATTCACAGCCTAACTCTATCCAGTTTACAAGTTATAACGAAAAGCGTAACATGAATTTTCTGCAGAAAAACGCAGCTTTTGCTGCTGTACGAAACAGTCCTTTCAAAATAGTAAATGACCTCAGAAAAATGCAATTCCAGCGCCATTTGAAGCGTTTTTAAAAAACGTACGTTTTAGACTTCAGAAAACAGTTTTTCGATATATAACGACCTGTTTACAGCCAACTGAAGTTGGCTGCATAGTCCTAGACAGATTCTGTTTCAGCTCTAGTCTTTACCCGACCTCCCCAAAACGATCACTAACGAACTCAATGAGTTATCAACATCAACCGTAGCAGATTGTAGGTCATTTATATCAAGTTCATCACTGTTCTTCACCCAGAAATTACAAAGATACCAAATCCAAACAACCAACCAATTAACCACCCAACTAACATGAACCCTAACAAACCTAATCCATTAAAATCATCATAAAACATCAAGAAGCCAGAAAACGCAGCCAAGATAATTCAGTACAAGTCGTGCATGAACATTAATAATTAACACAAAACACATGATAAAGATACCTAGCGAAAAATGGAGTAGGATCGAGTCTAGAAACCGAGCAGATTTAATTCCTTGGTCCTGTTTGCCAGTTTCGAGAGGGGGGGGGGGGGAAACAGAAGCAGAAGTTCACAGGTAATGAGGGTAGGCAATTAGGGTTTAATTTTTTTGGAAGTTAACTTATTAAATCATGCATGTACGTACACTAATAGTTGGGGGCAGTATGGGCTCAATTTGGGTTAAGGCCATGGCTTAGTTGGGTTAGGGAAGGAATTTGGCCCATGCACATGGGGTTGCCAATTAACGTAATGTGGGAGTGGGGGTGTGTATATTGGCAACAACTTATTGCTTCATGTTATTGTTATTTTTTTACAACTATTAATATATGTGTATATTATACTAGCAATGTAAATATATAATATACACGCTATGGTTTGGACCTCAAAGGTTTCAGGTTTTGCGAGTGGGTTGAATCGACACGCGAGACAAGTGTTTTGGTTCAAACGGTTCAGATAACGCGATATGAATAAAATAAAATATGATTAATTCATCAAATAATTAAAGTGTGCGGTTTGATTGATAAAAGTGAAACAAACAGGTTTCTACCTTAAAGTTACGGGTTGTCACACAACTTGTCATTAATCTCATGCACATCATTTTTCGGTGCAAGTATAGCCCGCTCACTAAAATAATTATGATTTTGGATGTTTTCCATGATCGATGGATAAACAAAATCAATTAAACTTGCAATTGGGTCAGATGCCTCGGTAATCAGGTAGATCTTGTGGTATTTGAATAGTTGCTTCTCCATCATTTGGACCACCAACATTACCCTCACCCACATCCAAAACCCATTTGGCAAAACTATTTATTTCATCAATATCTGCAGTAGATCTTCCAACAGTCAACCTCATGTTTTTACTTAATCTTAGCAATTTACATTTACTCCACAAATAAGACGAACATAATGAGGCATTAACAATCTCTTGTCTTCCACCATTTGGAACAACATGTAATATTGTCTAAAATCGCCACAAAAAACAATTACCTTACCTCCAAACCGGATATCTGAATTAAGAGATGGGTCCATGTTGAAAACGTCATTCATTGTTCTATCCAACGCTTCGGAGGCATGTTTGTGTACCATAGGTGCTTCGTCCCAAATTATCAATTTCGTCTCATGCAGTAATTTAGACACATCACTCTCTGGTTTTATATTACATACCGAGTCTTCAGTAAGATTCAAAGGTATGTTAAACCTGGAATGTGCAGTCCTGTCACCATCTAACAACAACGACGCAATTCCACTTGAAGCAACATTTAACACGATTTGACCTTTTGATCTAATTGCAGAGGACAATGTCTTCCATAGAAATGTTTTGCCTGTTCCACCATATCCGTAAAGGAAAAAAATCCCACCGTTATCACCGTTAACTGCTGCCATGATTTCTTAAAAAACAGAGCTTTGTTCGTCAGTTAACATGGTCAAGTGAGTATCGTACAGATTTCCAAGGTGCGTTGTAACATATGCCTGCTCCTCATATATCAAACGACATTCTGAAATACCTGAAGACGATGTATAAGGGAATGGCATTGTTTCAAATCTCCACAAAGATGAATTATTTCGAAGTAAAAACTTCTCAATCTCGCACAAAGCATAGTTTTTGAGTTGGTGCTCCGGAATTGATAACGCTGTGCAATACGAAAGAAAAAAAAACATTCTCTTATAAAAATTTGTCAAATACATCATAATAACATAAGCAAATTATAATAATAATAAGAGCATTAATAAATATTTTTGAAAAAATAAATAATTAAATTTATTGTAAAAAAGGTACATGTAACTCGATTGTATTTGGTTAGCCTATAAACCAAATCGTCAGTCATGTATTTCCATAAACTTTCCCAAACAACCTCATGTCTAGAAAGACTACTGGATAATAGCATGGTACAAAATAGAGTAAAATGCTTGAATAGTTCATGTGGTTTGTCAAAATAACACATATAGTCCCCAACTTTTGGAAATTACACTCATGCTCCACATGGTTTTACACTTTGTTACTCGGATAGTCCCTACATTGGATGTCTGTTAAAATTTTCAGTTATGTCTAAGTAAAATGACAAAAATACCCTTACTATCAATATATAATAATTAAAAGAAATATAATTCCTATTAAATAAAAAACAAAAACTAAATTAAATGAATAAAAAAGAGAAACTAATTTAAACATAAACCTGATCCCCACCCCCACCCAAACCCACCTTCTTTCTTATACCCTTTATTTCCGGTCATCTTCTCCGGCCCGTTCGGTCACAATCACCATTTTATTTAAAGGAAATTAAAATACAATATTATTGTATATGTCAGATACATTACATAGTTTGGACAAAATTTTGTTTCAATCATACAGTTACCACAATACCCAATTCAATAACTATACCTACCATTACAAAACCTACGAGAAATTCAAATCCAAATCACATAATAGAACCAAGTGAATCAGGTTTAATGCAATAATTCCATTTTAACCCTACCATAAAGAAGCTTTCTTGCTTCTGAGTATATACATGCAGACAAATCTGAAAATACATCTTTTTGTGTAGATCTTAACACCTTAATTCCGGTGGCCGTTTGAAAAACGAGAGAGAGAGATAGATTGCTACCACCAACTCGTCAAACCCCTAATCGCATATCTGAATCAGATGGCGACGGGTTGCTGGAAAACCGGAGAGGAGCCAAGGGGTGAAACGAGTAGATCTGAACCGGGATGAATAACATAGATTGGGGAGATCTGAAACGCCGCAAGAACGATGGTGGTGATGCACGAAAGTGAGGGTAGCCGACAGAAAGCAAGATGGTGATGGTGATGATGATGGTACCGGTCGAATCGTGTGTGAGGGTGGGGATGGAATATGACTGTCACAGAAGTGAGAGAGATGGGGTGTCGTGGGTTGGGTTGGGCTGGATTTATTTTAATTTGTTTTTATTTTCTTAAATAAGGGTATTTTTGTCATTTTACTGATACTTAACCAGAAAACTTAACGATCATCCATTGTAGGGACTATTCGAGTAACAAAGTGTAAAACCTTAGGGAGCATGAGTGTAATTTCAAAAAGTTGGGGACTATATGTGTGATTTTGACAAACCACAGGGATTCGAGCATTTTACTCTACAAACTAAATTACGAATACACGTAGTGCTTCCTGATAAATTTGCTTCCTTTATTGCCTCCACATACCCGGAGTCGTCATTCAAAAGACCAAGTGCGTAGCAAGCATCTCTATATGTATCGTAAACATGACCATTCACTGTTTTAATGTCATCAAACGATGTTGGTCCTCTGACCTTGTTAAGCAGAATTCTCAAAAAATAAGCTTCACCTAGTGATGGGGTACGGAATGAATCCTTCCAATTGCTTTTTTCCGTTGTCTAGGTTCCCAGACTCGCTTGTCAAGATTCCAAACATAAAAACTTGAGAACTGAACATATGTAAGTGTACGAGCCAACGTGTCATTTGTGTCTTTATTACGTTCCCTCCATGATAGAAACATTGAAGATTTAACAGATGGTTTGTTCAGAACATAGTTAATATCCTCCTCAGGGCCGAAAACAACAGGTTGTTGGCCAGGTAGATAGAATGGAAGCCTCATAACAGAAGATCTTCTATAATGTACTTCATTGGCAAATATCCTCCAAGATATTTCGCAAGCTGATATATACCAACAATCGTAATGCTCTTTTATCTCGTCTTGTGTTTGTTCTTCTGATTGATTATCACTTTGAACAACAACTATAGTGGCTCTATCAGGACCTTTATTAATGTATTAAAACAGATATTTTATCGAGGCGTCTTGATTGCACCATTCAACATTTATATGAGCTTGATACCTTTTCAATAATTTTTTGTACATATCATCAAAGCTAGCTCATGATTTACGTTTTTTATATACTAAGTGACGTCGTCTACCTTTTTCATTATTTTAATAACACAATATAATATTTTATAAAATAAATACACTATTGGAAGTTTGGAACATGCTTATTTTTACCTGTAATTTCCCCACTTTGGTCACGTTTAGAATAGTGAGAGCCCGAAAAAATACTCACTTTGGTCACATTTCTCATCGTGTTCACTAACGAAGATCTGAAATGGCGTCACTAGCAAGGCTATCGAGAAAAACCCTAGCCACCGCAATCACCTCCCACCGCCACCTACTCCGCCGCGCTCTCGCCACCGAAGCGGTGGCAAAGGTAACCGAATCACCACCAGCACTGCCGATAACGGAATCACCAGATCGAGTGAAATGGGACTACAGAGGCCAGAGGAAGATCATTCCGTTAGGTCAGTGGCTCCCGAAGATCGCTGTGGATGCGTATGTTGCTCCTAATGTTGTATTGGCCGGTCAGGTCAACGTGCTTGACGGATCGTCGGTCTGGAACGGTGCCGTTTTACGGGGAGATTTGAATAAGATTACTGTTGGATTTTGTTCGAATGTGCAGGAGAAGTGTGTTGTTCATGCCGCTTGGTCATCTCCTACAGGTATATATTACTCGTTGAGGTTGTATTTAGGGTTTTGATAAGTTGTGTATGGTGTTTATGATAATTGGTGATTTGTGAATATTGGTTGTATTAGTAAGCTGTAGATGGATCTGTTGAAGATGATTGTGAAATGGCTGATTGATTGAAAAGTTGAGGATTCATGTTAAGTTAGTGAATTAGGGTTTTGAAATTTGGGAATGTGTGCATTAGGTTGAATTATGATTTATGTTTAGTGATGTTTGCATATTTATCTACTGTTTTCTTACATAGGATGAATATGTGTTATGCTTGCTGATAGAGTATTATTATTTTGTTTGATTAAGATATCCAGGATTAATTTGGTGTAATTTAGGAGTAGGAGTAGAGTAACATCTACCGTTAAAAAAATTAAGATATTTTGTTTGCTAGTTTTACAATCCAGAGATATTCCACTTCTGAATTGTGCTAGGGGAAAAGAAGTCAACAGTATCTTGGGTAAAATGCACATTATTGTTTGTAGCGTTTTCTTTATTTTTTCATTTTAGACTTCTCTTTATCTATGCTTATCTTCGTCTTTCTATGATTATGTTGTCAAGAAAGTAAATGGATTAGTAAAGCTTAGGGCCGCCGGTTCATCTCTTTAGGTGGTGATACTTTCCAGATCATAGGTTTGAAATCTTAAACGCCATATCCCCTTTGCATTCTTACAATCTTACGATAATTTAACGGATCACTTTTAATTTTTCTGGGGGATGTTCTTTTAATGTATTTGAAACAATGAGGATTGCTAGTTCTGGAAATTAAAAAAGTGGTGTGGCTAGCTATTGAGATACTAGTTATAAGTACTTATAACTAATAAGGATCAAGCAACACTGCTGAGTGAAGGTTTTTTACAAATTTGTTATAAGGTATTATTTGCAAGTCTAGGTTAAAGGAGTATTGATTGCAAGTATTGGTTAATTGAGGTTGTACTTTTTTTTTCCCAAGTTATTGTTCACACCAAGAGTGCTATAATGTTAGTTGCTGGTGTGATCTGACATCAAGCTTCACACATGTTTGATTATTATTTAAATAGAGTTTTGGATTTCAAGTTCATAGTTGCATCATAAGACTAAAATAGCCTGCCAAACTCATAAGACCTCATATTATTCTTATTTCATAAAAGGTTATCTTTGGTAAATACGAATGAGGTTAAATAACAATGAACGACTTGTTTTGGTAAGCTGTTTGATGATAATAGTTGTTGCTAAAAAATGATGACTCAGTGATGATACTAGTAGAATATTTTTTAGTTAGAGCCCACAGAGGCAAATTGTTGCTTGGGAATGAAACGTGAAAGAAAATAAAATTGAGGAAAGATTCTGAATCTCATTTCATTTCAATAAAGGGTTAGATAGCTTGTTGTAAATAGAGTTCAATGGGTGCATTTAAGTATATTTCATGAACAACTGAACAAGGAAGTACAAGCTATATATAAAAGACGAAACACTGGTCACCGACTAAACTAAATACTAGGGCCCATTGGGCAATACACTGGGCCATTTATACTTTTACTGTGCTATTGATAATACATGAACAGAAGCAATGTCCTAAAGGGTAGAAAAATTATCTGCGGGAACGCATTTCCGACTCATCCTGTCATATGTTTTCAGCAAACCATGAACACTAGACCAAGGGTCTGAAAATGGATTTGTTTGTTATTCAAGATTTACGATTGTTCTACAACAGAAACAGTTCTCTCTCTGAGACAATTCATTGAGATACTGTCATGTTCTTGGTTTTAAAAAGCACACCTAGGCGCAGGTTGCTACGCTTTATGTGACATTAGGCGAGTGTTTTGCATGAATTGCGCGCGTACGTGCCTTTCTGGTGAAGCGATGAAGCAATGAAGCGATCACTTTATAGAAATGATGCGCAAAATTTAGGGTTTGTTTAAAAAACATTGTGGATTTTAAAGAAAGGAGAAGAATTTAGAGCTTACATGCGATGAAAGAACATCAATAAAGAAGAAACTGTGGCTTATCTAAGCTTACATGCTGATTTGTAGGTAGAAATGAGGTTTGAATGCTGATTTTTAGGTTAGATGGAGAGATGAGGGAGAGGAACGAGATGAACTGGTGGAATGTGATGGCTATAACTGATTGTTAGGTTAAAATTTGTTTGTGCTTTCTTTTTTTTCACTTTTTTTAAACTAATTTTCATTCTTAAGAGTTATAGTTTATCAGAATTAACCCTAGACTTATCACTTATACATGTTACTGCATCAAGATGTTGTACATTTGGTTTTTTAGATTGTACATTTGTACATATAGGTTTATATATTAAATCATAAATAAAGCTTATGTATAGCTAATTTTTGGATTGGGCAATGCACTGGGCCATTTATAATCTTACAGGCTATTTATAATCTAACATTATTGACAAGGTAGTTATTGTATAGTTAACTAGGCTGTTTAAATTTGTTCTTAAAGCACAAAGGAGTACATTGGTGCTGATTTACATGAACGGAAGCAGTATCTTAATGCGTGGAAAAATTATCCGCGGGAACACATTTCCGACTCATTCTAGTATATGTATTTAGCTTACCATGAACAGTAGACCAAAGTGACAAATTATTTTTTATTCAAGATGTGCGATTGATCTACAACAGAAACAATTTTTTCAATGAGACTATTCATTGAGATACTGTCATGCTGATTATTTGAATGCCAGCTGTGTTAAATGACAAAGGAATGTAATGAGCAAGGTAATTAGCATGAGTCATTGCATTAATACATTCCATCATCATGTTTTGTTGACCTAAATGAATGGTGATTAAAGTATATATTGTTTGGGCTGCTTCATTAATTTGAATATGAGTTGAGTTAAATCAACAATGCAAAAATATTATGTAATATGAATAATTATTAGTTGAATTTTGTTATTATATCTTCATTCTGACATCTTTAGGTATTTTGTGACTCTGGGTGCATAAACAGACGAACGGAATTTTTAATGGTGAAGATGGTTAAAGAGCTCTTTTTGTAATTAATCATATGGCATAATAACTTAAAACACTTTGTCAGTTATTGATTACAAAATGTGTTGTATGTTATTAACTTAAAACACTTTGTCAGTTATTCAGGACAGGATACTTAGCTTGTGTTTTGGTTTTACAGGTTTACCAGCAGAGACAATGATCGAACGGTTCGTGACAGTCGGAGCCTATTGCCTACTGAGGTCTTGCACGATTGAGCCAGAGTGCATAATCGGTCAACATTCAATACTGATGGAAGGGTCTTTGGTTGAAACTCATTCCATACTCGAAGCTGGGTCCGTATTGCCTCCAGGAAGACGGATTCCAAGCGGGGAATTATGGGCGGGTAATCCGGCTCGGTTTGTGAGGAAACTTACGCATGAAGAAACTCTAGAGATCCCAAAACTTGCAGTTGCTGTTAACGACCTGAGCAAAGAATATTTCAACGAGTACTTGCCTTACTCAACTGTGTATTTGGAGGTCGAGAAGATGATGAAGTCTCATGGAATATCAATTTGAACAAAATAATCATTTACTTTTTTTTTGTTTTGTTTTTCTTGTATCAGCTTTTCCTTAAAAGGGAGAAATAAGGAAACTCGAGAGGACACGGTCTGCTTGTTTTTGTATCTTGATTTAAAGATTAACTATGTATGTGCCAATGCTGTTAAAACCGAACCAGACCAGACCCCTTCCGTGTTTGGTTTTAAGTTTAAACCGCTTCTTGTTGGACATGCCGGTTTTTGGCAAGCGGTAGTTGAACCAGTGATCCGGTCTAGTGGTTGGACTTGTTGAAATTTCATCTCTATTCTGGTGATTTTATTATCTATTTTTTTATATTTATTACCTTTTCAACACCTGCTAGTTACATATATTGAACTAAAATCTTTTATTAACCGGGTACGAATGGAAGCCGTTTTTATTGAAATGTAAAGCACTAATAACCCGAACCCAAAGAACGTCATTGTTAGCTTTGTATTTCCACCACCACTTGACAAGTAGGGCGATTTCAGCTTCAGATGTCCCCAACTCCCAACCCGCCTTTACGCTTTGGACCAACCATTTTATCGCACGCCACCCACTTGACTGTCTTATTCCCAATATTAGAGCACCACCTTGACTTCATTGTTTCATTAGCAATGCTTCTTCTAACCATAATAACACATTAGATAATTAAACAAAAATTGGACGAAAAAAGGCATTTGTTGGTCACACTTTTCGATCATACTAAAATACTTATACCCACCTGTTAGGCCGTTACGCAACATGTCCCATCTTGTCACTACATTAAATCAAACACGTTGTGTTACAACTACCTCTTTCAAACAAATCTCACACGAGTGTTTGAAGTTTACTCGTCAAGTTCAGGTTCGTTTGCAATCGCTATCTAATAAGTGGAAAGGGGTAAACCAAACTAAACACATCTTGAAAAAGCAATCATCATTAAAAATACTAAAAATATATTGAATTATAAGAAATTACAAAGAAAAATATAAGTTATACAACTCCTTAATACCTAAACAAATGCCTGTAGACCAAACAGTTTCTAAAGAAACATTATTCCAACACTAAAAAATAAAAATACATAAACTTATAACAAAACCAAATGTAACGAATTATATAAGCATGCCAAAACCGAATAAATTCGCATAACTTCACTTCTTCTTGGGTGCTACAACTTCTGCTTTCTTGACCGAAGCCGCGTCGGTTCCATCAGTGGACGGGTTGAGCTCGTTCCATGCATCGACCCATGTAACCATCTCACCCGCAAGCTTCTCAAAATACGGGTCGATCGGGCCAAGCTTCTCCTTCACGAGCTTCGAGAGTTCAACGTAACATTTTTGTGGGGTGGTGCATTCTTTAGGTAGAACAACATTTTGGAAAAATGGGATGATATCTTCTTGCCAATAGATACCCTTGTACTCTTTCTTCAAGTTAACAAATGGGTTGCTAGCTTTGCTATGCCAAATGTATGGCAGCCCTGTTTTCACTCCTAGGCCCAAATGGTCACATATCACCTTAGCACACCATCCAGCCCACATGTCGTCGTAGCGGCCAATGGGCTGACCATCACCCATGAGCCCAAAGTACATGGCTGGTCCAATAAGTTCCCTGTGGAACCCAAGGTTCATTCCACACATTGGGAATAAAGTTCCCTTCGGGATGGTCAAAACCGCGTCCACATACCTGCATAAACCATCACTCCATCAATTTAGTGGTGTAAACGAAAGCTCAGGATCATTTAACTTACGAGAGATCGAGCCCAGCTCGTTTAACTTACTAGAGCTCGAGCTCGGATCATGAATAGTTTTTCAAGCTCGAGTTTGGCTCAAGTATTATTTATTAACATTTATATTAATAATTATTTTTTACATTATAATTTTTTCTGTAACATAATATACATTATTTAATAACTTATATATAAATATATTAATAATAATAATTATAATAAATATTCTTTCAATGTATTTTTTTACATTATAGGTGAACAAACTTATTTTTACGCTCGAGATTATTTAAGCTTGACTTGATTCAAGCTTTTAGCGAGCTGATCTTGGCTCGTTTAATTGATACGATGATAATCGAAGATGTTAATGGACCTGGAGTTACGCTCGAGGGGTTTGACGAGCTGAGTAGGGGCGTCATAGTCTGGGATGTTGAGCCAGAGGCCGTGCGAGATGGCGGTGGTGACACCTTCCCTTAGGCTGAAGGGGTACCCCCTCACGAAATCGGCACCTTCTCTGTATGGATCATACAATGTGTTGAAGAAGAAAGGTGTTGAAGGTGTTAGCAGATTGTGAATGTGTTGAGCCAATGCATTGATCTCTTGTCCTGATGGATCCTTAGCCACCTTTATTGTCATTACAATGTAGTTAGTTGGTTAAGAAATGAATTTGAGATCTTAGAGACCGGAGGGAGCGGAACCTAGGGTCAAGAGGGTCCGCTTTAGCAGAATTTGTTGAATTTTTATATATAAGATCAAAGAATTTAAATTAAAAAAAAAAAAAATAAATAAAAAATAAATAAATAAAAAAAATAATAATAAAAAAAAAAAAAAAATAATAATAATAATAATAATAATAATACGTAAGAAAAGAACTTTATAATGACCCAGATAAAAAATTTATGTTCCATCATTTGTTGAATTTTTAAATAGAGTAAAATGATATTTTCGTCCTTGAGGCTTGGGCACTTTTGCGATTTTCTCTCCGAGGTGTCATTTTCACTCAAAAAAGTTTGAAATTTTGTCATTTTCATCATGAGGGCCATTTTTCGAGGGACGAAAATCGCAATAAATTGCCAACGTCAAGGATGAAAATGGCCAAAAAAAAACCCAAAGGTAAAGGACTACAATCATAAAAAGTTATTTTGGATGAAACAGACAAATATACCCAAACCTCACAGACAATTTTGACAATTTACTCTATTATATATGAAATCCAAGTATAAAACATAATAACATGCAGTAAAAAGAACCTTATAATGACCCGACTAAAAAGTTATAACCTGTCACTAGGATTTTTTGAATTTTTAAAAATATAACAACTTTTTTCTATCAATAATGACATATAGTGTAAAGAACCTTGTAATGACTCGACTAAAAAGCTCTGATCCCGTCACACTAACATTTAAATTTTTAAACATAAAAAGTTCAGGTTCCGTCACGAGGATATAGAGAGACTTACAAAGCAATCATCATCAATGGTGAAGATATACTTCTTCTTAGAAACAAGAAAACCGAAGCAACGACAAGCGGAATCCTTAAACGAAATGCAGCTAGCTTTCGGGCCCAAGATCCGATTAATATCATTACGATTATATAGCTCATAATCGAATCCCTCGGGCACTCTAATGGTTTTAGTTGGATCACCATCTTGAACAATGATCAAATGGTAAGGCTGAAAAAAGGCCCTCCATTGCTCCAAAAAATCAAGGTTCCTAATGGTGGGAATAACAATGTCCAACTCATCAACCAAAGGCGGCGTGACGGTGGTCGCGGGCACAGACATGGTGGAGATGGTGGTGGAGTTGAGAAGGTGTTATGGTTGTGATGGTGTTGAGTTGAGAAGGTGTTATGGTTGTGATGGTGTTGAGTTGAGAAGGTGTTATGGTTATGTGTATATATATATAAAGTGTCACATGGGGAGGGGGTGTGACCATGTTAGGAAAAGGGTGAAAAGGTGTTTTTTCTTTCATTTTTATTCTTTTGTGACAGCTGTTAGAAAGAAAAAAAAATATAGAAAGCAGTTGGGGTAGATCATGAATATATGAATGTGCTTCCCTCTTAACGTTGTTGTGCACGTTCTTGTTTTGATTCAATGTTTTGAGATAGAATAAGAATTGAATCAAATGCATGTTTATTTATTCTTTAACTGTAATGTAATTATTGCTTTTAGGAAATTAATTGATTTTTTTTTCAAGATATATAACCACTTAAAGTTTTAATTTTCTTCTATTGTTATAAAGTTTTTTTCTTTATTAATATTGTTAGATGTTAGATGTTAGATGTTAGAATTAAGGTAGTTAAGTGAAACATATATGAAGTTTAGTTAGAATTTAGTAATTATTCTTTACAAATTTCATGTGAAGTAGAAGGTAATACTATGTTTCATGGTTGTTCCTTTAATGTCATACATTTTAAGCGGTTATGAAATATTTGTATTTAGAGAAAAGATATTTTTGACTTTATTAATACATGATTGAAAGATCACCGTTACATAATTTTTCCCTTTTCTAAATTGTAAGGTTTTTTTTTATTTCCTTTTATTTTTTTTTAAATTATACAGTAAAACTTGCTTCTACTTTATTACACGAATAATTTAAAATTAGCTTTTAAGTTGTAAGTACAATAAACTTTTTGGACAACATAAGCATCTAATTCTCTAATATCTTCCACTATATCGATCAGACACTATGCACAAATATTATTAATGTTGTTTTAAGTAATTCTCTGCCTAAAATTGCTTATATATTAACACACCCTTATGTTTAGCTTATTTTACATTGAAATAAAAAACGTAATTTAAGACTTTAAAACATCACACATACTTTTTATTAAAATAGCATTTTTTTTTTGTCATAATAAAAACCAATAAGCATGTACACTCTTTAAACTTGTCTTCCCATTTTCTTAAAATAATTTCAATACATACTCTCATATATATATATATATATATATATATATATATATATATATGAAAGATAAAATGAAAACCCACTTGAGGGGGTGTGACAATGTTAGGAAAAGGGTGAAAAGGTGTTTTTTTAACAAAAAAAATGTTCAAATACATGTATCTTGCATTCTCTATTTTTTTAGAAAAATAAAAATGCTACATGGGGTTTTTTGAAGGGTTTCTTGAGTTTTTTCAACTCAAGTGGGTTTTCATTTTATCCTTCCCCTATATATATATATTCAGAAGGCCAACTTTATTAGATAAAACGCAACCCGTTTGGGTCGGAGGCATTTGTTGTATGTATGACCTTTTGCCGTTTGGGTTTTGGGTCGGAAATTCGTTTTATTGAAGTTTACTTTAAAAAAAATGCAACCCAAATATTAATAAATTAGAGTAAATGTGTTCCTCGTTTGGTGTTAATTTTAAAGTTTTTGTAAAAACCATGTAACATGCAACGTCGCATTTCGATTAAAGTTTTAATGAATGATGTATAAATGTGTACTTGTTTATTGTTATTTGTATCAAATGGTTGTAAGTTTCTAGGATGGTTTTTGATAAATTGTAATTGCGTGAGGGTCACGTTATAAAAGGAGTTAATTCAGGAAGGAGTTACTTACTTGCAAATTAATAACATGGGCCATGTGACCAATAAAGATAGGTCGCTATAACTCTAAAATCTTGTTTTGTAACGTTAATTTAGGCTTCACTTTATGCACCTCTTTATAATTCATACTCAAAATACTCGCTTATAAAAACAGATGTTGTAAAATTTACTTTAACTCACTTATTTAGATGAAATAGGGACCAATAAGTATTTAGATGCAATAGGGACCAATAAGTTACTCATAAAGTGGGGTCTTTGTCCATGCAATGAAAACTACAATTATATAGTTATATGATCAGGTGGTTTCACTAGTAGTATGATAATACTTTATTCTGATTGGTATATAAGCATTACTCTCTGGTGAAGATGGATATGATCGAGTGGTTTCGCTAGTGGTATCTTTGTCTATTTAATGAAAACTATACTATATCTCACTATACTACTTCACATGTCTAGTTGATTTTCAAATGATGAGTTAAGTTTTTTAAAGTAAGGTATTGTTGAGGAGAGTTAGTAATTGTGTGATCAAACTCTTACGTTAAAGTAGTAGAAGAATATGTGTAGAGAGTTGTTTCGTTTAAAGGATAATGATTATAGACAATAGAACGGATGACGAGTTTGACAACTTTTATCATTGATCAATGTGGTTAAAGGTATAAACGAGCCAGGGCTTGTTTAGGCTTAAGCTTTCGGTTCATTTAGAGCTCTTATTCATAAAGCTCGAGCCAGGCTAACGAGTAGTTATTCAAGCTTGATAATTTAATTATTCTTGGTATATGTTTTTTTTAATATATGGATATTTATTTATAACTATAGTTTTATAGGATTAGGATCAATGAAAAACCACTCCGAGTTGTGAGAACTTAGAGAACTCGACCTTCCTGCGCGAGTTTCGACCCTATTTTTTCACACCCATAGATTAAAATGTTAGAAAACATTACCGTAAAAAAATAGTAAAAAAATTCGAAGTGGTGTTTTTCGGCTGACGTTATTTTTTTTGGAAAAGTTGATTTTTTTAGGATTTTTGGTAAAATAAAATTTTTGAAAAAATCTTTCGTAAGGCCTAGTTCTCTAAGTTCTCACAATTCGTATGAGTTTTCATTTATATATGCCAATATATATATTATTTGATTATTTGTATTATAACTATATATAATAATTATTGTTATACAAATGTATGTCCCTAATATCAAATAGAAGTTACATAAATAAAAACTCGTTTAGGCTTACGAGCTGGCTCAAACTTGGCTCGGGCTCACTTAAGCGCGACTCGATTCAAATTTCTAGCAAGTCGATATTGACTAGCTCATTAGCGGCCTGGCTCATTTATACACCTATGCCCCAACTATAGCAACGAGTATGTAGGGTTGTCCAAAAAGCTCGTGGCTCGGAGCTCGCTCTGAAAAAGCTCGCTCGATATAGCTCAGTTTGAAACTGAGCCAAGCTGGCTTAGCTCGGTTAGAAAGTGAACCCAGCTCGGCTCGATTCGTGACGAGCTAGTTTGGCTTGTTTGTTAGCTTAGCTCGGTTTGGCTCGGATTATTTTACTTTTGATACATCATCTTTTTGTATAAATATAATATATTATAAATCAACTGGTTATTATTTGCGGGTATTTAGGTGTGCAGTTGGATATCTATGGCATATTTTAGGATTTGTTAAGATGTTAATGAACTTATATTGTATTTGGTTGAAATATGAAACTTATTTTGTAAATGGTTGAACTTGCTTTTGACTTATAATGTATTAGGTTGAAATTATTTTAGATATTTTCATTTGAACCATTGAATAATAATTAGCTTGTTATTTTGAAAGCTATGTATTAAAATTTTCATTTTAAATTCGAGTCTAACCAAGCCGAGCCGAGAAGTTTGAGCTCAGATTTTCAGCTCGGTTTCAAATCCAAACCAAGCCGGCTTAGTTTATAATCGAGCCGAGCCCGAGCTTTAGTTTTCCCTAGCTGCAGATCTAGTCCCTTATAATGCACAAACGTCCTTATAGTGTCAGAACGTACTAATGTATATAATGATCATATGTGCTTGACTCTAGGTAACTTGAATTGTAAGCATAATATGTCCCTTTAATTATTCACATGCTGTCTTTAATAGATCATCACCGGCTTTGGTTGGACTGGTCAAACTCTGATTGGTGCCTGTATTATGGTGTCGCATGGGCCATGAAGTTAGCCTATGTGGGTTTAAGGTGTGAGTGAGGATGTGTCGGTTTAGTTATGCGTTATGATCGATAACCGAAACGTGATGCATATGAAATGGTTTTGGCTATAAAAACCGTTTCGTGATTGGTTTTTTAGTTTTTGACTTGGGAAAACAATTCAATTCTCTCCTACGGTCACATAATTCCATGAGAATCATTTGCGTCTTTGAGAATTCGGGGGCCCTTAGTGGCACTGTGTGAGTAGAAAAGTTGGACCCATAACTCCATAAGTATAAATTTATATATAAAAAATGAATAAAAGAACGATAAATGAGCCCTAAATGGGTTAGGTTGTTCTATTACTATTTTTTGTTGGATTATTAATTTAAACTAGCATTATTACATGCGCTTCACGGCGGAGTTATAAGTGGTTTATTCATAGTAATTTGTTTTTATCGTTATAGGGAGTGACGAGGGCTTAAGTAGTTTATTCATGGTAATTGGTTTCTATCGTTCACAAATCACATTAAAATTCATAAGCTCACCAAACAGTTTCAGAAATAGTTTTTTGTATAATAATTGATGATATATATAAAATCTATATGGCAGTTACCTATTTATTTTTCTATTAAATCATTGCCACGTTTGTTACACAAATGCATTAAAAGATGGAAATAATATGTGGTTCACATTATTAACTATTTATACTGATTTATGCAAATAATATAAAATTTAATAACATATTTTAGTTTTAAAGATTATGTTTAAAAGTTTTATGTAGAATGATTTAATTGTAAAGTAAAAACATAAAATAACCTACAAAGTTTAATCGCACGAATTATAAAATTATCATATATTTCATGATTACATTCTATCATGACCCAATCTCTTTCACTCACCTATCATATATATCATCCAGTGGCGCACCTACTCTCACTCGTGGGTGGGCGGCTGCATTCTCTGAAAAAAAAATTAGTGTATATTTTAGGCAAAAAACCCGACCGCACTCCTTGAAAATATAGTTGAACGCCTCATTCGCACCCCCAGTAAATAATTTATGGGTCTGCCACTGATATTATCATGCATTGTTTGTACAATATGCATAGAAATTTGTAGTATGTGAGAGAGAATTAGTTTGTGTGCAAGACACATTTGTACAATGTGTATAAAAATTGGTACATTTGATGAATAGTTGGTTTTTGTGAGTAGGTGTAACTTTGCCGTATAGTATAGTATAGTATAGTATAGTATAAAATAATATGGAATTTTGTTTTGAAAAATGTATGTGTTCAACTATTCATGTGTATATCTTTTGGTCCCCCAATATAGTGTGCCTTATGTGGTTGTCAACCTTGCAGATGACCTGGCACAGCCCTGAGAAACGTGTATATTCTTTCTAACGATTAACATAGTTGTGCTGTTGCATTTCAACGAATTGATCAAGAATTTTGTCTTACCATGGAGCACCCCTATTTGGAAGTAACCATGACAAAGTTGGAGAAAAATCATTGTGAACATCTCAACACGCTATGCATACAATTTTTAGAACACATCTACGGCGACTTGTACAAAAACTCGATGTGCCTACTATTGGTCAAGAACGCGCATTACCTGAAGATCTTTCTGGTTCCTCAAATAGATATGTTGAACCATTGAAGATATTTCTGGCTCCTCAAATCCTCAATGTTGAGTTTGAAAGAATGATCACCTACAAATATATTGAGTTGTATAACAGTTTTAATTGTTGTTTTTCATCTCTTTTAAAGGGGTAAAAAACATGTAAATTCCTTCCTCAACTATGATATGTAATTTTTTAAACAAAACATAAAAAACTAGAGACGAAATCATTACTAATGTTGGGAAAAGTTCCCGTACAAACAACCTTATAGTACAAAACGTACGAAAGACATGAAAAAGTTAAAAAAAAAAACGCAGTGCCATTTTTGTAATATTTACTCGTAGACTAATTATCAAAATTACCCTACAAATGATCTTGTAAGGTTATTTTGATCTTGTTGGGTAATTCTGTAAAATGTGTATATAGTGTAATTATCAAAATTACTCTACATATGTATAAAATTACTCTACAAGTGTATAAAATTACTCTGCTAGCTTATCAAACAACATACAGTTCAAAATTACCCTATAAGATCATTTTAGAGTAATTATGATACTCTACAAATTACCTTACAAAGATCAAAACTATCCTATAAGATCATTTACAAAATTACCCTACAAGATCATTTGTAGGGTAATTTTGATAATTATGCTACGAGTAAATAATTACGAAAATATTACAGCATTTCTTCAGCAAAACCTTCAGTTCGTACATTAAGGATATTTGTATTTGATGTTTTACCTACCAATGATTATGTTGGGTTTGTGAAGCCTTTGGTGGGCTTGAGTAATAGACAAGGAAAACAAAAGAAAAGGGTTCGGTTACACTAAACTTTATTTAGGCCCATATTTTGTTTTTTGTCAACTAAAGTTAAAACTAAACCAGGCTTATATATACATATGATGATGCAATTGTATTCTTTAAGCATCTAAAAAAAGATAAACGCCAGTCACAACCCGTGAATTGCTTTTCATGTGTGTGTGATAGTGATTCGGTTGTATGTTGCTCTGTTGAATACCTAATAGGTTAAACTGTTCAAATAGTTAAAAGCTGGTTTATCAGTTTTCATAATTATATATAACTACAATGGAAAACTACGTCTACAGTAGCAGCTACCTCTCTCTCCCCTTTTTTATATATAACTACAATGGAAAACTACGTCTACAGTAGCAGCCATCTCTCTCTCCCCTTTTTTTTTCTTTTAGTGTATTTTTGTTTTATTTTTTCTATTTTCATACTTTAACATTTAATATTAACACTTACAATACCTCAATTTTGTAATCAATTTATACGTGCTTATTTTTTTACGAGTCGATATAAATTCAGGTTGATTTACGTTTTAAAGTAATTTTTTTTTTGAAAATGCGTAGGCTCAAATATAATACGTTTTTGTGTTACTTTATGTATGTTTTTAGTTGTCATTTTGTTTTCTTTTTCTTATTTTCACACTTCAACATTTAGTATTAACACTTACAACCCCTCAACTTATAATAAATTTTTACATGCTTATTTTTTGTACATATCAGCATGAATTCAGGTTAATTTACGTTGTAATGTAATTTATTTTTTGGAAATGGGTAGGCTCAAATATAATATGCTTTTGTGTTATTTTATGTACGTTTTTAGTTGGTTTACATTTTGAAATAAATTTATTAAATGATAAAAACTCGAGTTATTTTACATTTCGATTCTGCCGCAACACGACATACTATTCTTTAACTTAAAAAAAAACCTTAATATTCTTACGTACTTATTTTATGTATGTGTGGGTATAGGTTCAACTTGGTTAACGTTCAACGTAAATTTCTTTTGCAAGTAAGTCGGATCAAATATAATACGTCGTCGTGCTTATTTTTATGTACATTTTTAGTTTGTCTACCTTTTGACGTGACTTTTGTTCAGAAACTAGTTGGGTCAGATATAATAGGTTTTCATTAGACTGTACAAATTTGCGTTACTTTACATTTTAAACCCACAGCAACCCGCGGAAAAATTTACTAGTTACTTTACATGATGTTAAATAATTATATATATTGGTCATAATGGGTAGAGTGCTGGACTATCAGTCTATCACTATCTTAAATGGCCCAATTGCGGCCCAAAAGAATAAAGAAACATAATTCTTCACTGAATTGTGTCCATTTTTTAACCCACTTAAACAAATTGACAAAATAAAGAATATGAAACAAAAAAATATGACAAAAACCAAATTCAACCTATCACACTTTTGCTAAATAGAATCCTAACGTTCATCAAAACCTCCAATTTAGTTTTCAAATGCCACTCCTTGGGTAACTATAAACTATCAACTTAGTTACTTATTTGGACTATATTGGAGATATCATCGAGTTGTAGTGTAGTGTAGTGCCGCACGAATAATTTAACAGGAATAAATACCATTTGATTAAAAAGTTTAGAGGAAGATTGACAAAATTACCTCGACACCATCTGCAACTGACACGGGAACTTGAACTGGCAAACCTGCATTTGGGGACACGTGTCACAGGGGTTGCAACATCAAGTCATCAACATACATGCAACTAATCGATCGATAAAGGGTGAATCGATTGATTTAAGATATGGAACGATAAATCGATGATGTTCTACTAACATGTAGGCTTGTAAAGGAAAAGCCCAAGCCTGAGAAGAAAATAAAGAAGCAAATGCTAAACAATCAAAGCCCGAGAAGATATAAAAAAATATTATTTAACTGAAAGGATGAGAGAAAAAATAGTTGTTTTTAATGAAAATATATGGATAAAGATATGGAATTCATTGTGAATGCTCTTAACGATAGTCAAACCATATATCCAACTTATAAAATTCTAGAATATTTATTTTATTTCTTAATTCACATCACACCGGTGGCAATGTGAAACCGATAATGATGAACATATAAAATTTAACGGAAAAAAAATATTACTACAATTTTTTTTTAAGTAAAAGAATTCATATATTAATATAAAAACTGGCCGAGTTACATCAAAATTGCAGGTAAGTGAGCAACAAGCTGCGCCGCTACCCCTTTTTGAATAGCAAACCCTTGCCTATTAAAGACAAACCCATGCCCCCCCCCCCCCCCCCCCCCCCCCCCCGTTGAAGAGCTACTACAAATTCATATAAAAATATATAATTTCAGGACGTCTTATCTAGTATCTGATAGTCGTTTTTAGATGCAATATATGAAGAGTGGTTCTGATTCATCATAATTGGTAAATAATACCACTAGTCACTAATTTTAGATATATAAGTATATTACGATATAAGCTTACATGTATTTAATGATAATATAATGATAATACATGTCTTTCAATCTTGATCCTATGGATTCTTAAAAAGATTTAAAAGACAGAAGGAATAAAATAATTGGTTTACAAGTGGTCGCTGGTCTATTTATTCAATTCACATGGTCCACTTGTATCAAATTAAATATTCAATCATTCTCCTTTTATCCTATTCTTATTGTATTAATATAAATAAATAAAAAATAAAAAAAACCTTATTAGTCAAGAGCGATATAGTTGAGAGAAGGGTAGCCCGTGCTACATCTTAACATTTAGGCAGTAGTATAAATTTTAGAAAAATTCTTCGCTTTCACTGGCCCCATAAATACGAAATTTTTGAAACGTTGTTCCTTATCGTATTTTCTAGATCCGCCACTGATAATTAGTTTTATTTTTCCGAACAATTTTGTGACCCTTCCAAGTATTTATTCACATTTTTTCACTTAAGTAATATTTGTTTTAAATGTTTTATGTTTTAATATCCTTATTTTTCTAAAAACCCGTATATATTGTTTCTTTTAATTTATTTAGTTTTTTTTTTCACTTTAGTTTATGAGGTGACATAGAGTTCATAAAAAAATATTTGGATGAAATCATTACAAAATAAACAACAAACGTTAGAATAAGAATTCATCTTGGCCTTAATTACAGACATCCTTTTACGAAATAAAAAAAATCAGCACATGGTTTCTAATTGAATTTCCTTTAATTCTCTTCAATTGTAATTAACTATTTCTATGTTTCTTTTAAATCTAAAATAAAAATAGCCTCTGTCAATTATTTAAATTTAATTATTTAAGCACTTCCGCTATTTCAATAATGCTCACTAAATTCATAATTTTATACTCGAATTTAAATATTTAATATAGATTTTGTTATATCATTAAAGAGCGTTATGTAATAGGGTCCGAGATTTAACGAGACGCCACTATAAAATAAGTTAATTGTTTAGTTTTATAAAAAATAACTTAAAGTGTGTTTATGTGTAATCAGGATGCAATGTAAATAAGTAACGGGTCTTCAATGGGAGCATCGTTTAAAAATCATGACTAACTTCCGATTAGTCGCCGATTAATTGCTAGACGGTCAATGTCGGTCCTATTCTTGCCAAAATTTTTTACCAAACCTTATAATTCCCTCAAATTACTTTAGAAAAGTAGGCCAATGAGGTTAAAACATGTTTACTTTAGAAAACTACATATAAAAATGTGTATGTATATAGATATAACTAAAAATTACATATAAAAATCTCAATCCAGTTAATTCTTATTAATTCCGATTAATCGCTAGTGCTTTACGTTTATGTATTTTCCTAGTTCCTGAACTAAAAATTACATATAAAAATCTCGATCCAGTTAATTCTTATTAATTCCGATTAATCACTACTGCTTTACGTTTATATATTTTCCTAGTTCCTGATTTCTTGGTGCCTTTACAAAGATTAGTTTAGAGAGGGAAAAGGCATAAAGGTCAGTCAGTCTCCGTAGACATTGGTGGGATAAGGTATGTGAGACCTCCACCCACATATTTTTATATATTTTTCAGGAAAAAAAACATAAAGTTTACTTTCTTAATAAAAACAAGTTTTAAATACAAAATAAAAAAATATCAAGATATTTTTTCTCCTATTTATTGTAGTTCTACAACAATGTGAAAAAGTATGTCTATATTTGCGTTTTTACTATTATTCATACAAAGTGTTTATTTTGAGTCTTCTCTCTCATCTATATTTGCGTTTATATAAAGTGTTTACTTCGAGTCTTCTCTCTCATAATATATTTATTAAAGTTGTCTTGATTTTGATTAGCTAATTATAAAACCTTGGTATTTCTAATGTATGATATTGCTACTTCATAAGTTTGCTTAGTTTATTGATCACTAATTCAGTTTATAAACTTATCATTTGTAAACTTCTGATTTAGGATTCAGATTCATGGCTGCATTTATAATGTTCAATTACATTTTATGAGGAAATTTCATAGGAAAAATACATTAATAATCTACTATTTATAAAATGCAATGATATAATTAAAAAAAAAATATAGTCATATAACCTATTCTCATATAAATACAAATAACCACAGGAAAATCAATAATACAAATATTCATATTCTTAACATTCCCACCATGGTTCTAGCAAGAGGTTCTTGAAGGCTTGCAATATGACTAAAATATAATGATAAATATGAGAGTAGTTTGTTCTTGATAATTTTTACAAGTGAGTATCAGAGAAAGTAATCATGAATCAGGCAACAAAGAAAGAAGGATGGTCGACATGCGTGGGACTAGAAGATCGAGACAAAAACAAGGACGAAATCAAGCGACATTGCTAGAAATAGAGTTCTGACTAAAGGATAAGGTCAATATCGATTGGATTGTAAAACCACAGGGCCAGTATAATTACCAAATAAATCTAATAACGTAATATCTCTTAAATTAAACAAAATAACATAGAAAATACTATTATGTTTTTTTTTACTTAAGAATAAACTAGTTGGAGAAGTGAAAACCAGATAGACTTGAACAAGTTTAACATAATACAAAATACGACATGATGGTGTCGAATAGGTAACAACACATTTGTGTTCAACTAAAAGGACAAAAATTTGCTTTAGATCTATTTTGATTCACTTAGATGTGTTTAAAGTTAATATATTACCAAAAAATAAAAAATAAAATAGTGGATAATGAAGATAAAGTTGACAATGAAACATGTCTTTTATAATCCATATATTTGTAAGAGTAATGGTGTATCCTACATTTTTTTAATCAATTCATTGACGATCATATATGTTCACGTACTTTTTTCTCTCTTTTCTCGTTTACTTTTTTCATTTTATAATATTTAAAATTTTTAAAAGCATAATTAGATACAAAATGTAGAAGATATAATAGTTTTCATTACAAGAACACGAAGGATAAAATAATTGGGTTACAAGTGGATGTTTTTTATTTATCCATTTCATTGGCTCCACATGTTACATTTTAGGTCACCAATCATGTTCTTTTAATTTTAGTTTAAAACCACATATAATTTTTTTCCAACATTTTTGTGACACCTTCAGTGTCTTTATTTAGACTTTTCCAATTCATTTAGTTAAAAGAATTAAAAAATAAACGACAAAGTTATACATACTAGCACAATCTCTAAGTGGCTGTTCGTTTAACTCTTATTGGTTCAGACCTCTTACTGATTCAGCACTTAATGGTTCAGATCGTTTGTTTCGTGAGCATATGTCTGAATAGTTCAGGCACTTGCCTCTTAATGGTTAAGACCTCTAATCTGAATCGGTCAAATATTTGTCTCTGAACGATTAAGCATTATACTAACTCTTAACGGTTCAGACCTCTTACTGTTTCAACACTTAATCATTCAGAAGTTGTCAAATAGCCCCTAAAATATGTTTTGTTTGAAATTTTACTTGTTGAGACCTTTCTCATGGATTATGTGTGGCATCCTCAAGGATCGTCTAGGACCAGCCTATCCGTCCAGCTTATGACTACAGGTTACTTGTTTTGGTTCGCCGTCAACTCGTCAATAGAGTGACCTTAACTCCTTACAAGTGGGAATGGGATCCCTTTGATACGCTATGAGTTAAGAACGAAAATTATGTGGTGATGTAGTCAGAAACCTACAAATTCAGTTACAAATTAATATAATTTTGAGGTCAATGGCCCACAGATAAATTACATTTCAGAATGGTTGTTGGCCCACTGATTGCAGGCCCAAACTAAATGCGACCAGTTTTCTTGCTTTTCCTTTTCTCTTTTTTTCTTAAATTATTTTAGATTTGAAGTTCACTACAAACATTAAGAAAAAATATTTTTAGTTATTTCAATTGTTAAACATATTTTTAAAGTTATACTGTATTGTTAAGAAAAAAATCTGAATAAATATACCATTACTGATTTTAATTCAAAATTATAAAGGATAAAACATACAAGAAAAAAAAATCTTTAACCTAATATTCAAAGTATTTGATGTAAATATATATATATATATATATATATATATATATATATATATATATATTATGGTTTCTTTAATCTAATATACAAACAAACACAGTTTTATTTTAATTGTGATAGCACCCTTTGTTCATCAAAACATTTCCTCATATATAGGTATATTAAAACTGAATCAAACAAAAGAATAACTTAAAAGAGAAAATTACACATGGATGTGTGTCTATATCAGTGTTGTAAAACTCGCGACTAGTGACAATTAGTCGGCGATTAATCGCTAGTCGTCCAGTTACTGAGTAATTTTTCTTAAATCGGCCCATTAACCGACTAGGCACGACTAGGCCAGCCAAAAAACGACGATTCCAGCAAAAAAACCTGTATATTCCGGCTTAAAACCTCTAAATTTCGGTCATTTTCCAACCAAATCATATGAATTCCAACAATTAATCATGTATACTTAAATAAATGAGTTGAGTAAGATTTAAAACCTAGCTACTTAAAATATTTACCTATAAAAAATGTATATATTTATACATAAAACTGAAAATTACATATAAAAAACCCGATCCGATTAATCCTGATTAATCCCGAGTAGTCGCTAGTCCCTACTTCACCGGCCGACTGGCGACTAGCGAGTTCTCCAACCTTGGTCTATATACACATTAGATGATGAATTTAGAACACTATATGTAGTGGTCGTTTCATGGATTGCAAGGGAATTGGAATGAGAATTCGAGCAGAAACTTAAATTTGATTTGTAATTTAGGTGTGTTTGTTTCGCAAAATGGGATGAAATTTGGATGAAATTGGAATCTAGATTCTCTTCCTTATGTTGTCGTTCAATTTAAACTCATTTTCTTGTTGAAATCAACAAAATAAGGAGTGAAATCAACATTCCAATTCCATTAAGATTGGCATTCCATTTTGTGAAACGAACGCTACCTAAATTTTTGCGATGTAACAAATTTGGACCATTTAACTATTATTTTATAAACTGTTCTTATTTTTTAGTTTTCTATTGTGTACATACACATATATATGTAACAAACAAAAACAGTTATCAAACTAATTAATTTGTTCATATGCTTTTAAACTACATGAGTATGTTATATAAACGAACAATCAAAGTAATTTGTTTATTTATTTATTTATTCATTTTTAGTTTTAGTCTTTTAGAGAGAGATTGGTGATTAATAATTACTATTAGATTTTACTATTTTCTTGTATGTTTAATTCTTTTCTGATTGGATATGGTTCATTTCTGATCGGATATCATGAATCATAGTAAAGTATGTCATCCTAATATATCAATTTCATCTCTAATATATCATGCCATCCTACGTGTTAAACTAATAATCATTGTTGAGCACCATATTAGAAAAAAAGTAATAATTTTGGTATACAAATATAGTCATTAAAGTTTAAAACTTAGTGAAGTAAATAAACGTGTAGTCATAAAGTCTATGTACTTATCTAGCTAGCATCATGTACTGTATCTAGTATCTAACGATGATCTTATTCCTTAACATTTGACCCCTATATTGTTGGAATGTTAAGTGAGTGTAAAAAATATAGTTAATAAAAACTTAATAACAATATATACTTGTATAGAATGCATCATGTACTGTATCTAGCATTATGTAGCCCTGTATCTATGTCTGTATCTGGCATCATGTACTGTTACTATATCTAGCATCTAAGATGATCTTATTTTTTTTTAAGTTTCGTTAGTACGGCGATAATTCTTCATCTATTTTTATCTTTTTATGTCTTTTGTACTGTTTGATAGTTATTTAGAATGCATAATTTATTAAAATCATATAAGTTTTAATCCCAGGGGGAAGGGGTTTGTCTTTGAAAGGTTAGGGTTTGCAATTCAGAAAGGGTTGGCGACGTAGCTTGTTGCCCGTCTACCTTCTGTTTTGATGTAATTCTATTCATTCTCTATGATTAATGATTAGTACAACATGATTAAACCATTAGTTAACATTAACTATCACTAATATGTTTTTATACAAAAATGCCACCACCCAATTACACTTAAATAATCCGATCTAAACCTTAAAAAGTCTGACCGACCCAATTCAAAATGAAATATATGTAACCAGTTTAATATATCTAAACCAAATATTAGTAGTGACACCCATAGACAAAATCTATGACCCCGCCAAGGAGGTTCTATCAGACAACAATTAGTCAATCAAGATTTACGAATGATTGTAGATTATTCATTCACCGAGGCTTCGGTCGCCGGCTCCCCTGTCATCAGGTCATCAACTTCCTTGACCTTCTGGCACGGGACAGGCGTCAGCCCCCATATATGGTCTTATATATCATATATATATAGAGAGAGAGAATGTGATTTGTATAAAAAGCATTATAACTTCTAATAGGTTCTCAGTTTGGTCTACATAGATTTGATCATCCTAACATCATGCATCCATCATCATGGTGATTAATTAAGTCAGTATATACAAGATTAATATTTGTAAAGGGGAAAGGGGGTTTTGTATACTGAAAGCTCTGCTACAACAACTTGAAAGAAAGGTACAAAATCCTTAAAAAGAGATTGGTGGGTAAGAATAAGTTAAAACTTTAATCATCATATTATGAATTTATGATGGTGATGATGATGATGATGATGGTGAGTAGTAGTAACTCAATGATGCTTTGGTTGGTATGTAGTAAACCCTATCACTTTATTGTCAAATGGTCCCCTACTTGTCAGTGATTCATTTATTAACTTCTATAATAAATTATAGAAAAATAACTTCTTATCTTTTTTTACTTTTTACAAGTAGTCAAATAATTTTAAAATCAGTTTATAAAGAAGCTATATATAAGAATTATAGGTTATTTGGTCTTTTGTGTAATTCATTTCTTACCAAACCATGACAATGATTTTGGCTTAATACACAAATGTGAAAATAAAGGTAAGCGCAGTACTAACCAATCTTTAGGTAAAATGTTTCTTAAAACCATTTTTGCTTGCATATTATCTTACATTTTCATATAACTTTCAGATTATATCTCTACTTTATCATATAAAAGTAAAAACTTAAAAAATAACATGTTATTGTTCAGTGATGGATCTAGCCCAAAAATTCAGAGATATCATATTTTTAATTTTTTTTTGGATTAGGGGTATCCTTTGTATAAAACCGAAAAAATAAAATTAAATTTTTACACTACGCAGACGAAGTTGAGAGATATATTTACAATACGAAGACGGAGTTATAGGGTAGCCCATGCTACCCCTGCTATTGTTTATAAGCTTTTGTAGCACTAGTAAGTTGTAATGATTAAAATCCATAATTATCAATTTAAAATAAGAATAATGGATTTTAATAAGCTAAACTATTAGCCGTTGGCATATTGTAAACTAATGGACTTTACTAAAAAACTTTAATTCTTTTTGTCCTCTTATCCTTTTCGGTTTAGTAAAGGTCCATTGGTTTACAACATATGAAAAGGTGAGACCACCATAATTATTTTTAAAGTTGGAATTGTTACCGACCAACGGCTAATAATTAGGATTATTAAAATCCATTATTCCTTTAAAATATTATAGTGTATGCAAATAGATTGGTGATATTTGTGAACCTCAAAGCATCATGTGACTATTATGTCATTTAATATTCAATAATATCACCTACTACAATATATGAAGTAATTATGAATTTACAATGATGTACAATTCACGTTAATCAAACCACTATGATTAACGAGTACAAATATAATTTAACGATAATTCATCTACTTTCAAATCAATGCATTAATAACATGAATAAAAGGAGAAAAGAAACCAAAATAGTAAAAGCAAAAAAAGTGAGGACATAAACTTGAAAATGCAAGTTTTGGTGATAAAATATAAGATGTCAATGTTTAAAGTGTACAATAAAATACAAAATGTCAAGGACCATTTGAAAAGCAATTTTCAATCATGGAGAAAATGTTTGAGCAAACTCATGATTCCAATGGTGTGAACAAAGCAATGAAGACTACCGATCGATTCGTACTCATGTTATGTTGTTTTCATCGTTATTTTCGATCATCAAACCCGTTTCAAGTTCACGTATGTTGGATTTTTCGGTATCGTGTCTACTTTTTTTTCTTTACGTATAGCATAACATAAATGTGAGTATTACAATGGAAATGAGTAGATGACTTTGGACCTATCATTAAAGGATTTTATTTTGGTTGAAAGATACGTATTTGGTGTTGTGACAACTAAACACATGATTGTATGTTATGAACAAAAAAAAAAAAACCCGTCAATTTCTTGGTGTTATGATAAAGAAGTTTACTGAATAAGTGATGAAGGTCCCATTAAAAAGTAAAAATAATTTTGTTTCAAGTAAACATTAATGCTAGAGGGTTTTTTTTTTTATTATTAGTATGTATCAATTTTTTATCAGTTTTTATTGACTAATTCGCACAATCCTGTATTATCCTGTTAACCATAAACACACACAAAGTAACCATGTTAAATGCAAAACTAAGATTAAAAACACATAATTAAACATGACAAATGCATACAATTCACCAACCTATTAGCCTTGTGTTGTTTCAATGTGATATCTAGGCCAGACTTCATGGCATAATCCATATCCATCATTGATACTCTAGTTTGAACCCCGAAAAATGGATGAGGACTTGAGGCGTCACTGATGTTAGTTTTAATATGCCAAATATAGCTGCTGAATGGGATATAAAAAAGGATTTTCACATGTTAAAATCATCATTTTAGTTATTTTTTTTTATTTCAGTTTTAATATGCTAGTACATGTAATATGGCTGAATGCTATAAAAAAGGATTTTCACATGTTAAAATCATCATTTTTAGTCATTTTTTAATGTTTAGTAGTCTAGTTGTTATAGCCATTTTTTTAGAACTCTAGAAAATGACTAAGTTCAAAACATGATACTTACATTTTAATTCCTATGCCTTCTCACACTTCTCATAAAAATGGTTCTTTTTACAGGAACCTCACCATATATATATATATATATATATATATATATATATATATATATATAACATTCATAATATCTTTCGTTTTCTTTTTGAAAGGCAATGGTAAATTTATTATACACTTGTCACTTGTGAGTATTTAAAATTAAATTTTCCTACTCGGGAAACAATCCCGGGTGATAACCTAGCTTATTAATAAAAAATATCAAATATAGCAAGAGACTACACAGGTCATATTACATATTATAGCAAGCAAACAAACTAACGAGACTGATTACAACGTTTTTCTTTTGGAATCTTACTTCTAACTACGTATCTCAAATCTTCTTCAATCACTCCATGTCATTGTTATTGACCTATGTGATCCCATTTGAACGACAATTCTTTTATATCTTCAACCAGTTTATAGATGACGATAGTCCCAAACCACCAATTCTTTCTATGATTTTTTTAACTGAGTCCAACCTTTGATCCCCTGGTACGCATCTTCAACCACCAAAACATTTGTAGGTAATATTATCATCGCGGTTGGGATTTTATCATCAATAGCTCGCCATACAAACATGTTTACTTTCAGTGTAGCTAATTTGTTCCAGCAAAAGTCACTTGCCGGCATGTTGTATTCTTTCTTTGGAGACGATCGAAATTTGAAAAGATAGTTAAAAAACGATTATTTTATATAAGGTAAAAAATAGTTTACTTCAATAATTTGAAATCTTATAGCAGACAAGGAAATCAATAGTATGTTAATTTATTAGCTAAAAGAAATAAGACCAAAATGAATTTATTTCTTAGTGTTTTTTTCTTTTTATATTTTTGTTTGAGTCAGTTAGGCATCGTTTAGTTAATAATAGCAATAATATTAGTATAAAGTTTTTTTTTTTCTTTTTGACACGATAAAACAATGCTAATTAAGCATTTTTTAACTAATTCTTTGTTTATAAAATTATAAAATAACACACTCTTGTGATAAATAATATAAAAGTACCTTACATAAAACGATACTTTTCTAAAAGCATATCATGATTAAATGTCATCATCTCATGATAAAACATTGATACAGTATATAATCATATCGAAAACACTAAATATAAAAATAAAAATGTTTTACACATTGGTCGTGGTAAATGGTAAATTAAAATATTTGGCACTTTTATTTAATGGATCTACATCATACAGTATACATAGGGAGTGCATATTAATCTAAGTGAATTAATCAAACCGAAACAATAACCAATGATTCGGTTTTTTGTTTTTTGAATAACCGGACTTTCAGTTAATCATATATCTAAAACCGAAAATAACCGAACCGATTAGCCAAACACACATACACACACAGACACACACATATATATATATATAATCAATTTACGAAACTCCGTGTATGTAATATTATTTATAAGTTGATGGCTCACTAGATTTTTTAACCTTTTAGTCCAATTAAGTGTCTAATATGCATGTAGTATCTGTAGAATTTTATAAGTTTTATATTCATGAGTTTATATTTTACAAGTTTTATATACATTAGACAATTAACCGAAACTGATCCATAACCAATGATTAATCAAACAACGGTTAACCAACTATCGACTATAATTATAATTAATACTTTTCATGAACACTTAATTAACCAACTATTGATTAACCAACTTTACATACCCCTAGCATACAAAACGGTATGGGGTTGGACCACTATAACAAATCTGCAAATGAAAAGTAGCCAAATATTTTCCAAAACAAACACTTCCCAAAACGACATCGTAGGAACAGCCTACCCTATTTCACATGGCAACTATGAAACCGCCACGTCAGCTGGTGATGACGGAAATGAGTGCTCTTTGGATCTGATGGTCCTCATCATCAATATCATACATACACACAGTCACGATTCTTATTATTATTATTATTATTATTATTATACTCATCATCTCCAACCCCCTTTTATTCTCCTCCTCCAATAACCTCACTACACGCCACTAGTGTGTGGTTTCTTATTTCTCTTAACTTTATTAGTCTTATATAAACACCAAAGGCTAAATCAATACATCTTGTTTTCATTTAGAACAAGTGTTAATGGGGGAGGTAGTTTTTTTTTTTTTTTGTCTATTTGGTTTTAATGATAGTGATCAAACCACTTTTTTGCAAATTTTGATGTGGGTGGTGTTTGTTTGTTTGTTTGTTTTTCAGCAAGTGGAGAAGAAGCCAGAGGAGGAGAAGAAAGAAGAAGAGGCTGCGAAACCCGATGAGAAGAAGGCGGAAGAGTCGAAAGACGCAACCCCTCCGCCACCTCCACCACCACAAGAGATTGTTTTGAGAGTTTTCATGCATTGTGAAGGTTGCGCTAGAAAAGTTCGGCGTTGCCTTAAAGGCTTTGATGGTATTTTTTTTACCTGTTAACTCACATACTCTTTAATTCTACTACTTAACTCACATACTCTTTAATTCTACTACTGCTAAATTTAGACTTTTGTACTTGACAATTTTTTCGTATTGATACGCTGAAATTGATACAGTTAGACTACAAGCTATACGTACTTTAGTGATGGTTTGTTATTTGTTGGTTGGTTAAAATCTTAAATTACTTGAATCTCTTTGATTATTTTGAAGATTAAATTGATAGTTTTTAATTAATTAATTAATTAGGGGTGGAGGATATTCAGACGGATTGTAAGACACATAAAGTGGTTGTGAAGGGAGAAAAGGCAGATCCAATGAAGGTTTTAGAAAGGATCCAAAAAAAGAGTCACCGGCAGGTTGAGCTTCTTTCTCCGATACCAAAGCCGCCAGCCGAGGAGCCGAAAGTCGAAGAGAAAGAACCACCCAAACCCGATGAGAAAAAAGAAGAGGTTAAACGTTGTTTTACAGTATTTTTTTTACACCTAAATACCACCTAACTTTGTACTTACAGATTTTAAACAAATTAATTAATATAATTAAAATCATATAGAATTGTTGATTATTGATCATGTGGTTTGTGATGTTCAACAGCCTCCTCAGGTGATTACTGTGGTCCTGAAAGTAAACATGCATTGTGAAGCTTGTGCTCAAGTCATAAGAAAAAGGATTCTGAGAATGAAAGGTGCGTGTCTTCATTTTTTATTTTTTTTAAAGCTACTGATTTTAAGAAAACAAAAAAGTAATTCTTTTGTTGACCATGTTTGACTTGTATTTTTGAATTCTTTTTAACATTCTAGATCTCCTTTATACATCTTTCAAATCAAACTTCAACACATGAATTGCAATGCATCTTAATATTGGTCAAAATATTATTCCTAGAATATCCCACCCACCGAATAATTAATAATATATTCTTATTAATATTTGTCATTTTGTGGGTATTTGGTATTTTTATTAGAGTAAAAAAAAAATTTTAAAAATCTCGTCTATACTTTTACTCTGTTTGTGAGATTTACTGGGTATGATTGCTTTTTACAGAGGTAGAAAGCGTAGAACCAGATCTAAAAAACTCGCAAGTTACCGTTAAAGGCACGTTTGAGGCGACGAAACTAGTGGATTACATCTTTAAACGTACCGGGAAACAAGCCGTCGTCGTGAAACAAGACCCCGAGCCGAAAAAAGAAGACGAAAAGGGTAAAGAAGAGAAAAAAGACGGCGACGAAGAGAAAAAGACGGCGGAGATGAGAAAAAAGCCGCTGAAGACCCCGCCGCCAGCAACGGTGATGGTGGCGACGGAAAAGAAAAAGACAAAGAAAAAGAGAAGGATAAAAAAGAGGAGAAAAATTCCGATGGTGGCAACGACGGTGGTGGTGACGGTGGTAAAGCGGCAGCAGACAATGTTCCGGGAGGTGGTGGGGACGATTTAAAGGTGGTGGAGTTACATAAAGATGAGTTTTATTATTACCATCCCGCGAATTACCAATTTTACCCCGCGAGATACGGTACCGCAGAAGTGGCGTATGGGTACCCACCAGCACCGCAAATGTTCAGTGATGAGAACCCCAATGCTTGTTCTATTATGTAAAATGTTAACTGATGAGGGGTATAATTGGAAGAAAGAAAGCACATGGTGATTGTCGTGGTGTTCATGTGGGGTGTCTGTGACGGCCTTCTGTTCAGCAGGAAAATTTGTAAAATTTCGTGAGGGCTTTTGTACTTTTTTTTTTTAAGTTGGTCGTAGCTTATAGTAATGGTGGTCAGTCATTATAAATATACTAAAGTAATAATAATAGGGGGAAGTCATATATATGATTAAATAAATTTCTATTTTATATCAGAGTTAAAATTTCTCTAGTTTCCATTCTTTTCTTTTTAATATATTCATGTGAAAGCCGTATTTCTAAGGGTGTAAATAATTCAAGTCACTCGTAAACTATTTAAGATTAACTTATTAAAAGCTTGAATAAAAATCAAGCTTAAATCGAATTCGAGTCAAAAAGAAGTTTGTTTAATAAAGGGATATTGGATTTGAATAAGCTAAACTTTCACCAATTAGCCGATATCAGTCATAACTTTCAATTTGTAACACACCACTCCTAACTGTCAACTTATTTTTCTCAGGCATTCTCAAACTAACTAAACCCTAACCAAGTTAGTTTTTTTGTTGATGTGGCAGCTGACGTGACATTTTTTGTTGACATGGGATCTTGCGTGGTAATTTTGATGACGTGGCGGTTGATGTGGCAGTTGAGATGGCTTTTTTATGACGTGTCAGCTGATGTGGCAGCTGCCATGACATTTTTGATGACGTGGCATCTGACATCAGCTAACTGGGTTAGAGTTCAGTCAGTTTGGAAGTGCTGAAGGAAAATAAGTTGAAAGTTAGAAGAGATGTAGTATAAATCCAAAGTTGAGAGTGATATCGGCTAATTGGTGAAAGTTTAAGTTATTTAAATCCAATATCCCTTTAATAAACAAGCACAAATTTAAGCTTCATTTATCGAGTTTGAGACGGCTTACAGCTTACAAGTCTTAATGAGTATATATATTTATATAATTATTATTCCATAAACTTATGATATAAATAACTAATTAATTTATAGAATGTTATGTATTAGTTTACACTTGAAACTATATAAAAATAGCTATAAATAGTAAAAATTAATTAATAAATAATAAACAAGCTTAAATTAAAGCAAACCCTAACTAGTTTCTAGATCCGTTTATTTAGATCATTCCCATAGGTAGCCCATGTACTTTACCAATCCTTGAATTAGTTTATTTATTACTGACTAAGTATCAAGTCCTAAGTTAATAATCGATATATAACTCAGAGGTAGAATAATTAGATCAGTTATGCATAACTTCAAAGAAAGACATAGATCATCCATATAAACTCATTCAAAGGTCAATACTCAGTACACATCATATGGTCATACACATTAAAAGTTCAATAGTAAACACTTATGTAAAAGCACACTTTTATAAACAAAATCATTCAAACCTAACAAAAACCATAATTCGTCCTAACTAACCGGCTATAAGGTAGTTAACCATCCATAGACAAAGTTAAACAGCGAGAATGCATTGACTACATGATAAAGACTAAGTAAAAAAGAAATAAAAAGTATCTAACTCAATAAGAATTAAAAATACAATGTCATGTACGTAAGATCTTCAGTTCCTGTAACGCCTGACTTTTTCATACTTTCCATATTTAGAAAGCTCGTGTTGTATTTTTATTTTTGGAAACCTTTGCATCTTGTATTCGTTCTTTCGTTATAATCTTTGTAATCGTTGTAAACCGAGACTTGAATCATAATGAAAACTCGTATTTTATTCCTATTCATGTTATGCTTATTCGTAATCATTTCACACTTATACATATTCATACATTTAAACATATTCGTGATATTCGTAAACGAGTGACAACTTGCAGTTACGTGACATCCATAACTCATATTAAACTTATATATGACATTTATATTAATCGTATTCATTTTACTTATGTGAACTTAGGTACATGTTATATATGCCTAAAAACACTAAAATGGTCCTAAAACACGTAACATACAATATTGGACAAGGCCCTATGTAACAAAAATAAAAAAATAAAATTATTGTTCCTGCCTAAACCTTACGGACCGCAAGGCCATAGGCTTACGGTCCGTAAGCAAGTCTGGGCGGGCAGAATGTTTAAACAACCGCGAACTTTGCACGGATCCACACCAAAACACCTCACCCAATCACCTTAAACATCCATTAAACACCCCCAAACTAACCCTAATTCTTCTCCTATAAACCCAAGCCTCCGCCAAGCTTTTTCCCACTTTGAACACTCTCAAATCTCTCTCAAATCACTCTCAACTCAGTTGCTAACCTCAAGTTCGAGCAGATTCACTCATCCTCACCAAAGTGAGCATAACTTGCTCATTTCCAACGTTTTTACTTGATTCTTCTTCCTACTTACTTGGATAAACCTTGGGTTTGATTCCACAGATTCTCCTTGGAGAATCCAGACCTGGAAGTTCACCTAAAGGGCTCCAAACTTTCTGTTTTAGACAACACTTCTTTAAATCCTATGTATTCTTCAACCAAACTTGTGTTCTTGTGCTCCAAATCAAGCTATGATTAGTGAAGCCTAACCAAGCTTATTAACAAGAACTAAGGGTTGTTTTAACACCCTAAACTTTCTGTTTTCAATGAGCTTAAAGCTCACAACTGATGCCAAGTCTTGAACTTGATGTTAGTGTGACTACCCAGTTAGCTTGGGCTATCCTACAACTAAGTCCACACATCACTTGATGATTTCTCATCACTATCCCAGTGTAGTTTTCTAGATGAAAGTAACACAACCTCGTCTAGCCTTCGACTTGTGTCGACGTCGGCTCACCGGATTGTAGCTTACTTGACTACTTGGTGTAGTGATAAACATGTAATTCCATTTCATTATTATCATCTTGTTCTTTACCCTCCTTGTTGTCTATGACAACTTGTGTAGTGGTGAACTCTTACGAGGTTCCTAAATGGATGGTTATACCACCTACCTCCTACATGACTTCTATGACAATCCTTGTGGACTTATGATATACATGTAACTATTATAAACTATGCAATAATACCTAAAATCGAAACCTTGATAATGACTATATAATCATGTGTCAAGTTACTAAGTTTAATCACTGAAAGTGTATGGTTCCTCGTTATGGTTCTAATAGGTGTATAACCTATGAAATCACATAAACCCTAATGGGTTCCCATAGTGTCAAAACGAGTGCTAGACCTTAGTGAATATTTTCGTAAACGTTACTTTGTTGCGCTTTATTCCAAATTCCGAACCTACCATCATCATCCAAATACCCACACCTACGTTTTCCTCTTGTAGGATAACTCGGTGTTCCTCCCGCAACCACGCAACTCTTCACGGAACTAACAAGTCGGAAAGCTTGCAAAACCGCAAGTACACTCGACCCGTTTTTATTTTATCACATTTGGGTGTAACATGTTTACCATATATAAAAATCACTAAACTTAAACTTTATGCAATGCACGAAACAATCCAATATTCATGAATGCTTTGATACGTTACTTGTTGCTCATATCTTGAACCATTCTTATGTAATACCATAGTCATTAGCTTATCTTAAGACTCCATTTGACATGTATAGCGCTATAAGAGTAACGCACCGCCCAATCGTGAATCTAGTGGTCATGTTAAATTATCATTATTTCGCGTAAGTAAGAGGATTGACTAGAAATATTGCATGCCATGTATAATGCTCTTGTATAAACTTAGTATCATGTGGATTCGTTTTAAACCTTATTCGTATACGTATGCTTATGCTTAAACTTGTGTACTCGCCTTTGCTTTTGCATTAAACTCTATTTTAAAACATGGTACACGTTGCTAAGGATGATGCTATGAAATAAAAGTAGCGTTGATGCTAGATACACACATAGACGTTTTAGGTTTATTAATGTTGTATCAATTTTGTCTTTATTATTGTTGTATTTGAATTTCCCATGTAATGTATTGACAATTTACTTATGAAATGAAATTTGGTTTAATTAATTATTGTCACCATTAGCGTTGTAAGCAATGAGCAATCTATTTCGTACCGCCTCGATGTTTCCGCTATCGGTTGGGGTGTGACAGTTCCTATGCTCCTTCAATATTCAACCTTGATAAGTAAACTCGAACAACACCTTTGTCGCTTCCACAATCGTCTAATTTCGTATCTTAGGGTGTCATGGCCGTCATATACTTTATACAGGTTCCATTAGAGTTTTGACAAAAGTACGACCCGTACCCTTATTAAACGGGTACGACCTGGACTTCCACAGCAACATTTGGGGCCCATTAGGTTTTGACTTCTGAGGATGTGTTCCCTTTTTGTCTTCACAATTCACATGGTGCGGGTCGTACCCTCCTTAACGTGGTGCAGGTTGTACTGGGCTTCAAATCCATCTTTTCTGATTTCTTCATCCAATCTCATCTTTGACCTTGGAAATCCTTATTTTAAGCTATAGGACCTACAAAACACCAAAACATAAACAATTACATAATTCTAGGTGAATTTGCACTAAACAACTACCGAAACTAAGGTTTTAAGTATTGAAATCTACGTATTCTTTCAGACACATCAAATATCCTCATACTTGAGTATTTATTGTCCCTAAGCAATCATTTTCCACAATGTCTGAAGTAAGACTTAGTGGATTGACGATTATAGCTATTGAGAATATAAATTGCGAATAGATGATCAAACAATTTGCTATCAAGAATGCTAACAGAGTTTCACGAATCATCTGCTAGCTATCATGTAATTCTATTATTCTAATATTATATTTTTGCTATGTTTATCGCTATAACATTAATTGTCGTTTAAAAAAATAGTTTATGTAATTTGTTAGGTCAAATGACCTTTTTTCCGCCTTGTCCGAGACACTAAATTATCAGGGACGACTCTACAACTCCTATATAACATTTTAACCCGGATCTAAAAACTACACTCACTTGATGTTTGTATACCATATTAACTCAGATTTATGATGAATATTATATTCAGATTCAATGCTTATTAGCTTATAGCATATTAGCCCGGATCCAAAAACTATATCCGTATAGCGTATTATCCTTATTCCTTTTCATATTGGTGTATAACATTTTAACCCGGATTTAAACTTTATTTTGTTGAAAGGATGCACTTTTGTTATTCCAAATAACATAAAATATAATTATTGAATGATGATATTTTTTACTTAATTTACACATGATTTAAAAAGAAAAAGCAAATGCATATCCAAGTACATAGTCTTTTATGATAATATTAAAAGGTAAATGGCGTACCAAAATGGAATCTGAGATGCATTGTGGGTTTGATTGATGATATATATAAATAAATAAAAAGTGACGTGATATAATTACGGAATGGACAGTCAATTTAAATATATATACAAACAACTAGTGGTGTGGTGTCTGCTATTCTGACTCCAATCCTCACCTTTGTACTGCCTCACATGCATGCAATTACTTCAAATATGTCATTCGTACCTTTATATCATCAATTATATATATATATATATATATATATATATATTGTATTTTGGTTTTCTAATCGTTTAAATGATTGGTGGTGAAAAATTTGAAGGAGAATAGTAGTTTAAATAGGAAGAAACATTTTGAAAATTCACTTTTCTTTAAAAACAAGAAATGGATACTAAAAGAGTAAATTGCAAAAATATCCTTTATATTTCTTTAAACTTGCAGGTTCCAGCCTTAATGTTTAAAAGTTGCTAAAAATAGCCTTTAAGTTTATTTTTGTTGCGGCTTCAATCATTTACAGCTAACCACGTTATTTTCTTCAGTTAAGTTCCCTCACATGCATAACATGTGAGGGTATATTCGTCATTTTGGTTGATCTTCTACCCACTTCAATTATAAAAAAAAAGAATATTTAAGTTTTAACCTAGTTTAAACAAAGTTTGGTAAAACGTACGCGACTACAGAGGAGCACGATTACCGTTTGATAGTGTTTAAGTCTAACTTGCGGCGTCCTAAGCGTCACCAGTTGCTGGATCCGACTACTGAACACGGTGTTACGAAGTTCTCTGATTTGATGGCATCGGAGTTCCGTGAGAGGTATCTAGGGTTGAAGAGTCGTTTGTCGTTTCCGTCTGATGCGAATAAGGCGCCGATTCTTCCAACTGATGATAATCCTGAAGAGTTTGATTGGCATGATCAAAATCCGTGTTAATCTTTACAGCTTAGTGGGCTAGCTTAACAAGATTCCTATCTTAATTCCGGGTTCGCCGGAATCCGGCAAAGTCGCCGGAGAAGAAGACCGGAAAAGAAGGTGTTTGGTTTTTAAAAGTTTGGTTTTATTGCACATTAGTCCCTGCGGTTAGAATTTTTTTAAAAATAGGTTAAACCTTAAATATTCTTTTTTCTTATAATTGACGTGGGTGGAAGATCAACCAAAATGACGAATATACCCTTACATGTTATGCATATGAGGGAACTTAACTGAAGAAAATAACGTGGTTAGCTGTAAAGGATTGAACCCGCAACAAAAATAAACTTAAAGGCTGTTTTTAGCAACTTTGAAACATTAAGGCTGGAACCTGCAAGTTTGAGAAAACATAAAGGATGTTTTATGCAATTTACTCATACTAAAATGCATAACTTTTTGCCCGTTTACATGTCATTTGCTAAATTGAGTGTTTTGGCATTTTAACGAGAAACAAATTTTGTAACAAAAATAAATTATAAATGTGACATGTATTGGGGAAATTGAGTTTGCAATCTGAGAGGCGTGTAATCACTTTCAAATCGAATTAGTTCGGTGCTCACCCAAAAAATCCAATCAGATACAACTCAGATTGAGAACAAGAACTTAGTATGTGAATTGATAGTGAATCCGTATGAATCAGATGTTGTGACCAAAAGAATGATTCAGAAGATAGGAGTAGGGGCTAGTAACTACCATCAGGCAGTTATCTCTTAATGCAACTTGGCCCATGCTCCTAAGGTTGTTGCCCCCAGACCTTCTCCAAGAGGGAGTTGTCCTCTTAGCGGCTCCGCCCGAACACTCAGAACTATAAGAACTCAAATAAGTGTGCACTCGTACATCTTCTAACTTGCTTGATGTGTATTACAACTTATTTTGGTCATCAACTCAATCTCAATTACATTAAAATATACAAAAACATACAAATGTAACACATTTTGATCTTGTAAAGGCATGGTAAAGCTAGGACACTTCAACCGTACGCCTATAGCTAATTTCATCCCTCAAAATCTCGTTACACTGAAATAATTGAGGGTTATAGTCTTTTTATTTTTAAGGACTCCTAAGTGGCTTTAGACTCACTCCTTTCGATAAATTAAGAACTTCCAAAAGTTGGATGTTCTCATATGGTTTTTTCAAGTCGAGATCATTTCCCTTGCATATGTTAAAGACTTATCGACATATTCACCACGTCAACCTTCATATGAGGTCGTCAATAATTGATTTTAAGAAATGATACACCTTTATGACACCCGAAAGAATATAAGATCTCAATAAATAAGTTTCTTTAGATAGTAAGAGCTTTGCATCACAAATATCCAAATTCAAAATCCGACCAATCAAATCTTCACCCTCGATTCTTTCTCGTCAAAATCTTTTCACTTGCACAGTTCTTTTCTCTTTCGCGTTTTCTCATTCTAAGCTTCACAACTTTGGCTCTTTCTCTATTGCAATTCCATACCATGTTGATCTAACCTGAACAGAACACACAAGTAAATACACTATTGTACGATTAAAATACCAGTTCAATGTTGATTTATTTGGAAATCAATATATATTAAGTAGATGTATAAGTTAAAGTTTAAATATAAATAAAAAGAATAAAATTATGTATGAAGAGGATAAATATTTTTTTTCTCAATTTACAAGGGATAAAAATCAGAAGGATAACAAAAACCATAATTACACTATATTACAAATGCGATATTGTAATTATTATAAATCATAAGACAATAAAATGAAACAAAGTAATTTGAATAATGATGCGGGGAAAGCAGTCTGTGATTTTGTGAGCATCACGTGCTCCTCTTATCCACATGCACCACCTTTCTTTCGATATAGGATCCCTTTCGGCCTGTAAATCCCTATATAATTAAGTCTAAATGTAGCTTGTTTTACACTAATATTGTATTATATTCAGTGACGGATACCGTATTAGTTTTCAATGGGTTTCTTTTGATAGATTCTTATTAGTTTTTATCATTTTTTTCTAAATTTTTTAAGATTTCTGTTAATTTTATCCATTTTTATGTACTTAATTTAAAAAAATTTAATCAAAATCTTTAGAATCTCCATATTAACTTTTAAGTATGGTGCATCATTATCAAAATTTTAATACATGTTTATAATCAATAGTACAAAAGGCCTCACTCAAAAGAAACTTTTTTTTTATAAAAAGTAATTAGTATAACACGTATAAAATTAATACTATCTTCACCGCTAAGAGGAGAAGGGTGCTTAAGGCTAATGGGTATGGTGAGGCTCATCCTTGGGAGGATGGGCTGTAACGTAGGATGCCATGTAAGCGGGTGTGAGGATGGGCTAAAGAGGATGGACCTAGGGGTGGAGGATCCTTTATATATATGTATGTATATATGTATAGATGTGTGAAAGAGGAAGAGGCACGACATGGGAGGCGGATTCCAGCCGGATGTGCCGAATCCGGGCCTAGGGGGCGGCGTGGAGGTGCGGCGCCGCGTCTGACCGGGCCTAAGCCGACCCCATACCCACTAGTCTAACCGGCTTGCGCCCCCGTCCAACCCTTCCCTCTCTCCTCGTCACAGTTCAATGTTTCTTCTCTTTTCTCTCGTCCTTTTCTCTCTCATAATTATATCAAGGGATATTATGGTATAGTTTGTTTTTAAAAGGTAAAATAATTGCAGTTTACGGATCACATTTACAGACATCTATAGAAGAAGATGTGGACTAAACCTCTGCAGTCTATAAGAAGAAGACGATTTGTTTTTTAGCATATATAGACTTCTAAAATAAACTGGTGGTGGTCAGGTGGTGTACGGACGATGGTGGTGAGTGGTGGACGGTGGTGGTGTTTAACACTCTGCAGATCTTAGAAGAACTTAAAAGTGTCTGGACTAAGTCCACACCAAAAAGAGCTCGCACAAACTTTTTTTAATAAAACATCTTCAGAAAAACAACAGTCTAAAAATCGTAATGTGTTCTAGAAAAACAAACACCACCTATTCTTCTCTACATGCCTTGTCTTGTTATAACTACTAACGCTCCAACATGTGGGGTGCGAAGCCACCTAAGTCACAAGCAATCTCGAACATACAACGTTGGAGTCGGTCTAAATATTAGAAAATTTTAGTAAATCGATTTGAGATTATAAACATACAACGTTGGAGTCGGTCTAAATATTATAAAAGTATAGTAAATCGATTTGAGATTATATGATTTGATAAAAGGAAATGAAAACAAGAAATATCCATTTTAATTTATTTTCTCTATTGCCACCTTATTTAATTTGTAATATTAACAATTGTAATATTAACAATTTTTGTTGATATGTGTTCGTGTAAAACAAAAACAATAGCATATCACCGCTTGAAGAAATCACACACCTTTACGTGTCACTTCCACGTATCTCCCTCCATGCAATATTTTGACGACCACCTCCTTTCTAATACCACCATATCATCAACGTTCGTCACCTCCGGCGGTATCATATCACACACACACAGTAGCCTAGCCATTATGGATTTGGTTAATGCTTTCTTGAATCTTGTAGCACCACCTTTCACCTTCTTCACCATCTTCTTCTTCCTCCCTCCATGGATCTTCTTCAAGTTCTGCCTCCGCATTTTTCGCACACGGTGTTTTCTCCGGCAAAGTCGTCCTTATTACCGGCGCCTCCTCTGGCATCGGAGAGGTACTTTTAAGTTTTAACCATAAAATATGTTAGGTATTTTAGACTACGTGATATAGGCGTCACCTCCATGCCACGTCAGCCAAAAAAATCAATAGCGCCCCCTAACTATCCCACGAGCCCCATTAGGGGGCGCTATTAAATGGACGTGGTTAGAATGGTCGACAATAACGAGATGGGGGAGGGGGTCATGGAAAGGGGCTTTAGGCTTATCCCATAAATTGGTTGTTAAAAGGAGCTATTGGTGATGTGGCTCCTCTGCTCCATTCTATACCCTCCAACCTTACCGTCATTAGACTATTTTAGGTAACTAGAATTTATTTCATACTAAATAGGAAAATAGGATGTGCATGAATACAAGTTAGAAGGTGCAGAATGCACACTTGATCGAGATTATTCTCTCTGATGCTCACTAAACAACTGGGGTCCATTCTCGCCAAATTTCAACCAAACCTTGTAAATTTGTGTCGATTACTTAAAAAATGGGTCAATGAGGGGTTAAAACATTTCTACTTTAAAAAATTACATATAAAAGTGTGTGTATATATAACAAAAAATTACAAATAAAAATCCTGATCCAATTGATTCCGATTAATCCTGATTAATCGATAGTCGGTACCCCACCGACCGACGCCTAGTGATTCTTACAACATTGTCTGGTAGGGTCCAACACAAGGGAAAAAATAAGTTTTAATGTTTTGTTATGTATCCGAAGTTGTTTCGGAATTGTAAAGTTGCATAAAATTGATCTTTGGTATTCAACGAAGATCCGTAGTTAATTTGGTCATCCGTACCAAATGTAGTCATCCGTAACAACTTTGTTCATCCGTATCCGCTTTTTCATGCGTGTCAATCAACAGTGACGGTTATGAACCGTCGGTTTTGGTCTGGTTTAATATCTGGATTTTATTAGAATTTTTAAAAGTTTTTAACAGATTTCATTCTCGTTCTTGAAACCGATCTTGCTATTCAAAGGCTATCTCGGCGAACTCCAAACCTGAAAAACAATAAATTATTATCCACCTGAAGTTACATGTTATTAATTCAAATTGAAATTTCGTGTTACAAAGCAATTAAATCAACAAATTGATATTCTACAATATTGCAGCATCTCGCGTATGAATATGCTAGCAGAGGAGCATGCTTGGCTCTCTCCGCTCGTAGAGAGGATCAACTACGACAAGTTGCTGGTCAATGCATGCAAATCGGATCGCCTGATGTTATAGTCATCCGAGCTGATGTCTCCAACGCTCATGACTGTAAACGAATGGTTGATCAAACCGTTCATCACTTTCATCGATGTACGCAAATACTTCATATCGTCATTTGACTAGATTTTTTTGTGATTAATTCTGTTCTACGGAGATCTAATCGTGTGAGCAAATGCAGTGGATCATTTGGTGAACAATGCTGGAATTTCACAAGTCTGTATGTTGGAAGAATCAGATGATATCACGAAGTCACAACCTGTCATGGTAAATTAAGTACAAGGACTGAAAGTGTAAATATAAGAAATTGAAGAAGTGGGTGTAAATATGGTTAGTTAAGTTAGTTAGTTAGTTAGTTAGTTAGTTAGTTAGTTAGTTAATAGTCCGGTAGAAGATTTGATCCCAATATGATAATATACTAGTTCCCTCCTTATGGGCCGTCTTGGCCCACACTAAACCGGCACGGATTATGTTTGAAATTGAACGTTTTTGTTACAGGATATAAACTTTTGGGGTTCGGTTTTCACTACAAAATTTGCAGCTCCACACCTCAGAAACTGTGGAGGCAGAATCATCGTGCTTTCGTCTGTGGCTTCGTGCGTTCCTCCCCCAAGGATGAGTATCTACAGTGTAATCTCCTTTTATTTTACTTTATTTTTTTGCCTTCAGTCACTTATTAATTATTGATCGTGGTAGGGGTGGGGTGCATATGGGTTGGTTTTATTTTTACCCTCCAACCCGAACCATAACAGAAGGTGGCAGTTGTGGGGACTGATTCAGCTTAAACTTGTTTCGGTTAGGAGGTCAATTCCAAAGATATGTTTTGGCTAATTGGTTAAATTGATCAACTAAACCATACATGAATGAACCAAATGGTTAGCCAAACCATGTCAGACCTTGGATACAAGTGTGTTTGTTTATTGGTTGTTTTTATGGACCCGTAGTACTTTTCAAGGTTATCTATGATGGCTAAATTTCCTTAGCTAGCGAAGCTTATTTGGCGTTTTTTTCAATTGGTTGATTTTATGTATGTTTATTATTTGGCTTTTTCTAATTGGTTGATTTTAGGTATGTTTATATTTTAGTGAGCTAAAAGTCAAATGTTTATTTTTTGTCTAAAATTCATAATGTTTATTATAGTAAAAAAAACTAAAAAAATTAAGGGATGTGTAAACTCATTTTCTTACCTAATCTGATATGGGATCTTCCGAAACAAAAAAATATAACTGAATTATAAGTATCCAATGATTTAAGAGCGGTTTTATTTATAATTATTATGGCATGCTGAATTAGGCGAGCAAAGCAGCACTGTCACAGTTTTATGAAACAATGAGGGTTGAATTCGGGTCGGATGTCAAAATAACCATCGTGACACCCGGGTTCATAGAATCTGAAATGACCCAAGGCAAATTCCTTTCACACGAAGGCAAGATGGTGGTCGATCGCGTTGCTCGAGATGTAAGCTAGCTTCTTGCACCTGCATTTTGTTAATACACTTGTTTGTTTTACCGACTAATTAATTAAACGACATTCAGATGCTAGTAAACTTGTCTCCGGTGGGGAAGGTAGAAAAAACTGCAAGGGCGATAGTTAAACAAGTAGTCAGAGGAGAACGATATGTGACCGAACCGGCGTGGATGAAGATGAGTTATGTGTGGCAGGTACTTTGGCCTGAGGCGGTGGAGTGGATGAACCGGTTGATGTGCATGGCGACAGTTGGTGGTGAGTCTCGCCATGATACTTTTGGGAAGAGGATTCTGGACTTCGTCGGTGGTCAGAGCATTCTGTACCCGACGAGCATTCGGTCGCCTGAGATGCAGGCGATTAGATCAAACTAGTGTACACCTCAAAAACTCTGATGTTCTTGTGTGTAGTTTTTTTTAATAAGTTGTGAGCTGGTTGTTATATAGCCCTTTTGTGTAGTGTTGGTGTTGTGGTTATGTGTATAAATTTAAAAAAAAAAAACCATGTTCTTGGTTTCGGTTCGTCTAAACAGTTTTACAGTGAGTGATTCGGATTTATACAACAGGTCATCATCAAATAAGAATTAAAATGAAACTATAACAAAGGGCTTGTAGCCTAGCGGTAAAATGAACTAAACGTGCAGGGATCCCTTTTACCTAAAAATGGGTCGGGTCAGAACATATCAGATGAGAACATAAAGTCCACAACCCGTTTACCTAAAAATGGGTCATTTTCATCACAAAAGCAGCCTCGGCAGCAGAAGCTGCAACTTGCGGACCAACCACAGTGATGGGTACCTGTTGTATTAGTGAATTACCAACATCAGGAACATGTTTCTGATTGCTGGAATCTGAATGTGGTGCAATGCACATTCTCTTTGTATCGCCATTCTGTTGACATTCGCTTTTAAATTTCAAGATGTTGACTTCCGGTATCTTTACTCTCTTGAGGTGCCAGAACTCCTTGTTTCGTGTTTGTGCGTCTATTATATGCAGGTCCCAACATAAGGTGCCCGAAAGGTAACTGTATAAGCTTTGATACACAATCTAGTTTACTCTTAGTTTGAACATTTTGAGCTACAAGTTCCCAATCATCTCTATGCTTTAACACGGATTCTGAAAGACGTAATGTTTCTGCTTCGGTTTTCGTTTGTCAGATTAGACCAAACCACGTTAAATCCTAGTTGCAGCCAATGCACGTAAGTCAGATTAGACCAAACCACGTTAAATCCCTGTGTTCTTTAGTTTTCGTATCGTGATCATGTGTGAATACCTTAAGCAAACAACTAACATCACCAACTAACAATTTTCTTACTTTTAGAGAATGTTAACCTTCTAGAACCATTTTCTTTATCCGTTTTTTTGTTATTCACACCGAGTCACAAAGGTTGTTACTTTATCGGTTTACAGTGTTCCGATGGCCTCCGAGATCGAAACCCTTGAAGAGAAAAGGCAAAAACAAGAAGATTTTGTAAATCTTGATGATGTTGAAGTGAAGGAGAAAGAAGGTAGTGATGGTGAAGAAAATAAGGGGTCTAGCAAAAGGATGAGAAAAGAGGGTCAAAAAGGGTAGTTTGAAGAAATCGAAGCTGATTCTTTTGAGAAAGTAAGTTGTATAAGTTGTTTTTAAATAACCCGACTTTCACTAATTGGCTTATAACACTCTCAACTTTCAAATCATTGGCAGATAACACTCTCTGACTAACTGGGTTAGAGTTTAGTCAATTAGGGAGTGTTATCAGCCAATAAGTTGAAAGTTAGGAGTGCTGGTGTACAAATCGAAAGTTTGGAGTGTTATTGGCCAATTGGTGAAAGTTGGGGTTATTTAAATCCAATATTTTTTTTTTGGTTTCTTGAATTTGAAAATAGTGAATTTATGCTATGTGGTTTTGTATTTGTTGATGCAGTATAGTGAATTTATGTTATGTGGTTTTGTATTTGTTGATGCAGGGTTCAGTCACTCACCTAAAGGACATTTCAAATGGTATGTGTTTATTACCTTTGTTTATGCTTAACTTATGTTATGTTTTAAGTATAGAGTTGAAAGATGACCTAATCATATACATTATGGAACTTCAATTGTGTTTCAACTAGTGTTTCACCCCCGTATTACATGAGCGGGGTCTTAAAACCATGTTAAGTAGTAAACAAACCACAAACAAAATTTGGAAATTGTGAAACAAAAACACGAATTTATGCGGTCACTTAATATAAAACGTATGCAAAAATAAATGTGAGCTTATATCACGAGCTGGCTTAAAATGTAGATGAACTCAAAGGAAAAAAGATAAAGGACTGAAAATGTAAATTATAATATAAGGCAGACAAAAAAAGAAAACCCATCCAATTCCTAGACATGTTCAATGAAAAAATGAGATGATACTCGAATGACAAAATGGTAAATATCTTTAAAATGAAGGTGTATTTAGCTAATGTAGCCAAGATGGCAGTATGGTAATTAGCATTTGATTTTTGTCCAATCTATATACTGTTCCTAAGATTGTTCAACAATTGTTATATTATATAAAATATAATATAATATAATGGGTTCGGGTCAATTTCAAGTTAAATTTGCGAACCCAATTTAGCTAAATGATTTGGGTTTATACTATATTGTATACAATATGTTTTATGTTAGACTAAATTAGGTGTGTATTTATGCTAAAATTATAACTTAAAAAAGAGAAACGACATAAATCTTTATAATTTATATGTAATTGTATTATATATAATTGTGTTTTTTTCAGTAAATTTTAATTTTAATATATTAACTTGCAGAAAAATTAAAAAAATTGGTGGAGCTTGTCGTGTCCATGTTGACCTATGAAAATTTGGGTCATGTTTGGGTTTATATATGATACAATTTTTGGGTGCGGGTCAGGTTTAGGTCCGATTCAACCCACCAACCCGTGCACATAACCTGTTTAACACCCCTATTTCAGCTATAATATTATGATGCAAATGAACTTGATATTTATAATTAAGTCTGGAGTGGATAGTTTTTCTTTTTCAGATATTAATAGTATAATACATATGTTTTTGTTGTTGAGCATGTAGTTCACTCATATATAGTTCTAGATAAATAATATTGCAGTAACTTGTATCCTTTTATCATGACGTACCTTAACTAAATGTGGTGTTTCTTCTAGAACTTTGTATTTCATTTATCTTGCAACATGTCTGGTCTATCTGCAAATCTTACTGTATTTATTCTTTCAGTGGCATACAAATTATCCAACGCCAAATGAATCATACGAAAAGGCTATAAACTCCGATTCAAAAGAGTCAACATTACAAATCATGAAAAAGGAGCAGCCAAGATACTTTGTCTTAAATTTCCAAAAGCTTGATGCACAACTGGATAATACTTTTCAACCAGCACCAACTCCATGGGTAAGTCCATACACTGTATCGTCTTTCACAAACGTACCACAAGTTATGCAGAAATGGGTAGATGATTATTTTTCATCCGACAACGCTGCACGTCCATTAAGACCAAAATCGTTAGTAATTGAAGGTGAGTCGAGAATTGGAAAGACAATGTGGGCAAGATCATTAGGAAGACATAATTATTTATCTGGTTATCTAGACTTAAATCCTAATGTTTTATCTAACGATGCAAAATATAACGTTAACCCAAAATGTTTAAAACATTTGAAGGAATTACTTGGCGCACAAAGAGACTGGCAAGCAAAGGGGAAGAACAGAAAACCAGTTCAGATTAAAGGTGGTAATCCCGCTATTGTGCTATGCAATCCTGGTGTTGGGTCATCGTATACAGAATACCTAAATAAATCCCGGAATGAGGAACTCAAGTCGTGGACATTACAACATGCAACCTTCGTTGTCCTTCAAGAGCCACTTTTCTCCACCTAATCAGAATTACTAAGATATGGATGACTTTGACACCATCGTCGCATGGCTCTTTTAATTAGATTTAAATTCTATCTCGTGTAGTACTTAGATAAATGCGGTGCCATTTCTATTAATAATTGTATTTTTGTTTTTAGTTATTTCTTTAGTAGAATGTGGTGTCACGCCTATGGATTTGTAACGCGTGAAACTAGACCCATATTTAAATTCATAAAATATTATGCAAAAAAAAAAGAAAAAAACAGATGTAGTTAAATATATGCTATAATCCTTATAAAGCTTATCATATTATTATATTATAAATTTGATAAGCTTTATATTATAAAGAAAAAACAGGTGTAGTTAAATATATGCTATAATTCGTGTTCACTATTACGGCAACAGCTTTACAAGTCTGAATGAAGCCCAGCATGGATAGTAAAGTGATAAAAGTTGATTCAAAACACTGAATTGATGTGTGTATTCGTATATTTCATTACAAAGAAGGGTATACTATTTATACACAAAAAACGTAATCTATTTATAGAAGACAGCAGCTGATTGCTAGCTGTCTTGATTGTTGCTGTCGATTGCTGTTAATCTGCTGGAGATTGATTGCTGTTGATCTGCTGGAGATTTGCTGGATATGTGGCTGTTGATTAGCTGCCGCTTCCTTCAAGGTTAGACCTTCCTTTCTAACACTCCCCCTCAAGTTGAATAGTTGGATTTCCAAAATTCAACTTGCCCAAACAATCATTGAGAATTTTTCCGTTAACTGCTTTTGTTAGAATGTCAGCAAGCTGATCCTTTGATCGAACGAATGGTAATTCAATCGTACCATCTTCCAATTTTTCTTTGATGAAATTCCTATCAACTTCCACGTGTTTTGTTCGATCATGTTGAACTGGGTTTTCTGAAATCTGAATTGCAGCTTTATTATCACACATAATCTTACTTGTTTCTTTTGGCGGAAAACCAATCTCAGCTAAGAGTCTCCGCATCCACATGGCTTCTGTTAAACCTCGAGTTATGCCTCTAAATTCAGCTTCTGCACTTGAAAGAGCAACCACTTTTTGTTTTTTACTCCTCCAAGTGACAAGATTCCCACCAACTAGAGCGAAGTAGCCTGCTGTTGACCTCCGACTTCCCTTATCTCCTGCCCAGTCTGCATCAGTATAGACTTGAACATTTAGGTGTCCATGTGATTGAAACAGGACTCCATGACCTACTGTTCCTTTGAGATATCTAATGATTCTCCAAACTGCTTCCATATGTGACTGTTGAGGTTGGTGCATGAACTGACTTACTACCCCTACAGCATAGGCGATGTCTGGACGAGTGTGTGAGAGATATATTAGTTTTCCCACCAGCCGTTGGTATCTTTCTTTATTTGCTAATTTTGCTCCTTCTTCCATGTAAAGTTTTTGGTTTACACTCATAGGAGTATCTGCCGGTTTGCAATCGATCATTCCAATTTCTGCCAACAGGTCTAAGACATACTTCTTTTGACTAATGAAGATTCCTTGTTTCGACCTTAGTACTTCAATACCGAGGAAATACTTAAGTCTGCCCAAATCTTTCATTTCAAATTCAGCAAACAAGTTTTCTTTGAGTTTTACCATTTCTTCTTTATCGTTCCCTGTAATGATCATATCATCTACATAGATAATTAGACAGGTTACGAATTTTCCTCTTTTTTTGAGAAACAAAGTATGATCAGCATTACTTTGTTTATATCCAAATTTTTTCATAGCTACCGTAAATCTGCCAAACCAGGCCCGGGGAGACTGCTTCAAACCATAAAGGGATTTCTTCAGACGGCAAACTTCTCCAGTTTTGAAATCTTTTGTGAATCCTGGAGGAGCTTCCATAAATACCTCTTCGTCTAGGTCCCCGTGTAAGAAGGCATTTTTTACATCAAACTGTTGAAGTGGCCACCCTTCATTTGCAGCTATCGAGAAAAGGACCCTGATTGTGTTCATTTTTGCAACCGGGGAGAATGTTTCAGCATAGTCAATCCCATGTGTCTGAGTATACCCCTTTGCTACCAGTCGGGCTTTATATCTTTCAATTTTACCATCTGGTTTATACTTAATCGTATAGACCCAACGACACCCCACGGATTTCTTTCCCAACGGAAGAGTACACTTTTCCCATGTATTGTTCTTGGTTAGGGCTTCCATTTCTGTGTTCATTGCTTCCTTCCAATGTTTAGATTTTAAGGCTTGATCCACGTTTGTAGGAGTTTCTTCGGAATAAACAGATGAGATAAATGCTTTGGCTTCCTTAGTGAAGTTTCCATCGGCCACACTAGCTATAGGATAACTAGATCTTCTTGGTTCTTTTTCAGGAGAATACCGTTTCGGAGGAACCCTCTGTTTGTTCTAGGGGGTAACACATATCTCGATGGTGGTTCTTCTTGTCTGGATTCATCTGCCTGCAAATTTTCAGTTTGTTCTGTGGCAGTTTCATGGTTAGAAGTATTGGTGTCCTCAAAGTCATTAGAAACTTCAAAAATACCACCAGACTGAATAGGATGAGTATCACTTACCTCGGACACCAGGTTAGGAGGAACATTAGGACCGTCAGTGGCACTGAGATTGGGTTCTGGTGACTCTGTGGTTGGTGACTCTGTAGTTGGTACATAGGGAACATATTCCAACCAGCTTAGTGTGTCTAAACATTCCTTCTCCCCCTGACCACTGAGTTGGGAATTGTAGTAATACTCGGTTTCAAGAAAGTCACAGTTCATTGTGGTGAACATATGACGTGTTTTTGGATTATAACATCTGTATCCCTTTTGATTCATTCCATACCCGACAAAGACACATTTTACAGCACAAGGGTCAAGTTTGGTTCGATCTGATTTAGGTATGTGAACAAAGGAAGTACATCCAAAGATTCGTGGTTGAAGGGTGAGAACTGAGGGTAGTTTGAAGAATTTTGAAAGGGTGTGTAACGGAGTGTTAAGCTTTAGGATTTTTGTTGGGAGTCGGTTGAGAAGATAGGTAGCAGTAGCAAGGGCTTCAGGCCAAAAGTATTTCGGGACCTGGGATTCAATCAGGAGGGCTCGTGTCATTTCTAGCAAAATGCGATTTTTCCTTTCGGCGACACCGTTTTGTTCTGGGGTGTTTGGGCATGTAGTTTGGTGGATTATTCCCTTGTCTTGGAAAAAGGATTTAAACAAGGTATTAACAAACTCACCGCCATTATCAGATCGGAATATTTGGATGTTTGTTTGAAATTGGGTTTGAATCATGGCGTAAAACATAGTGAATTTTTCAAATACTTCGGATTTGTTTTTCAAAAAATAAACCCAGGTCATTCGGGTACAATCATCAACGAACATCACAAAGTACCGAAGGTTTTGCCCCCCAAGAACTGGGGCAGGACCCCATACGTCAGAATGGATTAATGAAAATGGCAAAGCAGCCTTAGTGTTATTGGGTTTAAAAGTTTTTCTATGGCTTTTTGCTAAAACACATGTTTCACATGTTTAAAAGTTGATTCAAAACACTGAATTGATGTGTGTATTCGTATATTTCATTACAAAGAAGGGTATACTATTTATACACAAAAAACGTAATCTATTTATAGAAGACAGCAGCTGATTGCTAGCTGTCTTGATTGTTGCTGTCGATTGCTGTTAATCTGCTGGAGATTGATTGCTATTGATCTGCTGGAGATTTGCTGGATATGTGGCTGTTGATTAGCTGCCGGTTCCTTCAAGGTTAGACCTTCCTTTCTAACATAAAGTTCTTGTGGACTCAATCTTAACTTATACACATTCTTCGTTAAGATTAAAGCACATCTAAAACTCAAAACATACAAATTTCCAAATGACATTCCATACAGACCATCAGATGTAGAATAGTGTGCCTAAGATTTGGAGAAAAAGATATCGATATATGGGATGTTGGTCCAAAGGAATTCAGAACACCATCGACATCTACAACTGATAGAACATTACATTATCAAAGAGCAATCACGTACCAGCGATCTCGAAAATCTTTATCTGAGACATCAACGGAATTTGTAACAGGAAATGAAAATGACTGCAAACGCCAGTTACACATTGCAGATGCAGAAAGAACACAGGCACATGGTCATGTCTCAAAAGAAAACGAAGGATTCCAGCTTCAAATCAATAACCATACGACGACAATCTGCAAGTGAAAAACCCATAAACTGTAATCGAGTATTTATTAATATGAATTATATTTGATTAAATGTTTTAAATGTATAATATGGTCCATTGATAACATGTTTATCACCATTTTAAGGTATAATATTTTAAATTAACAGAATGCTTTTAATTATCAAAATGTTGTGCATCCGAAAATACACAATGGCTAAATTTACAGAATTCTTTTAATTATCAAAATGCTGTGCATCCGGAAATACATAATGGCTAAGTAACATAGTGAATTTTATTAAGTCATAAAATTACACGTTACAAGGTGACACTTTCGATGTAATATTTAACCTACAACCAACATCAGCATCTCCGAAGTATACAACATAAAGTAAAATTGCACCGCTCCTAGTGTTACCGTATTCCTCATTTACATTGTTGTTAATTAAGGGTGCAAACAAACCGAGCGGCTCGCGAGCTACGCCAGATCGGCTCGAGAAAAAGCTCGAAACGAGTCGGGCCTTATCAAGCCTCAGCCGAGCTTGAGCCTAAAATAAAAGCTCGTTTGTTTTTCGAGCCCGAGCTCGAGCATGGCATGTAAAGCTCGTCAGGCTCGTCGAGCCTTATCGAGCCTCAGTGTAAACGAGCCGAGGGGCCGACCTTATTTAAACTTGTTTATAAGCCGACTCGGAACCTAAAATAAGCTTGTTTAGTAAACAAGCCCGAGCTCGAGCCTCACTTGTCGAACTCGCGAGTCTAAAAAGTCTATTGTTTATCGGGTTCAGGTTTCCATCATGTATTACGTTAGAAACATCTGAATTTGTAGTTTGAGGCACATCTATAACATCCGTTAGCTTAGGGTATTCACCCAACGATGGCCGTAAATCCTTTAAGATGAATAAACTAAGTATACCACTTAAAAGACCATCAGGGTCCACCACCAGTGCATCCTATGAACTCCATGCTACCTTTAACATTCAAACTTTTAAGCTTGATACAATCATCCAGCCGAAAATCAACACCAAACCCACGGGGTAGCATGCCAATAAATGTTGTGTGAACATTCTTGTGTATGACGCATCCAATTGCAACGATTCTTCAACTTGAAACGTTTTTCCTTTGTTAAAAAACGCCAAACGACCACCAACGATGTTAGACCTTTTCTACCATAGAATTTTTATTTTATTTATTTATTGTAGTTGTATGAATACCATAAATGATAAAATTCAAAATAGGTTGAGTTTATATACAAACATTATATGAATGATAAGAACTTAGTTTAAAAATAATAGGTAGATGTCGAGCCTTTATGCATTTAGCAAGCACCCATCATAATAGTGACACAGCTGTTATTTGGAAGCCAACGATCAGATTATACCTATTATCTTCCATTTTGTTCGCAAAAACTTTTACGGGACATTTCGAAATTACATAAAGGTTTAAATAAACATGGATTTTGATGATGTATGAAAACTAAGTGAAGTTTATGTGCATACGTGTTAATCTGTTTATTTACGCCTTATGTGTTATAACGATACCTTTTATTTAATCACACACTTGCTTAATACGAATATGTTGTGTCATACATGTCAAACTCACATGAGATTATCGAGATTCACGACTCTGGCAGCGAGCATGAATTCGAGACCTCTCCGACCTCTGTTCTACCATAGATTCCACACACTACCTCACAGCTCGTTCACTTGGCCGATTTCACTTCGTCATTCTACGCTGATCCTACCGAACTTGTTGCAGGTAACTATGTTGGCCCACTTTACGCTAACATGAGTAATAATTGGATTGATGACGATACGAGGTTATTCCATCCTTGACTATCATCCGGGACAACGCCGGTGATTGATGGATCGACTGGAGTTATCCCTATCCTTGGAGGTTCTTACATAGTAGCACCCGTGGTGGATACCACCATGGTTACCACTCGTCTATTGGAGCCATTGGTAGTCCGTATAAGGTAGACGAGTTTTGAAGCATTTGGATAAGGGTGCCCGTAGCTGGAAGTTGCTTAGGTTCATCCCGGAGGCTGTGACTGCGGCCCCGAAGGTTATCCAGGCTTGGCCTCAGAAAGTCCATAAGGGTCCTTTCCTCCGCCATCGGTTTTTCTACTACTTCAGCCATGAGTCTATTTCTTTGACGAAGTCTGCAATGAAAGTATCATTCTAGTTCGTTGATGAAGGGGGTGGAGGGTTGAATCGTCGAGGGGGGAGAGGTTATGCACCACCTGCATAAATAAACAAGAACGAACTCGTAAACTATTCCAACAATGAAATAAAATAGAAAAGTATTATGCTGGAAGTCGAGGCACAACCCGTGAATTCGTGACACAACCCATGGTAAGATTTCAAGCTTAATCTACCGATAGGCGCGAGGCACGACCCGTGTTGTCACGAAACGGGTTGTCACGAAACGGCATGTGTATGGTTTCCAGACAGTTTTTTTAAATGAATATTTCGTGATTTTGCAGTTGGGCTCGAGGCACGACTCGTGTTTGGGTCCAAACTAGTTTCTTAAAAATGTTTTTATGTTAGGGTGTTAGCTTGGACTTTCCCAAAACTTTTTGTATCTCCAGAAATTGCACCAACAGCTTGACGTGGTTCGATGTGCTTATAAAATAATTGTTATTTTTAGGTTGTTTATGCACTAGTTTAAGTTTTAATATTTATACAAACACGATATAACAGTATCACACTACAACTCACATTGAGCAAGGGCACCCATCGTTTGCGTAATATAGTGATAGTAAGATACCGAGGTCGTCAAAGGATACACGAGTTTTAGTAACAATTCGTCATTAACGTCTAACAAAGTCCAAAAGTTGGGTTTTAAAAAGAATAAATAAAAAAAAGAAATAAATGGCCCAAAAGAAGAATAAAAGGGGTAGTAATCAATAATAGGAAAAGTGGTGTTTCGGATCAACTTACCTCTTGATGCTTCGTTAACTAGATCTTACGATAGGGTAACAAGGGCTCGATTATCAAACGAGGAGCTATGTATGTTAATGCGTATTGTTGTGCAATATTTGGGTCAAAATCCTAACACACTCGATCCTTCCGCTTTGAATCAGCAAGGAAACGCCACTCGAGGCTGAAATTAGTACTAATTAATTCACTAGTTTAAGGAGTTTATATTGTCCCTGTCTAGTTTGTCGGTGAGTCGTCAATTCGCCTAAGGTTGGGGCCAGGCATGGGTTATGCATAGACCACATGGGCCGTGTCTAGCCAGGTGACCGGTTGTTCCCAGTTATCGAGACATAGGCGTGTCTCGTCAGCACGGGTCGTGGTCAACCTTGTGGTCCCTACGGGATCCTCAAAATATTTCAGAAGTTTTTCTTTGTCTCATCAGCACTGTAACAACTCTAAATTTCGTTGTACTTCATTTCAGTTTATTCCCGTTGTATTTCCGTTTATATTCCGAGATTTCGTTTATAAGAAAAGTTTATGTTAATTAATTACAATTATGTATGTTATATCACATCTAAATCACTTACTAAATCGCATCGCTAATCTCATCGCATCGCAACTCGCAGTTAATTATATGGTTTTATGTTATTTTATATGTTATGTATGTTTGTGGTTATGATTACGCTCGCTATCGCATCGCTCTCGCATGCTTAAATCGCTAAATCGCATTATTATATCAATTATGCCGCTTAATATAACAATCTAATACGAACCGAATCGCCAAACGAACACTTAACGCGAAATTGGCAAACGAAACTTGGTCACCAGGCCAAGTTCGACCGAACTTGACTACCACAAGTTCGCCCGAACTTGCCTGAGACACAAGAAGTTTTATGCTTTCCACAAGTTCGCTCGAACTTGTACACACATGTACAAGTTCGGTCGAACTTGACTAATATCCTTTAAAAACCAACCAAGTTCGCCCGAATTTGCATGAATTTCATGCAAGTTCGACCAAACTTGACTCCCGGCTCTCCATTTCTGCCTTCTCCTATAAATACTCAGCCCCATTCTCTCATTTGAACTTGCTGCAACTTCGTCCAGAGCTCCCAAAACCCGAAACCCTCTGTTTTCTAAGTAAGAATCAACCCGATTTAAACTACAATGATGTTCAACAACGTTTTACAATGATTTTGCACAAGGCATTGCCTTCGTTTTCATCAAATTTCTTCTGTTTACGAAAATCTTCATCTTTTTCCATCAAAACTTCTGTTTTCACTCAGATCTATACTAGATCTGAGCAAAACCTTTTAAAAACACCTTGATTTTTACACCATTTTCGGACTAATGACGTATGTTTCGTTCACTTTTGAGTGGAACGAGGCGTTGTCGAAGGTAGATCTCAGATCCAGAAGCACAAGGACGAAATCGTCACTTTACACAAGCTGGACTAACTCGTACGAACCATCAAGTTCGCCCGGATTAGCCTGAGTTTCTGTAAAGTTGCTAAGTTCGCTCCAAAAGACCTCTCCAGCCTAAGTTTTACTAAGTGGCTTAAGGTTGGAGGGATGGGCACTCGATTTCCTCAGCAAACGATGCTAAAACGCAAGATTTTGGACCTGAAAACATCAAGCTCGCTCAAGAATCACCATCACACCAGGTCAAGTTCGACCGAACTTGTACCCATCTGGGTCAAGTTCGACCGAACTTGAGTCTTTTCCATCAATTTCCTTGCAAGTTCGCCCGAACTTGTCTAGTTTCTTAGGAAGCTATACAAGTTCGCCCGAACTTGTCATTTCAGTAAGATTTTCTCACAAGTTCGCCCGAACTTGACAAGTTTCCCAGGAAACTTACCAAGTTCGACCGAACTTGACTCAAATCTCACCAAATCCTTACAAGTTCGGCCGAACTTGCCTGCTGTACAATCCAAACTTAACCGTTTCAGCTTTTCGGAGACTGATGCACTTCCGTTCGCGTATGCAGGCTGATCCGGCGCTCCTCTTCACCTCTCGGCAGTCGTCTACCCCCTCCTAAATGCACCCACAGTGAGTATACTTGACTCGTTTTCGCTTTAATGCACTGTTTGGGTGTTACATACGTTCCTCTATCAAAATCACTTCACAACTCAAACTGTTTATCACACGCGAATAATCTGATTATGTATGCTCAAAACGTGATACTAGAAACATGTGACTAGGACTTATTTTCGTTAACGTGCCTCCTTAGCTAGTATGGTACTATAGTGTGGCTAACACCCGATGGGGTCTAGTTAGGATGGACGCGCAAGCCTTCTCATGGTAGTTAGCATGAGAAATAAGCCTATGTTTATCTGTGTGATATGTTTTGGTGTATCATGATATGTAGTTGGACTATTTCGCGAACGCTTTCTCTATTATGTTAGTAGTACTAAAACCTGTATGCTCACCTTTACTTAATTGTATTGACTTGTATTTTAACGTATGTAACAGGTTGAGGTTTTAGCTTGGATGCTTGGACGTAGTTTTGCTTTAGTTTGGCTAGTTTTGTTTAGTTTCCAAATGTAATAAATCTAGGGAAAATCGAACCTTATTGTTTTATGGGAAAATCATGTATTTCGTGACATTGTTGATGACGTATTGTTTAATAGTATGGGGTATTAGACGTTAAAATATTGTTGATTAAATAGTGTTGTGGAAATTTCTCGTGAGACAATCTGGTCGCCTAGTGCCACTAACCCCGATGTTTCCGCCATCGGTTGGGGTGTGATAGATTGGTATCAGAGCAAGCCCATAACCTTAGGATAATAGGTAGAATTACCATGATTCGACCTAGTAGCATGTTTAAGTACCCGATTGACCGATCTTTGACTTAAATGCTTAAACTACTTGCCATAAATGCTTAAATGTGCCTTTCCTAAGGCTAACACAATATACACACTTGAAAACGCTCGTATCACACAAAAAGAGTGATCAAGTCGAGATTAGGTGTGAAAACCGAGAACTCTCGATGAGATCATTCACTCCGCGCAATCTCTATCGCACGAGATACCTTCGTTCAGTTAGTAGTGATATCCAAACATCGACGAAAATCTCCATTTCTATCTAGTGGAACGCCCGATGTGATCGGTGCGCGTAGCCACAACTAGGAACGACGTTGCTAAGTTAGGGGTGAAACCCGCATCTTAGTAACAAATTCCGCCTTTCGATTTTCAATCTCACCAAAGTCTCGATTATTCTGATGATTTGGAACACGTAGTAACCGGAAAGGTAATGCCGTTAGCCGCTTGCGGTGAGAGCATCTATCTATTAGGCCAAAACATGGGTCCAAGTTCAAAGGGTAGTCGAACTACTTTGGGTAGTCAACGTCTCAAAACCCCGGACTCCCAGTTGATTTAATCTTATATCGATTTACGCATCATCGAGTTTATTATTAGTTATGTGTTTAAAATTTTGAGAAATTTTCTCTTTATTCGATTTCTCGCTTTATTTATTTCTCGCATTATCGATTTCTCGATTTATCGCTTTACGCCCCCTAAACGCATGCACCACTCGCACAGCTCTCGTAATAAAAAACGCTAATTAGTACACCAACCAAACTAAATCGCTTATCTCTCCTGTCTCGCTTATCTCGCTTATATATCGCTTATATCTCGCTATTATATCGCATCTCGAACGTGCTACGCTTTACTTATAAGAAGGTGAATATGTGCAAAGTATATGCTTACGTGAAATACGTACTTATGTGCTTACGTGTTTACGTGCCTACGTGTTTATGTGATTTTGTGCCTTGTATGAATGATAATAATAATAAATATTTAAACATAACTCTATTATAATCGAATCTTATCTAATCTAAATCCTTCGTGTAGATGTCTTCCATGGGATCGCACACCCGAAGGAATCTCCAGTGCAGCAACGCCGACAAGTGTATCGCTACAATGGTAGCCAAGGAAATGGCTAAGGTCATCCCGCAAATCGTCTCATAAATTCATGCTGTGAGCAGTAACTTATCGGTTGACTCGAAAGCTGAAAACCCCAAGCCACGATTCAGCTTCAAAAATTTCAAAGCTTGTGCACCTCTCGCCTTCACGGGCAACGATGGACCGACTGCTATGTTCCATTGGTTTGACGCCATTGAGGTCACCTTTAGGCAAAGTGGATGCCCTGATGACCTTCGCACGGTGAACGCTCCCGGAGTCTTCCAGTCCCGTGCTCTCGACTGGTGGACCGCCGAAAGGAATAGGCGCGGTAATGATGAAGCCTATAATCTATCTTGGGAGGAACTCAAGGAAGTGATGATGAAGGAGTTCTATCCTCCGCATGAGATGCAAAAGCTCGAGAACGAATTTTGGGTAATCAAACAAGATGGTCCCGACAATGCTGGATTTACCGCTCGATTTAAGATTTTGAGCATCATCTGTCCCAGCCAAGTTGATACTACTGAGAAAGCTATCAACAAGTATATCCGTGGTTTACCCGAATGTGTCGCGAATTTCATGAAAGTTGCTCGTACTACAACCATCGAGGAAACCTACATGCTCGCCGCTGAGATCAATGATCAGCGAGTTCAGGATGGTTATTTCAAGAACCATGCGAAAGTTGCTAATCAAGCTGTCACCTAACCAACTGCTGCTATCGAACCATCCAGCGATCCGAAGGAAAGCGTCAGGGACGCAAAAGAGGAAACCCTAGCAAGAACTACGCCGCTGCTACACCGCTCAACTCTCAGCCTTATCAGGCTCCTGCTTAGGACGCACCCTCAACTAAGCGTGCGTACACCGGTCCTCACCCACTGTGCCCTAAGTGCACATATCATCATGTGGTGGGTGGAAACTGCCGCTTTTGCAAAAACTGCAACATATATGGCCACTTTACTGTCAGTTGCCGTACGGTCCTCGTCAGCCAGCTCCTCAAGCTCCAGCACTTCCAGCTCCTCAGCGTACTCCACAGAACAACCAGCAACAAGCAGCTCCAAAAGCACGTGTGTTCTACTTGTGTGGTGATCCGAACCACTTTGCAAATGTCTGCCCAAACCGTACCGTGAAGCAAGAGCCGCAGCAACAGCAGCCGCCACTGCAGCCTCAGCAGCAACAACAAGCTGCACGTGGAAGAGCTTTCAACCTAAACCACCGCCAGGCCCAGAATGACAACAATGTTGTCAATGGTACGTTCCTTGTCAATGGTATTTATGCTTCATGTTTATTTGATACTGGTGCCGATAATTGTTTTGTATCGCTAGAATTCGAAAAGGTTCTAAATTGTAAGCGCGCTAAACTCCCAAAGACTTTCAATGTGGAAGTCGCCACCGGAAAATCCGTCACCGTCACCTCCGTCCTACGTGGTTGTTCTCTCGATCTGAACAACCACATCTTCTCGATCAATCCCATACCTATGCAGTTAGGTAGCTTCGATATCATAGTAAGTATGGACTTTCTTCGTGAAAACCATGCTGAAGTTGTATGCTTTGATAAAATGATTCGCTTCCCTCTCCCTAACGGTGATAAACTTCATGTCTATGGTGAAACTCCCTCAAAGAAGTTGATGCTTTTGTCATGTAGCCGCGCACACAAATGCTTACGAAAGAAATGTGTTGCTTTCCTCGCTCATATCGTGAACCCGGAGAAAAAAAAGAAGACTTATAAAGATGTCCCCGTTGTTTGTGAATTTCCTAAAGTCTTTCCCGACGATTTACCTGGTTTACCCCCTACTCGCAATGTTGAATTCCGTATTGATTTAGTTCCCGGTGCTACTCCCGTTGCTAAAGCTCCTTATCGCCTCGCACCCTCAGAAATGCGTGAGCTATCAAGCCAACTTAAAGAGCTTCTTGATAAAGGTTTCATACGCCCGAGCACTTCGCCTTGGGGCGCACCCGTCCTTTTCGTGAAAAAGAAGGATGGATCGTTCCGTATGTGCATCGATTATCGTGAACTTAACAAACTCACAATAAAGAACCGCTACCTTCTTCCGCGTATCGACGACTTATTTGATCGGCTTCAAGGTGCTATTTGTTTTTCTAAGATCGATTTACGTTCCGGTTATCATCAGTTACGCGTGTTGGATGAAGATATTCTGAAAACCGCCTTTCGTACTCGCTATGGCCATTTCGAATTCGTGGTCATGCCTTTTGGTCTTAACAAATGCACCCGCGGTCTTCATGGATTTGATGAACCGTGTGTGTAAAGCTTTCTTAGATCGTTTCATCATTGTTTTCATCGATGATATCTTGATTTACTCGAAGTCGAGAGACGAACACACGCGTCATCTCCGTTTAGTCCTCGAACTTCTTCAAGGTAATTGCCTTTATGCGAAGTTCTCTAAATGTGAATTCTGGCTCGAAGAAGTCCAATTTCTCGGCAACATCGTTAATAGTCAAGGAATTCACGTCGACCCTGCAAAGATTGAAGCCGTCAAGAGTTGGATTACACCGAAGAATGCTTCCGAAATCCGTTCATTTCTTGGATTGGCGGGTTACTACCGTCGATTCATCGTCGACTTCTCGAAAATCGCTGTTCTGCTTACCGCTTTAACTTATAAAGATAAACCTTTTGTTTTGGATTCCAAACAAGAGGAAGCTTTCCAAACTCTCAAGCGTATGCTATGCAACGCTCCCGTTCTCGCCTTGCCCGACGGAAACGACGATTTCGTTGTTTACTGCGATGCCTCAAACCTTGGTCTTGGTTGTGTTCTCATGCAACGAGACAAGGTTATCGCATATGCGTCTCGTCAACTCAAGATCCACGAGAAGAACTACACGACCCACGATCTCGAACTCGGTGTAGTTGTTTTTGCATTGAAGATATGGCAACACTACCTTTACGGTACTAAGTGTACGGTCTTCACCGACCATAAGAACTTACAACATATCTTTAATAAAAAAGAACTAAATATGCGCCAACGCAGATGGGTTGAACTTCTCAACGATTACGATTGAGGGATACGCTACCATCCCAGCAAAGCAAACGTCATCGACGAAGCTATGTATATAGTGTTCGTGACTATCAAGCTTTGAATAATCTTGAAATTCTTATTCGCTTCGCTCAATTAGCCTGCTTTAATGAGAATATTTTGGAGGAAGAAATGAAATGTGGTGCCGAAACTCAGCTTGTTGCTAAACCTAATGGTATTTATTACTATCACGATCGCATTTGGATTCCTACCTGTGACAATCTTCGTGAACTGCTAATGACCGAATCTCATAAATCTCAATATTCCATTCACCCCGGTGCCGACAAGATGTACCAGGACCTTCGTCCTAAGTACTAGTGGCTGGGCATGAAAAATGATATCGCCGTGTATGTCTCAAAGTGCTTAACCTGCTCGAAGGTTAAAGCCGAACATCAAAGGCCCTCTGGCTTACTCGAACAACCCGAAATCCCGATGTGGAAGTGGGAGAGTATAGCTATGGACTTTATTATGAAACTTCCTCGCACTTCCTCTGGTCACGATAGCATTTGGGTTATCGTTGATCGTCTTACTAAATCCGCGCACTTTATTGCTATACGAGAAGACTTTAAGGTCGAACGGTTAGCCCGAGTCTATACCGACGAAGTTATATGTCGACACGGGACGCCTCGCGACATCATCTCTGACCGAGACGGTCGTTTTACCTCGCGTCTCTGGGAGACTTTTTAATCCACTCTCGGTACTACTCTCAATCTCAGTACCGCTTTTCACCCTCAAATCGACGGTCAGACTGAGCGCACGATCCGTACCCTCGAAGACATGCTTCGTGCGTGTATCATAGATTTCGTGTCACACCCCGACCCGCAGCGGAAAAGGTGATCGGGGCATGATTGGGTTATCATCAAAGCTCATGACATTTATTATAACGTTTCATATTCATTATTACAATTTAATGGGAAATATACAATCATAATTACATCATGTCCTAAACATCATTCTAGACTTCATTGTTTTCTTCTAAGGCATTTCCTATGTTTTCCTTGCTTCATCCTGTTCACCTGTATCATGTGTAAAAATGGTTTTTGGATCAACAAAAAGTTGGCGAGTGAATCCTATGAAAAACATTTGTACAAGTTTATTGAATTGATAAAATAAAGTGCGTAACCACATATGAGCAAATATGGATGTAAACTTAATCACACAAAAACACTTAATATTAAATAATGCACAACATACAATAATAGATTGTTTTGAGGCACGCGTTGCTCAACTCGTCTCCCACGAGGAACTGATGGGCCTAATGAATGAGTTTTGCATACAACTTGAAATACGAAATACATAACTACAAACAATGTTTACATTCTAAGTTTAGATCATAATATGGTATGGCACAAGTTTAAATATACGCGTTAATTTTAGTGACACATGACACACCCCAAAACGTGTAATTAAAAAGGGGAGTTGTAAGATTCACTCACATTGGGTGCGTTCGGTTGATGATGTTGAATGCGCACGAAGTTGGTTTTAACCACGAGTGAAACTAACCTAGATAATGGCATAATGGTTCGGTAAGTAAGCGGATTTTATTAATCAATTTTAGTAGGATTGTTTGATATATTTTTGTGAGTTTAAGGCTATTTTCTAACCTTAAAAATGTTATTTTTAAGTATTTTTAATGTAAATAAATAAATAAAAGTATTAAAAAAAATGTTGATTTTTGACTGTTGACTTTGTTGACCGTTGACCTGTTGACCGAATATTATTGTGCAAATGTGTGCGCCGGGTGAGGTTCGAACCCGAGACCTCCCGTTCGCGTGCACGCAGCTCTACCAACTGAGCTACGTGTCTAACCTGAAATATTTCTGTTTTTAATTATATTTATATACTAATTGAATTAATCCGAAAATCATTTATTTCCAAAAACGATTTTTAATGACTCACTCGGTGTTCTCCACAGGTCTCGAACCCGGGACCTGTGGGTTAGGTTAACACACAGTCCACCGCTGGACTGTGTGTCTAACTTGGTAAATACTCTGATTTTTATTATACTTATATACAAACTACATTATTTCATTTCTGCCTTATATAAAAAGTTTGATAATTGTCCGGACCGGTGCGGTAGTCTGGACTCGAACTCGTGACATGTGATTTAAACGTTCACACAGTCCACCACTTGACTGTGTGTCTATCTTGGTTATTATTCCGGTTTTTATTAAACTTAACATCTATAAGCAGTGGATCCGGTTCAGTTAAAAAAAGGAACATTTTTTATTAAGGCGAGTGTGCGTGGGACAAGAATCGAACTCGGGACGTAAGCGTGTTTTATTTGCACACAGTCCACCGCTGGACTGTGTGTCTAACCCGAGATATATCTTGATTTTAATTAAACATATACAATACTGAAACTTCGTCTTCTTCGTTGGACTTAACCAGAACTAATGTCCGACTGGTTCGACGATTTAATCATGTTCTTTTAGTGTGTTGCGCTTAATTACAGGTGAGATTAATAAAAGAGTGAGAGATTAAGTGTAAGATATACCGAACAGTGGCTCCTCTGTTTCGCCGGCGAAGCTCCGATGTCAGCAGGTTATTCCGGCGACGTGTGTCTTGCGGCAGAGGGTCTTCAGGGAGTTTGAGATGAGTGTGGGTGGCTTCGGTATGAGCTCTGGGTGTTCAGTAAGGCTCAGAGGTGAAAGGCTTGGTTTTCCGACGAGTTGCATAAATTCTCCGGCGAGTGAATTTACGTCAGGAAAGAGTGTGATTGTGAGCGAAAAAGCTAACAGAGGTTAGAGGGGGTATTTATAGGGCAGGACATCGACGAATTTAGTCCGTTTTCCGTCTTGATTCGTCGGTCAATAAGTTTTTCGGCAATTATGACTTGCGTCGCGGGTTCAGACGTCGGTTATAACCGATGTAATAGTTAAGGCTTCGGTTAAAACAGAAGAAACCGTCCAATCTCGGCGAAATCGTCGGGATTTCCGGCGACTGCGATTGGGCGCGTCGGTTTTGAATTTGAGATTTAGGTTATGTATTAATTGTTTCTAATAATGAACAAGAAACACAAGTGGCGCAGTGGTTGGATGGATGAGTGTTAAGGCTTTGCTGAATTCGCTGGCTGACCCGGGTTCGAAACCCGGCAGCATTGATTTATTTTTATTTCATTATTTTTAATACTTTTTCAAATATAAATTATATATTCCAATATACTTATTAATTATGTATCGTTTAAAAATAATTTGGGCATTAAATACGCAACGAAATTTTTAATTGATTGTTCGGTTAATAAACGGAGCGAGTTTGGTAAATCCGGTTTTTGACGGATGTTACAGTATCCCCTGCTTTTTAGAAATTTCGTCCCGAAATTTAAGTAGTGACATATTTTTCTAAAAAGGATGGTGTTTAGTTTAACAGTTACATGCTTAGAAAAAGAGTAAGAGTTTAAGTTTTTGTTTGAGGCGGTAACGTCCCTTGTAAGGGTTAAGTACCCTACTACAGGAATCGCTTTTTGTTGCCTACGGTAAAAATATTGATAAGCGGAGTTGATTCACTAAGTATGATTTCATGCGTAAGAGTTTTGATATGTTTGGAAAGGTAGGGTTATATCCTAAAACAAAATCTATAATACTACAACCTACATGGAACTTCTCATAACCGCCTAATAATGCCTCTGATCCTTTGACAAGAATACTTATATATAGGAAGTACCAGCGGCGTATCCACCATATTCTTGTCAAATTTTCATTGGTTTTATCAGTAAGTTATGATTGGTTCTATGATGTGACTCTAGAACATAAATAAACACAACAACCAATATCTGAGTCCAAATTCTGATAGCATATATGTTTGAATGGTGACAGTTCCTCTCTCGTTTGTTATGATGGAGAGGTTAGTTTATGTAGAAATAGAACACAATCCAATTTCTTTAAATGGCGAGATGATATGAATGTTAAATCAGTGAATGTAACACAAATTTCAACCAAGACAATACTAAATCCTACATGGAACTTCTCATAACCGCCTGATAATGCCTCTGATCCTTTGGCAAGAATACTTATATACAGGAAGTACCAGCGGCGTATCCACCATATTCTCGTCAAATTTTCATTGGTTTTATCAGTAAATTATGATTAGTCCTATGTGACTCTAAAACATAAACAAACAATACAACCAAAGCTTGAGTCTAATTTCTGATAGTATACATGTTTGAATGATGACAGTACCTCTCTCGTTTGTTATGATGGAGAGGTTAGTCTATGTAGAAAATGGAAACACAATCCAATTTCTTTAAATAATGAGGTGATACGAATGCTAAATCAGGGAGTATAACACAAACTTCAACCAAACAATACTAAATCCTACATGGAACTTCTCATAACCGCCTGATAATGCCTCTGATCCTTTGGCAAGAATACTTATATATAGGAAGTACCAGCGGCGTATCCACCATATTCTTGTCAAATTTTCATTGACTTTATCCGCAAGTTATGATTAGTTCTATGTGACTCTACAACAAACACAACAACCAAAACTTGAGTCTTAATTCTGATAGTGTCCATGTTTGAATGATGACAATACCTCTCTCGTTTGTTGTGATGGAGAGGTTAGTCATTGTGGAAGTGAGACATAGCTCAACTTCTTTAAATGATGAAATTGAAATACGCTGAAATGTATGATGAACAAACTTTGACCAAAACATACTAAATCCTACATGGAACTTCTCATAACCGCTTGATAATGCCTCCGATCCTTTGACAAGAATACTTATATATAGGAAGTACCAGCGGCGTATCCACCATATTCTTGTCAAATTTTCATTGACTTTATCCGCAAGTTATGATTAGTTCTATGTGACTCTAAAACAAACACAACAACCAAAACTTGAGTCTAAATTCTGATAGTATACATGGTGGAATGATGACAATACCTCTCTCGTTTGTTGTGATGGAGAGGTTAGTCTATGTAGAAATGGAATACAATCCAATTTCTTTAAATGATAAGATGCCATAAATGCTAAATCAGTAAGTACAAAACAAACTTCAATCAAGACAATGCTAAATTCCACATGGAACTTCTCATAACCGCCAGATAATGCCTCTGATCCTTTGGCAAGAATACTTATATATAGGAAGTACCAACGGCGTATCCACCATATTCTTGTCAAATTTTCATTGGCTTTATCCTTAAGTTATGATTGGTTCTATGTGATTCTAAAACATAAACAAACACAATCAACCAAAGCTTGAGATAACATAAAGAAAAACATAAAACTAAACGATTGGAGTTGAATCTTGATTTTCGGTGAAGGGGACTAGTTGGGTGGTTTCGTTTGGGCCGTCATTATCTTCAATAGGATTGGCGTTGATGTTGAAAACTCTTCCTCTTGCTGGTGGCCTAGCGATTTGGTTTCCTTGATTTGCTTGGTTAACTGGGTTTGCTTGAGCTTGAGCGTTTATGATGTTAACCAATCGAGGACACGTGTTTCTATAGTGGGTAGGGTCGCCACAATTGAAACAAGCTCGAACATAAGGTAACATGGGGTATTGAGGTTGTTGATATGTTTGGATCATATTTTGAGTAGGGGGTGTGGTTTGGTTTTGAGGGGTGCGGCAAACCTTGCTCAAATGACCATAGCGTCCACAATTCGCACATAGTCGACAAGGTAAGGTAGATGGATGGTGATAAAAACAGGTGTTACATCGAGGGTGAGGTCCAAGGTATGGTTTCTTATTTGGGTAAGTTGAGTTGGGTGCTATTTGCGTGATTGGGATAGCTTGGATTGGTATGGCTTGTGAAATTGGTTGAATACGTTGGGTAGTAGCGAAAAGTTGCCCGTCTCTTTTTCTCTTAGAAATGGGTTGAGAAGGGGATTCGGTTTGGGTGGAGTTTGAAGTTTCAGTTGATGCTTTATCCTTCTTCTTCTTCTCCTCCTTGAAGTCTTTATTCCGGATGCGGTTCTCGGTGAGCTCTGTAGCTAACTCCATTGCTGCTTCCAAAGTTGCAGGTGTGGTACTTATTACAGAGTCTTGAATCTTTGACGGAAGACCTCGAATGTAGTGCTCGATCAAACGGTAGAGGGGAGTGAACAAGTTGGGAACCATTTGATTTAACTCGAGGGATCTTTTGTTGTATGTGGTGTGGTCGCCTTCCTTTTGCTTCAACGAATAGAACTCATCTTCTAATTTCTTGATTTCGCTCCTTGGGCAAAACCGTCTTGTCATGATTTCCTTCAACTCTTCCCAAGTCAAAGTCATAGCATCGTCAACGCCTCGTTTGGCCTTCTCTGTATTCCACCAAGTAAGTGCTATTTCATATAAACGACCGGTAGCATATCGCACTTTGCGATCATCGGGGCAATCGCAATTTAGAAAAGTGTTCTCCATTTCTTCAAACCAATGGAGGAGAGCGGTGACACCTTCATTCCCTTCGTATTTTGGAGGGTCGCAGGATTTGAAATGCTTGTAGGTGCATTTAGTGGTATTTGGGGGAGGGTTGATAACGTTTTGATCTTCTTGGTTGACGGGATTAGCGGTAAGTGCTTGTTGGACTTGGATTACAATGTTGGGTATTACGGCAGCCATTTGTTGAACGATTAGGGCAGCCATGCGCTCGCGGGCTTTTCCTGCTCTCATCTTCCTACGGGCGAGGCTAGAAGACATCTACAAGGAATACATATCAAGATTATGAGTTGGATGTTTTTTTGGGATCATGGGTTGTACTTAGGAATGAACATTCATAAAATAAATATAGAAAAATAAATCTAGTACATCCATAGGATGTCTTGGGCTTTGCTCGTCATTGGGCCTTGCATGCCGCCATACTTCACCTTCGTAATCATGTGGGCCCCCATGAATACCGGGTTTTTCATATGGTTCGCATGTGTTAGCCTGGTTACGTACACTAAAACCCGGAGAAAATCGAGAAATATGTAACGTATGATATTCGGAATGTATCCAGGTATGGACACGGTGACACCTCAAAGTGGGGTTAGTTCGAACGACGTTTGGTGTGGCATGCTTTGGCCTAATAGGTCCTTCGTACTCTCATCGTTAGTCCCCAGGTAGGCAAACTGGTCCGTTATATTGGATTTATACGAATGCCAACCTAGACAGGACGTTCCGACTACCGGTACTTGTACCCTTCCAGTTACTACATGCCTGTCGCAGAACTTACTTTGATGAGATTTGAAAATTGCGACAAAATCTTTGAATAACAAAAGTATGAAGATGATTTGAATATATGAACATTGAAATATGTATGATGAATGTGTATGTAAGTATGTATGTTTGACTGTAAGTATAAACAAATATGAAACAAATAAACATCATAAGTTTGTATGTAACCACCTAAACAATTAAAATTTAGGCAACAATAGTTTAGGCTCTAAGGGTCTAATAACCTATCCTATATCCCTATAGTCATCGCTCTGATACCAATCTGTCACACCCCGACCCGCAGCGGAAAAGGTGATCGGGGCATGATTGGGTTATCATCAAAGCTCATGACATTTATTATAACGTTTCATATTCATTATTACAATTTAATGGGAAATATACAATCATAATTACATCATGTCCTAAACATCATTCTAGACTTCATTGTTTTCTTCTAAGGCATTTCCTATGTTTTCCTTGCTTCATCATGTTCACCTGTATCATGTGTAAAAATGGTTTTTGGATCAACAAAAAGTTGGCGAGTGAATCCTATGAAAAACATTTGTACAAGTTTATTGAATTGATAAAATAAAGTGCGTAACGACATATGAGCAAATATGGATGTAAACTTAATCACACAAAAACACTTAATATTAAATAATGCACAACATACAATAATAGATTGTTTTGAGGCACGCGTTGCTCAACTCGTCTTCCACGAGGAACTGATGGGCCTAATGAATGAGTTTTGCATACAACTTTACAATACGAAATACATAACTACAAACAATGTTTACATTCTAAGTTTAGATCACAATATGGTATGGCACAAGTTTAAATAAACGAGTTAATTTTAGTGACACATGACACACCCCAAAACGTGTAATTAAAAAGGGGAGTTGTAAGATTCACTCACATTGGGTGCGTTCGGTTGATGTTGTTGAATGCGCACGAAGTTGGTTTTAACCACGAGTGAAACTAACCTAGATAATGGCATAATGGTTCGGTAAGTAAGCGGATTTTATTAATCAATTTTAGTAGGATTGTTTGATATATTTTTGTGAGTTTAAGGCTATTTTCTAACCTTAAAAATGTTATTTTTAATTATTTTTAATGTAAAAAAATAAATAAAAGTATTAAAAAAATGTTGATTTTTGACTGTTGACTTTGTTGACCGTTGACCTGTTGACCGAATATTATTGTGCAAATGTGTGCGCCGGGTGAGGCTCGAACCCGAGACCTCCCGTTCGCGTGCACGCAGCTCTACCAACTGAGCTACGGGTCTAACCCGAAATATTTCTGTTTTTAATTATATTTATATACTAATTGAATTAATCCGAAAATCATTTATTTCCAAAAACGATTTTTAATGACTCGCTCGGTGTTCTCCACAGGTCTCGAACCCGGGACCTGTGGGTTAGGTTAACACACAGTCCACCGCTGGACTGTGTGTCTAACTTGGTAAATACTCTGATTTTTATTATACTTATATACAAACTACATTATTTCATTTCTGCCTTATAGAAAAAGTTTGATAATTGTCCGGACCGGTGCGGTAGTCTGGACTCGAACTCGTGACATGTGATTTAAACGTTCACACAGTCCACCACTGGACTGTGTGTCTATCTTGGTTATTATTCCGGTTTTTATTAAACTTAACATCTATAAGCAGTGGATCCGGTTCAGTTAAAAAAAGGAACATTTTTTATTAAGGCGAGTGTGCGTGGGACAAGAATCGAACTCGGGACGAAGCGTGTTTTATTTGCACACAGTCCACCGCTGGACGGTGTGTCTAACCCGAGATATATCTTGATTTTAATTAAACATATACAATACTGAAACTTCGTCTTCTTCGTTGGACTTAACCAGAACTAATGTCCGACTGGTTCGACGATTTAATCATGTTCTTTTAGTGTGTTGCGCTTAATTACAGGTGAGATTAATAAAGAGTGAGAGATTAAGTTTAAGATATACCGAACAGTGGCTCCTCTGTTTCGCCGGCGAAGCTCCGATGTCAGCAGGTTATTCCGGCGACGTGTGTCTTGCGGCAGAGGGTCTTCAGGGAGTTTGAGATGAGTGTGGGTGGCTTCGGTATGAGCTCTGGGTGTTCAGTAAGGCTCAGAGGTGAAAGGCTCGGTTTTCCGGCGAGTTGCAGAAATTCTCCGGCGAGTGAATTTACGTCGGGAAAGAGTGTGATTGTGAGCGAAAAAGCTAACAGAGGTTAGAGGGGGTATTTATAGGGCAGGACATCGACGAATTTAGTCCGTTTTCCGTCTTGATTCGTCGGTCAATAAGTTTTCCGGCGGTTATGACTTGCGTCACGGGTTCAGACGTCGGTTATAACCGATGTAATAGTTAAGGCTTCGGTTAAAACAGAAGAAACCGTCCAATCTCGGCGAAATCATCGGGATTTCCGACGACTGCGATTGGGCGCGTCGGTTTTGAATTTGAGATTTAGGTTATGTATTAATTGTTTCTAATAATGAACAAGAAACACAAGTGGCGCAGTGGTTGGATGGATGAGTGTTAAGGCTTTGCTGAATTCGCTGGCTGACCCGGGTTCGAAACCCTGCAGCATTGATTTATTTTTATTTCATTATTTTTAATACTTTTTCAAATATAAATTATATATTCCAATATACTTATTAATTATGTATCGTTTAAAAATAATTTGGGCATTAAATACGCAACGAAATTTTTAACTGATTGTTCGGTTAATAAACGGAGCGGGTTTGGTAAATCCGGTTTTTGACGGATGTTACATTTCGGTGGTAATTGGGATACGCATTTACCTTTAATCGAATTCTCGTACAATAATAATTATCATACCAACATTCAAATGGCTCCTTTTGAGGCGTTGTATGGAAGAAAATGTCGATCGCCTATTGCATGGCACGAGATCGAAGAAGCACAAATCACCGGTCCCGAGTTGATTCAAGAAACGACGGACAAGATCCTCCAGATCAGAGACAATCTCTTGAAAGCTCGGAGTCGCCAAAAGAGTTACGCCGATAAACGCCTTAAGCCCCTACAGTTCGAAGTGGGAGATCACGTTCTCCTAAATGTTGCACCTTGGAAGGGAGTGGTCCGCTTCGGGACGAAAGGGAAGCTAGCGCCTCGATACGTAGGACCCTTTAAGATTCTGGAAAGAATCGGCCAAGTGGCCTATCGTCTCGAACTACCGGCGGAACTTAACAACGTCCACCCGACTTTCCATGTGTCTAACCTCAAGAAATGCCTAGCCGAAGAAAATCTCCATGTACCTCTCGAAGATCTGCAAATTAACGAGACTCTCCATTTCGTGGAAAAGCCTGTCGAGATCATGGACCGAGAAACCAAAAAGCTACGACGCTCTCACATCCCTATCGTGAAGGTCCGATATGAAGGCAAACGCGGCGCAGAGTTCACTTGGGAATTGAAAAGTGATATGAAGGCTGAGTACCCGCACCTCTTTGTTACAGCCACTACTTAAATTTCGGGACGAAATTTCCTAAAGTAGGGAGACTGTAACAACTCTAAATTTTGTTGTACTTCATTTCAGTTTATTACTGTTGTATTTCTGTTTGTATTCCGAGATTTCGTTTATAAGACAAGTTTATGTTAATTAATTACAATTATGTATGTTACATCACATCTAAATCACTTATTAAATCGCATCGCAACTCGCAGTTAATTATATGGTTTTATGTTATTTTATGTGTTATGTATGTTTGTGGTTATGATTACGCTCGCTATCGCATCGCTCTCGCACGCTTAAATCGCTAAATCGCATTATTATATCAATTATGCCGCTTAATATAACAATCTAATACGAACCGAATCGCCAAACGAACAGTTAACGCGAAATCGGCAAACGAAACTTGGTCACCAGGCCAAGTTCGACCGAACTTGACTACCACAAGTTCGCCCGAACTTGCGTGAGACACAAGAAGTTTTCTGCTTTCTACAAGTTCGCTCGAACTTGTACACACATGTACAAGTTCGGCCGAACTTGACTAATATCCTTTAAAAACCAAACAAGTTCGCCCAAACTTGTATGAATTTCATGCAAGTTCGACCGAACTTGACTCCCGGCTCTCCATTTCTGCCTTCTCCTATAAATACTCAGCCCCATTCTCTCATTTGAACTTGCTGCAAACTTCGCCCAGAGCTCCTGAAACCCGAAACCCTCTGTTTTCTAAGTAAGAATCAACCCGATTTCAACTACAATGATGTTCAACAACGATTTACAACGTTTTACAACGATTTTGCACAAGGCATTGCCTTTGTTTTCATCAAATTTTTTCTGTTTACGAAAATCTTCATCTTTTTCCATCAAAACTTTTGTTTTCACTAAGATCTACACTAGATCTGAGCAAAACCTTTTAAAAAACCTTGATTTTTACACCATTTTCGGACTAATGACGTATGTTTCGTTCACTTTTGAGTGGAACGAGACGTTGTCGAAGCTAGATCTTAGATCCGGAAGCATAAGGACGAAATCGTCACTTTACACAAGCTGGACTAACCCGTACGAACCATCAAGTTCGCCCGGATTAGCCTGAGTTTCTGTAAAGTGGCTAAGTTCGCTCCAAAAGACCTCTCCAGCATAAGTTTACTTAGTGGCTTAACGTTGGAGGGATGGGCACTCGATTTCCTCAGCAAACAACGTGAAAACGCAAGATTTTGGGCCCGAAAACATCAAGTTCGCTCAAGAATCACCATCACACCAGGACAAGTTCGACCGTACTTGTACCCATCTGGGTCAAGTTGGACCGAACTTGAGTCTTTTCCATCAATTTCCTTTCAAGTTCGCCCGAACTTGTCTAGTTTCTTAGGAAGCTATACAAGTTCACCCGAACTTGTCATTTCAGTATGATTTTCTCACAAGTTCGCCCGAACTTGACAAGCTTCCCATGAAACTTACCAAGTTCAACCGAACTTGACTCAAATCTCACCAAATCCTTACAAGTTCTCTCGAACTTGTATGTTTACATACAAGTTCGGCCGAACTTGCCTACTGTACAATCCAAACTTAACCGTTTCAGCTTTTCGGAGACTGCTGCACTTCCGTTCGCGTATGCAGGCTGATCCGGCGCTCCTCTTCACCTCTCGGCAGTTGTCTACCCCCTCCTAAATGCACCCACAGTGAGTATACTTGACCCGTTTTCGCTTTAATGCACTGTTTGTGTGTTACATACGTTCCTCTATCAAAATCACTTCACAACGAAAATTGTTTATCACACGCGAATAATCTGATTATGTATGCTCAAAACGTGATACACATGTGACTAGGACTTATTTTCGTTAACTTGCCTCCTTAGCTAGTATGGTACTATAGTGTGGCTAACACCCAACGGGGTCTAGTTAGGTTGGACGCGCAAGCCTTCTCACAGTAGTTAGCATGAGAAATAAGCCTATGTTTATCTGTGTGATATGTTTTGGTGTATCATGATATGTAGTTGGACTATTTCACGAACGCTTTCTCTATTATGTTAGTAGTACTAAAACCTGTATGCTCACCTTTACTTAATTGTATTGACTTGTATTTTAACGTATGTAACAGGTTGAGGTTTTAGCTTGGATGCTTGGACGTAGTTTTGCTTAGTTTGGCTAGTTTTATTTAGTTTCCAAATGTAATAAATCTAGGGAAAATCGAACCTTATTGTTTTATGGGAAAATCATGTATTTCGTGACATTGTTGATGAAGTATTGTTTAATAGTATGGGATACTAGACGTTAAAGTATTGTTGATTAAATAGTGTTATGGAAATTTCTTGTGAGACAATCTGGTCGACTAGTGCCACTAACCCTGATGTTTCCGCCATCGGTTCGGGTATGATAGCACAGGCCTGGCTTTCTTCGTTTGATCTTCTCACGGTGGCTTTATGGAGATGTCTGGTAGCATCCGGATATGAGGCATGGGGCGTGTCTGACGAGGCATGAGGCGTGTCTGACGAGGCATGAGGCGTGTCTAGTGAGGCATGGGCATGTCTGTACGGGTGTTCAAAACTGTTCGTACCCGAAAATCCGATCCGAAATATTCGATATCGGAATCATCCGATAATTTGGATATCCGAATTTGCGGATTTTGATTCGGATAGTGATTTAAAAGTTTTCGGATATTTCGGATATTCAAAATATCTAAATTTTTTCCGGATATCTGAATATCTGAAAATATCCAAAGTATCCGAAAAATATCTGAAATATCCGAAAATATCTAAATATCCGGAAAACTTATACTCGGGTACCCGAACTATCCGAAATATCTGGTCCTGGATATCAAAAAGTAATAAAAAATAAATATTAAATAAAAAACTGGATATTCGGATATCCGAATGAAATCTGGTATCCGAAAATTTCGGGTATCCGAATTTTCGGATATCTTCCACTATTCTCCATTTTTCGCCCGCTTTTGCTTCCTTTGTTAATCTTGGGTTATTTTTTGTCCTGAAAACTCAATATAAACCAATTTAATCTTATTTTGAAAATTTCATCAATAAAACATATTAAAAATAGTTAGTAATTTGATTTAAAAACATGTGCATTTTTGCTTATATCAGATGTCCCCTTGAATTTTTGCTTGTCCTCAAGAAATACTCTATAATATTTGGATTTGTTGCGCACCCAAGTTTCTCGTTTTGATACGTGGGTCAAGAACTAAGCATTTACACTCCTTTCTCTTTTGCTTCAACTTTTTTTATTTTCGTTTTAAGTTAATCGATATAAAAAGAAACGCAAAAATATAACAAGACAATAAGATTCAAAGAGTGTGAGTTTAGTAAGAAGTATGAAAAGAAAGAAGTTAACGTGTTATATAGTAACTTTTATATTTTCCTATTATTATTGTTTTAATTTTTAAATTTCAATTTACTAATACTTTATCCCTGTAAATACTTTAAAACATATTTTGTCTTTCTACTTTGAAGGTATGAAGTTTTGTGAAATTCGGGCTATATTGTTGGGACATCCCTAATTTTATCTAGAGTGAATTGCAAGAATTGTCCCTTATCTTTATTCCCATTTTCAAGCGGTGTTCTTTGTGTTTAAATTTGACAAGTTTTATACTTTATGTTTTAAAATTCTACATGTTTTCTCCTTTAGGCCTAACACATGTAATTTTTTTAGTTAAATCATATCACACAAGGGTAATTCAGTATTTTTACCCATTTTAATAAATAATAAAACAAAAATAAAGTTAACAAATTAGTATAACATATTATAGTGTATTATATATAAAAACTACATATGAACGTGTAATAGAACACATCTCGGTAGTTCTTTCTCCTTTTTCTCCTTTTCTCTCTATCCTTTTTTCCTATGTCTACCCACCGTACAACAGCTAACAACCACCACTAAATCTCTCTCACACACACATCCTTCATCCAACCGAAACCCTAACCCTTCCTTTAAAGAATCCATCGGAGCTCCCAACCCTGCCACCGCAGCCGCCGAAGCTATTGCTGCAGTCGTCACGTCGCTAGAGCAAAACCACAACAAGTTGTTTATGTGCTGAAAATCACAGAATTAATGAGTAGCTCAAGCTACTTGTTCGAATTTTGAAACCATAAATATAAAATCTCAGAATAGGGGAACTCTAATTACCAGAGAGATGAGATGGATCTTTGAATTGCGCGGATACATTGGCACCAGAGGCATCAGTGATAACTTCCTTCAGGCGTTGAGTTTAGAAAAAGAATTGTAATCCTCTTTGTTATAACAAAATCATCTTTTTTGATATGTTATTCTGGATTATTTGATCAACCAGCACTGTTAATGTTCGTATCCTGAAATTAAGAATAACATCTGAAGCTGATATTGATGGTGCTGTTGGCGGTAGGTGATGGTCGAGGGTTGCTCTAGAGAGAGAGACAGAGAGTGATACATATATAATATGGGTAAACTACTTGTGAAGAATCATGGTTTAGTTTTCATTCGGTTGTGTGAGAGAGATGGGTGGGGCGGGGTGAGGTGGGTTGGAGGTGGTGATAAGTGTGGTGGTGGGGTAAGTGGTGGTGGTGGGGTGAATGGTGGTGGTAATTGATTAACTGATATATACATATAGAGAGAGGTGAGAAAGAGTGAGAGAGAGAGAAAACTATCAGAAAACGATTGGATTTTTATATTATTTACATAATTGGACCTGTGAAAAGATGAATTGACAAAAATACCCTCATGTGCATAGCACATGACCAAATTTAACTAAAAAAATAACTGGGTTAGGCCTAAAGGACAAAACGTGTAAGATTTTAAAACAAAAGTATAAAACTCGTCAATTTTAAACACAAAGAACACCGCTTGAAAAGAGGTACAAAAATAAAGGACAATTTTTGCAATTCACTCTTTTATCTATGTATCTATATAATTATTCTTTCTGTATCTTTAATAATTCTTTCCGATGCTGAGTTGTGAGCAGTAGGTAATGTACAGGTAATTAAAACACAAACATATATGTTATTAAGGATAAAGAAACCCTAGATCAACTAGACCGGAGTCAAAGTAGATCTATGGAGTGGGCTCTGCATAAAAGGGTTAACCCTCCGTTTGGTTTCACGATGGATGACGAATAGAACAATATTCCGGCTGATCCTGCAAAACAGAACAGCATTAGCTCGCCACGGGGAGAAGGGGGGTTCTCTCCGTGACCACCCTCCAGCGTGAGAATAAGTACAGGTAGTCGGAAGTAAGTATTGTAAGTGAGAGAGTAGTTGAGAGTGAATACCTTTCCTTGAACTCCAAGTTACTTATTTATAGCTGGTCTTTGGCGCCAAAAAGAGAGATTGTTAACTTTAACGGAATCTTTTGCTATTCCGTTAACGTTTGTTGGCAATCTGTTAGTGCACACGGATCGTGAGCTCATCAGCGGTTAGGGAGGTGCCACGTGTCAACATGAGATCACTACATCTTATAAATATGAGCATGCCATCACCGTGATCTTCCTCAGCCGTCCAGATGCTGCCATGTGGCAATTGGTTATAACCAAAAAGATGATTGCACGATTGGGTGTTAATGGCTTCTAGAAGGTTTCACAGCTGTTACCCATCTATTATTCGCCACGTGTACATTATGTTACAACAGAAAAGATTCCCTTTGCTTCTGCACCAAGTCAAGGATTTTGCTAAGGGAAAGTTTCTCAGGATTTACTTGTTTGCTTGTGCGAGAAGCGCAAGTTAGTTAACTGATCTTCCTTCTTCTCCTTGCTGCTTAGCGCAACGTTTGGTGGATGCTTGCTTTGATATAAATATCTGCGCTAGGTTTATGCATGGAGCATTATCAAACAAGAATGTTCAAGGTTAACTTTAAACCTTACGCGAGCCCGCGCAAGGTAGTTAAATGAAGCACTATCAAACATGAATGTTCAAGGTTAACTTTAAACCTTGCGTGAGCCCGCGCAAGGTAGTTAAATGAAGCATTATCAAACAAGAATGTTCAAGGTTAACTTTGAACCTTGCGCGAGCCCGCGCAAGGTAGTTAAATGAAGCATTTATCAAATAAGAATGTTCAAGGTTAACTTTGAACCTTGCGCGAGCCCACGCAAGGTAGTTAAATGAAGCATTTATCAAACAAGAATGTTCAAGGTTAACTTTGAACCTTGCGCGAGCCCGCGCAAGGTAGTTAAATGAAGCATATCAAACAAGAATGTTCAAGGTTAACTTTGAACCTTGCGCGAAAGAGAATGTTCAAGGTTAACTTTGAACCTTGCGTGAGCCCGCACAAGGTAGTTAAATGACGCTTTCCTCTTTTGAATATTTGGCGCAGAGTTCTAATAAATCTTATTTTGGCAAAGAAGTCTGCGCGCAGTTTTCTTAAAAGTTATTAATGGGTATGGTTTCCTTGATTGGCGCAAGGTTTTTGGGACCATACCCCTTCAAGTCCCCCAGTCCAGTGTTGCTCCTATGTAAGAATAAAAAGTAGGTGGAGCACTGGACTTAAGATAAATGTGCTGCGCTAGGTAAGGACTAGCTATTTGTTGCTTTATCCATCTTGATGAGGTGTCGTAAGTGAATTTTGAAAAAGTATTTGAATTTCAAATATGCTTAGACACGTGTCACTTATCTGGATGGTATAGTTGGTGTCGACGCACGTTCTTGAGACGTGGTGGTACTGTTGACAGGTTGTCAAGAGTACATGACTTACCGTATTGAATGCTTTTTAGCGCGTGGGGCGGTTACTGTTCCCCATTCGCCCCTGTGGTTACTTGGGGATACGTGACGGTCGCAAAAGTCGCTGCAGTCAAATCGTGCATTAATTGCGGTTAGTATATAAAGGGATCAATGATCCATTTGCTTCCTCACCCAATTATATCTTGAGAGAAATTTGTGTTCAAAAATTCCGGCGACCTTCAAAGTTTTCTAAGTTTTCTTCAAAGTTCGAGTTATGGCCACCGGTGCAAGTTCTGCTGAGATGTCGTCATCAAGTTTGCCACCGCTAAAGTGGTCGAAGAAAGATTTTGATAATCTTGCCACCAACTTCCTTTTCGCTCCATCCTGGAAAGCGCTTTTTTCGGAGGCGAATGCTACGGTGGCTGATGCGCTGGCCGGCTACATTACATTATTATTCGACTATTTTGCTGAAGGGAACTTCCGGCTGCCGGTGACCCATTTCTTGCTGGAAATTCTTGGTTTTTACAAGATTCACATTTCTCAGTTGTGGCCGATGGGACTGGTGAGGATCCGGCATTTTGAGTTCGTTTGTCGATCGATGCAGATCGTGCCGTCGGTCGAGAAGTTTAGAGTTTTCTACCAGCTGCACTGCTCATTGGGTTTTTTATTCGTTCCAATAGCGTGTGCAAGCCAAACGATTGTTGTTGGTGCCGCCGAAGTCTTACCACGACTGGAAGCAGAAGTTCTTCTTTATCAGGCGGCGGTGATCCCGATGAAGATGACATTCCGAGGTAGTGATGAGATCGAGCTGGAGACCCTTCCCATACCTGCCGACGAGGTATGGTATCAAGATATTAAAGATGTGCACAATATTGTTTTACCGGAGAGGGCCCTCATCGCTGCCGGGATGAGTATTTTCTGGAAGAAGGAACGCCGAGAAAAACCGGTGTATACAGAAGATGGAACTGGTATGTAACCCTTTAACTTCCTAGCAATATCTTTCAATAGATATGTACTGATACAAAAATGTTTGTTATGTAGCTGCGCCTCTCTACTTGGTCTCTTTCAAGAGAGAGAAGGGAAAAATGGTCGTCGTGCCTATTGCTGATGGTGAGGACACTTGGTTCTCACAAATCCTGGGGAACTTTGAGTTGCCCAAGCAGGAGGATCTGGAGGCGCAAACATATTCGAAAACTGGTAAATAAGTCCATACAAAGCCTAAGTTGATATTGCAATATAACTTAATGGCGCAACCTTTACTCAATATGATTGATTATGTAGGTGATTTGCTGAACTTGGGCGTAGGCCCTGATTCGAGGAAGTAGAAGAAACCAACTGCTGCTGCAGCTGCTGCGCCTCCCCCTTCCAACCCAGAGCAAAAAACCAAGCCATCAGCTGCTGCGAAAGCTGAGGTCAAAAAAGGTACACTTCCTGTATCTGACTCTTGGTTCAATTATGTGGTGTTGTCGGACTCACTAGAGGGTCTTGCGCCTGTAGGTTTAAAGAAACCGAAGCCAGAATCCATTGACACCTCATCACTTCCTGCTGCGAACCCAGATGATCCTTTGGAAATACCTTCTAGCCCGGAAGAGGCGTTGAAGCGTACTTATAAGAAGAGGAAGGAGGCGGAGACTAAAACTCATGCGCCAACCAAAGTTGCGCGCCCGCGCATTGGTAAGAAGGGCAATCTGGATGCCTTTGCAAAGAAGTTCTCACCTGGTACGTTTAGTTTGTTGTGCATTTCTGTCATAAAAGTTGCACAGAATCTTATACTTGGTATTTGTTGATATGATTTGCAGAGAAAATGGTGAAGGCTGCGCCGGACATCTCATCTGCTATACCATCGTCGCGCAAGCCTGAGAATGTTGAGGGAGATGCGGGGCAAGAAACTCCTGTTCCTGAAGCCGACCTCATCGTCCCAGAACATGTTGAGAAAGTGGCTCCAGAAGAAGAGCCCAAAAATTTTGATACTGAGAATCCTGCTGGCGAGCAGGTTAAAGATACGGCTACAGATGTTGGGGAACCGTCAAAGTTGATATCCAAGGGAGCCAGACCTTCAACACAAAGCGAAGGCTTTGTGTTTGTTGAGGATTCGGAGGGGGAATCGCCTATTCGCCCAGAGGAGACGCCTGGGGACTATTATTATCGCTCTTATTCTGAGAGGCGGTGTCACACCCCGACCCGCAGCGGAATAAGAGTCGGGGCATAATTGGGTTATCACCAAAGCTCATGATATTTACTAATATGTTTCATATTTATTAAAGTCAAAATTACATCCTCAATATTCCAAACATGTTCATACAAATACAAAGAAAGATAATCAACTAAACAATCCAAAGTCTAAACCAGTTTATTCTTCTAAGCCATCCTATGTGTTTCTTGCTGCAGCTGGATCACCTGTATCATGTGTAAAAATGGGGGTTTTTGGGTCAACATAAGTTGGCGAGTGAACCTTATTAGAAAAACATTTATTATTGATTCCTTGTTATCTTTATCATGAAAAATTGTGCAATAATCATATGTGAGCAAATGTAATTAAATCATACAATAACAATAACAATAACAACAACAAACAATAACATACAATAACAAACCAACTTGCATGAATATATAACATGAATGAAACTGTATATGTTGGCAACGTCACGTTCACGCTCATAATGTAATGGGGAACGGACGGCCTATGATAAATGTCTGTGCGATCAAGGCTCAATCAAACGGAGCCGATCGTATGTTGGCAACGCCTGGTTCACGCTCATAATCTAATGGGGAACAGCTCAACGCTCATAATGTAATGGGGAGCGGCGGCCTATGATAATGTATGTACTGAAAATGATAATTTAATCTAAACAATAACCACACAAACAGTTGATACATGTTGAATACACATTTGTTCATGGATATGATGGATGCACAATGATTTAAATATAATAAATGGTAAGACACATGATACACCCAAAAAACGTGATTAAAACGGGGAATTTGTAGAGATTCACTCACATTGGGTGCGTTCGGTTGAAGATGATGAAATGCGCACGAGTTTGGAGGATTGATCGACGAGAACTAACTAACCTAAATAATAAAGGAAAGTATGGTAAATGAGTGGATTTTATTATTAATTTTTAACAGGATTTTTAGATATATTTTTGTGAGTTTAAGGCTATTTTCTATCTTTAAAAACGTTATTTTTAAGTATTTTCAATTGATTTTTAAATTAAATAAATAAATAAATAAAAGTATAAAAAAATGTTGACTTTTGCGTTGACCATTGACCGTTGACCGGGACTGTTGACTGTTTGACCGGTTCGCTAAAGCGTAAGTGTGCGCCGGGTAAGGCTCGAACCCGAGACCTCCCGTACGCGTGCACGCAGCTCTACCAACCGAGCTACGTGTCTAACCCGAAATAATTCTATTTTTAATTATATTTATATACTGTTTTAGTTTATTCAAAATTCTTTTATTTTCAAAAAGGGTTTTAATCGTTGAACCGGAGTGTGCAACAGGTCTCGAACCCGGGACCTGTGGGTTAGTGTTGCACACAGTCCACCGCTGGACTGTGTGTCTAACCTGGTTAATATACCGATTTTTATTATACTTAACAACTTCATTGAGTTAATCCGGTTCAGTTAGAAAAAGAAAACATCTTTATTACAGAGCATACGTGTGTGTCAAGGATCGAACTCGCGGCGTGTGATATATGTGCGCACACAGTCCACCGCTGGACTGTGTGTCTAACCCGAGATAATATCCAATTTATATTAAACTTATAAACAAACTAACTTCATCTTCTTCGTTACAATATCACAGACTACGATTACTCTACTGTTTCTTGTTTAATTCGATTGACAAACATTCAAATGACTAAAATGAAATGGCAGAGAAGATTTTGGAAGTAAACATACCGGAGAAGCGATCTATCTCAGAATTCCGGCGAAGTCGTCGGTTCTGTTTTTATAGATTTCGTCTGAGCGGACAAATTAACAATTTTGATTAGCTAGATGCGGAATTGAAGCACTGAACAAGAATTACCAGAAGGTTTAAAAGGCTATACCGTTTCACAGCGAGAATTGGGAACTTTCAGAAGTTTTCCGGCGAGAGTTAATTATCCGATATCGTCGTCTGAAACTGATTCTGATTGAAGGGTTTGAGTTAGCAAAAGCTTAACAACTGATAGACGATGAAAGAATTGAGAAACTTACTGATTTGATGGAAGACACGGTTTTCCGGCGAAAGTCCGGCGAGTTCAAAAAGCAATTCCGACGATCAGAAACTAGAGTAAACGTGAGAATAGAAGTTCTGGGAATGTAATTGAGTCGCGAAATGAAGCTTTTGTTGAAGTAATTCCATAAGTGAATGTTTTCGGTTATAAAAACCGAACATCACATGAATTCAAGTCCATTCATGACTGAATTGATTAAAAATGTCGGTGTATCGGTTATTAACAGAAAATCGCGATCACTCAAACGTTTTGGACGTTTGGAAGCCGATTACGGTTACAGTTGGCGTAAACCGATTGATTCCTGAGTGAAGTTATCATTTAATTGTTTCCTAGAACTCACAGAAAACATCAAGTGGTGGAGTGGTTATATGTGTGCGTGTTAAGTCTTTAGACTCACCCGGCTGACCCGGGTTCGAATCCCGGCAGCCGGTTTTCTTTTTTATTTATTTTCTTTTCACTTTTTATTAATTATAGTTTTTAAATTCTAATTTGTTAATTAATTATGCATCGTTTAAAATTAAAATAAACATAAATACGCAACGAAAAAATTTATAACTTGATATTCGATTACAAACGAAGCGGGTTTGGAAAACCCGTTTTTGACAAATGTTACAGTATCCCCTACTTTTAGAAATTTCGTCCCGAAATTTAAGTAGTGGTGGTAATAGGAATAAGATGCGGGTATTTTTCGCGCATTGAGTCTTCACGTTCCCAAGTAAACTCAGGTCCCCGTTTCGACTCCCAGCGTACCCTAACAATTGGAATACGACTTCGTCTTAAACGTTTTTCTCCGAAGTCCATGATCTCTACTGGTCTTTCAATGAAATGCATAGATTCATCGATCTGAATATCTTCCAGGAGAATATGGAGATTCTCATCGGCGAGGCACTTCTTCAAGTTTGATACGTGGAATGTGGGGTGAATTCTGTTGAGTTCTTCTGGTAGATCAAGCTTGTATGCTACAGGTCCTACTCTTTCGAGTATCTTGAAAGGTCCTACGTAGCGTGGTGTAGCTTGCCTTTCTGGCCAAAATGAACTACTCCTTTCCACGGTGATACTTTTAAAAGTACATGATCACCAATGTTAAACTCCAAAGGCTTTCGTCGTTTATCTGCATAACTCTTTTGACGACTTTGAGCCGCTAGATTGTTTCGAATTTGATGGATCTTGTTTGTGGTTTCTTGAATCAATTCCGGACCGGTGATTTGAGCTTCCCCAATTTCGTGCCAACATACTGGAGATCGGCACTTACGACCATATAAAGCTTCAAAAGGTGCCGTGCCGATACTTGAATGATAGCTGTTGTTGTACGAAAATTCAACTAATGGTAGATGAGCATCCCAATTTCCCTTGAATTCTATGACACATGCTCGAAGCATATCTTCAAGAGTTTGAATGGTGCGTTCAGATTGTCCATCAGTTTGAGGATGATAAGCGGTACTGAGGTCTAATCGTGTACCCAAAGCGGCTTGTACGGCTTGCCATGTTCGTGAAGTGAAACGACCATCACGATCTGAAATAATGCTTAACGGTACACCATGTCGGCTTACGATTTCGCTGATGTAGATACGAGCTAGCTTCTCGTTCTTGAAATCTTCGCGGATTGGAATAAAGTGAGCTGATTTTGTAAGACGATCAATGATTACCCATATAGTGTCATACCCGCCAGAAGTGCGAGGTAACCCGGTAATGAAATCCATGGTTATGTTTTCCCACTTCCATATAGGTATTTCAGGTTGGACCAGAAGTCCTGAGGGTCTTTGGTGTTCAGCTTTCACCTTGGAACATGTAAGGCACTTGGAAACAAAAACAACAATATCCTTTTTCATTCCAGGCCACCAGTAGGTGTATCGAAGGTCTTGATACATCTTGTCGGCTCCTGGGTGTATAGAGTATCGTGTTTTGTGTGCCTCATTCATAAGGAATTCACGAAGGTTGTTGTGGTCAGGAATCCATATGCGATCTAGATAGTACAGAATACCGTCAGATTTAGTTTCAATTTTAAGTTCAGCTCCATAGGACAGCTCCTTTCGTACTTCGTCTTCCGTAAACATGTTGGGCTTCTCGAATTTGATCTTTAATGTCGGTTATGATTTGCGAACATAGAAGACGAATGGAGTTCGCATAACCCTTTCGACTGAGTGCATCAGCCACCACATTTGCCTTGCCAGGGTGATACCGAATTTCACAGTCGTAGTCATTTAGAAGTTCGACCCATCTTCGTTGCCTCATGTTTAACTCCTTTTGGTTGAAGATATGTTGAAGACTCTTGTGGTCAGCGTATATTTCACACTTAGTACCGTAGAGATAATGTCTCCATATCTTAAGAGCAAACACAACGGCTCTAAGTTCTAGGTCGTGGGTGGTGTAGTTCTTCTCATGAGTCTTGAGTTGTCTCGAAGCATAAGCTATTACCTTTCCTCTTTGCATTAGAACACATCCTAGTCCTTGCCCTGACGCGTCGCAATAAACCACGAAGTCATCACAACCTTCAGGAAGAGTGATGATAGGTGCATCACAGAGTTTTTGTTTAAGGGTTTGGAAGGCTTCTTCTTGTTTGGGTCCCCAAATGAAGGGTTTTCCTTTATGAGTTAAAGCCGTGAGTGGTACAGCAATGCGAGAGAAATTTGAAATGAAACGGCGATATTAACCAGCCAAACCAAGGAATGATCTTACTTCGGTTGGTGTACGTGGCGCTTGCCATTCTTGTACTGCTTTGATCTTTGAGGGGTCGACATGTATTCCCTTGTCATTGACGACATGTCCAAGGAATTGTACCTCTTTTAACCAGAATTCGCATTTGGAGAATTTGGCGTAGAGCTTCTCATTCTCTAAGAGTGTAAGGATGAGTCGAAGGTGCCGTTCATGATCAGACTTAGACTTTGAGTAAATGAGGATGTCGTCGATGAAGACTATAACAAAACGATCGAGATAGGGTTTGCAGACTCTGTTCATTAGATCCATGAAGACAGCTGGAGCGTTGGTTAAACCAAATGGCATGACCATGAATTCACAATGACCATAACGAGTTCGGAAGGCGGTCTTTGGGACGTCTTCTTCATGTACTCTGAGTTGATGATAACCAGAGCGAAGGTCGATTTTTGAAAAACAGCTGGCGCCTTGAAGTTGGTCAAGAAGATCATCAATGCGAGGTAATGGATAGTGATTCTTGATCGTTAACTTGTTGAGTTCTCTGTAGTCGATGCACATGCGAAACGTTCCATCTTTCTTCTTTAGAAAAAGGACAGGTGCACCCCAAGGCGAGGAGCTAGGACGTATGAATCCTTTGTCAGTCAACTCTTGCAATTGACTGGCTAGCTCTTGCATTTCAGAGGGGGCTAACCTATAAGGAGACTTTGCAACTGGTGTAGCACCATGTATAAGATCAATGCGGAATTCGACTTCTCTCAAGGGAGGAAGTCCTGAAATGTCGTCAGGAAAAACTTGCGGAAAATCTTTTACTACTGGGATGTCTTCAAGTTTCTTCTCCATGGTTCCCTTTTTGACGACATGAGTTAAAAAATGCGACATAATTCTTGCGAAGATATTTTTGAGCTTGAAGACAGGACATTAATCTGAGCCCTTTCGATGGGGTTTCTCCAAAGATCCGTAGAGTCTGACCATTTGAAAGAGGAATGCGTATAAACTTTTCGCGGCATACAACTTCAGCCTGATGTTGGCTGAGCCAGTCCATACCAATTATAATGTCAAAGCTTCCCAACTTCATAGGAATGAGGTCAACTGGAAAATCGTGATCGTTTAAGGTGAGAGTACAATTGCGTATAATAGAGTTTAATGAGACCGGTTTTCGTCAGCAACTTCTACTATTATGGATTCCATGAGCTTATCACGAATTTGGTTTAGGATGGGTTCAAACTCTAAGGACACAAAACTTTTATCCGCGCCAGTATCAAACAACATGGATGCATAACTACTATTGATAAGAATCGTACCGTTAACCACATTGCTGTCAGCTCTAGCCTGGTTAGCGTTGATGTTGAAAGCTCTTCCTCTTGCAGGTGGAGGAGCTTGGTTAGCTTGATTCACCGGATTTGCTTGGGCTTGAGCATGTATAATGTTCACCAAACGTGGACAAGTGTTTCTAAAGTGGCTTGGGTCTCCACAATTGTAGCAAGCCCGCATAGGTTGCACCATGGGATAGTTGGGTTGGTAGTATGATTGGGCTAAATGTTGGGTAGGTGGTAGTAGTAGGGGTTGTTGGGCTTGACCCATTATTTGATGGTGGGTTTGGGTTGAGGGTTGGTGGCGGTTCGTTCGCTGAGGTATGCGACAAGTTTGAACAGCGTGACCTGCGCGGCCACAGCCGGTGCAATGTTGGCAGGGATGATCAGGAAAGTGGTGGTATTGGCAACGGTTGCATTTTGGTAATGGGCCAGAGTATGGCCTTTTATATGGTGCAGGTGAGGGGGCAACTTGGGTAATGGGTGCAGCAGGGATAGGGAAATTTGTTTGTGTGACAGCAAAGTTTCTGGTGTTACGTTTCCTCTTGTTAGCAAACTTTGAGGAGGAGGTGGAATGGTTTGAAGTTTGGCCCTCAACGGGGGCTTTCTTTCTCCTATTTAAATTTACCGTTGCGAATTCGATTCTCGTTCAGTTCAGTAGCTAGTTCCATAGCAGCTTCAAGTGTTGCTGGCGAAGTGCTAAGAACTGAATCTTGAATTTTCGAGGGGAGACCTCGAATATAATGCTCGACTAAGCGGTAAACTGGGGTGAACAAGTTAGGGACCATTTGGTTCAACTCTAAGAACCTCTTGTTGTAGGAAGTATGATCTCCCTCCTTTTGCTTCAATGAATGAAATTCATCCTCTAACTTTTTAATCTCACTTCTAGGACAGAATCGTCTCGTCATGATTTCCCTTAACTCCTCCCACGTTAAGGCCATTGCATCTTCGATTCCCCTCTTACCCTTTTCAGTATTCCACCAGGTAAGAGCTACCCCAAATAGTCTCCCGGTTGCGTATCGTACCTTGCGATCCTCGGGACAATCGCAGTTGAGGAAGGGGTTTTCCATTTCCTCAAACCAGTGGAGGAGAGCAGTGACACCTTTGGTCCCTTCAAATTTCGGAGGATCGCAAGACTTAAAATTTTATATGAGCACTTTTTGGTAGGAGGGTTGCCGATGTTCTGGTCTTCTTGCTGGGGAGGATTGGTGGGATTTGTGGCGAGAGCTTGTTGTACTTGAACCACAATGTCAGGAAGCACCGCGGCCATTTGTTTTGCGATTTGGGTGCCCAAGCGTTCATTCGACCTTCCTGACCTTCTACCCCCTCGTTGTTGCCTAGCCGACATCAACAGGAATATACATAAGAAGATTGTGAGTTTATGGAGTCTTTTTAGGTGTCATGTGTCTTTAAAAAAAATAAAAATAACATAAACATCAATAATGCAACTACATCCATAGGATGTCTTGGGTTTGCTCATGTTGGGCCTCAAATGTCCCCCATACCTTCACCTGTATAGTCATGTGGGCCCCCATGACTATTGGCTTAGTAGGATTCACATTGGTATTGGCGGTTTAACACTCGCATCACCCGAATGAAAACCATGAAATATGTTTACGAGATGTATGGTCGGAAGGTGTCCAGGTGTAGACACAATGACAACTCAAAGTGGGTTAGCTCACACGACGTTTGGTATAGCATGTTTTGGCCTAATAGGTCCTTCGTACTCTCATCGTTAGTCCCCAGGTAGGCAAACTGGTACTTTATTTTGGATTTATACGAATGCCAAGCCTAGACAGGACGTTCCGACTACCGGTACTTGTACCCTTCCAGTTACTACATGCCCGTCATGAGAACCACTTTGATGTGATTTGAAAATACAAAAATCATTGCAAAAAAAATCATGGAAGTGATGTGGTGTGTGCTCTCATGGATACGATATGTTATGAGAATATGATTCATGATAGGCATTGTAACATTTGTAAAAATCGGGTTTTCAAAACCCGCTCCGTTTTGTAATCGAATATCAAGTTATAAAAGTTATGACAATATTTATGATTATTTTGATTTAAAACGATACATAATTAATAAATAAACTAAACTATAAAAATTATATTTGATAAAAAGTTAAAATAAAATAAATAAAAAAATTATGATGCTGTCGGGACTCGAACCCGGGTCAGCCAAGACACACTTCAGCGACTTAACACCCACTCACAAGACCACTCCGCCACATTGTGTTTTCTTCTAACTCTAGGAACACAAATGAAATTTATACACAAACCCAGTTAAAACCGGTTGCGCCATCTGAGAAACGGTAATCGGCAAACCAATCGTCAATTCGTTGTTTATTCACACATTCAGTTTATAACCGATGCACCGACGGTCTTTAATCAAATCGGAATTGATTAAACATAAAGCCTCATCATTACCGGTTTTAAAACCGAAAAATCATCAAGTCCAGAGTTCTTCAACTTCAGACCACTCTCGCGACTCAGAGATATCATACCAATACTCCATTTCATTTTCGTCGCATTTTCAGACCATCAGAACGCCTAGATCAGCTCGCCGGAATTTTCTGCAAAAGTCGCCAGAAAACCGTATTCAACTCAAACCGGTAATATACCTCTACTTTACTGTTTCAATCAATTGTTAGAACCTTACTAACATTAACCCATCGCTCATAATCAACCACAGACGACATTACTGGACTTTCTGTTTTCACCGAAAAACTTCTGGAATTGTCGGAAACTCACTGATTACCGGTATGCTCATTCCAACGTGCTGATAATCAATACTCATTAGTTCAATTTCACATCTAATCCCTTAAACCTGTTAATTGATTCTCACAGCCGAAGGTTCCAAAACAGAGCCGACGAACTTCGCCGGATCCTCTGAAGAAGACGATCTATTCGGTATTTTCTTCCCCAAACTTTTCGGTTCAATGCATTCAAATTGGTCATCATGTTCATTAACTAAATTAATCGCGTATTAGTTGTTTTGATTGATGTCTGTGTTTGTAATGAAGAAGACGAGTTCAAAGATGACATAAGATTAATTAAAATCGGAATTAAAAACGGGTTAGACACACAGTCCAGCGGTGGACTGTGTGCAAAATACACACGCACTTCCCGAGTTCGATTCCTGCTATACGCACTCCTTATATAATAAAACGCCTTTTTGTTTAAAAACTAAACCGGGATAACTCAGTTAGTTATTAAGTATAATAGAAACCGAGATAATAACCATGTTAGACACACAGTCCAGCGGTGGACTGTGTGCAACATGAACCATACGTCGCGCGTTCGAAACCCGTCACTAGCACCGGTCCGATTGAATTAAAATGTTTTTGCAAATAAAGGAAATTCGGTTAAATTGAATAAGTGTATAAATATAATTAAAAACAAGATTATTTCGGGTTAGACACGTAGCTCAGTTGGTAGAGCTGCGTGCACGCGTACGGGAGGTCTCGGGTTCGAGCCTCACCCAGCGCAAACCATGTCATTGACCGAACCGGTCAACAAGTCAACGGTCAACGGTCAATGCAAAATAAATAATTTTTTTTATTTTTTTTTATTTATTTAATTTAATTTAAAAATCAATTAAAAATACTTAAAAATAACATTTTTAAAGATAGAAAATAGCCTTAAACTCACAAAAATATATCTACAAATTTCATTAAAATCCTTAATAAAATCCACTCATTTAATATATTTTTTCCGTTATTATTTAGGTTAGTATTCCTCGTTGATCCGCTCATCTAATTCGTGCGCATCTCACCATCTCCAATCCAACGCACCCAATGTGAGTGAATCTTACAAATTCCCGTTTTAATCACGTTTTGGGGTGTATCATGTGTCTTTGTATATATATTATAGTTAAACTATAGTGCATACATCATATCATGAACATGTGTATTCAGTTTGTTTCTGTTGTGTAGTTATTGTTGGATGCAAGTTTATTATTTTCAGTACATGCAATTTCATAGGCCGCCGCTCCCCATTACATTATGAGCGTTGAGCATGTTCCCCATTTCATTATGAGGTTGAACCTGGCGTGCCCACATACGATCGGCTCCGTTTGATTGAGCCTTGATCGCACAGACATTTTCATTTTCAGTACATGCAATACGATCGGCTCCGTTTGATTGAGCTTTGATCGCACAGTTTCATTTATGTTATTTACAGTATGATGTTGGTATGTTCATGTATGCTGTCATATGTTATTGTATGTTATAGTGTGACTGCTATTTGCCATTGCTTGATTATTTACATTTGCTCATCTATGATTATGCACAAATTTTCATTGATAAACTAACAATTAATTTATTAATAAATGTTTATCTAATAAGGTTCACTCGCCAACTTATGTTGACCCAAAAACTCCCATTTTTACACATGATACAGGTGAACCAGCAGCAGCTAGGAACACATAGGACTTGGACTAGAAGAATAAAACGATTTAGAGTTGGGATTGTTATGTTGGTTTATTTTATTTGTATTGAATGAACATGTTTGGATTTTTGGAAATGTAACTTTGACTTTATTAAATATGAAACATATTAGTAAATGTCATGAGCTCTGGTGATAACCCAATTATGCCCCGACTCTTATTCCGCTGCGGGTCGGGGTGTGACAGATTGGTATCAGAGCCATGACTATACGGATATAGGATAGGTTATTAGACCCTTAGAGCCTATACTATAGTCGATTAGAAACTTATAAGAATTTTATGTGTTACATGCCAAATTTCATGATGTTTATATGTTTTATGTTAAATGTTACATTTGATATTGTGCAAGCTTGTTCATAAGTATGTATTATCATATAATGCCTATCATGACTCGTATACTCATAACATATCACATCCATGAAAGCACACACCACATCATGATTGCTTTTACAATGATTTTCGTGTTTTCAAATCTCATCAAAGTGAGTTCTCATGACGGGCATGTAGTAACTGGAAGGGTACCAGTACCGGTAGTCGGAACGTCCTGTCTAGGCTGGCATTCATATAAATCCAAAATAAAGGACCAGTTTGCCTACCTGGGGACTAACGATGAGAGTACGAAGTACCTATTAGGCCAAAGCATGCTATACCAAACGTCGTGGGAGCTAACCCCACTTTGAGTTGTCATTGTGTCTACACCTGGACACGTTCCGACCAAACATCGCATGAACATATTTTGTGGTTTGCATTCGGGGATGCGAGTGTTAAATTGCCAATACCAATGTGAATCCTACCAAGCCAATAGCCATGGGGGCCCACATGACTATGTAGGTGAAGGTATGGGGACATTTGAGGCCCAACATGAGCGAATCCAAGACATCCTATGGATGTAGTTGCATTATTGATATTTGTGTTATTTTCATTTTCTTAAAGACACATGACACCTAAAAAGACACCATAAACTCACAATCTTCTCATTTTATGATCCTGTAGATGTCGTCTAGACAGCAACGAAGGGGTAAAGATCGGGAAGGTCTCAGGAACGTTTGGCCACTCAGATCGCGAAACAAATGGCCACGATACTGCCTGACATTGTGGTCCAAGTACAACAAGCCCTTGCTTCAAATCCTACTAACCCACCCCAATAACAGGACCAGAACATCGACAACCCTCCTACCAGCAAGTGCTCTTACAAACATTTTAAGTCCTGTGATCCTCCTAAATTTGAAGGGACCGACGGTGTCACTGCTCTCCTACATTGGTTCGAGGAGATGGAAAACACCTTTCTAAACTGCGATTATCCTAAGGATCGCAAGGTTAGATACGCCAGCGGGAGACTATTTGGGGTAGCTCTCACTTGGTGGAATACTGAGAAAGGGAAGAGGGAACTGAAGATGCGATGGCCTTAACTTGGGAGGAGTTAAGGGAAATCATGACTAGGCGTTTCTGTCCTAGAAGTGAAATTAAAAAGCTGGAGGACGAATTTCATTCTCTAAAGCAAAAGGTGGGTGATCACACTACATATAACAAGAGGTTCTTGGAGTTGAACCAAATGGTTCCAAATTTGATCACCCCAACCTATCGTCTGATCGAGCACTATATTCGAGGACTTCCCTCGAAAATCCAAGATTCAGTTCTCAGCGTTTCACCAGTAACACTTGAAGCTGCTATGGAGTTAGCAACTGAACTGACCGAAAACCGAATTCGCAACGGGAAGTTCAAAGAAGAGAAGAAGAAAGCCCCTGTTGAGGGACAAACTTCAAACCACCCCATTCCTTCCTCTAAGTTCGCTAATAAGAGGAAGCGCAACACCAGAAATTTTGCAGTTACTCAAACCAACTCCCCTATTCCTGCTGCACCCATTACTCAAGTCACTCCTTCACCCGCACCATACAGAAGACCCTACACAGGCCCGTTATCAAAATGTAACCGTTGCCAATATCACCATTCCCCTGATCATCCTTGTCAATATTGTACCGGCTGCGGTCGCGCGGGTCATAATGTTCAAACTTGCCGCATGCCTCAACGAACGAACCGCCATCAACCTATAACCCAAACCCACCAACAAATAATGGGCCAAGGCCAACAACCCCTACTACCACCCACTCAACATTTAGCCCAAACATATTACCAGCCCAATTATCCTATGGGTCAACCAATGCGGGCTTGCTACAATTGTGGCGACCCAAGCCATTTCCGAAACACTTGTCCAAGGTTGGTTAATATTATTCATGCTCAGGCCCAAGCCAACCCGGTGAACCAAGCAAACCAAGCTCTCCCACCTGCAAGAGGGAGAGCTTTCAATATCAACGCTAACCAGGCCAGAGCTGACGGCAATGTGGTCAACGGTACGTTCCTTATAAATGTAGATATGCCTCTATGTTATTTGATACTGGTGCGGATAGAAGTTTTGTGTCTTTAGAATTTGAACCTATCTTAAGCAAAAATTGGGATAAGCTCACGGAATCCATAACGGTATAAGTTGCGGACGGGAAACCAGTTTCATTAGACTCTATTTTACGCAACTGTACACTCACCTTAAACAACCACGATTTCTCAGTCGACCTTATTCCTATGAAGCTGGGAAGTTTTGACATCATAATCGGTATGGATTGGCTCAGTCAACATCAGGCGGAAGTTGTATGTCGTGAAAAATTTATTCGTATTCCTCTTTCAAACGGTCAGACTCTTCGAATCATTGGAGAAACCTCGTCGAAAGGGCTCAGCTTAATGTCTTGTCTTCAAGCTCAAAAGTATCTTCGCAAGAATTATGTCGCGTTTTTAGCTCATATCATCAAAAAGGGAACCATCGAGAAGAAACTTGAAGACATTCCTGTAGTAAAAGACTTCCCACAAGTTTTTCCTGACGACATTTCAGGACTTCCTCCAATTAGAGACGTCGAATTCCGTATTGATCTTATACCTGATGCTACACCAGTTGCAAAGTCTCCATATAGGTTAGCCCCCTCTGAAATGCAAGAGCTAGCCAGTCAATTGCAAGAGTTGGCTGACAAGGGATTCATACGTCCTAGCTCGTCGCCTTGGGGTGCACCTGTCCTTTTTGTAAAAAAGAAAGATGGATCTTTTCGTATGTGCATCGACTACAGAGAGCTCAACAAGTTAACAATCAAGAATCGCTATCCTTTACCTCGCATTGATGATCTTCTTGACCAACTACAAGGTGCCAGCTGCTTTTCAAAAATCGATCTTCGATCTGGCTATCATCAACTTAGAGTGCATGAAGAAGACGTCCCTAAGACTGCTTTTCGAACTCGTTATGGCCACTATGAATTCATGGTTATGCCATTTGGATTAACCAACGCACCAGCTGTCTTCATGGACCTAATGAACAGAGTCTGCAAACCTTATCTTGATCGATTTGTTATAGTCTTCATCGACGATATTCTTATTTATTCAAAATCTAAAGCTGATCATGAGCGTCATCTTCGACTCGTTCTTGCACTTCTAGAAAAGGAAAAGCTTTATGCCAAGTTCTCCAAATGTGAATTCTGGTTAAAAGAGGTGCAATTCCTCGGGCATGTAGTCAATGACAAGGGAATACATGTTGACCCTTCAAAGATCAAAGCAGTTCAAGAATGGCAAGCTCCACGTACACCAACTGAAGTAAGATCTTTTCTTGGACTAGCTGGCTATTATCGTCGATTCATTTCAAACTTCTCTCGCATTGCTGTCCCACTCACGGCTTTAACTCATAAGGGAAAACCTTTCATATGGGGACCCAAGCAAGAAGAAGCCTTTCAAACTCTTAAACAAAAACTTTGTGATGCACCAATCCTCACTCTTCCTGAAGGTTGTGATGATATTGTAGTCTATTGCGACGCGTCAGGGCAAGGATTAGGCTCCGTTCTCATGCAAAGAGGAAAAGTCATAGCTTATGCCTCGAGACAACTCAAGACGCATGAAAAGAACTACACCACTCATGACCTAGAACTTGGAGCCGTTGTATTCGCTCTTAAGATATGGAGACATTATCTCTATGGCACTAAGTGTGAAATATACACTGACCACAAGAGTCTTCAACATATCTTCAATAAAAAAGAGTTAAACATGAGGCAACGAAGATGGGTCGAACTTCTGAATGATTACGACTGTGAAATTAGATACCACCCTGGTAAAGCAAATGTGGTGGCTGATGCACTTAGTCGAAAGGGTTATGCGAACTCCATTCATCTTCTATGTTCGCAAATTATAACCGACATTAAAGATCAAATTCGAGAAGCCCAACACATTTCAATAACAGAAGAAGATGTACGAAAGGAGATGTCCTGTGGAGCCGAGCTAAAACTTGAAACTAAATCAGACGGTATTCTGTATTACCTAGATCGTATCTGGATTCCTAACCACAACAATCTTCGTGAAACTCTTATGAATGAAGCTCACAAAACGCGATATTCTATACACCCAGGAGCCGATAAGATGTATCAAGACCTACGATACACCTATTGGTGGCCTGGAATGAAGAAGGATATTGCCGTTTTTGTTTCCAAGTGCCTCACATGTTCCAAGGTGAAGGCTGAACACCAAAGACCCTCAGGACTTCTAGTCCAACCGTAAATACCTGTATGGAAGTGGGAAAATATAACCATGGATTTCATTACCGGGTTACCTCGCACTTCTGGTGGGTATGACACTATATGGGTGATTATAGACCGACTTACAAAATCAGCTCACTTTATTCCTATCCGCGAAGATTTCAAGAACGAAAAGCTTGCACGTATTTATATCAACGAAATCGTAAGCCGGCATGGGGTACCGTTAAGTATTATTTCTGATCGTGATGGTCGTTTCACCTCACGAACATGGCAAGCAGTACAATCCGCTATGGGCACACGATTAGATCTCAGTACCGCCTATCATCCTCAAACTGATGGACAGTCTGAACGCACCATTCAAACTCTTGAAGATATGCTTAGAGCATGTGTCATAGACTTCAAGGGAAATTGGGACGCCCACCTACCATTAGTAGAATTTTCGTATAACAACAGCTATCATTCGAGCATCGGCATGGCACCTTTTGAAGCCTTATATGGACGTAAGTGCCGATCTCCTGTATGTTGGCACGAAATTGGGGAAGCACAAATTACTGGTCCAGAATTGATCCAACAAACCACAGACAAGATCCATCAAATTCGAAACAATCTTCTAGCGGCTCAAAGTCGTCAAAAGAGTTATGCAGATAAATGACGGAAGCCCTTAGAGTTTAACATTGGTGATCATGTGCTTTTAAAAGTATCACCGTGGAAGGGAGTAGTTCGTTTTGGTCAAAAGGGGAAGCTAGCACCTCGTTACGTAGGACTTTTCAAGATACTCGAAAGAGTAGGTCCTGTAGCATACAAGCTTGACCTACCAGAAGAACTCAACAGGATTCATCCCACATTCCACGTGTCGAACTTGAAGAAGTGCCTCGCTGATGAGAATCTCCATATTCCGCTGGAAGATATTCAGATTGATGAATCTATGCATTTTATTGAAAGACCAGTGGAGATCATGGACTACGGGGAGAAACGTCTTCGACGAAGTCGCATTCCAATTGTTAGGGTACGCTGGGAGTCGAAACGGGGACCTGAGTTTACTTGGGAACGTGAAGACTCAATGCGTGAAAAATACCCGCATCTTTTTCCTACTACTTCAACTACTTAAATTTCGGGACGAAATTCCTAAAAGTAGGGGATACTGTAACATTTGTAAAAATCAGGTTTTCAAAACCCGCTCCGTTTTGTAATCGAATATCAAGTTATAAAAGTTACGTCGAATATTTATGATTATTTTGATTTAAAACGATACATAATTAATAAATAAACTAAACTATAAAAATTATATTTGATAAAAAGTTAAAATAAAATAAATAAAAAAATTATGATGCTGTCGGGACTCGAACCCGGGTCAGCCAAGACACACTTCAGCGACTTAACACCCACTCACAAGACCACTCCGCCACATTGTGTTTTCTGCTAACTCTAGGAACACAAATGAAATTTATACACAAACCCAGTTAAAACCGGTTGCGCCATCTGAGAAACGGTAATCGGCAAACCAATCGTCAATTCGTTGTTTATTCACACATTCAGATTATAACCGATGCACCGACGGTCTTTAATCAAATCGGAATTGATTAAACATAAAGCCTCATCATTACCGGTTTTTAAAACCGAAAAATCATCAAGTCCAGAGTTCTTCAACTTCAGACCACTCTCGCGACTCAGAGATATCATACCAATACTCCATTTCATTTTCGTCGCATTTTCAAACCATCAGAACGCCTAGATCAGCTCGCCGGAATTTTCTGCAAAAGTCGCCAGAAAACCGTATTCAACTCAAACCGGTAAAATACCTCTACTTTACTGTTTCAATCAATTGTTAGAACCTTACTAACATTAACCCATCGCTCATAATCAACCACAGACGACATTACTGGACTTTCTGTTTTCACCGGAAAACTTCTGGAATTGTCGGAAACTCACTGATTACCGGTATGCTCATTCCAACGTGCTGATAATCAATACTCATTAGTTCAATTTCACATCTAATCCCTTAAACCTGTTAATTGACTCTCACAGCCGAAGGTTCCAAAACAGAGCCGACGAACTTCGCCGGATCCTCTGAAGAAGACGATCTATTCGGTATTTTCTTCCCCAAACTTTTCGGTTCAATGCATTCAAATTGGTCATCATGTTCATTAACTAAATTAATCGCGTATCAGTTGTTTTGATTGATGTCTGTGTTTGTAATGAAGAAGACGAGTTCAAAGATGACATAAGATTAATTAAAATCGGAATTATAAACGGGTTAGACACACAGTCCAGCGGTGGACTGTGTGCAAAATACACACGCACGTCCCGAGTTCGATTCCTGCTATACGCACTCCTTATATAATAAAACGCCTTTTTGTTTAAAAACTAAACCGGGATAACTCAGTTAGTTATTAAGTATAATAGAAACCGAGATAATAACCAGGTTAGACACACAGTCCAGCGGTGGACTGTGTGCAACATGAACCATACGTCGCGCGTTCGAAACCCGTCACTAGCACCGGTCCGATTGAATTAAAATGTTTTTCCAAATAAAGGAAATTCGGTTAAATTGAATAAGTGTATAAATATAATTAAAAACAAGATTATTTCGGGTTAGACACGTAGCTCAGTTGGTAGAGCTGCGTGCACGCGTACGGGAGGTCTCGGGTTCGAGCCTCACCCAGCGCAAACCATGTCATTGACCGAACCGGTCAACAAGTCAACGTCAACGGTCAACGCAAAATAAATAATTTTTTTTATTTATTTTTATTTAATTTAATTTAAAAATCAATTAAAAATACTTAAAAATAACATTTTTAAAGATAGAAAATAGCCTTAAACTCACAAAAATATATCTACAAATTTCATTAAAATCCTTAATAAAATCCACTCATTTAATATATTTTTTCCGTTATTATTTAGGTTAGTATTCCTCGTTGATCCGCTCATCTAATTCGTGCGCATCTCACCATCTCCAATCCAACGCACCCAATGTGAGTGAATCTTACAAATTCCCCGTTTTAATCACGTTTTGGGGTGTATCATGTGTCTTTGTATATATATTATAGTTAAACCATAGTGCATACATCATATCATGAACATGTGTATTCAGTTTGTTTCTGTTGTGTAGTTATTGTTGGATGCAAGTTTATTATTTTCAGTACATGCAATTTCATAGGCCGCCGCTCCCCATTACATTATGAGCGTTGAGCATGTTCCCCATTTCATTATGAGGTTGAACCTGGCGTGCCCACATACGATCGGCTCCGTTTGATTGAGCCTTGATCGCACAGACATTTTCATTTTCAGTACATGCAATACGATCGGCTCCGTTTGATTGAGCCTTGATCGCACAGTTTCATTATGTTATTTACAGTATGATGTTGGTATGTTCATGTATGCTGTCATATGTTATTGTATGTTATAGTGTGACTGCTATTTGCCATTGCTTGATTATTTACATTTGCTCATCTATGATTATGCACAAAATTTCATTGATAAACTAACAATTAATTTATTAATAAATGTTTATCTAATAAGGTTCACTCGTCAACTTATGTTGACCCAAAAACTCCCATTTTTACACATGATACAGGTGAACCAGCAGCAGCTAGGAACACATAGGACTTGGACTAGAAGAATAAAACGATTTAGAGTTGGGATTGTTATGTTGGTTTATTTGCTTTGTATTGAATGAACATGTTTGGATTTTTGGAAATGTAACTTTGACTTTATTAAATATGAAACATATTAGTAAATGTCATGAGCTTTGGTGATAACCCAATTATGCCCCGACTCTTATTCCGCTGCGGGTCGGGGTGTGTCAGGCATTGTATAATATGTACTTATGAACATGCTTGCATAACATTGAATGTAACATTAAACATAAAACATATAAACATCATGAATTTTGCATGTAACACACAAAAATTTTTAAAATTTCTAATCAACTATAGTATAGGCTCTAAGGGTCTAATAACCTATCCTATATCCCTATAGTCATGGCTCTGATACCAATCTGTCACACCCCGACCCGCAGCAGAATAAGAGTCGGGGCATAATTGGGTTATCACCAAAGCTCATGATATTTACTAATATGTTTCATATTTATTAAAGTCAAAATTACATCCTCAATAATCCAAACATGTTCATACAAATACAAAGAAAGATAAGCAACTAAACAATCCAAAGTCTAAACCAGTTTATTCTTCTAAGCCATCCTATGTGTTTCTTGCTGCAGCTGGATCACCTGTATCATGTGTAAAAATGGGGGTTTTTGGGTCAACATAAGTTGGCGAGTGAACCTTATTAGAAAAACATTTATTATTGATTCCTTGTTATCTTTATCATGAAAAATTGTGCAATAATCATATGTGAGCAAATGTAATTAAATCATACAATAACAATAACAATAACAACAACAAACAATAACATACAATAACAAACCAACTTGCATGAATATATAACATGAATGAAACTGTATATGTTGGCAACGTCACGTTCACGCTCATAATGTAATGGGGAACGGACGGCCTATGATAAATGTCTGTGCGATCAAGGCTCAATCAAACGGAGCCGATCGTATGTTGGCAACGCCTGGTTCACGCTCATAATGTAATGGGGAACAGCTCAACGCTCATAATGTAATGGGGAGCGGCGGCCTATGATAATGTATGTACTGAAAATGATAATTTAATCTAAACAATAACCACACAAACAGTTGATACATGTTGAATACACATTTGTTCATGGATATGATGGATGCACAATGATTTAAATATAATAAATGGTAAGACACATGATACACCCAAAAAACGTGATTAAAACGGGGAATTTGTAGAGATTCACTCACATTGGGTGCGTTCGGTTGAAGATGATGAAATGCGCACGAGTTTGGAGGATTGATCGACGAGAACTAACTAACCTAAATAATAACGGAAACTATGGTAAATGAGTGGATTTTATTATTAATTTTTAACAGGATTTTTAGATATATTTTTGTGAGTTTTAAGGCTATTTTCTATCTTTAAAAACGTTATTTTTAAGTATTTTCAATTGATTTTTAAATTAAATAAATAAATAAAAATATAAAAAAAATGTTGACTTTTGCGTTGACCATTGACCGTTGACCGGGACTGTTGACTGTTTGACCGGTTCGCTAAAGCGTAAGTGTGCGCCGGGTAAGGCTCGAACCCGAGACCTCCCGTACGCGTGCACGCAGCTCTACCAACTGAGCTACGTGTCTAACCCGAAATAATTCTGTTTTTAATTATATTTATATACTGTTTTAGTTTATTCAAAATTCTTTTATTTTCAAAAAGGGTTTTAATCGTTGAACCGGAGTGTGCAACAGGTCTCGAACCCGGGACCTGTGGGTTAGTGTTGCACACAGTCCACCGCCGGACTGTGTGTCTAACCTGGTTAATATACCGATTTTTATTATACTTAACAACTTCAGTGAGTTAATCCGGTTCAGTTAGAAAAAGAAAACATCTTTATTACAGAGCATACGTGTGTGTCAAGGATCGAACTCGCGGCGTGTGATATATGTGCGCACACAGTCCACCGCTGGACTGTGTGTCTAACCCGAGATAATATCCAATTTATATTAAACTTATAAACAAACTAACTTCATCTTCTTCGTTACAATATCACAGACTACGATTACTCTACTGTTTCTTGTTTAATTCGATTGACAAACATTCAAATGACTAAAATGAAATGGCAGAGAAGATTTTGGAAGTAAACATACCGGAGAAACGATCTATCTCAGAATTCCGGCGAAGTCGTCGGCTCTGTTTTTATGGATTTCGTCTGAGCGGACAAATTAACAATTTTGATTAGCTAGATGCGGAATTAAAGCACTGAACAAGAATTACCAGAAGGTTTAAAAGGCTATACCGTTTCATAGCGAGAATTGGGAACTTTCAGAAGTTTTCCGGCGAGAGTTAATTATCCGATATCGTCGTCTGAAACTGATTCTGATTGAAGGGTTTGAGTTAGCAAAAGCTTAACAACTGATAGACGATGAAAGAATTGAGAAACTTACTGATTTGATGGAAGACACGGTTTTCCGGCGAAAGTCCGGCGAGTTCAAAAAGCAATTCCGATGTTCAGAAACTAGAGTAAACGTGAGAATAGAAGTTCTGGGAATGTAATTGAGTCGCGAAATGAAGCTTTTGTTGAAGTAATTCCAGAAGTGAATGTTTTCGGTTATAAAAACCGAACATCACATGTATTCAAGTCCATTCATGACTGAATTGATTAAAAATGTCGGTGTATCGGTTATTAACAGAAAATCACGATCACTCAAACGTTTTGGACGTTTGGAAGCCGATTACGGTTACAGTTGGCGTAAACCGATTGATTCCTGAGTGAAGTTATCATTTAATTGTTTCGTAGAACTCACAGAAAACATCAAGTGACGGAGTGGTTATATGTGTGCGTGTTAAGTCTTTAGACTCACCCGGCTGACCCGGGTTCGAATCCCGGCAGCCGGTTTTCTTTTTTATTTATTTTCTTTTCACTTTTTATTAATTATAGTTTTTCAATTCTAATTTGTTAATTAATTATGCATCGTTTAAAATTAAAATAAACATAAATACGCAACGAAAAAATTTATAACTTGATATTCGATTACAAACGAAGCGGGTTTGGAAAACCCGTTTTTGACAAATGTTACAGGCGGGCCTCTGCGATTCATCAGCCCGTGTAGAAGGTTAAGCAAGGCGATGTTTTTTCTGATTGGCACTCCTGTAGGGAGTGGTATAAGGGCATCTTCCCGCCGGCGGAGGTGAAGCGCCAGGAGGAAAAAGACCATGAAGCTACTTAGGAGTCATATCTGCAAGAGTCTGCCCTTGCCTCGTCCACCATAAATAGAATTGTGCGCGAATAGCGCATTATGAACAAGGAGTGGGACGAGGTTGAGCTTGAGAAGGCGAAGGCCAAGCTTGAGAAAGAGAAGACGTTGAAGATGCTTGTTGATTTTGAGGTGGAAAAGGCCCAATTTGAGAAAGAGAAGAAGACTGAAGAGTGGGCTACGATATCATGGAAGCGCAAGTGTGAGGCATCTGCTGCGCAGTATGCGGATGATCGCAAGCGCTTTGTGGAGGCTTGCGAGCGTGGCAAAAAAGAAAAAGCTTCTCTGCGCAATGAAATTGAGAAACTCAAAAAAGAGAAAGCTGATGCAGTTGCGGCAGCAGAAGAGGCGCGCTCACATAGAGAAAGGAGCGAGCAGAATGAGGTATCAACCAAAATGACTCTTCTTCTTAAGAATAAAGAAATTGATGATCTAACTGCTATGCTCTTTGACCAGGAGCGGCTGCAAGCTGAGGTTGACAGTTTGAAAAAAGATGTCAACCTTCACCGAACATAGAAAGCCGAGTTGATCCGCCGTTTGACTGAAGGCGAACAAAAACTTAACAACACGGAGGTCGCTCGCGCTACTGCAGAAAGCTTGACCGAATCCCTCATGAACCATCTTACCTGGTTGCGAGAGTATGGGATTGTGGAGGTAATATTCCCTTTTCTTTATATGTCTGTTTGATTGTCGCAACATCTACTAATTGTTTTTGTGTACAGATCGCAAATGTTATCCTTAACTCTACGGGGTTAGATGAGAGAGTGGCAGAATTGATGATGGCGGCGCGCAATGACGGTCATGCCGAGGGCTATAGAGAATGCACTTTGCACGTGGCTCATGCGCTGAAGACCGAATGGGATACCAGCCGTGCTGCCATGCATGGGCTAAATACTGCTGCCATTTATTCTGCTGCCAAAGAAAAATATGATCAATTGTAAATTCCGATTATGGACCTTGTGGAAGCTGCGCTGCAACAAGGCGACTTTGTTGATAAGCTAAAGGAGATCTTTTCTTTAGCAGAGAAGCAGGCGGGAACCAAGTCCATAGAATAGGAAATTTGTAATTTTTTACTGTATGATAATTTGTAACGTTGCGCTTCTGCGCAAGTATTGTGAATATAATATATTTCAGTTTTACAATGTTTGCATGGAACCAATTACTTGAGTAGGATAGACAAATGAACAATTTTTTCTCATGTGTGAGCGTAAGTATTAAAGTAGCTTGTGGCTCATGAGTTTGTGTTTTTGTTTATCCAAAGGAATTACATGCATTTGTAAATGAACATATATAAGACTGTAAGTAGTGGCAAAGTATTTTATTCATACTGACAAAGCGTAAGGCTATGGCTGCCACTAAGATTACATAACAAAATAAAGTAAGCAGTCTCGTTACGCAACACTGAGAAGTTGCTTAGAGGACTGAGATTACATATAACATCGGCGTAGTTGTTGGGCGTTCCAGGTTCTAGGAACGTTGGATTCGTCCATATGTTTCAGAGTGTACGCGCCTTTTCCCAATACTTCATTTATCACGTACGGACCTTCCCATCGCGGGCTAACTTCCCCGGTTATTCGGCATTCGACGCTTCATTATCGCGAAGAAAAAAGTCACCAGGCAAAAAGGAACAGGTGCGCACCCTTTTGTTGTAATACTTTTCAAGCTGGGACTTGTATTTAGCTTCGCGAATTACTGCATTTTCTCATCGGTCTTCCAATAAGTCTAGGTCGATGCGCCTTTGTTCTTCGTTATCTTGTTTTTCCAAAGCTAGCATTCTTGGAGATGGTAACCCAATTTCGGCAGGAATCACAGCTTCCGTGCCGTACACAAGGCTAAAAGGAGTTTCTCCAGTGCTAGTCTTGGGCATCGTTCGGTGTGCCCACAAGATGCTAGGCAATTCGTCAACCCACCCCCACCGTGCCGTGCCAAGGCGGGCCTTGATACCATCGACCAACTGTTTGTTTATGCTTTCAACTTGACCATTTACTTGTGGGTGTGCAACAGAAGCGAAAACATGTTGGATTCCTACTTCGGTCATCCATGTTTGCAACTCTTCAGCCATTAAATTTGGACCGTTGTCTGAAATAATGCGCATGGGCAGACCAAAACGGCAAATAATGTATTCCCAGATGAATTTGCGAATTACCATCGTTATAGTAGAAGCTAATGGTTTGGCTTCAACCCATTTAGTGAAGTAATCGACCGCAACGATGATAAGCTTTACTGCGCCGGGCGCATCTGGAAATGGTCCCACTAAATCAATGGCCCATTGTTGAAATGGCCAAGCTGTTGTGATGGGTACCAAAGGATTCTTTGGGCGCAACATTTTAGGGGCATGCCTTTGGCAGGACATGCACTTCCGCAAGATCTCTACCGCGTCAATGTACATTCCGGGCCAATAATACCCTGCGCTTTTTACTTTGGCTACGACCATGCGCGGACCAAAATGTATGCCACATAGTCCCTCATGAATCTCCCTGATCAGGTATTGCGCGTCATGTTTGTCAACACAGCGGAGCGAAGGACCCATGTAAGAGCATTGGTACAGAATACCGTCAATCATTTCATAATTGAGGGCTTTGCATCGTAACTTTCGTGCTTGCGCTCTATCTTCTGGTAAAGAACCATGCAACAGATACATCATTATTGGAGACATCCATGATGGATCTCCTACTTCGACCATTGTCACTTGCCTGAGAGGGACTGATGGATTACTTAAAACCTTGATGCGAGCTTCTTTTGCCAAATGCTTGAAAGTAGTTGCAGCAAGTTTACTTAGAGGGTCAGCATGTTTGTTTTCGCTTCGCTTGACGTGTGTGATTTTGAAATTGTTGGAACTGTGCTATAAGAGCCTTGGCTTGCGCCAAGTATAGAGCCATGATACTTCCCTTTGCATCGTACGTTCCAATTACTTGCTCAGCAACTAGTAATGAATCAACATGGGCTTCTAAATTTTTTGCGCCCATTTTGATAGCGAGGCGTAAGCCTGCTAGGAAAGCTTCATATTCGGCCTCGTTGTTGGTGCTTTTAAAATCCAACCGAATTGCATATGTGAATTCTGCTCCCTCTGGACTCATTAATCGAAGACCTGCTCCAGCTCCATCACTGTTTGATGCGCCATCCGTAAACAATGTCCAGGCTCTGTTGTCAATGACTAGGACTGGGTTTTGGATTGCTTGGCATTCTTCAAGCTTATCAGCAGGAATTTCAGCGATGAAATCTGCCAAAACTTGGCCTTTGATAGCTGGTCTAGGTTTATAACAGATGTTATAACCTCCCAATTCTACTGCCCATTTCGCAAGTTGTCCAGAAACGTCTGGTTTGGCCAGGACTTGGCCAATGTGAAAGTTTGTTAAAACTGTAATAACATGTCCAGAAGAGTATCTTCGCAGCCTGCGCGAAGCATGGACCAATGCTAAAACTAATTTCTCCATGATTGAATACCTTGTCTCTGGATCGTTCAACATCTTGCTGATATAATAAATTGGAGACTGGACCCCTTCGCGCTTTACCAACAAGACAGCACCTACTGCTACCTCAGATGCAACAAGATATAAGACCATGGGTTCTTTTTCTCGAGGAGCTGTAAGTGTGGGAAGTTGAACTAAACAATCTTTCATCTGCTGGAAAGCGTGATCAGCTTCAGGAGTCCATGCGAACTCTTTGCTTTTCGTACAGTTGCGCAAGGTTCGAATAAATGGATAAGATTTTGCAGCATGATTGGCGAGGAAGCGGTTTAGCGCAGCTAACCTTCCAGCCAAACGTTGCATCTCTTTGATGGTAGTAGGAGAAGACATTTTTTGTATTGCATCGACCTTTTCGGGATTAACTTTGAAACCGTCTTTGGTGATGATGAAACCCAAAAATTTGCCCTCCTCCATGCCGAAGGAGCATTTGATTGGATTTAACTTTAGATTTACCTCGCGCAGAGAATCAAAAGTTCTTTGGATGTTGTCTAGCATAGTGTCTTCTCAATTACTCATAATGGCCAAATCATCAATGTAGACTTCCACAGTTTTCCCAATGTCATCTCCAAACACTGTATCCATCAATCTTTGATAAGTAGCTCCCGCATTGTGGAGACCAAAAGGGATCTTGGTATAACAAAAAATGCCATTCTCCGTGCGAAAAGCGGTTTTATCTTCGTCTTCTTTTTCATCAAGACTTGATGATAACCTTTATAACAATCTAGAAAACATTTCCAGCGAAAGGAAGCTAATGAGTCAACCTTTTTGTCAATCTCAGAAAGAGAATAACAATCTTTTGGACATGCCTTGTTTAGATCTTTAAAATCTAGGCACATCCGTCATCCGCCATTATGTTTCTTTACCATGACTGGGTTTGCCACCCAGGTCTGGTATTTAACTTCGCGCAGAATACCAGCATTTAATAACTCGGTGACTTGTTCGTTCATTGCCTCTGTTGTAACATTCGTCGAAAAACGGGTTTCAAAACCCGCTTCGTTTAATAATCAAGTATTCAGTTATAAGTTCGTTGCGTATTTATTGTTCAGATTATTTTAAATAATACATAATTAATAAACATTTTAGAATTTAAAAACCATAATTAATAAATAATAATAATAAGTAAATAAAAAATAAAATAGAGTCGCCGGGTCTCGAACCCGTGTCTCCCGCAAAGACACACACACACCACACCACTCCGCCACACACATCATTTGTGTTATGTACTGAAACAAATAAAACTTATAGTAAAAACCGAAAATCAAAACCGGTAATCAGCGCGCCCAGAACTCGCAATCGCCGGAAAAACCAAAACTCCGCAAATGTTGCCATTTCCCTTGACTGAAACGCATAAACTAATTTCGACATCAGTTATAACCGTTGCTTGGCACTCAATTTCAGTCAAAACCGATGGAGTTATCTGTGTAAGCTTCCCCCTTTTTAATGCTTTTTCAATCTCCATGCGCAAACTGATGCAGTTATCTGTTGTATGGCCGGTGTCTCTATGATAGTCACAGAACAAAGGGTCTTCCCCTTTTTTGTTTTTCATTGGTTGCGGCTGTTTAAACTGATAATTCTCAGTACTGAGAACCTCAGCCGGCGACTTCGTTAAGGGAGTCCACTGACGTTCCCTATTCTCTTGTTTAATTGTTTTTTGAGTTGTTATCTTGTTGATTGTTGCTCGCGCATCAATTGGTGAATACGGAGAATATGAATTCTGACTTGACTCTTTCCAATTTCTCTTATACTTGCGACTACCTCTACTCAGGCCTTGCGGACGGTTCTGAGGTAGAGGTGGTCTATTAGAACTTAAGTTGCGCTCAGTCTGGGCGTAGACCTTGGCTGCCGCCATGAGTTTATGCCAGTTTTTTGGGAGGCCAGTTGTACCGGACAACACTTGAATCATTTCGTCGCACCTTACCGCATACTTGAACTGCGCGCATATAAGGTCTTCATGGACATCTCTAATCTCCAACACCTCTTTATTGTAACGTGTTATAAAATCTTTGAGGCTTTCATCGTCCCTTTGCCAGATGTTCATTACATCTGAGGAGTCGCGCACGTATCGCCGTTGCTGACTAAAGTGTGTAAGAAAATTTTCTTTTAAGTCATTCCAAGAGGAAAGTTTACCTGCGGCAAATTATCAAACCAAAGGCGCGCAGCGCCAGTAAGGGTTTGTACAAGTAAGTGACACCACATTGGCAGTTTCCAACACCCAAGTAACCCTGCACCGGTAAAGAGGCGCATGTGATCATCGGGATCGGTCAAACCGTTAAACTTTCCAACGTTGGATTGTATACTGCGCGTACTTTTGGCCTGTAACTAGCATGATCTGCAGATATTCGATTAAAAATACTTGCACTATCCACTTCCTCATAGGTTCTGTCGAGCTCATCGTGTTGGGTGTCCCGTTTCTGCGAAGACCGCGGGCCCAAACGAGAGTGGACAGATGCACGACGCCGAACGTTGTCTTCTTGCCTTCTATTACCAGAATGAACAGGATCATTCCTGGTTTTAGAATACATTTCTGTTCCATCTTTAGGCATGCGCGAAGGGGAACGAGCACGACTTTGAGTATTATAACTCAAAACTCGAGGTGCCGCCCAAGCACGGACCTGAGGAGCGTTAACTGGAGCTTGAAAAGCTGGAGTTCCGGTTTGGGCACATAAGAGCACACATAGCGTTTAGAGTCGCTTGAGATTTGATTAACCACGATAATGGAGTCTCTCCAGGTGGTAAAATCGACGTAACATCAACCTGAGGAGCCGCCGCCGTTACAGGAATACTCGCATGATTAGGATCATACTGATCATTAGCTTCGCCGGAAGAATCCTCAACTATTTGTCCGTCGACCTGAGGTCCAACAACAACGCGTCGAATCCCTGATCGAGGACCTTGAAAAGATGATCCGTCAGCCATGACGCTGCAGATCTAAGTGAAACGAAACGAAAGGTGAGAGAATCGAAATCGGTGGGCGCCAATGAAGAAACCCTAGATCAACTAGACCGGAGTCAAAGTAGATCTAAGGAATGGGCTCTGCATAAAAGGGTTAACCCTCCGTTTGGTTTCACGATGGATGACGAATAGAACAATATTCCGGCTGATCCTACAAAACAGAACACTGTTAGCTCGCCACGGGGAGAAGGGGGTTCTCTCCGTGACCACCCTCCGGCGTGAGAATAAGTACAGGTAGTCGGAAGTAAGTATTGTAAGTGAGAGAGTAGTTGAGAGTGAATACCTTTCCTTGAACTCCAAGTTACTTATTTATAGCCGGTGTTTGGCGCCAAAAAGAGAGATTGTTAACTTTAACGGAATCTTTTGCTATACCGTTAACGTTTGTTGGCAATCCGTTAGTGCACACGGATCGTGAGCTCATCAGCGGTTAGGGAGGTGCCACGTGTGAACATGAGATCACTACATCTTATAAATGTGAGCATCCCATCACCGTGATCTTCCTCAGCCGTCCAGATGCTGCCATGTGGCAATTGGTTATAACCGAAAAGATGCTTGCACGATTGGGTGTTAATGGCTTCTAGAAGGTTTCACAGCTGTTACCCATCTATTATTCGCCACGTGTACATTCTGTAACAACAGAAAAGATTTCCTTTGCTTCTGCACCAAGTCAAGGATTTTGCTAAGGGAAAGTTTCTCAGCATTACTTGTTTCCTTGCGTGAGAAGCGCAAGTTAGTTAACGGATCTTCCTTCTTCTCCTTGCTGCTTAGCGCAACGTTTGGTGGATGCTTGCTTTGATATAAATATCTGCGCAAGGTTTATGCATGGAGCATTATCAAACAAGAATATTCAAGGTTAACTTTGAACCTTGCGCGAGCCCGCGCAAGGTCGTTAAATGAAGCACTATCAAACAAGAATATTCAAGGTTAACTTTGAACCTTGCACAAGCCCGCACAAGGTAGTTAAATGAAGCATTATCAAACAAGAATGTTCAAGGTTAACTTTGAACCTTGCACAAGCCCGCACAAGGTAGTTAAATGAAGCATTATCAAACAAGAATGTTCAAGGTTGACTTTGAACCTTGCGCGAGCCCGCGCAATGTAGTTAAATGAAGCATTTATCAAACAAGAATGTTCAAGGTTAACTTTGAACCTTGCGCGAGCCCGCGCAAGGTAGTTAAATGAAGCATTTATCCAAAGAGAATATTCAAGGTTAACTTTGAACCTTGCGTGAGCCCGCGCAAGGTAGTTAAATGACGCTTTCCTCTTTTGGATATTTGGGGGCAGAGTTCTAATAAATCTTATTTTGGCAAAGAAGTCTGCGCGCAGTTTTCTTAAAAGTTATTAATGGGTATGGTTTCCTTGATTGGAGCAAGGTTTTTGGGACCAAACCCCTTCAAAGGTTACCCCACATTGTCACACCCCAACCGATGGCATAAACATCGGGATGAGACGAACAAATTGCTCAAAACTTCATAACGCTATTTGTGACGATATGTTTAAATCAAAACGACATAAAATCAAAATAGATAAATTAATCTAGGTGTGTATCTAAGTCCACCTAAATCTTGTTTCATCTTGTAACATCACTTCATCAATCAACCTGCAACATGTATTAAAATAAATCAACAAAAAGTTGGCGAGCATACAAGTTTTGTTACATAGTATAATATAGAATAAATTTGTTTAAAGTCTCATATCCAACATGAACCATAATATGCAGGTTTACTAGCATGCCGAAACGGTGTACTATATGTTCAAACCCAATAATCCAACGCGTTAAAATAGCCTATCCCAATAGAGTAGCGGGAGGTTAACATGTTTAACTTAACAATACCTCAAGTTTCGTGGGCGGTGCGTTAATCCTATAGCGCTATAATTGTTAAGGTAGGCTAGCAAAGTTAATGAAGCATATATCGACACAAATAGTTTACATTAGCATAACAAGTCTAAACAAGCATCACATAGTCTCATGTTAAGCATGGATAGAGATTAAAATAGTTTAAGTGTCGTGCGATTTTGTATAAAGTACATGTTGCACCCAAAGTGTAAAACGGAAAAAGGGATCGAGTATGCTCACGGTTTTGCAAGCTTTCCCACTTGAAATCCCGCGAACGTTGTTGGTTGATGGATTAGTTTCGAGCACCTTGTCTACACGAAGAAACATAGGCATGTGAGTATTGGGAATCAACGGAAGGTTATGGATTCGGAATTAAAATAACGTGAAATTAGTATTATGAAAGTAATCGTCTAGTACTCATAACACTTGTTCTTGACACTATAGAACCTCAAGGGTTTGGTATGTTTTTATGGATTCAAAGATCCATTAGAATCGTAACAAGTGTATGGTCTTTAGATGATGTAACCTACTAATTTGACAATTGACCACTTGTTCATCATCAAGAGTTCGGTTACTTTGATAATATATAAGTATTATATAGTGTACATTAAGTCATATAGGTCAAGCATGAGGTAGGAGGTTGAACCATCCATTTAGGAACCTCTTTGTAGTTTACATAAGTCAAGTAGGAGGTGGGAGGATTTACCATCCACTTAAGACCTCTTTGGATTCCATGTGTCTTAGACACAAGGAGAGTCATGAACTTACAAGTAAGGAATGAAATGAGACAACTAAGCTATGAAAATCATCAAGTAGTGTGTGGATTCAATGATGGATAGCCCAAGCTAGTCCAAATATCACACATTCATCAAGCTACACTTGAACACTACTTGTGGGTGTAAACCCTAGTCGAAAACAGAAAGTTTGTGATGTTTTAACCTCTAATTTGACATGTCTCAACCTTGTTTTTAAGCCTAACCAACCACATATAGCGTTGTAAGCATTAGGACATAGGTTTGGGATGAGTTGAACTCAAGTTAAACAAGTTTTATAAAAGTTTGAAGAATATAAATCAAAACAGTCCACTTTGGAGCCTTTTTCGTGACAGTCCAGGGCCTAATTTTCCATGGAAAACCATTGGAGATGTGCACAAGGTCAAACCAAGCAAGCGGGAAAAAGAATGGAGTGTTTTCGTTGAGAAACGAGTGAGTTACACTCACTTTAGTGAAGAAGAGTAATTCTGCCCGAATTTGCAACTTTTAGCTTGATTATGGAGGATTAGAGAGTGTTTTGATGGTTAGAAAAGTGTAAAAAGGCTTGGAGAATGAGGGGTTTTTATAGGGAAGGATCAGGGTTGGGTTTGGTGAAGTAATTAATGTTAAAACAAGTTTAAAACTCAAAATAAACCCAAAACCCGCTCAAATTTGTGAGCTGAATGGTTCTGGTCGCGCTGATCAGGCCATTTAACGAGTGTATAAGGGTTTTAAGTGCTGGGTTTTGTTTAATGTAATGACCATGGTGGAGTGGCTGTGCGCGTGTTTGTTGAGGCTGGTGACCCGGGTTCGAGTCCCGCGGTCATCAGTTTTATTTATTTATTTTTTTCTTTTCCTCCCTTTTATACCTATACTTTCAGCAATTACCCAAACGGTCCCTGTACTACAGTTTCAGTAATTGCACTTTTAGTCCCTCACATTTAACTAACTAAGTTAAATGGAATACTTGGGTTTAATAACTAAGTAACTTAAACAAACCTTAATTAAGTTAATGAATAATTAAACTTTTTAAAGTAAAAACAAATCTTATTTTTTTTAGATTTAATGAATAAACAATCATTTATATAAAAAAAATAAATAAATAAAGAATGAGTAAATAATGATTAAATATATATTTAAATGAATAGATAAATAACTAAATAGACGCGAAAATACGGATCGTTACACATATTTTTTAACAAATTGATGTCGTTTCTCATTTTTAAATCATAATAATATACTTTATAAAGTTACGAATACACAGTTGTGACGTTTTGATTAAAAGTTTGTTTAAAAATGAATTTGTCAAATATAGTTGATTTTTTGTTTTTTACCATGGCAAAACGAACCAATACCATTCGAACAAATTTAGTTGAGGTTGAGAGTTTCTTTTTATGTCTTAAGCTATGGTGAGTGTCCGTATCGTATCTCTAGCATAATGAACCTAACTGATACTTTCCAAACAATATTAATACCACATTGATCCCGACAGAACAACATCATTACCAGTACCGATACTATCAAATTCATTACTAATATTCGTTTTACTAGTTTTCGATTGATATAAAAATACTTATCAATTTTATCACTACATCCCCAAGATTCCATAATTCGAAAAGAAAACCAAAAATTTGGTTGAACCGGGAGATGGCCCGCTAACAAATTTAGCACGAAATTCAAAACCCTCAAAATTCTTCCCCAAAATTTCACAACACCCCGCCCTAAACCCCCCACAAATTCCCCAAAATTCCATTTTAAAACACCATTTCAGATCCAATTTCACCCTCAACAACCCAATTATCATCCTCCACTTTGCCTTCATCTGTTCCAGATCTCCCAATTTTACCCATTTCGAAATCTTGTTTTTCTAGGGTTTTTGAACCATTTTCTTGATCTGTTTCCGTTTACACAAAGATCGTTACTTTATCGGTTCCCAGTGCTCAGATGGCGTCCGAGATCGAAACCCTTGAAGAGAAAAAGCAAAAACAAGAAGATCTTATGAATCTTGATGATGTTGAAGTGAAGGAGAAAGAGGAAGCGAAAAAAGAAGATGAAGAAGAGCAAGATGTCGATGAAAAAGAAGGTAGTGACGGTGAAGAAGAAGAAGGTGAAGAAACTAAAGGGTCTAGCAAAAGGGGGAGAAAGGAGAGTGTGAAGAAAGGTAGTTCGAAGAAATCGAAGAGCGATTCGAGCCCGAAAGAGCCGATTACGCCGGTTGATAGACCTACGAGGGAGCGGAAGACGGTTGAGCGGTATACGGAGTCTATGCAGAGGCTCTCTGCTCCCAAACCCTTTTCAATTGAAAAAGTAAGCTATTAATGTTTTTTTTTCTTGGATCTGGAAATGTTAATTTATGTTATGTGGTTTTGTTTTGGTTGATGCAGGGTTCAGGCACTCAGCTAAAGGATATTCCAAATGGTGTGTGTGTTTATTATTATTTTTATATGGTTAATTTATGTTATAGGGATATAGTTGAAAGATGACCTAATTATACACATTGATGAATTTAGTTGCATCTTAGTGTATGTTGTTTTGGGGCTTTTGTTACTTTGTTTATGCTAAATGCATTAGTTGCTTATGTTAGGGTTTCTTACTGTTTCATGTCTTTGTGTATCTCACACTCATTATGTGCACTTTTTTCCCTCTAAATTCCTCAGCTTCTTGAATTTTGGTGTGTTGGCTTTTTGGAATCTTTCTTAGGTTGTACTGATATTTTTAGTAGGCAATTCTAGCTATAATATCACTGTGTGCTTGTTTACTATCTGTTGTATGTTATATACTTCTATGTACACATAATGTTTGTGTCTTTCTTCAATGATCATCATCTTGGTTTAAAAAAGTGCGCCTTAAGCGCAGAGCGACCCTACGTGCAAACAGCTGCGCCTTGTATGACATAAGGCGAGCTCTATACAAAAAGCACACAAAAAGCAAGCTTTTTTGGGAAAAAATCCCACTGAGGCGCGCGCTTTTTGTATAGAAGGTGTTTTGTGCTTTAAAGTGTTATACATGTAGCTAAAATGGTTGTACATTAAGTGATTTGTACATTAAATCATATATATATATATATATATATATATATATATATAAACCTTATTTATCACTATATTTTGGGTAAGGGATGCTAAAAGCCTATGGGGTATATATATATAAAATATATAAGCACCTTGTGCTTCACTTACAAAAAGCCTGCTGCTTTTGTGATTTGCACTTCACGCTTTGATTTTAGACCTTGTTGCTTTTGTGCGCTTCATTCTTTTTTAAACCAAGATCATCATTGGTTTTGGGCACTGTTATTTGCTTGTCAAGGATTTTGTATTCTTGAGCATAGTTGTCAATAGTGAGTGTAGCGATACCACTATAGTGCGCTACCTAGCCTATTGATTTATGCTCGCTATTAGGGCTGTAGTGATAGATAGCGATGATAGTGACAATTTTATTTTTGTTCTTTTAATATAACTAGCAATTAAAGCTATAAATAGCTGGATTTTAGGTTTTTGTTGAATATACATATAAATTTTAGCCGCCTGCTATTTATCGCTATTCTCTATGTAGCATATAGGTGCCTTATCGCTATTTGTTGCTATTTGCCATTAACAACTTTGTTCTGGAGGCAGCTGTGTTGTTACTTAGAAAGATAAACACGTTTTAGCGTTATTTAGCAGTCTATTTTATTTCTATTCAGTGACATTTGCTTAAGTCACTTAATCTTTTTGATAAATCCACATCAATCAAAAGTGTTAACAAGTTACTGTCAAGCTAGAGATGAACGGTAGGATGAGATGGTGAGTGTGCTGAAAGTACTTGTAAATTGTGATTGTTTTTGGCAAGGTGAATGGTTTGAAACATACATAAATGACTACCTTACCCAGACTTGTGAGATATCTTAAAATAGATGGAAGGTAGGATCAACAGAGGGTGCTTTGATTATTCTTTGGTTTCCGGTTTCCCAAAATGAGTTATCTTTCCAAAATCAAATTGTAAACCTTAGCATCTAAACTATCTCATAAATTCATCATGTGCAATGCAATATCTACATTTTAAGTTGTTGCCTAGGCACAACAGGCTTAAAATATGAGATGCAGTATAAATATGGCATTGTTAGCTGTTTTAGATACGATTTAGGCTGGTTCCAGGCCATTTTAGACTTTTCAGACCAGTCTTAGCTGTTCCAAACTCATTCAGGCTGTCTTTTGCAACGTTTCGCTATTTTTCTTCAATGTTTATTGCACTTATGCGCTTTTGACTGCATAGACTTAGAGATGAAATGTATGACCTTTTTCAACTAAATAGTTTGTTTAATACCTTTTATCTTTCATGCTTGTTTTGAGCTCTAAATTCACACTTTTAACTTTACATCATGAGTATCATTCTACTATAAGGTATAAAATATTGTGTAAATGAACTTGATGTTTATAAAAAAGTCTGAAGTGGATAGTTTTTCCTTTTCAAATATTAATACACGTGTTCGTGTTGTTGAGCTTGAGCATGTAGTTCATTCATATATATTTCTAGATAAACAATATTGCATTAACCAGTATCCCTTTCTCATTACTTACATACTTGGTTTTAAAAAGCACGCCTAGGCGCGAGGCGACCCAAGGCGCAAATCATATCGCTTTGCGCTTCAAAGCGGGTGGGTGTACAAGAAGCGCATGCTGAGGCATGCACTTTTTGTACATCGGGTGTTTCTATGCAGCTGAGTGTTGTACAACACTTATGGGATATATAAAATAAATTATATAATCACGTTGCGCTTTGCGTACGAAAAGCTCACTGCTTTTGCGCTTCGCTTTAAAAAATTCGGTTTTAGACCTCATCGCCTTTGTGTGCTTCCCGCTTTCTTAAACCAAGCTTACATACTATAATTAATAATTTGTTAATTTACGCGTGGCGTTTCTTTTGAGAACTCTGTACCCCAGTTATCTTCCAATCTATGTATGTATACGAATGTTTGCGTGTCTACAAATCTTACTGTATTTATTCTTTCAGTGGCATACAAATTCTCCAAGAGGAAGACTGACGAAACCTTGCAGTCTCTACACATTGTTCTTTTCAGCAAAAGAGCAAAGGTCAGAAATCTTAATGCCGAAAAAGTTGATACATTTAACAATCTTTATTCTATATTTTTATCTAATCTGTTAATTGTGTTGCATATGTTTGCAGATGAACATGGTGAAGAAGAATCTTGGCATGTTTTCTGGATTTGTCTGGACTGATGATGAGGTCACTTTCCATTTTAATTTTTTTATTCAACTATATGCTTGATTATGAATTAAGATAATGATGTTTTTTTTTTGTTTTACGTGTGCAGCAAGAAAAGCAAAGGTTAAAGATGAAAGAGAAGCTAGATAAATTCACCAAAGAAAAGTTGTTTGAGTTTTGTGATATTTTAAATCTTCAAATTCACAAGTCCACTCTTAAGAAGGTAAACATTTATTTAATCATCTATAATCATACATACTTTAGTATTATGTTACAGTCACCAACAATTTGTTTAAATATCTTCAGGAAGAAGTTTCGTTGAAATTATTAGAGTTTCTAGAATCTCCACATGCTACAACTGAAGTCCTTCTTGCTGAAAAAGAACAGGTTTGTTTGTTTACTCCTTAATTTTTTTTCCTTCATTTTTTCCAATTTCCATAACAGTGTAAGGTTAAAATGATTTTTTTTTTACTTTTTTTAGAAAGCCAAAAAGAAAAAAGCTAAGGCAAGAAAGAGCAGGACCCCATCATCCACGGTTTGTGTTCGCCCTTTAAAGTTGATGTTAAGATTGTTATTCTGTACGTAATATCTATTTTCTTTATTTTTTAGAAAAAATCTGGTGAGAAACGCAAACGTTCATCCAAGGTTAAAGAAGAAAAGAATGAGGATGAAGATGAAGGTTCTGAGAGTGAAAATGAATCTATGGACGAAGACGAGAAGAACACACTGACGAAGCCAGAAAGCGACGATGAGAAGGAGAAATCTGAAGAGGGCGGTGATGACGAGGATACTCCGGAAAGCGACGATGAAAAAGAAAAGTCTGAAAGCGATGAGGAAAAAGAAAAGGTAACGAATGAAAAGAGTTCTGCAAAGAAGGGTGTTAAGAAGGATTCCAGTAGTAAAACTGGTGAGAAATCAAAAGCTGTTAAAAAAGAAGATGTGGAAACACCGACAAAATCTAGTAAAAAGTCTAAGAAAGGCGGTGACCCTTTGGTTGTGACACCTGTCTCGTCTGCTAAGTCGAAGGTTTCATCGAGTAAAAAACTGAAGGAAGAAAAGAACAGCAAAAAGGCGGAGGCCAAAAGCTCTGCCAAGAAAGATTCTGCAAAAGATCAAGGTAGACATATATAATAACTACCATATCTAATGTCTACTATGTCGTCATTGTTATGCTTATGATTCAGTAAATAAATTTGTTTTTACAGGGAAAGGGAAAACCAACAAGAAGGCAAAAACTGAACCAACTAATGAAGAAATGCACACAGTTGTTGTTAGTATCTTAAAGGAAGTTGACTTCAACACTGTAAGTGAATCCCTTGCTCCCTCATTTTTCACTGTTAAATAGGGCTGCAAACGAACCAAACAGACACGAACGAAACCTCTTTTGTGTTTGTTTGTTAAGAAATAGTTGTTCATGAACACTTACTGGACGAGATTTATGTTTGTGTTCATTTGTTAAGGAAATGAACGTGTTTGTGTTCATTTGTCAATTTAGGCAATGAATGAAAACAAGCATTGATGAACGCAACAAGTGAACACAAACTAATGTTCATCAACATAAAAGGAAATAATGAACATAAACAAACGTTCATGAATAGAATATATAATACACTGGCTCTTATTGATAGTATTTAAATAAAATGTAAAAACAAAAAACACGAATTAACCATCAAACACAATCGAATATAAACGAACACGTTACTGAACATTCACAAACATAAATGAATGAACATGGGCTCTGTTCATGTTCGTTTATTTTAACTCAACTGAATGAAATTTCTTGTTCGTGTTTGTTCAATAAACAAACGAACACAAACAAAGTTCTCGCCGAAAGGTTCACGAACTGTTTGTTGAACGTTTGGTTTGTTTGCAGCCTTACTATTAAGTAAATAATATTCAACGCAACTGATATAATTTCTTTGATGTTTTTAAACTTTGCAGGCAACTTTGTCAGATATCATCAAACAACTTGGTGAGTTAAACAACTTTTTTATCTTTATTTTTTTTTCATTTTAACATTGGTGTATTGCATAATCATTTACCAAACGGAGCTAACAAAATATTTAATTTTGTTTTAAATTTTAGGTACCCATTTTGGGCAGGATCTGTTGCACAGAAAGGCGGAAGTGAAGGCGATAATCACCGACGTCATAAACAACATGTCTGGTGACGAAGAAGAGGAGGAAGAAGAAAAAGCAGATGGTGGTAGTGACGAGGATGGAGACGGTGACAACAGCGATTCATAGATGGCGTTATAGGCGTTAGATAAACATGTCTGACTAGGAAGACTACAAGGTGAAAGGTGGCAACGAAAAGTAATCGGTGTACATGTGGTTTTTGTGCAGGATATACTTTCGTTGCCCTTTTTATTAATGTGTTTCTGTAACCTTGACTTGAGCTATTTGTACCATAGATCAGTTGTTTTTGTTGGAACTTTTGAAGTTTTTTTTTAGGATTTGATGATACTCATGAGCTATACATTTTCTGCTGTACTTTGTTTAATTGATTGGACTTTTAGCTTTTAGTTCTCAAGTTTGCATTGTTTTGGTGGTTGAAGTTTGTTACTTGTTAGTGCTTCATGATAATGCTTATATAGTTTATCTTTCTTGATCTACGTCTGTTTAGATACCAACGCCCTTTAAAAATGTGTAATGGTTAACGCTCTTTAATGCCTCTTTCAACCATTAATTTCCAATTTGTTTTCTTCATTTGCCGTTAGATCATGCGTAATAGGGCATTGGGGTGTGAATGGGTTTGATAGCGCCACCAAAACCATCACTCTAGGCATTACATGGGCATGAAGAGGGATGTGCATGTCTAGAATAACGCCAAACGAAGAGAAAACAAACAGAAAGCTCGTTAACAACTCTGTCCCAACTCCGACTTCATAGTAATAAGTTCGTACAATCCAAGATGTCAATGAACTTGTAATAAGGTTGGTTCAATATAATTTTGTATAGAGGTGCACAAACCGGTTAATTTCAATAACCCATTCGGTTATATCGGTTAATTCGACTTTAACGTGTTCTTTTTTTAACTGGTCTGGTTAACTACTTAACTGGTTCGGTTAATTAATTGGTTATTTTCGGTTAATAATCAGTTTTTTGCCTTTTTTGAGCTTTTTGGTTAACTGGTCTACTAGTTAAAAGTTTGGTTACTAAACCGGTTCCCATACTATAAGTATTAATAACCGGTTACTGGTTACTAACTGGCGGTTAAAATTAACCACTAACCGGTTACGGTTTTGGTTAATAATCGGTTCCGGTTAATTAACCAGTTTTTCTGCCCACCTCTAATTTCGTATATAATAACCGGTTCCGCTTAATTAACCGGTGTTTTTTTGCCCACTTCTAATTTCGTATATACCCTGATAAATAAGTTCATAAGTATTAACCAAATACTTTTCTATCTTCACCTTAGCCAGGTTACAAAGCCAAAAAGATCTTAGAGGGCTCTGCCGTTGGGCTAGGAAGAGTTTGGGCTTGGGCCATATGTCATCATAACTTGTTGACTTTTTTTTTGAGGTTGACATTTTTGACGATTATTCTATTTTTATTTTAAGTCGGGTCACTTACGGCACAGGATGGAATCCTGTCTACGACTCTCAATAAGTTTGTTAGGAAATAGTAATATTTATACTTTATATGATAACTAGATTAGGGACCTAGTATTACATAATTTGAATAAATGTTTTTTAAAAATATTAATTTTAAATAACATGTCATATAATTTTTAAAATCTATAGTTCATTACAAGTTGAAACGTGACAACGAATATTTAATATGAGAAAGAGACGAAATGTATAAATAAAGGCACAGGTTGGAATCCTGTCTACGACTCAATAAGTTTGTTAGGAAATAGTAATATTTATACTTTATATAATAACTAGATTAGGGACCTGTGTATTACACAGGTTGAATAAATGTTTTTTAAAAATATTAATATTAAATAACATGTCATATAATTCTTAAAATATATAGTTCATTACAAGTTGAAACGTGACAACGAATATTTAATATGAGAAAGAGACGAAATTTCTAAATAAATTGACTATTTCATAAGAGTTTTGAAAGCTCTGTAATTATTCAAAGGTCTTAAATGAACTCAACCATTTATTATAAAAAAATATATATTATAGATTGTTAGAATATTAACATAAACTATTTTTTGTAGGTCAAAAGATAGATTTCATGAATTAAAATCATATATTGTATATTTGAATCTTATTGAAAATTATTATCAATGTCTATTTGTTTAGAATAAAAGATAAAAAGATAAAATTATGGTTTAAAATATTATATTTTTTATATGAATCTTATTAATAAATATTATCTATATCTATTTATCTAGGCGGGAAAAAATAATTGAGGTCACCCCGTAGAACGCCATGTGTCTCCTATATGATTTACTTTATTATATAGTATAGATATAGATAAATAACCATTTTTTTTTACAATAATCCTTAGATTTTTTGGAATAAATACAACACAATATGCATTTTGCAGGGTTTAAACCCGAGCCTTTTAATTGTGAGGTACACACCTTAATTCTTGTAAACGAAATGACTTATTTATAAAAGATTAAAGCGTAAATTGCCAAAATCGTTCCTAAGGTTTGGGCATGTTTACCATTTTCATCCAAACGTCTAAATTGGGTTATTTTCCTGTCAAATATCTGGATGAAAATGACAAAAAAAACCTAAACCTCAGGGACAAAATGACCAACTAACTCAAAAGTGAAGGGTAATATAGTACTAAAAAGTTGTTTTGGATGAAGCTGTCAAACATGCCCAAACCTGATGATGATTTTCGCAATTTACTCGAGATTAAAAGCTTAATGCTTTTCTGAAGTTGGCCTTTTTGTTTTATTCATCGCCATCTGTATGGACCACGAAGAAAACAATCTATTTTGACTATTTGTATTGAAATGACATCATGGTTGGCTCAATTAAGTGAATCTTATAGTACATGTTTTTATCATGTCGATCTCCATCATTTGTAATTAAAAATATAAATGTGACCTCAAAACTCTCATATTAATTTGGTTCTTATTGATTTGAATCCTTCAGAATTCATATAATATAATCATATACATTGCGTATAGCTTTACCATTGACATCATCAATCTTCAAACACGTTGCTCTAACAACGGTTCAATGAGGCAACCAAGATGAACGAGACATGTACATAGATCATCTTGGATTAAGATGCCAACAAAGAAAACCCTTAGAATAAGACCCAAAGTGAAAGATTGTTAATCATCAACCGACGATCAAACCAATAACATTATGTGGAAGAACCATATGTTACATGTACTCCTAAGGAGCATGTTTTTCTCCTTCGGCTTAGCCCAATATACTATGTATGATCGAGCCTAAGTCTAAATATCGAACCCAATGGGAAATTCCTCTTACACATGTCGAATCTTCATATTATAAAACCTTTTTGATTAATAAATTTTATAACACTTCTTTTAATCCAAAGCGGTCAATGGTAGTATGATCTATATACCATCTAATGCTATTTTGATAACAACTAGTATCTAGAATCCGCACTTTGCGGCGGACCGTTAAGCTGACCAAAACGTAAAAATGATGAATCACGCACTCATTACGACGTGTTAATTTGCAAAAATTTGACCGTAAAGGTAAAACAAAGAAAAAAATAACTAAGTTGGCTTAGGACACGCAAGCTTCGATGGAGCCCTTAAACTATAAAAAAATAGACGTAAAAACGTCGAACCACACGCGCACATTGCAGCGTGTTAACTCGCAAAATTTAGAACGAATCGTAAAACGAAAAATTTGTAAAAGATGTAAAGTACAGGAAACAAAGTTGAAAGTGAAAAAGTGTTGGGGTTAAAAATAGAAAATGTTTGTGACAATTATGTAAAAGATGAAAACTACGGGGTTAAAAGTGTAAAAAGATGAAAACTATGAGGATAATGTAAAATATGAAAATCATTGGGGTTAAAAGGTGTAAAATATAAAAACTAAAGGGTTAAAAGTAAAAGAAAATTAAAAAGTAAAAAAAAAAAATCGAAGTCAAAGGAAAAATGAACAGAGAATATATGAGTGGGAGATTTTTTATTTAGGAAGTAACATGAAAATTGCCAACTAAAACCTATAACATAAGGATATGAGAATTAGTAAAAGTCTTTTAAGTTTTAAAAGTCAAATGATGGTAGTCTAACACTAGGTATTGGTTTTTAGTTAATGGAATGGGCAGTAGAAAAAAAAAACAAGTTGACATTTTGTAGTACTAGTGGACAATCTCATCAAGACTATGCACTTATTTAAGTGCATGAACTTTCTTCAAAAGGCAAGAGTAGAAATTTCTTAGAAAAAAACACTCACAAAACTAAATTTCAAGATGCAACAAAGGTATTAAATCTTTCATTGCAAATAGAAAAAAACGTATTTGTATAATAATATTATATATTCCACACAAAACCATGCAATTCATAAAGTTGACCTTAATTAATTTGTCACAGCCTATCATCATATGATGAATAGATCTATGATCTATCCAACGATAATATTGAATAAATAGTGTTACATAATAATGGTTTGCCATATTATAAAAGAAATTTGAAGTAATTATTGGATTAATTAAATATAAAAATCAACAAATAACTGTATTTATAAAATTATTCAACTTCACAGTTTCAATAAAAAATATGTATTAATAATAAAGAAATAGATGTCAGTTTTTTGATTAGTTCGTAACAGATGGGGTCCATGTATAAATTATCTTTTAAATGGTTGTAGAAAACTCTTTTAAGTAATCATTGGTTCATTTTCAAGGTATTAAACCATTTTAAGAAAATGATTTATCCAAAGAAAATGATTGTGTTTTGTATTTACAGAGTTAATTATACAAACAATCTTTGTTGTATGATAAAATGAATAGTTTTAGAGTGAAATTTAAATAAGTTTACATGTTTAAGATTTGAAGTTGTCTATTTATAAAATATATCAAGTCTAACATTAAGTTTCGTCAAAGAATCTACTAAATTTGTTGTTTTTACCTTTTGACAAACCACATAGGCTATTTATGTGATGTACTTAAGACAAGAAAATTCTTTCTTCACCCGCTAGACATTTGCTACCACGCGAACCAACTCCTGAAAACAAATTTAACCTCACATTCACTCGCCGCCACCTCAGAATCGACATAGGTAGTCCCAAATTATAGCGTTAACTCATATATCTAGCTTGTTGTATGATATATATATATATATATATATATATATATAGGATCCTGTAAAAAAGGCTAAAAGTGTGAGAATGGTAAGAAAGATTCTGGTGATAACACATGTCTCTATCTATTTTATTAGTTTAAGGTTATAATGGTAATTTTACTATAATCCTAATTAAAGATAAAATATTTGTACCGTTTTTAAGGAGTTTTTTTAGGGAATTCGGTTATTTTAGGAATTCATCATCAGTTCGTATAAAACACCATACGAATTCCAGAAAACACCACAACTTGAATCGTAATACAACCATGTGTTCTAACATCTGTAATGATTTTTGTTATTTTTGCAGGTATAAAACACCATACAGATTCCAAAAACACCATGAATTGAATCAAAATACAGTCGTGGTATTTCAAACATTTAGAATGATTCTATTGCTATTTTAGATGTTAAAGCACCATGACTGTAATCACAATACAATGTTACATACTCTAGATGTTAAAACACCATGACTTGAATCATGATTCATTATTTGCAATGCTATGGTGTCTTATTTACGTCATGGTGTTTTACTGTAAAACATAACGCATTGAATCATAATACAATTAAAACACCATTGTATGAACATAGAAAAAACACCATGGATTAAAACATCCAACCGAAACATAATTTTTTTCTCTACATAAGTATAACAATATGGTACTCATATTAATTAAGGATTAAAAAACTCTCGTTATTATGGTGTCATTTTATTAAAAAAAGAATTACTTGTAAAAAGTTATTGACGTTTAAAAAAGAAAGGGGGGAGGGTGGGGACTTGCATGTGACTTTCTAAATTTAACAATGTTAATTTTACATTTATACCCTTAATCTAGAAAATTAATTATTTTAATTGTTACACTATTTATAAAATTGCCATCAAGATGTCAACCATTTGATTAAAAATCTAATGATTTAGATTATTTCTTACCCTTCTCACAAAAAACACATTTTTTACAATAACCTCACCATATATATATATATATATATGCAACAAACCAATAAATTGGAAGTGTGACCCAAATAAATTATTGAATATCAAGTATAAAGATGTGAATACGTGGAATGGTTGCAATTGTGGTAGATAAATTGTTACATATATTTTCATGTGTGGAACTTGAAGTGATCAAAGTAATTAATATGTTGAGTGAGACATTTGATACAATATATGGTAATCAAGCCATTAATCATGCATGACAAACTTGTTAAATGGAAAATATCATTGAACACTCCCAATCTTTTTAGATTTTGTTATAGCTTGTATAAGAAACCTACATAATTAGCGTTGTAGACTTACGGGACATGTTTTTTCTCTGTCATAAGTTGATTTGTAGGTATAAATCGTGTACGTACCTGGCTAGCATTAAATTGAAAACGTATGTGCTGTCTACATCTTAGATGAAGGTTCATCATAGGAGAAGATTATACCTAGAAAAGACAAATACAAATGCGTAAATACAGATACACAACCTAGTTCGGCATGTATCTTTTAGATTACGTAGGGGTGACAATTTTTGACATGATTTCAAACACGATATGCACCTGATTGATTACTTAATCTCCTCTATATATCAAACCACCTTTTATTAAAAAATATCCTCTATCTAGACCTTAATCCCTTTCAATTGCTCTATATAAAAATGGTCACAAACAACCTGAATAATCAAGTAACGTTTTTCTGGTTTTGAAACCGCCTTCACAAGATATACCGGAAAAGTCTTTGATTGTCGAACCGGAAAACACTTTGATTGGCGAACTTGACAACGCTCTGGTTCTAGAAGATGGTCAAGTGGATGACGGGGGGATTACATATCACATTTGATTTCCCCTATATAGTGGATGTATTTACAATATATATAAATATGATCATCGATATATAACCGATATGAAGACGACTCGGATTTGGACCGGTCATATGACGAAAACTACTCTAATTTATCAACTTTTTAGTGTAGTTTTTATTTTATTTTGATCTATATACTAGTTTCAAAATCTAAACACGAAATATATTCTATTATTTTAATATACACAAAATATAATAGATTAAATTATTATACAAATAATTTGGTTTATACAAATTAGTAGTAGTAGGTAGAGGAGTAGTGTTTGAAAAATATGTAACATTGTGGGGGAAAATGGGTAATTTTGAAGGGTTATGACTTGTCCATTAGACTCAGGTTGGCCTGACACCCCCTGGACCTTACGTATGCGGGTGTCTCGTGGACCGGGTTTGCTCATTATACTAACCAAAATTCACGGGATATCACCATTAGGGCTGTAAACGAACCGAACGAACACGAACAAGGCCATGTTCGTGTTCGTTCGTTAAGGAAATTAACATATTCGTGAACTATTCACGAACGCATACCGAACATAAGTTTATGTTCGTGTTCGTTCGTTAAGAAATTTCACCTGTTCACGAACAGTTCATGAACACTATTCTCGAACACAAACGGACGCAAACAAATAAAAACGAGCACAAACGAACATTTAACTTGAAAACAAAAAATAAAAACATTTTTATCCTTAAACATTGGATATAAATAGTTAAATACAACCATCAAATGATAAATTAAAACACAAGAAGTCTACTACACCACCAAACGATGAATCAAGTTTAACTAACTTAAACATAATTATCCCCAAAAATGTCTTAGAATGTCCACATTTTAGTTAACTTAGAAAAAAATAGGGTTTCAGCTTTTCAATATGTTTAGATAAAAGGTTTATTATTTATTATTTTTTAATATAATCAAACGAACACGAACGAACGTAACCGAACAATTACCGAACGTTCACGAACGCAGTCGAACGAACGAGACCTGTGTTCATGTTCGTTCGCTAAGCTAACCGAACGAAATATTTTGTTCGTTTTCGTTCATTAAGCTAATCGAACGAACATAAACGAACTTCTCGCCGAACGGTTCACGAACTGTTCGCTGAACGTTCGGTTCGTTTACAGCCCTAATCACCATACATGTAAGGTGTAAGTTATGATAGAATCCAGGCAAATATTCATCTCCCACTGAGTCGTCTACGACGTAGTTTAGGAGAACAAAACGACCGGATAGTACCTACAAAAGATTTAATAGAACCCTGGCAAATTTTCACCTCTCACTCAATTGTTACCTATGACCTAGATTAGGAGAATAGAACGACTGCATTTTACCAAGAAAAGATAAAAGTTTATGAAAAAAATCTTTTACCATCATGTAGATGGGTTTCATCCTTCTATAAGCAACCCTATTATTTCTAGACTTCTATTACTTGAGAAATTTGTTGAGTTAAAAATCATTATATCCATCACAAAGAGAGCCATCGTGATTCTTATTTGTTTCTAAACTTCTTATACAAACCTCACATATGTCATAGTTAACTCAAGATCTCTCGATAACAATATAAATCAGTTGACGTTTATCGACAGGGAAACCTGCTAATGAAGATAGGGTCCGTTGGTATTCTGTTGGTGAAGGTGGTGAAGGTACACGGGACCATATAATAAAAGAAATTATATTCATCATATTATTTTTATGATTTCAACCATTATTTATTTGCCAACATGCATATACAGTAGTTTCTCTTGAATAAAAAAGATATTTAAAATTAGAAGTTAATTGATTGGCCACTTAAACTAAAATGAATAACCAACGGACAATGTAGCTAGGATATATATAATAACATTATTTTTAAATATCATAATGAAATAGTTTAAAATTACTTAGTTTTATATACACAAATTTAGTTGGATTCTGACTTCAAAGAGCCATATGACTCTGTCTTGGATTACACCCCAAAGTCTTTCTCGTATTAAATTATGTAACCCGTGGGTTTTTTATTCTTAGATAGCCACTGGGCATATGCTCTAATGAGTTGACCGGGTTTATGAGTTCATGTATGATGTTTGTTAGCATAAAAAAAGTATAAAAATAAAATTATTGGCTTCTAAGCAATGATGATAACATAACAAAGTCATCACTAATATAAAATATAAATTTGTATATTTATAATACAGTTTTAAATTTATCCCTTGTACATGTGCCCCTTGTATATATGTCCTTATTTCCTTGCTTTTTACTAGACTTTTCATATTTTATATATTTTTTATACGGTTATTAAAGTCATCAACAATACAAAATAAAACTTATTTATAATACTTTCGGTATATATAATTATAATAATTTTTGGTATGGTATATTTTTAATAAAATACAACATATATAAATCAAACCGGAATTATCACCATGTTTAGTTAGGTTTTTAGCTTTTAAGTCACGAATTAAAACCTTTTTCTTTTAATTTTATAAATTATCGTTTATTTTTGAATTCGGATTCGATTTTAACCAATTATAGATCCACGGATCAAAACAAAAAAGCAAACAATCACACATAGATCCACATATCAACACAGAAAAACAAACGATCACACATAGATCCACAGATCAAAACAGAAAAGCAAACGATCACACATAGATCCACGGTTAAAACAGAAAAGCAAACGATTGCACAAAGTCGATATATATTTATATTGTGACATGCAATTCAAAATTCAAAACACATTTTGATTGCATGCATACTTTTACACAACCAAATTACTTCATACATAAACACAAGATGCTTATTTATACAAGTAACAGACTCGTTTACTCATCTTAATACGCTTTATACATTAAAGCTTCATAAGATCCATACCCTTTCCCCATCTCATCCACACCGTTGATCCTCAACCGACGGCTAGGATTAAACGGGCTGCATGATCCATACGCAAAACTCCATCCAACCGGTTGCACATCTTTAGCTTCCATCTCATTCAACACCTTGTAAAACAACCCTACATCACAAGGAAGCAATATCGGCCCGTCCCAGTGGTACCCATATTCGGTTTCCGCATCTTCTAGCAACATAGTGAACAAAGGATGATTCACATACTTTGTCTTGATAGCAAACCTTTGTTTCTCCGGTCCAACATAAACCGGAAAAAAACCCTTCCGGGGCTAGTTTCTTCTTCTTGAGTTCATTTCCATTCCATGACTTACTCTTGGACAAACCCCCCACACCCCCTCGGCCGCTTTGGCCGCGTGGGAATGACTTACACCGCTTCCATGTCTTTGTAATGAAGTTCTTCTTTCCGCTCTTGATCTTCCAAGATTCCATGATTTCTACGCTTAATAATACTAATGAATACGCCTTTTACGAAACAAAAAAAAGCTAAAGTTTGGTTAATATGAAGGATTTGTGATCGAAAACTTGGTTAATTTATCCTCTATCGTACGCCAAATCGAACATGGATCTTTTTCCGGATTGTGTTTTGATTGACATGATGAACATGTGTGAAAATATTGAGGTAGAAGAGTGGAACATGAAATTAAGGTTGCATTGGTTTATGAAGGTTGAAGGGTTTTTATAGAGGAAAGAGTTGAAGAAACCGGGTTGAGAGCTGAACCGGGTAATACCGGTCCGTTGAAAGTGAGAGGCATGATGTCATATTATCTTTTTTTAATTTTATGTGTAAAATATTATTTTTTGAGTTTTGTCAACTCGACAAGTCATCCTCTCGTTTGTTAGTTATTTTTCCGGTTGTTTAATTTATGAACCTTATTTTAGTAAATTATTGTCACGTATGATTATAATTTAATTTTGTTTGTATACTTCAGAAAGTATAAAAATAACACTGTTAGATGACAGAGACAGAGTAATTAAATTGTGCACAGGATAAAGAATAAGTTAGAGGTGGAGTAGATATGATATTAAAGTCTATAAATATTAGATATTATTCTATATATAGTAGTTAAGATTTATTATTCATATATTGCTTTTTATAAATATAAGCATTTAATTAATTATATATAATTTATTACGGTGTTTTAATAATATATATGACAACTATAATGTTATAGCTTGCATTTCTTCTCTCTCTCATATTTCTCTCTGTCGCTACACCACTATCATATCATGGTTAGTCGTCGGTCCTCTTGTCCAATCATCACTCTTGATCCTCTAGTCCTGCCTTGGGACACATTGGGTGTGTATATATAAATAAATTAAGTTTTATGTATTTTTCTCTTACTAATGACCCCTCCTCGTCCCAGTCCTAGTTCATGTCGCCATATCCCGCTCCTATCTTGACGGCGCAACCCTTGTCGTCACTGCATTAATAGTCCTTGTCATCATAGTCTTGTTGTCGCATCGTGTGCCTCTTGCCGCTGCTATTACACCCATAGATTTGTCGGTTGCTGCACGTTGTTACATAATTTTCTTACTATTATCGTTTAAGTTTTTCATTTTTTTAGGCTGTATGCTGTCTAATGGAAATATTAGTTTTTGCTCAAGTTTGAGTATCCGACTTCCTTCAGGGATCTATTTGATATATTATGCTAGTCAATATTTATTTAGTATGTAGATAAGATTTATTTTAGTTATCTTTATTTATAATTAATAAATAGAAGTCTATGGTTTATATTCAAAAGGCTCAAAGCATGCTTTAAGTCTAACCGGAATAAAAGCATGCCTCTATTTGAAAGCTAAAGAAAACAAATATAAACTATTAAAATACTATTATATTTAAAAAATATGTATATCTATCCATCGAGTTTATCAATCTTTGTTTTGAATCTTTGATCATAAAGTTTTCCAATTGTAATGGATTAGACATTGATCTTTCGGCTCAACAAGAAGTGACATGTGAGAAAATTATATTCTTTATTAGTTTGTACAAGATTGAATTTTCCAATTTTCATTTAACCATAATTAAGTGTTTCCACATTTCATGAAAACTATTCTATATAAAACAACTACCTTATATATTCATACATAGTAACCTAAAGGTTCAAATGCCACAAAACCTCTTAATTTTTACATAGATTGTTCATCCTTATCTTAGCATCATGGATAAAAACATGAAATAATAATTAAATTTGAATGAACTCACTCATTTTTTTAACGTTCAACGAATCCTTCAAATGGGCTACTGGAAAAATCCACCACATCGGGATATACTCGCATTTGAACCGAGAAAAACCCTCACTTAGGACTGAAGCCCGTGAACACTCGCCCGAAGACATGACACTGCGATGAGGTAAACCCCGTTTAGTTTAGGGATCGAACTAGCGATCGCCGCATACTCGTCTAGTCTCCCATCATCATCATCATCATCCGGTGCCGCCGAAATTAATTGGGGGGGGGGGGGGGGAGGCAGGAATTGAACCTCAGTCTCTTGAAAACCTAGATCTCTCCCATACCACTTCACCACCAACCCATTGACTCACTCAATTTCTTTTAACTATAAAAACCACTCAAAAGTCTAGATTTGTACAATTGTTGTGAATTTTGAAAATAAGTAACATATATGAAACTTGTGATATATAATCACTTAATTTTGAAAAAATTCAAAACTTATAAGAAAATTCCACAAAAATGAAACTTTTAAATGCTTATAGTTTTGATGTAACTTGGTAAATTTTCTGATTTATATATAATTAGAAAAAAGTATTAGTGACTTTAGTAGAAAAACTAAGAAACTTGGTTACTCGGTAATATAATTGGTAGAAAATAAAAAGGATAAAAAGTTTAAAAATTAATAGGTTCGAAAGGGCGGTAGCTTTTTCGCCGATGGTTTTTTCTTATTATTAAAAGTAAAAATAAACTACACAAGTGAAAATAACCGGTACCACATGTCAACTTCTAGGTTAATATAAACGTATATTTAAAAAAAGTTTATTATACCCAATAATAATATTAAATTTATAGTATATTTTCATCTGTAGTTTTCATTATATTAACCTCTAGGTTGTCTATTTAAATAAGCCATTTATAAGTTTTAGTTTTTAATTATTTTTAGTTATGTATATTTTTTTAGTTTTTGTTTTTCAAAACACCTAAGCCAAACCTCCAAGTCAAACACATCACAGTTTAAGCAAATAAGAGTTAATAAATCAATATGTCGTCGTCTATAGGCATCTTAGGTGGCTATCTAAGTGCTACTTGCAATTGGATATAACATTTTTGTATCTTTATCTCTTATACAATGTATCTAAATTGTATTGTTCTAGCTAATTCTCTAGGAACTCTTAACTGCTATAAGCAAAATTATTTTATAATTCTCACATCCTTAACATATATTGCCCGTGTATTGTTGATACGAACCGAATCGTATATCAAATGGTCCTAAGAAAATAGAAAGGAACTTGAAGAAATTTAGAAGGAAACAAGACTTTTTACTAATTCATTTCTTTGCATAACTTCATTAATGAAACCTAATGGCTATTATATAGCCTTACATAACAATTGAACAGATTGTAAATAACTCCTACCACTAACCCACTAAAATTAGCATAATGCAAACATGGAGTAAATGAAGGAACAGTGGACTACGTGGGGTAAGGAAACTAAGGGTGTGGCACACATCAATTGTTCTGCTTGTTTTGTATTAATTATTATTCGTATCCTAAACTTCTTGTTGTTTCTTCTTACATAAGTGAAAATCAAAGTCACGATCATCATTAAAGAGGTGTGGTATTGTCACACTCTAATCTCACACCCTCACCATGGATAAAACGGTTGTTCAACATACTTTTGAACGCCGTTTGGATCGTTTTGGCGGCTGTGACCCCAACCCTTACGTCAGACGGTCCTTTCAGTCATTTCATATCCACCCAACGACTGCTTGATTTATTATAACGTTTTAAAGTTGATTGGGCGTGCATGACGTCAACCCTTTTTGTTGAACGACCTTAGCTACACTAACTATGCTTATTTTCTTTATTTTGTAAACAATTTTGATACATCATCATGCATCATCTATATACACATAGTAACAACCATACCCAGTCAACCTCACATATAATAAAGCTATTGGTAAGATTTGGAGAGAGTGAGATATAGAGAAACTTTACCTTTATCCATAAGGATATGAAGGCTGCTTCCAGAGAGACCATCGACTCCAAAACAAACAAGAAATAAACGAACACAACAAGAGACTCCCTTATTTTTATTTCTCTAAACTCTTCACTTGTCATGTCACATGAAATAATCAGAAACACGAAAAAAGTTAAACACAACAAAAGCTGAGAGAAATGTAAATTATCTCATGTAATTAAGCATCTTAACTAATACAGAAAATCCATATGGCCGTTGTTTTCAAATCTTACACCCGCCCTTTTCATGTAAATCATTTTCATTGTCAGATCAGTCTTTCACAACCAGACACCCACCCTTTTCAAATTAATCACCTTTTAGATTTAACAGATCGACCGTTTTCTGTTACTTTATACACTAGAATCAGATTCTTAGATGCCATCAAACACTCTTCATGAATCGGATTCTTACAATCGCCACACGCCTCTACTACGACGAATAGGATACATATTTGGTGTAAAGAGTGCTAGTCGTTTGAGCTTTGCGTTTTCCCAGGTGGTGTATATCGAGCAATAGGTACTTGTGTAAGTGAATACGAGCAACTTTTGACTTTGACTTGCTTAATTCAGATTTTTTCATGAGAAGGTTAGCCAGGTTTTTGCCAAAATAGTTTTGAACTATGTATCCTCACACAATACAAATGGGCAACACAATAATCCAAATAAATCTTTAAACTCTTTAAGTTGGAAATTGATGCCAGATGCGTTGCGGCCCGAAGCCTTTAGCTTAAAGGTTTAGGCAACATATTTGATGTAAAGAGCGTTAGTCATTGGAGATCCATTACAAACTAGTTCGTCGAGTTATGGATTCGTTTGACGCTAAACACCGTCCTACATGAATGAAAAAAAGACAAAACTTAAAGAGACAATAAAGAGACATAGAAATCTAAGGGGATGAAACTGTAAACCAAAACTAAAGAAAAAGAAAAGGGTAATTTACACTTTTCTTCCTTTATGTTTGTATTAGATTGCAATAGATGCCCTTTAACTTTAATAATTACAGTTACAATCCTTTATTTGTAAAACTCATAACAACCTAAGTCCGATGACTCTAACCTTGTTAAAATTTTCAGTTAAGTATGACATGTGCCTAGTAGATAAGGGTATATTGATAACTTTACTAATCATATCTAAAAACCATAACCTGTGTATATATCCAGTGGCCTTAAAGAAATATCTAAATTCTCCAGGGACCTGTATCGAGAAAGAACCTTAGGTTTCTTTATCACAACTCGTACTCCAATAATCTCCACCACCACAACCAGCAACGAAAATGTCATCGACGGTGATGAGAAATCTGGAAACCACCAGATCTCCGGCGACAATGAGCTACCGGAGCTACACTTCACCCCAACCATCACTACCGTTGGTAGTCACACTCAACTGCATCGAAGACGTAACAATCGAACAAAAATACCTAACCGGCATCGTACGTGTTGAGCACATGCCTCTAAGTCTACTCCCGGAGGCGAAGATCAAGCCGTCATAACTGTTCTTTTCTTCCAACACTTCATAAGGTTCAACAATCTCATGTCCCACTTCCAACATTTCATAAGTAAGAAATTCAACAATCTCAAATCCCTCTTCCAACTTAAACCAACACCCAAATCCCTCTTTCAACTTAAAACAACACCCAGATCTCTCACCTACTTCATCTCCACAATCTCAACATCCTTTGGATCCGATTGTAAGCTTTTATAGAAAGAAAGAGAGCTTTTCTAGAGAGAGGGACGGAGAGAGGAGAGAAAGAAAGGGGATAACGTACCTGATTTGGAGAATGATGCATAACGCCACCTCCATGCCACGTTGCCGTCGTGGCTCTGCCACCAATGGTGGTGGACTGGTGGCCGACCATTTTCTATAGAGAGATACATGAGAGATAAGAGAGAAAAGGGATAAAGTTTTTGGTTATGTGGTTGTGAAAAGTGAAATGAAATATATTTTAAATATACCAGTAAATTTACTGATCTATCTTCATCCCATGTCATACTTAACTGAAAATTTTAACTTGGTTAGGGCTAAAGGACGCAGAGTGTAACGAGTTTTACAAATAAATGATCGTGACTGTAATTATTGAAGCTAAATGGTATCTATTACAAATCAATACAAACATAAAGGACGAAAAGTGTAATTTACCCTAAAGAGAATCCCTACAAGATAATAACATAAAAGGCAAAAAAAAACCACTCTCCACCGTGTCTATGGTGCAAAAGAGTGAGAATTTAAAAAGACGGCATTTTAGTAATTATATCTCAAATGATGGCTTGTTTTTTACTATGCTAAGAAGCTACTCAAAATGTTATATACTAGTGTTTAAATCCCATGTTGTAGGTGTGAGAGTCGTAAAGCCGTGTTAAGTAGTAAGTAAACGACCTTGTAAAACAAAAAAAGCAACGCGGATATATACAACCACGTAACGTAAAACGTAGGCAAAGAGAAACACAAAATCATACTGCGAGCTGGCGTAAAACGCGTTACGCTTTTCTTCACGTTGCGAAAATTTGGTTGGTTCGGTTTGTTACGGTATCATTATAGTATAGACATTTAGTGTAGCAACCGGAAAAGAAAACCCAAAAAATAAAGTCATGAATTGATTCAGTTATTCGCGACAGTTAATAGATGTATTATTTGAACACTAAATACATTCTTACAAAAACATATGAGTCTCTAGAAAATAAATAGGATTACTCGAGACTCATGATGTCATTTAAAAATAACTTGATTTACCATCCGTGGGCGTAAAACCCTGTCAAATAGCATCAATGCGAAGAAATTAGACTATAACGTAAAACATAGAAAATAACAATTAAGTCGTTTATGTAGGATCTGAGTTTAATTTACTTGTAGTTTTTGTTTCAAGGAATGTAGATTTGTTTGAAATTCAAAGTAAATGCAACGGAAATAAAGAAAACTTTTACTACAAGTAAAAGTTGTTTGTTTTCATCATCATCATGCTTTCAAGTGTGTAAATTTTGCATATGATTCACAAACTCCCCCTCAGCCTATTATATAGCTTGATAGTACAGAAAATGGAAGAAGTTGATTGGTGTAAAGATCTTTTTAAGAAGACGAGATTCAACTGTTACATTGACACTGTATTTATACTAACTATCTAACCACTGAGCATCTTTGATGACGTCAGGGTTGATAGTGACATCTAACAAGAAAATAACTAACTAGAACCACTGATGTCTAACTACTAATAGTTCAAAAGCACTATTACATTGAAAGTAAATAACTAAACTAAACTCTGATGGCTAAGCACTGCTTCCTTTCTTCTGTTAGACCTTTGGCATTTGTGAAGGCAGATGTTGCATGAATATCAGTCTTTAGAAGGCAGAGTTAAGTAGATCAGAGGTTCTAAGTGCTGATAGAAGGACCAATCCTCAGATAGAGTATTTTGGCTTTATATCATCTGTTCCTTTGTGCAGGTTCAATCCCAACAATTTAGGACCCCGCGCGTTATAACGAAGTTGTCAAACAGGGAAAAAACAGATGGCGTAAAAATGTTGAACCACTCATGCATGTTGAGCTGTGTTAACTGGCAAAATCTAGTACGAAGCATAAATCGAAATGTAAAAACATTGAACCACACATGCAGGTTACGCCGTGTTAACTCGCAAATTTAAAACGAAACATAATACAAAAAATCTGCGAAATATGAAAAGTGTGGGGACCAAAGTTGAAAGTAAAAAAAGTTGTGAGGCTAAATTGCAAAAGATGAAAACTTTTTGGTCAAAAGTAAAAGGTGAAATAGATTTGGTTTAAAGTATAATATTAGTTCTTTTTTTTAAACTTCCAAAGTATTTGAGTACAACACATATATGCCCAAATACATTGCTAAGTTATAGTTTATTAATTATTCGTATTTACAGGATAAACTATATTATGTTGATAATATTTGTATTTTCTTTTCTTGATATCTTGTTTTTACGGTCACCTTCGTTTATAAGAAAATATATTACAAAAAGAGTTGTATGAAATGCACATAATAACATAATTTTACGGTCACCTTCGTTTATAAGAAAATATATTACAAAAAGAGTTGTATTAAATGCACATAATAACATAATAAATCTTGCCAATAGTATTATCGGCTTATATTTTAGTGATACTTTAGAGGGATAAGCTTTAGGGACCATTAGGTCTTGTGTTCGATTCTTGCAAGGGAGTTTTACCAGATTTATTAGGTTTCTCATCAATTGGTGTATAGACATTATAGCCTAATGAAGATAGATATGATCGAGTGATTCCATTAATAACACAATTATACTTCAATAGTTTGACAATAATACTGTTAGAAAACATAGAGTTAGTTTGTCCTTTAACTTTACACTCACTTGCATCGTGTGTCCTTTATTTTTAGAAATTACACCGAATGTCCTTTGTTTGAAACTTTTGCACATCGCACGTCCTTTATACTAACATCCATCCATTTTCATAGTTAAAACCAATCATGTGCCCCTTATATGAGGGGCAAAAATGTCGTTTTATCATTTTCTATATGAGATTTTATATTCCACATATGTAAACTATTTTTTACATATATGTAATACTTATAACGCGTATATATAATTTTGTTATTACATATATGTAAATTACTTTTAACATGTATCGAATCATAAAAATACATAAATAAATGATAAAAATATCACACACACACGCGCACACACGCACACACACACATATATATATAATGATCGTCTATTAGGAGTTTTGAAAGTTAGTTTAAATGAGAAAACTAAAAAACCACCAAAATAGCCTAAGAACATACCAACTTTTTTATAATTATTTTATTAAATTTCACTATTTTTGTTATTTAAAAAATAAAATACTATACATGTGTATTACTACGAAAAAACTTAAACCCCCTAACCCACCCCTACCCCCTCCCCCCCCCAAAAAAAAAAAAACCTAAAATGCATGTGCAACATATGCTTATAATACACATGTACATGCAAATTATTTATTTATTTTTTTTAAAAGTTTTTATATATTAAAAATAGAGATTTTAAAAAAATTGTAAAAAATAAAATTTGGTATGTTTTTTAGACTTTTTTTTGGTAGTTTTTTGGTTTTCTCATTTATATATAGTTTTCTCATTATTCTCTCCATATATATACATGAGACGTTTTTAAGGACAATACACGTAAATTAAATAAAAATGACAAAATAACAGTTTTGCCCCTCATGTGAGAGCACATGATTGGTTTTAACCATGAAAATGGATGGAGGTTAGTATAAAGGACATACAGTGCGCAAAAGTTTCAAATAAAGGACACTCGATGTAATTTCTAAAGATAAAGGATACACGATACAAGTTGGTGTAAAGTTAAATGATATTACTTATCAAATTTGGATTGTGAGGTGACACGCTATTCGATATTTTACAAGTATAAAAGCTTGATTTACTTATAATAAATTTGGATAGTGAGGTGAATACACTATTCAAATTTTTTTTTATAAGGATAGAAGCTTCATTTACAACTTTGTTATGCACACTAGACACTCCACTCCACCACCCTCTTTAATCCTTTATCATCATAATGGGCTAGAGTGGTTCTCAGCCCAACTATATATCTCTTAGTTTAGGACTTCACTGATATTCGATACAGCTGTAACTAGTGGTGCACAAATTGTAACTAGCCTTGCCTGACTTGGGCCTCGACCATTTTCTCCTTGACCCAACACTATTAGCTGTAGCTAAGATCTACTATAATTGTTATACATATAATAGTTAATATAATTGAAACGGTCAACATTTTCTAAAACTTACGGTTCTAAAAAAATATTTTTAAACGAATCAAACACACTAATTCAAAGTAGCCTCAAAATAAAACAGTAAATGACTACACAAATTCAAAGATAACTTGTTATTATTATCAAATAAAATTTCAAATAAAGTCGTAGATGCTCGCCATCGCTCACCAAACCTTACAGAGAGAAGCATAGTGAAAATGGCGGGAACAGGGTTACCGTTGCCGTCAAAGTTGACTGAGAGACCGGCTCACGCATACACCGTACGCCGGTCTGCTTCTTCTCCAATCCACCGCCGCATCTCCTCCGTCAAGATGGCAGTTTCCGTTGACCAGAAGAAGACTTTTACTCTAAAAAGTCTGAAGACGCTTTCAACGTCGCCGAGGTAACATATGTTCTTGTTTGTTTGATTAATATGCATTTGTATGATCAAATTTAAGGATTCCGTTATGCAAACTGTTTGTAAGGGTGTGCATGGGTCGGTTTGGGTTGTCAGTTAATGGATAACTATATTTGGTTAGTTATAGTGGTTTCGGTTAATCTGTTTGAAAGTTATAGTGCGTTGGTTATGAGTCGATTAACCATATGATTCTAAGCCTAGCTAAAAATAGCTCAGGATGGTAAATTTGATGTATTAGCTTTAAGAAAGAGATACATGTGTGGGCCTTAAATACATATAACCGGATCGGTTCGGTTGGCGGGTATGACAACCTTGTTAACCATAACCGATCCACTACTTTCACCTGTATTGTATAGTGAAAAGTGCTTGTATAGAATCATAATTAGATCAGATCTGAGCATTCAGCTAGCTAAATTTCACATAATGTTTTAAATTATTACCATAGATGTCAATAGCGATCATAGCGATCGCTATAGCGCGCTACGTAGCGTATAGGTATAGTGTCTCTAATAGGGTTGTAGCGATGCATAACGAGAATAGCGGCAGTTTATTATTATTTTTTTAAATATAAATAGCAAGTAAATACAGCTATAAAATAGCTGGATTTTAAGTTTTTGTTAAATATTAATGTAAAATAGCATATATACCAGTGTATTTTGATATAATATACATATAAATTAAATTTTTTTCTTCTAGTGTATTTAACGTTATTTATAATATAGCCGCCTGCTATTTATCGCCATTCGCTATGTAGCATATAGGTATCTTATCGCTTACATATTATTGAATGTAAACATTCTTTGGTTGTGATTGTTTCTCTTTTTAGGAGTTGATGCCCGGAGGTGTCAACTCGCCAGTGCGTGCATTCGAATCGTTGGTGGTCAGCCTATCATATTCGATTCAGTCAAGGGCTCACACATGCGCGATATAGATGGGAATGACTACATAGATTATGTCGGCTCATGGGGACCCGCAATCATCGGCCATGCAGATGATGAGGTACTTGCAGCCTTGGCTGACACCATGATAAAAGGAACTAGCTTCGGTGCACCATGTCTTCTAGAGAATCAACTAGCCGAGATGGTAATCGCAGCTGTACCAAGTATAGAAATGGTTAGATTCGTCAACTCGGGGACAGAAGCTTGCATGGGTGTGCTTCGTCTCGCTCGTGCTTACACCAACAAACAAAAAATCATAAAATTCGAAGGTTGTTACCACGGTCACGCAGATGCGTTTCTTGTTAAGGCGGGAAGTGGTGTCGCAACTCTCGGACTTTCTGACTCACCTGGTGTTCCAAAAGCAGCAAACTCCAACACCCTAACATCGCCCTATAACGACATTGAAACCGTTAAAGAACTATTCAATACCAACAAAGGAGAAATTGCTGCGGTTATACTTGAGCCCGTGGTTGGGAACTCTGGTTTCGTGACCCCTAAACCCGGGTTCTTGAACTTCCTCCGTGAAATCACCAAACAGAATGATTCTCTCCTCATATTTGATGAAGTTATGACTGGATTCCGTTTGGCTTACGGTGGGGCCCAGTAGTATTTTGGTATAACTCCGGACTTAACTGTTGGATTAATCGGTTCATTTACGGTTACGGGTCATGCATCAGCGGGTCACAAACCATGGGTTAACGGTCAGATCTTATGGGTTCATGCAAACGTGGGAAAGTGAACTACTTGGAAGTTGTTTTACATGCGTACCCATAGGATGAGTAGGATAAGAGTTTGACCGAGTTTGTTGGATTTGGAAAATGCATGTTGCATAATAGAACTAGTAGTATGGAATATTATTTTATTCTTTTTTATTCGACGTGCATGTACAATTGTAAGCCTATTTAAAGGCATTTGCTTTGTTGAATAATTTAAACCCTTTTGAAAATTAGCAGCTTTCTTTTCTTTCATATTTGAAAACCTTCTGGTTCTTCTAGTTATCCATCTTCACAAATTATATATATATATATACACACGTGAGTGAGTGAGTGAGTGAGTTGTGTGTGGAGTGGGACCTGAACCAACATTAACAACATTAGGAAAGATCATCGATGGTGGGCTACCGGTGGGTGCTTATGGAGATGGTGGCTCCAGCAGGACCAATGTACCAAGCCGGTACATTAAGTGGGAACCCGCTTGCTATGACAGCCGGTATCCATACTCTTAAACGTCTTCAAGGACCGGGAACCTACGACCAATTGGATAAAGTTACAAACCAACTTATAAATGGAATTTTAGACGCTGGAAAGAGAACCGGGCATGCTATGTGTGGAGGGTATATCGGTGGAATGTTTGGTTTCTTTTTTACAGATGGACCGGTTAATAATTTTGAGGATGCTAAAAAGAGCGACGCGGGTAAATTTGCAAGGTTTTATAGAGGAATGTTGGAAGAAGGTGTTGTTTATTTTGCTCCTTCGCGGTTTGAGGTTGGGTTTACTAGCTTAGCGCATACCCATCAAGATGTTCAACAAACGATAGATGCCGTTGAAAAGGTTCTTCGACAACTTTAGTTGCTTTGTTTGTTTGCGGCTTTTTATGTTTAACTGAAATTGTTATATAAATCAATCATTTGAATCTATGTTGTATGTTGAAATGCACAAACTGTAGAGTACAAATTTATAAACTGTATGTTCACACTGGTTTAACAAACCCAGATAATTTGGGCTTTGGTGGGCTTGGTTCATGGTCAAAATACTTAGGGCCCTGATAGGCTAGCCCAATAACTTGTATTATTAGTAGTTGCATTCATGCATTATTACTTTATTAGGTCTTCTATAAATTAGAAAATATAAAAGAAAACAATATTTTATATGTTGGCTTACATCATTCGAAAATAAGATTCATACTAAACGAGTTGATTAAAGTACGAGATCAAGCTCCGCTTGTGTCAATCTATGTATAAAGCTTATTCAACTTCGACTTAATATTTATTTTCTATTTACGAATGACGAAACTTGACATTTCCGACGGAGGGTCGAAAATGTATCCAAAAAATTTCTATAGAACCTGCGGGTCGAAAACATATATAACCAAAAAAAAATTATAAAAAAACTAAATATATAACACTACCGAGCGAAAAGTTCGGGGGATCGAACGCCTCCCCGGCCCCTTCTATACTTCGCCCCACACGATATAACATTTAGTAACGATTAACGAAAGAAATAGTAACTTATTTATTTTTAATTTTCACTTTCACCCATATTTCATTTTTAAATCTTTTACATATTTCATTTTTTTTTCTTATAACTTGTGTTCGTTAGTAAAAAAATGAATACGTAACCATGTTTAATTTCTTGTCTTTCGACATTTCAACGTGAATTTTATTGAAAACGGAGTTGTGTTTTAAATATAGTAATTTTTGGTACGTAGGCTATAGCTATACTAAGTGTTGGTACAATGACGAAAGAAACCGATATCGACTGAACATCAATACCAGTGTCTATATTTTGGGAACCGGTATCGATATTTGTTTTTATGGTTTTCGATTGATGTAAAATACGACTTTATTTTATGTTTACATGACTTCTTTTTTTAGGTTACATGTCTATTTTTTTGGGTTACATAAAACAAATTTTGTGTAATGAAAACATTGTAATTTTTTTTTAAACTATAATGTCCGAGTTTCATTGTAATTTTTTTAAACTACAATATCCGAGCACATGTACCGTAACGAACGGACTTGTGAATTAAATTTTTTGTGTCGTAAGCTATAACAATTGACGGTAACGAACCGATACCGACAAATACCCGCCAACAGAGCAAAGGAGAATCCCACTAGTTCATATACATAATTTTCATCTTATAAATAACAATAACAAAACAAATATTATTCATTTACTTATTTTTATCATAAGTTATGTATAAGAAAATTTATTTTATAAAAGTACACTTATTATACATAAAAAGAATTGATTCAGGCTCGGGTTAACAAGTGAAGTTCAAGCTTGATTTCACTTGTTAAATAAGTTATATTTAAAACCAATCTTGTTTACACTCAAATTGATTTAAAATTTTAGCAAACCTTGAATAAGTATCCACCTACTAGTCTTATTTACGCTCGGTCTAACCTTTAATTGTCATTAATTAACTTATAAGAAAGAGACTAGAATATATAGAAAAATCCACCAAGTCACCATGCATGCAATTTGGCTAATTTTTTTAAGTTCTATGTGTCTATACCTTTTCTAAAGCCAATTTGGAATTAATTTTCTTGTTATAGATCCGAAATTAAGTGATGAGACTTCGGAATGTTTTAAAAGAAAATCAAATTTAAGAAAGATAAAAGAAAAGGACACGTTAGTTACATAGTTTGTGTGGAGATGCCGAAGAGATTAATGATCACTTGCTAACGGCTTGTTATGTGGCTACGGCGCACCAAGGGTCGTAGGTGTTAAAAAGTTGATACACAAAGCACTGAATTGAGGTATGTTTTTCTGTATATTTGATTACAATGAAAAGTGTTGAATTTATACACAAAACCGTAATCTAAACATGGATGATAGCAGCTGACTATTAGCTGTCATTGATTTGCTGTTGATTAGCTGGATGACTGGATGGATGGATGTCCGGCTGTTGATTAGCTGCTGCATCGAGTCCTGCTGTTGATTTGCTGCGGTTATCTCCAAGGTCAGACTTTCCTTTCTAACACTCCCCCTCAAGTTGAATAGTTGGATTTCCAAAATTCAACTTGCCCAAACAATCGTTGAAAATTTTTCCGTTAACTGCTTTTGTTAGAATGTCAGCCAGCTGATCCTTTGATCGAACGAATGGCAGTTCAATCGTACCATCTTCCAATTTTTCTTTGATGAAGTTCCTATCAACTTCCACGTGTTTTGTTCGATCATGTTGTACTGGGTTCTCTGAAATCTGAATTGCAGCTTTATTATCACACATAATCTTACTTGTTTCTTTTGACGGAAAACCAATCTCAGCTAAGAGTCTTTGTATCCACATGGCTTCTGTTAAACCTCGAGTTATGCCTCTAAATTCAGCTTCTGCACTTGAAAGGGCAACCACTTTTGTTTTTTACTCCTCCAAGTGACAAGATTCCCACCAACTAGAGCGAAGTAGCCTGCTGTTGACCTCCGACTTCCCTTATCTCCTGCCCAGTCTGCATCAGTGTAGATTTGAACATTTAGGTGTCCATGTGATTGAAACAGGACTCCATGACCCACCGTTCCTTTGAGGTATCTAATAATCCTCCAAACTGCTTCCATATGTGTCTCTTGAGGTTGGTGCATGAACTGACTTACCACCCCTACAGCATATGCAATGTCTGGGCGAGTATGTGAGAGATATATTAGTTTTCCCACCAGCCGTTGATATCTTTCTTTGTTTGCTAACTTTGCTCCTTCCTCCATATAGAGTTTTTGGTTTACACTCATAGGAGTGTCTGCTGGTTTGCAATCTATCATTCCAATCTCTGCCAACAAGTCTAAGACATACTTCTTTTGATTAATGAAAATTCCTTGTTTTGACCTTAGTACTTCAATTCCGAGGAAATACTTCAGCCTGCCCAAGTCTTTCATTTCAAATTCGGCAAACAAGTCTTCTTTTAGTTTTCCCATTTCTTTTTTATCATTCCCTGTAATGATTATATCATCTACATAGATAATTAGACAGGTTACGAATTTTCCTCTTTTTTTGAGAAACAAAGTATGATCGGCATTACTTTGTTTATATCCAAACTTTTTCATAGCTACCGTAAATCTGCCAAACCAGGCCCGGGGAGACTGCTTCAAACCATAAAGAGACTTCTTCAGACGGCAAACTTCTCCAGTTTTGAAATCTTTTGTGAATCCTGGAGGAGCATCCATAAATACCTCTTCGTCTAGGTCCCCGTGTAAAAAGGCATTTTTTACATCAAACTGTTGAAGTGGCCACCCTTCATTTGCAGCTATCGAAAAAAGAACCCTGATTGTGTTCATTTTTGCAACCGGGGAGAATGTTTCAGCATAGTCAATCCCATGTGTCTGAGTATACCCCTTTGCTACCAGTCGGGCTTTATATCTTTCAATTGTACCATCTGGTTTATACTTAATCGTATAGACCCAACGGCACCCTACGGATTTCTTTCCCAACGGAAGAGTACACTTTTCCCATGTATTGTTCTTGGTTAGAGCTTCCATTTCTGTGTTCATTGCTTCCTTCCAATGTTTAGATTTTAAGGCTTGATCCACGTTTGTAGGAGTTTCTTCGGAATAAACAGATGAGATAAATGCTTTGGCTTCCTTAGTGAAGTTTCCATCGGCCACACTAGCTATAGGATAACTAGATCTTCTTGGTTCTTTTTCAGGAGAATACCGTTTCGGAGGCACCCCTCTGTTTGTTCTAGGAGGTAACACATATCTCGATGGTGGTTCTTCTTGTCTGAATTCATCTGCCTGCAAATTTTCAGTTTGTTCTGTGGCAGTTTCGTGGTTAGAAGTATTGGTATCCTCAGATTCATTAGGAACTTCAAAAGTACCACCAGACTGAATAGTATGAGTATTACTTACCTCGGACACCAGGTTAGGAGGAACATTAGGACCGTCAGTGGCACTGAAATTGAAGTCTGGTGACTCTGTAGTAGGTGACTCTTTAGTTGGTACATAGGGAACATATTCTAACCAGCTTAGTGTGTCTAAACATTCCTTCTCCCCCTGACCACTGAGTTGGGAATTGTAGTAATACTCGGTTTCAAGAAAGTCACAGTTTATTGTGGTGAACATATGACGTGTTTTTGGATTATAACACCTGTATCCCTTTTGATTCATTCCATACCCAACAAAGACACATTTTTCAGCACAAGGGTCAAGCTTGGTTCGATCTGATTTAGGTATGTGAACAAAGGCAGTACATCCAAAGATTCGTGGTTGAAGAGTAAGAACTGAGGGTAGTTTGAAGAATTTTGAAAGAGTGTGTAGCGGAGTGTTAAGCTTTAGGATTTTTGTTGGGAGTCGGTTGAGAAGATAGGTAGCAGTAGCAAGGGCTTCAGGCCAAAAATATTTCGGGACCTGGGACTCAATTAGGAGGGCTCGTGTTATTTCTAGCAAAATGCGGTTTTTCCTTTCGGCGACACCATTTTGTTCTGGGGTGTGTGGGCATGTAGTTTGGTGGATTATTCCCTTGTCTTGGAAAAAGGATTTAAACGAGGTATTAACAAACTCACCGCCATTATCAGATCGGAATATTTGGATGTTTGTTTGAAATTGGGTTTGAATCATGGCGTAAAACATAGTGAATTTTTCAAAGACTTCGGATTTGTTTTTCAAAAAATAAACCCAGGTCATTCGGGTACAATCATCAACGAACATCACAAAGTAGCGAAGGTTCTGCCCCCCAAGAACTGGGGCAGGACCCCATACGTCAGAATGGATTAATGAAAATGGCAAAGCAGCCTTAGTATTATTGGGTTTAAAAGTTTTTCTGTGGCTCTTTGCCAAAACGCATGTTTCACAATGTGACATAGAATTAACTGGAAATAGTTTGGGAAATAAGATATGCAAATAACTTGTAGAGGGATGACCTAATCTTCGGTGCCATAGCCAAGCTTCTCGTTCTGATGTCCCATGAGTCAACATCACAGCACCACTTTGAGTCACCTCATCCACATAATACAACCCTTGATTTTCAGTGCCACGCCCAATGATCACTCCCGTCCTGATATCCTGTAAAATACAAAACGTAGGGTACATTAGGACAATACAGTTAAGTTCCTTTGTGACATGGCTGATGGAAAGCAGCTTATGTGATAACGAGGGAACATAAAGACAATTAGAGATTTTTATTGTGGGCGAAATCTCAATAGTCCCTCCCGATTTTACATCCATTATCCCGCCATTTGCCGTTTGAATATGTGTTTTTTCTGGTTTAGTTGTTGAAATAATATCCGATGACTCATAAGTCATTGTGTCGGTTGCACCGCAATCGAATATCCATCGTTTTTGTTTACCATGATGTTTTTGGGCCATATTAGCATTCCCATTACTTTCAGGGACCAAATGTGACATATTCACATTCTTATTATATATGCTCGGTTTATCTGCCCCAAATCTATCCGCCCCATACCCGTTCCCTTTTTCTTCTTCTTCTCCGCCTTTACCTAAGCGTTCATCTCCTTCACCTGTTGCGTCGGTCAATCCGCCATAACCAGTTCTGCTCCGACTTCCATCTCCGGTGACATCTTGGTTGCCGGTACTGGATGATTTCCCTTTTTCTGTGACGGTAGCCTTTGTGTTCTTCTTATGGCCGTCAGACCACCATTCGGGATACCCGACGAGTTTGAAGCATTGTTCCTGGGTATGGTTTGTCATGCCGCAATGATCACATTTGAGGTAAGTTTTGTTGTTACCTGATCCGGTTCCTTTTTCATCGTTCCGTCGGTAGCCTTTTGATGCAAGCCCTAACCCTTCGATTTCAGAGGCCTTTAGACCCGCTGTGATGCCCTGTGTGTCATTGAGAGGTGTTCCCAGAATATTATGGTGAGCGGCCTCCTTGCGGACAGAGGCGTATGCAGTTTCTTTGGTTGGAAAGGGCTGTTGAGCTTGAGGTTTATTTGAAGGTTTATCGGACAATTTTGGGTTCCGATTTTGTGGGTTGAGGCCATTCTTGAGCAGATTGGCGATTTGGATTGATAGATCTTCTCCCAAGTTACCGGCTTTGGCCATGGCAGCTTGGTTGAGAGGATGGTTGGTTTTGAGTGAGCAAGGTAAATGATGAACAGGTCAAGAACGACACTGCTCTGATACCATGTTAAAAAGTTGATACACAAAGCACTGAATTGAGGTATGTTTTTCTGTATATTTGATTACAATGAAAAGTGTTGAATTTATACACAAAACCGTAATCTAAACATGGATGATAGCAGCTGACTATTAGCTGTCATTGATTTGCTGTTGATTAGCTGGATGACTGGATGGCTGGATGTCCGGCTGTTGATTAGCTGCTGCATCGAGTCCTGCTGTTGATTTGCTGCGGTTATCTCCAAGGTCAGACTTTCCTTTCTAACAGTAGGATAGTGGGGGCGGGAGGGGACGGCCGACCCCCCGAACTTTTCGCTCAGTAGTGGTGAATACGTAGTTTCTGTATAGAAAATTTTGAGTATATACGTTTTTGACCCCCGGTTTTATATAAATTTCTGGGTAGATTTTGACCCTCCGGTCAGAAATCTCAAGCTTCGCCACCTACAGCTATATGGCAATTCATAAGTAGATGGTGTGGGTTGCCGGGCATGATTATATTTTCAGTTAGAGACCTAATCAATATCCATAGTCACGCGAAGTTAAATCAAAAGAAAAGGAAGACGGTGCAAGCGATTGTGTTTTGTGCGCCTTGGTACATTTGGAAAGTGAGAAACGATGTGGTGTTTGCTAGAAAGGAAGTGTCTATTAATAAGATTAAGGAGGATATCAAGTCGATTGGATATTTTTGGATTAAGAATAGGTCGTCTCACAAAGGTTCTAGGATGGAAAGATTGGTGTAAATTTGAGATGTAATTTCTTTTTTGTTGGTGGGCGCTAGTGTTTTGCTAGCGGCCGTGTTCTTTTGTTGAAAGTAGCTGTTCCAAAAAAAAAAGTTACATAGTTTCTTGTCACTCATAGTCTCTTTGTGTAACATCAAAAGCAATAAAGCCTAAATAAATGAAGAAAAAAGAAGAAAAATCACATGAAATGATACAACTTTGCCTCTATACAGATAATATTAGCATGTTAATACTTCCCAGTGCCTATCTTTTTTGTACCCATGTTTCTTTTATTCAATGTGCACTTTTAAGTGATTTTTTATCTTCACTGTCTTCCCTTTTTGTAACACCAGATAGGAAAGTTATGATTCGGATATTAAGAATGATGTTTTCTGGTGGTTTCGGGTCCATACTGTAGAGGTTTCATACCTACCAACGATAGCGAATTCGTTGGAAAGATTTATGAATTCGTTCTTCGGTTCATGTAAAATATTTTGGATAAAATGAATGACAAAATGGTTACCATAGTTTATGGTTCTTGATAAATTATGTTGGAAATTCCAAACACTGAAGAAATCGACTTGTCGTGCAAGGCAAAGAATGCTATTATGGAGTGGATAATTTTGAATAATTAAATGTGTTTATGTTATAGTTATTAGGTGTAATTATCACGTCCTAATTAATTGATCATCTAGCATCCTAAACGAGTTAAGTTTGGATGTTTAAAGATACATGAGCAATCCAAGGTATAAGTCTTATATGACAAGTTAGCTTATAAATATCATATCAGATAGTTTGGATTGTAAGAATCAAGTTTTTAGTCAGTTTTTTTGATCTAATAATATTGTGGGAGTTAGCCATAATTTTACGTTCGTTTGACTGTTGATTAGGACTTGAAATTATAGGTTTATTTGATTACATCAATTCTAGATGAAGATAACAAAGTTTAAATTGGAAATCATGAATGGTGTCTTTTTTGAGGATGTGCTAAACTTTTATAATCATGTTACACATACAGACACATCATGTCAGAAAACATCGACACATATAGCCATAATGCTTGACATGATCTTGTCTCCGACTTTATACTCATTTGTATATATGCATGTTAGGTTATATTCGATGATATGTATATCAAGCGTCGCATATATACCAACATTCGATCGGGTAATGTAGATTTTTGATGTTAATGTGAAGATAAACATGTAAGCATACTATACTTATCTCATTATATGCATTCTCGTTTATTTCTATACAATGGATTCTTGGAGGTCGAAAACTATAATACATATTGGCAATATAATGTTGGAGGATATAAGAACCATAAGATATTACATATGACATATTCTTTACGACCATTCTGTTGTAATTACAACTCTGCATTTAAGTACTTTTCTAGGCTCTAACAACATGTACCGTTGAGCATGTTATTAACAACCAAATATCATAACCTTTGTTAAGTTTCTAGGGGCTAATTGTTTTGACTTTATCAACTTAACGACCAACTTTTAATGAAATAATATAACATTGGTAGCATGACATGCCTTGAATGTAATATATGTTTTTACTGAAAAAGAGGTGTTTGTAGCAGTTTATTTTGACAAGCTACAAACCTTTATTTTTTTTGATCGGCAAAAGACATATTCATTCATCACCAACAGTTATACAAGGCTAGGATATTAGCAAGACACTAGACCCAGCCAACCCCATTACAATTTCACCCAGTTACACAGTTGAAGCACACAAAAAAATTATTCTGCAACATCAAAGCACACCCAGCTACAAACCTTTATAAAAGTGACTATTTCCGGTCTTCCTCTTCATGCCCCTCTCCATAAAAAATAAAAGAATTAAAAAAAGTGTGGTAGGATACCAATGTTCATTAATTGTAAACACCGTCGCTAAATTTAAAGATAAAATAACTTCTTAACCTTATCAACTTACCGAAAAACGAGAATGTATGGGCACTAACTACATATTCAACGATAACATATTTAAAAGGTAAAAATAGTTAGAAACATACGACGACTAGATTTGTAGGTTGTTAATTATTTTTGCCACGATGACAAAGTACAAACACAACATCTAACCATCCCTTCCCACCGCCCTCCTCTATTAGTATGATACAATACTTAAGAGGCATGAAAACTATATTATAGACACCTAAAGCAAATAAGTTTGGTATCTATGGGGAAGTGTTAAGTTAAAAACCCACTTGAGTTGTATACATCTATTATCTATATGGGATTTTGTTTTCATAGGTTAATTTTCTAGAAACAAAACAAATGGCATTTTTGTTTCATTTATGTTGTGGCTTTTCCTTTTGCAAAATTTGATTAAAATAAAAAAGATAATTATCTTCACAATAATACAATATATAATATGTTTTTATTGTGCAAACTATGTGAAGCAATGTGAAAAGCCACGTGTGATATTTTCGTAATTACACTGTAAAAAAATTTCAGCTACAATGATAATAAGTAATTACGTTACTTATAAAGCCAAGCGATGGCAATTTGGTATTTACTTAAAGTAGAGTAATTATACTTGGACAATTTTTCAGCTATCGTAATAACAATTGCGTTACTTGTAAAGTCATACGGTGGCAGTTTAGTAATTACTTGAAGCAGAGTATAATGCTGGACAAATTTTCAACAAGTAAACTGCAATTTGCCACTCTATGGTTTACTCCAAGTTGCAATTTAACACCCTATCTTCCAATTTTTATGAAATGACACCCTTTGTTGGAACTTTCATTGCACTTTACAAATGTTACAATTCAGGGTAAACCACTGAGTGGCAAATTGCAATTTACTCAATTTTCAACTAGCTACAAGTAACGTAATTATTATTACGCTAGTTGAAAAATTGTATAGCATAATTACGCTTCTTGTTCGTGCCATTCGCACGTTAACGTACTTCCATTTGTATGCAATCCAACCCCTATTTAAAATATGCTTTGGTTTGGTTTAAACACCTTCATTATGAAAATTAAACGAAATATGTAATTCAGTTTTGAATCCCATAAGCATAGCAAATGCAAAAATATGTTGTAACAAACTTTGATACACACACATGATACTCTATACAAAGAAAATTATTATTTTATTGAATGACCTTTCAAGATTACAATAAGTTGTTTTTTGTTTTTATAAAAGATACTAACCATTTGACGTCAACCAATAACTAATAAATTAAATATGATAATTAGAAAATTAATAACAGATAATTAAAATAATTAAATTACATCTAATAAGTGTATGACTGGATGATAACTCACGAATTTCTTATTAATTAAGTTTTTCTTTCTTGTGTTTTACCCAACGATCCGAGTGATATAGTTAATTCTGTTACATGTACCTCATCATCTTATAATGAAACAAAAACCTATAAGACATTCGAGTTTTGAAATCAAGTTTGATACATTTTCATAATAAAAATGGATACTTCATCCACAATTTGAAGTGGACGGATTATGGGTCACGTAATATTACATCACCTTCTTTGATGTTTTGCTGCTTTTTATCGAACTTTATATCTTGAAAAAAAATTGAAGTAATCAACCTCATCCGTCACACACCAACATAAACATTTTAATATACAAAGTAACAAACAATTAATTGAAATAGTATCAAACGAACCTACTAGTAACTTTCAATAATTTCTTTTCATTATGAAATTCAAACAAAGAGTAAAATGCTAGAACTGCCATATATTTGTAGAAGTGGGACCTAGTCACTTGAGCATTAATTCTTGATGTGCTGCAAAACGTATCGCATTTCATTAATTTCAAGAACACCCAATTTTGCTCTGGTTAGTTATCATAAAAGCGAAATAGAGTAGAAAACTTAATAAATAAACTGACGGTGATGTAGGCAGTGGCGAAGCTTGAGATTCCGACCTGGGGCGGAAGTCACCGGACCTAAAAATTTCTATAAAACCGGGGTCGAAAAAGTATATACTCAAAATTTTTTATATGGAAATTACATACTCTCCACTACTGAGCGAAAAGTTCGGGAGGCCGGCCGCCCCCTCCCGCCCCTTAAAAGCTTCGTCCATGAATGTAGGCGTAACGACTATTCACACGTCTATACAAAAATAAAAATTGGGCCCAAAGCTATTAACGTTGGCCTAGTGGTAAAGGGAAATCTTTCAAAAGTGTTTAGAAAGCAGGAGGTTATAAGTTCAGTACTCAGAGATTGTAATATTTAGTTGTTAAAAAAAATAAGACTAAACTTTTTAATTAGACATGCTCTTTCTTTTTTCTCTAATTGGTTAGTGAGACACCATTTATTTCCTGATCGTAATATAAAGACAAAAATAATGAATATTTTTATAAATAACTGAAAATGCATATTTTTTTTGTTTGGCATATATACACCTGAAAGTATGTGAAATAAACATGTGTGAAAAAAAGTACAACACAACTACAAATTAAGCATATTTATTTGTTTCATGTATACATATTTAAAAAACTGGTCATTTTCTCATATCTCATTTTTCTTCATATGCCAACAACTGCTCAAAATGTATTTTAATAAAAAAAACATGAAACTGCATGTTTTGCATAACATTTAGTAGCGGCGACAGCTTAGCGACGACAAGTCGCCACTAGTGCCTTTTCCTAGTTTGCGACGAAGTTTGCTAGCTTTAGCGACGATTTTTGTCGCCGCTAAAGCTGATTTTTCTTGTAGTGATAGATTTGCATGTGGAACACGGAAATAGTATAACTTGAGAAAAACAAAGTATTGATCCAAGGACACATTTCTTTTCAGTGGTGGGATCAATTTTCACACAAATAGATGTTACTCCCATCAAGACTACCTAACAATGTGGCTCTTCGCAAAGTTAAAACGCATAGTAAGGGGATGCGGGGCAGTGGGGCACCATCGGGATGAAGGCTCAGGTTTACTGGGTTCATCTTGAAAATTTTAGGTTGTCCACTTTAGAGATGTAGAAAATAAGAAGAATAACGAAATTATGCATGCATGAATACAAAGTTTAAAATATGAAGCTCAAACATGCTTATATTGATGAACAATAAGTTTAGTAAAGAAAAATACAAATGTTGAGAATCGACACACATCTACTTATTAATATTTTTACCAAATAAAAATGAAAAGTCATATACACATCAATCTTATGCTGCGACATCAATGATGTAATTCGGCACATTTGGGTGAGCTTGTGGTTCAATGGCTACTTGAGTGGCATCATGTCCGTTTTCTTTGAGTATAACATCTATTGTTTTGTGGTATGTTACTTTCGGGAGCTTTTTCTCTTCCATTTCTCTGATTGGATATTTTTTGGCTTCAACTTTTGATGCTTGTTCGTTGGCAACGGGCTTCTTGTTCTTGTATATAAAGTATAGTATCATTTGAATAATACCGAAGATGAATCCAAGTACATTTGGAATCTAAAAAATAAGTCATTCGATTAATCAGAAACTCTTAATTTAAAAGAGAATATAATAAGATTGTTTGAGATGAACTTTGTTGCATAGGTTGTAGTTAGGATTTTTCATACCGCAATATTAAAGTCACCCAAAAGCAGACCATAAAAGAACCACATAACAGCACTGAGGGTAAGGGCTACCGATAATAGAATTGGCATGTATTCTACGCTTTTTGTTTTAATCACTTGTCGCTGCAAAATAATGCGAATAAATATGAATATAAATATAAAAGTGGCGCATATAAATTAAGGAATATAACCATGAGAAATGCAAACAACTTTTTGTTGTGTCACAATTTTTATATAGGCTCTTTATGCATGCATACTTACCAGAACTCCCAAAGGTGCTACAAAAACACATAAAGAAAACACAAGGCAAATCCATCCAACTATCACACCGCGGGTAACTCCACTTGCCAGAAATTGAGTCAAGACAACAATCAATCCGAAGCCAACAACTATCAGCAATACAATGAGCTTCAAACTCTCCATCTACATAACCAAGATTTGATTTGGTTAACGTTCTTTATTAATAAGTATGATAGGGAATTTCATTCCAATATAAAGATTAGTATATATACCCTAGCTTTCTTTGGTGCGTAGAAAAGAAAGAAACAAATGTACAAGGTCTCAATGAAGCAACCCACTGAGTTAATGGTAATGAGAAGCAAGACATTGGTCTTGAGAAATGCATAGTATATCCAAAGCATCGCGCTGAATAAGCCCACTACATAAGGCGCTGATTGAAACCCTTCTGTTGATTTCTTTTTGTAAACTTTATAAAACGTTGGTCTGCATTTATGTTAGATCGTGTCGGGAAGGTTAAGTAATTACTATATTGAGGCCTCAAATATATCCTGGACAGAGGAATCAATAAACATATATAAGAGATAGACTTACATTGGTGCAAGAAATACCATAAACGAGACGACATTGCCTGAAAATATCGTAACACCAATGTTAACTACAGAAGTATCTATGAAAAAATAAAGAAAATAAGTATTATACCAAGAAGGCCAAATGCTAGAGTTAGGTGAGCCAATGTCCCAGTCATCTTCCTTAGCTAATTACAAATATAACTATCTCACAAAATTAAGGGTTGTATAAGCAAGTGCTACCTTTCTCTCTTGTATTCTTACTCTGATGAGTCGTGCATAATATATGTTGAGTAATCCCTTTATATAGGAAGCCAGAGTTGTGAGTGGTGGCTCCACCATTATATCAATCATATCAAAACACCATCCAACCTGAGAATAGACAGATTTTGATTGGACTAAGTGGGTAAATACTACATAAGTGTACTGGTACTTTATACACCACTCTCTCCCTTTGTACCCTTATATATATTTAAAAATCTTTTTCAATAACATATACATCTCAACTTTTTTTTGAAGTATGTAATGATATATCTATGTTGCCTTACAAAATTAGATATGTTTCTTTCATGATCACTTGGAGACAAAATAACAAACAACGTGAAGTTGTAATGATAAGTTAATAGTTTAGACTTAAGTGATTTTGTAGTCTAATTAATTATTTTTGTTTAAGATCGTAGTACAACAAGCACACAAATTTATATCACCCCTTGTTTATACTACTAAACAAATATAATTCACTGTTGGATATTTATCTGTGAAAGCGATGAGATTCCGTAGGTAAAAGTTTACGGTAAGGTGGGTGCGGGTAATTTGGTGGAGGTTCATGGTTCGTCTTTAGTAATTAAATCTTAAAGTTTATCCTTTTTATTTTATTCGTTGTGGCGTTCTTCTTTTTTAAAATTGTAATCGGTTTTCAACTACTCTTATCATACGTTTCGACGTAGATTTCAACTGGAGCATGAACGTACATCCCATCTACACTACTTCACGGTTTTATTTTATGTATAATTTGCCGCAATTTACTCTTTAGATATTTTATTCGTTGCGACGTTCTTTTGGTTATGTTTCTACATAATAATTTTTTAAACCGAACATTACAGATTTTTCTATCAACTCAACACCCCACAGCAAATGCACGGATTACGTCGTTTAGTTTCTATAACAAGTATATAACCATATATATTATATGGTACGTGCAAAAAAATGATATAATTATATTTTATATACTATAAAATTGATTTTGTTGTGAATAGTGTATCATTGCTAAAATGAGGTGTACATGTGGTATGATATGAGTAGTACACAACCAATTATTAAATGAGTCTTATTAGTGTTAATCAAATATATTAAGATTTTTTAAAATTAATTGAAATGTTAAATTTATTAAATAGTTTTGTCATTTTTTATTACTTGGTGCGGGTAAGGGTATACGATCATATTAATTTTTTTTGACGGTCCGTTATAGATTTCGTCAAAAACCGAGTTGTATTCGAAATGCAGTATTTTTTTAAGTATTAGAAATCATATTGATTATCAAGATGGTATCATTATCGTGACAAATCTAAAAGCTACTGTCCAAACAACATTGGTATCAGTATGTGTTTCTTTAGGCTTTTCTATCAATGTAAAATACGTTTCAGTTTCTATATCGAGTGTCCATATCTGTTTCTTTATTATTTGTTTTTAGGTATTATTATTATTATTTATTTACTTTTGAGTATATATTGTTTTTCTTTTATCACTGGTAAGATATGACGCTTTATAAAATTCGAGTGTACCTTTGCGACATACCTACTTTTATCTACACATGGATATAACTTTTATTCAAAACCAAGTTGTAAATAGTATATAAGTGACCAATCACAAACCTACATGTCATTAAATCTGCCTCATTGTTTATCTTTTTAATAAACCGATGCCATTTACTCCTTCTTCCGTCTAACCTTTTCGTTATTTTATACATCTGGAGTACACAGTTGCAACATGTTTATTTTTATCAACGTTCAATTTTTATTCAAAGCAAACGGGTCAAATATCACAATTCATTTTTCCCCTACCATGGCAACGTGAAAAGAGACTGTCCGAACAAAATTGTTACTAGAATTTTTTTTTGTAGTTTTCTCAACATTCCTACAAGTGTGACGAATGGAACAGATTCCGGCCGAATAACATTGACACCGATATCAGTAAATGGAGTTGCACTCAACATTTGTTTTTATCTTTTTTGATTGCTATACTGACTGATACAATATCGTACCGGTAACATAACGAACCAAAAGAATCCCGACCAAAAACCCGTCGTAAAGCGTGAAATCTCCCAATACTTTCATTCTTTTAGAGGTTAGAAAAAAACTATTGAAAAAAAATTGTTGAAGTGGTTTTCATTTTTTTTGGACAATGATGAACCTCATCAAAATAAAAAACATCCTTGATACTTGGTAAATATAGGGCCGATGCTCCTAACTATCCATGAGTGGGTCACCCTAGACACTCATCCATTTAATCGGGTTTTAAGACCGAAGGTGGGTTGGTCGCATGCACATAAATACTAATATGTGAGCAAAGCTTATCTGACTTTATGGTTTTCTTTTGTTATAGTGCTAGCAGATTGAATATATTTTCTGCACTATAAGATACAAACAACTCTAAAAGCATTATACACAATTATTTAATCTTACACTATAACTCGTTAATAATTCACAAAATAAGTAATTATATATACTAAACTCAAAGTAGATATGAAAGAATGTCATAAATTACGTATCCCACTTTAATGTCTTCAAAATTTATCGACAAAGAGTATTCATTTAAATTTTTGTATAACATAGAGTTCATTTAAATTCCACATTATTTCGTCGGAAAACAAGGCATGGGTAATACAATTTTCGAGAGAATACCCATGATGATTACTAAGAGATAACCCGCCAGTAACTCGGAAATTAGGGTGTGGCAATGCAGTTTTAGGCATCTTACCTAAGGTAATTAATTACCGAGGGATCATTGATGGGACTATTAACGACGGATTGCCGGAAAAACATGGCATCTATGACTATGAAAGTTTCCCCAGTGAACTAGCAGTGGAGTGTATAGTTGAATTACGATTAAGGTCATTAGTTTACAATACGACTAGAAAACAAAGAGGATTAACTAGTGACCCTATTTGTCATCAATCCGTCGGTGAAGACGGAGATTATCCACTAGAGATATGATTGTGGGCAATCTGATTTGTGGTAGATCTCCGAAACATATTACCAAGGGATCACCGACAAACTAATTAGCGTTGGATCATCGACAACTTTTGTAGCATCATCCACAAACTTTTGTCTGATGAATTACCGACGAATCCATTAGTGATGGATACTGACAAACAGTGTTTACTGATGTATTGTTGACCATACCTTTAAGTTTTACCAACTTAATTTCCCTCGGTAATCCCAAGGTAAGTATCTATAAAGTTTACAAAATAACGTGGATGTGTTTCAACCTTCTAAAATACAAAAATAATTTATATATTCTGTTTTGATGTAACTTGGCAAGTTTTCTGACTTATATATAAATTATATTTATGTATTAAAAAAATTAAAAATATATATTTATTAATAAAAAATATAAGAATAATCTAGCAAAGTCCGGGAGGGGTTACGGTAGAGGCTGGTGCCGATCCTGGCTGTTGTCTCTAGGGGAGTCGAAGTTAATGGAAAACCAATTAACTTGACCAACCAACCGAAATCATAAAACTGGTAGTTCGGTTCCGGTTTTTGGTTCCACCAAAGTTTAATGGTTCGGACTATGGGTGTGAAGAAACAAAATCGGGTATGCCCGATTAAGTTTTAGACACATCTTATTTTTTAGGTCATTTTGAATTAGGTGGCTTTTCTATTTCCCCTAGCCGATCGTTTACCCTTAACCCTTAGCTATTCCAATCCCAGTCGATTAAGTATATCATTGTTCGTTTACCGAACATGTTAGTTGCCATGTTTTTCCTATCAATCCGTAAACAATCATAAAAGCCAACCCCTGGCCCACCCCTGTTTTTTTTTCTTCTAAGTGTAAATTTTACCTAAAAATCCGAAATTTTTATATGTATTGAATCCGCTCCATCTGTTTTTTTCTTTAAAACTTCCCCCCTTTTTAAAATTTCAAGATATGCCACTGCGAATAACCTGAACTAGAAAACAGAACTACATTTTGGATCGGTTGTCAGGTATACCTTTAAACAACAACTAAAACCCGATTAACCCAAACCAAGTCAACACACCATGACTCAAGATTTGAATCTTGCTTTACTTGTATTCCTATGTGGCCACTTGATGTTCGTGTGATAATGTTGTTAAAAGATCCATCGATTGGTTGGGATGTGGATTATTGCTATATGAGATAAACCCAAGGGTTAGAATTCTGACACAACCCGAAACATGACACAAACAAAACTAAGAAAATATCAGGCTCTGGGTAGAACAATACAACTCGTTTATTAAACTAGTCTACCTGAACACGACCCATCTAATAAATGAGGTAACCTGAAGACTACCTTTCATTAATTGAATTGACCCAAGCCGGAGACTTTCACGAGCGCTGGAAAATACATGTACAACATGTGCATGGACATGCGTCACTAAACCATTACACCATACAAAATTCTTGACATGGTAGAGGGAGGAAAGTTTAGGTTGCCCACTTAAGAGATTTAGAAGATAAGAATAGTAATGATGAAATTATTCATGTATTAATGCTAAGTTTAATATTTGAAGCTCAAAAAGTTTATATTGAAAATCACTAAGTTCAGTGAAGAAAAATACAAATGTTGGGAATTGGCACTTAGAATATGCTAGATCAACACACATGGACTTGTTGGATTTATCAAGTCAGAATGAAAAGGTATATACACATCAACCTCATGCTGTTACTTCAATGATGTGATTTTGCATATTCGGGTGAACTTGAGGTTCAATGGCTACATGACTGGCATCATGTCCGTTTTCTTTGAACTTCACAACATCTACTGTTTTGTGGTCTTTATTTTCTGGGATCTTTCCTTCCTCCATTTCTCTGATTGGATATTTTTTGGATTCAAGCTCTAATGCCTTTTCGTGGGTAACGGGCTTCTGGTTTTTGTATATGAAGTATAAGATCATTTGAATAATACCGAAGATGAATCCAAGTACGTTTGAATCTGAAAAAAATAATTCATTTACAAATCAGAAACACTATACAAAAAGAATATTAACTTTGTTAATTAATAAGTTGAGTTAGATATTTTCATACCGCAATATTAAAGTCACCAAGAAGCAAACCATAGAAGAACCACATAACAGCGCTTAGCGTGAGGGCTACAGATAATAGAATTGGCATGTATTCTACACTTTTTGTTTTAATCACTTGTCGCTGCAAAATAATGTGAATAGATAGATTTAAATATTAATGTGGAACATGTATATCAAGGAATAACTATGTGAAGCGCATATAACGTTTTGTTGTGTCACAATGTTAATTTCATCCTTTTGTGCATGCCTACTTACCAGAACCCCCAAAGGTGCTACAAAAACACATAAAGAGAACACAAGGCAAATCCATCCAACTATCACACCGCGAGTAACTCCACTTGCAAGGAATTGAGTCAAGGCAACAATCAATCCGAAGCCAACAACTATTAGCAATCCAATGAGCTTCAAACTCTCCATCTACATTACCAAGATTTAATTTGGTTAGTTATAATAAACCTTCTTTATTGATAAGTATGATAGGGAAATACTATCCCAAACTAAAGATTAGTATATATACCCTAGCTTTCTTTGGCGCGTAGAAAAGAAAGAAACAAATGTACATGGTTTGGATGAAGCAACCAACTGAGTTGATGGTAATGAGAAGCAAGACATTGGTCTTGAGAAATGCATAATATATCCAAAGCATCGCACTGAATAAACCCACCACATAAGGCACTGATTGAAACCCTTCTGTTGATTTCTTTTTGTAAACTTTATAAAACGTCGGTCTGCATTTATGTCATATCATGTTTGGAAGATTAGGTAATTACTATATTGAGGCCTCAACTATATCATGAAATGAGATAGACTTACATTGGTGCAAGAAATACCATAAATGAGACGATATTGCCTGAAAATTTTATAAGGCAAAATGTTAACTGTAGAATCATCTATGAAAAAAGTATAGATACAAGAGAAGGAGAAGGATATAGAAAGTGAAGTGAAAAAGAAAAAAATTACTATACCAAGAATGCCAAATGCTAGAGTGAGGTGAGCCAATGTCCCAGTCATCTTCCTTAACTGATTACTAATATAACTCACAAAATCAAGGGTTGTTTGAGCAAATGTTACTCCTGAGTCCTGATGAATGGTGTGCATAAGAGATGATAGAATAACCCCTTTATATAGGAAGCCATAATTGTGAGTGGTGGCTCCACCATAATACCAAAACAACATCCAACCTGAGAATTGACACAATTTAATTGGATTGAGTGGGGTACATAACTACATAGGTGTACTGGTACTTTATACACCACTTTCTTTCCCTTGTACCTTTATATTATTCAAAATATTTATTATAACAGATATATATCTCAACCGTTTCTTTTTGTTAAAAATTGCAATGATGTATCTTGGTTGTTTTACAAAATTCAAATTTGTTTGTTACATTATGACCATGTGAAGGCTTAATGATAAGTTTATTCATTAAAGACTTAAATGAGTTTGTTATCTATGAGGAGTACGAACAACAAGCACACGCTGATTTGAAATCACCCCCCCTCCCCCCCCCCCCCCCTCTTTTATGTATCTTGTTCACTACAACAAATGAGCACAAAATGATTACATTTATAAGAATAAAGACATATATAAAACCACAACACTTTGTTACCTGTAATTGTAGATCAAGTATTGAGGTTAATTCATTACCATCATTTTTTACGCCCCTAAGTATAGTGACCTTGTATGTTTGTATGCAATTATGATTACTACTTAAAAGTTATTAGACAACTATAAGGCTGTGTATATGGTTTTTCATATTTCCATATACACTTATAATTATAATTCTATAACCATCTTATACACATATATAATTAAGTGATATAACTTGATATAATTTCATACACTTTTTAAAAGCTAAGAAAAAAAATATAGAACGAAAATATCTGTCGGAATGGTTTCATCTTTTTTTGGGTGATGATGAATCTCAGCAAACCAAAACTTCCTCAATACTTGGTAACTGGGGAAGATGCCCCTAACTACAGAATACAGTGGGGCACCCAGGAAGCACTTTTTGGTGAGTCAGCCACTCATCCAGTTAATCAGGTCTTAAGACCCAGGAATGTGGGTCCTAATTCCTCAATGTTTATATATATAATATGCACTGATAATTAATGAGTTGATTAATTAACCATAAATATTAATATATGCTTTTCTAAGGCCATTGGTAATGGTTAATGTTCACTAATGGGCATTTTTCACCACATCACCATCATAATACTCCTTAAAAAAAAAATGATGTAATGGTTAATGCCAATTTTATTTATTACTTTCCATTATTTTTCTTCTCTTTGGACATTATTATAGAAATTCCCCACTCTATTCATGTCCTTATAAGGTGATGATGAGGGCATTATCAAACATTTTCATGCCCTTATAATACCCATTACACGTGGCCTAAGCTTATCTAACTTTTATGGCTTCTTTTGTTATAGTGCTATAGCAGATTGAATATAACTACACCACTATAAGACACGAACAACACTAAAAGCATTATACCTTCTCATCATATTTGAATCTATTATATATATATATAGGGGAAGCTTCATTGGGGAACACTAAAAAAGTGGGGAATAGTGGGGAACCGACTCAAACGAACTCCGATTGGAGTCATTCCAGTGGCGTTGGAATTGGCTCGTCGAATCCTAAGTAGGATCTCTTAACCCTAAACCCTAAATCCTAACCCCTAAACCATAAAGCTAAAAAAATAAGGCTAAAACCTAAGCTAAATCGTAAAATCTAAGCTATAAACCCTAAAGCTAAACCCTAAAACCCTAAAAACTAAACCCTAAAGCTAAACCCTAAGGCTAAACCCTAATATAAGACCCTAAATCCAAACCCTAATATATTTAGGGTTTAGGGGTTAGGATTTAGGGTTTAGGGTAAAGAGATCCTAGTTAGGGTTCGACGACCCGATCCCAACGCCGCTAGAATGAGTCCAATCGGAGTTCGTTTGAGTTGGTTCTCCACTATTCCCCACTTTTTTAGTGTTCCCTAATGAAACTCACACTATATATATATATATATATATATATATATATATATATATATATATATATATATATATATTAAAGCAATAGCTATATTTATTTCTAGTCTATAACTTGTGATTCACAAAATACATAAATATTAAACTCAAAATAGACATCATATGATGTATAACTTCTTTATTGAGCCAATGATATAACTTTTTATTTTTTATTTTTTTTAAAGGCGCCAATTATATAAATACTAGAAGGATTTTAGTGGCAAATGAAGATGTCACTGAAGCTTAAAAATCAGTCAAAAGTGTATCGTAATGTTTTACTTACACAGAGAAAACGGCATGTAAAGGAGCTCATGGTAAGGGCATATATTACACGAGTTATGTTCTTAGCTAGAGTTCAGCGTGTGGTCCACAGCAACTTTACAACCCCCAAGGGGTGAGGCTTTGTTTTTAGTAGATTAGGGTTCTCCATTCAGAAGGGGATGGCGGCGCAGTTTATTGCCCGTCTACCTGCCATCCTTATGTAATTTGCCTTGATGATTGGAATGAAAGAAAACAATAAAAAAATAAATTTGATTAAAAAAAGTGCATATAAAAAAATGTTATTATAATACACTAGAGGGTAGTAGTCAAGTTTAATAGCTCTATATACAAAGTCCCTTATAACCCTAGTTGATACAACAACAATCATCAATACAAAACAACTTTCCTGGTTCAATTTATCATGACTCAAGCATAGTGTGCAAAGTTGTTATTCATAAATTGTTCAGAGTTATTAATAGATTTCGAGTTAACAACATTCCTTGTTTAATTTATCATGACTCAATCAAAAGTAAGGTCACACTCTCCTAGTTGAAGCCATTACCCTAGTTGAACCCACTACTCATACCTCCATCCAAAGTATCCCTTGAAAAGTTGCTACTCGTGCCCGAGTTATAAAATTCGCCTCCCATACTTGCATGGGTTGCAGAGGTGTACCCAACCCATCCCACTATCAAATGAGTGTTGCGCCCCATCCACCCAAAACTTTCAATAACATGGGTTGTTACAAGTCTACCCTTTATATTAGGTTTCATTCTTGAAACATGTTACATATCAAATATCTATAGATAATACGAGTTCATTTCCTATGCAAACTCTCATATAGCTTTCGATCCTTTTGTATGTTTGCATTATATTTTGACCCGACAGATAACCTTGTTGCACAGTTGCTTTTCCTTTCCATCGAGGATTGCCAGGAGTTCCCCAATGCAGTTCAACTTATCATCCACTTCAATGTCAACAAGTGATACATGAGGTACTTCATTGGTAAAACATTTATGTAAGCCCGGCACGTGAAAATTTAGGATAATTCTCACTTAGATCCTCAAGTAGTTCCAGTCTCCACCCCACTTTCCCTACCCGTGCTATTATCTTGAATGGTCCAATAAACCTTGAATTTAATATCTCTCTCTCTTTTTTTTTGCAAAATCTGTTAATACTACTCCATCATTGAACATGATATGTCTGTGCTTCTTGTTTGCATAAGACTTTTGCCCATCTTATCTAGTTTTTATCTGAACGAGCTTTTCAGTAGTAGCTCCGACAACATCCAAACTTTATACTTCTTTCTGTCCACTCTCACCCTAGTAAACTGAAATTCTACATTTCTTCTCATAGAGCATTTTGTAGGACGACATTCCAATGCTCACATGGTAGTTATTGTTATAAGAAAACTCCGCCAACGACTATTCCCACCTACCATAATCAATGATACAAACATGAAGCATATCCCGAAAAATTTGAATAGTCCTTTCAAATTGACCACCCATCTGGGATGATCTGCCATGCTAATCTACAATCCTGTTACCATCGATCATCAATTTGTGAATCTTTTTAAAAGGGTGTACCTATTGGCACTCCATCTTGCCTATTTGCACACCAAACCCTAACAAACCCTACCTTTACCTACGCAACGTAGGTAAAGCATGGTTCTTAGAGCATGGTCAACAATCATTGCACAGAAAACAAGGTTTATATACGCTACGTATAGGTCTATACGCAGCGTATACAAACCATCAGATTCTTAGGGGTCATTTAGGTGGGGTTGAAGCATATAGGTCGCAGCGTATATAACCTTCAGAATTTTTTTGTTCATTTCGCTTATTTGTGGTATAAATTCTCATCCGGTTACAAGGTTAACTCGTTTAAAATATATAACGAGTTAAAAAAAATAATGTTTTTTATTATTTAGTCGATGTCGTCGATAACGATGCTACATCCGTTACACGCGCCGAATAGCGTATAACGTTAATTTTTTTTGAAAAGCGTGTATACAGTCCGGATATATAATACCGTTTGAATATTATACCGTGCGGTTTGGATACTATAATGTAAAATATTATAGCATTAAATATTTTGAAACACCCGAGAAATGTTCGTATACATAATGTTACACCGTTTACAGCAAAAGTTTGATATATACAGCAAAAGTTTGATATATACAGCAAAAGTTTGATCATACATAACAAAAGATATAATACTATATACAACATAAGTTTGATATATACATCAAAAGTTTGTACATGCATAACAAAAGAAATATAACTACGGTAGCGGGTCCTGCTGCTCCTCCTGCTGATGCCATTCCACTGCCGGAACGAAGTGAAGTGGAGCTAACTCGTCAGGCTGCCGGCGCTCCTGCAGCTCCACAACCACCCACTCCATCACATAGTTCAACCGGTCAACGTCGCGACGTAGCCGCTGATACTTCGCGTATGAGGGGGCAGGGCCGGGCCCAACATGTCGTGGGAACTGAGGCGCCCCGGGTGGTCCAGGCGGATGTGATGGCTCCGGAATGTACATCTGCGGCTCATGCTGCGGCACCTCCAGATCGCGCGGGGGATATATCAGCCCGAACTGTGCCGGCAGCTGCGCAGGCTCGAAAATCTGGCCGTTCGCACCCTTAAACTGCTTACCGACTGGGAACCTTTTGGGGATGTGCATTCCCGATATCGTGTTCATCCCCATCCACTTTGGCTATCTCGCCAAGCCAACAAGCGGGTTAGTCTCCGCGTGATAGCCTGTTAGGATCTGAGTTTGTATTGATTGTATTGTTTTAACTAATCTGATACCAGAATGATAAATCATAAAGGATTTTGCAGCGGAAAAACAGTTAAAACTTTATAACACAATCAATCGAGAGAATAGTTTTCATCATAACATGTTTTTATTACTCAAACGATTAGAATGATTAACAGATAACTTACATGTATGAATCACTAACTCCCCCTCAGACCGAGCTTACACAGAAAAGAATGTATAATAAAGGGAAAAAGTGAAAAGATTAATAGAACAGTACAGGCACTGTCTATTTGTAGTACTAATCTAACCACTGATAGTCTAAGCTAACATCATCTTGACAATGACATCTAATAGCAATAACAAACTCTAACCACTGCCTAACCTAAAACACTGTTTGCAAAACACTGATGACCCTAACCACTAATAGACATAAACTCTGATGAAAGTATTGGCAGATGTTCTTCAAAGGATGATCAGACCTTTGACTTCCAGCAGACCTTTGACTTAAAAGCAGACCTTGACCTAACAGCGGTTTAGTGAATCGGCTGACTTTACAACTGGCAGAGCTTTGACATTGGGCAATTGTTAGAACTAGCAGTGGTTTGGAAGGAGTGAATTCTAAACTCTGTTTATTCTGGATCATACAGAGCAGACATGTTTTAGCTTTCTATCATATGTTCTTTTGTAGGGTTCAATCCTAACATAGCCAAGCGAAAGGGCTATCACGGTGACGTAGGCGCCGCCGAATAATACCCCGCGCTCCTGTCGATGATGCGTGGAGGCGAAGTACTGCGCTAACCCGTGTGCGAAAGCGCATGGCCTCTTGTACAGGAGGCAATACATCAAAAACATGTCACCTCTCGTACACCACTCCCGGCTCTTGGTTCGAACGGTGATGGAAGTGGACATCATCTTGTGAAAATACCTGGACAAAAGAAACAAGTTACTAAATAATAAAAATATAATATATTTTTGACTCGTTACGGATTTCGGCGCTCGTTAGGGACCTACGCGCCTTACGGTTCGACTCGCATTAAATAATAAAAAAATATAATTTAACGACGATCTTATTTTCGACTAACGTTACAGACCTACGCGCCTTACTGTTCGACTAGGACTAAATAATAAAAAAGTACATTTTAACGACGATCTTAGTTTCGACGCTCGTTAGGTGCCTACGTGCCTTACGGTTCGACTTCGACTAGATAATAAAAAACTATATTTTAACGACGATCTTAGTTTCGGCGCTCGTTACGAACCTATGCGCCTTACAGTTCGACTCGGACTAAATAATAAAAAATATATTTTAATGACGATCTTATTTTCGACTAACGTTACGGATCTACGCGCCTTACGGTTCGACTCAGACTAAATAATAAAAAATATATTTTAACGACGATCTTAGTTTCGACGCTGGTTAGGGACCTACGCGCCTTACGGTTCGACTTCGACTAAACAACAAAAAAATATATAATAATGACGATCTTAGTATCGACGCTCGTTACGGACCTACGCGCCTTACGGTTCGATTCGGACTAAATAATAAAACAATTATATTTCAACGACGGTCTTATTTTCGACTAACGTTACGGACCTACGCGCCTTACGGTTCGACTTGAATTAAATAAAAAAATATATTTTAACGACGATCTTAGTTTCGACGCTCGTTAGGGACCTACGCGCTTCGAGTTCGACTAAATAATAAAAAATATATTTTAACGATGATCTTAGTTTCGGCGCTCGTTACGGACTTACGCGCCTTACCGTTCGACTCGGACTAAATAATAAAACAATTATATTTTAACGACGATCTTATTTTCGACTAACGTTACGGACCTACACGCCTTACGGTTCGAATCGGACTAAATAATAAAAAAATATATGTTAACGATGATCTTAGTTTCGACGTTCGTTAGGGATCTATGCTCCTTACGGTTCGACTTCGACTAAATAATAAAAAAATATATTTTAACGACGATCTTAGTTTGGCGCTCGTTACAGACCTATGCGCCTTACGGTTCGACTAGGACTAAATAATAAAAAAATACATTTTAACGACGATCTTAATTTCGACGCTCGTTAGGGGACTACACGCCTTACGGTTCCACTTCGACTAAATAAAAAAATATATTTTAACGACGATCTTAGTTTCGGCGCTCGATACGAACCTATGCGCCTTACAGTTCGACTCGGACTAAATAATAAAAAATATATTTTAACGATGATCTTATTTTCGACTAACGTTACGGATCTACGCGCCTTACGGTTCGACTCGGACTAAATAATAAAAAAAATATATTTTAACGACGATCTTAGTTTCGACGCTCGTTAGGGACCTACGCGCCTTACGGTTCGACTTCGAATAAACAACAAAAAAAATATATTTTTGTCACACCCCGACCCGCAGCGGAATAAAAGTCGGGGCATAATTGGGTTATCACCAAAGCTCATGATGTTTACTAAGATGTTTCATATGTATTAAATTCAAATTACAACTTAAATATCCAAAACAAAATTCATACAATTATAAGAAAATGAAACTACATAATTAATCCAAAGCATAAACTTGTTTATTCTTCTAGGCCTTCCTAAGTGTTTCCTGTCTCAGCTGGATCACCTGTATCTGTGTAAAACGGGGGATATTTTGGGTCAACAAAAGTTGGCGAATGAACCTTGATAAAACATTGTTACTAATTTCTTGTTTTATTTAATAAGGAAAATTTGTGCAATAATCACATGTGAGCAAACATATATAGGTAAACAATCACAAACCACTTTGGATGAGTATATGACATGAATGATGATGTATGTGAGATCAAGGCTCAATCAAACGGAGCCGATCTAATGAGGCTCCTGATGCTCAACCCGTCTCCCACGGGGAACTGATGGGCCTAATGAAATGCGTGCACTGAAAATAATAAATCCAATCTACATATAATTCACACAACAATTGATACACATTTGATACACATTTGATCACGGATATGATGTATGCACAAGTGTTTAAATAAAATAAAAGAATTATACGACACATGATACACCCCAAAACATGATTAAAACGGGGAATTGGTAGAGATTCACTCACAATGGGTGCGTTCTTTGATGACGATGAAGGCGCACGAATTTATGATTCAATTGACGAGGGAAGAACTAACCTAGATAATAACAAAATGATTTGATAAATAAATAAATTTTATTTGAGATTAATATTCTTAATTAGTGCTCTTAAATGAGATTTTTAGATTTATTTTTGTGAGTTTTAAGGAAATTTTCTAACTTTAAAAATCCTATTTTTAAGTATTTTTAATTAATTTTTCAATTAATTAAATAAGAAAAAAAAATAATAAAAATGGTTGACTTTCTGACAGTTGACCGGGTCTGACCGGTCAAACTGTGTTTATTCTAAGCAGCGCGTGGGATCGAACTCGGGACCTTGCGTTTGTGTGCACGCAGCTCTACCAACTGAGCTACGTGTCTAACCCGAAATATTCTCTGTTTTAATTATATATATATATACTAATTAACCTTAAACTTATTTGGTTTTTATTAAAAATGATTTATATGGCCGAACCGGTTGCAGAGACCCGGAGTCGAACTCGGGTCCTTCGGTTCGAGTGCCCGCAGCCCAACCAGTTGGGCTGTGTGTCTAATCTGTTTAACTAATGGATTATATTATTCTTATGTATTTACTGTGACTTGATCTGATTAGGTTTCAAAAATGTTGGTTTTATTTCTGAAAGTCGGTAACGTGTGCGATTCGAACTCCGGACGTGCATATTGTATTTGCACACAGTCCACTGCTGGACTGTGTGTCTAACCCAGTTAAAATACGTTTTTAATTATACTAATACAAGTTTTCATCTTCGTCTTCTTCGCTTAAAAATTACAGAACAGTGAAATCATACTGTTCTGGTTAATTTGATCACAACTTATACTTGTTTGAAATGGAAAGAAGATTAAGTGATATGGTATACCAAGACGGAGCGTTTTCTTCAGATTTCCGGCAATGTTCGTCGGCTCTGATTTGCGATTTCCGGCTGAGCGAACTGAATTAACAGTTTCGATTATTGTTGTTGAGCAATTAAGTTACTAAGCAAGAGATAGCAAGAGGGTTTAGATGATTATACCGATCGACAGTGAGGCTTCGGTTTTCCAGTGATATTCCGGCGAGTGCGGGGATTTCCGGCAACGTTGTCTGAGACAGACTCTGGTTGAATGATTAAGGTTAATACATGCCGAATAATGGATTACAAAAAAAAAGAGTTTAGAATTATACCGATTAGGAGTAAAGTCTCGGTTTTCCGGTGGAATTCCGGCGAATGCGAATATCTCCGGCGACGTGTTTTGGGAGGAATAAAGCTTCGGAAACGAACGTGGTTCTGAGCGAAAGGTTTTCAGGAAGTTCAAGTGGGTATTTATAGTGGAAACAGGCTGAATTGGGTTTGAATTGAGGTCAAAGTTCGCGATTAAAGATTTCCGTCGGTTTTTGACTGAAATTGATTGCTGGCAACGGTTATAACCGACGTCGAAATCAATTTGTGCGGTTCAGTCAAAAGAAATATAGCCAAAATCGCGGAGTGCCGGTTTTTCTGGTGATGGCTAGTTCTGGGCGCGCTGATTACTGGTTTGACTTTCGGTTTTATTATAACTGTTATTTGTTTTAGTGTTTATCACAAAAGCAGTGCATGGCGGAGTGGTGTGTTGCGTGTTTGTCTTTGTGGGTGACCCGGGTTCGAAGCCCGGCGTCTCCATTTTATTTTTTTATTCACTATTATTATTATTTATAAATTATGGTTTTTAAATTCTAAAGTATTTATTAATTATGTATTGTTTAAAATAATCTGAACAATAAATACGCAACGAAAATTTATAACTGAATACTTGGTTATTAAACGAAGCGGGTTTGGAAAACCCGTTTTTCGACGAATGTTACAGTATCCCCTACTTTTAGGAATTTCGTCCCGAAATTTAAGTAGTAGTGGTAACTGGAAAAAGATGCGGGTATTTTTCGCGCATTGAGTCTTCACGTTCCCAAGTAAACTCAGGTCCTCGTTTCGACTCCCAACGTACCCTGACAATTGGAATACGACTTCGTCTTAAACGCTTCTCTCCGAAGTCCATGATTTCTACCGGTCTTTCAACGAAGTGCATAGATTCATCGATTTGAATGTCTTCTAGAGGAATATGGAGGTTTTCATCGGCGAGGCACTTTTTCAAGTTTGATACATGAAATGTGGGATGAATTCTGTTGAGCTCTTCTGGTAGGTCAAGCTTGTATGCTACAGGACCTACTCTTTCGAGTATCTTGAAAGGTCCTACATAGCGTGGTGCTAGCTTGCCCTTCTGGCCAAAACGAACCACTCCCTTCCACGGTGATACTTTTAAAAGTACTTGATCACCAATGTCAAACTCCAAGGGCTTTCGTCGTTTGGCTGCATAACTCTTTTGACGACTTTGAGCCGCTAGAAGATTGTTTCGAATTTGAATGACCTTGTCGGTTGTTTCTTGAATTAATTCTGGACCGGTGATTTGTGATTCCCCAATTTCGTGCCAACATACTAGAGATCGACACTTACGACCATATAAAGCTTTGAAAGGAGCCATGCCGATACTTGAATGATAGCTATTGTTGTACGAAAATTCAACTAATGGTAGATGAGCGTCCCAGTTCCCTTTGAAATCTATGACACATGTTCGCAGCATGTCTTCAAGGGTTTGGATGGTGCGTTCAGATTGACCATCAGTTTGAGGATGAAAAGCGGTACTGAGGTCTAATCGTGTACCCAAAGCGGTTTGTACGGCTTGCCATGTTCGTGAAGTGAAACGACCATCACGGTCTGAAATGATGCTTAATGGTACACCATGACGGCTTACGATCTCGCTGATGTAGATACGAGCTAACTTCTCGTTCTTGAAGTCCTTGCGAATCGGGATGAAGTGAGATGACTTTGTAAGACGCTCGATTATTACCCATATGGTGTCATACCCACTGGAGGTGCGAGGTAACCCGGTAATGAAATCCATGGTTATGTTTTCCCACTTCCATACAGGTATTTCGGGTTGGACTAGAAGTCCTGAAGGTCTTTGATGTTCAGCTTTTACTTTGGAACAGGTAAGGCACTTGGAAACAAAAACAGCGATATCCTTTTTCATGCCAGGCCACCAGTAGGTGTATCGTAGGTCTTGATACATCTTGTCGGCTCCTGGGTGTACAGAGTACCGTGTTTTGTGCGCCTCATTCATGAGGAAATCACGAAGGTTATCGCGATCAGGAATCCATATGCGGTTTAAATAGTATAGAATACCGTCGGATTTGGTTTCGATTTTGAGTTCAGCTCCACATGACAGTTCATCGCGTACATCATTTTCTGTTACAGAAACATGTTGAGCTGCTCGGATTCGATCTTTGATGTCGGTTATGATTTGCGAACATAGAAGACGAATGGAGTTCGCATAACCTTTTCGACTGAGCTCATCAGCCACTACGTTTGCCTTGCTAGGATGATACCGAATTTCACAGTCGTAGTCGTTGAGAAGTTCGACCCATCTTCGTTGCCTCATATTCAACTCCTTTTTGGTTGAAGATATGTTAGAGACTCTTGTGGTCAGTGTATATTTCACACTTAGTACCGTAGAGGTAATGTCTCCATATCTTGAGAGCGAACACAACGGCTCCAAGTTACAGGTCGTGGGTGGTGTAATTCTTCTCATGAACCTTGAGTTGCCTAAAGGCATAGGCTATCACTTTTCCTCTTTGCATTAATACATAGCCTAGCCCTTGCCCTGATGCGTCGCAATATACTACAAAGTCATCGCAACCTTCAGGGAGTGTGAGGATAGGTGCGTCACAAAGTTTTTGCTTTAGAGTTTGGAAGGCTTCTTCTTGTTTAGGTCCCCATATGAAGGGTTTTCCTTTATGAGTCAAAGCTGTGAGTGGTACAGCAATACGGGAAAAATTGGCAATGAAGCGTCGATAGTAACCAGCCAAACCAAGAAATGACCTTTCCTCGGTAGGGGTACGTGGCGCTTGCCATTCCTGCACTGCCTTGATTTTTGAAGGATCAACATGAATTCCCTTGTCATTGACGACATGTCCAAGGAATTGTACTTCTCCTAACCAGAATTCGCATTTTGAGAACTTAGCGTAGAGCTTTTCAGTCCTTAAGAGTGTAAGGACGAGTCGAAGGTGTCGTTCATGATCGGATTTAGACTTGGAGTAGATAAGGATGTCGTCGATGAAGACTATGACGAAACGGTCGAGGTAGGGTTTGCATACCCTATTCATTAGATCCATGAAGATAGCGGGAGCGTTGGTTAAACCGAAAGGCATGACCATGAACTCGTAATGACCGTAACGAGTTTGGAAAGCGGTTTTTGGGATATCTTCATCGTGCACTCTGAGCTGATGATAACCAGAACGAAGGTCGATTTTTGAAAAGCAGGTGGCGCCTTGAAGTTGTTCTAGGAGGTCATCGATGCAAGGTAGTGGATAGCGATTTTTAACCGTTAACTTGTTGAGTTCTCTATAATCAATGCACATGCGAAACGTTCCATCTTTCTTCTTCACAAAGAGAACAGGTGCACCCCAAGGGGAGGAGCTAGGACGTATAAATCCTTTGTCAGTCAGTTCTTGCAGTTGACTGGCCAGCTCTTGCATTTCTGATGGGGCTAACCTATAAGGAGATTTTGCGACTGGTGTAGCGCCAGGTACAAGATCGATGCGGAATTCGACTTCTCTCACAGGAGGGAGTCCTGAAATGTCGTCGGGAAAGACTTGTGGGAATTCTTTCACAACTGGGATATCTTCGAGTTTCCTGTCCTTGTTTCTCTTTTTGACGACGTGAGTTAGGAATGCGACATAGTTCTTGCGGAGATATCTTCGGGCTTGAAGGCAGGACATTAATTTGAGTCCTTTCGAAGGGGTTTCCCCAAAAATACGTAGGGTCTGACCGTCTGCAAGAGGAATGCGAATGAACTTTTCACGGCACACTACTTCAGCGTGATGCTGACTGAGCCAGTCCATACCGATTATAATATCGAAACTTCCCAACTTCATAGGAATGAGGTCACTGGAAAATCGTGATCGTTTAGAGTGAGGGTACAATTGCGTATAATAGAATTTAATGAAACGGGTTTTCCGTCAGCAACTTCCACCGTTAGAGATTCCATGAGATTAACACGAGTTTGGTTGAGGCTAGGTTCAAATTCTAAGGACACAAAGCTCTTATCCGCACCAGTATCGAATAATATGGATGCATAACTACCATTGATGAGAAACGTACCGTTGACCACGTTGTTGTCAGCCCTAGCTTGGTTGGCATCGATGTTAAAAGCTCTTCCTCTGGCAGGTGGAGGAGCTTGGTTAGCTTGGTTTACCGGGTTTGCTTGAGCTTGGGCATGGATGATGTTCACCAAGCGTGGACAAGTGTTCCTGAAGTGGTTTGGGTCCCCACAGTTGTAACAAGCTCGCATGGGTTGCATCATGGGGTAGTTGGGTTGGTAGTAAGTTTGGGCTGCGTGTGGTGCAGGTGGTAGAAGTAAGGGTTGTTGGGCTTGACCCACTATCTGATGGTGGGTTTGGGTTGGGGGTTGATTGCGGTTCATTCGTTGAAGAGTACGACAGGTTTGGATGGTGTGACCCGCACGGCCACAGCTTGTGCAATGTTGGCAGGGGTTTTCGGGAGGGTGATGGTATTGACAGCGGTTGCATTTTGGGTGAGGGCCGGTGTATAGCTTTTTGAATGGTATCGCTGAAGGAGCAATTTAGGTGATTGGTGCAGCAATGATAGGAGGGTTGGTTTGGGTGATAGCAAAATTCTTGCCATTACGTTTCCTCTTACCAGCAAACCTTGAGGATGAGACTGGGTGGTTTGTAGTTGAGGTCTCTATGGTGCTTTCTTCTTTTCATCTTTGAATTTGCCGTTTCGAATGCGATTTTCAGTGAGTTCTGTAGCTAACTCCATCACGGCTTCAAGTGTTGCAGGCGAAGTGCTTAAAACCGAGTCTTGAATTTTCGAGGGAAGACCTCGAATGTAATGTTTAACCAAACGGTACACGGGGGTGAACAAATTAGGGATTATCTGGTTTAGCTCGAGAAATATCTTATTATAGGAAGTGTGATCTCCTTCCTTTTGTCTCAGTGAGTGGAATTCGTCTTCCAGCTTTTTGATTTCGCTTCTTGGACAGAAGCGTCTTGTCATGAGTTCCCTTAACTCTTCCCATGTTAAGGCCATGGCATCTTCAACTCCTCGCTTACCTTTTTCCGTGTTCCACCAGGTAAGGGCTACCCCAAACAGTCTTCCAGTTGCATAACGTACCTTACGGTCCTCGGGACAATCGCAATTGAGGAAAGTGTTCTCCATTTCTTCAAACCAGTGAAGGAGGGCGGTAACACCTTCGGTCCCTTCGTACTTTGGGGGATCGCAAGATTTGAAGTGTTTGTAGGAGCACTTTTTGGAAGGAGGGTTGGCGACGCTCTGGTCTTCTTGATTGGGAGGGTTGATGGGATTTGTGGTGAGAGCTTGTTGAACTTGAATCACGATGTCAGGAAGCACTGCGGCCATTTGTTTAGCAATTTGTGTGGCCAAGCGTTCATTTGATCTTCCTGACTTTCTACCTCCACGTAGTTGCCTAGCCGACATCTACAGGAACATACATAGGAAGATTGTGAGTTTAAGAATTTTCTAGGTGTCATGTGTCGTAAAAAGAATGAAAAACAATATAATTGGTAATAATTTAACTACATCCATAGGATGTCTTGGGTTTGCTCATGTTTGGGCCTCCAATGTCCCCCATACCATCGCCTGTGTGGTCATGTGGGCCCCCATGACTATTGGGCTTGGTAGGATTCACATTGGTGTTGGCGGATTAACACTCGCACTACCCGAATGAAAATCATAAAATATGATTGCGAGATGTATGGTAGGAGGGTGTCCAGGTGTAGACACAATGACAACTCAAAGTGGGGTTAGCTTTCATGACGTTTGGTATAGCATGCTTTGGCCTAATAGGTCCTTCGTACTCTCATCGTTAGTCCCCAGGTAGGCAAACTGGTCCTTTATTTTGGATTTATACGAATGCCAAGCCTAGACAGGATGTTCCGACTACCGGTACTCGTACCCTACCAGTTACTACATGCCCGTCATGAGAACTCACTTTGATGTGATTTGAAAAATACAAAAAATCATTGCAAAAATCATGGGAATCGTGAGGTGTGTGCTCTCATGGATATGATATGTTATGAGGATATGATTCATGATGAGCATTGTATAATAACATGTATTTGTGAGCATGCTTGCATAACATTGAGTGTAAAAATAAACATAAAGCATATAAACATCATGAATTTTGTATGTAACGCATAAACAATTTAAAATTTTAATCAGCTATAGTATAGGCTCTACGGGTCTAATAACCTATCCTATATCCTTATAGTCATAAGCTCTGATACCAATCTGTCACACCCCGACCCGCAGCGGAATAAAAGTCGGGGCATAATTGGGTTATCACCAAAGCTCATGATGTTTACTAAGATGTTTCATATTTATTAAATTCAAATTACAACTTAAATATCCAAAACAAAATTCATACAATTACAAGAAAATGAAACTACATAATTAATCCAAAGCATAAACTTGTTTATTCTTCTAGGCCTTCCTAAGTGTTTCCTGTCTCAGCTGGATCACCTGTATCATGTGTAAAACGGGGGATATTTTGGGTCAACAAAAGTTGGCGAGTGAACCTTGATAAAACATTGTTACTAATTTCTTGTTTTATTTAATAAGGAAAATTTGTGCAATAATCACATGTGAGCAAACATATATAGGTAAACAATCACAAACCGCTTTGGATGAGTATTTGACATGAATGATGATGTATGTGAGATCAAGGCTCAATCAAACGGGCCGATCTAATGAGGCTCCTGATGCTCAACCCGTCTCCCACGGGGAACTGATGGGCCTAATGAAATGCGTGCACTGAAAATAATAAATCCAATCTACATATAATTCACACAACAATTGATACACATTTGATACACATTTGATCACGGATATGATGTATGCACAAGTGTTTAAATAAAATAAAAGAATTATACGACAAATGATACACCCCAAAACATGATTAAAACGGGGAATTGGTAGAGATTCACTCACAATGGGTGCGTTCCTTGATGACGATGAAGACGCACGAATTTATGATTCAATTGACGAGGGAAGAACTAACCTAGATAATAACAAAATGATTCGATAAATAAATAAATTTTATTTGAGATTAATATTCTTAATTAGTGCTCTTAAATGGGATTTTTAGATTTATTTTTATGAGTTTTAAAGAAATTTTCTAACTTTAAAAATCCTATTTTTAAGTATTTTTAATTAATTTTTCAATTAATTAAATAAGAAAAAAAACAATAAAAATGGTTGACTTTCTGACAGTTGACCGGGTCTGACCGGTCAAACTGTGTTTATTCTAAGCAGCGCGTGGGATCGAACTCGGGACCTTGCGTTTGTGTGCACACAGCTCTACCAACTGAGCTACGTGTCTAACCCGAAATATTATCTGTTTTAATTATATATATATACTAATTAACCTTAAACTTATTTGGTTTTTATTAAAAATGATTTATATGGCCGAACCGGTTGCAGAGACCCGGAGTCGAACTCGGGTCCTTCGGTTCGAGTGCGCACAGCCCAACCAGTTAGGCTGTGTGTCTAATCTGTTTAACTAATGGATTATATTATTCTTATGTATTTACTGTGACTTGATCTGATTAGGTTTCAAAAATGTTGGTTTTATTTCTGAAAGTCGGTAACGTGTGCGATTCGAACTCGGGACGTGCATATTGTATTTGCACACAGTCCACCGCTGGACTGTGTGTCTAACCCGGTTAAATATACTTTTTAATTATACTAATACACATTTTCATCTTCGTCTTCTTCGCTTAAAAATTACAGAACAGTGAAATCCGACTGTTCTGGTTAATTGATCACAACTTATACTTGTTTGAAATGGAAAGAAGATTAAGTGATATGGTATACCAAGACGGAGCGTTTTCTTCAGATTTCCGGCAGTGTTCGTCGGCTCTGATTTGCGATTTCCGGCTGAGCTAACTGAATTAACAGTTTCGATTATTGTGTTGAGCAATTAAGTTACCAAGCAAGAGATAGCAAGAGGGTTTAGATGATTATACCGATCGACAGTGAGGCTTCGGTTTTCCAGTGATATTCCGGCGAGTGCGGGGATTTCCGGCAACGTTGTCTGAGACAGACTCTGGTTGAATGATTAAGGTTAATACATGCCAAATAATGGATTACGAAAAAAAGAGTTGAGAATTATGCCGATTAGGAGTAAAGTCTCGGTTTTCCGGTGGAATTCCGGCGAATGCGAATATCTCCGGCGACGTGTTTTGGAAGGAATAAAGCTTCAGAAACGAACGTGGTTCTGAGCGAAAGGTTTTCAGGAAGTTCAAGTGGGTATTTATAGTGGAAACAGGCTGAATTGGGTTTGAATTGAGGTCAATGTTCGCGATTAAAGATTTCCGTCGGTTTTTGACTGAAATTGATTGCTGGCAACGGTTATAACCGACGTCGAAATCAATTTGTGCGGTTCAGTCAAAAGAAATATAAATGATGGCTAGTTCTGGGCACGCTGATTACTGGTTTGACTTTCGGTTTTATTATAAATGTTATTTGTTTTAGTGTTTATCACAAAAGCAGTGCATGGCGGAGTGGTGTGTTGCGTGTTTGTCTTTGTGGGTGACCCGGGTTCGAAGCCCGACGACTCCATTTTATTTTTTTTATTCACTATTTATTATTATTATTATTTATAAATTATGGTTTTTAAATTCTAAACTATTTATTAATTATGTATTGTTTAAAATAATCTGAACAATAAATACGCAACGAAAATTTATAACTGAATACTTGGTTATTAAACGAAGCGGGTTTGGAAAACCCGTTTTTCGACGAATGTTACAATTTTAATGACGATCTTCGACTCGGACTAAATAATAAAAAATATATTTTAACGACGACCTTAGTTTCGACGCTCGTTAGGGACCTGCGCGCCTTACGGTTCGACTTCGACTAAATAATAAAAAAATATATTTTAACGACGATCTTAGTTTCTGTCACACCCCGACCCGCAGCGGAAATAAGAGTCGGGGCATAATTGGGTTATCACCAAAGCACATGACATTTACTATTATGTTTCATAATTAAATGAAGTCAAAGTTACATTTCTCAAACCATCAAACATGTTCATTCATTACAAAAGAAAATAACCAAACATAATAATCCAAACACTAAATCATTTTATTTCTTCTAATCCAGGTCCTACGTGTTCCTAGCTGCTGCTGGTTCACCTGTATCATGTGTAAAATGGGAGGTTTTTGGGTCAACATAAGTTGGCGAGTGAACCTTATAGATAAACATTTAATAATGATTTTCTGGTTAGTTTATCAATAAAATATTGTGCATAATCATAAAAGAGCATATGCATGAAATCAAGCAATGGCAACATCGGTTACAATTATAACATACATTAACAATCGATTACATACATGAACATACCAACATCATATGATAATTAACATAAATGAACTGTGAGATCAAGGCTCAATCAAACGGAGCCGATCGTATTGCATGAACTGAAAATGTAAATTGAACTGTGTGCTCAAGGCTCAATCCAACGGAGCCGAGCGTATTGCGTGAACTTGAAATGTAAATAACCGATCAAGGCTCAATCAAACGGAGCCGATCGTGCGGGCACGCCCTGATCAACCGCATAATAAAATGGGGATCAAACTCAACCTCGAGGGATGGGGAGCTACGGCCTCAGCAATTGCATGTACTGAAATAATAACTTGCAAACAATTCTAACTACTGAACAGCAACAACTAACACACATGTCATGATATGATATATGCACAATAACTTAGTTATAATAAGTAAATGAATAAGACACATGATACACCCCAAAAATGTGATTAAAACGGGGAATTTGAAGGGTTCACTCACATTGGGTGCGTTGGATTTGAATTGGTGAGATGCGCACGATTTAGATGAAACGAGTTAACGAGGAATCACTGACCTAAATAATAATAGGAAAAATATATTAAATGGATGGATTTTATTAAAGATTTTTAATGAAATTTTTGGATATATTTTTGTGAGTTTATGGCTATTTTCCATCCTTAAAAATGTTATTTTTAAGTATTTTTAATTGATTTTTAATTTAAATAAAACAAATAATTATTTAAAAAAAATAATATTTTTTACTGTTTGACCGTTGACCGTTGACCGTTGACCGGTTCGGTCAGCGGTAATTCTTGCGCCGAGCGGGATTCGAACCTGTGACCTTCCGTTCACGCGCACGTAGCTCTACCAACTGAGCTACGTGACTAACCCGTTAGAAATCTAGTTTTAATTATATTAATACACTTATTCGAATTTACCGAAAATTCATTTATTTTACAAAACGTTTTATTCTCATTGAACCGGTGTTTGTGTCGAGATTCGATCGCGTGACGTGCAGTTTGTGTTGCACACAGTCCACCGCTGGACTGTGTGTCTAACCCGGTTATATTCTTGAATTATATTATACTTAACAACTACTCAATCTAACCCGGTTAGTTTTATGAATAAAAAGGAATGTTATTACGCAGCGTGTGTGAAGCAAGGATCGAACTCGGGACTCGTATATAAACTTTGCACACAGTCCACCGCTGGACTGTGTGTCTAACCCGTTAACTATCCGAATTTTAATTATTCTTAACCCGTTGTTATGTTCGTCTTCTTCACTATAATTTCCGGTTTTACATAGATCACTGATTCAGGGTCCTACTACTTAAATAACATGATTACTAGTTTGAATGAACAAACCGAACAGTTTGGGTAAAAGAAATACCGGACAGGTCGTCTTCTTCAGGAAGTCCGGCGAAAACAGGCAACTCTGTTATTGAAACTCCGGCTGAGAGGGGCTAATCAACAGAATTAAAGAATTAGATTTGAAATTGAACCAGAGTACATGGATTATTTACACGATTGAATGTGTTTACCGTCAACTAGCGTGGTTCCGGCAAATTCCAGAATTTCTCCGGCGAAACCAGAAATCCAGCAAAGTCTTCTGTGACTGACTTTGAGTGACGGAATAATGTTAGTAGTGTCCTAACAATAGATTGAAACAGCAAGAGAGTAGAATCTTACTGGTTTGAGTTGGACACGGTTTTCCGGCGAGAGTTGCAGAGAATTCCGGCGACAATTTTCTTGAGCTCAAAAGACTTGAAAACGCGACGAAAAGGGTTTGGAGTGTATTTGAAACAGTTATGAATCGTATAAATGATTGGAATCAGAATTATTTGAAACTTGAATGTTTTTCGGTTTCAAAACCCAAAACTTGAAGTTCATTCAATCTGAACTTTAATTAGAAACCGATATGCGTCGGTTATACGTTAATTAAACGAACGAAAACTGATTTGGCGATTTGGCTCACCGATTTCCGTTATACAGATATCAGTAACCGTTAATCCGAGTTTGCGTATAAAATTTAATTGTTTCATAATACTAACAGAAAACAATTTGTGGCTGAGTGGTTTGGAGACGGAAAGATAAGTCATTGTAGGCAGTTGACCCGGGTTCGAGTCCGGTCAGCTCCAAACATTTTTTATTTATTTTATTTTAACTTTTTATCAAATATAACTTTTATAGTTTAGCTTATATATTAATTATGTAACGTTTAAACTCAAAATACTCATAAATACTTAATGAAATTTCGTAACTTGATATTTGATTACAAAACGAAGCGGGTTTTGGAGACCCGATTTATACAAATGTTACAGTATCCCCTACTTTTAGGAATTTCGTCCCGAAATTCAAACAGTTGATGTAGTAGGGAAAAGATGAGGGTATTTTTCACGCATTGAGTCTTCACGTTCCCAAGTAAACTCAGGTCCCCGTTTCGACTCCCAGCGTACCCTAACAATAGGAATGCGACTTCGACGTAGACGCTTTTCTCCATAGTCCATAATCTCTACTGGCCTTTCAATAAAATGCATGGATTCATCAATCTGAATATCCTCTAGTGGAATATGAAGATTCTCATCAGCGAGGCACTTCTTCAAGTTCGACACGTGGAAAGTGGGATGAATTCTGTCGAGTTCTTCCGGTAGGTCAAGCTTGTAAGCTACAGGACCTACTCTTTCGAGTATTTTGAAAGGTCCTACGTAACGTGGTGCTAGCTTTCCCTTTTGCCCAAAACGAACTACTCCCTTCCATGGTGACACTTTTAAAAGCACATGATCACCAACGCTAAACTCCAAGGGCTTCCGTCGTTTATCTGCGTAACTCTTTTGACGACTTTGAGCCGCTAGAAGATTGTTTCTGATTTGATGAATTTTATCTGTTGTTTCTTGGATCAATTCCGGACCAGTAATTTGAGCTTCCCCAATTTCGTGCCAACAAACAGGAGATCGACACTTTCGACCATATAAAGCTTCAAAAGGTGCCATGCCGATACTAGAATGATAACTGTTGTTGTACGAAAATTCGACTAACGGTAGGTGGGCGTCCCAATTTCCCTTGAAGTCTATGACACATGCTCTAAGCATATCCTCAAGGGTTTGAATGGTGCGCTCAGACTGTCCATCAGTTTGGGGATGATAGGCGGTACTGAGATCTAGTCGAGTGCCCATTGCGGATTGTACTGCCTGCCATGTCCGTGAGGTGAAACGACCATCACGATCAGAAATAATACTTAATGGAACTCCATGACGGCTGACGATTTCGCTGATATAAATACGAGCAAGCTTTTCGTTCTTAAAATCTTCTCGAATAGGAATAAAGTGAGCTGATTTTGTGAGTCGGTCTATAATCACCCATATAGTGTCATACCCACTAGATGTGCGAGGTAACCCGGTAATGAAATCCATGGTTATATTTTCCCACTTCCAGACAGGTATTTCTGGTTGGACCAGAAGTCCTGAGGGTCTTTGGTGTTCAGCCTTTACTTTCGAACAAGTGAGACACTTGGAGACAAAAACGGCAATATCTTTCTTCATTCCAGGCCACCAATAGGTGTACCGTAGGTCTTGATACATCTTATCGGCTCCTGGGTGTATAGAATATCGCGACTTATGGGCTTCATGCATGAGTGTTTCACGAAGATTGATATGGTTAGGAATCCATATACGATCTAGGTAATACAAAATACCATCAGATTTAGTTTCCAGCTTTAGCTCGGCTCCACAGGACATCTCCTTTTGTACATCTTCCTCTGTTATTGAAACGTGTTGAGTTTCTCGAATTTGATCCTTAATATTGGTTATAATTTGCGAACATAGAATATGAATGGAGTTCGCATACCCCTTTCGACTAAGTGCATCAGCCACCACATTTGCTTTACCAGGGTGGTATTTGATTTCACAGTCGTAATCATTTAGAAGTTCGACCCATCTCCGTTGCCTCATATTTAACTCTTTCTGATTGAAGATGTGCTGAAGACTCTTATGGTCAGTGTATATTTCACACTTCGTGCCATAAAGATAATGTCTCCATATCTTAAGAGCGAATACAACGGCTCCAAGTTCAAGGTCATGAGTGGTGTAGTTCTTTTCGTGAATCTTGAGTTGCCTTGAGGCATAAGCTATGACCTTTCCTCTTTGCATGAGAACGCATCCCAATCCTTGCCCTGACGCGTCGCAATAGACTACAAAATCATCACAACCTTCAGGAAGAGTGAGGATTGGTGCATCACAAAGTCTTTGCTTGAGGGTTTGAAAAGCTTCTTCTTGCTTGGGCCCCCATACAAATGGTTTCCCTTTATGGGTTAAAGCCGTGAGTGGCACCGCAATGCGAGAGAAGTTTGAAATGAATCGACGATAGTAACCAGCAAGTCCAAGAAAAGACCTTACTTCAGTTGGCGTACGTGGAGCTTGCCATTCTTGAACTGCTTTGATCTTTGATGGGTCCACATGTATTCCTTTGTCATTGACTACATGCCCAAGAAATTGCACCTCTTTTAACCAGAATTCACATTTAGAGAACTTGGCATAAAGCTGTTCCTTTTCTAGAAGTGCAAGAACAAGTCGCAGATGACGCTCATGATCAGCTTTAGATTTTGAATAGATAAGAATATCGTCAATGAACACAATAACAAAACGATCAAGGTAAGGTTTGCAGACTCTATTCATTAGATCCATGAAAACAGCTGGTGCGTTGGTTAATCCAAACGGCATAACCATGAATTCATAGTGACCATAACGAGTTCGAAAAGCAGTTTTAGGGACGTCTTCTTCATGCACCCTAAGCTGATGATAGCCCGATCGAAGGTCGATTTTCGAAAAGCAACTGGCACCTTGTAGCTGGTCAAGAAGGTCATCTATACGAGGTAAAGGATATCGATTTTTGATAGTTAACTTGTTGAGCTCTCTGTAATCGATGCACATGCGAAAAGATCCATCCTTCTTCTTTACGAAAAGTACAGGTGCACCCCAAGGCGATGAGCTGGGGCGTATAAATCCCTTGTCAGTCAACTCTTGCAATTGACTGGCTAGCTCTTGCATTTCAGAGGGGGCTAACCTATATGGAGATTTTGCCACTGGTGTGGCACCAGGTATAAGATCGATACGAAACTCGACATCTCTGATTGGAGGAAGTCCTGAAATGTCATCAGGAAAAACTTGTGGAAAATCTTTTACAACAGGAATATCTTCAAGTTTCTTTTCTGCGGTCCCCTTCTTGATGATATGGGCTAAAAACGCGACATAATTCTTGCGAAGGTATTTCTGAGCTTGAAGGCAAGACATTAAGTTGAGTCCTTTCGCCGAGGTTTCTCCAATAATTCGAAGAGTCTGACCGTTTGAAAGAGGAATACGAATAAATTTCTCACGACATACAACTTCCGCATTATGCTGACTAAGCCAATCCATTCCGACTATGATGTCGAAACTTCCCAGCTTCATAGGAATAAGATCGACTGAGAAATCGTGATCGTTTAGGGTGAGCGTACAGTTGCGTAAAATAGAATCTAACGAAACTGGTTTTCCATCTGCAACTTCCACTGTTATGGATTCCGCGAGCTTATCTCGATTTTTACTTAAGATAGGTTCAAACTCTAATGACACGAAACTTCTATCCGCACCAGTATCAAATAACATAGAGGCATATCTACCATTTATAAGAAACGTACCGTTGACCACATTGCCGTCAGCTCTTGCCTGATTTGCGTTAATATTGAAAGCCCTTCCTCTAGCAGGTGGAGGAGCTTGGTTGGCTTGGTTCACAGGGTTGGCTTGGGCCTGAGCATGAATAATATTGACCAGCCTTGGACATGAGTTCCTGAAATGACTTGGATCTCCACAATTGAAACATGCCCGCATAGGTTGGCCCATAGGGTAGTTGGGTTGATAGTATGTTTGGGCTAAATGTTGAGTGGGTGGAAATGGTTGTTGTTGTTGGGCTTGACCCATAAATTGTTGGTGGGTTTGGGTTATAGGTTGGTGGCGATTTGTTCGTTGAGGTGCGCGGCATTGTTGTACAAGGTGTCCAGCGCGACCGCAGCTGGTACAGTACTGGCAAGGATAGTCAGGGGAGTGGTGATACTGACAACGGTTACATTTTGGTAGTGGTCCTGTGTATGGTCTTTTGTATGGCGCGGGTGGAGGAGTGGCTTGAGTGATGGGTGCAGCAGGAACAGGGGTGTTGGTGTGGGTGACTGCAAAGTTCCTGTTGTTACGCTTCCTCTTGTTAGCAAATTTGGAGGAAGGAGTGTGGTGGTTTGAGGTTTGTCCCTCAGCAGGGGTTTTCTTCTTTTCCTCCTTGAACTTCCCATTACGAATTCGGTTTTCGGTCAGTTCTGTCGCCAATTCCATGGCAGCTTCTAGTGTTACCGGTGAAACGCTGAGGACCGAATCCTGGATTTTCGAGGGAAGTCCTCGAATGTAATGTTCGATCAGACGGTAGGTTGGAGTGAATAAGTTTGGTACCATCTGGTTCAACTCCAAGAACCGTTTGTTGTAAGTAGAGTGATCACCATCTTTTTGTTTCAGGGCATGAAATTCATCTTCCAATTTCTTAATCTCACTCCTAGGACAGAATCGCCTAGTCATGATTTCCCTTAACTCCTCCCAAGTTAAGGACATCGCATCTTCCGTTCCCCTCTTTCCCTTCTCGGTATTCCACCAAGTGAGAGCTACCCCAAGTAGTCTCCCGGTGGCATAACGAACTTTGCGATCCTCAGGACAATCGCAGTTTAAGAAAACGTTTTCCATCTCCTCGAACCAACGCTGGAGAGCAGTGACTCCCTCAGTCCCTTCGAATTTTGGGGGATCGCAAGACTTAAAATGTTTGTAGGTGCATTTGCTGGTAGGAGGGTCGTTGATGATCTGGTCCTGTTGTTGAGGAGGGTTAGTAGGATTTGCAGCAAGAGCTTGATGTACTTGTACTACAATGTCAGGTAAAATCGTGGCCATTTGGTTGGCGATATGGGTGGCCAATCGTTCCTGAGACTTTTCCGATTTCCTACTCCTTCGATGCGATCTATACGACATCTACAGGATCATAAAATGAGAAGATTGTGAGTTTATGGTATCTTTTAGGTGTCATGTGTCTTAAAAAAAAATGAAAATAACATAAACATCAATAATGCAACTACATCCGAAGGATGTCTTGGGTTCGCTCATGTTGGGCCTCAAATGTCCCCCATACCTTCACCTATATAGTCATGTGGGCCCCCATGGCTATTGGTTTGGTTGGATTCACATTAGTATTGGCAATTTAACACTCGCATCCCCCGAATGCTAACCACAAAATATGTTCATGAGATGTTTGGTCGGAACGTGTCCAGGTGTAGACACAATGACAACTCAAAGTGGGGTTAGCTCTCACGACGTTTGGTATAGCATGCTTTGGCCTAATAGATATTTCGTACTCTCATCGTTGGTCCCCAGGTAGGCAAACTGGTCCTTTATTTTGGATTTATACGAATGCCAGCCTAGACAGGACGTTCCGACTACCGGTACTAGTACCCTTCCAGTTACTACATGCCCGTCATGAGAACTCACTTTGATGAGATTTGAAAACACGAAAATCGTTGTAAAATCAATCATGATGTGGTGTGTGCTTGCATGGATGTGATATGTTATGATCATACGATTTCATGATAAGCATTATTTGATAATACATACTTATGAACATGCTTGAACAATATCAAATGTAACATTTTAACATAAACATATAAACATCATGAAGTTTGGCATATATCACACAAAATTCTTATAAGTTTCTAATCGACTATAGTATAGGCTCTAAGGGTCTAATAACCTATCCTATATCCCTATAGTCATGGCTCTGATACCAATCTGTCACACCCCGACCCGCAGCGGAAATAAGAGTCGGGGCATAATTGGGTTATCACCAAAGCACATGACATTTACTATTATGTTTCATAATTAAATGAAGTCAAAGTTACATTTCTCAAACCATCAAACATGTTCATTCATTACAAAAGAAAATAACCAAACATAATAATCCAAACACTAAATCATTTTATTTCTTCTAATCCAGGTCCTACGTGTTCCTAGCTGCTGCTGGTTCACCTGTATCATGTGTAAAATGGGAGGTTTTTGGGTCAACATAAGTTGGCGAGTGAACCTTATAGATAAACATTTAATAATGATTTTCTGGTTAGTTTATCAATAAAATATTGTGCATAATCATAAAAGAGCATATGCATGAAATCAAGCAATGGCAACATCGGTTACAATTATAACATACATTAACAATCGATTACATACATGAACATACCAACATCATATGATAATTAACATAAATGAACTGTGAGATCAAGGCTCAATCAAACGGAGCCGATCGTATTGCATGAACTGAAAATGTAAATTGAACTGTGTGCTCAAGGCTCAATCCAACGGAGCCGAGCGTATTGCGTGAACTTGAAATGTAAATAACCGATCAAGGCTCAATCAAACGGAGCCGATCGTGCGGGCACGCCCTGATCAACCGCATAATAAAATGGGGATCAAACTCAACCTCGAGGGATGGGGAGCTACGGCCTCAGCAATTGCATGTACTGAAATAATAACTTGCAAACAATTCTAACTACTGAACAGCAACAACTAACACACATGTCATGATATGATATATGCACAATAACTTAGTTATAATAAGTAAATGAATAAGACACATGATACACCCCAAAAATGTGATTAAAACGGGGAATTTGAAGGGTTCACTCACATTGGGTGCGTTGGATTTGAATTGGTGAGATGCGCACGATTTAGATGAAACGAGTTAACGAGGAATCACTGACCTAAATAATAATAGGAAAAATATATTAAATGGATGGATTTTATTAAAGATTTTTAATGAAATTTTTGGATATATTTTTGTGAGTTTATGGCTATTTTCCATCCTTAAAAATGTTATTTTTAAGTATTTTTAATTGATTTTTAATTTAAATAAAACAAATAATTATTTAAAAAAAATAATATTTTTTACTGTTTGACCGTTGACCGTTGACCGTTGACCGGTTCGGTCAGCGGTAATTCTTGCGCCGAGCGGGATTCGAACCTGTGACCTTCCGTTCACGCGCACGTAGCTCTACCAACTGAGCTACGTGACTAACCCGTTAGAAATCTAGTTTTAATTATATTAATACACTTATTCGAATTTACCGAAAATTCATTTATTTTACAAAACGTTTTATTCTCATTGAACCGGTGTTTGTGTCGAGATTCGATCGCGTGACGTGCAGTTTGTGTTGCACACAGTCCACCGCTGGACTGTGTGTCTAACCCGGTTATATTCTTGAATTATATTATACTTAACAACTACTCAATCTAACCCGGTTAGTTTTATGAATAAAAAGGAATGTTATTACGCAGCGTGTGTGAAGCAAGGATCGAACTCGGGACTCGTATATAAACTTTGCACACAGTCCACCGCTGGACTGTGTGTCTAACCCGTTAACTATCCGAATTTTAATTATTCTTAACCCGTTGTTATGTTCGTCTTCTTCACTATAATTTCCGGTTTTACATAGATCACTGATTCAGGGTCCTACTACTTAAATAACATGATTACTAGTTTGAATGAACAAACCGAACAGTTTGGGTAAAAGAAATACCGGACAGGTCGTCTTCTTCAGGAAGTCCGGCGAAAACAGGCAACTCTGTTATTGAAACTCCGGCTGAGAGGGGCTAATCAACAGAATTAAAGAATTAGATTTGAAATTGAACCAGAGTACATGGATTATTTACACGATTGAATGTGTTTACCGTCAACTAGCGTGGTTCCGGCAAATTCCAGAATTTCTCCGGCGAAACCAGAAATCCAGCAAAGTCTTCTGTGACTGACTTTGAGTGACGGAATAATGTTAGTAGTGTCCTAACAATAGATTGAAACAGCAAGAGAGTAGAATCTTACTGGTTTGAGTTGGACACGGTTTTCCGGCGAGAGTTGCAGAGAATTCCGGCGACAATTTTCTTGAGCTCAAAAGACTTGAAAACGCGACGAAAAGGGTTTGGAGTGTATTTGAAACAGTTATGAATCGTATAAATGATTGGAATCAGAATTATTTGAAACTTGAATGTTTTTCGGTTTCAAAACCCAAAACTTGAAGTTCATTCAATCTGAACTTTAATTAGAAACCGATATGCGTCGGTTATACGTTAATTAAACGAACGAAAACTGATTTGGCGATTTGGCTCACCGATTTCCGTTATACAGATATCAGTAACCGTTAATCCGAGTTTGCGTATAAAATTTAATTGTTTCATAATACTAACAGAAAACAATTTGTGGCTGAGTGGTTTGGAGACGGAAAGATAAGTCATTGTAGGCAGTTGACCCGGGTTCGAGTCCGGTCAGCTCCAAACATTTTTTATTTATTTTATTTTAACTTTTTATCAAATATAACTTTTATAGTTTAGCTTATATATTAATTATGTAACGTTTAAACTCAAAATACTCATAAATACTTAATGAAATTTCGTAACTTGATATTTGATTACAAAACGAAGCGGGTTTTGGAGACCCGATTTATACAAATGTTACAGTTTCGGCGCTCGTTACGGACCTACGCGCCTTACGGTTCGACTCGGACTAAATAATAAAACAAATATATTTTAACGACGGTCTTATTTTCGACTAACGTTACGGCCCTACGCGCCTTACGGTTCGACTTGAATTAAATAAAAAATATATTTTAACGACGATCTTAGTTTCGACGCTCGTTAGGGACCTACGCGCCTTACGGTTCAACTTCGACTAGATAATAAAAAAATATATTTTAACGACGATATTAGTTTCGGCGCTCGTTACGGACTTACGCGCCTTACCGTTTGACCTCGGACTAAATAATAAAACAATTGTATTTTAATGACGATCTTATTTTCAACTAACGTTACGGACATACGCGCCTTACGGTTCGACTCGGACTAAATAATAAAAAAATGCATGTTAACGACGATCTTAGTTTCGACGTTCCTTAGGGACCTACGCTCCTTACGGTTCGACTTCGACTAAATAATAAAAAAATATATATTTTAACGACGATCTTAGTTTCGGCGCTCGTTACGGACCTACGCGCCTTACAGTTCGACTCGGACTAAATAATAAAACAATTATATTTTAACGACGATCTTATTTTCGACTAACGTTACGGACCTACGCGCCTTACGGTTTGATTCGGACTAAATATTAAAAAAATATATTTTAACGACGATCTTAGTTCGACGCTCGTTAGGGATCTACGTGCCTTACGGTTCGACTTCGACTAAACAATAAAGACAATATATATTAACGACGATCTTAGTTTCGACGCTCGTTAGGGACCTACGTGCCTTACGGTTCGAATTCGACTGGATAATAAAAAAATATATTTTAACGACGATCTTAGTTTCGGCTCGTTACGGACGACGCGCCTTACAGTTCGACTTCGACTCGGACTAAATAATAAAACAATTATATTTAAACGACGATCTTATTTTCGCCTAACGTTACTGACTTACGCACCTTACGGTTCGACTTCGACTAGATAATAAAAATAATATATCTTAACGACGATCTTAGTTTCGACGCTCGTTACGGACCACGCGCCTTATGGTTCGACTCGAACTAAATATTAAAACAATTATATTTTAAAGACGGTCTTATTTTCGACTAACATTACGGACCAACGCGCCTTACGGTTCGACTTCGACTAAATAATAAAAAAAAATATTTTAACGACGATCTTAGCTTCGACGCTCGTTAGGGACCTACGCCCCTTACGGTTCGCTTCGACTAGATAATAAAAAAATATATTTTAACGACGATCTTTGTTTCGATGCTCGTTACGGACTACGCGCCTTATGGTTCGACTCGAACAAAATAATAAAACAATTATGTTTTAATGACGGTCTTATTTTCGACTAACGTTACAGACCTACGTGCCTTACGATTCTACTCGGACTAAATAATAATAAAAAATATATTTTAACAACGATCTTAGTTTCAACGCTCGTTAGGGACCTACGCGCCTTATGGTTCGACTTCGACTAGATAATAAAAAAATATATTTTTAACGACGATCTTAGTTTCGGTGCTCGTTACGGACCTACGCGCCTTACGGTTCGTCTCTGACTAAATAATAAAACAATTATGTTTTAACGACGATCTTATTTTCGACTAACGTTACGGACCTACGCGCCTTACGGTTCGACTCGGACTAAATAATTAAAAAAATATATTTTAACGACGATCTTAGTTTCGACGCTCGTTAGGGACCTACGCGCCTTACGGTTCGACTTCGACTAAATAATAAAAAAATATATTCTAACGACGTCGTCGTTTCGGCGCTCGTTACGGACCTACGCGCCTTACGGTTCGACTCAGACTAAATTATAAAACAATTATATTTTAACGACGATCTTATTTTCGACTAACGTTATGGACCTACGCGCCTTACGGTTCGACTCGGACTAAATAATAAAAAAATTATATTTTAACGACGATCTTATTTTCGACTAACGTTACTGACCTACGCACCTTATGTTTCGACTTCGACTAAATAATAAAATAAAATATATTTTAACGGGAAAATGAAGGCTGGAAAAAGACGTTTTTACCCCGTGCCCAGCTGCAAATAGACCCATTCAGGGGATTTATCTCTGAATGGGGTCTATTTGCAGCTGGGCACAGGGGTAAAAAAGTCTTTTTCCAGCCTTTATTTTCCAGTTAAACATACACTAATAACTAACATACCTGTAGAGCGGGTCACGAATAGTCGTAACCTCCCCTTAGAGTTCATGTGGTCCCAAGTGTCCCTATGCGCAATCACATGCCAAAACCCCAAAAGCGTGAGTTTATCAACCAATATCAACCCCTGTTTACACGAATGTTTATTAAACGTTAAATTAATATTAAGTCTTAAATGTTATATATTAAATTACTAATAATAATAACAATAGAAAAAATAGTGTTAAACGTACCTGCGTGTATAGATCCGCAGCGATCTCAGCCTCGGTGTATAAACCGCTATAGTGCGCAAACTCTGCAAGCGACATAGAACGCGCCCCGCCGGCCATGCGAAAAGAAACCTCAGGCCCGGGTGGGGGTGGGGGGGGGGGGGCTGGGCCAGGTCCACAGGCTGGTCTGGCCGATGAGGATGAAACCCGAACGGCGCTAGAAACTCGACAAGTATCTCCCTGAAGTTCGTCGTATACGCTAGCTCAAAAAGCCGATCCCACAGTGAACCCTCGGAAATAAACTCCCGCGCCCGATCATGCGCCGCTAGGGTCCGGAGGGCATCCCAAGAAACTGCAAACTGGGCACCGACATGCATATTCCGAAGCTTGTCGCAATGGACAGCAGCTTCGGTATCCGGAGGAAACTCCAAGAATGCGTGACCATTGAGAGGATGCGGCCACTGCTGCTGATGCTCCTCGTGATTGAACTGGTCTAGCGCGTCATCCATTTCATCGTCCATCATCATCATCATCCTGAAAACGAAAAAATAATATAATTTTAGCCCGTTATAATATATATTTATAATAAAACTTATATATTTTAACGACGATTTTAGCCAGTTTTCGGCTAACGTTAGGGACCTACGCGCGTTACAGTTAGAGTTCGACTAAATAATAAAGTTATTATATTTAACGACGTTTCGGCTCTACGCGCCTTATGGTTCGAGTTCGACTAAATAATAAACTTATTATATTTAATGACGAAATTAGTTTCGGCTAACGTTTCGGACCTACGTGCGTTACGGTTAGAGTTCGACTAAATAATAAAGTTATTATATTTAATGACGATTTTAGTTTCGGCAAACGTTTCGGACCTACGCGCATTACGGTTAGAGTTCGACTAAATAATAAACTTATTATATTTAAACTTATTATTAGTGTTACGGTTAGAGTTCCACTAAATAATAAACTTATTATATTTAAACTTATTATTAGTTTCGGCTAACGTTGCGGACCTACGCGTGTTACGGTTCGAGTTCGACTAAATAATAAACTTATTATATTTAACGACGAAATTAGTTTTGGCTAACTTTAGGGACCTACGCGCGTTACGGTTCGAGTTCGACTAAATAATAAACTTATTATATTTAAAGACGAAATTAGTTTCGGCTAATGTTTCGGACCTACGCGCGTTACGGTTCGAGTTCGACGATATAATAAACTTATTATATTTAACGACGAAATTAGTCTCGGCTAACGTTTCGGACCTACGCGCGTTACGGTTAGAGTTCGACTAAATAATAAAGTTATTATATTTAATGACGATTTTAGTTTCGGGTAACGTTACGGACCTACGTGCGTTATGGTTCGAATTCGACTAACTAATAAAGTTATTATATTTAACGACGATTTTAGTGTCGGCTAAAGTTACGGACCTACGTGTGATACTACCTACGCATCACAGTTCATCCCCAAATCACGTTACGGACCTACGCCCGGTACATACCAAATAAAGCTAATACATGAACTACTGATCAACCTAACACCTACAGATCAAATATATCACTAATACACCTAATCCACAACCTGCAATTTCTCTAATTTACCTAAAAACAACTAAATTATGGATAAAATACATAAAAAATCGAAATTAATGAACTAGGTTGAAGAATTACCTGTTTAATGCTTGGAATACACTTCGTATACGGTCGAAATACCTAATCGCCCTTCGTATTGACCGTATTGTGGTGTATTTCGTGATTTGGGGATGAACTGTGATGCGTAGGTAGTATCAGGGTTTTATCAGGTCATATACGTGCGAATAGAGCACTACGCAGCGTATATAGAGCCTGGAAAATGACAACTTTACCTCTGTACTGAGCCTCGTATAGACCCCTCACATGGGTAAAAAGGTAATTTGCCAAAAGTCAAAGATGCTTTGACTTGGCAAATTACCTTTTTACCCCTGTGAGGGGTCTATAAGAGGCTCAATACAGGGGTAAAATGGTCATTTTCCAGGCTCTATATACGCTGCGTAGGGCTCTATACGCAACGTATATAGAGCCTGGAAAATGACAATTTTACCCCTATACAGGGCATCGTATAGGGTTAGCACAGGAATAAAATGGTAATTTCACAAATTCAAATTGTTCAAGTTTGTTTTGGGGGGAATTTGTCAGCCCTTCACATACGTTTCGTATAGTACTATATGCATCGTATATAAAGGTACATTTTTACCTTTTTACCCTTGTCTTGAGGCTATACGAAGCAGGATTGAGGAGTATAACTGTCATTTAGGACCTATACGCTGCGTAGGGATCTATACGCAGCGTATGTAAAGGTCCAATTTTTTATATTTTTTTGTGTATTCCTTTGTTTATTTATAGAAGATCAATTATATTGTTTAATAATACAAATATAAATTATATAATACAAATAAAAATTAAAATTAATACAAATATAATGAATTATAAAAAATAAAAATGATGCAAATACTAAAAGTTATAAAAATTCTACAATTAACAAAAATATAAGTTTCCCCTTAGTCTACGATAAAACGTATACTCGGGTCTTTGTCTTTGTCTGAGTCTGATTTAGAGTTGATTATCTCGTAGTAGTGCTGAACCGCAGCATATGCATTTCTTCCTACTATTCCGCAGCTACTGTGCGATGTGTTGACCACATTGGGCTCACTGTAGGCATGGGGTAGTTTGTTTCCAACTTAGCATGTATGAAGTGTGACCCGTGAACATGTACGAGTGTTATCGCTTGAGGTCGTGGATTTAAAGGGCCAACCGTTAACGAGAAGAAGGTATAGCTCCCTTTAATGCTTAGCAAGTGGAGGACGATATTATACCTTTGCGCTACGAGAAGCCCTACGTGGGGCGTTTCTATCCAGTGACTTTCAGGGCACCCTTCCACTGAATACCAAGAGATATATTGTCACGTATCCGGATAAAGTCCTCTTCCTCCCATCTTTCGAATACATGCATCCATAGCAACTCGTTAAAGTTAATCTCCAGTAGTAAATCATTTTGAATACGGGGCCATACGTATTACCCAAAACCTAACCTGACAGCCACAAACTTGTACCCACAATGGCCGTCTGGGATCACATCTTGTATACGCGATATATAAGGGTGAAACCCTGATGGAATTTGATTCCCAAACCTCTTAATGGTTAACAAGTCCTCGTCCCCCTTTATTAATGGAAAACCATGATCATCCGCGTCCCCTTCTTTTTAGAGCCTTTCGTTGAACGGCTTCATTGCATTTTAGGTTTTTCAGACTTTACAACCGAACCAGTTCCACGAGAGCCTTGTGACAATACATATGAGCTGTGTCGGGGTAAATCGTACCTATGGTGTGGGGAAGCGGTATATACGTTGCTTGCCTCGCCATAGGAGCTGTTTCTCGCAGCTTCGTCTAACCTCGCAGCTTCTTCTAGCCTTTGTTGTACTTTCTTTGATGTAGGCCGACCGCGAGTATTTTGCTTGACAATCGGTGGTTTCTTAGTTGAGGATTTCAGTGTGAAGAACTCTTTTATCTTTGAAAGCAAGCTTTTTCGCTGAACGGGGGATTGCGACTCTAGTTGTTGCCGCACAATATCGAGCTCTTCTACAACATCGACCTCATCATCTACTAGTGTACACGGTAGTAAGTCAAGCTTACGCCAGAATACATCCACGTCTTCGAGTTGTATCTTACGCCCTGAACAGTTAAATCAGTACGTGTGAGAAACAGCTAAAATGGTACTAAATAACAAAAGGTTTGTCGGTTAAGTATTTTTTACCTGTGCGTCTGTACTTTTCCAGCCTACAAGCACACGACAACCCACAACTAAGCCACATATGGCAACCACATGATGCGTTAAGTTTTCGCAACACCTCCAGCTTCCTTGTTAGCTCTCCTTCCAGCAAATCAAGCGCTGTATGGGAAACCTTTCCACATAGGTTGTCCAACAGTGGTTGTCTGTGGTGGTTCATTGTTTTTTCAATGCTTTCGGTGAAACCTTTTCTTATTTCCCCTAACTGAGTTTCAACTATATCAATGACGCATTCCACCGTTCGCTCCAATGAACTCCTTGGTTCAACGTATCTTTTAAAATTTGGGTGCTGGCTCTCAACTCTGTTAGTGGTGCGCTGACCAAATTTGCGACATGTATTAGTCCACGCAAAAACGAACATTTCTTTATAGTTTTTGAGCCAGTTTTTGTAGACATAATCAAAGACCCCTGCAAAAAAAAATGAAATGTAAAAGCGTGTGTAAATATAATGGAGTGTGTGAGTTATTTGTTGAAGACACACTTACTAGTACGGTTGGCAGCCGCGAGTCGGTTATACATTCTGTCCAAGTTGTATGCGTATATGGGCTCGGAAGCAGAGTCGCACACTCTCCGTCAGTAGGACAGAAATTTCTCCTAATCTAATTTCTTGAACCCTTGCCTGCAATTTTTAACTATATTTGTTCAATATGAAACTGGCATAGAAACCTGGACGCGTTCGGGAATACTTTTGCACACGCATTAATTAGGGCTAGCTCGCTATCCGTGACTATCACACGCGGCATCATACATTTCTGCAACATTGCCTTGATCCGCTCAAGAACCCACACGAAGTTATCCCTTCGTTCCTTGCAAATAACGACATGTGCGATACAAAAAGACTTGTTGGTCGATGTCAAACCCACAACCTAGACAAATGGCATGTTCTAGATGTTTGTTTTGTACGTCGCGTTGATCAACATCACATGCGGGAATGCACGCCACGTAGTTATTGAATGCGGATGAACAAAGAAATGCTCTGTAATGACATTTGTTTTGGGCTCCTGTCGGGTGTCGTAAATGAATCGGTGGTCATGCAACATGCTTTCCAGTGCCTATATGGGAGTCTTTCCATCCATCCATCCGTGACGCTCTAATTTTTTGTACCGCATTTTGCACATCTTTCTGAACATGGAGCCTGTCGGGAAACTGCTTTCTTAGGGTTTGAAATATGTTACATGGCTCCATGTTTTGAGCAGTTTGCTGCTCGATTAGCCTGTATTCGACTTCTGTACGAAGGCGTGGCCCAACAGACTTTGCGTAGGTTCGTGGTTATGTTTCCTGCAGTCCACTTTTAACTCCCACGTGTCATTCATCACGTCCCATATAGCAATTAATGAAGATGGGCAACCAATTTTTTTGCTACCAGCTTTCCTAACTGTTGCTTTACTACGGTGTTCACCACCACGGTCGCACACAAGCCATACTATCCCCGTGCTACCACTAATATTTTTCGATTAACGGGTAACAATAACGTAACCATTCTCATTTCCCGTTGCTTGTACCCAATTCTTATGATTAGTTAGAGACATGAAACGCTAAAAAATAGTTACGTTATAACAATTATTATAATTTTGACAATAATAACAATAATTATAATTTTAACAATTATAACAATTATTCTAATTTTAACAATAATAACAATTATAATTATAATTTTAACAATAACAATTTATATAATTTTAACAACAATAATTATTATTATATAATATTAAAAATAGTAATAATAATTATAATAATAACAATATAACAATAATTATAATTTTAACAATAACAATATTAGTTATAATTTTAACAATAATAACAATAATTATATAATTTTAACAATAATTATAATTTTAACAATAACAATAATATTTATAATTTTAACAATAATAACAATAATTATCATAATATTAAAAAATTATAATTTTAACAATAATAACAATTATAATTATAATTTTAAGAACAACAACAACAACAACAACAACAAAAACAACAACAACAACAACAACAACAATAATAATAATAATAATAATAATAATAATAATAATAATAATAATAATAATTATAACAATAATACAAATATTAATGTGATACCTTGTTACTTTGAAACGGATTGCCTGGGGTACAGGGTTGATAATCGTCATACAATGGTGTGTTAGGAGGCTTATCACCGTATCCACTATATCCTTCGTATCCTCTGTATCTATCCGAACTATCTTCTTGCACGTAAGAATCTTCACCCCCGTATCCGTAATCAGGATACGATTGCTGCGTCGGGTAATATGGTTCATCAACAGAGGCATTCTCAGCACCGTATCCTACGTATCCATCCAGATTACCTTGTTGCATGTACGAAGGTTCAAACCCGTATCCGTAATCCGGATACACTTGATGTGCCAGGTAATATGGTTCATCAACAGGTGGAGTCGGAGCCTCGTTCAAGTCTGGCAATTGTATTTTTTGATCAACAGGGACGCCAGACACAACCTCCTCCTCCTCATTAGCATCATTTCCTCCCCATGCGTTGTTAGAATAGCGATTAAAGAAATAATTCCCGTCCTAAAATGACGACATTTTATCTCAACCGAAGTAAATATACAAAGGAATTGAAGAATGCGAGTGGTTCTTTGAAATCGTAGGTAGAGATGGATGTCTAAATACAATTTTGAATTCACAATTATCAGCATCGTATAGCTCTATACTCTGCGTATAGCTTTATTCACGTGCCTAGACAACATCGTATCATGTCAAATCTGTCTGACATACGCTGTATATAGGTCTATACGCAGCGTATATTGTACTGTACATACGCTGCGCATGTCAGACAGATTTGACAAGGTCCTAGGTTTGCCTGTCTGCTCGTGTACTTAACCCTTTACCTATGCTTCGTATAGGTCTATACGCTGCGTATGTGATTACCGTATACACTGCGTATAGACCTATAAGCAGCGTAGGTAAACCCTAAAGTGTGTAGATAGTCAAGGCTGGTGTGCAAATAGTCTGGGCCTTTTAAAAAAGTTTGATGTGAGACATGTGTCACTCTCTGACACACTCCAAATATATACACCATGTCGAGCTATAATTTTGTTAATGAATAGTTATGCTAATCCTTCGTTAAGTAAGCACTCTTCGTTAAGTTGCCCATGATCACCTATATCGTGTCATGGTCCTGATCCATCTTAGGCAACTTGGTAATAAAATTCATGGTAATTTACTCCCATTTCCATTATGGTATATCTAACATACCAAGCCACATCATACCTCATACTCTAGCAACAATATTCTTTCTTCTGGTCCTCATACATCTTTTTCGTACCTCAGATGGATGGAATAGCTAGACTTATGTGCTTCATCTAGAACTTGGGTGTTGAGTTCCCTACCTAGAGGTACCCATGTGTGACCAAATATGATCTTAGTGCTACACTCGAATTCTTCCTGATTTTTTTCTTGTCCAAATATCGTTTCTCTTTTCGCATATTCATCTTTTAATGCCTTGACCTACGCATCCTAAAGCAGGCACACAAAGTTTGGTGTCACAACTAGCTTGTAAGACTTTCGCTAGATGAATGGATGCTCTTCCATATGACTTAGAGCATTGAACACAACATTAGTTTTCTTTTGATGATATAAGATGTCACACTTATACATTTATTAGCTCCAATCATCGCCTCTATCTCATGTTGTGATCATTATATTTGAAGTACTTCAAACTCTTATGGTTTGTTTAGTTAGCGTATTTAACCCTGTGGATGTAATTTTTCAATTTCTTTAATGTGAAAACCATGAAGGCGAACTCGAAACCATGCGTTGAGTAATTGGTTTTGTGGGGTTTCAACTTGTATGAAACATAAGTTATCACCTTACCCCGTTGCATAAGTACCACTCCCAATCCTTAATATGACGTATCTTAGTATACCGCTAGGAATCTAAATATAGTTCCTAAACTGAAAAGTCCTTTTATATGTAGCAGAAAAACGTTCAAACATGACAAAGCTAACATCCAAGTCAATTACATAATTCTCAAACAAACGTAGAGGTTCAAATGCAAAATATCAACACACAACATGTTAGTATCTAGGTACGGTAGCCTTCACTTCCAAGCCAATCATGTCATCACAAACCCTCAAAACTATGATGTAAATACTAAACGTCAGCTATATCAAGTATGTGTTTGAGGCTCATATAACATTTTTAAAACTTTAGATGATGACAATATGTCAAAGATTAAAGTGTCCAGTTTCTGCAGTGTCACAATACGTCAAACTTTAGATGATGACAATACGGAAATGATCTTCAATCCATACCATTAGATGACACTAGCGTATCTTATAACCTAGATGTACAAAAATTGGCAGAGGCCCCGAAGGCATTGCTCTATCACATGCTTATAGCGGACCAAGGTTCATTGCGACCAAGATACTACGCCCTAAGACAATTTTAACATTAGTTCTAGAACGATACTACATATTTTGACCACGTAATGACTTAGAAAACTTTATCCTTTAACTTTCACCTTCAAACTTTATCTTTTAACAATCTTTACACATGTCAAGATAACAAAAATATACGTAATGTTTGAGTTCAAATATTAAAAAAATGCAATGGTAGAGGTTGAAGACACAGGCTTTTAGATCACCTCCAACTCTACAGATTTTCAAACCTCCACAATTCGCCACCTCAGCTACCACATCAGATTCCAAACTTTCTTAAAAACACTCATTATTTCAGACACACATTATATACACATACACTATATTACAATACATATAAGGAAGACAAAAAAATATTTTTACACAAAATTTAATACAATTATTAAAACACATTATAGAGTCCTTTAAAGCATATAATAAGTACCTTTTGTTGTAAAATTTAAGTATTGATTATTGTACCTTTTTCTCATATCGATGAAGAAACGAAAGTGAATGGATCACCTACTCTATAATAGCAAGGTAAGCCCCTTTAAAAACTGCTAAATTGTGTAATTTGCATACCCAGCCTTTGTTTTAACCTTTTAACAAGAGTACGAATATGTTTGACCCCTATGATAAAATAAGTTGTAAAGTCGAGCTAAATAGAGTCGACCGAGTCAACTCAATTTTTAATTGAGTCGAGCTTCAGTTTAAGATTTTGACTTGGTATGAAGTTTGAGTCGAGCTTGAGCCAGCCTTGGCTCGGTTCAACTCGCGTTGTTAACAACCTTTAAGTGTTGTTCCCCATTGCATGGAGCAGTTACCCCACTAGTGTGTGTGCATATATATGTAGTATGTTAATATGAAAGAGGGTCCCACAAGAAGTCTGCTGCTCATTTGAATATCTGAACGGAATTTCCGGACACAATTCATACTGCTGACGTCTGTTTTTCTTTTGGTTTGAAACTCTAGACGAACTTCACCCTCATCTGTAATGGATGAGCTCTAAGTAACATGTAGAAGTACACAGAAAAAACCGTACTCGGAATTGGACCTAAGAAAAAAACCCGGAAGCAGTTATTTTTGTACCCGGTATTTTACACATGTAACCGAACTTGACCCTACCATACCCGTAGGGTATGGATAAGATCTAAATTTTGAGCTCAATACCCAGACCCGAAATTGTACCCCAGTTAAACCCGAAAATACTTGGAACCGATTATAAACTATACCCAAACCTGATTATACGCTATATCCGATACCGTTTTTTAATACCCGAATTTTTAAAGTATATTTTCAGGTTTACTTTATAGCTATTATATTTACTTTTTTAATACATATTTTAAAAGTAAATAATTTAGTGAATTTAAGTTATTGTAATTTATTTTAGTTGTTTTACAATTACAAACCAAATTTAATTTTTAAACGAATCAATTTTTGTGTAAAATAATATTTTTTTAATCGGCTACTAATAGCAGGACCCATACATGGTTATACGCGAACCCTGTCATACCCTACCCGGATACATAGGGTATAGTTTTTTCCTCAATACCCGTAACCAAACCCTACCCGGTTTCTCTCAATACCTAATTTTCCAATACCCGAACATAACCGGACTCGGTTCTATACCCTAAACCGAGTATTAAAAGAAACCCAATTTGTGCACCTCTAATGACAGGTATGATTGACCGGCCATTATGATAGACATTTTTTGATAGATGTTGTATCCTAAAATTGTGGTAGGGAGCTACTAAATACACCATTTTTACTAGTTACACTACCGTCCTCTCACATACTTTTGTGTGGGGCCATAACCTTTTCTCTCACAAGAGGTTATAACTAGTAAAAGAAAGGAGGGTTGTATTTAGATCAAGCTAATGTGGTATCACCTGGCTTTTGATAGACTAAATTTGTTTTCCTGATTCTGACCGAGTAAAGTGTTAAATTCATGACTAATGGTAATCAAATGCGAGAACTAAGTAGTCTGTAAGTGTCAAATTTGTGACTAATGGTAATCAAATGTGAGAACCTTAGTATTCGGTAATTGGCCAAGTATATGTTTGCAAGAACTCCCTAGTTCTCGCAAATGATAAAAGTTTGCGAGTGCTTCATAGTATTTGGAAATGGGAATTTTAGAGTGCTTAGTTTGAGAATACTTATTTAACTATAAACAGGTTCTTGCTTTGTAAATATCATTATGTGTGTGATTTGTAGTGAGATCGGAAAGGATTGGCATGAGGCTTAAACGGTGTATGTATGTATGTATCATGAATCTGTAATGACTAATAAACATTTCTTCTACATCTGTACATCGATCTTGTTTTTATTATCGATCATATTCGGCTTGACATCACACACACATTCGTCTCCATGTTTATGATTCAAGAGTGAATTTGAGGTGGGTATAAATCCTACATAGCCCACCTTGGTTCTCTTGATATACATTAAAAATCATTTTATGTGGAATACAAGTGAGCCATGTATAAAAAATTATACATCATTCATATTAAAATATTAATTTAGTTAGTTCATCTATATCTATTAATAATTGATCGGATCAAATTGACAACCGGAATATAAACTGCTCACATTAGAGGACCCTATCTTGGGGTCATGCACTTTATAATTATCGGAAACGACGCTACATAGAATTGCCTTTATTAAGGCCAAGGTAACTCAATTTCATTTCATTTTTTTGTTCATTAAAGTAACATTTTTGTACTTAAACAAAAGGAGATAGTCTGATAACCATTAGCAACCATGCATACTCCATAGAGCAGACCGTTTGTACATGTATATCTAATATTTCCTTGTATATTGCTTCTTTTAAAGAAGTCCCAAAGTTCAAAGAAATATGCACTCTCTCAAGGCTTGTATTTATAGATATTTGGACAAAGAAGGGCAACCAACAAAGTTAAATCGGTAGTTCAATCATATATGGAACACTAAACTCGTTTATATCGATGGTTATTTAATTCTGGGAAGAAAAATAAGCTCGTATATTGCAATCTGGAACAAGTTACAAAAAAAACTACAAATGTTCATGAAGAATATGGCCAAAACTACACAACACCAGACCATACGGCCACACATTTGGCTGGTCATGAGCCCAAATGAAAAGGCATGTATTGATCTCATACAGTGACTTCAATTATGTGATTTGGTAGATTTGGGAGAACTTGAGGCTCAACAGATACAAGGACAGCATCATGTTTCTTTTCGTTTAATTGGTCAACTATGGGAAGAATATCGGAACAAGTTAGAGCCCCGTGCAGCTTCACATTGTCGACCGCTTTCTGATCTTCTAGTTGTGAGATTTTTTGCTCCTCCATTTCACTGATTTTCACTTCAGACATTGTTTCACAGCTAACTGGCTTCTTGTTCTTGTAGACCACGTATAGTATCATTTGAATTACACCAAAGGTGAATCCAAGCACATTTGGAATCTAAAACATACATTATACAGCATATGGTCACAATAAAGTGTATAATTTTTTTTTAAAAAATAAAGAAACTATTCGTAGTTTTTTTAGTACCGCAATATTGAAATCGCCAAGAAGTATGCCATAGAAGAACCATGTAACAGCATTGAGGGTTAGCGCTACTGAAAGCATAATTGGCATGTACTCTACACTTTTCGTCTTAATCACTTGTCTCTGAAAAAAATTAGGAAGAACATTATTGTCTATATAGAATAATAATGATGTAGGAAATTTTATATATATAGCTTACTTTCAAGTTAAATGTTTGTTTATCTTACTTATAAACTTACCATAACGCCCAAAGGTGCGACAAAAACGCACAAAGAAAACACAAGGCAAATCCATCCAACTATCACAACTCTATTGACTCCACTTGCAAGAAATTGTGTTAGGAATATAACCAAACCGAAGCCAATAACTATTAGTAATACAATTAGCTTCAGGCTCTCCATCTGTAGCCAATGATATAGATTAGGCTTCATTCATAGTAGAAAAATAAATATATCTAAAGAAACCAATAATACATAAAAGTTCAAAATGGTATGTGACAAATTAGCACGTACCCTAGTTTTCTTTGGCGCATAAAAGAGGAAGAAACAAATGTAGAAGGTTTGAATGAAGCAACCAACGCAGTTGATGGTGAGTAGAAGCATGGTGTTTGTCTTGAGCAAGGCGTAATATATCCAAAGCATGGCACTGAATAAGCCCACCACATAAGGTGCGGATTGAAACCCTTCACTTGATTTCTTCTTGTAAACTTTATAGAATGTTGGTCTGCATTTTTTTATTTAGAAAAATGGTTAGCTATAGAGAAAATCAATTATATAAGGTCTAAACGATCTTATAACCAAAGGATAGTCGACTTACAAAGGTGCGAGAAATACCATAAATGAAACAACATTGCCTGCCAATTTTAAAGAATAGAAACGTTAGCAGCATATTAAAACTAAAAGTTATATGCATCAAGAGGTATATGTTTGTAACTCAGCAATATTATTTATCACAGAAGAACCATTTCCCCTTTAGTTATAGTGTGAGCTTTAATGTCAAACTGAAGTATCTAAAATGATTATAATCTACCAAGAAACCAAAACAAAAGTGTCAGATTTTATTAGCAGGAATAGAATGTAAATCTACCTAGAAGACCAAATGCGAGAGTCAGATGAGCAAAGTTCGCGGTCATCTTCCTTAATCCCAAGAGGCTGAATCGATCGAGTATGGGTGTATATTTTAGAGAACACTACTCTTGTCACTTCAACTTGATCTCTTATTAGTTTTTGTGGGTGCATAGATGGGTTCTGATTTCCTTTATATAGGAAGGGTTTGAGGGTGATGGGACAATGGATATAGCCAAAGTTTTATTTCTTTCAAATTTTCGTGGACAAAAAGAGAGGCTTAAAGAATAATGGCGACTATACATACATCCTTATCATTATTTGCACGTGTTTCAAAATTTACCATCTCCTTCTTCCATTTATGCAAGTTTTTAAGTCTTTATCTTTTTGTTCTTTCTTTTTTTCTGCTTTATAATCATATTTTCAGTTCATCGTAAAAATAGCTAGCCCTCTTAGTTTTTGTAGCCTCGACTCTTAGTCGTGTAGCCTTAGTGAATGCAACCTCTCTATAACTTAAGAATAATGAAACAAGGTCTAGAAGGCCCAACTATAACATACGCGCTGAGACGATTTTCTTCAACTTCGCCTTATTACTTGGAATCGATCAAAGACGGTCAACCTTGGCCAAAATCGGATTTTGTTGGTCAATACGTAAAAAAAACATAATTTCTATGTTTATCATATTAATGAATAAATATCAATTTTTGAAATACACAGTATTTGAACATGTATCCTTTTTATTTATATGGATGTTCACATATTTTGTTATAAATGTTATTGAAATTATGATATCTAACATATATATAAATTCCCAAAAATTATATGCATCAATCGGTCTTTGTCCTGATTGTTTGTGTTATGTGCCTTAGGTCTAAGTACAAAACTACTATTGAGCTGGGGGTCTCACTGAAGCAGCCTCTCTATCCTTACAGGGTAGAGGTAAGCCTGTCTACATCTTACCCTCCTCAAACCCTACATTAGCTTTGATATTGGTGGGATTTACCGAGTATGATGATAATTTCCCAAAAATCTACTCCTCAGTCGACAGACCTGGGTGCGGCTAGCAATTATTGCAACCACGCATGCCTAAGATAGAGAAAGTGAAAATGTTTGGCCTTATCTCGCTTTTCCAGACCCTACTATGAGTGAGATCTTAATATAGTTTGTTTACTTCATCATAACAATGCAATTTAGAAGAAATATGAGTTTGTAAAAGTAGATAAATTTGTTTTCCTAAATCTGAACACTTTGAATTTATCTTGGTCCCAATATAATGCATGAAAGATAAAATGGAGAAGCTTCCCAAATAAAATGATTGGTGCATGAAAGAAACAATTTTGGACTTTGCTTAGCTAGTCAGGCCTACCTTTTCATTAATAGCATCCAGAACCATATATAGAGTTCCCGATGTCCATGTATTGCAGTCCTAGAACTGGAGATTACTCTGGACTCCAGAAGCTTCAGATTGTTTTGTACCTTTGGTCTTGGCCCCTTTCTTTTTGTTTTTTTTTCCACTCCTTGTTGTATCTTCCTAACATTATTTCTTAACATTCATCCAAATAGATACAGCTAAAAGAGCATATGATTAATACTCTTCCAAGTGTATGAATGTTGTCAATTATATAAAAAGTGAATGACAGTGGCATACAATAATATACGATTGGTGACAAAAATTTTCATCCATGAAGGACCATAACCTATGGCTCAATCGACACGTGTCAATTAGTTCTGTTGTAAAAACAATGTTCATAATAATTGTATAAGTGGGAAATAATAAAATGAATATATGCTGATTATTTGGTAAAATATAAAACCTTTTCATTTATTTAATTACATAAATAGATATTGTGAATTAAGATATATGTGTATACATTACGCAAAGGATCCTATTGTTACAATCATCTGCAACACCTTGAACAATGAAAATTAGACACTAAACACTAAGGGAAAAAAATGGTTATACTAATATTGAATAAAGTTATCATTGGGTTGTTTAAGAAAATCCACGCTTTTAAGGTAAGATCTCCTTTAATTATTTGTAGTATAGATGTCTTCAATAATTTATGATATTTCCATTTGACGTTTCGCATCATTTTGACATTATTCTATATTTTTTATTTCATCACTTGCACCTGAACATGATATTTAAACTTCACAAGGGATGGAATTTCTTAAAAGCTATTACTAGTGGTCACATGTTTAAATTACTTGATATATTAATATCATATGACAAAGAGAGATATATCATTCAATAACTATTAGCTAGGTATTCACTTCTTCTTACCAAATCCCTTAGAGCACCCACATCGGGGAGTCCATTGTGGTGACCGAAGCTTATGTGGTGAGGGCATACAAGGCGAAACCGCACATTGGCAATGTGGTGTTGGTTTTTCAATGTTGTCCGGATTGAATGACTGAAGAGTGGGCTCCACCGTACACTTTTACAAATGGTTATATTTAGAAAAAGTGGATTGTAATGTGGAAGTTGTGTGTGTAGAAAAAGTTTTTAAAGGTAGTTTGGAATTCGATATTGCACCGAGATGACGTTTTGAGAACCTCCATAGATTTGGATGCTTTTATTATGGGGATCCCACATATATGCGTATTACCGAGGTTAATTCATAAGGGGTGATCATAAGGGTTCGGAAATTATGCTTGAAGCAGTAGCATCATAAGATTTGTAGATTTGACATGCTTTTTTTGGACCACAGATCAAAAAACGACATCAATGTCCTCGACCGATCTCATTTGTTCAATAACTATATGGTTGGAATGGCGCCTGATTATCCATTCATGGAGAATGGAGTCCAATATAGATTCGGTTATTATCTTGCGGATGGGATATACCCTACCGAGACAACTTTAGTGAAGACATTGTTGCATCCTCCCGAAAACTATGAAAAGAAAGCACACGAAGCGACACAGACAGACCTAGAAAGAGCCTTTGGTGGCATATAGTTGCACAACCTGCAATGCCAATGCATCCACGAAGAATCAGAAAAATCATAGAAGCATGTATTTTTTGCAAAACATAATTTTGAAACATGCAGGTGTAACGATATCACCCAAACACATAGAGGTTCTAACAAGTGATGGAATTGTAGAAGGAAATATCCTTGCATTGTTATGATCACGAACTATCCAACAATGCCTTAAAGCGAATCTTATCGAGCATTTGCAACAACGACATGAACTCTCCCACCAAAATTTACAAATGAATGACTAGGTTTAGTGTATTGTTTATTTTATTTGTAGGTTTTTTTAATGTTAATTATGTATCTTTTATTTTAAAATTATATTTAGAACATTAAATATATAAATTGTTTTCAAGTTTGAATTAAATTAAAGTAATTTAGTTTTGAGGAAATTTGGGATGACATCGTGCATATGAGGAAATATTGGAAAAATTGAAAAAAAGCTGATGTGGCATTAATGTGTCATACATTAAAATAATCTGAAGAAAACGAGAGGACACCTTTACCCCTGACGTCAAAGAGTTCAAATATAAGCAACATGAATTATAGGTAATTTTAAAGGACGAGTTGTAAGAAATGTCCCACGCCTCCGCTATGCCACTCTTACCCGAATTGGCTTAAACTGGAAAAATATACCACTCTCACCCGAATTTTATAAAATTTATGTTGGATTTGTAGATGTGGTTATAAGGACATATGTTATGGTCATTGAATGTGAGCTCTTACTCCATGTCACCTTATTAACACATCATCATACACTTTTCACTCACTCGATCACTCATCCTATTTTTTGTCTGATTCACTCGATCATAGGGTTGTAAACGAACCGAACAAACACGCACAAGGCAATGTTCGTGTTCGTTCGTTAAAAAATTAACATGTTCGCGAACTGTTCATGAACACTGGTCTTAAACTCAAACGGAAGCAAGCAAATAAAAACGAACGCAAACAAACATTTAACTTGAAAATAAAAAATAAAACGTTGTTATCCTTAAACATTGGATGTAAGTAGTTAAATACAACTACCAAATGATTAATCAAAACACAAGAAGTCTACTACACCACCAAACTATGAATCAAGTTTACCTAACTTAGACATAATTATCCCAAAAATGTCTTAGAATGTCCAAATTTTAGCTAACTAAGAAAAAAATGGGTTTCAAGTTTTCAGTATGTTTAGATAAAATGTTAATTATTTATTATTTTTTAAGATAATCAAACGAACATGAACAAAATAACATGTACGAACATAACGATATTACCGAGCATTCACGAATGCAGATGGACGAAAGAGACATTTGTTCGTGTTCGTTTGTTAAGCTAATCGAAAGAACATAAACGAACTTCCCGCCAAACGGTTCACAGACTGTTCGCTGAACGTTCAATTTGTTTACATCTCTACTCGATCACCTTCAAAGTATTTTTTAAGCATTTAGTATTATTGTCTATTTAACAATTAGTTATTAAAAATATAAGATTGTTATTAACTAAAATTCTTGAAAACATTATACAATGAAAGAATACATCACTCTAATTTGAAAACAACTTGGTTTCGTAAAAATGTATTAGAATGTAAGAGAAAAAATGTTAAACAGAGCCGAAGCTATTTACGAGACAAAAAAATACTTTATTTTTGTTTAAAAGTTAGGTATTTGTTTTTTCTTTTTTGTAAGTTAAATATTACAAGAGAAAACATCAAACTGTATAAATAATATAATATAATAAGATACCAAAATTACTTTGTTATCCCTCAATAGTGTGGCGTCTCAAGAAATCGAACTAGTTGTTACATGCAGAGGGGTGTGCGCGGGAGTTAGCGAAACCTTTCACGAACACTTTTCATGGACCATAACACATGGTTTAAAGATATTGAACTAGGGGTTGCATATAGAAAACAATTTTAAAGTGACATGAGATTAAACATTAAGTTAGCAATTAACTTATCAATATGATCATAATATACATGTGTAGTTTAAAAAATTATTAACATAAAAAAAGAAATATGAAAAAGTGTTATTATAAGAAGAATGCACCAATCATGGAATGACAAAAGCTTTTATAACTTACAAGTATCCACGAGTTCAATGTCCTATGATATTCTTTAAAGTTACTATAATCGGATCAAAAAGAAAAAAAAGTTTATGTACGGTTTTGTACCTATTCATTTTAACTTACTCTCTAATTAAGATTCTATAATGTCAAATCTTATTGGGATAAACCGAATGCACGATGATTAGTGATTTAGTGGTCCATAAAATCATGTTAAAGTGCCAATCTAATGTTAATGAATGTGAATGCTTGTAATCACTTCATCAGATATATGCATGCAAAGACAATATTCCAAGTTAAGTATATATATATTATTAAATTAGTAATACACGTAATCTTAAAGAGTAAAGCACATTCAACACAAATTTAAATCAAATTCTTCTATTGGTATAGATTCCATGAATACCGAACGAAAATATATTGGTCCATATGAATGCGTGTCATAGCTAAAACCTAGTGGTAGGAGACCTGGGTTTTCCAATAAATACTCAAGTTCAATTCCTACTTGTGTCATATTGGGGTGGATATAACCCTGTGCTTATACAGTAGTTGAGCAATGATGGTGACAAACCCACCGAGGGGGTTCGATCATGAGCCGCACCCCGGTTTTTCATCCGGCTGTTATTTCAGCAAGGCAACTCGTGTGGAGGCAGTACGGTTTTCAGGGGAACGCCGTAACCAAGTCTGACCAATGGTTAGGGCCGCCTAAACGGTGTGACATTAGGCCACTTAAAAAGAAAATCCCCGTTAAAAAAAAGCTAACTAAGTAGTCCATCTCTTTCTGTTAAAGATCTAGTCTAAGCTAGGGCTGGCAATTTTACATGAATACACGACACGAACTTACACGACCTTAACAGGTATCGTGTATGACCTTAACAGGTATCGTGTACTAAACAGGTAGACACGAAACAACCTGTTAATTTTCGTGTCGTGTTCGTGTATAGCGTTTCATGTTTTTGTGTCTTATCGTGTCTGCTCGAGTATAGCGTTAATACATGTTAACACTTAACATCGAGTGGGTAAGATACCTGTTTACCTGTTAGATACCCATTAAGATACATGTTTACCTGTTAGATACCCGTTAATACATGTTATACCTGTTAGATAGTTAGATATCCGTTAATACATGTTAATACCTGTTTACCTGTTAGATACTCGTTAATACATGATTATTCTAGTGTTCGTTAACATGTATTAACAGGTAATTTTCGTGTTTTCGTGTCGTGTTCGTGTTTGAAAAAAAGGACACGATAAGTTATCGTGTCGTGTTCGTATATGGGATTTCATGTATCGTGTCTTATCGTGTACGGGTATACACGATATGCCAGCCCTAGTCCAAGCCACAAAATAAAAGTTGATAAGTTTCTTAAAAACTATCTTCGGAACTCGGAAGTATACATAATTATTTATAATATGACGCACACACAAAAGAACACCATGATGAGAGAATGACATGAAGCTAACAATTGTATATGTACTCGATATTAATTATTTGATTGATATATGTAGTACCTTTTGATATATGATAACTCAAATTAATTAAACTAGAATGTTGACCTTATCTCTAAAACGCGAATTCGTATTCGGAAAATGAAACAGTAAATTGTTTTTAGCATAGAAGATGTAAGATTCAAGACACAAAGGTGAAGCCAAAAGAAAAAAGAGAAACAAATCTTTGATTCTTAGTATGTTTTATGTTTTCAATATAACTTTTCTTTTCTTTTATAGTTTTTAATATATATAACCTGGCAAGTTTTTTTTAGTAAACTAAAACTATCATTAAAGATCCGCACGTTGCGGCGGGCCGTAATTGTATAAGTAATTTAGGTGAACCACATGGAACAAAGCAATTGTATAATATCCACTTTGTATGACGTCGAAATATAACTTTTGTTTAGAAATCTCAAAAATTAAATTGTTTTTAGGATCCATGCATAACGACAGAACCCTGAAACCAAAAAAAATAGATGTGCAATGTCAATGGATGATAGAAAGATGTCATTACAATAACAAACCTATGTACAATTTTTGATAAAAAAGTATAAAAAATATGTAAAAACGTATGATAGATAAATAACAATATAAGAATTCAAATTAAATAAGAGAAAATAAAAACAAAAAGAAAATCCAAATACGCTTTACTTATATACATAAAGCTATGGAGACTTACACAAAGTTAAATAGTAAAACTTACACACAAAACCATTGTAAATTAATAGATGGATAAAGTAACAAATTTAATATGTTTTGTTTTGTCTTAACATTTATTTATTATATTGTTTTAAAGGGGAATTTTTATGTATTTATAATAAAGTTTGAATCACTGAGAAAACATTATAAATAGTTTAAACACGATTTAATAAGAAAATTGAAAGAGTAAAGTGCAGTTTTACATCCTGTGGTTGACACAAATTGACACTTTTATACCGTAATTTGTAATTTTTGTGAATTTTACACTCGTTTCGTTTCCAAAATAATCGATGTTCACCCTTCTGTCATCTTTCCGTCCAAGGCACTTTTACCTTCAAGGGTAATTTTGTAATTACCTTACAAACAAAATAATTAAACAATTAAACCACGTATTATCAACAATTTCCCATTTAATCCCTTCCTTATCATCAAACAAGTCTGCTAATAAGTTGTAAAGGGCTTGACACCACCTATATCTCCGACACAACCACCAGCAGCCTCGCAACACACAAATCTTCCATTGCTGTTATTATTATTACCATTATTACTACAATTGGATGACCTAGGGTTGAAAAGGACGTCTTGCGGTGTGAAAAGGACTGCCATTTGTTGCATACGATGACGTGTTCCGGCGATGAGCGCTGGTAGATGGTGAGGCTGGATGCACAGAAGTGGTCACGGTGGAGACGGAGGATGCAAGTGGTGTAGAGGTGATGGAAGGTGGCGTCGAGGCGGATATGGTGGAGGATTTTTGGATCTGTGTTTATAGGGAAGGATGATGGGGATGTACAATCTTTTGTCTTGCAGCAAGTGAAGGAATTGAGATATGAAATAGAGCTGCTTGAAGGGAAGGTCACAAAAATCCCACATGATTTATTAGGCTTAGTATCTAAAGATTTTTACAATCTTTCCTCTGAGAAGTTGTAGTCTGATGATGTTTGGTGGTTGAGAATGATTTAGCAGATTGGAGCCACCATCAAAGGATTTATGAGGATGGTAAAGATGCAGTTGTTGCTTCATGGGACCAAATCAGATTAGATTGCAGGTACGCAAAGGATTTCTCTGGGTGTTGAAAGGTGTGAAACTTTTGAAGATTAGGTTCTTTAGATAAAAAAGTAAAAAATGCTAAGAATAAGGGGCAAGAAAACGACTCTTCACCTTCTCATTAACGATCAAATTAACGTTAACTGGACAGATGGTTGTGGGTTGATGCCTTTATGAAACGACGAGGTGTAAAATTGATGAAATTTCAAAATAGGGTGTAAAAGTGTTAGCTGGTGTGAACCACAGGGTGGTTTGAAGATGACGGTCTTTAATGGCCTTAATCTCTGCTTGAGTATCGTTGTACCTAGCATCCACCATGTTTCTAATAAGCTCCATGTGCATGTTATGAGTTGTATCAGTAGATTGCTTTTGAAGTTGTAGATACATGCTTGCATTAGTCCAAATTTCTTTTGCAATTTCTATATTGGTTGGGGGAGTTCTTGAGTTTTCGATCAAGGTCTTCAACATGTCTTTGATATCATCAATAGAAGAATCTATCTTGGATATTCTATCCATCAATTCTTGATATCTTAAACCACCACCTAAGTTAATAGGATCGTCAGAGTTCTCACCAGAGGTGGTTGTACTTGGTATTGAACCAAGTGGCCATTGTTCTTGGTTCTGGGGACTTCCAACTGATAGAGAGTGTACTATTGTAGACTCAATAATTGTTGCCTTCAAGTAGGTCTTAGTTATGTAACTATTGTCTAACTATGACCTTGTTGTCTCCACAGTTGTACTAGCTACCTCACTTGAAAAACCTACAAGTATCACTTGTGACACAAAAGGTGTACCCTACACTGCTTGTGGGCAAGCAATGACATGACTTGGCCAAATTACTTTTTGTGGCATGCTGCAAGTAATAGGTGGTTGGAAGAACTGGGTCTATCTAAGTCATTTTGGTCAATCACATCAAGCAATAGTTGTATGGTGGATAGTATGGTTTTTGTGGGTGGTGGAGGGAAAAAGAGAAGTAGTTTGGAAAGAGGGGCTTGAGAAAAAATGTTCACATGAATCATCTCTCTCATGATTAGGTTCCCTTGTGCTTACGACACTATTCTTTTGTGAGGATATATATGAGGAGTTTGGATGGGTGAATATGTTTTCATCTGATGTGAGGAAGTAATAACAGATGTTTGCTGCTCGTGTATTACAACAACTTCCTCTGGCATCTCAACCTCCAGAGTTACCTTCTTTTTGGTTTTTCTTTTGGATTTGGTGAAGGGAATGGAGATGGTTGTTGAGGAAATTTCTGATGTGGGTACCACAGTGGTAGGTTGGTCACTGTGGGCACTAGGAGCAGTGGCCTTAGCAGCAAATGTTGTAACATATGTTGCTTGTGTTTCTAAAACACATTGTTCAGATGCACTTTCTTGACTTTTGGTCATCATTCGTGTGAATGTTTCATTTGAAAGCCTTTTTATTTGCAGGGGTCCACACTGTTCAAAAATGGTTTGTGCCAAAATTTTTTTGTAAAAAATAGCTTAAAAGTCTTGGGTACATGGGAAAAACTTTCGCTTTACCTCCCTTTTTGGCTTTTACATTTGCAACCATGTCTAAAAATAGAGTTTGGGATAGCTTGAAATTTGCATTTGTCAAAATAGTGTATCCCGAGTACTGTGTGTTTAGTGGTATTTCATTGAATGATGTGGTTTTTGTAGAAAGACATATGAGTAGGGTATGAAAGAAAATTTTCATTTCAGGTGGGAAAGTTGGTTTAGAAATTGGTGCTCCCACCATTTGAGTATCATACCCCCTCTCTATGAATTCATTTTAAAGTTTGGATTTTGTACCTGTCTCATCATTTGGGGCGAATGTTGTGGATATCAATTGTGGTGTAATCTGGATATCAACTCATTTGATTTTTGAGATGATAGTGGGCTTCGTATCCTAAAGTAAGAAATCATTATTTTCCCATAACTCTTGAAGAGTGTCTAGATATATGGGTACATCGACGGTGAGGATCGTGTGATATTTTGATGTTGTGAGAACATCAGTTGTTGAATGGAATTTTGTGTTGGTGTCAGTTTTGACACGATATATGTAAGATAGTTGTGTGGTGCTTTCCTGTTGAGAGCCATGGTTGTAATGAAATATTTTAGAAAATCCTTTGAACATATGATTCTTTTAGATTAAGAGAGTGGATGATAATGAAAAATCTTTTAGAAAATCCTTTGAGTAGATGATCTTTTTGATTGTATGCGATAAATGTGGTAATTATGATGACAGTAAAATAAAAAAACATCAACAATTTGGAAGATTTTATAGGGTTTATGTAACAGTGGCGATGACATAGCCAACAACTAGTTTTTGAGTGTCGTGGCAAACCTCTATTTGTTAAAACAATTCCCCTATTTATCAAAGGTCAGTTTTTATTAGAGACTGAACCCCACTGAGAAAACCCGTTGATGAAGTAATGTAACATCTGTTTGGCAAAGGTCTATTTAATATTTTGAAACGTTTGTTTGTTATCGACAGATCTTAGGATATAAAACAATGGTTGGTATATCTGTTAACTTGGATCAACAGATGGATGAAAACAAATGTTTAAAACCATTGTTGAGTTAAAAAACAATGTTTATGAAAAACAGTGGTTTCTTTTTGCAAATGGTGGCTTTGACTTTGGTCAAACAAACTTTTGAACCATTAAAAGTGTGTTTACTCTTTTAGACAATTTTTTTTTATTTTAGTTATTTTGAACAATTTTTAATGGTTTAAAGAAAATTGGAATGTTTAAAACAACATATTAATGTTTTTATTTAAAGGATTGAGAATCTTTGTAAATTTTGAGAATTTTGTGTTTCAATGTTTTTACAAGGTACTATCCACTGTTGTCAGTTCTGAAATGCCAACAAATGAATCCTGTATAGCAGTAATAGGTCGGTTTGGAAGAGAGATCAAGGCTTTAGTAGAATAGCAGCTCTGGTTTCGTACTTTTCATCCACAGAGTCAACTTTTTAAGAATGATCTTTTGTGAGAATCAATTTTTGAACCATTTTCATCCGTTGTTGAATTTTTGCAAGTACTTGAATGTCATGCCTGTGGGTGAAAAACAATGGTTATGAAAGATAGTGGTTTCTTTTTGCAAATGGTGTCTTTGACTTTGGTCAAACAGACTTTTGAACCATTAAAATAGTGTTTACTCTTTTAAATAGAGTGTCTGATTTTAGTTATGAACAATTTTTTAATGGTTTAAAGAAAATTCGAATGTTCAAAACAACATATTAATGTTTTTATTGAAAGGATTGAGAATATTTGTAAATTTTGAAAATTTTGTATTTTAATGCTTTGCAAGGTGTTATCCATTGTTATTAGTTCTGAAATGTCAACAGATGCATCCTACACAACAATAATAGGTCAATTTGGAAGAGAGATCAAGGCTTTAGCAGCTTTAGTTTTGTTCATTTCATCAACAGAGTCAACTTCTTGAGAATGATCTTTTGTGAGATTCAATTTTTGAACCATTTCCATCCGTTGTTGACTTTTTGCAAGTACTTGAATGTCATGTCTGTTGAAATATCACTGGATCAATGTTGGATGCGAGGCATGGGGTGTGCATCCAGGGCACCCGTTGTCAAATTTGCGGTACCCAGTGGATCTACGAAATCTTCTAGGATAGAATTTTGTGTTTTGAGGATGAGGCACGGGTGTGTCTGATTTCATTCTTGTCTGGATTTCAAAGGCGATCTTCTGAAAATGATGTGTCCTTTTAGCTTTGGGCATGGGGCGTGCTTAGTTCATCTTTCAGCAGATCTTTAGATTTTCACCCAAAATTGCTCTGTTTGTTCATTTTGGGTTTGTTTTGTCCTAATTATAAAAATTAATCAAAATTAAGTCTATTTAAAATACATTTATGACAAAACCAATACAAAGTGGACTTGACTAGACGTTATCGACAACTAGGTACTAAAACTCATGTATTCTTGGACGACCTCAGTATCTTATCATCACTATATTACGCCAACTATGGGTGCACTTGCCCAACATGTGTTGTAGTGTGATCGTAGTATATTGTGCTTTTATAAATATTAAAAGTTGAACTAGTGCCATAAAACAATCTAAAATTAACCATTATTTTATAAGCACACCCGACCACATCAATGTGCATCATAATATTCTACATCATAATAATTCATCACAAGGACATTATAAGAAGGGTTTTTTTTAGAAAGAAAGAATAAATATTACCACTGAGCCTGAGACACGACCCGTGTCTTCGAGGCATGGCCCTTGGCACAAACTGAAGCGAAACTAAAAAGAGTTTTTCGACTAGGTCGTCAATTTGAACCTTTCCTAAAGTTTTTGTATTCTGGGCAACGGCGCCACAAAATTTAACATGATTTGGGTGCATATAAAAATTGGTATATTTTTAGTCATTTCATACAATGTGTTTAGGTTTTAATATTAAAAAAAACATGATAAAATAGTATCACGCTACACTGCACGTTGGACACCAATCGTTGGCATAATATTGTGATGGTAAGATATCGATTATAAGAAAAGAGGGTATTTGGAATATTTATACATACACTCGACTATATGCGTTTGAATCAGCAACCCCCCCCCCCCCCCAAGGTGGAATCAAATCACAACACTATTGCCAAATCAGCAGGAAAACTATACTATACGTTTTTGTTTAGTATTAAGTAAGAAAACATTATATAGGGTTTATGCAACCCATCACTATGGACCCCTGGTGAGGCGTCAATTCCCCAAGAGTAATGACAATAATATAAACCATGTCCTCCTAGGGTATTTGGTGTTATCTGACGCTTTGGCAAGACCTTACTAACCCAAAGGCCCATACCAAGACCTTTTACCCCCTTTTGAGGCATCAACAAGTTTGACTCTATATAGACATAGAAAACATGAATGTTCCGCCATAGCGGCAACACATGATAGTTGATTAGTGTTTAAGGATTAAGAAGAAATGTTGTATGCCCCGCGCTAGCGGCAACATGAATGTTTCATTCGCTTTCAATATGTATATCTTACTTAAAGTCATTAACACAAACACACACATACACACCTCTTATTAATCCATAGCTTGTTGTAGTTAACTCCCTATCAAGGAGTTTGTTTCCCTAAGAATGGCATAAAAATAGTTTTCATCAAATTTGAAAGGATAATAATAATCCTTAAAAGGTAAGTTACACTTAATGTTTATTCTTATCTTTTCCTAATGATTACAATGAAAAGATAGTGGGTAGAAGAATAGTGTGTTATGGAGAAGAGGAAATAACTAAGCGTGGCTAAGTCCCAATTTATAACCGATGAAGGTCGAGGCACGGGGAGTGCCTGGATTGCACGGCTTGTGCCTGTTGAAATACGATTGGATCAATGGTGTGAGCCAGCATGGGGTGTGCCTTCAGGGCACGACCCTTGGTTAAATTTGCGGGACCCACTGGATCTTCGAAATCTTCTAGGATAAAATTTTGTCTTTTGTGGATGAGGCATGGGGTGTGTTTGATTTCTTTCTTGTCTGGCTTTCAAATACGAACTTTAGAAGATGTTGTTGTCCTTTTAGATTGGGGAACGGGGTGTGCTTGGATCTTTTTCAGCAAATCTTCATATTTCGCCCAGAATTACTTCGTTTGTTCATTTTGTCGTGAAAATTTAAGTGTGTTTCAAATATATTTCTAATAAAACCAATAAAAATGAGTTTATTTTGATACTAAAAACATGTATATTTATATGCATATCAGCCCGCTTGAAGTAGCAAGTGTTGGACATTCAGATGAGACAGGCTCATTTGAGGTTCTTTTATGAATCAAGAAGGTTGATGTTGAAAGATTAAGGGGGTGTGGTTGGATTAAATCTCTCACATGATGGGCTGCAAACAAACTCGTAGTTAATGTTCATTGTGGGCCAAACAACAGTTATTTATTTATTTATTTATTATTATTATTATTATTATTATTACTACTACTACTACTACTATTAGTAGTGGTGGTGGTGGTAGTAGTAGTTGTTTATGGGCCGAGCATGTTTAATAACCCAAGTATGTTATTAGTCGGGTCATTATAAGGTTTATCGAGTTGTGTAGTATGATTGAAGAGGTTTAACATTGAACGTCGAACCGTTTCATGAATGTATATAATGTATGTCAATGAGCACGGACAAGCAGATCTGTGTGATTATAATTCCCAAAATCGTTGTTTCTGTAAAATCACTTTCATTCGCAATCAATAGTTTCCACTTTGTTTTATCACTTCGACAATGAAGTCCAGGCATCGAAATAACCCCGTCGGCGATAGTAATTTTTTTGTACAGACTACAATTAGGTGAAACGGTGATTATTTCCTACTTGTAGAATAACTTTTCTTCTCCTTAAATATAGAATATCGAAATAGTATGGCATTCACTTGATTATGGTTACAAATTTGTACATTAATTCTAACAACAAGTTTGTTGGATCACTAATTGAGCTTACTTTATAAATCTCTTATCTCTAATTGGTCCTGAATATGTGAATCCTATCTGATATTAATATGTCACGCATGAAATATTAGATATGTTTGGCTTCAAAGTTGGCTGCTATGTTCATCTAGATGTGGACCCATAAATACCCTAAACCCTTCCTTTCTATATAATAATCGATCTTCCATATATTATTGTCCACCACATGTGATCAGGTAGCATTTGTTAAACAACAATTGCTTTGTGAAAGAGGAGGTTAGTAACCAGTTAATAAAGATGGTTAGGAACTTGGCTAATCTCACTCTTGCATTTGGCCTCCTTGGTATACATACTTCCTTCATTCTCCCCACTTTTTTTTTTGTTACTTCTACGTAAAATTTATTAAGAGATTGTGTTCTTTTTTGCATGAATAAGTCCACTAAAAATCCAAGGCACAAAGTACACAACCATGCACAATATAAACGCACGTGTTTTCCAAATTATGTTGCTAACATTCTGCTTATTTAATATTTGTAGGCAACTTTGTTTCATTTATGGTCTTGATTTCTCCACTGTAAGCATCCTATCTCAACTTTTGATGTAACTTTTGTGGTAATTAAATTCGAGTTAATTTGTTAAGTAAGTTAATTCTCCCTAAACCTTGAGCAACATTTCATACAATCCAGACCAACATTCTACAAGGTGTACAAGAAGAAATCAACTGAAGGATTTCAGTCAGCGCCATACGTGGTTGCCTTGTTCAGTGCGATGCTATGGATATATTACGCATTACTCAAGACCAATGCCATGCTTATCATCACCATTAACTCTGTTGGATGCTTTGTTCAAACTTGCTACATTTGCTTCTTTCTCTTTTACACCCCAAAGAAGGCTAGAGTACGTATTATATATTATGCATCGTCTTTATGAAATCTAGCAAATCTAACAAGACGTTATTATCTTGAAACAATGTTAAACATTTCTATTTTACGCCCCAAAGAAGGCTAGAGAACGTATTATATATTATGTATCGTGTTTATGAAATCTAACAAGACGTTTTATCTTGAAACAAGGTTAAATGTTTCTATTTTACGCCCCAAAGAAGGCTAGAGTACGTATAATATTATTATCGTGTTTATGAAATCTAACAAGACGCTATTATCTTGAAACAAGGTTAAATGTTTCTATGTATATGCATGGAGATCATGAAGTTAATTATGTCCTTAAATGTTGTTGGGTTCAGATTAATAGTTGTCCTCACTAAGTTTCTCGTTAGTGAAGTTAATCGCGGCATTATAGTTGGATGGATTTGCCTTGTGTTTTCTATATGTGTTTTTCTAGCACCTATGGGAGTTTTGGTAAGTATGCATGCACAAGAAAATAAACATAATATGATTATGGTCTATATATGTTTCTAAACATTACATTATTCGATCAGAGGCAAGTGATTAAAACAAAGAGTGTGGAGTTCATGCCGTTCCTATTATCTGTCGCACTTACTCTTAGTGCTATTATCTGGTTCTTTTATGGTCTTCTCATCCATGATGTCAATATTGCGGTAACACAAAGCAACTCAAAACTTTTTAATATTTTAGATTAGCAAAAATTAAATCTAATGCTAACTTATTGCATGTACTTTGCGCTTGTGAATATGTATTATACAGATTCCAAATATACTTGGATTCACATTTGGTATTGTTCAACTGATCCTATACTTCATATACAAGAACAAAAAGCCAGTTATGACTAAAAAGATGGTTGATTTTGAAGAGAAAATCTGTGAAATACAAATGGAAAAGATCACAGAGCCAGAAGAGCATAACACAATCAACGTTGTGCAACTGAGTGCTTTAATCTGTTCCGATATTCTTCCAGTCGTAGCAACGTTAAACAAAATAGGACACGAAGATGATTGTGCGACAGTTGGAAGTGTACCAGCCGGGCGATTTGAACCAAATCATTGCATTGAAGTTGCAGCATGAAAACACACATCATGCGATTTGGAGTCACAAAAAAATAATTGTATCTACTGCTGGTTCTATCTTGAACTTAATTAAAGCGTGCTTTCTCTATAAATATGTCGTGTTTGCTTTCAAGAATTTTGCCATCTAATGTTATATGTCTTTTCACCGTTCAAAAAAAATGTCTTTTTAATTCTAGATGAAGAAAATTTTTATTTTTTATATGTCATAAATTATATATATATATATATATATATATATATATATATATAATGTTTTTTTTTCAAATTATTATTAAGTTAATTGTTAGAATGAAGTACTACTAAACAAAAGCTAAGAGAAAACAAAAAAAAAATAAAAGATTTCAGGTATATTGTTCGGGTAGACCAGTATATAGTTTCGGGTAATCGAATTGGATCTCAGCTAATCTCATATAAATCTCATACCCGTGAAATATTTTGTTTCAGTCCCATGGTTTGTACCATAATCGAATTTTTGGGCCAATACCCGGCTTACATGCTTTGGAATTTGGTATTCCCGTCGGGTTTCAACTTTTTTGCCATCTCTGTGTAGCTGCTACACTAGCCATCTACCATGTTGGAGGATTTGTTCCACGGTGTTTGTCTGTGGTGATATGGTGTCCGCATTTCTAGACGAGCATATATAAACAAGTAAATGATGGTGTAATCCACACACTAATGACATATCAAGCGCTTCGTAGCGGGTTTTGGTCTATATTAGTTTGGTTCGTTACAACACTTATATGATATGACAATTTATATAGCAACTAAAAAGATAAAAACGACTACACGTACCGATGTTAATGTCGTTCAAATGACATCAGTTTGCTTTGGCACAATATCGACACTCTTTATAGTTTACGGTACCAAAAAGATACTTTATTGCGATTACTACTTAGTTTTCAATAAATTTATGTCGCAACGATGAGAAAACCACAAAATGAATGTCTAACCTTGTTATTTGAATGGTATCAGTTTAATTCGTTACTGTACAAAAATACCAGTTATTTTTTTCCCTTGTAGCTCTGTTTTCAATGAAATTCTACTATAAGGCTGAGAAACCTACGGTTTTAGTATGGGTGATATATGCGTGCGTGTGTGTATATATATAATTTTTCTTCGATGCTTACGTAGAGTATATACGTACGTGTGTGTATATATTATTTTTGCTTCGATGCTTACGTGGATTGGATTTAGATTTGCACACTTCATTTATTATGTTTTTACATGTAATACTTGGGTAAAATAATAAAGTATATATACTGTGTAAATTTTAAAACTTTAATTTATATAACTTTTCAAAATATCTTTTTATTTATCTTATATAATAGCTTAAATTATAAAAAGGAGTTTATTAACAAGTATTTGTTTATTACAATAAATTAATAATTAATATTATATATAATTTGATTTACTAAAAATAATTTGATTTATTACAATAATAATATATATTTTTTTTAAGTGATGATGAGTGTAAATGAAAGGATGTTTGAGAAAACATGTTGCTTTGGAGAAGATAAAGTGTTTTCTAAGTGCTTTTAATTAATGTATGAAGATTTGATGTGGTAACTTATAATGTCACATATTTATGGTTGTATGTGGTGTTTAGCACTGTGGGTGATTTAAACACAACAAAGAATTGGTTCATTGATGAGAGAAGTTGATTTAAGAGCAAATATCTTGTCCATACAAAAAGCCTGATGGAAGAAAGGCAGAAACTATGTATCATGAAGAGACTTAAACTTAAAATAGGCATGTAGCCTTAGAAAAAAAACACTCAGCTTCTAACATCTTAAAATGACACTTAAACTTAAAATATCTTATAATACCATGTGTAATGAATATTATAGGAGCATGAAGAGACTTGATAACATTCTCTTTGGGCGTTATAAGGGCATGAAAAGACAGGGATGTTTTTATAACGCCAAATTAGGAGAAAAAATTAGAAAGTAATGATTGAAAGGGTATTAAGGGGCATTAACCATTACATATTTTGTAAGGCGCGTTATGATGCTGATGCTGTGAAAAATGCATATCAAAAGGCATTAACATTTGGTCTGGCATTATGCCTAGTGGAGATGGATATGATCAAGTGGTTCCATTGGTGGCACGATGATACTCCAGCGATCCGTCAGTGATCCAATTTTACCGTTTAAATAAAAAAGGCATTAACCACTATGCATCATCTAACACACTTTAAAACCTCTATTTTTAAAGTAGCCTTACTAGTTAAGTCCGGAATTTATGTAGTCTTACTATAGTTAATTCAAATGTTTAATGTGAGCCTTTCTATAGTTAATTCAAACGTTTAATGTGATTACAATATGTCACTTTTGTATATAGAATATTTAAATATAGGTTATATAGATATTAAATTAATTATTTATGAGTATAATTATCATAGTGGGTTACCCGTGATATATACCCCATATTGCTCATCATTCTCTTGTATTGTCGAACTATATATGAGTTTTAGAGCAATGGAGTATGTATGTATGTACGTACGTATGTATTGAAAATGAAATTAACTGGTCATGATTCAGGTGATCTAAAGTACGTATTCATTGCAAATATTTCCAGGAACTGTGAATTGACCAAATGGAAGGCCAATTTCATATTATGACAGCTAAATATGTCCGGATCTTTGATGTCACTTCCAATGATTATAAGGTCATGTTCCCAAGATAGGATTCTTTATGCTGCATTATTATATGTTTGGATGAACGCATTGAATGAACAATAACGACAAACAACGTCACCCACATCACAACATATTAGTGGTTTATAAAAGAATAACAAAAGACTACGGAAACACCTGCTTTTTGGCCAAACAAATAATACATCCTCCCAATAATGACAACATAATTTGTATGTGATTCTAATTAGAAAAAAAAATGATTGGACATTGGGTAAATTAAAGGTGAAGATAACGAGAGTAAAGTGAATAAGTCATATATTAAACTTTGCATGAATTAAACATTTAAGCATGCTCTTAGGCTTATATCATTGCTTTAATAAGCAGTAATTTTGATGATAATGCTGATAAAGCTTAATAAGCTTACTTTATTGTTTTCGGACACGATGGCTCAAGTCGAGATAACTCTCCGAATCGTGTATGAGATCACTTTCATATTAAAAGATTTTGTTGGTATATGCAATCAATAATGTGCGAATTCAATTATCGTATAAGACAGACGAAATGTTCTTCTCTGTGAAAAACAATTGTTGAATTTATATGTTCAAAAGACCATATAATTTATTTATGAAGGGATTGAACCATCACAGATTCACAATGTTTCAACTGATGGTTATCGGTTAGCACTTGTAACTCCTTGGCAGTTATCGATTATATCAATAATGTCAGTCCTAAGTCTAAGCTAATAAACATGTCACAATCATTTGCCACTAATAGTCCTATCATTGATGGCCATTTTTACCCCTTGGACCTAAGGATAGCCCCGATCACCACCAAGGGGCGGTGTTTGCCCTTCTAACCACAACGGTCTAGGCTTCGCCTCTAGAACTATTGAGGCCCTATGGCACTAGAAACTAGAACAGTGTTAGTCTTGATCGAGTAAGTACTGTATGTCTTCTAACTCGAATCAATATTTATCTGATTTCTCGTTCGGTCTTAAGTAAATTCGGCTATATTAAAATAATATTGGTAATAATAAATCGTAAAAAATTTAACAATGTTGAGATAACATTATAGATATGGATACTCCAAGCTAGTGAGGAATCGAACACAACTTGCAAAAAGAAGGAATAAAAAATAAGCCTCTAACCCATTTGGGGTCATGCCAAACACTAATACAGAAGCATAAGCTATTGCAACACAGCAGTAGCAAACAACTTTTGTGAGCACTCAAATCTAAATATTTGTTATGTGATACCTTAATTATTTATATAACTTTATGAATTCATTAAAATTTTTGGTTTCCTTTATCTTTTGGGTTATTGGATTTAAATAATCATAACTTTCATTTATAGCACTTTTAACTTACGATTACACCACGCAACTCCCAGCTTTCAACTAATTCTTTTCCGGCACTCTCAAACTAATTAAACCGTAACCCAATTAATTTTGTGCAGATGTGGCACTTGTGTGGTAACATAGCATCTGATGCGGCCTTTTTTAAGACATAGCCTCTGATGTGGCACATATTTAGTGATGTGGCATATGGGATGACTTTTATGATGATGTGGCACCTGATGTGTCACTTGTTTAGTGATGTGACATCTAACTTGAGCTATATGGGTTAGGATTCAGTTGGTGTGGAAGCGTTAGAGGAAAACAAATTGAAAGTCGAGAGTGACGTGATACAATCCATAAATTGGGAATATTATTAGCCAAATGGTGAAAGTTAAGGTTATTTAAAACTAATATTTCTTTATTTTTATATAGTTATGGGATTTGGTATACCGGTGTCAACTAGAAAAATAAAACTTTATAAAAAAAGAAAATGATTGTAAATGCAAAAATGATGACGACGCACTTTGCAATGTGCGCTTCAGAAATACGTCGTAAAATGTCAAGTTATGACAAAATGTGCCGGGAGAAGCCTGTTACTAACAATGCATTGGAAATATTTTGTTAGATTTAACTTTGGAAAATCGTCTCTATTCTCTAACGACTGTCGCATCACTAATTTGCCGTGAAATAGTATATTTGACTCGATTTATATGTGCCTTTTGGTGATGTAAATTAGTTTACAAGAAACGGTACAATAACAAGAGCAAAAATCCTAAATTTATCAACAGTAGAGTTGACACGAGGTTAAAAATAAAAAAGTTAAAAGTGCACATAAACATTTGATCGAAAGTAAGCTATATTTTTGTATGGTTTGAGCAAACAATAAAGCAACTCCATAACCAACAAGATACGTTATCCATATACATCAAATCAACCTTAAAATTAGAGAGGCGTAGTGGAGGCAATGGTAAGCAAAGCCACAACCAAATTATTGATAGATACTATACTCGACCAATCTAGCGAGTTGAAATATCTAAATATTATTGAGCTACGACTGGAATTATGTGTAATATATTGTGAGTTTATCCCACTTATTTGGCACTAATTCCTGTATGTATATCCTACTTGTGTATGCTGTCCCTCAGGTTCCCTTTTGTTCACTAAATAAAATAATAAGATCTTTATATCCAAAAGCACCATTTCTTAAAAACACATTTTTTTTTCTTTCTGAATTATAGATTCCCCCACTTGTTTAATTACTGTTATGATATTATAATATTAGTGCTCGGTCTATTGGCCTCTTTGTTATATTGTACAGGTACTTTAATATGGCAAGCTAATTAATTTTTGTGAGTTAATTGTAACTATTTCTTTATAACGAAGAAAATTTTAAGAGTTAATTGTAACTATTTCTTTATTCTTAAGAAGGCCAATCAATAAATAACTTGAACGTGATGTAGTTAAATGCTGTGAAAATTGAAAAATAAAAATTTGTCATTCTAACTCTCAGATCATATTATACTTCTAACATATGACTAAGTTTGTTAATAGTTCATGCTTCATCACTTGTAACAGGGGGATCTAACATAAATGCAGGGTAGCACGTGTTACCTGTTAACTTTATCGACAAAGTGTAATATTAGTGTAAAAAAGATCGTTCTTTGTTCTGTACATACGGATACACCTAAGCAAATATTAGAATACCCGTGATTCCAAAAAAGAATTTTACACTACACCTAAACTTTTCTTTTAAATTCTTCACTAGTTTGTAAGTTATCAAAAGAATATGCTGATGGTTAAGGTGCATCTAACAATCAAAAATTGATGATTCAAATCCTCCGTAATATAATTATGCTGTATTTATTCTAGGAAATCTATAAATAAAAAATATTTTAAGCTGAAATTATCTAGAATTTGCATGCATAGTCAGATTATCCGACATAGATAAGCTTACCTAAGCGAATCTTGTTTCATATGTTCGAGTAGCCCACTCACCCCAATGGCATCTATTTTTATATTAGCCCACTCACGCCAGATCGGTCCTCTTACCTTTTTTTTTGCTACTTTTTTTTCTTTATTGGTACGTTTCTCAACTTCTCACTTTTTATTATTTTATACATCGATACATCTTTGTATATTATAGGAATTAATGTTGATACTAATTTAAAAACATTATTAAAGATCACATAAATGTAAAAGCATATATAAAATAAAGTATATAGTTTTAAATATTTTAATATGTGTAGTGGGGCTTGAAGATCAAGCTCCTTCCTTAGGCGTCATACACGACACGTAGCGTCCCAATAAACAATGGACAGTATGAGAAATAAAGTTAAAAATTGATGTAATGGTATAATTCCACATAACCTCCATTTAATCATTATCCAATAATTTTATTTCAAATTTCTTTTTCTAATTAAAACAACTAATATTTCATTAAATAAAAATAGTCATTAACATTAATTAAAATACTAAAAAATAAAGAGAAAACATGCAAAAATACTAAGAATAAAAAACATACAAACGCTTAAATAAAATAAAACTTTAAAGTTTGTATTTGTCATGAATTTGTTGCCTACGCATGTGCTAGGAGCAAGGCGTCTCCTTAGATGTGCTCGATCGGTTAGACAAATATTCAATGTCTCTACCCATTTGCATCGCTTCTTGGATCGCGGTAAACTTTTTATTTTCGGCGTTTCTTTCTTGCAATGTTTCCAAACGCCTATGCCCAAGTTTCGTATATCTTAAAGTCGTTGGTTCATCTCCTCGAAATTTTCTTTCATTTCGGCACCCACTGAAGACGACTCCACCATTCCCCCTTTCTACCACTTCTTCTACCGGGAGGTCGGGACAAATCCATTTCCTCCTCATTATCATCCACATTATTAGGATTGTTTAAATCAACGTTTCGAGCATCGGAAGTGGTGTTTCCGGATCAACCGAAGAGGAGGTTTCGGACGTTTTGCATTGCGCCTACTACTATAGACGTCATGGCTAGTATGTTAGCCCACTTAGGACTTCCACGTAAAAGTTCTCAACACTTCATGTATGTGAATGTCCCACGTGTTGAGTTGTACTCCTCCAACGCTTTTGTTAATATATCCGCATTGCTTTAACTATTACCCAATTTTCCTTCATACGTTGGAACTTAGAGAACTCAGCCTTACAAAAGGTTATTTCAAAATTTATTTTTACCAAAAATCTTTAAAAAATCAGTTTTTCAAAAAAAAGTGTTTTTAAATTACACTAGCCGTAAAATGCTTTACAACTTCTGTAAATGCTGATGTCAATAGTTTTTTACGGCAACTGTAACGGGAAAATAACACCACTTCGAATTCTTTTTACAACCGTCTTAGTAACATTTTAATCTAGGGGTGTGCAAAAAATAGGACAAAACTCGCACGGGAAGGCCGAGTTATCTAAGTTCTCACAACTCGTAGGAGTTTTCTTATGTTTCGAATCCTATATATGTAGTGTGAGGTTTAATGGAGAATACCAAAAAAATGGGAACCGAGGAACAATTTATTTAACATGTTCAATGTATCTGAAAAAATTAATTTAAAATGCTAAAAATTCTTTTTTGTTTCAAATTTTTTTTGAAGCTTTTGCGTATAAAGATGTGTAAAAGCTATTCTGATAAAAAAAACTTTAAAAACCTGTTTTTTTTACCTTTTTACTGTTTTTTAAGAATTTTGTTATCTTTTTAGTGTTTGAATTTTTTTTAATTAAAAAAGCTTCTAAATGTATTTATATGCAAAAGCTTCAATTTTTTTAAATTTATTTTAACATGTTTAGTTATTTTTTTAATATGCTAAATGTATGGTTCCACAGTTCCCTACTTTTTTTTTAATGAGAACGAATGAAAAAAATCAATCAAAGTCGTTTTCTTTTAATTCAAACCTCATTATCATTAAAATACAATCTAGAAACAAAATCCACTCTTTAAATAATTCATCTCTCTTTTTAAAATCACATTTGATAAAAATTTTACACATATGTAAATACAACACATTTACACATGTGTAAATGACAAACTTACATATGTTTTAATTTTCTTTATTTATAAATATATGTCAATTCAAACATATAAATTTAATTTCTAATATTGTATTCGAATAATAATGGTAAGTATAAAAAAAACTTTTAATTTGAATAAATTTTGACCAAGTTCTCGCGCTTTATATATTCGTTCTCACGATATTTAATATTCTCATTTAAACCCCACCCTATCTCTATATGTATGTATGTACACTTTACTTTTATTATATGTTTACTAATTTTAATATATGAAATATATTGACAAAATAGAGCCCTATAAAAATGTTATAAAGGATCCTTATAAAGCCCTATATAACATTCTATGCTTTTTTTGTGCTATATAGAATTGAAAGTGATATAACAAATTAACTGTTACAAACTATTATTACAAAAAGAGGTTAACGGTTAAAATGTTTCTTTAAATCTTAACACATGGTAGCATTTTACAAAGGATTTTAAAAAATAAAGCAGCAAAAAAAGCGATAACATTATTAACTGATCAGAAGTTGATTTAAGAGTTGATAGACTCTTATTTGAATCGGCTGAATAAGAGAGAAAAAAAAAGACAAAAATAACCCAAAGTTCACTTGGGTTAGGTAAGGAGTTAGCGGTCCCATAATAAGCGGGCAAAACGATCTTGATAAGCCATATCATTTTGCAAAACCGCAAGCTATAATACGCCAATACCTTAACTTGAAACTTCGATTTCATCAATCAAATTTTTCCACAAATTCCATCAATCATTTTTGCCCAATTTCGTCAATCTCGGTGCTTTGCTTTATATAGACAAAAACACATAAGTCATTCATTAACATAATTTACGCATCTATTCAAGGTTTTAAAAAGTGAATAGCTTGGTGGTAAAGTGGTCTAATCCCCAACCAAATGATTGTGGGTTCAAATCCCAAAAAGAGCAGGTGTGATGATTTTGTCGTTCAAAAAAACAATTATGGTTTCAATTTAAAAAGTTGTAGTTAATTTGTAATTAGGAAACTTTGGCAAATTGCCAAATTAAAATTATATCTTTGTTCAGTTAGGAAATTTGGCATATTGCCAAATTAATCCTAATGATTTATTCATTTAGTTTTTAACTTACGTTTATTCAGAATTATATCTTTGTGTTACTTTTGTTTTCAGTATATGTGTCCTATATAAAAGTGTTTGCTTGTACGTATGTATGCATATAACTCGCACGAAGTAAAAGTAAAGGGCTATCAAGTGTAAAAAAATTCTCAAGAGCAAAGACGTAAGAGAAAGCAAGGTTTTTCACTAGAATGATCAAAACACCACGTAAGCAACATCTTACAAAAGATCCAATAAACTATATATGCCCAACTAGTATTGGTTTTACTGATAATCAAAAGTCACTGGGATAATTTCATGCGCCAACTTCAATCATATGATTTGGCATCTTGTGGATAGCTTGAGGTTCAGGGGCTGGATGATCAAGCCTATGAGCGTTTTCGTAACCACCGGAAGGATCTCAGCTTGCATTAAAGCATTCAACTTTACAACATCAATGACTTTCTGATCTTTAAATTCTGGAACCTTTTGCTCTCCGTTTTTGGTGATTATCTCTCCAATATTGACATTCTTCTCATTTGTAATTGGCTTATTGTTTTTGTATATATAATATAGTATCATTTGAATGATACCAAATGTGAACCCAAGTACATTTGGAATCTGTAAAATAAGTAACAAAGAAACTCATTAAGTATTTTAACCTTCTCAAGGTGAAGATACTCGAAAATGTGTTGCGTGTTTAACTCATACCGCAATATTGAAGTCGTGAAGAAGTAGTCCGTAAAAGAATCACATAACAGCGCTGAGGGTGAGTGCTACCGATAGTAGAATTGGCATGTACTCTACACTTTTTGTTTTAATCACTTGTCGCTGCAAAATTATGTGGATGCATATTAAGAAATCATGATTAACAAGTTCATCCTTAACAAGAACAATATTTTCTTGTTATCATGCACACTCGCCAGAACTCCTAAAGGTGCTACAAAAACACATAACGAGAACACGAGGCAAATCCATCCAACTATCACACCACGGCTTACTCCACTTGCAAGGAATTGTGTCAAGACAACAATCAACCCAAAACCAACAAATATAAGCAATATAATTAGCTTCAAACTCTCCATCTGCATAACCAAGTTTTTTTATTACTTTAATCTTCTTCATTGATAGCTATACATGATGACTAAATTTCATTGTAAAATATTGATATAAACATACCCTAGCCTTCTTTGGTGCATAGACGAGGAAGAATACAATGTACACGGTTTCAATGACGATACCAAACGTATTAATGGTTATGAGAAGCAAGACATTGGTCTTAAGCATCGCGTAGTATATCCAAAGCATGGCACTGAATAAGCCCACCACATAAGGGGCTCATTGAAACCCTTCAGTTGATTTCTTCTTGTAGACTTTATAAAACGTTGGTCTACATTTTTATCAAATTTGTTGGAAGATTAGGTAACATATCATGTAAAATCGATGAAACAGAATCAGAATAAACATAAAGATTCTTACATTGGTGCAAGAAATACCATAAAGGAGACAATATTTCCTGAAAAAGCGGGAAACAAAAATGTTGGTCTGTAATTGCAAAATATTGTGCCCGAAAAGTTAGCTAAGTTGAATCATTTCATGAAAGGATGATAAAACAAAAGCAGAAGAAGAACAAGATTCTTACATTGGTGCAAGAAATACCATAAATGAGACAATATTGCCTGAAATATACCAGAGGCAAAAATTTAGTGCAGGATAACAAAAAAGGGATGATAGGGGGAATATAAGAGAGCAATGAAGAAAGTGTATACCAAGAAGGCCAAATGCAAGAGTGATATGAGCCATTGATCCAGTCATTTTCCTTAGTTGATTATTTATACAACTATCTTTTTCACTCTATGTATCTCTTTTTCTCTCTCTGCTTGTGTTGGTATGTGTTGCATAAGATATGGTAGAGTGATCCCTTTATATATGAAGCAAGGGTTGAAGATGGTGGGCCCACCTGTAGTAATGGAACTTGTACTTTTTGCTAAAGTAATTATATGATAGTAATCCCAACTTCTTATGAAATAGCGGAAAACAATATAAGCAAAACTAATAGTTTTAGTCACAAATGCATGGCCCTTTTACCCGGAAAAACAAACCAAAAGACTCATGTATCTTGCATATTTTACTAGGCTAGTTGGTTCAATTAGCCAATATTAAATACCAGCGTACAAGTTTTCCTTGTGTTTTTCTAAAATCACAACACGAAAACCCTTCGGATTGATACATCGGATCTTTACCAACGACATAATGTCACGGGCATAGACCCATAGCTTGACTACTGCGACCACATGTCGTAGAAGTATGTAGCCTTGAATCTTTTTTTATTTTCTTTGGAACTATCCCGACGACATGTCATCAGAATAGGTTAAGCGGGAACCGGATAAATTCAAATTTATTTCTATTTTTTTAACAGGAAAATATATGTTGGATCGTCCCTTTAGCAATGACAGGTAGGGATGTTCAAAACTATCCGTATCCGAAAATCCTATCCGGAATATCGGATATCCGAATCCAAAATATCCGAATAATCAAATATCCGAAATTTCAGATATCTGAATTTTTCGGATCGGATAGTGATTTTCAAAATTTTCGGATATTATATTTCGGATATCCGAAATATCCGAAAATTTAATTTTTATTTTTTTCGGATATCCGAATATCCGAAGTATCCGAAAATATCTGAAATATCCAAAACTAATATTCGGATATTTGAAACTATTGGAAATATCCGGTTCCGAATATGAAAAAATAATAAAAATTAAATAAAAATGTGGATTTTCGGATATCCTATTCACTATCCGTATTCGTATCCTAATTTTCGGATATCCGAATTCGGATGTCCGAAAATTCGGATACGGTTTCGGATAGTGAAATCTAGTATCCGAAAATTTCGGATATCCGAATTTTCGGATATCCGGTTTTGAACAACCCTAAGGACAGGTCATCCGGAAAGAGTTAAACTTATTTTTTTAAAATTTTCTTTGTTAAGAGAAAAAAAATTGGGTCGGGTACCTTGTGCTGACGACATCTCTAACGACGACTTTATGCACTTTTAGCGTCGAAATTGTGACAACTAAGCTTTTAGCACCGACTTGTCACAGGTAAAACATATACAGACGACATTTGACCCCATGTCGTCGCTAAAAGTTGAACTTAACATAACTTATGTTTTAGTGAATTGAGACTCAAAAACTATTATTAGATTGGCTGGATACTGATTTCGAACGGAAGTCCAGTCAGAGATAGACACTGATTTCGAACAACCCTAAGGACAGGTCATCCGGAAAGAGTTAAACTTATTTTTTAAAAATTTTCTTTATTAAGAGAAAAAAAATTGGGTCGGGTACCTTGTGCTGACGACATCTCTAACGACGACTTTATGCACTTTTAGCGTCGAAATTGTGACAACTAAACTTTTAGCGCCGACTTGTCACAGGTAAAACATATACAGACGACATTTGACCCCATGTCGTCGCTAAAAGCTCAACTTAACATAACTTATGTTTTAGTGAATTGAGACTAAAAACTATTATTAGATCGGCTGGATACTGATTTCGAACGGAAGTCCAGTCAGAGATAGACACTTTATGGGAGAAAGATAATATATATTATTCACTGCATCACAAATACGAGGATGGCTAATATCTGAAGATTTAGATCAAGTTGATTAATTAAAAGTAAATGAATTTCGATAGATAAGGTATCGCGTTAAAGGTATATTATCCTGAATCCACAACTTCAAACGGGATATCAAAGTAGTGACTATTTTAGATTGTAAATAATAAGCATTTCATGAAAAGACCATAATTTAAAGTTCATTTTAAGCCTCCAAAAAAGAGCGGCCGATGCTTCACATCTTACATATTTTTTGTTTGCTATCAATTTTGTTTCTTGACAGCACAATTTATCAACGAAAATAAGAGTTAGCATTTTGATACAAAGATCGCAAATATCTTAACAAAATTAATATATTAACAAAACAAACATTGTTAGTTTTTTTTGCAAGTGAAAACATATTTTACTGTACAAGACTACAAGTTATCACTGATCAACGTAATTGCATCTAAACAAATATGAAACTTCTATGTATATAAGGCTATTACTAATGAAATGTTTATTTCAGCTATAATATCTTTTTCTTGAATATATATTCTTATAGTGAAGAATATAACTTGAATGTAAGAACCTTATTTTTTTATTTTCATTCTTTTTTGAACATCAGATGTTACTCCCTAAAGTCCTACTCTACTTTACACTAACTATTCTAAAATACTCTCGTATCCAGGGGCGCAACATAGTGGGGGTATGTAGTTTTCGTATAAATTTTTTTGGGTTTAAACGTTTTCGACCCACCGGTCGGAAATCTCAGCTCGTATCCCATGTTTGAACCCACATCCCATCTAAGAAATATGTGTCTATACCAAGTAGGCTAGTCTCACATTGTTATTTACGGTCCACTTGGGGCTACGTATTCCTTGACAGACTGGATCTCCTGGTGGCACTTTGTGATACATATGTCATCCACCCATCCAATTATCAAACAAATACGATCGTCATATGTTGCTTTATTGGTAAGCTTATCCCACTTTGATTGATGGGTGCGTTACGTATAAATTAATTATCCATGACTATTTGCTCAATCTTTGTGGCTCTCTTTTTTTATAGTGCGTCCATTATTGAAGATAACTTCACGATTTTGGGAGATAAAAAGCGCTTGCATTAATAAAGTCACTTTTTAAATGTCTCAGAAAATCAGCTTGTTATTATATATTATTTACGGTGACAAGGAAAAAGGTGTGATAATCATATGTGAAATTTGCGCCTGCCGGTTATTATGTAGGACAGAAAGAAATTATTCTTTTTGAATAAAGATTCTCTTATTGGTTAACTGTATAATTATTATTCCATGTATAGGAATGTGAGTCGTCTTTTCCTTTTTCGTTTCAACATAAACGTAAAAGAAAACTTATAGTTAATGTAATACATTCTACACTTTCATGTAATTAATCTCATCGTATGATACACAAATTTGTGTGTTTGAGTTTATGGGTTTAGGTGTGTTTGAGTTTATGGCTTTAGGTCAGTTCAAATCATATATGTGTAGCTAAGCGCCTAAGCGAGCCTTGTTCGGATGCAGATCGAAAAAAATTGCCAAAATTTCGATAATATTGGTATTTTTAAGTTAAAATTTAACAGCTAAAAGAGGAATACGCTTTAGGTTTATACTTTAAACTTAATTTTTTTATACAATAGACGTTAAATATAAAAATTTTGAGCCAGACGAGTTGTTTTCGTATCAATTCATGAAAGTTTGTGTCGTTTTGGTTTCCTCTAATCCACCAACATAACCAGTTTGAAATCCCTACATCTAACTCTTTGTATTGTTGAAACCTATTGGAACATATATTTTGAATTTCATTTACGATCCAACATATAATTTAAATTTTTTTCTTGAACAAACACATCTAGCTTGCTGAAACTTAATTGCTAGCTTCTCGAAACAAGTACACAGAGTTAAAACGAGCTTTAGATGAATTCATATACGACGATGATTGTGTCCTTCGAGTTTGAATAAGCAAGGATAGTACACTCGAGTTTGATATACCAATTTGAGTTTGAAGATAAATTTAGTATCTTGAGTACTGTATATCAATCAACTCCGAGACCTTCACTTTTTAGGTGTGAGAGTACCCTCTTCCAAGAGATGCAAGTGAGTTTCCTATACATCCTCCTGTGTTCTCCACAAACGACAACTAATTTTATAAAGTTCGTACATAAAGGCTTTAAAACTTTATTACCACGAGTCATATATGGAAGCATTTGCCATCCCAAGATTAGTCGGATGGTAGTGACTTTTGTCTCTCGTGAAAAAGATTAGGGTTCAATCCATGCCATGAGGTAGATTAAGATTAATTAGTTTGTTATGATTTACAAGAATAAGTAGAGTAATTAACATTCGTCTTGTCCTTTAAAGAAAATATGAAAACATTTTAAGAACCTGAAAGTTTATGTATATTCCAATGACCCCCCCCCCCCCCCCCCCCCCCCAAAAAAAAAAAAAAAAAAATTATCAAAGTGTCATCACCGAATTGGTGGTGTGAGATTGTAGTATCATCACATGCATCACGTGCAACTTTGGTGCATTGGAAGATATCATTGCTCCTAGCTTCAACAAGCACTATCTAGAGTCCCTCTACAACTAAAATTAATACTAAATGTGATAAGTGTATATGTAGTGGAGAGGGTTAAACTTTTTACTTAAAGTGTTATCTAGGCACCACATGGCGGGAAACATTTAACATTGGTATAGTAGTTTTAACTAAACCCACCATTTTAATCACTTACACTATATGTTAAAACAAATCATCAAAAAAGCACAAAATTTAGTTGAATTAAAAAAACATTACTAGAATTGTAAATAAAAAAACATTGAACTACATGTTGTTGTGGTATTTCTCTTGAATTGTTTCCTTCCTTTGCTCGAATATATCGCCGATCGACTAGCAAAAGATGTGATGTCTCTTACTCGAGGAAGGAAAGTTCAGACTCGATTTGTCATTCTCTTCTAAAGCGTAGTAAACGATCAATTTTCGAGTCCAAACTCTGGATCCATTGTTGTGGAGGTAGGCGTTGAGGACCGGCTTTTAGCCTTTCATGCATCTCTACCGGCCGGGAGAGCTTGTTATTCCGGAGGATCAAATTCAAACTTATCGTCGGAGTTCTTTAAATTTAGAGTAAACACAATTTTTGTCCTTTATCTGTATACCATTTTGCAGGCGGTATCATTTGGCACAAAACTTGACGAGTTATATATGTATTTAATGTTTAAAATCTTGCACGGTATGTCTTTTAAGCCTAACCTAATTAATTTTTTTAATTAAGTATTGTCATGTGTTTTGCACATAAGGGTGTTTTTGTCACTTCACCTCCCCAAAGGACTGTTGTGTAAAACAAGTTATATCAAGTGACTATTGTGTAAAAATTATAAACAAGGCTCTGCACTTTCTTATTCTCTAAACTTACTCTCTCTCTCTCTCTCCAAATGATATGCAACAGAAACCCATAACCGTTTCCAGAAAAGTGCCCCACAAACGAAATAGCCTCATGTTTCCGGAAGCATAGTTTGCTTGGATACGGAATGCATTTTGATGGTGGATCTGGTGGTAGTGCTAGGGGCGGCGTGGAGCGGTTGTAGGTGGTGGTGGCCAGAATCATTTTTAATGGTAGATCTGGTGGTGGATGGGTGGCGGGTGGGTGGGTGGTTGTGGCGCTAGGGCCGGCGGTGTAGATTTTGACCTTTTAAACAATTGATTGTTCCTCATCAACGGCACCAGATGCCACTTTTGATGATTTCCTCAATAGCTCCCATGCTTTAACCATAGTAAACACAACATTTTGTTCATCTTTGAAATTTTATAAGCCTCCGCAAAAATGACAATCGTTGGTACCATTTCTAATTGTGTCTTTTGTTGAAGTGGTTGAGTTTTCCCCGCATTACTATCCATTTCCTAGAAATGCAGCAGACATTGTGATATTCTTGACGGTCCATTTCATCATGAAATTTTTCACGAACACATCTCCAAAACACATTTCTTTTTTAGCGTCACCTTTAAAATTTAAACGTATTTAAAAAGTACACATTGTAGAAATACTAATGCAATTAAAAAAATAATAAGAAAAACATATTTAGCTATTTGAGCTTCAGAAACGTCGCGTGCTAGCGCGTATTCTTTGTTGATCGACAAAATGTTGAGAGAAAAGCGACTATGGTTTATTGTATTAGAAAACATCAACTTACAAATGAAAAGAGAAAAGTGCTCGAATAGTCCATGTGGTTTGCTCTGATTTCACCTTTTGTCCCTACATTTTTTAAATTACAGCTATAGTCCCAACTTTGATAAATTTGTTTTTGGATAGTCCCTGGCATGGATGAGGATTAGTTTTTGGTGTTAAATAAGTATGAAATGACAAAACTACCCTTTATAAAAACAAAAATTAATTACTTAAATATATTGTGCATTGTGGGCCCACCAATTTCTTAACTTCATCTTCCTTCTCAACCCCCACTCACCCACACCACCTCTTCTTCAATCCATCTTCACCACCGGCTGCCACCAACCACCATCCTCCACCATAATCAGACTTAAATATACAGCGTTTAAACATACATACAGACTTATATATCTCTATTTCTGGTACCACCACTGTCGCCTCCACTGCCGCCATCACCACTCGCCACCGCCACAACCACCCTGCTACAACCACCACTGGTTCCACCTCATCACGATCACCCTCACCACCGGGTTACAGGCTTGGTTTAAAGGGTCATCTTGTCGAAGCTTTTCTTCCATAAGTGTCAAGTGACCAATAATGGCAGTCTTTCGCGTTTACGCTTATATACTTTCATCAGTACGCACTCACCAATTAAAATGACAAAAAATGTATTTTCAATTTTATAAATTTTGTATAAAACAAATTGCCGCCAGGATACATATACTTTATCCACTAAACGATAAATTTTCATATCTAGGAGACTAACTAAATGATAAATTTCCATATCTAGGAGATTAAAAAATGGTGGTTACAAAATTGTGATGAGTTAGTAACAAACAATAATAGCCAGAGTCAAGAAAATACACTGATGAACAATAGTACCAGCCTCTGAGTTGGATGGTACAAGTGCTAAAATCGGTAGAAATGTTGGTTGACTAGAAAGTTAACTTTTTAACACTAACTGCTAGAGATGAATATACCACAACATATGTATCTTACAGGATATAAATCTCTATTTTTTTTCTTACATCACTTAACCATCAGGAAGATGTCCCATTAAGGTTAACTGGCCAAAAAATAGTTGGCACTTTGAATCAAATTGATGATGACATAGTTAACAACTCTTTTTGTCACCAAAATTGATGATGACAAAGTGACCAGTTTTTTTATTTGGTCTCTTTATTATCAAAATTAGCAACAGGCTCTCAATAACAAAGTTATCAACCAAAATTTAGTCACTACCGTGATCAATGTATGCTGCTAGTTGCCAAATCGTGTCTTGGTTAATAATTAGGATTATCTTTTATGAACCCGCACAAACATTAGGTAATGAATCAAGTTGATATTAGAATTTTCTAAATCAAGGAGCATTTCATACTGTCTTTTATGAGTTAGATTATACCAGGTACGTTTGCTATTATTGTTGTAATTGTCTGTATCAATTTATGTAAGACCATTGTTCTATAATTATTTAGTCACGTATTGTCCATTTCCTAAACAATCTACAAATGCTTAGGGAAACAACCATTTTCTCGCTTTTTGTCTTACAAATTAAAAGCTATGTACCACAAAGGCGAAAACGTTTGTGACGAAATATCATGTATTGTCAAATGATTGCGTTCTCTGTTAATTATGTTGTAAAGAAAGCTAGCCATACACATATACATGATAGATATTTATAGAAAATTATATGATTGTGAACCATTTCTTGAATTGTTTATGCACAAGATTGAACCGTAACTATACGTTAAGTTAGCCATGCAAAAAAAGGGCAATACTCTTTATAGTGTTAATCACTTCCAATAATTGCAAAGTGGAAAGGGACAAGATAGGGTTTCATAAAAGTTTTCTCCATTGTGAATGAAAAGGATTCAAGATGAGATAGAGCCCAAATATGAACTGGAATTTGCTGGGCTATTATTTATCAGCATATACACATCAAACTATTTCACCCACATGATGATTTGATTTTATACAAGTGGTTTTATGGCTTTATGCCTTTAATTACATGAACTGGCGGATGCAAAACATTGAGTGTGCCAGAAAGTAATACTCTAGTGAGTGGTAAGCATATCGTTCGTCGAGGGTACCTTTCATATAATCTTAACATCGCTTAATTAAGAAACACGCCTCTACACAAGCCCTTGGTACTTTGGTAGGTCATACCGAACTGTACATTAACTCCTTTGACTTGTCTAGACTTGGTTTCAAACTAATATTCATTAAGGATAAGTGAACTGTAATATAGAGTTAATCCAAGAGATAGCAGACTCCTGCATGGACTCACTATATAGAGGAAAACATGGTAGAAAAAGGTCTAAACATAAAAGTAGCATAATCAACTTGAGCTATGAGTAGACTTACAGGGCTCATAAACAGTGGCGTAAAAGGTTTAGATGAGCCGAATCATGTGTTCAGCAGTCGGAGTCGTATTCCATCAATTAGAGATCTGATTTCATCACTAAATATATATTATTTTGCAATTTTAATCTTTTAATTTTTATTGTAAAATGCGTAAATCACTAAATGACTTCATTTACACATTATTTTAGATTTAATTTCAATATTTAATTGCCAGTTTTCAATTTTGAATATTTCGCAATACCTGTTAAATAATATAGAATGCATATATAAAGAGCCATGATGTAACGATCTATGCATAAAAGAACATATATTATTTTCTGTAAGAATATATATTACTTTCTATTAATTAATTAAGAAAATGGAAACCTATCTGTAGTTATGGATGTATGCGTGAATAATTAATGGATTCTTCAAGCAATTGATAGACGCAACTGCACTAAGAACTAAAGTTCTGTTTCAATATAATTTTCAGTTTTAAATCTTGTTCAATATAATACAATTCCTTTTTATCCTAATTAAAGGATCTAAAACTAATAAAACTTAATCTATACAGTTATAAAGATGCCCCCCCCCCCCCCCCCCCCCACTCCTTGCATATTAATCATAAACGTGGACACACATACACACATACAAAAAAAACAATAAAGTAACTCCATAATGCCAGGGGAAAACATCTATGTATGAGATAATCTCTTAGAAAGTAGATGAACAAAAAGAAAAGAAAAGGGAGCGCAGCCACTAGTACTACTAGACGATTAATTGATCTAATCTTCTGGATCTGCATTATCTTTGCAAAATATATAAAGACATAAGGGCTATGGACCAATTATAAGGAAATAATAACATGCAAATCTCAGTTTTAAATCCATAATATATATAAAAAAAAGTTGTTTCGCTTGCATAAAAGAGGACTGTAATGTTAAGGATAAAGTTTTGTCCGTAGCATTAGCAGCTGACGCACCTATCTAATCTACTTCTAATTCTATCCGAGGACTCGAGCCCTCAACCTCTAAAAGAACCATTTAATTAACACCCCATTGGGCTAAATGCCCTTTGATGGTTCACTTGTTAGTAGTGAATGTTTATACTTGTGATACTCATTGATCAATAATTATTTGATTGGAGGGTGGATGGTGAGTCCTAGTGGCGGAACTAGCCCAAAAATTTAGCGGTATTCCAGAAAAAAAAAAATTAGGATTAGGGCAGGGGCGCAGCTCTTTAGGGGCGGGGTGGGGCGCCCGCCCCTCCCCCCCCCCCCCCCCGAATTTTTCGATACGTTTTCACCCCCCTCCCCCGGATTTCGAGGGCAAGCTTCGCCACTGGATTAGGGGTATCCTTTGTATAATATAGACAAAGTTGAGGGGTGTTTTTACACTACCGAGACGGAGTTGAGGGTGTTTTTACACTACGAATACGGGGTTAAGCCATAGTAGTGCTATCCCAGCTAACACATTAGTTCCGCCCCTGGTGAGTCCTAGACTCCTAGTCATTCTTTATATAGCGAGTTGCTATTTAATAATTTTTACCATGTTAATTAAAATTGATTATAGAAAGGAGATCAAGATATTTTTCTGTTTTGAGTTTAATGAGTCAGATGATATTTTTCTGATTTCATTGTATCCAAAAAATATCAGTTAAAGATCAGTACAAGGTGGTGGTTGAACTCTAAATAGTTGGAAGCTTTTGCTATTTACTTAAAGCTGTTATGTAAAGTAGGTATTTTCCTTCTTTAGTCTTTTTTATTTTATTCTTTGGAACCGCAAATTATTTTAGAAAAACATTAGCAAGGAGCTAGCAAGAAACTCTTTTTTGAACAGCGACAATATTTAACTAACTACTTACCATGCCATGGATCATCATCTATCGCGCAATCTTATTGAATTCCTTTTGCTAAGCAAGAAAGACAAAAATCCTAGTCATGAGAATTGCAGAGAATATTTAACGTGGATTCATGGAGCTGGTGAGAAGCAATTTAAAAGAAAAGCAAAACTTTTTAATGCACTACCATAAAATAAACGAATAAATTATTATTAGAAAGAGGGATGGAAGATAGAGGCCATTTGTATTTCTGGTCATGAAAGGTTGTCTGTTTCCGGAAAAAAAATTCACAGATTGTTTCATAATCTCCACGTTTTTCGGCTGGCTTTTGAACCAATTTTTAGAAAAGATGAAATTTCTGTTAATCGACAGTTGAAGTTGTCTGCTTTGCAGATTTTATTTCCGATTCATATATGTGTGATTTGATTATGAGTAATATGTTTATAATTGATAAAATATGTACAACATAAAAATTAAAGAAAATATACACGAGGTTAGCTTAATGTAAATATAAATCAAAAGGTGTAATATGGATTTCTTAATATGGGTGTATAAGGACATAGTATACGGCCGTATACAAATTATAAGGCTGTATATTGTGTCTTTCTTATATGCCTGTATAACGAAACAAGTATTACGTGGAGACGAATCAAGTTTAGTTGAAGCTGGGAATTTCCTTAGTTTCTAGTATATTCACGTTTGTCTCCCCATAACAACCAGAGTAGCAATACACCGAACGTTACTAAATGTCACCTGCAATTGAAGCTTGTCTTTGAGCAAGAACACAGCTCGCGATTTTGTGTATGGTGAGTGTTGAACCAAAGTAGAGAACTCAGTTCTAGCTATAGCTCAAACAACTGGAAAGATGATCACATTGAATTAAACACTTTAATATCAAATTCAATAATATGTAACTAAATAAAGATAACATAAAAAAAAGGTATCATTCTCACATATTGGTGGGGAGCCATCGCCCTCAACACTTGCTATCTATATAAAGGGGTCAGTCTAACATCTCTTATGCACCACTCATCAGGAGTAACAAGAGAGATAGAAAACTAGCTAGCATTTCTTTAAGAAGACTTGGTTTGTGAAAGAGGAAAGAAAGATATACTTGTATTACTAAGCAGTTAAAGAAGATGACAGAGAACTTAGCTCATCTCACTCTTGCCTTTGGCCTTCTTGGTATATACTTCATGAATAATATATTGCTGGTGTTTTCCCGCCAATTTATGTATATTTTCATGCATGAATGTGCTCCTAGCTAACATTTTTGTTTCCCGCTTTTTCAGGAAATATTGTCTCCTTTATGGTATTTCTTGCACCAATGTAAGAATCTTTATGTTTATTCTGATTCTGTTTCATCGATTTTACATGATATGTTACCTAATCTTCCAACAAATTTGATAAAAATGTAGACCAACGTTTTATAAAGTCTACAAGAAGAAATCAACCGAAGGGTTTCAATCAGCCCCTTATGTGGTGGGCTTATTCAGTGCCATGCTTTGGATATACTACGCGATGCTTAAGACCAATGTCTTGCTTCTCATCACCATTAACTCGTTTGGTATCGTCATTGAAACTGTGTACATTGCTTTCTTCCTCTTCTATGCACCAAAGAAGGCTAGGGTATGTTTTATTCAATATTTTACAATGAAATTTAAGGATCGTATACAACTATCATTGAAGAATATCAATCTAACAAAAAAAACACTTGGTTATGCAGATGGAGAGTTTGAAGCTAATAATATTGCTAATTTTTGTTGGTTTTGGATTGATTGTTGTCTTGACTCAATTCCTTGCAAGTGGAGTAACCCGCGGCGTGATAGTTGGATGGATTTGCCTTGTGTTCTCGTTATGTGTTTTTGTTGCACCTCTGGGTGTTCTGGTAAGTGTGCATGATTTGTGACTCTGATTTTTTTTCCATTTAATATGACTAAGTTTATTTCCTAAAGTATCATGCATGCTTACTTAATATATACCCACATATTTTTGCAGCGACAAGTGATTAAAACAAAAAGTGTAGAGTACATGCCAATTCTACTATCTGTAGCACTTACCCTTAGCGCAATTATGTGGTTCTTTTACGGCCTACTTCTTCACGACTTCAATATTGCGGTATGAAATATAGCATACAACACAATTCTCTGAGCATTCTCCTTGACATGTAACCTATATTATAGTTTATAATTTATTGATTTTCTTGATTACTTTTTTTTGAAGGTTCCCAATGTTCTTGGATTCACTTTTGGTATCATTCAAATCATACTATACTTCATGTACAAAAACAAGAAGCCTATTATCGACGAAAAGATATCCAAACTAGAAGCGAAAATCACCGAAATGGAGGAGCAAAAAGTTCCAGGACTTAACGATCAGAAAAGTATCAACGTTGTTAAGCTAGAAGCTTTGTTGCACACTGAAATTCTTCAGGTTGTAGCAAAACACCCTCATAACTTTGATCAAGTAACTGTTGAAGCTCAAGCTCTCGGAAATATGCCAACTCACACTATTAAAGTCAGTGCATGAAACTATACTAATTGAGATTACTTCCAAGTTAAACAAAATTGATGGGAGGATGTGCCTGGAAGAATGATAAAAGGTTCACTTCTGAAAGAGAGTTTTCCACATCTTCTAAGTAATGTTAACTTGCGTGTGTTTTAATCTTTTGTATTCAATGCTTACCGTCTCTACAAATATGTATACTTTTCCTTTCATATTATATATTGAAGCCACTGTGATGGACTAGCTAACGTTTCAGAAAATAAAAACATTCGCCACTTTTTGAAAATATCTTAATATCTTATTAGTAACCACCTATATACTAGTCAATACTCGCCAAAGCAAACAAGGCGAACAATTGGAGGAGCTTGACTCTTTGTGTGTGATGTGTGATATGAAGATTTGGAATGGTTTATTGTTAGTGAAGAAAGTAGGTTTAAAATGGTTGAGGTTTGAAATGATATATCGAGTTTGAATTTTAGAATTTGACCAATGCTCCAAGTTGGAAAGTCAATGACCAAAAAACATTGATCAAAGTGAGTAATTCTTTGAAATTAAACATTGATCAAAGTGAGAGTAATTCTTAGAAATTCTCTTTTTCTTACTCTTGGGCTTTTTCTTGCAATGGACGGAATTAAAATTCCAGCCCAACTTTTCAATCTTTTGGTCTTAGTATCTAACTTACATGAACACGGCCTTCAATTTAAAACCCAAGATATCGAAAATAACGTAACACCTTCCAAAGTAGAAGTGCATAAACCGGGTATTTTTAATAATCGGTTCGGTTATGGAACTGATTTTGGTTTTTCGTTTTAAGAGTTGGAACCGGTTATTGCTAGGTTCGGTTGCGGTTCCGGTTATTTGACCAAAAACAATACCCTATGTGCCCGGTTCCGGGTAGGGTTCTGGTTCTTAAAAATCCGAGTATTAAAATAACCTATTTTCGGGTTTTTCTATACCCTCCTTCCGACTTTTTTAGTACCTTATTTTCAAGTTTTTTTAACTATGTTGCATTTTTATTATCCAATTTTCTTGTTTTTTGTTTATTATTATTAAATATGCATTGTATAATGTAAAAAAAATAAAATAAATACACTAACATAAATATAAAATATAGATATTAGAATCATGTATCGGGTATAGCCGAGTATAATTGGTTTTTGTTCCGGTTTCGGTATTAATCGGGTATGCTCGGTTCCGGTTCCAGGTATTGAGATCAAAATGCATACCCTATCTATACCCTACGTGTAGGGTCGGTTTCCGTTTTGGGAATAGAATACCTGGGTATTAAAAAAACAGTTTCCGGGTTTTTTTACCGGGTCCGGTTCCAGATACAGTTTTTTATGCACCTCAACCTCCAATTAATGTGGTCTTCAATTTGGAAAGCATCAATCTCAGTTTCTAGACTCAAAAACTTACGGTATAAAAACACACTATGAAAAACTAATATATAATATACATGGGTTAAACGAATAAACTAGTCGGGTTCGACATGAACCCGGCCTGTAAACGGGTTCGTTACCTGAAAGTGACCTGAACCCGTTTAGACTAAAACCAAACCCGTAAATTTCATGTTAGATTCGTGTCGTATTTTTTGGTCATCTCAGAAATTTACACCGTAATTTAAATATGATGACTTTAACAAAAATTGAAGTGATTGCAATCGATGACTTCTGGAATGGCAGAATAAGATCGAAGAGGAAGAAATCAACTTTGTGTTCTTATGTATAAAGAAAAGAAAAGAAGAGAAAAGGAAACTAGGAGAGAAAAGAAAGGGAAAGATAGGGAAAGATATAATTTCTTTTCGTGTTTCTGAGTTCGAAGAAAAGGAAAACATAAAAATTACATGTGTTCTCGAGCTGAAAGTAATAGGATAAGTATACCCTTGCTTGTTGGGTTTTATAATAGGATAAGTGAGAGGGAAAAATAATAAATGCTAAGTCTATTTTTCTTCCTTTCACTTTCTTCCACTTTCTTCTATTTTGAAAGGGAAGTTACGGAGGGGTGATTTTCCTTCCACCTTCTTCTTCTTTTAATGGAACTTTAGAACACAAATGTTTTTTACAATCTTTTCATTTCTTTTCCTTTCCTTCCATTAGTAAACTCGGAAACACATGGTTTTCTAGTATAGTTCAGGAACACAAATTTTTCTAGTTTTCCTAAGTTTTATATTTATGTTTTGTATTTGTTTTAATTAATTTAGCCACCATGCATACCTGGCTAAATAAAATTAATTTCAACATTCGGGTTTATTTTCTATGATTTGATTCAATGACTTATGTGAAACAGGTACATTCGATCCGATTATTTTAGTAGTTTGTTTGTTTGATTCTTGTTTTTTTACAGATTCCCGAAAAAAATATTAGATTGTTAAAATCTTCAAAGCAGTAATAAACTTTTTTAAATAGCAAGATAAATTTATCAGAACTGGGTCTATCAAATCAAGTCCCCAAGCACAATACAATATTTATCGGTCCAGGAAGCATCAACCTAGAAGTTGCCCAGATATACCAAATCAACTTCACAAATATCAAATAACTTTAATCTTAATAGAGCTATTAAATATTTGTGTATAGTTGTTAGGTCTCTTATTATATTACCTTTCCCATAAAACTTTAATCTAAAAGCCTCCTTTATTAGATCATGTTTCAACACAGAGGAACAAAATGATAGAGTTATATAACCTTGCTCAAACTGAGTTCAAACTTTTAAAATTTTCTTGCTAAGTTCATCTAGATTTAAAACCCTAATTAAATTTATTTAAATTATTGATAAAAAGACATAGTAATATTTTGAGTTTTATAAACCCAAAATTATCACATAATCACATGATTCAATTAAACATTCTAAACCACGTGAGTCTTTAGTTACAACTGATACTCTTGTCATGCAACACGCACACTACGATTCGAACGATGTGAGCTTAAAGTAGCGGGTTGGCTCTAATCAACAAACTACGCTGGTTAGACATTAGATTGAGTGGGCATCAAAACATCCTGATGTCGAGTGTTGATACAAATTAGGAGTAAAAATGATCATTGCACGGTGACCGATAACCGTGACCAATAATGATCATAGGCTGAATTGAATCAAGAAGTTGCTTGTAATATCCGCAAAAACGGAAATAAAGGAAAAATAGAAATTTTTTTTCTTTGTTCTAAATATTGTTTTGTATTAATTTAATTAAATACGGACTAAAAATATTAATTTCGGGTTAAAAGGGTTTATGATATAAATAAAATAAGGTTAGAATCGTTAAATATATAAAGAAAATAAATAAACCAAGTAAGGAATTAAACTTATCGTTGTTAAAGGACTAGAGGGGAAAAAGTGAAAATAATCAAAACCCAACCCCGCACCCATGCGCCACAGCCTGCCCCACTCGCCCTAAGGCACACACGTCGCGCGCCTTTCTTTTCTCTCTCATCCGTCGACCACGAAAACGAATGCCCAACCCGATTCAAGCCCCGTATATAGATGACGTTTAGACTTCAAAATAGACCCAAATCGATGATTTCCTAGAGAAACAATTTCACTAACATCAAATCGTTCAATATCCATGCTTAACTAATCTAATTAAACCAAATTAACATCACCATTAACACTTACAAGAACACGATCGATTTTTTATAAATTTGGCAACCATAGCTTATATAATTGATACCAATAGAACCCTCTAAGCTTTTAACATCATTCCCTGGTCTCAAAACCCGTTAACACTCACTCAAATTTGTGAATTCAAGGCAAGAAAGAATCAAGGGCTCGTAACTTCATTTCGCGATTTCTCCCTCAATTCTCAATGAAATCAGGTGATTCTTGAGTCCATTCTCTTTACTTTTTCATGCTCTACAAAAGTCCTCTATCAATTCCTGTGATAAAGGGTAAACAAACTCGAATTTTGATTATTGTGATTCTAGGGTTCTTGAAGTTCGTAACTTTGGGCTTTCCAATCTAACAACTTGTTTTTCATGAAATTGAACTTGCCAAACTGATCATTAAGAGGTTAGATTAGGTTTTGGTAATTTCGAGATTTATTGAATATTGTATAGATTTATTGGACAATTAAACATGTTATGTTAGTTAGAAAACCATATAAAATGCTTATTAATCAAAATATTGTTTCACAAGAGATATATTCTGATTTTTGAGTAGTTAATTTAGTTGTGGATTTTGTTAACAAATTCCATATTTAAATTTGTAATTGTTCATAATATGGAGATTAAATAATTTATAAATGTAAGACCCATACTTCTATTTAACAGTTTTCATGTACCTTTCTTTATCTACTCAATTAGACTCAGACAGAATAAAGAGTCACTTCGTCCCTCTCCCTTCGGTAAAGACTTAGTAAGCACAAAAGAGAGAAGAAAAGGATCTAAGACAGGATCCTACAAGGAAAAGTCCCAAACAAATAGGTGCCAAAGCAAGACTAAAGGAAGACTCTTTCATTGTATGAATGATTGCCTCAACGCAATTCAAGAGGGGAAGAGAGGTTGAAAGCTTGAGAGCATAAATGTCTATTTACGATTACACATACATTTGAAAAATGCGGGTTTGTTAAAACATTTAAGAATTTAAAACATTTCAACATTATGTTTATAAGTTCGCCGTTTAAAATGACAATGAATCATCGTGCAGAAGCTTGTATCTTGATTGTGTTCGGTTCTTCGTTGAGCTTGATCGTCATTCGGTACTTCAAAATATACCTACATTTCATAAACCATGAAATGGGTTAGTCATTCAGAGTTTACAAGTGTTTAATCAAGTCCGGATGCTAAAACGAACAACAAAAACAACATTTATTAACTTTTTTTTATTTTTAGGGCGTCACCACGCACGACGGGGGGCGTCGCGCTACGCCACGGCCCCTTTTTGACAGAAAGTTGTTTTGGCTGGTGCTGCATATTCCCAGCTCTACCAACTCGAACTTGTTATGCACGAAAACTTGCATAAGTTTCAAAATACATATCCGTTTTACGATCCGTTTACGTGATCGTAATTTAGTTCTCCATCACGTGGAGTTAAAATCCGACATCCGGATTAACAAAATTTGAGATTTTTAAGCCTTCGGGTTAATATATATATTTACTAAATTTTGACACGTTCATGTATTTATCAAACAAAGATGTTTGTTTGATCCCAATTTCTCGTAAACCTTATAATTTCAATATTATCTATTATACTAGGTTCAATTCACGAGTTTATATATATTCTTACACCCGTTTTTACTTAGATGCTTATTTTAACCCGTTAAGGGGTATTTAAGCATTTTTCCGCATAATTCACTTACATTCGCTTCTAGCATTATATTACCACATTACTTTAACAAATAATCTTTCATCACAACTATAATTGTAGTGGATTTTAATGTGGTGACTATTTGTTTCGAGTTTTATCTTTCTGATTACTAATTTACGACAAAACGCATTTTAAAGCATTTGACTCACCAGAATCATACCTTTCGCTTTTATATTTGTCCTAAGTGTTTAATTGATCAAATAACTTATTTCTAAACAACCCATAAGGGTCGTTTGTCCGATTTATCCATCAAGGGCGTTTTGGTCAACTTTAGTCCCTCATTTTACGATAAAGGACTTTTACTAGATATTTAACCAAAATTGCTCGTTTAGCTATAGTCTTATTTATGCGTACCTGGATCGGGCCATTGCATTGACCTGTTTAAATACCTTTCACTATTAATTACTAGATAATAGCAACGCGAACCATAACTTATTTCCCTGTGATCACAAAACTCAACAAGCGATCATCAATTATTATTGTCAAATGGTGTTAACACCATTTGACCCGTTTAGTTGAAATAACCATTTATCTTTTGAGATGGTACTTAATTACCATCTCACCTAATTAACCTATTTCGGTTTACTCCATGAGTTCATATTTCTCAAAGGTCGTTTCTTATTTTGTTTGACCCGTTATGACTTACGCCATGTGGTGTCTTTTCGAAACTTTTTATCTATCCGTCAACTCATGTCCGGATTAATATTTTACCACTTTTACCTGTCACGGTTTATACCACAACGTGATATTTCAAAATTCCTTGTTTGTTCTTCATCACATGACTAATTTACCGTTTTACCCTTTTTACCATTAATTATGGTTTCCCACCATTTTCACTTGTTCCGACTCATATTATTTCACGTCGGAACACCATTTTTCTATTAAGAAATTTACCTTATTCAATATTCAATACACACAAGTAGGTAATTTATAAAGGGGTGTAAGCTTCACTTACCTTTCATCCAAACTACGCTTTTTCCTTCATACTTGATTCGTTTGACCGGCTTCCTTCCCAAGCTTCCACCTAGCTTGTCAAGCGTCAAACTATCATATAATATTCACAAGGTGATTAGATTAGTCATTGTAAATCATGACCTTCACACCTTATTAACCTTTATACCAGTTTTACTTATTGAACTCTATCATAGGTCGGTTTGACTTTTTAAAAGTCAATCGTCTATTTACTTATATTTATGCACAATTAGTTTCAAATCAACATCATGTTTAAAACCCCGTATTATTCCATATCACGCGTAATTAGTCAAATTAGCCAATTACTTGTTTCTTTCGTAATTTCTACATATCCTCATTTGTTTAGGCATTTTAACAAACACCTTGCGGGCAAGATTTTTATACTACTCTTTTCTAGTTCATTACAAACTTTTAACCAAGTTTATATTATCAAAATCAAGCCCTTGGTCTAGTATTCATGATCGATATCACTATCTTGCATCATAACTTCAGTTTTCTCATAACTACACATACAAAATCATGTGTTCATCACAATGACATAAAACCCACTTAGCATATATATGGGTGTGCATCAATTTTATAGTTTTCAACCCTAAATCATCAAACTTTCAACTAGGGTTTACTCCTAGACATGGTTTCAACATAACAACACTTATACATTCAACATTCAAGCATGAATTTCAATTATGAGTGTTTATCAAGATTTCAAGATATTACCAAATTACAAAATTTGACATACCTTTTGATCTCCTAGCTTAGGTGATCAATAATTTGCGTTCATGCATCGATTCAGGTCTCGAATTGACCTTCAATTTTGGGTTTGAACTTGAATAAGGGTTTCACCCCCTTGTTCCTTCTCCTGGCCGTACGCACACACACACACACACTTAGTGTGTGTTGTGTTTTTATTATTAGTTTTTATTAAAACTAATTTTACCCACTTGTTCATATTAGTCCCTCATGTTTCTTTTTGATCAAATGAAGCTATAACTCATACTTTATCACTTAATTACACATTACTAACTACGTTTATTATTCCTAGTTAACTTAGTGGGTTCAGGGAGTTGTAGCCCGTTTTATTTTATGCCCCATTAACTCGGGCCTCTTACAAAATTTGTCTTCTCGAAGCGTTTAATCTTCTTTTTAATTAACATAAGGATTATTTATTTGAATCCTAATATTTACCGGGTTAATTTTTACCACTAACGGTACCCGTTCATTATTATTAACGTGGTTTGACTACCAAACCCATTTTCAGGGTGTTACAAGTCTACCCCCCTTACAAAGTTTTCGTCCTCGAAACCTTATTTACGTAGTTCATTGGTTTAAACTAAACGAACTTAGTTTTATTTTCATGGCATTCATTCTTTTCGGTCAATAGTTATCATTTGTATTGACGTGTGCGTCTTTCATGAGTAAGTCCTTACGGACCGTAACTTTCATCTTTTATTTCTTATCCTTGTCGCCTTCCATGTGAAATAACACAATTTAAATAATTGTGAATTCTTTTGCTATTTCTACCTGTTTGGATGTTTTAGTGAAATCTTTCACTTTTGTCAACCAGACTTTTCATGATCTCTTCATTTTAACCAATTCGGTTAACTTAGCGAAACATGTCGCTTTTATACTAACATTGTCTTCCCAAGGCTTACAAGCATTCTAAATCCCCCATGCCTTAGCTCGCGCTACAATGCGATTACGTTTTATAGTACTTTTCTAGGCCATGATCGCATCGCATCACGTTCTGTTTAAGTTTATATAAGCTTTTTATACCAAAAATCTTCCTTTCGAATTTATCGCCTTACACTCACGGGTGTCAATACCTGTTTCTTTTATTGTTAATCGTTTCCCAAACCATTTCATACTAATTAAGCTTGTTTAAACGTTCCTTTTGACTAAAAACTGAATTTTAGTTTCAATTACTCAGAAGAAGAAATTGACAATCAAGAATTTTATTTTTTTCCGTTATTATATTACGCGGGGAAGCGTAACCAGTTCCCACGCTTAATCTAAGTGACCCGTAGGTTCTTTCACTTAGCCTCGTAGGCTATTTCCTTAGGTTTTTCACCTTTTTTAAGGTGAGACCCCTATAATTTGTTTATTTCTATTTGTGACCCAATGGTCATTTTGGTCCCGTAAACCTTTACATTGTTTATAACCCTAAGGTTATGGTGATCCCGTAGATCATCTTTTACTCGTGTCATTCGTTCTTAAAATATATATTTTTGGTGTCGAGGCACCCTTTTTAAGTTTAAAAATAATTTATTTTCATTTTTTTTAATTCTAATGAATTTGACCTTAGTCTAAGGCTACATTCGTTTTCTTTTGGACTATTCTTCCGACTCTATGACTTCTCACGTCATTTGCGCGTCGGTTTGTTCTCCGCTTACCATTATCTGGTTTACACCTATATTCCTTTACATCCCGTTGCCCGGGTTCTTTTATCTTTAGTATTTTTAACGCTTCCGTTGTCCGGTTTGCGTTTTTTTTACATTCTCTCATGACCCATTACATAGGTTTATCAATATTTTGCGCTCCCATTATTCGGTTTGCGCTTACTTACACTATCAAGCGTTACTCTTTATTTAACTCTTTTGACTTGTTCGTGTGAATTTCGTCACTTATGAATGTCAAACTTCATTCTTTATTCAACTCGTTCAACTTTGAAATAGCTGAACGTAATTATCAAAATTTCTGTTTGCAAAACCTTATCGTCTTTTAGTCATAACTCATAATCCGAGTCTTTTGACTTTTAATCTGCGTTCTCTTCTCTTGGTTTACGCATATTCTCAAAATCCCACCCATCTATCGGGTATTTTTACCGAAGTCATCATCAAAGCAGCCATTCTGGTATTCTTTTAGACTTCATTTGATTTTATTTGGCCGTCTTAGCGAATTCCATCACTTTTATTCAACCAAGTCCTTTATTCTTTATTCAATCTATTTGACTTGTCCGTGTGAATTTCATCACTTATGACAGTCAAACAAACTTTATCCCATATGCCTTACCATTCTCATTAGTCGGTTTGTAATTTCTTTTTCTTTGATTCTTGTCCCTTCCCTCGGGCTCGTTATTCTAATGTATTAAGCTTCCGTTACCCGGCTTGCGTTTACATTTATTATCAAATATTTTACTTATTTGATCCGTTTTGGGTACCTTTTTAATTTGTGCCATTCGCCCCATCCTTACCACATCGGACATAAATGTGTCCATTATAAGAAGTTCATGGTATCACGTGTTCACTACTTACTTGGCCAGAGTAAGCGATCAACACATGACACACATGACCTTTTTATAATCTTCGCATCACGCCCCATGTAAGTAACCTCTCTAATAATTTCCATATTCATAGTTTCAATCGGTAAAACTTTATTTAATTGTTATTTAACAATTATTAGTTTTACCCGTTTAATTCTCGCACTGTAACATCCGTCGAAAAACGGGTTTCCAAACCCGCATCGTTTATTAATCGAATATCAAGTTATAAAATTCCGTTGCGTATTTATGATTTATTTTAATTTTAAACAATACATAATTAATAAACAATTTAGAATTTAAAAACTATAATTATTAAAAAGTGAAAATAAAGTAAATAAAAAAGAAAACCGGCTGCCGGGTTTCGAACCCGGGTCAGCCGGAAGACATAACTAACACATATCTCACCACTTCGCCACTTGAGTTGTTTGTTGATATAACGAAACAATTAATACATATAATGTAACTCGAAATCAAATTCGGTCATCAGCGCGCCCAAATCGCCCTCGCCGGAAATACCGACGATTTCGCCAATTATCGACGGTTTCCTTTGACTTAACGTATGTATTAACATCGACATCGGTTATAACCGACGTCTAATCACGCGACATCAGTCATAACCGCCGGAGAAAGGCTGACCACGAATCAAGACTAAAATCAGACCCAATTCATCGTGATTTTTCCCTATAAATACACACCCAAGTCTCTGGAAATCATTTCGCTCAAAATCGCACCATTTCTCGAATCAATTTCACTCGCCGGAGATATTCAGAAATCGCCGGACTTTCGCCGGAAAACCGAGACTTACATCAAAACGGTAAATACCTCGACTCTTTCGGTTTCAATCCATTGTTAGACTATTACTAACTTCAATCCATCAACCAGAATCAGTCCCAGACGACGTTGTCGGATATTCTGCACTCGCCGGAAAACCTCTGGAATTTCCAAAATCACGCTGTGAATCGGTATAATCATTTAAAACTTCTGATAATCATTGTTTAGTAACTCAATTTCGCAACTAATCGATCAAAACTGTTAATTGGTCCGCTCAGACGGAATTCGTAAACAGAGCCGACGACCTTTGCCGGAGTTCTGAGAAAAGTCATCTTTCCGGTACATTCATTTCCAAAACTTTCTCTATCCATTACATTTCAATCATTTATAATTTCCGTTAATCGAATTAAACAAGAACTGTCGAACATCGGTTGTCTGTGTCTTTGAACGAAGAAGATGAAGTCGAACCTAATGTATAAGTTTAATTAAAACAAGATATTAAACCGGGTTAGACACACAGTCCAGCGATGGACTGTGTGCAAACACATAGCGCACGTCTCGAGTTCGATCCCTGACACGACCCTATCCTCTGAAATAAAAATGTTCCTTTTTAAACCTAACCGGATCGACTCGCTGTAAGATGATAAGTTTAATAAAAACCGGTATTTTAACCAGGTTAGACACACAGTCCAGCGATGGACTGTGTGCAACGTTAAACAATGGGTCCCGGGTTCGAAACCTGTTATGTGCACCGGTTCGACATAATTAAAATCCTTTTTAAAATAAATGAATTCTGAATAAATTAAATAGTATATAAATATAATTAAAAACAGAAATATTTCGGGTTAGACACGTAGCTCAGTTGGTAGAGCTGCGTGCACGCGTACGGGAGGTCACAAGTTCGAGCCTCACCCAGCGCATACATACACAAGTCCGAACCGGTCAACAGTCAAAGTCAATGGTCAACGGTCAACGGTCAACCCAAAAAGTCAACATTTTTTATATTTTTTATTTATTTATTTAATTTAAAAATCAATTAAAAATACTTAAAAATAATATTTTTAAAGTTAGAAAATGACCTTAAACTCACAAAAATATATCTAAAAAATCCTATTAAAACTGTTAATAAAATCCACTTATTTACCGTACCTTTTCGTTATTATTTAGGTTAGTTATTCCTCGTCGATCAACTCTCTAAACTCGTGCGCATTCAACACCATCAAACGAACGCACCCAATCTGAGTGAATCTCTACAAATTCCCCGTTTTAATCACTTTTTGGGGTGTATCATGTGTCTTATTTTTATTACATTTAAACACTTGTGCATCCATCATATCCATGATCAAATGTGTATCCAATATGTACCAATTGTTTGTGTGGTTAATGTTTAGATTTAATTTATCATTTTCAGTACATACATCATCATAGGCCGTCTGTTCCCCATTACCTATGAGCGGAACCGTTCCCCATTACCTATGAGCGGAACGTGGCGTTGCCAACATACGATCGGCTCCGTTTGATTGAGCCTTGATCGCACATACATCATCATAGGCCGTCCGTTCCCCATTACCTATGAGCGGAACGTGACGTTGCCAACATATACATTATCATTCATGTCATATACTCATGCAAGGTGGTTTGTTATTGTATGTTTATTTACGTTTGCTCATATATGATTATTGCACAATTTTTCCATATTAAATATAACAAGAAATCAATAATAAATGTTTTCTAACAAGGTTCACTCGCCAACTTTTGTTGACCCAAAACCCCCATTTCTACACATGATACAGGTGATCCAGTTGCAGCAAGAAACATATAGGACGGCTTAGAAGAATAAATCGGTTTAGGCTTTGGATTGTTTATTTAGTTACTTTTCCTTGTAATTGTATGAACTTGTTTGGAATATTGAAGTTGAAATTTTGAATTTAATAAATATGAAACATATTAGTAAACATCATGAGCTTTGGTGATAACCCAATTATGCCCTGACTCTTATTCCGCTGCGGGTCGGGGTATGACATCGCACATCTATAATGTTTTCATTTTATCAAACTGTTATACCATCACTTTCGTTAATGTAATCGCTACTTTTCTCAATATTATTATATTAAGAATTATTTACTTAGATGATTACTTCTGTCCAAGTTTCCACATAAACTAATCCTGTTATTTCTTTGTTCTTCACAATTGTGAACAACAAATGTTTCTATTAAATTTCTCTTGGAAACATTATCCTAGATAGGTATTCTATCCATGTTTTTTCCAAGTTTTTATCTTACATATGCAACAGTCAATATCTACATATTTGTTGCATATAACTATTTGTACAATAAATTTAAAGCGTGCACCTGGTAGATGCTCGCCATAATGGGCTTTCCTTGCCATTATCTTTGTCCGATATCGTTACACAACTTAGGTCCTTTGTGAGCATGCTCCACTTGTCATACTTCGGACCGTTCCTCCGTCATATCTGCAATTTGTTCAACTCTCGCTATCTTTATATGCGAGTGTCCTTCAACTAAAATATTTACAAAGATTAGTAATGTCAACATCAATAAACTCCTGTATTATAATACAAGGTTTTCTACTATACATGTCAACACACGTAATTTCGTTAACTATATCTTTCCTTTAATTGAGGTAACGTGTATTACACGATAACCCTATGTGTTGTTCACAACACTTTAATCATGCTAAACCGTTAATATAAATATACTTACCGGATTTGCGATCAAGTCTCGTACCGAACATCAACCCTTACCGAGAGCATAAGGTTTAAGTCCAAGCATAGTCCCCCACCATACTTGAATCTCTTAAACCAAGGCTCTAATACCAACTTGTAAGACCCATACTTCTATTTAACAGTTTTCATATTGGTTTCGAGTATAAATGTGTATTTACGATTACAAATACATTTGAAAAATGTGGGTTTGTTAAAACGTTTAAGAATTTAAAACATTTCAACATTATGTTTATAAGTTCGTCGTTTAAAATAACGACGAATCATCGTGCGGAAGCTTGTATCTTGATTGTGTTCGGTTCTTCGTTAACTTGATCGTCATTCGGTAAATATACCTACATTTCATAAACCATGAAATGGGTTAGTCATTCGGAGTTTACAAGTGTTTAATCAAGTCCGGATGCTAAAACGAACAAGAAAACAACATTTATTAACTTTTTTTATTTTTAGGGGCGTCGCCACGCACGACGAGGGGCGTCGCCACGCACGACGGGGGGCGTCACGCTACGCCACGGCCCCTTTTTGACAGAAAGTTGTTTTGGCTGGTGTTGCATATTCCCAGCTCTACCAACTCGAACTTGTTATGTGTAACATCCGTCAAAAACGGATTTACCAAACCCGCTCCGTTTATCAACCGAACAGTCAGTTAAAATTTTCGTTGCGAATTAAATGCCCAAAATAATTTTAAACGATACGTAATCAATTATTATGCGGGGATATATATTTAGTTTTTGAAAAACTGATAAAAATCGCAAAATAAAAATGATTTGCTTCTGCCGGGTTTCGAACTCGGGTCTATAACCGGCTCAACAACACTTATCACACAGCTACCAACCACTCGCACGTCTGAACCCGCGACATCAGCCATAACCCCGGAGAACGGCTGACTTCGAATTTAGACCGAATTCAGACCCCATTCATCTCAATACTACCCTATAAATACACCCACAACTCGCCAGAAACCTTTCACACTCAAATCGCACCCTTTCTCCGGCGAAAAATCACTCGCCGGAAATATTTGATACTTCGCCGGAAAACCGTATCAGTAATCTCTGAGCTTTACTGAACCCCCTAAACTTTTACCGAAGTCACCCACAACCTTTGTAAGCTTTCGGAAGACTCTCTGCTGCAAGACACTCGTCGCCGGAAAAAGATTGCTGTCGCCGGAGTTCTGCCGGAAAACAGAGGAGAACCAGTCGGTACTTTTCACGCCTAATTCCTTTCCTTTTTACTTTTATCTCGTCTGAAATTGATCATTAAACGCTAAATGAAACTGAATCAACTTTTCGAACCAGTCAGTCGTCACTTCCGGTTAAAACCAGTGAAGAAGACGACGTTTCGGTAATGGTTAAGTATAATTAAAATCAAGTTATTTACCGGGTTAGACACACAGTCCAGCGGTGGACTGTGTGCACTTTTAACGCTATGGTCTCGAGTTCGAGTATTGTCCCTCACACGCTGCCTTAATAAAAATTCCTTTTTCCGCAAAACTGAACCGGATTGATTTAGATATATGTTAAGTATATTGATAACCGAGTTTATAACCAAGTGAGACACACAGTCCAGCGGTGGACTGTGTGTCCGCTAACCCACAGGTCCCGGGTTCGAGACCTGTGGAGCGCACCGGTTTTGTGATTTAAATCGTTTTTAAAAATAAAGGATTTCTGTTTAATTCTAATTAATGTATATATGTAATTAAAATCGGATATATGACGGGTTAGACACGTAGCTCAGTTGGTAGAGCTGCGTGCACGCGTACGGGAGGTCTCGGGTTCGAGCCTCACCCAGCGCACAATAATATGCCTTCGAACCGGTCAACCAGTCAGTCAAAGTCAACGGTCAAAGTCAACTGTAGCAAAAATAAAATATTTTTTTATTATTTTTATTTAATTATTTTAATTAAAAATCAATTAAAAATACTTAAAAATAACATTTTTAAGGTTAGAAAATAGCCTCAAACTCACAAAAATACACCCAACAATCCTACTAAAATAGATTAATAAAATCCGTTTACTTACCAAACCATAATGCGATTTATCTAGGTTAATTTCACTCGTGGTTAACACCATTTCGCGTGCATTCAACCTCATCAACCGAACGCACCCAATGTGAGTGAATTCTTACAAACTCCCCTTTTTATTCATGTTTTGGGGTGTATCATGTGTCGTTTAAATTAATTCTCTTATGCAAATTTGTGCTATACCATTATATGAACTAAACTAGAATGTAACTATTATTGGTTGTGATGTATTACATATTGTCAAAGTTGTATGCAAATTATTTAGGCCCATCAGTTCCTCGTGGGAGACGAGAACAACGCGTGCCTTAAAACTCATACATTAGGCCCATCAGTTCGTAAGAACAACACGTGCCTCAAAACTCATTCATTAGGCCCATCAGTTCCTCGTGGGAGACGAGAACAACGCGTGCCTTAAAACTCATACATTAGGCCCATCAGTTCGTAAGAACAACGCGTGCCTCAAAACTCATACATTAGGCCCATCAGTTCGTAAGAACAACGCGTGCCTCAAAACTCATTCATTAGGCCCATCAGTTCCTCGTGGGAGACGAGTCGAACAACGCGTGCCTCAAAACAATCATTTGGTGTTTGTGTGTTCAATATTCAATATTATGTGTTGTGTGAATAAATTTACATCTACATTTACTCATATGTGGTATGCACATTATTTATAATCAATTGGATAAACTTGTTCAAATGTTTTTCCATAGGATTCACTCGCCAACATTATGTTGATCCAAAAACCTTTTTACACATGATACAGGTGAACAGGTTGAAGCAAGGAAAACATAGGATATGCCTTAGAAGAGAATCAAGAAGTTTAGACTGATAGTTAGAACATGTTGTATCATCATTGTAAATCTTCATTAAATTGTATTAATGAATATGAAACGTATAATAAATGTCATGAGCTTTGATGATAACCCAATCATGCCCCGGTCACCTTTTCCGCTGCGGGTCGGGGTGTGACAGATTGGTATCAGAGCCATGACTATAGGGATATAGGATAGGTTATTAGACCCTTAGAGCCTATACTATAGTCTGCCTAAATTTTAATTGATTAGGTGGTTACATACAAACTTGTGATATTTATTTGTTTCATATCACAGTCAAACATACATGCTTATATACATATTCGTTATACATATATCAATGTTCATATATTCAATTCATTTTCATACTCTCATTATTCAAGGATTTTGTTGCAATTTTCAAATCCCATCAAAGTAAGTTCTGCGACGGGCATGTAGTAACCGGAAGGGTACAAGTACCGGTAGTCGGGACGTCCTGTCTAGGTTGGCATTCGTATAAATCCAAAATAACGGACCAGTTTGCCTACCTGGGGACTAACGATGAGAGTACGACGGACCTATTAGGCCAAAGCATGCCACACCAAACGTTGTTCGAACTAACCTCACTTTGAGATGTCACCGTGTCCATGCCTGGGCACATTCCGAATATCATACGTTACATATTTCTCGATTTTCTCCGGGTTTTAGTGTACGTAACCAGGCTAACACATGCGAACCATATGAAAAACCCGGTAATCATGGGGGCCCACGTGATTACGAAGGTGAAGTATGGCGGCATGCAAGGCCCAAATACGAGCAAAGCCCAAGACATCCTATGGATGTAGTAGATTTATTTTTCTATATTTATTTTATGAACGTTCATTCCCAAACACGACCCACGATCCCAAAGGCATCCAACTCATACTCTTGACATGTATTTGTTAGATGTCTTCTAACCTCGCCCGTAGGAAGATGAGAGCAGGAAAAGCCCGTGAACGCATGGCTACCCAAATCGCTCAGCAATTGGCGACCGTAATACCAAACATCGTAGTTCAAGTTCAACAAGCCCTTACCGCTAATTCCGTTAACCCAACCCAATAAGAGGATCAAAACACTGTCAACCTTTCAGTCACTAAATGCACCTACAAACATTTCAAATCCTGCGATCCTCCAAAATACGAAGGTACTGAAGGTGTCACCGCTCTCCTCCATTGGTTCGAAGAAATGGAGAACACTTTTCTAAATTGCGATTGCCCCGATGATCGCAAAGTGCGTTAGGCTACCGGTCGTTTACTTGGAACAGCACTCACATGGTGGAATACAGAGAAGACCAAACGAGGTGTTGAAGAAACTATGACGTTGACTTGGGAAGAATTGAAGGGAATCATGACAAGACGGTTTTGCCCAAGAAGCGAAATCAAGAAATTGGAGGATGAGTTCCATGCTTTGAAACAAAAGGAAGGCGACCACACCACATACAACAAGAGATTCCTTGAGTTAAATCAAATGGTTCCCAATTTGTTTACTCCCCTCTACCGTTTGATCGAGCACTACATTCGTGGTCTTCCATCAAGGATTCAAGACTCTGTAATAAGTACCTCGCCTGCAACTTTGGAAGCAGCAATGGAGCTAGCAACCGCGCTCACTGAGAACCGAATCCGGAACAAAGATCTCAAAGAGGAGAAGAAGAAGGATAAAGCATCAACCAAAACCTCAAACTCCACACGAACCGAATCCTTTACACCACCTACTTCTAAGAGAAAACGTGATGGGCAAAACTTCGCCGTCACCCAACGCAACCAACCAGCTTCACAAGTTGTACCTCCTCAAACTATCCCAAACGCTCAAGTAGCACCCAACTCAACTTACCCAAAGAAACCTTACATTGGACCTCACCCTCAATGCAACACCTGTTTCTATCACCATCCATCTACCTCACCCTGTCGACTATGTGCGAATTGTGGACGCTACGGTCATTTGAGCAAAGTTTGCCGCACCGCTCAAAACCAAACCTCAGCCCCTACTCAACCCATGATCCAAACATATCAACAACCTCAATACCCCATGTACCCATATGTTCGAGCTTGTTTCAATTGTGGCGACCCTACCCATTTTAGAAACACGTGCCCTCGTTTGGTTAACATCATAAACACCCAAGCTCAAGCAAACCCAGTTAACCAAGCAAACCCAGCTCCACCACCGGCAAGAGGAAGAGTTTATAACATCAACACCAATCCTGTTGAAGATATTAACGGTCCAAACCAACCACTTAACTAGCCTTCTCTCACCAAGAATCAAGATTCAACTCCAACCACTCAGTTTTTATGTTTTTCTTTATGTTATCTCAATTTTCACGTATCCCAATTGGAATTTTATCCAAGAATTTTAATGCAAATTACTAGTTCAGTTTGTTTTATACTCATTGATTTAATATTCATATCATCATACTTCACGACATATCTCAGTTTCATCATTTAAAGAAGTTGAGTTGTGTCTCACTTCTACATAGACTAACCTCTCCATCATATTAAACGAGAGAGGTATTGTCAAACACGGATACTATTAGAAATAAGACTCAAACGCTGGTTGTTGTGTTTATGTTGTAGAGTCGCATAGAACTAATCATAACTTGCGGATAAAGTCAATGAGAATTTGACAAGAATATGGTGGATACGCCGCTGGTACTTCCTATATATAAGTATTCTTGTCAAATGATCGGAGGCATTATCAGGCGGTTATGAGAGGTTCCATGCATAGGTTGTTTGTGTGATTAAGTTATTCATTTTCAATATATGCAATAAGCTCGGCTCCGTTTGATTGAGCCTTGAGCACACAGACAATTTCATTTTCAATACATTCAATACGTTCGGCTCCGTTTGATTGAGCCTTGAGCGCACAGACATTTCAATTTCAGTACATACAATACGATCGGCTCCGTTTGATTGAGCCTTGATCGCACAGATATATTTCATTTCAGTATTTTTATGTTTGTTGTATTGGTTGTAGAGTTATAGGACTAATCATAATTCACTGATAAAACCAATGAAAATTTGACAAGAATATGGTGGATACGCCGCTGGTACTTCCTATATATAAGTATTCTTGCCAAAGGATCAGAGGCGTTATCAGGTGGTTATGAGAAGTTCCATGTAGGATTTAGTATTGCCTTGATTGAAATTTGTGTTACATTTATATCATCTCACTATTTAAAGAAATTGGATTGTGATCCATTTCTACATAGACTAACCTCTCCATCATAACAAACGAGAGAGGAACTGTCACCATTCAAACATATATACTATCAGAATGTGGATTCAATTATTAAGTTGTTGTGGTTATTTGTGTAGATTGTAGTATTGGAAGTTTTGCTTTAGGATATAACCATACTTTTCCAAACATATCTAAACTCTTATGCATGATATCATTTTAGCAAATCATTCCTTATACAGTAGGCAACAAAAAGCGATTCCTGTATCATGATACTTAACCTTTACAAGGAACGTTACCGCCTCAAACAAAAACCTAAACCCTTATTTCTTCTAAAGCGTGTAACTGTCAAACTAAACACCATCATTTTTTTGTCAAATATATCACTATTTAAATTTCGGGACGAAATTTCTAAAAAGCAGGGGATACTGTAACATCCGTCAAAAACGGATTTACCAAACCCGCTCCGTTTATCAACCGAACAGTCAGTTAAAATTTTCGTTGCGAATTAAATGCCCAAAATAATTTTAAACGATACGTAATCAATTATTATGCGGGGATATATATTTAGTTTTTGAAAAACTGATAAAAATCGCAAAATAAAAATGATTTGCTTCTGCCGGGTTTCGAACTCGGGTCTATAACCGGCTCAACAACACTTATCACACAGCTGACCAACCACTCCGCCACTTTGATTTTCTGTTAATAAAAAGAAACAATTAATTCAAATATTCAAGTTAGCAAGTTAAATTCAATCTTCCGCCCAAATAGTAGTCGTCGGAAATCCCGACGACTTCGCCGTTTAAGTACTTTTCCGCTCAAAATAACCGATGACTTAACTCCTACGACGGTTATAACCGACGTCTGAACCCGCGACATCAGCCATAACCGCCGGAGAACGACTGACTTCGAATTTAGACCGAATTCAGACCCCATTCATCTCAATACTACCCTATAAATACACCCACAACTCGCCAGAAACCTTTCACACTCAAATCGCACCCTTTCTCGGCGAAAAATCACTCGCCGGAAATATTTGATACTTCGCCGAAAAACCGTATCAGTAATCTCTGAGCTTTACTGAACCCCCTAAACTTTTACCGAAGTCACCCACAACCTTTGTAAGCTTTCGGAAGACTCTCTGCTGCAAGACACTCGTCGCCGGAAAAAGATTGCTGTCGCCGGAGTTCTGCCTGAAAACAGAGGAGAACCAGTCGGTACTTTTCACGCCTAATTCCTTTCCTTTTTACTTTTATCTCGTCTGAAATTGATCATTAAACGCTAAAGGAAACTGAATCAACTTTTCGAACCAGTCAGTCGTCACTTCCGGTTAAAACCAGTGAAGAAGACGACGTTTCGGTAATGGTTAAGTATAATTAAAATCAAGTTATTTACCGGGTTAGACACACAGTCCAGCGGTGGACTGTGTGCACTTTTAACGCTATGGTCTCGAGTTCGAGTATTGTCCCTCACACGCTGCCTTAATAAAAATTCCTTTTTCCGCAAAACTGAACCGGATTGATTTAGATATATGTTAAGTATATTGATAACCGAGTTTATAACCAAGTGAGACACACAGTCCAGCGGTGGACTGTGTGTCCGCTAACCCACAGGTCCCGGGTTCGAGACCTGTGGAGCGCACCGGTTTTGTGATTTAAATCGTTTTTAAAAATAAAGGATTTCTGTTTAATTCTAATTAATGTATATATGTAATTAAAATCGGATATATGACGGGTTAGACACGTAGCTCAGTTGGTAGAGCTGCGTGCACGCGTATGGGAGGTCTCGGGTTCGAGCCTCACCCAGCGCACAATAATATGCCTTCGAACCGGTCAACCAGTCAGTCAAAGTCAACTGTAGCAAAAGTAAAATATTTTTTTTATTATTTTTATTTAATTATTTTAATTAAAAATCAATTAAAAATACTTAAAAATAACATTTTTAAGGTTAGAAAATAGCCTCAAACTCACAAAAATACACCCAACAATCCTACTAAAATAGATTAATAAAATCCGTTTACTTACCAAACCATAATGCGATTTATCTAGGTTAATTTCACTCGTGGTTAACACCATTTCGCGTGCATTCAACCTCATCAACCGAACGCACCCAATGTGAGTGAATTCTTACAAACTCCCCTTTTTATTCATGTTTTGGGGTGTATCATGTGTCGTTTAAATTAATTCTCTTATGCAAATTTGTGCTATACCATTATATGAACTAAACTAGAATGTAACTATTATTGGTTGTGATGTATTACATATTGTCAAAGTTGTATGCAAATTATTTAGGCCCATCAGTTCCTCGTGGGAGACGAGAACAACGCGTGCCTTAAAACTCATACATTAGGCCCATCAGTTCGTAAGAACAACACGTGCCTCAAAACTCATTCATTAGGCCCATCAGTTCCTCGTGGGAGACGAGAACAACGCGTGCCTTAAAACTCATACATTAGGCCCATCAGTTCGTAAGAACAACGCGTGCCTCAAAACTCATACATTAGGCCCATCAGTTCGTAAGAACAACGCGTGCCTCAAAACTCATTCATTAGGCCCATCAGTTCCTCGTGGGAGACGAGTCGAACAACGCGTGCCTCAAAACAATCATTTGGTGTTTGTGTGTTCAATATTCAATATTATGTGTTGTGTGAATAAATTTACATCTACATTTACTCATATGTGGTATGCACATTATTTATAATCAATTGGATAAACTTGTTCAAATGTTTTTCCATAGGATTCACTCGCCAACATTATGTTGATCCAAAAACCTTTTTACACATGATACAGGTGAACAGGTTGAAGCAAGGAAAACATAGGATATGCCTTAGAAGAGAATCAAGAAGCTTAGACTGATAGTTAGAACATGTTGTATCATCATTGTAAGTCTTCATTAAATTGTATTAATGAATATGAAACGTATAATAAATGACATGAGCTTTGATGATAACCCAATCATGCCCCGGTCACCTTTTCCGCTGCGGGTCGGGGTGTGACATTATGCACGAAAACTTGCATAAGTTTCAAAATACATATCCGTTTTACGATCCGTTTACGTGATCGTAATTTAGTTCTCCATCACATGGAGTTAAAATCCGACACCCGGATTAACAAAATTTGAGATTTTTAAGCCTTCGGCTTAATAATATATATTTACTAAATTTTGACCCGTTCATGTATTTATCAAACAAAGATGTTTGTTTGATCCCAATTTCTCGTGAACCTTATAATTTCAATATTATCTATTATACTAGGTTCAATTCACGAGTTTATATATATTCTTACACCCGTTTTTACTTAGATGCTTATTTTGACCCGTTAAGGGGTATTTAAGCATTTTTCCGCATAATTCACTTACATTCGCTTCTAGCATTATATTACCACATTACTTTAACAAATAATCTTCTATCACAACTATAATTGTAGTGGATTTTAATGTGCTGACTATTTGTTTCGAGTTTTATCTTTCGGATTACTAATTTACGACAAAACGCATTTTAAAGCATTTGACTCACCAGAATCATACCTTTCGCTTTTATATTTGTCCTAAGTGTTTAATTGATCAAATAACCTATTTCTAAACAACCCATAATGGTCGTTTGTCTGATTTATCCGTCAAGGGCGTTTTGGTCAACTTTAGTCCCTCATTTTACGATAAAGGACTTTTACTAGATATTTAACCAAAATTGCTCGTTTAGCTATAGTCTTATTTATACGTACCTAGATCGTGTCATGGCATTGACCTGTTTAAATACCTTTCACTATTAATTACTAGATAATAGCAACGCGAACCATAACTTATTTCCCTGTGATCACAAAACTCAACAAGCGATCATCAATTATTATTGTCAAATGGTGTTAACACCATTTGACCCGTTTAGTTGAAATAACCATTTATCTTTTGAGATGGTACTTAATTACCATCTCACCTAATTAACCTATTTCGGTTTACTCCATGAGTTCATATTTCTCAAAGGTCGTTTCTTATTTTGTTTGACCCGTTATGACTTACGCCATGTGGTGTCTTTTCGAAACTTTTTATCTATCCGTCAACTCATGTCCGGATTAATATTTTACCACTTTTACCTGTCACGGTTTATACCACAACGTGATATTTCAAAATTCCTTGTTTGTTCTTCATCACATTACTAATTTATCGTTTTACCCTTTTTACCATTAATTATGGTTTCCCACCATTTTCACTTGTTCCGACTCATATTATTTCACGTCGGAACACCTTTTTTCTATTACGAAATTTACCCTATTCAATACTTAATACAAACAAGTAGGTAATTTATAAAGGGGTGTAAGCTTCACTTACCTTGCATCCAAACTACGCTTTTTCCTTCATACTTGATTCGTTTGACCCGCTTCCTTCCAAGCTTCCACCTAGCTTGTCAAGCGTCAAACTATCATATAATATTCACAAGGTGATTAGATTAGTCATTGTAAATCATAACCTTCACACCTTATGAACCTTATACCAGTTTTAATTATTGAACTCTATCATAGGTCGGTTTGACTTTTTAAAAGTCAATCGTCTATTTACTTATATTTATGCACAATTAGGTTCAAATCAACATCATGTATAGAACCCGTATTATTCCATATCACACGTAATTAGTCAAGTTAGCCAATTACTTGTTTCTTTCATAATTTCTACATATCCTCATTTGTTTAGACATTTTTACAAACACCTTGCGGGCAAGATTTTTATACTACTCTTTTCTAGTTCATTACTAACTTTTAAGCAAGTTTATATTATCAATATCAAGCCCTTGGTCTAGTATTCATGATCTATATCACTATCTTGCATCATAACTTCAGTTTTCTCATAACTACACATACAAAATCACGTGTTCATCACAATGACATAAAACCCACTTAGCACATATATGGGTGTTCATCAATATCATAGTTTTCAACCCTAAATCAGCAAACTTTCAACTAGGGTTTACTCCTAGACATGGTTTCAACATAACAACACTTGTACATTCAACATTCAAGTACGAATTTCAATTATGAGTGTTTATCAAGATTTCAAGATATCATCAAATTATAAAATTTGACATACCTTTTGATCTCCTAGCTTAGGTGATCAATAATTTGCGTTCATGCATCGATTCAGGTCTAGAATTGACCTTCAATTTTGGGTTTGAACTCGAATAAGGGTTTCATCCCCTTGTTCCTTCTCCTAGCCGTACGCACACACACACTTAATGTGTGTTGTGTTTTTATTATTAGTTTTTATTAAAACTAATTTTACCCACTTGTTCATATTAGTCCCTCGTGTTTCGTTTTGATTAAATGAAGCTATAACTCATACTTTATCACTTAATTACACATTACTAACTATGTTTATTATTCCTAGTTAACTTAGTGGGTTCAGGGAGTTGTAGCCTGTTTTATTTTATGCCCCGTTAACTCGGGCCTCTTATAAACTTTGTATTCTCGAAGCGTTTTATTCTTCTTTTTAATTAACATTAGGATTATTTATTTGAATCCTAATATTTACCGGGTTAATTTTTACTACTAACGGTATTTCACACCGTTCATTATTATTAACGTGGTTTGACTACCAAACCCGTTTTCGGAGTGTTACATTAAAACTACTTTTATTCGTTTTATAAAAATAAAAAATCTTATTGATACAAAAATAATTATGGTGAATAAAATAATATTCCACATAAGTTGTTATAATTTCCTAGCTGATAGGATTTATTTGGTGGATTATTTATAATTGTCTAAATTGATAATCACAAAAAAGGTATAGTAATTTATATAATTGATCTTATAATTCATAATATGGAGATTAAATAATTTATAAAACTACTTTTATTCTTTTTATGAAAATAACTAATCTTATGGATACAAAAATAACCATGGTGAATATAATAATATTCCACATACTTTGTTATAATTTCCTAGCTGATAGGATTTATTTGGTGGATTATTTATAATTGTCTAAAATTAATAATCACAAAAAGGTATAGTAATTTATATAATTTATCTTATAAATTCTTAAATAATTTCTATCAAAATTCATATTTATTCATGTACGGACTTATATTTTTATTTACATAATTATTGTTTAGGAAGTCATATATTTACTTATTAGTTTTGTTGGAAATTTTGTGTAAAAAATTCAAGACTTATAAAATATAATAATATAATTAAATCAACTCATTTCATCCTAACTCATGAAGATTACAAGAATGAAAAACTCGCTCGTATTTATGTGGATGAAATTATAAGCCGACACAGCATACCTTTGAGCATTATCTCTGCTCGTAGCGGGCGTTTTACTTCACGCACATGGCAAGTCGTACAATCAGAGTTAGGCACTCTACTTGACCTCAATACTACGTATCACCCACAAACTGACAGTCCAAGCACACTATATAAACGCTTGAAGACATGTTGCGTTCATGTGTTATTGATTTTGGAGGAAAATGTGATACTCACTTGTCTTTGATCGAGGTTTCCTATAAAAACAGCTATCACTCCAGCAATAACATGGCACCATTCGAATCCTTTAAGGTCGAAAGTGTCGATCCCTTGTTTATTGGCATGAGATCGAAGAAGGGCCTGAACGGATCCAAGAAATGACTACGACATCAGATTCGTAACAATCTCTTAGCAGCTCGAAGTCGTCGGAAAAGCTATGCTCATAAACGAAAAAAGTCGCTTGAATTCAATGTTTGTGATTGTGTACTTCTGAAAGTATCTCCTTGGAAAGGTGTAATCAGATGTAGATAGAAAAGCTAACTAGCACCTCTATGCTGGCCCTTTCAAAATCCTCGAGAAAGTTGGAACAGTGGCTTATAAGCTTGAGTTACCTGAAGAAGTCAGCAGGATCCATCCTACTTTTCACGTATCCAATATAAAGAAGTGTCTTGCCGATGAAAATCTCCATATTCCGCTTGGGGATATACAGATTGATGGATCACGATGAGAAATAGTTGACGCGTAGTCGAATTTTAATAGTCAAAGTTCTCTAAGAGTCCAAACGTTGGTCAGAATTCATCTGGTAACGTGAAGACCGAATGCGGAATAAGTATCCACACTTATTTCCAGAGAATGCTCCCAAGCAAATTTCAGGATGAAATTCTCATGGGAGACTTTAATATCCGCCAAAAACGGATCCTAGAAAACCCTCCCCCTTTTGCGCCGGGTAACCTACTAATGATGGGGTGGTTGGCATCACATTTCACGATGGTGTAACGATGTTGGGATCGCCTAAATGGTGATGTGGCATGGGGTTGACATCGCAATAACACTTGGTTTAAAGGGTCACCTTGTTGAAGGTTTTTTTACTAAGTGTCAAAGTGACCAATAATGGCAGTCTTTCAAAAAAAAATATCGCAGCCAGGAAACACATACTTTCATTACTAAGCATTCACTAATTAAAATGACAACTCCTGTTTGTCACCATAGCTGATCTCTTTTCTTATTTGGTCTCTACTCAAAATTAGCAATGGGCTTTCAGTGACAAAGTTATCAATCAAAATTTAGCCACTACTTGATCAATGTATGCTAATTAGGATCTTTTTTTCTGATCTTACAAACATTTATCTCAAAGGTAATGAATCAAGTTGATATCAGAATTTTCTAAATCAAGGAACATTTATATTATCTTTTATGAATGAGATTATATCGGATATGTTTGTTATTATCGTTGTAATTGTCTGTGTCAATTTATACAAGACCATTGATCTATAATTATTGTTTGATCACGTATTGTCCATTTCCTGAACAATGTACAAATGCTTAGGGAAACAAACAACCATTTTCTCACTTTTCTTCTTACAAATTAAAAGCTACGTACATAAAGGCAAAAACGTTTGTAACCAAATATCATGTATACATTGTCAAATGATTGCGTTCTCTTTTAGTTATCTTGTCAAGAAAGCTAGCCATACACATATACATGATGGATATTTATAGAAAATTAAATTATTGCAAACCATTTCTTGTATTGTTTATGAACAAGATTGAACCACAACTGCGTTATGTAAGCCATGCAAAAAAGGGCAAAACTCTTTATAGTGTTGATCACTTCCAATAATTGTAAAGTGGAAAGGGACAAGATAGGGTTTCTTAAAAGTTTTCTCCATTATGTATGAAAAGAATTAAAGATGAGATAGAGCCCAAATATGAATTGGAATTTACTGGGCTACTATTTATCAGCATATACACATCAAACTATTTCACTCACATGATAACTTGATTTTAAACAAGTGGTTTTGTAGCTTTAAGCCTTTAATTACATGAGCTGGTGGACTCAAAACATTGAGGGTGCCAGAAAGTAATACTCTAATAAGTGGTAATCATAACGTTCATTGAAGATACCTTTCATATAATCTTAACAACGTAACGCTTAATTAAGAAACAAGCCTCTACTATATAGATACACAACTCTTTTGCCTTGTCTAGACTTGATTCCAAATTAATATCCATTAAAAATAAGTTAACTGTGATATAGAGTTAATCCAAGAGATAGCATACTTGGACCCAATAGAGCAAAACATGGTAGAAAAAGGCCTAAACATAAAAGTAGCATAATTAACTTGAGCTATGAATGAACTTACAAGGTTCATAAACAGTGGAAAAACAAGTCTAGATGAGCCAAACAAGTGGGTCCTCCACTGCGGCGCAGTGGTTGTTCCCATCTCGGTGAAGGCTTGGCCCGGGGTTTTACCCGGGTTCGATGTCACACCCCGACCCGCAGCGGAATAAGAGTCGGGGCATAATTGGGTTATCACCAAAGCTCATGATGTTTACTAATATGTTTCATATTTATTAAATCCAAATTACATTTCAATATTCCAAGTCAAATTCATACAATACAAGGAAAGGAAAAATTAACTAAGACAAATCCATAATCTAAACTGGTTTATTCTTCTAAGCCGCCCTATATGTTTCTTGCTTCAACTTGATCACCTGTATCATGTGTAAAAATGGGAAATTTTGGGTCAACAAAAGTTGGCGAGTGAACCTTGTTAAAAACATTTGTTATTGATTTATTATTGATATTTAATTTAGGAAAATTGTACAATAATCATATATGAGCAAATGTATGTAGACATAACAATCACAAACCACCTTGCTTAAGCATGAAATAAGAATGACAATGTATAGGTTGGCAACGTCCCGTTCACGCTCATAGGTAATGGGGAACGGACGGCCTATGCAAATGTATGTGAGATCAAGGCTCAATCAAACGGAGCCGATCTTATGTTGGCAACGCCTGGTTCACGCTCATAGGTAATGGGGAACAGCTCACGCTCATAGGTAATGGGGAGCGGCGGCCTATGAAATGTATGTACTGAAATGATAAATTTAATCTAAACTTCAACCACACAAACAACGGATACATATTGAATACACATGATCATGAATATGAAGGATGCACAAGTGTTTAATTAAATTAAATAAATAGCGACACATGATACACCCCAAAATGTGATTAAAACGGGGAATTGGTAGAGATTCACTCACATTGGGTGCGTTTGTTTGAAGATGTTGAATGCGCACGAGTTTAGGGGATTGATCGACGAGAGATAACTAACCAAATAAATAACGAAAAGGTACGGTAAGTATGTGGATTTTATTAACTATTTTAATAGGATTTTGGGGTATAATTTTGTGAGTTTAAAGCTACTTTCTAACTTTGAAAACGTTGTTTTTAAGTATTTTGATTTTTAAATTAAATAAATAAATAAAAATAAATAAAAAAAATGTTGACTTTGACCGTTGACCGAGATCGTTGACCGTTGACCGGTTCGGTCGGTTATATTGTTGCACTGAGCGAGGTTCGAACCGGTGACCTCCCGTACGCGTGCACGCAGCTCTACCAACTGAGCTACGTGTCTAACCCGAAATAATTCTGTTTTTAATTATACTTATATACTATTTAGTTTAATCCGAAAATTATTTATTTTTAAAAAGATTTTAAACGTATCGGACCGGTGCTGACCACAGGTCTCGAACCCGGGACCTGTGGGTTAGCGTGCACACAGTCCACCGCTGGACTGTGTGTCTAACTTGGTTAATAACTCGGTTTTTATTATACTTAACATGTTTTTGGTAGTTAACCCGGTTCAGTTAAAAAGGCATTTGTTTATAACAATAGAGTAAAGCTGGGACAGGATTCGAACTCGCGTCGCAGGTGTTATGTGTGCACACAGTCCACCGCTGGACTGTGTGTCTAACCCGTTTATAAAACTGATTTTAATTAATCTTATGATACAACCCGACTTCGTCTTCTTCGTTAGATTTTACCCAGAAAACAAGGTCCGACTGTTTGGTCTGGTTTATGCCTTATCTGGTTTTTAAACTTTATAAGTAACTTAAAGGTAACGAATGGAGAGGGTTTGGGGGAAAAAGATATACCGATCAGTGTTGCTCACAGAATTCCGGCAGAGTCCGTCGGTTCTGAAAGTGAACTCCGGCTGTCGACATCAATTAACAATTCTGTTCGATTATTACGAAGTTGAGATACTTAATCAAAGTTTAATAGGAGTTGGAAAGATCATACCAGCTCTCAGTGTGATTTCGGAAGTTTCAGAAATTTTCCGGCGAAGGTGGGAATTTCGACGAACGTTGACTGGGATTGCTTCTGATGGTGGAGTTGTGTTAGTGACAGATTATTCGAATGATTGAAACAGAAAGAGTCGAAAGAATTACCGTGTGGATGTGAGTCTCGGTTTTCCGGCGACTTACAGATGTTTTCCGGCGATTGAATTTTCGTCGAGAAGAGGTGCGATTTGTGAGCAAAAAGGTTTCCATTAGATTGTGGGTGAATTTATAGGGAAGTATCGAGATGTATGGGGTCTGAATTCGGTCTCAATTCAAGGTCAGCCGTTCTCCGGCGGTTACGACTGATGTCGCGGGTTCAGACGTAGGTTATAACCGTCGTTAGAGTTAATTCTTCGGTTAACTTGGACGAAAACGTAAATTATCGGCGAAGTCGTCGGGATTTCCGACGACTGCTATTTGGGCGCGATTTTGACTGAATTTGACTTTCGTGCTTTATTATTTGAATTAATCGATTCAATGTGATATCAGAAAATCAAAGTGGCGGAGTGGTTGATTGTGTGAACGTTAGGTCTTTGGGGATTTCCGGCTGACCCGGGTTCGACTCCCGGCAGCCGGTTTTCCTTTTTAGTTAATTTATTTTTATATTTTTACAATTATAATTTATATCTTCTAATTTGTTTATTAATTATGAATCGTTTAAAATTAAAATAAGTCATAAATGAACAACAAAATTTTAAAACTGATTGCTCGGTTATTAAGCGAAGCGGGTTTCGAAAACCTGTTTTTCGACAAATGTTACATTCAAGTCCAAGTGGGGGCACAGTTTTACCTATTCCACGGGGTTTCTGCGTATCAGGGGTGTGCTACGCTTTCTAGCGGTGGTCGAGTAGTCGGCCTTTGGACATAGCTCCGAAAGGGTGGGTTTACACGTGGAAAGCAGTTAGTCGTTAAAAAAAAGATGAGCCAAACAAGTCTACAGTTGTGTTTCAAATAATTTTAGTTTCAAATCTTGTTCAGTTTAATACAATTCCTTTATATCCTAAAAATGAATAATTAAAGGGTCTATAACTAATAAAACTTAATCTAAAACAGTTATAAAGATGACTCTCCACTCCTTGCATATTAATCATAAACGTGGACACACACAAAAAAAAATTTTAAAAAACACCCAATAAAGTACCTCCATAATGCAAGGGGAAAACATCTATGTATGAATTAATCTCATAAAAAGTAGATGTTCAAAAAGAAAAAGAAAAGGGAAAACAGCCACTAGTACTACTTGACGATTAATTGATTTAATCTTCTGGATCTGCATTATCCTCTTGTAAAATATCCAAAGACATAAGGGCTATGCACCAATTATAAGAAAATAATAACATGCCAATCTCAGTTTAAAAAAAAACTGTATATATTTGTACTTATGCAGATCCATAATATAAAAAAAAATTGTTGCGTTTGCATAAAAGAGGAATGTAACGTTAAGGATAAAGTTTTATCCATAGCATTGGAAGCTGACGCACCTATCGAATTAATATACTCCTAATCTATCGGTGGTACTCGAGTCCTCAACCTCTAAAAGAGGGAGCAACATTTAACTAACACGCTAAGATATCATTGGGCTAAATGCGCTTTGATGATTCACTTGTTAGTAATGAAAGTTGTTACTTGTGATATATATTGCATCGATCTATAAATATTTGCTTGGAGGGTAGATAGTGAGTCCTAGAAATATTCTTTTTATAGTGAGTTGCTAATTTCAAAGTTAAAACTTCAACTTAATAATTACATCGAGATAGAAGGTAAATGGGCAACAAGCTACGCTGCTACCCCGTTCTGAATAGTAAAACTAAGATGAATTGATTATAAGAAGGAGATCAAGATATTTTTTCTGTTTTAAGTTTAACAAGTCAGATGATTTTTTTTCTGATTTCAATGTATCCAAAAAAAAATCAGTTCAAGAACAATACAAGGTGGTGTTTGAGCTCTAAATAATTGGAAGCTTTTGCTATTTACTTAAAGCTGTTAAGTAAAGTAGGTATTTTCCTTCTTTAGGTTTTTTTTTAACAGCGAATTATTTTAGAAAAAACACTAGCAAGGAGCTAGCAAGAAACTAGTTTTTAACAGCCACACCACTTAACTAGCTACATACCATGGATCATCATCTATAGCGCGCAATCTTATTAAATTCATTTCGCTAAGCAAGAAAGACAAAATAATCCTGGTCTCATGAGAATTGCAGAGAATATTAATGTGGATCCATGGAGCTGGTGAGAAGCAAATTAAAAGAAAAGCAAAACTTTTGAACGCACTACCAAAAAATAAACAAAGAAACTATTATTAGAAAGAGGGATAGAGGTAGAGGCCATTTGCATTTCTGGTCATGAAAGGTTGTCTGTTTCCAGGCATTTTTATTTTTCACAGATGGCATTGTTTTATAAACTCCACTTTTTTGGGAAGGTTTTTGAGCCAACTTTTAGAAAAGATGAAATTTCTGTTAATCGACAGTTGAAGTTGTCTGCTTTGCAGATCTTATTGCTGAAATAATACAATATGAAATTAAAGAAAATTCAAATGAAGTTAACTTATAAGTAAAAATTGAAAGACATAATACCCGTTTCTTTATATGTGTGTATAAGGATACACTATATTGCTGCACAAAATTATACTGCCGTATACTATGTCTTTCTTATATACCCATATAAAGACGCAGGGTTTACTTAAAATTATACTGCCGTATGCTATGTCTTTCTTATATACTCGAAACAACCGGAGCAAAGTACTACGGAGATTGCCAAATTTGGGTGAAATTTCACTCGTAATTGAAGTTTATCATTGAGCAAGAACACAGCTCGCGATCTTGTATTTGGTGATGTGTATGTGTTGTGTGTATTGAATTGAAGTAGAGAACTCAATTCTATAGCCCAAACAACTAACAAGTGGAATAGATGATTAATCCTTTAAGCTGCATTAATAAGATTTAAATTGAACTAGACACTTTAATATCAAATTCAATCATTTTAATATGTAAATAAATACAGATAATATAAGAAAGGTATCATGCTCACATATTGGTGGAGCCATCACCCTCAACACTTGCTACCTATATAAAAGGGTCAGTCTCTCATATCTTATGCACCACTCATAAGAAATAACAAGAAAGATAGAAAAACTAGCTTTTCTTTAAGAAGACTTGGTTTGTGAAAGAGGAAGGAAAGATATACTTGTATTACTAAGCAGTTAAAGAAGATGACAGGGAACTTAGCTCATCTCACTCTTGCCTTTGGCCTTCTTGGTATATACTTCATGAATAATATATTGCTTGTGTTTTCCCGCCAATTTATGTAGTATATTTTCATGCATGAATGTGCTCCTAGCTAACATTTTTGTTTCCCGCTTTTTCAGGAAATATTGTCTCCTTTATGGTATTTCTTGCACCAATGTAAGAATCTTTATGTTTCTTCTGATTCTGTTTCATCGATTTTACATGATATGTTACCTAATCTTCCAACAAATTTGATAAAAATGTAGACCAACGTTTTATAAAGTCTACAAGAAGAAATCAACCAAAGGGTTTCAATCAGCCCCTTATGTGGTGGGCTTATATCAGTGCCATGCTTTGGATATACTACGCGATGCTTAAGACCAATGTCTTGCTTCTCATCACCATTAACTCGTTTGATATCGTCATTGAAACTGTGTACATTGCTTTCTTCCTCTTCTATGCACCAAAGAAGGCTAGGGTATGTTTTATTCAATATTTTACAATGAAATTTAAGGATCATATACAACTATCATTGAAGAATATCAATCTAACAAAAAAAAACACTTGGTTATGCAGATGGAGAGTTTGAAGCTAATAATATTGCTAATTTTTGTTGGTTTTGGATTGATTGTTGTCTTGACTCAATTCCTTGCAAGTGGAGTCACCCACAGCGTGATAGTTGGATGGATTTGCCTTGTGTTCTCGTTATGTGTTTTTGTCGCACCTCTGGGTGTTCTGGTAAGTGTGCATGATTTGTGACTATGATATGACTTAGTTTATTTCCTAATGTATCATGCATGCTTAATTACTTTATATATATCCACCTTATTTTGCAGCGTCAAGTGATTAAAACAAGAAGTGTAGAGTACATGCCAATTCTACTATCGGTGGCACTCACCCTCAGCGCAGTTATGTGGTTCTTTTACGGCCTACTTCTTCACGACTTCAACATTGCGGTATGGCATACAACACATTTCTTTCATCTTTTTCCATACTATGCGACCTACATTATAAATTCTATAATTTATTAATTTCTTGATAACTTGTTTTTGAAGATCCCAATGTTCTTGGATTCACTTTTGGCATCATTCAAATCATACTATACTTCATGTACAAAAACAAAAAGCCTATTATCGATGAAAAGATATCCAAACTAGAAGCGAAAATCACCGAAATGGAGGAGCAAAAAGTTCAAGGACTTCACGATCAGAAAAGTATCGATGTTGTTAAGCTAGAAGCTTTGTTGCACACTGAAATTCTTCCGGCCGTCACAAAAAGCCCTCATAACTTTGATCATGTAGCTGATAAAGCTCGAGCTCTCGGAAATATGCCAACGCACACTATTAAATTCGGTGCATGAAACTATACCAATTAATATTACCTCCAAGTTAAACAAAATTGATGGGAGGATGTGCCTGGAAGAATGATAAAAGTTTCACTTCTGAAATAGTTTTCCACATCTTCTAAGTAATGTTAAGTTACACTTGTTTTAATCTTTTGTAGTCAAAGCTTACCTTCTCTACAAATATGTATACTTTTCCTTTGATTTCAAATATTAAATCCATGCACTCTGATGTACTAGCTAACGTTCCAGAAAATAAAAACAGTACCCACTTTAAGAAAATATTGTATTAGTAAATAGTAACTACCTACATACCGGTCACAAATATAATTGACAACAACAAAGGTCTTCACTTTACAAGCGCAAATTTAGTGACCATGGCTCACAGTTGATCACTAGCTTTTAGGGTGTAAAAAGTTTTGGCATGTCGATCCAACCTGTCAAAACTGAAAAGATCTATATTCTCACTAGTTTAGAAGGGGTTGTGCCTAGGTACCTAAGTTGGAATAGTTGTTAGTAAATTGGTTGATTAAAGTGAGAGTAATTAATTCTTTGAAATTCTTTATTTTTTCTTGCGCTTTTTCTTGTAATGGGCCGAATTAAATTCCAGCTCAACTTTTCAATATTTTGTTCTTAGTGTACCAGACTTTAAAAGTTCAAACCAACATATCAAAAAAAAGTAACTGTTATGAATATATCAATTATGTGGTGACTCTTCACATCTATAACTTTTATCTCTTTGATTACTTTTGTATTAATGTATGTGTCTATATATAATGGCATTTGTATATAATGTTGATAGATCAAATATGTAATAAACAATCTTAGCATGGGATATATGTAACGGCCCTTATGTTATTGTCCACAGTGTCTAACCGCAAAAGGTGGAGTTCATCATCAGTATTACAACAAAAACACATGACCATATAAGTTGCTTAAATCACTAATTCATCCAAACATATATAAACTATCATTATAGGATAACTGTATCTTCAGTTTCAGTTTTTAACAACGTCCAGTAGCTTACACGGTAATTCGCATTTAAAAGTGATAATACTCTCATATCTTATAGTGATAATACTTAATAACCCCACACCAGATATTAAAATCGACCCAGCAGAGAGATATAGACTCAACAAAAAAACCGCCCCGATTCCACTTCACTGAACATGCTGTGTTGCGATCCACATCAAACAGAAAAACTCCCTCCACAACGCTATGTGACCAAAAGATCTGCCCAGCCCCAAAAATCAAAATGAAGAAACAACCGAAAACGAGCAAAATAGGATACGAAACGCCACCAAAGAAAATAAAAAACAAAACCGGGATCGAACATAAATTACTTTTTTTTTGTTTTTAAGGGGCTTGTTAACTATGGGGTCAAAGTATTTACCCGCTTTCGCCAGTTGGGCCGACCCGCTATCATCATCCTCCACGACTACGACATAGTAATCCAGGTCATGGCCCAGCTCCGTGCATTCCAAAAGAAATCATGTTCGCCTTGAACCCATTTTTGTTGATCTAACGCTTTAACCACATGACTGTCACCCAAAAGACTATCCAAAAAGGCGGCTTCCATTAATACGAAACTTGGAGTTTGGTGGTCCGATTTGGATACAACTTCTACTTCATTTAGGAGATTACTAGCGGCTTTCACATCCACCAAAATCCGGCGTACCCCAGCTTACCCTGTTTTATTAGCACACCTTTCAAGCGTCAATTTGTCCAGGAGTTTTGGTTCACCCATACCACTCATAAGCTTGTTTATGCACGTGTCCGTCCACAAATCCAATGGAACGTTGTGTACAGTCACCCATAACGGAACAATACATGGTTCGACCTTCTCCAAACATAAACCGGACACCCATTTATCAAGGAAAATTTGAATGTTGTTCACCATCCACGGGCCATTTTCAAGCACATCATTGATGCCCTTTTCACTCTTGAACTTAAAATAAAAAAATACCCGCTGGACTTTTTGCGGGTCAAGCCCTTAGCACGCTGTTCAGCAGCGGCCGTTTCCACAGCAACTTCCCCACTAGGCTGTTGTTCAACACCAACCTGATTTACTGTAAAAACCCCAACAATAATACCCGGCCCAAAATTAACAGCATTTGTGTCGTTTCCATCCTGCTTATTCGCATGCCCAGCCTCACACTCCATGTCTTGAGTTTCCTGCAGATGAATCGACTCAACTTTGGGAGCAGCAGGGTTAAGACCTACAACCACAGGAGAACCCACAGAACTTGTGCCTTGGATAGCAATTTTGGGTTGCGCATCAGTGTGCATAGACTGCACTGAACACTGATCCTCATCATCCGAATCAAAACGGGGTAGGCACAATAAATTCCGGATTTTGCAGTGACGGCTGAGTAACCAAGACTTCTTTCTTTTTTATTTCTATTAATTACGTCATATATTTCACCAAAAGAACTTGCTAAGTTACATCAAAACAGAAGGTCTGTTGATGACCCGTTGGACCCTGGTCAAGAAGTGGATAGCTTCTGGCACTAGGGAGCCAGGTGTATCAAAGGCAAAAGGGACTTCTTTTTGCTCCAAAATTGCACCCGAGAGATGTTAGGCAATAATCTTGAGTAGTACTAGTTGTTTGTAGTTTAGAAAGCATGCTATAGGAGATTTTATTACTAGATTAACTGTTCCAGCATAACTAACTAAGGAGAAATTAAACCACACCACATATTGCAATTTCTTACTATGTCAATTCAAATACCAGAAAGAAAATGATGTATACGTTTAAAAAACAAGTTGACACACTCGCCTGATTCGGCTTTGGTCTCATCGAATCCAACTTTCACTTCCTCTTTTTGGAAGTTCTTCACATTGAGAGTCAGCAGGCCCAAATCTAATTTTGATTTAAATTGAGCCTTTTCAAAGTTACCACACCGTGGTAGCTGTTGGTAGTACTTATATCAGATGCCCTTCTCGTCGTTTTTAGCTACTAATATGAATCTATTCTTCACATCGACCCGCATATCGATGTCTTCATTACCCAAGCCACACACCAGGAATTCAATTTTAAGCTCATCAGGTGTATACTTTGTCCACCTTTTCTGGGGGGGAGCCCATTTGAACGTCCATTTATTTAACCGGGTGAATATCCTAGAAGTCCAACCTACAAATAGAATAATTGTTAAACTAAATTAAAAATGTCAAATACAATGATTTATGTTAGGATGTTTTCCAATCTAATTCCAATTATGTTGAATTCAAAACAAGACGTACTGTCGCTTCCATGGAGAGAACATGTTCGTTTAGATACGAAATCCACGATGATGCTAGAGAGGATGTTAGTCTTGGCGTCCAAACTGGGAACGGTTATCTTAAACAATCCATCTTGCAATTCTGTCTTGATCATATTACGCTTTGTGTTGAAGTACTCTGGTAAACGTATGCCTGTAATATAGTGCACCATGTTTGTTTTCGTTTTTGTTTTTCCTTCAATGAACAAAGTGTTGTATTTTACAACGGACTTGACATCCTCTATCTTGAGTTCAGGCATGTTTAAGAATAATACCCATACGCCTTCCCTAATGAAGTCCATTTTCTGGAGTCCAGGCGTTAGGCTCATGTGCAGGCTTTTGGCGGTCTTCTCCTTATACATTGTGAATGAATCATACCGCCGTGGGCAATACAGGTTGACTACAAGTGGTCGAGCAATAGTCATAATAACTGAAACAATTAAACAGGTTTAATGATGAGAACAACGTCCAAAACTCTACTTTAGATAAAAGATAAGATAGCAAGCAAGCAACTACCAGAGAGGATGCTAGAATAAAGATGAAAGTGAATCTAGATCCAAGAGTATAGTAGATGTTGGTGAAGAAGTTAGTCTTTTTCAATTCTATGTGATCGAGCTTGCGCAGGGTGACCTCAACAATTCCATCTTGAGGCATCTTTGTGTTCATTATACAAGTGTTGTTGTAAACATTATTCGGCAACCCGATGAATGCATGGTAGGTTACTTTAGGCTGTCTGCCACCGTAGTAGCTTTCTTCATATCTTTGGCCTTGGATGAACAGAAAACACCTGGTTTCTTCAACACATGCCTTGACATGCTCCTTTTTCACTCCAGGCGTGTTTACGAATAACGAAAGGCTTTCATCGGTCTCCGTCTTTGCCAGTCCAGGAATAATAAATTTGAAGTATTTGGCATCATCCACAATGAATGATAATGAAGCCAATGACATGGAGGGCTTTATCCATGATTATCATATACACCTAAAAAGTTATTCATAGCAAAACATAGACGATTACAGACTAATCGAACACGCAATTAATAGCTAATTAAGGAGAAAGTAAACCACACACACATACCGGTACTATAGCTTCTTAAGCCAATTTAACATCACTAATAATGACTTAGACCATTGTCTTGGTACTATTAGCTTTAAACTTGCTTGATGATCATATGATATAATATGAGTTTGTTCATATAAAAAGGGAAAACATATAAGAGATCAAATCACTTATTTTGATAAAATCAAATCACTTATAAGCATTTAGTTTATATTTTCGGTTTTCTGTTAAAGTGATACCTTGACCATTATAATAAAAGACTAGTATTAACCTTGCGTTGTAGCATTTGTCATAAAACTGTTGTCACGGCCCCCGACCCCACCCTGGGAGCGGGAGCCGTGAACCAGTCAGGTGGTACAGGTGATTATTTTGAAAACATTGCAGGTGGGAATTTCATCAGGACCGTAGTTAGGAAAAAAATATCAGAGTTTAGAAATACCGGATTTTATTTATTAAACATATGGGAATAAAGCCCATGTTTTATAAAAGTAGCTTTTAATAAGGGATACACCCAAATTCATAAACAACGTTTCTTTATTTAATTGATAAAATAAACCACTCCTTTAAGCCTTTTGGTGCTGTATCCCAACTCTTAATCCGATCTACTGAAATTACCTGAAACATGTTTTAAAAATATTTTTGTCAGCAGGAAATACTGGTGAGTTCATTCAATTTGTATAAAATGACACATTCTTATATTCACAGTATTAAGAGTTTTTATATTTGTTTATCTTACCAAAGTACTATTGGCTAGCTCATTGTCCAATAGCAAAGAAACTTATTTTAAATAGTATTTGTCACTCGGTGACAGTTCCTATGACTGTGGTCATATCACTCATTGGTTAACCCATTGTCCAATAGTGAAGATTATCAAGTATTGTATACAAAACCCCACATACTGACAGTAGTTTTCCAGTAAGAATACAAAGACTTAATCACTGTAATATAACTTGGGAAACATTTAGGGTTTGCAAAGCATTTGAGAAAAGGAGAATGACTCACTTTGTAGTTTTAAGGTGTTATCTTAGAGCTTCCCGGTGTTATTTCTGAGTTCCTAATGACATTATAATGCAACACGTGATAGTGAAACAACCCAACTTTAACTGTAACGATACATTACGAGACAAAACCCCAACGTAGTTTACAAAGTATAGCCTTATATACAGGCAGCACTTTGGCATCCGTTGCTGGGTTTTAGATCAATCGGACAGAGTATCGAATCAGTGATTAGGGTTAAAACACTTACAACGCGGCAGAGTTTATCAGGTTTAGGGTTTTAGGGGTGTTTGCAAGAGAACAGGGCTAGAGGGAGTATACGAACGAGTTTCTCGATCGATTTTGTGCAGAAACTTCAGTCCCACGCTGCTGGTTATATAGCCCATCTGGGCATCCCCCACGCGTCGCGAGGGATACCCTGGATTCTGGCATGACGCGCGGGGGCGGTCGGCCTGGCATAGGTCTGCCACGTGTCCACGTAGGTCTGACACATGGCGCGATGTCGTGACACGTGTCCCTGGCCACCTTTTTTCGTCCAATCGGGTGTTTTTCTCGATTTTCGTGCTGGTTCTTGTCGCGTATGGTCGGGTCTTGATTCCACTTGGTTCGGTTTTTAATTGTGAATCTAATATGGGTTCTTTTGTGCCAGTTGGTTCGTCACCAAGTTTCTTAACCGCTAAGTTTTCTGATCGAGTATCCAACTTTCATCGCGCATACCAGGGGTTTTAATTACAGGTTATTGCTGGGAATATTTTTGAGAGTTGTTACAACTATGTCAGGTAGTATCAATGCTATACCACTGTCAGCGACACTAACCCCGAAAAAGCTCGTAAAAACAAAATAAATAAAAACGGATAAAATGAGGTCGAGCGAAAAGCAAACGTAAATCTTTGAATTACGCACGCTCGATGCAAAGATATTAAACCGAAACGTAAAACATAGAAAAAATAACTAAGTCTAGGACCCGCGCATTGCGACTAACTTGTCAAATGGAGAAAAATAGATGAGTTGCGACGGGTCAGTCAAACGGGAAAAATATACGAAAAATATTGAATCTCACACGCATGTTGCAGTACGTTAACTCACATAATTTAGAACAAAACAAAAAACTTGGGAAAAGTTGAAAAGTATGGTGAAACAAAATTGAAAGTAAAAAAAGTTAGGGTTAAATTATAAAAGATGAAAAGTTTTAGGTTAAAAGTTAACAAAAAAGAGGGTCTAGATTTCAAAAGAAGAAAGGTTTGGGTTATAAATGAAAAAATGAAAAAAAAAAAAAAAGACCTATACATGAGGTACAACGCCATAAATTACAAAAATTTTAAAAAAATTATAAAACTTGAATAAACTATTATATATTATGTGAGATGGGTTATTGTACAAGAGGGAAGAATTGTACGAAGTGTAGGAAACAAGTTTGGCCCTTGATTTGCAAGATTAATGGTTGAGATTAAGTGGTCCCCAAATATAGAATTCGCATAACTAAAAACAAGGGAAACAAGTGGGAAAAGGGTAAATAGGAAAATCCAATATTGTTGACTCATAAACCCACTCCCCCTTTATTTTCAAACGGCTATAAATTTTCCATACGTTAAAATTTTTTTATAAAAATTACACCGTATTAACGAGCATTTCATTCTCTTTAATTCGAGCATCATATTGCTATATTTTCCTCAAAAAAAATTACAGGATTTTGAATAGCCATTACGTGATTACGTAATTTTGAATACCTAGTAAGTGATTACGTAATTACGTAAGGGCGGATGCAGCATATAATAAGGGGCAACCCCCGGTACGTCTTGGCGCACCGGCGATAGTGTAAAATTAGTGTAAATTTTGAAAAAATTTGACCTTTTTTTGATTTCGTTACTGCTTTTTTTTAAAACGTTACCGCTTAGTGGATTTTTTAGATCCGCCACTGTAATTACGTAACAGTACTTGACTATGTATTATTACGTGACTACATGATTTTAAATACTTATTTCGTACACGATTTCATTATATTATTTTGAGTAAAATGCACGGATAGTCCCTGTGGTTTAGTAAAATTTCACCTTTAGTCCCCAACTTTTAAAAATTACAGTCATAGTCCTTGTGGTTTGTTCGGTTTGTTACTCGGATAGTCCCTAGCATGGATGAAGGTTATTTGTGGCGTTAAGTGAGTATGAATTGACAAAATTACCCATCTAATATATAAAATGTAATTTATGTTATTCTATTTTCATTTTTTGTGAAACCCACCCATTGTATACTTGTCTTCATACACCACCTACAACCAAATCATCACCTGCAACCACCATAACCACCACCTGTAGCCACCTTCACTAAATCATTTCATCAAAATCCTAAAACCCTTAATCTTCTTGCACTCGTCTCCACCCTTTTTTTCTCAAATCACAATCAACAACCCATATGTTTTCCATCTTATCCTCATCACGAACGCAGAAACCCACCACACATTTGTGTGTGTATTAACCAAATGCAGGCTGTAATTACAAGTTACAGCGTCATAAATTAGAATTCAAGCAATCTATATGCTTAATTCTCAATCAGTAACATTCTAACAGTAGCAATCATACAATCAATCTAACAATAAGAAGGTTCATGTAACCTAACATCCCAATCCCTAACACTCTTCGACCTAACAAATTTAACAAGTGTCGGCCTACACTCATCACCAACACACACACCAGTCCGATTCCAACTCACCATCACATTCTTCCTCATATCCAATTTCACCACAAACTCCAACCCTTGGTTGTTAATCTCACCACCGCCAATAATCCCTACATCCTACGCATCGATTGCGGACTGGATTAATACGGTACCGTTGTGGATTTCGTCGATTGCGGACTGGATCGGTACAATGTCATACAGGTTCCGATCTGGATGGAAGTGAATGAAAACTGATGTATGATGATGTGTGTAATGATGTTTGAGTGTAGAGAATGAAGAAGGAAGGTGGTGGTTATGGTGGAGGTTGTTAATGGTTGTGGGTGGTAGGTAGTAGGTGGAGAATGAAGATGCAATAGATGGTGGTGGTGGTAAGTGAAGGTTGAAGACAAGTATACAGTGGGTGGGTTTCACAAAAAAATGAAAATAGAATAACACAGATTACATTTTATATATTAGATGGATAATTTTGTCAATTCACACTCACTTAACGCCACAAGCTAACCTTCATCCATGCCAGGGACTATCCGAGTAACAACCGGACAAACCACAAGGACTATGACTGTAAGTTTTAAAAGTTGGGGACTAAAGGTTGTAACATCCGTCAAAAACCGGGTTAACCAAACCCGCTTCGTTTATCAACCGATCACCCAGTTAAAATTTTTGCTGTACATTTATCGCCCAAATTAATTCTAAGCGGTACATAATTAATAAATATATTAGAATTTAAAATCTATAATTGAAAATTTATAATAAATAACGAAATAAAAATTATTTGCGGACGCCGGGTTTCGAACCCGGGTCACTAACCCGGGTCACTCTCAAGATCAAACAGCCAACACACCACTCCGCCACTTGTGTTACTTGTTGATATATCGAAACAATTAATACATATAATAAAACTCGAAGTCGAATTCAGTCACTCAGCGCGCCCAAATCACTCTCGCCGGAAATCCCGACAATATCGCCAATCATTGACGGTTTCTATTGACTTAACGGATGAATTAACAACAACGTCGGTTATAACTGAAAAACCTTAAAGCCTTCATTCAAATTGTCGAAATCATAACTGTATGATTTTGGAATTCGAAACCGAAAATATAATTCAATCCGAGTTATACTGTATTCATCATTTGAGCTAGCGAGTTTATCAAGCTTACTCTCTCTAACTCGCTCAGAAAACCTCGCCGCAAGTCGCCGGAATCCTCTGCAAGTTAACCGGAAGTTATCGCCGGAAAACCGAATTCATTTCATCCCTTCTGCTTACTCTAAAATAAGACTTTTAGAGCTCATACCGAAATCACCCACACTCACCTTAAACTCCCTGAAGAATCTATGTCGCAAGAAATACATCGCCGGAATTCTCTGCAAGTCGCCGGAAAACCGAGACTTACATCAAAACGGTAAATACCTCGACTCTTTCGGTTTCAATCCATTGTTAGACTATTACTAACATCAATCCATCACCCATAATCAATCCCAGACGACGTTGCCGGATATTCTGTACTCGCCGAAAAATCCCTGGAATTTCCAAAATCACGCTGTGAATCGGTATAATCATCTAAACCTTCTGATAATCATTGTTTAGTAATTCAATTTCACAACTAACCGATCAAAATTGTTAATTTATCCGATCAGACGGAGTTCACGAAATAGAGCCGACGATCCTAGCCGGAGTTCTGAGAAAGACATCTGTTCGGTACATTCATTTCCAAAACTCTCTCTATTTCATCACATTTCAATCACTTATAAGTTCGTTAATCGGATATAACAAGGACAGTTGAATAATCGTTGTCTGTGTTTTTGAACGAAGAAGATGAAGTTGAACTAATGTATAAGTATAATTAAAACAAGATATATAACCGGGTTAGACACACAGTCCAGCGGTGGACTGTGTGCAAACAACTATCACACGTCTCGAGTTCGATCCCTGACCCAACCTCACTCTCTGAAATAAAAATGCTCTTTTTAAAACCGAACCGGGTTAACTCACTGAAAGATGTTAAGTATAATAAAAACCAGAATATTAACCAGGTTAGACACACAGTCCAGTGGTGGACTGTGTGCAACGTTGAATCACAGGTCCCGGGTTCGAGACCTGTTATATGCACCGGTTCGATATAATTAAAACCTTTTTAAAATGAATAAATTCTGATTAAACTAAATAGTGTATAAATATAATTAAAAACATAAATATTTCGGGTTAGACACGTAGCTCAGTTGGTAGAGCTGCGTGCACGCGTACGGGAGGTCACGGGTTCGAGTCTCACCCAGCGCATACTTACACAAGACCGAACCAGTCAACAGTCAAAGTCAACGGTCAACGGTCAACCCAAAAAGTCAACATTTTTTTTATATTTTTATTTATTTGTTTTATTTAAAAATCAATTAAATGCTTAAAAATAACATTTTTAAAGTTAGAAAGAGACCTTAAACTCACAAAAATAAACCTAAAAATCCAATTAAAATTGTTAATAAAATCCACTTATTTACCGTACATTTTCGTTATTATCTAGGTTAGTTATTTCTCATCGATCAACTCTCTAAACTCGTGCGCATCCAACATCATCAAGAGAACGCACCCAATGTGAGTGAATCTCTACAAATTCCTCGTTTAAATCACGTTTTTGGGGTGTATCATGTGTCTTATTATTTATTACATTTAAGCACTTGTGCATCCATCATATCCATAATCAAATGTGTATTCAACATGTATCAACTGTTTGTGTGGTTATTGTTTAGATTAAATTTATCATTTACAGTACATACATTATCATAGGCCACCGCTCCCCATTACCTATGAGCGTGAGCCGTTCCCCATTACCTATGAGCGTGAACGAGGCGTTGCCAACATACGATCGGCTCCGTTTGATTAAGCCTTGATCGCACATACATTTCATCATAGGCCGTCTGCTCCCCATTACCTATGAGCGTGAGCCGTTTCCCATTACCTACGAGCGTGAACGAGACGTTGCCAACATTTACATTATCATTCATGTTATATATTCATGCAAGGTGGTTTGTTATTGTATGTTATTGTTATTTTTATTGTGTGTTTATTTACGTTTGCTCACATATGATTATTGCACAAATTTTCCATATTAAATACAACAAGAAATAAATAATAAATGTTTTCTAACAAGGTTGACTCGCCAACTTTTGTTGATCCAAAAACCATTTTTACACATGATACAAGTGGACAGGATGAAGCAAGGAACACATAGGAAAGTGCCTTAGAAGAAAAATAATGAAGTCTAGAAAGATGTATAGAACATGTTGTATTTGTATGATTTGATTGTATGATCTTCTTTAAAATTGTAATAATAAATATGAAACATTAGAATAAATGTCATGAGCTTTGATGAAAACCCAATCATGCCCCGATCACCTTTTCCGTTGCGGGTCGGGGTGTGACAGATTGGTATCAGAGCTTTTGACTATAGGGATATAGGATAGGTTATTAGACCCTTAGAGCCTATACTATAGTTGATTAGATTTTAAATTGTTTATGTGGTTACATGCAAACTTATGATGTTTATTTGTTTCGTATTTATTACACACTCAAATGCATGCAAACACTTCCAATATTACATTTTGTGATACATAGTGAATTATACAGTCAAACATACATACTTACATACACATTCATCATACATATTTCAATGTTCACATATTCAATTCATCTTCATACTTCCGTTATTCAAGATTTTGTCGCATTTTTCATTTTTCAAATCTCATCAAAGTGAGTTCTGCGACGGGCATGTAGTAACTGTAAGGGTACAAGTACCGGTAGTCGGAACGTCCTGTCTAGGTTGGCATTCGTATAAATCCAATATAACGGACCAGTTTGCCTACCTGGGGACTAACGATGAGAGTACATAGGACCTATTAGGCCAAAGCATGCCACACCAAACGTCGTTCGAACTAACCCCACTTTGAGTTGTCACCATGTCCACACCTGGATACATTCCGAATATCATATGTTACATACTTATTTCTCGATTTTCTCCGGGTTTTAGTGTACGTAACCAGGCTAACACATGCGAACCATATGAAAAACCCGGTAATCATGGGGGCCCACATGATTACGAAGGTGAAGTATGGCGGCATGCAAGGCCCAATTACGAGCAAAGCCCAAGACATCCTATGGATGTAGTAGATTTATTATTCTATAATTATTTTATGAATGTTCATTCCTAAATACGACACATGACCCCTAAAACATCCAACTCATACTCTTGATATGTATTCCTTGTAGATGTCTTCTAATCTCGCTCGTAGGAAGACGAGATCAGGAAAAGCCCGCGAGCGCATGGCTGCCCAAATCGCTCAACAAATGGCTGCCGTAATACCCAACATTGTAGTTCAAGTTCAACAAGCCCTTACCGCTAATCCCGTCAATCAAGAAGATCAAAATGTCGTCAACCCTCCCCCAATTACCACTAAATGCACCTTCAAGCATTTCAAATCCTGCGACCCTCCAAAATACGAGGGGACTGAAGGTGTCACCGCTCTCCTCCATTGGTTTGAGGAAATGGAAAACACTTTTCTAAATTGCGACTGCCCCGATGATCGCAAAGTGCGATATGCTACCGGTCGTTTACTTGGAATAGCACTTACATGGTGGAATACAGAGAAGGCCAAACGAGGTGTTGAAGATGCTATGACTTTGACTTGGGAAGAGTTGAAGGAAATCATGACAAGACGGTTTTGCCTAAGAAGCGAAATCAAGAAATTGGAGGATGAGTTCTATTCTTTGAAACAAAAGGAAGGCGACCACACCACATACAACAAGAGATTCCTTGAGTTAAATCAAATGGTCCCCAACTTGTTCACTCCCCTCTACCGTTTGATCGAGCACTACATTCGAGGTCTTCCTTCAAAAATTCAAGACTCTGTAATAAGTACAACACCTGCAACTTTGGAAGCAGCAATGGAGTTAGCTACAGAGCTCACCGAGAACCGCATATGAAATAAGGACTTCAAGGAGGAGAAGAAGAAGGATAAAGCATCAACTGAAACCTCAAACTCCCCCAAACCGAATCCCCTTCTCAACCCATTTCTAAGAGAAAACGAGATGGGCAACTTTTCGCTGTCACCCAACACAATCAACCAACTTCACAAGCCATACCCCTCCAAGCTATCCCAATCACTCAAGTAGCACCCAACTCAACTTACCCAAATAAGAAACCTTACTTTGGACCTCACCCTCAATGCAACACCTGTTCTTATCACCATCCATTTACCTTACCTTGTCGACTATGTGCGAATTGTGGACGCTATGGTCATTCGAGCAAGGTTTGCCGCACCTCTCAAAACCAAACCTTACCCCCTACTCAAAACATGATCCAAACATATCAACAACCTCAATACCCCATGCTCCCATATGTTCGAGCTTGTTTCAATTGTGGCGACCCTGCCCACTTTAGAAACACGTGCCCTCGATTGGTTAACATCATAAACGCCCAAGCTGAAGCAAACCCATTTAACCAAGCAAATCAAGAAAACCTAACCACTAGGCCACCAGCAAGAGGAAGGGTTTACAACATCAACGCCAATCCTGATGAAGATAATGACGACCCAAACGAACCACCCAACTAGTTTCTTCACCAAAAATCAAGAATTCAACTCCAACCGCTTAGTGTTTATGTTTTATTTATGTTTATCTCAATCTTCACGTATCTCATTTATAAATTGGAAATTATATCCAAGAATCTTAATGAGAATTACTATCTCAATTTTGTTTTATACTCATTGATTTAACATTCATATCATTAGACATCTCGACGTACCTCGATCTCATCATTTAAAGAAGTTGGGTTGTGTCTCACTTTTACATAGACTAACCCCTTCATCATCACAAACGAGAAAGGTACCGTCATCATTCAGTCATGTATCCTTTCAGAATTGAGACTCAAGCTTTGGTTGTTGTGTTTATTTATGTTTTAGAGTCACATAGAACTAATCATAATTTACTGACAAAACCAATGAAAATTTGACAAGAATATGGTGGATACGCCGCTGGTACTTCCTATATATAAGTATTCTTGCCAAAGGATCAGAGGCATTGTCAGGCGGTTATGAGAAGTTCCATATAGGATTTAGTAATGTCTTGGTTGAAGCTTGTTTTATACTCACTGATTTAGCATTCATAACATTTCAATCTCATCATTTAAAGAAGTTGGGCTGTGTCTCACTTCTACATAGACTAACCTCTCCATCATAACAAACGAGAGAGGTACTGTCTTTATTCAAACATGTATACTATCAGAATTAAGACTCAAGCTTCGGTTGTTGTGTTTGTTTATGTTCTAGAGTCACATCATAGAACTAATCATAACTTACTGATAAAACCAATGAAAATTTGACAAGAATATGGTTGATACGCCGCTGGTACTTCCTATATATAAGTATTCTTGCCAAAGGATCAGAGGCATTGTCAGGCGGTTATGAGAAGTTCCATGTAGGTTTTATTGGTAGAAGTTTTGTTTTAGGGTATAACCTTATCTTTCCAAACGTATCAAAACTCATATGCATAAAATCATACTTAGTCAATCAACTCTGTGTATCCATGTTCCGTATTCATACACTTTAGGCAACAAAAAGCGATTCCTGTAGCAGGGTATTCAACCCTTACAAGGAACGTTACCGCCTCAAACAAAATTTAAACTCTTACCCCCTTCTAAGTATGTAATTGTCAAATTAAAACACCATCCATTTGAGTCAAACATGCCACTACTTAAATTTCGGGACGAAATTTCTAAAAGTAGGGGATACTGTAACATCCGTCAAAAACCGGGTTAACCAAACCCGCTTCGTTTATCAACCGATCACCCAGTTAAAATTTTTGTTGTACATTTATCGCCCAAATTAATTCTAAGCGGTACATAATTAATAAATATATTAGAATTTAAAATCTATAATTGAAAATTTATAATAAATAACGAAATAAAAATTATTTGCGGACGCCGGGTTTCGAACCCGGGTCACTCTCAAGATCAAACAGCCAACACACCACTCCGCCACATTTGTTACTTGTTGATATATCGAAACAATTAATACATATAATAAAACTCGAAGTCAAATTCAGTCACTCAGCGTGCCCAAATCACTCTCGCCAGAAATCCCGACAATATCGCCAATCATTGACGGTTTCTATTGACTTAACGGATGAATTAACAACAACGTCGGTTATAACTGAAAAACCTTAAAGCCTTCATTCAAATCGTCGAAATCATAACCGTATGATTTTGGAATTCGAAACCGAAAATATAATTCAATCCGAGTTATACTGTATTCATCATTTGAGCTAGCGAGTTTATCAAGCTTACTCTCTCTAACTCGCTCAGAAAACCTCGCCGCGAGTCGCCGGAATCCTCTGCAAGTTAACCGGAAGTTATCACCAGAAAACCGAATTCATTTCATCCCTTCTGCTTACTCTAAAATAAGACTTTTAGAGCTCATACCGAAATCACCCACACTCACCTTAAACTCCCTGAAGAATCTATGTCGCAAGAAATACATCGCCGGAATTCTCTGCAAGTCGCCGGAAAACTGAGACTTGCATCAAAACGGTAAATACCTCGACTCTTTCGGTTTCAATCCATTGTTAGACTATTACTAACATCAATCCATCACCCAGAATCAATCCCAGACGACGTTGCCGGATATTCTGTACTCGCCGGAAAATCCCTGGAATTTCCAAAATCACGCTGTGAATCGGTATAATCATCTAAACCTTCTGATAATCATTCTTAGTAATTCAATTTCACAACTAACCGATCAAAACTGTTAATTTATCCGATCAGACGGAGTTCACGAAACAGAGCCGACGATCCTAGCCGGAGTTCTGAGAAAGACATATGTTCGGTACATTCATTTCCAAAACTCTCTCTATTTCATCACATTTCAATCACTTATAAGTTCGTTAATCGAATATAACAAGGACAGTTGAATAATCGTTGTCTGTGTTTTTGAACGAAGAAGATGAAGTCGAACTAATGTATAAGTATAATTAAAACAAGATATATAACCGGTTAGACACACAGTCCAGCGGTGGACTGTGTGCAAACAACTATCACACGTCTCGAGTTCGATCCCTGACCCAACCTCACTCTCTGAAATAAAATGCTCGTTTTAAAACCAAACCGGGTTAACTCACTGAAAGATATTAAGTATAATAAAAACCAGAATATTAACCAGGTTAGACACACAGTCCAGCGGTGGACTGTGTGCAACGTTGAATCACAGGTCCCGGGTTCGAGACCTGTTATATGCAACGGTTCGATATAATTAAAACCTTTTTAAAATGAATAAATTCTGATTAAACTAAATAGTGTATAAATATAATTAAAAACAGAAATATTTCGGGTTAGACACGTAGCTCAGTTGGTAGAGCTGCGTGCAAGCGTACGGGAGGTCACGGGTTCGAGTCTCACCCAGCGCATACTTACACAAGACCGAACCGGTCAACAGTCAAAGTCAACGGTCAACCCAAAAAGTCAACATTTTTTTTATATTTTTATTTATTTGTTTTATTTAAAAATCAATTAAATGCTTAAAAATAACATTTTTAAAGTTAGAAAGAGACCTTAAACTCACAAAAATAAACCTAAAAATCCAATTAAAATTGTTAATAAAATCCACTTATTTACCGTACCTTTTCGTTATTATCTAGGTTAGTTATTCCTCGTCGATCAACTCTCTAAACTCGTGTGCATCCAACATCATCAAGAGAACGCACCCAATGTGAGTGAATCTCTACAAATTCCCCGTTTTAATCACGTTTTTGGGGTGTATCATGTGTCTTATTATTTATTACATTTAAACACTTGCGCATCCATCATATCCATAATCAAATGTGTATTCAACATGTATCAACTGTTTGTGTGGTTATTGTTTAGATTAAATTTATCATTTTCAGTACATACATTATCATAGGCCGCCGCTCCCCATTACCGATGAGCGTGAGTCGTTCCCCATTACCTATGAGCGTGAACGAGGCGTTGCCAACATACGATCGGCCCCGTTTGATTGAGCCTTGATCGCACATACATTTCATCATAGGCCGTCTGCTCCCCATTACCTATGAGCGTGAGCCGTTCCCCATTACCTATGAGCGTGAACGAGACGTTGCCAACATTTACATTATCATTCATGTTATATATTCATGCAAGGTGGTTTGTTATTGTATGTTATTGTTTGTTATTGTTATTGTTATTGTGTGTTTATTTACGTTTGCTCACATATAATTATTGCACAAATTTTCCATATTAAATACAACAAGAAATAAATAATAAATGTTTTCTAACAAGGTTCACTCGCCAACTTTTGTTGATCCAAAAACCATTTTTACACATGATACAGGTGGACAGGATGAAGCAAGGAACACATAGGAAAGTGCCTGAAGAAAAATAATGAAGTCTAGAAAGATGTATAGAACATGTTGTATTTGTATGATTTGATTGTATGATCTTCTTTAAAATTGTAATAATAAATATGAAACATTATAATAAATGTCATGAGCTTTGATGAAAACCCAATCATGCCCCGATCACCTTTTCCGCTGCGGGTCGGGGTGTGACAAAGGTGAAATTTTACCAAACCACAGAGACTATCCATGCATTTTAATCTAATATTTATATGAAACCCTAATAAGTGATTACGTAATTACAATACATAATATTTCATATGAAATACCAAATATTTCAGGTCCAATCATGTATTAAGGATAAATTATATACAAAACAATAGCCAAATCAACCGATAATAACCACATAATGTCGTATATTAGAGATTTAATCACGTAATAAAAGCATAAACAATAGTTCTTATAATTGAATGTGTAATTACATAATAAGCATAATTGTAATAACATCAATTATAACAAATTATATTGAATGTGTAATCACGTAATGGATTTATACTGAATGTATAATCACGTAATAGGTATTCAAAATCACGTATTAGTATTCAAAATCACGTAATCACGTAATGAACTAACGGGTATTCAAAATCCTGTAATTTTTTTTAAGAAAACTATAGCAATGGGGTGCTCGAATTAAAGAGAACGAAATGCTCGTTAATACGGTGTAATTTTTTAATAAAATATTAACGTATGAAAGAGTTATAGCCGTTTGAAAATCAATGGGGAAAGTTGTATAAGTGAGAAATGACAAAATTGTCCTTCAAGGCAAGGACACTTGTCCTCCTCCCTTGGTCACGTACACTTCGTACAAATCATTTGTCTTGTATATGATCCTTTACCATATTATGTATTAATAGAGTAAACTCTAGTTGATGGTTAAATACTTATTTAGCATCTGCATAACACATGATATGGTTTCAATTTATTTATTATTCTTTGACTATATTACTGTCTCGTGTATTACATGATTTGAATAATAGAAACTATTTTTTTTGCACAACACAATTAGACAAGTAGTTGTACATAATAATCATCTTAAAAACTTGCAATCTTTTGCTCATAATAATCAATACCTAACCTGCTTCTAAAGTGCTTAATCCATCATTTTTTTAGGAAGCTTGGTAATTATTTTTACATCGTGTAGTTAAACATTCAAAACATATTTTTATGACCCATAAGTTAATTTTCCATTATTTATTAATACAAATCAACTTATCTTGTCTCACATATAATTGAAAAGGCTGTTAGGCTATATTAATAAACTGTTAAGCTTTACTGATATAGAGGTATGGTATTGGATCTGACTCAAAAGACCGGTCCAATACAATTATCGCATTTTATTATGTTATTTATTATTCCGTACTACCTCGCGAAGCCCAGCGTGTTGTAGTTTATACTACACTAGGTTATGGGCTTTTAGAGACAACCCCTAACTAGGCCTGGCCCATTGAGGTTAGGGTTGCCTATGTCTCCTATATAAGGAGATCTTCACCTCATTATTAGAGGAGGAAGAGGCAAACACACTTTTTGTAGCTGGAAAAAGGGAACTCCTTCCCTATCGATCGTCTCTACATCCCCACTTTTCTCTCTTCTCCATTGCAGATCTAGGTTCAAGACAAAGAACAAGGGGTGGTTCTCGGTCTCTTGTGGAAAGTGGTGAGTCCGTGTTTCAACATTGGCGCCATCCGTGGGACCGGTAATAAACCGCACTTCGTTCTTCTTTTCTAAATCTCAATATTCGTGTTTTGGATCACATTCTCTGATCGTGGTTGCACATATTTTTCAATCCGCAAAGTCTAGTTTGCGACCTTCAAATCCGTGTTTATGAGGGTTTCATACGGAATAGGTTGAGGGCTCAATGTTGCGTATAGCCATACAATCCAATTGCACAAGGTATGACCCATAATGCATATTCTACTTTTTACTATAAGGTCTTGTCTGACCTTTTGCAAAAGACATAAATTAAGTTGGGAACATGATACATGATAAAAAGGGGGAGAAGCATAAGAAGACGCCCGGAGAAGAATTATTCCAGTCAACCGGAACCTGCTTCCCATTGTCAGAGCACTATTAAAAACCGGCGAAGACCGCTCTTCATCGGCAGGAGTACTCTTGCCTAATCACATACATAGAGGTCCCATAGACTTGGTTCATGCCACCGCGTCGCCGCCCTTCATTCTTCCATGCCGCCTACCTTCCACCCTCACGCTATCCCCTTCGAGCCAGCGGATGCATCAACAATCTTTAGATATAAAACCTGTGGATCCAGGCTTGTCCGATTTTTACAACTCTGGTTACAGCTTTACATCGGAACTCAGTATCGGAATGCCGGGTAACACGCGGTGATATGTAACCCTCCATGGAAGACATTCTATGCAACGCCATCTCCGGGGCATAACTTTATTTTTGTCACGCCACTATCACGGATGATGTTCAATGCCACGCTATCTCCGGCGGGTAACTTTCTATGTGAAGCTTCCATCGGCAGCCTATTTCTATGTCATGCCATCTCGAGCGGGCTACTAACTCGTTTGCGCCCACCACCCGCGCTACATGTGCGGAAACATCTGTAAATACTTTTAACTTCCATTCTGTTTAGATTAAGTATGATATGGCGACAAGTATACAAAAGAAGATTTTTGGTCGCTCAAGCTATGCGTGTGATTTAGCAAATACTAGATCTACAGTCTCTTCAAATAAGGCAAGAGAACAATCGGCTTGTGAAGCTTGCTCCACCGAACTGCGCGACTCGCGGTGTATGATGTTTATGCTGGAGGGCGTCTCGCCCGCCGCATGAGTCATTCCGACGAACAAGCTCCACCACTTCGGCGCGTGCATCATCTCCACCATTTGTTTACCTGTTTACTTTGTTTTACATAATATTATGATGTTCTAATTTATTTACTGTAATTTATGATTATGCATTTGTTTTCCTGTTTACTCTGTTTTACATAATAATATGATGTTCTGATTTGTTTACTGTAATTTATGATGATTATGTATTTGTTTGTGGTTGTTTACTCTATTTTCAATAATAATATTATGTTCTGATTTGTTTCCTGTAATTTACGATTATGCATTTGTTTACCTGTTTACTCTGTTTTACATAATAATATGATGTTCTAATTTGTTTACTATAATTTACGATTATGTATTTGTTTGTGGCAGTTTACTAGTTTACTCTGTTTTACATAATATTATGATGTTTTGATTTGTTTACTGTAATTTATGATTATGCATTTGTTTACCTGTTTACTCTGTTTTACATAATAATATGATGTTTTGATTTGTTTACTGTAATATACGATGATTATGTATTGTTTGTGGTTGTTTACTCTGTGTTACATAATAATATTATGTTCTGATTTGTTTACTGTAATTTACGATGATTATATATTTGTTTGTGGTTATTTACTCTGTTTTACATAATAATATTATGTTCTAATTTGTCTACTATAATTTACGATGATTATGTATTTGTTTGTGGTTGTTTACTTTGTTTTACATAATAATATTATGTTCTGATTTGTTTACTGTAATTTACGATGATTATGTATTTGTTTGTGATTGTTTACTCTATTTTACATATAAATATTTTGTTCTGATTTGTTTACTGTAATTTATGATTATGCATCTGTTTACCTGTTTACTCTCTATTACATAATAATATCATGTTCTGATTTGTTTACTGTAATGTACGATTATGTATTTGTTTGTGGTTGTTTACTCTGTTTTACATAATAATATTATGTTCTGATTTGTTTACTGTAATTACGATGGTTATGTATTTGTTTGTGGTTGTTTACTTTGTTTTACATAATAAGAAAAAGTGTAACGTACAATAGGCCTTATCGTACTATCGTACACGACTAGAATTCGCATGTTATATTAAATAGGCGTATACGTAAAATCTAGAAATCGCATGTTGTTGTTTATGGGTGAAATCGCATGGGATATATACAAATCTCATGGGGGTGGTTTAAATCACAAATCGCATGGTTGAAACGTAAAGTCGCACGTTGGAAAACAGTCGTGTACGCTTCGTACGATAACCCCTATATGTTTTACGTAATTTCTGACTCTGTCTCACTTCTCTTATATGTTTTACTTCGTTGTATCATAATCTATACATATATAATAAAATCATCTGATCTTCTATTTCGTTTACTTTAGTTTACGATTATGTGTTTAGATAACAATAAAATCATCTGATCTTTTATTTCGTTTACTTTAATTTACGATGATGTGTTTAGATAATAAAACGATTTGATCTTTTATGTTTCTTACTGTAATTGTAATTTACTATTGTGTGTTGGTGGGCTATTGGCCTAGCCACCTACGTGACTGTCAACTTGTACGACCGTTTGTTTTACGGTTATGTGAAGCCGGAGATGAAGCGCAATGACAGGACGAGATTGTTTTTGAGATCCCCGTTCAGGGGTTGACGAAAGATCAGATTAAGATGTTCGTCAATAAGAAAAACGTCTTTGTGTTGGAGAGTTCAAACAAAGAACGCTGTTATTCGCACCACGTGAAACTTCCTACTGAGGCAAATTTTGAGAAAGCGGTTTTTAAACCGGTTAAATTGGAGTTAGGGCCGGTTAAAGTGACGGTGAAAAATTTTAAGCGAAAACAAGTTGATATCAATTCCCTGAGCAAAATGATGAGATGATTTGTGTTGATAAATGATTTCACGAAATGTTAGTTTAATAAATTTCTAATTTGAACAAGTACCGTTTGTTGTTATTTTAATTTCCACAAATTATGCATTAAAGACACTTAGTTTTTTCTGTTTCAATTGCATGATGCGTTTATCAGATTGATTTCATATTTTATTGTAGCCTAATCATCCATATATGATGATGATGATGAAAACATAGGTGGTCACCTCACCACCCGGCCAAACCCCCAACCCATATGATTAACATAGTTAGTGGGCCAATATCCAATCCAATAAGTTGGGCTAAATTGGTAACTAAATAGTTTGAGTTGGCCCAGCATTCGTTTACAAAGGATTTGTATACAAAGGAGTAAAAGGGTTATTATTGAAATAAACAAGAGAGAAAAGAGAACCATTTCATACATACATCTCTATTAATCTACTGCGTAAACACATGTATACTATGCATATTACTATATATGTTTGTAACGGAAAAAGAAAATGTTAAATCCGTAAATTAGAAGTATTGTCCATCATTAACACCTCAAAATAATATATATTAAATTAATTTTGCCGATATTACCTTGACCCAAACTGGTTGATTAGTTACCGGCATTTTATTTTAAAATAAATATAAAATTGTACAAATAAATTGTATTCTGTATTTACAATATAAATATTTGATGTTAGTTGATTGAAAAAGAAAAGAAAATTGATGTTAGTGGAATTTGACATGGGGCAAATTTGGGGACACATGGATCCTGGGTTGACCCGAGGGCAACCCATCGGCAACTCGGCAAAGCAGCAAACTATCTTCTAGTTTTTTGACCATACCCATATGAAGATGATATTGTATCTTATCTAACTAGTTTAATACTCGTATGGTTAATGGGTATTTTAAGATAATAATACTTTTAGTTTAATACCCGTATGGTTAACAGGTATTTTAAGATAATAATACTTTTGTCCATTTTTATATACAGGAAGTGTTAACTATGATTAAAAAATAATATTAATACAATAACCAAAATCTATCTTTAAATCTATCTTTGAATAAAAACAAAATAGGACTTAGACGGTCATCTACAATATTTTGATTTACTTAAGCGTAAAATGCACAAAACATCCTTTATGTTTTCCCAAACTTGCAGGTTCCAGCGTTAATGTTTAAAACTTGCTGAAAACAGTTTTTACGTTTATTTTTGTTGTCGGTTCAATCCTTTACCACTAATCAAGTTAATTATTTCAGTTTAATTCCCTCACATGCCTCATATGCGAGGGTATATTTTTCATTTTAATTTTACTTCTTATAAAACCCAAAACACTGTAGTAATTTCTCTTCACCATCTTCAATTAAAATCTTACCCCCATTCTTCTTCATCTTAAATTGAAAACCCATGTCATCAAAACGGTTACGACAATCGCTAGGGTTTCAACGGTTGATTCGAGCAAGCACTTGTTAATGGTGGAAGGTTTGTTACTAGTTCATTAGTTCTCTGATTGCAGAGAGAATTTAATTGAAGAACATGCTTTCGATACTTCTAACCTTAGCTCATTCAGGAACTACATTAGCACAAGAACATTCAATTGCTTGTTTAAGAAATTTAGTTAAAGATGATGATGATTTGAAATTGTTGATTGCTAGAAAAGGTGGATTGATTAGTTTTGTTAAAAATTTAGAGCGGTTGAGTTTTTAAGTAGTTTAGTTGAGTTTTTAGGTGTTAGAACTAGTGCTACTTTCAAAATCGGATACAATTCAAATACTAGAAAGGAATGTCGTAAATAGATGGTCAAACTGGGTACTTTGTTACATCTGGAGAAGCTTGTGGCAATGGTTTTTCAATTAAAGATGAAGAAGAATCGGGTCGGATAGGATTTTTAATTGAATGTTATGAAGAGGATTTAAAATGGTACTCTAGTTTTTTTTGGGTTTTATAAGAAATATAATTAAAATGACAAATTACCCTCACATGTTAGGCATGTGAGGGAATTAAACTGAGATAATTAACTTGGTTAGTGGTAAAAAGATTGAACCGGCACCAAAAATAAACATAAAGGCTGTTTTCAGCAAGTTTTAAACATCAAGGCTGGAACATGCAAGTTTGAGGAAATATAAAGGACGTTTTGTGCATTTTACTCTTTACTTAACTATCTCTTAAATAAAATATACGCACCATTTTAGCATCCATACCACTTCATATCAAAATACCACTTCATATCAAAGTATGGTTGTAAAAGTCCCGTCTAGGCTACGAGTACTCCCCGAGTACTCGTTACAAGGTAGGCTACCAAGGCTCGTTCGTCTAGGCCAATTACTCCCCGAGTAATCTCCGCCTAGGCCGAGTACTTCCTGAGTACTCCTGAATCCGACTAGGGAGCGTCTACCGACTTCTACAACCATGTATCAAAGTAAACTACATTCTACTTGTTTCATAGATACCATATCTACAGGTGGAGTCTTTTCTAGCAGATGTCTATGATATACCGTATCTATAGGTAGAGTCTCTTGTTACATATAAACCATTTTATCTTGTTTGAATAAACCATCATTTTAACAAAATATGCACAAGAAAATAGAATAGATGACTAATCTTGACGAAGGAGGTTATATAGGATTATGTATTTTCATTAATGTCTCCAAAAATAGTCAACACATAATAATATGCAAATGAGAAAAAAAAAAGTAGTTGCATACTCATAGTTAGCGAATAAAGGCTTTCTGCAAATGAGAGGATTTATGGTTAGAATAAAAATATAAAACTAGTTCTTGGAAATTAATCTAATAACATATATATGTTCCAATATGCAGCCAAATGTAACAATTAGAATTCAAGATCTCAATGCTACAATGTGTCCCAAATGTGCCAAATATAAATCACATTATGGTAGATCCATTGAAATAAAAGTTGTAAATACAGTTACGAGAAAAAAAAAAGGTATATAAAAATAAGTGATAACATGTGCCTTATGTAAAATATTAGTTTTAGTTTTTGTAAAAGGTTACATAAAATACATACACACCGGTTAGACTTTAAATTCATCATTAAAATCAAAGGTAGGCCCATCGCTTTTAACCAAGACCCAAGCACCGAACCCGAATCGAAAAGACCGGACTCAACTAATAAGTGGCCCAATAAACCCGGACATGATTAAAACCGAACACATTTAGTCAATTTGGTTACTTGGTTGAATTTATGCAATTCAGTTAAAATCGAACAACCCAAAATATATTGCCTAAGGGTGTAAGGGATGCATGCCCAAAGAAATTAGGCAAAATTTTCCCCCACCCAATCATATTGTGTCATGTCATTTCTTCCCTCTTGCCCAAAAAATATAAGAGGTGCATGCCTAAAATAAGATTAGGCAAACTAATTTAAAAAAAAAAAGACGTGTGATTGGTTAAGAAGTAGGTGGGCCCCACCACTTACCCTCTCCATCTTCATTGCCGCAAGTGGCAACTCGTCCCCGCAAAACCTATCCCCCGATCGGCAAAGTGGTGATGGCGGTGGACATGCCGTGCGGCATGTGTGTTGCCGAAGGCACCCCGCACACCCTAATTAACACCCCGGACTTTTAGGTGTTTATCCATTACCATTATTTAAATTGTGTAGCCTGCCATTCTTGATATGTACTCCTTTAATACAAACCGATGTTCACATTCACAAAACAAAATCACCCAATTAATTAGTTTCATCAATAAATTTATAAAATCGTTTCTTTGTATTTGCGTGTGTGGATTATGTAATTTGTTTTGAACTCTTCAACAATTAAAATCCTTGCTTAAGCAACTTATTCACAGCTAAATGACACAAAAATGTTGGTATAAATTTGCAACGTGGTGGAGGAAATAGGGGGAGAGGTTGCGCAATTGTGATATGGGTTATTTAACGGAAAAGGAAACCGTCCCCAATTGTTCTAAAAAAAAAAGAAATTGCCAAATTCTTAAGCACCATCTAGTTATTATGGTTGAGATTTAATCTTAGAATTAACACCCTTAATCGACGATCCAGATCAATATCCAAAATGGTTAAAGGTTACATTTTAGGCGGTTGAGTAGTGGAGATAATGGGCAGCAAAAGATAGATGTAACCACCAACTGCAAAAACCAACCATAACCTCTGGGATTCGTCACAAGAGCGGTTATTTTTGTGAGTTTAAACGGCTACGATCAGCCGGATCCAATTGTGGAGATTGAATCAAAAGTTGGTTAGGCTACGTGGGCTTAATAATATATATTATTCCATACCCATTTGAATATGATATTGTATCCTATCTAAATTTATATAAAAAAAAACACCCACCGCTCATGACTTTATAGTCGAGTGACATCTTATGGTAGAATAAGGCTTAGCAATTAGGTCATGGGTTCGATTTCCACAAGAGGGGTTCTTTCCAGATTTATTAGATTTCCTTCTAAATTGATGTATAGATAAACATTATTGTCTAATGGAGATGGATATAATCTGCTGGTTCTGCTGGTGACACAATGACACTCTAATAATTTGTGAGTGATCTAAATTTTTCATTTAAAAAAAGACACCCCTTCGATTTAAAAAGACACAATGACACTCTTAATTTAATAGCACACCACTTCATTATAATAGAAAGAGACGTGATTTTTAACCAACAGGATTTATAATATTTTTACTTCACTATAATCAATATCAAACCACTTGATATTGTTTGCTAATTATATGTTCCGGTCAAAACATATATAATCCACGTGTTTTTTAAACAAAATGGTATAATATATAACATAATTTTCTAACCGAATCAACTTTTAAACAAAAAAGTATGACGCAAGTTGTTATTTGTAATATTATATAATTTGTACTTAAAACAAAAAAGTTGTACTTAAAAAAAACAAAAAAGAAAGGACTTGTAAGTTGTAAACTCGCTAAAAAATCGAAAATTGACAAGTCGTTGGAGTAGCGGCAAGTCGGCAACCGACAACGCATGTGCCGATGATCGGATATCATACCAAAATTCCAACACTTAATCCATGTGGCTTTGCAACCGTCTCAATTATTACTAACTTATTTTTGTATGATTAAAATTATACCATTTGGCTTCTTTCTAATAACCAGGTGCACTTTTAATTTCTTTTTGTTATATGAAGCTTTAAAAATACAAAATAGTGACAAATAGAACGTAGTAACCACATTTTGTCTTATTATTAGCATTCTATATTACATTATTATTGTTACAACTATTTTTAACAGGATATTGAATTTAAATGACGCTAACTTTTACCAATTAGGCGATAATTCCCAACTTCTAATTTATACACCAATACTCTTAGCTTTCAACTTATTGGTCGATATCACTCTCTAACTAACTTAACTCTAACCCAGTTAGTTTTTGATCTGATGTGGCCCCTTTTGCTGACGTGGCAGCTTGCGTGGCATTTTTTATGACATGGAAACTGATGTGGCAGCTGTCGTGGCATTTTTTGATGACGTGACAGCTGACATCAGCTAACTGTGTTAGGGTTCAGTTAGTTAGGGAGTGTTATCGGCTAATAAGTTGAAAGTTGGGAGTGCTGATGTACAAACCGAAAGTTAGGAGTATTATCGGCCAATTGATGAAAGTTTGAGTTATTTAAATCCAATATCTTTTTTTACTACTATCACTACTGCTGCTAATAATAATATCTACGTTTTTATTAATATCATCAATATTATTATTAGTGGTTGTTACTATAATAACGTCAACTCAGGAACACCTATTTGCATCTTTATGTTGGTATATTATCTACGCATTGGACATATTTAGACCAAAGTCCGATTATTATTATTGTTACTATCTAGAATTGAGAAAACGAATTTTTAAACTCACTAGTAGAACAAAATTTCATTCATTTTGAACCTAGCTAGATTAACAAGAAACTGACTTTTGTTATATTACCTAGGATTTTAGCTGACGCTAAGACCACCCAGTGTGGTTTCGCGTTCTCGTCACCTCACCATGTATAGCACCTCTTTCCCCATTGACTAGGTGTCAAAGGGGGGTATGGAGGGGGCTCCATCTCTTTAACGAGTGTCAAAGGGTTATGCATTTGGGGCTCAATTGTTCTCACCAATCAGATGTTTAAGAGGGGTTTTAAGAGGCGTTATCTCACACCATGCAAGTTAACGATAAAACTCTTAGGGGCTTTATACCACGCCACCCAACCTAAGTGCAAATCATTAACACTCTTGACAAATAATTCAATACAAATTAAAGCTACTAAAAACTGACTTTTGTTATATTACCTAGGATTTTAGCTGACGCTAAGACCACCCAGTGTGGTTTCGCGTTCACGTCACCTCACCATGTATAGCACCTCTTTCCCCATTGACTAGGTGTCAAAGGGGGGTATGAAGGGGGCTCCATCTCTTTAACGAGTGTCAAAGGGTTATGCATTTGGGGCTCAATTATTCTCACCAATCAGATGTTTAAGAGGGGTTTTAAGAGGCGTTATCTCACACCATGCAAGTTAACGATAAAACTCTTAGGGGCTTTATACCACGCCACCCAACCTAAGTGCAAATCATTAACACTCTTGACAAATAATTCAATACAAATTAAAGCTACTAAAAACATGTCATGATTATTAAATTACTTGGGTTTTAAAGAACTAGTTTATTACCTTACAATATGTGTTCACTTTGTCAATGCTAGTGCTGGTTTCGTTTAAAATAAAATATTTGATTCTTAGTAATTCTTTGTAAAATACTTGGTAGATTGAACTGATTGGTATAATTTTAATTTAACATTGTAGTTTTCTCGATTCCCGGTTGTTTTGCATTCTAGCATAAAAGAAAAGTAGTGAAAACAACTAAAACACTACGACGAGAAAGAGCAACATAAGATTACGTAATTAAAACATTCATAGTAAGTTCGTTATCTCTATACTTATAATTTAACTAACAAACATAATTTCTCATTTTTGTCTCTCATTTTTTCAAAACTTTCCACATTTCATTCCCCACATATATATCTCATATTCTTTAATAGTATATAATATTAAAAAGTAATAATAATAGTTTATATTAAATAATCTAATATAATAATAGTTTATGACCATAGTAATAATAATAGTAGAAGGAGATTAAACAACACACATCGATGTACATACACTACATAACGCAAATTAAAAACTCTTGTCATCGTTGTCTTTAACAACCATTGTCCTTTCTTGTGTCACCACATCTCTCTCATGACTAATGTATACGAAAACAAGAAACACTTTAGAAACACCCCCCCCCCCCCCCCCCCTTCCACACACACAAAACATTTTATTTTAAGATAAAATTTAATGTTTGTTGTTAGATTAAATATATTGTATGTATTTAGTTATGCAGTCATTATAATCACTTATATTATAAATAAATATTAAAAATAATATAATTATACCTTATTACTTAATGAATATTAATTGTTGATGGATTTTATTACTTTTACAAACTAATAAAGATTTTCTCTTAGATGTACTTAAGGAGATAATTAAAGAGCGTTAAATGTTAGACTCATAACGTAACATTATCACAAATCGGCCTCTCCTCTCTCCCAATAATCACGAGTTTATCACCATACGAACTCATAATCACAATCACTCATATACACCCTAAACAATAACCAAACCAAACTGACAATTATATCGTCTATATCTATCCCTGCTGCAGTCGTTGGCTTACTACGTACTAAAGGATACTAAATATTAAAACTTAAGAAATATGTAGACATGATAACAGAAGATTATATACAAGTAATGCGTTGTCCGCATGCTGTCATAATCTGGTAATTAAACCTATTATTATTTATTTAAAATTAATAATTGACCGCCACGTTTAGAAGCTTCATTTGTATAATTAATTTTTCATTTTCCACATTTTATTTTATTTTAGAGTAAATTGTCATTTTCGTCCCTGAGGTTTAGGCATATTTGTTATTTTCATCCAAAATGACACTTTTATACCATTTTGCCCGTCACGTTTGTAACTTTTTGTCATTTTCGTCCAAATTCCTAACCTGGTTACTTTATAACGTTAGATAGGTTATTTTTGAATGAGTAAATTGCCATTTTCGTCCATGAGGTTTGGGCACATTTGTCATTTTCATCTAAAATGATACTTGTAACTCCGACACTGTCTCCGGCACAACCTGCAACTGCGGCACCGTCTCCGACACAACCTGCAACTCCGACACAAACCCGCAAGTCCGGCACCGTCTCCGGCACAACCAGCAAGTCCGGCACAAACCTGCAAGTCCGACACTGTCTCCGGCACAACCTACAACTCCGGCACAAACCTGCAAGTCTGGCACCGTCTCCGGCACAGCCTGCAACTCCGGCGCCACCTGCAACTCCGGTAGTTGCAGGTGGTGCCGGATACGGTGCCGGACTTGCAGGTTTGTGCCGGAGTTGTAAGTGGTGCCGGAGTTGCGGGTTGTGCCGGAGACGGTGCCGGAGTTACAAGTGTCATTTTGGATGAAAATGGTAAATGTGCCCTCATGGACGAAAATGGCAATTCACTCTTTCAAAAATAACCCATCTAACGTTATAAAGTAACTAGGTTAGGCATTTGGATAAAAATGACAAAAAGTTACAAACGTGAGGGGCAAAATGGTATCAAAGTGTAATTTTGGACGAATATAACAAATGTGTCCAAACCTCATGGATGAAAATGGCAATTTACTCTTTATATTATTATATTTCAATTTCGGTCACCAGTTTCTTCTTTAACCTGCAATTGAAACAAAACTCACCAAAACGAATAAAAGTCAAAGTCAAACCCCAATTCTCCCTCTTCATATTCTCCATAACACCTATACTTTTAGAGAGAGAAAGCTAGAGAGAGAGAGAGATGTACGGAGTACAACCGCCGAATAATTCCGGTGAAGCCGACGGCGGTGCAACGGCGGAGGTGATCCGTACATATCAGACATGGAAAGGAAGTAACGTAAGTTTTGTATCTTCAAATTGAATCTCGATTAATGAAGTTTATATGATCGTTGATTGAATTTAGTAATCGGAGTGATCCGATTTGCTGATTGTTGACTTGTTGTTGATGTAGTGTTTTGTTTTTGGAGTTTAGGTTAGGTTTTGTTGCTAACTGGATGCATGATTGTGTTTTAAGACTCTGTTTAGTGTGTTAGGGCTAGTTATGTAGCTGTATAGGTGTATGAAATAGAAGAGTGTAAGTTAGAGGATGTTATACGATAGATTTGAGATAAGATGATTGTTGCAAGCGGTTTATGGTTTATGCTTGTAGCTAAACATGTAGGTACATGAGATTGAAGGCTGTAAGTTAATGGATGAAATATGATAGATTTGAATTAAGATGATTGTTGTAAGCAGTTTACGGTTTATGTTTGTAGCCAAACTTGTAGATACATGAAATTGAAGACCGTATGTTAATGGATGAAATAGGATAGATTCGAATTAAGATGATTGCTGTAAGCAGTTTACGGTTTATGCATGTTGCCAAAGTTAAATGGATGAAATAGGATAGAATTAGATTCATATTAAGATGATTATTGCAAGCAGTTTATAATTTGTTCTTGTAGCCAAACATGTAGATACATGAAACTGACTGTAAATTGATGGATGAAATACGATTACGACCTATTCATATTGAGATGATTGTTGCAAGCAGTTTACAGTTCCAAAGTTTGATATAGGATATAGATTGAAATTAAGATGATCATTTCAGGCAGTATATAGTTTATGTTTGTAGAAAAAGATGTTGATACAAGAATATGTAGACTGTAAATCAATGGATGAAATACAACGAGTATTCAGATCAAGAAGATCAGAGCAAGCAGTTTTCAATTTATGCTTGTAGCTAAACATACATGGCATTGAAGACCGTAAATAATTGGATGAAATACAGTATATTCAAACATGTAGCAGTGACTTTGTATCATTATAATTTTCTCTAAAATTTTACAATTTTTAATGTACAGGTATTTTTCCTCGGTGGAAGATTTATATTTGGACCAGATATACGATCAATCTTCCTGTCACTATTCTTAATAATTGCACCAGCTGTAGTTTTCTGTGTATTTGTTGCAAGGAAGTTACTCGACAAGTTCAGCCATCATCTCGGGATATTGGTTATGGTCATAGCAATTGTTTTTACAATTTATGTAAGTTTTCTAATCATCTTCATGTTCTAATCAAATTACCGTTATGTTCATATTGAATAATGACATGAAAACGTTGGTTTGCAGGTTGTAACGCTGCTTTTAGTAACCTCTTCAAGGGACCCGGGTATAATTCCACGAAACACACACCCTCCAGAACCGGAAATAATAGATCAGAGCCCAGAAGTCGGGTCAACCCAAACTCCACAGTTACATCTACCTCGGTTTAAAGAAGTAATGGTCAACGGGTTCACCATCAAAGTCAAATACTGTGATACTTGCATGCTTTATAGACCACCGCGTTGTTCTCATTGCTCAATATGTGATAACTGTGTGCAACAGTTCGATCATCATTGCCCGTGGGTCGGCCAGTGTATTGGATTGGTAAAACCGCAAAACACAACCTTCTGTTTCTGAAAATATGTTGGATTTTGTAAGTATAAACTATAGTGATATTAAATATTAATTTTCTTTTTCTTGGTGCAGCGTAACTACCGGTTCTTTTTCATGTTTGTGTCGTCAGCAACCCTGCTTTGTATCTATGTTTTCGCCTTTTGTTGGGTGTATGTGATAAAGATCAAGAACAGTGAGGAAAAATCGATCTGGGGTGCGTTAATCAAAACTCCCGCTTCGATTGCGCTAATAATTTATACGTTTATATGCGTTTGGTTTGTTGGTGGTCTTACGGTCTTCCATCTTTATCTCATCAGCACAAACCAGGTGAATCACTAGTCCTTTATGAGCCATTTCGCTTGCAAGAAAAACTTTAGAAAATTATATTGTAATGTTTTGTTGTCTTGCAGTCAACATATGAAAACTTCCGGTACAGATACGATCAGACTGTAAATCCATACAACCGAGGAATAATCGAAAACTTCAAGGATGTGTTTTGGCGTAGTATTCTTCCTTCCAAGAACGATTTTAGGGCAATTGTGGTAAGAGAATCGGAATCCAGATCCCGGTCTTCAACAGGTGGTTTTGTAAATTCAAATGTGGAGAAAACTTTAAGTGATATAGAAATGCGTGATAGGAAGGATAACGGGTTGGGTCGGGTTGATCAGTATGATCAAACAGGCCAAGGTGAAGGTCGTAGTGATCTACGTGGAAGTCACCCTCGACGGTCCAGCTGGGGAAGGAGAAGCAGAAACTGGGAACTACAGAGTGATGTTGCGTCAGTTGCATCGGGTCTTGGTGAGTCGAACAGGATCGTTGGTGGAAGTAGTGGCAGCTTGGGTGGTCAATTGACAGGTCAAAGTAGGCAATGACAGGTCAACGTTCATGTAATGTTTTCATAGTTGTGGTTTGTTTGGCACTTATTTTTTGGTGAAATGGGTCAATTGTTGTGTACAGAATGGAGAATATAAGCAACTCCTGACTTGTGATATTTATGTGTGGTGTCTTGTTAATTGAGATTATAGAATATAGACACTAGTGTACATAGCTTTGGGCTCTTCTATATGTACTATATTCGGTTTTGCTCTTATCCTCACCCTTTGTTCGACGGATTGAATTTTGAGATACAGGAGTTAATCGAATTTTAAAGCTGAATTCAAATTTGATTCGAAGAATCGATTTGAATGATTCGATTATACATAAAAATAGGGTCTTTGGATCATGTGTTACAATAAACAAAAAGTTCAGTATATCTTTCAATCTTTAGTTACAAGTCTCATTGACTTATAAATTATTGTAGCGGTTAAATCACAAACTATATATACATGTATAGAAAGATTCAACTAATAATCAAATATTCATTGTAGCGGTTGTCAAAGATTTTCTCGACATCCAAAATGGCAAACATGGGTAATGTCAATTGTGCGGGCCTCGGTCTTAGTAAATGGATCGCCAACTCAAGAATTTCCTTGTCATAGGGGCCTTCGACAAGGTGATCCTATATCTCCATTTCTATTCGTACTAGCTATGGAGGCGATGACTGGGATAATGAAGGAGGCATGTTCTATTGGCTTGTTCAAGGGTATGTCTCATGGTCCATCCATGTCTCATTTCTTATATGCCGACAATGTTTTTGTGGGTGAATGGTCGTTGCAAAACGTCCTTAACCTAAAAAGACTTCTTAGATGTTTTTACCTATCATAGGGTCTTCGGGTCAACCTTGCAAAGAGCAACTTGTATGGGGTTTGTATAGAAGAGGCACGAGTACAAAGCATGTCCGAAGTGAAAGTCCTTGCCTTCCTATGGCTTCGGGGCAGATCTAAAAGGAGTGAAATCACATGGGAGAGCTGGGTATCTTTTGATTTCGTGTGTTTGTGTTTGTAAACCCTTTGATGTATGTTTGTACTGGTGGCGGGTTAACAAGTTGTTAATATTTAGTTGGCCTTTCAAAAGAAAATAATCAAATATTCAATAATAAGTTGTCTGATGTCTGTTGCGACAACTGTATATTGTGTTTTTTAATCAACGACAAGACGTCAAAACCTCATGTCACATCGAGAACACTAATTATTGAAGTATAAACACTAATTTATTGTGATAGACATCAATAAGTCATGCATCATCTAGTCAATATAGTGGTTATTAACAACTTATTATGATCACAAAACGGGTTCATGATTTATACACTTTCGGGCTTGAAAGAAAACCCACAAAACGAATCAGATTGCATTCAAAAAACTATAATACAAAAAAAAAGGTGTTGAAATATTTAGACTAATGCAAAAAGATGAACTTCAAAATTAAAATAACATTTATTATGATTTATCTACCTTCCTGTTGCGAAAAACTGCTTCTTTACTTTTGAATCTTAGATCCATATTTAGACTAATGGTGGATGGTAAAAAGGCCCGTATGAACTTACGAGAAGACGTTGTTTGTGAACGGGCCCTCTTATGCTTTCTTGTTGACAGCCCGTCAATGGTCCCGGGTTCTTTGACTGATTTGGAAGATTTTGAGTCGAAAACTGATGAGCTAAATGATGTGCCATCATCTGTACCGAAAGAAAGCAGCCCGCCATTGTGTGACATGTCAAGAGGATGCCCGACAGCTGCATCTCGATGAGGTGGCGGGAATTTTTCGCTCTTGCTTTTGGTATCTGATTGATTTACACCTCTCCATCTCTGCAAATGAAACCGAGAAGTGGAACATTTTTTAACTAAATATTCAAAAGATCATTTGACATTAAGTAAATATACGTATAGAGTAAAATACCATTTTCGTCCCTGAGGTTTGGCCAGTTTTGTGACTTTTGTCCAAAGGTTTGTTTTTTCCGCATCTGAATCCAAAAGGTTTGAAATATTGCCATTTTCATCCGGCTCGTTAACTCCATCCATTTTTCTCCGTTAAGTCAGGGGTATTTCTGTCTTTTCTGTTAACTTAAACCCAATTCGGTCTTTTTTACTTTATGTACAAGCATTTAGCATAATGTACAAGTATTCAAACGACCGAATTGCCCTTTAAGTTAACAAAAAAGACGAAAATACCCCTGATTTAACAGAGAAAAATGGATGGAGTTAACGAGCCGGATGAAAATGACAAGATTTCAAACCTTTTGAATCCAGATGCGAAAAAAACAAACCATTGGACTAAAGTCGCAAAACTGGCCAAACCTCAGAGACGAAAATGGCATTTTACCCTGTACGTAAAATTAACTTACATCTACGTTGGATTGGATCTCTGCATTTGCCTCTGGAGCTGGAACTGCTAGGCCCACGCGATCACGGGTTCTTGGTTTTTTATTTCCGTCACCGGCTTGCGATTTTGCACTTAGACCTCTTTGCCTGTTGGAAAGTTGAAATAACAATGCAAATTGCATCAACATATAGGGAAAAAAAGGATATGAAGACAAAAAAAAATGAAAAATGAAGTTAAAAACCTTCTAGCTTCCTCATCCCGCAATTTTACATCCAATTCTTTACTTGGAGGGTATTTTGGTAATTCTGATGGCTCACAAGCATAAGGTTCAGTGGAGAAGAACTGTTTAGACAGGAACACAAGATTTAGAAGGAAATGGGCCAACTCAGCAGCTTTTTGTCCTTCCGGACCCACTTAAATTAGAGTGGATTCATTTTAGAGGTGGCAGTTCAGGTCAAAACAAGTACTTTCATTGTAATGTGTCAAAACTGGTCGGGTCGGATGGATCGGGCCAACCCACCAACAACGTTTTTAGATTCTTGTCCAATTTTTGCTAATTTCAAGATAAGAAATGTATTTAATACGTATGAAGATTTTGTTTTATTTAATATATAAGATAAATTTCTTTCATGAGACAATTTAAGACAATGTAGGCCTCATAGCCCACGATAAGCGGCCTTTGACCAGTTTCATTTTCAGCTAATAATTTATGTTTGACCCAGTTGACCCGTTTTCCATATGAATGAGATGAAACGTGAAAATGTCACCTCTAATCCACTCATTTATAGATTCATAATCACACAATGAACATGTGTTTTTGTATTAAAAATGTGCAAAACTCACATCGCTGCTGAGAGATGCTGCAGCAGATACGCGTTCATCAGGATCGATTGCGAGAAGACTCTCTAATAAAGGAAGAGAAGAAGTAGGAAAATCCTTAAAAGCTTCTTTTGTACATCTCTTGTACGGCTGACGTGGCTTAAACAAAGTGGTGTTTGGCAAACGGTACTTCTTCCAATATTCCTCTGATGGCGAACCACATAATTTAAATATCTTGTGTAGTTGTTCAACCTAAAGTCAAAAAATTTCCAAATATTAATATATCATATATCATATATCATACTTGATATATTATAGCATCCAAAATGTGTCTGCTTTCTACCTCTGTGCGACCCGGCATTATCGGTTTCCCAGCAAGAAGCTCAGCCAAAATGCAACCCGCACTCCACATGTCAACACCGACACCATAATAAGTAGCCCCGAGAAGAAGCTCGGGAGGTCGGTACCAGAGAGTAACAACACGGCTAGTCATCGGTTGCTTATTTTGTGGATCATAAAAACATGCTAATCCAAAATCTGCTATTTTAAGAATCCCATCATTGTCAATCAACAAATTAGACCCCTTGATATCTCTATGTAACACACCATTCTTATGGCAATGATCAAGCCCAGAAAGTAACTGTTTGATAAAGCACTTAACCTACAAACAGATTCATTTCATCACATTTTACATCAACAACATAAGATAAACACACAATATCACCAAGAGGTTTTCATGATCGGTTACCTGAGGCTCTGTGAACTTGACACCTTGTGTAGCAGCAAGACCAGCAAGATCATGTTCCATGTATTCAAACACGAGGTAAAGACTGGAAGACATTCTAGAAGTAACCAATCCTTCGAGCTTTATAACATTGGGATGATTAAGCTTTTTCAGTATCAGAATCTCTCTAGCCATGAACTTAACATTCTCTGGCTCTAAAGTATCAACCCTAACTTTCTTCAAAGCAACTATCTTCCCTGTGATCAAATCCCTAGCTTTATATACATTGCTATATGTCCCTTGCCCAATCTAATCATCATCAACACGTAATTCATAAATTAATTCCCAATCAGGCATAAAAATTAGAATAGAAATCAGTCATATATGGAATCAGAGGTTTACAAGTTAATTCGCAATCAGACACAAAAATTAGAATATAAATCAGTCATATATAGATTCAGAGCTAATTCAAGAGCTAGCATACTTATGAGCTACATAAGGTAAAACAAGGCAGAAAGGGCCCACGCTTTAAAAATGCATAACTTGGGCTACCACCGGAGTTACGGGGCCCAGAAGCAAGCAACAGAAAGGTCTAAACGAGCCGGATCGAGTGACAAGCAGTGTTCGGGCGGTTTGGCTCAGCTGTCAGACCCAAATTCCACTAAGTCCCCGATTTCGTCAACAAGATTTTTCCCCAAATTTTGCAAACTTTAGCATTTTCCTTTCATAGCTTAAAAGGCGTAAATCATTGAATAGCATAATTTACTTCTATTTATGGTATTAATCTCAATAAATTCTAGTCAATTTGTAATTTTGAAAATTTCGCTAACCTAATAGATTTACCTGTTGTATTGGTTTCATCGTAAGGAAATTTATCGAATTCTTTTATTTATTTGTTTCCGCTCAGGTTTACGTATTATTTCACAATCAAGCACAAAAAAACTAGCATATAAATCAGTCATATACATATTCAAAATATAAATCAGTCATAACATATTCAAAATGTTTACAAATCAATTCACAATCATGCACAAAAACTAGAACACAAATCCATCATACACACACATTCAAAAACATTTACAATCAACTTACAAATTACCTTATCAAGCTTCTCAAACGAATTAGCACGACGAGGCGTCCAATCTCTAATAACCTCACCAGCAACATCAGAGAGCCACGACGGCCACACCGGAGCAGCATTCAAGCTATACTCCTTCTTCAACCGCCGTCCTTCCGCCGCTCGAGCATCTCCAGCAACCACAGCTTGCCGGATCCTCTTCTCAACCGTTTTATCAACCCTAGCTCCGTCCGATCTAACCTCCTCTACGTTTTCTCCAGTTTTCGTATCAGTAACGGTTGTAGATTGAGCTTCCTGTTCTCTGTCACGGCGGACGGTTGACTTTGACCGGCTGACGGTTGACTTTGACCGGCGATCTGCTGTTGTACCGAGCACACAGCCCATAGCTTGAGCTAATTCGCCATACAGTGTTGAACGAGGTACCTAGGGTTTGGAATAACCGTTAACGGTTTTGATTGTTGTTTGTGCATTAGGAGGTTTGAGAAAGTGTAATTGTGTAACGGCCGGTAGGAGCAGTGAGAAGATTTGCTGGTGAAAGATTCCGGTGGTGATTTGCAGTTCAAGTTGCACTGAAATTCTAGAGAGAGAGAGAGAGAGAAAGAGGAAGAAGACGAAGCTAAAAAAGGAAGTCAGATTTTTTAGTCTTTTTTCACTCTGTTTAGATTTGGATTTTGATTCGAGTTGTTTTTGTCAATGACTTTTTGCCCTTGGTTTGGTGTATAATTACGTTTTTGCCACTGTGGCTTCATTAAATTAACATTCCCTAAAGTTTCGTATTTAATTCAAGAAAAAATGAATTCTATGTGGTGCAAACGAGCCGAGTGCGAGTTTATTTCATTTATGAAAGCTCGAGCTTGTCTCGTAGGTAACTTTTCAAATTAAAGCTCGGCTCGTTTATCATATCTTAATTAATTTATATTACTTATAACTATTATTTTATATATAATTTGGTATTTTTTTCATAAATTTTATAAATATTAATCAGTAGTATTTAAATATTAATAAAACAAATACATAAACAACAGACTCGTTTAGGCTTGCGAGTCGACGTGAGCTCGATAAGCGAAGCTCAGGCTCAGGTTCGTTTATTAAACGAGCTTGTTTTCTAGGCTCGGACTCGATCTCGTTTAAGCTTGGCTTGTTCGAGTTTTTTTTCAAGCCGATCTCAAGCAGCTCGACTTGTTTGCACCCTCTTAATTTATAAGTGCGGTGTATGGTTTGAAGGGGTCTGTTGAGGGCTTGAGGCTTTATCAATTATTGTGTAATCACTATCTTTTTAAATTTGTGTATTTATTTACTACTTTAATATGAAATTAAATATTAAAAAGTATAATTAATATTTAAAAGAGGGTAAACTTTGATTAATAATAAAAAAAACCTAGTTTTATTGTGTATACAAAGGATGTTTTGCATTTCTGTAGACCGTATCGTCATACGGTTTTCAAGTATCTGTTTGTTGCTTATCAATAGTTTTTCATTGATTTACTCAGATTTTTATAATTCAGTTAAACTAAAATGTAGTTGGATTTAATATACTGTAGTTGGCAAGTATACATAAAACATATTTATTAAAAGATATGATAGTGATTTCCCTGTAATTGTATTAATTACATGATTATATATATTTAGAACTTGGACAAAGATCACAATCAAATTTGACTCTAGTTTTTAAATGAATAGGATACTTTCGAAGTTAGTTAAGTGGGGTCACCATGTTAAGTTCTTAATGACATATACAAAAATGTTAAAAAGTCTCTTTTGTATTTAAAAGCTTACGATGAAGCAATTACAAAATGACTATGTACATTTAATTTTATTTTTTTAATGACAAGGAACGATGTGTCAACCATCATGACATCAGGCACTGTGGTCAAAGTTGACTACTCGACCGTCGCAAGCCACTTGGTTCTTTCAAATGTGTGGAAACCTGGCCTTCACCCGCACGAAGGCACAGCAGTTGAATAATCGATAAAACATGGCCTCCCATCCAAGACGAACCGGCGTCACCCGTATTCGCCCTTCACCTGGATACCGCAAAAAATAATAGGAAGAGTCTGAGTTGAACCTGTGTCACAAGGAACACCAAGTCTTTCAATTTAAAAAATTATTTAACACATCATAAAAAATTATTTAACACTCCAAGACCATTTTTTTGTTTTTTTTCATATATATATTTTTTATCTTTTTTCAAACTTAAAATCGAACAAACCAATTTTGTATTGTTTATAAATACTGAATTGGATTTAAAGTAAGGAACAAATAATGACTATGAGATGAGAGATTGAGATTTAAGATAATAGATCCGACATAACATGTTACTCTTGTTAATGATTTACATATAACTGTTATAAGTATGATGAAATTTAATTGTTTTAATATTATTTACATCTTCCTATTTTAAAAAAGAAAAGTAGCTAATAATTGGAGGTTTGTTGCATATATTTTATTGTCATTAAATATAATAAATATTAAATGCAGAATATAATTATTTTAATCAAACTGCTAATTACTTTACTTGAAACATCATGCGAAAATAGCAAAATGTTCTTCCATGTTGTTTGTTAAGTCTTATATTAAGTTAGGATTGACAAATGAAAATTTAAAAAGTATCACGAGAACAAAGTAATTAAATCACTGTGCAAATTAGAAATTTTTTTTAAAGTATACTTATATTTTAAAAAGACATTTTTTTAACATTTGATTCGTCTTTTTTAGCGATAACAAACGACCTGCAATCAAGGAGCTTGCAGTTTAGCGGGGGCAAAAACAAATACTACGCAACAACAAAAACAAAGTACATATCAAAAGCTCTCAAATTGGCCCAATCTAAACAACGACACTTCGACCTTGACCTACTGTTAATCCAAACATTACTAACCGACTTGATATCCCCAACGATCTTCTCCATTTTGACAGGTATGTTTTTGGATGACTTTTTTCTGGTAGTCTCCACTTGAAACTGTCTTGTGAACATCAAACAAGTCGGTGGCCGAGAAAGTGTAGATCGGAGAGATGTTGCACCATTCATTTATGTGTTTCCAGAGAATCGTCGCCACATTAGAATAAATTACATAAAGGATGTTTGTGACTATAATAAATATTAAAGTAAGTTTATTATAATAATAGATATTAGGGGGAAAGGTCAATTGTCCTTTTTACCTTTACACTTTTCAATCTCACCGTGTCACGTCACTTAGATCATCCACTACTTTAAACTATTCTCTTTAGTGACACCACTTGCCCTTCATACCCTCCTCTTTTCTTTTTCTTTTTTTTGCTTAAAAACAATAATTTTAGTTTTAAAAAAAATTACTAATAGTTTAAGTTGTTTAAAATAAATTAAGTTTTTGTTTTATAAAATATAAAACATTTAAAATATATAAAGACTGTTTAAAAAATCAAAAACATAAATTAATTTTCATCACCAACAAACAATCAATTCCATAATAATATACAACACTTAAATTTTAAAGGCTAATTAAAAAAATAAAAATAAAAACCCAAAACCCCATCTTTTTTCAAAACTGTCTCTTCTCCAAACCCTACGTGTCCATCCAACTCCTACCCGTCAGGCACCACCCGTTGTACCAACGACGGTGTAACCCGAGCAAGTAACGGGTATCTACTGCCACCAGATTAGTCGCCCCCCCCCCCCCCCCCCCCCGCCTCTTAGAGTGTGATGGGAGAAGTCAAACCGCACACCCCATACGATTAATTTAGATTAGGAATATAAAAAAATACTTGAAATGTGGATAACATAAACATTTAGGTTCGCTTTACATCTTGTATCTGATATTTACTACTTTAACCTTTTTGTTTTGTTTTAGTGAAATGTATAAATAAATTAAAAGCACTACAAGAAATATTCGAGGTTTTTATCTCTCCATGGAATGATTGAATCAATTGAGAACCAATTCGTATGTGAGAACCTTTTTCATATCTAAATCAGTACTATTCCATTCCAATTACACCATGATACCCTCAAAGATGTATTGAATCAAATCCCAAATTGATGGATTAGCGTGAGCTTATCCATGCGCTTACGCACTCTTCAGATATGAATTGATTTCCCGAGTGATCCTGGATTCTTTTGATGGGCTTCGAAATCCTTTCGATGACATCTGTTGTGTTAAAGGTATATCTATATAATCGGATCTATTATATAAAACATGTGGTAGCAATAATAGGTAAGAGTGTAACAAGTTGCAAATTTTGCCTTTGTGTGACATATTGACAAGTATCAAAGTTTAAATTTTATAAATAAAGTGGTGGACGGTGGGTTACCGTTATCCTTTTATACAAATCATCATAGGAATAAACAAAAAAGAAGAACTTTTTATGCAAGGAAGAGATATTCCCATTATTACTTCCACTTAAAATCAACCCAACATGATTAAATGCCTTTTTTTCCTTTTACAAATGTCAAGGGTGCTTTATGCATGTTTCAAATAGGGAGAAAATTATCATTTTTAAATGGAGATATGATATAAAATCTTGAAAACAAGAGCATAAGGTGTTGACCCAACAACGTTGTGGTTTCACATAATATAACATGTTTAGAGATTTGTTTTCGTGCAACAATCCAAGACGTGCTTTGGAATATTTTCCTAACCTCCAAATCATTTTTAGTTGCACAAGTTTCGTGTTTGAACACGATTTTGATTATAAGATTTGAAATATCAAAAGAAATATCACTTCATTTCGATGTATTTTTTATTGATTCACTGACTGACAAAACTTTTTATTTCTTATAGTTTGATTCTTAAATTGTCGACGATAGAGTAGTTAAAGTGAATGCAAATAGTGTTCTATTATGATCTCCTAGTTCCATATTCGTCTTTGTATATATGTTAAGTTTAACTTTCATTTTCGTCTATTTTCGTTAAAATGGAGTTATCACAACTTGTTTGAACATCAAGTCGTAATACAATGTAATAAATAAAATATAGAAAACGTTATTGATGAATTTAGGGTTGGCCTTTGTGTGTGTCGGATGGTTGACCGCACAGGCCCATTTTCAAGAGAGGACCTGTTTTTTCCATGTTTATATACTGTAGGTTGATAAGTTCGGCGATCACACTTTGTTTCTTCACGCCTTCCTTGTAAGATTGTAATCAAACTCTTAAATTATTTTTTAGTTGTCACACATGGCTTTCGAAATCTACAAAACCCTCCACCGTGACTCCCAAATCAACTGGTTTGGTAGGAGGCACCCCATGACCATCCAATGTGGAGGTCATGGGTTCGAGTCCCACTTTATGCAATTTGTTTCAGGTGAGCAAGGGGTTTTACTTTTACCACAGTATGCCTTATGCGATGGGTTTCCCTTGGAATGGTGGGCGAGTGGGTCATCAGCGTTGTCTGTGTTTGCATGGTATGAGTGGTCTTTTGCCAATGAGTTTACCCGGGTTATTGGACTTGTATATTGTATAGTATTCACTGGCCGTTAAAAAAATATTTTCAGCAAGTAGTACTTTCTGATACTGTATTTGAAACAATTATTCGAATCCCTTACGATGCGCAACTAAAATAAGTTCTTGCTAATGGTAAAAATGGTGGGTTTATGTTACTATCAAGATTGTTCAACCGAAAATAAAAAATGAACACAAGTCAAAGGCAAAAGTCAACCAACGAATGAATGTTTGGTCAAAGTTAAAACGGTCTTAATCTAATTAAGAGTAAACTGTCATTTTGGTCCCTGAGGTTTGGCCGTTCTGCCAGTTTAGTCCAAATTTCAAATCTTTTGCCATTTTGGTCCCTATGGTTTTGTTTTTTTGCCATTTTGGTCCAAAAGTTAAATTTGGCCAGATTTCTAGAAGAAAAACCTGGTCTTTTGTCCTTTTCTGAAAGGATAATTTGGTTATTTTAAGCATATATATATATATATATATATATATATATATATATATACATATATGTAAATAAAAATTTCTCAAAACTGTGTACCCCTCTCTCTCTCTAACACCCCCTCTGTCTCTCGCTCTTCTCTCTCTCTCTCTCTCATCTTCATCCCATTGCACCTTCAAACCCACATCAATGGCGATCAAAACAGAACAACCAGACACACCAAACTCTCCCAAACACAAACCTTCTGGTTCTACTTCACCATCTCAGTCTCAATCAACTATCTCTCTTCAACAAACCCCCACCAGCCCACCACCACAGCCACCATCGCCACCCCTCTCTCTAAACATGCCATCCACAGCCCCCCTTTTTTACAACCACTACCGACAGAGTTATCGCCTCTAACCACCACTACTTTCAGATCTATCATAACTGTCGTCAGATCTACCGCCACACCATCAAATCTGTCACCACCCTCTCTTTAAACTCCCTCCCTTTCTCTTTCTAAATCAAAACACCACCATCATGATTAAGATTCAGGAACAAGGATCTACAGATGATGGTGACAACCAAAGATTCAGATTACAGATCTAAAGTAAACCCTTAAGCTTACCACTAAAATCACTCCTGTGATTAAGCAAACTTCGCTGGAAAACGGTGGACTCTGACCTCGTTTTTTTCCTACCATTCTCTACACAATCAGTACCATTTTTGTATGCTTTTTGACTTGTTTCAATTCATAGAACAGAAGTCCTTTATCAATTTGAAGTAATAGCAGCACATTTCTGTTCGATTCGAGAGGTGACGGCTGCCTAGGGTTTCAACAGGTGGCAGTCGTTCGGTGGAGCTGGTGCAAGGTGGTGGTCGTGTGGTGGTTAGGTGGCACTGGTTGGTCGCTGGCGGTGGTGGAGTTCATAGTGGTGGTGGTGGTCCGGTGGTGGGGGGGTGTTGTGGCGGTGGTGTTATAGAGAGAGAAGCGAGAGAGAGAAAGAAGAGAGAGAGTCAGAGGTGTGTTTTAGAGAGAGAGAATGCGGAGACTTTTAGAGAGAGAGAGGGGTGTTTTGATTTTTTTTTCTTTATTTAATATATATATATATATTAATTAATGCTTAAAATGGCCAAATTACCCTTTCAGAAAAGGACAAAAACCAGGTTTTTCTTCTAGAAATCTGGGCAAATTTAACTTTTGGACTAAAATGGAAACAAAAATGAAACCACAGGGACCAAAATGGCAAAAGGTTTGAAATTTGGACTAAAGTGCCAAACCTAGCCAAACCTCAGGGACCAAAATGGCAGTTTACTCTCTAATCAATGACAAATGCTCCCACAAACATTTAATTTTGAGTTAAATGCTTGGTTGGTCCATGTGGTTCGCGAAAAATGCAGACTTGGTCCTAATGGTTCACTAATTACACACTTGATCCTAGTAGTTTTAATTTTTGCACTCGGGTGGTCTTTACCACTAACATTTGTTAGAATTCTTAGTTAAGTATATATAAAATTACTATATTACCCTTGAATAGTTAAAAAGATAAAAAAAAATAAAGAAGAGTGGCCCACTACTCATCTTCTCCATCACTCCCCCTCTCTCTCTCTTTCAAAAACCCAGTTACCACCACCACCACCTCTCCTTCACAACCTGCAACCACCACCACCTCCACCATATACCCACCTTCTCGCCGTCACCTTCGACCACCGCCTCTACCTCCACCGTATACCCACATCCTCCACCTCCACCGTAAACCCACCACTACCACCATCACCTTCAACCCACTACCTCTGCCGTCATCTTCAACCACTGTGAAACCAACACCACCATCGTCGAACCACTCCCCCGTCCATCCCCAATCCACCATCAGCAACCCCAAATAACCTTCACGCAGTTAACCTTCATCTCTGCTTTCCTCTTTCTCTCTATACGATCCTTTCATCTTCACTACCACTACAATTTATGATGCAAACACCAATTTCAATTTATGATATAAACACCAAATTCTCATATTCTAAAAGCAGTACAAAAGTTATGGCTTCACATACAGTCATGAACCTTAACAAATCACAAATAGCCACCACTAATAAATTTTCAACTAGTTTCCTTCTCGAGTTACTCAGAAAAGAAATAATATTATGCTAGTCACTCCAATTTCAATTTTTCTTACTGTGACAATCAATTAGTGAAAAAGAAAGGCAAAGCAAAAACCATACGGTGATCAAAGGTGACGGCAGAGGTGGGGGTTGCGGGTTGTGAAGGAGAGGTGATGGTGGTGACTGGGTTTTTGAAAGAGAGAGGGGGAGAGTGATGAAGAAGATGAGTAGTGGGCCTCTTTTCTTTATGTTTTTTTAAATCTTTTTAATTATTCAAGGTAATATAGTAATTTCACATATACTTAACTAAGAAATCTAACAAAGGTTAGTGGTAAGGACCACCCGAGTGCAAAAATTGAAACTATTGAGACCAAGTGTGTAATTAATGAACCACTAGGACCAAGTCTATAATTTTCGTAAACCACAGGGACCAACCAAACATTTAACTCTTTAATTTTCCATACACGCTTTTGAATCAAACAATTCCACATTTATAGTTTTATATTCCTTTGTTTCTACTTTATTTTTGGAATTTAATGTTTATTGAAGAAGTTTGTATCATCTTATGAAAGTAGGTGAGGCGTGTTTATTACCATTCAACAATAAAAATAAAGGATTTTATAACGTTAAAACAATAATCACAAATATTTATATAATTATTGTAATTTGTTAGTTAAATTAGGTTATTTAATTGATAAATGGACTCGTATACGTATATAACTAGTTGTTGCTCTGCCCGCGTTGCGGGGCGATGGTCGAATAATTCTCAATTAACTAAAAAAATACTACTATAGTTTTGCTAAAAAAAGACTAAAACGATGACAAGACCGTAATTTTGAGCTCAGGTCAAAACTGTAATTTCTCAAGACTAATGAGCGAGTGTTAGGCAGCTCGTTGAAACGAAAAAAAATTAAATTGAGTAACCAATTAAAACTAAACACTTTTATAGTTTTGCTAAAAAAACTAAAACTGTTGCGATACTGTAATTTTGAACTAAGAGCGAAGTTGTATTCTTTAACTGGGGTAAAATCATAATTTGCCAAATTCTAAAGTGATGCCAATATCGTAATTTGAACGGGGGCAAAATCGTTATTTTGCGTAGGGGCAAATTCATAAATTTGAACTTGGGGTAAAATCGTAATATAAATTTAAACTAAGGTCAAAAGCGTAATTTTGAGCTGTGGACAAAATCATAATTTTATTTTTAACTGGGACAAAAACGTAACTTTGAACTAAGGGCGAAATAATAATATTTGAAACGGGGGCAAAATCATATTTTTAAACTGAGGGCAAAGTCGTTATTTTTAAGTTCGGGGCAAAAACATAATTTTATTTTGAATTGGGGAAAAATTGTAATTGTGAACTGATGGCAAAATAGTAATTTTTAGCCGGGGTAAATACGTATTTTGAACTGAGGGTGAAACCGTAAATTTAAGCTGAGTAAAAAATTTTAAGCTGGGGTAAAATCGTAATTTTTAGTTGTTGGCAAAAGCATAATTTTATTTTGAGTTAGGGATAAAACGTAATTTGAAACTGGTGGCCAAACCGTAATTTTAAATTGGATGAAATATTATAATCTGGTTTGGTCCTATTCCCTCAAACTTGAAATTGTATAGTAGGTAGCCGCTGCCTGGCGCTATTCCCTCAAACTTGAAATTGTATACTAGGTAAATAAGTTTTATTGTTTAGTATGAAAAGAAAATTGTTGAACAATAAATTTGGATCACTGACGGATTACTGGAGTATTATCGTGTCACCAGCGGAAACACCCAATCATATTCATCTCCACTAGGAAATAATCTATATACACCAATTCAGGAGGAAACCCAATAAATCTGGGAAACACCCTCTTGTGGGAATTGAACCCAGGACCTAATGGTCTCTAAGTATTATTTCACCTTTGCCTATTGCATTATAGCCTAGTGGCATCTTAGGAGTGAGATAAGGCTTAGAGACCATGAGGTCGTGTGTTCGATTCTCACAAGGGGGTTTCCCGATTTGTTGGGTTTCCTCCTAAATTGGTGTATAAACATTATTGCCTAATGAAGATGGATATGATCGGGTGGTACCGTTGGTGGCGAAAATACTCCAGTGATCCAAATTTGTCGTTCAAAAAAAATCTTATTTCACTTCAAAGATGTCACTAAGCTATAATACCATGCGCAAAAGAAAAATGTTTTTACTTGTGAAAGTTTTGTGTACCATGTTTGTTTGAACACCTTTTATTTTTGTATGGCAATTTACTATACTACAAAACACAAATGGGGGAATAGTGCCAGACAGCTGCCTGGCGCTCCCCCATTGGACCAAAACCTTTATTATTTTTATACGCTTTAAAATTACGTTTTTGCCCTCAGCATAAAATTACGTTCTTGCCCCCTGTCTCAAGCCTAAAATTACGTTCTTGCCCTCGCTTGAAATTACGATTTTGCCCTCGATTAAAAATTAAAAATTTTTGTCATCCGCTCAAAATTACGTTTTTGCCCTGGTTCAAAAATAAAAATATGTTTTTTCCCCAGCATAAAATTATGATTTTGCCCTCTGTTCAAAAATATAATTTTTTTCCGTTTAAAAATTACGTTCTTGCCCCCTGCTCAAAATAAAATTATGCTTTCCTCCCCAGCTAAAAATTACGAGATTGCCCTCGATTCAAAATTATGATTTGGCCCTCCGCTTAAAATTACGTTTTTGCCCCCAGTTCAAAATAAAAAATATGTTTTTGCCCCCAACATAAAATTACGATTTTGCCTTTTGTTCAAAAATATGATTTTTCCCCGTTTAAAAAATTACGATTTCGCCCTCAGTTCAAAATTACGTTCTTCCCCTCAGTTCAAAATAAAATTATGCTTTCACCTCCAACTCAAAATTACGATTTTGCCCTCAGTTCAAAATAAAATTATGGTTTTGTCTCCAGCCTAAAATTACGATTGTGCATTTAGTTCAAATTCAAATTTGCCCCAACGCAAATATACAATTTTGCCCATGGTTCAAATTTACAGTGCCGCCGTTACTTTATCTTTTGGCAAATTACGATTTTACCTCAGCTAAAAAATACAATTTTCAGTCAGTTAAAAATTACAGTATTGCGATTGTTATACATTTTTAGCAAAACTATAAAAGTGTTTTGTTTTAATTGGTTGACTTGATTTAATTGTTTTTCGTGTAAAGGAGCTGTCTAACACTCGCTCATTATTCGGCCATCGCCCCGCAACGCGGACGTGGCATCAACTATAGTCAAAATCGTGACGTTTATGTTAATAGTTGACCAGAATTTTGAGCACAAATAGAAACTTTTTGTCTAGAAAATGAAAGTTATTACACCTTTAAACCCGAAAGAAAATGTCAGATGTGGCTTTAATATTTTGGTTATTTTCCAAACATATTTAAAAATTGTATATAGGAATATATAGAACTTATGAAAAAAAATATAAAACAATATATAGTAATATATACAACTTGTGAAAAAAAGATATAAACAAAAAAAAAGAGAAACATGTAAAGGAATAAATATAGAAGGTGGCCACCATGATTCGTTAAAGAAAACAGTTTGAAAATGCAACAATGTCATTTTCATATGTAATCAAGCATATAAGTTGAACTTAGAGCACCCACAATGTTATAAAATTATGAGTGTCTGAATACATGTGGCAAAAAGTACACTCCATGTCACAAGTTTGTACATTGTGGCAAATGTCGGCTTGAGAGGTCCATGGGGTTAGTTCTAAATCATATGGTCCCTTTGGTGGAATCTCAAATTCACTATCGTGGAAAGCCTTCATGCCACATGGTAGGGTTAAGGACGTGTATTATGTTGCTAAGAAGAAAGACTTCGAGAGGGATTTTTTGGTTTTGCTAGAGACGAAGGGATCACGGATGTAGAAGCAACCTTGCAAGCGATGAACTTTGTCAAATCAATGAGACAAAAGTTAATGTGTGTCTGGCGAAGTATGATAAGTTTCACCAAAAGATAGTTCAAGATGTGGATGAGGTTAGCAATGTTCAAGCAAGGTAGGCGACGACTCAGGTACAAGTGGGTCTGCAGTATATTCCAATTAGTAAAGGGGTCGGGTAGTCTTATATGGATGTGGCAGCATGAGCACCTTGGAAGAAGAATGGTGAAAAGAATGTGATTGAATATAACGACATGATTGCCTTCTTTCCTGGTCATTGTATCATGTTGGCCGTTATTGGAGAAGCGATGGATGTATTTGTTGTCGAAAGGCACTGTAAAGTGTTAGATCATGGACGTTCCAGTGAAAGCCCGATTAGTTATCCTTGGGGTTTGAAGTTCACGATTGTTTTTAAAGAAAAAAAATGGCACTTGAATTCATTATAAGGGAGGAGGTGTGGAGTGGCGCCTTTTCTTCTGTTGTGGTAAGGCTTGTACGAGCAAAAGACCAAAATCCGGAAGCCGACGCAACATGGGGTGTTGCTAATGCCCTTGCCTTGCATTGGTGACGCCGTTGTGCTTGTCAACGCCCAAAACGACTGCCTACGCCCCAACCGACGCGAGTTAGGGTGTTGGCGACGGGTTTCAGGCCGTCGACGACGCCCAGGACCCTGTTTACCCTGTTTCTTCATTTTCTTCGATCCCGGACCCGTAGCCCCGTTAAGCTTCCAAAATGCGCCCCAAACTTACCAAAGAGTTTTTGTGAGGTGCGGGTAAGGATGGAACTCGTATGTCAGCATGAATATGGATGAAATACGCATGTGTACATGTATGTATGGATTTAGTTGTGTGTACGTAGTTGGGAGTCGCATGCGAGTATGATTAGGGATGAGTTTATATGTAGGCATGTATGTACGGAATTTATATTCATGGATGTATGTGGCTAGGACTTGCATGTATGAATGTGTTAGCATGTAAGTTGTATATATGTGTATGGATAGAAAGGTATGTTTGTCGTATTGGATATTAACATAAGTGGACGAATGGAACTTGAATACGTATGCATGGGTTTAATTATAAGAATGAGATCTAACGATGCTCGCCATGTTGCTATTGAGAATGAAATGGAAATGAAGGTATATTAATAATGGGCTCTCGAAGGTTCGACATTGAAATCCAATGATGGGATTCGGATAGATAGCTGGATAGATCAATATAAGTGGAAAGGATGTGATGTGGATGTTTAATTATTCATGTATTAATTTATGTATGATGTCACCAGTTATTAATGATGTGGATGTATATGGTGACTGCAGGTTACACGGGTCATCCTTAAGGAATGCAAAGCGGTGAAGATCGAGTCCGTGCATAGATTGTACGAGAGTGTGGTCATCTAGTTTTATAAACGTATGTTGTATTTGATCTATTAAATAAGAATGAAAGATATAATTCTTGTAAAAGAGTCATGTAAATGGTTTTCAAACGTGATAGAACGTTTATAAAGAAATAATTTTTATTGTTTGCATTTTCGTTGCGTCTTTTCAGTTAAAATAGTTTACGGTCTTACATGGAAGAACATTATGGCACCAAAAGATTATGGTGGTTTGGGTTTCAGATCTTTGTGGGCCGCAAACATAGCGATGTTAGCAAAATGGCTGTGGCGGTTCAAAATGGATCCATAGTGCTTGTGGCGAAAGTGATATGGAGCCTGCACCATAACTCAAGAAGTTGGAACTTTTTTCCGGTTAAATTATCCGCTCCGGGACTGTGGAAACAAGTGGTAAACATTTCAAAAGATCTTGCTGAATTAGGATTGGACCTTTCATCTTTATTTCTTGGGATCCCGGGGCAGATAGGAAGATTGTATTTTGGAGAGAGGTATGGCCGGGAGAAAAGCCATTGTGCAACAAATTCCCAAGCATCTTTTTGTTGGAACGTCAGAAAGGGGCCACTTTAGATGACCGAGTAAAGATTCCGGATTGGGGTGTCGTCCTTCGTTTCAACTGGTCGAGACAGCCAACAACCCAAGCAGAATTATCTGATTTGAGTACTCTTTCTGTAGCTGCGTACTCTTTCAGTTTTGTTGTGGGTAGAAACATACGGGAGTGGAAAGTTGAAACTACCAGTAGGTTCACGATCCGTAGCATCAGGTATTTGGTTGATAACGCTTTATTTTTAGATTTAGAGATAAACTTCAAATGGAACGGTTGGGTTAAGGTTATTATTTTTTAGTGGCGTGTGACATTGGCTAAACGTAAACTGTGATGGACCTAAGGAGAAGAAACATGTATGTACAATCGGCTAAACGTAAACTGTGTAATGAAAACAATGAGACAACGGCCCATTTATTTCGTGTAGGATTGCTCAGTAGGTTTGGGAGTTCATCACAAGGTGGTGTAAGGTCGACCCTTTTTGGCACTTGAGCTCAAAGATTTGTTGGATATGCACAACCGTTGCTGCAGCTCCGCAAAATGGAAAAAAAAGGTGGTTCTTTCCTTGATTCAGATTGCGATTTGGTTATTTGGAAGAACATAAGTGATGCTATTTTTAATTTTAATAATAAGTAGACGAACTTGGCGAAACTAAAGGAAGATATACGAAAGGATGGGTATCTTTGGGTTAAAAATAGGGCGAAATGTAGCGATTTAACATGGGAAGATTATTGTAATTTTGAGCTATATCGTATGAGGGTTTAAGTGTGTGTTGTTTCTTGGTGTATATGTAATTATGTTGCGTTAACAGTTGTTGGCCGGTAATATTTTAATAAAAGTTTTATTGGCCTTTCAAAAAGAAAAGAGGTCCATGGACTTGGTCTGAAATTTTGGACAAGGTAGTTGTGACCCCCATCTAGACATTAAGTTTTAAATTTATAAACTTAGACTCGATCTAAACCTAAACCACACAACCGGCAAGTGTACCGATCAATGTAGTAAAGCTAAAGTAAGTCTGAGTATCGAACCCATGAGACTCTCTAATTACGCTAATGACTCTATCTAGACTAAAACTGACACTGAGATAACTAATTATTTATTTGATTGGGGGGTTTACTAAAAATCCTAAGAATGCAATTAAATTAAACGAAATTAACTCGGTGAACTAAAGATTACGAATTACTTTGGACTTTACTCAGACGGTGGAAACACTACCTAGACTAGAATCCTGATTGCTTTTAGTAATGATTTTTATTTGGAAATTGATTAATGAGGAACCGGGATCATAATATTCTCACCTCTCGGGATATCTAATAGGACCCCTAACCCTTCTCAAAAGCACGCTATAGCACCCTCGAGGTTGTTAAGATTACCGGTTATTAGACTCTTGCGAGACACCTAATGGGTTTATAAAAGTATCCTATGAGGCTCACTCCCTGTCGAGATCTAAACCAAGGATAGACTTTTTTTCTCAATTGGACTCGCTAGACAATAGCCAATGGGTTTACTTCCTAGATAGCTACTACCTTTCGACTTAATGACTTAGACCTAGCAATAACCTCGCACCTTGCAGCTATTGACGATTAGTAGAACACTTGATTTTATAAGATTACCAATTATTACTTTTAAGGTTAATTGCGCAGTTTCACCCTAAAGACTCTAGTTTTGTTACGTGATATAGACAGTCACCAAAACCTAGAACCTAACATGACTCTATTATGTGATAAAGACCCGTCACCAAGATTCATGTAAAGCAATAAATAATGATCAAACACTATCAAGTACGCAAACACATCCAATTAATCGAACAAGTCGTTTACAACTTATAAACAATCCTCAAAAATCACAAATCCATAATAAAAATCGAAACTTTATCAAACAATCATCTAGTCTAGGTAGTTTAATAAGAAGTCTAGCCGAGAACCATAGTCAAGAACGCAATACAAGTCTTAAAATAATAAATCATAGTCGTGAATTCAATAAACAAAAAGTATATCGAACCAGTAAATTAATTATTTGCAAACCCGTAATCGAATCTTGAATCGCGTGAAACTTGAAACGTATTAACTCCTGCTCCAAATCCCCTCTAGATCTTCTGTTCGTCGCCTCTTCCTCAGCCGTCAAACTTGCGGCCTCCCACGTTCAGCCGTCGTCCAAAGAAATCCCCAGTAATTGTAGTTCGTGCCTCTCAAGTATGGCAGCCGTCTCCTATTACTTGCGGCGTCTGATGTGCTTCTCAAGTATGGCCGCTTCCCCATAATATATTCTTACGGATTATATGGGATATAGTGTCACAATATGAGTCCAACTACAATTTCTCTCGAACTGGGCCTGCTCTAGCAAACTACACATTGTATTTTATGGGCTGGACTTCATTATTCGGTTCACCAAAAAGAACTTGGTCAACAAATTGCAAACAGGAGTTCCCTTGGTCAACTTTTCTAAATTCAGTCAATGGAAATAATAAATCACAGATTGCGAGGCTTGCCTAGCCTTTTGTCGCCAACAAGTTGACGCCCAGGCTGAATATTTCTCTACTAATTAAAAAAAATTACTATAGTTTTGCTAGAAAAAAAAACTAAAACGATGGAAAAGTCGTAATTTTGAGTTCGGATCAATACTGTAATTTATCAAGATTAATGAGCGAGTGTTAAGCATCTCATTGACACGAAAAAAAATTAAATCGGGTCAACCAATTAAAACAAACACTTCTATAGTTTTGCTAAAAAACTAAAATGATGGCAATAATGTAATTTTGAGCTAAGGACAAAAATTGTAATTTTTGACTCGGGTAATAACTAATTTGCCAAAAGATAAAGCGATGACAATACTGTAACTTTGAAACAGGGGCAAAATTGTAATTTTAAACAGGGGTAATATCAGAGTTTGCCAAAAGATAAAGCGATGACAATACTGTAACTTTGAACCAGGGGGAAAATGGTAATTTTAAACAGGGGCAAATTCATAATTTTTAACTGGGGATAAAATCGTAACATACCCGAGCCAATGTGGGAGTGCCATGCAGCAAGCTGTCACTGTTCCCTCACACTCCTTTTAAAAAAACCAAAACGATGGCAATTCCGTAATTTTTAACTGAGGGCAAAATCCTAATTTTTTTATGGGGTAAAATCGTAATTTACTAAAAGTTAAACAATGTCAATACTGTAGTTTTTTACCAGGGGCAAAACTGTAACTTTAAACATAGAGCGAATTCGTAATTTTAAACTGGGGTAATATATTCAAACCAATAAGAGAGTGCCAAGTAAATATACAATCTAGGGAAAAAAAAGATAAAGGGGTGGGCCGAGTGGCCGCCCTTTTCCTCCACTTGTTTTAAACTACTATTCCCCTCATTCTTTTTGTTGTTACAGGGAACTAGTTGATGCCCCGTCCGCGTTGCGGGGCGATGGCTGAATAATGAGTGAGTGTTAGGCAGCTCCTTAACATAGAAAACAATTAAATCGAGTCAACCAATTAAAAGAAACACTTTTATAGTTTTGCTAAAAAACTAAAACAATGGCAATACTGTTATTTTTAACTAAGGGAAAGTTTTATTTTTTGCGTGGGGTAAAATCGTAATTTACCAAAAGCTAAAATGATGGCAGTACTATAAATTGGAACCAGGGGCAAAACTGTATATTTGCGTAGGGCAAATTCGTAATTTTGAACTTAGGCCAACACAGTATTATAAATTTGAACTAAAGGCAAAATCGTAATTTTAGGCTGGAGGCAAAACATAATTTTGTTTGAACCGAGAGCAAAATCGTAATTTTGAGTTATAGCCAAAAGCATAATTTTATTTTGAACAGGGGCAAAAACATTATTTTGAGCTGAGGGCGAAATTACAATTTTTAAACGGTGAAAAATCTATTTTGAAGAGAGGGTAAAATCGTAATTTTAAGCTGGGGGCAAAAAAACGTATTTTTTTTACTTTTGAACTGGGGCGAAAACGGAATTTTTAGCTGCGGGCCAAATCGTAATTTTGAATCGAGGGCAAAATCGTAATTTTGGGCTGGGGACGAAAACGTAATTTTATTTTGAGCAGGGGCAAAAAACATAATTTTTAACTGAGGTAAAAACGTAATTTTATAGTATATAAAAAATAATAAATGGTTTGGTCCAATGGGGAAGTGCTAGGCCAACTGGGGGAAAAACATATTTTTTTCTTTTGAACTGGGGCGAAAACGAAATTTTTAGCTAAGGGCCAAATCGTAATTTTGAATCGAAGGCAAAGTCGTAATTTTTTTTACTGGGATAAAATCGTAATTTGCCAAAAGGTAAAGTGATGACAGTACTGTAAATTGGAACCAGGGGCAAAAAATGTAAATTTGCACAGGGGCAAATTCGTAAACTTGAACTTGGGGTAACACAATAATACAAATTTGAACTGAAGCCACAATCGCAATTTTAGGCTGGAGGCAAAACCATATTTTTATTTTGAACCAAGGGCAAAATCGTAATTTTGAGTTGGGGGCAAAAGCATAATTTTATTTTGAAACAGGCAAAAACGTAATTTTAAACTAAAGGAAAAATAATAATTTTTTAACGGAGAAGAATCATATTTTTTTAACAGAGGGCAAAATCTTAATTTTTAGCTGGGGGCAAAAACATAATTTTAATTTGAACCGGGGGCGAGAACGTAATTTTGAGCTAAGGGCAAAATCGTAATTTTGAAGCGAGAGCAAAATCGTAATTCTGAGCTGGGGACGAAAACGTAATTTAATTTCAGCCGGCGGCAAAACAGTAATTTGAAGCAGGGGCAAAACAGTAATATTACGATGAATATAAAATAGTAAACGGCGTGGTCCAATGGGGGAGTCTATTCCCCCATTTGTAAATTGTAGTATTGTAAATAAATTATACATACCTACAATAAGAAATCTCACGAACAGTGACAGTCTGCTGCATGGAAAGCTAAATCTCATGAACAGTGACAGTCTGCAGCATGCAGCACTTTCTTTTTCTTTTTTTACTTTTTGTTTATTTTAGCTTTTAACTTTCAACTTTTAGTATTTGCATTTACGACCCTTCAACTTCTTAAAATGTATACAATCATTTTTTACGTGCTTATATTTATATATGTGTCGGTATAAATTCAGGTTAATTACAGTTTTTTTTCCTTTTAGTACTTTTTATTGTAGCCTTTCCCTTAAATATTTAGTATTGACAGTTACAACCCTTCAACTTTCTAAAAACCTTATAATTATTTTTTACGTGTTTATATTTATGTACGTGTCGGTATAAATTTAAGTTGATTACGTTTCTTTGAAAATGGGTAGGCTTAAATATAATATGTTTTTTCCACTTTTTTGGTACGTTTTCCGTTAATCTACGTTTTGGCATAAATTTAGTTTTAAAACAGGCCAGGTCAAATATAATATGTTTTCATTAGACTTTATAAATTCGGCTTACTTTACGTTTTGGTCTCATCGCAACACGCGGTACCATTTTTAACCTAAAAATATTTTTTTTTACTTTTTTTATGTACGTATCGGTATAAGGGACAGGTTGGTGTTCGACGTAAAATTCTTTCGCAAAAAAGTCGAGTCATGTATGATACGTTTCCGTGCTTATTCTTATGTACATATTCAGTCTATCTACGTCTTGACGTAACTTTTATTTAGAAACGGTTCAGGTCTTTATTGCACAAATCCGAGTTACTTTACATTTGGGCCCGCCGCATCACGCGGGGAGATTTACTAGTTGCAATTATTAGACAACTTTCAGCTTGTTCAACTTCAGTCCTCCAACTTTTGACAACTATTTATTTAGAACTTTCAACTTTTGCAGTTTGGTCTTTCGAGCTTATAAACTAGAGAAAGTGGCCTCGGCCCACTCAAGAAAAATAGAGACAATTTTAATTCGGTCACTGGCGCCCTACTCTGCCCAACTGCCTGGTTATTTCCTTATTACTCGTTTTCGCTCCATTTGCACCAGGACCTGGCAAAACACAAAACAATATACTATAATACTAAAAACTAAAAATAATAAACAAAACCTATACAATTTACACGGTACAAATATGTGTATTTTACCCCACATCATGAAGTTTGTGTAACTTGTAATTTCTGAAAAAGTAAGGGTTTTTAAGGAAAGTTTTGAAATTTGATGTGGGGTTGAGATGCCAATTTGTAAAGGTTTGTGGAACACATACATTGGTGGGATGCTCTAAGGGGGTGTTTGGCCCATTTTTAAATAAAGAACTAATGTTCCGACATTTCTATTCAGGTTAAATATTTTTTAGAGTAAATTAGGTTGGGTGGTGTGGAATTAAAGCATCACATCAGTGTCATGTATGTTGTGAGGCAACAAAGGCGCCCCTTTTTAACATCCATGCGTTGGTTTAGCCCCCCATTTAAAAAAAATCTTATTGGTTGCTTTAAGGTGGTCTCATTCTCTTCCCCTCTAACGCCCGTTAAAAGGTTGGCGCTACCTCCCATAACGCCCCATCATAGCAGCAGTGCGGTAGTGTTTAGGGTGTGAAGGGATGATATAGAGATGGGGTGTGACTCGTGAGCCCACACTATCAAACCTTATAGATTGTGTCTTTTATGTAACTTCAAAATTATGAACCATGTACTTTAAAAAAAATGTTACACTCTTTGTCTATTTTTCAAATATTCTTTCAGGTTTCATCCTGTTGACCAACTGTTTTTTTAAACTAGTTTTTTTACGCTGTGTGTTGCGGCGAAACCGAACAAATAATAATATCAAGTAAACGTGATTTGAAAATAAAGCATGTTGTTTAGAAAGCCAAACCATTAGAACAGTTTAGTTTATCATCATACCGTTTTATGATACCAAATAAATACTTTATTTTGAGCACAACTTCGTTTTTAACAAAACTTATAATGGAATGTCGAGATAAAAAAATCAAGCACAACTACGTACTGAAGTTTTTAGAAAAAAGTTATAAATGTAAATTATTAAAGAAGAATCAAATTGATTGATGAATTAATATATGTTCTAAGAAAAGATAAAAAGAATTATTAAAAAAAGGTAAAGGAAATATATGGTTTAAAAAAAGAAAAAAAATTAAAAATATGTTATTAAAAGTAAATATAATAATAAACTATTATAATATATTAAGTAAAAAAATAATAAAAGCTATATATTGTAATAAAAATAAAAATCTATCCACTATTATAAAAAATAGTCACTATCATGTTCCTTCATTAACAATATATACTAGTGACTTTCTCGCGTGTTTCGCGGTGGAAATTCAATTGTTATTTGTTTGGTTCATTACAGTACCAACACTCGCTATAGTAAGATCATATCGCTACGATACAGTACCAAACTAAACAACATCGGTACTGGTATATATTAATTTTTATGGTTTCCTGTTTGATAACAGATATCGTGTCTCTGTCGTGGTGAACCGAACGAACAACGTTGGTTTAGTATCGGTACTTACTTTTATTTTTTTTTCTTTCGATAAAATAACATTGTATCATTGCGTACCATACCAGACAATATCAATACTGATACATGTATTTGTTATATGGTTCCCAGTTTCAAAATGTTTACATTTACATAACTCTGTGTGTGATGATAATTGAATATCGTACCAGTAGCTTGACAATTTGAACCAATCAATGCCGTTCGAACAACATTGGTGTCAGTATCGGTGTTCGTTTTCAATCGATGTAAAACATGTGTTGATTTCTATACCGAGTGCATGAATTATACAGGTACTATAACGAACCGAATCGATACCGACTTAATGACCACGTTAATGTACCATCACAATGTGTGAGCAAATAACTTGGAATGTTAATAAAAACAAAGATGCAAATTTAGATTTTTTTAAAGTTAACGAATGTAAGTTATTATAAAAAATCAAAATGAATGCTAAATAAAATACTACTAATAAAAAATAAAAACAAATACTTAAGAATTATCAATTACCATTTATTACTAAAAAATTAAATGAATAATAGATAGAATACTACTAAAAAGTAAACAACAACTATTATATTATATATATTATATTATATTATATATATATTATTAGTGATGCTTGATGAATAGTGTTTCCAACCAATCAATGGATGCCAAATATAGATAGTATATATATATTTTTATACATAAACTATGCTCAAAGTTTACGCTTGGTCTATTGGTTAGTCTTTAAAATTGCATGTATAAGGTCACAAGTTCAATTCTAGGTCTAAACATATTTTTTCAATTTTTTAACCCATCTTAAATTCTCTCATCTTCTCTTCTCATTTTATCTATTTCCTTTCTTCTTTTTCTTTGTTTTCATGTTATTTTTATGTGTTTTGGCGTTTTCTTTTATTTTTTTTCCTTTTCTTTGTCGTTTTTAGTGATCAAAGAATTATTTACATATTAGAGTTGTTGTTTTTAACAATTCCTCTTTCTTTTTTTAAATCATATTTATCATTTAATTTTTTATTTGAATCATTACTTTTTTATTTTAATCATGTTTCCCTTATCATTTAATTTATTATTTTTAATAAGTTATGTTCGGTAACTTTTTCTAAAAACCTAAGTACGTAGTTGTGCTTAACTTTTTTTCTTCGATATTCCGGCGTAAATTTTATTAAAACGAAGTTGTATTCAAAATAGAGTATGTATCTGTTATCGTAAAACGGTATGATGATGAACTGAACCGAATCGGTTATGACGGTTTTGCTTTCTAAACAACACTCTTTGTATTCAAATAACGTTTGTTTTACATTATCATTTGGTTTGTTTCGCTGCAACGCGCGACAACAAAAAATCTAGTTATTTAAAAAACTCAATCAATATTCATGGCACATATCCTTTTGATATAAAAACATATTTCTTTTCAACATCATCGAATATAAAATATATTCAAAAACACCAAGCAGAAAGCTCGATGCAACACCAAAATACAAAGCCACGATTAAATATTAATAACTAGAAGCCAGTTTTCTTTAACATGAATGTTTTTTGCAATTGCTTATCAATCATAACGTAAACAACTTGAATTTATACCGACCCATATATAAAAATAAACACATAAAATAAAATTCGAGTGAGTCAAAATAACATTTTACAAACTTTTTAGAAAGTTGAATGGATGTAAATGTTAATGTTAAAAGGGTACGCAATTATTTTTATTTAATAACACTCACCCTAAGCAAAATTTACACCAAAACATAGAACAACTGAAAACGTTCATAAAAATAAGAATGAAAAAGTATTATATTTGACCTACCGTATTTCCGAAAAATTTACATCGAAACACAAACAAACTTGAATTTATTCCGCGACACATAAAAATAAGCATGTAAGATGCGAGGGGATCAAAATAACATTTTAAAAAGAATCTAAAATCAGAGAGGTATAAATGTCAATATTTAAAGCTGAAGGGTGAAATACATACGACAAAAATAAAAAAATGTATAAATGTCAATATTTAAAGTTGAAGGATGAAATATACATAAGACAAAAATAAAAATGAAAATGAAACCTAAGCTACTGAGCCTACGGTAGCTAAGCATTTGTAAAATTATATATATAATAAAAATGCCTATACTTTAACATACAAAGCCACGATTAAATATTAATAATGCATTAATGCCTATACTTCAACAACATAAGGCTTTTTATATCCATTGAACCATGGGCCCAGCAGACTAGCAGAGATGATATCATCACTTTTGATAGATTGAGATTAGCGAAAATGAAAGTTAAAAGTGTTACTGGTCATATTGTTTTTATGGATTATTATCGTTAAATAAATTTTGTTCTGAAAAGTCAACTTTTTACAAATATGATATAGATATATAATATCCTTCCAAATGAAAATTAGAATCAATGGTGTCAAACTAAAGAATTAGTTTCAGAAAACAATAAACTAAAATAGTCATGCGAATTTACCTTCAAACCAAACCAAACTAAACCCAAAACCAAAAACCAAAAGCCGAAAGGCGAAACTGAATACGATGAAAAGACAAAACCAAAAGCCGAAAGGCGAAATTGAACACTATAAAAAGAGCCCATGTCCAAAACCAATAATTTGATTTCATATTTATCGTTTGATTGTAAGGTTTTCTTCATCCTATATTGTTAAAAAAGGATTTTGAAAGTCTTAACAGAGACGGTTAAGTTATATTTAGCCAGATAAGAGCTTCTCCAAAACCAAGTTTTCGTCACCACCAACAGCTCCCAGGGTCTTCCTAACCAAGTCTTCAGGGAACCCCATCTCCACAAGCTTTTGTACCTACGGGAACATAAAACATGTTGTCAAAACCATAGTTATTAAAGGCGCATAGGCGGGCCTCGCCTGGGGCCTAGGCGCAAGGCGCAAAAAAGCGAGGGGTTGAGAAAAAAATGGGCACACTGAAAAAGAATTTAAAATATTTTATGTATAATAATAATAATAATAATAATAATAATAATAATAATAATAATAATAATAATAATAATAATAATAATAATAATAATAATAATAATAATAATAATAATAATAATAATATTCTTCAAATAAAATAAACAAAAGTTATTATATAACATTTAATATCATCTACTTAGTACCAAAAGTTCTAAATTATTAGTGTATTGGTGTAGAAAAGTAGTTTTCCTTGGATAAAAGTAGAAATCTGGCTGGAATCTACGTCTAAACCATAACCTGGAGAATTAAAGCGCATTATGGGCCTAGGCGCAAGAGGCGATGGCTTTTAACAACTATGGACAAAACATCTAGACGCGATTTTATCTATAAATGGATCGAGTTAAGTTGTACTTTATTTAGACGAGCAAACGGGTACTATAAAAAAGAGAAGATTTAATGGAAACGGGTCAAACAAGCTGAAAGTTACTGACGACGTGGTACTCATGCATCATGTATTTATAGAAAGAGTTAAGGGTTACCTGGCCTGGCCCATTTGACTTGTTACCCAACAACCCATTTTGGTCACCAACATCTACTTATGAACAATCTTAAAAATAAAATTTTTTTACTCAGTCGTAAGAATTTTGACTTGTTACCCAACCACCCATTTTGGTCACCTATAACATCTAAATATTTAAAAGAAATCTTATAAATAAAATTTTATGTTCAGTCATAAGATAATGTAGACTATACTGACCTTCTCTTCAACCCCGAGAGAAGATGTCTTCGCAAATGACTCCGTCCAGTAACGAGCGGTGCTTGCAAATGTTTGATAGTCCTTAAGATACTGAAATACAAAAAGGAAAAATAACATATTGGAGAGATTAAAGATACGAAAATTTAATCATTTGATTTATATATTGACAACATTTCTAACGCTCATTATATTCTTTGAAGAATATACAGACAAATACTAGATTATATAGAAAATACTACCACGACGTCTTATCTTCAACTACTACTTAAGTAAAGTATGGATTAAGAAAAACGAAACAGTTGTTGAATGTTATACCTGTTGTGCCACCACAGCATCTTGTGGATCATTGGGTTCAGGGGCCGAGAGTAAGGCCTGTATAGAAAGAAGTGCCGTCTTCAAAGTAAGGGCTGGGCTCCACTGATCCTTCAAAATGTCCAAACAAATGGCCCCACTTTGGCTGCTGATATTAGGGTGCCTTCAACAAGAAATAAACGATAAAGATTACTTATGATTTAAGCAACATAAACCTAATGAATAGATATACCGTAATCTAACAATTTAATAACAGTCATCCCATATAGAGTTATTACATTAATCCAATATCAGTATGCAACAATGATATAATATACTTTTTTCGTACTTGTAGTATCATGGCTGAAACCATCAAAGCAAATTATTCACACGTTATTTCGTTTAATATAATTAATTAACAAAAATCTGAACTCACGGCTAGTAACATAGTTGTTAATGGCGAATAGCGACAAATAGCTATAAGGTACCTATATGCTACATAGCGAATAGCGATAAATAGCTGGCGGCTATTTATAAATAGCAATACACTAGATTTTTTTTTAAAATTTTATATGTATATTATATCAAAATACTCTGGTATATATGTTATTTAACATGCAAATTTAACAAAAACCTAAAATCCAACTATTTTATAGCTATATTTAATTGCTATTTACATTAAAAAAAACTACCGCTATTATCGCTATCTATCGCTATAACCCTAATAGCAGGCCTAGACCTATACGCTACGTAGCACGCTATAGCGATCGCTACGCAAGCTATTGACAACTATGGCTAGTAACCATCAATGACGTTCAACTAATAGTCATTCCGTACCATGTGTAGACGTCACGTAAACAACGTAACATCTTCCATTAGTACCAACTTCGCCTATCAAACTACATAAGGACGCCTCTTATTAAACAAAGATGATCCAAAACAACAATGACATCTTTCTACAGCTTGTTTAACTACCCGATACAATAACTATAACGCCAAAATTAACATAATAGAAACATCCTTACCAAACTTTAGTTGCAAACTTCATCCTTGGTGGCTCAAAAGGGTATGCATCTGCAATTAAAAAAAAAAGTTTAAAAAAATAATAAAAAATCACACAACATAAATCACTTGATACACTATATGGTACAAAAATCAACAGTAACAATCATTCAAAGCTGGCCAAAAAAATACACAACATTAATCAAAACTGAGTTAACTATGCTATAATCAACTAATCATCCATTAAACATATAAAAAGTTCCAAACTTTGGTTTCAAACACACAAACTATACAATCAATCGTAGAAATTGAAACATCAAACATACAAGAGTGAACTGAAAAACCCAAAATGAAGATACATTACATATATATATATATATATATATATATATATATATATATATATATATATATATATATATATATATATATATATATATATATATATCTATATATATATGAAATTATACCGGGCAAATCGATATCAATCTTGAAGGTTCCACCTTCGTACGGAGTACCAACAGGACCGGGGATTGAGCCGATCAAATTGATGAGATTGTCAAATTTAGGGTTTACACTGATACCAGAAAGATTGATGTCTTTGTTGCATTCTTGAAGCTCCTTTTGAACTCTACCGAAATCCAACATCTTTTTGGGAAAAAACACACACCTGAATTGATGAGATTATTGTTGTTGAATTTAGGGTTTATGAATATATATTTGTGGGTTTGGTGATTGGGGAAGAATGTTAAAAGAAGTACACACAAATCGAGGAGGTAGATTTTTTGTTTGTTTTTTGAGTTAATTACGTTTTTTGTCCATGTGGTTTGTCAAAAATCACTATTTCAGTCCATTAGTTTAAAAATTATCATTTCAGTCCCTGTGGTTTCACTTTCGTAACTATTTCAATCCACCTTCGTTAACTCCATCTAATTATTCTAACACTATATTGCAAACCAATGGACTGAAATAGTGATTTTTGACAAACCAGTGGATTGAAATAGTTACGAAAGTGAAACCAGAGGGACTGAAATGACAATTTTTAAACTAATGGACTGAGATAGTGATTTTTTACAAACCACAGGGACGAAAAACGTAATTAACTCTTGTTTTTTATTAGCTTTTATTTTATTTTTATTTCAATGTTTGGGGGTTCGAGCGTTCTCGGGTGGTGGTTGTGGATAGTGCCTACCAGGTCGGTAACACTGGTGGCGGTGTGTCGTGTAGGGTTTTGCGGGTATGGTAGACGAGTAACGCTTGCCGAAGAGTGGAGATGAGAGAGAGCTGAAAACTTGTGTCCATTTTAGAGGGAGATGCAAAGGAAAGAGGTGGCGTGTATGGTAGGTGAGTAACACTTTCCGAATAGGGGAGATGAGAGAGAGGGGGTGAGAGAGAAAGAGTTGGAAACGTGTGTGTAGAGGAGAGAGATGTAGGGGAGAGAGGTGACAAGTATTGTATGCAGGTAACACCATCGGTGGCAGGGTTATTGGGTTGTGGTGTAGGGGTAGTCGAGATAGCAGGTTGTGATTGATGTGGTGGAGGGTGTTCTCGGCTTACACATCGACTTTTACATGGATTACTTGAAAAGTTTAATTTGTCTTCGATCATATAATAGATTGTGATTTGTACTTTCTTTTAAGGAATGTATCAAGTAAATCATAATCACAAGAAAGTTTGTTTGGTTAAATGAATAATATTTAATTCGTGACTTTGACAAAACTTGTAAAAGCTTAACGAGAATCTTATAATATTTAAATCATGATTGGTAACATTAACGTCGGTGTATCTGATAGGGCTATGCTGGTTCACACTTGTTGAAAAGAGGAGATGAGAGAGATGGAGAGAGACGTCTGGAAACATGTGTACAGAGGAGAGAGAAAGAGAGAATTGCAGGAGAGAGAGGTGGCAGTATGGTAGGCGGGTAACACCATCGATGGGAGGGGTTATCGTGTTGTGGTGTGCGGGTAGTTGAGATGACAGGTTACGATTGATGCGGTGTAGGGTGTTCTCGGCTTACACCTCGACCTTTACATGGATTACTTAAAAAGTTTAATTTGTTTTGTTTGTCTCGATCATGGAATAGATTGTGAGTTGTGCATTCTTGTAAGCAATGTATCAAGTAAATCACAATCGTTTGTTTAGTTTAGTGAACAATAATTAAAACATGATTTTGACAAAACTAGTAAACCTTAACAAGAATCTTGTATTAGAAAGTGAATTAAATTCACAAACTCTAGACTCCCTTGTTAAGAAAAGTAGAAGATAAACAAGCTTGGCATTGGTTGACTAGTCTAAATAGTATATTAATTGAGTTGATATATTCAATAATCAAGAAGAAATTGGTTGATTTTTTTAACAATTATCCAACATATGATACACACTGACGGACGGTTAATCATGCATCATGTAGTGCGTTGATAGCCGAAAGACAAGGGAGTACGGTACATGCACCAATCGGTCTTTGTCCCGATTGCTAAGTGTTATGTGCCTTATGTCCAAGGCTTGATGCAAACCTACAATCGAGCCGGAAGTCTCACCAGAAGCAGCCTCTTTATCCTACGGGGTAGAGGTAAGACTGTCTATATCTTACCCTCATCAGACCCTACCTTAACTTTGCTATTGGTGAGATTTACTGAGTAATGATAATAATAATAATCCTACACGGTTCTATAAGTAGAGATTGAATAATTTACCAATTGTTTCAATTGTGTTCGAGTATGGTAAGCATGTGATTGTCGTATAAATTAATGTGACAAGTTATTCATATTGCTAAAATGTATACATACAGGACACTCACTTATGATAATGGATAATTCATTCGTTCAACGTCAAACCAAAAGCCAACTGGACCACTAATTACTATGTAAATTTTGGGCCGATGGACCCATAAAAAAGTTAGGTGCTTAGATGTTTTGAGCAGTAGTCTATAAATCACCATACACGTCACCAATGGGTGATGTTACACACGAAAAAATAATAACTAATTAAAAAAATAAAAATTAAAAATTAAAAATAAAAAGCGTAAGAAGGATATCGAAACCACGGGGTGTCAGCCCAGTGGCCAGCCTCACCCATTCCAAACGGGAGGACGCGGGTTCGAGTCCAGCTCCGCCCGAATAATCTTGCTGGGTAGTAACCGCCAGGCAGCTATGGGGCTAAGCTAGCTTGGGGAGGGAGAACCCTCCCGCGGTCAGGGGTACCGTGCATTTACTCTTTTTTTAACTAAGGGTGTTCAGAATTTGATTCAGATTTGAAAAATTCGAAATTCGACTCGATTCGAATATTAAGGTTTGAATCGATGTGTGCTTGATAAACGGAGTGAAAACAAATACAGTTTACTAGTTTAAAAATCCAAATTCATCTTATTTTGCTATTTTGGTCATATTTTACATGTAAATATTAGAAAAAATGTTGTTAGGAAGTAGACACATTGATTTGTAATTTATCCTAGCACCTTTGTTATAGCATTGAACAACAATTGCAAGACATGTTCTATTAATTTAACGAACTGTTGTAAGAAACATTTTATTGGAATATATGGGTGGCTTATTGATATAATATAGATGCACAATAAACATTAAACATTAAGAAACCATTCAAATAAGAAAAAGGTTATTAGACAGGGGTGGAGAGTTTTTCTCGTAATCACCATCTAACGTGAGAATAAGTATTAATCTTGAGAGAGAATAAGTTATAAGTGAGAGTGAGAGTAGAGAGCATGGAATGATTTCACCTTGATGAAGTGTAGTATTTATAGCCGGAAGGATGGAAGAGGATTGGATGAGACGTCGTTATAAGGCATATATATATTTGGTCCCCTCTATACCGACAGTTAGTGTCCACAGAGGTGGGAGTGCGTATGCGGGCTCTCATTGGTCACACGTTGCTATCATGATGTTCTTGTTGTCTTTTCTGTGTCAACTGTTAGTGGAGGTTTAGGAGGATATGAATCCGCGGCGTGTTATTGGCCAAATGCCGTTGTCACCTGTACCTCTTCTCTCCTCTGCGATAACAGTTGGTAGATATAATCTGGTACAGCGATCCGTGAACTTCCATTGGCTACACATCATTTTCCTCTTGAACTATTTGTCTACTTCGTACTGGTATATTTCCAAGTGTCGGATGGGCCCCACGGATGGCTTGTCATGGTCAGCTGATTGCTTTGTTGGATTGGATATGGGTTTTGCCCAGCCCCGTGGAGGGTCCGAGACCGTGTCTCTTCACATATATGTTTGTTATAACTATTATGTTGTGATTCTTCTTAGATTCTTTCTTTGTTGGTTGAGACAATGAATACATACCATAAGAAGTCGTCAAGATATTGTTAACAACTAATTTACCATCGATCTCTTTCATGTACAAAAAGCATGGCACTTAATGGTGCAAGTTCTTCTATAAAGACTCAAGTTCGATTCCCACTTGGTGTAAAAAAGAGTGAGGCACTGGTGGGCAATGATAAAAGACACAGGGAAACCTGGGTTCGATCCTTGAGTCAAACGGGTTTTACCGATAATTTCACCGTCGTGCCTACGAGCGGGTGGGTTACCGGGTTTTCCCAGGAAGTGGTGGTGGATGACTCGGGTTACTCTCGGAGTACTCCGTTTGTCCAGTGAGTGTCCCGAGAGTACTCGGATTGATTTGTTGACCGTTAAAAAAAATGATGTGAAACAGTACATAACTTGATTAACTTCTGACTATTTTCCGTGAAATCAATGTATGATACACCATGTTTACTTACTCGTGTAATGAAATCCAATTGTCAAAGATGCATTCTTCACCATTATTAGAAGGATCACAAGATTATTTCACATATTCCATTAGATATATATTACTTCTATTGAGTTTTATATAAATGGTATGGAGCATCTCTTTGCTATCGAACTCCAATGTAACTGATTATGCTTATTTCATGGGTGATTTTTGACGTATTGATTAGACCATTTTACTTTTTATCATTCCATTACATTAATTCGATTCACACTTATAAGGGTGGAATGGGTACCCATAGTTAGAACTTAGACCATGCGTAGTGGTAATGTCCCACTATTGGGCGTTTTCTGTCATGTGGCAGTCAAGTCAGCAAGGGGCATTATTGGGTGTTTTTCTAAAATGGGTGTGGTGGGGATGCGGGTATTATGTTAAAAAGGGGTGTAAAGAATTAAATAGAAAAAAACTAACAAAAAAAGGGGATTGGCCAAGAAAAAGAGGGATTCATGTGATTGGCCAACACTTTTCCATTTTGGCGTGATTTAAAAAACGCTCTGGAGCTTTTTTTTCGAAAATAACGCTAAAAACACCCAAGGGAGTGGGGGTGGGGCGTGATTAGGGGCTTTTTTTGAAAAAAACACCCCCACTACGCATGGTCTTATTTGAACTCATAAACAAACACAATATTCCATCTAGCACGGGTTCATGAACCCGAAGTTGATCCCGCTATCCCATCCCATGAGAGAATTGCAGTGGGCCCATGACATTATAGCCTAGTGGCATCTTGAGGGTAAGGATGACAAAAATATCCAAGCCCGATGGGTATATCCGAAACCCGACACAAATGGGACGGGTATACCCGATACACGACGGGTATTGGGTAGGGTGTGGGATTAGTTTTAAAAAATTTCACGGGTATGGGTCGGGTATGTGATTAGATGATATCCGACCCGATTACCCGAAACCACATACCCGTTTACTAGAACTATATACCCCATCATATACCCGAATTTTTTAATTTATATTTTTGTTTTTTATTAACCTTTGTTTATTAGTAATTAAAGTATGTTCATAATGTGAAAAAATAAATTTTCTTTTGTTATATGTATTTCATAATAGTATTTATATTTTGTATGTTGTGAAGTATATACATATAAGTGTATAAGTATTATAAAACTACTAATAATTTATGATAAAACTTATATGTATGTAATGAACATTTTTGGTTTATAAAAGTTGTTGTATAAATAAAATTATATAATGATTATAATAGTAAAGACATGTATTTGGAAATTACAACATGTATCTTTAACAAACTAATGGGTATACCCGATACCTGTGGGTATACCCAATACCTGACGAGTAATTACCTGACAAATACCAGACGGGTATTGGGTCAGGTATGGGATACGGTTTTACAACCGGGTACGGGCATGAGATTACCAATACCCGACCCATCACCATCCCTACTTAAGGGTGAGATAAGACTTAGAGACCATTAGGTCCTGCGTTCAATTCCCACAGAAGGGGGGGGGGGGTTCCCAAATTTATTGGGTTTCCTCCTGAATTAGTGTATAGGCATTATTGCCTAGTGGAGATGGATATGATCGGATGGTTCCGTTGATGGCACGATGATACTATAATGGTCCGTCAGTGATCCAAAACTCGTCGTTCAAAAAATAAGTTATTCAAAAAATAAGCTGCAGTGGTGTTCCTGTGCAACTCGTTGGTGCCATCTAATGAGTGCTTCGAACGCCCCAACACACAAGGTGTTGGAAATATTAATGGTGGGAACATACAAGTTGGTATGTTTCCTCCATCCCACATTGGTGGGAGAGGTGAAAGTTGAGTGCCTTATAAGGGATTCCCCCTTATGGGCCTTCAAAGTGTTAGATGGGTTGAGAAGTGGGTCAAGCCCACACGCGCCACCGAGCCGAGCCGAGCCGCGAGCTCGCGAATGGGCGCGTTTGAGGCGCACTTTGCACTTCGCACGTACGCATCGTCGCTAGGAGCTGAGGTCCGGTTCAAGTACGTTAGTGCTGTGGATCGAGATCGAATGCGATAAAACTGGGATAGAGGGATAGAGATGAATTCGAAACTAGTGGGAGTTATCTCTAGCAGTTCGAATTCGTATGGGTTATCTCCAGGAATTCGAATTCGAATCTGGTAGATGAGGGTTATCCCATTCCCCGTTTTTCTCATTCTCACTTGAGATCTGAACCTATAAATAAAGACTTCCTGCTACCCATTCCTCACTTAGAATTTCGCAGCCTGTCATCTCTGTGCTTCTGTTTCTTCTCCAGCTTCTGCGTTTTCTGGTTTCCATTGCTGTTGGAATACCAGATAAGTTCTGCATTAAATCCTGGGAGTTTACGCTGCAGCTCACAGCAATACGAGCGCGTAAAATCCTTTAAGGACAGGAATCATCCGTGCAGTTCAAGAATCTCGGTTTCTTAAATCGCCAGGTTGGTTTTAGTTTTTGCGTGTTATTTAAATTCGTCCAATAACGGGACAGTCTCCTTCTACCTTTCTTCAATCAGTTTGTTCAAGTTGGAATAAACTGGTTTGACCAATAACTCGGTAATTAATGGATTCCATTATGGGAAATGGAACTTGGGAGTTAGCTGATCTACCCAAGGGAAAGAAACCTATTGGATCCAAATGGATTTTCAAAAGGAAGTATCATCCAGATGGATCCATCTCTGCCTATAAAGCGAGATTAGTTGCTAAAGGGTATAGGCAGATAGAAGGGATCGACTATTTTGATACCTATCCACAATGGCTAGAATTAGCTCTAATAGAACTCTAATAGCGGTGTCTGCTTTGAAAGGGCTGTACATCCATCAAATGGATGTAAAGACTGCGTTTCTAAATGGGTATCTAAATGAGGAGATATATTTGGAGCAACCAGAAGGGTTTGTGATGCCTAGACAAGAGAACAAAGTGTGTAGACTTATTAAATCTCTTTATGGTTTGAAACAAGCTCCTAAACAGTGGCATGAGAGGTTTGACACCACTGTGACTGCTTTCGGGTTTCGACACAATAGTGCTGATAGATGTATTTATACTAAATGCGAACCCGGTTACACATATGTTGATGATATGTTGATCATTGGCACTCACCTTGAAGGTATTACTGAAACTAAGAATTATACCTCGAACTTTAAGATGAAAGATCTAGGAGAAGTTGATACCATTCTTGGGATCAAGGTGAAAAGAACTGAAAGTCAGATTTCTCTAAGTCAATCCCATTACATAGAGAAAATTCTGACTAAGTTTCAACACTTGAACATTAAAGAGTTTAATACCCCATTTGATCCAAGTGTGAAACTTAATATGAACTCAGGGAGAGCAGTGGCTCAACTGGAGTATTCGAGTGCTATTGGAAGTATGACGTATGCAACACATTGCACTCGTCCTGATATTGCATTTGCTGTAAGCAAACTGAGTCAGTATACTGTCAATCCAGGGACAGAACACTGGAAAGCAGTGAGTAGAGTACTTGGATACCTGAAAAGGACCAGTAACTTTGAACTGACATACACGTCTAATTCCAGAATACTCGACGGTTATTCTGATGCGAGCTGGATTGATCACACCAGTGATTCAAAATCTACAAGTGGGTGGATTTACACTCTAGCAGGAGGAGCAATTTCTTGGGCGAGCAAGAAACAGACGTGTATTGTCTACTCAACTATGGAAGCTGAGTTCATAGCACTAGCTGTGGCTGGTAAGGAAGCAGAGTGGATTAGAGATCTACTTACGGACATCCGTTTGTGGGATGTTCCAATGCCGTATATTCCCATGTATTATGATAGTGAGGCCACACTATCTAAAGTATATAACGCAGTGTATAATGGGAGGTCAAGACACATAGGTCTACGACACAATTATGTGAGACAACTTCTTGAAAGTGGTACCATTAAGGTTGTCTATGTCAAGACGAGTAAGAACTTGGCTGATCCGTTTACTAAACCTCTGACGAGAGATTTGGTAGTGAATACCGCGAGAGACATGGGTCTAAAACCACAATAGAATCGTTAGTGATGGAAACCCAACTTGAACTTAGTGCTCCTATTTCTCAAGTTTAATGGGTAAAAACAAAGTCACTTAACTATAGAAGGTACTATCAATTTTTGATAGATCCATGTGAGGTGTGATAGTACGTCGTTGCCGAGAACAAAGGTGAGCTAATGCTCTTAACAAAGTTTTGGAGGCATCCAAGCAACGTGGATGATGTAAAACTTTGCCTATATGATCTAGGGGTGGTGCCGCCTTGAGTGAAGATAAGTGGTTTGTCTTCTAAAGGGTCATGAAAAGGATTTATAGCGCACAGCCATATTCACGCTAAGTGAGAACGCAAAGTCGGCCGGTGATGTGTGGGTGTAAATCGAAGGGGGCTATCAGGTTAATGGTTTTAATTCCATAGGACACCATCGAATCTGTCTCTTCTTGTTTATCAACATAAATTGGGTTTAATCTTCGTAACACCTAGTGATATCATCTGTCTAAGTGAAAGGAAACATTCCAACTTGGTGGGGGATTGTTGGAAATATTAATGGTGGGAACATACAAGTTGGTATATTTCCTCCATCCCACATTGGTGGGGGAGGTGAAAGTTGAGTGCCTTATAAGGGATTCCCCTTATGGGCCTTCAAAGTGTTAGATGGGATGAGAAGTGGGTCAAGCCCACACGCGTGCCGAGCCGAGCCGAGCCCGAGCTCGCGAATGGGCGCGTTTGAGGCGCACTTTGCACTTCGCACTTTATTTTTAGCTATGGTCCGGTTCAGGTACGTTAGTGTTGTGGATCGAGATCGAATGCGATAAAACTGGGATAGAGGGATAGAGATGAATTCGAAACCAGTGGAGTTATCTCTAGTAGTTCGAATTCGTATGGGTTATCTCCAGGAATTCGAATTCGAATATGGTAGATGAAGGTTATCCCATTTCTCGTTTTTCTCATTCTCAGTTGAGATCTGAACCTATAAATAAAGGCTTCCTGCTACCCATTCCTCACTTAGAATTTCACAGCCTGTCATATCTGTGCTTCTGTTTCTTCTCCAGCTTCTGCGTTTTCTGGTTTCCATTGCTGTTGGAATACCAGATCGGTTCTGCATTAAATCCTGGGAGTTTACGCTGCAGCTCACAGCAATACGAGCGCGTAAAATCCTTTAAGGACAAGAATCATCCGTGCAGTTCAAGAATCTCGGTTTCTTAAATCGCCAGGTTGGTTTTAGTTTTTGCGTGTTATTTAAATTCGTCCGATAACGGGACAGTCTCCTTCTACCTTTCTTCAATCAGTTTATTGAATAAACTGGTTTGACCAATAACTCGGTAATTAATTTTCTGTTTGATTAAATTGTTTTCAATACAAGGAAGATTGACCATTGTCCTAATACAATTTACATCTAATCTTCCTTCATGGCAATGTTTTTAACTTATTCCTTATGCAATTTCACAATCTATACATAAATTTGGTTGTGCGTTAAATGCACGACTAATCGCTCATAGACAGAGTACGTATACTATGATTTCAGAGATGCGGGAAACCAAGATGACACTCAGGTCACCATTGACGGTCAAGCGATTGCGCATGTTACTAGGTTTAAGTATTTAGGATCGTTTGTAAAAAAAGGATAGGGAGATAAATAGTGGTGTGACTTACAGCATCCAGGTGGCTGGTGTAGGTGATGAGCCGCCACTAGAGTATGTGCGACAAGAGGCTGCCAACTAAATGAAGAGGGAAATTTTATAAGGATGTAGTTAGACCTACTATGTCATACACAAAAAAATTGTAGGGCTATCAAGAAGACACACACATAAAAGATGAAAGTAGTAGAGATGAGAATGCTGTGTTGGATGTGTGGGCATACAATGTTAGATCAGATAAGAAATAAGGTTTTTAAGGAAATGTTAGGGGTAACTAGTATATCAGATAAGATAAAGGATGAGAGATTCAGATGGTTTGGTCACGTGAAGCGGATGATGACGATGACGCTCATTAGAGCAATGGAGATCCTCATTGTGGAGGGGAATAGGAGTAGAGGCGGGCCTAATTTGACTTCGGGGATTAGACAAAATTTGCTACAGTTGCACCTTTCCTAGGACATGTCCAGTATAGGAAACGTAAGATAAAAGTTAAGAACTTTTAGAGGAGCGTACATATTTGTATAAGCTTTGTTTTAGGAACCTAGATTTCGTACACTTTAGGTGATCTTTGTATGTGACTGTCTTCCTGTATCTATGTTTATATCTTGTTTTTTATGATAATATATGTGTTTCTATTTTACTATGTTACTATTTCAATCAAAACAAATCAAACCTAAATAAACTTCAAATTCAACGCCAATTCGTTATGTCTCTATTTTCTAAATAACTTCAGTTTTGATGTTTAATTGTGTTGTGTATGCTTTAATTCATCATCCATTTTGCTTTTGATAAATGTGTGTTTACTACGTTCAGTTGTTACAATTTGCAGAAATTAGGTTTATAAATGAGGATTTTACTAATTTGATTGGAGTGATTCTGTAGGTTTTGAAGCAACCTTATATATTAAACAAGCAATGTTGAATTTATGTATCTATTTACAATGAGATTTTGTTGCTGTGTTATATATAAATTCAGAAAACTGTGAGTTTGGATGTTGTTTTTAATGTTTGGAAGTAGATATTGTATATTGTATAGTTTGAACTTTGAATAAGTTAAACTTGAAATGTCCTTTTGTTGCAATGCTACTGTTACGAACCGATTCGTTAACTAATTATCCAAAGAAAATAGACCGAAGCTTAAAAAAAAATTAGAGAGAAACCAAGACTAATTCATTTCTTCATTCATAATCCCCATTAACTCAACAATGATACTTATAGATACAAGAACAATAACTAACCCACTAACCTATAAATACGAAACATGGAAATTATGGAGCATCCTCCACCACTTCTTTATTTAATCACATGACTAATTAAACTAAATAGAAATAAATAAAATAAATAAACCAAAATAAACAAACTAGTAAATTGAATGGAATGCATGAAACATTCCAAATAACCTACCGACTTGATCAGTGAATGCATGACCCATTCTTAGCTTGGTACATAACAGCTACAGATTATGTGGATTAAAAAAATACTATGAATATACCATATAGTTACGGGGTGGTAGCTGCCGCAAACGTTTTCGGTACCAAATGCACCACCAGTGCAAACGTTGTAGGATCAGTTTTTGAAGCAAGTTTTGGATGGTGATTGGTGAACCCGATACCATCTTGAAGGTAACGGTAAAAAAATGGGCCGTTGGGCGGGGTAGCCGTCACATAAGAAAAATAATAATAGTGTTTTACTCTATAAAATACAACCATTTCATCTTATTATTTTACACCAAAAATTCATCTCTACTTTTCTACTCAGAATATATTCTCTAGTAGTGAGTCTCTACTTCAAAATGTTTACAAAATCGCATGACAATGTGATCGGACCGATATGGGATGTTATCCTTCAATGTAAATGTGAGATAGCGAAGAAGTGGAATTGTTTTTAGTGTATTATGTTGTTTAAATTTTAGTAATTTAAAATTTTCATTTTGCTGTTTGAAGACTTTTTATGTTTGTCAATTTCTGGCAATTCAATTATTAGTAATTTAATTGAAATTGTGTTTTTTGGTTTTTAAATATAATTAGAAAAATGGAAAAATGATGTGGATTTTTGGTTCATTTTTAGGTGCCCTTATGATCTTGGTTCATTCAGTTCCGGTTGCGATGTACGCATATATTGTATATATACGTGTGCCCCATGGGGAAGTGAAAATGCATTAATTTTAATATTATTTTACTAATTTTCTGAAAATTATGTCAAAGAAGCGGGCGATTAATCATACATCATGTGGTGGTGTTAATAGCCGAAAAACAAGGGATTTATGCACTAATCGGCTTTTGTCCCGATTGCTAAGTGTTATGTGCCTTATGTCCAAGACTTGATGCAAAACTACTATCAAGTCGGGGGTCTCACTGGAAGTAGCCTCTGTATTCCTACAAGGTAGAGGTAAGGTTCCAGTAATTTTTTCCAAGGGGTTCACTTTTCTCAGCAGTGGCGGATCCAGTAATTTTTTCCAAGGGGTTCACTTTTCTAAATGTTCCAATTTCCTGTCCAAACATATAAAGTTCGGGTCAGTTCGACGGCTCGGGTTGAGTATGGTTCATCGCATAATAAAAGAAATCCGGGTCGGTTCGACGGTTCTGGTTGAATATTGATTTCTCTTATTACCATCCAATGTTATCATTGAAGCTGGTTATGATGTCTTTAATGTGTCTGCAAGTATCAGATTGTTCTCAAGTATTACTGGATTTGCTGTCGGGAGAAAATAATATTGCTTATTTGCTTCGGAAGAAGTTTGTCTATGGTCTTCTAAGGAAATCAACGAGCCAGTACTTTAACTTGAATCCAGAAGTGGTTGGAGAAGCTGAATGTGAATCATGTGGAAGTGGAACTTAATTGGAAAGTTCTTGAAGATATATCCGAAACTATAAATGGGACGCAGTAAGTGGTTTTTATTGTTGATTTGCCAGTTTATATACATAGTTACATACATTTAGAACTTTTTTTAAGATCTTCTTGGGTTCTTCTGAATCTTTTTAAGCTGAAAAGATGTGGAGCAATTCTTTCATGAGTCAGGAATCAAAGATTGAGCAAATGGTAGTGTCAGAGAGGAGCAACACAACTGAGGTGATCTAGTTGTGGTCGAAAATGAAAGCACAGGTGGTAACACTCTGGAAGCAAAAAAAAAAAAAAAACGAAGGGAATGAAGGGGAAAAACGGCAAAAAAGGGGGGGGGGGGGGGAACCGGGCTGATAGGAAATTGGACTCAGGACATCAACCTTATGAAGATCACGTTGTACCAGTAGACCACCATACACACTTGATTAAAGGTTCCCTTACAAAATATTAAAGGGTTCCTTTAGTATTTTCTATACGGCTCTACACTATAAATGACAAACCGAACGGGTTCCTAGGAACCCCCTAATTTGCTTTAGATCCGCCCATGTTTCTCAGACCCTACTTTAGCTTTGTATTGGTTGGATTTACCAAGTATGATGATGTAGGTTATGATTTTGGTTCATGTTGGTTCAAAATGAGATTGCACACCCTCATTGGTACGTGCTTTTCTGTTCAATTTGGTTCACATGGAGTGCCCCCTTCACCCTTACTTCAATGACATTTATTGACTATTATACTTGGATGAATATGATGCTTGATTTGAAATTGTGCTATGTGAACATAGAGTAAAAGAGTTGACACACTGCCTTTAAACTCCAGTTTTTGGGTTCCAACTTGTGGAAAAAATGATGAACTTGGGGTCTCGTTCCTCGTTCCAAGTTCAAGCAATCATCAATTGCATTAAGTGTTGTTTTGGACTTTTCAGTAAGGGCCGGAAATACCTACACTTTGGTTTGAAGGGGCTGCTGGAAAGATTGGAAAGCTTAGAACTAATAGATAGTAAATTGGATATCCGTGTTTTGTTTTGGTTTTATGTTTGTTTTAGATCTTCATCGTAATTTAGATTGCGGATTAGAAGGTTTTCACAAGTTTAGGAAGGAAAACATAAGTGTAATCATGGGCCTACCCTCAACACTCCTCTAGCAAAACCGCTGAGGAAGTAACTGCATCGTGTAGCACTTCCGTCTAGATAAACATGTAAATAGGTAGACACATAGCTCTACGAACATAATTTCAACATTCAACCATAAAACTGGACAAAATATGCAAACTGTTGTTTCAAGAATCGTCGGCTTTGAATCCAAATCAAGTGCTTCAAGTGCTCCTTCTCTTGTGTTCAATGGATTGCATACTGATAGTGGCATCGGTAATATTACAGAGAACAGCAGAGCCTTAGTTAGAAAAAAGCTATTATCACCATTAAATGGTTTGATTTTACCAAATAAACTCAACCGCAAGTCCCAAACCGGCTCTATAAAGATCTAGTTGATACTTTTCAAGATCATAAGCATAATGATATCGACATTCCCAAATTACACAAAAAACTCGGGCTTCTTCATTGATGGTCCTTTGCTTGAGAACACAGATCTTAAATCCTTTGGTTATTTTCCATCTTCACCGGGAGTAGATAGTGTAGAATCAACATTAAGTTATTCGAATTCACCCATATCCATACCTTCAAGAAAAGCAGTATCATCTCCTCTGTCTTTGTCCCTACTTGGTCCAAAATTCTCTACAACATCGAATGTCACACCCGGTCGATAGCGGAAGCGCGCGGTGTGAACTTGATTAGTTTTCGTTGCATACGATATAAGTAAACAAGTATATAATTAAACAAACACGATGTTCATCCATTGATATAATTAAGATATTACATGTCATAAGTATTTAACAACAAAAGACGGCATAAGTTATAACATTTCACAAAAGACTTGTTTCAAAATATAGTTTTTAAACATCAAGGCTTTGCATCCTATATCTCGTTCGAAGACGGAATATATGGACCAAAACCTTCAAAACATGGATGACATCTACTACTTGACAACCTTGAGAGCTTGTAACCGACCACACCAAGATCCACTTAGTTCCCTAAAATACATGTAAGTTTGAAAACATCAACAAAAGTTGGCGAGTTCATGTGTTTACAAGTGTGCACCAAATGATCTTAAAACATTTGAATAATCGTTACTTGTAAATGTGGTATGTAAAGCGTCAATGAATTTGATGATCATTAATGTTTTGCAAGGACATTAATATGTGTGCCGACATAGGAAGCACTCAACCTTCGACGATTTTCGCTTTCCGGTCCACCCGGTTGGGACAACAAAAGCACTACATGTGGCCACACAAGGACCCATTAGTGGGGCTCGCCTACACCCGATAGATCTACCCCTTGTTCCTAAGGTCTTATAAAAGATTAATGGCGCTTAAGGATGGTCCTATTCGCACATGATCTAATATTTCATTCCATATATAAACCATAACATCGAAACATGTATTTCCTCTCGAGAGTTGTAAAAACGAAAACATTTAAAAGAAAAGGGGGATATGAACTCACAGGTTTGTGTCCGTAATAGTGTGCTAGCAAGACGGGTATCCAAAAGCGCGAAACAACCTACAAGTGCTCTAACTCATTAGACACTTGGGTTTTGAGTTAAATTTATACACGTTGTTCATCTTGAATGTTATGGTATTAGTTATGTATTTGGATACTTTGTGTCTTTTAAATATGTTGGCATTTGTTTAATGTGCTCGTTTTAATATATATACTTTCTTTATATATATATATATATGTATATATATATATATGTATATATATATATATATATATTTGCATTCATAATGTGTACGAACGGGCCTCGCCCTTCGTGAGTCTTCATGCCTCGCACGATCGTAAGTGGGCCTAGCCCATGAGAGTCGTTGTGCCTCGCACAAGTGAGAATGGGCCTAGCCCATTTGAGTCTCTGTGATCCACACGATGTGAGTGGGCCTAGCCCATGTCTTTATGTGCTTGGGCCTAGCCCAAGTCTTTATGTCTTTGGGCCTAGCCCATGTTGTTGTGTCTTTGGGCCTCGCCCATGTCTTTGTATAAATGGGCCCAAGCCCTAATGAATTATATATGAATGGATCTAGCCCAATTCGGTTATGTAAGTGGGCCTAGCCCAAAGTGTTATATGATGTTAATGGGTCTCGCCCAACTTATAATAAAAATGGGCTTTTACTAGCCCAAAATAAGTTCAGTATTTTCCATTCTCATAAGTGTATTTTGAGCGTATTTTGTATGTATTCTTATACTTGTATACTTGCGTATTTATGTACGCTTAGAGATATTTACTTTACACTTTCCGGGTTTTTATAAGTGTTAATATATATATATATTATATATATATATATATATATATATATTTTAAGAGTTTCGTCGTAAAGCCGAAAATTCATATTTTCATATCAAAATTGTCCAGGTGTCGTCCGCGATGGGTGCACGCTCCGGGTCGAGACGCTAGGATGGCCGTTTCCGATGACAACGCGCCTTGTTCGATAGAGCGTTTATTATATATATTTGTTTCGCCTCCGAAGTTATATATTAACTTGTTAATATTTATGGTTTTGAACCGTTTTTATGTTTTTGGTGTGTATTCTTCCTAGCACTTGTATATACACATATTATGCAAGTAATATACACCAAATAGAGCATTTGACATATGTTTATATAGCTTTCTCAAAAAATTATATTTAGTGTTATACTAAAATTTTTTACCCACTTTTTATATAAAAATAACTTTTCAAGTGTTTAAAGAACTCTTGTATGGTTAAGACATAACCCTTGTCATTAGGGACTGCCTGATCACGATTAGGGTCGCTAATCACAATAGGTTACTAATCACGATTAACCATGTTAATCACCCGTTAATCTCATTTTAATCGCGATTAAGCTTTTAGAAATTTCGCCATAGTTTCCCCCAACTATGGCGTTTTCACGTTTTGAAAACGTATTTTAAGTGTGATTAAACCACTTAAGCATAATCACCCAGTTCAAGTTCAAGTTCAAATATCAACTTTGCATGAATAAACTTGCACATAAATATCATCTTACTCCATGAACTTTATATATATTTTCTAGTTACACTTTTTTTTAAAAACATATGATGACACTTTTATGTTAGTTAGCAAGATCATAAAAAAAACACTTATTTCTTATAAACTTCCATCTCATCAATTAATTAAACAACTTGTTTAAACTACTTTTTATGATGTTCTTCGTGAAATTATGGTTTTTATTTTCTATAAGATCCACATATATGTTATAACTCATTTTTTAAATCGTAGTAAAGTTCGTGGTTCATGAGAATGATGATCTTGTTTAGATTTAAACATCACAATGTTTAAATCATCATTTTTGTTCTTAATTATTCAAGATCATATGCCTAAACTACTTACTTTAAAATAATCAACATTAATATAAGCATAATCTAACACATAGTAACCAGGTCAACACATTAATATATAATTATTATAGACTTTTTAAGTTGAGATTTGTGTTTTTAAGCTTTGTTTTCTTGAAGTCAAGATGAACACTTTGTACTTTAGTAAGCTCAAAAAAAAAGATGGGCTTACAATTTTACACAAGATTAAGATGGAAATTAAGATAGAATAAGAGCTCTAAAGTATGCTCTAATGGTTCTCCATGTATGCAAGTGACTTGATCCTTCTTGTAATGGTTTAAAATAGTAAATTATGTGATGTTTAGTGTTAGAAAATGAGAGGGCTGTGGTGTTTTTGGGCTGTGGTGAGAGAAAGAGAGATGATGGGTGTTGTTTAAGGGTTGTAAAATGAAGATATGGTGGAAAGTTATAATGATATAATTTTCAAGTTATTGAATTATTGGTCAAAGAAAATATTATATACATACATGTCTAAAAAAGTCTTGAGTGATTTGAAAAGGAGTATGGCTATAAACACGGAGCATGGTATGGTGACTAATATATATTTTTTTTTTCTAACATATAAAACATGTGCAAAATTGATAAATTATGTAGATATTTTAGCCATTATGCTAATTAGTTTAATTAGGGGTTAATGATAGTTTATGGTTTTAAATGAAGTCTAACTAGTCCACTAGTTTAGTGGGTATTGATTTTGGATGGTAAAAATGGCACCAATTTGCTCGTTGGTTTGATATCAGGTGGTATATAAAAGATACTATATAATACCGGGAGCTATGGTTTTATTTTACCATCGATGTTATGGCGTTTATCTAAGGTGTTTACGACGCCAAAATATGGCTAACTAGTTCCCTAGGCGATTGGATGATAGGAGTATAACTTGTTCGCCTAGCGGCTCGAATTTGGGTAATGTATAAAAGTTGCGGCGTAACACCATGAGTTTTTGTTTTGGGTATCCCATTGATATCCCTAAGCTTATTTGGGATGTAAAATATTATTTACAAGTTCTACGGACATTAAAAATGCCGAATTTTTAATGTTGCAGACAATATATTTTATTATATTTTAGCGCGGGTCAGACGATTTTTAACGACATGTATTTTCGGGAAAGTTAAAGTGTTTTTGTATTTAGTGTCCCTAGTTAGGGAATTTTATTTGTTTTTCAACTATAAAATGCCTTTGGGTTATTCGTTGCTCGTTCTGACAACTTTCGGAACTAGCTGGCATGAATAGTGTGTTCAGGTCAATACTGCTTTCAGCACTTTGCCAACGTATTCGGACATAGTTTGTAGTTTTTGTCGCGACGCGACGAATGGATTAACATTGTGTGGCATATTTAACCATGTCCTATGATTGCTAGACTTGTCATGACCTAGTCATGCATCAAATTAAATCATAATGAACGCAATTAGATATATAATTAAGTTGTTAAGTTGTACGGAATTACCATTATTTTGCCGGTTGTCACATCAAAACCGTCTAAAGTTTTGACCAAAGAATTACACGATAATGATCTAAACTTGAAGGAGATTGAGATGTCTCTTGATGGAACCATCTCTGATATCTTATCCTTTCGAGGTGAAGAAGATTATAGAATCATCAGGAAATCTGATCGCAACGCTACCCCAGAGAGTATGACCAAACTGGTGGATGACTGGGGGTCAAGATTTGACTTTTTTGACTCAATGTGTAGGACTCTTGGTTGACTACGAGTGAGAAGGTCGTGGATTGGGTCCTTTGAAGAGTCGTTGTTATCGGGATGTTTGGCGTGCCAGTAAGTTTTATTTAACTACTTTGTTTTTACGTGGTTTGTTGAACGGTGCGTGATTTTGATTATAATACTATTTGGTACAGAAGATCTATGGGTATCTTGCGGTTGGGAGAAGTTTTTCACCACCTCCCGGAAACTTCTATTTGCAATTACAAGTGTGGATGGGGATAATTTCTTATTGTTCTACTCATCCATTGACCTTGCTGATCAACTTCTGTCGTACAAACAAAAGGGTCGAAAAATGAAGAGTAGTTTTAGCGTTGATGACCCACAACTCGTGTGTGGGTCCCTATGAAAGGTTGCATACAGTTGGTATGTTGAAAGTTTTTAATCTTTGCTCGAGTATGCATTTGAAGTATACGTTAGTGCAATATGAACTTATTTTTCCAGTTATTTGGTTTTCTACAGGTCCTGAGCAATCCTGAAAAGACTCAAATTTTGTAAAACTACGACCTGAGTGACATGCCAGCTGGCACTAAGGTAGTTTTTACAAGTAGCACTAAGGTCGTTAATCATGTCGTATGTTTTTCGATGATGTTGTTCATTTATCGATGCAACACTCTTTTACATTCATTTCTTGCCATATTGTCTTGAAGTATTCATTAAATGTTATAAAGGAATTAGCTTTATATATATATATATATATAGAGTGGGGTTCTAGAGTGAACACTAGTGTATTTGTGAACTGAGTGAACAAATCCTGACCATTGATTTACATCATCAAATCGTAAAATACACTAGTGTATTTTCATCATCAATCCTGACTATTGATGAACACTTGTGTATTGATAATCTAGGGCTAGGATTAGTTCACTAGTGTTCACAATCAAGGGGGTTGTTCACAGATGAACCTAACCCTATATATATATATATATATATATATATATATATATATATATACGTGTGTGTGTGTGTATATATATATATATATGTATATATATATATATACGTGTGTGTGTATATATTTATAATAGGGATCCTATGAAAAGTCCACTCTATTTGAGAAATATTATGGATCACACATTTATCTAAACTTTTCGTAATTTATACATATGTACAGTTTAAAATTGACTATATAATATATGTATATTGTCAAATCTTGAACTATACATATATGTATATAGTCAATTTTAAACTATTAATATGTGTATATTACAAAAGTTTAGGGAAAATGTGTGGTCTAGAATGGTTTTCATGTTTCTCAACTAGCCTAGTGCTTCTCACACGGTCACACTCTCCTAACCAGTGGCGAATACAGAAATTTGTTGTAGGATGGGCACACTACGAGTCGGCTAAAAATGAGTTAGCACAATACGAGACGGCTAAAAATGAGTTAGACAAAAAATGTTGATAAAGTAATAGAGTTCTTTAACATATACAAGTTATATGGGAACCATTAAAATTAAAGCAATATAATTTAGATGTAGAACCTAAGATTGATCATTAAAATTAAAGCAATATAATTTAGATGTAGAACCTAAGATTGATCGGCAACTTAAGTTGTAATAAGATTAGATGAGATGAAACCCTAGAAGAGATAAGTAGGTACTAAGTCGTCAGTAATATTTTATTAATATTGTCGACCCCGAGTTCCAACGTTTTATTGATATCGTTGACCCCGAGTTTCAAAAGTCTCATTCAGAAATCAATCGCTAACTTGGATGTATTGTCATTCAAAAATAACATGGATGTAACAATTATCATTATCATGTATGGTTGTTCAACAATTGGATTTAGCTGCATGCATGTATTGTATTTCACTTTGCTGGCAGGTAATTAAATTGGGCACTTGGGCCAGCAGCAGGTATTAGTTAGAAAACAAGGATTACACAAGAGCTTTTGGGTTGTTGGGCCAGTTGGACGGTGGGCACAGGCCCGCCCTCCACATGCTTTGCATCCGTCACTGCAATAGGCTATATATATGGTTAGGATCGTGTGAGAAGCAATAGGCTAATTGAGAAACTATATATATATATATATATATATGTATCCAAATGTAGACGTTTTTGCGACAGAAGGTGACTCTAGCTTCCACAACACCGTCTTCTAAACCATGGACTGCATCATCTGTGCAAAATTCATCAAAAGCGAATGAGAACTCAAGTAACTGGGGGGGGGGGGGGGGTCCTACGTTATGCTCTCCATCTTCGTATTCTCTGCCCGTAATCCAAGAAAATGCAAGGACCATTCAAAGGTGCAAATCGGACCCATTTTCTGTACCAGAAAAGAGATATATTAAATTTCTTTCCCAATCACTATTGTCCAGGTTATCATTTAGAAGCCAAAACTCTCATTCAAAATTGTCACCAGATGTATATTTGTACATTATATTTCCTGACAAAATTTCGTTGTTAATAATACTTATGGAATGTAGACTAGAGATGGGCATAATCGGGTTTTATTATTACCCGGAACCGGTTCCAACCCGGACCCGCATCTGCTTGGATGTCATTGGAACTGGGTATGGTGTTGAACCGGGTCCAGTTCCTACCCGGGTTCACACCCAAAAATATGGAACCGTGTAGAACCGGGTACGGGTATTATGGAACCGGGTATGGTGCGGAACCGGTTTCTGATAGTGTTGGGAACCGGTTCCTGACAGTCAAAACCTGACTTTTACTGTTCAGAACCGGTTCCTGACAGTCAAAACCAGACTTTTACTGTTCAGAACCAGTTCCTGATAAAATGTTACCGTTGGAACCGGTTCCTGATTAAAAAATCGTTTTTTTTTTGTATATAAACCCCTTCCTACTTACCGGTTCCTGATAAATGTTACCGTTGGTATTTTAATAAAGTTTGTGTAATGTTTCTTTCTATTGTGTTTGTTATGTTTGATTTTTATTATTAGTTACATTGATAAATAAAAATAGTAACAATAATCGGTTAAAATTAAAAAACAAATTAATTGGTTACAATATATAAAAAAAATTAACCGGTTACAAAAAAAAATAAAAAATTACTCAGAACCGGTTCCAGTAAGATTTTATTTCTTTGATCGTTTACTAGCGGCAGGTGCAACACTTTCCGATGAGTTTCTCTTAGGTGCGGGTACCTCGGTACAATCGTCGTCCGAATCGTTAGTCTCCACTTACTCTAACTCAACTTCATCTTCTAGACTAGTTTTATGTTGAACACGATCAACGGCATCCAAATGGTCCTTTAAGCATATTGCCATCTCTAGCGATTCGGAGTTAGTCTTGTTCTTCTAATTGACAAAACCCTGCCACTAAGAGAAAACACACTTTCCGAAGCTACCGTGGAAGCTTGGACCGATAGTATATCACGAGCCATGATGGCTAGAATCGGGTATTCGGATTCTTTCGATTTCCACCATGCCAAAACATCAAATTTCCTATACTCCTCGGTGGTCATAGTAAGCGAATACTGATTTTTTTTATATCTCCCAAGTTCACTTGTTGGTTCACTACCCCTTTGTTGTCTAGCGGTCTCGTCTCTAACGACATTCAACATGGTTATAAGTGGATCCCCGCTTGTTTCATCGTTAGAGGCCGTGGACCGAGACTCAAACAAATTTGTATGATTTTTTTCACCATATTTTTTAAAATAATGATCATAAAGTTTGGCCATACACTCATTGAATATTTTTTTTTGTTTTTGCTTTTAAAGTTGGATCCTCCTCATGCATATCCAACTTGTCATAAATTTCATCAATTAAAGCTTCAACACCCGGTACGTTTAAAGCTGGATTTAAAGCAGCGGCATATAGAAAAACGGGTGGTAATTCTAAAAAATATTTTTAAAATTTTTGAATCATTGTTCTCGTCATATTCCTTAACATGTCACTAGAATTTTCAAACTTTTTAAAATTAGTTGTTATCAAATACAATTGGTCCACAACTTTAGAACTAGTAGGATAATAAACACCGGAAATCAAAGTCGTTGTAGTTTTAAAAACTTGTAAAAAAGTACTTAGGTTATTAATATTTTCCCAAGCCGTGTCGGGAAAGGGGACGACAAGGTACTCATCACTTAAAGTTGTATGAAAAGATTTTAAAGTGCCCATTTGCTTTATAGCCATTTCAAACATATGACAAGTTGAATTCCAACGAGTCGGTATATCCCAATTCGGTCCAATAATTTTTTAGTTGACCTTTTTACAAAGTTTTTTATGTCACACCCCAACCCGCAGCAGAAAAGGTGATCGAGGCATGATTGGGTTTTCATCAAAGCTCATGACATTTATTATAATGTTTCATATTTATTATTACAATTTTAAAGAAGATCATACAATCAAATCATACTAGTACAACATGTTCTATACATCTTTCTAGCCTTCATTATTTTTCTTCTAAGGCACTTTTCCTATGTTTTCCTTGCTTCATCCTGTCCACCTGTATCATGTGTAAAAATGGTTTTTGGATCAACAAAAAGTTGGCGAGTGAATCCTATGAAAAACATTTAAACGAGTTTATTGTATTGATTATAAAATAAAGTGCATAACCACATATGAGTAAATGTAGATGTAAATTTATTCACAATACACATAATATTAAATATTGCACACACATACAACAATTGATTGTTTTGAGGCACGCGTTGTTCAACTCGTCTCCCACGAGGAACTGATGGGCCTAATGAATGAGTTTTGAGGCACGCGTTGTTCTACGAACTGATGGGCCTAATGAATGAGTTTTAAGGCACGCGTTGTTCAACTCGTCTCCCACGAGGAACTGATGGGCCTAACAATAAATTTGCATACAACTTGACAATATGTAATACATCACAACAAACAATATTCACATCCTAAGTTTAGATCATAATATGGTATAGCACAAGTTTGAATAAGCGATTTAGTTTAAGCGACACATGATACACCCCAAAACATGAATAAAAAGGGGAATTTATAAGAATTCACTCACAATGGGTGCGTTTCTTGATGATGTTGGATGCGCACGAGTTTAGAGAGTTGATCGACGAGGAATAACTAACCTAGTTAATAATGAAAAGGTGTGGTAAGTAAGTGGATTTTATTAACAATTTTAATTGAATTTTTAGGTTTATTTTTGTGAGTTTAAGACTATTTTATAACTTTAAAAACATTATTTTTAAGTATTTTTAATTGATTTTTAAATTAAATAAATAAAAAAAATATATAAAAAAAATGTTGACTTTTTGACTTTGACCGTTGACCATGACTGTTGACCGTTGACCGGTTCGGTCGTGTATAAGTATGCTGGGTGAGACTCGAACCGGTGACCTCCCGTACGCGTGCACGCAGCTCTACCAACTGAGTTAACCCGGTTCGGTTTTAAAAAAAAAACATTTTTATTTCCGAGGATGGGGTCGTGATAGGGATCGAACTCGAGACGTGTGTTTATTGTTTGCACACAGTCCACCGCTGGACTGTGTGTCTAACCCGTTTATATGACTTGTTTTAATTAAGCTTATACAATAGGCCGACTTCATCTTCTTCGTTCAAAACGCAGACAACGATTTTTCAACTGTTTCTTGTTAAATTCAGTTAACGAACTTATAGGTGATTGAAATGTGATGAACAGAGAGGGTTTTGGGAAAGAATGTACCGGAACAGATTGTCTTCCTCAGAACTCCGGCAAGGATCGTCGGCTCTGTTTTGTGAACTCCGTCTGTTCGGATCAATTAACCGTTTTGATTGATTAGATGTGAAATTGAACTACTGAGCAACGATTATCAGAAGGTTCAGATGATCATACCGATTCACAGCGTGATTCTGGAAATTTCAGAAGTTTTCCGGCGAAAGCAGAATATCCGGCAACGTCGTCTGGGATTGATTCTGGGTGATGGATTGATGTTAGTAATGGTCTAACAATGGATTGAAACAGAAAGAGTCGAGGTATTTACCGTGTTGATGTGAGTCTCGGTTTTCCGGCGAAAGTCCGATGATTGCAGAAAATCTCCGGTGAGTGAAATTGCTTCGAGAAATGGTGCGATTTTGAGCGAAAAGACTACCAGAGGCTTGGGTGTGCATTTATAGGGAAGAATCAAGTTGAATTGGGTCTGTTTCTAGTCTCGATTCATTGGTCAGCCTTTCCCCGACGGTTATGACTGATGTCGCGGAACTAGACATCGGTTATAACCGATGGCGACGTTAATACGTACGTTAAGTCAAAAGAAACCGTCGATAATTGGCGAAATCGTCGGATTTTCCGGCGACTGCGAAATGGGCGCGCTGTTGACTGGATTTGATTTCGTGTTTTGTTATATGTATTAATTGTTTCGATATATTATCAAATAACACAAGTGGCGGAGTGGTTGGATGTGTGGGAGTTAAGTCTTTGATGTTCCACCCGGCTGACTCGGGTTCGAATCCCGGCAGCCTGTTTTTCTTTTTAATTATTTTATTTTTACTTTTTAACAAATATAGTTTATAAATTCTAAATTGTTTATTAATTATGTATCGTTTAAAATTAAAATACGTCATAAATACGCAACGAAATTTTTAACTGGATGTTCGTTTAATAAACGAAGCGGGTTTGGTTAACCCGGTTTTTTACGGATGTTACATTTTATATTCTTGATATCTTTCTTTTCCACTTTTGAAAACATCTTGGAGCATAGCTCTAAATGCTATAATAAAATCCGATACAAATTGATCTTTTAAACCGGTTTGCACTACTAAGTTAATAATATGTGCAACAAATCGTGTGTGAAAAAAAACACCATCAACTATTGGTTTGTACTTCAACTTTAATTTTTCAATCGCCGTTGTGTTGTTTGAAGCGTTATCAAAGGATATTGAAAAACTTTTATCTTCTAAATCATATTTAATTATTGTGCCATTTATAATTTTATAATATTTTTCCCGTATGAGGAGAAGGAAACTCGTCAAACGCAATCGTACGCTTTATCATTTGCCATGTATCGGGATCAACCCAATGAGCGGTGACACATATGTACGATTCCGGTAAACCATGTGGAGCCGACCACACATCAGTAGTTAGGTTTACACTAGTTTTTAAATTCTTAAAAAAACAATTAAATCTTTTTTTGCATTTTCCCATAAACTTAAACAAAGACGTTTTAAAGTGCGACGACTTACATGTTTATAGCGAGGTTGTAGCGTCTCCCGAATAAGATTTGTAAGATCGGGGTCGTCGAAGTGTCCAAACGGCAACACTTTTTGTATCACCAACTTTGCCATCCGATCGCGAGCTAATTTTTGCTCATAACGAAAAATGGTACCATCTTTGGATAGTGGAACTTGACCGGATGTCATTTCCTTTAAAACTTTGCAATACTTATTAATATGCTTCGTTAACGTTGAGTTTGATTCCTTGGCTAATAACGATCCACAATGTTTACATTGAGCTTTTTGCGAGCCGTCACTCATCTCGACCAACTCCCAATTGCTCCAAACTTCCTTACTGCGATTATGAGACAATGTTCCAACCACATATGGAACTGATTGATCTTGAGGAACATTGTTAACGGATTGGGAATTTGCGTTTTTGGAACTCTTTGAGGCCATTTGTTGATTAGAATGTGAAAAAGAACAAGAAAGAAATGTAACAAGAAGAATAGATATGAGAAATTGTGTGCTAAACAATAGATTTCTAAACAATATATATAGAATCGGTTCCAACGGTCAGGAACCGGTTCCAACGGTAACATTTTAACGGCTATAACCGGTTCCAACAGTAACATTATAACGGGTATAACCGGTTCCAACGGTAACATTTTAACGGGTATAACCGGTTCCTTCTAGAACTGAATTTCCGGGTACGGGTAGGAACCGGGTACGACCCGATTCAAATGGTAAAATTGTGGAACCGGGTTGGAACCAACGGGTATTTTGAACCCGGAACCGATTCTACTTAATGTCGGGTAGAAACTGGAACCGGTTCCAGTTCGGTTCTACCGGTTCGGGTTCGGAACCGGTTTTTATGCCCATCTCTAATGTAGACCATGAGCCTAACATGTTCAAGAGGTTCATGGACCCAAATCTGGTCATGGATTGGGTGGCTTTAAATACTTGGGGCTACCCAATATTATTTAGCAGCCTTTTGTAGGCTTTAACTAGTAACTACCTACCTATGTTTTAGGTTTGGTTAATTAGACACTTGTTTTGCTGCACATAGTTTCTCTTCATCTAACCAAAAGAAACCATGTGCCAATTATGACAATGTGAAACATCACTTTTCTTTTTGTGTTAGTTGAGTATAAGCTATGAACATAAACTACAGTTCAAACTTCACATCATCCATGTTCTACTCCAAGGGGTTATGTATAGTTATGTTATAACCCCAAGATTTATGAATATTGTTTTTAAGAGGTAAAATGTCTGCAGTCTGCGGACCACATCTGTAGAAGAAGATGTAGACCAAACCTCTACAGTCTGCAAGAAGAATACTATTTGTTTTTTAACGTATGTAGACTTCTAAAATAAACTGGTGGTGGTTTACGGACGGTGGTGGTAGATGGTGGTGTTGGACGGTGGTATTTAACAATCTGCAGACCTTAGAAGATCTTAAAAGTAGCTGGGCCAAGTCTGCATCAAAAAGAGCTCGCGCAGACATTTTTTATGAAATATCTTCAGAAAAACAAACAGTCTGCAGATAACAATGTCTACGCAGCGGAGATAGAAGAGCCTGCACACATCTTTTTTTTAGAAAAACAAATACCACCTTAGTTGTGCTATTCAAAAAGAGCCCGCGACGCAGCTTGTTGCCCGTCTACGTTCTGTATTAGTTTGCTACATCAGTAACAATTTCAATATAGTATAAGATGACATATTCGAGGTTACTTTCAATTAACTTTTCATATCATTAATAGATTGCAGTTTCTTCAGTTTATTATATAGACTAAACCACAATGAAAAGAAAGTAAAGTATAAACTTGACATACCAAAAAAGAGTCCACATACACCACTCATTAACCAACTGTTCACAAACATTCACACCTACATATTAGTATCTCAATGCATTTATGAATTCCAGTGAAGCATACATTCGGTCACATGCTAATAAAGTTGGTCATGGGTGTAGCCGGTTGTTGGTTCTGGCACGTGCCTCCCATCTAAATGGCACGTGTCTCTACAAGTGGGCTAACCCAACATTGTCCATAACTATTAGTATAAAAGTTTTGAAAATAGTATATAAAAGCAAATAATGTGACTTGAACACGTACAAAATAATAAATAATATAATATGTTATGTACTTACTTCTTTCTTTCCTTTTTAGACGGCGAGCACACTCCCCCTTTAAGGCTATGTGTTTTTTTCATTAGTCATTGGGGCGTAAGGTGGCCACATCAGCTAAGGGGGCGCGGACACGATTACAATTACGATGGGCACAAACTGTGCTTTTCTCCTCTTGGGGCTGGGGGCTAACCACGGGTGTGAGACAAAGTTTATTGATTTTTAATATAAATTATATACCAACCCATATTTAGTCACTTAAGCTCAATACCATTTCGTCACATAAAGTCTCGATAAAGGTGCGCCTATATAGCAAAAAAAAGTTGTTTTCAAATAAAACCCTTGAAGCCCCCACCCCATAACACATAGTCTAACATCTACTTCTAAAACCACTTAATGTCCATTTTATAAAACTTGAACTTACACCACTTAGTAAGTATAAACACCTTGTGTTACTAAGCCGAAAGCCATCTCCGATTCCAATGTCTTCTATACTTCTATGGCCCCATAACTCTTTAATGATTCAATTTCCTTGGTTAATTAGGTACAAGTTACAGTTGTGTAATATAGAATTGTAATGGGGGCCTGAGTTTTGATGCAAAAATTGATTAATATTTATGTTTTTAGTGTCAAATAATTAATGTAAATTGTATATACTTACAAGTAGAAGTTACATGTACAGTTTTTTTTTTCATCTTCTTGGTTTTGTACTTTCACACTTCAACATTTAGTATTGACACTTACAACCTTTCAACTTTCTAAAGACTTTGTAATCAATTTTTACGTGTTTACTTTTATGTACTTATCGTTATAATTCAGGTTGATTTACGTTTCAATATAATTTTTTTATTGAAAATGGGTAGGCTAAAATATGATACGTTTTTGTGTTTTTTTGTACCTTTTTTAGTTGGTTTACAGTTTGACATAAATTTTATTTTAAAAAAGTCGGGTCAAATATAATACGTTTTTCATTTAATGGTAAAATTCGAGTTACTTTACGTTTCTATGCTGCCGGAACGCGGCGTACCATTCTTTAACATAAAAAAACTTAATTTACGTACTTATTTTTATGTACGTGTCGGTATAAGTTAAAATTTGTTAACATTTCAACATAAATTTCTTTCGCAAATAAGTCAGATCAAATATAACGTTTTTGTGCTTATTCTTATGTACGTTTTTAGTTTGCCTACTTTTTGACGTATCTTTTGTTCAGAAACAAGTCGGGTCAAATATAATATGTTTTCATTAGAATGTACAATTTCCAGTTACTTTACATTTCGAACCTGTCACAACACGCGGGTAAATTTACTAGTTAACTATAAGGATATGTAAATACATAACCAACTTTTACATGTAATATATAACACGGTTAGTAAATCACTTATTTCACTCGCTTTTAGATTGGCCACTGGTTAATATATATTTTCTACATAACTTTTATTGATGATTGCACAAAGAAAAGGAAAACAAATGATTGTTGTTAAATTTGTAGTTTTGACTTTACTTTTTAAGAATTAAAAAATAGGTCCAATTTTTCACTTTTATTGATGATGTTTGATTTCAATTACTACAAATCCAAGGACTTTCACAGTAATTAGCCGTCTGTCAGTTATCACCGGGGGAAATTAGTTTAATTAGTGAAAGTCTTGGCTAAAATTATTGTCCTTCATCTTCTAGGGGTTAATTAAGGAATTGGGTCAAAGTTCTCAAATTCTTGTTTCTTCGTTTGTTGATAGTTAAGGGTGTAAGCGTGTTCCACTTGAGGGGTGTAGTCCCTTTCACCCTAGCCAATCCACCGTCATGTTAACTCTTCTCTCCATTATTTATTTTGCACTCGAATGTAAGGGCTGCTTCCATCTCCCTCTCCACTCCCTGTTTGACAAACCAACAGTCAAAAAATGGATCAACTAGCATGCGATGAGTAGTCCCCTAGAATTTCAATTCACCGCTCCCTTTAAGGGTTTGGCGGCAGTGTTACCGCGCTGGTGAGCGGTCACCTCCACCATTCCCCACACGCCACCCCGTGTACCCTAAGGGTAGTTTGTGATGGCGGCTGATGGTGATGGGACATGGTTGATGGGGTCAGATTACAATAGTTAACTACACATGAAAATGTTGAATAACCCTATTAAATAATCAAGAATACGTTCAAAATTTGAAGGCTAATTAAAATATATATATATATATATATTATACATATGGTGTATGTATTAAAAACACATGCTAATGAACAGTATCAACTAGAATTTTCTCACCGCGCATTGCGACGAGAAATCCGTCTACAAACCAAACAATAAAGAACAACATTTTAAGCAATTATTTATATATATATATATATAACATAAAAAACCAACTTGTTTTATTTAACAATGACCCATTTAAAACAAACTCGTTCTAATTAATAATAACACGTTTAAAACTTTAGTTTTTAATTAAGAATTAAGATTAGTTTTTATAATTTACTATAAATTGTTAGACGAAAAGTAGAAGCAAAAGTAAGACGAAAACAAAACAATATAAAAATATTTTGAAGATAACAAAATGATGTAATTTAAAAAGCCTATAGGGTTGTTCCTATTTCACCAATTTTATTATTATTGTTTCTTTAAATTTAAATATTAAGAAATTAAACGTCACCCTTCCAAATTCCACTGTTGCCCAATGCCAGATTTTTGTAATTTGTAATGTAACTAGTTGATACCCCGGCTGCGTTGCGGGGCGATAGCTGAATAATTCTCAACCAATTAGAAAAATACTATTACAGTTTTGCTAGAAAAAAAACTAAAACATGACAAGACCGTAATTTTAAGCACACAAGGCAAAACTGTAATTTGTCAAGACTAATAAGCGAGTGTTAGGCAGCGCGTTGACACGAAAAAAATTGAGTCAACCAATTAAAACAAAACACTTTTATAGTTTTGCAAAAAAAAAAACTAAAACGATGGCAATACTGTAATTTTGAACTGAGAGTGAAGTTGTATTTTTGGCTAGGGTAAAATCATAATTTGCCAAAAGCTAAAGTATTGTAAAATTTGAACCAGGGGCAAAATTGTAGTCTTTACAGGGGCAAATTCGTAATTTTGAACTTGGGGTAAAATCGTAATATAAATTTGAACTAAGGGAAAAATCGCAATTTGAAGCTGGGGCCAAATCCATAATTTTATTTTAACTGAGGCAAAATCAAAATTTGAACTGAGGGCATAATCGTAATATTTACTTGGGAGTAAAAGTATAATTTTATTTTGAGCTGGGGCAAAAAACATAACTTTGAACTAAGGGCGAAATCATACTTTTTGAAACTGGGGCAAAATCATATTTGTGCACTGAGGGCAAAATCGTAATTTTAATATGGTGGCAAAACCATAAATTTATTTTGAACTGAGGACAAAATTATAACTGTGAACCAAGGGCAAATTAGTATTTTTTATCTAGAGGCAAAAGTATTATTTTGTTTTGAACGGGGGCAAAACTGTAATTTTAAACTGGGGATAAAATCGTAATTTGAACCGATGACAAAATCGTAATTTTTAGCTGGGACACATGTATAATTTTATTTTGAACTGAGGGAAAAACGTAATTTTAAATTGAGGGTAAAAGTGCAATTGTAAACTAAGTATAAAATTTGTAAACTTGTTGGTTCAATAGGGAAGTGTCAGGGAAACTGGCTGACACTATTCCCTGACCTTGTAATAAGAATAATAATAATAATTTGTAATATTATAATGAAAACAAATAATAAAAAGCTAAAAAAAGATTTTAATATATGTGTAGCAAAGAAAGCCATATGAAAGATTTTGTAAACAACAATGGCTCCATCATAAGTAATAAGAATCTTGTGGTAAGAACTTGAAAAAGAAAAAAAAAATTACTGTAGCTAGCATGATACTTTTTCATATATATTATTATTATAATTTCTTTTCTTATTTCTTTTTTAATATTAAAAACACATTCCAATAAATAGTATGAATAGTAATTTTTTTTTCCTTTTCTTTTTTCTTTTATTATTTTTACTTTAGTGTTTTTTTATTTCGTTTTTATTATTTTAATATTATGACAATAACATTACCTAGGGATTAGCGAATGGTATTGGGTACCGGTACTGAATCGGTATCGATACCGAATTTACCAAACCAGGTACATTTTTTGTACCGATTTGGTATCGACTTTGACATTTTCGGTACCGGTACAGTACCAGTATTTACCGGTTTTTACCCTCAAATACCGGTACCGTACGGGTACCGTACGGGTACCGAACCGGCACCGTACCGGGTATATTCGGTACTGGTATTGATACCACTTTTCCTCATTTTAAGTATCGGTACCGGTTCGGTACCGAACGGGTACCGGGCTCATCCCTACCGTATCGTACCGAGCATTTTCGTCGTCGGTACCTAATTTCGTTGATTTTCAGGATCGGTACTTTCAGTGCCCTTACCGGTACCGAGCTTATCCATATTTTAATGTGTTAGTACCGTAATAACTGAAATGAAAACAACCAAATTTCCGACGTATAAGATGTGTGGGTCCTACTATTATATATTATATTATTTAAAATCTTTTTTTAGGACAGGTGACTATCGTTGCTACGTCACTTTTATCTATGTTTTGATATTATCTGCTTGTCGTTACCGGCACACGTTTTGCAGACACTGGATCCCCGCCGCAACACAAGGGCAAAAATCAACTAGTTATACATACATATTATTTCAAATTTCAATTTCAAATTATTTCAAACTAGCCATGAATAGTAAAGTTATTACTATTTTTTAACTAACTTTCATTATTTCAAGCTAGCCATAATAGTAAAATTATTATTATTTATTATTATAATTTTTCAAGCTTTTTTGTATTTTATAATACTAAACACATGTATTATTAGTTTTTAACTCACGTTTTATTAATCAATGATTTATTTTAATCATATTTTATTTTTATAACATTTAGGATATAGTAAAATTATAATTATAATAGTAAAACATATATATTTTTGTTTTTTAACTTACGTTTTATTAATTAATAGAATGAATTTTGATGTTGTTACTTTTATTATGATTTATTTTGATCGTATTTTATTTTTTATAACATTTAGGATACGAGGTGACACAATATATATTTTTTCGAAATCAGATTATGAGTGGTGATATATAATTTTGATATTGTTTTGTTATTATGATTAATTTTGGTCATCATTTGTTTTCTTTTTTAAAATTTTCAGGATTGCGACTTGCATATTTTTATACGTCTTGATATATTTTTTTTTTCAAAACCGGTTTGTGAATGGTAATGTACCCCTAATCGAAGTATAAACGTACATGTCACCAAAGATACGCCACATTTATATTTACTTTTCTTTGATAAATTGACGTTGTTTACACTTTATTATAATTCTGAATATAACGTTGCAACAGGCTTATTTTTATCTACATTATAACAAACGTTTTGTATAAATGATTATTTTGTATCGTCTGAACAACTATGATACCATCACATACATTCATTTCTATGGTGCTCGCTATAGATTTTGTTCTGGTTCCGAGCGAAAAATAGTGAAATTTGAGTTGTATTAAAATTGAGGTTTTTTTTTGTATTGAAAGTTATAGCGGGCGTCAGTGATGTACTGATGTTGTAAAGAACTAAAAAGATTCCGCCTTAACAACATTTGCACCAATATTCACTTTTATTCTTTTCGATGGATGTAAACCAGGTGACGATATCCTTTTGAACATGTTACGACTTTATTTTTTAATTTTTTCCGGATTTTAGAACGAGTGTCGATGCCGTAATGTATGAAACCGATACTGACCGAATTCCCGCCGCGTAGCGCGGGGGAAATCCCACTAGTATATATAAATAGAAAGTCTCCATGAATAGTGTTTTAAGATTTTTTAATATTGTTCGTTTTTAAATTTTAATTCTGATATATTTTAAGATACGATAGTTTATATAATTTTGAGTATCTTGTTGCGACGTGCTTATATTTATCTCTGTCTCAATACATTTTTTTTCCGAAACCAGGTTGTGAGTGGTAAAGCATAAGTAATCGAACCACAAACATAAAATTAATTGTGAGTTAGCTTTGATAACATGTACGTTTATGGTTTGATTACTTATGTTTTACCACTCATAATTCGGTTCCGAAAAAAATGTATTGAGACAGAGATAAATGTAAGCACTTCATAACAACATACACAAACTTATATATATACTATCGTGTCTTAATAATTATAAAGGAAAAAAAAAACAAGTAAAATCTATATGAAAAATTGAATGCTAGTTAGCTTTGTTAACATGTACGTTTTTGGTTTGATTACTTATGCCTTACCACTCACAACCCGGCTTCGGAAAAAAAATTGAGACAGTGATAAATATAAGCATATCGCAACAAAATATTGAAAATTATATAAACTATCGTATCTTAAATATATCAATAAAATAATAAAAATTAAAAAACAAACTATTTAAAAAAAATCTTAAAACACTATTCATGGGGACTTTCTATTAATATATATTTCTATTAATATATATAGTTTTTTAACATCGTGCGTTACGGCGAAAACAAGCAAATGATAATGTAAAATATACGTGATTTGAATATAAAACATGTTGTTTAGAAAGCCAAACCATTAGAACGGTTTAGTTTATCATCGTACTGTTTTTTTGATACCAAATAAAAACTTTATTTTGAGTACAACTTCGTTTTTAACAAAACTTATAACGGAATGTCGAGAGAAAAATCAAGCACAACTACGTACTTAAGTTTTCAGAATAAAGTTATAGATGAAATTTATTAAAGAATTATAAAATTAGTTGATAAATTAATATATGTTCTAAAAAAAGAAACGAAGAATTATTAAAATATTGGTAAATAAAATATATCGTTTAAAAATCTTGATGCACTTTGTGTTCACTGTTCGAATAGGCTAGATAGAGCATGTGTTGAATATTATATAGGTTAGAATCGAACACACGACCAAAGTATGATGGAAATGGGCAAGTTCACACGAAGTTGTCATGTGTATGGACAAGTTCGCATGAAGTACCACTTCGTACGAACTTGGCCAAGGTCCATTTGGTGTGAACTTATTTGCATATAAATAGGTGTTGTGTGTTCATTTGTGTTTAAGTTTTTGCATCCCTACGGGGAGGTGCTGTCAGATTCTCTTCAGGAACTCCGGCAGCCTGACAAGATGTATACTCTTTCGGTATGAATGAATAACATATGACTTCCGCTGCATTCTGCTTCTACTCCTTTCTGTAATAACATTCTACCGAAATCGTCATACTACGCACTAACTTCCGTCTAGAACCGCCTAATCTGGACCTACAATTGGTATCAGAGCTACGGTTATCACCTACGCTCATGAATTTGGACATTTATGGACATTAGGAGGGGTTTTAGACGTAAATCATCAAAATAAAGGACAATCCATGGACAAAAAGTAAAATTAAACGGATAGGATTGTTAGAAAACCATTTTCGACCAGATCTATGGTGGAATCATCTCGAAATTCGAAGAAATAAGGATTTTGGATCAAAAAATGTGAAAAAGGCTGGTTTTGGAGGTGTACTTCGTACGAAGTAGTGACCAAGTTTGCACGAACTTATAATGTAGAGGACAAGTTCGCATGAAGTTGGTGTTGGGTGAACAAGTTCGTACGAAGTGAGCATGAGCCTAAAAAAGCATGGAAAAATTTGGTTGATCGTTTTGACGAGATGAATGTCCAGAAAAAATTTGGTGATAGAATTTTTTTCGAGTTGTTAACGTCTAATTCGGCATGTACGGAGACACCGTCTAGAGCTTCAAAGTACAGATTTCGTGATACGGTCACAAAATTTTGAAGATAACGGGAGAGTCATTGATACATGTGCAGAATGTTGATCATTTGGTATCGTGACTAGTAATTGGCCTAAACGTCAAATCCGCATTTGTTAAAAACTGATTTTTCCAGATTTGAGGGGGAATTTCAGTGAAAATTTCGGTATGGTCAGAATTTGCAAAACTGAGGGGGAATAAAAATTTCACGTTATATGAAGATTCTGGCATTTTTGAAATTCGTGACTACTGCAACAGTATCCAGGTGGTTACTGATTGCAGATTATCTGGGAAATGCAGAGGATCTAGATTCATTAGTGATATCAAGTTGATGTTTACTTTGCAAGCGGGGGGTTACATAATTGAGTATTGGAGGAGTTTTTTTATCAGATTCTAAGGTCATGGTTGTAGATTGACACCTGAGTCGTGCGTATTTTGCGGGTGCACATACGACTGCCTATCTTTAACTCTGCTTTGCATTCGAATTATTGACTGGACTAACCACCAGGAGATAAGGATGCTCTGTAGTTTCAGTTGCCCCATGAAGTACGTGGTACCATGATTAAAGAAGATGATATAATGGATCTTTCAGACAAAGACGTTACCAGTTGCTGGCAAAAGAGACTACACATTTGGGATTTCGTGATCACAGGAAGTTTCGAATTTTCAGATCATGATACAGACTGATGCTTAAGGGTTAGAGTCCTGATTTTCGGTGAAGGGGTAGTTAGCAGGATTAGCAGTCATTAATACTAGTGAGGAACTGAGGACATTCAAAATGTTCAGTAATGATCTTAGGAATTAATGACTAGCTCCGGTGTATCGGATAGTTTCAAAATTACCAAGGAGCTCTGAGGTTATTCAAGATATAACTGATGATAGCCTTTGGTGGCCATTATTTTTAGTCTTCAAGCAGATGAATCATTCTTCTTGGACTAACCGCCTTTGGATGACGATGTTTGTTGATTAAGTTGCGCTGGTCTACCGGAGATAGCTATATATCTGGCATTGTGACTGAAGAAGAAGAAGAATGTGATTCTGACCGCGGACGTATGTTTCTCAGATTCGATGTGTTACCAGATGATGTGATTCCGATGAAGATTTGCTGATTGAGCAGATTACCGATTTCCTAATCAATCTTGCAGGAGTATGCTTAACTGCGATTACGGAAATTGGGATTCAGATTTTCGAGAGTATTCGTTGATTTGAAGTTTTCCGGTGCAGTGATTCGAAGTTTCTATCAATTGTCGGTTGAGTTTTTGATATATTAGGAGTTTGCGGAATAAGCTCTCGATGCTATAGTGCATATTCAAAAACTGAACTCGGATGCGGTTATAGTCGAAATGGAGAAGCTACTGCATTGATTAGCTTCGAGTTGGTATGTATTCAAGAAAATTTGTTAGTCAAGCAAATTAGAGGAGGTCGGAAACCGTGCAAACCAAAGATCTGAACTGGAGAATTCAGCGGGAATTGAAAGTTGATAATGCAAATCCGGATCATCAATTAAGGGGGAATTTGTTGACGCATTTCGACGACATCGGCAGATACCTTGATTGAAGTTGCAGAATATTCAAACACGGCTCAGAGATTTCAAGTTGAAGATCAAGCTTCGACAGTAACGAACAAGGGGAAACTGTTGATGCACTTTGTGTTCGTCACTGTTCGAATAGGCTAGATAGAGCGTGTATTGAATACTGTATAGGTTAGAATTGAACACACGACCAAAGTATGATGGAAATGGGCAAGTTCGCATGAAGTTTTCATGTGTATGGACAAGTTCGCACGAAGTACCACTTCGTACGAACTTGGCCAAGGTCCATTTGGTGCGAACTTGTTTGCCTATAAATAGGTGGTGTGTGTTCATTTGTGTTTAAGTTTTTGCAATCCCTACGGAGAGGTGTTGCTGGATTCTCTCCAGGAACTCCTGCAGCCTGACAAGATGTATTCTCTTTCGGTATGAATGAATAACATATGACTTCCGTTGCATTCTGCTTCTACTCCTTTCTGTAATAACATTCTACCGAAACCGTCATACTACGCACTAACTTCCGTCTAGAACCGCCTGATCCGGACCTACAAAAAAAGGAAAAAAAATAAAAATATGCTACTAAAAGTAAAAATAATTATAATATTTAAAAAAATAACAAAAATTTATATATTATTATAAAAATAAGGGTTATTGGATTTTATCACCTCTAACTACTGGCTATTGACCGCTGCCACCCTCAACTATCACTTTGACACCCACCACCCCCAACTTAACACTTAGTGTGTTCTGTCACCACGTCGTTAGCTGATCATTAACTTTTGATCATGTTACTATACTTTTAGGGGTGTCCTAAGATCCCTAAAACCTTCCAAAGATCCCTGTGACATCCTAAAAGTATAGTAACATGATTAAAAGTTAGTAAATCATTAACGACGTGGTGACAAAACACACTAAGTGTTAAGTTGGGGGTGACATGCGTCAAAGTGATAGTTGGGAGTGGTAGCGGCCAATAGCCAATAGTTAGGGGTGATAAAATCCAATAACCCTAAGAATAAAGTTACTATTAATGATCCTACGTTGACAATATATATATACATGTTTTCCTTTTATAGCTATTAAGATACGATAGTTTGTATAAGTTTGAGTATGTTGTTGCGAAGTGCCTACATTTATCTCTGTCTTGATACATATTTTTTTGGAAACCGAGTTATGAGTGGTGAAGCATAAGTAATCAAACCATAAATGTACATGTTATCAAAACTAACTTACATTTAGTTTTTTACATATAAATCGACGTTGTTGCCATTTTTATTATTCTAATAATCTACTGTAATGCTTTATAAAGTTCCGAATATATGTAACGTGTTTATTTTTTGCTTGGTTTCGCTAAAAATATTGAACAAAATTCAATGGATGAATGTAATTGATTTTTTTTGTTCTTTACCATGATCAACCAAACCCATACCATGCGAAATTTTGGTAGCAGTATTTGGTATATAAAATATAGAAAGTATAAATACCGTACTAGCACCACGACGAACAAAACTTAAACCGTTTGTTCTTTACTGTGACGAATTAAACCGATACCGTGCGAACAACTTCGATTGTAGTATAGAGTATTTTTTTTATCGTAAACTATAGCGAGCATGGGTGCCACACCAACTGTAATCGAACAACATTGGTACCGGTATCGGTACCATCAGAATCAATACAGATATTCGTTTCGGAAACCTTACTGATATTCATTATTGTGGTTTCTGATTGATATAAAATATGTGTCGCTATCTTTTTGGTTATATAATGACTTTACTTCTGGATTTTGTCTTTCGATTGCTATACTGAGAACCATTATCGTACAATACCGTAATAAATCAAACCAAAACTATTTGAAATACCGTAATAAATCAAACCAAAACTATTTGAATTCCCGCCGCAACACGCGGGAAAATTCTACCGGCTATTATTAAAAATAACAATTTTGAAATAGTATTTCGGAATAACAATTTTGAAATAGTTATTTTTTTTGGTTTTATTCTTTTATTTTTATTTTCTTTTACTTTTTTTGTTGGTTTTTTTAACTTCAATCCCTTAACCATCCGGTTACACCCCTTTACCTTTATAAAAACTTTGTAAAATGTTATTGGGTAAATTACTTTTAGAGTCCCTGTGTTTTATAGGTTTTAACTACTTGAGTCCAAAAACAAAAAGTTTAACGCCCTGAGTCCCTATAAGCATTTCCTTAACCTTTTAAGTCCAATTTTTTAACTCTGTTTGAAATTTTTGTTAGTTTTTCATTAAAAGACTAAAATACCCTGCATTTTGTTACTCTCCCTTTCTTTCTTCCTCATCTCTCTCTTCTCTCTCTCAACCCTAACACCAGCATCACCATCACTACCACACCACCATCACCGCTGTAGCACTCATCTCCGGCACCACCACCACCACCACCGCACCACCACCACCATCACCTCTGCAAAACCACCGTCGCACCACCACCACCATCACCACTGCACAACCACCACCGCATCACCTGCACAACAAACACAAAATGAATCCAAAGCAGCTTCGAACCTTTACCGATATGACTAATCGTAGTCATCGAAAACTGATCCACCATAGCCACACTTCCACCATACCAATTCAACGGCAACAAAACAGTGACAGAAATAACCGCAATCAAAACAACAAGTACAAAACTACCTCCTTCAGTTAGAAGAAATTGAGCAGCATCTGCACCACAGTGGCAGGCAATCTCGCAGCCGGTGGCGTGTCAGACGGCGAGAAGCTTTGGAACGATGGCTGTGGGGCCGGGCATGCGGCGGTGGTCGTTGCGGGGTGGTGGTGGTGGAAGGATCTCGGGAGTGGGGGTGGGACGGTGGTGGTGGAAGGATCTCGATAGTGGGGGTGAGACGGTGGTGTTGGGTGTTCGGAGGTAGCGATATTGGGATGGTAGTGGCAGTGGGGAGGCACTGGTGGTGGAGGGTTTCTAGATCTGGACTGTGATTTTGGTGGGGATGATGGTGGGGCAGTGGTGGATATGGTGGCAATGTGGTGGTGTTTATAGAGAGAGATAGATAGATAGATGAGAGTGTTTAAAGATGAGAGATAGAAAGATGTGTGTACTGGTGTATGTGTGTTTATATTATATATATGTGTGTAATTTATTTTTATATATATTATATAATAAAACTCTATGCATTAAAGACTTGTTACTTGTACTTATGTGCATATAAGAGTTGTACTTTATGTTAAATGATTAAATTGTCCTTGTAGCTAACAGACTTGGTGGATGGAGTTAGAAAATTGGACTCAAAAGGTTAAGGAAAATGCTTATAGGGACTTAGGGCGTTAAACTTTTTTCTTTTGGACTCAAGTAGTTAAAACCCATAAAACACAGGGACTCAAAAAGTAATTTAACCCTCTCGAGTTTTACGTGCTTGTGCTTATTTTATGTACGCCAGTCAAATAAAATACGTTTTCGTGCTTATATTTATGTATGTTTTAGGTTATCTATGTTTTGTCGAGTCGGGCTAAATATAATTCGCTTTCACTAGGCGATAAAAGTTCAAGTTACTTTACATTTCAACGCCCCTCCACGTGTATAGTATCGTTCTTTTTTAAGTACGTTTTAGTATAATTCAGTTTGGTTTATGTTTTGACATAATTTTTCTCGATAATGCGTTCGGTCAAATATAATATGTTTTCATACTTATTTTATGTTCGTTTTCAATTCGTTTACGTTTTGGTGTAAGTTTTACTCGAAAACGGGTCAAGTCAAATATTTGACGATACATACTCAAGTTACTTTAAGTTCCGATGTCGCCGCAACGCGCGACGGATCAAAATTCTAGTCTATATATTAAAGTTGTCTATATATTAAAGTTGAGTTACCTTGAATAGTAAATCAAATTTTATTTATTATTGTAGTTTTCTAGCTTTGATTATCTATATTATATTAGTTAGCTGTAAACATATTTTGTATTTTTAATTATAAAATCTAAGGTATGTTGTTGCGACGTGTCTATTTTTATCTACATTTCGATAAAAGAAATTGAAAATGAGTTATGAATCGTAATGTACAGGCAGTCGAAGTACAAATGTACATGTTATTAAAGCCATCTCATATTTAATTCTTTTTTATATACCGATACAATTTACCCTTTTTGTTATGCTAATAATATAGTGTAATGCTTTATAAAATTCTGAATATAGCATTGCGAAACACTTATTTTCTCTTTGTTGTTCAACAAAAGTTTTGTTCTGAATCTAGCGGCTCAAATATAATTGATTTTTTACTGTGACAAATCAAACCAATACCGTCCAAAACAATCCAGTAGCAATATATATTTTGTATATTGTAATCTACAGCGATCGTCGGTTTTGTACCTGTACCATGACGAACCAAGCTGATATTGCCCTAGGAGCATCGATGTGATGTAGATTTCGACTGAACAACATTGGTACTAAGATCGATACTATCAGAACTATTACATATATTTTATGGTTTAAGACCGATACAAAACATGTTTCGATATCATTTCGGTCGTATCATGATTTTAGTTTTTGGTTTACTGAATGTCGATACCGTAATGTATCAAACTGATACGATCAAATGTCCGTCGCAATGCACTATTGATTTTACTAATTTTTTATGAAAAACTAATAATACTAAACAAGTGCACTGACTTTATAGAAAAGTAAGTTACAATAAAGTGTTAAAAAGCTTGTAAATATCAATACATACCACTATTCTCATAACTGGATCCGACGAATCAATCAGACCAAGAATCAGAATCGGTTACATAACCGGTTGTTTAAGTCAATTTGAAACAACTCAATTTGAACCGGTTTGACCTGTGAACCAGTCCAGGTGCTTAGACCAGATTTTAAAATTTTTTCCATTAATTTTTATTTTACCAATTTATTTACCATTTTAGCTGATTCTTCTGGTGGTACTAGGTGTTTATCCACAGAAAACCAGTGTAAAATACAGTTTCAAGTCTCACAACATGGGCAATATGTGAATTTTGGAGGAGAGAGGGGGTGTGTTTGATGTTAATTTTGTTTTACTATTTCAATTTCATATTTTACTAAGATTAGTTGTGTGTGTATATATATATATATATAGAGGGTGGGCTTTTAGAGTGTACACCAGTGTATTTGTGAACTGAGTGAACAAATTTTGGTCATTGATTTAAATCATCAAATCGTAAAATACACTAGTGTATTTTCATCATAAAATCCTGACCATTGATTTACATTTGTGTATTGATAATCAAGAGTTAAGATTAGCTCACTAGTGTTCACGAGGTGATTGCTCACAAATGAACCTAACCATATATATATATATATATATATATATATATAGAGGATTCGGTTCAAATGAGAATCACCACGAGTTGCGAGAACCGCTAGAACCTTTTGAACCGGAGCGAGTTGGGCCCAATTTTTTTTAAAAACGTAGATGAAAATATTATAAACACATATGTAAAAAAAGTTAAAAAAATTGTCGAGTCGGTAGTTTTGACTAATGCAAGTTTTTTTACGCCTGACGTAAATTTTATATTTAATTTTACGTTAGGCGTAAAAAAAACTTGCATCAGTCAAAACTACCAGCTCAACAATTTTTTTTTAACTTTTTTTTACAGATGTATTTATAATATTTTCATTTACGTTTGTGTAAAATAATTTCGGTCCAACTCACCCCGGATCAAAAAAGTTCTCGCAGTTGCGCAACTCGTGGTAATCCTCATTTTAACCCATCCATATAATTACACATATAGGGTTAGGATCATGTGAGAAGCATTAAGCTATTTGAGAAACTTGAGAAGCATTCTGGACCACACATTTTCCTAAAACTTTTCGTAATATACACATATGTATAGTTTAAAATTGATTATATAAATATGTGTAATTATACACATATATTACGAAAAGTTTTAGGAAAAATGTGTGGTCCAGAATGCTTTTCAAGTTTCTCAAATAAGGTGGACTTCTCTTAGGATCCCTACCCTAGGATTAGGTTCAAGAGTGAACACTAGTGTATTTGCGAACTGTGCGAACTAATCCTGGCCATACGTATATAGATCAATGGCCAGGATTTGTTCACTCAGTTCACAAATACAGTAGTGTTCACTCTAGAACCCTACCCCCTACCATATATATATATATAAGGTTAGGATCATGTGAGAAGAGGTAGGTTATTTGAGAAACTTGAGAAGAAATCTGGACTACACATTTTTTCGAAGTAGTTCGTAATATACACATATGTATATTTAAAAGTGACTATATACATATGTGTCACATATGTATATAGTCACTTTTAAATATACATATGTGTATATTACGAATTACTTCGAAAAAATGTGTAGTCCAGATTTCTTCTCAAGTTTCTCAAATAGGATGCTCTTCTCTTAGGATCCCTACCCTATATATATATATACACACACACACATATATATATATATATATATATATATATATATATATATATATATATATATATATATATATATAGGGTTAGGGTAAAATGAAAACTTATACGGGTTGTGAGAACTAAAAGAACTCGGCCTTACGGAAAGTTTTTTAAAAATTTGTTTTTACCAAAAATCCTAAAAAAATCAACTTTTCCAAAAACAAAAACTATTTTTTTTCATTTACGACAGTCATAAATGCTGTAAAAGTGACGTCATGCTTATGTTATCACCTTTTTTTACAGATGCTGTAAGTGAACAAAAAACACCACTTCGGATTTTTTTTACGGCAACCTTTCTAAACATTTTAATCTAAGGGTGTGAAAAATAAGGGCAAAACTCTCACGGGAAGACCGAGTTCTCTAAGTTCTCACAACTCGTAGTGGTTTTCTCTTGATATTGATCCTATATATGTATATATATGGTCAGGATCGTGTGAGAAATACTAGGTTATTTGAGAAACTTAAGAAGCGTTCTTGACTACACATTGTCCCTAAGCTTTTCGTAATATACACATATGTAGAGTTTAAAATTGACTATATACATATGTGTATAATTCAAGATTTGACAATATATATATGTGTATATTACGAAAAACTTAGGAAAATGTGTGGTTCAGAATCCTTCTTAAGTTTCTTAAAAAAAGTAGACTTCTCTTAGAATCACTACTCTAACGTGATAAAAAATTATAATTATATACATATATATATATATTATCATTTAAGTTATTTATAAAATTATCCGATTTTTAAATCAATCCAAGCATCCATGCAGGGTTATAAAAACATAAATAATTCAACACCAAGAAAGTAGCTAAATCACACAAACTTACCATTTCTGAAATTCCAACCCGTGGGCGTGACCCATGAGTGTCTCCTCCATGACCAAAATATCCCAATATAATCACACCCTCATTTACCCCCACATAACTTCCCTATAAATAAACCAACCCCCTCCCCACAACCAAACCCATCTCCAAAATTAACAATGTCAACCGAAAACAACAACAACAGCAACTCCGATATCCTTAAAATCCGACCAGTCCCATCTCAAGCCACACACTTGTCTTTCGTGCTGTCACAAGTCTCACTCAGACTCGTTGCGGCCGCAGCCTCAGTTGCGGCCGCTTGTTTGATGCTTATCAGCCACCAGTCCAAGGTTCTTTTTGGAACCGATCTCCACGCGCGTTACACTTACTCTCCTGCCTTCAAGTACATGTTTATGTTTATTTTACTGTGTGTCTGAAATCTGTTGGTTGTGTCACGTGTCATGATTATGTTTTTTATTTGTTTTTTACGCAGGTTTTTTTATGTTTATTGCACTTTCACTGTGTGTGTGAAATCTTCTGCTTGTGTCACGTGTTATGATTATGTTTTTTTATTTGTTTTTTTACGCAGGTTTTTTACGATGATGAATTTTGTCGCGTGTGCCTTCTCTGTGTTGTCGTTGCTGCCGGTTTTTGTACTCGGTCGTAAATTGTCAAACTCTGTCAATTATTTCTTCTTGTTTCTTCATGATCTGGTAACATTTTCTCCTCATTTATTTCTATAAAAACTAGTTATAAATCTTTATATTTTTAGTTGTTGTTTATTAAATATTTAAGTGTAGAGTGGGATCTGGTACAAATAGCTTTTAACGTGTAAATGATACAAATAAAATTAAGCTACAAGAAAATGAACTAGAGTACCTCATAACTATAGCATAATAAAAGTTAGTCTAGTTCAGCATATTTTTTTTCTAACGGTAAATTTGGTTCATTGAAGGACACTAGAGTATCATCGTATATATCCCTCTTCGCTAGGCAATAATGCTTATACACCAATTCAGCAGAAAACCCAATAAATATGTGAAAACCCCCTTGTTAAAATTGAACCCAGGACCTAATGGTTCCTAAGCCTTATCCCACCAGTAAGATGCCACTAGACTATAATGTCATGGGCCTAGTTTAGCATATTTACTAAAGTTATTTGTATCTTTTGCGCCAATGTTGGCCAACTCGTTTGGTTAGGGCGTTTTACACCATTTGGTGGTTTCCTCCTTGGGCATCCGGGCTCGGTTCTCTGGGTGAAGGGGGCGACCGCGGATGGCATGCCTTAGATGCGCGTGTATTATGATCCACGTGGAGAGATACCCTAGAGACCGAACTCGGGGCTTGGCGTTGTAAGCAAAGGGTTTACCATGTGATTTACACAATACAGTTTAAATTTTTATTTTTCTATCATTTGTAAGTTAAAAAAACTATTTGTTGATCATAACACTTTAAATATAATGGTTCAAAATTATTAACCAATAATGTCTCAATTAATTCAATTCACGTTGATAGCAATGTAACTGGTGGGGATCATTATGACGTTCGTTAAATGAGAATTGATTTGCCGTTAAAAAAGAAATGAGAATTTATTTACTTTACAATTATAGGGTTATTAGTTTCCATTATTAATGACAGCTCTAATAACATATTACAATATATTTTTTTTATATTTTTATAAAAATTTGTTAATTAACAGCTGTAATGTAATGATTGATCTTGATATAAATTCTTGTTGAAGCATTGGAGATAATTGCTCTCACATAATTGAATTCCTTAACTTATTCAATTTCGATTAAAAAGTCAAGAAGTCAAAGTTTATCTACACGTATGTTTGGATTTTGATCTAGATTTGTGGTTTGTGATAGAGGGTTAGATGGCCTAGCGGGTTGGCGGGTTGTAGTCATGGTTGTAAAAATCCCGACTAGGTGTCGATTAATCCCCGATTAATCGCCGATTAATCAAATTAATCCTGATTAATCGCTAGTCCTCACCCCACCGCCCGACTAGTGATTACTTTAACACTGGTTGTAATTGATGAAATCGAACAAGATCCATATATTAAATTTATGTCAGACGTCAACCTACACCCATTATTCTAAATGGGTGGGTTGATTGGCTGGTTGTAAATGGTCCGACAATTTTAACTTATGATTTATATATATTTAGTAACAATATTATAATTTAAAGAGACTAGCCCGGTACTTAGTTAGTTTCAACACAACCCGATCACATCCTATAGGTTGGACATGCTAACTCAAACACGATTATACCAAACTCAAAATTTAATTATTTCAATGCCTTGTTGTTAACTTGAAGTAAAAGAAAAGTGCCCTGATGATTCTCCATTCCTAAATCCCTAAGAGTTTGTGCCACTTGGGACTCACAATCTTCTTAACTAGGAAAGACAACATATATTGCTTTTATGTACACTGAAACCTTCACCTCCCAAAATGTGGGAGGTTTAAAACATCAATTTCCACTATTTGATAGTGTCTTATATGATAATATCTATTGTTAGATTACATGTTAATACGACTTAGGTATTTAGATTTAGTTTGTGATATGCAGATGATAGTGATATTGTTAGCGGGTGGATTTGGAGCCGCGACTACTTATGCTGAAGTGGGCAAGTATGGGAATAGTCATGCGGGTTGGATGCCGATTTGTCACGATTTTGGAAAATTTTGTCATCATATCGCTGCTTCTGTGATCTTGGGTTTCATAGCTCTATTTTGTTATTTGGTTCTCACTGTCATGTCTGCGAATAAAGCGAGGCACACAAATGAAGGTTTAAAAGAGTGACAAGTATCGTATGTGAAATGACTTACATGCCGCTCATGAAGTGGGGAATTAGCTGTGCTAGTAGTAATTTGGGATTTTTTTAACTAAAATGTTTACTTATTTTTAATGAGTGTTCATGTTTGGTATGTTTTAAATGAATTGGACAGAAATGCATATGTAACTAGTTTCTTTCAATTACATGGTTCAATAACTACCTCTTTAAACATGTAATGAATCTAGCTGCCCCTTAAGTCATAAAGTGTGTCTGTGAATGATACATGCTTTAAGGGCCAATAAAAACAAAAGTAATATTAGTTAAGAGTTAGAAGGCTAGAAAAGCGGTGGTTCAAGGGATCATTATTATATCATGTTGGCGCATTTAGAAAACTAGGAATGAGAAAATCTTTTCGGATAACTTGGCAAAAATCTAAGACATTCGACATCATAGGAGATGTGAAGGCTCTAGGTTTTCTTTGGCTAAAAAATAGATCAAAGTCTCAGTAGGGGTCATTAAACTTTTATCTGGCACACGACACCATATTTTCGGTTACGCATTATGTGAGTTGATTCATAAGAAGCAAGCGATGGTGAAGAAATCTACACATGTCGGATTTGGATATTGGCGTTCACTAATATTTCCTACTTTGAAATTCATTCAAACGGTACAAATGTCTCACTTCAACTAAATGACATCATAATCTACAAACACAATTTGCATATGTGTAAAAGTGGAACAAATAAACACATAACCTATAAATTCGACTACCATAATCCTATTGATTGCATAATCCGAAAAAGAGAGGGAAAAAACTCTAGCCAAACACAAATAATTGAAAAAATATGAAAAACTGACAAAAGAAAAACCTTAGCTGAATATCAAAACAAAAGAAACACTTGCATTGAAACTCAAGTTAAACTTGAGTCATCTTTTAAAAAAAAGGAATAATGGATTTTAATAATCCAAACTTTTAGTCATTGGCCGGAAATGGTCCCAATTTAAAAAATAACCGGTTGTGGTCCCAACTTTTCGCATATTGTAAACCAATGGACTTTTACTAAAAAAAAAACCTTAATTTCTTTTATCTCCTTATCCTTTTCAGCAACTTTTTCTTATAATGTAAATCAATGGACCTTTACTAAACCGAAAAGATAAAGAGACAAAGAAATTAAGGTTTTTTAGTAAAAGTCCATTTGTTTACAATATGTGAAAAGTTGAGATCACCACCAGTTATTTTTTAAGTTGGGACCGTTGCCGGGCAGCAACTAAAAGTTTAGATTATTAAAATCCATTATTCCTTAAAAAAGTTACAAATGTAGCCCCATTTTAAATTTTATATTATGTTTTGGTCAAAGTAATTTTCCAAAATTTGGAGTTTACTGACTCACACACTCAATTATACTACTTATGATACACCTTTTATCCAATATGTAACTAGAACTCTCAACCTTATAGAGAGAGACCACCTTTTAGAGAATGTTATGTTGTTATATTTAGGTGTTAAAAAACCAAAAGAATAAAATTAAACTATGAGTTATGGGGCCCACCTTTTTATTGAATATAAAAATGTATGAAATACTAAATACCCCGCATCATCCTTTTACTAGGGTTGTTTGACGAATCAAATTTCAAATACTCGAATGATTTGAACTCGTAATAGCTTTTAACGTGTGAGTTTGAAGCAAATTCAAATCCAACTAAAAACTTCTTATGATGGCTGAGTTCAATTCAAAATTTGTTCAAGTCTAAATGAGTTTGAAAATTGAACAAATTCACAAACTAAACGAACTCGAAACTGCATACAAAATCTCTTAATTGACTTATTGTTCTTCAATAATGTCTGTCGAATGGAGTGGAACTATGGAAGCAACTAAAATGTTACATTTAATTAGTGTTTTTAAAATAACTGTTTGTTGGGTTAATCACTGGATTGAATGTTAGAAGACCTGAATGTTAAAATTTAAAGTATTATTTTTAGTTTTATGTGCTATTCTCTCTCTTTCTCTCTTTATGTATAAACATATAACAAAGATAAACACGTATTAATTTGAGTCAATTGAAAAAACAGAAATTTGTATTATTTCGATATTCGAATACTGAATTCTAAGCAGATTTGATTCGAATTTTGAGTATTTCAAAGTTCGACTGGCTCGTAATGAAACAATCTTCAGAAATAAAACGCTTCAAGTCTTCCATGTAATCGGTGAAATTAAAACTCTTTCGTTCATGTGGATCTCTTCAAGGGCGGCTAATTAGATTAAGGTGGAATGGAATAAATGGTGTGAATTCAATATATGTAACTAGTAATAGCCCTGTTTCAATTTTTATTCCTGTATTGTAATTTCGTATTGAGCATCTTGCTTAAGCGTTCTTTTTGTTTTAATAAATCGCTCCCTTTCAAAAAAAAAATAAAAAAATACTAAGCATCCTCCTTTCTGTGTGGGTCACACCAATAAAAGTTAACGTCTATCCGTTTCAGGGATGTTTTTGTTATGTTTTAGCATACTTTTGATCTAAGTTTCTGATTTTTCAAAGATGAGGTCCAAAACAACAATTTAAACATACCACATAATTTTAATTGTACATATACAAAATTACCAACCGTCAAAACTAGAGTATTCTTTTCTTTTTTTTTTCTTTCTCAAAGTGACCACACAACTTTTATTTGTCTTTTCCAACGGAACCATTTTCTGACTTTTCAAAGATGAGGTCCAGAACAAGAATTTAGATATACCACATATTTTTTTATTGTACATAAACAAAATTACCAACCGTCAATACTAGAGTGTTTTCTTTTTCTTCTCAAAGTGACCCCATAACTTTTATTTGTCTTTTTCAATGGAACCATTCCATATGCCTGACAGTTGAAAGCATCCCTAGTCCCTACTCCCATTCCTTGGTCAACACATACGGCTTTTTATATTGGATCATATTATTTGGGCACTCAAACTTCTTAAATCGCTTATGGCTCCATACGACTTGTATAGGGTAATTTCAACTCCAAAGTCAGACAAAGCCTGCAACATGAGTCACATATAAACCCTATACAAGTCGTCGACGCATATAAAGTACAAGGTAGTACGAATTCTTTCAACAGTAACAGAAAAGTGATGAATGTGATGATACGTCAGTCATATACATATACGAGTCATATAGAACTCTGAAAAATGATTGCCTTTGTAATGCATTATGCCTTTATAAACGACGAAGGAAGGAAGATGACCATTCACTCTTTCTTTCTTTCAACAAACAATCAAACAATTAACGATGTCTTGGTTCGACCTCAATTATGTTTTCGGCGAATTGTCAAGCAACACGAGCATGTTTATTCCATAAAGTAGTCTAGTATACGATTTATTAACTTGTTTTGTTTATGAAATACTTACCACAATTTCTGGATTAACATGATATAGATTTCTAACAATTTATATAATTTGCATAAAATCTAAATTAGCATGATAAATTAAAATTAAATTAGTAAAAAAATTTAGATTATCATAGATATATGGAAAGTTACAAAACTAATTGATTTATTTAAATATACAATATGAATTTGAATTCAAAAACAAAATTTAGAAATCCCATTTAAATATACAATATGAATTTGAATTCAAAAACAAAATTTAGAAATCTCAACTTGATATAGGGTATGACGGCGATTTAGTCCGAAAGTTTATCTTGATCTAACGAGTTTTCGGATCGGCTACTCGTGGTAACTCATAATTAATATTCCGCCTCAACGCTCGGCTGATGTGAACTCGTTATAATATAACATGAGTTATTATATAAAGTTGATACTAGTTGGGTTAGTGGTCCATTTGCAAACACAAAACCTTTAAGAACACCCAAGATTGAAACTCTTAGATTCAAGTATACATATACATATGACAAGATTAAAAACAATTTCTCTCTCTGTCTCTCTCTCTCTCTCTATATATAGGGTTAGGATAAAATGAAAACTTATACGAGTTGTGAGAACTTAGAGAACTCGGCCTTACGAAATGTTTTTTCAAAAAAAATGTTTTTTTTTACCAAAAGTCCTAAAAAGATTCAACTTTTCCAAAATTTTTGTTCATTTACAGCAGCCTTAAATGCTTTAAAAAGCGAGCGATGTCATGCTTATGTAATTACCTTTTCTACAACTACTGTAAGGGGCCAGAAAACACCATTTCAAAAAAAATACGGCAGTCTTTTCTAACATTTTAATCTAGGGGTGTGAAAAATATGAGGTCGAAACTCGCACGGGAAGACCAAGTTCTCTAAGTTTTTACAACTCGTAAGAGTTTTCCCTTGATCCTAATCCTATATATATATATATATATATGTATATGTATGTATGTATAAATTTCCTTTTCTAGACGAACCTTCGGCCACTGTCTTCCTTGCATGTTGTGGCCTTGCCGGTGTCCGTGTCCTCGTTAAGGTCATCATTCATGTTGAGGTCTGAAATGGCGTTTTTAAAACCATTTGTCAAACTTGAATAGTTTCCCGACTCATATGTTTTGTTCTTTTTGAGGATTGACCCTTTAAACTCCTCACCCATCAATGATATAGGTTCCCATTTAGCATGGTTCGATACAATCTCCCAACAGTTCAAGTGAGAGAAACCTCGCTTGTACTTTTTGTTGTATCGAGTTAGAGCCGCCGTGACAACATCCACATCCGAACTTCCACTTGGCCAGTGTCATATTTATAATTTTAAAAAAATTACTATGATGTAAAGAGTAACTAAAATAAAAGAAAGTAACAACGAAATTAAAACTATACCATTTGTCAGTAACATACGTTGAAGTGACTAATTTTTAAATAAATCCTTCCAGTTCTAAGACACTTGGTCAACAAAGCGATTGATTTCACCAACTAAACCTCTAAAATGCTAGATAACTTTGCGCGAAAACGAACAACTTTTTTTGTCGATTTCCTCTTCTTTTGTCTTCGGATTTATGAATAAGTGACTTGCATACAACAACCTCCTCCGCGCCGGTACAATTCTTTCATCCCGACTAGTTTGTGTATTGTTGTTTAGGCTTGGCGGCAACCTCGCCGCGTCTTGTTCTTCGTCGACTTGCTCTTGCTCTTTCTTCTTCTTCTTCATTTTCTTGAAACTCTTTTTTATCAACTTCATCTTCCGAATTGGATGGGATACGTGTTGGGTTAAGATAAAGTTGGTATTAGTAATGAGTGTTATGGCCACGATACGCGTATCGGTCCATTGGTGATTCTTGAAACGAGATTGGTCGGATGCAATTTGAGTTGGAATGTTTGGAGCTGGTGGATCTTGCGGTTAAAACATTGGATATTATGTTGGCATTGGTTGGGTTGGAAAAAGTTGGGTAGGAAGCAGTTCGGTTGGGTTGATCGAACTCTCGATCTAAATTTTCTTGGCTTTAAGGATGCGTTTTTTCGGTTTGATGAACCCCCATTTGAATAAATTTTGGCATAAAAGTGTAGAAAATAATAATATAAGAGTAGAAAAGATCGAGTGGTAAAAAATGTGTAAAAGTTGTGATATATATATACACACACATATCTGTACATAGTGTAAAATTTGATTTTTTTAATGTTAATGACTACAAAGCCGATGGGCAACGGCTAGAACTTCACCACACACACCCGAGTACTACAACCAGGAAAACATACATGGCCCAAGTACCCGGGGCACTTGCAGCAGTGTACCCGAAGTTCTCGGGATTGCTTGTGTCACACCCCGACCCACAACGGAATAAGAGTCGGGGCATAATTAGGTTATCACCAAAGCTCATGATATTTACTAATATGTTTCATATTTATTAAAGTCAAAATTACATTCCCGAATATCCAAACATGTCCATACAATACAAAGAAAATAAACCAAACAAAACAATTCCAAACTCTAAATCATTTTATTCTTCTAGTCCAATCCTAAGTGTTTCTTGCTGCAGCTGGTTCACCTGTATCATGTGTAAAAATGGGGGTTTTTGGGTCAACATATGTTGGCGAGTGAACCTTGTTAGATAAACATTTATTATTGATTTTCTTGTTAGTTTATCAATGAAAAATTGTGCATAATCATAAATGAGCAAATGTAAATAATCAAGCAGTAGCAATTGCAATCACAACTATACATACAGTAACATATGATAGCATACATTAACATACCAACATCATACAATAAATAACATGAATGAAACTGTGCGATCAAGACTCAATCAAACGGAGCCGATCGTATTGCATGTACTGAAAATGATAAATGTCTGTGCGATCAAGGCTCAATCAAACGGAGCCGATCGTATGTGGGCACGCCAGGTTCACGCTCATAATGTAATGGGGAACATGCTCAACGCTCATAATGTAATGGGGAGCGGCGGCCTATGAAGTTGCATGTACTGAAATAATAAATTGAATCTAACAATAACCACACAAACAGTTGAAACAAGCTGAATACACAAGTTCATGATATGATGTATGCACAATGATTTAAATATAATATATAGCAAGACACATGATACACCCCAAAACGTGATTAAAACGGGGAATTTGTAAAGATTCACTCACATTGGGTGCGTTTGATTTGAGATGGTGAGATGCGCACGAGTTGGAAGAGCGGGACAACGAGAATTAACTAACCTAAATAATAACGGAAATTATAGTAAATGAGTGGATTTTATTAATAATTTTAATAAGATTTTTAGGTATATTTTTGTGATTTTAAGGCTATTTCCTATCTTTAAAAACATTATTTTTAAGTATTTTTAATTGATTTTTAAATTAAATTAAATAAATAAAAATATAAAAATATGTTGACTTTTTGCGACCGTTGACCGTTGACAGTTTGACTTGTTGACCGATTTATTGTGTAATTGTATTGCGCTGGGTGAGGCTCGAACCCGAGACCTCCCGTACGCGTGCACGCAGCTCTACCAACTGAGCTACGTGTCTAACCCGAAATAATTCTGTTTTTAATTATACTTATATACTAATTCGATTTATCCAAAATTCTTTTAATTTCAAAAACATTTTAATTCATTGAACCGATGCCACTAACAGGTCTCGAACCCGGGACCTGCGCTTTAACGTTACACACAGTCCACCGCTGGACTGTGTGTCTAACTTGGTTAATATACAAATTTTTATTATACTTAACAACTAACGGAGTTAACCCGGTTCAGTTTTAATCAAAAAGGCATTTTGTTACATAGAGGGTGCGTGTATCAGGAATCGAACTCGTGACGTGTGCGTATTATTTGCACACAGTCCACCGCTGGACTGTGTGTCTAACCCGTTTAAAATACCAATTTTAATTATACTTATAATGTTATCACAGTTCATCTTCTTCGTTGGATTTTACCGACCGCAGATTACACCGTTAAATCTTGTTAATTCGATTGTTAAACATTGCACAGACTAATATGAGATAGCAGAGATGATAATTAGAGGTGAACATACCGGTGAACGATTTATTACAGAGTTCGGGCAAGGCGTCGGTCTCTGTTTTTAAGAACTTCAACTGAGCAAATCAATTAATCGTTTTGATTAGCTAATCATGAAATTTAAGTGCTAAACAAACGTTAACAGTGTGTTTGAAGGTCCTTACCGTTTCACAGACGAAGATAAAGATTTCCAGAATTTTTTCCGGCGAACTGGAATTATCTGATAACAGTGTCTGAATTCGATTTCAATTGAAAGGTTTGAGTTAGAAATAGCTTAACAATTGTTAGACTACGACGGTATTGAAAGACTTACCGTTTTGATGAAGAATACGGTTTTCCGGCGAACTTGCAGAATTTTCCGGCGAGCAAAATAAACTTCTCCGGTGGACTGTAAAGTGTGCGGAAATGTAATTGGAGGTTTGTGGAATGTTTCTGAGTCGCGAGAAGCTCTTTGATTACAGTAATTCGGATTGTTGAATAGTTTCGGTTATAAAACTCATCATCCTCAGAATTGAAGTCAATTCAAGTCTGAATTGATTAAAATCGTCGGTGCATCGGTTATAAACCTGAAATCGCGATTATTCAAACGTTTAGACGGCTGAATAGCCGATTTCAGTTTTTCAGTTGGCGCAACCGGTTTATCTAGGTTTGTATATAAGACTCATTTGTTTCCTAGAGTTGACAGAAAACAAACGAGTGGCAGAGTGGTTATGCGTGTGAGTGTTAAGTCTTTGAAGTTACAACCCGGCTGACCCGGGTTCGAGTCCCGGCAGCCCCTTTTTATTTTTAATTGTTTTATTTATATTTTTTATCAATTATAACTTTTATGGTTTAGTTTGTTTATTAATTATGTATCACTAAAAATTAAAATAAGCATAAATAGGCAATGAACATTTGAATATTCGATTACAAAATGGAGCGGGTTTGGTAAAACCCGTTTTCGACAAATGTTACAGTATCCCCTACTTTTAGGAATTTCGTCCCGAAATTTAAGTAATAGAAGTAGTAGGAAAAAGATGCGGGTATTTTTCACGCATTGAGTCTTCACGTTCCCAAGTAAACTCAGGTCCCCGTTTCGACTCCCAGCGTACCCTAACAATTGGAATGCGACTCCGTCGTAGACGTTTCTCCCCGAAGTCCATGATTTCTACTGGTCTTTCGATAAAATGCATAGATTCATCAATCTGAATATCTTCCAGAGGAATGTGGAGGTTTTCATCAGCGAGGCACTTCTTCAAGTTAGATACGTGGAATGTGGGATGAATCCTGTTGAGTTCTTCTGGTAGATCAAGCTTGTATGCTACAGGTCCTACTCTTTCGAGTATCTTGAAAGGTCCTACGTAGCGTGGTGCTAGCTTGCGTTTTTGACCAAAACGAACTACTCCCTTCCACGGTGATACTTTTAGAAGTACATGATCACCAATGTTAAACTCTAAAGGCTTCCATCGTTTGTCTGCATAACTCTTTTGACGACTTTGGGCCGCTAGAAGATTGTTTCTGTAACATCCGTCAAAAACGGATTTATCAAACCCGCTCCGTTTATCAACCGAACAGTCAGTCAAAATTTTCGTTGCGAATTAAATGCCCAAAATATTTTTAAACGATCCGTAAACAATTATTATACGGGAATATATATTTAGTTTTTGAAAAACTGTCAAAAATCGCAAAATAAAAATGATTTGTTTCTGCCGGGTTTCGAACCCGGGTCTGTACCGAGTCACTCAGCGACTTATCTCACATAACACAAACCACTGCGCCACTTGTTCTGTTTGGTAAGTATTGAAATCATTTAATTGATAAAGTGACTTTACGAATTCAAAACCGGCGCCCAAACGGTTCAGATGTCGGAATCCCGGAAATCTCGCGAGTTTTAACACCAATTTACGTTATAACGTAAACCATTAAACGGATATCGGTTATAACCGATGTTTGAAGTCCGCGACCAAAATCAAAACCGCCGGAAAATTTAAATAAACGAACACAGTCGGAAATCAGACCAAGTACATCTCGTTTTCCCCCTATAAATTGACCCACAACCGACGACAAACCTTTTCGCTCAAAAACACATCTTTTCACGGCGTAATTCCACTCGCCGGAATTTCTCTGCTCATCGCCGGAAAACCGTTTTCCCCATTGCCGAGCCTTACTGAGCCACTGAGTTTATACCGGAGTTACCCACGCCCTTTATAAGCTTTCCGGAGACTCGCTGCTATAAGGAACACGTCGCCGGAAGTGAATTCTGTCGCCGGAGTTTCTGCCGGAAAACAGAGAGTCCAGTCGGTATACCTCTCCGCTCAATTTCTTTTTCTTTTCTCATTTATCTCACCTTAATGGACTGTAATTCACTAATGAAACTTGAATAAAACTCGAACCAGTCGATTTCCGATTTCTGGTTATTTTCCAGTGAAGAAGACGATGTTTTGTTATCATATAAGTATAATATAAATCAGGATTTTACTCGGGTTAGACACACAGTCCAGCGGTGGACTGTGTGCACATAAAACGTTAAACATGCAAAGGTCTCGAGTTCGATTCCCGTCTCACACACGCTGCCTTGATAAAAACCATTTTTTTTTGTTTAACTGAACCGGAGTCGCCACAGATATATGTTAAGTATATTGTTAACCGGAATAATAACCAAGTTAGACACACAGTCCAGCGGTGGACTGTGTGTTTGTTTATATCACAGGTCACGAGTTCGAGTCCGGTCCTCAGCACCGACTCGGACAATTATCTCTTCTTTTTAATTAAGGCAGAAAAGGAAATAACTAATTAGTATTTAAGTATAATAAAAATCGAATGATATAACATGTTGAACACACAGTCCAGCGGTGGACTGTGTGTTGGATTAAACCACAGGTCCCGGGTTCGAGACCTGTGGAGTGCATGACCGTGTCGTTTAAACTGTTTTTAAAATAAAAAGGATTTCTGTTTAATTGTAATTAATGTATATATGTAATTAAAATCGGATATATAACGGGTTAGACACGTAGCTCAGTTGGTAGAGCTGCGTGCACGCGTACGGGAGGTCTCGGGTTCGAGCCTCACCCAGCGCACAACAATATGCCTCGAACCGGTCAACGCCAGTCAAAGTCAACAGGTCAAAGTCAACTGTAGCAAAAAAATAAAATATTTTTTTATTTTTATTTAATTATTTTAATTAAAAATCAATTATAAATACTTAAAATTAACATTTTTAAGGTTAGAAAATAGCCTCAAACTCACAAAAATACACCCAACAATCCTATTAAAATAGTTTAATAAAATCCGTTTACTTACCAAACCATAATGCGATTTATCTAGGTTAAATCTCACTCGTGGTTAAAACCACTTCGCGTGCATTCAACGTCATCAACCGAACGCACCCACTGTGAGTGAATCTTACAATTCCCCTTTTAAATTACACGTTTTGGGGTGTGTCATGTGTTATGAAATTAATTAATTTATTTATTTAAACTTGTGCCATACCACATCATGACTTAAACTTAGATTGTTCTATTGTTGTGATTTACTTATTGCCTTTTGTCAAGTCATATGAAACTCATACATTAAGCCCATCAGTTCCTCGTGGGAGACGAGTAGAACATCGCGTGCTTCACATCAAATTCATTACTATTCATGTGTGTATCATTGAGTTTATATTGTTTGTAGTTGTGTTATTCATATTATCATGTTTATGCAATTCATTCATCAGGCCCCTCAGTTCCTCGTGAGAGACGAGTTGAGCATCGCGTGCCTCTAATTGTTTCATTATTGTTCATGTGTGTTTTCATTTAACATATTATGATTGTTGATCAAGTTACATCTAATTTTACTCATGTTTGGTTGTGCACATATTTCATAATCAATTTAAATAAATTGTTCAAATGTTTTCCATAGGATTCACTCGCCAACATTATGTTGATCCAAAAACCTTTTTACACATGATACAGGTGAACAGGTTGAAGCAAGGAAAACATAGGATATGCCTTAGAAGAGAACAAAGAAGTTTAGATTGTTAGTTAGATCATGTTGTAGCGATCATTGTAAATTTCCATTTAATTTGTATTAATGAATATGAAACGCTTAATAAATGTCATGAGCTTTGATGATAACCCAATCATGCCCCGATCACCTTTTCCGCTGCGGGTCGGGGTGTGACAGATTGGTATCAGAGCCATGACTATAGGGATATAGGATAGGTTATTAGACCCTTAGAGCCTATACTATAGTCTGCCTAAATTTTAAATTGATTAGATGGTTACATACAAACTTGTGATATTTATTTGTTTCATATTTGTTTACATTTCAGTCAAACATACATGCTCATATACATATTCATTATACATATATACATATTCATTATACATATATCGATGTTCATGAATTCAATTTATTTTCATATTCTCATTATCCAAAGATTTTGTGCAATTTTCAAATCTCATCAAAGTAAGTTCTGCGACGGGCATGTAGTAACTGGAAGGGTACGAGTACCGGTAGTCGGAACGTCCTGTCTAGGCTGGCATTCGTATAAATCCAATATAACGGACCAGTTTGCCTACCTGGGGACCAACGATGAGAGTACGAAGGACCTATTAGGCCAAAGCATGCCACACCAAACGTCGTTCGAACTAACCCTACTTTGAGGTGTCACCGTGTCTACACCTGGACACATTCCGAACATCACACGTTGTATACATATTTCTCGATTTTCTCCGGGTTTTGTGTACGCAACCAGGCAGAAACCGTGCGAACCATATGAAAAACCGGTATTCATGGGGGCCCACATGATTACACAGGTAAAGTATGGAGGCATGACGGGCCTAACAGCGAGCAAAGCCCAAGACATCCTATGGATGTAGTATTTTTCTATAATTATTTTATGAATGTTCATTCTTGAATGCGACCCATGATCTCAAAAGCATCCAACTCATACTCTTGTCATGTATTCATTGTAGATGTCTTCTAACCTCGCCCGTAGGAAGACGAGAGCAAGAAAAGCCCGCGAACGCATGGCTGCCTTAATCGCTCAACAAATGGCTGCCGTAATACCCAACATTGTAATCCAAGTTCAACAAGCACTTACCGTTAATCCTGTCAATCAAGCAAACCAAAACATTTTCAATTCTTCCCCAAATACCACTAAATGCACCTACAAGCATTTTAAATCATGCGACCCTCCGAAGTACAAAGGGACTGAAGGCGTCACCTCTCTCCTCCATTGGTTTGAAGAAATGGAGAACACTTTTCTAAATTGCGATTGCCCTGATGGTCGCAAAGTGCGTTATGCTACCGGTCGACTATATGGGATAGCACTTACTTGGTGGAATACAGAGAAGGCCAAACGAGGTGTTGAAGATGCTATGTCCTTAACTTGGAACGAATTGAAGGAAATCATGACCAGACGATTTTGCCCAAGGAGCGAAATCAAGAAGTTAGAAGATGAATTTTACTCATTGAAGCAAATGGAAGGAGACCACATCACCTACAACAAAAAATTCCTCGAGCTACATCAAATGGTTCCCAACATGTTCACTCCCCTCTACCGTTTGATCGAGCACTACATTCGTGGTCTTCCGTCAAAGATTCAAGACCCTGTAATAAGTGCCAAGCCTGCAACTTTGGAAGCAGCAATGGAGCTAGCAACAGAGCTCACCGAGAACCGAATCCGAAACAAAGACTTCAAGGAGGAGAAGCAGAAGGATAAAGAATCGACTGAAGCCTCCGACTCCACTCAACCCGAATCCCCTTCTCAACCCAAACCTAAGAGAAGAAGAGTCGGGCGACTTTTCGCTGCTACTCAACGAAATCCACCAGTTTTTCACGCCATACCCATCCGAGCTATCCCAATCACCCAAGTGGCACCCAACTCAGCTTACCCAAATAAGAAACCATATCTTGGACCTCACCCTCGATGCAACAACTGTTTTTATCACCATCCCCTTACCTTACCTTGTCGTCTATGTGCAACTTGTGGACGCTATGGTCATTTGAGCAATGTTTGTCGCACCTTTCAAAACCAAACCTCTTCCCCTACTCAAAACATGGCCCAAACTTATCACCAACCCCAATACCCCATGTTCCCATATGCTCGAGCTTGTTTCAATTGTGGCGACCCTACCCACTTTAGAAACACATGCCCTCAATTGGTTAACGTTATCAACACTCAAGCCCAATCAAACCCAGTTAACCAAGTAAACCAAGAAAACCCAACCACTATGCCATCAGCAAGAGGAAGAGTCTTCAATATCAACGCCAACCCTGTCGAAGATAATGACGGCCCAGATGAAGATACTCAGCTAGTCCTCTTCGCCGAAGATCCAGATTCAACTCCTATTGTTTAGTTTTATGTTTTTCTTTATCACATGTGTAGACTGTTAGAGAAATTATTGAATATTATATATTATATATTGTTTTCAGTATATGCTTTTGCCGAGGCCGTAGCTCCCCATCCATCGAGGTTGAGTTTGATCCCCATTTTATTATGGGTTGATCAGGGCGTGCCCGCACGATCGGCTCCGTTTGTTTGAGCCTTGATCGGTTATTTCATTTTACATTTCAATACATGCAATACGCTCGGCTCCGTTTGATTGAGCCTTGAGCGCACATTTCAATTTACATTTCCAGTTCATGCAATACGTTCGGCTCCGTTTGATTGAGCCTTGAGCGCACAGACAATTTCATTATCAGTATCTTGTGGTTGTGGTGTTTGTAGTAGAGTCGCATCGAACTAACCATAACTTGCGGATAAAGTCAATGAAAATTTGACAAGGATATGGTGGATACGCCGATGGTACTTCCTATATATAAGTATTCTTGTCAAAAGATCGGAGGCATTATCAGGCGGTTATGAGAGGTTCCATGCATAGGCTGATTGTGTGATGGTTGTTTAGATTAAGTTGTTCAATTTCAGTACATTCAATACGTTCGGCTCCGTTTGATTGAGCCTTGAGCGCACATACAATTTCATTCAATACGTTCGGCTCCGTTTGATTGAGCCTTGAGCGCACAGACAATTTCATTATCAGTATCTTGTGGTTGTGGTGTTTGTAGTAGAGTCGCATCGAACTAACCATAACTTACGGATAAAGTCAATGAAAATTTGACAAGGATATGGTGGATACGCCGATGGTACTTCCTATATATAAGTATTCTTGTCAAATGATCGGAGGCATTATCAGGCGGTTATGAGAGGTTCCATGCATAGGCTGTTTGTGTGGTTAAGTTATTCATATTCAGTACATGCAATACGCTCGGCTCCGTTTGATTGAGCCTTGAGCACACAATTTCAATTTCAGTACATTCAATACGTTCGGCTCCGTTTGATTGAGCCTTGAGCGCACATCCATTTCATTTTCAGTACATGCAATACGATCGGCTCCGTTCGATTGAGCCTTGATCGCACACATATATTTCATTTCAGTATTTTATGTTTGTTGTATTGATTGTAGAGTTATAGGACTAATCATAATTCACTGATAAAACCAATGAAAATTTGACAAGAATATGGTGGATACGCCGCTGGTACTTCCTATATATAAGTATTCTTGTCAAAGGATCAGAGGCATTATCGGACGGTTATGAGAAGTTCTATGTAGGATTTATTAGTTTCTTGGTAACCAATCATAACTTGTGGATAAAACTAATGAAAATTTGACAAGGATATGGTGGATACGCCGATGGTACTTCCTATATAAGTATTCTTGCCAAAGGATCAGAGGCATTATCAGGCGGTTATGAGAAGTTCCATGTAGGATTTAGTATTGCCTTGGTTGGAATTTGTGTTACATTTACATCATCATGCTATTTAAAGAGATTGGATTGTGATCCATTTCTACATAAACTAACCTCCCCATCATAACAAACGAGAGAGAAACTTCCACCATTCAAACATATATGCTATCAGAATGTGGATTCAAATATTTGCTGTTGTGTTTATTCATGTTCAAATATCTGCTGTTGTGTTTATTCATGATCAAATATTTGCTGATGTGTTTATTCATGATCAAATATTTGCTGATGTGTTTATTCATGTTCAAATATTTGCTGTTGTTCATTTATGTTTGAATATTAGCTGTTGTGCTTACTTATGTTCAAATATCAGATGTTGCGTTTTTATTTATGTTCCATGTAGATTGGAGTGTTAGAAGTTTTTGCCTTAGGATATGACCATACTTTCCCAAACGTATCTAAACTCTTATGCATGATATCATTTTAGCAAATCATTTCTGCTTATCAATACTTATACAGTAGGCAACAAAAAGCGATTCCTGAATAGGGTACTTAACCCTTACAAGGAACGTTACCGCCTCGAACAAAAACTTAAGCCCTTATTTTGTTAAGCATACAACTGTCAAACAAAACATCATCATTCTTTTAGTCAAATATATCACAATTTAAATTTCGGGACGAAATTTCTAAAAAGCAGGGGATACTGTAACATCCGTCAAAAACGGATTTATCAAACCCGCTCCGTTTATCAACCGAACAGTCAGTCAAAATTTTCGTTGCGAATTAAATGCCCAAAATATTTTTAAACGATCCGTAAACAATTATTATACGGGAATATATATTTAGTTTTTGAAAAACTGTCAAAAATCGCAAAATAAAAATGATTTGTTTCTGCCGGGTTTCGAACCCGGGTCTGTACCGAGTCACTCAGCGACTTATCTCACATAACACAAACCACTGCGCCACTTGTTCTGTTTGGTAAGTATTGAAATCATTTAATTGATAAAGTGACTTTACGAATTCAAAACCGGCGCCCAAACGGTTCAGTCGTCGGAATCCCGGAAATCTCGCGAGTTTTAACACCAATTTACGTTATAACGTAAACCATTAAACGGATATCGGTTATAACCGATGTTTGAAGTCCGCGACCAAAATCAAAACCGCCGGAAAATTTAAATAAACGAACACAGTCGGAAATCAGACCAAGTACATCTCGTTTTTCCCCTATAAATTGACCCACAAACGACGACAAACCTTTTCGCTCAAAAACACATCTATTCATGGCGTAATTCCACTCGCCGGAATTTCTCTGCTCATCGCCGGAAAACCGTTTTCCCCATTGCCGAGCCTTACTGAGCCACTGAGTTTATACCGGAGTTACCCACGTCCTTTATAAGCTTTCCGGAGACTCGCTGCTATAAGGAACACGTCGCCGGAAGTGAATTCTGTCGCCGGAGTTTCTGCCGGAAAACAGAGAGTCCAGTCGGTATACCTCTCCGCTCAATTTCTTTTTCTTTTCTCATTTATCTCACCTTAATGGACTGTAATTCACTAATGAAACTTGAATAAAACTCGAACCAGTCGATTTCCGATTTCTGGTTATTTTCCAGTGAAGAAGACGATGTTTTGTTATCATATAAGTATAATATAAATCAGGATTTTACTCGGGTTAGACACACAGTCCAGCGGTGGACTTTGTGCACATAAAACGTTAAACATGCAAAGGTCTCGAGTTCGATTCCCGTCTCACACACGCTGCCTTGATAAAAACCATTTTTTTTTGTTTAACTGAACCGGAGTCGCCACAGATATATGTTAAGTATATTGTTAACCGGAATAATAACCAAGTTAGACACACAGTCCAGCGGTGGACTGTGTGTTTGTTTATATCACAGGTCACGAGTTCGAGTCCGGTCCTCAGCACCGACTCGGACAATTATCTCTTCTTTTTAATTAAGGCAGAAAAGGAAATAACTAATTAGTATTTAAGTATAATAAAAATCGAATGATATAACATGTTGAACACACAGTCCAGCGGTGGACTGTGTGTTGGATTAAACCACAGGTCCCGGGTTCGAGACCTGTGGAGTGCATGACCGTGTCGTTTAAACTGTTTTTAAAATAAAAAGGATTTCTGTTTAATTGTAATTAATGTATATATGTAATTAAAATCGGATATATAACGGGTTAGACACGTAGCTCAGTTGGTAGAGCTGCGTGCACGCGTACGGGAGGTCTCGGGTTCGAGCCTCACCCAGCGTACAACAATATGCCTCGAACCGGTCAACGCCAGTCAAAGTCAACAGGTCAAAGTCAACTGTAGCAAAAAAATAAAATATTTTTTTATTTTTATTTAATTATTTTAATTAAAAATCAATTATAAATACTTAAAATTAACATTTTTAAGGTTAGAAAATAGCCTCAAACTCACAAAAATACACCCAACAATCCTATTAAAATAGTTTAATAAAATCCGTTTACTTACCAAACCATAATGCGATTTATCTAGGTTAAATCTCACTCGTGGTTAAAACCACTTCGCGTGCATTCAACGTCATCAACCGAACGCACCCACTGTGAGTGAATCTTACAATTCCCCTTTTAAATTACACGTTTTGGGGTGTGTCATGTGTTATGAAATTAATTAATTTATTTATTTAAACTTGTGCCATACCACATCATGACTTAAACTTAGATTGTTCTATTGTTGTGATTTACTTATTGCCTTTTGTCAAGTCATATGAAACTCATACATTAAGCCCATCAGTTCCTCGTGGGAGACGAGTAGAACATCGCGTGCTTCACATCAAATTCATTACTATTCATGTGTGTATCATTGAGTTTATATTGTTTGTAGTTGTGTTATTCATATTATCATGTTTATGCAATTCATTCATCAGGCCCCTCAGTTCCTCGTGAGAGACGAGTTGAGCATCGCGTGCCTCTAATTGTTTCATTATTGTTCATGTGTGTTTTCATTTAACATATTATGATTGTTGATCAAGTTACATCTAATTTTACTCATGTTTGGTTGTGCACATATTTCATAATCAATTTAAATAAATTGTTCAAATGTTTTCCATAGGATTCACTCGCCAACATTATGTTGATCCAAAAACCTTTTTACACATGATACAGGTGAACAGGTTGAAGCAAGGAAAACATAGGATATGCCTTAGAAGAGAACAAAGAAGTTTAGATTGTTAGTTAGATCATGTTGTAGCGATCATTGTAAATTTCCATTGAATTTGTATTAATGAATATGAAACGCTTAATAAATGTCATGAGCTTTGATGATAACCCAATCATGCCCCGATCACCTTTTCCGCTGCGGGTCGGGGTGTGACAGTTTCGAATTTGATGGATCTTGTCTGTGGTTTCTTGAATCAATTCCGGACCAGTGATTTGAGCTTCCCCAATTTCGTGCCAACATACTGGAGATCGGCACTTACGACCATATAAGGCTTCAAAAGGTGCCATGCCGATGCTTGAATGATAGCTGTTGTTGTACGAAAATTCGACTAATGGTAGATGAGCGTCCCAATTTCCCTTGAAGTCTATAACACATGCTCGAAGCATATCTTCAAGAGTTTGAATGGTGCGTTCAGATTGACCATCAGTTTGAGGATGATAGGCGGTACTGAGATCTAATCGCGTACCCATAGCGGCTTGTACTGCTTGCCATGTTCGTGAAGTGAAACGACCATCACGATCAGAAATAATGCTTAACGGTACACCATGTCGGCTTAGGATTCGCTGATATAAATACGAGCTAGCTTTTCGTTCTTGAAATCTTCGCGGATAGGAATAAAGTGAGCTGATTTTGTAAGTCGGTCAATTATTACCCATATAGTGTCATACCCACCAGAAGTGCGAGGTAACCCGGTAATGAAGTCCATGGTTATATTTTCCCACTTCCATACAGGTATTTCAAGTTGGACCAGAAGTCCTGAGGGTCTTTGGTGTTCAGCTTTCACCTTGGAACATGTAAGGCACTTAGAAACAAAAACAGCAATATCCTTTTTCATTCCAGGCCACCAATAGGTATATCGTAGGTCTTGATACATCTTATCGGCTCCTGGGTGTATAGAGTATCGTGTTTTGTGAGCCCCATTCATAAGAATTTCACGAAGATTGTTGTGGTTAGGAATCCAGATACGATCTAGGTAGTACAGAATCCCGTCAGATTTAGTTTCAATTTTAAGTTCAGCTCCACAGGACATCTCCTTTCGTACATCATCTTCCGTTACTGAAACATGTTGGGCTTCTCGAATTTGATCTTTAATGTCAGTTATAATTTGCGAACATAGAAGACGAATGGAGTTCGCATAACCCTTTCGACTAAGTGCATCAGCCACCACATTTGCTTTGCCAGGGTGGTACCGAATTTCACAGTCGTAATCATTTAGAAGTTCGACCCATCTTCGTTGCCTCATGTTTAACTCCTTTTGATTGAAGATATGTTGAAGACTCTTGTGGTCAGTGTATATTTCACACTTAGTACCATAGAGATAATGTCTCCATATCTTAAGAGCGAACACAACGGCTCCAAGTTCTAGGTCATGGGTGGTGTAGTTCTTCTCATGCGTCTTGAGTTGTCTCGAAGCATAAGCTATAACTTTTCCTCTTTGCATTAGAACGCAGCCTAATCCTTTCCCTGACGCGTCGCAATAGACCACAAAATCATCACAACCTTCAGGAAGAGTGAGGATTGGTGCATCACAGAGTTTTTGTTTAAGGGTTTGGAAGGCTTCTTCTTGCTTGGGTCCCCATATGAAAGGTTTTCCCTTGTGAGTTAAAGCCGTGAGTGGTACAGCAATGCGTGAGAAGTTTGAAATGAATCGATGATAATAACCAGCCAAACCAAGAAAAGATCTTACTTCAGTTGGTGTACGTGGCGCTTGCCATTCTTGTACCGCTTTGATTTTTGAGGGGTCGACATGTATTCCCTTGTCATTGACTACATGTCCAAGGAATTGCACCTCTTTTAACCAGAATTCGCATTTGGAGAATCTGGCGTAAAGCTTTTCATTCTCTAGAAGTGTAAGGATGAGTCGAAGATGACGCTCATGATCAGTTTTAGATTTTGAATAAATAAGAATGTCGTCGATGAAGACTATAACAAATCGATCAAGATAACGTGTATAATATGTCTAAAAACAAAAATGCAAAGTTAGAATAATTTCGATTACTAAGATTGCAGTGAGTCTCTAAGTTAACCGTTGACTACCAAAACATAAAAACACAAATAGTTAGATAAAATAAAATACCAAGTAATAATGTACAATAAAGAGAAGAAAAAATGTGTGGAATGTTTCATGAAACACGCATGCTCTACGCATTATATCTTTGTGGCATCATTTTTTATCTCTTAGACCTTTGTTCACGATATGTATTTGTTGCACGTTAACATTTGATGTGGTAGGAATTGTGTCATCATCGATGTTCACATTTTCTGCAGAAATAACAGGCTCTGTTTATGAAGTCAAAATGTGAAATGTTTTATAAACATTATTCAAAGTTTCAAGAATAATTTTAGTCAGTTTTAAGACTAATTTTAGCCAATGTTATGAAAATAGATGAAAGCAGAAAAAATATATATATTAATCGTACCTCATTTAAAGAAAAAATTAAAGATATTTTTTTGCTTAATATTAAAATATCGATATTTAACATATGTTTGCTTTTAATCTATTATATTAAGCTAAGTGCTTAATATTAAAATATGTTTGCTTTTAATATATTACACAAATATACAAAATGGGTCAAGAAATGTTCAGATCGTATATGGACCACCCAAATTAGTAAATGGATCATATATAAGCATTTCTTAAACCTAACCCTAACACCCTTGCATTTCTTAAAATATGTTTGCTTTTAATATATTACACAAATTAGTCATGAAAGCAAGATGTTCATCTAGTTCGATCCGATTCGTTCTTTGTTCTTGTCCGATCTTGGTTAGATATCGTAGATACTTCGGTCCAGATGATCCCGTTTTCAGATACTTTTATCAGATCAAGTTATGATTACTCATCTGGTTCGATCAATTTTATTCTTTGTTCGTGCCCGATCAAGGTTTGATGTTCTAGATACCTCGTCAGTATGTTATAAATCTTATTTTGAAAAATGAAACTGCTAATTATTTATAGTTTCTGGCGTTGGCTTTCTGAGAGTTTGATACGCATTTTCTCATATTCTTGTTGATAAAATGGGTAATTTGGATCTTATAACGTATAAATTGCTGGTGGTTTATAAAGATACTAAGATTAGCCTAGGATCTTGAGTTCGATTTTGTGATGGTTTTTGTCATTTCTTGAAGAAGTTGAAGCAAATGTGTGATCCTATGATTAGTAATTAGTTGTTGATGAATGTCTTGCAATGAGTTGAGCTTTGTTTCAAAGTATTTATATGCTATTTTATTAAAAGGGTTTTCTAATTCTTTTTTTTTTATCTTATGTATTTATCTATTTATCAATTCACGTATAAACATCTATTTATCAGTTCATGTATAAACAACAATATCTTATATCTCTAATATGAGATTTGTTTGCCGGTTTAATATAACTTTGAGGTACCTATTGGATCAAACATTGAATTAAACTGTAAACTTTAAGGTACTTATTAAACTGTATTTTTTAGAAATTAATTTATGTGTAGTTTCGTGGTGCTTAAACTTATCTTTATAATGGGATAGAGCAAGTTCACTGGAAACTTATGGCACGAAACATGTTTTAAGTGTGCTATTATGTTTTAATATACCGAACTTGTGTTTTTTGGGATGTGTTTTATGGTTTTCTAAAAATTAAAGATATCAATATTTAAAAAATCATTACTTTTATTTTTTAGATCTTTATTTAAACTATTCTACTTCATTTTAATGGAAGTAATTTTTTGATATATTTCAGGTGCATAAACCTAATATTTAGTTGGCTACTGGAAAGCGAATGGGCTGGATTTGACCCTGTACAAGGATTGGTGTACCGAGCCAAGTATGAACCTTTCATCTATTATTTATTTTTAATTTGAGTTGTATTTTGTTTATGGGTCTAAAAGGTTGGAATGAACCAAAAATAGTTTTTAAAATTAAACCAAAAATCCGTTTTGTGATTAGGGTCTTGTGGTGAAGTATTATTAAATAAAGTAGGATTTTTCATAGACATGTTTAACGATTAGGATTATTTAAGATAATTATTGAGCTTTCAAAATATATCAATTTTTTTTGTATAAAATATTCAAATAAGTATTTAGATCCCTAATAACAATAACAACTTGCTAATATAAAAATGCTCTTTGAATGATAAAACAAAAATGAATGAAAAAGGAATAGTACCTTAAAACTTGAAAGAGAATAGGTATAGAGAATCCTACAGATCTTTAAATGCGTGTAATTTTTCCAACGTATTTAAAACAACTTCAAACACAATAATCAAAAGAAGTGTTAGTAAGTTGTATGATCTGAGAACACAAATGTAAAGATCCTAATATGACACACAAGTTGTTTTTATTGTACTCAATATAATATAATGGTTAATCATAGCCCATCACCCCTTTCTTAATTAATAGTGTGATTTTTTGCTACAAAAGGTTATTTAAATCCGATTACGATAATTTATGAAAATAGATTCGATATTACGTGAATATAAGAAATAGATTCGATATTACGTGATTGTAAGAAATAGATCCAATATTACGTGAATATCTAAGGAATAAAAATATAAAAATAATGTACTCATAAGTATGTGTCTAACATGTATGCCTAAACAACATATTACTTCTTCACTAATTTCACAAAGAAGTTTTGACGTGTAGCATCTAAATTCAAGGCCATAGGATATAGGCTCCACACTGTTGATTGGTTTCTGCATAATAAAAACTGTGTTTAAAAATAAATATTTTTAAATAAAAATAACTTTATCAAATATAACAATTAGATTAACAATACAATACAAATAATAACTAATGTAAAATAATCACTTTAACCTTCACTCGCAGGTGAGGCACATCATCATTGTGTGCCTTTTTGACCACAGTTGGTGACTACACAAAGAGATTATTGGAGACCTTATCCAAAGAGATGTGTGTAACACAAATAACAATTTGCTTCCCTGCACAAAGAGATTAATGTGACTAATAAAATAACTAATGTGACTACACAAAGGGATTATTACATTACTAACAATCTGCTTCCGTGCTTACTTTTATTGCATAGTCGTCGGCTACGTATATCTCCAAGAAGTCATCCGAGAGATCCATTGCTGCAGATGTCTTGTTGGATGAATGTAGATAATGCGAAAAAAGTAGATGGAAGATTATGCTACCTCAACCCGTATTATATAACCAGCAAACTATTCAGTTAAGTGTCCACAACCCCACTAAGTTTCTGAAAATTAGGAACACCATTTTAACAGTCAATTGATAACTTCCACTTTTCTAGGATCCATGTTCTAATAATGAATTTTGATTGGTGCATCTTAATAAACTACAGGAAACTGAATAATCATGGGTGAGAGAGTGCAAAACCGACGCCAACTGCTGCTTCTAGAAGATATTTAGTGAATTTCAATGGCTGAGATTAAAAGATGAGGAATTTATACGGCTGTTATTGTCCCAAAAGTTGGTTACGAAGAACGGTGGCAATATAATATTGAATAAGTGTTACATAAAAAGTTTAATATATGATGTTCTGTAAACTGGTTATTTATGAGTAAATCTTGACATTTTAATAAAATAAAGCTTAAAGTAGTTTTTTTTTGTTACCGGCTTAAAATAGTTTTTTTTGTTACCAGCTTAAAATGGTTTTTTGTTACCTTTTTTTTTGGTGATTTGAGCTTCATACTCCATAGAAAAAACAATAATTTTATTTGACGAAGCTGTTTGATTGACCATGAAAGAACAATACTATATACTTTGACACTTAATAATTTTTTTGAACAGCCAAAACTTTTATATACTACCCCACTGACTAGAAAAAACAAGAAGAGGCACTCAACCAAAACAATTACATGACAAGAAGCGCGTTTCACCGACTAGAAAAAACAAGTAGGGGCATAACCAAAACAATTACATGACGAGAAGCGTATTTTTCAAGCACTTGGTCCAAGCAACTTTTAACTTACACCTACTTGAAAACCATAAAAACACAAAAGCAACAAGTCGTAAACATGTTGTAGGCTGTACATATTGAATGTTTTTAACACAAAACCATCACAATTAGAAACAGATAATTTACTTATCTGTTCCATTATTCTTGGTTCCTTTCCGTGGTTTACTGTTGGGCTTTACGGTTTTAGTTTGGGTAAGAGGTTGATGAAATCGGCAATGCAGAGACCTCGGTTCCCTGGTCTTCATGTTAAATCCACGGATGCAAACATATCCTGCACAAAACATCAAGTGAAGCCGAGCGCGTGCGTGGGAAAATATCGGCAATTAATATTAATGTGTTATGTGTAGGTCTTAAAATTACCTTTCAAAAAGCATTCTTGTGTTTCCTCATATGAAATCCCTGGGTACATAACATAGAAGTTATCATTAACTACTATGCTACACCTCATACACACACACACACATAAATGTCTCAAATTTAAGACACCATGTGTTAAATTCTTTTTTTGACTTTTTAGGCAAAATCTCATTTTTAGCCAATTCCACAACCATATACATATACGGAAATCTTCTACCATTTTTAAGGTGTGTAAAAATGGCGTCTCTCTCCATGAGGTCAAGAGTTCGAGTCCCACAGTGGACAACAATATAAAATTAGAGAGTAGATTAGATTGGTTGTTCAAAAAAAATATGTAGATAAATTACCTTCAGATATATTTGAGATAGAGGTTCCACAGTAAAGCGTGTTTGTGGTTAAACTCAAAAGCGACTTCTTGGGCACCGGAATTGGGTTTTTACTAGTATCATCATCGGCAAACACCTGCATATATGAACCATAAATATTATTATATATATGCCATTTTTTTGAACCACATAGTCAATCAAATTAAATGAAAAGGGAAAATACTTCGTTAGTCTGAAAGTACGTTCCATCGAGTGGAAAGGAACCTCTTGTGGCCGTTCGACATGGAACCTATTTACATGCAACGGTTAGAACCTATTCAAACTTAAACAATTTTGGAGATTAACATAATCAACCCATTCATAAGTATACGTTGCCGGATTGAAGTCTCTCTCTCTCTCTCTCTATATATATATATATATGTGTGTGTGTGTGTATGTATGTTATTTTGTTCATTATGGAACGATCTTTCACACATACCAAAAACGTTCCAAACAATGTTTCTTCTTCCTGCGAACCACTTGATTCCTTAACTGAAGGACAAAGAAGTAAATGCAATTTAAGTTAATGGTTGCGAAGATGGAATAACTTGGTAGAAAGAAACTTTTAATTTCTAAATCTAAAATAACAATTTTACCCACCTGGTGGCCATACAACAAATAAGTAAGGGTTTTTATCATTCTGATCTCTTTTGTCTAACTGCAACACAAACCATGTATATAATCGTATCTAATATTTTTGAAATTATATCTATAACCGGAAGCCACCGACCTTTTGAACAAGAGGATGTGTATCCTGAAGCTCGTAGCTGCATCACGCATATACACTGATCAATCAGGACAAGTATTTCCATAATCGTAAATAAACAGTAATATATTAAAATGGGATACTTACACTTGGTGTTTTGTCCTCGATCGACCTGCATTTTTTCTAGTCATAGGACTGAGGCAAAGATCTTCAATATCTTCCAGCTCAGGTGATGGAGACTGAGTGGGTGTAGTTGGAACAAATAAGTTTTCACCGCCACTGTGTCATCATTAAGCAACAACTGTGAGTTAATGGTGTTAACATGATTCATATATAATTTTTATGTTATCATTCAAGTCATCGCCGGAAACAAACATGATCAAAATATAACCATTACTAGAAAAACGACCTTTAATGACATGCCATGCGTGTCGTCATCTTTTTATGGCGCGCATTTATGACACGCCTTTATAACACTCGTTTTTGATACGCATTTGCATGTCATAAAATTAGTTTGTCACGGTTCGTGTGTCATTAAAGGTCTTTTTCTAGTAGTGAACAAAAGATATCACATTGTAAATCAGGACAACTATAAGATGTATGCAATGTAAACAAACACAAGTGGGAAAGCAATACCTTGTCGATGCACTAGCAAAATGCTTGCACTCATTCTTCAACGGACAAGAATTGCAATTTGGTTTCTTCTTGGTGCAAAACACCTGTGTGATATTCTTCTCGGTTGGGCTTTCTCTTTATTTTCACAAATATATAATGACCGTTCTTAGCTAAAAATCTAATTGGTTATAACGTACCTTTCCAAAAGAGATCATCTGGTAGTGAAGCTCGTGTCTGCATTGTATCACATATCAGTTTGTGCGGATGGTATTGTTATTGTAGTAGAATAAGTTACTTATGAGAGAGAATTACATACAATGTGTCGACATCAAGGACAGACAGCCTCCGTGAAAGATACTCTTGGACATGATCCGTATTCGGGTACCTAGCACAAATTAAGTGGTTATAATAGAAAATTAATGCATCTATATATACAACGGATAACTGAAATGAGATTCTCACTCACTCTTTTAGCTGATGTAAGAGAACACCATCCGGAAGCTTTTTAATCGGGACCCATCCTAAACGCACTACTATTCTACATACATGTCGGTCAACCTTGTAATGAAACAAACCATGGAAGTTACAATTCGTCACATGATTGGCCTTCCCATCCCAAATCGAAGACAAAGAATTTAAATTACTATTCATAAAAATAAAGAATCGTACAGGGAATGCGCATTGTCGTAGTGTCAATAACCGTAGACATTCTGTGCTTTTCAATCCCAGTCCATATACGTCCATAAAGTAATGCCTGCAGGTATATATAATCAAATCACTTGCTTACGAATCAAACCACGATTACACGGAATTAATTCAGGGGAATCTTACCTTGCTTCTTCAGCTGTGGCGCTTCGTAACCACTCGAGATCAATAAGCCCAGTCTTGTCATCATGTATGCGATGAAGGAACTCCTGCACCACATAACACTCATTCTTATGTGTGTGTGTATATATATATGCATTCTTTTCAGAACCATTATGATGTTAAGAATCACTAGAACCACATAACGCATTTATACATAGTGCATAAAATAAATTTAGAGGTAGTGGGAGAGAGAAACATGGCCGCACCACACTCGAAACAAATAGTTACAAATTAATTATTGGTTCTAAAATGAAAGTCCCCCTTTCTCTACAAACACACACACACACACACACACATATTTGTACTCTTAATTACTTGGATTCGTTGTGCGATTTTGTTCTTCATCCCTCTTTCTTCGATGGCATTAGAGATCTCAGAATGTTGTGCGGTTCTTACTGCGTTCCAGTCTATGGCATGTTCAGTGTGGTCTCCCGTTATGATTTGATTGGGGTATTTTGCAGCCAAATACATGAATGCAGAACTAAACAGGATTGCATAAGAATTAAAGTATATATTAATTAGCCATGACAACAAATATATTGATCAAGTAGCAAGGCTAACTTAGACCATGCGTAGTCGATCAATTTGGGGCTTTTTTTACCCCAAAAACGCCCAAAACAAGCCCCCCTTCGGCCCCAGTGGGCTTTATTTTTGAAAAATTTGTGTTTGGCGTTGGATTTTCCACGCCCTTGCCCCATTTGTTTGTCCAATCACCCTTCATCTTCCTATTCTTTGTCCAATCAATTTTTTCATTGTTTTTTTTATTTATTTAATTCTTTACACCCCTATTAACATAATACCCACATCCCCCTACACCCATTTTAGAAAAAAACGCCCCTTTGCTGACTAGGACGACACGTGGTGGACAACGCCCAAGGGTGGGGCATTATTCACCCAAGCGACTACGCATGGTATTATAATTAACTTACCTTGATGAACTGTCCGATGCACTTTGGGTTAGGAAAACGCCGACAACCGAGTCCACAACAGAACCTTTCCAGCGCATGAAAGGCCTATATCCTGTTCAAAACTAACATTTTCAATACACTTTGATGACAAATTAAGTGCAAAGTTTTAAAATCCAGTCAGGCAATTTTATAATATAAGTTGATTGATTATGAAAACATATTTAGCTTAAATTACTAAAACGGTGATTACCTTGAACAGAACGCATGGACGAGATGAAGGATGAAGCCCTTTGTTTGAATAACCCTTGCTCTTCCTTCAACCATTCTTCTTCCTCTTTCTCATTGCATTTGTTACCTTCTACGGATGTACATAATCAAATAACCAATACTTTAAAATCAAACAAATAATATGAATTTAAATGCAATACTTTAGATCCATGTTCACACATGCACACTTATATAGGGTTGAGTTATGCTAAAAAGGCATATGTCACTTAAAAAGTGTAAACATGAAATCAACACATGTTGTGTTCAATTTTAGGCATACTGTCATTTTTTGTAAACATGGTGCCTAGCCTAAAAATTTAAGACACACTTTGTTAAAAATACACTGTTGATTTTCTTTTTATACCTTTTAGGCAAAATCTTTTTTTTTTGTCAATCCAACATATATACATACACATATGAGCATTGGTGTAAACAGTGACGGAGCTTAACCAAAAGTTCCGCGGGAGCGGAAAGTAATGGGACCCAATTTTTTTTCCTTTTGCTATGTTTCGAGTTATATGTTTGGGTCAGGTCAAACAATAATAACTCCAAATAAAACTAAATAATTTTCATTCATTCAATGGATCCATTCTTACACAAGAAAATAACTAAATTTGAACCCTCAAGTTTCATTTATATAAAAACTAATTTCAGACTTTATATAACCTCGCTTCAAGTTTAAAAACAATTATAAAAAGTTACCAATAGCTCCATTCTTCACGTTTTTTTTTAGCTCAATACGAGAATATGTATAATTTTTTGGAAAATAAACTTGGTGGTGCAGGGAACTTTTAGGCAAAATAATTGGTGGAGGCGGGAACTATATAATTTTAAAAATTTCGGACAAAAATGGAAAAAATTACACTACTAACTGAAATACTGGCGGGGCGGGTGCACCCCTTGCCCCTTAAAATCTCCACCCATGGTTGTAAAAGAAGGTCTCGGAGGCCGAGTACTCGTTACACGGCAGGTTGCCGAGGCCCGAGTACTCTCCGTCTAGGCCGCTAGGCTGAGTATACTCTCAACTTCGACTACAAAGCGTCTAGCGACTTTTACAACCATACATATGAGCACATTGAAATGAACTAATAATGCCCTTGAATATACTCAAAATGTATCACATTCAAAGCATTACGTTTCTTATGTATCACATTTAAAACACACTACGTACGTACCAACTTGACTGATGATGCAATGGCCTCCCTTATTGGAGGAAGATGAAGAGGAACTATGTTCGATATACTCCCTCACTCGTCGGGTAAAGCAATAACCTCCTTTAGTGTAAATAGTCATGGTTTTTGTCCGAATGGATCCAAAATCCAAAGCTCTCCTGCAAGAAACTTTTGGCTTGAACTTAGCCGGTGTATTAGTCTTGATCCTCTTGCTTGACTTCTGATCAGTTTCTGGTGAACAGTTGGTACTCGGCGGTGGAGTACAGTTGCCGGATCCCATTTTACAAAGAGGGTTTCCTGCGCAAAACGACCAAAAGGTTAAAAAAATGCATTATAGATTGATGAACATGGAGGGATGTTATGTTAATTTACTTTTGTTTTTCATTTTTGCTGAAGCAGAAAGACACAAACAGTTGGATGAAGATGAACATGAACAATGGAGCTGCTTATTCACATGCAAATATATTTGGCGGCACAGTGCGTCTCTTCGGGTAATTAATTGTGTGACAGGAGAAATTGAAGTGTCACTAATCAAATAATGATTAATTGTGTAAACTTATATATATATACTTTTTTTTTACCTTTAACACAAATAAATTATAAATTGAACTTTTTATATTTATACATAGATCATGTTTATCTTTTATTTTTAGTCTTATTGTTTTGTTGCTAAATCGACTAAAAAAGTACCATATATATTTCTTTTTAAAATTATCTTTTCTGTTTTATTTTTTTCCAATACAATTTCTATATATTAAAACAAAGTCTTTATAAATAGAGATTTTGATTTTTTAAATTATTGTTTTAATTTTTTAATAATATTTTATTTATCATATAGTTTATTTATTTTTCAAACAACCTGCATTCTATGACTTTTATTTCCTAAATTACTGTTTCAAACTTTTTTAATAATATTTTGTTTATCATATATTTTGTTTATGTTTCACATAACATGCATTCCATTTTTATTTTTTCAACACTACAGTATAAGTTTTATTGAAAACGAATACTGTGCCGCTATCGTACTAAACTGAACTGAAATGGTTGCTTTTTTCAATATTACAATATAAACTTTATTGAAAACAGATATTGTACCGATATCGTAGCATAAAAGAACCGAAACCGATGGAATAATATATGTATCGGTACAGGTATTTATTTATATTATTTTTTTTTCGATAAACCAACAATTATTTATATTCTTTTTGCTTTCGACAAACTGAAATCATATCGCTACTATACCGTACGGAACAACATCATTACCTGTACTCATTTGTATGGTTTATGTTTGGTAATGAATTTTGTGCCGCAACGTAGTCAAACAAATCGAAACCGAACGAACAACATCGGTATATGTACCGCAACATAGTCAACCGAACGAACAACATCGGTATCTCTGTCGCAACGTAATCAACCGAACCGAAACCGATAAACTGACATATCCCACCGAACAACATTGTTACATGTACCATGACGATCTGAACTGATCGAAAACATTGGGACAACATAGTTGGCGGTACCGGTTGTCACACCCCGACCCGCAACGGAATAGGTGATCGGGGCATGATTGGGTTGACTTGAGAGCTTATGACTTGCTATTATTTGTTTTAAATAATCATTAACTCATAAAAATTGTTTCGCATAACAAATAATCCAAATAACAATTACATATATTTAAAACATTGTTCTAAATAATAAAGCTTCATAATCAGTTTCTTTGTTAACTAAGGCCCTTCCTATGTCCAATCTTCTCCTCATGCTTGATCACATGTATCATGTGTAAAAATGGTTTTTGGATCAACAAAAGTTGGCGAGTGAACCTTATTGTTATTAAAAAGTAATATGTTTTAAACTTAGTTTATTTAAAAAGAGCGTGTGTTAACCAATATAAGTAAATATGTTTGTATGTCATATAGCAAAACTCATAACCTCAAACCATAAACAACCAACTCAAATAATTCAAATAAATGTATGCATGATGCATGGTATTATGGTGTGCCAATGAATGTATGCATGTTGCACGGTATTATGGTGTGCTGCAAGGTCTATGCTCAAACAAATAGGAGCACATATGACACATAACTTGGCATATTATTGAAAAAGTATACGGATCATATGAAACATGACACATGAAACACCCCAAAAAGTTAAAGTGATAAAAAAGGGGAAAGTAAGATCTTCTCACAGTTTTGCGTTCCGTCAAAACCCGCTAATCCGCACGAGTATGAAACATGACACATAAAACACCCCAAAAATATTACATATTTTTTTATATATTTTTCCTTGTGTTATTTTAGTTAAGTATTTTGGTGTTATAATATTTAGGGTGATTGTGTCTTTTGGGGTGTTTCATGTGTCATGTTTCATACTCGTGTGGATTAGCGGGTTTTGACAGAACGCAAAACTGTGAGTAGATCTTACTTTCCCCTTTTTTATCACATGAACTTTTTGGGGTGTTTCATGTGTCATGTTTCATATGATCCGTATACTTTTTAAATAACATGCCAAGTTAAGTGCATATGTGCTCCTATTTGTTTTGTATGTTGCCTTACTTGTTTCATCATACGTGTTTACCGCTTTGTGTCAAGGATTACATAATTTCGCTTTTCGCCTTTCGGGGCTTGAATCGCATCACTGTTTCATAGTATCGCTTTTCGCCTTACGGGGCTTGAATCGCATCATTGTTTCACTTCTTATATTTCGTTATGTCATGTTACATTATTTACTTATGGATTGGTTGATTTTCGGATTAATTGATTTATGCCACTTATTACACTTAATATTGCATGTTAAATAATTTTTATTAAATAAAATCAACTAAACTTTTAAAGTTAAATAAAATCAAATAAAGATCTATTCACCAACCATTGTTGACCCAAATTTTTATTACACATAAAACAGGCACACAAGGTTGATAGCTACTTGAAAAGACACATAGGATTTTGCCTTAGAATAATTAAATCAAGACTTATGTTATCTTTTGTATTTTGAATCTTGTATGGTTTTATTTGGAACAATTATTTGGTTATGTAAGACAAAATAATATTGATGATAATAAATATTCAAACTTTAAAGAATGAAATATTAAAAAATCGATATAAACGAATAAAATTCCAATCCGGTCAAAATGTCAAATGTCAAAATAGGCAAATTTCATGAGAGTTGACTTCAAATCAACAGTTGACACTTCACACCTTTAGCACCAATCAACATCTTTGTGAGGGAAGAGGTTAAGATTAATTTGTGACCATCAGAAAACCAAAATCACATACTTCTCAAAATACCCTCTTTGCAAATCGTGTTTGAACACATGAGGAATAAGGAAAAGAAAAGAATAAAGGAACAACTTTAAGTCGAATGTCAATTTTAGATGCTAAAAGTCAAAATTATCTAGTCCATAACAAATAGATATGTGAAGTTCTATCACATTATCAGGTCCACAACAAACAGAAAAGTGAAGTTCTATCATATGAAGTCCATGGGATGATTTAGTGCACGTCCAAGCTAAATAAGGTGTATCTAATGGTATAGAAGTGATATCGATTATTAGAATATATTCTGTTATGGGAAATAGAGAAGCATTTTTCTTTCACAAGTGGACATCTTCTCCTTTACTTGAGTAGGGGTCGGGACAATACTTGTTGCGACTTCACATATTCTCATACTCTTGAGTGCTTTTTAAATGGATGTCACTCAATAGCCATAAGCATGGCAATAGAGTGCAGTGTGTCACAAAATAGACAACGATATAGAGGGGGAGTTTATCTGATGGTTCATAGTGTAACGGTTTTACAATACCTTGTTACTTATAAAGTTTGTTCCATTTATCTTTCTTGTGATAGATTTGGAATGAGTGTAATGCGAAAGATGATATGGCAATGAAGAGAGGCCTTATATGAAGGTTAAAGGGCGATTTGGATAGCCAAGGATGACTTGCCTAAAATCATGTACTAAAAGGTCGTAAATTGTACCCATACAATGACACAACTTTTGAAGTGGATTTTTAGCAAGTCGTCTTTGGCTCGTCTGAAATGCTCTTATCTTTCATGTTAGACCTCTTCTTCCATTATTGTTATCGTGTACCGATCCATCTTATGTAGCACACGTATAGTAGGTATAATATCTTCTTTATAGGAAAAAAGTTATCTTCTATTAACTTCTTAAGATGGTTAATCTCGAAATCCTCATTAAGCTTATATCATTCAATATACCATGTAAGAAGATTATTTTTAGAGGGGTGCGTTGAGAAACCTAAAATCAGAGTAACCTGAAAACATAAATCTCAGAGAGTAACTAGATTTAAGAGTCTTCATCTTGTTTATTTGTTACCATTGGTAACTAGATTAAGAGTTAACTAGAAAGTCGAGTAATATGTACCTTTGCGAGCTCAATATTCCAAGAAGAAGTGTCGCCATGGTCGTCTTCTTTGTAGAAACTCTCCATAATGTAAGTGATTATTTATCTCAAAAAGTCGTATTTCAAGTTCTGGTGCATCAATTTAAACTTGTTCCATTAAGTCAGCTCTTAAATGAAACTATTATCATATACTTGCATTCGCCTTATTTGACTTATGATTTAATTATATATTGGCACTTATTTAGCATAGATTTAAGAACATAACAATAAAAAAAGGAGGGTAAGATGTTACCTTTTAGAAATAGAATAATTTTGATGATCAAAGGTTTCTGACAAAGAGCAACCTGGTCCTCACATATAATTGGATGCCCAGTATTGAAAAATTAATACCATTACACTTTTAACTCATCTAAACAATGACACAAAAACATTGCAAAAACAATGAAAACCAGTTCAATTATGAACATGGCGAGTAATTTCTTTACCAAGCTGATTTTCCATTATGATAGAGTTGTGTGGTAGAATGTTTTGAAGAACACATAAGGGATATTCAACAGATTGAGTTGCTATTTTGAAGAACAGAACTCGGCTGTGAATTTCTGTTTGTTATGTTGTTCGGCTATTAGAATTAAGTTTGGTATGTTTAGTTGTTCCACTAATCATGGATTGAATTCCTTTACATGTGCAATGGGCATGCATAATGTTTTTAATGGGGGCCTGGCCCCCTAACCTTTTTAATGGGGCACGTATAACTTTTTTTATACATGCGCTACATAAGATGGATGCCCTATTAAAAAAGTTATGCAATAAAAAAATACCATGTAAGATGTTTATGGTGCGTTAAAAACCTAAAATCAGAAATAAAGCAAAAGTCAGCTAGCTTTGTATTGATCACCAAAAGCATGCCATCCAATGCATATTGGGTTTGTATTGGTCCACTTAGGAGGGATTCATGATAGTTGGACGAATGTCCGTATTATTTAATTAGTATGTGATACACCTTTATGCAACCTGAAGTCAGTCCTATATGTGTTAGATGCCTTAATTTTATAGATAAAGACACTTATTCATATTCGAGAAATTATAGAATATAAAAGAAAATAAGTTGGTACCACTGTCATCATCATTACCATTATTGTCATCATCATTACCATTATAGTATTTTTAATAATATACTAGCTTATGATTCACACTGCTAAGATATAAACTTCTATTAGTGTCATTTTAATTTGAATGACTTAGAACTTACGATGTATGATATTAAATTATCCGACCTTTTTTGAATACTTTAAATTTTATTTTGAACTTTGAATTAATAAGATGTGTTGCCGTAACATGTAGTTCTGCAATTCTGAGGATGAAGTTATTTTAAGAGGTATAGTATTGTAATATCCTGAAAATTTTAATCTTGGGTAGTAAAAGTAATGACAGATAACAATATTATGTAAATTGAATGAAAACTATTAATTGTAAATCTGTGATTTAAATAATTTCATCGCTAATTAATTAAATGTATTTTATGTTATCCAAACTTTTTTTTTTATCTTGATGTACAATCTTTCTAATTATTTGAACCAATTATGTTCAAGTCTGAAATTTGATATAATATTATTTTATTGCCATCTAAATTTTAACTTATGAAGTTTTAATGCTAAATCTGGATTCATATAGATTGATACTTCGTGATCTGGACATAAGATATTTGTATATGTTCTGTAAGAGAATCTACTTAGCAATTTTGAGGGCGAACAACTTTTTAGAGGGTAAATTAAAATATACGAAAATTGAAAAACCCTAAACTAATAAATATTGAACTATCATTTGGATCGTATTTCAATCTAGATACGTCGGAAAAGAGATTAAATAATTATCGACCAACACCAAACATTTTATTAAACGTCTGTTTTACTAAATAAATAAAATAATAATATAAATTATACTAATCGAAATTGTAACAATATTTAAGGAATTAAACATGATTATAACTTATAAGTTTAGGTTGTGTTTTAACTTAAAGCAAATCATGTGGTTCATTTGTGTATTTCCTTAACCTTGGAGGGGTCATAGTGGAAATTCTAATTAATTCCAATTCTTATTTTGGAGAGTTAAAGGCCTGGTTGGTACTTGTGGTTTGCGAAAATTGCAGACTTGGTCCCAGTGGTTCACTAATTACAGAGTTTGTCCTAATAGTTGTAATTTTTGAACTCGGGTGGTCCTTATCACTTACTTATGTTAGATTTCCAAGTTAAGTATATGATAAATGTCAATTTTACCCTTATCTTCTTCCTTATCTCTCTCTATAAACAACCCTACCAAACCACACACTTGCACCTCCCCTCTACCACTGTTAACCACCATTCTAAACAACCATTTATGTTCATTCACCATCTTCAACACTCACCTCCACTTTTTGAACCACCATGGAACAACCCCACCACCACTTGCTCACCTCGTCACCACTGGAAATCACAACCACCCACCCTCCATAAACCCCCTCCATCTTCAACACCATCCATCATAACCGGCGTCAACCTCTGACCACCAAATTCATCACACCAGCGTCAACTTCTGGCATCTATCACAATCAGCGTAAACCTGCTCACCTCATCACCACCGACGTCAACCTCCAACCACCAATATCATTACCCCACCACGGTAACCACCACCCTCCTCCGATATAACTACCATAAACAACCACCAATAACCTGTTGCTTGTGTTTTTCAAAGAAATGCAGAAAGCTTGTGTTTGAATTTCAGAAGGAAAGAGAGGGTGCAGGTGGAAATTTTGATGGTGACGGAGATGGAGATTTTAATGGGTCGGTGGTGGAGATTGATGGTGGTGGTGGTGGTGGTGGTAGAAAGAGAAGATGAGTGTGGGCCATCTCTTTTAATTTTTTATTGTTCATGGGCAATCTCGTCATTTCACACACACTTAACTGGAAAACTTAACATGGGTTAGTGATAAGGACCACCCGAGTGCAAAAATTACAACTATTAGGACCAACTCTGTAATTAGTAAACCACTGGGACCAAGTCTGCAATTTTCGTAAACCACAGAGACCAACCAAGTATTTAACTCTATTTTGGATGTTTACGTAGCCTTCTTGGGATGTTACAATGTGCAAGTGATCCGGTCTTGTTATTTTGTTTCAAGTATAAGACGAAGGGGTGCTATAAAAGTACATATCATATTTTAGTTGTATACTTTATATTCAACTTTTATATTTTATATGTTATGTTTTTTTTTATTAATGTGCTTTATTTGTTGTAATGAGGTATGGGCTGAGTAGATAAATGGGCTTAACTAATATTGCTGATGGGCTTTTGGTATGGGCTGCTTGATAGCTGGGCTCGGAGTGTTGGGGTTGGACATAAAAGATCAGGTGGCCTTTGAAGGCCTGCCTATATAAATGCTTCATTCTAGGGTTTGTTAATAATCTCACACACTTCTTCGCGAGATCTTGATAGTTTGAAAATCGATGTTTTCTTCTTACACTTCTTATTTTTGTACTTCTTTTTTGTAGAATAAGTTAACTTATAAAAAGAATATTATTAAATTCATTATTTTGGTGTTACCTTTAAATTAGTTTAGTATTTTCAAAAGTTAAGTGTTCGTATTACAAAAGGTTGCTTGCAGTCAAAGTTTTTATCAATGGGTTGATGGCCCATTTGTATAAACAAATTATTTAAGAACACCTAGGTTTGGAGGCTTTGATTTCAAGTCACATATATAACGTGATTAAATAATTTTATCTTCAGACAAATAATAAGAATAATACTTTTCTTAAGATTATATATTATACCCAGTTAAATACCCTAATCGGCCAGAATGGTTTTTTTTTCTCGTCTGCTTTAGGTCTTTCTTAATTCCCTATATCCTCTTACATTATTTCCTTATATCCCCACATTAAACGACATTTCATTTCAATAAAGAACTAATGTATACAATACTATCTAAAACATGTGGATTTCAAATCCAACATAAGCATCAACTTCAGTTTGTTTATTACATCCTTTTGCAAATAAAAGAAGAAAACATGAAACAAAAAAGCATACCAATTATAAACTTAACATGTGTGATCACCTTACTTGATGGGAAAGCAAAAAGGTCATTCTTTTTCTTTTTTTTACTAAGACGCGACAACAACGGTAATGAATTGCAAACTTACAAGTTGAACACTTAAAGATCATTTCGTACTGGAGTGTGTATTGGCCACTCAGTGCATTCACCATCGCTTGCAATCTCTTGCTCGAACGAAAGGGGTTTTGGATGTATTTTAATATTGTTATATGTGCCTCCAAACTTCACATTTACAAATCTATGGACTGGATACCTATATCTGGCATACGTTTCATACTGAATTATTGACGCAGCAGCACATGCTGGATGAATAGACTGCATACACTCACGACAATGATAAAATGTAATCTCGGGATTCAAATCCTCCTCACAAATTTCACAAAAATACTCACTCTTATGGTTCTCGAACGGAAAGTAACTCAGCTTCATAGGATGCTTGTCGCACATGTGCGTAGTTGTCTCCGGTATTAACAAGGCTTGCCTCAAGGGAATGTAAAAATTATCACAAGTATGGCAAATGAATGAATCACCTTCTAATGAAAGGAGGTGATTCGGATGAGAATTGTGAGTGATTTCTTTGGGTAAGAAAGCACAATTAACATCGATATGGTAATCGCATATGGCACAACAATAAGCAAATCCATTGCAAGGTAGCCAGCAAAGATTACAATTGAAGACCCCGAAAAACTTTTCAACAATTTGTGAACGGAAAATCAGAGTGTGTTGTGGGTGATGAGGGTTTTCTTTCAGTTCGGTAGGCAGTCGGGAGCACCACTCGTGGAGCACAAAGTTGCAATGCTTTTCCTCATTGGCACACACGTAAACGGGCACACTCATAACTGCTCTTAAGCATCCATTGCATAAAAGTTCAATCCTCTTTGTTGGGTCATGATAGGATATTCTTTACATGGTGCATCATCAAGAATTAGTGGGTGCTGATGACTAATATGTGTTTTGGTAACCTCTAATCCATCTTCCTTGAAAAACAAGTGTTTTAGTAAGCTATAAGATGGATCAGGAAATGGAAGACGGAGAAGATTAGGATATTCAGCATCTTCATAGTTCTTAATCATTTTGCCCGTACCTAACAAAACAACATTGGAAGTCTATTTAAACGAAGAACCTATATTAGATATAGAAATAACAATAAACATATATATTAGGTAGGTTGGTAGGTCTACCTAGAGATGTAAGGATGGACATGAAGGGCTCATTTCTTGATGTTACGCAATCCAGATGGGTATTGTATCTGCATTTATCACATTTATATATCCAAAGCTTCCCATAATTATAAAACCCTTGAAGGCATACCCTACACCGTGGTAGACTTTTAGATATTTGATCCGTGTGTGGAAAGGAATAAGCGAGGGTGAGAGGATGAATATGGGTGAAGATATCATTTGTAGTATGTTGGATTTGTAACTTTGTGGGTAGGAAAGCACAATGACTATGAATGAGATTAGACCAAGCACACAAGGGACAATGATAGAACATCCCTTTATGTTCCTTCCCACATGCATCACACTCGTATAAAAGTTGTTTGGGCATGCAAACCAGAGGGTGTTTGTGGCTAGGATGATAGATTATATTCTTTTGTAGCCTTTGTGTAGCACAATTTGCATCAACATAATAACCACAAATTTGACAACAATAACGTATCTCATTAGGCTTAATAAGTCGATCACAAATATCACACTTCCATTCGTAGCCAACTAGTTCAAAGACAAGAGTATGACCAACCTCACAAATGTCTTCCACTCTATCCGGAAGTTCTGCACAAAATTTATGGATAGTGTAATAGCTACATCGAGAACAAGAGTAGTAATACCTATGAAACCAGCTGATTTCTTCATGACATAGAAAACACAAACATTGAAAGTCTTGTTTTTCAACTAATTCATCCCTCTCTTTCTCGTTTTCTTCAAACTCATCTTCCTCATCTTCTTCATACTCTTCTTTACGGTGCATTTGTTCCGACCACAGATCTATGATATTCAATAGATGTTCGTGTTTAATCATTATTTTTACCGGTGATAAATAAAGTAGTGTGAGAAGAAGAAAGTAAGAAACAAACACAAAGCAAACAAAAAAATTAAGCGAGAAGAGATTTAGGAAAATAGTGCAACTGAAGATGAGAAGGGGTGAGTTATGGAAAAGAAGAAGCTAGTCAGCTAGCATTTATAGGCATATAGATACATTCTTGTCTTCATTATCAAGTTTATAATGTTACTCATAATGTACTAAAAGGTGTTATTTATATGATTTTGAATTGCAAACACATTCTACAAATTTGTATATGTTCATTATCGTATATAAATACATGTTGGATGGATTGGTATTCATGTAATTGTGATCTGTTAGTGTTATTATTCTTGATTATTTATAATATTAGCATAACTAAGGAGGAATCCGAGTCCGCACGTAGATCGTTAGAATAAATGTTCAATAATATATTTGTAATATACAATGTACATTAATAACTAATGGGGTGGTGGTTTATCGACAAAAAGAAAATGGTTGATAAAAAGAAAAAAAAACACAAACACACCATGTACATTAATAAAAGTTCTGGATGGTTAGATGAAACATACTAATTTTTCCTAAAATTAATGAAAACTCGCTAGAATTTCTATAAGATGATATGTCAAGCATGGTATGATAATAAAGTATGAATAAAGTCATGAATCATTTCTTCCTTGCATTTAACGTAAGAGAAGAAGCAAAGTTTCCTCTCATTCTTAAAAAGGCAGGCAGCCAACAATGGAGAATATCCCTAAAAGTGGTCCACGTGAACTATTCAATATAAATTACACTAATAAAAACTAGGTTTTAACCCGTACGCGTCGAGCCGTACTAAATCAAATTTTTACTATGAATACTATTATTATTTCAATTATAAAGGTTTAAATGTGAACTTCTATTAAACCAAATGAACCAAATGTGTAAATCACATATAGCATGGGGCTCAAATTTTTACTATGAATACTATTATTATTATTTTATTATTATTATTTCAATTATAAAGGTTTAAATGTGAACTTCTATTAAACCAAATGAACCAAATGTGTAAATCGCATATAGCATGGGGCATAAAGAAAATTTCAAAACTTTTTTTAACACCAAAAAAAGCCTGATCACCAGGGTAAACAGGACACCGACGCCCATAATCGACAATAATCGTCTACGGCGCTAATGACCCAGCCTGCCACCATGATAGAAGAAACTCACCGTCCGAAACCACAGGCTTTACTCTAGGCAAGATTCAAACCTCATGACCTCACTTTGAAAGGTCATGAGTTGCAAATGCACCAAAAGGTAGAAGGTCATTGGTAGAGAATTCAAAACTTCACCTTCTTCTTCATAGAGAACAACCGGCCATGTGCAACTTTATGCCCCACCACCAACTTTTTCTCCAAAACTTCTTTGTTTTCATCAAACCTACAACTATAGCTTCCCCTTTTTCTTTCTTTCAAAATGAAAAATGAAAAAGAGAAAAATCAAAAGAAAAGGTGGCTTGGGGAGACGTGAAGGGATCCCCGATGGTACTGTAGATTAATAAATTTTTTTACGGTATATTCAGAGGTATTTTGCACTTCGTAAAGAAAGTTAAGAGCTATCTCAGGTGTCTCGGGCGCTTAATATATCCGCCCTGGTGTTACCGACCACCTCGTCTGACATGGCCTCATCCGGTTCGCCTTTCCCATTCCCACACCCACAACCAGGGGGAATACAGAGTGTAACAAAGGGTAACCCCATCACCACGCTCCGACGTTAGTGTGAAAATTTGACTTTTTTTTTTAATTTCTGTACCACTGTAGAATTTTTTTTGAAACGTTGCCCCAATAATGATTTTATAGATCCACCGCCATAACCTTCTGTGATGACGATCACATCCCTCCGATTAAAGTCATACTTCATAACTCAAACAACTTTAGCAACTAATCTTTTCTGTTATCATCAAATAATGGTAATATTTACAATCAAGAAACTTCATTGGATTACTAATTAAATTATAATATGACTAAATGTTGTTTTTTCCATCAAAATTATTTTCTTTTAAGACTTTTTGGTTGAGTTGGCATTTGAATAAAGAAATAAAGATGCTACTATAACATGGCAAGTTACATGTGTGATAAGTTTCAATCTGCAATCCTTCTAACGCACTCTATCAGATCCAAAAGGAATTCTCATTGCATCCATTTGTTTCTTTATCTCATATTATATCTTTTTATCTTTTATATACTATACAGATACATTGTTACATTATTATATATTTTTTATTTACATTTATCTTTTTTTTTTTCTTTTATACTATATACATACACATACATATACATTGTTAAACTATTATATAACTTTTTTTAATTACAAGTGAAAAAAAGACCTGATGGCCTTTTTACAATTTTGCATCTTTCAAATTTTCTTACACAGTTTTTTTACAGAGAGATCGATAATTATATATTCTTATCTTACTATTAAAGTTAATATGGAAACAAGATGCAATCTCAGTCGTTGAATCTGACTAAGTCATTTAAAATACAAGAAACCTTCTAAAAGGAGCAGTTACCTAAGGTATGTTGACCTGCTCGGTCCAATCTCTATGTTGAAAAAACAACAATTATTTAAAAAAAAATCTACACGGTGGTTCTATCTTTTGAAAACCACAGTAAAATACATCATCATCATCATACTAAGTAAATTCTGTCAATAGCAAAACTAAGATAGGGTCTGAGAAGGATAAGATGTAGATAATCTTACCTCTACCCCGTAGGAATAGAGTGGCTATTTCTAATGAGACTCCCGGCTCGTGCACAAAAACTTAATTAAAAACCTGCTGCCAAAAAATGCCTCCTGCACAAAAAGAAATAACATTAAACTGTTAATTTAAGGATGTGTAAAAGAAGTATGAATTCCGAATCTAACCGACCCAAAATTATATAAAAAATTGTATATAAAAATTGCATGTACTTTTTTTATTCTTTTATATATATATTATTTTATTTATTTGTTTCTCATAATGCGAATTATTTAAATTCAAACTCAAAATATTAAAATTCGACTAACCCAAAGAGCCAAAAACAATCGACTCGATATTGGGCCCACAAAATCAATTGTATTATTTTATTTAGTCTTGTAGAAGAAGTGCATAAATTTCTTTAGGAGATTGTGCATCTTTATTGCCCCAGCTTTGAATGCACTTAATTTTGAACTCAAGAAGCATAGAATAATTTCATATAGAACTTGTAAAGCTATATGCATGTATTCGTTCGATTATAAACTATATTTTGTTACCAAGGAACTGAGGTTGAAAATCATGAATCTTTAACCAACAAAGAACTTGATCCAGATAAAAAAAATTGCATGCAGATTCATGTGGGTCTATTCAGATAATACAAGCTGTATCAAAATAAACAAAGGGTAAAAATGGATTGTCCTTAAAACACCTTGTAAATTCATAATGGGTTCGTTGTTAAAAAAAAGGGTAAAAATGGATTGTTCTTATAACACCTGTTAATTTATAATGGGTTCGCCGTTCAAAAAAATTTATGATGGGTTCAAATGGGCTGGTAACACCCACAACCATTGTTTGCTAACAAATCCTATTGGTCATCGCCTCTACCACCTAATCGCCGTTTGCACCTACACAGGCAATGTTGTCCTCGACCGCCATCAACGCCACCCGACATTGCTTCCACCACCGTTGTGGTTGTCATTACTGTTACCATCATTGCAACCTCCCCTCTAGGGAGGGACTCCCCTACTGCCGCCAACACCATGTCGCTACTACCCACCATAAAAATGACAATAGTATTAGGACCCATTTTGATATCTTGTTTTTCTTTGTAAAACGACTCATTTTAACCTTAGCTAATTTTAGTTTGGGCCGTTTTGACATGAACCAAAGGGATACGTTTTTTAAAATGGCTTGTTTTGCTCAATCGTTTTGCTACATTATGTAGTTTGGAATACATAATTATAGGGTTTGACATTTTTTGTTCCTTAGGCCGGTGGGTGTGGCAGCGTCATGTGGAAGCGAGATGCTGAGGTGGAGTGGTGGAGCTTGAACAAAAACTCAGTGGGGAGCAGACTCTCAAAATCTAAATCAGTGAGGGTCGGACTCTTAAAAAACTGATATTTTATACCACAAAAATTATACCAATCTAGGTGTATATATTAAAAGACCTCCATTGTTCCCAGGTCATTCTAACCTCCTTTGAGCGATACTTTACCCAAAGAAAACGACGTAATCTCTTCAATTAACTTCGACATAGCTGGTGACTTGCCATTAAAAACAATTTCATTCTTCAAGTTCCAGAGACACCAAAAAGCCATAAAAACTACAGTGTGGAAAGCCTTTCTTCTACCTTTGAAGCATTGCAAATGACAGTTAATGTGAGCAAATCCCGAAGATTAAAGGCGTAAATGGGTGGGGCTTTGCACCATTGAGCCAGAATGTGCCACATCGATTGGGAGAACACACATGAGACGAACAAATGTTCACTTGTTTCGGGGAGTTCGCAACATATAAAACACCGATCAAAGTTAACAAAAATGTTCCTCCGAATCAGTAAATCCTTAGTTGGTGACATGTCTAGGAACGCCCTCCATGCGAAAACGGAGACCTTTTAAGGACCAAATTATTCCACCCATATGGACGTGTCGGGAGCTGGTGTGTACGCGAGACGACAGGGCCGGCCTGGGCCAGGTGCGCGGTGGGCCACCGCACAAGGCCCACACTCCTAAAGGGCCCATAATTTTATTTTTTTTCATATATGTTTTGTTTATATATAAGCTGAAATTTAAAGACAAAAGGAATAGTTGTCCAGTGGCCTACAGCAATACTTTCATAAAAGATACTGGCGTTCCTCACTGATTTCTTCCGTTTCCTTTCTTAAATTAATTGTTTTCCTATATTTGGGCTTTTTTCGTTTTTCTTTTTAAATTAATTGTTTTCTTATATTTGGGCTTTGACCAGCCCATACTTTAAGTTTTAAACTAGGTAATGCCTCCCGTGTTGCGGGGCGACGTCCGAATAATTCTCAATTAATAAAAAAACAGTACTATAGTTTTGCTAGGAGAAAACTAAAATGACGACAAGACCTTATTTTTTTAGCTTAGGGCAAAATAGTAATTTGTCAGGCCTAATAAGCAAGTGTTATGCAACTCGTTGACCCGGAAAACAATTAAATCGAGTCAACCAATTAAAACAAAACATTTTTATAGTTTGCTAAAAAAACGAAAACAATGGCAATGCTGTAATTTTGAACTGAGTGCAAATTTTTATTTTTTTTGACTAGGGTAAAATCATAGTTTGCCAAAAGCTAAAGTGATAACAATATTGTAAATTTGAAGCAGGGGCAAATTCGTAAATTTGCGTAGGGGCAAATGCGTAATTTTGAACATGGGGTAATATCGTAATATAAATTTGAACTAAGGGCACAATCGTAAATTTTAGCTGGAGGCAAAACCATAAATTTATATTGAACTGAGGGGAAAATCATAATTTTGAGTTGGGGGCAAAATTTTAATTTTATTTTAATCTAGGGCAAAAACGTAATTTTGAACTGAGAGTAACATCATAATTTGATAAACGAGGGCAAAATCATATTTTTGAACAGAGGCCAAAAGCATAATTTTAACCAGGGGAAAAGTCATATTTTTATTTCTAACTGGGGTAAAATCATAATTTTGAAACGAGGGCAATATCAGAATTTTTAGCTAGGGGAAAACATAATTTTATTTTGAACTGCGGACAAAAACGTAATTTTGAGATGCGGGCAAAAGCGTAACTTTAAACCGAGGTAAAAATCGTAATTTTTAGCTGAAGGCAAAAGCATAATTTTATTTTGAGCTAGGGGCGAAAACGTAATTTTAAACTGGGGGCAAAAACGTATTTTAAAACAAGTATAAAATAAGAAACTGCTTGGTTCAATGGGGGAGTGCCAAGCAGCTGCCTTGAACTATTCCCTCAACTGATGGGAAAACTTAATTTTATTTTGGACTGGTAGCAAAAACGTAATTTTGAGATGCGGGCAAAATCGTAATTTTAAACCAAGGGAAAATTGTAATTTTTAGCTTAGGGCAAAAACATAATTTTATTTTGAGTTATGGACAAAAACGTAACTTTAAACTGATGGCAAAATTAATTGGGCTAATAGAGAAGTGCCAGACAGCTGCCTGACACTATTTAATTTGCCACCCATATTGCCCAATAAATGGCCATCACTATTCCCGGCCAATCTTCTTTTTGTAGATATTGGAAATCCCTTCCTTTTATTCACAGAAGCTTTCTTTTATTTTTTTTTCATTTTTTATGGCTCTTATTTTTAACTCCTTAAAAAATAATGTGACCCATTATATTTGTTGATTATGTAAGTGTTCTTTTATAAAGAATTGATATGGGTATATTTTTAAAGAATTGATGCTAAGGAATTGTATACGAAGTTGGATAATGGGTTTTCGTTTTTATTTATGTGATTGAATGATTGATGAATTTATATTATATGGAAATTTGCGAATAGGGCCCAAATTTTTTATCTCGCACAGGGCCAAATTTATAATTTTCAGAGACGGCCCTGCGAGGCGATGAAGTTTTTTTTGTACTTTTGACTGAAAAAACGCCTAACCCATAGATGTCCCAAGTCTATTTATCCAAATTTGCAGAAAACACAACCTGCATTAGTGTTGCTTGGGGTTGGCCCAACTCAATCTGTGTTTTGATTGGGCCAGCAGTTGTCTTTTCCAACCCTAGCATCTCCTTTGGCCCATACCTGAGTCCCCCACCCTTTCTAAAATTGTGCACCACTTATTTGATTCAAGGTTGAACTATGATGGGAATTGCAATGCAAGCGAATCTGTCCCGAGCCAAAACAGAATACTATTACCGCAACACACCACATCTTTGGTTTTTTTGACAATTCAAAACCCTCATGATCAAGTTCGTCTGAGATGTTGTTAATTTTGCTTCCAAGGTCTTGGCAAAGAAACTTTAACTGGTAGAAAACTCCATGACCTTGTAGTATGATGTATTCCCCAAACCACCCTTTTGCATAAGCTTTGATCCTTGTTTTAAACCTCCACCACTATTTAGCTAACATGGTAAAATTTGCGTCTCTAAGAGAACCGAAGCCCAAGCCGCCATATTTTATTAGAGCAATCACATTTTCCTATGAGTTTCAATTCATCTTTGAATTTTCCTCCGACCCACGCCAAGAGAAAGTCCTTCTTAATCTTTCCAAATAAGCTTTAACTTGAACCGACGCTTGGTAAAGTGACAAAAAGTAAGTAGGTGACGAGTTTAAAACGGATTTTAGCAATGCTATCCGACCTCCATATGATAGATTCCGAGCCTTCCAAATGGACAACCTAGATCTAAAAGGATCCATGAATGGTTTCCAATTCTTCACATGATTCATGTTCGCTCTACGTAAAGACCAAGGTATTTAAAAGGAAACCTACCTATTTTCCTAAGGTTTATCTTAAGCCTCGCTATTAGATAAAACAACATAGCATCCGACATAAACATTGGGCATTTGTTCTTGACCATACACCCAAGAAGACTACATCATCGGCATAGAGGAGATGTGAGAACAACAGTCCATCATCGGTGTATTTTATACCTTGAAACAAACCAAGCGAGCAAGCCCTTTTTATTACACCCGATAACGCCTCCATAGCAATCAAGAAATAGAATGGTGAAAGCGGCCCCCCTGTCTAAGACCCCGTCTACATTCGAATTCATGAGTGGGTGATCCGTTTACGAGTGCTGACGCGTGAACTGAGGTAACTATAGCCATGACCCCCCGCCATTTATGAGGAAATCCCATTTGCGTCATTACCGAATTCAAGAAATTCCAGTTTAGAAAATCATATTCTTTGTGGATATCTATTTAAGAAAAACATCCCTTTTCTTTTTATTTTTTCATCCTAGCAACTACTTCATTAAGCATAAGTGGACCGTTAGTGATGCTTCTCCCCGAAGGGAACGTCGTCTGTTCCATTAAAATCAAATCCTTAATTACTCCTTCTAGGTGGTTAACCAATACTTTGGATACCACTTTGTGAAACACCCGAATAAGCTAATAGTCCGGAAATAGGGGAAGTCATCGGGTCTCTGAAATTTTTGGAATCAAATGCTGAATTGTAAGAAATATTAATGGAACCTTTGTCGTAGAATTACGCGAAAAGTTTAACAAAATCAGCTTCACCCCCCCCCCCCCCAAAAAAAAAAAAAATAAATCAACTTCTAAAACCCTCCCAACATCTTTTAATGAACTTAAAGTTGAACCCGTCCGGTCTTGGTGCGTGGTCCCCATCACAATCCCAAACCATGTTTTGTATTCCACGAATTTACGTTAACTCTAACATATAAATTTGATTTTCCTATTCGAGGATGTTTCTTGGGATTCTGTTCTCGATTCACCATGTAATAAGTTTGTTATAAGGTGCAACTCTTGATCCAAGCTCCGATAGCCGCTAAAAGTAATAGTCAAATGCGACAACTCACACCATCGTTGTTTAATCGAATAATATTGTTTATTGAAGCTTTCATGGAATACTATTGTTTAATACTTTAACTACTTTTACATTAATAATATATGAAAAGTAAAGCATGAAAAACAGAATAAATCCATATAAATGAATAAGATCCCATTCCAGTCTAAATCTTAAGGCCAAAATAGGTGATTTCAAGAGAGTTGACACTTCACACTTTTAGCACCAATCATCAGAAAACCAAAATCAAATACTTCTCCAAATGCTCGCTCGCAAATCGCGTTTGAACACGTGAGGAATAATGGAATAACTTTAAGTATGTCGTCAATATTTTTCAATTTAGATGCCAAAAAGTCAAAACTATTAGGTCCACAACAAATAGAAAAGTGAAGTTCCATCACATAATGTCCATTGAATGGTTTAGTTAACATCCAAGCTGAATAAATGTATCTAGGTGGATATAAAACTGATATCGACTACTAGAATATATACTGTTATGTGTAACTGATTAATTTATACAATGTTAGTGAATGGAAAAAAAAAAAAAGAGAAGCATTTTTTCACAAGTAGACATCTTCTCTCCTTTACTTGGGTAGGGGACGGGATGATACTTGTTGCGACTTCACATATTCTCATATTCTTGAGTCCTCTATAAATAGAGGTGACTCAATAGCCATAAGCATGCAATGTGCCAAAAAAGAAATAGCGATAAAAGATGGATGTTATATCTTTGAATGATGGATGTTATATCTTATGGTTCATAGTCTAATCAACAAAGGTTCTTTTTATAACACTTCGTTGCTTGAAAAGCTGTTCTTTTGATAGATTAGGGATGCGTGCAATGAGGAAGATGAAATGGCAATGAAGAGAGGTCTTATATGAAGGTTAAAGAGTGACTTGGATAGCCAAGGATGACTTGCCTAAAACCCTTTTGCTCTAAAGTTGTAAATTATACTCGTATAATTATTAGACAACTCTGAAGTGGTTTTTTAGGAAGTCGTCTTTGGCTCGTCTGAGATACTCTTATCTTTCATGTTAGACCTCTTCTTCTATTAATGTTGTATTGTGCTGGCCCGTCTTATGTAGCACATAGATAAAAGACACATTATCTTGTTTGTAGGAAAAAGTTATCTTCTATTAACTTCTTGAGATTTTAATTCTTGAGCAACATTCGCATCTGAGCTATATCATTTAATATCTTCCGTAACATGTTTATGTTTAGTATTTGGATGGAGAGTCATGATTATGGTCACCAGTTATATAAAAACGAATGATTACACTCAAGTACCAAGATTGCATTCGGTCCCCTCAGGCTTAGATATTCTTCTTAGCATGATATATATGTCATATAAAGGTGTTACACACATTGGGATAGAGGTCATATAAAGGTGTTACACACATTGGGATAGAGTTCAAATGGGTACTCGACTTTCGGTCAAAACTTGAAAGATTATAGAAATTGATCATTGGTTTAAATCAGTGGATGACTTTATTGTAAATAAGTGGATATATTACTCAACTAGATTATATACCTGTGAACTTCACGGGTTGTGTTAAAAAAATTAGAATGCATACATAAACGTTAATATAAGGAAACTTTTTATCAAATAATAGTTTCAAATCACAAAGCTAATAGATAGTATAATGTCGGGTCAGTTGATATTAAGGATTGAAATATCACAAAGCTAATAGATCAATACCATGTCGGGTCAGTTAATATTGAAGATTGAAAGGTTGATCCATTTGAGATAATAGATCGGGTTATTAAAATAAATGAAATACAAATCACATCTATGAAACAAACAAAATCTACAAAAACTTGCCAGTTTTGGATTAAAATGATATAACTACAATTGTCGATCACAACGAAATACATATAGAAATACCAATACAAACTACAAGTAAAAACTTATTTGTATATAACATTAGATGTCATATTAGTAAGGTTACCGACACAACGTTTTTTCTTGAAATAATTTTCCCAAGATAATTACCAGCCACACTTGCTTGAATATTGGAACCCTATCAAACAAATATAAAGTTTTAGAGTGTAAACGATGAGACAAATGAAATATAAACAAATGAAATATTAAATTATAAAGTACCTCTTTATCCATGAGGATCAATTTTACAGCAAGAATAACATTCTTGATTTTAAATGATAGCAATTTGCAAAGCTTGATTATGCAAACTTTAATAGTCACACCTCTCTTGGTTACATTCATTTGATTAAGAGGAGTGATGTTAGGAATCCCCATTGACCTTTATAGTTAATATTTTAATAAGTTACATTAGAAACCAAGGATGTAATTTGTCATTAAGCTACTACGATATGCTTCAATACTACACAAACAGATTAGCAAAAACAATGATACCATCTCAATATTTAACGTATGGGTACTATAACTAAGTATGTGTTGTGGAGTCGGAACTAACACTTGAGCAAGCCTAATAACAATGTGTACTTTAAAAATCACTCACTTTTGAGTATATGGTTGTGCTAAAAAACTAATCAATTTTACCCATTTCACTTCCCAGTATACCCATGGTTAAAAACAAATAAACCATTAAATATGGGAGAATTTGTTGGTGCGTATGTCTGTTGCCTACGTCATTATGTATCGAGTCTGAGTGAATAGGGCTTAATCTGTTAGAAATTAGGCGTATTTAAGTAGTTTGGAGGTCAAGTTCGCTCGAGAAGGTTATGAGAAGTCAAGTTCGCCCGAACTTCTATCCTCACCAGCGAACTTGCACCACTATAAATAGGTGCCTTGGGATTTCATTTGTAATGGGGAGAGATTTTGGCACAGAGACGGCGAAGCTCTGTCGGATCCGGTTCTCGAATGTATTGAACTTTAGATCAATGAAAACAACATTTAAATGAGTAATTCTTGTTATTTGGTTAACTTGTCATTAGTTTCCGCCTAATCGGACAATAGATAACAAATTTAGGTTCCCGTGCTAATCGTGGACGTTCCTACAAGTGGTATCAGAGCCCGGATACCTAAATTTGCTAGAATCAAGACAAGAATTTCTCTTATTCATCTCCATTCTATCATTTTTCTTAACATGTTCACATTTTTTAAGAATTCATGGATAGAATTGGCTAATTTTTGAACATGTCATGTAAAATACAGTTGTGGTAAACCCCTGAGAGTTTGGACATTAAATTCAATCGAATTGATATCAAAAGGTTGGAAAAACCGTGTTTTGGAAACAAGTTTCAGCCGAACTTAACATCAAGTTCGACCGAACTTGAGTAAAATTTTATTGATTTTAATCAAGTTCGACCGAACTTGATAGATTTATCAAGAGTTTTTTTATAAGTTCGCTCGAACTTGAAGGAGATTCCAATATTTTTGACCAAGTTCGACCGAACTTGATCAAATTTTATTGAATTTTTGCCACAAATTCGCCCGAACTTGAGAATCTTCTTGATAGATCACATAAGTTCGACCGAACTTACTGTTTTTCTTGAATCTATCTCAACAAGTTCGGTCGAAGTAAATTTTTTCTCACATCATGTTCGACCGAACTTGAGTAATTGTGATAAAATTTGGAATCTATTATATAAGTTCTGTCACACCCCAACCGATGGCGGAATCATCAGGGTAGTGGCACTAGGCGACCAGATTGTCTCGTGAAATTCCATAGCAATCATTTAACAATATCATTCAAACATTAACGTTGTCACACCCCGACCCGCAGCGGAAAAGGTGATCGGGGCATGATTGGGTTATCATCAAAGCTCATGACATTTATTATACGTTTCATATTCATTAATACAATTTAATGGAAATTTACAATAAATGTTACAACATGTTCTAACTATCAATCTAAGCTTCTTTGTTCTCTTCTAAGGCATTTCCTATGTTTTCCTTGCTTCAACCTGTTCACCTGTATCATGTGTAAAAGGGTTTTTGGATCAACATAAAGTTGGCGAGTGAATCCTATGGAAAACATTTGAACAAGTTTATTTAAATTGATTATGAAATATGTGCACAACCAAACATGAGTAAAAATAGATGTAAACTTATTCAACAATCATTAGATATTAAATAAAGCACACATGAACAGTAATGGAACATTTAGAGGCACGCGTTGCTCAACTAGTCTCTCACGAGGAACTGATGGGCCTAATGAATGAATTGCATAAACATGATAATATGAAAGACATAACTACAAACAATATAAACTCAATGATATACACATGAACAATAATGAATTGGTTTTGAGGCACGCGTTGTTCAACTCGTCTCCCACGAGGAACTGATGGGCTTAATGAATGAATTTCATATAATTTGACAAAATGAAATAAGTAATCACAACAATATAAACAATCTAAGTTTAGATCACGATATGGTATGGCACAAGTTTAAATAAACGAGTTAATTATTTTTATGACACATGACACACCCCAAAACGTGTAATTTAAAAGGGGGAGTTGTAAGATTCACTCACAGTGGGTGCGTTCGGTTGATGATGTTGAATGCACGCGAAGTGGTTTTAACCACGAGTGAGATTAACCTAGATAAATCGCATTATGGTTCGGTAAGTAAACAGATTTTATTAATCTATTTTAGTAGGATTGTTGGGTGTATTTTTGAGAGTTTAAGGCTATTTTCTAACCTTAAAAATGTTATTTTTAAGTATTTTTAATTAAAATAATTAAATAAAAATAATAAAAAAAAATTTGACTTTTTTTGACCGTTGACTTTGACTTTGACCGTTGACTTGACCGTTGACCGGTTCGTATGCGTATTGTTGTGCGCTGAGTGAGGCTCGAACCCGAGACCTCCCGTACGCGTGCACGCAGCTCTACCAACTGAGCTACGTGTCTAACCCGTCATATATCTGTTTTTAATTATATTTATATATTAATTATGTTAAACAGAAAATCCTTTATTTTTAAAAACGATTTTAAATCAAAGAATCGGTGCGCTCCACAGGTCTCGAACCCGGGACCTGTGGCTTATGCAAACACACAGTCCACCGCTGGACTGTGTGTCCAACTTGTTAACTTAACTGATTTTTATTATACTTAAACACAAACTAATTATTTTTATTTCTGACTTATTTAAAAAGGTAAATAATTGTCCGGGTCGATGCAGAAGACCGGACTCGAACTTGTGCGCTGTGATTAAACATACACACAGTCCACCACTGGACTGTGTGTCTAACTTGGTTATTATTCCGATTATTAATATACTTAACATATACCAGTGGCGACTCCGGTTCGGTAAACAAAAAAAAGGCATTTTATTAAGGCAGCGTGTGTGGAACAAGATTCGAACTCGAGACGTTAGTGTGTTTATTGTGCACACAGTCCACCGCTGGACTGTGTGTCTAACCCGAGTAATTTCTTGATTTAAATTATACTTATATGTTCCGATAGTTCGTCTTCTTCGTTGGTTTTAACCAGAACCGGAAATCCGACTGGTTCAATGATTAAATCAGTTTCTTAAGCGTTTTTTAGTTAATTACAGATGAGATTAAGTAAAAAGAAATGAAGAAATTAGGCGTGAGGTATACCGACTAGCTTCCTCTGTTTTCCGGCAAAACTCAGGCGACAGCAACCACTTCCGGCGACGTGTGTCTTGCAGCAGCGAGCCTTCAGAAAGTTTGAAAAAAGTATGGGTGACTTCGGTATAAGCTTAGGGGGTTCATTAAGGCTCAGAAATGGAGAACCCGGTTTTCCGGCGACAAACAGAAGAATTCCGGCGAGTGAGTTTTCGCCGAGAAAGGGTGCGGTTTTGAGCGAAAAGGTTTGCAGAGGTTCGAGGGGGTATTTATAGGGCAAGTTATCGATGAACTTGGTCTGATTTCCGACTTGATTCGTCGGTTTGAATTTCTCCGGCGGTTATAACTTTGGTCGCGGACTCAGACATCGGTTATAACCGATATAGGTTTAAATTTTACGTTATAACGGAAGGATTCGTTAAAAACTCGCGAGATTGCCGGGATTTCCGACGACTGAACTTTGGGCGCCGGTTTTGAATTCGGAAAGACACTTTATGAATTAAATGATCTTAATAATTAACAGATAATACAAGTGGCGCAGTGGTTTGTGTGTTGAGTGCTAAGTTGTTTGATGACCCGGTACTGACCCGGGTTCGAAACCCGGCAGGAACAAAACATTTTTATTTTGCGATTTTTAACAGTTTTTCAAAAACAACTTATATATTCCAATATAATAATTGATTATGTATCGTTTAAAATTATTTTGGGCATTAAATTCGCAACGAAATTTTTAACTGATTGTTCGGTTAATAAACGGAGCGGGTTTGGTAAAATCCGTTTTTGACGGATGTTACAAACGTCCCTGTGCTTCCAGATCTGAGATCTTGAATGATAGATGCTTCGTTTCATACCATAAAGTGAACCAAACATCATCAAAAGTCCGTATCTTGTGTAGAAATCAATGGTTTTCAAAGGTTTTTCTCAGATATATTACTTACAAGTCGAGATCTTGCAGATCTCGTGTTTGGGAAGTCTCTATTATCACCAAACGAACTCGTATTGTGTAGATCTAAGCTTAAAATAGAAGTTTTTGAAGAAAAAGATGAAGGTTTTCGTAAAAGAATGAGTTTTGATGAAAACGAAGGCTATGTCTTGTGCCAAAATCGTTGTAACCCTTTGTAGATCGCTGATAAACGTTGTTGCAGTGAGATCGGATTGATTCTTACTTAGAACACGAAGGTTTCGGGTTTTGAGAGCTCTGGGCGAACTTGGTCAGCAAGGGGAGCATGATGAGGAGCATGGGTATTTATAGGTGAGGCAAGAATCTCAAGAGTTGGCAACAAGTTCGGCCGAACTTGTAGAGTTTTCAGAGAAGACTGGTTAAGTTCGGCCGAACTTGACCCTTGAGGGGCAAGTTCGAGCAGACTTGAGGTAAATGAAGGATTTTGTGTTGTTCAGCCAAGTTCGGCCGAACTTGGGGTTACCCAAGTTCGAGCGAACTTGTCCAAATATTGGGTTTTCTTTGTTTTTTCGCGTTAAGAGTTCGTTTGGTTATTCGGTTCGCATTGGATAGTTATATTACGCGTTATAATTGGTATAATAGTGCGATTTAGCGATTCGAGATGCGAGGGCAATGCGATAGCGATTGCAAACATAACCACAAGCACACATAACACATAAATAATATAAAACCACATAAACAATTGCGATTTGCGATGCGATGAGATAAGTGATGCGATTTAATAAGCGATTAGATGCGGTAATAACGTACAACACCATAAGTAATTAACATAAACTTTATTATTAACCGAATCTCGGGAGTACAAAGGTAGATAAACAGGAAAACAAAATGAAAGATAACAATCGAATTTTCGAGTTGTTATAGTCTCCCCTACTTTAGGGAGCTTCATCCCGAAATTAGGCAGTGGCCGTAACAAAGAGATGTGGATATTTCGTTTTCATATCACTTTCGAGTTCCCAAGTGAACTCGGCGCGGCGTTTGCCTTCCTATCGGACTTTCACGATAGGTATGCGAGAGCGTCGGAGTTTCTTGGTTTCTCGATCCATGATTTCCACAGGCTTTTCCACGAAATGGAGAGTCTCATTGATTTGAAGATCTTCGAGAGGTACATGGAGGTTCTCTTCGGCTAAGCATTTCTTGAGGTTAGACACGTGGAAAGTCGGATGTACGTTGTTAAGTTCCTCCGGTAATTCGAGATGATATGCTACTTTACCGATTCTTTCCAGAATCTTAAAGGGTCCAACGTATCGAGGCGCTAGCTTTCCTTTCTTGACGAAGCGGACCACTCCCTTCCAAGGCGCAACCTTTAGGAGAACGTAATCTCCCACTTCGAACTGCAGGGGCTTGCGGCGTTTATCAGCGTAACTCTTTTGACGACTCCGAGCTTTCAAGAGATTGTCTCTGACTTGGAGGATCTTGTCAGTTATTTCTTGGATTAGCTCGGGACCGGTGATTTGTGCTTCTCCGATCTCGTGCCATGCAATAGGCGATCGACATTTTCTTCCATACAGTGCCTCAAAATGAGCCATTTGAATGCTGTTATGATAACTATTATTGTACGAGAATTCAACTAAAGGTAAATGTGTATCCCAGTTACAACCAAAATCTATGATGCACGCATGAAGCATGTCTTCAAGGGTGCGGATCGTGCGCTCAGTTTGACCGTCGTTTTGAGGGTGAAAAGCGATACTGAGATTGAGAGTAGTACCAAGAGCGGATTGAAAAGTCTCCCAGAGACGCGAGGTAAAGCGACCGTCTCGGTCAGAGATGATGTCACGAGGCGTCCAGTGTCGACATATAACTTCGACGGTATAGATTCGGGCTAACCGTTCGTCCTTAAAGTCTTCTCGTATAGCAATAAAGTGCGCAGATTTGGTAAGACGATCAACGATAACCCAAATGCTATCGTGACCAGAGGAAGTACGCGGGAGTTTAGTAACGAAGTCCATGGCTATACTCTCCCACTTCCACATCGGGATTTCGGGTTGTTCGAGTAAACCAGAGGGCCTTTGATGTTCGGCTTTAACTTTCGAACAAGTTAAGCATTTTGAGACGTAAACGGCGATATCCTTTTTCATGCCCGGCCACCAGTACTTAGGATGAAGGTCCTGGTACATCTTGTCGGCACCGGGATGAATGGAATATCGAGATTTATGAGCTTCGTTTATTAGCAAATTACGGAGATTATCACGAGTAGGAATCCAAATACGATCGAGATAATAATAAATACCATCAGATTTAGATACAAGCTGAGTTTCGGCACCACATTTCATTTCGTCTTGAAGGGCATTTTCGTTAAAGCAGGCGAATTGAGCGGCACGGATGAGGGTTTCAAGTTAAGCACAAGCTTGAGAGTCACGAATACCATATACATAGCTTCGTCGACTTAGAGCATCGGCGACTACGTTTGCTTTGCCGGGATGGTAGCGTATCTCACAATCGTAATCGTTGAGAAGTTCAACCCATCAACGTTGTCGCATGTTTAGTTCTTTTTTATTAAAGATATGTTGCAAGCTCTTATGGTCGGTGAAGACCGTACACTTAGTACCGTAAAGGTAGTGTCGCCATATCTTCAAGCAAAATCAACTGCACCGAGTTCGAGATCGTGGGTAGTGTAGTTCTTCTCGTGGATCTTGAGTCGTCGAGACGTATACGCGATAACCTTGTCTCGTTGCATGAGAACACAACCAAGACCAAGATTAGAGGCATCACAGTAAACAACAAAATCGTCGTTTCCGTCGGGTAAAGCGAGAACGGGAGCGTTGCATAGCATACGCTTGAGAGTTTGAAAAGCTTCCTCTTGCTTGGAATCCCAAACAAAAGGTTTGTCATTATGAGTTAAAGCAGTAAGCGGAACGGCGATTTTTGAGAAGTCGACGATGAATCGACGGTAGTAACCCGCCAATCCAAGAAATGAACGGATTTTGGAAGCATTCTTCGGTGTAATCCAACTCTTGACGGCTTCAATCTTTGCAGGGTCGACGTGAATTCCTTGACTATTACCTAAACGCACCCACACAAAGTATACTTGACCCATATTCGCTTTAACGCACTTTTTGGGTGTTACATACGTTCCTATATTAAAATCACTTCACAAATCAAACTGTTTATCACACGCGAATAATCTGATTGTATATGTTCAATACGTGATGCTAGAAACATGTGACTAGGACTTATCTTCGTTAACTTGCCTCCTTAGCTAGTATGGTACTATAGTGTGGCTTACACCCGACGGGGTCTAGTTAAGATGGACGCGCAAGCCTTCTCACGGTAGTTAGCATGAGAAATAAGCCTATGTTAATCTGTGTGAAAATGTTTCGGAGTATCATGATGTGTAGTTAGATTATCTCGCGAACGGTTTCTTTATTATGCTAGTATTACAAAACTCGTATGCTCACCTTTACTTAATTGTATTGACTTGTATTTTAATGTATGTAACAGGTTGAGGATTTTAGCTATGGATGCTTGGTTGTTGCATGCTTAGCGTAGTTTAGTTTTGTCTTTATTTTGTTTAGTTTCGAAGTGTAATAAATCTAGGGGATATCGAACCTTGTTGTTTTTGTGGGAGAACTTAGATTCTGTAATGATTGTTTAAAATGTTATGTTAATGGTATGAGACGTTAAAGTTTGAATGATATTGTTAAATGATTGTTATGGAATTCTCACGAGACAATCTGGTCGCCTAGTGCCACTACCCTGATGATTCAGCCATCGTTGGGGTGTGACAAGTTCGACCGAACTTGTGAAAATCTTAAATCAAAAACTGATTTTCACACAAGTTCGACCGAACTTGTCTGTTTCTAATCAATTTTCGAGTGTTTGTGATCGTATTCTCAGGTAAGTCTTCAGATTGTCAAAATAGAAGATTTCCACAACGTGTTTGTTTCACAGATGGCTTCTTCATCAAATGCTAATACTATTGCGGCGAACCAAATGAATATCGACAACGAAATGGTTACTACGTCGAAACCGCCAAAGCTTATGAGTATGGACGAGTTTGAAGGGTGGAAGGAAAAGTTTGTGAATTGGATACAAGCGAATCAGTTTAACAGCTGGGTTGCAGTTGAGGATGGGTACAAATGGCCAAAGGATGAGCGTGATCAAGATCTTCTGCTAAACAAGTTTTCAGCAACTGACAAAGAAAATTGTGTTGCTGAGAAGAAAATGATTAGCTTGATTCAACAATCAGTTAAGGAAGATATCTTGATTCTTTTGCCAGAATATGAAACATCACAAGAACTATGGCACGCTCTTTGCGACAAATTCAAAGGAAGTGATGAAATGATCAAAAGCAAAAAGGCCTTAATCAAGAAAGAGTTCGAGATCTTCATGATGATTAAAGGTGAAAAAATGAAGCATATGATCGATAGATACTGTCACCTCATGGTTCAGATGCGTAGACATGATATCAAAAGGTCTAATGAAGAGTAAATCGAGAAGTTGGCCGATGCACTTCCAGAAGGAGAATGGACAACATATCTTATGATTCTGAAGAATAGTCCATCTTGGAGACACTTCAAGTTGTCATCTTTCATCGACAAATTGGAAGGTCATGAAATGGAGTTGATGAAGATTGCAAAATCTAAGAATGCTAATGTTGTTCAAGATGTCGGTGTTTATTATAAAGGAGGTATTCAAGATACTCCGATTCAAAGCCCAAAAATTCAAACAACATTTAGTGCAAATACAAATTCTTCTCCAAATCAGAGTTCTCCATATGCTGGATATACAAGTGCTAGTTCAAGCTCATCATTCCAAAATCAGACAAGCCAAACCAGTTCTGATTCAAATGTGTTCCAGTGCAACATAGCAGTCAATTTGAAGAACGTATTTCCTGAAAATGTGGCTAAACAGCACATAGCACTTCTCGCTACCGTTCTTTAATCATATGAAAGTCTCGTTGCTGGAAAGATTGGTAATCCAGAGATGACCGCCGAAGATTATGATCAGGTAGATGAAGAAGAATTAGAGCTAATGGATATCAAATGAGCCTTGCATCCATCATCAGAAGAGTTTCCAAGTTTGTGGCACTCACTGGAAGGGATATTGGTAATTCAAGCAACAAGCTTGGATTTGACAAGTCTAAAGTCACATGCTTCAGGTGTCGACAAAAGGGCACTTCAAACGAGAATGCAACAATCAAGAAGCAAGCGGAAACCAAAATCCTTTCGGCAGCAACAATGAGTACTACAAGAAAGCTCTTCAATACAAGCCATATCCAAAGAGAACGCAAATTGAAGTTGAAGATAAACCTGCAAAGAAAGCCGAACAAGCTCTTGTTGTCAATCATGAAGAAGATGGTTTTGATTGGAGCAGATACATCTGAAAGAAAACTGGTGTTGCTATGATAGCAGAGTTAGTGGATGAATATGATACATCATACATTGATGCTGCTCTAGAAAATGCTATTCTGGAAGGTTATAGACAGAGAGCTGAGGAAGAAGAATTAGCTTACCTTGAGATGCAAAGGCAAGAAGCATTGAAATCAGAGGTAGAAAAGGTAAAAGCTAAAGTAAGTAAGTCTGAAAAGGAAATTGTGAAAGTTGCGGAGGTTGAAAAACCTTGCACAAAGTGCGCAAATCCTTGTGAACCATGTCTTGATAAAGTCAAAGTCATAAGAGAATTGATTGTACACAACGAAAACTTTTGTTATGATTACAGAACCATAAAAGAAGTTATGACAAAATATCAAGAAAATATAAATATGTTGAATATGCTAATCGTGAACTTAGCACTAATGTAAAAATGTTAAATGCCACGGTAATTGAAAAACAAAAGGCAATTAACATGTACATTAACACCATTGCTGAAACAAAGTGTGAGCTTCACGACATAAAGATAGAAACGGAACGGGTAAGACAATTGCTGAAAAGTTCCACCACAAATGCCTATGTCATTGATCACATTTTACCTACGATTAAGTCGCAGGAAAATGGTGATAAGTCAAAGTGTAAAGAATACGGAAGTGTTCCTCCACCATTTCTTGCAAGTTACTCATGCAAGAAAGATGATGAGATTGAAAAGGCATTTAATCTTTTACTCTTATCAGAAATGAAAGATAAATTGCCTGAAAACATTGACGTAAGTTAAAAATGTGTTAGGAAATGATTCTGATGAAGGCAGCTCTGAAAGCGCCAAATCGAGTTCGAAAAACTCAGAATCACTATCTGAAGATGACGATACATCATCAGAACATGATCTAAGTGATGATCTAATGTTGTCATGTACAAGATTAAGGAATCTGATAGATTATACTTCGATGGTAGTTTTCCGGTTCGGAACGTGAAGGAGGATCAACTTGATAAATTTTTCAAACTTGTAGAAGTTTCATTAGATGATCTTGAGAAAAATGAGAAAAGATTTTACTCGAAACCTAAAAGGAATGCTAACAATTGCCGAAAGGTGGGTGGTGATTTTCCTGAAAACAAGAGAGCATGATTGGGTTTGGAGGAAAATGAAGATGAGCCGAAAAGGAACCAGAAGTCGCCATTTCATGAATACAAAGGTAAACACATGAAGTTTGTGTATGGGACGAATACGGTTCAAGAAGAAGGTATGATTGGTAAGAAATCAAATGATGAATTCAAAAAGAAGAAAGAACTTCGGGATAAGGCTAAAACCAAGTCCACAAGTGGAATGAAACCCACTAGTGGAAATGTTTCTGATAATTGGACTTATTTTAAATGCAATACTGTTGGTCATATTGCTCGTAAGTGTCTGAATCTAAAGCCTGTGTTTCCACGAAGAAAAACTGGGTCAAAAGATGAAAAGCAAAAAACAACCAGAGATTGTAAAACCTGTTACGAATCAAATAGATACTATGAATCTAAAGATGAAGTGAAACCTAAAACGAGTTCAAGGTTTGAAAACTCAACATTTGAAAAAGGTTAAAACTTCAAAATTTAATGAAAACAAAGATTCTAGGTTCTATATTAAGAAAGCAAGAAGCAAGCTAAAATTATGGGTTGCTAAGAAAAGGCTTTCATCATCAGAAAAACCAAAGCCTGTTGCTGACAAAACTGAAAATGTCAAATTAACTGAGTCAGTAATCAAACAAAAGAATAAAGAAAAGGACAAAACATTTTCAGAATCGACATTGGATGAAATGTTTGATGATGATTTTGATTATGATGAAGAGTTAGAATATGGTTATGACGCTTATCATGTCAAACCCAAAACCAAAAAGGTTTGGGTTTCCCTTTTCAAAAAGTTGCTTTGTGTGCAGGAGTTTCAAGATCCACTTTATCAAAGTTGATACAGGATAACAAAATTCCATGAGTTTTTAACTTATCTAGAAAGTCATACTCTTTGACGTTTTTGAAATTACAAGTGGTTTTACAAATGGTTTATGCTGCTGACAGGTGATGATGTAGAAATGTAAACAAAAGGATCGGACGATGAGTTCTTGTGATCCACATTGGTTTGTTACATTTTTAGAAGAATTTATTTAAATCTAAAATCCAAAAATATGTTTTTGATTTTAGGAGGAATAAGAAAGTTTGAAAATTTAGAAAAATAAAGAACATATGAAAAAGTTGAAAATTCAAAAACATTGAAAAAGATAAAAAGAATTTGGTTGTCAAAAAGGAAATGATAGTACATCAGTGGACTATCACAGTATGCTAAAGAATTGTAAAGTTTAAAAGTTATAAACAAGTCTTATTGTGGATGTGTCGATAGACTTTACACGTTCAGTAAATTGTTTCTGAGATATAAACAAAATTTAGCAACTGCTTAAACTTGTGGATCAACACATCTTGGATATATGGACTTAGTACTCCGAAATTTCGATTGAAGGGTTGCCTGAATATGAGATACGAGGCCTTTATAGATGATTGATATCTGGAGTATTATACAAGTTCTTCTGATTTTGCGGAAGCAATAGCCTAGAACTTCTATAATGCTTTTGCTAAAAACCCCAAATTAGCATGCAAAACTTGAAAAGAATCGAAAGATCTAATCAATTGCAGTGCTTAAAAGATTCCATACTTGGAACATTCCTTAAAGTCGAGCCTTCATCTCTTTGTCTGTATGATAGTACTAACTTGAGCTCTCAAGGCCTCGCACAACCCAGATACAGATATCAATTACGCTATATTCACCTGTAAGATGAAATCTAGGGAATCTGGATTTGGGAGTATATTCAAGAAGTGGGAAACACAGTTGAGTCAAGTTTCATAATTCATATCTAACATATCTTGGAACAATTGAGAAACGTGTTAAAGTTTAAGTGGACAAACATATTGACAATCCAAGTAAATAAGTTTAAATCTTAAAGTCTCAAAAGGTCAACGGTACTGGTGATATGTCTTAAACAACTGATATGATCCTTAGACACGAATTCACAAAAATATGTCTGTAAATATGTTTGTACATAGTTTACTTTACTTGTTAAAAATTCTGTAAATACTTTACTTGCTCTTCAAGATAAAAATTAAAAAGATTTTCAGTGTGTTTTAGCATAAAATTTTTAAAAAATACAAAAAGATTTTGTTTTTACATTATTTCAACGAGCCAATGATGGAGAACGGATCTTCGAAGTCTGGTAAGAAAATCTGATGAATGTTTAAAGGTTCATTAATTTGAAACTTTAAAATCAGATTGTTCATAACAGTTTTTCAAACTGAGGTCATTAATTTGGACTTGGTTGATATATTTGGTTAATCAAGGTCATTAACTTGGACTTGATCAACTAAGTGTATTTTTACAAATCAAATGATAAAAATGTGAATATTGAAGGTCTTAAATGTAAAATGTATTCAAGATCATTAAGTTGAACTTGAAACAGTTAACGTTTTTGAATAGATTGAAGTGAAGATTAAAGCTTGAAATGTTGATAGTATAAAATTTCAAAATAGTAAATCTGAAATGTTTATTTGAATGTCAGAATTTATTTAGATAGGTAGTAAAGTTTGAGGGGAGCTGGATAAAAAAGATTTCAGAAAGCTCAAAGCTAGGGGGAGTTTGAAGTCTAAAGATCAAAGCAAAGGGGAGTATGAGACTAAAGCTTAAAGCTAGGGGGAGCATGTTGATTAAAAGTTTTATCAAGACAAAGCTCAAGAAAGAGGAAGAGAATATAAAGATCAAGATGTTAAAGTTTATTCAAGAACTAAAGATCGGAAGACTCAAAAGATTTTAAAAGTCAAAATGACTGCGGCAACATCCAAGGGGGAGTCTGTTGGTGCATATGTCTGTTGCCTACGTCATTATGTATCGAATCTAAGTGAATAGGGCTTAATCTGTTAGAAATTAGGCGTGTTTAAGTAGTTTGGAGGTCAAGTTCGCTCGAGAAGGTTATGAGATGTCAAGTTCGCCCGAACTTCTGTCCTCACACAGCGAACTTGCACCACTATAAATAGGTGCCTTGGGATTTCATTTGTAAGGGGGGAGAGATTTTGGCACAGAGACGGCGAAGCTCTGTCGGATCCGGTTCTCGAATGTATTGAACTTTAGATCAATGAAAACAACATTTAAATGAGTAATTCTTGTTATTTGGTTAACTTGTCATTAGTTTCCGCCTAATCGGACAATAGATAACAAATTTAGGTTCCCGTGCTAATCGTGGACTTTCCTACAGAATTCGTTTGATTAGTTACAACTTACAAAGAGGCACGTGTCTCATGTGTAAAGCAGCTAGCTACATGAGACATCCCTAAAACCAACAATTTCAAAAATGTCCTTTAAGGAAATGTGAGAACATTACAAGGGAGTAAAGTTATAGTCTGATAAAGTCAACCATGGTGGTCATCACCGATCACTCATCACTCACTCACGACTTCCAATCAAGTTCCGCCATATCATCAACCATTATTCTATCACTCACAACCATTTTTAGTGGAAATGCTCATCACTCACAACACCCAACAATAAACCCCTACATCCCCTCACAACCTTCCATTCTTCACGCGTGATATATATCACGCGTTATACAATTTTTCCGTGAAACTTTTGGGTGGCGGTGGTGTTTTGTTAAAGTTCACGCGTGGTAGTCTTCCATAACGTGCAAAACCTTGTACACCCCGGGTGGCCTTACAGGCTGAAATTATAACACTCAATAATATCAGTAGTAGAATTTTACAGCCCAATAATTAAAACAATCATGTACATCGACATATTGTAGTAGAGTTTTAGCTATGATATGCTTCAGCAACCTACAAATATACAAAAACATATACAAAAACTTGTCCTGGTAATGCTCAAAAATCACTTTAAATTGGAAAGACTTGTTCAGTTTATCTATCAAGAAATATAATAATAGTATAAATATTGTACTGTTAAAACTACTTTAAATTGGAAAGACTTATTCAGTTTATCCAAAAGGAATTATGAGTAGCATCCATTTGTTCCTTTATCTCATTTTTTTCTTTTACACTATACACATTGTTAAATTATCATATTCCTTTTTTTACTTACAACCTGAAGAAAAGCTATACACATACATTTTTAAATTATTATATTCCTTTCTTTACTTACAAGTGAAAGAAATAGACCTGAAGGCCTTTTTACAACTTTGCATCTTTCGAATTTTCTTACAATCAATTCTTTTTCCAGAGAGATCGATAATTTAAATATATTGCAGGTAATTTTTGGGCCTAAACACCCATCGATCCCTGCCAGAGGCCCAGAACAAATAACGGACCGAAATTAATTTTGTACCAAGAATTTATGAGCCTTTTAAAAATATAAATGTATGTGTGCATACTGTTATTTTTAAAAAGGTTCTAATCCTAATCAACTCCTATTAACCATACACACAATTTGCAGAAAATGAACCTTGTACCTAATGGATAAAGGAAAGATAATTTAACACTAGGATGTCCTTTGGGGGCGTGTGCTCAGACTTGCTGAAGTGATTCGTATGCATTAGCATATGGCGGCTCGGCTTTAATATATAGCAATTACCGCGAAATACCTTCACGTTGTCTATTTAGTATTGTTTTTCAAACCGTGATTTTTCATACCTTCTTTCTAGCAAAAACATGTAAGGTATTTTTCCTTGCTAGAATAAGATTCAGCTATAGTACAAATTCTTTTTGGTTTTTATGGAATTAGAACCATTCAATTCTTTGTTTGAACATATGTAGCCTCTATGAGGGAGTATTCATCGTTGACATTGTTGTTAGAATTGCATAACTTACCCATGCCATGTGTTATCCGCGTCTTGCTAACATACTTATAAGCAAATTAATTTATGGAAAATTGGATTCTAATAATCTCAACTTTAACATAATGGGCGTCAATATTTTCAACTAAAGAAATGTTTTGTGACAATCACAACTTAAAACTTATTTTCCTTCAGCGATCTCATACTAACTAAAAGTTAACACAGTTAGTTTTTGCTGACATGAGCTACCACATAAGTAGTCCATATCATCAAACTTTGCCATATAAGTAGTCCACGTCATCAAAAAGTTGAGTTATTTGCCACATAAGCAATACACGTTATCAAAAGTTTGACTTTTTTGCCACACAGGTAGTCTATATTATCAAAAACTAATTGGAATAACTTTTAATTAGTATGGGATCGTTGATAGAAATATGTTAAAAGTTGGGACTGTCACAAAATATTTCCTTAGTTGGGACAGTTTACAGCCAACATGTCAAAGTTGGGATTAGTAAAATCTATTTTTCCTTGATTTATTATAGTTTTATATGATATTCGTTTGTTTTTTATTTATTTTACAGCGCTATATACTGTTTGGTGCCAATCATGGTCGTGTATTTAAGTAAGGGTGTGCCCATTTGCACACCATGTTGCCTATTTGCACACCAAACCCTAACAAACCCTACCTTTACCTACGCTTCATATAAATCTATACTCAACGTATAGGGGTAACCCGATACGCTGCGTATAGATCTATACGCTGCATATAGTTTGCACGAGTTTCGGAGCTTGACCACCAATCATTGCACAGAAAACCAGGGTTTATATACACTACGTTAGGTCTATACGCAGCGTATATAAACCATCAAAGTTTTTGGGGTCATTTAGGTGGGGTTGAAGCATCAGTTTTTCCACCAAGTTTATATACGCTGCGTATAGACCTATACGCATCGTATATATACTTCAGATATTTCTTTCGCTTATTTGTGTTATAAATCTCAATCGGTTACAACGTTAACTCGTTTAAAATATATAATGTTTTTTATTATTTAGTCGATGTCATCGGAAAGCGTATAACGTTAATTTTTTTGAAAAAAGTGTATACGGTTCAAATATATAATATCGTTATCGAGATTTTAAAATAAAATATTATACCAAGTCTAGTGCCGTTAATTATTTTTAAATACTATAAATGTTTAAATATTATACCGTTAATTATTTTTAGATACTCGTGTATGGTCCGAATATAATACTGTTTGAATATTACACCGTGCAGTTCGAATAATATAACGTTAAAAAATTATAGCGTTAAATATTTTGATATATACATCAAAAGTTTGTACATACATAACAAAAGATATAATACTATATAAAACATTATATAAACAATCATAACAATAATAATATAATTTTAACAATAATAACAATAATTATGTAATTTTAATTATAATAACAATAATTATATAATTTTAACAACAATTACATAATTTTAACAATAAAAACAATAATTATATAATTTTAACAATTTTAACAATAATTATATAATTTTTACAATAATAACAATAATTATATAATTTTAACAATAATAACAATAATTATATAATTTTAACAATATTAACAATAATTATAATTTTAACAGTCATTATATAATTTTAACAATAGTTATATAAACAATAATAATAATTATATAATTTTAACAATCATAACAATAATAATACAATTTTAACAATAACAACAATAATTATATAATTTTAATAATAATAACAATAATTATATAATTTTAACAACAATTACGTAATTTTAACAATAATAACAATAATTATATAATTTTAACAATAATAACAATAATTATATAATTTTAACAATATTAACAATAATTATAATTTTAACAGTAATTATATAATTTTACAATAGTTATATAAACAATAATAGTAGTTATATAATTTTAACAATAATAACAAACAATTATAATTTTAAATTTAACAATAGTAATAAGAAAAAAGTGATACCATGTTATTTTGAAACGGATTGCCCAGGGTACTGGGTTCATAGTCATCATATAGTAGTGTGTTAGGAGGCTCATCATCGCATCCTCCGTATCCACCATATCCTCTGTATCTATCTAAACTATCTCCTTGCACGTAATTATCTTCACCTCCGTATCCGTAATCAGGATACGATTGCTGCGTCGGGTAATATGGATCATCAACGAGGGCATTCTCAGCACCGTATCTGAAGGGGTATGGTCCCAAAAACCTTGCGCCAAGCAAGGGAACCATACCCACTATTAATTGCCAAGGAGACCTTGCGCATGCTTCCCTGCTAAAGTAAGACTCACTAGACTCTGCGCCAGGTATCCAAAAAGGGAAAGTATCATTGAACTACCTTGCGCGGACTCGCGCAAGGTACAAAGTTAACCTTGATCAATTTCCTTGGATAACTCTTCACTCATAAAACTTGCGCGGACATTTATATCAAAGCAAGAACTCAGTAAACGTTACGCCAACAGCAGAGAAAGGAAAGAGGATCAGCCAACTACCTTGCGCCGATCGCGCAAGAAAACAGTTATCTTGAGAAGCTTTCCCTTGGCAAAAAACCCTTGAGCTAGTGCAAAGATAAAGGGAATCATTTCTGTTGTAACAGAATGCACACGTGGCGAGCAACAGATAGATCACAGCTGTGATATCTTCTAGAAGCCACTAACACCCAATCGTGCAAGCATCTTTTCGGTTATAACCAATTGCCACATGACAGCATCTGGGGCGATCGGGAGATCACGGTGATAGCATGCTCACATCAATAAAATATAGTGATCTCATGACGACACGTGGCACCTCCCTAACCGTTGATGAGCTCACAATCCGTGTGCACTAATGGATAACCACAACTTATCGGAGTTGCCAAAGATTCCGTTAAGATTAACATCTCTCATTTTGGCGCCCAAACCCGGCTATAAATAAGTAACTTGGACTACAAGTAGAAGGTGTTCACTCTCAACTACTCTCTCTCTTACTATACTTTACTTCCGACTACCTGTACCTATTCTCACACCAGAGGGTGGTCACGGAGAGAACCCCCTTCTCCCCATGGCGAGCTAACGGTGTTCTGTTTTGCAGGATCAGTTGGAGTACTGTTACATTCATCATCATGAAACCAAATGAAGGATTAATCCCTTTATGCAGAGCCCATTCCATAGATCTACTTAGATTCCGGTCTAGTTGATCTAGGGTTTCTTCATTGGCGCCCACCGATTCTCTTTTTCTCTCATCTCTCGTTTCGTTTCACTCAGATCTACAGCTTCATGGCCGATGGATCATCGTTTCCAGGTCCTCGATTGGAGATCCGTCGCGTTGGCGGAGCTCCTCAGGTCGACGGACAAATCATGGAGGATTCGTCCGGTGAAGCTGATATTCCGTATGATCCTGATCATGCGAGTTTCCCAATAACACCGGCGGCCCCTCATGTTGACGTTGTATCAATTCTTCCTCTTGGGGAAACTCCATTTTCATGGTTGATTAAGTCTCAAACTACCCTGAATGCCATGTATGTTCAGTTATGTGCTCAAACTGGAACTCCAGCTTTTCAAGCTCCGGTTGGTGCACCTCAGGCTCGTGCTACGCCGGCACCCCGAGCATTGAGTTACGAAACTCGGAACCAGGATCGTGCACCATCGCATGTATCTGTGCATGGAACTGAGTTTTATTCTAAATCCAGAAATGATTCCGTTCATTCTGGTAACAAACATCAGGGAGAAAATGTCCAGCGACGACCTTCAGTTCATTCACGTTTGGGCCCGCGATCGACGCAAAAGCGGGACACCCAACATGATGAATATGATAAGACCTATGAGGAAGGAGTTAGTGCAAGTGTTTTCAATCGTTTATCCGCAGATCATGCCAGTTATAAACCTAGAATTCGAGCAGTGTATAACCCTGAGGCGGAGAATGATTATAATTTGATTTACCGACCTGCTGAAGGTGCAGAACAATCAAAATTTGTAAAGGAAATCGCTCTGGCCCCGCAGGAATGAGCAAAATTGCCATCAAACATCGGCAAGTTTAATGGATTGTCAGATCCAGATGATCACATGCGCCTGTTTACCGGCGCAGGACTTATCGGTGGATGGACCCTACCTATGTGGTGCCATCTGTTTGTTCAAACTCTAACTGGAGCCGCGCGGACTCTGGTTCGACAACTTACCAACATGTAAGCTCTCTTCATGGAATGATCTTAATGAAAAGTTCCTTACTCATTTCAGTCAGCAGCGTCGTTATGTTAGAGATTCGTCTGATGTGATGAACATCTGGCGAAGAGATAATGAAAGTTTGGAAGATTTCATGACGCGTTATAACAAGGAAGTTTTAGAGATCGACAACGTACATGAAGATCTTATTCGCGCACAGTTCAAATACGCGGTAAGGTGTGATGAAATGATTAAGGTACTCTCTGGTACTACTGGGTTGCCGAAAAGTTGGGATAAACTCATGGCAGCAGCTAAGGTATATGTGCAAACAGAGCGCAACCTTAATTCAAATAGACCTCCATTACCTCAGCATCGCCCTGATGATCTGAGTAAAGGTCGGAAGTTTAAAAAGGGTTGGAAAGATTCGAACCAGAGCTATTACTCACCATACTCTCCAATGGATGCCCGCGCAACAATTAATAAAATCGCAAGTCAAAAAGCTATTAAAAGTGAGAATAGAGAACGACAGTGGACTCCTCTCACCAAATCTCCCGCGGAAGTCTTAAGCACGGAGAATTATCAATTCAAACAACCTCAACCTATGAAGAATAAGAAGGGTCAAGACCCAAATTGTTTTTGTGATTTTCACAAAGACACAGGGCACACAATAGACAACTGCACTAGCCTGCACATAGAAATTGAAAAGGCTTTGAAAAGTGGTAAGCTAACACACTTGGTTCAATCAGTCCGTAAAGAAGTAAGACAACTGACGCGCGGAGATGAGGGGCTGAGTAACAAGAAATTGAAACAGGTTGCCATGATTCAAGGAGGCTCGTCGCGCAAGCGCAGTTTTCAAAAGTTCCGAGGAGAGAAATGGCGAGAACAGCCAGTGATATTTCCTATGGTTCCCGGCAGACCTCAGGAAGAAAGGCCTGTTGTTGTTACAGGTATTTTCGACCATTATCAAACTGACTATATGTTCATAGATCCAGGAAGTTCTATGGACATCATTTATGAACAATGTTTTAAGCAATTAGATCCAGAAGATAAGGCACGCCTGGAACCGGTTGATTTCCCGTTAACCGGATTCTGCAACTAGGCTGTTTTTCCTCTTCGGCAAATAGTTTTTCAGTAACACTTTCGGATGGAAAGCATTCACGAACCATCCAAGTGAATTTTATGGTAACGCCAGCAACTTCCCGGCATGATGTGCTGTTGGGTAGACGAGCGCAGCGAGACTTTAGCATGATCACGTCTACGCCACATGCTGCTTGTGGTTTTCTAACACCAACCGGTATAGCTATTTTGTTTGCTCGAAAAGAGATCATGTTTATAGAAGAACCAGTCGTTAAAGCTGCCAGATCACCATCGCTAAGCGAACCAGAGAAATGGACCTTGAACAGTAAGCATCCCGAGCAACCAATTGTTCTGGACCTGCGATTTCTATGGCAATTCGCGCAAAGCTAAAAACCAAGTTTTTTCAAAATATGGACATGTTCGCTTGGACTCCTGCAGATATGGTAGGAGTTCCGCGCAAAGTAGCAGAACATTGCTTAAACATATTTCCATCAGCACAGCCGGTTGTACAGAAAAAGCGCAGCCTCGGATCGGAAAAGACAGAGGCAATGAATGAGCAAGTTGCGGAGCTGTTAAAAGCTGGTATCCTGCGCAAAGTCAAATATCAAACTTGGGTTGCAAACCCAGTAATGGTAAAAGCACAATGACGGCTGGCGCATGTGCGTGGATTTCAAAGATTTGAATAAAGCGTGTCCGAAAGACTGTTATTCTCTCCCTGAAATAGATAAGAAGGTTGATTCGCTAGCTTCTTTCCGTTGGAAATGTTTTCTAGATTGTTACAAGGGATATCACCAAGTGCTGATGAAAAAAGAGGATGAAGACAAAACAACTTTTCGCACGGAGAAAGGCATCTTTTGTTACACAAAAATGCCCTTTGGCTTCCGCAATGCGAGAGCTACATATAAAAGATTAATGGACACTGTCTTCCGCGATGATATTGGCAAAACAGTAGAAGTTTATATCGATGACCTGGTCATCATGAGCAACTTAGAAGAAATAATGCTAGAAAATATCCAGAGAACTTTTGACTCCTTGCGCAAAGTCAATTTAAAGTTAAACCCAGGAAAATGCTCTTTTTGGCATGGAAGAGGGAAAATTCCTAGGTTTTGTGGTTACGAAGGTAGGATTCAAGGTCAATCCCGAAAAGGTGGAGGCCATCCAAAAGATGTCGTCTCCTACCACCATCAAGGAAATGCAACGTTTGGCTGGGAGATTAGCTGCGCTTAACCTTTTTTGGCCAATCATGCTGCAACATCATTCCCATTTATCCGAACCTTGCGCAATTGTGTCAAAAGTAAAACGTTTTCAAGGACTCCCGATGCGGAGAAAGCTCTTCAAGAAATGAATGATTGTCTTATTCAATTACCCACACTCACTGCTCCGCGCAGCAAGGAGCCGATGATTCTTTACCTTTCAGCGTCTCCAATGGCAGTTGGAGCAGTATTAATGGTGGATCGAGAGGGCGTTCAATCTCCAATATATTACATCAGCAAAATGCTAAATGATCCAGAAACGCGATATTCTATAATGGAAAAATTAGTGTTAGCCCTTGTTCACGCTTCGCGCAGGCTGAGACGATATTTTTAAGGACACGTCATTACGGTCCTCACAAATTATCATATTGGTCAAGTTTTATCTAAACCAGATGTCTTGGGACGCCTCGCGAAGTGGGAAATGCAATTGGGAGCATACAAACTGTTACAAGCCAAGACCAACTATCAAGGGTCAAGTATTAGCCGACTTCATTGCTGAAATTCCAGCAGATAAGGTTGAAGAATGCGAAGCAATTCAAAATCCAGTTCTCATTGTCGATGACAGAGAATGGATCTTATACACTGATGGCGCATCAAACAATGACGGGGCAGGAGCAGGATTACGTTTGATAAGTCCAGATGGTGCAGAGTTCACTTATACAATTCGGCTTGAGTTTAAGAGTACCAACAATGAAGCAGAGTATGAAGCTTTCTTAGCAGGTTTACGCCTAGCTATTAAAATGGGTGCATCTAACCTAATAGCTCATGTCGACTCTAAACTGGTTGCTGAACAAATTATCGGATCTTATGATGCAAAGGGCGACATCATGGCCCTCTATCTGGAACAAGCGAAAACACTCATCACTCAGTTTAAGCAATTCCACGTTGTCCATATAAATTGGAGTGAGAATAAACATGCCGATGCCCTGAGCAAATTAGCTGCAACAAGTTTTCAACATTTGGCAAGAGAGGTTCGCATTGAAGTTTTAAGCAACCCATCGGTACCACTCAAACAAATAAGCATGGTTGAAATCGGAGATCCATCTTAGATGTCTCCAATAATTATGTACTTACTACATAGATCGCTTCCAACAGACAAAGCTCAAGCAAGAAAAATACGATGTAAGGCAATCAATTACGAAATGGCAGATGGTATCTTATACCGAAAGTCATATTCTGGACATTTGCTTCGTTGTGTGAGCAAACATGATGCGCAATATTTAATACGAGAAATACACGAGAGATTATGCGGTATCCATTCCGGACCGCGCATGGTGGTGGCCAAGATTATGAGTACAGGTTATTACTGGCCTGGAATGTATGTTGATGCAGTGGAGATTCCGCGCAAATGTATGTCCTGTCAAAGGCATGCTCCGAAGACATTGCGCCCAAAGAACCTCTGGTTCCGATAACCACTGCTTGGCCTTTCCAACAGTGGGGATTGATCTTATCGGACCCTTTCCTGATGCACTGGGCGCAGTCAAGTACGTTATTGTCGCGGTCGATTATTTCACCAAATGGGTAGAGGCTAAACCATTGGCTCTACCACAGCCATGGTCGTTCGTAAATTCATATGGGAAAAAATTATTTGCCGGTTTGGTTTGCCATTACGAATCATCACCGACAATGGTCCCAATCTCACAGCTGTAGAGCTGTAAGCCTGGATGCAAGAAATGAAAATCGAACATGTTTTCGCCTCTGTCCGCCATCCACAGGCAAACGGTCAGGTGGAAAGCATAAACAAACAATTGGTGGAAGGCATTAAGGCACATTTAGGTACGGCGCGACGTGGCTGGGTCGATGAATTACCAAGTATACTATGGGACATCGTACTATGCCAAAAGCGAGCAATGGTGAAACACCATTCAGTCTTGTTTATGGTACAGAAGCCGTTATTCCTACTGAGATCGGCCTTTCATCGCCCAGAATGCTTGCTCTTGAAAAGCAGAACAACGAAGAGCAGCGCCGACTTGATCTTGATTTGGTTGAAGAGAGGCGTGAGAATGCAGCGATACGCGAAGCTAAGCATAAATCTCAAATGGAAAAAATATTACAACAAACGGGTACGCTTATGCACCTTCGTACCCGGAGATTTTGTACTTCGCGAAAATGAAGCTTCAAACGTTGAAAAGCCAGGGAAGCTAGCACCCAAATGGGAAGGACCTTATGTAATTCATGAAGTCCTGGGCAAAGGAGCTTACACATTGAAGCGCTTGGACGGCTCCAGTGTCCCACGGACTTGGAACGCCCAGCAGTTGCGCATATGTTACATGTAATCTCAGCGCTCATAAGCCCTGCGCCTTATATGAGCTTGCTTACATCAGTTTTCATTTGTAATCTTAGTGACAGATTGTAAGCTTTACGCATTATCAATGAAATAACATACTTTCTTTCGCTACTTACACTCTTTTATATTTGTTACAAATGCATGCAATTCCTTTGGATAAACAAAAACACATACTCATGAGCCACAAGACGATACAATGCTTGCGCTCACACATGAAGTTACTTATTGTTCATTTGTTTCTCCTAAACAAGTAATTGGTCATATGCAAAAATTGTAAACTAAATATATTATAGTCACATTAAAAAGTACTTGCGAATCAAACGCAACGATACATCAAAAAGAAATATACAAACAACTACGGAAATAGACACAATCTAACTCTATTTCCCTGCATCCTTCGCATCTTCTTGTTTCTCTGCCTCAGAGAAGATTTCCTTTAGTCTATCCATGAAATCATCATGCTGCAGCGCAACATCGACAAGATCCATGACAGGAATATGTAAATGATCATAACTCTCTTTGGCGGCATATAGAGAGCAACAGTGTCGGTTCCATGCGTGGCAGCGCGGCTTGTGTCCCATTGGGTTTTCAGCGCATGGGCCACATGAAGTGTGCATTCCTTATAACCCTCAGCATGGCCATCATTCCGCGCCGCTACCATAAGTTCCGCCACTCTCTCATCTAACTCCGTCGAGTTCAAGATAGAGTTTGCAATCTGTAAACAAGCGCATCAATATAAAATGTAATAGTTCAACAAAGATGTTTACATTACAGCACAGGGATAATACCTCCACAATCCCATATTCTCGCAACCAAGTAAGCTGGTTCATAAGGGACTTTGTCAGTCTTTCTGCTGTAGCGCGAGCGACCTCCGTTTCATTAATTTTTTGTTCGCCTTCAGTTAAACGGCGGATCAACTCGGACTTCTTTGTTCGATGAAGGTCAATATCCTTTTTCAGAGTATCAACCTCTTCCTGCAGCCGCGCCTGATCAAATAGCATAGAAGTTAGATCATCAATCTCTTTATTCAGGAGAGTCATTTTGGTTGATACCTCATTCTGCTCACTTCTCTCTCGGTGAGAACAAGCCTCTGCTGCAGCAGCAACCGCATCATCCCTCTCCTTCTTGAGCTTTTCAACTTCATTGCGCAGAGAGATTTTTTCATTATGATCCCGATCACAAACCTCTGCAAAGCGCTTGCGATCGTCTGCGTGTTGCGCAGCAGCAACATCATACTTACGCTTCCATGAAAGCGCAGACCATTCCTCCGTCTTCTTCTCCGCTTCAAATTTGTCTTTCGCAACCTCGAAATCAAAAACCATCTTCAAGGTATTCTCCCTCTCAATCTTGGCTTTCGCCTTGTCACTTTCCAATCATCGCGCTCCTTATTCATACTGCGCCATTCGCGCACGAGTATGTTAATTGTGGAGGAGGCGAGGGCAGACTCTTGTAAATATGCTTCATAGGTAGCCTCATGATTTTTATCCTCTTGGCGTTTCACCTCTGCCGGAGGAAAAATACCTTTATACCATTCCCTACAAGAGCACCAGTCGGTGAAGACATCACCCTGCTTGACTTTCCACACAGGCTGGTGGATTTCAGATGCCCTTTTCTCTGAGTAAGATCGATAATGAAAATCCCCAGGCGTCTCCTCAGGGCGAATAGGCGATTCCTCATCAGAGTCATCAAAGGAGGGCATAAAGTCTTCGCTTTGTGTTGAAGGGCCAGTGCCTTTAGATATAAACTCTAGAGGCTCCGTAATAGGGGTGGACGTTTTTTCTAGCTCCGCAGTTGAAGTCCTTTTCACCCCAACAATTGAAGCAGTACTTGGCAAAAAGAAAATTGTCAATCAAAGCATCAAAGTATGCTTTCCCCCACTTTAACGGAGGCAGGGCAGGCGTCGCCGGAGCATCAACTCTCCCAGAACTAGATCCGGTCGCCATAGAATCTTGGCAAAAAGAAATCTCGAAGGAAAGGTTTCGAAGAAAATAGGAAGGCGATCGGAATTTCTGCAGTTGCCGGAATATACGAACACAAGATTATTCTCTCTCTAGAATATGATCTGATGAAGAAGCAAATGGATCGACGTTCCCTTTATATACTAATCGTAATTAATGCGAGATATGACTGCAGCGACTTTCGCGACAGTCACACATCCCCAGGTAACTGCAGGGGCGAGTGGGGAACAGTAATCGCCCCACGCGCGCGAGTGTTGCCGACTTATCATTAAATGCAGTAAGGCACGTACTGTTGACAACCTGTCAACAGTATCACCACGTCTTGGGAACGTGCGTGTTCACCAACTACACTAACTAGATGAGCGACACGTGTCCAAATATATTTGAAATTCAAACACTTTCCAAAAAGATCATTTGCGATACGTCACCAAGAAAGCATAAAGTAACAAAAGACTAACACTTGTACAGCACAACATGATTTTTATTAAGTCCAGCGCTCCACCTACTTTTTACTTTTACATAGGAGCAACACTGGACTGGGGGACTTGAAGAGGTATTGTCCCAAAAACCTTGCGCCAAGTAAGGGAACCATACCCACTATTAATTGCCAAGGAGACCTTGCACAGGCTTCCCTACTAAAGAAAGACTCACTAGACTCTGCGCCAGGTATCCAAAAAGGGAAAGTATCATTAAACTACCTTGCGCAGGCTCGCGCAAGGTTCAAAGTTAACCTTGATCAATTTCCTTGGATAACTCTTCACTCATAAAACTTGCGCAGACGTTTATATCAAAGCAAGAGCTCAGTAAACGCTGCACCAACAGCAGAGAAAGGAAAGAGGATCAGTCAACTACCTTGCACCGCTCGCGCAAGAAAACAGTTAATCTTGAGAAGCTTTCCCTTGGCAAAAAACCTTGAGCTGGTGCAAAGGTAAAGGGAATCTTCTCTGTTGTAACAGAATGCACACGTGGCGAGCAACAGATAGATCACAACTGTGATATCTTCTAGAAGCCACTAACACCCAATCGTGCAAGCATCTTTTCGGTTATAACCAATTGCCACATGGCAGCATCTGGGGCGATTGGGAGATCACGGTGATAGCATGCTCACATCAATAAAATATAGTGATCTAATGATGAGATGTGGCACCTCCCTAACCGTTGATGAGCTCACGATCCGTGTGCACTAACGGATAACCACAACTTAACGGAGTGGCGAAAGATTCCGTTAAGATTAACATCTCTCATTTTGGCGCCCAAACCCCAGCTATAAATAAGTAACTTGGACTACAAGTAGAAGGTGTTCACTCTCAACTACTATCTCTCTTACTATACTTTACTTCCGACTACCTGTACTTATTATCACGCCGGAGGGTGGTCACGGAGAGAACCCCCTTCTCACCGTGGCTAGCTAACGGTGTTCTGTTTTGTAGGATCAGTTGGAGTACTGTTACATTCATCATCGTGAAACCAAATGAAGGATTAATCCCTTTATGCAGTGCCCATTCCATAGATCTACTTAGATTCGGTCTAGTTGATCTAGGGTTTCTTCAGTATCCTACGTATCCATGCAGATTATCTTGTTGCACGTACGGGGGTTCAAACCCGTATCCGTAATCCGGATACACTTGATGTGCCAGGTAATATGGTTCATCAATAGGTGGAGTCGGGGCCTCGTTCAAGTCTGGCAGTTGTATTTTTTGATTAACAGGGACGCCAGACACAACCTCCTCCTCCTCATTAGCATCCTTTTCTTCCCATGCGTCATTAGAATAGCGATTAAAGAAATAATTCCCGTCCCAAAATGATGACATTTTATCCCCACCGAATTAAGTATACAAAGAAATTGTGGAAGAATGAGAGTAACTGTGAATTCGTAGGCAGAGATGGATGTCTAAATACACTTTGAAATTCATCTTTTTTATCAGTCTCGTATAGCTCTATACTCTGTGTATAGCTTTATTCACGTGCCCAGACGACATCGTACCTTGTCAAATCTGTCTGACATACGCTGCGTATAGATCTATCCGCAGCGTATATAGTATTGTACACAAGGTCCATACGCAGCGTATGTCAGACAGATTTGACAAGGTACTTGGTTTGACTGTCTGGTCGTGTACCTACCCCTTATCTACACTGCGTATAGGCCTATACGCTGCGTATAGGTGAAACCATATATGCTGCGTATAGACCTATACGCAGCGTATATAACCCCTAAGTGTGCAAATAGGCAAGGCTGGTGTGCAAATAGTTTAAGCCTTAAATAATTTGTTAGATTTAGTGAGTGAGTTTGTAATTCTGAAAAAAAAAAAGTAAATTGTACAACATAATGAGCCATCTCCCCCAGGTGGCAAAAAAAATGTGTCTAAGCGCTAAGGCTACAAAGTAGTGAAATGGAATTTTTGCACACATTATTGAAGTAATTTAAAAAAGAAAAAAATGTGGACATTTTAGTTAAATGTGTATTTATAACAACTTATTTGAGATCATGTTTCGATTAGGTTGTTTGTGAACTATTTGCAATTGACATGTTTAAGTTCAACGGGAGAACACATCCATCTAATGGGTGAGATATCACATTTATTGTTGTCTATTAAACATGCCTGGGAATAGCTTTTCCGAATTTATTTATGTTTTGGCAATTTTGTGTGACGTTTCACAATCTTATGAGATGTTCGAATGCCGGCCCTTGATACCAACGGGAGATAAGCCACATGTCATGATAGTATATTGTAAATCCACATATCATCTCGCGAGACGTAGAGTCTCATGATTTAAACTTTGCAAGATCAATGACTATTTTAATACAAACGGATAGCTTTTTTACTAGGTATTTTAATGTTATTTTTGTAATTTTCCAACTCGATAATAAAGAGTAATTATAATTAAATGAGTTAATTACTTTTTTCGTCCCTGTGGTTTGTCAAAAATCACTATTTCAGTCCATTAGTTTAAAAATTACGATTTCAGTCCATTTGGTTTCACTTTCGTAACCATTTCAGTCCATGTGGTTTCACTTTCGTAACCATTTCAATCCATTTATTCTGTAAGTACAGGGACTGAAATGGTTGCGAGGTGGACTGAAATGGTTACGAAAGTGAAACCACAGGGACTGAAATCGCAATTTTTAAACTAATAGACTGAAATAGTGATTTTTTGACAAACCACAGGGACGAAAACAGTAATTAACTCTAATTAAAATAACTAATAGAGTTAATTAGTGTTTTCGTCCCTGTGGTTTGTCAAAAACCACTATTTCAGTCCATTAGTTTATTAATTGTTATTTCAGTCCCTGTGGTTTCACTTTCGTAACCATTTCAGTCCACTTCGCAACCAGTTTAGTCCCTGTACTTACAAAATAAATGGATTGAAGTGGTTACGAAAGTGAAACCACAGGGACTGAAATCGTAATTTTTAAACTAATGGACTGAAATAGTGATTTTTTACAAACCACAGGGACGAAAACAGTAACTAACTCTAACTAATATAATATTATAAAAGGGTTTATAGATAGACAAAGGTGGAAAATTTCAACTCTTTACTCGTAAGCTTAAAGTAATATGGGATGGGCTTCATATCATTCTCTTTTTAGGCTAATTTCTTGCATTATTTCAAGTAAACTTTTACGATCGTAGTAATTTTTCACAAAACTCGCAGACTAGGATACTTAATTATTCCAATTATACTCGGAAAATCAATTCAAGTGAAAACTTTAACTGTACCGCACTTACCCTACAGGCTTTCACTTCCTGGATGCACTTTTCGTATTAGATAAAACTTTCCAGCTTACATTTTTTATTGCTTTTTTAAATATGAAATGGTTGGTTAAATGTATGTATAAATGTCTCTGATTTGATTTCAGTCTGTTGTGTTATCACGATCTGTGAAAAGTGAGAAGAAGCTGCTTACTTTCTTACCGCATCTTCATAAAATTAATTCACTTGGATTTTCTTTTTATCAAATGCCTAAAGTACCCTCTGTTACATACAACATAGAACTACTATTTGGACCCAATTTACTACCATCAATGATAATGGGTAAGCTGGACCTTTTACCAGTAAATTCTTTCAGAAAATGGTGTTGTATTTTGATGGGGTTATAAATTTGATTCTCCTAGTCTAGTACATCATCAATCAATAGACTAAGAAGGAACAAATACTAGATTCTAGATGGAGGTACATACTCCATTAAAATGGTCCAAAAATCATTACAAGAGGTTTATAGTTTATAGGTTAAGGGTACGGGCCGTATCTGACCATTTAAGGACCTCTGAAAAATAGCGATGTTGAGGTTCTTCAGTGGTCTCATGTCTAGGACCACAAGATCATTTTGTTATAGTAATGTTGAAAGGTGATAACTAATCTTATGGTTATGTCTAGGACCACAGAGTCAGAATGTTATAACTTGTGTTCAATGTGAGAATTAATGGCTTTTGGTTGTAAATTATTAATGCAACACGTTTTGGAAAACCGACAACGAAGGAGGCATGGGTGGCGTGGCCGGTGAAGCTGATTATCACCCTCACGTCTCCTTCATCGTTAATCTTATATGAACTTGGTGGCAGCTTTGGCGGCAGCGGCAGTAGTGGTAGTGGCAGTGTTGAACACTGGTGGTGTTGATTCTTGTCTTCTTGATTACAACTAAAAATTTGTGTATTATATGGTTTTATACCCATTTTTAGCCTGGAGTCTTGTGTATTGTGTTGGATTCTGAAACCTTGTTCTTTTGTTTGATTCATTGTAGTAGTACAATCTGAAGATGTATTCATCTTTTGAAAACATGGGTATATGTTTATTAGAAATAATAATAATAATGTTATATTAATTTGAAGAAAACTAGGGCTTATAAAATGCTGGAAACGATGTCTTGTACAATTTGAACAAATGTAACTGCACAAACCGAAAGAAGTTGTCCGGTTTGAAATCCAAACGGTTTGCTAATTTATCTGGTTTGAAACTTGGAACCAGATGTATAAACTAAACATGTCGTACTTTTTTTATTTCTTTATTCGGTTACAAAATCCATTTTTTGTACAAAATGTACAATGTCATAAAACATCACAATTTCAGCATAAAACACACTCAAAACCCACAAAAAATAGAGTAAAGATCACTAAAACACAATATCCAAACCCTAACGGTCCATGAAGACATCAAACACACAATCATAGAACTATGAATATAAACACAACATTATAATCAACATAAAATACATTAATGTTAGTCATTCGATAATCAAAGCCTTATCATCCAAAAACACAACACAAAACCCACAAATATGGCGTTTTAGTAATCTTCACTTTGTTATTTGCGAGTTTTGAGTGTATTTTATGGTTGGCATTATGGTGTTTTATTACTTTTTACACTTTGTAAAAAATGGACTTTGTAGGCAGTTCTCACCCTATATATAAGGAACGGTATTTTATTAATTTAAAATTTTTAATGTGACTTACTAATTTTGAAAAGGAAACTAAAAAAATCATTCATGAAAGCATCAAACCAAATCATTATATTTGATAAACCGACCGGACTTGCTAACCTACCAAATTTGAACGGTTTGGTTTGCCATTCCTTGAAATCGTAGTTAACGGTTTAACCTAGAATTTTTATCTTGAGAAGCTTTCCCTTGGCAAAAAACCCTTGAGCTGGTGCAAAGGTAAATGGAATCTTTTCTGTTGTAACAGAATGCACACGTGGCGAGCAACAGATAGATCACAGCTGTGATATCTTCTAGAAGCCACTAACACCCAATCGTGCAAGCATCTTTTCGGTTATAACCAATTGCCACATGACAGCATCTGGGGCGATCGGGAGATCACGGTGATAGCATGCTCACATCAATAAAATATAGTGATCTCATGACGACACGTGGCACCTCCCTAACCGTTGATGAGCTCACGATCCGTGTGCACTAATGGATAACCACAACTTATCGGAGTTGCGAAAGATTCCGTTAAGATTAACATCTCTCATTTTGGCGCCCAAACCCGGCTATAAATAAGTAACTTGGACTACAAGTAGAAGGTGTTCACTCTCAACTACTCTCTCTCTTACTATACTTTACTTCCGACTACCTGTATCTATTCTCACACCAGAGGGTGGTCACGGAGAGAACCCCCCTTCTCCCCGTGGCGAGCTAACGGTGTTCTGTTTTGCAGGATCAGTTGGAGTACTGTTACATTCATCATCGTGAAACCAAATGAAGGATTAATCCCTTTATGCAGAGCCCATTCCATAGATCTACTTAGATTCCGGTCTAGTTGATCTAGGGTTTCTTCATTGGCGCCCACCGATTCTCTTTTTCTCTCATCTCTCATTTCGTTTCACTCAGATCTACAGCTTCATGGCTGATGGATCATCGTTTCCAGGTCCTCGATTGGAGATCCGTCACGTTGGCGGAGCTCCTCAGTTCGACGGACAAATCATGGAGGATTCGTCCGGTGAAGCTGATATTCCGTATGATCCTGATCATGCGAGTTTCCCAATAACACCGGCGGCCCCTCATGTTGACGTTGTATCAATTCTTCCTCTTGGGGAAACTCCATTATCATGGTTGATTAAGTCTCAAACTACCCTGAATGCCATGTATGTTCAGTTATGTGCGCAAACTGGAACTCCAGCTTTTCAAGCTCCGGTTGGTGCACCTCAGGCTCGTGCTTCGCCGGCACCCCGAGCATTGAGTTACGAAACTCAGAACCAGGATCGTGCACCATCGCATGTATCTGTGCATGGAACTGAGTTTTATTCTAAATCCAGAAATGATTCCGTTCATTCTGGTAACAAACATCAGGGAGAAAATGTCCAGCGACGACCTTTAGTTCATTCACGTTTGGTCCCGCGATCGTCGCAAAAGCAGGACACCCAACATGATGAATATGATAAGACCTATGAGGAAGGAGATAGTGCAAGTGTTTTCAATCGTTTATCGGCAGATCATGCCAGTTATAAACCTAGAATTCGAGCAGTGTATAACCCTGAGGCGGAACATGATTACAATTTGATTTACCGACCTGCTGAAGCTGCTGAACAATCAAAATTTGTAAAGGAAATCGCTCTGGCCCCGCTGGAATGAGCAAAATTGCCATCAAACGTCGGCAAGTTTAATGGATTGTCAGATCCAGATGATCACATGCGCCTGTTTACCGGCGCAGGACTTATCGGTGGATGGACCCTACCTATGTGGTGCCATCTGTTTGTTCAAACTCTAACTGGAGCCACGCGACTCTGGTTCGACAACTTACCAACAGGTAAGCTCTCTTCATGGAATGATCTAAAGGAAAAGTTCCTTACTCATTTCAGTCAGCAGCGTCGTTATGTTAGAGATTCGTCTGATGTGATGAACATCTGGCGAAGAGATAATGAAAGTTTGGAAGATTTCATTACGCGTTATAACAAGGAAGTTTTAGAGATCGACAATGTACTGAAGATCTTATTCGCGCACAGTTCAAATACGCGGTAAGGTGTGATGAAATGATTAAGGTACTCTCTGGTACTACTGGGTTGCCGAAAAGTTGGGATAAACTCATGGCAGCAGCTAAGGTATTTGTGCAAACCGAGCGCAACCTTAATTCAAATAGACCTCCATTACCTCAGCATCGCCCTGATGATCTGAGTAAAGGTCGGAAGTTTAAAAAGGGTTGGAAAGATTCGAACCAGAGCTATTACTCACCATACTCTCCAATGGATGCCCGCGCAACAATTAATAAAATCGCAAGTCAAAAAGCTATTAAAGTGAGAATAGAGAACGACAGTGGACTCCTCTCACCAAATCTCCCGCGGAAGTCTTAAGCACGGAGAATTATCAATTCAAACAACCTCAACCTATGAAGAATAAGAAGGGTCAAGACCCAAATCGTTTTTGTGATTTTCACAAAGACACAGGGCACACAATAAACAACTGCACTAGCCTGCGCACAGAAATTGAAAAGGCTTTGAAAAGTGGTAAGCTAACACACTTGGTTCAATCAGTCCGTAAAGAAGTAAGACAACTGACGCGCGGAGATGAGGGGCCGAGTAACAAGAAATTGAAACAGGTTGCCATGATTCAAGGAGGCTCGTCGCGCAATCGCAGTTTTCAAAAGTTTCGAGGAGAGAAATGGCGAGAACAGCCAGTGATATTTCCTATGGTTCCCGGCAGACCTCAGGAAGAAAGGCCTGTTGTTGTTACAGGTATTTTCGACCATTATCAAACTGACTATATGTTCATAGATCCAGGAAGTTCTATGGACATCATTTATGAACAACGCTTTAAGCAATTAGATCCAGAAGATAAGGCACGCCTGGAACCGGTTGATTTCCCGTTAACCGGATTCTGCAACGAGGCTGTTTTTCCTCTTCGGCAAATAGTTTTTCTAGTAACACTTTCGGATGGAAAGCATTCACGAACCATCCAAGTGAATTTTATGGTAACGCCAGCAACTTCCCGGCATGATGTGCTGTTGGGTAGACGAGCGCAGCGAGACTTTAGCATGATCACGTCTACGCCACATGCTGCTTGTGGTTTTCCAACACCAACCGGTATAGCTATTTTGTTTGCTCGAAAAGAGATCATGTTTATAGAAGAACCAGTCGTTAAAGCTGCCAGATCACCATCGCTAAGCGAACCAGAGAAATGGACCTTGAACAGTAAGCATCCCGAGCAACCAATTGTTCTGGACCTGCGATTTCTATGGCAATTCGCGCAAAGCTTAAAACTATGTTGTTTCAAAATATGGACATCTTCGCTTGGACTCCTGCAGATATGGTAGGAGTTCCGCGCAAAGTAGCAGAACATTGCTTAAACATATTTCCATCAGCACAGCCGGTTGTACAGAAAAAGCGCAGCCTCGGATCGGAAAAGACAGAGGCAATGAATGAGCAAGTTGCGGAGCTGTTAAAAGCTGGTATCCTGCGCAAAATCAAATATCAAACCTGGGTTGCAAACCCAGTAATAGTAAAAAAGCACAATGACGGCTGGCGCATGTGCGTGGATTTCAAAGATTTGAATAAAGCGTGTCCCAAAGACTGTTATTCTCTCCCTGAAATAGATAAGAAAGTTGATTCGCTAGCTTCTTCCCGTTGGAAATGTTTTCTAGATTGTTACAAGGGATATCACCAAGTGCTGATGAAAAAAGAGGATGAAGACAAAACAGCTTTTCGCACGGAGAAAGGCATCTTTTGTTACACAAAAATGCCCTTTGGCCTCCGCAATGCGGGAGCTACATATAAAAGATTAATGGACACTGTCTTCCGCGATGATATTGGCAAAACAGTAGAAGTTTATATCGATGACCTGGTCATCATGAGCAACTCAGAAGAAATAATGCTAGAAAATATCTAGAGAACTTTTGACTCCTTGCGCAAAGTCAATTTAAAGTTAAACCCAGGAAAATGCTCTTTTTGGCATGGAAGAGGGAAAATTCCTGGGTTTTGTGGTTACGAAGGAAGGATTCAAGGTCAATCCCGAAAAGGTGGAGGCCATCCAAAAGATGTCGTCTCCTACCACCATCAAGGAAATGCAACGTTTGGCTGGGAGATTAGCTGCGCTTAACCTTTTTTGGCCAATCATGCTGCAACGTCATTCCCATTTAACCTTCAAGGACTCCCGATGCGGAGAAAGCTCTTCAAGAAATGAATGATTTTCTTATTCAATTACCCACACTCACTGCTCCGCGCAGCAAGGAGCCGATGATTCTTTACCTTTCAGCGTCTCCAATGGCAGTTGGAGCAGTATTAATGGTGGATCGAGAGGGCGTTCAATCTCCAATATATTACATCAGCAAAATGCTAAATGATCCAGAAACGCGATATTCTATAATGGAAAAATTAGTGTTAGCCCTTGTTCACGCTTCGCGCAGGCTAAGACGATATTTTTCAGGACACGTCATTACGGTCCTCACAAATTATCATATTGGTCAAGTTTTATCTAAACCAGATGTCTCGGGACGCCTCGCGAAGTGGGAAATACAATTGGGAGCATACAAACTGTTACAAGCCAAGACCAGCTATCAAGGGTCAAGTATTAGCCGACTTCATTGCTGAAATTCCAGCAGATAAGGTTGAAGAATGCGAAGCAATTCAAAATCCAGTTCTCATTGTCGACGACAGAGAATGGATCTTATACACTGATGGCGCATCAAACAATGACGGGGCAGGAGCAGGATTACGTTTGGTAAGTCCGGATGGTGCAGAGTTCACTTATACAATTCGGCTTGAGTTTAAGAGTACCAACAATGAAGCAGAGTATGAAGCTTTCTTAGCAGGTTTACGCCTAGCTATTAAAATGGGTGCATCTAACCTAATAGCTCATGTCGAATCTAAACTGGTTGCTGAACAAATTATCGGATCTTATGATGCAAAGGGCGACATCATGGCCCTCTATCAGGAACAAGCGAAAACACTCATCACTCAGTTTAAGCAATTCCAAGTTGTCCATATAAATTGGAGTGAGAATAAACATGCCGATGCCCTCAGCAAATTAGCTGCAATAAGTTTTCAACATTTGGCAAGAGAGGTTCGCATTGAAGTTTTAAGCAACCCATCGGTACCACTCAAACAAGTAAGCATGGTTGAAATCGGAGATCCATCTTGGATGTCTCCAATAATTAGGTACTTACTACATAGATCGCTTCCAACAGACAAAGCTCAAGCAAGAAAAATACGATGTAAGGCAATCAATTATGAAATGGCAGATGGTATCTTATACCGAAAGTCATATTCTGGACATTTGCTTCGTTGTGTGAGCAAACATGATGCGCAATATTTAATACGAGAAATACACGAGAGATTATGCGGTATCCATTCCGGACCGCGCATGGTGGTGGCCAAGATTATGAGTACAGGTTATTACTGGCCTGGAATGTATGTTGATGCAGTGGAGATTCCGCGCAAATGTATGTCCTGTCAAAGGCATGCTCCGAAGACGTTGCGCCCAAAGAACCTCTGGTTCCGATAACCACTGCTTGGCCTTTCCAACAGTGGGGGATTGATCTTATCGGACCCTTTCCTGATGCGCTGGGCGCAGTCAAGTACGTTATTGTCGCGGTCGATTATTTCACCAAATGGGTAGAGGCTAAACCATTGGCTCTACCACAGCCATGGTCGTTCGTAAATTCATATGGGAAAAAAATTATTTGCCGGTTTGGTTTGCCATTACGAATCATCACCGACAATGGTCCCAATCTCACAGCTGCAGAGCTGTAAGCCTGGATGCAAGAAATGAAAATCGAACATGTTTTCGCCTCTGTCGCCCATCCACAGGCAAACGGTCAGGTGGAAAGCATAAACAAACAATTGGTGGAAGGCATTAAGGCACATTTAGGTACGGCGTGACGTGGCTGGGTCGATGAATTACCAAGTATACTATGGGACATCGTACTATGCCAAAAACGAGCAATGGTGAAACACCATTCAGTCTTGTTTATGGTACAGAAGCCGTTATTCCTACTGAGATCGGCCTTCCATTGCCTAGAATGCTTGCTCTTGAAAAGCAGAACAACGAAGAGCAGCGCCGACTTGATCTTGATTTGGTTGAAGAGAGGCGTGAAAATGCAGCGATACGCAAAGCTAAGTATAAATCTCAAATGGAAAAAATATTACAACAAACGGGTACGCTTATGCACCTTCGTACCCGGAGATTTTGTACTTCGCGACAATGAAGCTTCAAACGTTGAAAAGCCAGGGAAGCTAGCACCCAAATGGGAAGGACCTTATGTAATTCATGAAGTCCTGGGCAAAGGAGCTTACACATTGAAGCGCTTGGACGGCTCCAGTGTCCCACGGACCCGGAACGCCCAGCAGTTGCGCATATGTTACATGTAATCTCAGCGCTCAAAAGCCCTGCGCCTTATATGAGCCTGCTTACATCAGTTTTCATTTGTAATCTTAGTGACAGATTGTAAGCTTTACGCATTATAAATGAAATAACATACTTTCTTTCGCTACTTACACTCTTTTATATTTGTTACAAATGCATGCAATTCCTTTGGATAAACAAAAACACATACTCATGAGCCACAAGACGATACAATGCTTGCGCTCACACATGAAGTTACTTATTGTTCATTTGTTTCTCCTAAACAAGTAATTGGTCATATGCAAAAATTGTAAACTAAATATATTATAGTCACATTAAAAAGTACTTGCGAATCAAACGCAACGATACATCAAAAGGAAATATACAAACAACTACGGAAATAGACACAATCTAACTCTATTTCCCTGCATCCTTCGCATCTTCTTGTTTCTCTGCCTCAGAGAAGATTTCCTTTAGTCTATCCATGAAATCATCATGCTGCAGCGCAGCATCGACAAGATCCATGACAGGAATATGTAAATGATCATAACTCTCTTTGGCGGCAGTATAGAGAGCAACAGTGTCGGTTCCTTGCGTAGCAGCGCGGCTTGTGTCCCATTGGGTTTTCAGCGCATGGGCCACATGAAGTGTGCATTCCTTATAACCCTCAGCATGGCCATCATTCCGCGCCGCTACCATAAGTTCCGCCACTCTCTCATCTAACTCCGTCGAGTTCAAGATAGAGTTTGCAATCTGTAAACAAGCGCATCAATATAAAATGTAATAGTTCAACAAAGATGTTTACATTACAGCACAGGGATAATACCTCCACAATCCCATATTCTCGCAACCAAGTAAGCTGGTTCATAAGGGACTTTGTCAGTCTTTCTGCTGTAGCGCGAGCGACCTCCGTGTCATTAATTTTTTGTTCGCCTTCAGTTAAACGGCGGATCAACTCGGACTTCTCTGTTCGATGAAGGTCAATATCCTTTTTCAGAGTATCAACCTCTTCCTGCAGCCGCGCCTGATCAAATAGCATAGAAGTTAGATCATCAATCTCTTTATTCAGGAGAGTCATTTTGGTTGATACCTCATTCTGCTCACTTCTCTCTCGGTGAGAACAAGCCTCTGCTGCAGCAGCAACCGCATCATCCCTCTCCTTCTTGAGCTTTTCAACTTCATTGCGCAGAGAGATTTTTTCATTATTATCCCAATCACAAACCTCTACAAAGCGCTTGCGATCGTCTGCGTGTTGCGCAGCAGCAACATCATACTTACGCTTCCTCTCAATCTTGGCTTTCGCCTTGTCACTTTCCAATCATCGCGCTCCTTATTCATACTGCGCCATTCGCGCACGAGTATGTTAATTGTGGAGGAGGCGAGGGCAGACTCTTGTAAATATGCTTCATAGGTAGCCTCATGATTTTTATCCTCTTGGGTTTCACCTCTGCCGGAGGAAAAATACCTTTATACCATTCCCTACAAGAGCGCCAGTCGGTGAAGACATCACCCTGCTTTACTTTCCACACAGGCTGTTGGATTTCAGATGCCCTTTTCTCTGAGTAAGATCGATAATAAAAATCCCCAGGCGTCTCCTCAGGGCGAATGGGCGATTCCTCATCAGAGTCATCAAAGGAGGGCATAAAGCCTTCGCTTTGTGTTGAAGGGCCAGTGCCTTTAGATATAAACTCTAGAGGCTCCGTAATAGGGGTGGACGTTTTTTCTGGCTCCGCAGTTGAAGTCCTTTTCACCCCAACAACTGAAGTAGTATCTTTAACCTGCTCGCCAACAGGGTTCTCAGCATCCATTTGTTTAGGCTCTTCTTCTGGAGCCGCCTTCTCAATGTTTTTGGAATAATGGGGTCAGAATTAAAAATGGGTGCGCGTGGCTCCACATCTACCCCTTCAATATTCTCAGACCTGCGCAGTGATGGTATAGACGAAGATGATACCGGCACAGCCTTTACAATTTTCTCTGTACAAATAGTCATGTGTGTCAAAACAAAGAAGCTGCACAACTATTAGTAAAAGAGTGCACGAAAATAGTTATACCAGGTGAAAATTTCTTTGCGAAGGCTTCCAGATTGCCTTTCTTTCCTATGCGCAGCCGTATAACCTTTTTTGGCGGAGACGGTGGTAAAGTCTTAGACTCCTTTCTCTTCTTGGAAGTGCGCTTCAACGCCTCTTCAGGACTTGAACGGATCTCCAAAGGATCATCTGGGTTCGAAGCAGGAAGAGAGGAGGTGTGGATGGGTTCTGGTTTTGGTTTCCTCAAACCTACAGGCGCAAGACCCTCTAGTGAGTCTGACACCACCACATAATCACACCAAGAATCAGATACGAGATGCGTACCTTTCTTGCCCGCAGCCTTAGTAGCAGCAGAAGGCTTACTTTTCTGGTCGGGCTTGGTGGAGGTTGGCGCAGTAGTAGCAGCAGCAACAGTTGGTTTTTTCTTCTTCTTTGATTCAGGGCCTATCCCCAAGTTTAACAAATCACCTACATAATCATTAATGGAAAGAAAACGTTGCGCCATAAGTTACATTACAATATTACTTAAAGAGTTGATACTTACAAGTAATATTGCAATAACTAACTCAGGCTTTACGCGATGTGACTTACCAGTAGTGGCAGTGGGCTGCGCGTTCAGATCTTCTTTCTTAGGGATTTCAAAATTCCCCAAAATCTGATCTAACCAAGGCTCTTCATTTTCCTCAAGAGGCACAGCAGCCATCTTCCCATTATCCCTCTTATACGCCACCATATATAACGGCGCAACTATTTTGCAGAACACAATAATAAAACTTCATCAATATACAATATTTACGAAAGATTGTTCTAAAAAGTATAAGTTACTTACCAGCTCCATCTTCAGTGTAAACCGGTTTCTCTTGTCTTTCCTTCTTCCAGAGGATGCTCATACCTGCAACAATTAAGGCCCTCTCTAGCAATATAATGTTGAGCACATCTTTTATGTTTTGATACCACACTTCGTTGGTTGGGATGGCCAAGGTCTCCAACTCTATATCCTCTGCAGCCCTGAAGGTCATCGCCATCGGGATAACCGCCGCTTTCACGAAGAAAAACTTTTGTTTCCAGTCATGGTAAGATTTGGGTGGCACTACTATCAAACGTTTGGCTTGCACACGTTGTTGGAACGAGTAAAAGCCTAAAGAACAATTAGGCTGGTAAAATACATGAAACTTCTCCACCGTCAGTATAATTTGCATCGACCGGTAAACAAACTCGAAGTGCCGGATTCTCACCATACCTATCGGGTTCAGTTGAAAATATGAAACTTGTAGAAGTCAAGAATCTCTAACATAAAGTGGGTCACCAGAATCCTAAAATTGCCCTCAGCAAAATAATCATAAAATAGTGTAATATAACCGGCCGGAGCATCCGCCGCCGTGGCACCCTCAGTTGGGTAAAAAGCCCCCCAGGACTTGGCAAAAAGAAAATTGTCAATCAAAGCATCAAAGTATGCTTTCCCCCACTTTAACGGAGGCAGGGCAGGAGTCGCCGGAGCATCAACTCTCCCAGAACTAGATCCGGTCGCCATAGAATCTTGGCAAAAAGAAATCTCGAAGGAAAGGTTTCGAAGAAAATAGGAAGGCGATCGGAATTTCTGCGGTTGCCGGAATATACAAACATAAGATTATTCTCTCTCTAGAATATGATCTGATGAAGAAGCAAATGGATCGACGTTCCCTTTATATACTAATCGTAATTAATGCGAGATATGACTGCAGCGACTTTCGCGACAGTCACACATCCCCAGGTAACTGCAGGGGCGAGTGGGGAACAGTAATCGCCCCACGCGCGCGAGTGTTGCCGACTTATCATTAAATGCAGTAAGGCACGTACTGTTGACAACCTGTCAACAGTATCACCACGTCTTGGGAACGTGCGTGTTCACCAACTACACTAACTAGATGAGCGACACGTGTCCAAATATATTTGAAATTCAAACACTTTCCAAAAAGATCATTTGCGATACGTCACCAAGAAAGCATAAAGTAACAAAAGACTAACACTTGTACAGCACACGTGGCGACAACAGATAGATCACAACTGTGATATCTTCTAGAAGCCACTAACACCCAATCGTGCAAGCATCTTTTCGGTTATAACCAATTGCCACATGGCAGCATCTGGGGAGATTGGGAGATCACGGTGATAGCATGCTCACATCAATAAAATATAGTGATCTCATGACGACACGTGGCACCTCCCTAACCGTTGATGAGCTCACGATCCGTGTGCACTAACGGATAACCACAACTTAACGGAGTGGCGAAAGATTCCGTTAAGATTAACATCTCTCATTTTGGCGCCCAAACCCCGGCTATAAATAAGTAACTTGGACTACAAGTAGAAGGTGTTCACTCTCAACTACTATCTCTCTTACTATACTTTACTTCCGACTACCTGTACTTATTATCACGCCGGAGGGTGGTCACGGAGAGAACCCCCTTCTCACCGTGGCGAGCTAACGGTGTTCTGTTTTGTAGGATCAGTTGGAGTACTGTTACATTCATCATCGTGAAACCAAATGAAGGATTAATCCCTTTATGCAGTGCCCATTCCATAGATCTACTTAGATTCGGTCTAGTTGATCTAGGGTTTCTTCAGTATCCTACGTATCCATGCAGATTATCTTGTTGCACGTACGGGGGTTCAAACCTGTATCCGTAATCCGGATACACTTGATGTGCCAGGTAATATGGTTCATCAATAGGTGGAGTCGGGGCCTCGTTCAAGTCTGGCAGTTGTATTTTTTTATTAACAGGGACGCCAGACACAACCTCCTCCTCCTCATTAGCATCATTTTCTTCCCATGCGTCATTAGAATAGCGATTAAAGAAATAATTCCCGTCCCAAAATGATGACATTTTATCCCCACCGAATTAAGTATACAAAGAAATTGTGGAAGAATGAGAGTAACTGTGAATTCGTAGGCAGAGATGGATGTCTAAATACACTTTGAAATTCATCTTTTTTATCAGTCTCGTATAGCTCTATACTCTGCGTATAGCTTTATTCACGTGCCTAGACAACATCGTACCTTGTCAAATCTGTTTGACATACGCTGCGTATAGATCTATCCGCAGCGTATATAGTATTGTACACACGCTGCGTATAGGTCCATACGCAGCGTATGTTAGACAGATTTGACAAGGTACTTGGTTTGACTGTCTGGTCGTGTACCTACTCCTTATCTACACTGCGTATAGGCCTATACGCTGCGTATAGGTGAAACTATATACGCTGCGTATAGACCTATACGCAGCGTATATAACCCCTAAGTGTGCAAATAGGCAAGGCTGGTATGCAAATAGTTTAAGCCTTAAATAATTTGTTAGATTTAGTAAGTGAGTTTGTAATTCTGAAAAAAAAAAGTAAATTGTACAACATGGCAGAAAAAATGTGTCTAAGCGCTAAGGCTACAAAGTAGTGAAATGGAATTTTTGCACACATTATTGAAGTAATTTAAAAAAGAAAAAAATGTGGACATTTTAGTTAAATGTGTATTTATAACAACTTATTTGAGATCATGTTTCGATTAGGTTGTTTGTGAACTATTTGCAATTGACATGTTTAAGTTCAACGGGAGAACATATCCATCTAATGGGTGAGATATCACATTTATTGTTGTCTATTAAACATGCCTGGGAATATCTTTTCCAAATTTATTTATGTTTTGGCAATTTTGTGTGACGTTTCACAATCTTATGAGATGTTCGAATGCCGGCCCTTGATACCAACGGGAGATAAGCCACATGTCATTTAGTATATTGTAAATCCACATATCATCTCGCGAGACGTAGAGTCTCATTATTTAAACTTTGCAAGATCAATGACTATTTTAATACAAACGGATAGCTTTTTTACTAGGTATTTTAATGTTATTTTTGTAATTTTCCAACTCGATAATAAAGAGTAATTATAACTAAATGAGTTAATTACTTTTTTCGTCCCTGTGGTTTGTCAAAAATCACTATTTCAGTCCATTAGTTTAAAAATTACGATTTCAGTCCATTTGGTTTCACTTTCGTAACCATTTCAGTCCATGTGGTTTCACTTTCGTAACCATTTCAATCCATTTATTCTGTAAGTACAGGGACTGAAATGGTTGCGAGGTGGACTGAAATGGTTACGAAAGTGAAACCACAGGGACTGAAATCGCAATTTTTAAACTAATGGACTGAAATAGTGGTTTTTGACAAACCACAGGGACGAAAACACTAATTAAGTGTTTTCGTCCCTGTGGTTTGTCAAAAACCACTATTTCAGTCCATTAGTTTAAAAATTGTTATTTCAGTCCCTGTGGTTTCACTTTCGTAACCATTTCAGTCCACTTCGCAACCAGTTTAGTCCCTGTACTTACAAAATAAATTAATTCACTTGGATTTTCTTTTTATCAAATGCCTAAAGTACCCTCTGTTACATACAACATAGAACTACTATTTGGACCCAATTTACTACCATCAATGATAATGGGTAAGCTGGACCTTTTACCAGTAAATTCTTTCAGAAAATGGTGTTGTATTTTGATGGGGTTATAAATTTGATTCTCCTAGTCTAGTACATCATCAATCAATAGACTAAGAAGGAACAAATACTAGATTCTAGATGGAGGTACATACTCCATTAAAATGGTCCAAAAATCATTACAAGAGGTTTATAGTTTATAGGTTAAGGGTACGGGCCGTATCTGACCATTTAAGGACCTCTGAAAAATAGCGATGTTGAGGTTCTTCAGTGGTCTCATGTCTAGGACCACAAGATCATTTTGTTATAGTAATGTTGAAAGGTGATAACTAATCTTATGGTTATGTCTAGGACCACAGAGTCAGAATGTTATAACTTGTGTTCAATGTGAGAATTAATGGCTTTTGGTTGTAAATTATTAATGCAACACGTTTTGGAAAACCGACAACGAAGGAGGCATGGGTGGCGTGGCCGGTGAAGCTGATTATCACCCACACGTCTCCTTCATCGTTAATCTTATATGAACTTGGTGGCAGCTTTGGCGGCAGCGGCAGTAGTGGTAGTGGTAGTGTTGAACACTGGTGGTGTTGATTCTTGTCTTCTTGATTACAACTAAAAATTTGTGTATTATATGGTTTTATACCCATTTTTAGCCTGGAGTCTTGTGTATTGTGTTGGATTCTGAAACCTTGTTCTTTTGTTTGATTCATTGTAGTAGTACAATCTGAAGATGTATTCATCTTTTGAAAACATGGGTATATGTTTATTAGAAATAATAATAATAATGTTATATTAATTTGAAGAAAACTAGGGCTTATAAAATGCTGGAAACGATGTCTTGTACAATTTGAACAAATGTAACTTCGCAACCGAAAGAAGTTGTCCGGTTTGAAATCCAAACGGTTTGCTAATTTATCTGGTTTGAAACTTGGAACCAGATGTATAAACTAAACATGTCGTACTTTTTTTATTTCTTTATTCGGTTACAAAATCCATTTTTTGTACAAAATGTACAATGTCATAAAACATCACAATTTCAGCCTAAAACACACTCAAAACCCACAAAAAATAGAGTAAAGATCACTAAAACACAATATCCAAACCCTAACGGTCCATGAAAACTTCAAACACACCATCAAAGAACTATGAATATAAACACAACATTATAATCAACATAAAACACATTAATATTAGTCATTCGATAATCAAAGCCTTATCATCCAAAAACACAACACAAAACCCACAAATATGGCGTTTTAGAAATCTTCACTTTGTTATTTGCGAGTTTTGAGTGTATTTTATGGTTGGCATTATGGTGTTTTATTACTTTTTACACTTTGTAAAAAATGGACTTTGTAGGCAGTTCTCACCCTATATATAAGGAACGGTATTTTATTAATTTAAAATTTTTAGTGTGACTTACTAATTCTGAAAAGGAAACTAAAAAAATCATTCATGAAAGCATCAAACCAAATCATTATATTTGATAAACCGACCGGACTTGCTAACCTACCAAATTTGAACGGTTTGGTTTGTCATTCCTTGAAATCGTAGTTAACGGTTTAACCTAGAATTTTTATCACCGTAACCATGTACATCCCAATAATATAATTTTACATGGTTTGACGTCTCCTAGCATTAAATATATAAGTTTAAAAATGATACAATACTGACCATACAAAATCAACCTCAAATTCTTTATACATAAAAAGGCATAAACACTTGACTTTTTAGACCACAACTTATGTCCCCCCATGTTGCATTTCATTTTTAAATCCTATGGCGTGTTCTCAAAAACTTGTTCATCCCTTGCACTTGTGCTTTAATTCGTTTGCACCTTGTGCATTAACACAAGTACATAATACCAATATCGACATATACCCCATGGCCCATATTGGTCTTTATGATCTTAGTCGACCCCAACCCACCTCGCAACTAGCCACTTTTGACCACCATTAGCGAGTGGTCGTATTCCATCTTAATGCTACTATTGGATTTTGACTGCTCGTTATGTAACACCGTTAAGCAAAGCCATATAGTCACTAGTTGCGAATTTGTGATATGACGATGAACATCAATAAACAAAATCCAAAGAGAAGACAAGCAAATCAAGTGATGGCCCCATAAATGTCGTGTGATGGCTCTACAACTTGATTCAAACAATCAAATAATCGTTGTTGTGTATTATAATAGACCTAAATTATTGCCTTGTTCTTTTTCGATTTTGAATAAATATCTATAGCTTTTGCATAAAAAGTTAAGTTAGAATTGTATGTGTTTATTTGATAGTAACAAGATCGGGTTATCACTTATTTAATTGTTGGTGTGTGATTTGTTGTCTGTCGATTTGTATGTAAATTGTGGTGGGGGTCTTGGTCCCTTGGACCTTCACCAGTCATCTCTAGGACAAGAAGTCACCATTAATGCAAGTTCAAACAACTTTTCAAGTGTCCACATTATGCTTTATTTTATTTTATTTTCTTTTCTTTTTGTTTTTAATGATATTGGAGAAAGATGCTTAAGTTTATGTGTTTATAAAATGGTAAAATATTTATCAAACTGTATTTTTTTACGAGAATTTTGAGCCGAACAACTATAGTTTTGGTTTGGTGATTACAAACCACATGGGCCGGATTCGGGGACTGACCAGTTTGAACCAGATTTTTTTTCTTTCTTTCAAAACATGGTTTCAGTGAATAGAAACCGCATTGGTCAGGTTTGGGGACTCACCGGTTTGAACCAATAAATTTTTGTTTTTTTTCAAAAACATTAGTTTGTATTAAAGGTTTTGGAATGATAAAGATGGATGATAATAATAATAATACACAAAGATTCCTGCGTATTCTAAAAATGCAAGATAAACATAAATGTAATAAAATTCAAACAATAGGTGTAAGTTTCAAGCCAGATCGCCACAAACAAGCTACGAATCAAACGGTTGACTTGCTTCGTTTTAAACGTTTCAATCTATTTCAATGATTTATGGAAATACCATATCGATAACTAAACAAATCAATATCACTTGTGAAAAATATTCAAACTTTTAGGCCAGATAAATGAGGTTACAAAAACCTATTTTTCATTGCATTTTTTTATAATTAATTTAAAACATTAAATATTTAAGAGTTGTACTACATTGAATAATTTTGTGGGAATGAAAGGTCCTTGTCAACTGTTGGCACTTACTAACTCTCGTTATCAATCCATATGAATATGATCATCAAAGTAAATTTTTACAAACTTCAGGTGTTTCCAATCAAACAAACGTGTTGTTTTTCAAGTTTTAATCTATGACTATTAGACTATAAGGTGTGGACGAGCTTAAAATTGAGCGTTATTCGACACGTGGAGGACTTGTCAGTGCACGTTAAAAAGGGGTGTGGTGCAAAAACGGGAGGTGTAGGACGGGGCGTAGAAGAGTGACGTTATTCTACACGTGACACACTTTTTTTATTGTCAAATTATATTTTAAAATTATATAAAATCTATTTAATTTAAAAAAACAATAATAATAATTAAACAAGTTATCCTTATATAAATTTCTGAAACATTACATAATTTAAAAATAAAAACTTTACATAATTTAAAAAACGAATAAAATAAAAAAAGATTACATAATTAAAATAAAACCTAAAAATTAAACATTATTAAATAAAAAAATCTAATAATCTGTCACACCCAAACACGTCTGAGTTCACGGTTCAGGATGTGTCACCCCTATGGACACAAAAGTGTTGGAAAATTCTTCCCCAAAACAGACCACTCGAGAGATTATGCGGCGTGTAGTGGCTAAAGGCTTCGACCCCACGACTCGCACATTGTGATATCTTCTTCGCTTCACGGAATCGTTGCCACTTTTCGGATTTTTGAAGTTGAAATGGATAGAGAATTGAGAGAATTTTGAGTGAAATGTTAGAGTTTTTTTTTTTAAAAAAAAAGAAAGAAGATGGTTGTATTATATTATATTATATTATATTATATTATATTATATTATATTATTATTATTTTATTTTATTATTATTATTATTATTATTATTATTATTATTATTATTATTTTAAATAACAACTTCTTTGCAATACGTTACTTTTGATGCTTTTCGTTTTGGCCACATCTTTTTTTGGGTTTTTACTAAAACACTTCTTTTAGTTTCTTTCTTTTTTTTACGTTTTTTTGTTACTTCAAAACTAAAACTTAATATATTTACTGTATATTACATTTAGCAATCTTCATGAAGAGTTCATTTGTTTTTCTTCCCTTTTTTTGTTTTTTGTGTATTTGTATTTTGTATACTATCACCGCTCAATTTTTAATATTAATACTTACAACCACTTAACTTTTAAAAAACTATGTAATCAAGTTTTGTGTGTTTATTTTTATATATGTGTCGATGTAAATTCAAGTTGATCTACGTTCCGACGTAAATTTTTACATGTTAATTTTAATTCAAGTTGATATACGTTTCAACGTAAATTTTTCCTAGAAATGAGTTGGGTCAAATATAATATGTTATGCTTATTATTATGTACCGTTTCAATTGGTAATTTTTTTTCTTCCAGAAATGAGTCAGGTCAAATATAATACGTTTTTATTAGACAGTATAAATTTGAGATACTTTACGTTTCAACGTCGCCGCAATACTCTACGTTTCCATTTAAATTTTGTTAAAAATTGGGTCATCCCCGCCGCAAAGCGCGGGTGTAACCCACTAGTTTATTTTTAAAAAGTAAATTTTCTTAAAAAAAAAATAAAAATTAGCTTTGTGTGGCAATGGCTACTGGCCACGCGCAATGAAACGTGCCACGTAGACGCTCAAAGTGCCTCCACGACGGTGAAAACTCACCCCTCCAACTCCACGCCGTACTCCACACCGTTGACAGGCCGGTGTGCACGGCGTAGAGATGTCACAACGCCGAAAAAGAACGCCCATACCGTGTGATCTTACATTTTTCCCCAATTTTATAGATCGTAAAGAAAAAGAGTACATTTATCACATTATTCAGTTGCGAGCGTTCATGTGTTAATTGTGTTCTACATACTGAAAAACTATGCTTTTAGTCAATAATTAGATGTTAATCATCCAAACTGAGAGATGGTAAAAGCATCACATGATTACAATTGCATGTAATTGTTCCTTATCATATGTTACAACAAATCTGTTCATAATGATAATCACTTATTTTGTCTTGCTTTATGTGTAGTTTATATATTGCATGTCAGACAAATGAAACAATAAATATAAGAGATGAGATGTCAACTCAGTGATAAAAAAAGTTACATTTTTACTATAACTAGTAATAACACCCGTGTGTTTTGCGACACGGGTACATCGCAAACACCGAATAGTTAGTCCAAACGTTATGTGATCCGTTAACCATATTAAAACGCGTGTTTCGGCGTATCCGATTGAACTCAATATAACCTATATAAGCATTGCGATTAGATCAAAACTTAAAGTAAATTGAGTTCATACATAAAATAAGCAAGAAAACATATTACATCGAGACATAGACCAACTCGAATTTAGACCAAAACGTACATAAAAATATGCATGTAAAAAATGTTTTTTTTAAACTAAAACGTATTATATTCGACTTAACTCATTTCCAGAAAGAGTTTATGTCGAAACGTAGAGCAAATATAGACACACCCCGCGTTGCGGCGGGGCGTAAAACAGTGTCAAATAGTACCAATGTCACACAACCGTCATCGACCACCAACACTGACTCGACCTAAGATCTGCGTGTTGCGATGAACCTGTCAAACATGAAAAAATAGACGTAAAAACGTTGAACCACACATGCGCGTTGCGCCATGTTAACTTGCAAATTTTGAAACATAACATAAAAAAGTTGGACCACACTCGTACGTTGCGTCGTGTTAACTCGAAAAATTTAGAACTATACGTAAAACGAAAATTTTTGTAACATCCGTCAAAAACCGGGTTAACCAAACCCGCTTCGTTTATTAACCGAACATCCAGTTAAAATTTTCGTTGCGTATTTAATGCTCAAATTAATTTAATACGATACATAATTAATAAATATATTATAATTTAAAAACTATAATTAATAATTTATAATAAATAATGAAATAAAAATTATTTGCAGACGCCGGGTTTCGAACCCGGGTCTCCATCGAACCCACACGCAACACACACCACTGAGCTACACACATTGATTGGTTTTTATTCAAACAATTTAATTGATATATACAAACAAGGAACAAACCTGCGATTCAAAAAGGGCGGAAACCAGTAACTGTCGAAAACGCAATCAAGCTCAATTAACGATTTCCTTACGATTTAACGAGTGTAACTGATGATAAACGTCGGTTATAACTGAAAAACCTTAAAGCCACTCATTCAAATCGTCAAAACCATAACCGTATGATTTTGGAATTCGAAACCGAAAATATAATTCAATCCGAGTTATACTTTATTCATCATTTGAGCTAGCGAGTTTATCAAGCTTACTCTCTCTAACTCGCTCAGAAAACCTCGCCGCAAGTCGCCGGAATCCTCTGCAAGTTAACCGGAAGTTATCGCCGGAAAACCGAATTCATTTCATCCCTTCTGCTTACTCTAAAATAAGACTTTTAGAGCTCATACCGAAATCACCCACACTCACCTAAAACTCCCTGAAGAATCTCTGTCGCAAAAAATACATCGCCGGAATTCTCTGCAAGTCGTCGGAATTCTCTGCAAGTCGCCGGAAAACCGAGACTTACATCAAAACGGTAAATACCTCGACTCTTTCGGTTTCAATCCATTGTTAGACTGTTACTAACTTCAATCCATCAACCAGAAACAATCCCAGACGACGTAGCCGGAATATTCTGCTTTCGCCGGAAAACCTCTGGAATTTCCAAAATCACGCTGTGAATCGGTATAATCATTCAACCCTTCTGATAATCATTATTTAGTAACTCAATTTCACATCTAACCGATTAAAACTGTTAATTGATCCGAACAGACGGAGTTCACAAAACAGAGCCGACGATCCTTGCCGGAGTTCTGAGAAAGACATCTGTTTCGGTACATTCATTCCCAAAACCCTCTCTGTCCATCACATTTCAATTGCTTATAAATTTCGTTAATCGAATCAAACAAGAACAGTTGAATAATCTTTGTCTGTGTCTTTGAACGAGGAAGATGAAGTCGAACTTATGTATAAGTATAATTAAAACCAGATATTAAACCGGGTTAGACACACAGTCCAGCGGTGGACTGTGTGCAAACGATTAACACACGTCTCGAGTTCGATCCTTGACACAACCTCACTCTCTGAAATAAAAATGTTCTTTTTAAACCGAACCGGATCAACTCGCTGTAAGATGTTAAGTATAATAAAAATCAGTATATTAACCAAGTTAGACACACAGTCCAGCGGTGGACTGTGTGCAACACTAAACAACAGGTCCCGGGTTCGAGACCTGTTGTGTGCACCGGTCCGATATAATTAAATCCTTTTTAAGAATAAATGATTTCTGATTAAATTAAATAGTGTATAAATTTAATTAAAAACAGAAATATTTCGGGTTAGACACGTAGCTCAGTTGGTAGAGCTGCGTGCACGCGTACGGGAGGTCTCGGGTTCGAGCCTCACCCAGCGCATACATACGCAAGTCCGAACCGGTCAAACAGTCAAACGGTCAACGGTCAACTGGTCAACGGTCAACTGGTCAAAAAGTCAAAAATTTTTATTTTCTTTTATTTATTTATTTTAATTAAAAATCAATTAAAAATACTTAAAAATAATATTTTTAAAGTTAGAAAACTTCTTTGAACTCACAAAAATAAACCTAACAATCCCATTAAGAACACTAATTAAAAATACTAATCTCAAATAAGAGTTTATTTATTTATCGAACTATTATGTTATTATTTAGGTTAGTTCCCTTGCCGATTAAATCCGAATTCGTGCGCATTCATCATCAATCCAAGAAACGCACCCATTGTGAGTGAATCTCTACAAATTCCCCTTTTTAATCACGTTTTTGGGGTGTATCATGTGTCTTATTATTTATTACATTTAAACAATTGTGCATTCATCATATCCATGATCAAATGTGTATTCAATATGTTTCAACTGTTTGTGTGGTTAATGTTTAGATTAAATTTATCATTTTCAGTACATACATTATCATAGGCCGCCGCTCCCCATTACCTATGAGCGTGAGCCGTTCCCCATTACCTATGAGCGTGAACGAGGCGTTGCCAACATACGATCGGCTCCGTTTGATTGAGCCTTGATCGCACATACATTCATCATATGCCGTCTGTTCCCCATTACCTATGAGCGGAACCGTTCCCCATTACCTATGAGCGTGAACGTGACGTTGCCAACATTTACATTATCATTCATGTCATATATTTATGCAAGGTGGTTTGTTATTGTATGTTATTGTTTGTTATTGTTATTGTTATTGTATGTTTATTTACGTTTGCTCACATATGATTATTGCACAAATTTTCCATATTAAATACAACAAGAAATAAATAATAAATGTTTTCTAACAAGGTTCACTCGCCAACTTTTGTTGATCCAAAAACCATTTTACACTTGATACAGGTGGACAGGATGAAGCAAGGAACACATAGGAAAGTGCCTTAGAAGAAAAATAATGAAGTCTAGAAAATGTATAGAACATGTTGTATTTGTATGATTTGATTGTATGATTTTCTTTAAAATTGTAATAATAAATATGAAACATTATAATAAATGTCATGAGCTTTGATGAAAACCCAATCATGCCCCGATCACCTTTTTCCGCTATGGGTCGGGGTTGTGACAATTTTGGGTAAGATGAAAAGTATAGGGACAAAAGTGGTGAAGTTAAATTGCAAATAATGAAAAGTTTTGGGTTAAAGTTAAAAAAAAACAAATTATTGAAGGTCCGTGATCAGGCGGTTCTAGACGGAAGTTAGTGCGTAAACGTAACCGATTCGGTAGAATGTTATTACAGAAAGGAGTAGAAACAGAATGCAGCAGAAGTCTTCATTCATACCGAAAGAGCATACATCTTTAAGTTCAGCTGCCGGAGTTCCTGGAGAGAATCCGGCAGCACCTCCTCGCAGGGATTGCAAAAACTTGAATGACAAAATAAACACACACCCATATACAGGGTTACAAGTTCGCCCGGAATGTGTCATGGACAAGTTCGGGCGAACTTGACCATCACATGCCAAGTTCGCCCGAACTTGTTCCCATTTTCACTATACGCTCCGTATTTTGGTCGTGTGTTCGATTCTAACCTATACAATATTCAACACACGCTCAATCTAGCTTATTCGACAAGTGACGAACACAAAACGCATTAACAATTATGTAGGGTTAAAATTGTAAAAGATAAAAACATTTGGGTTAAAAATAAAAAATTAAGTTTTTTTTTTTGAAAAAACCCCAAAGCACAAGTTACAACCACTTATGCCTAATTTTTTTGCTTATTAAGAGTATTTAAATATTATAGTGTTATGTTTATCAAAACCTAATATGTTAAGCTGTACTATTTGAACATTTATGGGTGTGTCAACACCAACTTAGCCGACATGGACGGCAAAACTGGCCTTTATGCAGGGCCGGCTCTTGGGCCGGTCAACCCGTTCCGTCGCTCAAGGCCTAAATTTTCAAAGGCCCAAAAGGTTTTTATAAGCTTTTATATATATAGTAAAGTATATATTTAGTATATGCATTCATTTATTAAACATAAAAGTGTGTGGTTGTGGAGTGGAAGAAATCATCTTAAAATAAAGTAGAGGTCTCAAGTTTAAGGCTTGGCTCCACCACCAAAGATTTTTTTTTAATTCATTATCTCTTACCATAATTTTTGGCTCAGTTTTTTTGTTTCCCCCAAGACCTAAATTATTTTAAGAGTTTTCGGAGACGGCTCTGCCTTTACGGCCACATGTTTCTTCTTTATGTTGTACTCTTATTGGTATATTAGTTTACCTCATTTCCTTAGTTATAAGTGAAATATTTTTTAACCGTTGTTATTTATGCCACTGAAACTTACTTTGGTGTTGCGTGTATTGTCTTATTATGATGTCGATCTCGTCATTTCATCATCATATCTCGTCACTTCAGTTATTATGAATCACATAATACAATGATTGAACTTTTTGACATGAGAGTTGTAATAGAATTCTTTCTATACTCACATGAACTAATCTAACAAAAATTAATTAAGTGGTTAAACCACAAGATAACAACATTGAATACCTATGGTATTCTTCACATGTGAGAATGCCAAGAATAAGTAGTTTAATTGGATAATTCACAGAGAAAACATTAAGAAATATGCAGTTATGCTACGACAACGTGTAAGAGATCAGACTAACGACTTCCCTTTCATATGTACGGAACCATCACAACGTTTCAGTTGGCATTTAATGGTTGATGATTATAATTGTCGACAGTTGTTTAGTTACATTAGCAGAAAAAACCCTTAGCAAAATCTGTATCACTAGTAACTCAGTTATTCCTAATTGCCCAACTTGCCATTGATGCACTAGTGACCAATTACCAATGCTCGTAGTTGCTAATGATCAAGAATAACTTACTAGTGATGCCATCTGCGGATGATGGACTAAGTTGCTACTTACCGATACAACTTACAGCTAACCATTGCCCTAATAATCAAGTAGGAATGATGATCAATATTTATGCAACTTTCCAATAGTCATGCAAATTTAAAGCAACTTCCACTAGCATTTTAATAAGTGATGTGTTGCTGCAAAATACATCTGATTTTCCTTGTAATTGTATATGTTTTGAGTCATTTTAGTGTTTTTGTTAGTTTTTAGCTTTTACTTTGTGGATTAATGTTTTCAGGTGTTTGTTTGCAAAAAGAGTAGAAAACGAGTCTAAGTAATGAAGAAACGAGCACACGAGGAAAAACTACGCAAAACAGTGCGTTAGAAAAGAATCTGGACTTCAAATGGTCGTATCTTGAGCAAGAAAAAGAGTTATAGAGTTTATAATATATGAATCTTAATTGTTTCGACGAAATGAATCCAAATATAAGGTTTGTGGCCTTAATTCTAATGGGACGGGCCATACTCTCTTTATGGGTCGAGTAGTAGCGGTGTGATTATTGGGTTCTACGCCTTAGTTATGTGAGTATGGGCCGTACTTCCTTTAAGGGTACTGATTGTACCCGGCCATGTAAAAACCCTTGATTCCAGTATTTAAGTACCATGACGGCAAAAAATGGGGATATTACCCGAGGCAACTATTTTCGAAGGAATTAAAGATTTCGAAAAGATTTTAAGCAAGGAGAAGTTGTCCGGGATCAAGAATTGGAGTTGGAGTTGCAAATCAGATTGGTTAACATTATTCGATTTATGTTTTGCAAACTCTTTGTTTTTCCAGATTGTTAAACATCATGTTGATGAATTTTGAGTCTTGTTTTCTATTTTTAACCATGATTGTTGGCTAGATCTTGATAATACGTAGGTTATGGATGAATAATTGTTGACTATTGGTACTTTTCTCGGTTTTATGGTTTTTATTAATGGATAACACTTTTGTAAATAACTTATTTATGATTGACCTGATGTGTTTGTATACTTTGAATTAATTTATGATTAACCTTTGTTTAATATGTGTCTTGTTGAATGTCTTTCAGTTATAGATGCATATTAGGTCATCTACTTTGTATTTGTGTCTAGTTTATGGTTACTAGATCTAAGTTTCTATAAGAACATTTATTGGGAGTTTAGAAGATCTTTGTATTCTACATATCTAGATAGCTAATAGGTGATAGATAGTCAGTTAGTCTATAGTGTTATGTGTTTAAGTGTAAAGATTCTGACATAAATTAGTGTCATTTCGAGAGTTCTTAGGTTACCCCTTGCATCATAGGATGTATTAAGATAGTGAGACTAACAGGTAATCTATCCTTTGGGTACATTAGTGTTGTGAGGGAGACTGGCAGGTAATCCGAACCATCGGTGAGTTTCACACACCCCTTAGGGTTTCCTTTTAGGTCACACTCGGAGAATGATCAGAGATCCACTAGGTTGTCTAAGGGTGTTGTATTCTAAGATCCTGGTTCCATCATAGTTTCCATAACCAAGAAAAGTCCAAGAGTCACAACTAGGATTCCTGACCTTCGTAGTGCTTTTCCCACTCTTGAAAATACACAATTTGTTGAGAAAGTGTGGTCGGATTGAGAAAAAGTAACCTCCACCTGGAATCCAGATTACAAGTTTAGCACAAAAATTTGTTTACTGATTCAAACACCATATAGACATGTCATTGGGATTAATGACTTTGATTACCAATTAGGGTCAGGTTTGAACACTAACCATACAACCTAACAGTGCGTTAAGATATACCAACTACCCACCAAATTACCAACCCATAACGATGCAAGAAAATCGTCAATACGCTTATAACAGACAAATAGTTCAAATACAAATAATGTTTGCCAAAATCAACACAAGTGATGAAGATGTACCAGTTACAAGAATCAAAAAATAAAGTTAACTGTGCAAAACCTAGCAATCGATCATGCGGGGGAAGTCACAAGGGTTTAGTTGCGCATACTTGTCATCACAGCTTCAGTTCTTGATTGGAATTGAACATACATGAAGAATTCAGAAGATTCGGGTGAAAGATCTCTAGAAATCGCCTTTTTCTCTTCCTTAGTATGGGTGATCTGTTAGGTCAAATTAGGTCAAAAACACAATTTTCCACGTCAATGTCTCTTCGCGCCACACGACAAGACACCTGCACCCCGCTCATGGGTTTTTTTGTATGTTTTCAACTAATTTTGTACCTTAATTTTATATTCAGGTCACCGATAAAGTCGAAATATTTAATTGTATTAAAATTAAAAATTATAATGTATTAAATATCTATAATACCAATTTAAATTGTTTAATAGGTAGTTACAAACTTGTTGTACCCCACAAACAACATAACTTCTACATAAACACATAGCCCTATTAAAACTTCTAAAGTTTACTTCTGAGACATCTAAAACTCAAGATAGTTTCGAGACCTCTGAGTCTCCTTTTGAATATTCTCTTCCAAACATAAAATGTTTTATGAAGTTTAGAGATGATAGATTGTTTTTTTTTAACTACAAGCAAAACCCGGTTGTGTGAGCCAAGGGTTATGGTTCCACCTTCGTGGAGATGCACAAATTCAAATATTTTCGACCATTCGAACCAAATTTTGCACCTCCTTGCACGTGTGTAGGAGTTGAAACAAAACACAACTAAAGAGGCTTACCTAACATCTTGTTTTCTTACTTAAAACAACCCAAAGGTTTATACATCATCTTGTATGGGATAACTCCCCATCCAATTTCTAATTGCACTTCCATTTTAAACACATTACTAGGATCAATATCACATTCATTTAATCTTCATATTAGAGACACCTTAGCTGTACCAAATCTCTCTTCAAGGATATCACAAACCTATTAAATATAAAGACGTCTTAGCTGTACCGAAGCTCTCTTCAAGGATATCACAAACCTATAAATGTAATTAAGTTAACAATAATTTAAAAAAAAAATACTAAAAATCCTATTTTCATTATATTTTCCAACATATGAAACACCCAAGGATAAGACAATCGTGCGTAACGAACATGTAGATATTGCAAGAGGGATGGACATTCATATATATTTTCGGTATATCCATAATTGGCGTTCAAGACCTACCCGAATCTATACATTCTAAGAGCTAACTTATTAGCTTCAACCAATTAGATAAGGATCAAAGGCCGCGTTCTATAAAGATGGAAGTCAAGTATATGTAAACATAGACGAACATTCAACCATGACTAGGTCAAGGTAAAGGAAATATGATATAAACGCTTACTCATCAAAAGTGGTCACTCTATAAATGCCAAATGCCAAAAATTTTGCATGAAAGGATTGGTCACATTAAGTTATATGAAAGCTTAAAGCTCCTTGCGAAAAAAGAAATAAAAATGATCCAAAAATGATAATAAATGGGATCCAAGTATAACTTGTTATAAGGAGGACAAGATATCATTAGTTCCTTCCCGTGGAAGCAACAAGTTTTGGGTAATGACTATGCCCTTTCAAACCATGCCTATTGCTTTCACCGACTTTCTTTTGTCTTCCATTAGGGTATAAGAAGACATATAAAGTAACAAAATATGTTTGTCTTCCATTAGGGTATAAGAAGACGTATAAAGTAACAAAATATGTCAATCTTACACATCCAACGTTGTACTTACCCCTAAGGAACTCTTTGAGCACCTTATTGTTATAGTGGTCAATAGAGTTTGGACCAAATGGTAAGAGGCCCCATGGACTGACCCAGACCCACATGATGTACCAATGGTCCTTAAAACATTGTTTGGTGATATCGTAGCAAAATATATTAATGTCGTCACGATGATCCAAAATTGTTTGGTGATATTCGTACCAAAATATATTAATGTCTTCAAGATGATCCAAATTTGTTTGATGATATTCGTAGAAAAATATATTAATATGTTACTATATACATTTATGAGATAATTAGTGATACTAGAAACTAAGAGACTAGGTAAAAGCGATTAAACTTATGTGATAAAAACTAGCTTTGGTCACATTCAAGGGGAACTATTTAGTGATTTAAGTTTAAACACTTTTTCAAGTATATATGGACTATGTGATAAATCCTAGTAAAATTTCTAATAGTAAAACTATTTCTCATACTCGGCATAATACCCGTTGAACGTCGGACATACCCGTGCGTATTAAATATACCCATTTGTTTGTTAAAGAATTAGCGGTCCAGAGTTTTAAGTAACTTTTTTTCTTTTCATCTTAATATATCATTAACTCCAATAAATTAAAATATTGATATGATATATTATATTATATACATATCATAATCATCATAAAATATTTGAAATATTCAATCTATTAATGATATAAATCTCAAAACATAATTTTGTACTTCATAACATAAAAAATATAAAAACAAATCATCCAAATACATATCCTAAAAAAATAATTTGTATTCTATGTAATTACTAACTAAAATGAAACATTAATAGACAATGGTTAATGGATAATTAAAATTAAAAGTTATTGGGTATAGCCAATGGGGTGGTGGTCCATTGGTAAAGGCAAAGCCTTTAAAAACACTTAGGTGGAAAGGGGAAGGTCTTGGTTCGAGTCGCACAGACGACAGGGGATTAAAGAAATTAGTCGTTCAAAAAAAAGTTATTGGGTATATGGTTTCTGGTAATTGGGTCGGATATCACCTAGTCACATACTTATCCCATATCTATAAAATAATTGTTTTTCAATCATATACCTAAATACTTGTGCCATGACTTTATAGGCTAGTGGCATCCTGGGGTGGAATAAGGCTTTGGACCAATAGTTCCTGGTTTCGATTTCCACAAGGGAGATTTTCCTATATTTATTGGGTTTCCTCCTGAATTTGTGTATATGCATTATGCCTAGTGGAGATGGATGTGATCGGGTGATTCTGCTGGTGGTACGATGATACTATAATGGTCCGTCAGTAATCTAAATTTTTCGTTAAAAAAAAGATGTTTCAAATATTCCTATTGTCATCCCCAGGTCTTCATATAACAAACATGACTCTACAATTGGTTGATCTTAGTTTTAAACACTTTTCTTTAAATGTGTTTTTAGTATTAAATGATGATTGTCCCTTGAAATATCAATAGTTATACTTTACATTAATTAATTTGTTAATGATAATAAAAAAATTATTTAATACCTAAAAACCCCAATAAAGTTGATAAAAGTGAGAGGTGGGGAAGGTTAATCTAATTGGACAAGTCATGGCTTAGGTGCCACACCTAGAGCAACATCCATGGACCAAGGAGACAAATTAGATTCAATGGCCAAGAAGCACACCCATATGGGGTTGCACCACTCGTTGACCACCCTTCCGGCCCCCCATTAATTAACAATTCATCTTCAACTTTTTTAATGATCATGCAGAATTAGGATGATTATAAAGGTTATCAAACTAATAAAACAAAATTTCAAAAGATATAATCTTAGTACACTTAGCTTTAGTCATTTTCAACCTTTTTTATGGTTAAACGAGGAGTATTTTTATCCTTAAATATAACACGTGTTTATTTTATGTATTTTTATCCTTATTAATTCACCGGTTTATTATCATTCAAAATGTTATCATCGTAATTTATGACGAATCATTCTTTGTAAAGTTGCACTCACTTGACAGTAACTAAAATCACCTTAAATGAAATCTTATTTGAAATCTAATCCATAAAATTCACCAGAGATTCACCTGTAATTTTCAACATATGCTTAGAATATCATAACTTTTAGTTTTTTAGGTTTTCTTTAAACGGCAGAAGATTCTATGATATATAAGGGTCATAAGACAGTAAAAACCCAACATAGTACAAAGAAAATAAACAACAAAAAAATCACGACAATCCATCAGGTAGTGACAAAGTTGGATCTAAATTGAATCTTAAAATCCAACCCGTTTGTAACTGGATTCAAATCATGATAAATGAAACATGTAAATATTTCACCATGTATATTATTCATTATTGTATTTTGTCGAGTTAATAAATTATACAACCTTCAACTACACCAACACCTTCCAAACAACAACCCATCCAAACTACACCTCCATTCTAAGCGAGATCACCACCTAAATGACCACTTAGTCCAAAAGACACCCCATGCCCACTCAATAACATCGATAACCCTCCAAAACCCAACCCCATCCCAAACGATACCATGCATTTGCCTAACCCGCCACTTTCCAAACGACAAGGGTAAGTTCCAAACGATATCCCCTATCGTTTGGAACCCAAAACTAAACCACATTCCATGTCGTTTGGCACCTATGCCAAACGACATCCCTATCCCCATGCAAATGACACTTACCTGCTACTTTTCTTCTTCATAATGCGAACCGCCAAATCTTAATTTAGCAATTACAACTGTTATACGCAAATAATTATATTCCAATTTAACTTAAATGTGTCAAGACACCAATATACACCATAAAACATCCAAGTTCATTTATATTTTTGTATAATTTGTAATCAAAATCAATCACCCATAAAGATATAAAATATATCACAGTTTTATTAACCAAATTGGGCATCTTCATCCATTAATACCACTGATTCTAAATGGCATTTCCCTTCAGTACTCACAACTCCTCACCCTAAATTCATACCAAACCCTCTTCCATTCACGTATTCAAGACAAAGGAATTCTAGGGCTTGAAACTTCATGGCGCATTTTCTCCCTCAATTCCTGATTAAATCACGTAGTTCTTAAGCCTACTTTGGTTCATTTTTCGAGCTCTACAAAAACCTTTTATTTATTTATGTGATAGAGGACATGCTGATACTTATTTAAATTCTTGATATTCTAGGGTTGTTAGTTTATATTTTTGGGAGTTTTTATCATAGGAATGGTGTTTTGAGGAAATTGAATCCATGTTACTGTACATAATCATGTAAGATTAGTATGTGTAAATGGTAATTTTCGAACATCTTTTAAATTTATTTCATATTTTAATCACATCACATCCTTAGGAAATTGTATAAAAACTAGTAAACTTTTACGCGCGTTGCGCCGAGTCCAAATGTAAACTAACTCGGATTTGTACAATAAAGACATGAACTGTATATATCGTCCCACTTATATGCGAAAGAAATTTACGTCGAACACCAACCTGAACTTATACCATTACATACAAAAAGTAAGAAATAAATAATGTTTTTATAAGTTAAAATGGTATCGCGCGTTGCGATAAACTCTAATGAAAACATATTATATTTGACCCCACGTGTTGTAAAACAAAATTTATACCAAGACTAATTCAACTGAAAACATAAAAAAAGAAATGACTTATACCGACATGTACACAAAAATAAGAAAAAATTATGTTTTTTAAGTTAAAAATGGTACCACCGCGTGTTGGCGTCGAATCATAAAGTAAGTCGAATTTGTAAAGTCTACTGAAAACATATTATATTTGACTCAACTTGTTTCAAAACAAAACTTATGCAAAACGTAGATTAACTGAAAACGTAAAAAGAGAAGCAAAAACATATTATATCCGAGTCTGCCCATTCTCAAAGAAACGTAATTAACCTAAATTTTTACCTTATATACATTAATATAAGAACGTAATAAATGGTTATAAAGTTTTTAGAAAGTTGAAAGGTTGTAAGTGATAATAATAAATGTTGAACGGTAAAAGTTAAGAATTTAAAAACTTATTAAAAGAAAAAAAAAGGTTAAAAAAAGTTGACCTGTGATTATCCAATTTTTGTTATAATTATATAGAATTGACATAAAGCAAATGATATGAATTAAAAAAATTGAATAAAATATAATTAAAGTTACTGTATATGTAACTTGAAATTGTAGGTATATGAATATAAAATTTATCAACATAAAATTTTGTAAATATCATCTTCGATTATTTCAGAATATATTCATGTCATGGAATTTTTATAAAACTATTAATTTTTTGGTGATTTAACTTAGAGTTAATTATTGTTTTCGTCCATGTGGTTTGTCAAAAATCACTATTTCAGTCCATTAGTTTAAAAATTGCGATTTCAGTCCCTGTGGTTTCACTTTCGTAACCATTTCAGTCCACCTCCCAACCATTTCAGTCCCTATACTTACAGAATAAATGGATTGAGGTGGTTACGAAAATGAAACCATATGGACTGAAATGGTTACGAAAGTGAAACCATAGGGACTGAAATCGCAATTTTTAAACTAATGGACTGAAATGGAGATTTTTGACAAACCACAGAGACGAAAATAGTAATTAGCTCTAACTTAACTTATAATAAAAGGGTTTAAGGAATTATTAAACAAAAAAGTTTCTTGTAAAATTTATTAGATTAAATAAACTATAAGGTGAGGTTTTTAAAATCTGAATTATAAATCCACTGGATTATTTTACTAATTTGTCTAATTCTTAAACATTTATAAAATATAGTAACATATCAGATTTTGATTTATAAAACTAATCACATTCGTTATATAACTTTACAAGTGTTAATCTATTATCCATGTCGGGAAATTTGGGTTTATACTCAGATGATAATAAAAGTCCTCAAAACATAGGATTTGTTTTATGGTTTTGTTTATGTGTTTGGTTGTGTTTAGATTTTTTCTTTAGTTATGTTATATTTAGGGTAATCTCTATTTCTAGGAGTTTTCCTCATTTTCTCGATTGGTATTTACTCAAGGATTAATATACGCAAACCGTAAGTAGATCTCTAACTCTCATTTGTATTAAACTTTTGTGGTGTGTCATGTGTCACATTATTTCTCATAATTTTCATTTAATTCAACTACAAACATGTAAATTAAATGTGTGGTTTATGTGTTATAGATTTTGGTTACGTATCTGTTACATGTTACTTGCTTTGTGTCGCAATTTTACATTGTGGATCTACTGGCTGACCGGTTCCACACAGCCATGGGCTGAACTTGGTATCACCACCATTGTTTCACATTGTTTCGCATTGTGTCGCAAGTTTCGCTATTGGATTATTTATATATTTATTGTTGATGATCTTATTGGTGAATTGTCTCATTATATTTAAATTCATGTTAACAAATTTAAAGTAATAAATCATTTTATTTAAACTTAGCTTTATTCACCAACTTTTGTTGACCAAAAACTATTTTATACATTGATCAGGTTTGAAGTGACGAGGACGAGGACACATAAGAAATTGCCTTAGACAATAAATTGTATTTTATTTTATGTTCGATGTCTTGAATTATGTATGGATTATTTGTTTTTTTATTTGTTTATGTGACATCGTTTAGTTTGACATGATTTAATATTAAATTTTTAAGAGTTGCTCCTATCCGTGGACGATCATCTTGCTCCAACCAATAATCCACCACGAGTTGGGGTATGACATTGATTTCGAGTTCCTTTAGGAGCCACCACATCCATAGAACTTCACTCACGTATGTAGACATTGCTTTGTATTCTGGCTCTGCCGAGTACCTGGATACAACAAATTGATTGTTTCTTGGTGTTCAAGGAGATCGAGGCACCGCCAAGTAGGAGAAGATAACCAGTTCTTGGACGTCTTGTAAATGGACACCCAAGCCCATCTGAGTCACAAAAGGCTACGAGTTCAGTTCCACCTTTGCTTGGTAAGAAAACTCCTTGTTCGGGTGTGCTCTTAAGATACCGGAGGACCTTATGGATGCATTCAGGTGACTTTGTCGAGGGTCAGAGACGTACTAGCTTAGCATATTGATTGTGTGTGTTATATAGGGTCTTGTGACTTTCAAGTATAAGAGTTTCCCTACCATGCGTCGATACTGGCTAACATCCACCTTTGATTCTTTCTCGCAATTGTCAAATTTCAGGTTTTGCTCGATAGTAAAAGCACTTAGCTTACAACCAAAAATTCTTGTGTCTTATAGGATATCAAGGGTATATTTTCTTTGACTTAGAACTAAACCTTCAGTTGTTCTTACTACCTCGATACCAAGAGAGTATTTCAAAGTCCCAAGATCTTTTATCCTAAAATTTTTGTCAAGATACGTCTTCACTAGTTTAATCTTAGCCATGTTATTTCTATCAATAATAACATGATCTACCTAAATTAGAGAAGCAAGAAAGACATATCTTTATTTGTAAATGAAAAGCGAGTGATCGGCTTTAGACGGTTTAAAGTTGAAACTCAGAAGGATAGTTGTGAACTTTTAATACACTTGCGAGAGGCTTGTTTGAGTCCATAGAGTGACTTTCGTAACCTACACATCCTAGTGACGTTTTCCTTGAGAAAACCCTGAAGAACTTTCAAATCTACTTCCTCGTCAAGATCCCTATGTAGGAAAGCATTGTCGACATCAAGTTGATGGACAAACCAATCTTTCTTAACAGCAACGGCTGACGGTCATTAGTTTTGCCACCGCCGCAAAGGTGTCGTGGAAGTCAACTCCATCAGTTTGTGTATAGCCTTTAGTAAAGGGACGAGCTTTATATCTCTCTATTTCTCTTTTTGGCTTGTAATTTATCTTGTATACCCATTTTGAATCAACAACACGTTTTCTTCCGGTGCTCGAATTTCCCTCTTCATTGCTTTTATCCACTTATCATCATGCATGGCTTGTTTAAAATGCTTTGGCTCATCATTTGAACTAATGGCTTTACACCCACTTTACACAAAAACTAACCCCCATCCACGCTAGGGACTATCCGAGAACGAATGTGTAAAAGTTGGGGACTATAGCTGTTATTTTATAAATGTAAGGACTATATGTAAAAATGGAGCAAACCATAGGGACTATCCAATATACCAAGTAGATTTTTTGTTAGCCAAAGACCGAATCACTCTTGGATATGATTATTTTTGTATTAAGATGTAATGCGAACATGGATGTGATGTTTTGATTATATATATAAATGGAAGAGAAGTCTCTTGAAAATGTATGTGATAGTAAAAATTGATGTATATTTTCGGTTAATTCGATATGCCACACACCCATACACCAAAACCATAACCGAACCACAATTTTGGTTTATCATTTATGGCTTAAGTGAAACAATCTAAGTAATGTGCTCCTCGTAGCATCGCATGCGCATCCCTGTAGTATTACATACTAGTTTTAATTAATACACAAAAATAAATAAAATATAGGATTTTTGTGAAAATTTTTTATTATTTAAAGGATAAATCCTTCCAAATTTAATTACAATACACATATCGTACTTGTATTGAATTCTATAATTACAGAGCTCCACCTCATATATTTTTATAGTTGAGATTTTAAATAAGATTTTTTTTTGTAAGAATAGACATAATAAAGTTTTAAACCAATAGAAATGTTGCATTTAATATGTGTATTTAATGTTATTGTGTAGGATATCGGACAAGATAAGAAATAATGTTTTTCTGGATAAATTAGGGGTGGCTAGGGTATCAGACAAGACAAGGGAGGGGAGGTTGAGATTGTTTGAACATGTTAGGAGGAGGGAGGTGATGGACATAGTTAGAACAATGGAAACTCTTAATGTTGAGGGGCGGATGAGTAGAGGAAGGCCAAAAATTGACTTGGAATGAGTAGATTAGGCAGTATTTGCTAAACTTGCACCTTTTTGATGACATGGTTGAGGATAGAAGTTCGTGGAGACGTAAGATTAAGGCTAAAGACTTTTAGGAGGATGACACGGTTTTGTATTAGTTTCTTGATTTGGGAGCTTATGTTCTTTAGTCTATTTTGGTGGCCTAGGAATATTACAGATGGCATGCGAGTCTATTTGACGTGTTATCTGTTCCTATTATATGTTTTCATCATTTTTTTGTTCGGTAGCTTAGTAAGAATATATTTAGTACCATTTATGTGGTTGTGTGTTCTTTCTGTTTTTATTTGATTCTTTTGCCTAGATTTGATTTTATGGGGTTATATGTCTCTTTTTGTTTTTATTTGACTCTTTTGCCTAGATATGATTTTGGTGTTGAGGGTTTCACTAGAAGAAGTCTCTCTAACCTCCTGGGATAGAGGTAAGGCTTGCTTGCATCCCACCATCCCAAGACCTACCAATAGCTTGGCCATGATTGGGATTATACTGAGTACGATTGATTGGTTTAATGTTATTGTAAGGGCATATCGATAAATTTTTACTTTTCATTAATTTACTGTATTTCCTTAAATTAGCAAACTAATTAACTTGTAACGCATTTTTAAAATATGACACTTTCAAGACAACCTACTTATGGTCTAGGACAATTGTCGATATAGGTAAGATAAATTTCGATATGCATAGAATAAAGTGTAGAATAAATTTCAATATGTGTAGGATGTATGCACGATAAATTTCGAGATGTGTGATACATTTTGAAATATATAGGATAAAATATTTTTGTCTAATTGATGAGAAAGAAAATAATTAATTCAAGGAGTTATAAACTATTTATTATTTTACCGTTATGTTTTTTTTTTCTTAAATGATCTTTCCCTTATCCTAATAGTGGAGGGTTCAAATGAGAAAAAAATTTTGTAAGAATAAAAAGATGAACTTTTAAACCAATAGAAATTCTCTATTTACTTCAATAAATGTATGTATTTAATGTTATGAAAAGGGTCATATAAGTAAACCTATAATTGTCATTAATTAGCTAATTATTTAAAATTGTAACTCATTTTTTAATATACTCTTTCAATATAAAATAATTTATGATAAAGGACAATTTTCGACATGTGTATGATAACTTTTAGTATGTGTAGGATACGTTTTGAAATGTGTAGGGTAAATTTTACATGTGTGTAGGGTAAATTTCGGTAAGTGTAAGACATATGTAGGATAAATTTTGAAATATATAGGATAAAATGTTTTTGCTTTATTAATGAGAGATAAAATAATTAATGAGAGAAATTATAAACTATTTAATGTTTTACCATTATACAATTTCTTCTTTTTCTTCTCACATTAAATCTTTTCTCAAATAAACCTTTCCCTATCGTAATATTCTATCTTTCTTTTTCAAACACTCTACTTATGTTTATACTTTGCATTAAGATCACTGGTGTTTGTTTCAAATCCTTTGTCTTTTGCAAATTCTCATATAAATCTCTATATATGTCATCTTTAAACCACGACGTTCTTGCTCTGCCTTGTGATAAAGTTAGCGTCAAAATTTCTTTGGAGGTGGTGTAAGAACTTTCTGTTGTCGGCGTAAAATTTTCAATGAAGTGCTAGGGACTAAATCAAACATAAACTACGAAAAATGATATTTCATGTCGAAAAATGTCACCCACCCGTAAGTTCGTCCGTGATCTATTTTTTAAAGGTAACGTCAACTTTTATTTCACAAAAAGTCACGGGCCCATAACAAGAAGCTACGGAACCAATTACAAATAACATCTACTTACGTCAACAAGAATTATATTATGCCTTTTCTATTATACGTGTATATTAAAACTAGGCCATTCCTCCCATGAAAAATCTTTGAATTTGGATCGGTTGACCATGTAATCGAACGCCGTCTCTTTAATTTCCTCCATGAGCTTGTGCCTGTTTACATTTCTACCTTCATTTTTTTTTCTGTTTCTCGCTTTCCATATACTCAACATAGCCATAATGTATAATGCATGAATTATATACTTCCTATTCTTCGATTCACTCGACCCATTAACGCTCAGCAACATTTCTTCAACTGTAGAAAGTGAGTGACCCGTCGGAACATTCATCCAGTTTCTTTAGTAATTGCTGCCAAACTTCGACCGTCACTTTGCAAGAATATGATCCGATGTCTCGACATCATACTCACACAATGCGCACCTGTTATTTTGTTCATGTCCCCCTAGATTCTAATGACCCACCCCACGAAGCCGTCATAAATCTATTATTGGGTGAAAATCCACAAATAAATATTATAAATGTGCGTACATGTATAGCATGATGATGATAATAACAATATTCAAAAAAAAATCTCCCTTATATTTCTTCAAATATGAAGGAACATTGTATTTTTTTTAAATGTAACTTATCATATTAACTTATTTATGGATTAGTTTTACTGTGTAAGTAATGAGAAAAACGGTTAAGTTTATATAAATATTTTTATTATAAAAGTAAAGAGACTCAAATTAAGGTATTAATGTACTAGGTTATAACCCCGTATATTACACAGGTTAAGTAAATAAAAAATCAAATAAATATAACTAAGATTTAATAATTATAAAACAATAACTTTAAGACGTTCTTCTGATATACAATTTTTTTTCGTCATGTCTTGTGATGTTTGTCAAGTTTATAAATATGAAAGCATTTGAACCATCAATTAGAAAACAAACTGTATCATCGACTTTCTCACGAGTTTTAACAATCACGTAAACATACATTTAATAACCCAAGTTTTATTTAAATAATAATGGTCTTAATTTATTAGTTCTAAAAAATTGTTGAAATGTCCAAATTAAGCACATAGCAATTAGCCAATTAGATAAACTTATAGCTACAAAATAATATTTAAATTAAAGTATAAATTATCGGTAATTATTAAATTATATAACTTTAAAATTTAAATATCTGGACGTAAGTTGCATCTTTTTGGATAAATTTATCAGTATGATAAATGTAGTTATTTTTCTTTTTGCATTTTAAATATATTAAATAAATAAATAATTTGTTAAGCAAGAAAATTGTTCCCTCCACCCTCGCAATATTTATTTCAGTTATTAATATATAATTTCTAACCTAGTAATTATTATAATAAATAATAAGATATTTTATGAAATTTTATCCGTAATTTCTTAAATGTTTGAAACATATTTAAATTTAATAATTTAAATTAAATAATAATTATATACAATTAAGGAATTAAGATATAATTTCTAATCTAGTAGTTAATATAAATAAATAATACGATATATTATAGAATTTTATCAGTAATTTTTTAAATGTTTGAAACATTTATTAAATTTAATAATTTAAATAAAATAATTATTATCTACAGTTAAGGATGATCTAGAATAATGACAAGTGTCCATTCATTGATTTCTTTTATTATATAGTATAGATATAGATTATATAAAGTTAAACTAGTGTAAGTTTATATAAATATTTTTATTATAAAAGTAATAGACTCAAATTAAGGTATTAATGTATTATATAAAGTTAAGTTAGTGTAAAAAGTTTATAGTTAGAATTTTGATACGTAATCTATTAAATATTGCAAATATCAATAATTAATCATTTAAAAAAATTAGTATATTGAAAGAGAGATAGGAATTGGCTAAAAATCCAAATTTACTAAAAAGTGTAAAAAGTCATAAAACATTGTAATATCAACTATAAATCACACCAACAACTCACAAATAACATAATGAAGTTTACTAAAATATCATATCTCTAGGTTTTATGTTGTGTTTTGGATGATAAGACTCTGATTATGGAATGACAAACATCATGGTGTTTTACACTGATTAGCATGTTGTGTTTTATATTCATAGTTCTACGATGGTGCGTTTGAAGTTTTGAATGACTATCAAGGTTTGAATATGGTATTTTAGTAATTTTTACTATGTTACTTGTGGGTTTTTTTTATTTTTTATGACTGAAATTATAGTTTTTATAACTTCTTACACTTTTTAAAAAATTTATACTTTGTAGCTGAACCCATCTTTAAAAATAAATGAAAAAGTAATGATTTAAATTCGAAATGTTGGTTTATGTTTAGTCTGTTGTTTTCATGTCGGCATGTTTGATTCTGGTACGTATCACGCATACCATGCATATATCTTTATTATATTATATATACACATCTATAATTTTGAAGCACATCCAGTTAAATCACGTCAATCCAACTATCATTGAAGTGTCACCTCAGAAAGAACGTCCTGGAAATCTAAAGATAAAGTGGTTTCTTTCAACTGATCCAGAACAATACATGATGAAAAATAAATAACACACGTGTATATATATTATACAATCATATAATTATGAATTTAAATATCGATTAGAGAAAATATTACAACAGAAATTGAGAAATAGTTATACAAATGAATACAATGTGTTGAGTACATTACAGACTTACAGAGAAATCAATACAAATTAGTTTTATTTATTATTTAAGATTATGTATAAACCACGATAGTTTATTATTTTTTTTTCTTTTTTCGAATGGAGAGAATCTTTAACAATTTAGAATAATATCTCACACCCTCCTATTTATCCCTACGTTTCTGAGTGTTCTATTGTCAGCACTTTGAACCTATTTAGTAAATAACTAAATATAGTGTTCTGATTATTAGTAATTTAATGTCTTCTTAAAGAACCTTCACAATAGATAATTGACAAAACAAATAAAAATACATAAAAACATACGGAAAAACTCAAACACTCAAATTGACAAAACAAATAAAAATACATAAAAACATACGGACAAACTCAAACACTCAAGGCATATGTGTTTGATTGTTTCTCATTTGGATGACTATTTAGTAGGTTTTGAGGTGTACTTTAACTTCATTGGTGTTAAAGATAACATGTCAAGTTAACATGTATTTCAAACCATTTCCTCATGTTAAGGGCTGTTAAAACCTTCCTTGGTTAACATGTTAACTTAGACAAAAAGAATAAGATACGAATGCTATTTATTATCAATATTTATTTTTGCTAATAAGTTAATGAAATGGTATTATTATTATTATTATTATTATTATTATTATTATTATTGTTATTTATTTTGTTTTTAATTAAAATGGTGGGTGAGTTGAAGTCAATAAGGTTAAACCATTTCCTTATAATAAGGTGGAGTAAAAAGGGAAAAAACGATATAACGTTTATATGGAGTTGAGAATGATTAAAGTATACCTAATCACTTTACAGGGATTTCAATATAAAGTGTTAGTTGTTTTATAGATGAAGGTCTTATGTGCCATAGCCATAAATTGTCCTTACATTTTTTGATTAAAAATAATTCAGTCTTTAGTTTTCAAATCACATACAAGTGTTAGTTAATGTCACTAAATTCTCTCACTCTCGCCTCCCTCTACCACCACAGCTACCCCCAATCTCCCATCCTTTCCTTTCTCTTTATCTTGTTATCACCATCAGACGAAATCCACAACTCCCTTCATTATCGACAAACATTGAATCACATCACTTCTTCAATTCCTTTCATTATCCATCCCCTGTTTAGGGTTTGATTTGGACATTTACATGATATAGTTTTGTTTGTATATATATATATATCTTTACGTTTGCAGGGCATGAATCTGTTAGATCAAATTAACTTAATCAAGAGTTAGAAGCTTTGATATACATGATTAAGATGACGAAAGGTGTAGGATCGATTTTGGATCTCGGATCTACACCTACTAGTGTGTGAACACATACGTATCAATTGTGTGCGGAATCCATAATGATATGTAACCAATCAACACATAAACAATCATAAACATAGATCCATTCATGAATGAACATCATACAGACTCTGGATCCAAGATGAACATACTCTAAAAAACACACAGTAGGTGAAAGCTCTAGACAACTGTAGAAGAAGTGTTTAAAGTAACTTGCAAAATGCCTATTTATACCCAAACTTTCTAAACAAAGTCATGAGTTCATTTTGATCCCTAAATGAACTCTCCCTTTTGCAAGTACACCTTTTACATTAATAACCCCTTCAAAACATAAACTGAAAAAACGCATTAAATTATTCCGACCGACACGTTATCTATCGACTTAGTACATTCTTTAGTGAATTCTTCCCAGCTCATTTGATGGGCGATGTGTTTTCCGTTGGTATGTAGTATAATATTCTAATAATGCAGTTCTTTTAATTGAATCAAATGCACTATAAATTAAAATTCACATATGTCTATGACATATTCCATTAGACTTAACAACTCATGTGTCTATATAGCTCCTATATTGACATCAATAGTTGCAGGGTTACGAAACATGCTTAACTCGTAAGTACACTCCTTGTACTTATATTTCTTTATCCTAGATTCTTTATCTATAGAGTTAGTTATATATAATGAAAACTTTCATGTAGTTTATTCTTTGGTTCTACGGGTTAGTCCTTTGTTGAGTGGCATCCATAATGTTGGCTACTTCGAGGGCTATTCGCTGAATTGCTACCTAGTTTAACTGTACTTTTGTGCTTCCTTGGGTCTGACATTTTGGAATGAAGTTTTGGTTCTAGAAGTACCATTGTTTCTATTATTAACAAAGTGTTTAGTTTTCACACATAGTGTTTTTCTGTATCTTATATAAGTTAGTACGTAGATTACTTTTTTTTATATATAAGTTATCATAATGTATACTCTTTTTTTTAACCGAATACCTCGTTATACACAATAACATATGTTCTCATTTTAATTAGCATGGCTCAAGGATACCATCACGTCACATACGGCAACATGTGCTCTTTCTTTGGCCATCATGATTTAGGCACGTCATACAGCCACCATGTTTCAAATACACGAATACATCATACTCAAAAATATGCTCTTAGTTTTGCCTCAATGTTAATGCACGGGCTCGTCATATACCATAATATATGCTCTTAGTTTAGTCATTATTTGTATCGGTGTTTCAAACGTTAGTACATGACACATGTTTACATTGGTCTCATATCAAATATTTAACTATCATTCTTCTTAGTGGAGCACAACCTAGTTACCATGTCTTGCAATATTCTTAGTAATCTCTTTAATAACTCCCACTATTACTAAATAGTCATAATCCTAGACGTCAAGTCTAAGAGTTCCATTATTCAAACTTAAGTATTCTTAGGACAACTAAAGTAGTCAAGTCCTAATGTAAAAGTCTTGGTCATTCTAGTACTTAAGAGTGCTTTGTCGATCATTTTCTAGAATTTTAAGAAAATAATACCTCAACATTTTATTCATTAACAAGCAGTTACAATAACAAGTTCACACAATTCACATAGTACAACACGTAGTCAAATACAAGCCACAGAAATATAAATTAATTGCCCTTCCTGGGCTCGAGCGAAATCTAGTTCCTGCTGAACTGTCATGTTCTAAGCTTCTACATTTGTTAACCGCAAGTTCACAATCTCTAACTTGGCTATTCTAACTCGCATGGCTCTTATTTTCGGGTTTCTCCTTGTAAACCTACCGTTTTACAAGGACTACATATAGTATATGTCTTTACACCGACCGATGTAGTACCAGATAAATCCCGCCTAGTGGCACGTATAATGGACCACAAATATCGTGTGTATAAGTGCACAGGTTATGTACATACGTACAACAGTCATGCATTAATATTACAGTTTGGGACAAGCATGTTCACATATTGAAAGCATATATAAAATTCACCTTTTGCTAGTTGCGTAACAATTGATACTAGTTGCTAGTATGTTCAGGTACTATCTCAAGGTCCTGACACAAATTACATAATCCTTTGTTAGATGACAGTACCTCTAACAAGTTATTATGATGGTTGAATATTGGTTAACGCTGCCTTATTTAAGCATGGTTGATCAGTCCATGCCTAACTAAGGTTAGGTTATCCAATACCCACCCCTTACAATAACTATAGTAGCTAAAAATAATACTAACACTACTACTCGTAATAAATAAATAATAAATAACTAAACATAACTTAAACGAGAGCATACCTTAAACTATCTACGGCAAGTTGATGTAGAGTCTCCATACTCGTGTTCCTGCTCGCTCCAAAAACGACTACTAGCAACACTCAAAAGGGTATTGCGTACTTGGGATTCTCTATACTAGAGTATTCCCATTAAAATTTGATGTAATAAAAATCTTATACAGAACTCTTATATAAAGAAAGGAATGGACGGTGGGTTTTAATATAAGGTCGACATGGGATGAAAGTGTCATGTGTGCTTATGTGCTTCCATACAAAACTTTATTATGAATGATTTATTATATTCTATATAATATAATTATTATTATGAATGATTTATTATATTCTATATAATATAATTATATTTAATTCTGCCAAGACTCGTCACTAAAAACGTAGTAAAGTTAAAAATATTATATTTTATTATTAATATTAAACGGTCTCCTATAATAGCCAAGACTCGTCAAGATAGTCGTATTTCAAACAACTATTCTACTTGTTACTAACTCGGTTAACAATATATGAAGAAATATTAGTTTTATATATTTTAGAGTAAATTGTCAAAATTGTCCATGAGGTTTGGGAATGTTTGTCAATTTCATCCAAAACAACTTTTTTGTATCATATTACCCTTCTCTTTTGGGATTTGTTTATCTTTTTCATCCAAACATCTAATTTTATTGCCAAAATCCTCCATGGGATTTGGAATATTTTGCCATTTTCAGCCAATTATTTGATAGAAAAAATAAAAAAAATTAGACTTTTGGATGAATATGGCAAAAAAAAACTCAAAGTGAAGAAATATTTAGTAAAAAAAGTTGTTTTGGATTAAATTGGCAAACATGCCCAAACCTCAGGGACGATTTTGGCAATTTACTTTATATATTTTTTTCTACAAATTGGGGTGTTACATAGAGCAATAATTTTTGCCCTCAAAATTTGGTGATATTATTTGTATGGTAGCCAGTTCACTATCTTTACATACAACAAAAGCTTAAGACATATTTTTAGGCAAAAAGAGCTGAACATGAGGCAAAGACGTTGGATGGAAATTCTAAGCGACTACGACTGTGATACTCAATATCACGAAGGTAAAGCTAATATAGTAACTGATGCTTTAAGTCGTAACTATTATGAGAAGCCAAAACGAGCATGTACTCTCACATTAAATCTGCAAGTAGATTTAATGGAACAATTGAAAAGTACACAGGAAACAACAATCAAGGATGATGCTGAAAGACTAATAGGGATGGTGAAAGATTTGGAAAAAAGATAAAATTGTAATGTGGAGATTCCAGAAAAAGAGGATCTGGGTACCTAATCAAGGAAACCTACAAGAAAGGATTCTCGAGGAAGCTCATAAATCAAAGTATACGATGCATCCTGGAAGTGAAAATATGTATCAAAATTTGAGGAAAATTCTGGTGGATAGGAATGAAAAAGGATATAGCTAGTTATGTTTCTAAGTGGTTAACAAGTTAAAGTCGAACATCAGAAACCTCAGGGTTGCTTCAGCAATTAGAGATGGCAGTATGGAAATGGGAATTGATAACAATGGACTTTGTTACCAAATTACCCAAAACAAGAAAAGGTAATCACACAATCTGGGTGATTGTGGATCGACTAACTAAGTCAGTTCATTTTCTACTAATCAAGGAAACCTTTAGTATCGAAAGATTAGCTAATTTGTATGTAGACGAAATAGTTTCATTACATGGAGCCCCGTTATCCATTGTATCTGATAGAGATAGTCGTTTCACTTCTCATTTCTGGGAAAGTTTCCAAAAAGCCATGGGAACATGACTAAATCTGAGGACAGTCTATCACCCACAGACGGATGGACATAGTGAAAGGACAATCCAAACATTAGAAGACATGCTAAGGGCATGTGTAATAGATTTTGGTGGAAGTTGGGACGATCAATTACCATTAATGGAATTCTCCTATAACAGTATTTATCATACAAGCATTAATGTTTCCCATTTTGAAGCACTTTATTGACGAAAGTGTCCAACTCCAGTGTGTTTGGAAGAGATAGGAAAAAAGCAATTATCAGGTCCTGAGATTGTACAAGAAACAACCGACAAGATAATTCAAGTCAGAGAAAGATTAAAGATAACACGAGATCGTCAAAAAAGCTATGCAGATAATCAAAGTAAACCATTGGAGTTTCAAGTCGGAGATAAAATATTGTTAAAAGTTTCTCCATGGAAAGGAGTAGTCCGATTCGGTAAGAAAGGAAAGTTAAGTCCAAATTTGTTGGACCATTCAAGATTATCAAGCGAATTAGACCAGTAGCTTATCATCTATAGTTACTAAAGAAAATAGCCGGTATACATGATGTGTTTCATGAATGCAATCTAAGGAAATGCTTAGTTAATGAGTCTTTAATTGTACCTCTTCAAGATATAAAGGTAAATGAAAATTTGAGTTTGTTGAGAAACCCCTACAAATTGAAGATATGAAGATCAAGAATCTCAATCATAAGAAATGAGTTCTGATCAAAGTAAAATGGGATTCAAAACGAGGACCGAAATATACTTGGGAATTGGAATCGGAGATGAAACGAAAATATCAATATTTGTTTCAATAGATCTCGAGGAGGAAACTGAAAACAAGGTGGGGAGGATGCAACAACCCTCAAAAGATCCCACAACAATCTGTACTCAAAACCTCGAACACGTGCCGAAGAAAACCGAAAAACGAAAAGTCTAGGTGGATGATAGGAATTGGAATCGGAGATGAAACGAAAATATCCATATTTGTTCCCGTCGCATGGCGCAACGGAACCTTTGAGGATCGTCGTGTGGCTCGACTGTGTCAGATTCTCCGTATGACACGTGTTGCCACGTGTAACCACGTGGCAAGTCTAGGTGGATGACAATGCTGACCTAGCCCTAGATCCTTCCTGTCGCGTGTCGCGATGAGGAATGTTATATTTGTCGCATGGCGCGACAGACGCGCTTTTCGGATATAAATATGAGGGGGTTATGAGTTTCAAACTATAAAAATCGATTTTGAAAATTCTATCTCAAACACCCTCGAAGCTGTGTTCCCGAAACTCTGTCTCGATTCCCATGTACAAAACCCTAATCACTGAAACGATACCCTATCCGATTGATCGGAAACCCTAGCGTCGAAAATCTGAAGTTCTGCCTGAATAAGGTGAGACTTTATACTTTGCGGTTTCGATCTCGTGATTATCGTTGAAGTTTGATTTAGTTTCTTATACTAATACGTGTTACATTGTGTATATATGTAGGAACCAGGACTTAAACCTAGGAGTCTTGAAAACCCTAAATTCTGCAATGTGAGTCATTCTCTATTTCTCACAACATTGTGAGTCATTTTCTTTTATCAAATGTTTTCAAAACTTTTAATGTTTTCCAGCTATTACTTATACTACAATGATTAAGTCTATATTCTTACGGAAAACTACTGTCAGTATGTGGGGTTCTGTATACATTACTTATAGTGTGTTACTGATTGGAAGAATGAGCAATAGTAATATAACCACAGTCACAGGAACTGCCGAGTGACAAATACGTTTGGGTAGTTGTAAGATATAAATAAATGTAAAAACCTTTAATGCTGTAATTATAAGAATGTGTAATTTTGTATAAATGAATGATCTCACCAGTATTTCCTACTGACAAGATATTTTTAAACGCGTTTCAGGTGATTTATTGTGAAAGGAATGGAAAGTGCTACGAGGCACCAAAAAGCTTAAATAAGTGGCATGTCACCTGAATAAAGAAATGTGTTTTGTAAATTAGGGTTTATCCCTATGAAAACCTGTTATGTAAATATGGGTTTTATCCCACAATATTATGAAATGAAAATTTCGGTGTTTGATAACTCTGATATTTTCCTAACACGCAGTCCTGATGAAATTTCCGCTGCAAAAGTTAAATAAACATTGATACCACTTGGTCTGTTCACGATTCTCGTCCGGGGTATGGTCGGGGGTTATGACAGGTCCAAGTGAGCAATACGAAGGAATTGCTACCATCCTTCAACTAACTGGCCCTCTAGCCAGCTTTTAAGAAGCACACTCCAAGATAATTATGGTCGAGACGCGGAAGGCAGAAAATGCTCTTTATGCTGCATAAAACACTGGTACTGCCTGTTAGGGGTCATTTTTATGGCTCGAGAGCCTGAGGTCTCAAGATGTTTTGGTATCCTGATAGAGTTGAGGATCCTGAGTTAAAGTGCTACTAACCTTTGCTTTATACCTCCTTTTTTTTATTCGTAGGCATATTCGAGACCAAAGACTCTATGGATAGGACTTCCTGAATAATTGCAGAAGAAGTTATTAGAAACGTGTTGAAGACGTGTACAAGACCCATAACAGTCACTTACAAGTCGTTTGAAGATCCTTAATATATCATAGACTTAGTTAAGATTCATTTTAGCTTATGTACTATATATTGAGCAGCTTGTCGACTTAGAATTCACATGGCACTCACACAATTTACTATAACACATAGCATTTGGTTAATCTGCTCCACAATAGTACTCTCTTTCGCATTGTTAATAAGATTGGAGCTAGGTAGTTTCTAGCTCCCGAGGTTTTTGTGTAGTCGATCATCTCTAGAAGATATCCAGGGATTTTCCCCGTAATAAATCTCGTGTGTTCATCATTGTTTTCTTCCATTACACATTCACTTTTGATCAATCAATTCGCATTCACCACTTGCAAACTTGTTTTAAAAACCGGTAACTCTAAGTTCATTCTAGGGATCTCGAGATTTAAACATATTATTCCGAAGAGCACACTGCCTCACATTCATAATTTGGTTACTAAATTGATCTGGTAATTTTTTTACCAAAAAAAATTGGCACTCATCGTGGGGCAAGTGGTGCTTTTCATCATCAAATATTTATTGAAATTTTTGTTGTACCATTTTCTTTCGAAACTATTCTTGAAAATGGCATCTCAAACCAAATCAACTTCATCCTATATCACCTCTTCAACCTCTAGAGTGAAAATCCACTTCCTCCTCACCCAACGAATCAGAGAAAAACCACTTCTGCTGGAGTCACCTCTTCTGGATCTCGGATACTCGCTGGAGGACCAGTGCTTGCTTCTAGTGATGAGATCTTATCAATGTTCGCTCAAGTGAAACAACAAATGAAATGTCAAAAAGAAACCACCAGGGAGATTTCCTACCTATGCAACCAGGAACAATAGTTATCGGCCCAATTCTATTTGTGAGGATCTCAACTAGCAGGGATCTTGGAATCACTCCAGGATTATTCTCTCAGAATCCCAACAACAGTGAGATTGCCAATAACAACTCTTTGAATGCTAATGAATTCATGTAGGATACAGGAATTAGCCTAGCAATGGCCAAAGAATTGAAGAAACTAAGAGAGACGATCTCTAGTATACCGAGTGAGGTCCAACCGATACTCGAGGTATCTCCAAGTAGTCGTAGGATCTCCATATTTGCACCTATTATATGTGATGTGGAGATCCCCAAGTGGTTCTAGACTCCCAAGATGACACTCTATGATGGAACCTCTGATCCCGAGGAGCACAAGGCCTAGTATAGAGATAGAATGGAGATTAACCCAATTCTAGCAGATTTAAAAGAAGCATGTCTATGCAAAAGATTCGGTTCAACTTTATCAGGATCAACCTTAAAATAGCTACTGAATGTCCCTCCTTATTCTTTTACATTGTTTGCTCATTTAGTTAACTTATTTAGTAACCGGTTTTCTTGTAGGAGGACTTTTGAGAGGTTAACCATCGATCTTTATAGAGTGACCCAAGGCGCTGACGAATCCCTGAGGGACTATGTTAGCAAATTCGGTCAGGAATCCCTGGAAATCCTAAACCTTGATATTGTCATGACAGTTCAAGCCTTCAAAGTGGGATTACAAAAGGACTCCCCATACTATTTAATATCCATTCTATGAAGATCCAACAAAGGATCAACCCACCTTTCAACTATGATAATTCCATCAGAAATGGGAATCCTCACAGAAATCCTACAAGTCCAAGCCGTATTCAAGGAATGAAAATAAAAAAGTCAACGCAATGGAAGAAGAGGATCATGAGGAAGATTATCCCAAACTAACTGATTATTGCTTTTCTGTTGATGTTTCAGATTATTATTTGCCATGCAGGATCTTGGAGATAAGCCTCGATGGCCTAGGAAGAATGACAAAATATCTAGTTAGAAAGAAAAGTCTAAGTGGTGTGCCTCCTACGATGATTTTGGACATCTGACTAAGAATTGTTTTGCCTTATAAAGTAAATAAGCTATCTCCTCATCAAGGATACCTAAAAGAGTTTTTAGGTCGAAAAAAGGACAAAATCCAAGATCTTGAGAAATTTACAAAACGGGTAGGATCCCCACCTTCGAATGCAAAGGTAATAAACTTTATTTCCAGTGGTTCTAACATTTTTGGTACTTCTTATTCTGCAGCAGAAAGGCTTGTGATGGAAGCCAAGGCAAAGAAAGGGGATAGACCTACACGGACATCAACATTAACAGAGCAATAGACCATCTCTTTCAATGAAGATGATAGGGATAATGTGCAGGATCCTCATCATGACGGTTTGGTAATTACTTTATATGTAGCCAACCATGTTGTGCGTAGGATTCTAATAGACGGAGGAAGCTTAGTGAATATAGTCCAGCTAGAGACACTGAAAATGATGAATATCCCTGAGTCAGAGATCATAACTAGATTCTCAGTCTTAGTGAGATTTAGTGGAGAAGTTAAAAGCACAGTACGAGAGATCAAGCTACCATTCTATATTGAGGGACTGAATTCTAAAAATTTTGTATTATTGACTCCTTATCTTGTTATAATATTATCTTAGGTAGACCATAGATTCATGACATGAAAGTTGTGCCCTTAAAATATCATCAATGTGTAAAGCTTCCAAGTCCTTGGGGTAGTGAAGATAGAAAGTGACCAACAAGAAGCCAAAGACTGTTATACTTTGTCAATGAAAGCTTCGGTGAAGGCAACACAAGCATAGAAATCAAGGAAGAAGCCCAAGACGTCTTGGAATTTAGGGAGCTGGATGTTAAAAAGATATCCTTGAATCCTAAGGATCCTGGTGTCAAGGTGCTTATAGGAACAGGGATCCCTAAAGATATCAAATAGAGGCTCACAAACTTGTTAAAAGAAGGAATTTCAACTTTTGCCTAGAAACATGAAGACACGACAGGTATCTTTAAAGATATTATAACTCATAAATTGGGTGGGAGTCGAATTACGATCAGACTGGGTGGTTAACGATCGGAATGGGTGGTTACGATCCGAGTGGGTGGGTTGTAGTGGTGGAGCGGTGCAGGTGTGCAAGTGGTGGAGCAGTGCGGTGTTCCAGTGGGAGAGTGTTGCGGTGTGTTCCGGTGGGAGAGTGGTGTTGTGGTGGAGCGGTGGTGGTATTCGGTGGAGAGTGGTGGCTGGTGGCGGGTGAGAGGGTGTAGTGAAAGAGTATTTAGTACAATAAAGGGAGTTATAAACTTGATAGTAATTTTTAATTGAACACTTGACAGTTCACAATGAATTATTGGCATCTTGGAAGACATTAAGTTTTTGTTATATTCAAAATTGATATTTAATACTTGCGAATCAAGTATCAACTCTCAGTCTTTCCAAATACTGTAATTTCCTATTTGGCGTCGGCTGGTATTTAAATGAGAAAAAAAAGCTACACAGATCCAACAACCGGCAAAGGTCTTCCTAAATATACATTTGTTTCAAAATTTTCTTTGATACATAGAAATAAAATAATCATTGAATTTAAGTTACATAATAATTAAGACAGACAACATGAGGTGATGATGAACACAAGGGGCATGGGTTGTGTTTCATATATTATAAGATCAAAAATCATAAATAAGTGAATGGGGTGGTGTTCAATTGGCAAATCCTCCAAATGATCTTTGAGACAGTTTAATTATGTAGATCTGTCTATTTTTATTTATTTATTTTTGAACGGTCAACGAATCCTCCAAATGGCATACTAGCGAAATTCGCCACATCGGGATACACTCGCCTCCGAACCGGGGAAAACCCTCACCTAGAGCCGAAGGCCATGAACACACGCCCGAAGGCACGACAGTTCGGTGAGGTAAAACTCGCTCAGTTCAAGTATCGAACTAGCGATCTCCGCCTACTCACCTAGTCTCTCATTATCACCAAGTTCCGCAAAAAATAATGGGGAGAGCAGGAATCGAACTTCGGTCCTTTAGAACACCAAATCTTTCCCATACCACATCTGTCTAATTAATTAAAATGATGCGTCCAATGTTTTAGGTTTGCTTATCTTTGTATATAATAGTGTGTCTAAGTTATTACAATGATGCATCAAACATTTTCAGTTTATTTATGTTGTAATGAACTTTTGAGACACGTGTATATAATTATATAATGAAGTTTGAAATAGCAGATCAAACATGAAGTTTGAGTGCATCTGAGTATAATGAGTTAAACAAAATGTTAGAATCATAATTTGAAGTTTATATATATAGCAAGATTCATTCAAAATAGAAAGAATAAAATATATATAAATGGTATAAACTTATTGTCTCAAAAGACGTGTGTGATGGTAATGTGACTTTCCTATATCTAAGAATAGGTCCAAATTTAATGGTATTTAAAAGTAAGATAGTTTGCAGTTAAAAAAATGGTATAAACTTATTAAAAAACTTAGAAGACTAAAACTAACTGACTGTAAAAAAACTATTTTTTAATTCAAATAAAAAGGTCAAATTATTACATTTTAAACTTCTATTAGCATGAACACCATACATGATTTGGTCGATCTCAAATTCAAATAAAGGCTAAAAATAGTGGCTTATTCGTTCTTGCATCACAAGCAGCACAAAAGTATTTGAAGCATGTGTGTGATGTGTTCATCACGAAGCCAAGTGGTATACCTATCATAATGTGTTAATTCATGAAGGCTAAGCCATTCAGTATATGCTATATAGACAATGAGGACAGTGAACTTTTTTGTCTTTCTGATGTAACGCTATCATTGAAATCTCTACCAACAGTGAGGATGCTAGAGATGAGAAAGAAGAAATTTAAGGCAAATATGATCATAAAAAAAAGAAAAAGCGAGGATGCACCGGTTTTGCATGGATATTCTTTTGGAGACTAGCGTATTTGTGAATCAAACATTGACCAAGTATTTGGTGTTTAGCTTATTGGCAATATATACTTTGTAACGTTGTTTTTGTAGTAATTTATGATATTGCAACATGTGTGCAACAATGTGTTGCTTCAAAGTTGGTCAGAGAGACAATAAGTTTATATATCTTGTTGAGATACTTAGCTTAATTATACTTGCAATGTTACTGTGGATAGTGGATCAATATTGTGCATATTTTAGGATAATTAGTAAATTGGTCGCCAATGAGGTACTGGTGGAGTGGTTGGGAAAAGACTTGGTGTTCCTAGTGACCCAAGTTCGACTTTCACTCTCCCCATTATTTTCAGCGGCATCCAGGTGAAGGGCGAATACGGGTAACGCCGGTTCGTCTTGGATGGGAGGCGAGGTTTTATCGATTATTCCACCGTCATGCCTTCGGGCGGGTGGAGGTCGGGTTTCCACGCATCTGGGAGAGCCAAGGGGCTAACAACGGTCGAGTAGTCGACCTTGGCCACAGTGTCCGGTGTCACGGTGGTTGACACGTCGTTCCTTACCATTTAAAAAAAATTAGTAAATTGGTCAACACTGAATTTATAAAACTATAATTGTTTAAAACAGTTGATGGAAATAGTTGACTTACAATTGTTAAGTTGCCAAAATTTGAATACATGAGCTAATTCTTCTCTTTTTTGTAATTTATTTTATTTTATATATAAATTATTTCCATGAATTTAAAATATATATATATTTTTATAATTTTAAAATAAATTGATATGTAAATGGGTTCATGTGAAAGTCCAAAACAACTATAGGTAATCAGTTAACGCCACTCTGTCGGTATTGTGTTGGAAAATATTCATCGGTAATTTGTTGAAGAATAGGTCAGTTGGTAATCTGTAGGAAAACAGTCTAGTTTGCGATATCGAAGAACCCATTTGTAAATGTTGCTAATACTACTCGTTAGTAATTAATCAATTCGAAAATTATGTCGAAATATATATCATCTACCCTTTTTATTGATGGAGTACCGACAAATTACTTACGGGCCCGCTTACCTAACAGCTCTCTAACAAATATGGTTGTCATAAATAATCAATGGTTTATAGTGTTTGGTCCATTCATCTCTTCTCTATTTATCAATCTAGTTAGTTCTGATGCAATCAATAAAAACAATTCAAATTACTCAAAAAACATAGTGATCAAACTCAAACGATTTAAAATCGAAATTTTCAAATATTAAGCTTAAAGTTTTACAATCTATATCAAATCCGACGGGACCCACCTTAACTAACGGCTCTCTAACAAATCTGATTGTCAAATATAATCAATGGTTTATAGTGTTTGGTCCTTTCATCTCTTCTCTGTGCATCAACCTACATAGATGTTTGTTTTAAGAGGTAAAATGTATGCCGTCTGCGAATCACATTTGCAGACATCTGTAGAAAAAGAGGTGGCCAAACCTCTGCATTATGCAAGAAGAAGGTTGTTTGTTTTTTAACGTATGTAAACTTCTAAAATAAACTGGTGGTGGTGTACAGATGGTTGTGGTGGGTGGTGGTGGTGGTGTTGGACACTAGTGGTGGACGACGGTGGTGGGTGGTGGATGGTGGTGGTGGTTATAGACAATGGTGGGTGGTGGTCGGTGGTGGTGGGTGGTAGAGGATAGTAGTGGTGGACGGTGGTGGTGTTTAACCCTCTGTAGAGTTTAGAAGATTTTAGAAGTGGCTAGGCCAAGTCTGCACCAAAAAGAGCTCGCACAGACATTTTTTTAGTGTAACGTCTTTGAAAAAACAAACAGTTTGCAGATGGCAATGTCTGTGCGGCGCAGACAGAACAGCTTACGTAGATTGTTTATAGAAAAACAAACACAACCTTAGTTTCTCATGCGATCAATGAAAACAATTCGAATGACTCAAAACATAATGATTAAAATCAAACCATTCAAAGCCAAAATATTCAAATATTAAGCTTAAAGTTTTACAATCTTTTATCGGAATACCAATACTAAACCCTAATAAACTTAAAAGCTTGAAGTTCTTCGGTAATCCAATCTTCAACTAATAGCAAAGCTAACTAGAATTATTATTATTATTATTATTATTATTATTATTATTATTATGCAATCCTAATCCCGCGTTCAAGATCCTAAATTGTGACCAAGAATGTGTCCGGATCAAAAGGCCCATTCATTGAATTCATGACCCAATTGTTAATCCATAGGGCTCTTAGAGCATTAACATTGGAGCCTTTATCTCTATCTATATAAAAACATATATTTCTCTAAATTTTGTTAATTTTTTTAAAACATCTTACATTCAACTCTCTGTCTCTATCTATTTCTTACTCACAAACAATTATTTTATTATTTTTTCTCTTTTTCCTACACACTCACAATAGAAATATAGAGGTTTGAATATAAACCTCTAAATATAGATGTGTACTTTACTTTATATATATTTTTCTCAGTTATTGAGATTTTAATGTGGTGATTTTTTGTCGTTTCCTCTGTTATTTTCTTTATATTATATAAAACAGAGTTTGTTTACAGTGTGAATGCTTTTACATCAGTTTCTCTATATTTTTAATATCCACCTGCACTTTCTTTGATTTAACAACAAATAAAATTTCAGAAGCATAAAGTGACGTAAATTGTGAGCTTTATAAAAGTTTCCTATCAAAATCTAGTTTTTCTTATTACGATTACCTTCATTTTTTGTTACATGATTGTATGTTATAAATATTTGCAAATAGTATATCATATCACATATATTAACAAAGCATTAGATGCTCTATTTCATACATTGCTAGATTGTTTCTTTCACTCCTAGTTAACCTTAGTTTCTTCAACAACGTATCACATAATGCAACCTTTAGTTATCGTGCTTGATACCTTAGTGTTCTAACATATATGACTTTTCAAACTTGTTTCTGATCGTGACTTGTAACACCCTAAAATGTGTTTAATTATTTGTATATCTTATTTATTTAATACCTTAGAATACAGATGAAGAACCATTAACATGGGAGAGGAGGGTGTCCATCTTGTGTCACCACAAGTAGTTTATGGAGCAAAGTTTCTTTGGAATTTAGTGAGCAAAGGAGTGGAGAAGGGGAGTGGCATCAGCAGAAGAGGTGAATGTAGCCATGGTGAGGGGAAAGGAGAAAACTTCGTTTTGACCGGAAAACTTAACATTTTGGCCGGAAAACTCAACATTTTCGTCCAAACCTTTTTGTAAACATAGATCGGACATTTTTATCCAGACCTACACTAAATAAACAATCACTATGAAGAAATAAATAAGTTTGCAATTAGTGTAGGTTAATAGAAACCAACGTGGCCCATGGCATTATAGGCTAGTGGCATCATATCTTGGGGATGTGATAAGGCTTAGATACCATTAGGTCCTGGGTTCGATTCCTACAAGATTGGTTTTTCCCAGATTTATTGGGTTTCCTCTTGAATTGGTGAATAGGGATTATCATCTAGTGGAGATGGATATGATCCGGTGGTTCCGTCAAATAAGTAACAAAATATTTGGGAGTCAAGGGATGGCTGTAAAAGTTTTGCTCTCATTGCACCCTTTCCGTCCAGACTTTGTCGTATGAGTGAAATTTTAGTGAGTATGTATATTTATTATCTTTATATAGGTGCCCAAACTGTTTCTTGTATCATTGTTTGAACCAATCCAATATGCTATCTGAAACTTTAGGTCTCTAGTCAACCGGATAAGATAGTGGAAAAATATATAAGTAGAATTGATGGAGAGGAAACACATATTTTTCATTAGATTGCTTATGGTCTGACATCTCAGACCCACATAAAAAGCAAAAATAAGACAGCCAAATACAATGAACCAACACAGAAAGGTGTCACCAATAGTAAACAACTGTAGCTTTAATTTAGTTCATGATACAAAATACAAAATAAATATGGAGTTACTACTACAAACATTTAAAATGAAAATTACAATTTTTAACTGTAGTAAATATGTGCTCATAAATCATCAGGTTCTTCTTGTTCTTTGGTGTTCTTTGTCAATCTGATCGATCCGTAACCCCCGTATCGCAACCCAAGATTCTAGATAATAATCACTAAATGTCACATATTTTGTGATATTCACATGAAGTTTAATTAATCTGCTTCTCCGATGATGATGGTATGAATCTCCATGCATGCACTATAATCTCGTACACTAAAACAAGTTAAAAACTGCAGTTAGCACATGGTCCTACATTCAACTAGATTAAAGAGATATTATATATCGATAATAAATAATTAAATATTCATTTACCTTAGTGAAAAGATGTCAAGTTATTGCTGAGAGCAAAACGATTGTCAAGTTTAAGTCTTTGTTCATCCACATCCCACAATTCATGTTCATTTCCCTGAAAATTAAGTTATTTATTTATAAAGAAACAAATATATATCATCATCATAATAATAATAGTAGTAGTAGTATTAATAATAATAATAATAATAATAATAATAATAATAATAATAATAATAATAATAATAATAATAATAATAATAATAATAGTAATAATAATAATAATAATAATAATAATAATAATAATAATAATAATAATAATAAATATTACTATTATTTTCAAAATATTTGAGGTTTGTGCCTCTCATGAGTTAATTTGAAAAGATACCTGTGAAAGAATATCTGGCATATGTTCTTGTTGAAACAACAATGAATTAGTAGCTGCTGAACTATCAATCAGCTGTGGCAGGTAGCTGCAGTTATCGTTCATCGTCGGAGCCAAGGTGGCGACTCCTTCATTGAGACTACATTGTTGTAAACTTGGCATGATTGGCAATACCATGCTGCTCATATTCTGGAGATATGTTACAGGATGCACTATAAATTATTGTTGTATGAAGATAAAATAATCCCACAAAACCTCAATTTATTTATTGATTAATTACCTCATCAGGTTTAAGCATGAATGAATCCAAATCCATTCCAAAATCATATAGCATGGGATTGACAGAAGCCAGCTTCATGGAAAGAAACTGAAAGTTTGTTTATTAAATCATTATATATTAATTATTAATAATTAGCAAAGTAAGTGTTTTTTTCTGACTAAAATAATCAAACAGAAAACTATAAATATATACCTCGACTTGATTTTGTAATGACTGGACATAATTAATAATTTCATCCAACATGAGGGCCTTTCCAGTTACCTACATATCAATCAGTCCCACATGAAATTGTCAGGTCAAATATTATTATTAGTCTAATTTATATATAACTAATTAACTTATCTAGACAAACAACAAAGACAGAAGCAAGCCAGTTCACCTTGTCACAACCTGGAACAATTGCTTGCAACAACTTCATCCTTTCACTTATTTTCTCTCTCCTCACCTGATGAAGAAGCAAAAATAAAAGTTTTTAATTATAAGTTAAAGTAAATTGGTAAGTGATGAACTTAGAAATTCAAAATCTGTAGGATGCGTAATTATCCTAGAAAATTCAAGAACCTTTTAGTTAAAAAAAATAATTAGTAAATTGTCAAAATTGTCCATGAGGTTTTGGGTATATTTGTGAGTTTCATCCAAACAACTTTTCATATCATATTGCCATTCACTTTTGGCAAATGTCTAACTTTTTTGTGAAAACCGTCCCTGAGATTTGAAATATTTTGTCATTTTCATCCAAAACATCTAACAGAAAAAACAAAACAAATTAAACGTTTGGATGAAAATGGCAAAAGAATCTCAAAAATGAAGGATAATATGGTACGAAAAAGTTGTACTGACAAACATGCTTGGCAATTCACTCAAAATTAATCAATAATCAGTTTTTGTGATTATTCAGAAAAGAAGAGGAGGGCATAATTGGAAATTGAGGTGTGAAAATGTATAAGAAAATAAAGGGTACCCTTTCAGCAAGGCTATGGCTATCAGTAGCTTGGCCTCTTCTTGCTCTAACATGAATGTACCCAACTGCACCTTCTTCTTCAGAAGAAGAACCTTTCTTTGTATTCTTTTTCTTTTTTTCTTCTTGATAATCATTGGTTTTCTTTTGCTTCTTCACTTTGTTGCTTGTATCCTTCATAATACCATATAATGTTAATTTTGTAAGTAATTCACAAATTTTAACATAGGATAACATTAAGCAAAAAATGATTAATAAAATTAAATACTTTAGATTGGGCATGATGAGAAATCATTTGTTTGTCCTTCCTCTTTTTTGCTAACAACTCATTACCACTCTCAACTTTCTGATCATCAAGAACCATTGACATTGAAGAATCTGGGCTTTGTAAGTTATTTGCTACAGAAGCTTGATCATGATGATAACCATGAACAGCATGATTATGAGGTTGGTTGAACTGAGAGAAACAGGCAGTACTGGTGTTAGGGTTTGGAAAGAGAACAGTTTGATCAAGAAAAAAAGATTGGTGTTGTTGGTGTGAAAAAGCTGCCATTTTGGTGATTAGGAATTGTGGGGTTTTCAAGTTTGTTATTTGGAACAGAAAGACTGAAACTTTGGTGATTACGAAAATGAAAGAGTTGGAAAAGAAAATGTGGGTCTATGATGATCTCGGAGTTCAACTATATATAAATATGTGGAGAGAGAAAATGAGGGAAAATTAAATTGATAAGTGCCAAAAAAATTCCCACAATAACCTATAAACTATTTTTTAACGACAAATTTGGATCATTAGAATATTATCGTGCTACTAGCGAAATTATTCGATCATATCCATCTTTACTAGGCTATAATGCATATATACTAATTCAGGAGAAAACCTAATAAATCTGAAAAGAAAAAAAAAAACCTCTTTATGGGAATCAAACACAAAACCTCATGATTCCTAAGTCTTTTCTCACCCCTGACATAACCTTTATACTATAAAAATTAGAATTAGAATTATAAACAATATAAATTAGAATTAGAATTAAAAGTAGATTTAACTGTTATGTTAAGCGCATTATCAACATGTTTCTTCATCAATGTAAATTTGTATCGGCATAGTTTATTTTCAAGGAAAAACATGAGTTGATCACCGCTATAGTTGTAACTGTTAAAAAAATAATCTTATGATAATCCTGGCTAAAAAGTTTTGATTTAGAGGTAAACACAAAATTAGGTAGTGTTTACAAAAATGTAAGCTTACATCACCACCATATATAATTAGGGCTTCACATCCACCTAAAAACAGAAGTTAAATGGTTTTGACTCTTGAACATATAAGAAGGCTGCTATTTTTGGTAAACTGTTAATAGGTGTCTTTGTTCCGCTCAATCCATATATGAAAACTATGTTGGTCAAAAAAAAGTGTAAATTACTGTGTATGTTATAGGATGAGAATACATACTGCAGGGATTTCTTATGTCCTATAAAGAGACTGTTTTTTTCACTTTGGACAAATAGATACCTCTTGTTTTTATATGTCAAGTTTTCAGAAGAACCTTTTTAGAACCAACTACATGAAGAAAATGGATAAAAGAATGGTCTGTTACATATAAATTATCAAAACCCTAACCCTATTAAACTGTCACTATAAATAGGAGCTTGTGATTCAGTCTTCAGAGAACCAGCGACAGGCCATTTAAAATTGCTTCTTTCCTTTTGTTTATTTCTGTGTCAGTAAACTAGTGGAATTCCCTCTTGCAGCGCGACGCGAACTTGGACCTTATCACTAAGGTTCGTTTAGGTACCAATACATGTAACAGCACTTTCAATATATTTTATGATACGAAAAGGTACTCTATTGCGAATACAACTCCATTTTCAAATAAATTTTAACTTTATTTTTAATAATAATTTAATTAAAATATAAAAACTGACCGAGTTACATTGATATCGCAGGTAAGCAAGCAACAGGCTGCGCCGCTACCCCTTTCTGAATAGTAAACCCTAGCCTATTAAAGACAAACCCCTGCCCACCCGTTGAACAACAACTACCGTGGACAACCTTTTGGACCCTAGTCAACAAACAGATAGCTTCTGGAGCTAGGGAGCCAAAGGTGTCGAAGGCGAAGGGGACAAAGGCATGTTGGTTATCAGCACAGGCTTTAGCGTGTTTATCCACCTTTTTTTATTCCGCTTTCCTTATAGCTTGTCCTGCTACAAATTCACTTTCCCTTAAACCAGCTAAAGGGGAGACTCATGTGAGATCCACACAAGCATGTTTCCCTCCCGCCAGCCAAAGACGAGCAGGTCCGCTGGTCTCAACGTATATCTCCCTTCCATGGGATTTGTAAGGAAATTCACATGGGTCTCCTTCTTGGCAGAAATCCTCGCTCTCCTCAAGATGTCCTCCAAAACATCCCTCACCCAGTCATGTCGGTAATTGAAACCAGGGAGCTCCTTACAATGAACAGCATGCTCCTCGTATTTATCCATGCAGGCTTTACGACAGATTGGGCATGTTTCGTCTTCTGGATACATAAGGATCATCAGCCGGTATTTGAGGATAGCCCGGTACTCAACAACCGACATGCATTGCCCTAGCCCCTCGATCGGGATAACAGTAAAAAAGTCTTGCGCATGGGGGCCTTTCAAGCACTCAATCACCGCCTTCTGGCGGGGAGACAAATCAAAGGCTTCTCCCAGACTCTGAGCGATTTTGCCAAATAGGGCATTCGCCAAAGTTTTTTGTGGCTTTGAGGGGGCGGTGTCCGTATTAGAGAAACCGCCAATATCAAAGTCTGGAAGAGAGACACTTAAGTACTCAAGGGCCTGCTGGTAGTCTACGGCGAGCTCAGCATCCCCACTGTTCCGAAGGATATGGTCTTGCAATACCCACGACTGAGCTCTAGACGCCACAAAAGCATAAACTCCAACATCCCAGGCTGAAAGGAGGCCCAAACCACCCAGACGCATCGGCAAAGATGCCAAACGCCACTGAAGGTCACCGAAGTAGGACCCCCCCCCCCCACACAAACAACAATGTCTTCGATAGTCTCTCATAGGCTATCGTCAAAACAGGATACCGTATGCAATTAAGGCTTGAACATCAAGCTTGTGAAGTTTTACAAAAGAAAAAAAGGTTAATGTATGTCACGTGACATCCACCCATTTGATACCCAAAATTGAAAAGCTTTTTGTGAGGAGACTTTATATTTGGTAATGAAATGATAGTTAACTATATAATTTATATTTTAAACTAGCCAATCCACTCATTTTCTATCGATATCGGGTTGCTAAAACGTACCTGGCTAGAATCGAGGTGAGATTAAACAAACTTGACTCGAGCTTCTTAAAAATAAGTTTGTTTAATAAACGAGCTTGAACATGAACTTCACTTAGTTGTCAAACTAGAGTAGCATCATGAACTTAAACAAGCCTACGATTACACACGCGCGCACATACACATATATATTACGTAACATCCGTCGAAAAACGGGTTTCCAAACCCGCTTCGTTTGTTAATCGAATATCAAGTTATAAAATTTTGTTGCGTATTTATGGTTAATTTTAATTTTAAACAATACATAATTAATAAACATTTTAGAATTTAAAAACTTAAATTGTTAAAAAGTAAAAATAAAGTGAATAAAAAAGAAATCAGGCTGCCGGGTTTCGAACCTGGGTCAGCCGGAAGACACTAACATCAAACACTTAACCACTCCGCCACTTGCTGTCTTTGTGTAATCTAGGAAACAAATAAAACATAACTCTACCCGTGAATTCATCCGTTTGCGCCAAAACTGAAACCGCTCATCGGCTTTCAACGGTTCAGACTGTTGAGTGTTCGATATTACTGATTATAACCGATAAACCCACGTTCTTAATCAATTCAGTCTTTATTGAACTTGAATTCATATGATTTTCGGGTTTAATAACCGAAATCATTTACCTCCAAATTTACACCGGTAATATCATTGTCTCACAACTCAGAAACACTCACAGAACCTCCAATTTCTTTTGCGCTCTAATTTCTGTTCGTCGGAATCGTTTTCTGATATCGTCGGACTTTCGCCGGAAAACCGTGACATTCATCGAAACGGTAAAGTTCTCAATTCTTTCATCTTCTATCTATTGTTAGACTTATACTAACTCAAAACCTTCAACCAGAATCGGTTCCAGGCGACGATACCGGATAATCTGCAACCGCCGGAAAATTTCTGAAAATTCCGAAATCACGCTGTGAATCGGTATGAGCATCTAAACTCTCTGATAACTCTTGTTTAGTCATTCAATTTCACAATTAGTTAATCAAAACTGTTAATTGGTCCGCTCAGACGGAGTTCATAAAACAGAGCCGACGACTTTGCCGGAGTTCTGAGGAAAATCATCTTTCCGGTACATTCATTCCCAAAACCTTCTCTATCCATTTCATTTTAAATCAATTATATGTCCGTCAATCGAATTAAACAAGAACAGTAGAATAATCGTTGTCTGTGTTTTTGAACGAAGAAGACGAAGTCAGAAAATAAGTATAAGTATAATTAAAATCACATAATCAAACGGGTTAGACACACAGTCCAGCGGTGGACTGTGTGCGTAAACAAAACAAACATCTCGAGTTCGATCCCTGACACAACCTCACTCTCTGAAATAAAAATGTTCTTTTTAAACCGAACCGGATCAACTCGCCGTAAGATGTTAAGTTTAATAAAAATCAGTATATTAACCAGGTTAGACACACAGTCCAGCGGTGGACTGTGTGCAACGCTAAACAACGGGTCCCGGGTTCGAGACCTGTTGTGTGCACCGGTCCGACATAATTAAAACCTTTTTAAAATAAATGATTTCTGAATAAAATTAAATAGTGTATAAATATAATTAAAAACAGAAATATTTCGGGTTAGACACGTAGCTCAGTTGGTAGAGCTGCGTGCACGCATACGGGAGGTCACGAGTTCAAGCCTCACCCAACGCATACATATACAAGGTCCGAACCGGTCAACAGTCAAAGTCAATGGTCAACGGTCAACGGTCAACCTAAAAAGTCAACATTTTTTTATATTTTTATTTATTTATTTAATTTAAAAATCAGTTAAAAATATTTGAAAATAATGTTTTTAAAGTTAGAAAATAACCTTAAACTCACAAAAATAAATCTAAAAACCCTATTAAAATTGTTAATAAAATCCACTTATTTACCGTACCTTTTCGTTATTAATTAGGTTAGTTATTCCTCGTCGATCAACCCTCTAAACTCGTGCGCATTCAACATCATCAAACGAACGCACCCAATGTGAGTGAATCTCTACGAATTCCCCGTTTTAATCACATTTTTTGGTTGTATCATGTGTCTTATTATATATTACATTTAAACACTTGTGCATTCATCATATCCATGATCAAATGTGTATTCAATATGTATCAACTGTTGTGTGGTTAATGTTTAGATTAAATTTATCAATTTCAGTACATACATCATCATAGGCCGCCGTTCCCCATTACCTATGAGCATGAACCGTTCCCCATTACCTATGAGCGTGAACGAGGCGTTGCCAACATACGATCGGCTCCGTTTGATTGAGCCTTGATCGTACATACATCATCATAGGCCGTCCGTTCCCCATTACCTATGAGCGGAACGTGACGTTGCCAACATATACATTATCATTCATGTCATATACTCATGCAAGGTGGTTTGTTATTGTTATTGCTATTGTTATTGTTATTGTTATTGTATGTTTATTTACGTATGCTCACATATGATATATTGCACAATTTTTTTCCATATTAAATATAACAAGAAATCAATAATAAATGTTTTCTAACAAGGTTCACTCGCCAACTTTTGTTGACCCAAAAACCCCCATTTTTACATATGATACAGGTGATCCAGTTGCAGCAAGAAACATATAGGACGGCTCAGAAGAATAAATCGGTTTAGGTTTTGGATTGTTTGTTTAGTTACTTTTTCTTTGTAATTGTATGAACTTGTTTGGAATATTGAAGTTGAAATTTTGAATTTAATAAATATGAAACATATTAGTAAACATCATGAGCTTTGGTGATAACCCAATTATGCCCCGACTCTTATTCCGCTGCGGGTCGGGGTGTGACAGATTGGTATCAGAGCTATGACTATAGGGATATAGGATAGGTTATTAGATCCTTAGAGCCTATACTGTAGTTGATTAGAATTTTTAAATTGTTTGTGTGTTACATGCAAAATTCATGATGTTTATATGCTTTATGTTTATTGTTACATTCAATGTTATGCAAGCATGTTCATAAGTACATATTATTATACAATGCCTATCATGAATCATATTCTCATAACATATCATATCCATGAGAGCACACACCACACAATTTCCATGACTTTTGCAACGATTTTTGTATTTTCAAATCACATCAAAGTGAGTTCTCATGACGGGCATGTAGTAACTGGAAGGGTACAAGTACCGGTAGTCGGAACGTCCTGTCTAGGCTTGGCATTCGTATAAATCCAAAATAAAGGACCAGTTTGCCTACCTGGGGACTAACGATGAGAGTACGAAGGACCTATTAGGCCAAAACATGCTATACCAAACGTCGTGTGAGCTAACCCCACTTTGAGTTGTCATTGTGTCTACACCTGGACACCCTCCGACCATACATCTCGCAAACATATTTCATGGTTTTCATTCGGGTGATGCGAGTGTTAAACCGCCAATACCAATGTGAATCCTACTAAGCCAATAGTCATGGGGGCCCACATAACTATACAGGCGATGGTATGGGGGACATTGGAGGCCCAAACATGAGCAAACCCAAGACATCCTATGGATGTAGTTGCATTATTGATGTTTATGTTATTTTTATTTTTTTTTTAAGACACATGACACCTAAAAAGACTCCTTAAACTCACAATCTTCTTATGTATGTTCCTGTAGATGTCGGCTAGGCAGCAACGTGGGGGTAGAAGGTCAGGAAGGTCAAACGAACGCTTGGCCACCCAAATCGCAAAACAAATGGCCGCGGTGCTTCCTGACATCGTAATTCAAGTCCAACAAGCTCTCGCCACAAATCCCCTCAATCCTCCCCATCAAGAAGACCAGAACGTTGACAACCCATCCTCCAAAAAGTGCTCTTACAAACACTTCAAGTCTTGCGATCCCCCGAAATTTGAAGGGACCGAAGGTGTCACTGCTCTCCTCCACTGGTTTGAGGAAATGGAAAACACCTTCCTCAATTGCGATTGTCCCGAGGATCGCAAGGTACGTTACGCAACCGGGAGACTATTTGGAGTAGCTCTTACCTGGTGGAATACAAAAAAAGGTAAGAGAGGGATCGAAGATGCAATGGCCTTAACATGGGAGGAGTTAAGGGAAATCATGACGAGACGCTTCTGTCCAAGAAGCGAGATCAAAAAGTTAGAGGATGAATTTCACTCGTTAAAGCAAAAAGAGGGAGATCATACTTCCTACAACAAACGGTTTTTAGAGTTGAACCAAATGGTCCCCAACTTGTTCACCCCAGTATACCGCTTAGTCGAACACTATATTCGAGGCCTTCCCTCGAAAATTCAAGACTCAGTTCTAAGCACTTCGCCTGCAACACTTGAAGCTGCTATGGAAATGGCTACCGAGCTTACCGAGAATCGTATTCGTAACGGCAAATTTAAGGACGAGAAAAAGAAAGCCCCCATTGAGGGCCAAACTTCAAACCATTCCACCTCCTCCTCAAAGTTTGCTAATAAGAGGAAACGAAACACCAGAAACTTTGCTGTCACACAAACAAATTTCCCTATCCCTGCTGCACCCATCACTCAAGTTGCCCCCTCACCTGCACCATATAAGAAGCCATACTCCGGCCCATACCCAAAATGCAACCGTTGCCAATACCATCATTTTCCTGATCATCCCTGCCAACATTGCACCGGCTGTGGCCGCGCAGGTCACACCATTCAAACCTGTCGCGTACTTCAGCGAACGAACCGCCATCAGCCCTCAACCCAAACCCACCATCAGATAGTGGGTCAAGCCCAACAACCTTTACTCCTACCACCTACCCAACATGTAGCCCAATCCTACTATCAACCCAACTATCCTATGATGCAACCTATGCGGGCTTGTTACAACTGTGGAGATCCGAATCATTTCAGGAACACCTGTGCACGCCTAGTGAATATCATCCATGCCCAAGCTCAAGCTAATCCAGTAAACCAGGCTAATCAAGCTCCTCCACCTGCAAGAGGAAGAGCTTTCAACATCAACGCTAATCAAGCTAGGGCTGACAACAATGTGGTTAACGGTACGTTTCTCATCAGTGGTAGTTATGCATCCATGTTATTTGATACTGGCGCGGATAAGAGTTTTGTGTCCTTAGAATTTGAACCCATCCTCAACCAAACTCGTGATAAACTCATGGAATCTATAACGGTAGAAGTTGCTGACGGAAAAACCGGTCTCATTAAACTCTATTATACGCAATTGTACTCTCACCCTAAACGATCACGATTTTCCAGTTGACCTCATACCTATGAAGTTGGGAATTTCGACATTATAATTGGTATGGACTGGCTCAGCCAACATCATGCTGAAGTTGTATGTCGCGAAAAGTTCATTCGCATTCCTCTTGCAAACGGTCAGACTCTACGAATCTTTGGAGAAACCCCTTCGAAGGGACTCAAATTAATGTCCTGTCTTCAAGCCCGAAAATATCTCCGCAAGAATTATGTCGCATTCCTAACTCATGTCGTCAAAAAGGGAACCAAGGAGAAGAAACTCGAAGACATCCCAGTAGTAAAAGATTTTCCGCAAGTTTTTCCTGACGACATTTCAGGACTTCCTCCCGTGAGAGAAGTCGAATTCCGCATTGATCTTATACCTGGAGCTACACCTGTTGCAAAATCTCCTTATAGGTTAGCCCCATCCGAAATGCAAGAGCTAGCCAGTCAACTGCAAGAGCTGACTGACAAAGGATTCATACGTCCTAGCTCATCGCCTTGGGGTGCACCTGTCCTTTTTGTGAAAAAGAAAGATGGAACGTTTCGCATGTGTATCGACTACAGAGAACTCAACAAGTTAACGGTCAAGAACCGCTACCCATTACCTCGCATCGATGATCTTCTAGACCAACTTCAAGGCGCCACCTGTTTTTCAAAAATCGACCTTCGTTCTGGTTATCATCAACTCAGAGTACATGAAGAAGACGTCCCAAAGTCCACCTTCCGAACTCGTTATGGTCATTATGAATTCATGGTCATGCCATTTGGTTTAACCAACGCCCCAGCTGTCTTCATGGATCTAATGAACAGAGTCTGCAAACCTTATCTCGACCGTTTTGCTATAGTCTTCACCGACGACATCCTCATCTACTCAAAGTCTAAGTCTGATCATGAACGACACCTTCGACTCATCCTTACACTCTTAAGGACAGAAAAGCTGTACGCTAAGTTTTCGAAATGTGAATTCTGGTTAAGGGAAGTACAATTCCTTGGACACGTCGTCAATGACCAGGGAATTCATGTTGATCCCTCAAAAATCAAGGCAGTACAGGAATGGCAAGCGTCACGTACACCTACCGAAGTAAGATCATTTCTTGGTTTGGCTGGTTATTATCGCCGTTTCATTGCAAATTTCTCCCGTATTGCTGTACCACTCACGGCTTTAACTCATAAAGGAAAACCCTTCATATGGGGACCCAAACAAGAAGAAGCCTTCCAAACCCTTAAGCAAAAACTCTGTGACGCACCTATCCTCACACTTCCTGAAGGTTGTGATGACTTCGTTGTTTATTGCGACGCGTCAGGGCAAGGATTAGGCTGCGTATTGATGCAAAGAGGAAAAGTGATAGCTTATGCTTCTAGACAACTCAAAATTCATGAGAAGAACTACACCACCCACGACCTGGAACTTGGAGCCGTTGTGTTCGCTCTTAAGATATGGAGACATTACCTCTACAGTACTAAGTGTGAAATATACACTGACCATAAGAGCCTCCAACATATCTTCAACCAAAAGGAGTGAAACATGAGGCAACGAAGATGGGTCGAACTTCTTAATGACTACGACTGTGAAATTCGGTATCATCCTGGCAAGGCAAACGTGGTGGCCGATGCGCTCAGTCGAAAGGGTTATGCGAACTCCATTCGTCTTCTATGTTCGCAAATCATAACCGACATTAAAGATCAAATCCGAGAAGCCCAACATGTTTCAGTAACGGAAAACGACGAACGCAAGGAGCTGTCTTGTGGAGCTGAACTTAAAATTGAAACTAAATCCGACAGTATTCTGTACTATCTAGATCGCCTATGGATTCCCGATCACAATAACCTTCGTGATTTCCTTATGAATGAGGCGCACAAAACACGATACTTTATACACCCAGGAGCCGACAATATGTATCAAGACCTTCGATACACCTACTAGTGGCCTGGAATGAAAAAGGATATTGCTGTTTTTGTTTCCAAGTGCCTTACATGTTCCAAAGTTAAAGCTGAACATCAAAGACCCTCAGGACTTCTAGTCCAACCTGAAATACCTGTGTGGAAGTGGGAAAACATAACCATGGACTTCATTAGCGGGTTACCTCGCACCTCTAGTGGGTATGACACTATATGGGTAATCATTGATCGTCTTACAAAATCAGCTCACTTCATTCCGATCCGCGAAGATTTCAAGAACGAGAAGTTAGCTCGTATCTACATCAACGAGATCGTAAGCCGTCATGGTGTACCGTTGCATTATTTCAGATCGTGATGGTCGTTTCACTTCACGAACATGGCAAGCCGTACAAGCCGCTTTGGGTACACGATTAGACCTCAGTACCGCCTATCATCCTCAAACTGATGGACAATCTGAACGCACCATCCAAACTCTTGAAGATATGCTTCGAGCATGTGTCATAGACTTCAAGGGAAATTGGGACGCTCATCTACCATTAGTTGAATTTTCGTACAACAACAGCTATCATTCAAGTATCGGCATGGCACCTTTCGAAGCTTTATATGGTCGTAAGTGCCGATCTCCAGTATGTTGGCACGAAATTGGGGAAGCTCAAATCACTGGTCCAGAATTGATTCAAGAAACAACAGATAAGATCCGTCAAATTCGAAACAATCTTCTAGCGGCACAAAGTCGTCAAAAGAGTTATGCAGACAAACGACGAAAGCCTTTAGAGTTTAACATTGGTGATCATACCGTGGAAGGGAATAGTTCGTTTTGGCCAGAAGGGCAAGCTAGCACCACGCTACGTAGGACCTTTCAAGATACTCGAAAGAGTAGGACCTGTAGCATACAAGCTTGACCTACCAGAAGAACTCAACAGAATTCACCCCACATTCCACGTATCAAACTTGAAGAAGTGCCTCGCCGATGAAAACCTCCATATTCCCCTAGAAGATATTCAGATCGATGAATCCATGCACTTCATTGAAAGACCAGTAGAGATCATGGACTTCGGAGAAAAACGTTTAAGACGGAGTCGTATTCCAATTGTTAGGGTACGCTGGGAGTCGAAACGAGGACCTGAGTTTACTTGGGAACGTGAAGACTCAATGCGCGAAAAATACCCGCATCTTTTTTCCTGTTACCACTACTACTTAAATTTCGGGACGAAATTGCTAAAAGTAGGGGATACTGTAACATCCGTCGAAAAACGGGTTTCCAAACCCGCGTCGTTTGTTAATTGAATATCAAGTTATAAAATTTTGTTGTGTATTTATGGTTAATTTTAATTTTAAACAATACATAATTAATAAACATTTTAGAATTTAAAAACTTAAATTGTTAAAAAGTAAAAATAAAGTGAATAAAAAAGAAATCAGGCTGCCGGGTTTCGAACCCGGGTCAGCCGGAAGACACTAACATCAAACACTTAACCACTCCGCCACTTGCTGTCTTTGTGTAATCTAGGAAACAAATAAAACATAACTCTGACCGTGAAATCATCCGTTTGCGCCAAAACTGAAACCGCTCATCGGCTTTCAACGGTTCAGACTGTTGAGTGTTCGATATTACTGATTATAACCGATAAACCCACGTTCTTAATCAATTCAGTCTTTATTGAACTTGAATTCATATGATTTTCGGGTTTAATAACCGAAATCATTTACCTCCAAATTTACACCGGTAATATCATTGTCTCACAACTCAGAAACACTCACAGAACCTCCAATTTCTTTTGCGCTCTAATTTCTGTTCGTCGGAATCGTTTTCTGATATTGCCGGACTTTCGCCGGAAAACTGTGACATTCATCGAAACGGTAAAGTTCTCAATTCTTTCATCTTCTATCTATTGTTAGACTTATACTAACACAAAACCTTCAACCAGAATCGGTTCCAGGCGACGATACCGGATAATCTGCAACCGCCGGAAAATTTCTGAAAATTCCGAAATCACGCTGTGAATCGGTATGAGCATCTAAACTCTCTGATAACTCTTGTTTAGTCATTCAATTTCACAATTAGTTAATCAAAACTGTTAATTGGTCCGCTCAGACGGAGTTCATAAAACAGAGCCGACGACTTTGCCGGAGTTCTGAGGAAAATCATCTTTCCGGTACATTCATTCCCAAAACCTTCTCTATCCATTTCATTTTAAATCAATCATATGTCCGTCAATCGAATTAAACAAGAACAGTAGAATAATCGTTGTCTGTGTTTTTGAACGAAGAAGACGAAGTCAGAAAATAAGTATAAGTATAATTAAAATCACATAATCAAACGGGTTAGACACACAGTCCAGCGCTGGACTGTGTGCGCAAACAAAACAAACGTCTCGAGTTCGATCCCTGACACAACCTCACTCTCTGAAATAAAAATGTTCTTTTTAAACCGAACCGGATCAACTCGCCGTAAGATGTTAAGTTTAATAAAAATAAGTATATTAACCAGGTTAGACACACAGTCCAGCGGTGGACTGTGTGCAACGCTAAACAACGGGTCCCGGGTTCGAGACCTGTTGTGTGCACCGGTCCGACATAATTAAAACCTTTTTAAAATAAATGATTTCTGAATAAAATTAAATAGTGTATAAATATAATTAAAAACAGAAATATTTCGGGTTAGACACGTAGCTCAGTTGGTAGAGCTGCGTGCACGCGTACGGGAGGTCACGAGTTCGAGCCTCACCCAGCGCATACATATACAAGGTCCGAACCGGTCAACAATCAAAGTCAATGGTCAACGGTCAACCCAAAAAGTCAACATTTTTATTTATTTATTTAATTTAAAAATCAGTTAAAAATATTTAAAAATAATGTTTTTTAAGTTAGAAAATAACCTTAAACTCACAAAAATAAATCTAAAAACCCTATTAAAATTGTTAATAAAATCCACTTATTTACCGTACCTTTTCATTATTATTTAGGTTAGTTATTCCTTGTCGATCAACCCTCTAAACTCGTGCGCATTCAACATCATCAAACGAACGCACCCAATGTGAGTGAATCTCTACGAATTCCCCGTTTTAATCACATTTTTGGGTGTATCATGTGTCTTATTATATATTACATTTAAACACTTGTGCATTCATCATATCCATGATCAAATATGTATTCAATATCAATATGTATCAACTGTTGTATGGTTAATGTTTAGATTAAATTTATCAATTTCAGTACATACATCATCATAGGCCGCCGTTCCCCATTACCTATGAGCGTGAACCGTTCCCCATTACCTATGAGCGTGAACGAGGCGTTGCCAACATACGATCGGCTCCGTTTGATTGAGCCTTGATCGTACATACATCATCATAGGTCGTCCGTTCCCCATTACCTATGAGCGGAACGTGACGTTGCCAACATATACATTATCATTCATGTCATATACTCATGCAAGGTGGTTTGTTATTGTTATTGTTATTGTATGTTTATTTACGTTTGCTCACATATGATATATTGCACAATTTTTTTCTATATTAAATATAACAAGAAATCAATAATAAATGTTTTCTAACAAGGTTCACTCGCCAACTTTTGTTGACCAAAAAACCCCCATTTTTACACATGATACAGGTGATCCAGTTGCAGCAAGAAACATATAGTACGGCTTAGAAGAATAAATCGGTTTAGGTTTTGGATTGTTTGTTTAGTTACTTTTTCCTTGTAATTGTATGAACTTGTTTGGAATATTGAAGTTGAAATTTTGAATTTAATAAATATGAAACATATTAGTAAACATCATGAGCTTTGGTGATAACCCAATTATGCCTCGACTCTTATTCCGCTGCGGGTCGGGGTGTGACATTATGTGTGATTTTCAATTGGGAACACTAAAAAGGTGAGAAACCGAAGAACCATGTATTTAACATGTTAAATATATTAAAAAATAAATTTAAAATGCTAAGAATTATTTAATTCTTAAATTTTTCTTCAGAACTTTTGCATATAAAGATATATCGAAGCCATTTCAATTAAAAAGTCATTTTTGTAATAAAAAATTACCTTTTAAAGTGGTTTTTAATATTTTTTAATTTTTTTGTTTTTGATTTGTTTTATTAAAAAGGCTTCTATGTATATTTATATACAAAAGGTCCAAAAAATTTGAAATATATATTTTTATGATATATTTAACATGTTAAATGCATGCTCCCCACTTTTTTAATGTTCTCCGTTAAGCCCAACCTTATGTTTGTGTATACATTTAAAAATATTTGTTTATCTTCTTCTCGTAATTTTCGCACTAAAACCATCTTCTGAAATTAATCTCCCTCTATATGTGTGTGTATTGTTTAATATATTAAATGTATTTTCATATATAATACTTATTTATATAAATTTAAGATATAAGTAATTGACTAATATATATATATATAGGGTTAGATCATGTGAGAAACACTAGGCTAATTGAGAAACTTGAGAAGAATTCTGGATCACACATTTTCTTTAAGTTTTCGTAATATACACATACGTATAGTTTAAAATTGACTATATACATATGTGTATAATCCAATATACATATATGTATATAGTGAACTTTAAACTATACGTATGTGTATATTACGAAAAGCTTAGAAAAATGTGTGGTCTAGAATGTTTTTCAAGTTTCTCAAATATGGTGGACTTCTTTTAGGATCCCTACCCTTATAATATATATATATATATATATATATATATATATATATATATATTATGTGATATATAAAATTTATAGCTATATAAATAAAAATATATGTAAATACATATAATTATTAATATTAACATTTTAATTAATAAATAATAAACAAACATAGAAAAACTGCTTATGTGAAACTTAAAACATAAAAATAAAGCTCGAAATGAACATCTCGTAAGTTAAACCTTTTTATTTGTTAGTTTCTCTCCAACTACATTTATATAATTGTTATGTTAAATATAAATATTAACATAACGTCATCACAGCCATAATCAATTTATATTTTCTATAAAATGATTTATGAGTGTTCGTGCATTGAAGTAGAGTCGGAGACATCCGAAATAGTCAAATACTTTTAACATTTTAATGATTCTTTCTCCTAGAGAAAAAGAAGAAAAAAAAAAGAACTCCAGCATACAACACTCATCAATGTGTCATAATACGTCGACATAGTTGCAAATGCCTTTTTCAATAACTGTTTTGTGACTGGTTTTGCCGGTTGGTTGCTTAAACCATGTTTGGCAAGTGTGTACGTATTCTAAAATCAAAATCTTTACAAATGATAACCACCTAAAATAAAGCATATGCTCCCCAAATATGACCAATTATGACATGTTATGACTATATATAACAACACATCATAACCAAATGTAACTCATTAATGTAGTTGTTACAACCAACTAAACACCATTTATACACATGGTTACCCATTACAATCAAATACAGATCTTTAATACTTGTAATAGCATATTAAAACCAAAAAATACGTAAATGCCCTTTTATATATGTTGTGGCCCATTACAAACAATATTAATCACTCGATATATTCCCAGAAATGACCCATTACAGTTGTGATGACTCATTACAATCACAGACGACCATTTAAGACCGCTTATAACAACACATTAAAACTAAGTAATACCCCTTATATCTTATCATCCATTATATAACTTAAAATACATCTTCAAAAATTGTGAAGATGAGAATCTTGATGAGATATTATTAATTGTTGGCCAGATATGTGATGAGCGAGATCCATTGGTGATTAGTCGGAAAAATTTATTTTGTGTTCGATTATCTGTTAGTGATCCATATATCAGAAAAGAAAAGATATTATTTTCACAAGACTTTTTAGTCGTTTTCGTCCAACCAGAGATGCGTCGGGCTAGGGTCATCAATGATCCATCAAAAATATATACTCTAAGTACATTCAACGCCTCCACGTCTTCACATTCTTGATTATCATATAACAAATTTCACATGCATGCCATATGATGTTCAATGTCACAAGTCATTTTATGATAGAAATGGTGGATTCAAAATTAAATCTGTCAGAAATGGGTTTACATGGTTTCTCATTTGTTTGGAAGATGTACGCATTTGGAAACCTATTATGTATAAAAGTGTATGTTAGTTTTAACACTTCCTAGACTAGTGGTCGATTAATGTTGGAAGTGGCTGTCTCAAAACTATATGGACTATCCACAGAATTAGCTAGATTGTTTTTCTTATGTTTAATATACTTTTGTGTATTGGTACAGAACTCGATTGAAATGGGCTTGTTATTATTTATAGTATATTTATGTATTTGATAGTACTACTTATTTTATTTAAAAATAGTATTTAGCTCCATGCGCTTGGGGAGGGGAGGGGGTTACGTAACGTTAGAAAGGTAAATAATATGCTAACATTGATGTATAATACTATATAAGAAAATTTACTATCAGTATTCGTACTTAGGGCATGTTTGGCTAAGCTTTTTGAACCAACTTATTGACTTATTGGCTTTTTCAAAAAGTAAATAAGTCAAAATATTGTTTGGGTAATTGAAAAGGACTTTTCAAAACAACTTTTCAATAGGAGGAAAAAGTCAGTTTTGAAAAGCTAGAATTTTGTGGCTTTTTGGAGCTTTTTGATATTTTACATGGAAAACCTAAACCAAACACTTTTTAAAAAACAACTTATTAACTTATTGGCTTTTCCTATCCCATAAGCAAATCCAAACACTTTTTTAAAAACTCATTTTCAAAAAGTCATAAATCAATAAGTCATTTTCACTAAAAGTCCTTTTTGAGTAAAATAAGCTTAGCCAAACAAGCCCTTAATTTTACATTAAACCCTAATATAATTTTTAAAATTTGCATTTACATAACGCGTGTGGATCGCATCAATGGATAGTTGCAACTTCGCTTGTTTCTGCCAAATGGGAGAAACCCTTTCTGACAGTTTGTTGAGCTTCATCGTGATATGACGATTGGAGTCCACAACATCTTCGAGTATCTTTTGGAGGCGTGCGAAAACATTGTAATCTTCGCTAGAAGTTGACATCCTATAAGAAAATTAACTTATTTAGATAACATAATAACCATCTCAAAAGTGCAAAACATATCCAAAAAATCATTATATGGACCCGATCAATAGGCTTGGAAACATTGGTGCAACTGGACCCAACTGGACCCCTATTCCAAGCTGCAAGAGCCACCACAGCCATAACCACAACACATTTATCATCGCCTTCGAGCTTCGAAATATAAATCCAATTAAGAAAGCAAAAGAAAATCCAAACTGAATATCAATTGTATGGCTCAGCGAGTTTGCCAAAATCAGTTGATTTATTTAAGTCATCTTAGTTGCCACGCCTTATAAACACCTCATCATAGCCCGAATACATCTACAATAATCATTAATTATCTAGCATGCACAAATGGAGGGTCTAGAGTCATATACCCAATGTTTTAAATACCGGTATGAACCGGCCGATTAAACCGGATATCGGACACAAGTCGGGTACGATAAAGGCCGGTAAAAATCGAATACGGTATGTTTTATGTACCAACGGTAAATCCGGTAGAACCGGTTCAACCCATTGAACCGGTTTGCATTATCTTAAGATTTAGTTCTTTTATATTACTTAAAATTTCGATAATAAGGTATTATGACATTCCATATTTCCGGTAATCAATCTAGTGCATTCTACAATATTTCATAGTTGTTGAAAGTGTTACCTACCTCATACAATTCAATATTCTTTATAACTAATAAAAATACTTTTAAAATGCTTAATATTATACAATAAAATAATTGTTTTTAGATAAAACTATGACTAGTTACATAAATCCTAATTGAGATTGAAGTGTTTTTTGAGATGAATTTGTATTTTATGGAATTATATAGATAATTAGTAACCTGGTTCAACCGCACGGTACAACTTGGTTCAACTGATTGAACCATTTCAGAGCCCAACCCGGTATGACTCAAACACCAGTTTATAAAACATTGCATATACCCAACAAATGTACAACAAAAAAGCCCACACAGCGCAACAATTTATTGGCACAAAGAAACCAAACAACATGTACAACACCCCAATGCGAGAAACACTTGCAAATTAACATACATATTTTTTTTTTGAATGGTGACTTTCGATGTACAGGACCTATTGGTCACCGGGTTCTTATCAAAGACAATCCCCCGTCAGCCCCGCCTTGAGAACGCGATGTTCGATTGGGCTCCGGCTTCCGCGCAGACTGACCTTCGCCCGGAAACCATACTACCCCCACACGAGAGACTCGCTGGGGTAACATGCATATAATATGTAATTTGCATATATAGGAAATCAAATATATATTTTATTAATATCTTCCAAGTAAAATTGAAATCACCAACATAAAGTAAAAAATTTGTCATCAATTTGTAGGTTTCATGCTAATCCATCATTGCAATATTCGTCTTTGGTCCGTGCATGAAATACAATTTGTTGATTCGTCGATTCTGTCGCTCTGTCGCTAACATATCCGCTGATGATTCGTCAGGTATAGTTTGACGGTAATTCGTAGCTGGCATAATTGTCGATGACTTTGCCATCATGCCCGGCTATGTAACATGTTGGTGATTTCTTCGTCAGTAGTCCCCATGTAAGATATGTTGGTGAAGTTTTTAGCGACAAACCTTTACTAGTGGATTAGCAACAGCTACAACTTCGTCAAAGGCTCACCCATCGCTTTGTGTGTCGCTAGATTTTTAGTGGTTAAGTAAATTGGCCAAGATTGACTTAGTAGGCGTGTTATCGACCTAGAATAACTAAGTACCGTTGCGAATGGCTATTGTATTGCACTACGACCGCCAACTAAAAAAAACTATTAAAAAGAAATAAAGAAAGTAAATAAAAGTTATCTCATTAGAGAAAGATCAAGTTTTCTTTCTCTTTGTAACAATGTTTTTATTCGTCAATCATGCATTTGTCGTCACAAACCTATTACCCTCAACTAAAAAATAATTAGGATCTCATCTGATTGTAATCGTTGATGAAAAATTAAAAAAATTTACTCTTGCCTCTAGCACGTTGTCACAACCACCGTTCTTGCCCTTACAGTTGTGGCTCCTATCGCCGCAACCATAACTCTTGTTACTATAGCCTCTATGGTGTCTCTTGCCACCAACATTATGGTCTTAGATTTGTCGTTGTCATTGGCCGCCAATGAGCACGGGTGGTTCAAACCTTTTAGAGGCCCTAAGCAAACTCAATAATTGAGGCCCTTCTAAGGTTCCCTAAGCCTGCTAGAACAAATAGATCGTATCGGGTAGCGGGTCATAGCGGTTTTAGGTTAGGATTTGAGCCAATTACAAAGATCAGATACTTAGAGGCTATTTGTTTACCTCTTAATAGGGCTCTTAATGGTTCAGACCTCTTACTGGTTCAGTACTTAATGGTTCAGACTGTTTGTTTCAGTGAGCAGATGTTTGAATGGTTCAGACATTTGCCTCTGAATGATTAAGCATTATACTCAGTCTAAATGGTTAAGTCCTCTAATCTAAATTTGTCAGATATTTGACTCTGAACGGTTAAGCAGTATACTGGCTCTTAATGGTTCAGACCTCTTACTGGTTCAGCACTTAATGGTTTAGACATCATAATGGTTTAGCACTTAACCATTCAGAAGTTGCCAAACAGTCCCTTAGTTAATTAGCATTTTAAGTGATCAAATAGTGAGCTCTAATGACTCCAATAGACAATGTGTTGAAAATAAACCAAGAAACCATCAAGGTAGAACCAAGCATACCCATAACTTAAACAACACAACAAAGAAACACATATTGATGTGTTTGATTACAATACGAATGAAATATGAAATACTTTCATAGCTATGTGCATAATACGGTTGTGTTCTTTCCACTAAACTACAAGAACTTATTTGTTAGTGATGTCTTTAATAAATATAATAGATACTATATAAATTCTGTTTTTTTAATCTAAATGGAGGCCCCAAAAACTTGGTGACCCTAAGCCAAGACCTTGGTTTGATACAAAGGTGGTCCGGCCCTGCCAATGAGTTTTCTTGCATGGTTTTTTTTTCTTATTTTGTTGCAAGTATGGCTATAAACGAACCGAACGTTCAGCGAACAGTTCGTGAACCGTTCGGCGAGAAGTTCGTCTATGTTCGTTCGATTAGCATAACGAACGAACACGAACAAAAATTTCCGTTCGGTTAGCTTAGCAAATGAACACGAACACGGGTCTCGTTCGTTCGATTGCGTTCGTGAACGTTCGGTAATGTGTTCGGTTACATTCATTTGTGTTCATTTGATTATATCTTCCTATACTAATAAATGAAAATCTTTTTGTACACGTGTCACTCTTTGGTGTCTTCTCACTTTTAATAATAATATAATATAGTATAATATTAAATAAAATAGTTAGAGATAAACGTATAAACTCAAATTTAATTAATAATTGTCTATAACTAATTAACATAGTTAGAGATACACGTGTAAATTTAAATTTATATTAGTAAATATCTATAACTAATATTAATATCAAATAATATAATGTAATATGGTATATTATATATTATGCTATTATATCAATTAATAATTAGGGATATCAAGATAATGTACGTAAGTGAATTTAGATTAGGAAATTTATTTGTGTGATTTATTACTATTATTTATATGTTTTTTATTTATTTAGTTTTCCTATTTAGAACAACTTTTACAAAATTATGAGTACAGTGTTGCAACATATTTATTTTAATTTATGTTTGATATAAGTTTTATTAAAAAATTTACTGTTAATTACACAAGTTATAACTTGTGTATTACACGGTTTGAGGATTAAAATTATATATTTTAATAAAGTATGCACAAATTTACATCACTAAATTATTTTCAACCATGCAACTTGAGAGACAATGGAGGTAGCAAATCATGGAACTTTATTTCTGGTCATGACTTCATCTAAATCTTAATAAATGGTCAATGCAATTTCCTAATTAACCACTTTGATGTTATGGTTTTTATATCTGAGAAAAAAATAACATATACTTATAAAAAGTTACAATAATATATAAAAGTTGTATATAACGAAAATATAAACAGAATTAAATCAAATCAAATCGAATCATAACAAAGCCAAGCTATGTAAAAAGAGTGTAGTAGCATAAAGCAAATGTGTATCTATATTGGCTTAGCAACTCCATAATAGATTCGAGAGTAAGATGAGAACATAATTTCTATATCATGGACGGCTTATTAAAAATGATTAGATATATTTATAAGAATATTTTGTGAGCTAAAAAAATTAGAAACATTCAAAATAGTTTAGAAAGGCTAGTAAAATCACATAATTAAGGAAATGAAATGGTTACCATAGTAAATGTGGTATGGTTACCATATATTTGCGATATTTGATTAAAAATAGTAAACATGACACTTATCTCGATCGTGTATTAATAAGTTTTATAATTTTTATCTTCAAACTCGTGTAATACACGGGTCTATAATCTAGTTGAAAAATAATAGATAATAAACCTTTTATCTAAACATATTCAAAACTAAAAACCTTATTTTTTCTAGGTTAGCTAAAATTATCTATAGTTAAGTAGAAGAGATTAAACAAAATAATATTTAGTAGAAGAGTTATCTATAATTAATTAGAAGGGATTAAACTAACTAATAATTATCCATAAGATATTAAATTAAATAATAATTAGTAGGAGAATTATCACTAAATAATAAGTATCTATAGTTAAGTAGAAAAGATTAAAAAATAATATATACTAGGAGAGTTATCTATGATTAAATAGAAGAGATTAACTAAATAATAATTATCCATAAGAAATTAAACTAAATAATATTTAGTAGGAGGATTATCACTAAATAATAATTATCTATAGTTAAGTAGATGAGATTAAACAAAATAATATTTAGTAGGAGGGTTATCTTTAATTAATTAGAAGAGATTAAACTAATTAATAATTATCCATAAAATATTAACCTAAATAATATTTAATAGGTGGATTATCTATAATTAATTAAAAAAGATTAAACTAAAATAATAATTATCCATAAGACATGGCCTAATATGATGACAAGTGTTCTTTAAATGGTTTCTTTTATTATATAGTATAGATATAGATTAGATTTTTTATATTATGTATACTAGCATATAAACCTGTGTATTACACGGATTAATTATAAAAAAACTTAGATTAAATAATATTTTAATTTATAAGTGTTACAAACCCATGTGTTACACATGTAAAATACCAAAAATAAATGTAGATCATACTTCTATATAATCCTGATCACATAGTTAAAAAAGTGTAATAATAGTATAATCTGATTATTGCATTTTTTCGATTAGTATTAATATAATGATGGTTTAGTAAACAAAATTTAATTAGTGTAGTTCTTATTTTATGATAATATTTAATAAAATACATTGTATTTATCTAATAATATTAATTAAATAGTGCATTCTAATATGTTATTAACATATTTACGTTAAATCTCTTATATTAGTAAGGATAAGGATTAAAAATATTTTAAAATAAAATGTAAGTCAAACTTGTAAGGTTAAAGGAGAGAGTGACACGTGGCAATAATTGGAATTCTATATTAAAAGTTAAAATTAGATTTGATGTTTTATTTGTAACTTTAACATTTTTATCAATAATTAATAGTTTAAATCATTTGTCTTTAAAATATATGTGGTTAATCTTAATGAGGTGTTGTATTACCAAATAAAGTTATTATAATAATGCATAAATAATTAAATTGAAGATATTAGTAATAATAAAAAATAGTAATAGTTTTGTTATAGATAATAATAAACTAACGATTAAAAGGTTTTTGATTTTAAATGATATTCATTTTAAATACTGATGCATTAAAAAATATAATAACCCTTTATTGTATGCCATAGAGGCGAAAATAATCTTGATCTCTAATATGTAAAATCGACATATTTAAAGGATAAAGTAATTCTTATATTTTTATCTCTATATCATATAGTATAATTTATTAACTCAAGCATCATGGTATATTAGTTTCTTTTGAAGGAGTGGATATTTATTTGGAATTGTTTATGAAGATGAATAATGGTTATTATCAGTGTTGTAAAAATCGCGGATTAATCGGCCACTAGTCGCCGATTAATCGCTAGACGACTCTCTACTGATTAACGGACTTAGTCGGCCCTAATCGGTCCTATTCGGTCAGAAAAAATCAGGAAAAATCAGAAAAAAGTGGAAAAAATCAGAAAAAAATCACATATTCCGGCTGAAACCTCCCAGATTCCGGTCAAAACTTGTCCACTTAAAAAGTTTACGTATAAAAATATGTGTATATATGTGTAAAACTTAAAATTATACATAAAAAGTCTGATCCGAGTAATCCCGATTAATACATAGTAATCCTGATTAATCGTTGGTCCCTACCCCACCAGCCGACTAGCGCCTAACAAGTTCAATAACCATGGTTCTTATATTAATTTACTTATTATTTTCACTTAATATTTTAATAAAATCCTTTATTACGAGAAAATAAATGTGATATCACAATAAATTCACTTTTAACTACCTAATGATTCCAATAGGCATAGAACTTTTACCTTCAACTTTTTGTTCAACCAAAATATCCGTCTCGAATCACCTCAAATTGCAATGATATTAATTAATATATAATTCGATGTGAAAGTAAAAACTAAGTCGTTATGGGTGGTGGCCACAAAGAGTATTAATGGGCTTAATTATCTTTAAATTTTTTACAGAGAGTCTTTTAGGCCCAGCCTATTCTATAAAAGTAGCTTCAACTACCACTTATAACCTAGCCCGGTCCAACTAAAGGAAGTTTCAGTTGTATGCTACGACAAAACATTTTACTACTACCCTAAAAACAATGGTATATATATGATTGTTGAAAACTAGTTTTTGTCCAGTCTATGTTACGGGACATTAAGCCAAATATTTTTCTGTTATAACTATGTCTGTATTTCGATTATTTATACATACTACTAATAACGTGATCTAAAAAAATTACATCGAGTCAACCAATTAAATAAAAAAACTAACTCACTTTTGTTATAAAAAAAACTAAAATGATTAAAATACTATAGTTTTAAACTGGGAGCAAAATTGTATTTTAATTTCATGACAAATGAGCGTGTGTCAGGCAGCCGCTGGGTACAAATAAAAATCACACGGGGTCAACCAATTAAAGCAAAACACTAACATAGTTTTGTCAAAAAAAAAAAAACTAAAACCATGGGATGACTATAATTTTACACCTGGGGAAATATCGTAATTTAATAGGAAAAAAACAAAAAACAATGGCAAAACTGTATTTTGAACTGAGGGCAAAATCGTAATATAGCTGAGAGGAAAAAAACAAAACCAATGGCAATTGGCAAAACTGTAAATTTTAACGGAGCAAAATCGTAATTTGGCTAGACGAATGGAGAAGTGTCCGGCAGCAGTCTGGTACTATCCCCTCATTGTAGGAAAAAAAACGATGGCAAAACTGTAAATTTGAACTGATGTCAAAATCATAATTTGGCTGGGAGGGAAAAAAACAAAATCAATGGCAAAACTGTAATTTAGCGGGGCAAAATCGTAATTTGGTTGGACTAATGAGGAAGTGCCAGGAAACAGGAGCAAAAGCGTAATTTTGAACAGGGGAAACTTGTATTTTTAATTGGGCGAAAATCGTATTTTTCTTTACCAATGGCGGAGTACCAGGCAGGGGCAAAATCGAATTTTTATTTGGGGGCAAAATCGTAATTTGTCAAAAGCTAAAACGATAGCAAGACTGTAATTTTAAACTGGGATAAAATCGTAGTTTTTTTATTAGGGGTAAAATCGTATTTTTCCAATACCAAAGGGGAAGTGACAGACAGCTGTCTGGCATTATTCCCCAAATTGTATTTGTAATATAGATAAATACATGAAGGGCCATGAAAGTATGGTAAAAGCGTAAAAAGTGTTGCAGCCAACTAATAAAAAGGCTGACCACTCGACAAGAGGCGGGAGCGACCGGTACCAGTGGGAACCTCACTGCAGGTGCCACGTACCGGAAAAAAAACCCATGGTGGTTCTCTTGAACCTTGTCCCATTTTTCGTTATGCATTTAAATATGTTTATAGTTTATTTGGCTTTTTTATTTGGTGATGATGAAGAACAATATAGTTCGTGGAAAATAATCTATCAAAGAACATGAAGAAGAAAAGGAATTTTAGATTTTTTATTTTTATATTGAAAAAGTTTTTATGGTAATTACTAATATAAACTTACCACATAAATTTTGTTCAGTGAAATTAATTAATTCTTGGTTACTATTACTTCTGTCGAAATTAAACTTTTATTAGTATTTATGAGAAAGAAAAAAGAACACCTTTTTTTATCTCATTAATTTTTTTATTGTTTATTAGTTGTTAAAATTGTTTATGAATGGAAGAGATGGAACCTAGTCCCTCCAACCATATACAAATTTCTATATAGGGGTGAGAATAGGTCTTGGTAAACCGACAATAAATTTTACTTGTAGAAATGGAAGCAAAACACTTTAATAAACCGAAAAATTTATCAAACATGTCTTGGTAAATTTGTTACATGGGTTCACCATCTTGCCACGGATAATGATCAGGGCGGACCCAGGTAGAGCCGTGGGTGGGTCTGCGCATCCTTTGAAAAACAAAATTATTGTATTTTATATGGCAACATCCTGATCGCACCCTTTGAAAATTTGGTTAAACCCTTGTTCACACCTTTAGAAAATATTTTCTGGGTCCGCCACTGTAATAACAATAGTTGGAGATAGTTGGGAGAGAGAGGATGATGGTGTGTAGGGGCTCAAAGACAGTGGTGGTGCACGAAGAAAAGCAAGGCGACCCGATGGCTATTAATGGTCGTGAGGGAAGTTGTAATGACCATAAGTAGAATAGGGTTTTGTTTTCTTATTGCTTGGGCATATAAGTCATGCAGTATGATTAGGTTACATGAATTTAAAGTTTTGAAATTCACAATTTTAGTTTTGATAGTTTTGACCAAAAAGTGTCAATCGGGAACAGTTTTGAAAGTATCAGAACAGTTTTCAAAAACTAAAGTGCAATACTTTTTAGCTGTTTTTCAAATTTAGGTCTTTTTGAGGGAATGGTCGATGGTTCCGTATTGTAAGTTCCGAATTTTTAGTTTGATTAATGTAGCGTCGATCTTGGTTGATCAAATATTTTGTTCTTCATCCAAATATTTTGTAAAAGCATTCTCGTCTCATTCTTCATACCAATCTAAGGGGTTGTTTATTTACCTCTTAATGAGGCTTCGAATGGTTCAGACCTCTTACTGGTTCAGACCTCTTACTGGTTCAGCACTTAATGGTTCAGACTGTTTGTTTCGTGAGCCGATGTCTAAATGGTTAAGACATTTGCCTCTGAATGGTTAAGCATTATACTAAGTCTGAATGGTTAAGACCTCTAATCTGAATTGGTCAGACATTTGCCTCTTAATGGTTAAACATTGTACTGGCTCTTAATGGTTCAGACCTCTTATTAGTTTAGCACTTAACCATTCAGAAGTTGACAAACAGCCCTTAAGCCTTGTAAATTGAGAGCAAAAATTAAAGTTTTAATCTAATATGACATGTAATCATATTCCCTAACATCAGGATTAAATTTAGAGTAAATTACAAAAATCGTCCTTTAATAATTACAGAAAACATACTCTATGTTTACAAACTCTCGCAAGTTATTTCCTTTGACCCTAACTCAATTAATTTTCATGGTTAAGTCTGCCCAATGGACCCCACATGAGGGTATTTCGGTCATTTTACTATAAGTATTAAAATAAATAATCAGAAAAAAAAATAATAGATACATGAATTCTCTCTATCTGTCTAACTTCCTACCACTCCCACCGGCCACCACAACATCCCCCACCACCACCGCTACTTGACATCACTGTCACCACCACCCACCTGCAACGACCACACCACCTGCAACCACCGTCACCACCACTCACCTGCCACCACAACCACCCACCGGACGAAAACCCAAGCAACAGGACACACTACCAGACTCTACTCAAAATCACAATCCAACCCAATCGTAGAACCACCACCGCAACTGACGTATAACAGTAACACTTTACTCTCCGACCAGATCTGGCTCAGGTCTTTGATGGTGGGTTCATATCTAAACAACTCTCTTTTCGATAAAAATATCATCGCATTCTTATCATCTATGCTGCAATGAGTAGCTGAATCGAACGAACTCAACTTGATAGATTTACAGATCTGGTACTCTTTCTACTCTTCCTTTGTGGGTGAGATTCGAAATATACACAATTTTTTGCCAATGCTATGATCCAAAATCAAGAAACATGAGTACAGAAGTTATGTTATTGAAACTTATGATAGTGACACTTGTTGCTCACAATTGTATAGACGATTTTCAAGAAATAAGTGAGAGAGACCGAGTGTTTAGAGAGAACGATAGGGGCAGATGGCGGTGGTCGGGTGGTGGCAATGGTCATGTAATGAGAGATAGAGTTGACAAGAGATTAAATTGGGGTTTCAATGGAGGAAAACAAAAGGGCAGGGAAAAAGACAATAATGCCCTTACATGGGTCTCACATACCTAAACTTAACTATAAAAATTAACAGAGTTCATGGTAAAGGACAAAACTTGCAAAGGTTTGTAAACACAGGGTACGTTTTCTGTAATTATTGAAGACAAAGGACATAGTTTGCAATTTGGTGTAAACATAAAGGACGATTTTTGTAATTTACTCTTAAATATAAGGACTTACCCTACATTACTCAAATTTAAGGACATACTATTCACTTCACATATTTATTCCTAGTGTTTTTTGAGTATTTGTCCGAAAGAGATGGGGAATAAGATATAGGATATTTAAATGGATAGAGATTGAGTTAGAGAATGTTGTGTAGAAGTTTTTATTGAGTAGAGAGATGAAGAATGGTATGTAGGAGCGTTTTTTAACATATGCACAACGTTTAGAAATAAAAATAAGAGTTAATTGCACAGATAGTCCCTGTGGTTTATCTAATTTCATGCCTTTGAGTACTAAGGTTTAAAAGTTGCAAGTTTAGGGTTTGTCGTTTCGATTTTGCAACAATTATAGGTTTTAACGCAATCATCCGTTAACTTCGTGTGAAATGGCAGTTTTACCCTTTGAAAATCCCAGGGGCATTTATTTAAATAACGACTATCTTAAATAATCTTAAGAATAAAGTGCAATTTGCGTCCCTATGGTTTAGGGGTGGTATCGGCCGGCGTCCCCGGATGAAACGTTGGAAAACTTGAGTCCCTGTGGTTTGGAAAGCGCTACATAATGCGTCCCCGTGGCCAACTCTGTTATTTTAAATTATTGAAATGACTATATACCTCTTTTTCCCAATTAGCATGCGTCCCTATGGATTATAACCTTGTATTCTTTGAGTCCCTCTGGTATTTAATACGAATTAAAATTTGTCCATGTGGTTTTATAAAGTATCAAAATCCTATTTAACCATCCGAGCGTCCGAGAAGATGTGGGTCGGGGTACCACTCACCCTAATCCTGGTGACAAATGTTGTAATGAGATTTATCAAGTAAAACCAAAATAATCCCACTAATAAAAATACTAGGTATTAACCAAAATAAATTCACTAATCAAACTAAGTAAACTACTTATCAAACATAACACTAATCAACAGGTATTAACATAATAAGTAAACTAATCAACGAGTGTTAACCAAAATAGCCCCAATAATCAAAATAAGTACACTACTCATCATACAAAACACTAATCAACGAGTATTAACCAAAATAAGTAAACTAATCAACGAGTATTAACCAAAATAGCTCCAATAATCAAAATAAGTACACTAGTCATCAAATATAACATTAATCAACGGGTATTAACCAAGACAACACTAATTAACTTCACTACCTTCCACATGGTTGTCGTCCACTGTTTCCTGAGCTTGGAATGGCATCTTTACTATGGTCAAGGGGATGTGGTGGAATGGGGGTTTGCGACGGGTTGTGGTGGTGGTCGATCGGATTGTAAGGATTTGTGTGGGTTTTAATGGTGGTGATACGAGTGCAATGGGTTCAACGGTAGTACGATGGGTATGATGGTGGTGATCGATCGGGGAGCGACGAGTACGATGGTGAAGAGTCTGGTATGTAGAGTTGTGGGGGTTTGTGTGGTGATGCCTCAGGATGTGTGGTGGTGGCTGGAGAAGATCGGAGGAAATGGAGAGGAGTAAGTCGGGGATGCAAAATGTAGGTGTGGAAATGGAGGGAGTCAATATATGAAGGAATGGTTTAAGGTGTGTGAAAAAAGACCATTTTACCCCCCCCCCCCCCGGGATTTTTGGTATTTAACGTCAAAACCTAACGTTGTTAGCACAACGAACGCATTATGTAGCGTTTTTCAAATCACATAGACTTAAGTTTCCAAATGGTTTCATCCGGAGACACAGGCTGATACCACCCTAAACCATAGGGACATAAAGTACACTTTACTCTAATCTTAAATAAATGTGTAAATTTTTAACCTAACCCAACCCAACCCTCCCCCTTGTCCAGTCATCCCCATGTCGACGATTCAACTACCATCTCCAACGAACCATATCTTCAGTGGAAGTTTAGTCTCTGGTGCCCCATATTCTTTCCTTCCAGCTGGATTAACAGACGCCTTACACCAACACCACTCATCACCATCATTCTCTCTATACAGCTATAGCGAGTCATTCATCATCGAAGAACATTAGAAAAATCAAACGAACATCCGAACTGGATGTTTATATCAATTTCACATCTGAAATACTAGTTTCACATTGGGGTTTTTAATTCTCGAAATCAAACAGTAATTTCACTTTTTATTCTTTTAGGTCTACCTCTATCACCCATTCACCCGCATAACTACTTCCATATATTGAACAAACACTAAATTTGTGAAAACTGGTTTTGATTCAGATCTTTGAAGATGCAGCGACACATCCACAAAAAAAACGAAGGGTGAATGGAATCTTGTGGTGTCAAGATATGAAAATTAGGTGTCGACGAAGGGAATCTTGTGGACATATCGAAGTAGTCAAGTAGACCTAATAAACGACCACCACATGATTTGAGTCGGTGCTAAAAACTTGAAATCGTAACTCAGTCGTCCCTTTACATCTTCTCTGTTGAACACTAGATTCGAGACAAATCACTTGTCCATCCCCATAAGAATGAAGTTGAAGAAAAATATGAAGAAAGTGAGAAATATGGCATATGTTGAATGATCAAAGGGGTGGGGGGGGGGTGATTTGCAATGGTCGGTGTGAAAGGGGTTTGGTTGTTTTTAGTATAGTTTTATAATTTACATACTAGGCCTTGTATAGATGTGTTTACATTGTTAAACATTGAAGTTATATATTCAAAGGGTACAATAGTCATTTTATACAAATTTAACATATTTATTAACGGACGTTCACCTTAGAACCTATAATTGTACAAAATCATAATCACAAACCTCAAACTTGCAACTTTTAAACCTTAGTACTCAAAGGTGTGATTTTTTGTCAACAACAGGGACCATCTGTGTAATTATCTTTAAAAATATTTTTTAGATAATTTATAAGGATGTTGGTGAAGAACATACTCTTAGTGCTTCAAGGGTGACTTAAAGTAGTGATTTTTTAGTAAGGTGTGTATCTAAACAACAAGCTTTTTTTCTATCATGTGTTACTAGTGTCGGGGGGGGGGGGGGTTGGAAGCGACCTCTCTGTCCCTAAGGATGGAGGTAAGGTTTGCGTACATCCCACCTTTCCAAGACCTTACCACTAACTTTGCTATTTGAGGGATTTGCTGGATATGGTTGTTGTTCTTTATCACCATTGACAAAAACCATATTTTGGCTTATCCTAAGGATATCTTATGAAGTTCTCAACAAAAGGTTATAATACAAACAGTAAAATGCAATTTTACTCCTGGATTTAGACCCCGTTGACACTCTTCCCCTCTAAAACCAAAATCATGTTGTCTTGCCCCCGAACAAATTCCAATTGGCTCAATCTTACCACCAAGCATTTAACGCATTTAACGGTCAACAATTACAAGTAACACCCAAAGGGTAAACTTGTCTTTTCCATATCTTTTTACTTAACCCAATCAATTCCAAACCCCTTTAAATAAAACCAGATTTTATCTTACCTCCCAACGATTACTTAACCGGCATACGTTACTTCCTTCTCCGACGACACTTACTTCGGTGATCACCTGAGTTCCATTTCGACGATTTCAAGTTCCGATCAAAAGAATGCCTTCAAACTCGATTATTCGCAACATAATCAGATAGATTTCAGGTATAATCCTTGTTCCAATACTCGATTCTAGCAGCCGATCATCGATACTTGTCATGTCTTAGGGTAAAAGATTACAAGGGCTACAATTAGGTTAGGATTATTCTTAATTTCCATGATTCTCGTATGAAACATCTTAGGGTTCACTATTCAAGGTCAAGTAGACGCATAGATTGACTTGAACCATCCATTGATGATTGTGCATTTGAGTTGAAGTCTCCATTGATGAACTGTGCATTTGAGTTTCCATTGATGAACTGTGCCCCTGAGTTGAACTGTCCATTGATGATTGTGCATTTGAGCTAAAGTTTCATTGATGAACTGTGCATTTTAGTTTCCATTGATGAACTGTACATTTAAGTTACCTGTCCATTGATAATTGTGGATTTGAGTTGAAGTTTCCATTGATGACTGTGATTACAGTTTCATTAGAATACTTGATTACAGAAGGTGATTACAATTTGATTGCTATTGTAGTTTCATAGAATATTTAAGAGTAAATTACAAATTTTGTCCTTTATGTTTACACTAAGTTGCAGGCGTTGTCTTTTATTCCAAAAGTTTACAGACGATGTCCTTAATCTTCCAAAATCTTGCACGTTGTGTCCTTTAGGCCAAACCCAGTTGGATTTTTTAGTTAAATATGGTCATGTGCATTGCACATGAGGACATTCTTGTCATTTCACATTCTCAAGGGCTATTTTGTTGCTCAGGGACTATTTTGTACAAAACTTAAAAATAAAAAATATATAAAGTCTATTTTCTCTCTCTCTCTCTCCTGAAACACCTCTCTCTCTCTCTCTAAAAACCCCAAAGCCCCCAAAACAATTCAACGACCAAATACAAATCCGGCTATCAATAGTCTCCGGCCACCACCACCTGCAACCAGAACAGAGGGTTTCACTCCATGACAGATCGGCCGGTGAAGGATGACATGGGTTTCACTCCAATTCAACAACATGGTTTTCAAAACCCTGACTTTACTCCATGCTTGGTTACAACAACAATTATTCTCACTGGATGAGTGTGCCGTGGTTTCAAATCATTCCTGTCGGAGGTGAGCCGGAGCCTGTAGCTCCGTCGACTGTTGTTACGGAGCAAACGCTAGGGTTTTACAATCAATTGACGGTGACAGAGCAGCAAGTAGGGGCGGTGGATCATAAGATATAACTTGTTTATTATTCATAATTCTATATAAAATCACGTAATTGAGGTTTGTGCTTTTGTATTTTGCAACCGTCTGATTTGGTTTATTTAGTGTGGCTGGTCTAAATGGAGGTTTACGTGTATGAAATTGTATGAAATTGATTCAAGTATGGAAAATTAAGAATATACTGGATAAATCTATAAAATGTTTTTCATGGTATTGATTTGTAATGTGAATTGTGTGTACTTGAAGATGGTAAGATGTTAGATGCACTGCAACTGTTTGATGAAATGTCAGTTAAATTTCATTTAATTTGAACTTTATATTTGATAATTTTTTCAAGCACCGAGTTATTATTTAATAGCACGAAATGTAGTGGTAGTTTTCCGGTGGTGGGTGGCAGATGGTGACGGTGGGTTGTGATGAGTGGTGGTTGCAAGTGATAGAGAGAGATGTGTGCAGAGGTTTTTTTAGTTGTACTTTACTTTTTTTTATTTTTTTACAGAAATAGTCTCTTAATACAAGTTATTTAGTCAATAGTCCCTGGGAGCTGAAATGACGAGAATACCCTCATGTGCCTTGCTGGGTTTTGTAACACCCGTCAAAAACCGGGTTAATCAAACCCGCTTCGTTTATTAACCGAACATCCAGTTAAAAATTTCGTTGCATATTTAATGCTTAAATTAATTTTATACGATACATAATTAATAAATATATTAGAATATAAAATTTATAATTGAAAATTTATTAAAAATAATGAAATAAAAATTAAATGCTGATGCCGGGTTTCGAACCCGGGTCAGCCGGGTAACCTCAAAGACTTAACACACAAACATTCAACCACTCTGCCACTTGTGTTACTTGTTGATTTATTGAAACATTAATACATATAATAAAACTGGAAATCGAATTCAATTACTCAGCGCACCCAAATCCGCAGACGCCGGAAAATCCGACGATTTCGCCAATTATCGATGGTTACTCTTGACTTAACGTACGTATTAACGTCGCCATCGGTTATAACCGATGTCTAGTTCCGCGACATCAGTCATAACCGCCGGAGAACGGCTGACCAATGAATCGAGACTAGAAACAGACCCAATTCAACTTGATTCTTTCCTATAAATACACACCCTAGCCTCTGGTAATCTTTTCGCTCAAAATCGCACCGATTCTCGAATCAATTTCACTCGCCGGAACTTTCCTGTCATCATCGGACTTTCGCCGGAAAACCGAGACTCACATCAACACGGTAAATACCTCGAATTTTTCTGTTTCAATCCATTGTTAGACCATTACTAACATCAATCCATCACCCGGAATCAATTCTAGACGACGTTGCCGGATATTCTGTACTCGCCGGAAAATCGCTGGAATTTCCGAAATCACACTGTTAATCGGTATGATCATCTAAACCTCCTGATAATCGTTGTCAGTAATTCAATTTCATATCTAATCAATCAAAACGGTTAATTGATCCGAACAGAGGGAGTTCACAAAACAGAGCCGACGATCTTTGCCGGAGTTCTGAAAAAGACAATCTGTTCCGGTGCATTCTTTCCTCAAACCCTCTCTGTTCATCACATTACAATCGTTTATAAAGTTCGTTAATTTAATTTAACAAGTAACAGTTGAATAATCGATGTCTGTGTTCTTGAGCGAAGAAGACGAAGTCGATTATGATTATAAGATTAATTAAAATCAGAATAATAAACGGGTTAGACACACAGTCCAGCGGTGGACTGTGTGCAAACATTAAACACACGTCTCGAGTTCGATCCTTATCACGACCCTATCCTCGGAAATAAAATGTTTTCTTTTTAAAACCGAACCGGGTTAACTCACTGTAAGATGTTAAGTATAATAAAAATCAGAATATTAACCAGGTTAGACACACAGTCCAGCGGTGGACTGTGTGCCAAACTAAACCACAGGTCCCGGGTTCGAGACCTGTGGAGATCACCGGTTTGATACAATTAAATCCTTTTTAAAATAAATGATTTTCGGATTAACTTAAATAGTGTATAAATATAATTAAAAACAGAAATATTTCGGGTTAGACACGTAGCTCAGTTGGTAGAGCTGCGTGCACGCGTACGGGAGGTCACCGGTTTGAACCTCACTCAGTGCAACAATATAACCGACCGAACCGGTCAACGGTCAAAGTCAAAAAGTCAACATTTTTTTATTATTTTTATTTATTTATTTAATTTAAAAATCAATTAAAATACTTAAAAATAAACGTTTTTAAAGTTAGAAAATAGCCTTAAACTCACAAAAAATATTTCCAAAAATCCTATTAAAATTGATTAATAAAATCCGCTTATTTACCGAACCGCTATGTTATTATCTAGGTTAGTTTCTCTCGTGGTTAAATCCAAATTCGTACGCATTCATCATCAATCCAAGAAACGCAACCACTGTGAGTGAATTCTTACAAATTCCCCTTTTTATTCATGTTTTGGGGTGTATCATGTGTCGATTAAACTAATTCGTTTATTCAAACTCGTGCTATACCATATTATGATCTAAACTTAGAATGTAAATATTGTTTGTTGTTATGTATTACATATTGTCAAGTTGTATGCAAACTATTTGTTAGGCCCATCAGTTCCTCGTGGGAGACGAGTTGAACAACGCGTGCCATAAAACTCATTCATTAGGCCCATCAGTTCGTAGAACAACGGGTGCCTCAAAACTCATTCATTAGGCCCACCAGTTCCTCGTAGGAGACGAGTTGAACAACGCGTGCCTCAAAACAATCTATTGTTGTATGTGTATGCAATATATAATATTAAGTTTTTTGTGAATAAATTTACATCTACCTTTACTCATATGTGGTTATGCACTTTATTTTATAATCAAATCAATAAACTTATTTAAATGTTTTTTTCATAGGATTCACTCGCCAACTTTTTGTTGATCCAAAAACCATTTTTTACACATGATACAGGTGGACAGGATGAAGTAAGGAAAACATAGGAAAGTGCCTTAGAGGAAAAATAATGAAGCCTAGAAAGATGTATAGGACATGTTGAACTTGTATGATATGATTGTATGATCTCCTTTAAATTGTAATAATAAATATGAAACATTATAATAAATGTCATGAGCTTTGATGAAAACCCAATCATGCCCCGATCACCTTTTCCGCTGCGGGTCGGGGTGTGACAGATTGGTATCAGAGCTTTTGACTATAGGGATATAGGATAGGTTATTAGACCCTTAGAGCCTATACTATAGTTGATTAGATTTTAATTGTTTATGTGGTTATATGCAAACTCATGATGTTTATTTCTTTCATATTTATTACATACACAAATGCATGCAAACACTTCCGATACTACATTTTGTGATACATAGTGAATTATACTTACAGTCAAACATACATAATTACATACACATTCATCATACATATTTCAATGTTCACATATTCAAATCATCTTCATACTTCCGTTATTCAAGATTTTGTCGCATTTTTCATTTTTCAAAATCTCATCAAAGTGAGTTCTGCGACGGGCATGTAGTAACTGTAAGGGTACAAGTACCGGTAGTCGGAACGTCCTATCTAGGTTGGCATTCGTATAAATCCAATATAATGGACCAGTTTGCCTACCTGGGGACTAACGATGAGAGTACGAAGGACCTATTAGGCCAAAGCATGCCACACCAAACGTCGTTCGAACTAACCCCACTTTGAGGTGTCACCGTGTTACATACATATTTCTCGATTTTCTCCGGGTTTTTGTGTACGTAACCAGGCTAACACATGCGAACCATATGAAAAACCCGGTAATCATGGGGGCCCACATGATTACGAAGGTGAAGTATGGCGGCATGCAAAGCCCAATTACGAGCAAAGCCCAAGACATCCTATGGATGTAGTAGATTTATTATTCTATATTTATTTTATGAATGTTCATTCCTAAATACGACACATGATCCCTAAAACGTCCAACTCATACTCTTGATATGTATTCCTTGTAGATGTCTTCTAGTCTCGCTCGTAGGAAGATGAGATCAGGAAAAGCCCGCGAGCGCATGGCTGCCCAAATCGCTCAACAAATGGCTGCCGTAATACCCAACATTGTAGTTCAAGTTCAACAAGCCCTTACCGCAAATCCCGTCAATCAAGAAGATCAAAATGTTGTCAACACTCCCCTAATTACCACTAAATGCACCTTCAAGCATTTCAAATCATGCGACCCTCCAAAATACGAAGGGACTGAAGGTGTCACCACTCTCCTCCATTGGTTTGAAGAAATGGAAAACACTTTTCTAAATTGCGATTGCCCCGATGATCGCAAAGTGCGATATGCTACTGGTCGTTTACTTGGAATAGCACTTACATGGTGGAATACAGAGAAGGCCAAACGAGGTGTTGAAGATGCTATGACTTTGACTTGGGAAGAGTTGAAGGAAATCATGACAAGACGGTTTTGCCCAAGGAGCGAAATCAAGAAATTAGAGGATGAGTTCTATTCGTTGAAACAAAAGGAAGGCGACCACACCACGTACAACAAGAGATTCCTCGAGTTAAATCAAATGGTTCCCAACTTGTTCACTCCTCTTTACCGTTTGATCGAGCACTACATTCGAGGTCTTTCTTCAAAAATTCAAGACTCTGTAATAAGTACCACACCTGCAACTTTGGAAGCAGCAATGGAGTTAGCTACAGAGCTCACCGAGAACCGCATACGGAATAAAGACTTCAAGGAGGAGAAGAAGAAGGATAAAGCATCAACTGAAACCTCAAACTCCACCCAAACCGAATCCCCTTCTCAACCCATTTTTAAGAGAAAACGAGATGGGCAACTTTTCGCTGTCACCCAACTCAATCAACCAGCCTCACAAGCCGTACCCCTCCAAGCTATCCCAATCACTCAAGTAGCACCCAACTCAACTTACCCAAATAAGAAACCTTACCTTGGACCTCACCCTCAATGTAACACCTGTTTTTATCACCATCCATCTACCTTACCTTGTCAACTATGTGCGAATTGTGGACGCTATGGTCATTTGAGCAAGGCTTGCCGCACCTCTCAAAACCAAATCTCACCACCTACTCAAAACATGATCCAAACATATCAACAACCCCAATACCCCATGTTTCCTTATGTTTGAGCTTGTTTTAATTGTGGCGACCCTACCCATTTTAGAAACACGTGCCCTCGATTGGTTAACATCATAAACGCCCAAGCTCAAGCAAACCCAGTTAACCAATCAAATCAAGAAAACCCAACCATTAGGCCACCAGCAAGAGGAAGAGTTTTCAACATCAACTCCAATCCTATTGAAGATAATGACGGCCCAAATGAACCACCCAACTAGTGTTCTTCACCAAAAATCAAGATTCAACTCCAACCGCTTAGTTTTTATGTTTTCCTTTATGTTATCTCAATTTTCACGTATCTCAATTATAAATTGGAAATTTATCCAAGAATCTTAATGCGAATTACTATTTCAGTTTTGTTTTATACTCATTGATTTAACATTCATATCATCATACCTCACGACGTATTTCAATCTCATCATTTAAAGAAGTTGGGCTGGGTCTCACTTCTACATAGACTAATCTCTCCATCATAATAAACGAGAGAGGTACTGTCATCATTCAAACATGTATACTATCAGAATTAAGACTCAAGCTTTGGTTGTTGTGTTTGTTTATGTTTTAGAGTCACATAGGACTAATCATAACTTACTGATAAAACCAATGAAAATTTGACGAGAATATGGTGGATACGCCGCTGGTACTTCCTATATATAAGTATTCTTGTCAAAGGATCAGAGGCATTGTCAGGCGGTTATGAGAAGTTCCATGTAGGATTTAGTAATGTCTTGGTTGAAATTTGTTTTATACTCACTGATTTAGCATTCATATCATTTCATCATTTAAAGAAATTGGATTGTGTTTCGTTTCTACATAGACTAACCTCTCCATCATAGCAAACGAGAGAGGTACTGTCACCATTCAAACATGTATACTATCAGAATTAGGACTCAGGCTTTGGTTGTTGTGTTTGTTTTATGTTCTGGAGTCACATCATAGAACCAATCATAACTTACTGATAAAACCAATGAAAATTTGACAAGAATATGGTGGATACGCCGTTGGTACTTCCTATATATAAGTATTCTTGTCAAAGGATCAGAGGCATTGTCAGGCGATTATGAGAAGTTCCATGTAGGTTTTAGTAGTAGAAGTTTTGTTTTAGGATATAACCTTATCTTTCCAAACATATCAAAACTCTTGCGCATGAAATCATACTTAGTGAATCAACTCTGTTTATCAATATTTTTATCGTAGGCATCAAAAAGCGATTCTTGTAGCAGGGTACTCAACCCTTACAAGGAACGTTACCGCCTCAAACAAAAATTTAAACTCTTACTCCCTTCTAAGTATGTAACTGTCAAATTAAAACACCATCCTTTTGTGACAAACATGCCACTACTTAAATTTTGGGACGAAATTTCTAAAAGTAGGGGATACTGTAACACCCGTAAAAAACCGGGTTAACCAAACCCGCTTCGTTTATTAACCGAACATCCAGATAAAAATTTCGTTGCATATTTAATGCTTAAATTAATTTTATACGATACATAATTAATAAATATATTAGAATATAAAATTTATAATTGAAAATTCATTAAAAATAATGAAATAAAAATTAAATGCTGATGCCGGGTTTCGAACTCGGGTCAGCCGGGTAACCTCAAAGACTTAACACACAAACATTCAACCACTCCGCCACTTGTGTTACTTGTTGATCTATTGAAACAATTAATACATATAATAAAATTGGAAATCGAATTCAATTACTCAGCGCACCCAAATCCGCAGACGCCGGAAAATCCGACGATTTCGCCAATTATCGACGGTTACTCTTGACTTAACGTACGTATTAACGTCGCCATCGGTTATAACCGATGTCTAGTTCCGCGACATCAGTCATAACCGCTGGAGAACAATTGACCAATGAATCGAGACTAGAAACAGACCCAATTCAACTTGATTTTTCCCTATAAATGCACACCCTAGCCTCTGGTAATCTTTTCGCTCAAAATCGCACCGATTCTCAAATCAATTTCACTCGCCGGAATTCTCTGCAAATCGCCGGAAAACTGAGACTTTCATCAACACGGTAAATACCTCGACTCCTTCTGTTTCATTCCATTGTTAGACCAATTCTAACATCACTCCATCACCCATAATCAATTCCAGACGACGTTGCCGGATATTCTGTACTCGCCGGAAAATCGCTGGAATTTCCGAACTCACGCTATTAATCGGTATGAGCATCTTAACCTCCTGTTAATCATGGTTTAGTAACTCAATTTCAAATCTAATCAATCAAAAATGTTAAATGATTCGGACAGACGAAGTTCACAAAACAGAGCCGACGAATCCTTGCCGGAGTTCTGAGAAAGACATCTGATTTGGTATATTTTTTCCCCAAACCCTCTCTGTCCATTACATTTCAATCGCTGATAATTTTCGTTAATCGGATTAAACATGAAACAGTTGAATAATCAATGTCTGTGTTTTGAACGAAGAATGTAACATCCGTCAAAAACGGATTTTACCAAACCCGCTCCGTTTATTAACCGAACAGTCAGTTAAAAATTTCGTTGCGAATTAAATGCCTAAAATAATTTTAAACGATACATAATCAATTATTATATGGGAATATATAATTAGTTTTTGAAAAACTGTTAAAAATATGAAAATAAAAATGTTTTGTTCCTGCCGGGTTTCGAACCCGGGTCAGTCACGGTCAGCAAAGATTTAACATTCAACACTTAAACCACTGCGCCACTTGTATTATCTGTTAATTATTAAGATCATTTAATTCATAAAGTGTCTTTCCGAATTCAAAACCGGCGCCCAAAGTTCAGTCATCGGAAATCCCGGCAATCTCGCGAGTTTTTAACAACATCTTCAGTTATAACGTAAACTATTACTAGGACATCGGTTATAACCGATGTCTGAGTCCGCGACCAAAGTTATAACCGCCGGAGAAATTATAACCGACGAACCAAGTCGGAAATAGGGCCAAATTCATCGACGACTTGCCTTATAAATACCCCCTCGAACCTCTGCAAACATTTTCGCTCAAAACCACACCCTTTCTCGGCGAAAACTCACTCGCCGGAAATATTCTGTTCGTCGCCGGAAAACCGAACCTTCCACTTCTAAGCCTTACTAAACCCTCTGAGCTTATACCGAAGTCACCCACATCCTTTGTAAGTTTTCTGAAGACTCTCTGCTGCAAGACACACGTCGCCGGAAGTGATTGCTGTCGCCGGAGTTCTGCCGGAAAACAGAGGAAGCCAGTCGGTATATCTCACGCCTAATTTCTTCATTCTTTTTATTTATATCTCACCTATGATTAATCAAAAAACGCTAAAGAAACCGATTAAAACTTTGAACCAGTCGGATTTCCGATGCTGGATAAAACTCAACGAAGAAGACGAAGTTACGGAACATATAAGTATAATTTAAATCAAGAAATAACTCGGGTTAGACACACAGTCCAGCGGTGGACTGTGTGCACATTAATCACACTAACGTCTCGAGTTCGAATCTTGTTCCACACACGCTGCCTTAATAAAAACGTTTTTTTGTTGTTAACCGAACCGGAGTCACACTGTTATATGTTAAGTATATTAATAATCGGAATAATAACCAAGTTAGACACACAGTCCAGTGGTGGACTGTGTGTATGTTTAATCACAACGCACGAGTTCGAGTCCGGTCTTCTGCATCGACCCGGACAATTATTTACCTTTTTAAATAAGTCAGAAATAAAAATACTTAGTTTGTATTTAAGTATAATAAAAATCGGATTATATAACATGTTAAACACACAGTCCAGCGGTGGACTGTGTGTTAACGCAACCCACAGGTCCCGGGTTCGAGACCTGTGGAGCGCACCGGTCCGATTCAATTAAATCGTTTTTAAAATAAAAGGATTTTCTGTTTAACTTAATTAATATATAAATATAATTAAAAACAGATATATGACGGGTTAGACACGTAGCTCAGTTGGTAGAGCTGCGTGCACGCGTACGGGAGGTCTCGGGTTCGAGCCTCACTCAGCGCATAATTACACGATTCGAACCGGTTAAAGTCAACGGTCAACTATAGCAAAAAAATCAAAATTTTTTATTATTTTTATTTATTTATTTTAATTAAAAATCAATTAAAAATACTTAAAAATAACATTTTTAAGGTTAGAAAATAGCCTTAAACTCACAAAAATACACCCAACAATCCTACTAAAATAGATTAGTAAAATCCGTTTACTTACCGAACCATAATGATATTTATCTAGGTTAATTTCACTCGTGGTTAAAACCACTTCGCGTGCATTCAACATCATCAACCGAATGCACCCACTGTGAGTGAATCTTACAACTCCCCCTTTTAATTACACGTTTTGGGGTGTGTCATGTGTCACAAAATAATTAACTCGTTTATTTAAACTTGTGCCATACCATATCGTGATCTAAACTTAGATTGTTTATATTGTTGTGATTACTTATTTCATTTTGTCAAATTATATGAAATTCATTCATTAAGCCCATCAGTTCCTCGTGGGAGACGAGTTGAACAACGCGTGCCTCAAATCCAATTCATTATTGTTCATGTGTGTATCACTGAGTTTATATTGTTTGTAGTTTTGTCTTTCATATTATCATGTTTATGCAATTCATTCATTAGGCCCATCAGTTCCTCGTGAGAGACGAGTTGAGCAACGCGTGCCTCTAAATGTTCCATTATTGTTCATGTCTGCTTTATTTAATATCTTATGATTGTTGAATAAGTTTACATCTATTTTTACTCATGAGTGGTTGTGCACATATTTCATAATCAATTTAAATAAACTTGTTCAAATGTTTTCCATAGGATTCACTCGCCAACTTTATGTTGATCCAAAAACCCTTTTACACATGATACAGGTGAACAGGTTGAAGCAAGGAAAACATAGGAAATGCCTTAGAAGAGAACAAAGAAGCTTAGATTGATAGTTAGAACATGTTGTAATTCTTATTGTAAATTTCCATTAAATTGTATTAATGAATATGAAACGTTAAAATAAATGTCATGAGCTTTGATAATAACCCAATCATGCCTCGATCACCTTTTCCGCTGCGGGTCGGGGTGTGACAGATTGGTATCAGAGCCATGACTATAGGGATATAGGATAGGTTATTAGACCCTTAGAGCCTATACTATAGTCTGCCTAAATTTTAATTGATTAGGTGGTTACATACAAACTTGTGATATTTATTTGTTTCATATTTGTTTATATTCACCGTCAAACATACATGCTTATATACATATTCATTATACATATATCAATGTTCATATGTTCAATTCATTTTCATACTTTCATTATTCAAAGATATTGTTGCAATTTTCAAATCTCATCAAAGTAAGTTCTGCGACGGGCATGTAGTAACTGGAAGGGTACAAGTACCGGTAGTCGGAACGTCCTGTCTAGGTTGGCATTCGTATAAATCCAATATAACGGACCAGTTTGCCTACCTGGGGACCAACGATGAGAGTACGAAGGACCTATGAGGCCAAAGCATGCCACACCAAACGTCGTTCGAACTAACCCACTTTGATGTGTCACCGTGTCTACACCTGGACACATTCCGAATATCACACGTTGTATACATATTTCTCGATTTTCTCCGGGTTTTAGTGTACGCAACCTGGCAAACCCGTGCGAACCATATGAAAAACCGGTATTCATGGGGGCCCACATGATTACACAGGTAAAGTATGGCGGCATGTAGGGCCTAATGGCGAGCAAAGCCCAAGACATCCTATGGATGTAGTAGATTTATTTTTCTATAATTATTTTATGAATGTTCATTCCTAGTGCGACCCATGAACCCAAAAACATCCAACTCATACTCTTGACATGTATTCCTTGTAGATGTCTTCTAACCTCGCTCATAGGAAGATGAGAGCAGGAAAAGCCCGCGAGCGTATGGCTGCCCTAATCGCTCAACAAATGGCTGCCGTAATACCTAACATTGTAATCCAAGTTCAACAAGCACTCACCGCTAATCCTGTCAATCAAGAAAACCAAAACATTATCAACTCTCCCTCAAATACCACTAAATGCACCTACAAGCATTTCAAATCATGCGACCCTCCGAAATACAAAGGGACTGAAGGCGTCACCGCTCTCCTCCATTGGTTTGAAGAAATGGAGAACACTTTTCTAAATTGCGATTGCCCTGACGATCGCAAAGTGCGATATGCTACCGGTCGATTATATGGGATAGCACTTACTTGGTGGAATACAGAGAAGGCCAAACGAGGTGTTGAAGATGCTATGACCTTAACTTGAGCGAATTGAAGGAAATCATGACCAGACGATTTTGCCCAAGGAGCGAAATCAAGAAATTAGAAGATGAATTTTACTCATTGAAGCAAAAGGAAGGAGACCACACCACATACAACAAAAGATTCCTCGAATTACGTCAAATGGTTCCCAACATATTCACTCCCCTCTACCGTTTGATCGAGCACTACATTCGTGGTCTTCCGTCAAAGATTCAAGACCCTGTAATAAGTACCTCGCCTGCAACTTTGGAAGCGGCAATGGAGTTAGCAACAGAGCTCACCGAGAACCGAATCCGAAACAAAGACTTAAAGGAGGAGAAGAAGAAGGAAAAAGAATCGACTGAAACCTCCGACTTCACCCAAACCGAATCCCCTTCTCAACCCAATCCTAAGAGAAAAAGAACGGACAACTTTTCGCTGCTACTCAACGTAATCAACCAGTTTTACAAGCCATACCAATCCAAGCTATCTCAATCACTCAAGTGGCACCCAACTCAACTTACCGAAATAAGAAACCATATCTTGGACCTCACCCTCGATGCAACAACTGTTTTTATCACCATCCCCATACCTTACCTTGTCGTCTATGTGCAACTTGTGGACGCTATGGTCATTTGAGCAAGGATTGTCGCACCTTTCAAAACCAAACCTTTTCCCCTACTCAAACCATGAACCAAACCTATCAACAACCCCAATACCCCATGTTCCCATATGCTCGAGCTTGTTTCAATTGTGGCGACCCTACCCACTTTAGAAACACATGCCCTCAATTGGTTAACGTCATAAACACTCAAGCCCAAGCAAACCCAGTTAACCAAGTAAACCAAGAAAACCCAACCACTAGGCCACCAGCAAGAGGAAGAGTCTTCAATATCAACGCCAATCCTGTCGAAGATAATGACGGCCCAAACGAAGATACCCAACTAGTCCTCTTCGCCGAAGATCCAGATTCAACTCCTATCGTTTAGTCTTATTTTTTTTTCTTTATCACATAGAACCAAACATAACTTAAGGATAAAGCCAATGAAACTTTGACGAGAATATGGTGGATACGCCGCTGGTACTTCCTATATATAAGTATTCTTGTCAAAGGATCAGAAGCATTATCTGGCGGTTATGAGAGGTTCCATGTGTAGGCTGTTAGAGTAATTATTGTTTATTATTTTCAGTATATGCAATTGCCGAGGCCGCCGCTCCCCATTTATGAGTGTTGAGCCTGTTCCCCATTTTATTATGCGGTTGAACCTGGCGTGCCCGCATACGACCGGCTCCGTTTGATTGAGCCTTGATCGCACAGTTCATTTTACATTTTCATTACATGCAATACGCTCGGCTCCGTTTGATTGAGCCTTGAGCGCACATACATTTTCATTTTCGGTACATGCAATACGATCGGCTCCGTTTGATTGAGCCTTGATCGCACAGACATTTTCATTATCAGTATCTTGTGGTTGTTGTGTTTGTTGTAGAGTCGCATAGAACTAATCATAACTTGCGGATAAAGTCAATGAGAATTTGACAAGAATACGGTGGATACGCCGCTGGTACTTCCTATATATAAGTATTCTTGTCAAATGATCGGAGGCATTATCAGGCGGTTATGAGAGGTTCCATGCATAGGCTGTTTGTGTGATTGTTGTTTAGATTAAGTTATTCATTTTCAGTACATGCAATACGCTCGGCTCCGTTTGATTGAGCCTTGAGCGCACAGACATTTCATTTTCAGTACATGCAATACGATCGGCTCCGTTTGATTGAGCCTTGATCGCACAGACATTTTCATTATCAGTATCTTGTGGTTGTTGTGTTTGTTGTAGAGTCGCATAGAACTAATCATAACTTGCGGATAAAGTCAATGAGAATTTGACAAGAATATGGTGGATACGCCGCTGGTACTTCCTATATATAAGTATTCTTGTCAAATGATCGGAGGCATTATCAGGCGGTTATGAGAGGTTCCATGCATAGGCTGTTTGTGTGATTGTTGTTTAGATTAAGTTATTCATTTTCAGTACATGCAATACGCTCGGCTCCGTTTGATTGAGCCTTGAGCACACAGACAATTTCATTTTCAGTACATACAATACGATCGGCTCCGTTTGATTGAGCCTTGATCGCACAGATATTTTTCATTTCAGTATTTTATGTTTGTTGTATTGGTTGTAGAGTTATATAGGACTAATCATAATTCACTGATAAAACCAATGAAAATTTGACAAGAATATGGTGGATACGCCGCTGGTACTTCCTATATATAAGTATTCTTGTCAAAGGATCAGAGGCATTGTCAGACGGTTATGAGAAGTTCTATGTAGGATTTAGTAGTTTCTTGGTAACTAATCATAACTTGTGGATAAAACCAATGAAAATTTGGCAAGAATATGGTGGATACGCCGCTGGTACTTCCTATATATAAGTATTCTTGCCAAAGGATCAGAGGCATTATCAGGCGGTTATGAGAAGTTCCATGTAGGATTTAGTATTGCCTTGGTTGAAATTTGTGTTACATTTATATCATCTTGCTATTTAAAGAGATTTGATTGTGTTCCATTTCTACATAAACTAACCTCTCCATCATAATAAACGAGAGAGAAACTGCCACCATCCAAACATATATGATATCAGAATGTAGATTCAAATGTTAGTTGTTGTGTTTATTTATGTTCTATAGTCATAGAACCAATCATAACTTACTGACATTAGCTGTTGTGTTTATTTATGTTCAAATATTAGCTGTTATGTTTATTTATGTTCCATGTAGGTTGTAGTATTAGAAGTTTTGCCTTAGGATATAACCATACCCTTCCAAACATATTCAAACTTTTATGCATGATATCATAGTTAGCGAATAAATTCTGCTTATCAATACTTTTACAGTAGGCAACAAAAAGCGATTCCTGTAATAGGGTACTTAACCCTTACAAGGAACGTTACCGCCTCAAACAAAAACTTAACCCTTACTTTTCCTAAGCATATAACTGTCAAAACTAAACACCATCATTCTTTTAGTCAAATATATCACTATTTAAATTTCGGGACGAAATTTCTAAAAAGCAGGGGATACTGTATCATCCGTCAAAAACGGATTTTACCAAACCCGCTCCGTTTATTAACCGAACAGTCAGTTAAAAATTTCGTTGCGAATTAAATACCCAAAATAATTTTAAACGATACATAATCAATTATTATATGGGAATATATAATTAGTTTTTGAAAAACTGTTAAAAATATGAAAATAAAAATGTTTTGTTCCTGCCGGGTTTCGAACCCGGGTCAGTCACGGTCAGCAAAGATTTAACATTCAACACTTAAAACACTGCGCCACTTGTATTATCTGTTAATTATTAAGATCATTTAATTCATAAAGTGTCTTTCCGAATTCAAAACCGGCGCCCAAAGTTCAGTCGTCGGAAATCCCGGCAATCTCGCGAGTTTTTAACAACATCTTCAGTTATAACGTAAACTATTACTAGGACATCGGTTATAACCGATGTCTGAGTCAACACTGCGCCACTTGTATTATCTGTTAATTATTAAGATCATTTAATTCATAAAGTGTCTTTCCGAATTCAAAACCGGCGCCCAAAGTTCAGTCGTCGGAAATCCCGGCAATCTCGCGAGTTTTTAACAACATCTTCAGTTATAACGTAAACTATTACTAGGACATCGGTTATAACCGATGTCTGAGTCCGCGACCAAAGTTATAACCGCCGGAGAAATTATAACCGACGAACCAAGTCGGAAATAGGGCCAAATTCATCGACGACTTGCCTTATAAATACCCCCTCGAACCTCTGCAAACATTTTCGCTCAAAACCACACCCTTTCTCGGCGAAAACTCACTCGCCGGAAATATTCTGTTCGTCGCCGGAAAACCGAACCTTCCACTTCTAAGCCTTACTAAACCCTCTGAGCTTATACCGAAGTCACCCACATCCTTTGTAAGTTTTCTGAAGACTCTCTGCTGCAAGACACACGTCGCCGGAAGTGATTGCTGTCGCCGGAGTTCTGCCGGAAAACAGAGGAAGCCAGTCGGTATATCTCACGCCTAATTTCTTCATTCTTTTTATTTATATCTCACCTATGATTAATCAAAAAACGCTAAAGAAACCGATTAAAACTTTGAACCAGTCGGATTTCCGATGCTGGATAAAACTCAACGAAGAAGACGAAGTTACGGAACATATAAGTATAATTTAAATCAAGAAATAACTCGGGTTAGACACACAGTCCAGCGGTGGACTGTGTGCACATTAATCACACTAACGTCTCGAGTTCGAATCTTGTTCCACACACGCTGCCTTAATAAAAACGTTTTTTTGTTGTTAACCGAACCGGAGTCACACTGTTATATGTTAAGTATATTAATAATCGGAATAATAACCAAGTTAGACACACAGTCCAGTGGTGGACTGTGTGTATGTTTAATCACAGCGCACGAGTTCGAGTCCGGTCTTCTGCATCGACCCGGACAATTATTTACCTTTTTAAATAAGTCAGAAATAAAAACACTTAGTTTGTATTTAAGTATAATAAAAATCTGATTATATAACATGTTAAACACACAGTCCAGCGGTGGACTGTGTGTTAACGCAACCCACAGGTCCCGGGTTCGAGACCTGTGGAGCGCACCGGTCCGATTCAATTAAATCGTTTTTAAAATAAAAGGATTTTCTGTTTAACTTAATTAATATATAAATATAATTAAAAACAGGTATATGACGGGTTAGACACGTAGCTCAGTTGGTAGAGCTGCGTGCACGCGTACGGGAGGTCTCGGGTTCGAGCCTCACTCAGCGCACAATTACACGATTCGAACCGGTCAAAGTCAACGGTCAACTATAGCAAAAAAATCAAAATTTTTTATTATTTTTATTTATTTATTTTAATTAAAAATCAATTAAAAATACTTAAAAATAACATTTTTAAGGTTAGAAAATAGCCTTAAACTCACAAAAATACACCCAACAATCCTACTAAAATAGATTAGTAAAATCCGTTTACTTACCGAACCATAATGATATTTATCTAGGTTAATTTCACTCGTGGTTAAAACCACTTCGCGTGCATTCAACATCATCAATCGAATGCACCCACTGTGAGTGAATCTTACAACTCCCCCTTTTAATTACACGTTTTGGGGTGTGTCATGTGTCACAAAATAATTAACTCGTTTATTTAAACTTGTGCTATACCATGTCGTGATCTAAACTTAGATTGTTTATATTGTTGTGATTACTTATTTCATTTTGTCAAATTATATGAAATTCATTCATTAAGCCCATGAGTTCCTCGTGGGAGACGAGTTGAACAACGCGTGCCTCAAATCCAATTCATTATTGTTCATGTGTGTATCACTGAGTTTATATTGTTTGTAGTTTTGTCTTTCATATTATCATGTTTATGCAATTCATTCATTAGGCCCATCAGTTCCTCGTGAGAGACGAGTTGAGCAACGCGTGCCTCTAAATGTTCCATTATTGTTCATGTGTGCTTTATTTAATGTTTAATTATTGTTGAATAAGTTTACATCTATTTTTACTCATGAGTGGTTGTGCACATATTTCATAATCAATTTAAATAAACTTGTTCAAATGTTTTTCATAGGATTCACTCGCCAACTTTATGTTGATCCAAAAACTCTTTTACACATGATACAGGTGAACAGGTTGAAGCAAGGAAAACATAGGAAATGCCTTAGAAGAGAACAAAGAAGCTTAGATTGATAGTTAGAACATGTTGTAATTCTTATTGTAAATTTCCATTAAATTGTATTAATGAATATGAAACGTTAAAATAAATGTCATGAGCTTTGATGATAACCCAATCATGCCCCGATCACCTTTTCCGCTGCGGGTCAGGGTGTGACAAAGAAGATGAAGTCGGCCAAGTGTATAAGATTAATTAAAATCAGAATAATAAACGGGTTAGACACACAGTCCAGCGGTGGACTGTGTGCAAACATGAAACACACGTCTCGAGTTCGATCCCTATCACGACCCTAGCCTCGGAAATAAAAATGTTTTTTTTTAAAACCGAACCGGGATAACTCACAAAATGATGTTAAGTATAATAAAAACCAGATTATTATCCAGGTTAGACACACAGTCCAGCGGTGGACTGTGTGCAACACTAAACCGCAGGTCCCGGGTTCGAGACCTGCTGACGGCACCGGTTCGATACAATTAAAGCCTTTTTTAATAAATGATTTTCGGATTAAGTTAAATAGTATATAAATATAATTAAAAACAGAAATATTTCGGGTTAGACACGTAGCTCAGTTGGTAGAGCTGCGTGCACGCATACGGGAGGTCACCGGTTCGAACCTCACTCAGTGCAACAATATAACCGACCGAACCGGTCAACGGTCAACAGTCCTGGTCAACGGTCAAAGTCAAAAAGTCAACATTTTTTTATTATTTTTATTTATTTATTTAATTTAAAAATCAATTAAAAATACTTAAAAATAAACGTTTTTAAAGTTAGAAAATAGCCTTAAACTAACAAAAATATATCCAAAAATTCTATTAAAATTGATTAATAAAATCCGCTTATTTACCGAACCATTATCTTATTATCTAGGTTAGTTTCTCTCGTGGTTAAATCCAAATTCGTGCGCATTCATCATCAATCCAAGAAACGCAACCACTGTGAGTGAATTCTTACAAATTCCCCTTTTTATTCATGTTTTGGGGTGTATCATGTGTCGCTTAAACTAATTCGTTTATTCAAACTCGTGCTATACCATATTATGATCTAAACCTAGAATGTAAATATTGATTGTTGTTATGTATTTCATATTGTCAAGTTGTATGCAAATTATTTGTTAGGCCCATCAGTTCCTCGTGGGAGACGAGTTGAACAACGCGTGCCTTAAAACTCATTCATTAGGCCCATCAGTTCGTAGAACAACGCGTGCCTCAAAACTCATTCATTAAAACTCATTCATTAGGCCCATCAGTTCGTAGAACAACGCGTGCCTCAAAACTCATTCATTAGGCCCATCAGTTCCTCGTAGGAGACGAGTTGAACAAAGCGTGCCTCAAAACAAGCTATTGTTGTATGTGTGTGCAATATTTAATATTAAGTGTTTTGTGAATAAATTTACATTTACATTTACTCATATGTGGTTATGCACTTTATTTTATAATCAATTCAATAAAAACGTTTAAATGTTTTAATAGGATTCACTCGCCAACTTTTTGTTGATCCAAAAACCATTTTTACACATGATACAGGTGGACAGGATGAAGCAAGGAACACACAGGAAAGTGCCTTAGAAGAAAAATAATGAAGCCAAGAAAGATGTATAGAACATGTTGAACTTGTATGATATGATTGTATGATCTCCTTTAAATTGTAATAATAAATATGAAATATTATAATAAATGTCATGAGCTTTGATGAAAACCCAATTATGCCCCGATCACCTTTTCCTCTGCGGGTCGGGGTGTGACATTATTATCTAGGTTATTTTCTCTCGTGGTTAAATCCAAATTCGTGCGCATTCATCATCAATCCAAGAAACGCAACCACTGTGAGTGAATTCTTACAAATTCCCCTTTTTATTCATGTTTTGGGGTGTATCATGTGTCGCTTAAACTAATTCGTTTATTCAAACTCGTGCTATACCATATTATGATCTAAACTTAGAATGTAAATATTGTTTGTTGTTATGTATTACATATTGTCAAGTTGTATGCAAACTATTTGTTAGGCCCATCAGTTCCTCGTGGGAGACGAGTTGAACAACGCGTGCCTTAAAACTCATTCATTAGGCCCATCAGTTCGTAGAACAACGCGTGCCTCAAAACTCATTCATTAGGCCCATCAGTTCCTCGTAGGAGACGAGTTGAACAACGCGTGCCTCAAAACAATGTTCAAAACTCATTCATTAGGCCCATCAGTTCCTCGTAGGAGACGAGTTGAACAACGCGTGCCTCAAAACAATCTCTTGTTGTATGTGTATGCAATATATAATATTAAGTGTTTTGTGAATAAATTTACATCTACCTTTACTCATATGTGGTTATGCACTTTATTTTATAATCAAATCAATAAACTTGTTTAAATGTTTTTTTCATATGATTCACTCGCCAACTTTTTGTTGATCCAAAAACCATTTTTTACACATGATACAGGTGGACAGAATGAAGCAAGGAAAACATAGGAAAGTGCCTTAGAGGAAAAATAATGAAGCCTAGAAAGATGTATAGGACATGTTGAACTTGTATGATATGATTGTATGATCTCCTTTAAATTGTAATAATAAATATGAAACATTATAATAAATGTCATGAGCTTTGATGAAAACCCAATCATGCCCCGATCACCTTTTCCGCTGCGGGTAGGGGTGTGACAGGTTTAGCCTAAAGGACATAACGTGCAAGATTTTGGAAGGTTAAGGACACCGCCTGTAAACTTTTAGAAAAAACAACAGTGCCTGCAAGTTGGTGTAAACATAAAGAACAAAACTTGTAATTTACTCAATATTTAATTACAGAATGTGATTACAGTTTGATCAGTATTACACTTCATGATGATGCAAGTTTGATTAGGATTACAGTTCAGGATGTACACAATTTGATTAATATTACAATTAAGGATGTATTACAGTTTGATAACAGATTGATTAGGAATATGTTGATTCTGATGTGCATTTGAGTTTGATCACAACATTCTATTACTTTTGGAATTAGGATTAGGAATTGATTATATGATGTGCATTTCAGTTTTGGAATTAGGATTAAGAATTCATAACAGTTATTGATCACACTTGACCATTATAGGTTAATTATAGGTTGATCTTGATTACAGTTGCAGGCTTTGATTTGCCTGGGTCAACCAATTTAAGGTGTTCACTATCCAAGGTCAAACAGATTAGGCGGGAATGGTAAAGAGTTGTGCAAGGGGTAAGATGTTTTCTCGTTACAAGGAATAGGGAAAGAAAGGGGTAAAATGGTCATTTCTCATGACCACTAACAAACTGGTAAGTCATTTAACAACATGGGGTAAGATTGAAGCAATTGGGTTTCGTCCAGAGATAGAACAGCAGGATTTTAGTTTTAAAGGGTAAAGGTGTTAGCGGGTCTAAAGGAAGGGGTAAAATTGCATTTTAGTATACACACCAATAAAACTAATCTTAAATCAAAAGTTATATCTTTTAAAGCGAATGATATAAAACATTAGAACATCATTAATTATAGTAGTGATGTGTAACAACCTCTTTAATGTTCGTACAAACCTTTAGTATCAAAAAACAGAAGAAATTTACAAGTCTGTGAGGGTTAAATTTGTTATGCATTTCAATGAATTTCATGCATAAAATGGGCATTGACAAGACAGGAGATAAGTCAGGTTTTTGATATATGTAGGTAGGCCTATATATCACCAGATCTAATCACTGTTATTTTTAACAGTGATAACTTTGTTCTGATATGTCAACTCCCGAATGTACGTACCATATTATGCATGCATGTTCCAAAATCAGTCATCTCAAATAGTTTTCATCTCTATGCCACGTGTATAATACCATGGGAATACAAAACACATCAAATAAACTACCACGTTTAAGCTGAGGGATACATGTTGGAAGAAATGAAGAATCATATTTGCTTGAAAAACTTTACTATACCACATTGTATAAATACATTTGCAGAATTCGGTTCAATTAAGAATCATTACGAGTTGTAACAACCATGAGAATTTTTACTTTTTGCATGAGTTGGACAACCATTTTTTGAACAAACGTAAATGAAACTATTATAAACACATCTGCAAAAATACAAGAAAAATTGTTGAGTCGGTAGTTACGCCTGATATAATTTTTTTTTACGGAAACAGTAAAATGAAAACTATTTTGAGTTGTGAGAATAATGAGAACTAAGGCTTAAAGAATATTTTTTTCAAAAAAAAAATCTTGACAAATCTTAAAATTTTAACCGCGATATAAATTTTTTTACATAACCAATAAATTCTTTTACACCCATTTAAATTTTTTCATGCGATATTTTTTTCTCGCTAGAATTTTTTTTTTTGAAAAAACTCTTTACAAGACCTAGTTTTCTCATTATTCTTACAATTCAAAGTGTTTCTTATTTTATTTTTTTTCTATGTTTGTATATATCTTTTATTTAACCTGTGGGATACATGTTGGAAGAAATGAATAATCATATTTGCTTAAGAAAACTTTACCACATTGTATAAATATGTTTGTGTATATCTTTTATGATTTATTTTAATACAGAAAAGGTATGTATCTGAATAGCTCGTTCTATTTCTTTTCTTCTTGTTCTTTCTCATTAGATCAACGAAGCAATATATACAAATCTATTGTATGTTTCTCACTTTTTTTTCTGTGTAATTTGTGAACTTTTGAAGTAAAACTCCTTTATTTTGTTATATTTTTGGTAATATCATCTCTCTTTCCTATGATATTAAATTCTTTTCTTGTTTTTATTATTTTATTTTATGAGTGGCCATTTACATATTTAACATTTGGTATTTTTAAAACAAGTTTTGAATTAGATGAATATAAATAGGTTATTACAGCAAAAAGATTATTACATACAGTTATGTTTTTTAATTACTTAACCTCTAGGACTGTTTATAAAAAGGTTACTTGATTTTTTTTAAATGTATAAATTAAAAGTTTAAAATGCCCCACTTGAGTTTTACAAAATTGGAGAATTTTATAGATAAACCATTTGCAAAAAATCAAGATTTTTTAAATAAATTCAACGTTAATATGTATTGATAATAATAATTTTTAAATAGTAAAATAATGTATACAATACATTAAAAAAACCCAAAATTTTAGAAAATGTATATTTTTATGGAAAGAAAACATTGTGTTTTATGAAATATTAAAAAACCCAAGATTTTAGAAAGTACAAATTGTATTTTATGAAAAGAACAAAAAGGAAATTAAATTTCGTGGAACCAACAAAATATTTAGTATTAGACTATGCAGAGTGGGAGGTATTGAAAAGAGAGCATGAAGCGCCATAGACAGCTACTTCAATACCTGTCAGAAAAGTAGTGTGCTGCAAATAAGGCAAGGTGGGATGGGGCGCGAAAGGGTCGTGTGGTGTGGTTGACACGTGACATACATTTTTGTATTTATTTCATATTTAAAAATTAAAAGTAATCTATTAAATTTAAAAAAAATATTAATATTAATTAGATAAATAACATTAGTTAAAAAATTACATAAAGTTAAAATTAAAATTACTTGTACCTAAAAAAATTACATAAATTTTTAATTATCGTCTTCGTCAACGTCGTTTCTTGGAACGCTCCCAATGTGTTCAACAACATCCGCTCAAAGATTGTGATGTGTAATATTGTCATAAAGATCCCTTGTGTTCACTTGTCTCGCTTCATCACTTCTCTCTACTTATTTCGATAGAAAACGTGTTAAAATTTTATTACGACTTATTTTATTCTTTTTTGAAAATGGGTAATCCTTCCTAAAATGTAAGGTTTTTTTAAATTAATAATACAAATTTAGACTCATTTAATAAGTAAATACACTTATATTTTTTTTAAAAATATAAATTAGCCCATATTATTTTAAACTCAGAAAACTTGCCAAGTTACATCAAAACAGAAGGTAGCCGGGCAACAAGCTGCGCCGCCAATCCTTTCTGAATTGCAAACCCTAACCTTCCAAATACAAACCCTTGCCCCATTGGGGTTGAACAATTGCTGTAGACGACCCGTTGAACCCTCGTCAAGAAGTGGATAGCTTCTGGCGCTAGGGAGCCAAAAGTATCAGCAGGCGCTTGAACGTTTAAATGTCTCTGTCCCAGACTTGGATATTGGCGGTTTTTCTAATAAGGACACCGCCCCCTCGAAGCCACAAAAAACTTTGGCAAATATCTGTTTAGCAAAATCGCTCAAAGCCTGGGAGAAGCTTTTAATTTGTCATCCCACCAGAAGGCAGTGTTTGAGTGCCTGAAAGGTCCCCATGCTCAGGAATTTTTTACCGTTATACCAATTGAGGGGTTGGGACAATGTATGTCTGCAGTAGAATATAGAGTCATTCTCAAATACTGGTTGATGATCCCTATGTACCCGGAAGATGAAACTTGCCCGATATGTCGTAAAGCTTGTATGGATAAATACGGGGAGCATGCAGTTCACTGTAAATAGCTCCCTGGGTTCAAATATCGGCACGACTGGATGCGTGATGCTTTGTGGGACATCTTAAGAAGAGCTGGGATTTCGGCTAAGAAAGAGGCCCCTGTGAATTTCCTCACGGACCCTATGGAAAGGAGATATACTCTGCGACCAGCGGATCTGCTCGTCTTTGGCTGGGCTGGGGGGAAATATGCTTGTGTAGACCTCACGGGGGTTTCCCCTTTGGTTGGTTTAAGGGAAAACGGGTTTGTAGTTAGACAAGCGGCAAGAAAGGCAGAATCAAAGAAAGTGAATAAGCACGCTAAAGCTTGCGTAAAGAACCAGCATGTCTTTGTCCCTTTTGCCTTTGATACTTTTGGCTCCCTAGCGCCAGACACTTATATGAAATACAATCAAAACAAGATGTATAAATATTATAAAGACAATAACAACTCTATCCGGTAAAGTAAGTAATATCTCATAAATAGCAGAACTATTAGTAAAATAAAGTTAGGAAAGAGTAGAATATGATAAAACTTGCCTCCATCAAGGAACCCCGCTCCAATACAAACAAAACTAAAGAAAGATGTATAAATATTAAAATGGTTAATTACTGTAGTTTTGTATTTATTTTTTTACTTTACATTGAACATATGAAGAAGTCACATACAAAAGGTATACAACTTTTTTAATGCAAATGAACATGGTATCTGTTTGGTACTGAACTGGTACCCGTACCAAAAGTACCGGTACCGAAAAACAGGGAAAAGTGATACCGGTATCGAATACACCGTTCGATACCGATACCAATACATACCGATGTTTACCCATAAATATCGGTACCGTACTGATACCAAATATATATACCCGGTATCAAATACTCGTCTCAATCAGTGAAAACCAAGCTCAATATTCTAATAAGGAAAGAAAAAAAATTATAAAGTCATTAATTTATGCAAAAGAACATACATATACATATCCTTTCAAAGTGGTCGAGGAGATTAAGAAATTGTCATAGGATTAGATAACGAATAGAGCCAAAGGTTTCAATATAACATGGTGCAACTGGAGACATTTGGACATTAATGTTTAGGCGAACTACGTTTTTTCTGTTTGGTCCCGTATTATTTTTTATAGTAGCTTATATCAGTATCATGCCGACGTAGTATCTTGCTATGTCGGTGGTTTCTTTTTGTTGGTAGTAATAGTCTCCGTTGCCTTTCAAAAAACACATATTTATTTATTGAACAGTACCAATTCGCTTTATAAACAGCAAACATAAAATTGAGTTATAAATTGTCAAGTACAAAACATACGTTGAAGCACATACGACATAATATAACACCTGCCGACGGTAGTCACCAGTCCATCCCCATCCCCAAACCCTATTCATTAACTTTTAATGCAATTAACTTCTGTTTGGTGGCCCCTATTCAATTCTTGTTTTTTGCACGTTTTTATGTGGAGCCCACTACTTTCTTTTTGAGTCAATGATCATGTAACGTTATATTCAATGTTTGTTTTTAACTTACCGGTTAAAAATGAACAACACAAGTTATGGTATTAAACTTTTCATCTAATGCTCAGAATGTAGTCGTATGTGTTGTGCTTAATACCCGACTCTAACAAGCCGGTTAGGGTTGGATCATATGGATCCACAAGTCGGTGAACTTTGGAACTAAATGACTCTAACAAGCCGGTTAGGGTTGGATCATATGGATCCACAAGTCGGTGAACTTTGGAACTAAATGACTCTAACAAGCCGGTTAGGGTTGGATCATATGGATCCACAAGTCGGTGAACTTTGGTACTAAATTTGAAAAGTTGGTTAAATTCGTTTAGTTTGCTGATTATGTTATAATTTGTTATGGTAATGTCTTAGTTACCATGGTTTTAATAATTAGTTGTTTTCTTGCTTACCAAGTTGGGTAACAACAATAAATACATAGGTAAGACTTAGATAGTGTTTGATATGCAGGAATGAAATACGGAATGGAATAAGCTATTGTGAGAGAATGAAAAAATGTGTTTGGTTGGTTAGGATAATGGAATTACCCATTACATACATAAATAAAAGGATATAAAGTTGTTGAAGAAAGACTATTTTCAATAATTATCAAATTAGTGATGTTGAAAGTAAACCCTGACTACAAAATGTGTTAAGATGATAGATGGAGAAGGGGTTCGAGTAAGCTTGCCAAAATTTCTATTAGAGTCGTCGACTTCTAGTAGTTTGATCCCTAAATTATCGACGATAAAGTAACTTGAATTATATATGTTGGCCCCGAATTACGTCGATTACAACTCATGTGCCCGAAAATACCTCATGTCCACGTAAGTTAGATAAGACATCACACCAACATCAAAATGAATTTGTCACGTTTCACATAATGCTCAAATATAAACTTTATCCGATAATCCTGACACTATTCAAGTTCACGCGTTTTCATAAAATCTATAGATTTTGTATCTCTAACAAGAAAACAAAATTTATTGCTCTTGGTGGTTCAAAAGATGCTAAAAGGTGTGGTATGGCTATATCTAAATCAAAGGGTAGGATCAAACAAATTTTGCCTAAATAGGATAAAAATGGATCTTAATCTTTCATTTTTCAAATCAATGGCTAACATAAAAATAAACGGAAAAAAAGAGTGTAAGGGCATATTTGGAAAAGCCTATTTATTAATTTTCTCTCTCCACATACAATTCATATGCATATTAGTGTTCCTATATAATGCATGATCAATTTAGACATATTAAAATATATCAATTTCATAACTCATTTAAACCACATACGCAAGGTGATCAATGTGAATCTATGTAATTGATAAAAATGATTTAAGCATATAAGGGGCTCTTTAAAATCACATGATCAACTGTTTCTGGTTGTTTTGTACGATCAATCATGTTAGTGGTTTTTGTGCAACACTATCTAACGAGTTTTTTACGGAAATGGTGCCAATTTTGAAAACTAAATCACAAGTAATGCTGCATGTGAAAATATTTCAAAACTAATGCTATTGCCATTGTGAATGGCGAAAATTAGTTGAGCCTAGGGTGTGTAAGAAATCTGTTATGGAATTGCAGGATGTGTAAGAGAAATCATTGGCTCATCTCCATTGATAATGGCGAAAAAATCAGCTTCTCCATTACAAATGGCGAAAAAATCAGCTTTTTAAAATTTCTCCATTACAAATGGCGAAAAAAACAACTTTTTAAAATTTCTCCATCTTGAATGGCGAATTCGTTGTTTAATGCCATTAGAAATGGCGAAAAATGTTCTTGAATGCGAATTGTGAATTATAGCCATTATAAATGGCGAAAACTTAAAAAGCCTGCAACAATGCCATTATTAATCAGCTACCAAAAATTCAAAGGCTGCAACAATACCATTATTGAATGGCGAAAATTTATGTACATGCATTGAACTTCCGAAAATATTAAATGGTCCCAACCACTAAAATGGCAAAATATATTATTAACAAGTCCATCCAACCATCATTTTCTGAGAAAGTTTTTTTTCCCCAAAAAACAGTTTTGTTGAAGTCGTTCCCTCTTGCTGGACCACCTCTAGAATTTCTAAAAACTCACTAGTAAAAATAATTTATAAGTTCTCCATTGTAATGACGATTTCTCATCGTGCTTGTCCCCCTAAACAGCTATTGTTTCTGAGTGGTACAGGAGAGCACAGAGCTGATTACATTTATTCTGACCCGTCGGTATTAAGAGATGATGGCGTGTTGTGGGGAAGATGAGGTTGCGAAAAGGTTTGGAGTTTTATTCGTCAAAACCCCCTTCCATCGAAAGTATGGGAATATTGTACGTTGGCTGGTTTTGCTGGAGTTCTCATGTGTGAGAACCGAAGGGTAGATAGTGCGTTGATAAGCGCATTAGTAGAAAGATGGAGGCCGGAAACGAACACTTTTCATATGCCATTCGGAGAGGTAACCATAACACTTAAGGATGTGGAAGTGTTACGGGGTTTAAAAGTTGATGGCATAGAGATTTGTGCCAATGATGAGAGTTACACAGTCTCTCAAATAAAGGAAAAATTCTTTAGTTTAACTGGAACTATTTTGGAGGATAATTTATCTACTAATTGGTTCACATTTGTTATCTAGTTCTGGGTCACAGTGGGTTGATATCAGATATCTAGGCTTGCTAGAAGATTTATCCATCTGCGGGTTGTATAGTTGGGGAAGTGCGGTTTTAGCCTATTTGTATAGGCAACTTAGTAGGGCATATTACAAAATTTCGCCATTCACAATGGCAATAAAAAAAATTCGCCATTCATAATGGCATTCACACAAATTTCGCCATTCACAATGGCAAATTTTTATTTGCTAATGATTGGTCTGATTGGAACATAATAATTAGCCATTCAACACAGATTTCGCCATTCACAATGGCAATTTTTAATTTGCTAATGATTGGAAATTGATTATTCCTAACACCTAGCAAGACAAAGCCTAGGACCATTAAAAATTCGCCATTCCTAATGGCGCTGGCATCATTTTTGAAATATTTTAAAACATGGCGTTAGTTGTGATTAAAATTTCAAAATAGGCACTATTTTAGCAAAAAAACTCCTATCTAACTTATTAAAAAGTTAGAGAACAATGGATGACATTACATCCTAAAGTTTTCATGACACCAAATGGCAAATGGTCGGTTAAGTACATAATTTGTTGATCGTTTTAAAAAAGAGTTAAGAACCTTCTTACACTTCTTAATAGCGTATTTTCTAGGAATGACGACCAGACAACTCCTTCCAACCTGTATTCATCAGGATTTGCATAATTTCTATATCTGTTATCGGTGAATGTCTCACATTTTAACCATTTTCTATTTATTTTTTTCGCCTTACTAATTTGGCTACCAACCTTAGCCGCAACATAATGCAACATTAGTAGCTACCATACAAGTTTATAATGCATTTTCTTTTGGGGGGGGGGGGGGTCATGAAAATAGGCTAGTAGACCAAGAAATGTAGCAAAATAGGTATTGACTTTCTGGACATGTAAAATAAGCAAATCAATAAGAGAAGAACAAATAAGCAGAACTGACACCTCTGTAAGGTAAACTCCAATAAGTTGGCACCTCCATAGCCCACACTCCAATAAACCCGAACCTCTATAGCCGATGGCACCTCCATAGCCCTCACTCTGAGTCGCTGACGCCTACATTGTCCACACTCAAAGCCACTGGCACCTGCATAACCCACACTTCGAGTTTCCGGCATTTTCGTAGCCCACACTTAGAAGTCAAAGCCTATTTTGCTAACATGTTTGGCCAACATGCGTTTTAAATAATTTTCCCATGTTTTTTATGATAGAGTGGTATTTGAAAGGAGACCGAAAGTTATCGCTTCGTAGAGATTTGTACCTTCTCAAAATAGGTTGGTACAAAACACAAACACTAAGAAAAGTGTTTACTTCTAGTTTTTTTTTTCCTCCAACACCTCTTTTTTTTGGTAAAATCTGCAATACATTTTAGTCATGTTTTGTTTCTAGTGTTGTATTATTTTGTTAAAATGTTAACTGCATCAACAAGGTGATAACGATATATAAGGAGAGGGTGTTTAGTTTGCCTTCAAACATGTTTTGTTTATTACCACATACTTATAAAGCCGGATAACCTTGGTTCTATGGAACGTGTCCCTGTATATGTATATAACATATTTGTAGCATAAAACAGCAAAAATAAAATTTGTTTACTGCTAACTTTTAATCAAGCAAATCTAGAAGTACAAAATTCATTTGATGGATTTTTAACTCTATAGAACTCCACGTCTGTTACGCTATTAGCGATAAGCAAGATTCGTATTTGTTCCATATCAAAAAGGGGTGTGACAAACGTGTGATTTCATCTTCATGCATGCATAAGCATGATGAATTCATACAATTGAGTGTTTGTGTACGAACTTTTGTGTCGACTAAGTATTGTTTGTATGCATGCATGATTTAATTTAAGTGTATATTTTCTTAGAATTCGATAATATCACTTTGTATTGTTGATTAAAACTGCTAATAATTATTGAATATTATTAAAGAATAGGTGGTACATACACAAACAAAAAGGATATAAAGTTGTTGAAGAAAGACTATTTTCAATAATGATCAAATTAGTAATGTTGAAAGTAAACCCTAACTACAAAATGTATTAAGATGATAGGTGGAGAGGGGGTTCAAGTAGGCCAGCCAAAATTTCTATTAGATTTGTCGTTTTCTAGTAGCATGACCCCTAAATTATCGAAGATAAAGTTTTCTAAATTATATGTGTTGGCCCAAATTACGTAGATTACAACTCATGTGCTCAAAGATACCTCATGTCCACGTAAGTTAGACAAGACAAGACACAACAACAACATCAAAATGAATTTGTCACGTTTAACAAAATGCTTAAATATAAACCTTATCCGATAATATTCAACTTCACGCGTTGTTTTTTGTTATCATTGTCATAAAAATCTATAGATTTCGTATTTCTCACAAGAAATCAAATATGACTCCTCTTGATGGTTCAGATGATGACAAAAGGTGTGGTATGGCAATATCTAAATTAAAGGGTAGAATCAAACAAGTTTAGACTACGTAGGATAAAAAAGAATCTTAATCGTTCATTCTTTTAAATCAATAACTAAGATGAAAATAGAGAAAAAAAAACAGTGCAAGCGCATTTTTTAAAAAGTTTATTTGTTGACTTTCTCTATCCACATGCAAATCACATGAATATTCCTCTCATTTTTAAACATCCATAACTTTTTATACGATTTTTTTTAAATTGCACCATAAAATCGAGCATTTTTTAATCTTTAGTTTGAGTACTCTATTGCTATATAAAATATGAGAACTAAAAAAACCTAAAATTTATGTTGTATTTCTATGTTATATAAAAATTTTGTGCTATCTAGATTTTTTAGTTGTATGTCTGAGAAAATAAAAGGGAGAGGTTGTGTGTTGTAAGACCAAAATACTATTTTATCCTACTTATAAAGACTGCCACATGTTATCTAAATAATTTTTCTTAGAATAGTCATGCAAAATCCACTTTTTATTGGATCTTTCCTACCATTATTTAAGTTGTAGCTTTCTATATATATTTTTTTGAACGGCTAATGTAGGGGCCAAATGGCCCACTACCCCACAGGGCTAGGCAAGCTCTTGAAACCTTGCCCAGGCCTAACTCCATACTTCCAATTATGTACATAGCAGGAGTCGAACCTGGGACCTCCCCAGAGGAGAAGCCTTACGAAAAACTCCCCTAACCAACTGGGCTATACCATGTTAGCTGTAGCTTTCTATATATCATATGAAATGAAAATTCGTTCCAATTAAGTTCATACAATCAATCATACCATGATTTTGCGTGATAAAAATAATATATGCCAACCGTGCTTCATGTCGACCATGTCTGATATTAATTCTATATAATAGCAGAAATAGATACCCACAAGTAAATTGTAGGGTTAAATCCATATGCTGTTAAAATGGGAGACAGTATCTAAATAAAAGATAGTATGTTTGATTAGATCAATAAATGAAGATTGACCAAAAGTCTAATGAACCTGTTTCATGTTTGTGAAAATAAAAATAGCGCATTTGAATGAGGCATATCAAAGAAAAATGGTAAGAACTGATTGCTTGGGTTTTTTTTAATTTTATGATTATGTTATTATTTAGCAAAAAAAATGGTAAGCTGTATTTCAGAGTCGATAGGATTCAAGTGTCCTCATACGAGTTGAAAAGGTGTCCTTAGGCCCTAACAAATTATATAAACTAAATTTTAAACGACGATTGACGTTATAGTAATAAGCATAGCATAATCATAGTATTAGAATGACATTTGTAATAGGTAACCGATGATTTGTGAAACTCTCCTGGCATTCTTGATAGCAAATTGTTTGATCACCTCCTCGCAGTTTATACTCTCTGTGTTTTATCTTGTTCTTATTATTACTTAGGTTAATGGGTCATGGATCAATCATGTATATTTAGGACCAATAAGTTTATGTTATGAGGTTTGATTTTATAAATTTTTCGGTTGCTTTTATATATATGTGTGTATATATAGGATTCAAATTAAGAGAAAACTCCTATAAGTTGTGAAAATTTAGAGAACCTGAACTTCCCGTGCGAGTTTTGCCCCTATTTTTTGCACACACCTAGATAAAATGTTACAAATACGACTGTAAAAAAAATCATAGTGACGTTTTCGACCCTTTACAGTTGTTGTAAAAAATTGTTGACATCAACATGAATTAGCATTTACACCACCTGTAAGCTTACAAGTGGTGTAAATCAATAAAAACTTTTTTTAAAGTTGATTTTTCTTAAGATTTTTGGTGAAAAAATTTAAAAAAACATTTCGTAAGGCTAAGTTCTTCAATTCTCACAACTCGCAGGAGTTTTCATTTTACCTTAACCCTATATATATTGGGTTAGGATCGTGTGAGAAGTACTAGGCTAACTGAGAAACTTTAGAATCGTTCTGGACCACACATTTTCACTAAACAAAAAATGCACAAAAAAATCGAAGCTTTTAATTTTCTGTCAGGGTTTTTTTTGGGATATTTACACATGTGTATATTGTCAATCTTTTAACAATACATATATGGATATACGTGTTTAAAATTGAAAAATAAGTATTGTACGTCTGTGTTTGAGGGGAAGGATTTAGTTTTAACTTTAGAGTTTAACATTAGTTTTTAGGGTTTAGCATTAAGGTTTAATTTTAGGTTTTCCATTAGTATTTAGGGTTTATCTTTAGGGTAGTTTTTAGTGTTTAGCAGTACTATTTAGGGTTTAGGGTTTTGCTTTGGGCTTTATCAATAGGGTTTAGCATTGGGGTTTAGGGTTTTGTTTTTAGGTTTTAGCATAGGGTTTAGCCCTAGGGTTTAAGGTTTAGCTATATGGTTTAGACTTTTTGGTTAGTGTTCGACGGGGCGATTTCGATGCCTCTGGAATGAGCTCAATTAGAGTTCGTTTGACCCAGATTCCTACACTTCTTAGGTTAAGGATATATATTTTCATAATATACACATATGTATAGTTTAAAAATTGACTATATACATATGTATATAATTCATAATAAACAATATAAATATATGTATATATGCTAGGGGTCGGGTTATTGATGTGAGATGGGTCCAGAGTTCCTTTTGGATTTCCTTCAAACTCTTAAAAACATGTGATTAGAAGTAAAAAAAAATTGACTTGAGGAAAATGTCTGAATGTGTTTTGCTCCTAATCCCTTGGTAAAAACGTGCGCGATTTGCATTGACGTATCAACGCGCATAGGTATAATTTCTTCAGACACGGATGAAATAGCAATCCATTCAACATGCTTGGTTCATTCGTGAAACACGGAGTTGTTTGCAATGTGCCGAGTGCTTGATTGTCACTGAATAAAGGTGTAGGACCTGTTGAGTTTATTCTAAGTTCTTTTAAGAGCCACCGCATCCATAGAACTTCACTCACGGTTGTAGACGTTGCTTTGTATTCTGACTTTGCCGAGGATCTGGATACAACGAATTGTTTTTGGTCTTCCATGAGATCAGGGCACCGCCAAGTTGAAGAAGATAACTGCTTCTTGACCGTCTTGTAAATGGACACCAAAGCCAAAATGAGTCACAAAAGGCAACGAGTTCAGTTCCACCTTTGTTTGGTAAGAAAGCTCCATGTCCGGGTATGCTCTTAAGATACCAGAAGACCCTATTGATGGCATCCAGGTGACTTTGTCGTGAGTCAGAGACATAATGGCTTAGCACATTGATTGCGTATGCTATATTAGGTCTTATGATTTGTAGGTATCAGAGTCTCCCTACCAAGCGTCGATATGAGCTGACATCCACCTTTGGTTCTTTCTTGCATTTATCAAGTTTCAGGTTTTGCTCGATAGAAAAAGCACTTGTCTTACAACCCTACATTCTTGTGTCTTCTAGATGAAGGATCTTGAGTGTATATGGCTTATGGTGATCTCCATTGGATCTTCAATGAACAATGACTTTCTGATCTGCTAACTGGAAAATAGACCACCGTTAGACTCACCACAAGAATGGGGTAGTTATGTGGCCACCCTCTGGGGAATTTATAAGAGTTTAGGGGTTTGAATTGCAAAGTGAATATTCTTATACCTACTATGAAGCATTTATATTTGTTGGTGATTACCCCCCCCCCCCTCCAGGGTTTAAAGATCAAAGAACTGTTTGATTTAGGTTGGTATATCTCTCCATGTTGTTAGTGATATACTAACCAATTTAAATATCATATGGATATCTTCAAAGTCCTCGGAGATTTTGTTTAATAGGGATAAATGTGGCACGTTGGCATGTTTATTTCATTAGTTCTGGTCGTGTTGGGTTTTTATGTGAGATGTCCGGTTTGATGGAATTTAAGCCATATCATACCTTATCACACACCGTGTAGATTGTTCTATAGGTTTCATGTTTGACCTATTCTGCACCCATAGATATCCAATCGCCTTTATGCCTTCAAAGAGTTTTGATGGGAGGATATGATTGCCTTTGAAATGCAATTTGGTTCGTGTTTTCCAAATGTATCAAAAGGTAGTGAGAATGATAGCTTGGACCAATTTCTCTTTGCATCGGCTTCCTTAAATACCTTCGTGTAATTTCAAAAGATCCTAGTCCTCAAAAGTTTTGAATAAAATGGATCAGGTCCAAACCATATTTTGTGATATTTTTTCATCTTATTATGTATAATATGGTTTATAAAATTAAAATAAAATTAAAGAAATTTTTTTATAAAAATTGTAGTATAATAAAGATAGGTTAGTGTAAAGTTGTAAAAGAAAACCTTGAACACATTTTAGGCAAAATGTTATTAGGGTGAGTTGGGTGATGGAGAGGGAGAAACCCGAGCATTAATGTATCTATTCTATGGTACTTATTGTGTTTTAGGTGATTATCTTATTTGGATGTGATAAATACGAGAAATTATGGTTTTACAGATTAATCGCTTAAATCGAGAGAGTCAAAGTGCTTGGAGATGAAGTGGAACACCCGAGGATGATAAACAAGTAAAAAGATAGTGTTCGGAACTTGATTTAGCTTCAAGGATAGCTTAAAGGCATGGGAAACATGAAAGAATGAAGTCCAGGGGCCTATGGGTCATTCCATGGAAGTTGAAAAGTGAAGAGAGAAGTTTGGGAACCCCGTCGTAAGCTACGGTGGGTTGGTCGTAGGTTACGGCTAGGCAAACAAAAGGAACCAGCAGCTGCTGGCCGTAACTTGTGGTCAGTTAGCTGTAAGTTACGGCAGGACCTAGACTGAAACGCGTGTTTTGACTTTTTGGATGTATAAAAGCTATTTTTAAACACTAATGGATCATTCAAGACGTAGGACGAATTTGTATGATCAAGGAGCACTTTTGGCACAACTTTTCACCTCTCATCATCATATCTTTCACCAAATCAAAGATCGATAAGATGAATTCAACCGTTATTCAAGCTTTTGAAGATCAATTCACCGAGATGAGCGACTAATCTCCTAGTGGTTTCCTTTGGGTGGAGGATTCGTGTAAGAAGACTAAGTTTATGTGTTTTTTATTATGTTAGAACTTGGTAATCTAAGCATTCGATGCTTTTTACCATCAAATTCGATTGATTGAATTGTAAACGATTGGATTTACTTTAACCTTAACTTCAATTTATGTTTGATGTGATAACCTTTCATTGTAAACGATTGAGATATATTTGATGGGGGTTAGGGTTGGTAATTTCAATTGATGTTCATGTGATAACCTTTCATTGTTTTGCAATTGAAGTAAGTAGTCCTTGGATAATCACAATCAATTAACCGAATTAAGCAGTCATGTATATGTGATTGTAGCAATCAAACATGTAATTGAAGTTTACTTTGAATCTAAAATCTGGAGGAACCATTGTTTTCTCCTAGTGTTACAAACTCGTTTTTTTCGTAATTCTTAGTTTAATCAAACAATCAAACAACCGATTTTACGTTTTTGCAATTAGGTTATAAATACTTAATCAACAAACACTTTCCACCATACTCCTCTGGATTCGATACCTTACTTACTCTAGCTATCTAGTTTTATTTAGGTTTTTGCATGACATTCATGACAGTCATCATTGGGTTACCATGCGATAACACCGTCGCCGTCACCTACTTACCACAAGGTGAGTGATGAAAACGGTAACAAGTTACCGCATGGGGGGAGTTAGTTTTTTTGACTCTTTGAACAATATAACTACCATAATGCTTGAGTGGACTCCACCCCTTGTGATTAAGAGCAAGAGGGGAGTTGGAGAGATAGGTAGACATGGCAAGAAATCATTGGGTGGGTGGAGAGTTTACCTCTCCCCAATAGGTGACTACCCCTTACACCCTTATATTTAAACTAACGTCACAATAAAATTAAATTTAAAATAAACAACTAGTAAGGCTATGTGTTATGTATTCGAGAAAGGAATTGACGAGTTACCATGTAGGATTGGGATGGAGGGGAACATTAAGCCCCCTCCCCTCTTTCAAATTCGATGTGAAGAGGAGCCTCAACTTGATCACCGTGCACCATCTCTCTATCTCTCTCTAACATAATACTATAAAATATGAAAAATGTAAAGCGATGGCCATAACATAGGTTTGGGGACGAAGGAAAAGGATAAAAGAAATTGTGATGTGACGATGGGATAGCAGTGTGAATGAAGGAGACGGTAACACATAACCTAACGTTTATATTGGTTTCCTGCATCAAAATGATTCATTCTTATCTTTTACAAAAAGTTGCATAATTATAAAAAAAGTTAGCTTAATATAAAACTACTTCATAAAAAAGTATTTTATAGTTTTTTTAGTTACATTGTTTCCTAAGAAATATGATTTATAAAAATACGTGATATGGAAAATACTTACGGATTATAATAAGATAGGTTTGAGACGGGTTTAAGACAATTATCAAGGTGTATAAACTGATGTCTCTTCGCATAAGATCAAAGGTTCGAGTCTCACATTGGTCAGTGGTGTAGACCCCCCCCCCCCCCCCCCCCCCCCCCCCCCCCGCGCCATAGTTAAAGGGGCGCTAAAGAAGATGCAGCCAAAGAGATGGCAAACGCTATTTGTGTATGTGTGGGTCCAATACATTTTTCCACCAATCAAACCTTTTCTTTTTTTCTTTTTTTTTATTTAATGATTGAGTAATTATGAGAGAGTTTTATCCCACTACATGGTACTTAACGATAAAAGCCAATCAATTACGTGTTGCCTACATGACGCTGATGTGGCGTGATAAAGCCTATAGGAGCTTTATCCCACACCATCTAGCCTTAGTATACGATTACATTACGATTAAAAAAAAAGAAACATGATTACACAATGAGATTCCCCGTAGATCCACGTATTACCTTGGTGAGATATTACACAATGAGATTCCCAGTATATTTTTCACCTAGCATTACCAAGACAAAGAATAATATAAAGAAAAAGAACATGTTTCGGATATGGATTGAGTAAATAGGTATGTAACTGAGTGAAGCATCACTCAATACCACACATGTACCTGACCTCGCAAGAGTATTTTCATTAATTCTATACTTGGTTCCATACCTGGATTCCTATGCCGAATATACTGGATGTCGGATTTTTTGCGGATCTGGTTTATATACATCCTTGAAAATACTATTTTCTAAGCTTTGAACTCATCTTTGGGCTTAACCACGTCTAGACGTCTAGCCCAAGTTCGGATAATTATGCACAAATTTATATTATGAAACCCAAGTCAAAACCAAAACCAACTTAAAAGATAGTACAATTCCAATAACCCATCTCACAATTAAGATCTACATGTCATCAATAACCTCCAAGTTAGACCATCATCGGTGTAAGGAGCTAAATGCATACTTAGTCAGCTGCCACATTATATTTTCACAAATGTATCAAAAACAGTTATTTTCTCTCCAACCCTACAAACATGCTTATCAATACTTTAATTTCCACATCATCACCGTATTTTACAATTTTTATACTAAAACTCTATTTTATAATTGATACATTTCTTTTAGTTTAGTATATTTAAAATATACTTAACATATTAACTATAACTGTAATAATTAAAATATTAAAATATTTTTCAAACAAGTAAGTAGAACTTTATCATTAAAATTTTGAAACTAAAAAATTAGACATAGCATAAGTATACGTATTAATCATTAAAATATATTTCAAATAAGTAAGTAGAACTTTAATCCCCACCACTTTTACATTTATTTTAAAAATTATGTTATTTCTATAAATATACATTTTTTTTATTTTCACATTATTTATTCAAAAGTTATAAAAAAAACATTAAACTTCTAAACCAGAACATTTATATATATGTATCTTAAACTTTTGTATTATTTTTTTATTAAAATAGAATCAATAAACTTATGTTTTTAAATAAAACATTATGTTTTTTTGGTTATTTTGCCGAATTACTATATTTGAAATAAAATAAATGGTATACAAGTCACAAAAGCTTATAGTGTACAACTTATTTATACATCTAACTTATAATAAAAGACTCCAAATAATGCCATATGACATTCTCTCCTTCAACCTTATAAATTTTATTTATATTTGTTTAATTAGTTTTTTAATATTAATATTAGTTAATAAATAATATATAGATATCACTTATTTTTATCCTTATCTTTATTTAAAATTAATAAATAACTTTAAATTTGCAATTTAGACCCTTTGTTTTTTTTTACTTTTAACCCAAAAGTTTTTCATCTTTTGCAATTTAATCTCAACCTTTTTTTATTTTCAATTGTGGTCCATCATATTTTTCATCTTACACAAGTTTTTCGTTTCGTTTTAAATTTTGTGAGTTAACGCACCACAACGTGCGTGTGGGGTTCAACATTTTTTCGTATATTTTTTCCCGTTTGACTAGCCAGTCGCATCCAATCGTTTTTTCTGCATTTGACAAGTTCATCTAACGTGCGGGCCCTAGATTGATTTAGTTATTTTTTTCTATGTTTTATGTTTCAGTTTAATTTCTCTGCAACGAGCGTGCGTGATTCAAAGATTTTACGTCTGCTTTTCGCTTTTCCGTTTTTATTTATTTTGTTTTACGAGCTTTTCTGGTGTTGGTGGTCGCTAACAATGGTATATCACTCGTACTATTTGACACAGTTTTACGACAACCGCTGCAACACAGATGCTTAATACTAGTATCAAAATAAATTAAAACAATAAAAGAATAAAATAAATACAAAACAAACCTAGGGGTCCACCATCCCATCAAATGCACCATTCTTCCCCGAGAACACTTCACTCAAATGCAAATCACTCTAATGCATTTCCCTCAAATGCTAAATCCACATAAGGCAAAAGCAAGCTAAATGATTTGGATTGACCTGGTCTTATACGCTAATAACAAATGGTATATGTTTAATAAAAGTAGATGGAGCCGAAACTTGTATTTAATACAATAACACCGAAAGTTGAAGATTAATTTGAATTGATCATTGATGTGTTTGTTTCAGCTTTAAAACATTTAAAAAGATTGTTAGGAGCTTATTTACTTGTATAAAAGTACAAAACTCTGGCGTCTATAGTGTAACCTTATTTTCTTAAATAAAGCTCTTCTCTAAACAGATCTAGGCATAAAATTTATATATCAAAATGGTGTTATTAGGCGTTGACAGATCCAGGAACTTCTTTCAGTGGGTTCGTTTTGATAGATCCTTACTATTTTTTTTTCTAAATCATAGAAAGTTCTCACTATTTTTTCTATTTTTTCCAAACCAAATGGGTTCATATGAACCCACAAAACAGGGTTGGATCCGCCACTATTATTAGGCTATAGGGTGTGGACTGAGATGACCACAACATGGAGGGAGGTGGACACGGCAATGGCGTGGAACACCACACCGGAGGTGGCATGGCCATTGTGTGAAGAATTGCCGTGGAGTACGTGTTTGGTTCAAGAAATGAGGTGGAGCAATTAGGTGTAGACATATGGCATGACGTGGAGTACGTGTTTGGCTCAAGAAATGAGATGACGCCTATGTGGCATTTACCACACACTATTTCCACTTATGGATTATGAAATTATGGGATGGAGCAATCAACTATAGACATGAGGCATTTACACAAGATAAATTATGTCGCAAAATAATTAGCAAACTATAAATTGTATAAATATCTTTTAAGTTTCCAAATTGATTGTTTACGGCTCTAAATTGTCTTGAAACAAACATACAGGTTTAAGTGTAGTTGTTTACGTGCTAAAGATATAAATGAAATTATATGTTTCGAAACACAGAAAAACTTAATCTTTTAAATAGCGGTATGAATCCGTCAGCTATACCGGTTAAACCGGATACCAAACACATGTCTAGTATGATAAAGACCGGTAAAACCCAAATACTGTATATCTCATGTACCGGCGATAAATCTGGTTCTACCGATTCAAACCATTGAACCGGTTTGCATTATTTTAAATTTTTTTAATTTTAACAAAATACGATATTAAGGTAATATTGTCCTTCCGTATTTCTGCTACTTAACCTAGTGTGTCTTCCCTTCCAATATTTTATCAGTGTTGAAACTGTTACTCACCTTAGCCAATGTAATATTCTTTATAAGTAATAAAAATGCTTTGAAAATACTTAATATTTTACAAGAAAATAGTTGTTGTTTTGAATAAAAACATAATCAGTTACATAAATTTTAATTGCAGTTGAACTACCCGATACAACCCAGTTTAACCAGTTAAACCATTTCAGAGCCCAACTTAATATAATTTAGACATCGGTTTTTAAAACATTGGAAAAACTAAAATGAGAACAATAACAAGATACACGAATAATATGTCGTCTGTTGAGAGTCACATAAATAAATGTTTCGCACATGTAGATTGTTGGATGGGCTTCATTGATCAGTTAACCATCTATCCAATATGCTCTAGGCCCACTAAAACCATGAGCTCATTTTAATTCCATGTGTATGCCACATTTTAATGGGGTTTTCTATGACAATTTGAAATGGGTCGACTCGCCCACAAAATTTCCACGAGCCCATTTTAATTCCATGTGTATGCCACACTTTAGACACAAAGTGTCCATTTAGATTGACAACCACCTCACCTTGATTATCCAATTTAGGCAGATCATAGCATAATCTTGTCTCACTCGAATCTATGCTCATTAACCAATTTAGCAAACAATTTATTAGCTGGGCAAGCATCTAGAAAAGCATAATCAAAGAAAGTGGATAAACACGCTAAAGCTTACGCAGAAAACCAACATGTCTTTGTCCCTTTTGCTTTTGATACCTTTGGCTCCCTAGCACCGTAAGCTATCCACTTCTTGACTAGGGTTCAACGGGTCATCCACAACAATTGTTCATCCCTAGGAGGGCAGGGGTTCGTCTTTGGAAGATTAGGGTTTACAATTCAGAAGGGAGTGGTTGTTGCCCGTCTACCTTCTGTTTTGATGTAACTTGACAAGTTTTTCTTTATGATGTGAAATCAAACTTATAAAAAAAATTATTATAAGCTATTGAATATTGTTTTTTAGAACTTTACATGACATATATAGTAGAGTTAAATGCTTGATTGGTCTCTGTGGTTTGCGACAATTGCAGACTTGGTCCTAATGGTTCACTAATTACAGAGTTGGTCCTAATAGTTGTAATTTTTGCACTCGGGTGGTCCTTATCACTAACCAATTTTTTTTATAATATGTATAAGCTATGTTGAGTTCAAATCTTGTTGTTTGATACAAAGGAGTTTGCTAAAACAATGAAAGAAATCTGATTAAAGAACATGAAACACAAATAGCAAAGGATTAATCAGCAATATATGACTATGTGTAATTTTGTTTATATGCTCATTCCAAACAAGAAACATAACAACTTTCGGATACATATGAGTAATAACTTTCGGATACATATGAGTATCGTTTTTTTTTTTCATTTTGATACTATTTTTAAAAATAGACTATGTGAGCCCATTGGTCATGAACTATTTTGACTTTAACCAAACTCATCATTTACGAATTTGTTCGATGGGAGGTTTACTCTTCGGTCAGCTGATATTCTTGTGCTTGAGTGAGTAAGGGGAAAACACTTGTGTGGACCTTACAGGAGTGTCACCTCTTGTAGGACTTAAGATAATGGGTTTGTTGTTGGCCAGGCATTGTTGAAGGCGGAATCAAGCAAGATCCCTAAGCACGAGAAAACTTATTTAGAAAATCAATACGTGCTTACCCTATTTGCTTGTGGTTTCATAGCCCCACAGGCCGTGGAATTCCTGAACAAGGTCCAACGGGTTGTAAATAGTAATTTCTCGACCCTTAATAGTCGCTTCGTCTTTGGTATGATCGGTTTTGCAATTCAAAAAGGGGGTTGTGGCATAACTTGTTACCCGTTTACCTGCTATTTATTTGTAATTTGTTGGTTTGTCACACTTTTATGATTACATGAAATGAATATGAAGCATTTTACCATACTGTATGAATGTGTAATGATTACAAATACCGATTATTATTGTCGTATTTATGATAAATCTCTACAAAGTTAGTTTTTTTGTTTGGAATTGAATAAAAATCCATGACCAATTTGCAAATCAAATAATTTATTAAAAACAAACTAGTAGATTTAAAAATTAAACTAGGAAAATATAGCAAATTGGTTTCGTGGTGTAGTTGGTTATCACGTCAGTCTAACACACTGAAGGTCTCCGGTTCGAACCCGGGCGAAGCCACTTGTTTTTAATTCCTTTATCATAGCACACAATGAGTCATCAACCATGGCCCACCAGCTGGATCTGCCACGTAAGACAACCGGTGAAGTGGATAAGATTTACAGGACCCCCTTCACACCAACAACAAACTTTTTTTTAATTTCATTTTATTTTATTTTTGTGTAACACCAACCAACAACAAACAAAGATTCTCTTCATCAATCGTTATCTTCCCAATGTTGTTCCTGCGACTTTGAACAGGTTTTGTTTTTGGTTTTGTGTTTGGGTGCCAGGCCCGTCGATGTTTAGCTCAGTGATGTAAATTTTCTGGTATTTCGTCCGAAATTTTTTAAGTATTGAATCTGGTCCCAACAATTATTTTGCCTAAAAATTCCCGCCCTCCACCAATTTTCATGTCGAAAATTTTATATGTATTGTCGTGTTGAGTTATAAAAAAATCATGAAGAACGTGGTTATTAGTAACTTTTTAAACTTGAAGGGGCTTTTAGGTCTTTGTTTGTTAAATAATATATAGTTTTTGTATGTGTAAGAAGCAAGGTTGTTAATGAGTCGAGCCGAGCTAAAGTTCGGCTCGGATTTGAAACCGAGCTGAAAATCTAAGCTCGAGCTCGGCTTGGTTTATAAGCAGGCCGGCTTGGCTCTGCTTTGTTTGGCTCGGATTTAAAAAGAAAATTTTAATATGTAACTTTTAAAATTTAATAATCTAAAATATAATTCAATAGTACAAATGACCGTATCCAAAATAAGTTCCAACGTAATATGTTACAAGCAAAAATCACAAAAAATTAATACGTGCAAAGAAAAAATTCGGCATCACTCAAGAAGTGAACTCTCAAAATATAACCACGGATCAAGAAGCGGCAGACCTTATTAAAAAACTTGTCGAGAAGAAAAACTCAAACGCGTAACTTCTATCTTTTTATATGTTATATTTTAGTCTGTTAGAATATTGAACATACTATTAGTTAGAAGATTTGATTGAGACCAAGATGAAGAACATAATTATGATTAGTTATTTGTTAGATTTTTGGATTACTTAATTATATGAGTTTTTGGATCTATTGAAGTGTTTATAGTTCTTATTTTGTTGTTTGTACATGCTTTCTTCACCAAATCCCTTGAAATATGAAAAGACTAACTATTTATAAAGGACCAACCTTAATATCTGGGGAAAAGTTGAAATAGACCGCGTATGCGGGTATAGGCGCCTGTGTCACGTAAACCGGTAAAAAAAAAAGTTGTATGTGTATTTTTTTATTTCAGAGTTGAGTGACATCGTATATTTTTTTATGATCAGGTTTAGCTTGCTAAATCGACTTTAGCTGGTCGTTTAAGGATTATATATTAACGAATAAGAGTTCTTACAAAATATAGAAAGCCAAACTCGTGAGATTTTAACTAAATAAAATCCTAATTATAAATAAGCAAATGTTAATAAATGACCAAGAATAACAAAATCTCTGTTAGAAATCAATTTACTAACACCATGTATACTCGTAGAGTCAGAAAATGGTTAATTTTTTTGCCAAGATTTCAATATTAAACTATGGATTCTGTGTTCCTGCTTCTAAAGCAAGTAAGCATGTTATGAGTTATGAATGTTAGTTGATCTTCATTATCAGTCAACAAATAAAAAGGCATATAAAAGGCATAATCATATGAGATTTCCTTTTAACCTCAAATTTAATTGATTAATTAAATTCTTTATGAAGATTCATGATTGATAGGACTAATTAGCCTACCTGTTATTATCAACATCCTCCTAAGATTTATGAGGAAAAGAGAAGATTTATTATACCACTACCGTTATGTCAATCGGACTAGAGGTTTGGAGCATGACCAGGATTAGAAAAAGGGTCATTATCGATGGTGCCATTTCTCCCCCCTTCGACTATTCCCACGACCTCTTGTGTGAGCCGAAGTGACATCACGGTCACAAAGTGAACACCGCGCAGCACCCATGTAAATATTTTTTGTGCAAGTGATGTGACTCTCGCGTGAGGCTAGTGCGCGAGCTTGGTCACGCTAAGTGAAGTTTTGATGTTTTTTTTTGTTTCTTTAATAATTGTTCATTTATCATATATTTTTAATTTTCCTCTAATAACTTGAAATTTGTTAACTTTAAAAAAAGTTTAAACACAAACACACAATGTTTAATTTTTATGAATATCCCAATATAAATTTTATTAAAAACATATTCAAAAAAAGTGTTTTTGGTCTTGTAAGCCGCGTTGTCACGTGTTTGAATTTGTAACTCCGTCTACGTATTTTGACTACCCAACAACGATAAAGACTAGATATTTAATTTTATTTTAATTTATGTATTTTACGTGTGTGTTTTAATTAATTGGAGCGGTGTAAAAAAAATTTAAATAGTTCTTACTTCTATTCTTACAATAATATTATTTATTTACATTTATATTATTAAAAAATATAATAATAATAATAATAATAATAATAATAATAATAATAATAATCTTATTTAAAAAAACAAGAAAAGGGTAAGTGTAGACGGTTGGAGTGAAAATCATTTCCATGGTTGAGCAGCAGAAAGTGTAGAATAATGTAACTTTAATAACTAATGAATAAGAAGTAAAAACCATGTATCGTAGCCTTATTATTATGATAAATATGGAATTGTTACAAATAGTTTGATACACATATATAGAATTAGCACATGTACATAACCAATTAAACATGTACGTGCACAATACACATTCAAGATTAATAGATAATTTTTTTTTAAATCTATAAAAAATGGTTTAAATCATAAGGTCTAATAAAAAACTTGTCAAGTTACATCAAAACAAAAGGTAGACGGGCAACAAGTTGCGCCGCCACCCCCTTCTGAATTGCAAACTCTAATCTTCCAAATACAAACCCCTGCTCCCCTGAGGATGAACAATTATTGTGAATGACCCGTTGAACCCTAGTCAAAAAGTGGATAGCTTCCGGTGCTAGGGAGTCAAAAGTATCAAAAGCAAAAGAGACAAAAACATGTTGGTTCTCTGCGCAAGCTTTAGCGTGTTTATCCACTTTCTTTGATTCTGCTTTTCTAGATGCTTGCCCAGCTACAAACACGTTTTCCCTTAAACCAACCAAAGGGGAAACCCACGTGAGGCCCACACAAACATGTTTCCTCCAGCCCAACCAAAGACGAGCAGATCCACTGGTCGCAGAGTAGATCTCCCTTCCATAGGGTCCGTGAGGAAATTCATAGGAGTCGCTTTCTTAGCAAAAATCTCAGCTCTTCTCAGGATGTCCCACAAAACATCCTGCACCCAGTTATGCCGATAGATAGATAAATAAAACTTATATATAACAAGTTATAATAATATTTTATTAAACATGTTATAATTTTTTTTAACTAGCATCCAAATTGTTGAGCATATTCTTTGTGCTTATGTTAACTAGCATCCAAACTCTGGAGCATACATATATGGTATGTGACATCATTAAAAGCATGCAAATTGACCAGACTATTTCATCGCCCATCGATGATTCCAAATTACACATAGCAGAATGCAGATTAATAATACTACCTCTGTTGTGTTGGTAGTACAATTTGTAGCATCTCATTTCTTCATTGTCTTTCATTTTTAAAACCTGTTTGGTCTGTTATGCATATATTATTGATCTGCATTTGCATTGAATCTTCTTTTCTTTGACCCTACATGTTGTTTGTTTGTAACCGGGCTGTCCCCGAGGGTGCGCGACCATACCTCGCTTTAAAAATGATATCTGTAATGGCGCGAAAGTAGGAGAAATAGACATTTTGATAACGATACATCGTTGGTACTACTTTACAGTCTATAGAGAAATCACTTAAGATAAACCATTTATACATTGTCGATCGAAGAATTGTGAAGGGTATGGTCCGTATGACGCACGTGGATGCGCACACATCATACCAGTAACAATTTTTTTTTCAAGATGGGTCATAGCCAGATTCATGCGACCAATTAGGTCCCAACCGGGTCTGCCCTGACAATCACCACGATGGAGAAATTGTACAGGGGACAGCTCGTGCAGAAGGACGATATGTGGCACCACTCACAGGTCCCAGACGCTGCCATATGATCTCCATAAAGTGGTTGACGACAGGCCCGACCAGAGGTACAAAGAGACGCTGAGGTAAAAACCAACAGAGTCGCGCCACGTCAGCCCTAACCCTGCAAGTGTTGTTGTCCCGTCATAGGAGACCAAATGGATATTACTCGGAGATATCGAAGAATCACTTAAGTCATACCATTTATACATTGTCGATCGAAGAATTGGTTCAGTTAAAAATAGGTTTGAGCAATATGAAAGAGTACTAACATGTTTTGGTGTTTTAGTTAGTTCATAAGCTACATTTGATTATTAAATCACGAGTATAATGAATTGTTTCATGCGTCTTGAAGTTGCACTTAAGAGTTAAGAGGTACATCGGGTCCAAGGTGGAAGAGAGAGACAAGCAGAGAGAGGGGCGAATCTAAACCAAAATTTCTGGTGTAACGTTCTAAAACATTTACCATGCTTTTATACAATGTAAACGAAACAAAAATAAAAACACGATAATAAACGAGCCGGGCTTATTTAAACTTGTTTAGGAGCCGAGCCCAAGCTTCACTTATTGAGCTCGCGAGCCTAACTATTTATATTATTTTTATTTAATATACTAATTAATAGATGATAAATAAACGAGCCGAGCTCGAGCTCAGACTCGGCTCGTTTGCACCCCTAACTTTAACCTATCATTTTAATTGAGCTTTTAACTTATAAATTGTGTAGTGGGGTTATAGTAATTAACTTTGCATAATCACGCACGTTATTGAGCTTTTTAAAATATTAGGAGTAGCATAATTTTATTTCATGGGTAGTGTTATATAAAAACGTAAACAAAAAAATTGCACTCGTCGGAAAAGTTGAAGGGTAGCGGGTGCTACCCCTAAGAATACACTATATCCGCCACTAAGTAGGGAAAATGTGAAAAACATTTCAAAATGTAGCAAGAAAGACCAAATGGATTTAATGGTAATCATTTTAGCATTAGTTGTGATAGTCACACACTTTGATTGTTTGAATAACATATGTTATAAGCAAGTGCATATTAATGTGTTAATATTCTTTTGATTTTTATTTTCCGGATTATTAATGTGTTAGGCTGGATTAAATAATAAATATTTTAAATTACCAGAATCATATGACATAAGCTATTGAAGTTTGTATTTGTAATTTTCTGTTGTCTTCTTAAAAAAGGTCACAAAACATTGGAAAAATGAAGGGTTGTAACCTGTGAGAGGAGATCACATCTACTGTGGCACTAACAAAACCAAATAGAATAAAAGATGTTCATGTCTGTACTGCAACTACTGTTACATGGTGGACATAAAGATAATAAGTAGATAAAAATAAAAATGTTAATGTGTGTGGCAGTTATATTACAAGTGTAAAAAAGAGCAATTAAAATAAGCAAAAATGCAACTTTTGTAAAGTCATTCTGTAATATTTGAGTAGTGGGTGGGTGTGGGGCACTATGTTCTAAAAAAAGCCTAGAGAAATGGGGATTGTGGTTGTGGTGGTCTCTGTATGTGATGTAATGGTGGTTTTAAAAATGACAATTTATAATGATGGTGGTGTGGTTGTTGTGGGTAACTCTTTTGTTTTTTTTTATACCATAAATCATATTTGTCTGAAAAGAATAATTTTATTCTTTTAAAATCATAGAAGTTTCTATTTCTTATTTTTTAAGTTTACATTGTTAAAAAAACTTTTACATTAACTTGTAAATCTTTGGTATGTGATATATATATATATATATATATATATATATATATATATATATATAATTATCAATCACTTTATGATATATTTATAAAACACACAAACATAATAAATGTTACCACTTAGAAGGCAAAAAACTAAAAATAAATGTTATCTATTCATTATTTATTTTAAAATAGATCTACCAAATGATATTGGTAGATAGTGGTGTACTTTGAAATGTTATAATAAGTTGGCTTTAATTTTTAAGTGTATAATGGTGTAATTGTAAATTTGCTTACGCGCAATACGGTTACAAATCAAGAATCAAATATCGTGTTTTTCTTTCTTCTGCAAATCGATTTCTTCCTCATCCATTCATCTCTTACCCTACGATTTATTCTCATTTAACATGTCTCCTACCTCCCATTTGATCGATTATTCACCGACGCCTCAACCTACATTTTTGGTTTAGTGTGTAAGAATCCTGATAAATGTGTAGGCTCCCCTTACAAGTGTTGATTTATGAGGAATATTTGTATATAATAATGATTTTTGTATAAGATATGTTTATGTTTAGTGTAGAAAAGGGAGTTATATACGTATATACCCATGTGATTAAAATTAATATATAATATAAGACTATAATTTAATCGGCTGATTTTTGTTTTTTATACATGTATTTTGTTAATATTTCTTAATGAATAGTATCCTATATATATTATGAAATGCTAGAAGAAAATGTCAACTAGAAGAAGCTTGATTCTCGCATAATAAGTACACAAAGAAGAAGAAAAAAAGCATGTGTCAAGAGAGTATCAAGTGTTAAGATTTGGTGATTTCATGTGTTGTGATCCACTACCTCATTTCTTGTCATTTCTTTTCAACCATTCCTTCCAATTTTTGATCTTCTCAAAATATTCTTTTACTGTTTTAATACTCCCTTTATTTGGGACTCATGTATTATAATAATAAACACAATTATAATGGATAAACATCTAACATTTAAAAATATAAATCTAACATATTTCTTTTTATTTTGAAAGAGACAAGCTAATAAGCCTGCAAGTTTGCATCATAAGCCATATGTGTAGTAAAGGCTTTTGTGGGGTGTTACACGACAAGTGGCGAAATACGTCAGAAAGTGGTTTTATAGTGTTTTATATAACTTGAGTGTGTAGTGGGAATATATATATATATGTAACATTTGTGTAAATCGGGTTTTGAAAACCCGCCCCATTTTATCAATCTAAGTGTATTCATTTTTACGCCGTTCGGTTATTTATTTATGCCAATATTCCATATATGGGTAATAAAAAAATCAATGTTTAAAAATAAATGATAACAAAAAAATTAAATGAAATAATGTAATAATTGGTTTAATAATTATATCTAATATATGAATTAATATAAAAAAGTCAAAATAAATAAAAATTCAAGAGAAGGGGTGAACCGGGATCGAACCCGGGTTCCCCCACACACACGCACGCTGCAAACACCGCTGGGCTACAGACATTCCTTGTGCTTAACCCACATATCAAAATTCAAGTATACACCCTCAACCCGGGGGAGGGGGGACCTGCAACTCCACAAGCACGCACTTTCCTTTTCGGTTTGAATTCTCCGGCAGCTGGCTCGACGTTATTTAGGCAACTCCAGCCATTGACAGCTGACAATTTCCTATTTTAAATCCAATCACCATAATCGTTTCCTAAAAACCGAAATCAAGCATCATTATAAATGCTAGTTGAAACCTCTCAAGCGAATCGCTCATTCCCTCTATTCAGTCTCAAATCAACTGTCGTCGGAAGACTCTGCTCCACCGGAGAACCACCGAGGTCATCGGAACTCACTCGCCGGACTTCTCACCGGCAAACTCTCACCGCCGACCGGTAACGTTCTCCTTAAAATTTCCAATTCAGTTTATATTAATATATCATGATTGATCATTTCGGTAAATTAAACCAAGTGTATTTAGGTTTAAATCAAGATCGTATTCTGGGTGAAAATTCGAAATATAGAAGATGAAGTGAAACACGTGTTTTATATATTTAAATTATAAGTCTCAACCAGCTTAGACACACAGTCCAATGGTGGACTGTGTGCAAACACACCCACACATCACACGTTCGAACCCCTGCTCACCCACCCGCCCGATCACTTTTCAAACTCTTTTTAATCTGAGCAATTCTGGAACAACGCAATCAGTGTATAAATATTTAAATCATAAGTCTTGACGGGTTAGACACCCAGCCCAGTTGGTTGGGCTGGGTGCATCACACCGCCAAGGTCGCGGGTTCGAGTTCTCTGGCACGCACCGGTCGGATCGTTAAAATCTTTTTGTAAAATTAATGAAATTAGAAATAATCTAAAAAGTGTATAAATATAATTAAAATTCAGATTCTTTCGGGTTAGACACGTAGTTCAGTTGGAAGAGCTGCGTGCACGCAACCGAGAGGTCACGAGTTCGAGCCTCACACACGCATACCTACAACAGTGAACGAACCGGTCTGACACGTGTCAGACTGTCGTTTTTCTGATTTTTTTATTTATTTATTGTATTTTCCTTTTAAATTTTGTTTATTTCTATTTTATCTTTCTTTTATCATTTCATGATTTATTTATAAGGGGATTATATTCTAAAAAGAAAACAACAATTTTAAACAAATCAATATTAAAACAAATCACAAAAAAAAATAATAAATAATAATTTAAAAACCTAAAACAAAAGATTATAACTTAAATAATAGTTTACTTATTTACCGAATTACCACGTTATTATTTCTAGGTTAGTACTCCTTCATCGGATAAATTTCCAACTCGTGCGCTCTCTTTACCACTCAAGAATACGCACCCAAGGTGAGTGAATCTCTACAAATTCCCCGTTTTAATCACGTTTTGGGGTGTATCATGTGCCGTATCATCTCTTTATTTTATTTAACACTTGTGCTTATATCATTTCATGATCAAATGTGTATTGCTTGTAGTGTGGTTTTTATGTGGATACATTTTATCATTTCAGTGCACTCATTTCATTAGGCCCATCAGTTCCTCGTGGGATACGGGTTGAGCATTAGGTGCCTCATTAGATCGGCTCCGTTTGATTGAGCCTTGATCTCAGATACATCATCATTCATGTCATATATTCATTCAATGTGGTTTGTGATTGGTTACATATATACATTTGCTCACATGTGATTTATGCACAATTTTATTTAAATAAACATAAAAATCAATTACTAAAATGTTTTATCAAGGTTCACTCGCCAACTTTTGTTGACCCAAAAATTTCTTCTGTTTTACGCATGATACAGGTGATCAAGTTGAGGAAAGAAACATTTAGGATGGCCTAGAAGAATAAACAAGTTATTTCGTTGGAACAAGCATTTAGATTTTTATTTGTGTTTATATGAAATTTTGTTGGATATTTAAATTTTAATTTGAATTTAATAAATATGAAACTTCTTAGTAAATATCATGAGTTTTGGTGATAACCCAATCATGCCCCGACTTCTATTTCCGCTGCGAGTCGGGGTGTGACAGATTGGTATCAGAGCTTATGACTATAGGGATATAGGATAGGTTATTAGACCTTTAGAGCCTATACTATAGTTGACTAGATTTAAATTGTTTATGTGTTACATGCAAAATTCATGATGTTTATATGTTTCATGTTTATATTCACACACAACATTATGCAAACATTCTCACAAGTACATATTAATATGCAATGCTCATCATAGATCATACCCTCATATCATATCATATCTATGAAAGCACATACCTCACAATTTCACAATTTCCGTTATTTCTTTTCGAAGATTTTTGCAATGTTTTCATATTTTTCAAATCACATCAAAGTGAGTTTTCACGACGGGCATGTAGTAACTGGAAGGGTACGAGTACCGTAGTCGGAACGTCCTGTCTAGGCTTGGCATTCGTATAAATCCAAAATAAAGGACCAGTTTGCCTACCTGGGGACTAACGATGAGAGTACGAAGGACCTATTAGGCCAAAGCATGCTATACCAAACGTCGTGTGAACTAACCCCACTTTGAGCTGTCATTGTGTCCACACTTGGACACCCTCCGACCATACATCTCGCAATCATGTTTTACGATTTTCCTTCGGGTGGTGCGAGTGTTAACCCGCCGACACCAATGTGAATCCTACCAAGCCCAATAGTCATGGGGGCCCACATGACTACACAGGCAATGGTATGGGGGACATATGGAGGCCCAAACATGAGCAAACCCAAGACATCCTATGGATGTAGTTAAATTATTTTCAGTTATGTTGTTTTCATTCTTTTTACGACACATAACACCTAGGAAATTCTTGAACTCACAATCTCCCTACATATATTCCTGTAGATGTCTGCTAGGCAATTACGTGGAGGTAGAAGGTCAGGAAAGTCAAACGAACGCTTGGCCACGCAAATTGCTAAACAAATGGCCGCAGTGCTTCCTGACATCGTACTACAAGTTCAGCAAGCTCTCACCGCTAATCCCATCAACTCTCCCAACCAAGAAGACCAAAGCGTCGCCTGTAACATCCGTCAAAAACGGATTTACCAAACCCGCTCCGTTTATCAACCGAACAGTCAGTCAAATTTTTCGTTGCGAATTAAATGCCCAAAATAATTTTAAACGATCCGTAATCAATTATTATGCGGGGATATGTATTTAGTTTTTGAAAATCTGTCAAAAATAACAAAATAAAAATGTTTTACTCATGCCGGGTTTCGAACTCGGGTCTCTACCGGTTCAACCAAACACTTAACTCACACACCGTAAACCACTCCGCCACTTTGATTTTCTGTTAAGTAAATGGATTTATTAAATCAAATAATGATGTGCGGAATTCAAACTCGGTCAACTTGCGCCCAAACAGCAGTCGTCGGAAATCCCGACGACTTCGCCCATAAAACACGCTTTCGCTCAATTTAATCAATCAATTAACTCTCGACAGCTATAGCCAACGTCTGAAAACGCGTCATTAGCCATAATCGCCGGAGAACAGTTGACTTCGAATATAGACCGAATTCAGACCCCATTCATCTCGTTGCTACCCTATAAATACACCCACAACTCGCCAGAAGTCTTTCACACTCAAATCGCACCCTTTATCGGCGAAAAATCACTCGCCGGAAGTATTTGATACATCGCCGGAAAACCGTATCATTAACCTTCGAGCTTACTGAACCCCCTAAACTTTCACCGAAGTCACCCACAACCTTTGCAAGCCTTCGGAAGACTCTCTACTGCAAGTTACTTGTCGCCGGAAAAAGATTTCTTTCGCCGGAGTTTTGCCGGAAAACAGAGTATAACCAGTCGGTATATCTCACGCTTAAATTCATTCCCTTTTTACTTTTATCTCATTTGTAATTGATCATTAAACGCTAAAGAAACATGAATCAACATTTTGAACCAGTCCGTCGTCACTTCCGGTTAAAACCGGTGAAGAAGACGAAGTTCAGTAATGGTTAAGTATAATTAAAATCAAGATAATTACCGGGTTAGACACACAGTCCAGCGGTGGACTGTGTGCACTTTTAAAGCTATGGTCACGAGTTCGAGTATTGTCCCTCACACGCTGCCTTAATAAAAATCCCTTTTTCCACAAACTGAACCGGGTTGTTTTAAGTATATGTTAAGTATATTGATCACCGAGTTTATAACCAAGTGCGACACACAGTCCAGCGGTGGAGTGTGTGTCCGCTAACCCACAGGTCCCGGGATCGAGACCTGTGGAGCACACCGGTTCTGAGATTTAATTCGTTTTTAATAATAAAGGATTTCTGTTAATTCTAATTAATATATATATGTAATTAAAATCGGATATATAACGGGTTAGACACGTAGCTCAGTTGGTAGAGCTGCGTGCACGCGTACGGGAGGTCTCGGGTTCGAGCCTCACCCGGCGCACAACAATATGCCTGAACCGGTCAACGATAGTCAAAGTCAACGATAGTCAAAAGTCAACTGTAGCAAAAATAAAATATTTTTTTATTATTTTTATTTAATTATTTTAATTAAAAATACTTAAAAATAACATTTTTAAGGTTAGAAAATAGCCTCAAACTCACAAAAAATACACCCAACAATCCTACTAAAATAGATTAATAAAACCCGTTTACTTACCAAACCATAATGCGATTTATCTAGGTTAATTTCACTCGTGGTTAACACCATTTCGCGTACATCCAACCTCATCAACCGAACGCACCCAATGTGAGTGAATCTTACAATTTCCCCTTTTAAATTACACGTTTTGGGGTGTGTCATGTGTTATGAAATAATTAATTTATTTATTTTAACTTGTGCCATACCACATCATGACTTAAACTTAGATTGATTTATTGTTGTGATTTACTTATATTCCGTTGTCAAATTACATGAAACTCATACATTAAGCCCATCAGTTCCTCGTGGGAAACGAGTAGAACATCGCGTGCTTCAATTCAAATTCATTATTGTTCATGTGTGTTTTCATTGAGTTTATATTGTTTGTAGTTGTGTTATTCATATTATCATGTTTATGCAATTCATTCATCAGGCCCCTCAGTTCCTCGTGAGAGACGAGTTGAGCATCGCGTGCCTTTAATTGTTCCATTATTATTCATGAGTGTTTCATTTAACATCTTATGATTGCCGATTAAGTTACATCTATTTTTACTCATGTTTGGTTGTGCACATATTTCATAATCAATTTAAATAAATTGTTCAAATGTTTTCCATAGGATTCACTCGCCAACATTATGTTGATCCAAAAAAAAACATTTTTACACATGATACAGGTGAACAGGTTGAAGGAAGGAAAACATAGGATATGCCTTAGAAGAGAACCAAGAAGCTTAGACTGATAGTTAGAACATGTTGTATCATTTATTTCCATTAAATTGTATTAATGAATATGAAACATATAATAAATGTCATGAGCTTTGTTGATAACCCAATTATGCCCGATCACCTTTTCCGCTGCGGGTCGGGGTGTGACAGATTGGTATCAGAGCCATGACTATAGGGATATAGGATAGGTTATTAGACCCTTAGAGCCTATACTATAGTCTGCCTAAATTTTAAATTGATTAGGTGGTTACATACAAACTTGTGATATTTATTTGTTTCATGTTTGTTTACATTTCAGTCAAACATACATGCTCATATACATATTCATTATACATATATACATATTCATTATACATATATCGATGTTCATGTATTCAATTTATTTTCATACTCTCAATATCCAAAGACTTTGTGCAATTTTCAATTCTCATCAAAGTAAGTTCTGCGACGGGCATGTAGTAACTGGAAGGGTACAAGTACCGGTAGTCGGAACGTCCTGTCTAGGTTGGCATTCGTATAAATCCAAAATAACGGACCAGTTTGCCTACCTGGGGACTAACGATGAGAGTACGACGGACCTATTAGGCCAAAGCATGCCACACCAAACGTCGTTCGAACTAACCTCACTTTGAGATGTCACCGTGTCTACACCTGGACACATTCCGAACATCACACGTTGTATACATATCTCTCGATTTTCTCCGGGTTTTGTGAACGCAACCAGGCAGAAACCGTGCGAACCATATGAAAAACCGGTATTCATGGGGGCCCACATGATTACACAGGTAAAGTATGGCGGCATGAAGGGCCTAACAGCAAGCAAAACCCAAGACATCCTATGGATGTAGTAAATTTATTTTTCTATATTTATTTTATGAACGTTCAATCCCAAACTCGACCCACGATCCCAAAGGCATCCAACTCATACTCTTGACATGTATTCCTTGTAGATGTCTTCTAGCCTCGCTCGTAGGAAAATGAGAGCAGGAAAAGCCCGTGAACGCATGGCTACCCAAATCGCTCAACAAATGGCTGCCGTAATACCCAATATTATAATCCAAGTTCAACAAGCACTTACCAATAATCCCATCAATCAAGCAAACCAAAACATTTTCAACTCTTCCCCAAATACCACTAAATGCACCTACAAGCATTTCAAATCATGCGACCCTCCGAAATACAAAGGGACTGAAGGCGTCACCGCTCTCCTCCATTGGTTTGAAGAAATGGAGAACACATTTCTAAATTGCGATTGCCCTGACGATCGCAAAGTGCGATATGCTACCGGTCGATTATATGGGATAGCACTTACTTGGTGGAATACAGAGAAGGCCAAACGAGGTGTTGAAGATGCTATGTCCTTAACTTGGAACGAATTGAAGGAAATCATGACCAGACGATTTTGCCCAAGGAGCGAAATCAAGAAGTTAGAAGATGAATTTTACTCATTGAAGCAAATAGAAGGAGACCACATCACCTACAACAAAAGGTTCCTCGAATTACATCAAATGGTTCCCAACATGTTCACTCCCCTCTACCGTTTGATCGAGCACTACAATCATGGTCTTCCGTCAAAGATTCAAGACCCTGTAATAAGTACCAAGCCTGCAACTTTGGAAGCAGCAATGGAGCTAGCAACAGAGCTCACCGAGAACCGAATCCGAAACAAAGACTTCAAGGAGGAGAAGAAAAAGGATAAAGAATCGACTGAAACCTCCGACTCCACTCAACCCGAATCCCCTTCTCAACCCAATCCTAAGAGAAGAAGAGTCGGGCGACTCTTCGCTGCTACTCAACGAAATCACCCAGCTTTTCACGCCATACCCATCCGAGCTATCCCAATCACCCAAGTGGCACCCAACTCAACTTACCCAAATAAGAAACCATATCTTGGACCTCACCCTCGATGCAACAACTGTTTTTATCATCATCCCCTTACCCTACTTTGTCGTCTATGTACAACTTGTGGACGCTATGGTCATTTGAGCAATGTTTGTCGCACCTTTCAAGACCAAACCTCTTCCCCTACTCAAAACATGGCCCAAACTTATCATCAACCCCAATACCCCATGTTCCCATATGCTCGAGCTTGCTTCAATTGTGGCGACCCTACCCACCTTAGAAACACATGCCCTCGTTTGGTTAACATCATAAACGCCCAAGCTCAAGCAAACCCAGTTAACCAAGTAAACCAAGAAAACCCAACCACTATGCCACTAGCAAGAGGAAGAGTCTTCAATATCAACGCCAATCCTGTCGAAGATAATGACGGCCCAAACAAAGATACTCAGCTAGTCCTTTTCGCCGAAGATCCAGATTCAACTCCTATCGTTTAGTTTTATGTTTTTCCATGTGTAGACTGTTAGAGAAATTATTGGATATTATATATATTGTTTTCAGTACATGCAATTTCATAGGCCGCCGCTCCCCATTACCTATGAGCGTGAGCTGTTCCCCATTACCTATGAGCGTGAACCTGGCGTGCCCACATTTATTTTCATTTTCAGTACATACATACGATCGGCTCCGTTTGATTGAGCCTTGATCGCACATACATTTTTCATTACCAATATCTTGTGGTTGTTGTGTTGATATAAAGTCGCATAGAACTAATCATAACACGCGGATAAAGTCAATGAGAATTTGACAAGAATATGGTGGATACGCCGCTGGTACTTCCTATATATAAGTATTCTTGTCAAAGGATCAGAGGCAATATCTGGCGATTATGAGAGGTTCCATGCATAGGCTGTTGTGTGATTATTGTTTAGATTAAGTTTATCATTTTCAGTATATGCAATTTCATAGGCCGCCGCTCCCCATTACCTATGAGCGTGAGCTGTTCCCCATTACCTATGAGCGTGAACCAGGCGTTGCCAACATAAGATCGGCTCCGTTCGATTGAGCCTTGATCTCACAGACATTTTCATTTTCAGTACACACAATACGATCGGCTCCGTTTGATTGAGCCTCGATCGCACAGACAATTTCATTATCAGTATGTTGTGGTTGTTGTGTTTGTAGTAGAGTCGCATCGAACTAACCATAACTTACGGATAAAGTCAATGAAAATTTGACAAGGATATGGTGGATACGCCGCTGGTACTTCCTATATATAAGTATTCTTGTCAAGTGATCGGAGGCATTATCAGGCGGTTATGAGAGGTTCCATGCATAGGCTGTTTGTGTGGTTAAGTTATTCATTTTCAGTACATGCAATACGCTCGGCTCCGTTTGATTGAGCCTTGAGCACACAATTTCAATTTCAGTACATTCAATACGTTCGGCTCCGTTTGATTGAGCCTTGAGCGCACATCCATTTCATTTTCAGTACATGCAATACGATCGGCTCCGTTCGATTGAGCCTTGATCACACAGATATATTTCATTTCAGTATTTTATGTTTGTTGTATTGGTTGTAGAGTTGTAGGACTAATCATAATTCACTGATAAAACCAATGAAAATTTGACAAGAATATGGTGGATACGCCGCTGGTACTTCCTATATATAAGTATTCTTGTCAAAGGATCAGAGGCCTTATCGGACGGTTATGGGAAGTTTTATGTAGGATTTATTAGTTTCTTGGTAACTAATCATAACTTGTGGATAAAACTAATGAAAATTTGGCAAGAATATGGTGGATACGCCGCTGGTACTTCCTATATATAAGTATTCTTGCCAAAGGATCAGAGGCATTATCAGGCGGTTATGAGAAGTTCCATGTAGGATTTAGTATTGCCTTGGTTGAAATTATGTTACATTTATATCATCTCACTATTTAAAGAAATTGGATTGTGATCCATTTCTATATAGACTAACCTCTCCATCATAACGAACGAGAGAGGAACTGTCACCATTCAAACATATATGCTATCAGAATGTGGATACAATTGTTAGTTGTTGTGTTTATTTGTGTAGATTGTAGAATTTCTGCCTTAGGATATAACCCTAAGCATATTCAAACTCTTATGCATGATATCATTTTAGCGAATCATTCCTGCTTAACAATACTTATACAGTAGGCAACAAAAAGCGATTCCTGTATTAGGATACTTAACCTTTACAAGGAACGTTACCGCCTCAAACAAAAACCTAAACCCTAATTTTCTTCTAAAAATGTAACCGGCAAACTCAACACCATCATTCTTTTAGTCAATTATATCCCTAATTAAATTTCGGGACGAAATTTCTAAAAAGCAGGGGATACTGTAACATCCGTCAAAAACGGATTTACCAAACCCGCTCCGTTTATCAACCGAACAGTCAGTCAAATTTTTCGTTGCGAATTAAATGCCCAAAATAATTTTAAACGATCCGTAATCAATTATTATGCGGGGATATGTATTTAGTTTTTGAAAATCTGTCAAAAATAACAAAATAAAAATGTTTTACTCATGCCGGGTTTCGAACTCGGGTCTCTACCGGTTCAACCAAACACTTAACTCACACACCGTAAACCACTCCGCCACTTTGATTTTCTGTTAAGTAAATGGATTTATTAAATCAAATAATGATGTGCGGAATTCAAACTCGGTCAACTTGCGCCCAAACAGCAGTCGTCGGAAATCCCGACGACTTCGCCCATAAAACACGCTTTCGCTCAATTTAATCAATCAATTAACTCTCGACAGCTATAGCCAACGTCTGAAAACGCGTCATTAGCCATAATCGCCGGAGAACAGTTGACTTCGAATATAGACCGAATTCAGACCCCATTCATCTCGTTGCTACCCTATAAATACACCCACAACTCGCCAGAAGTCTTTCACACTCAAATCGCACCCTTTATCGGCGAAAAATCACTCGCCGGAAGTATTTGATACATCGCCGGAAAACCGTATCATTAACCTTCGAGCTTACTGAACCCCCTAAACTTTCACCGAAGTCACCCACAACCTTTGCAAGCCTTCGGAAGACTCTCTACTGCAAGTTACTTGTCGCCGGAAAAAGATTTCTTTCGCCGGAGTTTTGCCGGAAAACAGAGTATAACCAGTCGGTATATCTCACGCTTAAATTCATTCCCTTTTTACTTTTATCTCATTTGTAATTGATCATTAAACGCTAAAGAAACATGAATCAACATTTTGAACCAGTCCGTCGTCACTTCCGGTTAAAACCGGTGAAGAAGACGAAGTTCAGTAATGGTTAAGTATAATTAAAATCAAGATAATTACCGGGTTAGACACACAGTCCAGCGGTGGACTGTGTGCACTTTTAAAGCTATGGTCACGAGTTCGAGTATTGTCCCTCACACGCTGCCTTAATAAAAATCCCTTTTTCCACAAACTGAACCGGGTTGTTTTAAGTATATGTTAAGTATATTGATCACCGAGTTTATAACCAAGTGCGACACACAGTCCAGCGGTGGAGTGTGTGTCCGCTAACCCACAGGTCCCAGGATCGAGACCTGTGGAGCACACCGGTTCTGAGATTTAATTCGTTTTTAATAATAAAGGATTTCTGTTAATTCTAATTAATATATATATGTAATTAAAATCGGATATATAACGGGTTAGACACGTAGCTCAGTTGGTAGAGCTGCGTGCACGCGTACGGGAGGTCTCGGGTTCGAGCCTCACCCGGCGCACAACAATATGCCTGAACCGGTCAACGATAGTCAAAGTCAACGATAGTCAAAAGTCAACTGTAGCAAAAATAAAATATTTTTTTATTATTTTTATTTAATTATTTTAATTAAAAATACTTAAAAATAACATTTTTAAGGTTAGAAAATAGCCTCAAACTCACAAAAAATACACCCAACAATCCTACTAAAATAGATTAATAAAACCCGTTTACTTACCAAACCATAATGCGATTTATCTAGGTTAATTTCACTCGTGGTTAACACCATTTCGCGTACATCCAACCTCATCAACCGAACGCACCCAATGTGAGTGAATCTTACAATTTCCCCTTTTAAATTACACGTTTTGGGGTGTGTCATGTGTTATGAAATAATTAATTTATTTATTTTAACTTGTGCCATACCACATCATGACTTAAACTTAGATTGATTTATTGTTGTGATTTACTTATATTCCGTTGTCAAATTACATGAAACTCATACATTAAGCCCATCAGTTCCTCGTGGGAAACGAGTAGAACATCGCGTGCTTCAATTCAAATTCATTATTGTTCATGTGTGTTTTCATTGAGTTTATATTGTTTGTAGTTGTGTTATTCATATTATCATGTTTATGCAATTCATTCATCAGGCCCCTCAGTTCCTCGTGAGAGACGAGTTGAGCATCGCGTGCCTTTAATTGTTCCATTATTATTCATGAGTGTTTCATTTAACATCTTATGATTGCCGATTAAGTTACATCTATTTTTACTCATGTTTGGTTGTGCACATATTTCATAATCAATTTAAATAAATTGTTCAAATGTTTTCCATAGGATTCACTCGCCAACATTATGTTGATCCAAAAAAAAAACCTTTTTACACATGATACAGGTGAACAGGTTGAAGGAAGGAAAACATAGGATATGCCTTAGAAGAGAACCAAGAAGCTTAGACTGATAGTTAGAACATGTTGTATCATTTATTTCCATTAAATTGTATTAATGAATATGAAACATATAATAAATGTCATGAGCTTTGTTGATAACCCAATTATGCCCCGATCACCTTTTCCGCTGCGGGTCGGGGTGTGACATCGCCAACCCTCCTCCAAAACCCCCAAATGCACCTACAAACACTTCAAGTCCTGTGATCCCCCAAAATATGAAGGGACTGAAGGTGTCACCGCTCTCCTTCACTGGTTTGAGGAGATGGAAAACACCTTTCTCAATTGCGACTGTCCCGAGGACCGTGGTACGTTACGCGACTGGAAGATTGTTTGGGGTAGCCCTTACCTGGTGGAACACGGAAAAAGGAAAGCGAGGTGTAGACGATGCCATGGCCTTATCATGGGAGGAATTAAGACAGATCATGACAAGACGCTTCTGCCCTAGAAGCGAGATCAAGAAGCTTGAAGATGAATTCCATTCTCTAAAGCAAAAGGAAGGAGATCACACCTCCTACAACAAGAGGTTTCTTGAGTTGAACCAAATGGTTCCCAATCTGTTCACCCCATTATACCGCCTAATTGAACACTACATTCGAGGCCTCCCCTCGAAAATCCAAGATTCGGTTTTAAGCACTTCGCCTGCAACACTCGGAGCCGCAATGGAGTTAGCTACGGAACTCACTGAAAATCGCATTCGAAATGGCAAATTTAAAGATGAGAAGAAGAAAACACCCATTGAGACCCCAATTCCAAACCACTCAGGTTCATACTTAAAGTTTGCTGGTAAGAGGAAGCGAAATGGCAAGAACTTTGCTGTCACCCAAACCAACCCTCCCATCACTGCTGCTCCAATCACGCAAGTCGCCCCTCCAGCTGCACCATTCAAAAGGCCATACACTGGCCCACACCCAAAGTGTAATCGTTGCCAATACCATCACCCTCCTGAAAACCCTTGCCAACATTGCACAAGTTGTGGTCGTGCGGGTCACACTATCCAAACCTGCCGTACCCTTCAGCGATCGAACCGTAGTCACCCTCCAACCCAAACCCAAAATCAAATGGTGGGCCAAGCCCAACAACCCTTACTTCTACCACCTGCACAACTCGTAGCCCAACCTTACTACCAACCCAACTACCCCATGATGCAATCCATGCGAGCCTGTTTCAATTGTGGGGACCCAAACCACTTCAGGAATACTTGCCCACACCTGGTGAACATCATCCATGCCCAAGCTTAAGCAAACCCGGTAAACCAAGCTAACCAAGCTCCTCCACCTGCTAGAGGAAGAGCTTTCAATATCAACGCTAACCAAGCCAGGGCTGACAATGTGGTCAACGGTACGTTTCTCGTAAATGGTAGTTATGCATCCATATTATTCGATACTGGTGCGGATAAGAGCTTTGTGTCTTTAGAATTAGAATCTATTCTCGACCAACCTCGTGATAATCTCGTTGAATCTCTGACGGTGGAAGTTGCTGACGGAAAACCCACTTCATTAAATTCTATTATACGCGATTGTACTCTCACCCTTAATGATCACGATTTTTCAATTGATCTCATTCCTATGAAATTGGGAAGTTTCGATGTTATCATCGACATGGACTGGCTCAGCCAGCATCACGCTGAAGTAGTGTGCCATGAAAAGTTTATTCGTATTCCTCTCGCCGACAGTCAGACACTACGTATCCTTGGGGAAACTCCTTCGAAAGGGCTCAATTTGATGTCCTGCCTTCAAGCCCGAAGTTATCTTCGCAAAAATTACGTCGCATTTCTAGCTCAAGTCGTCAAGAAGGAAGGCAAGGAGAGGAAGCTCGAAGATATTCTAATTGTGAAAGAATTCCCACAAGTTTTTCCCGACGACGTTGCATGACTTCCTCCTGTGCGAGAAGTCGAATTTCGAATCGATCTTGTGCCTGGCGCTACACCGGTCGCAAAATCCCCCCATAGGTTAGCCCCATCCGAAATGCAAGAGTTGGCCAGTCAACTGCAAGAGCTGAATGACAAAGGATTCATACGTCCTAGCTCATCGCCTTGGGGTGCGCCCGTTCTTTTTGTGAGGAAGAAAGATGGAACGTTTCGCATGTGCATTGATTATAGAGAACTCAACAAGTTGACGGTTAAGAATCGCTATCCACTGCCTCGTATTGATGACCATGGTTAAGAATCGCTATCCAAACCCTTGAAGACATGCTTCGGGCATGTGTCATAGACTTCAAAGGGAACTGGGACGCTCATCTACCGTTAGTCGAGTTTTCGTACAACAATAGCTATCATTCAAGTATCGGTATAGCTCCTTTCGAAGCTTTATATGGTCGTAAGTGCCGATCTCTAGTATGTTGGCACGAGATTGGCAAAGCACAAATCACCGGACCTGAATTGATTCAAGAAACAACCGACAAAATTATTCAAATACGAAACAATCTTCTAGCGGCTCAAAGTCGTCAAAAGAGTTATGCTGACAAACGACGAAAGCCCTTGGAGTTTGACATTGGTGATCAAGTACTTTTAAAAGTATCACCGTAGAAGGGGGTGGTTCGTTTTGGCCAGAAGGGCAAGCTAGCACCACGCTACGTAGGACCTTTCAAGATACTCGAAAGAGTAGGTCCTGTAGCATAAAAGCTTGACCTACCAAAAGAACTCAACAGAATTCATCCCACATTCCACGTATCAAACTTGAAAAAGTGCTTCGCCGACGAAAATCTCCATATCCCTCTGGAAGACATTCAAGTTGATGAATCAATGCACTTCGTTGAAAGACCAGTAGAAATTATGGATTTCAGTCAGAAGCGTTTAAGGCGAAGTCGTATTCCAATCGTCAGGGTGCGTTACGAGTCAAAACGAGGACCCGAGTTTACTTGGGAACGTGAAGCCTCAATGCGCGAAAACTACCCGCATCTTTTTCCAGTTACAACTACTACTTAAATTTCAGGACGAAATTTTTAAAAGTAGGGGATACTGTAACATTTGTGTAAATCGGGTTTCGAAAACCCGCCCCATTTTATCAATCTAAGTGTATTCATTTTTACGTCGTTCGGTTATTTATTTATGCCAATATTCCATATATGGGTAATAAGAAAAAATCAATGTTTAAAAATAAATGATAACAAAAAAATTAAATGAAATAATGTAATAATTGATTTAATAATTATAGCTAATATATGAATTAATATATAAAATAGTCAAAATAAATAAAAATTCAAGAGAATGGGTGAACCGGGATCGAACCCGGGTTCCCCCACACACACGCACGCTGCAAACACCGCTGGGCTACAGACATTCCTTGTGCTTAACCCGCATATCAAAATTCAAGTATACACCCTCAACCCGAGGGGGGACCTGCAACTACACAAACACGCACTTTCCTTTTCGGTTTGAATTCTCCGGCAGCTGGCTCGACGTTATTTAGGCAACTCCAGCCATTGACAGCTGAAAACTTCCTATTTTAAATCTAATCACCCTAATCGTTTCCTAAAAACCGAAATCAAGCATCCCTATAAATGCTATTCGAAACCTCTCAAGCGAATCGCTCATTCCCTCTATTCAGTCTCAAATCAACTGTCGTCGGAAGACTCTGCTCCACCGGAGAACCACCGAGGTCATCGGAACTCACTCGCCGGACTTCTCACCGGCAAACTCTCACCGCCGACCGGTAACGTTCTCCTTAAAAATTCCAATTCAGTTTATATTAATATTTCATGATTGATCATTTCGGTATATTAAACCAAGAGTATTTGGGTTTAAATCAAGATCGTATTCTGGGTGAAAATTCGAAATATAGAAGATGAAGTGAAACACATGTTGTACATATTTAAATTATAAGTCTCAACCAGCTTAGACACACAGTCCAGTGGTGGACTGTGTGCAAACACACCTACACGTCACACGTTCGAACCCCTGCTCACCCACCCGCCCGATCACTTTTCAAACTCTTTTTAATCTGAGCAATTCTGGAACAACGCAATCAGTGTACAAATATATTTAAATCATAAGTCTTGACGGGTTAGACACCCAGCCCAGTTGGTTGGGCAGGGTGCATCACACCACCAAGGTCGCGGGTTCGAGTTCTCTGGCACGCACCGGTCGGATCGTTAAAATCTTTTTGTAAAATTAATTAAATTAGAAATAACCTAAAAAGTGTATAAATATAATTAAAATTCAGATTCTTTCGGGTTAGACACGTAGCTCAGTTGGAAGAGCTGCGTGCACGCAACCGAGAGGTCACGAGTTCGAGCCTCACACACGCATACCTACAACAGTGAACGAACCGGTCTGACACGTGTCAGACTGTCGTTTTTCTGATTTTTTTATTTATTTATTGTATTTTCCTTTTAAATTTTGTTTATTTCTATTTTATCTTTCTTTTATCATTTCATGATTTATTTATAAGGGGATTATATTCTAAAAAGAAAACAACAATTTTAAACAAATCAATATTAAAACAAATCACAAAAAAAATAATAAATAATAATTTAAAAACCTAAAACAAAAGATTATAACTTAAATAATAGTTTACTTATTTACCGAATTACCACGTTATTATTTCTAGGTTAGTACTCCTTCATCGGATAAATTTCCAACTCGTGCGCTCTCTTTACCACTCAAGAATACGCACCCAAGGTGAGTGAATCTCTACAAATTCCCCGTTTTAATCACGTTTTGGGGTGTATCATGTGTCGTATCATCTCTTTATTTTATTTAACACTTGTGCTTATATCATTTCGTGATCAAATGTGTATTGCTTGTAGTGTGGTTTTTATGTGGATACATTTTATCATTTCAGTGCACTCATTTCATTAGGCCCATCAGTTCCTCGTGGGATACGGGTTGAGCATCAGGTGCCTCATTAGATCGGCTCCGTTTGATTGAGCCTTGATCTCAGATACATCATCATTCATGTCATATATTCATTCAATGTGGTTTGTGATTGGTTACATATATACATTTGCTCACATGTGATTTATGCACAATTTTATTTAAATAAACATAAAAATCAATTATTTAAATGTTTTATCAAGGTTCACTCGCCAACTTTTGTTGACCAAAAATTTCATATGTTTTACGCATGATACAGGTGATCAAGTTGAGGAAAGAAACACTTAGGATGGCCTAGAAGAATAAACAAGTTATTTCGTTGGAACAAGCATTTAGATTTTTATTTGTGTTTGTATGAAATTTTGTTGGATATTTAAATTTTAATTTGAATTTAATAAATATGAAACTTCTTAGTAAATATCATGAGCTTTGGTGATAACCCAATCATGCCCCGACTTCTATTTCCACTGCGGGTCGGGGTGTGACAATATAGGGCTTTATATATATGTATATATTGTGTGTGAGTGGGGAAGAATGGGCCACGCCATAAAAATTTTCACGAGGAGAAGGGATTTTCAGCACATGACGCCCCCCGTAATAGTGTTCATGGGCGCTATAGGGCGTTATGAAAGGATCAGACGTCATATACAACCCATTACAGGTGGTCTTATACAAAAACCAAATGGATTGGATTCTGTAATTATCTGTAACGTTATTTAATAATACTATATTGTTTTATAGAATACTAGTGCTAATACCCGTGAATTTCATGGGGCAGACAAACTAATATGTTTTCAAATAAATAAGAAACAGTTAAAAAACACAAAATAAAAATATGGAAACAATAAACCTGAAGCAAATTGATTATCAATCCATAGTTACATATGATAAGAAAACATTGATGCAATGAGAAAAAAATACTACAAATTTGAGAATATCTCTTTGTAAACAACATTGGTTGTTTTGTTTGTAATTTTTCCTTCACTATCTAAGATTAGAATTTTTAAGCCATCCATTCTTTTAACTCTTGATAGTGCCACGTAGAGTTGTCCGTGTGTGAATACAGGCTGCCTTAGAAATAAACCAACATTTGATAATGATTGACCCTGGGTTTTGTTTATTGTCATTGCGAAACAAACACAAAGTGGAAACTGTCTTCTTTGTATCTTGAAAGGAATTCGTTTGTTAGACGGTGATAAATTGATTCTCGGAATAAAAGTTCGTGTTCCAATGTTACTTCCAGAAATGATCTTCGCTTCAATAACACGATCACTAATTGTAATGACTTGTAATCTAGTCCATTGCATAAGCCATTTTTTTTATCAATGTTACGTAAAAGCATTACCGGAACACCAACTTTTAAAACCAACTTATGATTCGGCATCCCTGAAAGTTTACGACCTTTAGAACGTCTGGAGGGTATACATTGTGTTGCATATGCTCATTTACATTCTCGGATTGGCATATTGAATCAGAACTAAGATACTCCTTTTGATCTCCAGGAAACACTGATAATAAAATATCATTGATTTCGTGCACAATCTCATTTTTTGGAGCAAGAATTGCTCTTTCTTGAAAGAAGTTTGAATCTTTGAAATATCCAAGTATTGAAGGATACAAAAAGTTGATTAAACTACCAATTAGATTGATAGAATCAGTAATCAAAAGATCTTTAGGTATTTCAATTACAGCATCACCATCATTTGCTCCACCAACCTTTCCCTCTCCCAAATCCAAAAGCCATTTGGCAAAATCTTTTGTCTTTTCAATAATTGATTTGTCACTCCCAACGGTTAATCTCATATTTTTTGTTAGCTTCAGAAGTTTGCATTTGTTCCAAATGTACGATGAACTTAACGAAGCATTAACAATGTCTTGTCTAGAACCATTAGGAACAACCGGAAGAATTTGTCTAAAGTCACCGCCAAACACAATTACCTTTCCTCCAAATGGTAAATTTATGTTATTTGAAGAATCATGACTAAGTATGTCTTTTAAACTTCCATCCAATGCTTCAAATGCATGTTTGTGAATCATCGGAGCTTCATCCCAAATAATAAGTTGTGTTTTTGTAATAGTTGTGCAATATCGGTCCCAGGCTTGACCCGGCAAAGAGAATCCTCATTTAGATTCAAAGGAATGGCAAATCTAGAATGTGTTGTTCTACTCCTGATAGTAACAAAGATGCAATACCACTTGAAGCAACATTTAATACAATTTCACCTTTACTTCGAATGGCTGCAGATAATGTCTTCCATAGAAAAGTCTTACCAGTACCACCATATCCGTAAAGGAAAAAACACCTCCTTTATTTCGTCTAACAGCTTCCATGATATCATAAAAAATGTGTCGTTGTTCATCTGTTAAAGCTACTAACATAGTATTTACCTCATTTTCCAATGTACCTGGTCGTAAGATAACTCTTCGTTAATCAAACGATTGTTTGCTGAAGAAATAGACTCGTCATCAGGATAAGGCATAGTTGTATAGTTTCTCAGCGATGAGTTATTACGAAGCAAGAATTTCTCGATTTCTAACAAAGCCAAATTCTTGATTTGATATTCAGAATAACGTAATTCTGTAAAATGTAAACACAAAATATATACATAAGTTATAAGAATATGTAAAGGTACAATAATAATATTAAAAGAATCAACAACAGTTGGTGAAATTGTGCATAGATATTTAAAAAAATTAACCAAAATATTAAATAAAGATATAATGAAAAAAACATACCATCAACATCTAAAGCATTTTGTGTTGATGCACTATTGTGTTCGTCACTTTTCGAATAGGCTAGATAGAGCGTGTGTTGAATATTGTATAGGTTAGAATCGAACACACGACCGAAATACGGAGATTTCAGTGTACAAGGGAACAAGTTCGCCCGAACTTGACCTGTATTGGTCGAGTTCACCCGAACTTGATGTGCCTTTAGTCAAGTTCGCTCGAACTTGACTACTGCAGGCCAAGTTCGCTCGAGAATGCTCTTAGGAAGTTAAGTTCGGCCGAACTTGACTAGGTCAAGTTCGCCCAAACTTCCATACACTCCAGCGAACTTGTCTCCCTATATATAGGTGTGTTGTTCATTTGTCATTTAAGTTTTTGGCATCCCTACGGGGAGGTGCTGCCGGATTCTCTCCAGGAACTCCGGCAGCTGGACTTATAAAGATGTATACTCTTTCGGTATGAATGAAGACTTCCGCTGCATTCTGCTTCTACTCCTTTCTGTAATAGCATTCTACCAAATTGGTTTACGTTTATCCACTAACTTCCGTCTAGAACCGCCTGATCATGGACCTTCAATTGGTATCAGAGCTACGGTTATCACCTACGCTCATGAATTTGGACATTTATGGACATTAGGAGGGGTTTTGGACGTAAATCATGAAATAAACCTACAATCCACGGACAAAATCCAAAATTGAACGGATAGGATTGTTAGAAAACCATTTTCGACCAGATCTATGGTGAATTCATCTTGAAATTCGTAGAAATAAGGATTCTGGATCGAAAAATGTGAAAAATGGGCTGATTTGGGGGATTAAGTTCGCCCGAACTTGACTTATATTGGTCAAGTTCGACCGAACTTGTACCATTTTTGATCAAGTTCGTCCGAACTTGATCAAGTTCGCCCAAACTTGATCAAGTTTGCCAGAACTTGATCAAGTCTGTCCAAATTTAACTCAAGTTCGCCCGAACTTGTGAGTTGGGAGACCAAGTTCGCCCGAACTTGGTCCAATGACTAAAAAAAAGGCATGGAAAAATTTTGTTGATTGTATTGATGTGATGAGTGTCCAGAAAAATTTGGCGATATAAATTTTTTCGAATTTTTGAAGACCGAACCGGCATGTTCGGGGACACCGTCTAGAGCTTCAGAGTACAGATTTGGTGATACGGTCAAAGAATTTTGAAGATAACGGGAGAGTCATGATACTGATGCAGAACGCTGATCATTTGGGTGTCGTGACTAGTAATGGGCCTAAACGTTAAATCCGCATTTGTTAAAAACTGAAAGTTCCGGATTTCAGGGGGAATTTCAGTGAAAATTTCAGTATGGTCAAAATTTGCAAAAATGAGGGGAAATAAAATTTTTTAAATATTTGAAGATTCCGACATTTTTGAAATTTATGACTATTGCAAAAGTATCCGGGTGGTTACCGATTGCAGATTATCGAAAAATGCAGAGGATTGAGATTCATTGGGTATTTCAAATTGATGTCTATTTTGAAAGTGGGTGGTTACATAACTGAGTCTTGGAGGAGTTGTTTATCAGATTCTGAGGTCATGGTTGTGGATTGACACCTGAGTTTCGCGTATGGTTTGGAAGCACACACGACTGCCTATCTTTAACTCTGCTTTGCACATGAACTATTGACTGGACTAACCGCTAGGAGATAGGGATGCTCTGTAGTTTCAGTTGCCCCGGGTTGTACGCGGTACCATGATTAAAGAAGATGATTTATGGGATCGGATCTTCCGGATAAAGCTGTGTATACCAGTTGCTGACGAAAGAGATTATATATTTGGGATTCTGTGATCACAGGAAGTTCAGATTTTTTCAGATTGTGATACAGGTTGATGCTTAAGGGATGTAGGATTTAGGTCATGATTTCCGATGTGGGGTTGGTGCATACACGACTGCTTATCATTAACTCTGCAAAGCAAATGAACTATTTTGATTGGGTAAGCCGGAAATAGGGATGTTTTGTAGTTTGAAGGCGCCAGGTTCAGCGGAGATAGCTATACATCTGTCATTGTGACTGAAGAAGAAGAAGAATGTGATTCTGATTATGGACGTGTGATTCTCAGATTTGATGCATTACCAGATTCTATATTTCGATGAAGATTTGCTGATTGAGCGGATTACCGATTTGCTAATCAAATCTTTCTGAAGGGTGCTTAACTGCGATTACGGAAATCGGGATTTCGGATTTTCGAGGGTATTCGTTGATTTGAAGTTTTCTAATGTGGTGATTGGAAGTTTCTATCAATTGCGGGTTGAGTTTTTTATACTTTAGGAATGTGCGGAATAAACTCTCGATGCTCAAACGCTTATTCAAAAACTGAACTCGGATGCGGTTATCGTAGAAATGGAGAAGATGCTGCATTGATTAGTTTCGAGTTGATGGTTATTCGAGAAAATATGTCGGTCAAGGAAATCAGAGGAGTCGGAAACCACGCAACCAAAGATCTGAACTGGAGATTTCAGCGGTATTGAAAGTTGTTAATGCAAACCCGGATCATCAATTAAGGGGGAATCTGTTGACGCGTCTCGACGACATCGGCAGACACCTTGATTGAAGTTGCAGAGAATATTCAAACACGGCTCAAAGTTTTTGAAGTTCAAGATCAAGCTTCGACAGTAACGAACAAGGGGGAATCTGGTGATGCACTATTGTGTTCGTCACTTGTCGAATAGGCTAGATAGAGCGTATTGTATAGGTTAGAATCGAACACACGATCGAAATACGGAGATTTCGGTGTAAAAGGGAACAAGTTCGCCCGAACTTGACCTGTATTGGTCAAGTTCGCCCGAACTTGATGTGCCTTTAGTCAAGTTCGCTCGAACTTGACTAATGCTGGCCAAGTTCGCTCGAGAATGCTCTTAGGAAGTCAAGTTCGGCTGAACTTGACTAGGTCAAGTTCTCCCGAACTTCCATACACTCCAGCGAACTTGTCTCCCTATATATAGGTGTGTTGTTCATTTGTCATTTAAGTTTTTGGCATCCCTACGGGGAGGTGCTGCCGGATTCTCTCCAGGAACTCCAGCAGCTGGACTTATAAAGATGTATACTCTTTCGGTATGACTGAATGTCACACCCCGACCCGCAGCGGATAAGGTGATCGGGGCATGATTGGGTTATCATCAAAGCTCATGACATTTATTAAATGTTTCATATTCATTAATACAAATTAAATGAAAGTTTACAATAGTGATACAACATGATCTAACTAACAATCTAACTCCTTTGTTCTCTTCTAAGGCATATCCTATGTTATCCTTGCTTCAACCTGTTCACCTGTATCATGTGTAAAAAGGTTTTTGGATCAACATAATGTTGGCGAGTGAATCCTATGGAAAACATTTGAATAATTTATTTAAATTGATTATGAAATATGTGCACAACCAAACATGAGTAAAATTAGATGTAACTTGATCAACAATCATAAGATGTTAAATGAAACATTCATGAATAATAATGGAAACAATTAAAGGCACGCGATGCTCAACTCGTCTCTCACGAGGAACTGAGGGGCCTGATGAATGAATTGCATAAACATGATAATATGAATAACACAACTACAAACAATATAAACTCAATGAAAACACACATGAACAATAATGAATTTGAATTGAAGCACGCGATGTTCTACTCGTTTCCCACGAGGAACTGATGGGCTTAATGTATGAGTTTCATGAAATTTGACAAACGGAATATAAGTAAATCACAACAATAAATCAATCTAAGTTTAAGTCATGATGTGGTATGGCACAAGTTTAAATAAATAAATTAATTATTTCATAACACATGACACACCCCAAAACGTGTAATTTAAAAGGGGGAATTGTAAGATTCACTCACAGTGGGTGCGTTCGGTTGATGATGATGAATGCACGCGAAGTGGTTTTAACCACGAGTGAGATTTAACCTAGATAAATCGCATTATGGTTTGGTGAGTAAACGGATTTTATTAAACTGTTTTAGTAGGATTGTTGGGTGTATTTTTGTGAGTTTGAAGCTATTTTCTAATCTTAAAAATGTTATTTTTAAGTATTTATAATTGATTTTTAATTAAAATAATTAAATAAAAAAATAATAAAAATATTTATTTTTTTCTGCTACAGTAACATTGACCAGTTGACTTTGACTGGTCGTTGACCGGTTTTGAGGCATATTGTTGTGCGCTGAGTGAGGCTCGAACCCGAGACCTCTCGTACGCGTGCACGCAGCTCTACCAACTGAGCTACGTGTCTAACCCGTTATATATCTGATTTTAATTATATATATATATTAATTAGATTAAACCGAAAATCCTTTTTATTTTAAAAACTGTTTAAGCGATTCGGCAGTGCACTCCACAGGTCTCGAACCCGGGACCTGTGGGTTAATATAACACACAGTCCACCGCTGGACTGTGTGTTCAACATGTTATATAACTTGATTTTTATTATACTTAAAGACAATTTAGTTATTTCCTTTTCTGCCTTATTTAAAAAGAAAAGATAATTGTCCGAGTCGGTGCTGAAGACCGGACTCGAACTCGTGACAAGTGATGTAAACAAACACACAGTCCACCGCTGGACTGTGTGTCTAACTTGGTTATTATTTCGGTTATCAATATATTTAACATATATCTGAGGCAATCCGGTTCAGTAAACAAAAAAAAATGCATTTTATTAAGGCAGCGTGTGTGAGACGGGAATCGAACTTGAGACCTTTGTATGTATAACGTTTTATGTGCACACAGTCCACCGCTGGACTGTGTGTCTAACCCGTTTAATTTCATGATTTATATTATACTTATAACATACTGAAATTCATCGTCTTCTTCATCTAGTTTGAACCAGAATCGGAAATCGACGGGTTTAAGATTCTTATCAGTTTATTAGCGTTTTACAGTTGATTAAGGTGAGGTAAAAGTAAAAAGGAAAAGGAACTGGGCGGAAAAAGTATACCGACGAGACTCTCTGTTTTCCGGCAGAACTCCGGCGACAGAATTCTCCTCCGGCGATAGGTTCCTTGCAGCAGCAAGTCTCCGGAAATCTTGGAAAGAGTATGGGTAACTTCAGTAAAGGTTTAGGGAATTAGTGAGGTTCAGAAAATTAAATCTCGGTTTCCGGCGAAAAATAGGAAAGTTCCGGCGAGTGAAATTACGCCGTGAAAAGATGTGATTTTTAGCGAAAAGGTTTGCAGATGATTGTGGTTGAATTTATAGGGAATAATCGAAATGTATTTGGTCTGATTTTGGGCTGCATTCATCGGTTTAAGTTTTCCGGCGGTTTTGAAAAGTGTCGCGGACTTCAAACATCGGTTATAACCGATATGTGATTAAAAGTTTACGTTATAACGTAAATCGTAGTTAAGATTCGCGGAAATTCCGGGATTCCGACGACTGAAACGATTGGGCGCCGGTTTTGAATTTGTAAAGTTATTATATCAATTAAATGTTTGAAATATATAACAAACAAAGCAGTTGGCGCAGTGGTTTGTGTGTGAGATGTTAAGTCACTAGGTGACTCGGTACAGACCCGGGTTCGAAACCCGGCTGTAACAATTTATTTTTATTTTTCGATTTTCAACAGTTTTTCAAAAACTAAATATATACCCCCGTATAATAATTGATTACGGATCGTTTAAAAATATTTTGGGCATTTAATTCGCAACGAAAATTTTGACTGACTGTTCGGTTGCTAAACGGAGCGGGTTTGGTAAATCCGTTTTTGACGGATGTTACAGTATCCCCTGCTTTTTAGAAATTTCGTCCCGAAATTTAAATAATGATATATTTTGACTATAAGAATGATGATGTTTTGTTTGACAGTTGTATGCTTAGCAAAAATGAGGGTTTTAGTTTTTGTTCGAGGCGGTAACGTTCCTTGTAAAGGTTAAGTACCCTATTCAGGAATCGCTTTTTGTTGCCTACTGTATGAATATTGATAAACAGGAATGATTCTCTAAAAATGATATCATGCATAAGAGTTTAGATACGTTTGGGAAAAATATGGTTATATCCTAAGGCAAAACTTCTAACACTACAATCTACATGGAACATAAATAAAAACACAACAACTGATATCCAAACATGAATGAACACATCAGCAAATATTTGAACATGAATAAACATAACAGCAAATATTCGAACATGAATGAACACATCAGCAAATATTTGAACATGAATAAACACAACAGCAAATATTTGAACATGAACAAACACATCAGCAAATATTTGAACATGAATAAACACATCAGCAAATATTTGAATCCACATTCTGATAGCATATATGTTTGAATGATGGAAGTTTCTCTCTCGTTTATTATGATGAAGAGGTTAGTTTATGTAGAAAATGGAACACAATCCAATCTCTTTAAATAACATGATGATATAAATGTAACACAAATTCCAACCAAGGCAATACTAAATCCTACATGGAACTTCTCATAACCGCCTGATAATGCCTCTGATCCTTTGGCAAGAATACTTATATATAGGAAGTACCAGCGGCGTATCCACCATATTCTTGCCAAATTTTCATTAGTTTTATCCACAAGTTATGATTGGTTACCAAGAAACTAATAAATCCTACATAGAACTTCTCATAACCATCCGTTAATGCCTCTGATCCTTTGACAAGAATACTTATATATAGGAAGTACCATCGGCGTATCCACCATATTCTTGTCAAATTTTCATTGGTTTTAACAGTGAATTATGATTAGTCCTATAACTCTACAATCAATACAACAAACATAAATTACTGAAATGAAATATATCTGTGCGATCAAGGCTCAATCGAACGGAGCCGATCGTATTGCATGTACTGAAAATAAAATGGATTTGCGCTCAAGGCTCAATCAAACGGAGTCGAACGTATTGAATGTACTGAAATTGAAATTGTGTGCTCAAGGCTCAATCAAACGGAGCCGAACATATTGCATGTACTGAAATTGAAATTGTGTGCTCAAGGCTCAATCAAACGGAGCCGAACATATTGCATGTACTGAAATTGAAATTGTGTGCTCAAGGCTCAATCAAACGGAGCCGAACATATTGCATGTACTGAATATGAATAACTTAACCACACAAACAGCCTATGCATGGAACCTCTCATAACCGCCTGATAATGCCTCCGATTATTTGACAAGAATACTTATATATAGGAAGTACCATCGGCGTATCCACCATATCCTTGTCAAATTTTCATTGACTTTATCCGCAAGTTATGGTTAGTTCGATGCGACTCTACTACAAACACCACAACCACATGATACTGATAATGAAATTGTATGTGCGCTCAAGGCTCAATCAAACGGAGCCGAACGTATTGCATGAACTTGAAATGTAAATTGAACTGTGCACTCAAGGCTCAATCAAACGGAGCCGAGCGTATTGCATAAACTTGAAATGTAAATTGAACTGTGTACTCAAGGCTCAATCAAACGGAGCCGAGCATATTGCATGAACTGGAAATGTAAATAAATCTGTGTACTCAAGGCTCAATCAAACGGAGCCGAGCATATTGCATGTATTGAAATGTAATATTACGTAACCGATCAAGGCTCAACAAACGGAGCCGATCGTGCGGGCACACCCTGATCAACCCATAATAAAATGGGGATCAAACTCAACCTCGATGGATGGGGAGCTGCGGCCTCGGCAAAATCGTATACTGAAAACAATATATAATATATAATATCCAATGATTTCTCTAACAGTCTACACATGTGATAAAGAAAGACTAAACAATAGGAGTTGAATCTGGATCTTCGGCGAACAGGACTAGCTGAGTATCTTCGTTTGGGCCGTCATTATCTTCGACAGGGTTGGCGTTGATATTGAAGACTCTTCCTCTTGCTGGCGGCATAGTGGTTGGGTTTTCTTGGTTTACTTGGTTAACTGGGTTTGATTGGGCTTGAGTGTTGATAACGTTTACCAATTGAGGGCATGTGTTTCTAAAGTGGGTAGGGTCGCCACAATTGAAGCAAGCTCGAGCATATGGGAACATGGGGTGTTGGGATTGGTGATAAGTTTGGGCCATGTTTTGAGTAGGGGAAAAGGTTTGGTCTTGAAAGGTGCGACAAACATTGCTCAAATGACCATAACGTCCACAAGTTGTACATAGCCGGCAAGGTAAAGTAAAGGGATGGTGATAAAAATAGTTGTTGCATCGAGGATGAGGTCCAAGATATGGTTTCTTATTTGGGTAAGCTGAGTTGGGTGCCACTTGGGTGATTGGGATAGCTCGGATGGGTATAGCGTGAAAAACTGGTTGATTTCGTTGGGTCGCAGCGAAAAGTCGCTTGACTCTTCTTCTCTTAGGTTTGGGTTGAGAAGGGGATTCGGGTTGAGAAGGGGATTCGGGTTGAGAAGGGGATTCGGTTTGAGAAGGGGATTCGGAGGTTTCAGTCGATTCTTTATCCTTCTTCTTCTCCTCCTTGAAGTCTTTGTTTCGGATTCGGTTCACGGTGAGCTCTGTTGCTAGCTCCATTGCTGCTTCCAAAGTTGCAGGCTTGGTACTTATCCAAGGGTCTTGAATCTTTGACGGAAGACCACGAATGTAGTGCTCGATCAAACGGTAGAGGGGAGTAAACATGTTGGGAACCATCTGATGTAATTCGAGGAACCTTTTGTTGTAGGTGGTGTGGTCTCCTTCCACTTGCTTCAATGAGTAAAATTCATCTTCTAGCTTCTTGATTTCGCTCCTTGGACAAAATCGTCTGGTCATGATTTCCTTCAATTCGTTCCAAGTTAGGGACATAGCATCTTCAACACCTCGTTTTGCCTTCTCTGTATTCCACCAAGTAAGTGCTATCCCATATAGTCGACCGGTAGCATAACGCACTTTGCGATCATCAGGGCAATCGCAATTTAGAAAAGTACTCTCCATTTCTTCAAACCAATGGAGGAGTGCGGTGACACCTTCAGTCCCTTTATATTTCGGAGGGTCACATGATTTGAAATGCTTGTAGGTGCATTTAGTGGCATTTGGGGGAGAGTTGAAAATGTTTTGGTTTGCTTGGTTGACAGGATTATCGGTAAGTGCTTGTTGAACTTGGATTACAATGTTGGGTATTACAGCAGCCATTTGTTGAGCGATTAAGGTAGCCATGCGTTCGCGGGCTTTTCTTGCTCTCGTCTTCCTACGGGCGAGGTTAGAAGACATCTACAATGAATACATGACAAGGGTATGAGTTGGATGCTTTTGGGATCGTGGGTCGCATTCAAGAATGAATATTCATAAAATATTTATACAAAAATACTACATCCATAGGATGTCTTTGGCTTTGCTCGCTGTTAGGCCCGTCATGCCGCCATACTTTACCTTATGTAATCATGTGGGCCCCCATGAATTACCGGTTTTTCATATGGTTCGCACGGTTTCTGCCTGGTTGCGTACACAAAACCCAGTGAAAATCGAGAAATATGTATACAACGTGTGATGTTCGGAATGTGTCCAGGTGTAGACACGGTGACACCTCAAAGTAGGGTTAGTTCGAACGACGTTTGGTGTGGCATGCTTTGGCCTAATAGGTCCTTCGTACTCTCATCGTTGGTCCCCAGGTAGGCAAACTGGTCCGTTATATTGGATTTATACGAATGCCAGCCTAGACAGGACGTTCCGACTACCGGTACTCGTACCCTTCCAGTTACTACATGCCCGTCGCAGAACTTACTTTGATGAGATTTGAAAATTGCATAAAATCTTTGGATAATGAGAATATGAAAATAAATTGAACACATGAACATCGATATATGTATAATGAATATGTATATATGTATAATGAATATGTATATGAGCATGTATGTTTGACTGAAATGTAAACAAATATGAAACAAATAAATATCACAAGTTTGTATGTAACCACTTAATCAATTTAAAATTTTAGGCAGACTATAGTATAGGCTCTAAGGGTCTAATAACCTATCCTATATCCCTATAGTCATGGCTCTGATACCAATCTGTCACACCCCGACCCGCAGCGGATAAGGTGATCGGGGCATAATTGGGTTATCATCAAAGCTCATGACATTTATTAAATGTTTCATATTCATTAATACAAATTAAATGAAAGTTTACAATAGTGATACAACATGATCTAACTAACAATCTAACTCCTTTGTTCTCTTCTAAGGCATATCCTATGTTATCCTTGCTTCAACCTGTTCACCTGTATCATGTGTAAAAAGGTTTTTGGATCAACATAATGTTGGCGAGTGAATCCTATGGAAAACATTTGAATAATTTATTTAAATTGATTATGAAATATGTGCACAACCAAACATGAGTAAAATTAGATGTAACTTGATCAACAATCATAAGATGTTAAATGAAACATTCATGAATAATAATGGAAACAATTAAAGGCACGCGATGCTCAACTCGTCTCTCACGAGGAACTGAGGGGCCTGATGAATGAATTGCATAAACATGATAATATGAATAACACAACTACAAACAATATAAACTCAATGAAAACACACATGAACAATAATGAATTTGAATTGAAGCACGCGATGTTCTACTCGTTTCCCACGAGGAACTGATGGGCTTAATGTATGAGTTTCATGAAATTTGACAAACGGAATATAAGTAAATCACAACAATAAATCAATCTAAGTTTAAGTCATGATGTGGTATGGCACAAGTTTAAATAAATAAATTAATTATTTCATAACACATGACACACACCCAAAACGTGTAATTTAAAAGGGGGAATTGTAAGATTCACTCACAGTGGGTGCGTTCGGTTGATGATGATGAATGCACGCGAAGTGGTTTTAACCACGAGTGAGATTTAACCTAGATAAATCGCATTATGGTTTGGTGAGTAAACGGATTTTATTAAACTGTTTTAGTAGGATTGTTGGGTGTATTTTTGTGAGTTTGAAGCTATTTTCTAATCTTAAAAATGTTATTTTTAAGTATTTATAATTGATTTTTAATTAAAATAATTAAATAAAAAAATAATAAAAATATTTATTTTTTTCTGCTACAGTAACATTGACCAGTTGACTTTGACTGGTCGTTGACCGGTTTTGAGGCATATTGTTGTGCGCTGAGTGAGGCTCGAACCCGAGACCTCTCGTACGCGTGCACGCAGCTCTACCAACTGAGCTACGTGTCTAACCCGTTATATATCTGATTTTAATTATATATATATATTAATTAGATTAAACCGAAAATCCTTTTTATTTTAAAAACTGTTTAAGCGATTCGGCAGTGCACTCCACAGGTCTCGAACCCGGGACCTGTGGGTTAATATAACACACAGTCCACCGCTGGACTGTGTGTTCAACATGTTATATAACTTGATTTTTATTATACTTAAAGACAATTTAGTTATTTCCTTTTCTGCCTTATTTAAAAAGAAAAGATAATTGTCCGAGTCGGTGCTGAAGACCGGACTCGAACTCGTGACAAGTGATGTAAACAAACACACAGTCCACCGCTGGACTGTGTGTCTAACTTGGTTATTATTTCGGTTATCAATATATTTAACATATATCTGAGGCAATCCGGTTCAGTAAACAAAAAAAAATGCATTTTATTAAGGCAGCGTGTGTGAGACGGGAATCGAACTTGAGACCTTTGTATGTATAACGTTTTATGTGCACACAGTCCACCGCTGGACTGTGTGTCTAACCCGTTTAATTTCATGATTTATATTATACTTATAACATACTGAAATTCATCGTCTTCTTCATCTAGTTTGAACCAGAATCGGAAATCGACGGGTTTAAGATTCTTATCAGTTTATTAGCGTTTTACAGTTGATTAAGGTGAGGTAAAAGTAAAAAGGAAAAGGAACTGGGCGGAAAAAGTATACCGACGAGACTCTCTGTTTTCCGGCAGAACTCCGGCGACAGAATTCTCCTCCGGCGATAGGTTCCTTGCAGCAGCAAGTCTCCGGAAATCTTGGAAAGAGTATGGGTAACTTCAGTAAAGGTTTAGGGAATTAGTGAGGTTCAGAAAATTAAATCTCGGTTTCCGGCGAAAAATAGGAAAGTTCCGGCGAGTGAAATTACGCCGTGAAAAGATGTGATTTTTAGCGAAAAGGTTTGCAGATGATTGTGGTTGAATTTATAGGGAATAATCGAAATGTATTTGGTCTGATTTTGGGCTGCATTCATCGGTTTAAGTTTTCCGGCGGTTTTGAAAAGTGTCGCGGACTTCAAACATCGGTTATAACCGATATGTGATTAAAAGTTTACGTTATAACGTAAATCGTAGTTAAGATTCGCGGAAATTCCGGGATTCCGACGACTGAAACGATTGGGCGCCGGTTTTGAATTTGTAAAGTTATTATATCAATTAAATGTTTGAAATATATAACAAACAAAGCAGTTGGCGCAGTGGTTTGTGTGTGAGATGTTAAGTCACTAGGTGACTCGGTACAGACCCGGGTTCGAAACCCGGCTGTAACAATTTATTTTTATTTTTCGATTTTCAACAGTTTTTCAAAAACTAAATATATACCCCCGTATAATAATTGATTACGGATCGTTTAAAAATATTTTGGGCATTTAATTCGCAACGAAAATTTTGACTGACTGTTCGGTTGCTAAACGGAGCGGGTTTGGTAAATCCGTTTTTGACGGATGTTACACTGAAGACTTCCGCTGCATTCTGCTTCTACTCATTTCTGTAATAACATTCTACCGAATCGGTTTACGTTTATCCACTAACTTCCGTCTAGAACCGCCTGATCACGGACCTTCATTTTGTTGTCTGTAGATAATGTCATCTGCCAAATATTTCCATGTATTTTCCCATACAAAGTCCGGTCTAGACAAACTACCGGACATTAGCATTGTTCCAAATAATGTTCGTAGATGATAAGCATTTCCATAAATATTTGCTTCCTTAATAGCTTCAATATACTCGTTGTCATCATCCAAAAGGCCAAGAGCATAACATGCATCTCTGAATGTAGGATATACATGTCCGTTGACTGTTCAAATATCTTCAAATGATTTGGGTCCCTTTACTTTGTTTAACAAAATTCTTAGAAAATATCCTTCAACAGCAGAAGGGAATGCAGAATGAATCCTGCCGATTGAACCAGCTCTTTGCCTTGGTTCCCAAGTCCGAGTATTCAATTTATAAACAAATTTTGTAGGAAACTCAACGTACGTGAGTTCTCGTGCTGCTGGAAGTTTTTCGTTACACTTCATCCAAAATAAGAACATCGAAGAAGCAACAGATGGTTTGTTGAGAACATTATCAATGTCATCGTCTGCACCGTAAATTACATTTTGTTGACCAGGTAAATGGAAAGGAAGTCGCATAACTGAAGGATGCCTATAGTGAACGTCGTATGAAAAAATTCGCCATGACGATTCATATGCAGAAATGTATCTGCAATCATAGTACTGGTTTATCTCATCTACTGCTAGTTCTTGATTATCTTGACCTTCCACGACTCTAAGAGTTGTTCTATCTGGACCTTTGTTAATATATTTAAACAAATATTTGATAGAACCAACTTGATTGCACCACTCAACGTTAATGTGTGCCTGGTATCTTTTCACGAGCAGCTTGCTATATGGAACAACATATCTGTTATCTAATTTGACACCAGATTTTTCAACAAATGAACCCGAATCCCGTCTACAATATAATGGAAAGCCATTTTTATCTAAGCAGGTATCGTGAATGAACTTCTTTGGAAACTTTTTGGAACATTTTCGGTCGATCATGCATGGGCAATTCATATTGTGAACACCACAGGGACCATGAATCATGAATTCTCCCACAAGCCTATACAATTCGGGATCTTCACTTTTATCTGGAATTTCAGCAGAAATGATTAGATCTAGATAATCAACAGACGCTATCTTGCAATCCGATTGCATAAATATACAAATATGCGCATGAGGAAGTCCACGTTTTTGAAATTCAACGGTATAAACCACTACATTGTATGAGAAAGTTAATATTATTATTTAAAAATAAAAAATATTGTATATAAAAGTAGAATATTTAAAAACAAAAAAGTATTCAAATAACAACACATAACAGTTATAAGTTGCGAATAATAAAAATATGTATTGAAAGGAAACGTACCTGCATTAACTTTTCCGAGTAACTCATTGTCTTTCAAATCTTTGATTATGGAATCAAGTTTCATTTTAAAAATCCGACACAATATGTCAGGCCTGTCTTCAGGTTTAATGATAGTGTCTTTCAAAAATCTTTTGACTTCCGGCCACTTTGGATTGCATGTTATAGTAATGAAGAAATCTGGATAGCCAAACCATTTGCATAGAGCCATTGCATCCAAATAGTTTTGCATCATATAGCGAGAACCACCAGTGAAGGAAGAAGGAAGTATGACATGCGTGCCCATTTTAGACATATCCTTGTTTTCCTCATTATTTGCATTCCGTATGTTCTCAAAAGAATCAGATCTCAAATGAGTTTGTTGTCTGCGTATGTAAAACAACCTTTCACTCTCAATCATAGTGTATGCATCAACCACAAATTGTTGGAAAAGTCGTCTGGCATTATGAAGGAATGAGAAAGTATTCAACCGGTCTTGGATTCGATAAGCAAAGAATTCTCTCATTGTACACATAGGTCGTTTGCTACTACTTGAGGGTGTAACACCTCTATGTGGAATGTCAACTCTGTACATATCATCCCTATAAGGAAATAAAAGAGGATATTGGAGAGCAAGATAAGAAGGATGCAATTCACTAATTCGCTCTATACGCCCTGTTTTAGTTTGGACAACAATATCTCGATTTTCAACAGCCTGAGTTATCTCTCCAACAACCAAAGCAGCAACTTCAGATGCTTCCGGTAGGTTGCATGTTCTTCCATCTTTCCATCGCTTACCAATAAGACGGAGATTTAGATCGATATGAGGATTCTGTTTAAAACAATCTCTAGCCATCAGATAACTTTTAACCAACGCATTATGAGAATCTAGCATACGTTTCAGTTGATCTATAATTTCCACATCAATAGCTTGTCATTTGATGAAGATGAATTCCTTGAATCACTGTTATTTTATAACAATTTGACACATTGAAGATTATATCAGTCACTTTATATTGTAATTAATAAAATAAATATGAATTGAAAAAGAAAAAGTAAACACATACCCAAATGCTTTTTGCCTGTTGGAAACTTCATTATCGGTGTCATAAATATACAACTGGCTAAATTTTGGCTCTTCTCCGTCCTGGGGTAAAAGACTTCCTATTGTATGATAGTTTTGTCTACTTAATCTGAAAACGAACGGAGCGTTTCCATGATTGATAGTTTTGTCAATCCTCCCTCCATTGAAGTGAATGAGAACATTGAATTATAACGACGAATATTTTTTAAGAAAAACTTGCATTTGGAATCTAAACCAAAGTATAAATCTTTATAATTATGAGGAGGTTCTTTTAATTCTGGTAGCACAACTTTGCCATAGCCACAACAAAGCGAAAAGTCTGTTTTGTTTGCCTTTTTTGTTCCCCTGTCAGCCTCAGATTTCTATAATTTGGCATGACATAATTGACATACTATGGTCTGGTCACCATGATCCAAGTAATCTGTTGTTTTTTTGTTGGGCATAAACGAAAAACATTATATGAATTAATTTTGAAATATAAATAAATGAAAAAAATAGACCCACAAAAATAAATTATACATGATACCTTTTGATATGCCTATTAACGTGTCTTGGTTGATTTCTAGAACTTCGTTGTCCTCATATGTTGTCAAGTCAACCATAGGTACAGGGGTTACAGTTCGACGATTACTTATTAATTTACGTTTTCCTGAAGATAACCTTATTAAAGTTGAATTTTGATTTGATTTCAATGTACTTTTTGGTAATATCAATTGAAGATAGAGGTCTTCTCGTAACACCTGACATTGATGGTGTTTTATTGTTAGCATTACAACTAAATAAATCAATGAATAATAATAATTAAATAAATGACAAAATTACCTAGCATTACAACTAAACAAACCTATAAGAAAAAATGAATAATAATTGAATAAATGACAAAATTGTCAGAATTAACGTAATTAAACGGGGTTGAAACATTTGTGTTTATTAAAACAGCACTGAATGATGCTTGGTGGCCTGTAAATGATGTATTTTGACTAAAATTCTCTTTGTGATATACCAAATTATACAATAAAAAACTAAAAGTCTGACGATTAGAATTTTCAACCAATCTAAAAAGATAAAGGAGTGGATAAAACATGAAGGTTTTCATTGTTGGACATGTTCTTCATTTTTTGCTATCCAAATAAAGTTTTCTTAACTCTCGCCTTTGTTTACTATCAATATTGTCCATGCCCATATTTAACACTGCAAATATTAGCAATAACAATTAGAACATAGAAATAACTTTATAATAATATATAAAAATGGGGAGGTTTATTTGAGAAGAATCTTCTTGTAAGAAGAAGAATAAATTAATCTAGACCCTATATTTTTTTATGAGTTAATTACATTTTTCGTCCCTGTGGTTCGTCAAAAATCACTATTTCAGTCAATTAGTTTAAAAATTGCCATTTCAGTCCCTGTGGTTTCAATTTCGTAACTATTTCAATCCACTGGTTTGTCAAAAATCACTATTTCAGTCCATTGGTTTTGCAATATCGTGTCAGAATAATTGGATTGAGTTAACGAAGGTGGATTGAAATAGTTACGAAAGTGAAACCACGGGGACTGAAATGACAAATTTTAAACTAATGGACTGAAATAGTGATTTTGACAAACCACAAGGATGAAAAACGTAATTAACTCTTTTTTTATCAATGGTTGTGATCAAAATATCATTTTTGTCCACTTTTAGTTAATGCTTTAATTAATAAGGGTATAATAGACATTTTGATGTAGAATACTAATAAATGTGGAATACTAATAAATATAATAAGAGTTACTCAAATTTCATTAATGCCACCATAATTTCCTCTTCACCACCATTAATGTGTTTGGTCCTACACCAATATTATTAGAAGACAAAATTATTTAAAAGTGTTGTATCCTACACATATTTTGTTATGAGTCGCCAAATTATTTAAAATTGTTGCTGTCCTACACATTATGTACCCTACACCAAGACATTGTTTTTATAGCGTAGTAAACTTTGTTTTTATTGTGTAGGAAACAACAAATATGTAGGATTATGTGCATGATTGTTTTTATTGTATAACGTACACAACTATTTAATAAGATAGACTCATTAAATGACTATGGTTCATTAATTAATCTATATGAATATCAAAAATAAATGATAGAGTCATTAAATGATTTGTTCAAATTACCTTTGTACCCTTTAGTCTTTTTATTCTTAATTTGTAATTTCTTCTCATTTGAACATTTCCCTATATAAAAAAGTATCGTATTGCATACCATTTGAGATGTCTTCACATAGACTCCTAAACATATGTACTAAAAAAAGAAGACAATAAGAGTTAATATAAAGTTAATTATTATAATATAAATAAACATTTAGTATACAATAATCTTAACATAAGGTATACAAATAATCTTACAATTGGAAGTCTCTCTAATGTTTGAATTTTGAAATTGAGCATTTGATATGCTAGACGAAGACTTTAATGTAGTCTTTTGCAAATTTATTTTTCGTTGTTTTTTACGTGCATAAAAATAATGATACATGATGTTATTCGAACGTGTAAAAAGAGTATTGTCAAATGATTGATAAAAATAATGTCAATCAATAATGTCTTAAATTATATTTTGTTGAGGGTTTTATTTTTCTAATTTTAACAGTCATTATAAATATTTAAAAAAATAACTCAAAAAAAGCTACTAAATCACACGTAATACATGTTGATATATTTCCAACAAAATGCAAAATGTTAGATATATTTCTAACAATGCAAAAGTAGTTTGTTAGATATATTTCTAACAATGCAAAAGTAGTTCATTAACAAAATGTCAATCAAATACAAATTAGAAATCCAGTTTGTTTTCGGATGATGAGTGTGGTGACAAACATAAAAATATTAGTTAATCAATTTTCCATCATAATAAACATACCATGCAACATGATAGATAAGTTTAAATTTACTAATTAATAAAACATATTAATAGGCAAACGAAAACCATTAATTAAAAGAACCGGAATCCAAATTGTCAACCACATTAAAACCTAAAATCCAAATTTTGAAAATGCAGATACTAAATAACTTAAAAAAACAACCAAATTTAGAAGTTCGGAACTTGGGAAGCATAATTATTTTTCCATCTTAGGAATCAAAAGCGTTGGCTCGGAATCTGCTTTCAGCCTTCAGTAGGATTCTGACGAGGTTTAGCAGCTGACTGACTGGGAGATTCTTCAAGCTCGTACACCTCAACCAGGTTACGCTTCAGATCGCAATAAGTGCTTGTCTTTTTCGTGTTTTCATTGTTCAAGAGACTCCTTCCGGTGCTTGTCTCCGAAAGAGATAAAGGAGTTCCATTGTCACTCGTATAAGATGTAGAATCCTAAAAACAAAATATATGAAAGCATGTCATATATAAAAATAAAGACCAGCCACACAAGGTTAAGATCTACATGACTATCCATCAACCCAAGATACAGAATCCTGAAAACCCAGGTTTTCATAGTTCAACTTTTGATTTCTTATCAAGCCTCGCTATTACGGTTGGATCATCGGTCAATTTGATCACTGTATAAAACTTGTAGTTATTATTCAAATTAAACTTGGATATATCAATCTTGAAGGCAAATTTCTTCTCCAGCAATTCTTTTAACTCATTTGGAAAGATGTTGCTATTTTTATCCTGTAAAATAAAAGTAAATTATAAATTCTGTACAATATGAAGTTATGTAGTAATAATAATGATAAAAAGTATACATCTAAAATCTTATCAACCAACTCCTTATCAGACGTCTTTAAAATTCTCTGGGCATCACGATCAAACAGAGTCAAAGACAAAACTCCAGTTTTGTCTTGTTCCCTTAAAGGGATTTTGAACCTACAAAAATTAAAAAAAAAAAACAAAGATTGAAAATGAAAATGTAATGGCTAAAAAAATGAATAAGTAATATAATAACAATAAACAAAAACAATAAAGTGTATTGAGAAACCTTGGGATAGCAGAAACAACTTGTTCATTGCAACTCTCACTTGTATTTGTTTTTCCTAAAACTGATTAGACCCATCACGTGTTTCACTTGCAATGTACTTTGTTAAAACCTTCTTGTTACACTTCTTGCAAGCTTTATAGTACCACTCAATACCAGATGTAATGTACTTGATTGTGCCAACAACAATAACACTCGTGACCTCTAAGATGGGTAAAAGTAGTTATCTTCATTTATTGTTAACAACTTAGCTACAAAAATAAAATATAATTTAAGTACCCGATCGATTTCATTGACTTCTGCCATAGTATAATAAATTGCTTTTAGCAAAAAATCATCACGCCAATTGGGAAGCTTTTGTGAAGACGGTACACGATGGCCTGAAGAACTTTCATCACCCTCTTTGGCAAGCAAGCTGTTAAAAAAACCAATACAATATTATTCTAAAATATAAAAAGTGTAAAATATGGAGATATACATAAAAATAATGACTAAAATAGAAAATATCAAACTTGTTTTTGAAAAGTGTAATCTCATCAATGTCATCATCAATGTAAAGATTGCTTGCATCAAATGACGTTGAAACGTAAGCACGCCCTAAGTAAAATAAATATGAGTTACTTAATTTAATAAATATATAATATATATATATATATATAAACAAACATTACAAATTAATTAAAATGATTGAAAAAGGAGATTAAAACACCTCTGAGAAACTTATATATTCCAAACTGCAATATCATAATAGCAAGAACATCATCCTCCTTCTTGGAAAGGTACTTCCACATTTTTTCAGCATACGTCTCAAATAAGGTAACAAAAATGTTACGGTCCCTGGTAAATTTAGATAACTTAAACACTGCATAACTGAAGTATGTAAATATAAAAAATATAGATACTAAAATGGCTCACTCTAAATCATGTAACTGAAGGTTCATCTTTTTTTATAGTTTGCCGTTTTTCTTTTTGAAATCCTCAATCTCAAAATAAGAATGAACGTAGCCAATCACATCTAAACGAAATAATAATGTTAACTCGCAGTTAATAGAATATAGCAATATTAAACACAAGCTGATATAATAAAAATAACATTGAAATAAAATAATCCATCTTCTTTACTAACCAACAGTTGAATTGTCGGGAATTAGGTTGTCACGAAGCTGATCAAAGGCAGCCAATGAGAACCCATGTAGAGATCCTACAAAATCATTGCATTTTGTAACCGTAGAGTCGAAATTCAAAAAAGTTTATGTGGATGATCCACACACTTGTACGTTGCTGCGTTGTCACCTAAGGAGGGCTTCTTGATCAGTAGACAAACTTTCTCTTCCAACAGTTTTTCAAACTTGATGAAGTACTTGTCATTACGGTAGCTTGGATCTTATTGCCCTAAGAAAAGGAAAACACATAATAAAAAAAAATACAAATGATATTTACTGGTTTAAGATTATAAGTTTGACTAATTTGTATAGGGAAAATGTCACAAAAATGTAACTAAGTTTGTTAAGTGTTTCAATTAAATCATTCAAACTTTTTTTTGTTTCTCTAAAATAAGTAAACTTTAATATTATGTTCTAATAGTGTGTAATTACCAGGTCATCAGGTTACTACTTTGTTTTTTAATTTTTTTTTAGTTTTTTTAACTATAATGATGATAAGATAAAATATAGAGTTAATTATTGTTTTCGTCCCTGTGGTTTGTCAAAAATCACTATTTCAGTCCATTAGTTTAAAAATTGCGATTTCAGTCCCTGTGATTTCACTTTCGTAGCCATTTCAGTCCCTGTGGTTTCACTTTCGTAACCATTTCAATCCATTAATTCTGTAAGTACAGGGACTGAAATGGTTGCAAGGTGGACTGAAATCGTTACGAAAGTGAAACCATATAGACTGAAATCACAATTTTTAAACTAATGGACTGAAATAGTGATTTTTGATAAACCACATGGATGAAAACATTAATTAACTCTAAAATATAATCTTTGTGTGTACTGTAGGTTTCTTTTGAAACAAGCGAGCCTTGTTCTTTGTTCTTGAAAACATGAGACATCCGTACATCACGGCCGCTGTGACTCGACGCCTTTCGCCCGCCACCTGCAAACAACCCCACGCCGCCCGACAACCCACCATCACCGCCGATAAGATTGTAATCAACCTTTCTAAAAAGATTCCCCGCCACCGATATTGTCGGAATCCAGTTATGAACGTAGGGGAATACTCATCTCCTCTGCAACCACAACCACCATCGTCGGCTTCAAAACTCGTCCTCGCCGGAATCGGGTGTGATCAGTGGAAGTCCAGTCGAAGAGAGATAATTTTTTAAACGTTTTGGTGGAAGAATCGTCCCTGGAGGCGGCGGAATACGGTGGTTGACTGTGGCACCGGCTTGCCGACGAAGAGTTCGTTCAATTTTTTTTTAGCATTGGTTTTGCAATTTAAAAAGGGATTGCAGCGCAGCTTGTTGCCCGTTTACCTGCCACTTGTTTGTAAAAAAATATATATATTTTCTTTTATTTTTTGTAAAATGTAATGTAGGAGAACAGTAAATGATGAATAAGGTAGGAAATTAATATGAAGTAAAAAATATATAAAACAAAAAGATGGAGAAGAACTTATACTGTAGCCATGATGAAGAAGAAACATAATAAAAAGAAAAGTTCTTGTTAAAAAGATAAGAGTTAATCACTGTTTTCGTCTCTCTGGTTTGTCAAAAATCATCATTTCGGTCCATTAGTTTAAAATTTGCGATTTCAGTCTCTGTGGTTTCACTTTCATAATCATTCCGGGGGCAAACCCGTAACTTTACAGCGTAAACAAATAATAAACGGCTGATCCAATGGGGGAGTGCCAGGCAGCTATTCCTTTTTATTCGAGTCATGGGCAAAATCGTAAATTTTGGCTGGGCCAAAAGCGTAATTTTATTTTGAGCAGGGGGCAAAATCGTAATTTTAAAGTGGGGTCAAACTCGTAATTTTACAACGTAAACAAATAATAAACGTTTGGTCCAATGGGGGAGTGCCATGCCAGCTGCCTGTCACTATTCCGGGGTAAACCTGTAATTTTACAGCGTAAACAAATAATAAACGGCTGATCCAATAGAGGAGTGCAGACCAGCTGTCTGACACTATTTTTTTTTTATATTAAAAACACTATTCAAAACGTTCAAAATTTATTGTATTGATAATGATAATTTATTGTATTGATAATATACATAGTAATTGTATACTAAAATTAAAGGTGACAAAAACTATTTTATTATATAATTTTATTAAAAAATAACATACACTAAAAGTAGGGGTGCAAATGAGCAAATCTACTTGAGCTCGGCTGGAAAAAAAGCTTGAAACAAATCAAACTTAAACGAACTTGAACCCGAGCCTAAAAACAAGCCCGTTTAGTAAATGAGCCTGAGTTTCGCTTATTGAGTTCGAGTTGGCTTGCGAGTCTACATGATCCCGCCATTTATATAATTTCTAATTAAATATATATTTAAATAATTATAATTACTAATTATAAAACTATGAAAAAACAACTAAATTATATAAAAATAATAATTAATAATTGAATCGAACACAAGCTTGAAAATTTACCTATCAGCCGAGCTCGATCAGTTAAACAAACTCAAACTCAGTTCAGCTCGTTTGAACTCTTATTAAAAAGTTATTTCATTAAATAAAATGTGGAATAAGATTAACCCTACAATCCAATGAGGTTGTGGTGGAGTGGTTGGGGAAAGACTTGGTATTCCTAGTGACCCAAGTTCGACTCTCACTCTCCCCACTATTTTCTGCGGCATCCAGGTGAAGGGCGAATACGGGTGGCGCCGGCTCGTCTTGGATGGGAGGCGAGGTTTTACCGATAATTCCATTGTCGTGCCTTCGGGCGGGTGGAGGTCGGGTTTCCGCGCATCTGGGAGAGCCAAGGGGCTGACGGCGGTCGAGTAGTCGACCTTGGCCACAACGCCCGGTGTCACGGTGATTGACACGTAGTTTTTTGCCGTTCAGAAAAAGATTAACCCTACAAATAAAGTCAAATTGTGGTTTTTTTCCTCCTCTAAAATCTAGGTGTAGCTTCCTATACTTTCCTATTTAAATAAGTCTTGTACAATAGCCTCACCATAAAAACTTGAAAGCCAAGAAAATCATTATTAACTAATCAATTTTTTTATATTATTTTTTAATTTCTTTAAACTAAAAGGTTAATATTGTTATTATATATGTACATTCTCGAGCTATATATATGCATATCACGAGCTACATCTATATATACATGGGTGTAGGTGTGAAGGGGGTGTATTTTATATATGTACATATATTTTTTTCACGAAGATGAAAGATCAATAACACATTAAGAAATAAATATGTTGGTTGATAGTGGTTATCTCATTATTTTGAAGTATCTTTATGGTTTTCCTATGATGTTTCATCTATATGTATAATGTATGTATATAAATATAATCAATTTGAAGATAGGTGTAATATTAATGATAATTGACCTTTTATGTGCAAACATATGTACAAAATTTTCTTCCTTCCTTTAATAGATTGATTTTCTTTTTACTTTTTTTTAATGGATACACATGCTTGATTCATGCAAGGAAAGAGCAATTATAAGGTCAACATTCAACATGGTTGAAATCTTGAAAACCTTCTCAAATTCAGGAAAATCTTCAAGATAGTTAATGGCACTATAATTATGGACAATCAAAAAATTGAGGAGCTTTATATTCAAGCTTGCTCATGGAAAAGGCTACAACATAACATGATTGTGGCAAATAATTCCCTTCAAACTCAAGCCACATTTATGTATTTTTCTAATATGTTTATTGGGAACCATTGACACCATCATTATCATCCATTCATTCATGTACACTCCATTTAAGCCCCAACATATTTTCTAGATAAAAAGAAACCTAAGTAATATTCCAAAAAGAGCTTTGTTTTTCATCATAAAATGGAACCAAGTAATCATACTCACAACAAACATCATAAAAAATAAAACCGATAAATGATTGCTTGTTTAAAACGTGTCTAATGACAACAATTACCATAAACCGTTACATAAAGATCAAGAACTCGTGTCTTTATTTGTTGCATAAACATTTTGACAACGAATCATGATTTATCGTTTATCTTTAAATATTTCTAATGGAGGAGGTAATCATATTCGTAACAAACATGACAAAAGATCAAAACCGATAAACAATTGTTTGATTAAAACGGGTCTGATAAAAACAATAACAATGCAAGGAATCCGCATGTCTTCATTTTATAACATAAACATTTTAATAAGAACCCATGATTTATCACTTGTTTATTTTTTTTGAACGGCAAACAAATCAATCCCGAGTACTCTTGGAGCATCCACTGGACAAACGGAGTACTCCAAGAGTAACCCGAGTCGTCCACCACCACTATCGGGAAAACCCGGTAACCCACCCGCCCGTAGGCACAACGGTGAAAATTACCGGTAAAACTCGTTTGGCTCAAGGATCGAACCCAGGTTTCCCTAGGTCTCCTATCATTGCCCACCAATGCCTCACTCTTTTTATGCACCAAATAAGAATCGAACCTGAGTCTTCACAGAAGAACTCAAATTCTCCTACTAGTTTAGCTAAAGGTTATTCGCTTTTTTAAATCTTTCTAATGGCAAATAGTTGTGTTTGAGAAGAAACTCAATCTTGTTTTTTGCTTTTAGAATCAACAAAACCAACCCCACATGATGATGACACTAGAAAAAGCCAATATACACAACCAACTTCCTCCACAATCCATTATCTTTGGTTTTAGGGCAAACTCACCACTATCTTATAACGGCAAGCTTACAAGTCAAAAAAGCTTTGTTTTATAATGATTTTAAAAGATGAAGCATGACAATAATTGTTCCTAGTTTCCCCACCTAAAAGTCCGTAGCTTCATACCTTCTACACTCATTACAAAAACATAATTATATTCCAATATTTAAATTTTATAGCCTTTTTATATTTTATACACTAATTCAGTCTCGTGATTCGGCCACGCACTTGACAAGAGACCATTATTATTGAAAAAATATAGGATAATTATAAAGTTTTTAACTATTTAATTTGTTTTCTTTGAAAAAAAGTTATTGAATTACAGGTTATTAGAAAGGCAAAACTTTTTGACAAAAACTCAAAAAGCCATTGTTTGTAATTTTCAATCCACTTTAAAGATGGGAAAATAAGACTTTGACATTCTCATACTTGAATTGTTTTGCAAGACTAGTCTTTCGATTTGACACACTTGGGATATGTCTTATACTCATCCCTGATTCTCGACTGTCATCTAAGCGTTACATCACCATCTCTTTTCATACATCATTCAATCTATGTTATACTATCTTTCATTCTCACATCTTTTTCTATATTTAAAAAAATAAATTAAAAAAGAGGGGGGGAGAAACGAGAGGGAGATAGAGAGGAAGAGATTGTGGCGAGTCTGGGATGGAGACTAGGCCGCTCACCTTGGAACTTTGTGGGACCAGGGGTAGCACAGTGTTCTCTACCCCCGGCTCCCTCTAAGTCACCTCTCGCTCCCTTCCCTAGGATATACCACATAGCCTTAGTTATTCGCGGGTTAAGGTGGTTTGCTAGAATTCCATTAGTCTTTCTTTTTATATTAACAAGTTAGTTATTCTTTAAGAAAAAACGAGTCTTACCTCCTAATTATAGTGAGGAGAACTTGATACTAATGTCGACCAATATGTTCTGGTTTTATCACTTAGTTCAGAGATTTACGAAAGACACCAGTTTAACGATCACGGGAAAGTTTTTAAATCTTTCATCAAGTCAATATGACTAGTAAAGCTTTCACAACACGAGTAAAATATAAACGAGACACGTAAAACTCTTATGTTACACAACATATATTATATACACCTTTGGTTTAATTAACAAAATGCATGGAGAATATATATCTTGGACAAAGCTTAGGAACCATGGACTTATAGTCTAGTAACATATTGGGGGTGGGATAAGGCTTAGGAACCATTAGGTCCCGGTTTCGATTCCCACAAGGGGAGGTTTTCCCAGATTTATTGGGTTTTCTCCTGAATTAGTGTATATACATTATTTTCTAGTGGAGATAGATATGATCGAAGGTTTCCCTAGTTGCATGATGATACTATAATGGTCCGTCAGTGATCCAAAATTTGCCGTTAAAAAAATGTATCTTGGACAAAGAATCATGTAGGTAAAAAGGTCATAATTGACATTAAATAAAGTTGAGAAAAGCAGTTTGGGCCAAAGTAACACTTTTTTTTTTACAGAGAGCAACAGAGAATAACCCCTCAATCAGTTTTAAGTCAAACTCAAATCCCTAATCTGAACCTAAGGAATATGAATCTAGGTCTGGCAACAATCTGCAGTTTGTGGCATTACCCACCTTATTTATCTTGTCCATGTGGGTTCTTAGGTTAAGTCTTGTCATTCAACACTAATCAAGAAAAAGAACAAAACCAAATCTTGTTCAAGATTACTGTTGGTTCCCCTGTGTTTATTAGTTTATTGGTTTATTTTATATCAAAAAGGTTTAAACTTGATGAGTGTCGGATCTAGAAAATTTTTAAAAAATCAACGTTTCATAAAAAAATTGATAACGAAATAGAAAAAACGTTGAAAAAACGTCAAATTTTACCAAAATTTACAAGCGAGGGCTACCCCTACTTGTTAAGTATATCCGCCCCTGAACTTGATGTTATTTATATGGTTAAAGTTTATAAAAAAATAATTTTTATTACCTATGGAGGATACCCCGGCGTTTATTAGTTTATTTCATGTCAAGAATCTTGTTGAAGATGAAAGCTTGGAAAAAAGTTGTAACTTGATGTTATTTATATGGTTAAAATTTATAAAAGTATATTTTTTTTTACCTATGGAGGACACCCTTGTGTTTGTTTATTAGTGAAAGATTGAAAAAGTTTTTTTTTTCTCTTCTTTTAACGGTCAAAGAATAAAAACCTGGCTACCTAGGGTAACCCAATAGCAGAAGACGACCTCACACTTCCGTGAATGAAGACAGTGCTGGGTAGCCCAAGCCACAATTTCCGGTTCGAAGGAAACACGTCACCTAAATACCCGGTTGGGTTCATATTCGAACTTGAGACATGTAGAGCTAAAACAGATTTTCTAGAAAAAAAGGTTGTAACTAGGGATGAGCATGATACCGGACTGGTGCCAAAATACTGGTACCAAAAAACGGAGAAAATGAGTATTAGTACCGATATTTACCGATAAATAGACCAAAATACCGGTATCGTACATGTACTGGTGCTGAAAAACGGAAAAAACTGAATACCGGTACCAACTATACCTGGTATGGTATGATATGATACTGGTATCTGGTATCAAATACTTATCCCTAGTTGTAACTTGATGTTATTTATATGGTTGAAATTTATATAAAAATATATACGCTTTTTTTATCTATGGAGGACACCCCTGTGTAACTGTGTTTATTAGTTTATTGAATTATTTCATGTCAAGAATCTTGTTGAAGATGCAAAGATTGAAAAAAGGTTGTAAATTTAAGTAATTTATATGGTTAAAATTTATAAAAATTATATTTTTTACTTATGGAGGCAGGCAGGCAGGGTCAGAACACAGAAATCACCATCATTATCTCTGTTTTTTTTAACCTGTTGGGAGGAATAAGCCTGTAAAGCCACTTTTGGGGTGGAACGTACTCTTGTTTGTTCTAAGAGGCATAACATAAAAACAAATTAAATAATATATTGTTCTTTTCATTTCTTTCTTTCAACTGATTGATAAAGGGGCTTGTTCTTCACACACCCCTAACTTATTTTCACACCCTTTAATATTGAGCTGTAGTTAAAGCGTGACGTTTTGATCCGGTTAACCAGACAAAGACTGACGGGTATCTGACGAATGTCAGTCTTTTGTCTGGTTGACAGGACTAAAACGCGGCTAAAGCTCGACGTTTTAGTCTGGTCAACAGACACGCGTCAATCTTTGTCTGATTGACCGAACTAAAACCCCGTGCTTTGGCCACAGCTCGACAATGCAGATTGTGTGAATAGACATAAGGGGTGGGACATGTCTATTCACACACCCCCAGTGTCGAGCTGTGGCAAAACCGCGGCGTTGTGGTCCGCTAAACCAGACAAATACTGACGGGTCTGTTGACCGGACCAAAACGCCGAGCTTTGGCCGCGTTTTGGTCCAGACAAAAGACTGACACCTGGTCAGTCTTTTGTCTGGTTGGCATGACCAAAACGCTGCCAAAGTTTGGCGTTTTGGTCAGATCAACAGACCCGTCAGACACCCGTCAGTCTTTATCTGGTTGACTGGACCAAAACGCCGCGCTTTGGCCACAGCTCGATACTGAGGGGTGTATGAATAGACAAAGTAGGTAGGTACAGTGTGTAGATAGCAAGATCCACATAAATAATCTATCTATATATGTATTTACAAACCAACAAAAGAGGGACCAAAAGCAACTTTTCATAAAAATTCTGAGACCAATGTATAGATCACTTTCAAATATAAACCAAACCCATACCCACATGCTCATAGACCCCAATTCACACACTCTCACCATTTTCAGGCCTGCAAAATGACCAAAAAAGCTTGCACCTTATAATCATTATAAAAAACAAAGCATGCACACCATTTGTTTGTTTAAATTCCCCACTGAATATTTTTTTAACAATTTCATTTCTTTCATACCCTTCATAGTTCATCCCCCCCCCCCCCCCCCCCCCCCCGCACTAAATATTTATAATGCTTCTAGTTTTTCATCTCACTGAGTTAAGATTTACAATCACAATGGCTGCTGTAATGCTTCTGCTGGTTGTACTGTGTGCTTTCATGGTGGTAAATGAAGCTTCATTGGCTGAATCTGACAAGATTTTGAGGTTACCTGGACAACCAACTGTTAAATTTCAACAATTTTCTGGTTATGTGACTGTAGATGCAAAGAAAAACAGAGCACTTTTCTACTATTTTGTGGAAACTGAAGTTGATCCAGTGTCAAAGCCATTGGTTCTTTGGTTGAATGGAGGTGAGAAAATTAAAAAAAATCAAAAAAATAAAAATAAAAAGAAATGAAACCCTGTTCAAGAATGATGAAAAAAGTTCAGATTTTTATGAAAAATATGTTTACTTTTTATAAAGTTTACATTTTTAAGCAAGTTGTTGAATGGAGGTGAGAAAAAAAAAATAAAAAAAAGAAATGAAATGAAACCCTGTTCAAGAATGATGAAAAAACTTCAGATTTTTGTGAAAATTATGTTCACTTTTATAAAGTTTACATTTTTAAGCAAATTAGTTCTCAATTATATTGTAGGCCCTGGATGTTCATCACTTGGTGTAGGAGCATTTTCTGAAAATGGGCCTTTTAGACCAAATGGTCAGGGGTTGATAAGAAATGAGTATAGCTGGAATACAGGTAAAGCAACTATATTTATGAATTTCAAGATACCCTTTTCAAGATTTTTAAAGAATTTGATAAAATTACATGTTTTTTTTTTTTTTTTTGAAAATTTTAGAGGCAAATATGTTGTATCTAGAGACACCAGTGGGAGTAGGGTTCTCTTATGATTCATCAAACTCATCTGCTTATGAGGTTGTAACTGATGCTATAACAGGTATTTCAGTTGCTTCTACTTTCTATACAACTATTAGTTTAGTTATTATGCTCTTTAATCTTTATGCCTTAAAAAGGTTTTTGATGAAAAGAAGTAGCCCTTTTTTAGGACCATAAAAAGGTGATCTTTTTAATGTTTATACCTTCAAAAGAACATTAAAAAGTTTTTCTCTTCATTTTCTTGCTATCTATAGATGCAGAAAAAAAAGGGTTCTTATTCTTCTTCTTTTATTTATTTTTTATTCTTTTTGCTTTTTGTAAATTCATTTTTTTTTTTTTGGAATTTTTTTTTGCTTTTTGAAATTTAAAGCTAGGGACAATCTTGTGTTCTTGCATAAATGGTTCTTGAAGTTTCCTCAATATCAGCAGAGGGATCTGTTCATTACAGGAGAAAGTTATGCAGGTAATCATTACATGATTTAACACAATATATATCCATTAATTTTCTTGAATTTTTCATTGGAAAATTTAGTTTTTTTTTTTTTTGAATATTTAATGCCAGGCCATTATATACCACAACTAGCAGAACTTATGGTTAAATTCAACAAGAAGCAGAAGATCTTCAATTTAAAAGGAATTGCAGTGAGTGTTTTAAAATGAATTTCTAATTCTTGTATTTTTTTATTATTATTTTATTTTATTGTTCCAAATCAGACAATTCTGTAGAACAGAAAGAACAAAAAGGACACATTTTCTTTATTCCATTAAATTAAAATGTAAAGGTTTGGCTTTTTAAATTTATAAATAAATATTGCTCAATTTGTACATCAAATTTTACAGAATTAATCAGCCAAAATAAATTGTGTTACAACTTAAAGTAAAATATTTGACTTTATAAAGTCAAACTGACTTTATTTTTCTGTGTTAATGTCAAAATGCAGCCAAGAAATCCAGTTTTGGAGTATGATCAGGATACTCATGTTAATTATACAACCACTAAGTACTGAGGTTGACTTTACAAAGTCAACTCATTCTAATGCATGTTTTATTTTTCTGTCTTGATGTCAAAATGCAGTTGGGAAATCCAGTTTTGGAGTATGCAACTGATTTAAACTCGCGGGCTGAGTTTTTTTGGTCTCATGGTCTTATATCGGATTCGACATACAAATTGTTCACTTCTGCATGTAATTATTCGCGCTATGTGAGTGAATATTATAGAGATTCGGTTTCTCCAATATGCGCGAAAGTTTATAGTGAAGTAAGCCGCGAAACCAGTAGATTCGTGGACAAATATGATGTCACTCTAGACGTTTGTATTCCGTCGGTACTCTCACAGTCCAAGATCATTGTCCCTCAGGTACATATTGTTTGCTAACAAATTGTATATCAATTACACAATTAAAAAAATGTTTTTTTCATAAAAAAATGCCCACTTGATTCTTAAAAAAATGTGGACATACATATAGAGCATTATAAAAGTCTTGATGTTATGTTGTGTTTGCTGCAGCAAGTAACCAAGAGGGTCGATGTTTGTGTGGAAGATGAAACCGTTAACTACCTTAACCGACGAGATGTACGTAGAGCGCTGCATGCGCGTTTGGTTGGAGTACGGAAATGGGATGTTTGCAGCAAGTAAGTTTCCGTATATCACTTTGCAGACCCGTTTCACTTATAGATATCTCATTCTATATTTATTTTTAAACTTTTTGACCCGTAAACAGCATCCTAGACTATGAACTGCTCAACATCGAGATACCTACAATCAACATTGTGGGATCACTCATCAAAGAAGAGATTCGCGTTTTGGTTTATAGGTAAACATGCATGTTCTTAATTTATTAAGTTTTTTATATGATCCGAGTATGCGTTATTGATTTTTGAGAAAGTTTAAAACACAAAAGTCCCTTGCGTAAGTGAGCTCACGCGACCAACCGTTAACGTGCGTAATTATGCATATAACATGCGTAATTAGGGTTGAAACAACCCATGCGTAATTTTGAGTTTAACATGCATAATTTTCATGTTTTTGTGGCATGCGGGTTTTGATTTTTTATAATGTGCGTAATTAGGGCAACCCATGCGTAATTATGCATTATAACATGCGTAATTAGACAAAAACATGCGTAACTATGCCAAGTTAATTACTATTGTGCCACTGCGTTCAACTGAAGACCTAGGGTAGGTCAGATGTGCGGTTGAGATGCTCACGTACACTTCGCACGATAAGGTGGTCTTGTACGTTAACCAGCCTCATTGATTTATTTTGTGATTTTTGTTTTCTGTATTTAATCTAGTGGTGACCAAGATTCAGTAATCCCATTGATGGGAGATCGGGCTTTAGTCAATCGACTTGCAACCGAACTGGGACTCAAAACAACCGTACCATATCGCGCTTGGTTCGAGGGGCAACAGGTAACAAACAAGTTATTACATATTCTCTTATCGCGTGTATAAACCGCATGCAATTAACACGAACAAAGAATATATATACATTTGTATTGAACGATTGATGAATATATGGTAATATATCAGGTTGGAGGGTGGACTCAAGTGTATGGGAACATATTCTCGTTTGCAACGGTACGAGGTGCGTCGCATGAAGCGCCATTCTCGCAGCCACAGAGATCGCTGGTGTTGTTTCGGTCGTTTCTAAAGGGAAATCCGTTACCCGAAACGTTTTGACAGTTGATAATATGCATAAATTATAATCTTGATTTGGCATTGTAAGTAAATTTTGTCATGATAACGGTAATCTGTAACTGAGTCAACCTCTTTTTTTGTTTTTTAATTTTTTTTTTGACTTGGAAATGTTGTGGAAATTGAAAGAACATTTGCAAGATTGCTTGAATGTTACCATGTTTTTGGTTGTGTAGATTAAATCTTTTTGTTAATTTAACGTCAACCGCGGTATAGACCGCGAGTTAAATGGCGGCGGGTTGTGTGTTAGTGGTGTTTCTGCTTATTATGTAGCTTAGTTAACAACGGCGGCGGCAATGTTTTAAAAACCGGTTTTTAATCGTACGAGATGGAGCTTAGAAACGGTTAAACCGGTTGTATCGGGTTATACCAGACGGGTTAACCGGGTTGACTAGACTAGTTAACCAGGATAATTTCTATAAAAATACAATTCCATAATCCAAAATCAATTTTTTAACAGAGTCTCATTATATAAAAGTCTACAATACGTTTACGGTATTAGAATGTTGAATGCATCAAGTTTCCGATCACTTAAAAGATAAAATTCACAATATTTTAAAATTGAAACTCAAAATTTTCCATTGGATTAAACTGGTAGCCCATATAAACCGATATTATCAGATATACCGGCGGTTTGAAGACTATATCGGAACCATATTTTTACCGGGCTCAACCGTACCAGAACAATAAACGGTAGAACAATAAACGGTAGACGGTTTAACTGGTATTACCGGCCGGTTCGAACTGATATTTAAAACATTGGGTGGCGGTTCGAGGTGGTGGCCACCTGACAACGGTGGTGGACTGGTGGTTGTGTTAACGAGGGATAATAAATTTTAGAGAGAGAGAGTAAAAGAATGTGAAGAGAGAGAAAGTAGATCGGTTTCAATGTTAAAGAAAGCGTATGGCGTACAAGCAACGTTATGGGCCGCGATAACCGATTTTCAAATAAAATATATTTTACACTTTACTACCCTAAAGTTGCCAAGTTTGAAAGACTTGCATGAATTAGAGATTAAGGTTGAATAAATGATAAGCATCTTTGTCATAAGTTCTACTATAATTCACCTAAGGTTTGGAAAAATAGAACAAAATACTAGAACTATATAATATTCAGCCTCTAAGACCAACCGATATCGTTTGTTATTCCTGTTAAGGGTACGCTGCTCACGAATTTGTTTTCTGAACGAGCATAAACGAATGAGCACAATCTTTGTTCATGTTCGTTCATTTAACTAAACGAGTTAAGAAACACCAAGTCTAAACCGATGGATTTATCCTTGTGGGAGTGGTTCGTCAATAATTGTTAATCTTTAATCTTTCCTTGACGACGTTCGGAGTATAATCTGCAAAACAAAACACCGTGAGACTCGTTACAAGGAGGAGAGGTAGGGGATTCTCCTTGTAACCACCCCCACATAAATATTGTTTAAAAAGCGTAAACGAGTGTGTGTTAAGAGTAAGAGAGTGAAAGAGCCGATCTTTAAACCTGTGGTTAAAGGCTGATATTTATAGTTGAAGAGTATGGAGAAGGAAAGGGGTTGATGGGCTGGCCATCACCAATAATGAGTATTATTTTTATCTCCTCTGACACGACCGTAGTGATTGTAGAGGATATAGACGTTGGCGTACGGTGATTGGAGCCACGTGGCCTGACGGTTGTCCTTGTTGTCGAGTTTGTCACCAGTTGTGAGTGGTGATTATGGAGAAGTAAACGACGCAACCTGATTGGTTCCACATCCTTATCCTTTTGTATTTCGTGTCTCCTACACGATTGGCCATCGTGGGAGTTGTTTGGTCAGGGCTTGGCGCATGCTGATTGGCTATAACTCCTGCCATTTGTACTATTGTACTTGTCTTAGCTTTCGTTGCGCTGCATGCGCCGGTCTGGGACTGCTCGCATGCTCTTGTTAAGGCTAAGTATTAGTTTGTTGAGTCTATATACAGTCTTTTGCTCATGTCTTTGGATGCCTTGCGCAAGATTTGAGACCATACTCCTTCAACGAGCGAACTTGTTCGTATTTGTTCATTTATTAAACAAACGAACACAAATGAACTTTCTATCGAATGTTTCTCCAATTGTTCGGTTTGTTTACAGCCCAAGACATAATCTATAAATGATACGATGATAGATCAGTTCATGGACCTATAATGCTACAAATCAACATTTAGGGGGCTTTTAAGCCAACTTACGAAACACCAGGGTAGTTTCTGCCATCAACCCCTAAAAAACTCAAATACCACCACCACGGACCGTCGTAAATAACCGGTGATTAACCGACATCAACCTTCTGCAACCCTTTCCGATCAACCCAAAAAAACGGAAAAAAAAAACGAACATAAAAAAAGGCTTCAAACGGTTTTCAAATTCAAATCAACAATGGCGGCCAGTGAGACCAAAGATGACCTATACGCTCTCTCTCTTCAGGCAATTTTCTCAACTTTTCAATATGTTTTCATCATTCAAATCTCATTTTTTGATTCGAATTCGCACGATTGCTGACGTGTACGTTTGATTGCGGTAGATCTAGGGTTCTACATTGCACCGTAGCCCTAATTATTCATTTATTCGTTTAATTTACGTAATGTATGTGTAATGTGTGTGTGTGTGAATATGCAGAAGGATGATGATGACAAGTTTAGGGAGTTTGATTTTGGATTTGATGATACTGATGCTCCTCTGCCGCTTACTGTTGCCTCTCGTGTTTGTTCTTCAACTTTTTTTTAATTTTTGTTATTATTTATTGAAAAGTAGATATGAATCTGTGCCCTAAATGCTGCAAATTAGTAAAGTTTATCGTTAATCGTCCGGAATTATATCAAATGGAGGGAGTATTACGTGTTTATGTGTATGATGCACTGGACACGTTCTTTTTGGAACTAATTTTATGTTGAGAACTGCGAGAATCGTGTAAAATAGATGTATGTGGTGTATTAATGATTTAGTGAGATGGTTGCGTAGGCAGTTGTTTAAGTGTCTTCTGTATCACGGTTTAAGGAAAAGGTATTTAGTTTTTGTTATAAGTTTTCGAAAAATAGACATGAATTTGTGCCCTAAATGCCCAAATTGTGTCAAATGGAGGGAGTATTATGTGTTTGTGTGTATGATGTATTGGACGCGTTGTTTTCGGAAGTATTCTTTTGTTGAGAAATGCGAGAAGCCGAAAATCACGTAAAATAGATGTGTGTAGTGTATATCAATATGATCTAGTAAGGTGGTGGTATAGGCGGTTGTGTAAGTGTCTTATGTATCATAGTTAAAGGAAAAGGTATAAGTATGTTATGTGGTTCTTGGGTTCTTGCAGTTCTCTAACATTTTTTTAATTTTTTAGTTTATTTTGTGATAGTGTTGGTAACGTTTTTTGAAAAGTAGACATGAATCTGTGCCCTAAAGGCTGCAAATTAGTGATGTTTATTGTTAATTGTTGGAAATTGTGTTAAATAAATGGAGGGAGTGTTATGAGTTTCAGTACCAATATTATGTTGAGAATTGCTAGAAACTGCATAAAAGTGATAAACGTTTGCACGTAGTGCGTTGATGATTTATTGAGATGTTTGGGTAGGCGGTTATGTAACTGCCTTCTGTATCACATTTAAAGCAGAAGGTACAAGTGTGTTATGTGGTTCTTGCAATTCTCAACGTTATGATGATTCTGAAACGAATGTCTATCTGTGATGCACTGACTTAATTGGTTAAATGATCCTTTGGTTTATTGGTTAATGCAGGTATTGTACATGTTAGGTGATATAGCAGCGGGTCCCGCTTTTCGGTTTACTCAATGGTTGGAGTTAGTTAGGAAACGGAGTGGTAAATACAAGTCATCTGGATTCCCTCGTCGCCCTCAGAGACTTGATGGCATGCTCTTAAGGTCACTTTTTCATTTTCCTTCATTGATGTTGTGTTTGATTAATTGTTAGGAATTGACTTTTTGGAATCACAAGTTAACTTGTGTCGTATGATAGGAATCTTGATTGTGATCATTGCCATTCAGTGCAGGGGATTTAAGCTTGGATTTAAAAAAGCTTCCGTCTTTTGAGCAAGTTACAGATGTTAGTTTGTGGGAAAGGCTCGGTAAGGCTGCGATGTTGGACATCGAGTCAAGCTCGTTCTCATGGAATATGCTTTCTTCACTTCACCACACTGAACATAGCAGCAGCACTGAACAATCTGAGGATGATATGAATAAAGCATTAGAGGTATGTGTTCTTTCAATTGTGATCGTAAATCGGATCTTTAGATTTACTCCCTGTGTGTTTGTCAAGTACAGGTAACAGTCAATTCAGGCGGAGTTGTATACTTCGCACTATTTAACCATAACGAGAGTGGCGAGTTCGTTCCCAAAGAATCAGCAGCTGTTATCAAAATCGCATCTTCTAGAATGGCGACACAATCAGAACGACTCGGCTATGAATTCGCAAAATGGCTTGGTGTCAGAACTCCACAAGTTATTATAACTTCTTTACTTTCCTTTTACCAGATTTACCATCAGTTAACATGTTAAAAATTCTTAATGCACCGTAACTTGTACAGGCTAGAGTGATTCACAATTGTAGTCCTGAGTGGTTACAAATTAAGGAAGCTGCGGAAAAAGCAAGAGAGGCTGCGGTTTCCGATGGTGATGAAGTCGGTGAAGTGACGTGCTCAGAACTTCTAGAAGCCCTCGAGCTCAGCCGATGCCTTTACTTGATGAAGTACGTTTTAGTCATTACTAGCTAGTCCTGTACTTTATAGGTTACCATGAAACATCCTTCGTAGTTTTACCAGATGTGCGGTTAAGTCCGTTAAAAGTATTTATGTGGTTGATTCTGTCCTCGAAGAATTTGTCTTGAGTGAGACGAAACTTTTTGAGGACTGAATCAACCTCGGAATATTTTAGGGACTTAACCGCATATTTCGGTGAAAGCATGTAGGGTTTCAGTGGGATAGCCCTTTTTTTTCTTTCTATATCTAGTCTGATGTGGTAATAAATTAATGAGTAAAATGCCATTTTCATCCCTGAGGTTTGGCCAAATTTGCGACTTTCGTTCAAAGGTTTGTTTTTCCGCATTTGGATCCAAAAGGTTTGAAATATTGCCATTTTCATCCAGCTCATTAACTCCATCCATTTTTCTCCGTTAAGTTAGGGGTATTTCCGTCCTTTTTGTTAACTTAAAGGACAATTCGTTCTTTTTCACTTTATGTAAAAAGACCGAATACCCCTGAAAAAGACCGAATTGCCATTTAAGTTAACAAAAAAAGACAGAAATGCCCCTGATTTAACGGAGAAAAATGGATGGAGTGAACGAGCCGGATGAAAATGGCAAGATTTCAAACCTTTTGAATCCAGTAGCGGAAAAACAAACCTTTGAACGAAAGTCACAAAACTAGCCAAACCTCATGGACGAAAATGACCTTTTACTCTAATTTAAACTTAGGTAAAGTTATGTGAATAACCATTTTGACTATATTTCATTGACAAAGTTTCTAGAAATATATTAATTACGCCGTTACAAAATCTTTTGATAGAAGAAAATCAATAACGGACACGTGGCATGTTTTGATTGGATGTAATCATTTGTATCAAACTGATTAATATAAAGAGAAACAATGCAGTTATGTGCATGGATCCCCCCTTTTGGAAAACTCAAGTGCATTTCAGACACAAGAAGCTGCAGAAAAGACGGCGGCTGCCCTTGGCCGAATCTTGATGTTGGATCTCATAATAAGAAACGAAGATCGGCTTCCATGTCGTTATCTGAGGTGGCGAGGTAATCCTGCAAATCTATTATTAGCAGACAAAATGGCGACTGCAAATCGAGATGCATTAGAAGAAGCTTTTGATTCCGCTATTAATCGATATAGACCGAGGGTAATTCGCGCTCTCCAGAAGGAACGAAGATCAACTTCTGTCGATTGCCGAATGAGTACCGATGATTCAAATTTATCGTCGAAAAGCTTTCATCGTTCCGACAATACATTATGTCCTATACCTAATGAAAAAACGTTAAAAAGACAAGTTACAATTGATCCGATAATAACCGATTTCGATGTTGTGGCTATTGACTCTGGTGTCCCTCGCCGACCGCCAGCTGGCAAACGTTCACACGATCAAGAAAACTATCCGAAGCTTGTTGAACTCCTGATCAACAGTCCTGAATATGCGTCACATCTGTTACACGAAATGACTATCGGGAAATTAGGATTTCCTACAGAAGCATCTTCTGAAACTTCCGGCAATAATTCACCTTTTATTAAAGATATGATCTCCGTCATTCATGAATTCAGAACCGGATTTCGTGCGGCCCTGATGGATTTACAGGGTTTTCGTATATTTTTACTAACACTTCACCAAAAACTGGATAGTTTGTTGAGGAGATTTATGAGTATTATAGATAAAACATTGAGTGGTGATTTTGATAAAGAAGATTTGATGATATTTGAGTCACATTCACAGTCACATTCTGCACCTTGTGTTTCTCCACAAAGTAAGGGTAGCCAAATAGATTCGAGTGATACCGATTTGCAGAAAACAGCTCAAAAAGCATCATCATCTTCAGGATGCAAAGAAAATTTAGACTCAATTACTCCAATGTCCCGTGATTCTTCTTCTTCACATGGAAAGTCTAATAAAGCGTATGCAGAACCATTGCGTACCATGCGCATCACCTCAAAGCTGCGTGATTTCCACAAATATGCTAAGGTTTTTACTTTTTCATTGATGAGTTAAGAATCCATGTTTGTTTTCGGGTCATGTTTCGTTTCTAATGGGTCTAAAAGGTAAAATTAGGGGTGGCAATGCATGTCAGGTTCAGGTTGACAGGTTCTTATAGCTCAACACGAACTTGACCCAATTACTTAATCATGTCGAAAAGTTTGTCCCTAGCTCAGACATATGTAACCCGCGTAACCTGGCTATCTAAACAGGTCAAACACATTGACGAGTTATATTGCTTGTAAACATGCTGGTTAGGTAACGGATTGTAAATGGGTTGCCGGGTCGAATTTTTTATTTTTGTTAAAACTATAAGAGTAAAATGCCATTTCGTCCCTGAGGTTTGGCCAGTTTTGCGCCTTTCGTCTTAAGGTTTGTTTTTCCGCATCTGGATGTTTGAAATCTTGCCATTTTCATCCGGCAAGATTTCCAACCTTTTGGATCCAGATGCGGAAAAACAAACCTTTGGACGAAAGTCGCAAAACTGGCCAAACCTCAGGGACGAAAACGGGTTGGTCATGTCAACCTGAACCTGACCTGTTGCGAACCTGTTTATCCCAACCCTAACCTTTTTCGTGCTTTTGTATGCGGTCAGGAATTGCCACTCCTTGGTAAAATTATAAAATAGCGTATACTGAAAAAGGTTAAAAAGTCGCTCATTGTGTACTTTTAATGCATAAACCTACTACATCATTTGATTCAATAAGCTATATTATTACTGTGATAATGTAATATACATAATCATCTTTGATACAGATTATTTTATTTATCTGTTGATCTTTCTTAGGAAGATGCTGAACTAAACAAAGAACTAGAGCAATGGAACGAATTGCTAAAAAACGAAGCCGTAAAGCTATGTCAAGAGAATAATTTCAATTCAGGGTTTTTCGAGGGCAACGAGAGTAATTCTGTTGTTGATGCTTATGAATTGAAGGTAATATTTCCGAACTATAAAAACATTATCTTCTTAATAACACGTTTCCAGTCTATTTACTTATTTTTGTTTGTTCCATTTACAGCTTAGGCTTGAACATATCCTTGAGAGGATATCGTTAATTTCCGACGCCGGAAACACGGAAAAACCGTCATTAGTTACGAGTAGCCTATTCATTGGTGGTGCATTAGCTGCAAGATCTGTTTACACATTGCAACATATAGGGATTAGACATATACTGTGTTTGTGTTCTAATGAAATTGGACAGTCTGAATCTCAACGAACTGACTTATTTGAGTATCGAAACTTCTCGGTAAGTTATAAAAACTTATTTTTTTGTTTTACCGGTTTGACCCATTAAAGATCGAACATATCCTTAATCGTCACATTAAGATTCACTTATAATTTGCTATGATTAACAACAGATTGGTGATGAAGAAGATTCGAACATCAGTGAGATTTTCGAAGAAGCGCATCAATTTATTGATGCCGTTGAACAAAAAGGTGGTAAGGTTTTGGTTCATTGCTTTGAAGGAAGAAGCAGGAGCTCAACGGTTGTTCTTTCTTACTTAATGATGAGGAAGTAAGTTATCACAAGTTTTATTATTTAGAGATGTTTGATTGAATCACAGTAACAGTTTTGGATAATCACCTATGAAGTAAAATTACTTATTGAACCTTAATTTGTGAGACATTTCACAAATCAATTATAATTTTTTTCCATAAAATGTCCTTTTTGATTAATTTAAAACAATTAATTCTTCAATAATCAGAATTTATCAAATGGACAATATTTATTATTACAACTTTATATGACAACAGCACACTAAAGCAATAGTTTCTGCAACCCGATTTATAATTCTATTGATTCAACATCACATAGTCACTTCGTTGTATTATCTAGATTTTATAGAAGGAAAATTGGATTTAAATAATCCCCGTATTTAGTTCCAACTAACGAAATGTTTTGTGACAGTCCCAACTTTTAATCTATTTTCCCCTAACGAGCTTTTTCTAACTGAGGTCTAACCCCGTTAGTTTTTTGGCTGGCCTGGACGGTTTATGTGGCAAAAAAAGTCAAAAGTTTTGATGATGTGGACTGCCTATGTGGCAAAAAGTAAAAACTTTTGATGACGTGGACTGTGCTTATGTGGCAAAATTTTGATGACGTGGACTGCTTATTTGACAAAGTTTTGATGATGTGGACTGCTTACGAGGCGGCCACGTCAGCAAAAAACTAACTATGTTAGAAAAAGCTCGTTGGGAGAAAATAAGTTAAAAGTTGGGACCGTCACAAAATGTTTCTTTAGTTGGGACTTTGCTGCCAATAGGTAATAGCCGAGATTTTTTAAGTCCAATTTTCCCATTATAGAATTAGTCATATTTATGCTTGTGGTGGTTTGTGAAGGAAGTACACATTACTGAAAGCATGGAATACCTTAAGACGAGTACACAGGCGAGCACAACCGAATGATGGATTTGCAAGGGCGCTTTTGGAATTAGACAAAAACTTGCATGGTAAGGTTTCGATGGACTGGCAACAGAAAAAGCCCGCGATTAAGGTGTGCCCGATATGTGGGAAGAATGCGGGCTTAAGCAGCAGCTCACTGCAGCTTCACTTGCAAAAAACGCATAAGAAATTGTCGTCGGGAAGTGTAGACAGTGCCATGACTATGGAGATACAAAAGGTTTTAGAGGCACTCAATATTACACACAGACAATCTCATTCCAGTGATTGATTGGTTGGTTGATGATAATGTATGTATAAATGGAATGTTGTTTAAACCCATGTATTTGGTAGTCAGAATAATGTTGTAAACTGCAATATTATTGTATCTATAAACTTTTATAAATTAAAAATGCATAAAAATACTTTGCATGCTATTTGCTTTTTGTTTACATGATAATTTGTTCTTATTATGTGGGGTCTAGGGATTAAATCAGCTATTACAATGGATTTTGATCACAACAGATTGTAATATATAATAAATATAATATAATATAATGTACACTATTAGACTCTTTATTTGTAGTACTTTCACACTCGCTGCCACATCAGCTCAAAAGGGCGTGAAACACCGCTCCGTTGGGGCATGATGGTGGTGGGTGGGACGAGTCACTAGCACGGGGCAAGGACGTGTGTGGAATTAATTTTATCACCCAGCCAAAACTTACCACGTTAACATTTAAAAAAAGTAGAACTTTATTAAAATCACTACACACAATATTAGTATAGTGAATGTGTAGTGAAACTACTACCTATTGGACTGATGTGTATCAAAGTTAGTTGTCAAGTAACGGTGATCTGTTAGCTGGTTGTTAGTCGGTTAGAAAGTCAATTAGTCAAAGATCTGTTGTATAAATAGGAGAACTTGTATTGTAAAGAGGGCATTCAGAAACCAATAATAACTCTCTCTCTCTCTATCTTCTTCACTCAATCCTATTAACTAACTTTCGGAATCTTTTTCGTAAGTTGCCTGAGCGTTAATGGTGTTCAACCATTGAAGATTCAATTTTGAACACGATACCACATCAGTGGTATCAGAGCTCTGATATCCTCGGAATTGCAGCAATCCAACATTGCGACCACAAGAAACATGGCGAAACGACAAGTGTTGAACACCATTAACGCTCAGGGAACTTATGGAAAAGATTCCGAAAGTTAGTTAATAGGATTGAGTGAAGAAGATAGAGAAAGAAAGTTATTATTGGTTTCTGAATGCCCTCTTTACAATACAAGTTCTCCTATTTATACGACAGATCTGTGACTAATTGACTTTCTAACCGACTAACAACCAGCTAACAAATCACTGTTACTTGACAACTAACTTTGATACACATTACCTATGGGGCATTAATGTGACAGGCCAATGATCTAGTGGTGGTGGAGTGTTAAGGGAGAGACCTGGTGTTTTAAGTGATCCAGGTTCAATTACTGCCCCCTAACATTTTGTTTTTGCGGCACCTGGTGATGATGGAAGACTAGGCGACAATTGCTAGTTCGATCCTTGAACTGAGCGGGTTTTACCTCACCGTAATGTCGTACCTTCGAGCGGGTGTTCACGGGCTTCGGTCCTAGGTGAGGGTTTTCCTCGGTTCAGAAGACGAGTGTATCCCGATGTGGTGAATTTCGTCAGTAGCCCATTTGAAGGATTCATTGGCCGTTCAAACAAAATAATGTATGAACTTATGCACACATCATTGATAAAGATTATCCCCTTGATCATAATAAGCAAAAAAGATAAATCCACTTAGTTTCATTTCACAAGATTAGACTTTGTTTAGATTACTTAATAACAAATCACCTGTTCAAAGTAATTGAATTTTATATATACAAAAAGTATGTATTTTATAAACATTTTGGTCAAACAAGACTTTCTATAAAAAGAATATTGTAGTTAGAAACTGAGGTAATTTAGCCATTTGGTCAATAATGACTTGGTAATTCATAATTCATATAGCAAGTCATCATAAATATCAAACAATCACATAATTGATTCACATTCAGATCAAAGTAAAAAAAACAGTTAATTAGTTTTATAATCTGAATACAACTAATCAAGTGAAAGAACAACTGAACATCATTTCATCATGCCCAGAATGTGAAAACAAAGATTAATGATGAAATTACATTAATATCCCTAAACTCACCCTCAATCCAGATATCACGATCCCATATACCCTCTGCCTCTATTACCTCTTATGATGTTGCAGTGTTTAAAACACCGAGTCCGAGCGAAACAAAATAATCAAATCAAAACCCAATGACGCGACCAAGGTAAAACGTCGAAACTTAAACTACAATCGGTTCAGGTAACAACTCCTCTAGCGGGGCTCCACCGCTAGCATTCAAAACCGTCACGTTACCGTCTGAATCCACATCCACAATTACCGAATCGCCCTCCTTAATCTCGCGTGCAAGCATCTTTTCCGCCATACTATCCTCTAAAAGCCTCATTATCGCTCTCCTTAACGGTCTAGCACCGTAACTAGGGTTATACCCTTCTTCCACAACTCTATCCCTAAATCTCTCTGTAACTTGAAGTTCGATTTCTTTACCCTTTAACCGTTCAAAGACTTCCTTCAACATTATATCGGCTATTTCTTTGACTTCCAGTTTAGTCAACTGTCTAAACACTATCATGTCATCCAGTCTGTTTAAAAACTCCGGCCTAAAATACTGTTTAAGTTCTTCCATAACTAAACTTTTGATTCGGTTGTAACTGCTATCTTTCTCGTCGTAATCGAGATCAAACCCAATTCTCCTTCCACCCTTTTCGATCACGCTACTTCCGACATTTGACGTCATGATTAAAAGTGTGTTCTTGAAGTCAACCGTTCGACCTTTGCTATCGGTCAACCGTCCATCTTCAAGAATCTGAAGCATCATGTTGAACACATCGGGATGAGCCTTTTCGATTTCGTCGAATAAGACTAAGGTGTAAGGGCGGCGACGGACTGCCTCGGTCAACTGACCACCTTCGGTGTAACCGACGTAACCGGGCGGTGAACCAATGAGTTTCGAAACGGTGTGTCGTTCCATGAACTCGCTCATGTCGAGACGAATCATGGCTTCTTCGGAACCGAAATAGTAGGTGGCTAGTGATTTTGCAAGCTCAGATTTTCCAACACCGGTGGGTCCGGAGAATATGAAACTTGCTATGGGACGGTTAGGGTTTTTGAGACCGACACGGGCTCGGCGGATGGCTCGGCTAATGGCTTTGACAGCTTCATCTTGACCGATGATTCGTGTGTGAAGGGTGTCTTCCATTTTGAGAAGACGGTCTGACTCATCACTGCTGACTTTTTCGACGGGTATTCCGGTCCATGTGGAGACGATATGTTGAATGTCGGCTTCTGTCACTGTGGGGCCCTCGTCACCTGCTTCACTCTCGGCTTTACTCATCTCCTTGTTTTTATCTATTAGAGTCGATATTTGAAGCTTGAGGTCCATCTCTTTATCTCTGAGCTCACCTGCCTGTTCCAAAGTCAAAGTCAATGAAGTCAAACTTATTAAGAAACGTTCCATAACATTGAGTTAATGAACGGAGCAATTACCTTTTCAAAGTCTTGACCACAAACAGCTTCGTTTTTCTCTTTCGTAATCTGTCTAAGCTCTTTCTCTAGCTCTTTAGCTTCCTCAGGTAACTATTTCAGACACCAGAAAATAGGGGTGAGCAGAAAACCGAAAAAACCAATTTAACCGAACCGATAAAATAACCTGAACCGCACAAAAAAGCGAAAATAACTGGACCGAAAAACCGAACCGAAATTTGCGGTTCAGTTACGGTTTTGCATTTTTATAAAAAATGAACCAAATAACCTAAAAATCAATTTTTTTTAATTTTTGTTGTATATTGATTTAGGAATTATTAATTGTATTCTTAAAACTTAAGTATTTATAATGAGAACATTAACATGTTTATACATCATTTAAATGCTTTATCCATTGCCTACAATAAATAACAAAATTTAACATAAAAACTAAATGATTTTCGAAGTATTATAAAAGAAACTGTCTTAATAAAAACTTTAAAGAAACATTATAATAGATTAGAAGATTAGCTTTATTAGAACAATACTAATTAAAAAGATAAAATATATTAACTTAAATGTAAACATCTAAGAAAGATTTTTGAACTTTGGATTATACTTTATATTTTGAATCTTACGTAATTTGTTCCAAAAACCGAAAAAACGAACCGAACCGTTGCTAAAACCGAAAACCGAACAGTTTTCAAAAATTGAAAACCAAACTTTCGGTTACGGTTTTACCCACAAACAGAACCGAACCGTGCACACCCCTACCAGAAACACTAAGTTAGCCAATGAAAAATCAATTACAAAGACGGAAATTTCGTTTAACTTCAAACAAGAAACAATAGACAAAAATTTAACAAATATACGAACCTGTGCATGACGAAGTCTAACACGAGATCCAGCTTCATCAATCAAATCGATTGCTTTATCAGGAAGAAAACGATCACTTATATATTGATGTGACAACTCAGCAGCAGCAACTACAGCATCATCAGTATAACGAAGCTTATGATGAATTTCATATCTTTCTCTAAGCCCTCTTAAAATTTGTATTGTTTCTTCAACAGAAGGCTCGGGCACCTTAACCGGTTGAAACCGTCTCTCTAATGCCGGATCTTTTTCAATATGCTTTCGGTATTCATCAAGTGTTGTAGCCCCAATGCACTGTCACAAAACACACACCAATTAAATAACTTTTTTTAAATAATTCAAACACATGACAGGTTATTAATGACGGAAATAATAACAATAATATTATGGGTTACCTGTAATTCACCTCTAGCGAGAGCGGGTTTTAATATATTTGCAGCATCAATAGCTCCTTCTGCTGCTCCGGCTCCAATAAGAGTGTGAACTTCATCGATAAAAAGAATTATATCATCACTTTGTTTTATTTCTTCCATTAGCTTTTTTAGTCGTTCTTCAAACTCCCCACGATATTTTGTTCCGGCAACAAGAAGACCCATATCTAGAGTTATCACCTGTATATATTAAAAAAAAAAAAGAAACCGTTTTAAACATTTTAATAACAAACACACGCAACCCCTTATAATCAACTACATGAATATAAGTCATGATAGGTACCGATAATATCGGTGATATTGATCGATATTTCACCAATATATCCGATATTTGACACATATATATCACCAATATTTCCTATATCAGTACCTTTCTTCTTAGTTCTACCATACGTCTTTCTTCTTATTGCTGCTATTAATGTTTTAAGTCATAATTGTCAAATGTCGGTGTTTTAAGTCATATACGGTTCTTACTTGCTACAGTTGTGTTTTGCAAGTTGCAAAAGGTTAATTCGTGAATGGTAGAAGAGTGCACTGAATTGTTAGTGTTAGATACCTAGATATATATATATATATATATATATATTAGGAACCACCCTTTATTGCGAGAACCGCGATAACCAATGTGAACACAACCAAAAATACCTTAAAAAATCTAAAAAACAAACAAATTTTTTTTTTTGACATTTTTTATGAAAAAAACGCTATTTTTTGTCACAAAATAAAAATGTTTTTTTTGCTTACGAAAACAAGTATGTTTTTTAGGTTTGTGTGTGTGTGTGTGGGGGGGGGGGGGTAGGTTTTTTTAGGTTTTGGGTGGTGGTGTAGTGGGTTTACTTTTGTGTTCACATTGGTTCTCGAGGTTCTCACGATAAAGGTGGTTCTCGCATCTCAAAGCATATATATATATTGCATGATATTAAAATTACCGATATCCCACCATGATAACCTATATCTCAAATATCGCTCCTTGACCGATATCTGATATTTTACCGCATTAACTGCTTAGGACTCACCTTCTTCCCCTCAATGGTTTCGGGGACATCACCGTTCGCAATCCTTTGCGCAAGACCTTCTGCAATGGCTGTCTTCCCGACACCGGGCTCTCCAATCAGGCACGGATTATTCTTCGTTCGGCGTCCCAAAATCTGAGTGACCCGTTCGATTTGCGGCTGCCTTCCAACCACCGGATCCAACTTACCCTAAAAAGAAGAAATAAATTGAAGACTTTAAATTAAAAAAATCACCGAAATAAACCATTCGGCAACCTACCTCCTCAGCTAGCTTCGTTAAGTTCGTTCCGTATTCCTCGAGCGTTGGCATCTTGCTTCCGGAGGTACCACCTCCGACACCTGCACCGACAGCTTCGGCACTCTCACCAACCATTCGAATCACCTACTCATAAATTTGAAAAAGAAATGATTAGATTAAGAAATTATAAAAAAGGATTAAGACTTTGAAAAAAGATATTAGGCTTGCCTGAGTGCGAATGTTACTAGGGTCAGCTCCTAAATTCTCCAGAACACGAGCCGCAACACCATCACCTTCTCGAAGCAAACCGAGTAGCAGATGCTCCGATCCAATATGGTTGTGACCTAAAAATATTTACATAACAAAATTAAATAGGTGCAATTAAAGAGAAATCTAATATATAAATGAATAATAATGCTAATAAAAATACCAAGTTGGCGGGCTTCCTCTAAAGAGAGCTCTAAAACGCGTTTAGCTCGAGGAGTAAACGGGATCTCAACAGCAACAAACCCGCTACCCCTACCAATAATTTTCTCAACTTCTACACGTGCATCTTTTAAATTAATCCCCAAAGATTTCAAAACCGTAGCAGCAATACCAGTTCCCTCACCAATAAGCCCGAGTAATATTTGCTCGGTGCCAACAAAATTGTGACCTAAACGACGTGCTTCCTCTTGTGCAAGCATAATTACTTTTATAGCCTTCTCTGTAAACCGCTCGAACATAGCTTTTGGAACAATACGGGTAGCCCGTTTCGATCGAAAAGATGTCGATAAAGAAACCTTGGAATGGAAATCTTGGCCCGTCTTATTCATAATGCTGTCTAAAGCGTTGGACCCACGCAACCCTGAAAAGGTTCGCATTCTCATGGGAGGTGCGTACGAACATGACATCATTTTAACGATTCTTTTAGCCTTCCCGGTTCCGTTTCTATGAAGCTTTCGTTCATGGTCAAACGAAGGAAAGCAGGCGGCGTGAATTAGTGACCCGGCCATAGCTGCAACCATAATGAATAATTAGTTATACCGGTTTCACAAAGTATCTTGCATAACACAGTTAAACAAGACTACACACAAGCATGCAAATCACATATATTTCTATGAACTTCCCGATCTTCATATAATCGTATATGTTATGCACATAAAGCTGCAAAAGAACCACCTCTATTTCACAAATTCAGAACTATTACTAGCTTTTAAATACTGAAGTAAAAGAAGAAGGCCATTAAGTCAGAAAAGAATCAAGAGAGACAACGTCTTTGTTTGTGTTTTATTACCAGCTAAAGTTCTTTACATGGAACTTAAATGTCTTTCTTGAACCAGTCAATTCATAACTTAGTTTTAACTTTTAATAAACAAGAGGCGAAGCGCTTTTTGCAAGCAAGGTGTAAGATGTTTATACATATCTCATAGATTTTTAGCATCTCCAACATTTAGCTACAAAAAGCTTTATACGTCACATAATACATAAATTACCTACTTGTACAACCTAGAAACCTATATATACAACATTCCTGTCGCGCCTCAGGCAGCTTTTGAGCGAAAAGATCGCGCCTCAGCTGCGCCTTATGTAGTAAAAAGCATGAACCCTCGCCTCAAGACACACCCTTTTAAAACCATGATTCACAACCCTTACTGCACATATTCTAAAAATGCTCTAAAACACAACACTTTCTTTCAAAAACTTAATCTGTAAAGAAGGTAATGGCGAAAAGATTATACCGCAAAGTCAAACAGGAGGTCAATCACAACTTATGGCCTCTAAGTTCATAACTTACAAGCTCATCATATCACTAAAACAACAGGTAATCACTACATAAAGATGCTCCAAATTACTTCCATTAAACCATCACATAAACAATAAACAAACAATTAATAAAAAAAGTTTCTTTTTCTACAAGAAATCAAGAAAAGCAATCACTTTCTCTACAAACAAAATAAAACATTCCACCATACGTCAGATTACGTCACAATCATACCGTAGCTACACAAATGCATATGTAAATATGTAACAAATGGGAATTAGGTCAAACAACTTCATTTGGAATCAGATAAAAGATATTGAAGAGAAGAATGAAGTGAATCAAGAGGTGGATACTTTACCGGAGGATTAGAGGTCGATGTGAGTGAAATTTTTTAGGGTTTTGATGGGGTTTAGTGAAGAAGATGATGCTAGAGATGATGTAGCCGCCAGTCTATGGGATGATAAGGTGCACCTTCGTGTACAGAAAGAAAGAAAGAAGGTTGCACCGGCCGAATTGATTTGACCCTCGTTTGGTGTGTTTTTAGTTTTTTTTTTTTTTATATTTTTGTTTTGCTAAACCCTAACTTTGTAATCTCCACGTTTTTATTCGCTTATTTTTAAAAATATAAGTTTTTATTATTGTTGTTGTTTATTTTATTATGTTTTAGTTGTAGTTGATTTATTGATGATTTGGTAGTAATTCCAAATTCAACGTTGGATTTAAATTGATTTAAAGTCGGTGTTTTTTTTAACGATGTATAGTTAAGATGATGCTAATCGGGTTAGTAGTTAGTATCATAAAGTTAGTATTAACATTTCATGTTGCCTAGATTTGAACCTAGGACCTTCAAGATAAACAAAACTTCCCACCTCCCCTTGACCACTAGGCCAAGAGATTATTGGTTGGAGTCAATGTTTTTTAATGTTAAATTTTTTTTAATGAAGGTTAAAAAAACTTACGATTTTTCTAACTCCTAAGTGAAATCACGGCAAACTTCACATGAGGTGATTGCATTGGTTGTGGCATGGGTCCTACACACAAATCCACAGATTGCAGACTCTGCCAGTTACCACCTATGATGCACGGGGACGCATGTTTAGAGGGAGTACCCGTCCTGGGGACGATTGGGGGTGGAAAACGCCACGGGAACGTTTCCTAAGCGTTTCCAGTTTATGGGGACGGATCCAAAACATTTCCGAGTTATTGGGGACGATTCCAAAACGTTTAGGGGACGTTTCTATTTATTTTTAGGGTTTTAAACATTTCAAATTCCAAAACAACCGTCGTCCTTTCAATATAATCCTAGTACATCGATATTCAGCAGTTGGCCTTTCAAAAATAACACGGCGATCAACATTCAACAGTCTTCATCGACTCCATTCATCAATCATCATGGATGATGTAAAGATGTGGGATGTGGGTGGAGATGCTTTTGATTCAACGGAAGATGTTAGGTTTTTGGAAGTTGTCGATTTCTCGCTAGATGAACCTGAATTTGAAAATGATTTGGTTATTGAAAACTAATTACCACAACAGGCTCAAATAATTTGATTAGATTGTTTATATATTGGATTTGGAATCCTAACCGGTTTTTTTTCTTTTTGCACCTATACCTATTAGTGATTCTAGTTGATTTTTGAATGATAATCAAAGTAAAAAATTCTGTTTGTATGCCGAAAACTTTATGTGTGGAATGTTGCAAAACTTTTGGTTCATATAATTATTTTTGACGGTATTAAAATTTGAATTCTAGTGAATTGGAATTATTTTTTTTAGGGGGGGGGGGGGGGTGGGTCATTGAGCGGAATACATTCCAATTTTAATACCTTTGATAATCAATCAAACATATTTTTAGATCAATTCTTATGAATTTTACGAACCAAAGAGTCCCTTAAACTTGAAATCATATATACACTAGGTAGGTTTTTGATATATATATATATATATATATATATATAATAAAACAAAGAAGTTCTACAGTGGTTTTAGTTTTTTTTATCTTTGTCTTTTTGTGCTTTGGTTTTTTTTAGTTTTAACCTTTAATTTTAACATCGGCTATTACAAGCCCTTAACTTTATAAATACCTTTTCATCAAGTTTTACGTAAGTTTGTATCGTTTTCTTTTTTCGTTTACCTTATTTTTTATCTTTGTTATTTGCTATAGCGTTTTACTTTTTGTTATTATTTTGATGTTCATGGCCGAGTTACGGCGCAAATAGCGCAACCAATTAATATATATAATTTTATTAATTTTACAAATTTATTTATCAGTTGTTATGGTGTGCTATATGTTCTGAATTTCAATCGCGTTCCTGCACAACGCGCGGGTAAGTACACCTAGTTATGTGATTAAAGTTGAAATCCAATCCTGATTCTATGCATGTTTGAGGGAGTGCCCACAATTAAAAAATACGTGATCTAGTCATTGATTAATTTTCTTGTTTTGTTACTTTAGATCTATTTGATTTCTCGTACCTCTCATTGTTTGGTTTAGGATTGATAGGTGTCTGTACTATATGTCTACTTCAATATCCTCCATCTCTTATTTAATTTGATAGTGGTCCATGATGGTGTTCATGGGTTCAATTTAGTAGTACGATGTATGTTTTAGGTGGCCAAGAAGAAAGTGAAGATGTTTCAAGAACACCATTAAACATTTATGACTATAAGATTAATGGAACGTTTTAAAAGCTGAAAACAGATATACAACATGTATATGACTAAAAAAAGAGTTAAATTCTTGGTTGGTCTCTGTGGTTTGCAAAAATTGCAGACTTGGTCCCAGTGGTTTACTAATTACACGCGTGGTACCAAAACTTGTCAAAAATGAACTCGCTTGGTCCCCTGCCCTAACATCGGTTAGATTTCTCAGTTAACACACCCCATGTGCATGTCACATAAGGGTAATCTTGTGTGAATTTACTTATTTACCCTTGAAGATAAAAGAGAATATAAATAATCATATTACAAAAACCTTTTTGTCCCTTCCCCTTTCTCTCTAAGAACCGACCAGAATCATTTTTCCGGTATGATTCCTTTTTTCCGGCGGCTTGTGGAGGGCAACAATTGGAGGGCGCCGGCTGATGATTCGTTTTTCCGGCCAGATTGTTACGATTCTGTTAACACACCAAACTATTAAGTCATGAAAAACCTTTGTTACATTTGATCTTTTAGAATCTGATGGTCAATGGAATTTAGTTGTGATTGCATTATTAATAATGAATTGGAGCTTGGAAATGATCAACTTATACAGTATTGAGGGAGAGGGGTTCAGGTGCCAGAGGTTCGATTATAAAAGGAGAAGGAGACGGAGTGTTGAGTGAGATAATGGAGGTTGCCAGGTTATGATTTGCAGTGGTGGGTTTTGGCTGGGGGGAGGGGGCAGATGGTGTTGGGTTTGAGTGGCAGTGAGTGGCGGTGTGAAGGTGATGCTAGGTGGGTGGTGGTCGAGTGGTGGTGACAGACGGTGTGGGGTGAGTGGAGGTGGTGGCAGTGGGTCCGGTGGGGTGATGGGGGTAGGCGGTGGTGTGGTCCGGTAGTTAGAGAAAGGGAGAGAGTATATGTGTGTTTTTGTAATATGATTATTCATATTCTCTTTTTTCTTCAAGGGTAAATAAGTAAATTTACACAAGATTACCATCATGTGACATGCACATTAGGTGTGTTAACTGAGAAATCTAGCTGATGTAAAGGCAGGGGACCAAGCGAGTTCATTTTTGACAAGTTTTGGTACCACGCATGTAATTAGTAAACCACTGGAACCAAGTCTGCAATTTTTGCAAACCACAGGGACCAACCAAGTGGCGGCTAATATCGTTACACCACTCTTAGGTTAACCGGACACCGTATGTAACATCCGTCAAAAACCGGGTTAACCAAACCCGTTTCGTTTATTAACCGAACATCCAGTTAAAATTTTCGTTGCGTATTTAATACTCAAATTAATTTTATACGATACATAATCAATAAATATGTTAGAATTTAAAATTTATAATTGAAAATTTATTAAAAATAATGAAATAAAAATAAATTGCTGACGCCGGGTTTCGAACCCGGGTCAGCCGGATGAAACCTCAACACTTAACACACACACATTCCACCACTCCGCCACTTGTGTTACTTGTTGATTTATTGAAACAATTAATACATATAATAAAACTGGAAGTCGAATTCAGTCACTCAGCGCGCCCAAATCCGCAGTCGCCGGAAAATACGCGATTTTGCGACCGTTTTCCTTTGACTCCGGAATCAGGCAAGTGTAACTGACGATAAACGTCGGTTATAACAAAAAACTCAATCAATTTCACTCTTGAACCGAAAATTTCATAATCGGAAACTTGAAATCACATATACTTAAAAAAAATACCTTCAGTCAGGAAAACCCAACTCACTTATTCACTCGAATCAACTCTCAACACACTCGTAAACCTCTCTACAAGTCCCTATTCAGCAAAAACAACTCGCCGGAATTCTCTGCAAGTCGCCGGAAAACCGAACCCCTTCATCTCTGTTGCCTTACTTTATAAACAGAACATCTAGAGCTCATACCGAAGTCATTCCCACTCGCCTCAAACTTTCTGAAGATCCTCTGCCGCAAGATACACGTCGCCGAAATCACCTGCGGTTATCGGAATCTCGCCGGAGAAACAGGGGATCTCTGTTCGGTATATCTTACACCTAATCTCTCTCATTTTTATTAATCTCATATGTAGTTAATTACAATTCACTAAAGAAGTTGATGAATGTGTCGAAACAGTCGGGATTGGTTTCTGGGTAAAGTTTAACGAAGAAGATGAAGCTTCGGTTGTATATATATTTAATTAAAACAAGTTATATAAACGGGTTAGACACACAGTCCAGCGGTGGACTGTGTGCAAACAATTACACACGTCTCGAGTTCGATCCTTGACACAATCTCATTCTCTGTAATAAAAATGTTCCTTTTTAAACTGAACCGGGATAACTCACTGAATGATGTTAAGTATAATAAAAACCAGAATATTAACTAGGTTAGACACACAGTCCAGCGGTGGACTGTGTGCAACACTAAATCACAGGTCCCGGGTTCGAGACTTGTTGACGGCACCGGTTCGATACAATTAAAATCTTTTTAAAATAAATGAATTCTGATTAACTTAAATAGTGTATAAATATAATTAAAAACAGAAATATTTCGGGTTAGACACGTAGCTCAGTTGGTAGAGCTGCGTGCACGCGTACGGGAGGTCACGGGTTCGAGTCTCACTCAGTGCAAATATATACACGACCGAACCGGTCAACAGTCAACAGTCATGGTCAACGGTCAAAGTCAAAAAGTCAACATTTTTTTATTATTTAATTTAAAAATCAATTAAAAATACTTAAAAATAATGTTTTTAAAGTTAGAAAATAGCCTTAAACTCACAAAAGTATATCCAAAAATCCTATTAAAATTGTTAATAAAAAACCACTTATTTACCGAACCGTTATGTTATTATTTAGGTTAGTTTCTCTCGTGGTTAAATCCAAATTCGTGCGCATTCATCATCAATCCAAGAAACGCAACCACTGTGAGTGAATTCTTACAAATTCCCCTTTTTATTCATGTTTTGGGGTGTATTATGTGTCGCATAAACTAATTCGTTTATTAACACTTGTGCTATACCATATTATGATCTAAACTTAGAATGTAAATATTGTTTGTTGTTATGTATTACATATTGTCAAGTTGTATGCAAATTAATTGTTAGGCCCATTAGTTCCTCGTGGGAGACGAGTTGAACAACGCGTGCCTTAAAACTAATTCATTAGGCCAATCAGTTCGTAGAACAACGCGTGCCTCAAAACTCATTCATTAGGCCCATCAGTTCCTCGTGGGAGACGAGTTGAACAACGCGTGCCTCAAAACAATATATTGTTGTATGTGTGTGCAATATTTAATATTAAGTGTTTTGTGAATAAATTTACATCTACATTTACTCATATGTGGTTATGCACTTTATTTTATAATCAATTCAATAAACGCGTTTAAATGTTTTAATAGGATTCACTCGCCAACTTTTTGTTGATCCAAAAACCATTTTTACACATGATACAGGTGGACAGGATGAAACAAGGAACACATAGGAAAGTGCCTTAGAAGAAAAATAATGAAGCCTAGAAAGATGTATAGAACATGTTGAACTTGTATGATATGATTTTATGATCTCCATTAAATTGTAATAATAAATATGAAACATTATAATAAATGTCATGAGCTTTGATGAAAACCCAATCATGCCCCGATCACCTTTTCCGCTGCGGGTCGAGGTGTGACACCGTATCTCATACGGGCCATATGATATAGTGATTTTGTGTCATACAAGTTGTATTAAGCTAGCCACACAACTCGTATGAGAAAGTGATTCGCCCACGTCATATAATCCTATAAAAGTATGACGTGACAATAAATGACTTATATGATAATAATTTTACTAATATGGCTCATATCACCTTTTTTTCACCTTCCTATATAACCCTTCGAATCATACAAATCATATGATATGACAAGTGTCATAGTATACACCATTAGGAGGTGGTGATTGGTGTGCCGATATAAACACCATTTCAAACAACTTTCTTTTAAGTAAAGGTGAGCATATCAGGTTTTTCTTTTCTTTTCTGCCAAATAGGTGCGGGTTGTAAACTGAATCAGTTTGCTCAAAACTAGTTTGAGGAGAAATTGAATCAGTTTGGTCAATGTTTAGATATCTTTTTGGGCATATCACGACTTTGTTTTTTTTCGTTTTCTCTTTCGATTACTATACCGAGTGATGGTACCGTACCAATGTTAGGGCTGTTAAAAAAGCTCGCAGCTCGGAGCTCACTCGAAGCTCGCTCGGATTTAGCTCGAAAAAAGTTCGCTCGATATGGCTTGGTTAGAAAGTGAGCTTAGCTTGGCTCGGCTCGTAACAAGCTGAGTTGGCTCGGTTTGGCTCGCTTTGTAGCTCGGCTCAGTTTAGCTCGGATTATTTTACTTATAATAGATTTTAATTTTATATAAATTATAATATATTACAAAAAAACTGATTACTATTTACATGTATATAGGTTTGTAATTTGATATCTATGGTGTATTTGAAGGTTGATTACCATACTAATGAACTAATATTGTATTTCATTGAAATAAAACTTACTATACGTTGTTGAACTTGATTTTGGTTTGTAATGTATCAGGTTGAATTTATTTTGAATATATTCTTTTAAAGTATTGCATAATATTTTAGGCTACTGAATTTTAAGAGGTGTATATTAATTTTTCAATATAAAATCGAGCCAAACCAAGCCGAGTCAGCTCGGTTTAAAACCAAGCCGAGCCCGAGCTTAGATTTTCAGCTCGGTTTCAAATCCGAGTCGAGCCAGCTCGGTTTATAAGCGAGCCGAGCCCGAGCTTGGTCTGGCTTGGCTCCGCTCGGCTCATAAACAGCCCTAACCAATGTGATATCCTTAATTTCATATTTTTTTAATTTGTTTTTTTGGTTCTTTGTGTTTTAATATCGTACCATTGCGTCTACGATTTCATTATTTTTTTGTTAAAAATCGGCATGCCCCCATCTGCCCATCATAGAACCAGAGTCTAACCCACTAGTTATAATCAATAAGAGTTATAATAAGTTTTAAATATATAACCAAACGAATTAAAATGTATAAATATTGAATTGAAATGTATATATTTATTATAAGTTATATTGAAGTAGTAATAAGGATAATGATAACAAATTATTTTTAAATAGATTAAAATTAAAATTATGAGTTTAAAGGAGAGATTGTCATGTGGCATTAATTGTAGTCTTTTATTAATATTTAGATTATAATTAACTTTTAACCTATTTTGTTTTTTATAACTTTAACATATTATATCTTATAAAATTTTGAGTATAGTGTTGCAACATGTTTATGGTAATTTATGTTCGATATAAGTTTTATTTAAAATTATGTTGTGAATTACACGGGTCTGAAGAATAGGTTATAAAGTTGTGTATTACATGTGTTTAAGAAAAACAATTTAATTCAATAATGTATGCACAAATTTACATAACTAAATAATTTTTATACCTACAACTTGAGGGGTAATAGAGGTACCAAGTCATGGAACTTTATTTATGGCCTGACCTTTTCTAAATGCTAATAAATAATGAGTACAATTTCATAAATATCACTATGATTATATGGTTTTTAAATGTGAGAGAAATAAAATATGGCTATAAAAGTTTACAATAATATGTAAAAGTTATGTATAACATAAATATTATCAAAATCAAATTATAACAAAGCCAAAGAATATAAAAATATAGTAGCATAAAACGACCATGGATCCGCAGTGGCTTAGCAACTCTACAATAGATAAGAGAGTAAGATGAGATCATACTTGTTTTGTAATGGATTACTCATTAAAAATGTTAAACATATTTATAAGAAGTGTTTCGTTAACTAAAATTTTAGAACCACACCTAATAATTTGAAAAGGCAAGTAAGATTTCGTAGTTAAGGAAATGGGTTTGAAATTTATTAATTGAAATGACTTTAGTTATGTTTAAATACGGTATGGTTATCATATATAGTGACATTTGATTGAAAAAAGTAAATATAACATCTATCACAAGCATATATATGAACAAATTGCTAAAAAAATTATGCATACGTTATTAAATTATAGAATTTTTATCTTTAAACCCGTGTAACACCCGGGGCTATAACCTAGTAAAAGTATACGATCCATACCAATAACTTAAAAGAAAAATAAAGGTCGCCAATCTTGTTCCTAGAATCAAAAGCATGGACCCGACCCATCCTAAAACGGGTCGTCCCATTTACAAATTTGTGACTCTTTCTTCTCCATCTCATTCCCCCTTACCATTTTCATCAAACCCTGTACGATGCGAGCATCAAAACTCATCGTAAAAAACCCAACCTTTCGCAAAATCAAGATTAGGGTTTTGCTCAAACACCCCCAAACAAGAAGATCAAGAAACCCTTAAACAAATCTCATCATACCTCCACCTTGAAGATGACTGGCTTTCACCCATCAAATCATTACAAAACCTCCACAAGACCCTAAACCCAGATGTAATTCAATCAATACTTCATCAAAATCAATCATGTGATCCAAAAAGACTCCACCTTTTCTTCAACTGGGCCTCTACTCAAATGGGTATCTCTCAAAATTCTCAAAAGTTTCAAAATTTGAAGTCTTTTTTGATTCTTGCTATGTGTTATTGTAATGGTAATCAGTTAAGAAAAGCTAGTGATGTTCTTGACCAAATGATAGATACCCATAAGTCAGTTTCAGTTGTAGATGCAGTTGCAGGTGTTAGGTTAAGTTCTTTAGGGTTTTCACAGTTGATTTATGCTTATAAGAATAAGGGTATGTTTGATGAGGCTGTTTGTTTGTTGTTGAGTTTGAATAATGATGATGTGTTTCCGAATTCGGTGTGTTTGAACTCGTTGATGAGGGATTTGTTGAGGAATAATAAGATGGATTTGTTTTGGAAGGTGAATGAGAGGTTAGTTGAGGGTGATGTGACCCGTGATGTTTATATGTATAGTCATTTGATTACGGCGTATTGTAAAAGTGGGAAAATGGATGATGCGAAAAGGGTGTTTTCGGAAATGGAGGAGAAGAATTGCAGCCCGAATGTGGTGACGTACAACGTTTTGATCGGAGGGTTATGTAGACACGGGCTTGTTGATGAAGCTCTTGCGTATAAGAAATCAATGACAGTGAAAGGTTTGGTTCCTGATGAGTATACGTATGCGATAATCATAGATGGATTATGCAAAGCGAAGAGATCAAGTGACGCAAAACGCGTTTTAGACGATATGAAAAACGCCGGTTTGGTTCCTAAACCGGTTACATACAGTTCGTTGATCGAAGGGTTCAGGAGAGAAGGTAAGATAGATGAAGCTGTACGGTCGAAAGACGAGATGGTCGCTAAGAGTTACGAACCACGGTCCGCTTTGTGGTGCGTCAACGTTCTAATGAGAGATTTGTTGCGACTAGATAAAATGAAGTTGTTTTGGAACGAGTATGAGAAAATGTTGGTTAAGAAGTTAAATCCTGATAGTTTTACGTATACGAATTTGATCGGTGGTTACGCGAGGGTAGGGAAATTCGATGAAGCGAAAAAGTTATTTTCGGAAATGAGTAACAAGGGTTATACCCCGAATTTGGTAACGTACAATGTGTTTATTAGCGGGTTATGTAAAGCGGGCCTTATCGATGAAGCTTTTGAGTTAAAAGGGTCAATGGCGACAAAGGGTTTAACGTCTGATATTTATACGTACACGAATCTTATAGACGGGCTATGCAAATTGAAGAGATCTCAAGATGCAAAATTGCTTTTAGAAGACATGTTACATGTGGGTTTGTCTCCCGATAGTTTTACGTATACCGCGTTGATTGACGGGTTCTTGAAAGAAGGCGAAGTAGACGAGGCGTTCAAGATGAAAGACGAAATGGTTGCTAAAGGGATTGAAGTTAATCTCGTGACGTTTAATTGCATAATCGATGGATTGTGTAAGCTCGGTCGGTGTGATAAGGCGATAGAGATTCTCGAAACGATGAAGAAAGCGCGTGTTTTACCGGATGTTTTTTGCTACAATTCGTTGATTATCGGTCTTTGTAAGGCGAACAGAATGGAGGAAGCACGTGTGTTTTTGACCCAAATGACGGAAAACGGAGTAAAGCCAAATGCTTTCACTTACGGAGCGTTTATTTCCGCTTATAACAATATAGCAGAAGTTAAGGTTGCAAACGTGTATTTAAGTGAAATGATCGGTCTCGGAATCGTTCCCGATCAAGCGATTTTGGCGTCTGTTATCGACGGTCATTGTAAAGAAGGAAACTCTAAAGAAGCCGTTGCGATTTTAAAATATATGTTGGGAAAAGGTATTATTCCCGATGTACAAATCTACAATGCGTTCGTACAAGGTTTTTCGAAGAATCAAATGATGGAATTAGCGATGGAGGTTGTCTCCGAGGTTCGGGAAAAGGGTTTAAATCTTGACGTGTTTGCTTACAGTTCGTTAATTACTGCGTTCATCAAGCAAGGTGATCTACAGTCGGCATTCCAGTTGTTCGATGAAATGCAACTGAGAAACATTCGTCCGAATATTGTCACTTATAATACTCTGATTAACGGACTACGTAAGACGGGTGATGTTAAAAGAGCAAGAGAACTGTTTGATGAAATGCAGGAAGAAGGTGTGATGGTTTAGTGAAGTGCTTTGACTTTGACTTCAATCAAATTTTGTAACAAACTCAAGTAGCCAAAAGGTAATATTCGACTATATGAAGTAGTTGTGTTTGCGGTAGATTATGGTTTTTTTTTGTCTTCTAATTCTTACCTTTTTATCGCTTGCAGATATTGATACATTGGAAATTTTTTTGAAAGATCCTCTGGAGCCTTCTCATTTTTTCCGTAATCGCATTGCGTGTTCAATACGAATGTTGGATCTGCAATTGTTACAGAATAAACGCCTGATCGCTGTTAGCCATATGCGTAAGTTTCTTTAGGGCATTTGCAGCTAGAGAATGAGCAACAGAAAACAAAGAAAAAGCGCCTGCAAAAATATAAACAATACTAGTTTTATTTATCATGACCATGACTTGTAATCTTTATCATTGTTTCGAGAACTTATGTAAAGTTCAGACCATTTCTTTCATGATATAATGAAACGTTGTTCAGATATTTATATTCTTCGGTTCATGTTTGAAAATCTTAAAGAAAAAGAAGCGGATTTGGTGACTGCGATGAAAAGGAACAACCGTAAACTGTATGGCAGATTGGAAGCACACAAAAGAAATGACATGTAAAATGAAATGAAGTTTTCATGGTAAGGAAAACAAACAGAACTTATCAGAGATTTTTGGTTGGTAATATTAGCGGATGTATATCCGTTTTATAGTTTATGTATATCTATGTATTTCTTATGTATATCCGGTTTATATTTTATCCCTGAATTAGTTAGGAATTATCCCTGAATTAGTTAGGTTCTTGTATTATATATTGTTCTCTTCTTCATCAATAGAAATCAAGGAATTCAGATTCAATTATATGGTATCAGAGCACTAAAACAAATCCGCAGCAGCCCCTGTCCACGGACCCTGCAGCCAATTCTTTTTCCTTCTTTTTGTTCATCTCAGCAGCCCCTGTCCACCGACCCTGCAGCCGATTCTTTTTCCTTCTTTTTGTTCATCTCAGCAGCCCCTGTCCACGGACCCTGCAGCCGATTCTTTTTCCTTCTTTTTGTTCATCTCGATGTCAGACAAACCAGAATCCTCCAAGCACACTGACAACCTTCACCCTGCTTATTCGGTGACTAACATCCAGCACAAAGTTCGTGTTTTGGATGGTTCCAAAGTCACCTATGCATCATGGGTCAAGCTGTTCACCCTGCATGCACGCGGTTACGAGGTGCTACACCACATTGATGGCACTGAACCGCCTGCCAAAACAGATCCGGACTACGCCAACTGGGCCAAAATTGACTCTCTTGTGCTTCAGTGGATCTATGGGACACTTTCAGATGACCTGCTGGCACGTATTCTTGATGAGGAAACAACAGCTTATGGCGCATGGACCCGGATTCGGAAAATCTTTCTGAACAACAAGGGCGCCCGTGCAGCAGCCCTTGAAACAGAGTTTGTCAATCTTACCTTGCGCTCCATGCCCAGCCTCCAAGACTACTGTCAGCGTCTTAAGTATCTCGCTGACCAACTGAAAGCTGTTGAACAACCAGTCACAGAAGATCGCCTTGTCCTGCAGCTGGTTCGAGGCTTACCACCGGAATTCGATGTTCAAGCCTCTATCATCAATAACACCCTTCCCTCATGGGAAGATGCCTGCGACATGCTTGACTCAGATCTGCGTCGCCAACAAGCACGGGACTCTATTGCCTCCAACCCGGCTGTTGTTGCCCAAGTGTCTCGCGAGCCACCTACGGCCCGCCGGGACCCCCCTAATTATCGCAACAACCGACAGCAGCCAAGACGTCAATTTCACAGGCCTCAGCAGTCATTCGGTCAACAGCAACATCGCACAGGTCGCGGTAATCAGCAGCCCTCTAACCGCAACCAGCCTCGTGGTTCTTCTCAGTCTTCGGCCCAGCATCAATTGGTCCAACCCAATGTCTGGAGCCCAGGTCCATCCCCCTACTGGCCACCATGGTGGGCTGCGGCCCCACCATGTCCCTACCCAACTCAGCCCAGTTGGGCAGGCCCATCTTGGCCGATTGTTCCTGGTCCGCCTCCACAGGCCACTGGCCCAACTTCACGACAGCACCAGCCCTGGTCCACTCCACCTGCTCAGGCCCACTTGGCAGATGTAAACCCACTGGAACCATCAGAATTAGGGGCAGCTTTCCAGGCGATGTCACTGAACTCGGGAGATGACAGTTGGGTTGCTGACACCGGTGCCTCTGATCATTTGACACACGAACCAGGTAATATTCACACTCCTTGTACTACTACTATTAATTCTGTATTCGTTGGAAATGGTAACCGTGTGCCAATTCATGGGTCCGGTCATACAACCATTCAATCACCCAATTCCCGGATCCGCCCCTACACCCTTAAAAATGTCCTTTACACCCCAAATATTATCCGAAACCTTGTTTCCGTTCGTAAATTCACTACTGACAATATGGTTTCCATGTCTTTTGACCCTTTTGGCTTTTCTGTGAAGGACTACAAGAATGGAACGCTCCTGAGCCGCCACAATAGTACCGGCCCACTGTACTCCTTCAACACCAAAACCAACAAACCTGCTTCTGCTTTGCTTACTTCTTCGCTCTCTACTGTTTGGCATGATCGCCTTGGCCATCCTGGCAATTTTATTATGGATTTCTTAGTTTCTCGTAATTTAATTTCTTGTAATAAATCTAAGAACAATTTCTTTTGCAACTCTTGTCAAATTGCTAAACATAAGCGTTTACCATTTCATGATTCTGATTCCGTTACTTTTCAACCTTTTGACATCATACATTGTGACTTGTGGACTTCACCTATACCTAGCAACACAGGTTACAAATATTACATGGTCCTCATTGACGACCACACCCAATTTGTTTGGGCTTATCCACTCAAATATAAATCCGAAACCTTCACCAAATTTACTCAATTTCACCGCCTTGTCCAAACCCAATTTAATAAATATATTAAAACTTTTCAGTGTGACATGGGTGGTGAGTTTGATAATTCCAAATTTCAATCATTCGCTGTCACTCACGGCCTTCAATTTCGATTTTCATGTCCCCAAACTTCACAACAAAATGGTAAGGCGGAACGTATGATCCGACGAATTAATGACATCATTATGTCCCTCCTTACCCATGCTTCCCTACCTTCCCATTTCTGGGTTGAAGCACTTCACACTGCCGTCTATTTACATAACATTCTTCCTACCAAACTCCATAACTTTCTAACCCCCACATACAAACTCTATCACCGGCATCCCACCTACACTCACCTTCGCACCTTCGGGTGTGCTTGTTTTCCAAATCACAATGCCACTCGACCCCACAAACTAGCCCGCCGTTATACACCATGCATCTTTCTCGGATATCCAATGAATTATCGTGGATACCGATGCTTAGACCCCTCAACTGGACGTGTCTATTTATCACGTCACGTCACCTTTGACGAATCCACTTTTCCTTTCTCTACCCCACCTACACCTCATACCACCCCAAGCTCCCACCCTGATTCGGAACCTTCACCCATGAGTACCCCGTTTCATTTCACCTCCTCTCCTCCCACAACCGACACCACTACTACTTCCAAACCATCTAAACCACCCATAACCCACACCTACAGCCGACGAAACAGGTCTGACCCAGCAACATCCAGACCCATTTTTTTTCCAGCCCATGCTTCCACACCCACCCCCACCCCCACGGTCTCACAGCCACATTCCCCACCCCTTACCCACACTTACAGCCGCAGAAACAGGTCTGACTCTACTGCATCAAGACCTGTTTTCTTCCCAGAACATGCACATACCACCCTAGCTCCGTCACAATCTAACCTGACACCGCCACCCTCTACCCACCCTATGCAGACCCGGTCTAAAACGGGTTCCCTACCCTCAACAGATCCCACCCTCTTAGCCACCTCCGAGCATAATATTTCCCCACTACCCAAATCCCACACCCAGGCCTTGACCGACCAGAACTGGCACTCGGCTATGACCGACGAATACCAGGCATTAATAGCTAATAATACATGGGAGCTTGTGCCAAGACCTGCAGATGCTCATATTATCAGATGTATGTGGCTATTTCGCCACAAATACCATGCCAATGGTACATTACAGCGCTACAAAGCGCGTTTGGTTGTAAATGGCAAATCTCAACAGGTGGGTGTTGATTGTGACGAGACATTCAGCCCAGTGGTTAAGCCCACTACGATTACCGTCCTCAGTTTAGCAACTTCACGTTCTTGGCCCATTCATCAACTGGATGTCAAGAACGCTTTCCTACACGGAGACCTTAATGAAACTGTTTACATGTTTCAGCCACCTGGGTTTGTTGACAGTAAAAATCCAAAGCATGTTTGTCGACTTCAAAAGTCTTTATATGGGCTAAAACAAGCTCCACGTGCGTGGTACCTCAGATTTGCTACCTATATACAAAAGTGTGGTTTTCGATCTACCACGAGTGATACTTCTTTGTTCGTCTACAAACAGGGTGATCAAATGGCATATTTACTTCTCTATGTAGACGACATCATCTTGACAGCCTCCAATCTGACACTTTTGCAGCACTTCATTGCCACTCTTTCCAGGGAATTTGCCATGTCTGATCTCGGACCACTACATCACTTTCTCGGGATTACGGTAACCAGACGAAATGGTGGCCTGTTCTTATCTCAGACCACATATGCAGCAGAGATCTTAGCTCGGGCTAAAATGGAAAATTGTAAACCATGTGCCACACCTACTGACACTAATTCTAAACTAAGTGTAACTGCTGGAGAACCCTTCTCAGATGGTGCCTTATATCGTAGCCTTGCTGGTGCACTGCAGTATTTAACCTTCACACGACCTGATATATCATATGCAGTGCAACAACTAAGTTTATTTATGCACTCCCCTCGAGATCCTCATTTCCAGTTCATGAAACGGCTCCTTCGATACATCAAGGGTACACTAGACTATGGAATCTCTATTTTACCATCCAAATCAGCTCATATCACAGCGTATTCTGATGCGGATTGGGGAGGCTGCCCTGATACACGACGGTCTACTTCAGGTTACTGTGTCTTCCTCGGTGATAATCTGGTTTCTTGGTCCTCAAAACGTCAGGCGATTATCTCACGTTCCAGTGCCGAGGCTGAATACAGAGGTGTGGCCAACACTGTTGCAGAAACGACATGGCTCAGAAACCTGCTTCTCGAACTCCATCTTCCAATTACCCGGGCCACAGTTGTCTACTGTGACAATATCTCTGCTGTCTACTTATCTCAGAATCCGGTCCAACATCAACGATCCAAGCATATCGAGATTGACATTCATTTTGTTCGCGAGAAGGTTCGTATGGGTTCTGTCAAAGTTCTTCATGTTCCAGCAGACTATCAATACGCTGACATATTCACCAAGGGTCTTCCACGCCAGTTGTTTCAACGATTTCGGTCCAGTCTATGCATCGGAAGACCTACTGCTACGACTGCGGGGGCGTATTAGCGGATGTATATCCGTTTTATAGTTTATGTATATCTATGTATTTCTTATGTATATCCGGTTTATATTTTATCCCTGAATTAGTTAGGAATTATCCCTGAATTAGTTAGGAATTAGTTAGGTTCTTGTATTATATATTGTTCTCTTCTTCATCAATAGAAATCAAGGAATTCAGATTCAATTATAGGTAAGAGTAAACTACAAGTTTTGTCCTTTATGTTAACACCCTTTTTCAGGCGGTGTCCTTTAGCGCAAAAGTTGACGAGTTCTGTACTTGATGTTTCAAAATCTTGCACGTTATGTCCTTTAGCCCTAACCCAGTTAAATATTGGTGCAGGATTTTGAAACGTTGAGTACAGAACTCATTAACTTTTGCGCCAAAGGACACTGCCTGAAAAAGGGTGTTTACGGACAAAACTTGTAATTTACTCGGTTAGTAATGTAAGATGACGGCGGACAGATAGACATTTTGGAGCGTTTTCTATTTATTCTTATAAAAGAAAGAATAAAACACATGATAATTTTGCAATCTGTTCTATACATATGCACATTACAAGCAGCAAGAATGTGCCTGGAAATCAGATTATTGTAGTGAAAGATCAGAGCTAACTAATCTTCGAGAAAGCGTGTTGCCAACCGTTACGATGAAGGTTCGTATTTCCATAGGGGCAAGTTCAACAACAAGCTTTTGAGGGTCAACAGGTCCACCCCTTTGGCCTGCAGGTTCATCATCATTTTTGGACCCTTCTACTTTCCACACTAGCCTTTTCTTTTCCATTTCTGCTCTTCCTTGATTAGCCGATAAACTCATTTCCGACACGTTGGTTATCTTAAATCATTTACAAATGGAAGATATATAAGAAACAAGTCGAAATTAAATAAATTATAGTGTGTTAAGATGAACTGCATTTCGGATTATACCTTCCTTTTAGCGAACAGTTTCTTCAACTCGACACTTGTTATAACCGAGAGATCCTTATCCTCTCCAATCTAAAACCAGAAAGAACATATATGCTGCTGACAACCTTATAAATAATCTTATTAAAAAAATTATATTATTATTGCAATAATATGGTTTCTGTAACCATATTTATTACACCACTTATTAAATATTAAGATTTTCTGCAAAAAAAAAAAAAAACCTCTCACCTCTGCTTACAGACGTTAGGGGTGCAAACGGGCTCGGCTTGGCTCGTTTATTGTCTATTACTTAACATATTAGATAAAAAAATAATGATACACTTGTTTAGGCTCGTGAGCTGTATAAGTGAAGCTCGGGCTCGTTTACTAAACAAGCTTATTTTTTAGGTTCGGGCTCGGCTCGTAAACAAGTTTAAATAAGCTCAGCTCGGCTTGTTTACTAGACAACTTCAAATAAGGGGTAAATGTTATTAAATATTAAAGAAAAAACGAATATTACACTAAGCTCGAAGAGCCTGACGAGCTTCACATGTCAGGCTAAGGCTCGAGCTCGATAAAGCTCGGCTTGTTTCGCGCTTTTTTTTGAGCCGATCTCGAGCAGCTTGCGAGCCGCTCAGCTCGTTTGCACCCCTACTTACAGTTTACTACAGTTAAGTGAATCTATAACCAAGATGAAGGAAAAAAAACAAAGACCTCATATAAGTGAGCCAAACGGAGAAGAACTTTTCCGTCTTCGAGCTCCTGAAGTGTTAGCAATACTACATTATCAGGGAGACTATAAGTGGAATCCATTCCCGAAAATTTCGACACTTGAAAGTTTGTCCCTTTATTTCCATCCTGTAAAACGCGATCTAATCAATATACGACAACTATCTATGCTTTATAAATAAAAAAAAAACACCCAGTTGCATTTTTCTTTAACCTGCTCAGTGAATGCCAAAAGAAGTGGAGAATAGATCTCCTGACCATACGATCGGCGCCACTTGGCGCCCTCACCAACTGGGTCCATTCTAAGATAGTATTTCCCTTGAACCTATATTCATATTATTAATCATAATAAGATATGAGTAATAAATCAATGAAGTTATAAAGAATGCTTACAGCTAATCCTCTGCAGTCGTTAACAACACAAACTGTTTCGTTTAGAGCTTCTGCAACACCTTTTCCATCATCATAGAGCAATCTCCTGCAAAAAAAAAAAAAAATCATTCATATTATGTATACATACATACATACACACATGTACATATATAGTTTGTGGCATATTCAAAGTTTTTAATTGTTAAATGTGAGAACTAATGACGTCGTCAAGGAAAGATGTACCTATGGAGCATCAACTCCAATTCACCGTCAACTATGCTTGATCCACCAACGGATCTATCTACCAAAACCGAGCTCACTTTCTTCATCTTTTAGGTAAATTCCAAGATTAATCTGGAAAATAATCCAGCTTGAGTAATGTATGAAAATTAATAAAAAAAGTTAAAAAAACATACAGGATAATAGTTTCCTGCAATAGGTTGATTCACTTCAAGATCCCAGTCAGCTCTATAGTCTCGAATCTGTCATAAATAACTAACTTAAATAACGACCCGCATGTTTCTTCAAGAATCATATGTTTAATGGTATTCAAAAATAAGATAACAACTTAACAAATGAACAAATCATATATATAAGTTTTGATCAACTGGGAGCTTTGCAGCATACCCGTTCATTGAAATCTCGACCGTTAGAGTCGGTGTAAAATGTTTTATTGCTCTTTATGGTGGTTGTGATATTAGTTGCAATATCTTTACCAACTCCATCATCAATAGGTATGAGACCCACCTGAAATTATTATTATTAGTGATAAACATGTTCACAAAAGAAAAAAAACAAAAAAATAACAAAGAATGTTGATCTTACAGTGAATTCGACTTCAGCGTGTTCCTTGTTTTTGTACACTCTAGTGATCTAGCCAAACATGAAAAAGAAAAACTCAATAGTTATTAAAATATTAATCAACATAGGTTTTTGAATTTTGATAAAATAATTTATTACCTGATAAATCCAGGTGTTTATTTTCTGATGTACTTCGTCGTATATTGGCCCCCTTAAGACTGTTATATTCTGTAAAATGTTATTGGACATATATAATTAATTTGGATTAAGCTACAAATCATAGGACACATGCATCAGCAGAAATTTTATACCTGCTTCTGAGAGCCAATAGGATATGTACCGTTTGGACGGAAAATATATGCTCCAGATGCCTAAAACAAGAAAATTAAACCCTTACAAGGGGGATCATTTTTAACATGTACAAAAATAATAATAGAACAAAAATGTTAATAAAGTGACATAATAATAACAACAAAGGTAAAAAAATAAGGTTACCTGCAGCCCCGTAGTGCCATCAAATCCAGCGTAAAAGCTATATGATTGCTTTAAAGAGGCTTGAATCTTTCATAACCCAACATGAGACACATTATGTACACATTATCAACTTAAAAGATAGTAATACGTAAAACAATAACGTACTTACAGAGCTTCGGCTATTAACATACTGAGAAAGCTTTCCTTCACTTCCAGAATATATTAACTTCAAATTTCCGCTTCCTATTTCTATATCATCTTTTCCCGTATTTGTGTAGAACTCTTCTTTTACAAAAGTTGAAGCTGCATAGTGCTTTTTATCAATATACGTTGTTCAACGTTCAACAATGGAAATGTAGACGTTTTACCTGTTTTGTTTGTGCTTGAAATGGTGTATGTGCTAAAACCCAAAGGCGGAACAGATGCTGTAAATGCAAGCCAATATTTGGGTGTAGAACTTGGTGGTTTACCCGTATATGCAGCGGTGTAGTAATCTCGTATGGATATAGATTCGTTTATTACAGGGAGAATTTGAGATTCAAGTTCTTTCTCACTGGAGTCATAGACTGCAAGATTCTCACTCCCAACCTGTTAATATAAAAGTTGCATGATATAAAATAGAGTAAAATGCAAATTTTGTCCCTGATGTTTGGCCAGTTTTGCGACTTTCGTCCAAATGTTTGTTGTTCCGCATCCAGGTCCAAAAGGTTTGAAATCTTGCCATTTTCATCTGGCTCGTTAACTCCATCCATTATTCTCCGTTATGTTAGGGGTATTTCCGTCTTTTTTGTTAACTTAAAGGGCAACTCGGTCTAACGGATTCGGTCAGGGGTATTTTAAATGCTTGTACATAAAGTGAAAAGACCGAACTGCCCTTTAAGTTAACAAAAAAGACGAAAATACCCCTGACTTAACGGAGAGAAATTGATGGAGTTAACGAGCCAGATGAAAATGACAAGATTTCAAACCTTTTGGATCTAGATGCGGAAAAAAACAAACCTTTGGACGAAACTCGCAAAACTGGCCAAACCCCAAGGACGAAAATTGCATTTTACTCTATAAAATATTAAAATACATAAAAAACAGATTGAATTTTGCATAAAGTATAGAAGAAATGAATTTTGCATGAAACCTAACGTAATACATACCGGAAGTCTTATAACATCAGATCTCTTCCACCCCAGTGAATTATAAACAACAACAATCTACAGTAAAAAGCGACAATAATACATTTAATTTTGACACGCGTATGCAGAATATAACATAATGTCGCATGCCATTTCCTTGTGTATTAGACTATTTATGATATTAAGCATCTCTCTTACCAACTTCTTTCCAGATGATAGATCAGCTTCAGTGGGAGGGCAGTTGCTTATGTTCAGAAGTGGACACTAGAAATTAATGAACAAACCGAGAAGAAAAATCTTTAGATACAAAAATATACATAATCTTTATATATATATTTAACAATTTGTATGTGTTGCAATTTGCATATGTACCAGTTGAATATTGGTTGCTAAACTTGCACATTCAGGTTTTGGTGACACCATGCAAGCTATTGATTCCGCAACTACCTTTTCAGCCTGCGCGAAATGAAATAGATTCCTGATCATTTTACATGCAGCAAAACGAATTAAACGTGCGATAAAACAACAAAATATAATTAATTTACACCTCCTTGTGACCTATCGCGAGTCGTTTTGCATAATCATCAGCCACATGTTGTTGGGATGTACCACTAACCGCATCATGATGCTGAGCAATCGCTAAAGCGTCACCCAAATAGTCTGTAGTGGGCCCCGTTTTATTACTTCCCTTCATTACTTCCAATTGCCTTGCAGCCTGATAATAATAAAAAAAAAACCAAGATGTAAAATAATTAAAAACTTGTGTCCTCACAAGATAATAGCCGCTCAACATTCTGACGTATCGTTTGAGACCTGGTCTACTAGTAAAGTATCCTGTCCAGTAGGCGTTTATGTCTTTTGCATATCTAAAAAATGTACAGTGCTTAAACCATTAGCACAATGGAGACCGGAAATGTCATACTATATAATATAAGTTTTACAAACTATACTTACGGAAAATAGTCGTCTTTTTTTAGAGGCCATGTGTCAGTCTCGGCATATTTAGCATCGGTGTATAAAGACGGTGTTGAATAGAGAGCATTGACCCGACCATCCTGTATGCATATGTAGTCAAAACTCAAAAACCAAAATAGTAGAGGTAGTAAGGTAAGCAGGTTAGGTAATGGGTCAAAACCGTTATTTTTAAGTATGGGTCAGGTTGGGTTGACCCATATCCACTTTTAGGTTCATTTTCAGAATTTTAAAAGTAATTATTGCATTAAATATGGTTACAAAACCTAAACCGACCCACTTATAAGTTAACGGGTTGAATCTCCACCTGTACAAGATTACAAATATGATACTATCGTTGGAATATTGAAAATCAACAGACTATAAATGCAAAGTAGAGAAAAGATTGATAGAGTAACTAACTTTATTGACATAATGTATAAACTTGTCCATATTCCGAAACCATGACTCTGCATACTGATATTTGAAGTCTTCCCCCATTGTCCACATTACATGATTTGTGCGAGTTCGCCTAATTAAAAATTAAAGTTCAATATATCCTTGGTTTAAAGTTTAAACATATACATTCAGCTCACCAGTGACAATGCTGCCGCCACGAAATCATTAACTCGTTCTTCGACGTTGTAGTCAAACAAGTCAATGTCATCCTTCAGTACAAAACATGCAATTTTGTCACATGTCTAAATATACATTCTTAAATCTTGTTTTGGAATCTACCTGGACGATTGGGGAATCATCGTTGACTTCAAAGTTGAAACCACCAGGTGGAGGTGCATATTCTTGTGGAAAAGCACCTGCAAAAATCTGAAACGGTTGATGAAACCGTTAGATAGTAATTCTTTTATTTTAACAATAATAATATCGGACGTTAAAGTTTAAAACGCACCTGTGAAGATGAACCAAGACTCTTGGAGGCCCGCCAAATAACTTCGAGATTTTTATCCCCTTTTCGCTTAGCTTTATCTTGGTAATCAATCCGGCCAAAGAAAAGCGAATCAAATCCAACCTAAATGATCATAACGACTAAAGTTTAAAACTTTAAAACATGTAACGAAAGTGAAACCAACAGTTTTTTTATAAGCGTCAAAAGAACAGAATATTCGACCTCTGCGCCTAACAGATAAGCCTGCACTGCTGAATGACCGAACGGGTCTATTTGCCAGCCGATCCTAGTTGTTACGTTAAACTGTTCCTTGATAAACTTATGCCCATATGTTGTTTGATCAATCATATCGATATAATGTGGTGGTGCCTCGTCATGCATGCACCAACCGCCGTTTCTACCCAACATAAACTAGTTATATTCACAACATAAATCCAATGTAATGAAAAATGTCAACTTAATTTGCTTACATCATCTCAAGTTGACCCGAGCTAACAAGCCGCTTGACTATAGCTTGGGTCCTCTCACTCTGGTCATTCCACCATCGTTGGAAAAACGCCTGCAACATTCATAACATCCTAGAAATCTTTCGGGTCAAACTGCACAGTCAAACCAAAGCATTCAACATTCCTAACCTGTTCTACATATATAAACTTCCGATTCTTATCCGCCAACAGCGCTTGGACCACTGAATCAAGCACGTTTCGAACGCAGGCTCCCTATACAACAATCAACACGCTATTAGATATCAAACAACAAAGTTACTATATTAACATTAACAAAAAAATAAACAAAAAAATATACAAAAAAACATAAAAGAAGACAAAGATATACCTGAATGGAGTTATTGGATCCAACATAGTACTGATCAACAGTTTTCAACCAACCGACATCATCATGTGTATGTGCTACAAGATGAACATTAACCTTATCTTTCACAACTCCTTGTGCAGTATCATACACCATGTACTTTGATTCCACACATACAAAAACAACACTTGTTACGAACATCGCTAACACTCGAAAATACGCCATTAAGTCATGTAGTTGCTCAACGCGACGACTTTAAACATTCAATCAAAACACAACAACAACAACAACAATGTTTACACTTAATAAAATATAAAAACAGCTGTAGGTAAATGTGACAAACAAGATGTAGTTTTCATGGAATATTTATATAGTATCCACAAATAAGGAAGCTATGTGTGAAGAAGACAAAGAAGTTGTGCATGGTACATGAGGGATTAATATATACAAGTGAAGAGTGATGTGTACTTTTTTTCTAAAATACAGATAATAAAATGGCATATCTTAATCACACCATGTCACTATCCACTTAGGAATTGTCATAAGGCTGGGTTTATTATTTTGGTTTCGGGGTGTTCGGGTCGGGTGTTCAGGTTTTTTTGTGTATGATATTGTACCCGATAACTGATCCTTATCACAATCGGGTTTGGACGTATTTGTTAATTTCTAAAATTTTTGTTTACATACTACACTTTTGGCCCGAATGATTCCAAGCCTCGTGTCAGTTATGATGTGTTTGGTTAACAAAGGAATTGGAATATATCACCCAGGCCACTACTGTTGCCCCGGACCACCGCTACGTTCGACCCGACCGCCACCCCCGCCCTCACCTAACCCGTTGCCCTGAACCGACACTCGCTCTGCCCCGAACCGACGGTCCGACCGCCACACCTGATTTGTCTGACCTTGACTGGGACCACCGATCGGACTCAACCGCCTACCCGATTGTCGCACTTACCCAACCCTTACCATAGGCATGACCCGACCCTGACCAGGTGTCTGCCGACCCGTTACCGCCACCGGACAGACCCGGAATGTAGACCCGACCCAACCGGGACTGTAACCGCTAACCTTGGCCCGAACCGACTCAAACTGCTGACCTGTGCTGGTTCTGGGTCAGCGATTCCGGTCGAGGTTGTGATCGAACGACTTTGGTTGGGTTGGCGGTACAGGTTGGGTTGGGACGATGCTGGTCGAAGGTGGGTGGGGACAGTCCATATCGGGTCGAGTCGGGATGGTTTGATTCGGGTCGGGATGATGCGAGTTGATGATGGTTTGAGAACCAAACACATTTAGAAATGGAAATCATATTCTAATTCCTTTAAATTTCGCTAACAAACGCACATAATTCAATACAAGAACACAACGTTCATATTATTTGGAAAGTTAATGTGTATTTATGAATTCTTGATAACAAGCCAAAAGTTAAACTAATGTAGTTAAAGTTAATTGTGTTATATGGGTTTCGGGTTATTCAAGTTTTTTATGCTTAAAAGTCTAACCGATATCCGACCCTAATAACATTCGGTTTAGTTGGTTTTTGGGTAACGGGTTTGTTTGGGAGGGGTTAATCGAGCACGAGTGAAGTCGCGTTAGGTACGGGTAAAATCGTTGGGCCTAATATAAATTTAATGATCGTATGACCTTATATGACCCATATAACTTTACTAATCTTGAGATATGTAACATGACACAATTAACAAGTTATACAACTTGTATCAAATTTTAGACAAATTCTAATTCTTTTAAATTTAATTTTCTGTCAAAAATGTTTTATGAATAAAAAAGATAACCAAATAATTTTGAATAAAAAACCATAGTACTGTGTAAAAAGAAAGTTTTGTTTTCTACTGATCAGTTTCTATTATTTTATTCTTACCTTTTTTATTGGGTCCCACTTAAAAATTCCTTTTCACAAGTCTACAACTGATTTTATATTGTTTGTTCTTAATAGAAAGTCATATCTTCAAAAAAAATAAAAAATAAAAATAAAAAAAATCTCTCAAACAATTGAGAATAGGGCTGATCAAATCTTGGGTTTACCCGAAACCCAGACCGAAAACAACTGTAACCGGGCCGATATGTGTATGGAAGGAATTAAAGTGTGGGTTTGAAAGGAACGTTGAGATTTCTTATTGAATGGTTCATTCTTTTCTTGTAACCAGTTCCCATTTTTTTTTACACTTTTTGGGTTCGGTTCGGTCCACGCGTCTATACCATGCTCTCATACACCTTTTGATCAACCCTTTTCTTTCTAATTAACCTTTTTTTAAATAAATTTAGCTTCCACAAATAAATAGATAAAAATCATAAGACCATACAACTTGAATGATTTTTCAAAAAAAATCAAAGAGAAAAAACCAAAATTTTTTAAGAGTGCATAACAATATCAAAAGATAACTAAAAAAAAAACTAATATCACTTATAGATAGTTGTATTTAACTTAAACAGTCACCAAATCACTAGATCAACTGTAGATTCACATTGCAGCCTATCTGGAAAGATCAGAGCTGACTAATCTTCGAGAAAGCGTCTTGCCAACCGTTACGATGAAGGTTCGTATTTCCATAGGGGCCAGTTCAACAACCAGCTTTTGAGGGTCAACAGGTCCACCCCTTTGGCCTGCAGGTTCATCATCATTTTTGGACCCTTCTACTTTCCACACTAGCCTTTTCTTTTCCATTTCAGCTCTTCCTTGATTAGCCGATAAACTCATTTCCGACACGTTGGTTATCTTAAATAATTCACAAATTAAAAACAAATAAGAATAAAAGTAAAAAACATATAATAATAACATTAAGACGAGCTGCATTTTGGATCTTACCTTCCTTTTAGCAAATAGTTTTTTCAACTCGACGCTTGTCATAACCGAAAGATCCTTATCCTCGCCGATCTAAAACCAGAAGAATATATACTAGTTTAGTTTCGATGCATAATGCATTTACTTTTTAATGGGTCGATTTGGGTTGTGTGTTATCTTTATTCTTTAACGGGTCAAATAAAAAGATTAGCTAAAATGAATATGGTCAAATGGGTCGAAGAGGTCAAACAGGTAGGATATTGTCTAAGTGTGTTACTGATGTTAAAAAACTTCTAAATCATCTTACTCGAAAAGTTAAATTATTATTACAATGCTAATTATTATATGTTTTTTGTAATCATACTTATTAAAAATTAAGATATCCTGTACAAGAGTGTTTCAGGTCGACCCAACTCGTATTGTAAATGTTGCGTTTTGACTTGTTAGCAAAACAGTTTGACCGCCCATTTTGTCACCTCTACTTAGAATTTTACAAATAAGCGAATCAACATGAAGGAAAAATAAAGAACCTCATATAAGTGAGCCAAACGGAGAAGAATTTTTCCGTCTTCTAGCTCCTGAAGCGTTAACAATGCTACGTTATCAGGGAGACTATAAGTGGAATCCATTCCTGAAAATTTCGACACTTGGAAGTTTGTCCCTTTATTTTCATCCTGTAAAAGGCGACCTAATTAATATACGATAATAATATATGAATTTTGAAAAAAACACTAAAATTGCACTTTTCTTTCTTTAACCTGCTCCGTGAACGCCAAAAGAAGTGGCGAATAGATCTCTTGACCGTACGATCGTCGCCATTTGGCACCCTCTCCAAGTGGGTCCATTCTAAGATAGTATTTCCCTTGAACCTGTACCCAGAAGTCCCCCTAACATAAGAAACTAGCATTGCTAAAAGTAAACTTGAACCATCAATACGTTGACATTTATTGGCATTGGTAATAAGAAGAAATGCTTACAGCTAACCCTCGACAGTCGTTACCAACACAAACTGTTTCGTTTATAGCTTCTGCGACACCTTTTCCATCATCATACAGCAATCTCCTGCAAAACAGGTTATTCATATTATATATATGCATACATATATGTATATTGTTGTTAACTGTGAGAGCTAATGACATTATCAAGGAAAGATGTACCTATGGAGCATCAACTCCAATTCCCCGTCAACAATGCTGGACCCACCGACGGATCTATCTACCAAAACCGAGAGCTCACTTTTTTCATCTTTTAGGTAAATTCCAAGATTGATCTGGAAGATTAATCAACTTGAGTTGAACATGTGTGATCCCTAATGTGTGAAAATTGATTGAAAAAGTTAAAAAAAATATACAGGATAATAGTTTCCCGCAATTGGTTGATTCACTTCAAGATCCCAGTCAGCTCTATAGTCTCGAATCTGCCATTAGAAAATTAACTTAAATTATGACCAACTTGTTTCTTCAAGAATCATATGTTAAATGGTATTCAATAATATGATAAAAAATGAACAAATAGTATATTAAACTTTCTGATCAAACAGGAGCACTACAGCATACCCGTTCAATGAAATCTCGACCGTTAGAGTCGGTGTAAAATGTTTCGTTACTCTTTATGGTGCTTGTGATCTTGGTTGCAATCTCTTTTCCAACTCCATCGCGAATAGGTATGGGACCCACCTGAAATTTATATAATTAACGATAAACATGTTCACGAAAGAAAAAAATAAAAAATAACAAAGAATGTTGATCTTACAGTGAATTCGACTTCAGCGTGTTCCTTGTTTTTGTACACTCTAGTGATCTACCCAAGCATGAAAAAAAAACTCAATATTAAAAATAAATTTATGTTTGATGGTTTTTTTTTTTTTAAATTTAACAAAAAAAAGGATGTTAATCAAATTGTTTAATACCTGGTAAATCCAGGATTTTATTTTCTGATGTACTTCATCATAGATTGGCCCCCTCAAAACTGTTACATTCTGTAATATCATTGAACAGTATTAATCTGGCACTGGTTACATACATATCATACAACACATTCATCGGAAGAAATTTTATACCTGCTTCTGCGACCCAATAGGATATGTACCATTTGGACGGAAAATATACGCTCCAGATGCCTCAAACAAATAAAATAAACCCTTATGAGGGAGCGCATTTTTAACAAAAATAATAGTTATAATAAAGTTACCTGTAGCCCCGTCGTTCCATCAAATCCAGCGTAAAAGCTATATGATTGCTTCAAAGAGGCATCAATCTTTCGTAACACAACATCAGACAGGTTAGATACACATTATCAATTCAAACGATAACAGTATGTTTCTTAATCGACTATTTCAAACACGAAGCGTAACATATAAATAATCAAATTACATGAAACTTTGTGACTACACCATGTTATTAGTGACAAGAAAATGAAAGGTGTTACGAAAAACATCAAACGTAAAAATGAAAATGTACTTACTGAGCTTCGACTATTAACATAATGAGAAAGCTTTCCTTCACTTCCGGAATATATTAACTTCAAATTTCCGGTTCCTATTTCTATATCATCTTTTTGCGTTCCCGTATGCGTGTAGAACTCTTCTTTTACAGGAGTTGAAGCTGTGCATAGTAATTTTTTTTAATCAATAAACGTTGTTCAGTTAGAAGTTGATTCACAGGACACTGAATTGAGGTATGTATTTCTATATATCTCATTACAAGAAAGGTATAGAATTTATACACAAAAAACGTAATCTAAATATAGAAGACAGCTTGGTTTACGGCTGGATTTACAGCTGATTACCAGCTGTCTTCAATCCTGCTAATCTTAACAGCTGATTACTAGCTGTGTTTGACCCTGCTATACTTGGGAGATGATGCTTGACTGATCCCGTAATCTTTTATTTTCAACACTCCCCCTCAAGTTGAATAGTTGGATTTCCAAATTTCAACTTGCCCAAACAATCGCTGAAAATTTTCCCGTTAACTGCTTTTGTTAGAATGTCAGCAAGCTGATCCTTTGATCGAACGAATGGTAGTTCAATCGTTCCATCTTCCAATTTTTCTTTAATGAAGTTCCTATCAACCTCCACGTGTTTAGTTCGATCATGTTGTACTGGGTTTTCTGAAATCTGAATTGCAGCTTTATTATCACACATAATCTTACTTGTTTCTTTTGACGGAAAACCAATCTCAGCTAAGAGTCTCCGCATCCACATGGCTTCTGTTAAACCTCGAGCTATACCTCTAAATTCGGCTTCTGCACTTGAAAGAGCAACCACCTTTTGTTTTTTACTTCTCCAAGTAACAAGATTCCCTCCAACTAAAGTGAAGTAGCCTGTTGTTGATCTCCGATTTCCCTTATCTCCTGCCCAGTCTGCATCGGTATAGATTTGAACATTTAGGTGTCCATGTGATTGAAACAGGACTCCATGACCCACTGTTCCTTTGAGATATCTAATAATTCTCCAAACTGCTTCCATATGTGACTGTTGAGGTTGGTGCATGAACTGACTTACTACCCCTACAGCATAGGCGATGTCTGGACGAGTGTGTGAGAGATATATTAGTTTTCCCACCAGCCGTTGGTATCTTTCTTTATTTGCTAATTTTGCTCCTTCTTCCATGTAAAGCTTTTGGTTTACACTCATAGGAGTATCTGCTGGTTTGCAATCGATCATTCCAATTTCTGCCAACAGGTCTAAGACATACTTCTTTTGACTAATGAAGATTCCTTGTTTCGACCTTAGTACTTCAATACCGAGGAAATACTTAAGTCTGCCCAAATCTTTCATTTCAAATTCAGCAAACAAGTTTTCTTTGAGTTTTACCATTTCTTCTTTATCGTTCCCTGTAATGATCATATCATCTACATAGATAATTAGGCAGGTTACGAATTTTCCTCTTTTTTTGAGAAACAAAGTATGATCGGCATTACTCTGTTTATATCCAAACTTTTTCATAGCTATCGTAAATCTGCCAAACCAAGCCCGGGGAGATTGCTTCAAACCATAAAGAGACTTCTTCAGACGGCAAACTTCTCCAGTTTTGAAATCTTTTGTGAATCCTGGAGGAGCATCCATAAATACCTCTTCGTCTAGGTCTCCGTGTAAAAAGGCATTTTTTACGTCAAACTGTTGAAGTGGCCATCCTTCATTTGCAGCTATCGAAAAAAGAACCCTGATTGTGTTCATTTTTGCAACCGGGGAGAATGTTTCAGCATAGTCAATCCCATATGTCTGGGTATACCCTTTTGCTACCAGTCGGGCTTTATATCTTTCAATTGTACCATCTGGTTTATACTTAACCGTATAGACTCAACGACACCCTACGGATTTCTTTCCCAATGGGAGAGTACACTTTTCCCAAGTATTGTTCTTGATTAGGGCTTCCATTTCTGTTTTCATCGCTTCCTTCCAATGTTTAGACTTTAAGGCTTGATCCACGTTCGTAGGAGTTTCTTCGGAATAAACAGATGAGATAAATGCTTTGGCTTCCTTAGTGAAATTTCCATCGGCCACACTAGCTATAGGATAGCTAGATCTTCTTGGTTCTTTTTCGGGAGAATACCGTTTCGGAGGAACCCCTCTGTTTGTTCTAGGGGGTAACACATATCTTGATGGTGGTTCTTCTTGTCTGGATTCATCTGCCTGCAAATTTTCAGTTTGTTCTGTGGCAGTTTCATGGTTAGAAGTATTGGTATCCTCAGAGTCATTAGAAACTTCAAAAGTACCATCAGACTGAATAGGATGAGTATCACTTACCTCGGACACCAGGTTAGGAGGAACATTAGGACCGTCAGTGGCACTAAAATTGGACTCTGGTGACTCTGTGGTTGGTGACTCTGTAGTTGGTACATAGGGAACATATTCCAACCAGCTTAGTGTGTCTAAACATTCCTTCTCCCCCTGACCACTGAGTTGGGAATTGTAGTAATACTCGGTTTCAAGAAAGTCACAGTTTATTGTGGTGAACATATGACGTGTTTTTGGATTATAACATTTGTATCCCTTTTGATTCATTCCATACCCGACAAAGACACATTTTACAGCACAAGGGTCAAGTTTGGTTCGATCTGATTTAGGTATGTGAACAAAGGAAGTACATCCAAAGATTCGTGGTTGAAGAGTGAGAACTGAGGGTAGTTTGAAGAATTTTGAAAGGGTGTGTAACGGAGTGTTAAGCTTTAGGATTTTTGTTGGGAGTCGGTTGAGAAGATAGGTAGCAGTAGCAAGGGCTTCAGGCCAAAAATATTTCGGGACCTGGGATTCAATTAGGAGAGCTCGTGTCATTTCTAGCAAAATGCGATTTTTTCTTTCGGCGACACCGTTTTGTTCTGGGGTGTTTGGGCATGTAGTTTGGTGGATTATTCCCTTGTCTTGGAAAAAGGATTTAAACAAGGTATTAACAAACTCACCGCCATTATCAGATCGGAATATTTGGATGTTTGTTTGAAATTGGGTTTGGATCATGGCGTAAAACATAGTGAATTTTTCAAATACTTCGGATTTGTTTTTCAAAAAATAAACCCAGGTCATTCGGGTACAATCATCAACGAACATCACAAAGTACCGAAGGTTTTGCCCCCCAAGAACTGGGGCAGGACCCCATACGTCAGAATGGATTAATGAAAATGGCAAAGCAGCCTTAGTGTTATTGGGTTTAAAAGTTTTTCTATGGCTTTTTGCTAAAACACATGTTTCACAATGTGACATAGAATTAACTGGAAATAGTTTTGGAAATAAAATATGCGAATAACTTGTAGAAGGATGACCTAATCTTCGGTGCCATAGCCAAGCTTCCCGTTCCGATGTCCCATGAGTCAGCATCACAGCACCACTTTGAGTCACCTCATCCACATAGTACAACCCTTGATTTTCAGTGCCACGCCCAATGATCACTCCCGTCCTGATATCCTGTAAAATACAAAACGTAGGGTACATTAGGACAATACAGTTGAGTTCCTTCGTGACATGGCTGATGGAAAGCAGCTTATGTGATAACGAAGGAACATAAAGGCAATTAGAGATTTTTATTGTGGGTGAAATCTCAATAGTTCCTCCCGATTTTACATCCATTATTCCTCCGTTTGCCGTTTGAATATGTGTTTTTTCTGGTTTGGTTGTTGAAATAATATCCGATAGCTCATAAGTCATTGTATCGGTCGCACCACAATCGAAAATCCATGTTTTTTGTTTTTTGTTGTGGGCTATATTGGCATTTCCTTTATTTTCAGGGACTAAATGCACAATATTTGTTTCTTTATATGTTATGTGAGACCGAGGGTTTGGTTGAGCCCCACACTTATTTTCAGGGACTATCTTCGCAATATTTGTTTCTTTATCATCTGTGTGTGACCTAGGGTTTGGTTGCGCCCCAAACCCTTTACCTGTTGCAGTGTTATCTTCTTCTTCATCTGCTTTGGCCATTCCGCCGAACCCTGATCTGCTCCGGCTTTCATCTCTGGTGACATCTCGGCTGGTGGTAGATGACTTCCCCTTTTCTGTAGTCTTTGTGCCTCTCTTCTGACCATCAGACCACCATTCAGGATACCCAACAAGTTTGAAACATTGTTCCCGGGTATGTTTCGTCATACCACAATGGTCACATTTGAGATGAGTTTTGTCATCTCTGCTTACGGATCCAGTTCTTCTTCCGTCAAACCGTCGGAGCCCTTTCGATGCAAGTCCTGCCCCTTCTATTTCTGTGGCTATTAGACCTGCTGCGATGCCCTGTGCGTCATTGAGAGGTGTTCCGAGAAGTTTTTGGTGAGCAGCCTCCTTGCGGACAGTGGCATATGCGGCTTCTGCAGTCGGAAGTGGTTCCGACCGGAGTATTTCCCTTTTTATGGGGTCATACTTCCGGTCAAGGGCATTTAAGAACTGGAAGAGTTTTTGCTCAGTTCGGATTCTGGAGTAGGTTTGAATATCCGTTGAACAAGTCATCGGATTTGGATCAATGCGGTCGATTTCTCCCCATATGCCTTGGAGGGTGATCCACAATTCTTCGAGAGAAGTATTGTTCTGTTTGATGTCATTCGCTTTGACATGAAGATTAAAGGTTTGGAGCTTGTCACGCCCACTGCTATATGTTATAGCCAGAGCATCCCACAGCGATTTTGCTGTCGGAAATTCGGTTAGATTGCTGGCGAGGGTTGGTTCGATGTTTTGTATGAGCCATGAGAAGACGACTAGGTCGTCCTGTTCCCATTGCTCATATTCTTCATTGGTTTGGTTCGGTGGGTTGGTTGATAAATGGTTTAGAAAGGTTTTTGATTTACCGCCTATGGCTACCCTCATCATCCGGGTCCATAAGGCATAATTCTGGCTGTTGAGCTTGAGGTTTATTTGAAGGTTATCTGACATTTTTGGGTTTCGGTTTTGTGGGTTGAGGCCATTCTTGAGCAGATTGGCGATTTGTATTGATAGATCTTCTCCCAAGTTACCGGCTTCGGCCATGGCAGCTTGGTTGAGAGGATGATTGGTTTGGGTGAGCAAGATAAATGATGAACAGGTCAAGAACGACACTGCTCTGATACCATGTTAGAAGTTGATTCACAGGACACTGAATTGAGGTATGTATTTCTATATATTTCATTACAAGAAAGGTATAGAATTTATACACAAAAAACGTAATCTAAATATAGAAGACAGCTTGGTTTACGGCTGGATTTACAGCTGATTACCAGCTGTCTTCAATCCTGCTAATCTTAACAGCTGATTACTAGCTGTGTTTGACCCTGCTATACTTGGGAGATGATGCTTGACTGATCCCGTAATCTTTTATTTTCAACATGTTCAACGTTTAAATCAGTTTATTTTAAACGAAAATCCAACACTTTACCTGGTTTTTTGGTACTTGAAATGGTGTACGTGCTAAAAACCAAAGGCGGAATGGATGCTGTAAACGCAAGCCAATATTTGGGTGTAGAACTTGGCGGTTTACCCGTATATGCAGCGGTGTAGTAGTCTCTTATTGATATAGATTCGTTTATTATAGGGAAAATTTGAGATTCGACTACTTTCTCATTGGAGTCGTATACTGCAAGATTCTCACTTGCAACCTATTAATCATAAAAGTTGCATGATTTAAAATGTATACAAAACCAAACAAGCAAATACGTAAAATATAAAAGAAAGGAATATATATATATATCGCGTGAAACTAATGTAATACTTACCGGAAGTCTTATAACATCCGATCTCTTCCACCCCAGTGAATTATAAACAACAACAACCTACAGCCAAAAGTGACAATAGTGCATTATATTTTGGCGCACGTATGCAAAATATAATATATAGTTTTAACTTTTAAGAATCTCACTTACCAACTTCTTGCCAGATGATAGATCAGCTTCAGTTGGAGGGCAGTTGGTTATGTTCAGAAGTGGACACTAGTTATTAACGAAGAAACCGAAAAGAAAAATTATTAGATACAAATATATATATATATTATGTCTAGTGTATACATATGCATATTTATATATGTTGCATATGTACCTGTTGAATATTGGCTGCTAAACTTGCACATCCAGGTTTCGGTGATACCATGCATGCGATCGATTCTGCAACCACCTTTTCCGCCTCCTTGTGACCTATCGCGAGCCGTTTCGCATAATCATTAGCCACATGTTGTTGAGATGTTCCACTAACGGCGTCATGATGCTGAGCGGTTCCTAATGCATCAGCCAAATAGTCTGTAGTGGGCCCGGTTTTATTCCTTCCCTTCATTGCTTCCAATTGTCTTGCAGCCTAATAATATTTTTAATTAAAAAACTCTTAAAAAACCGTGATGTAAAATAATTAAAAACTTGTGTCACTCACGAGATAATAGCCGCTCAACATTCTGACGTATCGTTTGAGAGCTGGCCTACTAGTAAAGTATCCTGTCCAGTAGGCGTTTACATCGCTTGCATATCTAAAAAACGAATATAGTGATTAAACACTTAGCAAAATGCAGACTGAAAATGTCATAACTAATAATATAAGGTTTACAAATTATACTTACGGAAAATAGTCGTCTTTTTTTAGAGGCCATGTGTTAGTCTCGGCATATTTAGCATCCGTGTATATAGACGGTGTTGAATAGAGCGCATTGACCCGACCATCCTGTATGCGCATATGTAGTCAAAACTCAAAAACCAAAAAGGCAGAAGTGGAATTTTGAGAGCTTAGGATCGCAAGTCGAAATATAGAACGGATTAATAACTGTAACTAACTTTATTGACATAATGAATAAACTTGTCCAAATTCCGAAACCATGACTCTGCATACTGATATCTGAAATCTGTCCCCATTGTCCACATCACATGATTTGTGCGAGTAAAGTTCGCCTGATAATACAAGTTAAAGTTCAATAACTCGGTTAATCCTTTCAACTTAAGCTCATTAAGAAAAATTGACCGACGGATGTTAAAACTTAAAATGTATACATGCAAGCTCACCTGTGACAATGCTGCAGCCACGAAATCATTGACTCGTTCATCGACATTGTAGTCAAACAAGTTGACGTTATCCTTCAGTATAAGCGATGCAATTACGTCACATGTCTAAATAAACATTCGTAAACCTTAAATCTTGTTTTGAAATTTACCTGCACGATTGGGGATTCAGCGTTGACTTCAAAGTAGAAATTACTAGTTGGAGGTTCATAAACATTCTCCGGGAAAGCACCTGCAAAAATCTGTAAAAAATGATGCAAAAATTGTTAGATAGTAAAGTTACACTTTTGTCGCTTTTCAGTACTAATGATGATAATATCGAAACACATTACACACCTGTGAAGATGAACCGAGCGTCTTGGAGGCTCGCCAGATGACTTCAAGATGTTTATCCGCTTTCGCTTAACTCTATCTTGGTAATCGATCCGACCGAAAAAAAGAGAATCAAATCCAACCTAAATGATCATAAAGACTAAAGTTTAAAAGAGCTCGAAACATAAAAAGATTATTAATTTACAGGCTGCAATATTTTGAAATTAACAGTTTTTATAAGGGTCAAGAGAACAGAATATATGACCTCTGCGCCTAGCAGATAAGCCTGCACGGCTGAATGACCGAAAGGGTCTATTTGCCAACCGATTCTCGGTGTTACGTTAAACTGTTCCTTGATAAACTTATGCCCATATGTTGTTTGATCGATCATATCAATATAATGTGGTGCTGCTTCATCATGCATGCACCAACCTCCATTTCTGCCCAACAAAAACAAATTATTCATAACCTAGTTATACTCGCACGCCAAACGTTACATGAAATTCGTGAGTATGGGCTTAGTCTAAACGGGTTTGGGTCAATTTCAAGTCAACCAACACGTTTAGCTAAATGGGCCGGGTTCACGGGTTGACCGTTTAATCCATTTGTTTAATTTTTTATATTTTTAAAATGTTTTTTATGTCTAAATTTAACTATTGGGTTTGCGGGATGACGCGTTTAATCTATTTCTTTACTTTTTTTATATATTATTTATGCCAAAATTTTAAAGTTTAAAAATAAGTTGGCATAGTTCAGATATAATTGCTTAAAAAATAAAGATAATATGTAAATCTAGAATATTAAAGTATTAATATGCAAAAAAGAGTTAAATATTTTTTTTTTGTGTTAAACCGTTCGGGTTACTGTTAGCCCATGTTGTATTCGTGTTTCATGTGAAATTCTCGTGCAGGGGTTCAACCCATCAACCCTTGAACACGACCGTTTAGCAACCCTATGCTTACATCATCTCAAGTTGACCCGAGCTAACAAGCTGCTTGACTATAGCTTGGGTCCTCTCACTCTGATCATTCCACCATCGCTGGAAAAACGCCTGCAACATTCATAACATCTTAGAAATCTATCTGATATAAAACTAGCAGCAGAATCAACAATCAATTCGGGTCAAACCACATAGTCAAAACAACATTCCTAACCTGTTCAACATAAATAAACTTCCGATTCTTATCCGCCAACAGCGATTGAACCACCGAATCAAGCACGTTTCGAACACAGGCTCCCTATACAACAATCAACACACTATTAAATATCAAACAATGAAGTTTACTATATTAACCATGGTTGTTAATGGCGAACAACGAAAAATAACGATAAGGTACCTATATGCTACATAGCGAACAACGATAAATAGTGGGCGACTATTTTATAAATAGCGATACACAAGAAAAATATTTAAATTTTTTTATATGTATATTATATCAGAATACCCCCATATATATGACATTTTACATGTATATTTAATAGAAACTAAAATCCAACTATTTTATAGCTATATTTAATTGCTTGTTGCCCGTTTACCATCTATCTGGATGTAAATTCTTATATATAATTCAAAATTTAATTGCTATTTGTATTAAACATAAAAAAATAAAATAAAATAATATAAAATTGAGTGTCTGCTATTCTCGCTATCCATTGCTACAACCCTAATAGGTAATAAGAACACTATACCTATACAAGGTTTAAAAAAAACCGGTTTTAGAACCGAAACCGGAAAAAAAGCCGAAAACGGTTTTGTTTAACCGTTTTTTCTAACACCGGTTTTAGAACCGAACCGAACCGGCAGTTATAGACCGGTTAGTGATCTTTACCTTCGAAACCGGTTTTAAAACCGAAACCGGTTATAAAAACCGGTTTTTTTGGATAAACCGGTTAAAAACCGACCCTAACCGGTTGGACTGGTTATTGTTTTGAGTAAAAAAAAACTGGTTAGTAACCGAAACCGGTTATAGAAAAGCAGTTTTTTTGTTTTTTATGAGAAAAACCAGTTCGGTTAATAACCAGAACCGGTTTTCTAAAAAACTGATTTGTACACCTCTACGTAGCGCGCTATACCGATCACTACGATCGCTATTGACAACTATGACATTAGCATTAACAAAAAAACATAAAAGAAGAGAAAGATATACCTGAATGGAGTTATTGGATCCAACATAGTACTGATCAACTGTCTTCAACCAACCAACATCATCATGTGTATGTGCTACAAGATGAACATTAACCTTACCTTCCACAACTCCTTGTGCAGTATCATACACCATGTACTTTGATTCCACACATACACAAACAACACTCAATACCAACATCACTAACACCCGAAAATCTGCCATTGTTGATGAAATTAGCTTGTGGTCGTGTGAAGAAAAGTATGAGGAAGACGAAGAAGATATTGTGCATGGACCCATGAAACACGAGGGGCATAAATAATTGAAAGTTGTCCATGTTTAACGGGTAGATAAATGATAAATGATAAATGACAAATTTGAAATAGAGATGATAATTGGTGTTATGGGGTGTATCTTGATCTTGATATGGTGTTATTGATATGTATAGATTGTATTTGTTTGTTAAGAAATTATGTCGGATCTATGTTTTTTAAGGTTTTTTGTTTTTTAAAAACAAACCTTAACAATATCTTGTAGTTATTTTATATTTAATTTTAAATAGTTTATATATTTTTAATTTTTAAATATGTAAGATAATGTATATAAATATGGTTGAGTATAATTGTTTTTCAATAATATAGATTTATTTAGCTAATATATATCATCATCATCATCATCAGACTATTAGCTAGTTGTATTTTAGTAAAAGGTCCACCAATCCCCTAATGTAAGAGATTTTTACACAGAGATATGGACCATATTATTGTTTTTTTTTGCCCACCAAAGCATATCTTTATTCAATTATAAACTAAGGCTCTAAGCTAAGAGGAGCATATAGACCCCAACACAAAATAGGACAGACACATACAAACAAATCAAACATACGGCAACTAAGCAAAGTCTTATCTCATCGAAACTATAGCTGTAAACGAAGCGAACACTTAGCAAACAGTTTGTGAATCGCTCGACAGAAAGTTCGTTTACATTTGTTCGTTTAATAATTGAACGAACATGAACAAATGTCTTGTTTGTTCAATTGTTTTCATGAACGTTCGATACCATGTTCGTGAACTTTCGTTTGTGTTCGTTTGTTTATGTTGTTTATGAATCTTTTGTACTTTTATTTATTTTACTTTAATTTTAGGAAAAATTACCAAAATAGCCATTGACCAACATGACTTTCCAAAATAGCCAACTCGTGCATCGGTGAAACGGGGCATCACGTTCCTTATGCGTCATTCATTCTTAAATTGACACGTGTGATTTATGTAGGGATGAAACAACTGCTAGTTGTAAGACCCTAACACGTTTTAACCATAAAGACGCAACGGAAATACGAGTCTTAAAATTTCTTTTTTTATAAACGTCTTGACATACTTAAAAGTCCATTTTAAAGTAACTCTTTTACAATAAATACATTCTTCGTTCTCATTTATGAAATAAAACCTAACTTATGTTTACTAAATTTCCTAATCACATATTCCCGTACAATCTATCTTTTGACTCGATCTTTGACACCTTACACCTCGTGATGATGATATGTGATTCTGTAGAACCTGCATTCACCACATACATTCACATCATTAGTATTTGGTGACATTATATATAATCTAAGATTCATAATTATGGGATCACGTCACATTCTATCCTCATATACATTCCATTCGGTCACCTTTCTGAATCCAAACATTTTATATCGTTGTTTAACCCGCAATAAGTCGACTTCATTCTCAAAGTCAATCCAGTTAGCATCATTAATACTCATGTATATTTACACCATACATACATACATACATACATGTCACACCCCGACCCGCAGCGGAATAAGAGTCGGGGCATAATTGGGTTATCACCAAAGCTCATGACATTTACTAATATGTTTCATATTTAATAAAGTCAAAGTTACATTTCCAAAAATCCAAACATGTTCATTCAATACAAAGAAAATAAACCAACATAACAATCCCAACTCTAAATCGTTTTATTCTTCTAGTCCAAGTCCTATGTGTTCCTAGCTGCTGCTGGTTCACCTGTATCATGTGTAAAAATGGGAGTTTTTGGGTCAACATAAGTTGGCGAGTGAACCTTATTAGATAAACATTTATTAATAAATTAATTGTTAGTTTATCAATGAAAATTTGTGCATAATCATAGATGAGCAAATGTAAATAATCAAACAATGGCAAATAGCAGTCACACTATAACATACAATAACATATGACAGCATACATGAACATACCAACATCATACTGTAAATAACATAAATGAAACTGTGCGATCAAGGCTCAATCAAACGGAGTCGATCGTATTGCATGTACTGAAAATGAAAATGTCTGTGCGATCAAGGCTCAATCAAACGGAGCCGATCGTATGTGGGCACGCCAGGTTCAACCTCATAATGAAATGGGGAACATGCTCAACGCTCATAATGTAATGGGGAGCGGCGACCTATGAAATTGCATGTACTGAATAATAAATTGCATCCAATAATAACTACTTAACAGCAACAAACTGAATACACATGTTCATGATATGATGTATGCACAATGGTTTAGTTATAATATATATACAAAGACACATGATACACCCCAAAACGTTATTAAAACGGGGAATTTGTAAGATTCACTCACATTGGGTGCGTTGTATTGGAGATGGTGAGATGCGCACGAATTAGATGAGCGGATCAACGAGGAATACTAACCTAAATAATAACGAAAAAAAAATATATTAAATGAGTGGATTTTATTAAGGATTTTAATGAAATTTTTAGATATATTTTTGTGAGTTTAAGGCTATTTTCTATCTTTAAAAATGTTATTTTTAAGTATTTTTAATTGATTTTTAAATTAAATTAAATAAATAAAAAAATAAAAAAATAAAAAAAATTATTTATTTTGCGTTGACCGTTGACCGTTGACTTGTTGACCGGTTCGGTCAATGACATGGTTTGCGCTGGGTGAGGCTCGAACCCGAGACCTCCCGTACGCGTGCACGCAGCTCTACCAACTGAGCTACGTGTCTAACCCGAAATAATCTTGTTTTTAATTATATTTATACACTTATTCAATTTAACCGAATTTCCTTTATTTGCAAAAACATTTTAATTCAATCGGACCGGTGCTAGTGACGGGTTTCGAACGCGCGACGTATGGTTCATGTTACACACAGTCCACCGCTGGACTGTGTGTCTAACCTGGTTATTATCTCGGTTTCTATTATACTTAATAACTAACTGAGTTATCCCGGTTTAGTTCTTAAACAAAAAGACGTTTTATTATATAAGGAGTGCGTATAGCAGGAATCGAACTCGGGACGTGCGTGTGTATTTTGCACACAGTCCACCGCTGGACTGTGTGTCTAACCCGTTTATAATTCCGATTTTAATTAATCTTATGTCATCTTTGAACTCGTCTTCTTCATTACAAACACAGACATCAATCAAAACAACTGATACGCGATTAATTTAGTTAATGAACATGATGACCAATTTGAATGCATTGAACCGAAAAGTTTGGGGAAGAAAATACCGAATAGATCGTCTTCTTCAGAGGATCCGGCGAAGTTCGTCGGCTCTGTTTTGGAACCTTCGGCTGTGAGAATCAATTAACAGGTTTAAGGGATTAGATGTGAAATTGAACTAATGAGTATTGATTATCAGCACGTTAGAATGAGCATACCGGTAATCAGTGAGTTTCCGACAATTCCAGAAGTTTTCCGGTGAAAACAGAAAGTCCAGTAATGTCGTCTGTGGTTGATTATGAGTGATGGGTTAATGTTAGTAAGGTTCTAACAATTGATTGAAACAGTAAAGTAGAGGTATTTTACCGGTTTGAGTTGAATACGGTTTTTCGGCGACTTTTGCAGAAAATTCCGGCGAGCTGATTTAGGCGTTCTGATGGTCTGAAAATGCGACGAAAATGAAATGGAGTATTGGTATGATATCTCTGAGTCGCGAGAGTGGTCTGAAGTTGAAGAATTCTGGACTTGATGATTTTTCGGTTTTAAAAACCGGTAATGATGAGGCTTTATGTTTAATCAATTCCAATTTGATTAAAGACCGTCGATGCATCGGTTATAAACTGAATGTGTGAATAAACAACGAATTGACGATTGGTTTGCCGATTATCGTTTCTCAGATGGCGCAACCGGTTTTAACTGGGTTTGTGTATAAATTTCATTTGTGTTCCTAGAGTTAGCAGAAAACACAATGTGGCGGAGTGGTCTTGTGAGTGGGTGTTAAGTCGCTGAAGTGTGTCTTGGCTGACCCGGGTTCGAGTCCCGGCAGCATCATAATTTTTTTTTTTAATTTTATTTTAACTTTTTATCAAATATAATTTTTATAGTTTAGTTTATTTATTAATTATGTATCGTTTTAAATCAAAATAATCATAAATATTCGACGTAACTTTTATAACTTGATATTCGATTACAAAACGGAGCGGGTTTTGAAAACCCGATTTTTACAAATGTTACAGTATCCCCTACTTTAAGTAATTTCGTCCCGAAATTTAAGTAGTTGAAGTAGTAGGAAAAAGATGCGGGTATTTTTCACGCATTGAGTCTTCACGTTCCCAAGTAAACTCAGGTCCCCGTTTCGACTCCCAGCGTACCCTAACAATTGGAATGCGACTTCGTCGAAGACGTTTCTCCCCGTAGTCCATGATCTCCACTGGTCTTTCAATAAAATGCATAGATTCATCAATCTGAATATCTTCCAGCGGAATATGGAGATTCTCATCAGCGAGGCACTTCTTCAAGTTCGACACGTGGAATGTGGGATGAATCCTGTTGAGTTCTTCTGGTAGGTCAAGCTTGTATGCTACAGGACCTACTCTTTCGAGTATCTTGAAAGGTCCTACGTAACGAGGTGCTAGCTTCCCCTTTTGACCAAAACGAACTACTCCCTTCCACGGTGATACTTTTAAAAGCACATGATCACCAATGTTAAACTCTAAGGGCTTCCGTCGTTTATCTGCATAACTCTTTTGACGACTTTGAGCCGCTAGAAGATTGTTTCGAATTTGATGAATCTTGTCTGTGGTTTCTTGGATCAATTCTGGACCAGTAATTTGTGCTTCCCCAATTTCGTGCCAACATACAGGAGATCGGCACTTACGTTCATATAAGGCTTCAAAAGGTGCCATGCCGATGCTCGAATGATAGCTGTTGTTATACGAAAATTCTACTAATGGTAGGTGGGCGTCCCAATTTCCCTTGAAGTCTATGACACATGCTCTAAGCATATCTTCAAGAGTTTGAATGGTGCGCTCAGACTGTCCATCAGTTTGAGGATGATAGGCGGTACTGAGATCTAATCGTGTGCCCATAGCGGATTGTACTGCTTGCCATGTTCGTGAGGTGAAACGATCATCACGATCAGAAATAATACTTAACGGTACCCCATGCCGGCTTAAGGTTTCGTTGATATAAATACGTGCAAGCTTTTCGTTCTTGAAATCTTCGCGGATAGGAATAAAGTGAGCTGATTTTGTAAGTCGGTCTATAATCACCCATATAGTGTCATACCCACCAGAAGTGCGAGGTAACCCGGTAATGAAATCCATGGTTATATTTTCCCACTTCCATACAGGTATTTCCGGTTGGACTAGAAGTCCTGAGGGTCTTTGGTGTTCAGCCTTCACCTTGGAACATGTGAGGCACTTGGAAACAAAAACGGCAATATCCTTCTTCATTCCAGGCCACCAATAGGTGTATCGTAGGTCTTGATACATCTTATCGGCTCCTGGGTGTATAGAATATCGCGTTTTGTGAGCTTCATTCATAAGAGTTTCACGAAGATTGTTGTGGTTAGGAATCCAGATACGATCTAGGTAATACAGAATACCGTCTGATTTAGTTTCAAGTTTTAGCTTGGCTCCTCAGGACATCTCCTCTCGTACATCTTCTTCTGTTATTGAAACGTGTTGGGCTTCTCGAATTTGATCTTTAATGTCGGTTATAATTTGCGAACATAGAAGATGAATGGAGTTCGCATAACCCTTTCGACTAAGTGCATCAGCCACCACATTTGCTTTACCAGGGTGGTATCTAATTTCACAGTCGTAATCATTCAGAAGTTCGACCCATCTTCGTTGCCTCATGTTTAACTCCTTTTGATTGAAGATATGTTGAAGACTCTTGTGGTCAGTGTATATTTCACACTTAGTGCCATATAGATAATGTCTCCATATCTTAAGAGCGAATACAACGGCTCCAAGTTCTAGGTCATGAGTGGTGTAGTTCTTTTCATGCGTCTTGAGTTGTCTCGAGGCATAAGCTATGACTTTTCCTCTTTGCATGAGAACGCAGCCTAATCCTTGCCCTGACGCGTCGCAATAGACTACAAAATCATCACAACCTTCAGGAAGAGTGAGGATTGGTGCATCACAAAGTTTTTGTTTAAGAGTTTGAAAAGCTTCTTCTTGCTTGGGTCCCCATACGAAAGGTTTTCCCTTATGAGTTAAAGCCGTGAGTGGTACAGCAATGCGAGAGAAGTTTGAAATGAACCGACGATAATAGCCAGCTAGTCCAAGAAAAGATCTTACTTCAGTTGGTGTACGTGGAGCTTGCCATTCTTGAACTGCTTTGATCTTTGAAGGGTCAACATGTATTCCCTTGTCATTGACTACATGCCCGAGGAATTGCACCTCTTTTAACCAGAATTCACATTTGGAGAACTTGGCATAAAGCTTTTCCTTTTCTAGAAGTGCAAGAACGAGTCGAAGATGACGCTCATGATCAGCTTTAGATTTTGAATAAATAAGAATATCGTCGATGAAGACTATAACAAATCGATCAAGATAAGGTTTGCAGACTCTGTTCATTAGGTCCATGAAGACAGCTGGTGCGTTGGTTAATCCAAATGGCATAACCATGAATTCATAGTGGCCATAACGAGTTTGAAAAGCAGTCTTAGGGACGTCTTCTTCATGCACTCTAAGTTGATGATGGCCAGATCGAAGATCGATTTTTGAAAAGCAGCTGGCACCTTGTAGTTGGTCAAGAAGATCATCGATGCGAGGTAAAGGATAGCGATTCTTGATTGTTAACTTGTTGAGCTCTCTGTAGTCGATGCACATACGAAAAGATCCATCTTTCTTCTTTACAAAAAGGACAGGTGCACCCCAAGGCGACGAGCTAGGACGTATGAATCCCTTGTCAGTCAACTCTTGCAATTGACTGGCTAGCTCTTGCATTTCAAAGGGGGCTAATCTATATGGAGACTTTGCAACTGGTGTAGCACCAGGTATAAGATCAATACGGAAATCGACGTCTCTAACTGGAGGAAGTCCGGAAATGTCGTCAGGAAAAACTTGCGGGAAATCTTTTACTACAGGAATGTCCTCAAGTTTCTTCTCCATGGTCCCCTTTTTGATGATATGAGCTAAAAACGCGGCGTAATTCTTGCGAAGATATTTTTGAGCTTGAAGACAAGACATGAAGCTGAGCCCTTTCGACGAGGTTTCTCCAATGATTCGAAGAGTCCGGCCGTTTGAAAGAGGAATACGAATATATTTTTCACGACATACAACTTCTGCCTGATGTTGACTGAGCCAATCCATACCGATTATGATATCAAAACTTCCCAGCTTCATAGGAATAAGGTCGACTGAGAAATCGTGGTCGTTTAAGGTGAGTGTACAGTTACGTATAATAGAGTTTAATGAAACTGGTTTCCCGTCCGCAACTTATACCGTTATGGATTCCGTGAGCTTATCCCGATTTTTGTTTAAGATAGGTTCAAATTCTAAAGATACAAAACTTCTATCCGCACCAGTATCAAATAATATGGATGCATATCTACCATTTATAAGGAACGTACTGTTGACCACATTGCCGTCAGCTCTGGCCTGGTTAGCGTTGATATTGAAAGCTCTCCCTCTTGCAGGCGGGGGAGCTTGGCTTGCTTGGTTCACCGGGTTGGCTTGGGCCTGAGCATGAATAATATTAACCAACCTTGGACAAGTGTTTCGGAAATGGCTTGGGTCGCCACAATTGTAGCAAGCCCGCATTGGTTGACCCATAGGATAATTGGGCTGGTAATATGTTTGGGCTAAATGTTGAGTGGGTGGTAGTAGGGGTTGTTGGCCTTGGCCCATTATTTGTTGGTGGGTTTGGGTTATAGGTTGATGGCGGTTCGTTCGTTGAGGCATGCGGCAAGTTTGAACATTATGACCCGCGCGACCGCAGCCGGTGCAATATTGACAAGGATGATCAGGGGAATGGTGATATTGGCAACGGTTACATTTTGGTAACGGGCCTGTGTAGGGTCTTCTGTATGGTGCGGGTGAAGGAGTGACTTGAGTAATGGGTGCAGCAGGAATAGGGGAGTTGGTTTGAGTAACTGCAAAATTTCTGGTGTTGCGCTTCCTCTTATTAGCGAACTTAGAGGAAGGAATGGGGTGGTTTGAAGTTTGTCCCTCAACAGGGGCTTTCTTCTTCTCTTCTTTGAACTTCCTGTTGTGAATTCGGTTTTCGGTCAGTTCAGTTGCTAACTCCATTGCAGCTTCAAGTGTTACTGGTGAAACGCTGAGAACTGAATCTTGGATTTTCGAGGGAAGTCCTCGAATATAATGCTCGATCAAACGATAAGTTGGGGTGAACAAATTTGGAACCATTTGGTTCAACTCCAAGAACCTCTTGTTATAGGTGGTGTGATCCCCCTCCTTCTGCTTTAGAGAATGAAATTCGTCCTCCAGCTTTTTAATTTCACTTCTAGGACAGAAACGCCTAGTCATGATTTCCCTTAACTCCTCCCAAGTTAAGGCCATCGCATCTTCAGTTCCCCTCTTCCCTTTCTCAGTATTCCACCAAGTGAGAGCTACCCCAAATAGTCTCCCGGTGGCATATTAACCTTGCAATCCTCAGGACAATCGCAGTTTAGAAAGGTGTTTTCCATCTCCTCGAACCAATGTAGGAGAGCAGTGACACCCTCGGTCCCTTCAAATTTAGGAGGATCACAGGACTTAAAATGTTTGTAAGAGCACTTGCTGGTAGGAGGGTTGTCGATGTTCTGGTCCTGTTGTTGGGGTGGGTTAGTAGGATTTGTAGGAAGGGCTTGTTGTACTTGGACCACAATGTCAGGAAGTATCGTGGCCATTTGTTTCGCGATCTGAGTGGCCAAACGTTCCTGGGACCTTCCTGATCTATTACCCCTTCGTTGCTGTCTAGACGACATCTATAGGATCATAAAATGAGAAGATTGTGAGTTTATGATGTCTTTTTAGGTGTCATGTGTCTTTAAGAAAATGAAAATAACACAAATATCAATAATGCAACTACATCCATAGGATGTCTTGGGTTCGCTCATGTTGGGCCTCAAATGTCCCCCATACCTTCACCTACATAGTCATGTGGGCCCCCATGGCTATTGGCTTGGTAGGATTCACATTAGTATTGGCAATTTAACACTCGCATCCCCCGAATGCAAACCACAAAATATGTTCATGAGATGTTTGGTCGGAACGTGTCCAGGTGTAGACACAATGACAACTCAAAGTGGGGTTAGCTCACACGACGTTTGGTATAGCATGCTTTGGCCTAATAGGTACTTCGTACTCTCATCGTTAGTCCCCAGGTAGGCAAACTGGTCCTTTATTTTGGATTTATACGAATGCCAGCCTAGACAGGACGTTCCGACTACCGGTACTGGTACCCTTCCAGTTACTACATGCCCTGAGAACTCACTTTGATGAGATTTGAAAACACGAAAATCATTGTAAAAGCAATCATGAAGTGGTGTGTGCTTTCATGGATGTGATATGTTATGAGTATACGATTCATGATAGGCATTATATGATAATACATACTTATGAACATGCTTGCACAATATTAAATGTAACATTTAACATAAAACATATAACATCATGAAATTTGGCATGTAACACACAAAAATCTTATAAGTTTCTAATCGACTATAGTATAGGCTCTAAGGGTCTAATAACCTATCCTATATCCCTATAGTCATGGCTCTGATACCAATCTGTCACACCCCGACCCGCAGCGGAATTAGAGTTGGGGCATAATTGGGTTATCACCAAAGCTCATGACATTTACTAATATGTTTCATATTTAATAAAGTCAAAGTTACATTTCCAAAAATCCAAACATGTTCATTCAATACAAAGAAAATAAACCAACATAACAATCCCAACTCTAAATCGTTTTATTCTTCTAGTCCAAGTCCTATGTGTTCCTAGCTGCTGCTGGTTCACCTGTATCATGTGTAAAAATGGGAGTTTTTGGGTCAACATAAGTTGGCGAGTGAACCTTATTAGATAAACATTTATTAATAAATTGTAACATCCGTCAAAAACGGATTTACCAAACCCGCTCCGTTTATCAACCGAACAGTCAGTCAAAATTTTCGTTGCGAATTAACTGCCCGAAATAATTTTAAACGATACGTAATCAATTATTATACGGGAATATATATTTAGTTTTTGAAAAACTGTTGAAAATCGCAAAATAAAAACAAAAGTATTCTGCCGGGTTTCGAACCCGGGTCTGTACCGATTCGGAAAAGCCTTATCGCACATCACACAAACCACTGCGCCACTTGCTTTGTTTGTTAAATAATGAAATCATTTAAATCATAAAGTAACGTTACGAATTCAAAACCGGCGCCCAAACAGTTCAGTCGTCGGAATCCCGGAAATCTCGCGAGTCTTAACTACAATTTACGTTATAACGTAAACCATTAAACAGACATCGGTTATAACCGATGTTTGAAGTCCGCGACCAAAATTATAATCGCCGGAAAATTTTAAATCAATGAACCCAGTTGGGAATCAGACCAAGTGCTTCGACGTTTTCCCCTATAAATTCACCCTCAACCCATTGCAAACCTTTTCGCTCAAAACCACACTTTTCCTCGGCGTAATTCCACTCGCCGGAACTTTTCTGTTCGTCGCCGGAAAACCGATTTCCTTATTTCTGAACCTCACTGAGCCCCTGAAGCTTATACCGGAGATACCCATACTTTTTCCAAGCTTTCCGGAGACTTGCTGCTGCAAGACACCTGACGCCGGAGTTGATTGCTGTCGCCGGAGTTCTGCCGGAAAACAGAGGGTCCAGTCGGTATACTTCTCCGCCCAAATTTCTTTTCCTTTTCACATTTATCTCACCTTAATGAACTGTAAGACGCTAAGGAACTTGAATAAAACTCGAAACAGTCAGACTTTATCTCTGGTTATATTTCAGCGAAGAAGACGATGTATTCGTTATCATATAAGTTTAAGATAAATCAAGAAATTAATCGGGTTAGACAAACAGTCCAGCGGTGGACTGTGTGCACATATAAAACGCAAAACGTCTCAAGTTCGAATCCCGTCTCACACACGCTGCCTTAATAAAAATCATTTTTTTTGTTAAACCGAACCGGGTCGCCACAGTTATGCGTTAAGTATATTGATAACCGAAATAATAACCAAGTTAGACACACAGTCCAGCGGTGGACTGTGTGTTTGTTTATATCACAGGTCACGAGTTCGAGTCCGGTCTTCTGCACCGACTCGGACAATTATCTAGTCTTTTTAAATAAGGCAGAAAAGGAAACAAATAATTTGTATTTAAGTATAATAAAAATCGAATAATATAACATGTTGAACACACAGTCCAGCGGTGGACTGTGTGTTAGATTAAACCACAGGTCCCGGGTTCGAGACCTGTGGAGTGCATGTCCGAGTCGCTTAAACTGTTTTTAAAATAAAAATGATTTTCGGTTTAAACTAATTAATATATATATATAATTAAAATCAGATTTATAACGGGTTAGACACGTAGCTCAGTTGGTAGAGCTGCGTGCACGCGTACGGGAGGTCTCGGGTTCGAGCCTCACTCAGCGCACTTGTATTCCGAATTGAACCGGTCAACGGTCAGGTCAACGGTCAGGTCAAACGGTCAACGGTCAGAAAAAAATCAAATTTTTTTATTATTTTTTTTAATTATTTTAATTAAAAATCAATTAAAAATACTTAAAAATAACATTTTTAAGGTTAGAAAATAGCCTCAAACTCACAAAAATACACCCAACAATCCTACTAAAATAGATTAATAAAACCCGTTTACTTACCAAACCATAATGCGATTTATCTAGGTTAAATCTCACTCGTGGTTAAAACCACTTCGCGTGCATTCAACGTCATCAACCGAACGCACCCACTGTGAGTGAATCTTACAACTTCCCCTTTTAAATTACACGTTTTGGGGTGTGTCATGTGTTATGAAAATAATTAATTTATTTATTTAAACTTGTGCCATACCACATCATGACCTAAACTTAGATTGTTTTTATTGTTGTGATTTACTTATTTCCTTTTGTCATATTATATGAAACTCATACATTAAGCCCATTAGTTCCTCGTGGAAGACGAGTTGAACAACGCGTGCTACAAATCAAATTCATTATTGTTTATGTGTATATCATTGAGTTTGTATTGTTTGTAGTTGTGTCATTCATATTATCATGGTTATACAATTCATTCATTAGGCCCCTCAGTTCCTCGTGAGAGACGAGTTGAGCATCGCGTGCCTCTAATTGTTCCATTATTATTCATGAGTGTTTCATCCAATATCTTATGATTGTTGATTAAGTTACATCTATTTTTACTCATGTTTGGTTGTGCACATATTTCATAATCAATTTAAATATATCCGTTCAAATGTTTTCCATAGGATTCACTCGCCAACATTATGTTGATCCAAAAACCCTTTTACACATGATACAGGTGAACAGGTTGAAGCAAGGAAAACATAGGATATGCCTTAGAAGAGAACAAAGAAGTTTAGATTGTTAGTTAGATCATGTTGTAACATTTATTGTAAATTTCCATTTAATTTGTATTAATGAATATGAAACGCTTAATAAATGTCATGAGCTTTGATGATAACCCAATCATGCCCCGATCACCTTTTCCGCTGCGGGTCGGGGTGTGACAGATTGGTATCAGAGCCATGACTATAGGGATATAGGATAGGTTATTAAGACCCTTAGAGCCTATACTATAGTCTGCCTAAATTTTAATTGATTAGGTGGTTACATACAAACTTGTGATATTTATTTGTTTCATATTTGTTTACATTCACCGTCAAACATACATGCTTATATACATATTCATTATACATATATACATATTCATTATACATATATCGATGTTCATGTGTTCAATTTATTTTCATACTCTCATTATCCAAAGATTTTATGCAATTTTCAAATCTCATCAAAGTAAGTTCTGCGACGGGCATGTAGTAACTGGAAGGGTACAAGTACCGGTAGTCGGAACGTCCTGTCTAGGCTGGCATTCGTATAAATCCAATATAACGGACCAGTTTGCCTACCTGGGGACCAACGATGAGAGTACGAAGGACCTATTAGGCCAAAGCATGCCACACCAAACGTCGTTCGAACTAACCTACTTTGAGGTGTCACCGTGTCTACACCTGGACACATTCCGAATATCACACGTTGTATACATATTTCTCGATTTTCTCCGGGTTTTTGTGTACGCAACCTGGCAGAAACCGTGCGAACCATATGAAAAACCGGTATTCATGGGGGCCCACATGATTACACAGGTAAAGTATGGCGGCATGAAGGGCCTAACAGCGAGCAAAACCCAAGACATCCAATGGATGTAGTAATTTATTTATCTATAATTATTTTATGAATGTTCATTCCTAATGCGACCCATGAACCTAAAAGCATCCAACTCATACTCTTGTCATGTATTCCTTGTAGATGTCTTCTAACCTCGCCCGTAGGAAGACGAGAGCAAGAAAAGCCCGCGAACGCATGGCTGCCTTAATCGCTCAACAAATGGCAGCCGTAATACCCAATATTGTAATCCAAGTTCAGCAAGCACTTACCGTTAATCCTGTCAATCAAGCAAACCAAAACATTTTCAACTCTTCCCCAAATATCACTAAATGCACCTACAAGCACTTCAAATCATGCGACCCTCCGAAATACAAAGGTACTGAAGGCGTCACCGCTCTCCTCCATTGGTTTGAAGAAATGGATTGCCCTGACGATCGCAAAGTGCGATATGCTACCGGTCGATTATATGGGATAACACTTACTTGGTGGAACACAGAGAAGGCCAAACGAGGTGTGGAACATGCTATGTCCTTAACTTGGAACGAATTGAAGGAAATCATGACCAGACGATTTTGCCCAAGGAGCGAAATCAAGAAGTTAGAAGATGAATTTTACTCATTGAAGCAAATGGAAGGAGACCACATCACCTACAACAAAAGATTTCTCGAGTTACATCAAATGGTTCCCAACATGTTCACTCCCCTCTACCGTTTGATCGAGCACTACATTCGTGGTCTTCCGTCAAAGATTCAAGATCCTATTATAAGTATCAAGCCTGCAACTTTAGAAGCAGCGATGGAGCTAGCAACAGAGCTCACCGAGAACCGAATCCGAAACGAAGACTTCAAGGAGGAGAAGAAGAAGGATAAAGAACCGACTGAAACTTCCGACTCCACTCAAACTGAATCCCCTTCTCAACCCAATCCTAAGAGAAGTAGAGTCGGGCGACTTTTCGCTGCGACTCAACGAAATCAACCAGTTTTACATGCCATACCCATTCGAGCTATCCCAATCACCCAAGTGGCACCCAACTCAGCTTACCCAGATAAGAAACCATATCTTGGACCTCACCCTCGATGCAACAACTGTTTTTATCACCATCCCCATACCCTACCTTGTCGTCTATGTGCAACTTGTGGACGCTATGGTCATTTGAGCAATGTTTGTCGCACCTTTCAAAACCAAACCTTTCCCCTACTCAAAACATGGCCCAAACTTATCACCAACCCCAATACCCCATGTTCCCATATGCTCGGGTTTGTTTCAATTATGGCGACCCTACCCACTTTAGAAACACATGCCCTCAATTGGTTAACGTTATCAACACTCAAGCCCAATCAAACCCAGTTAACCAAGTAAACCAAGAAAACCCAAACACTATGCCATCAGCAAGAGGAAGAGTCTTCAATATCAACGCCAATCCTGTCGAAGATAATGACGGCCCAAACGAGGATACTCAGCTAGTCCTTTTCGCCGAAGATCCAGATTCAACTCCTATCGTGTAGTTTTATGTTTTTCTTTATCACATGTGTAGACTGTTAGAGTAATTATGGTATATTATATATTATATATTGTTTTCAGTATATGCTTTTGCCGAGGCCGCAGCTCCCCATCCATCGAGGTTGAGTTTGATCCCCATTTTATTATGCGGTTGATCAGGGCGTGCCCGCACGATCGGCTCCGTTTGTTTGAGCCTTGATCGGTTATTTCATTTTACATTTCAATACATGCAATACGCTCGGCTCCGTTTGATTGAGCCTTGAGCGCACATTTCAATTTACATTTCCAGTTCATGCAATACGTTCGGCTCCGTTTGATTGAGCCTTGAGCGCACATTTCAATTTACATTTCCAGTTCATGCTATACGTTCGGCTCCGTTTGATTGAGCCTTGAGCGCCCATACAATTTCATTATCAGTATCTTGTGGTTGTGGTGTTTGTAGTAGAGTCGCATCGAACCAACCATAATTTGCGGATAAAGTCAATGAAAATTTGACAAGGATATGGTGGATACGCCGATGGTACTTCCTATATATAAGTATTCTTGTCAAATGATCGGAGGCATTATCAGGCGATTATGAGAGGTTCCATGCATAGGCTGTTTGTGTGATGGTTGTTTAGATTAAGTTGTTCAATTTCAGTACATTCAATACGTTCGGCTCCGTTTGATTGAGCCGTGAGCGCACATACAATTTCATTCAATACGTTCGGCTCCGTTTGATTGAGCCTTGAGCGCACAGACAATTTCATTATCAGTATCTTGCGGTTGTGGTGTTTGTAGTAGAGTCGCATCGAACTAACCATAACTTGCGGATAAAGTCAAATGATCGGAGGCATTATCAGGCGGTTATGAGAGGTTCCATGCATAGGATGTTTGTGTGGTTAAGTTATTCATTTTCAGTACATACAATACGCTCGGCTCCGTTTGATTGAGCCTTGAGCACACAATTTCAATTTCAGTACATTCAATACGTTCGGCTCCGTTTGATTGAGCCTTGAGCACACATCCATTTCATTTTCAGTACATGCAATACGATCGGCTCCGTTCGATTGAGCCTTGATCGCACAGATATATTCATTTCAGTATTTTATGTTTGTTGTATTGGTGGTAGAGTTATAGGACTAATCATAATTCACTGATAAAACCAATGAAAATTTGACAAGAATATGGTGGATACGCCGCTGGTACTTCCTATATATAAGTATTCTTGTCAAAGGATCAGAGGCATTATTGGACGGTTATGAGAAGTTCTATGTAGGATTTATTAGTTTCTTGGTAACCAATCATAACTTGTGGATAAAACTAATGAAAATTTGGCAAGAATATGGTGGATACGCCGCTGGTACTTCCTATATATAAGTATTCTTGCCAAAGGATCAGAGGCATTATCAGGCGGTTATGAGAAGTTCCATGTAGGATTTAGTATTGCCTTGGTTGGAATTTGTGTTACATTTATATCATCATGTTATTTAAAGAGATTGGATTGTGATCCATTTCTACATAAACTAACCTCTCCATCATAACAAACGAGAGAGGAACTATCATCATTCAAACATATATGCTATCAGAATGTGGATTCAAATATTTGCCGTTGTGTTTATTCATGTTCAAATATTTGCTGATGTGTTTATTCATGTTCGAATATTAGCTGTTCTGTTTACTTATGTTCAAATACCAGTTGTTGTGTTCCACATAGGTTGTAGTGTTAGAAGTTTTGCCTTAGGATATAACCATACTTTCCCAAACGTATCTAAACTCTTATGCATGATATCATTTTTAGCAAATCATTTCTGCTTATCAATACTTATACAGTAGGCAACAAAAAGCGATTCCTGAATAGGGTACTTAACCCTTACAAGGAACGTTACCGCCTCGAACAAAAAACTTAAACCCTTATTTTTCTAAGTATATAACTGTCAAACTAAACATCATCATCCTTTTAGTCAAAATATATCATTATTTAAATTTCGGGACGAAATTTCTAAAAAGCAGGGGATACTGTAACATCCGTAAAAAACGGATTTACCAAACCCGCTCCGTTTATCAACCGAACAGTCAGTCAAAATTTTCGTTGCGAATTAAATGCCCGAAATAATTTTAAACGATACGTAATCAATTATTATACGGGAATATATATTTAGTTTTTGAAAAACTGTTGAAAATCGCAAAATAAAAACAAAAGTATTTCTGCGGGTTTCGAACCCGGGTCTGTACCGATTCGGAAAAGCCTTATCGCACATCACACAAACCACTGCGCCACTTGCTTTGTTTGTTAAATAATGAAATCATTTAAATCATAAAGTAACGTTACGAATTCAAAACCGGCGCCCAAACAGTTCAGTCGTCGGAATCCCGGAAATCTCGCGAGTCTTAACTACAATTTACGTTATAACGTAAACCATTAACCAGACATCGGTTATAACCGATGTTTGAAGTCCGCGACCAAAATTATAACCGCCGGAAAATTTTAAATCAATGAACCCAGTCGGGAATCAGACCAAGTGCTTCGACGTTTTCCCCTATAAATTCACCCTCAACCCATTGCAAACCTTTTCGCTCAAAACCACACTTTTCCTCGGCGTAATTCCACTCGCCGGAACTTTTCTGTTCGTCGCCGGAAAACCGATTTCCTTATTTCTGAACCTCACTGAGCCCCTGAAGCTTATACCGGAGATACCCATACTTTTTCCAAGCTTTCCGGAGACTAGCTGCTGCAAGACACCTGACGCCGGAGTTGATTGCTGTCGCCGGAGTTCTGCCGGAAAACAGAGGGTCCAGTCGGTATACTTCTCCGCCCAAATTTCTTTTCCTTTTCACATTTATCTCACCTTAATGAACTGTAAGACGCTAAGGAACTTGAATAAAACTCGAAACAGTCAGACTTTATCTCTGGTTATATTTCAGCGAAGAAGACGATGTATTCGTTATCATATAAGTTTAATATAAATCAAGAAATTAATCGGGTTAGACACACAGTCCAGCGGTGGACTGTGTGCACATATAAAACGCAAAACGTCTCAAGTTCGAATCCCGTCTCACACACGCTGCCTTAATAAAAATCATTTTTTTTGTTAAACCGAACCGGGTCGCCACAGTTATGCGTTAAGTATATTGATAACCGAAATAATAACCAAGTTAGACACACAGTCCAGCGGTGGACTGTGTGTTTGTTTATATCACAGGTCACGAGTTCGAGTCCGGTCTTCTGCACCGACTCGGACAATTATCTAGTCTTTTTAAATAAGGCAGAAAAGGAAACAAATAATTTGTATTTAAGTATAATAAAAATCGAATAATATAACATGTTGAACACACAGTCCAGCGGTGGACTGTGTGTTAGATTAAACCACAGGTCCCGGGTTCGAGACCTGTGGAGTGCATGTCCGAGTCGCTTAAACTGTTTTTAAAATAAAAATGATTTTCGGTTTAAACTAATTAATATATATATATAATTAAAATCAGATTTATAACGGGTTAGACACGTAGCTCAGTTGGTAGAGCTGCGTGCACGCGTACGGGAGGTCTCGGGTTCGAGCCTCACTCAGCGCACTTGTATTCCGAATTGAACCGGTCAACGGTCAGGTCAAACGGTCAACGGTCAGAAAAAATCAAAAATTTTTATTATTTTTATTTAATTATTTTAATTAAAAATCAATTAAAAATACTTAAAAATAACATTTTTAAGGTTAGAAAATAGCCTCAAACTCACAAAAATACACCCAACAATCCTACTAAAATAGATTAATAAAACCCGTTTACTTACCAAACCATAATGCGATTTATCTAGGTTAAATCTCACTCGTGGTTAAAACCACTTCGCGTGCATTCAACGTCATCAACCGAACGCACCCACTGTGAGTGAATCTTACAACTTCCCCTTTTAAATTACACGTTTTGGGGTGTGTCATGTGTTATGAAAATAATTAATTTATTTATTTAAACTTGTGCCATACCACATCATGACCTAAACTTAGATTGTTTTTATTGTTGTGATTTACTTATTTCCTTTTGTCATATTATATGAAACTCATACATTAAGCCCATTAGTTCCTCGTGGAAGACGAGTTGAACAACGCGTGCTACAAATCAAATTCATTATTGTTTATGTGTATATCATTGAGTTTGTATTGTTTGTAGTTGTGTCATTCATATTATCATGGTTATACAATTCATTCATTAGGCCCCTCAGTTCCTCGTGAGAGACGAGTTGAGCATCGCGTGCCTCTAATTGTTCCATTATTATTCATGAGTGTTTCATCCAATATCTTATGATTGTTGATTAAGTTACATCTATTTTTACTCATGTTTGGTTGTGCACATATTTCATAATCAATTTAAATATATCCGTTCAAATGTTTTCCATAGGATTCACTCGCCAACATTATGTTGATCCAAAAACCCTTTTACACATGATACAGGTGAACAGGTTGAAGCAAGGAAAACATAGGATATGCCTTAGAAGAGAACAAAGAAGTTTAGATTGTTAGTTAGATCATGTTGTAACATTTATTGTAAATTTCCATTTAATTTGTATTAATGAATATGAAACGCTTAATAAATGTCATGAGCTTTGATGATAACCCAATCATGCCCCGATCACCTTTTCCGCTGTGGGTCGGGGTGTGACATAAATTAATTGTTAGTTTATCAATGAAAATTTGTGCATAATCATAGATGAGCAAATGTAAATAATCAAACAATGGCAAATAGCAGTCACACTATAACATACAATAACATATGACAGCATACATGAACATACCAACATCATACTGTAAATAACATAAATGAAACCGTACGATCAAGGCTCAATCAAACGGAGCCGATCGTATTGCATGTACTGAAAATGAAAATGTCTGTGCGATCAAGGCTCAATCAAACGGAGCCGATCGTATGTGGGCACGCCAGGTTCAACCTCATAATGAAATGGGGAACATGCTCAACGCTCATAATGTAATGGGGAGCGGCGGCCTATGAAATTGTATGTACTGAATAATAAATTGCATCCAATAATAACTACTTAACAGCAACAAACTGAATACACATGTTCATGATATGATGTATGCACAATGGTTTAGTTATAATATATATACAAAGACACATGATACACCCCAAAACGTTATTAAAACGGGGAATTTGTAAGATTCACTCACATTGGGTGCGTTGGATTGGAGATGGTGAGATGCGCACGAATTAGATGAGCGGATCAACGAGGAATACTAACCTAAATAATAACGGAAAAAAATATATTAAATGAGTGGATTTTATTAAGGATTTTAATGAAATTTTTAGATATATTTTTGTGAGTTTAAGGCTATTTTCTATCTTTAAAAATGTTATTTTTAAGTATTTTTAATTGATTTTTAAATTAAATTAAATAAATAAAAAAATAAAAAAATTTATTTATTTTGCGTTGACCGTTGACCGTCGACTTGTTGACCGGTTCGGTCAATGACATGGTTTGCGCTGGGTGAGGCTCGAACCCGAGACCTCCCGTACGCGTGCACGCAGCTCTACCAACTGAGCTACGTGTCTAACCCGAAATAATCTTGTTTTTAATTATATTTATACACTTATTCAATTTAACCGAATTTCCTTTATTTGCAAAAACATTTTAATTCAATCGGACCGGTGCTAGTGACGGGTTTCGAACGCGCGACGTATGGTTCATGTTGCACACAGTCCACCGCTGGACTGTGTGTCTAACCTGGTTATTATCTCGGTTTCTATTATACTTAATAACTAACTGATTTATCCCGGTTTAGTTCTTAAACAAAAAGGCGTTTTATTATATAAGGAGTGCGTATAGCAGGAATCGAACTCGGGACGTGCGTGTGTATTTTGCACACAGTCCACCGCTGGAATGAGCATACCGGTAATCAGTGAGTTTCCGACAATTCCAGAAGTTTTCCGGTGAAAACAGAAAGTCCAGTAATGTCGTCTGTGGTTGATTATGAGCGATGGGTTAATGTTAGTAAGGTTCTAACAATTGATTGAAACAGTAAAGTAGAGGTATTTTACCGGTTTGAGTTGAATACGGTTTTCCGGCGACTTTTGCAGAAAATTCCGGCGAGCTGATTTAGGCGTTCTGATGGTCTGAAAATGCGATGAAAATGAAATGGAGTATTGGTATGATATCTCTGAGTCGCGAGAGTGGTTTGAAGTTGAAGAATTCTGGACTTGATGATTTTTCGGTTTTAAAAACCGGTAATGATGAGGCTTTATGTTTAATCAATTCCAATTTGATTAAAGACCGTCGTGCATCGGTTATAAACTGAATGTGTGAATAAACAACGAATTGACGATTGGTTTGCCGATTACCGTTTCTCAGATGGCGCAACCGGTTTTAACTGGGTTTGTGTATAAATTTCATTTGTGTTCCTAGAGTTAGCAGAAAACACAATGTGGCGGAGTGGTCTTGTGAGTGGGTGTTAAGTCGCTGAAGTGTGTCTTGGCTGACCCGGGTTCGAGTCCCGGCAGCATCATAATTTTTTTATTTATTTTATTTTAACTTTTTATCAAATATAATTTTTATAGTTTAGTTTATTTATTAATTATGTATCGTTTTAAATCAAAATAATCATAAATATTCGACGTAACTTTTATAACTTGATATTCGATTACAAAACGGAGCGGGTTTTGAAAACCCGATTTTTACAAATGTTACAATACATACATACATACGTACATACATACATACATACATACATACATACATACATACATACATACATACATACAAGTCTCACTCATTCGAATACATATGTTCAATAACACGCATACATATATCAAATCCAACTCTTTCGAGTATGACAAATCCTACTTTATACACCTACCCCTCTATCCAAACTCTTGCATACAACATACATTCTCACATATTCATACTAACAATTTTTAGTCACAAACTACTATACATATAAGTCTCGTACAAACCAACCTTCGTGTATACTCATTTCTGTTCGTGTTTACTAATGGGTTTCATCTACTAACATATAATTAATCTATTCATACGTTCCTACATATTTATCTCGTTCCCGCACATACTTGCATACACACCCCATTCTTACCTTACCTTATAAACACTCTTTAATGAGTTTGGGGTACACTCTTTAGTTAATTATCATATTGTCACACCCCGACCCGCAGCGGAAAAGGTGATCGGGGCATGATTGGGTTATCATCAAAGCTCATGACATTTATTTTAACGTTTCATATTCATTAATACACTTTAATGGAAAATTACAATCAATATTACAACATGTCCTAAATATCAATCTAGGCTTCATTGTTTTCTTCTAAGGCATTTCCTATGTTTTCCTTGCTTCATCCTGTTCACCTGTATCATGTGTAAAAAGGGTTTTTGGATCAACAAAAAGTTGGCGAGTGAATCCTATGGAAAACATTTGAACAAGTTTATTTAATTGAATATGAAATGAAGTGCACAACCACACATGAGTAAAAATAGAGGTAAACTTATTTATAAATCAATTTAATATTAAACAATACACACATGAACAATAATGGATCGTTTAGAGGCACGCGTTGCTCAACTCGTCTCTCACGAGGAACTGATGGGCCTAATGAATGAATTGCATAAACATGATAATATGAAAGACATAACTACAAACAATATAAATGTAACATCCGTCAAAAACGGATTTACCAAACCCGCTCCGTTTATCAACCGAACAGTCAGTCAAAAATTTCCTTGCGAATTAAATGCCCAAAATATTTTTAAACGATCCGTAATCAATTATTATACGGGAATATATATTTAGTTTTTGAAAAACTGTAAAAAATCGCAAAATAAAAATGATTTGCTTCTGCCGGGTTTCGAACCTGGGTCAATACCGATTCAGCATCAGACTTATCTCTCAACACACAAACCACTGCGCCACTTGTGCCGTTTGTTAAATAATAGAATCATTTAATTCATAAAGTGACGTTACGAATTCAAAACCGGCGCCCAAACGGTTCAGTCGTCGGAATCCCGGAAATCTCGCGAGTTTTAACACCACTTTCAGTTATAACGTAAACCATTAACAATACATCGGTTATAACCGATGTTTGAAGTCCGCGACACCTTTCTATAACCGCCGGAAATTTAAATCAGTGAATACAGTCGGAATTCAGACCAAGTGCTTTGACGATTTGCACTATAAATTCACCCACAGCCCACGACAAACACTTTCGCTCAAAATCACACCTTTTCTCGGCGTAATTCCACTCGTCGGAATAAATCTGTTCGTCGCCGGAAAACCGGTTTCCCCATTGCCAAGCTTTTCTGAACCTCCTAAGTTTATACCGAAGTCACCCTTACCTTTTCCAAGCTTTCCGGAGACTAGCTGCTATAAGGAACACGTCGCCGGAGGTGAATTCTGTCGCCGGAGTTTCTGCCGAAAAACAGAGAGTCCAGTCGGTATACCTCTCCGCCCAGTTTCTTTTCCTTTTCACTTTTATCTCACCGTAATGAACTGAAAAACACTAATAAACCGATAAAAACATTGAACCAGTCGATTTCCGAAATCTGGTTCTACTTTGATGAAGAAGACGATGTATTTCCGTATCCTATAAGTTTAATTAAAATCAGGATATTAATCGGGTTAGACACACAGTCCAGCGGTGGACTGTGTGCACATAAAACGCTAACGTCTCGAGTTCGAATCCCGTCTCACACACGCTGCCTTAATAAAAATCATTTTTTTGTTAAACCGAACCGGAGTCGTCATTGGTATATGTTAAGTATATTGATAACCGGAATAATAACCAAGTTAGACACACAGTCCAGCGGTGGACTGTGTGTTTGTTTATATAACTGGTCACGAGTTCGAGTCCGGTCTTTTGCACCGACTCGGACAACTATCTCTTCTTTTTAAATAAGGCAGAAAAGGAAATAACTAATTAGTATTTAAGTATAATAAAAATCGAATTATATAACATGTTGAACACACAGTCCAGCGGTGGACTGTGTGTTAGATTAAACCACAGGTCCCGGGTTCGAGACCTGTGGAGTGCAAGTCCGGTTCGCTTAAAACTATTTTTAAAATAAAATGATTTTCAGTTTAAACTAATTAGTATATATATATAATTAAAATCAGATATATAACGGGTTAGACACGTAGCTCAGTTGGTAGAGCTGCGTGCACGCGTACGGGAGGTCTCGGGTTCGAGCCTCACTCAGCGCACTTGTATTCCGAATTAACCGGTCAACGGTCAGGTCAAACGGTCAACGGTCAGAAAAAAATAAATTTTTTTATTATTTTTATTTAATTATTTTAATTAAAAATCAATTAAAAATACTTAAAAATAACATTTTTAAGATTAGAAAATAGCCTCAAACTCACAAAAATACACCCAACAATCCTACTAAAATAGTTTAATAAAATCCGTTTACTTACCAAACCATAATGCGATTTATCTAGGTTAAATCTCACTCGTGGTTAAAACCACTTCGCGTGCATTCAACGTCATCAACCGAACGCACCCACTGTGAGTGAATCTTACAATTTCCCCCTTTTAAATTACACGTTTTGGGGTGTGTCATGTGTTATGAAAATAATTAATTTATTTATTTAAACTTGTGCCATACCACATCATGACTTAAACTTAGATTGTTTTTATTGTTGTGATTTACTTATATTCCTTTTGTCAAATTATATGAAACTCATACATTAAGCCCATCAGTTCCTCGTGGGAGACGAGTAGAACATCGCGTGCTTCAATTCAAATTCATTATTGTTCATGTGTGTATCATTGAGTTTATATTGTTTGTAGTTGTGTCATTCATATTATCATGTTTATGCAATTCATTCATCAGGCCCCTCAGTTCCTCATGAGAGACGAGTTGAGCATCGCGTGCCTTTAATTGTTCCATTATTATTCATGAGTGTTTCATTTAACATCTTATGATTGTCGATTAAGTTACATCTATTTTTACTCATGTTTGGTTGTGCACATATTTCATAATCAATTTAAATAAATTTGTTCAAATGTTTTCCATAAGATTCACTCGCCAACATTATGTTGATCCAAAAACCTTTTTACACATGATACAGGTGAACAGGTTGAAGCAAGGAAAACATAGGATATGCCTTAGAAGAGAACAAAGAAGTTTAGATTGTTAGTTAGATCATGTTGTAGCAATCATTGTAAATTTCCATTTAATTTGTATTAATGAATATGAAACGCTTAATAAATGTCATGAGCTTTGATGATAACCCAATCATGCCCCGATCACCTTTTCCGCTGCGGGTCGGGGTGTGACAGATTGGTATCAGAGCCATGACTATAGGGATATAGGATAGGTTATTAGACCCTTAGAGCCTATACTATAGTCTGCCTAAATTTTAAATTGATTAGGTGGTTACATACAAACTTGTGATATTTATTTGTTTCATATTTGTTTACATTTCAGTCAAACATACATGCTCATATACATATTCATTATACATATATACATATTCATTATACATATATCGATGTTCATGTATTCAATTTATTTTCATATTCTCATTATCCAAAGATTTTGTGCAATTTTCAAATCTCATCAAAGTAAGTTCTGCGACGGGCATGTAGTAACTGGAAGGGTACAAGTACCGGTAGTCGGAACGTCCTGTCTAGGCTGGCATTCGTATAAATCCAATATAACGGACCAGTTTGCCTACCTGGGGACCAACGATGAGAGTACGAAGGACCTATTAGGCCAAAGCATGCCACACCAAACGTCGTTCGAACTAACCCTACTTTGAGGTGTCACCGTGTCTACACCTGGACACATTCCGAACATCACACGTTGTATACATATTTCTCGATTTTCTCCGGGTTTTGTGTACGCAACCAGGCAGAGACCGTGCGAACCATATGAAAAACCGGTATTCATGGGGGCCCACATGATTACACAGGTAAAGTATGGCGGCATGAAGGGCCTAACAGCGAGCAAAGCCCAAGACATCCTATGGATGTAGTATTTTTCTATAATTATTTTATGAATGTTCATTCTTGAATGCGGCCCATGATCCCAAAAGCATCCAACTCATACCCTTGTCATTTATTCCTTGTAGATGTCTTCTAACCTCGCCCGTAGGAAGACGAGAGCAAGAAAAGCCCGCGAGCGCATGGCTACCTTAATCGCTCAACAAATGGCTGCCGTAATACCCAACATTGTAATCCAAATTCAACAAGCACTTACCAATAATCCTGTCAATCAAGCAAACCAAAACATTTTCAACTCTCCCCCAAACACCACTAAATGCACCTACAAGCATTTCAAATCATGCGACCCACCGAAATACAAAGGGACTGAAGGCGTCACCGCTCTCCTCCATTGGTTTGAAGAAATGGAGAATACTTTTCTAAATTGCGATTGCCCTGACGATCGCAAAGTGCGATATGCTACCGGTCGATTATATGGGATAGCACTTACTTGGTGGAATACAGAGAAGGCCAAACGAGGTGTTGAAGATGCTATGACCTTAACTTGGAACGAATTGAAGGAAATCATGACCAGACGATTTTGCCCAAGGAGCGAAATCAAGAAATTAGAAGATGAATTTTATTCGTTAAAGCAAAAGGAAGGCGACCACATCACCTACAACAAAAGATTCCTCGAGTTACATCAAATGGTTCCCAACATGTTTACTCCCCTCTACCGTTTGATCGAGCACTACATTCGTAGTCTTCCGTCAAAGATTCAAGACCCTGTGATAAGTACCAAGCCTGCAACTTTGGAAGCAACTATTTTGTGACACATGACACACCCCAAAACGTGTAATTAAAAAGGGGGAGTTGTAAGATTCACTCACAGTGGGTGTAAGATTCACTCACAGTGGGTGCGTTCGGTTGATGATGTTGAATGCACGCGAAGTGGTAAAGTAAGGGGATGGTGATAAAAACAGTTGTTGCATCGAGGGTGAGGTCCAAGATATGGTTTCTTATTTGGGTAAGTTGAGTTGGGTGCCACTTGGGTGATTGGGATAGCTCGGATGGGTATGGCGTGTAAAACTGGTTGATTTCGTTGAGTAGCAGCGAAAAGTCGCCCGACTCTTCTTCTCTTAGGATTGGGTTGAGAAGGGGATTCAGTTTGGGTGTGGTCGGAGGTTTCAGTCGATGCTTTATCCTTCTTCTTCTCCTCCTTGAAGTCTTTGTTCCGGATTCGGTTCTCGGTGAGCTCTGTTGCTAGCTACATTGCGGCTTCCAAAGTTGCAGGCGTGGTACTTATTACAGAGTCTTGAATCTTTGACGGAAGACCACGAATGTAGTGCTCGATCAAACGGTAGAGGGGAGTGAACATGTTGGGAACCATTTGATGTAACTCGAGGAATCTTTTGTTGTATGTGGTGTGGTCTCCTTCCTTTTGCTTCAACGAATAAAATTCATCTTCTAATTTCTTGATTTCGCTCCTTGGGCAAAATCGTCTGGTCATGATTTCCTTCAATTCGTTCCAAGTTAAGGTCATAGCATCTTCCACACCTCGTTTGGCCTTCTCTGTATTCCACCAAGTAAGTGCTATCCCATATAATCGACCGGTAGCATATCGCACTTTGTGATCATCAGGGCAATCGCAATTTAGAAAAGTGTTCTCCATCTCTTCAAACCAATGGAGGAGAGCAGTGACACCTTCAGTCCCTTTGTATTTCGGAGGGTCGCATGATTTGAAATGCTTGTAGGTGCATTTAGTGGTAGTTGGGGGAGAGTTGATAATGTTTTGGTTTTCTTGATTGGCAGGATTAGCGGTAAGTGCTTGTTGGACTTGGATTACAATGTTGGGTATTACGGCAGCCATTTGTTGTGCGATTAGGGCAGCCATGCGTTCGCGGGCTTTTCCTGCTCTCATCTTCCTACGGGCGTGGTTAGAAGACATCTACAAGGAATACATGTCATGAGTATGAGTTGGATGCTTTTGGGATCATGGGTCGCATTCAGGAATGAACATTCATAAAATAATTATAGAAAAATAAATCTACTACATCCATAGGATGTCTTGGGCTTTGCTCGCCATTAGGCCCTACATGCCGCCATACTTCACCTTCGTAATCATGTGGGCCCCATGAATACCGGGTTTTTCATATGGTTCGCATGTGTTAGCCTGGTTGCGTACACTAAAACCCGGAGAAAATCGAGAAATATGTATACAACGTATGGTATTCGGAATGTGTCCAGGTGTAGACACGGTGACACCTCAAATTGGGGTTAGTTCGAACGACGTTTGGTGTGGCATGCTTTGGCCTAATAGGTCCTTCGTACTCTCATCGTTGGTCCCCAGGTAGGCAAACTGGTCCGTTATATTGGATTTATACGAATGCCAACCTAGACAGGACGTTCCGACTACCGGTACTTGTACCCTTCCAGTTACTACATGCCCGTCGCAGAACTTACTTTGATGAGATTTGAAAATTGCAACAAAATCTTTGAATAACAAAAGTATGAAGATGAATTGAATATATGAACATTGATATATGTATAATGAATGTGTATATAAGTATGTATGTTTGACTGTAAGTATAAACAGATATGAAACAAATAAATATCATAAGTCTGTATGTAACCACCTAATCAATTAAAATTTAGGCAGACTATAGTATAGGCTCTAAGGGTCTAATAACCTATCCTATATCCCTATAGTCATGGCTCTGATACCAATCTGTCACACCCCGACCCGCAGCGGAAAAGGTGATCGGGGCATGATTGGGTTATCATCAAAGCTCATGACATTTATTTTAACGTTTCATATTCATTAATACACTTTAATGGAAAATTACAATCAATATTACAACATGTCCTAAATATCAATCTAGGCTTCATTGTTTTCTTCTAAGGCATTTCCTATGTTTTCCTTGCTTCATCCTGTTCACCAGTATCATGTGTAAAAAGGGTTTTTGGATCAACAAAAAGTTGGCGAGTGAATCCTATGGAAAACATTTGAACAAGTTTATTCAATTGATTATGAAATAAAGTGCACAACCACACATGAGTAAAAATAGAGGTAAACTTATTTATAAATCAATTTAATATTAAACAGTACACACATGAACAATAATGGATCGTTTAGAGGCACGCGTTGCTCAACTCGTCTCTCACGAGGAACTGATGGGCCTAATGAATGAATTGCATAAACATGATAATATGAAAGACATAACTACAAACAATATAAACTCAATAATACACACATGAACAATAATGGATTGGTTTTGAGGCACGCGTTGCTCAACTCGTCTCCCACGGGGAACTGATGGGCTTAATGAACGAATTTCATATAAGTTGACAAAATGAAATACATAATCACAACAATATAAACAATCTAAGTTTAGATCACGATATGGTATGGCACAAGTTTAAATAAACGAGTTAATTATTTTGTGACACATGACACACCCCAAAACGTGTAATTAAAAAGGGGGAGTTGTAAGATTCACTCACAGTGGGTGCGTTCGGTTGATGATGTTGAATGCACGCGAAGTGGTTTTAACCACGACTGAAATTAACCTAGATAAATAGCATTATGGTTCGGTAAGTAAACGGATTTTATTAATCCATTTTAGTAGGATTGTTGGGTGTATTTTTGTGAGTTTAAGGCTATTTTCTAACCTTAAAAATGTTATTTTTTAGTATTTTTAATTGATTTTTAATTAAAATAAATAAATAAAAATAATAAAAAAGTTGACTTTTTTTGACCGTTGACCGTTGACCGTTGACCTTGACTGTTTGACCGGTTCGTATGCGTGTAAGTGTGCGCTGAGTGAGGCTCGAACCCGAGACCTCCCGTACGCGTGCACGCAGCTCTACCAACTGAGCTACGTGTCTAACCCGAAATATTTCTGTTTTTAATTATATTTATATATTAATTAGATTAATCCGAAAATCAACTTATTTCTAAAAAGATTTTTAATCAGTGACTCGGTGCGCTCCACAGGTCTCGAACCCGGGACCTGTGGTTTATGTTAACACACAGTCCACCGCTGGACTGTGTGTTTAACTTGTTATATAAACCGATTTTTATTATACTTATATACAAACTAAACATTTCCATTTCTGTCTTAAATAAAGAGTTTAATAAGTATCCGGACCGGTGCGGTAGCCCGGACTCGAACTCGTGTCCTGTGATTAAAACATACACACAGTCCACCACTGGACTGTGTGTCTAACTTGGTTATTATTCCGGTTATTATTAAACTTAACATGTAACAGCGGTGACTCCGGTTCGGTTAACAAAAAAAAACATTTTTATTAAGGCAAGCATGCGTGGGACAAGATTCGAACTCGAGACGTTTGTGTGTTTAATGTGCACACAGTCCACCGCTGGACTGTGTGTCTAACCCGAGTTATAACTTGAATTAAATTAAACTTATAGACAACGGACACTTCGTCTTCTTCGTTAGATTTTTAACCAGAATCGGAAGTCCGACTGGTTCGAAGATTAAATCATGCTCGTTAGTGTCTGATGGTTAATTACATGTGAGATTATATAAAAAGAATGAAAGATTTAAGCGTAAGGTATACCGACTGGACTCCTCTGTTTCTCCGGCAGAACTCCGGCGACAGCAAAAGATTCCGGCGTCGTGTGTCTTGTAGCAGAGAGTCTTCAGCAAGCTTGAAAAGGATGTGGGTGACTTCGGTATAAGCTCAGGGGGTTCAGTAAGACTCAGAAGTGAAGGGTTCGGTTTTCCGGCGAGGTACAGAAATTTTCCGGCGAATGGAATTACGTCGGGTAAAGGTGCGGTTTTGAGCGAAAAAGCTTGCAGAGGTTCGAGGAGGTATTTATAAGGCAGGTTATCGATGAATTTGGTCCAATTTCCGACTTGATTCAAAGTCAATACGTTTTCCGGCGGTTATAGCTTGTGTCGCGGGTTCAGACGTCGGTTATAACCGATGTCCTAGTAAATGTTTATGTTAAGAACAAAAGAAACCGTTAAATCTCGCGAGATCGCCGGGATTTCCGACGACTGCAATTTGGGCGCCGGTTTTGAATTCGAGAATCATGATATGAATTAATTGATTCTAATAATTAACAAAGAACACTAGTGGCGCAGTGGTTGAGTGTGTGTGCGATAAGACTTTGCTGAAACGGTTGACTGACCCGGGTTCGAAACCCGGCAGCAACATATTATTTTTATTTTCTTATTTTTAACAGTTTTTCAAAAACAAATTATATATTCCAATATAATAATTAATTATGTATCGTTTAAAATTAATTTGGGCATTAAATACGCCACGAAATTTTAAACTGATTGTTCGGTTAATAAACGGAGCGAGTTTGGTAAAATCCGTTTTTTTACGGATGTTACACATATAACTAAAGAATTCAAACCTTTCATCAAACGGATACTAATAATCCACTTAGTATGGTCAATTTTTGTAATATTTCCGAGGCATAACCCAGACGAGTTACCTGGTCATCTGGGTTATCAGTCAATTTCTGAGGCATAACCCAGACGAGTTATCTGGTCATCTGGGTTATCAGTCATGACTAGACATAACCCAGATGAATTGTCACAACGCAGACGTTCATCTTACCCTGTCGATATGTCAGCCATAGGCTACGGCAGTCATTAACAAAGAATTCCAAACCTTTATGTACAAATTGAACTTCCATGTACTTTCGTTTAACATAATACAAATTTATAAACTTAACTTAAACATTGTAAACTACTGGTATTTGTAAGTATAAGAACTTACTTTCGTTCTACCATTACTTACCCATCCTTTCATAATTCCCATCTTTTTTCTTGCAATCAAAACTCATTCATAATAATAAATTTAGTTCGGAAATCACTTACCTTATGCGTTAGTATTCGTAACCGCTTCCTTGCATCCTCTTGCCCGTTAGTCTTTCGTGCTTGAGTCCATATCGACATGACTCCAAGTGATTTGTAGGGCTAGATGATCAACAATTCAAGTACATGCATGAATTTTAGCTTGAATTCATCTTTAATTTAGGCAAAAAGAGTCGAATTGAAGGTTCCTCTTTCTCCTTTTTGTGGGTGTCGACACACCTCCAACACACATTTACATACTCAACTTTCTAGTTAGTTGTATTTTAGTAAAGGGTCCACCAATCCACTAATATAATGTGAGAGATTTTTACACAAAGATATGGACCATATTATTGTTATTATTATTTTTTTTGGCCACCAAAGCATATCTTTATTCAATCAAAAACTAAGGCTCTCTTAGCCAGAAGCTAAGAGGAGCATATAGACCCCAATACAAAATTGGACAGACACATACAAACAAATCAAACACATAGCAACTAAGCAAAGTCTATCTCTTTGAAACTAGGGTTGTAAAAGAATTGAACATTTAGGAAACAGTTCGTGAATTGTTCGACAGAAAGTTCGTTTAATAATTGAACGAACATGAACAAAGGTCTCGTTTGTTCAATTGTTTTCGTGAGCGTTCGGTAACATGCTCGTGAACTTTCGTTCGTGTTCCTTTGTTTATGTTGTTCATGAATCTTTTGTACTTTTTTTTATTTTACTTAAGTTTTAGGGAAAATTACCAAAATGGCTATTGACCAACATGACTTTCCAAAATAGCCAGCTCATGCGTCGGTGGAACGGGGCATAACGTTCCTTATGCGTCCTTAATTCTTAAATTGACACGTGTGATTTATTTAGGGATGAAGCAGCCCGCGGCGTCCCACTCAAATTTTCGGTGGTTGCATCTGGCTCCGCTGCTTCACGAGACGCGGCTGTAGAGATGGCTTAAATGGCTCACAGGCTTTTTGGCTTGTGTTGGGAAAGACGCATCCCTATGCTTTTTTTTTCTGTTTATTATTTTTTTGTAACTTTTTGGTAGGTTATAATATTTGTAAATATTGATTTTGCACCCTATAAATACAACACTTTCATGTTTATTGTTTTCAACCGAAAATCCGATGTTTATGTAATAAATACACAATGATTATCTCTAGTGCTTTCAATACTCACATAGTAGAAACGAAACTGTTTACTTGGTTTGAAGATGACGTGTTTTTCTAAGTTTTAGAAGTGTCGGTACTTATGAGCGACTATACCTGGCAGATAACACGGATGTGATCGGATTCTCTCTTTAGGAGGTTCGGATCACAACAGAATTTCCAAGAACTCACTTACAAAAGGAACTTGGAGATTACAATATGCTAATTATCGTTTAATAATATTTTGTTACATGAATTTTTTCTTGGTTATTGTATTTGGAAAACAATCTGTTCTATTTGTAATTTGTTCTAGTTATTGTATTTATAGAATTTAATAAAGTTGTTATATGTATATTTTGTGTTAATTATTGTACATAACAATATAAATAGACATAACTACATCTACGAAAATTTGACAACTCCATCTAGGGTTCCATACTTCCATCTATATATTTAAAAACCAGCAGACCATCACATAACTAACTATAAGATGTGGGTGGTAGTGAAGTCGAACAATCAAACGCTAGACGACGTCCTCATCGATCTTCAACCCATGAAACTGTTCCACATGTTTCCGTTACCCGGTCATATGCAGGTTTGAACCGTCCACCGGCTGCATTATACCAAGCACCGCCCGGAGCGTACCAAACACCGCCAGCAGCTTACCAAACACCGGTATCAAGACCACGACGCTCACCCCATTTAAATCCTAACCTATTTACCGGCACCTCCAAATGAGTATGATGATTGGGATGGTGTCACCGATGATGAAGCAAACTTTGCATACGACTGCACCACGACAGAACTCCAGTTTGTTCGTTTGCGAATTGGGGGTAGTCAATCTAACTACCGGCCTACGAAAGTTGTCCCTGCCTGTGCTGAAGGGAACGAAACTGACCCAGGTGAGGAATACGTATAGTTTTGATGGTGGGACCATTGATGAAACATTTGTCGTTCAGATTATGTTTAAACGTTTATAATTAATTTGGTATTAAGTCTGTGTAATAGTTTAATGTTAGGTTTGATTAATAATAAAAGTTGGTTTTTTCTTTTGCAGGTATATGGGTATATTTTAGAATGTTATACGCAAATATTTAAGGGTAGTAGGGTATTTAAATTTATAAATGAGTACTTACGTTGATATCAGTTACAAAATAAACTACAAATTCGACATTAAACAGTATTTTGGACCGGGTAAACACCGCAAAAAATACAATGTATCTGCCATGAATGTTTTGTATGACATAAATTTTTGATTGATATCATCACTGAGATTGATGGGTTTATCTGTAACCAGATGCTCCATCAGCATATATAGATACACAGCTTCGTTACCAGATAGGAAGCTGTTAGATACGGCATAGTCATCATTGAGCTCGAATAATGATTTTTTCTAGTTTTCCGGTTTTTTTTGGGTATCGCAGGTTCACCAACACTCCTCCATGGAGATTTTTGTCAGCCTTGGGTGAACAACATTTTTGTATTTTTTGGCTATTTTCATTAGAGTTGTTATTTTTAATATTTGCTATTTTCTAACCTAGTAAATAGAGCTAGGGCCATTCGAAGGAGGGGCAAGGTGAGTGTTGTCCAGGGCCCATTCTCTTGAGGGGTTCGATTTTTTCTTATAAATTTTAAGCCTTTTTTATATAATTTTGTAAAAAAGTTATATTTTAGGGGTCTAGTTTTACCTTCTCTAGCCCAAAATTTTATGGATTCTTAGGGCCGTCACGAGAATGGTGAGGAAGGGATGAGAAGGAGAGATTATGTAACATCCGTAATCGCAGCATGTTCGGGTGTGACAGATTACAACTAACTAGTTAGAGACACATGCTTCTATAGGGAAAATCCAGGTTCAAACCTAGGCAATCTAGGCATCGAAAGTAATTTATAATAGTTGGTATAAGGTAGAAAGGTACATTATTGTATCTATACTATATTATAATGTACAAGTGAAGGATATTTTAAGATATCGAAGAGTTAAGAATTTTTTAGTTTAATGTAGAAGGTACAACCGTAAAATGAGGGTAAATTAGCCTTTCAGACACTAATTACACTTTCATCTTCTTATCTTAATTACTCTTTAATTTCCTCATCTTTAACCAAGTTATGAATAATAATTAGTAGTTATGCTTTATTCCCCTTGTAAAAAGCTAACTAACCCACATTTTTTTAAACAACCATAACTTTTGCGTACTTAATATGTTTTTTTAAATTCACCATAAACGAATATTTTACTCTTTTTAATTTGGGTATAGCATTGCTATAACTGTATTAATTAAAAACAAATTGATATCTTACGTGATTAACAATGTATAGGGGTGAGCAATAACTGAATCGTTAACCAAAACCGAACTATAAATAGACAAAATCGAACTGAATCAACCTAAAACTGAATTAAGTGAAAAGCGGTTAACCGAAAAAGAATTAACCAAAAACCAGTTATTAGTTTTTTTTGAACTCCTGTTTAACCAAAATTAATTGAACCAAACCGAAAATTTCATATTTCTAGAGTTTATACCTCTAGTTCATGTATTTCATATTTTATATCTTCATTTTGTATATTTATATTTCCATTTTATTTATTTATACATCTATTTCTTGTATTATATCTCAGTTTTATTTATTTCTAAACAAAAGTTTTAGCTCAAGTTTGGTTTTGGCTATTAACCAAAATTAAACGAATCAAACCAAAAACTGTCAATATAACATAATAAACCAAACTGATTAACTGAAAACAAATTGCCAATAAAATAGAGTAATCGATTACTTCGATTTCAGTTGAGGAACCAAACCAAGCACATTCTTGCAGTGCCTGTGTTTCCCCCGCATCACACGAACACCATTCTATAGGTTGATAAACAATAGTTTAATTTTTTAATTTATCCTAATATATGTGATGAACCTCCCAATTTATGAGATTCCATAAGTTATTTTAATGATGTATGACTAAATAGATATTCTTGAATTACCTATATTAACATGATGTATTCTTGAGTTACCTATATTAACAAAAACAATGGGTGGAAATAGTAACAACTTATAACTGGTGGAGAAGGGCGACAACCAATTTGCCTATATATACACATGGAAACAAACTATTTTACAAATAGAGGAGGTGTGGTGGATAAGACACCGGCTCTTAACTCTCAAGACTCGTGTTCAAATCTTGTTTTAGGCAATTCGCTTAGTTATTTTTTAATTTTTTTTGCTAAATTATGAGCATCTAACTAGAACTCTTAATTTTAATAATTTTTGTTACTATCCTTAAACTTCAAACTTTACCTTATAGTACTTAAAGTTTAACAAATTTTATTTTTCCTGTTTTCCTTTTGTTTTTTTACATCTTACTCAAAGTTAATTTTATTTCCGATTTTCCTTTTGGTTCTTTTTACATCTTATAAACTTTTATAAAGTTTGAATGTAAATCGACAATGAAAGGAGAAAGCAAGTTCACTAAGTTAATTCTTTAGTTTAAGTCAAAGTCTGCTTTACCATAGACACAATCAACTAACATGCCAAGTTACATCAAAACAGAAGGTAGACGGGCAACAAGTTAAATTTCGGTTATTAATCGAAAACTATACTAAAAATTATCACGATACCCCGCTTATTTACTTAACGTAACCAAAAACTGATTAACCGAATGCCAACCCATAACCAATAAATCGACTCAAACATAACCGATGGTTAACTGCTGGTTCAGTTTCGGTTAAAAACAACATCTAACAAATCAGGTTATGCACTTACGATCCATAACAAACCGAACTGAACGTTAAAAAAACAACACGAGCATCTCGAACAAATCAGGTTATGCACTTATTGACCATTTTACGTGCGTGTACAAGCCCATAGTTTCGGTTAACCAACCCATTCCAAAAACTTACTAACCAAAACCGACTAAACGAAAACCCTATGGATTGATACAAACCAATCACTGAAATTTTCGGTACATTTAATGGGGCTAAAAAGTTATTTAGAAAAAAATAAATGCTTTTAAAATATAGACCACATGTTAAGCTTTAACAACATAGCAAATGTTAATGCCTTAAATACACAGTACAAGTAGTTGTTGGATTGCATTTACAATTTCTTCACTTTATTGCTTTGTTTTTTCAAACATACAAACACTTTTGATCATAGTATTTTGAAACAGTTAGCATGGCAGATGTGCTTGTTGCGGTCCTTGTGAAGGAGGTGTTGAGGACACTCGGGTCTGTAGCTACCCAAGAGCTTGCTCTACTTCGGGGACTCAAAACCGATATTTTGAGTCTCAAGAATGATTTTGAGCAGATCCAAGCTGTTCTTCAAGACGCGGAAGAGAAACGTGTCAAGAATAACGCTGTAGAGGTATGGATCAAGCGTCTGAGATCAGCATCCTTGGAGGTAGAAAATGTGTTGGACGATATCTCAACCGAAGCTTTGCTACAACGTCTACACAAAAAGCGAGTCAAATATAGGGTAAGAGCTTTCTTCTCCTCTAATCATAATAAATATATGACCTGTCTTAGGATTGCTCACAAGGTTAAGGACATAAAAAGTAAGCTGGATGTCATAAATTCCGAGAGATTTAAGTTAGATTTGACCTCTTCAGGTGCCATAAGTCATGTAGATGATATGGGAGGTGTAGGTGAGAAGATGCCAGATAGGGAAACGAGCTCACTTATACATGATTCTTCGAATATCTTCGGAAGAAATAAAGAGAAGGAGATGGTAGTCGAAAAGATATGTAACAAAGATATTGGTAAATATGAGAATGGTGAGATTCGGGTGTATGGTGTATGGGGTATGGAGGTTTGGGAAAGACTACTCTAGCTCAATTAGTCTATGACCATGAAAGGGTGAGTAAGAATTTTGAGTTAAAATGTTGGGTGAACGTCTCTGAAAACTTTCAAGTTAAAGAGATAATAAAAGGAATCATCACGTCGATAGATAAATGTGAGTGTACACTTACACGTCTAGATGTGTTGCAAGAATCCATTCAAAATAAGTTAAGGGGAAAGAAATTTTTAATTGTACTAGATGATGTTTGGATAGAAGATGCTGAAAAGACCAAATGGGATCAGTTAAGTGAAACATTAAGTTGTGGGGCAGAAGGAAGTGTTATCCTTACGACAACACGATCCCAAACAACTAGCTGAATGATGGCTAAGGTTCCTGAGTTGCAACATAAACTGGGTCATTTGTCTAAAGAGGACTCGTGGTTGTTATTCAAGAAGTTTGCATTTGCAGAAGGTAGAGAGGGGATGATGTAAGCGAGCTAGAGCCTATTGGAAGGGAAATAGTTCAAAAATGTGAAGGACTGCCTTTGGCATTGAAGACTTTGGGTAGCTTAATGTGGTCGAAAGTAGTACAAGTGATTGGCAACATGTGAAAGACAACATATGGGAATTACCAGATAATAACATCTTTCCGGCTTTAAAGTTAAGCTATGACAACTTGCTTCCACATTTAAAGAGATGTTTCGCTTATTGTTGTTTGTTTCCTAAAGGCTACGAATTGAAAAAGAATGAACTAATTCCATTGTGGGTGTCAAACGGATTCATTCCATCAAGAGGAGCGTTAGACTTGTATGCGATCGGGGAAGAAATTTTCAATTGTTTGGTCTGGAGATCTTTCTTCCAAGTTGATAAGTCCAACAAATATAAATTACATGATTTGATGCATGACATGGCACGACATGTGATGGGAGATGATTGTTTAGTTATAGAGCCCAGTAAGAAGGTTATAACCCCAAATGAGGTACTTCACCTGAGCTCGTCATGTCCGGATGAAAAGTTCCAATTTTCATCCGAAGATTTAGAAAAATTAACATCATCAAGATCATTATTAATCATGTCTGTAAATGGAAAAAAATGTAACACTCACCAAATTTGCAACCACATGAATCTAAGAGTGTTACACTTGTTCAATATTGAGTTAAGGACATTTCCTGAATCAATTTGCAAACTCAAACATCTTAAATACTTGAACTTATCACAATCCAGTCGAACAGTTTTACCAAGTATAAAAGTTTTACCCAAGTCAGTTATGTATCTCCAGAATTTGCAATTCTTGAATTTATCGTACTTAAAGATAAAAGTACTACCTGGGTCGATTATCTATCTCCATAACTTGCAAGTGTTGATTTTGCGTTATTGTACAAACTATGTAAGTTGCCTAACGGTCTAAGATACATGAGTTCCCTTCAACATTTGGACATCACTGGGACTCATTCGCTCTTGCATTTGCCATCCGGAGTAAAAGAATTAACGAGTCTCAAAACGCTTACATTGTTTCGCGTTGGTAACAAGAGTGGGGCCAAAATAGGGGAACTAGGGAATCTGGACCTTCTCGAGGGGGAGTTGGAGATAAATAAACTTGAGAATGTTGGAGGTTTAAGCGAAGCCAAGAGTGCCAATCTCAAAAGCAAATCAAACCTGTCGATTTTGCGGTTTAGTTGGGGAGTCCTTGATAAAAGTGAAAGGAAACACGACGATGAAGAGGTTCTCAAGGGACTAGAGCCAAATCCACATCTTAAGGAATTGTGGATAAACTTGTACACGGGAAAGAACATTTCTCCAAGTTGGATGGTCACTTTAAAGAATTTGGTTGCACTTCATATCTCTATGTGTGAGAACTGTGAGTTTATTCCAACACTTGGAAGATTACCCAATCTAAGGACATTAGCTTGGTGTCGATGGATTCTCTTAAACGTTTCCATGACGACGATACAAACATGTTAGGAGACACCGCCAATATGTTTCTTTCTTTACGATATCTAGACATTCGGGTGTGTCCGAGTTTAGTTTCCTTGCCAAGTAACCTTCCAAGTCTCGAGAACTTAAGTTTATATTCGTGCAATGAGTTAGTCTCTATACCTGATGAGATTTAAACTCTCAAGAACTTGAAGGAACTTGAGATATATGGATGCAAACATCTATTTGAAAGGTATGAAATGGAGAAGGGTGTAGATTGGCCTAAAATTTTCTCACATTCCCAATATCTATATCGAGCGAAGATAACGTTATTTTCTCCATCTCAAACTATTATACTTAATGAACCAGACATCACTTTTCATTTTAGTAATATGAAACTTGATAAGAAATTACATCGAACTATAAGGTAAACGGACAGCAAACTACGCCGCTACCCTTTTTAAATAAGAAAACCAGTTCTTTTGAAAGAGTAGAACTGAAAATTTCAAAATATTTAAAATATTTGAGCTTAATTCATTTCTCTATCAAAGGAGTAGTGCTGGAAATTTCTTATTTCATGAAATGAATGATTAAAGTATTTGGTTTTCTCATCATGTTATTTGGTTTCAGTTTCTTTTCTTTTATCAACTTTCATAAATATTGTTCCCATTATAATATTCAAGTTTTGTTACCATAAAAGTTTTTTTTAGATAAATAACAAAATCCATATATAATATAGTATTTACAAAATATTACCCGTGTTTCATTTTCCAACAAGAGTTGTGGCGCAACTTGTTGCCTATATATTTACCTGGCACTCTATTGTAATCGTCCATCAGCTAGTTTAAAATTATGAATTGTTTAAAAAAATATGCATATACAAAAAGCGTTTACATTTTTTATTATTATTTAGTTTGAGCGAAGATGATTGGCAATGAAGAAGATGAAGACAAGATTGATGGGATTAAAGAGACTAATGAATGATGGTTGGTGACTTAACTTGAAAATGGTGTTTTCCTCGTCATAATGGTATTTGCGTCTTGCTCACGAAGTGCACGAAACTTGGCATGTTAAACACAAGGTAATCCCTCGTGTCTATATTTTATGTTTTGGTTAACTTTTGTTTAGTCTAGTTAATTAAATTTGCGGTATAAACGCTTGTTAATAGAGGATGACTTATGGGTTCAACTGGTTGTTACATAATCCAAGTAAAGTCATGATTTCTATAAAAGTGATCGTGTATGTTTTGGTTTATCGTGTTTGTTCGATCAAGCTAGGTAATTACACCTCATTTTCATATGTGGCTCCCAGCATATAATAGGGCATGGGATTAGCTACATTAAGTGCCCATGACATTATAGCCTAGTGATATTTTGGTGGTGAGATAAGGCTTATGACATTAGATTATTGATTCGATTCTTACAAGGAGGTTTTTCCCAGATTTATTGGGTTTCCTCCTGAATTGGTGTATATGCATTATTTCCTAGTGGAGATGGATATAATCGAGTGGTTTCGCTAGTGGCACGATGATACTCTAGTTGTCTAGTGGAGATGGATATGATCGGGTGGTTCCGCTAGTGACACAATGATATTCTAGTTGTCTGTCAGTGATCCAAATTTATCGTTCAAAAAAATTGCTACATTAAATAACTTGATTAACTACATTAAGTAACTTGATATATTTCTCTTTGTTTTTTTGAAGCTAACTCAATCAACTTTCAGCATTGACATTTACACAAATCTTTCTAAAAACTTTATATTACGCCCCGCTTGCGTATGCACATATAATGTATATATGTGTGGGCGCTTGAGGGGCAAAAGTGAAAATGCACTAATTTTAATGTTATTTTACTAATTTTGTGAAAATAATGTTAAAAGAGGGGGATGGTTAATCATGCATCTTGTGGTGACGTTGATAGCCGAAAGACAAAGGAGTACATACACTAATTGGTCTTTGTCTTAATTGCCGAGTGTTATGTGCCTTATGTCCAATGCTTGATGCAAAACTACCACCGAGCTGGAAGCAACCTCTCTATTCCTACGGGTAGAGGTAAGGCTGTCTACATCTTACCCTCCTCAGACCCTACCTTAGCTTTGCTATTGGTGAGATTTACTGAGTATGATGATGATGATTTCTAAAAACTTTATAAAATGTTATTTTAACTCCCTCATGTTTTACGTGCTTATTTTTATGTACGTATCAATATAAAGCAGAAAATGAGATTAGGTACAGTAACTTGATATTTTTTTTGAACCTTACCCACTCAACTTTCAGCATCGACAATTACATCCCGTCAACATTCTAAAAACTTTGTAAAATGTCATATTTTACTCCTTTAGAGTTTTACGTGCTTATTTTTATGTACGTGTCCGTATAAATTCAAGTTGCTTCACAAAAACTAATCATGTCAAATATAACCACTTATGCGATCGTACAGTGGTTATTTGGTGTATTTGGAAGATGCGAAACAATGTTGTTTTCAGCCAAGTAAACCCGGAAATTAGAAAGGTCATGGAGGAGGTTAAATCGCTTAGCTTCTTATGGGTCAAGAATCGGTTAAAAGAGCTTGGGTGGAGTTGGAGCAATTGGAGAAACTTTAATATTTTTATGTAACTTTGCGTTGGCTTCGGCCAGCTAGTGTGGTTCGGGTTTCTTTCCCTTTGTATATATTTGGTGCCTATCACCTTGCTAAATTCATCACTCGTGATAGCCACAATGCGTGAAAAATTGCAGAATGTGAGGGAAATTGTTGGGCTGTGAGAGAATTGTTGGTGCGGTGAGTGATGAGCATCTCCACTAAAATCCATCACTAGTGATGGAATAAAGCTCGATGACGTGACGAAACTTAATTGGATGTTGTGAGTGATGGAACTCCATCACTAGTGGAGCGCCCCTACCCCTAATAACATGTTGTTTATGTTTGCTGTTAAAAAAATTAAAGAAATGGAAGATTAATGTAAGATAAAAACAGGATATTAATGCAAGAGTTGTCTAAAACATTAGAGATCAAATTTAGATGGATGATTGAGAGCAGTTGCAAAACCACTAAAAACATATAAAATGATAATAAATTGTACACCCCCTATGTGTATGTGTTAGTATGATGAACACAATATGATGATTATAAGCATTATTTTGTTATAATATAACAGGTATCATGTGACTAATACGTATTTTATAATTAAATGTAAACTCGTTTTTATATAAACATTATTATTATTATTATTATTCTTATTTAATTAAATCTCAAAAATAACAAAAGTTAAGGGTTTTAACCGGTAAAAATCATAGAAAACCCGAATTACAACTGAACATTATTATAGTAGAATCAATATTAGGTGAAAAAGAGTAAACATTACAGATGTATTTAGGTGAAAAAAAGTAAAACATTATAGATGTATGTATAATCTTTTAAACAAGTTTAAGATAAAATATTATAAATTTGTTTTAAAGTCAATCAAAGTATTTAATGTTTGGTTTAACCATTATTAACTCATTTATGGTTTATTAATAGTCACCTACTAACAGAATTAATACTTTCAAGAAAAAATGAACATACATATGTTTTTTAATTGAAAATAAACAAATAAAACATAAAACTTATAAATATAAAATAATGCATTAAAGCAATATAAAATAATAAAGTAAACAAACAAATAAAACAAGGCAAACTATACGAAACGTTACTAATCAACCCATATTTATTTGATGTTACATGACAAATCTATAATACCAGATGTTCTAAGTTTGTTAAAAAAAACAGCCAACTAAATCACTAGTGTCATGGGATACCCTCAATCGAGTAAATACATCCGCTCCATAACGGTCAGAGTTGGATGCATACTCAAGCCACCAAGTCACCAGTTTCGAGGAAAACCCGCCGCCCGAAGGCTCACTTCGGTAAAACTTGGACCGACTCGGTTTCGAACTAGCAACCTCCAGAGAGACCTAGCTCTAAACTTATTGTCACCACCAATGTCCTTCAAAGTGATACTAATGGGAGTTGAACTTGGAAACTCAAGAAAAAAACCAAGTGACTAACTATTAGACCAACTTGTCAGGACTTATTAAAAAAAGGAAAAAGAAAAATGTTATATGCCCATGTAAGATGTACATAATAGGGGTGTAAACAAGCCCAGAGCTCGAGAGCTACTAGTTATTTGTTCGGTTGAAAACTCGAACGAGCTTTAACGAGTTCGAGCCTGAAATAGAACTCGTTTAGTTATCAAGTCCAAGCTTAAGCCTGAAATACAAAGCTCATTTAGGTTCGCGAGCCTAAACGAGCCCAAACAAAATTTTATTTTTTGTATATAATATAGTAATAATGATGATAACATTGGCGAGCCAAGCTCGGGTCGGGCTTTGGCTCGCTTAAGCGATATTGAAGCGAGCTCAAGCCGAACTTTTATCTCTTTTTGGGTTGTCTCAGAATGGCTCGAGCAGTGCTTGAGCTTTGGGATTTATTCACGAGCCGGACTCGAGCTCAAATAAGTAGGCTTGAGCCTAGTCGGGCTCGGGCTTGACCCGACTTGTTTATACCTCTAGTGATCTGTGACCGTTATTGACACGTGTATATTATGAAATAACATATTTTTACTGGCGTATACATAGAAACACTCCTAATACAAGTTTAGTTTAAAGTTAAAAATAGAAGATCAAGAAATATCATAAGATCTTTTAACCAAAATCTTACATCATCTTGAAAAGTTATTCACATCTAATAGAATTTTTTTAATAAAATCTTATGAGATTACTCAAATAACCCCCAATTAATGAAATAAAGTCTACATCAATGAGCGTGCGTATAATAATTAATAATAATATCTCACTTAATTCCTAATTTAACTACCTCACGCAAACACACATATCGCGCCCATTTCTTTCTCACCGGAGTCCGTTAACTTTCCGGCCAAGTTTCATCTTTCTCTCTCATCAAACTTCCAGTTTTCGGCGAACATGTTCACAGCTCCTTCTTACTACACCTAAAACGATCACCGGTTAGCTCTACTTTACCTAATTTCATAATTTGTTCGAAATACGTTATGTTGTTTGAATTACCTTCGTTTTGCGACGAATTTGACGGAGATCGGAGGTTATTGTTGGTTACGGTGAGCATTTGTGTTTGATTTTGACGTTTTACATGTTGATTTTGCTTTTACTTGCGTGTTGTTACTTGATTTTGCTAGAATTTTATTAATGTTTGGTAGTTGATGTTACGGTTCGAGGAGTTTAGGTTTTCCAGTGGAAGTTTGTGGAATTAGTTCTGTGATTAACATTTTCATAGCTGCTTCTTAGTGCAATTAAGACGATCACTAGTTAGTTCTGGTTTACCTAATTTCATACTTTGTTCGAAATACGTTATGTTGTTTGAATTACCTTCGTTTTGCGACGAACTTGACGGATATCGGAGGTGATTGTTGGTTACGGTGAGCATTAGTGTTTGATTTTGACGTTTTTCGTGTTGATTTTGTTTTTACTTGCGTGTTGTTAGTTTGTTACTTGATTTTGTTAAGAGTTTTGTGAGTGTTTGTTGTTGATTTTACGGTTTGAGGAGTTTAGGTTTTCCAGATGAAGTTTGTGGAGTTAGTTATGTGAGTAACATGTTCATAGCTGCTTCTTAGTGCAATTAAGACGATCACTGGTTAGTTCTGGTTTACCTAATTTTATAATTTGTTCGAAATACGTTGTGTTGTTTGAATTACCTTCGTTTTGAGACAAATTTCGCCGGAAATTGACGGTGATTGTTGGTTACGGTGAGTATTTGTGTTTGATTTTGACGTTTTACATGTGGATCTTGTTGTTTCTTGCGTGTTGTTATTTAGTTTGTTAGGATTTTGTGAGTCTTTGGTAGTTGATCTTACATTTCGAGAAGCTTAGGTTTTTCCAGATGAAGTTTGTGGAATTAGGTTTGTGTTTTAATTAGGAGTTTTAGTTTAATTTCTATGGAATTAATGGATTTAGATGAATGTTAGTTACTGAGGATGAACTGGTTTAGATAGGCTGAAAACTTAAGAGAACTGTAATACTATGTGTAAAGTGTAAATATGAATATATTATATAGGAAGATAGAATGTTCCTTATGCTGTTCTGATGATGGAAATTTGGAATAAATGTTTAGAATATTCTGTATAATTTCGGCTATGTTTCCATGTTTGTAACTTTGAAAATTGAAAGAAGTTGTCCTGGTTATGAAATTTTGGTTATACATCTGCAATGTTTTGTTGAGCATGTATGTTTGATGATGACCTGTTACATGTTGATCTTGTTTTTTCTTGGTAGTTAATCTTCCATTTTTGGATTTTAGGTGTTCAAGATGAACTTTGTGGAATTAGTTTTATATTTTAATCTTTTCAGATGAATGTTAATTACCAAGTAAGAACTGGTTTGGACAGGTTAAAAACTTAAAAAATCTGTAATAATGTGTAACGTGTAAATGTAATGAAATTATATAGAAAGGCAGACTGTCCATCATGCTGATCTGATGATGGAAAAATGTATAGAAAATTCTGTGTAATTTCTGCTATGTATCCGTATTTGTGACTTTAAAAATCGAAAGAAATTGTCCTGATTCTGAAATTTTGGCTATATGCTGTCAAACTTTCATGCAGATAACCTTGTAAATTTGGGCTTCTAGATATTTGTTTTGCTTCCCTACTGCCATCATGCCAGTTGCTGTTGAGGATCCATATGATACTTACAGAACAAAGTTTCCCTGTGAGGTACCTTTTTTTAACTTTTGTATTGCACTATGCCACTATATGTGGTTGTTTTGTTCTGTCATGTCATATATGTGGGTTTGTGGTGCCTTTGGATTTTGCCGTCTAATCTTTATTACTAAATTTCTGACAAACCGATGTCCTTACTTTGCAAGGAACATGTTGGAAAATCAACTCTCAAAGCTGATAAAAAAAGTAAGCATTACTCATTACATGCTTATATTTTGTGAATTTATACTTGTACAAATTTCAGTTTAAACTTTAAAATCAGAAGAATGACTAGACTGGGGTACCAAGATTATATTGGTCTAATTAAGCTTGTGTGCGCATTATATAGTCATATACTTGCCTGCAACCATTCATCACCTTTGATTACTCTCAAAAAAATTTAGATTAGTAAGCTTTTTCTTTCTCTGTTGGCAATAGTACAATAATACGTATATGTTGTTAGTGCCTATGAGTTAAATCAGAAATTGTATTATATTTGAAGATGTGATTAGGGGTTAAATCAGATATTGTATTATATTAGAAGATGTGATTAGGGTTACATTAGATGTGGTTTATATAGACCACAGTGTTACACTTCTAACCCTATACAAACACATTATTATATTTTGTCTAATACTCCCCCGCAAACTAAGCACGGAAGTGACTTTGAAAACTAAAAACATAAAATAGAATGATAGTTGGCCTTCATTCTTCTCTTCCTTGCTTTCGCCTTGTTCTCCGGCAACACTTCTCAGATCGGCAACACTTTTGTGTAGGTTTTTTTCTCTATCCATATCTTCGCTTTTGTTAAGGGAATATCAACTTAAATCAATTAGCAGATTTCTCTCGTTTGTGTTTCCTTTCTTTGCTTCGGTACAGCTGTGGATTGAAGATTGTTCGTTAATTGACGCGTCTTCTTCTCTAGGGCATGGATACATATATCGGTTGTTTTCTGTGTTGCTGATCATCGATCTTATCAATCAACCCGTCTTCTTATTTATCTTTAATATTAGTTTTGTTTTAATCTGTTTGATACATTATTTCGAGTGGTTGTATTTGAGTGTTCCTTTGTTGAAATAATAAAATCATCCAGTTTTGTGATAATTACACATTCTGCAAACAAGTTGATCACAATGGCTTGCTTCATCTGATAAATGGGATCCTGTGCTTGAAAGCGCAGTAATTGCTTCATCTTCAGCAGATAAAGAAGCGAACGAACCAGGCAGTGTCATCAGGAACAGGAAACGCCGCCGCACAGAAAATGAACAAAACAACAGTAAATGTAGCAGGGAAGATGAACCAGGCATTGTCAAACAAGGCTGCACAGAAAATGAACAAGACATGAGTGGCCTAGAAAAAGTTAGTTGTGTCCGGGGTCCTCATATGGATCGTGATGAATTCTAGTTAGTCGTGTGTGCGTGATCGTGATGAATTCTTTCAGCGCTACCCGTACATAGCCGCAGCCGCGGGTGTTGGCCATTTCTTTCCGTATTTCAATACGCCGATTAGTGCAAGTGTCATCAGAGATTTCTTCGCCTTGTTCTCTCGGCAACACTTCTCGGATCGGCAACACTTTTGTGTAGTTTTTTTTTCTCCAGCCGACAATTTTAACAGGAATTTGTTTCCCCTTGTCGGTCATCTCAACTATCAAGACCTCTTTGTTTTGTTTTGTGAGGTGTTAGTCGCCGGAAAAAAAGGCCACTGTTGTAATGTGGCTGCGACGAATTAGGGTTTTGGCTATTGCAGGTTCTTTCTGCAACCCTAACCGCTGGGAGGTATGGTTTTTGTAGCAGTAAACACTGCTTGTTTGTATCAGCAGCAACTGGCGGAGCTAGGGTTTCATGGTGATGACGGCGGCGGCTAGGGTTAGGGTTAGCGGTGGTGGCTAGGGTTCTGATTGTTGTGACGGTGGTGGTTGTCAGCTTTAGTATAAAACAATGGTATTTGTGGTGGCGGCTAGGGTTTCACCATGGGTGGAGGTTTTGTGGTGGTGGTAGGGCCCGGTGATTGTACTCCAAAGCTCTGATAACAATTAAATCAGAGAATTGTATTATATTAGAAGATTGTGATTAGGGTTAAATTAGATGTTGTTTATATAGATCACAGTGTTACACTTCCAACCATATACAAACACATTATTATATTCTGTCTAATACTATGCAGTCAATAGCGTGCTATAGCAGTTAGCGGACATCCGATCACATAGCGGTCCAAATAGCGGTTCCGCTATTAGAGGTGCTAAATGCCGCTATTTGACTGCTATTTTGAATCCCGTATAACGGTCGTAGCAGCGCTTTTCTAGGTTTATTAATTTTGAGGCCAAAAGTTGGGTAAAGCCAACATAAATCAGTTTTTTTTTGTTTAAAATAACCCAAAAGTTTAAAAGGCCCAAACACAAATTAAACCTAGTCCAATCCTGAATCTATTGTGTGCGTACGGTAGTGAGGCCAGAAGAAGAATTCATGACTTATGATTAGATCATGTTTTAAACATTTGACACTTTCATGTTTTGAATTGGATATTACTATTAATATTTTGTATGATATTAGTATGAATTTTGATATTACTATTTATATTTTTCAAATATATTATATATATACATAAATATAAAAATCACCGATATACTACCGCTATAACCTATATATCATATAGCCGACCTTGACCGCTATAACAGCGTAGGTCAGTGCATGTTGCTTGTAACTTGTGATGATGATTCATCGTTAATTAACTGTAATTACTGCAGTCACTTGCCTTGAAGAAAAGAGATCACTGATTTGTACCAAACAATCACAAACTATCGAAAATCTTCTTCCAGATGAAGAAGATCTCTTCTCTGGCGTACTTGATGAATTGGGATGTATCGCTGCTACTAATAGTGATGATGAAGATTCTGATCTATTCACCAATAATGGAGGCATTGAACTGGAAGATAATTCTAAATTATATTTTGGTCAATGGAAGTCAACGGTCAGTGAAGGACTTAATACCGATCAAAGCAATTCAGACTATATAGTATCATGTGAACAACACCCTTCCAGAACACTTCTTGTCGAAAATGTAGATAAGAGAGTCGAGGATTCAAAACTTAGGGGTCTATTTGAGGTGCATAGCAGCTTTTCATTATTTTCCCGTTTTTTCGTTTCTTTTTATGTCAATTCAGACACATAATGCTTGCTTTCTTCTATCAGCAACATGGAGATATACAAACTTTCTACACAACTTGCAGATGCCAAGGTTTTGTAATAGTTTCATATTATGACATAAGGGCAGCTACTATTGTGTTGAACACACTTCAAAACAAACCATTGGAAAATAATAATCTTCACATACGTTATTTGAATCCAGAGGTACACGACACCCATTCACCCTCATTTTTTACATATCATTTCTCATACCAAATTGGTTATACTTTTATTTAAGAGTAAAATGCCATTTTCCTCCCTGAGTTTGGCTAGTTTTGCGACTTTCGTCCAAAGGTTTGTTTTTTCACATCTAGATCCAAAAGGTTTAAAATCTTGCCATTTATATCCGGCTCGTTAACCCCATCCATTTTTCTCCGTTAAGTCAGGGGTATTTCCGTCTTTTTTGCTAACTTAGAGGGAAATTCGGTCCTTTTCAGTTTATGTAAAAAGACCGAATACCCCTGAAAAAAACCGAATTGTCGTTTAAGTTAACAAAAAAGACGGAAATACCCCTGACTTATCGGAGAAAAATGGATGAAGTTAACGAGCCGGATGAAAATGGCAAGATTTTAAACCTTTTGGATCCAGATGCAAAAAAAAAACATTTGGACGAAAGTCGCAAAACTAGCCAAACCTCAGGGGCAAAAGTGGCATTTTACTCTTTGTTTAATTTCTCTTACCAAATTTGACTTCTGAATAGGATGATACCTTAGGACAGTACATTGATCAGGCCAGCCTTGAGGTATTCAGTAGTGATATGTCTATATCAAATGACAAACTTCACCAACTTTTTGGCGCTTTTGGAGACATTAAAGACGTGAGTTATTTCCTGATATTCATATCATAAACGGCATGGTATACCATCCTTCTTATGTGTTTTTTGGTAATTACAGATACGTGAAACTACACATCACAAACATATAAAGTATTATGATATCCGGGCTGCAGAAGCAGCTATTAATGGATTAAGTAGTAGCAACACGTTGCAAGAGAGTAAACTTGAAGTAAACTATCCAAAACGAGAAGTAAACTATGCAAGAGAGCAACATGGGATAATGCAAGATCAACTTCGGTCATGCCAAAACCTTAACGGCAACTCTTTACCACAAGGTAACGGATATGATTGTTTTAAGTCCATGCAGTTAATATCGGTGATATATCAGTTATCAGTCCCCGTGTAAAATATCGGTCAGGATACCGGTACCGATATTATCAGTGATATTGTCCGATATAACCGCTATATCACCGATATTTGATCGATATAACCAATATATCACTGAATTGTTGGTGTTAAAAATTCGATATATTTAAATTCTGCATAATATTAAAATTACCGATATCCCACTGATATCTCACCGAAATAACCTATATCTCAACGAAATGATCTGTTTGGGTCGTGTTCAAGTTCAAACGGGTCAAATATATAAGTTTTCACAAAAAAGGGAAGGGATTAAACAGGTGGAAAGTTTTTTAAGTATTTTTAATGCATAAGCCATTTTTAATGTTACATTTGAAATTTGGATTATGATGGTAACTAGCTGCATGAACCCTCTCACCACAATATTTTTTTCTGATATAGTAGTAACTAGCTGCATGAAAGATGAGTATATCTATGGTGTACACGCACTACTCCAGTCCAGTTGCTCTTTTACAAGTAGTTTTTCATCTACGGTTGGGATGTCATCTGCTTCTAATCAATTTGGTCACATGCCTTATTATTCTACTGATCAAGTCGTCCGACCCCAATCGTTCCCCATCAGCTGCAAAGGTGTTACCACCTATGACTCTTTCAACTCGGAAACTGTTGATGTTACAACAGGAACATATGACAAGCACCTTCATATGTTGGGCCCGTATGGCCCACCAACGGGACACATGTTTTGGGGTCAGTATTCTTTTTCTGCCCAAAAAGTTGTGTTTCATTTTGCAATTTAGTTGTTGAAAAAAATATGCTTTTGAGCATGGATTCATATGGTATAATGAACTTCTGTTCAGGGCTGCAAATGAATGCGTTCGTTTGTTAAGAAAATATGTATGTTCATGAACACTTACCAAACGTGATTTCATGTTCATGTTTGTTTGTTAATTTTAGGTAAGGAACGCAAATGACGTTCATGAACACAAATTAACACTAATTAATGTTCATGAACACAAATGAAAATAAACTAACACAAACAAGCGTTCATGAACAAAATATGTAATACACTAATGCTTATTAAGTATTATATTTGTTGAAAATTTTAAAATTAAAAAACTAAAGAACTATCGAACACAAACATAAACGAACATGTTTTAGAACGTTCACGAACACGCCATTTGTTCATGTTCATGTTCGTTCATTTAACTATACGAATGAAATATCTTGTTCGTGTTTGTGTTCGTTCATTTATTAAACAAACGAACACAAATGAACTTCCTACCAAACGGTTCACGAACTGTTCGCTGAACGTTCGGTTCGTTTTTTGTCAGGGGTAGCAATCTTTATATTCACTCACCAAAAGGCTCAAACTTTCAAAAAGTTTTCATTTAGAGTATTCTACCAAGTTAACTGGGTTTTCGTCTGGAAAAGTCAACATGGTCAAAGTTACCGACATGTCATCATACCGACCTGGTACCTTGGTCAGATTACTACAAATCAATTTTTTTTTTTTAAAGTTGGTTACCTTTTACATAGATGAAAAAAACGGTTACCTAATTACAAAACTGAGACCGACGTTTGCTCTCTTTTGCGCAAATTGATTTTTATTATCGCAACTATTGTTGATGAATACCACAAGTGGTTCGGTGTTACCCAAATATTTATCAAGGTCATGACAGGCTCTACAAGAATGGCGACGTCTGCACTGGGTGGACATACACATGCGTTGAGCTGCTCAAACTTCTTTCAAAATCATCACCCAGATCCCATAATCTGGTCAAGCTGTCCTCCATTCAATAATAACGTTTGTGTTCATACCAGTTCAAAGTCCATGAAGTGTTCTTTTAGTAAGCCAAAGGGACGCGCGCGAAGAATTTCTGATGGAAGACATGGACATGTTTCCTGTCACACAGACGATAAAAAGTTCGAACTTGATATTGAGCGTGTTTCGCGTGGGGAAGACTCCAGGACTACATTGATGATTAGAAATATTCCAAATAAGTATGTTAAGTTAATCTCTGTTTTTTTTTGTCATTTTACAACTTCTGATTATCTTTTACTAAATCCAGTGTTATTACGTTAACCGCAGGTACAGTTCGGCCATGCTGTTGGCTGCAATTAATGAACATAATCAAGGAACTTATGATTTTATTTATCTCCCTCTTGATTTCAAGGCAAGTATTTATTTATTTTTCAAGTAAAATGCTATTTTCGTCCCTGAGATTTGGCAAGTTCTGCGACTTTCGTCCGAAGGTTTGTTTTTCCGCATCTAGATCCAAAAAGTTTTGAAATCTTGCCATTTCCCCCCGGCTTGTTAACTTCATCCATTTTGCTCCGTTAAGGCAGGGGTACTTTCATTTGTTTGTTGACTTAAAGGGCAATTCGGTCTTTTTCACTTTATGTACAAGCATTTAGCATAATGTACAAGTATTCAAAAAAGACGAAAATCCCCTTAAATTAAAAAAAAGACGAAAATACCCCTGCCTTAATGGAGAAAAATGGATGGAGGTAACAAGCCGGATGAAAATGGCAAGATTTCAAACTTTTTGGATCCAGATGCGGAAAAACAAACCTTTGGACGAAAGTCGCAAAACTGGCCAAACCTCAGGGACGAAAATGGCACTTCTCTTTATTTTTCTTGTGTCATATTCTTGATATAAGGTCATGTTTCATATACTTATGTATTCATGTTTAACAGAATAAGTGCAATATGGGATATGCATTTATAAACATGACTGATCCACTTCAGATAGTGCCATTTTACAAGGTAAATCTACAAAATTCCATCCATTCTTTCTGTGATCCAAGCCGAGCCATTCATCTGCTAAATTGTTTTGTTTTGCTTCAACTAAACGAAAAGAAATACCAAAAATGGCGTATATTTTTGCAGTCAATCAATGGGAAAAAATGGGAGAAGTTTCATAGTGGAAAAGTGGCGTGTCTTGCATACGCTAGAATCCAGGGAAAGCAAGCCCTAATTGCGAACTTTCAGGAGTCAAGCTTGATGAATCAAGATAAATGTTGTCATCCTATTCTCTTTACTACAGACGGCCCGAATGCTGGCAATCAGGTAACATATCACATTCTACACAAATTTCTCATTGTCATGTATCATATAAGACTTACTCCATAATCCATTTGATACTTTAACTTTTATAGATTCCAGTGAGCTAAATGTTGAGTTTTGATGTATATCATGTAGATGTGAGTTATGGGGTGGGCGGTTTTTGTAACGGACGTGCTAAGTTGAACTGCCATCATATTTTGTTCATCACATATATAAATATTAGTATATTAAATATGAATTAAAGGCTATACAAGTTTGGTTGAATAAATCTGTTTAGGAGGTTAAAACATTTTAAATAGAGTTAGCAAATGCACCTGGACCCTACAGGCAAGCCCGAAGCATGCGGGACGGGCATTCGGGTACGGGTTAGGTATAGAGGGACAAAATGATCGGTTTGGATTTCCAAACTGGTTCTTGACCTGACCTATTTTTCTCTACCAAATCGGTTTGAGCCAAACAGGTTTCAACCAGACCCAATACCGGTTTTGGGTGCCTATGTATGGCCCAAACCGATTTCAACCCGACCCAAACCGATTTGATTAGGATTCGACTATTTTTCACCCAAACCGGTTTATGACCTAAACTAGTTTCGCCTCGAACTGTTTTTGACCAAATTCGACCAATCCGATTCGGTTTACAACCTGGACCGGTTTTGAAAAATATCCGGTTTGTACACCTCTAGGATTAGGTTTAAAAATTTCACAGGTATGGGCCTGGTATGGTATTAGGTGATACCTGGTTCGATTACCTGAAACATACAACCTGAACCATGCCCGTAAACATTTTCTTTTTTATTCTTTGTCTTTATGTAATAGAGTAATCTACTAATTTACTATTTTGTAGTTTTTGTATCTATAATTTCCTTGAGTAATAAAGATTTATAAAATTTCCTTTGTATCTATAAAGATTTACTTTTAACAAACTAACAAGATACCCGAAACATAATCAAAGTTGATTTGTTTGTGTTTGTGTTTGTGCAGGAGCCTTTCCCCCTGGGTCCAAACATTCACCCAAGGCGACACAAGAACCGGTGCAACACACACAAACGGAATGAAAACCAAGAGATCTCGTCAACTTCCTCAGAAGGGGAGTCTTACTATCGCATATAAAAACCACACCTGAAAAAAGAATTTTTGAATGTGACCAATTGTTCTAACATATTCAAATGGTTACCTTTTGCTATCTTTAAATGAAGATACTTAAATGAAGATACTTGAATGAATTTATAACACGAATCCATATTCATCTTAAGAGCTGAGGCATTACGAATCCATATTCATCTTTAGAGCCTAGGCACTGACATGGTTGTAAGAATGAGTCAAATCCACAATACACTAAAGAGTTAAGACTTTAGACTGTTGTGTGTAACCTATTATCATTCTGAAGAAGAAATCCTTGAAAACCTTATAAACAGAATTGGGTTGTATATCTTTTTCTAAGGCTTACTACACTCTTGAACAGTAATTGGGTTATGTATTGAATGTTTCCATACATCATCCTTAAAACAAATACCTTGTATTATTTTCATATCCATCCCTTCACTTTAAAACCATCAAACCAAATACATTTAAGTAACCAATATTTAGTATTAGTAAATGGTTTGATATATAGTTTATATTAAGGAACCAAGGATGATAATGTCCGGTCATGTATAGTTGTAGAAATTCATCATCATACTCAGTAAATCTTACTAATAGCAAAGCTAAGGTAGGGTCTAAGGAGGGTAAGATGTAGACAGTCTTACCTTTATCCCATAGGACTAGAGAGGCTGCTTCCAGTGAGAGTGAAACCCTCGGCTCCATAGTAGTTTTGCATCAAGCCTTGGACATAAGGCGCATAACTCTCGGTAAAAAGGCCGATTAGTGCATGTACCCCTTGTCTTTCGACTATCAACGCCACTACATGATGCATGATTAACCGTCCACCGCTTTTAACCGTTATTTTCATGAAATTAGTAAAATAACGTTAAAACAGTGTAATTTCACTTTTGCCTCCTGAACACCCACACATATATACATTATACTTGGTAGAAATTGTTTAACCCAAAAGGTACCTTACGGGTCAATCATCTCTTTTTACTACTTGTACCAATACCAAACCGTACCGTATGAAGTATGAACCAATGTGGTTTCCCGCAAGTTTGGCCGTGGCAATCATGTTAATTAGTGTTGTAACCTAAAAAGACTTGGTTATAATGCCAATTTGATCTTTATTACCTAACATGAAGCAATAAACGTAAAATATCAATCATGCTTAATACATTGGGTTTGCCTAGGGATGTAAACTGGTCAAGTCACTCTTAAGATACATGAGATCGGCTCGCTAAAAGCTTGAATGAAGCTATGCTTAAACGAGCGTGAGTGGTGGTCGAGCCTAAAAATAAGTTTGTTTAATAAATGAGTTTGAGCCAAGCTTCACCTATCGAGAGTTGGCTCCTGAGCTTAAATGAGCCTATTATCTATATAATTCATATTTGATAATAATAATAATAATAATAATAATAATAATAATAATAATAATAATAATAATAATAATAAAATTATGATAAAAGAATAACAAAATTAAATATCATGTTGTATATTCAATTTTTGATAAAAGAAAAATATATAAATTTGATAAAAGAAAATATATATATATATAAAGTAACAAAAATGTAAACTTTCTAAAAATAATAAATAAGTCGAGCTCGAGCTTGAAAAAACTACTCAAGAGCCTAGTTTAAGCTTTAAAAAGAGCTCGAAACGAGTCGAGCTTGAGCTCTTGTAAATTAAACAATAAAATGAGTTCGAGTTCCGCTTGACTCATTTAGACCTTTAAGGTTGGCACATATGACAAGACTTAATATCCGCTCGTTTTTATATAAAATCTGTTTAAATTTCTAGCCGATATAAATATTTAATTTACATATTTGATGCAAAGGTCCTAATTGTTTCGTAATTTTAACTTCTTCCCCAAACAATTTAAAATATAATTGCGAACACGTATCTTTTTTTCCAATGTATAACTTAGTTTGAAGTGAACATGGCAGTTGAAGAAAAGTAAAAAAAAAAAAAAAAACTAGTATGAGATTTTGAAATTGATTAGCAACCTTACAAGGAAGTTACAAATTAACGAACAACATGAATAAAAGATGCAAACACTTTTCTTTTTGATATGATCATATGATTTCATGACTTCCCTAAAAATTATTTCTTGGGTCATAATCTTGCCAATATTGCATGGATCCATAACCAGACGAGCTACCCTCTTGTAGATCTGTCGATGATGACGAAAACGACTGGAAAATATTTGGATTATAGCCCATTTGATCATTTGCACCCAAATAAAACTGCGAGTAATCAACAAGATTTGGATCGACGGTGGTGTGATACGATGGCTGAGGTTGAGGAGGTGGCGGCTGATGATGGTGAGGAAAGGTGGTTAGATAACCTAACTCGGACCGCCCTGGTTGAACCCTTTCAGGGAAGTTGAGTTTTGCTTTGTTACCTTTAAACCTAAGAGCAGCTTCATCGTAAGCAATGGCTGCGTCTTCTGCGGTCTCGAAGGTGCCGAGCCACACCCGCGCAGCCTTCTGTGGGTCGCGGATCTCAGCAGCCCATTTCCCCCATGGTCGTTGCCTTACTCCTCTATAGTGTCTCCTCCTCTGGTTCGGGTCTGTTGATAACGCAATTGTAATTAATTAATTCACATGTACATGCATATGCACATCCATACAAAATATAATAAACTATTAAACACGTGTGCGTAGTTAGTTAAATTTTTAAAGTTAATAAACGAAAGTTAGCAGAGAAAAATAAAAGTAATAAAAAAAATTCTTTGGTTGATGACATATATTTTATATAGTATACAAGGTTATATATAGTATCCAAGGTGAAACTAAAAAAAATTAGAAGGAAAAAAAGCTAAAACATGCAATACATACAAAAAAGCTAAAACAATATGCATACATTTATCTATATAGATACAAAATACATATATACATGTATAGATACAAAAGAAGAAATGTGAGGCATTACTATTCTATTTCATGTTTTGATTTATGTTTTTACTTTTGTACGTATGTAAACTACTTAGTATAATAAAACAGAGACGATGACATACTAATGACAGACTAATTAGTGTAAATTTATTCTGAGGTCTTCTTTCCAAAAATCTCTTTTTAATTAATGTGACAAATACTTTAACGATGATATTTCTCTCTAATTTATGACAGACTAATTAGTGTAAATTTATTCTGTATTGAACAAGAAGAAATTAATTGTGGTCTTCTTTCCAAAAGTCTCTTTTTAATTAATGTGACAAATACTTTAACGATGATATTTCTCTCTAATTTAATTAGTTGCCTTTTCATATTGAAAAAAAGAATCTTTCTCTTTAAAGTTATATTTCTTAAATTATTCATAAGAAACTCCGATCCTTATAACAAACATTCCGGTGACATCATGTACACACGAATATAAAAACAAAACAGATGTTGATACATGTAGTCATGCATGCAGATAATAAAACAAATAAATATAGGTATAACGTTTACACTATACAACGTACAAAACGACATGCACACATGCATGCAAATCATAGGACCAACAAAAACCCCTTGAAATATATACAAGTCATTACAACCACATGATGATTAATTACCTTAAAAATATCTATGCATATCATGATATATGCACACTTTTATGTAATGTAATTTGTCATGTTATGTATTTTTTTTGGGGGGATCCAATAGAAAGTGGATTTTGCATAAGTAGCCTAAAAAGGATTTTGGTAGTGATATGTGACACTCCTTATAAATAGGAAGGAAGAGCATTTTTGTACTAAAATTTTTTTGTCTTTATGTGAAAATAACATGTGGCATCCATTTTATTTTCTAAAAAATATAACAAAAAAAGATCTAATACAAAAAATATAACACAAAAAAATATAGCACAAAAAATATAGTACAAAAAAATCTAGTAAAAAAATATAGCACAAAAATTCAGCAAAATATAGTACAAAAAATCCAATAGAAAGTGGATTTTGCCTAAGTAGCCTAAAAAGGATTGTAGTAGTGATATGTGACACTCCTTATAAGTAGGAAGGAAGAGCATTTTGGTACTAAAATTTTTTTGTCTTTATGTGAAAATAACATGTTGCATCCATTTTATTTTCTAAAAAATATAACAAAAAAAGATCTAGTACAAAAAATTTAACACAAAAAAATACAACACAAAAAAATATAGCACAAAAAATATAGTACAAAAAAATCTAGTAAAAAAATATAGCACAAAAAAATTCAGCACATAAAAATATAGTACAAAAATCCAGCTAAAAAATTTCAGGAAAAAAAAATTTAAGACAAAAAATTTCAATACAAAAATATAGCACAAAAATGCAGTACACCAATCAGCACAAAAAAATGCTATACAACATAGAAATACAACACATTTTTGTGGGTTTTTTAGTCGTCATATTTTATAGCAATATGGTACTCAAATTAAAGATAAAAAGACGCTCGATTTTATGGTGAAATTTTTATGAAAAAATAATGTCGTATAAGAAAGTTATGAATGTTTAAAAAATGGGATGGATATGCATGTGCTTTGCATGTGGAGAGAGAAAGTCAATAAATATGATTTTACCAAGATACCCCTACCTTTCACATTTTTCCTATATTTTCATCTTAACTATTGATTTGAAAAATGAATGGTTAAGATTTCTTCTCATCCTACTTATGCAAAATACACTTTTTATTTACCCTGTATTTTGGTTCCATTCACATGTTTATAATCCACATATATTTTGTTACTTGTATATGTTCATGTTACCATGTGAGTTTGATTTTTTTAATAAATTTGTTGCAAGTTAGCAAGATATTGCTACTCAAGAGAAGAGCGATGAGAAAAATAAATAAAAAGTAAAAAATGGAAACAATTAATAATATGAAATATAAATTAGTTTATTTTTAAACCGCAAACTAACTACTCCTGAAATATCAAATATTTGTACATTCCCTTATTTGAACCCTTCACCTTTTAAATAGATAGGATACACCTAGGGTGGTTCCCGAGAGCTCAAGAGCTCTCTTGGTCCCTGTGTAAATAAAAAATTAGGCTCCTATATTTTCAAGTAATTAGGTGTGAAACTCAATAACATATAACAAAAATTCAAATAGATAAACGATTAAACAATTTAATATAAACAAAAAAAGTAAATTAAATAAACATTTTAATATTAACAAAACAATTAAAAGTAATAAAAACAAACCAAATAAAAAAGAAACTTTCAAATTCATATGAATATCTATATGTATTGGGTAACAAATCAATATAAGATCTTTTTCTTCTTCTTTATGTTCGGGCTTTCGGTAAACAAATGAAAACAAAAAATATGGGAGAAAACAGAATGTTGCTATGTCTCAAACCAAAGACCTCAGTACTGACAAGTAATAATAAAACCATTAGAGCTACAACAATGTTAATGTTTTATTTAAGACCGTAAATATTTTATATATAAATAAAAAAAATAATTTTTTTGGGCCCTTTTTAGACCCTGTTCCGTAACGCATCCTACACACCCTCTAAGCTGAATACACCTTTACCAACAAACACCTCGTTTGGGCCTTTGGGGACACAAATATAAGATACATATAAATTCTTTAAATTAAAAAAAAAAAGAAATATAAACTTGGATTGATATATTCCCACTTTTCATAAAAGCTTTGGTTCTTATCTAAACCTGTTTCTTTTCATATCTATCATATATGTTTATATATATACATACATATGCAATGCAATCTACAAAAAGAAAGTGAAAAGTGAATATCAACCTGGTGATTGTTCAATAACCGGTGGTGGTTGGTTTTCAACAGAAGTAGAGTATGCCATTTCACCATGACTATTGTTAGTGGTCTCGTCGCTACCGATGACCTGCGACAGGGCGGATACAATGGCGGTCATATCCTCTTGTGACTGTTGAGAGTACACTGGAAATACGTCGTCTTCTTCCTCCTCCTCAGCCCGAACCGTCCTCTTCCCATGTTTTCGGCGAAACATCCTTAATATATATATATGTTTGTGTGTGTTTATATCTATATAGAGAGAGTTTAGGATTTGAGATAGATGAATATATGTGTATATATATAGTGTTGCATTGCATGGTGTGAAACTTTGAAAGGTGATAACGCGGTTTTTTCTCTTTTTAGAGGTACATGCATGACGTACGTGTTTAATTTATGTGTGTATATATATATATATATATGTGATAATATATCTTTATATCTTATGGTAGGCTTTGAAATAAATAATTTATAAACCAAAAGATAGTTTTTAAACTATGCATGAGAATGGAATGAGCATTGATACTTTAGTTGGATTGCAAGACTACAAATTTTGACAATTTTGTGCTGTCGATCACCTTTTATTATTATATATTTGAATATCTTAAATTCAAGTTTCAACACATGAGAGTTGAATTCCATTTATTTCGGTTTTTGTTTTACTATACTAGAATATGATTGTATATATCAACAATTGCTAAAATCTAATTTGATGTGTATCATGGGTTAGTTAATATTTGTTGATGGCCTATTGATTTAGTGACATTATATTCTCATGGTCTTATAAATTGATTTAGTGACATTATTTTCTCATGGTCTTATAAAGTAAGTATTGGATGGATTTTCAAAGTACATTTTAAGGAGGAAAAAGGATAGTATTGGATGGATTTTAAGAGTAAATTTTAAGGAGGAAAAAGGATGTATTCGTCGTTAAAAGATAAAAAAGTTAACATGCCTATCTTTCTTTATAAAAGTGAATAAAGACGTTCTTGTAACTTGTAAGAAACAACAAGATACAATACAGTTTACAAAACGAACTACAACAAATTCAATATATATATATATATATATATATGTATATATATTAACGTAGATGAATTCAAACTAAAATCGATAGCTACACGAAGAATCAAGCAAAAATAAGTGTCATATTTAGCTAAGAACTCATTTTATCATTTTAGACACAAGTCCTTTATTAATTATTAAATGTATAACCTATATATAGATGGTTAATGATTTTAAAAGTTTTATATGTATTTTACTAACTGCAATATATATATATATATATATATATATATATATATATATATATATATATATATATATATTACATAAACGTAGATGAATTCAAACTAAAATCGATAGCTACATGAAGAATCAAGCAAAAATTAGTGTCATATTTAGCTAAGAACTCATTTTAGACACAAATCCTTTGTTAATTATTGATTATTAACGTATATATAGATGATTCATGATTTTAAATGTATTTTATTTCATTGTGAAGCTCTCGAACAAGAACTAAGAACACCAGTAGAGTACATATTTTCAAATGTGGAATATCCTGGCTAGTAAAATAAACTCAAAATGACAAATGGAATAGAGCAAAGCGAATTTATATTATCTCCATTGCTTAGGGCTAAAAACATTTATAAACATACTCAATCAACTATCCACTCATATTTTTATTAATTCTTTTGAAAAACTAATTTCTTTTTAATCTCTACAGATATTCTTATAAATCCTTACATTTTCAGTCCCCATGATAGTGGCTGATGGCTTAGTAGTAAGAAGATGATAATCTATTTTAGAGGTCTGGGGATCAAAGCCCGACTCTACCCGATTACACTATAACACCTGATTTATGTAACTCATGTTAGTAGTGAGATCAGTCGGTGTGCGACACCAATTGTGGCATACATCCCTCTATATTTATTTTCTATAATCAAATCAATTTCTTTTCTTTTGTATTAAATAGACTTATTTATAAAACTTCTAATTAACTTATTATAATAAACAATTATTACATTGTATAAAAGAAATAACAAAAGTGAAAAATGTATAAATTGATGTCTTTAAAATAAAAATATTACATATTTTTGTTATGTTACCAAATTACTACAACAAAAGTGATTTGAATTAAAATTAAAACTAAATATAATATAAAAGTTATTAAAGAATATTATGTAGAAGTTATTGATATATATGCATCCTAAATTGAAAAAGAGAATAATCTTTAGTCTCACATTTTCTAAATACGGGCCTTAGGCAAGGGCGACAACTGCTTCAGTGCCCATGCATTGCCACTATGGGCGGATCTAGTCAATGTTACCGGGTTCTCATAAACCTACCTGGTTTGAAACTTTTAGTGGGAACCTATATAGAAGTTTTAGTGAAAACCTATATAAGAACTTATATTTTTTTTGAATCCACAACTGGTTGTCACATAGGCTACGGGTCTTGTGAGAGATACCGATGGAGACAACCTTATAAATCGGAATTATATGTGAGCAACTTTTGTTTATCGACATTTTCATTTAGGTGTGTAACAAACATATTAGTTTGCATTGTTTAAGAAGACGTACCACACCATAACTAAGCTCCAAATAATCATGGAATGAGTTGTTACGTCATCCATCTAGTAGCCAATCCCTATGAATTTATAAAGAACTTTTAGTTTTACTTTTTTATTTACAAAAGGAGATTAGTCGCTAGAAAAGTGACGTATGGCCACGATCACACATTCACACTATGATAAGACATAGCTCATAGTTTCTTAAAGCTAAAGCTTTGGCTTAGGGTTAGACTTAGAAGTACATAAATAGAACTTGTAAATATAAACAAAAACTAGTGTTTTATCCTTAAGCTTTGGTTGTTTTAAATAAAAAAGGTTATTTCAAAAGAAAAGTATTGCATTTTTTCATAGCTTTTTTTTTAAATTTAATATATGGGACAATTGATGTTAAAACTTAAAACAAGCAAGTCACATGTTTCGCTAAATATATTAATAATATTTGAAAAATGAAACATTTAATCTTATATTAATATATTAATAATCTTTGAAAAATGAAACGTTTGATCTTAAATTAAAATTAAAAACCTTATGACTAGAGAAAAGACTTCCAAGTCAATGAAAAATAAAACAAAAAAAGTAACACTAACTTTTGAAATTTCTATCGATGATGTGTCAGAAATCGATGATGAGTGTCTAACAAGGGTCTACTAAACATAATAATTAAAAGAAAATTAACATTTGTAAACCTCGTTGGCATTTATCGACAGCTTAACGAGGTCATTTTCAGAAAATATTTCATTCCAAGGCTTTTCAGTCGTTGTTGGGTGTAGGCATATTTGTGGCTAACATTTTGCGATTGATCCTTCACTACTACAAAAGAAGTTCAGTTATGATTTCAGGCGAGACTCCCTTCAAAGCTTTTCAGTGTTTGTCTCGAAATATTGTTTTCGTGGAGGATTTACATCCCCAAGTTTGTTGTAAAATGCTTATTATATATACACACACACCCTCCTGAGGCCTATATGTTTTGACCTTTTCATTCTCGATCTCTCTTGATGTTAATGCTAATTCGTTGATATTTAATAAGACGTAATGTTTACTGGAATCAGTTGCGTCAGAAACCAATAATGCTAAGTTAATGCACTTATCATCAAACATAAGTTATTAACACCTAAATACCTCATTAGCAAGTAAAACACATAAAAGGCCTAATATCAATAACCAATTGGGCCTATTATCAAACATAAGTCAATGACACAAATAAATGACTTGTTGTAACCTCTAATCACTTACTGTAGCACAAAATAACTCATTAACATATATTAAGACCCAATAAAGACAACTTAGTAGACTTATCATAAAAAAAATCATTAAAATATAACAATGATATAGACTAAAGTAACTTGGTGTAAATTGTTACAAATCATTAACACATAGTAAGTCCCCAGAGGAGGAGTTACTGGGAGGTCGAGTGAAAGTATTCTAACACATTCCATGTGTATGAAGAGGGCGAACAGGAGGTCTAAATGCCTTCTGACGCAATCATAGGACCTAGCTCCAAACTTGGCTCAAGAAACCCTAATGAATGCGAAATTTAGCGCTATTATTTGACTATAACAAGTTAGGATAATCACCCCAACCCCTTCGCATAGATAGATAGTTCTTAATTGTGTAAATAGTCTTGTATATTACTAAAAATTTCAGTTGAAATGACATTATTATATAATATGTGATTATTTTTAACAAACAACATTTTTAATTATTTGGAACGTCAATGATGTTGTCATCGGTGAACCGTTAAAATACATTGTATCGTCATTGACCTGTCACTGAGTCGTCCATCGATAACCCGTCAGTAATATATGTCAATGTTGTGTTGGGGTGATTAGTCAGTTAACTGTCTATCGATAGGTTGTCTGTAAGATCCATCGATGACTCATATGTGAAGTATTTACCCATACCCATTTACCCATCGACTTTTATCAACGGATTATCGATAATACAGGTCGGAAACATGTTCCTACAAAATTTGCTTACCAACTCTTGACAAAATTTAGGGTTATGTTTTCTGAAACTTTTTGACTATTTATATTTATTTTTTGTAGTTATTTTTTATTTCCTTATGTTTAAGAATTTCCGACTATTATTTTTGTTTTAAATTTAACTTTTTAAAAAATTTTGTCCGAATTTTCCAACCAATATATTTATTTTCAAAGTAAACGTCAATTTGCTCCCCGTGACATGACATTGAAATCACTTTGCACACCCCTAAGAAAACTTGGGACACTTGAACTATTCACGTTTGCACTTCGCTTTAGTTTACACCACTTTATCCAAAGTCGTCTAGAGTAAAAAGACTATTTTACCCTTTTTCATTGTCACACCCCGACCCGCAGCGGAAAAGGTGATCGGGGCATGATTGGGTTATCATCAAAGCTCATGACATTTATTATAACGTTTCATATTTATTATTACAATTTTAAAGGGAAACATACAATCATAATTACATCATGTTCTACACATCATTCTAGACTTCATTATTTTCTTCTAAGGCATTTCCTATGTTTTCCTTGCTTCATCCTGTTCACCTGTATCATGTGTAAAAATGGTTTTTGGATCAACAAAAAGTTGGCGAGTGAATCCTATGAAAAACATTTGAACAAGTTTATTTAATTGTTTATAAAATAAAGTGCATAACCACATATGAGTAAATATAGATGTAAACTTATTCATAAAACACTTAATTATTAAATAATGCACACACATACAATAATAGATTGTTTTGAGGCACGCGTTGCTCAACTCGTCTCCCACGAGGAACTGATGGGCCTAATGAATGAGTTTTGGGGCACGCGTTGTTCTACGAACTGATGGGCCTAATGAATGATTTGCATTCAACTTGACAATATGTAATACATAACTACAAACAATATTTACATTCTAAGTTTAGATCACAATATGGTATGGCACGAGTTTAAATAAACGAGTTAATTTTAGTGACACATGACACACCCCAAAACGTGTAATTAAAAAGAGGAGTTGTAAGATTCACTCACATTGGGTGCGTTCGGTTGATGATGTTGAATGCGCACGAAGTTGGATTTAACCACGAGTGAAACTAACCTAGATAATAACATAATGGTTCGGTAAATAAACGGATTTTATTAATCAATTTTAGTAGGATTATTGGATATATTTTTGTGAGTTTAAGACTATTTTCTAACTTTAAAAATGTTATTTTTAAGTATTTTTAATTGATTTTTAAATAAAATAAATAAATAAAAATAATAAAAAAATGTTGACATTTTGACCGTTGACTTGTTGACCGGTTTTATTGTGTAATTGTATGCGCCGGGTGAGGCTCGAACTCGAGACCTCCCGTTCACGTGCACGCAGCTCTACCAACTGAGCTACGTGTCTAACCTGAAATATTTTTGTTTTTAATTATATTTATATACTAATTAGATTTATCCGAAAATCATTTACTTTAAAAACGATTTAATTGCATGACTCGGTGCTCGCCACAAGTCTCGAACCCGGGACCTGTGGTTTAGTTTGACACACAGTCCACCGCTGGACTGTGTGTCTAACTTGGTAAATATTCTGGTTATTATTATATTTAACATCTTACTGAGTTAACCCGGTTCAGTTTAATAAGAAAAGGCATTTTATTACAGCGAATGTGTGTGACCAGGATCGAACTCGAGACGTTATGCATATTGTTTGCACACAGTCCACCGCTGGACTGTGTGTCTAACCCGTTCATAATATCGATTTTAATTAATCTTATAACATACCCAACTTCATCTTCTTCGTTCAAAACACAGACATCGATTAACTGACTGTTATTTGTTAAATTAACTTAACGAACATTATGAGCCATCGTAATGTAATGAACAGAAAAAGGTTTGAGGATTGATTGTACCGAACTGTTCGTCTTTCTTCAGAAGTCCGGCAAGATCGTCGGCTCTGTTTTGGTGAGCTTCGGTTGATAGGATTAGTCAACAATTTGGAGGGATTAGATGTGAAATGGAAACACTGGGTAACGATTATCAGTAAGTTGAAATGATCATACCGGTTAACAGTAGGTTTCTGAAATTTCAGAAGTTTTCCAGCGAAAACAGATAATCCGGCAACGTCGTCTGGAAAGGATTCTGGGTGGGGGATTGATATTAGAATTTTGCCCAATAATGGAATGAAACAGAAAAATCGAAGTAATTACCGTGTAGATGGAAGTCTCGGTTTTCCGGCGACTTACAGATATTTTCCGGCGAGTGAAATTACGTCGAGAATTTGTGTGGTTGTGAGCGAAAAAGTTAACAGAGGCTTCTGGGTGTATTTATAGGGAAGAACATCGATTAATTTAGTCCGATTACCGACTTGATTCGTCGGTCAATAATTTCTCCGGCGGTTATGACGGATGTCGCGGACTGGACATCGGTTATAACTGATGTTAAGGTTAATGCTTCGGTTAAAGCAGAAGAAACCGTCCGTTATCGGCGAAATCGTCGGGATTTCCGACGACTGCGATTGGGCGCGTCAGTTTGAATTCGAGATTTATGTTATGTATTAATTGTTTCAATATGAACACAAACAACACAAGTGGCGGAGTGGTTGAGCGTGTGGGAGTTAAAGCTTGGTTGACTCGGCTGACCCGGCTGACCCGGGTTCGAATCCCGGTTTCAGCATTTCATTTTTAATTTGCTATTTTTAATACATTTTCAAATATAAATTATATATTCTAATATACTTATTAATTATATATCGTTTAAAATTAATTTGAGCATTAAATACGCAACGAAATTTTTAACTGATTGTTCGGTTAATAAACGAAGCGGGTTTGGTAAATCCGGTTTTTTACGGATGTTACAGTATCCCCTACTTTTTAGAAATTTCGTCCCGAAATTTAAGTAGTGGCATATTTGTCTAAAAAGGATGGTGTTTAATTTGACAGTTACATACTTAGAAAAAGAGTAAGAGTTCAAATTTTTGTTTGAGGCGGTAACGTTCCTTGTATGGGTTGAGTACCCTGCTACAGGAATCGCTTTTTGATGCCTAAGTTAATGAATATGGATAAACAGAGTTGATTGACTAAATATGATATCACGCGTAAGAGTTTTGATATGTTTGGAAAGATAAGGTTATATCCTAAAACAAAACTTCTAATACTAAAACCTACATGGAACTTCTTATAACCGCCTGACAATGCCTCTGATCCTTTGGCAAGAATACTTATATATAGGAAGAACCAGCGGCGTATCCACCATATTCTTGTCAAATTTTCATTGGTTTTATCAGTAAGTTATGATTGGTTCTATGATGTGACTCTAGAACATAAATAAACACAACAACCAATGTCTAAGTCCTAATTCTGATAGTATACATGTTTGATTAGTGACATAATCCAATTTCTTTAAATGATGAGATGATGTAAATGCTAGATTAGTGAGTATAAAACAAACTTCAACCAAGAAATTACTAAATCCTACATGGAACTTCTCATAATCGCCTGACAATGCCTCTGATCCTTTGGCAAGAATACTTATATATAGGAAGTACCAGCGGCGTATCCACCATATTCTCGTCAAATTTTCATTGGTTTTATCAGTAAGTTATGATTAGTCCTATGTGACTCTAAATCATAAACAAACACAACAACCAAAGCTTGAGTCTTAATTCTGATAGTATACATGTTTGAATGATGACAGTACCTCTCTCGTTTGTTATGATGGAGACGTTAGTCTATGTAGAAATGAAACACAATCCAATTTCCTTAAATGATGAGGTGATATGAATGTTAAATCAGTGAATGTAACACAAATTTCAACCAAGACAATACTAAATCCTACATGGAACTTCTCATAACCGCCTGATAATGCCTCTGATCCTTTAGCAAGAATACTTATATATAGGAAGTACCAGCGGCGTATCCACCATATTCTCATCAAATTTTCATTGGTTTTATCAGTAAGTTATGATTAGTCCTATGTGACTCTAAAATATAAACAAACACAACAACCAAAGCTTGAGTCTTAATTCTGATAGTATACATGTTTGAATGATGACAGTACCTCTCTCGTTTGTTATGATGGAGAGGTTAGTCTATGTAGAAATGGAACACAATCCAATTTCCTTAAATGATGAGGTGATATGAATGTTAAATCAGTGAATGTAACACAAATTTCAATCAAGACAATACTAAATCCTACATGGAACTTCTCATAACCGCCTGACAATGCCTTTGATCCTTTGGCAAGAATACTTATATATAGGAAGTACCAGCGGCGTATCCACCATATTCTTGTCAAATTTTCATTGGCTTTATCCGCAAGTTATGATTAGTTCTATGTGACTCTAATACATAAATAAACACAATCAACCATAGCTTGAGTCTTAATTCTGATAGTATACATGTTTGAATGATGAAAGTACCTCTCTCGTTTGTTATGATGGAGAGGTTAGTCCTTGTGGAAGTAAGACATAGCTCAACTTCTTTAAATGATGAAATTGAAATACGTTGAGATGTATGATGATGTAAATACTAAATCAGTGAGTATAAAACAAACTTCGACCAAGACATTACTAAATCCTACATGGAACTTCTCATAACCGCCTGACAATGCCTTTGATCCTTTGGCAAGAATACTTATATATAGGAAGTACCAGCGGCGTATCCACCATATTCTTGTCAAATTTTCATTGGCTTTATCCGCAAGTTATGATTAGTTCTATGTGACTCTAATACATAAATAAACACAATCAACCATAGCTTGAGTCTTAATTCTGATAGCATACATGTTTGAATGATGACAGTACCTCTCTCGTTTGTTATGATGGAGAGGTTAGTCTATGTAGAAATGGAACACAATCCAATTTCTTTAAATGATGAGATACTATAAATGCTAAATCAGTGAGTACAAAACAAACTTCAATCAAGACAATACTAAATTCTACATGGAACTTCTCATAACCGCCAGATAATGCTTCCGATCCTTTGGCAAGAATACTTATATATAGGAGTACCAGCGGCGTATCCACCATATTCTTGTCAAATTTTCATTGGCTTTATCCGTAAGTTATGATTGGTTCTATGTGACTTTAAAACATAAACAAACTGAAATAGTAATTCGCATTAAGATCCTTGGATAAGATTCCAATTTATAACTGGGATACGGGAAAATTGAGATAACATAAAGAAAACGTAAAAACTAAGCGGTTGGAGTTGAATCTTGATTTTTGGTGAAGGGGACTAGTTGGGTGGTTTCGTTTGGGCCGTCATTATCTTCAACAGTGTCACACCCCGACCCGCAGCGGAAAAGGTGACCGGGGCATGATTGGGTTATCATCAAAGCTCATGACATTTATTATATGTTTCATATTCATTAATACAATTTAATGGAATTTACAATAAATGATACAACATGTTCTAACTATCAATCTAAGCTTCTTGGTTCTCTTCTAAGGCATATCCTATGTTTTCCTTGCTTCAACCTGTTCACCTGTATCATGTGTAAAAAGGTTTTTGGATCAACATAATGTTGGCGAGTGAATCCTATGGAAAACATTTGAACAAGTTTATCCAATTGATTATAAATAAGGTGCATACCACATATGAGTAAATGTAGATGTAAATTTATTCACACAACACATAATATTGAATATTGAACACACAAACACCAAATAATTGTTTTGAGGCACGCGTTGTTCGACTCGTCTCCCACGAGGAACTGATGGGCCTAATGAATGAGTTTTGAGGCACGCGTTGTTCTTACGAACTGATGGGCCTAATGTATGAGTTTTGAGGCACGCGTTGTTCTTACGAACTGATGGGCCTAATGTATGAGTTTTGAGGCACGCGTTGTTCTCGTCTCCCACGAGGAACTGATGGGCCTAAATAATTTGCATACAACTTTGACAATATGTAATATATCACAACCAATAATAGTTACATTCTAGTTTAGTTCATATAATGGTATAGCACAAATTTGCATAAGAGAATTAGTTTAAACGACACATGATACACCCCAAAACGTGAATAAAAAGGGGGAGTTTGTAAGAATTCACTCACATTGGGTGCGTTCGGTTGATGAGGTTGAATGTACGCGAAATGGTGTTAACCACGAGTGAAATTAACCTAGATAAATCGCAATACGGTTTGGTAAGTAAACGGGTTTTATTAATCTATTTTAGTAGGATTGTTGGGTGTATTTTTGTGAGTTTGTGGCTATTTTCTAACCTTAAAATGTTATTTTTAAGTATTTTTAATTGATTTTTAATTAAAATAATTAAATAAAAATAAATAAAAAAATATTTTATTTATGCTACAGTTGACTTTTGACCGTTGACTTTGACTAACGTTGACCGGTTCGTAGGCATATTGTTGTGCGCCGGGTGAGGCTCGAACCCGAGACCTCCCGTACGCGTGCACGCAGCTCTACCAACTGAGCTACGTGTCTAACCCGTCATATATCCGATTTTAATTACATATATACATTAATTAGAATTAAACAGAAATCCCTTTATTTTAAAAATGGATTAAATATGGCGAACCGGTGCGCTCCACAGGTCTCGAACCCGGGACCTGTGGGTTAGCGGACACACATTCCACCGCTGGACTGTGTGTCTCACTTGGTTATAAACTCGGTTATCAATATACTTAACATATACTTAAATCAACCCGGTTCAGTTTGCTGAAAAAAGAATTTTTATCAAGGCAGCGTGTGAGGGACAATACTCGAACTCGTGACCTTAGCGTTAAATATGCACACAGTCCACCGCTGGACTGTGTGTCTAACCCAGTAATTATCTTGATTTTAATTATACTTAACCATTACTGAAACGTCGTCTTCTTCACTGGTTTTAACCGGAAGTGGCGACTGACTGGTTCGAATGTTGATTCAAGTTTCTTTTAGCGCTTAATGATCAATTACAGTCGAGATAAAAGTAAAAAGGAAAGGAATTAGGCGTGAAAAGTACCGGCTGTTTCTCCTCTGTTTTCCGGCAGAACTCCGGCGACAGTAATCTTTTTCCGGTGACGAGTGTCTTGCAGCAGAGAGTCTTCCGAAAGGTTACAAAGGTTGTGGGTGACTTCGGTAAAAGTTTAGGGGTTTCAGTAAAGCTCGGAGACTAATAATACGGTTTTCCGGCGATGTATCAAATATTTTCGGCGAGTGGTTTTTCGCCGAGAAAAGGTGCGATTTGAGTGTGAAAGGTTTCTGGCGAGTTGTGGGTGTATTTATAGGGTAGTATTGAGGTGAATGGGGTCTGAATTCGGTCTCAATTCGAAGTCAGCCGTTCTCCGGCGGTTACAGCTGATGTCGCGGGTTCATATGTCGGTTATAACCGTCGTAATAGTTAAGTCTTCGGTTGAATTGAGCGTAAACGTAATTAAACGGCGAAGTCGTCGGGATTTCCGACGACTGCTAATTGGGCGCAATTTACTGATTTTTACTTTGAAACTTGAATATTTGAATTAATTGTTTCTTTTTATTAACAGAAAAACAAAGTGGCGGAGCGGTTGTTCGGCTAGGTGATAAGCTGTTGTTGAGCCGGTTATAGACCCGAGTTCGAAACCCGGCAGAAGTAAAACATTTTTATTTTGATATTTTTGACAGATTTTCAAAAACTAAATACATATCCCCGCATAATAATTGATTACGTATCGTTTAAAATTATTTCGGGCATTTAATTCGCAACGAAAATTTTAACTGACTGTTCGGTTGATAAACGGAGCGGGTTTGGTAAATCCGTTTTTGACGGATGTTACAGTATCCCCTGCTTTTTAGAAATTTCGTCCCGAAATTTAAATAGGGATATAATTGACTAAAAGAATGATGGTGTTGAGTTTGCCAGTTACATGTTTAGAAGAAAATAAGGGTTTAGGTTTTTGTTTGAGGCGGTAACGTTCCTTGTAAAGGTTAAGTATCCTAATACAGGAATCGCTTTTTGTTGCCTACTGTATAAGTATTGTTAAGCAGGAATGATTCGCTAAAATGATATCGTGTATAAGAGTGTAGATATGTTTGGAAAAGTATGGTTACATCCTAAGGCAAAAACTTCTAATACTACAATCTACACAAAAACACATCAACTAATAATTGAATCCACATTCTGATAGTATATATGTTTGAATGGTGACAGTTCCTCTCTCGTTTGTTATGATGGAAAGGTTAGTCTATGTAGAAATGGATCACATTCCAATTTCTTTAAATAGTGAGATGATATATATATGTAACACAAATTTCAACCAAGGCAATACTAAATCCTACATGGAACTTCTCATAACCGCCTGATAACGCCTCTGATCCTTTGGCAAGAATACTTATATATAGGAAGTACCAGCAGCGTATCCACCATATTCTTGTCAAATTTTCATTGGCTTTATCAGTGAATTATGATTAGTCCTATAACTCTACAACCAATACGACAAACATAAAAATACTGAAATGAAATATATCTGTGCGATCAAGGCTCAATCAAACGGAGCCGATCGTATTGTATGTATTGAAAATGAAATTGTCTGTGTGCTCAAGGCTCAATCAAACGGAGCCGAGCTTATTGCATGTACTGAAAATGAATAACTTAATCACACAAACAACCTATGCATGGAACCTCTCATAACCGCCTGATAATGCCTCCGATCATTTGACAAGAATACTTATATATAGGAAGTACCAGCGGCGTATCCACCATATTCTTGTCAAATTCTCATTGACTTTATCCGCAAGTTATGATTAGTTCTATGCGACTCTACAACATAAATAACACAACAACCAGCGCTTGAGTCTTAATTCTGATAGTATCCGTGTTTGACAAAACCTCTCTCGTTTAATATGATGGAGAGGTTAGTCTATGTAGAAGTGAGGCACAACTCAACTTCTTTAAATGATGAAACTGAGATATGTCGTGAAGTATGATGATATGAATATTAAATCAATGAGTATAAAACAACTGAACTAGTAATTTGCATTTAAAATTCTTGGATAAAATTCCAATTGAGATACGTGAAAATTGAGATAACATAAAGAAAAAAACATAAAAACTAAGTGATTGGAGTTGAATCTGGATTCTTGATGAGAGAAGGCTAGTTAAGTGGTTGGTTTGGACCGTTAACATTTTCAACAGGATTGGCGTTGATGTTATAAACTCTTCCTCTTGCTGGCGGTGGAGCTGGGTTTGCTTGGTTTGCTTGGTTAACTGGGTTTGCTTGAGCTTGGGCGTTTATGATGTTAACCAAACGAGGGCATGTGTTTCTAAAATGGGTAGGGTCGCCACAATTGAAACAAGCTCGAACATATGGGTACATGGGGTATTGAGGTTGTTGATATGTGTGGATCATGGGTTGAGTAGGGGTTGAGGTTTGGTTTTGAGAGGTGCGGCAAACGTTGCTCAAATGACCGTAGCGTCCATAATTCGCACATAGTCGACAGGGTAAGGTAGATGGATGGTGATAGAAACAGGTGTTGCATTGAGGGTGAGGTCCAATGTAAGGTTTCTTGTTTGGGTAAGTTGAGTTGGGTGCTACTTGAGTGATTGGGATAGTTTGAGGAGGTACAATTTGTGAAGCTGGTTGGTTGCGTTGGGTGACGGCGAAGATTTGCCCATCACGTTTTCTCTTTGAAGTAGGTGGTGTAAAGGATTCGGTTCGTGTAGAGTTTGAGGTTTCGGTTGATGCTTTATCCTTCTTCTTCTCCTCTTTGAAATCTTTGTTCCGGATTCGGTTCTCGGTGAGCGCGGTTGCTAGTTCCATTGCTGCTTCCAAAGTTGCAGGCGAGGTACTTATTACAGAGTCTTGAATCTTTGATGGAAGACCACGAATGTAGTGCTCGATCAAACGGTAGAGGGGAGTAAACAAATTGGGAACCATTTGATTTAACTCAAGGAATCTCTTGTTGTATGTGGTGTGGTCGCCTTCCTTTTGTTTTAAAGCATGAAACTCATCCTCCAATTTCTTGATTTCACTTCTTGGGCAAAACCGTCTTGTCATGATTCCCTTCAACTCTTCCCAAGTCAAGGTCATAGTTTCTTCAACACCTCGTTTGGTCTTCTCTGTATTCCACCATGTGAGTGCCGTTCCAAGTAAGCGACCGGTAGCATAACGCACTTTGCGATCATCGGGGCAATCGCAATTTAGAAAAGTGTTCTCCATTTCTTCGAACCAATGGAGGAGAGCGGTGACACCTTCAGTACCTTCGTATTTTGGAGGATCGCAGGATTTGAAATGTTTGTAGGTGCATTTAGTGACTGAAGGATTGATAGTGTTTTGATCTTCTTGTTGGGTTGGGTTAACGGAATTTGCGGTAAGGGCTTGTTGAACTTGAACTACGATGTTTGGTATTACGGTCGCCATTTGCTGAGCGATTTGGGCAGCCATGCGTTCACGGGCTTTTCCTGCTCTCATCTTCCTACGGGCGAGGTTAGAAGACATCTACAAGGAATACATGTCAAGAGTATGAGTTGGATGCCTTTGGGATCGTGGGTCGTGTTTGGGAATGGACGATCATAAAATAAATATAGAAAAATAAATCTACTACATCCATAGGATGTCTTGGGTTTTGCTCGTAATTGGGCCTTGCATGCCGCCATACTTCACCTTCGTAATCATGTGGGCCCCCATGATTACCGGGTTTTTCATATGGTTCGCATGTGTTAGCCTGGTTACGTACACTAAAACCCGGAGAAAATCGAGAAATATGTAACGTATGATATTCGGAATGTGCCCCGGCATGGACACGGTGACATCTCAAAGTGAGGTTAGTTCGAACGACGTTTGGTGTGGCATGCTTTGGCCTAATAGGTCCGTCGTACTCTCATCGTTAGTCCCCAGGTAGGCAAACTGGTCCGTTATTTTGGATTTATACGAATGCCAACCTAGACAGGACGTCCCGACTACCGATACTTGTACCCTTCCGGTTACTACATGCCCGTCGCAGAACTTACTTTGATGGGATTTGAAAATTGCAACAAAATCCTTGAATAATGAGAGTATGAAAATGAATTGAATATATGAACATTGATATATGTATAACGAATATGTATATAAGCATGTATGTTTGACTGTAATATGAAACAAATAAATATCACAAGTTTGTATGTAACCTCCTAATCAATTAAAATTTAGGCAGACTATAGTATAGGCTCTAAGGGTCTAATAACCTATCCTATATCCCTATAGTCATGGCTCTGATACCAATCTGTCACACCCCGACCCGCAGCAGAAAAGGTGACCGGGGCATGATTGGGTTATCATCAAAGCTCATGACATTTATTATATGTTTCATATTCATTAATACAATTTAATGGAATTTACAATAAATGATACAACATGTTCTAACTATCAATCTAAGCTTCTTGGTTCTCTTCTAAGGCATATCCTATGTTTTCCTTGCTTCAACCTGTTCACCTGTATCATGTGTAAAAAGGTTTTTGGATCAACATAATGTTGGCGAGTGAATCCTATGGAAAACATTTGAACAAGTTTATCCAATTGATTATAAATAAGGTGCATACCACATATGAGTAAATGTAGATGTAAATTTATTCACACAACACATAATATTGAATATTGAACACACAAACACCAAATAATTGTTTTGAGGCACGCGTTGTTCGACTCGTCTCCCACGAGGAACTGATGGGCCTAATGAATGAGTTTTGAGGCACGCGTTGTTCTTACGAACTGATGGGCCTAATGTATGAGTTTTGAGGCACGCGTTGTTCTTACGAACTGATGGGCCTAATGTATGAGTTTTGAGGCACGCGTTGTTCTCGTCTCCCACGAGGAACTGATGGGCCTAATGAATGAGTTTTAAGGCACGCGTTGTTCTCGTCTCCCACGAGGAACTGATGGGCCTAAATAATTTGCATACAACTTTGACAATATGTAATATATCACAACCAATAATAGTTACATTCTAGTTTAGTTCATATAATGGTATAACACAAATTTGCATAAGAGAATTAGTTTAAACGACACATGATACACCCCAAAACGTGAATAAAAAGGGGGAGTTTGTAAGAATTCACTCACATTGGGTGCGTTCGGTTGATGAGGTTGAATGTACGCGAAATGGTGTTAACCACGAGTGAAATTAACCTAGATAAATCGCAATACGGTTTGGTAAGTAAACGGGTTTTATTAATCTATTTTAGTAGGATTGTTGGGTGTATTTTTGTGAGTTTGTGGCTATTTTCTAACCTTAAAAATGTTATTTTTAAGTATTTTTAATTGATTTTTAATTAAAATAATTAAATAAAAATAAATAAAAAAATATTTTATTTATGCTACAGTTGACTTTTGACCGTTGACTTTGACTAACGTTGACCGGTTCGTAGGCATATTGTTGTGCGCCGGGTGAGGCTCGAACCCGAGACCTCCCGTACGCGTGCACGCAGCTCTACCAACTGAGCTACGTGTCTAACCCGTCATATATCCGATTTTAATTACATATATACATTAATTAGAATTAAACAGAAATCCCTTTATTTTAAAAATGGATTAAATCTGGCGAACCGGTGCGCTCCACAGGTCTCGAACCCGGGACCTGTGGGTTAGCGGACACACATTCCACCGCTGGACTGTGTGTCTCACTTGGTTATAAACTCGGTTATCAATATACTTAACATATACTTAAATCAACCCGGTTCAGTTTGCTGAAAAAAGAATTTTTATCAAGGCAGCGTGTGAGGGACAATACTCGAACTCGTGACCTTAGCGTTAAATATGCACACAGTCCACCGCTGGACTGTGTGTCTAACCCAGTAATTATCTTGATTTTAATTATACTTAACCATTACTGAAACGTCGTCTTCTTCACTGGTTTTAACCGGAAGTGGCGACTGACTGGTTCGAATGTTGATTCAAGTTTCTTTTAGCGCTTAATGATCAATTACAGTCGAGATAAAAGTAAAAAGGAAAGGAATTAGGCGTGAAAAGTACCGGCTGTTTCTCCTCTGTTTTCCGGCAGAACTCCGGCGACAGTAATCTTTTTCCGGTGACGAGTGTCTTGCAGCAGAGAGTCTTCCGAAAGGTTACAAAGGTTGTGGGTGACTTCGGTAAAAGTTTAGGGGTTTCAGTAAAGCTCGGAGACTAATAATACGGTTTTCCGGCGATGTATCAAATATTTTCGGCGAGTGGTTTTTCGCCGAGAAAAGGTGCGATTTGAGTGTGAAAGGTTTCTGGCGAGTTGTGGGTGTATTTATAGGGTAGTATTGAGGTGAATGGGGTCTGAATTCGGTCTCAATTCGAAGTCAGCCGTTCTCCGGCGGTTACAGCTGATGTCGCGGGTTCATATGTCGGTTATAACCGTCGTAATAGTTAAGTCATCGGTTGAATTGAGCGTAAACGTAATTAAACGGCGAAGTCGTCGGGATTTCCGACGACTGCTAATTGGGCGCAATTTACTGATTTTAACTTTGAAACTTGAATATTTGAATTAATTGTTTCTTTTTATTAACAGAAAAACAAAGTGGCGGAGCGGTTGTTTGGCTAGGTGATAAGCTGTTGTTGAGTCGGTTATAGACCCGAGTTCGAAACCCGGCAGAAGTAAAACATTTTTATTTTGATATTTTTGACAGATTTTCAAAAACTAAATACATATCCCCGCATAATAATTGATTACGTATCGGTTAAAATTATTTCGGGCATTTAATTCGCAACGAAAATTTTAACTGACTGTTCGGTTGATAAACGGAGCGGGTTTGGTAAATCCGTTTTTGACGGATGTTACAAACAGGATTGGCGTTGATGTTGAAAACTCTTCCTCTTGCTGGTGGCCTAGTGATTGGGTTTTCTTGATTTGCTTGGTTAACTGGGTTTGATTGAGCTTGAGCGTTTATGATGTTAACCAATCGAGGGCACGTGTTTCTAAAGTGGGTAGGGTCGCCACAATTAAAACAAGCTCGAACATAAGGTAACATGGGGTATTGGGGTTGTTGATAGGTTTGGATCATGTTTTGAGTAGGGGGAGAGATTTGGTTTTGAGAGGTGCGGCAAGCCTTGCTCAAATGACCATAGCGTCCACAATTCGCACATAGTCGACAAGGTAAGGTAGATGGATGGTGATAAAAACAGGTGTTACATCGAGGGTGAGGTCCAAGGTATGGTTTCTTATTTGGGTAAGTTGAGTTGGGTGCTACTTGCGTGATTGGGATAGCTTGGATGGGTATGGCTTGTGAAATTGGTTGATTACGTTGGGTGACAGCGAAAAGTTGCCCATCTCGTTTTCTCTTAAAAATGGGTTGAGAAGGGGATTCGGTTTGGGTGGAGTTTGAAGTTTCAGTTGATGCTTTATCCTTCTTCTTCTCCTCCTTGAAGTCTTTATTCCGGATGCGGTTCTCGGTGAGCTCTGTAGCTAACTCCATTGCGGCTTCCAAGGTTACAGGTGTGGTACTTGTTACAGAGTCTTGAATTTTTTACGGAAGACCTCGAATGTAGTGCTCGATCAAACTGTAGAGGGGAGTGAACAAGTTGGGAACCATTTGATTTAACTCGAGGAATCTTTTGTTGTATGTGGTGTGGTCACCTTCCTTTTGTTTCAACGAATAGAACTCATCCTCTAATTTCTTGATTTTGCTCCTTGGGCAAAATCGTCTTGTTATGATTTCCTTCAACTCTTCCCAAGTCAAAGTCATAGCATCTTCAACACCTCGTTTGGCCTTCTCTGTATTCCACCAAGTAAGTGCTATTCCAAATAAACGACCAGTAGCATATCACACTTTGCGATCATCAGGGCCATTGCAATTTAGAAAAGTGTTCTCCATTTCTTCAAACCAATGGAGGAGAGCGGTGACACCTTCAATCCCTTCGTATTTTGGAGGGTCGCAGGATTTGAAATGTTTGTAGGTGCATTTAGTGGTATTTGGGGAAGGGTTGATAACATTTTGATCTTCTTGGTTGACAGGATTAGCGGTAAGGGCTTCTTGGACTTGAATTATAATGTTGGGTATTACGGCAGCCATTTGTTGAGCGATTTGGGCAGCCATGCGCTCGCGGGCTTTTCCTGATCTCATCTTCCTACGAGCGAGGCTAGAAGACATCTACAAGGAATACATATCAAGAGTATGAGTTGGATGTTTTAGGGATCAGGTGTCGTATTTAGGAATGAACATTCATAAAATAAATATATCATAATAAATCTACTACATCCATAGGATTTCTTGGGCTTTGCTCGTAATTGGGCCTTGCATGCCGCCATACTTAACCTTCGTAATCATGTGGGCCCCCATGACTACCGGGTTTTTCATATGGTTCGCATGTGTTAGCCTGGTTACGTACACTAAAACCCGGAGAAAATCGAGAAATATGTATGTAACGTATGATATTCGGAATGTATCCAGGTGTGGACACGGTGACACCTCAAAGTGGGGTTAGTTCGAACGACGTTTGGTGTGGCATGCTTTGGCCTAATAGGTCCTTGTACTCTCATCGTTAGTCCCCAGGTAGGCAAACTGGTCCGTTATATTGGATTTATACGAATGCCAACCTAGACAGGACGTTCCGACTACTGGTACTTGTACCCTTACAGTTACTACATGCCCGTCGCAGAACTCACTTTGATGAGATTTGAAAAATGAAAAAATGCGACAAAATCTTTGAATAACGAAAGTATGAAGATGATTTGAATATGTGAACATTGAAATATGTATGATGAATGTGTATGTAAGTATGTATGTCTGACTGTAAGTATAATTCACTATGTATCACAAAATGTAACTATTGGAAATGTTTGCATGCGTTTGTGTATGTAATAAATATTAAACAAATAAATATCATAAGTTTGCATGTAACCACATAAACAATTAAAATCTAGTCAACTATAGTATAGGCTCTAAGGGTCTAATAACCTATCCTATATCCCTATAGTCATGGCTCTGATACCAATCTGTCACACCCCGACCCGCAGCGGAAAAGGTGATCGGGGCATGATTGGGTTATCATCAAAGCTCATGACATTTATTATAACGTTTCATATTTATTATTACAATTTTAAAGGGAAACATACAATCATAATTACATCATGTTCTACACATCATTCTAGACTTCATTATTTTCTTCTAAGGCATTTCCTATGTTTTCCTTGCTTCATCCTGTTCACCTGTATCATGTGTAAAAATAGTTTTTGGATCAACAAAAAGTTGGCGAGTGAATCCTATGAAAAACATTTGAACAAGTTTATTTAATTGTTTATAAAATAAAGTGCATAACCACATATGAGTAAATATAGATGTAAACTTATTCACAAAACACTTAATTATTAAATAATGCACACACATACAATAATAGATTGTTTTGAGGCACGCGTTGCTCAACTCGTCTCCCACGAGGAACTGATGGGCCTAATGAATGAGTTTTGAGGCACGCGTTGTTCTACGAACTGATGGGCCTAATGAATGATTTACATACAACTTGACAATATGTAATATATAACTACAAACAATATTTACATTCTAAGTTTAGATCACAATATGGTATGGCACGAGTTTAAATAAACGAGTTAATTTTAGTGACACATGACACACCCCAAAACGTGTAATTGAAAAGGGGAGTTGTAAGATTCACTCACATTGGGTGCGTTCGGTTGATGATGTTGAATGCGCACGAAGTTGGATTTAACCACGAGTGAAACTAACCTAGATAATAACATAATGGTTCGGTAAATAAACGGATTTTATTAATCAATTTTAGTAGGATTATTGGATATATTTTTGTGAGTTTAAGGCTATTTTCTAACTTTAAAAATGTTATTTTTAAGTATTTTTAATTGATTTTTAAATAAAATAAATAAATAAAAATAATAAAAAAATGTTGTCTTTTTGACCGTTGACTTTTTAAACGTTGACTTGTTGACCGGTTTTATTGTGTAATTGTATGCGCCAGGTGAGGCTCGAACCCGAGACCTCCCGTTCGCGTGCACGCAGCTCTACCAACTGAGCTACGTGTCTAACCTATAATATATTTATGTTTTTAATTATATTTATATACTAATTAGATTTATCCGAAAATCATTTATTTTAAAAACGATTTAATTGCATGACTCGGTGCTCGACACAGGTCTCGAACCCGGGACCTGTAGTTTAGTTTGACACACAGTCCACCGCTGGACTGTGTGTCTAATTTGGTAAATATTCTGGTTATTATTATATTTAACATCTTACTGAGTTAACCCGGTTCAGTTTAATAAAAAAAGGCATTTTATCACAGCGAATGTGTGTGACCAGGATCGAACTCGAGACGTTATGCATATTGTTTGCACACAGTCCACCGCTGGACTGTGTGTCTAACCCGTTCATAATATCGATTTTAATTAATCTTATAACATACCCAACTTTATCTTCTTCGTTCAAAACACAGACATCGATTAACTGACTGTTATTTGTTAAATTAACTTAACGAACATTATGAGCCATCGTAATGTAATGAACAGAAAAAGGTTTGAGGATTGATTGTACCGAACTGTTCGTCTTTCTTCAGAAGTCCGGCAAGATCGTCGGCTCTGTTTTGGTGAGCTTCGGTTGATAGGATTAGTCAACAATTTGGAGGGATTAGATGTGAAATGGAAACACTGGGTAACGATTATCAGTAAGTTGAAATGTCATACCGGTTAACAGTAGGTTTCTGAAATTTCAGAAGTTTTCCAGCGAAAACAGATAATCCGGCAACGTCGTCTGGAAAGGATTCTGGGTGGGGGATTGATATTAGAATTTTGCCCAATAATGGAATGAAACAGAAAAATCGAAGTAATTACCGTGTAGATGGAAGTCTCGGTTTTCCGGCGACTTGCAGATATTTTCCGGCGAGTGAAATTACGTCGAGAATTTGTGTGGTTGTGAGCGAAAAAGTTAACAGAGGCTTGTGGGTGTATTTATAGGGAAGAACATCGATGAATTTAGTCCGATTACCGACTTGATTCGTCGGTCAATAATTTCTCCAGCGGTTATGACGGATGTCGCGGACTGGACATCGGTTATAACTGATGTTAAGGTTAATGCTTCGGTTAAATCAGAAGAAACCGTCCGTTATCGGCGAAATCGTCGGGATTTCCGACGACCGCGATTGGGCGCGTCAGTTTGAATTCGAGATTTATGTTATGTATTAATTGTTTCAATAGGAACACAAACAACACAAGTGGCGGAGTGGTTGAGCGTGTGGGAGTTAAAGCTTGTTTGACTCGGCTGACCCGGGTTCGAATCCCCGTTTCAGCATTTCATTTTTAATTTGCTATTTTTAATACATTTTCAAATATAAATTATATATTCCAATATACTTATTAATTATATATCGTTTAAAATTAATTTGAGCATTAAATACGCAACGAAATTTTTAACTGATTGTTCGGTTAATAAACGAAGCGGGTTTGGTAAATCCGGTTTTTGACGGATGTTACATTCATATCAATACATGACCTATGGTTTAAACTTATTCTCATAATGCAACCTTGCGTTTTACAAATATTTTCCATTCAAATTCAAATCCCATACATAATCACCAGCTTAATTACAACCAAATCACCTAGATTATCAAACGAACGAATACCAAATAGCCTAGATTATCAACACAATTTCTCAAAACTATATATAATCACCTATATACATAATCCCCAAACTATATATATATATATATATATATATATATATATATATATATATATATAATCCACTAAATGATCGGGGTGGAATGATGGTACCGGATGTGGTGCGTGTTGATGCGGTGTTGATCGGCGTGGAGATAGTGTCAGATAGCGGTGGTAGAGATGTTGGCCAATGGTGTGCTTTGGAAGGTGGATAAGCGTCTATTGCAATGTGAAGTGGTTTGGGAGATTGATGGGTTTTTTTGGGAGTTAGGGTTTCTTTTGGGGTGAAATGGCATTGATGCCATTATGGGTGTGAAGAAGATACCAATCAAACTAACGATTAATGGATGGAGTGGTGAAAAGTGAAGCGGAGTGTAAACGTGAATGGCTCAGGTGTCCAAAGTTTTCTTAGGGGTGTGCAAAGTTATTTCAGTGTTATCACTGGCGGCAAATTGACGTTTACTCTTACTTTTATCATTTTTTAAGTTCCAATCTCTATTTTTTAAGATGTTTGTCGAAATTTTCGACGGCCATACTTTTTGGTTGTATATTCTTGGAATTTTTTCACTAAAATATGGATTTTGCTGAGCTGGAATTATGTCGGAAATTGGCTGGAATTCAGACCAACATTTTTATCGGAAATTTTGGTCAGAAAAATGGGAGTTCTTTTAGTAGTGAAAAATCTTATGTGTGAATCATCCATTTTAGTCCTATGCGTAAGTCATATATTTTTGCTTATTTAACAAACAAGTTAAAAGATAAGTTTGAAAGTTATGCACTTCAGAGTCATATATTTTTGCTTATTTAACAAACAAGTTAAAAGATAATTTTTGAAAGGCAAACTTTTGTGTCAAGTTCGGAGTATTTTGACGCAAACCTTTAAAATGCTACTTTATAGATAAAAGTTTAAGCTTACACATTCAAAGAAGACATCTTTTCTCTTAACTATTTCTATACCGTTTTAAAGTTAAAATTAACTCCCTAATGCTCTAAACCAACAACACATAAAAGGTATTAGCGACAAAGATTTGCTACGTACTTTGTCTCTTGTAAATAACTATTAGCATACAGTCAGTTATGATGTTAGTTAGGCTAGTCGAATATGACTTTGTTACTAGTTGTTAGTCATAGCTGGTCGTCCTCTCATAGCTCTCCATATGTTTATATATATAGAGGAGCATTGCTTTGTACACTTACTAGTTACTACATATGATCATAATGAAAGTTTATGATACCTTCTGTTCTTCAATAACTATATGTATTATAATTACTATAACATTTGGTAACTTTTAACTTATGGTATTAATTGTGTTTTACTATTTTTTTACTATGTTTAATGATTAACGAATCATGTTAAGTGTCTCATATTATTCGTGTTAAAGATAGATTTTCTTGTGTTTAATGGTGTATAAACATGTTGTGTCGTTCATACACGTTATTGAACATGCTAAAATTAACCATGCAAAGTGTGTTGTGTAACCCGTTTAATATACACGTTGGTGATAATGTTTAAGAAAATGATTAACACATTTAGTTAAACATGTCGTGTTCTAGTTCACTAATCATGTTAGACATGTCATGTAAAAATCTCATTTTTATCCTTTGTTAGCCCCTTAAGTTTACATTTTCAACCCCTTAATTTTTATAAACTTTGTAAAATGTCACTTTGACTCCCTCAAGATTGTAAATATCTAATTTTTCCTTAATACCTTCGCTTGTTAACTTAAAATAGAAAATTGTTATGTGCTTATTTTTATTTACATGTTGGTATAAATTCAACTTGATCTACGTTTCGACAAAAAATTTGTTTGGAAACAAGTCGTTTCAAATATAACATGTTTCGTACTTACTTTTTATGTACTTTTTGACGTAAAATTTGTCTGAAAACGAGTCGGGTCAAATATAATACATTTTTATTCGTCAGTTAATTCGAGTTGGTCTATGTTTTAATGTAAAAGGATCGATAATAATCTATACATAATCATGCCGCATAGAGTTTGTCTATATTTTGACATAAAATTGGTATACTTTTTTCGTTTATATTCGAAATTCGAGTTTATCTACGTTTTGATGTAAATTTAGTGTACGCTTTCATGCTTAATTTTGTATGTTTCCTACATATGAGTCGTATCACATATAAAACGTTTTGACTTAGCGGTATAAATTCCGTATTTACTTAACGTTTTGATCCAATCACTATGCTTATATAGGTTACATTGAGTTCAATGTTTTTATATGGTTAACGCTCAACACTTGCGTTGTATTTTGCACATTGCGACGCGGGTCTTACTTATAAATACATAAAAGAATGATCCTCTAGCGGATTCTAGAAAGCTAGGGTTTCGTGCCCTAATGCTCCAGCATGCTGTACGGCTCACTTCATGATATCAAACACATTAATCTATTTTGATGAATAAAGCGATAACGCGTTGTTGTAACATCTTGATGCTTTAGCTGCACGTGTAGGTCTGGTAATGTTAACGATCAGATCGACCAGATGTGAATCTGATACCTTCTTTGTTGCTTTTTTACTTTGTTTAAATTTATCTAAAGCTTTCTATTCGTCTAACATATTGTGTGTGTTTCACACAGCAAAGGGTGTTATAAATCCAACATATGCATGCTAAAAACAAATGTGGATGCATGTGTGGTAGGGACAAGTTTCAACTGTGTGCACTTTTGTGTCTCATTGGATCATGGGCCATGGTTTCAAAGTCGAAAAGTATTCATGTGACTTTTTATCGGATCTTGATTCCATGCGTGGGCTCAAATGGGTACACAAGAAAAGACCAAGTGCCGAAGATTGAACTCTGGTTCATGCTGAAAACATTTGTGAGACGATTCAGGAAAAACAAAAGGGTCAAGATTAATTAAAATGCATGGAGGACTAAGATACTGTGGACAATCGGACATATTTTCATAATACTTTTATCAACAATATCATTATATATGGTATACAATTTATATTTTCTTATTAATGGATGGTTACTAGTTATTTATGCTTTTATTTTATCAATTGTCGAATCACTAAGAGAATTGGCATCAACATAGCTTGTATTGTGATGACATTTCGTCGCTATAAGACCGTGGGGTATGATGGGGCGGGGGTTTGGGGCATGGGTTGACACGTGGGCTGGGTGGGCTCCACTGACAAGACCTAAAAAAATGGGGGTACGGTGGGGCTTGGGTTTGGGGCGTGGCTTGGCCAAATTCCTTTTATTTTTTTTCTTTTTTTTAAATTAATGGATAAACCATAGGGTAGCGTGCACCCAATGTCCACCAGCCAGCTCAGATTGGTAGCCCCGCCCAACGCCCGGGCTGAAACCCCCGCCGAAAGTCCGAAACCCAAGCTCACCCGGGATGGTCACATGGGCGTTTCCCCTCAACCCACGCCCCAACCCCGCCCCATAGTCTAAAAGGGCTTGGAATTTTTGTTTTTTAATCAACCTATCACGACACATGTCGACGTAATATATAGGTTAAGGGGGAACGTTGAAAATCTTAGCGCTACTTGCAAAGTTTATCCCAGCGACACGTCGTTGCTAAAAAGCTATTTGTTTAAATTTTTTCATTTCTTTATTACAAAATTTAACCCAATTTTTTTATTTAATATTTTTATTTTTTAATCGCTTTAAAGGAATGGTAGGCTCACCTTATACTATGTCGTCAGCATAGGGTTTACGAGCCGTAAAAGCCAGTAAATCCGGTTTACCGCCTACCTTCGACCAAGACCACTCTACCTTCAACTACTATCGTTGTTTCGCTAGTGTGAGTCATCTTTAATAAAGAGTAAACTACTAAGGCTTTTCCCCAATTAATGAGGTTAACTTTGAAGCTTTGTTGGAGAGAATATTTTCTACGAAATTTTGAGGTTCTTAAAGCTTATTATTATTATTATTGCTGTTGCTGTTGCTGTTGCTGTTGCTGTTGCTGTTATTCACTTTTAGAGAGTACATATCTCCAGGACTGGTATAAATTTATTATTATTATTTTTTTAATCTAGAAAATACTATTTGGGTTGACTCTATAGCGACAAGATGTTGTCGGGAAGAGTAACTATTAGCAATAACATTTTTGCGACAACACTATACACTTTAGCTTCGAAGAAGCAACAACGACAAGAGTTGTTGCGACATGTCGTTGGCAATGGCCGACGTATCATACGGGTACTTTTGTAGTGATTATCTGAAAACATTATAATGTTTTATATGTAATAGACTTTTATTTAAGAACTTTATTAAATACAACTACGCTTCAACGAAACTTATACCAGAAACTACAAAATCAAGTTGTTCAAATGATACTGGTTTGGTTCGTCGCGTTGACTTGCTCAATTTTAGAGTTTAAAATAAAACTTATACGGAAACGTGGATAAAAATTAAGTATTCCATTATATCTATATATTAAAAGTATAGACTTAGCTATAATATATTTTCTTTTTAATTTATTATTATTATTATTATCTTATTATAATATACTAAAAATAAGCACGGTACAGTATATTTGTTTAATTTCTTTTAATTTTAGATTTATAATGTGTTATATTATAACTACTTTTGAATGTTTTTTTGTGTCGCTTATAACTTTTATGATAAATGTTTTATAAAATTTCAAGTATGACGTTGTCACGTGTTTATTTTATTTACGTCTGGATGCAAATTTTACCATTAACCGAGTTATGATTAATAACGTACAAGTGATCGAAGTACAAATGTACCTATCATCAAAACTGACTCGTGTTTCAGTTTTTTATTCAAAGTGACGCTTTTTACTTTTTCATATTTGCATATAAACATAGATATTTTCTTGACAAACTAGATTCTGAAATATTTTGGCAGGTAATGGTTTTACACGATTTGATTATACAATACAACTACGTAACTATTTTGTGGTTTCCGAATATATTATCATGATGGTATCGTAACGAATCGAAGCGATATGGACCTAGCAACTGCCGCGAAACGTAAGGAATCCCACTAGTTAAAAATAATAATATTGATGAGTTGTATAAATATTTTGGTAGTTAAAAAGTAAGGTAAGAAAAACAAACGTATGAGATTATTTCAATAAGAAAAAGAAAAAAGAAACAAAAACTGATATAAATATAACGGGAATAAATAAACTTCGTAAAATGTTAGTTAATAATAATCCTAATAACTAATTATGAATAATTTTTATGATTTACTTTAGCAACTAAATAATCAAAAAAGTGATCAATTATATAATAAATACTACAAATTTTAAAATTAAAAGAATAGTTTTCTTTCAAAGATAAATAAACTTTTAGTTAAAAAGGTGTTATTTTTGTTTTAAATAAAGTGAAGAAAAAAAACATATATGTGTTCATACAGATAACAATAATATGAGCCCCCAGATAATAAAGACATGTCATCTAAAAGTTAAATTTAAAAAATAATTTGATTTAATATTTACAATGAGTGAGTTAAAACATTATTTAAGAACATGTAACACATCATTAGCACCTAATATATTTTTCTCTCTCTTTTTAAAGGTCCTATTCAAGTCATAAATCAGTTGGAAAGGTTGCATAGAGGCTTCCTTTGGAGAGTAGCATCAGACAAAATTAAAATAACTTGGCTGTCTTCACAAAATGTTTTGGTTCCTAAGGACCTTGGGGGTCTAGGAAAAGGGTCATTACAAAAGGCCAATTTTGCAATGTTGGCAAATGGTAGTGACGTTTCAAGGTAGCTGATAATAGTTTTTTAAGAAAAGTTATATGGAGCATACATTATAATTCACAGGTTTGAAGTTTTATCTTGGTCAGGATGTCGATCTCTCAGACATGGTATTTAACCGGAAACAAGTTAACTTAGCATGAATTAAGGAGGAGATAAAAATCTTGGGTTTCCTATGACCTAGGAATTGACAAAAACAAGTTCTTAATTGAGATCATTGGTGTAATTTTGAGCTTTCATCAGGGTGATGTAGTTTTTTTTGGACTAACATGTTGTTAGCCTTTGTTTCTAACAATTTTTTTGGTTTTCATTCAAAAAGAAAAATATCATTCAAAATCATTAGCACCAAAAACAATCTCACTAGCTTTTGTAAAGCCATACACAACATTTCACAAACATTCATGTATTTCTAAATATATAGTATATAATTATAACTAGTCTTAAATCTCCCGCGTTGCGGGGCGAGGGCGTAAAACTGTGTTACCAGCATTGTCGGACTGAGGGCTTAAACCGTGCTATGTAACAACTGAACTACGATCAAAATGCGGAAAACACATAATACAAAAACACGAATTTTTTAACACCAAGTGACATACGTGACGTAAAAACTATCAAACATCGTGCTAAATAGAAACCGAACGAAAAAACCTAAAGAACCAATGGTCACCAAACACTATGCTAAGTAGCAACCGAACGACGACCAAATCCTCAAAAAAACATACAACAAAAACTAATAAAAAACTAAGCTTGTTTAACTTTCTATGGCAAAATTATTAAAATAAAAATCAAACTTGTAAAACAAAAATAAATAAAAAAACCTTAAACTTAAAAAAAAACTAAAACCACAAAAGACAAATTTATACACTATCCATCAAGATGTTATGAATTAATACATATATATATATGAATTAAGAACAAAAAGAACATTATTACTATATAAGTATTATATAAGTTAGGACAAAATATAGAAAGACGACAAATTAAACATTATATGATTAAACTTTACAAAGAATTAAACTTGTAAAACTTATTATAATTATAATTATATTATGGATAATTTAAGTATATTTTGTTTTTGTTCTATAACTTTTAAGATACGATATTTTATACGAAATTCCTAGTATTCTGATGCGACGGTTTTTATCTTTGTCTCAACATGTTTTTTTTTTCAGAACCGACTTATGAATAGTAATATACAAGTACTCAAAGCACAAGCGTACATGATATCAAAGCTACTTCACATTTAGTTTTTTTTCTGATAAATTGATGTCCTTTACCATTTTTTTGTTACTTTAACAATATAATGTAGTGCTTTATAACATTCTGAATTACCATTGTAATGTGCTTATTTTTATCTTATGTTTCAATAAAATTTTGTCAAAATCAAATGAGTCAAATGTCATTATATTTTTATGCTTTAATGTGACAAACCAAATCATTACCTTTTGAGCAACTTCAGTAGCGATCCAAATTTCTGTCATTGTGGTTTCCCGTATAAATTAGGTTGAAAACGAAGTTGTATTCGCAACACTATATCTTTTTTATAACGTAAGCTGTAGCTAGTTTCGATACCGTATCAGTACCAAGACGAAACTAACTGATACCGTCCCTATAGCGTCGGTACCACATCAATATCGATACTATCTAAACCCTTACTAGTATTTGTTTTTAGGGTTTTCGGTCAATACAAAACGCGTGCCACAACTTTATTTTTTGGTTTTATCTTTTGGTTGCTAAACCAAGTGCCGACACCAAAAGTGTCGATACCATAATTAATTGGACCACTAGCGAGCGAATTTCCGCTGGAACGCGCGCAGGCACATTCCACTAGAATCATCTAAAATCTATATCTATTTCTGTCATTGCTGTGATTAGAGAAAAAATGAAGTTACGATCATACATACTAAAAATTAAATCTGTATTTCTGCCCAAAAAAAAGTTTAAAAAATGTTACTGGTGTTGTGTGGGTTTTGGGAGTGAAAGAAGCAAGTTTACTGATTCAACAAGGCTGTTTGACCTTGAAAATGGCAGTTTTTGTCGGACGCTAGAAGCGTATTCTGGTTCAAGTTTCATTAAAATCAAAAGAGGTATGAACCCTAACTTTAGTACGGCATGCATTTTCCAAATATGTCAAGTCAAACGTAGACTTCACATTACAACATGAAATGGACATGTGGGATCGGAAGAGATGATCAAAAATCAAAATCAATGTTTTTAACTTTTTATAATAGTCCTAGACATTGAGCTTATTATTTTACCCGTCTATTTATTTTTGCAACCAATGGTATACAATTGCTAATCTCTACTAAATTACATCAAATTATGAGAATACTTAGAATTGAACCGAAGACCTTCTATTAAAAAGCAAGAGTCAAATACGCCAAAAAAATTATATACATATACAATTTAAAAGGACGTATGAGACTATTTTGTGTTTTGATATGCATTTGTAAAATTAACAAACTATAAACTCCGAATTAAATAAAGTATGAAGTTTACGGTGGTAAATGAGATTTTTGAAAGATAAAAAGAAGCGTTATTCTAGTATATGATTTCAAAGAATGCTACGTGTTAGCACCATATTATTTCTTATCAAAAAATTTAATTTTTCTTATTTTAAGTAAGTTTGAATTTTAAAATCTAATGATGCTAATAATTATTATTTTAGAAAATTAACTTAAATTTGCATTATAATTAATATTTAGTATTTAGTTTAGGAAAGAAATAATCTATTGAAATTGTTAAACTATTATCATTACTTTTCCAGACACTTCAAATTAAATAATAATAATAATAATAATAATAATAATAATAATAATAATAATAATAATAATAATAATAATAATAATAATAATAATAATAATAATAATAATGAGGTGATTAAATAAAGAAAACTTTCTTTAATGTCCATGTTTTAAATTGGTTTTAAAAGTGATTGTTATTGCTCAAAGGCTAGAATTGGAACATTAGGTTTTTAGTATTGTAAGTCGGATGTGTGTGGATTAGTATATAGGAATGAGTTTAAACAATTGATAGTCGATAAAGACTATGAAGTTACAAACAAAAGAACATGTCTTGTATATAAAAGAACTGAAGAAGTATTTAGAAAATTTGTTAATTGTAACTGTACTTTTTTGTACGTAATAAAAATATTTCGGTTATGTAAATGATACTTTCACTTTTCTATTATAAAACCCAATGTAATTCACAGGTTTATAACCTAGTAAATCATATTCAGTCCAACCATCTTGTCCAGTTTGTCGGTCCAAGCAAACCGGTTCAATGGAGATGTTTGACTTAACTTAACTAGTTATGTAGCCGGTTCAATGTCTAGTTCCAAAAAAACGGTGATCGAAATACATTTGACACCAATCGATATGTGGCAATGGATAACGAGATTGAAAATAGCACACATATTTATGGAATTGTGCATTTGGATGAATATCGCATGCATGAAGGTTAAGAATTGTGTGTGTGACGTACGGTTATATTCTAGTTCTAGATTTAAAAATGAAATCACTCGAACCAAAATCAAACAAAAGTCAAGTTTTGGTTATGATAAATTCCAAATTTCCGCCTTTCAAATTCAATCAAAAAAACAGTAATACATATTCAAAAGTAATGATTATTGTAGCATGTTAATTTAATTTTTAAAGTGAAGTTTCACATGCAAAAGTCAAACGTTGACTCTTTTATAAGCATGCGATCATAATTCCTTGCATCTCTTTAACCTAGAAATATATCAAATTATCAAAAGAAGTCGTGTTAGAATATTTACTTTCAAAAGTTGTTTATTATATTGTAACAAGTCATACTAAGACATTGTTCCAAATATAAAGACCATGCGTCATGAAGCACAAACAATACCTAACACGAATATTCATCGGATTGAGTTTAATAGTCAAACCTCAAAACATTGAATAACTCAACGTATTATGATGTAATATAACTTTCTAACTCCTTGTCTACGTCTCAATAGTAGTGGATCTAGAAAAACGTTAAGGGGCAATGTTTCTAAAATTTCTTTTCTATAGGGGCAGCAAAATCGAAAAAATGTCAAATTTTTCTAAAGTTTACACTATCGTCGGAGCATCAATGGGTAGCGGGGCTACCACTTGTTTCAAGCTATATCCGCCCTTGCGTCTCAAGTAGTAAAAACAAGAAGAGGCACGTAAGAAGTTTTGTTCAAAGTTAAATATTGCAAAATCATTTATCCAAATCTGAAAGTAATGTTACTGCAATCCTTTTCACAAATCAAAATTTCTAAATTTGGGAATACATTACATAACATATTAACTCAATTAAACTCCAATGAACCAACAAGTTTCATCTAAACATGAAGTAGCCAAACAATCCAAACAAATTAATTAGTACTTAAGCTTCATACTTGAAAAGTAAAATAATCAGCCCACATATTCAAGTTTCAAAATTTAACTATCAGGTCAAATAATCAATCCAAACATTTTAGTTAAAATAATCAAAATTCAAGTAAAAATTGTACAATAAACAAAATACCTAAATAAGGGTTGCTTGGAGATCTTGGAGATGCTAGAATCAAGTTGAGCGGTCTATGTAATGGGTTTGGATGACAAAAGTGAAGAAGGCCAGAGGGACGATGGAGGTGGGGGGTGATCGGTCCAGGGCCGACCATATTGGATAAAGCAATGGCTTAGGACCCTATTTAAAAAAAAAGGCTTTATATTGTGCCAAGTTTATATTCAATATTCAAGGAGCTTAGGCCAACTATAAATGTATCAATATATCACATCTTTAGGAGAATATATTGGAAATTAGGGCAAAATCATCGTTCAAACTTTTGGAAGAGGAATCGTTCATATATGGGAGTGCAATCTTTGGCTTTTGAATTGCAAGACTTGTGAATTTTTCTAATCATCTTCTCAATGAAGCAATGAACTCATGGATTAAAAACTCTAGCCTCCCAAATTTTGCCGGTAAGGTTCTTGGATGAGTTGAACATACATGTTTAAAATAATGGGACAACAAGAGGTCACAGATGTGATGGATTCAATTTAGATGGTTATGGGTACAAGATTGTCCTTAATTAAAAGACTAATTAAGTGGCTTTGGGATTGAGTCGCAAATTAAATGACTACAGGCGATCGTTTTGTATACTTTCAAAACTTTGATAGGGGAACCCAAAAATCGATTTGGAGGCCGATTTCTTTCATTTGTTCGTTGCTCACGGTCGCAAGGAGAAGGAAGAAGGAGAAAGGGGGCTTGGTTCACGGGTTTCAGTGATTTCCGGGTAACGCTACCCGTTTCAACTATCGTTTTACCATTTTGTGAGCATGGTGATGATTGGGGTTTGTTTTGATGTTAGGGTTACGTGATTTCTAGTTTAGAAGCCAGTGCAAATCGACTTGAGTCATAGGAATGAAGAAATTCAACAAAAATAGGGAATTTGGCGGGTGTCTAAGCAATCCGGCCACTGTTCACATCTTTGGCTGTGGTGCCCATGGCTTCTAGTGGCAACAATTGTTGCAGAGTGGTAGAGCTTGGTGAGACGGCCGCTTGGATATATTATTCGTCCAAAACAGAGTTCGTTTGATATGGTTTTTAGCTACTTGAGTGCAAGTGCATGACACAGGGGATTAGCCGGACTGTTTTGGATTCTAGCAGTTGTGGGGGCGGCGAAAAAGGGTAGCAATAATTCCTAGTGACCGACATGTCGAGACGAGTCTGTGGGTTCCTGAATCACCATAATCGGAGTTTGTATGGTAAGGTTTTGATCCTGTTTTAGTCAAGAGTGTATTCTACTTTACACATGCACCCATAATTTATGTGCATTTGGGTTGGGAACAGAACGTATGTATAACCTCCTAAAGTGTTTGACAGAAAACCTGCAGCGGAAATACGAAACGTAAAATTTCATACTAAATAAATGTTCTATCATTCTTGGAAACTGGTTAAAGAATTCATTTATGAGAATTACATCCTCCATTCTTGCTTATTATATTAAATATGGCACATGTTTATAAAACTACATGACCACACTCCCATACAATCTTCATCCTGACTCGATCTTCAAACGCTATGCACTTCATGTGAAAGACCCGCGTCCTGCAGTCACCATATATACGTCCATATCATTAGATAAGTGGTGACTTCATACGTAAATTAAACTTATATAATTAGTTGACCACATCACATTCTTTCTACATATCCATCTGATTGTATTCTTGGATTTGATCTTTGGATTTCAGTGCTATACCTTCGAGGGTCCATTATTAATATACATGCACTTTCATTCCCATTCTCAATGACAACATGGTTAGAATTGTTAGATTACATTTGTATATTTAAATCCAATGCATACATATATACAAGATTCCATTCATCCACATATAAATTAAATATTTATACATGCATACATACAATTGACTTGCGTGACCAACCTAGTCCCTCGCGGTTCCTTCCTGTCCAAATCTTGGACGCGGTACAGTCCATGCATAACCACAATCGGGCCATAAGCGGTATTGAAAACTTGAAAGTTTTTATCGAACAACTTGCCTTTGTAAACATTCTTCTTCCTTGATTGTGCTCTGATACCATTGTTGCACAATGGATTTCCAGGATCTTCTTATATCTAGGTTTCATAATCGAAACAACAATAACAACACAACACTGAACTATAAACAAAGATTGAAAAGTGGGAATGATAATAGGATCTTGCAATTTTATTTATACACAAAATAACAAGATCGACATATCTTCTGGTTTACATACATCGACATATATATAGGATGTGAATCGATGTGAGAAAGAAACGGTTATTGCTGCACCATTTCCTGCGTAACTGATCATACACGTCGTTTCACAAACCTATACTAATATAGTAAGACATACGTACTGGATTGTTTTGACCTAAGCTCTATCAAGGGTTTTATGGCCATTTTTTCATAAATACAAGTCTGACCCATTTGACTAGGTTAAACGTAAATATAACAGTGAATAACTAGAGGCACAATATAAGTTGATTAAAATCCAATATATACATGATCAGTGTAAATGATTAGTATTTATAAAAAATTGATTTTAGAACATATAAATGCTAATGATAAATACTATCGTTATTGTTATGCAAAGACCAGTTCAAATCATAATGCGCAACGGTGGAAACGAAATGCGGATTGACGTAATGCGCAAACATGGAAAACGAAATGCGTATTGACTTTGTATTTCTGTTTTTTTCCTTTGGATTGTTCTGACTGTTCTTTTTCTGATGTGCACTTAACTATGTTTGAAGATATGGTTGTTGGGTTTTCTTGAGGATCGGTTAAAAATTTTATTTATCAAAATCCGGTTCAATAAATAATAGTAAATTAATTAAGCGAATTAACTAATAAAACGCAGCGGAAAAAATAAACAAGTGATCAACAAACGAAACCCGACAGGATCCGGTTACATGCAAATACGAGTACAGTGAAAAGAATGTCTAACTACCCACCTCGGTTAATGACTAACCGATCGAGACACCGAAGTTCAACGAACATGTGCTAGTGAAACGAACAAACGGAACGCGGGTATAGCCCCGAGTAGCAGCGGCGGCCGGCGGCGGCAACCGACGGTGGCGGCGGTTACGGTTGTCGGTGTTTGAGAGTATTCTTATCTAGTTGTTCTTACACTTCTCTAACCTCTCAAATGCAAGACCCAACATTCGTTTAAATAGTACATGGAGGTTTATGCATGTTTGCCAAGTGGCGGACATGCACATGCATGTGCGACAAGTGGCCAATGTTCCTTGCATGCGCGACAAGTGGCGATGCAAGTGTGCATGTGCGACAAGTGGCGTAGCGTGAATGCATGTGCGACAAATGGTGGGATGAGTATACATGTCTCACCCGGTCCATGTACTCGTATCACAGTTAATGCCAGCAACAAGTTTATCAGTTAAGATAAAACAATTATATTATTAATAACGAGTATTAATAATATAGACCCGCTCATGATCATGAATATAATTATGATCCGTTTCGTATATCGTTCGCAATTGCCAATTAAAACAATTAAGTGGATTTTAGTTTTAGTTCGTTGCCCACAGTGTAACTCTTACGGGTCAAGATCCGATCGGTATCGTTGACTTATCGAACCGGACATAAATATTCAACAATGGTGTATGGGTTTCTGGGTTAGGTTAACCATTCAAGCACTATATAGTATATAACAAAGGCTTTTATTGGAAGATTTTAGGTTTATTTTCTTATTCCACATTCTGTATTCTGTAGTTTATTAATTTGTGAACTTATTTTGGGTGATATATCTTATAGAGTCATCCATGTGCTAGTTTCTTTATATCATTATGCTATTAAGTCCGTGTGTTGTACGATCCAAATCATATGAATTGTTTGTTAGAATGATTTGGAATGAGAAAATTATTATATTCCAACATTCTTACTATGTTGATGTCATTTATTGGCTATATCCAGTTAAGGGTTTGTGTTTAAATGGAAAGCTTTTATGATCAAAAGAAAAATTATATTATTTTTATTAATGATTAAACAATAGTGGGCTTATTTAGATGGATCTAAATGGATAGTGGGTAATGGGTTTTATTTATTAATTCATAGTTTCAACTAATAAATAGGTTGGATGATTCTTGGATATATTTTAAAGTTGGAGGTTTTTAAATTCTTATGATTTTAGTTTTACTCCATAAAATCACCGTTAAATATATATATATATATATATATATATATATATATATTGAAAATTTGTGAAATAGTATTTTTCACAAATATAGGAAATAGATATTTCCTAATTTTGGACGACAAATAAATATTATAAACTGAGGTTTATTTATATATTTCTTTGTGGGTTTGTGTTCTAGTTGGAAGAGCTTCGCAACAAACTAAACCACGTCCAAAACGGAGCTAAGGTGAATGAGATATCGATGCTCAGAGGTTGGTGTTTGAAACATTAAATGCTGAAATAAATGGGAAAGTAGCATCTTGTCCCATATAGGAATTGAGATGAAACTTAAAGGGGTATTTAAGTGGGAACACTCCTTCCTTATTGTTTCATGGTAGCACACACTAAGTGTACTCGCGAACCTAACTCGCACTCGCGAAGGGTACACCTTCGGGTTGCGTCATCTCCGGCAGTGCAACTACTTAGGCTGTTGTATCCTGAAAACAAACGAGTTCTCCTAGGAGACTCGAAATTTGTCTTAAGGGACCAGTGTTTAACACGATCCTCAGCCAAGAACACATTTTATGTGTGAATTGTTGAATTTGTTCTTGTATTTATTTCTGTGAATTTGTTCTTGTATTTATTTCTGTGAATTTGTTCTTGTAATTTACAGCTTTTATGTATTTTTGTTTTGTAGTTCGATTTATAAAAGTTTATATTTATTTTACGCGAACGGCTTCCTATTTTATATATATATATATATATATATATATATATATATATATATATATATATATATATATATATATATATATATATATATATATATATATATATATGGTGGGAGTTGGCTACGAAGTCTATTTTTCCTACAAAGTGTAAAAAGTCATAAAACACTACAATATCGACCATAAAACACACTCAAAACCTACAAATAACAAAGTGAAGATTACTAAAACGCCATATTTGTGGGTTTTGTGTTGTGTTTTGGATGATAAGGCTTTGATTATCGAATGACTAACATTAGTGTGTTTTATGTTGATCATCATGTTGTGTTTTATATTTATAGTTCTAGGATGGTGTGTTTGAAGTTTTTATGGATTGTTAGGTTTGGATATTGTGTTTTAGTGATCTTCACTTGGTTATATGTGGGTTTTGAGTGTGTTTTATAGCTCAAATTGTGGTGTTTTATGACTTTGTACACTTTATAAGAAAAATGGACTTTGTAGCCGAACTCCACCCATATATATATATATATATATATATATATATATATATATATAGCTGGGTGAGGTAACAAAATAATACAACGGGCTTAAGTGTGAGGAAATTAACACAACTATGGGATTAATTCGATGAGCTAACTTTTGATAAGGCAGTGGGTGAGGTAGTTATTGAATTTTTTATTACATGTTTTGCAAAAAAAATTTCGAAAATTAGCTCGGAACCTTTTTGGGCTCTAAAAGGTACGCATTGGTAGTGGTGCACAAATCGGGTTTTTTGAATACCCGGTACCGGGTATGGAACCGGGTTCGGGTATGATAGGGTTCTATAAAATCGGGTTTTGAGAATACCCGGGTCGGGTCCGGGTTCTGGTTTTATACAAAAAATATATACCCTATATACCCGGGTTCAGGTCGGGTCGGGTTTTCTAATACCCGGGTATTATAATACCCTATTTTCCGGGTCCGGGTATGGATCGGGTTGGGTTCGGGTGTGGATCGGGTATAAAGTATAGAGATTAAATGTAAACAAAAAAATGGTCAAAATATACTTTTTAACGGCTATATAGCCGTTACCAAAGTGCAAAACTCGAAAAAACACAAAAAAACGAAAAAACCCGAACCGGGTATTGAAAAACCCGGACCGGGTATTGAAAAAACTCGGTTCCGGGTTCGGGTTGAAACCGGGTACTCGTAAAACCCAAGTTGAAACGGGTATAAAAAAACCCGGTTCCGAGTTCGGGTTTTATAATAGAAATGTATACCCGATCTCTACCCTACGGGTAGGGTCGGGTTCGGGTTCGGGTATAAAAAACCTGGGTTTTATAATACCCGGTTCCGGGTTTTTTTCGGGTCCGGGTTCGGGTTTTTTGTGCACCACTACGCATTGGGTGAAATCCATTAAAACACATTTTGAGGTGAAATCTTATGTTAATGGTTTCAGGTAAAAATTATTGGCGTCTTAGAGGATATATACGGTGTGTTACTGAACATGACATAAATTTTTTGAGGGCCCATTATTTTTTATCCGTACAGGGCCTCCAAAGGCCCTCGAGCTCTCAGGGACGGCCCTAAACTCTTTACATACGTGTAGTTATTGACTAGTATTGGTTGCAATAGTATATCACGTGGAGATTTATCCCAACAACGATGCAATTGCTTACGTGTTTCCTCTTGACAACAGCTTTCACGGTATGCTGGCATTCCTTTGGAGGATCCATTATATATCGTAGTACTATCGGTGCGTTTCTATGTTTTAAGTTTGACTTTTAGAATGTGTCACTCACGTTTATTTTATACCAATTCATAAACATATTAAATGTGTATCTTATACTTATCATTGTTTTTGTTATATTTTGCATAACATGTAAGATGTGGCTGAGATGGGCTAAAGCAGTATAAGGATGACGGCTAAAGTAGCAGTTGTTGGGCTTGGCTGAGATGGGACTTCGTGGACTTGTGATCTATATGAGTGTGTTGTGTTTTGTGAGTTGTTTTTGTTAAGGCTCCCACTATTTCTACACCTATTAAAATCTTATTTTTATACCCCTAGATGTATAAGGACCTTATAGAGTTATATGGACTTTACAATCAATTGTTTCACAAAAAAATGTCAGAAAATGTTTTTTTGTCTCCATGTATACGAGCCGTATAATATTATACGACTCGTATAAAATGTTATACGTCACATATAATGTTATACGGCCCAAACCTATATGACCCGTATAGAATGTTATACGACATACTATTTTCTCCATCTATACGAGCCGTATAACATTATTCGACACAATAATTGTCATGTCAGATTATTCTATACGGGTCATATACAAGTGTGAAATTTAGATTTTGGGGTGTGTCTTTATCAGGACCCTCTAGTTGTCTAAATGTGTTTTACCATGGTTGACATTAACCCTCTTTGAAGCCAAGTGAGAAAGATGTATTGTGACGAAGAACTAGAAAGAAAACATGCAATAATAACACTGGCTAAAGGTTGCCTTTCATAAACAACACCTCAAATCCTTCTTGCCTCACATAAAATTCATTGTAGAGTTATGCACAACAAGTGAATGGTGAGTCATGATCATGCACCACTGATGATGTTGGACCTTCATATTGATGTGACAAGACCATATTGATCATTCAAGTTCTATCTACCTACCATGGTAAACAACAAGACAAACATATCAACTTCAAATTACAAAATCTAGTGTTAATGCACCAATGTTTACGGTGTGTTTGGTTTGCGAAATTTTATGGAATCAGTGGTAGAATGGAATCCTAATTCCATTCTTAGTATGTGTTAGCTAGAATATAAATTGAAATTAAAATTAATATAAACAAATTCCTCGTAAAAAAAACTCAATGGTTATATTATAATTGTAAAAAAAATTATTTAAAGGTATTGAAATCTCCTATCGTTCACCATGATCGCCCGACCTCCACCACCATGACCACTCACATCTCCACTACCATTGCTATTACTACCACCCGCTATCCTCGCCCCCAACCACCTCACCATCACCGCCAACGCTCCTACCACCATCGTTTTCGCCGCCGCCACCATTGGTCCTAAAAACACTGACTATTAAACAAATAAAACACTAAATAATGTACATTTCAAAATTAATATAGCATTTCATTTATCCTATAAAGATATTCCACCATCTATTATATATATATATAGGAGAAGGATAAAATGAAAATCCACTTGAGTTGAGAAAACTCAAGAAAACCCTATGTAACATTTTTATTTTTTCTAAAAAAAATAGGGAATGTAAGTTACATGTTAATGAACGTTTTGTAACAAAAAAATAAAAAGTGCCGAGTGAATTTTTTTATAAAAAATTACAAAATTCAGTTTTTAGCATTTTTTTTGTAAACACTGAATTTTTTTAAAAAAATTATAAAAAACCATTCGGCGATTTTGTTTTTTTTTTTTGTTACAAAACGTTTATTAACATGTAACTTACATTCCCTATTTTTTTAGAAAAAAATAAAAATGTTACATAGGGTTTTCTTGAGTTTTTCAACTCAAGTGGGGTTTCTCTCTATACTTCACCTATATATATATAAGGAGAACATGTTACCTATAGTAAACTTGATATTTTTAGAGTTAAATGCTTGGTTGGTCCCTGTGGTTTGCGAAAATTACAGACTTGTCCTAATGGTTCACTAATTACACACTTAGTCCCAATAGTTTTAAATTTTGCACTCGGGTAGTCCTTACCACTAACCTTTGTTAGATTTTTTAGTTAAGTCTATGTGAAATTACCACACTGCCCTTACTATTAAAAAATAAATAAATAACTAAAAACCTTCTTCACCCTGATCCCCCCTCTCTCTCACTCTTCTTTTCTCCCTCTAAAACCACAACACCACCATCTTCTTCCTCCTGTCTCTTTCAAATCAACCACCACCTTCACCGTCCATCCACCACCACCTCCACCGCCACGATCAACCCACCACCACCTCCATTGCCACGATCAGCCCACCTCCACAGCCACCACCACCTTCAACCCTCCACCACCAGTTCATAACTTCCGACGACCGGAAAAGCTGCTCGGTAGAACATTTGAAGGTGTAAATCTCATGTAAAAGTCCAGATTTGAAAAAGAAACAGTAGAATTAGGGCTACCTACTCTTATTAACACCCTGCATATCCATTGGTGAATTAGTCATACTACTCACAGAACCCATAGTCTGTGAGCTTAATTGCGGGCTTGCAGGACAAAGAGCATCTCGATTACCTGTACTCATTGGTGGTTGGATTGCACCGGAACTCAACTGCGGGCTCATTGGGGTTCATCCGGGTTGAAGGTGATGGTGATAGTGGTGGGTTTACGGTGACGGCAAAGGTGGTCTGAAGGTGGAGGCAGTGGGTTGAAGATGATGGCTGAGGTGGTGGGTTGAAGGTGATGGTGGAGTGGTGGGTTTACGGTGGCGGTGGTCGAAAGTGACGGCAGAGGAGGTGGGTATACAGTGGAGGTGGAGGTTGCAGGTTGTGAAGGAGAGGTGGTGGTGGTATTGGTGTGGTGGTGACTGGGTTTTTGAAAAAGAAAGGGGGAGTAATGAAGAAGATGAGTAGTGGGTCTTCCTTTTTATGTTTTTTTTATTTTTTAATTATTTAAGGGTAATATAGTAATTTCACATAGACTTAACTAAAAAATCTAACAAAGGTTAGTGGTAAGGACCACCCAAGTGTAAAAATTAAAACTACTGGGACCAAGTGTGTAATTACTGAACCATGAGGACCAAGTCTGCAATTTTCGTAAACCACAGGAACTAACCAAGCATTTAAGTCATATTTATAATTTGTTTTCCTTTTTAATTTTTACTTTTTTATCATTACTCTTCGACTTTTAACATCGACACTTACACCCCTCAACTTTCTACGAACTTTGTAAAATGTTCTTTTGACCCCCTCGAGAATTTACGAGCTTATTTTTATGTACGTATCGATAAATCAAGTTGGTTTATGTTTCGACGATATTAGTTCGAGTTACTTTACGTTTACAAGTAATGTCAAATATAATAAGTTTTCGTACTTATTTTTTTGGACATTTTCAATCGGTATACGTTTGGACCAGAATTTTGTTTGGAATAGTCACAAGTCCAATATAATACATTTACATTTAAGGATATAAATTCGAGTTACCTTACGTTTAATTAGTAATGATAAAATAATATGTGTCCCTGCTTATTTTTACCGACGTTTTTAGTTAGTCAATGTTTTAATCAACAAGCAACTACAAAAAAATCACTATTCTCCAACCATATTAAAAAAATCATACCCGTAACGCGAGAAATCAGTTCTAGTTTTATTAAAGGAACATAAGGTTTTTTAATAAAGAAAAAAAATGTGTAACAGCTTTGACAACAAAACCAAACCAACCTCAGATACCTCCTCCTCCTCCTCTTCTTCTCTGTTTCTTTAAGCAATTTCCACACACCCATCTCTCTCATTCTCTTTTCTATTCATCAAATCCCTAATTTCTAACAAAAAAAAAAAAGAAAAAAAACACATCTTCATCACACTCCACCAACTACCTTGTCTAATGACATGCCAACCATCTCTCTGCCCATTTAAGTAAAATATACCTTGTGGGTATTCACCCATTCCCCAAAAAGACTCTCCTTTTCCACTTCTTCTTCATTGATTCCAATAGTAATTGAAGATATTATGAGTAATTCGAGTTGGGGTTTTGTTTTTCTGGTTTTTTCTGCTTTGGTTTTGAATCTTGATGCTTTTGAGCTTCGGAAAGGTCAAAAAACTGAGAGAATTTCAGGTGATTTGACTTTTTTTTTATGTTTAATCCTTTTAATTTCTTATTTTTAGTAGATTTGTGATTGGTACTTATTAGGGTAGAGTCAGATTTGGGGATTAGGGTTACATTTGAACTTCATTTGGGTCCTTGATCTGGGCTGATTTTGTGCTTTTGAGATAGGGCTATTGCTGCCATTTAGAACTTAATGTTAAGTTATTTTGAAAATGCATAATTATTGACTTGTAAAGTTGCTTACATGTTGTTTAGAAGAATAAAGTTTCTATTTTGATATGATTTATATGATGAATAGATTTGTTCTTTTTTTGTTATATGCATTTTATGCAGAACTCAGGGTTGACTTGATAGAAAGTTATGTATGATCGATTGTATGGCCATAGTTGTCAATAGCGATTGCTACGCTCGCTATAGCTAATAGCGTAGCGTATAGGTCTAGTCTCGCTATCAACTCCGTAGTGATGGATAGCGATGGTAGCGACCTTTAATTTTTTTTGTTTTGTTTTTTTCTTTAACATAAATAGCAATGAAATATAGCTATAAAATAGCTGGATTTTAGGTTTTTGTTAAATATACATGTAAAATAGCGTATATACCAGGGTTTTTTGATATAATATACATATATATATATTTTTTTTAATTTTCTTTTCTAGTGTATCACTATTTTTATAAAATACCGCCCGCTATTTATTGCTATTCGTTATGTAGCATATAGGTACCTTATCGCTATTTGTCGTTATTCGCCATTAACAACTATGTGTATGGCGTTAGTTATTGTGAATTAAACTTACAACTTCAATATGTATATGTGGTATCAATGATTGTTTTGATTAAACTCAAAAAAAAAAAAAAGAGGATTATGATTCATGAATATTATTCAACCTTTAGATTGTCAGCTATGTTGCAACTTGTATGAAACTGATAATTTGACCCTTACGTAATCAAATCCGAAAGTCAATCTTATCAATGAATGCATAATTTTGTGCTAATGCTAGTTCAAATTGTGCAACAATAGGTAGTGCTGGGGATGTATTGGAAGATGATCCAGTTGGAAGGTTAAAAGTATTTGTTTACGAGCTACCGAGCAAATACAACAAGAAAATATTACAAAAAGACCCTCGATGTCTTAACCATATGTTTGCCGCTGAAATTTATATGCACAGATTCCTTTTATCCAGTCCTGTTAGAACCCTTAATCCAGAGGAAGCCGACTGGTTTTACACGCCTGTTTACACCACTTGTGATTTAACGCCAAATGGCCTCCCGTTACCTTTTAAATCACCTAGAATGATGAGAAGTGCGATTCAACTTATTTCTTCTAATTGGCCTTATTGGAATAGGACCGAAGGGGCCGATCACTTTTTCATTGTACCACACGATTTCGGTGCTTGTTTCCATTATCAGGTATGAATCTTTTCTTTCTCATTGTAGTATTGAGTAGAGGTGCCATAATGAGCGAGTCACACGAGTCAGGTAACGGGTGGGGTCGGGTTGGGTTGCCCTATTACTAATCGGTTTGTCAAATTTGGTTAAGAGTTATACCATTTTAATTATGTTCTAAAAAAATTAAATAAAATGATAGGAGTATAGGACACTTAAAAAAATTGGGACCCCTTTAAATTTTAGACTATTTTTTATTTTTCATGTTTGACCATAAAACATAACCATCCATAGATAGATGTTTTGAAATTGCCATTTTTAGTCTTGAGGCACCTGTATTTATTTTACGGGGATTTGGTGTCACTTATTTTATACTTATAAGTTATAATAATTGGTTATTTTAAAACAACTTAGTTCACCCTAAGGGTAAATTTGTAATTTAAGTCCACAGAAACAATCAGTTTGAAATAAGCAATTTCAAACTACTTACTAAAAGCAACTTGTTTCACCCTAAAATAAGCAAATAAGTGTAGGACTTTTTCATTCAAACAATCACAAGTGCTTATCTGAATTTTATATAGAACTTCTATAAGCAGATAAGCTATTTAAATAAGCAATCCCGAACACCCCCTTAGTGGTTGATCATTGATGTTATGTCCGTACAATATGGAATTTTATTGTAGGAAGAAAAAGCTATCGAAAGAGGGATTCTTCCTCTACTCCAGCGAGCTACTTTGGTTCAAACTTTTGGTCAAAAGAATCACGTTTGTTTAAAAGACGGTTCAATCACAGTGCCCCCGTATGCACCTCCACAAAAGATGCAATCTCATTTGATCCCTCCAAGTATTCCTCGATCCATCTTTGTCTACTTTAGAGGCTTGTTTTATGATGTTGGAAACGACCCCGAAGGTGGTTATTATGCAAGGTATGTCTTCTATATTACTTAAATTGTTAGGTAACGGGTTAAGATGGGTTAAATGGGTCGGGTCAACCCGCCTGTTACAAACGGCACAAAATGACCTGTTTTAACCCAAATCTGTTTGACCCGTTACTCGACATGCTCACCCTGCCACTATTGAATTTCTCACGAATTTTCATTTCAGAACACTATTTATTGCGAGAACAAAAATAACAAACCTAAATCGTTTAGTTTTTAAAACTTTTTACATACAAACGTGTATGTTATGTAATATGTTCGTATTTTTTTTTTCAAATTTTAAACGATTATCTACACATAAGTAGGTTCTATATAAATAAACGAAATTTGTTCATATATATATATTTTGAGTTTTAACTTTCAAGAGGTGAATAAACATTGCGTGTCCCATTTCTTATATTTTAAATAATTTTTAAGATAGAGTAATGTACACGGATGGTCCTTGTGGTTTACCAAAATTTTGAATTTGGTCCCTACTTTCCGAAAGATCACGGATGGTCCCTATGGTTTGCACTTCATAACACATTTAGTCCCCAACTTTGCCAAAAGTACATGGATGGTCCCTGTGGTATGCACTTTGTAACGCATTTAGCCTTTAAGTTTAACCTATTTAAACCTTTAGTGTTGGCTGAGGACTAACTGCCTTACAAAGTGCAAACCACAAGGACCATACCATCTGTGTACTTTTGAAAAGCTAGGGACCAAATCCAAAATTTTGGTAAACCACAGGGACCATCCGTGTACTTTACTCTTTTAATATATTTAAAACGGATAATATATATGTACGTTCGCACGAAAGAAAAATGACGGTTTTATAATATTTGCAGAGGAGCAAGAGCAGCAGTGTGGGAAAACTTCAAAGACAACCCTCTATTCGACATCTCAACAGAACATCCAACAACATACTACGAAGACATGCAAAGAGCCGTTTTCTGCTTATGCCCACTCGGGTGGGCCCCATGGAGCCCGCGGCTAGTTGAAGCGGTTATATTCGGTTGCATTCCAGTCATCATAGCAGATGACATCGTCTTACCTTTTGCTGACGCAATTCCATGGGAAGACATTGGAGTTTACGTTGACGAAAAAGACGTTCCAAATTTGGACACCATTTTGACATCAATTCCAACCGAAGTCATTTTAAGAAAACAACGATTGCTTGCTAATCCTTCGATGAAACAAGCTATGTTGTTCCCGCATCCCGCTCAACCGGGTGACGCGTTCCATCAAATCTTGAACGGTCTCGCCCGTAAACTGCCGCACGATAAGAGCGTTTATTTGCGGAAAGGAGAGAAGGTTTTGAACTGGACTGCAGGTCCTTTAGCTGATCTGAAGCCATGGTAGCTTCTAAAAAGTTCCGTTTTCGAGCTTATAAAATGTTCGGTTATACGCAAAATCATGAACTGATGGAGGGATTTTTGTTGGGTTTTAGTATATTTACAGTGTAGATCTCAAAGCAAATTGATGATTTTTGAATCTTATAGACTTTGCATCTTTGTTCAATCATGTATCTTTGTCTCTTTGTATAATCATTGAAGGGATACCAATTATTATAGCATTAGATTAAATGAATTTGGTTTACTTTTGACTATATTGGCAATGTGTATGTGCCCTTCTACATCTACAACAATAATGTTTTGTCACAGTTTTCTATACATGCAAATGTGGTTTTGTTTCATCTTGACACCATATGACAATGAGACATTAACATCATTACGCGATCTTCACATGTACGTGTCGGTTTCATTATACCTCTAACGGCTTATTGATTTAACTATTCGGCCTGATCTTACAAAGCGTTTACTCTCAAATAAGGTAATCAAGCATGGGCGTTTTTCACCCGACCCGGATTTTAACTGGGTCACTTGAACTCCACTAATGAGCTGCAACCCGACCCGACCCGCATCAGGAGAAATGAAAAAAAGGAATGTTAGCATATGATACACTGTTACCATGGTCAAAGATCTGTATTGTTCTATTTTTTAACCTTCTACAACAAAAGTTAGCAGATCACAGAACTAGTGTCATCAAATCAAAACTGTTCTTCTACATGTTCCGTAATCAGAAATGTATCTCGCGCCTTTCAGCAAAGAACTTGCCACTAATACACATATCTGGAATCAACGAAAGCCACATTGCTGTATCAGCACCCTCTTCAGGCGTAACCTGGCCCGCCCAACCTGTCATGGCGGTCTTGACCCAACCTGGACAGTAACAGTTGATGTAAATCTTTTCACCTTCGGGTCGACCCGCTAGTTCACGGGCCACTACCCTTGTGTATGCGTTGATCGCCATTTTTGACAGTGAGTAATCTGTGTTGTTTTGAGGCCATCCTCCAGTGGTCCAACTCCCATCTTTCACTTGTTCCAGAAACTTGTTCAGTGTACCGTCAATTAGCTCTTCGGATAGCGAGTCAGCATCTTCTAGTTGTTGTCTTAATGCATCATCAGAAATCCTCTAGCATCAAATTTTATATATTATAGTCAAGTAAAATAATTTTTAGCATAGATAATTGAGTAAAATGTCATTTTCGTCCCTGAGAGGTTTGGCCAGTTTTGCGACTTTCGTCCAAAGGTTTGTTTTTCCGCATCTGGATCCAAAAGGTTTGAAATTTTGCCATTTTCATCCGGCTCGTTAACTCAATCCATTTTTCTCTGTTAAGTCAGGGGTATTTCTGTCTTTTTTGTTAACTTAAGGGCAATTCGGTCTTTTTTAGGAGTATATGGTCTTTTTACATAAAGTGAAAAAAAAACCGAATTATCCTTTAAGTTAACAAAAAGACGGAAATACCCTTGACTTAATGGAATAAAATGGATGGAGTTAATAAATGGCAAAATTTCAAACCTTTTGGATCCAGATGTGGAAAAACAAACCTTTGGACGAAAGTTGCAAAACTGGCCAAACCTCAGGGACGAAAATAGCATTTTACTCTATTTAGAATAAATAATCACATATTTTATCTACATACATTTCTCCGGCCATTAAGTCTTCCCAATCGCGAGCTCACTGTAACAATTCGAGCGCCTGCAGGGTTAGGCTTCATCATTGGAATTGCAGCTTTGATCATATTCTTAGCCCCGGTATAATTAATGGTTATAACTTTTTCAGCAAATTCAACCGAATTCTCCGACCCGATATTATAATTGAACCCTGCATTGTTTATCTGCAGAAAACTTCAAAAAATAAGGAAAACAATATTGAACTCATAGTTTACAAGTAAAATGAGTTGTGAGCAGTGCTGATATGATATTACCAGAATATCTATACCACCATAGTTTTCTTTTATCCTGGAACAAAACGTATCGATTGATTGTTGATCTATAACGTCGAGTTGATGGAAGACCACTTTTAAGCCTCCTTCTTGTAAGACTTTCGCTGATTCTTCACCTACGGCAGTCTCTCTTGAAGTAAGAACAACGGTTAACCCTTGCAATCCAAGCTGGTGTGCAATTTCAAATCCGATTCCTCGATTTGCACCAGTTACCACAGCTATAGTTTCAGCAGACCACCACCTACAGTTTATACAATCATAAAAATCTATTTACCACCTTTCGAATTAACTAGCAAGTAGCAACTACATACAGTATACATGACAGAAATGGAAGGAAAACCGCATTATTTCTAATTAGTTACTGGAAATATGAATTTAAACGGATTGTCCAAATGTGTGATGTATCCCTGAAGCTTTTGTAATGTGAAGGCCTCAATTATCGTTTATATTGATTTGATCTATAGAAAGTTCTACTTATATGCCATGATTACACATATCCAAGCTAACATTCCGTTCATGTGTCCTTAAATTACAGTTTCCTACACTAACTTCATCTGTAACTAGATCTAAACAAACCTATCGCCTTCAATAATCAGATACATCAGAACAATTGGGAATTCTAGTGGGTGTGAATATGGGTCGAATCAACAATTGGGAATCGGTTATTAAGGTGTTTAATAATAGATTGTCGAGATGGAAGGCGAACGTTTTATCGATAGGAGGGAGAGTGGTGCTCATTAAATCCGTGTCAGAGAGCCTTCCTACTTATTATTTTTCTTTGTACAAAGCGCCGGTGGCCGTGGTGAACAAGCTTGAGTCGATAATTAAGAGATTCCTATGGGGCGGCAATGATGAAGTGAGTAAGGTTCATTGGGTAGCTTGGGACAAGGTGACGAAGCCGAGAAGTGATGGAGGTTTGGGCTTAAATAAGCTTGAAGTTACGAACAACGCTTTAATATTAAAATGGTTATGGAGGTATAGAGTTGATTGTGACGCTCTTTGGAGGAAAGTTATAGATGCCATTCATGTTTCCCGGAGACGTTGGGATACTTATCCTTCAAATAAGAGTATAGCAGGAACGTGGACTAAAATGGTGAGATTAGGGTGTCGTACAAAGGTCGAAAGAGTCCATTTTGTTGATGTGATTCGGGGCATCATGGGGGAAGGTACGAAGGTTAAATTTTGGATTGATCCTTGGGTGACAAAGGAGCCGTTGAAGGTTTTATTCCTAACCTTTTTCGGCTTGACAATAACAAGTGGTGTACCATATCAGAAAGAATTGGCGTTCAAGAGGATGTTGGAAGGATGAAATGGGATTGGAAAAGGTATCCTAGTGAAGACCTAGAATGTGCTGAGCTTGTGGCGTGTCATCGGTTGGTAGGAGATGTGGTATTATCTAATAAAAAGGATGGTTGGGGATGGAATTTAGAGGGCCATTTGGAATATTCTGTGAAGGAATCAAAACTGTGGTTGATAGGGCCGGTTAATAGAGATGAGAACCAATTGTATAAGGGGTGTAAGTGGATCCCGAACAAGTGTAACATATTTATGTGGAGGGCGAACTTGGATAGAATTCCGACTATGGTGGCGCTCAGAAGGCGGAACATTGTGGTTGGAGACGGTTTTTGTACTTTGTGTGGTGAGGTGGAAGAAACAACGGATCATCTTTTTACGGCGTTTACGATCGCAAGTGGGGTTTGGGGAGGTGTTTCTTCTTGGTGCAGAATATCACCATTGGTCATGTTCTCGTTTAACGATGTGCTTCAAGTGGTTAAGCATTTGGACGGGTCAAAGACGAGGAAAGAGGTTATTTACGGGTTGCTTATCATAACATGTTGGTGCCTTTGGAAGGCCAGAAATGACAAGATTTTTAATAATAAGGCTGCAAATGTGGTTCACATTGTATCCGATGTAAAAGCGTTAGGATTTCTTTGGTATAAGAGTAGGTACAAGGAGGGTAACGTAGATTGGAAAGGATGGTGTCATTTTCGAGCTGATATGATGTAATGTTTGTGCGTGCGGTTATCTTCGTCTTGGAGATCTGTTTCGCTTTGTGTTAATGAAGTTCTCCTTGCAAAAAAAAAAGATACATCAGAACAAATTCTGAAAAACTCATGCTCGAAACTCGAATTTGAATACTTATTCGCGTCATACGTTCCAATAATTTCATCTGCAGTTGGATCTATACAAACCTATCGCCTAACTAATCCATACAAATTCCAAAGAATTCATGCTCAAACTCGAATTTATATACTAAAAAATCCGCGCCATAAGTTCCAAGAATTTCATAAACAAACCTTTTTCCTTCTAATGAGATACATTCTTACAAATTAAAAACAAATCATGCTCAAACTCGAATTTAAATACTAATTCACTTCATGTTCCAATAATTTCATCTGCAATTGGATCTATACAAACCTATCACCTTCAATAATCACATACATTCTTACAAACTTTAAAGAATTCATGCTCAAACTCTAATTTAAATACTAATTCACGTCACACGTTCAAATTATTTCATCTGCAGCTAGATCTATACAAACCTATCGCCTTCAATAATCAAATATATCACACATCCGTACAAATTCCTAATCATGATCAAACTCAAATTTAAATACAAATTCGCGCCAGTAATCACATACATCCGTAAAAATTCCGAAGAATTCATGCTCCAACTCCAATATAAATACTAATTCGCTTCATACGTTTTTCATCCGCAACTAGATCTGTACAAACCTAACGCCTTCATTAATCACATACATCCGTACAAATTCCAAACAATTCATCCTCATCCTCAAACTCAAACTCAAATACTAATTCGCTTCATACATTTCAATAACTTCATCCGCAACTAGATCTATACAAACCTAACGCCTTCATTAATCACATACATCCGTACAAATTCCGAACAATTCATCCTCAAACTCAAACTCAAATACTAATTCGCTTCATACATTTCAATAACTTCATCCGCAACTAGATCTATACAAACCTAACGCCTTCATTAATCACATACATCCGTACAAATTCCGAACAATTCATCCTCAAACTCAAACTCAAATACTAATTCGCGTCATAAACTACAATTTCTAACAGTTACACTATCTATAATTTGAAATTAACACGTAGTAATGAGTATCTAGAGCAAATTCATACCTCTGATGATCTGAATAAGGAATCGAACGGATTAACGAGATCTCTTGACGACGTTTCTCTCGACGTTCCTTTGCTCGCTCCTTTTTATCCATTTGTTTCTCTGAATTATCCATTGCATCGATGAGATCATCAGATCTGATAAGATAAGATCAGATTTGGATTATGAGTTTGTTATTAATCTACAAATGTTAGAGAGAGAAACAAGAGAGCGGATGAGGATGATTTGAGAGAGAGAGAGAGAAGCATGCATGCAACCGTTAACTTCTGCGTGACCTCCGGTGAATATGGTCGTTGATATCCTATTGTACGAATTTACAGTTTTGACCCCTCAGTATATTACTGTTGTCTCTTAATACCCATCGGTGCAATCGAGCCAATCTACTCAAGCTCGGCTGAAAAAAGCTGGAAACGAGCCGAGCTTAAATGAGCTCAAGCTCATTTAGCCAACGAGCCGAGCCCGAGCTTCGCTTATCAAGCTCGAGCTAGCTCGTAAGGTTTGACGAGCGCACAGTTTATATATTCTTTTTAACTAATATGTTACTTCCTCCGTCCCATTAAAAGTGTCATATTTTGAATTTTCAAAGTCTTTATTTTTAAACTTTGACCTTAATTAATTTTGTTTGCGTTAGATAATACTTGATGAAAGTTATATGATTTGAGTGTGTTTTACAAGTGTTTTTATCGGGTTAATTTTCATCAAGTTTTGTATAACACAAAAAATATATAATTAAAGTCAAAGTTTATAAATAAAGACTTTGAAATTTCAAAATAGGACACTTTTAATAGGACGGAGGAAGTAAATGTATATTTAAATAATATTAGTCATTATTTATAAAATTATGAAAACAACTAAATTATACATAAAATGATAATCATAATTAATATAAATTAATTAATAAATTAAAAAAACAAACTGAGCTCAAGCTTTAAAAACAAAGCTCCAATAGAGTCGAGCTCGAGCTTGTTAAAAGAGCTGGGGCTCGGCTCAGCTCGTTTGCACCCCTAATGAATACAAATAGCCTTTAAATATTTACACAACTCTAATAGATCTTTTGACACCCTAACACCTATACGAGTCGTATAGGAATGTCTGGTGGATGTCCTATACGGTTGTATAAAGTCTCGTATATGTGACACATAAAAACCTAGCTATGTGACAGGTAGTCTTTGTGGGATGAGGTGTTTATATATGACCCTTATACTCTTATACGACTCGGATAGAGATTATGAAAAGATCCTTTTGGGTGTACCATTATTAGCTCATACAAATATTGATACACATGTTTGTATAATTGATTTGATGTAGTGTTTGGTTCGGATTTTCGTGTGTACATGACGTTGATGTGAAAGTAAGTTGGGGAATATTTAACGTAGTAATATTAGATGTCTGAGATATTGAATTTATGTGAAAGCAATTTCGTGCGAACTCACAGAAGCAATAAGGAGACTGGGGGAAGCCGAACCGGCCTGGACCAAATTCGAACTTCAGTGCTTACTATGGCATACACATTGAGAAAAGTCTTTTCCATCTCCTCAAACCAATGGAGGAGAGCGGTGACACCTTCAGTCCCTTCGTATTTTGGAGGATCGCAGGATTTGAAATGCTTGAAGGTGCATTTAGTGGTGTTGAGAGGAGGGTTGGCGACATTTTGTCCTTCTAGATTGGTTGGGGTTATAGGATTGGCGACAAGGGCTTGTTGGACTTGAACTACGATGTTGGGTATTACGACGGCCATTTGTTGAGCGATTTGGGCAGCCATGCGCTCGCGGGATTTTCCTGATCTCCTACCTCTACGAGAGTGACTAGAAGACATCTACAAGTAATACGTATCGAGAGTATGAGTTTGACGTTTTAGGTGTTATGTGTCGTATTTAGAAGTGAACATTCACAAAACAAATGAAGAAAATAAATTTGCTATATCCATAGGATGTCTTGGGCTTTGCTCATGTTTGGGCTCCCATATGTCCCCTTACTTGGCCTTGGTAGTCATGTGGGCCCCCATGACTACTGGGCTCGGGTAGGGTTCATATTGGTGTTGGCCTGTTAACACTTGCGCCACCCGAATGAAAATCGTAAAACATGACAGCAAAGTATAAGGTCGGAGGGTGTCCTGGTATGGACACAATGACAACTCAAAGTAGGGTTAGTTCGAACGACGTTTGGTGTGGCATGCTTTGGCCTAATAGGTCCTTCGTACTCTCATCGTTAGTCCCCAGGTAGGCAAACTAGTCCGTTATATTGGATTTATACGAATGCCAACCTAGACAGGACGTTTCGACTACCGGTACTTGTACCCTTCCAGTTACTACATGCCCGTCGTAGAACTCACTTTGATGAGATTGAAAAAGGAAAAATGCCACATAATCTTGAATAAAGGAAATATGAGAATGATTTGAATATGTGAACATTTGAAATATGCATGATGAATGTATATGTAAGCATGTTATGTTTGACAACAAGTATAACTCATTAAGTATCACACAAACTGATAGTGGAAGTGTTTGCATGCATTTGTGTGTGTAATAAATACGAAACAAATAAACATCATGAGTTTGCATGTAACCACATAAACAATTAAAATTTAATCAACTATAGTATAGGCTCTAAGGGTCTAATAACCTATCCTATATCCCTATAGTCAAAGGCTCTGATACCAATCTGTCACACCCTGACCCGCAGCGGAAATGGTAGTCGGGGCATCATTGGTTTTCATCAAAGCTCATGACATTTACTATAAAGTTTCATATTTATTATTTCTTTTTAAAGAAGAAATTACAATAAACATACAAGCACCACATGTTCAAATACATTTTTCATGACTTCTTTATTTTTCTTCTAAGGCAATTTCCTATGTGTTCCTTGCTTCAACCTGTCCACTTGTATCATGTGTAAAAATAGGGTTTTGGGTCAACAAAAGTTGGTGAGTGAATCTTATGAAAACATTTGAACGAATTTGTTATATTGGTTATATAAAAAGGTAAATGTAAATCTAATCACAATACACATAATATCAATTAATGCACACGCACACACCAAATGATGAACAATGAGACCAAGGCTCAATCAAACGGAGCCGATCTAATGAGGCACGCGATGTTCAACTCGTCTCCAACGAGGAACTGATGGGCCTAATGAATGATTTGCACGCAAATTGACAAGATGTAAACACACATCACAACAAACAACATTTACATCACACGTTTAGATCATATAATGGTAATAGCACAAGTTTGAATAAACGAAATAAATAAAGCGACACATGATACACCCCAAAACATGAGTAAAAAGAGGAATTTGTAAGAATTCACTCACAGTGGGTGCGTTGCCTTGGTTGATGAAGAGTACGCACGAATTTAAGATTTAGCCGACGAAGTAAACTAACCTAAATAATAACGTAACAATTCGATAAATATATAAAAGTTAATATTTTTAATTAATGCTTTTTATTAGAATTTTAGGTTATTTTTGTGGAATTTATACAAATTTTGTAGGCTTTAAAAACTTATTTTTAAGTATGTTTAACTAATTTTTAAAAATAAAAAGGATTTTAATTATAAAAAATTACCCCCTTTTTCCCAGGGTTGACTGGTCAACGACCGGTCAACTCGTTTATTACAGGCAGCGTGTGAGGTTCGAACTCGTGACCTCCCGTATGCGTGCACGCAGCTCTACCAACTGAGCTACGTGTCTAACCCGAATTAAACTCTATTTTAATTTTATATATATATACTAACTAGCTTTAACTTTATTTTGTTTTTACTAAAAAGGATTTAATATGACCAAAACCGGTTACAACTGCCCGGCTCGAACTCGAGACCTACAATTCGTGTGCACACAGCCCAACCAGTTGGGCTGGGTGTCTAGCCTGTATTAACACTGAATTATATTAAATTTATATACATGCTATGAGTTGATCTGAATAAGTTTAAAAAGTGTTGGTTTTATTTCAGAAAATCAGAGACATGTGCGACTCGAAATCCGGAACGTGTGCTTTGTTATTGCACGCAGTCCACCACTGGACTGTGTGTCTAACCCGGTTAAAACACCATATTTAATTATACTTAAACACTAAACAAACTTCATCTTCTTTCATTAAAACCCAGACATTGAACCCGTCTGATAACTTGATTAAACAATTTTGATTAACTGTTTAAAACAACTAATCACTTACAACAGATATCAAAAAGTTTTAGAGACTATACCGATTGAAGAAACGTTACGATTTTTTTTTCCTGTTGAAAATTCCGGCGAATAACTGAGGATTCCGGCAACTTGCAGGGACAGCTTCAGAGTGTTTTACGAGAGTTTAAGAGAGAGTTTGAGAGATTGAACGAGTTTTAGAACTGGTTGAAGTTGCTATTTATAGGCAAATGATTGCTGAGTTTACGGTTTTAAAATCTTGATTTTGAAATCATTGATTTCAATTGGTTTCATATCAAATTGATTTGTCTTGCGGTTATAACTGTTTTTCAACATTAGTTACACACGCTTTCTCAACCGGAAACCAATAATTTAGCGTGATTGTTTGAATTGAGCTTGTCGGCCGTTACTGATTTAGCCAAAATTCGAATTTGTAGGCTGACCTTTGATTGAGTATAAAATATATTTGTTTTGGTTTTAGAAACAAGTGGTGTGTGTGGCTCGGTGGTCTATGCTGTGTGTGTGTTTGATGGGGACCCGGTTTCGAACCCGGTTGCCCTATTGTATTTATTTTTAGTATTTTTAACCTTATTTATTAAGTTTATTATTTCTATTTAATGTTTAGTTCTTTTTAATTTATTTATAAACTATAAATTAAGAACTCGGATTAAGTGGTGAAAAAAAATACTTAACAAGACTTCAAATTAATACTTGATTTATTTGAACGAATCGGGTTTTGAAACCCGTTTTACACGAATGTCACAATGGCCTAGAAGAATAACAAGTCATTGCGTTGGAATAAACATTTAGAATTGTTTTTTTTTTGTATTTGTATGAATTCTGTTTATTGGATATTTAAATATGTAATTTGAATTTAATAAATATGAAACTTCTTAGTAAATATCATGAGCTTTGGTGATAACCCAATCATGCCCCGACTTTTATTCCGCTGCGGGTCAGGGTGTGACAAATTGGTATCAGAGCTTGTGGCTATAGGGATATAGGATAGGTTATTAGACCCTTAGAGCCTATACTATAATTGATTAAATTTTAATTGTTTATGTGTTACATGCAAAATTCATGATGTTTATATGTTTCATGTTTATTTTCACACCCAATATTATGCAAGCACTCTCACAAGTACATGTTAATATGCAATGCTCATCATAGTTCATATCCTCATAACATGTCATATCTATGAAAGCACACATCTCACGATTTCCACGATTTTTGCAATGATTTTGTATTTTTTTTCAAATCACATCAAAGTGAGTTTTCACGACGGGCATGTAGTAACTGGAAGGGTACGAGTACCGGTAGTCGGAACGTCCTGTCTAGGCTTGGCATTCGTATAAATCCAAAATAAAGGACCAGTTTGTCTACCTGGGGACTAACGATGAGAGTACGAAGGACCTATTAGGCCAAAGCATGCTATACCAAATGTCGTGTGAGCTAACCCCACTTTGAGTTATCATTGTGTCTACACCTGGACACCCTCCGACCATACTTCTCGCAATCATGTTTTACGATTTTCATTCGGGTGGTGCAAGTGTTAACCCACCGACACCAATGTGAATCTTGCCAAGCCCAATAGTCATGGGGGCCCACATGACTACACAGGCAATGGTATGGGGGACATTTGGAGGCCCAAACATGAGCAAACCCAAGACATCCTATGGATGTAGTTAAATTATTTTCAGTTATGTTGTTTTCATTCTTTTACGACACATGACACCTAGGAAATTCTTGAACTCACAATCTTTCTATGTATGTTCCTGTAGATGTCGGCTAGGCAATTACGTGGAGGTAGAAGGTCAGGAAAGTCAAACGAACGCTTGGCCACGCAAATTGCTAAACAAATGGCCGCAGTGCTTCCTGACATCGTGATACAAGTTCAACAAGCCCTCACCGCTAATCCCATCAACCCTCCCAACCAAGAAGACCAAAGCATCGCCAACCCTCCTCCCAAAACCCCCAAATGCACCTACAAACACTTCAAATCATGCGATCCCCCAAAATATGAAGGGACTGAAGGTGTCAACGTTCTCCTTCACTGGTTTGAGGAGATGGAAAACACCTTTCTCAATTGCGACTGTCCCGAGGACCGTAAGGTGCGTTACGCGACTGGAAGGTTGTTTGGGGTAGCCCTTACCTGGTGGAACACGGAAAAGGGTAAGCGAGGTGTTGAATATTCCATGGCCTTAACATGGGAAGAGTTAAGGGAAATCATGACAAGACGCTTCTGTCCAAGAAGCGAAATCAAAAGGCTAGAAGACGAGTTTCACGCATTGAAACAAAAGGAATGAGACCACACTTCATACAATAAGAGATTTCTCGAGTTGAACCAGATGATCCCCAATCTGTTCACCCCCTTATACTGCTTAGTCGAACACTACATTCGAGGCCTCCCCTCGAAAATCCAAGATTCAGTTTTAAGCACTTTGCCTGCAACACTTGAAGCCACAATGGAGTTAGCTACGGAACTCACTGAAAATCGCATTCGAAACGGAAAATTCAAAGATGAGAAGAAGAAAACACCCATTGAGACCCCAATTCCAAACCACCCAGGTTCATCCTCGAAGTTTGCTGGTAAGAGGAAGCGAAATGGCAAGAACTTTGCCGTCACCCAAACCAACCCTCCCATCACTGCTGCCCCAATCACCCAAGTTGCCCCTCCAGCCCCACCATTCAAAAGGCCATACACTGGCCCACACCCAAAGTGTAACCGTTGTCAATACCATCACCCTCCTGAAAACCCCTGCCAACATTGCACAAGTTGTGGCCGTGTGGGTCACACCATCTAAACCTGGAGTACCCTTCAGCGATTGAACCGCAGTCAACCTCCAACCCAAACCCAAAATCAAATGGTGGGCCAAGCCCAACAACTCTTACTTCTACCACCTGCACAACTCGCAGCCCAACCTTACCCAACTACCCCATGATGCAACCCATGCGAGCCTGTTTCAATTGTGGGGACCCAAACCACTTCAGGAACACTTGCCCACGTCTGGTGAACATCATCCATGCCCAAGCTCAAGAAAACCCGGTAAACCAAGCCAACCAAGCTCCTCCACCTGCTAGAGGAAGAGCTTTCAATATCAATGCCAACCAAGCCAGGGCTGACAACAATGTGGTCAACGGTACGTTTCTCATCAATGGTAGTTATGCATCCATATTATTCGATACTGGTGCGGATAAGAGCTTTGTGTCCTTAAAATTCAAATCTATCCTCAACCAACCTCGTGTTAATCTCGTTGAATCTCTGACGGTGGAAGTTGCTGACGGAAAACCCACTTCATTAAATTCTATTATACGCGATTGTACTCTCACCCTAAATGATCACGATTTCTCAATTGATCTCATTCCTATGAAATTGGGAAGTTTCGATGTTATCATCGGCATGGACTGGCTAAGCCAGCATCACGCTGAAGTGGTGTGCCACGAAAAATTCATTCGTATTCCTCTCGCTGACGGTCAGACACTACGTATCTTTGGGGAAAACCCCTTCGAAAGGACTCACATTGATGTCCTGCCTTCAAGCCCGAAGTTATCTTCGCAAGAATTACGTCGCATTTCTAGCTCACGTTGTCAAGAAGGAAGGCAAGGAGAGAAAGCTCCAAGATATCCCAATTGTGAAAGAATTCCCGCAAGTTTTTCCCGACGACGTTTCCCAGGACTTCCTCCTGTGAGAGAAGTCGAATTTCGAATCGATCTTGTGCCTGGCGCTACACTGGTCGCAAAATCTCCTTATAGGTTAGCCCCATCCGAGATGCAAGAGCTGGCCAGTCAACTGCAAGAGTTGACTGACAAAGGATTCATACGTCCTAGCTCATCGCCTTGGGGTGCGCCTGTTCTTTTTGTGAAGAAGAAAGATGGAACGTTTCGCATGTGCATTGATTATAGAGAACTCAACAAGTTGACGGTTAAGAATCGCTATCCACTGCCTCGTATTGATTACCTTCTAGACCAACTTCAAGGCGCCACCTGTTTTTCCAAAATCGACCTTCGTTCTGGTTATCATCAGCTTAGAGTGCGCGAGGAAGATATTCCAAAACTGCCTTCCGAACTCGTTATGGTCATTACGAGTTCATGGTTATGCCCTTCGGTTTAACCAACACCCCCGCTGTCTTCATGGATTTAATGAATAGGGTATGCAAACCCTACCTCGACCGTTTCGTCATAGTCTTCATCGACGACATTCTTATCTACTCCAAGTCAAAATCCGATCATGAGCGACACCTTCGACTCATTCTTACACTTTTAAGGACTGAAAAGCTTTACGCTAAGTTCTCAAAATGCGAATTCTGGTTATGAGAAGTACAATTCCTTGGTCATGTCGTCAATGACAAAGGGATTCATGTCGATCCTTCAAAAATCAAGGCAGTACAAGAATGGCAAGCGCCACGTACCCCTACCGAAGTTAGGTCTTTTCTCGGCTTGGCTGGTTACTACCGACGCTTCATTGCCAATTTTTCCCCTATCGCCGTTCCACTCACGGCCTTGACTCACAAAGGAAAACCCTTCATTTGGGGACCTAAGCAAGAGGAGGCTTTCCAAACTTTAAAGCGAAGGCTTTGTGACGCACCTATCTTTACACTCCCTGAGGGTTGCGATGACTTTGTGGTTTATTGCGACGCATCAGGGCAAGGTCTAGGCTATGTATTGATGCAAAGAGGAAAGGTGATAGCCTATGCCTCTAGGCAACTCAAAGTTCATGAGAAGAATTACACCACCCACGACCTGGAACTTGGAGCCGTCGTGTTCGCTCTCAAGATATGAAGACATTACCTCTACGGTACCAAGTGTGAAATATACACTGACCACAAGAGTCTCCAACATATCTTCAACCAGAAAGAGTTGAATATGAGGCAACGGAGATGGGTCGAACTTCTTAACGATTACGACTGCGAAATTCGGTACCATCCTGGCAAGGCAAACGTGGTGGCCGATGCACTCAGTCGAAAAGGATATGCGAACTCTATTCGTCTTCTATGTTCGCAAATCATAACCGACATCAAAGATCGAATCCGGGCAGCTCAACATGTTTCTGTGACGGAAAATGACGTACGCGATGAGCTGTCATGTGGAGCTGAACTCAAAATTGAAACCAAATCCGATGGTATTCTATACTATTTAAACCGCATATGGATTCCCGATCGCGACAACCTTCGTGATTTCCTCATGAATGAGGCACACAAAACACGATACTCTGTACACCCAGGAGCTGATAAGATGTATCAAGACCTATGATACACCTACTGGTGGCCTGGCATGAAAAAGGATATCGCTGTTTTTGTTTCCAAGTGCCTTACCTGTTCCAAAGTAAAAGCTGAACATCAAAGACCTTCAGGACTTCTATTCCAACCGGAAATACCTGTATGGAAGTGGGAAAACATAACCATGGACTTCATTACCAGGTTACCTCGCACCTCCAGTGGGTATGACACCATATGGGTAATAATCGATCGTCTTACAAAATCATCTCATTTCATTCCGATTCGCGAGGACTTCAAGAACGAGAAGTTAGCTCGTATCTACATCAGCGAGATCGTAAGCCGTCATGGTGTACCATTAAGCATCATTTCAGACCGCGATGGTCGTTTCACTTCACGAACATGGCGAGCCGTACAAACCGCTTTGGGTACACGGTTAGACCTTAGTACCGCTTTTCACCCTCAAACTGATGGTCAATCTGAACGCACCATCCAAACCCTTGAAGACATGCTTCGAGCATGTGTCATAGACTTCAAAGGGAACTGGGACGCTCATCTACCGTTAGTCGAGTTTTCGTACAACAATAGCTATCATTCAAGTATCGGCATGGCTCCTTTCGAAGCTTTATATGGTCGTAAGTGCCGATCCCCAGTATGTTGGCACGAAATTGGTGAGGCGCAAATCACCGGACCTGAATTGATTCAAGAAACAACCGACAAAATCCTTCAAATTCGAAACAATCTCCTAACGGCTCAAAGTCGTCAAAAGAGTTATGCTGACAAACGACGAAAGCCTCTGGAGTTTTGTGTTGGTGATCAAGTACTTTTGAAAGTATCACCGTGGAAGGGAGTGGTTCGTTTTGGCCAAAAGGGCAAGCTAGCACCACGCTACGTAGGACCTTTCAAGATACTCGAAAGAGCAGGACCTGTAGCCTACAAGCTTGACCTACCAGAAGAACTCAACAAAATTCATCCCACGTTCCACGTATCAAACTTGAAAAAGTGTCTCGCTGACGAAAACCTCCATATCCCTCTAGAAGATATTCAAGTCGATGAATCAATGCACTTCGTTGAAAGACCAGTGGAAATCATGGATTTCAGTGAGAAGCGTTTGAGGCGAAGTCGTATTCCAATTGTCAGGGTACGTTGGGAGTCAAAACGAGGACCTGAGTTTACTTGGGAACGTGAAGACTCAATGCGCGAGAAATACCCGCATCTAACTACTACTTAAATTTCGGGACGAAATTTCTAAAAGTAGGGGATACTGTAACATTTCCATAAATCGGGTTTCGAAAGCCCGCCCCAAATTATCAATCAAAGTGTATTTATTCTTGTCGTTCGGTTATTTTTTATATAAATAATGATAATTAGTGTTTAAAAATAATCTTAATAACTAACCAATTAAATAATAAATATTTAGATAATTAATAAGCAAAAAAAAATATATTAAAGGAAATAGGTGAACCGGGAATCGAACCGGGGTCGCCCGAGTAACCACACACAACAAAAACCACTGCGCTGCACACATCAATTGTGCTATCTTTAGATTCTTATATCCATTATATTCAAGTTAAAAAGAACCTGCAACACCCGCATTCTTCCCCTCGCCGGAAATCTCGGCAATCTACGCGGTTGCCTCTAAAATCACAACTGTCCGATCTAATTTTGGTAAATGCCCGTCTGTGATTGAACTGGCAATCAATCAAAGCCAATTGTTGCCAAAACCGAGCTCTCGATCACCCCTATAAATACCAGACGGATTCCCCCCGACTAAACTCGCTCATATTCTCTATCTTACTCTCTAAAACTTGGTCGTCTGAAAGAAACTCTGTTCCACCGGAGAACCACCGGAATCGTCAGAATCCAGTCGCCGGAATCGTGCCGCCATATCTGTTACGGTAGACCTCCTTTACTAATCTTTTTCACCTAATTAATATTATATGCGGTCGATCACTAACAACAATCAGAAAGAAAATATATTCAGGCGGGTAAAAGTTCTGGTTTAAGTTTAAAATGAAGAAGACGAAGTGGGTTAAGTGTTTTTATGTAATTAAAATGAATGTTTCAAACGGGTTAGACACACAGTCCAGTGGTGGACTGTGTGCAAACATGATATACACGTCCCAGGTTCGAATCCGGCTCATGACAGCATAAATACACATAACCGTTTTTATTTTGGATAAAATATATCAGTGACAGTATGTATACAAATCTAATTAAAATCGGGTTTTTAATTGGGTTAGACACACAGTCCAGTGGTGGATGTAACATCCGTCAAAAACCGGATTTACCAAACCCGCTCCGTTTATTAACCGAACAATCAGTTAAAAATTTCTTTGCGTATTTAATGCCCAAATTATTTTTAAACGATACATAATTAATAAGTATATTGGAATATATAATTTATATTTGAAAAAGTATTAAAAATAGTGGTTTAAAAATAAAAGGCTTCTGCCGGGTTTCGAACCCGGGTCAGCCAACGATTTCAGCAAAGCATTAACACTCAACCAACCAACCACTGCGCCACTTGTATTCTTTGGTAATATATCCAGACAATTAATTCAAATAACGAAACAGAAATCAAACCCAGTCAAACTGACGCGCCCAAATCCGTTGACGCCGGAAAATCCGACGATTTCGTCAAACGGCGTCGCTTATCAATGACTTAACGTAAACATTAACCTCAACATCGGTTATAACTGATGTCCAGTCCGCGACACAAGTTATAACCGCCGGAAAACGTAATGACCGACGAATCAAGACGGAAAACGGACTAAATACGTCGATGTTCTGCCCTATAAATACCCCCTCTAACCTCTGTTAGCTTTTTCGCTCCCAATCACACACTTTCCCGACGTAATTCCACTCGCCGGAAATTTCTACAACTCGCCGGCAAACCGACCCTTTCACCTCTGTGCCTTACTGAACCCCCAGAGCTCATACCGAAGCCACCCCCATTCATCTCAAGCTCGTTGAAGACCCTCTGCCGCAGGACACACGTCGCCGGAATAGCTTGCTGTCACCAGAGTTTCGCCGGCGAAACAGAGGAGTCCAGTTCGGTATACCTTACACTTAATCTCTCGTTCTTTTTATTAATCTCACATGTAATTAACCACCAGACACTAAAAGAACTTGATTAAATCTTCGAACCAGTCGGACCTCCGTTTCTGGTTGAGTCCAACGAAGAAGACGAAGTTTTAGTATCGTATAAGTTTAATTAAAATCAAGATATATCTCGGGTTAGACACACAGTCCAGCGGTGGACTGTGTGCAAATAAAACACGCTTACGTCTCGAGTTCGATTCTTGTCTCACGCACACTCGCCTTAATAAAAATGTTCCTTTTTTTTACCGAACCGGAGTCACCGCTTATAGATGTCAAGTTTAATAAAAACCGGAATAATAACCAAGATAGACACACAGTCCAGTGGTGGACTGTGTGAACGTTTAATCACACGTCACGAGTTCGAGTCCGGACTACCGCACCGGTTCGGGCAATTATCAAACTTTTTATATAAAACAGAAATGAAATTATTTAGTTTGTATATAAGTATAATAAAAATCAAAGTAGTTACCAAGTTAGACACACAGTCCAGCGGTGGACTGTGTGTTAACTTAAACCACAGGTCCCGGGTTTGAGACCTGTGGAGGACACCGGTTCGATGCATTAAAACCGTTTTTAAAAATAAATGATTTTCGGTTTAATTCAATTAGTATATAGATATAATTAAAACAGAAATATTTCAGGTTAGACACGTAGCTCAGTTGGTAGAGCTGCGTGCACGCGAACGGGAGGTCTCGGGGTCGAGCCTCACCCGGCGCACACAATTACACAGTCTGACCGGTCAACAAGTCAACGGTCAACGGTCGCAAAAAGTCAACTTTTTTTTATTATTTTTATTTATTTATTTTATTTAAAAATCAATAAAAAATACTTAAAAATAACATTTTTAAGGTTAGAAAATAGCCTTAAACTCACAAAAATACACCCAACAATCCTACTAAAATGGACTAATAAAATCCGTTTACTTACCGAACCATTATGCCATTATCTAGGTTAGTTTCACTCGTGGTTAAATCCAACTTCGTGCTTATTCAACATCATCAACCGAACGCACCCAATGTGAGTGAATCTTACAACTCCCCTTTTTAATTACACGTTTTGGGGTGTGTCATGTGTCACCAGAAATTAACTCGTTTATTTAAACTTGTGCCATACCATATTGTGATCTAAACTTAGATTGTATATATTGTTTGTAGTTATGTATTTCGTATTGTCAAGTTATATGCAATTCATTCATTAGGCCCATCAGTTCCTCGTGGGAGACGAGTTGAGCAACGCGTTCCTCAAAACAAATCCATTATTGTTCGTGTGTGTATTATTTAGTTTATATTGTTTGTAGTTATGTATTTCATATTGTCAAGTATATGCAAATCATTCATTAGGCCCATCAGTTCCTCGTGGGAGACGAGTTGAGCAACGCGTGCCTCAAAACGATCCATTATTGTTCATGTGTGCATTATTTAATATTAAATGATTGGTGAATAAGTTTACATCTATTTTTACTCATGTGTGGTTGTGCACTTTATTTTATAATCAATTAAATAAACTTGTTCAAATGTTTTTCATAGGATTCACTCGCCAACTTTTTGTTGATCCAAAAACCATTTTTACACATGATACAGGTGAACATGATGAAGCAAGGAAAACATAGGAAATACCTTAGAAGAAAACAATGAAGCCTAGATTGATGTTTAGGACATGATGTAATTATGATTGTATTTTTCCCATTAAAATGTATTAATGAATATGAAACGTTATAATAAATGTCATGAGCTTTGATGATAACCCAATCATGCCTCGATCACCTTTTCCGCTGCGGGTCGGGGTGTGACAGTGGACTGTGTGCATAATTAACATGCTTGTCCGAGTTCGAGCCTAGGGCAACCCCGGTTTTCTGGAAATAAAATATCCTTTTTAAACAAGCCTAATCAGATTCATTCAGTATGTATATAAAGATAAAAGAAACTCAGTTTATTATGGGTTAGACACCCAGCCCAGATGGTTGGGCTGGGTGTAAGTTGTTGGTGTGATCGCGGGTTCGAGTCCCTCCGCAAGTTACCAATATCAAGCATGAATCGGTCAGACCCCCCCCCCCCCTTGTCAGGTCTGACAAGTTTTTATTAATTATTATTTTATCTTATATTATTTTTACATATATATACATTTTGCTTAAAAACTAATTAAAAACGCTTAAAAACACGGTTTGGTAGTTTTAGAAATCTCAAACAATATCATGAAAATAACCTAAAAATCGAACAGAAAGTATTAAGTCAAGATATTAATTTTGTTATATTTATCGAATTACCGCATTATTATTTTAGGTTAGTATTCTTTCGTCGGTCAAATTCTCAACTCGTGCGCATCTATCACCAAGCAAGGACCGCACCCACTGTGAGTGAATCTCTACAAGTTCCCCGTTTTAATCACGTTTTGGGGTGTATCATGTGTCGTACCATTCCTTTATTTTATCTAAACACTTGTGCTTATATCATTTCGTGATCAAATGTGTATTGGTTGTTGTGTGATTTATATGTGGATTAAATTTATCATTTCAGTGCACTCATTTCATTAGGCCCATCAGTTCCTCGTGGGATACGGGTTGAGCATCAGGTGCCTCATTCGATCGGCTCCGTTTGATTGAGCCTTGATCTCAAATACATCATCATTCATGTCATATATTCATTCAATTTGGTTTGTGACTGTTTACATATATATATTTGCTCACATGTGATTTATGCATGAATTTTCTTTAATAAATAAAACAAGCAACTATTTACAATGTTTTAACAAGGTTCACTCGCCAACTTTTGTTGACCCAAAATCTCCCCTGTTTTACACATGATACAGGTGATCCAGTTGAGGAAAGAAACACTTAGGATGGCTTAGAAGAATAAACAAGTCATTGTGTTGGAATAAACATTTAGAATTGTTTTTTTTTTGTATTTGTATGAATTTATTGGATATTTAAATATGTAATTTGAATTTAATAAATATGAAACTTCTTAGAAAATATCATGAGCTTTGGTGATAACTTAATCATGCCCCAACTTTTATTCCGCTGCGGGTCGGGGTGTGACATATATATATTAAAGAAAAATCAAAACACCTCTCTCTATATATATAAAGTCTCTGCACTCTCTCTCTCGCTCTCTCTCTAAAATACACCTCTGACTCTCTCTTCTCTCTCTCTATAACACCACCGCCACAACACCCCCCACCACCGGACCACCACCGCCAGCGACCAACCAGTGCCACCTAACCACCACCTTGCACAAGCTCCACCGAACGACCACCACCTGTCGAAACCCTAGGCAGCCGTCACCTCTCGAATCGAACATAAATGTGTTGCTATTACTTCAAATTGATAAAGGACTTCTGTTCTATGAATTGAAACATGTCAAAAGCATACAAAAATGGTACTGATTGTGTGGAGAATGGTAGGAAAAAGACGAGGTCGGAGTCCATCGTTTTCCGGCGAAGTTTGCTTAATCACAGGAGTGATTTCAGTGGTAAGCTTAAGGGTTTACTTCAGATCTGTAATCTGAATCTTTGGTTGTCACCATCATCTGTAGTTCCTCGTTCCTGAATCTTAATCATGATGGTGGTGTTTTGATTTAGAGAGAGAAAGGGAGGGAGTTTAAAGAGAGGGTGGTGACAGATTTGATGGTGTGGCGGTAGATCTGACGACAGTTATCCGACGGTAGTGTTGGTTAGAGGAGATGATGGCGATAACTCTGCCGGTAGTGGTGGTAAAAAAGGGTGGTTGTGGATGGCATGTTTAGAGAGAGAGAGGGGTGGCGATGGTGGCTGTGGTGGTCGGCCAGTGGGGGTTTGTTGAAGAGATAGAGAGTTGATTGAGACTGAGATGGTGAAGTAGAACTAGAAGTTTTGTGTTTGGGAGAGTTTGGTGTGTCTGATTGTTCTGTTTTGATCGCCATTGATGTGGGTTTGAAGGTGCAATGGGACGAAGATGAGAGAGAGAGAGACAGCGGAGGTGTTAGAGAGAGAAAGGGGTACACAGTTTTGAGAGTTTTATATATATATATATATATATATATATATATATATATATATATATATATATATATATATATATATATATATATATATATATATATATATATATATATTAATGCTTAAAGTGACCAAATTACCCTTTTAGAAAAGGACAAAAAACCAGGTTTTTCTTCTAGAAATCTGGCCAAATTTAACTTTTGGACTAAAATGGCAACAAAAACGAAACCACAGGGCCCTAGATGCAAAAAGTTTAAAATTTGGACTAAAGTGGCAAAAATAGCCAAACCTCAGGGACCAAAATAGCAGTTTACTCTAATCTAAAAAAATGGTATAAGTAAGATCTAAACTTGAGACATGTAAGAGGGTCTTGCTAATCCATATAAAGCACATACGTTTACATTCACAAAAAAAAACTAATAAACTCTTTGTACACAATTTGCTTAAGTTCATTATGGGTTTTGGCATGGATTGAAATGGGCTTTTAGGCTCATATAGGCATATACTTCTGGTACATAGTTAGCATTTAGCTAACGGAACGTATTGTTATTGCTTGCAATTATATATCTCTACGTAAAACCAAGCTTGAAAGAAAATGAGAAAGATGCAAAGTTGTAAAAAATAGCATTACATCCTTTTCTTCCCTAAAGTAACATTAGGTATCTGATATTTACAATATATGGGTATAATATAAAAGAAAAAGGGTAAAAGAAACAAATGGATGCTACAAGAATCTCTTTTGGATTTGGTGGAGTGAGTTTGAGGGATTGCAGATTCAAACGTGTCAAACACGTAATTTGTGCTTGACTTGTAGATGTCTTTATTCAATCCATGAATTTATAGTTTAGTGGCATCTTAGAAGTAGGATAAGGCTTTAGAACAGGTCCTGGGTTCGATTCTCATAAAGAGGGTTTTCCCACATTTATTGGGTTTACTCCTGAACTGGTGTAAATGCATTATGTCTAGTGGAGATGGATATGATCGGGTGGTTCCGCTGGTGGCATGATGATACTCCAGTGGTCCGTCAATGATCCAAATTTACCGTTAAAAAAAACATGTCTTTATTCAAAATGCCTCAACTATATACAAATGTTTTATTTAGGTGGTTAAGGAAAATTACGGGTTGGTTCTAAAGTTAAATGCTGGATTTTACAAATTGATTTTTAAAAACAAGTAAGTCGGAAAATAAATACAAAACCACTTTCAAAAAATATTAAATAATATTTTTTTATACTTTTATCATTACTTTTTTTCTCTCTCTCACTCACAACCACTTTTAAAAAATATTAAAATATTATAGAGGTGAACAGTATCTCTCCCAAATTTACTGATGAATAATAACTTTTCTCATTTTTTTCTCTCTCATTCACTCACAACCATTTACAACCACTCTGAAGAATATAGAGGTTACACTCATAATAATACGGAGGATCCATTGTGAATGCTCTAAGCGCTTGTAGCCTAGCTATCATAGCGTGAAAGAGATGTGTCCCTCTTTGTGAAATTAAGAGTTCAAGTTTCATGGTATGCAAATGTTTAGCTTAAAAAATGAAATAGAGTGTGAGTTAGCTTGGCAAAAAATCTGATGTTATATGTAATATAAACTTGTAACACATTAAAATATAGAAAATGTGCCTCGCAGCAATGCACGGGTAGGAATAGTAGTTCTTGTTAAATTACATGTTAATGATTGTGGCGAAAGATGTATTCACTGGACACCCTGACCCAGCTGCAGTAGTCAACACCATACCCAGACGAGGTAGCAATTTCGAGTGAACTTGCAGGCCGACCCAGCGGCAAGGCGACCGGGGGAAGTAGAACCGACCTGAACAGGATTCAAATTTGAGTGCTTATTGTGGCAAACACCCCGACCCTCTAACCAAGTGGGCTACGTACCTGGGAGCTATATAACATGTTATAGATGTAGAATTCATGAACGGCTACACCAAGAAAACAACCATCAGAAAGGATGGCTTTTTTAAATATATGATAAAATAGAAATTGAAATATATGGAATTGGTACTTAAAACTTGGAAAATTTATATCAGCCAGCAAGGTAAAACTTCAACCCACTTTGGATTTCAATTTAAAAAAAAGTTTTTTTACATATTTCCTCATCCTAAGCTGGCTTATTATGTATTTTCTCAAATAAAAAAAAAACAATTACATATTTCCCCTTCCTAACTCATATATATTACATATTTCCCTTTTCATTAAAATTACTTTTAGAATACCTATTTTATCCTTAATGAACTATGAAATAAATATTTACATATTTTCAAACACACCCATGTATTCAAAAGCTGCTATTCACACAAATGATTCAAAATTTTCAAAGAAAGTAATACTACGGTAAAAAAGCAAATCACTTAGATTTTAACACCTAGGAAAGAGTAAATTGTCATTTTAGTTCCTGAGTTTGTCTAAATTTGTCATTTTGGTTCAAATAGTTTTTTTTCGCCTCTGGGTCCCTGAGTTTTCTATTTTGTTGCAATTTTGATCACATTGCCTAACTCCGTCTAAACCCCAGTTTAACCAGGGGTATTTTTATAATTAACACAAAAAGGTTTCTAATTGCCATTTTAGCCCAAAACCATTTTTACATATTTTTTTTTTCTTTTAATCATTTATATATTACTTTATATAATATAAATAGTTTTTCACCCTTTTTTTATATACAGAAACAATATAATCTGATTATAAAATCTCCCACCCCCTTCCCTCTCTCTAACCCCACCACCGTCACCTCAACCACCACCATCACCTCCACCACACCATCACCATCACCTTCACCTCCACCTTCGGCCACCACTCTCACCATCGTCTTCATCTCCGGTAACCGTCATAATCACCAAACACCATCATTGCCTCACCTAAATCTCACTGTAAGTCTCTTAATTCTCTAGTTGCCGGAAAAATAAAACAAAGTGGTCCGATCTGTACAGTCACTCTCATGTTTTTCTTGAAACCCTAACGTCGTTGTCGGTTCACCGTCAACCTTCATCTACATCGCTACCTCGAACCATCATCGTTTCATCTGCCACTCTCGTTAAATCTCGTCGATTTTTCCTTCGGAAACCGTTGCCGCCATCTCTATTGTGAACCACAACTACCAGAAAGATTTGTTTGGTGTGAAATTTGATTTGTGATTTTAGGGGTTTTGGAGAGTTACATTATGATTGGCTGCAGGTAATGGCTATGTAGTTAATGCGGTAAAATATCGGATATCGGTCAATGACCGATATTTGAGATATCGTTTATCGCGATAGGATATCGGTGGGATATCGGTAATTTTAATATCATGCTAAATTTGTATATATAGGAATCTAACACTAACAATTTAGTATACTCTCCTACCATTAATAAATTAAGCTTTTGCAACTTGCAAAACACTAACAATTGTAGTAAGTAGGAACTTACTAAGACTTAAAACACTAACATTTAACAATAACAACTAACAATTAAGACTTAAAACACTAATAGCAGCAATAAGAAAAAAGACAAATGGTAGAACTAAGAAGAAAGGTATTGATATCAGGAACATCGGTGATATATTGGTCAAATATCGGTCCAATATCGGTCAATATCGCTGATATTATCGGTACCGATATTTTGTACCGATATCTCGGTAGGGGACCGATAACCGATATATCACTGGTATATCGGTTGATATATCGGGATATTAACTGCATAGGGTAATGGTGGTTGTTGCTGTTGAATCGTGAGTTTTTAATGTAAATAAGTTTTGGACTAAAATGGCAAGTTGAAAAGTTTATAATGAAAATTCCAAAAATACCCCTGGTTAAAACTGAGGTTTTAGACCGAGTTATGCAATGTGATCAAAATGACAACAAAATGGAAAACTCAGGGACCCAGAGACGAAAAAAAAACTATTTAGACTAAAATGACAAATTTGAACAAAACTCGGGTACTAAAATGACAATTTACTCCCTGCGAAAAAATCAAAACACATACCCATTGGCCATTACGAACAAATCAAAATCCAAATATAAAAGTTTGTGAATCCTTGTTGGTTGTGAGGAATTTTAAATCCCAATATATAATAAAATAAATATAAGAGAATAGAATTGCAAATCATTGTTGGTCAACGTAAAGTCTGCTAATGTTGCCCAAGTTTGGGAAGAAAAACTTCAAACAAAAATCGATGAATGAAACATGAGACTTGGGAGAGGGTTTAAAAATATGTTTGATTTATATAAAATCCACATAAGCATTAAAAGAAAATAAAAAAAAAGAGAAAAATATGGTAAAACTACACGTTATTAGAACACTAAATTAAAGTTGAGGAAATACTACATGAATTGGGAAAATATGTAATTAATTGATGATATATTAGAAATGAAAAATATGTAAATATTCATTTAATAGTTCATTAAGGGTAAAATAGTCACTCTAAGAATAATTTTAATGAAAAGGGAAAATATGTAATATATATGGGTTAGGGAGAGGAAATACGTAATTGTTTTTTTATTTGGGGAAATATGTAATAAGTCAGCTTATGAGGGAGAAATATGTAAAAAAAAATGATAGATGTAATATGGTCTTGCTAAAAATGATACATGTAAGATCTAAACTTGATACATGTAAAAGGGTCTTGCTAATCCATATAAAGCACATATGTTTACCTTTAAAAAAAAACTAATAAATTCTTCGTACACAATTAGCTCAAGTCCATTATGAGTTTTGGCATGGATAAATGTGGGCTTTTAAGTAGGCCCATGCACTTCTATATTAAAGGGCTCTTTATTTAGCTCTCGATAGGTCTCTTAATGGTTCAGACCTCTTACTTGCTCAGCATGTAATGGTTCAGACTAGTTGTTTCGCGAGCATATGTTTGAATGGTTCAGACATTTGTCTTTGAATGGTTAAATATTATACCGAGTCTGAATGGTTAAGCATTATACTGAGTCAAAATGGTGAAGACCTCTAATCTAAATTGGTCGAACATTTGCCTCTGAACGGTTAAGCATTATACTGGCTGTTAATGGTTCAGATATTATTTATTGGTTCAGCAGTTAATGGTTTAGACCTCTTACTGATTCAGCACATAACCATTCAGAAATTGTCAAACAACACCTAACACAATAAGCATTTAGCTAACGTAACATGTTGTTATTATTATTATTAGCTAAGAAATATGCAAAGTTATAAAAATAGCATCAAATCCTTTTCTTCCTTTTAAAGTATTATTTGAAATCTAATATATTTAATAATTTATTAACTATAAAAGAAAAGGGTCAAAAGAACAAATGGATGTTCGAAAAATGAAGAATCACTTTTGGATTTGGCAATTGAGTGAGTTTGAGGGATTGCAGATTCAAACTTCTCTACCTGCCTTGTAGTTTTATGTCTATATTCAACATGCCTTTAACTAATAAATGGATTTTTATTTAAGTGGTTTGGTCACTAAACTTAAATGCCTGAACAAGTTGATTTTTAAACTATTTGAAAAACAGGTATCAAAAAATAAACAACCATGTGTGATTAAGCTTACTTACATATGTTTATGGTCAAAAATAACAAACCGACACTGATCAAAATCTAGCTACAAAGCGTATAAAATATCACTAGTCGTTTAAATGAAAGTTTATCACTTATAATAAACGTCTCTCGCCGTTAAAAAATAATAATAAACGTCTCTCTAGAGAAAAGAAATTGTTTTTTAATAATCTAAAAAAAAAAGATTAGCATATAGAAAAGATGAAAGCATCAAAATTAATCACAAATAATTATAATGTTCTTTTTTCAACGTGCAAGTGTAACATAGAAATGATTCACGACTTCAATCATACTTCATTTTCCCCTTAAAAATATTTTGCTTTAGCATATCCTTAAATAAATTTGAAAGCAATCTTTAAAGGAGTCCGAGTGAGTTGTATATTTACAATTTTAGAATTTCTTTAATTCAAGGAATTGAATATGTTTCATCTAACTATTCAACATTTCTATTAAACATTCAAATTTAGCTTATTCAATACTTTTTCTAATCCAATACCAAGTTATTCTATAACTAGAGGCAATCAATAAGATGATTACATACATGTAAGTCCCAATATTAATATATAGTTATATCATTTTGGTCGACCTGTATAAATAAAACTAGTTAACTTATATGATTTATCCAAAAATGATGATAAATAATGTATTTAACAAGAACCCCTTATAATATTCCAAAAACATCATATAGTTATGCTAATATTACTATACCGACTATATAAAACATTAACAAATTACGCTTTCATGAATACCAACCTATCCGACATATTTTTATATACATACAAAGTACAATTGTGAAAGTATTGAAGTACTAAACATTGTTAATTAAAATTTTAAAATGTGTTTATAATCCACAATCATATAAATTTTTAGTTTTTAGTTTGGATAGCATTATAAACTTGAGAATGAAGGTAAGAATGTTTCTGTTAAAAGATTATGATTCCACAAAGCTTCCTATTGGCGAAACCATCGCCTATGCCTATAAATGCTAGCTCTTATGTATGCTTCTTTTCATCATCCATTGTATTATCTTCCCAGCTATTCTCATCTCATTTGATTTTCTTTTTCTTTTGTGTCCGTTTGTTCTTCTTACGCTACTTTATTATTATTATTGAAAAAAATAAAAACTATAACGTTTGAACACGATCATCCATTGAGTCTCATAGACTTGTGGGCGGAACAACTGCGACGTGAAGAAGAGTCAAAAGAAGATGAGGAGGAGAATGATGATGCTTTAATTGCAAAACAAGATTTCCAATGTTTGTGTTTCCAGTGTGGGGAAGAAATCAATTGGTATCATAGGTATTATTACTCTTGTTGTCAGTGTAGTGATTACTCTATTCATAAATTTTGTGCGGAGCTTCCAGAAAGAGTTGAAGACTTTTGTGAGGTTGGTCATACTCTTGACTTCACCCAATGCCGCTACTATAGGGGTTTCACGTGCAATGTTTGTGGTAGATCTCAAATGTCTAGAGAGTTGTGTTATCATTGTCATTTATGTAATTTTTATGTTGATGTAAATTGTGTTACGACAAGACTACAAAAAACATCATCCACCATCCTAGCCATAAACACCCACTAACTTGCATCTCAAAATATCTTTTAGACATATGTAATGCATGCGGGAAGAAACAAAAAGGGATCTTCTATCATTGCTCCGTTTGCCACTGGGCTAAATTTATACACAGTCGTTGTGCTTTTCTGCCACAAAAGTTGCAAATCCAACATACTACAAATGATGTCTTCTCCCATATTCATCATCTCACCCTTGCTTATTCCTTTCCTGATGAGGAGCAAAGATCTAAAAACTGGCCACTGTGTAGGGTATGTCATCAATATTTTGTTAATTCAAATCTTTGGATATATAAATGTGAGAAATGCAGATACTATACCCATCTGGATTTTGCAACATCAAGAAACGAGCCATTCATGTCTATCCTTACATCTCCAGGTAGGTAGATCTCCCTACCTAATATGTTAATGGTTTTTTTTCTATATATGTTATTGGTTTATGTTCATTTAGCATTAGAATGATGTTTTCTACAGGTACAGGCAAAACCAGTAAAAACTATGAAAATGATGAACATCCTGGTCTACTTCATCTTCCATTTCCCGATCCATCTTATAGCATACTAAAACACCTGTTTTTCAAGGAAAAAGGATTAAGTACGTTAGAATTTTCTAATAAGATCACCTACAAAGCACAAGGTATTATTCATAAACATCCACTAATTCTAAAGGATATCACAATCCCCACGTATACAAGAATAAAATCAATAGCCTATCATGACCCAATGAAGAGGATTCAACTTTTGTGTAACGGGTGTTTAAGACCAATAATGAGTGGGCCTATTTACGTGTGTGCTAATGAGGAGGAGGAGCATTGCAACTTCGTCCTCCACGAGTGGTGCTCTCGACTACCTACTGAACTAAAAGACCACTTTCATCACCCACAACATACCTTGATTCTCCATTCAAAAACCCCTGGTAAACAGTTTTTCGGGGTTTTCAAATGTGGTATTTGCACATTTCCTTGCAACGGATTTGTCTACTATTGTGAGGAATGCAATTACTACATTGATGTTAAATGTGCCTTCTTACCTAAAGAAATCACTCATGCTTCTCACCCAAATCACCTTCTTTCAAGAGTTAATCGGACAAGCTACGTGTTGTGTCGTATGTGTGACGATGAGATTTTGGAGGACATTTTCTTCAGGTGCCATGATTGTAATATCTCTCTACACTCCAATTGTGCTTTGTTAATACCGGAGACTACTGCGCACAAGTGCGACAAACATCCTATGAAGCTGAGTTACTTTCCCATTGAGAACCATAAGAGTGATTATTTTTGTGAAATTTGCGAGCAGAGTCTTAATCATGAATCTTCATTCTATCATTGTCATGAGTGTATGCAGTCTATACATACAGCTTGTGCTCCGTCAATACTTCAGTATGAAACATATACGACGACGGGAGAGTGGTTCTATGATACGAGCAATGCCATTAACGAATTTGTAAATGTGAAGTTTGGGGGCACATATGAGAATACTAAAGTGCATCCACACCCCCTTTCATTCGTTCAAGGGATTGAAGACGATGGTGCATGTAGTGATTGTCACAGAGATCTCCAGTATAATATGATCTTTAAGTGTTTAAATTGTAAATTTGCAGTTCATTACGAGTGTTGTGAACGTATGAGTAACTGATATATAAAATATGTTTGTTCTTGCGTTTCCTGTTTTGTTCTATTTTAAGTGTTCAGTTTTGCAATTCATTTTTGTTTAAGTTAATTATCCCAGTTCCTTTGGGGTGTGCTGGGTGGGTAATTAAATGAAAAACATACCTGAATGATGGCCTACAATTCAATATCAAGATTCAGTGTTGTTGATTGCATTTTCAGGTACTTTATTATTGATTTTGCATAACAAAGATTATGTGTGACCATAAATGATTGAATTTGATGATAATACATGGGGAAACAACTTGATTTATTGGCTGAATTAAACGAATTTTGACCTCTTTAAATTGTATTCAACATATGCATACTACATGCTCGACAAAATGTCTGTGTGATTTCAACGCAGAATGTTGCTTATGCTTCGTTACGTATATATTGTTCTAGCTCCCCTGATCATTTTGTGTTCTGCCATTGCTCTTATGAGCAATCCATTGGCTCAAAATAAAAATGAAAGAAGTATACACATGCTTCTGTTAGTTTTGGTCATATAACATTGAAGGGCAATCATAATATATGCACTGATGGAGTTCATTAAATTAAGTATACTTATGCTTGGAAGATAATAACAAAAGTAATAAATCATGAAAGCATGCGCACAGTTGAATTAACTTTCTTGTTCATGTCTATTGTAACTGTGGGCGTATTGATGATGTGTATAAAGTGTTCGATTAAAGTCTTGAGAGAAATGTTGTTTCCTACAATGTAACATTGGATGGGTTTATTAAGACTCGGGAGATTGAACGTGCTCGTCAACTGTTTGATGAAATGCCTATAAGTTTCAGGGATGCGACAACTTGGGATACGATGCACAAACAAAACACTACAACAAGTGTTTGAGTCTATATGATCAAATGCTTGTTCTAAGTGTTCTCACGATGTGTCATTAGCTTCTGTTCTCTCGGCTTGTGCACAAATGGGAAAACTGAAAAAAAAAGGGAAACAAGTGAATGATCATATCAGACGTCAGTAGGATTCATATAGATTATTTCTTGTGTACCGCATTAGTGGACTTCTACTTGAAATGTGGGTGCATAGAAACCGCTAGAGGTATATTTGAATCTACCCTGATAAAAATCTATTCATGCAATGCTTGTTGGGTTAGCTATGCACGGTTGTGGAGAAATGCTACTAAATCATTTCTCCAAAAATGGTTAAGAACAGAGTTAAACCGGACAGGGTGACCTATCTTGGTGTGTTGGTGGGTTGCAGCCATGCTGGTCTTACTAACGAAGCAAGATGACTTTTTGCAGAGATGGGGTCGGTTTATGGAGTTCCTAAAGAGCTCAAACATTACGGGTGCATGGCAGATCTACTTGCGCGTGCCGGTTTGCTCAAAGAAGCAATGGACATGATCGAGAGTATGCCAATGTTGGGTAATGTTTTGAATGGGGGAGTTTTCTTGGAGGGCGTAGACTCCATAGGCATGTTGAGGTTGCAGAGAAAGCTGTTCCGCTTATTATGGAGATAAGTCCTGAAGATGGTGGAGTTTATTCGACAATGGCTGACATTTATGCAAATGCAATTTTGGGGTCCATTAATGATCTTGATTCTCTTATTTTTCAACAAGTACTAGTTATGTAAATCCTAAATGATAAACTCCTTAAATCTTATCACATTGTTATGTCGTCACTAATTAAAGTTATATTTCTTCTTCCTGTAAAGCTATATGCTTATTTGTATAAGATAATATCTTACTCTAAAAAATCCAATATTTTACACTAAAAAAGGTTTTGGAAATTTTCTTTAACGTGTACCGTACAATAAGTTATACAGCACAATAACGAACATTAAAATGATCCCATCTAGCTAGGTGATGGCAATCACGGCAGTGTTCCCGCCCAACCCGCGCTGTCACGCCTTCCCCCTTACTATAATAAGGAGATATGAACTATAATAGGAGATATGACTTAGTTACCCACTTTAGATTTCAATATTAAGGAATGGTAACCTTAAACATGTGGAAGGGTCTTGCTAGCTAATCCATGTAAAGCCCATACAGGACGTGTCGAAGGTCTCGCTAATAAAACAATACATTCCTCGTACACAATTAGCTTAAGTCCATTATGGGTCCTGGGCCTTGTGGTGGGTTGGATCGATATGGGCTTTTGGGCCCATGAGTTTCTGGTAGACAATTAGATAACGAAAGTTATTAGCCTGGTATTGAGATGGGCATAATCGGGTTTTATTATTACCCGGAACCGGTTCCAACCCGGACCCGGTTCTGCTTGGATGTCATTGGAACTAGGTATGGTGTGGAACCGGGTCCAGTTCCTACCCGGGTTCACACCCAAGAATATGGAACCGTGTAGAACCGGGTACGGGTATTATGGAACCGGGTATGGTGTGGAACCGGGTATGATGCGGAACCGGTTTCTGATAGTATTGGGAACCGGTTACTGACAGTCAAACCTGCCATTTTACTGTTCAGAACCGGTTCCTGACAGTCAAACCTGCCATTTTACTGTTGGGAACCGGTTCCTGACAGTCAAACCTGCCATTTACTGTTCAGAACCGGTTCCTGATGAATGTTACCGTTGGAACCGGTTCCTGATAAATGTTACCATTGGAAACCAGTTCCTGATGAAAAAATCGGTTTTTTTTGTATATAAACCCCTTCCTACTTACCATTTCTAAACTTAACACTCACCATCATCAACTTACAAAATCAATCAACTTCTAAGTTCTTGCAAAATACCTATGGCATGCATCGACGAAGTTGTTACGGTCATAGAGACGAAAAGAAACCCAGCTATATGGAAGAATTTTGATCTCTGTTTAATGTCCGACAGCCACGAGATGGCTAGATGCAAAGATTGTGGAAATTTATGAAGGCCGCAGCCAACTCAACCCTTAAGAAACACACTGAGCGGCATTGCCCATTGACGAAGGCAAAGAAAAATGAGACGGGAGAAGGTTCCGGCACCGGTTCTTCAAATGTTTGATGTAACCCGTTTGGTTTGGTGTTTTTAATAAAATTTGTGTAATGTTTCTTTCTACTGTGTTTGTTATGTTTGATTTATATTATTAGTTACATTGATAAATAAAAATAGTAACAATAATCAGTTAAAATTAAAAAACAAATTAATCGGTACAATATATATAAAAATTTTAACCGGTTACAAAAAAAATAAAAAATTACTCAGAACCGGTTCCAGTAAGATTTTATTTCTTTGATCGTTTACTAGCGGCAGGTGCAACACTTTCCGATGAGTTTCTCTTATGTCACACCCGACCCGCAGCGGAATAAGAGTCGGGGCATAATTGGGTTATCACCAAAGCTCATGATGTTTACTAATATGTTTCATATTTATTAAATTCAAATTACATCTCAAAGTTCCAAGTCAAATTCATACAATACAAGGAAAGGAAAAATTAACTAAAACAATCCAAAATCTAAGCTGGTTTATTCTTCTAGGCCGCCCTATATGTTTCTTGCTTCAACTTGATCACCTGTATCATGTGTAAAAATGGGGAATTTTTGGTTAACAAAAGTTGGCGAGTGAACCTTGTTAAAAACATTTGTCCTTGATTCATTATTGTAATTAATATAGGAAAATTGTGCAACAATCATATATGAACCAATGTATATAAACATAACGATCACAAACCACCTTGCTTAAGTAAATAATAAGAATGACAATGTATATGTTGGCAACGTCCCGTTCACACTCATAGGTAATGGGGAACGGACGGCCTATGCTAATGTATGTGAGATCAAGGCTCAATCAAACGGAGCCGATCTTATGTTGGCAACGCCTGGTTCACGCTCATAGGTAATGGGGAACAGCTCACGCTCATAGGTAATGGAGAGCGGCGGCCTATGAAATGTATGTACCGAAATGATAAATTAAATCTAAACTTCAACCACACAAACAACTGATACATATTGAATACACATGATCATGAACATGATGGATGCACAAGTGTTTAACTATAATAAATAAATAGCGACACATGATACACCCCAAAATGTGATTAAAACGGGGAATTTGTAGAGATTCACTCACCTTAGGTGCGTTTGTTTGAATGTGTTGAATGCGCATGAGTTTAGAGGATTGATCGACGAGAGATAACTAACCTAATTAATAACGAAAAGGTACGGTAAGTATGTGTATTTTATTAACTATTTTAATAGGATTTTTGGATATATTTTTGTGAGTTTAAGGCTACTTTCTAACTTTAAAAACGTTATTTTTAAGTATTTTTAATTGATTTTTAAATTAAATAAATAAATAAAAATAAAAAAATTTTGACTTTTGACCGTTGACCAATGACCGTTGACCGTTGACCGGTCGATTATATATGCGCGCTGGGTGAGACTCGAACCCGTGACCTCCCGTACGCGTGCACGCAGCTCTACCAACTGAGCTACGTGTCTAACCCGAAATAATTCTTTTTTTAATTATACTTATATACTGTTTAGATTTTTCCAGAAATTATTTATTTTTTAAAAAGGATTTTAAATGCATCGAACCGGTGCTGACCACAGGTCTCGAACCCGGGACCTGTGGGTTACCGTGCACACAGTCCACCGCTGGACTGTGTGTCTAACCTGGTTAATAATCCGGTTTTTATTATACTTAACATAATTTTGAGAGTTAACCCGGTTCGGTTAAAAAGGCAATTTTTTTTTATTTCAAGAGAGTAAGGTTGGGACAGGATTCGAACTCGCGTCGTATGTGTTTTTGTTCGCACACAGTCCACCGCTGGACTGTGTGTCTAACCCGTTCATAAACTGATTTTAATTAAACTTATATTATAACCCGCCTTCGTCTTCTTCGTTAAACTTTACCCAGAAAAACAAAGTCCGACTGTTTTGACTGATTTGCCTAATTTGATTTTCAAACATTATAAGTAATTGAAAGGTAATGAATGGAGAGAGTTTGGGGGAAAGGAGGTACCGATCCGTGTCTTTCACAGAACTCCGGCAGAGGTCCGTCGGCTCTGATAGTGAACTTCGGCTGTTAGAATTAATTAACAGTTCTGTTCGGTTAGTTATGAAATTGAGGTACTTAAACAAAGATTAACAGAAGTTTGAATGTTCCTACCGGCTCTCAGCGTGATTCTGAAAGTTTCAGAAGTTTTCCGGCGAAGGCAGGAATTCCGACAACGTCGTCTGGGATTGATTCTGGATGGTGGATTTGTGTTAGTAGCAATCTAACAATGGATTGAAACAGAAAGAGTCGAGGGAATTACCGTGTGGATGTGAGTCTCGGTTTTCCGGCGACTTGCAGATATTTTCCGGCGAGTGAAATTACGTCGAGAATTTGTGCGATTTTGAGCGAAAGGGCTACCAGTGAGTTGTGGGTGGATTTATAGGGAAGAATCGAGACGCATGGGGTCGGATTTCAGTCTTGATTCAAAGTCAGCCGTTCTCCGGCGGTTACGACTGGTGTTGCGGGTTCAGACGTCGGTTATAACCGTCGTCAAGTTAATTCTTCGGTTAAATTGGAAGAAACCGTTAATTATCGACGTAATCGTCGGGATTTCCGACGACTGCAAAATTGGGCGCGACTTGACTGGATTTGATTTCCGAGATTCATTATTTCAATTAATTGTTTCGGTATCTTAACAAAAACCCAAAGTGGCGGAGTGGTTGGATGAGTGAATGTTAAGACTTGTGGATTTCCGGCTGACCCGGGTTCGACTCCCAGCAGCCGGATTTTCTTTTTAATTAATTTTCTTTTACTTTTTAACAATTAAAATTTATATCTTCTAATTTGTTTATTAGTTATGTATCGTTTAAAATTAAAATAGGTCATAAATAAACCACAAAAGTTTAAAACTGATTGTTCGGTTAATAAACGAAGCGGGTTTTGAAAAACCGTTTTTCGACGGATGTTACATCTTACGTGCGGGTACCTCGGTACAATCGTCGTCCGAATCGTTAGTCTCCACTTCTTCGTCTTCCTCTTCGTCAACAATTTTATGCTCTAACTCAACTTCATCTTCTAGACCAATTTTATGTTGAACACGATCAACGGCATCCAAATGGTCCTTTAAGCATATTGCTATCTCTAGCGATTCCGGAGTTAGTCTTGTTCTTCTAATTGACAAAACCCTGCCACTAAGAGAAAACACACTTTCCGAAACTACCGTAGAAGCTTGGACCGTTAGTATATCACGAGCCATGGTGGCTAGAATCAGGTATTCGGATTCTTTCGATTTCCACCATGCCAAAACATCAAATTTCCTATACTCCTCGGTGGTCATAGTAAGCGAATACTGATTTTTTTATATCTCCCAAGTTCACTTGTTGGTTCACTACCCCTTTGTTGTCTAGCGGTCTCGTCTCTAACGACATTCAACATGGTTATAAGTGGATCCCCGCTTGTTTCATCGTTAGAGGCCGTGGACCGAGACTCAAACAAATTTGTATGACTTTTCACCATATTTTTTAAAATAATGATCATACACTCATTGAATATTTTTTTTGTTTTTGCTTTTAAAGTTGGATCCTCCTCATGCATATCCAACTCGTCATAAATTTCATCAATTAAAGCTTCAACACCCGGTACGTTTAAAGCTGGATTTAAAGCGGTGACACATAGAAAAACGGGTGGTAATTCTAAAAAATATTTTTAAAATTTTTGAATCATTGGTCTCGTCATATTCCTTAACATGTCACTAGAATTTTCAAACTTTTTAAAATTAGTTGTTATCAAATACAATTGGTCCACAACTTTAGAACTAGTAGGATAATAAACACCGGAAATCAAAGTACTTGTAGTTTTAAAAACTTGTACAAAAGTACTTAGGTTATTAATATTTTCCCAAGCCGTGTCGGAAAAGGGGACGACTAGGTACTCATCACTTAAAGTTGTATGAAAAGATTTTAAAGTGCCCATTTGCTTTATAGCCATTTCAAACATATGACAAGTTGAATTCCAACGAGTCGGTATATCCCAATTCGGTCCAATAATTTTTTGGTTGACATCTTTACAAAGTTTTTTATATTCTTGATATCTTTCTTTTCCACTTTTGAAAACATCTTGGAGCATAGCTCTAAATGCTATAATAAAATCCGATACAAATTGATCTTTTAAACCGGTTTGCACTACTAAGTTAATAATATATGCAACACATCGTGTGTGGAAAAAAACACCATCAAGTATTGGTTTGTACTTCAACTTTAATTTTTCAATCGCCGTTGTGTTGTTTGAAGCGTTATCAAAGGATATTGAAAAAATTTTATCTTCTAAACCATATTTAATTATTGTGTCATTTATAATTTTATAAATATTTTCTCCCGTATGAGGATAAGAAAACTCGTCAAACGCAATCGTATGCTTCATCATTTGCCATGTATCGGGACCAACCCAATGAGCGGTGACACATATGTACGATTCCGGTAAACCATGTGGAGCCGACCACACATCACTAGTTAGGTTTACACTAGTTTTTAAATTCTTAAAAAAAACAATTAAATCTTTTTTGCATTTTCCCATAAACTTAAACAAAGAAGTTTTAAAGTGCGACGACTTACATGTTTATAGCGAGGTTGTAGCGTCTCCCGAATAAGATTAGTAAGATCGGGGTCGTCGAAGTGTCCTTCTAGAACTACATTTCCGGGTACTGATGGAACCGGGTATTAGTGAAACCGGGTACGGGTAGGAACCGGGTACGACCCGATTCAAATGGTAAAATTGTGGAACCGGGTTGGAACCAACGGGTATTTTGAACCCGGAACCGGTTCTACTTAATGTCGGGTAGGAACTGAAACCGGGTCCAGTTCGGTTCTACCGGTTCGGGTTCGAAACCGGTTTTTATGCCCATCTCTAGCCTGGTAGGTGTATTGATAGTACATTCAACATGTTTAACTATAAATTATCCGTAGGGTTATATCCCTGTCAAAAAGAAAGATGCAAAGTTGTAAAAATAGCAGCAACTCATTTTCTTAGTTGCTGCTATTTTTACAACTTTGCATCTTTCTTTTTGACAGGGATATAACCCTACGGATAATTTATAGTTAAACATGTTGAATGTACTATCAATACACCTACCAGGCTAGAGATGGGCATAAAAACCGGTTTCGAACCCGAACCGGTAGAACCGAACTGGACCCGGTTTCAGTTCCTACCCGACATTAAGTAGAACCGGTTCCGGGTTCAAAATACCCGTTGGTTCCAACCCGGTTCCACAATTTTACCATTTGAATCGGGTCGTACCCGGTTCCTACCCGTACCCGGTTTCACTAATACCCGGTTCCATCAGTACCCGGAAATGTAGTTCTAGAAGGACACTTCGACGACCCCGATCTTACTAATCTTATTCGGGAGACGCTACAACCTCGCTATAAACATGTAAGTCGTCGCACTTTAAAACTTCTTTGTTTAAGTTTATGGGAAAATGCAAAAAAGATTTAATTGTTTTTTTAAGAATTTAAAAACTAGTGTGAAAGGTAAAATAATAAGTATATTTAAAGGAGAAAGGTAAATACATCACAAAAGAAACAAATGGTTGTATTTTTTTCCCATGGCATTATAGCTTAGGTGTTGGGTTCGATTCCCATAAAGAGGTTTTTTTTTAAATTTATTTGATTTCCTCTTCAATTGGTGTATAGACATTATTTCCTAGTGGAGATGGATATGATCCGATGGTTCCGCTGATGACACGAGTGGTCTGTCTGTGATCCAAATTTTCCGTTAAAAAAACCAAGAATCGATTGTAAATTCAAACATGTGAAACACGTAATTTGTAGATGCCTAGTTAGATATTTATTTATTCATTTAAATGCCATCTCAACGAATAGGTTTAAAAGAAAAAAACTATTAGTGAGATAGAAGAACATTTAGTAATGTCATCTATTATTGTTTTGATGAAATACTTAGATCATGAATATTACCATCAAATAACCATGAAAGAAACGATTAGTTGTTATCAAATTACGATAAAAGAAACGATCAGGTGTTATATTTGTTGAGTTGTGAATAGGGGCGGACCTAGTGTATAACAAGGGGCAACCCCCGCTACGGCTTGGCGCTCCGGCGGTAGTGTAAATTTTTGAAAAATTTAACGTTTTTTCGATTTCGTTACCGCTTTTTATAAAACGTTACCGTTTGGCGGATTTTCTAGATTCGTAGGACCTCAGTTAGGTTCCACAGCTGCCCGATTGAGCGTAATTCGTAAACAATGACAAAATGAATCACAATGAAGTGATATGCTTTGGCTCATATGGATTTTGAGCCTAAATGACAAGTCGGTTTATAAACAAATTGTAAAGCAAGTAACTTGACAAGTATGCAACATGTGAGATTAATCTAATAATCTTCCCAACATGTAATTGTAAACTTAACACTAATAAGAATAATAAGATGTCTCTAGTTCCGTGCTTGGCATACTTTCTTGACTTCATATCTTTTCTTGTGAGATTATTATTTTTTATCTAGGATTGGCTTATTCTATTATTTATGTGAACATATGTACGGGTGAAGTTTAAATGCAAGTTTATCACTTATGTTAATGTGTGACACTACACCCGACAACTCAAGGATGCCAATGTGCAATTGATACCGACTTATGAAGAAGAAACAAACTATTTTTATTAAAGAGAATGAAATGCTCGTTAATACGGTATAATTGTTTTTTATTAAATTAATATTATCGTTCTAAAAATTAAGAAAAATATAGCAATAGCCTACTCAAATTAAAGAGAATGAAATGCTCGTTGATACGGTGTTTTTTTTAAATATTATCCTATGAAAGAAGTTATAGCCGTTTGAACATCATGGGGAAGTGAGTGTATGAGTCAACAATATTGAATTTACATATTTTGCCCTTTATCCCGCTCGTTTCCCTTGTTTTTTGTGACCTGAAGTCTACATTTGGAGATTGCTTATTCTCAACATTCGATCATGCAAATTGGCGGTTCAAATTGTCTCCTACGTTTTGTACGCTAAGATTGTCTTGAACAGTAACCTTTGCCAATATATCATAAACTAGAAATTGAAATCTATGCAATCGATACTTAAATATTAACACCACAAAACATATTGGGCCCTCTTTTTCAAAAATTAAAACCTTGTAACTTATAACTTATTGGTTCAAATAAAAATGATTGATCCATTAACCAAATACATAATGGTAACAACAATATCTAACATCATTTAAAAAAAAGAAACAAGTGCGACGATAGCAACAAACGAGACCAGTCCCAGTCCACTGGTCACCGCTATACCAACGGCAGTTGAACACCATTCGTCCGCCACCACGAGCCTCCGTCGACCACCACGAACCTCACGATATGTTTATTTGTTCCACTTCCTGATTCCTACTAGGGGTGTTCACGTTCCATTTCCTTGATTCCTACTAGGGGTGTTTACGGTCCGGTTTTTAGGTCAAGCTGGAAACCAAACCGTCGAAAACTAGAACCATACTGAACGGTTTGGCTATGGTGTGGTTTCAGGTTAGGCCTTTTATAATTGAGATTTGACACTAAAATTGAAAGTATGTAATTGAGGTTTAATACCGGAATTTAAACACATCAAAATAGTAATAGTTTGCAAACTACTTGCACAAAATCCAAAATGTATTGACTTTTCAAGATGGTTAAAATATATCAGAGTGTATATTTTCACACTACAATTAGTATATTTGTATATTTTTAAGTCTCTTCCCGTTTTAGCCATACTTACTAATTACGATTAGTAGTTACTTTGCTCAATTAGGTGTTGTTTGTTTTTTCTGAGGTAAAACTTCTGCAGTTTGCGGACCACATCTGCAGACACCTGTAGCAGAAGAGGTGGACCAAATGTCTGCAGAGTGTAACAAAAAGAGTGTTTAATTCACCTCTTTTTAAAATCCACATCTACATCTGCAGACTATCTTCCTTGCCAAAACCCTAATTCCTACAACCACCTCTCCACCCAACCCACCATCGTATCCAGCGGGCTTCCGGCCAGCTGTTTCTCCGGCCACACCCAAAAAATCCCTCACCCATCTTCTCCGGCGGGTTTACCGGCAAACCCAATCTTCCACTAAACCCCCCTCCCTTATCCTTACTTAACTGAAAGGCCGGCCACTACTGCGATGGTGGCGGCACACGGCGGCGAGAACGCGGGAAAGAGAGAGGGAGAGACGAAAGAGAGAGAAGAGAGAGAGACGACAGGACCGTCTTTCCAGCAACCGTCGATTGTGGCGGCTTCGGTGGGGTGCTCGGCGTTGATTCGGTTCGGTTTCAAGGTTCAGGTCGATATGGGTGAATGTGGGGGTGGAGGTGGTGGCGGAGATGTGGTGGTGGAGGTGATGCAGAGAAGAGGAGAGATGAGTCTGTGTTTTGAAATGGCAGAGAAGAGGAGAGAAGAGGTTTGAAGACATGAGTCCACATCTGCTCGAAGAAGAGGTCTCGCATACCTTTTTAGTAAAAGCTCTTCCAAAAAACAAACACGCTTCAGACCCAAAGATATGCGCGTGTCTGCGCGACACATACATAAGTGGCCAGAAAAGCTTTTCTTCAAAAAAACAAACACCACCTTAGTCAGTTGGGGTTTGGATTTAGAAACCACACGTGAACGTTGAGATTGGGCTTAGCCCAATTTACTTTAAATAAATAAAAACGTAAATATAATAAAATCATATGGCCCAGCCCGATCATATACGTCCAGAAGGTTTTGGTATGAACCACGAATTAACCCCTTCATTATCGAAGTTTTGAAACTGACTGACCGAAAGTTTATAAAAAAACTGACCATGAAACCAAATTGATGAGCGGTTTAGACAGCTTCACGGTTTAAACCGAACCGTGAAGGCGTGAACACCCATAATTCCTAAAATTTAGCCCTGATTGTCAATTTTTAATTGTTAAAATTGAGTGTTTTGTTAAGCCCTAAATTGAGTGTTTTGTTAAATGTCGAGCACTAAATTGGGTGTTTTGTTGAATGTTGAACCCTAAATTGGGATTTTTGTTTAATGTTGAGCCCTAATTTATTAATTGTTAGAAATACGTGTTTTGTTGAGCCCTACTTTGAGTGTTTTGTTGAATGTTGAGCGATAATTGAGTAATTGTTAATAGCTATCAAGCACGAAATCTTAGAGAGTATAAACTGGAAAGAGGTAATCAAACCATTTGCTATCAAGAATGCTATGAGAGCTTCATGAATCATCGTTTAGCTATTACGGTATGTTATTTTAATACTATGATTTTCTGTGTTTATTGCTATAACGTTAATCGTTGTTTAAAAAATTAGTTTACATAATTAGTTAGGGCCTAAAAGGTTTTTTTCAGCTTGTATAAGGAACTTGAATCCTGAGAACTGGGGCTCTGCTTAAAACTTGGAAAATTTATTTAATTATGTTTGTGAAACTTCAACCCACTTTGGCTTTCAATTTTAAAAAAGTGGTGTGAGTAAGATCTAAACTTGATGCATGTAGGGCCTTGCTAATCCAGACATAAAAAGCACAGATGTTTACATTTTAAAAACCTAAGAAATTTTGTTGTACACAATCAGCTCAAGTGATCGAAGTGGATTTTAGGCCCATATAATTCTACTTCTTATCACAATTAGAGCATTCGCAATTAGTGTTGGTATATACTAGGTTAACCTCGTGTATTATACAAGTTGATTAAATATTTTTTTATATATTAATTAATAAAGAAGTTACATTTTTAAAAACCCGTGTATTACATCAGTTAACATACAGTCGTCAAGATACATTTTTGAGATAAATGAACTTTGATGTACTATTTACATATTATAACATTTTACTATGTTTTTTTAATTTATTTCTTATTAGATTATTATTAGATTATAAATTTGTGTATTATAAAAGTTATAACATTTTATTATGATTTTTTTAATTTATTTCTTATTAATAGGTTAGAAACGTGTGTATCATCAGTAAAATACTAAATAGTTATTATTAATAAGTGAAATAAATAATAGAAATTGTTAATAAAAGAATAAACTAAAAAAAAGATGTCTCGAATGACGCATGTCTCTCATTAATTTAATTTATTATAAAAAAAATATAGATATCATGTCCTTAAATTATAATGGGAAAAAATAAGGTTTGAATAAAAAAGGGCTACATCTAGTTTCTTAAACCTTATCTTTATCCATAAAATTATATAGAAATAAAAAATAGAACTTTTTTTCTCTTTAACCGCAAATTTCTTTTATACCTTAATTCCACTTTTACCTTGCACTTGCAATGATTTGAAGGACACCATACCACTAGACCACTAAGATTTTAACCATTAATCATAAAATTATAAGGTTAAGGAATGAGATGCGGAAGACTTTTAGAAAATGAACATTTCTTTTATGGAATGATGGGTTTTAATAAAATTATACCGATAAAGAAAAGAAACCTATTTTGAATACTTTTAGCATTTAGCTAACGGAACGTAGTGTTATTACTTGCAATTATATATCTCTCTATAAACCGAAGCGTGTAATAAAATGAGAGAAAAAAGGTGTATGATATTAACAATATATGGGTATAGTATTAAAGAAAAAAGGTAAAAGAAACAAATGGATGTTACAAGAATCCCATTTGGATTTGGTGGAGTGAGTTTGAGGGATTGGAGATTCAATCATGTTGTACTTGCCTTGTTGTGGTTATATGCCTTTATTCAAAGTGCCTAAACCTAAAGCTTAATGTGTATATTACACAGATGTTCTCCATAGTTTAGGGAATATTACAGGTTGGTCTCTAAACTTTAAATTTATTAGATTTTGTTTTCATTGGCATCGTTTACATGCTTGCTTTTAAGATGGTCCATGTGCTTGTTAGTGCCATTAAATTTTAAATCAGATAATCGGTTTGATAATTTAAAAACTACCCTTTAACCCTTTTGACTATTTTACTCTTTAGATATTACAAGTTAGTTATTATTATTGTTATGAATTTGAGTGTTCATTCATTACGACTAAAATAAGATTATTACGACTAAAAATGGTACATGTCAGATCTAAACTTGATACATGTAAAAGGGTCTTGCTAATCCACATAAAGCAGATATGTTTATATTTAAAAAAAAAAAAACCTAATAAATTCTCGTACACAATTAGCTCAAGTCCATTAGGGGTTTCGGCATGGAGATGTGGCTTTTTAAGTAGGCCCATGCACTACTATACTAATAAGGGGTTGTTTGTTTAGCTCTTAATAAGTCACTTAATGGTTCGACAATGGTTCAACACTTAATGGTTCAGACTGTTTGTTTCGCGAGCAGATGTCTGAATGGTTCAGACATTTGTCTTTGAATGGTTAAACATTATACTGAGTCTGAATGGTTAAGACATCTAATCTAAATTGGTCAGACATTTGCCTTTGGACGGTTAAGCATTATACTGGCTCTTAATGGTTTTTACTGGTTCAACACATAATGGTTCAGACCTCTTACTAGTTCAGCACTTAACCATTCAGAATTTGCAAAACAGCCCCTAACGCTGTACACAATTAGCATTTAGCTAACGCAAAGTGTTGTTATTATTATTAGCTGTGAAAGATGCAAAGTTATAAAAATAGAATCAAATCCTTTTCTTCCTTTCAAAGTATTATTTGAAATCTAATATATTTAATAATATATTAAATATAAAAGAAAAGGGTAAAAGAACAAATGGATGTTAGAAGAATGAAGAATCGCTTTTGGTTTTGGCCGTTGAGTGAGTTTGAGGGATTACAGATTCAAACCTGTCAAACACAATTCATACCTATCTTGTTGTAGTTTTATGTCTATATTCAAAATGCCTTTAACTAATAAATAGATGTTTTATTTAAGTGGTATGGTCCCTAAACTTAATTGCCTGAACAAGTTGATTTTTAAACTATTTGAAAAACAGGTTAATCGAAAAATAAGCAACCATGTGTGATTAAGCTTCCCTAAATATGTTTATGTTCAAAAATAACAAACCAACACCGATCAAAAGCTAGCTACGAAACGTATAAAATATCACTAGTCGTTTAAATGAAAGTTTATCAGTTATAATAAACGTCTCTCTAGAGAAAAGAAACTGTTTTTAATAACTAAAAATAAAAGAAAAGATTAGCATCTAGAAAAGATTAAAGCACTAAAATTAATCTCAAATAGTTATAACATTTTTTTCTTCCACGTACAAGTGTAATATATAAATGATTCATGACTTCAATCATACTTCATTTTCCTTTAAAAAAATCTTGCTTTAGCATATCCTTAAACGGATTTGAAAGCAATCCTTAAAGGAACTTGAGTGAGTTGTATATTTACAATTTGAGAATTTCTTTAATTTCAGGAAAATGAATATGTTTCATCTAACTATTCAGCATTTTTATTAAACATTCATATTTAGCTATTCAATACTTTTGTATTAACGTAATCCACATACCAAGTTAGTATATAACTAGAGGCATATTCGATGAATAAGATGAATTACATACATGTAATTCCCAGTAATAATATATAACTATATCATTTTGGTCGATCTGTATCAAACTAGTTAACTAGATAATATAAAAACTAAAATACATAACAACATACATGAATATTTCCTCTGTTATTAATGTAGTAAGCATATATGATTGTAAGTAGGGCTGTAAACGAACCAAATGTTTAGCGAATAGTTCGTGAACCGTTCGGTGGGAAACTCGTTTATGTTCTTTCGTTTGGTAAACGAACAAACATAAACAAGAAATTTTGTTGGATTAGTTAAATGAACGAACATGAACATAGGTCTCGTTCGTTCAATTGTGTTCGTGAACGTTCGGTAAGGTGTTCGTGAACATTTGTTCATTTGGGTTCGTTTATGTTCGTATGCTTGTGTTTTAATTAAAGATTTTTGTACTTTCATATATTTTATCTATACTTATTATAATTATTAAACTCATATTTATTTTATTACCCTAATAATTAAATTAGAAAAACCCTGTTTCACCTTGTTTATGTACAATTTCCCTGTCATTTCTCGTTATTTACATCAACGAATATGATCTACCTTCGTTCCACAATAAGGGATTAAAGTTCCAGTGCTACTCTCTCGACCATTCACCTTTATTATTACAGAAAAAATATTAAAAAAAGTATTATGTTTGAACACGATCATCCATTAAGTCTCATAGACTTGTGGTCGTGAAGAAGAGTCAGAAGAAGAATATGAGGAGAATGATGATGTTTTAATTGCGAAAGAAGAGTTCCAATGTTCGTGTTTCCGGTGTGGGGAAGAAATCAACTGGTATCATAGGTATTACTACTACTCTTGTTGTCAGTGTGGTGATTATTTTATCCACAAATTTTGTGTGGAGCTTCCAGAAAAATTGGAAGACATTTGTGAGGTTGGTCATACTCTAAACTTTTACCTAGTAGACCATGAATGGGAGTGTAATATTTGTGGTATAGATCGTGAACCTACAGATGCGTGTTATCATTGTTCTCTTTGTGAATATTATGTTGATTCCAAGTGTTTTACACCATTGCTAGAAAAATATAACGTTTTCCATCATCCTAGCCACCATCACCCACTAGTTCGCATCCCCAAACAATTTTTAGATGCATGTGAAAAGGAACATAAAGGGATTTTCTATTGTTGTACCATGTGTCTTGGTTCATTCCTTCATAGTGATTGTGCTTTTTTACCACAAAAGTTGCAAATCCAACATACTACAAATGATGTCTTCTCCCATATCCATCAGCTCACCCTTGCTTCTTCCTTTCCGAAAGCGGATCAAATATCTAAACGTTACCCATGGTGTAGGGTATGCCGTAAGTGGTTTTTTTTCAACCGAATCTTTGGATATATAAATGCGAGAAATGCAGATACTATACTCATCTGGATTGCGCAACATCAAGAAACGAGCCGTTCATGTCCATCCTCAAGTCTCCAGGTAGACCTAACTACCTACCTAATATGTTTATATTTTTTTTTCTATGTATGCCATTGGTTTATGATTATTTAGCACTACAATTTTGTTTCATTAGGTACTGGGAAAACAAGTAAAAACTACAAACATGATGAACATCCTGATCTTTTTCAGCTTCCATTTCCCGATCCATCTTACAGCATATTAAAACACTTGTTTTTCAAGGAGAAAGGATTAAGCACGTTAGAAATTTCTAACAAGAGGCACAAGGTATTATTAATCAACACCCACTAATTCTAGAGGATATCACAATCCCCACCTCTTCTAGAATAAAATCAATAGCTTATCATGACCCAATGTAGAGGATTGAACTGTTGTATGATGGGTGTTTGAGACCAATAATGAGTGGGCCTATTTACGTGTGTACCAATGAGGGGGAGGAGCATTACAACTTTGTCCTCCACGAGTGGTGCTCTCGACTACCTACTGAACTAAAAGACCACTTTCATTACCCACAACACACCTTTGGTAAGTTTTTCGGGATTTTCAAATGTAATATTTGTGCATTACCTTGCAACTGATTTGTTTACTACTGTGAAGAGTGCGAATACCACATTGATGTTAAATGTTCCTTCTTACCTGAAGAAATCACACATACTTCGCACCCAAATCACCTCCTTTCTAGAGTTAATAACACACGCTTGCGCTCGTGTAGTATGTGTAGGGTTCAAAGGAATGGTCTTATATTTAGTTGCCATACTTGTGATGGTTTTTGTGTACATTCCACTTGTGCTTTGTTAATACCGGAGACTACTGCGCACAAACATCCTATGAAGCTGAGTTACTTTCCCATTGAGAACCATAAGAGTGATTATTTTTGTGAAATTTGCGAGCAGAGTCTTAATCATGAATCTTCATTCTATCATTGTCATGAGTGTATGCAGTCTATACATACAGCTTGTGCTCCGTCAATACTTCAGTATGAAACATATACGACGACGGGAGAGTGGTTCTATGATACGAGCAATGCCATTAACGAATTTGTAAATGTGAAGTTTGGGGGCACATATGAGAATACTAAAGTGCATCCACACCCCCTTTCATTCGTTCAAGGGATTGCAAACGATGGTGAATGTGCCAGCGATGATTGTTATTACAAACGTCTCCAGTATCAAATGATCGTTAAGTGTTTAGATTGTAAATTTGCAGTTCATTACTGGTGTTGTGAACGTATGAGTAACTGATATATATATAATATGTTTGTTCTTGCGTTACCTGTTTTGTTCAATTTTGTGTGTTCAATTCATTTTTGTTTTAAGTTAATTATTCTAGTTCATTTGGGGTGTGTTGGGTGGGTAATTAAATGAAAAACATACCTGATGGCCTACAATTCGATATCAAGATTCAGTGTTGTTGATTGCATTTTCAGGTACTTTATTATTGATTTTGCATAGCAAAGAATATATGTAACCACAAATGTTTGAATCTGATGATAATACATGGGTAAACAACTTGATTTTATTGGTTGAATTGAAAGAATTTTGAACTCTCTTTAAATTATATTCAACATATGCATACAACATGCTCGACAAAATGTCTGTGTGAGTTCTAAGCAGAAAGTTACTTATGCTTCTTTACAGTATCTATTGTTCTAGCTCCCCTGATCATTTTGTGTTCTGTCATTGCTCTTATGAGCAATCCATTGGCTCAAAATAAAAATGAAAGAAGTATACACATGTTTCTGTTAGTTTTGGTCATATAACATTGAAGGGCAACCAGATGCTTGTTCTAAGTGTTCCTCATGACAACGTGTCATTAGTCTCTGTTCTCTCGGCTTGTGGACGAATGGGGGAACTAGAAAAGGGGAGGATACAAGTGCATGATCATATCAAACGTTGTAGAATTCAAATAGACTTGTTCTTGTGTACCGCATTAGTGGACTTCTACGAGAAATGTGGTGCATACAAACCGCTCGGGGGATATTTGAAGCTAGCCATGATAAATATATATCCACTTGGAATGCGATGCTTATTGGGTTAGCTATCCACGGTTATGGCGAAATGTTACTAACTTATTTCTCCAAAATGGTTAAGAACAGAGTTAAACCGGACGGGGTGACCTTTCTTGGTGTCTTGCAGCCATGCTGGTCTTATCAATGAAGCAAGGCGACTTTTTGATGAGATGGGGTCGGTTTATGGAGTTCTTAAAGCGCTCAAACATTACGGGTGCATGGCAGAACTACTTGCATGTGCCGGTTTGATCAAAGAAGCAATGGGGATGATCGAGCGTATGCCAATGTCAGGTGATGTTGTTGTTTGGGGGAGTTTGCTTGGAGGGTGTAGACTCCATGGAATGTAGAGGTTGCACAGAAAGCTGCAGAGCGTATTATGGAAATAAGTCCTGAAAACGGTGGAGTTTATTCGACAATGGCTGACATTTATGCAAACGCAAAGCGGTGGGATGATTTAACAAAGATAAGGAGGTTGAGGGATTCAAGGAGGGTGAAGAAGAATGCTGGATGTAGCTTGATTTAGTTGGATGGTGTCACCCATGAGTTTATAGCTGGTGATGATTTGCATCCTCAATCTGATGAGATATATTTGGTTTTAAATAGCATTGGTCAACACCAATTTCAAATGCAACTTTAGGGTCAATTTCTGATGTTGATTCTCTTAATTCTTCAACAAGTAGTAGTTATGTAAATCCTAAGTGAACTGCTTATATTTTGTCACATTACTATACATGTCATCCAGTGGCGGATCTAGAAAATCTTCGTAGCGGTAACGTTTTATAAAAAACGGTAACGAAATCGAAAAAACGTCAAAAAAACCACCGGAGCGCTAAGCGGTAGCGGAGGCTACCCATTGTCATAGGGTAGATTTGCCCCTGATGTCATCACTAATTGAAATCAGTGTTCTTCTTTCTATGAAACTATGCTTATTCAAAATATAAACACTATAGTTTTATTTCGGCGAAAGAATTAATATTTAAACGCTGTAGAATTGCAAGCCACATGCTAATCCGTTCGGTATAGGTCGTCTAACATGTTAAATAATTAATAAGAGGTTTTTGTACCCCTAAGAGGCTTATAGTATTCTCATGATGCATCCTAATAAATCTTATGATATATTCTCACAGATCCTATAAATATGTTTCAAAAAGCACGTTCTTAAAGCCTCATAATACATGTTTTGGCACAAAGATTAAAGATTTCAAAAAGCTTTACTTTTCTTGTAAATAAAATAATGAGCTTTAAGTTATGAAGGATTAGTTGCAATATGCTATTCTTCGTAAGGGTGGAGGGGGCGCAGTACCCAATTAATAGCATGTTGGGTACACCGTTGCAACCCATGCGAGTATGGGAGGCGAGTTGTACAACTTGAGGATGAGTAGCAACTTTCCAAGGGATGCTTTGGATGGTGGTGTGGAGAATGTCTTATTTTTTAGTTGAAATGAGTTGAAATGAGGTGACACACTATTATTAGATAATGGTATATATGGGTACTTGGGGGTTGGGCTATAGTGCCCCCTCCACCCTAACAAGTAAACAAGGTTATCTTGAGAAAATAGGAAGAACTCTCGTATTAGAAATTAGTGATTCGGAAGAAAGATGGGGGGATAAAAGCTATCAAGGTTTAGTTTAGTTTTTTTTTTCGATCAATTTATAATTTGAAATGTTATTTTTTGAGACTATATATTAACGAGTTTACGAAATACTTTTTTAATGGGCAAGGTTTCGTTTCGTTTAAGTATCGTTTTACAACATGAATAGTTATATTTGTAAGAGGCGAAAGATTGTTGTCTTCCTTTGAATTATGAAAAAAGAAAAAAAAAACATTAGTGATAAGAGTCAAGAGATGATTGTATCATTTATTTTTTCCATTTTAATGTCACGGTTATTTATGCACAAACTTATTTATAAGAAATGATTTATACAGAACTAAACTTATTAAACTTTATCTTTTATATATTAATTTAAGCTTTAATATATTAATTTCTTAAACCTTTTCTTAAACAAAAATAGTTGTGAAAATAATAATGTTTTGGTACTTCTCAAAGTTGTGACACTTTATCAAAGTGGAGTAGTATGTATATGGGTTAGGATATAATATGAAGTTTGTATGGGTAGGAAGGCTAGGAAGTAATCTTAACCATCTATTTATTAATCAAGGGCTAAGATTAAATGGGTGAAATTGAAGAAGAAAAAGAGGCGCGTGAGTTTATTGAGGGATATTGTAGTCAATTAAAGGTAATAGTTTATCTCTCCTCAAATTCCCTTCATTTTTCAAACGTTAATAACTCTTTCATACGACATTATTTTTTAATAAAATTGCACAAAAAAACGAGCGTTTCTTTCTCTTTAAAACGAGTATGCTATTGCTATATTTTGAAAAAATATTTTTGAAAACCCACTTGCGTAAAACGCAACCAAAAAACGCACTTAACTACAGTCCCGAGCGCAATTTAAAACAATTTAGCGCAGAAGTGTTGTTTTCATGTAAAACGCAACAGGCCTGCAGCAAAGCGCAATTCAGCATTCCTGCCTGTAAAACGCGACACAGTCTGCAGCAACACAATTTTAAAGCACCAGCTATGCATGGAAGTAAAACGCAAAAACCAGTCACACGCGCGCCCAGGTTTTCGGGACTGCATTTGTGTCCGCAAGACGTGCGGGCGCACACGAGTTCGACTAAATTCCGGTTCCAATTTGCACCCCTCCATGCACCCGCGCGTAGGACTTATGGTAAAACATGTCATAAAGTTATGTTAGTTATGCAAATGTTTCACCTTATAAATAACCTTTTACTTTGTCTTCACACCAATGTGGGATAAGTGGTTTACCATTTTGGACATCCATTCAAACACACTTAATTTCCATGTTATTATCATATAGTTTCATTTCAAGTTCAACAAACCATTATAAAACACAATGCACTAAAAAATATAAAAAAAAAAAGTGTTTTTTTTTTCTAAAAGACAATGGACAAAAAAAAACAAAAGAATGTTTTTTATTTCTAAAAAACAATGAATTAAAACACAAAACAAAGTTTATTTCTAAAACGCAATTGACTAAAAATATAAAAGAAAGTGTACTTTCGAAAACTCAATGGACGAAAATTACAAAAGAAAAGTGTCTTTTGTAAAACGCAATGGACAAAAAATGTGTTTTTTCATTATTTTGTAAAACGCAATGGACAAAAACATACAAAAAAGTGTGTTTTTTCATTCTTTTTGTAAAACGCAATGGATAAAAAACAGTTTTTTCATTCTTTGTAAAACGCAATGGATAAAAAATAGTTGTTTGTAAAACGCAGTGGACAAAAAAACCCAAAAAGTGTGTTTTTTCATTCTTTTGTAAAACGCAATGGACCAAAAAACACCAAAAACGTGTGTTTTTTCATTCTTTTGTAAAACGCAATGGAAAAAAATGATTACAAACATAAATGAGGATGCAATTTAAAAACGCAATAGATGAGGATGACTTATTTTTCATTGTGTTATAAAATAAATATTATATAACAAACATCTCACATTCTAGTTGTCAACATAAGCTAACAACACTTTTTTAATTTTACAATATAACAACACTTTCATTATCTTCATAAAACGCAATGAAGTTTTGCATGGCTTATGTAAGTCACTTTTAACATTGCATGGCTTATATATATTTAATAATAAAAAATCCTCACTTTGCACTTAAAAACATAATATTTCTCTGTAACGTCAATAAATCAAATTTTTTTAAAACGCAATGAAACCACAGATTGCATTAAATCCAATTCACCAAACCATAAAGTGACAAAAATATTGGCCCGAGCGAACTTTTCGCTCAGTAGTGTCTGGTATATAGTTTTCGTATATAATTTTTTAGGTATATACGTTTTCGACTCCCCGGTTTTATAATTTTTTAGGTATAATTTTAGGTCCAGTAACTTCCGACCCACAGTCAGGAATTTCAAGCTCCGCCACTGAATACACTATTTTCCACAAAATAAAAAAAAAGTATATTGCACACTTGATTGACCAACGAGAGAGTTCAAGAATCCTAACACAGTAGTCAGGAAGAAAATGACGCGTTACTTCCAGAGTTCTCCACCGTAAACGTTACACACCTATTTCCCCGCCACGTGTCCTCATATTCTCTTCTCGAAAATACATCACTTTCCCTGTATATATATATATACCCCACACCTTGTAATCCACCAACATCAAACCACTAAATACAACGATCTATCAACAATTTGATTTTACAGTAACATATATTCAATCATACTTCAATGGCACTCAGAGCAACTGTGAGTGAATTGATCATTTTGTAGTATAGGTTTTTATATGTATCTATATATTTACTGAAAGGTAGGTTTTCGCTTTTGTAAAGCAGAATTTGGTGAGATCTTTGGTTAATAGGTCAAGAGGAAGTTTTGGATTTGCTACTTCAACCTCCCCTAAGATGAAGGCTTTCTCGCCTGCCGCTGATCACGGTTATGCTCATCAACATCCCAAATCAAAGTAATGTTATACTTTTTTTGGTTATGATCCGCTAGTTGAACCAGCGGATGTGAATAACTTATAAAAGTTGACTAGAACTTCCGCTGGTTGAACCAGTGGGCCAAATGAACATTATTTACTTCCGCCAGCTCAACTAGCGGACCCTGATAAAAATTATTCACAACCGCTAGTTCAACTAGTGGATCACCTTTAATCGAAACAACTTATAAAGTTGACTCACTTCCGCTAGTTCAACTGATATTCACAGTTGAATTAGCGGATCCTGATAAAATTATTCACGAGCTAGTTCAGCTAGTGGATTATTCGAAACAACTTATAAAGTTAATTCACTTCCGCTAGTTCAACAATAAAAATTATTCACATTAGCTAGTTCAACTGATGAAAATTATTCACATTAGCTAGTTCAACTAGTCGATAGCCTATAATCGAAACAACTTATATAGTTGACTCACTTCCGCTAGTTCATCTAGCGAACTAGCGGAACCTAAAAATATTCTTCGCACCCACTAGTTCAACTAGTTGATCACCTGTAATCAAAACAATTTAAAAGTTGACTAGAAACCAAAGCCAGCTAAAAATAAAAAGAAACTCAACGTTATATGCTTCACTTCAAATTGACCTGTGTAGTATATTGTTTTCGTGTTAAATGAGTGTGAGAATTTGGGGGTAAAACAGGACGTCGAAAGGAGCATATGTCCCAGTATACATCTCACTCGGGTTGATTCTAATGTCGGTTAGCATCGGAACATACACAGCGACACACCAACTAAAGAGATCGCCAAACGTTTTCGTGAAGAAATCGAAGAGGGAGACACTACCAGAGCTGGTGGAGCCGGAGAAGGTAGCCGAAGAGTCCGAAGAGTTCATCAAGAAGTCATTCTTCAGGAAAATCGCACACGTGCAGGACGCTGACCGCCAAGAAATCATGCCTGACCCTATCCGAGGGGATACTTACGCAATGTATGAACGAATAATTTAGTAAATTTGTCGAGTGAACCGGATGTTTGATGATTGGTATTGTTTTGGTGATTTTGCAGGCACCCGAAGCCTTATACTGAGTCACTAAAATCGGTTGGAGTTGAGGTGGAGAAGAAGCCGTTTGTTGAGCCGCCGCCGATGAAACACTGAATGAGTGTGTTTGTGTGAAAACAGGGTCTTTTGTTTGTGGTTTGTAAATATGTTTAGTGTAGTTTTGGACTGTGATCATGGGATTAGAATGTAACAAAAAAAATAAATCAATGTTGTCGGGCGTTTCATGAAAATGGTCCCAAGAAAGTAGGGTTTCAATAGAGATGCATTACATGATAATCCATAATCTTGCTTACAAAAATGGTTTATGACAACTTTTAATAAGGGCATCTTCATCTACCGAGTCCGGACCACCACATTGTGATACTCGTCCTAACCCAGTCACCCGGACTAATTAATTAAATAATTACATATAATTAGTTTTATATTGATTTAATAAATAATAAAGGAAAAATTATCAAAGTAGCCAAGACTTTGGTCAAACTACCACGTCCGCCAATCCCCAAGTGACACATGGAACAATTATTGCAAAAGTAAAAAAATCCATTGCCAATCCCTGTTGCACATGTCGATCTGCAAACCCCATAAAGATGAACACCCACTATATTCATATATTTCTTCTCTTTCATCTTTCTTTGTGTCATATGAAACACATCCTAGCACAGAATGGCACCTTCAGAAAATGGAGGATTCGAATAACCACCCAAATCATGTTGACAGGTCTAATACATGGAGAATTCGAACAACCACCCAAATCATCTTATACATGTCGATAACCGGTTCCAGCGAGGATTCGTCTGCAAACCCCCACCTTCAGAAAATGGAAGAAATGATGGTGTATTAGAAGACGGAGGCGCAACCCTACCTTCAGATTCCAGCAACCGAAACGCCACAGCAATCCCTAGCACCAGTCACATCTCCGCCGGATGGCGAAGTTACCTAGCGTCAGTCGTGCTTCTCACTCGCCGGAATTCGACATCGAACAACCACCGCCACCACCACCGGCGGATCATCCCTCGCCGGAACCGGTTATCGAACTCACCGAACGCATGCAGTTGCACATCCCTCGCCGGAACCGGTTTTCGAACCACCGCCACCACCACCTCCAATCCCTGTTGCACATGTTTTGAGAAGGAGAGATGTAGAAGAGCCCTGTTGCATATGTTTTTGAGAAGGAGAGCCCTGTTGCACATGTTTTGAGAAGGAGAGCTCTGTTCGAAATCTGCAGAGTTAAGTTTCTGGTGGTGAATATGAAGGAAAGATGTAGAAGATGATCATGTGTGTGAGAGAGAGAGAGAAGGGTTTGAGAAAAGGTGGTACCGTAAGTGTGTCGGAGCCAAAATGTTCACTTGCACATGTTTTGAGAAGTTTGGGAACTCATCTAATGAGTTTGGCACAGAATTTGAGATGTTAGGGACGCGCGTCGCTACAGTAAAAGTAGAAAAATCAGACATGTATCATTTTCTAAGTGGTGGACGCATCCAAAGAGTGGAGAGGGCTTTCAGATGCATGCAATGTCTACTTTGGTAAGTTGATCAAAGTCCTGACTACTTTGGTAATTTTTCCAATAATAAGTTAAGAGAGGTGTTAACTGTAATTAGATTTTTTATATAAATAAAGATAAAATTAAACAAATCAAGAAGTTGGAATCTTCTCTTTGACTAGAAAATCAATGGGGTTGGTTTTGTCAAAAACAAAGATGAGCCATGTGTATAAGAAGGAAGTGGAAGCTTCATTACTTTCTGGTTTTGTATGTAGATGAACTACTTATTGGAAACAATGTTTCTATGCTACACAAAGTAAAAATTGTGGCTTGAAAAATATGTCACAATGAAAGATCTTGGCAAAGCCGCTTATACTCTAAGAATAAAGATCTACAGGGATAAATCGAAGTGGCTTATAGGTTTGAGTTAAAATACTTACATTGATAAAGTTTTTCGACATTTTTCAATTCATGATTCTAAGAGGGATCATTGCCTAGGGCGCATGCAACGATACCGAATAACAAACAGTTCCCTCAGTTAAGACTTAGACAAGGAAAAGAAGAAAATGGAATTGGATGTTTCTATTATCTGATTCATTATGTATGCCATGCTATGTACTAGACCAGATGTGTTGTATGCTTTAAGCATGACAAGTAGATACCAACAGAATCCTAGAAAGGATCACTTGACTTCTATAAAGAACATTCTTAAGTACTTAAGAAAGACTAAGGATATGTTTATAATATACGGAGGACTGGAAATGGAGGTAAGAGTTAAGTGTTATACTAATGCTTGTGTCCAGAAATATCAAGATGATTTTCGTCCATAGACGGGATACATATTTGATCTGAATGGTGGAGTTATTACTTGGAAGAGTTCCAAGGAGAGCTTAATCGCTCAGTCCACCACCGAATCATAATACATTGTTGCATCAGATGCTTCAAAGGAGGCTGCTTGGATGAAGTAGTTCCTTGTTGATCTCGACGTGGTACCTAGCATATAGAAACCCATCGAGATATTGTACGTCAACATTAGTTCCATAGCTCAGGAAAAGTAACTAAGGTCACACCACAACACGAAACACATACTCAAAAAGTTCCATTGTATAAGAAAAATATTGGAAAGATGAGGCATCATGACAAATAAAGTTCAAACGGATCATAATCTAGCAGATCCATTCACTAAAGACATGAAGAACATGCAAATAAGATAGGGTTTAGATTTGCTAGACAGTGGCTTTGATCTGTACTTCAGTATTTGGTGCTTTCGAACATTATATAGTTACATTATGCATTTATTTTGATATAATGGTTAAATGCTTTATAAATCAGTGTTCCTATGTTTGATTTCAGTACGTTTAAGTATCCTTAAGTAATGTTTTCTAAATGTCTATAATCGATCGGATTCATGGGAATGAATTTGAATGAAAGACTATTATGAATAACCAGTCTGTTCATCTTCATCATAAGGTTTGACGTTTAAAATCTTTATACCTGAAAAAAACAAACAGATCCAAAGCAAAACGGCAACAGGATTTGAGAAATATACCAAAACGAATCAGATTTAATACCTTGCTAAAGTTCCAACAGGAGCTTTGATAATTCCAATTAGACAAACCTTAATCCTATAATGAAGTCCAAAATCCATTCACAAAAGCACCAAAAACCTGCAATTAACACATACACCTCCTCATCATTATTCAACTATCCTACAAAATAGATACGAGAGATATCCTTTCGAGAAAGCACCACAAACCTGTAAATTATCTCATAAACATCACACATTTGCATAAATTCATCATCATTATTCCCAAATCATACAAAAGCCAAAACCCATTAATCATCGTATTATAAACAACAAAATAAGGCGAAAGTTTTCAACTTTTCATATCTTCAAAATATCGCTTAACTTGAACATACCCATTAATACGATTTGAATAAGAAAACAACGAAATCAAAAGGAAAATTACATACCTTTTTCTTATCTTCTTTAATGAAAAGTGCATTGAGGCAGTAAATGGAAAGTCTTCCTTCTACAAAAGCTCAAAAGATGTGTGATACATTTAAAATTTAGTTCCTCCATTAAATTAACAACAAAAGGTTCTGGATCCACATTAACAGGCTGCATAACAGAAGAGAAAACATCATACCTGACTTAAGCCATGGTTTCAGCACTGCTCATATCATTTCAGCACTCCTCAATCATCAACCGAAAACATAAACTATCCATTTCAACAGATTTCAACAACTTACACGAAGGCATATAGCTTCCAACAGATTCAAACCACATCTCTGCTACACGAGCTTCATCGATCATCTCCGCCACACGAGCTTCAACGATCGTCTCCGTTCTCGTAAAATCAAAAAACGTCGCTGCTTCATATTCGTAATCGATATCGATTTCCACGGCGGTAAACGTGAACTCAACCGTTGTATCATCGCCGCTACATATAGCATCCTCCATATCAACCTCCATTTTCAAGAATCTTAATAAAAATTCCTCAAAATCGCTACAGAATCTGTGATTTTGGCTTCAAATATGCACAAATGACAACCCTAATCGCAATTGTGGTGAGAGCAACTGAAATCTGATCGGAAAAGACGGTTGTCTTTTGCTGACCATCGAGTTGAGTTTATTCGCTGACCATCATCTTTTGTTGTGTTTATAGTTTGTGATTGTTGTTGTTTATTGTGTTTCTGGTTTGTTGTTGATTGTTTTAGTTTTATGGTGGTGGAACTGAACTGAGAGAGAGAGAGAGAGAGAGAGAGGGATGGTTTGAATTTTGAAAGATGGTTCGGATTTGAGTAGAGAAAGAGAGAGGTATTGAAAGTATAGATTTGAGCGGACTTTGAAAGATGTTGGTCGATTTGATTTTGAATTTTAAATTTACCCCTCAACTTTGTATTTTAATTGTATTTAAAAGATTTTAAATAGATTTTAAAGATATTTGTATTAGTGATTTATGATGCAATTATGACATAAGAAAATCTGAGCTGGCGTGCCTGAGAGCTCGACACATAAGCTTTTCTTATGCCATGCTCATCTTTTCTTTTATAGTAAGGGGAGATACTTATTATTTTCATTAACAAGTGAATTTGATATAAAATTAATTATGATTTTTTAAGTAAACTTATTTTATACTTAAAAACTTATATTTAAGTCTTCGAATATTACTAAATTCAAATTTTTTCGTTAAAATATTATAAAAATGAATAATAATAATAATAATAATAATAATAATAATAATAATAATAATTGTGTTTTTATGAGTGATTTCTAAAATCTTTAAATATTTAATATTGTTGGATTTTGTTTGAATGGTAAAAATGTCAAATTATAATAATAAAAAATAAGTGGTATGTAAGACCCTAAATCATTTAGACCGTAAAGACGCAGAGGAATTTCCTACCGTAAAATTTCTTTCATTAAAATTATTCCATAATGATTAAAGTCTTTTCTATAGTAAGTCTTTATCGATATTTACATTTTTCGTTTCATTTAATACATGAACATATCATATTTAGATATCGCAAGACCCCACATTCCCGTACAATCAGTATTATAACTCGATCCACAATCGTTTGCATCTCTAGATGATTATGACCCATAAATGTGCACAACCTGCATTCATCACATACATTCACATATTTAGTACTTGAAACATTATACGATCTAAGTATATAACTAAAAGATCACGTCGTGATTTATCCTCCTGTAGATTTCATTTAGATATCTTTCTGAATTCGAGCATTTCTTTCCAAAGTCTATCCTTTGAGGAGTATACGATAATATACCTGCACTTCATTTCATTCTCAAACAATTCGGTTAGCATATAATTCCTTATATATTAACACCATGAACTTCTTCGTACTAGTCTCATGCTTTGGAAACGTATAAACTAATAACACATGTACAACCATCGAATCCAACTCACTCATGTATAAAAGACCTTCTACGAACTTTCATACTTATCTACCAAATCTCTTACACAAGTCCTACATACTTACTAGCCATTAAGTGCATCATAAACACAACATCATGTTTATATGATACGAATCCTACTTATAAGACTTAGCCAAATCGTATCAAACCATATTTACATAGTCTGGTGTACACATCACGTCTTCGTACACGTTCCATAGGCTTCCTTTCTTACCCGAACCCTATAAAAACTTTAGGTTAGGTTTGGGGTACCTTTGGGGAAGCTAAATGGGCCTTGGAATACAGCAAAAGTGCGAAAAATGCGAAAAACGGGTTTCCGGCATCAAACCCGCGTAGAAAACAACTTAGTGCGTCGGCAGCGAAAGGAGTGTGCGTTGCCGACTCACCCCATGCGTCGGCGACGCCCTATAGAATTGCCATTTTCTTGCTGTGTTGATTTCGTCGTTCGTACGCACTAAAACTTGCATAACTTTTAACCCGTTCATCCGTTTGACCTCACGTTTCTTCCTACGTGATCATAATTTGGTCCTCTATCTGAAAATCTAACATCCGATCTAAGGACATTCTTGACTTTTATGTTTTCGGCTTAATATTCATTTACGAATTATTCGACCCGTTTATGTTTTTATCAAACAACTCATTGTTTGAACTCAAAACTCACATGAACATTATAACTACCTAAGTTCCACATCCTTAGGAGTTTGTACTTAGGAATTTAAGCACCTGATACTCGGTATACATTAGACTCATTCATTCTATTCATTTATACGAAATCGAACTTCATTAGTACGACTTTCATACTCTAAATTGTTTATCCATCTAATCATATCACATAACCGAGTCTTTTGGCTACTAATTCATGTGTCCGTTCCTCGGTTAGAAAGCTTATATGCAATCATGTCACACCCCAACCGATGGCGGAAACATCAGGGTTAATGGCACTACGCGCCAGATTGATTTCACGAGATGTTCATAACAATCATTTAACATATCACAACCTGCTTAATATCCCATACTATTAAACGTAACATTTAAACAATTATTACAAAACGGAGATTTCTCGTAAAATTCAACCGAGTTCGATTTCCCCTAGATTTCATACATAAGTTCCAAAACTGAAATACATCATAAAACTAACTAAACTACGCTAAGCATGCAATATCCAAGCATCCATAGCTAAAATCCTCAACCTGTTACATACGTTAAAATACAAGTAAATACAATTAAGTAAAGGTTAGCATACAGGTTTAAGTACTACTAGTATAATCGAGAAGCGTTCGCGAAATAATCTAACTACATAGCATGATACACCGAAACATATTCACACATATTAACATAGGCTTATTTCTCATGCTAACTACCATGAGAAGGCTTGCGCATCCAGCATAACTAGACCCCGTCGGGTGTAAGCCACACTATAGTACCATACTAGCTAAGGAGGCAAGTTAACGAAACCAAGTCCTAGTCGCATGTTTCTAGCATCAAGTATTGAGCATATATATTCAGATTATTCGCGTGTGATAAACAGTTTGATTTGTGAAGTGATTTTGATATAGGAACGTATGTAACACCCAAGAAGTGCGTTAAAGCGAAAATGGGTCAAGTATACTCACTGTGGGTGCGTTTAGGTAAGAGTTCGGGATCTGAGGAGAGTCGAGAAAAGCGTCGGATCAGCCTGCATACGCGAACGGAAGTGCATCAGTCTCCGAAAAGCTGAAACGGTTAAGTCTTGGTTGGGCAGTAGCCAAGTTCGGGCGAACTTGTGTGTAAACACACAAGTTCGAGCGAACTTGTATGAATTTTGGTGAGTTTATAGCCAAGTTCGGTCGAACTTGATGAGTTTCCTGAGAAACTTGTCAAGTTCGGGCGAATTTGTAAGAAATTCTTACTGACCAGGCAAGTTCGGGCGAACTTGCATAGTTTCTTAGGAAACTAGACAAGTTCGGTCGAACTTGTAAGAAAATTGGTGAGAATAGCCCAAGTTCGGTCGAACTTGACCCATTTGGGTACAAGTTCGGTCAAACTTGACTTGGTGAACTGGTGATTCTCGAGCGAACTTGATGTTTTCGGGTCCAAAATCTTGCATTTTCGCGTTGTTTGCTGAGGAAAATCGAGTGTTCGTCCCTCCAACCCTGTGCTACTTAGCAAACTTAGGTCCGAGAGGTCTTTTAGAGCTGTTTTAGCCGTTTTACAAAAGCGTGGGCTAATCCGGGCGAACTCGGGGTTCGTTCGGATTAGTCCGGCTTGCGTAAACCAACATAAACGTCCTTGTGCTTCCAGATCTGGGATCTTGAATGATAGATGCTTCGTTTCATACCAGAAAATGAACAAAACATCATTATCTCGTGTAGAAATCAATGGTTTTCAAAGGTTTTTCTCAGATCTATCACTTACAAGCCAAGATCTTGCAGATCTCATGTTTGGGAAGTCTATACTATCGCCAAACAAACTCGTATTGTGTAGATCTAAGCTTAAAACAGAAGTTTTTGAAGAAAAAGATGAAGGTTTTCGTAAGAATGAGTTTTGATGAAAACGAAGGCTATGCCTTGTGCCAAAATCATTGTAAACCCTTTGTAGATCGTTTATAAATGTTGTTGCAATGAAATCGGGTTGATTCTTACTTAGAACACGAAGTTTTCAGGTTTTGAGAGCTCTGGGCGAACTTGGTCAGCAAGGGGAGCATGAATGAGGAGCATGGGTATTTATAGGTGAGGCAAGAATCCCAAGAGTTGGCAACAAGTTCGGCCGAACTTGTACAAGATTGTACAAGTTCGCGCGAACTTGTAGAGTTTTCAGAGAAGACTGGTTAAGTTCGGCCGAACTTGACCCTTGAGGGGCAAGTTCGAGCGGACTTGAGGTAAATGAAGGATTTTGTGTTGTTCAGCCAAGTTCGGCCGAACTTGGGGTCACCCACGTTCGAGCGAACTTGTCCAAATATTGGGTTTTCTTTGTTTATTTCGCGTTAAGAGTTCGTTTGGTTATTCGGTTCGCATTAAATAGTTATATTAAGCATTATAATTGGTATAATAATGCGATTAGCGATTCGAGAGTGCGAGAGCGATGCGATAACGATTTCAAACATAACCACAAACACACATAGCACATAAATAATATAAAACCACATAAAAAATTGCGATTTGCGATGCGATGCGATTTAATAAGCGATTAGATGTGATAATAACGTACAACACCATAAGTAATTAACATAAACTTTATTATTAACCGAATCTCGGGAGTACAAAGGTAGATAAACAAGAAAACAAAATGAAAGATAATAATCGAATTTTCGAGTTGTTACAGTCTCCCCTACTTTAGGGAATTTCGTCCCGAAATTAGGCAGTGGCCTTAACAAAGAGATGCGGATATTTCATTTTCATATCACTTTCGAGTTCCCAAGTGAACTCGGCGCCGCGTTTGCCTTCCCATCGGACTTTCACGATAGGTATGCGAGAGCGTCGGAGTTTCTTGGTTTCTCGATCCATGATCTCAACGGGTTTTTCCACGAAATGGAGCGTCTCGTTGGTTTGTAAATCTTCGAGAGATACATGGAGATTTTCTTCGGCTAAGCATTTCTTGAGGTTGGACACGTGGAAAGTCGGATGTACGTTGCTAAGTTCCTCCAGTAATTCGAGACGATAGGCTACTTTACCGATTCTTTCAAGAATCTTAAAGGGTCCAACGTATCGAGGCACTAGCTTTCCTTTCTTGTCGAAGCGGACCACTCCCTTCCAAGGCGCAACCTTTAGGAGAACGTGATCTCCCACTTCGAACTGCAGGGGCTTGCGGCGTTTATCGGCATAGCTCTTTTGACGACTCCGAGCTTTCAAAAGATTGTCTCTGATTTGGAGGATCTTGTCGGTTGTTTCTTGAATTAGCTCGGGACCGGTGATTTGTGCTTCTCCGATCTCGTGCCATGCAATAGGCGATCGACATTTTCTTCAATACAGTGCCTCAAAAGGAGCCATTTGAATGCTGGTATGATAACTATTATTGTACGAGAATTCAATTAAAGGTAAATGTTTATCCTAGTTACCACCAAAATCTATGATGCACGCACGAAGCGTGTCTTCAAGGGTGCGGATCGTGCGCTCAGTCTGACCGTCGGTTTGAGGGTGAAAAGCGGTACTGAGATTGAGAGTAGTACCGAGAGGGGATTAAAAAGTCTCCCAGAGACGCGAGGTAAAGCGACCGTCACGGTCAAAAATGATGACACGAGGCGTCCCGTGTCGACATATAACTTCGTCGGTATAGATTCGGGCTAACTGTTCGACCTTAAAGTCTTCTCGTATAGCAATGAAGTGCGCAGATTTAGTAAGACGATCAACGATAACCCAAATTTGCTATCGTGACCGGATGAAGTGCGCGGGAGTTTAGTAACGAAGTCCATAGCTATACTCTCCCACTTCCACATCGGGATTTCGGGTTGTTCGAGTAAGCCAGAGGGCCTTTGATGTTTGGCTTTAACCTTCGAACAAGTTAAGCATTTTGAGACCTACAAGGCGATATCCTTTTTCATGCCCGGCCACCAGTACTTAGGACGAAGGTCTTGGTACATATTGTAGGCACCGGGATGAATGGAATATCGAGATTTATGAGCTTCGGTCATTAGCAAATTACGGAGATTATCACGAGGAGGAATCCAAATACGATCGAGATAGTAATAAATACCATCAGATTTAGATACCAGCTGAGTTTCGGCACCCCATTTCATTTTGTCTTGAAGGGTATTCTCGTTAAAGCAGGTGAATTGAGCGGCACGGATGAGGGTTTCAAGTTTAGCACAAGCTTGAGAGTCACGAATACTATATACATAGTTTCGTCGACTGAGAGCATCGGCGACGACGTTTGCTTTGCCGGGATGGTAGCGTATCTCACAAACGTAGTCGTTGAGAAGTTCAACCCATCGACGTTGTCGCATGTTTAGTTCTTTTTTATTAAAGATATGTTGTAAGCTCTTATGGTTGGTGAAGACTGTACACTTAGTACCGTAAAGGTAGTGTCGCCATATCTTTAATGCAAAAACAACTACACCGAGTTCGAGATTGTGGGTAGTGTAGTTCGTCTCGTGGATCTTGAGTTGTCAAGACGCATACGCGATTGTCTCGTTGCATAAGAACACAACCGAGACCAAGATTAGAGGCATCACAATAAACAACGAAATCGTCGTTTCCGTCGGGTAAAGCGAGGATAACAACGTCGCATAGCATACGTTTGAGAGTTTGAAAAGCTTCCTCTTGCTTTGAATCCCAAACAAAAGGTTTGTCCTATGAGTTAAAGCAGTAAGCGGAACGGCGATTTTCGAGAAGTCGGCGATGAATCGACGGTAATAACCCGCCAATCCAAGAAACGAACGGATTTCGGAGGCATTCTTTGGTGTAATCCAACTCTTGACGGCTTCAATCTTTGTAGGGTCGACGTGAATTCCTTGACTATTAACGATGTGGCCGAGAAATTGGACTTCTTGGAGCTAGAATTCACACTTAGAGAACTTAGCATAAAGGCGATTTCCTTGAAGAAGTTTGAGGACTAAACGGAGATGACGCGTGTGTTCGTCTCTCGACTTCGAATAGATAAGGATATCATCGATGAAAACAATGACGAAATGATCTAAGAAAGCTTTACACACACGGTTCATCAAATCCATGAAGACCGCGGGTGCGTTGGTTAGACCAAAAAGCATGACCACGAATTCGAAATGGCCATAGCGAGTATGAAAGGCAGTTTTCGGAATGTCTTCTTCCAATACGCGTAACTGATGATAACCAGAACAAAGATTGATCTTAGAAAAGAAAGTAGCACCTTGAAGCTGATCAAATAAGTAGTCGATACGAGGAAGAGGGTAGTGGTTCTTTATCGTGAGTTTGTTAAGTTCACGATAATCGATGCACATTCGGAACGATCCATCCTTCTTTTTCACGAAAAGGACGGGTGCGCCCCATGGCGAAGTGCTCGGGCGTATAAAACCTTTATCAAGAAGCTCTTGAAGTTGGCTTGATAGCTCGCGCATTTCGGATGGTGCGAGGCGATAAGGAGCTTTAGCAACGGGAGTAGCACCTGGAACTAAATCGATACGGAATTCAACATCGCGAGTGTGGGTAAACCGGGTAAATCGTCGGGAAAAACTTTAGGAAATTCACAAACAACGGGAACATCTTTATAAGTCTTCTTTTCTTTCTCCGAGTTCACGATATGGGCGAGAAAGGCAACACATCGCTTTTGCAAGCATTTGTGTGCTCGAGTACATGACAAAAGCATTAACTTCTTTGAGGGAGTTTCACCATAGACATGAAGTTGATCACCGTTAGGAGAGGGAAGCGAATCATTTTATCGAAGCATACAACTTCAGCATGGTTTTCACGAAGAAAGTCCATACCTACTATGATATCGAAGGTACCTAACTGCATAGTATGAGATTGATCGAGAAGACATGTTGTTGAGATCGAGAGAACAACCACATAGGACGGAGGTGACGGTAACGGTTCTTCCGGTGGCGACTTCCACATCGAAAGCCTTTGAGAGTTTAGCGCGCTTACATTTTAAAACCTTTTCGAATTCTAACGATACAAAACAATTATCGGCACCAGTATCAAATAAACATGAAGCATAAATACCATTAACGAGAAACGTACCATTGACAACATTGTTGTCATTCTGAGCCTGGCGGTGATTGAGATTGAAGGCTCTGCCACACGCAGCTTGTGATTGCTGCTGCTGCTGCTGCGGTGGCTGAGGCTGCGGTCCTGGCTGCTCCTGTTTGACAGGACGATTCGGGCAGACATTGGCGAAATTATTCAGATCACCACACACATAGCACACACGTGCTTTCGGAGCTTGCTGCTGATTGGCTTGAGGAGGAGCGGATAAAGCTGGAGCTGCTGGCTGACGAGGGCTGGTACGACAACTCACAGTAAAGTGGCCATAGATGTTGCAGTTTGTGCAGAAACGACAGTTTCCACCCACCACATGATGATAAGTGCACTTAGGGCTCAGTGGGTGAGGTCCGGTATACGCACGCTTAGCTGCGGGTTTGCTGAAGCGGCGAGAGCATAGTTCTTACTCGGGTTTCCCCTCTTACGTCCCTGACGCTTTCCCTTCGGGTCACTTGGTGGTTCGATAGCAGCGATTGGTTCGACAGTAGCTTGATTGGCAACTTTCGCATGATTCTACCCATCTTGGACTCGCTGATCATTGATCTCAGCGGCGAGCATGAAGGTTTCCTCGATGGTTTTGGTACGAGCAACTTTCACAAAATTTGCAACGCATTCAGGCAAACCACGGATGTACTTGTTGATAGCTTTCTCAGTCGTATCAACCTGGCTGGGACAGATGATGCTCAAAATCTTAAACCGAGCAGTGAATCCAGCATTGTCAGGACCATCCTGTTTGATTCCCCAAAACTCATTCTCGAGCTTTTGCAGTTCGTGTGGAGGACAAAACTCCTTCAACATCACTTCCTTGAGTTCCTCCCAAGATAGACTGTAAGCTTCATCATTCCCACGCTTGTTTCTTTTAGCTGTCCACCAGTCGAGAGCACGGGACTGGAAGACTCCGGTAGCGTTCACGGTGCGGAGGTCATCGGGGCAACCACTTTGCCTAAAAGTGGCCTCGATAGCATCGAACCAGTGAAACATAGAAGTCGTTCCATCATTGCCCGTGAAGGCGAGAGGTGCATAAGCCTTGAAGTTCTTGAAGCTGAAACGCGGCTTGGGATTCTCAGTTTTAGAGTCAACTGACGAGTTATTGCTCACAGCATGGATTTCTGAGACGATTTGCGGGATGACCTTAGCCATTTCCTTGGCTACCATGGTGGCAATACGCTTGTCGGCGTTGCTGCGCTGGAGATTCCTTCGGGTGTGCGATCCCATTGAAGGCATCTACACGAAGGATTTAAATTAGATGAGATTCGATTATAATGGAGTTATGTTTAGATATTAATTATTTTTATCATTCATACAAGGCACAAAATCACATAAACACATAGGCACGTAATCACGTAAGCACATAAGCACGTAAGCACATAAGCACGTAAGCACATAAGCACGTAAGCACATATTTGCATAATAACAATGCGTAGCGCGATACGAGATGTGAGATATAATGAGATATAAGTGATATATAATAGCGAGATAAGCGAGATAATACCACGTATGAGGCACACGTCCTCATAGGCGTAAGCAAGTTAAGCGATTAGTTTGGTTGGTGTATTAATTAGCGTTTTTGGTTACGAGAGCTATGCGAGTTGTGCATACATTCGACGGAGCGTAAAGCGATAAAGCGAGAAATTGATAATGCGAGAAATAATTAAGCGAGAAATCGAATAAAGCGAAAATTCTCAAAATTTTAAACACGTAAATAGTAATAAACTCGATGATGTGTAAATCAACGATATAGGCTTAAATCAATTGGGGGTGTCCGGGGTTTTGAGACATTTGACACGCCAAAGTGATTCGACTACCCTTTGCATTCGAACCCACGCTTTGGCCTAATAGATAAACGTTCTCACCGCAAGCGGCTAACGACGTTTACCCTTCCAGTTAATACGTGTTTCAAACCATCGGCATAACCGAGACTTTGGTGAGATTGAAAATCGAAGGGCGGAATTTGTTATTAAGATGCGGGTTTCACCCCTAACTTAACAACTTTATTCCTAGATAGAAATGGAGATTTTCATCGAGGTTTGGATGTCACTCCAACTCAACGAAGGTATCTCGTGCGAGAGAATGCGCGGATGAATGATCTCGTCGAGAGTTCTCGGTTTTCACACCTTATCTCGACTTGATCACTCGTTTGGTGTGATGCGAGCGTTTCCAAGCGTGTATTATTGTATTAGCCTTAGGAAAGGCACATTTAAGCATTTATAGCAAGTAGTTTAACATTTCAGTCATAGATAGGTCAATCGGGTACTTAAACATGCTACTAGGTCGAATCATGGCAATTCTACCTACTATCCTAAAGTTATGGCGCTCTGATACCAATCTGTCACACCCCAACCGATGGCGGAAACATCAGGGTTAGTGGCACTAGGTGCCAGATTGATTTCACGAGATGTTCCATAACAATCATTTAACATATCACAACCTGCTTAATATCCCATACTATTAAACGTAACATTTAAACAATTATTACAAAACGGAGATTTCTATAAAATTCAACCGAGTTCGATTTCCCCTAGATTTCATATATAAGTTCCAAAACTGAAATACATCAACAAACTAACTAAACAAAACTAAACTACGCTAAGCATGCAACATCCAAGCATCCATAGCTAAAATCCTCAACCTGTTACATACGTTAAAATACAAGTCCATACAATTAAGTAAGTGTGAGCATACAGGTTTAAGTACTACTAGTATAATCGAGAAGCGTTCGCGAAATAATCTAACTACATAGCATGATACACTGAAACATATTCACACAGATTAACATAGGCTTATTTCTCATGCTAACTACCGTGAGAAGGCTTGCGCGTCCATCCTAACTAGACCGCGTCGGGTGTAAGCCACACTATAGTACCATACTAGCTAATTAGACAAGTTAACGAAAATAAGTCCTAGTCGCATGTTTCTAGCATCACGTATTGAGCATATATATTCAGATTATTCGCGTGTGATAAACAGTTTGATTTGTGAAGTGATTTTGATATAGGAACGTATGTAACACCCAAGAAGTGCGTTAAAGCGAAAATGGGTCAAGTATACTCACTGTGGGTGCGTTTAGGTAAGAGTTCGGGATCTGAGGAGAGTCGAGAAAAGCGCCGGATCAGCCTGCATACGCGAACGGAAGTGCATCAGTCTCCGAAAAGCTGAAACGGTTAAGTCTTGGTTGGGCAGTAGCCAAGTTCGGGCGAACTTGTGTGTAAACACACAAGTTCGAGCGAACTTGTATGAATTTTGGTGAGTTTATAGCCAAGTTCGGTCGAACTTGATGAGTTTCCTGAGAAACTTGTCAAGTTCAGGCGAACTTGCATAGTTTCTTAGGAAACTAGACAAGTTCGGTCGAACTTGTAAGAAAATTGGTTAGAATAGCCAAAGTTCGGTCGAACTTGACCCATTTGGGTACAAGTTCGGTCGAACTTGACCCATTTGGGTAAAGTTCGGTCGAACTTGACTTGGTGAACTGGTGATTCTCGAGCGAACTTGATGTTTTCGGGTCCAAAATCTTGCGTTTTCGCGTCGTTTGCTGAGGAAAATCGAGTGTTCATCCCTCCAACCCTGTGCTACTGAGCAAACTTAGGTCGGAGAGGTCTTTTAGAGCTGTTTTAGCCGTTTTACAAAAGCGTGGGCTAATCCGGGAGAACTCGGGGTTCGTTCGGATTAGTCCGGCTTGTGTAAACCAACATAAACGTCCTTGTGCTTCCAGATCTGGGATCTTGAATGATAGATGCTTCGTTTCATACCAGAAAAAGAACAAAACATCATTATCTCGTGTAGAAATCAATGGTTTTCAAAGGTTTTTTCTCAGATCTATCACCTACAAGCCGAGATCTTGCAGATCTCGTGTTTGGGAAGTCTCTACTATTGCCAAACGAACTCGTATTGTGTAGATCTAAGCTTAAAACAGAAGTTTTTTAAGAAAAAGATGAAGGTTTTCGTAAAAGAATGAGTTTTGATGAAAAGAAAGGCTATGCCTTGTGCCAAAATCGTTGTAAACCCTTTGTAGATCGTTGATAAACGTTGTTGCAGTGAAATCGGGTTGATTCTTACTTAGAACATGAAGGTTTCGGGTTTTGAGAGCTCTGGGCGAACTTGGTCAGCAAGGGGAGCATGAATGAGGAGCATGGGTATTTATAGGTGAGGCAAGAATCCCAAGAGTTGGCAACAAGTTCGCGCGAACTTGTAGAGTTTTCAGAGAAGACTGGTTAAGTTCGGTCGAACTTGACCCTTGAGGGGCAAGTTCAAGCGGACTTGAGGTAAATGAAGGATTTTGTGTTGTTCAGCCAAGTTCGGCCGAACTTGGGGTCACCCAAGTTCGAGCGAACTTGTCCAAATATTGGGTTTTCTTTGTTTATTTCGCGTTAAGAGTACGTTTGGTTATTCGGTTCGCATTAGATAGTTATATTAAGCGTTATAATTGGTATAATAGTGCGATTTAGCGATTCGAGAGTGCGAGAGCGATGCGATAGCGATTGCAAACATAACCACAAACACACATAGCACATAAATAATATAAAACCACATAAACAATTGGGATTTGCGATGCGATGAGATAAGCGATGCGATTTAATAAGCGATTAGATGCGATAATAACGTACAACACCATAAGTAATTAACATAAACTTTATTATTAACCGAATCTCGGGAGTACAAAGGTAGATAAACAGGAAAACGAAATGAAAGATAACAATTAAATTTTCGAGTTGTTACAAATCATACCCATTACTCGGTTATAGTACCGTAGTCATTACTTAGACAATCATTCCGGTATAGAAATAAAACATCATTTTGACCCGTTCGCTCTAGTATCAAAAATCATCGTTTTCATACAATCAAACCCTATTTGACTTCAATTATCATGCTTAAATAACTAGTATGTAACTTTACTTAAACAAATACGAAGTGATTCCGGAAATCACTTACCTTAGCGTCCATATTTGCATCCGTTATCTTGCCTCTTTTTGACCCGTTAGCTTTCTATGCTTCCATCCATCTTGACATGATCCCAATACTTTCACGTCATTGCAATCACATTCTTGTTAGCATACATGATTGTACATATTAACGATCATATCGAATGCACATCTTACATTTGACTTTCATTAGTCAATTCTGACAAGCATAAGGCACATTCCCAAAATCACATATTTTCACATTCATATAATTCATCATGTCATCACACAAGACACATGTTGATATAATACATACCATGTGACTTTCTATAACCTTACAATTGTAACGACAAGTCTAACCATGACTCTTATGCGCAGTTGATTTCCAGAAGTCAATGGTTTATCATATGAAATTTCGACTCAACCCCCTATATCCGTGTCATCATATTAGGCTATTCTTAATGACACTATATACATTTCGTACTCATGACGCAATATGTTTACGACCACATGATCACCTAGTTTTATATGCATTCACATACATAATTTGTTCCATCCACACTAGCATTTTCATTACTTCATACCTAACATCAACATCATTCGAATTCACTCTTTTCTACGATTCTCAAACACTCCACATCTACTTCTTCATTTGAAATTAATATGATCAAACAATCCACAAGTGTGCATTACATCACACAAGCATGTAGTGCAAGCTCCCAAAGTATACTTCTACTAAATCTCATATTGACTATATTCTCACATGGATTTCATCAAGAACACATGTCACATGATATCTTACTATCAACTACATCATTTCCACAATCCATATTAATGCATCCTTTACTTAGATAAAATTTCAACTATTAAGCTCATCTAGGCATTTCATCAAACACTTGGCGTGCGTACCACAAACCAAGCACATTGTACAAGTATTTTATGCATAATCTTACTAGTTCATGTCAAGATCATCAAATTCCACTAGCTTCACATAACTTTCATTCTAAATCAATTCATTTAACAATAATCTATAACATCCAACTTCACATATATTAAAACTATACTAGATTTAACACATGTAACATCATCATCTTCATAACATTACTTCTACAAATGGGTTTTCATGTCTAAACATCAAATTACTTGGAATTGTTCATAACACAAGTTCTATTTGGTGATTCTAATACACAATCATGCTTAATTTCATATCAATTCATGGATTGATCATAACCCACATCATACAAAATCACCAAATCAGAAATTACTACTTACCATATGTCTATTAAGGCTAGATGATGAAGGATCTTCATCCATGCAAGTGTTTTTGGCTTCACACCTTGTTCAATTTCATCAATTTGTGGGGTTGTGGGGAAGAACCCCTTTTCTTCTTCATGTATGTGTCGTACATACTGCACACACACACTCTTAAATATGAATTTGTAAAGAGTTTGCCCCACTTGCTACTTTTAGTCCCTCTAATTTGTCACACCTTCACACTTGTCACCAAATTCATTCCTTACTTGTTTTAACTAAATAACTTAACTAGGTAAAAAAGAATAATTATTTTATTTCATGTTTTATCATATGGAAACATCTGGTAAATATAAACATTCAAGTTTTGGGGCGTTACATGGTATTAAAAAATAAAAATTGTGTCTTTAATCTTTATGTGTATTCTTATTTCTATATATTTATAATTGTAATTTAGATTAACTTACCTGTGTTAAAATAATATCAAAAAGAGTAAATTCGCTTTAGTTGAATTAACATTTATCAATTACATAATAAAATTAATAAACAAATGAAAAAAAATGTTTCAAAACTAACTTAACTGGAATTTACAAAAGTCATGGCAAAGTTCATATAAGGGACACGATTTCATGTGTCAACAAATGATATATATTTTATTCAACTTGTACAATACGTTATTCTTTAAAGACATAATTTTTTTATTACAAAGTAGTAAGTTTTTTAAGACGTATTTTTATTACCAAGCATATAACATTACATTTATTTAATCTGTGTAATATACAAGATTATAAACTCCTTCTATATATTTGAGAAAGATTCTTTTCACGTGGAGAGAATGAAGAGGACATAAACCTTAACTTGATTTTTTTCTGGATTTTTCATATCAAACCACTTTGGCGTTTAATTCTTAGTTCTCGGTTTGATGACAAAGAATTAGAATCTCCCACAAAAGCATATTTTTGTAACCACACTTTATATACATTGTTCTATGAGAATCTCCAACAAAAGCATATTTTTGTAACCAGTCTCTATATACATTGTTCTATGTAAATTATACGTTTTGTAACCAGACTATATATACATTGTTCTATGTAACTTATATGTTTATCAAATGTTTTCTTTGCTGGAACGTATCTGGTTTTGCTATTCCCATTTAGTAATACACGATTATTGATTATGTTGAAAAAATACTATAAATATTTTATCTTGTACAAAGATTTTGTTAGTGTCTAGATACTTAATTGTTGTCAATACACTAGGGCTTTGTTCGTTGTTAAGAAATATATGTGTTTACGAACTGTTCATGAATACTTACCGAATGAGATTTCATGTTCATGTTTGTTTGTTAAGGAAATGAATGTGTTCATTTGTGTTTGTGTGTGTTTGTTAATTTTAGGCAACGAACGAAAACGAATGTTGATGAACACAAAGTGTTCATTAACAAAATTTAGGATACACTGACACTTATGAAATATTTTATTTGTCGGAATTTTGAAGTATTCAAAGAAAATGTAAAAAACTAAAAACACTAATGAACTATCGAACATAAACAAAAAAACGTTCACGAACATAAATAAACGAACGCAACCTTTGTTCGTTCAATCATTTAACTAAACGAACGAAATTTAACTTCCCGCCGAACGGTTCACGAACTGTTCACTGAACGTTTGCTTCCTTTACACCCTACAATACACCAATGCAAAGTTCGGCTAATCGTAAAAGGCGCCAAACACAATACGGACAAGAACTGATCTTATGCCTTGTTTGAATGTACACATACACAACACACTGGTTCCTGGTTCCTGGGTTCGTCATTATCTCCTTGGCCCATTACGCTACACCATGTAGTTTTGATCACGACAAAATTATTTGTTTTTAAATAAATTTATATGATTCAAGCTAACGTGTTAATATCTATAATAATATCATGCATACATTTGGTGAAGGTTGGGACGAAACTTCTTTGAAAATAAACTTGTAAATACGAGGTAATTTCTTATTGTTGGTAGTATTTATAAAACGCTATCGTCCTTAGACACTTGGTAGTTTGGATACTTAAAATTCAATATGTCCTGAACTCTCTCCCTTAAAGTCAATAAATCGAACTCCTAAATATAATTTAGGGATCTTTATTGCCCTTGAGGGAAGAATTTCGGACACGTTGAATTTTACATTAGTTACGCTCTGGTTGATCGATGCAACACAGTATGTATATATACGCCTTATTGCAAGCTCGTTTGTTATGGTATTATGATCTGCGTCAGGTAAGTTTAGTAGCTTTTTAAAGGGCAAATCATTAATATGACCATTTTAACCCATGAGTACAACAAAATAGCTTTAGCTTTTAAAAAAAATTCAACTAACCAATGTTTGAAAGTGTCCTTTGATGTAGCAGATTCCAATCTTGGGGTTGCGGATCGATAATGTTAACGCAACTGATCCATTCTCTTGTGTCAGATAGAAATTCGTTGCGTCAAATCAACATTTGTCCTCTGCCGTGGTGGTGGAGGAACAGGATGTACCATGTAAAAGTTTATGGAAAAGAAAACATTAAAAGTTAAAGACTCTCATCATTCCCACACCCCTAAATATTGTTTTCATACCCCTGCATGTATACAGGTCGTATAACTGATTGTTACACAAAAGAAAGTTAGAGAACGTTTTTTTGGTCTCATATATATTGGTCGTATAATATTATACGACCCGTATATGTTATACGGCCCGTATAATGGTATACGACCTAATATTTTCCATTTTCCCCATCTATACGAGCCATAACATTATACGACTCAATATTTGTCGTGTTATATTATTCTATACGGACCATATAACGTTTTACGACACGTATGCAGGGTGTGAAATTAAAATTTTGGGTTGTGGCTGATATTTTATTTTTTATGTTTTTTGAAAGTAAAATGAACTTTGAGAGATATCTTTTACACTTTTTATTCTTTTTTTTTTTCAACACGTGTATTAATATAAATATAAATAAATAATCTTATATATATACAAAATGACCCATTACCATGTTAGACGTGCGCATTCCACGAATCACAGCCATTCATCTCGGAATACAATGCAGACGACGCGAGCCATGTCTAGAAACACATACGTGGCAATCCCTTATTGGTTGATTTAAGCCCCGGCCGATATCATTGCTTACAAGAATTTGTCGTAATCCCTTATGAGATCCATATATGTATTCACTATTCACAACAAAAACTAACATCACCATTTGTACGTATTCCGTTCAAACAATTCATATCATAAGATTTTAATCGTTAGATTATGGAATCATGCAAACGGAAAATATGTTGTTTGCAGTTCTTTTGTTTCGTTTTGATCGGTTTGTTCGCATTGGAGATATACGCGTCTTCCGGCACTGTGAGTGACCTAATCTACAAGTGTGTGCCATTTCGTGTTATGGTGATGACAAAAAAACTACAGGGGCGATCGGGATTTTAACGTATAAATAACACTATTTTTAATGGAGTTCACACCCTATTGTTATACCATGAGTCCATGGGTTTGCCCCTGATCAGGTCATTTTACTAATAAATAACATAAGGGCGGAGGTAGAGTACAAACAGGGGTAGCACGGGCTACCCCTCAACTCCGTCTACGTAGTGTAAAGTTTTATTTTATTTTTCAGTTTTATATAAAGGATATCTCTGAATTTCTAGGCTAGATCCACCACTGAAATAACACTGTGTTTTTTAATGGAGTTGACACCCTGTGGTTATACGATGGGTCCATGGGTCCGCCCCTGATGAGGTTATTTTATTAAATTATGATTTAAGGACGATTTTTTTTTGTTTTGGTTTTCAGGCATTTTACGAGTCGTTTGATGAATCGTTTGAGGAGAGTTGGATTGTGTCTGAGAATAAAGACTATTTAGGTAAGATCTATTTGGATCTTAAATTGTTAATCATATGTTCTTGTGCTACTTTTTTATGTATTGATTTGATTATTTGTTTGTGTATTGCTTTAATCATATATACATTGATTGAAATTTTAGTTAAATCGCGAAAATATACATTTTGAGTAGGAAATTAACAAAATAAACTTGACTTTTTAAAATTACGAAAATAGCCGTTTAACTTTTGTTTTTTTTTAAATCCATACAATTTTCACCAATCACACTAGGACATATGTGACTAATCACTGACAGATTAGACCCTCGATTAACATCTCATACCCAGGAGTGAAATCTTATGTGCCACTTACGAATCTTTTGTCACTTGAAATTCATATGAAAGTCATTCTTTTAGTTCGCGGGCCCCTAGCGCAACAGTATGGATCTATTGCGTCAAAGGATCCAATTCACTATCGTCCCAAAAGACATTTGTCGCACCCTAGTTAATCAATAATTATAAAAAGTCAAGGCTATTTTATTCGTTCATCGGTCAAAATGAACATTTTCCTCATATTCCTTTTTTTTCAAGTAATTTTTTCACTGATAACTCAAACTAAAACGTGTACAGTTGTCATCATGTATACCATTAAGTGTCTTCACTTCAGCATGTGGTTACTAATAATCTATGTGGTTACTCAGGTGTATGGAACCACTCAAAGAGCCTAGGCCATGATGATTATGGGCTTCTGGTCAGCGAGCAGGCTCGAAAATACGCAATTGTGAAAGAACTAGACAAGCCTGTAGAGCTTAACGACGGCACAATCGTTCTACAATTCGAAACTCGCCTTCAAAATGGTCTAGAATGTGGCGGTGCATACTTAAAGTATCTTCGGCCACAAGAATCCGGCTGGACACCCAAAGCGTTCGACAACAAATCTCCTTACTCGATCATGTTTGGCCCGGACAAATGTGGTGGCACAAACAAGATCCATTTTATTATAAACCACAAGAACCCCAAAACCGGAAAGTATGTTGAACACCATCTTGTTTCCCCCCCTTTAGTCCCTTCGGACAAAATGAGCCACGTGTACACCGCGGTTTTGAAGCCTGGTAACGAGTTAACAATCTTGTTAGATGGAGTAGAGCGAAAGAAGGCTAACTTTATGTCGACTGAAGATTTTAGCCCATCGTTAATCCCTCCGAAAACCATCCCTGATCCGGATGATAAAAAGCCCGAAGATTGGGATGATGTTAAAACTATCCCTGACCCGGATGCAAAAAAGCCCGAAGATTGGGATGAAGACGCGCCAATGGAGATTTTGGATGAAGAAGCTGAGAAGCCTGAGGGGTGGTTAGATGATGAACCTGAGGAAATCGATGATCCAGAAGCAGTGAAGCCGGAAGATTGGGATGATGAGGAAGATGGTGAGTGGGAGGCTCCAAAGATTGACAACCCGAGATGTGACACTGCACCGGGTTGTGGTGAGTGGAAAAGGCCGATGAAAAGGAACCCGGAGTATAAAGGTAAATGGTATGCTCCACTTATTGATAATCCGAATTACATGGGCGTTTGGAAGCCTCGTGAGATCGAGAACGTTGAGTACTTTGAACTTGATAAGCCCAACTTGGAGCCTGTTGCGGCTATCGGGATTGAGATATGGACAATGCAAGATGGTATTTTGTTTGATAATATTTTGATAGCAAGTGATGAAAAGACTGCAGAATCTGTTAGGGATGCTACCTGGAAGCCAAAGTTTTTAGTTGAAAAGGCTAATTTAAGGGAAGAGGAACAAGCAGCTAGTATTGATGGCCTCAAGGGTATTCAGGTATATTGGCTCATTTGTCATGGGGTGTTCAAAAATATCCGTTTCCGAAAATTCGATCAGAACTATCCGATATCCGAATTCGTAGTATCAGAAAATTCAGATATCCGAATTTTTGGATCCGGATAGTGATTTCAAAAATATCCTTAAATTTTTTTAAATTTTTTATCGGATATCCGGATATCCAACAATATTCGAAATATCTGGTTCTGAATATTAAAAAATATTAAGAAATAAAAAAAATTAAATAAAGAATTGGATATTCGGATATCCGATTCACTATAAAAAATTGGATATTCGGATATCCGATTCACTGTCCTATTGGATATCCAAAATTTCGGATGAAAATTCGGTTTTGAACACCCTTATTTTTAGCTTTTATAAAGATTATTTTAATGGATTTGGTTAAATTTGGTTAATATGCAGAAATCTGTGTTTGATGTCCTTTACAAGATTGCTGATCTACCTATCTTGGGCGACCACAAGATGAAGGTTGTGGTAAGTTATCAGTGTCGTTATGGTTTATGGTTCAGGGTTTATGGTTCAGGGTTTAGGGTTTACAGTCGCTGGTAACTAAAAGTGTAAATCGCAATATGTGCAGGAACTTATTGAAGAGGCGGAGAAAAAACCAACTATTATAGTTGGAATAATAATTTCTCTTGCTGTTGTCATTGTTAGTCCCTTATTGAAGATTTTATTAGCTATCAAGAAGAAACCAGTAAGTAGCAAACTTTTTTTCTTAATAAACTTACTTTTTTATAGAAGAAAATACTAACTTATGGTATTTTTTATTAGGGGAAGGTAAATGCAGCACCAAAGAAGGATGCAGGCAAGGCTACAACCACAGAGGTAGGAGAGGATGCAGGCGCGCCTAGGAGGAGGAACACGAGGCTTGACGGCTAAGCATGTCAGCTTCACTTGTGGTAGAATCCAGGATTTAGTTTTGGGTCAAGATTTAATTGATTTTACTAGGTGTTTTCTCTTTTTGTTTACCTTCTAGATAAATTTATTAGGTTTTTTCGAAAAATAAGAGTTGGACCGAGTAGTCGTTTGTAGAGGTCTCTCAAGCTTGTATCAGTGGATTCTTTTGTGATACTCGTGAGTTGTGACTTGCGCTATACGTAGAAATAAAATCAATACTTAATGTGGGTTTCTCTCGCTATCTTATAGAGTATACGTGCCATCCGATTTAGAATACAAATTAGGGGTGTAATTTCTAACATGACACAGACCTAACACACGAACTTCACGGGTTTAAGTTTAGTATAAATGCGTTCAGGTCAGCTTTAAGTCGAATCCACAAACCCATTTAGCTAAAAAGGTTGGGTTTGTGCCAACCTGACGGCATCGCATGTTGACCCGTTTAACCCATTTGTATATTTATTTTATTATTTTAGTATGTGTTTTATGTGAAATAACAAATTGCTTGTGTATTTTATGCCAAAATCTAATAGTTACAAGTGAAATGGACATAAGATTTTATAATCTATATATAATTGTTTTCTATATACTTGTATTTATATATTATAAGAATCTAAATTTTGATACATATTTATAAGATTTATTAGAATATATCCTAAGATTTGTTAGGACGTATCATGAAATTTGAATGTTGTGATGGATCAAAAATCATATTTTATTTCTATGAAAATACTATAAACTTCTTGAGAAACAAGAGAATTAATCAACATCAAAAATCAACCCTAAAGTTGCATTTGAAATTGGTGTCGTCCAATACTATTTAAAATCATATATATCTCATCAGATTGAGGATGCAAATCATCACCTGCTATAAACTCATGGGTGACACCATCCAACTGAATCAAGCTACATCCAGCATTCTTCTTCACCCTCCTTGAATCCCTCAACCTCCTTATCTTCGTTAAATCATCCCACCGCTTCGCGTTTGCATAAATGTCAGCCATTGTTGAATAAACTCCACCGTCTTCAGGACTTATCTCCATAATACGCGCAGCAGCTTTCTCAGCAACCTCAACATTCCCATGGAGTCTACACCCTCCAAGCAAACTCCCCCAAACAAAAACATTGCCCGACATCGGCATACTCTCGATCATCTCCATTGCTTCTTTGATCAAACCGGCACGCGCAAGTATATCTGCCATGCACCCGTAATGTTTGAGCTCTTTAGGAACTCCATAAACCGACCCCATATCACAAAAAAGCCGTCTTGCTTCGTTAGTAAGACCAGCATGGCTGCACCCCACCAAGACACCAAGAAAGGTCACCCCATCCGGTTTAACTCTGTTCTTAACCATTTTGGAGAAATAAGTTAGTAACATTTCGCCATAACCGTGCATAGCTAACCCAACAAGCATTGCATTCCAAGTGAATAGATTTTTATCGGGGGTAGATTCGAATATCCCCTGAGCGGTTTCTATGCACCCACATTTTGCGTAGAAGTCCACTAATGCGGTACACAAAAACGAGTCTATTTGAATTCTACAACGTTTGATATGATCATGCACTTGTTTCCCTTTTTCTAGTTTTCCCATTCGTGCACAAGCCGAGAGAACAGAAACTAACGATATGTTGTCATGAGGAGCATCTAGAACAAGCATTTGATCATATAAATTCAAACAATGGTCATAGTGTTTCATTTGCGCATAACCAGCCAACATCGTACCCCATGTCGTCGCATCCCTGACACCAACAGGCATTTCATCAAACACTTGACGAGCACGTTCAATCTCCCGAGCCTTAACAAACCCATCTAGGATCACATTATAGGAAACAACATCTCTCTCAACACTTTTATTGAAAACCTTGTACGCGTCATTAATACGCCCACAGTTACAATACACATGAACAAGATTGTTACAGACGAATACATCACTCATAAACCCATGCTTTAAAGACTGACACTGAATAGTTCTCGCAATGGAAATTTCATTCAACTGTGCACACGCTTTCAGAACAAAAGGGAAGGTGTGGGCGTCCGGAGGCACACATCGCCGACGCATTTGGATGAAGAAAAACAATGCATTTTCAGGCAAAGAGAGGAGAGTATGGGAGCGAATGATGGTGTTCCAACAAAAAGTGGAGGGGTTGCTGATAAGATTGAATACAGAGTGGAGGTAGTGATATGAAATTGGGTGCGGGTATCGAGGGGCAGGTGGGAGGAGGGAGTTGAAGATGTGGAGGATGGCGGTTAGTAGGCGGGAGGCGGAGGAAGGGTGGAGAGAAAGGAGGCCTCTAGTGATGATCTGGGCATGAATTTGGTAGATATCTTTGACTGATTTGCATTGAGTTTTGAGAGTCCGAACAAGATCTGTTGATTGTTTGCAATAAATCATCTGGTTTCCCGCTCATCTTCTTAATATTCTGAGAAAAAAAATGTAGAGCAGACTCAGAAAATGACATTTTAAAAAAGGTTACCGCAGTGATCAAAGTATAACAAACGAATTGTGGTTATTGTTTCACTTGTTGGATCATTAGCTTATCAACCGAACTCAAATTTGGATCATTATCTTTGTGTTCACATACATATTTATTCGGTTATTAACTCCACTTTGATAATGGGTTTAATTTGTATGAGCTCCATCAGTGCATATATTCTGACTGACCTTCAATGTTACATGACAGAAACTAACAAAACATATGCATTATTTATTATTTTTGAGCCACTGGACTGCTCATAAGAGTAATGACAGAACACAAAAAGATCAAGGGAGCTAGAACAATAGATTACTAAAGAAGCATTAATGTAAACACATAAGCATTGATACAATTTTCTGCTTAGAACTCTCACAGACATTTTGTCGAGCATGTGGTGTGCATATGTCAAATACAATTCAAAAGGGTCAAAATTTGTTCAATTCAGCCAATAAAATCAAGTGGTTAACCCATGCATTGTCATCAAATTCAATCATATATGGTTACATATAATCTTTGCTATGCAAAATCAATAAAAAAATACCTGAAAATGCAATCAAGAACATTGAACAGTTGGTGGTAATATGGGTCTGAAGGTATGTTTTTCATCGATTACCCGAGTCCGATTTAACTGACACCCATTTTAGGGTTTCGGTCCGGGTTAACCAGTTATTTCAACGACTTTTGAGTGGGAAGGATGTGGATAGTTGGAAACAAGATTGATTTATGACCTGTCTACATGATAAAGATGGCGAGATTGTTATTAATCTTAAAATTTTCTGCGCGAGTTAGCCGAGTTCAAAGGGCCATGCGTAGTAATGTTATAACCCTGAGATCTCTGGATATAAATTTTAAAAGACTTAGTCTTGCTATTTAGAAAAACTGGTAGCGACGCAACTTGTTACCCGTTTACCTTCTATCTGTAATTATTAATGATATTATAAGTATTAGTAGCATGTGCATTTTATGGCAAAAAGTTAAAAGGCTCGGAGATTGCAACTTTATTGTTATTTTGTTGGTCATTCTCTCTCATTTCAAGTTGTTCGGGAAAATCTAAGGGGGAACGGAGTGGAGCTCGGTAAACAAGTTTACCAATTTTGTTAGCCAATACCAATGATGGTATACTGAATTTTTTGGCCATTTTCGGTGAACCTTTACCGATTCGGGGAGAGGGAGGGAAGTGGGAGAGAGATGGGTGTGTGGTGGGCTTCATTCCTCTCAACTAATCACACATTTTTCCTTTTAAAAGAAAATAGTTTACTTAAACCCCATTAGGTAAACCACCGTCAATGTTTTTGAGCATTAGATAAGTTAATTAAGTGACTTGACATGACGCTATGTGATTGGGTGAATTGGGAGTTTACCTAATTAGAATATCTAAAACCCAGGTAAATGTAGGGGTGTAGACGAGCCGGGCCGAGCCCGAGCCCGGCTAGGCTTGAGCTCGGCTCGTAATGTTTTTATGAAGCTCAAGATCGAGCTCGGCTCGGTTCTAGCCTACTTATTTGAGCTCGAGCTCGGCTCAAAAGCTCAAGTTATTTTGAAAACAACCTCAAACAAGAAAAGCTCAGCTCGAACTCACTTCAATATCGCTTAAACAAACCAAAGCTCGACTCGAGCTCGGCTCGCCAATGTTATCATTCTTATTATTATTATAAATAAAAAAACTAAAATTTTGTTTAGGCTCGTTTAGGCTCGAGTCGTTCAAGTTTTTAATCAAGCCGACAAATAGCTCTCCAGCCTCTGGGGGCTTGTTTACACCTCTAGGTAAATGTGTCCAAATGTGTCTGATGCAAAGGAGTTGAGATGAGAATGGAAGAACAGAAACTTATAATGTAAACTTATATCGCACAAACAAACATTCACTTATTGTCTCTTATAATCTAACACCATCACTGCTCACCTTATTAAGCGTCTATAAATTAAACTACAACAACAAAAAACAAAACAAAACAAAACAAAAATTGTCCTCTACCGAATAAAACTTAAGCCCAAAAGGGCAGTAAACTCTCCCAAAACGAAAAAAAAAACATAACTTTCTATCTTTGCAGCATATTATATATCTCTCCTTCTCTGTAAGTCTCGAGCTGCAACGCGAACTTAACGTTTCCCGGCACCGGCTTTCTTAGCACCGGGCAGAGGGTTTTCCTCATCATCAGACTCGATATCACCGTACTCCCACATTCCCAGCCTTTTGGTACGCGCTTCTTCCTGGAACTTTTCTAACTCATCCAACATTTGTTGTCGGTCTTTCGGCTCCCATCTCCTCCTCTTCTCCAACCTTGCTACTCCTCCCTGCATCACGTTCAGATTTAGGTTTTACAAAATATATTATTATTGGAAAAAATATAGGGGCAATTTCATAAAATAATAAATGTTTCAGGTCATATGTTACACAGTTCATTAAAAAAATTAATAAAAGACAATTTTATCGATATTTTTCTAAAACTTTGATATCTCATATAAGACCTTTAACTTCAAATATTATATTTACTTATTTCTAGCTTAATTTATTTAGCTTAAATATTATATATGAAGAATAAATAAAAACGGGTAAACAAATTTAAGCTTAAAATGTGTTGTATAAAAATATGAAGTTAAAAGATTACATGAAAACTTAGAAGTTAAAAACATAAGGGTAAAATGATTATTTATCAGATTGTTTAAAATAAAAATGCGTAAAAATAAATATAAGCTTTAAATGTGTTATATAAAAATATGAAGTTAAAAGATGAGCATATATGAAAACATAGAAGTTAAAAAAAATAAGGGTAAAATGATTATTTATTAGATTGTTTTTAATAAATTGGGTGTATTTGATATAATGATATTTGAACTCCTTTGTAAGAGCATATATGATATTTTTAGTTTTGGTTGGGTATATATGAAACATTTCAAGTGTGTAAGGATATATATGAAATTAATCCTCAATATCATTTATGGAACAACAATAAAGGTTACAAACGTACGAACCTTGAGCATGATGGCGTTAATACTTGTATCAGATTCCTCATCGACCAAAGTTACCAAGAGAATATTTCCGGTTCCTTGACCTTTGACTTTTCCTCCGGAAGTATCTCTCTCCTCAATTACTGCCTTAAATTCCTTTGGCTCACCAAGTGTATGTTCACTTAAATGCATTGCTGCCTCATGACCGTAATCCTCCTCCAAAGAAGGTACCTTTAAGTATGCCAGCTGGCAAAGCTGAGCCAGTCCAGGTGCAGAGGATACAGATGGATCCAGAGGACGCAACTGGTTGTATGTAACAGTTTCTTGATTTCCGTAATCGATGTAGAACACTTCAAATTTGTCTTTAGTTGTTTGAACTGCGCCACGTGGTCCAGTCACAACCTATCAAATCAATGAAAGAAAGATCAAAATCATAAGCGTGTTAGATATGATTACAAAAAAGTAAAATTGCGCTAAAAAATCAATGTATTTTTATAAAAAGCTTAAAATCTTTATAAAAAATGGAATGGTTTTATAAAAGTGAATGATTCTCAACAAAAAAAGGAGTAACGTTCACAGAAAACAGTTACTTTTAACTAAAATGAATTTTAAAAAGCATAAAGTACAGAATGGTCTCTGTGGTTTACCAAAATTTTGGATTTGGTCCCTAGATTTCTGAAAGTACATAGATGGTCCCTATGTTTGCATTTTGTGACGCATTTAGTCCTCAGCTTTTTAGAAGTCCTTGTAATTTGCACTTTGTTACACATTTAGTCCTTAACTTGGACCTATTGAAACCTTTAGGGGGCGTTTGGTTGGCAGGAATTCAATGGAATTTAAGGGAATTGGAATCTGAATTCCATTTCTTAATATGTTTGGTTCAAAGAATTTGATGGAATTGGAATCTCAATTCCAATCTTCATGTTGTTGACAATGGAATTGGAATTGGAATTGGAATTGGAATTAGGTATGAATTTCATCCTGTTGATGGTATTTACTACACTAAGGCTAGATCCGGACTAATCCTAGCCTATTCTTATGAAGGAAATTCCTTTAAATTCCTTTAACTAAAGGAATTCAAAATCCTTCCTATATGTGAAGGAATTAAAGTAAATTCATTGGAATCTTCGACCGTTTCGACCCGCACGGTTTCGACCCGTAACGTTTCGACGTGAACCGTTTCGAATCGAATTGTTTCGACACGAACCGTTTCGACGGGAACCATTTCAACCCGTACTGTTTCGAATCGAACCGTTTCGAATCAAACCGTTTCGACGCGAACCGTTTCGCCCCCGTACCGTTTCGTCGCGAACGGTTTCAACCTGTACCGTTTCGAATTGAACCGTTTCGACACGAATCGATTCCACGTGAATCGTTTTGACCCGTACCGTTCCGACCCGAACCGTTTTGACCCGAACCGTTTCGACCCGTACTGTTTCGACCCGAACCGGGGGTTGTGGGTGACGGGGTGATGGATTCCAATTTATTTGACAACCAAACACAAACAAAAATGGAATTGAAATTCCAATTCCAACAATTTCCAATTCCCATTGGAATGTTTAAATTCCAAATCCAATTCCTCAAATTCTAATTCCTATACAAATTCTAATTCCAATTCCAAAACATTCCGCGAACCAAACGCCCCCTTAGATTTGTTGACTAGGGACTAAACGCATAACAAACTGCAAACCACAGGGACCAACCGTGTACTTTTGGAAAGCTAGGAACCAAATCCAAAATTTTAATAAACCATAAGAACCATTCGTGCACTTTATTCTTTAAAAAATGATATTCTTATAAAACATGCTACTTTTATTGAAAAAAGCAGGCTATCTTTATATAAATCTGCTTTAGAAAAATATAACATGTTCACTGAAGTGGCAGCCATGTAGGCACAGGTGCTGACATGTGGGCTAGGTGAATAAGAAACTTCAACTGGTAGGACCCACTTGAAAAGTCTCCTTTTAAACTATATTCTTTGATTTTGGCCGTTTGACCCATTTGAGAGAAGATATAACCCAAACTAATTCATACACAAGTAAACTGATCAAAATAAAAATAAAAAATGAAGTCTTACCATGGCTCGGTTCCATGAGTTATCTGCACTAAACTGTGCAAGGACGAGATCGCCCTTCTTAGGATTAAACGCACCAATCACAGGTGCTTCTTTGAGATTTAAAGAAACAAGCTGCTGTTGGATAGAAGCAACTTTCTGATCTGCAACAGCCTGAACATAGAACTTGCCTCCGCCAAGAACTTCAGTCACCACTGCCTGTAACAACGCAATTAACGCATTTAGCACATCAAGCATATTATATTAGTCTCGAGTAAATCAATAATAACAATAATAATTCTAAAAGACCAGACCTTAAACTCTTCTTTCTGTTTTTTATCATTGGTTGCACCATTAGAAACTTCCTCTCCTTCAACATAGTTTTCCCATATCTGTTAAAAAAAAAAACCATCAATCAGAGATGATCCCGCAATCCAGTTAAATTATTCGATGTGTGCTTTTAAAACCAAATTTCTTGCCTTTAACTTTTGCTTCTTGGCGGACAGCTCAGCCTGCGCAAGAAGGTGAGCATCTGGAATCCTATCAGCACCGAACCCCGTCTGAAGTCTGGCAAGACCAGCTTCTAAAAGGGTGATCCCGACATTAGTTTTTGATTCCCACAAAGATCCCAAAAAGGTTCCGGTTCTATCAACGGTTTCAACTTCAATCTGAACACAGAAAGAAAAATATGTTTAGTAGTTAATAGAGAAGTGAAGAGGTGTGCAAAATGGCAGTTCGGTTCGGTTTTTACCAGTAACCATATCCGTAACAGCTAGCTTCAGTTATGAAATTTTCTTAACCATAACCTAACCTCGGTTCGGTTAATGGTGATTATGAGACTCGGTTATGGTTCGGTTTCGTAATTTCAGTTAATTAACCGATCTAAGTTTGAACTAAATTTAGACTAAATAAATATGTTAGGCAATTATTGTCTCAGTTACAATCATTTTTATAAATTAAAAGAAAAGACAAAAAAAAACATACACATGCATAACATGAGTCAAGTTTTATACAATAATTATCTTTTAAACATTTTAAAACTAATTATATAACATAAAAAGTTTTCGTATATGTTTTCTTTAAAAGTAGATATATTTTAAAAGTATGTCTTAATTCATTTCAGTTCGGTTAACGTTCAGTTATGAGACACCTTTAACCATATCCATAACCGACTTATTGGTTAATCAAATAGCATTATCCATAACCGTCGGTTAATTCGATTCGGTGGCGGTTCGGTTAATTTCGGTAACAAAAGGAGTATTACCTCTACATCTCTCTGCATAATCTTCCGTCTCATAAGTGAAATTGCGTCATTGGAGTAGGGCTCATCACGACCAGGGCATCTGACACCAGATAATGAGAAAGCAATGCTGCATGTTTCTTTTGGGACAAATAGTTTAAACCTATGACCGCTAAGAACGTATTCAACAACAGCTGTCATCCTCCTGTTACGTTGCAAAAATGGGAGGAAATCCTTGGCTTTCTTGGCTGAAGTCTGAAAAAAATAACAGAAAAAAAGAAGTCAAAATCTCACTCACACACACACCCCGGTCATAATCATGTAGTTGAGAGTTTCTAACCGTCAAGAGATCTGTGACATGCATGCTTGGAGGATCTTTAGCGGAATGAATCCCCTTTTTACCAGTAGTAGCACGAGATTCAGCTGCAAGAAGATTCTCATAGTAATTGGATCTTTCTTCAAAGTCTCTGTGTCTAATGACCGTGCCGAACCCACGAGCAATGATGAGCTCAGCAACATTTACACCAGGCTGCTGAGTTGCTGATGTGTCACTTTCCTTCCCTTGAGATAACAAGAAGACCGACCCAAAACCCATGACCCGTGAATCAGCAGGGCCAGCAGGAGCAACAGACCCATCCGCAATAGGGACCTTTCTAGAGTATTCCATTGACACTTGAACCTAAGTTTAAACGAAAGAATGAAAGACAGATAAATTAGATAAAATCAAATTATTGATAGACAGAGAAGAGGTAAGCTCGACCCATTTACTTATGAATGAGTTGTCGATTTGCGTTAACTTTATTTATATCACAAAACGAGTCAAATTGGGCAAATCACAAAAGATTTAACAAAAAGAGAAACAGGTTAAAAGGCTCCCAAAGTCCTGTATATAATGTGCATAACCTCTAAGTTGCTTTATTCGAAATGTAGGTAATTACTGTAGCATATTGTTTCTGTAAGCATAACTTTATTTATTTTTTTTATATAAAAACATCAAGAAATGGATAAAACGTTTGTGGGTCATCCCATCATGACCCATCCCGTTATGACCAATTAACTTCCGAATAAAAAAGTGTCTTACTTGACAGCCAATCAATCTTGTTCGTAAAAATTCTCTTGCTTCACGAGCATAAGGAGCAGGTTTTTTCGTCTCTTCTTGGATTTCCCAGTTTGGGACACCTGATACTTGAGAGATTAACACGTCTCTCAGCTGCTGGACTGCCAAACGGCAGAGAATCATCAGCGACAATGATGCAGTCTCCGCTAACAACTTCAACTACCTGTAACAAATCCAAAACAAATATATAAATGTATAAGTGAATGACAGATAAAGAGGAAAGTAACAGAATGTTCATGAAGCATAATATATTTAGACCTAACCTTTCCGGCAAAATTGTCAGATATGGCCTTTGAATTAGTAGCAGGCGGTACGTAGTTTGTCCAAAGCCTCAACTTACTCTTCTTTGCTTGAAGTTCTGCAGCTTTCAGTTTCCTCCGGGCTTCATCTTCCATCATACTCGCGCTCCACTCTACATACTTTGCGTATCCCTACACAGGAAAGAGAGAACAATATAAAAATGGAGAAAAGTCAAAACAGTTTTCTTACACTATAATATCAAGTCAAACATGTCACTGTTCATGGGGTGGAGATAGAGATGCACAAAAAACCTGGTTTTATAACCGAAACTAGTTATTAATCGTAACTGAAACCGATTATTAACCAATATATTAAAAACCGTTTTAGTTCTGAAAATAACTGTAGATTTGGTACCGATTATGAGATTTAAAGTAAAAACAGGTAAGTAACTGGCTTTATTGGTTAACCAGTTATTTTCACTTTTCTTAGTTTCCTGAACACCCCCCCCCCCCCCCCCCCCACAACACACACACACACATCAAAAACAAAGTTTTGTGAGTTTATATTATATATTTTGGTCACTTTTTTATTTTTTAAAATATAAAAAAATGGTTTTTTAACATATTCGCTTAGAATATGTTATAGATTTCTATCACCCAAAACTGGTTATTAACTAACCGGTTAATTTTTTAGCCGCTTAATTTTCAAACAACAAATCCAGTTCGGTTAATTTTATAAACCAATTTGTGCACCACCAGGTGGAGAGAATAGTTGCTTTAATTCAGAAACAAAAGAAATTTAGATTAAAAAAACATTAAATAAAAAAAGATGAGATCCACATGAGGGAATAAGGAAAGCCTAAAATGTGGTCAGTTTCCTAATCACAGAATGAATAAAAGAATTATCTTGGCAACATCCGCTAATAAAACAGCCATAATAATATGTAGATTTCCATAATAGCAGACATTGTTGACTTAAAAATTGAAATAGTATAACATACATTTTCAATAAGCTCCATTGCGAGGTCCTTCGCGGATTCACCATCAGGGTAATACACAGAACCAATCAAATTGCTAAACTTGTCAACACCCTCAAGAACAATGCGAACCTGTAAAGAGAATACAAAGTAAAGAGCTATTTTAATTCATTCTGTCAAAAGATAACAAGTTCAATTAAGAACAAATAGCTAAGACGTTACTTACATCTCTGTTTAGCACACGAATCTCAGTAAAATGTTTAGCTTCCCTCCCAAATGCATCAGGGGAAACTTCATTAAAGGCTGGTGAGGATGTAACTCTTTGAGCTGATGTTAAGGGCCCACGAGACTCGCCGTTAGTTTCTCCATTTGGTTCATCCGATGGAATTTCAGTTGCTATGGTAGGTTCTTGGGTTGTTCTTCTTCCCATTGAAGGAGCCTAATTACCGAAAATAAAAATATATTGTTCCGTGAACGGTGAACCGAATAGTATCAACATAGAAGAATAAAACAGATAATGAATAATAAATGCTAATAAAATTCTTACCTGGATTCCAGCAACAAATACTTGAACAAACTGAAATTCTGGAAGCAGATAAACACGAAATGAGCTTCCATCACGAACTTGCTCTACAATAGCTTCCATTGATTTGCCTTTGTTAGCGGCTAAAAGGCCCATTGCATCCAGATTGCTGGGATCACCAACAGCAGATGGAGGGAGGTTCCGAATAGCAGCGTCAACGGAACCCGGAGACTAAAACAAAAATGACCACATATAATCAATTAAATGACAGCATATAATGCGTTAGATGACAGTATAACTTATTAATACACCAAATAACCATATGCTTGTTCACGTGAATCCAGTAAGTCACGAAAGCATGATTATTATTCCACAAATATAAATTTACACGAAACATTCGGCATATTCTGATTTATGGTATGAAGTGGAACAGAAAAATAGTAATCAGTTGACTTAATTAATGGTAACTAACCCTGTCCCATAAACCTACGCCCTGCTGTCTGGCTTGTTCTTCAAGACGTAGCAGCTCGGTATGCTCAGGGGTCACCTCTCCTTTAGCCTCCTTAACCTGTAATAAGTAAGTGAATGGTGAACCTATGTTGGATGCAAAGATAAAATCATTAATCGTAAATGCTGGTTAACGGAATCTAAACTACCTTTGCCCAGCCACGTGTGACAACCTCGTTTCCAACGTTTGTGCTACCGATGAAAACACTGCAGAATTCTCGTGAGAAATTTGGAATGGTGTATTCCGTTCTAAATACAACATCCTATAAAACAAAAATATTAAGAAAATTTAAATATTTATATCATCATCATTTAATGATTAAATGCAACGTGACTAATGGAAACACGAGTGTTATATGAACCACAACCTTTCCTATGCACAACTTCCGGAGATATTCTCTGCTGTCCCATGCAAATGGGTCATCCTGGCCACCTCGACGTGCCTACATAATAAGAAAGAAAAATTGACCCATTGTTTAGCAAATATCATTAACAATAATCAAGAATTCACAAAGCTTAAATTAGATTGACTCCAGCTACAAATCACAATGTAAGACATTTAACAAAACGATTGTTCAAGTATATACATAATACATACCAATCTTGGAGCCGAAAGATGAGCCAAAACCACAGTCTTCTCAGGGGGAATTTCTGCTTTGGTAACTCCCATAATCACCAAGGTGTCACCAGACGGAACAGCTTTTACCTTTCCTCTCAACCATCCCGAACTTACAGCTGGTTGCGCCATCACTACAGATCTGCAAAATAAAACACATACAACATTAATTACATCACAAGGTAACCAAACTCTCAATGAAAGCAGTCTTCTTGGGGGTTGTGCCGCAGCTTGTTGCCCGTTTACCTACCATTCTACTGTAGTTTTCCTTTGATGTTGTTATCAATTAAACAAACAACCATGAAAGTTAAAAAAAACATCAAATAAAACACACAGTGCACATATTCTGCTTATTGTTTCCCAATAGCAGCAGCCAATCACAATCCAAAGTCCAAACATTCAAAAACCACAAATTTCCTATTATTCAATAACTCGATATAAAACATAAATCAAAGATAAATCCACCAACAACCACTCCACAATTCAATTACAAAAAAGTCAAACCTAATTAAACAACGATGAATATACAGAACACTCATCAATTCATATCAATCTACAGTAACAAATCTCCAGATCCACAAGCTAAAACACAACAAAAACAAACATTCACAAAAAAGTCAAACCAAAACCACATAAACATCTCAAAACCACACAATAACACTTCAAACACATCATCTCACACACACTAACCCTTGATCAATAATGTATTCACCAAAATCAATCCAATCACTCCGATCTAACAATCTACACACATAACAAACACAAAATTCACCGTACAACACAACCTAACGTAATCTAACGTAATCTCCTGCATGCAGATTCATAAAAAAGCATAAGATGTTCAGATCCGAATAGTAAAACAAGTCAATACCTGAAATCAAGCTGCTAGTTCTCGATCGATGCAAAACACACACACTAATCACAAAAACTCGTAACCGAATCAATCCGAATAACAATCAAATCGTCAAAATCAGCACATAATTAACGCAGGATTCGAACGAAAACGATGGTGATTCGGCCGGCGGAGGAAGTATTGTGAGAATAGATACAAAGGGGTGTATCTATTGTAAGTATTATATAGGGGGTGTTACTGTTAATACTTGGGGGTAATAAATGTGCCCCTCTATTTAGGGTAAATTACCGAAAATGCCACGAGGTTTATGGTAACTGATTCTGAATGTGTGTTTGAAGTTGGACTAGTGGATAAGTATCTATGACGATATTTTGGTGCCACGTCGGATGCGTTGGCCAATTAGAATGCGTCAGGTGTGATGACTCACATTCTTTTGTTGTAAAAAAGGTAAGTACAAGAGTTACCTTGTTGTAAAAGAAATTAGTTCATTAATAGTTTTATTTTTATTTTAAAAGAAGATAAATGTAAAAACTTTTAAATCATCCTTATTGTTATTATTATTATAATTACAAACTATTGCATGTTTTACTATTAGAATTACTTTTCCACGCATTTATCGTTTACACTAATTTTAATCTAATTATTAATTTTTTTTCCACCAATATATCAATATACATGTTAAATGTTTATATAATCTTTATTTATATTCATATTTTTTTATCTTTATCTCTATCTCCTTTCTATATCTGATTATCTAATAAATAATTTTAGTCGATCTCAATTTTTATTTTTTTCGTCTAAACTGTATACCTATTTAACTTAAACATAGATCTTTAACCGTTTCAAATTTACATGATTTCCTTTCAATATTATATTTAATATATTCATATATTCCTTGTGGCGTTCTCGTCAACCTCGCACGTTTTCATTATTTAAACTTTATAATAGAATTTTAATTCACCGTTATTTAACAACTTTATAATAGAATTTTAATTCACCGTTATTTTATTTTTATTTATTATAATTTAAGAGTTGTGATTTTCGCTTTATTATTTTTCCTTTTATGACCCACATATTAAAAAAAGCAACAAGTTTTACTAATTCAAGTCGTGTAGCACACGTGATTCTAAACTAGTTAATAATCAAAAAATAATAAATAAGAAATTACCCCCCACCCCCCTTTATTTGCTCTTCTTCATCGCTTCACACAAACATTTTCTCTTTATACCTTATGTTGTGACCGCTAAACTAATTGAAGTGGAGGCGAAGGCATTTTGATATTTCCATGATACGATTTATTTGAGATTTCGATCGGGATACTATCAAGATCAAGGGCCTATACTGTGCAATGTAACTAAACCCATAACCACAATTGTGTTATTTCCAAGTTTGCGAGTTTGATTGATTTGGATCTTGTGAAGGCAAAATTTCCATCTTTTCACTTTTCTATTTTCTCCCTTGGAAGATATAAATTTTATGAACTCTTCAACAAGTTTGTATTCACTTCTTCTACAAAATTCTCGATTGCTTGTTTTGCAAAGTTACATCAGCTTCGATGTTTTCTTACTTTTTTTGTCTGAGTTCCGTCTCATTTGTGTCATATTTTTTAAACTGAGCCAAAACCAAATGAGTTGAGATGGCACTAATTGTATACAAGACAATTTCGAGTTAGGATTTTAACCGGTTGATACGTTGAGTTTTGAGCCAAGCCAACCTCAAGTTAACCTAGCTTGGTACAGTTCATGAGAAAACCCTAAGCACGGTATTACATCGAAACATATTATAAGTATGCACCAAGTGATTACATCTATGCATTAAAGTGATTTTAACATGCGAGTCAAAGTTTTTACACCAAATACATACATAAACCCATGTATCAAACATGCATACCAAACACAGTCATCAAACTATACCTATAATATTAGAAAAGATGATATAGTAATAGTAATATATTTAGTAAAAAGGCATAAATTTGTAAGTTTATATGGTTAAAGTAAAGAACAACAAGAATCACCTAAATATATGTACCCATTGTATTAAATCTAAATAAATGGGTTCTTTGACAATTTAGCCGTCATTTTTCTATGTCTTCCACTACATCTTATGACTATATAAAAAGTTATGGTTTAGATAAGGTAACACCATTGAAGTCTAACTTTAAATAGTTACATGTTTAAGATATACGATTTTTAATTTGTAACATGTTTGAGTTCTAAACTAAATTCCATTAAGAAATCTTTTCAACTTATACAAAATGATTAATTTTTTTCATTTTAACAAACTAGATGGATTATTTATGTAAGTCACTATAAAAAAAACCAACCCCCTCATTCGTACCATTGCATATCGCGTTGATCTCATAACCCTAGTTCTTATCCTCATCCTCATTGACACCATTTCACCTTTATTTTCTATGAATTCTCATGCCCTTCAATGATTCTCTTCACTATCTTAAGGCCAACCAATTTTGTTTTTCCTCGGACCGGTTTCGTTCACTCTGATTAAAACAACCATCGCCTACATCTCTCTCTCGCTAACAATTGCGGCCAAGTCAGAAATCGGTTTTCATGAACCATAAATTGAATCTATTATAGTAAATACACTAACCAAACACCACCATCAAACATGTTTAATAACCAATTTCTGCATTGATTGACAATCTCAATTTGTCACATTATTGCATTGATTGAAGTCTAGATTAAAAATCAAGGGTGTAATGGAATTATCTTGGCGGTTTGTAGCGGAGGCTCTATTGGCGGGGACAATAGGGATGTCGTTGGTTAGGCCATATGTTATACCCATCACATCACCACCTCCTATATAACCAAGTCTCTACCATTAAACATATATTATACCATCATTCATCACTCACTCTTTTTTTATATAATTTTTGGATATAATTACAAGCAAACAACATGTATAAAATTAGTTAGTATTAATACTAATAATTTAAAATTAAAAAATTACATCCTTAAAACTGAAAAAAAATCAAATGTCTAGTCTTCACCGTTGTCAGCGATGGTTGTAACATCCGTCAAAAACCAGATTTACCAAACCCGCTCCGTTTATTAATCGAACAATCAGTTAAAAATTTTGTTGCGTATTTAGTGCCCAAATTAATTTTAAACTATACATAATTAATAAGTATATTGGAATATATAATTTGTTTTTGAAAAACTGTTAAAAATAATGAAATAAAAATATAAGGTTGCTGCCGGGTTTCGAACCCGGGTCAGCCAACAACTTCAGCAAAGACTTAACACTCAACCATTCATCTACTGCGCCACTTGTGATTCTTGTTTATTATTAGAGACAATTAATTCATATCATAAGTCTTAAATTCAAAAACCGACGCGCCCAATCGCAGTCGTCGGAAACCCGGCGATCTCGAGAGATTGGACGGTTTTTCTTCAGTTTTAACGTAAACATTTACTATCACATCGGTTATAACCGACGCCTGAACCCGCGACACAAGTTATAACCGCCGGAAAATCTTTAACCGACGAATCAAGACGGAAATCGGACCAAATACGTCGATGTTCTGCCCTATAAATACCCCTTCTAACCTCTGTTAACTTTTTCGCTCACAATCACCCCCTTTCCCGGCGTAATTCCACTCGCCGGAAAACTTCTGCAACTCGCCGGAAAACCGAGCCCTTCACCTCTGTGCCTTACTGAACCCCCAGAGCTCATACCGAAGCCACCCACACTCATCTCAAGCTCCCTGAAGACTCTCTGCCGCAGGACACACTTCGCCGGAAGTATCTGCTGTCACCGGATGTCACACCCCGACCCGCAGCGGAAAAAGTGACCGGGGCATGATTGGGTTATCATCAAAGCTCATGACATTTATTATACGTTTCATATTCATTAATACAATTTAATAGGAACTTTACAACCATAAATACATCATGACCTAACATCAATCTAAGCTTCTTTGTTTTCTTCTAAGGCATTTCCTATGTTTTCCTTGCTTCAACCTGTTCACCTGTATCATGTGTAAAAGGGTTTTTGGATCAACAAAAAGTTGGCGAGTGAATCCTATGGAAAACATTTGAACAAGTTTATTTAATTGATTATGAAATGAGTGCACAACCACACATGAGTAAAAATAGATGTAAACTTATTCAACAATCATTAGATATTAAATAAAGCACACATGAACAATAATGGAACGTTTAGAGGCACGCGTTGCTCTACTCGTCTCTCACGAGGAACTGATGGGCCTAATGAATGAATTGCATAAACATGATAATATGAAAGACATAACTACAAACAATATAAACTCAATGATACACACATGAACAATAATGGATTGGTTTTGAGGCACGCGTTGTTCAACTCGTCTCCCACGAGGAACTGATGGGCTTAATGAATGAATTTCATATAATTTGACAAAATGAAATAAGTAATCACAACAATATAAACAATCTAAGTTTAGATCACGATATGGTATGGCACAAGTTTAAATAAACGAGTTAATTATTTTGTGACACATGACACACCCCAAAACGTGTAATTAAAAAGGGGGAGTTGTAAGATTCACTCACAGTGGGTGCGTTCGGTTGATGATGTTGAATGCACGCGAAGTGGTTTTAACCACGAGTGAAATTAACCTAGATAGATAGCATTATGGTTTGGTAAGTAAACGGATTTTATTAATCCATTTTAGTAGGATTGTTGGGTGTATTTTTGTGAGTTTAAGGCTATTTTCTAACCTTAAAAATGTTATTTTTAAGTATTTTTAATTGATTTTTAATTAAAATAAATAAATAAAAATAATAAAAAAATTGACTTTTTGACCGTTGACCGTTGACCATTGACCGTTGACTTTGACCGGTTCGAATCGTTTATGTGTGCGCTGAGTGAGGCTCGAACCCGAGACCTCCCGTACGCGTGCACGCAGCTCTACCAACTGAGCTACGTGTCTAACCTGAAATATTTCTGTTTTTAATTATATTTATATACTAATTAGTTTAAACAGAAAATCCTTTATTAAAAACGATTTTTAATCCAAGACTCGGTGCGCTCCACAGGTCTCGAACCCGGGACCTGTGGCTTATGCTAACACACAGTCCACCGCTGGACTGTGTGTCCAACTTGTTAACTAAACTTATTTTTATTATTCTTAATACTACAAACTAAGCCTTTTCATTTATGCCGTATTTAAAAAGTTTGAATAATGGTCCGAATCGATGCAGTAGACCGGACTCGAACTCGTGTCCTGTGATTAAACATACACACAGTCCACCACTGGACTGTGTGTCTAACTTGGTTATTATTCCGATTATTAATAAATTTAACATATAACAGTGGTGACCGGTTCGGTTAACAAAAAAAGAGGCATTTTTATTAAGGCAGCGTGTGTGGGACAAGATTCGAACTCGAGACGTTAGTGTGTTTAATGTGCACACAGTCCACCGCTGGACTGTGTGTCTAACCCAAGTTATTTCTTGATTTAAATTATACTTATATGTTACCGTAACTTCGTCTTCTTCGTTGAGTTTTATCCAGAAATGATGACTGACTGGTTCGAAGTTTTATTCAGGTTTCTTTAACGTTTTATGATTAATCATAGGTGAGATATAAATAAAAAGAATGAAGAAATTAGGCGTGAGGTATACCGACTGGCTTCCTCTGTTTTCCGGCAGAACTCCAGCGACAGCAAACACTTCCGGCGACGTGTGTCTTGCAGCAGAGAATCTTCAGAAAGCTTGAAAAGGATGTGGGTGACTTCGGTATAAGCTCAGGGGTTTTAGTAAGGCTTAGAAGTGGAGAACCCGGTTTTCCGGCGATTTGCAGGAGATTTCCGGCGAGTGAGTTTTCGCCGAGAAAGGGTGCGGTTTTTAGCGAAAATGTTTGCAGAGGTTCGAGGGGTATTTATAAGGCAGGTTATCGATGAACTTGGTCCGATTTCCAACTGGATTCGTCGGTTTGAATTTCTCCGGCGGTTATGACTTGTGTCGCGGACTCAGGCGTCGGTTATAACCGATGTCCTAGTAAATGTTTACGTTAAAACTGAAGATGTCGTTAATTCTCGCGAAATCGCCGGGATTTCCGACGACTGAACTTTGGGCGCCGGTTTTGAATTCGGAAAGACACGATATGAATTAAATGATTCTAACATTTAACAAGAAACATCAATGGCGCAGTGGTTTAAGTGTGGAGTGTTAAGTTGTTGCTTGACCCGGCGACTGACCCGGGTTCGAAACCCGGCAGGAACATATATTTTTTATTTTCATATATTTAACAGTTTTTCAAAAACTAATTATATATTCCCATATAAAAATTGATTATGTATCGTTTAAAATTATTTTGGGCATTAAATTCGCAATGAAATTTTTAACCGATTGTTCGGTTAATAAACGGAGCGGGTTTGGTAAAATCCGTTTTTTACGGATGTTACACCGGAGTTTCGCCGGAGAAACAGAGGAGTCCAGTTCGGTATACCTTACGCTTAATCTTTCATTCTTTTTATTTATCTCACCTGTAATTAACCGCAACACACTAAAAGAACATGATTTAATTGACGAATCAGTCGGACGTTAGTTCTGGGTAAATTCAACGAAGAAGACGAAGTTTCAGTAGTCTATAAGTTTAATTTAAATCAAGATATAACTCGGGTTAGACACACAGTCCAGTGGTGGACTGTGTGCACATAAAACACGCTTACGCCTCGAGTTCAATTCATGTCCCACGCATACTCGCCTTAATAAAAATGTTCCTTTTTTTCTTACTGAACCGGATTCATTTCATATAGATGTTAAGTATAATAAAAACCGGAATAATAACCAAGATAGACACACAGTCCAGTGGTGGACTGTGTGAACGTTTAATCACATGTCACGAGTTCGAGTCCGGACTACCGCACCGGTCCGAACAAATATCAAACTTTTTATATAAGACAAAAATGAAAATATTTAGTTTGTATATAAGTATAATAAAAATCAGATTATTTAACAAGTTAGACACACAGTCCAGCGGTGGACTGTGTGTTAACCTAAACCACAGGTCCCGGGTTCGAGACCTGTGGAGAGCACCGTTCGACGCATTAAAATCGTTTTTAAAAATAAATAATTTTCAGTTTAATTCAATTAGTATATAATTAAAAACAGAAATATTTCGGGTTAGACACGTAGCTCAGTTGGTAGAGCTGCGTGCACGCGAACGGGAGGTCTCGGGTTCGAGGCTCACCCGGCGCAAACAATTACACAGCCTGACCGGTCAACAAGTCAACGGTCAACTGTCGCAAAATGTCAACTTTTTTTTATTATTTTTATTTATTTATTTTATTTAAAAATCAATTAAAAATACTTAAAAATAACATTTTTAAGGTTAGAAAATAGCCTTAAAGTCACAAAAATATACCCAATCATCCTACTAAAATTGATTAATAAAATCCTATTATTTACCAAACCATTATGTTATTATCTAGGTTAGTTTCACTCGTGGTTAAAACCAACTTCGTGCGCATTTAACATCATCAACCGAACGCACCCAATGTGAGTGAATCTTACAACTCCCCTTTTAATTACACGTTTTGGGGTGTGTCATGTGTCACCAAAAATTAACTCGTTTATTTAAACTTGTGCCATACCATATTGTGATCTAAACTTAGATTGTTTATATTGTTTGTGGTTATGTATTTCATTTTGTCAACTTATATGAAATTCATTCACTAGGCCTATCAGTTCCTCGTGAGAGACGAGTTGAGCAACGCGTGCCTCAAAACAAATCCATTATTGTTCGTGTATGTATTATTTAGTTTATATTGTTTGTAGTTATGTATTTCATATTGTCAAGTATATGCAAATCATTCATTAGGCCCATCAGTTCCTCGTGAGAGACGAGTTGAGCAATGCGTGCCTCAAAACGATCCATTATTGTTCATATGTGCATTATTTAATATTAATTGATTGGTGAATAAGTCTACATCTATTTTTACTCATGTGTGGTTGTGCACTTTATTTTATAACCAATTAAATAAACTTGTTCAAATGTTTTTCATAGGATTCACTCGCCAACTTTTTGTTGATCCAAAAACCATTTTTACACATGATACAGGTGAACAGGATGAAGCAAGGAAAACATAGGAAATGCCTTAGAAGAAAACAAAGAAGCTTAGATTGATGTTTAGGTCATGATGTAATTATGATTGTAAATTTCCCATTAAATTGTATTAATGAATATGAAACGTTATAATAAATGTCATGAGCTTTGATGATAACCCAATCATGCCGCGATCACCTTTTCCGCTGCGGGTCGGGGTGTGACAGATTGGTATCAGAGCCATGACTATAGGGATATAGGATAGGTTATTAGACCCTTAGAGTCTATACTATAGTTTGCCTAAATTTTAATTGTTTAGGTGGTTACATACAAACTTATGATGTTTATTTGTTTCATATTTGTTTATACTTACAGTCAAACATACATACTTATATACACATTCATCATACATATTTCAATGTTCATATATTCAAATCATTTTCATACTCTCGTTATTCAAAGATTTTGTTGCAATTTTCAAATCTCATCAAAGTAAGTTCTGCGACGGGCATGTAGTAACTGGAAGGGTACAAGTACTGGTAGTCGGAACGTCCTGTCTAGGTTGGCATTCGTATAAATCCAATATAACAGACCAGTTTGCCTACCTGGGGACTAACGATGAGAGTACGAAGGACCTATTAGGCCAAAGCGTGCCACACCAAACGTCGTTCGAACTAACCCCACTTTGAGGTGTCACCGTGTCTACACCTGGACACATTCCGAATATCATACGTTATATACATATTTCTCGATTTTCTCCGGGTTTTAGTGTACGTAACCAGGCTAACACATGCGAACCATATGAAAAACCCGGTATTCATGGGGGCCCACATGATTATGAAGGTGAAGTATGGCGGCATGCAGGGCCTAATGACGAGCAAAGCCCAAGACATCCTATGGATGTAGTAGATTTATTTTTCTATAATAGATTATATAAATGTTCATTCCTAAATACAACCCATGATCCTAAAAAAAAACATCCAACTCATACTCATGATGCGTATTCCTTGTAGATGTCTTCTAGCCTCGTCCGTAGGAAGATGAGAGCAGGAAAAGCCCGCGAGCGCATGGCTGCCCAAATCGCTCAACAAATGGCTGCCGTAATATCCGACATTGTAATCCAAGTCCAACAAGCTCTTACCGCTAATCCTGTCAACCAAGAAGATCAAAATGTTATCAACCCTCCCCCAAATACCACTAAATGCACCTACAAGCGTTTCAAATCCTGCGACCCTCCGAAATACGAAGGGACTGAAGGTGTCACCGCTCTCCTCCATTGGTTTGAAGAAATGGAGAATACTTTTCTAAATTGCGATTGCCCCGATGCTCGCAAAGTGCGATATGCTACCGGTCGTTTATATGGAATAGCACTTACTTGGTGGAATACAGAGAAGGCCAAACGAGGCGTTGAAGACGCTATGACTTTGACTTGGGAAGAGTTGAAGGAAATCATGACAAGACGGTTTTGCCCAAGGAGCGAAATCAAGAAATTAGAAGATGAGTTCTATTCGTTGAAGCAAAAGGAAGGCGACCACACCACATACAACAAAAGGTTCCTCGAGTTAAATCAAATGGTTCCCAACTTGTTCACTCCCCTCTACTGTTTGATCGAGCACTACATTCGAGGTCTTCCGTCAAAGATTCAAGACTCTGTAATAAGTAAAACGCCTGTAACTTTGGAAGCAGCTATGGAGTTAGCTACAGAGCTCACCGAAAACCGAATCCGGAACAAAGACTTCAAGGAGGAGAAGAAGAAGGATAAGGCATCGACTGAAACTTCAAACTCCACCCAAACCGAATCCCCTTCTCAACCCACTTTTAAGAGAAAAATAGACGGGCAACTTTTCGCTACTACCCAACGTAATCAACCAGTTTTACAAGCCATACCCATCCAAGCTATCCCAATCACTCAAGTAGCACCCAACTCAACTTACCCAATTAAGAAACCATACCTTGGACCTCACCCTCGATGCAACACCTGTTTTTATCACCATCCATCTACCTTACCTTGTCGACTATGTGCGAATTATGGACGCTATGGTCATTTGAGCAAGGTTTGTCGCACCCCTCAAAACCAAATCTCACCCCTTCCTCAAAACATGATCCAAACCTATCATCAACCTCAATACCCCATGTTCCCATATGTTCGAGCTTGTTTCAATTGTGGCGACCCTACCCACTTTAGAAACACGTGCCCTCGATTGGTTAACATCATAAACGCTCAAGCTCAATCAAACCCAGTTAACCAAGTAAATCAAGAAAACCCAATCACTAGGCCACCAGCAAGAGGAAGAGTTTTCAACATCAACGCCAATCCTGTCGAAAATAATGACGGCCCAAGCGAAAACACCCAACTAGTCCTCTTCACCGAAAATCAAGATTCAACTCCAATCGTTTAGTTTTATGTTTTTCTTTATGTTTTAGAATCACATAGAACCAATCATAACTTAAGGATAAAGCCAATGAAATTTTGACAAGAATATGGTGGATACGCCGCTGGTACTTCCTATATATAAGTATTCTTGCCAAAGGATCAGAGGCATTATCTGGCGGTTATGAGAGGTTCCGTGTATAAACTGTTTGAGTGATTATTGTTTAGATTAAATTTATTATTTTCAGTACATGCAATACGATCGGCTCCGTTTGATTGAGCCTTGATCGCACAGACATTTTTCATTTTCAGTACATGCAATACGATCGGCTCCGTTTGATTGAGCCTTGATCGCACATACATTTTTCATTTTCAGTACATGCAATATGATCTTGTGGTTGTTGTGTTTGTTGTAGAGTCACATAGAACTAATCATAACTTGCGGATAAAGTCAATGAAAATTTGACAAGAATATGGTGGATACGCCGCTGGTACTTCCTATATATAAGTATTCTTGTCAAAGGATCGGAGGCATTATCAGGCGGTTATGAGAGGTTCCATGTAGGATTTAGTATGTTTTGGTTGAAGTTTGTTCATCATACATTTCAGTGTATTCAATTTCATCATGTATAGAAGTTGAGCTATGTCTCACTTCCACAATGACTAACCTCTCCATCATAACAAACGAGAGAGGTACTGTCATTATTCAAACATGTATACTATCAGAATTTAGACTCAAGCTGTGGTTGTTGTGTTGTTTATGTTTTAGAGTTACATCATAGAACCAATCATAACTCACTGATAAAACCAATGAAAATTTGACAAGAATATGGTGGATACGCCGCTGGTACTTCCTATATATAAGTATTCTTGTCAAAGGATCAGAGACATTGTCAGGCGGTTATGAGAAGTTCTATGTAGGATTTAGTAATTTCTTGGTAACTAATCATAACTTGCGGATAAAACCAACGAAAATTTGACAAGAATATGGTGGATACGCCGCTGGTACTTCCTATATATAAGTATTCTTGCCAAAGGATCAGAGGCATTATCAGGCGGTTATGAGAAGTTCCATGTAGGATTTAGTATTGTCTTGGTTGAAATTTGTGTTACATTCATATCATCTCGCCATTTAAAGCGATTGGATTATGTTCTATTTCTACATAAACTAACCTCTCCATCATAACAAACGAGAGAGGAACTGTCTCAAATCAAACATGTATGCTATCAGAATTGAGACTCAAGTATTAGTTGTTGTGTTTATTTATGTTCTAGAGTTACATCATAGGACCAATCATAACTTACTGATAAAACCAATGAAAATTTGACAAGAATATGGTGGATACGCCGCTGGTACTTCCTATATATAAGTATTCTTGTCAAAGGATCAGAGGCATTGTCAGGCGGTTATGAGAAATTCTATGTAGGATTTAGTAATTTCTTGGTACAATGGTTGTGGCGTTTATTTATGTTCTAGAGTCATATCATAGAACCAATCATAACTTACTGATAAAACTAATGAAAATTTGACAAGAATATGGTGGATACGCCGCTGGTACTTCCTATATATAAGTATTCTTGTCAAAGGATCAGAGGTATTGTTAGACGTTTATGAGAAGTTCCATGTAGGTTGTAGTATTAGAAGTTTTGCTTTAGGATATAACCATATCCTTCCAAACATATCAAAACTCTTACGCATGATATCATAGTTAGCGAATCAACTCTGCTTATCAATATTTTTTACCGTAGGCAACAAAAAGCGATTCCTGTAACAGGGTACTTAACCCTTACAAGGGACGTTACCGCCTCAAACAAAAAACTTAAACTCTTACTCTTTTTCTAAGCATGTAACTGTCAAACTAAACACCATCATTTTTAGACAAATATGTCACTATTTAAATTTCGGGACGAAATTTCTAAAAAGCAGGGGATACTGTAACATCCGTCAAAAACCGGATTTACCAAACCCGCTCCGTTTATTAACCGAACAATCAGTTAAAAGTTTCGTTGCGTATTTAATGCCTAAATTAATTTTAAACTATACATAATTAATAAGTATATTGGAATATATAATTTGTTTTTGAAAAACTGTTAAAAATAATGAAATAAAAATATAAGGTTGCTGCCGGGTTTCGAACCCGGGTCAGCCAACAACTTCAGCAAAGACTTAACACTCAACCATTCAACCACTGCGCCACTTGTGATTCTTGTTTATTATTAGAGACAATTAATTCATATCATAAGTCTCGAATTCAAAAACCGACGCGCCCAATCGCAGTCGTCGAAAATCCCGGCGATCTCGAGAGATTGGACGGTTTCTTCAGTTTTAACGTAAACATTTACTATCACATCGGTTATAACCGACGCCTGAACCCGCGACACAAGTTATAACCGCAGGAAAATCTTTAACCGACGAATCAAGACGGAAATCGGACCAAATACGTCGATGTTATGCCTATAAATACCCCTTCTAACCTCTGTTAACTTTTTCGCTCACAATCACCCCCTTTCCCGGCATAATTCCACTCGCCGGAAAACTTCTGCAACTCGCCGGAAAACCGAGCCCTTCACCTCTGTGCCTTACTGAACCCCCAGAGCTCATACCGAAGCCACCCACACTCATCTCAAGCTCCCTGAAGACTCTCTGCCGCAGGACACACGTCGCCGGAAGTATCTGCTGTCACCAGAGTTTCGCCGGAGAAATAGAGGAGTCCAGTTCGGTATACCTTACGCTTAATCTTTCATTCTTTTTATTTATCTCACCTGTAATTAACCGCAACACACTAAAAGAACATGATTTAATCGACGAATCAGTCGGACGTTAGTTCTGGGTAAATTCAACGAAGAAGACGAAGTTTCAGTAGTCTATAAGTTTAATTTAAATCAAGATATAACTCGGGTTAGACACACAGTCCAGTGGTGGACTGTGTGCACATAAAACACGCTTACGCCTCGAGTTCAATTCATGTCCCACGCATACTCGCCTTAATAAAAATGTTCCTTTTTTTCTTACTGAACCGGATTCATTTCATATAGATGTTAAGTATAATAAAAACCGGAATAATAACCAAGATAGACACACAGTCCAGTGGTGGACTGTGTGAACGTTTAATCACAGGTCACGAGTTCGAGTCCGGACTACCGCACCGGTCCGAACAAATATCAAACTTTTTATATAAGACAAAAATGAAAATATTTAGTTTGTATATAAGTATAATAAAAAATCAGATTATTTAACAAGTTAGACACACAGTCCAGCGGTGGACTGTGTGTTAACCTAAACCACAGGTCCCGGGTTCGAGACCTGTGGAGAGCACCGGTTCGACGCATTAAAATCGTTTTTAAAAATAAATAATTTTCAGTTTAATTCAATTAGTATATAATTAAAAACAGAAATATTTCGGGTTAGACACGTAGCTCAGTTGGTAGAGCTGCGTGCACGCGAACGGGAGGTCTCGGGTTCGAGGCTCACCCGGCGCAAACAATTACACAGCCTGACCGGTCAACAAGTCAACGGTCAACTGCGCAAAATGTCAACTTTTTTTTTTATTATTTTTATTTATTTATTTTATTTAAAAATCAATTAAAAATACTTAAAAATAACATTTTTAAGGTTAGAAAATAGCCTTAAAGTCACAAAAATATACCCAATCATCCTACTAAAATTGATTAAGAAAATCCTATTATTTACCAAACCATTATGTTATTATCTAGGTTAGTTTCACTCGTGGTTAAAACCAACTTCGTGCGCATTCAACATCATCAACCGAACGCACCCAATGTGAGTGAATCTTACAACTCCCCTTTTTAATTACACGTTTTGGGGTGTGTCATGTGTCACCAAAAATTAACTCGTTTATTTAAACTTGTGCCATACCATATTGTGATCTAAACTTAGATTGTTTATATTGTTTGTGGTTATGTATTTCATTTTGTCAACTTATATGAAATTCATTCACTAGGCCCATCAGTTCCTCTTGAGAGACGAGTTGAGCAACGCGTGCCTCAAAACAAATCCATTATTGTTCGTGTGTGTATTATTTAGTTTATATTGTTTGTAGTTATGTATTTCATATTGTCAAGTATATGCAAATCATTCATTAGGCCCATCAGTTCCTCGTGAGAGACGAGTTGAGCAACGCGTGCCTCAAAACGATCCATTATTGTTCATGTGTGCATTATTTAATATTAATTGATTGGTGAATAAGTCTACATCTATTTTTACTCATGTGTGGTTGTGCACTTTATTTTATAACCAATTAAATAAACTTGTTCAAATGTTTTTCATAGGATTCACTCGCCAACTTTTTGTTGATCCAAAAACCATTTTTACACATGATACAGGTGAACAGGATGAAGCAAGGAAAACATAGGAAATGCCTTAGAAGAAAACAAAGAAGCTTAGATTGATGTTTAGGTCATGATGTAATTATGATTGTAAATTTCCCATTAAATTGTATTAATGAATATGAAACGTTATAATAAATGTCATGAGCTTTGATGATAACCCAATCATGCCCCGATCACCTTTTCCGCTGCGGGTCAGGGTGTGACAATGGTAGTGTTTCACATCTGAGCGTAGGTTGCTGTGCGTATCTTGGTTGTGTAATGCCTACATTTACACACTCATTCTGCATATCAATTTCTTCAAATCTTCATCATTGTTATAGTAATAGTCATTTTATATTAATTTAAGATATTTTTTTTTATCAAATTTACTTTTAAAAACTAAACATGTTAGAACGCGGGTGGAGGGTGCCGACGTCCCTGATGTGCCACGCGGGGAGGAGATTTGCGGTGAGTTGTTCCCGCATGTGGGGAAGATGAGGGAGAGGGGGTAGTGATTGGTCCACTCTCTTTCAACCAATCATGCCTTTTTCTTTTCTTTTAAAAATAAAATAGTTTGGGTGAAACCTCTCCCTATGTTTTTGGGTAAGAATGGTGGATGAGAGCTTGAGAGGAGGATTGACATGACACATCATGATTGGGTGGGTAAAAATTCCCTCTCCATCTCATGAGGGGTGCACCCCTTCACCCTTAAATATTTGTTACGTTTACCAGAATATAACAACTATATATCTAACTCAAATTATTTATAACGCTTTTACTATGCTCTGTGTATGAAAGCGTTTTCGTACTACTTTTGTTTTTAATGACAAATTTGAATCATTGACAGACCATTCGAATATTATCATATCATTAGCGGAACCACTCGATCATAACCATCTTTACTAGATAATAATGTTTATACACCAATTCAGGAAAAAACCTAATAAATCTAAAAAAAAACTTTATTGAAAATCAGATTCAAGACCTAATGATCTCAAAATTTTATTTCATCCCTATATGTCACTAGACTATCATGGCTGATATCATGATACTGAAATGGGTTAAAAAGATTAAAAGATGATACGAGTGGAAAACAAAAAAAAAATTGCGAGTGTATGCATACCATGATGCGTGCCAAACACGTGGATTTTTAGTGCAGTTAGTGATGAAACGTGTTAACATTCATCAGTTGGTTGAATGATATCCACTTGTTACCTTTTCTTTTCTCAAATTGCACATTACTCAAGCATGTTTCTTATCCTTTCATAAACGATTTTACAAATTTTTATGAATCATTTTTTTCTTAAATTATTAATAAGGTTATGTTCTGTTTTCTTTGGAGAATATCTCTTCAAAGACCTTTTTTAAAAACTAAAATATTTTTTTTTCAGTTTTTGTAGTAGATAGGGAATAAAGAAGAATTTATTAATTTATAAACTGTTTCCGCATAACTTAACCTCCTCAAGACCGTAGACAAGTAGGTAAAATGAGGCTCTAAAATATAATTTTAAAAAACTAAAAAACTTAATTTATATATAACTTAAAATATATGAAAAAGTCTAGGTATTTAATTTTTTTAGTAAACTGCAGTTTTACCCACTAGAGATATAGCTCATTGGCACCCTTATCCCCTACCACGAAATTTTTGTTGTCTAACCCCCAACGAATGCGAAACGCTACAATCTTACCCCCTGGTTCATGAAACCGTTTGTTTGACTGTTAATAATGTACGAAAAGTCGTTTTTGCCCCTCATCTTATTTAGACATTTTTACTTTTTTGAAAACCAAATAAATTCATCATCTTCTCTAGACATTTCTGCGGCTACATCATCTTCAAACAAGAACCTTCATCAATCATCATCTTCAAACAACAACCTTCATCAATCATCATCTTTAAACAACAACAATCTGAGTTATCCCCTTCCACCCATCTTATTCTCATCCAATCTATAAACCCTAGCCACCCTTACACCTTTAGATTCTAGAGAGAGAAATTCCATAGAGAGAGAGTGAGAGAGCCACGAGATGATGTTGGTGGATGTTATTCTTGATTCTGAGCGACGGGGCGGCGGCGGCGGTGTTTATTGTAACAACTCGTAATTTCGTTGTTATCTCTTTTTGTCTATTTTCGTTGTATCTATCATTGTAAATCTGAAATTCGATAATAAAGGATGATTTATGTTGTTAAAATACTTTTTGGTCACAACTATATTGCATCTAAACGATTATCAAACGCAACGCTAACCCAACACAACTGCAGGTAATTATGTTATCTAAAGAGCCGAGTGTCTTGTTGTATAATAACCACTTGTGCATTCGACATCGCTTATCTCATCGCATCGCAAAGCGCAATTATTTATATTACATTATGTTATTTATGTGTTATGTGTGCTTTATGATTTATTGTTGTACTCGCTATCGCAACGCTCTCACTCGCACGAATCGCTTAATCGCATTACTTTATCACTTATAACGCCTAACACTCCGTTAAAACGCTTAACATAACTATATAATACGAACTGAATCGCCGAACGAACTCCTAACGCGAAAATAACGAACAAAACTTGGTCATTAGGCCAAGTTCGACCGAACTTGCTCAGGCTATCAAAACATCAATATATCACAAGTTCGCTCAAACTTACACCTTTCAAGCAGAACTAGCCAAGTTCGCCCGAACTTGTACAAAGTTTGCTTGAAAAGGTGTCAAGTTCGGCCGAACTTGATCACAATCAGCCCATTCTCTCCTCACCTATAAATACCCAGCACCTCCATTCATGCACTCCTTCCTGCAAGTTCGCCCAAAACCTCCCGAAACCGGAAACCCTTGATTTCCAAGTAAGAATCAACCCATTTTGATGCAAACAACAACGTTTTACAGCGATTTTGCACAAGGATTGCCTTCGTTTTCATCAAATCCCTTCTGTTTATGAAAATCTTCATCTTTTTCTACAAAACTTCTACTTTCCACTTAGATCTACACTAAACGAGTGTATTTGGGCTTAGCTTCGGCTCCCAAGCTAGAAATCTCCATGATTTCGACTCACCAAGTGTTAGATCCGAGTAAAACCTTTTAAAACATTGATTTTTACACAAATTACGGACTAATGACGTATGTTTCGTTCACTATGAAGTGGAATGAGGCGTTGTCAAGCAAGATCTTAGATCTGGAAGCACAAGGACGATGTCGTCACCTTGCACGAACTGGACTAACCGGTACGAACTGTCACACCCCAACCGATGGCAGAAACATCGGAGCGCGACACTAGGCGAATCAGATTGTTTCAAGAGAAATTCCATAACAACTAATATGACAATATTTTAAATAGTTAACTTCCCATACAATCAACCAATATCTCAAATCAATTATTACAAAATATAACATCTCTTAAAACATGTCTAATCCGATCTTCCCTAGATTTAATACATGGGTTTCTAAGATAAGATCCTAAATCCAATTCAACAAGCAGTCATCAACCTGCCATATATGTTAAAATAAAACGTCAATACAATTAAGTAAAGGTGAGCATACAGGTTTGCGTACATAATAGATATAAAAGCGTTTATCATACACTGCATGACATACGTAAGAGTTCTGAACTATGTATCTACTTAGATTCAAGTAAACCAACAAACCGCGAGTGCGAGGCACGCGAACAAGTGTCCACGTCTTAAAGAGAAAATAAATAAGAAATAAAATGTGAGCCTTAACAACCCCGGGCCTCCGGGTGGCGGGTCAACCTCTAGCAAGCTATCATGTTAAGGGTGGCGTACTAGCAATCAAGTAACACATATAATTCAGCAGATTTCACGTATAATCATGTAATAGCGGATTGCGAGTAACGTTTGAGAGTTGTGTGATGTGATTTGATATAGGAACATATGTGACACCCAAAAAGTGTGTTTAAGCGTAAAGGGGTTCAAGTATACTCACAGTTGGTGCATTTAGAGAGAGAGACGTGATCTGATGTAAGTTGAGGAGAGCGCCGGATCAGTCTGTAAGCGAACAGAAGTGCATTAGTCTTCTGAAATGCTAAAACGGTTAACGGTTCGAGGAACAGTAGACAAGTTCGGGCGAAGTTGTACCACATCTCCTGGATCTGGTACAAGTTCGGGCGAACTTGACTCTTTTGATTTACTGGAGGTACATGTTCGGGCGAACTTGCCCTATTTGTTGAGGTTTGATATAAGTTCGAGCGAACTTGTCTGATTCTCTTGAGAATAGGACAATTTCGGGCGAACTTGCCTGATTTGTTGAAGGTTTTAGGCAAGTTCATGCGAACTTGGTCACCATTCTGGTGACAAGTTCGAGCGAACTTGATGTTTTCCGAGCGAACTTGACTGTTTTGGCATCCGATTCGTGCGTTTTCGCGTCGTTTGCTGAGGAAATCGAGTGTCCATCCCTCCAACCTTAAGCTACTGAGCAAAGCCTAGGCTGGAGAAGTCTTTTGGAGCGAGTTTTAGCCATTTTATAGAAACTCGGACTAATCCGAGCGAACGTGATGGTTCGTACGGTTTTAGTCCAGTTTGTGCAAAGTGAAGATTTCGTCCTTGTGCTTCCGGATCTGAGATTTTGCTTAACAACGCCCCGTTCCACTTCATAATGAACGAAACATACGTCATTAGTCCGTATTTTTGTGTAAAAATCGATGTTTAAAAGGTTTTACTCAGATCTAAGTATAGATCTAAGTGAACAATAGAAGTTTTATAGAAAAAGATGAAGGTTTTCATAAACAGAAGAGTTCTGATGAAATCGAAGGTTAAACCTTGTGCAAAATCGTTGTAAAACGTTGTTGTTTGCATGAAAACGGGTTGATTCTTACTTGGAAATCAAAGGTTTTCGGTTTCGGGAGGTTTTCGGGCGAACTTGCAGCAAGTTCAAATGAGGAGAGGAGCTGAGTATTTATAGGTGAAGTGAAGAATGGGCTGATTGGGATCAAGTTCGGCCGAACTTGTCCCTTTTCAAGCGAACTTGGCACAAGTTCGGGCGAATTTGGCCAGTTCTGCTTGAAAATGGTTAAGTTCGAGCGAACTTGGGTGATATTTGATGTGTTGAAGGCCTGAGCAAGTTTGGGCGAACTTGGGTTGTCCAAGTTCGGCCGAACTTCGCCTATTGGCTAGGTTCTGTTCGTTAATTTCACGTTAGGTGTTCGTTTGGCGATTCGGTTCGTATTAGATAGATACGTTAAGTGTTTTAGCAGAGCGTTAAGCGTCATAATTGATATAATAATGCGATTAAGCGATTCGTTCGAGTGAGAGTGTTGCAATAGCGATTATAACCATAAATCATAAAACACATATATACATAAGTAACATAAAGTAACATAATCAATTGCGCTGCGTTTGCGATGAGATAAGCGATGCGATGGCACAAGTGTTTATTGTACAATAACACACTCGGCTTATTAAAGTAACATAGTTACTTGTGATTGCGTCGAGTTAGCGTTTAATAAGCGATTAGATGCGTTAATGTTGCGACAAAATATAATTACTTTAACATAAACTTTTCCATAATCAAATCTCAGAATACAACGATAGATACAAACGAAATATACGGAAATCAAATTAACAACGAAATTACGAGTTGTTACACGAACCATCAAGTTCGCCCGGATTAGCCCGAGTTCCTGTAAAGTGTCTAAAACTCGCTCCAAAAGACCTCTTCAGCCTATGTTTTGCTCAGTAGCTTAAGGTTGGAGGGATGGACACTCAATTTCCTTAGCAAACGGCGCGAAAACGCACGATTTGGTGACCAAAACAGTCAAGTTCGCTCCAAAAAAAGCAAGTTCGCTCGAAGTTGTCATCAGATGATGACCAACTTCGGCCGAACTTGTCCAATTCTCAAAGAAAATCAACCAAGTTCGCCCGACCTTGTATACTTTCCAAGGAAACCAGACAAGTTCGCCCGAACTTGTATCAACTCCAAGAATTCAGTCAAGTTTGCCCGAACTTGTACAACCCTATGGTATTTCAAGCAAGTTCGTCCGAACTTGTACCAAATCCAAGAGATTTGGTACAACTTCGCCCGAACTTGTCCTCTGCTCCTTCACGTTTCGATTGTTTCAGCAATTCGGAAGACTGATGCACTTCTGTTTGCTTACAGGCTGAACCGGCACTCTCCTCAACCTACATCAGATCCCGTCTCTCTCTCTCTCTTAACGCACCAACTGTGAGTATACGTGAACCCCTTTTACGCTTAAATGCACTTTTGGGTGTCATATATGTTCGTATATCAAAACACATCACACAACTCAAAACGCTTATTCGCAACCCGTTAATACATGACCATACGTGAAATCTGCTGAATTGTATGTGTTACTTGATTGCTAGTACGCCACCCTTAACATGATAGCTTGCTAGAGGTTGACCCGCCACCCGGAGGCCCGGGGTTGTTAAGGCTTGCATTTTTATTTCACATTTATTTTTCTCTTTAGGACGTGGACACTTGTTCTCGTGCCTCGCACTCGCGGTTTGTTGGTTTACTTGAATCTGAGTAGATACATAATTCACATCTCTTACATATGTCATGCGGTGTATGCTAAATGTTTTTATATCTATTATGTACGCAAACCTGTATGCACACATTTACTTAATTGTATTGACGTTTATTTTAACATATGTGGCAGGTTAATGACTTCTCGTTGAAATGGATTAGGATTTTATCTCTAGAAACTCATGTAATAGAAATATAGGGAAGATCGGATTAGAAATGTTTGAGAGATTGTTTGATATTGTAATAATTATTTGGGATTTTATGTTTGATAGTATGGGATATTGAACGTTTAAATATTATCGTTTAAATAGTTGTTATGATGTCTCTTGAGCAATCTGATTCACCTAGAGTCGCGCCCCGATGTTTCCGCCATCGGTTAGGGTGTGACATTTATGGTGTTGACAGCGGTGTTAGGGTGGTGGATGAGTTGATGTTGGTGGTGTCCTTGAATATGAGATTTAGGTGAGTTAATGTTTGGCGGTGTTCTTGAATCTGAGATTTAGGTGAGTAGATGTTTGGTGTTCTTGAATCAGAGATTTAGATTGAAGTTGGATGAGATGATTTAGGTTGATTTAAGTTCTTCAATTTTTGGTGGTTGTATAGATCTGAAACGAATGATGAGATGATGCTGGTGGTGGTTATGAAGATGAATTTGAAGATAAGATTTGAAGATGGTGTTTAAGATAAGATGGATCTGGTTTAGTAAAGTTAGGGCGAAATTACATAAATACCCTTTGATCGTTAAAGACTAACATGGACTATAAACGGTTTCATGAACCATAGGGTAAGATTGCAGCGTTTCGCATTCGTTGGGGGTTAGACAACAAAAGTTTCATGGTAGGGGGTAACGGTGCCAATGGGCTATATCTCTAGGGGTAAAACTACAATTTACTCTTTTTTTATAATTTCGAGCCTAATAAGGCGGGTCTAGAGTGACCACCCTCCTGCCCCTCCTCCCAGGCGACCATGCCTATTTTACTTCATGAATAAAACATTTATAAAATGAATACTAACTGGCATGGCCGGCCTTGGGGGTGGGCGGGGAGGATCACCGGCCAGGGCCTGATTTTTCAAGGGGCACATTTTTTTATGAAAAAACTCGATATGTATATGTAAAATATTTTTTAATAGGGTACACCCATAGAAACACCAACATAACCCCACTTACAAAACTATTTCTTATGGTTTAGGTTAGTTATTAACCCCTTTGGCATTAGGTTTAGACCTTTAGTGAGCCCAATAACCAATTTTGTTAAGGCCTAAGGGCATATTTTTTCGAACTCGAACATGGTACATGAATTCTCGAGGCCGGCCATCTGACTCGCTCAAAAGTGTAAATATAGAATAAAGATAATGTCAACTTTCGTTTCTTGTTAACTTCGTAACACCTAGAGAAATTTAACTACCTTCTTTTTGTCTTCTCTCTCTTTTATTTATTTGTTTTATTTTCCTCTTTAATCGAGTAAAATTATATTACTGATACCTTCATCATCTTTACAAGCTTGAAGATGAGACGCATACGTAATTATTTTTTATAGACAATTCAAGTCAAACTTGGTCTCACTAGGCCAAATGCATGCCCTTTAATAGAGGCAGACATAAGTGAAATACGTTAGAAACAATCTTGATGTTGTAGCTTTTGAAACCACCCTACAATAACGATTAGCAAAAATGAGCCATGGATCTAACATATTTGATGTTCGATTAGCAAAAGTGAACCATGAATATGACATACAATCATGCATACATGCATGTATCATGCTTGTATTTATAGTATAGTGGGCGAAGGTAAATTACAGTGAAAGAAGGGGAAAAGGGCTTGAAATATGGGTTTACATTTTCGTTTGTACGAGCCGTCAACCCTAATGGTTAAGCTAGGTTGGTCGATACACTATGCATCAAGCCACGACTTGGTTCTTGTCACCCCACATGAAATATATATATATATATATATAAAATCCTCATTTCAAAGAGTGGAGATGATTTTTTTTGCAATATTAAAAGAGGGTAAGTTGGATATTTAGTTTTTTTTTTCTCGAAAGACAAATTTCTTTTAATCCTGTCGTCTGTGAAACTTGAACCCAAGACCTTCCCCTCTCAAGATGTTTAAAGGCTTTGCAATGTATCTTATATATTGAGACAATGTATTATGTTTCATTGAACAATTAAAGTGATGACATCCTTTGATATGATATTTTGTAGGTTGGTAACCAGTTACACACATTAATTTATCAGCTGAAACCTAACACCCAATGCCCCCAAGCACCAAACAACTTGTCTCATAAAACAATACCATTAATTTGCATGTTGCAACACCAACTACCGATGCCAAAACTATTGTTTCCAACTTTCCATCATTATTATCCACCTTTATACAAACGCCTAAGACACAATGTCACATTGCAAACACACTTTTAGACACATTGCATACACACTTTTCCACCGCATGCTCACACATAAATATACACATTGTAAAAACACACATTACGTATTTCTGTTATTTCTATTGACCTTTTACTTATTTGGGTTTATAGTTACGAGTTTGGACGAGTTATGTCTTTGTTTAGTATTTAGCCTATTTGTATGTACGGTGAAATGATTTTATGTGTTCAAAAAGTTCGCGACTCGCAGCTTGACTCGTAGCTCGTTTGGAAAAAAACTAGCTATAAAATCTCGATTTTATACGGCCTTAGCCTAGCCGGCTTATTTCTGAGCCAAGCTCAAGGCATGCTCGGCTCATGGCTTGACTCGCTGGCTCGTTTAACTTCGAGGTCATGCTCGAGCTGAGTCAAGCTACCTCGTTTAATTTATAGTTCGAGCCCAACCTGGCTCGACTCGTTGCCTACCGTTTGGCCGTAATTGTTGTAATATTGAAACTAATTAATAAATAACATAAATTCATTTCTTGTGATATAAATTCTTACATGATTTACACAAAAATATGTATAAAAAAATACACCATATTGGAATGTCTAATGCGCCATAACTCCCCTAGGAATCTAATATCGAGTGGTCCACATAATAATAACGCAACTAGGCAAGCAAGTCGCCAGAAATGACACCAAATTTGTTTTGTTTTTGGATATTTTTTTTTCCAGTGAAATCATATTTACTAGAAATAAAAATAAGAATTTCATTTCAAATATATTTAAAGCTAAAGTTAGAAAATGCATACTCTTGTTCTCAACTTTCAAATAAATAGTCGCTGGCAGATCCCTATTTTCTTTAAATTATAAAAGTTTACAGGTTTAGGGTTAAGACTTATGATAGCTTGAAGAGTTTTATATTAATTACATAGAAAGAGAAGAAAACGTATAATAATTTTATATTTTTTTAACGGTAAATTTGGATCACTGACGGAACATTAGAGTATCATCGGTGTCTCTGGCTTGCTTGTTCTAAGTTGTGAGTTGGACCAATGTTGCTCGTGCGAAGGCTTGAGTGACGTAGTTCCTAAAGCAGGGGGCATTGCGTAAGGCTGGCTTCATATAATAATTATATTATGACTTAAAATTAATATAACATGTAGAATTGTAGATATGATTCAGGGCCGGCCCTGGGGTGGGCGGGGAGGACCACCGGCCAGGGCCCGAGATTCCGAAGAGCATGTTTTTAGGAAAAAAAATCTGATAATATATATATTATAATTATTTTTTAAGATTATACCAATGTAATTTGATGAATGGCTTAATGGTTAAGTTCCCCATTTCTAAACTTGAAATCCCAAGTTCGAGTCAAGCTTGCTGTCTTATTTTTTGAAGGCTTTCTTTTTAATCTAAAACAGATTCTTAGGGCTTTAATTTTCAGCAACCTATGGCCCAGTTCCCCACACCTAAAACGAGCAGAACACCACACAAATACTAGTTTTGATCTGTGAATTGATTTTGGTGCGGATTGTGTTGTGCTTACAAAAGTAAACGACAATTAAAAAAATAGGAAATGTGTTTGCTAGTTTCATTTTTTCTTATTGTATAGGCCCGAATCGTTAAACCGACCCGAAACACATGGCCTTAGTATCTCTGTTTGATCTAAATGAATACTATGATTTCATGAACAGTTATATAAAAAACTAGTTTACATTTATATATTTCGTTAAGGCCGAATGACACATTTTTTCAAGCTCGAACATGGCCACAGAATTCTCAGGGCCGGCCCTGATATGATTTAAAGAAACATTATGAGTTGAAGAAACTTATTGCATTCATTTCTTATCTTTCGGAAGAAGTAAGCTTTAACATGTTCAAGTTACTAATAAAGTCCCAAAAGGTTAATGCATTTTATTTTGAACTGATTGTTAGTGATATATGTTAAACAATTTCATTGTTTAAACACATGATTTGTTACTTTTTTAGGATTATAGATGTTAACATGTAACCATATCCAAAAATGTTAAAATGTACCCCTCAATAATATAATCATCGAAATATTTGGACTAACTCTATATAGTATTATGGTTAATAGTCAGACTCAGACACAGAGAAACTTTTAGGTTCAAATAAACTTAATAACTTATCAAATGTCTAAGGGCTATTTGTTTAGCTCTTAATAAGGCTCCTAATGGTTCAGATCTTTTACTGGTTCAGCACTTAATGATTCAGACTATTTGTTTCGCAAGTAAATGTCTGAATGGTTCAGACATGTGCCTCTAAATGGTTAAGCATTATACTGAGTCTGAATGGTTAAGACATCTAATTTGAATTAGCCAGACATTTGCCTCTGAATGATTAAGCATTGATATTTTATTTTTATTTTTGCAATTGATTTTTAAGAGAAAATAATTAATGATTCATATCCAACCCTTTTGATACTTTCAAAGTTGTTTGAGAAATCAATTGTAGTCGAATCTCGTGATGCGTTAATGCAGTTGAACCCACATCTTACCGCAATTTTGTATTTATTAATCGTAGTAGAATCTTATGGACTGTTACAAGTTAAACTTTTCAGTAAATTATATATTTTTAGTAAGTAACACATGACACAAATACTAAACTAATAAATATGATTTCATAAAAGTTAATTTTATTTATTATTCATTGAAATTTAGTATTAATTATAAAATAAGGATGTTATCTCAAAAATGAAATTAACTAAATAAAGATGGAACTCATTAAAATTACAACAATATTAATTTAGATTTTTTCTTATAAAATATGTATGAAATTATTAGATGACATCACATTTCACATGGTTGAATATGAATGTGTTTGTGAGTCACCTACATGTCAAGATAGTAGCTAACAACTTTTATAACTATATATAACATGATTATATTATCTACTTAGTTTATTTACTATATATACTATAGGATTTAGAGAAAACACCTATAAGTGTGAAAACGGTGAGAACGCCCCTCAGCCGTTGGATCAAAACAATCTACGGATTAGATTGGCACGGTGGCGTTTTCATAAATAACAACTTTATTACGTGGACACGCTTCATTAAGGGTAAAAGGGTCTTTTGACTTCTCTAAAACAAAACACCAAACTCATGCATAAAACGTCATTAATTGAATAATAAACAATATGAATAACTGATATTACTTTCTTAATAAAACATATTAATGAAAACTGTTGATTCATATGTCTATTGCCTACGTCATCGTATAATATCGAGTCAGTATTTAGGAGCGAAATGTCAAAGTTTATGTATGTAAAAGGTCAAGTTCGCTTGAAATGTAAATGTTGTTGTCAAGTTCGGCCGAATTTGCACTCCCCAAACGAACTTGCACTCCTATAAATAGGAGTCTTGTCATTTCATTTGTAACATTCAGAGATTTTGTCACGACAGAGGCGAAGCTCTGTCCAAGTGTTCAAGGATCTGTAACGTTGAATATTAATGAAACGGTGATTAAATAAAAACAAATGAGTGTATCCAATGTCACCTAAGCAAACGGAGTCCGCACGTTCACCTTAGGTTTGTCAGATTAGGACCAGAAAGATCCGTACAACGGACCTACAAGTGGTATCAGAGCAGGATTGGCCTAATTTGAAGACATTTGACTGAAATCATCTCATCTTCTACTCATTTCTTCTATTTTTAACTTTTCTTGGACAATTCACGGACAAAATGGACTGATTTTCAAGTATAATTCGTAAAATCCATAATAGATAAACCCTTGAAAAGATCAAAGCTTAAAACAAACGAATTCATGTCGAAAAATAAAAAAAATCATGTTTTGTAACTCAAGTTCGCTCGAACATAGCATCAAGTTCGCTCGAACTTGATTGAAAAACTCACTTTTTCAGTGATTTTTCATCAAGTTCGCCCGAACTTGATTGGTTTTTCAGTGATTTTTGTATAAGTTCGCTCGAACTTGTAATTTTTCATCAAAATTTAATCAAGTTCGCCCGAACTTGATCAAATTTTGTTAAAATCTACTACAAGTTCGCCCGAACTTGCAATTTTTCTTGAAATCCAACATAAGTTCGCTCGAACTTAATCTTCAGGGAAATTTTCATAAAATCTATAACAAGTTCGATCGAACTTGTTGATAAGCTGATCTTCACAAGCTTTGACAAGTTCGCCCGAACTTGTCTAAGAGACTTAAAAAAAGGCATGAAAATTCCGAAAAACGTCTCGGACATTATATATCGTTAGATTCATATTGACGAGACGAGTTTAAAGCTCTAATCTGGTAAAAATAGTTTTCCGAAAAATTTTAAACGTTTTTAGAAATCGATACGTTAATATTGTCGGTTAAAAAGTCAATTTTTTACTAAAATTGTCTGTTTTCTAATCATTTGTCAAGTGTTTTGAATGACAGATAAATTTGGAAAACGAAATGGGGTCTGAGAAGCCACCAAAGTTGATGAGTATGGACGAGTATGAAGTTTGGAAAGGAAAATCTGAGAGCTGGGTCCAAGCTACGCATTTCCGCAGTTGGGTCGCGATTGAGACAGGTTATGTCGTTCCTAGAGATAAGAATCAGAAAATTCTAAAGAAGTGCAAATATTCTACTCCACAGAAAGATGATTATTTTGCTGAAAAGAAAATGAGTAGTCTTGTTCAGCAATCGGTTAAGGAAGACATCCTGATACTTTTACCAGAATACAAGACTGCGAAAGAATTATGTACATCTCTGGAGAATAAGTTTCAAGAGAGTGTAGTGGTTAAGAAATGTGAGGCTCTAGTTTCAAGTATATCCACAAATGAGTCTTCAAGTTCTAAACCAGTCTGCCCGGTCTATGATGTAGACAATTATCAGGCAAATAATGTCAAACTCTTGAATGAGATTGAGAGTTTGACATTAGAATAAAAAATTAAAAGAAAATGAAAAGAATTTTGAAAACAAAATAAAAATTTTAGAAAATGAAAAATTACAAATGGTAGTAGATTTTCAAAATGAAATAAAAATGTTTAAAAATGAAAAAATTGTCTTTGAAAAATTAAATATAGAAAATCAAATAGCAATAAATTCTCATATTGAGAAAATAGCTTACTTGAAAAAGAAGTTGAGACTGTTAAAAATAAAGCTGTTAATTCAGAAAAATTATTGAAAGGTTTTGTGACCTCCTCATTAAAGTTAGATTATATATGTCCAAAACTGATCAATAATAATAAAAAGGAAATTCCAATAAGTGACAGTGTCACAAATTATGACGATGTCATAATTGAGGATTGTGATGATAATACCGTAATAAAAATGATAAAAAAGAGATATTTTTGAAACTAAAAGAAAATTTTCAAGAAACTGTTCTACAATCTACTAAAAAATGTGAATGCTCAGCGCAAAATGTAACATCCGTCAAAAACGGATTTACCAAACCCGCTCCGTTTATCAACCGAACAGTCAGTTAAAATTTTCGTTGCGAATTAAATGCCCAAAATAATTTTAAACGATACATAATCAATTATTATACGGGGATATATAATTAGTTTTTGAAAAACTGTCAAAAATAACAAAATAAAAATGTTTTACTCATGCCGGGTTTCGAACTCGGGTCCGTACCGGTTCAAACAAACACTTATCACTCAACCGATCAACCGCTCCGCCGCTTTGATTTTATGTTAATAACAGGAAACAATTAATTCAAATATTCAAGTTCAGAAGTCAAAATTCAGTAAATTGCGCCCAAACTAGCAGTCGTCGGAAATCCCGACGACTTCGCCGTTATTATACGTTTCCGCTCAAATTAACCGAAGACTTAACTCTCACAACGGTTATAACCGACGTCTGAACCCGCGACATCAGCCATAACCGCCGGAGAACGGCTGACTTCCAATTGAGACCAAATTCAGACCCCATACATCTCGATACTACCCTATAAATTCACCCACAACTCGCCAGAAACCTTTCACACTCAAATCGCACTCTTTCTCGGCGAAAACTCACTCGCCGGAAATTTTTTATACGTCGCCGGAAAACCGTATCATTAATCTCTGAGCTTTACTGAACCCCCTAAACTTTTACCGAAGTCACCCACACCCTTTGTAAGCTTCCGGAAGACTCTCTGCTGCAAGACACTCGTCGCCGGAAAGAGATTGCTGTCACCGGAGTTCTGCCGGAAAACAGAGTAAAACCAGTCGGTACTTTTCACGCCTAATTCCTTTCCTTTTTACTTTTATCTCATCTGTAATTGATCATACAACGCTAAAGAAACCTGAATCAATACTTCGAATCAGTCAGTCGTCACTTCCGGTGAAAACCAGTGAAGAAGACGAAGTTTCGGTAATAGTTAAGTATAATTAAAATCCAGTTATTTACCGGGTTAGACACACAGTCCAGCGGTGGACTGTGTGCACTTTGAAGCTAAGGTCTCGAGTTCGAGTATTGTCCCTCACACGCTGCCTTAATAAAAATTCCTTTTTTCGCAAACTGAACCGGATTGATTTATATATATGTTAAGTATATTGATAACCGAGTTTATAACCAAGTGAGACACACAGTCCAGCGGTGGACTGTGTGTACGCTAACCCACAGGTCCCGGGTTCGAGACCTGTGGAGCGCACCGGTTCGCTGGATTTAATTCGTTTTTAAAATAAAGGATTTCTGTTTAAAATCTAATTAATATATATATATATAATTAAAATCGGATATATGACGGGTTAGACACGTAGCTCAGTTGGTAGAGCTGCGTGCACGCGTACGGGAGGTCTCGGGTTCGAGCCTCACTCAGCGCACAACAATATGCCTTCGAACCGGTCAACGGTCAGTCAAAGTCAACGGTCAAAGTCAACTGTAGCAAAAATCAAATATTTTTTTATTATTTTTATTTAATTATTTTAATTAAAAATCAATTAAAAATACTTAAAAATAACATTTTTAAGGTTAGAAAATAGCCTAAAACTCACAAAAATACACCCAACAATCCTACTAAAATAGATTAATAAAATCCGTTTACTTACCGAACCAAAATGCTATTTATCTAGGTTAATTTCACTCGCGGTTAAAACCATTTCGCGTGCACTCAACCTCATCAACCGAACGCACCCAATGTGAGTGAATTCTTACAAATTCCCCTTTTTATTCATGTTTTGGGGTGTATCATGTGTCGCTTAAACTAATTCTCTTATGCAAATTCGTGCTATACCATTATATGATTTAAATTAGAATGTAACTATTGTTGGTTGTGATGTATTACATATTGTCAAAGTTGTATGCAAATTATTTAGGCCCATCAGTTCCTCGTGGGAGACGAGTTGAACAACGCGTGCCTTAAAAACTCATTCATTAGGCCCATCAGTTCGTAAGAACAACGCGTGCCTCAAAACTCATTCATTAGGCCCATCAGTTCGTAAGAACAACGCGTGCCTCAAAACTCATTCATTAGGCCCATCAGTTCGTGGAACAACGCGTGCCTCAAAACTCATTCATTAGGCCCATCAGTTCCTCGTGAGAGACGAGTCGAACAACGCGTGCCTTAAAACAATCATTTGGTGTATGTGTGTTCAATATTCAATATTATGTGTTGTGTGAATAAATTTACATCTACATTTACTCATATGTGGTTATGCACATTATTTATAATCAATTGGATAAACTTGTTCAAATGTTTTCCATAGGATTCACTCGCCAACTTTATGTTGATCCAAAAACCCTTTTACACATGATACAGGTGAACAGGTTGAAGCAAGGAAAACATAGGAAATGCCTTAGAAGAGAACCAAGAAGCTTAGATTGATAGTTAGAACATGTTGTATCAATTATTGTAAATTTCCATTAAATTGTATTAATGAATATGAAACATATAATAAATGTCATGAGCTTTGATGATAACCCAATTATGCCCCGATCACCTTTTCCGCTGCGGGTCGGGGTGTGACAGATTGGTATCAGAGCCATGACTATAGGGATATAGGATATGTTATTAGACCCTTAGAGCCTATACTATAGTCTGCCTAAATTTTAATTGATTAGGTGGTTACATACAAACTTGTGATATTTATTTGTTTCATATTACAGTCAAACATACATGCTTATATACATACTCGTTATACATATATCAATGTTCATATATTCAATTCATTTTCATACTCTCATTATTCAAGGATTTTGTTGCAATTTTCAAATCCCATCAAAGTAAGTTCTGCGACGGGCATGTAGTAACCGGAAGGGTACAAGTACCGGTAGTCGGGACGTCCTGTCTAGGTTGGCATTCGTATAAATCCAAAATAACGGACCAGTTTGCCTACCTGGGGACTAACGATGAGAGTACGACGGACCTATTAGGCCAAAGCATGCCACACCAAACGTCGTTCGAACTAACCTCACTTTGAGATGTCACCGTGTCCATGCCTGGGCACATTCCGAATATCATACGTTACGTATTTCTCGATTTTCTCCGGGTTTTAGTGTACGTAACCAGGCTAACACATGCGAACCATATGAAAAACCCGGTAATCATGGGGGCCCACGTGATTACGAAGGTGAAGTATGGCGGCATGCAAGGCCCAATTACGAGCAAAGCCCAAGACATCCTATGGATGTAGTAGATTTATTTTTCTATATTTATTTTATGAACGTTCATTCCCAAACTCGACCCACGATCCCAAAAACATCCAACTCATACTCTTGACATGTATTCCTTGTAGATGTCTTCTAGCCTCGCTCGTAGGAAAATGAGAGCAGGAAAAGCCCGGGAACGCATGGCTACCCAAATCGCTCAGCAAATGGCGACCGTAATACCCAACATCGTAGTTCAAGTTCAACAAGCCCTTACCGCTAATTCCGTTAACCCAACCCAACAAGAGGATCAAAACACTGTCAACCTTTCAGTCACTAAATGCACCTACAAACATTTCAAATCCTGCGATCCTCCAAAATACGAAGGTACTGAAGGTGTCACCGCTCTCCTCCACTGGTTCGAAGAAATGGAGAACACTTTTCTAAATTGCGATTGCCCCGATGATCGCAAAGTGCGTTATGCCACCGGTCGTTTACTTGGAACAGCACTCACATGGTGGAATACAGAGAAGACCAAACGAGGTGTTGAAGAAACTATGACCTTGACTTGGGAAGAATTGAAGGGAATCATGACAAGACGGTTTTGCCCAAGAAGCGAAATCAAGAAATTGGAGGATGAGTTCCATGCTTTGAAACAAAAGGAAGGCGACCACACCACATACAACAAGAGATTCCTTGAGTTAAATCAAATGGTTCCCAACTTGTTCACTCCCCTCTACCGTTTGATCGAGCACTACATTCGTGGTCTTCCATCAAAGATTCAAGACTCTGTAATAAGTACATCGCCTGCAACTTTGGAAGCAGCAATGGAGCTAGCAACCGCGATCACCGAGAACCGAATCCGAAACAAAGATTTCAAAGAGGAGAAGAAGAAGGATAAAGCATCAACCGAAACCTCAAACTTCACCCGAACCGAATCCTCTACACCACCTATTTCTAAGAGAAAACGAGATGTGTGTTCAATATTCAATATTATGTGTTGTGTGAATAAATTTACATCTACATTTACTCATATGTGGTTATGCACATTATTTATAATCAATTGGATAAACTTGTTCAAATGTTTTCCATAGGATTCACTCGCCAACTTTATGTTGATCCAAAAACCCTTTTACACATGATACAGGTGAACAGGTTGAAGCAAGGAAAACATAGGAAATGCTTTAGAAGAGAACCAAGAAGCTTAGATTGATAGTTAGAACATGTTGTATCAATTATTGTAAATTTCCATTAAATTGTATTAATGAATATGAAACATATAATAAATGTCATGAACTTTGATGATAACCCAATTATGCCCCGATCACCTTTTCCGCTGCGGGTCGGGGTGTGACACAAAAACCTTCTAAGCAGAATGGAGAACAAAAACAACATAAAAAATAAAATTCTATAAATTTTCAAAACAAAAATAAAAGCTAATTGGTACGGTTATCCAATCATTATAAAACTCACAAAAATGTGAGAATAGGTGGTGCAGGTCGGACCACAGTGCTTCAAAGTCAAATCAATTTTACAGAAAAAACAGGAAAGATGACTACTACACGTCAAATCAATGTGCTGATTTGGGTGTTTGGTCTGAATGGAGAGATTGGTACGATAACAGAGTGTGTTACAACTGTGGATTTGGTAGACACATTGCTGTTAAATGCCTGAAAAAGAGATTTGATACGAGAAGATGCTATAAATGTCAAATCAAAGGTCATATTTCCAGGAATTGTTCGACTAATCTGAAAAGAAGATCGGTTAAATCTCTGGGGGAGAAAAGACCAGAGGAGAAGAAAACAGAGAAGAAAAATGAGAAAACTGTAGAGAAGCCTAAAGAACAAAAAGTCAAGTTATCACAAGGGCAAAAAGACAGATTGAGAAAAAAGAGGAAAAAAGTTAGAGAGTATTTGAAAAAGATTTTGTCCTCGGATACGTCGCAAAAATCAGATAAAAGTTCTAATGAATCATTTTACTCACAGTCAAGTAAAACGAATTCATCAGATACAAATCTGAGGACAAAAGATAGAGCAGTGGAGAAAAAATTGATAATTCAAACAGTTAAAAAATCAAAGAAAGTAAAAAATTCAAATAAAGTTTCTATCAAACTGTTTGAATATCAAAAAGAGTGTGAATGTTTGTTTACTTCAGATGTTAATGATTTTGGTAAACCTAAATCCAGAATGGATTGGGTTCCAATTCAAAACTGATTAAAGTTTGTTTGAATGTGCAGGATAACCAAGCTTCAAGCCAAAGGTCATTTCAGAAGCAGCGGTTGTTCATACAGAGAGACAAGAGACAGGAGTGATATTCCATACAAACAAAATGGTAGTCTCGCGTTCACATTCGTAAAAAGTCGTTAAATGGTTAAAATGGAAGATTCTTATTTCGATTTTAATAAGATGTTTTAATTTTAGGGGGAGAAAAAATTTTAAAAATTGTAAAAAAAAATTCCTGTAAAATTGAAAAACATCATTTTAAAATGTTTTAAAAAACAATAGAAAATCTAAATAATGTCAAAAACATTGAAAAATGAAAAATGAGATTACTTGTGCGTAAAAAGGAAATGATAGTACATCAGTGGATGTACTATCACAGTACGCTAAATATTTGTAAAGTTTAAAAAGTTATAAACGAGTCTTACTGTGGATGTGTCGATAGGCTTTATACATTCAGTAAATTGTTTCCTGGATATAATCTAAATTTTTCAACTGCTTAATCTTGTGGATTAACACATCTTGGATATATGGACTTAGTACTCCGAAATTTCGTTGGAGAGATTGCCTGATTCTGAGATACGAGATCTTTATAGATAGTTGATATCTGGGGTATTATACAAGTTCTTCTGATTTTGCGGAAGCAATAGCCTAGAACTTCTATAATACTTTATGTTAAAAACCCAAACTCCATGCAAACTTGAAAAGTATCGAAAGATCTAATCAATTGCAGTGATTAAAAGATTCCTTAATTGGAACACACCTCAAAGTCGAGCCTTCATCTCTTTGTCTGTATGGTAGTACTAACCTGAGCTCTCAAGGTCTCGCGCAACCCAGATACAGATATCAATTACGCTATATTCACATGTAAGATGAAATCTAGGGAATCTTGATACGGGAGTATATTCAAGAAGTAGGAACCGCAGTTAAGTCAAGTTTCATAATTCTAACTAACATATCTTGGAACAATTAAGAAATGTGTTAAAGTTTAAGTGGACAAACATATCGACAATCTAGGTAAACAAGTTTAAAACTTAAAGTCATTAAAAGGTCAACGGTACTGATGATATGTCTCAAAAACTGATATGATCCTCTAGCACGTTTTCTCACAAAAATACAAACTGTAAATATTACATTTTAGGATGTTTACATTTCTGCATTCAATTTTAAAAATCCAAAAAGATTTTTTTCTCATATCTTCTATGGAAACCTAATAATGTTGAATGTGAGCCGGACCAATGAGACTGTTAAGAAACTGTTTGTGTGTGGATACGTGTGATTGTTCTTAATCGTCAAATCTTAGAGATTCGGAGCATCATTTGAGGGGGAGCTAGATAAACGTGTTGATTGAAGATAACAGAAAGCTCAAAGTAAGGGGGAGCACGGATGATAAAGTTATTCAAGAAATAAAGATCAAGAGAACATTAAATACTCAGGAACTTATTTGAAGAATGATGACTACGGCAACATCCAAGGGGGAGTCTGTTGATGCATATGTCTGTTGCCAACGTCATCGTATAATATCGAGTCAGTATTTAGGAGCGAAATGTCGAAGTTTATGTATGTAAAAGGTCAAGTTCGCTTGAAATGTAAATGTTGTAGTCAAGTTCAGCCGAACTTGCACTCCCCAAGCGAACTTGCACTCCTATAAATATGAGACTTGTCATTTCATTTGTAACATTCAGAGATTTTGTCACGACAGAGGCGAAGCTCTGTCCAAGTGTTTTAAGGATCTGTAACGTTGAATATTAATGAAACGGTGATTAAATAGAAACAAATGAGTGTATCCAATGTCACCTAAGCAAACGGATTCCGCACGTTTACCTTAGATTTGTCAGATTAGGACCAGAAAGATCCGTACAACGGACCTACAAAAACGCCATAATGAATGGGCCATAATGAAAACGCCATTTGTTGAATAATAATCAATATGAAGAACTGATAATACAGTCTTCCTAAAACATGTTAGTGAAAACGCCATAAGTTGAATAATCAACAAATAGTAAGAATTGGTGTTTACAAATTGACGACAATATCCACAACTAATCAGATGTACGTAACCAATTGTAAAACACCATTGATCGTAAACAAATAAGCATATATTAGATCACAAACGACAATTAACATTAATAATGAAAACGCCAAATAATGAATATAGGAAGAACAACATTAAAAAATAAACGTTATTTTTCAAATATTACTCTGAGAAAAAAAAAACTCCATTGAAACAATCATAAACGAAAACGTCATGTTTGTTAAATGATTTGTTGGAAACAAATATGAAAACACCATCAGAAATTACTTTGTAGAACGGAATCCGCATTACACACCATAGATCTCGAAAGCTTGGAGAGAATAACAACTAATACGAAATTTTTGGAATTATGTTTTAAATGAAATAAAACGTCTTTTATTGGGCGGGAACTGCACAATGACAATTGTACCCTGCATATCATTTAGCGCCCCTTGCCACGTGTTCGACCAGGATCCGTTCTCATCGTTTTCACACTTCCAATCATTTTCTCCTAATCCCGTATTATTATTTATTATATTATATTATATTAATATAATATAATTATATTATTATATTATAATAATAAGGTTTGTTTAGACTCACGATTCTAATTAAACTTGATATATGAAACTTTGGACTTAAAAAGGTTAATTTGTGTAAAACGACAAACCCACGTACCAGTAAATCTACTTTTAAATATTACACCTTTAGGACTAGACCATCACCACAAACAACTTTCAATTCCCAATCGAATATCAAACAAACATAAAATTATGAGCAACTCCCACAATATTATTTAATCAAGAAAACCAATTAAAAACTCGATTCTTACAAATCTTTATCTAATAAGTGGTATATATAGCTAACCTAACGCGTTAGAATATAACTAGGATTGTATCTGAAAGACCTCTAAATCTCATAATCATCTAATCAAATCAAGTAAGACATAATAGTTACGATAAATTATTAAATGATAATCACATTTAATAATCTATAATTATCCGCTCTTTGAAAGTTGTAGGCGAAAAAGGTTTCATTGTTAACTTCTCTTATTTTTTTAATTAAAAAAATGTGAAAAAACAAGTGGCATTACATAATACCATTAACACCACCAGGGTGGTGCATGTACTTAAAGCCCTTACAAACGGATCCACACGAGTACGATTCTACTGTTGATCTTCATCTAGATCAACTCACATTCTCTCTCTCTATCAATCACAGGTGATTAATCTATAATAATCTTCATATTTTTTTATACCTTTTCAGATGTTTAATTTTAAATTAATTGGATTCATATTAATTCGATTCCGTGTTGAATTTTGTATCCATTGTTGTTGATTTATTTAAAAATTGTAAGGCATTTAGTTAATGCCTTGAAAAATTAACACAATTTTTTCAATTCGATGTATCCTGATTCTTTTGATTTCTATGAGTTTTCCAGTGGACTTTATAATTTTTTATTAATTTTTTTTAAAAACTCTGTTATCGATGTTGAAAGATATATGAGTTTGATTATGGAAAGGCATCATATATATCTGTTAATCTGTTATTGTTATTTGACTTAATTATCTGAAATTAGGCCACCCATAAAAATGTGCAGCTCTATGTTCTTGATTTCTTCTGTTTTTTATTAATAATTATTAATCTGTCACTCGATTGATTGACTGCTGCCCTCTTGTTTGGTTCACCTTTGTTTATGCATATGAAGTGTTTGACGAAATGCACCATCAGGTTTTCTTGCTTAAACTGGTTAGATCATTTGGGTTTGTGATAAATTTATGTAGGGGTGTGCGTGGGTCGGTTTGGTTTGGTTTTTACTATTAACCATATTAACCATAACCACTAGCTTCGGCTATGGAACTTTCTTAACCGTAACCGAACTTCGGTTATGGTTCCTTTTGAATTAACCAAGCGGTTTGAAATAAACAGGGGGGGGGGGCATTACGGGCGTTCACACAAGATAACCAAGACTATACTTTTTAGTTAAACTATCGATGTAGGATTCACTTTTAATAAGGTAATTCTCAACAAAAAAATGACAATCATAACATCTTAATTCTTCATCAATATAAAGGCCATCTACATCAAGATAAGTTTGTTATTAACACACTTTTATCTTAGTAAAAAAAACGTCTGTATGGTTAATGCTAAACGTAATTCCATTATATAACTTAACATTAAAAGTTTGGTTCAGTTTCGGTTATATCGGTTAACCAAAACTTCATAACCGTAACCATAACCATTGGTTATGCCGGTTATGGGTTAATAGTGGCTCGGTTATGGCGGCTAATTTGCTCACCCCATTTATTTATGTCTTTTAGCCCCATTTTGTTTGTCTGAACTGCAGTTTAACATTCAACAAATTTTCAATTTCCCTTCAGTTTTTGTGACAATAGACATGCTTAAGACCCCGGATCATCAGGTTGCTGGACATGAAGCAGGGGTCGGGAAGCTTGGCCCACTCGTTGACGATTCGGGCCGGTTTTACAAACCTCTTCAGGGAGATCAACGCGGGTCTGAAGAAGTCGCCTTCTACGAATCATTTTCTTCCAACACGAATATCCCAGAACACATACGCAAATTCTTCCCTATATATTACGGAACCAAAGTCATGAAGGCGTCCACTGGGTCAGACCACCCTCACATTGTGTTGCAAGATCTTACATCAGCCAGTCCTAACCCGTCTGTAATGGACATCAAGATCGGGTCGAGAACGTGGGGCCCAGAAGCTTCCGACGCGTACATTGCAAAATGCTTGAAAAAGGACAGGGAAAGCACAAGTACTCCACTCGGGTTCAGAATATCCGGGCTGCAAGTTTATACCGGTGAGGAATCAGGGTTTTATAAGCCCGATAGGGATTATATGCGTAAAACCGGACTAGATGATGTTATACTCATTCTTAGGAATTTTGTTTCTTCCAACCCGTCTTCAGAAACGGGCCAGGGCCTGAGCCCAGATTGTTCTTTAGTATCTTACGTTTATGGTGGGCCTAGCGGGATTTTGGCTCAATTGGTGGAACTGAAGACATGGTTTGAAGATCAAACAATCTACCACTTCCATGCTTGTTCTTTGCTGTTCATGTTTGACAAGAGGTTGACTTTAGAAGGAGCCCGGTCAAATGCGGTAGTCAAACTTATTGATTTTGCACATGTTACAGATGGTAATGGTGTTATTGATCATAATTTTTTGGGTGGGCTATGTTCTTTGATCAAGTTCATTTCGGGCATAGTTGCAGAGGCAAACGATCATACCGGTACAAACGGTGAGGTTGAAGTTTGAAACTATCTGTTACTGTTGCTGCTTTTTAATAATTTTTGTCAAGAAAAGTTATTTGATTTGTAATCATGTTCTCTTACTGAATCATTGTTTTGCTGATGCATAACTTGCAATTTTACTCTCATCTTTGACCATTTGAGGAAGAGCCTTATTTGCAAGTAATGACCCATCATATTTACCTGTTTTATGTATCTCGAACCTGTTTACTCATGATTGAGTCGTTTTGGGTCGTGTTTATCCGAATCAAACAAAAATTATTTTAGTTAAAGGGGAAATGGGTTCTACTGCAGAGTCGCAAACGACCCCTTAAGTGATTTTATATGTATTGTTATATTGTTTTTTCGGGGGTCGCAGAAGGTTGTGAAAGATTTTAAACGGTTTACCGTAACCTGGGGTTGGGAGAGAAAAAAGTAGGCAACTATGAAGGACTGTGTTTAAATCCAAACGAACCCACGAAGGATAACAAAGGATACGCGTAAACTTTACAAGAATGGATAATTATGAACAAAACAGCCAAATGTGAAATAATATGTAGAAACTATGTGTTGTATGTACCATGCTATAAACTATGAACACATAAAAAATGATCCCTAACACCATCAGTCTTGCTACAATTTCCTTTTTTTTAACAACCAACAACAGCCAAATTCATTCGACACCCAAAAAGCAAAGCTCCTTAGCCAGTAGCTACAATCTCTTGGAAATGGTTATAATCTTACTGGAATTCTCCGCACTTCATGAAATCTCGCATTTATACATTCTCCATTTGCAGGGACATCCACGTGATATTCTTCTTCTGAGAACAACGATGACGAGGTGATGGTGTTTATGTCGAAAACCTCATCTGATTCTTCGACCTCATCGATATCATCATCATCAGGCAACCCTTTTAAGAAAGGATGCTTTAACAACATGTTAGCGGTTAATCGACACATAACCTTTTTACACAAACATTTCTCCAAGAAACTCCTCCCGTCGGCGGACAAACTTCTAGAAACAGAAAACAAGTCACGTTCATCACCAATCCGACTTATCATCTCATCAACACCCAAATCTTGATATGAATACCAAAGCGGTTTTCCAGTCAACATCTCATAAACAATACACCCGACCGCCCAAACATCAGCAGGCTTTTCTTGAACACCATTAACCACAGCTTCAGGTGGTAGATACATAGGGGTACCCCTCCAACAAGGCCCATAATTATTCAATATCTTTTTCTTAATCTGCTTCATCCTCTTTGCCGATCCCAAATCCCCAATCTTTGCAATAAAACCACCAGTTTTCCCTTCATTGGCTACCATCAATACATTTTGTGGCTTCAAATCACAATGAACATACCCTCTTTTATGAATGTGACTCAACCCGCGAAGAATGGATCTTGCATGGCACCTCACGTCCAATTCCGGCAATCCTTTTCCATTTGAGCTCTTGATTAGATCAGCTAAGGTTCCACCAGACCCATACTCCAACAACATGTTATACACCATCCGACCGCTCTCTCCGTTTGTAATTTCTTCCCCAAAACACTGGATCACGTATGGACATCCGCTAATATTATCCATAACCTCTTTCTCCTTCTGAATTGAAGCAGAAGCAGAAACATCTGCTGATTTCACAGCCATAATCGGTGGATACAGGCTGTATCTCGAGTTGAAGTTCTTCAAATTTGCGATAAAAACACAACCAAAACTGCCTTTTCCGATCATTACACCTCTGAACCACGAAACACCATCGCCATACATCTTTTGTGCATGCTTCCAATCTTCTTGCTTACTTCTCTTCCCTTCATAATCGTTATCTCCACCAAACAAGCGTCTTTTCGTCGTCTTTAAGTCCATATTCATGCAAACTGGTGCGTAAAACTTTGCAAATATGTTGTATGTCGTAGTATTGGTGAAATACTTGTGTATGTGTGTGTTATGGATAACTTGGGGTAAAAGCAATGAAATTAGAAGTCTAGAAGGATGACCAGGGAGAATTTAGGGTTAGGGTTTAGTAGGTTAAAGCGTGTGTAATGGGTACTTAGGTTTGTTAATGGTATGATCGAAGTGCAGATGAAAGTTTATATAGCACCGAATAACGGTTTTTTTATGTACCTTCATGGTCACGTTTCTCCTCTCCGTAGATTCTTATGAAAAATGAATATTTTTTTAGAAAATAATAAAAATGAAAAACGAATACTTTTTTTAGAAAATAATGAAAAAACATGACAGGTTTATAGTTAAAAGTTACAAGTGTGAGTTTTTTTTTGAATGGTAAGGAACGACGTGCCAACAACTATAACACTGGACGCTGTGGCAAAGTTCGACTACTTGATCGCCGCTAGCCCCTTGGCTCTCCCAGATGTGCGGAAACCCGACCTCCACCCGCCCGAAGGCACGACAGTGGAATAATCGGTAAAACCTTGTCGCTCATCCAAGACGAACCGGCACCACCCGTATTCACCTTTCACCTAGATGCCGCAGAAAATAATGGGGAGAGTGGGAGTCGAACCTGTGTCACAAGAAACATCAAGTTTTCCCCAACCACTCCACCACTACCTCATTGGCAAGTGTGAAAGTTTTTATTAATTAAGTATCACATAGGTAACGAGGCTTAAACAACACTTTAAATTAAGCTTGTAGTGGTTTAACTATTTTTTTTATTTTTTAATCCTTTTTATTTTTAAAATGTGAATAAATGGTTTGATTCTGAATTGACCTCACACCACACACCTTTCGCGCCCGTTAACCAACCCCCTGGTGCGTGTCAATCCTCTTTGACGCCCCTCTTTAACAAGCTAGTGTGGTGTTTAGCGTAGTTTTCACATGGTGAAATTAAATCTTTAACTAATAAAAATATCAGAGTAATTTTCAAAACAGTTTTGTAATGTATATAATTAATATGTGCAATAACATTATCGTCCAATAAAGGTTCTAGAAGGTTGAATCTCTTGCTTTTGATGAATTTTTCAAATTCATAGATGTAATGAAGGACTACTTGGTGTTTGGTCTAGAATTGTACTCATACTTGAGGTCAGAGTGCCTCAACCCAGATAAAGGAAAGCAATGTTAGTATCGTGAAGAAGGTTAGGCCTCACAATCAAGCTCCAACATGATTACATTGGATGTTGGGACTATCTATAGAGTAGCATAGTGTAAAACAATAAACATAGGTGCACATAAAATGAATGTCTTGTATTTATAGGAATGAGATTTTCTAACTTGACCTGCTTACTATGCTTTGTCAAGTGGTAGGCGGTCCAAGGTAACATGTGTTGAACAAAACTAGACATGCCTTGTGGTATATAAACAAACTACTTCACCTGTAGTGTAACAACCCGTTTTTCCGCAGCTCGTTACTCTCGTTACGCCTAGCATCAGAGATTCGGATCATCATGTAAACTATATCGCTTACTACGCTACATTGAATATTTTCGCACTACATCGCTTATTTCAACACACTACATCGCACCTCACAACGCTTGCAACACACTCGTTAAATACTATAAACTTTGCGTGATGTTTTTCCAAAACTATCTGCTCGCTTAAACAACAACGCGACTCTCGCAAGACTTGGGAACTGAGACGCCTACTATCTCGCTTAGTTATTTTATTTAATTAAATTTAAACCCTTAATGATTCGCCAAAACTTTCAACGCACTTAACCTAACTAAGTGAAGCCTTAAAAAAATAATTTTTGCACGAAATGGGTTCTAACACGGATCAGACCGACTAATGTTTTGTTCACTAAGTAGTGGAACGAGGCGCTGTCAAAACCGTCACGAAATGGACTCGAAATTACATCCGTTTCAGACAAGATCTCAGTTCCGGTTGCAGAAAGACGCAAGAATAGCACTTGTGCAAACTGGACTGGCTCATACGAATCACTTTTGGTTCATACGACCCAGTCCGAGTTTCCACAAACGACTCACTCGCTCTAAAGACCTCTCCGGCACAAGGTTCGATCAGTGGCCTAAGGCTAGAGGGATGAACACTCGATTTCCCGAAGAATGACGAAAACCACCAAAATTTTTGCACGAAATTTTCGTAAGAAAATTTCGCAAGTTGAATTACCAAAATTTTTGTACGAAATTGCAAGTTCAATCATCAAAATTTTTGCATGAAATTTTCGTAAGAAAATTCCGCAAGTTGAATCACCAAAATTTTTGCATGAAATTTTCGTAAGAAAATTTCGCAAGATAAATCACTAGAATTTTAGTACGAAATTTTCGCACGAAAATTAATTTCGTACGAAAATATCTGCTTCCCTCGCACCGACTCTCCGTTTCAACACTCTGGAAGACTGATGCACTTCCGTCTCTACGCGCAGGCTAAATCGACACTTTTCTCACCTCTTATCAACTCTCGGTGTTCACTCTTACGCACCTAATGTGAGTATACTTGAATTCTTTTACGCTTTAAACGCACTTTTGGGTGTAACATACGTTCATAACAAAACACATCAAACGCACAAACTGATTTATCACACGCGAATATCTGTTATACATATTAATACGTGATGCTAGATACATATAAGCACTTTCGACCTTGACTCGTTGATTTCCAACTTAACTAGTATGATATCATAGTTCGACTCACACCCGACGGGGTCTAGTTACGCACATTACAAACGCGCATCGCAATCATCTCGGAACTTAGCTGGAGTATTTGTCCACCGATTTATATGTTATGTGTATCTCGTTTATGTATATGTGGTAGTTCGCGACACTTTTATATTCTATGCTATTATATCAAAACCTGTATGCTCGCCAATACATTTTTGTATTGACATTATTTTAACTTATGTTGCAGGTTAAACGCATGTTATCTCGAATCAAGATTAGGACTCTCTAGAAACCCACTAAACAAATCTAGGTTGTCGGATTTGGTTGTTTAAGAGAAACGCAATCTGATTCGCCTAGTGCCGTGCCCCGATGATTCCGCCATCGGTTGGGGTGTGACATGTAGCGTTAATAAATTAGGATGCATTTCATGTATGATATTTCCCACTTTGGTAGTAGCTCGTTCTGAATGAAAGTTGGTAAATTGGTTTGGTTGTTTCTTAATCATTCTAAGTCTAGCTTTATCAAACAAACTATTGTTTCTTAATTATATTAACTTTTGTTCGTAACATCTTTATCCAAGACTTTGGTTAAGTTTTTCTTGTTAATACGATAAATGGTTGTGTTAACGTTGGAAACTTACATAAAACAAAACATATCTTCTTCAAATTTTGCCCATCCATCACTGAAATAGTAAAAACCTCCAATTTTCCCGAGTTTGCATTGCCACCAATAAATCTCACTTGCACATATGGTAAGATCAATTTTTGTCATTTTGTTGTCAACATGGTAAGATCAATTTTTGTCATTTTGTTGTCAACATGCAGATGATTCACATACAAATAAGGAAACAAATGTAAAAAAATAAAACTTTTCCTTAGATAGATAATCTATTATCTTAACGCGAAACTAACTTGATGATGGTTCATGCAATATTATATACTGGACCAATTAAATATACCCACACCGCCCACCTTGGTCAATAAAAAGGAAGTATTGTACATCCTCATACAAGTTGTTATAGTATGTAGTATTGCAGGAACCTTCATCAAGGTATATGATAATCATCCTCTTCATTTAGTTTCACTTTGTATAAATTAGTAAACATAACAAATTATCCATTTGAGAATATATATGTATATGTATATACACATGTATATATATATATATATATATATACATATACTAATTTATATTCTCAAATGGATAATTTGTTATGTTTACTAATTTATACAAAGTGAAACTAAATGAAGAGGATGATTATCATATACCTTGATGAAGGTTCCTGCAATACTACATACTATAACAACAAATTATCCATTTGAGAATATATATGTATATGTATATACACATGTATATATATATATATATATATATATATATATATATATATATATATATATATATATTTATATATATATTTATTATATTGCAGTGGTTGCCTTATGCATATGTGAAGCATCGTTTTGACAACAAAATGACAAAACTTGATGTTACCACATGTGCAAGTGAGATACATTAGAGGGGTCGGTGAGTATGCGTTATAACACGTTGTGAGATTCCGTCACGCGTGATGGTGCGCCGCCACCGATGTTCATAACGCGTGGTGGTGACAACGAGTGATGAATCTGCATGTGTGTATGGTGAGTGATGTAGAACATGTGTGTGTGGTGAGTGATGGGCACCCCCACTAAAAGTCATCACTAGTGATGAAATAAATCTTGATGAGGTGGCGGAACATGATTGGATGTTGTGAGTGATGAGTGGGTGGTTGATGGGCGCCCCTACCCCCTTAGTAGAAATGCAAACTCAAGAAAATTGGAGGTTCTGGCTATTTGAGTGATGGATGGACAAAAGTTGTAGAAGAAATGTCTTTGTTTTATGGAAGTTTCCTTGTTTTTGAATTGGTTGCTGAATGCATGCTTAACATTACAATTATGGTGTTAAAAAAAGATACCAAAGTATATGATAAAGTGTTATGAAAAAAGAAGTTAAAACAACTAAGAAACAATTATTGACTTGGAATTATCAAAAAACAATCAACCAAGTTTTCAACTTTCTTTGAGAGCTACTAACAAAGTCCAAAATATCAAACATGAAATGTATCCTAACGCTACAGCGGTAACCACCAACCAATTGGCAAAGTATAGTACCAAGGTCAAGTTAACTAAGAACTTCTGCACCTACAAACACAATACGACACTCACTTTATTAAAACATATATTTATGGTTATACACTATGCTACTCTTACTAGATAGTCCCAATGACCAATGTACTCATGTCGGAGCTTAATTGTGAGGCGTAACCTTCTTGATGTGATAAAATGGGCGGGCTGGTTCAAAGGAAACAGATCAAAACAAGTATCTTTTTACATGACAAATCTTCCGACTTTCACCTACGTATAATATTTTGTCATGGGAGATGCTCTTAACTTTGTCGTAGGAAATAAGGTAACTATGTTGTCACGTTTCTTTCGTCTTTTAAGTGCTTTAAGTTTTTTTCATAGCAATTAACCAAGAATCCAGCATAAATGTATCGAGATTCAGAATTCGATCATGTAATAAGAGTTCTATTCAATATAATGATTGTTATTAAAACTAGGGGAAAATGGTAATGGATTGGGGTCTCAAGGGCTTTGAGGCTTATCTACAACTATAGCAAGATTGACTCCTATGAAAGTGAGATTTCTTTGGATTGATATGGAATCTTAATTTTGCAATTTTAACAGTAACAGATTGCTAATGATCGCCTCCACTTGTATGTTTGTTCGGTTTTTGTTGATATTTGTTAAGGATGTTTGGAAGGAATACATTGGTTGGCCATTGAACGATAAGGAAAATCGATACAAGTTCATGGTTAAACACGTGCAGTTTTGGAGTATTGCGTTTCATGGCACTTCTCCGAGATGGTTACATGGTGTTTATCTTCCTGCAATTGCCGCCTTCTATGCCAAGTACATATTTAACTACTAACTATGATCCTTTTTTATGGATTTAATGATGTTTTAGTAATCTTAAACATCCTATACACATTCGCTGTCATCATCAATGAATACACAAAATGGAAGATGATTTCTTTGTCACTATCTTGTTTCTATCATGCTTCAAGATGTGAAGATGACCATTGGATGTAATTTGTTGTGTGTTAGTGTAGGATGCTATATAAGTATAGGAAGCAATTTTATCCCATTTTTCATAAATGGGTTCATTCGAGTTATGTTTATCTCTAACTAGAGATGCACAAATTGGGTTTTTTTTCTGGAACCTAAAACCGGGTAGGAACTGGGTCCAGGTTTGGTCAACAAAGTCAAAAGCTGGTTAGGTTAGGAACCGGTTCCGGGTACGTTTGAGTTTTTAACCGGTTTCGCTGCCTTTGATCAGGTTTTGGCTGGTTCGGTCAAGGTTTTAACCGGGTAGAGGTGGAACCGGGTTGGGTCCGGTTCGGATCCTTTTTCTACACTTGGGTCTGGAACTGGTATGTACTCGTGGTAGGGTAGGGTAAGAACCGGTACCGAGTCGGGTCTGGAAGCATTTTTTGTGCATCTCTAACTGGTGAATTGGGTCAAACGTGCTAAAACTAATCCAAAGGGTATGTATTTGCATAATTGTTATAATTATATAGTATCTCTAATCATATATCACATTAACTTTTTTTAATATTAAAAAAGGAGATTTGCCCAATCTGGCCCGAATAGAAATGACCCGTTTTGACCCAAGCTCATTTCCGCCTACATTTTGAAACATCCAGCATGTTGAAAATTTACGGGAATGCTTTGGTCTTAATATATGATATATCATGTGACAATATTTTCAATTGTAGGGAAGTCGTGGCCGGTTTAATGGAGTACAAGCCGAACATTATCATCAGCCTTTATCCTCTTATGCAACACATTCCTTATTGGTACTAAAATGGCGACGATTACAAAAGAAAGTCATCTTTGTGACTGTTATTACAGACCTTAATACATGCCACCGGACATGGGAAAAGTCATATCTGCCTTTACCATTACACCGAATTACAGTAACATGTTTAAATGTCTTTTAGAGTTAATTACTGTTTTCGTCTCTGTGGTTTGTCAAAAATCACTATTTCAGTCCATTAGTTTAAAAATTGCGATTTCAGTCCCTGTGGTTTCACTTTCGTAACCATTTCAGTCATTGTGGTTTCACTTTCGTAACCACTTCAATCCATTTATTCTGTAAGTACAGGGACTGAAATGGTTGCGAGGTGGACTTAAATGGTTACGAAAGCAAAACCACAGAGACTGAAATCGTAATTTTTAAACTAATGGACTGAAATTTTGACAAACCACAGGGACGAAAACAATAATTAACTCTTTCTTTTATGTAACCAGGTTTCACCCATGTTATTGCCCTTCGGAGGAGGTGTGTCGAAGAGAGCTTTACTAGATGGCCTTGAACAAAATCAAGTACGGGTTTTTGGATTGCCTCGCTCGTGCTGTCCTCAACAAGGTTTCCACTTTTCTCTTAGTTTTTTAGGAAATAATTATTTTTTATGTAACCATCTCTTTAGGCATTCTTGTGATTCGTTAGATGCTAAGAATTTTGCACTCTTTACTTTTATATTTTTACTCAGAAGTTTATGTACTATGTTAATTTGTTTGTATTATTTTAATTATAATAAAAGTTACTTTCAGAAGTTTTTACTCTCAGAAGTTTATATCCAAGCTTTCTATAAGTGATAATGCCACAAAAATAGTATACCAACCAAGTTTGCTACACAACTAAAAACAACAAATTATAAATATAAATATGGAATAAATAAAACAAATTGTCTTACACTATAAATCAATTTTAAACCTTGCAAAATCAAAAGATTCTTTTCGAGAGATCTTCAATTCCCATTCACTACCGTCAATAATCTTAATAATTATTTGGGAATTGTTGTGTAAATCAGCGAAATTTACAATGTGTTCGGGGAGCCACTACAAAATAAGAAGAAAATGTTAGTACTATTAGAATGTAAAATTTAAACAACGTAATAAAATAGTAAAAAGTATTAATAAAAAAAGACTAATTTACCAAGGAATCGGTTATATTGGTTTTAAATATATGATAATTCAAATAATTAGGAAGCTCTATCAAGTTGTACGCATCATAGGTATCTTCAAGATCAATCTCATCTAAGCGTGAATTCCTCAAAAATATCTCACGGTCATCAGTATTAAAATTCTAATATTAAAATGTGTCTTATTTTCCATTTGAAAACAAAGAGTATCCCCAAATGCCAACTTAAGATCACACATAAAATTACCCTAAACATCAGTGAAACAACTAGTATGACCAATCTTTTTTAAGGTTAACCATGCATTTATAACCATCGGATAAACAACGAACTGCACGAGTAGTTGGAATGAAGATCCATAATGTTTAACGATAAAAGATATAGGAAATGTCCAATTAAGTTTTGAAGGCGAGTTTTGCACCAAACTTTTCACCCAACATGACTTATTCATTTTCCAGTTTTCATAGGTCAACGGAGATTTTAATGTCATTTTATTCTTATATGTGTCAAGGACAACATGGGTATTTAGAAATTAACAATCTGTTGGAAATTTGGTGAATGGATATTTAGTGAATTATAATTTAATGAAATTATAATTATTAATAAACTCTTCATATGATGAATTAAAGACTAAACTCTTTAAATAGAGTTTTAATGTCTTTTAATTTGAGTCTTTATGTCTCAAATTAAGTGTCTAATTGAGTGAGACTTGTCATTCATCCTCAACTCTTGTATAATAGTAGGCTATGTGCCTTATTTTGATATAAGAAGAAATTAGAAAAATACAAGAAAATTACATGAATATATGAAGCGTTATTGAAAAGAATAAATACTTGAAGACCCATGTGTTGGGTACTTAGAGAGAGATGTTTTCTCTATTCGATTTCACCACCATCACATCATTATTTGTTCCATAAGTTCAAACACTATAATTACGTGATGTAACCTCGGGCGCGTGGCCATCTTCGGCAGTACAGACTGCTTCGGCTGTTGTACCCTGGGAAACAGTCGCGTCGTCTTTAGTAGAGGCGCGAAATCTGTTTTAAGAGAAGCGTGTTGAACACGTGCTTCAACCAAAACTGTCAACAATTTTTGTTTGTCTTGCAGCGGAGATTCGTACAACAAGGTACGGTTGAAGTTTTCCGAAGACGTCGACTTGAATCAAGATTGGTGCAATGTATTTGTATTTCATTTATTTCATATAGTTTTGTAACCGGATTGTACTATCATATTTCCTATGAATAACGAGAGTCTCGTTATTATATATTTCGTAATATATTTTAATAAAAGTGAACCTAGTTCTTACAAACTTAAAACAGATTTCGTGAGATTGTTGCTACAATCTTAAAACTTTATAAGGATTTTGGGTTCACAAAAGGATTTATTATAAAACATATTTTAGAGATTATGATCTTATAAATATTATTTTTGGGAAATATGTATGTAGTACAACTTGGTGTGTTCGAATTTATTGAGATTGTAGTACAATCTTAAATCCTATACCGTGGTACAAAATAAATAGTTTTGGTTCAATCGTTTGGTTTTGAAACGACTTTGAAATCGTTAATTTTTTCTAACCTTTGTGTTAGAATGGGTTTATTGTGTAAACCATACGTTTTTTGTAAACGTTAAATTTCTCTAACTTGTGTGTTAGACAATCGTTAATTTTTTCTAACATGTGTGTTAGAATGGGTTTATTGTGTAAACCATACGTTTTTTGTAAACGTTAAATTTCTCTAACTTGTGTGTTAGACCGGAATTATGGATGTAAACCATACGTTTTTGTAAACGTTAAATTCTCTTGAGTAGAATTTTCATGTCTTTAAATAGGAGTTTTATGTTACTTGATTAGAGTTTATGTCTCTATTAAAAGTAGACTCTTCATCCACCCATGGATTGATATGAACAAATAAGACTTATAATGATTTTTGTAATCATTTGTCTTCTAACATGTGTGTTAGAAACTTTAATGGAAAGCGTTAGTTTGGAAGCAATTTTTTAATTGTTTATTTCTAACATGTGTATTGGAAATGACTTATTTATTTGAACCTATATGTGTTTATAGCAAGTCGAATTAACATTTTGCGGAAATGTTAATATTTCTAACCTGCGCGTTAGAATTTCTTTCGTTTTAACATGATTGTTAAAAATGGTTAAAACACAAATGCTTTGAAATGTTTTGTGTAAACATTTTATATAAGTAATTTGTTGTGGCATTAATTTTAATAAATATAATACTTTGTATGGTTTACAAATAAAATGTCACACATTGAAGTTAATGTTTGATTGGCTTCAAGAATTAAATCATTATAAAGTGATGTGCGGTATTTATATGAATTTAATGAAATTAAAATTATTTACTAGACTCTTCATATGGAAGATAAACTCTTAAGTAGAGTTTTATGTCAATTTACTAATTTTTATTAGAGTTTATGTCTCTAATAAAATCTCTAATTGAGTATGGAAGATAAACTCTTAAGTAGAGTTTTATGTCAATTTATTAATTTTTATCAGAGTTTATGTCTCTAATAAAATCTCTAATTGAGTATGAAAGATAAACTCTTAAGTAGAGTTTTATGTCAATTTATTAGTTTTTATTAGAGTTTATGTCTCTAATAAAATCTCTAATTGAGTGAGACTTTTCTCCACCCCATGTCTCTTGTATTAAAAGTAGGCTATGTGCCTAACTTGATAAGACTGGAATACTACAAGAGTAAGAATACAAGAATTAAATCACCATAAAGTGATGGTGTAGTTGTGTGGGATTTATCACCAACTTTAATTTGTGATTTCTAAATCTAAATGGTCATGTTTTAAATATATAAAATGACTTAAATTTTCTAACACGTGTGTTAGAAAACGTGTATCACAAATACAATGTGAGAGATTCTACATTGTATAAGCCATAATGAATGGAAATGTTTTATGTAAACATTTAATTGCCTAAGTGTGCATTAAAAATGATGAGAAATGATTTATTTATAAACTTATCATTCGAAAACATTTTATGTAAACGTTCGTTCTCGTGGATATTATTTGTGGAAAAACTTGATGTTGTTGTGAACAAATTTAATTGTTTAAGTTTACTACTTAAATCTAGTCTTTATAACAACTTGGTGTTGTTTTGAGCAAGAATTGTCTAAGTTTAAAGTTTCAAGATGAAATGAGGAACTTGTACCTATTGCATGGTGTCTTATTGAGGGAGTACCTCAAGACATGCCATGGGACGATACCGTTGAGAAGATTTCGATCAGATTATAAAGTGTTAAAGATATAAGCACTTTATATTTGATGTCTCCATATCGTCTATGTTTCCGTTATTTCAAAAGTGGTTGGCACTTATGATTTAGTTTCTAGTGTAATTATTGTTTTGTGTTCAATATCTTCGGATAACACATGCAATTTTTTACAAAGAAATAAATCACTAATGTTTTGTAACTTATAAATTATTTTGTGAAAAATAATTATAACGTTAAAACAGCTAGTACATGAAAATATTTGGACATGAACAACTTGAGAGTTGTTGCATTGACTAAAAGTCAAAGACAAGACATCAAATGTGTAACCACATCACGAGTGAGTGGCGAGTGTATTGAGATGAAATACACAAACGAGATTCATGTTGAAGTACTTTGTTAGAAGTCATGGGAAAATTCACAAGTGTGAATTCTAACATATGAATAAAAAGTACTATATGCTATTGTATACATTTGATAAATCTTGCGAGATTTGTTCCAAGTGATCTCTACGTAGATACGTCCATCACTTGATTATTGTTAGAACTATATGAAGATTTTATATTCGTTTGGGAGAACATCCTAAATATACATATCTCCTAATTAATAACAATAGATGGGTACATATCACTTATGGAAAAATTATGAATGCCATGTTGTTGAGTGTCGATCTAGTTGACTCTATCTCACACATAATAGTGATTGTAGACGAGGAACATTCATCTTGTCGGTGATGAATGTGTTCACCAAGTGACTTGGATTAAGGCTCATGTTTAAGTCCTTATGAGTCAATGGTAAAACGTTGGAGATCAAAGTTAAACAAGTTATGTTCCTTAATTGAATGATAAATTTTAGTTATGTGCTATATACAATAATTTGTGAGACTTTCCTAATATTGATGTTTTAGGATTATGAATAAGTCTCATTATTTTGTCTTAACAAGGGATGAATGTTGCAAAGTGATATTATGATATCCTTGGAGCTGTGAAGAACCAGAATGATGCATCTTCTGTTCACATGTTAAAGTATTGTAGTCTAAAGCATGCTAGACTAGTATTTGGTTAATTATGGGTCTTGACGGAGACTAATTAACTCTAAACATTCAAATGTGTATGAACACAATAAGAATTTGTGTGTAGACAAAGTTGAGGAAGAATTTTCATTCATTATAAGGAAAAGACATGAGAATTATTCTAAGTTTGTGACAAACTTATGACAATGACATGTGTTGCTTTGGTCAGCTCGGAAGCTTATGTAAGCTAATGCAATATGAGTGGAATTCACTGATACAATGAGGTGTTCTTGTTCAATCATATTTGTATATGTCGTCATAAGTGAAGTTACATAAATATGTTGATCAAATGGCAAGAAATGTGGGGGAGGATCCATTTAGAAACAACCCTATAAGGGTATGCAGAAATGGTTTTCATTACCCATCTGGATGAGATCCTATAACACTTAAATGTGGGGGTGTCTTGCATTTGTATCATAAAAGTTTGGCAATAAGGATTTTGTAATCCAATCGAACATTGCAAACAGGCGACTAAGTGGAGGACACAAAGGTCGTAGTGCATAATAGAGATGTGTTTGCCTTAAATGATACGCGTATCTTACAAAGACATATGTTATAACCAGATTCAGATGGCCACTGAGGTTATAGTCTTTGAAGTTGACAATAGGCAAAATTAACTTACGAGTTAAGAACACATCATGACAACTGATCTCAAATACGTAAAGTTATTTGTTAATGTTATGGATCCAACAACCCGAGGGTTTATTAGAGATCAAGTTGTGGAATGAGACTAAATCCCATTAAAAAGGTATGTGAAGGACACCTAACTTAGTTGACTGGAGATCCCAAGATCTAAGTTCAATAGGAAAACTAACTCATACGCCTAAGGGTGGTCACTGTGGGGCATAAATGATATGCATAAGCTAGTATATATGGTTATACATACCCCAAAAGTATAAAAGGGTGTTTAAATACGTCATAGTCTATTCCTATGATATTCAGTGACAAAGAGTGAGGCTAAGCATAATATGTGGTAAATGATTTGGATAAATCACGATAACCACAATGCTTTTAATGATCTAAGGAGAATCACCTATGTTAGAGAGAAGTGTGGTCGCTTCGAATGGAATTGAGGGCACAATTCCTAGAGCTCTCGCAGAACGAGGAAAGTGTTCCACGACCATTATTGGACACGACTATGAGGAGATGGCCCGGCTAGGGAGAATCTTGTGTGAAGTGTATTGTCGTCTACACAAACGGCAGATGAGTTCAAAGACATCAAGATCTACTCGGAGCTAGTGGGCTAAGTGCATTTCATGAGCGAAGGTTCAAAGGGTAACACCTACCTATCGTATGCAAAACTCAACTGTCGAGGTTTCATTGGAAATTTTATGTGTTTTGAACGATCTCCATTCATGTGGGGGACTTTTGGAAATTTGGTGAATGGATATTTAGTGAATTATAATTTAATGAAATTATAATTACTAATAAACTCTTTATATGGTTAATTAAAGACTAAACTCTTTAAGTAGAGTTTTAATGTCTTTTAATTTGAGTCTTTATGTCTCAAATTAAGTCTCTAATTTAGTGTCTAATTATTTGAGACTTGTCATTCATCCTCAACTCTTGTATAATAGTAGGCTATGTGCCTTATTTTGAGACAAGAAGAAATTAGAAAAATACAAGAGAAGATACAAGAAAATTACATGAATATATGAAGAGTTATTGAAAAGAAGAAATACTTGAAGACCCATGTGTTGGGTACTTAGAGAGAGACGTTTTCTCTATTCGATTTCACCACCATCACATCATTATTTGTTTCATAAGTTTAAACACTATAATTACCCGGTGTAACCTCGGGCGCGTGGCCATCTTTGGCAGTACAGACTTCTTCGCTGTTGCACCCTGGGAAACAGTCGCATCGTCTTTAGTAGAGGCGGGAAATCTGTTTTAAGGGAACCGTGTTGAACACGTGCCTCAACCAAAACTGTCAACAATTTTTGTTTGTCTTGCAGCGGAGATTCGTACAACAAGGTACGGTTGAAGTTTTCCGAAGACGTCGACTTGAATCAAGATTGGTACAATGTATTTGTATTTCATTTATTTCATATAGTTTTGTAACCGGATTGTACTATCATATTTCCTATGAATAACGAGAGTCTCGTTATTATATATTTCGTAATATATTTTAATAAAAGTGAACCTAGTTCTTACACAATCTACTTACAACATGACGGAGATTAGTGATTGGGAGTCGTTTGTGTTCCTTAGGTACTACTTTTTAGTTCGATCATATCTCTTGCTATCTCTTATAACCATCCTACTCATGATATCATATGACGTTGTAGATTGGGAGACAAACTGTGTATGGGTTGGTCGCAAAGGGGGAGTATGGAGTTAGAAGAAATGTTGAAAGATGAACTTGTGCTTAAAATAACTCTTTCTGGCTGCCCCACTCTCAATGATATATGGATCACTTTACAACTGATTTATGAAGTGACTTCAAGGATATCAAATTTTAGGTGTTTGTCAAATTAAAGAGGACTTGCATCTATAATGTTGGATGTGGCAGGGCGTGCTACACTAACCGGACACTTTTAGTAAATTGTAAATGTTACATTATTTGACTTTTTCTTGATGTTTTTGTACACGACTTATAAATAAAACTTCCTACCTAATGATACAATCCATCTTGTTACTAATTTATGTAATGTCACTTTATTTGCGTTACTTTTATTGATACACTTATGATTAATGTAATTTAAATTTTCATGTCCGGGTATACACATTACAAAAGAATTTTAAAAAAAGAAACATTGAGATTTTTTTTTAATTTTAGTTTCAACCCTTAGATTACACGGTGTAGAGGGGCTTGAAGGAATGGTGTGGAGAGACAAGTGGCAACCACGTTAGCATGATGGCGCGGAGAAAAAAGTACGAGGTGGGAAAGTGGCGTGGAAGAAAATAAAAAAATTAAAAAGAAATAACATCAACCAATCAAAACAAACCTAAACTACACCCACCAATTAAAAAACACTAAACAAGTAGTTGTGTTTGGTTCCTTTTCTATCTACATTTAGATTGAAATTTTGTTATAAATGAAACTTTATTCAAAATAAAGTATTTCTTGGTATCTCTATACCGAGTACCATTGTCGTAATGAATCGAACAACAACGGTATCAGTGTCAATATCATGGAACCAGTGTCACGTCAGTTTTCGTTTTTTATGATTTTCCATCAATTTAAAATAATTGTCAATATCCTTTTTGGGCATATCACAACTATATTTCTGAGTTTTATCGTTGGTTAACTGGGGCCTAGTATTTGTAATTAAATCCAAATACTGCTATAAATTTTGTAGTATATACATTTTCCTGGTGGCGTTGGGGTGGAACTTTATTTCATATGTTTATATGTACATACACATACTTTAGATGCATACCTTTATATATTAAACTAATTTAACCGTCGAACAATAATGATCTCCTAGCAAGTTCTTGTTTTGTTTGCAGCTTAACTCTATATCGGGAATGAAAATTAACCGTTTAACAAGATGGTCTTGTACTTATGGATTTATGCTAAACAAAAGACATATTTCCTACTAAACTTTTCATTTTGTTCTTTTAAATCCGAGTGATCAATAGAGATCTTGTAATGAGTAAGTTACTGAAATCGTAATTGTATCTTGATGTGTTTGAGATCATTACACTATTCTTTTAGACCATCTATAGTGACTTGGCGTCCACTGCCAAATCATCTTAAAAGGACGCTAAATATTGCGTAGGCTTGTTAAAGAGGGGGTCAAAGAGCATGAGCACCAAAGAGTTAGCGGTCGTGATGGGTTTGTGAAGTGGGGACAACTCACAAGCAAACCATTTACTCACATTTTCTATATAAAAAAGATTAATAATTTTCATAGTTAAACCATAACATAACAAAAACTTCAACACTTGTTAGTTATTATTAAAACTATTCCTTTATTATATAAATAAAATAGTTTAATAACTATCTATTTAGTAAATTTTAAAAAAACAAAAACCTAAAAAGGAACATGAAAACCAAAGGAAAAAAAACTTACAACATAAAAACCAAAAGGAAAAAAAAAACCTAAAAGGGTTTTGATTACTTGTTGAAGCATGCACAAAAGATGTATGGAAATGGTGTTGCATGGGTCAGAGGTATAATGATCAGAAAAGGCGGTTTCGGTTGTGTTTTCATCGCAATTTGAAGAACGATAAATCCAGATACAGTTTGTATCCACCGGTTATGGCAGTGAAATCTGCTGAGGTTTCTGCTTCTGGTTCAATTCAGAAGGAGAAAGAGGTTATGGATAATATTTGCGGTTGTCCGTATTTGATCAAGTGTTTTGGGGAAGAAATTACCAACGGGGAGAGCGGTCGGATGGTGTATAATTTGTTGTTGGAGTATGGGTCTGGTGGAACCTTAGCTGATCTAATCAAGAGCTCAAATGGAAAAGGATTGCCGGAATTGGATGTGAGGCGCCATGCGAGATCCATTCTTCGCGGGTTGAGTCACATTCACAAAAGAGGGTATGTTCATTGTGATTTTTAAGCCACAAAATGTATTGATGGTAGCCAATGAAGGGAAAACTGGTGGTTTTATTGCTAAGATTGGGGATTTGGGATCGGTGAAGAGGATGAAGCAGATTAAGAAAAATAAATTGAATACTTATGGGCCTTGTTGGAGGGGTACCCCTATGTATCTATCACCAGAAGCTGTGGTTAATGGTGTTCAAGAAAAGCCTGCTGATGTTTGGGCGGTCAGGTGTATTGTTTATGAGATGACTGGAAAACGCTTTGGTATTCATATCAGGATTTGGGTGTTAATGAGATGATAAGTCGGAGTGGTGATGGACGTGACTTGTTTTCTGTTTCTAGCAGTTTGTCTGCCGAAGGGAGGAGTTTCTTGGAGAAATGTTTGTGTAGAAAGGTTATGTGTCGATTAACAGCTAACATGTTGTTAAAGCATCCTTTCTTAAAAGGGTTGCCTGATGATGATATCGAGGAGGTCGAAGAATCAGATGGGGTTTTTGACGTAAACACCATCACCTCATCGTCATTGTTCTCTGATGATGATGAGTTGTGGTTGTCTTCTTGTTCAGAAGATGAAGATATGGATGTCACTGCAAATGGAGAAAGTATTAATGCTATATTTCATGAAGGGCAGAGATTTCCAGTAAGATTAACCATTTCCAATAGATTGTAGCTACAGGCTAAGCTTTGCTTTTTGGGAGTTGAATGAATTTGGTTGTTGTTGGTTGTTCAAAAAAACTAAAAAGGAGTGAGAGACTGTAGCTAGATTGATGTGTTCATAGTTCATAACATGGTACATACAGTTTCTATCATGGATGTTGAAGGTTTCTCTACATATCATTTGGCTGTTTTCTTCATAATTATCCATTCTTGTAAAGTTTACGCGTATCCAACCGGGTATAAATCAAGTGTTACAAATCCTTCGCTATCCATCTTGGGTTCCTTTGGATTTAACACAATTCTTTGATTGTTGACTCTTGAGATAACTGGACGTGAAATCTAATCATGCAAGATTATAGAACATGATATAAATCACTTGTAATGATATAAAGTTATCAACGACTTTTCGTAAATCCCAATCTCATTCCAACCACTTACCCTCAAATCAATCAATACCAAGCTTATTTCTTCAATTTCTTAATTGCTTCAACGCCAAACAATCAATTTCATATATATACACTACACACTTACCATTTGCCAAATTTGTTAAACTTCTATCATATCATTGTGATCACTAGCTTCCTTAATTAACCCATGTTGTTAAACTTCTACCTTATCATTGTGATCACTAGCTTCCTTAATTAACCCATGTACCCAAACTTGGATTTTTTTTGAACGGCTAACTGCTTTCCACGTGTAAACCCACCCTTTCGGAGCTATGTCCAAATTAAGGCCGACTACTCGACCACCGCTAGAAAGCGTAGGACACCCCTGATGCGTAGAAACCCCGTCGAATAAGTAAAACCGCGCCCCCCTTTGACCCGAACCCGAATGAAACCCCGGGGCAAGCCTTCACCGAGATGGAACAACCACTACGTCGGATTTGTTTTTACGGGCAATTTTAGTTGAATAAACACTATTCAAATACAGTTCTATACTGTATCGGAATAATTTTTTTATAAAATAATATAAAAAACATGATAAATTAATATTTGAAAGTTACCACTAAGTGTGAAAGTCTTTGTCAATTTACTATCATACAGGTAACGAAGCTATTTTCTTTTTGAAAATAATATAAAAAGACATGATAGCTTAATATTTAAAAGTTACCACTAAGTGTGAAAGTCTTTCTCAATTATTATCATGCAGGTAATGAAGCTTAAACTACACTTTAAAATTAAGTTTGTAGTGGTTTAACTAAAAAAATATTATTTAATCTCTTTTATTTTTAAAATGTGAGTAAATAGTTTGATTCTGAGTTGACCTCACATCACACACCACACACCTTTTGCGCCCGTTAACCACCTGTGTGCGTCCATCCTACAAATACACACGACATTAGCTTTATTCACTCTTATATTTATAGTTTTTCATATGCTACTCTCACTAGATAGTCTCAGTGACCAATGTACTCATGTCGGAGCTTAATTGTGAGGAATCACCTTCTATATGATACGAACATTGCTTTCCTTTATCTTAGGTACGTTGAGGCACTCGAACCTCAATCACGTATTCAGTTGTAGACCAAACACCAGGTGGTCCATTACATCGTTGAAGAGTTCATCAAAAGCTACATATGTAACCTTCTAGAACTTTTAGGGCATTTGTGTTAGTAGGTATATTATATATACATTACAAAAGAAATTTTTAAAAAGAAATTTTAATAATTTTTTAATTGTAGTTTGAACCCTTATACTATATATTACATACTTTTATAATTTTATTTTTCTCTAATAATTACGTTTGTCAACTTAAAAAAACACTCCTTTTCTATCTACATTTAGATTTAAATTTTGTTGAAAATAAACTTTATTCAAAATAAAGTATTTGTAGTTTCGTAAATTATATCGAGTATGGTGTCATAATGAATCGAACAACATTAGTATCGATGTCAATATCATCAGACCAGTGTCAGTGTTCGTTTTTAATGGTTTTCAATATATATACATGTCAATATCCTTTTTGGGCATATCACAGCTATATTTTTTGGGTTTTATCGTTTGGTTAAACGGGGGGCCTAGTATTTGTAATTAAATCCTATACTGCTATAAATTTTGCAGTATATAGATTTTCCTAGTGGAATTGGTGTGGAACTTACTTGTTGTATATACATTTTAACAATTTCTTGTTTCATATTGCACATATATGTACATATACATACTTTAGATGCATACCTTTATATATTAAACTAATTTCACTGTTGGACAAAAAATTCTCCTAGCAAGGTCTTGTTTTGTTTGGTTTGCAGCTTAACTCTATACCGAAAATTAACCGCTTAACTTGGTGGTCTTGTACTTATGGATTTATGCTAAACAAAAGACATATTTCTTACTAAATTTTTTATGTTCTTTTAAATCCAAGTCATCAATAGAGATCTTGTAATGAGTAAGTTACCAAAATTGTAATTGTATCTTGAGATATTTGTGACTATTACGCTTTTCTTTTAGAGCATGTATAGTGACTGGCGCCCGCTACCAAGTAACCTTAAAAAGACGCTAAACATTGCGTAGGCTTGTTAAAGAGGAAATCAAAGAGGATGAGCACCAAAGAGTTAGCGGGCGTGATAGGTTTGTGAAGTGAGGCCAACTCACAAGTAAACCATTTACTCACATTTACACATAAAAAGATTAATGATTTTCATAGTTAAACCACTACATAACAACGAAAAATACAACACTTTTTAGTTATTACTAGAATTATTCCTTTATTATATAAATAAAATATTTTAAAAACTATCTATCACTACTAAAAAACTGTCTTATTTCCGACCAAGGTTTTTGTTGGAAATTTGTCAGAAAACGCAGTTTCCGACAAATTTTCGACAAAAACACGTTTGTCGGAAAAAACCTTGTAGGAAAATATTTTCCGACAAGTATCCGACTAAACTGGCAACAATTTTCCGATCAAAAAAAGAGGTTACTATTTCCGACAAAGTTCCAACCACAATTTTCCTACAGCTTTCCGACCGTCGTTTTCCTACTATTTTCCGACCACCGTGTTACCACTGTTTTCCAACCATCATGTTCCTACTACTTTTTATTTTTGTCGGAATGGTCGGAATTGCCGACTAAATTTTTTTGGTCGGAAATTTTGGTAGGAAATCCTGAGTTTTCTAGTAGTGTATTTAGTAAATTGAAAAACGAAAAACACCTAAAAAGGAACATAAAACAAAAAAGAAAAAAAAAACTAAAGGGTTTTGATTACTTGTTCAACCATGTTTGGATGAGTTGCACGTTATCACAAACAACGCTATGACGAAATGTATATTAAAACGAAGGTAAAAAATAATCACTCGTAACAGGATATTCGACGGTTTATAAACCTTGGCTTGTATACTAAGGCCATGTGTAGTAAAAAATCCCTGAAGGGGCGTTGTGTTATATGTGGCGCGCCACGTCAGCATGGGGCGTTTTGACATTAGATGCCGTAGTCATAACGCCTCTACCTCATCATTACCCAATTAATAAATAAACCCTTTAATTATACATATAAATGTATGTATATATGTGTGTGTGAGTGGATGGAATTGGGCAACGCCGCCTTCATCAAAACGGCGGTTCACAAAACAAGCCCCAAAGCGCCCGACGTAATGGTGTAGCCGGCGCTTTGGGGCGTTTTCGGCACAAAGTTTCCGCACAAAGCGCCCCACTACGGACGGGCTAAGGGTTAGGATATAATAGGAAGTTTCTACGGGTAGGAAGGCTAGGAAGTAATCTTGACCATTTATTTATTAATCAAGGGCTAAGATTAAATGGGTGAAATTGAAGAAGAAAAAGAGGCGCGTGAGTTTGTTGAGGGGTATTGTAGTCAATCCAAGGTAATAGTTTCTCTCTCCTCCAATTCCCCCTAATTTTTAAACGTTAATAACTCTTTCATACGACATTATTTTTTAATAAAAATTGCCCCAAAAAACGAGCGTTTTTTAATCTTTAAAACGAGTATGCTATTGCTATATTTTGAAAAAATAATTTTGAAAACCCAATTGAGTAAAACGCAACAGAAAAAAGCCCAAAAAAACGCAATTAACTACTGTAACATCCGTAAAAAACGGATTTTACCAAACCCGCTCCGTTTATTAACCGAACAATCAGTTAAAAATTTCGTTGCAAATTTAATGCCCAAAATAATTTTAAATGATACATAATTAATTATTATATGGGAATATATAATTAGTTTTTGAAAAACTGTTAAAAATAAGAAAATAAAAACAAATTGTTTCTGCCGGGTTTCGAACCCGGGTCAGTAACCGGTTCAACACAGACTTAACACTCAACACTTAAACCACTGATGAATCTTGTTAATTATTAGAATCAATTAATTCATAACATCTTTTTCGAATTCAAAACCTGTGCCCAAATTTCAGTCGTCGGAAATCCCGGCGATCTCGCGAAATTTAACGATTCCTTCAGTTATAACGTAAACTTTAAACACACATCGGTTATAACCGACGCCTGAGTCCGCGACACAAACTATAACCGCCGGAAAACGTAATGACTTTGAATCAAGTCGGAAATTGGACCAAATTCATCGACGACCTGCACTATAAATACCTCCTCGAACCTCTGCAAGCTTTTTCGCCCAAAACCGCACCCTTTCTCGGCGAAAATTTACTCGCCGAATATTTCTGCACATCGCCGGAAAACCGAGTTCTTCACTTCTAAGCCTTACTAAACCCCCTGAGCTTACCGAAGTCACCCACATCCTTTTTCAAGCGTTCTGAAGACTCGCTGCTGCAAGACACACGTCGCCGGAAGTGGTTGCTGTCGCCGGAGTTTCGCCGGAGAAACAGAGGAGTCCAGTCGGTATACTTTCCGCTTAATCCTTCATTCTTTTTATTTAATCTCACCTGTAATTAACTAAAAAACGCTAAAGAAACCGATTAAAACATTGAACCAGTCGGACTTCCGATTCTGGTTAAAACTGACAAAGAAGACGATGTTAGGTAATGTTTAAGTATAATTAAAATCAAGTTATTACTCGGGTTAGACACACAGTCCAGCGGTGGACTGTGTGCACATTAAACACACTAACGTCTCGAGTTCGAATCTTGTCCCACACACACTGCCTTAATAAAAATGTATTTTTTTGTTAACTGAACCGGATTCATTTCATATATATGTTAAGTTTATTAATAACCGGAATAATAACCAAGTTAGACACACAGTCCAGTGGTGGACTGTGTGTATGTTTAATCACAGGACACGAGTTCGAGTCCGGGCTACTGCACCGACTCAGACAATTATTTACCTTTTTAAATAAGTCAGAAATGAAAATACTTAGTTTGTATTTAAGTATAATAAAAATCGGTTTATATAACATGTTAAACACACAGTCCAGCGGTGGACTGTGTGTTAACGCAACCCACAGGTCCCGGGTTCGAGACCTGTGGAGCGCACCGGTCCGATTCAATTAAATCGTTTTTAAAAATAAATGATTTTCGGTTTAATCTAATTAGTATATAAATATAATTAAAAACAGATATATTTCGGGTTAGACACGTGGCTCAGTTGGTAGAGCTGCGTGCACGCGTACGGGAGGTCTCGGGTTCGAGCCTCACCCAGCGCACACAATTATACAAGCGAACCGGTCAACGGTCAAGGTCAACGGTCAACGGTCAAAAAAGTCAAATTTTTTTATTATTTTTATTTATTTATTTTAATTAAAAATCAATTAAAAATACTTAAAAATAACATTTTTAAGGTTAGAAAATAGCCTTAAACTCACAAAAATACACCCAACAATCCTACTAAAATGGATCAATAAAATCCGTTTACTTACCGAACCATAATGCTATTTATCTAGGTTAATTTCACTCGTGGTTAAAACCACTTCGCGAGCATTCAACATCATCAACCGAACGCACCCACGGTGAGTGAATCTTACAACTCCCCCTTTTAATTACACGTTTTGGGGTGTGTCATGTGTCACAAAATAATTAACTCGTTTATTTAAACTTGTGCCATACCATATCGTGATCTAAACTTAGATTGTTATTATTGTTGTAATTATGTATTTCATTTTGTTCACTTATACGCAATTCATTCATTAAGCCCATCAGTTCCTCTTGGTAGACGAGTTGAGCAACGCGTGACTCAAAAACCAATCCATTATTGTTCATGTGTGTATTATTGAGTTTATATTGTTGTAGTTATGTCTTTCATATTATCATGTTTATGCAATTCATTCATTAGGCCCATCAGTTCCTCGTGAGAGACGAGTTGAGCAACGCGTGCCTCTAAACGACCCATTATTGTTCATGTGTGTATTGGTTAATTATTAAATTGATTTATGAATAAGTTTACATCTATTTTTACTCATGTGTGGTTGTGCACTTATTTCATAATCATTTAAATAAACTTGTTCAAATGTTTTCCATAGGATTCACTCGCCAACTTTTTGTTGATCCAAAAACCCTTTTACACATGATACAGGTGAACAGGATGAAGCAAGGAAAACATAGGAAATGCCTTAGAAGAGAACAAAGAAGCTTAGATTGATAGTTAGAACATGTTGTAATATTTATTGTAAATTTCCATTAAATTGTATTAATGAATATGAAACGTTAAAATAAATGTCATGAGCTTTGATGATAACCCAATCATGCCCCGATCACCTTTTCCGCTGCGGGTCGGGGTGTGACAACTACAATGATGTAAAACGCAGCGAACAATACAGTCTGCAGTAAAACAATACAGTCATGTAAAACGCAGCGAACCGAACAAGAAAAAAACGTAACACGGTTCAGCAGCAGCGAACCAGTAAAACAATTAGAAAACGCCACAGCTGCAGCAGGGAACCGAACAAAATAAAAATGCAACACAGTGCGCAGCTGCAGAAGACACATGTAAAACGCAACCCAGCTCTGCCAGTCTGTAGCAACTGCAGAAATGTAAAACGCAGCGAACCGAGAAAAAAGTCCAGTGCGCAGCTGCAGAAGACACATGTAAAACACAACGCATGCCAGTCTGTAGCAACTACAGAAATGTAGCGAACCGAGAAAAAAGTCTACAGCAAAAACCAGCCACACGCGGGCCCGGGTTTTCGAAACTGCATTCGTCTCCGCAGGACGTGCGGGTGCACACGAGTTCGACTAAATTCCGGTTCAAATTTGCACCCCCCTGCGCGCGGTAAAACATGTCATAAAGTTATATTGGTTAGGCAAAGATTTCACCTTATAAATAACCATTTACTTTGTCTCCACACAAATGTGGGACAAGTGGTTTACTATTTTGGAACATCCGTTCAAACACACTTAATTTCCAACATTATTATCATATAGTTTCATTTCAAGTTCAACAAACCATTATAAAACACAATGCACTAAAAAACATAAAATAAAGTGTTATTTCTAAAACGTAATGGATAAAAAACTGTGTTTTTCATTGTTTTATAAAACGCAATGGACCAAAAAAAACCCAAAAAGTGTGTTTTTTCGATCTTTTGTAAAACGCAATGGATAAAAACTGTGTTTTTTAATGATTTTGTAAAACGCAATGGACCAAAAAACACCCAAAAAGTTGTTTTTATTCTTTTGTAAAACGCAATGGATAAAAAAAACTGTGTTTTTCATGATTTTGTAAAACGCAATAGACCAAAAAACACCAAAAAGTGTGTTTTTTCATTTTTTGTAAAACGCAATGGATAAAAACCGTGTTTTTTTTTTATTATTTTGTAAAATGCAATGGATAAAAAACTGTATTTTTTCTTTATTTTATAAAACGCAATGGACAAAAAACACCGAAAAATGTGTTTTTTCATTCTTTTGTAAAACACAATTTTAAAACCGAAAGGTATTTTGCAATTTTTCTTTGAGACATTTTGTCAAACACATGGTGTGCAACTTTTTATTAATGATTTCTCAATGAAATTGAAACTAATGATGTTGCCCAAACGCATGAATACATCAAGAGAAAGAGTAGAATCAGAGATACATTCACTTTGAATTCAAATATGTTTGAGAAATTTGAGAATAAGAGTACATGTTTTAACAGAAATCTTATGTTCCATCGCATCATGTTAAATTGAAAAAAACGAGAAATTATAGAAACATAAATTGGGTTTCTTCATAGAAATCGAAGAACACGTTGATTGAATGTTCGAACCATTCATCGATGAAGAAAAATTGCACCGTGATGTAGTAATTCTAGAGAGAGAAAATGAATGAAATGTTGAAGATGGTGGGTTTTGAACATCTGGGTTTTGAAGATACAGAGAAGTGAAATAGAAAGAATAGATAAAAGAAGATCGACTAAAATACCATTCCCACTTGTACATCTACTTTTCCAGATGGACGGTTAAGATTACTTCCTATATTTCCTACCCAAAACATACTTCCTATCTGATCATCCCCTGTATACTAATGAAGTGTTAATTATTAAATATTAATTAATCTAGTATGTGCTTTTTATTATTTTCTAAAGATAACATTTTCCTAAGAATCTATGTTTCTCTCGTAGAGGATAAAACGTGACCGTGAAGGCAGATAAAAAAAACCGTTATTTATACATTCATTTATAAGCTTTCATCTGCACTTCGATCCTTAACAAACCAAAATATCCATTACATACGCTTTCTTCTACTAAACCCTAATCCTAAGTAACCCATGATCAGTGATCATCCTTCTAGACTTCTTATTTCATTGCTTTTACATACACAATTATAACACCAATACCCACAACATATTTCCATAATTTGTTTCAAAAAACCTTACGTTTTACGCATCAGTTTGCATGAATATGAACTTACAGGAGTCGAAGACCATGAAAAGACGCTTGTTTGGTGGAGATAAGGATCATGAAGGGAAGAGAAGTAAGCAAGAAGATTGGAAGCACGCACAAAAGATGTATGGAGATGGTGCTGCATGGGTCAGAGGTGTGATCATCGGAAAAGGCAGTTTCGGTTGTGTTTTCATCGCGAATTTGAAGGACCTTAAATCGAGATACTGCTTGTACCCACCGGTTATGGCCGTGAAATCTGCTGAGGTTTCTGCTTCTGGTTCAATTCAGAAGGAGAAAGAGGTTATGGATAATATTAGCGGTTGTCCATACGTCATCAAGTGTTTTGGGGAAGAAATTACCAACGGGGAGAACGGTCGGATGGTGTATAACATGTTGTTGGAGTATGGGTCTGGTGGAACCTTAGCTGATCTAATCAAGAGCTCAAATGGAAAAGCATTGCCGGAATTGAACGTGAGGCGACATGCGAGATCCATTCTTCGCGGGTTGAGTCACATTCATAAAAGAGGGTATTTCATTGTGATTTGAAGCCACAAAATGTATTGATGGTAGCCAATGAAGGGAAATCTGGTGGTTTTATTGCTAAGATTGGGGATTTGGGATCGGCGAAGAGGATGAAGCAGATTAAGAAAAATAAATTGAATACTTATGGGCCTTGTTGGAGGGGTACCCCTATGTATCTATCACCTGAAGCTTTGGTTAATGGTGTTCAAGAAAAGCCTGCTGATGTTTGGGCGGTCGGGTGTATTGTTTATGAGATGTTGACTGGAATACCGCTTTGGTATTCATATCAGGATTTGGGTGTTAATGAGATGATAAGGCGGAGTGGTGATGGACGTGACTTGTTTTCTGTTTCTAGCAGTTTGTCTGCCGAAGCGAGGAGTTTCTTGGAGAAATGTTTGTGTAGAATGGTTATGTGTCGATTAACCGCTAACATGTTGTTAAAGCATCCTTTCTTAAAAGGGTTGCCTGATGATGATGATATCGATGAGGTCGAAGAAACACACGAGGTTTTTGACATAAACACCATCACCTCATCATCGTTGTTCTCAGAAGAAGAAGATGTGGATGTCACTGCAAATGGAGAAAGTATAAATGCAAGATTTCCAGTAAGATTAACCATTTCCAATAGATTGTAGCGACTGGCTAAGCTTTGAAAATTTTTGGGTGTTGATTGAATTTGGCTGTTGTTGGTTGTGAAAAAAAGGAGATTGTAGCAAGTTTAATTGATGGTGGAATTATAAGTTGGTGATCATTTTTTTATGTGTTCATGGTTTGTATAAGATACATACAACACATGGTATCTGAATTAGCAAGTTTTCGCATTTGGCTGTTTCGTTTACAAGTATATTCATTCGTGTAAAGTTTACGCGTACCCGGTGGCGGTCATGAGGGTGTGCGGGGTATACCCGTGATTTTGAGAGGCACGTATTTTATAAAAATTCGATATATTTATGTTATTTTTATATAGTGTACCCATATCAACTCTAAGATATACCCATTTGCAAAACAACTTTTATGGTTTAAAAGTTAGCTAATTGGCATTAGGTTTAATGAGCCTAAAACCCATTTGATTTAAAATAATAATAACAATAATAATAATAATAATAATAATAATAATAATAATAAAACATTATGGAAGAACACATTTTTTCGAGCTCTAACAGAGTAAATGAATTCTCAGAGACGTCACTGCGCGTACCCAGCCCGACATAAATAAAGTTTTACAAAATTGTACGCGCCATCCATCTTGGATTAGTTTGGATTTATAGAACATTTTTTTGATTGTTGAATCTTGAAGTTATTGGATGAGAATCTAATCATGCAAGATTATAGAAGATGACATATATGTTGTTTTGCATTGTGGAGAGAACTGACAGTTATTCCGTTAAAGCACTTGTACCCAACTAGTGGTATAAAGTCAACTTGTCATTAACCTTGATGTCATTCCAACTCTTACCCCATAAAATTTATGGTTTGAACCAAAAACCAATCAAATCGGACCATGAACACCCGTACCATAAATCACTCAATCGCATGCTTCTTTCTTCAATTACTTAATTGCTTCAACCCCAAGCAACCAATAAGATTACGTACACTACACACCTACCATTTGCCTGTACATGAACGTTTATCATATTTTCTGATCACTCACTTCCTTAATTTATCCAAATACACAAACCCTAAGTTTGGATTTGTTTTATGGGTAATGTAAATTAATGAGTGTCATCTTGTCTAATATAAAGAAATTTATTAATTTTACTGTTATAAGTTTTTGATTCATCTGTTATAAATTTCAAAATTTGACTATGATTTTTCGAATCCTCTACTCATACACTCTAAATTTGTAATTAATGATTCATTTAACTAGTGGGATATTCCACGCTTCGCGGCGGGCTTTCGATCGATTTCGGTTCGATAAGTTACAATGCCATTACAATACCGGGACTCAGTATAGCAACTAGCAACTGAAAGAGATACAAATGACCACCGACGTCAATACCGATGTTGTCCATACAGTCATACACCATTGATTCGCTTCGCCATGGTACACAGCCCGAATGAATATCAACATATGCTTTACATCGATCAAAAATCTTAATTTACTTTGAAATAGCCATATTCTTATATCGGGGATCTGGTAACACCAATAACGGTTACAATTGTTGTTTGGTCAAAATTGCTTTAGTTCGTCATGACTATAAAAAAATTACTCTCTTTTGAATAGAACTTCATTTTCAACGATTGTATTTACCTATTTAAAAAAAATAAATATAAAAGTAAGCGCTAATGTAAATTAATATAAGAAATAATAATGTAGGAATATAAGAAATGATGATGTATATAATAATGTGTTTGAATCTTTTTATTTTCTACTGTGCAAACATATATAATAATGTGTTTGAATCTTCAACAATTCTTTGGACAACTTTATATTTGTTTGATTTGGCACGTCATTATAAGGCTACATAGTGTGGTATAAAGCCCTACGACTTTATTATGCTAAGTCAGCGTCACATATACACCATCTCATATGGAGGGCTTTAAAGCACATTCCTTTAATATCCTTGTAATGGTTTAAAGCCCACATCATCACTACCTAATTATTTTTATTTAAATTTAAACATTATTTAATTTAGATATATTAATTTAAATAACATGAATAAAATATAAAAAACATAATTTAAATAAAAAAAATAGAATTTCACTTAAAAATACAAACCTAAAAATAATTAAAAGGTTAAACTAGAAACTAGTTCTTCACTCGTCATCTCCTCTATGTTCACGATCAAACCAAAGGTGTTCGGCTAGCTTAACTCGAATGTTAAGTTGTGTGTCCATGTCACGTATCCTTGCTCGGATAACTAGTGGGTTTGCCTGTTGGTTACCTTCATCGTAACTCTCTGCACCAAAAGGCTCTGCCCGAGTCCTCCAATATCATGTTATGCAAGATGATGCACGTATAATTACTATTTTCAAGTATCCTCTGTCACACCCCGACCCGCAGCGGAAAAGGTGATCGGGGCATGATTGGGTTATGATCAAAGCTCATGAAATTTATTTTAACGTTTCATATTCATTAATACAATTTAATGGAAATTTACAATAAATATTACAACATGTCCTAACTATCAATCTAGGCTTCATTGTTTTCTTCTAAGGCATTTCCTATGTTTTCCTTGCTTCATCCTGTTCACCTGTATCATGTGTAAAAAGGGTTTTTGGATCAACAAAAAGTTAGCGAGTGAATCCTATGGAAAACATTTGAACAAGTTTATTTAATTGATTATGAAATAAAGTGCACAACCACGCATGAGTAAAAATAGATGTAAACTTATTCATCAATCAATTTAATATTAAACAATACACACATGAACAATAATGGATCGTTTAGAGGCACGCGTTGCTCAACTCGTCTCTCACGAGGAACTGATGGGCCTAATGAATGAATTGCATAAACATGATAATATGAAAGACATAACTACAAACAATATAAACTCAATAATACACACATGAACAATAATGGATTGGTTTTGAGGCACGCGTTGCTCAACTCGTCTCCCACGAGGAACTGATGGGTTTAATGAATGATTTTTATATAAGTTGACATAATGAAATACATAACCACAACAATATAAACAATCTAAGTTTAGATCACAATATGGTATGGCACAAGTTTAAATAAACGAGTTAATTATTTTGTGACACATGACACACCCCAAAACGTGTAATTAAAAAGGGGAAATTGTAAGATTCACTCACAGTGGGTGCGTTCGGTTGATGATGTTGAATGCACGCGAAGTGGTTTTAACCACGAGTGAAATTAACCTAGATAAATAGCATTATGGTTCGGTAAGTAAACGGATTTTATTAATCCATTTTAGTAGGATTGTTGGGTGTATTTTTGTGAGTTTAAGGCTATTTTCTAACCTTAAAAATGTTATTTTTAAGTATTTTTAATTGATTTTTAATTAAAATAAATAAATAAAGATAATAAAAAAAGTTGACTTTTTTGACCGTTGACCTTTGACCTTGACTGTTTGACCGGTTCGTATGCGTGTAAGTGTGCGCTGAGTGAGGCTCGAACCCGAGACCTCCCGTACGCGTGCACGCAGCTCTACCAACTGAGCTACGTGTAACCCGAAATATTTCTGTTTTTAATTATATTTATATATTAATTAGATTAATCCGAAAATCAATTTATTTCTAAAAAGATTTTACTGAATCGGACCGTTGCGCTCCACAGGTCTCAAACCCGGGACCTGTGGGTTGAGTTAACACACAGTCCACCGCTGGACTGTGTGTCTAACTTGTTAAATAATCCGATTTATATTATACTTATGAACAAACTTCATTATTTCATTTCTGCCTTATTTTAAAAAGTTAGATAATTGTCCGAATCGGTGCAGTAGAACGGACTCGAACTCGTGACGTGTGATTAAACATTCACACAGTCCACCACTGGACTGTGTGTCTAACTTGGTTATTATTCCGGTTATTAATAAACTTAACATGTACAGCGGTGACTCCGGTTCGGTTAACAAAAAGACATTTTTATTAAGGCAAGCATGCGTGGAACAAGATTCGAACTCGAGACGTTTACGTGTTTAATGTGCACACAGTCCACCGCTGGACTGTGTGTCTAACCCGAGTTATATCTTGAATTAAATTAAACTTATATGTTACCGAAACTTCGTCTTCTTCGTCAGTTTTAACCAGAAACGATGACTGACTGGTTCGAAGTTTTATTCATGTTTGTTAGCGTGTTTCAGTTAATTACAGGTGAGATATAAATAAAAAGAAAGAAAAATTAGGCGTAAGGTATACCGACTGGACTCCTCTGTTTCTCCGGCGAAACTCCGGTGACAGCAAAAGATTCCAGCGACGTGTGTCTTGCGGCAGAGGGTCTTCACCGAACTTGAGATGAATGTGGGTAGCTTCGGTATGAGTTCTGAGTGTTCAGTGTTTAGAGTAAGGCACAGAAGTGAAAAACCCGGTTTTCCGGCGATGTGCAGAAGTTTTCCGGCGAGTGAAATTACGTCGGGTAAAGGTGAGGTTTTGAGCGAAAAAGCTTGCAGAGGTTTGAGGAGGTATTTATAAGGCAGGTTATCGATGAATTTGGTCCAATTTCCGACTTGATTCGTCGGTTAAAAATTCTTCGGCAGTTATAGCTTGTGTCGCGGACTCAGGCGTCGGTTATAACCGATGTAGTGTTTAAGGTTTACGTTATAACTGAAGTAACCGTCCAATCTCGCGAGATCGCCGGGATTTCCGACAACTGTCTTTGGGCGCGCCGATTTCGAATTCGGAAAACATGTTATGAATTAATTGATTCTAATAATTAACAAGGAACACTAGTGGCGCAGTGGTTGAGTGTGTGTGCGATAAGACTGTTGACCCGGCTGACTGACCCGGGTTCGAAACCCGGCAGAACCATTATATTTTTATTTCCTTATTTTTAACAATTTTTCAAAAACAAATCATATATTCCAATATAATAATTAATTATGTATCGTTTAAAATTAATTTGGGCATTAAATACGCCACGAAATTTTAAACTGATCGTTCGGTTAATAAACGGAGCGGGTTTGGTAAAATCCGTTTTTGACGGATGTTACAGTATCCCCTGCTTTTTAGAAATTTCGTCCCGAAATTTAAGTAGTGATATATTTGACTAAAAGAATGATGGTATTTAGTTTGACAGTTACATGCTTAGAAAAGTAAGGGTTTAAGTTTTTGTTCGAGGCGGTAACGTTCCTTGTAAGGGTTAAGTACCCTATTACAGGAATCGCTTTTTGTTGCCTATTGTAAAAGTATTGATAAGCAGAATTGATTCGCTAACTATGATATCATGCATAAGAGTCTGGATATGTTTGGAAGGATATGGTTATATCCTAAAGCAAAACTTCTAATACTACAACCTACATGGAACTTCTCATAACCATCTAAGAATACCTCTGATCCTTTGACAAGAATACTTATATATAGGAAGTACCAGCGGCGTATCCACCATATTCTTGTCAAATTTTCATTGGTTTTATCAGTAAGTTATGATTGGTTCTATGACTATAGAATATAAATAAACACAACAGCTAATATTTGAATCCACATTCTGATAGCATATATGTTTGAATGGTGACAGTTCCTCCCTCGTTTGTTATGATGGAGAGGTTAGTTTATGTAGAAATGGAACACAATCCAATTTCTTTAAATAGCGAGATGATATAAATGTAACACAAATTTCAACCAAGACGATACTAAATCCTACATGGAACTTCTCATAACCGCCTGATAATGCCTCTGATCCTTTGGCAAGATTACTTATATATAGGAAGTACCAGCGGCGTATCCACCATATTCTTGTCAAATTTTCGTTGGTTTTATCCGCAAATTATGATTAGTTACCAAGAAACTACTAAATCCTTCATAGAACTTCTCATAACCGTCTGACAATGCCTCTGATCCTTTGACAAGAATACTTATATATAGGAAGTACCAGCGGCGTATCCACCATATTCTTGTCAAATTTTCATTGGTTTTATCAGTGAATTATGATTAGTCCTATCTGACTCTACAACCAATACAACAAACACAAAATACTGAAAATGAAAATGTCTGTGCGATCAAGGCTAAATCAAACGGAGCCGATCGTATTGCATGTACTGAAAATGAAAATGTCTGTGCGATCAAGGCTCAATCAAACGGAGCCGATCGTATTGCATGTACTGAAAATAATAAATTTAATCTAAACAATAATCACACAAACAGCCTATACATGGAACCTCTCATAACCGCCTGATAATGCCTCCGATCCTTTGACAAGAATACTTATATATAGGAAGTACCAGCGTCGTATCCACCATATTCTTGTCAAATTTTCATTGACTTTATCCACAAGTTATGATTAGTTCTATGTGACTCTACAACAAACACAACAACCACAAGATACTGATAATGAAAATGTCTGTGCGATCAAGGCTCAATCAAACGGAGCCGATCGTATTGCATGTACTGAAAATGAAAATGTCTGTGCGATCAAGGCTCAATCAAACGGAGCCGATCGTATGTGGGCACGCCAGGTTCAACCTCATAATGAAATGGGGAACATGTTCAACGCTCATAATGTAATGGGGAGCGGCGGCCTATGAAATTGCATGTACTGAAAATAATAAACAATAATTACTCAAACAGTTTACACATGGAACCTCTCATAACCGCCAGATAATGCTTCTGATCCTTTGACAAGAATACTTATATATAGGAAGTACCAGCGGCGTATCCACCATATTCTTGTCAAAGTTTCATTGGCTTTATCCTTAAGTTATGATTGGTTCTATGTGATTCTAAAACATAAAGAAAAACATAAAACTAAACGATTGGAGTTGAATCTGGATCTTCGGTGAAGAGGACTAGTTGGGTATCTTCGTTTGGGCCGTCATTATCTTCGACAGGATTGGCGTTGATGTTGAAGACTCTTCCTCTTGCTGGTGGCCTAGCGGTTGGGTTTTCTTGGTTTACTTGGTTAACTGGGTTTGATTGAGCTTGAGGGTTGATGACGTTAACCAATTGAGGGCATGTGTTTCTAAAGTGGGTAGGGTCGCCACAATTGAAACAAGCTCGAACATATGGGAACATGGGGTATTGGGGTTGTTGATAGGTTTGGTTCATGGTTTGAGTAGGGGGAGAGATTTGGTTTTGAAAGGTGCGGCAAACCTTGCTCAAATGACCATAGTGTCCACAAGTTGCACATAGTTGACAAGGTAAAGTAAGGGGATGGTGATAAAAACAGTTGTTGCATCGAGGGTGAGGTCCAAGATATGGTTTCTTATTTGGGTAAGTTGAGTTGGGTGCCACTTGAGTGATTGGGATAGCTTGGATGGGTATGGCATGTGAAATTGGTTGATTTCGTTGGATAGTAGCGAAAAGTTGCCCGTCTCTTTTTCTCTTAGAATTGGGTTGAGAAGGGGATTCGGTTTGGGTGTGGTCGGAGGTTTCAGTCGATGCTTTATCCTTCTTCTTCTCCTCCTTGAAGTCTTTGTTCCGGAATCGGTTCTCAGTGAGCTCTGTTGCTAGCTCCATTGCTGCTTCCAAAGTTGCAGGCGTGGTACTTATTACAGAGTCTTGAATCTTTGACGGAAGACCACGAATGTAGTGCTCGATCAAACGGTAGAGGGGAGTGAACATGTTGGGAACCATTTGATGTAACTCGAGGAATCTTTTGTTGTATGTGGTGTGGTCTCCTTCCTTTTGCTTCAACGAATAAAATTCATCTTCTAATTTCTTGATTTCGCTCTTTGGGCAAAATCGTCTGGTCATGATTTCCTTCAATTCGTTCCAAGTTAAGGTCATAGCATCTTCCACACCTCGTTTGGCCTTCTCTGTATTCCACCAAGTAAGTGCTATCCCATATAATCGACCGGTAGCATATCGCACTTTGCGATCATCGGGGCAATCGCAATTTAGAAAAGTGTTCTCCATCTCTTCAAACCATTGGAGGAGAGCGGTGACGCCTTCAGTCCCTTTGTATTTTGGAGGGTCGCATGATTTGAAATGCTTGTAGGTGCATTTAGTGGTATTTGGGGGAGGGTTGATAACGTTTTGATTTTCTTGATTGACAGGATTAGCGGTAAGTGCTTGCTGAACTTGGATTACAATGTTGGGTATTACGGCAGCCATTTGTTGAGCGATTAGGGCAGCCATGCGTTTGCGGGCTTTTCCTGCTCTCATCTTCCTACGGGCGAGGCTAGAAGACATCTACAAGGAATACATGTCAAGAGTATGAGTTGGATGCTTTTGGGATCATGGGTCGCACTTAGGAATGAACATTCATAAAATAAATATAGAAAAATAAATCTACTACATCCATAGGATGTCTTGGGCTTTGCTCGCCATTAGGCCCTATATGCCGCCATACTTCACCTTCTTAATCATGTGGGCCCCCATGAATACCGGGTTTTTCATATGGTTCGCATGTGTTAGCCTGGTTGCGTACACTAAAACCCGGAGAAAATCGAGAAATATGTATACAACATGTGATATTCGGAATGTGTCCAGGTGTAGACACGGTGACACCTCAAAGTGGGGTTAGTTCAAACGACGTTTGGTGTGGCATGCTTTGGCCTAATAGGTCCTTCGTACTCTCATCGTTAGTCCCCAGGTAGGCAAACTGGTCCGTTATATTGGATTTATACGAATGCCAACCTAGACAGGACGTTCCGACTACCGGTACTTGTACCCTTCCAGTTACTACATGCCCGTCGCAGGACTTACTTTGATGAGATTTGAAAATTGCAACAAAATCTTTGAATAATGAGAGTATGAAAATGAATTGAATATATGAACATTGATATATGTATGATAAATGTGTATATAAGTATGTATGTTTGACTGTAAGTATAAACAGATATGAAACAAATAAATATCATAAGTTTGTATGTAAACCTAATCAATTAAAATTTAGGCAAACTATAGTATAGGCTCTAAGGGTCTAATAACCTATCCTATATCCCTATAGTCATGGCTCTGATACCAATCTGTCACACCCCGACCCGCAGCGGAAAAGGTGATCAGGGCATGATTGGGTTATCATCAAAGCTCATGACATTTATTTTAAAGTTTCATATTCATTAATACAATTTAATGGAATTTACAATAAATATTACAACATGTCCTAACTATCAATCTAGGCTTCATTGTTTTCTTCTAAGGCATTTCCTATGTTTTCCTTGCTTCATCCTGTTCACCTGTATCATGTGTAAAAAGGGTTTTTGGATCAACAAAAAGTTAGCGAGTGAATCCTATGGAAAACATTTGAACAAGTTTATTTAATTGATTATGAAATAAAGTGCACAACCACGCATGAGTAAAAATAGATGTAAACTTATTCATCAATCAATTTAATATTAAACAATAAACACATGAACAATAATGGATCGTTTAGAGGCACGCGTTGCTCAACTCGTCTCTCACGAGGAACTGATGGGCCTAATGAATGAATTGCATAAACATGATAATATGAAAGACATAACTACAAACAATATAAACTCAATAATACACACATGAACAATAATGGATTGGTTTTGAGGCACGCGTTGCTCAACTCGTCTCCCACGAGGAACTGATGGGCTTAATGAATGATTTTCATATAAGTTGACATAATGAAATACATAACCACAACAATATAAACAATCTAAGTTTAGATCACAATATGGTATGGCACAAGTTTAAATAAACGAGTTAATTATTTTGTGACACATGACACACCCCAAAACGTGTAATTAAAAAGGGGAAATTGTAAGATTCACTCACAGTGGGTGCGTTCGGTTGATGATGTTGAATGCACGCGAAGTGGTTTTAACCACGAGTGAAATTAACCTAGATAAATAGCATTATGGTTCGGTAAGTAAACGGATTTTATTAATCCATTTTAGTAGGATTGTTGGGTGTATTTTTGTGAGTTTAAGGCTATTTTCTAACCTTAAAAATGTTATTTTTAAGTATTTTTAATTGATTTTTAATTAAAATAAATAAATAAAAATAATAAAAAAAGTTGACTTTTTTGACCTTTGACCTTGACTGTTTGACCGGTTCGTATGCGTGTAAGTGTGCGCTGAGTGAGGCTCGAACCCGAGACCTCCCGTACGTGTGCACGCAACTCTACCAACTGAGCTACGTGTCTAACCCGAAATATTTCTGTTTTTAATTATATTTATATATTAATTAGATTAATCCGAAAATCAATTTATTTCTAAAAAGATTTTACTGAATCGGACCGTTGCGCTCCACAGGTCTCAAACCCGGGACCTGTGGGTTGAGTTAACACACAGTCCACCGCTGGACTGTGTGTCTAACTTGTTAAATAATCCGATTTATATTATACTTATGAACAAACTTCATTATTTCATTTCTGCCTTATTTTAAAAAGTTAGATAATTGTCCGAATCGGTGCAGTAGACCGGACTCGAACTCGTGCCGTGTGATTAAACATTCACACAGTCAACCACTGGACTGTGTGTCTAACTTGGTTATTATTCCGGTTATTAATAAACTTAACATGTACAGCGGTGACTCCGGTTCGGTTAACAAAAAGACATTTTTATTAAGGCAAGCATGCGTGGAACAAGATTCGAACTCGAGACGTTTACGTGTTTAATGTGCACACAGTCCACCGCTGGACTGTGTGTCTAACCCGAGTTATATCTTGAATTAAATTAAACTTATATGTTACCGAAACTTCGTCTTCTTCGTCAGTTTTAACCAGAAACGATGACTGACTGGTTCGAAGTTTTATTCATGTTTGTTAGCGTGTTTCAGTTAATTACAGGTGAGATATAAATAAAAAGAAAGAAAAATTAGGCGTAAGGTATACCGACTGGACTCCTCTGTTTCTCCGGCGAAACTCCGGTGACAGCAAAAGATTCCAGCGACGTGTGTCTTGCGGCAGAGGGTCTTCACCGAACTTGAGATGAATGTGGGTAGCTTCGGTATGAGTTCTGAGTGTTCAGTGTTTAGAGTAAGGCACAGAAGTGAAAAACCCGGTTTTCCGGCGATGTGCAGAAGTTTTCCGGCGAGTGAAATTACGTCGGGTAAAGGTGCGGTTTTGAGCGAAAAAGCTTGCAGAGGTTCGAGGAGGTATTTATAAGGCAGGTTATCGATGAATTTGGTCCAATTTCCGACTTGATTCGTCGGTTAAAAATTCTCCGGCGGTTATAGCTTGTGTCGCGGACTCAGGCGTCGGTTATAACCGATGTAGTGTTTAAGGTTTACGTTATAACTGAAGTAACCGTCCAATCTCGCGAGATCGCCGGGATTTCCGACGACTGCATTTGGGCGCGCCGATTTCGAATTCGGAAAACATGTTATGAATTAATTGATTCTAATAATTAACAAGGAACACTAGTGGCGCAGTGGTTGAGTGTGTGTGCGATAAGACTGTTGACCCGGCTGACTGACCCGGGTTCGAAACCCGGCAGAACCATTATATTTTTATTTCATTATTTTTAAAAATTTTTCAATAACAAATCATATATTCCAATATAATAATTAATTATGTATCGTTTAAAATTAATTTGGGCATTAAATATGCCACGAAATTTTAAACTGATCGTTCGGTTAATAAACGGAGCGGGTTTGGTAAAATCCGTTTTTGACGGATGTTACATCCTCGACGGTTGGACAATGATAAACCATCTCTTTTTTAATACACCGAAAGCCCGCTCGACATCTTTTCTTGCCGACTCATGTTTTTTCTTGTAATGCAGTTGTTCTCGTCATCTGAACACGAAAGAGTTTTCACCAATGTAGCCCGCTTTGGATAAATATCATCGACAAGATAATATCCATACTTACATTCCACATCATTTTCATAGAATGAAGTATTTGGTGCAACACCATCTATGACATTGTAAAAAAGACCGAAGATTGTAAAACAGCAATATCAATGTTTGCACCAGCCATGCCAAAGTACGCATGCCAAATACATAAATCTTGAGACGTGACTGCTTGTAGTATTAGGGATGGACCCTCGTAGTCATCATGATGATGTTGCCCTTTCCAAGCAGTTGGACATGTCGCCCACTCCCAATGCATGCAATTAAGACTACCTATCATCCCGGGAAACCCGTGTATCCGTTGATGGTCCTTGTATAAGAGTGGATCGTCGATAGCGGTCGTAATCCTCAAATATTGCCTTTTATAAAGAAAAATAACACCTAATATAATACATTAATAAACTATAAATTAAAACAACAACAACATCAATAATAAAAACAATAATAAAAATATAAGTAACAATTAATAATGAACGAATACTTTCATAGAAATTATCAAGAGTGTCACGACAAGTTCTGATCGACATCCTTAAATATACGTCCTACGCATCACTCGGCATGTGGTACGCAAGTTGCCGGATTGGGGCTATCGGTCGAGTACCCTCCTTCAAAATGATCCTATGGTCGAGCGTCCGAACGGGTGGTACTGAATGGGTGACTAAAAATGTCTTCAAATTTAACTAATAACTCCAGCCATGTGTTTTGGGAGCTCCCTGGTATAATCTTAGATTCTAACGGTGGTGGACTAAAAAAATTGGAGACTCACTACATTGCTTTTCTAGTATGGACCTTATTTTTTTCCAAGGAACATATAGTGCTTGTTGCTTCCTATTCCTTTAAGTTCACAGATTTCCTCATCAATCGTAAATTGCATTGTAATTTTTATAAACTCCATAAAATGTCGTTTAGTGAGAGGAGCCATTGGATATCCAAAATCACATGGATGTTTTCTAGTGATACTAATAGTACCTAGTGGTAAACTGACGCCTTTACATGGTCCATTGAAATTTTCGACACATTTGATTTCATTCCAACTGCTTTTCCCTGCTATACTTACACCCAACAATGGAATCGGTTTCACTGGTCAATGTGGTTTCTTGACTATCTTGACAACGATGGAATTATGGGTTGAATCAGGTGAAAGCATTTAAACTTTCTGTATCGATAATATACAACATCAATTGCACTTGAACAAGACATGACACCTAAAACAAAGAAGACAGAGTAAAAGATATAGGAGAAACTCATTTTATCATTCAATCAACACAGATTACATGTACCGAAAAGAGTATACATCTCCTACAAGCTAGTTTAGATCACAAAGATCTAACCCTAGCTTTCTCTCTCTAAAAGTTCGCACAGAACCACCACCCTCATGAGTCTCCAAAAGTCCGCCCTAAACTAACCTATACAACATATATATATATAGACTAGAGCACAAACCCGCACAAAACACATTGTTCGGGATACAAAACAAGGTAATCCGGAACAAACACATGTTCCAGATAACTAACCTATAATACGGACCATACAAATCGGAACACATTGTTCCGAGTTTATACAATTTCATTTTAAATTACACAATGCATTATTCTGAATTACACTAAGATCTTCAGATAAGCTATATGTAATTCGTAACTACTATAAGTAATCCTAAATAGCTTCTGAATTCTTAACTTGGCTTTGACTTCTTGACCAGAACTGATAAAGCCATAGTTACTCGGCAGGAACTGCACTTATAGACTTCCCCTTAACGTTGCTATTAGTTCTATGTGGCACTAATAATCTTCAATCGGCGGATACTACACTTACACTTCGGCTGTTCACCTTCGTTGACATTCAACACTTAACGAAATAATAGATTGTTGTCCAAGTCAAGACGGGAGAATGTCTTGACTTGGTCTAACTTATATCAAGACATAAACGTAAACATAAACATAAACTATGACCGTACTATTACAAAACGATATATACAAGCTACATATGTAAATGTATCAACGGTAATAAATTAAGTAATTTAATGTGCAATGTATTAATTAGAAGAAGATTATTAAATTAGTACAAAATAAGAACTATTGCATAGAGCATCTGTAATCTACATAACGAAATTTGTCTTAGGTGCCTTAAACTCCGAGGAAATTTACAGTGGTACTCTCTTAAATATATTATATAGCAATATAGATATAGATAAGTTAAATGTGTTATTATTTAGTAAATGATAAACTAATAGATGGCAAGTATAAACCCATAGAAAGCATATTTTATTGATTTTTTAATGTAAGCAAAGTATTAAGTTTAGACTTCTTTTATGCTCCCTGAGGTTTGTTCATATTAACCATTTCGCCCAATAGTTTAAGAACGACCTTTTTGATCCTTGTCGTTACACCTTTTTCTCCGATTTGCTTACTAATGCTAACCATGTTAAACATTTCAGTTAAAAATAATGGTATTGGTATTTTGGTAATTTTACATGTAATGAGAAGGATATTTTGGTAATTTAACAAATAAGGATATTTTACTTTTAAAAACAATAATATACACACTTCACACACACACACACAACCTTATCCACTGTAACCTTTAACCTTCATTTTTAGCACCCCTACACAACAACCACCACTTCAACCACCTCACATGTTATTAGAGTCGCTAGCATCACCCCATCATGGAACCACCACTTACCTCACTGGAAGCCAACCACCATAACCTTTACTTACGACACCCCCACACAACCACCGCATCACCGGAACCCATCACCCCGTCTTAAAACCGCCACATCATCGGAGCCTAACCACCACCATTATAACCTTCAAAATTAAACCCCACCACCGTCGGAACCCAACCACTACCGCCACCATCACCACGTCACTGAATCGGAGCTCAAAATCAAACAACCACCACCGCTATCAACACTAGATCCAAGTTCAAAACCTAAACCACCATTGTAGTCACCAACCGTGGTTCACAACGAAACCCTAGCCACTGCCCCTTACCCCTTTTCAGATATAAGGAAAATCACACCCATTTATAAGGTTGACAAGGCACAACTCCTTTGTAATATCGACATCTAGTTCACGTTCGTTCCACTTATTGCGGAAACAATACAAAACATGTAATGATTTTTTTAAAATCAAAAACCACCCAAATCTGAGCAAAATCATCCCCTCTCGCGACATCCCTTATCAGCCTGTGGTGGTGGTTTGGGGCAGTGCTCGATAGATGATGAGTGGTGGTGGTAGCCGAAGATGATGCTCATAGCTGGTAGAAAGAAGTTTGATATAGAAAGGGGGATTAGAAAGAGGTTTTAATTATGATTTATATATATATATATATATATATTAAAAAATATTAATTAAACTTTTTATATATTTTTTTAATATCAATAAAAAGACAAAGAATGTATTAATGAATGAATAATAAATAATTGAATACTTATATATAGAATTACTAGAATACCCCTCTAATTAACAAACATTTTGGATGTAGTTAAGGTTAGGGAGTAAATTGGATAAAGAACAGTAACCACGTAGAGGAAAATGACAATTTCTAAAGTAATGGAGCGAAAGAGTTAAATCCGTCAAATCAAAGGGAACAAAAAAGAACTTAATTCAAGTATTATAATGCCGGTTTTTGCCCCAAGATCCAACCCAAAACCGATGACTAACTTAATCATAGTACCGGACGATCGGAAGATGGGACTATGCGTCATCCAGTTGATGGATCTTCATGGCAAGACTTTGATAAAAAGTACCCATACTTCGCGATGGAGCCACGAAATGTTCGCCTAGGGCTTGCAGCTGACGGTTTTAATCCATTTAACAACGTTAGCGGATCCTCAACTCATAGCACGTTGCCGGTTATACTCACTACATACAACCTGCCTCCATGGCTATGCATGCGAGAGTCCACATTCATGTTGACCTTGTTGATTCCTGGCCCTAAATCACCTGGGAAAGACATGGACGTTTTCCTTAGACCGTTAGTGGATGAGCTTAAGCAATTGTGGCAGTCAGGTATACGTACTAAAGACGCAGCAACAAACACGTACTTCACAATGAAGGCGGCGTTGTTATGGACCATAAATGACTTTCTACCCCGTAGTAGTCTATCAGGTTGGAGCGGTCAAGGCTACATGGCATGCCCAACTTGCAACCAATACACTCCTTCAATATGTGTAATTGGTAAATGTGCTTATGTTGGTCATCGCCGGTTCTTAGATGCCAACCATCATTGGAGAACAAGTCTCGAATTTAACGGGAGACCCGAGACATGATCCCCCCGAGACAGTTTACTCCTACTGACATAGAAACTCAACACAGTCGTTTAATTAAGCGTCTACCTGGCAAGCATCCAACTTTTGGAGGTGGGAGGATAACACGGTCAGATTGCGAGCTGAACTGGTCCACACGAAGCATATTTTTGAGCTTGACTATTGGTCTTCTTTGCATCTGAAACATAACTTAGATGTAATGCATATAGAGAAAAATGTGTGCGACAGCTTACTCGGTACTCTTCTAATGAACGATAAGAGCAAAGACACGCCAAATGCGCGGTCCGACTTGAAAAACCTAAACATTCAGCCGACACAATGGCTGAAACAATCGGGTGGCAAGTTCTTAAGTCCCCACCCAAAGTACTCATTCAAGTCCGATGATCGAATACTTTTTTGTCAGTTTATAAAAAATGTTAAACTACCAGATGGGTTTGGATCTAATATCAGTAAGAGGGTGATAGATAACAATGCTAACATTACCGGGTTGAAATCTCATAACTGTCATATCCTCATGCAACGTTTGATACCGATTGGAGTTAGAGGGCTTTTGACCAAAGACACATCTACGCCGATAGTAGACCTTTGTATGTTCTTTAAGCAACTTTGCTCTAGAACAATATCGGTGGATGATATGAAGAAAGCAAAGGATGACATTGTTACCATCTTATGCAAGTTAGAGATGATCTATCCACCCACATTCTTTGACATTATGGTTCATTTACTTGTGCATTTACCTGATGAGGCGATTGCGGGAGGTCTAGTAGCTTTTAGATGGATGTATCCATTTGAACAGTACATGAAAAAACTAAAGAATTATGTCAGCAACACGGCAAGGCCGGAAGGTTGTATAGCTGAAGGTTATGTGCTTGAAGAAGCTCTAACATTTTGTTCAATGTACATTCAAGATGTTCAGACTAAGTTCAATCGCCCAGATAGAAACGAGGATGTCGTTGTTGAAAAAAGAAAGTTATGGGTCTTTGAGTCCAAATGTCATCCTGCTGGCGCAATAAAGGACAACCATCTATTATTCATCGAAAAAAAGCGAGTTGGAATGGTTTGTCCTCGAAAACTGCGCAGAAGTCAGCCAGTACATGAAGTGAGTATTTCTATCTTTTAACTTTTCATAATTTGTTAATTAGTATTTTTCATTCCCTGCTTATGTTTGTGATCAAGGTAGTGAATTCAAACATTCACATCCCCAAGCTGATCTTAAAACCGCATTTCCGGGATGGTTTCTCCATAAGGTATAATACATATATACATATATAGCACGCATTCATTTGCTAGGTAATACATATATAACAAACATTATTACTCTCTATTTGTTAGGTCCATTCGATGAAAACACAAAATTCTCCAGAATTCCCCCCAGAGTAGTATGCTCTTTCAATTTGTGCGAAAATGAATGCTTATACTTACACTGCTTGCATAGTCAACGGTGTTAGGTTTAAGACCCTTGAACGTGATGCAAACTGCGCAACCCAAAACTCTAGGGTGGGAAGTGGTTGGAGAGAACGGTGTCAATTTTTATGGCCAATTAGAAGAAATTATTGATTTGCGTTATACAAATGATTATTCAACTGTCCTATTTCGGTGCAAGTGGTTTGATACTCGAAGGGGTGTAAACCATGACAATAATATCACCAGTATAAGCACTGAACATGAATGGGACAAAGACGGTCAACTCATATTTGCTTCGCAAGCCAAACAAGTGTTCTTCATCCAAGAACCGTCTCGAAACCAAAGAAATAAACATAGGTGGGTAGTTGAATGTTAATCATCGAAAAATTTAGGATCGGCCATTAATTGATGACCACGCCAAGAAGGTTCAAAATGCTAACAAACGCTTAGAAGATACTAACATCGTCGACAACAACTCTTCATCTGATTGTCCACTTGTCATTGACTTAAACCAATACTTTCAAATTGGATCTTCCTCTCATGTTACTGCGGGTGAGCCTGCAATTGAAGTTGATCCCCCAACGGCTACCGTCGATGAAGTGTTTGAGGTCGAGACTGATTGTGATGAGGACGATCCCGATTATGTGGAGTCTGATTAAAAAGAAAGTTGTTGTAATTTATATTAATTTGTATTTGATAAACACTTGTTGCAATATTTATCTGAATATGAGTTACACTTGTTGTACTTTTCATTAATTTCTATTAGATACACATGCTGTAACATTTGCAACTTTTTAGCAATCATGATTTTGGTACTGTTGATATTTCCTTATTTGATGACCGATCTGGCCCCATGGGGACATGGGGGAGACGGCGCCGGTGATCCACCGCCTCCAAATCATTTTTTGAGAGGCACGCACGAGCTTGATGGTAAGTCTTTTAATAAATTATTTTTTAGTTCTTATATTTGATATATTATAAATGTTGTTACTAATTATTTATGTTTTAATTGCAGCTGATCCCCCGAAGAGGGTTAGGGGAAAAACCAAAAACCAAAAACTCCATCGTATGGTTAAGGTAGGGGAGGTCGTATCCCTAACATTTGAAAGGGATGTCACGTTTACCCCCGTTGGTGAAGGAAGAGATATGTTTTCAAGAGAGGTCGGTTCATTTATGTGGCGGTCCATCCCATTCGATAAAGTTGGATGGGATAATGTGGCACAACCGTACAAGGAAGCGCTCATGAACCACTTGAGGGTAAATAAGTTATATGCATATAAATTGCCGCCGTTTAAAGGCCGTTTGCATCCGTTTCACGGGTCGTTAGACTTAATTTATGATAACATTTTAACTTTTTCATGATGATTTTGTAGGAAATGTTTAACTTTGACGAAGTTGAACAGGATCTACAAGCAAAAAACTTAAAGGGTGGAATCAAGAGTTTGCTTATGAAGCGGTACTCTGACCGCAAACACGATGCAAAAAAATTATTTATGCAACACGGAGGGTACCGGGATGTTGAACGCGCAAGGGCATACCATCCCGTTGAATGCCCTATGATAACTAGTTGAAAGCCGTCGACGGATTTTTAGACGAAAAATATATCAAACGATGCGATGCCAACAAGAGTTTCCGCGTGAAACAACAATTCCCATTCCACGGGGGGACGACGTCATACGGTAGCACAACCTACAAAAATGTAATGTTTTATATATGTGTTTGTGTAAGCTTTTGTTTATTTAATGACTAATCTAAGTTTAATGTTCAACAAGATATAGATTGGGTACCTACGTACGCAAAAACCCACCAAGATAAGGAGGGGCATTGGGTTGACCCGGTTGCCGAACAGAACTACGTAAGTATTTCTTTTAAGTATATTTTTCTATAACAAACAAATATATATATATATATATATACATACATTTAATCATATTCGTAATATACAGCGGAACTTACAAAAGGCCACAAACGAGTGGCACGGTGACGGTCCTCCATTTGCCCCATTTCAGGAAGCCTTGGGAGAGTGGAAAGGATGGTACCGGGGATGGGTCATAAACCTTCTCCAAATACGCCCCCGAACTTGTCGGCTTCCCAACCTGAGACTCAAGAACCCTTTTCTGAGGTAAACTACACAATGTAGGGATATTTATGTTAATATACGTTTTGATATTTATTATTGTAGGGATATATATGTTGATAGCGTCCGCTAATATGCTAATATACGTTTTGATATTTATTATTGTAGGGATTTGTTGACAACTTGTTCCAAAGCCCAGCTTTCCTGAATCGACTTGACACCTACTTAAGTTCAAAAGGAAAAGAACCTGCAAACGACGACGATTGTTATAACCCTTATTTCGATAACGAAGAAGAGGATGGTGAAGATTAGGATGATTTCAAAGTATGGGTTGTTATTTTTAACGGTTTTACGCATGTAGGATGATAATGTAGGACTTAACTGTTGTTTGAAACTTTATTACGTTTTATATATGTTTTTGGTGTTTGGTATGGTTAAATGTAGCTGTATTCAGGTTGCGTTTTGAAACAAGTTGAGTTTTTTCGGCCAAAAACAGGTTCGGGTAGCTTTATATAGCTGTGTATTAAAAAAAATCAACTTTTGTCGCCGCTATTGATAGTCCGCCATTACCACCAAAGACCAAACAGAACAATAGCGGCGACATGCATCAATAGCGGCGACATGTGGACCAATAGCGTCCCAGCAATAGCGACGACTCATTACCGGCGACATGTCGCCACTAAAACCCAATACGGCGACATATGTACCCAATATCGGCGACAGTCGTCGCCGCTAATTATGGCCTTTTCTTGTAGTGACTTTGCTTTATTGTCTTTTAATCTCATCCATCAAAACACATTTGATGGATGGTTAGTATTGGTTCCTACGGTTCTCATAACTTAAGGTGGTTATCATTTCACCCAATTCCTATATATATATATATATATATATATATATATATATATATATATATATATATATATATAGGTTTAGGATCCTGTAAAAAACTATTTTTCGTGAGAAGTGTGAGAAGACATAGGAATTGACATGTAGGCATCATGTTTTGGACTTAGGCATGATGTTTTTGGTTGTTTTGGCAAGAAAAACATCAAACATAACAATTTAAGACACAATGCAATTAATTCTAGGCTTAAAACTTAAAACACCATGCCAATAACGTTAAGTAGTGTGTTTTAAGTGGTAAATAGTGTTTTTTAAATTGCGCGCCTATAATAGATTGCATTATATTTTAAAGTGTTATAATTTGATGTTTTTCTTGCCAAAACAACCCAAAACATAATGGTTAAGTTCAAAACATGATGCCTACATCTTAATTCTTATGCCTTCTCACACTTCTTACGAAAATGGTCTTTTTTATAGGAACCTCACCCTATATATATATATATATATATATATGGTAGGGATTCTAAGAGAAGTCCACCCTATTTGAGAAACTCGAGAAGCATTCTGGACCACACATTTCTCTAAGCTTTTCGTAATATACACATACTTATAGTTTAAAATTCACTATATTCATATATGTATATTGAATTATACACATATGTATATAGTCAATTTTAAACTATACGTATGTGTATATTACGAAAAGCTGTAGAGAAAATGTGTGGTCCAAAATGCTTCTCAAGTTTCTCAATTAGCCTAGTGCTTCTCACATGATCCTAACACTATATATATATATATATATATATATATATATATATAATTCTAGTTTTAACCCTTATATACATCTTTAACTCATTTAACTTTTTAATAATTTCATTTTTCTCAAATAAATTGCGTTTAACTTAAGAACACACTAAACAAGTAGTTGTGTTTGGTTCCTTTTCTATCTTCATTTAGATTTAAATTTTGTTGTAAACCAAACTTTTTTCAAAATAAGGTATCTTTGGGTATCATAAAGACGTAAACTATACCGAGTAGCAGCGTCGTAACGAATCAAACAAAATAAATATCGGTGTCAATATCATTGGGACCAGTGTCATTGTTCGTTTTTTATGGTTTTCCACGATTTAAAATACGTGTCAATATCCTTTTTAGGCATATCACAACTATATTTTTTAAGTTTTATCTTTTGGTTAAACGAGGGCCTAGTATTTGTAATCAAATCCAATACTACTATAAATTTTTTAGTATATACATTTTCCTAGTGGTATTGGGGTGGAACTAACCAGTTGTATTTACATTTAGACCATTTCTTGTTTCATATTGCACATATGTGTAAATATACATAGTTTAGATGCATACCTTTATATATTAAACCAACTAGGGTGGTAGTTGTCACACCCTGGGTTCACGACACCCCGGGCGAGTGACCAATCGGTTGGTACCTATTTTGATAAATAGGTAGCGGAAAAGATTTGTATTTATTTATTTTATTTATTTAAACAACTCGTAAGTTGAATAAAACATACTTTTATACATGGGGAATTAAACACCCTTTTTTCCATACAAAACGTCTCATACATATGGTAATCAAAATTTCTGTCTAACGACAGTTTTACAAACATATTAGCCACAAGGTTTCTTTGTGTCTAGGGAATCGTCCTCCTTTCAGCACTAGCCCTTCTATTCATAATTATTAGTGATTACCTGAAAACGTTTTGAAAATAATACGTCAGCGACAAACTGGTGAATAACATTTAACTGACATCAATAATTTTTATCAAGGCATAAGTAATATTAAAGCTATTTACCCACACACACTAGTAAGCTACGCATTCAGCGAGTATCCTTACTCGTGTGTACTACCGTGAATACATACCCAGTTTTACGTACAATTCACCTACAGTGATTATATACCCGTTTTACGGTTTCGCAACATGTACCAATTTGATCAAATTCGAAATACACTCACGTGTTCCAAATGCTTCAGTAAACTTACTATACATGCTAAACATATTTAATATAAACTCATGCCATATTTAAAATATAAAACATTTCAAAATTTATAAAAGAGTTAAACGTATTTACCTGACTAGTTGTTATGGACTGAGTGACAGCTTAGAACTTCTAACACCTTGTGTTTGGTGATCAATACCTTCATACTAAGGGAATTATCACACTTTTTTTACTTGCTGAGCTTATTTTTATTATTATTATTGTACTCACGATTCACTCTTTTGTGCTACAACACATATATTAATTCATAGATTTTCTTTTTCTTTTAGTATGTATTCTCCCAAGCTAGCAGAGTATGTGTATATATATTTGTTGATGTACTTACTAATCATATATGTTGAATAGTGGCAAAACGTGGAGTGCTCTGGTGATTCATTATAAAAAAACACTATTAAATATACATAGATATTTTGTCAAATTCATGGTTCTTATCTCAAATTTTAACAGATGGCACTTGGTGGTAATTTGTAAAAATAAACGTGGAGGCCTCAAATTTGAGCTAATCCTTTTTAGTTTTATTAATATTATATTATTATTATTATTATTATTATTATTATTATTATTATTATTATTATTATTATTATTATTATTATTATTATTATATTATTATTAATTCATACGTACCTATTTATGCACATTTACATATTATTATAATAATAATAATAATAATAATATAACTTGTTAAATTCTAATCTCATTTTATCTTAAAATTTTTAAATATAGCATTTTATAAAATTATAAGTATGTAGTTGACACACACTAATTTTTCTTTACACTTTAACCTAAATAAAAATAGAGCATGACCAATATAATATATTTTACCATTATCTTTAAAAGGTTCCTATGAGAATACATGGTCACTCTAGATAACTCATATTTCAATAGTTATCTTACTTGTTACCTATTCATGAAATAATATAAGTTTTTATTTTAGTGTATAAAACGGAAATGTTACATTCTCTCCATCTTTATTTAAATCTCGTCCTCAAGATTTAGTTGAACAAGTACGGGTATTTTTTTTTCATCTCTGACTCAAGTTCCTATGTATGTTCTGATTCTCGCCTGGAATTCCATTTAACCTTGACTAACACAAGTCTTTTCCTTTTTAATCTCTTGATCACCCTTTTTCTTTGCCTCTATACCTCTCACACCCTGGGTTCACGACACCCTGGGCGAGTGACCAATCGGTTGGTACCAGTTTTGATAAATACGCAACGGAAAAGATTTGTATTTATTTATTTTATTTATATAAACAACTCGTAAGTTGAATAAAACATACTTTTATACATGGGTAATTAAACACCCCTTTTTTCCATACAAAAACGTCTCATACATATGGTAATCAAAATTTCTGTCTAACGACAGTTTTACAAACATATTAGCCACAAGGTTTCTTTGTGCCTAGGGAATCGTCCTCCTTTCAGCACTAGCCCTTCTATTCATATTATTAGTGATTACCTGAAAACATTTTGAAAATAATACGTCAGCGACAAACAGGTGAACAATATTTAACTGACATCAATAATTTTTATCAAGGCATAAGTAGTATTAAAGCTATTTACCCACACATACTAGTAAGCTACGCATTCAGCGAGTATCCTTACTCGTGTGTATTACCGTGAATACATACCCAGTTTTACGTACAATTCACCTACAGTGATTATATACCCGTTTTACGGTTTCGCAACATGTACCAATTTGATCAAATTCGAAATACACTCACGTGTTCCAAATGCTTCAGTAAACTTACTATACATGCTAAACATATTTAATATAAACTCATGCCATATTTAAAATATAAAATATTTCAAAATTTATAAAAGAGTTAAACGTATTTACCTGACTAGTTGTTATGGACTGAGTGACAGCTTAGAACTTGTAACACCTTGTGTTTGGTGATCAATACCTTCATACTAAGGGAATTAGCACACTTCTTTTTACTTTCTGAGTTTATTTTTATTATTATTATTGTACTCACGATTCACTCTTTTGTGCTACAACACATATATTAATTCAAGATTTTCTTTTTCTTTTAGTTTGTATTCTCCCAAGCTAGCAGAGTATGTGTATATATATTTGTTAATGTACTTACTAATCATATATGTTGAATTAGTGGCAAAACGTGGAGTGCTCTGGTGATTCATTATAAAAAAAAACACTATTAAATATACATAGATATTTTGTAAAATTCATGGTTCTTATCTCAAATTTTAACAGATGGCACTTGGTGGTAATTTGTAAAAATAAACGTGAAGGCCTCAACTTTGAGCTAATCCTTTTTAATTTTATTAGTATTATTTTATTATTATTATTATTATTATTATTATTATTATTATTATTATTATTATTATTATTATTAATTCATACGTACCTATTTATGCACATTTACATATTATATAATTACATATTATGATAATAATATAACTTGTTAAATGCTAATCTCATTTTATCTTAAAATTTTTAACTATAGCATTTTATAAATTGTGAGTATGTAGTTGACACCTACTAATTTTTTTTTACACTTCAACCTAAATAAAAATGGAGCATGACCAATATAATATATTTTACCATTATCTTTAAAAGGTTCCTATGAGAATACATGGTCATTCTAGATAACTCATATTTCTAATAGTTATCTTACTCGTTACCTATTCATGAATTAATATAAGTTTTTATTTTAGTGCATAAAACAAAAATGTTACAGTAGTTACCCGTGCGTTACGCAGGAATACGGTTGAAATTCAGAACGTATAGCACATCATAACAACCGATAAATAATTTGCGCCGTAACACGGCTCTGAACATCAAAATAATAACAAAAGGTAAAACGATATGTTAAATAACAAAGGTAAACGAATAAAGAAAACGATAGAAACTTGCGTAAAACTTGATTAAAAAGTATTTAGAAAGTTAAGAGGTTGTAATAGTCAATGTCAAGAATTAAGGTTAAAATTAAAAATACAAAAGCAGAAATCTAAGGGGTTGTAATAGTCAATGTTAAGAATTAAAGGTTAAAACTAAAAAAACAAAAACATAAAGAAAAAAAAAGAACTAGTGTTCCAAACAACGGTTCAACTTCTTTACTTATATATATATATATATATATATATATATATATATATATATATATATCTAGTATTTTATCCCCGCGTCCCGGGGCAAAGGTTGTAAAATCATGCTAGGTAGTAAGCAAACAACGACCAAAACTTGGAAAATCGTAAAACAAGAATATGAATTTATACTGTCATGTGACGTCATAGACAAAGACAAAAGCGAATTTGTGACGTGAGCTACCGTAAAACACGAACAAACTGAGATTTATATCGCAAAACTTTAACCGAAAGACAAAAGAAAAAAGTTAAACTTGCAAGACAAAAATGGAATATAGAAATACAAAGGATTAAAAATATAAACTTCAATCAAAGGGAAAAAAAATATTGCAAGACAACCAAAAAAACAACCTCCAATGTCCACCATTGATTCTCTATGGTGCAAAAGATTAAAGGAGATAAAAATCCCCCGTCTACCATTCGATTCCCTATACGATGCAAACGGAGAAAGAGAGTAAAAATCAAAGGGATGGCATTTTAGTAATTAAGTCATTGTAGGAACTAGGTTCACTTTTATTAAAATATATTACGAAATATATAATAACGAGACTCTCGTTATTCATAGGAAATATGATAGTACAATCCGGTTACAAAACTATATGAAATAAATGAAATACAAATACATTGTACCAATCTTGATTCAAGTCGACGTCTTTGGAAAACTTCAATCGTACCTTGTTGTACGAATCTCCGCTGCAAGACAAACAAGAAATTGTTGGCAGTTTTGGTTGAGGCACGTATTCAACACGTTTCCCTTAAAACAGATTTCGCACATCTACTAAAGACGACGCGACTGTTTCCCAGGGTACAACTGCCGAAGCAGTATGTACTGCCGGATATGGCCACACGCCCGAGGTTACACCGGATAAAATTATAGTGTTTGAACTCATGTGATGGAAAACGAGTAGAGAGTACTCATCTCTCTAGTTGGTCTTCAAGTGTTCATCCTCATTCTAGTATTCTTCATGTATCAAGCAATATCATATTCTTATTCTCTCAAAAGAAGCACATACTATTTGTACAAGAGTTAAGAACTAGTGAAAGGTTTCACTTAATTATTTACTTAATTAGTCACTTAATTAGAGACTTAAAAACTCTAATAAAACTAATTAAATGTCATTTAGAAGCTTTACTCAAGAGTTTCTCTTTTATTTACCAAATGAAGATTCTAATTAATATTTATAATTTAATTTAATTATAAATATATTAAATATCCATTCACCAAATTTTCAACAATCCCCCACATGAATGGAGATCGTTCAAAACACATAAAATTTCCAATGGAACCTCGACAGTTGAGTTTTGCATACGATAGGTATGTGACCCTTTGTAACGTTCGATCATGAAATGCACTTAGCCCACTAGCTCAGAGTAGAACTCGATGTCTTTGAGCTCGTCTGCCGTTTGTGTAGAAAACAATACACTTCACACATGACTCTCCCTAGCCGGGTCATCTCCTCATAGTCGTGTCCAATAATGGTCGTGAACACTATCCTGGTTCTGCGAGAGCTCTAGGAATTGTGCCCTCAATTCCATTCAAAGCGACCCCACTTCTCTCTAACATAGGTGATCCCCTTAGATCGTTAAAAGCATTGTGGTTATCGTGATTTATCCAAATCATTTACCACATGTTATGCTTAGCCTCACTCTTTGTCACTGAATATCATAGGAATAGACTTGGACGTATTTAAACACCCTTTTATACTTTGGGGGTAAGTATAGCCATATATACTAGCTTATGTATATATATCATTTATGCCCCCACAGTGACTACCCTTAGGCATATGAGTTAGTTGTCCTATTGAACTTAGATCTTGGGATCTCCAGTCAACTAAGTTAGGTGTCCTTCACATACCCTTTTTCCATGGGTTTTAGTCTCATTCCACAACTTGATCTCTAATAAACCCTCAGGTTGTTGGATCCATAACATTAACAAATAACTTTGCGTATTTGAGATCAGTTGTCATGATGTGTTCTTAACTCATAAGTTAATTTTGCCTATTGTCAACTTCTAAGACTATAACCTCAGTGGCCATCTGAATCTGGTTATAATATACGTCTTTGTAAGATACGTGGATCATTTAAGGCAAATATATCTCCATTATGCACTACGACCTTTGTGTCCTCCACTTAGTCGTCTGTTTGCAATGTTAGACTGGATTACAAAATCCTTATTGCCAAACTTTTATGATACAAATGCAAGACACACCCACATTTAAACGTTATAGGATATCATCCATATGGGGTAATGAAAACCATTTCTACATACCCTTATAGGGTTGTTTCTAAATGGATCCTCCCCCACATTTCTTGCCATTTGATCAACATATTTTTGTAACTTCACTTATGACGACATATACAAATATGATTGAACAAGATTAACCTCATTGTATCAGTGAATCAACTCATATTGCATTAGCTTACATAAGCTTCCGAGCTAACCAAAGCAACAGATGTCGTTGTCATAAGTTTGTCACAAACTTAGAATAATTCTCATGTCTTTTCCTTATAATGAATTAAAATTCTTCCTCAACTTTGTCTATACACAAATTCTTATTGTGCATACACATTTGAATGTTTAGAGTTAATTAGTCTCCATCAAGACCCATAATGAACCAAGTACTAGTCTAGCATGCTTTAGACTACAATACTTTAGCATGTGAACAAAAGATGCATCATTCTGGTTCTTCACAACCCCAAGGATATCATAATATCACTTTGCAACATTCATCCCTTTTTAAGACAAAATAATGAGACTTATTCATAATCCTAAAACATCAATATTTAGGAAAGTCTCACAAATTATTCTATATAGCACATAGCTAAAATTTATCATTCAATTAAGGAACATAACTTGTTTACCTTTGATCTCCAACATTTTACCATTGACTCATAAGGACTTAAACATAAGCCTTAATCCAAGTCACTTGGCGAACACATTCATCACTGACAAGATGAATGTTCCTCGTCTACAATCACTATTATGTGTGAGATAGAGTTAACTAGATCGACACTCAACAACATGACATTCATAATTTTTCCATAAGTGATTTGTCACATCTATTGTTATTCATTAGGAGATATGCATATTTAGGATCCTCTCCCAAACGAATATAAAATCTCCATATAGTTCTAACAATAATCAAGTGGTGGACGTATCTACGTAGAGATCACTTGGAACAAATCTCGCAAATTTATCAAAGGTTTACAATAACATATAGTACTTTTCATTCATATGTTAGAATTCACACTTGTGAATTTTCCAATGACTTCTAACAAAGTACTTCAACATGAATCTCGTTTGTGTATTTCCTCTCAATAAACTCACCACTCACTCGTGATGTGGTTACACATTTGATGTCTCGTCTTTGATTTTTAGTCAATGCAACAACTCTCAAGTTGTTCATGTCCAAATATTTTCATGTACTATCCGCTTTGACGTTATAATTATTTTCCACAAAATAATTTATAAGTCACCAAACATTAGTGATTTATTTCTTTGTAAAAAATTGATGTTTTATCTGAAGATATTGAACACAAAACAATAATTACATTAGAAACTAATCATAAGTGCCAAACACTTTGAAATTTTAACGGAAACATAGACGATATGGAGACATCAAATATAAAGTGCTTATATCTTTAACACTTTATAATCTTACCGAAATCTTCTCAAAGGTATCGTCCCATGGCATGTCTTGAGGTACTCCCTCAATAAGACACCATGCAATAAGTATAAGTTCCTCATTTCATCTTGAAACTTTAAAGTTAGACAATTCTTGCTCAAAACAACACCAAGTTGTTATAAAGACTACATTTAAGTAGTAAAACTTGAACAATTAAATTGTTCACAACAACATCAAGTTGTTTTCCACCAAATAATATCCACGAGAACGAACGTTTACATAAAATGTTTTCCAAGGATAAGTTTATAAAATAAATCATTTCTCATCATTTTTAATGCACACATACGCAATTAAATGTTTACATAAAACATTTCCATTCATTATGGCTTATACAATGTACAATCTCTAACATTGTATTTGTGATACACATTTTCTAACACACGTATTAGAAAATTTAAGTCATTTTATATATATAAAACATGACCATTTAGATTTAGAAATCACAAATTAAAGTTGGTGATAAATCCCACACAACTACACCATCACTTTATGGTGATTTAATTCTTGTATTCTTACTTTTGTAGTATTCCAATCTCGTCAAGTTAGACGCATAGCCTACTTTTAATACAAGAGAAATGGGGTGGAGAAAAGTCTCACTCAATTAGAGGTTTTATTAGAGACATAAACTCTAATAAAAACTAATAAATTGACATAAAACTCTACTTAAGAGTTTATCTTCCATACTCAATTAGAGATTTTATTAGAGACATAAACTCTAACAAAAACTAATAAATTGATGTAAAACTCTACTTAAGAGTTTATCTTCCATACTCAATTAGAGATTATATTAGAGACATAAACTCTAATAAAACTAATAAATTGACATAAAACTCTACTTAAGAGTTTAACTTCCATACTCAATTAGAGATTTTATTAGAGACATAAACTCTAATAAAAACTAATAAATTGACATAAAACTCTACTTAAGAGTTTAAAGTCTAGTAAATGATTTTAATGTCATTAAAGTCATAGAACAACAACATCACTTAATGGTGATTTAATTCTTGAAGCTAATCAACTTCAATGTATGACATTCTATTTCTAAACCCTACAAAGCATAACATGAGTGTTTATATTCATTGAAATCAATGCTACAACAAATTATTTATATAAAATGTTTACATAAAACATTTCAAAGCATTTGTGTTTTAACCATTTTTAACAATCATCTTAACATGAAAGAAATTCTAACGCGCACGTTAGAAATATTAACATTTCCACAAAATGTTAATTCGACTTGTTATAAACACATATATGGTTCAAATAAATAAGTTATTTCCAATACACACGTTTGTAAATAAACAATCAAAAATTAAAACTAACGTTTTCCATGAAAGTTTCTAAAACACATGTTAGAAGACAAATGATACAAAAATCATTTTACGTCTTACTTGTTCATATCAATCCATAGGTGGATGAAGAGTCTACTTTTAATAGAGACTTAAATAGAGACATAAAACTCTAATAAAGTAACATAAAACTTTTATTTAAAGACATGAAATTCTACTCAAGAGAATTTAACGTTTACAAAAATGTATGGTTTACACCCATAATTTCGGTCTAACACACAAGTTAGAGAAATTTAACGTTTACAAAAAACGTATGGTTTACACAATAAACCCATTCTAACACACATGTTATAAAAAGTTAACGATTGTCTAACACACAAGTTAGAGAAATTTAACGTTTACAAAAAACGTATGGTTTACACAATAAACCCATTCTAACACAAAGGTTGGAAAAAAAATTAACGATTTCAAAACCAACGATTGAACCAAAACTATTCGTTTTGTACCACAATATAGGATTTAAGATTGTACCACAATCTCAATAAATCCAAATACACCAAGTTGTACTACATACATATTTCCGAAAGAAAAATATTTATAAGATCATAATGTCTAAAATATTTTTTATAATAGATCCTTTTGGAACCAAAAATCCTTATAAAGTTTTAAGATTATAGCAACAATCTCACAAAATCTGTTTTAAGTTTGTAGGAACTAGGTTCACTTTTATTAAAATATATTGCGAAACATATAATAACGAGACTCTCGTTATTCATAGGAAATATGATAGTACAATCCGGTTATCGAAATTGTAATTGTATCTTGATATATTTTGTGACTAGACCACTTCCAAGTCACCTTAAAAGGACGCTAAACATTGTATAGCTCGTTAAAGAAGAGGTACAAAAGGATGAGCACCAAATAAGACGGCGTGAAGGGTTTGTGAAATGAGGCCATGTAACACCCCAACCCGGAACAGGCTGGCATGTCACTATTAAGATATCAAAACCAAACAAGATCCGATAAAAGATAAAATCCATGAACACAAAGTATCGAATCCACCCGAAAACCTAGTCTTAAATCGTTTAATTACTGAAATAAAATAACAAAAAGCTTTTAAAACTTGAACTTCATGATCCTCTCACTCATCCCCGTTTCCCCTGATTACCTGCAAACACATAAGGCCAACACAAGAAAGGAACTACGGCTGAGCCAAACAGTTGCTCAGTAACGGAGAAATCAACAGTAAAAGTAAGGCAGACACACAGTAGCAAAATGGGTCGGTACTGACACTAAACAGATGTAAAAGATCACACTGAACAGATACTTCTAATAACTTGAATCCCAAAACTTATACTGAACTGATAACAGATACTGAACATAATCATATACATATAAACATATCATAACAGAGACAAGACATACGTGACAACATATAACAGTAAAACAAGTCACGTAATATAAAAGCACCCACGAGCCTAAACAGAGGGGTACACAGCTATAGTCTATGCACCGAGACGGTGCGTGTAGGCGTACACACATTGTTCCATCTCAACAGGAGTCAGGAGTCAGAGTCAGGGGTCGGAGCTAAGATCGATCTATTCGCCTCTAGGGGCCAGGTGTTACACAAGCACAAACTAGAGACGCCGTGAACTTTAGTTACGCACCGTCACGATGAGTGCCATGTCGTTGACGCCCCAACAACAAGTCTAAACATATAATTGCTCGGGTGACAGAGTACAAAGCGTATCAAAATAAAATTATCTTGACATAAGTCTAAAGGGAACATGCAATAACAAGCACAAAAGGTAAGGTCTATTGCATGCTACAATAAATACTAATCATATAATAATAGGAACTAAAACACAAAAATATCTGTACTACAAAGTAACGGATTGAATAAAATACTATGATGACAAGAACTGGAATCCGTACCAACGAGTAACGGAAAATAAAAGTATACTATATGATGAAAAGAAAACAGAATCCGTACCTTTTTAGCAAGCAAAGCAAAATTAAATTAAACAAGTCGACCTAGAAAATCAGGAACCTATAAACCTGTTATAACCAGAATTAGTTTTATTATAAAGTAATCCCGTTAATAGACTCGTTCTTTTAAACTTTCCGACGACTAGAACTTGAAACCAAAATAAATAATTAAAAGTTCCTCTGTATATATTTATCTTAACGTTTAAAAAAAATAAATAAATAAATAAAAGAAAATCTACATTCGTAACTTATGAAGCCGTCCGGGAAAGTATTAGATTCTTTCATAGCTTTTTACACCAATATATGTCTTCTGCATATGAAATGTTTTATCATAAAATTGTCCAATTTTAACATCAATATTAAATGGTTTAGTAGCTAGTATGAGGTGCAGAAAACAAAACTCGATATCTAAATCCCATATTACTTTTAACTCTTTTCTAATTAATTTAGAAATCAAAACATTTATGTTATCATTCATAAAATATATATATGACCAAACAATCTCATTTTATAAGATCTAAAATAACTTTTTAAAAGTAAAACCATTTAGACTAAATAGCTATTTCCATGTCCATTTTAACAGTGGTTAACAGCAACATTACCTAATATATCTGGAACCACATCCTATGTGATCACAGACATGAAAATGGTTTAGACCAGTCAAAATCTATTAAATGAATACTCACCGTACCCACCTAGACGATATTCTCCGGTTTAACTCCGAAATAAAAAAAAATGTTTCAATACTAAATAAACTTTCCATCTGTTATAGTTCAGTCATATAGGTAGGTGTATGTATATTTCTGTGTTTTAGTAGCCGGAAAATCAAAACGAATATATCTACATACGAGTCAGAATCAGAGGGTTTATCTAGTACCTTAATAGCCAAACGGACCCGATGGAACACCAGAGACTAGCGCTTCGGATGATCAAACAAACCGATTCAACAACAGCGATGGTTTTGCGGTGCACGTGCTCTGCGGAAACTAGAACAATAAGGACTGACAGGAATATGACCGAAAAAAACGTCCACATGATATGGTTCGTACCTAGTTCGCGGTGGAAACGGAGACGGTGGTGGTGATGTAACGGTTCCGAATCGGATCTGTACTCAGCACCGGAATGGATTAGAGTTCTGAAACGACTACACTGGTACGGAGATGTGGCAGCGATGACCTGAATAACGGTTTCGTATGCCATAATTTAGTTAGCACTTGTAACAAACAAGGCGAAGAAGAAGATGGTAACTTGATACCTGATCGGAATCGGAGGAATTAGACGATGAAACCGGTGGCGACGGAGTTATGAACGGAGCAGAGTATAAATTCAGAAATGATTACGAAGGATTTTAAAGAGGCTCGCAATCCTAATCTTAGGCCGGTTCGTTCAATTGAACGTGGGTTAATGGATAAGCGGCTCGATAATAGCGGAGATGTCGTTGAGCGGAATATACCGATACGGCTATGTACGGCACGTGGGTTTGAATGGTTAATTATGAAAACCCTTTTATCAATATATTAATTCTTCTAATTAAATGAACATGCTGATTATTATTTATGTCCTCCGTTAATTTGAAAAAAATAAGTTATTTAATATATGCATCAGTATCATTTAGTGTGCATTTTTTTGTTTAAACTTAGAAATGAGAACATAATTAATTAATAAACAATTTAACTAGCTCATCAAAGTTCAAATAGTTAACCATCATTTACTTATTATTATTATTATTAATATCCTAAATTTTGAGTATTACAATTCTACTCTTCTAAAAAGAACAATTTCGTCCTCGAAATTGCTAAGTACATATACGATCGATTCAAGTATAACGGACATGGAACAAAGTTTACACATAGCAACCACTCAAACATAACGCATATTAATCTACGGAGTTTCTGAGCACATTAACATATACGAAAACAAATCAGAAGCAAACTCAGTCAGAACCAACTAACCTGAAATACGGATTACTAAGATGAGAACAGATTTGGGTACTGAGAACGGATAGTGTCTTCTATTTCCCAAGTAGCCTCGCGTTCAGAATGGTTCTTCCAAAGAACTTTAACAAAAGGAATCGTCTTCTTTCTCATAATCCGCTCATGGCGGTCTAGAATAGCTTCGGGTTCCTCTTCACAAGATAAGTCTTCCCGAATAAGATGAAATGGGTAATTCACAACATGCAACAGATGATAGTTGTATCCCCTAAGAAGAGATACGTGGAAGACATTATGGACGTGCGTTAACTGAGGTGGTAGTTCCAAGCGATAAGAAACTTCACCGACTTTGTCAAGGATTTCAAACGGACCAATGAACCTAGGGCAAAGCTTTCCTTTGATTCCAAAACGGCGATTGCCTTTGCAAGGTGAAACTCGCAAGAATACCCGATCACCAACATTAAACTCCAATGCACGACGATGTTTGTCTGCGTAACTCTTCTGACGACTTTGAGCTTCCTTTAACTTTTCCCGTGCAAAAGAAACTTTCTCACTCGTGATCTGTACTAACTCAGGTCCTTCAATGATTTTCTCACCGACTTCTTCCCAACAGATAGGAGCTCTACACTTCCGACCATAAAGAAGCTCAAACGGAGCCATACCAATGCTTGATTGCCAACTATTATTGTAGGCAAACTCCACCAAACATAAATACTCGTCCCAATTCCCGCTCCACTCTAAGGCACACGCTCGAAGCATATACTCGAGTGTCTGGATAGTATGCTCGACTGACCGTCGGTCTGAGGATGAAATGCGGTGCTGAATCTTAGTCTTGTATCCTAAGCGGCTTGCAAGCCTTTCCAAAAACGTGAAGTGTAACGTGGGTCTCGATCAGACACAATAGAGACCGAGGTACCATGAAGTCTAATAATCTCCTGAGTGAAGATCTCAGATAACTTACTGACTGAGAAACCCTGCTGAATCGGAAGAAAATGAGCCGACTTAGACAAACGGTCGACTACTACCCAGATAGTATCCTTCTTCTTGAAAGTCCTTGGTAACCCAGTAATGAAGTCCATCGAAATGTCATCCCACTTCCAAACCGGAATGTCTAATGGTTGAAACAATCCACCAGCTCTTTGATGCTCTGTCTTAACTTGTTGACAAGTAAGACATCTACCAACATATCTGGCTACGTCCTCCTTCATAGCGCTCCACCAAAAGTGCTGACAAAGATCTCGATACATCTTTGTAGATCCAGGGTGAATAGAGAATGGTGAACTATGAGCCTCAGCTAACAATGACTCACGTAGGGGAGAATCATTAGGCACACATAATCTTTTCCCACACCAGACTACCCCACTCTCATCAATTCTAAATTCTGACTGCTTACCAACCTCCAAATTCTGAATAATAGCCCAAAGTTCCCTGTCTTCTTGTTGAGCACTCTTGATTCGAGAAATCAAATCAGATGCAATCTGGAATCTAGCTAGATAACCGTTTGTGTCACCAAAATGGATACCAATACCCAACCTGTCGAGATCATTGATAATGTGCGGTTGCAACTGAAGAGAAGAGATCAATCCAGAATTCTTCCGACTAAGAGCATCGGCAACAACATTGGCCTTCCCTGGGTGATACTGAATGTTGGCGTCATAATCTTTCAACAACTCTAACCAACGTCGTTGCCTCATATTCAATTCCTTTTGCGTAAAAATATACTTCAAGCTCTTGTGATCCGTGAAAATATCACAAGTTTCCCCATACAAATAATGTCGCCAGATCTTTAGAGCGAAGATAACATCGGCAAGCTCGAGATCGTGTGTCGGATAATTAACATCATATGGTTTCAACTGACGTGAGGCATAAGCAATAACCCTATTATGTTGCATCAAAACACAACCCAGACCCTTCTTCGAAGCATCACTGTAAATCTGATATCCGCCTGTACCTGTTGGAAGTGTGAGAATCGGGGCTGACACTAACCTTTTCTTTAACTCCTGAAAACTCTTTTCCCTGTGGTCGTTCCAAGAATACTTAACCCCTTTTCTCAAAAGTTGCATGAGAGGTAAGGCAATAGTCGAAAATCCTTCAACAAATCTGCGATAATAACCTGCGAGACCCAGAAAACTACGAACTTCGGTGACTGAGGTAGGTGTAGGCCATTTAGTAATTGCCTCCACCTTAGCAGGATCCATAGAAATACCATCAGCAGAAACTATATGACCAAGAAAAGCTACTTGGTCTAACCAGAACTCACATTTCGAGAATTTTGCATAAAGCTTCTTCTGTCGTAAAATCTCAAGTACCGTACGAAGATGGTCCTCATGCTCTTCTTTGCTCTTTGAATAGATCAGAATATCATCAATGAAGACTATAACGAACTTATCGAGAAACTCGTGAAAGACTCGGTTCATTAGGTCCATGAAAACAGCCGGAGTATTAGTTAAACCAAAAGGCATAACCAAAAACTCATAGTAGCCATATCGAGTACGAAAAGCTGACTTAGGCACGTCGTAATAGTATAATGAAATGTCTCATAGAAAAAAACATACTTTAAAAGAGATTAATATTGTAATTTTAGAAACTCATAATCAAGTGAATTGTCCTATGCAACCTTGGCTTGTATACTAATACAGTGTTAATTATTAAATATTAATTAAGCTTGTACAGTGTACACTAATGTAGTGTTAATTATTAAATATTAATTAATCTACGATGTTGATTTTATTATTTTTTAAAATCTACGATGTTTACTTTATTGTTTTCTATAAAAACATTTTCCTAAGAATCTCGTAGAGGATAAAACGTGACCGTGAAGGCAGATAAAAAAAACCGTTATTCTGTGCGAGTTCATTTATAAGCTTTCATCGGCACTTCGACCCTTAACAAACCAAAGTACTCATTACATACGCTTTCACCTTCTAAACCCTAACCCTAAGTTTACCCTGATCATCCTTCTAGGCTTCTAATTTCATTGCTGTTACATACACATACACATACACAATTATAACACCAATACCCACAACATATTCCCATAATTTGTTACAAAAAAACCTTACGTTTTACGCATCAGTTTGCATGAATATGAACTTGCAGGAGTCGAAGACGATGAAAAGACGCTTGTTTGGTGGAGACAAGGATCATGAAGGGAAGAGAAGTAAGCAAGAAGATTGGAAGCGTGCACAAAAGATGTATGGAGATGGTGCTGCATGGGTCAGAGGTGTGATCATCGGAAAATGCAGTTTCGGTTGTGTTTTTATCGCGAATTTGAAGAACGATAAATCCAGATACAGCTTGTATCCACCGGTTATGGCCGTAAAATCTGCTGAGGTTTCTGCTTCCGGTCCAATTCAAAAGGAGAAAGAGGTTATGGATAATATTAGCGGTTGTCCATACGTCATCAAGTGTTTTGGGGAAGAAATTACCAACGGTGAGAACAGTCGGATGGTGTATAATTTGTTGTTGGAGTATGGGTCTGGTGGAACCTTAGCTGATCTAATCAAGAGCTCAAATGGAAAAGGATTGCCGGAATTGAACGTGAGGCGACATGCGAGATCTATTCTTCGCGGGTTGAGTCACATTCACAAAAGAGGGTATGTTCATTGTGATTTGAAGCCACAAAACGTATTGATGGTAGCCAATGAAGGGAAAACTGGTGGTTTTATTGCTAAGATTGGGGATTTGGGATCGGCAAAGAGGATGAAGCAGACTAAGAAAAATATATTGAATAATTATGGGCCTTGTTGGAGGGGTACCCCTATGTATCTTTCACCTGAAGCTGTGGTTAATGGTGTTCAAGAAAAGCCTGCTGATGTTTGGGCGGTCGGGTGTATTGTTTATGAGATGTTGACTGGAAAACCGCTTTGGTATTCATATCAAGATTTGGGTGTTGATGAGATGATAAGTCGGATTGGTGATGAACGTGACTTGTTTTCTGTTTCTAGCAGTTTGTCCGCCGACGGGAGGAGTTTCTTGGAGAAATGTTTGTGTAAAAAGTTATGTGTCGATTAACCGCTAACATGTTATTAAAGCATCCTTTCTTAAAAGGGTTGCCTGATGATGATGATATCGATGAGGTCGAAGAATCAGATGAGGTTTTCGACATAAACACCATCACCTCGTCATAATTGTTCTCAGAAGAAGAATATCACGTGGATGTCCCTGCAAATGGAGAATGTATAAATGCGAGATTTCATGAAGTGCGGAGAATTCCAGTAAGATTATAACCATTTCCAAGAGATTGTAGCTACTGGCTAAGGAGCTTTGCTTTTTGGGTGTCGAATGAATTTGGCTGTTGTTGGTTGTTAAAAAAAAGGAAATTGTAGCAAGACTGATGGTGTTAGGGATCTCATTTTTTGTGTGTTCATTAGTTTATAGCATGGTACATACAACACATAGTTTCTATCATGGATGTTGAAAGGTTATCTACATCTCATTTCTCATTTGGCTGTTTTCTTCATAATTATCCATTCTTGTAAAGTTTACGCGTATCCTTTGCCATCCATCTTGGGTTTTCTTGGATGAGAAATCTAATCATGCTAGATTGTAGCACATGAAATGAATGTAGTGTTGCTTTGTGGTTAAAATTGACAGTTATTCTGTTAAAAGCACTTGTACCCAAGTAAGGATATAAAGTTATCCAACAACTTTTCATAAATCCTAATCTCTTCCCAACAACTTACCCCGAAATCAATCAATCCTAAGCTTATTTCTTCAATTACTTAATTCCTTCAACCCCAAGCAACAAATAAGATTACACTACACAGTTACTGTATTCCGAATTTGTAAACTGTGTCATATCATTGTGATCAACTTATTAACCCATATACCAAACCCTTAAATTGGTTAATTTTTTTGGGCAATTTAAATTTAATAGACACTACTCAAATACAATTCTTGTGTATCCACATTTAATGGCTGTCAACTGGTCTAGAATTGCACTCATGCTAGCTTGAGGTCAGAGTGCCACAACCTGAGATAAAAGGAAAACAATGTTAGTATCGTCAAGAAGGTTAGGCCTCACAATCATGCTCTAACGTGAGTACATTGATCGTTTGGACTATCTAGAGAGAGCAGCATAGTGTAAAACAATAAACATAGGTGCACATAAATGTCGTGTATTTATAGGGGTGGGAGTTCTCTAACTTGAGATGCGTACCATGCTTTGCCAAGTGGTAGGCGGTCCAAGGTATCACAATGAAACCACTAAATAACAAAAACTTGTAACACCTTTTAGTTACGGTAAATTATACTTTTCGTCCTTTATGTATGTATCGGATTATAACAGATAACCTTTAACTTTAATAATTACGCTCACAGTCCTTTCTTGGTAAAAACTATTACAACTTACGTCCTTTAATACTAACTCGGTTAAAATTATTAGTTAAGTATGATCATGTGCAAGGCAGATGAGGGTATTCGGTCAATTAACCTATCCTTTTATTTAAAAAGTATTTCTATGAAAAAAACAAAACATATATAAAATCGGTTCTCTCTCTCTTATCTTTCCCTTCCTACCTTTTCTTCCCCACCAGATAACTCCAAGTTTGTTCACAGACGGTGGTTGCCGGATATGGTTAGGTCATCATTTTGATGTGTCATTATTTCAGTGAAAAGGGGAAAAACATGTCGATATTATGTATTTGATTTGTTTGATTCGTCGAATACTGAAATGGTTGTAGCACTTTAGTGCAGCTTAGTAGATTTTTAGGATTAGTTTTATAATTTTTTTATTTGGAAATCTGGTAAGAAGTATGCATTTAGGTTTAAATTGATTGGAATTTGGTTGTCAAGGAATTGTTTATGTTTGGGTTGAATGTGCTCATGAAGTATATAGATGGTGGTGCTTGCCGGAGGTTGGTGTGGGTATCATAATGGTGATGGGGTCTGATTTAATGGTAGTTGTGGTAGAATTGAGAGAGAGATTGGGGGTGGTTTATTTGTTTAAATATATTTAAAAATTTATACTAGTGAAATTACTAATCTACCCTCATGTGTGCCATATTTAACTGAAAATTTTGACCAAGTTAAGATCAAAGGACGTAAGGTGTAATCGTTTTTACAAAGAAAGGACTGTGAGTGTAACTATTAAAGTTAAAGGCTATTCGTTGTAATCCGATAAAATAATAAAGAACAAAAAATGTAATTTACCCTTTTAGTTATTATTAAAACAATTCCTTTATTATATAAATAAATAAATAAAATAGTTTAGAAACTATCTATTTAGTAAATTTTAAAATGAAAAACACCTAAAAAGGAACATAAAAACAAAAAAAATAAACAAAACCTAAAAGGGTTTTGAATACTTGTTTGACTATGTTTGGATGAGTTTTATATTATCACATGCAACACCGCTATGACGAAACTTATATTATAAACGAAGATAAAAATAATCACTCGTAATAGTATATCAAACTTTAAAAGAGATTAATAGAGTAATTTTAAACATTCATGTTCAAGTGGATTGTACTTGCTACCTAGCTTGTATACTAGTGTACTGTTAATTATTAAATATGGATGGCTTAAACTATTGGCACACCCAAGATGTTTATTTGCACACTTTAGGGTTTATATACGTTGTATATAGGTTTATATGTAGCGTATAGTTTGCATAAAAATTAGTGTCTGACTGATGTCAGTTCTGGTCTGGCTGCTCGCTCCTATACGCCACGTTTAGATCTATACATAACGTATATAAAGGGTTTTTTAGAAACATTTATACAAAATTATTAGTTTTAGCAATTTTTTTTAAAAAATATAAGTTTTCTATTTTAAATAAATAAAAAAGTGAGTATTTCTTACAAAAAAAAAATTATACAACATTAATCATTTTTATACGATAAATATCGTATCGTATAGGTGTAGTATAGGTCATGTATTGACCTCGTATAAGCTTATAAGTGTGATATCGTATCGTATAGTTTAGGATAGGTCCCGTATATGTGTAGTATCGTATAGTATAGGTCTCGTATAAGCCTCGTATAAAACTATAGACCTAGTATCGCAGGCATATACAAGACCTATAAGGGACCTATATGATACTTATACTACATTATACGATACTATACGATACGATACTATAGGATACGATATAATACCCGTATAGGCCTATAGGTGTAGTATAAGTCCCGTATAGGACTATAGGTGTGGTTTAGGTCCCGTGTAGGCCTATAGGCATATACAAGACCTATAGAGAACCTATACGAGACTTATACTATACACTATACGATGCAATACGATACTATTGGATACCATACAACACCCGTATAAGCCTATAGGTGTATCATAAGTCCTTTATAGGACTATAAGTGTAGTTTAGGTCCCGTATAGGCCTATAGACACACACAAAACCTATAGGGAACCTATACGAGACTTATACTATACACCTATATGATATAATACGATGCAATACGATACGATACGATACTATAAGATACCATACAACACCCGTATAAGCCTATAGGTGTAGCATAAGTCCTTTTTAGGCCTATAGGTGTAGTTTAGGTCCCGTATATGCCTATTGGCATATACAAGACTTATACGGGACTTATACTATACACTATACGATACGATATGATACAATATCCATAGGCCTATACGAGGTCTATGTAACATCCGTCAAAAACCGGATTTACCAAACCCGCTTCGTTTATTAACCGAACAACCAGTTAAAAATTTCGTTGTGTATTTAATGCTCAAATTAATTTTAAACGATACATAATTAATAAGTATATTAGAATATAAAAGTTATATTTGAAAAAATATTAAAAATAGCGTTTTAAAAATAAAATGCTGAAGCCGGGATTCGAACCCGGGTCAGCCGGGTCAGCAACGCCTTAACTCTCATCCATCAAACCACTCCGCCACTTGTGTTCTTTAGTAACATATCAAAACAATTAATTCAAATATCACAATCTCGAATTCAAACTGACGCGCCCAATCGCAGTCGTCGGAAATCCCGACGATTTCGCCGATAATTGTCGGTTTCTTCTGATTTAACCGAAGCATTAACCTCAACATCGGTTATAACCGATGTCCAGTCCGCGACATCAGTCATAACCGCCGGAGAAATTATCGACCGTTGAATCAAGACTGAAATCAGACCCCATGCATCTCGATTCTTCCCTATAAATTCACCCACAAACCTCTGCTAACCTTTTCGCTCACAATCACACAAATTCTCGACGTAATTTCACTCGCCGGAAACTTTCTGCAACTCGTCGGAAAACCGAACCCATTTCATCACTGTGCCTTACTCTAGAAACAGAACATCTAGAGCTCATACCGAAGCCACCCACACTCACCTCAAGCTTCCTGAAGTCCCTCTGCCGCAAGATACACGTCGCCGGAATAACCTGCTGTCATCGGAATCTCGCCGGCGAAACAGGGGATCTCTGTCGGTATATCTTATACCTAATCTCTCTCATTTTTTTATTAATCTCATATGTAGTTAATCACAACTTACTAAAGAAATTGATTAATTTGTCGAAACAGTCGGACATTGGTTCTGGGTTAAGTTTAACGAAGAAGATGAAGTTTTCGGTTATATATATTTAATTTAAATCAAGTTATATCTCGGGTTAGACACACAGTCCAGCGGTAGACTGTGTGCAAATAAACACGCATACGTCCCGAGTTCGATCCTTGACACACGCACACTCGCCTTAATAAAAATGTTCTTTTTTTAAACTGAACCGGATCCAATCGCAAATAGATGTTAAGTTTAATGAAAACCGGAATAATAACCAAGATAGACACACAGTCCGGTGGTGGCCTGTGTGCGAGTTTAAAACATACGTCGCGGGTTCGAGTCCAGGCTACCGCACCGGTTCTGGCAATTATCAAACTTTTTATATAAGGACAGAAATGAATTTATCAAGTTTGTATATAAGTATAATAAAAAACCAGATTATTTACCAAGTTAGACACACAGTCCAGCGGTGGACTGTGTGCCAAACTAAACCACAGGTCCCGGGTTCGAGACCTGTGGCGAGCACCGAGTCGATACATTAAATCCCTTTTAAAATAAATGATTTTCGGATTAATTTAATTAGTATATAAATATAATTAAAAACAGAAATATTTCGGGTTAGACACGTAGCTCAGTTGGTAGAGCTGCGTGCACGCGTACGGGAGGTCACGGGTTCGAGTCTCACCCAGCGCACACATATAACCGACCGAACCGGTCAACAAGTCAACGGTCAACGGTCAACAAGTCAATGGTCAACAGTCAAAAATCAACATTTTTTTATTTCTTTTATCTATTTATTTAAATTAAAAATACTTAAAAATAACATTTTTAAAGTTAGAAAATAGTCTTAAACTCACAAAAATATATCCAATAATCCTACTAAAATTGATTAATAAAATCCGCTTATTTACCGAACCATTATGTTATTATCTAGGTTAGTTTCACTCGTGGTTAAATCCAACTTCGTGCGCATTCAACATCATCAACCGAACGCACCCACTGTGAGTGAATCTTACAACTCCCCCTTTTAATTACACGTTTTGGGGTGTATCATGTGACACTAAAACAAATTCGTTATTCAAACTCGTGCCATACCATATTATGATTTAAACTTAGAATGTCAATATTGTTTGTAGTTATGTATTACATATTGTCAAGTTGTATGCAAATTATTCATTAGGCCCATCAGTTCGTAGAACAACGCGTGCCTCAAAACTCATTCATTAGGCCCATCAGTTCCTCGTGGGAGACGAGTTGAGCAACGCGTGCCTCAAAACAATCTATTATTGTATGTGTGTGCATTATTTAATATTAAGTGTTTTGTGAATAAGTTTACATCTATATTTACTCATATGTGGTTATGCACTTTATTTATAATCAATTCAATAAACTTGTTTAAATGTTTTTCATAGGATTCACTCGCCAACTTTTTGTTGATCCAAAAACAATTTTTACACATGATACAGGTGAACAGGATGAAGCAAGGAAAACATAGGAAATGCCTTAGAAGAAAATAGTGAAGTCTAGAAAGTTGTGTAGAACATGTTATAATTATGATAGTATGATTCCCTTTAAATTGTAATAATAAATATGAAACGTTATAATAAATGTCATGAGCTTGATGAAAACCCAATCATGCCCCGATCAACTTTTTCGTTGCGGGTCGGGGTGTGACAGTCTATACGAGGTTTATACGAGACTTATACTGTCACACCCCAACCGATGGCAGAATCATCGGGGTAGTGGCACTAGGCGAATCAGATTGATCAAGAGATTTCCATTACAGGCATTTCAAAGATAATATCCAACATTCAATATCTCATACTATCAAACTCATAAACCTTCAAAATAATCATTACATTTCAACAAAATCTCTTAACATAAATCCAATTCGATCTCCCCTAGATTTTATTAAAACCATTCTAAACAAACTAACAAAACGAACTAAACTACGCATGCAACATCCAAGGCATCCAAGCTAAATCCTCAACCTGTTACATACATTAAAATACAAGTCAATACAATTAAGTAAAGGTGAGCATACAGGTTTAAGTACTACTAGCATAATCGAGAAGGCGTTCGCGAAATAATCTAACTACATATCATGATACACCAAAACACATCATACAACATAGGCTCATTTCTCATGCTAACTACCGTGAGATGACTTGCGCGACCATCCTAACTAGACCCCGTAGGGTGTTAGCCAAACTATAGTACCATACTAGCTAAGGAGGCAAGTTAACGAAAATAAGTCCTAGTCACATGTTTTTAGTATCACGTATCGAGCATATACAATCAGATTATTCGCGTGTGATAAACAGTTTGATTTGTGAAGTGTTTTTGATATAGGAACGTATGTAACACCCAAAAAGTGCATTAAAGCGGAAATGGATCAAGTATACTCACTGTGGGTGCGTTTTGGTAAGACTTAAGATTCTGAGGAGAGTTGTGGAGAGCGCCGGATCAGCCTGTAAACGAACAGGAGTGCATCAGTCTTCCGAAAAGCCGAAACGGTGAAGTCTTGATTGAGCAGTAGCCAAGTTCGAGCGAACTTGTATGGTTTTGGTGAGTTTTGAGTCAAGTTCGGTCGAACTTGATGAGTTTCCTGAGAAACTTGTCAAGTTCGGGCGAACTTGTAAGAAATTCTTACTGACAAGACAAGTTCGGGCGTACTCGCATAGTTTTTAAGAAACTAGACAAGTTCAGTCGAACTTGTAAGAAATTTGGTGAGAATTGACCCAAGTTTGGTCGAACTTGGCCCATATGGGTGCAAGTTCGGTCGAACTTGACCAGTGAGCTGGTAATTCTTGAGCGAACTTGATGTTTTCGAGTCCAAAATCTTGCGTTTTCGCGTCGTTTGCTGAGTAAATCGAGTGTTCATCCCTCCAACCCTGTGCTACTGAGCAAACTTGGGTCGGAGAGGTCTTTTAGAGCCCATATGGTTAAATCGGTGCTTTTATTTTTTATTTTGTTAAACTTGTTAAAAAGAACCCCCTTTAAATTAGGAAGTTTTGTTGTTTAAAACACATGGTTAAAATCTCAGTTAAACTTGTAAAAAAGAACCCATTGAAGTTAGGATTTTTTGTTGATTAAAACACATGTATAAAATCTTATTGGTATGTATATCGATAATTTTTTCCTTTCAAATGGTGAGTGTGTGTTTATGATGAAAAAAATTATTGATTAATAATAATTATCATAACAATGTTACTATCAGCACACTAATAATTATAATGATAGAAAACACTTATATAATAATACGTTTATGTTTCATATCCGTACACCAATGTAATTGCTAGAAAGGTATTTATAAAATTGCACTTTCAATTGGACATCTATGAGAATTTATTAGGATTATCCCATTTTTCACCACTTCTTTGTTATTAATTAAAGTTAAATTGCTATAAAGGTATTTATAAATACAATAATCACTTGTACATTAAGGCATTATTTACTTGTACGTTTTAATCCACAAGTCGATATTGACCATGACAAAAATGAGAAGATCATCACGGTATCTTCAAATGTTATTATAACGTCATAGTTTAAAAGATATGATAAGAATACATAAATGAATTATAGTGGATTGGGGAAAGTGTAATAAGATAGAGGATTAAAATGTAATAGTGTTTAAAAGACTAATTTACTCTCATTTTAGGGTTGTACCTTATGCATTGAAGAGAAAAAAGTTCTTATTTTTTGGGTATCTTAAAAACGTCCCTCCTTCATCATTATAATATAGTATAGATATAGATAATTAGCTAGAAGCCAGACAACCTCGTTTTTATATCGCAGTAATTACTTGTATACTAAAGTATTAGTTACTTGTACATTTTAATTCACACATCGATGTTGACTAAAACACATCAAAACATCGGCAAAAATTAGCAGGTCGTCACGGTACTTGCGGATGTATTTAATACACTATAGTTTAAAAGAAATGATAAAAATAAATAATAATTATAATTTTATAGGATAGAGGGAAAAAAATATAACTACTAACTAATTGTCCATTATTTTGTTAAAATTGAGGGATTAAAGTATAAATAATATGAGAGGATTAAAATGTAATTAGTGTTTACAAGACTAATTTACCCTCAGAGTTGTACCTTATGCATTAAACTAAAGAAAATTCTTATTTTTATGACATCTTAAAATACTCTTCCCTCGTATATTATAATATAGTATAGATAGATAGATAATATTACAAAACAATATTATTAAATTGATAATAATAATAATGATAACAACGTAGAGAGTCTTGAGCATATTGAAATGTGATAGGATACATTGCTTTCATCACTTGTACGCTAATGCATCGTTTACTTCTACATTTTAATCCGCACGTCAATACTGACCAACACAACTATTGAAACGTCGACAAAAATGAGTAGGTCGTCACGATACCTCTAGATTTTTTTAAAAAAATTATAGTTTAAAAGATATGGCACAAATACGTAAAAAAATATAAGTTTGTTATGGGGGGAGTGTAACTAATTATCTATAATTGTGTTAAAATAAAAGGATTTAAATGTAATAACATGAGGGGCTAAAATATATAATTAGTGTTTAAAAGACCAAGTTACCCTTATTTTAGAGGTGTTTTTATAAATAAAGATGAAAGAAGTTCTTATTTTTTAGGTATCTTAAAATACCCCTCTCATACATTATAATATAGTACAGATATTAAACTAATTTAACTGTTTGACAATAATGATCTCCTAGTAATATATTAAACTCATTTAACTGTTGGACAATAATGATCGCCTACTAAGGTCGCCTACTAAGGTCTTGTTTTCTTTTCAGCTTAACTCTATATTGGGAACGAAAATTATCAGCTTAATTTGGTGGTTTGTTACCTATGGATTTATGCTAAACAAAAGACATATTTCTTACTAAACTTTTTTTTTGTTCTTTTAAATCCGAGTGATCAACGGAGATTTTGCAATGAGTAAGTTACCAAAATCGTAATTGTATCTTGATATATTTGTGATTATTATGCTTTTCTTTTTTCCCATTATGCTTTTCTTTTTTCCCTATGTATAGTGATTTGGTGCCCCTACCAAGTCACCTTAAAAAGACGCTAAACATTGTGTAGGCTTTTTAAAGAGGCCGGGGTCAAGAGGATGAGCACCAAAGAGTTAGCGGGCGTGATGGGTTTGTGAAGTGGGGCCAACTCAAAAGCAAACAATTTACTCACATTTTCTATATAAAAAGATTAATAATTTACACAGTTAAACCACTACATAACAAAAACTTCAACAACTTTTAGTTATTACTAAAACCATTCCTTTGTTATAAAACCAAAATAGTTAAAAAAAAATATCTATCTAGTAAAATTAAAATGAAAAACATCTAAAAATTAGAACATAAAAAACAAAATCCTAAAAGGGTTTTGGTTACTTGTTTGACTATATTTGGATGAGTTGTATATAAACACACACAACACCATTATATAAAACTTATATCAAAACGTAGATAAAAATAATTATCCTAATTCCTAACGGTATATACAACGTTTAAATAAAAACATACTTTAAAGGAGATTAAGAGAGTAATTTTAAAAACTCATGTTCAAGTGAATTGTACTATGCTACCTTGGCTTGTATACTAATGTAGTGTTAATTATTAAATATTAATTAATCTATGATGTTCTTTTTATAATTTTCTAAAGAAAACATTTTCCTAAGAATCTCGTAGAGGATAAAACGTGTCCGTGAAGGCAGATAAAAAACCGTTATTCTGTGCGTTATATACATTCATTTATAAGCTTTCATCCACACTTCGATCATTAACAAACCAATATCCATTCCATACGCTTACTTCAACTAAACCCTAACCCTAAGTTCACCCCTGATCAGTGATCATCCTTCTACACAATTATAACACCAATACCCACAACATATTTCCATAATTTGTTACAGAAAAACCTTACGCATCCGTTTGCATGAATATGAACTTACAGGAGTCGAAGACGACGAAAAGACGCTTGTTTGGTGGAGATAAGGATCATGAAGGGAAGAGAAGTAAGCAAGAAGAGAGGAAGCATGCACAAAAGATGTATGGAGATGGTGTTGCATGGGTCAGAGGTGTAATGATCGGAAAAGGCAGTTTCGGTTGTGTTTTTATCGCGAATTTGAACAACTATAAATCCAGATACAGCTTGTATCCACCGGTTATGGCCGTGAAATCTGCTGAGGTTTCTGTTTCTGGTTCAATTCAGAACGAGAAAGAGGTTATGAATAATATTAGCGGTTGTCCATACGTTATCAAGTGTTTTGGGGAAGAAATCACAAACGGGGAGAACGGTCGGATGGTGTATAATTTGTTGTTGGAGTATGGGTCTGGTGGAACCTTAGCTGATCTAATCAAGAGCTCAAATGGAAAAGGATTGCCAGAATTGGATGTGAGGCGACATGCGAGATCCATTCTTCGTGGGTTGAGTCACATTCACAAAAGAGGGTATGTTCATTGTGATTTGAAGCCACAAAATGTAATGCTGGTAGCCAATGAAGGGAAAACTGGTGGTTTTATTGCTAAGATTGGGGATTTGGGATCGGCAAAGAGGATGAAGCAGACTAAGAAAAATATATTGAATAATTATGGGCCTTGTTGGAGGGGTACCCCTATGTATCTATCACCTGAAGCTGTGGTTAATGGTGTTCAAGAAAATCCTGCTGATGTTTGGGCGGTCGGGTGTATTGTTTATGAGATGTTGACTGGAAAACCGCTTTGGTATTCATATCAGGATTTAGGTGTTAATGAGATGATAAGTCGGATTGGTGATGGACGTGACATGTTTTCTGTTTCTAGCAGTTTGTCCGCCGAAGGGAGGAGTTTCTTGGAGAAATGTTTGTGTAGAAAGGTTATGTGTCGATTAACCGCTAACATGTTGTTAAAGCATCCTTTCTTCAAAGGGTTGCCTGATGATGATGATATCGATGAGGTCGAAGAATCACACGAGGTTTTTGACATAAACACCATCACCTCATCATCGTTGTTCTCAGAAGAAGAAGATGTGGATGTCACTGCAAATGGAGAAAGTATAAATGCAAGATTTCATGAAGTGCAAAGATTTCCAGTAAGATTATAATAATTTCCAGGAGATTGTAGCTACTGGCTAAGCTTTGAAAATTCTTGGGTGTTGAATGAATTTGGCTGTTGTTGGTTGTTAATTGATGGTGGAACTATAAGTTGGTGATCATTTTTTATGTGTCCATAGTTTTATCATGGTACATTCAACACATGGTATCTCAATTAGCAAGGTTTCGCATTTGGCTGTTTCGTTTATAAGTATATTCATTCGTGTAAAGTTTACGCGTACCCAACCCAATATGAATCAAGTTTTACAAAATCGTATGCGCTATCCATCTTGGGTTAGTTTGGATTTATAGAACATTTCTTTGATTGTTGAATCTTGAAGTTATTGGATGAGAATCTAATCATATGCAAGATTCTATATATAACAAAACTAATTTGTGAACAGAAAATCAATTGTTTTTCTTAGTTTTATTTTTTCCACAAAACTATATTTTTTTACCTATTTAATTTCTTAAATAGGTTAAATACCTTTTGTTTGATTTTTTGCGTTAATTTATTATTATAATTTTTAATTTTCCTTTTATTGCTATAATTAATTTTTAGTATATATTTGTTTACTATTATAACTTTTAATGTACGATACTTAATAAAATTTTACGCATTCCTTTTTGACATGCTTATTCTTTTAATGTCTACTCAAAATCGACTTGTGAATAGTAATATACAAGTAATCAAAACACAAATGTACATTTCATTAAAACTACCTAACGGTTTAGTTTTTGTTATATGTGATGTATACTTTCGTCATATTAATAATATGATATAATGGGTTACCAAGTTCATATAAACCGTTGCGAAGTGCTTGCTTTTTTCAAAGTTTCGATAAGAGTTTCATTCAAAATTGAACGGGTCAAATATAGTGTTTATTTTTTTGTTAATTATCGTAACGAACCGCATGTTTGAACATCAGTGCCGGTATTCATTTTATGGTTATCTCGACGTTCCGGTATATATTCCATTGAAAACAAAGTTGTATTCACACTTCTATTCATTTTTATCTCTTTTGGTTACTATAACAAGTGTCTATTTCGTACCGATATCTTAACGTACTGAACTAATGGCAACCAAAAACCCGCCGCGAAGCGCGAAAATCACAGTAGTTATAGAACATGACATAAATCTTGTGTTGCATTGTGGGGAGAACTGACGGTTATTCCGTTAAAGAACTTGTACCCAACTAGTGGTATAAAGTCAACTTTTCATTAACCCTGATGTCATTCCAACCCTTACCCAAAAAATCAGTCAATCCCATGCTTCTTTCTTGTAGACAATTATGCATACGAATATATATAAAAGATACAGAATCAATCTCTCCTACAATTATGGAGATGATTGAGATATACAATTAATTACAATATATCCACTTTATAATATTTTATTCTCTAATACCCCCCTTCAATCAGAACGGTGGCGGTCAAGACGGAGCATGGCACGAAAAGTTTCAAACGGAGCACGTGGAAGACTTTTCGTAAATATATATGCCACCTGAAGATTGGTGGGAACAAACTTGGTGTACAATTTGCCAGATGTAACGAGTTCGCGAATGAAGTGATAGTCCAGATCTATGTGTTTTGCCCGCTTGTGGGAAACCGGATTCTGTGTCATAAAAAAGGCACTTTTATTGTCACATAAAAGGGTTGGTCGATTAGGTGGTAATGCTCTTAGTTCTTCGAGAAGATGAGTAATCCATACTATTGCAGCAGCTGTGTTAGACATTGCCCGATATTCCGATTCACAACTAGATCGAGAAACAGTTGGTTGTTTCTTAGCACTCCAAGAGACAAGGTTATCTTCAAGAAAGATAGAGTAGCCATATGTGGAACGACGAGTTTCAAGACATCGGGCCCAGTCCGCATCAGAATAACCAACTAACGAGGGTTTATGATGACGACTAAATGTGAGACCAAAAGACAATGTACCCTTAACATATCTGAGGATCCGTTTCACCGACTGAAAGTGATCGACAGTTGGAGCATGGAGGAATTGACAAACCTGATTTACAGCATAGGATAAATCCGGTCTTGTGATGGTCAGATATTGAAAGGCGCCAACAAGGGATCGATAAAGAGTAGGATCATGATACGGATCTCCTTGAGTAATGAAGGATTCATGAGGCGCCAAGGGAGTAGCAACCGGTTTAGAATCAAGAAGATCAGCTCGCCGTAGGATGTCAGTGGCATACTTGGACTGGTGAAGAAATAGCCCATTGTCAGAGTAGGCAACTTCAAGACCTAAAAAATAATTGAGATCACCAAGGTCTTTTATAGCAAACTCATGATTTAGGCGAGAGATAAAGGTGGCAATGGCCGTCTCATCATTACCCGTGAGAATTAAATCATCCACATAGACGAGTAATGCATGACTAACGAGAGAAAACAAAGAGCGAGGTATCCGCACGACTGCAGGTAAAACCATATGAAGCAAGAAACAAGCTTAAACGTTGGAACCAAGCCCGAGGAGCCTGTTTTAACCCATATAAAGCTTTGGTTAACTGACATACATGATTGGGATACTGTGGATGAATGAAACCCGGTGGTTGTTCCATGAATACTGTTTCAGTCAAGTTGCCATTTAAGAAGGCATTTTTAACATCTAATTGGTGTAGCTTCCATTCATGTAAAACGGCAAGAGACAAAACGATGCGGACTGTGGAGGCTTTAACTACCGGACTAAAAGTGTGAAATAGTCAAGTCCGGGAATTTGAGTATATCCTTGTGCTACTAAACGAGCTTTGTAGCGCTCAATGGACCCGTCCGAATGATATTTGATGCGATAAACCCATTTAGAACCGACCACATTTGTATTGGAGGGGCGAGGCACCAAGGTCCATGTGTTATTATACCTCAAAGCATCTATTTCTTCATGCATGGCGACAATCCATTTCGGATTTTTGGCCGCCGATTTATACCCTCGAGGTTCGGTACTTGCGGTGAGAGCAACATGCAACGGATGTGATGAGAGAGAGGCTAAATCGGCTTGATGCTTGGGTTTAAAGATGCCGGATTTGGCTCAAGTCATTAAGGGATGAGTGGAAGAGGTTGTAGGATGGGATGTGGTTTGAGACATTGTTTGGTTAACGGGCTGGATAGGTGCTGATGGTTGCAAGGTAGTGACAGTAGGTGATGTGGGCTGGATAGGCAATGCGGAATTAGGTGGGTTGGATGGGTCGTAGTCGGTTTGGTTGTTGATGGGCTGGGTATTTGTAGTTAGCAGGTTTGAGTTGGGCTGAGGGGTTGGATCACTGTAGTTAGGTGGGCTGGTGGAAAGGTTGTTGGGTAGCGACTGCAGATTTGGCTGAGATGTTGGGCCGATAGTGTGGATTTTGGGGTGTAGATTGGTAACCAGTAAGTTCATCTAAAAAGGTTGTAAGTTCCAATTTTGTGAAATCATTGGAGCCGTTTAACCCACTGAAGGGAAAATAAGTTTCATTAAACCGAGCATGCCTTGTAATATATATGCGGGAAGTGGTCGGATCAAGGCATCGATACCCTTTGGGTTGTGTGCTATAACCAATGAAGACACATGAAATACTTTGTGGTTCAAGCTTGTGTTTTGAGTAGTCCCGTAAATACGGAAAAACTTGACAACCATAGGTGCGTAGATTCGCGTATTGTGGTTGTTGAGAGAAGATTAATTCAAAAGGTGACTTGTTTTTCAACAGGGGTGTAGGCAAGCGATTAATAATAAAAGTCGGCGAAGTAAAAGCATCCACCCAATAGGAGGCCGGAATATGAGCATTAAATAACATGGCAAGACCGGTCTCAACAATATGACGATGTTTTCTTTCGGAACGTCCATTTTGTTGAGGTGTGTGTGGACACGACAAACGGTGAAAGGTGCCATTGTCTTCAAATATTTTTCGAACCGTGTGATTCACAAATTCCGTACCCCCGTCACTTTGGAAAATCTTTATTTTTCGCGAGCATTGTGTTTGAACAAGGTTTATAAAAACGGGTAAAACCGCATAAATCTGTTTTAGTTTTGAGAGGGTAAAGCCACGTAAACCTCGAATAATCATCAACAAAGGAAACATAATATCTATAGCCATCTTTGGAACATACGGGTGTCGGACCCCACAAATCACAATGTATCAAATCTAAAGGATTAGACGCTCGTTTTATATTAGGTTCAAATGATAAACGACGACTCTTTGAAAGTTGACAAGGAGTGCAAACATTAGGTTTCGGTAAAACGGAAGTAACAGACAAGACACCCAACTTATTTAAAAGAGAAATACTATCAAACGACACATGGCCTAGACGAGCATGCCATAACTCATAATAGGCCCGTGTGGAGACACCGGTAGTAGCAACCAAAGCTTGAGGAGAATCCTTCAAGACATAAAGACCATTCTCACAAACTCCTTTAGCGAGTACCCTTTCCGGTCCTGAATATGAAAGAATGGTTGAGAAAAAATAACATCAACCGGGTGGTCCATAGTTAGTTTACTCACGGATAATAACTTTTTGTGAGAGTGGTTATAACAAGGATATCACGTAAAAGAATATTATTTGAAATAGTGGAGTTTCCTGTGTGTGTAACTGGTAAGGTTTTACCATTGCCAAAAATGACGTGTGATTTACCTTGGTAAGGTGTCGCATGATCGAGCCCCTCAAAATTTGGTTGCATGTGATCGGTGGCCCCCGTGTCCGCATTCCAATCCGGGGAATTGTCAGTAACATGACATTGAGCTTGGAACGCCTTTGCTAATGCTTCATCTGGGTTAGGAGCCTGACGAGCAAAAGTGTACAAACGAGGACATGCTGATGCATAGTGACCACTAGTTCGACATAATTGACAGTGGGGTGGTCTACAAGATTGATGACGGCTTCGACCAGCATGTTGTCCATTTCGAGAACCATTATAAACAGAAGACTTGCCACGGTTTTAGAAGAGGGTGAACGGCTATGTTGAGCATGAAAAGCAGCCGGCGAGGAGGTGGTTCCATGGAGAGATTGTAAAAATATTTCGTGACTCTCTGCCTATGAAAGGAGATCACGAAAATTAGGGCAGGTTTCGAGGCCCGGATCGCGGTCGAAAAAGTTTCAAACGAATGACCCAAACCATAAAGAAACCAGTGAACCTTGTCGCTATCGGCTACCGGTTGACCGACGGCGGCCAGTTGATCACATATAGTCTTGAAACGCCTCCCGAATTCAGTGACTGAGGAGGAACCTTTGACGATTTGACGAAGAGTGTCACGTAATGAATGGATGCGCTCAATGGAGGAGTTACTATAGGCTGTTTCCAGGGCAGCCCAGATCTGATGCGCACCAGTAAGACCGAGCACCTCGGCTGCAGATTCTTCGGTGAGTGAAGAGTGAAGAATGATTATAGTTTTCTGTTCATTTTCATCCCAGAGGGACGCGTTTGGATTGGGGTTTGTTTTATCGCCTTCCGCGACAGTGGGAGAAGGTTTAGTCATGGTGCCGTCGATGTGACCCATGAGTTTGGTGAGGGTGAAGATGGGAAGCATATGAGCTCTCCATAGTAGGTAATTAGTGGAGGAAAGTTTAATGGTGATCATATGGAGTATGGTGTTCAAGGAGGGTTCTTGGGGTGAAGAAGAGGAAGTCATAAGAGATCCCAGGAAAAAGATCAGAAGAACAAGAAGAAAGAAGGGCAATGGTAATATATTTTTTTTTAAGAAAGTATGCCTGATACCATGTAGACAATGGTAAGAATCAAGCCTCAATGATTGAGGGACTATGCATACGAATATATATAAAAGATACAGAAGCAATCTCTCCTACAATTATGGAGATGATTGAGATATACAATTAATTACAATATATCCACTTTATAATATTTTATTCTCTAATATTTCTTCAATTACTTAATTGCTTCAACCCCAAGCAACCAATAAGATTACGTACACTACACACTTACTGTTTGCCTGTACGTGAACTTTTATCATATCTTGTGATCACTCACTTCCTTAATTAATCCAGATACACAAACCCTAAGTTTGGATTTGTTTTATGGGTAATGTAAATTGAATGAAAGCTATTAATATACACATCTTGTCTAATATAAAGAAATTTTTTAATTTTACTATTATAAAATTTTGATTCATCTGTTATAATTTTCAAAAATTGACTATCATTTTTCGAATCCTCTACTCATACAATGTAAATTTGTAATTAATGATTCATTTAACTAGTGGGATATTCCACGTTTCGTGGCGGGCTTTCGATTGATTTCGGTTCGATAAGTTACTATGCCGTTACAATACCGGGACTCGGTATAGCAATTAGCAACTGAAGAGATACAAATGACCACCGACGTCAATACCGATGTTGTCCATACACTATCAATTCGCTTCGGCATGGTACTCAGACCGAATGAATATCAACATATGTTTTACATCGATCGAAAACCTTAAATTACTTTGAAGTAGAAATATTCTTGTATCGGATCTAGTAACACCAATTACGGTGAGAATTGTTGTTTGGTCAAAATTGCTTCAGTTTGTCATGACTATAAAAAAATTACGCTCTTTTTAATAGAACTTTATTTTCAACGATTCTATTTACCATTTTAAAGAAAATAAAAATAAAAGAAAACGCTAATGTAAATTAATATAAGAAATAATAATGTAGGAATATAAGAAATGATAATGTATATAACAGCGTGTTTGATTTTTTTTCTACTGTAGTAAACAACTTGTTCAATTATATATATAATAATGTTTTTGAATCTTCAACCATTTTTTGGACAACTTTATATTTGTTTGATTTGGCATGTCATTATAAGGCTACATAGTGTGGTATACGCTCTAGGGCTTTTATTATGCCAAGTCAACGTCACCTATACATCATCTCATATGAAGAGCTTTAAAGCACGTTCCTTTAATATCCTTGCATTGGTTTAAAGCCAACGTCATCACTAACTAATTATTTTTTATTTAAGTTTAAGCATTATTTAATTTATATATTAGTTCAAATTTAAATAACATTAATAAAATATAAAAAAACCATAATTTAAATAAAAAATAGAATTTCACTTAAAAAATACAAACCTAAAAATACTTAAAAGGTTAAACTAGAATCTAGATCTTCACTTGTCATCTCCTCCATGTTCACGATCAAACCATAGGTGTTCGGCTAGATCAACTCGAAGGTTAAGATGTGTGTCTCTGTCACGTATCCTTGCTCGGATAACTTCCTTCTAAGTGTAAGTCAGTAGTGGGTTCGCCTGTTGGTTACCTTCATCGTAACTCTCCGCATAAAAGGCTCTGCCTGAGTCCTCCAATATCATGCTATGCAAGATGATGCACGTATACATGACGTTGCTCATATTACTATTTTCAAGTATCCCCGACGGTTGGACAATGATAAACCATCTCTTTTTTAATACACTGAAAGCCCGCTCAACATCTTTTCTTGTCGACTCATGTTTTTTTCCTGTAATGCAGTTGTTTCTCGTCATCTGAACACGGAAGAATTTTCACCAACGTAGCTCACTCCAGATAAATACACTCGACAAGATAATACCCATAGTTACACTCCACATCATTTTCATAGAATGAAGTATTTGATGCAACACCATCTATGACATCGTCGAAAAAGACCGAAGATTGTAAAACAGCAATATCAATGTTTGCACCGGCCATGCCAAAGTACACATGCCATCCATAAATCTTGAGACACGACCGCTTGTAATATTAGGGATGGACCCTCGTAGTCACCACGATGGTGTTGCCCTTTCCAAGCGGTTGGACATGCCGCCCACTCCCAATGCGTGCACTTAAGACTACCTAACATCCCGGGAAACCCGTGTATCTATTGACGGTCCTTGTATAAAAGTGGAGCGTTGATAGCGATCGGCATCCTCAAATATTGCCTTTTGTAAAGAAAAATAACACCTAACATATTACATTAATAAGCTATAAATTAAAACAACAACAATAATAAAAACAATAATAAAAATAGAAGTAACAATTAATAATTAACGAATACCTTCAAAGAAATTATCAAGACTATCATGACAAGTTCTTGCTGACATCCTTAAATATACGTCCCACACATCACTCGCCATGTCGTACGCAAGTTGCTAGATTGGGACTATCGGTCGACTACCCTCATTCAAAATGATCCTATGGTCGAGGGTTCAAACGGATGGTACTGAATGGGTGGCTCAAATCGTCTTCAAATTCAACTAATAACTCTTGCCATGTGTTTTGGGAGCTCCCTGGTACAGTCTTAGATTCAAAGTGTTGGGCATGATGGCTTTTGGTATGTTGTAGACTAAATAATTTTGGAGACTCACCACTTTGCTTTTCTAGTATGGACCTCATTTTTTCCAAGGAATATATAGTGCTTGTTGCTTCCTATTCCTTTAAGTTCACAGATTTCCTCATCAATCGTAAATTGCATTGTCATTTTATGAAATTCCATAAAATGTCGTTTAGTGAGAGGAGCCATTGGATATCCAAAATCATATGGATGTTTTCTAGTGATACTATTAGTACCTTAGTGGTAAACCGACGCCCTTACATCGTCCATTGAAATTTTTGACACATTTGATCGCATTCCAACTTCTTTTCCCTGCTATACTTACACCCAACAATGGAATCAGTTTCACCAGCCAATGTAGATTCTTGACTATCTTGACAACGATGAAACTATGGGTTGAATCGTGTGAAAGCATTTAAACCTTCTGTATCGATAATATACAACATCAACTGCACTTGAACAAGACATGAAACCCTAAAACAAAGAAGATAGAGTAGAAGATATAAGGGAAATTCATTCGTATCATCTCAATCAACACAGATTACATGTACCGAAAAGAGTATACATCTCCTACGAGCTAGTTTAGATCACAAAGATCTAACCCTAGCTTTCTCTCTCTAAATGTTCACACATAACCACCAACCTCACGAGTCTCCAAAAGTCTGCCTAAAATAACCTACACAACACAAATATATAGACTAGAGCACAAACCCGCACAAAACACATCGTTCGGGATACAAAACAAGGTAATCCGGAACAAACACATGTTCCGGAGAACTAACCTATAATACAGACCATACAAATCGGAACACATTGTTCCGATTTTATACAATTTCATTCTGAATTACACAATGCATTATTCTGAATTACACTAAGATCTTCGGATAAGCTATATGTTATTCGGTACTACTATAAGTAATCCCGAATAACTTCCGAATTCTTGACTTGGCTTTGACTTCTTGACCATAACTGATAAAGCCATAGTTACTCGGCCGGAACTGCACGTACAGACTTCCCCTTAACTGTTGCTATTAGTTCTGTGTGGCACTAATAATCTTCAGTCGCCAGATCCTGCATTTACACTTCGGTTGTTCACCTTCGTTGACATTCAACACTTAACGAAATAACATATTGTTGTCCAAGTCAAGACAGGAGAATGTCTTGACTTGGTCAGCTTATATCAAAACATAAACGTAACACAAACTATGACTGTACTATTACAAAACGATAAATTACAAGCTACAAACATAAATGTATCAACGTAATAAATTAAATAATTTAATGTGCAATGTATTAATTAGAAGAAGATTAATAAATTAGTGCAAAATAAGAACTATTGCATACATCATCTATTATCTACGTAACAAAATTTGTCTTAAGTGTCTTAAACTTTGAGGAAATTTACAGTGGCACTCTCTCAAATATATTATATAGCAGTATAGATATAGATAAGTTAAATGTGTTATTATTTAGTAAATGATAAACTAATAGATGGCGTATAAACCCACAGAAAGCATATTTTATTGAAAAAAAAATTAATGTAAACAAAGTATTAAGTTTAGACTTCTTTTATGTTCCCTGAGGTTTGTTCATATTAACCATTTCGCCCCAATAGTTTAAGAATGATCTTTTTGATCCTTGTCGTTACTACTTTTTCTACGATTTGCTCATTGACGCTAACCACGTTAAACATTTCAGTTAAAAATAAAAGTATTGGTAATTTGGTAATTTTACATGCAATGAGAAGGATATTTTGGTAATTTAACAAATAAGAATATTTTACTTTTAAAAACAATAATATACACACTTCACACACACACACAACCTTATCCACCGTAACCTTTAACCTTCATTTTTAGCACCCCTACACAACAACCACCACTTCAACCACCTCACATGTAATTAGAGTTGCTAGCATCACCCCATCATGGAACCACCACCTACCTCACCGGAAGCCAACCACCATAACCTTCACTTACGACACCCCTACACAATCACCGCATCACCGGAACCCATCACCCCATCTTAAAACCGCCACATCATCGGAGCCTAACCACCACCACTATAACCTTCAAATTAAACCCCACCACCGTTGGAACCTAACCACTACCGCCACCATCACCCCTTCACTGAATCGGATCTAAAAACCACCACCGCTATCAACACTAGATCCGAGTTCAAACCTAAACCCGTTGTAGTCGTCAATCGTGGTTCACAACGAAACCCTAGCCATCGCCCCTTACCCCTTTTCAGATATAAGCAAAATCATACCCATCTATAAGGTTGACAAGGCAAAACTTTTTTGTAATATTGACATCTAGTTCACGATCATTCCACTTATTGCGAAAACAATTCAAAACATGTAATGATTTTTTTTATAAAATCAAAAACCACCCAAATCTGAGCAAAATCATCCCCTCTTGCGACATCCATTATCAGCCTGTGGTGGTGGTTGTGTGGCAGTGCTCGATAGGTGATGAGTGGTGGTGGCAGCCGGAGATGGTGGTCATTGCTGGTAGAAAGATGGTTGTCAAAGAAAGGGGGATTAGAAAGAGAAGTTTTAGTTATGATTTTTCTCTCTCTATATATATATATATATTAATAAATATTAATTAAACTTTTTAATAACAATAAAAAGACAAAAATGGGTTTTAATGAATGAATAATAATAAATAATTGAATATTTATATATAGAATTACTAGAATACCCCTCTAATTAACAAACATTTTGGATATAGTTAAGGTTAGGGAGTAAATTGGATAAAGAATAGTAACCATATAGAGAAAAATGACAATTTCTAAATCAATGGAGCGAAAGAGTTAAATCCGTCAAATCAAAGGGAGCAAAAAAAACTTAACTCAAGTATTATATTAAACAATTTTCAATGCGGGTTTTTGCCCCAAGATCCAACCCAAAACCGATGACTAACTTAATCATAAGATTTCGCTAATTACCAAAATCATAAGATTTCGTTTATTACCAAAATAACAATGTAAATTTCTCACATGACATAAACCTAATACGAAATTTACGGGTTTATATTAACACAACTTTCAAGTTCGGGTTCATGCTAAATTTTTCGGTTCGTGTCAGAGTAGACCCGCCAACCCATGAACACTAGGGTGTTCATGGTCCGGTTTGGTCGGTTTTTAGGTCAAATCATGAACTAAACCTTCAGTCACGGTTTTAGTTAATTGAAAACCGAAAACAAACCATTGAATTTTTAAACTGAATCAAACCAGACCATTATTAACGGTTTGGTTTTGATTCGGTTTCATGGTTCTTATTTGTTAAAAATGAAAAACAATTGTACAAACTAGGGAATATTATAACACTCGTCCATATGGACTTTTGAAAATTAAAATATGGACCAACATGTATATCGTATTAGATATCACATATGACCAATTTTTAGTTAACATTATTAATTTACTTACTCATACATTAAATTTAGATTTAAATTTGTTTATGTCCATACACATGTAATATATATGAAATATTAAAAAATAAAATAAAATCTTACGGTCCAATTCGATTTATTACGGTTGATTTTTGCTATAAACCATAAACCAAACCGTTTGCTACGATTTGCAAATACTGAAACTGATCAACCGAAAGATAACTAAAAACCGACCGTAAAACCGAACCAATAACCGATTTAGACGGTTTCACGGTTTGAAACCGAACCGTTAACACCCTGAATGAACCCACTCAGTTTAGCAATCGAAAAGAAACCACATGGTGGTCACGTGCAAAGCACGTGCTCTACAAACTAAAGCCCTCTCCTACCTTTTTCTGGACTTTTCCGTTGGGCATCCCTGCAAACACACACAGTAGCCCCTTTTCCCCCTTCCTTGTGGATCCATTTCTAGGGTTTCGAGTTCCAAAAGCTCCCGCATACAATCCATACAATCACCGAATCTCTCTACAATCGAGGTCGCTAATCAACAACATGAAGCTCACCGTAAAGACTCTCAAAGGGAGCCACTTCGAAATTAGGGTTCAACCTTCAAACACTGTGAGCGTTCTTACTTCTAATTCTGCTTGTAATTGTTTTGTAAATGCATAAAATCTGCTCATTTTCATGTGTTTTTTGTACTGTTTGATTATGAATTAGGGCACTGTATAGACGTATAGTTAGTTTGTTGTGAATCTGATTTTTTTAGTTGAAGATTGTGTTGAATTGGTGGAGTGAATAGGCAATTTGTAATGTGTTTGTAATTGTTTTGCAAATGCTTAAAAGTTGCTCATTATGATGTGTTTATTTTATGTGTTTTTTTTTGGTACTGTTTGTTTATAAATTAGGGCACTGTATAGTTACTTTGTTGTGAATCTGATCATTTTGATGTGCTTTTTTTTGTACTGTTTGTTTATAAATTAGGGCACTGTATAGTTACTTTGTTGTGAATCGGATCATTTTGATGTTTTTATTTTATGTGTTTTTTTTTGTACTGTTTGTTTATAAATTAGGGCACTGTATAGTTACTTTGTTGTGAATCTGATGTTTTCTGTCAGATTGGTAAAGTGAATTGGAAATTTGTTTGTATGTATATGATTTTGGACTTGGTATTGTTGAAGTTTGGTTAGTTATGGTTGTTTGGCAACAGAATTTTATGATGTGATGGTACAGTGACACTTGGTTTGTAGATCATGTTTGAGAGACAATTTGTGTATGCCTTTTTATATATAAATGGCATTTGATGCGAATATGTCGTTTTTGGTCATGTTTTGTTTTTTTTAAATGATAGTTGGATGAGATTATAAACGTTTCGGAAAATTAATAATGGTAGTCTTACACAGATCGATAACTCGTGGGAACTTATTTTTGTTGGTGTTTCTGTTTACTTTGTTTCTCAATGTTGGCTTATGGTATAAAACCTTGAAAAGTACTAATTTCTAGTAAGTTTTGTGTAATTGAAAGTTAATCGTGAGACTAAAGGCGTAATTGAAACTTAAGGTGGTTAATGTTATTTAGTAAGAGTAAATGAAGTAATTTGGATTAGGTGTCTACCATCTTATTGTTTGTAGGGCTGTATTTGTGCTTTTATTGATAAAAGATGATGAAATGGGAAAGGATTTTAAAGAGATGGAAAGAACTGTGATTTAGAAACTTATCGTACGGCATAAACATATTTGTTTTACTTGATCAGGATTTGGGGAACATTTTCTTTCATGCTGATAACTTACGCATTTTGATTGTGTTATCAAAGTTCTTTTTTACGTATATTTTCTTAACCGATATATATTACAGATCTGATTGGGTTATCTGTATGGTGTGCTTCTTTTTCACGTATATTTTCTTAACGGATGTAAAACTTTTTATCATACTAGATTATGGCAGTCAAGAAAAACATTGAAGATGTACAAGGAAAAGATAATTACCCATGTGGGCAACAATTATTGATTCATAATGGTAAGGTTTTGAAAGACGAAACGACATTGGCTGATAACAAAATCTCCGAGGAAGGTTTTCTTGTTGTCATGCTTAGCAAGGTAACTCTCTCTCTCTCTCTCTCTCACACACACACACACACTTGCATCATGGTTACTGATTATTTGTCTCTCTTAACAGAGTAAGAGTTCAGGCTCAGGTGGAGTTTCATCTGGTCAGGTATTTTTCTATTGTGCCATTATCCATCTCCGTGTATACTTTATCAATAAAGAAGTCTCATTTTAGCTGCTACAACTTACAGCCTTCATCAACAACTGCACCAGCATCTAAATCTACCAGTACACCTGATGCTTCTTCTCAACCGCCGTGAGTTCCCATTACTAGTGCATCTCAATCTTTATATATAAATAAATAAATAAATCATTTGTTTGTGAGATCTTATTTGATTGATTGTATTGAAGGGCTTCTAAAACCAGCACATCTTCTCCTTCCGCAGCAACGACAAATGTACCCGCAACTGTAATTGCACCGTATGAGCTCTTTATTCAAATTTCTGCTTTATTATAGTATTTTAGTTGGATTCATATAAATAATAAATTTCTTCTTGATAAATTAGACCTAAATTGCTTTCTTTTTCAAACTAGGCTATTAATATTGTAATAATGTAGTTTTTGGAATCGTATTCAACGCATTAGTTAATTATAAACAGTTCCTTACAAAAATAGACACAAAAAGGCGTTTTTAGGTCAATACAACCCGGCACATTTAAAAATTGCCTGTTTTTGAGCCATTTACTATAAATATGGTATTGACTATTATGTGTTGTAACTGCAGTGCTAATACTGATACATATGGTCAAGCTGCTTCAAATGTAGTTGAAAATAGTAGCGTTGAGCAGACCATTCAACACATAATGGATATAGGTGGTGGCAGTTGGGACAAAGAAACAGTTACTCGTGCCCTTCGAGCTGCTTACAACAATCCAGAGCGAGCAATCGACTACTTGTATTCTGTATGCTACTCAAGTATTTTTTTAGAGTAAAATGTCATTTTCGTCCCTGAGGTTTGGCTAGTTTTGCGACTTTTGTCCAAAGGTTCGTTTTTTTTGCATCTGGATCCAAAAGGTTTGAAATCTTGCCATTTTCATCCGGCTCGTTAACTCTATCTATTTTTCTCCGTTAAATCGGGTATTTTCGTCTTTTTTGTTAACTTAAAGGCAAGTCGCTCTTTTTCACTTTTGTACAAGCATTTAGCATAATGTACAAGTATTAAAAAAGACGAAAATACCTCTGACTTAACTGAGAAAAATGGATGGAGTTAATGAGTCGAATGAAAATGGCAAAACTTTTGGATCCAGATGCGGAAAAAACAAACCTTTGGACGATAGTCGTAAAACTTGCCAAACGTCACTGGATGAAAATGGCATTTTAGCCCTTTTTTTATAAGTACTTGTGAAACATAGATACTAATTTTAGTCTATTTTTTCAGGGTATTCCTGATACAGTAGAAGTAGCGGTCCCAGTGACTCAGCTTCCTGCAACTCAACCTGTTACTTCAACCGCTGCACCTTTATCTGGAGGACCTAATGCGTCTCCGTTAAACTTGTTTCCTCAGGTTATTAATCACACACGTGAGTTTTCTTCATTTCATTTTTGTATTCGATGCTGATGAATATTTTTATTGGAATTTCTGCAGGAAATTCCTTCAGGTGCTGCAGGAGGCAATCTTGGATCCCTTGATTTTCTTAGAAACAACCAGCAGGTGGTTTCATGCACTAAAATCTGTATAATATGAATACCGAATATTGATTAACATACTTCTGGGTAGACATCGTAATTATCAAAAAAGAAAATATGTAAATTCTCGATCTTGGAGATGTTTTTGGTTGTAGGAAGCTTTGCTAATTTAATAAATTATATTCTTCATTTCAGTTCCAAGCATTGCGGTCTATGGTACAATCAAATCCGCAAATACTACAGGTACAAGTTTTGCTTTCCGCTTACTTTTTTATAGAGTAAAATGTCATTTTCGTCCCTGAGGTTTGTTCTTCCGCATCTGGATCCAAAAGGTTTAAAATCTTGCCATATTTATCCAACTCGTTAACTTCATCCATTTTCTCCGTTAAATGAGGGGCATTTCTGTCTTTTATACATTTTTATTAAAATAAAGACCACTATAAGAAATAAAGATCCATCTCTGTTGATTGTCTCCCCACCCAAACCCTTTAATCATCACATAAAATGTCTAAAAAGACGAAAATACCCCTGACTTAACGTTAAATAAATGGATGGAGTTACCAAGTTAGATGAAAATGGCATTCTACTCCTTTTTTATATAAACTATGCTTGTTATGTTACACGACACATTTTATTAACATTTTATACAGCCTATGCTTCAAGAGCTAGGAAAGCAAAACCCACAACTTTTAGGACTAATTCAGGAAAACCATGCTGAGTTTCTTCAACTAATCAATGAACCTGTTGATGCTTCTGAAGGGTGATCAATACATTCACTTTCTTATTTGTTGTGTAATTAAGGCTAGTTTATGTAATAACTGTGAACTGTTATTTTAGGGATCTCTTTGATCAAGCAGAAGCAGACCAGGAGATGCCTCATGCGATCAGTGTTACTCCAGCAGAACAGGAAGCCATTGAACGGGTATTGATCACTTTTTTCACTTTTTTTTTGCACTTATGGCTTTGAATTATCTAGCTAATTTGTAGTTTTTGTTACTCCTAGCTTGAAGCGATGGGTTTCGATAGAACCCTTGTTATCGAGGCTTTTTTAGCCTGTGATCGTAATGAAGAATTGGCGGCCAATTACTTATTGGAGAATGCTGGTGATTATGAAGACTAAACAGAAGGCATCTGTGACTCTTGAAAGGTTTGCATTCAGCTTCTTTAAGCAGAAATATTTTATACTCGTTCCGTCCCAAAACATATTGTCGGGATACAATTTTAATAATATATAATTTGTTGCAGATTTTGCTGTTAAATCCCTAAACTCTTTTTTTCTTGCCCAAAACATATATAAAATTGAGTATTTTTTCAGGTGATTTTGACAGTTGGAGGTTTTGTGAAAACCGCAGAGTCGGTTTTAGGTTGGTGATTAATACAGGTTGGACTTTTATTGTAGTGTCCATGGAACTGAAGTTTTTTTTTTTTAACTTTTTTTTGTTGCACCTTTTGTTTATTTATTTTACACCTGTGCGGAATATGAAGAATTGAAGAGGATTTTGTTTGTGCACTTGAGAAGACTTGTGTTCATCTCTGACCAGTTTGATACCTGCTAATGTCCCTATGTTAATTATTTTTACCCCAAGTGTTCCATTTTGGTTTTGTTGACAGTAAAACGGTAAAACCAATGTTTGTGAGTGAGTTGTAGGATGTAGCTTCTGTCTGATCAAAAGTTATTAAACTTGCAACGGTTTGCCACTAACCGGAAGTCCAAGAACATGTTGGTATGATGTAGCTTCAGTCGAACTAAAAGTTATCAAACTTACAACTGTTTGTTACCAAGGGCTCGGGATGCTGAGGTGGAAGGCTTCCTCGACGGGGAACACCTTATCGGGGATGGTCTAAATAAAACGCTTATATCTAAGAGTTTTTGAAATGAAGACGGAAATGCTTTGTTCTTGAAATGAAGGCGGAAATGCTTCACAAAGCATTCTGACCTTCACTGAAAATATATATATTTTTTTACATTAAGAGTAATAATTTATAATGTCTTAACTCTTAACTAGTCATAAGTGCGCGTGTTGCGGCCTTGGGGCATAAATCGTGCTACCAGCATGGGGTGGAGGTGATGGGGTGGAGGTGAGGCGTAAAACGGTGCTAACCGGATGACAACCATTGAAAACCGTAAAACGAAAACACAAATTAACAAGGCCATGTGAAAAATTGAAAATGTACATAAATATAACGATAAAAACGTTTAATATTTGACCTGAAGTATTCAGAAAAACTAGCTTGGGACATAAATAGCTTGGACAACTGAGAATCAGCTTCGTTCATTCGGTTATTGATTTAAATGATACAATCATACTGTTTAGTTTATTTTCATTTTATATTGTTGGATCTTCTTAAGATGAGATACAATATGATTGTTTATTTTTTTTGCTTTTGAGTCCTATATAAAAACTTTATGAGATTTTGTTGTGAATTATAATCGTAACTATTTACATAGTTATGAATTATATAACTTTTTTTTTCATTTATACAAATGGTATATAGACGGGAAAAATAATCTGGTTGATAGTTATGAATTATATCAATTTTTTTATGCAACTGGTATAATACACGGAAAAATAACCTAGTTGATTTAATATTATAAAAGAAACGATAGATAGGAGCAGGGGCGTAGCTTAGTTGGGGGCCGGAGGGCGCCCGACCCCCGAACTTTTGCGCTCAGTAGCGTCTGATATATAGTTTTCGTATAGAACTTTTTAGGTAATTTTGTAGGTATCATTTTAGGTTCGGTAACTTTCGACCCCTGGTCGGAAATCTTAAGCTTCGCTACTGGATAGGAGAGAATGGAGAGTGATTTCATTTGTTCTAGTTTTGATAAGAGAGTGGCAGATTTTTTAAATGTCTTTTCTTCTATACGATTCTCAATGAGTAAAAAAAATAAAATAGAATTCACTATCCACCTATCCACATTTCTGCCACTGACTAATTGCTTAGCAATTGATAAACCATGACAAATAATTATAGGGATTCTGATAAAATCTCTAATATGTGCGTCTTTAGCACAAATTAATATAAAACTAAATAATATAAAAATAATTGTAAAGTTGCTTTTTGTTTCAAAAAAATGTAAGGCTATGTTGTCATCTGTTAAAGATGAAACACAAAGCAAATTCAACACTTGGGTTAGTATACTAAAGCAAATTCAACAGTAGGTTGAGCATGATGAAAATAGATAAGGTTTGATTTATAAATATAACTGTCATATGCTTTTGATAACTACATATCACTAGCTTCTTGGGTACACACAGTTTACTGAACAATACTTAGTTCTTTAAGCCACTTTGTGTGCAAAGGACACGGGTCTTCTTTCCCTTGGGCGATCGCCTTCTCTGAGAGCGAATAGAACCACCCGTTTCTCCATTTGAACTGCGACATTCATTAACAAACGACAGGTCAGCTGCACGTAACTAACTAACTAACTAACTAACTAACCAACCAACTAACTTCGACAAAACTTACCTCCTTAACTGCTGTTGGGAAATGGGAAACTGCTCGAGCATAAGCTAGTAACCTTTCTTCGATCCCGACTTCCAATGCACCTTTCTCGGCTGCCGCTGCAGACGCAAGCTCACCAATGAGACTAATCACCTGAAACGTGTGACTAGTCAACTTTCCATAACGTTACTAAAGGCGGCAACATGAGCATGTGGGTCAAAATGACTAATCATAGTGTTATTAATATGAGTACGTACCCATGGCTTTATAGCCTAGTGGCATCTTGGGTGAGATAAGGCTTTGGGACCAGTAGGTCCTGGGTTCGATTCTCACAAAGGGGTTTTTCCCATATTTATTGGGTTTCCTCCTGAATTGGTGTATAGGCATTATGCCTAGTGGAGATGGATATGATCGGGTGGTTCCGCTGGTAGCACGATGATACTCCAGTGGTCCGTCAGTGATCCAACTATGAGTACGTAGAATATGTGTTCTAAATACAATACCTCAAAACGAAAATCCCTCTCTACATCGCCCACGGTGGCTCCAGGATGGCGGGCCCCAACAAGCATGAATGCTGATATCCATATAAGCTTCTCTAGCATTTGCTTCTGAAAGGGTTCTTTTTCAAGGACCTGATTTCCATATTTTCACAAAAAAAAATTACAAAACTAAAATTTCAATCATTAAATTAAAGTCGCAATCTTACATAATTAGAAGAGTAAATGAAATGAGTTGTCCCTGTTGTTTAAAGTAAATTACAGATTTCGTCCCTCGTCAAAACCATAAACCATTTACGGATTTTGTACTTTTGGTCCCTGGCCCAAGTAAAATGACTAAACTACCCTCATCTTCTTCATGTATGATTCGGAGATAAACTGAACTTAATGAGTTAATGTTAAAGTTTGCTTTCAACAATAAATTACCAGTTGGATAAAGAATTTATGTAGTTCAAAATTATGTTTTTGAGTTTTATTCATAATTGAAGAAGATAAGTGTAATTTAGTCTTCATAAATAAAGAAGATAAGGGTAATTTGGTCCTTTCACACATGAACTACCTTGCAGGAAAGGCCTCCAGCATTTAACCTAGTAGCGACAACAGAAGCCCATTTGCCATAAGCTGCGGTTAATCCCTCGGGGTTAGTATCGGTTATACCATCCACAAGTGATTCGCCAAGCTTGGAAACAGCAAAATATGCCAAAACTTGATCAGCATCACCTAGACCTTTACTTTGAAACCAAGGCTCCAGCATCCCGTTCTGGAAGAAAACCAAATCTGCTAGATTGTTATGATCGATACCAACATTTAGAAATACTATCATATCATAATTTGACCCATTGCCACCTAAATTGGTGTTTAAACACATGAAAACCTATGGAAAGTTCAAAGTAACAAACCAACAATGGCCTCATAGTTGTTAATGGCGAATAACGACAGATAGCGATAAGGTACCTACATACTACATAGCGAATAGCGATAAATAGCGGGCAACTATTTTATAAATAGCGATACACTAGAAAAAGAATTTTAAAATTTTTATATGTATATTATATCATATCAAAATACCCTGGTATATATGCTTTTACATGTATATTTAACAAAAACCTAAATCTAGCTATTTTATAGCTATATTTAATTGCTCTTTATATTATAAAAAAAATAAAAAAATTAAGGTGTCGCTATTCTCGTTATCCTCGCTATGACCATAATGGCGACACTACATCGCTTCGCTATATAGCGCGCTATAACGACCGCTGTAATCGCTATTGACAACTATGAATAGCCTTCATATAAACATAAACGCGTTGTGTTAAGAAAGTGATCATCGTGCAATTTCAAGTTGTTATAATCACACAGTGCTTGGTGCAACAAAACTTGTTCTGATTATTCTTTAGGGAAAGTTTGGGATTGTTTATCAAAACTTCTAATTGTATTCTGATACAGAAAATAATCAGTTTTGAGTGTTTCAATTAAAGCAAAAGGCATATAATTATCAGCTTATTTGAGGATAAATACTGAAATAAGCGCTGGAAGCTAAGTAGTTAATGCGGTAAAATATCGGATATCGGTCAAGGACCGATATTTGTGATATCGGTTATTGAGGTGGGATATCGGTAATTTTAATATCATGCGAAATTTATATATAGAAATTTAACACTAATAATTCAGTACTCACCTACCATTAACAAATTAAGCTTTTGCAACTTGCAGAACACTAACAATTGTAGCAAGTAGGAACTCACTAAGACTTAAAACACTAATAACTAACAAAATAAGACTTAAAACACTAATAGCAACAATAAGAAGACAGGCAAATGGTAGAAGTAAGAAGAAATGTACTAATATCGGGAAAATCAGTGTATATCAGTCAAATATTGGTCCCCAATATCATTCAAATATCGGTCAATATCACTGATATTATCGGTACCGATATTCTGACTAATATTTTGTACCGATATCTCGGCAGGGGACTGATAACCGATATATCACTGATATATCGGGTGATATTAACTACATAGGCTAGAAGTTGCTTGTAAAAACTGTTCATCTGATTAAAACCTCTTGAATCCTTAAATAAGCAGAATCCCCAACATTCAAAACTTATTACTGAGGGGAAACTTCACACAATCGTAGTCAAGTTTTCCAAGTGTTCCACTAAAGTCACTTAAAGGTTTTTTCTCCTCTAAAGTCACTCAACTTAAATCAGGTGTTTCAATCTTATATAACCTTTTTTTATAAATGTTTTTTTTTTAAATTTAGGAAAATCTATGTAGTTAATATCCTGATATATCAGTTATCGGTCCCCTGCCGAGATACTAGTACAAAATATCGGTACCGATAATGTCGGTGATATTGACCGATATTTGATCGATATATCGTCGAGTTTCCCGATAGCAGTACCTTTCTTCTTATTTCTACCCTTCGTCTTTCTTCTTATTGTTGTTATTAGTGTTTGAACTTTTAAGTCTTAATTGTTAGTTGTTAGTGTTAAATGTTAGTGTTTTAAGTCTTACTGAGTTCCTACTTGCTACAATTTTTACTGTTTTGCAAGTTGCAAAAGGTTAATTTGTTAATGGTAGGAGAGTGTACTGAATTGTTAAGTGTTAAATTTATATATATATATATATATAGCAAGATATCAAAATTACCGATATCCCACCGCGATAATCGGTATCTCAAATATCAGTCCTGACCAATACCCAATATTTTACCGCATTAATTACTTAGGCGAAATGAAACATATATGAATTTTAGTTACTGAAATTTTCAAACGTCTCATTTGCCTCAATTTTTATTTAAAAAGTTATAACATTCATAATAAAAAGTTAAAAACTACCAAAACACATGATAGATAAAAAGTAACTACTGTAAATACTGTAAAAATTAAAAAAAAAATTACCGCTCCAACGGGACTGAGGAGTAGACTGAAGAACAGCATCCAAATCATCATTCCGGGTACACACCAATATGGGCCCAGGAAAATCAACCGGAACCAGTTCACCTCTCTTGACCAGCAAATCCTCACCGGAGCCCATTTCTTCTAGGGCTTGTCCGACCCGGCCACCACCTACAATAATCGAGGGTATTACCTTTGTAGCAGCCATGCAACTAATTCTTCGGTATTTTGAGCTTGATAATGGTGATGACTTATGTTTGAAATTAAGATTGACAAGAGAGTTAGGTATGGTACGGCGGTAGAATATGGAAGTTGTGGTGGTTGTTACAGCCGCCATTGTCGGTGAGGAGATGGTGCAATCGAAGACATGATTGGTGTTTGTGTCGTGTATATTGTGTGTCGTGATAGGGTAGACAGCCACTCGTTTTCAAGATGGGATATTCGGATTGGTTCGCAACCCTTATCATGATAACTTCGGGTTATTGGGCTGGTTAAGGGAAAAAAACCTTTAGGCCTTTAGTTCTTATTGGCCCAAATACTACTAAAATGTGACACTCATTTGGAGATGAAGAAGAAAGATTTCGCGAACCCGACCTGAAACCGAAACCGGTACTGTATGATCCGGCCCGGTTTGTGCTCTAAATCGTAGTTTTGACACTGGTTCAACTCCTACTTTGCGTCAAAAACCAAAGCGAACCCGTTTTTACACAAATCTGTTTGAAAAATACTGGTTTCAAACCGGTAGAAAAAACAAATATTTACACAAAAATCTGTATAACAATTTATACTAGCCGATTTCTACACATATAAATACGTACACATACATATTAATGAAAAAATATAAAAATAATAAATAATCCAAAATTACATAATTTCGTAATTAAAAAATCAATTTCCAACAATGTTTTTTAGATAAAAGTTTACATTAGGTTTATGACATTGGCGTGTTGAATGCATCAAGTTCACAATCGCTTAAAAGACGAATTAAGTATCATCGCCATCTTTATCAACAAGAACATAACTATTTGCATTTTGATGTGTATGCATTTGGTATGCTTTAATGGTTAATATCTATATGTTTTAGCATCGAATTTGTATTGAGACATGCTACTTTGATGCATTTTTACATGTAGGGTAGCGGTGGAAGATTGCGTAATGATTCCGGATCATAAGCATATCACATGGAGCTTTACACACATCAAAGGAACTCAAGGAAAGTGATATAGGCTTGTTTGAAACACCCCGGCGTTCACTTTAACACTGAACCGACGTTTGACAGTGAAGCAGGGCGTTTGGTTTTCTGCCCGGCGTTCCATACTCCCAAACCCGGCGTTCCATACTCCGGGTGCAGATACAAAACGGTTTTGGTCGGTTTTGGACAAAAATAAAGTGTTTTTTCGGTATTTTTCTTACATTCTTCACCATTGAAGGCTAGGAGACATCAAGGAAGGAGGAATACTCATTCACAAAGTGTTCTAACATCAAGATTGCTCCAATCGCCCGAAATCGCAACATTTCATCATCAAGAATGATCATGTGTGGCTAAAACCCTTGTGATCACAACCAAGGGCTAGGGTTTGTATGCCATTTAGTTCAATTTGAGTTGTTTATCTATGTTGGACATGAACTCATGGTGTTTGTTAGAGATCTATGACATTTGCTAAGTTTTTATGTGTTATTCGTGTGTTGATTGTTCTTAAACATTGTTTCCTTGAATTACTTCATGTATTTTGAGTTAATTGGTGTTTAATCATTGACTGGCAAGATATATGATTGAAGGTTATGTTAACATGTTTATATTTGATGGTGATCATTTTGTGATAGCCTAATTATGTCGGTGTTCAATCGTTGTAAGCTTAGGTACACAAGTATAGGTCTTTCAATACTCAATTCACATATGATGTCACAAGGTTATGTCTATATAATTTTCCAAACCGGATTTACAAACTCAAATTACTAATTGTGTTATCAAACTTGATGCTTGGTTGTGCTCATTGTTTACTTTATTGAATTTACAAATTTAGTTTAATATACATTTCTCAAACCAAACACAAATCCAATTTTAAGGTTTTATTATGTTTTGCAATCGATTGAGGTCTTACACCAACCACTAGCTCTTCGCGGTTCGACACCCTATTTGCCACTACTAATCTAGGGTATTTAGGAACATTTAATCTTTTATCTTTGTTCGGTACTTCGACGCCGATCACATTTCCTACAATATAAAATATGAAGTTTTAGTTATCAATAATCATAGCATACTAAAATTACGTAAGATAAGTAGCATATATAACAAGTAAGCTTGTGTTTGAGAAGTCGATCCATCAGTATGTACTAGTAATACGGGATTTTCCGGTGGATAATCAACTAAACCGATACCCTAATTAAACCAGGCTCTAACATATCGATAATGTCTTCGGTAGCCGGTTAAACCGGTAATACCGGTCGGTTTAAACCGTTCTTTTAAAACATTGCTTAAAAGCTAATTAAGTAAAAAAATCATTATTTTCAAACATATTATGAGGGCGTAAACGAGTCAAGTTTGAAAAGCCTAAATCCGAGTTTCACTTATTAACTTAATAGAACTAACGTTAAATTCAACTCACTTTTTTTTAAAAGCGGAACTATATATCACATAGAAAATAAGGGCCAACAAGCAATTGGAAATCCAGACAAACAACAAAAGGAAAACCTTACACAATAACATCACGAACATTAAAATCACACAACGTCTTCCAATTAAAGAGTTATACAAAGATCTAGTTTCAATCCATAGTTATTTATTTTCCTTAATGCTCCCCATCGTCTAAGCAATAGGAATAACAATTGTTGTCAAACTCCTTTTGGTTCCTAGCCTTCGATAGCCACCACATGGTGTCACACCCCGATTTCCACGTGTATCCCGGTGGGCCCGGGTGGGGAATATTGTGACGTATGTTGATATCATCATAATCAAACAACACGTAATAGCACAGCGGAAGTCTTAGATTTAGATATCATTACAAACCGAACTATTCAAAGTTCAAAATAACAATAGTTTGTAACGAAGATCCACAGGCGGATCGAAAATATATACAAAAGATGTTCAACAGACTTTGGGCACATCTAAGGACTTGCAAGATCCTCTTATGTTGCTACTAAGCAGCTTCCAGCCTATTTACGTATTTGTACCTGTACTTAATTATTTTGAAAATACATCAGTTTACACTGGTAAATACTATCAACCGACACATTTTGAAAACATCTTCAAAACTATTTTAAGTACACATTGGTACATTTGTTTGATATTTAACTTGGGACAAACTATATCTCATGTTATCGATTTATATAACTCAACAATACATATCGGGACCGGAATCGATGCCGGTTCATGATTAACCGATATACCACTTATTCCCTTATTGGGAAAACCCATATTGGGTTATAAAAAAATTATAATTTATTCCCTTATTGGGAACACCTTATTGGGTAACCCTTATTGAGTTATAAAATTTTTTATTTGAATTGTATCGCATCTGTTAGGTGTATGCCTACACCCCGTGCTTAGGTCGTGGTCACTTACAATTAAATGAGTCAAGGATATCCAGGACACAGTCGCATTAACCCCAAATGTTTAAGTCAAGTAATACGAATTAAAACGGGTTATTTGAATTTCCCGACACATAGGTCTTCGAATCCCATACCCGACCATGCGATAATAATTTACCGTATCCCAAGCCCGTATAGGGAAAATATGTTAAGAGTATTTACCTGAGCTTAGCAATACTTTTAAATAAGAAAATATAATAAGCACAGCCGTATCCAATTTAAGTAAGCGTAGGTACAATTTACCGGTAGGCTCTAGTCTAGAATGATGATATAAATACCCAATTAGAATACTAGCGGATCTTATTTAAGTCGTAGACTTAGACCGACTAGCTTGAAGTATTAAAAACGGTATGACGCGCTTGATTAAGCGATGACCGGAAATAATGTAGTTTAAACCCGACAAGTACGAGGACTTGAATAATATGGGTAAACTATTAACATTCTGGAATTTGAGATAAAAATGATAAGGTTAAACCCGTTTCGGTTAAATTACGTAAACTAGTTACATAAGCTTAACCGTACGCATATAAGCGAAACCGGGTAATCGGATGAGTCATGAACATGTTCCATATGCCAATATACTTTAAACAAGTTATAATATCAGTAGAATATCAACTTGTGTGCCCGTTAAGGTTTTAAAATCAAACAATGCCTTTTATAAGGGCGTTTTGGTCATTTAGCGACGTATAAAAGGAACTTGCGTATTATCTGATGTTACGACCATAACAATTTTGTGAAAATACTTTATTGATGATATACTATCAGTAGGATATCGAATATATGTGTGTTTTATAGTTTAAATCCAATCTATGCTCCGAAGGGGCATTTTGGTAATTTCACACATAGTTTCAAAAGTATATTTGGGATTCTGAGTTTATAACATGTACCCACTGTAAAAAAAATATTTTAAATGAGTTATAATATCAGTAGGTAACAAGTCTTGGTTGGTAACTATGGTTTAAAACCATACTACGCGCCGTAAAGGCGTTAAAGTCGTTAAATGACGATATTTGCGATGTTTTATGAAAACTGATTTTTTTAAACAGGTTTAAATAGCTAAAATATGTTATATGATATAACACATCAGTATGTAAAAGGTTTTGTATGAAAATCATGATTTAAATCCATTTTATGTGCCACAATGGCGTTATCGTCATATAAGAGCGTAAACAAGAACTTGTGCTTAACTCAGTTTGTAAACTGAAATAATATCCCAAAATATCCTAATCATGATATTATATCAGTAGGAAATGAGTTTAGATTGATAAATTACATTTAAAACCGTTCTATGCGTCAAAAGGGCCTTTCGGTCACTTTAAAACATATTTTACGACATTATACGAAAACTCAGTTTATGGTCAGATTTGTAACACCAAAATATGTTAAAAATGATATCATATCAGTAACTAATTCATTTTCAAGTTCATGGTGTTTAAAACCTCATTTTTAAATAAAAGGGCAACATAGTCAAAGTATGGCATATTTACGGAACTCGTATAAAACTGGATTACTATTATGATCATGTAATATAACCTCAGAGGGTTATGCTACATCATACTATGATCATAATGGGACCTTAAATCAGAAGCATACTAATCTAATTCGGTTCATAATCGAAAGTCAACGCAGAAGTGAAACTTCGCGACTTTCGGTTGCGAACCGACCCTAAAACTAAAATTGACGAGCCGAACATGTTTACACATGTTCTAATAATTATTACCAAATTGATTAAGTGTTAAAACATATTTTAGAATATGTATAAACTCAGATTAGGAATATTTCAAAATCTGACCCGTTGACTTTTTAGAAGATTAATATGTTGACTCGTCAATTGACCAAGCAAAAACGTGGTAATTAGGAGGTGCCCTTTTGAGGGATTAACACCTACCTAATTACGATCACATAACCATGCTCGGACCGAGCATTGGCTTGACCATAATGGTCTTGACCGAAAGTCAAAGCGTTTATAAAAAACGCTTGACTTTTCGCTTTAAAAGCCTAAACAAAAGAACTAGCCATGGAAGGAACACTTACAAGTGGTCCTATGGACTGGAGAAAACTCAAGGGAAGCTCCCAATTGCTTAGGGACCTCCAGAGGAGATTTATAGAGAGATTTATGAGAAAGGTGCAAGTTTGAACTCAAGAATTCAACACCTATTTATAGTGGAAGATGATCATGGAGATCATTCCAAGTGTTTAGATGGGTACTAGGATGATTACAAGTGTTAATGAGGTGTCCAAACCAGAATTGAGGCCATGGTTTCGAAATTTAGGAGCTGAAGTGGGTTTGGAGGTGGAAAGCATGCAGGTCAGCAGCTGGCCTGCTGTTTCTGGGAACTAACCTCTCCCGCGCGTCGCGAGGGGATACCAGGTATCTGGCGCGTGGCGCCTGGGGTGTCATTTCACAAAATTTCCATTTTGGCCCCTAAACTTCTCCAAACTCCCATATTTCGACATAAAAGCATGTTTTATTCAATATGGCATCTGGTTAGCACTCTCGGGAGTATAACCGAACACCGTTAAGCTCATCGTTAAAAGGTCACTCAGAGGCATAGATTAAGCATGTTGACACGTTTAACCCCTCGACTTTAATATTTACCACTCAGAGGTTATAAAATAACATGTTGGCGATTTTAGTCCCTCTTGTCTAGCACACGGCATACGAGGGTTAGCGGGACACGCATCGGAATTTTATAGGACGTGAAAACATAGGGTGTTATACATGGTAGAATACAACACTGCGCTGATCACCCTTTTTCCAGTGATTAGACCAGACAAGATTGTTACGATTTAGCAAACCTGTGCATGAATTTCCATTTCTCTTACACACCGCCTTTTCTCACGGGAGTTTCCTTTAGCAATTTACACTTTCCTTTCTATATGATGTTGTAGATGTAAAATCTATAATTTACCTTCCAATCCATTCGTTTGCGGTTTGGCTTTTGTTTCATGTGATTCATCTTAAATTCGGTAATTTTCTTTCCCATATCCATAGTAGTGTTTAACGAATTGTCTATTTGTATTTGTTAGATGGGATTTGTTGATGTGTTCTGTGATTTCATCTATCATTTGTTTACTCGGATTCAGAAATCGCATCCACTGGGATTGGTAAATAGAGAGAGATAAAGGGACGCAGGAGAGAGAGAGAGATTCAGAATTTAGAGAGAGAAACGGCTTGAGAGAAGAGAGATCAGGATAGAAGGAGACAAATGAGTTTCCTGCGGACCACCGGCGGCCTATCCGACGAAAGACCAGGTGATGTCGCACCTCCGATTGTCTCGAGGCTAAATCTGTCCGGGTTCGACCAGGTGATGTCGTACCTCCAATTGTCTCGAGGCTAAATCTGTCCGGGTTCGACCACAATTTATTTAGATTTTTTATCTGTTTGGTTCGATTTGAAACCCTACTCTCATCCTGATTCTCTTCACTTTCAGTTGATCTCCATCACGATTTGCTTCCATCATCGACAATGATTGGACTAATTGTTTATTGTATGCGAGAGATACTAGAAATCGACACATGGGTTGCCGCTTCGAATAAAAACATAATGCTTGGGAAATCAGAAGCCATACTACTGGAATTGTATTCGCCAGAGCAACAAGGTATTGATTTTATCAAATATTAAACTAAATTTGATGTCTAAACAATATAATACTTACATCAGTATTTCAAAGACAAAAATTGTTTTATATTACATAGTAGTTATGTTGCTTATTAAGATTCTTTGAAATATTATGAAGTTAAATTCAGTTTTTACATGGTCATTATGTTTCTCCGAAAGTTAATGTTTCTAAGTAAATATAATTAGTTAACCCAAAATATATACCAGTAAAAAAATAATCTCTTCAAAAAATGAATATCATAATTTATTAATCTCATGATTACCATTGTAATTTATGGTGTAGAGTTTGTGTAGCTGAGCATAGGCATGTGGTGGTGGTGAGATTTGATTATATGGTAATCACACTAATTTACAGTTTGGTCTACTATCAACAGTGGGTATTCTCTCAGTTTTGGTTTACAGGTTTGAGACTTCTGTATTTACTTATATATATTGATTATTGATACTTCAAATCAAATATGACTCGATAGCACTGGAAATAGGAACCACAAAGTACACAGACCTGCAAACAAGGTTCAAGGCAAGAAGAAAGATGGGTTGGTAAAACAAATAGTGTTTTGTTAAATGGGACAACTGTGGTTATAGTTGTGAGCGATTTTATCATCGGCTCGTGATCTCAAGGTTTTGGTTTTGACTGTTTGATTTTGATTTATTTGTTGCAGGTTGGATCCGTGACGGGAATATGTTTTAGTGGTTTTGTTGTAAGATCCTATCTTTCTTCTTCAATTGTAATTTTGCATTTTCCTTACTTAAGTTTCCTCCATATCAATTGTAGGTTTGCATTTTCCTTAAGTTTCCTCGATATCAGCCTACAAAATTGTAGGTTTGTGTGTATTAACAAATAGAACAACTTATTATGAAGCTACAAATTACCAATTCAGCTTCCATCCCCTTTATAGTATATTCCAACGTTAAATAATAAAAGTTAAAGTTAAGTTTTTGCTGGGTGATGTCATAATGTAATGACGTGTATCACAAAATGAGCACCAATTGAACTTCCAACTCTTTTAAAGCGGACTACAGTTTTTCTTTTGAAGTGGGCACTATTGGGTTTGAAGTTAAAAATGGATGTAGTGGTATAATGCACTAACAATGATTACCTAATTATTATTTTTTTATAAATAAAACAAATAATATTATCATAAATGAGTTGGAAATTTCTTATTGGCTATCACAAAGTTGAGGAGGCAGAGGAAACGCCCAACCCATTTTTTTTGAAAGAAAACGACCCGGTGGCGGTGTGGTGGGGTGTTTTGGGGCAAAAAAACATCCAATTCCTTTTTCACTACGGGTGGTCTTAGGCTACAAAATTGAAAGCATTTCAAACAATCAAAAGTGAACTAAAGGATAAAGAAAAACATGTCAAAACTTAAACTCCTTTTTGTGTAAAAATAGATAAAAGAAGCTCTTGGAACATAACAAAGCAGCAATTGAACTTCCATATCTTTTATAGCAGACTGTAGTTTGGCTAATTTGATTATTCGAAATGATTGTTTGGTTAATTCAGTTAACCAATCTGTTAACTGCCGGCTTTAGACATGTGTGATTGCATAAATATATATTATGCCAATCTTTATAATAAAAATAGAGAATACACGAAGACTAATAGGTTATTTATGTAACAAAACTCTTATGACATAACACATCATTCATAAGTATAGAGGCGGATTTCAATGTTGATTTTATTTGGTTAATCTGGTTATTTAATCGATCTGAAACTGTTGTCCAGTTGAATAATTCTGTGAATTTGTTCGATTTGATAATTGATGTGGATTTGTTGTCTGATTTGAGTATCAATGTGAATCTGTTGAATAATCGACTGATATTTGATTGAATGATTAGGTAGATGATTAAGGAAATGATTGTGACGTTGAAGGAGAAACAAATCGGTTTGTGGTGAACACGTATACTTTCCCGAGACCATAAATTGATTCTATGTCTATCATGTTGTAGATTTAATGCCCTTGGAACATGTAGATATGATGTTCATCGATATGAAGAAACTTGACAAGGCAAATGGTGCCTTGGAACATGTAATTTTAATGAGCACCAAATTTGGTTATGTATTACCGTATGTGCTAAGATGTATAAATATACATATTGTGTACCTTCGGGCTCGAGTGTGCTTCAATGGCTTTGAAACGTGCCTTATGATGAATCCAAAAGCTTGATACGTTTTCTATTGCAGCAGCTACAAAATCTTAAAAATAAAAATAAAAAAAAAACAATAATAAGACAGATCAATGAAGACTTACCGAATAAAGATTTGGTCATATTATTTCTGAGTATGTTGTAATGTCAATTGTAGTCCAACTATTTTCTAACTTAGAACCCGAAAAAGCGGATTCATGTCTCCCCTATCCCAACAGAATGGATGTTTGTTCATGGTATGGAAAGACAATGATATAACTGGTAATATAAGCATTCAGATGGGTCAAAATGATACCGTTAATGCAAGTATCGGGAAGAAATATCGGCACTCGCACCTACATACCTAGACTTGATACCCTCGGATAAAAAAATTCCCTTCACGTTTCAAAGGAGGCAATTTCCATTGATTGCATATTTCGCGATGACAATCAATAAAAGTCAAGAGCATATCTACGGTTGGTTTGTACTTGCAACTACCTGTTTTCACTCATGGTCAGTTGTATGTCGCTTTATCACGAGTAAAAACCAAAGATGAAGTCAAACGATTAATATTAGACAAAGAAGACAAACCTACAAATAAAACAACAAATGTCGTGTATAAAGAATTCTTTAACGAGCTGTGATTTTTGTCATATTCATTTATTTCAATTCATTGTAATTTATACTTATGTTATTAATTGAACGTTTATTTCATTAAAATGTTTATGTCGATAATATTAAATGATATATTTTGTTGTTGGTTCACCCGTGTAACACACGGGTTCTTAAACTAGTTATAATTATACACACAAAGATTTATATATGTATATAAAACCCTTATCATGATAACTTCAGGTTATTGGGATGGTTAAGTGAAGGGATATGATCTCAAATGTCGCGCAAGCCGTGACCCTGCCCATGCGTGCGTATGACCATACCCATACTTAATAAAAAACACTCAGTTGTATCTAAAGTCCCTGCGCGGACTACTTTTGCATGCGCTCAACCAAACCAGCTCATAAAAGTACAACCAATATAAGTGGTAGTAGCCTGCAGCCAATTAACATGCGACAGGTTCTGTCCTAGATGTTCCCTATGATGATCAATCGTGTAGGGGACAACAGTACAAAAGACAGTGACGTGTGGCCAATCAGCATGATATCCATTAACGACTGATGACAGATGAGGCAACAAGTACATTTGGAGAGCGATGTGTAGCCAATCACGGAGCGTGATCGTACTCCCACTTCTACGTACACTACCTATCGTGTCAGAGGGGATCAAATGGATATTCCTTGATAATGACATCTGGCCCATGAGCCCATCAACCCATTTACCTTCTTCAACCCTTAGGCTATAAAACCAACACCCATCAAATGTTTAAGGATTCCAACTTCTACTCTCTCACTCTAAAACATATACACACACTATTTCGCTTTCTCTGTCTAGAAAGAACAATTATTTATTCTCACACCAGAGCCTGGTTAAGAGAAGAACCTCATTCTCCTCTTAACGAGCTAACAATGTTGTTAATTTTGCAGATTACCCTTGAAGATCCTAGTCATATCGATTGAAGAAGATATTTAGAATATCACCCCTGGTGGAAATACCAACTTAAGGTTCTATCCCCTACGGATTTGAACTAGCGTTTCTTCATCAAGGAAATCCCTTTTGTTCTTGTTGGCCCAAATACTACTAAAATACGATCTTAAAAGTAACAAAAATTCGTTATTAACTTTCATATATGTTACGATAGCGTAAAAGAGTCGACTTTGAAAAGCCTAAGTCCGAGTTTCACCCATTAAATCAATACAATTTTGCTTAAGTTCAACTTGTTTAAAGCTTATTTTTGAAACCAGAGCTCAGCTCGTGAATGATTTTACAAGCTATAGACAGATCGACGTGTGAGTAGTTTTTCAAGTTCGGAACGTGATTACTTATTAATATAGTTATAATAGTATATATTGTTTAACTTTTATGATAATTATATATATGATAATGTTTACTGTGAAGTTAATTTTATCTTATATAAATACTATATTTAGATAAGTGCTAGACTTGTTAGGCAGAGTAGGCTAATCAAAATCAACACCGAGCTAGTTTAATGAGCTCCAATTTATGTTTGAGCTCCTTGATTGGTTGTTAAAGCTAGACTCAATTCGAGATATTAACAGGTGGGTCTATTGTAACTCACGAATAGCCTGATTCATTTAGAGCCTAACCTTAGGTTGGCAAACGTTAATATTCTAGTCTTAGGGTGATGAAAATCAAAGAGTCATAATATATTGTTTGTTTGTCTTAGCATATATACAATTACTTTTTTGTTTTATGTATGGAGATCACTTTTCAAGAATAATATAGCTGCCATATCAAATTTCAAATATTCTTTAAAAACACTCATTTCTCCTACAACGTTAAAAATGTTTAAACACTCACAAAAACCCATTATAAAATAATGTGTGTGAGAGAGAGAAGTGAGAGGGGGAGCTACTTTCCTTGTTTGGTGATGGTTTGGATTTGAATTTGGATTTGGATTTGCGGACGAGCTCAAGCAAGACGAACTCCACAACGCCGACGTGTACACCAGTGTTGTAGAAACTTTTTAAAATTAATAATCTAACTTTAAATAGTTAAAATAAAAATTCCTTTTGTTTTTTTAATACTAATTCTAACTATAACTAAATCTAATAAAATTTCTATGGTTATATTAGTGTCATTTATTGTGTGCATTTTTCCATATTCGTTATAAAGAAAGTATATGCATGGTGGTTGACTATGGTAAATTCAGCAGTTGATTATGATAAAAATTAGAAAAAGTTTGATTCATGAAGTTTCAAATGGGTGATTATCACATATGATAACTAGCAGCTGGGTACAAGTAATTTACTAAATTAATTTTAATGCTTCAAAGACATTTTGTGTGATAAGGCATCGGGTCTTCCTTCCCTTGGGCGATCGCCTTTTCTGTGATAGAATAGAACCCCCCGTTTCTCATTTGAACTGCGAGACATTACCAAATGGCAGGTTAACTACAAGTAACTAACTAACTAAGTAACTAACCAACTGCTAGAAAACTTACATCCTCCAATACTGTTGGGAGATAATAAACTGCTTGAGAATACGCGAGTAATCTATCCCAAGTTCCCGTTTCAGCAAATTCTATACCTGTCTCGTCTTGTGCTGCAGTGATCATGTCACCAACGAGCATAGACACCTGAAACGCACGGATATGACTAGTCAACTTTAAGTAAAGTTAACATTAAAGGTGGAAATTAACATGACCATGTTGGTCATGGATTCGGGTTAAAATGGGTAATTCTATATATAAGGTAGAACTGGCCCGGGTTGCTCCTATATTATTATAGTAACAAACTAATTTGCTTATAAAGTAATTGAAAATACACTCTTGATGACATTCGACTGGCATCAGGTTCAAGGGCGGACCTAGGTAATGGGTTGGGTGGGCGGCGCACCCCTTGCAAAAAACTTTTTTAATGTATTTTATAGACAAAAATTCCGATCGCACCCCCCCGAAAAATAATTTCTGAGTCCGCCACTGATGAGGTTACGCAGACTGACTTAATCTTGGTATTATTAGTACATATGGGGACATAGAATATGAGTTCTAGGGGAAATGGTAAATTGAGGATGTAACAAAATTGTATGTTGATGATACCAAAACAAGCATAAAAGTATTATATTTACCTCGAAAATATGAGTCTCAGATACTACTTCGCCCACAGTGGTTCCGGGAACGAGAGCGCCATCAAGCATGATTGCCGATATCCATAAAAGTCTCTCCATCATCTGCTTCTGAAAGGGTTCTTTCTCAAGGATCTGGTTTCCATATTTTCGCAATACAATTATTATACATAACTAAATATATAATAATTCTTGTCATAATCTTAAATAAATCGTTCATATCGTTTGAGTAATTACGGATTTCGTCTCTCATTGAAACTATTTCTGGATTTTGAAGGGTGGTCCCTCGTCTGACTAAAATGACTAAAGTGCCCTCGTATGCATTCTTTTATATCTTTTTTAGTTTTTAATTTTTGGATGGCAAACAACTCACCTGGCTAGGACCGCGGCCAGTGACCTAGCCCCCCGAGTTCGAATTCACGTGCATGCGGGCTGTTTCGACCCTTCGCCTGGAGGCTTTGCATAAATTTGCATACCCCGTGATTCGAACCGGCGTCACCCGGGCAGGAACCCCAAAGGGAAAACCTTCCCACCTCTCCACAAACCAATTGGTCTGTGGGTCATCGGCTAAAAGCTAGAGTTTTGGATATAAACTTGAAATTTATAAATATAGAACCTTGCAAGTAAGACCTCCAGCGTGTAACCTAGAAGCCACAACAGCAGCCCATTTGCCAAAAGCCGCGGTTAATCCCTCCGGAGTAACATCGGTTATACCATCCACAGGTGGTTCACCGGGTCTGGAAACATCAAAATACGGCAAAACTTGGTTCACATCAATTAGACCTTTACTTTCGAACCATGGCTCCAACATCCCATCTTGGAAAAACACCAAATCTGCATGGGAGATCCATCTTAACATATACTCATAACGAAATAATACATACTTACTGTCATATCATATCATATCATATCAAGTTAAAGCATGAAAGCTACCACTCCAACGGGACTGAGGAGTAGAATCAAGGACAGCATCTAGATCATCATTCCTGCTGCACACCAATATTGGCCCTGGGAAATCTATGGGAATTGGTTCGCCGGTATTCAGCACTAAATCCTGGCCTGTGCCCATTTCTTTTAGCGCTTTACCGAGACTGAGGTCACCGCCTACGATGATTGAGGGTATCACTTTTGTGGGAGCACCGACCATGGAACTTATTGTTGTATACTTTGATTTTGATTTTGATTATGGCAGTTTGATATTGATCAGATTACCAAGTGAGTTAAGTGTAGTGCGGTTGTAGAAAGTGGATGAAAGTGAAGTAGCTACGTTCGCCATTGTCGGTGAGGGGATGGTGCTATGGATGCCATGTTCGATTTTTCGTGTCTTATATGCATATAATTACTCACGTGCTTGAATAACCCGATACTTTCATGATAAGGATTATGGACCTCCTATATAAAAACGAGTGGCTCTCATATTATATTATATCATATATATATATATATGATTTAGTTCAAGAGATAACCGATCACAGTTGTGAGAACCGCGAAAACTACTCTCCACTAATCAGACAGTGACCCTATTATTTTAAAACCTAAAAGGTATTTCGGTCAATTTCTCAAAATGTCTAATCTCTATCTTTATCTAATGTCTAAATCATCTCTCTCTCTTAATGTCTGGATTCACACACTTTTTACAACCCCCAAATTTTGAAATCCATAATTTATCTCTCTCTCTCTCAAACTCCTTCAACGCAATATTCCGTCATCTTGATTCACAAACCTCTGACGGTGGGGAGGCGGTTTGATCGGTGGTGGAAGACGGTGGAAAACGGTGGCGGGGGAGGCGGTTGACCGCTAGTGAGGAGCAGCAGTGAATGGTGGCTGGTGGCGATGGGGTGACTGTGTTGGTTCTTTATAACGCTGGGGTTGGTGGCGGCGGCATCTTCGGCCCCCTTCCCAATGGTGTTTGGCGTGTGGTGAAGGGTGGGGTTGGTGGTGGCGGGGGTTTTTGGTGGTGACGTATCACCGATGGTGTTTGGGGTGTGGTGAAGGGTGATGGTCGCGGAGCGATGGTGAGTGGGGGGGTGAAGAGTGATGGTGGTTGGTCGATGGTGGGGTGCCGGTGAAGAGTGACGGTGATGGTGATGGTGGTTTGTAGGGAGGTTAATTCTTGGGAGGGAGACAGAGAGAGAGAGAGACGGGCATGATTTGTTTCTATGATGTTCGGTGCCGACGACGGCATCTCCTGTGGTACCGATGGTGCTTGGTGGTTTCCGATGGTGCCCGATGGTTTTTGCTATTGATCTTTTGGCGAAATGGGTATGTGAGTTTGGGTTGGACCCCTAGTCGTTGTGGTGGGTAGAAGATGAGTAGAGGTGGGTGATGCCGGTGGTGCCGATGGTGCCCGGTTGTCGTCTCCCGTCTACAAATCTGGTGGGTGTTGTTGATTTGTGCTCTTTGATTCTGTTGGTTTTTTGTGTTTTTGCATTAATTGATTATGGGGGGTTGGATAAAGTGATTCTTTTTTGGGGGGATGACGGTGTTGTTTGATTCTTTTAGATGGTTGATTTGTGTTCCTGATATGGGGGTTGATTTGTGTTCTTTGATTTTGTTGGTATTTGTGTTCTTTTGATTCTGTTGATTTGTGTAATTTTGACTCTGGCGATGATGGTTCGAAACAATTTATCCGACAATTGATGACGATGGCGCGGCGAGGATAGCGGAGGGTAGGTTTTCAAACCGGCAACCACATTTTTGCAGCCATTATTTTTATTGGAAACTCTGAGCCAAACTCCGTTTTTTTTTTCAAATCCGTGAAAAGTTATTTTTAAGTTTTTATAAAGCCGTAAAAAAAACGGGGCGTAAAAACAGTTTAAAACCGGGGTGTAAAAAAAGTTTAAACCCCGACGCGTAAAAAAGATCAAAACCACGGCATAAAAAATTAAAACCCAGGCATAATTTATCTAAATCGGGGCGTAAAAACTGGGGGAGGGGAATGTTTTTTTTAAAAACCTGGTTGTAAAAAAATGGAGCGTAAAAAACGGGGCGTAAGTATAGCGCTTAAAAACGGGGCGTATAAACGCTACCCATAAAAAAAACTATACACAAAAAAATTGTGTATGAAAAGTTTAAAACCGCGGCATAAAAAAGAGTTTAATTTTATTTTTAACAGGGGGCGTAAAAAATTTACGACCGCCGTAAAAAACGCTACCCGTAAAAAAATGTTTGGCTTAAAAAACGGGTCATATAAACGCTACCCATAAAAAAACTATACACAAAAAAATTGTGTATGAAAAGTTTACAACCGCGGCATAAAAAAGAGTTTAATTTTATTTTTAACAAGGGGCGTAAAAAATCTACGACCGGCGTAAAAAACGCTACACGTAAAAAAATGTTTAGAGTAAAAAACGACGGCGTAAGAAATTGTTTGGTGTAAAAAAACCGGATGATAAAACGTCGGGTAAATACGGGGCGTAAAAACGGCGCGTAAAATCGACCGTAGAAGAACATCGCGCAAAAATGAGGCGTCAATACGGGGCGTAAATACGACGCGTAAATATCGGGGCGCAAAAACGGGGCGTAAAGAAGGGCGCGTAAAAACAGGGGCATAAATACGGGGCGTAAAATAACGGCGCGTAAAAACGGGGGCGTATAGGCGTAAATAACGGTGTGTGAAAACGGGGCGTAAAAACGGCGCGTAAAAAACAGAGGCGTAAAAAAACGACTCGTAAAAACGTTTTCTTATAAAAAAATCTTGAAAAAAATTTATTTATCAAAAAATTCTGATTTTCAAATTTTGTTTAATAAAATAATCAAATTTTTTATAAAAATAATAAACATAATAAGGCAAAATAGGTAATAAAAAAATAAGAAAAAAAACAAATTTACTTAAATACCCTTTTAATCCTAAAATATTGAAAACATAATAAGACAAAATGAATTTTATAATGTTTTAATTCCTTTTAATTTCATTCATCCATTTTAAAGATTTAACGGTTTAAAAGTGGTTCCTACGGTTCTAGGAACTAGAGGTGGTTCTCATTTACCCAATCCCTATATATATATATATATATACACACACATATATAACTAGTTTTTGCCACGCGTACACTGCTAGACCCTTTTTTTACGTTGGATTTTTGCAATTTTCATATTTAATTTGGTTTACTATGGTATTGTAACAGTACATGCAATCAATCTAAAACTTAATTTACGAAATAATTAAACGAAGAGAAAAACCATAAAAGAATACAAAAGAAACTAAAGGAGTGCGCACCCCTTTTTACATTGGATATTTGCATTTCATAATCAATTTTGTTTAGAGTAAATTGCACAAAACATCCTTTATGTTTCCTCAAACTTGAAGGTTCCAGCCTTAATGTTTAAAAGTTGCTAAAAACAGCCTTTAAGTTTATTTTTGTTGCGGGTTCAATCCTTTACAGCTAACCACGTTATTTTCTTCAGTTAAGTTGCCTCACATGCATAACATGTGAGGGTATATTCGTCATTTTGGTTGATCTGGTTATAAAACACATCAATCTGGTTATCCCTCACATGAATCTGGTTATAAAACACAACCCCCTTCCTTCTCTCTCTCTCTCTAACACCATAACCACCACCATCACCTCCACCAACCGTCAGCATACCTCCACCACTGCCACCCCACCCGAAATAGATCGGAAAGAAAAGGCCGGAAAGACAACAAATCGGAACCTCCAAGGCCGGCGGCGGCTAGGTCTTTCAGGCCGGAATTGAAGGTCAAAACAGTTCGGAACCCTAGCCGCCAAGGCCGACGGCGGCTAGGTCTTTCAAGCCGGAACCGGAAGTCAAAGCAGATCGTGCCCCCTCGGTTCTCTCTCTTTTTCTCTGTTTTCTCAGATTTCTTTTTCCCTTTCTAAACTCCCATGCGCATCTCTCTCTTGTGTGGTGGTGATAACTGTGGGTGTTGTTGTTGGGTGCATTAACAGGTAGAACGGTAGTGGTTGAGGGGAGGTTAGGGTTTGGTGTTTGGTGTTGTGGTGGTTGGTGACGGTGGGGCAAGATGGTTGTGATGGTGAACAGTGGTCGGTGAAGGGTAAGGATTGTTTTGCTAAGGCTGGATATGGGTAGTTGTTATGGTGGTTTTGTTAGGGTGGTGATGGGTGGGGGCTGTGGTGGTTTTAATTCTGAGGGGTGGAGACCGGAGACGGTTTGGATCAACGAACACCGGTTCAAGATCATCCGCCAGCTCGGTGAAGGTGGATTTGCTTACGTCTTTTTAGTTAAGGAGGTTATTAATGACACTTCGGATGGTGGAGTCTTCAAGAAGATCAAAGATCCGTCTCACATATCTGTTATCCCTAATTTGTTATTCAATTTAGGGTTTTGAAATATTTGCAATGTGTGTGATTGTTGAGTAAAATGGTTTGTGTGTGTAGATGATGGGACTTATGCTATGAAGAAGGTTTTGATTCAGATAATGAGCAGTTGGAGTTTGTCAAGGAGGAGATTCAGAATAATGAGCCATTTTTTGTCCGGATTTTGGTGTGGAGAATGATTTATGTGTGTGACAAAATGACGAATATACCCTCACATGTTATGCATGTGAGGGAACTTAACTGAAGAAAATAACGTGGTTAGATGTAAAGGATTGAACCCGCAACAAAAATAAACTTAAAGGCTGTTTTTAGCAACTTTTAAACATTAAGGCTGAAACCTGCAAGTTTAAGGAAACATAAAGGATGTTTTGTGCAATTTACTCTTTTGTTTACTACAGTATTGCGATAGTACATGTAATCAATCTAACAACTTACTTTACGAAATAATTAAACGGAGAAAAAAACCGTAAAAGAATACAAAAGAAACTAAAGAGAAAAAAAATATGTTTATTAAAGCTTCACAATGCAAAAAAAAAAGCAAAAGGAACATGACCGAAAACGTTACTAAATTTTGCGGGATATATTGTAAATTTTAAAGTTGAAGGGTAATAATGTAAACTACTAAAGTACCTAACAAAAGAATTCGAATTCACCCCAACAATTTCAATACTTGTGTTGGAATTTGTCTGTAAATTTGTTTATGCTAACACTGAAATTCGGAAAGAGAAAAAGAATAAATGATGACGGGCACCCGCCCTCATCCACCAATGGGAGGATGGTACTATTCCCTGCCATAGGAAATATAGTTAGGCTGGTGGGTGTGGTTTAAAGGCCTAGGGGCTTTATTATGCCAAATCAGCGCCATATAGGCGCCACCTCATATGAGGGGCTTTAAAAGCTCTTATTTTAACTTGCATGCAAGGGTTTTTAAAGCCCATATTATAATTATTTAATTATTTTTTATTATATTTTGTATTTTTTAATTTATATACCAATTTATTGAAAACAATATAAAAGAAAACAGAATTTCAAAAGAAGAAATAAAATATTACAAACTACTTAAAAATAAATAAACTACAAAGTTACTTAAAAAACAACCTATTTAAAAATAAAAATAAAACCCTACTAAAAAACTACATATATTTTGCTTGGATATTTGTCTTATGAGTCTCGAAAATGACTCGGTCCTCCTCCGGTAGGTTGGAAAAGTCTTCTTGAGAAACTTCATATCTTTCTCGATTTGTTTCTCCATTCTAAGTTCATGCTCCTTTTCCTTGATCGAGAGAAGCCGAGTGAGTCTATTGTCGAACTCGTCCACCCTTGATGGGCCATCCGATGGCGTTGAAGAGGAGGTGTCTCATGCCTGTGCTGCTGCCTTACTTCTATCCCTACCCTTTGGTCGTGGCAGCTCTTGCGGTTCCTCAAAATTCAATTCATCTAACTCGTCGTTTAGTTTATGGTACTACGAGCATCGACTTGGATGGTTCACTAGTCGTTGATTTAGACCATTTTGACCAATGGGTCGTTGGGTCAAACACTGATACAAGATGCCACTTTGGAGATTTGCGTAGAAGCTCCCATGAAAGTATCATCATAAAAGGATGGCCATGATCCATTCTATATTCGTTGTGGGCGGCAGTCATGATGTCCACGACGCTTGGACCGCTTCTTCTTGTGTGATTGTTGACGAGGCTATTGTGTATATTACTAAAGTTGTTAATCTTGGTGCGCATTGCTGTCCACTTGCCCGAAAACGAATCGGCTGTACGACATTTACCACGACCCATTGCGGCGAAAAGCTTCCCACGTATACGCCTCCAAAAGAAAAGACGACTGTATCTTGGTTGGTTGCTATAGTTTGAAAAAAAAATATTTAGTAGCAACAAAAAAAACATATTTATAAAAAGTTATTGGAGAAAAAAATTATAAACAATCGGATCCCCCGACACGTCGAGCCATGCTTGTGACAATGTAAGTTCTTCGGTAGGCATCCACCCCTCGATCGTTTTAGGAGAACGTTTGACATTCTCGCCCTTCTTACGGTGCCTTCTTGATCATTCACATTTTGAGGAAGTGGGTTGGGTTTTGTGTATGTTTTATTTAGGTTTGGGGTATGTTTAGGATTTGAGGTATGTTTGAATTTAGAGAAAAAATGGTGATGCGGAATAGTATAAAAAAATTACTCACCCAATAATCCAATCCGATACTATCATGAATAAAAAGTTAAATAGATTTAATGTAGTGGTACAAAATGGAAGTGATGGTGGGCAAGAGTCTCATGTTTGCGGTTGTCAGCGAGGAAGATTGGATGGTGAGAGCCACTCGTTTTTATCATATGGTGGTTCATAAATATCGAGTTGTTCCTAAATATTTCAAGCACGTAAGTGTGCACACACACTAGAAGGATTCTCACACTATAACATAGGAAATGGTAATCACATAAAATGTTAATTTATTACTAAATTAAAAAAATATTTATTATATTCAAATTAAGGAGAATAAAATACTCGTTTTTTTTATTTTATTTTCTATACAAAAAGTATTAATGTTTGAAAAAAACTACAACCTTTTAAAAACCACGAGGGTAATTGGTTTAAAGTATACGTTTTTAAATATTTTAAAAGTTGTATTATTTATACTCTTAAAATTATAAAATATTATTTTTTTGTCCTCCTTATATGTACTATATTATAGTAGAAATATATTATTTAACTTACTTTCCTATTAATAACAAACATAGGACCAATTCATACGCCTCATAGATAAACATATATTAATCATAAAGATGGTCAACATACCCTTAGTCATAATCTTAGCTCATTGTCACCATGACATTGTTGCTGCAATGTTGTCTCTAGGTCACCCCAAATGCAGGGGCATGCTCGGGAACATAGTACAAAGATACCATGATGCATACAAGTTAAGATAATGTCAATAAGATGCATTAGATACTGAGGTATCAAGATACAAATCAAAGTGAATTGTACTTTCCGTTCCTTAACAAAGGTAATTACACTGGGTATATTTTATTTTTGAAATACAACACAAATCAAACGCTTAACATTGGAAAAATATACGTAGGAAACGATTTTCAATGCGTTTGGGGGGGGGGGGGGGAAGGGCGCGCCTTATCACTCGGTTGCGCCTAGTTTTTGTGTTATACACTTCGTTCACGTATATTTGTTAGACAAATGCTAAAATGCGTATTAAAAATAAAAAAAGAATAAAACCAGCCACGTTATTGACTTTGATTAAAGGTGTCGGCTTGACTATATGTAAAGGCTTGGTGAAAAGTACTCAAATGTTGGAACCAAGCTTAAGGAGCTTGTTTGACCCATAAAGAGCTTTGAGGAGATGACAAACGTAGTCGGATTACAAGAATCAACAAACCCGGTGGTTGCTCCGTATACACTATCTCACTTAGGTTTCTTCTGACATCTAATTGATGCAAATTCTATCGATTTGTGAGAATAAGAGATAGGACGAGCCTAATCGTTGTGGCTTTTACAACAAGACTAAATGTATGAGAGAAGTCAAAACCCAGAACTTGTGAGAATCTTTGGGCCACAAGACGTGTTTTATAACGATCATGGAGCCGTCTACATGAAATTTAGTTCCAAAGACCCATTTAGAACCTATAACATTTGCTTATTTCGGGCGAGGAACTAGAGTCCGTGTGCGATTATGATGTAGAGCCTTGAGCTCTTCTTGCATTCCGTTACATCAACGTTTGTGCTTGGAGGCATATTTATAGCCTTTTGGTTATTGACTTGTAAGCAAAGATGTGTAAAGAGGAGTAGGAGATATAACAAGCATGTTAAAAAATGTCTTGGCTTGACTTGACCACTCTTTCCCCTGGTTTGCATTGAATGTGTGGAAGCAACAGAAGGTGTTGGTGAGGCATTTTGGAAAAAAAGCTATTTTGGGTGACAAGCAAATTTGTCCAAACCTCAGAGATGATTTTGGCATTTTAATCGTTTAAAAATGTGATTATAAGTTAATAGTTTTAACAATGCTCTTAACTAGGTATTCATACTATTTCATACAACCAACAAGGTATGTAACTAACCTTAAATAATGTAACCAAATCTATCTATACTTTAATTAACACTCGAGGTGAAACGCATTGCTTAAATAAAAAATATCAAAATAGGATCACTCGCTATACATGATGTTGTGAGGGCCATTGGCCCCGGGTGGGCGGGGGGGGGGGGGGGGGGTGGCGGCAGATAGTGGTACTGTTAGAGAAATAGAGATTTCAACGAATGAGCTGAGGGGCATGTAGTCACTTTTCGGTGGTTCACCCGAAATATTCCAGTCGGATACAACTCAGATTTTGAGAACAAGAACTTAGTATGTGATTTTTAAGAGTAAATTCGTGAACCGCATGAATAACCAAAGATCTATTTCGAAATATGGATAGAACCGCATGAATAACAAAAAAATCCATTTTGAAATATGGATAAAACTGCTAGTAACTGCCTCCATCCAGTTATTATTTTGAACTTAAGATATTTCTCGCACCTCCTAACTTGCTTGATGTGTATCACAACTCACTTTGGTCACCAAGACAACTGCAATTACTCCAAATATATCTATCAAGTAGTGGGTAGTGATGGCTAATTTAAACTCGTTTTAAGTTAGCAAGTTTCATAGACATGACTCACTTTGACAAATATATAACTTGATTCGACCTTTGTAAAAAAAACTTTATATATAAAAGTTATAGCATCCACATCCCTAGACTCATACAAACTCCCACCTTAGGTACGATATCATATTTTAAATGTATAACTTGATTCGACCTATATAAAAAATCTTTCTATATAAAAGTTATAGCATCCACATCCAGTTTTATGTTTGTAGCTTCTAATGTATGGTTTTGGTTTTAACTTATCTGTTTGTGGTTATTACTTTTGACTATTTGATTTGTTTAGTGTAACTTATTCAAGGCAAGACTTCCTCTTGACTATGGCTTGAATAACATGTCAAACGAAAGTTAGTTGAATAGTTGAATAGAGTCAAAACGAAAGATTCCAAAATAATGTTACTTTGAAACTTTCGTTTTTTGTTTTGCTTTCAATTTGAAACTTATCAAGCGAAAGTTCCGTTTGTATCCATGAACTCTCGTTTGAAGACTATTGTATGTAGTACAAATACAACAGTTGTTCTTTTAAACAAGTAGCGAGAGCACATTTCAGAGAGTGGGAGCGTATTACTGTGTATTCATATACTGTTACTCTCTGAAATCAATATAAGGAATGTTTAAAGTGATATCTTATTGTTATTGATCATGTTCTTGCTTCGGTTGTGTATAAACTTGGATTCGGCACTTGTTTATGAATTCAATAACAAAGAATAGGTGTTATAAAGACCAATATAAGGACCTACACATCCTTAAACCCATACAAACTACCACCTCAGCTACCATATCATATTTCAAACATCCTTTAAAAACACTTATTTCTCCTCAACGCTATTTTTTAACACCTACACTAGCCCAATTAAAAAAATCTTTGAGAGAGAGAGAGGTGTTAGTGGGGGCCACTTTCCTTGTCGGGTGATAGTTTGGATTTGCGGACGAGCTAATGGCGAAGGTCTGTTTTCTTCTCGTTTGGAAAATCCGGACATGCTCACTTCATCAGCGTTGTAGAAGCTCTTATAGAAACTAATTTAACTTCAAACATGCCGTTTTTTTTTCATACCAAATCCAACTATCATCAGATAAAAAATATATGGTTAAAACAATCATTTAACAAAAGAAGAGAAGCAACCCCCCAAACATCAAGTCGCACAAAGCAAAAGACACTTCACATGCACAACACAAAAAGAACATTACAAACTATAATAAGCACCGATCCAAAAAACAAAACAAAAATTAACAACATCATCTCGATCGCCTGCTAAAATTCGGAAGAATAAGGTGAAGGAAAACTCAGAACAAACCCAGCAGAGTACTCGGCACTGATGAAAACTCACTAAATAACACCACGTGTTCCTGCTTTAAAAGTAAAAAAAAATATGGATAAAAAACAGCGGCCAAGTTCCGAGCTCACACTACTGATAGCAATCATCTAAACTAAAAGAAAAACTTTTAAAGACAAACAAAAAAAATACGAATTTAATAAAAGAAAAAAAATAGCAAACAACAGGTGGATAGTGTCCACCCACTATTCATTTCATGTCCTCTATTAATAGATATATAAATTCAACACTTAATTGGTTGATTATGATAAAAATAAAAAAATGTTTGATACAAGAATAGAAGTGTCAAATGTGTGATTATAACATATCACTAGCTGCTAGGGTACACACAATTTACTAAATTAAATTTACTTATCTAAGAAATTGTGTGTGCAAAGGCATCGGGTCTTCCTTCCCTTGGGCGATTGCCTTTTCCGTGATCGAATAGAACCACTCGTTTCTCCATTTGAACTGCGAGACATTACCAAATGGCAGGTCAACTACCAGTAACTAACTAACTAACCGATTACTAGAAAACTTACATCCTCCACTACTGTTGGGATATGGCCAACTGCTCGAGAATAAGAGAATAATCTATCCCAAGTTCCAACTTCAGCAAATTCTATGCCTGTCTCTTCTTCTACTGCGTTGACCATGTCACTGATGAGCACTAGTACCTGAAACGCACAGATGACTAGTTAACTTTTCGTAAAGTTATTAAAGGTGGAAATTAACATGAGCGTGCTCGGTCATGGATTCAGGTCAAAATAGGTAATTCTATGTATAGGTAGATCTGGGCCGGGTTGCTCCTATATTTTTATAGTATCAAACTAGTTTGCTGATAAGTAACTGATAATACCGTCTTGATGACATTCGACTGGCATCAGATTCAATAAAATCCAAACTGACTCAATCTTAGTATTATTAATACATATGGGTACATAGAATATGTGTTCTAGGCTAATTAAATGGTAAATTGGGATGTAACAAAATTATATGTTGCTAATATCAAAACAAGCATAAAGTATTATATTTACCTCATAAATATGATTATCAGATGCTACATTGCCCACAGTGTTTCCAGGAACGCGAGTGCCAGTAAGCATGATTGCTGATATCCATACCAGTCTCACTAGCATTTCCTGCTGAAAGGGTTTTTTCTCCAGGATCTGTTTTCCATATTTTCACAATACAATTATTTTGCAAAACTAAATATATAATTATTCAAGTCATAATCTTAAATAAACCATTCATGTGTAATTACGGATTTCGTCTCTTATTCTGGATTTTAACGGTGGTCCCTTGTTCAAGTAAAATGACTAAACTGCCCTCATATGCATTCTTTCATATCTTTTTTAGCTTTCAAGAGTTTTGGATTTAAACTAGATTTTTTTAATGTTAAAGTTTGATTTCAACTATGAATTATTAAGAGGTGGATATAAAAATTAATGAAATTTAAATATACAACCTTGCAAGTAAGACCTCCAGCATGTAACCTAGAAGCCACAACAGGAGCCCATTTACCAAAAGCCGCAGTTAATCCTTCAGGGTTATCTTCGGTTATACCATCCACAGGTGGTTCACCCGGCCTGGAAACATTAAAATATGGCAAAACTTGATTCGCATTAATTAAACCTTTACTTTCGAACCATGGCTCCAGCTGTAGGTTAATCTTGATGGGTCAAGTCGGGTGAGATTCGGGTCACAGATACGGGTCAGAAATGGGTTCAAATGGGTTGCAGAATTTAGTATTTAGTCACATGGTTATTTATATTTTGAATGAGTGTAGGTAGTGGAGTATATGTAGCAAGTTTTTGGGGTGTAGTTGGTCAATGAAAACGTGGGCAGTATGCATGGACTTGAGTCTATTTAATGTAAACTTTTGCAATGAATGAAAGTGTGGGTTTTTAAGCAACAAAGTTTCATCTTCGTGAGTTTGTTCTTTTGAGTGATTATTGCTTAAAACCCAACAATTAGTATCAAAGCGAGGTCGAAACGAGGGTCGAGAAACTAGGGCTCGTAAAGACGATGAGGCTGTTTTGAGAGTCGAAAGAAGGAAGTTGAGCAAGAGAGGCGGCAGAAGCAAGAAAACGGGAGAGGTGGCAGCCTTCTAACTGCAGAGAAAGTAGACGATTTCATGTGAGAAATCGCATGAGAGAAAGAAGAAAGAAATGTTGATTGAAATCAGCAAAGAACTAAGAAAGAAAGAAAAGGTTGGCGTCTCGTCGCAAGAAAGGAAGAAAGTAGTAAGTATCGACCGGTGAGTACAGCCGATCGGAAGCAAGAAAGTTAAAGAGAAAGAGAGTGAAGACCGTAGCAACGCCGCGGTAAAGAGAAAGAAGATAGTGGCCGTCGCTGACTAGATCGAAAGAAAGAAGCCCGAAATCAGACCGAAGAAGATCGTTATCAGAAAGAAATCAGGCTGATAAAAGATCGTTATCAGAAAGAAAGAAAGAAAGAAAGAAAGAAAGAAGAGTGCATGAAGAATTCGATCGGTGTGATCACGGTAGGGTTCTACGTGAGCAAAAGAATCTGTGTGATTCATTGATCGACGAGAACATGTTCTGTGTGAACAAAAGGGGAGCCAGGGAGTTGTTTTTTTCTTTTAAAAGTTAAGCAGGTGAAGAAATGTTAGGATAACTGGAACGAAGTGGGTTTGAAGTTTCAAAATTCAATTTTATATTTTAATATTAAAGTCACAGATTGAATATAAATGAAAAAGGCTGCTATGAGATTGGTTTTGGAGCTGAATTAGTGTCAAGTTAAAGCCGACACTTGTAGAGAACAGGTGCAGCATTGGCAAGAGAAAAGATTCCACAAGAGCAAGAAGCAAGATCACATTTCGAGTCGAAATGTGAACCAATTAAAGCAAGAATAGCAAGAATGAAACAATAAGAGAAAGAGCAAGATAAAAGTTCGAATCAAGAAAGCAAGAATGGATTTGAATCGAAGCAAGATAGAAGAAAGTTTAGCAAGAAAACCGATTACGGTTACAGCAAGAAAGGCAAGAACGGACACAAGGATGGAAGAAGTAAGTATGAAGAACCGACATCAAGATTAAGGGGTGAATGTAGGTTAATCTTGGTGGGTCAAGTCGGGTGAGATTCGGGTCACAGATACGGGTAAGAAATGGGTTCAAATGGGTTGCAGAATTTAGTATTTAGTCACATGGTTGTTTATATTTTGAATGAGTCTAGGTAGTGGAGTATATGTAGCAAGTTTTTAGGGTGTAGTTGGTCAATAAAAACGTGGGCAGTATGCATGGACTTGAGTCTATTTAATGTAAACTTTTGCAATGAATGAAAGTATGTGTTTTTGAAGCAACAAAGTTTCATCTTCATGAGTTTGTTCTTTTGAGTGATTATTGCTTAAAACCCAACACCAGCATCCCATCTTGGAAAAAAACAAAATCTGCATGGTAGATCCATCTTAACATTTATTCATAAAGAAATAATATGTACGTACTATATCATATCGTATCGTATCATATCATATCAAAATAAATCACAGCATGAAAGCTACCACTCCAGGAGTAGACTCAAGGACAACATCTAGATCATCATTCCTGGTGCACACCAATATCGGCCCTGGGAATTCTATGGGAATTGGTTCGCCGGTATTCAGCACCAAATCCTGGCCTGTGCCCATTTCTTTTAGCGCTTTACCGAGACTGATGTCACCGCCTACAACGATTGAGGGTATACTTTTGTGGGAATACCAACCATGGAAGTTATTGTTGTATAATTTGATTTTGGTTTTGATGATGGTAGTTTGATATTCAGATTACCAAGTGACTTAAGTTTAGTGCAGTGGTAGAAAGTGGATGAGAGTGAAGTAGCTGTTATGTTCGCCATTGTTGGTGAAGGGATGGTGCGATGGACGCCATGTTTGGGATATGTTTCGTGTGTAATTATACATATAATTGCTCACGTGCATGAATAACCAGATTTTCATGATGAGGATTACGGACCTACTCTATAAAAACGAGTGGCTCTCATATGTAATATTTAAATATATAATTACTAACACAATAACCCGATTTTATTGATGATTATAGGTTAGTGGAGTGGTACAAATTGGAAGTCTGGTGGACATGTTTGGGATTTGTTTCGTCTGTTTTTATGTGTGGATGGAGATAAGGCTGGGAGAGCCACTCGTTTTTATTACTTGTTTTCCTCATGTTGTCCAAAAATATATTTATTATCATAAAAATCATCATAATATCGTACATGAATGATCATCCATATAATCTCATCCACATAAACTCATTAACACGTGAGTTTACCCATGCACCTTTCATAGTATAACCTTATCCGTATGACTTCAATCACATAATCTTACCTAATTAACAAAATCTCACAATCAACTAGCATAGCGTGACACCCTGCATGCAATCACATACTACTGTTTACAAGTATGGATTTACATTACTTAGCCATTCGACTACATGGACATATAAATCACACATGGATTCATAACCTTGCATGCTCAATCATCAACCTCTTTAAACATGATATCATAACATTAGCGAAACATATATCATGTAATGCAACTATTCCTATGTACACATAACGCTTGACCATACCCCATTCACAACCACTTTCACCTAATGCATATAAAGATCACACACTTGCCATTGTCACATATAAAAACAAATTTACCACCCATAAAATGTCGAAATATTTTTTCTTTTAAATAAAAAAGACTCTTCATTTAACTTGTACAAATCAACCCTAAAGGCTCCAAAAAAATCATCTTTAGGGTTCAACCGTTTTATATTTGTTACCCTTCAAAACCTTCATGTTCCTTGAACGCGAATTAGCCCAAAATATTTAAAACACGTAAAAAGGGACATATAGAACTCACTTAGGGGGGTAGGGGTGGTCATCACCCATTACGCATCACTCACTCACAACTTCCAATCAAGTTCCGCCATGTCATCAAGCATTATTCCATCACTCACAACATTTTTTAGTGAAAATGGTCATCACTCACCACCACACCCAACAATTTTTCCCTCAACCAACAATTTCCCTCACTACCCATACCCCATCACGCGTAAAAAAAATAACGCGTTCTACAATTTTTTGCCCATCACGTGCTAGTGGCAGTGGTGTTTTGATGTTTTCCACGAGTGATAAAATCCCATCACGTGCTATTCCCTCACCACACCGGGTCCCCTTATATTAATCTCTAGCTTTCCGCTCTTTCATTTGGACATGAAAAGTCCAGATAGCATCATTATTGTAGTACCGTTGCCTTCAGTTGTCGCCTCTACCAATGCTTGTTGCTTTGGTTGTTGAGTATGCTCCATCACCACACCTTGGCAGCCCTTGTACGCCCCTCAACAATCCTTGGCAGCCATTGTACACCGCTTAACAGTCTGATTGCATCACTACTTCTTCACCACCTTTCCTTTCGCATCTCTCTCTGCTAGATGTCACACCATCATCGTGCAACACTGCCTGTGGTTGCCTTGCGCCATCACCACAACACCTAGTTGTGTGTCTATTTGAGCATCTAAATCCTAGTGTTCCTTGATTCGTAGCCTACCTGATCGCACACACGATCTCTTTCTTGCTTTGGTTTAGGTGACTACCATCTACAACCCGTCTCTAGTCCCCCAACAATGTATAGCCACACAATTGTAGTCACCCAACACCTCTCCATTGTCAATTAACACTATCTCTAGCCATCCCGACAACCTCCGACCTCCATCCCTCTTCAATTCAGCTATATTTCTCTTTAATTAAGTTCTCAACTCTCTCTCTCTCTCTTTTTGGTTTTTGTTAATACCTTCAAATAAAGGAGATGGTAAATGATGATAGGTGGTGACGGTGACTCGATGTTCGTGGTGACGGTGGGTGGTGACGGTGGTGGGGGTTTCGGAGGTGGGTGGTGGCGTTGGAGAATGGGGAGTGGTGACGGTGGTGGTTAGTGATGGTCGGTGGTGGTGGCGGGTAGTGGTAGTGGTCGTTGGTGATGGGAGAGCGAGGGTGGCGATGGTGGTAGCTGGTGGCGACGCCGACAGGTGGTGGCGGCGACAACGCGGTGGCAACGGTGTTCGGCGGTGGAGGGTGGTGCTGGTGACAGTGGCGGGTGGTGGCGGCGGGTTGTGGTGGTGATGAAGGGTAAGAGGGGGAAAGTAATGACAAAAAAGAATAAAGGTCTGTTTGGTATGAGGTAATGGAATGAATGTGGGAATGGAATGGATGAGATAATAAATAGACAAAGGAATGAAATGAATCATTACTATTTCATGGTCTTGTTTGGTTACCATGTGAGAATGGAATGAATCATTACATTGTGTTGTGTAGTAGGCATGAAAAGTGTCAGTGCACTTTTGTGTCTATAGCTTGTTCTTGATTGTGTCTGTAATCGTACGTTCTTTGTGTATCGAGTCTGTATAGTTTTGGTCGGGTCGACCAAGTCGAGATATCCTCCTATCTTGACTTGGTACGACGATTACTTTGTGTGTGTTGTAAAACAGCTGCAAGTGTGCAGCCTGTTATTTGGTGTTTTGTTCTTGCTGTATGTTATTAACTGTAAGTTCTATCTGTTTGCAGGCAACCCACTAAGAACCTACTTCTTCGTGGGAATACCTTTACACGAAGGATATGTTTTGCAACTAGTAATGGTCACGAAGAACCCTTCTTTATGACCCTTGGTTGTTCGTTGTTTGAGTCCATGAAGAACTCTTTCTTCGTGGGCTTTGCTGTCTTTCGTGGCCCAGTAACATCCTTCGTGATGTTACTGGGTGTTGCCTTATAAATAGACACTTATGGTTTCCAGTTTCAGTAAGAGCGCACTGTGAGTATTGTATGAACATTGTGTGTATGTGTTTGTACTGGTTCTCTTCATTTAATCAAGATAGTGAATCTTTGGTTACTTTGTGTGTTCTACAATTTGCTTTAATTTGCATATACACTTGGATTCCGTACTCGTGTTTGTGTTAACGACAAGGAAGTAGGTTCATATTGATCCTCCAAGAGGGACCTACAAGTGACATCAGAGCTTTGGCTCTCTTCCTTGTTAAAACCAAGCACATTGTTGTGTTTTGAGCAAGTTTTTGAAGCTTCTTGGAAGTGTACTTGTGTGACACTCGGCAAAATACCGGTAATTCCGTACAACCTAAACAACTGTTACAATATATTTTTACGCGTTTTCCGACTTGAATTTATTTAATTAAGTCCTGAATGTCTAGGATTCATAAAATTATAGCTTAGTATGATAACAAATCCGTCACAATTGAAAACGAATAAAACAATGCCCTAGACAGGCGGCATAAATGCGGACAAGCGATACCTGTCAGTACGTATCGCATTACAGTCTGACATGGCAAAAAAACGAGACATAATACATGTTTGCGTGAATATTCTATGAAAACGTCGTCTAAAAATAACATGTACCTTATACTTTTTAGAAAATTCTATTTAAACCTCAAATTGTCCAAGTCCGAAGAAAAGTGTAATAATCCTGCGGGAGTATACATCATTCCGCATAACAAAATAGTAACTATCCGAAAAAACAAAACATAAATATTTTTTGTTACAAATAATATATCGAGTATTAAAAACGACACAAAACCCGCATTTAAATCTTATTCGTAAAGTTGCACAACTACTTCACTAAACTGTCCGACAACAAAGCCGGTACAAGTACTGTGTCAGAAATAATAAATTTATTAGTCCGAAGAGTTGGATTAATAAATTGGGTGATAAAACATGTGCAAAGAACTATTGTACAAATAAATTTATATAAGTAACGCACAATACCAGTATTTAAACCGGGACAAGACCTGAACCGAATTTATCAACCGAACAACGAATCAATAATTTTAGTGGGTTAGTTTGACATATTATAACATTACTTTAGAATATTGGATCCTCAAACTTTATAAAAACTAATATATATAAAAACACCCAAGTTCATAAAGTTTATAAAATATATCAATATTTTTATAAAAAAATTTAATATAACCAAACCACCACCATGTGGGCCCCATAAGCCCCATGTTTGTAAAATGGCAAGTGGTTTAGTGGATGTCTACCACTTTATTCAAAATAATTTTGGGTAATAGATGAATTCCATTATACAAACAAAACTTTTACAACTTTCACATTTCAACAAAACTCAAAACACCCACTTCCGTTCTCTCCTTAAATCGGCCAACACCTAGCACCACAATCTTCAACTATTCAAAAATTCAAACCTAACCATTTCAAGCTTGCATGGATGAATCAAGGCATGTGTGAGGCTTGAAGGTACACTTGAAGCATTGTAACAACACTTGGAACTCTTGGATCTTCATATCTTCATCTTGTTCATCTTGTTAGCAAGTTAGTAAGCTCCATAACTAGTACCTACTTTCTTATGATTTTGATTAAACCCCATGTACAAGTTCATCTTGAATCATACTTTAAAAACCCACTTGAAAAACACTAATAAAACTAAAATCATTAAAATAATCATATGATTTTCTTGATAAATTTTTGATGAACTTGGAGTAGTTTTATGGTAATAGATATGAATCTTGCATCTTCATGTTCAAAAATGTGATCTAAACACATGCATGTTTAGATCTAGCAAGATTCACCAAAAAAATATTATGAACATGGAATTTTGCACTTAAAATGGTCACATGCATCATTTAAAACATGGATGATTATTTGAAACTCATGAACTTGAAATTTTGTTGACGTGTGTAAATAAAGTTTCCATTTTTGGAAAAATCATGAGTATGAACTTGTTCTTGGAAGTGTTATGAACACACATTCCTACTTAAAATGATTTCATTAGTCACTTTAAGTATGGATTTTTATGTAAAACAATGACCTACAAATTTTTGATGAAATGCATAAATAAAGTTTCATTTTTAGGAAAGTTTGAGGCTACAACAAGTTCATGACACTTGTGTTGTCAAGTTAGGATGATCCTTGATACTTGATGATGTTTTGAGTTGAAAATGATATAAAAATATGTTTGTTTAAACCCTAGAAAAGTCCATAGTTTATGGAAACTATGGCAAGATTTTTATAAAATTGTTATTAACAAAGTGTGTTAAACAAAAGGTTTAATGATTAGAAACGAATTGGAATTTTAAACATGACTAAACGGATTTTTGGGTAAGAAGGTGTAAGTTCAAATTATATAAAGATATCCTAAGCTAATAATGGGAAAGTATATATTTTTAGATAAAATATATACTACAAAGATTCATCAAGTGTCATGTGTATACTTTGTGTATATATTATGTATTTAGACCAAGTAGGGACTAATACAATATATATATATATATATATATATATATATATATATATATATATATATATATATATATATATATATATTGGAAACGCTTGAAAAACAAAAATTATAAAAATGGAAGTGTCCATCCTTGGACACATATAAACAAATCGGACAATTCGGACACTTTGGACAATTCAGACAAAAATAAAATATATACGGCACGGACGAAATAGACGACATAAACGAGACGTGCAGCACGAAATGAATCGGACGACACTAACAAACCAAAATCATACATAATCATGTGTACTTTTGTTTTTCCAAAATCATAAATGAACAAAATCAAAATCATACACGAACAAAACCAAAATCATAAATGAATTGGACAATTCATTTCACTTACGGCCAATCTAACTAAACATACAGAATTACGAAAATATCTACAACCATATAAGCGTTTGATTAACTTTTGCTTAAATCATGTGTACTTTTGTTTTTCCACAGTTTAACGTGTTATATTTGTCATTTCAACATGCTTTTTTTTACGTATTTGCTAAAGGAAGCCTTAGACGACAATAACCGAATATTTTCCCTTTTTGGAATTATTAGAGTACACTTATTTGCTACTTTGATAAGATATAATAAGGTTTTCTTGTGTAAAAACAATTTACTAAATAAAGTTCAGTTCCTTTAAAACACGTGTGTGCCAAGGACATGGGTCTTCTTTCCCTTGGGCGATTGCCTTCTCAGAGAGGGAATAGAACCACACGTTCCTCCATTCAAACTGCAAGATTCATTACCACATGACTGGTCAGATTCAATTAACTAACTAACTAACTTCAAAAAAACTTACATCTTCCACTATAGTTGGGATATGAGGAACTACTTGAGCATACGCTAGTAATCTATTTTCAACTCCACCTTCAACATCAATGCCTGTCTCTAAGTACACTACTTCACGTAGCTCACGCATGAGCTTAGCTACCTGAAACGTACGAATGACTAGTCAACTTCTCATAATTTTATGTATAAGAGCATTCACATCCCTATCTCTACAATAGGAATAAAAATATGGATTTCACTTACATAGATTCTACATCTCATTCTTTATTTTACTCTCCATCTCTAAAATAGACAGAATAATTTCAACTCTCCATATATAGGGTAACTATTTATGACTTTCTATATCTGAGCGTGTAGGAAAGAAAAATAAGATCAAAATAAGTGTTTGTAAGGAAAGATATAAATAAAAATTAAGAATGGGATGTGTGATTTTTTAATACAAACAAAATTTGAAGAAAATGATGTTTTTTAGTTTAAGTATATAGATAGAGGTGAAGAAAGGGATGTGAGTGGTCTAAGATAAATTGAGTCTAGTTGCTCCTCCTCTAAACAAATTATTTAAGCATACAAACTTAATATTCAATATAACGTAACCAATGGTAAATCCAAGATTTTTATTCAAGGGGGCACAGAGGAACATGAAAAAAAAATAACTTAATATAAGTTGTAAACAATACACATCATTATAAAACATATTACAATTGTTCTCTATGTGATTAATTTTTCTGAAAACGATCAAGTAAAGCTGCATTTGTATCACTTGAAGCGACTTCTTTTTCTACGTTACAAATTACAGAAGCATTCATAAATGTTGACAATTTTCATTGCTCAAAATTGGGTAATATGAAGTTGGCGTTGGATTGCAGCTTTAAAATGAAATACAAAGATATTGTACTAGAATGATATTGGGTTGCAATAAGAAATTAAAGGCACTCATTGGCTTTTCATACTTTTGGTTTACTGGCGCCAGAGGCTGTGCACCTTCTTAGTCGATTTTAAAGGGTCATGCATAGTAATGTTATGACCCCAGATCTATAGACGTAGTTTTTAAAAGGCTTAGTTTTGCTATTCAAAAAGGGGTAGCGGCGCAGCTTGTTATCCGTTTACCATATATCTCGATGTAAATTCTTAAATATTATATGGAGACCATATAAATGATAATAAACTGATAATTTCCTCGATGGCAAAGAACAAAAAAAACATTTAAATAAAATCAGCTTTTTTAACTTTAAACTAACCAAGTTTTCAATACTCCTAGTCTCCTATACCTATTTGCGTCTTAAAGGATTTGAATCTCCACCTTTTAAATCAAATTAGTTACTAAGCATCAAATTAGTTACCAAGCATCAATACTCCTATACCTATTTGCATCTTACAGATCAAATTAGTTACTGGGCATCAAAAGAGCTTTTATCGATCTGAATGGTGGAGTTAATTAAATCATATTGCACATTGAGGTGATTTGGTAAACTTGGTGATGGGCTCAGGTGAGATGTATCATTGTATTGTAACAAAAGAAAGACATTCAAATGGGCTGAAGTTTTAGAGGGATGCAATCTTGAAGGGGCCATTTAAAGGTTTAAAAAAGACGTGAGGGGGTACCATTTTCTTGCAATTCTTTTTTTTTTTTTTTCTGACTCGTCTTAGTATTATTAATAAGAGTGCATAGAAGTTGAGATGCTAGATATAACAAAATTATATGATGGTAATATCAAAACAAGGATAAAAAGTATTATTATTTACCTCCCAAGTATCCTTGAGTATATCGCCCAGAGTGAATCCAGGATAACGAGCCCCAGCAAGCATGAATGCCGATACCCATATGAGTCTCCGAAACATGTGATCTTGAAAAGGTTCTTTCTCAATGATCTGGTTTCCATGTTTTCACAACACACTTACAATTACTTTACAAAAAAAAATCTATCATTCAAGTCATAACTTACATAATAAATGGTCCAAGTAACTTACTATATATGGACGTACATTGAATGATTATGAATTGGATATAAAAATTAATGAAATTTAAAATAATGCTGTCGAGTCATATTCATTCATTTAGGTTAAAAAAAAATTCAAGTGGAAATTCATAACTAAAGAAGATAAGTGTAGTTTCACAAATGATCAAGATCCATGATTGAAGAAGATGAGACTAAAATGTGGTCATGAATCACCTTGCAAGAAAGACCTCCAGCATGTAACCTAGAAGCCACAGCAGGAGCCCATCTGCCAAAAGCCGCGGTTAATCCATCCGGATTCATATCGGTTATACTATCCAGAGGTGGTTCGCCAGGCCTGGAAAGATCAAAATATGGCAAAACTTGGTTCGCATCGACTAGACCTTTACTTTCGAACCATGGTTCCAGCATCCCGTCTTGGAAAAAAACCAAATCTGCATGTAGATTCATCTTAATATTCAAGAATATCTAGTACTACCATATCATATAATATCAATATTTAAACCATGAAAGCTACCGCTCCAACGGGACTGAGGAGTACACTCAAGGACATCATCTAGATCGTCATTCCTGGTGCACACCAATATCGGCCCTGGGAAATCTATGGGAATTGGTTCGCCCGTTTTCAGCACCAAATCCTGGCCCGTGCCCATTTCTTTTAGCACTTTAACGAGACTGATGTCACCGCCTATGATGATTGAGGGTATTACTTTTGTGGGAACACCAACCATGGAAGTTATTGTTGTATAATTTGATTTTGGTTTTGATGATGGTAATTTGATATTCAGATTACCAAGTGAGTTAAGTTTAGTGCAGTGGTAGAAAGTGGACGAGAGTGAAGAAGCTGTTATGTTCGCCATTGTCGGTGAGGGGATATGGTGCAATGGACGCCATGTTTGGGATTTGTTTCGTGTGTTATATTTTTTTTGGACGTATAATGTATATATGTATGGGCCATATATATATGGTGGGTTATCCGGGGCAAAAGCGAAAATGCACTAATTTTAACGTTATTTTACTAATTTCGTAAAAGTAACGTTAAAAGCAGCGGGCGATTAATCATGCATCATATGGTGGCGTTGATAGCTGAAAGACAAAAGGGTACATGTAGTAATCGTCTTTGTCCCGATTGCTGAGTCTTATGTGCCTTATGTTCAAGGCTTGATGGAAAACAACTATCGACTCAGGAAGTAGTTTCTCTATTCCTACGGGTAGAGGTAAGGTTGTCTACATCTTACCATCCTCAGACTCTACCTTAGCTTTGCTATTGGTGAGAACTACTCACACAACAACATTCATTTTATTTATGATTATGAAGTTTAGGTTTATAGGAGTGGTACAAATTGGATGTGCTAGCGGACATGTTTGGGATTTGTTTCGTGTGTTTTTTTGTGTGGATGGAGATAAGGTGGGGAGAGCGCCACTTGTCTTTATTACTCGTTTTTATCATGTTGTCCAAATGATAAAATGTGTATCAACCATTTAGAAAATGTATAACGTACTGATAATGCCCATTTAAACGTTCATTTCATTAATTACTTTTCATTTTTTATCCTCTTAGGGCAATATTCTAGAAATGTCTCTCCCCCTTCATGTCCTTATAATGCCAAGGAGACGGTGTTGAAGGCATTATCAAATATTTTAACACTCCTATAATGCCATTACGCATGACGTTAAGGGTTAATTACATCACTCTTTCGTGTCTATTCCAATGTACATGTTCTCTACTGAAACAAGTGTGTCATCTTCCTCAACTTTAAAAATCGACATGATAGTAAATTACATAACATATTTTTAACCTTGCAATCAACAAAATGTTGGTTTTGTGAAATTCTTGATAGTTAAAATGCTGATTACGTGAAAACAAAGTGTTGATTCTGTGAAAACAAAATGTTGGTCCTTTTTTATTTCATAGTTAAATTCTTGATAATCAATGAATAATGGTTATGGTGAAAAACAAAATGTTGGTTCTAATGATTATGGTGAAAAACAAAACGTTGTTTCATATGTCTAAAATCTTTTAGAATGATTATGACTATTTTGAAATACTAGTTTTAGCTGTTGCAACGTCTAGACTTGAACGACTTTTTTCTTCAAGTCGTAATATATATTATGTGTTTTTAAATTTCTAATAACAGTTTTTCTAACTACTGTATGGTATTTTTATTATGTCAACTTTGCTCCATCCGAACTATTGAACTAGCCCAAAAAAATTTATATCCAATCCTATGAAATTTGAGCATTTAAAAATAGTGGACCCACTAGAAAAAAAATCTCGTACCCATTACCAGCTAACAGACATGTTTGGAATTTGTTTTGTGTTTTTTTTTGTGTGGATGGAGATAAGGTAGAGAGAGCCACTCGTTTTATTACTCGTTTTTATCATGTTGTCCAAATAATATTTTTTTTAACGACTAAGTGCTTTCCACATGTAAACCCACCCTTTAGGAGCTATGTCCAAAGGCCGACTACTCGACCACCGCTAGAAAGCGTAGCACACCTCGGATGCACAGAAACCCCGTGAATTAGGTAAAACTGCGCCCCCCTTGGACTCGAACCTGGGTAAAACCCCAGGCCAAGCCTTCACCAAGATGGGAACAAGAGGACCCAATATCTTAATTATCATATAACTAATATCATCATAATATCGTATGAATTCATCCACATGAATTTATTTATTTATTTATATAGGCTAGGTTATACTTATACAAACCCGATTCATATAATCTCATCCACATATAATCATTAACACGTCCCTTGCAAATTATAAACTTATCCATACGGATTTATTCACATAATCTTATCTAATAACAAAATTTCACAAGCCACTAGCACAAAGAACTTTAATCATATCTTCTATGCCAGTGACACGGATCTAGAATAAAAGTTTCGGGGTATCCTAAAAAAAAAATTTGGACCTAGGGGTAAAATATTTTCTCAGAGAAATCCGCTACATAAAACAGAGAAGTAGAAGAAAATGTTTGCACTAATATCGTACTTCGCCAAACAAACAGTGGCGAACCAACTGGATTTTTTTTCTTATGGGTTCACCTTTTTAGATGATCTAGTTTCTCACAAGAAATCTCAAAAAATTTCGAGGTCCGACCGTAACATAATCAAAGAAGAAAAAAGACTCATTCTCGAAACCCTAGACCCAATAAAAATCCCCATCAAAACTCCTAGCGTCATGTAATACAACTATACAAGCACTATTGTATGCATACAATTTGAGCTATAGTTAACCATGGATCTCATGCCTTTAAAGTCTAAACCATAGTACATGACTACAAACTCCTCAATAATCCTAGCGTCCCACTACTGTATGCAGACAATTTGAGTAATAGTTAGCCATGGATCCCATGCCTCTAAAGTCTAAACCATAGAACATGACTGATAGCTAAACTACTCCTCACAACAAATAAGAAGTGACCCTTAACTGGTGAGGTATGCCCCTCTGTGCCTTTTTGCGCCTTGAGAAAGACAAAAAAGTGATCATTATGAGAGGTGAACCAAGGACCTCTTGAATATGATACAATGCCTTAGCCGTTGGATCAATCTTCAATTTGTTTATGGGCTTACCTTATATTTTATTAATGGGTTGATTCCATATTTTTTATATGATTTTTATCAAAAATTTCGAAACTAAATGGTTCACCACAAAGTTGAGTGATAGCCCGGGCTACCCCTGATTCTATGCTAAATTTGCCTCTCATGTATGCAATCGCATACTACCATTTCTATATACACATATGAGTTTACATTATTTAGACATACCCCCACCCAAACCATGTTCGACTACATTAACATATAATCACACATGGATTCATAACCTTGAATGCTCAATCATCAACCTCCTCAAACATGGTATCATAACACTCTCCACACTAGCAAAACATATATCATGCAATCACTCATAAATCATAATGCTTGACCCTACCCCATTCACAAACCACATTCACTTAACGCATATAAAGTCACACAATTGCCATTGTCACATACATAAATTACTATCCATAAAAAATAAAAATATGTTTTTTTTTTTCAAATAAAAATACTCTTCATTTAACTTGTACAAATCATCCGTAAAGGCTCAAAAAAATCATCTTTTGGGTTTCACTCGTTAAACGTTTGTTATCGTTCAAAACCTTCATACTACTTGAACGTGAGTCAGCCCAAAATATTTAAAACACTTAAATGGGACACATAAAACTCACCTAGATTGATCTCTAGCTTCCCACTCTATCATTTGGACCTCATGAATAGTCCAGATAACATCATTGTTATTGTGTTATTTCCTTTAGTAGCTGCCTCTACCAACACTAGTTGCTTTGGTTGTTGACTGTAAACCATCACCACACCTTGACAACCCTTGTTCACCCCTCAACAGTCTGATCGCACCACTCTTCACCACCTTTCTCTCGCGTGTCTCTCTAGCTAGATGCCACACCATCATTGTGCAACACTGCCTGTCATTGCCTTGCACCACCACCACAAAACCTTGTTGTGTCTTTATTAGACCACCAAAATCATAGTGTTCCTTGATTCATAGCCTACCTGATTGCACGCACGATCTTTTTCATGCTTCAGTTTAGCTGGCCGTCAACCAAAGACCACCACCTATGGCTCATCTTTTGGTCATCCAACAACGTGGCCAAAACACAATTGTTGGTCACCCAACGCCTCTCAGTTGTCACTAAACACTATCGTTTGGCATCCCGATAACCTCTTGCCTCCATCCCTCTTCCATCCAGCTATCTTCTATTTAATAAAGCTTTCATCTCTCTCTTGATTTTGTAAATAGCGTCAAATGGGGGAAATGTTGAATAGGTGATCCCTTCCTACTAAAGTGTTAGTTATTCGCCAACTTAGTATCTAAGTTAATCCACTCAAATTTCTAATTCCAATCCATGCAAAAAAAAATTGAGACCTGTAAATCTGTAATTGATAAGATCTTAAGATTCTCCAACCGAATATGGGTTCATAGTTTTAGCGGAATGTAACATTTGACACTATTGAGACCTGTAAATCTGTAATTGATAAGATCTTAAGATTCGCCAACCGAATATGGGTTCATAGTTTTAGCGGAATGTAACATTTGATACTATTGGAAGCCTATAACTCTATAAACATAATACAACCTAGTATGGATTAATGTAGAGCATTAGAAGCCATCTGGCTACCTACAACCTAAGTAGTTAATGCGGTAAAATATTTGAGATATCTATTATCGCAGTTGGATATTGGTGGGATATCCGTAATTTCAATATCATGCTAAAATAATGTATATATATATATATATATATATATATGGGAGGGTTTAAATGAGAACGCTAAATATTGCGAGAATCGTGAGAACGAATGAAAAAACCACAAAAACTTGGTTGAAAACAATTCAAATTTTAAATTTATTTTTACACTTATCATTATTATTCTTCGAATACACTGTTAGAAATTTAATTTACACGTTTAAATTTACGTGAATTCGTAAATAAATTTTTTACACATGTGTAAGTTTGTCATTTACACATGTGTAAATTTGTTATATTTACACATGTGTAAAAAATCTAATAAGAGTGATATTGAGGGAAAAAATTAATTATTTGATGTAAATTTTTATTTTGATGTTGTATTTTAATTACAATGAGGTTTATATTAAAAAATTGGTTTTGATTGGTTTTCTCATTCGTTCTCATGGTTCTCGCAACATTTAGCGTTCTCAAGATAACCCTCCCATATATATATACATATATATATATATATATATATATATATATATATATAGGGATCGGTTCAAGAGAGAACCAAGCCGAGTTGCGAGAACCGCGAGAACCACTCTCCACCAATAAGATAATGACAACCAAAAGGGTATTATAGTCATTTAATCAAAACCATCAAATCATCTCTCTCCTCATTAAAGTCACTTTTAAAGTCTTTTCAATTTCTCTCTCCTCTTTTTATTATTTTGTAAAAAAAATTATAAAAAACTTTTTTTTTAAAAACGGTGCGAAAAAACGGGTGAAAAAACGGGCGTAAAAACGAAACGTAAAAACCGGCGTAAAAAAAGTTTAAAATGCACGCGTAAAAACCGGCATAAAAAAGTTTTAAAATGCACGCGTAAAAACCGGCATAAAAAGTTTTTAAACCGGCGCGTAAAAAAATTTATGACCTGCGCGTAAATAAAGTTTAAAATGCACGCGTAAAACCCCGCATAAAAAAAGTTTTATACCGGCTTGTAAAAAAAGTTTAAAACTGCCCAAAAAAAAATTTAAATCGGCGCGTAAAAAAGTTTCTATACGGGCGTGTAAAAAAGTTTAAACTCGCGCGTAAAAAAAGTTTCAAACCGCGCGTAAAAAAAGATTTAAACCGGCGCGTAAAAAAGTGTAAACCGGCTCGTAAAAAAAGTTTTAAACCGGCGCGTAAAAAAGTTTAAAAAAACCGCGCGTAAAAAAAGTTTCTATATCGGCGTGTAAAAAAAGTTTAAACCCGCGCGTAAAAAAAAGTTTTAAACCGGGGCGTAAAAAAGTTTTTTAAACCGGCGCGTAAAAAAAGTTTTTTAAACTTTTCCAAGACTCTCGTCCCCGCCTATGATGATTGAGGGTATTACTTTTATGGCACCGGCCGCCATGGAAATTATTGTTCTAGATTTTGATTTGGATGATGGAAGTTTCACATTGAGATTACAATAAGGTTTGGTGCGGTGATACAAAATGGATGAGAGTAAAGTAGTTGTTAGGTTTGCCATGTTTGGACACCATATTTGGGAATTGTTTTGTATGTTATATGCATATAATTACTCACATCCTATAAAAACCCGATATGTCGATATGATCATGATAAGGATTATGGACATACTCCATATTAACGAGTGGTTCTCATCATGATTAAGAAGAGAATTAGGTTTAGTGTAGTTATACAAAATGAAATATCATATTGTCCATAAAATCATGTTTGAGATTTGATTTTGTTGTTGTTTTTCTCTGGGACATAAGCCGGGAGAGCCACTCGTATTTGTTCCTCTTTTTTATCATGGTGTCCATAAATATCTTCATTATTGTCCATAAATACATAAATATCAACATAGTATTGAGTGTGGGGAGGGTGTTGTGGCAAAATATTATTTCTTTTTATGCATAAAGTTATTTAAAAACTAAAATTTATAAACTTTAAAACCTAATAACCTTCTTTCACCAACACTAACCCTAATAATAACCCACTAACCTTAACCTTTTTATATTAAGCCATGACCCATCTAAACTCATTTATCATATACCCATGGAAACTAATTTGGCCCAATTTAAAATTTAATATTTTAAACCCAATTAAAATAAAAAATAACTAATTAACTAGCGTGACAATTTAAAAGGACACTTGCAAACTGCAAATTACAATCATAGAGGATTCAAGTTCTACTGGTCTAGGTTATTCGGTCATCTTATTCAATCAAAGTATCATATAATTATTAGGGTGATGGGAGTAAGGACGATTCGTTCAGTCGACCACAATTCACGTTGTAAGGACGTTTCTACGAGTTGTGAGAACTTAGAGAACTCGGCTTTCCTGTGCGAGTTTTGCCCCATTTTCTTCATACCCTAGATTAAAATGTTACAAAAAGACGGTTGTAAAATAAATTCTGAAGTGGTGTTTTTAACCCCGTACAGTTGCTGTAAAAAAAACTGATGACATTAGCTTTTTTTGTAAATGAAAAAAAGACTGTTTTTTCTAGGTTTTTCTTTTGTAAAAGTTGATTTTTTAGGATCTTTGGTCAAAAAACAAATTTGAAAAAACCTTTCGTAAGGCCGAGTTGTCTAATTTCTCACAACTCGTGTAAGTTTTCATTTTACCTCAATCTTATATATATTTTTTAAATGATAACTCCTCCGAGTTGCAAGAGCAAGAACTGCAAGAACTCCTACTTCCTGCGTCAATTTTTCAACCAAATTTTTCAGAAAGGTAGAGTATGATCTAATTAAGACATCTGTAAAAATAAAAAAAAAATTACGAGCGAGTTTTTTTCTCAAACGGTAACTATACTTACGGTTACATTCAATATAATAAATATGTCATTTGCCCATATCATTGTTCCACACATCCTTAGAAAATTTCTTAGCATTTATAAATATGTGAAATATAATTACATAAATAAATATTGAAAGTTACAAGAATCATTGAAGGGAATTAACTTGTTTGTATATACATGAAAATAGGATCTTATTTGAAATTAGTTTGGTAACTTGAATTGGCATTTTGAATTGATATAAAGCAACTTTATGACATTTTTATTAATTGTAACCCCGTCAAACTCCCCCTATTTGTTTGTCGTTTATATCGTTAATCAACTCACTATTTTATATGAAAAAGGACCTTGATTCTTGAATTCTCTTTAGACCACAAAAGGGTTGAATCTGCCCTTTTCACTCCGGTGTAGAAGATTTTCTTTGTGGGTCTAATGCATCAGTGATTGATTACGCGTGTCATCCCTTAGTTGTTGGAAATTAAAAAAAAAAAAGTCAGTTGGCAATTTTTGTATTGTCAAAACTTGAAGTTAATTTTGTTAATATCATGTGTCAAAATGGATATTTTTGCGATTTCCCTTTAGTTTTTCCAAAATGTAAAATGTTATATTTGTCATTTTTGTTGGAAATCATGTTTTCTTCAATATAATCAAACAATGAATTTAATAAAAAAAACTCACTGATTAAAATTGAGGATGCATAAACCATAAGCTATAACTCTTATATATACTAAACAAACTTTGATACCCAAGAAACATACTACAACGAGAATTAGGAAACAAAATAATAATAAAACTAAACTAACAAATATCCTAAGTATTCCTAATAAACCATTTAGTATCCCCCAACTTTTGATTATGACAAGGTGATTGGTTGACTGTCACACCCCGACCCGCAACGGAAAAGGTGATCGGGGCATGATTGGGTTATCATCAAAGCTCATGACATTTATTACAACGTTTCATATTTATTATTACAATTTAAAGGGAAACATACAATCATAATTACATCATGTTCTACACATCATTCTAGACTTCATTATTTTCTTCTAAGGCATTTCCTATGTTTTCCTTGCTTCATCCTGTTCACCTGTATCATGTGTAAAAATGGTTTTTTTTTTTGTTCAACAAGAAGTTGGCGAGTGAATCATATGAAAAACATTTAAATAAGTTTATTGAATTGATTATAAATAAAGTGCATAACCACATATGAGTAAATATAGATGTAAACTTATTCACAAGCACTTAATATTGAATAATGCACACACATACAGTAATAGATTGTTTTGAGGCACGCGTTGTTCAACTCGTCTCCCACGAGATGGGCCTAATGAATGAGTTTTGAGGCACGCGTTGTTCTACGAACTGATGGGCCTAATGAATGAGTTTTAAGGCACGCGTTGTTCAACTCGTCTTCCACGAGGAACTGATGGGCCTATCAAATAATTTGCATACAACTTGACAATATGTAATACATAACTACAAACAATATTTACATTCTAAGTTTAAATCATAATATGGTATGGCACGAGTTTAGATAAACGAATTAGTTTAAGTGACACATGATACACCCCAAAACGTGTAGTTAAAAAGGGGAGTTGTAAGATTCACTCACAGTGGGTGCGTTCGGTTGATGATGTTGAATGCGCACGAAGTTGGATTTAACCACGAGTGAAACTAACCTAGATAATAACATAATGGTTCGGTAAATAAGCGGGTTTTAGTAATCAATTTTAGTAGGATTATTGGATATATTTTTGTGAGTTTAAGGCTATTTTGTAACTTTAAAAATGTTTATTTTTAAGTATTTTTAATTTAAGTAAATAAATAAAAGTAATAAAAAAATGTTGATTTTTGACTGTTGACCATTGACTTGTTGACCGTTGACCGTTGACTTGTTGACCGGTTCGGTCGGTTATATGTGTGTGCTGGGTGAGACTCGAACCCGTGACCTCCCGTACGCGTGCACGCAGCTCTACCAACTGAGCTACGTGTCTAACCCGAAATATTTCTGTTTTTAATTATATTTATATACTAATTAAATTAATCCGAAAATCATTTATTTTAAAAAGGATTTAATGTATCGACTCGGTGCTCGCCACAGGTCTCGAACTCGGGACCTGTGGTTTAGTTTGGCACACAGTCCACCGCTGGACTGTGTGTCTAACTTGGTAAATAATCTGGTTTTTATTATACTTATATACAAACTAGATAAATTCATTTCTGTCCTTATATAAAAAGTTTGATAATTGCCAGAACCGGTGCGGTAGCCTGGACTCGAACCCGCGACGTATGATTTAAACTCGCACACAGTCCACCACTGGACTGTGTGTCTATCTTGGTTATTATTCCGGTTTTCATTAAAGTTAACATCTATTTGCAAGGGATCCGGTTCAGTTTTAAAAAAAGGAACATTTTTATTAAAGCGAGTGTGCGTGTGTCAAGGATCGAACTCGGGACGTATGCGTGTTTATTTGCACACAGTCCACCGCTGGACTGTGTGTCTAACCCGAGATATAACTTGATTTAAATTAAATATATATTCAAGCGAAAACTTCATCTTCTTCGCTAAACTTAACCCAGAACCAATGTCCGACTGTTTTGACAAATTAATCAATTTCTTTAGTAAGTTGTAATTAGCTACATATGAGATTAATAAAAACGAGAGAGATTAGGTGTAAGATATACCGAACAGAGATCCCCTATTTCGCCGGCGAGTTTCCGATGACAGCAGGTTATTCCGGCAACGTGTATCTTGCGGCAGAGGTTCTTCAAGAAGTTTGAGGTGAGTGTGGGTGGCTTCGGTATGAGCTCTAGATGTTCTGTTTTTAGAGTAAGGCACAGAGGTGAAGGGGTTCGGTTTTCTGGCGAGTTGCAGAAAGTTTCCGGCAAGTGAAATTACGTCGAGGATTTGTGTGATTGTGAGCGAAAAAGTTATCAGAAGCTTGTGGGTGTATTTATAGGGAAGAACATCGATGAATTTAGTCCGATTACCGTCTTGATTCGTCGGTCAATAATTTTTCCGGCGGTTATGACTGATGTCGCGGACTGGACATCGGTTATAACCGATGTTGAGGTTAATGCTTCGGTTAAATCAGAAGAAACCGTCAATTATCGGCGAAATCGTCGGGATTTCCGACGACTGCGATTGGGCGCGTCAGTTTGAATTCGAGATTGTGATATTTGAATTAATTGTTTCTAACAACAAGAAACAAGTGGCGGAGTGGTTGAGCGCGTGTGAGTTAATTCTTTGTTTATAACTGGTTGACCCGGGTTCGAAACCCGGCTTCAGCCTTTTATTTTTATTTCATTATTTTTAATACTTTTTCAAATATAACTTTTATATTCTAATATACTTATTAATTATGTATCGTTTAAAAATAATTTGAGCATTAAATACGCAACGAAATTTTTAACTGGTTGTTCGGTTAATAAACGAAGCGGGTTTGGTAAATCCGATTTTTTACGGATGTTACATTGACACCTGGCCAATACCCAAAAGTCACATTCAATGGGTATGGTTGGGCGTGGCTAAGGTGGCGTGGCCAAGCCACATCAGAACCTTTTTTTGTATATATATGTATATATATATATATATATATATATATATATATATATGATAGGTTCTAGAGTGAACAATGGTTAACATATGAACAAAATGAACAGATCTTGCCCTTCGTTTGTTAGATGGTCAAAATTAATGTTAATGACAAACTTGTAAATATTAAATTAAATATATGAAAGAAATGGGGTTGATAGGGGTACTCACGTAAATGTGTATTATTGGTAATTTTAGTATCCTATGGTAACTGAATATTGCATTTTTTTAAATATAACACAATCAAATCCCTTTAAACCAGGGATGTCAGTTATTAATTAAATATATGAGTACACAAGTGTACAGTCCGTTGTTCTTACAATGTACATTGTTGTGCATATGTGTATCGTACTCATGTACACAAGTGTACAGGTTGTGTTCGTACATTGTACACTGTTGTACATCTGTATATTGTACTCATGTACACCTGTGTATATAAACAATAAAATGCTGGAAAACAAAAAATGCATATGTTGTTCGTTTTTATTTAAAAAATTATAGCAATATCATCCTCAAATTAAAGAGAATAAAAAACTCGTTTTTATGGTGTATTCAAATAAAAAAAATATTAACGTATGAAAAGTTATAACTATTTAAAGATCATAGGGGGTAGTTAGTTTAATGTTAACAAAATATATAACTTCCTAATTTAAACTGATTAATTATCATCATATCCTTTACATCTAAAAAATGATCAATGGCTCAGATTGGTTCACACGGTTCACAACCAAAGATGTTGTTCACTCATGATCCTAACCCTGTATATATATATATATATAGCACTAAAACCATATATATATATATAACAATAAAAAACATACAAATAAAAACAATCAATCTTCCTTTAATCGTCGTCATCATCGGAGTCGAACCCAGGGATCGTTGAAACATGTTCCACCAAATTAGATCGAAGGTTGTGATGTATATCCCGTGACTTGATAACAAATTCGTTTACTGATTTCTCTTCGTCTGTAACGGTTACGTTCTCTACTTAACTAATATCGTCCTCATAGTAGGTAACGCCCGCTCTACCTTGTTTGTATATACATGAAAATAGGATCTTATTTGAAATTAGTTTGGTAACTTGAATTGGCATTTTGAATTGATATAAAGCAACTTTATGACATTTTTATTAATTGTAACCCCGTCAAACTCCCCCTATTTGTTTGTCGTTTATATCGTTAATCAACTCACTATTTTATATGAAAAAGGACCTTGATTCTTGAATTCTCTTTAGACCACAAAAGGGTTGAATCTGCCCTTTTTACTCCGGTGTAGAAGATTTTCTTTGTGGGTCTAATGCATCAGTGATTGATTACGCGTGTCATCCCTTAGTTGTTGGAAATTAAAAAAAAAGTCAGTTGGCAATTTTTGTATTGTCAAAACTTGAAGTTAATTTTGTTAATATCATGTGTCAAAATGGATATTTTTGCGATTTCCCTTTTGTTTTTTCCAAAATGTAAAATGTTATATTTGTCATTTTTGTTGGAAATCATGTTTTCTTCAATATAATCAAACAATGGATTTAATAAAAAAAACTCACCGATTAAAATTGAGGATACATAAACCATAAGCTATAACTCTTATATATACTAAACAAACTTTGATACCCAAGAAACATACTACAACGAGAATTAGGAAACAAAATAATAATAAAACTAAACTAACAAATATCCTAAGTATTCCTAATAAACCATTTAGTATCCCCCAACTTTTGATTATGACAAGATTATCCCACCAATCACCCTCTAATCTTGTCAAACATTTTCCGTCATATTAGAGTTGGTCCTTTGTCCTCATATCCACTAAGATTGGCTTCCTCCTTTCCTCCCACTTTGGACACTTCGATATGTAATGTTCGGGCTCATTGTGCTTGTAACACCTGGCGTTGATTTTGTCCCGTTGTACTCAACCATTTACTCGATCTCTCCCGGACCCTAGACCTCGATCTCGCCCAAGGATCCTCTCTATTCAAGTTTCCACAACCACAATGTTCACATTTATGCTCCTTTTCCTTTGCTTTTTCATCTAATTTTGTGAACAAAACTGGGTTTAGGTTACCAGATTGTGTCTCCTCCTCATCCTTGATCATTTCGGCATAAGCTTTAAGCCGGCCCAAGATATCATCATAGCCGATGGACTTCAAGTCCACAACCTGTTTTATTAAAGCCACCATATGAATGAACCGTTTCGGCAATCTGTTGAGGAACTTCTTAACTAACTTGGTTTATTTTATAAATGAGCCAAGCAAGGCGGCTTGAGAGGCATACCCGGAAAACTTATTAGCAAACTCATACTCGGCACTTGGATCCTTCACCTTCAAATTTTCAAAGTCTGTCATTAATGTTTAAAGTCTCGCCTCCCTGATCTGATATGCACCTAGATGGAGGGATTTTAAAACATCCCACGTCTCCTTTGCTATTTTGATATTTCCAACTTGCAAAATATGCTCTTCGAGTATAGTTTGAAACATGAGAGCGATTGCAATACTATTCTTCTTGGCATCCACATGCGTACCCAGTGCTATTTGCTCCCACACCCCATGAATACTAAAACCTCATACTCATAGCCCACATTGTGTAGTTTATTGAAGATAACACCAGACATTGAAGAGTCCTGGTATTGTTCTCTTTAAAAGTAACCAAACCTGATTAACCGGTTGAGTCATATTTGCTTGACGATAACAAGCCTCCTAAATTGATGAACCGCTCTGATACCAATTGTTAGAAATCAGGACTTCTTCAATATAATCAAACAATGGATTAACAAGGAAGAAACTCTTTGATTAAAATTAAGGTACATAAACCCTATATCATAACTCATATATATATATATATATATATATATATATATATACTAAACAAACCTTGATGCGCAAGAAACATATATACTAGAGTAGAACACAGGAAACCAAATAATAATTAAATTTAAAATAACATAAATCCTAAATATTCCTACTAGACTAAACTGAACCACTTAGCATCCTCCAACTTTTGAGTATGACAAGATTAGTCGCAACAATATCAACGTGTTAACATGTTTTTTTACATATTTGCTAAACTAAAAGCCTTGATGAAAATAAACAGAACATAACTGTGAACTTGTTAGAGTGAAATTATTATAAGCTACAATGATAAAGTGACAAAGAAAGGTTTAATTCATTCATGAATAGAAGTTCAAATGTGTGATTCTTACGTATATAACTAGCAGATTGGGTACACACAGTTTACTAAATTATATTTAGTTCTTTAAGAAAATCTGTGTGCAAACGCATCGGGTCTTTCTTCCCTTGGGCGATTGCCTTCTCTGTGAGCGAATAGAACCACCCGTTTCTCCATTTGAACTGCAAGATTCATTACCAAATGGCAGGTCAATCCCAGGTAACTCTCTAACTAACTAACTAACTGATTGACTTCAATATAACTTACATCCTCCACTGCTGTTGGGATATGGGAAACTGCTTTAGAAAAGGCTAATAATCTTCTTTCAAAATGAACTTCAGGCGCTATGCCTATCTCTTCGTAAGTTGGATAATACATCTCTCCCATGAGCCAAATCACCTGAAACGTGCGAATGACTAGTCAACTTTTCGTAATCTTGCTAAAGATGGCAACCTGATATATCTGCGGGTTGATTCAAAATGGGTGGTATTATGAATTGGCAGAGTCAGGTTGCTTCTAATTACCCAAACAGACTCTGTCTTAGTATTATTAATATGAGTGTATAGAATATATGTTTTAGGCAAGATGTTAGATTGGAAGTTATATGATGCTAATATCAGAAAAAGGATAAAAGTTTTATATTTACCTCAAAATTAAACATGATTTTCGCCCGCTATGGTGTTTCCGGGAACGCGAGCCCCAGTAAGCATGAATGCGGATATCCAGAAAAGTCTCTCTATCATTTTAAGCTGAAAGGCTTGTTTCTCAAGGATCTAGTTTACATAATTTCTCAATACATTTATTATACAAAACTAAACGTTATATAATTCAAGCCAAAATCTTACATAGATCATCCATGTGGTTTGAGTAATTACGGATTTCATCTCTCATTGAAACTATCTCGGATTTTGAATGGGGGTCCCTCGTCCAAAGGAAAATGACAAAATTGTCCTCATATGTAATTTTTTAATTTAAATTTAATCATGAATTCAATAAATTTAAGAGTTTAGGATATAAACTTGATCTTTTAGTATTAAATTTTGATTTCAACAATGAATTATTATGAGTTGGATATAAGATTTAATGAAATTATATATCCTAGAGTTTTATTAATCTGGATTTAAAAATTTAAGTTAAGAACCTTGCAAGAAAGACCTCCAGCATGCAACCTAGAAGCCACAGCAGGAGCCCATTTGCCATAAGCCGCGGTTAATCCCTCTGGGCTAACATCGGTTATACCATCTATAGGTGGTTCGCCGGGCCTCGAAACATCAAAAAATGGCAAAACTTGGTTCGGGTCACTTAGACCTTTACTTTGGAACCATGGCTCCAGCATCCCGTCTTGGAAAAATACCAAATCTGCAATCCATCTTAACATTCAGATAAAATACACCATATCTTATCATATCATATCATAACATAACATAAAGCACAAAAGTGAATACCGTTCCAACGTGACTGAGGAGTAGACTCAAGAACAGCATTTAGATCGTCATTTTTGGTGCACACCAATATCGGCCCTGGGAAATCTTCCGGAATTGGTTGGCCTGTATTCAGCAGCATATCCTGGCCTGTGCCCATTTTATGTAGGGCATGTCCAAGTGGGACGTCACCGCCTACGATGATTGAGGAAATTACTTTTGTGGGAACACCAACCATGGAAGTTATTGTTCAATATTTTGATTTGGATGAAGGAAGTTTGACGTGTTTGAGATTACCAAGTGAATTAAGTTTAGTGCAGTGGTAGAAAGTGGAAGAGAATGAAGTAGTTGTTATGTTGGCCATTGTTGGTGAGGGAATGGCGCAATGGACGCCTTGTTAGGGATTTCTTTCGTGTTATCATGATAAGGATTATGGACCTACTAAAAAAACGATTGGCTCTAATATATATAATGTATATACACACACATGCTTGAAACGTACTTATAATCGGATAGATATTTTCTCGATTAAGAGGTGATACAAAATGAAATGGAATTTGTTTCGTGTGTTTTTATGCATGGAGGAAGATATGGCGAGGAGAGCCACTCGTTTTTAGTACTCATTTTTATCGTGTTGCGGCAAAATTATCCTAATCATCCTAATTTAGCTAGTCCATATATATTTTATACCCAATATCTAATGGTATATCAATACTATTATAAGTAATACATCTTTTAAGGCTAAGCAAGATCAACCTCGAGCTTAGTTGATGCGCTTCAATTTAGGTTTTGGCAAGTAGGTCATGAGTGATTTGACTGATTTACACTCTGAACTTAATTGGGTATAGTCTTCAAATAGAAAATGTAAACAGATAAAAAATGAAAGTTAATAAGTATAAAGAATTGAATGTTAACGATCAAGTTGGGGATTATAATTATTAAAAATGATAAATTTTCGTTGGAAATCCGTAGGAACTTCTGACGCAATCTCAAGGAACATTTTGATATGGTTGAAGATCAACAGGTGTGGAAAAGATTCTTAGAAGTCTGTGTTCTAAGTTTGGTTTGTTGTTCCTTCAATTGAAGTTGCATTTGATCTTACAACACTCACTCCTGTAAATTTGATGGGATCTCTTTAGTCCCCAGAAGCTCACCTAAACAGCCATAATGCAGAGAAAACACAGGAGAAAATGGATGAATAAGCTCTACGAGTGTTCCAAGCTCTAAGAAATCACCTTATGGTCGTCCAAACAACAATCTGGCGTGGTAGATGTAACTTTATAAGAAGAGGCAGAACTCAAGAAAAAAATAAAGTCGCTCAGTGTTACTTGTGTAATCGATATAGTCATGTGAAAAGGGACTGTTGGTTCAATGATGAAGCACAAGTGAATATGGCAGCCAACCAAGAGAATAATGAAGGCGAGCTTAATGAAGATCAACATCTAGTTCTGGAATTTACCACGATTAAACCGAGGTTACTAAATCTAAACCATTTCTTCTTATGACTGACTAATGCAGTCTCACTTTCCTTTTCCAGTTCATTGTGGTTTATAGATTCGGGTTGCTCTAACCACATGACTGGATCAAAAAAAAAAAGTTTTCCTCACTTGATGAAAGTTTCAAAATATCTGTGGAACTTGGTGACAAGAAAGAAGTTGTTGTAGAGGGAACTTTGAGAAAGCATTACAACTCGATTCGTAAAAGTTTATGTTGTTTCTTACATGTTACATTCATATAACAAATATGTAAATTACCATATCATTGTTCCACACACCGTTAGAAAATTTGTTTGCACTTAGGGTGGTAGGGGCGCCCATCACTCACCACCCACTCATCACTCACAACTTCCAATCAAGTTCCGCCACATCATCGAGCCAAAATTTCATCACTAGTGATAGATTTTAGTGGAAATACCCATCACTCACCACACCCATCTTCTCCACTCACAACGATTTCATTATCACGCGTCATGGCCATCACTCGTTTTCCCTATCACGCGTTATGGCTACAACTCGGGGTGGTGTTTCACGTGTTACCACGCATGATGGGTGATGACAACGGGGGCGCCCCGTCCCCCCTTATAAATAAGTAAAATATGATTACATGAATAAATATTGAAAGTTATAAGAATCATCAGAATTGATTTGTTTGTATATGCAGGAAAATAGGATCTTATATGCAATTGGTTTGGTAACAACTTGAATTGGCATTCTTAATTGATAAGAAGAAACTTTAAATTATGACATTTTTATGTCTTGTAACCCTATCAGACTCCCCCCATTTGTTTGCGGGTTATATCGTTAATCAACTATCTATTTTTTTATGAAAAGGACCTTGATTCTTGAATTCTATTTGGGCCCCAAAAGGGTTGAAGCGACCCTTTCACTGCGGCGTAGGAGATTTTATATTTAGGGCCTAATGCGTTAGTGATTGGTTACCTGTGATTGATGGAAATTAAAAAAAAAAGGCAACTGGCAATTTTTGTAATGTCAAAAATTCAATTTAATTTTGTTAATATTACGTGTCAAAATGGATATTTTCCCTTAGTTTTTCGAAAATGTGAAATGTTATATTTGTCATTTCAACGTATTAACGTGTTTTCTTACATATTTGCTAAACTAAAAGCCTTGATGAAGATAAATAGAACATGATTGTGAACTTGTTAGAATGTAATTATTACAAGCTACACTGATAAAGTGACAAAGAAAATGTTTGATTCATGAGTCGAAGTTCAAATGTGTGATTATTACATATAACTAGCTTTTCGGGTACACACAATTTACTTAACTATGTTTAATTCTTTAAGAAACCTTGTGTGCAAAGGTAGCGGGTCGTTCTTCCCTTGGGTGATTGCCCTCTTTGAGATCGAATAGAACCACCCGTTTCTCCATTTGAACTGCAAGATGCATAACCAAATGGCATGTCACTTGCAAGTAATTAACTGACTATCTAACTAACTAACTAACTAATTGATCGACAACACTTACATCCTCCACTACTGTTGGGATATGGGAAACTGCTCGAGAATAAGCTAGTAATCTTTTTTCAAAAAAAAGTTCTGCGGTAAAGCCTAACTCATTGTAAGTTGCTTCATGCATCTCACCTAGAAGAAAAATCACCTGAAATGTGCAAATGACTAGTAAATTTTTCATAATGGTTGTGAGGTGGATTGAAATGGTTACGAAAGTAAAACCACAGGGACTGAAATCGTATTTTTTAGGCTAATGGACTGAAATAGTGATTTTTGACAAACCACGTGAGCGAAAACAATAATTAACTCTATTATTAATATGAGTGTATAGAATATATATGTTCTAGGCAAGATGTTAGATTGAAAATTATATGATGCTAATATCAGGACAAGGATAGAAGTGCTATATTTACCTCATACATATGATTTTCGCCCGCTACATCGCCCATCGTGTTTCCGGGAACGCGAGCCCCAGTTAGCATGAATGCCGTTATCCATAAAAGTCTCTCTATCATTTTAAGCTGGAAGGCTTGTTTCTCAAGGATCTGGTTTCATAATTTCTCAATACAATTGTTTTACAAGACAAAAATTGTGTAATTCAAGTCAAAATCTTACATAAATCATCCATGTGGTTGGTTTGAGTAATTACGATTTCGTCTCTCATTGAAACTATTTCCGTATTCTAAACGGTGGTCCCTCGACCAATTAAAATGACTAAATTGTCCTCATATGCATTTATTTTATTTCATTTTGATTAATCCTAAATTAAATAAATTCAAGAGTCTTAGATATAATAAACTTGATCTTTTGTTAAATTTTGATTTCAACAATGAATGATTAATTATGAGTTGTATTTAAAAAAATTACCTTTAAAATATATTGTAGAGTTATATTGATCTAGGACTAAAAAATCAAGTTGCATATCATAAGTAAAGAACCTTGCAAGAAAGACCACCAGCATGTAACCTAGAAGCCACAGCAGGAGCCCATTTGCCAAAAGCCGCGGTTAATCCCTCTGGACTTTCTTCGGTTATACCATCTATAGGTGGTTCGCCAGGCCTGGAAACGTCAAAAAATGGTAAAACTTGGTTCGCGTCACTTAGACCTTTACTTTCGAACCATGGCTCCAGCATCCCATCTTGGAAAAATACCAAATCTGTAATCCATATTAACATCAGAAATTACACATCTTATCTTATCATATCATATCATATCATACCATATCATATATCATAACATAAAGCACAAAAGTGAATACCGTTCCAACGCGGCTGAGGTGTAGACTCAAGAACAGCATCTAGATCGTCATTTTTGGTGCACACCAATATCGGCCCTGGGAAATCTTCCGGAATTGGTTGGCCTGCATTAAGCAGCAAATCCTGGCCAGTGCCCATTTCTTTTAGCGCTTTACCGAGACTGATGTCACCTCCTACGATGATTGAGGGAATTACTTTTGTGGGAACACCAACCATGGAAGTTATTGTTCTATATTTTGATTTGGATGATGGAAGTTTGACGTGTTTGAGATTACCAAGTGAATTAAGTTTAGTGCAGTGGTAGAAAGTGGAAGAGAGTGAAGTAGTTGTTATATTCGCCATTGTTGGTGAGGGGATATGGTGCAATATTGGATGCCATGTTAGGGATTTGTTTGGTGTGTTATATACATATAATTTGTCACGTGCTTCAATATATCATATGTTATCATGATAAGGATTATGGACCTACTAAAAAAACGAGTGGCTCTAATATATATAATATATATACACACACATGCTTGAAAAACCAATGACCCAATGGATATTATCACGATTAAGAAGTGATACAAAAAGAAATGGGATTTGTTTCGTGTGTTTTTATATGTGGAGGGAGATGTGGCAAGGAGAACCACTCGTTTTTATTACTCGTGTTGCTGCATAAATATCCTAATCATCGTAATTTAGTTGGTCCATATAGATTTAATCAGTGGCGGATCTTGCCCGTTGAACGTCCCAGGGCCGAAAGCCACGGGCACTAAAAACATGCCCGTAGTATGTATAAAAAATTTCGATCGAACCACGAAAATTAGCACTTGTGGCCGAAAAACGTGCCAGGACCATGGCCCTGGCACAACCCTTCTAAGAACCACCAATGGATTTAATATCCGTAATCTCTTGTTATATCAATACTATTATAAATAATAGATCTTTTAAGGCTAAGCAAATTCAACCTCGAGCTTATTTGTTGAGCTTCAATTTAAGTTTTGGCTTAGCTCGATTATGTTTAAGTTTGCCTCGATTTAAGATTTTAGCAAGTAGGTAACTATGATGTGACTCATTCACACTTTAAGCTTGATTGGATAAAAATGAATGTTAATAAGTATAAAGAATTGAAATGTTAACGATTAAGTTGGGGATGACGATTATTAAATATATTAAAAATGATAATTTGTTGGCGGGAATGCGTAGGAACTTCTGACGCAATTCCATGTAATATTTTAATATGTTAAAAGAAAAAAATTACTGCACAAAATGCTTAAGAACTTTGGATACAAACCAATGAATTTCCAAAGATCAGATATTGTTTTCGTTTTTGAGGCCCAAACGTCAATTTTTATTGCTCCATCTTTTATACAAGGGCATTATATATGAAATACTTTCGGTTCACCAACTTATACATACTATACAGTATACATATATGCATGTCTTTGTGCATCTTAAGAACTCATTACTCAAAACTATATGTATGAGTTTGTGTATACACCAAGTCTAGCAAGTCTATGTTGGCAGGCTGTATGGAGCCGCGCGTGATTTTAACAGATAGGGAGTTTGCGCTAATTAACGCGTGTGAACAAGTTTTTTCCAAAAGCGCAGAAGTATCTTTGTCGGTTTCATATTCAACAAAATATTAACAAGAATAGCAAGAAGAAATTCTCTGACAAGCAGTGGAAAGAATTCGTACGTTCGTTTGGACATTGTGCGAATCTACGACCGGGGAAATATACAGGTATAACTTGGAAAACCTTGAAGCACAGCTGAAAGAAGATGGCCGTGAACTTGAGTATTTCTTACATAATTATGTTCAACCGACTTTTTACGTTTTTATATAATAACAAAAACTCACTATTTACGTTTTTTAATTTCAGAGTTTTTTGATTATTTGAGGAAATCCTAGTTGGATCCATACCGTGAAAAGTTTGTATCTTGCTAGACTAACAAAACTATTAACTTTCACCAAACTACGACCAACAGGGTTGAGGGCATGCATGCAAGACTAAAATCTCTTTCCAAGTCATCGCAACACACTGGATAAACTTGTATTGTATGTTGATCATGTTGTTGACATGAAATACGCCGAGATTAGAAGTAGCTTTGAAACAAGCCTCTGAAAAGTGATGAACCACCACAAGGATCATCCCATGCTTGAAAATATTCTCAGAAAGGTTTCAATATTTGCGATTGAGCTTTTGAATATGGAGCTTAAACGTAAGGAAGACGGGTTGAGAGCCTACGGTTCAAGCTGTGGTTGCCAACTTTTTACTAGTTGTGGTTTGCCATGTGCATGTCGCTTGGAAAAGATGGAAAATAACGGTAATTAATATTTTTGACCCTTGCCGTTACGATTTTGCCACATAATTTTTGTTTCCGTCCACAGGACAATAAATCCGTATCAATTCGATAGACGTGTTCTTGAAGAAGCTTGACTTTAAGCCGGCAAGGAATAAGATAGAGGATATCGATGTAGACGCGGAATTTTAAAATTGAAACAACATATCGATCCAACACCTCCTCAAGTGAAAAGGAGTTTCTTTGAAAAGTTTCAGCAAATCCTCAATCCAGGCAACAGTAATAAAAAACCTCCTGTTGTTTTGAAGAAAACTCGCGGTCGCCAACATTGAAAACGTAGGAACAAAGAAAGGTTTAAGCGGCCAGAAAAAGCTCTTATATTCTGTCGGAAGAAACTTGGCTCGAGGCCTCAGACGATCTCCCCCGTCATAGCTCGTACGTATCATCCCAAGACTCTGGAAGACAAAAGAAAACCCAACCGCTCAACGAACACCTAGATTTCTTAATGATCAAGCTCGGTCCAAAGACGGATATCGCGATCCGCAACTACGCATCTCAGATTCCTGAAGTGATCCATCCATACATCGTGAGAATAAAGGACGTGAGACCAGATGGTCATTGCGGGTTTCGATCGGTAGCTGTTGGGTTAGGAATGAAACAATCAAAGTATTTGACTATCCGGAAACAACTTCTAATGGAGTTACGTATGAATGAATTGATTTGGAGGCAGGTTTTCGATCCGGAAAACATAGGACATTACGATGCACTAGTCAGACGGATCGAATTCGAGGGGTGGGACGAGCAGGTATCGAAAATTACATGACAATGCCTGAGACGGGGTTTCTTATTGCCCAACGATACGGTGTGATTGTTCACACCTTCGACATTCGGGGGAGCGATACAATTTTCCCTCTATTGGGCGGGCCAGACGAATCCGAGCAACCTCACCAGGTCGTTGCAGTTGTGTTCGTCGACCGTGGGCATTTCATCCATGTAGAGCTTGGAGGATGGTATCCAATGCCACCCCCAAATCCCCAGTGGACAGCGAACAGATCAGAGGGCGCAGCAGCTTGGCATACATGATATAGGGATCAGATCAGCGCGTACGAAATGTTTACGTACAAACCCCCGGACCTTAATGTAACGCCGTATGTTCAAGATGTAGGTTAAATGGATGTAATAATAATCGTGTTAATTCATTTATAATCCAAGAGTACGTTTATGTTTGATTAATTAAATGCGTTGAACCGATAATACGCGATATAACCGAAAATCTCCGACACGAACCGTACGACCAACATACGCGACAAAACCGAATAATACAGATAGTAAACATTATAATACAACTTTTAACAACAAAATACGATAAGCACTGATCCGTTATGGCGCGCATCGGACTACAAATGAATTCAAAAAAGAATCACACGAAATCGTGAATACAGCACCCGAGATGACCGAACTTATCCGGAATTTGAGGTATAGACCCCAATCTCCCTAAAAATACATAAAATGGCAAATTACGTTACGTCACGACATGTATAGGTGCGTTTCTGAATTAAAATGAAATTAAAAAAATTTAAAAAAGGCCAAAGCGCCCCGCTTATACCTAAGCGGGACGTTTAAGTTCAAAAATGTTACATTTTTAACCCAAAGCGCATGCGTTTGGGGTTAAAACTGAAAATTGTTAACCCAAAACGCCTCGCTTAGGTCAAATCGTGGCGTTTTGGACCCACGTTTTAACCCAAAACGCTGCACTTCACCCCCAATCTCACAACCATTCAAAAACCACACACAAAAGGTGCGATTTACACACATTGAGCTTGTTTGATCTCGTTTGACGGCCATTTTCGATGATTCGACTCTCGTTAGGTAAGATCCTTAGTACCCTATTCTTACATACCATTAATTTGATGTTGTTGTTTGTTTGGTTTTGGGGTGGTCCGGCGACTGTCGTCGCTGTGGTGAAAAGAAACTAGGCGAAGCGCGGCGCTTCGTCCAAAGCGCCCTGCTTTGGCTTCTTTTTTTTTAATTAATTAGTTTAATTATTGTATTTGTTTAATAATAGTTAATTATTGTTTATTAGTATTTGTTTAGTAATAGTTAATTGTTGATATTAATAATAGTTAATTATTGTTTATTGTTTAATTATTAATAATAGTTTATTGTTATTTGTTTATTAGTTGTTATTGTTTATTAGTATTTTTTAATAATAGTTAATTATTGTTTTTTGTTTAATAATAGTTAATTATTGTTTATTAGTATTTATTTAGTGATTGTTAATTATTGATATTAATATTAGTTAATTATTGTTTATTGTTTAATTAATAATAATAGTTTATTGTTATTTGTTTATTAGTTGTTATTGTTTATTAGTATTTTTTTAATAATAGTTAATTATTGTTATTAAAAATAGTTAATTATTGTTGTTATTATTAATTATATTTGTTTATTAATATTTGTTTAATAATAGTTATCTTTATTAATATTTTAATGTTTGTATATTAATGATTGTTTTGTTAAAACGCAGATATTGATATGGATGATTTGGATGTCGATATGGACATGGATGCGGGTTTGGATGATCAGGTCGCTGATCCAACCCCGAACCACCAGTATCTCGCGTTCCCGGCAGATGAGGATAGGCATGAGAGGTGTGTGAAGTTGCGCGTCATGTCGATAGGGGCGAATGTCAAGATTGACTGGGGCTTGTTAGAGACAGTCGAGGAGGCCGCTAGGGCGAGGGATATTATAGGATTGGATTCCCCATGGCCGCGTTTGTTCCAGGGGGCGGCGGAGGACTCGTACCGTGAGCTTACGGTCGAGTTTATAGCATCATTCGTATTCCGGCCGCACCCGGCGGATTACGTGTCACACCCCGACCCGCAGCGGAAAAGGTGATCGGGGCATTAAAATATTCAATATGAAATACATAACTACAAACAATATAAACTCAATAATACACACACGAACAATAATGGATTTGTTTTGAGGCACGTGTTGCTCAACTCGTCTCACACGAGGAACTGATGGGCCTAATGAATTGCATATAAATAGACAAAATGAAATACATAACTACAAGCAATGTATACAATCTAAGTTTAGATCACAATATGGTATGGCACAAGTTTAAATAAACGAGTTAATTTTATGACACATGACACACCCCAAAACGTGTAATTAAAAAGGGGAGTTGTAAGATTCACTCACAGTGGGTGCGTTCGGTTGATGATGTTGAATGCGCACAAAGTGGTTTTAACCACGAGTGAAATTAACCTAGATAATGGCATAATGTTTCGGTAAGTAAACGGATTTTATTAATCCATTTTAGTAGGATTGTTGGGTGTATTTTTGTGAGAGTAAGGCTATTTTCTAACCTTAAAAATGTTATTTTTAAGTATTTTTAATTGATTTTTAATTAAAATAAATAAATAAAAATAATAAAAAAATGTTGACTTTTTTGACCGTTGACCGTTGACCATTGACCTTTGACCTTTGACCGGTTCATATGTGTGTATGTGTGCGCTGGGTGAGGCTCGAACCCGAGACCTCCCGTACGCATGCACGCAGCTCTACCAACTGAGTTACGTGTCTAACCCGAAATATTTCTGTTTTTAATTATATTTATATACTAATTAGATTAAACTGAAAATCATTTATTTTTAAAAACGATTTAATGCGTCGGACCGGTGCGCTCCACAGGTCTCGAACCCGGGACCTGTGGGTTGAGTTAACACACAGTCCACCGCTGGACTGTGTGTCTAACTTGTTAAATAAACCGATTTTTATTATACTTATATACAAACTAAATATTTTCATTTCTGTCTTAAATAAAAAGTTTAATAATTGTCCGGACCGGTGCGGTAGCCCGGACTCGAACTCGTGTCCTGTGATTAAACATTCACACAGTCCACCACTGGACTGTGTGTCTATCTTGGTTATTATTCCGGTTTTTATTAAATTTAACATCTATGCGAAATGAATCCGGTTCAGTAATAAAAAGGAACATTTTATTCAAGCGAGTATGCGTGGGACAAGATTCGAACTCGAGACGTTTGCGTGTTTTATTTGCACACAGTCCACCACTGGACTGTGTGTCTAACCCGAGTTATATCTTGATTTAAATTAAACTTATATACTACTGAGTCTTCGTCTTCTTCGTTAATCTTAACCAGAATCGGAAGTCCGACTGGTTCGAAGTTTTAATCAAAATCGTTAGTGTGTTTCAGTTAATTACAGGTGAGATATATAAAAGAATGAAAGATTAAGTGTTAGATATACCGAAACTGGACTCCTCTGTTTCTCCGGCGAAACTCCGGTGACAGCAGAACTTCCGGCGACGTGTGTCCTGCGGCAGAGAGTCTTCAGCAAGCTTGAGATGGATGTGAGTGGCTTCGGTATAAGTTCTGGGTGTTCAGTAAGGCTCAGAAGTGAAGGGCTCGGTTTTCCGGCGAGGTGCAGAACTTTTCCGGCGAGTGAGTTTTCGTCGAGAAAGGGTGCGGTTTTGAGCAAAAAGGCTACCAGTGGATTGTGGGTGAATTTATAGTGAGGAATCGAGATGTATAGAGTCGGATTTCAGGCTTGATTCAAAGTCATTACGTTTTCCGGCGGTTATAGCTTGTGTCGCGGGTTCAGGCGTCGGTTATAACCGATGCAGTGATTAGAGTTTACGTTATAACTGAAGTAACCGTCAATTCTTGGCGAGTTAGTCGGGATTTCCGACGACTGCAATTGGGCGCGCCGATTTTGAATTCGAGAATTATAATATGTATTAATTGTTTCCATTAATTAACAAGAAACACTAGTGGCGCAGTGGTTGGATGGTTATGTGTTAATGCTGTATTTGAATCGCTGGCTGACCCGGGTTCGAAACCCGGCAGCAGCTTTTCATTTTTATTTCCTTATTTTTAACAGTTTTTCAAAAACAAATTATATATTCCAATATCCTTATTAATTATGTATCGTTTAAAATTAATTTGGGCATTAAATATGCAACGAAATTTTTAACTGATTTTTCGGTTAATAAACGGAGCGGGTTTGGTAAAATCCGTTTTTTTGACGGATGTTACAGTATCCCCTGCTTTTTAGAAATTTCGTCCCGAAATTTAAGTAGTGATATATTTGACTAAAGAATGATGGTGTTTAGTTTGACAGTTACATACTTAGAAGAAGAGTAAGAGTTTAAATTTTTGTTTGAGGCGGTAACGTCCCTTGTAAGGGTTAAGTACCCTGTTACAGGAATCGCTTTTTGTTGCCTATGGTAAAAATATTGATAAGCAGAGTTGATTCGCTAACTTTGATATCATGCGTAAGAGTTTTTGATATGTTGGGAAGGATACGGTTATATCCTAAAGCAAAACTTCTAATACTACAACCTACATGGAACTTCTCATAACCGTCTAACAATACCTCTGATCCTTTGACAAGAATACTTATATATAGGAAGTACCAGCGGCATATCCACCATATTCTTGTCAAATTTTCATTGGTTCTATCAGTAAGTTATGATTGGTCCTATGATGTAACTCTAGAACATAAATAACACAACAACCAATATTTGAATCCACATTCTGATAGCATATATGTTTGAATGGTGACAGTTCCTCTCTCGTTTGTTATGATGGAGAGGTTAGTTTATGTAGAAATAGAACACAATCCAATTTCTTTAAATGGCGAGATGATATGAATGTAACACAAATTTCAACCAAGACAATACTAAATCCTACATGGAACTTCTCATAACCGCCTGATAATGCCTCTGATCCTTTGGCAAGAATACTTATATATAGGAAGTACCAGCGGCGTATCCACCATATTCTTGTCAAATTTTCGTTGGTTTTATCCGCAAGTTATGATTTGTTACCAAGAAACTACTAAATCCTACATAGAACTTCTCATAGCCGCCTGACAATGCCTCTGATCCTTTGACAAGAATACTTATATATAGGAAGTACCAGCGGCGTATCCACCATATTCTTGTCAAATTTTCATTGACTTTATCCACAAGTTATGATTAGTTCTATGTGACTCTACAACAAACACAACAACCACAAGATACTGATAATGAAAAATGTCTGTGCGATCAAGGCTCAATCAAACGGAGCCGATCGTATTGCATGTACTGAAAATGAAAAATGTCTGTGCGATCAAGGCTCAATCAAACGGAGCCGATCGTATTGCATGTACTGAAAATAATAAATTTAATCTAAACAATAATCACACAACAGTTTATACATGGAACCTCTCATAACCGCCTGATAATGCCTCCGATCCTTTGACAAGAATACTTATATATAGGAAGTACCAGCGGCGTATCCACCATATTCTTGTCAAATTTTTATTGAATTTATCCACAAGTTATGATTAGTTCTATGTGACTCTACAACAAACACAACAACCACAAGATACTGATAATGAAAAATGTCTGTGCGATCAAGGCTCAATCAAACGGAGCCGATCGTATTGCATGTACTGAAAATGAAAAATGTCTGTGCGATCAAGGCTCAATCAAACGGAGCCGATCGTATTGCATGTACTGAAAATAATAAATTTAATCTAAACAATATTCACACAACAGTTTATACATGGAACCTCTCATAACCGCCTGATAATGCCTCCGATCCTTTGACAAGAATACTTATATATAGGAAGTACCAACGGCGTATCCACCATATTCTTGTCATCCACAAGTTGTGATTAGTTCTATGTGACTCTACAACAAACACAACAACCACAAGATACTGATAATGAAAAATGTCTGTGCGATCAAGGCTCAATCAAACGGAGCCGATCGTATTGCATGTACTAAAAATGAAAAATGTCTGTGCGATCAAGGCTCAATCAAACGGAGCCGATCGTATGTGGGCACGCCGGGTTCACGCTCATAATGAAATGGGGAACATGCTCAACGCTCATAATGTAATGGGGAGCGGCGGCCTATGAAATTGCATGTACTGAAAATAATAAACAATAATTACTCAAACAGTTTACACATGGAACCTCTCATAACCGTCAGATAATGCCTCCGATCCTTTGACAAGAATACTTATATATAGGAAGTACCAGCAGCGTATCCACCATATTCTTGTCAAAGTTTCATTGGCTTTATCCTTAAGTTATGATTGGTTCTATGTGATTCTAAAACATAAAGAAAAACATAAAACTAAACGATTGGAGTTGAATCTGGATTTTCGGTGAAGAGAACTAGTTGGGTATCTTCGTTTGGGCCGTCATTATCTTCGACAGGATTGGCGTTGATGTTGAAAACTCTTCCCCTTGCTGGTGGCCTAGTGATTGGATTTTCTTGATTTACTTGGTTAACTGGGTTTGACTGAGCTTGAGTGTTGATGATGTTAACCAATCGAGGGCACGTGTTTCTAAAGTGGGTAGGGTCGCCACAATTGAAACAAGCTCGAACATATGGGAACATGGGGTATTGGGGTTGTTGATAGGTTTGGATCATGTTTTGAGTAGGGGGAGAGATTTGGTTTTGAAAGGTGCGGTAAACCTTGCTCAAATGACCATAGCGTCCACAAGTTGCACATAGTCGACAAGGTAAGGTAAGGGGATGGTGATAAAAACAGTTGTTGCATCGAGGGTGAGGTCCAAGATATGGTTTCTTATTTGGGTAAGTTGAGTTGGGTGCCACTTGAGTGATTGGGATAGCTTGGATGGGTATGGCGTGTGAAATTGGTTGATTTCGTTGGATAGTAGCGAAAAGTTGCCCGTCTCTTTTCTCTTAGAATTAGGTTGAGAAGGGGATTCGGTTTGGGTGTAGTCGGAGGTTTCAGTCGATGCTTTATCCTTCTTCTTCTCCTCCTTGAAGTCTTTGTTCCGGATTCGGTTTTCGGTGAGCTCTGTAGCTAACTCCATTGCCGCTTCCAAGGTTGCAGGCGTGGTACTTATTATAGAGTCTTGGATTTTTGACGGAAGACCTTGAATGTAGTGCTCGATCAAACGGTAAAGGGGAGTGAACAAGTTGGGAACCATTTGATGTAACTCGAGGAATCTTTTGTTGTATGTGGTGTGGTCTCCTTCCTTTTGCTTCAACGAATAAAACTCATCTTCTAATTTCTTGATTTCGCTCCTTGGACAAAATCGTCTGGTCATGATTTCCTTCAATTCATCCCAAGTTAAAGTCATAGCATCTTCAACGCCTCGTTTGGCCTTCTCTGTATTCCACCAAGTAAGTGCTATTCCATATAAACGACCGGTAGCATATCGCACTTTGCGATCATCGGGGCAATCGCAATTTAGAAAACTGTTCTCCATTTCTTCAAACCAATGGAGGAGAGCGGTGACGCCTTCAGTCCCTTTGTATTTTGGAGGGTCACATGATTTGAAATGCTTGTAGGTGCATTTAGTGGTATTTGGGGGAGAGTTGATAACGTTTTGATTTTCTTGATTGACAGGATTAGCGGTAAGTGCTTGTTGGACTTGGATTACAATGTTGGGTATTATGGCAGCCATTTGTTGAGCGATTAGGGCAGCCATGCGTTCGCGGGCTTTTCCTGCTCTCATCTTCCTACGGGCGAGGTTAGAAGACATCTACAAGGAATACATGTCAAGAGTATGAGTTGGATGCTTTTGGGATCATGGGTCGCACTTAGGAATGAACATTCATAAAATAATTATAGAAAAATAAATCTACTACATCCATAGGATGTCTTGGGCTTTGCTCGTCATTAGGCCCTACATGCCGCCATACTTCACCTTCGTAATCATGTGGGCCCCCATGAATACCGGGTTTTTCATATGGTTCGCATGTGTTAGCCTGGTTACGTACACTAAAACCCGGAGAAAATCGAGAAATATGTATATAACGTGTGATATTCGGAATGTGTCCAGGTGTAGACACGGTGACACCTCAAAGTGGGTTTAGTTCGAACGACGTTTGGTGTGACATGCTTTGGCCTAATAGGTCCTTCGTACTCTCATCGTTAGTCCCCAGGTAGGCAAACTGGTCCGTTATATTGGATTTATACGAATGCCAACCTAGACAGGACGTTCCGACTACCGGTACTTGTACCCTTCCAGTTACTACATGCCCGTCGCAGAACTTACTTTGATGAGATTTGAAAATTGCAACAAAATCTTTGAATAACAAAAGTATGAAGATGAATTGAATATATGAACATTGATATATGTATGATAAATGTGTATATAAGTATGTATGTTTGACTGTAAGTATAAACAAATATGAAACAAATAAATATCATAAGTTTGTATGTAACCACCTAATCAATTAAAATTTTAGGCAAACTATAGTATAGGCTCTAAGGGTCTAATAACCTATCCTATATCCCTATAGTCATGGCTCTGATACCAATCTGTCACACCCCGACCCGCAGCGGAAAAGGTGATCTGGGCATGATTGGGTTATCATCAAAGCTCATGACATTTATTTTAACGTTTCATATTCATTAATACACTTTAATGGAAAATTACAATCAATATTACATCATGTCCTAAATATCAATCTAGGCTTCATTGTTTTCTTCTAAGGCATTTCCTATGTTTTCCTTGCTTCATCCTGTTCACATGTATCATGTGTAAAAAGGGTTTTTGGATCAACAAAAAGTTGGCGAGTGAATCCTATGGAAAACATTTGAACAAGTTTATTTAATTGATTATAAAATAAAGTGCACAACCACACGAGATTATAAAATATAAACTCAATAATACACACACGAACAATAATGGATTTTTTTTGAGGCACGTGTTGCTCAACTCGTCTCACACGAGGAACTGATGGGCCTAATGAATGAATTACATATAAATAGACAAAATGAAATACATATCTACAAGCAATGTATACAATCTAAGTTTAGATCACAATATGGTATGGCACAAGTTTAAATAAACGAGTTAATTTTATGACACATGACACACCGCAAAACGTGTAATTAAAAATGGGAGTTGTAAGATTCACTCACAGTGGGTGCGTTCGGTTGATGATGTTGAATGCGCACAAAGTGGTTTTAACCACGAGTGAAATTAACCTAGATAATGGCATAATGTTTCGGTAAGTAAACGGATTTTATTAATCCATTTTAGTAGGATTGTTGGGTGTATTTTTGTGAGTTTAAGGCTATTTTCTAACCTTAAAAATGTTATTTTTAAGTATTTTTAATTGATTTTTAATTAAAATAAATAAATAAAAATAATAAAAAAATGTTGACTTTTTTGACCGTTGACCGTTGACCATTGACCTTTGACCGGTTCGTATGTGTGTATGTGTGCGCTGGGTGAGGCTCGAACCCGAGACCTCCCGTACGCGTGCACGCAGCTCTACCAACTGAGCTACGTGTCTAACCCGAAATATTTCTGTTTTTAATTATATTTATATACTAATTAGATTAAACTGAAAATCATTTATTTTTAAAAATGATTTAATGCGTCGGACCGGTGCGCTCCACAGGTCTCGAACCCGGGACCTGTGGGTTGAGTTAACACACAGTCCACCGCTGGACTGTGTGTCTAACTTGTTAAATAAACCGATTTTTATTATACTTATATACAAACTAAATATTTTCATTTCTGTCTTAAATAAAAAGTTTAATAATTGTCCGGACCGGTGCTGTAGCCCGGACTCGAACTCGTGTCCTGTGATTAAACATTCACACAGTCCACCACTGGACTGTGTGTCTATCTTGGTTATTATTCCGGTTTTTATTAAATTTAACATCTATGCGAAATGAATCCGGTTCAGTAATAAAAAGGAACATTTTTATTCAAGCGAGTATGCGTGGGACAAGATTCGAACTCGAGACGTTTGCGTGTTTTATTTGCACACAGTCCACCACTGGACTGTGTGTCTAACCCGAGTTATATCTTGATTTAAATTAAACTTATATACTACTGAGTCTTCGTCTTCTTCGTTAATCTTAACCAGAATCGGAAGTCCGACTGGTTCGAAGTTTTAAACAAAATCGTTAGTGTGTTTCAGTTAATTACAGGTGAGATATATAAAAGAATGAAAGATTAAGTGTTAGATATACCGAAAACTGGACTCCTCTGTTTCTCCGGCGAAACTCCGGTGACAGCAGAACTTCCGGCGACGTGTGTCCTGCGGCAGAGAGTCTTCAGCAAGCTTGAGATGGATGTGAGTGGCTTCGGTATAAGTTCTGGGTGTTCAGTAAGGCTCAGAAGTGAAGGGCTCGGTTTTCCGGCGAGGTGCAGAACTTTTCCGGCGAGTGAGTTTTAGTCGAGAAAGGGTGCGGTTTTGAGCAAAAAGGCTACCAGTGGATTGTGGGTGAATTTATAGGGAGGAATCGAGATGTATAGAGTCGGATTTCAGGCTTGATTCAAAGTCATTACGTTTTCCGGCGGTTATAGCTTGTGTCGCGGGTTCAGGCGTCGGTTATAACCGATGCAGTGATTAGAGTTTACGTTATAACTGAAGTAACCGTCAACTCTTGGCGAGTTAGTCGGGATTTCCGACGACTGCAATTGGGCGCGCCGATTTTGAATTCGAGAATTATAATATGTATTAATTGTTTCCATTAATTAACAAGAAACACTAGTGGCGCAGTGGTTGGATGGTTATGTGTTAATGCTGTATTTGAATCGCTGGGTGACCCGGGTTCGAAACCCGGCAGCAGCTTTTCATTTTTATTTCCTTATTTTTAACAGTTTTTCAAAAACAAATTATATATTCCAATATCCTTATTAATTATGTATCGTTTAAAATTAATTTGGGCATTAAATATGCAACGAAATTTTTAACTGATTGTTCGGTTAATAAACGGAGCGGGTTTGGTAAAATCCGTTTTTTTGACGGATGTTACATTACGTGGAGGACCCAGCCCATCCTCAGCATGAGGTTACCTTCCGCCTGGCCACCCAGGAGTTTGGGATGAGTCTTAGACAGTTTGCCGTCCATACAGGTTTGTACACTGATCTTGAGCTTGACCCAGATTTATATACGTAGGGGTTAGAGCCTTGGACAGGCATACCCTTATTAGTTTCTGGAGGCTTATTGCGAGGGCTCCCTTTGGGAAATCCTCGCAAAAGGCCTCCACCATCAGAGACCCCCTGTATAGATACCTGCATCACATTATAGCGTCCTCGATCGTGCCCCGGTTTCACAGCCGGGACAAGGTCAACATGGGGGACCGATTTTTCTTGTACTGCCTGCTGCGGCCACACCCGTGCGCGCTGGCTCACTTCTTGGCGGACTACTATGCTTCTGCTTATCATAAGCAGGAGCGCGGTAGGCTTTTTGGCGGCTGCTACGTCACCGTCATCGCCCGATCTTTAGGGCACGTGCCCGAGAGTGATCCGCTTCTGACCCCGCCCATTCCTTCGACTTCGTTAGGCCGGGCGTCAGCGTCGTCCATGGGCATACTGCACCAGTTTGACGTTGGCTACCGTTGGGTGCCGGAGCCGCGGTTCCCGGAGGTGATCTCGGTAGTTATCGAGATTAGGAAGGGCAGACTGGCGCCTCCGGATGTTCAGGCGGCGGCTTACCAGGCTCAGCTTGCAGCTCTGGGTCTGCCACCGCCTCAGGATGACCAGCCGCCACCGCCTCACGATGAGGAGCATCAACCTCAGGGTGACCCGCCACCACCGTCGTCACCGTCTCCATACCCGCCGCAGTACCCACAGTACGTCATCGCCGACCTGCCTCCTGCTGCGCAGCGGTGGCGAGGGACTTCGATCGGCTCCTCCGGCAGTCTGAGCGACATCAGGCGTGGATTATGTAGACGCTCACGGCTATCAGCGCACATCTGGGACTGCAGGAGATTCCACTGCCACAGTCTACACCGCTGGAAGATCAGCCGGAGGATCAGTAGATTTACTTTGTATTGTTTTTTTCCTGTATTAGACATTTTATTTTGTTTTGTATGTACAAACCGACTTTTTATATATATATGCAGTTGATCTTTTATGTATGCTTGTGTGGATTGTTTGCGATTATTTCATACGTCTCGTTCGTGTATTTCATTAAAAATTAAATCGGATAACATTTATACAAAACCTTTCAATTAAATCGGATTGCGCTTATTTCATACGTCTCATTCGCGACATATCGTATGGTGTTTTAGTTAAATACATTTATAAAAACAACTTTAAATAGTACACGTTTGTAAGAAATAATACAACTAAATACAACATAAACAATCAACCAACAACCCATCTTTTCACCAAAACCTAACCCTTTCCACCAAACAATCAACCAACAATCCATTTTTTCACCAAAACCTAACCCTATCCACCAAATTAAGCCTGGCAGACCAAAGCGCCCCGCTATGGGCAAGGCGGGGCGTTTCAGACTAGGGTCAACAGACCAGGACTGACAAGCTCAGTCCTTGTCTGTTGACTTTACTTTGAAACGCCCCGCTTGCTCATAGCGGGGCGCTTCGGTGTGTGTAAATAGATTTTTGCGTGTGCGAATAGACCAGGCATAATATAAAACACACAAGTTTTTACGGTAAACTCATACTCATTCTTTTGGAACTCATTTTCTATCTTATCTGGTTGTTGATTTTGTTAGACAAAGATTTAAACTTAATTATGCTATTTATGTAATTATATTATAATTTATATTCTAGATATGTATAATGACCGATACGATGATAAGCGGGTAAGAATTTCAAAACTGCCATGGCAGTTATTCCCGCCAACACTCAACCGCCAAATGTTCATGTATATAAGCTTGATTACCAGCAACAATTTTTGGTATCAAGACATTCTATTACCAAGAATTGTCCTTTCAATCTTAATCCATTTCGAATACCCTTTGTTTGTCATTGTTTTTGCACACTTCTATGTCTAGAATCATGAACACAGATTCGAACCAAACACAAACTTCCGCTGCATATGATCATGATTCCCAACAGATTTTGTGTACCCATGAAATACTTTAATACGAAATGAATTTACGTGATTCGGAATGTTATCCAAGTATGTGATGGACTACATGTAAACATAGTAAGATTGTTTAGGGGGTAGGGCGCCATCACTCACCACCCACTCATCACTCACAATATCCAATCACCTTCCTCCACCTCATCGAGCTTTATTCCATCACTTGTGATGGATTTTAGTGAAAATGTCCATCGCTCACCACACTCAACAATACCCAACAATTTCCCTCACATTCTCATTTCAGCATGCGTTGTCTAGGCCACAAGTTTTCCTCTTCACGTGTGATGGGCGGGACCGGCGCCGTGTATAACGCGTTGTCAGCAAGGGATCACGGCATACAACGCCAGTGCCCCGGGTCCTCTTATAACATAATCTTTGTTTTAGATTGTAATTTCTTTAAGATTTAATAGCTTTTTTTTGTAAATGGTATTTGGAAAGATACCAGCATGGATAGATGCCCGTGCATGAGAATAGGTCTTTGGTTTTGAATAAATGTTGTTGGGCATACGTTGGTAGTCAAAAGTTGAATGAGTCTGTTTCGGCTTTTCAGCTTGTTTTATATTTATCTATTTAAGGAGTCCAGGTTCATAGTCTTTTGTATTCATAAAAATCTTGTTTATCAATAAAAAGTTCAATTGTGCCAACTTATATTTGTTGTTGTGTTTTACTCTTCTATATGGTATCACAGCAAAGGTTGTGATTCGCAAGACCATTCTTTGAATCAATGGCTGATCATAAAGTTGTTCCTCAGTCATCAACCAAAATAATCCACGTATTCAATGGCGAATGATACGAGTACTAGAGTATCCGTAGGAAGACAATACTAAGATCACAAGAGTTATGGGAACCTGTCGGGATAGGATTCAAGTGCGTGGGGATCAAGAAAGACAAAGAGAATCTAGAAAGAAAGATGCAAAAGCTATGGTTGTGATACAACTAGGGGTTCATGATAATCTGTTATCTCGTATTGCAGGAGCTCACACAGCCAAAGAAACATGGGATATTTTGAAACTTCAGCTCCAAGGTGATACTCAAATGCAGGCGGTAAAAATTCAAGGATTAAGAAGAGAATTCGAAAATCTTACCATGGGTGAGACAAATGGTTGGCGACAATTTTTCTCGCGTTATGGAAATAGTCGGTGAACGAAGATCCTATGGTGAATTAATTGAAGATCTAGGTTGTGGAAAAATCCTTAGAAGTTTGTCATCTAAGTTTGATTTCGTTGTTCCTTCAGTTTAAGTTGCATTTGATCTTGCAACACTCACTCCTGTAAATTTGATGGGATCTCTTTAGTCCCAAGAAGCTAACCTAAATAGTCGTAATGCAGAGAAAACACAGGAGAAAATGGATGAACAAGCTCTACAAGTGTTCCAAAGCTCCAAGAAATCACCTTATGATGGTACAAATAACAACACTCGTGGTTGTGGTAGAGGTAACTTTAGAGGAAGGGGTAGATGCAGAACTCAAGAAAGAAATAAAGTCCCTCGATGTTACTTGTGTAATTGATATGGTCATGTGAAAAGCGACTGTTGGTTCAATGATGAAGCACAAGCGAACATGGCGCCAACCAAGAGAATAATGAAGACGAGCTTAATGATGAATAGGTGTGACTTTCTTAAAAGTAGCCTTGTAAAAAATGTTATGTTTCTTATGGATGTTACTAAGACTCAGCAAGTTGCTACTAGTGAGAAAGAAGATGAAGTCTCTCGTTTATGGTACCAAAGATTTGGACACCTTCATTCTCAAGGCTTGCAGCAGCATCACAGACTTGAATTGGTCTATTTTATCTATGTGGACCAATGCAAGTCCCAAGCCTTCGGGGTAGTAAGTACTTCATGCTTTTTATTGATGATTTACAAGAATGTGTTGGGTGTATTTTGTTGAAAGGAAATCTGAGGCTTTGTCTAAATTGAAAACCTTTAAAGCCATGATTGAATAAGAGTCTTGATAGAGGTGGGGAGTACACTTCGAATGAGTTTAGTGAGTTTTGCAATAAACATAGGATTAAAAGGCTTCTAACTGCACCCTATACTCTAGAACAAAATCGGGTGACAGAGAGGAAAAATAGGATTGTTGTGGGATTGATGAAAATCATGCTAAAGGCTAGTAAATTACCAAAATATTTTTGGTCAGAAGCCACTGCCACAGCTCATCATCATCATGATCATCACCTAAATCCCACCAATAGCAAAGCTAAGGTAGGGTCTGATGAGGGTAAGATGTAGAAAGCGTTACCTCTACCCCGTAGGAATAGAGAAGCTGCTTCCAGTGAGACCCCCGCTTCCAGGTAAGCCATTGCCACAGCTGTTACGATTTAAACATGTCTCCTACAAAAGCTTTTACTAATCAAACTCCATATGAAGCATGGTATGGAGTAAAGTCTAATGTAAAGAATCTTAGGATATGTGGCTGTGACATCCGTCATTTTCAAGTTAACTCCATTAACCTAACTCCGTTATCTGTAACGCTATCACAATACGGTGAATTAATTAACCGAATTACCGAACCAAAATAGGCTTATTTATAAACAAGTTTGAATTTTGTAGCTTATTTTATTTTAAATTTGTGGCCCATTATATAATAGGCTTAACCAAAATACAATATTTTCTTTGGTTTTCATTATTACTACCAAAATACAATCTTTTCTTTGGTTTTCATTATTACTTATTAGAAAACGGGGTGTTTTAATTGATAGCATCGGATACTATGTTGATAATCGATAAAAACCCCATCATACAATGTAAATTATTGGAATATTTACATATTTATTCGGTCTAGAATTGTTTTGTTGTTTGATTAAAACGTCCACGGGCCATCCATCATTCAAAAATGTTAAATAAGGTTGTCAATGTAGCTTGCTATGCTAGTGTACTGAATAAAGTTAAATTACATATAGTGCCATCAAAACCCGATACTCTATATTTTTTTTATTAATGGTAAATGTTATTTCTTTACACCAATAATCCTAAGCTATTCTTATTGTCCATGTTTGAACATGGGATCTCCCCTCTTAGACATGTGTCTCTACCAAGTAGGCTAGCCCGACATAGGATATGACACATCTCACGCTGAGGGTTTGTTATCGTGTCAATGTGACATCCATGATGCCAAACCCGAACCTTTATATATGATTGCTTGTTTCTTATCTTGTATTTTTATGTGCTTTGTGATTCATGTGTGTTATTATAATTATAAATTAGGTGAGCATTAGTTTAATTCAAAGCAATTATATCTTTTTTTAATCAAACAAAACGTGATAATAACCACACACTCCTAGTGAATACGACATCCTACTTACTTAGATATCCAGGTTAGTTTTGGTTTTTGCTTGACCAAAATCTCACTATACCAACTTAGGATTGTTAACTTTGACATGCAAAAATATAAACATTGTGTTTTGGTTCAATATGTCAACAAACACATCACATATAAACCAGACACAATTAGTTAGGGTTGTACAAAGCAAGTATGGCCCCTAAGGTTTTGTTACTTTTACCACTTTAGTACAAAATTCAAACCTTTTGAATCTGTATCCCTGTGGTTTCAATTTTGTTGCCATTTTCATCTAAATCAAAATCTGGTCAATTTTTTTAGTTAACATCCAGATTTTTGTCTTTTTCCTCCCTTTTAATGAATGGCAAAATGATCAGATTTTTTTAATTTGTTATAATAAAACGTTAAAGACCATTTTGTCCTTTATTAAAATGGAGTAAAAAGACAAAAAAAAGTTGAATGTTAACTAAAAAATTTGACCAGATTTTGATTTGGATGAAAATGAAAACAAAATTGAAACCAAAGGAAACCAGATTCAAAAGATTTGAATTTTGTACTAAAGTGACAAAAGTGAACAAATGTTAGGAAGTGGTTGTTTACTCTTTTATCAATTATTTAATGAAGAATTAACTTTTGGATACTTTGTCACTTATATGGCATACATAAATGTTTTAAAGCTTAATAACAATTAATTATTTATACTATTTACTAATCAATATAAAAAAAACATACAAATTTTAAGTATATAACCACTTAATTATGTTAAGTAAAATTGGCATGCAATGTTGGAAGATAAAAGAAACAATTAAACAAGTGAGGCTTGTAATCGCCTACAACATTTTTATTGATTTTCTTTTTCCAAACAAAAACAAAGGAAAGAAATATAGAACTGAATGTATGTCTATACCATAACTATATCTACAGTTACAATAACTTTTAAAAAAAATAGAGAACTAAATAAAATCAAAGATAACAAATAACAAAACTAAACGTTGTCGATACCGCTCGTTAAATCTGCTCGAACACCGTCACCGTCATCGAAACCGCTCGGGTAGCTATTAGTTAAATTGAGGTGGATCATTGCATTCAAATTTAAAAATTAAAAGGATTGTCAGGTAAACGGGCAACAAGTGACGCTGCAACCCCTTTTAAACATCCAGTTCGCATTGGAACATAGGCGCATCAAACGAATTCAAATCCGAAAAAATAGTGTCTTCACTTTCAACATAGCTATTCGACTCATGACAGTCGAAATACGTTTGTATGTCGTCCGGAAAGTTCCGCCACGGCATATCGGATTCCAGCGGTGGCGATTGTGAGTCAACCGCCGAGGTCCGCTCGTACATTTCCTTGAATTTTGTTGACTGCAACAGTAACCCTAAGGCGGAGGAAGCGGTGGAGGTACGCGGTGGCGGAAGGACACTAGTGGTTGTTTCGCCAGAGCTTGAGGTTTCGGGTTGCTGGTTGTTGTGGTTGTTGTAACTGAAGGTTGATTCCGGATCTTGTGTACCACTAGGGTTAGAGTTAGTTGGAACGCCGTTAGAGTTGTTGGAGTCAGTTTGGTTCGGTTTTAACCATTTGATGTAACGGCTGAGGTCAAAATTTGTAACGGCGTTAAGTCCTCTGTACTCTATCGCTGCCATGTCGTACGCGGTTGCCGCTTCTTCTTGAGTAGCTGAGTGATAACATGACAAAGTTGAGGGGTATATCACAATTTTACTAAACCGAACTGTAACTGAATTAACCGACCCAAACAATTAATTGACGGCTCGGTTAAGCTATAACTGATTATCTAGAATTTGTGGGGCGGTTTTGGTTATGGTGTTTTTCATAACCGAATTAACCGAACCGAACCAAATGTATAAATTTGAAATAAATTTAAAATTACACCCACACTAATGCTTTAACTCACTTCTTAACTCATTTGTTGACTTTAGTCATTAATAGAATAAATGTTGTGACTAAATTGTTTCACTTTCATTTTCTTTTATTATCATGAAAAATGTTATGGCTATGTGGGATTTATGGGGATGTATTACAGGTGTTAGGGACCATCACAAAAGTTATTTAAAATGGCATCAATAAGGCCGACCAGAAAGTTAAAAAAGTTTGTTTCACTTTCATTATCTTTGTTTTTTATTTTAGGATTTGGTTCAAATTGTTTAAGCGATTAACCAAAACCGAATCATAACCAAAGCAAAAACCAAACGTTTAACGTTTTTTTAATGATAGAACATTTCGGTTTTAGTTTCGGTTAATTTTAATGATAGAACATTTCGGTTTTGGTTTCGGTTAAGGCCAAGACCAAGCCAAACCAAACCGTCTCGTACACACCTCTAATAAAAAAACACTTTTTATTATATTTAAAGTTACAATACAAAATAAAATAATAATTAGGAAATCGATTTAATGTTTACAGTTTTAGCTTAAATACTTTTTTTTAAATTTGAATCACAATACAAAAAAAAGAAATAATTACTATAAAATCGGTCTAATGCTTACAGTTTTTAGCTTAAAAAAATTGGCAAATTGGATTTAAATAATCCGAAGTGGCTTTTTTTGCCGATAATAGTCGTAACTCAGTTATTTATCCATAGTGGTCCGAACTTTTCCATTTTGTTTGTAAAATAGTCCACGTTAAAAAAAACATGACGGAGTTAAGTTTTTTTTTCAAATTAGAGTTAAATGCTTGGTTGGTCCTGTGGTTTGCAAAAATTGCAGACTTGGTCCCAGTGGTTCATTAATTACAGAGTTGGTCCTAATAGTTGTAATTTTTACACCCGTGTGGTCCTTATCACTAACCTCTGTTAAATTTCTCAGTTAAGTTGATGTTAAATGACCAAATTACCCTCAACAATTAAAAATATAATAATAAAAATAAGAAACAAAAGGAGATGGGCCCACCATCTTCTTCTTCACCCCCTTTTCTCTAAAACACCGGTAACCACCATAAGCCATCATCTTTGGGCCACCACAACCACCACCTCCGAACACCATTGTGAACCACCACCTGAAACCAACACCGCGAACCAATACCATCAGCCATCATCTTACGCTTCATTCATTCTTGTTGACCACGATTGTCATTCATCTTGTAGAACAAACGATTTAATGACTGTCATTTTCAATTTTTGCTGACTGTCATCTTCAATTTGATCAATCCATTTGATCAATCTTTGTATTCGCCATCATCTTTGCCACCCATCAGCTAGCACCGCGAACCAATACCATCAGCCATCATCTTTGCATACCCATTTGATCAATCTTTCAAATTCCCACAAAATCAATCAAGAATTTGACACAATTTTATGACTGTCATCTTCAGTTTTTGCTTCAAATGGGAAGGTGATAGCACCGAGAATGGCTGCCGTCTCCGGCACCGTCGTCTCCCTCGCCTTCCTCCGCCAGAAACCACCTACCACTGCTGCTGCTGTCGCAGGATCTGTCAATTCTCCTCCACCCACCACCGTTGCTGCTGCGTCGACGATGGCTGTGTTTATTGATTCTTCAGTTTTACCGGTACCGTAGGGGATGGGTGGGTTACCTAGTCTCCTGGAGGTGGGGGTTGACTATGGTTTTTGTGGTGAATAAGGGTAATTAAAGGGTGGTTGCTGAAATGGTAGAAGGGAGTAATGTGGTGGTTGGACAGTGGTAGTTGCTGAAAGGGAAATAGGGTTGGGGCTGTAGTTAAAGGGTGGGTAGTAATTGATATTTTGTTTTATTTTAAATGTTTGTTTAAGGTTTTTTTATTTGTATATTAAATGGACAAGGGTATTTTGGATATTTTGCACACACTTAACTGAATATTTAACGGTCATCCGTGGTAAGGACCACCCTGGTGCAAACATTACAACTATTAGGACCAACTCTGTAATTAGTGAACCACTGGGACTAAGTCTGCAATTTTCGCAAACCACAGGGACCAACCAAGCATTTAACTCTTCAAATTATAAACCGATGTTTTCGTACGAGTCTATGGATGTAAAACTTACCTCAAAACGACGAAAACCCGGTGCATCTATTCGGGTGTTTGAACTTCTAATTAACAAAAATCAAGTCGTTTAGAGCACTATTTCGAGGTAGGTTTTACCACAATCGACTCGTATCCTCTTTCTAATCAAAGCCTGAAAACATCAGTTTGTAATGTGGAAAAAAAAACTTTACTCCGTTATGTTTTTTTAACGCCGGAGTATTTTACAAATAAAATTGAAACGTTCGGACTACTGTTGATAAATAAATGAGTTGAGATTATTGTCAGCCCAAAAAAACTAGTTCGGATTATTTAAATACAATTTACCAAAATATAATATTATAATGTTAATGCATTTGATTCATTGAAGAGAAAAAAACAACATTAATAAAGAAGGTGTGTAATATTATATATTAAAGTCACAACACAAAATAAAAATAATTTTATAAAAGATATCGATCTGGTTTTTATAACTTAAATTCATTTACATTAAAAACCGTCAAAGATGGTGCCTCATATTTGCCTAAAATAAGGAGGCAGACGGCCAAATGTTGGAAACTAGCAGTATGGAGGTTGGTTGAGCCATAATATTTTGGTGAGTATTAAATTGAAATTATGCGCATGAAATATTTGGTGGAAGTTTGGGGGCCTAGAGTTGACTAATTTATGTCAATATCAGCTTTCAATTTTCATAATGTCACTAACTTAGCAGCTGAAAGTTGGTAATCTAATATTGTACCAACCAGATCTTTAATTGTTGTTATATTATTTCTCACATCACGTGAAAGATAAATTAAGGTTATGGTTATTGCATTAGGTTGTAATATAAGTGGCTCTTAACATTAACGTGAGAAGTAAAGGAGAGAACTTTTTTTTTGAGATTTTTTTTTCTGTCTTGTCAAACAGGTATAATAAAAAATAATAATTAAATAGTTTTACTTTAGTAGAGTAATTATAATTACTCTGAGTAAATCCAAGGTGAAAAAAAAATTAAAAAAGAAAAACTTCATTTTGTATCACGTAAAAAATAAATTAAGTTAATGGTTATTGCATTAGGTGTAAGGGAACTTTTTTAGAAAAAAAAATTCACATTGTCAAGCACGTATTTTAGTCACATAATCTAAAAAATTAAACAAATAAAAAATAATAATTTCGTGTATTTACACTAGTAGAGTAGTAAATTCGTGAATTTTATTATTTTTTTGTATATTTTGCAATTAAACATCATCCTTAAGTAGATAGAAAAATCCAAAAAAAACTTCTTTCACTTCTTGTGTAAAGACCATTTTGTATGTTAAGACTTATTTGTATTTGATCCTTACACTATCATGAGTAGCCAAATTTTTTAAACAAGAGAACGTTTTACCTTGAAAAATAATACGGTTCGGTTTTGATTTTAGATAATTTTTAAGATTTTAACCATATGATAGAAACAAGTGGAATAAGAATTTACCTATGTTCCAAGATAAAGATATTTATTGCCAAAAACCCGTCCAATTCGAGCCTCCCACCTACCATTATGATGGTGCCTACACATTAAATAACAATAATAATCAAACACTTGCTAAATTAATTAATTCACAATAATAACATCACCGTTCATCAATACATTACCTTGCTACTCTGTATTTTGAAACTCCTCGTGAAAAACCGATGCTTTTTCTACAATATCAATAAATCTGATATAAGTATTTGAAAAAAAAAACAATATTGTAAACTATTAAAAAGCATAAGTCATAGTTTTAAAAGGTTATGTCTATTCAATAATAGAGTAAAACGTAAAAATGCTACCTAAGTTTAGGTCACTTTTGTCATTTCAGTCTAAAAATGAAACTTTTTTTGTATCCGGGTCCCTAAGGTACTTTTATTCTTGTTGCCATTTTCATTCAATTGGCAAACTGGGTTAGAATTTTCTGTTAACTTCTTTCTTTTTATCAGTTTCCTCGTTTAAATTAAGGGTATAACGTCATTGTATGCCATAATATATTTTAATTAAATGAGAAAAACGATAAAGAAAAGAAGTTAACAGAAAATTCCAACCTAGTTTGTCAATTGGATGAAAATGGCAACAAGAATGAAACCTTAGAGACCCAGATACAAAATGTTTCATTTTTTGGACTAAAGTGGTAAAAAGGGCAAAATGACCTAAACTAAGGGACCATTTTAGAAATTTTACTCTAAAAATAAGATTCTTTTAAATTACTTTTGAATATTAGTTTTGTTGGGTTTATAAATAATGCAGCGTCTCAAAAACCATCAGCGCGTTTTGAATAAAAAAAGGCGAACAATATTAATTAAAAGTGTTTGGGTGGGAGCAATCTAGGATGCTTGATCTATTAAAAGGTCTCCACCTGAACAAAAAAAAAGTAATAAACAAAAAAAAGTACGCAAGCTCCGTATGAAAAAAAACAAACAATATTGATTGGTACGTAAGTAAGGTTGATAAAGGCACCGGGTATAGTTTTTTACCTTCTTAGAGATCCCATATACTCCTCTTTCGACAAACTTTCCATTTCTCGAATCTCCTCTTTGTAAGTTCCTAACTACAATATATTGTAAATATTTATAAAAATTCAAAAAGAAATATTTATAATGTTAAAATATAAATTAAAAATATTTTTTTTCGAAAAAAAATAAGGGGAATTACAGGAAAGTTGAGGATGGTGTCTTGTCCCCAATACTTCAATGCTGCCAAGTCATATGCATGTGCAGCTACCTTTTCATCATCGTAGGCCCCTAAATATCACCAATATGGATAAGTTTCTGATTGTATTTGAACAACACTTTGAATCCAAAACACCTTTTCACATAATAATGAAATTAACAGATATACATTCAGGTTGATGCTAAACTTACCTAAATATACTGTATGAATCAACCAACCACCACTACCATTCACATGAAAATACAGTCAAATTCAGATTAATAATTCATAATTAGTAATTAACAAAATGAATATCAGTCAGCAGTTAATTACCTTGTCTTCCTTTTTTGTTTTGTGATTCATTCCAACAATTCTTATCCCACAAATGTGCTTCATATCGGCCGGTCCATCGATGTCTTCACATAGAAGAAAATCAAAATCAATCTCTCAAATTACTTAATTAAAGTTATAGTTATTAAAGGCTCTAGACGCACACTCAAGGCGAAAAAAACATGAGGGCCTAAGAAAAAAAAATTAAGATATATTATGCATTAGAAACATAATAAAATTCTTCCGGTAAAACATATTATATAACAATTAATATAATCTATTTAGTACCAGAAATTTTAAAATATTAGTGCACTAGTGTAGAAAAGTAGTTTTATACTTTTATTTAAGTAATTTAGTATCAGAAGTTCTAAAATATTAGTGTATTGGTATAGAAAAGTAGTTTTATTTAAATAAAAGTAGAAATATTGCCGAAATTTAGAGAATTTGACTGGAAACTCTCTGGATTCTAGGAATCGAGCAGAGTCTACGCGTAAACCATCACCTCGAGAATAAAATCGCAATTGCCTCGCCTCGCCTCAAAATAGGCGTAGACGCAAGCCTCGATATGAACATTCAAATCAAATTGACTCTCTCAAATTACTTAATTTAGCTACATTCAAATCAAATTCACTCTCTCAAATTATTTAATTAAACTCTAAGAAAATAAATCAAATTCAGTCTCTCAAATTACTTAAATTGAACTCTAAACACTCAAATCAAATTCACTCCCCTATAAACAGAGCTCCGTTGCGGCGGCGAATCTCGCTTAACCGTTTTTCGCGTCCTCTTCGCTTTACCGATGACCGGTTTCGTCTCAACGTCGTCGTTTCGTACAGCATTCTTCTTCACTGAGATCTCAACGTCGTCGTTTCGTACAGCATTCTTCTTCACTGAGATCTTCGCCATTAACAACAATCAAACTCCACTTCTGTCAAACAAACCTATCGAACAATAATTATAATTCTAAACAGAGCCTTTATACAGCAAAACGAGAAGCAAATGACGTCAAATTGGACTGTGTCAACATGCAATTGAAAATGGAGATATGAAAGCGGTTGAAGAGAGAGAAAATATGTATAAAAAAAGAGGAGAGAGAGAACCGGCAGAGATATTAATGGGGGTTTGAGTCGGGAGAAGATGAAGATGGAGATGGAAGATGGCCGTCTGTGAGCGGCGTTAAGTGAAGTTTTGTGATCTGTTTTGTGTTATGTGTTGGTTTCACTTCACTTGGATTTTTGATTGATTGTTTACTGGTTGTTTGTTTGGTTGGTTGTTATTGGTGCCCTAATTTTTACTATTCTTTATTTTTTTTAGGCCCATATCAAATTCAGGATTGGTTCTTTATCATATTTGATTTTTTTTTAGGATTGGTTCTTTATCATATTTGATTTTTTTAATATCCAACGAATTCTTTAAATGGGCTACTATGTGAAATTCATTACATCGAGATGCACTCGTCTCTGAACCGAGAAAAACCCTCACCTAGGGTCAAAGTCTGTGAACACTCGCCCGAAGGCAGGACAGTGTGGTGAGGTAAACCCGCTCAGATCAAGGATCGAACTAGCGATTGTCGCCTACTCGCCTAGTCTACAGTCATCACCATGTGCCGCCGAAATTAAATGGTGGGGGCAGGAATCAAACTTAGGTCACTTGGAAAATCAGGTCTCTTCTTAGCCACTCCACCACAAGCTCATTGGCGTTTAATGATATATGATATATGTCAAATTGTAATTATTAATTTTTAATAACAAATTTTACACCTAAATACCACCTTATTTTACATGTGTAACGATTTAAACTTACATTTATTTTATGAAGTACCGTACTACTAGACCACTATGATATGAGTTCCGATTGTATATCTTATTTTATCAATTTGCGTTTTTTAGAACGACAAATTTTTTTTTATCTTATTACATATAGGACTTGAACCTTGGATCTTCAAACCTTAGGTGCTTCTAAAGACTTTACTCTGTCATTGAACAACGCCCATAGTAATTTTAAATTCGGATATGAGTTAACCAAAATTGATAGCCGGGTCTTGGTCTGGGTGTTTTTTTTAGCTAGAAGAGGTGTTAATTTTGATGTGTGATATTTTATGTAATTTCGAATAAATTCTTACAATGTGTTGTTTGTGTCTAGGTTGTATAAATTCTAACATAAGGTAAGTCGTGTCAAATGTAATACATTTTGATCATATAACTTAGATCGTGCGGCATGGTGGGCGGGAGTTTGGGGCGTTGGTTGACACCTGGGGGGATGGTGGACCCAATACCCAAAAGTCACATTCAATGGGTATGGTTGGGCGTGGCTAGGGTGGCGTGGCCAAGCCACATCAGAACCTTTTTTTGTATATATATATGATAGGTTCTAGAGTGAACAATGGTTAACATATGAACAAAATGAACAGATCTTGGCCCTTCGTTTGTTAGATGGTCAAAATTAATGTTAATGGCAAACTTGTAAATATTAAATTAAATATATGAAAGAAATGGGGTTGATAGGGGCACTCACGTAAATGTGTATTATTGGTAATTTTAGTATCCTATGGTAAATGAATATTGCCTTTTTTTAAATATAACACAATCAAATCCCTTTAAACCAGGGATGTCAGTTATTAATTAAAGATATGAGTACACAAGTGTACAGTCCGTTGTTCCTACAATGTACATTGTTGTGCATATGTGTATCGTACTCATGTACACAAGTGTACAAGTTGTGTTCGTACATTGTACACTGTTGTACATCTGTATATTGTACTCATGTACACGTGTGTATATAAACAATAAAACGCTGGAAAACAAAAAATGCATATGTTGTTCGTTTTTATTTAAAAAATTATAGCAATATCATCCTCAAATTAAAGAGAATAAAAAACTCGTTTTTATGGTGTATTCAAATAAAAAAAATATTAACGCATGAAAAGTTATAACTATTTATAGATCATAGGGGGTAGTTAGTTTAATGTTAACAAAAATATATAACTTCCTAATTTAAACTGATTAATTACCATCATATCCTTTACATCTAAAAAATGATCAATGGCTCAGATTGGTTCACACGGTTCACAACCAAGGATGTTGTTCACTCATGATCCTAACCCTGTATATATATATATATATATATATAACAATAAAAAACATACAAATAAAAACAATCAGTCTTCCTTTAATCGTCGTCATCATCGGAGTCGAACCCAGGGATCGTTGAAACATGCTCCACCAAATTAGATCGAAGGTTGTGATGTATATCCCGCGACTTGATAACAAATTCGTTTACTGATTTCTCTTCGTCTGTAACGGTTACGTTCTCTACTTGACTAATATCGTCCTCATAGTAGGTAACGACCGCTCTACCTTCATCCTCCAAAATTATGTTGTGAAGAATGCAAGCGTACATCACGGTACCAATCTGATCCTTGTCCCATAGTCGGCAAGGCATTGCCAAAATTCGCCACCTCTTCTGTAAAACACCGAACGCTCGCTCGACGTCTTTGCGTGCGGCCATTTGGACCCTGTTAAACTTTAATCTCTTTTGTCACACACCCCGGCCCGCGGCGGAATAAAAGTCGGGGCATAATTGGGTTATCACCAAAGCTCATGATGTTTACTAAAATGTTTCATATTTATTAAATTCAAATTACAACTTAAATATCCAAAACAAAATTCATACAATTACAAGAAATTGAAACTATTTAATTATTCCAAAGCTTAAACTTGTTTATTCTTCTAGGCCTTCCTATGTGGTTCTTGTCTCAGCTGGATCACCTGTATCATGTGTAAAACGGGGGATATTTTGGGTCAACAAAAGTTGGCGAGTGAACCTTGATAAAACATTGTTACTAATTTCTTGTTTTATTTAATAAGGAAAATTTGTGCAATAATCACATGTGAGCAAACATATATAAATAAACAAACACAAACCACATTGGATGAGTATATGATATGAATGATGATGAATGTGAGATCAAGGCTCAATCAAACGGAGCCGATCTTATGAGGCACCTGATGCTCAACCCGTCTCCCACGGGGAACTGATGGGCCTAATGAAATGCGTGCACTGAAAATGATAAATCCAATCTACATATAATCCACACAACAATTGATACACATTTGATCACGGATATGATGTATGCACAAGTGTTTATATATATAATAAAAGTATTATACGACACATGATACACCCCAAAACATGATTAAAACGGGGAATTGGTAGAGATTCACTCACGATGGGTGCGTTCTTTGATGATGATGAAGGCGCACGAACTTATGATTCGATTGACGAGGGAAGAACTAACCTAGATAATAACAAAATGATTCGATAAATAAATAAATTTTGGTTGAGATTAATATTTTTAATTAGTGCTCTTAAATTGGATTTTTAGATTTATTTTTATGAGTTTAAGGAAATTTTCTAACCTTAATAATCTTATTTTTAAGTATTTTTAAATAATTTTCTAATTAAATAAATAAATAAAAAAAGAAATAAATAAATAAAAAATTTGACTTTTTTTTACCGTTGACCGGGTCTTGACCGGTCAGACTGTGTTTTTATATGCGCTGAGTGAGGTTCGAAATCGGGACATCTTGTATACGTGCACGCAGCTCTACCAACTGAGCTACGTGTCTAACCCGAAATATTCTCTGTTTTAATTATATTTATTTACTAATTAATTTTAAATTTATTTGGTTTTTTATTAAAAATGATTTATATGGCCGAACCGGTTGCAGGGACCCGGAGTCGAACTCGGGTCCTTCGGTTCGAGTGCGCACAGCCCAACCAGTTGGGCTGTGTGTCTAATCTGTTTAACAAATAGATTTTATTACTCTTATAAACATTCTGTGACTTGTTCTGATTCAGTTCTAAAAATGTTGGTTTTAATTCTGAAAGTCGGTACGTGTGCGATTCGAACTCGGGACGTGCGTGTTATATTTGCACACAGTCCACCGCTGGACTGTGTGTCTAACCCGTTTAATTATCTGATTTTAATTATATTAATACACAACTCAACTTCGTCTTCTTCATTTATAAAAGCTCAGAAACAGTGAAGCCGACTGTTTGATTAATTGACCAACACCACTTATAATTTGATTGAATTGGAATAGAAAAAGAAGAATCAACTCAGAGTGGTTTCTTCAATTTCCAGCAAGAGTCGGCTCTGATTTTGTGATGTCCGGCTGTATGAACTGTTTAACAGTTTTGATTATTGGTTGGAACGATTAAAGTATAAATTAAGAGATAGCAGAGAGGTTTAGACAGTTATACCGACCGATGAATGAACGCGGTTTTCTGACTAGCGATTCCGGCAGGATTCCGGCGAAATTGGAAATCTCCGGCGACGAGCTTTTGAGGAATTGCAACTTCGAAAAAGTGTGCTGTTCTGAGCGAAAGGATTTCCGGAAGATTGAGTGGGTATTTATAGGGAAGAACTGGATGAATTGTGTCCGATTTTGAGTCTTGATTCGCGGTCAAAGGTTTTCCGACGGTTATGACCGAAATTGACGGCCGGCAACGGTTATGATTGATGTCGCGATCGGTTATTGCGTCTTAGTCAAAATGGAAATGGCCAAAATCGTGGATTGCCGGATTTTCCGGTGATTGCGAGTTTTGAGTGCGCGGTGATCTCTGGTTTTGAATTCGGGTTTACTTTAAGTATTATTTATTTCCGTATTGTCACAAAGAAAGCGTGTGGCGGAGTGGTGTGTTGTGTGTTTGTTCATGCGGGTGACCCGGGTTCGAAACCCGGCGTCTCCATTTATTGTTTTATTCATTATTTATTATTAATTATAAATTATGGTTTTTAAATTCTAATATATTTATTAATTATGTATTGTTTAAAATTAATATGAACCGTAAATACGCAACGAAATTTATAACTGAATATTTGATTGATAAACGAAGCGGGTTTTGAAACCTCTGTATTTCGACGAATGTTACAGTATCCCCTACTTTTAGAAATTTTGTCCCGAAATTTAAGTAGTAGTGGTAACAGGAAAAAGATGCGGGTATTTTTCGCACATTAAGTCTTCACGTTCCCAAGTAAACTCAGGTCCTCGTTTTGACTCCCAACGTACCCTGACAATTGGAATATGACTTCGTCATAAACGCTTCTCTCCGAAGTCCATGATTTCTACTGGTCTTTCAATGAAATGCATAGATTCATCGACTTGAATGTCTTATAGAGGGATATGGAGGTCTTCATCGGCGAGGCACTTTTTCAAGTTTGATACGTGAAATGTGGGATGAATTCTGTTGAGCTCTTCTGGTAGGTCAAGCTTGTATGCTACAAGACCTACTCTTTCGAGTATCTTGAAAGGTCCTACGTAGCGTGGTGCTAGCTTGCCCTTCTGGCCAAAACAAATCACTCCCTTCCACGGTGATACTTTTAAAAGTACTTGATCACCAATGTCAAACCCCAAGGGATTTCGTCGTTTGTCTGCATAACTCTTTTGACGACTTTGAGCTGCTAGAAGATTGTTTCGAATTTGAATGACCTTGTCGGTTGTTTCTTGAATTAATTCTGGACCAGTGATTTGTGATTCCCCAATTTCGTGCCAACATACTGGAGATCGGCACTTACGACCATATAAAGCTTCGAAAGGAGCCATGCCGATACTTGAATGATAGCTATTGTTGTACGAAAATTCAACTAATGGTAGATGAGTGTCCCAATTCCCTTTGAAGTCTATGACACATGCTCGAAGCATGTCTTCAAGAGTTTGGATGGTGCGTTCAGATTGACCATCAGTTTGAGGATGAAAATCGGTACTGAGGTCTAACCGTGTCCCCAAGGCGGTTTGTACGGCTCGCCATGTTCGTGAGGTGAAACGACCATCACGGTCTGAAATGATGCTTAAAGGTACACCATGACGGCTTACGAGCTAACTTCTCGTTCTTGAAGTCCTCGCGAATCGGAATGAAGTGAGATGACTTTGTAAGACGATCGATTATTACCCATATAGTGTCATACCCACTGGAGGTGCGAGGTAACCCGGTAATGAAATCCATGGTTATGTTTTCCCACTTCCGTACAGGTATTTCGGGTTGGACTAGAAGTCCTGAAGGTCTTTGATGTTCAGTTTTTACTTTGGAACAGGTAAGGCACTTGGAAACAAAGACGGCGATATCCTTTTTCATGCCAGGCCACCAGTAGGTGTATCGTAGGTCTTGATACATCTTGTCGGCTCCTGGGTGTACAGAGTATCGTGTTTTGTGCGCCTCATTCATGAGGGAATCACGAAGGTTATCGCGATCAGGAATCCATATGCGATTTAAATAGTATAGAATACCATCGGATTTGGTTTCGATTTTGAGTTCAGCTCCACATGACAGCTCATCGCGTACGTCATTTTCTGTTACAGAAACATGTTGAGCTGCTCAGATTCGATCTTTGATGTCGGTTATGATTTGCGAAATAGGAGACGAATGGAGTTTGCATAACCTTTTCGACTAAGCGCATCGGCCACCACGTTTGCCTTGCCAGGATGATACCGAATTTCACAGTCGTAGTCGTTAAGAAGTTCGACCCATCTTCGTTGCCTCATATTCAACTCCTTCTGGTTAAAGATATGTTGGAGACTTTTGTGGTCAGTGTATATTTCACACTTGGTACTATAGAGGTAATGTCTCCATATCTTGAGAGCGAACACAACGGCTCCAAGTTCCAGGTCGTGGGTGGTGTAATTCTTCTCATGAACTTTGAGTTGTCTAGAAGCATAGGCTATCACTTTTCCTCTTTGCATTAATACACAGCCTAGCCCTTGCCCTGATGCGTCGCAATATACTACAAAGTCATCGCAACCCTCACGGAGTGTGAGGATAGGTGCGTCACAAAGTTTGCTTTAGAGTTTGGAAGGCTTCTTCTTGTTTAGGTCCCCATATGAAGGGTTTTCCTTTATGAGTCAAAGCCGTGAGTGGTACAGCAATACGGGAAAAATTGGCAATGAGACGTCGATAGTAACCAGCCAAACCAAGAAATGACCTTACTTCGGTAGGGGTACGTGGCGCTTGCCATTCCTGTACTGCCTTGATTTTTTAAGGATCGACATGTATTCCCTTGTCATTGACGACATGTCCAAGGAATTATACTTCTCTTAACCAGAATTCGCATTTTGAGAACTTAGCGTAGAGCTTTTCAGTCCTTAAAAGTGTAAGGATGAGTCGAAGGTGTCGCTCATGATAGGATTTAGACTTGGAGTAGATAAGAATATCGTCGATGAAGACTATGACGAAACGGTCGAGGTAGGGTTTGCATACCCTATTCATTAGATCCATGAAGACAGCGGGGGCGTTGGTTAAACCGAATGGCATGACCATGAATTCGTAATAACCATAACGAGTCCGGAAGGCGGTCTTTGGGATATCTTCTTCATGTACTCTGAGCTGATGATAACCCGAACGAAGGTCGATTTTTGAAAAGCAGGTGGCGCCTTGAAGTTGGTCTAGGAGGTCATCGATGCGAGGTAGTGGATAGCGATTTTTAACCGTTAACTTGTTGAGTTCTCTATAATCAATGCACATGCGAAACGTTCCATCTTTCTTCTTCACAAAGAGAACAGGTGCACCCCAAGGCGAGGAGCTAGGACGTATGAATCCTTTGTCAGTCAGCTCTTGCAGTTGACTGGCCAGCTCTTGCATTTTGGATGGGGCTAACCTATAAGGATATTTTGCGACTGGTGTAGCGCCAGGTACAAGATCGATGCGGAATTCGACTTCTCTCACAGGAGGGAGTCCTGAAATGTCGTCGGGAAAGACTTGTGGGAATTCTTTCACAACTGGGATATCTTCGAGTTTCCTTTCCTTGTTTCCCTTTTTCACGACGTGAGTTAGGAATGCGACATAGTTCTTGCGGAGATATCGGGCTTGAAGGCATGACATTAGTTTGAGTCCTTTCGAAGGCGTTCGTGAGACCTTCCTGATCTTTTACCCCTCGTTGTTGTCTAGCCGACATCTACAGGAACATACATAAGAAGATTGTGAGTTTATGGAGTCTTTTTAGGTGTCATGTGTCTTAAAGAAAATGAAAATAACATAAATATCAATAATGCAACTACATCCATAGGATGTCTTGGGTTTGCTCATGTTGGGCCTCAAATGTCCCCCATACCTTCACCTGTATAGTCATGTGGGCCCCCATGACTATTGGCTTGGTAGGATTCACATTAGTATTGGCGATTTAACACTCGCATCACCGAATGAAAACCGCAAAATATGTTTACGAGTTGTATGGTCGGAATGTGTCCAGGTGTAGACACAATGACAACTCAAAGTGGGGTTAGCTCACACGACTTTTGGTATAGCATGCTTTGGCCTAATAGGTACTTCGTACTCTCATCGTTAGTCCCCAGGTAGGCAAACTGATCCTTTATTTTTGATTTATACGAATGCCAAGCCTAGACAGGACGTTCCGACTACCGGTACTTGTACCCTTCCAGTTACTACATGCCCGTCATGAGAACTCACTTTGATGAGATTTGAAAATACAAAAATCATTGTAAAAACAATCATGAAAATGATGTGATGTGTGCTTTCATGGTTATGATATGTTATGAGAATATGATTCATGATAGGCATTATATGTTAATATATACTTATGAACATGCTTGCATAACATTGAAGGTAACATTTAACATAAAACATATAAACATCATTAAATTTGGCATGTAACACACAAAAATCTTGAAAATTTCTAATCAACTATAGTATAGGCTCTAAAGGTCTAATAACCTATCCTATATCCCTATAGTCATGGCTCTGATACCAATCTGTCACACCCCGACCCGCAGCGGAATAAGAGTCGGGGCATAATTGGGTTATCACCAAAGCTCATGATGTTTACTAATATGTTTCATATTTATTAAAGTCAAAATTACATTCTCAATAATCCAAACATGTCCATACAAATACAAAGAAAAATAACCAACTAAACAATCCAAGCTCTAAACCAGTTTATTCTTCTAGGCAAATCCTATGTGTTTCTTGCTGCAGCTGGTTCACCTGTATCATGTGTAAAAAATGGGGATTTTGGGGGTAAACATAAGTTGGCGAGTGAACCTTGTTAGTTAAACATTTATTATTGATTTCTTGTTATTTTTATCAAGGAAAAATTGTGCAATAGTCATATGCGAGCAAATGTAAATAATCCAACAATAGCAATAACAACCATAAACTATAACATACAATAACATATGAACTTGCATGAATGTATAACATGAATGAAACTGTATATGTTGGCAACGTCACGTTCACGCTCATAATGTAATGGGGAACGGACGGCCTATGATAAATGTATGTACTGAAAATGATAAATGTTTGTGCGATCAAGTCTCAATCAAACGGAGCCGATCGTATGTTGGCACGCCAGGTTCACGCTCATAATGTAATGGGGAACTGCTCAACGCTCATAATGTAATGGGGAGCGGCGGCCTATGAAATTGCATGTACTGAAAATAATAAATTAAATCTAAACAATAACCACACAACAGATGATACAAGCTGATTACACATTTGTTCATGATATGATGTATGCACAATGATTTAAATATAATAATTGGTAAGACACATGATACACCCCAAAAACGTGATTAAAACGTGATTAAAACGGGGAATTTGTAGAGATTCACTCACATTGGGTGCGTTCAGTTGGAGATGATGAGATGCGCACGAGTTGGAAGAATTGAACAACGAGGATTAACTAACCTAAATAATAACGGAAGATATAGTAAATGAGTGGATTTTATTAATAATGTTAATGGGATTCTTAGATATATTTTTGTGAGTTTAAGGCTATTTCCTATCTTTAAAAACATTATTTTTCAGTATTTTTAATTATTTTTAAATTAAATTAAATAAATAAAAATATAAAAATATGTTGACTTTTGCGTTGACCGTTGACCGTTTGACCATAAGCGTTGACTGTTTGACCGGTTTTATTGTGTGTATGTATGCGCCAGGCAGGACTCGAACCCGAGACCTCCCGTACGCGTGCACGCAGCTCTACCAACTGAGCTACGTGTCTAACCCGAAATAATCATGTTTTTAATTATATTTATATACTAATTTAGTTTATTCAAAATTCATTTATTTTTAAAAAGAATTTTAATCATCAACCCGGTGCCGTCAACAGTTCTCGAACCCGGGATCTGTGACTTAATGTTACACACAGTCCACCGCTGGACAGTGTGTCTAACTTGGTTAGTATACAGATTTTTATTATACTTAACATCTAACGTAAGTTAATCCGGTTCGGTTAGAAAAATAAAACATTTTAATTACAGAGGGTGTGTGTGTATCAAGGATCGAACTCGCGGCGTGTGCGTATTGTTTGTACACAGTCCACCGCTGGACTGTGTGTCTAACCCGTTTATAATACCGATTTTAATTAATCTTATAATGTTAACACACTTCATCTTCTTCGCTAAATTTACAGACAACCATTTACTCAACTGTTTCTTGCTTTAAAACGATTAACAAACATTCATAAGACTAAAATGAAATGGCAGAGACGGTGTTGGAAGTAAACATACCGGAGGAATGATTTATCTCAGAATTCCGGCAAGGCGTCGGCTCTGTTTTTATGAACTTCAACTGAGCGAACAAATTAACAGTTTTGGTTAGCTAATTGTGGAATTGAAGTACTAAACAAGAGTTAACAGAAGGTTTGAATGTCTATACCGTTTTACAGCGGAAGTTAAGAATTTTCAGAGGTTTTCCGGCGAGAGGGAATTATCTGATATCGACGTCTGAAATTGATTCCGAATGAAGGGTTTGAGTTAGCAATAGCTTAACAACTGATAGGAAATTAAAGAATTGAGAGACTTACTGATTGGATGGAAAACACGGTTTTCCGGCGAAAGTCCGGCGTGTTCAAAAAGCTTCTCCGGCGACCTGAAAGTTGTGCGAAAATACAATTGAAGGTTTGTAGAATGTTTTTGAGTCGCGAGAGGGGACAATGACTGAAGTAATTCAGAAATGCAAGTTTTCGGTTATTAAAACCGATCCACTCTTGAATTCAAGTCCATTCAAAGCTCAATTGATTGGAAGTGTCGGTGTAGCGGTTATAATCGGTAACCGCGAACAATCAAACGTTTTTGGACGTTTGGTGACCGATTTCGATTACAGTTAGCGTATTCAGGTCGCTTCCTGATTGACCATAAAATTTATTTGTTTCCTAGAGTTGACATAAAACAACAAGTGGCGGAGTGGTTATGTGTGTGTGTGATAAGTCTTTGGGCTTAAACCCGGCTGACCCGGGTTCGAGTCCCGGCAGCCTCATTTTCTTTTTAATTATTTTATTTTTACTTTTTATCAATTATAACTTTTATAGTTTAGTTTGTTTATTAATTATGCATCATTAAATATTAAAGGGGACATAAATACGCAACGAGACATTTATAAATTGATATTCGATTACAAACGGAGCGGGTTTGGAAAACCCGTTTTTGACAAATGTTACATCGGGAGGGTGGTGGTATTGACAACGGTTGCATTTTGGGTGTGGGCCGGTGTATGGCTCTTTAAATGGTGCAGCTGAGGGAGCAATTTGGGTGATTGGTGCAGCGGTGATAGGAGGGTTGGTTTGAATGACAGCAAAATTCTTGCTGTTTCGTTTCCACTTACCAGCAAACTTTGAGGAGGAGACTGAGTGGTTTGTAGTTGAGGTCTCTATGGGTGCTTTCTTCTTTTCATCTTTGAACTTGCTGTTCGAATGCGATTTTCAGTGAGTTATGTATCTAACTCCATCGCGACTTCAAGTGTTGCAGGCGAAGTGCTTAAAACTGAGTCTTGAATTTTCGAGGGAAGACCTCGAATGTAATGTTCAACCAAGCGGTACACGGGGGTGAACAAATTAGGGATCATCTGGTTCAGTTCGAGAAATCTCTTGTTATAGGAAGTGTGATCTCCTTCCTTTTGTTTTAGCGCGTGGAATTCATCTTCCAACTTTTTGATTTCGCTTCTTAGACAGAAGCGTCTTGTCATGAGTTCCCTTAACTCCTCCCATGTTAAGGCCATGGCATCTTCAACTCCTCGTTTACCCTTTTCCGTGTTCCACCAGGTAAGGGCTACCCCAAACAGTCTTCCACTTGCATAACGTACCTTGCGATCCTCGGGACAATCGCAATTGAGGAAAGTGTTCTCCATTTCTTCAAACCAGTGAAGGAGAGCAGTAACACCTTCGGTCCTTTCATACCTTGGGGGATCGCAAGATTTGAAGTGTTTGTAAGAGCACTTTTTGGAGGGAGGGTTGGCGACGCTCTGGTATTCTTGATTGGGAGGGTTGATGGGATTTGCGGTGAGAGCTTGTTGAACTTGAATCACGGTGTCAGGAAGCACTGCGGCCATTTGTTTAGCAATTTGTGTGGCCAAGCGTTCATTTGATCTTCCTGACTTTCTTCCTCCACGTAGTTGCCTAGCCGACATCTACAAGAACATACGTAGGAAGATTGTGAGTTTAAGAAGTTTCTAGGTGTCATGTGTCGTTAAAAGGATAAAAAATAACATAACTGACAATAATGCAACTACATCCATAGGATGTCTTGGGTTTGCTCATGTTTGGCCTCCAATGTCCCCCATACCATCGCCTGTGTAGTCATGTGGGCCCCCATGACTATTGGGCTTGGTAGGATTCACACTGGTGTTGGCGGATTAACACTCGCACCACCCGAATGAAAATCAGAAAATATAATTGCGAGATGTATGGTAGGAGGGTGTCCAGGTGTAGACACAATGACAACTCAAAGTGGGGTTAGCTCACACGACGTTTGGTATAGCATGCTTTGGCCTAATAGGTCCATCGTACTCTCATCGTTAGTCCCCAGGTAGGCAAACTGGTCCTTTATTTTGGATTTATACGAATGCCAAGCCTATACAGGACGTTCCGACTACCGGTACTCGTACCCTTCCAGTTACTACATGCCCGTCATGAGAACTCACTTTGATGTGATTTGAAAATACAAAAATCATTGCAAAAATCATGGTAATCGTGAGGTGTGTACTCTCATGGATGTGATATGTTATGAGGATATGATTCATGATGAGCATTGTATAATATTATGTATTTGTGAGCATGCTTGCATAACATTGAGTGTAACAATAAACATAAAGCATATAAACATCATGAATTTTGTATGTAACGCATAAGCAATTTAAAATTTTAATCAACTATAGTATAGGCTCTAAGGGTCTAATAACCTATCCTATATCCCTAGAGTCATGGCTCTGATACCTATCTGTCACACCCCGACCCGCAGCGGAATAAAAGTCGGGGCATAATTGGGTTATCACCAAAGCTCATGATGTTTACTAAAATGTTTCATATTTATTAAATTCAAATTACAACTTAAATATCCAAAACAAAATTCATACAATTACAAGAAATTGAAACTATTTAATTATTCCAAAGCTTAAACTTGTTTATTCTTCTAGGCCTTCCTATGTGGTTCTTGTCTCAGCTGGATCACCTGTATCATGTGTAAAACGGGGGATATTTTGGGTCAACAAAAGTTGGCGAGTGAACCTTGATAAAACATTGTTACTAATTTCTTGTTCTATTTAATAAGGAAATTTGTGCAATAATAACATGTGAGCAAACATATATAAATAAACAAACACAAACCACTTTGGATGAGTATATGATATGAATGATGATGAATGTGAGATCAAGGCTCAATCAAACGGAGCTGATCTTATGAGGCACCTGATGCTCAACCCGTCTCCCACGGGGAACTGATTGGCCTAATGAAATGCGTGCACTGAAAATGATAAATCCAATCTACATATAATCCACACAACAATTGATACACATTTGATCACGGATATGATGTATGCACAAGTGTTTATATATATAATAAAAGTATTATACGACACATGATACACCCCAAAACATGATTAAAACGGGGAATTGGTAGAGATTCACTCACGATGGGTGCGTTCTTTGATGATGATGAAGGCGCACGAACTTATGATTCGATTGACGAGGGAAGAACTAACCTAGATAATAACAAAAAGATTCGATAAATAAATAAATTTTGGTTGAGATTAATATTTTTAATTAGTGCTCTTAAATTGGATTTTTAGATTTATTTTTGTGAGTTTAAGGAAATTTTCTAACCTTAATAATCTTATTTTTAAGTATTTTTAAATAATTTTCTAATTAAATAAATAAATAAAAAAGAAATAAATAAATAAAAAAAATTGACTTTTTTTGACCGTTGACCGGGTCTTGACCGGTCAGACTGTGTTTTTATATGCGCTGAGTGAGGTTCGAACTCGGGACATCTTGTATACGTGCACGCAGCTCTACCAACTGAGCTACGTGTCTAACCCGAAATATTCTCTGTTTTAATTATATTTATTTACTAATTAATTTTAAATTTATTTGGTTTTTTATTAAAAATGATTTATATGGCCGAACCGGTTGCAGGGACCAGGAGTCGAACTCGGGTCCTTCGGTTCGAGTGCGCACAGCCCAACCAGTTGGGCTGTGTGTCTAATCTGTTTAACAAATGGATTTTATTACTCTTATAAACATTCTGTGACTTGTTCTGATTCAGTTCTAAAAATGTTGGTTTTAATTCTGAAAGTCGGTACGTGTGCGATTCGAACTCGGGACGTGCGTGTTATATTTGCACACAGTCCACCGCTGGACTGTGTGTCTAACCCGTTTAATTATCTGATTTTAATTATATTAATACATAACTCAACTTCGTCTTCTTCATTTATAAAAGCTCAGAAACAGTGAAGCCGACTGTTTGATTAATTGAGCAACACCACTTATAATTTGATTGAATTGGAATAGAAAAAGAAGAATAAGGATTATGATGTACCAACTCAGAGTGGTTTCTTCAATTTCCGGCAAGAGTCGGCTCTGATTTTGCGATGTCCGGCTGTATGAACTGTTTAACAGTTTTGATTATTGGTTGGAACGATTAAAGTATAAATTAAGAGATAGCAGAGAGGTTTAGACAGTTATACCGACCGATGAATGAACGCGGTTTTCTGACTAGCGATTCCGGCAGGATTCCGGCGAAATTGGAAATCTCCGGCGACGAGCTTTTGAGGAATTGCAACTTCGAAAAAGTGTGCTGTTCTGAGCGAAAGGATTTTCGGAAGATTGAGTGGGTATTTATAGGGAAGAACTGGATGAATTGTGTCCGATTTTGAGTCTTGATTCGCAGTCAAAGGTTTTCCGACGGTTATGACCGAAATTGACGGCCGGCAACGGTTATGATTGATGTCGCGATCGGTTATTGCGTCTTAGTCAAAATGGAAATGGCCAAAATCGTGGATTGCCGGATTTTCCGGTGATTGCGAGTATTGTCACAAAGAAAGCGTGTGGCGGAGTGGTGTGTTGTGTGTTTGTTCATGCGGGTGACCCGGGTTCGAAACCCGGCGTCTCCATTTATTTTTTTATTCATTATTTATTATTAATTATAAATTATGGTTTTTAAATTCTAATATATTTATTAATTATGTATTGTTTAAAATTAATATGAGCCGTAAATACGCAACGAAATTTATAACTGAATATTTGATTGATAAACGAAGCGGGTTTTGAAACCCGTTTTTCGACGAATGTTACATCTTTGGATCTAGGGTACCGTGTTTTGTGAAGGATTTAACGAAAACCCCCCATTCTGGGTAAATACCATCAACTAGGTAGTACCCATGCACGTACTCAACTTCATTTACAAAGAAACTTCCTTTGGGTTCTATACCATTGACTCGATCATTCAGAAGGGGCGAGTGATTTATGATAGTAATATCGTTATGTGAACCTGACATACCAAAGAATGCATGCCATATCCAAAGATCTTGGGACGCAACCGCTTCAAGCATTATGGCTGGCATTCCATGATATCCACTGGTGTGAGCGCCTTGTCATGCGGTTGGACAAAGTTCCCAAGGCCATTTCATACAATCTAAACTACCTAGCATCCCGGGTAGGCCATGATAATCGGCGTGGTGTTCCAATATTTGTTGTACATCACTGAACGAAGGTTTTCTCAAATATTTGTCTTATAAACTTCTAAAATACACGAACAAAAGTTGTGAAGACTTTCTCTAGCTACACGTGCCGACATTTTTAAGTAGTCGTCCATAATGTCCAAACTATTGTCGTACGCTAACTGTCTAAGCGCGGCCGTGACCTTTTGCCACGTACTGAATCCTAATTGACAGGTTACATCCGGTTTTTGTTTGAAAAAATCATACTTCTCCTCAAGATCCTTAGTTATCCTTAAAAATAAGCGTTTACTCATACGAAAACGACGCCTAAATATTTTTTTCATCATACCTAGGTTCGGCCGAGAAATAATCACGTACCAACAAATCGTTAGCGTTTTGCCGTTCACGAGAGATATACCTCCTCGGCTTTGGTTGCAAAGTCTCTTCCTCATCATCTTCCACGATAGCTTTCACCGCCGTCGCGATAGTTTGTAGAAATATTTCTGCACCATCGTCAGACGATGATGAAGAATCACTTGAACTTGAAAAACTCATTTTTTGTTGGTGTTTGATATTTTTTTATGAGAAAATTATGAGAGATGTGGGATATTTATAAGGAAAAAAAAGTTTTTTTTTTTAAAAAGGACCCCAACGGCTAGCCCAACGACTAGCCCAAACGGCTAGTTTGACCCACCAATTACCGACCGCCACCTCAGCTTCGTGGACCCGCCCAACGCTGGGTCCAAACCCCCGCCGAACAGGCCACGCCAAAACCCAAGCCACTATGGGGTGGTGACTTGGGCGTTGCCCGCCAACCCACGCCTAAACCCCCGCACTATACCCCAATAGTCTTAGTTTGTGATAAACGAAACATATTTAAAAACAAACCAATCACAATAGTGTATTTGAATCTATACAAAACATTGTGTGTTTAAAGTTATAAAACAAAAAAAAACTTCTAATTTAACTATAAAAAAGTAACATCTACAAGATTATAGGATATGATATATAATAGCAGGACCCATTGAATATTTTGTGAAAAGGATATGTTTTGATATTAATATTGTATTATTTTTAGACTTTATTTTCTTAACAATTTGTGAAAATGATATGTTTTGGATATTAATATTTGTATTGTTTTTTAGACTTTGTTTTCTTAGCAATACGTTTTGGCAAAAAAATTTAACAACTTTGAAGTAAAACTGAATTTTAAAAAGCAATACGTTTGGCAAAAAAATTTAACAACTTTGAAGTAAAACTGATTTTTTTTAAAAAAAAGTCATCATGGTTACAGATTTATTGTTATTGAATAGTATTTATTAAATTAAATATTATACTGTATCTGTTAAAATAGATATAGGGATTAATTTGCACCATTAGGAGATCACGTGCTCACGTGCTCATTACAGGATGTCGACCTTGCTAAATAAATTGTTTACAGAATGTTTACAGAATATTGACATTGGACTCACTACGCATTTCACAGATAATATATTAGAAAAATACGTATAGGTCTGAACTCTAAAGAAAATTTTAAAGTATATAATAACTTTAAATATCATCAAAATACAATATACTTGATTAACAAATATAATATACTCATTTTTTTTAAAGTTATAACATTTCTTAAAACCTAGAGAGCTTAGCTTACACGAGAAAAAATAATAACAAAATGACTATATTATAATATGCAGGAAAGTTAGGTGATCGACGATTATTATTTTGGTGTAACAAGTTGACGGAAATAGATTTGACGCCGGTGGAGGTGACAGATGAGATTTGGTTGATGGTGATACGGCGTAGGGGATCGGTGATGAAACTAAGTCGTTGGAAAAGGGTTGTGGAGACGGAGTAGGTGATGTTTTGGTAGGATCTAAAGAAACAAGAAGAGTGAAAATTAAAGTGAAAGATACCAATATTGTTTTTCTAATTTTTAAACTAATGAACTGTAGTGGTTATTTTCAACAAACCACGGAATGAAAAACGTAACTAACTCTTTATTTACTTTAATTTTTATTTTAATAACAGGGGCACTATGGTCATTTCAAATAAACTAATTGAATAATTGGATGACATTAGTGAGATGGATTGTAACTGTTACAAAAACGAAAGTACATGAACTGTTTTAGCAATTTTTAAACTAATTGACTGTAATGATTATTCTCAACAAACCACGTAGACGAAAAAATTTAATTCACTCTTATATTCAATAACATAATATTTGCACTTGTGTTGTCCATCATGATTGGGGTCTTGAGGAAGTCATTTCCGTAATCTTTCAATTGATTACATGTTCACAGAACTTGAGTATAGCAACATCCAGTAACACTCTACTCAAGCTCATTAGTTGGTGTTGATAAAATTATTCTTTTATTATTTTTTAGCTTTGGAATAACACAAGCCTCTCACCAAATAATTGACAACCTATGTTATGTACTTCTTGTTTACAAAAGCCATGCATAATCTCAATCTGTGTAGTCAATAATCAATTCAAAAGAATGGGACCAATGGGTGTTGGGTACCACAAACCCAAATTTACCGAACTTTCTACTAGGGTTGCTAAACAGGTCTTGTTTGCGGGTTGACAGATTCAATCCGACTTGATTCCAAAAATTTTAGACGAAATCAAACACAACTCGAACCCGAATATTCGAGGTTGACCCGAACACGACCCGTTTAACCCAGTTTTTTTTTTTTGCAAGTTAATATATTAAAATTAAATTTACTAAAAAATCTAAATATATAATATTGTTATATTTAAATTATAAAATCTGAAGTCAATATATGTTTTTAAGAACTATGGCATAAAATGCACATCCAATCTAATTAATGACATAAAACATATTGTAAAAAACTATAAATGGGTCAACCTGACTGGGATGACCCGAACCGACCCGTTTAGCTAAATGGGTTTAACCTAAAATTGACCCGAACCTGTTTAGACTAAATCCACAAACCTGTGAATTTCGTATTAGATTCGTGTCGTGTTTTCGAGTTGTGTCAAAGGTTCACACCCATACTTTTTATGCTTCTAAGACCGTTGGGTGTGGTGGGGCTTGGGTTAGGAGCGTGGCTAGCCATGTGACAAAAGCGGGCTCCACCAGACCACCCCAAAAATTCACTCAAAAATATAAGCTGTGACATCACAATAAGCTTACATAAAATAAATATGTCTGCAAAATATAACTATTTGCATAGCATTAGAAAAATATCAAATTTATAAAATCTCAGGGTTATATTTAAAATTAGTAGTTTACCCGTCACGTGTTGCGACAATGTAATGCCTTTTTAAGTAACCTAAAGAAAGTTATAAAGTATTACACATGTCAATTCATACATCATTTATAACAACCTTAAAAAAGAAGGAAAAAGTTGAGGCGGTGTAATGGCTTTTTAGTTAATTCAAACAGACAGTAAGGCACATAGCATTGAATTATAGCATATTGTATATGTAAACTCATAATTCAAAACGTGTTTGTTATATCGTCAATGTCTACATAATTTGATAGACAAACAAAAGATAAAGAAATCAAATTATATGACATTATATAAACGCTTGCAAATCCTAGACCCTAAACACATTATGCAATACCAAAAGTTAAATACAAACGTGTTGAGCGACATATTCTTAGCCTCCATTGATCATCCATGCAAAGAAGATGTAAAATCTGTTCCTTGGAGTTCCATTTGAAGTTACAAAATATGAATCTTGTAGTGTTTCACTTGACTTTGCATTGTGCACCAGTGATGTTATCATTTTTTCGTGTATCTCATCAAATGTTCATAACTATACATCAATCATGACTTTTAAAAATCAAATCATCAAATCAAACGCCTAAGAGAATAAAAGCCCTAAGAAATAAAAGGTTAACCCATTTTAGGTCAAAAGCATCTAACAAAGTAAACAAATGCATGCGACCATATTAACAACGTAAAACCTACTATTGAAATAAATTATATAAGTTAGGAAATAAATTGAAATTTTGAGAGTACATACGTACCAAATCCATGTTGTAGACTTCCACTTGAATTCGTAAAATTTCAATCTTATGGTCGATCATCATAGGTTTTAGTTGCAATCAGGATTCATTAATGAAATACTCGACTTTTTTATCAATTAATGTCCTATAGGTCTCTACCTTCCATGTAGGAACAAGCACTTAAAGCATCCAGGAGTGCATTGTATACAGGAGAACTACAAAACTTAGATTTTTGTTATAATATAAACATCATGTTATATTTACTTTGGAAAAATCAAACTCATGTTCGCGCTACACCTTGTTGGCTTGAAAATATGCAACATCCAGGCATCCATAGCTAAAATCGTCAACCTGTTACATACGTTAAAATACAAGTCAATACAATTAAGTAAAGGTGAGCATATGAGTTTTGTAATACTAGCGTAATAAAGAAACCGTTCGCGAGATAACCTAACTACATATCATGATACACCGAAACATTTTCACACAGATTAACGTAGGCTTATTTCTCATGCTAACTACCGTGAGAAGGCTTGCGCGTTCATCCTAACTAAACCCCATTGGGTGTAAGCCACACTATAGTACCATACTAGCTAAGGAGGCAAGTTAACGAAAATAAGTCCTAGTCACATGTTTCTAGCATCACGTATTGAGCATATATAATCAGATTATTCGCGTGTGATAAACAGTTTGATTTGTGAAGTGATTTTGACATAGGAACGTATGTAACACCCAAAAAGTGCGTTAAAGCGAAAATGGGTCAAGTATACTCACTGTGGGTGCGTTTAAGTAAGAGTTCAGGATCTGAGGAGAGTTGAGAAGAGCGCCGGATCAGCCTCCATACGCGAACGAAAATGCATCAGTCTCTGAAAAGCTGAAACGGTTAAGTCTTGGTTGGGCAGTAGCCAAGTTCGAGCGAACTTGTATGGTTTGGTGGGTTGTGAGTCAAGTTCGGTCGAACTTGATGAGTTTCTTTAGGAAACTTGTCAAGTTCGGGCGAACTTGTAAGAAAACTTCACTGAAGAGACAAGTTCGGGCGAACTTGTGTAGTTTCTTAAGAAACTAAGCAAGTTCGGTCGAATTTGGAATGAATCTGATGGAAGTTAGCCTAAGTTCGGTCGAATTTGGCCCATTTGGGCACAAGTTCGGTCGAACTTGACCAGAGAGCTGATGAAATCTTGAGCGAACTTGATGTTTTCGGGTCCAAAATCTTGCGTTTTCGCGTCATTTGCTGAGGAAAATCGAGTGTTCATCTCTCCAACCCTGTGCTACTGAGCAAACTGAGGTCGGAGAGGTCTTTTAGAGCTGTTTTAGCCGTTTTACAAAAGCATGGGCTAATCCGGGCAAACTCGGGGTTCGTTCGGATTAGTCCGACTTGTGTAAACCAACATAAACGTCCTTGTGCTTCCAGATCTGGGATCTTGAATGATAGATACTTCATTTCATATCAGAAGATGAAAAAAATATCATCAAAAGTCCGTATTTTGTGTAGAAATCAATGTTTATCAAAGGTTTTTCTCAGATCTATAACTTACAAGCCGAGATCTTTCAGATCTTGTGTTTGGGAAGCCTCTGCTAACACCAAACGAACTCGTATTGTGTAGATCTAAGCTTAAAACAGAAGTTTTTGAAGAAAAAGATGAAGATTTTCGTAAAAGAATGAGTTTTGATGAAAACGAAGGCTATGCCTTGTGCCAAAATCGTTGTAAACGTTTGTAAAAAGTTGTTGAACATCATTGTAGTTGAAATCAGGTTGATTCTTACTTAGAACACGAAGGTTTCGGGTTTTGAGAGCTCTGGGCGAACTTGCAGCAAGTTCAAATTAGATAACAGAGCTTGGTATTTATAGGAGAAAGCAAAAATGTGAGCTGGTGGAGCCAAGTTCGGCCGAACTTGTACAGATTTGTACAAGTTCGCGCGAACTTTTATGATTTGGGAGATTTAGAGCTAAGTTCGACCGAACTTGTACAGGTATGTACAAGTTCGAGCGAACTTGTAGATAAAAGAGGGATTCTGCTTTCATCAGCCAAGTTCGGCCGAACTTGGTAACACCAAATTCGAGCGAACTTGACTTAAGTTGCTGAATTTTCTTTGTTTTTCGCGTTAAGTGTTCGTTTGGTTATTCGGTTCGTATTAGTTAGTTATATTAAGCGTTAAATTAAAGCGTTAAGCGTTATACTTGTTATAATAGTGTGATTTAGCGATTTGAGAGTGCGAGAGCGATGCGATAGCGATTGTAATTATAACCACAAACACACATAACACATAAATAACATAAAACCACATAATTAACTGCAATTTGCGATGCGATGAGATTAGCGATGCGATTTAATAAGCGATTAGATGCGATAATAACGTACAATACCAAAATTTATTAACATAAACTTTATTATCAACCGAATCTCGGATTTACAAAGGATAGATAAACGGGAAACAAAATTAAAGATAACAATCGAATTTTCGAGTTGTTACAGTGTCCCCTACTTTAGGGAAGTTTGTCCCGAAATTAAGCAGTGGCCGTAACAAAGAGATGCGGATATTTCGTTTTCATATCACTTTCGAGTTCCCAAGTGAACTCGGCGCCACGTTTGCCTTCCCATCGGACTTTCACGATAGGTATGCGAGAGCGTCGGAGTTTCTTGGTCTCCCGATCCATGATTTCAACGGGTTTTTCCACGAAATGGAGCGTTTCATTAATTTGCAGATCTTCGAGAGGGACATGCAGATTCTCTTCGGCTAGGCATTTCTTGAGGTTAGACACGTGGGTCGGATGTACGTTGTTAAGTTCCTCCGGTAATTCGAGACGATAGGCTACTTTACCGATCCTTTCCAGAATCTTAAAGGGTCCAACGTATCGAGGCGCTAGCTTTCCTTTCTTGCCGAAGCGGACCACTCCCTTCCCAGGTGCAACCTTTAGGAGAACGTGATCTCCCACTTCGAACTGCAGGGGCTTGCGGCGTTTATTGGCATAACTCTTTTGACGACTCCGAGCTTTCAAGATATTGTCTCTGATCTGGAGAATCTTGTCCGTCGTTTCTTGAATTAGCTCGGGACCGGTGATTTGTGCTTCTCCGATCTCGTGCCATGCAATAGGCGATCGACATTTTCTTCCATACAGTGCCTCAAAAGGAGTCATTTGAATGCCGACATGATAACTATTATTGTACGAGAATTCGATTAAAGGTAAATGTGTATCTCAGTTACCACCGAAATATATGATGCACGCACGAAGCATGTCTTCGAGGGTGCGGATCATTCGTTCAGTCTGACCGTCGATTTGAGGGTGAAAAGCGGTACTGAGATTGAGAGTAGTACCGAGAGCGGATTAAAAAGTCTCCCAAAGACGCGAGGCAAAGCGACCGTCACGGTCAGAGATGATGTCACGAGGCGTCCCGTGTCGACAAATGACTTCGTCGGTATAGATTCGGCTAACCGTTCGACCTTAAAGTCTTCTCGTATAGCAATAAAGTGCGCGGATTTAGTAAGACGATCAACGATAACCCAAATGCTATCGTGACCGGATAAAGTGCGGGGAAGTTTGGTAACGAAGTCCATAGCTATACTCTCCCACTTCCACATCGGGATTTCGGGTTGCTCGAGTAAGCCAGAGGGCCTTTGATGTTCGGCTTTAACTTTCGAACAAGTTAAGCATTTTGAGACGTAAACGACGATATCCTTTTTCATGCCCGGCCACCAATACTTAGGACGAAGGTCCTGGTACATCTTGTCAGCACCGGGGTGAATGGAATATCGAGATTTATGAGCTTCGGTCATTAGCAATTCACGGAAATTGTCACGAGTAGGAATCCAAATACGATCGAGATAGTAATAAATACCATTAGGCTTAGATACGAGCTGAGTTTCAGCACCACATTTCATTTCTTCCTCCAAAGTATTCTCGTTAAAACAAGCGAATTAAGCGGAGCGAATCATGATTTTGTAATGTCAAAAATTCAATTTAATTTTGTTAATATTACGTGTCAAAATGGATATTTTCCCTTGAAAATGTGAAATGTTATATTTGTCATTTCAACGTATTAACGTGTTTTCTTACATATTTGCTAAACTAAAAGCCTTGATGAAGATAAATAGAACATGATTGTGAACTTGTTAGAATGTAATTATTATAAGCTACACTGATAAAGTGACAAAGAAAATGTTTGATTCATGAGTCGAAGTTCAAATGTGTGATTATTACATATAACTAGCTTTTCGGGTACACACAATTTACTTAACTATGTTTAATTCTTTAAGAAACCTTGTGTGCAAAGGTAGCGGGTCGTTCTTCCCTTGGGTGATTGCCTTCTTTGAGATCGAATAGAACCAACCGTTTCTCCATTTGAACTGCAAGATGCATAACCAAATGGCAGGTCACTTGCAAGTAATTAACTGACTATCTAACTAACTAACTAACTGATCGACAACACTTACATCCTCCACTACTGTTGGGATATGGGAAACTGCTCGAGAATAAGCTAGTAATCTTTTTTCAAAAAAAAGTTCTGCGGTAAAGCCTAACTCATTGTAAGTTGCTTCATGCATCTCACCCAGAAGAAAAATCACCTGAAATGTGCAAATGACTAGTCATTTTTTCATAATGGTTGTGAGGTGGATTGAAATGGTTACGAAAGTGAAACCACAGGGACTGAAATCGTATTTTTTAGGCTAATGGACTGAAATAGTGATTTTTGACAAACCACATGGGCGAAAACAATAATTCTATTATTAATATGAGTGTATAGAATATATGTTCAAGGCAAGATGTTAGATTGAAAATTATATGATGCTAATATCAGGACAAGGATAGAAGTGCTATATTTACCTCATACATATGATTTTCGCCCGCTACATCGCCCATCGTGTTTCCGGGAACGCGAGCCCCAGTTAGCATGAATGCCGTTATCCATAAAAGTCTCTCTATCATTTTAAGCTGGAAGGCTTGTTTCTCAAGGATCTGGTTTCATAATTTCTCAATACAATTGTTTTATAAGACAAAAATTATGTAATTCAAGTCAAAATCTTACATAAATCATCCATGTGGTTGGTTTGAGTAATTACGATTTCGTCTCTCATTGAAACTATTTCCGTATTTAAACGGTGGTCCCTCGACCAAGTAAAATGACTAAACTTGTCCTCATATGCATTTATTTTATTTCATTTGATTAATCCTAAATTAAATAAATTCAAGAGTCTTAGATATAATAAACTTGATCTTTTGTTAAATTTTGATTTCAACAATGAATGATTAATTATGAGTTGTATTTAAAAAAATTACCTTTAAAATATATTGTAGAGTTATATTGATCTAGGACTAAAAAATCAAGTTGCATATCATAAGTAAAGAACCTTGCAAGAAAGACCACCAGCATGTAACCTAGAAGCCACAGCAGGAGCCCATTTGCCAAAAGCCGCGGTTAATCCCTCCGGACTTTCTTCGGTTATACCATCTATAGGTGGTTCGCCAGGCCTGGAAACGTCAAAAAATGGTAAAACTTGGTTCGCGTCACTTAGACCTTTACTTTCGAACCATGGCTCCAGCATCCCATCTTGGAAAAATACCAAATCTGTAATCCATATTAACATCAGAAATAACACACATCTTATCATTATATCATATCATATCATACCATATCATATATCATAACATAAAGCACAAAAGTGAATACCGTTCCAACGCGGCTGAGGTGTAGACTCAAGAACAGCATCTAGATCGTCATTTTTGGTGCACACCAATATCGGCCCTGGGAAATCATCCGGAATTGGTTGGCCTGCATTAAGCAGCAAATCCTGGCCAGTGCCCATTTCTTTTAGCGCTTTACCGAGACTGATGTCACCGCCTACGATGATTGAGGGAATTACTTTTGTGGGAACACCAACCATGGAAGTTATTGTTGTATAATTTGATTTTGGTTTGGATGATGGAGTTTGATATTAGATTACCAAGTGAGTTAAGTTTAGTGCAGTGGTAGAAAGTGGAAGAGAGTGAAGTAGTTGTTATATTCGCCATTGTTGGTGAGGGGATATGGTGCAATATTGGATGCCATGTTAGGGATTTGTTTGGTGTGTTATATACATATAATTTGTCACGTGCTTCAATATATCATATGTTATCATGATAAGGATTATGGACCTACTAAAAAAACGAGTGGCTCTAATATATATAATATATATACACACACGATGCTTGAAAAACCAATGACCCAATAGATATTATCACGATTAAGAAGTGATACAAAAAGAAATGGGATTTGTTTCGTGTGTTTTTATATGTGGAGGGAGATGTGGCAAGGAGAACCACTCGTTTTTATTACTCATTTTTATGTGTTGCTGCATAAATATCCTAATCATCGTAATTTAGTTGGTCCATATAGATTTAATCAGTGGCGGATCTTGCCCGTTGAACGTCCCAGGGCCGAAATCCACGGGCACTAAAAACATGCCCGTGCTGAACATAGTATGTATAAAAAAATTTCGATCGAACCATGAAAATTAGCACTTGTGGCCGAAAAACGTGCCAGGACCATGGCCCTGGCACAACCCTTCTAAGAACGCCAATGGATTTAATATCCGTAATCTCATGTTATATCAATACTATTATAAATAATAGATCTTTTAAGGCTAAGCAAATTCAACCTCGAGCTTATTTGTTGAGTTCAATTTAAGCTTTGGCTTAGCACGATTATGTTTAAGTTTGCCTCGATTTAAGATTTTAGCAAGTAGGTCACTAATGATGTGACTCATTCACACTTTGAGCTTGATTGGATAAAAATGAATGTTAATAAGTATAAAGAATTGAAATGTTAACGATTAAGTTGGGATGACGATTATTAAATATATTAAAAAGATAATTTGTTGGCGGGAATGCGTAGGAACTTCTGACGCAATTCCATGTAATATTTTAATATGTTAAAAGAAAAAAATTACTGCACAAAATGCTTAAGAACTTTGGATACAAACCAATGAATTTCCAAAGATCAGATATTGTTTTCGTTTTTGAGGCCCAAACGTCAATTTTTATTGCTCCATCTTTTATACAAGGGCATTATATTGAAATACTTTCAGTTCACCAACTTATACATACTATACAGTATACATATATGCATGTCTTTGTGCATCTTAAGAACTCATTACTCAAAACTATATGTATGAGTTTGTGTATGCACCAAGTCTAGCAAGTCTATGTTGGCAGGCTGTATGGAGCCGCGCGTGATTTTAACAGATAGGGAGTTTGCGCTAATTAACGCGTGTGAACAAGTTTTTTTCCAAAGCGCAGAAGTATCTTTGTCGGTTTCATATTCAACAAAATATTAACAAGAATAGCAAGAAGAAATTCTCTGACAAGCAGTGGAAAGAATTCGTACGTTCGTTTGGACATTGTGCGAATCTACGACCGAGGAAATATATAGGTATAACTAGGAAAACCTTGAAGCACAGCTGAAAGAAGATGGCCGTGAACGTGAGTATTTCTTACATAATTATGTTCAACCGACTATTTACGTTTTTATATAATAACAAAAACTCACTATTTACGTTTTTTAATTTCAGAGGTTTTTTATTATTTGAGGAAATCCTAGTTGGATCCATACCGTGAAAAGTTTGTATCTTGCTGACTAACAAAACTATTAACTTTCACCAAACTACGACCAACAGGGTTGAGGGCATGCATGCAAGACTAAAATCTCTTTCCAAGTCATCGCAACACACTGGAATAAACTTGTATTGTATGTTGATCATGTTGTTGACATGAATACGCCGAGATTAGAAGTAGCTTTGAAACAAGCTCTGAAAAGTGATGAACCACCACAAGATCATCCCATGCTTGAAAAATATTCTCAGAAAGGTTTCAATATTTGCGATTGAGCTTTTGAATATGGAGCTAAAACGTAAGGAAGACGGGTTGAGAGCCTACGGTTCAAGTGTGGTTGCCAACTTTTTACTAGTTGTGGTTTGCCATGTGCCTGTCGCTTGGAAAAGATGGAAAATAACGGTAATTAATATTTTTGACCCTTGCGTTACGATTTTGCCACCTAATTTTTGTTTCCGTCCACAGGTCAGTAAATCCGTATGAATTCGATAGACGTGTTCTTGGAAGAAGCTTGACTTCAAGCCGGCAAGGAATAAGATAGAGGATATCGATGTAGACGCGGAATTTGAAAAATTGAAACAACAGATCGATCCAACACCTCCTCAAATGAAAAGGAGTTTCTTTGAAAAGTTTCAGCAAATCCTCAATCCAGGCAACAGTAATAAAAAACCTCCTGTTGTTTTGAAGAAAACTCGCGTTCGCCCAACATTGAAAACGCAGGAACAAAGAAAGGTTTAAGCGGCCAGAAAAAGCTCTTATATTCTGTCAGAAGAAACTTGGCTCGAGGCCTCAGACGATCTCCCCCTTCATAGCTCGTACGTATCATCCCAAGACTCTGGAAGACAAAAGAAAACCCAACCGCTCAACGAACACCTAGATTTCCTAATGATCAAGCTCGGTCCAAAGACGGATATCGCGATCCGCAACTACGCATCTCAGATTCCTGAAGTGATCCATCCATACATCGTGAGAATAAAGGACGTGAGACCAGATGGTCATTGCGGGTTTCGATCGGTAGCTGTTGGGTTAGGAATGAAACAATCAAAGTATTTGACTATCCGGAAACAACTTCTAATGGAGTTACGTATGAATGAATTGCTTTGGAGGCAGGTTTTCGATCCGGAAAACATAGGACATTACGATGCACTAGTCAGATGGATCGAATTCGAGGGGTGGGACGAGCAGGTATCGAAAATTACATGACAATGCCTGAGACGGGGTTTCTTATTGCCCAACGATACGGTGTGATTGTTCACACCTTCGACATTCGGGGGAGCGATACAATTTTCCCTCTATTGGGCGGGCCAGACGAATCCGAGCAACCTCACCAGGTCGTTGCAGTTGTGTTCGTCGACCGGTTTCATCCATGTAGAGCTTGGAGGATGGTATCCAATGCCACCCCCAAATCCCCAGTGGACAGCGAACAGATCAGAGGGCGCAACAGCTTGGCATACATTATATAGGGATCAGAGCAGCGCGTACAAAATGTTTACGTACAAACCCCCGGACCTTAATGTAACGCCGTATGTTCAAGATGTAGGTTAAATGGATGTAATAATAATCGTGTTAATTCATTTATAATCCAAGAGTACGTTTATGTTTGATTAATTAAATGCGTTGAACCGATAATACGCGATATAACCGAAAATCTCCGACACGAACCGTACGACCAACATACGCGACAAAACCGAATAATACAGATAGTAAACATTATAATACAACTTTTAACAACAAAATACGATAAGCACTGATCCGTTATGGCGCGCATCGGACTACAAATGAATTCAAAAGAGAATCACACGAAATCGTGAATACAGCACCCGCGATGACCGAACTTATCCGGAATTTGAGGTATAGACCCCAATCTCCCTAAAAATACATAAAATGGCAAATTACGTTACGTCACGACATGTATAGGTGCGTTTCTGAATTAAAATGAAATTAAAAAAATTTAAAAAAGGCCAAAGCGCCCCGCTTATACCTAAGCGGGACGTTTAAGTTCAAAAATGTTACATTTTTAACCCAAAGCGCATGCGTTTGGGGTTAAAACTGAAAATTGTTAACCCAAAACGCCTCGCTTAGGTCAAATCGTTGCGTTTTGGACCACGTTTTAACCCAAAACGCTGCACTTCACCCCCAATCTCACAACCATTCAAAAACCACACACAAAAGGTGCGATTTACACACATTGAGCTCGTTTGACGGCCATTTTCGATGACTCTCTTAGTAACCACTATTCTTACATACCATTAATTTGATGTTGTTGTTTGTTTGGTTTTGGGGTGGTCCGGCGACTGTCGTCGCTGTGGTGAAAAGAAACCAGGCGAAGCGCGGCGCTTCGTCCAAAGCGCCCTGCTTTGGCTTCTTTTTTTTTAATTAATTAGTTTAATTATTGTATTTGTTTAATAATAGTTAATTATTGTTTATTAGTATTTGTTTAGTAATAGTTAATTGTTGATATTAATAATAGTTAATTATTGTTTATTGTTTAATTATTAATAATAGTTTATTGTTATTTGTTTATTAGTTGTTATTGTTTATTAGTACTTTTGTAATAATAGTTAATTATTGTTTTTTGTTTAATAATAGTTAATTATTGTTTATTAGTATTTAGTTTAGTGATAGTTAATTATTGATATTAATAATAGTTAATTATTGTTTATTGTTTAATTATTAATAATAGTTTATTGTTATTTGTTTATTAGTTGTTATTGTTTATTAGTATTTTTTTAATAATAGTTAATTATTGTTATTAAAAATAGTTAATTATTGTTGTTATTATTAATTATATTTGTTTATTAATATTTGTTTAATAATAGTTATTTTTATTAATATTTTAATGTTTGTATATTAATGATTGTTTTGTTAAAACGCAGATATTGATATGGATGATTTGGATGTCGATATGGACATGGATGCGGGTTTGGATGATCAGGTCGCTGATCCAACCCCGAACCACCAGTATCTCGCGTTCCCGGCAGATGAGGATAGGCATGAGAGGTGTGTGAAGTTGCGCGTCATGTCGATAGGGGCGAATGTCAAGATTGACTGGGGCTTGTTAGAGACAGTCGAGGAGGCCGCTAGGGCGAGGGATATTATAGGATTGGATTCCCCATGGCCGCGTTTGTTCCAGGGGCGGCGGAGGACTCGTACCGTGAGCTTACGGTCGAGTTTATAGCATCATTCGTATTCCGGCCGCACCCGGCGGATTACGTGGAGGACCCGGCCCATCCTCAGCATGAGGTTACCTTCCGCTGGCCACCCAGGAGTTTGGGATGAGTCTTAGACAGTTTGCCGTCCATACAGGTTTGTACACCGATCTTGAGCTTGACCCAGATTTATATACGTAGGGTTAGAGCCTTGGACAGGCATACCCTTATTAGTTTCTGGAGGCTTATTGCGAGGGCTCCCTTTGGGAAATCCTCGCAAAAGGCCTCCACCATCAGAGACCCCTTGTATAGAGACCTGCATCACATTATAGCGTCCTCGATCGTGCCCCGGTTTCACAGCCGGGACAAGGTCAACAAGGGGGACCGATTTTTCTTGTACTGCCTGCTGCGGCCACACCCGTGCGCGCTGGCTCACTGCTTGGCGGACTACTATGCTTCTGCTTATCATAAGCAGGAGCGCGGTAGGCTTTTTGGCGGCTGCTACGTCACCGTCATCGCCCGATCTTTAGGGCACGTGCCCGAGAGTGATCCCCCGCTTCTGACCCCGCCCATTCCGTCGATTTCGTTAGGCCGGGCGTCAGCGTCGTCCATGGGCATACTGCACCAGTTTGGCGTTGGCTACCGTTGGGTGCCGGAGCCGCCGTTGCTGGAGGTGATCTCGGTAGTTATCGAGATTAGCAAGGGCAGACTGGCGCCTCCGGATGTTCAGCGGCGGCTTACAGGCTCACTTGCAACTCTGGGTCTGCCACCGCCTCAGGATGACCAGCCGCCGCCTCACGATGAGGAGCATCAGCCTCAGGGTGACCCGCCACCACCGCCGTCACCGCCTCCATACCCGCCGCAGTACCCACAGTATGTCATCGCCGACCTGCCTCCTGCTGCGCAGGCGGTGGTGAGGGACTTCGATCGGATCCTCCGGCAGTCTGAGCGACATCAGGCGTGGATTATGTAGACGCTCACGGCTATCAGCGCACATCTGGGACTGCAGGAGATTCCACGGTCACAGTCTACACCGCTGGAAGATCAGCCGGAGGATCAGTAGATTTACTTTGTATTGTTTTTTTCTTGTATTAGACATTTGATTTTGTTTTGTATTACAAACCGACTTTTTATGTATATATGCAGTTGATCTTTTATGTATGCTTGTGTGGATTGTTTGCGATTATTTCATACGTCTCGTTCGTTGTATTTCATTAAAAATTAAATCGGATAACATTTATACAAAACCTTTCAATTAAATCGGATCGCTTATTTCATACGTCTCATTCGCGACATATCGTACGGTGTTTTAGTTAAATACATTTATAAAAACAACTTTAAATAGTACACGTTTGTAAGAAATAATACAACTAAATACAACATAAACAATCAACCAACAACCCATCTTTTCACCAAAACCTAACCCTTTCCACCAAACAATCAACCAACAACCCATTTTTTCACCAAAACCAACCCTATCCACCAAATTAAGCCTGGCAGACCAAAGCGCCCCACTATGGGCAAGGCGGGCGTTTCAGACTAGGGTCAACAGACCAGGACTGACAAGCTCAGTCCTTGTCTGTTGACTTTACTTTGAAACGCCCCGCTTGCTCATAGCGGGGCGCTTCGGTGTGTGTAAATAGATTTTTGCGTGTGCGAATAGACCAGGCATAATATAAAACACACAAGTTTTTACGGTAGACTCATACTCATTCTTTTGGAACTCATTTTCTATCTTATCTGGTTGTTGATTTTGTTAGACAAAGATTTAAACTTAATTATGCTATTTATGTAATTATATTATAATTTATATTCTAGATATGTATAATGACCGATATGATGATAAGCGGGTGATAAGCGGGTAAGAATTTCAAAACTGCCATGGCAGTTATTCCCGCCAACACTCAACCGCCAAATGTTCATGTATATAAGCTTGATTACCGGCAACAATTTTTGGTATCAAGACATTCTATTACCAAGAATTGTCCTTTCAATCTTAATCCATTTCGAATACCCTTTGTTTGTCATTGTTTTTGCACACTTCTATGTCTAGAATCATGAACACAGATTCGAACCAAACACAAACTTCCGCTGCATATGATCATGATTCCCAACAGATTTTGTGTACCCATGAAATACTTTAATACGAAATGAATTTACGTGATTCGGAATGTTATCCAAGTATGTGATGGACTACATGTAAACATAGTAAGATTGTTTAGGGGGTAGGGCGCCATCACTCACCACCCACTCATCACTCACAATATCCAATCACCTTCCTCCACCTCATCGAGCTTTATTCCATCACTTGTGATGGATTTTAGTGAAAATGTCCATCACTCACCACACTCAACAATACCCAACAATTTCCCTCACATTCTCATTTCAGCATGCGTTGTCCAGGCCACAAGTTTTCCTCTTCACGCGTGATGGGCGGGACCGGCGCCGTGTATAACGCGTTGTCAGCAAGGGATCACGGCATATAACCCCAGTGCCCCGGGTCCTCTTATAACATAATCTTTGTTTTAGATTGTAATTTCTTTAAGATTTAATAGCTTTTTTTTGTAAATGGTATTTGGAAAGATACCAGCATGGATAGATGCCCGTGCATGAGAATAGGTCTTTGGTTTTGAATAAATGTTGTTGGGCATACGTTGGTAGTCAAAAGTTGAATGAGTCTGTTTCGGCTTTTCAGCTTGTTTTATATTTATCTATTTAAGGAGTCCAGGTTCATAGTCTTTTGTATTCATAAAAATCTTGTTTATCAATAAAAAGTTCAATTGTGCCAACTTATATTTGTTGTTGTGTTTTACTCTTCTATATGGTATCAGAGCAAAGGTTGTGATTCGCAAGATCATTCTTTGAATCAATGGCTGATTATAAAGTTGTTCCTCAGTCATCAACCAAAATAATCCACGTATTCAATGGCGAATGATACGAGTACTAGAGTATCCGTAGGAAGACAATACTAAGATCACAAGAGTTGTGGGAACCTGTCGAGATAGGGTTCAAGTGCGTGGGGATCAAGAAAGACAAAGAGAATCTAGAAAGAAAGATGCAAAAGCTATGGTTGTGATACAACTAGGGGTTCATGATAATCTGTTATCTCGTATTGCAGGAGCTCACACAGCCAAAGAAACATGGGATATTTTGAAACTTCAGTTCCAAGGTGATACTCAAATGCAGGTGGTAAAAATTCAAGGATTAAGAAGAGAATTCGAAAATCTTACCATGGGTGAGACAAATGGTTGGCGACAATTTTTCTTGCGTTATGGAAATAGTCGGTGAACGAAGATCCTATGGTGAATTAATTGAAGATCTAGGTGGTGGAAAAATCCTTAGAAGTTTGTCATCTAAGTTTGATTTCGTTGTTCCTTCAATTTAAGTTGCATTTGATCTTGCAACACTCACTCCTGTAAATTTGATGGGATCTCTTTAGTCCCAAGAAGCTAACCTAAATAGTCGTAATGCAGAGAAACACGGGAGAAAATGGATGAACAAGCTCTACAAGTGTTCCAAAGCTCCAAGAAATCACCTTATGATGGTACAAATAACAACACTCGTGGTCGTGGTAGAGGTAACTTTAGAGGAAGGGGTAGATGCAGAACTCAAGAAAGAAATAAAGTCCCTCGATGTTTCTTATGGATGTTACTAAGACTCAGCAAGTTGCTACTAGTGAGAAAGAAGATGAAGTCTCTCGTTTATGGTACCAAAGATTTGGACACCTTCATTCTCAAGGCTTGCAGCAGCATCACAACCTTGAATTGGTCTATTTTATCTATGTGGACCAATGCAAGTCCCAAGCCTTCGGGGTAGTAAGTACTTCAAGCTTTTATTGATGATTTACAAGAATGTGTTGGGTGTATTTTGTTAAAAGGAAATCGGAGGCTTTGTCTAAATTGAAAACCTTTAAAGCCATGATTGAATAAGAGTCTTGATAGAGGTGGGGAGTACACTTCGAATGAGTTTAGTGAGTTTTGCAATAAACATAGGATTAAAAGGCTTCTAACTGCACCCTATACTCTAGAACAAAATGGGGTGACAGAGAGGAAAAATAGGATTGTTGTGGGATTGATGAAAATCATGCTAAAGGCTAGTAAATTACCAAAATATTTTTGGTCAGAAGCCACTGCCACAGCTCATCATCATCATGATCATCACCATCAATAAATCCCACCAATAGCAAAGCTAAGGTAGGGTCTGATGAGGGTAAGATGTAGAAAGCTTTACCTCTACCCCATAGGAATAGAGAAGCTGCTTCCAGTGAGACCCCGCTTCCAGTTAAGCCACTGCCACAGCTGTTACGATTTAAACATGTCCCCAACAAAAGCTTTTACTGATCAAACTCCATATGAGCATGGTATGGAGTAAAGTCTAATGTAAAGAATCTTAGGATATGTGGCTGTGAGGTTGACTCCATTAACCTAACTCCGTTATCTGTAACGCTATCACAATACGGTGAATTAATTAACCGAATTACCGAACCAAAATAGGCTTATTTATAAACAAGTTCGAATTTTGTAGCTTATTTTATTTTAAATTTGTGGCCCATTATATAATAGGCTTAACCAAAATACAATATTTTCTTTGGTTTTCATTATTACTACCAAAATACAGTCTTTTCTTTGGTTTTCATTATTACTTATTAGAAAACGGGGTGTTTTAATTGATAGCATCGGATACTATGTTGATAATCGATAAAAACCCCATCATACAATTTAAATTATTGGAATATTTACATATTTATTCGGTCTAGAATTGTTTTGTTGTTTGATTAAAACGTCCACGGGCCATCCATCATTCAAAAATGTTAAATAAGGTTGTCAATGTAGCTTGCTATGCTAGTGTACTGAATAAAGTTAAATTACATGTAGTGCCATCAAAACCCGATACTCTATATTTTTTTTATTAATGGTAAATGTTATTTCTTTACACCAATAATCCTAAGCTATTCTTGTTGTCCATGTTTGAACATGGGATCTCCCCTCTTAGACATGTGCCTCTACCAAGTAGGCTAGCCCGACATAGGATATGACACATCTCACGCTGAGGGTTTGTTATCGTGTCAATGTGACATCCATGATGCCAAACCCGAACCTTTATATATGATTGCTTGTTTCTTATCTTGTATTTTTATATGCTTTGTGATTCATGTGTGTTATTATAATTATAAATTAGGTGAGCATTAGTTTAATTCAAAGCAATTATATCTTTTTTTAATCAAACAAAACGTGATAATAACCACACACTCCTAGTGAATACGACATCCTACTTACTTAGATATCCAGGTTAGTTTTGGTTTTTGCTTGACCAAAATCTCACTATACCAACTTAGGATTGTTAACTTTGACATGCAAAAATATAAACATTGTGTTTTGGTTCAATATGTCAACAAACACATCACATATAAACCAGACACAATTAGTTAGGGTTTTACCAAAGCAAGTTTTTATAATAGTAAACTGCTAAATGGCCCCTAAGGTTTTGTTACTTTTACCACTTTAGTGCAAAATTCAAACCTTTTGAATCTTCATCCATGTGGTTTCAATTTTGTTGTCATTTTCATCTAAATCAAAATCTGGTCAATTTTTTTAGTTAACGTCCAGATTTTTTTGTCTTTTTCCTCCCTTTTAATGAAGGGCAAAATGATCAGATTTTTTTAATTTGTTATAATAAAACGTTAAAGACCATTTTGTCCTTTATTAAAATGAAGGAAAAAGACAAAAAAAAATTGAATGTTAACTAAAAAATTTGACCAGATTTTGATTTGGATGAAAATGAAAACAAAATTGAAACCAAAGGAACCCAGATTCAAATGTTTGAATTTTGTACTAAAGTGACAAAAGTGAACAAATGTTAGGAAGTGGTTGTTTACTCTTTTATCAATTATTTAATGAAGAATTAACTTTTGGATACTTTTTCACTTATATGGCATACATAAATGTTTTAAAGCTTAACAACAATTAATTATTTATACTATTTACTAATCAATATAAAAAAAACATACAAATTTTAAGTATATAACCACTTAATTATGTTAAGTAAAATTGGCATGCAATGTTGGAAGATAAAAGAAACAATTAAACAAGTGAGGCTTGTAATCGCCTACAACATTTTTATTGATTTTCTTTTTCCAAACAAAAACAAAGGAAAGAAATATAGAACTGAATGTATGTCTATGCCATAACTATATCTACAGTTACAATAACTTTTAAAAAAAATAGAGAACTAAATAAAATCAAAGATAACAAATAACAAAACTAAACGTTGTTGATACCGCTCGTTAAATCTGCTCCGAACACCGTCACCGTCATCGAAACCGCTCGGGTAGCTATTAGTTAAATTGAGGTGGATCATTGCATTCAAATTTAAAAATTAAAAGGATTGTCAGGTAAACGGGCAACAAGTTACGCTGCAACCCCTTTTAAGCATCCAGTTCGCATTGGAACATAGGCGCATCAAACGAATTCAAATCCGAAAAAATAGTGTCTTCACTTTCAACATAGCTATTCAACTCATGACAGTCGAAATACGTTTGTATGTCGTCCGGAAAGTTCCGCCGCGGCATATCGGATTCCGGCGGTGGCGATGGTGAGTCAACCGCCGAGGTCCGCTCGTACATTTCCTTGAATTTTGTTGACTGCAACAGTAACCCTAAGGCGGAGGAAGCGGTGGAGGTACGCGGTGGCGGAAGGTTGATTCTGGTTGTTGTGGTTGTAACTGAAGGTTGATTCTGGATCTTGTGTACCACTAGGGTTAGAGTTAGTTGGAACGCCGTTAGAGTTGTTGGAGTCAGTTTGGTTCGGTTTTAACCATTTGATGTAACGGCTGAGGTCAAAATTTGTAACGGCGTTAAGTCCTCTGTACTCTATCGCTGCCATGTCGTACGCGGTTGCCGCTTCTTCTTGAGTAGCTGAGTGACCCAAACATGACAAAGTTGAGGGTATATCACAATTTTACTAAACCGAACTGTAACTGAATTAACCGACCCAAACAATTAATTGACGGCTCGGTTAAGCTATAACTGATTATCTAGAATTTGTGGGGCGGTTTTGGTTATGGTGTTTGTCATAACCGAATTAACCGAACCGAACCAAATGTATAAATTTGAAATAAATTTAAAATTACACCCACACTAATGCTTTAACTCACTTCTTAACTCATTTGTTGACTTTAGTCATTAATAGAATAAATGTTGTGACTAAATTGTTTCACTTTCATTTTCTTTTATTATCATGAAAAATGTTATGGCTATGTGGGATTTATGGGGATGTATTACAGGTGTAGGGACCATCACAAAAGTTATTTAAAATGGCATCGATAAAACCGACCAGAGTTAAAAAAGTTTGTTTCACTTTCATTATCTTTGTTTTTTATTTTAGGATTTGGTTCAAATTGTTTAAGCGATTAACCAAAACCGAATCATAACCAAAGGAAAAACCAAACGTTTAACGTTTTTTTTACTGATAGAACATTTCGGTTTTAGTTTCGGTTAATTTTAATGATAGAACATTTCGGTTTTGGTTTCGGTTAAGGCCAAGACCAAGCCAAACCGTCTCGTACACACCTCTAATAAAAAAAACACTTTTATTATATTTAAAGTTACAACACAAAATAAAATAATAATTAGGAAATCGATTTAATGTTTACAGTTTTAGCTTAAATACTTTATTATTAAATTTGAATCACAATACAAAATAAAAGAAATAATAACTATAAAATCGGTCTAATGCTTACAGTTTTTAGCTTTAAAAAATTGGCAAATTGGATTTAAATAATCCGAAGTGGCTATTTTTGCCGATAATAGTCGTAACTCAGTTATTTATCCATAGTGGTCCGAACTTTTCCATTTTGTTTGTAAAATAGTCCGCGTTAAAAAAAACATGACGGAGTTAAGTTTTTTTTTCAAATTAGAGTTAAATGCTTGGTTGGTCCCTGTGGTTTGCAAAAATTGCAGACTTGGTCCCAGTGGTTCATTAATTACAGAGTTGGTCCTAATAGTTGTAATTTTTACACCCGGGTGGTCCTTATCACTAACCTCTGTTAAATTTCTCAGTTAAGTTGATGTTAAATGACCAAATTACCCTCAACAATTAAAAATATAATAATAAAAATAAGAAACAAAAGGAGATGGGCCCACCATCTTCTTCTTCACCCCCTTCTCTCTAAAACACCGGTAACCACCATAAGCCATCATCTTTGGGCCACCACAACCACCACCTCCGAACACCATTGTGAACCACCACCTGAAACCAACACCGCGAGCCAATACCATCAGCCATCATCTTACGCTTCATTCGTTCTTGTTGACCACGATTGTCATTCATCTTGTAGAACAAACGATTTAATGACTGTCATCTTCAATTTTTGCCGACTGTCATCTTCAATTTGATCAATCCATTTGATCAATCTTTGTATTCGCCATCATCTTTGCCTCACCCATCAGCTAGCACCGCGATCAGCCATCATCTTTGCATACCCATTTGATCAATCTTTCAAATTCCCACAAAATCAATCAAGAATTTGACACAATTTTATGACTGTCATCTTCAGTTTTTGCTTCAAATGGGAAGGTGATAGCACCGAGAATGGCTGCCGTCTCCGGCACCGTCATCTCCCTCGCCTTCCTCCGCCAAAAACCACCTACCACTGCTGCTGCCGTCGCAGGATCTGTCAATTCTCCTCCACCCACAACCGTTGCTGCCGTCGACGATGGCTGTGTTTATTGATTCTTCAGTTTTACCGGTACCGTAGGGGATGGGTGGGTTACCTAGTCTCCTGGAGGTGGGGGTTGACTATGGTTTTTGTGGTGAATAAGGGTAATTAAAGGGTGGTTGCTGAAATGGTAGAAGGGAGTAATGTGGTGGTTGGACAGTGGTAGTTGCTGAAAGGGAAATTGGGTTGGGGCTGTAGTTAAAGGGTGGGTAGTAATTGATATTTTGTTTTATTTTAATTGTGTTTGTTTAAGGTTTTTTTATTTGTATATTAAATGGACAAGGGTATTTTGGATATTTTGCACACACTTAACTGAATATTTAACGGTCATCCATGGTAAGGACCACCCTGGTGCAAACAATACAACTATTAGGACCGACTCTGTAATTAGTGAACCACTGGGACTAAGTCTGCAATTTTCGCAAACCATAGGGACCAACCAAGCATTTAACTCTTCAAATTATAAACCGATGTTTTCGTACGAGTCTATTGATGTAAAACTTACCTCAAAACGACGAAAACCCGGTGCATCTATTCGGGTGTTTGAACTTCTAATTAACAAAAATCAAGTCGTTTAGAGCACTATTTCGAGGTAGGTTTTACCACAATCGACTCGTATCCTCTTTCTAATAAAGCCTGAAAACATCGGTTTGTAATGTGGAAAAAAACTTTACTCCGTTATGTTTTTTTAACGCCGGACTATTTTACAAATAAAATTGAAAAGTTCGGACTACTGTTGATAAATAAATGAGTTGAGATTATTGTCAGCCCAAAAAAACTAGTTCGGATTATTTAAATACAATTTGCCAAAATATAATATTATAATGTTAATGCATTTGATTCATTGAAGAGAAAAAAACAACATTAATAAAGAAGGTGTGTAATATTATATATTAAAGTCACAACACAAAATAAAAATAATTTTATAAAAGATATCGATCTGGTTTTTATAACTTAAATTCATTTACATTAAAAACCGTCAAAGATGGTGCCTCATATTTGCCTAAAATAAGGAGGCAGATGGCCAAATGTTGGAAACTAGCAGTATGGAGGTTGGTTGAGCCATAATATTTTGGTGAGTATTAAATTGAAATTATGCGCATGAAATATTTGGTGGAAGTTTGGGGGCCTAGAGTTGACTAATTTATGTCAATATCAGCTTTCAATTTTCATAATGTCACTAACTTAGCAGCTGAAAGTTGGTAATCTAATATTGTACCAACCAGATCTTTAGTTGTTGTTATATTATTTCTCACATCACGTGAAAGATAAATTAAGGTTATGGTTATTGCATTAGGTTGTGATATAAGTGGCTCTTAACATTAACGTGAGAAGTAAAGGAGAGAACTTTTTTTTTAGATTTTTTTTTCTGTCTTGTCAAACAGGTATAATAAAAAATAATAATTAAATAGTTTTACTTTAGTAGAGTAATTATAATTACTCTAGAGTAAATCCAAGGTGGAAAAAAAATTAAAAAAGAAAAACTTCATTTTGTATCACGTAAAAAATAAATTAAGTTAATGGTTATTGCATTAGGTGTAAGGGAACTTTTTTAGAAAAAAAAATTCACATTGTCAAGCACGTATTTTATTCACATAATCTAAAAAATTAAACAAATAAAAAATAATAATTTCGTGTATTTACACTAGTAGAGTAGTAAATTCGTGAATTTTATTATTTTTTTGTTATATTTTGCAATTAAACATCATCCTTAAGTAGATAGAAAAATCCAAAAAAAACTTCTTTCACTTCTTGTGTAAAGACCATTTTGTATGTTAAGACTTATTTGTATTTGATCCTTACACTATCATGAGTAGCTAAATTTTTTAAACAAGAGAACGTTTTACCTTGAAAAATAATACGGTTCGGTTTTGATTTTAGATAATTTTTAAGATTTTAACCATATGATAGAAACAAGTGGAATAAGAATTTACCGTATGTTCCAAGATAAAGATATTTATTGCCAAAAACCCGTCCAATTCGAGCCTCCCACCTACCATTATGATGGTGCCTACACATTAAATAACAATAATAATCAAACACTTGCTAAATTAATTAATTCACAATAATAACATCACCGTTCATCAATACATTACCTTGCTACTCTGTATTTTGAAACTCCTCGTGAAAAACCGATGCTTTTTCTACAATATCAATAAATCTGATATAAGTATTTGAAAAAAAAACAATATTGTAAACTATTAAAAAGCATAAGTCATAGTTTTAAAAGGTTATGTCTATTCAATAATAGAGTAAAACGTAAAAATGCTACCTAAGTTTAGGTCACTTTTGTCATTTCAGTCTAAAAATGAAACTTTTTTTGTATCTGGGTCCCTAAGGTACTTTTATTCTTGTTGCCATTTTCATTCAATTGGCAAACTGGGTTAGAATTTTCTGTTAACTTCTTTCTTTTTATCAGTTTCCTCGTTTAAATTAAGGGTATAACGTCATTGTATGCCATAATATATTTTAATTAAATGAGAAAAACGATAAAGAAAAGAAGTTAACAGAAAATTCCAACCTAGTTTGTCAACTGGATGAAAATGGCAACAAGAATGAAACCTTAGAGACCCAGATACAAAATGTTTCATTTTTTGGACTAAAGTGGTAAAAAGGGCAAAATGACCTAAACTAAGGGACCATTTTAGAAATTTTACTCTAAAAATAAGATTCTTTTAAATTACTTTTGAATATTAGTTTTGTTGGGTTTATAAATAATGCAGCGTCTCAAAAACCATCAGCGCGTTTTGAATAAAAAAAGGCGAACAATATTAATTAAAAGTGTTTGGGTGGGAGCAATCTAGGATGCTTGATCTATTAAAAGGTCTCCACCTGAACAAAAAAAAAGTAATAAACAAAAAAAAGTACGCAAGCTCCGTATGAAAAAAAACAAACAATATTGATTGGTACGTAAGTAAGGTTGATAAAGGCACCGGGTATAGTTTTTTACCTTCTTAGAGATCCCATATACTCCTCTTTCGACAAACTTTCCATTACTCGAATCTCCTCTTTGTAAGTTCCTAACTACAATATATTGTAATTATTTATAAAAATTCAAAAAGAAATATTTGTAATGTTAAAATATAAATTAAAAATATTTTTTTTCGAAAAAAAATAAGGGGAATTACAGGAAAGTTGAGGATGGTGTCTTGTCCCCAATACTTCAATGCTGCCAAGTCATATGCATGTGCAGCTACCTTTTCATCATCGTAGGCCCCTAAATATCACCAATATGGATAAGTTTCTGATTGTATTTGAACAACACTTTGAATCCAAAACACCTTTTCACATAATAATGAAATTAACAGATATACATTCAGGTTGATGCTAAACTTACCTAAATATACTGTATGAATCAACCAACCACCACTACCATTCACATGAAAATACAGTCAAATTCAGATTAATAATTCATAATTAGTAATTAACAAAATGAATATCAGTCAGCAGTTAATTACCTTGTCTTCCTTTTTTGTTTTGTGATTCATTCCAACAATTCTTATCCCACAAATGTGCTTCATATCGGCCGGTCCATCGATGTCTTCACATAGAAGAAAACCAAAATCAATCTCTCAAATTACTTAATTAAAGTTATAGTTATTAAAGGCTCTAGACGCACTCAAGGCGAAAAAAACATGAGGGCCTAAGAAAAAAAAATTAAGATATATTATGCATTAGAAACATAATAAAATTCTTCCGGTAAAACATATTATATAACAATTAATATAATCTATTTAGTACCAGAAATTTTAAAATATTAGTGCACTAGTGTAGAAAAGTAGTTTTATACTTTTATTTAAGTAATTTAGTATCAGAAGTTCTAAAATATTAGTGTATTGGTATAGAAAAGTAGTTTTATTTAAATAAAAGTAGAAATATTGCCGAAATTTATAGAATTTGGCTGGAAACTCTCTGGATTCTAGGAATCGAGCAGAGTCTATGCGTAAACCATCACCTCGAGAACCTCGCCTCGCCTCAAAATAGGCGTAGACGCAAGCCTCGATATGAACATTCAAATCAAATTGACTCTCTCAAATTACTTAATTTAGCTACATTCAAATCAAATTCACTCTCTCAAATTATTTAATTAAACTCTAAGAAATCAAATCAAATTCAGTCTCTCAAATTACTTAAATTGAACTCTAAACACTCAAATCAAATTCACTCCCTCATATTACTTAATTGAACTCTAAACACTCAAATCAAATCCATTAACTCAAATTACTTAATTGAACTCTAAACATTTAAATTTAAATCACATTCAAATTAAAAGTTCAAAACCATACCTAGTGACTCCCCTACAAACAGGGCTCCGTTGCGGCGACGAATCTCGCTTAACCGTTTTTCGCGTCCTCTTCGCTTTACCGATGACCGGTTTCGTCTCAACGTCGTCGTTTCGTACAGCATTCTTCTTCACTGAGATCTCAACGTCGTCGTTTCGTACAGCATTCTTCTTCACTGAGATCTTCGCCATTAACAACAATCAAACTCCACTTCTGTCAAACAAACCTATCGAACAATAATTATAATTCTAAACAGAGCCTTTATACAGCAAAACGAGAAGCAAATGACGTCAAATTGGACTGTGTCAACATGCAATTGAAAATGGAGATATGAAAGCGGTTGAAGAGAGAGAAAATATGTATAAAAAAAGAGGAGAGAGATAACCGGCAGAGATATTAATGGGGGTTTGAGTCGGGAAAAGATGGAGATGGAAGATGGCCGTCTGTGAGCGGCGTTAAGTGAAGTTTTGTGATCTGTTTTGTGTTATGTGTTGGTTTCACTTCACTTGGATTTTTGATTGATTGTTTATTGGTTGTTTGGTTGGTTGTTATTGGCCCATATCAAATTCAGGATTGGTTCTTTATCATATTTGATTTTTTTTTAGGATTGGTTCTTTATCATATTTGATTTTTTTAATATCCAACGAATTCTTTAAATGGGCTACTATGTGAAATTCATTACATCGAGATGCACCCGTCTCTGAATCGAGAAAAACCCTCACCTAGGGTCAAAGTCTGTGAACACTCGCCCGAAGGCAGGACAGTGCGGTGAGGTAAACCCGCTCAGATCAAGGATCGAACTAGCGATTGTCGCCTACTCGCCTAGTCTACAGTCATCACCATGTGCCGCCGAAATTAAATGGTGGGGGCAGGAATCAAACTTAGGTCACTTGGAAAATCAGGTCTCTTCTTAGCCACTCCACCACAAGCTCATTAGCGTTTAATGATATATGATATATGTCAAATTCTAATTAGTAATTTTTAATAACAAATTTGACACCTAAATACCACCTTATTTTACATGTGTAACGATTTAAACTTACATTTATTTTATGAAGTACCGTACTACTAGACCACTATGATATGAGTTCCGATTGTATATCTTATTTTATCAATTTGCGTTTTTTAGAACGACAAAAATATTTTATCTTATTACATATAGGACATGAACCTTGGATCTTCAAACCTTAGGTGCTTCTAAAGACTTTACTCTGTCATTGAACAACGCCCATAGTAATTTTAAATTCGGATATGAGTTAACCAAAATTGATAGCCGGGTCTTGGTCTGGGTGTTTTTTTTAGCTAGAAGAGGTGTTAATTTTGATTTGTGATATTTTATGTAATTTTGAATAAATTCTTACAATGTGTTGTTTGTGTCTAGGTTGTATAAATTCTAACATAAGGTAAGTCGTGTCAAATGTAATACATTTTGATCATATAACTTAGATCGTGCGGTATGGTGGGCGGGGGTTGGGGGCATTGGTTGACACTTGGGGATGGTGGACCCAATACCCAAAAGTCACATTCAATGGGTATGGTTGGGTGTGGCTAGGGTGGCATGGCCAAGCCACATCAGAACCTTTTTTGTATATATATATATGTATATATATTATAGGTTCTAGAGTGAACAATGGTTAACATATGAACAAAATGAATAGATCTTGGCCCTTCGTTTGTTAGATGGTCAAAATTAATGTGAATGGCAAACTTGTAAATATTAAATTAAATATATGAAAGAAATGGGGTTGATAGGGGCACTCACGTAAATGTGTATTATTGGTAATTTTAGTATCCTATGGTAACTGAATATTGCATTTTTTTAAATATAACACAATCAAATCCCTTTAAACCAGGGATTTCAGTTATTAATTAAAGATATGAGTACACAAGTGTACAGTCCGTTGTTCCTACAATGTACATTGTTGTGCATATGTGTATCGTACTCATGTACACAAGTGTACAGGTTGTGTTCGTACATTGTACACTGTTGTACATCTGTATATTGTACTCATGTACACCTGTGTATATAAACAATAAAACGCTGGAAAACAAAAATGCATATGTGGTTCGTTTTTATTTAAAAAATTATAGCAATATCATCCTCAAATTAAAGAGAATAAAAAACTCATTTTTATAGTGTATTCAAATAAAAAAATATTAACATATGAAAAGTTATAACTATTTAAAGATCATAGGGGGTAGTTAGTTTAATGTTAACAAAAATATATAACTTCCTAATTTAAACTGATTAATTACCATCATATCCTTTACATCTAAAAAATGATCAATGGCTCAGATTGGTTCACACGGTTCACAACCAAGGATGTTGTTCACTCATGATCCTAACCCTGTGTATATATATATATATATATATATATATAAAACACTAAAACCATATATATATATATAACAATAAAAAACATACAAATAAAAACAATCAATCTTCCTTTAATCGTCGTCATCATCGGAGTCGAACCCAGGGATCGTTGAAACATGTTCCACCAAATTAGATCGAAGGTTGTGATGTATATCCCGCGACATGATAACAAATTCGTTTACTGATTTCTCTTCGTCTGTAACGGTTACGTTATCTACTTGACTAATATCGTCCTCATAGTAGGTAACGACCGCTCTACCTTGTTTGTATATACATGAAAATAGGATCTTATTTGAAATTAGTTTGGTAACTTGAATTGGCATTTTGAATTGATATAAAGCAACTTTATGACATTTTTATTAATTGTAACCCCGTCAAACTCCCCCTATTTGTTTGTCGTTTATATCGTTAATCAACTCACTATTTTATATGAAAAGGACCTTGATTCTTGAATTCTCTTAGACCACAAAAGGGTTGAATCTGCCCTTTTTACTCCGGTGTAGAAGATTTTCTTTGTGGGTCTAATGCATCAGTGATTGATTACGCGTGTCATCCCTTAGTTGTTGGAAATTAAAAAAAAGGTCAGTTGGCAATTTTTGTATTGTCAAAACTTGAAGTTAATTTTGTTAATATCATGTGTCAAAATGGATATTTTTGCGATTTCCCTTTAGTTTTTCCAAAATGTAAAATGTTATATTTGTCATTTTTGTTGGAAATCATGTTTTCTTCAATATAATCAAACAATGGATTTAATAAAAAAAACTCACTGATTAAAATTGAGGATGCATAAACCATAAGCTATAACTCTTATATATACTAAACAAACTTTGATACCCAAGAAACATACTACAACGAGAATTAGGAAACAAAATAATAATAAAACTAAACTAACAAATATCCTAAGTATTCCTAATAAACCATTTAGTATCCCCCAACTTTTGATTATGACAAGATTATCCCACCAATCACCCTTTAATCTTGTCAAACATTTTCCGTCATATTAGAGTTGGTCCTTTGTCCTCATATCCACTAAGATTGGCTTCCTCCTTTCCTCCTACTTTGGACACTTCGATATGTAATGTTCGGGCTCATTGCGCTTGTAACACCTGGCGTTGATTTTGTCTCGTTGTACTCAACCATTTACTCGATCTCTCCCGGACCCTAGACCTCGATCTCGCCCAAGGATCCTCTCTATTCGAGTTTCCACAACCACAATGTTCACATTTATGCTCCTTTTCCTTTGCTTTTTCATCTAATTTTGTGAACAAAACTTGGTTTAGGTTACCAGATTGTCTCCTCCTCATCCTTGATCATTTCGGCATAAGCTTTAAGCCGGCCCAAGATATCATCATAGCCGATGGACTTCAAGTCCACAACCTGTTTTATTAAAGCCACCATATGAATGAACCGTTTCGGCAATCTGTTGAGGAACTTCTTAACTAACTTGGTTTATTTTATAAATGAGCCAAGCAAGGCGGCTTGAGAGGCATACCCGGAAAACTTATTAGCAAACTCATAAATCGGCACTTGGATCCTTCATCTTCAAATTTTCAAAGTCTGTCATTAATGTTTAAAGTCTCGCCTCCCTGATCTGATATGCACCTAGATGGAGGGATTTTAAAACATCCCACGTCTCCTTTGCTATTTTGATATTTCCAACTTGCAAAATATGCTCTTCGAGTATAGTTTGAAACATGAGAGCAATTGCAATACTATTCTTCTTGGCATCCATATGCGTACCCAGTGCTATTTGCTCCCACACCCCATGAATACTAAAACCTCATACTCATAGCCCACATTGTGTAGTTTATTGAAGATAACACCAGACATTGAAGAGTCATGGTATTGTTCTCTTTAAAAGTAACCAAACCTGATTAACCGGTTGAGTCACATTTGCTTGACGATAACAAGCCTCCGAAATTGATGAACCGCTCTGATACCTATGGTTAGAAATCAGGACTTCTTCAATATAATCAAACAACAAGGAAGAAACTCTCTGATTAAAATTAAGGTGCATAAACCCTATATGATAACTCATATATATATATATACTAAACAAACCTTGATGCGCAAGAAACATATACTAGAGTAGAACACAAGAAACCAAATAATAATTAAATTTAAAATAACATAAATCCAAAATATTCCTACTAGACTAAACTGAACCACTTAGCATCCTCCAACTTTTGAGTATGACAAGATTAGTCGCAACAATATCAACGTGTCAACATGTTTTTTTACATATTTGCTAAACTAAAAGCCTTGATGAAAATAAACAGAACATAACTGTGAACTTGTTAGAGTGAAATTATCATAAGCTACAATGATAAAGTGACAAAGAAAGGTTTAATTCATGAATAGAAGTTCAAATGTGTGATTCTTACGTATATAACTAGCAGATTGGGTACACACAGTTTACTAAATTATATTTAGTTCTTTAAGAAAATCTGTGTGCAAACGCATCGGGTCTTTCTTCCCTTGGGCGATTGCCTTCTCTGTGAGCGAATAGAACCACCCGTTTCTCCATTTGAACTGCAAGATTCATTACCAAATGGCAGGTCAATCCCAGGTAACTCTCTAACTAACTAACTAACTGATTGACTTCAATATAACTTACATCCTCCACTGCTGTTGGGATATGGGAAACTGCTTTAGAAAAGGCTAATAATCTTCTTTCAAAATGAACTTCAGGCGCTATGCCTATCTCTTCGTAAGTTGGATAATACATCTCTCCCATGAGCCAAATCACCTGAAACGTGCGAATGACTAGTCAACTTTTCGTAATCTTGCTAAGATGGCAACCTGATATATCTGCGGGTTGATTCAAAATGGGTGGTATTATGATTGGCAGAGTCAGGTTGCTTCTAATTACCCAAACAGACTCAGTCTTAGTATTATTAACATGAGTGTATAGAATATATGTTTTAGGCAAGATGTTAGATTGGAAGTTATATGATGCTAATATCAGAAAAAGGATAAAAGTTTTATATTTACCTCAAAATTAAACATGATTTTCGCCCGCTACATCGCCCATGGTGTTTCCGGGAACGCGAGCCCCAGTAAGCATGAATGCGGATATCCTGAAAAGTCTCTCTATCATTTTAAGCTGAAAGGCTTGTTTCTCAAGGATCTAGTTTACATAATTTCTCAATACAATTATTATACAAAGCTAAACGTTATATAATTCAAGCCAAAATCTTACGTAGATCGTCCATGTGGTTTGAGTAATTACGGATTTCATCTCTCATTGAAACTATCTCGGATTTTGAATGGTGGTCCCTCGTCCAAAGGAAAATGACAAAATTGTCCTCATATGTAATTTTTTAATTTAAATTTAATCATGAACTCAATAAATTTAAGAGTTTAGGATATAAACTTGATCTTTTAGTATTAAATTTTGATTTCAACAATGAATTATTATGAGTTGGATATAAGATTTAATGAAATTATATATCCTAGAGTTTTATTAATCTGGATTTAAAAATTTAAGTTAAGAACCTTGCAAGAAAGACCTCCAGCATGCAACCTAGAAGCCACAGCAGGATCCCATTTGCCAAAAGCTAGCATCCCGTCTTGGAAAAATACCAAATCTGCAATCCATCTTAACATTCAGATAAAATACACCATATCTTATCATATCATATCATAACATAACATAAAGCACAAAAGTGAATACCGTTCCAACGTGACTGAGGAGTAGACTCAAGAACAGATTTAACGTCTATTTTTGGTAGCACACCATTATCGCCCCCGGGAAATCGATTCCGCAATGGATGCCTTATTCGAGCCAGCAACCCTGTCCTTTTGCCCTTTTCTTTGTTTCATCTTTTGTCAAGTGGACAGATTGTCTCCTCCTCATCCTTGATGATTGGAAATTTAATTTGCGGCCAAGAACACAAGCCATGGACTTAAGTTCAAAACTGTTTTATTAAAGCCATATGATGAAGTTTGAACTGTTTGAGGATTTAACTAATGGATTAGTTTTATGAAGTGAGAAAGTGGGTAAAGAGATAGAAACGTATTGTTATGTGGCATTGTTTATCTTAAATTTGTCGCAATGAACGCCTCCTGATTGGATATCTTAGTGTGGATTTATAAAACATCCACGTCTCTTTCTATTTTGATATTTAACTGAAAATATGCTCTCGAAAAAACATTGGCTTAATACTATTCTTCTTATACACACCCATGCTTGTAACGTACTTATACTCGATAGACATTTTATTATTAAGATGAACAAAATGAAGATATGTATTGTTTCTTGTATGTGTTTCTTTGCTTGGAGATAATATGCTCGAGATGAACCACTCTTTTTAGAATCATTCTTTATTCAGGAGAACTTCTGATAAATTAATGCATAATACCTAATTTAACTCCATATATATATTTATAACCCTATAAGAAACTAATGGTAATCAATGACTTATTAATTTAAGATAATAAATCCTTTCTACTAGACTAAGCATGAACAACCCTCAATTTTTAGTTGAAATTGCGCCTTCAATTTATGTTTTTTACATAGTTCTAAACTAATTGATGAATTAACAGCATGAACTTAATTGTTAAGTCATTTCAAAGAAAATGATAACAGATAAAAAAAGGTTAAGTCATAATAAAGTTCAAATGTTGATTTTACGATTACAGTTGGGTACACATTACTAAATTATATTTATCTTGGAAATCGTGTAGCAAACTTCTGACGCATCTGAGGATTCCTTTTGTAGCGTTGAAGATCTACATTGAAAAGATTCTTACAAAGAGTCTGGTTCTACACTACTCTGATTGTTCAATTACTTCATTCCATGTTTGGCATATTGGAATGCTTTAAAAAGCAATATCTCTTTAAATGAATTAGGCGTATCCTAGTCCCGAAGTTGATAAACACCTCTGCATGAGAAATCACCTGAAATGGATGACTAGCTCAACTGTTCAATCTTCTAAAGATCACCTTTATGGTGTCAAAAATCAATCTGGCAGAGTCAGATTGCTTCTAATTACCAAGAAGTCAGCAGTATTATAAAGATAAAATATAAGTTTCAAGTGTTAATTGGAAGTTATATGAGTAATATCGAAAAGGATGTTTTAATTATCAAAATTAAACATGAATTTGCCGCTAAACCCAAAGGTGATTGAAGCGAGCCCAGTAAATGAATGATTCCCAAAATTCCATCATTCTGGAAAATTTACCAAGATAACTAGTTTACTAATTCTAAACTATTTCACTACTTATATAATCAAGCCAATCTACATAGTTTTCCCGTTCCATTGTGGTTTATAATTAGTTGCTCTAAACAAACGGATATAAAAAAAAAGTTTTCTCCATTGGGATTGAAATGTTTCATCTTCTTGAAACTTGGTTTGAATGGTTGTTCGTAAGGAAACTTGAGAAAATTTCCTCATTGTAATTTTTATTTATCTTAACATGAATTCAATAAATTTAAATTTACGATATAAATTGCTTTCAAGTTAAAATTTTGATTTGCAACTTAGAGTATATGGTTGGATCATAAGATTAATGACAATTATATCCTAAGTTCTCTTAATATCGGAATTAAATATAAGTTAAGACTTGCAAGGAAACCTCCACATGCAACTAAAGCCACAGCAAGCCCATCTTGCCAAAACGCGTTAATCCCGTCTGGCCAACACTCGTTTTACCACTATATCGCGTATAATGGCAAACTGGTCGGGTCGTGTTTCACGTTGTAACCATGGCCAGCATGCGTCTGAATACCAAACGGGCATCCATCTTAAACATTCAGAAAATATATTACATAATATAATATGAACAGTTATAAAATCACAGAAATGAATACGTTGTATATGTAGAAAAACAGCATTTAATCGCATTTTTGGTAACCAATTCGACTGGAATCTTCGAATTGATTGGCATTTGTATTCATGCACATTTCTTATGGTCTTGTGCCCTATCAGACTCCCCCCATTTGTTTGCGGGTTATATCGTTAATCAACTATCTATTTTTTTATGAAAAGGACCTTGATTCTTGAATTCTATTTGGGCCCCAAAAGGGTTGAAGCGACCCTTTCACTGCGGCGTAGGAGATTTTATATTCAGGGCTAATGCGTTAGTGATTGGTTACCTGTGATTGATGGAAATTAAAAAAAAAAGGCAGCTGGCAATTTTTGTAATGTCAAAAATTCAATTTAATTTTGTTAATATTACGTGTCAAAATGGATATTTTCCTTGAAAATGTGAAATGTTATATTTGTCATTTCAACGTATTAACGTGTTTTCTTACATATTTGCTAAACTAAAAGCCTTGATGAAGATAAATAGAACATGATTGTGAACTTGTTAGAATGTAATTATTATAAGCTACACTGATAAAGTGACAGAAAATATTTGATTCATGAGTCGAAGTTCAAATGTGTGATTATTACATATAACTAGCTTTTCGGGTACACACAATTTACTTAACTATGTTTAATTCTTTAAGAAACCTTGTGTGCAAAGGTAGCGGGTCGTTCTTCCCTTGGGTGATTGCCCTCTTTGAGATCGAATAGAACCACCCGTTTCTCCATTTGAACTGCAAGATGCATAACCAAATGGCATGTCACTTGCAAGTAATTAACTGACCATCTAACTAACTAACTAACTGATCGACAACACTTACATCCTCCACTACTGTTGGGATATGGGAAACTGCTCGAGAATAAGCTAGTAATCTTTTTTCAAAAAAAAGTTCTGCGGTAAAGCCTAACTCATTGTAAGTTGCTTCATGCATCTCACCAGAAGAAAAATCACCTGAAATGTGCAAATGACTAGTCAATTTTTCATAATGGTTGTGAGGTGGATTGAAATGGTTACGAAAGTGAAACCACAGGGACTGAAATCGTATTTTTTAGGCTAATGGACTGAAATAGTGATTTTTGACAAACCACATGGGCGAAAACAATAATTCTATTATTAATATGAGTGTATAGAATATATGTTCTAGGCAAGATGTTAGATTGAAAATTCTAATATCAGGACAAGGATAGAAGTGCTATATTCACCTCATACATATGATTTTCGCCCGCTACATCGCCCATCGTGTTTCCGGGAACGCGAGCCCCAGTTAGCATGAATGCCGTTATCCATAAAAGTCTCTCTATCATTTTAAGCTGGAAGGCTTGTTTCTCAAGGATCTGGTTTCATAATTTCTCAATACAATTGTTTTACAAGACAAAAATTATGTAATTCAAGTCAAAATCTTACATAAATCATCCATGTGGTTGGTTTGAGTAATTACGATTTCGTCTCTCATTGAAACTATTTCCGGATTTTAAACGGGGTCCCTCGACCAAGTAAAATGACTAAATTGTCCTCATATGCATTTATTTTATTTCATTTTGATTAATCCTAAATTAAATAAATTCAAGAGTCTTAGATATAATAAACTTGATCTTTTGTTAAATTTTGATTTCAACAATGAATGATTAATTATGAGTTGTATTTAAAAAAATTACCTTTAAAATATATTGTAGAGTTATATTGATCTAGGACAAAAAAATCAAGTTGCATATCATAAGTAAAGAACCTTGCAAGAAAGACCACCAGCATGTAACCTAGAAGCCACAGCAGGAGCCCATTTGCCAAAAGCCGCGGTTAATCCCTCCGGACTTTCTTCGGTTATACCATCTATAGGTGGTTCGCCAGGCCTGGAAACGTCAAAAAATGGTAAAACTTGGTTCGCGTCACTTAGACCTTTACTTTCGAACCATGGCTCCAGCATCCCATCTTGGAAAAATACCAAATCTGTAATCCATATTAACATCAGAAATAACACATTCTTATCTTATCATATCATACCATATCATATATCATAACATAAAGCACAAAAGTGAATACCGTTCCAACGCGGCTGAGGTGTAGACTCAAGAACAGCATCTAGATCGTCATTTTTGGTGCACACCAATATCGGCCCTGGGAAATCTTCCGGAATTGGTTGGCCTGCATTAAGCAGCAAATCCTGGCCAGTGCCCATTTCTTTTAGCGCTTTACCGAGACTGATGTCACCGCCTAAGATGATTGAGGGAATTACTTTTGTGGGAACACCAACCATGGAAGTTATTGTTGTATAATTTGATTTTGGTTTGATGATGGTAGTTTGATATTCAGATTACCAAGTGAGTTAAGTTTAGTGCAGTGGTAGAAAGTGGAAGAGAGTGAAGTAGTTGTTATATTCGCCATTGTTGGTGAGGGGATATGGTTCAATATTGGATGCCATGTTAGGGATTTGTTTGGTGTGTTATATACATATAATTTGTCACGTGCTTCAATATATCATATGTTATCATGATAAGGATTATGGACCTACTAAAAAAACGAGTGGCTCTAATATATATAATATATATACACACACATGCTTGAAAAACCAATGACCCAATAGATATTATCACGATTAAGAAGTGATACAAAAAGAAATGGGATTTGTTTCGTGTGTTTTTATATGTGGAGGGAGATGTGGCAAGGAGAACCACTCGTTTTTATTACTCATTTTTATCGTGTTGCTGCATAAATATCCTAATCATCGTAATTTAGTTGGTCCATATAGATTTAATCAGTGGCGGATCTTGCCCGTTGAACGTCCCAGGGCCGAAAGTCACGGGCACTAAAAACATGCCCGTGCCGAACATAGTATGTATAAAGAATTTCGATCGAACCACGAAAATTAGCACTTGTGGCCGAAAAAACGTGCCAGGACCATGGCCCTGGCACAACCCTTCTAAGAACCGCCAATGGATTTAATATTCGTAATCTCATGTTATATCAATACTATTATAAATAATAGATCTTTTAAGGCTAAGCAAATTCAACCTCGAGCTTATTTGTTGAGCTTCAATTTAAACTTTGGCTTAGCTCGATTATGTTTAAGTTTGCCTCGATTTAAGATTTTAGCAAGTAGGTCACTAATGATGTGACTCATTCACACTTTGAGCTTGATTGGATAAAAATGAATGTTAATAAGTATAAAGAATTGAAATGTTAACGATTAAGTTGGGGATGACGATTATTAAATGTATTAAAAATGATAATTTGTTGGCGGGAATGAGTAGGAACTTCTGACGCAATTCCATGTAATATTTTAATATGTTAAAAGAAAAAAGTTACTGCACAAAATGCTTAAGAACTTTGGATACAAACCAATGAATTTCCAAAGATCAGATATTGTTTTCGTTTTTGAGGCCCAAACGTCAATTTTTATTGCTCCATCTTTTATACAAGGGCATTATATATGAAATACTTTCAGTTCACCAACTTATACATACTATACAGTATACATATATGCAAGTCTTTGTGCATCTTAAGAACTCATTACTCAAAACTATATGTATGAGTTTGTGTATGCACCAAGTCTAGCAAGTCTATGTTGGCAGGCTGTATGGAGCCGCGCGTGATTTTAACAGATAGGGAGTTTGCGCTAATTAACGCGTGTGAACAAGTTTTTTTCAACAGCGCAGAAGTATCTTTGTCGGTTTCATATTCAACAAAATATTAACAAGAATAGCAAGAAGAAATTCTCTGACAAGCAGTGGAAAGAATTCGTACGTTCTTTTGGACATTGTGCGAATCTACGACCGAGGAAATATACAGGTATAACTTGGAAAACCTTGAAGCACAGCTGAAAGAAGATGGCCGTGAACGTGAGTATTTCTTACATAATTATGTTCAACCGACTATTTACGTTTTTATATAATAACAAAAACTCACTATTTACGTTTTTTAATTTCAGAGGTTTTTGATTATTTGAGGAAATCCTAGTTGGATCCATACCGTGGAAAGTTTGTATCTTGCTGGACTAACAAAACTATTAACTTTCACCAAACTACGACCAACAGGGTTGAGGGCATGCATGCAAGACTAAAATCTCTTTCCAAGTCATCGCAACACACTGGATAAACTTGTATTGTATGTTGATCATGTTGTTGACATGCAATACGCCGAGATTAGAAGTAGCTTTAAAACAAGGCTCCGAAAAGTGATGAACCACCAAAAGGATCATCCCATGCTTGAAAATATTCTCAGAAAGGTTTCAATATTTGCGATTGAGCTTTTGAATATGGAGCTAAAACGTAAGGAAGACGGGTTGAGAGCCTACGGTTCAAGCTGTGCTTCCCAACTTTTTACTAGTTGTGGTTTGCCATGTGCCTGTCGCTTGGAAAAGATCGAAAATAACGGTAATTAATATTTTTGACCCTTGTCGTTATTATTTTGCCACCTAATTTTTGTTTCCGTGCACAGGTCAGTAAATCCGTATCAATTCGATAGACGTGTTCTAGAAGAAGCTTGACTTCAAGCCGGCAAGGAATAAGATAGAGGATATCGATGTAGACGCGGAATTTGAAAAATTGAAACAACAGATCGATCCAACACCTCCTCAAATGAAAAGGAGTTTCTTTGAAAAGTTTCAGCAAATCCTCAATCCAGGCAACAGTAATAAAAAACCTCCTGTTGTTTTGAAGAAAACTCGCGGTCGCCCAACATTGAAAACGCAGGAACAAAGAAAGGTTTAAGCGGCCAGAAAAAGCTCTTATATTCTGTCGGAAGAAACTTGGCTCGAGGCCTCAGACGATCTCCCCCTTCATAGCTCGTACGTATCATCCCAAGACTCTGGAAGACAAAAGAAAACCCAACCGCTCAACGAACACCCAGATTTCCTAATGATCAAGCTCGGTCCAAAGACGGATATCGCGATCCGCAACTACGCATCTCAAATTCCTGAAGTGATCCATCCATACATCGTGAGAATAAAGGACATGAGACCAGATGGTCATTGCGGGTTTCGATCGGTAGCTGTTGGGTTAGGAATGAAACCATCAAAGTATTTGACTATCCGGAAACAACTTCTAATGGAGTTACGTATGAATGAATTGCTTTGGAGGCAGGTTTTCGATCCGGAAAACATAGGACATTACGATGCACTAGTCAGACGGATCGAATTCGAGGGGGTGGGACGAGCAGGTATCGAAAATTACATGACAATGCCTGAGACGGGGTTTCTTATTGCCCAACGATACGGTGTGATTGTTCACACCTTCGACATTCGGGGGAGCGATACAATTTTCCCTCTATTGGGCGGACCAGACGAATCCGAGCAACCTCACCAGGTCGTTGCAGTTGTGTTCGTCGACCGTGGGCATTTCATCCATGTAGAGCTTGGAGAATGGTATCCAATGCCACCCCCAAATCCCCAGTGGACAGCGAACAGATCAGAGAGCGCAGCAGCTTGGCATACATTATATAGGGATCAGATCAGCGCGTACGAAATGTTTACGTACAAACCCCCGGACCTTAATGTAACGCCGTATGTTCAAGATGTAGGTTAAATGTATGTAATAATAATCGTGTTAATTCATTTATAATCCAAGAGTACGTTTATGTTTGATTAATTAAATGCGTTGAACCGATAATACGCGATATAACCGAATATCTCCGACATGAACCGTACGACCAACATACGCGACAAAACCGAATAATACAGATAGTAAACATTATAATACAACTTTTAACAACAAAATTGTTTTGTTAAAACGCAGATATTGATATGGATGATTTGGATGTCGATATGGACATGGATGTGGGTTTGGATGATCAGGTCGCTGATCCAACCCCGAACCACCAGTATCTCGCGTTCCCGGCAGATGAGGATAGGCATGAGAGGTGCGCGAAGTTGAGCGTCATGTCGATAGGGGCGCATGTCAGTATTGACTGGGGCTTGTGAGAGACAGTCGAGGAAGCCGCTAGGGCGAGGGATATTATAGGATTGGATTCCCCATGGCCGCGTTTGTTCCAGGGGGCGGCGGAGGACTCGTACCGTGAGCTTACGGTCGAGTTTATAGCATCATTCGTATTCCGGCCGCACCCGGTGGATTACGTGGAGGACCCGGCCCATCCTCAGCACGAGGTTACCTTCCGCCTGGCCACCCAGGAGTTTGAGATGAGTCTTAGACAGTTTGCCGTCCATACAGGTTTGTACACCGATCTTGAGCTTTACCCAGATTTATATACGTAGGGGTTAGAGCCTTGGACAGGCATACCCTTATTAGTTTCTGGAGGCTTATTGCGAGGGCTCCCTTTGGGAAATCCTCGCAAAAGCCCTCCACCATCAGAGACCCCCTGTATAGATACCTGCATCACATTATAGCGTCCTCGATCGTGCCTCGGTTTCACAACCGGGACAAGGTCAACAAGGGGGACCGTTTTTTCTTGTACTGCCTGCTGCGGCCACACCCGTGCGCGCCGGTTCACTGCTTGGCGGACTACTATGCTTCTGCTTATCATAAGCAGGAGCGCGGTAGACTTTTTGGCGGCTGCTACGTCACCATCATCGCCCGATCTTTAGGGCACGTACCCGAGAGTGATCCGCTTCTGACCCCGCCCATTCCGTCGACTTCGTTAGGCCGGGCGTCAGCGTCGTCCATGGGCATACTGCACCAGTTTGACGTTGGCTACCGTTGGGTGCCGGAGCCGCCGTTGCCGGAGGTGATCCCGGTAGTTATCGAGATTAGCAAGGGCAGACTGGCGCCTCCGGATGTTCAGGCGGCGGCTTACCAGGCTCAGCTTGCAGCTCTGGGTGTAACATCCGTCAAAAACGGATTTTACCAAACCCGCTCCGTTTATTAACCGAACAATCAGTTTAAAATTTCGTGGCGTATTTAATGGCCAAATTAATTTTAAACGATACATAATTAATTATTATAATGGAATATATAGTTTGTTTTTGAAAAATTGTTAAAAATAATGAAATAAAAATATAAGGTTGCTGCCGGGTTTCGAACCCGGGTCAGTCAACCGGTCCAGCAAAGTCTTACCGCACACACACTCAACCACTGCGCCACTAGTGTTCTTTGTTAATTATTAGAATCAATTAATTCATATCATGTTTCTCGAATTCAAAACCGGCGCCCAAATTGCAGTCGTCGGAAATCCCGGCGATCTCGCGAGATTGGACGGTTTCTTCAAGTCTTAACGTAAACATTTAAACCCACATCGGTTATAACCGACGCCCGAACCCGCGACACAAGCTATAACCGCCGGAAAACGTAATGACTTTGGATCAAGTCGGAAATTGGACCAAATTCATCGATAACCTGCCTTATAAATACCTCCTCGATCCTCTGCAAGCTTTTTCGCTCAAAACCGCACCTTTACCCGACGTAATTCCATTCGCCGGAAAATTTCTGTACCTCACCGGAAAACCGAACCCTTCACTTCTGAGCCTTACTGAACCCCCTGAGCTTATACCGAAGTCACCCACATCCTTTTCAAGCTTGCTGAAGACTCTCTGCCGCAAGACACACGTCGCCGGAATCTTTTGCTGTCACCGGAGTTCTGCCGAAGAAACAGAGGAGTCCAGTCGGTATACCTTACGCTTAATCCTTCATTCTTTTTATTTAATCTCACATGTAATTAACCATCAGACAGTAACGAACATGATTTAATCTTCGAACCAGTCGGACTTCCGATTCTGGTTAAAATCTAACGAAGAAGACGAAGTGTCCGTTGTTTAGAAGTTTAATTTAATTCAAGTTATAACTCGGGTTAGACACACAGTCCAGCGGTGGACTGTGTGCACATTAAACACAAAAACGTCTCGAGTTCGAATCTTGTCCCACGCATGCTTGCCTTAATAAAAATGTCCTTTTTTTGTTAACCGAACCGGAGTCACCGCTGTTACATGTTAAGTTTAATAATAACCGGAATAATAACCAAAAATGTCCTTTTTTTGTTAACCGAACCGCCACCACCGCCGTCACCGCCTCCACACCCGCCGCAGTACCCACAGCACGTCATCGCCGACCTGCCTCCTGCTGCGTAGGCGGTGGCGAGGGACTTCGATCAGCTCCTCCGGCGGTCTGAGCGACAGCAGGCATGGATTATGTAGACGCTCACGGCTATTAGCGCACATCTGGGACTGCAGGAGATTCCACTGCTGGAAGATCAGCCGGAGGATCAGTAGATTTACTTTGTATTGTTTTTTTCCTGTATTAGACATTTTATTTTGTTTTGTATGTACAAACCGACTTTTTATGTATATATGCAGTTGATCTTTTATGTATGCTTGTGTGGATTGTTTGTGATTATTTCATACGTCTCGTTCGTGTATTTCATTAAAAATTAAATCGGATAACATTTATACAAAACCTTTCAATTAAATCGGATTGCGCTTATTTCATACGTCTCATTCGCGACATATCGTACGGTGTTTTAGTTAAATACTTTTATAAAAACAACTTTAAATAGTACACGTTTGTAAGAAATAATACAACTAAATACAACATAAACAATCAACCAACAACCCATCTTTTCACCAAAACCTAACCCTTTCCACCAAACAATCAACCAACAACCCATTTTTTCACCAAAACCTAACCCTATCCACCAAATTAAGCCTGGTAGACCAAAGCGCCCCGCTATGGGCAAGGCGGGGCGTTTCAGACTAGGGTCAACAGACCAGGACTGACAAGCTCAGTCCTTGTCTGTTGACTTTACTTTGAAACGCCCCGCTTGCTCATAGCGGGGCGCTTCGGTGTGTGTAAATAGATTTTTGCGTGTGCGAATAGACCAGGCATAATATAAAACACACAAGTTTTTACGGTAAACTCATACTCATTCTTTTGGAACTCATTTTCTATCTTATCTGGTTGTTGATTTTGTTAGACAAAGATTTAAACTTAATTATGCTATTTATGTAATTATATTATAATTTATATTCTAGATATGTATAATGACCGATATGATGATAAGCGGGTGATAAGCGGGTAAGAATTTCAAAACTGCCATGGCAGTTATTCCCTCCAACACTCAACCGCCAAATGTTCATGTATATAAGCTTGATTACCGGCAACACTTTTTGGTATCAAGACATTCTATTACCAAGAATTGTCCTTTCAATCTTAATCCATTTCGAATACCCTTTGTTTGTCATTGTTTTTGCACACTTCTATGTCTAGAATCATGAACACAGATTCGAACCAAACACAAACTTCCGCTGCATATGATCATGATTCCCAACAGATTTTGTGTACCCATGAGATACTTTAATACGAAATGAATTTACGTGATTCGGAATGTTATCCAAGTATGTGATGGACTACATGTAAACATAGTAAGATTGTTTAGGGGGTAGGGCGCCATCACTCACCACCCACTTATCACTCACAATATCCAATCACCTTCCTCCACCTCATCGAGCTTTATTCCATCACTTGTGATGGATTTTAGTGAAAATGTCCATCACTCACCACACCCAACAATTTCCCTCACATTCTCATTTCAGCATGCGTTGTCCAGGCCACAAGTTTTCCTCTTCACGCGTGATGGGCGATACCGGCACCGTGTATAATGAGTTGTTAGCAAGGGATCACGGCATATAACGCCAGTGCCCCGGGTCCTCTTATAACATAATCTTTGTTTTAGATTGTAATTTCTTTAAGATTTAATAGCTTTTTTTTGTAAATGGTATTTGGAAAGATACCAGCATGGATAGATGCCCGTGCATGAGAATAGGTCTTTGGTTTTGAATAAATGTTGTTGGGCATACGTTGGTAGTCAAAAGTTGAATGAGTCTGTTTCGGCTTTTCAGCTTGTTTTGTATTTATCTATTTAAGGAGTCTAGGTTCATAGTCTTTTGTATTCATAAAAATCTTGTTTATCAATAAGAAGTTCAATTGTGCCAACTTATATTTGTTGTTGTGTTTTACTCTTCTATATGGTATCAGAGCAAAGGTTGTGATTCGCAAGATCATTCTTTGAATCAATGGCTGATCATAAAGTTGTTCCTCAGTCATCAACCAAAATAATCCACGTATTCAATGGCGAATGATACGAGTACTAGAGTATCCGTAGGAAGACAATACTAAGATCACAAGAGTTGTGGGAACCTGTCGAGATAGGATTCAAGTGCGTGGGGATCAAGAAAGACAAAGAGAATCTAGAAAGAAAGATGCAAAAGCTATGGTTGTGATACAACTAGGGGTTCATGATAATCTGTTATCTCGTATTGCAGGAGCTCACACAGCCAAAGAAACATGGGATATTTTGAAACTTCAGTTCCAAGGTGATACTCAAATGCAGGCGGTAAAAATTCAAGGATTAAGAAAAGAATTCGAAAATCTTACCATGGGTGAGACAAATGGTTGGCGACAATTTTTCTCGCGTTATGGAAATAGTCGGTGAACGAAGATCCTATGGTGAATTAATTGAAGATCTAGGTGGTGGAAAAATCCTTAGAAGTTTGTCATCTAAGTTTGATTTCGTTGTTCCTTCAATTTAAGTTGCATTTGATCTTGCAACACTCACTCCTGTAAATTTGATGGGATCTCTTTAGTCCCAAGAAGCTAACCTAAATAGTCGTAATGCAGAGAAAACACGGGAGAAAATGGATGAACAAGCTCTACAAGTGTTCCAAAGCTCCAAGAAATCACCTTATGATGGTACAAATAACAACACTCGTGGTCGTGGTAGAGGTAGCTTTAGAGGAAGGGGTAGATGCAGAACTCAAGAAAGAAAAAAATCCCTCGATGTTACTTGTGTAATTGATATGGTCATGTGAAAAGCGACTGTTGGTTCAATGATGAAGCACAAGTGAATATGGCGCCAACCAAGAGAATAATGAAGACGAGCTTAATGATGAATAGGTGTGACTTTCTTAAAAGTAGCCTTGTAGAAAAATATTATGTTTCTTATGGATGTTACTAAGACTCAGCAAGTTGCTACTAGTGAGAAAGAAGATGAAGTCTCTCGTTTATGGTACCAAAGATTTGGACACCTTCATTCTCAAGGCTTGCAGCAGCATCACAACCTTGAATTGGTCTATTTTATCTATGTGGACCAATGCAAGTCCCAAGCCTTCGGGGTAGTAAGTACTTCATGCCTTTTATTGATGATTTACAAGAATGTATTGGGTGTATTTTGTTGAAAGGAAATCTGAGGCTTTGTCTAAATTGAAAACCTTTAAAGCCATGATTGAATAAGAGTCTTGATAGAGGTGGGGAGTACACTTCGAATGAGTTTAGTGAGTTTTGCAATAAACATAGGATTAAAAGGCTTCTAACTGCACCCTATACTCTAGAACAAAATGGGGTGACAGAGAGGAAAAATAGGATTGTTGTGGGATTGATGAAAATCATGCTAAAGGCTAGTAAATTACCAAAATATTTTTGGTCAGAAGCCACTGCCACAGCTCATCATCATCATGATCATCACCATCAGTAAATCCCACCAATAGCAAAGCTAAGGTAGGGTCTGATGAGGGTAAGATGTAGAAAGCTTTACCTCTACCCCGTAGGAATAGAGAAGCTGCTTCCAGTGAGACCCCCCGCTTCCAGGTAAGCCACTGCCACAGCTGTTACGATTGAAACATGTCCCCTACAAAAGCTTTTACTGATCAAACTCCATATGAAGCATGGTATGGAGTAAAGTCTAATGTAAAGAATCTTAGGATATGTGGCTGTGACATCCGTCATTTTCAAGTTAACTCCATTAACCTAACTCCGTTATCTGTAACGCTATCACAATACGGTGAATTAATTAACCGAATTACCGAACCAAAATAGGCTTATTTATAGACAAGTTTGAATTTTGTAGCTTATTTTATTTTAAATTTGTGGCCCATTATAATAGGCTTAACCAAAATACAATATTTTCTTTGGTTTTCATTATTACTACTAAAATACAATCTTTTCTTTGGTTTTCATTATTACTTATTAGAAAACGGGGTGTTTTAATTGATAGCATCGGATACTATGTTGATAATCGATAAGAACCCCATCATACAACGTAAATTATTGGAATATTTACATATTTATTCGGTCTAGAATTGTTTTGTTGTTTGATTAAAACGTCCACGGGCCATCCATCATTCAAAAATGTTAAATAAGGTTGTCAATGTAGCTTGCTATGCTAGTGTACTAAATAAAGTTAAATTACATGTAGTGCCATCAAAACCCGATACTCTATATTTTTTTATTAACGGTAAATGTTATTTCTTTACACCAATAATCCTAAGCTATTCTTGTTGTCCATGTTTGAACATGGGATCTCCCCTCTTATACATGTGCCTCTACCAAGTAGGCTAGCCCGACATAGGATATGACACATCTCACGCTGAGGGTTTGTTATCGTGTCAATGTGACATCCATGATGCCAAACCCGAACCTTTATATATGATTGCTTGTTTCTTATCTTGTATTTTTATGTGCTTTGTGATTCATGTGTGTTATTATAATTATAAATTAGGTGAGCATTAGTTTAATTCAAAGCAATTATATCTTTTTTTAATCAAACAAAACGTGATAATAACCACACACTCCTAGTGAATACGACATCCTACTTACTTAGATATCCAGGTTAGTTTTGGTTTTTGCTTGACCATAATCTCACTATACCAACTTAGGATTGTTAACTTTGACATGCAAAAATATAAACATTGTGGTTTGGTTCAATATGTCAACAAACACATCACATATAAACCAGACACAATTAGTTAGGGTTTTACCAAAGCAAGTTTTTATAAGAGTAAACTGCTAAAATGGCCCCTAAGATTTTGTTACTTTTACCACTTTAGTACAAAATTCAAACCTTTTGAATCTGCGTCCCTGTGGTTTCAATTTTGTTGCCATTTTCATCTAAATCAAAATCTGGTCAATTTTTTTAGTTAACATCCAGATTTTTTTGTCTTTTTCTCCCTTTTAATAAAGGGCAAAATGATCAGATTTTTTTAATTTGTTATAATAAAACGTTAAAGACCATTTTGTCCTTTATTAAAATGGAGGAAAAAGACAAAAAAAGTTGAATGTTAACTAAAAAATTTGACCAGATTTTGATTTGGCTGAAAATGAAAACAAAATTGAAACCAAAGGAACCCAGATTCAAAAGGTTTGAATTTTGTACTAAACTGACAAAAGTGAACAAATGTTAGGAAGTGGTTGTTTACTCTTTTATCAATTATTTAAAAGAGTAAACCACCGAGGTCCGCTCGTACATTTCCTTGAATTTTGTTGACTGCAACAGTAACCCTAAGGCGGAGGAAGCGGTGGAGGTACGCGGTGGCGGAAGGACACTAGTGGTTGTTTCGCCAGAGCTTGAGGTTTCGGGTTGCTGGTTGTTGTAACTGAAGGTTGATTCTGGATCTTGTGTACCACTAGGGTTAGAGTTAGTTGGAACGCCGTTAGAGTTGTTGGAGTCAGTTTGGCTCGGTTTTAATCATTTGATGTAACGGCTGAGGTCAAAATTTGTAACGGCGTTAAGTCCTCTATACTCTATCACTGCCATGTCGTACGCGGTTGCCGCTTCTTCTTGAGTAGCTGAGTGATAACATGACAAAGTTGAGGGGTATATCACAATTTTACTAAACCGAACTGTAACTGAATTAACCGACCCAAACAATTAATTGACGGCTCGGTTAAGCTATAACCGATTATCTAGAATTTGTGGGGCGGTTTTGGTTATGGTGTTTGTCATAACCGAATTAACCGAACCGAACCAAATGTATAAATTTGAAATAAATTTAAAATTACACCCACACTAATGCTTTAACTCACTTCTTAACTCATTTGTTGACTTTAGTCATTAATAGAATAAATGTTGTGACTAAATTGTTTCACTTTCATTTTCTTTTATTATCATGAAAAATGTTATGACTTTGTGTGATTTATGGGGATGTATTACAGGTGTAGGGACCATCACAAAAGTTATTTAAAATGGCATCAATAAAGCCGACTAGAAAGTTAAAAAAGTTTGTTTCACTTTCATTATCTTTGTTTTTTATTTTAGGATTTGGTTCAAATTGTTTAAGCGATTAACCAAAACCGAATCATAACCAAAGCAAAAACCAAACATTTAACATTTTTTTAATGATAGAACATTTCGGTTTTAGTTTCGGTTAATTTTAATGATAGAACATTTCGGTTTTGGTTTCGGTTAAGGCCAAGACCAAGCCAAACCAAACCGTCTCGTACACACCTCTAATAAAAAAACACTTTTTATTATATTTAAAGTTACAATACAAAATAAAATAATAATTAGGAAATCGATTTAATGTTTACAGTTTTAGCTTAAATACTTTATTATTAAATTTGAATCACAATACAAAATAAAAGAAATAATAACTATAAAATCGGTCTAATGCTTACAGTTTTTAGCTTAAAAAAATTGGCAAATTGGATTTAAATAATCCGAAGTGGTTTTTTTGCCGATAATAGTCGTAACTCAATTATTTATCCATAGTGGTCCGAACTTTTCCATTTTGTTTGTAAAATAGTCCCCGTTAAAAAAAACATGACGGAGTTAAGTTTTTTTTTCAAATTAGAGTTAAATGCTTGGTTGGTCCCTGTGGTTTGCAAAAATTGCAGACTTTGTCCTAGTGGTTCATTAATTACAGAGTTGGTCCTAATAGTTGTAATTTTTACACCCGGGTGGTCCTTATCACTAACCTCTGTTAAATTTCTCAGTTAAGTTGATGTTAAATGACCAAATTACCCTCAACAATTAAAAATATAATAATAAAAATAAGAAACAAAAGGAGATGGGCCCACCATCTTCTTCTTCACCCCCTTCTCTCTAAAACACCGGTAACCACCATAAGCCATCATCTTTGGGCCACCACAACCACCACCTCCGAACACCATTGTGAACCACCACCTGAAACCAACACCGCGAACCAATACCATCAGCCATCATCTTACGCTTCATTTGTTCTTGTTGACCACGATTGTCATTCATCTTGTAGAACAAACGATTTAATGACTGTCATCTTCAATTTGATCAATCTTTGTATTCGCCATCATCTTTGCCTCACCCATCAGCTAGCACCGCGAACCAATACCATCAGCCATCATCTTTGCATACCCATTTGATCAATCTTTCAAATTCCCACAAAATCAATCAAGAATTTGACACAATTTTATGACTGTCATCTTCAGTTTTTGCTTCAAATGGGAAGGTGATAGCACCGAGAATGGCTGTCGTCTCCGGCACCGTCGTCTCCCTTCTAATATATTTATTAATTATATATTGTTTAAAATTAAAATAATTCATAAATACGCAACGAAATTTTTAACTGGATGTTCGGTTAATAAACGAAGCGGGTTTGGAAAACCCGGTTTTTTTACGGATGTTACAGTATCCCCTACTTTTAGAAATTCGTCCCGAAATTTAAGTAGTGGTATGGTTGACTCGAAAAGAGGGTGGTTTTGGCAATTACATACTTAGAAGGGGGTTAAGAGTTTAAAATTTTTTTATTTGAGGCGGTAACGTTCCTAGTAAGGGTTGAATACCCGGCTACAGGAATCGCTTTTTGTTGCCGGCGCAAACAAAACAAACGTCACGAGTTCGAATCTTGCAACGTACCGACTTTCAGAATTAAAACCAACCTTTTTAAAACTGAATCAGAACGAGTCACAACATGTTTATAAAAATAATATAAACCGTAATTTAAACAGATTAGACACACAGCCCAACTGGTTGGGTTGTGCGCATACGAACCGAAGGACCCGAGTTCGACTCCGGGTCCCTGCAAGCGGTTCAGCCATTTTAAATCGTTTTAATATAAGCCAGATAAAATAACAGTTAATTATATATATATAATTAAAACAGAGAATATTTCAGGTTAGACACGTAGCTCAGTTGGTAGAGCTGCGTGCACGCGTACGAAAGGTCTCGGGTTCGAGTCTCACTCAGCGCACAACATTTCCACAGTCCAACCGGTCAACGGTCAAAAAGTCAAAATTTTTATTTTCTTTTTATTTATTTATTTAATTTAAAAATCAATTAAAAATACTTAAAAATAATATTTTTAAAGTTAGAAAATGACCTTAAACTCACAAAAATAAATCTAAAAATCCTATTAAAATTGTTAATTAAAAGTATTAGTCTCCAATAAAATCCAATTATTTACCGAACCATTTCGTTATTATTTTAGGTTAGTTTCCTCGTCGATCCAATCCCAAAAACTCGTGCGCACCCAACATCATCAAAAGAACGCACCCAATGTGAGTGAATCTCTACCAATTCCCCGTTTTAATCACATTTTTGGGGTGTATCATGTGTCGCTTAATTATTTATTATATTTAAACACTTGTGCATCCATCATATCCGTGATCAAATGTGTATTCAATATGTATCAATTGTTGTGGGGATTATGTTTAGATTAAAGTTATCATTTTCAGTACATGCATTTCATTAGGCCCATCAGCTCCCCGTGGGAGACGGGTTGAGTACAGGTGCCTCATTCGATCGGCTCCGTTTGATTGAGCCTTGATCTCGCATACATCATCATACATTTCATACGATCGGCTCCGTTTGATTGAGCGTTGATCTCACAATACAATATCATTCATGTCATATACTCATTCATGGTGGTTTGTGATTGTTTGTTTATATATGTTTGCTCACATATGAATATTGCACAACTTTTCAATATTAAATACAACAAGAAATCAATAACAATGTTTTTAAACAAGGTTCACTCGCCAACTTTTGTTGACCCAAAATTTCCCCCATTTTACACATGATACAGGTGATCCAGTTGAGGCAAGAAACACATAGGAGGGCCTAGAAGATTAAATCAGTTTAAGCATTGGATTGTTTTACTTAGTTTCATTTCCTTGTATTTGTATGAATTTGATTTGAACATTTAAGTTGTAATTTGAATTTAATAAATATGAAACATTTTAGTAAACATCATGAGCTTTGGTGATAACCCAATTATGCCCCGACTCTTATTCCGCTGCGGGTCGGGGTGTGACAGATTGGTATCAGAGCAATGACTATAGGGATATAGGATAGGTTATTAGACCCTTAGAGCCTATACTATATTTGATTAGAATTTTAAAATTTTTTTATGTGTTACATACAAAATTCATGATGTTTATATGCTTTATGTTTATTGTTACATTCAATGTTATGCAAGCATGTTCATAAGTACATATTATTATACAATGCTCATCATGAATCATTCCTCATAACATACCATATCCATAAGAGCACACACCACACAATTCCTATGATTTTTGCAACGATTTTTGTATTTTCAAATCACATCAAAGTGAGTTCCCATGACGGGCATGTAGTAACTGGAAGGGTACGAGTACCGGTAGTCGGAACGTCCTGTCTAGGTTTGGCATTCGTATAAATCCAAAATAAAGGACCAGTTTGCCTACCTGGGGACTAACGATGAGAGTACGAAGGACCTATTAGGCCAAAGCATGCTATACCAAACGTCGTGTAAGCTAACCCCACTTTGAGTTGTCATTGTGTCTATACCTGGACACCCTCTTACCATACATCTCGCAATCATATTTCATGGTTTTCATTCGGGTGATGCGAGTGTTAAACCGCCAACACCAATATGAATCCTACTAAGCCAATAGTTATGGGGGCCCACATGACTATACAGGCGATGGTATAGGGGACATTGGAGGCCCAAACATGAGCAAACCCAAGACATCCTATGGATGTAGTTGCATTATTGATGATTATGTTATTTTATTACTTTTAACGACACATGACACCTAAAAATTTCTTAAACTCACAATCTTCCTATGTATGTTCCTGTAGATGTCGGCTAGGCAACTACGTGGAGGTAGAAAGTCAGGAAGGTCAAACGAACGCTTGGCCACCCAAATTGCAAAACAAATGGCCGCGGTGCTTCCTGACATCGTAATTCAAGTCCAACAAGCTCTCACCGCGAATCCCATCAACCCTCCCAATCAAGAAGACCAGAACGTCGACAACCCTCCCTCCAAAAAGTGCTCCTACAAACACTTCAAGTCTTGCGATCCCCCAAAGTATGAAGGGACCGAAGGTGTCACTGCTCTCCTCCACTGGTTTGAGGAAATGGAGAACACCTTCCTCAATTGCGATTGTCCCGAGGATCGCAAGGTACGTTACGCAACCGGGGGACTGTTTGGGGTAGCCCTTACCTGGTGGAACACAGAAAAGGGTAAGAGAGGAGTCGAAGATGCTATGGCCTTAACATGGGAAGAGTTAAGGGAAATAATGACAAGACACTTCTGTCCAAGAAGCGAAATCAAGAAGTTGGAAGATGAATTCCATTCGTTAAAACAAAAGGAAGGAGATCATTCTTTCTACAACAAAAGATTTCTCGAGCTAAACCAAAGGATCCCCAACTTGTTCACCCCAGTGTACCACTTGGTTGAACACTACATTCGAGGCCTCCCCTCGAAAATTCAAGACTCGGTTCTAAGCACTTCACCTGTAACACTTGAGGTCGCAATGGAACTAGCTACGAACTTACCGAGAATCGCATCCGAAACGGTAAATTCAAGGAGGAGAAAAAGAAAGCCCCCATTGAGGCCCAAACTTCAAACCATTCTGTCTCATCTTCGAAGTTTGCTGGTAAGAGGAAGCGAAACAACATTAACTTTGCTGTCACACAAACAAACCCCCCTATCACTGCTGCACCCATCACCCAAGTTGCCCCCTCAGCTGCACCATATAAAAAGCCATACACCGGCCCATACCCAAAATGCAACCGTTGCCAATACCATCACCTTCCCGAACATCCCTGCCAGCATTGCACCAGCTGTGGCCGTGCGGGTCACACCACCCAAACCTGTCGCACACTTCAGCTAATGAACCGTAATCAACCCTCAACCCAAACCCACCATCAGATAGTGGGTCAAGCCCAACAACCTTTACTCCTACCACCTGCCCAACATATAGCCCAATCCTACTACCAACCCAACTACCCCATGATGCAACCCATGCGAGCTTGTTACAACTGTGGAGACCCAAACCACTATAGAAACACTTGTCCACGCTTGGTGAACATCATTCATGCCCAAGCTCAAGCAAATCCGGTGAACCAAGCTAACCAAGTTCCTCCACCTGTTAGAGGAAGAGCTTTCAACATCAACGCCAATCAAGCTAGGGCTAACAACAACGTGGTTAACGGTACGTTTCTCATCAATGGTAGTTATGCATCCATGTTATTTGATACTGGCGCGGATAAGAGTTTTGTGTCCTTAGAATTTGAACCCATCCTCAACCAAACTCGTGATAATCTCATGGAATCCATAACGGTGGAAGTTGCTGATGGAAAACCGGTCTCATTAAACTCTATTATACGAAATTGTACTCTCACCCTAAACGATCACGATTTTCCAGTTGACATCATTCCTATGAAGTTGGGAAGTTTCGATATTATAATCGGTATGGACTGGCTCAGCCAACATCACGCTGAAGTTGTATGCCGCGAAAAGTTCATTCGCATTCCTCTTGCAGATGGTCAAACCCTACGAATCTTTGGAGAAACCCCTTCGAAAGGACTCAAATTAATGTCCTGTCTTCAAGCCCGAAAATACCTCCGCAAGAACTATGTCGCATTCTTAACTCACGTTGTCAAGAAGGGAAACAGGGAGAAGAAACTCGAAGATATACCGGTAGTGAAAGAATTCCCACAAGTCTTTCCCGACGACATCTCAGGACTTCCTCCCATGAGAGAAGTCGAATTCCGCATTGATCTTATACCTGGCGCTACACCAGTCGCAAAATCTCCTTATAGGTTAGCCCCATCCGAAATGCAAGAGCTGGCCAGTCAACTGCAAGAGCTGACTGACAAAGGATTTATACGTCCTAGCTCATCGCCTTGGGGTGCACCTGTTCTTTTTGTGAAGAAGAAAGATGGAACGTTTCGCATGTGTATCGACTACAGAGAACTCAAAAAGTTAACGGTCAAGAACCGCTACCCATTACCTCGCATCGATGACCTCCAAGACCAACTTCAAGGCGCCACTTGTTTTTCAAAAATCGACCTTCGTTCTGGTTATCATCAACTCAGAGTGCATGAAGAAGACGTCCCAAAGACCGCCTTCAGAACTCGTTATGGTCATTACGAATTCATGGTCATGCCATTTGGTTTAACCAACGCCCCAGCAGTATTTATGGATTTAATGAATAGGGTATGCAAACCCTACCTCGACCGCTTTGTCATAGTCTTCATCGACGACATCCTCATCTACTCAAAGTCTAAGTCTGATCATGAACGACACCTTCGGCTCATCCTTACACTCTTAAGGACAGAAAAGTTGTACGCTAAGTTCTCAAAATGTGAATTCTGGTTAAGGGAAGTACAATTCCTTGGACACGTCGTCAATGACAAGGAATTCATGTTGATCCCTCAAAAATCAAGGCAGTACAGGAATGGCAAGCGCCACGTACCCCTACCGAAGTAAGATCATTTCTTGGTTTGGCTGGTTACTATCGCCGCTTCATTGCCAATTTCTCCCGTATTGCTGTACCACTCACGGCTTTGACTCATAAAGGAAAACCCTTCATATGGGGACCTAAACAAGAAGAAGCCTTCCAAACCCTTAAGCAAAAGCTTTGTGACGCACCTATCCTCACACTTCCTGAAGGTTGCGATGACTTTGTAGTATATTGCGACGCGTCAGGGCAAGGACTAGGCTGTGTACTGATGCAAAGAGGAAAAGTGATAGCCTATGCTTCTAGACAACTCAAAGTTCATGAGAAGAACTACACCACTCACGACCTAGAACTTGGAGCCGTTGTGGTCGCTCTCAAGATATGGAGACATTACCTCTACGGTACCAAGTGTGAAATATACACTGACCACAAGAGTCTCCAACATATCTTCAACCAAAAGGAGTTGAATATGAGGCAACGAAGATGGGTCGAACTTCTTAACGACTACGACTGTGAAATTCGGTATCATCCCGGCAAGGCAAACATGGTGGCCGATGCGCTCAGTCGAAAAGGCTATGCGAACTCCATTCGTCTTCTATGTTCGCAAATCATAACTGACATCAAAGATCGAATTCGAGAAGCTCAACATGTTTATGTAACAGAAAACGACGTACGAGATGAGCTGTCATGTGGAGCAGAACTCAAAATCGAAACCAAATCCGACGGTATTCTATACTATCTAAATCGCATATGGATTCCTGATCGCGACTGTAACATCCGTCAAAAACCGGGTTAACCAAACCCGCTTCGTTTATTAACCGAACAACCAGTTAAAAATTTCGTTGCATATTTAATGCTCAAATTAATTTTAAACGATACATAATTAATAAGTATATTATAATATAAAATTTATAATTGAAAATCTATTAAAAATAATGAAATAAAAATAGAATACTGATGCCGGGTTTCGAACCCGGGTCAGCCGAGAATCATTCAAAGCCTTAACTCACATCCATCCAACCACTCCGCCACTTGTGTTTCTTGTTGATTTATTGATTCAATTAATACATATAATAAAAAACTGAAGTCGAATTCGGTCACTCAGCGCCCAAATCATTCTCGCCGGAAATCCCGACGAATTCATCAAACATTGACATTATTTTTTTGGCATAACGGATACAATTATAGCAGCGCCGGTTATAACTGAAAACTTTAAGGTCATTTATTCAAATCATCAAATCGTAACCGAATAACTTGAATTCAAAACCAGAAATACAATTAAAACTGAGATATACTTTATTCATCAGTGAGCTCGCGATTTATCAAAATTACACACTTCTTTTCGCTCAGAAAACCTCGCCGCAGTCGCTGGAATTCTCTGTAAATTAACCGGAAATTATCGCCGGAAAACCGAATTCATTCCATCCTTTCTTCTTACTCTAAAATAAGATCTTGGAGCTCATACTGACATCACCCACACTCACCTTAAACCTCTGAAGAATCTCTGTCGCAACAAATTTCACTCGCCGGAATTCTCTGCAAGTCGCCGGAAAACCGAGACTTTCATCTACACGGTAAATACCTCGATTTTTCTGTTTCATTCCATTATTAGACAAATTCTAACATCACTCCATCACCCAGAATCAACCCCATACGACATTGCCGGATTTTCTGTTTTCGCCGGAAAACTTCTGGAATTTTCGGAAACTCGCTGTTAACCGGTATGATCATTCAAACCTACTGATAATCGTTACTCAGTAGTTCAATTTCACATCTAATCCCTCCAAACTGTTAATTTATCCTAACAGTCGAAGGTCACCAAAACAGAGCCGACGAATCGTTGCCGGATTTCTGAAGAAGACAATCTGTTCGGTACTTTCTTTCCCCAAACCCTTTTGTTCAATACTTTTCAATTGTTCATATCATTCGTTAACCGAATTAATCAAGTAACAGCATGGTTAACCGTTGTCTGTGTTTTGAACGAAGAAGACGAAGTCGTGTAAGATATAAGATTAATTAAAATCAATAATATGAACGGGTTAGACACACAGTCCAGCGGTGGACTGTGTGCAAACAATATGCATACGTCCCTAGTTCGATCATTGACACACACACATTCGCTGTAATAAAATGTCTTTTTTTTTTAAAACTGAACCGGATCCACAACAGTAATATGTTAAGTATATTAAAAACCAGAATATTTACCAAGTTAGACACACAGTCCAGCGGTGGACTGTGTGCCAAACTAAACCACAGGTCCCGGGTTCGAGACCTGTGGAGAGCACCGAGTCGATACATTAAATCCTTTTTAAAATAAATGATTTTCGGATTAATTTAATTAGTGTATAAATATTATTAAAAACAGAAATATTTCGGGTTAGACACGTAGCTCAGTTGGTAGAGCTGCGTGCACGCGTACGGGAGGTCTCGGGTTCGAGTCCTGCCCGGCGCATACATACACACAATAGAACCGGTCAAACAGTCAACAGTCACAGTCAACGCTTATGGTCAACGGTCAAAAGTCAACATTTTTTTATTATTTTTATTTATTTATTTAAATTAAAAATCAATTAAAAATACTTAAAAATAACATTTCTAAAGTTAGAAAATAGCCTAAAACTCACAAAAATATATTCAAAAATCCTATTAAAATTGTTAATAAAATCCATTTATTTACCTTACTTTTTTGTTATTAATTAGGTTAGGTTTTCCTCGTCGATCAATCCTCTAAACTCGTGCGCATTCAACATCATCAACCGAACGCACCCAATGTGAGTGAATCTCTACAAATTCCCCGTTTTAATCACGTTTTTTGGGTGTATCATGTGTCTTACCATTTATTATATTTAAATCATTGTGCATACATCATACCCATGAACAAATGTGTATTCAGCTTGTAACAACTGTTTGTGTGGTTATTGTTTAGATTTAATTTATCATTTTCAGTACATGCAATATCATAGGCCGCCGCTCCCCATTACATTATGAGCGTTGAGCAGTTCCCCATTACATTATGAGCGTGAACCAGGCGTTGCCAACATACGATCGGCTCCGTTTGATTGTGCCTTGATCGCACAGACATTTATCATTTTCAGTACATGCAATATCATAGGCCGCCGCTCCCCATTACATTATGAGCGTTGAGCAGTTCCCCATTACATTATGAGCGTGAACCAGGCGTTGCCAACATACGATCGGCTCCGTTTGATTGAGCCTTGATCGCACAGACATTTATCATTTTCAGTACATACATTTATCATAGGCCGTCCGTTCCCCATTAGATTATGAGCATGAACCTGACGTTGCCAACATATACAGTTTTATTCATGTTATATATTCATGCAAGTTGATTTGTTATTGTATGCTATTTGTTTGTTATTGTATGTTTATTTACGTTTGTTCATATATGAATATTGCACAATTTTTCATATTAAACACAATAAGAAATAAATAATAAATGTTTTCTAACAAGGTTCACTCGCCAACTTTTGTTGATCCAAAAACCATTTTTTTTACACATGATACAGGTGAACAGGATGAAGCAAGGAAAACATAGGAAATTGCCTTAGAAGAAAAATAATGAAGTTTAGAAGGATGAATAGAACATGTTGTATTTGTTTGATTTGATTGTAGGATCCCTTGTAAATTGTAATAATAAATATGAAACATTATAATAAATGTCATGAGCTTTGATGAAAACCCAATCATGCCCAGATCACCTTTTCCGCTGCGGGTCGGGGCGTGACAGCGACAACCTTCGTGATTTCCTCATGAATGAGGCGCACAAAACACGATACTCTGTACACCCAGGAGCCGACAAGATGTATCAAGACCTACGATACACCTACTGGTGGCCTGGCATGAAAACGGATATTGCTGTTTTTGTTTCCAAGTGCCTTACCTGTTCCAAAGTAAAAGCTGAACATCAAAGACCTTCGGGACTTCTAACCCAACCTGAAATACCTGTATGGAAGTGGGAAAACATAACCATGGACTTCATTACCGGGTTACCTCGCACCTCCAGTGGGTATGACACTATATGGGTAATCATTGACCGTCTTACAAAATCAGCTCACTTCATTCCGATTCGCGAGGACTTCAAGAACGAGAAGTTAGCTCGTATCTACATCAGCGAAATCGTAAGCCGTCATGGTGTACCTTTAAGCATCATTTCAGACCGTGATGGTCGTTTCACTTCACGAACATGGCGAGCCGTACAAGCCACCTTGGGTACACGATTGGACCTCAGTACCGCTTTTCATCCTCAAACTGATGGACAATCTGAACGCACCATCCAAACTCTTGAAGACATGCTTCGAGCATGTGTCATAGACTTCAAGGGAAATTGGGACTCTCATCTACCATTAGTTGAATTTTCGTACAACAATAGCTATCATTCGAGTATCGGCATGGCTCCTTTCGAAGCTTTGTATGGTCGTAAGTGCCGATCATCAGTATGTTGGCACGAAATTGGGGAAGCTCAAATCACCGGTCCAGAATTAATTCAAGAAACAACAGACAAGATCCATCAAATTCGAAACAATCTTCTAGCGGCACAAAGTTGTCAAAAGAGTTATGCAGACAAACGACGAAAGCCCTTGGAGTTTAACATTGGTGATCAAGTACTTTTAAAAGTATCACCGTGGAAGGGAGTGGTTCGTTTTGGCCAGAAAGGCAAGCTAGCACCATGCTACATAGGACATTTCAAGATACTCGAAAGAGTAGGACCTGTAGCATACAAGCTTGACCTACCAGAAGAGCTCAACAGAATTCACCCCACATTCCATGTATCAAACTTGAAGAAGTGCATCGCCGATGAAAACCTCCATATTCCCCTAGAATATATTCAGATCGATGAATCTATGCACATCATTGAAAGACCAGTAGAGATCATGGACTTCGGAGAGAAATATTTAAGACGAAGTCGTATTCCAATTGTCAGGGTACGCTGGGAGTCGAAACGAGGACCTGAGTTTACTTGGGAACGTGAAGACTCAATGCGCGAGAAATACCCACATCTTTTTCCTGTTACCCCCACTACTTAAATTTCGGGACGAAATTTCTAAAAGTAGGGGATACTGTAACATCCGTCAAAAAACGGGTTCCAAAACCCGCTTCGTTTATTAATCGAATAGTCAGTTAAAATTTTAGTTGCTTATTTAATGCTCATTTTAATTTTTAACAATACATAATTAATAAATATACTATAATTTATAAACTATAATTAATAAACAATAAAAACGGCTGAAGAAAAAAATAAAGGAAGCTGCCGGGTTTCGAACCCGGGTCAGCCCGTTCAACAAACGCCCAGCATACCACTCCGCCACTTGACTTCTTTGTTATCATATCGAAACAAATAATACTTAAGATGAAACTCGAGTTCAAACCGGACTTCCAGCGCGGCAGAACTCGCAATCCCCAGAAAATCCGGCAATCCGCGAGTTCGGCCATTATTCCTTTTGACTATAACGTTATAACCGACGTCGACGTCGGTTATAACCGACGTATAACAGTCAATTGCAGTCGTAACCGCCGGAGAAAACTTGACCACGAATCAAGACCAAATTCGGACCCAATTCATACCGATTCTTCCTTAAAAATACTCACCCAAGTCTCTGGTAATCCTTTCGCTCAAAATCGCACCATTTCTCGAAGTCTTAGCACTCGCCGGAGATAATTTACAGTCGCCGGACTTTCACCGGAAAACCGAGACTTACACCAAATCGGTAAATTTCTCAACTCTTTCGTTTTCAATCCATTGTTAGACATGTACTAACTTCAATCCTTCAACCAGAATCGGTTCCAGACGACGTTGCTTGAAATTCTGCACTCGCCGGAAAATCTCTGGAAATTCCGAAATCACACTGTAAATCGGTACAAACCTCTAAACCCTCTGATATCTCTTGTTTAGTCACTTAATTTCACAATTCGTTGATCAAAACTGTTAATTGATCCACTCAGACGGAAGTCACAATTCAGAGCCGACGACTCTTGCCGGAATTCTGAAGAAGACATTCTGAGCGGTACATTCGATTCCGTAACTCTCTCTATCCATTTTAATTCAATCAATCATATGATAGATGACCGATTTAAACAAGAACAGTCGGTCACTTTTGTTCTGTGTGTTTGTAAACAAAGAAGACGAAGTCAGGAATAAGCATAAGTATAATTAAAAATCACATAATCAAACGGGTTAGACACACAGTCCAGCGGTGGACTGTGTGCGCAAACAAAACAAACGTCACGAGTTCGAATCTTGCAACGTACCGACTTTCAGAATTAAAACCAACCTTTTTAAAACTGAATCAGAATGAGTCACAGCATGTTTATAAAAATAATATAAACCGTAATTTAAACAGATTAGACACACAGCCCAACTGGTTGGGCTGTGCGCATACGAACCGAAGGACCCGAGTTCGACTCCGGGTCCCTGCAAGCGGTTCAGCCATTTTAAATCGTTTTAATATAAGCCAGATAAAATAACAGTTAATTATATATATATAATTAAAACAGAGAATATTTCAGGTTAGACACGTAGCTCAGTTGGTAGAGCTGCGTGCACGCGTACGAGAGGTCTCGGGTTCGAGTCTCACTCAGCGCACAACATTTCCACAGTCCAACCGGTCAACGGTCAAAAAGTCAAAATTTTTATTTTCTTTTTATTTATTTATTTAATTTAAAAATCAATTAAAAATACTTAAAAATAATATTTTTAAAGTTAGAAAATGACCTTAAACTCACAAAAATAAATCTAAAAATCCTATTAAAATTGTTAATTAAAAGTATTAGTCTCCAATAAAATCCAATTATTTACCGAACCATTTCGTTATTATTTTAGGTTAGTTTCCTCGTCGATCCAATCCCAAAAACTCGTGCGCATCCAACATCATCAAAAGAACGCACCCAATGTGAGTGAATCTCTACGAATTCCCCGTTTTAATCACATTTTTGGGGTGTATCATGTGTCGCTTAATTATTTATTATATTTAAACACTTTTGCATCCATCATATCCGTGATCAAATGTGTATTCAATATGTATCAATTGTTGTGGGGATTATGTTTAGATTAAAGTTATCATTTTCAGTACATGCATTTCATTAGGCCCATCAGCTCCCCGTGGGAGACGGTTGAGTACAGGTGCCTCATTCGATCGGCTCCGTTTGATTGAGCCTTGATCTCGCATACATCATCATACATTTCATACGATCGGCTCCGTTTGATTGAGCCTTGATCTCACAATGCATTATCATTTATGTCATATACTCATTCATGGTGGTTTGTGATTGTTTGTTTATATATGTTTGCTCACATATGAATATTGCACAACTTTTCAATATTAAATACAACAAGAAATCAATAACAATGTTTTTAAACAAGGTTCACTCGCCAACTTTTGTTGACTCAAAATTTCCCCCATTTTACACATGATACAGGTGATCCAGTTGAGGCAAGAAACACATAGGAGGGCCTAGAAGATTAAATCAGTTTAAGCATTGGATTATTTTACTTAGTTTCATTTCCTTGTATTTGTATGAATTTGATTTGAACATTTAAGTTGTAATTTGAATTTAATAAATATGAAACATTTTAGTAAACATCATGAGCTTTGGTGATAACCCAATTATGCCCCGACTCTTATTCCGCTGCGGGTCGGGGTGTGACAGCGATCCCATAGAAGACATCTACACGAGGGATTTAGATTAGGTGAGATTCGATTATAATAGAGTTATGTTTAAATATTTATTATTATTATCATTCATACAAGGCACAAAATCACATAAACACATAGGCACGTAATCATGTAAGCACATAAGCACATATTTGCACGTATAATAACAATGCGTAGCGCGATACGAGATGCGAGATATAAGTGATATATAATAGCGAGATAAGCGAGATAATACTGCGTATGAGGCACACGTCCTCATAGGCGTAAGCGAGTTAAGCGATTAGTTTGGTTGGTGTATTAATTCAGCGTTTTAGATTTCGAGAGCTGTGCGATTTGTGCATACATTCGATGGAGCGTAAATGCGATAAATCGATGATATGATAAATCATCAAAGCGAGAAATCGAATAAAGCGAAAATTATCAAAATTTTAAACACGTAAATAGTGATAAACTCGATGATGCGTAAATCGATGATTTAGGCTTAAATCAATTGGGAGTGTTCGGGGTTTTGAGACGTTGACTACCCAAAGTGGTTCGCCCTGTGCATTCGGACCCACGCTTTGGCCTAATAGATAAACGTTCTCACCGCAAGTGGCTAACGATGTTTACCCTTCCAGTTAATACGTGTTCTAAACCATTGGCATAACCGAGACTTTGGTGAGACTGAAAATCGAAGCACGAAATTAGTTATTAAGATGCGGGTTTCACCCCTAACGTAACAACATTATTCCTAGTTAGAAATGGATATTTTCGTCGAGGTTTGGATGTCACTTCTAACTCAACGAAGGTATCTCGTGCGAGAGAATGTGTTGAGTGAATGATCTCGTCGAGAGTTCTCAGTTTTCACACCTATTCTCGACTTGATCACTCGTTTGGTGTGATGCGAGCGTTTCCAAGCGTGTATTATTGTATTAGCCTTAGGAAAGGCACATTTAAGCATTTATGGCAAGTAGATTAGCATTTAATTCGAAGATAGGTCACTCGGGTACTTAAACATGCTACTAGGTCGAATCATGACATTTCTACCTATTATCCTAAAGTTATGGTGCTCTCATATCAATCTGTCACACCCCAACCGATGGCGGAAACATCATGGTTAGTGGCACTAGGCGACCAGATTGATTTCACGAGATGTTCCATAACAATCATTTAACATATCACAACCTGCTTAATATCCCATCTTTTAAACGTAACATTTAAACAATTATTACAAAACGAAGATTTCTCATAAAACTCAACCAGGTTCGATATCCCCTAGATTTATTACACTTGGAAACTAAACAAAATAAAGACAAAACTAAACTACGCTAAGCATGCAACATCCAAGCATCCATAGCTAAAATCCTCAACCTGTTACATACGTTAAAATACAAGTCAATACAATTAAGTAAAGGTGAGCATATGAGTTTTGTAATACTAGCGTAATAAAGAAACCGTTCGCGAGATAACCTAACTACATATCATGATAACCGAAACATTTTCACACAGATTAACGTAGGCTTATTTCTCATGCTAACTACCGTGAGAAGGCTTGCGCGTTCATCCTAACTAAACCCCCATTGGGTGTAAGCCACACTATAGTACCATACTAGCTAAGGAGGCAAGTTAACGAAAATAAGTCCTAGTCACATGTTTCTAGCATCACGTATTGAGCATATATAATCAGATTATTCGCGTGTGATAAACAGTTTGATTTGTGAAGTGATTTTGACATAGGAACGTATGTAACACCCAAAAAGTGCGTTAAAGCGAAAATGGGTCAAGTATACTCACTGTGGGTGCGTTTAAGTAAGAGTTCGGGATCTGAGGAGAGTTGAGAAGAGCGCCGGATCAGCCTGCATACGCGAACGGAAGTGCATCAGTCTCCGAAAAGCTGAAACGGTTAAGTCTTGGTTGGGCAGTAGCCAAGTTCGAGCGAACTTGTATGGTTTGGTGGGTTGTGAGTCAAGTTCGGTCGAACTTGATGAGTTTCCTTAGGAAACTTGTCAAGTTCGGGCGAACTTGTAAGAAAACTTCACTGAAGAGACAAGTTCGGGCGAACTTGTGTAGTTTCTTAAGAAACTATGCAAGTTCGGTCGAACTTGGAATGAATCTGATGGAAGTTAGCCTAAGTTCGGTCGAATTTGGCCCATTTGGGCACAAGTTCGGTCGAACTTGACCAGAGAGCTGATGAAATCTTGAGCGAACTTGATGTTTTCGGGTCCAAAATCTCGCGTTTTCGCGTCATTTGCTGAGGAAAATCGAGTGTTCATCCCTCCAACCCTGTGCTACTGAGCAAACTGAGGTCGGAGAGGTCTTTTAGAGCTGTTTTAGCCGTTTTACAAAAGCATGGGCTAATCCGGGCAAACTCGGGGTTCATTCGGATTAGTCCGACTTGTGTAAACCAACATAGACGTCCTTGTGCTTCCAGATCTGGGATCTTGAATGATAGATGTTTCGTTTCATATCAGAAGATGAAAAAAACATCATCAAAAGTCCGTATTTTGTGTAGAAATCAATGTTTATCAAAGGTTTTTCTCAGATCTATAACTTACAAGCCGAGATCTTTTAGATCTCGTGTTTGGGAAGCCTCTGCTAACATCAAACGAACTCGTATTGTGTAGATCTAAGCTTAAAACAGAAGTTTTGGAAGAAAAAGATGAAGATTTTCGTAAAAGAATGAGTTTTGATGAAAACGAAGGCTATGCCTTGTGCCAAAATCGTTGTAAACGTTTGTAAAACGTTGTTGAACATCATTGTAGTTGAAATCGGGTTGATTCTTACTTAGAACACGATGGTTTCGGTTTTTGAGAGCTCTGGGCGAACTTGCAGCAAGTTCAAATGAGAGAACAGAGCTTGATATTTATAGGAGAAAGCAAAAATGTGAGCTGGTGGAGCCAAGTTCGGCCGAACTTGTGTTGAGCCATTATGAGGCCTAACCAATTAAGAGGCTCTATAAACCATTAAAAAATTTATTTTTGAGTGAACCAAACACACTCAATATTTGACCGATTTAGACATAGCCTCTTAATAAGAGGCAACTAAACAACTCCTTAGTATGCAATTTCTATAATTTGGGTTCGTCCCGAGCCACCTTATGTCGACGTCAATCATTACCATACAAGGTCAACACATGTATACTCAACCAATATTCTACCAATAGTTTATCATGATGCATAAATATATCATTTGTTGAATGTAAATCAAAGGCTTACCTTGGATCGAAACTCACCAGCGAAGAACCACATGCTATAAATATGTCGATGTCGCTGGTCCTCTTCCTAGTGAACGTTTATTTTCTCATCACGTTTCACAAGTGGTTTTGGTTCGAGAGTTATGAACAAGATGATAAGAGTATGGATGGTAATCAAACTTGAACCCGGTAGGTAAACCAGGAAGATTTGGTATAGGAATGGGATTAGTTTTAAAAATTTTCATGAGTATGACACGAGTATGGGATTAAGTTGTATACCCGTTTACCCGACCCATTTACCTGAAAACATACATCCGTTTACCGGATAATATACCAAAAATTATTATATTTATATATATATATATGATCTATTACTAATCCGTTTATCTAAATATCATGTGGAAATGAACATATATTTTTTCTATGTTCATTTACTTATAAAACTGATATTAGTTTTTGGAGAGTATGATGTATACAATATGCAATTGCTTAACGGATAATTATAGAAAAACATAATGAAAAGAATTTATTGTTGTTGAAAGACCCAACGGGTATACCCGTACCCACGGGTATGCCTGATACCCTGATGGGTAATTACTAGATAGATACCCGAGGCTAGGTATGACACATCGTTTTACAATTGGCTATGGGGTTGGGATTACCAAAATTCGTCCCAAACTACCCCGTCAACTTTCCTAGATAAAAGAGAGGATATTTGTTTATAAAGGACATGAAGGGCATTGAATCTTTAGAAATAGCATTCGCTTTATCAGTATTTATCTCCCAGCGTAACTCTAACTTCTATTTTTAACTTATACATTATATCTTTCATTTTCATGCAATAAGGCCATCTAGTTGCGTTTTATTTCGTGGGCGTCATACTTAGTTTGTATGCTTGATTATGTCACGCTTGAAAGATTTCGTTTGGGGTTTGGGTTGATATACACCGGGTTAACGTTAATAACTAGGAATAATATTCAAATAGAAAGATAGGAAACGAGCAGAAATGGGATACCCAAAAACATCACTCACACGATCCGTTGGGTGATCTTGTGATATAAAAATCATTGCTCGATTATAACTTAGATTCCAACAAACACCATCCAAGCTTCTTTCAACCCAGGAAAACCTACATTCCCCTCAATGAATTCTGGTTATATATATGACCCAATATGGCTTCTTTGCTCTAAGTGGATGAGAATCCTATCAAGTCTTTACGGTCTGATTTTTAAATGAAATCGTTTTACTTGTATTCTAATCTAAAACATGAATTACAAGTGTCACTACCCTTTTTTTCTCTATCCAATCGAAATTTGTAACGACAAATATGAAACCAAAATCATACAACAACCATTAAACCATTGCTATTACTCTTAATTTACATTGTTCACTTAAATATATCAAATCATAAGTTGTTTTTAGGTAGATTCAGCTAATTTCAACTTAGATCCACATCTTTGCACTTAGCTAGCTAGAACCACTAGGGCGAACCGAACGAACACGAACAAGGCCATGTTCGTGTTCGTTCGTTAAGGAAATTAACATGTTCGCGAACTGTTCACGAACGCATACCGAACATAAGTTTATGTTCGTGTTCGTGCATTAAGGAAATTGAGTTGTTCACGATCAGTTTGTGAACACTGGTCTCGAACATAAACGAACGCAAGCAAATAGAAAAGATTACACACGAACATTTAACTTGAAAATAAAAAATAAAAACATTGTTATCCTTAAACATTGGATATAAGTAGTTAAATACAACCATCAAATAATAAATCAAAACACAAGAAGTCTACTACACCACTAAACGATGAATCAAATTTAACTAACTTAGACATAATTATACCAAAGAATGTCATAGATTTTCAAATTTTAGCTAACTTAGAAAAAAATAGAATTTCAAGTTTTCAATATGTTTAGATAAAAGTTTATTATTTATTGTTTTTTAATATAATCAAATGAACACGAACGAACGTAAACGAATGGCGTAACCGAGCATATTATAGAACGTTCACGAAATAGTCGAACGAACGAGACCTGTGTTCGTTCGCTAAGCTAACTAAACGAAATTTTTGTTCGCGTTTGTTCGTTAAGCTAATCGGACGAACATAAACGAACCTCCCGTCAAATGGTTCACGAACTATACGCTGAACATTCGGTTCATTTACAGCCCTAAGAATCACATTTGATAAACTATAAATTACAAAAAATGAAAAGTTTTCATTAATCAAATTTATTTGAAAAAAAAAAAACAACAATAAATAGTTGGATGTACATTGGGGAAAACCAATTGCTCCGTTAACCGACGGCGTAAGAAACGACCTAACACGCATCTCTACACCATATGCAGTATCGTTCAAACAATCAAGCTAAACTCACCGGGTCAACTCGACTCAGTTCCACCTCAACATCCACCTAAAACCATCACCATTCACCGGAGAATCTCAGTCCTAACGCCGCCAACAGATGTCGCCGGTGAAGAGAGAAATCATTGACGAATCTGCTCACCACGACGAACAACAGCATCCTCCTAACAAGCGATCTAAGGTGCTTATTGCTTAATGTTTTATTTTTTCATTATTTTTTACAGTTGATTTGAAATTGTGAATCGATTCGTGAAATTTGTGATTTGTGAAGTCAATATAATTGTTCGATATACTGGATCTATATGCCTGTGTAGGTTTTATCGTCGTTAGCGATCTACTGATCGAATTTATAGGATTTGATGCTAGATTTGATAGGTAAAATTAGGTTTTGTTCATCTGTGTTTATAATTTGTTCGTGTAAATTAGTTGTGAAATTAGGATCGAAAATTGTAGCCGAAGATCTGAAAGTACTGTAGGTTTCGATGTGTGGATTTTTTTAGTGCTTTTATTTTTTATTTATTTTTATTTTTGTAACTGATAGATTCGTAAGAACAGGTAAATTTGATGTGATTAATACTGTGTAGTGTGTTTGTAAATGTATGTAGGGATGAGAAATTTATACTGAATACGGGTACCGTACGGATACCATTACTAACCTAGCATATACTGTACGGTATTTGGTTTTGAATTTAGCTCAATGTCGGTATCGGTACAATGCGGCAGGGTACCAGTTCGGGACTTTTAATGGTACCGTACCATACCGATTCCAACCAAACATATACGGTACATTATTCAGTTTTAGTTTTAGCAAAATTTTGGTATCGGTACTATGCAGTATGGTAGTACCTACCGATCTCATCCCTATATGTATGTGAAGTGAGTCACTGTAGATTATAACTTGCTTCTGTAATTGTTAAACTTAATATTTTCGAGGTTTAGGGTTTAGTTCAAACTTTGAAGGTGTAGTTATATTGAAGGATTAGGTGAACTTATGTTGTTGATGATTAATTATCTCTTTTGTTTTAGCAGCAACACGACTATGGTGCAAATGGTTATACCGTAGCACAAATGCAATTCAATCCATTAGATGAGCCGAGTCCGTTAGGGTTACGCCTGAGGAAAACACCATCTCTTTTGGATTTGATTCAAATGAGGCTTTCCGAAGGACACGCTTCTTCTAAAGCTGTAGTGCAAGCTACAAAAGACCACAAAACTACTACTACTGCTGCTACAGACAAACTAAAGGCTTCAAACTTTCCCGCATCACTCCTTAAGATAGGTAACTGGGAGGTAATACCGTAAATCCGTAACAGTTTCATATATCTGAATATGTTTCTGTTTTATCCCTTTTTTGTTGGTAATTTGCAAAGTGGATACATATGACATGTATGGTTTTTGTAGTATACATCTAAACATGAAGGGGATCTGGTGGCTAAGTGTTACTTTGCAAAGCATAAGCTTGTATGGGAAGTTCTTGACGGTGGCCTCAAGAATAAGATTGAAATTCAGTGGTCTGACATCACTGCTTTGAAGGCAACTTACCCAGATGATGGCCCCGGAACACTTGATATAGTGGTAATCTTTATCGTTCTAGTATATTGATTGTTTTATCTTTATTCCATTATTGTATTAGTTAGGTTAATCTTCTGTGTTTCTTTGTGCAGCTAACTAGGCAGCCTCTCTTCTTTAGAGAAACAAATCCCCAGCCTCGAAAGCATACGTTATGGCAGGCGACATCAGACTTTACAGGTGGACAGGCTAGCCTACACAGGTACATACGTTATCATCATTTGTTATTATTTGTTTTTGACTCAACGATTCTAACGAATATGGTATATCTCAAATCTAAGCCATTCTCACCACTACTAAGTGGTGTTCTGTTGCCAATCATTAAGACATTTGCAAAAGTTGGAGTGTATGTGCACAATCTTCTGCATTTAAAATACGTATAATAGCCTTTGGCTCATTGGTGTATGAGTGGGTTTCTAAGTGTAGCGGGCTCAACACTTGGTGTTCATTTTTACTTCTCGTAGCATGTCTTGTGAAAAACATTTATATAACTTGGTACCTAATGGAAGATTCTTAAAATATAAAGGTAATCTCAACTCAAAACAAAATAAAGAGTAAAGTACATGGATGGTCCCTATGGCTTACCAAAATTTTGGATTTGATTCCTAGCTTTCCAAAAGTACACGTATGGTCCTTGTGGTTTGCATTTTGTACGCATTTATTCCTCAACTTTTTCCAAAAGTACATGGATGGTCCTTGTCGTTTGCACTTTGTAACACATTTAGTCCTTAACTTGGACCGGCTGAAACCTTTAGATTTGTTGGCTAGGGACTAAATGCGTTACAAAGTGCAAACCACATGGACCATCCTTGTCATTTTGAAAAGCTAGGGACTAAATCCAAAATTTTGGTAAACCACAGGGACGGTCCGTGTACTTTACTCCAAAATAAAATACACATGGCTGAAACAGTTAATGGTTTAATAATAATATTACTTTGATCATGCAATAAAATTAACTATATCCATAATGCTGTCAAGATTTGTTTCATTTTTTATTCTAATGATTTAAGTGTACAATTTGTTGATTTATATGAGATATTACCATATATGTTTGAACTTAAAAAACATATGTTTTATAAATATACAATTCATTTGAGTTAAAAAAACATATGTTTTATAAATATACGATTCATTTGAGTTTTAAAACTCTAATACTAAAGCCGAAGCTGAATAAATACAAGTAATTTTTACAAAATTCCTTTCAGAAGAAAGTCAGTATTGTGAAAAATGAAATTTGTACTATAACTCAAGTAATTATTGTAAGTAATGTACAATACTTTAAATCTTTAATGCACGAGTACAAGTAGGCTAAAAGTTAACTACTTGCCCATATAAAAATGCAATTAAAGGAGGCTGTGTTTTTCTTTTTCTTCAGGCGTCATATTCTACAATGTCCACAAGGTTTATTGGGCAAGCATTACGAAAAGCTGATTCAATGTGACCCTCGTCTTAATTTTCTAAGCCAGCAAATAGAACAAGCATTGGAATCCCCATATTTTGAAAAAAGAAGATCTGACGAACCAAACGAATCCATTGAACATACTTTGAGTAGCGAGGGTCCCACCAATGTTGACTTACGTGGCACAACATCGTCAGGAGGTCAGTCTTCTTCTTCTAGAAGCGAGTTCCATGATCCTTCCGGTGGGCCTTCAGAATTCCTGCGTGAAACACCTTCTCCTAGCTCAGGTAAACACGGTTACTACACGTTAATCCTTTTTTTTATATATGCATCTGAGTAATATACTATTTTCGTCCCTGAGGTTTGGCCAGTTTTGCGATTTTCGTCCAAATGTTTGTTTTTTCGCATCTGGATCCAAAAGACTTAAAATCTTGCCATTTTCATCTGGCTCGTTAACTCCATCCATTTTGCTCCATTAAGTCAGGGGCATTTCCGTCTTTTTTGCTAACTTAAAGGGCAATTTGGACTTTTTCACATTATGTAAAAAGACCAATACCCATGAAAAGACCCAATTGCCCTTTAAGTTAACAAAAAAGACGGAAAAACTCCTGACTTAACAGAGAAAAATGAATTGAGTTAACGGGCCGAATACGGAGAAAAATGAATGGAGTTAACGAGCCGGATGAAAATGGCAAGATTTCAAGTCTTTTGGATCCAGATGCGGGAAAACAAACCTTTGAACAAAAACCGCAAAACTGGCCAAACCTCAAGGACGAAAATGGCATTTTACCATATGCATCTTCTTTTAGCTCACTCACTTGGTTATATATCCAGTGATGGACACCCCAGCAAGTGAAGAAATGAGAACTGCCGAGATTAAGGAATTGACAGGCCTCGTACCGGGGCTACACCCGTCTATGTCGATGAGTGATTTGGTAAATCACATTGAAAACCGAATCACAAAAAACCGAACACCTGGTGACCAACACCCTCTTTCTCACGAAGAACAACAAAGTTTACATATTCTTGAAGATATTAGTCGATGCTTGTTCAACGATTCGCAGTATACGTCAACTTCTGATGAAAAGTCCATAATGTCAAGAGTCAACTCACTTTGCTGTCTGTTACAGAAGGACCCCACAACAAAAACTGATTTTGACTATGAAAAGCTAGTGATGGAAAAGGGTTCTGATGAGTCAAACCCGTTTACTGAGTCAGCTACCGGAAGCAAGGTTCCAGAAGATTCTTCTGAAGAAGCGGGTGGGAATAAGACGACACCTGGTATCCCGAGGAACGATTCTGTTGGGGAGTTGTTGCTGAATCTTCCTCGGATAGCGTCTCTACCTCGGTTCTTCTTCAACGTTTAGATGTCAAGGGTCAACTCACCTTGATGTTTGGTCAATCACCCTCAACTTTTAAAAATGGTGTTTTCGTCAAATTACAAAGGTTTTCGGCTAAATGCTAAAACAAAGTTTTGAGGCTTAATTGAACAAACATGAAGTCCATACCATCAAACCTATTCTTCCATGGCTTTTGTAATGGAACGTTGTGACGAGTTTAGTTAGAGTGAAGAATATATATATCCACAGATGTAGCTTTTGCTTGTAAACCTTATGATTATGTACATAAATGATGTTTTTTATCTGAGATTTATGATGAAACGGGTTGATTTAGACCGTTTTTACTCGTGAGTTCATTTGGGTCTTCTCACTCAGATTATAAAACAGGTCAACTATTTTGAGTATGCTACTTGTTAAGATAAATCAGAAACCTTCATAATCTTGCAAAAGGTGGATCATCATCGATTACAGGTTCTAGTTTATTTAATCGATCCACAATTTATATAATTTCAAGCTACTAATCATATGAGCTATTTAGTGGCGGCAATTCCAGACACACGACACTAAAATAAAAAAGTCGGCTAACATGACCTATGTATAAACAAGTCAACCCTAGCACGACCTGTTTAAAAACAGGTTAATCCGAACACCACTCGTTTAGCTATTTCACCGACATTGCGGAAACTAGTACTAGTGTGGAAAAGCTCTCAATGTGGGCAGACCATCAGTTGAAGGTTGTTAATGTGGAAACAACAAAAAACTGGTGTTTGAAGTGATGTTCAAATAACTTGTAAGCTAAGCAAGTGCAGCATATATCTAATGCTTTAGTTAAAAAAGAAATTTAATTTATAAAATTTTGATAAAATGCATGAATTAATTGAGAAAAAAGTGTGTGTGTGTGTGTGTGTGTGGGGGGGGGGGGGGGGGGGGGGGCTTTTGTTTGTAAGCCAAAAATCATCAATACATAACAGCAGAAAATGAAACATAGTAACTTCGAACACAAGGATTCACACAACCTCAACGACAAAAAATCTTAATACATCTTTCTACCCATTAATCTCCCTTCACACGTCTTGAAACATGGACTACAAAACCGAAAGAAGCCAACATTCCTACCAAGTACCCGATAATAGCTCCATACGTTACACATATTGGCCATTCCTGTAAAATAATCCAAAGGTAAAGTAAATTATGGTAGGAAAAAAACAATGTATGCCTCTATTTTCCTCATTCTATATCCTTTCATTATACATGCTATTCTTTTTACGGTAACATGATGCTGAACAATATTCTATTGTAATACGTTTTTTATGTAACATATCCTAAGTTTTAAATTTTAATGAAACGGTACCTGCCACGTCCTTTCCCAGTCAAGTGGCATGGGCCACGCCCCAAACCAAGCACCAATTACCGCACCATATGCAGGTATACATATCATATAATCAATCATTTCAATCAGCCTGCAAGTTAAAACACGCACATGTAACCACACCACATAAAAATAGACATTGACCCAAAATATTAAAGATACTCCGATTCTGAAAAATGAACATTAAATAGTTAAATGACATGTTATTGTTAAGTGTCAGAATGAAGTCACGTGAATGGTTCATATCAGTGGCGAAGCTTGGATGGCAGGACCCGGGGGGGGGGGGGGGGGTCGAAAACGTATACACCCAAAAATTTCTATACGAAAACTACATATATAACACTACTGAGCGAAAAGTTCGGGGGGTCGGGCGCCCCCTACGGCCCCTTCAATCCTTCGCCCCTGGTTTATATTATTAAGAGCTTACTTTGTATTTGCAAATATACGTTGCCAATCAACCCAGGATGAACCGTAGACGGAAGCTGCAGGGACGAACTGAAAAATATGAAACACATACAAGATCAACAACAGATTTACAAACTATAACGATTGAATTTAAAAAACTTAACTAAATTGGAAACGGGTCAAACGAGTTAAAGTATACCATGACATAATCAAGTGTGAATAATCTCCTAAACTGATTTATTAAAACAATTGAACAGTTATTGCAACAGTAGTGTTTATTATAATCATGTCTCATACACACCAACTGTTTATAAAACACAAAAGATTATAAAAATATGTTGACAGAAACCCATCATAAACCGTCCTAAAAGTTAACCCCTTTTGACCCGTTACCCAACCTTCCTGAGTTCCTGACCCACTACTCATTTTCCCACCTATATGGTAACTGCCAACAGAGCAAAAACATAAGCGAAATCTTAAATAAATTCGCAGGTCAAATATATATGTTACCAAATGATCACAACTAATACCATATGAAGCATAAATATTTCATTATATTTCTAAAAGGAGAGCATACCATTTGAAGCATAAATATTTCAATATATTTCTAAAAAGAGACTAAGAGAGCAAATTACGTAGTTTTACACTCACAGTAAATGCAGACATCAGAAGAGACCAGTTGACGGTTCTTAAAAAATACCTGCATTAGTACAAAATAGAAGGATATCAGCTAAATAAGCATGTGCTTATACATTTATATGTTTCATACTATCAGTGTCCAGATTACAATACTTGGAGAAAACCTGCACTAGAACAAGAAGTACGTACCGACTTCCAACAGGTGCCCCTAAAGCAATAGCTCCAAGCGCATTGACAACCGCCCCTGAAAAGTTAAAATATGCAAGTGCCTATATATATCAAGAATATATCATAATATTGCTATAAAAGAAAAGTATAATTGTACACAATGCTACGTATATATGAACGAATTCACTCTCCATAATTCCTCTAAAAACCTTTACACATATGCATACACGCATGTTGATTTATTTCAGAAGGGGGTAGCGGCGCAGCTTGTCGCCCGTCTACCTGCTAATCGTCTATGTTTTAAGTCTATGTTTTAATTTATATTAAAAATTATGTTTCTATGTGAAACGGTCGAAAACAGAAAAAAGATGCAGCGGTAAAAAACTAACCGACGGGAAGCCCCAATAAACCTCTAGCTACAGCCTTCAAGTACTGCAATGTAACATTTTAAAAATATACACAATCAATTTTACATATGAATTACGATAACCCATTCGAACAAACGTAACAAAAACGATGAATTACCGAGCTCTGGTTCTTATCTTTCCGAAAGAAACTGTAAACCAGAATCACAACAGGGGCCTGAACCAGCTGCAACAACAAATTCAAATTCAGTTAAATCTTGTTTCTTCATGGAAAGAAACTAATAAATATATAATATCTTCAACGAAAGAAACTAATAAATATATAATATCTTCAACTGACAAAATTAGCCTCGTGATTTACCCATAATAAACGGAGGGTTTGAACTGGGTTATCGATCAAATTGATGGAGAACACATTGATTGCCAGCCAAAACGATGAAGCTAATCCAATACCGCAAATGAAATGCGATAGGAGTACTTTGGATGGTGAAAAGTTTTGAGCTTTATTTGTATTCTTCTTCTTCTTCATATCTTTTTGATCTGGTATATTTAACCCTAAAATCGAACGGAAAGAGATGGATCTGGTAGGGGTGACGATCTCACCGTCGATTGCGTAGAAGATTAGAGATTATCAATGGTGTTCAGGTGGTCGGAGAAGACCAAGGTTTCGACTCCTGAGTATGTGCTCGAAGAAGAAGACGAAGCACAATTTATTTATTTGTTTTTATTTTTTAAATGTATCATTATAATTAGGGGTGGAAAGTGGAAACTAGCGCAACCAGAGCTCGTTGATGGTTTTTCAAGCTCAAACTCAGCTTGTTATTATTTAGAGTAAATTGCATAAAACATCCTTTATGTTTTCTTAAACTTGCAGGTTCCAGCCTTAATGTTTAAAAGTTGCTAAAAACAACCTTTAAGTTTATTTTTGTTGCGGGTTCAATCCTTTACAGCTAACCACGTTATTTTCTTCAGTTAAGTTCCCTCACATGATCAATCAAAATGACGAATATACCCTCACATGTTATGCATGTGAGGGAACTTAACTGAAGAAAATAACGTGGTTAGCTGTAAAGGATTGAACCCGCAACAAAAATAAACTTAAAGGTTGTTTTTAGCAACTTTTAAACATTAAGGCTGGAACCTGCAAGTTTGAGGAAACATAAAGGATGTTTTGTGCAATTTACTCTATTATTTATTAAGTTAATTATAAGAATAATGAATTTTAATAATTTCAACTATTGTCCGTTAACAGTTTTAACTTCAAAAATTCATACTAGCGGTCACATCTTTACGCCTTCAATGGACCTTAACTAACAGAACCCTAACGCGTTAGTCTCTGTTAGCCGGAAAAAAAATTTTGGTCGGAAAAAGGTTCCTAAAGGTCTGATCTTAGTTACAAACAGCTTTCGGACGAAAAACTTTGAGTTTTCCGGCCAAACAGAAGTTTTCCGGCAAACAAAAGAGTTTTTCCGACGACCTTAATAATTGAGATTTTTTACTAGAAAATGTTCCTAAAGGTGCGTAATAAAGTTACAAAAAAGTTTGAGACAAAAAGGTTGAGTTTTACGGCCCAAAAGGCGTTTTCCGGCTAAAAACGTTTTTTCGGCAACCAGAGAGTAATGGCGTTAGGGTTCTGTTAGTCAGGGTCCATTGAAGGCCAATATGTGAAAAGATGGGACCGCCAATGGAAATTCTTGAAGTTGGGACCGTTGCCGACCAACGGGCAATAGTTGGGATTATTAAAATCCATTATTCCTTAATTATATTAGTTATAGCTAGGGGATTTTCCCGCGCTTTGCGGTATAAAATTCGTTCGGTATTAGTATCGGTTTGGTTTGGTTCGTTACGATGATGACACTTGCTACAATAACCGAAAGAGAAAACAAAAATAAAGTACTGATATGCCTGAAATGATTTCCAAATGTGTTTTACATGGATCCAAAACTATAAAATAATATTGGTACAAGTTCAGAAACCGAAAAAAAAAACACTCTACTTTAGATGCAATTTTGTCGTATAAAAAAATACACTCCACCTAACACCAATACTGATGTAGGTATCTATTTGGTTTGTCATAGTATTGTTAATCGTTAATTTGTTATAACTTATAATAAAAAAATAGTTTATTTTGAATACAACCTCGTTTTTATTATTGTATTAAACAATATTATATATATATATAAAATATCTTAAATGAAAGAAACAATACTTATGGCTCCATCTTTTAATAACATCATATGCAGGTGTATTGCTTTCACAGAAACATTGAAGGAAGTTATGTGGCTGAGTTGGTATGCAAGGATAGAATGTGATACTAAACTAAGATTCACAAATATTGTAATAAGAACAAGATTAGACACAAAGTTAATCATACATTAAGTTATATTGTTGATACCATTTAAAACCCTTTGTATTTTACATCTTTTTGCATAGGAAACAGAAAAATGACATAGTTATGAGCTCAACTGGTGTGCTCTCCTCACACATATGTTTAACGAATTGTGAAGTCACAATATAAACACTAAAAGATCATACTGTATTGGAGATGTATGGAACAACAATTATATATGTTAGTTATTCAGTTGTCTCTCTACAACAGTCATAATCAAGTGCAAACACACAAGTTAAATATCATTTCAAATTGGAGGCTGCTACCACATTGACCATCACTTGAACGAATGAAAGGGGGTGTGGATGCACTTCAGTATTGTTATATGTGCCCCCAAACTTCACATTTACAAACTCATAAACGCCTCTACAATCTTCGTCATATGTTTCATACTGAAGTATTGACGGAGCACAAGTTGTATGCATAGACTGCATACAATCACGACAGTGATAGAATGGAATCTCAGGATTAAGTTTTCGCTCACAAACTTCACAAAAATAGTCACTCTTATGGTTCTCAATGGGAAAGTAACTCAGCTTCATAGGATGCTTGTCACACTTGTGCGTAACTGTCTCCGTTATTAACAAAGCACAGTCGGTGTGTAGATGAAATTCATTACAAGTATGGCAAGAAAAATAATTTGCATAAGTACTATACCGACAAATACGACACAGATTACGACAACCTCCGTGATAAACCATAGAAAGGAGGTGTTTGGGTGAAAAGTATGAGTGATTTCTTTAGGTAAGAAGGCACAACCAACATGAATGATGCAGTTGTTGCAATCCATACAACAGTAGGCAAAACCATTACAAGGTAACCTGCAAGTATTACAATAAAATACCCCAAAAAACTTACGAGGTGCTTTTGAATATAAAATTAGGGTATGTTGTTGGTGAGCAGGGTGGTCTTTCAGTTTAGCAGGTAGCCGGTAGCACCACTCGTGGAGCACAAAGTTGCAATGCTCCTCCTCATTGGCACACACGTAAATTGGCCCACTCGTAATTGGTCTGACGCACCCGTCGCACAAAAGTTGAATCCTCTTCTTTGGGTCATGATAGGATATTGATTTTATTCTAGAAGAGGTGGGGATTGTGATATCACCACATCATGCATCCTCTAGAATTAGGGGATGTTGATGTCTAATATCATGTGTTTTGCATGTACTTGACCCATTTTCCTTGAAAAACAAGTGTTTTAATAGGCTATAAGATGGATCGAGAAATGGTAGACGGAGAAGATTAGGGTGTTCAGCATCTTCATAGTTTTTTATGGTTTTACCTGCACCTGTGAAAAACAAAACGTGAGTACTAAATGATCATACTTTTAAAACCACTAACATACAAGCAACTATAAACATATTATGCAGATCTACCTAGAGATGTAAGGATTGTCATGGATGACTCGTTTCTGGATGTTGCGCAATTCAGATGAGTATAGTATCTGCATTTTTCGCATAATTTATAAATCCAAAGATTCTCATTATAAAACATTTTACGGCATACCCTACACAGTGGATTAAACTTGGATTCTTGATCCGCTTTTGGAAATGTATAAGCAAGGTCGAGTGGATGAATATGAGAGAAATAATCATTTGTATAATGTTGGATTTGCAACTTTTTCGGTAGGAAAGTACACTGACTATGAATGAATGGGCCAACACACTCTGGACAATGATAGGAAAACCCCTTTGTATTCCTTACCACATGCATCACACTCACATAAAAGCTCTTTGAGGAACTAATGTCTTTGTAGTTTTCTAGAAGCTTTGAACAAATTTTATGGACAGAGTACTCACATTGACAACATGTGTAGTAATACCTATGAAACCAGTTGATTTCTTCATCACATAGAGAACACAGACATTTGAAGTCTTGCTTTGCAATGAATTCATCCTCGTTCGCTTCCTCATCTTCTTCTTCTTCTTCTTCTTCATGTTGCAGTTGTTCCGACCCTACAAATCTATAAGATTCAATGGATGTTCGTGTTCAGTCGTCATCTTTTAAGTAATAAATGTTTTAGAAAATGAGATGGGTATTAGGAACACAACACCAATGGAAGGTGATTATAAAACGGGTTATATAGAAAAGCTAGCCTAATAGAGAACAGGTTTAGCAAGTTGAAAACTTTGTGGAATGATGCAACACCATACGTTCTTATAGTCATTCTCAAGTTTATGGTATCTATTCACTAAAAACTAAAAGTGATATTAATAACTTTAATGCTTTTACTTACTTTGTATATATTTAAATTAAATATGCTGGATAGAATTATTTTCATGAAAATACAATATCTTCATCGTGTAGCATCCAACCCCAAATACTCATCAGTATTTTTTTTATTTCCTGAGTGAAAAATATCTCAAAGATCATCATGGATTATTCTCATTGAAAATTTATCAGGGATCAAGATTAGATTTAGTTATGACCTTTGCAAATAGGTATATAGTTTCATTTATAACATTCACGAAAATATAATTTAAGTTTTCAATTTCTTGTGATTAATGTATGTAAATATTGTTTGTCTTTTTCTTGGATTCCCCGTAGTATTCAAAGCAATTTATGCCTTTGCTTTACTATGCAATTTTAAAGAAAATGAAATGAAATGCAATTTTAAGGCCTATTCAATTAGTGGTGGACATTTCGGGTTTTTTTTTTAATAATTGGTTTCCGATATTGTTTTTCCAAGGTAGATTGGACCGGGTATGTCCATAATTGGTTCGGGTCCATACTCCATACCCGGTTATTGGGCCAAAACCCATACCCTATGGGAACTTGTTTACAAAAACAAGACAACGGTTAACCTCATCTTTAGAAAAATAAAATGACGCTAAGATAACATTGAAGTAAATTAGAAAGTGTATATATTAGCTTAAGGATACAATTATGTAAACCTCATAATAATAGGTTAGAAATCTAACAAATTAGACCATATTATCCTCTCAATAACGTTTCCCCTCAGTTAACATGGGTATCAACATTTGGCGTGCAACAAAAAATAAAACCTTTGGAACTAATAATCAAAACAAATAATAGAAAAAAACAAATACTTGAAACTATTCTCTCTTTTAAAAAAAAAATCAAGTGAAAATAATGAATATTATCCAACATGAAATCCGAGTGCATGTCTGATCCATGTAGCCCAAGCCCATGAGACGATCTATTGATAGGCCCAAAAAGATTTAAACCATCCCCATCATTCCGCCATCGGTTGGCGTGTGACAAAAACCAAGTTGTTCAGTTGTGAACCAAGCGAGTTTGAGAAACATGTTCTGCTTGTTTCGTTAAATTTGAACAGAACCAAGCCGTTTGGTTTCAATTTGAGTAGAGTTCGAACAAATACTCACTCAGTTAAGTTTGACTCGGCTCATGAACATCCTTAGGTTAAAATCATATATACTATATGTATATGGGTTTATAATTATACTAGATTAGGATTGCGAGTCTTAAATGAATCTAACTATATATAAAGACTTCTCACACACATTGATGTGTATTTATGCTAAAACAAAGCATGCATAAATTTATGATTAATAATAATTTTGATAATAATAGATTTATTTTTCTAATTAAAATTATTTATAGCCTTTTCAAATGTGTATATAGTTTCATTTATTTGTAAGATTGAAGAACATATTATTGAAGTTTCTGATTTCTTATGATTAATAAAGGTAATATTATTGTTCTTTTCCTTGGATTCCCAACCATATTTAAAGCAATTTGTGCTTTTGCTTTTCTAAGTAATTTTAAAAAGAAAATGAAGTATGACTCAAGTCAAGTATCAATACATATTTATTATACATACAGAAGGTTGTGAATGTTGGAAAATTTGCTTTGATGCTAAAATTCAGTTTGTTTGCTTTTTTTGTTAAAGAAATTCAATTTCTCTTTTGTCAAAGAGATGTTTAATGTAAATATTCTGGGGGACATGTTACTATTATGTTCCTTACATTCTCGTTTAACTTTAGTTATTGGCCTCCTTTTTCTTTATCGTGAGCTCTCACAAGCTAAATTTAATAAAATAGTTTTAAGTTTAGCAAACTCAAATGCATACATTTAGAGCTGACAATCTTTACATACTAAGTTGTCTTCAAGAACTATGTTCATATCAAATTAATGTCAGCTACACATAATCCTGATGACATGGAAGATGAAATTGGAGAAAGTAGCGGCGCTTACATAATTCGCATTCCATTCGGGCCAAGAGAGAAATATATCGATAAAGAGCTTTATTATATTCCATATTTGCAGTTAGCGACACAAAGAGAATTCGATATCCGGACTAAGAAGATCAGCCAAGAAACAAACACTTTTGAACCACTTGCAAGCGTATTTTGTGTACCACTATAAAGCAAGTATGCACTATATATAACTATTATGACTGATACCACTTGCACACCCAAAGCAAATTGTATGACTGATACCACTTGCACACCTAAAGCAAATGTGTTTTGTAACTCTTTGTTGAATGTAATGATTGGTTGATTGTTGTTAACCTTTCTGAGTAATATAAATATAATTTTGTTGGCCGTTCAAAAAAAAAAAGAGCCAAAAGTATCCTTGACGACGGAATGAAAAAAACGGCGCTAAACAACTACTTATAATGCATTCTTAATATTACTTGCAAAGGGGGAAGAAAAGGACGTGACGTGATGCTAGTTTTACTTTGTATCTTTCTTAATTTCAAACACACTTATTTTTATAGGGATATGGATATTTTTACTCACCCGCGCTGTCTGTGATCATAGGCGTAAGTGACATTTGGCCAATTAGTGTACCCGAGTAACCGGCCTTTATTGAACGTTCAAAATAATATAATACGACAATACGTTCCGTTAGGCTATATCTAATGCCTAATTGTGTACCAGAAATTTATGGGCCTAAAAGCCCATATCAATCCATGCAAAACCTATAATATATATCGACCTAAAGTCTAAAGATAACTGTGTATGTGGAATTCACTAGACTTATAAAGATATAAACGTATCATCAATCATGGATGTGATTTACATAGATTGATAGATATCGATTTCTCTTTTATAATTATATCGAAATATAACACATTTTTAGCAATAAAACAACTTTCTGTTAGAACAATAGATTCATAAAGAATCATTAAATAACGTTAGAGCCTATAATCCATTATTGGAATGTAAACACATGAGCAATAAGACAACTTTCTGTTTAAAAACTCACACAGACATTTTGTCGAGCATCTGGTATGCATACAATTCATGGAGGTGAAAACTAATTTAATTCAGCCAATAAAATCAAGTTGTTTACCCATTTGTTATCATCAAATCCAATCATTTATGGTTACACATAATCTTTGCCATGCAAAATCAATAGTAATGTACCTGAAAATGCAATCCAATCATCAGCCATGGTTGCTCATCAAGAACACTGAACACTTGTTAGTAATCTGACATCAAATCATTCCTCGAGGGGTTGGGAATCTTTATATAAAATAGAACAAAACACGAAACACAAGAACAAACCAGTTATATATATATATATTAGCTACTCATAAGTTTACAACACTCGTAATGAAGTACAAATTTACATTCTAAACACTTAAAGATCATTCTAAATTGGAGACTATACCGCAGATATCTGCAATAACAATCCTTTTTTGCACGCAATAACAATCCTTTTTTGCACATTCACCATCGTTTGCAATCCCTTGAACAAATGAAAGCGGGTGTGAATGCACTTCAATATTGTTATAAGTGCCTCCAAACTTCACATTTACAAACTTATAAACGCATGTGCCATATTCGTCATATGTTTCATACTAAAGTATTGACGGAGCACAAGTTGTATGCATAGACTGCATACAATCACGACAGTGATAGAATGGACGCTCAGGATTAAGTTCCCGCTCGCAAACTTCACAAAAATAATCACTCTTATGGTTCTCAATTGGAAAGTAACTCAAATTCATAGGATGCTTGTCACATTTGTGCACAGTTGTCTCCGGTATTAACAAAGCACACTTGGCGTGTAGATGAAAATCATTACAAGTATGGTAACACGAAACTCAACCCTTCATAAGCGATCCCACCGGGCCCCATGAATATGGGCCGGTCCCATCCAAAGTCCGCGACATGAATTGGGAGTCTAGCCCAGCTAGTTATCCCAAGATCCGGGCACTTAAACGTGTGGGCCCGACGAACGAGTGCCTTCAGATCCGGTTGCAGTTCTAAATAATCCAATACAGATCTTAGATAATCGTTATCCATCCTCACCAACATGCCTTGAATTTTACCCGCAGCGTACCATGTAGGCTTCGACCGTAGGTCCCGGCTAAATCTATTCCATTCCCGACTGAATGCTAAATCTATGAGACTATAAATTCCAATTTGACAGATTTAAATTGAACATGTCGACAGAACCCGACATTGTCTTGTGTTGTTTCGGCTCCCCTAGATCTAGCACCTTCGTGACCCCATCCCTGATCATTCCCTCGGTCGTATGAACTCGCATATCCATTCATCTGGCTGCAATTCTGGTCATCTGATCTAGAAAATTCCTGCCAGCATTCATTGGCTGCCGTTGCCCAGTTTGCAGGTATAACTCTTCTGCAAATCACTGAGCAGCAGGTGGCTTCTTCTGCCAGCGGCCGCTGATCTTCACTCATGAAGGTTTCCACCGCCAGTATTAGCAGCGGATGACTTGTCGTCGCTGACGCGGATTAACATGAATAACAAATTTAATATGAATAACTCTCAGTTTTACTAACCAGAAAATAACACAAAAATTATTACAAATTCTTAACCTTAATTGCAACTTCGATTAGGTTATATAGACCATGGCTTACTACAATTAGAGACTAACATTTAACTCCTAATTAGACATTATTTAAAACCCACATAATTTATCTACTAATCTAATTACCTATCATAATTCAAATAAAAGTCCTTTGATTTATTCCTAACTCATTTTTTTAATTAACCGACCAGTTTCACGACTGGAAACCGGACCACTCGACCTAACCCGACACCGTCTGGTGTTCCAGACCAACAAGTACTGATTTCCTAACAACCTCATTTTCAAATGATCGGTTTCAGATTGATGATGGTTTGCAAGTGGAGATTGTGAACTAAAGAATTGAACACACATCACATGATGCTTTAAATTCAGTTTATTTATTATATATGACATCTTTTTGCACATAAAACAAGAAAATAGGAAACAAAAAAGCAAAACAATTACAAACACAACTGGTGCGATCTCATTTTCAACAACAGTCATAATGAACTGCAAACTCACAAGTTAAACACTTTAAGATCATCTGGAACTGGAGGTTGTAACCACACTTGTCACATTGGCCATCGCTTTCAACACCTTGAACGAATGAAAGGGGGTGTGGATGTACTTTTTAATATTGTTATATGTGTCACCAAACTTCACATTTACAAACCTGTAAATGCCTGTGTTATATTCATCATATGTTTCATACCGAAGTATTGACGGATATGCATAGACTGCATACACTCACGGCAGTGATAGAATGGAAGCTCAGGATTAAGTTCTCGCTCGCAAACTTCACAAAAATAGTCACTCTTATGGTTCTCAATGGGAAAGTAACTCAACTTCATAGGATGCTTGTCGCACTTGTGTGTAGTTGTCTCCGGTATTAACAAAGCACACTTGGCGTGTAGACGAAAATCGTTACAAGTTCGGCAAGAAAAATAATTGTGAAGAGTATAATCCTGACAAATACAACACAGATTATCCCAATCTCCGCGAAAAACCCTAGAAAGGATGTGATTTGGGTGAAAAGTATGAGTAATTTCTTTAGGTAGGGTGTAGTAGCCGCAATCCATACAACAGCAAACAAACCCATTACAAGGTAACCCGCAAATATCACAAAAGAACACCCCAAAAAACTTACTAGGGGCTTTTGAATGGAGAATCAATGTCTGTTGTTGGTGAGCAGGGTGGTCTTTCAGTTCTGCAGGTAGCCGGGAGCACCACTCGTGGAGCACAAAGTTGCAATGCTCCTCCTCCTCATTGGCACACACGTAAATTGGCCCACTTGTAATTGCTCTCACACATCCGTCGCACAAAAGTTGAATACTCTTCATTGGGTCATGATAGGATATTGATTTTTTTCTAGAAGAGGTGGGGATTGCAATATCACTACATCGTGCATCCTCTAGAATTAGTGGATGTTGATGACTAATATCATGTGTTTTGCTGGTACTTGACCCATTTTCCTTGAAAAACAAGTTTTTTAGTAGGCTATAAGATGGATCAGAAAATGGCAGATGGAGAAGATTAGGGTGTTTAGCAGCTTCATAGTTTTTTATGATTTTACCTGTACCTGTGAGAAACAACATGTGAGCGTAAATGAAAAACCACCAAGAAAAAAGCTATAAGCATATTACGTAGGTAGATCTACCTGGATGGACATGAACGGCTCGTTTCTTGATGTTGCGCAATCCAGATGAGTGTAGTATCTACATTTCTCACATTTGTAAATCCAAAGATACGGATTATCAAAACCTTCACGACATACCCTACACAGTGGGAAAAACTTCGATTCTTGATCCGCTTTCGGAAAGGTATAAGCAAGGTCTAGCGGATGAATATGAGAGAAAAACTCATTTGTATAATGTTGGATCTGCAGCTTTTTCGGTAGGAAAGCACATTGATAAGCCATCACATAAAGAACAATGATACAAGACCCCTTTATGTTCCTTCCCACATGCATCACACTCGCATAAAATTTGTTTGGTCATGCAAACTAGTGGGTGTTTGTGGCTAGGATGATGGATGATGATATGCTTTTGTAGCCTTTTCGTTGCACATTTTACATCAACATTAAAATCCCACATTCTGAACAACGATAAAGAAGGTCATGAGGCTCATGAAAGCTATCAAAAACATCACACCACCAAGTCACATCCCTTTGGAAGAGGTAAAGAGTATGTGGATGAAAGATGTCTTCCATCTTTTCTGGAAGCTCTGCACAAAACTTATGAATAGACTACATGTATAGTAATACCTATGAACCCTTCATCACACCGAGAACACAGACATTTGATATCTTGTTTTGCAATGAGTTCATCCTCGTTCGCTTCCTTTTCGTCCTCATCTTCTTCATGCTCATTGTAGTTGTTCCAACCACAGATCTATGAGATCCAATGGATGTTCATGTTCAAACTTCATTTTTTTTAGTAATAGAGTAGTTTAATCAGAAAGAAAACAGAGACAAAAGCAAAATGTTTAAGAAAAAATAAGATTAGAATTAAGAACAGGGGACAATGGAAGATGAGAATCACTAAAAACTTAAAGCTATACAAATAAACTTTAATGCTTATACTTTGTATTTAAATATCTCAGATAAATTGTTATTTTATTAAGGAATCTGTTAATCTTATTATCACTCTTATCTTATAAAACATAATGCTAAGAGTATATGTAGTTCGAAATATTAGCATAACTGAATGTTGTTTTAGAATACTAATTAATTCATTCTTTTATAAGGGAATTTTCATGCCTCAATTTGTATGTGGCATCAGAGCCACTTGTGGTATGCAAATATAATATATATGTATGGGCTCTTGAGTGAAAAAGTTTTTAAGAAACATATGTGACATTTAAATTTAAATTCTTTGTATTAAAATTTAATTTAAAATTGAAACCAATCGAAAAGGAGCAAAACCGAGTTGCTCGGTAGTGAATAAGCAATTTGAGCATCATTTTCTACTCGTTTCGTTAAATTCAAACGAAACCGTGCCGTTTGGTTTCAATTTAAGCAGAGTACGAACAAATACTCACTCAGTTTAACTCGGCTCATGAACAGCCCTAGATTCAAATGCTACAAACTATATGCATATGGGTTTATAATACTAGATTAGGACTACGAGTCTTAAATAAATCTAACAATATATAAAGGGACTTCTGACACACATTGATTGATGTGTATTTATGCTAAAACAAAGCATCCATAAATTATGATTAATAATTTTGATATTAGTAGGTATTCATTTTTCTAATTAACATTATTTTTAGCTTTTTCAAATGTGTATATAGTTTCATTTATTTGTAAGATTGAAAAACATGTAATTGAAGTTTTTGATTTCTTATAATTAATAAATGTAATATTATTGTTCTTTTCCTTGGATTCCCAATAGTATTTAAAGCATTTGTGCTTTTGTTTTTCTGTGTAATTTTAAAGAGAAAATGAAGTACGACTCAAGTCAAGTATTGATCCATATTTATTACACATACAATGCAAAAGAAGGTTGTGAATGTATGAGAATTTGCTTTGACGCTTTCTTCTTTTTCATGTACTGGTTAAACCATTTATTGGTATTTGTTCGACAGAAATCATACTCTACTAGTCTAACAAATTTAATAGCTAATCTTTCTAATAATTCACCATTTGATTATAATAATTATTGACATCCAAGTAATTTTGTTAAAATAATAGTTAAATATAACATCACCAAATAACATCACCAAATGTTTTTGACAACTAGATTGTTGCCATACGCCGCACATTGCGGCGGCCACGCCTTAGTTGTTTATTGTTGGCGCCACTTCACGTGATGTGTTAACCATATAAAACGTGTGAATTGACGTGTTCTAACTCAGTGTAACCTATAAAAGCATTGCTGTTACAGTATACGATGATGATATTAACGTGTGGTGTTCGCACCTAACATTACACGTTTTTTACTTTGTTACACACATTATGTTCTACATTCGTGAGAATAACATCATTAGACGTGATAAAAAAAGAGTATGTCTCACTCGTCGTGGTGTAAAATTGTAAAGGTAATTTAGAGAGCGGTGCAAAGTCGAAAAAGTATTTTAGACATTAATATGGTTAAGCATAGATAAAAAAAAGTATAATAATCGCCACACGCTACTGTGTAAAGTCGTAAAAGTAATTTAAATAAAATGAGGTATTGAGTTATTAAGTATAAAAGGTTGGTGAATCAAAGTTGTCAATTACGAAAGCGAATGTGTAAGTTGCTTAAAGACGAGGGTCAATAGTGTTTTATATCAAAAGTTTGAGGGTGCGAAGTGAAAAGACCAAAACTTTTATAATGAAGTAGAAGTTTAAAGGTTAGAATTTTTTTTCGTGAAAAAAGTTTTCTTTACTGATTCGTACTCACTTTTTGCCACTTTCGGTACCGGTATTTTAGCGAATTTTACATACAAATACCGGTACCACGAATGAGGGTGTTTAGACCGAGCTGTAGTTCTAAGTAATCTAGAGTGGATCTTAGATAATCGTTATCCACCCTCGCCAATGCATTATGAATTTTACTCGTAACATACCAGGTAGGTTTTAATTTTACGTCCCTAAATACTACTATTAAGATGGTTTTGAATAAGATATTCCCAAAGTAGGCAGGCGTGGTGACGGCCAGAGATGGGCTCGCGGTTTATAGCTTCGTGTCCTAGTCACTCGAAGGCCATTAGCTTCAACTAAATGGTGTCTATAGTTCCATTTATTTTTATATAGCATTTTCAAATGTGTAAATTGTTTCATTTATTTATAAAAGTAACAAACATGTAATTAACTTTTTTTATTGGGAGAATAAAATCACATTTTAAAATATGATTTTTACAGCCTCTATACGAGTCGTATAGGGTTATGACACGTATAAGACATTCTGACATGACAAATATTGGGTCATATAATGTTATATCGCTCGTATGATGCTATACGGCTTGCATAGATGGTTCGTATAATATTCTATACAAGCCGTATAACATTATATTGGGTTTGGGTCGTATAGCATTACATGGGTCTTTTAACATTCTATACGGGATGTATATGATATATGGCTCATATAGATAGAGACAAAAAAAACATTCTCTGAACATTTTTTGTGCAACATTCTCTTATATAATCTGATCATATAGAAGTGGAACTGTGAAAATAAGATGTTTGGGGGTGTGTGAATAGTGGGAGTATTTTTTTTTGTTTCTTATGATTAGTATATGTAAATTTGTTAATCTTTTCCTTAGATTCACAATAGTAACTAAAGCAATTTGTGCTTTTGCTTTTATATGTAAATTAAAGAGAATTAGATTCACAATAATAACTAAAGCAATTTATGATTTTGCTTTTCTATGTAAATTAAAGAGAAAATGAGTAAGTTAAAAAAAAATCATTCAAACATTTTATCAAACAGTTGGTATACGCATCAAATATTTAGTGCTCATTTCAAGTATTAAACCCACAAGCTGATGAAAAACAATTTCAGCATCCACTGATGTGTATTGTCTAGGAAAGGTTTTATGAGTAATGAGTATATATTGTTATGATCATAAACTGTCATTTTCAAATATCATAAAGGAAGTTGCTAAAAAACTTCATGTGTTCAGCTTGCAACGAAATCGCAATCGACAAGCTCCCATCATTATCTGGGCTCGGTAACACGAAACTCAACCCTTCATAAGCAATCCCACCGGGCCCCATAAATATGGGCCGGCCCCATCCAAAGTCCGCGTCATGAATCGGGAGTCTAGCCAGCTAGTTATTCCAAGATTCGGGCACTTAAATGTGTGGGCCCCACGAACGAGTGCCTTTAGATCAGGCTGTAGCTCTAAGTAATCCAATGCGGATCTTAGATAATCGTTATCCATCCTCGCCAATGCGTCGTGAATTTTACTGGCAGCATACCATGTAGGCTTCGATTGTAGGTCCCCGGCTACTGCTATTGGGGTGGTCGTGAATATGACATTCCCAAAGTAGCCAGGCGGGAGTGACGGCCGGAGACGGGCCCGGCCATCAGTCGCGATGTAAAGCTTCGTGTCCTGATCATCCGGAAGGCCACGGGCTTTACATACGCACCTCCAGACATGACCCGAGAGCATTTCATACGAGCTATAAGTAATAGTGTTGCCAGCTTCTTTCGACTTGGCTTTCAACGCATTGAGTTGGTCACGAGTCAACTTGAAAATAGAGACCGCGGTTTCCGGAACCGTTTGGTCGTTTGTGTTTTTGGGAGCATTTTTCACTGGTGGGGCAGGCTGGTACTCGATGTGGTCAAAGGCGGGTTGGGGTGGGTCACGCGCACGTAAAAGGGTTCGGTCGATGAAGGGTGGGATGGTGATGTCGAGGCCACAAGCCATGTCGGACCAGGTATTGATGAAGTGCAACCCGGATGCCCCGTCCGCAGCGTGGTGTTGCATACCAACTCCTAGTGACACCCCACCACATTTGAAGTAAGTTACCTGTATGTTAAAAATACCATAAGTAAAATAACTCAATTTTGTTATCACCAGTGTTAACTCTATAAAAGCATAAATTCCAATTTGTCATTTCAACTATAATCTTTTATTTTAATTTATTTATTTTTATTAAGTCTAGTTATATTATATGTTATGTTGACCAAAATTAATATTTCCGTTATGATCTTTTATATCATTCAGTTTTTTATTAATTATTTTAATCAAGTCTTCGCGATCCTACGTCACTCCTCACGTCATATATTTTATTAAAAAAAAGAAAAAAAAAGTTCAATACCTGCAAGACCAGCAGCGGATATGATTCAATTCCTTGCGAATAATCAACCGCGGGTATAAGTTTCCGTAGCTCTAACGTGGGCGCAAAGTCCCCAAAATCGTCCACCACGCCATCCGACTCCGCCTCCACGAACAACACCCCTTGTCCTTGACAATCGATCTCAATTCGTCCGTCCTCATCTCTCTTCAACCGCCCGCCCATCGGGTAAAACGGAACCAACGCTCTCCTCAGCGCGTCCTTCATCACCTTCGGATCAAAGAAGTCGGGTGCACCATTGGGCCGGTAGAAATACACACTTGGCGTGTGGAAGTTTGGGACCACTAGGTCCACATTTGAGTTCCATAGATTTATTTTCGGTGTCTCCTCGGCTGGTTTCACCATCGTCGATTCTCTTACCTCGATCTTCATCTCGAAAAATCTGAATATAATGAAACATGATACAACATCAACGGTTGAAAAAAGTTTTAAACTAGAAATTATGTATTCTCGTGTAAGTTGTATACTAATAAAAGGAGAAAAAACAAAAGTATAACATTGTGACACAATACGACCTCTAACCCACAATAAGTACATTATGTTTAAGCCTCTACCTATTTATAGATTTATTTTTTTTATGATCTAAGCTACATGTGGCTTACATTGGAGACGAATATTAGACACAATGTAATTATGGTTAGAGCATTCAGGGCATTCACATCTTATCCACCATCTTCATGCTATAATTACACTAGAAATCATTATAATTATTTTTTCTTTTTTTTTAAATAATATTTTTTATATCTTTATTATTACATTTTCTCCCTTCTACTCACAACCACCATCTAAAAATATTAAAAAAAAATTATAGGATAACAGTGTTTTTCATATATACAGATGAACAGTAACATTTTCCTCTCTTATCCACTCACATTCTCTCATAATCACTATCTATAATATGGAGGACCCTTTCACAAAATTTGGTGTGCTCTCACAATTGATTCTCTGTCTCTATATTTTCAATTAAGTGGGTGTTTGGGATTTGGGATTTCTTTTAAAAAAGACTTTTGGAGCTAAGAAAGACTTTTGAGAAGGAAACGAATCTCAAACACTATTTAAGAAGGAACTTTTGAGAAAGAGAGGAATCTCAAACACTATCCGAGAAGGAAAGGAATCTCAAACACTATTTGAGAAAAGTTTTGAAGTCAAAAGGAATCCCAAACACGAGAATAACTTTTGGAGCTAATTATGCCTTCAAAAATGATAAATGGAGAATTCAGATTTCTTACTTATTCATTTTGATAAGGACTTTTGAGAAGAGAAGTTGAAAAGGAATCCCAAACATGCTCTAAATAATATATTTTTTTATATTTTTATCGTTACATTTTCTTTTTCCTTTATTCACACCCATTTTCAAAAATATTAAAAAATTATAGATGATGAAAAGCGTTTTCTCCAAGTTTACTGATGAACAGTAACATTTACTCACTTCTTCGTTCACAATCACTATTGGACCTACTCACATAAATATAAAGGATCAAATGTGAATGCTCTTAAAATAACACTTTCAAAAATATATAAAAATCATAGAGGGAGAGAGTGTCTTCTCCAAATTTATCGATGAACACAGTAATATTTTCTCTCATTCGCTCATAATCACTCTATGTAATATGAAGGACATATTGTACAAATATGGGTATTATATATGCTCCGCCATTGTAACAATATTAACAGAAAAAGTTTAAGAAGATCATAACGGTATATATATACATGATACAATATTAACAGAAAACGTTTTAAACTGGAAATTTTGTATTCTCGTGATCGTTAATTACAAAGAAAAGGAGAAGAAAGAAACCGTACAGCATCAACAAGATCAATTGTATGTATGTTTAGTAAGATCAAGCTATTTTTACCTTGAAACAAACGGAAACAAATTGTGCAGAACAGGTGTTCGATGAAATGTCAGGCGAACTTAAAGAGGAAGGAGAATGTTGTATTGGTTGGTGTTAATTTGGTGTGAAGCCGGTTTTATAATACCGGTCCGTTTCGACCGATCTCGCCTACCGCTGATAGTGGGGGATGACCTAATCAAAGTTTTAGTTTTGACTTTATTAGAATTAGTCAATAAAGATTAAAATATAATAATATCATATTATAACTTCTTTGTTTGATAACTAAATCTTTGTTTGATTAACTAAATAAATAAGAGAAAGTTCAAAACAACTACGTAATAGTGAGTGAAATTTGGCTATGTCTCAAGCGTTTGATAGGGAAATTTTGATTAACTTAGCTAAAATAATGGGTATTTGGACTTTGTCTTAACTCGAGTTGATTATTATTATTTATGCACGCTCAATATCAGTATTTTACTATTCATTGTATTTGAAATCGATTGGATGTATTTTGTGTGCAAGCAGGTTCTTAATGTTACGGGCAATGTTGGAAAAATTGGGATTAATCACTAGTGATTAATTTTTAGGTAATCGGGGAACTAATCACTAGTTGGTCGTAATCGGTCCTAGTCAGCCCTAATTGGCTCTAGTTAGCCGGAAATCGGTATTAGTCAGCCAGAAATTGGCCCTAGTAGACCGGAAATAGGCTATTCCAGCGAGTTTCCGATCAAAACCTGTAACTAATTAATCTAGTATACTAAAGGAAATAGGTAGAGGATTGATTAAATCATGTCTATTTAAAAAATCACATATAAAAATGTGTATATATGTGAATAAAACTAAAAATCACATATAAAAATCTCAATCCGATTAATCACAACTAATCTCGTTTAATCGCTAGTCAGTACCCCACCGCCCGACCATCCTCCCCAATTTTATGCTTAACTCTTAGAGATCTTGTTACTAATTCTCACACCGGAGTCCAAACGCGGAAGATCACCTCTCGCGTTAAGGCTAACGGTGTTCTTTGTGTGTAGATTCCGATTAAGAAGCTATCTGTCGGAGTGGATCGTAGATCTTCCCTCTGTCATATTCTTGTTATTTTAACATTATTCATACACAATTTTCACTTTAAAAGATAGAGGAAAATGGTGTGCAAATATTAAGGTTGTAGGGTGTGGGTACGGAAGGGGGTCGAGGAGCCGACGTAGTCTCTTTCCCCAACCAGGAAGACCGCCCCCTGTTCAAACTTCGGTGTCCACAGGGATATTTCCATGATCTCCCCGACGGTTCTTGTTTGTGGTTTGTGATGATTGAGAGCATGTGATTGGATGTTGAGGTTAACAAGGGGTGTGAGGTGGAGATGATGTGACGGAAGGGGTGCTCGGGAGCCCTAAACCACACCCCACAGCCTGACACTCTATTTTTAATGTAATTATTGTTTCGTGTCTCAGGTAAACTAAGATAACATGTACAAGGAAATTTTTATAGGAGACCACTCTATAGTTACACCATGAAGGTTATAAGGATCACAAATGTAACTAGGTTTGCCATTGGTGGATATTAATGATGGTGAATGCTAGCTAGTACATGATTAGACACCATCAAATCAACAAAGTTTTGCCATTCGGTACTTAACGAATTTCACAGAAGGAGTAGGATACAAAATGCATACTCTTCTGTCCATACCATGGCGTGTACACATAAGGATCATTGTTTCTAAGAAGGTATTTTGACAATTTTATTTATTTTCATGTCACTTTCTTCACAAAAATAATTTGTTTAGCGTTCAAAATTTCAAGGGCTAACCACGCATGAATCCTCACCACGTTTTCTTATATCAGTGGTTGTTTGGCAACTTCTGAATTGTTAAGTGTGTAACCAGTAAGATGTCTAAATCATTAAGTGCTGAACCAGTAAGAGGTTTGAACTATTAAGAGCCAGTATAATGCTTAACCATTCAGAGGCAAATATCTAACCAATTCAGATTAGATGTCTTAATCATTCAAACTCAGTATAATGCTTAACCATTCAAAAAACAGTCTGACCCATTAAGTGATAACCAGTAAGAGATTCGAACTATTAAAAGCTTCATTAAGAGCTAAACAAACAACCCCTCAATGTCAAGAGAAAACTCAACCCCAATTTCTTTATCCTATTGAACTCATTGCTAAAATATGTTTGATCCACAACAAATTAGAAAACATATATTAACTAGTTAAAACTAAAATTTATAGCTTGGTTTTATCCTTATAGTTGTTTGTAGCTAAATCATTAGTTAGATACAAAACTTGGATAAGAGCAACCATGTAAGTTGGCCATGGTGTCGTGATTCTAATAGCAAGGTGAAAAGTAAAATGGTGCGAACCCTGATTCTAACAACTTGTTGGTCAATGTGGAGGATTCAAAACGAAAAGGTCTTCCGTGGATCTCAAGTCAACGCTTCCCGGATCTTGGAAGAGATTAAAGCGACAGGATTCCTTTGGATCATCAAAAGGGCGAAAACGTATGGTATAACATGGGGTCAATGGTGTAATTTGATGTTAGGTAGTCTTGTTTCTATCGATTATTTTGGCCAAGGTGTCAATGAAAAGTTGGCCATGGTGTCAATGATAGCCTGCCCTCTAAAGAAAAGCTGGCCATGGTGTCAATGATGTTATAGCTTTATGAATAACAAACAAACAATGAATGTCAAAGATCTTTATATAAATTTCAAAAAGAGTGTTTGAACAATGTTAACATGTTTGTGGGTGAGCAGTTTAATATAACTATAAGGCTGGACGGTGTGGTGGCATTGGTGGGGGGAGGCAAGATGGCGTACACGTGGCGTGATTTGCCCTTTTGCGCTTGCCCACCACACGGGGCGCCCATGTTGTCGACATCCACCATGCGTGGTAACACGTGAAATATCACCCCACCTGAATCCATGACGCGTGGAACACTAAAATGCGTTGTAGTCATGACGCGTCGTAGCCATATCGTTGAGAGAGGAGCATGATGGGTGTGGTGAGTGATGGACATTCCCACTAAAATCCATCACTATTGATGGAATTTGGCTCGATGACGTGACGTATGGTGATTAGATGTTGTAAGTGATGGAATTCCATCACTAGTGGAGCGCTCCTACCCCTAATACTACTTCACAAACGGTATAAGTTTGGTATAACACATATAAAATACGAAATCAATGGTTGTGATCAATATAACAAACTTCTCGATGTAAAATTGACATTCGATTTCTATCCTTTCCTCAACAATTGTCAAAAAATGTGTATATATATACATAACTACAAAATGTAAAAATAGTGAAAACATTAAAAGATACCAGGCGTTACCAATCAACTATACATAGATATACAGTTATTGAAACTTAATAAAAAAATAATATCTTTCATTTTCTGTAAAAATAACTTTTAATAAACCCTAACTAATATATATATTTAAAGGAAATAGTCTATTAAAAAACCGTATTATGGTTCATTTTCAAACCACTAACTACAAGTATGTCTTTATAGTTTTTTATATAAAATAAGTTTTGTATAAAAAAAAAACTATGTATACTAAAACTTGTTGGATTGGATAACGAAGATGGTGAAGAAATGATTAGGATAAGAAGATGATAGTGGTGGGTGGGATGAAGTTGGTGAGATGGTGAGCAAACGTCAACAATTCACCAACTTTCGTTTCGATTATAATATTGTAAATGAAATATGTGTCTCCCTTGTGGGTCCATTTGTCCATTTACAACCCGACTAAGTGGTCGCACCCACACACTTTGACTTTGGCCTCGATTACAATATTGACATTATAGTGTTTTAGTTGCAATCATGGTTGAGTGATCCTCCTTATTTCCTAAAATAGGGTGGTTACTATTTTATATAATGCAACTTGCTCTTAAAAGGGATTTATGTTTCTTTAACGATATACTCTTTACTCTTTGTTAGACTTGAATTTAAGATCTCTGTTTTAAAAGGTTTTGTTATATCACTGACCCATCAATCCCAATGGTCATTTATGTTCTTTTTGAGAAATGATGTAAGGAACTTGATTTTTTTAGACCATAGGTAATGAGCATTATAAGGCATGAAAAACTTCGATAATGCCTTCATACTATCTCTATGGGCATTATAGGGGTATGAAGATGTTGGGGCATTTCTAGAATAATGCCCAATGACGAGAGAAAATAAAGGAAAGTAATAAATGAAATGACATTAAAGAGTCATTAACTATTACAAACTTTTTGAAAGAGCTTTATGATGTTGATATGATGAAAGATGCCTCTTAAGGGGCATGAATCATTACCAAAGGTCTGAAGGTTATGTTTCTCATTACGGGTTGAGCCTTTGATCTTCAATGAAAACTTAATAGGTATTATAGGGGCATGAAAGGGTTTGATAACGCCCCCAACACCATTCCCTTGTCGTTATAAGGGCATGAAGAGGAATGGGTATTTCTAATATAATGCTCAAATAGGAGGAAAAATGGAAGGTGTTGAATGAAATGAACATTAAGAGGCATTAACCGTTACACATTTTTTGAAGGGATGTTAAAATGCTGATGTGACAAAAATGTCACTTATAGACAATTAACCATTATACATGGTCTAACTTGCTTTGTTATTAAATCCAAACCCGACTCAACTAAGGAAATTGATTTGATAGATCATTATTATTTTCTTACGTAATTATAAATTTAAGCCATAAGTCCTTTATATAAGTTGGTTGTGAGAATTTTATTTTTGGCAAACGAAATATTAGTCATGTTTTATTCATCACATTTTATTTAAAAAATGCGTAATTAATACAGTTTTAAATAATGTCTTATAGCTTTTTAGTTGCAATAGTTGTCTAACGGGCGTTTACAGTTTGAGAGATAGGGTCCACCCTGATCAACCAATTATACATATTTGTTCTTTTTTATTTAACTTTTAGTTAAATCACTACATTATAGGTAATGGTTGATTTAGCTATTGTATACTATACACGTGACAACACTTTTTAAAATGCTTTGTTATTCCATTATACTTAGGGGCAGTTTGGCAACTTCTGAATGATTAAGTGTTGAACCAGTAAGAGTTCTTAACCTTTAAGTGCTGAATCGGTAAGAGGTCTGAACCATTAAGAGCCAATATAATGTTAAACCGTTCAGAGGCAAATGTTTAACCAATTCAAATTAGAGGTCTTAACCATTCAGACTCAGTATATGTTTAACCATTCAGAGGTAAATGTCTAAACCATTCAGACATCTGCTCACGAAACAAACAGTCTGAACCATTAAGTGTTAAACCGGTAAGAGGTTTAAACTATTAAGAGCATCATTAAGAGGTAAACAAACAGCCTCTTAGTTTAATAGGAAATGGAATCTGAAACCATTTGTCGGTAAATTCTTCAAGTCTTGTAACAAGCTCTTGAATAGGTAGGGCAGGTTGCATTTGACTTTTGAGGTCAACAACTCATCTTGTGTTTTCTAATTCCATTCGAATTATTAGCTTACTTTCAGAAAGATTTGTAGCACATTTATGATTGCAACAGTACCACAAATAGAAAGATGTTCGTGTTAGATATAAAGGATACATTAATACTCCATAACAATTTTCATTTCATAGAGTTATGTCAAAAGTCAAAATTAGTATTTGATTAATACTTTATAATTTCCAACCGTGGAAAATTACATAATAAGAATGATAGGTAGATAGACAGATAACAAATTATTAAGTATTTAATATTTTTAAATTTTAAGCATGTTTTGAAATTGTGAAATTAAACAGCTTTTGAAGGGGATATATAAAATTATACCGTTGATATGAGTTATTATTTTTTAATAATAAACATTTTTTTATTAACAACATTTAAAGTAAAAGAATATGTATACACATTAAATATTGCATAAATTTAAAACTTAAACATTAGACAAATATTGCATAAATTTAAAACTTAAACATTAGACAAATATAAAAATTAGCAAACATTTATGTTTAGCTTATAGTTCTTTTTACATACTTTATCGTGTGCATTTGAATTGTATCCATAAAGAGTGTTGCCATCTCTTGGGTTGAGAAAGTTTTGATATTAAGATGGGGGTATTGAACGTTTGATAATGGTTGCATTTTTATAATGATTTTAGAAAAAAAAAAACTAAAAAGTATATATTTGTGAAAATATCCTTTTATATTTTAGAAAATAAAAAGAATAAACATATATAAAATTTCAAAACGAAAGTAATTCAAAAAAAATAAATAAATAACACACGGTTCAATAATAAGGATCTAGATGGCTCATTAATCCAAATTTGATCATAACAATAATGATTGGCCCTAATAACTTGACGATTTGTTCAAACTCGAACAATGGTTTGTCTATTGTTTCAGTTTGAGTTCAGGTTTTTTGATATTAACATATCATGACCAAGTAAGGATAAAGGTGTACAAAACTCGGTTTGGGCCCAAACCGGTCCGGGTTGTAAAGCGGCCCAGTTTTCTTTCCTTGTACTCAATCCGGTTGGGGTTGAGAATCGATTTTAAGGTTGATAAACCTAATCCACTCAAACTGATTTGGATCGGGATCAAAACAGGCTTGGCCCAAAAAAAGCGGTTTTTCATGCAGTTTTTTAGCTCCTAAATCGGGTTCGGGCTCAAACCGGTTTATACATATGCAATCTCGAACTGGACTCAAAACGTTGGCTGGATCAGTTCGAAAACCAGTTTGGTAGGCCCAAACTAGTTTTTTTTACGCCGCAACTCTTCAAGTAAAGATATATCGGTGATCGGTCTTACCTAGCTAAATAGTTCTTTGGTGTGTGACATTATGAGTTTACTAGTACTTTAGAGCCCATTATATTCAATAACAAAAGCCCATTTTTATGCTGGATTGGCGGTTGGCCCAATGGCTTTTCACTAATCACTTATAAGTTATAACCTACCATACATCACCTAAATTGTATATTATGTTTTTGAGTAATCACCCAAATTGTATATTATGTTTTTGAGTAATCACCTAAAATCTCGTAACTGAAACAGTTTTGTTGGTATAACTAAACATGCATGTAAAATAACCTTTAATTCTTCTAAAAAACAGCTGAAAAAGAAGTGAAAGTGCATATTGTTGGGTCTGGCTCAGGGTCATCTCCGAAAATCAGAAAAAAAAAATTGCCTATGTGCGAGATAAAAAATTTGGGCTCTATTCATTAATCCATTATGTTCGTTTATTGATTTGGGCAATGTTATTAATCTATTACACACAGAAACAGTTGAGCTTTTAAATTTGATTGGCAAAAACAGTTGGGCTTCTAAACAGTCCCGCTTCTTTAAATAATCACCATTTATATTTATATTTATATTGATATTTCAAGATCAAATTATTTATGACCACAAACTGTTTATTTTATCGCATCTACGTTTAAATATTATATAATTTCATATAAAAAAGTAACAAATTAGCCTAATAAATTTGGGTATGTCTTTTAATATTAAAATTCAAACATGTTCATGAATCAAATTTATGTTTGTTTAACGCATATATAACATGTAATTATACCTTTTAACTAGACATCAAACCAACCGACTATTTTCTTTATTTTAGTTGATCATGATGACGTTGTTTTCATTCACGTTGACTTGTAACATATATTATCACGACTTCTAGGTGTCGTGTGTTCTTAAGGCACCTGTATTTTTATTTATTTATTTATTTATTTATTTTGAATGGCCTTAAGATGCCCGTATTATCTCCCGTCATAGTATCTGAGAAGTCTTTCAGAAATCCTTATAGTAGCCAAGTTTATACAAAAAAAGTAGCCAAGTTTATATATTAACAGATACAAAATATGAAATTTTATTAGAATACTGAAAATAAATAATCGATGGACATGAATGTTATGGGGTGTTTTAACTTTTAATGGATGAAAAGTTTGACACAAGAAATAGTATCACATAAGCATTTACTACTAATAATTGTCAACATTGAAAAAAAAAGGGAAAAATAAAAAATGTGACCTCAGCCACATATCGACCCACGTAGATACGACCTACGTAGCTTCAGTGTTCATCACACATGTCAATTTTAAGTATCAAGTGAAAAGAAAAAAATTGTTAGTGAAAAAATTACTTAAAAAAAAGTTCATCTAGTTGAGGAATGATTGGTGAAGTATTTATGATTCCTTTAGTGAAAAATATACTTAATTTTTTTAGTTAATTACGTTTTTCGTCTATGTGACATTTGAATAATCTTTTGCTGGAAAAGGCCCGAAGATCGAGGAAGAAGACAGGCGGGCTAGTTTTATATTAAAAAGAAAACAATATGCTTTAAATCACAAAAGTTAATACATGGCTCAATGGTTTAGCAGTTGCTTTCTAAAAAAAAGGTCACGTGTTAACTGTAACTTGTGTTTTTTTACGAAATTTTGTTGGGTAAACAAAGGCAATTTGGTCATTTCATCAAAACTTTAACAAAATAATTTGATGGTGTTAAGTGAGTGGACTGAAATTGTTATAAATTGTTGGGTAAACAGGGGCAAGTTGGTCATTTAACCAAAACTTAACAGAATATTTAGACGGTGTTAAGTGAGTGGACTGAAATTGTTACGAAAGTGAAAACAAATGACTGTTTTCGCAATTTTTAAACTAATAGACTAAAATAGTGATTTTTGAAAAACCGACGAAAAACTAATTAACTCAAAAAAAATTTAGTGAAAATAAAATACATACATATGTTTTTGGTTGGTGGATGTACTATTCCAATCAATACAAAAGCAACAAATGAAATTTCGGATAATTGAAATTCTCAAATGTTTTTATGCGAATAATATTCACGGAAGATCCATTGCTTTGAACTTTTTTTTAATCAAGTGGTAGGTTTACTATGCACGTGATATTGATGTCCCTTTCAACAATGTTAACGGCTAATCCAACATATGACTCGACACATATCCATTGAAATCACCTTAAAGTGTTTTTTTTTTCTTTTTCCCTTTAATTCCTTAAATACTTTATTTAAATTTTGTTAAATAACATATATCTTTTGTTTACGTTTTCCAAACCAAGTAAAAATGACTTTTAATTTTAATATAATATGCTCTTGTGTGTGTGTGTTGGGGGGGGGGGGGGGGGGGGGGGGGGGTAAGGGAGGAGCTACCAATACCAATGCCGTTCTTGTAGTCTATATGAATAAACTTTAAGACCAAAAGAAAACGTCTGAAAACATAACTTATACAACAAAAGTGAAATATAGATGTTTGAATAAAAAAAAGTCAGGGATTCAATTTATGTGGAGTGCAACATTTAGGTGTTAAAAGAAAAAAATAATAATAAGCGTGTGAAATAGTGAATTTCCAATCTATAAGATAGGCAAATTAATGTTTGTCAAGATTCAATCTTGTTAGGGGGTAGGGGCGCCATGCTTATCATCATACGCCACGTCATTGACCCAAATTCCATCGCTAGTGATGGATTTAACTATGGGTGCCCATCACCAGTGATTAGTTATTTTTTATAAAAAAAACATCATCATCAACGGTCAAGAAGCAAGCAACGTTCGAAAATTTTGATTTCCAAACGCGTCGTGTGGACAACACGTTAAATCCATCACGCGTTACCAATCGACGGCGGTGGTGTATAACGACCCACACGCGTGGTGGTGGCCTCACCACGGGACGCCCTGAGCGCTCTTATCGGGCAAGGTGAGGGTGAAATATAGAATATTAAACGTTCGTCGTTATAATTTTCTTGTATTCTCTCAAAATGTTTTTAGGAGACCCTTTTGGTATTGATAGGTGAGATGTCAATTTGAAATTTCTGATGAAATTGAGATTCAATTAATATTTTAATTTGATTTTAACATTTAATATAACAATTATTTTTTTACAATTTCGAAATAATATATTGCATTCAGTATTTAGCATTTAATCTTAGGTTTTTATTATTTTGTACTTAATCTTAGGTTTTATTATTTCATATCTGATACATGAAGAGGAACACATTGAATTCTCCCTATACTCATATGAAAGTCTCTCAATTACTCACACATTTACCACTTCATGACGATGACCAGTTTTGTAGGTTTTTCGGCAAAAATCGACAATTGGAGCTGTTCCAGATCTGTGTGCCAGAAGTTGTGCATATATTGGACTCAACACACAATATTGTATTTCCCGGCTAGAACTTAACGTTGACCAAAGCCTAAGACTTTCTTTAACCCGTCTAATATCCAATAAAGTAATTTGATTTAATATACACTAATAAAAGTAATTAAAATAAAAAATACCATTGCTTTAATTGTGAGCAATGGTTCTATCATTCACCCCCAAAAATACCAATGATTCATTCTTATCACGACACGCATGACTCATTGCTTTTGAAATCAAGTCTTTGTTATCTTTAACGTAAGGTACAAATAGAGTGGTTTTGGAAGATACAAGAACAAAGTTCACTAATAATTCAAGGGAATAAACCAAAAAATAATAAAGAACATAGATGGTCCGGTTGAGTCTACTTCTGGACTATAGTGACACTTTTTGAATATTAGTTTTGATATATAGTTTACAATTTAAAAACTAGTATTTAGAGGGTGATATATAGTTTACAATTTAAAAACTAGTATTTAGAGGGTGTTTTTTTTTAACTCTAAAAGTTTTTTTTTGTCAAAAATGTTTATTGACTTATGAGGGTAGATGGGGCGCCCACCGTGATGGACTTCATCACACGTGTGTTCCCGTTATACACCACCGCTGGTGCGGAATTTAACCCGTGAACAAATCAACGTGTTTTCATGTGAGTTCTTGTGACCGTTGATGATGATGTTACACACACACACACTAGTGATAGAATTTGGCTCTATGAGGTGGCGGACGTAATTGGAGGTTGTGAGTGATGGGCGTCTCTACCCCCTTACTTGTTTAAAAAAGTTAAAAAAAAATTGGATTAGCTTGTGTGGTGAAAAATGTTAAAATTACCAAAAAGAACATGATAAGTTTCTATGTTTAGTTGCTATTTTAAAAGGGTGAGGTTGGGTTTGTAATTTTATGTTCAAAAAGTTCAAATTTATTTAAAAAATCAGATTTTTGTGGCTTTTAAAAAACAACTTTTTATACTTTTCTTAGTTTTTTTTTAACTTATTGGCTTTTAAAAAAAACAAATAAGTCATACTCAAACTCAACCAGTTTAAAATGAAGCTAGTATTTAATAGTTGAAATCCTACTATGAGTTTAGTTGACAAACTAATGAAAATAGATGAGAGCCTTGTGTTACAGAGTTATCTTTCGATCTCTGTGTGGCATTACCGGTTGCTCGAGGATTACCAATCCATCACGCTCTTAATCTGGGTCACTGGTTTTATTCTGCCTTTGACTCATCAGGAGAGCAACAACTCTCGTCCAATGGTGTGTTCATCAGATAGACATGACTAGACACGTACACCGCCTTATCCGTTGAAAGCGTCCCTAATAAGGTCCCTAAGTGACTAGTGAACCCAAACATTCAGGTACATTCCATAGTAAAATAATCTTTGATCATTTAGCCCGTGACACTTGGCTAACATTGGAGATATTTTAATTTCATTGAATTCTAGCATCATTAATAACTTAAGTTAAATATAATGTTTATCATAATTTATCATCAATATCTTAAAGGAAATGTAACATGTAACATAGTTCTTCATTGCTAAGTATGATAGTGAAATATCATTAATACTATGTTTGTCTTGATAGTAGTCTCTTTTGTTATATTATAGTATAATATCATGTCATCATACACACAACTACTATGAGGTTGAGATATATTATGATCGAAACACACCGAGAATGTCCAACATTTTACATGTGTCATGTTTCAACGAGGGTTGATATATTATGATTGAAACACACCGAGAATGTCCAACATTTTACACATGTCATGTTTCAACAATTCAATGCGTCGTTGATGTCCTTACCAAAGGACTTTCATCCTTTTGTTTTCATGAATTTAGTTTCGAGTTGAGTAGTAAATGGAGCGAGCCAAATTTGAGCTCGTAAACTCAAAATTCACTTGTTTTCCTTACATGTCTTGAGCTCGTTTTATCTATCGAGCTAATTAAAACTCAACTTGATTATACCTTTTTGTAAATCAATCCCGCATGACTCATAATAGATTCGTTTAGAGACTATTTGTAAACTTCAAATCTACACTTTCACTCATTTTGAAAGGCTTGTAAGCTGTAATCTCTAGTTATTAGTTACTTGTTTGTTAATAGTTTGTTATGTGTTGAAAACTAGAAAAAATATAAAAAGAGAAAAGATTGAAAACTTGAATACAAAGTGTTAGAAATAAACTGGAATCAGTTATTTATTTTTAGCCAAGTTAAGTCAATCTTAATGTTTGAAAGCAAGATGTATCTAAACCGAAAAGGAATGCATACAATCATCATCGTTATACTTAAAAATATATTTAGTCAAATATGTTACGAAAGATCTGATATTTTCAAATTAAATATGTAGGCGCTCGGGGGCAAAAGTGAAAGTGCACTAATTTTAACGTTATTTTACTAATTTCGTGAAAATAACGTTAAAAGAGAGGGATGGTTAATCATGCATCATGTTGTGGCGTTGACAGCCGAAAGACAAGGGAGTACATGCACTAATCGGCATTTGTCTTAATTGCTGAGTATTATGTGCCTTATGTCCAAGGCTTGATGCAAAACTACATATCGAGTCGGGGGTATCACCGGAAGCAGTCTCTCTATTTCTACGGAGTAGAGGTAAGGCTGTCTACATCTTACCCTCCTCAGACCCTACTTTAACTTTGCTATTGGTAGGATTTACTAAGTATGGATGTGATGATGATGATGTTTTAAGAGTTCCAATCAAAACTGATCTTGTCCCAGGGCCAATACTACTAACCCCTAATCTTTTATAGGTTTGACATTTGGTTTGTTTACCAGGTAAACCTTGATACAATAATGCATATACCCATTATACAGAATAAATTTTAAACGGATAAATTTTAAACAATAATGCAAAACATAAACTTATTTTCACAAAAGAATACAGTTTCTCCCTTATACTCGATGCAGCTCCGAGTAAACTAGTTCCAGTAAATCCATAAATAAATGCAAGTAAAAAAAAAGCAAAAAGGCTAAAAAATGATAATAAAATAAGATAAAACTAAAAAAGCAAAAAAGTAGAGATTATTGGACCAATTAAATAGTGTTACACGCGTCTGGCTGCCGCTTACATAGATAGTTTAGTTTTACATTAGGCCCCTTATTATTTTGGTCTTTTGTTAATACATCCCTTGTTCTTTCTTGAGATTGCAATTGTCAACCAAAAGTTGAAATAAAGTTGAAAGTTGAAATATGGAATGACCCAATTATGACAACTATTAAGTTCACCTCATACAGATTCAAATTACACAGGTCACATAAACAATTTCTTGCTTTCAAATACAATATTACATAAAAACAACAAAATATTCACGTTATGCATGTATCTATTGGTAAGAATTTTAGTATGTACACACGAGTATAACAAGCGTGAACTTCAATATATATAAATATATTTAACTGTTTCACTAATCATAAAATAAAAATAAAAGTTCGCTTAGACACTCGGTGTCATTATGAACTCATTCTGTCATTCATACACATATTTCATATTTGTTAACAATAAAACTTACACATCTGAGGACATGGTCTAGGATAGGAGTACGTGAAGACGTAGGATTAAAACTAGGACTTTTAGGGCGTTACTTGTATCAATATCTTGTCCTGGGTGCTTATTTATTTATTTTGGTGGCTTATGCGTGCTATCACTTGTGTAATATGTTATTAACGTGTTATTGGTTTAATAGTTTACTAAGAATATTTTGAATAGAATATGTTTTGTTGTTATTTATCTAGCTTACTAAGAATATTTTGATTAGAATATGTTTTCTTGTTATTTATCTAGCCTTGTGAATGTATCTCTTTTCTATGAACTGTATATATGGATATGTCTTTTGAGTCGGAGGTCTTACTGGAAGCAACTTCTCTGTCCCATTGGATAGAGGCAAGGTGTGCCCATGGTTGTAAAGTCCCGACTAGGTACCGCTTAATCCCTGATTAATTACAATTAATCCCGATTAATCTCCGGTTAATCCCGATTAATTGTTAGTCCCCACCCCACGGACCGACTAGTGATTTCTACAACCATGGATGTGTCTATATCCCACTCTCCCCATACACTACAATTCGCTTTGACTATAAATGAGATTATACTGGGTGTAATTGTTGTTGTCATCTACCAACGGTTTAAGCCCTAAAAGGGTTACTACATACATAAACTATATTCTATACTACAAATCATAATTTCGAAACTTGAAAGTCATTTCCCAAAACCTGTGTAAGTAAAAGGACTAAAAGTGAAAATATCAAAAAAGATTCCATATAATCTGACTAGGACTGGATCGATAAGCCATATCAACCACAAAACGCTGATAGCCACGTCATCACAACGGATAAGGACCGCCCTTCTCGCTCTTTCTCTCTCACACACATCACCTAAACACACACTATCCTCTCTCTACCTTCCCCTATATCTTCCATCCAATATCCACATTTTCTCTCACTGAAACCTTCAAATTCATCAATCCAAATCGTTGAATTCAACAATCGGAAACCAAATCGTTGATTATCATCCAAGTCAACACCTAATTTCATCATTTTTCATCATATATTTCGAATCTTATTTCAGATCTGATATTAACAGAATTTGATTTGTGAAGAAGAAGAGGAGAATTTGAAGATATTATTATGGCGTGTGTTGCTGGAATGATGAACGGATACGTGTCATCGTCGACGTCATCATCTTCGTTTGGAAAATTGAAGAATTCGCATAAGAAGAAGTCGAATCGGAACGATCGGAGGTTTAGGATTGGAGTTACGTGTGTTTCATCCAGTCCTGTTGCGTCAGATCCGTATAAAACGTTGAGTATTCGTCCTGATGCGTCTGAATCTGAGGTTAAAAAGGCATTTAGACAGCTTGCGTTGAAGGTAATTATTTCTAGATGAATTTGTAAACAGTTTTTTTTTTGTTTGATTGAATCGGTTATTAAGAGTTTTTGTTTTTGATTGATTTCAGTATCATCCGGATGTGTGTAGAGGAAGTAATTGTGGAGTTCAGTTTCATCAAATCAACGAAGCTTACGATGTAAGCTATCTCTCTCTCACTTTTTTTGTTGAGATTTGATGTTTTTATTCCGATTTAATGAAGAATCCGTTAGATATTTAGATATGCAGTGTAGATCAGATCTGTTTACAAACATTAGACTTTTGACTTTTGAATTCAAATTTAATCTGAAAAAAAATTATTTATCCTACAAATTTCAATTTCAAAATGAATCTCAAATTTGAAGTAATGGCGATTAATAAAAAAAAACTGAACAATTTTTTAACTGACATTAGATCTGCAGATCTGTTTACAAACAATATACAGATTAATTCAAATTTAATCTTAATTAGTAATATACATCTGTAGTTAATAATATACAGATTAATTCAAATTGAATTTGTAATTAGTAGTATACAAATTCTAATCTTCAAAATGATGTAATATACAGATGATTTGTTACACTTCCTATTGAATTTTGATATTTATACATATTAATTCAAATTTAATCTGTAATTAATAATATACAAATTTCAACTTCAAATTTTAATCTTCAAAATGATGTAATATACAGATGATTTGTTACACTTCCTATTGAAATTTGAATTCATGAAGAATCCATTAGATCTGCACTAGACAGTTGAATTCAAAGTTAACCTGAAATCAATAAATCTATAATAGCAATTGATCAAAAACTATACAATCATTTTTATCCTAAATCAATAATCTATACTAGCTATTGATCAAAAGCTGAACAAGTTTTAACTAACATTTGGTTGATGATCTGCAGACTGTGATGAGTAACTTGAGAGATGAAACGAGTGTGGCCGAGATGGATATGTATGGACCGTCGGATGCAGGGATAGACGAGCCGATGAGGGGGATGGACGATCCGGATTGGGACATGTGGGAAGAGTGGATGGGTTGGGAAGGTGCTGGGATTAGGGATTACACTTCACATATTAACCCCTACATCTGAAGTGTTTTAAGATCTAGTCATGGTGTTTGAGATCGGTTAATGTTGATCCAAATGCTTGTTTCTGTATATAAAAATGTGTTTGTAGAGATGATGGTATTTGTTCATCTCTGACTGTATATGCGTCTGATTTTATGATTAATCTTGTGTAATTATGCTTAATTGCTGTTTGGGAATAAAGATTTTCTTGGATTCCATTTGGTTTTGTACTTTTGTCTGGTTTTGATCTACTTTATAGTGGATTAGTGGGGTGATTGATTTGTTTTTTGTTTTTGTAAACTTAAAATTATGTTGGCAACTTTTAAATAGTTATATTACCAACTTTTTAGTACAATAAGGTCACTCGATGTGGGGTTGCCGGACGAGAGTAGACGGAGAGGACGGGCAGAGGATGACAAAAAACAATGCTCATTTCCTTGATGTTGGGCCTACCCCTTCCACACACACGTATACATATAACATATATATAGACCCATCATCCATTTCTTTGCTTCCATCCTTGGATGGGCATCCTCTAACGACTATGACGTGGCGCTGAGGTGAAGGGTTACCTTCAAGAACTACCCTCCTTCCATACCGAGTAGCCTAATACTAGATCATGAGGAATAACTTAAGGCAAAATGAGATAGCATACATGAAAGCGTTTCAAATAAAGGTTTATGGCCCAAGAAATGATGATATGAAATAAAGGTTTGAACCTAACAATGATTTGAAATAAAGGCTTCAACACGAATGTTTTCGCGTTTTCCTGAGTAACTTTAAGGTTTTAATCAAGAAGCGTTTTCCTGAGTAACTTTAAGGTTTTAATCAAGACGAATGTTTTAACGTTATCACGAGTAACTTCAAGGTTTTAATTACGAGTAACTTGAGTCAATTTTAATCAATTGATTGTTATCCCAAACCCTCATCTGAAGGCTTGAACCCATCAATGATTTGAAATAAAAGCTTTAATCTAAAGGTTTTAACCTTATCTCGAGTAAGGTGAAGTTGTTATCCCAAACCTTTGATCTAAAGGCTTGAACCTAACAATGATTTGAAATAAAGGCTTTAACCCATAGGTTTTTATGTTATCCCTAGTAACTTGAAGGTTTTATTTAATCAACTATTATCCCGAACCCTGATCTAAAGGCATGAAACCGACAATGATTTTAAAATAAAGGCTTCAACCTTAAGGTTTTAACGTTATCCTGAGTAACTTGAAGGTTTTAACCAATCGATCGTTATCCCGAACCCTGATACCTTAAAGTCAATAAAAAGAAAATAGGAGCTGTTATCATACCCCTCCCAATTAGCAATGGAAATCATCTTAAATAAGTTTTAATCAATCGACACCAATTTAAGATATTATTATTTTCTTAAAAGTCGATACCTATAGAAATGCATTCAGTATTAACCATTTTAAGCTCGAATAGTCTTCCTAGGTCTGAGGGTGAACGGAATGGTGCGGTAAACACCTCGGTAAAGCAGGTTAGCGATCGGTAACACCGCCGCCAAAGGTGTTTACCGATCGGGTTCAGTTGAAATCGGTGAAGCTTTACCGAGTCAGGGAGAGAGAGGGAAGGGGGAGAGAGATGAGTGTGTGGTGGGCTACATTCCTTCTCAACCAATCTTACATTTTTCCCTTTAAAAAAATAGTTTACCTAAATTCCATTAGGTAAACCACCGTCAATGTTTTTGAGCATTAGGTAAGTTAATTAGGTGACTTGACATGGCACTATTTGATTGAGTGAATTGGGAGTTTACCTAACTGGAATAGGTAACCACTCCCTTCACCCTGAATTCAATTTAAAATGGACACTTAAGTTTAAATGCCATGTAACGCGCCTCATCCTAGGTTTGAAAACATTCAAACGTAGTTATACTTGCGATTCTAACGACATATATTACCAAATCAAGTGATAGTTATTTGTTATGATTTTAAAAAATATGACATAATCATAACAAAATTCCAAATTTGAGCTTTTAAACACTCTAATACTTTATCCAAACAAAAAAAAAAACGTATATTTCAAGAATTCTTATCCTTAATCTTGAACTTTTAACAACATAGATTTGGGTTTGACAGCCCACAATCAAGAGAATGGGCCTTCGCATCGGTTAACAACATAGAAGTAAATGTTTATTATAAGACTTGATTGATGACTTCTCTTTTGTGTGTTTAAACTTTAATACAATAGGATGGCGGCAAGGGGGCGGATGAGGAGGTGGTCCGTTGTCTGATTGTGGTGGTTAAAACTGTGAGGGGTTGAAAGCATAGCATAACAGGAAGAAGAAGAAAGATGATTGAAGGGGATGCGTGGCAATGAAAGGACAAAACACATGTATTCTGATGAGTCAAACATGTGTTGTCTGCTTTGTTACTGTTTACAAGGTTTGTTTTTTAATAAATAGATAATAGATAATTTCTAGTTAATGTTTACGATAGAGTTTTGTTACTATTTTGTGTTAATCTAAAAGACGTTTAGTAATTGATTCACTATCCTTTATGAATCGTTATAGTTTATTATTGTTAAATCACCAAAATGTTATTGTATACAGAGAAACTTCATTGTATTTGTACTAAAGCCTATGCAATTGATTGTTTTTTTTGTTTTTTTTTTCTTAATATGAAAAGTGTATAAATTATGTCTATATAATTTGTCAAGTGCTCAAGTGAAATTACAAACTTGTGTTTGATTGATTACACAATAATTCGTAAGTGATTGTGTCTCTTATTTTGTGTTTGTTTACTTCAAATCAACGTCTTTGGTTTTAGTTGTCATAATCAAATAAGCCGTACAATACCAACTAAATGCTTTTTATGGATACAATACCTTACTTACCTCAGCAATCTAGGTTAGGTAAGTTTTTGCATGATTTAACGACAATCATCACCCCCGGCTCAAAAAACCTTTTATGTCTATTTTTTATTACCATCTAAAAATGCAGATAGCATAAAGTAACATATTCAATGAAAAGAAAAAAAACTAATAATATCAATCCTCAAAAGGCATTGATAAAACTAGAAATAAAAGTAATAGTAGTAGAAGAGCACATAAAAAGGATCACGAAACAATTAGAAAAAAATAAAGAATTGATACCAACTACGAAATGTAAACAAAAGGGCAAGAAAAGTAAGACACCAAGACAAAGCTAAGACAAATTTATACGTCTCCTTATGTATTTTTTATGTGAAAAAACTCCTTATTTAACACCTTTGTACCATACGCACAAATCAATCAATGTCCGCCGACGGGAAACACAAAGAAATTTAAGGCACCGGTCGGTGGACAAAAAAAAAGCGCTAGCGATAAGCACAAATCCACAAGCAGGAAACACAAATGCGATTTGTTGCCACGTGGATTGCGATTTCACTCAAAGAACTTTTTCGCAAGGTAATTTGCGCACAAAGAATGCAACGCAACTAAGGTGTCCGTCCACATGAAGTGTGATTTCACACCGATTTCAACGTGTGCAATACGTTTGACACAAAAATATATTTTTATTTTGGTATGTTCATTGAAGTACTTTTTTAATATATATTCATTTTGGGGATTTATCCTTTGATTATATATGTATATATATAATTTTTCTTTAAGCATATAACCCAACACACACTTCACTTCCGAACTCTTTTGATGTTTTCTGCTCGTCTTTCTCGCAAAATCAACCCACTTACACACACTCATCTCTTTCTACCCTTAATTCTAACATCCCAATCTACCCAACATGGTCTTTCATCTCCCTATCACACTCATTCAAGCCCCATTTTCATTCAGGCATTACATCAAACACTTGGCATGCATCCACCAAAACAAGATCACCAACATTTTCCCCAATTCAATCCACCCCATGTACAAAAGCTCTACAAAACCCTAACCTTAACAGACCCCACTAATCAAAATCCAAACTTGGAGGCAATTAAATTAGTCAAACTATTACGCAGTGAGTTTGACTCTGAAGGGTGTGAGTCAACGGAGTTTCTTGATGGGTCTGGGGTCAAACCCAGTGAAGATTTGATTAATTCAGTGATATGGGGTTTGAGGGATGATTGGAAGTTAGCATTTTTTGTGTTTAAATGGGGTCAGAAGTGGAGATGTTGTGGTGAAAAAGGTTGGAGCTTGATGATATTTGTGTTGGGGAATCATAAGAAGTTTAATAATGCTTGGTGTTTGATTAGAGATTTGTATCAATCTTGTATGGATACTCAACAACCAATGCTCATCTTGATTGACAGGTGATGTTTTGACTTTTGAATATTTGACATCCTATAGGTATTAGGTCCTCGTGAATCAAACGAACACGTTCATGTTCGTTCGTTTAACTTTAGTTTAACTTTGAGTTGAGAAAATGAACGTGTTTGTATTCGTTGATGATCGTTTGTTCAAACGAATATAATTGAACGTAGATGAATGAGCAATGCAAACATAATTTAGCGAACGCAAATTAAAAGCAAACGTGAACATCAATCTGTTTGGCCTAAAAGTTAATAAAACTAGACTAAATTGTAACGGTGATATTTTTTTTTCATTAAACTAGACTAAATTGTATTGGACCTAAAATTTAAGTATATTTATGTTCGGATGGATTTAAACAAACGTAAAATGACGAACAACAATGAACGTAAACGAAAATGAACAAATATAAATAAACGAATGTAAACGAGCATTCACAAACGAGACATGTGTTCATGTTTGTTCGTTTAACTAAAGGAACAAAAAATGTTGTTCTTGTTGTTTCGTTTATTAAATAAACGGACATAAATGAACTTCCCGCTGAGCTGTTCACGAACGGTTCACTGAACGTTCGGTTCGTTTACAGGTCTAGACATCCAATTTAGATATGTAGTTTACTGTAACAGTTGTGTATTTCTTAATAAATTTATTTGTATTTCAATAGATATGCAGCTGCAAATGAACCAACTGAAGCTATTCGAGCGTTCCAGCTAATGGAAAAGTTCAAACTAACTCCCGATCAAAAGGCATTCTATACGCTTCTCGATACCCTTTGTAACCATGGAAACGTCGAAGAGGCCGAAGAATTCATGTTTCAAAATGAAAAACTCTTTCCGCTTGAAACAGAGGGCTTCAACATTATTCTTAACGGCTGGTGTAACATATACGTCGACATCATCGAAGCCAAGAGGATTTGGAAAGAAATGGACAAAAACCGCGCTATCCCAGACGAAAACACGTACACCCACATGATTTCTTGCTTCTCAAAAGTCAATAACCTGTTTGACTCGGTTAGATTGTATGACGAAATGAAGAAAAAGGGGTGGAAACCAAACCGAACGGTGTATAATTCTTTAGTTTATGTTCTTGCGCACGAGAATTGCCATGAAGAAGCGCTTAAAATATTAGACAAAATGAAGGATACGGGTTTGATTCCCGATTCTAACGCGTTCAATTCTATAATACGTCCGTTATGTAAAGCAGGAAAAGTTGCGGATGCAAGACGTGTGTTATCAAGAATGTTGGAAGAAAACGTAGACCCTAGTATTGACACGTATCATGCATTTCTCGAAGGAAAAGACTTGACGTGTGAAGAAAGTTTCGAACTTTTAGAACGAATGAAGAAATCTGGAAATGGGCCGAACAGGGATACTTTTGTTATGATTCTTGGTAAGTTTTTACGGTTAAATGAGGTGGATAACGCGTTAAAAGTTTGGGTTAAAATGAAGGAGTATGAAGTTTCTTATGATTCTGCACATTTTGTGATGATGGTTGAAGGGTTAGTGAAGCATGGGTTAGTAACTAAGGCTAGGGAGTTATATGGTGAGATGATTTCCATTGGAGTTACGGTGGATCCGAAACTCGCGAAGTTGTGTAAAGATTTTTTGCAAGATGATGAACGTAGTAAGCGAATAAAGAAACCGGGAACGAGATATGCGAAGAAACGGTTTCGTGGTAAACGGTCGAAATCGTAGTTTCTGGTCTTATTTATAAAGAAATATAATGTATTGGAAAATCTTGTTTAGCAACTTTTAAGATGAGATGAAAGATCAAATTGGCTTTTTAACCCCTTAAAGGCTATATGTCCAGCACAAGCTGCGTTTTACCTTATCTCGTTGGCTGACGGAGAATGATGAAATACCGTGAGTATCCCGATAACGGGGTTCTCTCATGATTATTAAAAATAAATAACGAAAGAAATGAGATTGAAGAAAAGATCACAACCCAATATCAATCAATTCAAATAACAAGTTTGATACATGCATTTAGACATTTAGTTGATGAGTTTGGGCCTTTTGATAACTATATATTCTAAACCATAAAGCCCATATAGTAATCCAATTCTACTACCCACACAAGGGCCAAACAAGTCTTCTAAGGCAGAGTTGATTAGCAATGCAAACTTGTATAAGTGTACAAACCGGTTATTTTGTCTAGGGATGTTGGATTTAAATAAGTCAAATTTTCATCAATTGGCCAACAGGAGTTCTAACTTTTGATTTGTACCACACTATTTCTAACATTTAACTTATTGGCCGATCTCACTAAAAAACTAACCCAACACTAATCCAGTTTGCTGACATCGACTGCCACATTAGTTGCCACATCATCAAAAGACCATGTCAGATGCCACGTCAGCTGTCACGTCATTAAAAAAAGCCAAGTCGGGCGCCACCTCAGCTGCCATATCATCAAACAATTCCACGTCAGATGCCACATCAACAAAAACTAACTGGGATAAAGTTTAGTTAGTTTGAGAGTGCTATCGGCCAATAAGTTGAAAGTTGGGAGTGGTGTGGTATAAATCAAAAGTTGGAAGTGCTATCGGCTAATTGGTGAAAGTTTGAGTTATTTAAATCCAGTATCTCTTTTTTCTAACCGGTTTTGTCGGTTATTCTCTCATTTTTGCTTTAACCGGTTATTGCTTTAACCGGTTATTGCTTTAAGTGGTTATTACTTTAACCGGTTCGATTATTCACTTTAACCGGTTATTTTCGGTTAATTAACCAGTTATTTTCAAGAATTTTTTTTGGGTTTTTCCTGGTTAACCGGTACGTCGGTTAAAAATAATAGGTTATTTAAAAAAAAAATCCCTAACCGGTTACTAACCTTACGTTAAAAATAACCACTAATTGGCTACTCCTCAATCAGTTATTAACCGATAATGATTTCTGCTAATAACCGGTTACAATTATTTAACGGGTTATTAGGTCATGTGTAGTCAAAATGCCCCTGAAGGGGCGTTGTTTGACACGTGTCATGTCACGTCAGCAGGGGGCTTTATGGGGCGTTATATCAATAGAGCCGTAGTCAAAACGCCCATACCTCATCATTACCCAACAAATAAATAAACCCTTTAGTTATACATATAAATGTATGTATATATGTGTGTGAGTTGATGGAATTGGGCAACGCCGCCTTCATCAAAACGGGGGTTCAAAAATCATACCCCAAAGCGCTCGGCGTAGTGGTGTTGCCGGCACTTTGGGGCGTTTTCAACAACAATATTCAACACAAACCGCCCCACTACGGGTGACTTTAAAGACGTGGTCAAAAGGAGGGGTGGGTCCTATCCTACAGTTATTTATGCCAAACCATGAAGTGGGCCTGGGTTTGATTTTGAAGTTGAAATGAAAGATGACTAAACATAAATGTCAAAACATAAAAGTCCAAGATGCCAGAATAAAGACACCTACACATTGTGGTCTCGTGACGGTAATGGCAATCTTTGGGCTTTATGCAAATTGGTCACCTTGCTCATAAGTCATAAAGGCCGAAGGTCTCCATTTCTATATAAAAGTAGGTTTGAAAACAAAATGAATATATGTGGACCAAAGTACACTAGAATACAGTTGTGTTATAAAACCTAGAGGTGCTTTTCAAAAGTGATTATCGCGTTTTCAAATTTTGATTGGTTAATTTTCATTCGGATACAGTGTAATTGGTTCACTTTGTCTGATTATTTAAGAGACATTTTAGTAAGATTATGATACTAATGGTACCGATGTACAAACACATTGTGCCGCGAACTAGTTTGTGACATAATTAGGGTCCGAGTTCCACACTGGCTTACACTTACACCGATATGATCAGGGTTGTTCCAACATTTTTGGAGGCCCTAAGCGAACTACAAAGTCGGGGCCCGATAGAATTGGTATAAAGAAAATCAACAATTGAGATTTTTAGTGGCCCTAGGTCTTATCCTAGGTTGATAAGCTTAACGGACCGGCCTGGATATAATTTATCATCATTGTTAATTTTATAAAACCTCTTAGCATATATACTTTTAAAATCTCTTAACCCGATTTTTTAGTATATTAATTGCACAAATTCTTGAAATCGATGATGAATTTCGGCTACTAACTCACTCATGTAGAGGCTATGTTGCTAATATATTTGTTCATGTAGATTTCATGTAGATTCTTTTATTGATACCATGTATACTAATATACAGTGGTGAAGCTTGAGATTTATGACTGGGGAGTCGGAAGTCACCGGACCTAAAATTATACCTTAAAAATTATAAAACCGGGGGGTCGAAATACTTAAAAATTATATACAAAAACTACATGTCGGACACTACTGAGCGAAAAGTTCGAGGGGTCGGGCGCCCTCCAGCCCCCCACTAAGCTACGCCCCTGCTAATATATACCATCTTATACTATCAACAAAAATCCATGTAAACATTTTTGCATTTTTGAGATATTTTTTAATCAAATTTGAGCCCATGTAACATGCTATTATCTTAACCTTTTTGTAAGTACTTGCAAAGTTATGTAAAGATTCTTCGCAAGATGATAAATGTAAGCAAATAAATACTAGATAAAAATATGTTGAAGTTTTTGTTTTTGTTTTGTTTTTGTTTTTGTTTTCTAACATCACAATATTAGATAAGGTCTTGTTTGAAAACATATGTTTTTCCTAGTTTATGACCTTATTTTACAATGAAATATGATGGATTGAAAATCTTGTTTAGCAACTGTTTAAATGAGATGGAAGATGGAATCCAACCTTCACTAAGTTTCTGCCTTTTAACCACTTGAAGAACACATATCCACGTAAGTTGTGTTTTACATAATCCCATTGGTTGACACTTTAGAAGGTATAGTGAAATCCCCTGGGTTTTCTGCTAACACATTCTCACAATTACTAAAAATAAATAAATAAATGAGTCAATGAGACAGATGAGGAGATCACAACCCAATATGCATCCAATTCAGGTAACCATGTTTGATACATGTGGTTAGAGGTGCATATAACCTGGTTTTTTGAATATCTGGGTTCGGGTATATACCTGGGTAAGGGTATGACCGTGTATTGGTTTTCTGGGTATTGGCAAACCTGGGTCGGGTCGGGTATTGACTAGGAAAACCATACCTGGTGTCCGGATTCGGGTTTTCTATACCCGGGTATTAGAAAACCCTATATGGGTATGAAAAAACCCGGTGCGGGTATGCAAAAAACCCGATGTTGTGGCTTTTTTATTTCATATCTTTTTGTATTTTTATGTTTCCAACCCCGTTTTTGGTTTTATAAACTTTAACACTTATAATATAAAACTTCCAATATATTAGAAACTTAGAAATATTACAATATTACATATGATAAAATTGCATACATAATCGGATAGCAAAAATCCCTGTGCGAGTATTAAAAAAAACGGGTACGGGTATTGTAAAACCTGGGTACGGGTATTAACAAAACATGGGTATAGATAAAACCCAGGTATAAATTGGGTTGAAAAAAACCTGGGTTCGGGTTCTCACAACAAATACCATACTCGGACCCTACCCTACGAGTCGCGTAGGGTTCGGGTTTACAATACCCGGTTTTTATAAAACCCGGGTCCGGGTTTTTTGTGCACCTCATGTGGTCCATGTGGATAGTTCATAGTTGATGTGTTTGGGCCTTTCGACAACTACATTTGTAAAGCATAAAGCCCATAATAAACAAAACCGACTACCCACACAAAGCCCAAACAAGTCTTCTAAGGCAGAGTTGAATATCAAATAGCAAAGACATGGTCAAAGTCAAACAAGGGGTGGGCCTTATCTTACATTAGTTTATGCAAAACCTTGAGGTGGGTTTCATTTTGAAGTTGAAATGAAAGATGACCAAACATAAATGTCAAAAGTCCAAGATGCCAGAATAAATACACCTTACACATGACTAGAGATGGGTATAATCGGGTTTTATTATTACCCGGAACCGGTTCTAACCCGGAACCGGTTCTGCTTGGATGTCATTAGAACCGGGTATGGTGTGGAACCGGGTCCGGTTCCTACCCGGGTTCACACCCAAGAATATGGAACCGTGTAGAACCGGGTACGGGTATTATGGAACCGGGTATGGTGTGGAACCGGGTATGGTGCGGAACCGGTTCCTGATAGTGTTCAGAACCGGTTCCTGACAGTAAAAACCTGACTTTTACTGTTCAGAACCGGTTCCTGACAGTAAAAACCTGACTTTTACTGTTCAGAACCGGTTCCTGATAAAATGTTACCGGTGGAACCGGTTCCTGATTAAAAAATCGTTTTTTTATATAAACTCCTTCCTACTTACCGGTTCCTGATAAATGTTATCGTTGGTGTTTTAATAAAGTTTGTGTAATGTTTCTTTCTATTGTGTTTGTTATGTTTAATTTTTATTATTAGTAACATTGATAAATAAAAATAGTAACAATAATCGGTTAAAATTAAAAAACAAATTAATCGGTTACAATATATAAAAAAAATTAACCGGTTACAAAAAAAATAAAAAATTACTCAGAACCGGTTCTAGTAAGATTTTATTTCTTTGATCGTTTACTAGCGGCAGGTGCAACACTTTCCGATGAGTTTCTCTTAGGTGCGGGTACCTCGGTACAATCGTCGTCCGAATCGTTAGTCTCCACTTCTTCGTCCTCCTCTTCGTCAACAATTTTATGCTCTAACTCAACTTCATCTTCTAGACTAGTTTTATGTTGAACACGATCAACGGCATCCAAATGGTCCTTTAAGCATATTGCCATCTCTAGCGATTCCGGAGTTAGTCTTGTTTTTCTAATTGACAAAACCCTGCCACTAAGAGAAAACACACTTTCCGAAGCTACCGTGGAAGCTTGGACCGTTAGTATATCACGAGCCATGGTGGCTAGAATCGGGTATTCGGATTCTTTCGATTTCCACCATGCCAAAACATCAAATTTCCTATACTCCTCGGTGGTCATAGTAAGCGAATACTATTTTTTTTATATCTTCCAAGTTCACTTGTTGGTTCACTACCCCTTTGTTGTCTAGCGGTCTCGTCTCTAACGACATTCAACATGGTTATAAGTGGATCCCCGCTTGTTTCATCGTTAGAGGCCGTGGACCGAGACTCAAACAAATTTGTATGATTTTTTTCACCATATTTTTTTAAATAATGATCATAAAGTTTGGCCATACACTCATCGAATATTTTTTTTGTTTTTTGCTTTTAAAGTTGGATCCTCCTCATGCATATCCAACTTGTCATAAATTTCATCAATTAAAGCTTCAACACCCGGTACGTTTAAAGCTGGGTTTAAAACAGCGGCACATAGAAAAACGGGTGGTAATTCTAAAAAATATTTTTTAAATTTTTGAATCATTGGTCTCGTCATATTCCTTAACATGTCATTAGAATTTTCAAACTTTTTAAAATTAGTTGTTATCAAATACAGTTGGTCCACAACTTTAGAACTAGTAGGATAATAAACACCGGAAATCAAAGTCGTTGTAGTTTTAAAAACTTGTAAAAAAGTACTTAGGTTATTAATATTTTCCCAAGCCGTGTCGGGAAAGGGGACGACAAGGTACTCATCACTTAAAGTTGTATGAAAAGATTTTAAAGTGCCAATTTGCTTTATAGCCATTTCAAACATATGACAAGTTGAATTCCAACGAGTCGGTATATCCCAATTCGGTCCAATAATTTTTTGGTTGACATCTTTACAAAGTTTTTTATATTCTTGATATCTTTCTTTTCCACTTTTGAAAACATCTTGGAGCATAGCTCTAAATGCTATAATAAAATCCGATACAAATTGTCTTTTAAACCGGTTTGCACTACTAAGTTAATAATATGTACAACACATCGTGTGTGAAAAAAAACACCATCAAGTATTGGTTTGTACTTCAACTTTAATTTTTCAGTCGCCGTTGTGTTGTTTGAAGCGTTATCAAAGGATATTGAAAAAATTTTATCTTCTAAACCATATTTAATTATTGTGCCATTTATAATTTTATAAATATTTTCTCCCGTATGAGGAGAAGGAAACTCGTCAAACGCAATCGTACGCTTCATCATTTGCCATGTATCGGGATCAACCCAATGAGCGGTGACACATATGTACGATTCCTGTAAACCATGTGGAGCCGACCACACATCACTAGTTAGGTTTACACTAGTTTTTAAATTCTTAAAAAAACAATTAAATATTTTTTTGCATTTTCCCATAAACTTAAACAAAGACGTTTTAAAGTGCGACGACTTACATGTTTATAGCGAGGTTGTAGCGTCTCCCGAATAAGATTTGTAAGATCGGGGTCGTCGAAGTGTCCAAACGGCAACGCTTTTTGTATCACCAACTTCGCCATCCGATTGCGAGCTAATTTTTGCTCATAACGAAAAATGGTACCATCTTTGGATAGTGGAACTTGACCGGATGTCATTTCCTTTAAAACTTTGCAATACTTATTAATATGCTTCGTTAACGTTGAGTTTGATTCCTTGGCTAATAACGATCCACAATGTTTACATTGAGCTTTTTGCGAGCCGTCACTCATCTCGACCAACTCCCAATTGCTCCAAACTTCCTTACTGCGATTATGAGACAATGTTCCAACCACATATGGAACCGATTGATCTTGAGGAACATTGTTAACGGATTGGGAATTTGCGTTTTTTGAACTCTTTGAGGCCATTTGTTGATTAGAATGTGAAAAAGAACAAGAAAGAAATGTAACAAGAAGAATAGATATGAGAAATTGTGTGCTAAACAATAGATTTCTAAACAATATATATAGAATCGGTTCCAACGGTCAGAAACCGGTTCCAACGGTAACATTTTTAACGGCTATAACCGGTTCCAACGGTAATATTATAACGGTCAGGAACCGGTTCCACGTAGGAACCGGGTACGGTTAGGAACCGGTTACTACCCGATTCAAATGGTAAAATTGTGGAACCGGGTTGGAACCAACGGGTATTTTGAACCCGGAACCGGTTCTACTTAATGTCGGGTAGGAACTGGAACCGGTTCCAGTTCGGTTCTACCGGTTCGGGTTCAGAACCGGTTTTTATGCCCATCTCTACACATGACGGTAGTGGAGGTCTTTGGGCTTTATGTATGGTGGTCTTCTTGGTTTGTCAGCTCCCAAAGGCTTAAAGTCTTCTAATTCTATAAAAGTAAGTTTGAAAACAAGATGAATTTGAAGTAGTCTCCCCTATGTGGGGCTAAAGTTACAATGGAATCCAATTGTGTTTTCAAATCTTGATTAGTCGGTTTTCGTTCTGTATGGTGAGAGTGACTATGATTATTTAAGTGTCGTTTTAAGTAAGAGTGTGCAATGGTACCAATTTATAATATTAGACCATACAAAATAAGAGTATCATCAAGCGTACGTGGTATCGGTATAATGTAGTACCGATGTCAAACTATGTGCTAGTGATTTAGTTCCAAATTTCCATCACACAAAAACGTTTAGTAAAAACAAAAGGGGGAAAACAGGTTTGTAACTTGTAAGTATCATGCGAATACTTGATGGGTCTGGCTCCGAAGGCACCTTGTTGAGAAATAGGTTTTGGATATAACTAGACCATGCATAATAAGAAACCCAAAAACATTCAAAAATATGCCTAGTCAGTTAACACATTAGAAAAACAGTCATTCTGCAAAAACAACAAACACTCACTCTTTAAAAAAACCTAAAAACATGTGAAACCATCACCATCTTTATAATTTTTAACCACTCATTTTCACCCCTCATTCTCTCTCTATATATTATATTATATGTATTAAAAGTACACAAGGGAACACCACTTAGTTTTGAAGTTTTTTTTTTGGGAAAACTAACGTAAAAACATATCTTAAAAATGAGTCCAACAATAAGAAAAACATGATGATGTCACAAGAATGCCCAAAAGCGTCCCTAAAAAAACGTCTATTGCTTTTTTACGGGTCCAGGTACCACACTGGCTAATAGTCTAATACCGACACCAATATTCTTTATCAAGATTAATATTATTAAAACTTCATATACTTCTTTTCTTATTCATTTTGTGCTAAGATTCAATCAATGAGACTTGACCACTTCAAAATTACCCACAACTACCCTTAACTATCATAATTAGTGGCGCCACTCCTTTCAAGTACCCTAAAACCTTTTTTCTTTCTTTTTTTAGAACAAAAATTACCCTCAATGGCTGAATTCTAAAATCCTTCAATCTATGAGTGATACCCGATTCCACTACTTGTACGCCCAACTGATAGGCTAACAACGATGCTACCGGAGATGCACTGCTACTCGAACTTGGTACTCTAATGATTATGGGTGTTCAAAACCGGATATCCGAAATTTTTAGATACCTGGTTTCACTATCTGAAATTTTGGATATCCAATCGGATAATGAATCAGATATCCGAATATTCAATTTTTATATTATTTTTTAATATTTGGAACCGAATATTTCAGATAGTTTCGGATATACGAATATAAATTTTCAAATATATTTTGAATATTTTGGATATTTTCAAATATTTCGAATATCCGATAAAAAAGATAATTTTTTTAAAATCACTATCTAAATCCGAAAATTCTCGGATTATTCGGATTGGTTTTTAGATACAGGTATTTTTAAACACCCCTAACTATGCCCCATCCAACCTTATAGTCGAAGTGTTTATGAACTATGTGGTATCCAAACAATCCAACGCGTGGGTGTTTGAATTATTGTTGTGTAGCAAAATAATAAATAAATAAAACATTAACTGTAGTTGATAAGAAAGTATGAAGTGTCAAGTGTGAAGGCAGCCAATAGTTGATGGGTCTTGTTGTAGGCGGACGAAAGTAGACGGGTCTCTAAATGACCCCACCTTCTAGAATTTGTCTCTCACCTTTCAATTTTATAATTGCTAATTTGTCACTCAAAACTTGTTTTTAAAGATATTCACCCACTTATTCTTTAAGTTTGTCATTTTTTTCTTTAGAAATCTTGACCTTAACCATATGTGACATACCGGTTATATAAAATACTTGACGTGAATTTCAAGTTGGATAAACTCCATGACTTTTTAGTAGTTGACTGGACCATATATAAACGTATAGTATACGTTATAATTTAGTTTTTAATTTTTTTTTGTTAAGATTGAAACAACATTGTAAATTGTGTGGTTTATAGAGACTTAGAGGCTGTTTGGCAACTTCTAAATACTTCAGTGTTGAACCGGTAAGACGTCTGAACTATTAAGTGTTGAAGCAGTAAGAGGGCTAAACCATTAAGAGCCAGTATAATGTTTAACCGTTTAAAAGCAAATGTCTAACCAATTAAGATTAGAGGTTTTAACCATTCAAACTCAGTATAATGCTTAACCATTCAGAGGCAAATGTCTGAACCATTCAGACATCTGTTCGTGAAACAAACAATCTGAACCATTAAGTGTTGAACCAGTAAGAGGTCTGAACCATTGTGCTGAACTAGTAAGAGGTCTGAACAATTAAAAGACTCATTAAGAACTAAACAAACAACCCCTTAGAGATGTGAGATTTAGTTCTTTTTTTATTGATTAGAGACTCAGAGTATTCATATTTGATCCGCTATATTTATGTGAGTGAGTTTGAGTGAAAGTGAGAGAAATGTTACGGTTAATCAGTAAATTTTGAGAAAATATTGTTCATTCTTTATAAGTTTTTAATATATTTGAAAGTTGTGAGTGAATAAGACAGAAAAAGTAACAATACAACTTTACAAATTAGTATTTAATTGAAAAGGAAAGAATTTTTTTTAATTAAATAAATAATATTATTTTAAATTCAGAAAACTTGCCAAGTTACATCAAAACAGAAGGTAGCCGGGCAACAAGCTGCGCCGCCAATCCTTTCTGAATTGCAAACCCTAACCTTCCAAATACAAACCCTTGCTCCCTTGGGGTTGAACAATTGCTGTAGACGACCCGTTGAACCCTCGTCAAGAAGTGGATAGCTTCTAGCGCTAGGGAGCCAAAAGTATCAAAGGCAAAAGGGACAAAGACATGCTGGTTCTTTGCGCAAGCTTTAGCGTGCTTATCCACTTTCTTTGATTCTGCCTTTCTTGCCGCTTGTCCAGCTACAAACCCGTTTTTCCTTAAACCAACCAAAGGGGAAACCCCCGTGAGGTCTACACAAGCATGTTTCCCCCCAGCCCAGCCAAAGACGAGCAGATCCACTGGTCGCAGAGTAGATCTCCCTTCCATAGGGTCCGTGAGGAAATTCACAGGGGCCTCTTTCTTAGCCGAAATCTCAGCTTTTCTTAAGATGTCCCACAAAGCATCACGCACCCAGTCGTGCCGATATTTGAACCCAGGGAGCTCTTTACAGTGAACTGCATTCTCCCCGTATTTATCCATACAAGCTTTACGACATATCGGGCAAGTTTTATCTTCCGGATACATAGGGATCATCAACCGGTATTTGAGAATGGCTCTATATTCTACTGCAGACATACATTGTCCCAACCCCTCAATTGGTATAACGGTCAAAAATTTCTGAGCATGGGGACCTTTCAGGCACTCAAACACCGCCTTCTGGCGGGATGACAAATTAAAAGCTTCTCCCAGGCTTTGAGCGATTTTGCTAAACAGAGCATTCACCAAAGTTTTTTGTGGCTTCGAGGGGGCGGTGTCCTTATTAGAAAAACCGCCAATATCCAAGTCTGGGAGAGAGACATTTAAGCATTCAAGCGCCTGCTGATAGTCTGGGTCAAGCCCAACGACCTCACAGTTTCGAAGGATATAATCCTATAGTTCCCAAGACTGAGCTCTAGACGCCACAAAGGCATAAGCCCTAACATCTCGAGCTGAGAAGAGGCCCAAACCACCTAGACGCATTGGCAAAGATGCCAGATGCCACTGGAGGTCACCAAAGAAGGGGCCGCCACCCACTACTATATCTTCTATAGCCTCTCTAAGGCCATCATCAAACCGAGATACCGCATCCTCCATAAAATGCGGTTGACAAGTCCGCAACCCAAAAAATTAACTTAGCGACCCCCATGCACGACCTTAGCAGAAGGAGTTCACATTGGGGATCTCTCAGGCAGGGTAAGAGTTTCATGAGGTCAACCGCCCCGCGGCTCGCCGCCCTGCCAACTCCTCAATAAAGCTAGGATCCTGACTAACAGCTCCACCAAGGAGCTTAATCCCCTCTCTGGTCTACTGATCCCTCTCGGGAAAAGCCCATCTTGAACTTTCCACCCGTAGCATGTCGGCCAAAAAACCTATGTTTTCTTAATGTTGAGATAAAGCCCCAGAGATGGCCTGTCCTCGTTGATGATGTCTAAGGCCTTAGCAACCTTAGAGGCGTTGCCGATAATCGTCCCATCATCCAAGTACCAAGCATGAAACGAGAGTTTACAGCGGTCCTGAACCCGGAGAATAAGGGGATGTAAGGCAAGGGCAAAGAGAAGGGGCCCCAAGGGATCTCCTTGTTGAACTCCGGTAGTGTAACATTTGTGTGAAACGGGTTTCAAAAACCTGCACCGTTTATTAATCAAGTATTCGGTTAAATGTTTTGTTAGGTATTTTGTTAGTATTAATTATTTTATTTTTGTCATAATTAATGTTAGAAAATTTAAAAATCAGAATTTATAAATAATAATAATAAGTAATTAGAAATAACATATAAACAAAAGAAAATAATATATATAAATAATAAAATGAAGAAAAGGGACAAACCGGGATCGAACCCGGGTTCACCCACTTGGGCACACACTGAAACACCGCTAGACTACACACATTGTTTATGAGGTTTTGGAATCTAATAGCATATATAGGGTACTGTATGGGTCACCTGCGAGATTTAGAACATCAAAACAGTAACCGTTCTATGATTTAGCGATTGAACATTTTCTTTCCGTTTCAATCCTTCAAATAATCGAGCATATCCGTTAACCAACGTCAAAACCTCAATCAAAATCAATCATGATCCAACCGTTATGCTAATCATTGATCCAAATAACCGTTTCAAAATTTAAAACAAATCTCAACCTTTGAAGCCTATAAATACCCTATGTTAGATACATCCAAACTCGTCCATTCATTTAGAATTTCACTCGAAATCCCCTGCTCAAACATTCTGCTCTGCCGGGAACCCAGTTGTTTGGTCGCCGGAATTACTCACCGGAAAAATCGAAGTTGTCGTCGTTGGTAATCACCTTTTACTTCTTGTTTTATAAGCTATATATTCATGTGTCAATCATAAAAGAGGATAGTTGTTAAACATATTTTCAATTCGGATGAATGTTCTGGGTTTGATCAGAATATTGAAGAAGATGAACTCTAGGAAGTGGTTAAGTATATTTAAAATTCTAGTATAACCGGGTTAGACACCCAGCCCAACTGGTTGGGCTGGGTGCACAACAACACCGAGATACCGGGTTCGAGACTTTGTAAGCACGCCGGTTCAATTAATTTAAAATCTTTTTAAATTAAGTAAATTCTGGATTAATCTAACAAGTATTTAAGTATAATAAAAATCAAGGTATTAACGGGTTAGACACGTAGCTCAGTTGGAAGAGCTGCGTGCACGCAACCGAGAGGACACGGGTTCGAGTCTCATCACACGCATCCAAAAATCATATGTTGAACCGGTCAGGTTCTGACCGCCTGACAAGTTTTTTTTATTATTTTATTTTATTTATTCATATTATTTTTGTATTATATTTTAGTTAAAAATCAATTAAAAATACTTAAAAATACATTTTGAAGGTTTTAAAATCTCAATATCAACCACAAAAATAATCTAAAAATCTAACAAAAAGTATTAAATCAAAATATTAATTTTTATACATTTATCGAATTATTGCCTTATTATTTAGGTTAGCATTCTTCGTCGGTTAAATCCTCAATTCGTGCGCACTCTTCTTCAATCAAGAAAACGCACCCACTGTGAGTGAATTCTTACAAACTTCCCCTTTTTATTCATGTTTTGGGGTGTATCATGTGTCATTTATACATTTCTTTTATTCAAACCTTTGTGCTATTACCATTATATGAACTATCGTGTGATGTAAATGTTGTTTGTTGTATTGCGAGTTTACATTTTTGTCAAGTTGCGTGCAAATCATTCATTAGGCCCATCAATTCCTCGTTGGAGACGAGTTGAGCATCAGGTGCCTTATTAGATCGACTCCGTTTGATTGAGCCTTGATCTCATTGTTCATCATTTGGTATGTGTGTGTGCATTAATTGATATTATGTGTTTTGTGGTTTAATTTACATATATGTGTACTCATATTTGGTTATGCACATTTTTATTCAAATAATCAATATAACTAATTCTTTCAAACATTTAAATAAGATTCACTCGCCAACTTTTGTTGACCCAAAACCCTATTTTTACACATGATACAGGTGGACAGGTTGAAGCAAGGAACACATAGGAAATTGCCTTAGAAGAAAAATAAAGAAGTCATGAAAAAATGTATTTGAACATGTTGTGCTTGTATGATTATTGTAATTTCTTTTTTAAAAAGAAATAATAAATATGAAACTTTATAGTAAATGTCATGAGCTTTGATAAAAACCCAATCATGCCCCGACTATCATTTCCGTTGCGGTTCAGGGTGTAACAGATTGGTATCAGAGCTTTTGACTATAGGGATATAGGATAGGTTATTAGACCCTTAGAGCCTATACTATAGTTGATTAGATTTTAATTGATTATGTGGTTACATGCAAAATCATGATGTTTATTTGTTTCGTATTTATTACACACACAAATGCATGCAAACACTTCCACTATCATTTTGTGTGATACTTAATGAGTTATACTTGTTGTCAAACATAACATGCTTACATATACATTCATCAAGCATATTTCAATTTTCACATATTCAAATCATCCTCATATTTTCTTTATTCAAGATTTTGTGGTATTTTCGTTTTTCAATCTCCTCAAAGTAAGTTCTACGCCGGGCATGTAGTAACTGGAAGAGTACGAGTACCGGTAGTCGAAACGTCCTGTCTAGGTTGGCAATCGTATAAATCCAATATAATAGACTAGTTTGCCTACCTGGGGACCAACAATGAGAGTACGAAGGACCTATTAGGCCAAAGCATGCCACACCAAACGTCGCATGAACTAACCCCACTTTGAGTCGTCATTGTGTCTATACCAGGACACCCTCCGACCCTATACTTTGCAGTCATGTTTTACGATTTTCTTTCGGGTTGCGCAAGTGTTAACAGGCCAACACCAATGTGAACCTTACCAGAGCCCAGTAGTCATGGGGGCCCACATGACTACCAAGGCCAAGTAAGTGGACATATGGGAGCCCCAAACATGAGCAAAGCCCAAGACATCCTATGGATGTAGCAATTATTTTCTTCATTTGTTTTGTGAATGTTCATTTCTAAATACGACACATGACACCTAAATCGTCAAACTCATACTCTCGATACGTATTCCTTGTAGATGTCTTCTAGCCACTCTCGTAGAGGTAGGAGATCAGGAAAATTCCGCGAGCACATGGCTGCCCAAATCGCTCAACAAATGGCCGCCGTAATACCCAACATCGTAGTTCAAGTCCAACAAGCCCTTGTCGCCAATCCTATCACCCCAACCAATCTAGAAGGACAAAATGTCGCCAACCCTCCTCTCAACACCACTAAATGCACCTTCAAGCATTTCAAATCCTGCGATCCTCCAAAATACGAAGGGACTGAAGGTTTCACCACTCTCCTCCATTGGTTTGAGGAGATGGAAAACACTTTTCTCAATTGCGACTGCCCCGATGATCGCAAGGTGCGATATGCTACCGGTCGTTTGTTCGGAGTAGCACTTACATGGTGGAATACAGAGAAGGGCAAGCGAGGTGCTGAGGATGCTATGACTTTGACTTGGGAAGAGTTGAGGGAGATCATGACAAGACGTTTCTGTCCAAGAAGCGAAATCAAGAAATTAGAGGATGAGTTCTACTCTTTGAAGCAAAAGTAGGGCGACCACACCACATACAACAAGAGATTCCTTGAGTTGAATCAGATGGTCCCCAACTTGTTCACTCCCCTCTACCGTTTGATCGAGCACTACATTCGAGGTCTTCCTTAAAAAATTCAAGACCCTGTAATAAGTACCACACCTGCAACTTTGGAAGCAGCAATGGAGTTAGCTACAGAGCTCACCGAAAACCACATACGGAATGAAGACTTCAAGGAGGAGAAGAAGAAGGATAAAGCATTAACCGAAACCTCAAACTCAACCCAGACCGAATCCTCTTCTCAACCCACTTCTAAGAGAAAATGAGATGGGCAAAATTTCGCTGTCACCCAAGGCAATCAAACAGCTCCACAAGCCGTACCCCTCCAAGCTATCCCAATCACTCAAGTAGCACCCAACTCTACTTACCCAAATAAGAAACCTTACATTGGACCTCACCCTCAATGCAACACCTGTTTTTATCACCATCCATCTACCATACCTTGTCGACTGTGTGCTAATTGTGGGCCTTATGGTCATTTGAGCAAAACTTGTCGTACCCCTCAAAACTAAGCTTCACCCCCTACCCAAAACATGATCCAATCATATCAACAACCTCAATACCCCATGGTTCCACATGTTCGTGCTTGCTTTAATTGTGGGGACCCTACCCATTTTAGAAACACGTGCCCTCGATTGGTTAACATCATAAACGCCCAAGCTCAAGAAAACCCAGCACTCCCACCAGCAAGAGGAAGAGCTTACAACATCAACGCCAATCCTGTTGAAGATAATAACGGCCCAAACGAACAACCCAACTAGTCTTCCCTCACCAAGAGTCAAGACTCAACTCCAACCGTCTAGTTCTTAATGTTTTCTCAATCTTACGTATCCCTGTTATAAATTGGGAATTTATGTATCCAAGAATTTTAATGCAAATTGATATTACAGTTTTGTTTTATATCTTTACTCATTGATTTAACTTTCATATCATCATACATCACGACGTATCTCGATCTCATCATTTAAAGAAGTTGGGTTGTGTCTCACTTTTACATAGGCTGACCCCTTTATCATAACAAACGAGAGAGGTACTGTCGTCATTCAGTAATGTATTCTTTCAGATTTGAGACTCAAGCTTTGGCTGTTGTGTTTGTTTATGGTTTGTAGATTTTAGAATCACATTGAACTAATCATAACTTACTGACAAAGCCAATGAAAATTTGTCAACAATATGGTGGATACGCCGCTGGTACTTCCTATATATAAGTATTCTTGTCAAAGGATCAAAAGCATTTTCAGGCGGTTATGAGAAGTTCCGTGTAGGTTTTAAATATCGTCATGGTTGAAGTTTTTGTTTTGTGATATAACCTTATCTTTTCAATGCATTAAATCTCTCTAAACTCTTATGCATGAGATCATACCCAGTCAATCAACTCTGTTTATCAATATTTCACATCTTTATACGTTAGGCATCAAAAAGCGATTCCTGTAGCAGGGTATTCAACCCTTACTAGGAACGTTACCGCCTCAATTAGAATTCAAAATTTCACACTCCTCTGGTTATGTAATCGTCAAATCCAAGCATCACACATCCGGTTTCTGTTAAAAGATATTCAAACTTTTGTCAGAGTCAAAACGAGAACCGGAGTTTACTTGGGAACGTGAAGACTTAATGCGCAAGTAATACCCGCATCTTTTCCGTGTTACGGCTACTACTTAAATTTCGGGACGAAATTTCTAAAAGTAGGGGATATTGTAACATTTGTGTGAAACGGGTTTCAAAAACCTGCACCGTTTATTACTCAAGTATTCGGTTAAATGTTTTGTTATGTATTTTGTTAGTATAAATTATTTTATTTTTGTCATAATTAATGTTAGAAAATTTAAAAATCAGAATTTATAAATAATAATAATAAGTAATTAGAAATAACATATAAAACAAAAGAAAATAATATATATAAATAATAAAATGAAGAAAAGGGACAAACCGGGATTGAACCCGGGTTCCCCTACTTGGGCACACACTGAAACACCGCTAGACTACACACATTGTTTGTGAGGTTTTGGAATCTAATAGCATATATAGTGTACTGTATGGGTCACCTGCGAGATTTAGAACATCAAAACAGTAACCGTCCTATGATTTAGCGATTGAACATTTTCTTTCCATTTCAATTCTTCAAATAATCGAGCATATCCGTTAACCAACGTCAAAACCTCAATCAAAATCAATCAGATCCAACCGTTATGCTAATCATTGATCCAAATAACCGTTTCAAAATTTAAAACAAATCTCAACCTTTGAAGCTGATAAATACCCTATGTTAGATACATCCAAACTCGTCCATTCATTCAGAATTTCACTCGAAATCCCCTGCTCAAACATTCTGCTCTGCCGGGAACCCAGTTGTTTGGTCGCCGGAATTACTCACCGGAAAAATCGAAGTTGTCGTCGTTGGTAATCACCTTTTACTTCTTGTTTTATAAGCTATATATTCATGTGTCAATCATAAAACAGGATAGTTGTTAAACATATTTTCAATTCGGATGAATGTTCTGGGTTTGATCAGAATATTGAAGAAGATGAACTCTAAGAAGTGGTTAAGTATATTTAAAATTCTAGTATAACCGGGTTAGAGACCCAGCCCAACTGGTTGGGCTGGGTGCACAACAACACCAAGATACCGGGTTCGAGACTTTGTAAGCACGCCGGTTCAATTAATTTAAAATCTTTTTAAATTAAGTAAATTCTGATTAATCTAACAAGTATTTAAGTATAATAAAAATCAAGATATTAACGGGTTAGACACGTAGCTCAGTTGGAAGAGCTGCGTGCACGCAACCGAGAGGTCACGGGTTCGAGTCATCACACGCATCCAAAAATCATATGTTGAACCGGTCAGGTTCTGACCGCCTGACAAGTTTTTTTTATTATTTTATTTTATTTATTCATATTATTTTTGTATTATATTTTAGTTAAAAATCAATTAAAAATACTTAAAAATACATTTTGAAGGTTTTAAAATCTCAATATCAACCACAAAAATAATCTAAAAATCTAACAAAAAGTATTAAATCAAAATATTAATTTTTATATATTTATCGAATTATTGCCTTATTATTTAGGTTAGCCTCTTCGTCGGTTAAATCCTCAATTCGTGCGCACTCTTCTTCGATCAAGAAAACGCACCCACTGTGAGTGAATTCTTACAAACTTCCCCTTTTTATTCATGTTTTGGGGTGTATCATGTGTCATTTATACATTTCATTTATTCAAACCTTTGTGCTATTACCATTATATGAACTATCGTGTGATGTAAATGTTGTTTGTTGTATTGCGAGTTTACATTTTTGTCAAGTTGCGTGCAAATCATTCATTTGGCCCATCAGTTCCTCGTTGGAGATGAGTTGAGCATCAGGTGCCTCATTAGATCGGCTCCGTTTGATTGAGCCTTGATCTCATTGTTCATCATTTGGTATGTGTGTGTGCATTAATTGATATTATGTGTTTTGTGGTTTAATTTACATATACGTGTACTCATATTTGGTTATGCACATTTTTATTCAAATAATCAATATAACTAATTCTTTCAAATATTTAAATAAGATTCACTCGCCAACTTTTGTTGACCCAAAACCCTATTTTTACACATGATACAGGTGGACAGGTTGAAGCAAGGAACACATAGGAAATTGCCTTAGAAGAAAAATAAAGAAGTCATGAAAAAATGTATTTGAACATGTTGTGCTTGTATGTTTATTGTAATTTCTTCTTTAAAAAGAAATAATAAATATGAAACTTTATAGTAAATGTCATGAGCTTTGATAAAAACCCAATCATGCCACGACTATCATTTCTGCTGCGGGTCAGGGTGTGACAGGTAGTAGCCCCAATACACTCATCACCAACATACTACCTAGCAGGCTGGGCGTAAAGAAATTGGACCCACCGATAGATTGACGGGCAATGCTGATGAACCTCGTGCAGAAAAGTTGTGCGGTCGACCGTGTTGAAAGCATTGGAGAAATCTAGAGTAAGCAAGGCTAAGGAACCATCTGCATGAAATGAGTTGAGAAACCTGTTTGCACTGTGAAGCACCGCCTCTGCCCCATTTGGCACCCCCACCCCAAATTGATAGTCACCCAAATACTGGGTCATTTCTTTCCTGACCTTCTTCATCGCCACCTTTGAAATCAACCTTCGCCAAATACCTCCCACAACAATAGGTCGAATTCCTTTATGAATCATTTTTAATATAATTATTGAGTTGGATATGAAGAATCATTTATGAATCATTATTTTTATGTGCGTGAGTTTTATATATTTTAAAAAGTGGTTATGAGTGAAGAAAAAAGAAAATATTACTGTCCAATTGTATATTTTGGAGGACACTTTTCAGCCCTATAAGGTCACGGCCTTTAGCAACATATTATTTTAATACATTTAACGATGTATACATAATATGATATATATAATAGGCGAGGTTCGGCTACAAAGTCCATTTTTCCTACAAAGTGTACAAAGTTATAAAAGACCACAATTTCAGGCATAAAACACACTCAAAACCTATAAATAATATAGTGATGATCACTAAAACACAATATCCAAACCCTAACAATCTATAAAAACTTCAAAAACACCATCGTAATACTATGAATATAAAACACAACATGATAATCAACATAAAATACGCTAATATTAGTAATTCGATAATGAAAACCTTATCATCGAAAACACAACACAAAACCTACAAATATGGCGTTTTAATAATCTTTACTTTATTATTTTTGGGTTTTGAGTGTGTTTTATGGTTAACATAAAGTCTTTTATGTCTTTTTACACTTTGTAGGAAAAATGGACTTTGTAGCCAACTCCCACCCTATATATAATTATCCGGTGGTTAAAATAAAATGTTAAATAACTAAATAATACTACGATTTCATGGAAGATAATTACGTGTGCGCAAGTGCGGATCTGCGTGCGTGCGCACACACACAGTTTTATATATATATATATATATATATATATATATAATATATATATATATATTAAATGAGCCAAATGAAACCATTTAAATTGTCATGATTCGAGTTCGAGCTTTAGAGGAAGCTTGAAACTAAGCAAACATGAACTCTTTTACATTAAATGAGTTAAATTCTTGTTTAGATAGGCTTTAGTTCAACTCGTTTTGTTTAAATCCGTGTTTATAATCCAAGTAATGCACTTCACTTAATTGTTTGACACAAACATCTTAATTTCTTAGAAGCCGATACTTCCATTTGAAGGAAAAGAAGATGATGCTAGTGGGTAGTGAGTGAAGATGACCTATCGATTGGGTGAACTCAAAAGTCATGCTTTCATTCAATCATATATTATTGAATGAATACGAGTAGGTGGGTGGACTTGATCAACTTTCAACTATTCACGAGGTTGAGCCTGGATTTGACTTGTGAGGTTTATATGAATTTAAAGTTATTCACGTAGAAAGTTTTTCACTTATTTTTTACTGCCTACAAATCATTCAAATAGGTTACTCACGAAGTTCATCACATCAAAATTCACTTGTCTCCGAACCGTGGGAAACTCTCACTTAGAGCCGAAGCGCGTGAACACTCGCCCCGAGGCACGATAGTGCGGTGAGGTAAAACCCGCTCAGCTCAAAGATCGAACTAGTGATCACCACCTACTCCCCAAGTCTCCTATCATCACCTGGTGCCGTTGAAACTAAATGATGGGAGTAGGAATCGAACCTGGGTTACTTGGAACACCATGTCTCTCCCATACCACTCTACCACCAGCTCATTGGCATGAACGTTTTGCACTATGATATATATCTTAATATATAATTTCGTATAAAGATAAATGAATTATAATGTAAAATTAGATACTAAACAAAGATATATAACCCATTTTAAATAAATCATTAGACTTATAAAAGAACAAACCATAATTCTTGCTTCCTGTAAAAAAATGCTCTATTTGGAGTTTATAAAGTTTGATTGAGCCCGAATTATATTATCAACCGAACTCAAAATCTCAAAATCTCTTAAGCTTATATATAGAGCACGATTATTTATCGCTTTTGTGGCCACCTCTTGAGGATTACGTTTTTTTCTTCTACCTTCTTCACCAATATACATACAAATGTTGTTTTCTTCTTCTCTATGTTTCTTTCTTTACTAATGCATTATTTAACGCTATTGTTTTCTTCTCTCTATTTCTTTCTTTCTATGCATTACTTACTAAATGTGAAACTTGTGATTTGACGAGTTATATCAGGGAAGTATTAGACTCATTACTATAACATCAAATAAGTATTAGACTCATTACTATAACATTACATATTTTGACGACTCATCAGTTTACAACCCTATAGTTAAACTCTTTTGACACTTATGGCACTTTAAGAAACCTTTGGAAACGTTATTGTTTTCTTCTTCTCTCTATTTCTTTCTTTACTAATGCATTTCTTATTATAAATGTGAAACATGTGATTTGACGGGTTATATTAGGGAAGTATTAGACTCAACACTATAACATCACATAGTCATCATTTTACAATCATGTGGTTAGACCCTCCTGACACTTTTCGCCACTTTAAGAAACCTTTGGACATCTACATCCACAACGTTTCGAACTTTCTATAGTTTACATCCTTCTGTTAGTTGACCATCAAGTTAACCATTTAAAATAAGGTGAAATGATGTTATTTCCCCTAATTATTATTGTTATTAAATAACCCATCCCATTCGTTCATCTTCATAATTCCTCACCCTCATCCGACACCATCACTACCTCTATGTTTCATCTTCTCTGTTCGGAACCACCGTATTCCATTTCGATCCCTAGCTACCATCGTAATATAAGATAACCACATTACTACAATAATGATATTTACTACCTCAAATGTTCTATGTTATCAAGAACCTTCACAATGCTATGATCAATTCCCATAATGGCACTACTCCACTATTAAAATTCAACATCCTCAACTAGTAACCACATTCCCATGATTATCACACATAATTTATCATTAAATTCAACTTCTACACAAACATACCACACACAACAATATTTCATTAATACATATATGCTATTAGCTTAAACAACTAATGTGTCTGAAGTACAACATGTTATTATAGTATAAAACCCACATTTTGATAGTTGTTTGTTGCAAATATTGCTTGGAATGGATTAAATATTTGTTTCTGAGTGTTTTACAGGCTCCTAACTGAAATGGAGGATATCCAGGCCAGAATTGAAGATTACTAAAGTTGCGTAGAAGGCAGGCCCAATTATGTTGTTTACGAGCTGTGAACTGGTATGCGAGCTGCGGGTCGTGAGCCCCAAGTTAGTGCACCGACCTATTTGTAACGCCTCGCTTTTTCATACATTCCATATTTAGAAAGCTCGTGTTATATTTCTATTTTTGGAAACCTTTGTATCTTGTATTCGTTCTTTCATTGCAATTGTTGTAATCATTGTAATCCGAGACTTGAATCATAATGAAAACTCGTATTTTATTCTTATTCATGTTATGTTTATTCGTAATCATTTTATACTTATACACATTCGTACATTCATACTATTTGATACTCGTAAACGTGTGACAACTTGCAAATACGTGACAATTAAGCTTCATACGAAACGTAAACGTGATTCTTATACTCATTCATAATCAATTTATACTTATGTAAACTTTTGTACATGTTATGTATGCCTAAATACCCTAAAATGGACCTAAAACACGTAACTTATAACAACTAGACAAGGCCCATTCATCAGAACAAAAAAATAAAATGATGTGCTTCTGGCCCGTGCCTTACGGACCGCAAGGGAAACCCCCATACGGTCCGCAAGCAAGTCTGGGCGGGCAGAAACCCACCAGCCCCCGAGTTTAAGCACGAATCCACATAAACCCACCTTCCCCAATCATCTTAAACCCCATTTAAACACTTCCTAACCACCCCACCTTCATCCCTTATAAATACCAAGTGTTGTCCACACATTTTCACTTTCTAAACTCCTTCTAATCACCCTCAAACACTCATAATCTGCTGGGAATTCAAGAACCCGAGCAGAATCACCAACTCTCACCAAAGTGAGCATAAATTGCTCATTTCTCAATGTTTTTGCTTGATTCTTCTTCCTACTTACTTGGATAAATCTTAAGTATGATCCCATGGACTTTCCATGGCAAATCCAGACCTGGGAATTGATGACTGTTGTTAGTGTCATGCAAAAACCAACTAACTCTGTAGAAAAGATAAGTCGGATATCAAACCAGAGGAGGATTGTGGAAAATGTAATAATGATGAGTATTATCTAACAACTATGAAAACTTAACTTATGTTTGATTGATTTGAGAATTAACTAAATTATGAACTAAGAAAGTGAGTTTTTTTTATCAATAAGAGGAAGAATGGTTCCTACGGTATTCAGGTTTTGCAGTTAAATTCCATTACATGTTTAACTTAACACTCACATAGACATGAATGTAAACAAACCCTAACTCATCAATTGTGATAGTTGCAGACTAAGTACTCCGGTCAATACGTAATGGGAGGTTATCAAACAACTATCAGTTACAATTACCAACCCTAATCCCACGTCAAATAAATCCCAATTACTAGAACTCTTGGGAACTGAATGATTAAGAATTAAAGTTAAGTAAAAACCAACTGTTTACATTCGATGAATCAAGTTGCCGGAAAAAAGCATCGAATGCTTAGATTTCTTGATTCAAATAAGTTATAAACACATAATCAAATAAACATACAAAAACCCTCCAACCGGAGGAAACCAAAAGAAGTTTAGCCGCTCATCTCGCTCGAGAAGTCAACAAAAGTCTTGGATGATGAATTCATGATCTCGATCTTTGATTGTGCGGGTGATAATGATGATGAAGAAGTGAAAAAGCCTTGCTCCTGATGCTCTTGGATGGTGAAATTCGTCTCTAGAGGTGTTGGATATGATAGGATACCTTTTGAAACCTTGATATACTCAAAATACCAAAAAGTCACGTTTTTTCGGAAATCCAACCGTCACCGACGGTCCTCCACCGTCACCGGCGGTGGAGACTTGCTGTTTCTTTTAATTTACCCAACCGTCAATGACGGTAAGGGGACTGTCACCGACGGTCGCCTCTTTCTGTTGATTCTGAACCAAAACCCCATCACCGTCAGTGACGGTGAGGTAACCGTCGGCGACGGTCGCGGATGATTTTGCTCCATTCCTCTTTGTTCCAACTTTCCTCAAATGACAATAGGATCCCTGAACTTCTCATCTTTCAATCTCTCACGTAATAAAACACAAACCACTTTCCGATTAAGACCCAAATGGCCCCTAGACTTCATTTATTCCCGCATCTTGCACTCATACATCTCGTATCCAACCGAAAAGCTTCCGAATCACCCTTCAAGCTTTACATATCATCTTCAAACATTCCACTTGCACTTTAACTCCCGTAACTTCACCAAGTTACATGTTTTACCTGCAACACAACTAGATCTCGTAGTTAACATATTCTAGGCAAGTAAACACACACAACATACATAAAATTCATCATTTAACCACTTTAATACTCGGCTTTCACCCTCTACATCAGGAATCCACCAAAAAGACCCCGAAGTAGGCTGGAACTTTCTGTTATGACTAAAACTTTTGTAAACTTATGTTATACTTCATACAACCTTGGGTTCTTGAGCTTCTAATCAAGATTATTGATAGTAAGCCTAACCTAAGTTGTTCTATATGAAATATGAGTGGTATAAACACTCTAAACTTTCTGTTTTCAATGAGCTTTAGGCTCACAAATGATGCCAAGTCTTGAACTTGATGTTAGTGTGACTACCCGGTTAGCTTGGGCTACCCTACAACTAAGTCCACACATCACTTGATGGTTTCTCATCACTATCCCAATGTGGCTTGCTAGATGAAAGTAACACAACCTCGTCTAGCCTTCGACTTGTGTCGACGTCGGCTCACCGGGTTGTAGCTTACTTGACTACTTGGAATAGTGATAATCATGTACTTCCATTTCATTATTATTCGTGTTCTTGACCCTCCTTGTTGCCTATGGCAACTTGTGTAGTTGTAACACCCCTAAATTAAAATAACGAGGTTAGTTACTCATCAAAATATAAAATATATATATATATATATATATATATATATATATATATATATATAGTAAATAAAATAATAAATACATTGGAGAGATGTCCTTTCATAACATAACTGAAACATCAAGGACTAAAAATTTATTAAATGAAAACTAGATATAATAAAAGGAAAAAGTTTCACACACACACAAGAAGTGTACGGGTGCGTGTACATAGACAGTGAGTTGTGGTGGACTTTGGTTCATCACAAAACTTCAAAGAAATCTCCAATTCCGCTTAAAAATTGAAGGGATCTTGAATGCATGTTGGTGATTTGAATACTTTAGGTCATATAATCACCAGGTATGTCAATATTTGTGAATTTGTGGATTATGAACCTAAATGATACTTCATGGTTTCAACCCATATATGAAATTCTGATTAATTGTTTAAAGATTGAGTAACAAGCATGTTTAGGAACAAACCCTAAGTGAATTTAGCAAAGCAAATGTAATGATTTGGGGTTATGGTGGATTACCTAAAGAGTGCAAATGGGTTATGATTATGAATAGAACAAATAGATCTAAATGATGCAATTAATGTTATTTTGTTAAATTCTTGATGTTAGCTGGTCATATTAGACAAAATGAATTGATGAGATGCAAATAATTGGCTAAGAGTTGAACTCTAGATATAATGAAAGTGGTATGAAGTTCATGCCCATAAAGTGCTTGATGAAATGCCTAAGTAAACTTGAATAATGAAAATTATGAAGGAATTACAATATAAATCTTGTAATTGAAATTTTACGTGAAGTATGTGTTATAAGTTGTGCTATGGGTTCTAAAAGGATATGCCAAATTTAACTCTATAGGCAACTTGGGTGAAGCATCAAGTGGACAAGCCGGAACAGACGTGCGATCAAAAGGAAAACTTTAAGGTATGCGGCTTGATGCTTTATTGATATCGTTATTAAACTCTTGTTGTTGAGAATTGTAGTTTAAAAAAAGATTATTATATGTTTGGTTCACTTATTATGATGGATGCTTCATAAGGGTAAACCAAACGGGTCAATTAAAGGAAGGCGCAACCCGGATAACGGGAGCACTTATTCCATAAATACTAAACCCGGGTGACGGGTAGTGATTAATTAAAGACGCAAACCGGTAATGGAAGCGTAAATGGCTTAAGTATTGAACCCGGGAATTGGTATAAGAGACTAGTAAAATCCCATGTTACCATTCTTAGAGAAGTTTAAGTCTAAGTGCTTAAATTACTAATGAGTTATTCGTATTAGAAGAGCAAACCGGGAAAGGGATCGTGGGATAAGAATGATAAGGAACCCGGGAATGGGCAGTTATATTTCGATATAAATCCCGTTCGTAAGGATATGGGTTAGTTTGACTAAGAGTAAGCTAGTAGATATTTCAAATGAAATATGAGTAAGAGTAAGTTTAAAATAATGCATACTCATTATAATTTTACATACTAATGCATGTAAAAATTTACAGTTTTAGGTTGTTCGTAACTACTCGTGGATGACGATCAAGCTACCGCCAAAGAACCGAACAAAGCGAAGAATGTAGCTTCCACAACTTTTGTATAATCTTGGTAAAAAAAATCTCTTAGTATTTAAATAATCTTACTAGACAACAAAGTTATGTTATGACCTTTCCATATATTAATATGGAGATTTTGTTTTAACAATACTAATTCATTAATTAGTAACTAAAAATGTTTATAAAACGATTTGGGTATAACAGTAGTGGTGAACTCTCATGAGGTTCCTAAATGGATGGTTATACCACCTACTTCCTACATGACTTCTATGACATCCTTGTGGACTTATGATATACATATATAACTATATAATATACTTAAAACCTAAACCTTGATAATGACTATATAATCATGTGTCAAGTTACTAAGTTTAATCACTAAAAGAGTTTAGCTCCTCGTTATGATTCTAATAGGTGTATAACCTATGAAATCACATAAACCCTAATGGGTTCCCATAGTGTCAAAACGAGTGCTAGAACTTAGTGAATATTTTCGTATACATACTCTGTTATGCTTTATTCTAAATCCCGAACCTTCCAGCATTATCCAAATACTCACACCTACGTTTTCCTCTTGTAGGATAACTCGGTGTTCCTCCCGCAACCTAACAACTCTTCACGGAACTAACAAGTCGGAAAGCTTGCAAAACCGTGAGTACACTCGACCCATTTTCATTTTATCACATTTGGGTGTAACATGTTTACCTTATACAAAAAGACTAAACTTAAAACTTTATGAAATGCACGAAACAATCCTATATTCATGAACGCTTTGATACGTTACTTGTTGCTTATATCTTGGACCATTCTTATGTAATACCATAGTCATTAGCTTATCTTAAGCCTCCATTTGACATGTATAGCGCTATAGGAGTAACGCACACCTAATCGTGAATCTAGTGGTCATGTTAAATTATCGTTATTTCGCGTAAGCAAGAGGATTGACTAGAAATATTGCATGCCATGTATAATGCTCTTGTATAAACTTAGCATCATGTGGATTTGTTTTAAACTTTATTCATATACGTATGCTTATGCTTAAACTTGTGTACTCGTCTTTGCTTTTGCATTGAACTCTATTTTAAAACATGTTACAGGTTGATGAAGATGATGCTATGAAATCGAAGTAGCTTGAGACTAGATACACATATAGACGTTTAGGTTTATTATTGTTGTATCAAATTTTGCCCTTGTTATTGTTGTTATTTGAATTTTTCCTTGTATTGTAATGACAATTTATCTATGAAATGAAATTTGGTCTAATTAATTATTGTCACCATTAGTGTTGTGAGCAATGAGCAATCTATTTCGTCCCGCTTGATGTTTCCGCCACCGGTTGGGGTGTGACACTATTGCTTGGAAACCCTAGAATGCTAAGGTGTTACTTGACTTGTTTATGGCCCGTGACTTGGATTCTTGTTGACGGGTCGTAATCTACCCAAATTAAACATGGGTTGTATAAATAGAATAAGATGTCGAAGAAACCCTAAGAGTGGACAAAACCAGAAGAACGAAGCGAAAAAAGGGTTGTGGAAGTTCAAGGATTCAAGATCGGAGATTCAGGAGAAGATTCAAGGAAGAAGAACGTATAGAAGGACAAGAGATTGTTCCTTACTGAGTTAACACCCTTCGTATTGTCATTCCAAGTTGTTTCTATCATGTATTCAATGAATTCTTTAGCTTTGTTTGTTACTATGAGTAGCTAACCGCGCCATAGCCGATTAGGGTAGGATGATTCATGTAACTTTGTATTGACTGTGTTTGTTTTGTTATGAAAGTGTTTTTGCCAAGATTTGCTTATGAACTTGTGATAGTGTAATCTGTATGTTGAGTGTTGATGTCCAAATGAGTTTGTGTGGATTATTTTGTTCTCTCTATGAGGTTATGAATGTTAGGTCTACTTTGTTTATCTTTAGACTATATATCGATCGTTAGTTTAGGCTGGACGCTTAGTAAGCAAATGACAAACTTGTTGGGATGTTGGTAACTCATAATTGGTCACATACGAGAAGAACTTGACTATAAGAGTTCGAAACTAGATAAAGGTGTGCTTTAAATTGAGTAGTCTAGATAGTAATTCGCTTGGTTCGTTAATCTCGGATGCTAGAACAATATAGAGACTCTTAGATCACAAGGGATGAGAACATGTCTTAGTTACGTAGAACCAGATAGTTGGGTGTGTTTATAGTCTGATTGTTTGGGGACATAGGGTTCGCCCGAGGGAGCTCTAGCTTTCTAACACTACACCCTCGTTACTAATGGATGATTATAAACCTAACCGGTTATCTTTTTATCAATGTTTTCTAAACTTAATTATATAGGTTGTTTAGTGTTTTCTGACTCTTAAAAGTTACTTAGGTTAGATATTACGAAAGTGATAGGTTAATAAATCTTAGGGTCCACGGATTGATGCTCTGGTATTTACCTAGGCCATACTATATATTGATAGGTACGTTTGCCTAAAAAATTGTGTAGTTAGTATTAGTGTGTTTATCCTTAACACTCGGTTGTGTTATGTGTCAATTTATTTGTTACTATCTAAGCACGTTAACAACCTACACCGACTATGACAATTCAAAACCCTAAATAACCAAACACTTAGGGGCTGTTTGGCAACTTCTGAATGGTTAAGTGCTGAACCATTAAGAGGTCTGAACCATTAAGTGTTGAACCAGTATGATGTCTGAACCATTAAGAGCCAGTATAATGTTTAACCGTTAAGAGGCAAATGTCTGACCAATTCAGATTAGAGGTCTTAACCACTCAGACTTAGTATAATGCTTAACCGTTCAGAGGCAAATGTCTTAACCATTCAGACATTTGCTCGCGAAACAAACAGTCTGAACCATTAAGTGCTGAACCAGTAAGAGGTCTGAACCATTCAGAGCCTCGTTAAGAAGAGGTAAACAAACAGCCCTTTATCGATCATTCACATCCAACACATAACTCATCACCGTCTCGCCGAACTCAAACCTTCGAGCATAATCCTCCGCCACTAACAACGCCGTTGCGGCCTTCTTCTGCAGCGCTGCACGCTTACTATGCACCGACAACATCTCCTCTCCCTTACAGCCATCTAAAACCGCCGGATCTACACTCAACCGCAACGGAACTAAAACCATTACTTTCGGAACAACAGCCTGTACCGTCTTCTTGTCACCTTTAATCAGCCATGAATCCTCAAGAAACGCGTTCAATCTCGCGAACAAAAGTGGTCCTGGTTATACGATCTGGAAGATTATGATTAGAAAAGGTTGATGAACAGTGAGCTTGAAGCTTTGTGAAAAAGTAGATGAAGGAGAATGAAAGGATTTATGAAAGAGGCAGTCAGGTGGAAAAAAGATTTGAATTGAGATGATTATGATTGGTAAGATTATGATTAGAAAAAAGTTAATGAATCTGTAAGCTGCCATCAATTTCAATAATACCCCTCTTGTAGTCGGTTAACATACATAAGGTTGTAAAGTGTAGAACTTGGATACAACGTGGATGTAGATGTCCCAATGTATCTTAAATGGCAAAAGTGTCAGAATGGTCTAACCACAGGGATATGATACGTTTCATTAATATATCCAACAAGTAACCTTTCGAAATGGGAAAATGCATTGTTTAATTTGAAAAGGAAAGCATGTGAAAGTGTTACACAACATAAATATAACTACTAGTCTATTTGTGTAATTAACGTCATAACATATAACCATTACTTAGACAGGGTTTTTGAGTGTTTTCCCCCTAAAAAACGCCCCACAACACCCTTGTTCAGTGACCCCCCCTCCCCCGGGGCATTATTTTTAAAAAAGAAGCATTGGGCATCCTTTTCCACGCCAGAGATGAAAAGAACAGGCCAATGACATGTATTCTACTTTTTGGTTGGCCAATACCTTTTTTTATGGTTTTTTTTATTTAATTTTTTACATCCCTTTTAACAAAATACCCCGCAATGCCCACATCCCCACTACACTCATTTTAAAAAAACACCCAATAATGCCCAATTGCTGACTGGGATAATACGTGTTGTACAATACCTATGGGCGGGGTCATTATTCATGCTATCCACGTCTTATTGTAAACACATGATTTGATGGGTGATATGAGGAAAGTATTAGGCTCATCATTATATTATCACATAATTTCACGATACGTTCCATTAATATATTCAACAAGTAACCTTTAGGAACGGGAAAACGCGAGAGAAATGCATTGTTTAATTTGAAAAAGAAAGCATGTGAAAGTGTTGCACAATAAATTGTGTGTATTAAATTTAAGGACCACTATGAATCTATAGACATATTGGACCACGTAAATGGTCACAATGGATAATTTTCCACGTGAAAGGGTTTTCGTATGGGCCAATATGATCTCTTGGTTCGAACCAAATCCCATTAAATTTGGAAACAAACCAACCCACCACAACTTCCTAAACTATCAAACACCTTGAAGCTTCCTACCACTAGACCACTTTCTTTGTTTTCTTTAACCATGTGATATATACATCATCCATGATCTCATCTCATCTAGCTACCATTTTTGTGACTGATTTTGTTGAATCATTCGTCCCGAAATAGCCGCGGCTAATGCTGCTTTGAAGCTTGGATCTTTTGTCAATGAAGATGCCATTTGATCTACCAAAAACTGTTGGAATTCGGGTGATCGGTTACCAACGACCTTGGGTTCGTCACAAGCGTTAGGCTGTGGTTTTGGTGGGGTGGTTAGGTCAAGAGTGATGGTGGGTCCTGATGAACCGAGTGAAGTCGAGCATGGGACTGAACCAAGGGTTGTGGTTGCAACCGTTCGGTTTAGTCCTGAGCTCGCTTGCTCTTGTTTTGATTGGTTTGGATGGTTGTGTTCTCCTTCATAAGTTGTCACCAAGATTGATTGATCCGCGACATCTCTTTGAACCTACATAAACAATAAAAACATATTAGTACACGACACGATATCGGTATTGATAACATCTTTGAAGAGATGATGATCACTTGTTTAATAATAATCATCTTACCTTCTTTTTGACCGGGCAGCTGGGAGCATGAGAGCATTTGAAATAAGCTCTAGGAGAAGGGTTGTCTCTTGTTACCTTTTGCCCATATTTCCTCCATTGATATCCATCCTTCACCAACTGTTCACATAAAATGTAACATATACATTTAGAAATCATTGTAAACATATAGATATATCCTTTAACTAAAGCTATGAGCTATAACTTGTAATTTGTAAACATAAGTTTCTTGTATCTATCTTGTAACACCCTAGCATAGTTGAAATATCCCAATGCGTTTTGGGCACAATAAATGAGAGGAGAACTCCATAGCGAGTTCAACTCGGAGTATTACCAGGATGGGTAACCTCCTAAGAAGCAAAAAAAACAAGCCCGTCTGCCCTTTTGAGCAAAATGGACAATATTGGTGGTAAGATAGGTAATCGATATCATCCCAAAAACCCTAATATTTCTATTATGGACTCTTATTTTTACAAAACTTGTAAATATTGATTGATAGATGGAATCAAGAGGACTTACGAGGCCGGTATCGGAGGCTTCAGTACGATAACAAACCCTTTCAATCTTGGCCTTCATGCCTTGTTCTTGTCTAGGTTTCTTACAAGAATCTTCATCACTTGAACTGCTTTCAGAAGCTCCTCTATCATTGTTGATAATCTGATTACTCGGGTTTTCCGGCTTGCGTTTCTTGGAGTTGTTGGTGCTATCAGATGGTGCCGGATTATTGTTCTTATACTCAGCCAAATGTTTATGCAAAGCATTGTAGTTCTCACACATGACAGTCAACATCTCAGTAAGCTTCTTGTTTTCTTCACTCACCCTATTCAATTCTTCCACCAAAGCACTAGCTGTTTGCTGGTAAACATCCAGACACGTGTAGAGAATATATTAGTTAGGGTTTATTTTACTTATTATCATAGTTAGAACATATGATTTCTTTGTAAAAAGAAAACTCTATTGTACTCTTATAAATAATTGTAATACACAATATGGTTTTCATTATTTCATATGATCGCAAGCATTATGTTGTTGCATTCTTTTTTACTTTGATAAAATCTAGAGAGAGAGAGAGAGAGAGAGAGAGAGAGAACACATAAGTTAAAAGCTTGAAATGGTACATACCTCATCCTTCACAGATGACATCTTCAATCCCAGCTCAATGAAGTTGCTTTGAGCTTCTTGTTTCTATAAACCAATATCAAGAAACCTTGTAAGCTAAAGACATACCCATGTGTAGACAGTGGCAGATCTAGAAAATAATTACAGGGGTAAAGCTTCAAAAAAATAGGGGAAGTAAAATCGAAAAAAACGTCAAATTTTCAAAAAAGAAAAATTATAGTACCGCCAAAGCGATAAGGGGTAGGGAGGGCTACCCCTTGTTATAAGGTATATCCGCCCGTGTGTAGATGCATATATATCCACACACACATGCATATGTATGTAAAGATTGTAAGGACTTACAGGAACAAGAGAGAGGAAGTGGGCTGGATTTGTATTAAGATCCAAGAAAGTGTTAACCAAGCTTGTGTATTCCATAGAAAGATTCTTGAGAAGAAAACCCTTTTTGGGAGTAGGTTGATCTTGCAATATAGATATAGATATTTGTATATAGAGATAGAGAGATGGAGAGATGAACTGAAGAACTCAACAAAAGGAAAGAGTAGAATATATAGATAGGAAGGTGGGGGTGCAAGTTGAGAAGGAAGAAAAGAGGAAGGCGACTTTGTAGAGATATTATTATGGTCAAGATATGAAGATAAGCTTTATATAAATTATTATGTCTTCTAAACTTTAAATTGAGCCTCTCTTTTGTATTATTAAATGTATATTATTATATTAATTTATTACAAACGTTTGTCGTCTGTCTTCTAGCATTATTTAATTGTGGTATGGTCAAGGTTATATATGCTCTAAATCTATCTTTCTTCTTGTATTCTATGAAAACTCGTCAACAAATGATCAATCTTCAAACAAATACTGTAGACAAAGTAGCAATCAACATCTAACACTATTTGCAATGGAAAGAAAAAAAATATAACTACTAGCACATAGATTTTTACGAGTTTATGAAAAAACTTGATTGAAATTCTTTTTAAAAAAAGAAAAGAAAATCATAGCAAAATATGGAAGCCAAATTTGGTAGCGAAATAGCAAATTTGAGTAGAAAATTTTTTTTCATCAAATATGTAGAAAAAATCCATAACAAATATTACGTAGCTAAATCTGATCATTTTTTATCGGTATACCCATCGCAAATGTATTCGCTTAACAACATCTATTGGTGACAAATTGAAACATACAGAGTTGCTGGTAATAGGGGTGAGCAGAAAACCAAAATAACAGAACTGTAACCGAAATAACCGACAAAACCGAACCGAAACAAAAACCGACGGTTTGGTTTTTGGATTTTAATAACCGAAAATTTTGGTTCGGTTTTTGGATAACCATTTTCAATAACCGAAAAAAACCGAACCGACCCGAAACGAAAAAAATATATATTTTTATGTTTAAGTTTAAGATGTTTAAGTATTTAACCAATACTATTAGAAATTATTAATATTATTCTTGAATATTAAGTGTTTATAATAAAATCATTAACATGTTTATCTACAATTAAGATGATTTATTTATTACCTACAATAAATAACAAAATTTAATATATAAATTACATAATCTTTAAAGTTTATAAAAGAAAATGTCTTAAAAACTATGGAGACATAAAAATAGATTCAAAGGTTAGGTTTATGTGAACATTATTAATTAAAAAGGATATATATATAATAATAACTTAAATGTAAACATATAAGAAAATTTCTTAAATTTTAAATTATACTTTTTATATTTGAATCTTACATAATTTTGTTTCAAAAATCGAAATAACCAAAAACCAAACCGAGCGGTGTTAAAACCGAAAGAAACTGAAACCGAACAGTTTTAAAAAACCAAAAACCGACATTTAGGTTTCGGTTTTGATTTTACTCAAAAAACGAACCGAACTAAGCCGTGCACACCCCTAGCTGGTAGGAGCATCTCCAATGCTATATGGTATCCAAAAACAAGAATAGTCACATGATTCTATATCTTTACCAATTAAAGTTACTTTCTTCCTACTCAAAGCTCAACCCAATTATCCACTAATACTGTATAATGTATAATAAAATATTTTTAGCTAATAATTATATAATTAAATAAATTTCAATAAAAAAAATTATGATTTGCATGAAAAAAAACAAAAAATTAAAAGAAAAAAACAACTATTAAAATTATATAAATTACTCGCAACGAGAAAAAAACACAAATATTAAAGTTCAATAAAAAACCATACAACATTTACAACACAACTAAGAATGATGATTTTATTCTTGCTACTTATATGACCAAATGTGCTCGACCAAATTGTGTCGAAGCATATGGTGCGCTTCCTTGTTAGGTAAATATCTAACCAGTTGTAAGTGTGCTGTTAAATTTTCTGTTGATCCCCAGTTTGGTGGTGGCAAATCTTCATCCTCATCATTCGAACATTCGGATACGACATACATTATATCGGTTATAACTATTGAGCTCCAAATCTTTGTTGGGCCTTGTATAATGGGCTATTGCGCATGGAGGACACCGAACGCTCATTCCATATATTTTTTTGTAGACTCATGCCTTTTTATGAATTCTTTCATCTTACCACTTTGTGAATATAAGAAGCTTTTTACAAGAGTGGTCCATTCCAAAACCCATCGACGATGTCATTAAATATCGATGACCAATTTATGACGTTGATAACATTGTTCGACCCGACAACTCCAATAAAAAGCATGTCAAATCCTAAGGTCACATGATGCAATTGTCACAAGCATTATAGTTGGACAATCGTGATCTCCTTGAGTATACTACCCCTCATGCCATGCAACATGGCAGTTCTTCTCTCTCCAATGCATACATTCCGATACTACCAAGCATTCTAGGAAAATCATGTGAGTTTCATGAGCCTCCAATAACCATTGGATACCAGTTTCATTAAGCTTCCTAATATATTCTACTGAATAGAGTTCGATAACAAATTTGAAAAAATTCTTAAGGAATACTTTATCGTACTTTCACCAATTCGTACGTAATCATCGGTCGCGTCAGCTTTAATGTTGTATGCCAGCTGACGTATGGGAGATGTGTAATTCTGAATCGAATAAGACTTTGTACACCAATTGTATTTGTCCTTTGTGAATAGTATGGTTAATTGACATACAAGTCGTTACAAATATAAGGAAAAGTTAACACCGCATTCGAAACTGACGTCTAAATTGAACATCATTGTACACAGGTACCCAAGCAAAGGAGTCGTTCCATAGAAGTGTGTTTTCTTCCACTTGAGCCCTATTTATTACTATTTGGTTTACCTTTCTTTTTCGGCTAGTAGAACTTGAGCCTGCTTCTTTACCCGACAGATGATTAAGTGTCTGTACATGTTTTTCGATGTCTTCGCATGCCATTTTCTCGTACTACTTTATGGCGATTTGCATGAGCTGATTATTAAGAACATTGGTATAAAAAATAACAAATGCCAATGGAGGTGGAGACTGTGCTGCTTCTTCACCACTTAAGCTCTTAGTGTCTCAAATACCACAAGAAGGTGAATGGTACGTGGTTTCTTCGTCACTCGAGCTCATGGTGTTTTTTAAGGAATATGAAATTGTTAAACATAAAGTGAAGGTAAAGAGTGTTTGTTTTTACGAGATACGTATGTTAAATTGGGTATATATAATGCGTTGGTTAAGGTTAATATATTAATTGTTTAATTAATCTTCAAAATTAGCTGTTAAGCTAATTTGTTATTAGAAGAAAATGTTAATGGTCCAAAGGAACCCATCACACTTATCCACTTTCCTCCGGTGCGCCCGACCTGATCTACCTATGCCATTACCTCCAACGCGCTACAATATCTGGTTTTCATATTCGGTTATCGAATCGTATCCAAACACAAGCGATAGAGATACTCTAACAAATACATGTTTCTTAAGTAATGTACTATAACCAAAGTAAGGTATAATTCTTAAAGTGAAAAAAAAAGATCATATACATTCGATAAAAAAAAAACAGGTGTACATTAATTTTTAATTAAAAAGTGATTAATTTTTAATTAAAAAGTGGAAGACTAGAAAACGAAAAAGAGAAAAGAGAAAAAAAAAAGAGTGGGATATCAGTGAAAACTAGAAAGTCTTGTTGGCTTTTGGGTAGGAAGTCTTTGCCTTTAGTCAAAGTCAAGCCCACCTTTACCAAAGTTACTTGCAATTTCAACAACTCTCCGTATTTCTTTTCTTTTTCTATTATTATTTTAAGATCTTTAATTTTATAATGGGTGATTTTAAATACACTTTTCACATTTTATTTTATTCATCTTCAAAATGAACATGTGGTTAACTTACTTTCTCTGAAGCAAAGGTTCAAATGTTATAAGATCCAGGGTTTTTCAGAGTATTTAAAAGTATATTAATTTGTTGTTAGAAAATAAACTATTTAATTTGTTCCTTTTAGTTTATCAGTGAGATGATATTTTACAAGTTTGATATTTAGTCAAACAAATCTTGTTATCCAAACACAACTAATTAAATTTACACTTTCCTAAATGGAAAATATAAATAAAGATATAAACAATCAAATTTTAAGCCCGTGCTCGGTTAGGCGGACCATTTATTTACTTACAAATTTATCATTTTTTATGTGTATATAGAGTTATTATTATAATTTTCTTCGAAACAGATTTTAGACAGATTTTAATGAGTTTAAATATTTTTCATAAGATTTTTCTCAAGTGGTATCAGAGTTTTGGAAAAAAGAAAATGTTGCTCCTAAATGATGAGGGTTTGGATTTCGTGCTAAAAAAAGATTTACCCATGTTATGAAAATTGAAAATATGTTTGCCAGTTTTGTGTTGACCAACTCTTCTACTAATTTTCTATCCACCGTTTTCATGGCCGACATCCAATTTCTCCATTTAGAAAAAATAAAAACACCCAACTAAAATGAAATTAGCATCTCGTTTTTTAGGACAAATGCTAATTATGTTTTCTTCCTTGCTTAAACAATAAAAAAACCGAACTAAAATGAAATTAGCATCTCGTTTTTTAGGACAAATGCTAATTATGTTTTCTTCCTTGCTTAAACAATAAAAAAACCGAACTAAAATGAAATTAGCATCTCGTTTTTTAGGACAAATGCTAATTATGTTTTCTTCCTTGCTTAAACAAAATTGTCCTAGTTATTATTTAAACATTTATAAAGTAATTCGACAAGCATTTGGCAATTCTCTTCGACCTATTATGGTATCAAACAACCACTAGTCGTTTAGACCTCGGTCTCCATTTTCGCATGCTTCTAGTTTTTGTATTCGCTCTTGACCAGGCCGGTTAGGTTAGGTTTGGTCATGAACATTACATGCCACACTCCTAGTTATATATGATCGTGTATATCCGGGTTTTTTTCTTCTACTTTAAGTTATAAAACCGTAAATTTAGTTGTATATATTTACTATTGGTTTGTTAAAATTTTCATATTTATAAATATTTGTTCATTTGTTTATCAGATAGAATATAATTATGTGATTGAAGAAATTACATTAAGGGCCTTTCTGAAAATGAAAGGAATTTACATCAAGGTTAAAGAAAAAAGATGTAGATGTTCTTAGAAGCTCATGCGGTTGCGGATGCCCTGCCCGCCATTTTCTATTATATTTTCACGGTCCGGCTTCCCGACTTGTAAAAGACGACTAGCAACAAGAATAGGGCCACTAGTCTCTGTCGTCGTAGGTCCTTCTCCTTCCGCTGAGATGGCCCTTTTTTGTTTTGTATATTCATTGCGAGACCAAATCTTTAAGAAGCTGGAATAACTCAGAAAGAGAGTGGCGCCTAGTCGTTGAGAGCGCCTGTTGTCTTCGTAGAGGAACACTACGACCTTGGACTGGCCCCCTTCGCACGAGTCCCCATTTCTACTTCCCTTCTACATCCTTCTCTTAAGCCTAGTCTGGCCAACGAAAGTAATTCTGATCTTTGCTCCGAATATTCCAGAGTTGAGGATCAGGAAGTTAATTATTAGTACTGTTGTTGCGGACTTCTTTTCGAATTGATTCTTTAAAGGTACCAGCAACCCTTCAAGTCCTTTACTTGATGCTATTCATGTTCTAGTCGTTCCCTCCCCTTCACTAGAGAGTAGAGGTTGGGGCAATTGTGGGATCAGGACGTGGACAAGGTCAGGAACGAGCGGCGTCTCCGGTTGAGGAAGAGACTTCCCTGGTGGACTAAGTAGGGGGGATTCCTCGTGTCACACCATGCTATGACCTTTCTAGTTGAGGGTGACTAAAAGAATAATGAAGGGTTAGAGTTGCGCGAAAGAAATCGACTAAAAGAACTCACTTTCAAGGACTAAAAGGTTGTCCCTAAAGTGTGTGTGTGTGTGTGTGGTAGGGGAGGCAATCCCCTCCACGGCCAAACACCACCCTGTATCCAAAATTGGGGTTCGTTGCCCAAGCCCAAGGGCAAACCTCCCACAGGCGTTGGACTTGTTGACTTGTGCTTTGACCAGGAATTTTATGGTTTTTTCAAAAAAGGTCGTGGTACAACTCTTTACTACTCCTCTCGATATTATTCAAAAATTCTTCAAGTGTTATAAAACATATGCACCCACACAACCGTTCTTTCGATCCAAATAATCCATATAATCGAACCGAAACCCTAATGTAACGTTCCAAGTTTTTGTACTTTCTATTTTTAGAAACTTGCATTTGTATTCAATTTCAGTCCTTGTAATCTGAGACTTTTGATTATAACAGAAATGCATTTTTTAACATACAAGTTTATTCATGCTTACACGATACACAAACAATCACGAAACACGCGTTTTTATCCGAAACCGAGACACACGTTATGTTTATGCCACGTTCGGATTATAATCATACTTATTCCGTACTTATAACATACTTCTTTACACCTTGGGACCCTAAAACCATTGTATTTATAACATAAAGTAACAAGGTATATAAGTTAAGGGGTTAAATTTTTTTAAATATCGAAGCCTTGCGGACCGCAAGAACCCCCTTCTTACAGTTTGCAAGGATGTCTGGGCAGGCAGAATCCTTGATAGATCGCAATTTTGCATTAAACTCACATTCCAACCACTCTAACACTCAACTAACTTATTAAAACACTAAACTCTAATACCATACTATAAATACCCCTCCTCCACATCTCCTTGACACTTTTCACCATCTCAAATCACTCTCTAATCCTCCCAAGTCCTAAAAAATCTCTATTTTCGGGCAGTAAACATCAAGTCCAAAACAATGAGTTTTGGACCTTCTTCCTCTTTTTTTTTATTCTTGTTTATTGCTTCCATCCTACTCGGATAACCTTAGGAGTGTTACCACAAGTATACGATGGTAAACCAAGTTGGTACATCAACATTTTGAGGTCTAAAGTTATGATTAATTTCGGAGTTTTGTAAGAACAATCATACTTATTCTCTCTACATTGTTTTCTTCGGATATTATGTACCAAACGAGTACCCAACTAATCTTCATGTTTCGAAGCTTGAGTTAAGATTTATTCCATAAATCATGAGGTTGATATGCCTTTTTAATTATGTATGAAAGACCCTAAGTAATCTCCATTGTGAGAGGAAGCAGACCAAGTCCTTAACTTGCTATGTTGTAAGATTTGTGTTATGGTGCATGGTGTGAATAGTGGAACATTGGTTCTACAACTAAGATTTTATCCATTCTAAGACACCAAACAAGTTACAACTAAACAAAGTAAACAAGTTATACCAAGTCTCCAAACACTATCCATGTTTGGAATGCATTCGTCGAGTTGAACTCACTTGGTTGCTTGGGGGATTAGAGGACTTCATTTTGTTCTTATGTTTATGTTCATGACCATCTGAATCACCCTTGTGATGATTTGTGTTTTGATGAATTATCAAGGTTAAAGGATTTATCATACCTTTGCATAACTATCTATGACTTAGACATAAATAAATACACACACACACACACATATATATATATACATATATAGGTTGAGGATTCTGTAAAAAAGATTAAAAGTGTGAGAAGGATAAGAAAGATTATGGTGATGACACATGTCCCTATATTTTATTAGTTTAAGGGTAAGATGGTAATTTATCCATATCCTAATTAATGATATAATTAAAGATATAATCTTGTAACCGAATTCATGAGTTATTTTAGGAATTCATCAGTTATTTTAGGGATACATCATCAGTTCGTATAAAACACCATACGAATTCCAAATAAACACTAGAACTTGGATCGTAATACAACCATGGTGTTCTAACATTTGTAATAATTTTTGTTATTTTTGCAGGTATAAAACACCGTACAGATTCCAAAAACACAATGAATTGAATCATAATACAGTCATGGTGTTTTAACATTTACAATGATTCTATTGATATTCCAGATGTTAAAACACCATGACTGTAATCACATACTCTAGATGTTAAAACACCATGACTTAATGCTATGGTGTCTTATTTACGTCTTGGTGTTTTACTGTAAAACACAACACCTTGAATCACAATACAATTAAAACACCATTGTATGAACATAGAAAAAACACCATGGACTAAAACATCCAATCGAAACGTAATTTTTTTCTCTACATAAGTGTAACAATATGGTACACATATTAAAGATAGAAAAAACACTCGTTATTATGGTGTAATTTTTTTAAAAAAACGAGTTACGTATAAAAAGTTATCGACGTTTTAAAAATAAAGGGGGAACTTGCATCTACATTGCATGTGACTTTCTAAATTTAAAAATGTTAAATTTACCTTTATACCCTTAATCTTGAATATTAATTATTTTAATGGTATAAACTATTTACAAGATTGTCATCAAGATCTTGTAAATAGTTATTATGGTGTAATTTTTTTAAAAAACGAGTTACGTATAAAAAGTTATCGACGTTTTAAAAATAAAGGGGGAACTTGCATCTACATTGCATGTGACTTTCTAAATTTAAAAATGTTAAATTTACCTTTATACCCTTAATCTTGATTATTAATTATTTTAATGGTATAAACTATTTACAAGATTGTCATCAAGATCTCAACCATTAGATTAAAGATCTAATGGTTTAGATTGTTTTTTACTCTTCTCACAAAAAAAACATTTTTTTACAATAACCTCACCATATATATATAATAACAAATTCGAAACCAAACCATGATACCCAAAATGATAGTTGAATATTATGTGTTAAGAAAGATCCTAAGACGTGTTATTTCGTTTATATTGCGTTTGTTTGTTACCACGATTAAAAAAGTTGCTAACCTGTTTTGATGCTAAACAAAAACTCAATATATTAACCTAAAATATGACTCTATAAATAAAAAATACCCTTAAATAAATAAGGCAACTAAAAAGACGCTTATACTCCGGACATATATGGGAACAAAGTAATTAAGTCCAATAACCAGTTATGAAACAATAAAAAACTGTCAAAATGTACGTAGATTTAGTGTTGAATACTTTTACTGAAGAATACTTTTACTGACTTTAGCATAATAACAAATAACTAAATAAAATAAATCAAATTAAGTAGAAAATCATTATTATATTTATTTATTTACTAACATATGAAAGTGATGTTTAAAACGATTTCAAATCTAGTCTTTATTTTTTAATCTCACATTAATCTAGTCTTTATTTTTTAATCTCACATTGTCAGCAGTACAGATTTTCAAAAACTCACAAAGGTCCGGATTGTACCTCTTTTAATCTTTATCTAAAAGTTTCATGTAAAAGGAATCTCATGCTTTTTAATTTTATTAAATATTAACTAAAGTCTAAAAAACTATAGAGAGGGGAGTGGGGGTTGCATTTTGACAACATTTTCCACGTTACTATAAAGTGGTTAAAATAATAATGCAAGTGGGGTGGGGTTGTTAATACTTTAATAAGTTTTGTTGTGTTACTATACGATACGTGCCTCGTGCGCGTAAGTTATAATGGTTCCACCTTTTATTAACGTGTCAAAATATTTGTGGATCACAATGTGACACAACACCAACCCCAAAGAACCGACTCGTGTTTAAATCAGAGTGTTAGACTGTCACACACAAAAGTTTAAATCGAGTCGAGCTTAAAGGGTTCGAGTAAAGTTTGGATGGAGTCGAAGTTAAAAGGGTTTGAGTTGAGTTGAATCTAGATTACGTATCCTTGAATAACTAGCTTGAGCTAATATTTTGAGCTTACAAGACTAAACGAGTCTATTGTTTATATAGATGTCATAGTATTTATGTGTTAGGGAAAGGGTGAAATTACAACCACTTTAAGTTGTGAGAACCATTAGAACAAGTCTTTTAAATGGTTTTTTCAAAAAAAAAAAAATCTCAAAAATCTTAAACAAAATCACTTGTTGCAGCAAAAAATAAAAAATAAAAGTCGCACCGGTGTAAAGAAATTTACATTGCCGTGAACAAATTTTACATCAGGCGTATCTACCGACTTAACAAACTTTTTTTGTTTTTTTTCTTAACATTTTCAACTACGTTTGTAGAAAAAATGGTAGCCCAACTCACGCGGGAAGTAGAAGTTTTTATGGTTCTCACAACTTATGGTGGTTTTAATTGAACCGAATCCTATATAATATATGGTTATATAATAAAAATCTATATATTGTATATATATATATATATATATAATTATTTAATTTAGATTGAAAAAACTAGATAATATTGTAGCATCCGGTCTCTCCTACATTTAACTACGGAGTTCTCTCATCTATAGTTATTGCGTCAAAAAGACGTTGATAATTGAACTAGACATTTCTTATGACCTACAATCTCACGGACAAAATATATGTTTTAAGATGTCACAATTATATATTACGTTATATACATAAATGCAATTATAAACGTGTGAATAAGAGCTACATATATACATAAAATAACTAAATGATAAACAAGGAGAACTCGTGCTTGTAAAGTTACTAACGAGCCGACATCAAACTTTAGATACACGACTCGAAACAAGCCAAGCTGAGGACTCAAGTGGAACTCAAGATTAGTCGAACTTTAACTTGACTCGTTTACGACTATAAAAAAACATGAAGTGCTAATTAATATCTATCTTTGCACACTCTGAAGTGAACATTTCAAAGTGTGGAGATTCAATTAGGTGTCGACATCGGCAAAAATTTAGTTCGAAAAAAGATGATTAAATTGCGCAAGTCAAATCAAGATTTTTAATGGTAGCCATTCACAATGTATAAATATATTTGCCAAGATTTTCCATGCCTGGTTACCAGGTTAGATGAGAGTGACTCACCTACTACGTCACTTGTTCTTATAAAAGAAGGCATCTATTCAAGTTTGATATTATTAATGCGACTATATTGCCCCGCGCTTTGCTGCGACGTTCCGTAAATTATTTCGTTAAAACGTACATTAACTGAAAATGTACATATAAAAATAAGTACAAAACGTATTATATTTAACCCGACTCGTTTAAAAAAAATTACGTCAAAATGTAAATCAATTTGAATTTATACCCACACGTACATAAAAATAAACACATAAAACTCGATTACAAAGTATTTAAAAAGTGAAATGGTTGTAAGTGTCAATGTAGAAATTTAAGAGGTAAAACATAAAAAAACAGAACAGAAAATAGAAAAAAAGACTTAAACACACCAAAAAAAAAGTTAAACAAAAACACTGTTAACAAATTTTGCTAATTGTAATATAAAAATAAGTAAAAAACGTATTATATTTAACCCGACTCGTTTAAAAAAAATTACGTCGAAATGTAAATCAACTTGAATTTATACCCACACGTACATAAAAATAAACACATAAAACTCGATTACAAAGTATTTAAAAAGTTAAATGGTTGTAAGTGTCAATGTAGAAATTTAAGGGGTAAAACATAAAAAAAACAAAACAGAAAATAGAAAAAAAGACTTAAACACACCAAAAAAAAGTTAAACAAAAACACTGTTAATAAACTTTGTTAATTGTAATATAAATATAAATATAAATATAAATATAAATATAAATATAATATAGTATAGAATAGTATAGTATAGTATAGTATAGTATAGTATAGTATAGTATAATATAATATAATATAATATAATATAATATAATATAATATAATATAATATAATATAATATAATATAATATAATATAATATAATGGCTAACTAACAAACTTTGTTAATTGATATATAATGGCTTATATATAAACATACTCATAAGAAAAAAAACAACCTTTCATTTAGAGATCACTTTATTCAAGTAAAAAAAAATATTGATACAGGTAAAACTAAAACCTGTTTTTTTTTAAATCAGTTCTTAAAAAATAAAAAAAGAAATAAAAAACCTACTTTTTTTTTTCTTTTGTTAAAGTTAGTTCTATATATAAAAGATGCTAAAGAGTTTAAGAGCAATATAGTCTTTAATCTAAACATGAAAGTCGTTGATATGGAGCCACCGCCCAAGAAAAAACACACCCTAGACAAAGATTACGACAAATGCCTTTGGTCTTTGTTCTTATAATACTTTTCAAATTTTCTATGATAATTTATATTTTCAAGCGTGGTAGAATTACTTGACCAAACTCTTAACACCTATAATTTATCACTATATATAAACTTAGCATTTGCATATTACAACCTTGATATTTTTCTACGGAATCAACCAAAGTAGCAAGAGGAAGTGGTAGTTTCGGGTGTTGTCACAACACATGAAACTACCATCCAAAACTCTTAACAACTATAATTTATTAACACTATAAATAAACTAGGCATTTCCATATTACAATCTTGATATTTTTCTATGGAATTAAAAGAAGGAGCAAAAGGAGGTGGTAGTTTCGGGTGTTGTCACAACACTAGAAACTATCACCCAAAACTCTTAACAACTATAATTAAAGTTAACTATCATTTTTCGTTCATTTGTTTTGTTCATTTTTGTTATTTCAGACTAATTTTCAAAAATGCACAAGTTTCCTCCCTATCATACTGGAAACGTACTGGAAACGTGCCACTTTAGTCCAAAAATTAAAATCCAGTTAAATCAGACAGGTTAAACGATTGGTATTATTTAACCCAGTTAAATAAGGCGAAGATAAAAGAAATATGAAATGACAATAACAGCCTTCATTTAACCTGTCTGACTTAACTGGGTTTTAATTTTTGGACTGAAGTGACACGTTTCCGGTATGTCAGGGAGGAAACTGGTAGGGAGGAAACTGATGCATTTTTTAAAATTGGTCTGAAATAACAAAAGTGAACAAACTATAGGGACGAAAATGACAGTTAACTCTATAATTTATTAACACTATAAATGAACTTGGCATTTCCTGTTAGAGCACCCAGGACGCCCAAGTTATAGCAAGTTATACACCACCGCCACCCATGGCCACGAGTGATAGAGAAAACGTGTTTTAGTCTTCACTCGTGATGATGATGATGATGTTGAGAGTGGAGTGGAGAGTGATGGGCATTTCCACTAAAATTCATCACTAGTGATGGAATTTGTCTCGATGAGGTGGCGGAACGTGATTGGATGTTGTGAGTGATGAGTGGGTGGTGAGTGATGGGCTCCCCGACCCCCTTAATGTATACAAATATAGATTATAAATTTGTAACTGTTTTGGCTAAGAATATAAGATATCATACCATGGTGGCACTAATAATAGTCCATATAGAGAAAGTCAATAGTATTTATGTAATGTCAAAATTAGACATTAGTATAGTCTAAACATTAACTATCAAACCAAATACGACTTGAAGGAATAAAACAACGGCTGGTATTGTAATAGGGTTCATTGAACCGTTTAGAGTTGGTTCAATTTCTACGAGTTCCACACATATAAATGCATGAACCGGTTTGGTTTTTGGTAAATCATGTCCAAGTACAACTAATTTGCATGAGGGTACAAGTCAAGTAAAAAACCAATACTTGACATGACAAGTACACATAAATCTATCAAGTGAAAAGCATGGAATTCAAATTCAATTGTAAAATGCAAGTTGTTGGATTGTTGAAACTTGAAAATATATCATGACTTAAGGCAGCCTAAATGGAAACTTGGTGTGTTAAAATCTATATTCCATGTATATTTATATGCTCAAAATTCATACTTAAATATTCTAAGAGAAACAAAATACATAGTTTATATGTTAAAAGAAAAATATCAAATATAAATGAAATTAACGTACAAATAGTACGGAGTAAATAAAACTAAAGAAAACACAATTACTTTTCTTGTAAATATTTGTATGAGTACCCTCTTTAGAGTAATTATATAGCTACTCTAGTTATATAATTACATTAGAGTAATTATATATTTACTTTTGGATATGTTTGAGTTGAACTAGACCACCCTAAAGTGATTATATAGTTACGCTGCTTACATAATTACTCTAGGATATGTTTAGAGATATTGAATTTAAATAAACTTATTTTCTACCATTAGTCGATAATACTCCTAACTTATTAAATGTATTACACTACTCTCAACTTTCAACTTATTTTTCTCTGACACTCTCGAACTTACTGAATCCTAACTCATTAAGCTAATATCAAATGCCACATTACTAAACAAGTGTCACATTAGATGCCACGTCATCAAAAAGATCATGCCAGATGCCACGTCACTAAATATGTGCACATCAGCAAAAAAATATGCTATGTCAAATGCACATTACTAAACAAGTGTCACCTCAACCAAAAAAGCTAACTGTGTTAGGGTTTACTAGTTTAAAAATGTCAGAGGTAAATAAAGTAAAAGTTGGGAGTGACGTGATACAATTTTTAAGTTGAGAGTATTATCTGCCTAATAATGAACATTAGAATTATGTAATTCTAATATCCTATACGTTTAAGTTAGATCAAAATTAGTTTAGAGCAATTATAGAATTACTTATTTTAACAATCAATGACAACATTGTGCTACCGTGCTTTTTTGAGTTTGCTTTACTTCAAAATTACACTCATGGTCACCACTCTTCGATCACGTGTAAGACTTATAAGAAACTTTGAACAACTTTATGTTAATATCTTTTTTACTTATACTTCTTTATAAAGTTTAATCGATTGGTCCCATTATGTTTGTGAATTGAATTTATATTTCGCTATTTAATATATTATCATTGTTTCATCTATTTGTATTATTTTAATAAATTTAGGGGAATAAAAAGTAGTATTTAGAAACGCGTAAAGTAATATGAAGTAAAGTATTTGAGTTAAATTTATGTAAATTAAAGAAAAATAATTAATATCAATAATCGTATCAATTAAATTATGTAAATATTATTACAGTAGCATAATTAATATTAATAATCGTATCAATTAAATTATGTAAATATTATTACAGTAGCATATATTTGAACCCTCATGTATCGTAATCATAACTAAAAAGAAAATAGAGAAACCACTACAATTGTTATACATGTTAAACACATTTCAATTTGTTCATCTCAGATATAACATTATATTAATACGTGAAAGTCACATCAAGCTTATTAAGGCTGCGACGTATAGTTGAAGTCACATAAGAGCTCTATTACGATATGTCGATACGTAGAACAAGGGGATCAATTGTCTTTTACGAATAAAGTCCACATTATGAGTTCAAGCCACCCCCCTCCCCCCACCCAAAAAAAATATTTTTTTAGTTTTAAGGTTTAAAATTGAAGTGGGGCCTACAATTTCATCTGTTATTGCTCGCTATTGTAATCATTGGGCATCAATAACAACCCTGGTATGAGAAGGGGGGGGGAGGGGCGCTAATCATGATTTTTAGCTGAGGTGGCGCCCCATATCGTACAGTCTAAGCGGCTTCCTTATACAACGGTTTGACCAACCAATCGTATAACATACAAGGAGTTTTATGACAAATCATGTTCATTTTAGACAGTATCGTAAAATATTGAATTGTTTATCTACAAAATCGACTCGGGTCTAACGAGGGGTTCTCTCCCTTTTCTTACATAAAATAACAAAAATTTACGTACACAAAGTTTTGCTATCATGAGGTTGTAATTAGAGAAAAAGAGGACTTGAATTTACGTCTAAATTCAATGATTTCAAACACTTGTGTGTGGAAAGATAAATGACAAAGAAGAAGAGACCAAGTTGGACCTTTCTGAGTAATAGAATCTTATGATATTTGTCGATTTGTCGGACCATCCATTTCAAAGTTAATCAAACGGCCTACTTTCTTGACCTTAATTCTTTTCTTTACAACTTTTTATAATAATCACTGATAGCTACTATTAACCACATGTTTAATAGTTGAAAGATTAAGATATTTTATTATAAGACTTCTTATTTATTCAATTTCTACCGACACAAACTCTTTAGGATTTTTTTTGTTAAAACTAGTAACTTTGCCTGCCCGCCGTATGTTGCGAGATGTTAAAACCTAAGTAACGATTATATTTGGTCCGCCTCGTTTCCGAACAAAACTTACGTTAAAACATAGAACAAGTGAAAACGTACATAAGAATAAGTATGGAAACGTATTATATTTTACCTAACTCAATTCGAATAAAAGTAATGTTGAACATAAGCCAACTTGAATTTTTACTACATGTACATAAAATAAACACGCAAAAAATAACATTTTGAAGCTAAAAAATGGTAAACTTGAAATTTTGGAAACCCGAGATGATTAAAATGACATTTTACTAAGTTTTTAGAAAGTTAAAGAGGTTTAGGTGTCAATACTGAAAGTTAAGAAGGTGAACTGGGCAAAATTAAAAACTAAAAGGGGGTGTTATAGTGCTTGGCAATGTAATGTAGCTAAGCACCCTGATTTGTTATAGGTTTATTCTATTTAAATTTAACTTTTTCTTGATTTGTTATAGGGTGATTCTATTTTAAGTAACTTTTTCTTATTTGCACAAAGTAACGTGAGATTAAAAAATTTTATATTGTTTTACGTGTTTCTCAAATAGTTAAAGTGTAAGTATATTGTTATAATTGGCATTAAGAAAAGCATGTTAGATTTTTATTAGTAAAAAATACCGTATGCCACTAAAATAGTAAGACCAAATCCAGTGGAGATCTGAGTGTACATGGTATGGAGAAATTAGGCATGGGTCCAACGAAATAATAAACAACTAGGATTGAGGACCTACGCTTTGCGGTGGGCCTGTTATAACAAACAAAAAAAGTAGATATAAAAACGTTAAATCACGCACGTGCATTGTGACGTATTAACTTGCAAAAAAAGACCGAAATGTAAAACATAGAAAAGAATAACTAAGTCGACTTATGACCAACGCGTTGCAAATGGCCTGTTAAAACCGTAAAAAAAAATATTGTGACCAAAATTGAAAGTGGAAAAGTGTTACGCTTTAAAATGAAAAATTATTTGGACAAATTTCTAAAGTTGAAAAGTATATGAGGTAAGCATGAACAAATTCTTTGTGAAATATTGGTAAAAGTTGAAAAGTATAGGGTTAAAAAGTAAAAAAATGAATACTAACATTTAGAGTAAAATACACGGATAGTCCCTGTGGTTTGGTGAAGTTTCACCTTTAGTCCCCAACTTTTGGAAATTACACTGGTAGTTATTGTGGTTTGACAGTTTGTTACTCGGATAGTCCCTGGAGTGGATGTCCGTTAGTTTTCTCCGTTAAGTCAATGTGAAATTACTTACTTACCCCTTGCTTTTATTAAAATATAAGAAATAATTCACACACACACACACACATATATAGATATATATAAACACACTCACTCTCACTAAAATGCACCCTGACTCTCTCTCTTTCTCAGGCAAACCCCCACCACCACTGCCGCCACCAACACCACCACCTGCCACCAACACCTGCCACAACCACCTGCCACCACCCACCCCCACACCACCACTGCCACAACCAGCACCAATACTTGCCACAACCCTGCCACGAACACCTGCCACAACCCCCATACAACCACCTGCCACCAACACCATCTCCGCCATAGTCGAGATCTGAAATCAGGTTTGAATATGGGGATTTTCAGGGCTTCAATTTTGGGTTTGAATTTGGGGTTTGATACTTTGATTTGGAATTACAACGATTGGAATTACATTGATACGGGTTTGATCGGAATTTCTTTGATATGGGTTTGAATTTGGGGGTTTGATACGGTGGTTGTGGTGGTCGAGTGAAGGGGTTGGTTATGGTGGTTGAATAAAGGCGGTGGTGGTGAGGGTGTTTGCAGATGTATGTGGTGGCGGTGAGGGTGTTTGCAGGTGAATATGAGAGAGATGGCGGAGAAGAACGAGGAGATGCTTCTGGTGGTCGAGTGAAGGCGATGGTGGGTTTAGGTTGGAGGTGGTGCGACAGTGGTGGGTTCTTGTTAGAGCTAGTTGCGGCGGTGGTGGGTTCATGGTGGAGGTGGGTCACTATGATGGAGGTGGGTTGCTATGGAAGAGGTGGAGGTGGGTGGCTATGGTGATGGTGGTCGGATGTTAATAAGGGAGGGGTGAATAAGGTGGGCCCATACTTTTTATAATCCATATTGTTTTTATTTTTATTTTTATAGGGATGGGTAAATAAGTAATTTCACATGGACTTAACGGATAAAACTAACGGACATCCACTCCAGGGACTATCCGAGTAACAAACTGTCAAACCACAGGGACTACCAGTGTAACTTCCAAAAGTTGGGGACTAAAGGTGAAATTTCACCAAACCACAGGGACTATTCGTGCACTTTACTCTAACATTTATCTCTTATTTTTTTCACTAAAAAATGAATACTAACTATCCTTCAACTTTTGCTTTCTTACACTTTTCACTCATACTTAGGAAGAAACCAACATTCACCCCCTTAATTCTAGTTTGCACCTCTTGCTCTCACATTAACGGTATCGGCTCATCAACTCGAGCCAACTGAGCTACTTCATCCCTGGTTCTTGCTTGGGGCAGTCAACCGCATAGTGACCATACTTGTGGCAATTATAACATTTAACATGCCTCTTATCTCGATATGAACCTCCCTCCTTTCGATCTTTATTAGATTGGAACTGTAACACCTCGAAAATTTCATCCAATAAAACTCCGACACGTGTCCCGAAAATTCTTGGTGGCCATGTGTGACGAGAGGGACTAAAGACGCCGTCATGTTATTTTAATAACCTCTGAATGGGCATCGTGAAAAGTCGGAGGACCAAAGTGGTAAGAATGACAAATTTCTAATCTCTGAAGGTCCTTAAGGACCGTAAGGTTAAACAAATCCTGGTTTTAGTAAGGCGATTATGGACCGCAAGCCTCAATGGTTACAGTCCGTAACCATTCAATATCTGGGGGCGCCAGAGGTCCTTACGGACCGCAAGGCTAAACCCTTACGGTCCGTAAAGGATTGCAAGAGGCAAAATGCTTGGCAGCTTGCTGCCCTGCCACCTATTCACGAATTCCACCCTCTTGGCTGGTTGTGACACGTCCAAAAACACCTGGAGTGTAACAACTCTAAAGTTCGTTGTTATCTTTTTCTTGTATTATCGATTGTATCTATCCTTTGTAAATCTCGAGATTCGTTTATAAGAAAAGTTTATGTTAATTAATTAAGAGTATATATGTTATATCACATCTAATAGCTTATTAAATCACATCGCTAATCTCATCGCATTGCAAATAGTAGTTAATTATATGGTTTTATGTTACTTATGTGTTATGTGTGTTTATGCTTATGATTACAATCGCTATCGCACACTCGAATCGCTAAATCGCACTATTATATTGCTTATAACGCTTAATATAACTATTTAATACGAACCGAATCGCCAAACGAACTCTTAACGCGAAATCAGCAAACGAAACTTGGTCACCAGGCCAAGTTCGGCCGAACTTGACTACCACAAGTTCGCTCGAACTTGCCTGAGACACAAGAATCCTTTACTATACACAAGTTCGCTCGAACTTGTACAAATATGTACAAGTTCGGCCGAACTTGACTGAGACTCCATGAAAATCTAGCAAGTTCACCCGAACTTGCATTAATTTCATGCAAGTTCGATAGAACTTGACTCCCACCAGCTCCATTTTTGCCTTCACCTATAAATACTCAACCCCATTCTCTCATTTGAACTTGCTGCAACTTCGCTCTGAGCTCCCGAAACCCTCTGTTTTCTAAGTAAGAATCAACCCGATTTCGACTACAATGTTGTTCAACAACAATTTACAACGTTTTACAACGATTTTGCATAAGACATTGCCTTCGTTTTCATCAAATCTCTTCTGTTAACGAAAATCTTCATCTTTTTCCATCAAAACTTCTGTTTTCACTCAGATCTATACTAGATCTGAGCAAAACCTTTTTAAAACATTGATTTTTACACCATTTTCGGACTAATGACATATGTTTCGTTCACTTTTGAGTGGAATGAGGCGTTGTCGAAGCTATATCTCAGATCCGGAAGCACAAGGACGAAATCGTCACTTTACACAAGCTGGACTAACCCATACGAACCTTCAAGTTCGCCCGGATTAGCCCGAGTTTCTGTAAAATGGCTAAGTTCGCTCCAAAACACCTCTCCGACCTAAGTTTTACTTAGTGGCTTAACGTTGGAGGGATGGGCACTCGATTTCCTCAGCGAACGACGCGAAAACGCAAGATTTTGGACCCGAAAACATCAAGTTCGCTCAAGAATCACCAGCCCCAGGTCAAGTTCGACCGAACTTGTACCTATCTAGGTCAAGTTCGACCGAACTTGGGTCTCCCTCTTACCAAATTCTTGCTAGTTCGACCGAACTTGCATAATTTCTTAAGAAACTACACAAGTTCGCCCGAACTTGACTCTCCAGTACCATTTCCTTACAAGTTTGACCGAACTTGCTTAGTTTCTTAAGAAACTATACAAGTTCGCCCGAACTTGACTGAAAACTCAACAGGTCATACACAAGTTCGCTCGAACTTGTATGAAAACAAACAAGTTCGCCCGAACTGGCCTACTGCCCAACCCAAACTTAACTGTTTCATCTTTTCGGAGACTGATGCACTTTCGTTCGCGTATGCAGTCTGATCCGGCGCTCCTCTTCACCTCTCGGCAGTCGTCTACTCTCTCCTAAACGCACCCACAGTGAGTATACTTGACCCGTTTTCGCTTTAACGCACTTTTTGGGTGTTACATATGTTCCTCTATGAAAATCACTTCACAAATCAAACTGTTTATCACACGCGAATAATCTGATTATGTATGCTCAATACGTGATACTAGAAACATGTGACTAGGACTTATTTTCGTTAACTTGCCTCTGTCACACCCCAACCGATGGCGGAAACATCGGGGTTAGTGGCACTAGGCGACCAGATTGTCTCACGAGAAATTCCATAACAATTATCCAACAACGTTACTTAACGTTCAACATCCCATATTATTAAACATAATATTTCAAACAACCATTACAGAAATTCTGATTTTCTCATACAAACAACATGGTTCGATATCCCCTAGATTTTTATTACAAAAATTCTAAACAAGATAAGCAAAATACTAAATAAAACTACTCCAAAGCAATCCAAGCAAAATCATCAACCTGTTACATACGTTAAAATACAAGTCAATACAATTAAGTAAAGGTGAGCATACGAGTTTGAATAATGCTAGCATAGTCGGGAAAGCGTTTACGAAACAATCTAATTACATATCATGATACACCAAAACACTTAACACAACATAGGCTCATTTCTCATGCTAACTACCATGAAAAGGTTGGCGCGACCATCCTAACTAGACCCCGTCGGGTGTTAGCCAAACTATAGTATCATACTAGCTAAGGAGGCAAGTTAACGAAAATAAGTCCTAGTCATATGTTTCTTGTATCACGTATCGAGCATATACAATCATATTATTCGCGTGTGATAAACAGTTTTGATTTGGGAAGTGATTTTGATATAGGAACGTATGTAACACCCAAAAAGTGCATTAAAGCGAAAATGGGTCAAGTATACTCACTGTGGGTGCGTTTTGGTAAGACTTAAGATTCTGAGGAGAGTTGTGGAGTGCGTCGGATCAGCCTGTAAACGAACAGAAGTGCATCAGTCTTCGGTCCAGCGGTGGACTGTGTGTACACTAACTCACAGGTCCCGGGTTCGAGACCTGTGGTCAGCACCGGTCCGATACGTTTAAAATCTTTTTAAAAATAAATGATTTTCGGATTAAACTAAATAGTATATAAGTATAATTTAAAACATAATTATTTCGGGTTAGACACGTAGCTCAGTTGGTAGAGCTGCGTGCACGCGTACGGGAGGTCACCGGTTCGAACCTCACTCAGTGCAACAACAGAACTGACGGAACCGGTCAACAGTCTCGGTCAATGGTCAAAGTCAACATTTTTTTTATTTATTTTATTTATTTATTTAACTTAAAAAATCAATTAAAAATACTTAAAAATAACGTTTTTAAAGTTAGAAAGTAGCCTTAAACTCACAAAATTATACCCAAAAATCCTATTAAAATAGTTAATAAAATCCACATACTTACCGTACCTTTTCGTTATCTATTTGGTTAGTTATCTCTCGTCGATCAATCCCCTAAACTCGTGCGCATTGAACATCTTCAAACAAACCCACCCAATGTGAGTGAATCTCTACCAATTCCCCGTTTTAATCACATTTTGGGGTGTATCATGTGTCGCTATTTATTTAATTTAATTAAACACTTGTGCATCCTTCATATTCATGATCATGTGTATTCAATATGTATCCGTTGTTTGTGTGGTTGAAGTTTAGATTTAATTTATCATTTCAGTACATACATTTCATAGGCCGCCGCTCCCCATTACCTATGAGCGTGAGCTGTTCCCCATTACCTATGAGCGTGAACCAGGCGTTGCCAACATAAGATCGGCTCCGTTTGATTGAGCCTTGATCTCACATACATTTGCATAGGCCGTCCGTTCCCCATTACCTATGAGCGTGAACGGGACGTTGCCAACCTATACATTGTCATTCTTATTTCATGCTTAAGCAAGGTGGTTTGTGATTGTTATGTCTACATACATTTGCTCATATATGATTATTGCACAATTTTCCTAAATTAAATTTTAATAATAAATCAATAACAAATGTTTTTAACAAGGTTCACTCGCCAACTTTTGTTGACCCAAAATTTCCCATTTTTACACATGATACAGGTGATCAAGTTGAAGCAAGAAACATATAGGGCGGCTTAAAAGAATAAACCAGTTTAGATTATGGATTTGTTTTAGTTAATTTTTCCTTTCCTTGTATTGTATGAATTTGACTTGGAATATTGAAATGTAATTTGGATTTAATAAATATGAAACATATTAGTAAACATCATGAGCATTGGTGATAACCCAATTATGCCCCGACTCTTATTCCGCTGCGGGTCGGGGTGTGACAGATTGGTATCAGAGCCATGACTATAGGGATATAGGATAGGTTATTAGACCCTTAGAGCCTATACTATAGTTGCTTAGAAATTTTAAATTTTTGTGTGTTACATGCAAAATTCATGATGCTTATATGCTTTATGTTTATTGTTACATTCAATTTTATGCAAGCGTGTAATAAGTACATATTATTATACAATGCCTATCATAAATCATATTCTCATAACATATCATACCCATGAAAGCACACACCACATTATTTTCATGATTGCTTTTACAATGATTTTTGTATTTCCAAATCTCATCAAAGTGAGTTCTCATGACGGGCATGTAGTAACTGGAAGGGTACAAGTACCGGTAGTCGGAACGTCCTGTCTAGGCTTGGCATTCGTATAAATCCAAAATAAAGGACCAGTTTGCCTACCTGGGGACTAACGATGAGAGTACGAAGTACCTATTAGGCCAAAGCATGCTATACCAAACGTCGTGTGAGCTAACCCCACTTTGAGTTGTCATTGTGTCTACACCTGGACACATTCCGACCATACATCTTGTAAACATATTTTGCGGTTTTCATTCTGGTCATGCGAGTGTTAAATCGCCAATACTAATGTGAATCCTACCAAGCCAATAGTCATGGGGGCCCACATGACTATACAGGTGAAGGTATGGGGGACATTTGAGGCCCAACATGAGCAAACCCAAGACATCCTATGGATGTAGTTGCATTATTGATATTTATGTTAATTTCTTTTTTTTAAAGACACATGACCCCTAAACACTCCATAAACTCACCATCTTCCTATGTATATTCCTGTAGATGTCGGGTAGGCAGCTATATGGAGGACGAAAGTCAGGAAGGTCAAACGAACGCTTGGCCACTCAAATTGCAAAACAAATGGCCGCAGTACTTCCTGATATTGTAATTCAAGTCCAGCAAGCTCTCACTACAAATCCTGTCAACCCACCAAATCAAGAGGATCAAAACATCGACAACCCTTCCTCCAAGAAGTGCTCCTACAAGCACTTCAAGTCTTGCGATCCCCCAAAGTTCGAAGGGACCGAAGGTGTCACCGCTCTCCTCCACTGGTTTGAGGAAATGGAAAACACTTTCCTAAATTACGATGGTCCCGAGGATCGCAAGGTACGTTACGCAACCGGGAGATTATTTGGGGTAGCCTTGACCTGGTGGAACACCGAGAAGGGTAAAAGAGGAGTTGAAGACGCTATGGCCTTAACCTGGGAAGAGTTAAGGGAAATGATGACAAAACGCTTCTGCCCAAGAAGCGAACTCAAGAAGTTGGAAGACGAATTCCACTCGCTGAAGCAAAAGGAAGGGGATCACACTTCCTACAACAAAAGATTTCTTGAGCTGAACCAGATGGTTCCTAACTTGTTCACCCCCGTGTACCGTTTGGTGGAACACTATATTCGAGACCTTCCCTCGAAGATTCAAGACTCAGTCCTCAGCACTTCGCCTGCAACCCTCGAAGCCGCCATGGAATTAGCCACCGAACTTACCGAGAACCGCATCAGAAACGGTAAGTTCAAAGAGGAGAAAAAGAAAGCCCCCGTTGAGGGCCAAACTTCCAACCACCCCACCTCATCCTCAAAATATTCAAACAAGAGGAAGCGAAATACCAGAAATTTTGCCGTCACTCAAACAAATTTCCCTATCCCTGCTGCACCCATCACACAAGTTACTCCTTCACCCGCACCATACAAAAGGCAATACTCTGGCCCTTACCCAAAGTGCACCCGTTGTCAATACCATCACTCCCCCGAATACCCCTGTCAATATTGCACCGGCTGTGGCCGTGCAGGTCACACCATCCAAGCCTGCCGCTCACTGCAACGAATGAACCGCAACCAACCCACAACTCAAACCCACCATCAAATAATGGGTCAAACCCAACAACCCCTACTACCACCACCTACACAACATACAACCCAAACCTACTATCAACCCAACTACCCCATGATGCAACCCATGCGGGCTTGCTACAATTGTGCAGACCCAAACCACTTTAGAAACAAGTGTCCACGCTTGGTGAACATCATACATGCTCAAGCTCAAGCGAATCCGGTGAACCAAGCTAACCAAGCTCCTCCACCTGCTAGAGGAAGAGCATTTAACATCAACGCCAACCAAGCTAGGGCCGACAACAACGTGGTTAACGGTACGTTTCTCGTCAATGGTAGTTATGCATCCGTGTTATTTGATACTGGCGCGGATAAGAGTTTTGTGTCCTTAGAATTTGAACCCATCCTCAATCAAACTCGTGACAAACTTATGGAATCCATAACGGTAGAAGTTGCTAACGGAAAACCAGTCTCATTAAACTCCATTATCCGAAACTGTACCTTTACTCTAAACGATCACGATTTTCCTGTTGACCTCATTCCTATGAAGTTGGGAAGTTTTGACATTATAATCGGCATGGACTGGCTCAGCCAACATCAGGCTGAAGTAGTATGCCGTGAGAAGTTCATTCGCATTCCTCTTGCAGACGGTCAAACTCTACGAATCTTTGGAGAAACCCCGTCGAAAGGACTCAAGCTGATGTCCTGTCTTCAAGCCCGAAAATATATCCGTAAGAATTATGTAGCATTTCTAACCCACGTTGTCAAGAAGGGAGACAAAGAGAAGAAACTCGAAGATATACCCGTAGTGAAAGAATTCCCGCAAGTTTTTCCCGACGACATCGCAGGACTTCCTCCCAAGAGAGAAGTCGAATTCCGCATCGACCTTATACCTGGCGCTACACCCGTCGCGAAATCTCCTTATAGGTTAGCCCCATCCGAGATGCAAGAGCTGGCCAGTCAATTGCAAGAACTGACCGACAAAGGATTCATACGTCCTAGCTCATCACCTTGGGGTGCACCTGTTCTGTTTGTAAAGAAGAAAGATGGGACCTTTCGCATGTGTATCGATTACAGGGAACTCAACAAATTAACGGTCAAAAATCGCTATCCTTTACCTCGCATCGATGATCTTCTAGACCAACTCCAGGGTGCCACTTGTTTTTCAAAGATCGACCTTCGTTCCGGCTATCACCAACTCAGAGTACATGAAGAAGACGTCCCAAAGACCGCCTTCCGAACTCGATATGGTCACTATGAATTCATGGTTATGCCATTTGGTCTAACCAACGCTCCAGCCGTCTTCATGGACTTAATGAACAGAGTTTGCAAACCCTATCTTGATTGCTTTGTTATAGTCTTCATCGACGATATTCTCATTTACTCAAAGTCTAAGACTGATCATGAACGACACCTTCGACTCATCCTCACACTCTTGAAGACCGAAAAGCTTTACGCTAAATTCTCCAAATGCGAATTTTGGTTAAAAGAAGTACAGTTCCTTGGTCATGTCGTCAATGACAAGGGAATTCATGTCGACCCCGCAAAGATCAAAGCAGTACAAGAATGGCAAGCGCCACGTACCCCAACCGAAGTACGATCTTTCCTTGGTTTGGCTGGTTACTATCGTCGTTTCATATCAAATTTCTCTCGTATCGCTGTACCACTCACGGCTTTGACACATAAAGGAAAACCCTTCGCATGGGGACCTAAACAAGAAGAAGCCTTCCAAACCCTTAAGCAAAAGCTTTGTGACGCTCCTATCCTCACACTCCCCGAAGGTTGTGATGACTTTGTAGTATATTGCGACGCATCAGGACATGGATTAGGCTGTATTTTAATGCAAAGGGGAAAAGTGATAGCCTATGCTTCTAGGCAGCTCAAAACTCATGAGAAGAACTACACTACTCACGACCTAGAACTTGGAGCCGTTGTGTTCGCTCTTAAGATATGGAGACATTACCTCTATGGTACCAAGTGTGAAATTTACACTGATCACAAGAGCCTCCAGCATATCTTAACCAAAAGGAGCTGAACATGAGGCAACGAAGATGGGTCGAACTTCTTAATGACTACGACTGTGAAATTCGGTATCATCCTGGCAAAGCAAATGTGGTGGCCGATGCACTCAGTTGAAAGGGTTATGCGAACTCCATTCGTCATCTATGTTCGCAAATCATGACCAACATCAAAGACCAAATCCGAGAAGCTCAACATGTTTCCATAACAGAATACGACATACGCAATGAGTTATCTTGTGGAGCAGAACTTAAACTCGAAACAAAATCTGACGGCATTGTGTATTATCTAAATCGCATATGGATTCCTGATCACATTAACCTTCGTGATACTCTTATGAAAGAGGCTCACAAAACACGATACTCCGTACATCCAGGAGCCTACAAGATGTATCAGGACCTTCGATTCACCTACTGGTGGCCTGGCATGAAGAAGGATATTGCTGTTTTTGTTTCCAAGTGCCTTACCTGTTCAAAAGTGAAAGCTGAACACCAAAGACCCTCAGGACTTCTGGTCCAACCTGAAATACCCGTATGGAAGTGGGAAAATATAACCATGGACTTCATTACCGGGTTACCTCGCACTCCTGGTGGGTACGACACAATATGGGTAATCATTGATCGTCTTACAAAATCAGCTCACTTCATTCCGATTCGCGAAGACTTCAAAAATGAGAAACTAGCTCGCATCTACATCAGTGAAATCGTAAGCCGTCATGGTGTACCGTTAAGCATTATATCAGATCGTGATGGTCGTTTCACTTCACGAACATGGCAAGCTGTACAAGCCGCTTTGGTTACACGATTTGATCTCAGCACCGCTTATCATCCCCAAACTGATGGTCAATCTGAACGCACCATTCAAACTCTTGAAGACATGCTTCGGGCATGTGTCATAGACTTCAAAGGGAACAGCTTTCATTCAAGTATCGGCATGGCACCTTTCGAAGTATTATATGGTCGTAAGTGCCGATCACCAATATGTTGGCATGAAATTTGAGAAGCTCAAATCACCGGTCCAGAATTAATACAAGAAACAACTGATAAGATTCATCAAATCCGAAACAACCTTTTAGCGGCACAAAGTCGTCAAAAGAGCTATGCTGACAAGCGACGAAAGCCCTTGGAGTTTAACGTTGGCGATCAAGTACTTTTAAAAGTATCGCCGTGGAAGGGAGTAGTTCGTTTTGGCCAAAAAGGCAAGCTAGCACCACGTTACGTAGGTCCTTTCACGATACTCGAAAGGGTAGGACCTGTAGCCTACAAGCTTGACCTACCGGAGAACTCAACAGAATTCATCCCACATTCCACGTATCGAACTTGAAGAAGTGTCTCGCCGATGAAAATCTCCATATTCCTCTAGAAGACATTCAAATCGATGAATCCATGCATTTTATTGAAAGACCAGTAGAAATTATGGACGTCGGGGAAAAACGTTTAAGAAGAAGCCGCATCCCAATTGTCAGGGTACGCTGGGAGTCGAAAAGAGGACCCGAGTTTACTTGGGAACGCGAAGACTCAATGCGCGAGAAATACCCACACCTTTTTCCTGCAACTACCCTACTTCAATTTCGGGACGAAATTTCTAAAAGTAGGGGATACTGTAACATTTGTCGAAAAAACGGGTTTTCGAAACCCGCTTCGTTTAATAACCGAACAATCAGTTTTAAATTTTTGTTGTTCATTTATGACCTATTTTAATTTTAAACGATACATAATTAATAAACAAATTAGAAGATATAAATTATAATTGTCAAAAAATAAAAATAAATTAATTAAAAAGGAAAACCGGCTGCCGGGAGTCGAACCCGGGTCAGCCGGAAATCCTCAAAGAACTAACGTTCACACAATCAACCACTCCGCCACTTTGATTTTCTGATATCATATTAAATCAATTAATTCAAATAATAAAGCACGGAAGTCAAATTCAGTCAAAATCGCGCCCAATTAGCAGTCGTCGGAAATCCCGACGACTTCGCCGATATTTAACGTTTTCGTCCAATTTAACCGAAGAATTAACTTTAACGACAGTTATAACCGACGTCTGAACCCTTTCCAAACGACGTTGCCGGATTATCTGTTTTCGACGGAGAAATTCTGAACTTTCAAGAACCTGCTGTTAACCGGTATGATTCTTTTAACTTACTGATAGTCGTTACCCAGTAGTTCCATTTCACATCTAATCCCTCCAAATTTGTTGGCAAATCCCATTAGCCGAAGCTCACCAAGACGGAGCCGACGACCTTGCCGGACATCTGAAGAAAAACGAACAGTTTGGTACAATCAACCCTCAAACCTTTTTCCGTTCATTACTTTACGATGGCTCATAACATTCGTTAAGCTAATTTAACACATAACAGTCAATTGGTCAATATCTGTGTTTTGAACGAAGAAGATGAAGTTGTGTATAACATAAGAGTAATTAAAATCAGTTTTATAAACGGGTTAGACACACAGTCCAGCGGTGGACTATGTGCAACAAACACACATGCGACGCGAGTTCGAATCCTGTCCCAGCTTTACTCTCTCGAAATAAAAAAAATTGCCTTTTTAACTGAACCGGGTTAACTCACAAACCATGTTAAGTATAATAAAAACCGAGTTAATAACCCGGTTAGACACACAGTCCAGCGGTGGACTGTGTGTACACTAACTCACAGGTCCCGGGTTCGAGCCCTGTGGTCAGCACCAGTCCGATACGTTTAAAATCTTTTTAAAAATAAATGATTTTCGGATTAAACTAATTAGTATATAAGTATAATTAAAAACAGAATTATTTCGGGTTAGACACGTAGCTCAGTTGGTAGAGCTGCGTGCACGCGTACGGGAGGTCACCGGTTCGAACCTCACTCAGTGCAACAACAGAACTGACGGAACCGGTCAACGGTCAACAGTCTCGGTCAACGGTCAAAGTCAACATTTTTTTTATTTATTTTTTTATTTATTTAACTTAAAAAATCAATTAAAAATACTTAAAAATAACGTTTTCAAAGTTAGAAAGTAGCCTTAAACTCACAAAATTATACCCAAAAATCCTATTAAAATAGTTAATAAAATCCACATACTTACCGTACCTTTTTGTTATTTATTTGGTTAGTTATCTCTCGTCGATCAATCCCCTAAACTCGTGCGCATTCAACATCTTCAAACAAACGCACCCAATGTGAGTGAATCTCTACCAATTCCCCGTTTAATCACATTTTGGGGTGTATCAGGTGTCGCTATTTATTTAATTTAATTAAACACTTGTGCATCCTTCATATTCATGATCATGTGTATTCAATATGTATCCGTTGTTTGTGTGGTTGAAGTTTGGATTTAATTTATCATTTCAGTACATACATTTCATAGGCCGCCGCTCCCCATTACCTATGAGCGTGAGCTGTTCCCCATTACCTATGAGCGTGAACCAGGCGTTGCCAACATAAGATCGGCTCCGTTTGATTGAGCCTTGATCTCACATACATTTGCATAGGCCGTCCGTTCCCCATTACCTATGAGCGTGAACGGGACGTTGCCAACCTATACATTGTCATTCTTATTTCATGCTTAAGCAAGGTGGTTTGTGATTGTTATGTCTACATACATTTGCTCATATATGATTATTGCACAATTTTCCTAAATTAAATTTCAATAATAAATCAATAACAAATGTTTTTAACAAGGTTCACTCGCCAACTTTTGTTGACTCAAAATTTCCCATTTTTACACATGATACAGGTGATCAAGTTGAAGCAAGAAACATATAGGGCGGCTTAGAAGAATAAACCAGTTTAGATTATGGATTTGTTTTAGTTAATTTTTTCCTTTCCTTGTATTGTATGAATTTGACTTGGAATATTGAAATGTAATTTGGATTTAATAAATATGAAACATATTAGTAAACATCATGAGCATTAGTGATAACCCAATTATGCCCCGACTCTTATTCCGCTGCGGGTCGGGGTGTGACACGATCGACATTTTCTTCCATACAGTGCCTCAAAAGGAGCCATTTGAATGCTGGTATGATAACTATTATTGTACGAGAATTTGATTAAAGGTAAATGCGTATCCTAGTTACCACCTGATATGTGTTAAAATATACACGTTTTAGTCCCCCGTTTTACGCGTTTTCGGTCATAGAACCTCGGTTTTGGTACTTAATCAGGTGTGTTTTGGTTTACAGGCCCTAAACAGCGTATTGGAACAAAGGATGAAGAAAAAATGGATTTTCCGAGCGAAACGGAGAAGTTACAAAGATTCTGTGGAGCTGCAGATCAATTGGCACAGCCGTGCCACATATGGCACGACCGTGCGTGTGCGAGACTGATGACCGCACGAGCAGTGCAGCCAACGGTGCCACCTGTTTCACCGGAGATGCACGACCGTGCATCGTTGGCATGACCGTGCCAAGCCATTTCACCGATAACCATCGCCTTATTATCGGACATGCACGACCATGCCACTTTTGGCACGACCGTGCCAAATTCAAATTACTATTATGGATAAGCTGACGTCACTAGATTGCGGGAATAGTGCACGGCCGTGCAGATCTTGCACGACCGTGCCAAATTAAAAAACGCTATAAAACAGGGCAGAAGCTACTGATCGAGACATTGGGCAATTTTCCTAACTTCTGGGCGATTTCTGAGGTCCGAGGGCACTCTGGAGAAGACGGTTTGAAGCCTCAAAGTTGCAAGAAGACTATCTAAGCATCCAATCCATAAAATCCTTGGTTGCTTATGGTTTGATTCTTGTTCTTAACATGTATTTTGATCTTAGATGCAAGCATTGAGATGATGTTATTATGATTATTGTAGCCTATGGGCAAAAACACATTGTTTACTTGCTTCATGAACAACCATTAGTATGTTAATTATGTTGTAATGATACTTAGCACTTTTTATGATTATCCTTGATGATTAGTTTGCAACCTTGTTTGTTGATAATAGATTCTTGATTATAGTTAATTGTCTTGGAAGATTAGTATTTGGTTAGTTAAGATATTTACAAAAAGAAGCTTAATTAATCACTTATTAGTAGACTATTAACTAGTTAAGATGTTTACACCATGAACTTAGAAATGAGAATTGGTTTCATAAGAGGTAATTAATGTTAATCAAGAATGTTTTCCCTCATGGAAAAACCTTAACGGGTCGAATGGTGTCGTTATGAACTCTTATCATAATGAAAGTTTAGTTAGTAGTTTCGGCAAAAATTGCTTTTCTAAATAAAGTTGTGTTCAAGGTTTGTAAAATGGGCTCGGTTGTGATTTAATCAAGGTTATGCTTTTATTGGTGGTCACATTGTGTTTACTTTCCTCGATAAAGTGCGGTTAGAAAACTCTTAACGGATGACTAACTTATTTTTAAGGGATTTTCCTAAACATTTATCAATAAGGGCGTCAAAGAACAATTTTAGGTGGTTAAAGTGTGTTTATCGTTTTAGGTGGTCCGAAGGGTTGTCATGTTAGGATTCTCGAAAGGGAAACTAATTGTCATTTTAAAAATAGAAAATTGACCGAGTGTTAAAGTGCCAAAACCGACTTAGTTAACATATTTCGGTTGTTCGTAAAGCGAGGTTATTTCTTTAATTGCAAAAATATATTTTTCCAAACAAATTACTCACATCTCATTTTTACCGGTACTTTAACGACAAAGGTTTAGTACTTTAGCTTCCGCCCGCATACATGGATCGATACTTGGTTCTTACCGATACTTTACTACATATATGACGGGGTACACTTGCCCTTTCGTGTGTATTTTAATCTTGAAGTATAAATCATTTTTATAAATTTAAAACTGAACCGTGTGTAAAATTCATTGTAAAATATGTATATACACGCACACGTCACCACCGAAATCTATGATGCACGCACGAAGCATTTCTTCGAGGGTGCTGATCGTGTGCTCAGTCTGACCTTCGGTTTGAGGGTGAAAAGCGGTACTTAGATTAAGCGTAGTACCGAGAGCGGATTGAAAGGTCTCCTAGAGACGCGAGGTAAAGCGACCGTCGCGGTCAGAAATGATGTCACGTGGCGTCCCGTGTCGACATATAACTTCGTCGGTGTAGATTCGGGCTAACCGTTCGACCTTAAAGTCTTCTCGTATAGCAATGAAGTGCGCGGATTTAGTAAGACGATCAACGATAACCCAAATGCTATCGTGACTAGATGAACTACGCGGGAATTTAGTAACGAAGTCCGTAGTTATACTCTCCCACTTCCACATCAGGATTTCGGGTTGTTCGAGTAAACCAGAGGGCCTTTGATGTTCGGCTTTAACTTTCTAACAAGTTAAGCATTTTGAGACGTATAAGGCGATGTCCTTTTTCATGCCCGGCCACCAATACTTGGGACGAAGGTCCTGGTACATTTTGTCGGCACCGGGATGAATGGAATATCGAGATTTATGAGCTTCGGTCATTAGCAACTCTCGAATATTATCACGACTGGGAATCCAAATGCGATTGAGATAGTAATAAATGCCATTAGACTTAGATACGAGCTGAGTTTCAGCACCACATTTCATTTCTTCTTCCAAAGTATTCTCGTTAAAACAAGCAAATTGAGCGGAGCGAATCATTATTTCGAGATCATTCAAAGCTTGAGAGTCACGAACACTATACACATAGCTTCTTCGACTTAGACCATCGACGATGACGTTTGCTTTACCGGGATGGTAGCGTATCTCGCAATCGTAATCGTTGAGAAGTTCAACCCATCGACGTTGTCGCATGTTTAGTTCTTTTTGATTAAAGATATGTTGTAAGCTCTTATGGTCTGTGAAGACCGTACACTTGGTACCGTAAGGTAGTGTCACCATTTCTTCAATGCAAAAACAATTGCGCCGAGTTCGAGATCGTGGGTTGTGTAATTCTTCTCTTGGATCTTGAGTTGGCGAGACGCATACGCGATAACCTTGTCTCGTTGCATAAGCACACAACCAAGACCAAGGTTAGAGGCATCACAATAAACAACGAAATCGTCGTTTTCGTCGGGTAAAGCGAGGATAGGAGCGTTGCATAGCATACGCTTGAGAGTTTGAAAAGCTTCTTCTTGTTTAGAATCCCAAACAAAAGGTTGGTCCTTATGAGTCAAAGCGGTAAGCGGAACGACAATTTTAGAAAAGTCGGCGATGAATCGACGGTAATAACCCGCCAATCCAAGAAACGAACGGATTTCGGAAGCATTCTTCGGTGTAATCCAACTCTTGATGGCTTCAATCTTTGCAGGGTCGACGTGAATTTCTTTACTATTAACGATGTGGCCGAGAAATTGGACTTCTTCGAGCCAGAATTCACATTTAGAGAACTTAGCACAAAGGCGATTTCCTTGAAGAAGTTTGAGGACTAAACGAAGATGACGCGCGTGTTCGTCTCTCGACTTCGAATAGATAAGGATATCATCGATGAAAACAATGAAGAAACGATCTAAGAAAGTTTTACACACACGGTTCATCAAATCTATGAATACCACGGGTGCATTGGTAAGACCGAAAGGCATAACCACAAATTCGAAATGGCCATAGCGAGTATGAAAGGCAGTTTTAGGAATGTCTTCTTCCAACACGCGTAACTAATGATAACCGGAACGAAGGTCGATCTTAGAAAAACAATTAGCCTTGAAGCTGATCAAATAAGTCGTCAATTCGAGGAAGACGGTAGCGGTTCTTTATCGTGAGTTTGTTAAGTTCATGATAATCGATGCACATTCGAAACGATCCATCCTTCTTTTTCATGAAAAGGACAGGCGCGCCCCATGGCGAAGTGCTCGGGCCTATGTGTCACACCTCGACCCGCAGCGGAATAAAAATCAGGGCATGATTGGGTTATCACCAAAGCTCATGATATTTACTATCAAGTTTCATATTTATTAAATTCAAATTAAAATTCAATTATCCAACACAACATTTCATACAAACACAAATAATAAACCAAATGATTGTTCCAACGAAGTAACTTGATTATTCTTCTAAGGCCATCCTAGGTGTTTCTTTCCTCAACTTGATCACATGTATCATGCGTAAAACAGAAGGAATTTTGGGTCAACAAAACTTGGCGAGTGAACCTTGATAAAACATTTAAGTAAATCAATTTTATCGTTGTTTAAATAAGATTGTGCATAATCACATGTGAACAAATGTATAATGTAACAAATCACAAACCACATTGAATGAATATATGACATGAATGATGATGTATCTGAGATCAAGGCTCAATCGAACGGAGCCGATCTAATGAGGCACCTGATGCTCAACCCGTATCCCACGAGGAACTGATGGGCCTAATGAAATGAGTGCACTGAAATGATAAAATGTATCCACACGTAAACCACACTACAAGCAATACACATTTGATCACGAAATGATATAAGCACAAGTGTTTAAATAAAATAAAGAAACGATACGACACATGATACACCCCAAAACATGATTAGAACGGGGAATTTGTAGGGATTCACTCACCTTGGGTGCGTATTCTTGAATGGTAAGGAGAGCGTACGAGTTGGGAATTTAATCAACGAGAAAGTACTAAACTAGAATTAATAACGCGATAACTCGGTAAATAAATTAACATTTAGGTTAAACTTTTGTTTAGATCCTAGGTTATTTTTGATGGGTTTTATTGATGTTTTATACCCTTAGAATATATATTTTTAAACATTTTAATTGATTTTATATCAAACATAAGGCCTTAAAATAAAATGTTAGAAAAATAAAATAAAAATAAAAATAATATTTTTTTTTTAAAAATCTTGTCAGCCTGTCAGCTTGTCAGACCGGTTCAATGGCACTGTTTGCATGCGTGTGGTGAGGCTCGATCCCGTGACCTCTCGGTTGCGTGCACGCAGCTCTTTCAACTGAGCTACGTGTCTAACCCGAAAGAATCATGATTTTAATTATATTAATACCTTATTTAGTTCATTCCAGAAATTAATTTATATTTAAAAAGATTTACAGAGTTAAACCGGTGGGTGGCATAGGTTTCGAACCCGTGACCTCTTAAGTGTTTTGCACCCAGCCCGGCCAACTGGGCTGGGTGTCTAACCCGATAAGACTCGCTTTTTAATTATATTTATATACATACTACTGCTTGATATAAATTAACAAAAACAAAACTGTTTATATAACAGTGGTACGGTAGAGAGTCGGATTCGAACCAGGGACGTGTACGTGTGTTTGCACACAGTCCACCACTGGACTGTGTGTCTAACCCGTTTGAAACAACCGTTTTAATTATATAAAACACTTCACCCACTTCGTCTTCTTCATTTTGAATTTGAACCAAATTCATACCCGCCCGATTTAATCTGTTTCACTTCTGTTTTTCTATTAACCATCTTTACATTATGTTAATTAAATAAAACTCAAAGGAAAAGAACAAGGGTCTACCGTAAGACAGAAGTGGAGAACCACGATTTCCAGCGGCCGGTGACACAGAGCTTTCCGGCAACAGGGGTGTTTAAGGAGAGGGGAGTAGCTATTTCAAAGAAGGAGCGAGTTGGATTGAGTAAATTCGATCAGTATTTATAGATGGCAAAAGAGGTGATCGATTTTCGGTTTTGGAAACCATGTAGAGTGATTGATTTTGGTTTTTAGAAATCAATTTGATTGATTTCACACAATTGAAGTAGATTGGCGCTTGATTTTGGAAAGGTTGACGCGGATGGATAGCTGGAATATCCAGATGCCAGAACAGGGACGAGATCGGTGGTTCGCTGATTTGGTTCTTGAAGGCAGACATTCGGTTTCGCTTATATATAAAAGTTGATCTTAATTTCTAACCAAATTGTGTGTGTGCCTCAGCGGTGTTTGTGGTGTGCGTGTATCCGGGGAACCCGGGTTCGTTCCCGGTTCACCCTTTTTTTTTCAGAATTTTTTTATTATTATTACAACCAATAATTATTTCCTAAATATATTATTATTTAATTGATTACTTATTATTTTATTAATTTTAAATTTTATTTATTATCCACATATTAGAAGTATTTAATAAATTTTATAACATTAAATAAATAAACAAAAAGAATTATCGAACGACTTAAAATAAATATACTTTGATTGATAAATTAGGGCGGGTTTTCGAAACCCGATTTACACAAATATTACAGTATCCCCTACTTTTAGAAATTTCGTCCCGAAATTTAAGTAGTAGTGGTAACCGGAAAGAGATGCGGGTACTTTTCGCACATTGAGTCTTCACGTTCCCAAGTAAACTCGGGTCCTCGTTTTGACTCCCAACGCACCCTGACGATTGGAATACGACTTCGTCTTAAACGCTTCTCACCGAAATCCATGATTTCCACTGGTCTTTCAACGAAGTGCATTGATTCATCGACTTGAATGTCTTCTAGAGGGATATGGAGGTTTTCGTCGGCGAGGCACTTATTCAAGTTTGATACGTGGAACGTGGGATGTATCCTGTTGAGTTCTTCCGGTAGGTCAAGCTTGTAGGCAACAGGTCCTACTCTTTCGAGTATCTTGAAAGGTCCTACGTAGCGTGGTGCTAGCTTGCCCTTTTGGCCAAAACGAACCACTCCCTTCCACGGTGATACTTTCGAAAGTACTTGATCACCAACACAAAACTCCAAGGGCTTTCGTCGTTTGTCAACATAACTCTTTTGACGACTTTGAGCTGCTAGAAGGCTGTTTCGAATTTGAAGGATTTTGTCAGTTGTTTCTTGAATCAATTCAGGTCCGGTGGTTTGCGCTTCGCCAATCTGGTGCCAACATACTGGAGATCGGCACTTACTACCATATAAAGCTTCGAAAGGAGCCATGCTGATACTTGAATGATAGCTATTGTTGTATGAAAACTCGACTAACGGTAGATGAGAGTCCGAGTTCCCTTTGAAGTCTATGACACATGCTCAAAGCATGTCTTCAAGGGTTTGGATGGTGCGTTCAGATTGACCATCAGTTTGAGGGTGAAAGGTGGTGCTAAGGTCTAACCGTGTACCCAAAGCGGTTTGTACGGCTCGCCATGTTCGTGAAGTGAAACGACCATCACGATCTGAAATGATGCTTAACGGTACACCATGATGGCTTACGATCTCGTTGATGTAGATACGAGCTAACTTCTCGTTCTTGAAGTCCTCGCAAATCGGAATGAACTGAGCTGATTTTATAAGACGATCAATGATTATCCATATGGTGTCATACCCACTGGAGGTGCGAGGTAACCCGGTAATGAAGTCCATGGTTATGTTTTCCCACTTCCATACAGGTATTTCGGGTTGGACTAGAAGTCCTGAAGGTCTTTGATGTTCCGCTTTCACTTTGGAACATGTAAGGCACTTGGAAACAAAAACAACGATATCCTTTTTCATGCCAGGCCACCAGTAGGTGTATCGTAGGTCTTGATTCATCTTATCGTGTTTTGTGTGCCTCATTCATGAGGAAATCACGAAGGTTGTCGCGATCGGGAATCCATATGCGGTTTAAATAATATAGAATACCGTCGGATTTGGTTTCAATTTTGAGTTCAACTCCACATGACAGCTCATCGCGTACGTCATTTTCCGTTACAGAGATATGTTGAGCTGTCCGGATTCGATCCTTGATATCGGTTATGATTTGGGAACATAGAAGACGAATAGAGTTCGCATATTCCTTTCGACTGAGCGCATCGGACACCACGTTTGCCTTGCCAGGATGATACCGAATCTTGCAGTCGTAATCGTTGAGCAGTTCGACCCATCTTCGTTGCCTCATATTCAACTCTTTTTGGTTGAAGATATGCTGGAGACTCTTGTGGTCAGTGTATATTTCACACTTGGTACCGTAAAGGTAGTGTCTCCATATCTTGAGAGCGAACACAACGACTCCAAGTTCCAGGTCGTGGGTGGTGTAATTTTTCTCATGAACTTTGAGTTGCCTAGAGGCATAGGCTATCACCTTTCCTCTTTGCATCAATACACAACCTAGTCCTTGCCCTGATGCGTCGCAATAAACCACAAGCCTCAGGGAGTGTAAGGATAGGTGCGTCACAAAGCCTTTGCTTTAAAGTTTGGAATGCCTCCTCTTGCTTAGGTCCCCAAATGAAGGGTTTTCCCTTTTGAGTCAAGGCCGTGAGCGGAACGGCGATACGGGAAAAATTGGCAATGAAGCGTCGGTAGTAACCAACCAAGCCAAGAAATGACCTAACTTCGGTAGGGGTGCTTGGCGCTTGCCATTCTTGTACTGCTTTGATTTTCGAAGGATCGAGATGAATCCCTTTGTCATTGACGACATGACCAAGGAATTGTACTTCTCTTAACCAGAATTCGCATTTTGAGAACTTAGCGTAAAGCTTTTCAGTCCTTAAGTGTCACACCCCGACCCGCAGCGGAAACGGTGATCGGGGCATGATTGGGTTTTCGTCAAAGCTCATGACATTTACTTTAAAGTTTCATATTTATTATTTCCTTTTAAAGGAGAACATTACAATCAACATACAAGTACAACATGTTCTATACATTTATCAAGACTTCATTATTTTTCTTCTAAGGCAATTTCCTACGTGTTCCTTGCTTCAACCTGTCCACCTGTATTATGTGTAAAAGTAGGGTTTTGGGTCAACAAAAAGTTGGCGAGTGAATCTTATTTAAACATTTGAAAGGATTAGTTAGGTTGGTTATTTGGATAAAATTGTGCATAACCAAATATGAATAAACGTAAATGTAAATTTAATCACAAAACACATAATATCAAATAATGCACACGCACACACCAAATGATGAACAATGAGATCAAGGCTCAATCAAATGGAGCCGATCGAATGAGGCACCTGATGCTCAACCTGTCTCCAACGAGGAACTGATGGGCCTAATGAATGATTTGCACGCAACTTGACAAAATGTAAACACGCATCACAACAAACAATATTTACATCATAAGTTTAGGTCATATAATGGTAATGGCACAAGTTTGAATAAACGAAATAATTAAAGCGACACATGATACACCCCAAAACATGAATAAAAAGGGGAATTTGTAAGGATTCACTCACAGTGGGTGCGTTTCTTTGATGACGTTGGATGCGCACGAATTTTAGGATTTGATCGACGAGGAAAAATTAACCTAAAATAATAACGAAATGGTTCGGTAAATAAGTGGATTTTATTTGAGATTAATACTTTTAATTCATAATCTTAATAGGATTTTTAGATTTATTTTTGTGAGTTTAAGGACATTTTCTAACTTTAAAAATATTATTTTTAAGTATTTTTAAATAATTTTCTGATTAAATAAATAAAAAAATAAATAAAAAAAATGTTTACTTTTTGACTCTGTTGACTGTTGACCATTGACCGTTGACCGGTCGGACTGTTTTAATTATATGCGCTGAGTGAAGTTCGAACTCGCGACCTCTCGTATACGTGCACACAGCTCTACCAACTGAGCTACGTGTCTAACCCGAAATAATCTCGTTTTTAATTATATATATATACAAATTAGATTAATTCATTTCTGTTTCTATTTAAAAAGCTTTGATAATTGCCAGAACCGGTTACGGAAGCAGGATTCGAACTCGGGACCTACGGTCGTGTGCACACAGCCCAACCAGTTGGGCTGTGTGTCTAACCTGTTAGTTTTCTTGATCTTTATTTTATTTAAACACTTACTGTGAAGCGATATGACTTGTTCTAAAAACAATGGATTTAATTTCAGTGGATCGGAACACCAACAGACTCGAACCCGGTATCATGTATGTAAAATGCACACAGTCCACCGCTGGACTGTGTGTCTAACCCATTTAAATTACTGATTTTAATTATATTTATGAACGACTCGCTATTCATCTTCTTCGTTTTATGAAACCAGAGAATCAACCCGACTGTTTAATCAATCATTCTTATTGAATTAGTTGATTGATTATTACTGATAACGAAAATAATTTAAATAGAAAAGGATTTAAGGATGTTGTACCGAACAGCGGGTTTGCTACGGTTTTCCGGCAAGTGTCGTCGGCTCCGATTTGCGATGTCCGGCTGTATGAACTGTTTAGCAGTTTTGATTACTGATTTGAACGATTAAAGTATGAATTAAGAGATAGCAGAGAGGTTTTAGATAGATATACCGGTTGAGGAATGAATACGGTTTTCTGATCAAGTATTTCCGGCGATGTTCCGACGAAATTGGAAATCTCCGGCGACGAGCTTCTGAGAACTTCAACTCCGAAAAAGTGTGCGGTCTTGAGCGAAAGTATTCCCGGAAGGTTGAGGGGGGTATTTATAGGGTAGAACATGATGTATTGGGTCTGAATTTGGTCTTGAATTCGCGGTCAAAGTTTTCCGGCGGTTACGACTGAATTTGAGGGTTAGACATCGGTTATAACCGATGTCGAATTTAGTTCATGCGTTTCAGTCAAAGAAAACGGTCGTGATTTGCGAAATCATCGGCTTTTCCAGCGACTGCGGATTGGGCGCGCTGATTTCCGGATTTTGATTTTCTAGTTTTTGTATATATGTTATTTGTTTCCTTGTGTATCACAAAATCGTGTGTGGCGGAGTGGTGTGTTGTGCGTTTGTTCATCCTGGTGACCCGGGTTCGAAACCTGGCGTCTCCTTTTATTTTTTTATTCATTATTTATTATTAATTTTCAATTATAGATTTTAAATTCTAATATATTTATTAATTATGTATTGTTTAAAATTAATCTGAACCAAAAATACGCAACGAACTTTATAACTGAATGTTTGACTGATAAACGAAGCGGGTTTTGGAAACCCGTTTTTCGACGGATGTTACATTAAGAGTGTAAGAATGAGTCGAAGGTGTCGCTCATGATCGGATTTTGACTTGGATTAGATAAGAATGTCGTCGATGAAGACTATGACGAAACGGTCGAGATAGGGTTTGCATACCCTATTCATCAAATCCATGAAGACAGCGGGGGCGTTGGTTAAACCGAAGGGCATAACCATGAACTCGTAATGACCATAACGAGTTCGGAAGGCAGTTTTTGGAATATTTTCTTCGCGCACTCTAAGCTGATGATAACCAGAACGAAGGTCGATTTTGGAAAAACAGGTGGCGCCTTGAAGTTGGTCTAGAAGGTCATCAATACGAGGCAGTGGATAGCGATTCTTAACCGTCAACTTGTTGAGTTCTCTATAATCAATGCACATGCAAAACGTTCCATCTTTCTTCCTCACAAAAAGAACGGGCGCACCCCAAGGCGATGAGCTAGGACGTATGAATCCTTTGTCAGTCAGCTCTTACAATTGACTCGCCAACTCTTGCATCTCGGATGGGGCTAACCTATAGGGAGATTTTGCAACCGGTGTAGCGCCAGGCACAAGATCGATTCGAAATTCGACTTCTCTCACAGGAGGAAGTCCTGAAACGTCGTCGGGAAAAACTTGCGGGAATTCTTTCACAATTTGAATATCTTCGAGCTTCCTCTCCTTGCCTTCCTTCTTGACGACGTGAGCTAGAAATGCGACGTAATTCTTGCGAAGATAACTTCGGGCTTGAAGGCAGGACATCAATTTGAGCCCTTTCGAAGGAGTTTCCCCAAAGATACGTAGTGTCTGACCGTCGGCGAGAGGAATACTAATAAACTTTTCATGGCGCACCACTTCAGCGTGATGCTGGCTGAGCCAGTCCATGCCGATGATAACATCGAAACTTCCCAATTTCATAGGAATGAGATCAATTGAAAAATCGTGATCATTTAGGGTGAGAGTACAATCGCGTATAATAGAATTTAATGAAGTGGGTTTTCCGTCAGCAACTTCCACCGTCAGAGATTCAACGAGGTTATCATGAGGTTGGTCGAGAATAGATTCGAATTCTAAAGACACAAAGCTATTATCCGCACCAGTATCGAATAATATGGATGCATAACTACCATTTACGAGAAACGTACCGTTGACCACATTGTTGTCAGCCCTGGCTTGGGCGTTGATATTGAAAGCTCTTCCTCTAGCAGGTGGAGGAGCTTGGTTAGCTTGGTTTACCGGGTTTGCTTGAGCTTGGGCATGGATGATGTTCACCAGGCGTGGGCAAGTATTCCTGAAGTGGTTTGGGTCCCCACAATTAAAACAAGCTCGTATGGATTGCATCATGGGGTAGTTGGGTTGGTCGTAAGGTTGGGCTGTGAGTTGTGCAGGTGGTAGAAGTAAGGGTTGTTGGGCTTGGCCCACCATTTGATTTTGGGTTTGGGTTGGAGGTTGACTGCGGTTTGATCGCTGAAGGGCACGGCAAGTTTGGATAGTGTGACCCGCACGACCACAACTTGTGCAATGTTGGCAAGGGTTTTCAGGAGGGTGATGGTATTGGCAACGGTTACACTTTGGGTGTGGGCCAGTGTATGGCCTTTTGAATGGTACGGCTGGAGGGGCAACTTGGGTGATTGGAGCAGCAGTGATGGGAAGGTTGGTTTGGGTGGCAGCAAAGTTCTTGCCATTTCGCTTCCTCTTACCAGCAAACTTCGAGGATGAACCTGAGTGGTTTGGAATTGGGGTCTCAATGGGTGTTTTCTTCTTCTCATCTTTAAAATTGCCATTTCGAATGAGATTTTCAGTGAGTTCTGTAGCTAACTCCATTGCGGCTTCGAGTGTTACAGGCGAAGTGCTTAAAACTGAATCTTGGATTTTCGAGGGGAGGCCTCGAATGTAGTGTTCAATTAAGCGGTATAATGGGGTGAACATATTGGGAACCATTTGGTTCAACTCAAGAAACCTCTTGTTGTAGGAGGTGTGATCCCCTTCTTTTTGCTTTAGAGCATGGAATTCATCTTCAAGCTTCTTGATCTCGCTTCTAGGGCAAAAACGTCTTGTCATGACCTCTCTTAATTCTTCCCATGATAAGGCCATGGCATCGTCTACACCTCGCTTTCCTTTTTCCGTGTTCCACCAGGTAAGGGCTACCCCAAACAATCTTCCAGTCGCGTAACGTACCTTACGGTCCTCGGGACAGTCGCAATTGAGAAAGGTGTTTTCCATCTCCTCAAACCAGTGGAGGAGAGCAGTGACACCTTCAGTCCCTTCATATTTTGGGGGATCGCAAGACTTGAAGTGTTTGTAGGTGCATTTAGGGGTTTTGGGAGGAGGGTTGGTGACGCTTTGGTCTTCTTGGTTGGGAGGGTTACTGGGATTAGCGGTGAGGGCTTGCTGAACTTGTAGCACGATGTCAGGAAGCACTGCGGCCATTTGTTTAGCAATTTGCGTGGCCAAGCGTTCGCTTGACTTTCCTGACCTTCTACCTCCACGTAATTGCCTAGCAGACATCTACAGGAATATATGTAGGGAAATTGTGAGTTCAAGAATTTCCTAGGTGTGATGTGTCGTAAAAAGAATGAAAACAACATAACTGAAAATAATTTAACTACATCCATAGGATGTCTTGAGTTTGCTCATGTTTGGACCTCCAAATGTCCCCCATACCATTGCCTGTGTAGCCATGTGGGCCCCCATGACTATTGGGCTTGGTAGGATTCACATTGGTGTCGGCGGGTTAACACTCGCACCACCCGAATGAAGATCGTAAAACATGATTGCGAGATGTATGGTCGGAGGGTGTCCAGGTGTGGACACAATGACAACTCAAAGTGGGGTTAGTTCACACGACGTTTGGTATAGCATGCTTTGGCCTAATAGGTCCTTCGTACTCTCATCGTTAGTCCCCAGGTAGGCAAACTGGTCCTTTATTTTGAATTTATACGAATGCCAAGCCTAGACAGGACGTTCCGACTACCGGTACTCGTACCCTTCCAGTTACTACATGCCCGTCGTGAAAACTCACTTTGATGTGATTTGAAAAATATGAAAACATTGCAAAAATCTTTGAAAAGAAATAACGGAAATTGTGAAATTGTGAGGTGTGTGCTTTCATAGATATGATATGATATGAGGGTATGATCTTTGATGAGCATTGCATACTAACATGTACTTGTGAGAATGTTTGCATAATGTTGGGTGTGAATATAAACATGAAACATATAAACATCATGAATTTTGCATGTAACACATAAACAATTTAAATCTAGTCAACTATAGTATAGGCTCTAAAGGTCTAATAACCTATCCTATATCCCTATAGTCACAAGCTCTGATACCAATCTGTCACACCTCGACCCGCAGCGGAATAAAAATCGGGGCATGATTGGGTTATCACCAAAGCTTATGATATTTACTATCAAGTTTCATATTTATTAAATTCAAATTAAAATTCAATTATCCAACACAAAATTTCATACAAACACAAATAATAAACCAAATGATTGTTCCAACGAAATAACTTGATTATTCTTCTAAGGCCATCCTAGGTGTTTCTTTCCTCAACTTGATCACCTGTATCATGCGTAAAACAGAAGGAATTTTGGGTCAACAAAACTTGGCGAGTGAACCTTGATAAAACATTTAAGTAAATCAATTTTATCGTTGTTTAAATAAGATTGTGCATAATCACATGTGAACAAATGTATAATGTAACAAATCACAAACCACATTGAATGAATATATGACATGAATGATGATGTATCTGAGATCAAGGCTCAATCGAACGGAGCCGATCTAATGAGGCACCTGATGCTCAACCCGTATCCCACGAGGAACTGATGGGCCTAATGAAATGAGTGCACTGAAATGATAAAATGTATCCACACGTAAACCACACTACAAGCAATACACATTTGATCACGAAATGATATAAGCACAAGTGTTTAAATAAAATAAAGAAACGATACGACACATGATACACCCCAAAACATGATTAGAATGGGGAATTTGTAGGGATTCACTCACCTTGGGTGCGTATTCTTGAATGGTATGGAGAGCGTACGAGTTGGGAATTTAATCAACGAGAAAGTACTAAACTAGAATTAATAACGCGATAACTCGGTAAATAAATTAACATTTAGGTTAAACTTTTGTTTAGATCCTAGGTTATTTTTGATGGGTTTTATTGATGTTTTATACCCTTAGAATATATATTTTTAAACATTTTAATTGATTTTATATCAAACATAAGGTCTTAAAATAAAATGTTAGAAAGATAAAAATAATATTTTTAAAAAAAATCTTGTCAGCCTGTCAGCTTGTCAGACCGGTTCAATGGCACTGTTGGCATGCGTGTGGTGAGGCTCGAACCCGTGACCTCTCGGTTGCGTGCACGCAGCTCTTCCAACTGAGCTACGTGTCTAACCCGAAAGAATCATGATTTTAATTATATTATTACACTATTTAGTTCATTATAGAAATTAATTTATATTTAAAAAGATTTACAGAGTTGAACCGGTGGGTGGCATAGGTTTCGAACCCGTGACCTCTTAAGTGTTTTGCACCCAGCCCAACCAACTGGGCTGGGTGTCTATCCCGATAAGACTCGCTTTTTAATTATATTTATATACATACTACTGCTTGATATAAATTAACAAAAACAAAAGTGTTTATATAACAGTGGTACGGTAGAGAGTCGGATTCGAACTAGGGACGTGTACGTGTGTTTGCACACAGTCCACCACTGGACTGTGTGTCTAACCCGTTTGAAACAACCGTTTTAATTATATAAAACACTTCACCCACTTCGTCTTCTTCATTTTGAATTTGAACCAAACTTTATACCCGCCCGATTTAATCTGTTTCACTTCTGTTTTTCTATTAACCATCTTTACATTATGTTAATTAAATAAAACTCAAAGGAAAAGAACAAGGATCTACCGTAAGACAGAAGTGGAGAACCACGATTTCCGGCGGCCGGTGACACAGAGCTTTCTGGCAACAGGGGTGTTTGAGGAGAGGGGAGTAGCTATTTCATTGAAGGAGCGAGTTGGATTGGAGTAAATTCGATCAGTATTTATAGATGGCAAAAGGGGTGATCGATTTTCGGTTTTGGAAACCATGTAGAGTGATTGATTTTGGTTTTTAGAAATCAATTTGATTGATTTCACACAATTGAAGTAGATTGGCGCTTGATTTTGGAAAGGTTGACGCGGATGGATAGCTGGAATATCCAGATGCCAGAACAGGGGCGACATCGGCGGTTCGCTGATTTGGTTCTTGAAGGCAGACATTCGGTTTCGCTTATATATAAAAGTTGATCTTAATTTCTAACCAAATTGTGTGTGTGCCTCAGCGGTGTTTGTGGTGTGCGTGTATCCGGGAACCCGGGTTCGTTCCCGGTTCACCCTTTTTTTTTTATTTCAGAATTTTATTATTATTATTACAACCAATAATTATTTCCTAAGTATATTATTATTTAATTGATTACTTATTATTTTATTAATTTTAAACTTTATTTATTATCCACATATTAGAAGTATTTAATAAATTTTATAACATTAAATAAATAAATAAAAAGAATTATCGAACGATGTAAAATAAATATACTTTGATTGATAAATTGGGGCGGGTTTTCGAAACCCGATTTACACAAATGTTACAGTATGAAACCTTTATAAAGAAGCTCTTGAAGTTGGCTTGATAGCTCGCGCATTTCGGATGGTGCGAGGCGATAAGGAGCTTTAGCAACGGGAGTAGCACCGGGAACTAAATCGATACGGAATTCAACATCTCAAGTATGGGTAAATCGGGTAAATCGTCGAAAAAGATCTTAGGAAATTCACAAACAACGGGAACATCTTTATAAGTGTTCTTTTCTTTCTCCGGGTTCATGATATGGGCGAGGAAAGCAACACATCGCTTTTGCAAACATTTTTGCGCTGGAGTACATGACAAAAGAATCAACTTCTTTGAGGGGTTTCACCATAAACATGAAGTTGATCACCGTTAGGAAGAAGGAAACGAATCATTTTATCGAAGCATACAACTTAAGCATGATTCTCACGAAGAAAATCCATGCCTACTATGATATCAAAGTTACCTAACTGCATAGGTATGGGATTGATCGAGAAGATGTGGTTGTTTAGATCGAGAGAACAACCACGTAAGACAGAATCAACGGTAAGGGATTTTCCGGTGGCGACTTCCACATCGAAAGTCTTTAGGAGTTTAGCGCGCTTACAATTTAAAACCTTTTCGAATTCTAACGATACAAAACAGTTATCGGCACCAGTATCAAATAACCATGAAGCATAAATACCATTAACTAGAAACGTACCATTGACAACATTGTTGTCATTCTGAGCCTGGTGGTGGTTGAGATTGAAGGCTCTGCCACGCGCAGCTTGTGGTTGCTGATGCTGCTCCTGCGGCGGCTGAGGCTACTGCTGAGGCTGCGGTGCTGGCTGTTCTTACTTGACAGGACGATTCAGACATACATTGGCGAAATTATTCGGATCACCACACACATAGCATACACGTGCTTTTGGAGCTTGCTGCTGATTGGCTTGAAGAGGAGTGGGTAGAGCTGGAGCTGCTGGAGCCTGAGGAGCTGGCTGACGAGGATCTGATCGGCAACTCACAGTAAAATGGCCGTAGATATTGCAGTTTGTGCAAAAACGGCAGTTGCCACCAACGGCATGATGACAAGTGCACTTAGGGCACAGAGGGTGAGGTCCGGTATACGCAAGCTTAGCTGGAGGTGCGTTCGGAGCGGCTGACTAAAGCGGCTGAGGGTTTGCTGGAGCGGCGAGGGCAAAGTTCTTACTCGGGTTTCCTCTTTTGCGTCCCTGACGCTTTCCCTTTGGTTCACTTGATGAGTCGGTAGCATCGGTTGGTTCGACGACGACTTGATTGGCGACTTTAGCAGAGTTCTTGAAATAACCACCCTGAACTCGCTGATCGTTGATCTCAGCGGCGAGCATGTAGGTTTCCTCGATGGTTGTAGTTCGAGCAACTTTCATGAAACTTGCAACACACTCGGGTAAACCACGGATGTACTTGTTGATAGCTTTCTCCGTCGTATCAACCTGGCTGGGACAGATGATGCTCAAAATCTTAAACCGAGCAGTAAAACCAGCATTGTCGGGACCATCCTGCTTGATACCCCAAAACTCATTCTCGAGCTTTTGCATTTCATGCGAAGGACAGAACTCCTTCGTCATCACTTCCTTGAGGTCCTCCCAAGATAGATTGTACGCTTCATCATTTCCACGCTTGTTTCTTGCAGTTGTCCACCAGTCGAGAGCACGAGACTGGAAGACTTCGGTAGCGTTCACGGTGCGGAGGTCATCGGGCATCCACTTTGCCTAAAAGTGACCTCAATAGCATCGAACCAATGAAACATAAAAGTCGGTCCGTCATTGCCCGTGAAGGCGAGAGGTGCACAAGCCTTGAAGTTCTTGAAGCTGAATCGCGGCTTGGGATTCTCAGTTTTCGAGTCAACTGATGAGTTACTGCTCACGGCATGAATTTCCGAGACGATTTGCGGAATGACTTTAGCTATCTCCTTGGCTACCATTGTAGCGATAAGCTTGTCAACGTTGTTGCGCTGAAGGTTCCTCCTGGTATGTGATCCCATTGAAGACATCTACATTGAAGGGTTTGATAGGATGAGATTCGATTATAATAAGTTTATGTCTAAAAATATTTATTATTATTATTCATGAAAGGCACGTAACACATAGGCAAGTAAACACGTAGGCAAGCAAACATATAGGCACATAAGCACGTAAGCACAGAAGCACGTAAGCACATAAGCACATAATCCACGTAAGCACGTATTCACCCCTTTTTAATAGACTCCTCGGTCGACTCCAAATATTTTAAGCGAGATATGAGATGCGAGATATACGCGATAGATATAATAGAGAGATAGGCGAGTAATACCGCGTATGAGACACACATGTCCTCATAGACGTAAGCGAGTTAAGCGTTTTAGTTTGGTTTGTGTATTAATTAGCGTTTTAGGTTACGAGAGCTGTGCGAGTAGTGAATGCGTTTAGGGAAGTTAAGCGATAAAGCGAGAAATCGATAATGCGAGAAATAAATAAAGCGAGAAATCGAATAAGGCGAAAATTCTCAAATCTTAAACACATAAATAATAATAAACTCGATAATGCGTAAATCTACGATATAGGCTTAAATCAATTGGGAATGTCCTGGATTTTGAGACGTTTTACACGCCAAAGTGATTCGATACTCTTTGCATTTGGACCCACGCTTTGGCCTAATAGATAAACGTTCTCACCGCAAGCGGCTAACGACGTTTACCCTTCCAGTTAATACGTGTTCCAAACCAATTGCATAACCGAGACTTTGGTGAGATTGAAAATCGAAGCACGGAATTAGTTATTAAGATGCGGGTTTCACCCCTAACTTAACAACATCATTCCTAGTTGTGGTCACGCTCATCGATCACATCGGGCGTTCCACTAGATAGAAAGGGAGATGTTCGTCGAGGTTTGAATGTCACTCCTAACTCAACGAAGATATCTCGGGATGAGTAATACGCGGAATGAGCGATCTTATTGAGAGTTCTTGGTTATCACACCTAATCTCAACTTGATCCTCGTTTGTGGGATATGAGCGTATCATAATAGTGTATATTGTATTAACCTTAGGAAAGGCATATTCAAGCATTTATGGCAAGTAGATTAGCATTTAATTCAAAGATTGGTCAATCGGGTACTTAAACATGCTACTAGGTCAAACATGGCAATTCTACCTATTATCCTAAGGAATTAGCTCTGATACCAATCTGTCACACCCCAACCGATGGCGGAAACATCAGGGTTAGTGGCACTAGGCGACCAGATTGTCTCACGAGAAATTCCGTAACAATTATCCAACAACATTACTTAACGTTTAACATCCCATACTATTAAACATAATATTTCAAACAACCATTACAGAAATTCTAGTCACATGTTTCTAGTATCACGTATCGAGCATATACAATCAGATTATTCGCGTGTGATAAACAGTTTTGATTTGTGAAGTGATTTTGATATAGGAACGTATGTAACACCCAAAAAGTGCATTAACGCGAAAATGGGTCAAGTATACTCACTGTGGGTGCGTTTTGGTAAGACTTAAGATTCTAAGGAGAGTTGTGGAGTGCGCCGGATCAGCCTGTAAACGAACAGAAGTGCATCAGCCTTCCGAAAAGCCGAAACGGTGAAGTTTGAGTGGAGCAGTAGGCAAGTTCGAGCGGACTTGTAAGAATTTGGTAAGATTAGAGTTAAGTTTGGTCGAGCTTGGTAAGATTCTTAAGAATCTTGTCAAGTTCGGGCGAACTTGTAAGGAAATCTTTCAGAAACAAGACAAGTTCGGTCGAACTTGTAAGGAATTTGGTGAGAATTGACCCAAGTTCGCTCGAACTTGACCCATATGGGTGCAAGTTCGGTCGAGCTTGACCGGGGAGTTGGTGATTCTTGAGCGAACTTGATGTTTTCGGGTCCAAAATCTTGCGTTTTCGCTTCGTTTGCTGAGAGAATCGAGTGCCCATCCCTCCAACCTTAAGCCACTGAGTAAAACTTAGGCTGGAGAGGTCTTTTGGAGCGAACTTAGCCATTTTACAGAAACTCGGGCTAATCCGGGCGAACTTGAAGGTTTGTATGGGTTAGTCCAGCTTGTGTAAAGTGAAGATTTTGTCCTTGTGCTTCCGGATCTGAGATTTAGCTTCGACAACGCCTCGTTCCACTCGAAAGTGAACGAAACATACGTCATTAGTCCGAATATTGTGTAAAAATCAATACTTTAAAGGTTTTGCTCAGATCTAAGTATAGATCTGAGTGAAAAATAGAAGTTATATGGAAAAAGATGAAGATTTTCGTAAACACAGAAGATTTGATGAAAATGAAGGCAAGGCCTTGTGAAAAATCGTTGTAAAACGTTGTTAAACATTGTTGTAGTTGAAATCGGGTTGTTCTTACTTAGAAAACAAAGGGGTTCGGGTTTGAGAGCTCTGGGCGAACTTGCAGCAAGTTCAAATGAGAGAACAGAGCTGGGTATTTATAGGAGAAGGCAAAAAGTGGGGCTGGTGGAGTCAAGTTCGGCCGAACTTGTACAAAATTGTACAAGTTCGCGAACTTGTAGTGATTTCAAGGGTGGATAGTTAAGTTCGGCCGAACTTGTACATGTATGTACAAGTTCGAGCGAACTTGAGGGAAAACAAAAGATTCTTGTGTCTCAGGCAAGTTCGGGCGAACTTGTGGTAGTCAAGTTCGGCCGAACTTGGCCTGGTGATCAAGTTTCGTTTACCGATTTCGCGTTAAGTGTTCGTTTGGCGATTTGGTTCGTATTAGTTAGTTATATTAAGCGTTATAATTGATATAATAGAGCGATTTTAACGATTTGCGTGTGCGAGAGCGATGTGATAGCGAGCGTAATAGTAACCACAAACACACATAACACATAAATAACATAAAACCACATAAATAATTGCGATTTACGATGCGATGAGATTAGCGATGCGATTTAGTAAGCGATTGGATGCGATATAACATACATAAACTTAATTTAATTAACATAAACTTTTCTTATAATTCGAATCTCGGAATAAATGAAAATACAAGGATAAAGATAACAACGAGAGAAACGGAGTTGTTACAGCCTCCTTAGCTAGTATGGTACTATAGTGTGGCTAACGCCCCACGAGGTCTAGTTAGGATGGACGCGCAAGCCTTCTCACGGTAGTTAGCATGAGAAATGAGCCTATGTTATCTGTGTGATGTGTTTTGGTGTATCATGATATGTAGTTAGACTATTTCGCGAACGCTTTCTCAATTATGCTAGTAGTACTTAAACCTGTATGCTCACCTTTAGTTAATTGTATTGACTTGTATTTTAACATATGTAACAGGTTGATGATTTAGCTTATCGGATGCTTTGGATAGCCGAGCTTAGTTGTTTTTTGTTTATTTTGTTTTTGTTTTGTTTAGAATGGTTTGTAATAAAATCTAGGGGATATCAAACCTTTTTGTTTTATTAGAAAATTTTGTATTTCATGGCATTGTTGATGACGTATTGTTTAATAGCATGGGATATTAGACGTTAAAATATTGTTAATTGAATAGTGTTATGGAAATTTCTCGTGAGACAATCTGGTCGCCTAGTGCCACTAACCCTGATGTTTCCGCCATCGGTTGGGGTGTGACATGGAGACTCCTTGTAGCACCCCTGGACAGTTGTCATGACCTCATGCTCCATCCTTTGCTATAAATAGCACCCTTGAGTGAAGCTCCAACTTGCTGAGTTCTATTTCATCTCCTCTCTTCATATTTGGAGGTTCCTGATCCTTGGGGACTTCCTAATTGGTCTTATTTCATGCTAAGGACCTTGTGCAAGTGTTCTTAGCCCTCCTTTTCAGTTTTATTAAGTTTTAAACTAATGTCAAAGCGTTGACGTAAAAACAATTTGACTTTGCGCTAAGACCATTATGGTCCAGCCAATGTTTGTAACGAACATGGCTACGTGATTGTGATAAGGAAGGTGTTAATCCCTCAAGAGGGCATCTCCTGATTACCACGTTTGCTTGGCCAATTGACGGGTCAAAATTATGTTAATAAAAAGTCAAACGGGTCAGTTTTGAAATAAAATCATAACTAGTAATGTAGGTGTTATAAAACCTTTTTTGACACTCTAATAACTTGGTAATAATTATAAGAACATGTGGGAACATGTTCGGCTCGTCAATTCCAGGCCTAAGGTCGGTTCGCAACCGAAAGTCGCAAAAGTTGACTTACGCTTTGACTTTCAGTTCTGACCCGATTTAGCAACCTTAGCAATTGTTTCTAAGTTGCATTAAGACCATGTTATAGTATATTATAACCCTCTGGAGTTATAGGATATGTTCATGTAGTAATCCGAGTTTTTACACAAGTATCCGTTAAATATGCCTAAAACGCCCTTTTGACGTATAAAATAGTTTAAACCTAAACTTGACATCAAAACTCAATACCTACTAATGTAATATCATTATTAGGATTATTTGGGATATTCATTCAGGTTGCAAACTGAGTTTAAGCTATAGTTTGCATATTATGTCCTTAAATGACGATGTTGCCCTTTCGGCACTTAAAATGGGTTTTAAACATTCAAATGGACCAAAACCTTATACTTACTGATGTAGTATATATATATTAACATATTTTGGTCATTCAAACTGGTCACAACAACAGTTTTACTTAAATACTATTTAAATTGTCATTTAGCGACTTAATCGCCGTTATGGCGCATAATATGGTTTAAAACCTCATTTAGCGACTTAATAGCATTAAGGCTTAATACCTACTGATTTCAAAATATATTTTCAACTTATTAACAGTAGGTACATGTCCCAAACTCAGATTCCCAAATAAGTTATCAATTATATGTGAAATGACCAAAATGCCCTTTTCGGGACATAGTTTGGTCTTAATCTATAAACCACACATATAATTGATATCCTACTGATATAACATCATAAAATAAGTATTTTTACAGAATGTTTATGATATTAACATCAGTTTATATATAAGTTTATTTATTACATTATAAAATGACCAAATTGCCCTTTTACGACATAGTTTGATTTAAAACCGTAACGGGCCAACATATTAATAACTTACTGATATAATGACATATTTTAAACATAATGGCATATGGAATTTGTATAAGACTCACCCGGTTACCCAGTTTCGCTTATATGCGTACGGTTCAGCCCACGTAACTAGTTTACGTAACTTAACCGAAACAGGTTTAACCATATCAAAATATTCTCTAATTCCAGAATGTAAAATGGTAACCCACATTATACAAGTCCTAGTACTTGTCGGGTCCAAAATACATTCTTTTCCGGTAATCGCTTAATCCAGCATTTCGTACCATTATCTTAGTTAGCCGGTCTAGGTCAATGACCAAATAAAGACCCGCTAGCTAACTAATCGGTTATTAAAACCCTCCTTTCCAAACTAGAGACTTCAGGTAGATTGTCGCCAAGCTAGTTTTATTGATTACGGCTATGCTTTGCTTATTTTCTTATTATTTAGAGATTTTCCAAACCAGGTAAATACTTTAAGTTATTTTCCTTATACGGGCTTGGGATACGGTATACTAATACCGCATGGTTGGATATGGGATCAAAGACCCATGAGTCGGAAATTCAAATAATCCATTTTAATTTGTATTGCTTAATATTAAACATTTGGAGGTTAAAACAATCGTGTCCTGGATATCCACGGCTCATTTAATTGCAAATGGCCACGACCTAAGCACGGGGTGTAGGCATACACCCGTCAGATGATAAATTAAATTATAACCCATTAAGGGTGCACCTATTAAAGGTGTTAAAGTGGCGTGTCAATTAATCATGTTCCCGGCATAGTTTCGGGCTCTAAATGTATTATTGGCATGAAAAACTGATAACATGAAAATTATTTATCCCAAGTTATTTATTAAACAAAGTACCATTGTGTACACTAAATGTTTTCGAAAGGTTTTCAAAATGAGTCGGTTAAATGTATTTACCAGTGAAAACTGACGTATTTTCAAAAGACTAAGCGCAGGTGACAAGTATACTTAATTAGGCTGGAAGTGCTCGGCGAAGCTTAAGAGGAATTGCAATCCTTTGCTTAGAAGGCCTTTGTCTGTTAAATTTCCTTTTGTAATCATTTCGATCCGCCTGTGGATCTAGTTACAAGCGTTGTATATTATTTTGAACTTTGAACATTCGAACGTTTGTATAGTAATTATCCAGACTTCCGCTGTGTTTCATTGTATTGTTTGGTAATGATGATATCAACTTACGTCACGATATTCCCCAACCGGGCTCACCGGGTTACACGTGGAAATTAGGGGTGTGACAGGAACCAACCGCCTCGACCTATACTATTGCCACGGCCCCTTCCTTGACCTCGATTTTGTCCTTGTCCACCTTGATCTTGACAAAACTCACCACGTTTCAATCTTTCATTCCACTCCTCCTTTGTAAGTTACAACTTTCCTTGATTGTTGTTATCCTCATCATGACTTTTGATCCTCTTTTTATATGCCTTCAATCTCCCCACAACTTCCTCAAGAGACATATTTTCCTTCGCCGAATATTACTCAATCGATGCAACAATTTGCAAAAACTTATTTGGGACTGATTTCAACAATTTTCTCACCACCACTTCATCTTCTAAGCTAGACCCAAGACTCTTGAATTTTGTGGCAATCTCTCTAAGTTTGCCCGAGAACTCATCAATTGATTCACTTTTTGTCATCTTCAACATCTCAAGTTCGGTTCTAAGAGTTTGTAACCTTGTTTTTTGAACTCTCTCGGCTCCCTAATACCCCACACGAAGTGATTCCCACACATTCGTTGCATCTTTGTGCCTAGCCACTTAAGGCAACACATCTTCAGGTAGAGCTTGAAAAACAAACACCCTCGCCGTCAAATTCTTCTTAGCCTCTACCGCTCCTCCTATCACCGGATCAATCGCTTCCCACAACCCATCAACATGTAGGATAGACTCAACCATGATTGACCAACTCGTATAATTTGTACTCGTCAACTTGAGACGTTGTAGAGGGTAACCATGATTGACCAACTCGTATAATTTGTACTCGTCAACTTGAGACGTTGTAGAGGAATATTACCTTGATTACTCATCTCGAAGATCACACACACACCATCACCACCTTCGGCCACCTTTCTGATCACACAGATTTTGGTTCACTTAGAACTCCCGATCACCATTTCGGTTTGCTCACAGCTTCCTCCGGTTTCACACAGACACCTGATTAACTTTTTTTTGCAATAAAAAAAATCACCCGCCTGTCTTTTTTACCTCATTCGTGCAACAACAAAACCACCACGTTACTTTCTTCTTCTTGTTTTGCTTTTCTTAATTTTTTATTCCACCTCTTGACATAAAAGTCAAGGATGAACAAAACAAGTTGATTGGATTTTTTCCTTGTTATGTAAATTGTAATTTCCTTAATCGATTAATGTGCCACCAGGGCGGACCTACCCACAGTCGTGGGTGGGCAGGCAGGCGCATCCTTTGAAAAAAGAAAAATTAGTGTATATTTTAGGCAAAAAATCCAACCACACCCCCTGAAAATATGATTGAACACCTCATCTGCACACCTAGCAAATAATTCCCGAGTCCGCCGTTGCGTGCCACGCAAAAACCTCTCCTTTTTTTTCTTCCAAATTGATGGTTTTGCTACGGCCACACCACCCTTTTCTTTAAGGAAACAACCCAATTTCACACAGAATCAATCAGGTAAAACACATTTTCACAAAGAAAATGAACTCGGATCAATTCTACACGGCTTTCAACAGAAACAAAGTGGCCTGATTACTTTTTCTCAACACGTCTCGTTCTTCATCTCTTGATCTTGGCCTCGACTCTGATACCAATTGTCGGAACCAATTGAATCAATACCTTCACGAACTTCCTAAACAAGAAAACGAAAAGAACTATAAAAAGTTATAATGACATAAAGTTTTTTTCTATTAATCAAAACCATAAATAAAACATTAACCAATCTAAATACTAATAACTTGGAAAAGAACCTATCTTATACCAATACCAACTCAAACAAAATTAAATAAAACTATTTAACTAAACTAGCATCTATCTCTAGTTTAATTCATTAAGAATTAACATAGCCATCCTTTAACTTTTGCTTTCTTTCATTTTTCACCCAAACTTAGGATTAAGCCAACAATAAAAAGGGGCTTGATCTTTTTATACTTTTTACATTTTATTGTTTTTAGGTATTTTTTAATATATTTTCTTTTGTAAAATAAGAAAAAGAACATGTTCACTTGCATTTACTACATGTACAATTTCAAGATGGGGGAATAGTGTCAGGCAGCTACATATACAGATGGGGAATAGTGTCAGGCAGCTGCCTGGCACTCCCCATTGGACCAACAAGCTTTATACCCATTTTAAAATTACGTTTTTACCCCCCCCCCCCGGTTTAAAATTACGTCTTTGCCCCCTGCTTAAAATAATATTACGCTTCAGCCCCCAGCTAAAATTTACGAATTTGCCATCAACTCAAAATTACGATATGGCCATCAGCTCAGAATTCCGTTTCCGCCCCAGTTAAAAAAATATGTTTTTGCCCCCAATTAAAATTACGATTTTGCCATCTCTTAAAAAATAGATTTTCCCCCGTTTAAAAAATTATGATTTCATCCTCAATTCAAAATTACGTTGTTGCCCCTGTTCAAAATAGAATTACGCTTTTGGCTCCAACTCAAAATTACAATTTTGCCCTCGGTTCAAAATACTCATTGGCCCAAACAGTTTATTATTTTTTTATACAATTTAAAATTACGTTTTTTGCCCCCTGCTGAAAATAAAATTACGCTTCTTTCCCTAGCTAAAAAAATACGATTTTGCCCTCGACTCAAAATTACGATTTGGCCTTCAGCTCAAAATTACGTTTTCGCCTCAGTTCAAAAGAAAAATATTTTTCCCCCAGCTTAAAATTACGATTTTGCCATCTTTTCAAAAATAGATTTTCCCCCATTTATAAAATTATGATTTCGCTCTCAGTTTAAAATTACGTTTTGCCCCTATTCAAAATGGAATTATGCTTTTGGCTCCAACTCAAAAGTACAATTTTGCCATTGGTTCAAAATAAAATTATGTTTTTCCCTTCAACCTAAAATTACGATTGTTCATTTAGTTCAAATTTATATTACTGTGTTACTCCAAGTTAAAAATTACGAATTTTCCCCTGCGGAAATTTACAATTTTGCTCCTGTTCCAATTTACAGTACAGGCAAATTACGATTTTACCCCAGTCAAAAAATAAAACTTCCTCTTAGTTAAAAATAACAGTATTGCTATTGTTTTAGTTTTTTTAGCAAAACTAAAAAAGTGTTTTGTCCTAATTGGTTAACTCGATTTAATTGTTTTTCGTGTCAAGAAGCTGCCTAACACTCGCTCATTATTCGGCCATCGCCCCGCAATGCGGGCGGGGCATCAACTAGTTATAAAAGACAATTAGAAGAATTTCTTGTCTTTTTTTCTTGCTAAACCATATGTGTGTTTTATATCTATTCCTCCTTATACGCCCCGCTTGTGGTATGTGCATATAATGTATATATGTGTGGGCGCTCGGGTGGCAAAAGTGAAAGTGTATTAATTTTAACGTTATTTTATTAATTTCATGAAAATAACGTTAAAAGTGAGAGATGGTTAATCATCCATCATGTAGTAGCGTTGATAGCCGAAGAAAAGGGAGACATGCACTGATCAACGTTTGTCTTAATTGCTGAGTGTTATATGCCTTATGTCCAAGGCTTGATGCAAAACTACTACTGAGCCGAATGTCTCACCGGAAGCAGCCTCTCTATTCCTACGGAGTAGAAGTAAGAGCCCCAAATAAAGAAAATTTATTGTCACAAAATTCCTAAATAATAACACCAGAATATTTCTTAAAATCGACCTTTGAAATTAAAGTTTGCCATCACCCTTTTTGTGCTCAATTAGAATTTTCTCTCACAATTAGTTGGTCGACACTAACTTTCCAACCTTTTAGAAAAGTTGATTGGGCCATAATAATAATGGAGGGCATGTCACACTTAATTGATCATTTCTATATTTTTGTATTTTTTTAATAAAAGAGAAAAACATCATATCACTAAACTATTAGAGTATGGGCCTATATTTTTGTAATTATGTTTATATATTACCAACCGGTGAACAAACCGGGTGATATAATAAGAGGCCAAGCGAATCATAAACCTTTGTGATGGATTGAGGAACTTTTTAAGGACGCCCTTAATATTTGGCGTTCAGATATTTGTCAACGTGTTTGCATATTTTTTAGTGCGGGTCGGATCAGACAATTTTGTAAACCGAGGATTATTCGTATACAAGATCTTGGTCAGTGGTTCCATGGCTTGAGTTTTGTAAGGAGTTATAGTTTATAGCTTTATAATCATGTTGTACAACTTCTGACCTAATAATTCTAAGCTTTTCAAACTTCTAATCTAATAATTCTAAGCTTTGCAACCTATTATTTAAGCTCCATAACATAAAGCATGTGGCATAACTATTCTATACTATAACAATATGAAATGTGAATAGTATTTCATAAAGTTAGTTATTTTCTCTTTTTAACAAATATTTTATCTTTTCATTTTCTTTTTTAACAAATATATATATATATATATATATATATATATATATATATATATATATATATTATAATTTTAATTATTCTTTTATTTGAATTATTATTTACTAACTTTATTATAATAAAAACTAACTTTTAAGTTTAGATATGTTTACTTAATTGGGTTGTTTGCTTATTTTTATCCTCATTTAGATTAAAGCCTACATAGTCAATATTAATCCATCAATATACCACGTAACAAATTTAATATATTATTTTTTATTTTATTATAGTTAAAGCTAAATATCAACTTTAGACATGTTTACTTAATCGTGTTGATTGCTTATTTTTACCGTCGTTTAAATTAAAGTTTGCATGGTCTAGAATAACCTATTGATATATCATGTAACAAATACGTTCTTGCCAGCACCCCGCCGCGAAGTGCAGACTCCTATTCTAGTTGTAAACATTAAAGTTATCGGTTCTAACTAAATGTCGTACCGCATCGCCTATGCAAATTTTTAGTAGCATAAAGCTATGTGTTAGACTATATGTTGTTGGTTAACTAATTTTTCCATTAACAAAGAAAAAGTGTTGCCACATTAGTGCCAACTCAGCACAGTTCCATTAACTAAAGTTTTTGTTAACCGGGTGTTATGGGTTAACTAAATCGCGAGTTTGGATTTTCGAGTTTAACCAGTGTTATGGATGCTCTTACTAGAAAAATGTATACCCTAACACCTAAAAACTAAATGGTATATACAATATAATAATAGCATTTCTCAAAGAACGTCTGGTTTCATTCGTACATGATAAGGGACTTATTTTTTCCATTAGGCCATGTTTAAGGTTCTATTTAGAACCTTCTTATTAACTTTTTCAAAAGTCATTTATAAGAGGAAAAAATCATTTTAAAAAGTTAATAATAAGGTTCTAAACGTAATCTCAAACATGGCCTTATCTAAAGGAACATCTGGTTTCATTCGTACATGATAAGGGACTTATTTTTTTCATTAAATCTAAAGGACAATAGAATACCTAGCATAAAAAAATTAAGAAACATGACAACCGGAAACAACTGTTTGTTTTTTTTTTTTTTTTTTTGTCTTTTTCATCTTATAGTATTCATCTTATGTCAGTTGGGTTAAACCAGAGAGCCCGAGAATCAATTCTAAAGAAAATAAGTTCGAGCCGAAACAAGTCGTTTCAAAAATACATACACAAATTTGGTTCTGGTTAGTAAGGTTGTTCCAACCTTTTTGGAGGTATCAAGTGAGCTACAAACTCGTGGCCCTATTGAATTGCTATAAAAAAATCAACAATTGAGATTTGAGGAATAACCATAGCGATGATTTTTTCTTAACGTCGGCCCTAATTTCGTCCAATCCACAATCAATTTCACATTGAGATTTGAGACACTCAAAAGACACCGCAAATAACGAGTGCTGGTGTGTTGGGGCACTGCTTTTGGATTCTTGAATGAAGCGTGCGTAGTTCATGCAGACTCCTAGAGTAAAATCCTGAATCTTGGGCCTAGAAACATTGTTTAAATGGGCCCAAAACAAGTATATATATATAAAAAGAAAAAAAATGAAGGCCTTTGTTTTTTTTGATGATCCTAGACCTTAGCTTAGGTTAATAAGCCTAAAAACGGACCAACCTACCGGTTAGCACATGTTTTGACAGGGTGAAATGATGGTTAATTTACTTGATATACTTTGGTTTATAAAAAGGTTAAAAGGGTATAAAAGAAGAAGGAGAAAATAAAATTAAAAAAAAGTTGGTTATATATAAAGAAGTCATGAATCAAAGTCATGCAAGTTCACGTATGGAAATGGAACCCACAATTAGAGGGGAACCGAAACCGAAAAAAAACCAAAACAGGTTTTTTTTAACCGGTTTTTCACAACCGGTTAGTAACCGAAACCGAACCGCCGGTTGTAGACCGGTTATGGTTTTTTGCCTTCAAAACCAGTTAATAACCGAAACCGGTTACAAAAAACCGATTTTAACCGGTAAAAAACCGGTTTTTTTAGGTTAAACCGGTTAAAAACCGGCCCTAACAAGTTTGATCGGTTATTAGTTTTGAGTAAAAAAAAACGGTTAGTAACCGGACCGGTTATACAAAAAACCGATTTTTGATTTTGATGAAAAAACCGATTCGGTTAATAACCGAAACCTGTTTTAAAAAAAAACCGATTTGTACACCTCTACCCACAATCCACTGAATTTGAAAAACTAGCGAACTATATAAAGAAATATATAGATAATATTATGGTACGGCACCTTCCACCACAACTTTGACACGGCACTTTGCTTTCTTTCAACTAGCTTGTCTTATATATATATATATATGCTAGTTACTTTCTATCCTTAGTTAATTAATCACCTTTTCTTTTTCTTTATCAACACTACTTGATAAACACCTACACAAGTAGACATTACCACATTAACATTTATAAGTCGTGTTGGAGACAAAAACAAGATAAGAATTGACAATTTAGACTCTTAAGTCACTCAAATGGCGTCCCATATCATCATATCATACTCAGGTAATTCCACCAATAACAAAGTTAAGGTAGGGTCTGAGGAGGGTAAGATGTAGACAGTCTTACCTCCACCTCGTAAGAATAGAGAGACTGTTTCCAGTGACACCTACTGCTCGATAGTAGTTTTGCATCAAGCCTTGGACATACGACACATAACACTCAACAATCGGGAAAAAGGTTATACATAAATACATTGTAAATAGTGGTCATACATAAATACATTGTAAATAGTGGTCTCATGTAGTCAGATAAAGCCGATCATTACCAGAGTTGTTCACCTGGCAACTTTCCTAACCACGAAATGTTTATTACTAATATCCATGCATAGCAGAATTAGAGGGTTGTCAGGTGTTTTATTGGTTGTCGGCTAAATAGTTATTGCGTTAAAATATCATATATCAGTTATCACAGTGAGATATCGGGAATTTTAATATCATGCTAAATTTATATATAACAATTTAACACTTACAATTCAGTATACTCTCATACCATTAACAAATTAACTTTTTCAACTTGCAAAACACTAACAATTGTATCAAGTAGGAATTGACTAAAATTTAAAACACTAACATTTAACACTAACAACTAACAATTAAAACTTAAAACTTAAAACACTAATAGCAACAATAAGAGGAGATACAAATGGTAGAAAAATAAGATATGTACTTATATCGATAAAATCAGTGATATATTGGTACAATATCGCCGACATTATCAGTACCGATATTTTTCACCGATGTCTCTGTAGGGACGGATAACCAATGTATCACTAATATATCAGGATATTAACTACATAGGCTGTCGGTTTGTCAAAATTTTCTATTAATACAGATATCGAACGTATAAACGTGTACCTCTATATCTATTTTGCAAGGTTGTTAACCTGGACAACATCCACAACCTAAATATTAGCTTTGCATGATGTTCTAGAACTTCAAGGGGTCGAGTCAACCACCGGGTCATCCACTACTTTGAGGATGTTGATCACATGTGCTCGAACACAACTCATGCATGACCATCAATAAAAGTCTACATTTCATGATGTCACGAGTGATGTCAAGTGCAAACCTAATAGACCATCGATTTTGACTTTTATGCCCCTCCCCTTATAATACCATTTCAATTTCTTGACTTATGGTTTTGTTTTTTCTGTGTTTTATTTATGGGGTTTAAGTATTTCTTGGTCGTGGGGACACCGTAGACCGTTAATGAATAGTAGGTCGAGGAAATTGGTAGGTTAAATAAGGGATAATTTATTACTACAGTGACATTTTTGTTTTAAAGAATTAGGGTCCTTTGGGAGGATGGTTAAAATGTTGAGAATATCTATCTCTATTCATATATATATATATATATATATATATATATATATATATATATATATATATATATATATATATATGGTTAGAGACTCGTGAATATTACGTATTGAATAAAAGATAAAATGAAAAGTTACTAAAGATGTAAATAATATCAAATTTAACTAATACATGAAAACTATGTCTGGCCTAGAACAAATGCCGGGTGAGCACCGTTCTGGGCCCAAATCGAAACAGGGTTTGAAAAAAATTATAATATTATCTATATATATATATATATATATATATATAATCCGTATATTTAAAGAAAACTTTAAAGGTCTGGATTTATGAACCAAAAACGTTAAAGCCCACATGTTTTGAAGCCCAATTAATTTTACCAATCAAATTCAGAAACCCAAGTGTTTTAGTGTGTAATGGATAAATGACTTGGCCCAAATCAATAAACAAATATAATGAATTAAATCCCAATTTTTTTTTTATCTTACACAAGGTCAAACTTTTTTTTTTGTTATTTTCGAAGATGGCTGTAATGAAAACAAAACATAAACCAAAATATCACATAATATCAAATTCTTGTTTGTATAGGAAGTAAACGATAATTACAAGGAAAACAAAAAATAAAACACATAATTGATTCATCAGTAAATACAAATATTTCATATATATGTATTAATTCATAAGATTGTAATGAATAGTGCATAGTTTTGTTTTTTATGGTTTTTTTAACTTAGGGTTTTTTAATTTATTTTTATTTTATAAGTTTGATTTTTATTTTTATAAATTTGCCATAGCAAGTTAAACAAGGTTAGTTTTTTATTAGTTTTTGTTGTACACTTTTTCCAGGGTTGGTAGTCGTTCGGTTGCAATCTAGCACGATTTTGTTAGTTTTTTATGTCACGTATGTCACTTGCTGTTAAAAATCCGTGTTTTCATATTATGTTTCTTCCCCTTTTTTATCGTAGTTCAGTTGTTACTTAGCACGGTTTACGCCCCCTGCCCCGTAACGCGGGGGATAAGACTAGTTATATATTATATATACCACAATGTTTTGTGGGTCGTATCCACTAAAGACAAATATATATATATATAATTATAATTTGCAACATAGGTATGCATTATGGTTTGTACCATATATATATATATATATATATATATATATATAGGGTTAGGTTTATTTGTGAACATTTTTACATTTGTGAAAAAAAACAAACTCATTCTGGCCCTTGATCTTGTTTAAAATTATAAGGGTAGGATTGTAATTAAACAATTAAACACTATTTTTTTCTAAATTTAATATAGTCGGTTACCAAATGTATCTTAACCACCCCTACATTATTGGGATCAAAATGAATTGGAAAGCATTGACCAAACAAAAATCAAAACCCACGTTCATGTTCATCATCTTCTTCCACATACTGCATAATATTCACTATGAAACACTATTGGAAAAAAATATTATAAATCACCGATAATGGGAGAAGAATTCCATCTTCATTTTATCTTATGTTAAATTTTTTTCTTTGTGAATTTCTTGATTTTGTCTGTTCATTTTTTTTCATTTGGTCCATGGCTTTTTGTCAATCAATGGCTATTTAGGTTTTATTAATATAAAAATCAAAGCCCTTCATCTTTGGTGATGGTTGGTGTTGCAATCAACGCTAGCTTGGTAGTTAAGTAGACGAAGATGAGTTATTTTTTATGGTTTATTCGTTTAAGAGGCCCTGACGTCTTATTGGAGCGTTAATTTGTTTTGCGGATATCATATTATCAATTGTAGAAAAACGCTTTGAATACGATTAATTACATTCTTATCTGTAACATGATCAGTTACATACATTCTGATTCACCTGTGATGGGAATTTGTTTTTTATACAATGTGTATAATAATTGTCTATGCTTGTAGTTCGTCAATGCTAGTTTGTTTTTATACACATGTGTATGTGTATGATGTCTTATAAGACACACTATTATTATACCTATGGTTGTTGTGTATACATATATGTGTTATGATGCATATATGTATTAAACAGTCCTATAAGATAGGATCCATGACACTTGTGTATTATACATATATGTATTAACACATTCTGTATAAGAGAATCCATGACACTATGTGTATTATACATATATGTATTAAAGTGTCTGTATAAGATTGACACTTATGTATTATACATATATGTGTCAAGACATTTTGTATAAGAGAGTTCATAACACTGTGTGTATTATACATACATGTATTAACAGAATATGTATACAATAGGATCCATGGATCCATGATTTTTGTTTATTATACATATATGTATGTATTCTATAATTAAAAAACAATCTAAAACATGTATGATACATATATATGCATTAGCAGATACTATTAATTAAGTATTTATATTTAAATGAAGAAAATGAAAATAACTAGAAAATCTAATCAAATCACAATTTTTTATTTATAGTAGAGAAAATGAAGCTAATGTATATTCGTATCTGATAGTTTATTATTCGTTTTATAATTGTTCGTTTTAGTTAAGATATGTAATTTAGGAAAGTTATGCCGAGAGTTAAAAAGGAAAATAAAAGAGAAGAAAATTTCCTCCTACCTTCTTAAAATAAATAAATTGTTAAAAGTACCATATTGTCCTTCATTTAAAGATTCCATCCAAATCACGTATTTACAATTTTGCCATTCAAAATCAATAGACAAGATTAGTTCATTTTTGTTCACAAAATCAGTCTTGTTCACTCATGAACCCTACCCTATATATATATATATATATATATATATATATTTGTACCATAATGCTTATTTTGTTGCAGTGTTTTAAAAACCAGTTTAAACCGACGGGTTATACCGGGTGAATTGTACGGTACACCGGTTAAACCGTTTTTGAGCCAAATCCAGTACGGTTTAAAAATCGAATTTTAAAACATTGGTGGTTGTATCCATTAAAGACAGATTTGTATATTTATAATTACATACAGTAGTATAATTTGCAACATCTAAATAGGGATGGGCTCGGTACAACTGGTACCGAAAATCCCCAAAAGTGGATACCGGTACCGAATATATATTAGGTATGGGATGGTACGGTTCGGTATCGGTACGATACTAGCATTTGAGGGTAAAAGCTGGTAAATACTGGTACTGGACCGGTACCGAAAATGTACCCGGTTCGGTAATTTTAATACCGGTACCCGGTACCATTTGCTCATCCTTAAATTCAAAGGCATAAGGATATTGTCACTTTACTTTGGTGTTTTTTCCTGCATCAATTTCTTGCATTATGGGTTTGATTTGATTGTAAGCTTTTAAAATAATGGTCATGTATTTATTTACTATCCAGTATTTATATTTGTTTGACATTTGTTTCTTTAGCTCTTTAAAACCCATACATCTCTTCATTAACTTTTTCTCTTAGATCTCTTACTCTCTCTGAAACTCTCTCTCTTAGTTGCAGACACTTTCCGACGAGTTTTTGTTTGACCATTTACGAACCTTACGCAGTCGTATTTTGTAGAAAGAGAAATATCAATGAGATTTCTAGAGAGCGAAACAAAGCGAGATGGCACACTTTTAGCACCCCTGCAATGCGGGGGGAGCTTCCTTCTAGTTGGCATCAAACCACAACATTATAAAGTTATTATCTAACACAATACGCAAAATAAACATAAAGCATTACTTAAAAGTTATTAAGATTCAAACCAAAGGGGAATGATCCACTAAAAAAATAGATTTTGCCTAAATAGCATAAGAAGGATTGTGATGATGACATGCGGCACTCCTTATAAGTAGGAAAGAATGGCATTTGGGTACTAAAACATTTTGGTTCCTATAAGTAGGAGTGTAAAAATGACATGTGACACTACTTTTGTTTTCTTAAAAAATACAACAAAAAAATCTAGTACAAAAAAATTAGCATAAAAAATATAGTACAAAAAAATTCAAAAAATTTTTTTTTTTTAAAATTAAGACAAAAAATTTCAACATAGAAAAATGTAGTAAAAAATCCAGCATAAAAATGTAATACAACATAGATATACAACATATTTTTGTGGGTTTTTTTAGTTGACATGTTTTATATAGCAATATGGTACTCATATTAAAGATAAAAAGGCGCTCGATTTTATGGTGATTTTTTTATGAAAATATAATGTTTTATATAAAAGTTATAAAAGTTTAGAAAATGATGGTGGAATATGCATGTGTCATGCATGTAAGAGAGAAAGTCAATAAATATGATTTTTTCAAAATACCCTTAAACCTCTCATTTTTCATCTTTTTATTTGATCTTACCCCTAACCAAAACCATCACAAAATCAGTATCCACATTATATGTCAAACCCACAAGTACAATTAAAAAAAATTACATCACCAAACAAAAGATGTCAGTTTCTAAGTTCAAAGAACAACCTAAACCCATAACCATTCAGATTCTAAGTTCAAAAGTGTGCATCAACTAACATCATAGTTTAAACAATTACAAGTAAGCTAATTGGTTTTTTGGTTGTACGGTTGTACCTTAGTAATGATCACCGTCCTTTAAGGAATTAAGTGTTTCGTAAGAGCAACAAAAGGCACTTAGGCATAACGAATTATATAAACTACTTTTTAAATGATGAGTAACGTAATAGCAATAGACATAGCAAACATATGGTATTAGAATAATAGAATGATATGTCGTAATAGCTAACCGATACCGATGATTCGTGAAACTCTTATAGCATTCTTGATAGCAAATTGTTCGATCACCTCTTCGTAGTTTATACCCTCTAGGATTTCATTCTCGATAGTTATCACCACTGGTTCCCTAAGTCAGGATATTGTGGATAGTAAGTAATATTTATATAACTTCAATTCGTAAAACTCCAATTTGCGGATACCACCGTGACTGAAATAGTCAAAAGTTTAATCTAGTCATAATTAAGTCCTTCCCAGCTTCTTGGATCAAACATATCAAGTGGAGATGCTTAAAATGCTCTTCATTTATATTAGCCTTGACTTACTCTTCCTCTTCCGCCTCTTCAAGTTCTACTTCCACGTGCTCTTGTTCTTTCAACATGTTCTTGCTCTCTTCAATTAAATAATAATTTTAAATCATTATTTTTGCACTTCTCTCTTGTTTACTATTTATTTATTATTTCAATCACATTCTTTTCACTTTTTTTTACTTAATATTTATTTTTTCAACTACTTTTTTATTTAATATTTTACTTAACCAACCTCGTGTGATACACGGGCTTCTAATATAGTTTTTTTTATTTTGTGTGTGTGTGTGTATATATATATATATATATATAACTTGTAAATGGTTTAAATATTTTATTTATTATTTACATATTTTTTAAATTTTATTATTAGATTTATTTAAATAGACACACCAGCTATTTCTTTTATCAATACATTTTATTTGCATAGTTAACCCACGTAAAGTAAACAAGTAAAAATGGACAAGAAAAAGAAAGAATTTGTTATTGACTTTAGTGAAAAACTGAAAGTAAATGCAAATAACACGTTGAACAGGTTAGAGCCGGCATTGGCTTTCCATAACTAGCCCAAATTTCAATAGTTGTAGGTGGTGTCTATTTCTCAGGCTGTGTGGTGTGGGATAAAGTCTTTAATGGCTTTATCACATCATCTCAACGTTACGTATACGTCATATAAGTGTGAAATTTTATCATTAACTTATACGGTGTTGAATAACACCTCTTTTAACTATTTAAAAAGATTAAAAAAGATTCTGATTGGCCTCTCCTTCATTTCATGCCGGCCATGGCTTTACCTGGGACCGTCCGTGACGCCCCATTTTGCTTAGGCGAGGTGGTGTTGGAGGCATCAACCAGCTGAGGTGGCTGGAGCGCTAGCCTCCTAGCACACACCACCCTACCGTAGTGTTTTTCAATTATGTTGGACTACTTATTTTTTATTCATTACCTTTAACTTTTGAGTTTATTTGATGAAGCATCAAAGATCGTTTGTATAGTAAAGTTTTATTATGCTTGTTTCCCCAATATTATTTAGTAAATTATGTTTGAGTCTTAAGTTCCCTATTCAATTTAATGCTTTATATACTTGCATTTATTGCATACTTATTTTGTTTTATTTATGGATGTATGAAGTAAAGCATAAATTAGGGTAGTGGTGGTGTGTACTCTTTAACTTGATGTATGAGACATTTTTGGTTTAATCATTATTTATTTTTTATGGTAAATAATATTATTTTAAATTCAGAAAACTTGCCAAGTTAAATCAAAACAGAAGGTAGCCGGGCAACAAGCTGCGCCGTCAATCCTTTCTGAATTGCAAACCCTAACCTTCCAAATACAAACCCTTGCCCCCTTGGGGTTGAACAATTGCTGTAGACGACCCGTTGAACCCTCGTCATGAAGTGGATAGCTTCTGGCGCTAGGGAGTCAAAAGTATCAAAGGCAAAAGGGATAAAGACATGCTGGTTCTTTGCGCAAGCTTTAGCGTGCTTATCCACTTTCTCTGATTCTGCCTTTCTTGCCGCTTGTCCAGCTACAAACCCGTTTTCCCTTAAACCAACCAAAGGGGAAACCCCCGTGAGGTCTACACAAGCATGTTTCCCCTCAGCCCAGCCAAAGACGAGCAGATCATTAACGGCAAACGACAATACTTTATTCGTCACCAAAATTTCAGATAATTAGTAAGCTATTAAGCCAACCACCTTTACAACATCGCCTAGACCAAAGTAAGATTACATACAATCGAAAGAAATAGAACGTTTAGTTATCCGATTCGAACTTCACCCATTTTCCCCATTCTATATATTTATTTGTTTCGCCCGGAAATTTTACCCAAATAAAGGATATTGCTTGTTATTTTATTAAATACCAAAGATAGTCTATATAACATTCTATGTTTACGTGTAAGTGCTAGAGCGTGTTCATGTATACATATCTGTGCGTTCATGTGTTTTTATTTAATATTTTTTCTCTGTAACAAGTATAATTTTTATAATAATTTTTAAAATTTTGTTTGCAATGAAGTTGCTCATGTGAATGATTACGAACTTATGGTTATTTCATCGCAAAACTTATTTTTCTAAATACAAAACTATAATCTTTAAGTTATTTTATATATTTTTGAAAGTGGGCTACTTTTTTTAACGGTGCACTTCATGTATAAGGTTACCACACTCTCCAAATCGAAGAGCCTCGTATTCCTCCACTTTGGTCAGGCTATGCCGTCTTAACAGGGCGCATGCCGGCTTCAAAGTTTGGCTTTTTTGGGCGTTCCTCCGGGAACCCATATGCCACTTGACATTCGTTGTGATACCACAAGAGAAAAACTCTCTATCGTAACAAGGTGGGACGAATACCCGGTTGGGCTCGGAAATCGAACCGACAACCTCACATAAGGCCTAGTCAAATCCTTTATTGACATAAATAGAAATTGAACTTGAGTCTCCATTGAAACCCAAACCTTCTACCATTAGGCCACCCGAGGAAGTGAAAGTGGGCTGCATGAGATCCACATATTATTCACATGGGAAATATCCATACCAATAGAAAATTTTGATATCTTTTAGTGTTGAATCTCAGGCCCAGTTAAAAAAATGACAATCTTTTTTATAATGTTTTTTGTGACTATGTTATTATGATGAAACTTGAATCCAACCAAATTTGTATTCTTTGTGACCAAGCTCATATGGGAGTGCCCCTTCTTTTTGAACAAAGGCCCAAATTAAAGAGCATCATGTAAAGAAGATGGGCCTGGGCCGGATATTGCAGAATTAACCATATACCAATTAACAAGTATTCAACCATAGAGATGGGCACAATCGGGTTTTATTATTACCCGGAACCGGTTCCAACCCGGACCCGGTTCTGCTTGGATGTCATTGGAACCGGGTATGGTGTGGAACCGGGTATGGTGTGGAACCGGGTCCAGTTCCTACCCAGGTTCACACCCAAGAATATGGAACCGTGTAGAACCGGGTACGGGTATTATGGAACCGGGTATAGTGTGGAACCGGGTATGGTGCAGAACCGGTTTCTGATAGTGTGGGAACCGGTTCCTGGCAGTCAAACCTGCCATTTACTGTTCAGAACCGGTTCCTGACAGCCATTTACTGTTCAGTCAAACCTGTCATTTTACTATTGGGAACCGGTTCTTGATAGTCAAACCTGCCATTTACTGTTCAGAACCGGTTCCTGATAAAATGTTACCGTTGGAACCGGTTCCTGATAAATGTTATCGTTGGAAACCGGTTCCTGATTAAAAAATCGGTTTTTGTATATAAACCCCTTCCTACTTACCATTTCTAAACTTAACACTTTACACTTCAAATCTAATACTATCAAAGAGATAACGATGGCTTGCAACGATGAGGTCGTGGATGTTTTGGAAACCAAAAGAAACCCCGCTATTTGGAAGCACTTTGACTTGTACTTGATGTCGGATAGCCATGAAATGGCTAGATGCAAGGGGTGCGGGAAGTTCATGAAGGTGTCGGCCAACTCGACGCTCAAGAAACACACCGACCGCCATTGTCCGGTGACAAAGACGGAAAACAATGAAAAGGGTGAAGCATCCGGGACCGGGTCATCGAAAGTTTAGTTTGTTTTATGTATTGTAAACCCATTTGTGTTTTATGATTAGTATGTTTAGTGTTTTATTTGTTTTGTTTAACGTTTCTTGTTTAGGTTGTTTGTGTAACCGGGTACTTGTTTCTCGTAATAAATAGTTTTATGTTTATGTATTATACCTTGTTCTAGCAAAGACTTATAAAAAAAACTCACATTAAAAATATTTTGACGTCGGGTCTAGAAGGTTACCGTAGGAACCGGGTAAGAACCGGTTACAGGTACAACCCGGGTACGGGTTGGAACCGGTTCCGGAACTTATTTTTTCCAAAAATGTGGAACCGGGTAGGAACCATCGGGTATTTTGAACCCGGAACCGGTTCTACTATATGTCGGGTAGGAACCGGAACTGGTCCCAGGTAGGTTCTACCGGGTCGGGTTTGGAATCGTTTATTATGCTCATCTCTATTCAACCAGCTAACCAAATACCAATGAGTCCTTTCAACTTGGCATATTTTCTAATAAAGCGGTTTATACTCACACACCCATTAAATCCAATAGTCAATTTTACACCATTGTTAACCACGGTTTTTAAATTAAAACAACTTATTTTAAAAACAAATATGCACAAATCAAATGAAAACAAACTCATGACTCAATGCACATGAGCACAAACGGTTTATTTTCTATAGCTGGTTCGGTTAACTGAACCACCGTTTCTTTCTCATTTTGCTTTAACCGATTTGTTAAATAACCGAGTTTATCTCTATTTCTTTGGGTTATTCACTTTAAATGGTTCAGTTAATAATTGGTTTTTAATATATTTTTTCGGTTAAGCGGTAAATCGGTTAATAACCAGTTAATAAATGGTTTCTTCTAACAAAATACCTCACTTGTTATGAATCTATGATTAAAAAACCACTAATCGGTTGCACCTCAATTGTTATTAACCGATTACAGTTTTGATTAATAACCGGTTATTTTGTAATTAGAGCACGTTAATTATAAAATTCAGTGCATGGAAGTAATAACAAGTTTGGCATGTGTTATAGTATAGAGCATGTAGTGATTTAGGATAACGAGACAAATGTGATATAAAAAAGGTATGATGGATGCGTTGCTGTTACTTCCTGTATATGAGTGTTCCTGTTATATCGTCTAACGAGTTATTCAATTCACTGGACGTTATGTGTTACTTTTCAATCAAACTCGGAGTATCAATGGAAGTTCTGTGTTACTTTTCAATCAAGCTGACAGTATCAATACTGTCAATTTGATTGAAAAGTTAAGACCCGTAATTTTGGGCATAATGGTAATCACTCCTAAAATGTTGTTGATGTAAATCGAGTATAAAATCGCATTAGGGACGCACCTTTACATACCCACAAACAATCCCAGTTCCTTTTACCGTGTCTTTTGTGATTCCGGCGACCCAAAACTCAACCTGAAACACCACTATATCTTGCCGCTCGCACACACAACCGCAAAGGACTTCCACTCGCCACCTTCTTCGTTTTCTTTTTGCATCCCTCATCAGACACCACCGCGACAGGGCCGGCTCTTGGGCCGGTCAACCTATGCCGCCGCCTGAGGCCCAAAATTTTATAAAGCCCGAAAGACTTTTATATTCTTTTATATATATAATAAAATATCTACTTAACATATGCATCCATTTATTATGCAAAACATTGTCGGTGGTGAAGTGGAAAAGCAAATTTAAAATAATGTAAAGGTAAGCCTTGGCTTTCACACCATTACAATTTTGGGCCCAACTTTTTTTGTCGCCCAAGGCCTAAATATTTTTTTCTTACGCTTGAAATTATTTCCGGTGATTGAGGTTTAACATAATCCGTTTAAAAAATATATATATAACAAATAAGTCTCCATTCATATATAATCGTATCCGATTTGATTGTTTTCTGGTTACTCTAAGAATTGATTTTGTGGGTTCAATGGAGTATGAGTGTATCGATTGTATGGTGTGTATGTGTGAGTGTTTTATGTGTGTGTGGGTTGCAGGTTTGTTTGCGTGTGTTTTGTGTATTATGTGAGGTGTTGTGTGTGTTAATTGAAGGTCATGAGTGTGTGTGAGTCTGATATATATGGCGTGTGGGTAATGCATGTGTATTTGATATGTGTATGTATGTGTGCGAGTCTTTTATGCTTTATGTATGTCAAGGCAAAAATCCAAACTCTTGTTGAATAATCATCAATTAGAGATAGGAAATATAAATGGCTCCACCTAGAGATGAAACTTTAGCATGACCCCACAAATCAACATGAATATAATCCAAGATGCCTTTTCTGTCAATTGTTTACTTGTGTTAAATCCCTCAATACCTAATGTTTATTTAACTCTACAAACCCTTGTGCACTTATATATGTCCCATCCTTCTTTGTCATAACATAGCTTCAATGTCTTCTACCACATTAACCAAGAGTTAGAAACAACATCCCTTCTAAGAAGTAAATGTTGTTTCCTCTCCTAATACAGAAGTCAATTGAGTATTAGTTAATTTATTAGTTTTCATGTAGAAGGTTCATTGTTTAATTAGAGATGTCAATCATGTCCGGTTGATAAGGTCCGGTCAAAGGGTTGACTTGACTAACATCAACCATGGATCTATTTGTGTTTAAGAAATAACCATGACGTGCGCTCATTTTTATTTATATGACCCGTATAATTCATTTATCTAAACAAGTCCAACTGGATGATGATTCATAAGAGAGTTGTAAATGAGTTAAACATATCACAAAGGGTTGGTATATTGTTAAAAATGGGTTAAACTTGTCGTAAATTGGTTGACTGTATAATATTTTTTTTCTGAGATAGGTTAAACATGTCAACCCATCACAACCCGTGTATTAAACAACTCAACCCAAACCATTGACTAACAAAAACCGTTTTATTTTCATACGGTGTTAAAATAGTTTTAATATCATAAACTGTTGTCTTAGTTTTAACCAAGCTACATAAACCATAACTTAAGTAATTCAAAATTATAACAAACCCATCAAGTTAACCATCACTCACAACGTCTAAAATTTAACAAAAGTAATGATTCAGCACAAACCCTATCATTCAAAATGCTATTTTTATTCTTGGAAATTCAATTAAACAAAGTTCTTTCAATACATGACTCATAAATCGTAGCAAACAACCATTGGCCTATATAATATATATATATATATATTTATATACTTCAATCATGATTGTCCAGCGAAATTATGTCCTCCAGTCACCACCTTACAAATCCCAAACAATGGGACCCCCATCTGCCCAACACACACTTTATAACTCCATTTATGTGGCTTTTCCAACAAAAAAGAAATTAAGAATTTCACACACCATCAAGTTTATTGAGTGTTGTATAAAAGTTATCTATAAAAACTATTTAAAGTTCAACATTATGTAAATTATATATATATATATATATATATATAGGTAGAGGATCCTGTAAAAAAAACTCAAAGTGTGAGAAAGGTAAGAAATAATCTAAACCATTAGATCTTTAATCTAATGGTTGAGATCTTGATGGCAATCTTGTAAATAGTATAACAATTAAAATAATTAATTTTCTAGATTAATGGTATAAAGGTAAAACTAACATTTTTAATTTTAGAAAGTCACATGCAATCCACATGAAAGTTCCCCTTTTATTTTTTAAACGCCAATAACTTTTTACATGTAACTCGTTTTTTTTTTTTAAATTACACCATGATAACGAGTGTTTTTTAATCTTTAATATGGGTACCATATTACTATACTTATATACAGAAAAAAATTACGTTCAATCGAATGTTTCAGTTTTTGTTTCAGTTCTGTAACATCCGTCAAAAAAAGGATTTTACCAAACCCGCTCCGTTTATTAACCGAACAATCAGTTTAAAATTTCGTGGCGTATTTAATGCCCAAATTAATTTTAAACGATACATAATTAATTATTATATTGGAATATATAATTTGTTTTTCAAAAATTGTTAAAAATAATGAAATAAAAATAAAATGGTTCTGCCGGGTTTCGAACCCGGGTCAGTAACCGGTTCAGCAGACTTAACACACACACACTCAACCACTGCGCCACTAGTGTTCTTTGTTAATTATTAGAATCAATTAATTCATATCATGATTCTCGAATTCAAAACCGGCGCCCAAATTGCAGTCGTCGGAAATCCCGGCGATCTCGCGAGATTGGACGGTTTCTTCAAGTCTTAACGTAAACATTTAAACCCACATCGGTTATAACCGACGCCTGAGTCCGCGACACAAACTATAACCGCCGGAAAACGTAATGACTTTGAATCAAGTCGGAAATTGGACCAAATTCATCGATGACATGCCTTATAAATACCCCCTCAAACCTCTCCAAGCTTTTTCGCTCAAAACCGCACCTTTACCCGACGTAATTCCATTCGCCGGAAAACTTCTGCACATCGCCGAAAAACCGAACCCTTCACTTCTGAGCCTTACTGAACCCCCTGAGCTTATACCGAAGTCACCCACATCCTTTTCAAGCTTTCTGAAGACTCTCTGCTGCAAGACACACGACGCCGGAATCTTTTGCTGTCGCCGGAGTTCTGCCGGAGAAACAGAGGAGTCCAGTCGGTATACCTTACGCTTAAATCTTTCATTCTTTTTACATATCTCATCTGTAATTAACCTCAAAACACTAAAGAACACGATTAAAACATCGAACCAGTCGGACTTCCGATTCTGGTTAAAATCAACGAAGAAGACGAAGTTTCTGTAGTGTTTAAGTTTATTATAAATCAAGATATAACTCGGGTTAGACACACAGTCCAGCGGTGGACTGTGTGCACAATTAAACACACTAACGTCTCGAGTTCGAATCTTGTCCCACGCATGCTGCCTTAATAAAAATGCCTTTTTTTTGTTAACCGAACCGGAGTCACCGCTGTTACATGTTAAGTTTATTAATAACCGGAATAATAACCAAGTTAGACACACAGTCCAGTGGTGGACTGTGTGTATGTTTAATCACAGGACACGAGTTCGAGTCCGGTCTACTGCATCGATCCGGACAATTATCTAACTTTTTAAATAAGTCAGAAATGAAAATACTTAGTTTGTATTTAAGTATAATAAAAATCGGTTTATATAACAAGTTAAACACACAGTCCAGCGGTGGACTGTGTGTTAACCTAAACCACAGGTCCCGGGTTCGAGACCTGTGGAGCGCACCGAGTCTTTGGATTAAAATCGTTTTTAAGAAATAAAGGATTTTCTGTTTAATCTAATTAGTATATAAATATAATTAAAAACAGAAATATTTCGGGTTAGACACGTAGCTCAGTTGATAGAGCTGCGTGCACGCGTACGGGAGGTCTCGGGTTCGAGCCTCACTCAGCGCACACTTACTCGCATACGAACCGGTCAAACAGTCAAGGTCAATGGTCAACGGTCAACGGTCAACGGTCAAAAAAGTCAAAAATTTTTTATTATTTTTATTTATTTATTTTAATTAAAAATCAATTAAAAATACTTAAAATAACATTTTTAAGGTTAGAAAATAGCCTTAAACTCACAAAAATACACCCAACAATCCTACTAAAATGGATTAATAAAATCCGTTTACTTACCGAACCATAATGCTATTTATCTAGGTTAATTTCACTCGTGGTTAAAACCACTTCGCGTGCATTCAACATCATCAATCGAACGCACCCACTGTGAGTGAATCTTACAACTCCCCCTTTTTAATTACACGTTTTGGGGTGTGTCATGTGTCACAAAATAATTAACTCGTTTATTTAAACTTGTGCCATACCATATCGTGATCTAAACTTAAATTGTTTATATTGTTGTGATTATGTATTTCATTTTGTCAACTTATATGAAATTCATTCGTTAAGCCCATCAGTTCCTCGTGGGAGACGAGTTGAGCAACGCGTGCCTCAAAACCAATCCATTATTGTTCATGTGTGTATTATTGAGTTTATATTGTTTGTAGTTATGTCTTTCTTATAATCATGTTTATGCAATTCATTCATTAGGCCCATCAGTTCCTCGTGAGAGACGAGTTGAGCAACGCGTGCCTCTAAATGATCCATTATTGTTCATGTGTGTATTGTTTATTATTAAATTGATTGGTGAATAAGTTTACATCTATTTTTACTCATGTGTGGTTGTGCACTTATTTTATAATCAATTAAATAAACTTGTTCAAATGTTTTCCATAGGATTCACTCGCCAACTTTTTGTTGATCCAAAAACCCTTTTACACATGATACAGGTGAACAGGATGAAGCAAGGAAAACATAGGAAATGCCTTAGAAGAAAACAATGAAGCCTAGATTGATATTTAGGACATGTCGTAATATTGATTGTAATTCTCCATTAAAGTGTATTAATGAATATGAAACGTATAATAAATGTCATGAGCTTTGATGATAACCCAATCATGCCCCGGTCACATTTTCCGCTACGGGTCGGGGTGTGACAAGTTCATGGTGTTATATAATTATTGAATGGTGTTATCTTATTGAATGGTGTTATATATGTGTTGAATGGTGTTATTGAATGGTGTTATATATGTGTTAAATGGTGTTATATACTTATTGAATGGTGTTATATATGCGCTGAATGGTTGTTGCAGTGTTATTCGTAGTGTTTTTATAGAGATCTTTAAAATGGTGTTATATACTTATTGAAGGGTGTTATATACATGCTGAATGGTGTTTGCAGTGTTATTCGGCATTCCTATAAATTAGGGTGGCGGTTTATGGAAGGTTTTGAATTAATTAAATCAATGATAAAATTAGTTGATTATCCTTTTCAATTAATTTAGATCTAATGGCTGAGATTCTTTCTTACATTTCTCACACTTTTAGTCTCTTTTATAATATATATATATATATATATATATATATATATATAAAATAAGGAGAGGTTAACGTACAATTGGGCTTAACGTACATTACGTATGCTGAGTTTATCAACATGCGATTTCGTTTTTAATCCATGCGAATTCATCATTTTGAACACCCCATGCGAAATATAGGTCACCATGCGATTTCATTGAATATATATCAACATGCGATTCTACAACATTCCAGACACGCGCTTTTTATAACCTATGAATTATCCCCAGCGTACCAATGTACGTTAAGGCATATTGTACGATATACTTTTTTTTCTCTCTCTCTCTATCTATATATATATATATATATATTAGTTATAAGAACCAGTTATATAAATAAAACATATATAAAAGTTACTATTAATCAGTTACATATATAAAACATATGTGAAAGTTAGTTACCATTTGATGATTATATATATCAAGTTTAACAAAAGGTATAAGAAAGAGTTTAATAATAAGCAAATTTTATAATGAAAGTTAGTTACTACTTAGTGACTACACAATAAACAAGTATTATAATTGTTTCATTCAGATCATTAATTATTAAATGTATATAAGAAACTAAAAATGAAATAATAACAAAAGTTAGGTGGTATATATTATATTTATAGTTAGAAAAGAAGTATAAGTGGTTCTATCGAAACAATATTAGAATTTTATAATTTTATCCCAAAAATCATTTATTTTAGTTAGCCTACAAACCATGCTTGTCAAGAATTAAAATTAAAATTAAAATCTTGAACATTATAAAAACAACTAGTGCACCCTACCTATCAATGTTATAAGTGTTTTGTGTTATCTATATATATTATAATTTCATAAGTCTATTTTCCATATTAATCTTTCTGAGTGCAAAGTGCGAACAATGTATCGGGTATGAAGAACTCAACAATCTCTAAAACATCGTCAACCATGGGGCAATGCAATAGTTAGCATCATGTTATTATTTTGAGAAAGAGGGCGGGCCTTGGAGCAACCGGTAAGGTTGCTGCTTTGTGACATTGAAGTCAAGGTTTCAAGCCGAGGAATTAGCCTCTTACAGAAAATAGTTGGGTAAAGTTGCGTACCTCAGATCGTGAATCGACCCGGCCCCTCCCTAGACGTTGCGCAAAGGCGAGAGCCTAGAGCATCGGGTACACCCCTTATATATAATACAATAATTTTGAAGATGTTCCCTTTTGAATTTATATAGAGATACATTCAATACATAACCAAGTTAATATCAAACTACTAGGATTGAATATGGAGTTGGTCATCGGTTTGGGTTGGTTGCACCGGAAGATGACCCTTCTCTTGCAAACTTTTAACCGTGTCATATAAACTTTGTTTTACTGGTATAAACTCGATACCCAAATCTTTAAGCTTTTGGTTTGAGAATTTGTATGGCTTTGCTCTTGGTTTTGTCTCATCTTTACACCTGTAATTTACCATCACCCGTTTTAGCATCCATTATATAATAATAACTTTAAAAACAAGCTAGCCATATAAATTAAATAAAGCCTTATTTATTTCTTCTTATATACATTCATTTAATTTTTAAAAAAATGATTATTGTTAATATGGGCCCATCTGAAAAGGCAGTCATTTCGGACTGCTAGTGTCCACTAATGAGTCATAGTTGGTGGGTGTGCCCGGTCACTTTGGGATGTTGGGTTTGGTGCGGAGTTGTGTTATGTGGCCAGAAAGTATTGTATTCTTTGAACTAAGCCATTGATAATAGATTTAACCTTGTATTTGGTTCACCCACTTTAAACTCAATTATTTAAAAAATGGTGATTGTATTTAAAAATGGAAGAAGTGTAATTACTTGGTGGGAACTGGGTATTCCGGAAAATATTTAGCGAGAATCTCGACCACTTCTCCGCGATGAAGCACACTCTCAGCACAGAGATATCGATCAGAAGCTGAAGGAGTCTCAAAGAGTAAAATGTGCGCCAAAGCCACATCTCGTACATCAACGTACGCTTGGACCGAATTAGCGTAGGTTTTTGCTGACCCTGTTAGATACTTTAATATATGAATAATGCTCGCATTAACCGTTGGTTGCAAAAGTGGTCCCATCACCAACACTGGATTCACTACAACTAGGTCAACGCCTCTTGCCTTTGCCTCGTCCCATGCAGCTTGTTCCGCTACTGCTTTTCCATAGCAATACCAATTCTGTGATACCCATAACAAAACACAAGTTAATATAATTAGTTATATAATTGGTGTACCTGAATATTTATATAATGTTTTAAGACATGTATATGCACTATGTTTAATAATATATATTTTTTTCAATTATAACATGAGTTATTATTAAAAATGTGTTGCATAGTAATTTAATAATGTTTTTAAACATGCTCTAAATGGGCACACATTTTTTTAATGCTTAAGAGATAAGAACAAAGCCAAATTGTAAAGGAATAATGTCATGATTTGATGCAAGAATGGTCCCTTGGTACTCCATATTCCCATGTTTTGTTTCTATATATGCATGCTTAGACCATTATATTATCTTTTATAAACGTTATCATGAAGATATATTATTATTTTTATTGCATGACCCATATCAAAAATCAATTAAATAGTTTTTTAGGTATACACGTATCAATTATTATTGCATGACCCACATCAAAAATCAATAAAATATTTTTTTTAGGTATACATGTATCAATGTATCAGGGATGTATTCATTACACAACCAATTTTAAGCAAAAAACCAAAGAGCCATGTAATAATTTGTATTTAGTGTTTTAAACGTATAGTGAAAAAGAGAAAGAAAGAATGATTTTTTTGATAATTTCTTACGATTAACGTAATAGATACTAGTGTTTATACAGTTCTGAAAATTGCTCGAATATGGTTTGAATATTAGTTTGAACGTTGAATAATAATAAAATAATTAGAAAAAAACAAAAAATAATCTAAAAAATAACAAGTCACCTATGTGTAAACACAAGGTGACACGTCATAATAAACTTTAAACACAATGTTTTGTCAAGATGGAAATCTAACAAATCTAATACTATAATGAATAATTAAATCATGCTGACATTATGGAGTAATGAACAAGTCATACCAAACATTTGTGTTTTGTTAATTGTTATATATATATATATATATATATATATATATATATATATATAAACATGTCACATTCACCCAAAAATTAGGTCTCCAGTTGAAGAAAACAAGTTCATAATGTAAACTAAATTCAAAATTTGTATCAATTAAGAGAATGTACAAACCTTAGTGTTCTTACAGAACTCAAGGTCACTCCAGCAACTCTCATCAACAACATCATCAGGACTGCGATTCGGGTCCATATAAACCGCTCCTATCGATGAAGTAAAAACCACTCGCCGAACTTTAGCTTCAGCCGCGGCTACAATAACATTTCTTGTTCCTATAACCGCGGGTTCGACCATTTGTTCCTAAAATATTGTAAACACATGGTTAATGACTCACATAGATGAGGCTCTAAGTGTTATTATTTGTTATAAGTGAATTGAAAACATACAGGATCATCAGTGACAGGAGAAGCAGTGTGGAATACACCATCACAACCGTTGATGGCTTCACGCAAGCTTTCGAAATCAAGAAGATCGGCTTTGTATAGAGTTAAGCGCTCTTTTGCTCCTTCGAGCTCTCGAAGATGATTGTTTTTCTGATCGTCTAAAATTAATAAACATGAAGACGAGTCAGCGAATTAAAAAAAAAAGAAGGAAAACAGGTATTCATAAATTGCTAAACGTACCCCTCTTGCACTAAAATGGGAAAGCGCGACCATCAAAAAATAATATCTATAGGGGTACGTTTAGCAGAAATTTTAAAAACTAAACTGAAAATGAAAAGTAGTTAGAAATGGTTGGGAAATTGTAATAACCTGGATTTCTAACGGTTCCTCGGACGATATAGCCTTTCTCGAGGAGCAATTTGACCATCCATGAGGCGATGAACCCGCCGGCGCCGGTGACGCAAATGACTTGGTTGGAGGATGGAGACATGGTTGTGGTTTGTGACTTGTGAGAGTTGGTTGAGGGGTTGTTGTTGTTGAGGTTTGAAGAGAGGAATGTGACTATTTATAAATGGAGATTTCACCAACTCCTGCTTTCGCCTACCTTTTAGTGCTAAGTCAACAATTCTACTATATTCGTTTAAAACAATATTATGACATTAAAAAAATAGATATGTGTACTTATGTGGATCACCTATATTGGGAATCTTGGGTTGGAATCACCCAAAGTTTGAAATGTTTTAAGGTGTGGACCCTTGATTTATAGGTGATCCAGGCCTAAACGTTTCATATACGAGGTGATTCACACACTAAATTTCGCAAAATCCTTGATTTATAGGTGATCCAGACCTAAGCGTTTCATATACGAGGTGATTCACAAAATAATATCCGTGCACCATAGCTACAATAAGCATCCACACCATACCACCACCACCATCACTTAATGGACGTTGCCATCACACCTACATGTGCTTGCTTGTGTGGGCATCAGTGATGGTCGTGGCGGTGGTTGTGGTGGTTAATGCGACGATAGTTGGTGGTAAATAATACCATGTTTTGCAGTGGAATTCTTTCACAATTTGGATATAATGTAGAATTTTTTGACATGAATGAATTTTAGTTAACGAGCTGCAAATCCATTTTGTTGTTAATCAAACAAGTAAACAAATGAAATTCATATTTCAATTTCGTTGAATTCTGCAAACCAAACGCAACAAAGTTTAAGACCATGTGTAGTGGTCATCCAAGTGGTTTGGTCTCTTTTTTTTTTTTTTGCCATGTGACATCCACCTCATCAAGGCGTGAAATTAGGTAAAATGGAGTAGTGGTGAGCCATATGAGATTAGTAGGTTTGGAATCTAAAAGAAAAAAAAATTGGATTGGTCAAAAATTGCATTTAACCAATCTCTCCAATACCAATTGACGGTGGTCTACTGGCAAAGACAAAACCTTTAAATACCTAGGTTTGGGAGAAGATGCCTTGGGTTCAAGTCTCACATATGACATAAATAAAAGAAATTTGTCGTTCAAAAAAAAAGCCAATCTCTCTCTCTCATGACCACAATAACGAGACAAGGCCAAAAATTGCATTTAACAAGATCAGGGGCGGTGGTGGCCTCGTGGTTGGCCACTACGCTCGGTCTAAAATAAGTGATAGCAAATCCTAAATTAATCTATAACTAAGTATATACATGTTTTATAAAGTGGCAAAAAATATGCACCAAACCTATCGTATAATAATCGTATGACACTTTTGACATGCATTTACATTCAAGACACCTTTAAGCTATATTTTTAGAACATGAAAATCAAGACACTTTCTCACTTTAACAACAAAAAATATAAAAATCTTCCCAGCATAAATTTAGGTCCCTCAAAAAATGGGTCTTGCTCATCGTGGAGTGAGGGTCGCGGACCCCATTTGCTCCCGTTGCGTGTTAAGGGAAGAAGATGTTCTACATATTTTGTGGGATTGTTTATTCGCCAAATCGACTTGGTGGATGATTCTTGTTTGGATCAAAATCCCGTTCCTAAACCATGTTACCTCGGCTAAACAGCTTCTTACTTTGGTCGCGGACACGAAGGGGTCCAATAAATGGAAGAAGAATATAGGGGTGGTGATTATGACGACCATGTGGGAGATGTGGAAAGCGTGGAACGAGAAGACTTTCAACAACCAACACATTCACTTCAATAAAACGGCGGAACTCATAAAAGAGAACTCTTTTCTTTGGATTAGGAGCAGATCTATGTTTTGTACTTTGAATTGGGATAGATAGTGTAACTTTAATATTCGCGATGTAATCTTGTAATTGTCAGGTTTCAGTTTCTTGCTAGCCTGCTTTTTTCTATATTTTAATAGAAGCTTCGCCGTTCCAAAAAAACTTAAAACCAACAAAAAATATTAAACACTTCCTAGCATAAATAAAAATATAAAACACTTCCTAGCATAAATTTAGGTCTTTTAACACAAAATCAAATATCCAAAAAAAATAAAACACCTATTGCAGTCAAAACCAACAAAAAAATATAAAACATCTGCTAGCATAAATTTAGGTGTTTCAACACCAAAATCAAAGATCCAAAATAGAAACACGTATTGCACTCAAAACCAAATATATATATATATATATATATATATATATATATATATATATATATATATATATATATATGATAGGAGGTGTTATATATATATATATATATATATATATATATATATATATATATATATATATATATATATATATATATAACACCTCCTATCATAAATTTAGTTGTTTCAACACCAAAATCATAGATCCAAAACATGTATTGGACTCAAAAGTCAAAACCACATAAAGGGAGGGAAGGTTCTAAAGTTTGGAAACAGGTGATAAATCTGATTTTTCAGAATACTATGTATGTGGCATATCCAGAAGACCCGCAATGAGAAAGAGTTCAGAATTAATCAGGCATCAGGAAACTGGGTGGTTGATCATATTAAAGCTGATTCGTTCATTTGGTTAAAGTGTCGGTCGAAATTAGAGAAGTTAGATTGAGATAGATGGATGGATTTTAATGTTAGAGATATTATAAAATAGGTTGGGTTGTGTGTTGGTGAGGTGTGTGTCGTTTAGTGTCTTTACACTGTCTTTTTTCGTGTTTTTACAGCATAAGCTGATCCTATTCTATAAATCATAGAATTCAAACGTTAAAAAACAATAATTTCAACAATTGAAGCTCATAGATTCAGTCTTTAAAAACACATATAAACCAGCATTTCAAGCAAAAACCATAGAGTTCCTATTCTTGGTATTTATAGGAAACAAATACATAGCTAAAGATAAAATAAATCTAATGGTATTTACATCGGCACCCCTGTATTATCCTTTATAATTTAACTTTAAATCATATTTTTCTCAAATTTTTGTTTGTTTTCTAAAAACTTCCCACATCTCATTCTTTATGTTTATCTTTATTTTATTATTTTTTTTCTCTCAATCTTTTGTTTATAGAGGTTGGATCCTGTACAAGACATAACTTTCATACGAGGCATACGCGACTACCAGAGGAGGACAGGTGTAATTAGGAGCAAGGGTAATATAGTCATTTCTCAAGAGAACAACTCCCCCTTGATTTTCAAACGGCTATAGCTTTTTCATACGTTAATATTTTTTTTTAATTATACCGTATTAACGAACATTTCATTCCCTTTAATTCGAGTAGCTTATTACTATAGTTTTTTTTTAAATTACAGGATTTTGAATATCATTAGTCCATTGCATGATTACGTGATTTTGAATACCCAGCACATAATTGCGTTATTTTGAATATTCGTTACGTGATTACACATTCAACATAACCCATTACGTGATTACACATTCAATATAAATCCATTACTTGATTACACATTCAATAATAAGAACTTGATTGTTTATGTTTTATTTTATTTATTTATTTATTTTTTTTGAACGGCAAATTGGGATCACTGACGAACCATTGGAGTATCATCGTGCCACCAGAGGAACCACCTGATCATATCCACCTCCACTAGGCATAATGCCGCACCAATTCAGGAGGAAACCCAATAAACATGGGAAACCCCCCCCCCCCTTGTGGGAATCGAACCAGAACCTATTGGTCCAAAGCCTTATCCCACCACCAAGATGCCACTAGGCTATATGTGGTTATTATAGGTTGATTTGGCTAATGTTTTCTATATAATTTATCCTTAATACGTGATTAGACCTGAAATATTAGGTATTCCATATGAGACACTATATATTACATGTTTTTGTTTTTACGTAATTACCTAATCACTCAGTGTAGTTTTTAAATAAAATACTATAATGAAATCGCGTAATTACGAAATGGGTATTCAAAATCACATAGTCAAGTAATAATACATAATCAACTATTGTTACGTAATTACGTAATCACTTAGTGTCAATGTTCTAAAAACCGGTTTAAACTAGCCGGTTGAACCGGTTAAACCAGATGCCGGATGTTTGGCCGGCATGAATCATACCGGTAAACTAAGGAAACGGCAAAGAAGTTGTACCGCCGGTAAATTAGGTTATACCGGTTTAAACCGGTATACCGGTACCGGTTCATACCGGGCCAAAGGACAAAATTTTGAACTTTTAATTTTTAGGTGCCTAAAAAAGGTGACTATTTACCTTCTTAGTTAAAGTGTAAAATTTAGCGTCCACAATTGATAATCCACATCGATCAAACTTCTTCCTCTCTCTCAAAGATAGAAAATCATTAGATTTTCAAATTAAATTCTTCAACCGATCATCCAGGTTTACCTTCTTTTGACATTTGTTCAATCATTCATGTTGTTAATTGTTATAGTGTTTGCTAATTGCTATTTAATAGGTATTTAATCATGAACTTTTGGATAATTTTTTTTATTATGGATTAACTTCTGGAAAAATAATTTTATTATGGAATGATGTAGTTGTGGATTATTTTTGAGTTGAAATTATATTTTATGGATTTATAGAGTTAAATAGTCGACACGCTCGAACCTCTCGGTACAATCCTGTTCAACCGGTTGAATCATTTCTGAGTCTAACCCAGTACGATTAAAATACCGTTTTTAAAAACATTGCTTAGTGTGGTTTCACATACTCTAATAAAATCATGTAATCACGTAATGTGTATTTAAAGTCACATAGTCATGTAGGTGGATATTCAAAGTCACGTAATCACGTAATGTGTATTCAAAATCATATAAATATTTTTAAGAAAACTATAGCAGTAGGCTGCTCGAATTAAAGAGAATGGAATGCTCTTTAATACGGTGTAATTTAAAAAATATTAACGTATGAAAAAGTTATAGACATTTGAAAATCAAGGGGAAAAAAGTTTAAGTGAGAAATGGCCAGAATACCCTTTCTCTATTTGTTTCTTCAGTTGTTTGAACCTCATAATTACGATATTATCACCGCCTAGTTTTGAGCCATGGATCTTGTAAGATCAATGGCTCAACTTGTCTCTACCCTTCGTATGTTTTCATTCTCTTGTACAAGATCCAGAATCTTAACTTAAAATCAATTTTTTTTTCTCAAACTTTTGTTTATTTTCTAAAAACTCCCCACATCTAATTCTTTATTTTTTTCTTTATTTTATTATTTTTTTCTCAATCTTATACACTCACAACATTTAAAATAGAGATGAATAGTAACATATCAAATATAGAGATTGAATTTACTCTCTACTATATATATTTTAGATCAAGAGTAAAATAGAGAACCTGATGTAGATATTAAATGAATGAAAACTCTATTTTTCCTCGGTAATTTTTAGATAGAGTGAAATGAAGATGCTATTGTGAATGATGTCGAATCAATTACAAGAAATTTAAAGCCCAAAATGAAACTTATGGATTAAGAAACTTTATACTTTGATAAGCAAGGGATGGATAATCACATATGCTTGTAAAGGAATGTAACTTTTATGAACCATTTAGTAGGAAGTTCATTAATGTTTGTTCAATTAGTAATTGAACGAATATGAACCCGATTTGGTGTTCACTTTCGTAAACGAACGAACATGAACACATGTCCCATTCATGAATGTTTATTCATTTATGTCCGTTTATATTCATTCATTTATGTTTGTTCGTTTACGAAGTTTAAATGTTCATGAAAATTATTTATTACCACTATCATTTTAAATTAATTTGATTTTCATATCAAAACCGTTAAAACATTTGGAAGCAGAAGGATAGATTTTTTTTTCTTTTTAATTCGGATATGCACTTTTATTTTAATTGGTTTTTGGTTTTGTTTGATCTTCAATTCATTCGTGTTCGTTCGTTTATGTTCGTAAATCATCCGTCTATAATATTAATGAGCGAATATAAGCGAATACGAACACATTCATGTTTTTAAGAACGCACACCAACAAGAACATTTGTTCGTTTAAATGTTTACGTTCATTCAATTCGATAAAAATTGTCATGATTTTATTTTCGGGTGTATGAAATTTTAATTTCTGATTTAAAAACACTTTTTTCAAATAAAAGTTTAACTTCAGATTTAAAAACACTTTTTCAATTAAAAATTGTATATAGAACTACTAGGCCAATGACCTCTAGCTCAAGTGGTAAGAGGACTTGAGTTCTTCTTGAAAGACTCAAGTTCAATTCTCACTTGGTGCAAAAATGGAGTGAGTCATTGGTGGGCAGTGATAGGAGACCCAGGGAAACCTGGGTTCGATCCTTGAGCCAAACGGGTTTTACTGGTACTTTTACCGTCGTGCCTACGGGCGGGTAGATTACCGGGTTTTCCCCGGAATTGGTGGTGGACGACTCGGGTTACTCTCGAAGTACTCCGTTTGTCCACTGAGTGCTCATGATTGATTTGTTGACTGTTAAAAAATTATAGAACTATTAGATTTTGTTTTGGGGGAAAGTGCCTGGATGCTAAGAGCATTCACATCCTCCGAATCAAATTATGTGTGTGAGGTTTTTAAAATATAAAGAGTATAAAAAGTGATTATGAGTGGAGGGGAGAGAAAATGTTACTGTTCATCTGTATATTTGGGGTGACATTGTTCACCCTCTATACTTTTTAAATATATATTGAAAGTGATTGTGAGTGAAAGAGAGAGAAAATATAATGATAAAGGTATAAAATATTATTTAATTGAAAAGGAAAGAAAAAAAATATTTGTTTTTAGTGGAAATATATTGATATAAGAGTTGTTTTTTAGTGGAATATATATATATATATTTTTGATGGGTTGGATGTGAATGCTATTAGATCATGTTTCCAGGTGAGTTCAAACTTATGGCTTTCACAAACACCCTTCACCCACCGTTCAATATTATATGTGGTCCTTATTAAATTAAAACATGACATGTGTTTTTATGGTTGGAAATGGATGTAAACATAAACTTTAATCTGGTTACAAACCTATCCTCTTAATTTTTTGAAGTGTATAAAAAAACATTTTCTATTTATTTCTCAATAAGGTGGGACGAGTTTTTTTTTATATGTAATGTGTATTATGGTTTTTCAGCACGAGATTTTTAGACATCAATCTTGAAATTTTAGAATATACATGGAAAGAATCAATCTATACATGTTGCATTTTAAAAACGAAGGAATGAGTGAAAAACTGAGTATTGATTTTGATTATCTACTTCAGGAATTTAGGTATTTTTTCTAATTTATTATTAAACATTGTATTACTATTATGTGTCATGATTACCTCAAAAACTTCATTACATGTCTTAGTTTCACAGGTTACAATGACATTATATCATTATTTATGTGAGTAAAGGGTTGAAAAAAAGTAACCGAGCCGAACGGATCCTTGTTTATGTTCGTTGTTAGGATTGACTTGTTCAAGAACCGAGCGAACGGAATTCTTATTGTGTTTGTCATTAAGGAATTGAACTTGGTCATAGAACACATACCACTTTAAAAAATTAAATAAAAACACATCCTCAATCCCAAGCATTAAACATAATCACCTTGTTAAGCACTTGATATCATAAACAAAGGCACAAGTTAGACATAATAAGTATAAACAATCCAAAAATAATGTTTCAATGATCTAAGTTTCTAATGACTCTACATACACTAAACAAAACAAACGACAATGAGCAGATGTAAACAAACATATCATCAAACGTTCACGAACGCAATTAACTAAACGAAATTTCTTGTTCATGCTCATTCATCTATTAAACAAACGAGCGTAACGAACTTCCCTTAGAACGGTTCATTGAGCGTCTAGCTCGCTAACAACCCTATAGGTGACCCGACTACAACCAAACCAAAATGTGGACGTTGAGTTAAAAGATATCCGAGCACCAAAAAAGTCAATCTAGCGAAAAAAATTCAGAATTCGTCTTAAAACCTTTTAACTGGAAGTTAAAATAAAATAGCTTGTAAATACACTAGTGAACACAATTGGAAGGTCAAACTAAAAAAGATGATAAGATTGTATACCCTTTTAATACAAAATTTAATAGAAAATTATGTTGGTTGTGGGGTCAATGGACAAATTATACAAGATAAATAAAATGTCTCCCAAGAATTCGAAGATGCTATTTGATAGGAGTCATAAAGAATTCAAAAGAGAGATCAAAAGTCTGTATGCATTTTCTTGTAAGATTTACCAAACCCAAATAAATAAATAAATAATAATAATAATAACAGTCATAAAATATTCAAAATAGATATCAAAAGTCTGTATTTGCATTTTCTTGTAAGATTTACCAAACCCAAATAAATAATAATAATAATAATAATAATAATAATAATAATAATAATAATAATAATAATAATAATAATAATAATAATAATAATAAATAAATAAATAAATGGTGCTATCTATATCCTCCTAATAATAATTGACATGTATTTTATCCCTATGTGAGTTGCTACAATTAACCAAAAATTTAGTCAAACAAAGCCCATTTTTTGGACAAAAGGAAATCACACAGAAATTCAAAAGATTGATAGGAACTACATATTATAATGATTAAATTAGTGAAATACTCTACTTCAACATCTTAGCATCTCACATAAAATACTAAAATCTACACTAAATATTTGACCACTAAAGATACAATTTTTGGGTCTCCATCTACAAGAACACCCGATCAAAATTCAAAAATTAGTAAACACACTTTCATCTATTTCTTTCGCCGATTTTATATTTCATCCTCAGTTTCAAAACTCAACTGTCGGTATTTTCCAGTCTTTGTGTCGTCTCGCTTGACTCAGACGGTTTCTTTTCCTGCAAATCTCCATTCTGCAGCGGGTCACCATTTTTTCTCGGGAATATTCTTCTCAGTGTCAGCATTGCAGATTACATCTGCGGTTTTTGATGAGTCAGCAGGTGTCGAGACGGGATCATTCTTATGATTATCAGCATTGCAGATTACATCCTCGGTTTTTGATGAGTCAGCAGGCGTCAAGATGGGATCATTCTTCTGATTATCAGCATTGCAGATTACATCCTCCGTTTTCGATGAGTCAGCAGGTGTCGAGTCCGGATCATTTTTTTGGATATCAGCATTGCAGTTTACATCCTCGGATTTAGATGAGTCAGCATGTGTCGAGACGGGAGTATTCGTCTGATTATCAGCGTTGCAGATCACATCTGTGGTTTTTGATGAGTCAGCAGGCGTCAAGACGAGATCATTCTTCTGATCATCAGCATTGCAGATTACATCCTCGGTTTTTGATGAGTCAGCAACGGGATCACTCTTCTGGAAATCAGCATTGCAGATTACATCCTCGGTTTTCGATGAGTCAGCAGGTGTCGAGACGGGATCATTCATCTGGATATCAACATTGCAGATTACATCCTCGGTTTTTGATGAGTCAGCAGGAGTCGAGACGGGAGTATTTTTCTGATTATCAGCACTGCATATGACATCAGCGGTTTTTGATGAGTCAGCAGGTGTTGAAACGGGATCGTTCTTCTGATTATATGCCTTTTTTGCTGAGCCCGCATGCAAGCCCCACGCTTTTAGGCCCATCACCACTCGTGGTCGGCTGTTATTAAGACAGTTGGACATTTTAGATGACGATACAACAGATCATTTGACCGAATAACACAAAGGAATCAGTTAACATGGTATTTTGATGTACATTAAATGTTAACTAACCTTTTCTTTCTTTTCCTCTTCTGCTTTGGCTGCCTGAAACCGTTGATTAACCAAAGTATTAGCTTTACGTAACATTTTTTTTTATTTTGAAAAACAATAGAAACCATGATTAATGAAAAGTAATCAGCACTTACCTGGCAGGTTTGGTAACGGGGCTCGGTAAATCAGCAACTTGTTCCTGTTGCTAATTTGACAAATCAGTAACATAAAAAAGTAAGTATAAACATTAAAAAGAAGGGGCAATTTCATATATATACCCTTAGAAACTTGCAAAATATCATATACACCCATGAAAAATTATAAATATCATATGTATAGGGCCTTACAAAGTAGTTGAAATATCATATATATACCTAAAATTCATTAAAAATAATTTAATAAATGACAATTTTACCCTTATTTTTCTAAAACTTTGAAATCTCATATATGACCTTTAATTTCAAATATTATATTTACTCATTTTTAGCATAATTTATTTAGCTTAAATATTATATATGGAGTATATTATTGTTTATGGGTAAAATAAATTTAAGCAAAAAATGTGTTATACAAAAATATAAAGTTAAAAAGATGAGCATATATGAAAACTTGAAGATTAAAAAACAAGGGTAAAGTGATCATATATTGGATTGTTTTTATTAAATTGGGTATACTTGATATTTTTAACTACTTTGTAAGGGCAGATATGATATTTTAAGTTTTGGTTGGGTATATATGAAAATTTTAAAGTTTGTGAGGGTATATATGAAATTAATCCTAAAAAGTTATGAAAAGGAAGTATAAAATACAGAATTATGAAAAGAAAGTAACTTGATCAGGTGAAACGTCATCGAGCATCTCCCACTTTTCACTACATAGATCCAGCACTTCTTCGTCACCATCGGCATATAATACCTGCATTAAAAAGATCAGAAATCCAAACTCTATAAAAAAACATAAAAAAAACTTATCTTCGTAGTTCAAACAAACTCTCACCTTGTGCTTTTGATCGACATCATTATAAGAAGAAACAGCACCTTCATAATACCTGCCCGAAAATAAACATATAATTATCGAGCATATAATATTACAAACAATAAAAAAAACATTAAATCCATATAACAGTACTTACATTTTATCCAATGGCCACCAAACTTTTACTCTATGCCCCACCAAATCTTGCCCCCATTTCTTTGAATTATCCTGTATTGAAGTATTCAAAAAACATAGTATAAAAATGCTCGTAAAATGTTAATGGAAACCAACAGACGTTTAATCCGTACCTTGACACGAGAACCATTAGCAAGACGCTTGTTGGAAGAAGGCTTTCTTCTACTTTGTGTTTTACGATTATTTGTTTGTTGCATTAACAGTTCTGCGCCATCATGATCCGGTATAACCTCAACCTCCTTCTTTATGAGTACGTTATATAAAGAACTCGATTGCCTTTTGTCGTGAAATCGAGTTTTCCTGGTATCTTCTTTTGAGTTTTGAACTGTATTAGGGCTATTCTCTTGATTTAAACTGTTTTTATTTTTCTTCGGTCGACCCCTTCTAGAAGTTCCTATTTCTTTTCCCTTGAACGGACTTTTATCATTAAACTTTTGCTTCTTCACGGATCCACCGTTCTCCAGCGTGTTCTCCAACGTATTACGATCCCTCTTGTGAGTACTGTTAGTTCTTGTTGATCTACTTGCCTGCAAAAATAATTTGAGTTTTGGAACTAACTAGTTTTTATACCCGCCGTGCGTTGCGACGGCGCCGTACGCCAGGTGATAAATTATAGATTACAATCAACCGACTCATTTCCGAACTATATTTACGTTGAAACATAGAGTAATCCAAATTTATACCATTGAATGAAAATGTATTGTTTTTGACCCGACTTGTTTCCAAACAAAATTTACGTCCAAACATAGAACTCACAACGTACATAAAATAAACACATGTGTTGGTGTCATACGCGGCGTGATAAAGTATAGACTACAATCGACCCAACCCGGCTCGTTTCCGAACTAAATTTACGTCAAAACGTATAGTAACTCAAATTTATATCGTCGAAAAGAACGTACATAAAAATAAAACATTATATAATTGACCCGACTCGTTTCCAAACAAAAATTACGTTAAAGTGTAGACGAACTCGAATTTATAGCGACACTTACATAAAATATAAAAACATAAGAAATTCGTTTTAGGGCAGACGCGAAACTTTACAAACTTGAGGGGTGAAAGTGACATTTATAAAATTAAAGGGTACTTTTGATATTTTATCAAACTTTGGGGGTAGAATGGGTCGGTGGCTTTTACACCGACCTTTTGTTTTAAGGTATTATAAATATAAAGCACTAGAAAATAAAATTTTTGAATAAATATAAACGCACCATATGACCGTTTTCAAGGGCATTCTGGCATAAGACAGTCACCACTTCAGCATAATCATCAAGATTTGAATTTACAAGCTTCGTTATTGTTTCGGAGTACGGTTTCAGTGTATCAATACAATTTCTCAGGACCTTTTCTGCTACTTTCCAAGAAGCAATTGTAACCCCCTGAAAGCCAGATAACGATTAAAACGTTCATAAAATATTACACATTTTATAAGTTTAAACAAACATTCATAGAGAAATTAAGTACCAGGTTTTCTTTTTTAACATGAGAAATTAAAAGGGATAAAAGCTCGGTAGCAATTTCGTCACTTTCTTCAATAATAATCGTCATGATAGCTTCAATGTCTGAGAATACCGTGTGAGGGTGACTTACCCTAAATTTCAACGACAAAAAAATATCAACTTTAAATTGTTCACAACTTTATTACATGATCGTAAAGTTGAAAAAACTCATTTAACGGATTCAAATTTAAGCATATCAAGGGCTCTAACCTGATTTCACTTAAAAATTGCTCGAACATTTCGAGAACCAATGCATCACACTCCAAATCCAGTATCAATAAGCACGATTTAACTTTAGCAACAGACTCAAGAATATGAACGGCTTTATGATAACTTTGACCGTTGACGTTTGACAATTGTCCAAAAGCGAGCACAATTAGTTGGAAGATATCCTATGATAAAAAAAGGTATAATAAACCATCAAATAACAATCATAATGAATCAAATTTTTAACGAAAACAAATTGGTTCTTGAAATACCTTCATGATTGCATCATTATAAGGTGGGTCGGGTGCAGTAATTCTCGCTACTTCACAAAGACAAGACGCCACGAATACTTTAACGTCAATTTCTGAATGTTTTAGTAGTCCATCAGCGGTTAGGGCTCCCATTGAAGGCACAAGTGCACCTTGCATCGAGAGAGACGGTGCTTGACCCACGAAACTCAACAGGTGCTCCGTTTTCTAATAGAAAATAGGCAAGTTTTATAAGTATAATTGGCAAGTTAAGAACATTTATCCATCTAAACTATCATTGAACAAAGCCAGTTAAACATATTTCAAGTTTTCAACACAGATTTTGACTTCAAAACCCTAAAAACGCTAATGAAAGTTTGCTATCTGCTTTCAGTATACACCTCTGTTATCAAGGCACACCTTTCAGGCCCAACGCAGCCTTCTTGCTTCGCTTCAAAAGCCCCACTTTCAAGCCCTCAAGCTCATTTTTTGGACCAAATTCCGGCCAAAAATCGTCTGAAACGATTATACCAGCCCTAAACAAACTCGAAATTAACCTAAAATAGCCTAAACTGCCCCTAAACAAACGTGAATCCAACCTAAAACAGCCAAAACTTGCCCTAAAAAGACTTGAACTCTACCTAAAACAGCCTAAACTAGCCCTAAACAAACCTGAAATTAACCTAAAACAGCCTATACTAGCCCTAAACAAACAAGAAACCAACCTAAAACAGCCTAAACTAGCCCTAAAAAAAACATAAAACCAACCTAAAACAGCCTAAACTAGCTTACATCAACAAGGTCTAATACATCGAAATAGAAGGCAAACGCGCAAGTGCGCAACAAGCCCTTTCTGGATAGCAAGTATAATTAGCAAGTTAACAACATTAATCTATCTAAATTATCATTGAACAAAGCCAGTTAAACATGTTTTAACACATAATTTAACTTCAAAACCCTAAAAAACCTAATGAGAGTTTGCTATCTGCTTCAGCATCCACACATACACATAAATTAGTGCTTACATAGACAATAATCAAATATCTAAACCTAAAACCTCAAATTAACAAATTTCAAATTTGTACATAACTTATAAACAATATGAACTACTTAATCCAATTAACAAAGTTAGGTCAACGATAGCTTACATCAACAAGGTCTAATACAACGAAATAGAAGACAAACGGGCAACAAGCTGCGCTGCAAGCCCTTTTTGGATAGCAAGTATAACTGGCAAGTTAACAGCATTAATCCATCTAAATTATCATTAAACAAAGCCATATAAACATATTTTAACACATATTTTAACTTCAAAATCCTAAAAAACCTAATGAATGTTTGCTATCTGTTTCAGTATCCATAAATTAGGGCTTTCACATACAATGATCGACTACCTAAACCTAAAACCTTACATTAACAAATTTGTATAAACTTATGTCAACTATAGCTTACATCAACAAGGTCTAATACATCGAAATAGAAGGCAAATGCAACGCGTAACAAGCCCTTTTTGGATAGCAAGTATAATTGGCAAGTTAACAACATTAATCTATCTAAATTATCATTGAACAAAGTCAGTTAAACATGTTTTAACATAATTTAACTTCAAAACCCTAAAAAACCTAATGAAAGTTTGCTATCTGCTTCAATATCCATAAATTAAGGTTTTACACATACAATGATTGAATATCTAAACCTAAAGCCTAAAATTAACATATTCGTACATAAATTATAAACAATATGAACTACTTCATCCGATTAACAAAGTAGTAGATACACATAAACGATTAAAAAACAAGTTAGGTCAACGATAGCTTACATCAACAAGGTCTAATACATCGAAATAGAAGACAAACGAGCAACACGCAACGCGGAACAAGCCCGTTTTGGATAGCAAGTATAATCAGCAAGTTAACAACATTAATCTATCTAAATTATCATTAAACAAAGCCAGTTAAACATGTTTTAACACATATTTTAACTTCAAAACGCTAAAGAACCTAATGAAAGTTTGCTATCTGCTTCTGTATAATACACACATACACAATTTACAGACACTGATCAAACACCTAAGCCTCAAATTAGCGAATTTGTGCATAAACTATAAACAATATATAGCACTCAATTATCATTGAACAAAGCCAGTTAAACATGTTTTAACACATATTTTAACTTCAAAACCCTAAAGAACCTAATGAAAGTTTGCTATCTGCTTCGGTATAATACACACAACACATACACAATTCACAGACACTGATCACACCTAAACCTCAAATTAACGAATTTGTGCATAAACCATAAACAATATATAGCACTCAATCCGATTAACAAAGTAACGATTAAAAAAGAAGTTAGGTCAACGATAGCTTACATCAACAACGTCTAATACATCGAAATAGAAGACAAACGAGCAACAAGCTGCGCTGCAAGCCCTTTTTGGATAGCAGGTATAATCAGCAAGTTAACAACATCAATCTATCTGAATTATCATCAAACAAAGCCAGTCAAACATGTTTTAACACCTATTTCAACTTCAAAACCCTAAAAAACCTAATGAAACTCTGCTATCAGCTTCAGCATCCACACATACACATAAATTAGGGCTTACACATACCTAAAATCAACAGATTCGTACATAAATTACAAACAATATGTACTACTGAATCCAATTAACAAAGTTAGGTTAACGATAACAGATAACAGATAAATTACATCAAGAAGGTCTAGAAGGTTCTTGGTGGAAGAAGGGGGGAATCCAAGGTGTTCACCGGCTTCTTTGAGGCGTTGCTCCAACTCGTTAACTGGAGATACGTAATCCATTTTCGAATCCAATTGCACTCAGAAGCAAACCTGTTGATTCAGAAATGTTAAGGGTTTCTGCATCGTAATTGTTTATGAACCCTAATTTTGGATTTTCTGAATGAAATAACAGTCGAAAAATGCAAGTGATTTGGTGTTTTGTTTGTCGAAACTGGAACGTGCTTTTGGCTAAAACCGGTTTTAAACCGAACTGAACCGGTTAATGTCCGTTCGGGTTCTCATCGTATAAAACCGGTTCGTTTTTTAAAAAAAACTAGTTTTTTGTCTTAAAAAAAATTGTTTGGTTAAAAACCGGACCGGTTTTAAAGAAAAAGATTTGTTTTACCTCTAACGTGAAACATCGCGTAGGAGGGAGTTGGAGGGATGGGTGTGAGCGTAGTAATGCATGAGGATAAGGGGAAGGTGTGAAGGGGATGTGACGGGTTTAATTGATGTGGTTTTGACGTGGTGGTGGTGGTCACGCCCTAGCGGTGGTTCGACAACACTCGGTCTAATTTTGTAGTCAACTTTAAATGGTTAATGAATGCTATAAGTAAACAACTAAGCACCCCCTTAGATTCGTAGAATGTAATTAAATAATAAAAAAAATCGATTTAAGTTTAATTCTTGTGTAACATCCCCATGTGTTATGTTGAATGACCTTATAATTGATGAGTAATCGTTATTCATGACAATGACAACTGATGACTAAATTTGTGTAGCAACAGTGTTAGTGTCGATGGAAAGTAGGTGTTAATGTATAGAAGAATTATCGTCACTAGAACAACTTGCTATGGATGGCAAGTTTTTACTGCTGAAGACGGTTAGTATCGAAGGGGCAACTTTTTGCGTATACAAGATGTTGCGAAACGAATAAATAAGTTCTTGTCGTGTAAGTTACCATCAAATATGTTCTAAGTTCACGCTGATGTTGAACTCTATTGTAATTCTAGCAATTATTTTAGAGATCATGAGCTAGATAACGTTAGACATTGTGTTTGTTCAATTATAATATGTAACTTGCATTACAATCATTCGGTTTATCAATCCAATTGACGATTCGTATGTATACTCTCTGTGCTCTTCAATTAAAAGGAAAACCCTAATTGATTAACTATTTTCCGTTGCAAATTAATCTGAATATATTCTATAACAATCATTTAGGATATTTGCACATACTGAATCTGACCAAACGTTGTATTCACTATCAAAATTCGGGGGAATGTTAATGACTTAATGTTGAATCCAAGGAATGTTTTTTTTTTCTTATGTTTAATGTTACTTGATGAATAAAATGCTACGAAAATATATACCAGCGAGGTCGATATATCCTAAACCTAACTTTGAGGTTAAATGAAGTGAGAAACTAAGTTGAAGTAGGGATGAGCTCGGTACCGACTAAATCAACTCTCACTCTATTCATTTTGCCTTCATTTAAGGTTATAAGTTATAAGTCTAGTCAGACTAAATTTGTGTTTTGTTGATGTTTTTTAGGCATGATTATATCTACCGGCTTATTAACTATTAAAGCATTTCAACAAAAAGAAAAGATGTCATTGATTAATAGGATAGGGCTGCTCCAAATGAGACGAAGTGAAAATAATTAAAACCCAAAACATTTTGAATTGCAATGTCCTTATTTTATGGGTTTTTTTAACATATATACACTTGTGTAGATATTTCACATTTGAATTTTTTTTACTTGGATAACGTGGCTTATGGGAATTATAAATATCTGATCTCTTTTGTTGTTTTTGTTGTAAACTAGTAAATTTCATGCGGGTTGTCGCGACGTCGAAACGTAAAGTAAATCGAATTTATATTGTCTAATCAAAACGTAATATATTTGACCCGACTGGTCTCCGAGCAAAATTTATGTCAAAACGTAGATCAATTGAAAATATACGTAATAATAAGCACGAAAACGTATTATATTTGACCTAACTTATTTGCGAAATAATTTTACATCGAAACCAGGGTCGTCTCCGAAAATCTTCGAAAATTTGTAGGCCCTGTGCGAAGATAAAATACAGGCCCCTAAAATTAAAACTTTTTAAAAAGAATATACAAAAAAGTTTTAAATATATGAAAATGAAATAAAAATTTGTGGAATCACCCGCATGTTGCGGCGAGATGCTTTTTTACGTGGAAACATAGATATAAAAACACATCACACGTGCATTTGGACAACGAAATGAAGAAAGAAAACACGTTATAAGGGGTAAATTCATAAAATACGGAATAGTTACGTCATAACTTTAAAAATCATTATTTACTATCATGTAAAACCATCATAAACTATTCCAGTTTGTTTAGAAAATACATAGATTTGAAAAAAAAAAAAAGACTTTTTTTCATAAAAAAAATGAAACACACAAAACTAGTTGTAGATTGAATAATATTTTAAGATATTAACATGAATAATCATTTTTAAACTAGATTTAATAAGTAACTATGATTCTCATTTTGATTTAAGAGTTAATTACTGTTTCCGTCCATGTGGTTTGTCAAAAATCACTATTTCAGTCCATTAGTTTAAAAATTGCGATTTCAGTCCCTGTGGTTTCACTTTCGTAACCATTTCAGTCCACCTCGCAACCATTTCAGTCCCTGTACTTACAGAATAAATGGATTGAAGTGGTTACGAAAGTGAAACCACAGGGACTGAAATGGTTACGAAAGTGAAACCACAAGGATTGAAATCGTAAATTTTAAACTAATGGACTGAAATAGTGATTTTTGACAAACCACATAGACGAAAACAGTAATTAACTCTTGATTTAATATAACACAAAATAAGTCAATCAGTGTCATTTGCATTTAATGCATAGGGTAACAAACTTAAAAAAATCAACTAAAAGTGAAGCTATCAGGATTAAAACCCAAGTTATAGGTGCTAATAAAGTGACACGGGAACCACCAGACCATGTGCTATGTGCTTCATCATGATATTTTTCATGTCACCACTTATATATTCTAAGTTCTACAACGTAACTTTATTACAAAAATAATTTCCGGGCCCTCAGAGGGTTTGGGCCCTGAGCCGTCGCCCACCCCGCACCCCCTCCGGGCCGGCCCGGATCGAAACGTTAACCAACTTCAAAATAAGCACGTTGCGGCGCGGTGAAACATAAAGTAGCTCGAATTTATACCGTCTGATGAAAACGTACAAAATAAACACGTACATAAAAGTAAGTACAAGAACGTATAATATCTGAGCCTACTCATTTAAAAAAAATACAAAAAATGAAATCAGCTTGAATTTATACCGACACTTACATAAAAATCAACATGTAAAACTCGATTACAAAGTCTTTGGAAAGTTGGGGGGTCGTAAGTGTCAATCCTGAAAGTAAGAGTAAAAGTAAAAGGAAAAAGAAAACCAAAGACAAAAAGAAGTTTTCAAAAAGAAATTACGACGAAACATAAACGAACTTGATTTATACCGACGCTTACATAAAAATAAACACGTAAAATTCGATTACAAAGTTAGTTGAGGGATTGTAAGTACCAATCTTAAAGTTGAAAGGTAAAGATAAGGAAAAAAGGACACGAAAAGACCAAAAAAAACAATGAATGGTAGTGGATGCCACGTACATGCTACAAAACACACATCTTGTATCTGTAACTATATACAATTTATAATCATCAGATATTCATGTAAAATCTTTGTGTTTTTGTCAAGTTCAACTCACAAACACGACTCGTTTAACAACCCTTTGGCGGACATTAAGGAGTTAACATGCGGCTAGATACTTGTTGCCAATGAAGGTGAGCTCGACCTAGATGGTAGCCCTTCATGCAAATTTGGGATGTTCATAAACCGCTGAAGCTAACAAATTGTACAAACCAAAGCAACTCATACATTTTGAGATCCGGACGGTTTAGTTCATGGTTCGGTTTTGACATTTGTCATTTATACTTTGGTCCCACTTGGAATTTAGAATCGACCATGTAAACCGGACCATTTGTTTAATTTTTTTTATCCTTCTTGTTTTTGAAGTGTGTGTATATATATATTATAATAATAAACCGTCTTTGTTGTTATCAATACAAATCATTGATTCAGAACCAATAAAAAAATCAGTTCTACCCGCTAAACTAACAAACCCATAAAACCAGGCAACATGACCTGCTCGCACAACTCAACCGGTTTAATTCGTCACTTTTCAAAACCATAGTTAACCATTCTAGAATTTTCGTAAAAAACGGAATACTATACGCCCAAATCAAACTATGTATAAAAACAATAATGATAAAATAGTTGTGCATAGGATAGGAACAGGATACACCCTGATCAAAGTATACATATAAAAAAACAAAAATAATAAAATATATACCTATAAAAAAACAAAATAATAAAATAGTTGTGCATACTGCATAGGATAGGAACAGGATGGTAGTTATGGTACCAAAACTAGGGATGTGAATTATGTATAAAAACAATAATAATAAAATAGTTGTGCATACAGCATAAGATAGGAACAGGATGGTAGTTAGGGTATCAAAACTAGGGTTCGGTCCCCTTAGTTATGGTCTAGTGATAACACGCTTGAGTTTTTCTAATGAACAGTTAGGCTACATGGTATGGTGACCATCCTTCAAGGGAGGATGATCCGTCACGTCATCGCCACATCACCATCCTTAGAAGGATTGTCCATCCCACAAAACTAGTGGAAATGAAAGGATGATCCTACCCCACCACTTTATTATTATTTTTTTTAAATCTTTCATTTTTTTAACATCTAACAAATAAATTAGGAAAATACTTTCATTAAAAAACAATACATAAACTTAAAAAATAAAATCCTACTAAATTAAAAAACAATACATAAACTTAAAAAAAAACATAAACTTAAAAAAAATCCTACTAAATTAAAAAAACAATACATAAACGGTCAAAAGGCATTGGAAGGGGTAGATTTTGTCATTTTGTGGACAGTCTCAAACGGCATGCATGCGACGGAGACGACGACGACCGGGGGAGGGGGCACGGTGTTTGGACCGTCGCCGGTCCTGGACGTGTGGGGGACGTTCCCCATACCGTCTAGCCTTATGTCCAACTCCCGCTTGTATTATATGGGATGGATATAGGTGATGAAAGATTTGAACTAGGCCTTATGTAAGGTTGTCAGTTTGATACCCAAGCCTAACTGGGTTTTCGTCCCACCGTGTGTTACGCCAAAGATTTCTGCTTTTGTGATGACATAACGACTGTCAAGTGGAAGCCGACGATATGATTTCACATAGGAACGCGCAAAAAACCAAACTTTGAAGCCAACGTGGACCCAGTTAAGACAACATAGCCTGGCCATAATGAGACAATACAATACTCTCCGATTTGGGTTTAGTCTAAACGGGTTCAGGTCAGTTTCAAGTTGAACCCGTGAACCTGTTTAGCTAAACGTGTCAGGTTCGGGTCAACCCGGCCGGGTTAACAGGTTCACCCGTTTAACCCATTTATATTATATTTTGGTTTTTTGACAATATGTTTTATATCACAAATTAATTTAGCTACGTATTTTATGCATAATTATAACTAAAAAAGAAAGATTGACATAAAGTTTTATAATTAAAATGCCACTGTATCATATACATTTCTGTTTTTTAGTAAAATTTTAATTTTAATATATTAATTTACGAAAAAAATTTGAAAATTCAGTTTAAACAGATTGTGTTGAGTCAACCCGTTAAGGTTAGACCCACAGACCCGACGTATTTAACACCCTAAGTCCAAAACCATCCAACCCAAAAAAAAATATCTCCAAATAAAAAAAGACACAAAAACAAGATAAAGGCGGTGTGCAATGTTTATATTTAGGCATTGGCCACAAAATTTCTGCAAGTCGATATCGATTCACAGCTGGTACGTACTCACTCTCTTCATCTTCTCATTATTATTACAACAATTTCTCCATTTCATCACTCTTTAATGGTAGCTGTCTTTCCTCTTTCTCTCTTTCTGTAGATAGATTGCAGTGAAGGAGGTGGACATCCGCGTTCTAACAACCCTAATTCCCTCATTTTTCAACTTCTTATCCTCAATTGCCGCTCCTATCGATTCATCATCGCTCATTTACACAACGACGTTCGATTTACGGTAAGAATTGATTGTATACATTGTTTTTTGCGGTTTTTGTTGTTGTTGTTGGATTTGGTGAGGTTGATTATTAAATTTTCAGATCTGGATCGATTTATGTCGAATCTATACAATAGATTTCAATAATTGATTAATTGCATCGAGAAATGGTTCTTTTGTTGTTGTTGAATTACGCTAGGTTGATTATTGATGATTCGTCGTGTAATTTTTCGGATCTGGATTGATTTGTGTTGAATTTGTTAGATCGATTTGAATAGTTGTTGAATAATTGCATTGATAAATGTCGCTTTTGTTGTTGAATTACGCTAGGTTGATTATTGATTATTTGTTGTGTAATTTTTCGGATCTGGATTGATTTATGTTGAATTTGTGAGATCGATTTGAATAATTGCATTGATAAATGTCGCTTTTGTTGTTGAATTACGCTAGGTTGATTATTGATTATTTGTTGTGTAATTTTTCGGATCTGGATTGATTTATGTTGAATTTCTGCAATAGATCACAATCTTGTATTGAGAAATTTCGCTTTTGTTGATGTTGATTATTGATTATTCGTCGTGTAAGTTTCCAGATCTGGATCGATTTGTGTTGAATTTCTGCAATAGATTTTAATAAATGAATCAAGAAATGTCGATTTTGTTGCTGTTGTTGTTGAATCATGTGAGGTTGATTGTTGATTATTGATTGTTCGGCGTGTAATTTTATAGATTTGGATCGTTTATGTTGAATTTGTGCAATGGATCTGAGTAATTGTATCGATGAATGTTGTCCTTGTTGTTGTTGGATTACAAAAGGTTGATTATAGATGATTATTGATCATTTGTAGTATAATTTTCCAGATCTGGATCGATTAATGTTGAATTTTGCATTAGATCACAATAATTGTATCGAGAAATTCCGCTTTTGTTGATGTTGATTATTGATTATTCGTCGTATAGTTTTCCAGCTCTGGATCGATTTATGTTGAATTGTGCAATAGATTTCAATAATTGTATCTAGAAAATAGAAATGCTGCTTTGTCGAATTACTCGATGTTGATTATTAGTTATTGATTATTGATCATCTGTCATGTAATTTTTCAGATCTTGATCGGTTTATGTTGAATCTCTGCAATATATCTGAATAATCGTATTGAGAAATGTCGCTTTTGCCAAAAGGCGATTCGATTCAGATTCGCGAGGTATGGAATGACAATCTAGAAGAAGAATTCGCGTTGATTCGAGGTATTGTTGATGATTTTCCATACATAGCAATGGACACCGAGTTTCCAGGGATTGTTCTTCGCCCCGTTGGTAATTTTAAAAACAACAACGATTATCATTACCAGACGTTAAAAGACAACGTCGATATGTTGAAATTGATTCAATTAGGGTTAACTTTCTCCGATGACCCGGGGAATTTACCAACATGCGGAACAGATAAACCCTGCATATGGCAATTCAATTTCCGAGAATTCAACGTGAACGACGACGTTTTTGCGAATGATTCGGTGGAGCTTTTGAAAGAGAGCGGGATAGATTTTAAGAAAAACAACGAAAAAGGAATCGATGCACGGAGGTTCGGGGAGCTGTTGATGTCATCAGGGATTGTGTTGAATGACAATGTGTATTGGGTGACTTTTCACAGCGGGTACGATTTCGGTTATCTGTTGAAGGTGTTGACTTGCAAGAATCTGCCCGATACACAAGCCGGATTCTTTAACCTGATCAACATATATTTTCCGACCATTTACGACATAAAGCATTTGATGAAGTTCTGTAACAGTCTTCATGGAGGATTGAACAAGCTTGCGGAACTGTTGGAAGTGGAGAGAATCGGGATTTGTCATCAAGCGGGTTCGGACAGTTTGCTTACGTCGTGTACGTTTAGGAAGTTGAAAGAGAATTTCTTTAGCGGTTCGATGGAGAAGTATGCTGGTGTGTTGTATGGTTTGGGTGTTGAGAATTAAAACAGATAAAAAGATTTGTGAAAAGAATGTTAGTTCTATGTTTAAGTTATACAATGTGTTGTAATGGCACCACTCCTTGAGGATAAATTAAGGTAAATATTTTATTTCTGCACTTTATCTCCATAATTGTTTGGTGTTTTCTTGAGTTTTCGATTATATGGTTCTGTAATTTAATCAACCCACAGCTAAATTTCTTTTTTTTTAACAAATTTTAAAATGCGATTACTTTAATGGCATGAGAACACAACTACTTTATTATGGACCCCGTAACCCGTACCGAAGAAACCCACAAACGGGTGATGTAGAGTACTATCCGATCATGCCATCTCCACAATCCCCACATCCGTCATCACCACTACCCATACCCGGTTTCATCTAGTATTTCACTCTAATGCCACAATCGGTGCAAAAATCTCCATGATCCCTGTTTCCGTCACAATCGTCACATTCCGTACCCGAAACCAAAACGACTTCATCCAAGAGTTGTAGACACCGTAAGAAGGTCCGGATCAAGAACGTACTCTGAAGTTAAGTTAGTCGAAGGGTGGACACCCACTGAAGAACTTGCTTGGTCACGGGCGTGACTCGACATTTTGAAAGTCCCGATCGTAGGTAATATTTTCAATCTCGACTAAATTTATATTTTTTTTGTCAACTATTATATATGTTATTTTTTTGTCCACTATTATATATGTTATAACTATTTTTTTTTGGTCAGAGTCGCGTATCATTTTTTTTTGGTAGATGAATAATATTTTTTTTGTGTCAAAGTAGCGTATAATATTTATTGGTAGATGAACAATATTTTTTTCAACTAACTTTATAATATTTTTTACTTGAGAATGACCAAGACCAAGTCGTGTTTTGGAGGCGTATCCGTGAGAAATTTTTCGTTGCTATGGATCATAGTGAATACCGTACACCTGATTCGTCCTCGGGCAAATGGACCAGAATGAGAATCAAAATCTTCAACTTCAATAACATTTACAATCGCATTTCAAACAACCGTACATGAGAAAGCGGTTCAATCGATATGGACGTCATGACCACAATCCATAAAGGATCCGGGTTTACAATGATACCTAGTTGGGAGCTTCTTAGAAAATCTCCAAAATGGTATCTTGTACCACCATTTAAGCCAACCAAATCAATTGTGTCTAAACGATCGAAAACAAGCTCTAACACACCCGAAGCGACCGACTATCAAGGTGCATCGGATGCTCGTTCTTATTTAAACCTAAATGACCGACAACTTTGTTTTTGAAGAACCACAAGAGTTGTCACGCCCGCTCGAGAGATAGAAGCAAGTAGCAAGGGCCCGATCAACCTCCTTCACTAATCCCTCGCCCCTCGAGTCAATCGAGGTTGGACGAATAAATCTCTCATTTGCTCACTATCAAGGAACAGAGCACCAAATGCAAATGCAAAGACAAGTAGAAAAAAAAATTTCAAGTTCCTCGAGAAAGGCATTTCGCAGAAACAATGAATCCGAGCTAAATATCAAAACATGGACTAGTGGTTGTTTTTTTATTAGTTTTTTTTAAGTTGCTTGGTAATTTCTTTTTAATCTAGTGCAATGGTCATTTTTATGTTTTATCTTATATAATTTATCAAAAAAAATCATCACTCTCTAAATTTATGTTTCATTTTCTAAAAACCTCCCACATCTCTCTCTATTCTTATCTCTATTTTCTATTATTTTCTCTTTCTTTCATTTACAAAATAACCTAGTAACTATTTTGTCTTATTATCTTTTTCTTCTAAAACTGATTTCCTAATAAATTAAAACCAAACCGTTGAAAATTAAATTTGATTTCTAATAAATTAAAACCGAACCAAACCAAAATCAAACCATTGAAAGTTAAAACCGAACCATTACTAATGGCTTAGCTTCGGTTTGACTTCATGGTTTGAACTTATTATATGTCTTTATATAAAAGTAAACATTAACATGTAAACTGAAGTTATCCAAATTATAGCTTTGTATAAAACCATGTTTGTTAGTTTTGATTGTTTAGTTCAAGATGATATAAAAAGATAGGACAAAAGAGATTTCTAAGATGCTATGTAATGGATTTCTAAACAGCAGCAGAAGCATGTATGCTGCTGGTAAACAAACTTTGTAGAAATATTCTCAGCCCTCAATTTAAAAGTCATAATCATACCGTTAACATTGACCATGAGATTTCTTGTACGAAGCGTAGGTGACAAACACATCCATTGATCTCCCAACAGATAACCCATCAACCTAAAGCGCAAGCCGCAAGCACAAGTTATCCGTAAGTTAGCCATGCCACCAATTCTGAAAGTATGAACAAAGCCATAACTCACGTCTAACACAATCCGGTATGAGCCCATTGCAGATTCTAACAGAATTTTTGGTCAACCGCTAACTACAATCTTATAAATCGACAAACCAAAACGGCCAGGTTGGATCGGATGGGTCGTTCGGTTTGACAGTGTATCTGTTGTGTTCGACATTTGCAGGTTTAAATGAAATATTTTTCTATTTTTTACTAAAAATCAGTAGCTTGAGCTACAAATGCAACACATAAAAAGATGGTTGATGTTGTTAGAAGTACATAATTAAAATTTAGCAAGTTTTTAAAACAAGCCGCCGATTTATACAGACGATTCCAGGTATCAAGCCGAACCAAATTGTTAAACCACCAACCTGTGAAAACCGAACCATTTGAATTTTGACTTGCTTCGGTCTGAACGACTGAATCGGTTTTACCATCCAAAGGTACAATAACAAGACTGGTAAAGGCCAGAACAAAAAAATACCAATTTTACTGTTCGAGTACAAAATTCAAAACACCTCTAGGTTAGGCTCGCTTAAACTCAACTTCATAAAGATAGATATAGATTTGGATGTAGATAGTTAGTTCATCTTGCTAATCAGCTCATTGATTTGATCTTCACGGTTTCCCGAGTCACCTCCGTCTCTGAAAGGCCTTTTCTTACCCTGCAACGCCTTTTCAGGCTTGTTTAGATTAAACGGACACAAAAAGTTGCAGACTTCTTTGAAATGTGGGCCCACATTCGCTATTTCGTTTACAATGTCTTCTATGCATATAATTTTGTGCTCCCCAAGTGCCTGAAAAACCCGTCAAGTATAGTTAATATTCAAACAATCTTTAAAAAAATATAGAAACAAAGATATCCATAGAAGGCGCAATTTCTACCCATTTACTAAAGAAGGGATCGAATTTTGATAATATTATTATTAAACAACAAAAACGTTAAAATCATTAACGGCACGGGGCGGCAATATTTGTCACGGCCCAACCCCAACACAACAAAAAACAGGTTTTGGGTCGAGTAACATCTGTTTTAAAAACGGGTCGGGTTCAGGTTGACCCATTAAAGTATTTAGATTTTTTTTTCATTTTATATGGTTAATAATAATAATAATAATGTTAGTTTTATCACACCATATTACCTTTTATCACTTCACCATAACACGTTACCAATAACCCGCTTACAATCCAACATGTATGGCCCATTGAAAAAAATGGGTCATGTTCGCTTTGACCCGAATTCATGTGTGTACGGGTTAGGTTTGAAATCTTTTACATGAATAATAATATAGGTCAGATTCGGGTTGCACATTTCACCCCGCCAACCTAACACAATTGACACCCCTAAACGGCACAAGTTATTTATGGGCTTAAAAAATTAAACAAAACGTGTTCCCGGTCAACCTTACTCATGACCCATTTTGACCAACTCTAATAAGAATATAACATTTACCTGTTCAATGATGTTATTGTCCGTCAAAGGATATAACTGCTTGTTAATTTTCGCCAAACCCTTCTTGTATATAAGCTCATTCACACTCTTGAGGTTAGGATACCTTTAAAATGTCAAATGAATAAGCAAAGCTTTTATAAGACACCGAACAAAAAAATAAAAAATTGAATACGATGTTGAAAAGAATTATGGACTCACCCGTAAGTCACATACGGTTCCACTTTTTGTAGAACATCCAATATTCTGTCGTTTGCCTTGACGAAAACACCGGTAAACATCCTCCGTAGTCTCAAAGAGTACAAAAGTTTCCTTGTCTGCGGGTGCATATCACTTTTACTAAAAAACAAAAAATAGAGGTGAGCGGAAACAAATAAAATAAAAAAGAAAAAAATATCACCCGCGACATACCCTTGTATACGTATGATGAAAAGGAGCTTCGACTGAGATAAGTTAGATGCTTTTCTTGGACGTTTTGCCCGATGCTTCATTTTGATTAGATCAGCCTCCTGAAAAAAAAAACCACCATTAGTTTCCATTAAAAATAAGAGAAAACAATTAAGCACTAAATACAAGTTGGTTTATTACTCTATCGTGATATTCTCGGATAAACTGTTCGGGCTTTTTGATAACGAAATTATCACTTTTGGATTTCTTGACCCGTTGCTCCAACTGCTCTCGCCTTCTAATGGCCCAGTCCTCATTGTTTTTTCGTTTCTTCAACACGATCTCGGATACGTAGTCAAGCTGCTTCGGTTCCTCATCGGCCATGACGGTTGATATCAACTACAAAAGACGTATAGATATGTAAGAGATTTTACATGTGTCACAACCAAAAAATGCAATGAAGTAGAGCAAAATTTTGAAAAAAAAAAAACTAATATTAGTACATTTCATAACTTTAACTATGACCATTAGTCTATAACCGACTGAAGACAATTCGTTATTTTGTAACATCGCGTGTAGGTTTAACTTCATGATAACATAGATATACAAAATAGAACTGTCAATGTGTATATCTAGCCTGTTCAAACTACAACACTACGACCAATTTTAACAACATTGAACATTAAGTATACTTCATTGATCATAAAATTGACTTGTTATACGGGTTGAGCTCCGAACCCACACAAGCCCCAGAAATTTTAAAAAAACCTAAATCCGACACAAATATTCTAACGGGTCGACCACACAAACAACCATAGTTGTTAATGGTGAATAGCGACAGATAGCGAATAGCGATACACTAGAAAAAAATTAAAAAAAAAATTATATGTATATTATATCAAAATACCCTGGTATATATGCTATTTTACATGTATATTTAAAAAAAAAACCTAAAATCCAGCTATTTTATAGCTTTATCTAATTGCTATTTATATTTAAAAAAATTGTCGCTATTATTGCTATATGTCGCTACAACCCTAATAGCAAGCCTAGACCTATACGTAGCACGCTATAGTGATCGCTACGCTCGCTATTGACGACTATGCAAACAAGGTATTCGTGTGTTGACGGAAACACAACCCATTTGATCCAAATAACTTTTAAAAACACATTTTTTGCTACACATTACTACTCTAAATCAGCCAACATCTCATTGAGTTAGCCAGATTTTATGCAGCATCAATTAAAACTAATCCCAATGTAAGCTTCCAAAATAAAAAATAAAAAATAAAAAAATACTGAAACCTAAAAAATTCTTAAAAAATTCAATTTTTAGTTTATATGTAAAACTCATATACTCAAAACCTCACAAAATAAAAGAAATAACTGAAACCTAAAAAATCTTTAAAAATTCACACACACAAATAACCACATAAATATGCCTGTAAATCCTTCAAGACCCAAAACCCTTTATTGCATACACCTAAAATATGAGTAGCTCTGACTTAAAATGCATAAAAATCAAAGATTTACTTCACATGGATATCAAACAACATGTAAATAACTATCAATTCTATCAATATTGCCTCTCCTTGTTATTTGGTGATAAAGATTCATAATTTTTAATGGATTTAGAAGGAAACTTACCGTAAGAATTGAAGAAGATGAAGGCGAATGATGATGAAACTGCGTGAGGAGGTAGAAGACCAAGAGGGAAAAGGTTTTAGGTTTTCCAACTGCAACATGTATGCGTATAATAAAGCCCATCTTCAAAAATAGGCCCATTATTCGTTGAATTTGGGTTTTAACCCTTAATGGGCCAAAATAAAAATGGGTCTTAAGTATTGACAAGGATTATTGGTTGAATTTGGCCCACACACTTCTATAATGTACAAGACTAGCCACTAGGGAAGAGGTATGGTCCCAAATCCTTGCGCTAAGCAAAAGACCATACCTATTATTATCTAACAAGAAAGCCTTGCGCAGACATTTCTGCCAAAGAAAGACTTCACAAAACTCTACGCCAGGTATCCAAAGAAGGAAAGGATCATTTAACTACTTTGCGCGGGCTCACGCAAGGTTCAAAGTTAACCTTGATTAATTTCCTTTGATAATATTTCACTCCTAAACCTTGCGCAGACATAAATAGCAAAGAAGGGAAAAGATCTACCTTGCGCTGGCTCGCGTAAGGAAGAAAATCTTAAGAATTCCCTAAGTCATTGTTGGTTCCCAGAAACCTTGCACAACCCATAGCGCAACAAAGGAGGTTTACAATTCTCTGCGCCAAGCATCTAAAAGGGAAAAGGATCATTTAACTACCTTGCGTCGCTCCCGCAAGGAAACAGTTAATCTTCAAAGGTTTTTCCTTAGCAAAGAATTTTTGTCCACAATAAATGGTGCAGATGCAAAAGGAATCTTTTCTTTGTAACAGAATGCACACGTGGCAAGCAATAGATAGGTTACAGCTGTGAAACCTTCTAGAAGCCATTAATGCACAATCGTGCAGAGCATCTTTCGGTTATAACCAAATGCCACATGGCAACATCTGAGACGACCAGGAAAGATCACGGTAATGGCATGGTTGCATCAAGAAAATGGAATGATCTCATCATGACACATGGCATCTCCCCAACCGTTGATAATAACTTAATCGTGTGCATTAACGGTAACTGCAACACTTAACGGAATGGCAAAGATTCTGTTAAGTTTTTATCTCTCCTTTTGGCACCCAAAATCTGGATATAAATAGGTAACTTCAGGTACAAGAAAGTCATTCACTCTCACTTACTCTCTCTCTTACTTCACTTAGGCTTTTCTTCAAGTACCGATACTTATTCTCACACCGGAAGGTGGTCACGAAGAGAATCCCCCTTCTCCCCGTATCGAGGCTAACGGCGTTTCTGTTTTGTAGGTATCGTCGGAAAATTGCAATCATCTTTATCGTGAAACCAAACGAAGGATTAACCTCTTTATGCAAGAAACTAAACCCTAGATCTGATCAGATTCCGATATGTTAGATCTACGTTTCTTCAATTAGGGTTAAAAGTAAAAGAAAAAACAACGTAAGTTACAACCTATAAAGCTTGAAGTGCAAACCATAATACATAATCAAATTGCAAATATGAAGTTAAGAATCAAACTACATTTTTATAGGTGTATGATTTTTCTTTAGTGATACAAGAACAAGTTTATATTAATAAAATACATACATAGCCTACTCATATGTTTGAAAATTTGACATACTTGTCAATATACATACATCTTTGAAAACCTGACATACTTATCGTTGAAAGATACACGTCTTTGAAATCCTGACATACTTGTTAATATAAATATACTTTTGAAAACCCGACGTACTTGTTGTTGAAGATAAACATATCTTTGAAATCTTGACACACTGGTCAAACCTCCACCAATGGGAAAAGCTCCAACCTCCATAATATAAATATACCATTTGACAGGCCCTCATTTAACCGCCAAGTCTCCAACCTTCATCAATGGAAAAACCACTGTTCAAATGTAATGTAATATAATATAATATAATTGTACTTTCAGTGCCACCATTAAGGCTGAAAGTAATGGTATCGGAAGGAGGGCCGAGAAGGGTAACGTGGCATTGGTGAAGAAGGGGAACACCCCCTCCCCTCCTTTCTCCTTTGGTGCAATCATGCGGCGATCTTCCTTGAAGTCATAAGGATCATACACCGTATAGCCTAACCAACCAAACATAAAATCTATAAGGATGTTTTTCAGTTTCAACACAAATTTCATCAGATTACATGGAATAAATGGTTCCTTAATTCTTTAGCCATGTAGCATGAATGCTTGATTTTTTACTTATGTATGGTCACTAAAGTAAACTTTTAAGTTTTAACATATATAGTAGTGAAATTTTATTTTATTGGTAAGTTTAAGAATTGTATATATTTTTTGAAGTCCTAAATTTTATAAACCTGAAATTTCGTTCCCTTAACATATACCTCATATTAATAAAACTGACATGTTAATCTACTTTTTAAAGTTTTTTTAGTTACATTTAAAAAAAGATATAAAATCAAACTATATCACAGCTTATGATAACATACTCTCTTACTAATCATGGCCACTTAGCTCCACCTTGCCATGATTAGGAACACACTTCTCCCACTACACATAATAATTTACTTTTTATTTAAAATAATAAAATACACATTTGGGTATATTGTTTTGTTATATGTTTAAATATATTTTATACCATTAGGGTTGGTAGTGCAATGGATGAATCAAAGCTTCTACGAACTCTAAGTTAGGAAGATCACAAATTCAAGTCCCACAAGGTTTAAAATTAAAATTTGTTAAAAAAATTGTCTAAATATCTTTTAAAACATAAATAGTATATTTAATAAAATTAAGGTATATAAGCATAAAACTTTATATATAATTGAACGTGCCATGTGTTTTTCTTTTAACAACAAATGTTACAATAATCATACTTTTAAATTACACAAACTTAATGATAATTAGAAATTAAATCATAATATTTTTTTCGTAAAAGACACAAGTCTCTACCACTCAACCAAAGCTGAAAGTGTGATATGTGACTTTTCTATTTGATAATAAAACTCTTGAAATATTTTTCAAGTTTTTTGATGAACCAAATCCCTCAAATATGTTTCTATATATATTTTAATTTGTGTGGCCTTTTATTTTAATTTAAAGTTTCCAATCACAACTACTTTAACAAACAATTCCATAAAAAGCTCTACCTAAATTACCAAAATACCTAGTATTCTTTATTGGTGCCAAAAAAAATTATAACACTTTTTTGTGGTTGTCATTAGAAAGTAGTATAATCGATATATTTGATTCCCAAATTTATATTCTTATCAGTCAACAATTACTTGATTAAACAGCATAGATGATACCATAGTATACTAGTATTTAGTATCCAACTAAGGCACATTATTAATTTAGTCTCTTAACCATATAATTTTTCGTAATAGTGTTGTATCTAATACTAACCGGTGTTGCGAATGGTTGTTATGCTTTTAAAATCAATTAGAGTTAATTGCCCGGACGGTCTCTGTGGTTTCACGTTTTTTCACGTTTAGTCATCACCTTTTGGAAATAACAGGTATGCTCCCTATGGTTTGTTCTTTTGTTACTCGGATAGTCCCCTGAGTAAATGTTAGTTAGTTTGGAAATAGCAGGTATGCTCCCTGTGGTTTGTTATTTTGTTACTCGGATAGTCACCTGAGTAAATGTCAGGGGACTATCCGAGTAACAAAATAACAAACCATAGGGAGCATACCTGTTATTTCCAAAAGTTGGGGACTAAACGTGAAACCACAGGGACCATCCGTGCAATTAACTCAATCAATTATTTTACCATTTTCCATTAAAATGGGCAAAATTAAGAGTCTATTCATGCACTACTAAAATGACATCCTGCAAGTCCGTAGTCAAACAGATCGCTGCTTCTTCTGCCTGAGTTGTTTGTAAATCACTTGTATTTGACCTTATCTAATCCATTCGTATCGCATTGTTTGTGAAAGATCGTTTGCACTAGCATTGACAACGACATGTAATTTCCAGACCTCGACGTCACTATCGTTGTTTCTATTCATGTGGACATAACATCTTATCGACTAGGCAAGCTCATTACAGGTAACAAGAAAGAAATTTAAATGTTTTGATTTACAACATTGATAGTTTGATATCGTAGTTATTGAACATTGAGACCCTAATTTGTATCATCACTCATGACAAACTATAAAAGTTAAAATTAACGGACTAAGATCCAACATAATATGTCGGACAGGGTTTATAATGTTTCATATGTCACATCTTAATTGGTTTGGAGATCGTTTCAGGAGTTCGAATCATGTTACGTTTATGTCACCAAATCTATATTTCCTCTTGTAGTGTAGACAAATAACATACTACATTGACCATCTATATAGTTTAGTTTAACCAATAACCATTGCATAAACAGTCTTAACTTAACTACACATAAGTTCTTACTTCTTTCAAACCCTAAAAAATAAATCTCTATTTTTCCATAAAATGTATCTAAAGTCTTAACTAAAGAAAAATAAGTTATCCAATTGTTCTAGAAAAGATATATATCATTCTATTTTTACCAATATTGGAAGGAATAAATGAATAATTTTGGGTAAAGTTATTCTACAAAGACTGCTAAAAATAAGAAGTATAACACAATGTCGAGCAAAATATAACACAAAACCGAAAAATATAACACAATTTCCAAGAAAAAGCACATTGAGTCACAAAAAGACACAATGACGCAAATATAAAAAATACAATGAGGTAAACAAAAAGTCTAAAATCTACAAGCTAAACATCTAAATGCAAAAACCTAAAATCTCGCATCGTAGAGGTCGACGAGACGATTCCAATGCCGCTTGAATGAGGTCAGTCTGAGTTTGTTTGATCCTTTCTTACGACTTGTAAATTTTAGAAAAAAAAATATATTTAATCCTATCCCAAATAATTTTTAATTAAGACTATTTTTCCCAATATTGAAAGGAATAAATGAATAATTTATGCTTGAACATAAAGGGAAAAAAAACCAGAAATGCAAAGAGTAGTGGTGGTGGTCCACCAAAAATCATAGGATTTGATACTTAAGATTTTGAAAATGTTACTTTTGCAAAGTGTAAGGTGTTACTTGATTCTTAATAAATACACGAAGCATCAATCAGTTTAAAGTTTAAACCAAAAAAATGTTGTGTAGAGGAAGCTCCATAGAGTGCCGGAAGGAAGGTTCAGTACCTGTATACCTCAATGTGTATGATCTCACTTCCATTAATGGCTACTCGTACTGGCTCGGCCTCGGTGTTTATCACTCGGGCGTGCAAGGTTTGCATTTCCGTACTTTCCTTCTCGTTTTATGATAGATAATAAACGATCGGCTTTTCCATCAGACGGATGTTCCCGTAACTCTAATCTCCACTTGGATTATATACTTAATAAGGTGCGGGCGGGTACACAAAAAAGATGTACTATTTCTTACTGAAAAAGTACGGATACCGATATTTTAAATATCAAAATCAATAAAATATGGTACTGAAAATCTCCAAAACTGGATACCTGTATATGAAGGTAAAAATCGCTGTTTTACTGGTAAGCGCCAAAAAGTGAGTATCGAATCGGTATTAAAAATAATTTGGTACGGGAAATGACAGCTGACGTATTTTATATTTCTTTTTCCTGAATTTAGTTCATGGAGTTGAGTATGCATTCGGATGTCATGAACAATGACAAACGATTTGCTAGCGACAACTGACGTATTTTATATTTTTTTTCCTGAATTTAGTTCATGGAGTTGAGTATGCATTCGGATGTCATGAACAAGCGACGACTGGAATATTCGAGGGACAACCGAAACAATGCGAAGGACTTACGTTCAGGAAGCAGATTCTGGTCGGATGGATGAAGAGGAATCTAAGATAAGTGAGGGGAGTTATGGAAGAGCTCGCCGGAGATTACAAAGGAACTTCATCTAATCTCATTACAAGAAACCGTAACCACTTTTGCAAAGATGTGTGTGTTAAACTCACCGGAAAGTCCATCCCTAGCTGGATTAATCGGCTTCCTAGAATCGGTAAGTCAAATTTGTTAAACGTAATCGTGTAGTTGTCACATTGTAAGAAGATCATATCTGTTTGAGATAATTCTCATCGTTTTATCTGTGAAGATAAAGATGAGATATTTATATTTTTTATTGAACGACAAATGTTACTTCTACTCTAGTTTATATCATTTATTATATTGTTTAATTTTAATGTTTAGATTTATTGGTTAGGCGTATTTAATTATTTAAATAGAGTTTGAGAACTAGTGGGTTATTTTTTAATTTTAATTTTAATTTGTCGAGTTAAGTTTATGATAATAAAAGGGTTAAGCAAGTGTTGGCATCAAAATTTTTGTGAGATAAATGAGAACAATTTTTGAATAAGTAGGAAATTACATAATAGGATTAATAGGCGTAGATAAACGGCAACAAGCTGCGCTGCAAACCCCTTGTGTTTATCGAATCTGGGCCAACAGATTCATCGACGAATTGAGATTTGAAACGTTGCTTCGGATGGTGATTTTGCAGGTTTTTTGTGCAATTGTATAATTCCGGCGAGTATAACTTCCACAAAAGTCGGAATTGAAGATAACAAAGTGCATAATGAAGGAGAGATGAAAAAGTTGCAAAGCAGTACAAGCAGATCTACTTCATCTTGTAGTTGTTCGCCGGAATCTGAGAAATCGTCGTCGTGGACATCGCCAGCGGTTGCTCGGTGTGGAAGTCATGACTCACAACTTCTCTTCCTCCACCTTCACCATTGATTCTAGACTGTTCAAAATCCTAACAGATTTTTAACTGTATCTTTCAGTTAAAAACTTGTAACTTTTTTATTAATTATTTTTACTTTTAGTTTTTGATTGATTTATGTATCACCTTATGTGAGGAGCAAAAGGCTTTTGTAAGGCTTGACTAAACAAACACAACTAATCACTGGCGGAGTTTGAACGAAAACTCAGTGGGGGACGGACTCTTAAAATCTAAATTGGTGGGGGTTAGACTCTTAAAAGTTCAATATTTTACACTAATTTTTTTTTATAAACTTAACACAACGAGCGAAAAATTGGTGGGAGCAAGGGCAATAAAGCTTTGCCCATGAACTAATGTGTTATAGAGCCCATGTGACTTCGTACGGGCCAAATGACAAGCATAAGTAGTCATATGGATCCTATGACTGACCAAAAATAGTCATTTGGGTCATCTGAGTCGTTGCTCATTAAGTTATACGGCCCATATAACCTATTTATCTAACACAAAAATAACTGATGTGACCCTGTATAATATAACAACAGCCTAGTAAAAATTGAATAATGGATTTTAATAATCCTAACTATTAGTCGTTGGCCGCCAACGATCCCAACTTCAAAAGTAACCAGTGGTGGTCCCACATTTTCATATATTGTAAACCAATGGATCTTTACTAAACCGAAAAGGATAAGAGGACAAAAAAAATTAATGTTTTGTTAGTAAAGGTTCATTAGTTTACAATATGTGAAAATGTGGGACCACTACTAGTTATTTTTTAAGTTGGGATTATTGCCGGCCAATGACTGATAGTTTGGATTATTAAATTCCATTATTCCTAAAAATTACTGATGTGACCCTCTAGTTATCATGCACCTGAACATATTCTCCTTTTTTTTTCACTTTAGGTTCAACCGTACATGTAACATGAGTACATGACCCACTTCCCATCTACAGGATCTTGCATAGGATCCTTTGGTGCATAGGACACATGATAATTATAGAAACATTGAGGTTCATGTGGGATCTTGCAAGATAAACTCAGACGTTTAGACCCGCCATTATAACCGACTACTCAAAAGTTGATGGGTCCTAGGAGTAAGCCGTAAAACGGTCCTTAGTCTTGGTGTGTTTTGTGACTAGGGCAAAATGGGCCAGACAGGGGTGGTAAGTGTTCGGGTCAAAATGTGTTGTTTTTATAAAATATCAAATTTGTTTCGGTGAAAAACAAGTTTTGACCAAAATAAGTACATGTTAAAATGAGTCGCTTTAGAAAAAAAAATATTAAAGTGAGTCATTTTAGTTGCGTTAGCAATAATGGAGGAGGTGGAGGTGGACGCAGTGGCGAATTTTGACTAAGATAGTGATGTCAGCAACTACCAGTAGGTGGTGCCGGCAGTGGCGATGCAACAATGGTGATTGTGACGGTGCCGGCGGCGGCGGTGGGTACAAGTAGTGGTGATAAACAATCGTCATAGATGTTGCTCTTACATATTAACTCATATTAAATTAGCAAGTGTAAGAAGAGTGACGAGTGACCCATTTTACCCATTGTATTGTATAAGTTGAGTAGACCAAAATTGAAATCTAGGATGACTCAAATAGGCCCAAATAACCCACATGGTCACATATAAAACTTTTTTACCCAAATCAAATTTAGTGATGAGTTAACGTCAATCTCACATTAATCTTTGTTAATTATTAATCTTTGTTAATTATAGAAGTGAAATGAACAGTACTTAATCTTTGTTAATTATAGAAGTGAAATGAACAGTACATCAACGTTTCTTGAAAAGGTGTCATGTGTGGATTTAGTTTTGCACCTCATCCATCACGTGCACCTTTTCTGACACATGCATACACATTTATATTTTGATAAAAATTTAAAATTCACTTACTAACTTGACCTTGTTGATGAGTATAAAGGGTTACATTACGGTTCTAACTAAAGGAAACTTTATTTGTAATTACCTTACGCATTAAAGGCTTGTACCTTAAGTGTAAATGACTGAAATGCCCTTCTAGTTAATATACTTTTTAAAAGTTAGTCAATTGCATTCAAATCAATAAAATTGGAACCTATATGTACTCAACTGGTTAAGAATTTGGTAATTGGACTCAAGTAGTTAAATTGAGCAAACCACAGAGACTCAAATAGTAATTTACTCTTTTATGAATCCATATCAATTCTTATGGTGAAGGGTGATTACAAAAAGAACACTCTTCTAGTAACGAGTCTAGCAATGTTCTCTCTTTTGCATAATCAATCATGTTCTCTGATATTTGGAAGCTTGCCCCTGGGGATATACTAGATCCAAATAGGCATTTGGGCTTTGTCTAGTTATTATTTTTATCTCATGATTAAGTCATTAAATGTTTCAAATTAATTCTTAAGGTTCTTGTATTATTTTTGTATTGAACCTACATATGTATAAATATCCAACACTTTATAAAATAATAATTTTGCATGATGATGTGGAAGTTACCTCTAGTTAGTCATGGTCATCGGGTTTGAGTGAACTTCAAGCAGGGTACTTTATCTATAACTTATGGAAACATTAGATTTAAATTATTTTAACTATTCACCGTTGGCCGTCAATAATTTCAACTTCAAAAATAACCACTGGCAGTCCTAACTATTGACATATTGGCCACCAATGGACCCTGACTAACAAAACCCTAACGCCGTTAGTCCCGGTCGTTGAAAAAAACTTTTTTTTGCCAGAAAAAGGTTTCTAAAGGTCTGATCTAAGGTTACAAAGAAGTTTGGGACATAAATATTGAGTTTTCCGGCGAGAAATGAGTTTTCCGACGACTTCAATAATTGGGACTTTGAATAGAAAAATGTTCCTAAAGGTGCGTAATAAGGTTACAAAGAGATTTGGGACGAAAATGTTGAGTTTTTCGGCCAAAAACGTTTTTCCGGCGACCAGAGACTAACGGCGTTAGAGTTTTGTCAGTCAGGGTCCATTAGAGATCAATATGTTAATAGTTGACACTGCCACTTGTTATTTTTGAAATTGAAATTGTTAGTGGTCAACGACAAATAATTGGGGTTATTAAAATTTAATAATCCTAATTTCTATAACTTACAAAGATGAAAAACTGGATTCTCATAGCACGCGTGAATTGAACTTCCTTTTTGTAAAAAAGAAAATCTTTATAAGTTAAATTATCTATATTTTAAAATTTTGAATAAAATATAATTCAGATTTAATCGTTTTACCAAATACAAGTTCGAAACATGACCCCCTCTATTTTTTTATTTATTCTTTTGTAGGAGTGCAATCGGGATTTTGCCCTATAAAATATATTAGAAAAAATTTAAATGATGCATCCGCCCATCCAACTCCCTATCTAAGTGTGCCCTGACACCTTGGTTACATTACATGCTCTATGTCTAGTTTTCCTTGCTATCTCATGTGTAAAAATATGCTTTAAAATATGTTCGACTTATTGCAATCAATAGAATATGTGAAAAGATATGATAAAATATGACATGGCCAACGCACTTTACTAGCCTGGATCAACATTACGACCCATAAAGTAATATTAAGTGGATATTGTATTTTTTATTTTTTTGAGTAATAAGTTAGTGGTTATATTTTGGATTCTAGAAGAATATATTTGTATATCGTGTGATCAATGTGTAGAAATTAAATCACCAGTTTACTCATTGTCTCCAGTCAGTTAGTAAATTAAAATCATAAGAAATTGTATGACTAAACTCTAGGAATTATAATATGTCTTTTTATTAACTTATTAATCTTATCACTAGGATAAAATCATAAAACACTAGAAATTTCAAAATATAGCATACTACATTTTAATAATAAACGAGCGGGTTGTAATTTACCGAAGACCTCAGTCACTATTGTCGGAGGCATGCTGCTCTCTCCCTCTCAGAGTCACAGGTTCTCTCCATCTCTCTTTTAACCTTTCTCTCTCTATCGTCTGATCTAATTGTGAAAAGTAGTAAAAAGGGAGCGGTGAGAAGACAAGTGTAAACCTACACGTCAAATGAGAGAACTAAACACCAAAAATGCCAATTACAACACACTACACAACGTAAAAGTCTTCAAGCATAGTGTACAAGACCATAATGCCTAAACAGGTTACTAATTTATATGATATAAATAACATGAAATCTGGTGCTATTATTAAAGATTTGGAATTCATAAATAAAAATAATTACATATTTAATTCTCTTTGTACTAATTGTATGGACCAACATGATAGTGGGTAATAATAAGCTCTATAAAGTTTACAAAATTATAAAAATAGTATATCTCGTCTACTATTTTAGATGTTTGCGATTTGTTTTAATTAGATTTGAATAACTACTAAAATTTCATAGGCTAAAAACTATAGCACTACAAGTACATATATGTAAAATGTGGTGTTCAACATTGGCATGGTATGAAAGTTTTCTTCAAAGACTAAATTTTAAAATATTTTGATCATAAGACATATTACGCATAAAAAATGTAAAAATTAATATCATGAAAAATTCATTATTTGAGTACCTACCGATATCTGATTTGCCAACGATATTACCTGTACTCGTATATAAAAGTTAACTTTAGTATTGTTTGAGCAAAACATCTCGTTTCAAAAACTAAATATTGTTTTTTAGATAGAGTAATAGTACTCTATTCCAAATCACGCGAGCAGACATTAGATATTACTAAAAAATTTTGATAGATTCAGTGATTCGAAGTCTTTTTGATTAGTTTTATTTTAATAGTCTTTTTTTTATAAAAAAAGAATGAAAAGAAAAAATATATTTTGTAAGTTATCTGTGTATCAATCCTACAAAATACCATACGAAATAGAACGCTTAGAAATGATTAAAAACTCAAAAATAATGGTATAGAAAAACCCGAAAATATGGTATTTTGATACCCGGTTTCTTAAGATCGGAATGAACCCTACCTGAAACTAGACGCATAGGGTTTGAATTTTTTTTGTCAGATAACCGAAACCGAACCGGTTATAACAATAACTGGTTCCAACCATTAAAACGAAAAAACCAAAACCGATTCCATAACCAGAGCTGATTATTAAAAATACCCGTTTGTACACTCTTTCTCTAGCTACATACCACATAAAGTATCCCTCTAATTCTTTCATACATTATTAGTCACACAAATCCTTAGAGCCAACGGGGTGCATGCGGGAATTTACATCGGCAAACCATTTGCCGATAGGCAACTCCACCACCACAAAATTTGCCGTGCTGAAATTGAAGAAAATCGGCGTATCTTTGCCGAGGTGAAATGGATAAGGAGCATTAATGGTGAAATGGGATAAGGGGCATTAATTGTTTGATTGTTTGGAATTGTTTCAACGGTAATATTTGTTTGAATTAAAAAAACGTATTTTTTTAAACCTATATAAACTATACACATTTTAAACAAATTCACACCAACCCACATCCTCATTACTCCAAATCTATTCTATTTTTTTATAAAAATGGTGGAAGAAATACCGAACTACAAGACACGGGCACATCTAGTAAGAAACGTTACGTTCGTCGTTGTCGTGAGAGTGGGCACGAAATCCTTATGGCGGATTATTTTGTCGAGGAACCGAAATATAACAAAGAAATTTTCCGTTATCGGGTTCGTATGTAAAAAGTTTGTTTCTAAAAATGATCTCGTTGAGCATCTCGGAAGAATGAATTTACCATACCTATTGGTGAATTCCGACGAAGATTAATTAATTTATTTAGTTATTGTAATGTTTCTTTTGTTTGATTTTTAGTTTAGTGTAATGTTTTTTTATTTTATTTTTAATTTAGTGTAATGATTTTCTTATTCTTAATTTAATGTAAGTTTAAAAAAAATGGTTTGTCTAAACTCAACTAGGCATGCATCCCTTGTGATTTTTGGGTAATAGACAAAAAGTTTAGGCAAATTACATGACACAATTTAATTGGGTGAAGAAAAACTTTGCCTAAAAGGGTTAGGCATGCACCCCCCTCACCCTTATAAAAAGGTTAAACTACAATAATTTGCATCTTCATGTTTTATCTAAAATCTAGTGTAACTAAAATAAGATCAATAGTTAGATCTTTTCAATGCTTTTATAGATATATACAATTTACTTTAACACGAGGCTTATGTTGGGGATTTTTTATACCACGGAGACGTGTAATCATTCTCAGATCAAATTATTTTGGTGGTTCTCTCAAATAATTCAATCGGATACAATTCTGAATTCGAGAAATTGAACAACAATATGTGTGTATGAGAATTCGTGAATGAACTAGTAAAAACACCAAAAACCCTAATTTTGAATTTGGGGATGAAACAGGTAACTGCCCAAGGCAGTTTTTTTTATATTTTAAAATAAAATTGCTTTTTTTATTTTAAATTAAAATTGCCTCAAAACTATTTTTAAAAGTTATCTAAAAATATGACGAATTTCCAAAAAAAATAATTTTCTAAGGCATTTCCAAAATAGTTGCTATAAGCTCGACTCCAGCCAGAGGCTGCCACCCCTTGAAACCCTTTTCCGGGGCTCCGCCAGAACACTTGGAATTATAACAACTCGAAAAGCGTGCACTCCCTCACCCCATAACTTTTCCAATGTATATTATAATTCCTGTTGGTCACCTAGGTAATCCCGATTACGCGAAACTATCTAGCAGCTTACGGCGAAATACGCCATGCGCGCTCGCTCTCCTGTAAAAATCGTACGATCTTGGATGGTGATGTATAAAATTCGAATTTGAATGTTAGTAGTGAGATCAGTATCATAGTGTAGTCAAACAATGCAGCTGCATCATGTTTACTAATCATGATCCCACCACGTGAAAGCAAACCATATTCATGTGGAAAACATGTGGTCAAACAATCAACTTCGGCTATTCAATTTCCAAAAGTTCCAACTGATTTTTTATGCTTGTTTAATTCTTATTCAAAATAATAATAATGATAACTTTTTGTTGACCAGATAAATAGATGTACGTGGAACAGTTTTTATCATATTTTTGGCAATCTTATACATTAGAAAGACTAGAAGATGGTAACACATGCGTATATTATTATAGTATCGTTTGTCTGTATTTTCTAATTATTAGATTATTATAATCCCGTTTGTCTGTATTTTTCTTATTATTAGTGTCGCTTGTCTATATTTTTCTCATCATTAGATTATTATAATATCGCTTGTCTATATTTTTCTTATCATTAGAAAAACAAGTAACACATGCGTATATTATAATAATATCGCTTGTCCATATTTTTCTTATAATTTGAAAGACGTGTAACACATGCATATATTTTTATAATATTGCTTGTCTATATTTTTCTTATTTATAAACTATTATTTTGCAATATATTGTACATAAGTTGTATATGTTGCTTTAGTGGTTTTATTATGCTAATTTATTTATTTATATATTATTATTTAGCAACAAGTGTTTGCATTTATAGGTTGTACATGTTGCCAAGTGTGTGCACTTATAAGTTGTACATGTTGTCAAGTGTGCATTTATAAGTTGTACATGTTGCTTAAACACGGCGCAACGTGCGTGTGTGACTAAACGTTTTTAGATCGTCTATTTTTTCCTATTTGACAGGTTTATCGTAACACTCTGGTCCTAGATCAACTTAGTTATTTTTTTATATGTTTTACGTTTTCGTTTAATTTTTTCGTATTAATACGCTGCAACTTAGTGTTAGCGGTCACTGGTAGTAGCTAGTATGGCATTGGTGTTCGCCCCCGCCGTAACGCGGAGGTGCTTAATACTAGTTACTTAATAATTACAACGTATATTGGAAGACATTCTTATCGTAGTGTTGTAGGGCCTTCATGTTAAAAAGTTGACACAAATAACAACGTTAACAGAAATTAATTGTGTAAAACAATGCATCTACACAACACATTGAATGACAACTCTAATAAACTTTTGTCGAAGAATAAATGTTGTTTTGGTAATTTTAGTGTTATTGAATCATTTTGGTTATTTTATTCCATATTTACTTAAGATCAAACGGAACTTCAAATAAACATCAATACAAGTTGACAGGTGTGAAGCGCGTGCGTATAACTATTTTGTTTTCAAACACATATAACTTTTTGGGATCAAGGGACACCGTTCTTGCGGGGTCAGACAAATGAAAACATATACAACTTTCTTCTAATATTTTTAATTGGTTGTTCCATCACTAAAAAGTGATCACTAATCGTAACATATTGATAACTACGTGATAACAAAATAAATATATGCCTGAAGCAACAACTATGTGATTAGTTACAGAGTTACTGAGCAAATTACTTTTTAAGTCCTTGTGTTTTAATGGTTTTAACCACTTGAGTCCAAAATCAAAAAGTTTAACGCTCCGAGCTCCTAACCGCTCATTTTATAACGTTTTGAGTCCATGTGTTTTAGTGGTTTTAACCACTTGAGTCCAAAACTACTGCTGTTGATAATAACCAATTTATCTGCCAACTATTTTAGCCACCAGAAACAACATTTCTTCCCTAAGCACAATGTCATTTAACCTAATGTTGTCATGATTCCCTCACATATAAAACGAAATTCTTTGGTTTATTGCTAGCAAAGATTTCTCAACATAAAATGCATAGTCGTTGTTGTTTCTTTATAAGTTTTCCGATTAAGATTTTGAGAATTGGAATACTTTAGTTTAAAAGTAATCAACTCGATTCGATCATATATATTATCTAGAGATTATCTTCCTCGATCTTTGAATAAATATGGAGGAAGAAAACACTTAAATATAGAAGACTAAATTGCTCAGATGTTCTTTGTGTTTGTCTCAAATTTCACCTGTAGTCATCACCTAAAATTACATTTTTGTTTCTTATAGTATTTTCACATGTTACTCAGATAGTCCTCTGACTAGATGAACGTTAGTATTTTTAGTTAAACTGGTGTGAAATAACTAAATTACCCTTACTATTAAAAAAAATTAATTAATCATTTATAATTCTGGTGTGCCCCATAATTATTAATTAAATATAAAAACTTACCCCTCCCCCTACACCTACACACCCCTTGTCCTCCTCCTCCTCCTCCTCCTCCTCCTCCTCAGTCGGCTACCAGAAACCACTGCACGTGACCACCACAGAATACTCCACCTTCTACCATCTTCAACCTCCACCATCCCGACCATCTTCACTAGGGGTGAGCAACTTAACTGCCATACCGATGACTGAACCATAACCGACATAACCGAAACGCTATTAACGGATAACCGACATAACCTATGGTTATGGTTATGAAAACTTTGTTTAACCGACCAGTCGGTTATGGTTACGGTTATGAAGCTTTTGTTAACCGGTATAACCGAACCGAACCGAACTTGTAATGTTAAGTTTATATAATGGGTTTATGTTTTACACTAACCATATAGAAGTTTTTTTTTACTAAGTTAAAAGTATGTTAGTAACAAAATAATCTTGATGTAGATGCCTTTTTTATTGATGAGAAATATAGGTGTTATGGTTGTAATCTTGTTTTGATGTGAATTATTTTATTAAAAGGAATCTCACTTCGGTAGTTTAACAAAAAAGCGTAGTCTTGGTTATCGTATAAAAAAGGTCTAAGCTAAGTTCAATGCACACCCCTATTTATTTCAGACCTTGAATGGTTAAATAACCGAAATTAACCAAAACCGAACCCCGATTAACCATAACCAAAGTTCGGTTATGGTTACAGACTTACAGTTGAGGAATTCCATAACCGAAGCTAGCAGTTATGGTTATGGTTAATCGTAAAAACCGACCCATGCACACCCCTAATCTCCACCACCACCACCACCACCATATGCAGCCTCCTCCAACCACCACCATCATCGGCACCCACACCACCCTAAATCTCCCGCATCAGTCATGTTACCATCTTCTATAGTCTCCTTCACAAATCTGCGACAACTTTCCAGCAACACCTCGTCGGCCGACATCTCCAAATCCGTCACTATCTCTGGCAAGAAAAGAACACCACAATCCCTGAAACCATTGAGTTGCAGCTTCCTCTACCCCTGATCAAAATCAAATTAGAAAACATGGCTAGTTTTATTTCGATAAGAACCTTGATGTTAATGCAGATTGTTTTTCAAGTGAGGGGTTGTTGGTTGGAAGCGGTGGCCGATGACGGTGACCAGAGTTCTTAGTCGACGATGGTGAAAGTGATGTAGAATATGGATGAGGTTGAAGATGGTGGTGATTGTGGGTGGGTCCCACAAAGATGGTTGGAAGGAGGCTGATTGGTGGGGCTCATTTCAATTTAATTGATTAATTACTTTTATATTTTTTTATGTTTTAATTATTATTTTTTTAATATTAAGTGTAATTTTGTTATTTTTAGGGGGTGTAAACGAGCCGGGCCGAGCCGAGTTTGACTGGGCTCGAGCTCGGCTCGTCATGTTTTTATGAAGCTCGAGCTTGAGCTCGGGTTGGTTCGAGCATACTTATTTGAGCTCGAGCTCGGCTTGCGAGTAAAATCTAAAGCTCGAGCTCGAGCTATTTTAAGAACAACCTCAGACGAACTAAAAGCTCGGCTCGAGCTCGCTTAAACGAGACAAAGCTCGGCTCGAGCTCGACTCGCCAATACTATCATCATTATTATTATATTATATATAAAATGAATGATTTTTTGTTTGGGCTCGTTTAGGCTCGTGAGCTTTGTATTTCAGGCTCGAGTTCGGGCTCGTTAACTAAATGAGCTCAATTTCAGGCTCGAGTTCGAGCTCGGGCTCGTTAAAGCTCGGCTCGTTCGAGCTTTTGACCGAGCCGTTAACGAGTAGCTATCGAGTCTCTGGGCTTGTTTACATCCTAGTTATTTTACATGGGCTTAATTAGAAAAACTAACGTCCATCTAAGGGATTATCCGAGTAACAAGTGAAAATACCACATTGAGCAAACATGTAACTTTAAAAAGGTGGGAACTAAATGTAAAATTTGGGACAAGCACATATACCTTCGAACAAGTACTCATTCCATCGTGTATTATTTCTCAAATGGGGTTACGTTTTGTTCTTTTTATCCATCTGTTTATTGATTTTAGGATTACTGAATTTAAATAACCTCACTATTTGACCGATAATACTCTTAGCTTACGAATTGTATCACGTTACTCTCAACTTTTAACTTATTTTCATCTGGCACTCTAAACTAATTGAACCTTAACCCACTTAATTGTTTACTGATGTGGCACTTCGTTTAATGGCGTGGCCGTTTTAATGACATGACATCTTATGTGGCACTTATTTAGTGGTGTGACAATCAATGTGACATCTGATATGACACTTGTTTAGTGACCTAACATCTAACGTCAACTAACTGGGTTAGAGTTGAGTTAGTTTGAGAATGGCATAGGAAAATAAGTTGAAAGTTGAAAGTAATCATAAGTTAGGAATGATATCAATCAAACGGTAAAAGTCAAGATTATTTAAATCCAACATCCTTCTTGATTTAATATTTGACATCTTTTTCATATTTTAACTATTTTATGTAAAGTATTAAATAATATAAAAAACTCATATGTATACTAATTATGTAAAGTATTAAATATATAAAAAAACTCAAATAAAAGCTACAGGCTTATAAAACCAAAATTGTTATCGATATTTTTTGCAATTATTTCAATATTTAATTATAGTAAATTGTTGTGATGGAACTTGAGAGGAAGACCAAGTAGATGACATTAAATTGTGAACACAAACATGTAGTTTACAAATGATCAAAAAAATATATATATTTTTTAGAAAACTTAGAATTCTATTTAATTAGCAAATATCATTAAAACCCTAGTAAGGAGTTTGAAAACCAACAACAAAACAAGATTACAAGAGGAAATTACAACAGATTTTAAGTCACATATTTAAATGGGGCATATTCTTAATCCAAATATAACCCAAAAATCTGATTTCCTCAACCGTTTTGGATACTAAAGCCGATTTGGATGAGAAGATGCCCTCGTTTCTTGCCTCCCATATATACCAACAAGCCGTAATAATTATCCCATGGAGAACCTTCTTGATCCGATTATCCTTCTGTAGACCCTTATGAAACAAAAGCAAATCATAAACTGTAAAGACGAATCAGATAAACACAACACCAACATGAAGCTCATCTTGATTCAAATGAGACCTTTTCCATCCCCATTGGCATTTCGTTCCCGTTCACCAACACATAACAATCATTGTATCTAAACTAGATGAAAAATGCTCACTAGCAATTGAAAACATGCTAATTATCTAGTAGATAATGAAATAAATAAGCACAATTACGTGTTAAGTTTCATCACCGTCACTTCATTAATATATTCATTAAGTTTTTTTACAAAACATGAGATATATGTTATGCACATGATCGTTTTGTCATCATTCTACCGACTTCATATTTAACATTTACTACTTCAATAACTTAACCAAAACACGTATCTTCACAAACCATAATGTTAACCACATGACCATAGAGTGTGGGAAGGGGGAAAGGCATTGGGGAGGTGAGCTGGCCTTTGACCCCGACAACCCCCCCCCCCCCCCCCCCAATCTTCGGAGTCTTCAATGGAAATCTCCCGAGCTCCTCAATCCACTTCCTCTCCATCCTTTTGATGGGTGGAGAGGAAAATGGTGTGAGGTGGAGCTGATATGGCGGATGAGGATGGTCGGGAAGGATGAAATGTCACGCCATAGCCTAACAATGATGATACAATACGCGTACAATTTTCATTTTACAAAAATATAATAAAACAAAATTACAATGTGCATTGAATGTGGTATCATTTTGTGTCTAGACCTTATCAATTAGTCACATGCACATGGGTTGTTTCCTACAATTAGGAGGTTTAACGTGATATATGTCCTTAATATCTACTATAAATCACTTATGTCGGTGGTTGTTTGTTTCAACTACATTCACTTGATTTTATTCCGACAACATAAATGAACTCTTAATTTAATCAAATCAGACATTTTAGTTGGTGGTATGTTAGTTGTTACTATGTTATGTTGATTCTTCATCTTTTTAACATTTTGTCATTTTCCTTTAATTTTTTTAAAAGTTTTTGGTAGAACTAAGGGACCCACCCACATATATATATATAGCCTGACACTACAAGCTCCCAATCTGCATCACTGATACAAGTTCTGTTCTAGTGTTCTCATTGGGACATTTTCACAAACACCTTCACGACAACCCATCAAGTGCTGTTAAAATCAATCATACCACCATGGCTAGATCTCAACAACGATACAGAGGAGTTCGCCAGAGACATTGGGGATCTTGGGTCTCCGAAATTCGCCACCCCATCTTGTAAATTTCTGTTTTTTACGTCACTTGTTTAACGCACACCAGCTGTTCGATGAAATGACTCACAGAACAAGTTTCAGAAAATCTTGGTTATGAACATTATTCTGACACCATGCTTTCTGGGTGTTTGTCATTTTTGTTAATAGTTTTGTTTAATCATTTTCTAATGTTTATATATTTGTATGTATGACACTGTGAACAGGAAGACAAGAATATGGTTAGGCACATTTGAGACAGCAGAGGACGCTGCGCGAGCGTATGATGAAGCGGCTAGGCTCATGTGCGGGTCCAGAGCGCGGACAAACTTTGGTTACGACGCAGAAGGGTCGCAGCCGGCTTCTACAAAGCTGCTGTCTGCAGCTTTGATAGCTAAATTATATAAATGTCATATGGCATCTCTTGAACTAGCAAAGAAAACCGTGGTGGCTGAGAATGAAGTTAAACAAAGCCGACAGCGGTCTCCTTGTTCTGACGACACAGGGGAGTCGAGGGGAGATTGCGATCGGGGTGGTAAAATAGAGGATTACAAGTCTGCTGAAGATGAACATATAGAACAAATGATTGAGGAGTTGCTTGATTATGGGACATTTGAGTTCTGTTCGGTTTGAAACCATTGATTAGATTTTCAAATTATATATTTTATACAAATTATTTATCTTACATATGTAGTTTATGTGAGTTAGTTAATACATTAAGAGTATAATACGAAACTTTACTTTATTAAGCAGAAGAGTAAGATCAACTCTAGCGGAATAACTAAAAAGTGCAAAAGTTAGTGTCACGTATAAGGTGGGACATTAATTAAACTACATAATAACTAAGTGTAGACTATGGGGTATGGTGGGGCGGGGGTTTGGGGCATTGGTTGACACGTGGACTGGGTGGGCTCCACTGGTAAGACCCAAAAAATTGAGGGTATGATGCGGCTTGGGTTTGGGGCGTGGCTTGGCCAAATTCCTTTTATTTTTTATTGTGCACCAATGTCCACCCGCTAGCTCAGATGGGTAGGGTACCCAACGCCCGGGCTGAAACCCCCGCCCAAAGGGCCACGCCTAAACCCAAGCCCACCCGGGATGGTCACATGAGCGTTTCCCACCAACCGTAGTGGTTTAACTAAAATTTAAACAACAGAAAAAAAATGTAGTTATTGGTTGATCAAGAGTGGGCCCCACCTCTTTTCTCTTTTAAGCCAAATTTAAACAAAAGAAAATACAAAGAAAATGTAGATATTGGTTGATCAAGAGTGGGCCCAGCTCTTTTCACTTTAAGCCCGCCCTAGGCTTGGTTGGGTGCCCATGAGGGCATAATCGGGTTTTATTATTATCCGGAACCGGTTTCTGTCACACCCCGACCCGCAGCGGAAACAAGAGTCGGGGCATAATTGGGTTATCACCAAAGCTCATGATGTTTACTAATATGTTTCATATTTATTAAATCCAAATTACATTTCAAAGTTTCAAGTCAAATTCATACGATACAAGGAAAGGAAAGATTAACTAAACAAATCCATAATCTAAACTGGTTTATTCTTCTAGGCCGCCCTATATGTTTCTTGCTTCAACTTGATCACCTGTATCATGTGTAAAAATAGGAAATTTTGGGTCAACAAAAGTTGGCGAGTGAACCTTGTTTAAAACATTTGTTATTGGTTAATTATTGTAATTTAATTTAAGAAAAATTGTGCAATAATCATATATGAACAAATGTATGTAAACATAACAATCACAAACCACCTTGCTTAAGCATGAAATAAAAATAACAATGTATGTGTTGGCAACGTCCCGTTCACGCTCATAGGTAATGGGGAACGGACGGCCTATGCTAATGTATGTGAGATCAAGGCTCAATCAAACGGAGCCGATCTTATGTTGGCAACGCCTGGTTCACGCTCATAGGTAATGGGGAACAGCTCACGCTCATAGGTAATGGGGAGCGGCGGCCTATGAAATGTATGTACTGAAATGATAAAATTAATCTAAACTTCAACCACACAGTCAATGGATACACCTTGAATACACATTGATCATAAACTTGATGGATGCACAATGATTGATTATAATAAATAAGTACGACACATGATACACCCCAAAATGTGATTAAAACGGGGAATTTATAGAGGTTCACTCATATTGGATGCGTTTGTTTGAAGATGATGGATGCGCACGAGTTTAGGGGATTGATCGACGAGAGATAACTAACCAAATAAGAAATGAAAAGGCACGGTAAGTATGTGGATTTTATTAACTATTTAATAAGATTTTTGGGTATAAATTTGTGAGTTTAAGACTACTTTCTAATCTTGAAAACGTTATTTTTAAGTATTTTTAATTGATTTTTAATTTAAATAATTGATTTAATAAATAAAATAAATAATAAAAAAAGTTGACTTTGACCGTTGACCGAGACCGTTGACCGTTGACCGTTACTGTTGACCGGTTTAATTGTGCGAAATTGTGCGCTGGGTGAGGCTCGAACCCGAGACCTCCCGTACGCGTGCACGCAGCTCTACCAACTGAGCTACGTGTCTAACCCGAAATAATTCTGTTTTTAATTATACTTATATACTATTTACTTTAAACCGAAAATTATTTATTTTTAAAAAGCTTTTAAACTTAACGGACCGGTGCTGACCACAGGTCTCGAACCCGGGACCTGTGGGTTAGCGTACACACAGTCCACCGCTGGACTGTGTGTGTCACTTGGTTACTAACTCGGTTTTTATTATACTTAACATATACTGTGCGTCAACCCGGTTCAATTAAAAAGGCGGAATTTTATTTCAAGTGGGTAAAGCGGGGACAGGATTTGAACTCGCGTCTCGTGTATGTTTGTTGCACACAGTCCACCGCTGGACTGTGTGTCTAACCCGTTTACTAAACCGATTTTAATTATACTTATATTATACCACACTTCATCTTCTTCGTTCAAAACATAAACATTGATCAAGCGACTGTTATTTGCTAAGATAGCTCAATGAAGGTTATGAGTCATCGAAAATAAAGTGAATGGAAAGAGATTGGAGGGTTTATTGTACCAACTGTTCGCTTTTCTTCAGACGTCCGGCAAGGTCGTCGGCTCCGTCTTGGTGAGCGGCGGCTGATAGAATCTATCAATAAATTAGAGGGATTAGATGTGAAGTGGGACTACTGGGTAATGACTATCAGTGAAAACAGAAGAATCATACCGACAATCAGTAGTTCCCCTGAAAGTTCAGAAATCTCTCCGGCGAATCAGATAATCCGGCAACGTCGACTGCAAAGGATTCGTGCAGGTGGAAGTCTCGGTTTTCCGGCGACTTGCAGAGGTTTTCCGGCGAGTAGATTTTCGTCGAGAAAAAGTGCGATTTGGGAGCGAAAAGGTTTCTGGCGAATTGTGGTTGAATTTATAGTGTAGAATCGAGGTGAATGTGGTCTGAATTCGGTCTTAATTCGAAGTCAGCCGTTCTCCGGCGGTTACGGCTGTTGTCGCGGGTTCAGATGTCCGTTATAACCGTCGCTAACGTTAATTCAATGGTTAATTCGAGCGGTAACGTAATTTATTGGCGAAGTCGTCGGGATTTCCGACGACTGCTGTTTGGGCGCAAGTTGACCGAATTTGAATTCCGCATATCATTATTTGATTTAATAAATCCCTTATCTTAACAGAAAACCAAAGTGGCGGAGTGGTTTATGGTTGTGAGTTAAGACTTTGAAGAAATAACCGGCTGACCCGGGTTCGACTCCCGGCAGCCGGTTTTCCTTTTTAATTCATTCATTTTGATATTATTACAATTTTAATTTATATCTTTTAAATTGTTGATCAATTATGAATCGTTTAAAATTAAAATAAGCCGTAAATGAACAACAAAATTTTAAAACTGATTGTTCGGTTATTAAACGAAGCGGGTTTCGAAACCCGTTTTTCGACAAATGTTACAGTATCCCCTACTTTTAGAAATTTCGTCCCGAAATTTAGGTAGTAGTAGATACAGGAAAAAGGTGTGGGTATTTTTCGCGCATTGAATCTTCACGTTCCCAAGTAAACTCAGGTCCTCGTTTCGACTCCCAGCGTACCCTGACAATTAGGATGCGGCTTCTTCTCAAACGTTTTTCTCCGAAGTCCATAATTTCTACTGGTCTTTCAATAAAATGCATAGATTCATCAACTTGAATGTCTTCTAGAGGAATATGGAGATTTTCATCGGCGAGGCACTTCTTCAAGTTCGATACGTGGAATGTGGGATGAATTCTGTTGAGTTCCTCCGGTAAGTCAAGCTTGTAGGCTACAGGTCCTACCCTTTCGAGTATTTTGAAAGGACCTACGTAGCGTGGTGCTAGCTTGTCTTTTTGGCCGAAACGAACTACTCCCTTCCACGGCGATACCTTTAAAAGTACTTGATCGCCAACGTCAAACTCCAAGGGCTTTCGTCGCTTGTCAGCATAGCTCTTTTGACGACTTTGTGCTGCTAACAGGTTGTTTCGGATTTGATGAATCTTGTCAGTTGTTTCTTGTATCAATTCTGGACCGGTGATTTGAGCTTCTCCAATTTCGTGCCAACATATAGGTGATCGGCATTTACGACCATATAACGCTTCGAAAGGTGCCATGCCGATACTTGAATGAAAACTGTTGTTGTACGAAAATTCAACTAATGGTAAGTGAGCGTCCCAATTCCCTTTGAAGTCTATGACACATGCCCGAAGCATGTCTTCAAGAGTTTGAATGGTGCGTTCAGATTGACCATCAGTTTGGGGATGATAGGCAGTGCTGAGATCTAATCGCGTACCCAATGCGGCTTGTACAGCTTGCCATATGCGTGAAGTGAAACGACCATCACGATCCGATATAATGCTTAAAGGTACACCATGACGGCTTACGATTTCACTGATGTAGATGCGGGCTAGCTTCTCATTTTTGAAGTCCTCGCGGATAGGAATGAAGTGAGCTGATTTTGTAAGACGATCAATGATTACCCATATTGTGTCGTACCCACCAGGAGTGCGAGGTAACCCGGTAATGAAGTCCATGGTTATATTTTCCCACTTCCATACGGGTATTTCAGGTTGGACCAGAAGTCCTAAGGGTCTTTGGTGCTCAGCTTTCACTTTTGAACAGGTAAGGCACTTGGAAACAAAAACAGCAATATCCTTCTTCATGCCAGGCCACCAGTAGGTGTATCGAAGGTCTTGATACATCTTGTCGGCTCCTGGATGTACAGAATATCGTGTCTTGTGAGCCTCTTTCATAAGAGTATCGCGAAGATTGTTGTGATCAGGAATCCATAGGCGATCGAGATAATACAGAATGCCGTCAGATTTCGTTTCGAGTTTAAGTTCTGCTCCACAAGATAACTCATTGCGTATGTCGTATTCAGTTATGGAAACATGTTGAGCTTCTCGGATTTGGTCTTTGATGTTGGTTATGATTTGTGAACATAGAAGACGAATAGAGTTCGCATAACCTTTTCGGCTGAGTGCATCAGCCACCACATTTGCCTTGCCAGGATGATACCGAATTTCGCAGTCATAATCATTAAGAAGTTCGACCCACCTTCGTTGCCTCATATTCAACTCCTTTTGGTTAAAGATATGTTGGAGGCTCTTGTGGTCAGTGTAAATCTCACACTTGGTACCATAGAGGTAATGTCTCAATATCTTAAGAGCGAATACAACGGCGCCAAGTTCTAGGTCGTGAGTAGTGTAGTTCTTCTCATGAGTTTTGAGCTGCCTAGAAGCATAGGCTATCACTTTTCCCCTTTGCATTAAGACACAGCCTAAACCCTGTCCTGATGCATCGCAATATACAACAAAGTCTTCGCAACCTTCGGGGAGTGTGAGGATAGGAGCGTCGCAAAGCTTTTGCTTAAGAGTTTGAAAGGCTTCTTCTTGCTTAGGTCCCCATGCGAAGGGTTTTCCTTTATGTGTCAAAGCCGTGAGTGGTACAGCGATACGAGAGAAATTCGATATGAAACGACGGTAGTAACCAGCCAATCCAAGGAAAGATCGTACCTCAGTTGGGGTACGTGGCGCTTGCCATTCTTGTACTGCCTTGATCTTTGCGGGGTCAACATGAATTCCTTTGTCATTGACGACATGACCAAGGAACTGTACTTCTTGTAACCAAAATTCGCATTTGGAGAATTTAGCATAAAGCTTTTCGGTCTTCAAAAGTGAGAGGATGAGCCGAAGGTGTCGCTCATGATCAGTCTTAGACTTTGAGTAAATGAGAATATCGTCGATGAAGACTATAACGAAGCGATCAAGATAAGGTTTACAAACTCTGTTCATTAAGTCCATGAAGACGGCTGGAGCGTTGGTTAGACCAAAAGGCATAACCATGAACTCGTAGTGACCATATCGAGTTCGGAAGGCGGTCTTTGGAACGTCTTCTTCATGTGCTCTGAGTTGGTGATAGCCGGAACGAAGGTCGATCTTTGAAAAATAAGAGGCACCCTGGAGTTGGTCTAGAAGATCATCGATGCGAGGTAACGGATAGCGATTTTTGACCGTTAATTTATTGAGTTCCCTGTAATCAATGCACATGCGAAAAGTCCCATCTTTCTTCTTTACAAACAGAACAGGTGCACCCCAAGGCGATGAGCTAGGACGTATGAATCCCTTGTCGGTCAGTTCTTGCAATTGACTGGCCAGCTCTTGCATCTCGGATGGGGCTAACCTATAAGGAGATTTCGCGACGGGTGTAGCGCCAGGTATAAGGTCGATACGGAATTCGACTTCTCTCTTGGGAGGAAGTCCGGTGATATCGTCGGGAAAAACTTGCGGGAATTCCTTCACTACGGGTATATCTTCGAGTCTCTTCTCTTTGCCTCCTTTCTTGACAACGTGGGTTAGAAATGCTACATAATTTTTGCGGAGATATCTTCGGGCTTGAAGACAGGACATTAGCTTGAGTCCTTTCGAAGGGGTTTCTCCAAAGATTCGCAGAGTTTGACCGTCTGCAAGAGGAATGCGAATGAACTTCTCACGGCATACTACTTCAGCCTGATGTTGGCTGAGCCAGTCCATGCCGATTATAATGTCGAAACTTCCCAACTTCATAGGAATGAGGTCAACAGAAAAGTCGTGATCGTTTAGAGTAAAGGTGCAGTTCCGGATAATGGAGCTTAATGAGACTGGCTTTCCGTCAGCAACTTCTACCGTTATGGAGTTCATAAGCTCGACACGAGTTTGATTGAGGATGGTTCGAATTCTAAGGACACAAAACTCTTATCCGCGCCAGTATCAAATAATACAGATGCATAACTACCATTGACGAGAAACGTACCGTTAACCACGTTGTTTTCGGCCCTAGCTTGGTTGGCGTTGATGTTAAATGCTCTTCCTCTAGCAGGTGGAGGAGCTTGGTTAGCTTGGTTCACTGGATTCGCTTGAGCTTGAGCATGTATGATGTTTACTAAGCGTGGACACGTGTTTCTAAAATGGTTTGGGTCACCGCAATTATAGCAAGCCCGCATGGGTTGCATCATGGGGTAGTTGGGTTGATAGTAGGTTTGGGTTGTATGTTGTGTAGGCGGTGGTTGAAAAGGTTGTTGGGTTTGACCCATCATTTGATGGTGGGTTTGAGTTGTGGGTTGGTTGCGGTTCATTCGTTGCAGTGTGCGGCAGGCTTGAATGGTGTGCCCTGCACGGCCACAGCCGGTGCAGTATTGACAGGGGTAATCGGGGGAGTGATGGTATTGGCAACGGGTGCACTTTGGGTAAGGGCCAGAGTATTGCCTTTTGTGTGGTGCGGGTGAAGGAGTAACTTGTGTGATGGGGGCAACAGGGGTGGGGAAATTTGTTTGAGTGACGGCAAAATTTCTGGTATTTCGCTTTCTCTTGTTTGAAAATTTTGAGGATGAGGTGGGGTGGTTGGAAGTTGGGCCCTCAATGGGGGCTTTCTTTTTCTCCTCTTTGAACTTACCGTTTCTGATGCGGTTCTCGGTAAGTTCGGTGGCTAATTCCATGGCGGCCTCGAGCGTTGCAGGCGAAGCGCTGAGGACTGAGTCCTGAATCTTCGAGGGAAGGCCTCGAATATAGTGTTCCACCAATCGATACACGGGGGTGAACAAGTTTGGAACCATCTGGTTCAGCTCGAGAAATCTTTTGTTGTAGGAAGTGTGATCCCCTTCCTTTTGCTTCAGTGAGTGGAATTCATCCTCTAACTTCTTGAGTTCGCTTCTTGGGCAGAAACGTTTTGTCATTACTTACCTTAACTCTTCCCAAGTTAAGGCCATCACGTCTTCCACTCCTCTCTTACCCTTCTCGGTGTTCCACCAGGTCAGGGCTACCCCGAATAATCTCACAGTCGCGTAACGTACCTTGCGATCCTCGGGACAATCGCAATTTAGGAAAGTGTTTTCCATCTCCTCAAACCAGTGGAGGAGAGCGGTGACACCTTCGGTCCCTTCGAACTTCGGGGGATCGCAAGACTTGAAGTGCTTGTAGGAGCACTTCTTGGAGGAGGGGTTGTCGATGTTTTGATCCTCTTGGTTTGGTGGATTGACAGGATTTGCAGTGAGAGCTTGCTGAACTTGAACTACAATATCAGGAAGTACTGTGGCCATTTGTTTGGCTATCTGAGCGGCCAAGCGTTCGTTTGACCTTCCTGACTTCCGTCCTCCACGTAGCTGCCTAGCCGACATCTACAGGAATATACATAGGAAGATGGTGAGTTTATGGATTGTTTAGGGGTCATGTGTCAAAACAAAAAAATGAAATTAACATAAATATCAATAATGCAACCACATCCATTGGATGTCTTGGGTTAGCTCATGTTGGGCCTCAAATGTCCCCCATACCTTCACCTGTATAGTCATGTGGGCCCCCATGACTATTGGCTTGGTAGGATTTACATTAGTATTGGCGATTTACACTCACATGACCCGAATGAAAACCACAAAATATGTTTACAAGATGTATGGTCGGAATGTGTCCAGGTGTAGACACAATGACAACTCAAAGTGGGGTTAGTTCACACGACGTTTGGTATAGCATGCTTTGGCCTAATAGGTACTTCGTACTCTCATCGTTAGTCCCCAGGTAGGCAAACTGGTCCTTTATTTTGGATTTATACGAATGCCAAGCCTAGACAGGACGTTCCGACTACCGGTACTGGTACCCTTCCAGTTACTACATGCCCGTCATGGGAACTCACTTTGATGAGATTTGAAAATACATAAATCATTGTAAAGCAATCATGAAAATGATGTGGTGTGTGCTTTCGTGGATATGATATGTTATAAGAGTATGGTTCATGGTGAACAATATATGATAGTATATACTTATGAATATGCTTGCATAACATCGAATGTAACGATAAACATAAAGCATACAAACATCATGAGATTCGCATGTAACACACAAAAATTTAAATTTTCTAAGCAACTATAGTATAGGCTCTAAGGGTCTAATAACCTATCCTATATCCCTATAGTCATGGCTCTGATACCAATCTGTCACACCCCGACCCGCAGCGGAAACAAGAGTCGGGGCATAATTGGGTTATCACCAAAGCTCATGATGTTTACTAATATGTTTCATATTTATTAAATCCAAATTACATTTCAAAGTTTCAAGTCAAATTCATACGATACAAGGAAAGGAAAGATTAACTAAACAAATCCATAATCTAAACTGGTTTATTCTTCTAGGCCGCCCTATATGTTTCTTGCTTCAACTTGATCACCTGTATCATGTGTAAAAATAGGAAATTTTGGGTCAACAAAAGTTGGCGAGTGAACCTTGTTTAAAACATTTGTTATTGGTTAATTATTGTAATTTAATTTAAGAAAAACTGTGCAATAATCATATATGAACAAATGTATGTAAACATAACAATCACAAACCACCTTGCTTAAGCATGAAATAAAAATAACAATGTATGTGTTGGCAACGTCCCGTTCACGCTCATAGGTAATGGGGAACGGACGGCCTATGCTAATGTATGTGAGATCAAGGCTCAATCAAACGGAGCCGATCTTATGTTGGCAACGCCTGGTTCACGCTCATAGGTAATGGGGAACAGCTCACGCTCATAGGTAATGGGGAGCGGCGGCCTATGAAATGTATGTACTGAAATGATAAAATTAATCTAAACTTCAACCACACAGTCAATGGATACACCTTGAATACACATTGATCATAAACTTGATGGATGCACAATGATTGATTATAATAAATAAGTACGACACATGATACACCCCAAAATGTGATTAAAACGGGGAATTTATAGAGGTTCACTCACATTGGATGCGTTTGTTTGAAGATGATGGATGCGCACGAGTTTAGGGGATTGATCGACGAGAGATAACTAACCAAATAAGAAATGAAAAGGCACGGTAAGTATGTGGATTTTATTAACTATTTAATAAGATTTTTGGGTATAAATTTGTGAGTTTAAGACTACTTTCTAATCTTGAAAACGTTATTTTTAAGTATTTTTAATTGATTTTTAATTTAAATAATTGATTTAATAAATAAAATAAATAATAAAAAAAGTTGACTTTGACCGTTGACCGAGACCGTTGACCGTTGACCGTTACTGTTGACCGGTTTAATTGTGCGAAATTGTGCGCTGGGTGAGGCTCGAACCCGAGACCTCCCGTACGCGTGCACGCAGCTCTACCAACTGAGCTACGTGTCTAACCTGAAATAATTCTGTTTTTAATTATACTTATATACTATTTACTTTAAACCGAAAATTATTTATTTTTAAAAAGCTTTTAAACTTAACGGACCGGTGCTGACCACAGGTCTCGAACCCGGGACCTGTGGGTTAGCGTACACACAGTCCACCGCTGGACTGTGTGTGTCACTTGGTTACTAACTCGGTTTTTATTATACTTAACATATACTGTGCGTCAACCCGGTTCAATTAAAAAGGCGGAATTTTATTTCAAGTGGGTAAAGCGGGGACAGGATTTGAACTCGCGTCTCGTGTATGTTTGTTGCACACAGTCCACCGCTGGACTGTGTGTCTAACCCGTTTATTAAACCGATTTTAATTATACTTATATTATACCACACTTCATCTTCTTCGTTCAAAACATAAACATTGATCAAGCGACTGTTATTTGCTAAGATAGCTCAATGAAGGTTATGAGTCATCGAAAATAAAGTGAATGGAAAGAGATTGGAGGGTTTATTGTACCAACTGTTCGCTTTTCTTCAGACGTCCGGCAAGGTCGTCGGCTCCGTCTTGGTGAGCGGCGGCTGATAGAATCTATCAATAAATTAGAGGGATTAGATGTGAAGTGGGACTACTGGGTAATGACTATCAGTGAAAACAGAAGAATCATACCGACAATCAGTAGTTCCCCTGAAAGTTCAGAAATCTCTCCGGCGAATCAGATAATCCGGCAACGTCGACTGCAAAGGATTCGTGCAGGTGGAAGTCTCGGTTTTCCGGCGACTTGCAGAGGTTTTCCGGCGAGTAGATTTTCGTCGAGAAAAAGTGCGATTTGGGAGCGAAAAGGTTTCTGGCGAATTGTGGTTGAATTTATAGTGTAGAATCGAGGTGAATGTGGTCTGAATTCGGTCTTAATTCGAAGTCAGCCGTTCTCCGGCGGTTACGGCTGTTGTCGCGGGTTCAGATGTCCGTTATAACCGTCGCTAACGTTAATTCAATGGTTAATTCGAGCGGTAACGTAATTTATTGGCGAAGTCGTCGGGATTTCCGACGACTGCTGTTTGGGCGCAAGTTGACCGAATTTGAATTCCGCATATCATTATTTGATTTAATAAATCCCTTATCTTAACAGAAAACCAAAGTGGCGGAGTGGTTTATGGTTGTGAGTTAAGACTTTGAAGAAATAACCGGCTGACCCGGGTTCGACTCCCGGCAGCCGGTTTTCCTTTTTAATTCATTCATTTTGATATTATTACAATTTTAATTTATATCTTTTAAATTGTTGATCAATTATGAATCGTTTAAAATTAAAATAAGCCGTAAATGAACAACAAAATTTTAAAACTGATTGTTCGGTTATTAAACGAAGCGGGTTTCGAAAACCCGTTTTTCGACAAATGTTACAGTTTCAACCCGAACCCGGTTTTGCTTGGATGTCATTGGAACCGGGTATGGTGTGGAACCGGGTCCAGTTCCTACCCGGGTTCACACCCAAGAATATGGAACCGGGTACGGGTATTATGGAACCGGGTATGGTGTGGAACCGGGTATGGTGCGGAACCGGTTCCTGATAGTGTGGGAACCGGTTCCTGGCAGTCAAACCTGCCATTTACTGTTCAGAACCGGTTCCTGGCAGTCAAACCTGTTCAGTCAAACCTGCCATTTTACTATTGGGAACCGGTTCCTGACAGTCAAACCTGCCATTTACTGTTCAGAACCGGTTCCTGATAAAATGTTACCGTTGGAACCGGTTCCTGATAAATGTTACCGTTGGAACCGGTTCCTGATTACAGAATCGGTTTTTCTATATAAACCCCTTCCTACTTACCATTTCTAAACTTAACACTTTACACTTCAAATCTAATACTATCAAAGAGATAACGATGGCTTGCAACTATGAGGTCGTGGTTGTTTTGGAAACCAAAAGAAACTCCGTTATTTGGAAGCACTTTGACTTGTGCTTGATGTCGGATAGCCATGAAATGGCTAGATGCAAGGGGTGCGGGAAGTTCATGAAGGCGTCGGCCAACTCGACGCTCAGGAAACACACCGACCGCCATTGTCCGGTGACAAAGGCGAAAAACAATGAAAAGGGTGAAGCATCCGGGACCGGGTCATCGAAAGTTTAGTTTGTTTTATGTATTGTAAACCCATTTGTGTTTTATGATTAGTATGTTTAGTGTTTTATATGTTTTGTTTAACGTTTCTTGTTTAGGTTGTTTGTGTAACCGGGTACTTGTTTCTAGCAAAGACTTATAAAAAAAACTCACATTAAAAATATATTGACGCCGGGTCTGGAAGGTTACCGTAGGAACCGGGTATGATAAGAACCGGTTACGGGTACAACCCGGGTACGGGTTGGAACCGGTTCCGGAACTTATTTTTTCCAAAAATGTGGAACCGGGTAAGAACCATCAGGTATTTTGAACCCGGAACCGGTTCTACTATATGTCGGGTAGGAACCGGAACCGGTCCCAGGTAGGTTCCACCGGGTCGGGTTTGGAACCGGTTATTATGCCCATCTCTATGATGCCCTCCTTTGGTTATCTCGTAAGACTACACGTTGTGGTCTTACAAGCAGCCTTTCGCGAGCCACGTGGGATTCTGATGGCTCGCGAACACTGCAACACGGTGCTGCGAGGGCAGTGTGAGTGGTGCCAAGTGAGCATGGTCGCTTGGGCGAGTGAAGGTTTTGGGGGTGTGGTAGCTTGGGCGAGCGAAGTTCACCACAAGAGGCTCAAGTGAGCGGAGGCGTGAGTAGGGAAAGTGACGAGTAGGCATCTAGTCATTGCCATGTGTCGCAACATTAGAGGATGAATCCGGGTTGTTGGGTTAGCGACAATGGGTAGTCTAACGTTGTTTAACAGGATGAGTTGCTAAGGTGGAGTGGGATTGGCGGCCAGTAGATACACCCGGTCTAAAAGGAAATGAAACATGAAAAGTTTTAGTGTACAAATTAGAGAGATGTAGAACCAGTCTTCAGTTGAACATGAGTCCAAATAACATACCAAAAAACATTTATGTTTGAATATTTCAAATGGTTAGAAACAACATAATCGTTGGACTCATTAGAATCACTTTTATTAAAAGGTATTTGGTGAATAGGCTTTATTACAAGGTAGTCGGGACGCATTCTTATAATGGGTTAAATGTATCGTTGTTATTAAAAGCGTATCAAAACTTATTACAAAAGCCAAAACTGGAAAGTTAGACATTGTAGTGTTGTATGGGCTCTACACATCGTTGTATACCATACTAGACACACTGCTACATATCAATGTGTCGAGACTTTTTTTAAAGTCAGTTTTTAATATACCCGTTCTTTTCAGAACCAGTATTATGTTGAGACACTTGTATATAATTCATTGATGATTAAGTGGTAAGAAAAATTAGTGGCGTGGGCGGTTATGTAACTGCCTTACGTATTACACTAAAAACTACAGGTACCAGTGCTTTATGCAGTTCTCACGATTCTCAGCTTAAATCTTGGTTCTTATTGAATACTCTTTTTGGATATATATTCATCTTGCTATTGACTTGCGATATCCAGATTCGTGACCTTCGTCCATGCCAAGGTTGTGCGCTATTCGTCTAGTCATCCGACCAATTCGTTTGTCAGGCGTTGGTACGTGGTCCATCCGTTGTACATTGTTTTACCCTTTTTGTTCTATTGTTAACATACAAAAGCAAAAAGTATAGTAAATACAACCCTATTTCTTTTGATACATATATTATGTTGTAGCTCGTGAGTCAAGTTAACATGTTACCCATAATGTTTCAACCTAGTGCACATGCTTATGTATGTGGTATTTCTAGATTCAGTCAACAACAAATACACGTGAGTAGAACATGGGCCATCACTGGCACGTGCATGTTTAAGGATCCCCACGCATGGGTTGGTAATATAATAACCATCTTCTATAGTTCTATGCAGTCTATATATGCAATATTTTTTATATAATGATTTATTTTTCACTCTTGTCATAATAAGTTGTAATAAGTTATTTGGGCATGTCTTTTCTTGCAATATGTTAAACGTGAAAATAGAAAAATATTAGCTATATATGAAATGAACACAACAGATCAAAGGTTGTTTAATATCTACGGAGTGTCGTAAAGGGTACAATGTGCATGCCGTCGGTACGTAGTGGGGTGTCTGTCTCCGACAACGTATAGAAGCCGGTGTGCATGGCAAACTCACACAGGGACATATCAAAGTAGTGCCCGGCCAATCTAAAACTGACGACAACCCACGGGTCCTCAGGGTCGTCATCCTCCTCAAGGTCTGGCAACCACGATTTATTATGATGGGGATGAAAGCCGGACACGACCTCCTCCGCGTGATCATCATTTCCTCTCCCATCATAAGAATCAGGGGCAACACTCCCCTTCTAATACAAACAGTGTGATAAGTATTTCATAAACAAAACAAGTTAAAAAAATGCTATACCACACTGCTTCCCAGAATAAACATGCTCGTGTTTGTGTTGGATGACTCGCCGAAAATGTAAGTAAAGTTGAACCAATACATGGTGGAATCTCGAATATAAAGAAAAACGAAGAGAAAGGAATGATTTTTGTGAATCGTCTTCGTCTTCCTTGTTTATAAAGACCAAGCCGAAAGCAAATTCACAAAACAATACGGGTCGTGTAGGCCTATACGACCCATATAGGGCTGACGTAATGTCCATGTCAATCACTTTATGTCACTGTTGAGTGACAGAAAGTTACCTCGTACTTAATACAGATCGTATAGGCCTATATGATTCGTATAGGGTTGGCATGTGAACCTATCTGTCAGAGTTGATAGACAACCTTGTACTAATACGTATCGTATAGTCCTACACGGTGTGTATTGGCTACGCATGTGAAGACAGTGTCAGCATTTGACTGACCTTGGCAATATGGGTCGTATAGGCCTATACGACATGTATTGGTGGTGTCGATTTAATTTTTCAAAGTGTGCCAATAATACGGCCCTTAATATAATAAACATCTTCTATAGTTCTACGCAGACACCTCGAAAATTTCGTCAAATAAAAATCCGACACGTGTCCCTGAAATTCTTGGTTGGAAAAAAGTAAGAGAGAGGGACCAACGACGCCGTCACGTTATTTTAATAACCTCTGAACGAGCATCGAGGAAAGTCGGGGGACCAAAGTGGTGAAAATGCCAAACTTCAAATTTCTGAAGGTCCTTACGGACCGTAACAACATCTGGTTACGGACCGTAAGATTAAACAATTCTTGGTTTCTGTAAGGCGGTTACGGACCGCAAGCCTTTATGTTTACGGTCCGTAACCAATTCAAATCTGTGGGCGCCAGAGGTCCTTACGGACCGCAAGGCATAACCCTTACGGTCCGTAAGGGACTGCCAGTAACAGCTTGTATGGCAGCTTCCTGCCTTGCCACTTAACTCACAAATGCCACCCTCTTGGCTTGTTGTGACACGTCCAAAACCACCTGGAGACCCCCCACAACTGTCCTAGACACTTGTCTTGCTCCCAATCTTGTTTCTTGGCTATAAATACCAAGCTCAACCTTGGCATTCCTTGCTCATTTTCTTTTCCCCTCTTCTCTTGCTCACTTGGGAGTTCTTGAGACTGGTGGGAGCACCCTCTGAGTTCTTAGTACTTGTTTGGATCACTTGTAAGTGCTCCAACCCTCCTTGTTCAATTTTGTTAGGCTTAAAGCCAAAGTCAAAGCGTTGACGTAAAAACGCTTTGACCTAGAGCTAAGACCATCATGGTCCAGCCAATGTTCGTAACGAACACGGCTACGTGATCGTAATAAGTTAGGTGTTAATCCCTCAAGAGGGCATCTCCTGATTACCACGTTTGCTTGGACAATTGACGGGTCAAAGTTATGTTAATAAAAAGTCAAACGGGTCAGTTTTGAAATAAACTCATAATTAGTAATGTAGGTGTTATGAAACCTGTTTTAATACTCTAATAACTTGGTAATAATTATAAGAACATGTAGAAACATGTTCGGCTCGTCAATTCCAGGCCTAAGGTTGGTTCGCAACCGAAAGTCGCGAAAGTTGACTTTTGCTTTGCCTTTCAGTTCTGACCCGATTTAGCAACCTTAGCTTATGTCTCTAAGTTGCAATATGACCATGTTATAGCATACTATAACCCTCTGGAGTTATAGGACATGGTCATGTAGTAATCCAAGTTTTTACGCAAGTGTCCGTTAAATATGCCTAAAACGCCCTTTTTACGTATAAAATGGTCTAAACCTAAACTTGTCATCAAAAATTTATTCCTACTGATGTAATATCACTATTAGGATTATTTGGGATATTAATTCATATTGTACACTGAGTTTAAGCTCTAGTTTACAAATCATGTCCATAAATGACGATATTGCCCTTTCGGCACTTTAAAAAGGTTTTAAACATACTAATGGACCAAAATCGATTACCTACTGATATAATATATGTATTAACATAATTTAGTCATATAAACCTGGTCACAATAACGACTTTACTTAAATACCGTTTATATCGTCATTTAGCGACTTAATCGCCACTTGGACGCATAATATGGTTTAAAACCATATTAGAGTATAAAGACTTGATACCTATGATTCCAAAACATATTTCCAACCTATTAACAGTAGGTACATGTCCCGAACTCAGATTCCCAAATAAGTTATCAATTATATGTAAAATGACCAAAATGTCCATCTTGGGACATAGTTTGGTCATAATCTATAAACCACACATATAATTGATGTCCTACTAATATAACATCATAAAATAAGTATCTTTACAGAATGTTTATGTTAATAACAACAGTTTACGTATAAACTCGTTTTATTATATTTTAAATGACGAAATTGCCCTTTTAAGGCATAATTTACTTTTAAAACTATAACGGGCCGTCATATCAATAACCTACCGTTATAATAACTTAATTTAAACTAAATGGCATATGGAAATTGTATAGGACTCACCCGGTTACCCAGTTTCGCTTATATGCGCACGGTTAAGCCTACGCGACTAGTTTACGCAATTTAACCGAAACGGGTCTAACCTATTCAAAATATTCTCAAATTCCAGAATGTAGAATGGTAACCCATATTATACAAGTCCTAGAACTTGTCGGGTCCAAAATACATTCTTTTCCGGTCATCGCTTAATCTAGCGTTTCGTACCGTTATCTTTTTTTAAGTTAGCCAGTCTAAGTCAATGACTAAATAAAGACCCGCTAGCTAACTACTCGGTTAATAATACCATCCATTCCAGAATAGAGACTTCCGGTAGATTGTCGCCAAGCTAGTTTATTTTGATTACGGCTGTGCTTTGCTTATTTTCTTATTACTTAGGACTTTGCAAGCCAGGTAAATACTTTAACTTATTTTCCCTTATACGGGCTTGGATACGGTATACTAATACCGCATGGTTGGATATGAGATCGAAGACCAATGAGTCGGGAATTCAAATAATCCATTTTAATTCGTATTGCTTAATATTAAACATTTGGGGGGTTAAAACGACCGTGTCCTGGATATCCACGGCTCATTTAATTGCAAATGGCCACGACCTAAGCACGGGGTGTAGGCATACACCCGTCAAATGCTAAACTAAATTATGACCCATTAAGGGTACACCTGTTAAAGGTGTTAAAGTGGTGTGTCGATTAATCATGATTCCAGCATAGTTTTCGGGCTCTAAATGTATTATTAGCATGTAAAACTGATAACATGAAAATTATTTATCTCAAGTTATTTATAAAACAAAGTACCATTGTGTACTCAAAATGTTTTTCATAATGTTTTCAAAATGAGTCGGTTAAATGTATTTACCAGTGAAAACTGACGTCTTTTCAAAAGACTAACCGCATGTGACAAATATAACGTAATTAGGTTGGAAGTGCTCGGCGAAGCTTAAGAGGAATTGCAACCCTTGCTTAGAAGGTCTTAGTCTGTCAAGTTTCCTTTTGTATTCACATTTCGATCCGCCTGTGGATCTAGTTACAAGCGTTGTATTTATTATTTTGAACTTTGAACATTCAAACGTTTGCAATAGTAATTATCCAGACTTCCGTTGTGTATTATTGTATTGCTTGGTAATGATGATATCAACTTACGTCACGATATCCCAAACCAGGCCCACCGGGTTATACGTAGAAATTAGGGGTGTGACACTTTACTTGCAATATGTGAAACGTGAAAATAGAAAAATATTAGCTATATTATGTATACAACAAATCAAAAGTTGTTTAATGTGTACGGATGATCAGATTACATCCTTTTAAATAATTATAAAACAATTCAACAATAAGGGTTGGGACGACTCAACTAACTAGGTTAACATTAAATTAATTGTTTTTTTAATTACATCGAGTTTGGAAGAAAAATTTAATGAAATAATCAGGTTGACATGACCAACTAAATTACCTAAATGACCATTTGATCGGAAAACTAACCCTCTAGTGTTTTCAGGGAAGGGGCGGGTCCAGCCCTGTTTTGGGGGTTTCCAGGAACCCACACGTTTTGAAAAAAATGAAAAAAATTAGTGAGAACCTTGTATGATTTGGAAAAAATAGTTAGAATTAGTGAAAACGAACAAAAGGAACCCACTGGAAAAAAATTCCTAGATTTGCTACTGAACGTTTTGACTTTCAATGATACCCGTAAATCAAACGTTATCAAGCAATAACAAAATAGCATCATGACATGTAGCGAAAACGGTGCGACCTGGCCTAACTTGAAAAGCTTGACCTTGTCTAATTTGAAAGACATAACCTTCTTAGATCTCACAAAGTGCTTGATCCCACCACTCCATGGTTTTGTCTTCTATTAATTTTATAAGGAAAAGAAAATGTAGAATCACGCATCTTGTGAGATCTAGAAGATCACTTTGTCCGAAAGCGCAAAATCATGTATTTTGGGACAGAATGAGCTTATGAACATGTATTTATATACACATTGTAATGTTAAAATTATAGATATACAAAATTACAAATATACAATCTTGATGCATAATTTAGCTTGATTTATGAAAGCTATCACATCATGATTTTGTCTTTATTTTATTTTTTTAATTTATAAGGAGACATAAGACGTAGAACCGCGCACCTGGTGAGATCTAGATCACTTTGTCCGAAGGCGCAAAATCATGTGTTCTAAGGCTTGGATGGGAATATGAACGTGTATTGATATATACATTATAATGTATGTATTAATGCTAAATATATAGATATACAAAATTACAATACTCCAATTTATACATTTTGTTATAGTAATGTTTAATATCATGCACTTCCATTAGAAAAGACCGGTCAATATGGTGTAGCCCAGTTGATTAGAGGGTTTTTCACCAAGTTGTGACCGGTCATACAAAAAAAATGAATCCATCTATACGACCCACTTTTGATCAATCATACACGCGTTTGACCGAAAGGACTCGAAGTATAAGCAACAAGTAGAGAGAAAAAACCGGTAACGAATATAGAAAGTAGTGAATTAAGGCGAGATAGTATGTATGATAAAAGTGTTGGCACATGCGTGAATATAGTGTCCTAAAGTGTTGGGTCTTCTTCTGAATAACATCCACAAGTTTGAAATGTAACTAAACAAGTACATATATAAATAATTTACACATGCATGTATATTGTGATGGTAAAATTTATATTACTTAGCTTCATCTCCTAATAATTCTTCTACCTTTGTATAATAATAATATTTGTATCATAGTTTTTGTTTACTATCTCTTCCAATCCTTTCTTCACATACAAACTTAAAAATGGCAGAGAGTGAGGGTATCACATGGGATGATATCATGAAGGAGACTGTAGATCTTGTATGATTTTTATATAATTTTAATTTTAATTTAATGTTTAAAATAAAGAGATTTTTTTATATGTGATTTTGATTATAGGAGCATATGCCAATGGATGAGTTATTTGATCAATTGAAATGCACAAAAGAGGGATTGACAAGTGAAGAAGGCAAAAGAAGGCTTGGAATATTTGGTCCAAATAAATTGGAGGAGAAAAAGGTCATTTCACTTTTCTCGTATTTAATTTATACTTTAATAACACCAATGTTTTAAAAATCGGTTCGGTAGTCCTGGTTGAACCGTTCGATACACCAGGTTAACCGTTGAGCCCAATCCAGTACGGTATAAAAACTGGATTTTAGAACATTGAATAAAACTACCTCCAATGTTGATAAGGTGAAGGCGCCCGTGGCCTGTAAAAGAGAGGAGGGCAGACGGGCGGGTTCTAATGTGGCGAGGAGAGAGGGAGACCCCCCGTAGGGGAGGGGTCGATTATCAGACGTGTGGCCCGGGCAGCCCCGCCCGTGGAGAGGGCATGGAGAGGGCGCGATGGAGATGGTCTAATTTTAATGTTTTTTTCATTGTGTCACTCATGCATGCAGGAAAGCAAATTTCTCAAGTTTTTAGGTTTTATGTGGAATCCTCTTTCATGGGTTATGGAAGCTGCTGCTATCATGGCCATTGCCTTGGCAAATGGAGGGGTCAATCTCTCTCTCTCTTTCTATATATATATGTGTGTGCGCGCGCGCACGCACGTAACGTGTGTATAACAAATAGTTTTATTCATGCGAAATGTAAAGTGATTTTGAACCATTGTACACTGTTTTAATAGTTAAGATCGAGGCGGTGACAATATCATAATTAATAACGAAGTAAAAAGTGCACAAACAAATAACCAATCATTGTTGACCTCTTTTTGTGAAATTTCAACTCAGATCACTTTTATATACACGCGTGTTTTAAAGAAAAAAACTTTTACTAGATCAAATTTAATTTTTATAGAAAACGATGGTTTTTCTTAATAAACTTTGATGTACTATTGATTTAAATGGTACATCTAAATTCTTTTAGAACGTGTATAAGTTGTTCGATTACAATAGTGCATCTAAACCAATTACAACAATGCATCCAAAGTGTCCAGATTGACGCATAAATGAACTTGTGCGATTGCAATACACTTGTAATTACACAAACGCATATACCATCGTCTAAAATACATGTGTCACGTACCACTCTATACATAAACCGGGCTCTATATTGATTTCTAAATTTGTTTACATATTATGAATTATGATGAGTTGATGGTGAAATAATTATTGCAGGGGAAGCCACCAGATTGGCAAGATTTTGTAGGAATAACAACATTGTTATTAATCAATTCAACCATAAGTTTCATAGAAGAAAACAATGCAGGAAATGCTGCAGCAGCATTAATGGCAGGTTTAGCTCCTAAAACAAAACTTTTAAGGGATGGAAAATGGGCTGAAGCAGAAGCTGAGTTTCTCGTACCCGGAGATATCATTAGCATTAAGCTCGGTGATATTGTACCGGCTGATGCACGTCTCCTAGAAGGGGACCCGCTCAAGATTGACCAGGCTGCGTTGACTGGTGAGTCATTACCGGTAACTAAGAAACCTGGGAATAGCGTTTTTTCGGGTTCGACGTGTAAACAAGGTGAGATTGAAGCTGTTGTGATCGCTACTGGGGTCCACACTTTCTTTGGTAAGGCGGCTCACTTGGTCGATAGCACAAATCAAGTCGGCCACTTCCAAAAGGTACTTGTTATATGATGGTAAATTGTGTGAGTCCGACAGGTTGTGTAACTGGTCAAAATGGATCGGGTCGGTTTGACCTGAAATTTTTTTAGATATTTAGTACATCAAACATGATTACGGAAAAAGACCGAATTAGGACACTCGATGCAATAACGAGCAAGTCATATACGATTTCAAAGCTTATATATATACCATTAATTAGCAACATTTTTGTGCTTTGGAGGTTTTTCGAATTAATTTTGATTTTTTTTACTTTTAACCTAAAAGCTTTTCATCTTTTGTAATTTTAACCCCCACAAAACTTGGTTTTTTAATATAAATCCAAAACTTGTCATTATCTGCAATTTAATCCAACAACTTTAGTCCCCTACACTTTTCATCTTTCGCAAATTAGTTTTACGTTTCGTTCTAAATTTTACGAGTTAACACGGCACAACGTGCTTGTGTAGTTCAAACGTGTTTACGTTTCGCTTTACTTTTAATTCAAAATTATACGAGTTAGCACGACCAACGTGCATGTGTGGTTCAATGTTTTTACGTCTGTTTTTTCTTGTTATTTCTATAAAGTCAAACTTTTTGGGAAAAAAAATGATTTCGGAGATTCTATACATCAAAATACAGTTAGGATGACTTCCGACCCCTTCAACCCATTTGCTGCGTTTCAATTAAGCTATGTCAAAATTACGCTCGTGTTGATATATTTGGTGTTTGTTTGTTAGGTATTAACGGCGATTGGTAACTTTTGTATATGCTCGATTGCTGTCGGGCTGATAATAGAAATAGTGGTGATGTACCCGATTCAGAAACGGACATACAGAAATGGAATCGATAACTTGCTCGTGTTACTCATAGGCGGCATCCCAATCGCAATGCCAACCGTGTTGTCGGTTACAATGGCTATTGGATCCCACAAGTTATCACAGCAGGGAGCGATTACCAAACGGATGACAGCCATTGAAGAAATGGCTGGGATGGATGTTTTGTGTAGTGACAAGACTGGCACTCTCACACTTAACAAGCTCACAGTTGATAAAAGTCTTATTGAGGTAAAGTCAAAGAGTCAAGAGTCAAAAGTCAAATTGAAGCAAGAGAGATTCAAATGTTGACTTTTTTTTTGTCTCTAGGTCTTTGTAAAAGATATGGATAAGGACACAGTGGTTTTAATGGGAGCAAGGGCTTCAAGAGTGGAGAATCAAGATGCAATTGATGCTTGCATTGTAGGAATGCTTGCTGATCCTAAGGAGGTAACGATACATAAAAATATAATCAAGTGTATAAAAATATAATAATATTTATATTAATATTGTTAAGTTATTAACCAAAAGAGGCTAATTGTTTTGTTAACTAGTAAATTGCCCGCGTTTTGTAAATTTTTTACGTCAAAACGTAGACCAACTGAAAAACATACATAAAAATAAGCACGAGAACATATTATATTTGACCCGACTCATTTCCGGAAAAATTTACGTCGAAACGTAAATCAACTTGAATTTTTACCCACATGTACATAAAATAAACACGTAAAACCTGATTACAAAGTTTTTAGAAAGTTAGGGGTTGTAAGTGTCAATGCTGAAATTTGAGGGGTAAAAGTATAAAAAACAAAAAAAAAGACAAAAAAAAAAGACAAAAAAGAAAAAACAAATTAAAAATAAAAAATTCTAATTGTATATATACTAACTAATAATTTAGGCAAGAGCGGGGATCAACGAGGTACATTTTCTACCATTTAACCCTGTGGATAAACGAACCGCGATAACATATACAGATCAAGATGGAAATTGGCATCGAGTGAGCAAAGGTGCACCCGAGCAGGTAGATTATTATTTGTTTTTTTTCCGTTTTTTTTTGTTTAGATACTAATATAATAACTTAAAAGATACTAATATAATAACTTGAAAGCTATCAGATTGTGGAGCTTTGCAACCTAAAGGGTGATACTAGCAAAAGGGTTTTCGACGTTATTGACAAATTCGCTGAACGGGGTCTTCGTTCTCTTGCTGTTTGTCAACAGGCGAGTTCCTATATTTCTAATAGAATGACACATTTCAACCCGACCCATTTTGACATGTGACTGATCTTGCCACCTCTATTTCTAGTATATGGTGGTTTAGTCATTTGATCTAAGAAAGTGGTTTTTGGTGGTTATACGCAGACGGTACCTGAAAAAACGAAAGAGGGTCCTGGCGGGCCATGGGTATTTGTTGGACTCCTACCATTGTTTGACCCACCAAGGCATGACAGTGCCGAAACAATTAGGCGGGCCCTACACCTTGGTGTGAATGTGAAGATGATCACCGGTGATCAACTAGCCATTGGTAAAGAAACGGGTCGGAGGCTCGGAATGGGGACAAATATGTACCCATCTTCATCCCTCTTGGGCCAACACAAAGATGCATCTATCGCTAATATTCCTATCGAGGAGCTAATTGAGCAAGCTGATGGCTTTGCTGGCGTTTTTCCTGGTAAGTACACGAATTTAGTTTTAGAGTAAAGTACACAGATGGTCCCTGTGGTTTGCAGTTTGTAACACATTTAGTCCCCAACCAACAATTCTAAAAGATTTAGCAGGTCCAAGTTAGGGACTTAATGCGTTACAAAGTCCAAACCACAGGGACCATCAATGTGACTTTTGGCAAGGTTAGAAACTAGATTCGTTACAAAGTGCAAACCACCGGGACCATCTGTGTACCTTTGGAAAGCTAGAGACCACATCCAAAATTTTGGTAAACCACAGGAACCATCTGTGTACTTTACTCTTATTTTTATTAATATTTTAAATGATTTAGAACTAAAGTTATAGAAGGGGTTGAGAAATGCAGAGCACAAGTATGAAATAGTGAAGAAGTTACAAGAGAGAAAACATATATGCGGCATGACAGGAGACGGTGTAAACGACGCACCGGCACTAAAACGGGCTGATATTGGTATTGCGGTTGCTGATGCGACCGATGCTGCCCGAGGTGCATCTGACATAGTCTTGACCGAGCCTGGGCTAAGTGTGATTGTGAGCGCAGTACTTACTAGCCGAGCCATTTTCCAGAGGATGAAAAACTACACCATATACGCTGTCTCCATCACCATTCGTGTGGTTCTTGGTTTCATGCTACTCGCGCTGATCTGGAGGTTTGATTTCTCGCCTTTCATGGTTCTGATTATCGCTATTCTTAACGACGGAACCATCATGACCATATCGAAGGATAAAGTCAAGCCTTCACCGATGCCAGATTCATGGAAATTGAGGGAAATATTTCTCACCGGGATTGTTTTCGGGACTTATTTAGCGGTCATGACCGTAATTTTCTTCTGGCTAGCACAAGACTCTGACTTCTTTCCGGTAACATAATACGTAAAATTATTTACTCCACGACGATGAATGAATTCTTGTAACATTTCCGGTTTTGGGTTACAGGATAAATTCGGTGTAAGATCGATCAGAAACAAGGACTATGAGCTTACGGCAGCTTTGTACCTCCAGGTCAGCATTGTGAGTCAAGCTCTTATATTTGTCACTAGGTCAAGAAGTTGGTCGTATGTCGAACGACCCGGTCTTCTACTTCTGACAGCCTTTTTGATAGCACAGCTGGTAAGTTTTTTGTTTACATATTCTAAAGTTTATAAAATGTTGTTTTGTATTCTAACTTCTAAGTTTGTTATATTCTTGTTTGATGCAGATCGCTACCCTGATCGCGGTCTATGCACACTGGGACTTTGCGAGAATCAATGGAATAGGTTGGGGATGGGCTGGTGTGATTTGGATTTACAGTATAATATTCTACATCCCGCTAGATATTTTCAAATTCATCATACGGTACGCACTGGCCGGCAGGGCTTGGGATAATCTGCTCCAAAATAAGGTACAATAAATCTTTTCGGTTAGGTTATAAGGAGCAGTGCAAATGAGCCGAGCGGCTCACAAGCTGCACGAGATTGGTTCGCGAGCTGCTCGAGAGAAGGCTCGAAATGAGCCGAGCTTGAGCCTAAAATAAAGCTCGTTTATTTATCGGCTCGTTTGCACTCCTAGTTATAAGGATTGTTAACTCTTAGTTGTTGACTGAATGATTTTTCTTTGTTATGATCTTATGAGAAACCAGACCGCTTTCACTAACAAAAAGGATTATGGGCGGGGCGAAAGGGAGGCCCAATGGGTCCAGGAACAACGGACGGTCCACGGTCTCCAGCCGCCGGAGCAGCCAGAACAGTTTAACGACAAGACGAGCTACACGAGCTACAGGGAGTTGTCCGAGCTTGCCGAACAGGCTAAGAAGCGCGCTGAAGTGGCTAGGTAGTTTCCAAAACAAATAATTCATCATTATTTGTATTTTTAATTTCTTATTATATCTCTTGTTACAGATTGAGGGAGCTTCATACAATAAAGGGTCATGTCGAATCAGTAGTGAAGCTTAAAGGTCTCGATATTGATACCATTCAACAGCATTATACAGTGTAAAATCGTTAAGGTGGAAGTAGTTTAGTACGCCTAAGTAAAGATTTTGGCAAAGAGAAATAAAGCATGAAGGTTTACTTTACTTTACAGCTTTAGTTTCGTCCAATATAATGAATGGATGAGACGTTGGAATAAGTCCTCCAGCAGACGAGATCGATTACACAGGATCCGCTGTTGGTGAGATAAAATTTAGGCAGAGTGTTTGTTTATATTTAAATTTTATTTCATGTTACAATCATTGTATCTAATCTCAGTTCTCACTGTAGATATGTACCTTACTGTTCATATTGTAACTATGTGCTAGTTCTTGAAGCGCTTACGTTTGTGTCATGCATATATATCCTTCATTGCTAGGGCTGCAAACGAACCAAACGTTCAGTGGACAGTTCGTAAACTGTTCGGCGGGAAGTTCGTTTGTGTTCGTTCGTTTAGTAAACAAACGAACACGAACAAGAAATTTCGTTTGTTTAGTTAAATGAATGAACATGAACAGAGGCAGTGTTCGTTCATTTATGTTCGTTAATGTATTCATTTATGTTCGATTGTGTTCAATAGTTCATTAGTGCTTTTAGTTTTTATATTTGTTTAGAGTTAACTGCCATTTTTGTCCCTGTAGTTTGTCCAATTATGGCAGTTCAGACCAAATTTAAAATTTGTACCATTTCCGTCCCTGACATTCCTGAAACATGCCAGTTCTGTCCAAAAAAGCATGAGTTAACTACTATTTTTGTCCCTGTGGTTTGTCCAATTATTCGATTCAACCTTAGTTTTTTTGGATGAAACTGGCATGTTTCAAGAATATCAAGGACGGAAATGGTACAAATTTTAAATTTGGTCTGAACTGACATGATTGAATAAACCACGGGACGAAAATGGCAGTTAACCAACTCTTTTATTTAAATCCTTCAAAATTCCGACAAATAAAATATTTAATAAGTGTCAGCGTATTATATATTCTGCTCATGAACGTTTGTTGGTGTTCGTTTGTTTCCATTTGTGTTCATGAACATTAGTTTGCGTTCATCAACGTTCGTTTTCGTTGCCTAAAATTAACAAACGAACACGATGTTCATTTCCTTAACAAACGAACACGAACATAAATCCGGTTCGATAAGTGTTGATGAAAAGTTCATGAACACATATATTTCTTAACAAATTTGTTCGCTTCGTTTGCATCCCTATTCATTGCAATCTCAATTATAAGAATGACTGACTTAGATTGAAGTCTATATGTCTAACGCGTGCAAGAGGAAGGAAGTTACACTAAAACAATTGAACACATATTTAAACTACTCCCATCGTATTGCACTTGCAAAGAGAGCTTCATAAGGTTTTCACACAACATGCACATTATAACACAGCACTAGATAGTCTATAATCAATCACCTTTATTTCTTGGGCCGGTTAGGCTTTTTGGGATAACCTAAATGCACGAGGTACCACAAAATTCCCTCGGCCGCTGAATCCGCTGCAGTTTTCTTGCTGAACTGAGGCTTGCCAATGCACTCAATGGCTAACGTTGACTCTGAGCCTTCTTTCATCTCAATACTGGCCTTGTAAGTAAACCTGCTACATGTATAAATATTAATATATACAATAATAATCTAAGGCTTATGTTGAACACTGTTAGGATCTATGCAGTTAATGAGGTAAAAAATCGGATATCGGTCAAGGATTGATATTTGAGATATTCGTTATCGCGGTGGGATATCGGTAATTTTAATATCATGTTGAATCTATATATATAGCAATTTAACACTAACAATTCAGTATACTCTCCTACCATTAACAAATTAACCTTTTGCAACTTGCACACAATTGTAGCAAGTCGGACCTGATTAAGACTTGAAACACTAACAATTAATAATTAAGACTTAAAACACTAATAGCAGCAATCAAAAGAAAGACGAATGGTAGAACTAAGAAGAAAGGTACTACTATCGGGGAATCAGTGATATATCAGTCAAATATTGGTCAATATCACCGATAATATTGATACCGATATATCACCGATATCGGTGATATATCGCGATATTAACTGCATAGGTTAGGATCTAAGTAGTAATGCGGTAAAATATCGGATATCGGTCAAGGACCGATATTTGAGAGATCTGTTATCGCGGTGGGATATCGGTAACTTCAATATCATGCTGAACTTATATATATAGCAATTTAACACTAGCAATGCAGTATACTCTCCAACCATTAACAAATTAACCTTTTGCAACTTGCAAAACACTAACAATTGTACCAAGAAGAACCTAAAGAAGACTTAAAACACTAACATTTAACACTAACAATTAATAATTAAAACTTAAAACACTAATAGCAGCAATAAGAAGAAAGACGAATGGTAGAACTAAGATGAAAGGTACTAGTATCCGGGAAATCGGTGATATATCGGTCAAATATTGGTCAATATCACCGATATTGTGACCGTTATTTTGCACAGGGGACGGATAACCGATATATCAATGATATATCACGATATTAACTGCATAGGTTAGGATCAATTGCAAATAGTTTTTATCATACTAAATGAACTTACGATCTCTGATTAGCGGGACCTTGTTGGTTGCAACAATCGAAAACAGGGCGATTCCAGTGGCTTTGAGCACATAGCTCGTATAAGCATGATCTCGCTGTTAATTTCACCGGACCTAATTTCAGGAACCAATTATACTGTCAAGGTTAGGGTTATGGAGGTTAAAGTCTAAAACAATGCAGCTATGAGGAAAACAAACGTAAAATTAGGTTAAGTGAGGTAGATGCATTACAGTCGTATACCTGGAGGAATAGAGGTGGAGGAAGAGGATGAAGTGATCGGTTGAGAATCGAGTGACGGCGGCGGAGTTCGGTTGTCGTCATCTCCACCGGCAGACGACGGCATCAGGGTCATGGTTTCCGGTAGATTCTAGAGAGTGGTACGTTTTTCTTTAAGGGGGTGTTTGGACTGTAAACGTTCAGCTAGAAGTTCGTTTCATGTTTTTAATAAATGAATGTACACGATAAAATTTCGTTTGTTAAGTTAAACGAAAACTTTCGATAATGTGTCATTTATGTTTATGTTCAGTCTTTATATCTTGTATTTTTGTTATTGTTTTTAGTTTTAAAAAACATGAAACCTAAGTTAGACCGTAGGGTATGGTGGGGCTAGGGTTTGGGACATGGGCTGACACGTGGTTTGGGTGCGTTCCGCTGGGCTAACCCACATTGAAGACGGTATGGTGGGGGCGGGGGTTTGGGGTGTGGCCAGCCCAAACCTCTATATTTTTTTAATAATAATGATTTAAAAATACAAAGATAATAAAAGAAATTACATTAAAAGGTTTGGATATTTATAGTGAAAAAAAAGTTCTTTTTTTTACACATAGCCCCCGGGCTGAATCCCCCGCCCAACAGGCCACGCCGAAACCCAAGCCCACCCGGGGTGGTGACTTGGCCGTTTGTACCCAATCCACGCTCCAACCCCCGCCCCATACCCCATGGTCTTATATTGTATGTCTCCCCCAACATTTCTAAATTGATCATTTTAATTTCAGTTTGTAATTCTAGATTGACCATTATAATTTCAGTTTGTATTAAAACTTAACAAACTTCTTAATTTTATGTTAACCGTTTTTCTGATAATTATATCAATTGGGTTAGGATAATTATGTCAAGTTTTTTTTTGTGTGTGGATTATTTGTAAGCTTTGTGGTGAAAAATGTAGATTTTATTCTAAAATGATTGTATGTTCATATTTGTTCATAAACGTTATTTGTGTTCATGAATATTTGTTTAAGTTCATTTGCGTTTGGTAAGTGTTCGTGAACAGTTCATGAACATGTTCATTTACTTAATGAACGAACAAGAACAAGAAATCCCGTTCAATAAGCGTTCGTGAACAGTTCATGAACAAGCTCCCGCTGAAGATTACTCGTTTTAAGCCGTTCGAGAATGATTTTTAATAAACTTAGATTAAAGTTTTACCACCCTTGATTTTCACACTATAAATACACTTCTAAATTTTTAACTTTTTGGACTTCTATTTCTAGTTTTCTACGATACTTAAAAAAATTATTCATATAGAGGGAGCAAAGAAAAAACTCACATCTTCAAAACGAAAAGACCATATAAGTTGAAGGTTTGAGCTTAGCCAAAATGAATCATTTGCAACAAACCTATGCAATATCCACTATACTACCTCCAACTTCCATGTGTGCCAAACATGTCAACCCAAATAGTATTGGGTCATTTCACTATACAACCAGAAGAACCAACCATTGATTGTTACACGTATCGTGACCCATAGCCCCACTACCAAACCTACTATACATTGAACCAACTTATGTAGTTCTCGAATCGGATGATGAGGTGGATGAAGAGGAAGAGTTTGAAGTAGAAGAATTTGAAAATATGTTTTTTTATTGAATCTAATTCATAAAAATATGTTAATAGTTGAAGTGCGTTTTAATATGGGTGCCCCATCCCTTTAGGGTTGAATTGGGCTAGAGTGGCTTCAAATAAAGTGACGCCATCTTATTGGTTGGGTGGGTTCTTGGTTTAAAAAAGCGCGCCTGAGGCGCGTCTAGGCGCAGGTCATGAACTTAGGTCCACACTTTAGCCACAACTTTATTCTTAAAACATGAAAGTAGTTTTAAACACAAAATGGAACCACTCAAGCACAAAGTACAATTTGCACACTAGATTTGACAATGGAATCATATCATAACATAAGCTTTCACCCTATCACTTCAAGAAGTTGATTAGTGATTACCACCAAGTCACATAATGAGTATGCTTTGTATGTACATAAAACAAAGAATGAAAACAACCCCCCATGTCCTCTCCTCTTTACACTAACTGTTAACTCATGTACCTCGTACCTTTTGTCCCAAAAATAATCATGATCCCTCTTCTTCATTCTCATCCACATTCTCATCACACCCCACATTCGAATTTTGTATCCGCTCACAAAAGTAAGCCCGTACAGACGTACAATCACACGTTAAAGCCATGTAACATGGCAATCCGCTATCGTAGCATCCTCAAAATGTTATGATAAACCATAACTTATGGACATCATCATACTCGGTATATCCCACCAATTGCAAAGCTAAGGTAGGGTCTGAGGAGGGTAAGATGTAGACAACCTTATCTCTACCCCGTAGGAATAGAGAGACTGCTTCCAGTAAGACCCCCGGCTCAATAGTAGTTTTGCATCAAGCCTTAGACATAAGGCACATAACACTCAGCAATATTTATTTATGGACCCGGAGGAATATTTAGGGATATAGAGGCTGCTTCCAGTGAGACCCCCGGCTCAATATAGTTTTGCATCAAACCATAACTTATGGACCCAGAGGAATATTTAGGGAATACGAATATGTAAAAAACACAAAAAAACCCGAGACGACCTAGTTTGAAATTTGAATATTGTTAAGTTCTTAATGACCCTCCAAGATCAACAGGCACCAGTGGGATGAACGAATGCAATACATCCGTGATCAATGGTCGGTAACTTGGTTCGGGCTGCACACACAGCACCGCTACAGCCGCAACCTACGTAAAAGTATATGGTTTTGTAAAAAATTGTTATTAAATCGAAAAATAGTTATAAAACAAATTATTGGACTAACTTGATATAAGTGCTTCAAGTCCATTGTATCTCTAATCACCGGGTCAACAATGTTTGGAAGTTTCGACCGGTCGGTTAACTGAGGTATTGCCTGTTTAACGTTTACGCACTGATTAGTTATTTAAAAACTTTTTCTTAATAATTATTAAGATGTAACCGAATTAAACGCTTACCCAAGTGACAATTGATTGATATAAAGATGGCGACATTTTCTCTACGGGTTTTCTACCTATTAAAAGCTCAAGAAGTACAACTCCAAACGCGTAGACATCACTCTTATCAGTAAGTTTACCTGTAACATCTAACAATCTTAAACTTCAAGAAAGAATTAAAAAAATGCAATCTTTAATTAATGGAAATAAACCCCGCTACCTTCGGATAGATATTCCGGAGCTACATAACCTGACGCACCCGAAAGCTTAACTTTGTTCTTGGCATGAAGCTCGGTGGTGGCAAGTGCAAAATTAGAAATCTGATACAAGTTTTATGCAATTAAGTAAAGCAAAGCATATCGGATTTTTGTTAAACTATAAAGGATCTTACTTTAGCGGTGAAATTAGAATCTAGCAAAATGTTCGATGATTTAAGATCTCTATGAATCACAGGGGGATTGCATCGTTCGTGAAGATACTCTAGTCCTCTGGCAAACAAATAAACATAATATAATATAATGTATATACACGTGACTAGGGCTGCAAACGAACCGAACGAACACGAACAAGACGTTTGTTAATTTTAGGTCACAAATGAAAACAAACGAACATAAACAAGGGTTCATGAACAAAAATAATAAATTGATACTTATTAACTAATTTATTTGTCATAAATTTGAAGTATTTAAATAAAATATAAATATTAAAAACACTAATGAACTATCGAACACAAACACAAACGAACGTAAACAAACCTGTTCCCGAACGTTCACGAATATAAATAAATAAACTGGGCCTCTGTTCATGTTCGTTCATTTAACTAGACGAACGAAATTTCTTGTTCAAACATCGTTCATTTATTAAACGAACGAACACAAACGAACTTCCCGCTAAACGGTTCACGAACTGTTCGCTGAATGTTTGGTTCGTTTGCAGCCCTACACATGACAGGATAGTTAAAAATATTAAAAAATCTAAGTAATATTATACCGTGCTATATCAAGTGCAACTTTCATCCTGCGATGCCAGGTTAACGCTCTTCCATGAGATGGCCCTAATCATATGGAATAACGTATGTTGATCACCGCATCTTGAACTCAGATTATTATTTTTAAGATAAAAAGTAAAATTTACCATGCAATTGGGATTCTAAAGAGCCTTGATGCATCATTTCATAGACCAAAAACCTGGTGTCATCGTGCACGCAATAACCCAAAAGATTGACGATATTTTGATGCTTGAGTTTACCTAACCAATCTACTTCATTCTGTAACAAACAAAAGAACCCATAATCTAATCAGTAAATGCTGCGATAACAGTTTTAACGGGTTAAAACTAAAGTAACCTCGAATACTTTTTGGGCATCATGTTCACCGCTCTGCAGTCGTTTTACAGCTGCAAAGAAATGATCATTGAACCGAGCTTTGTACACATTCCCACACGATTCCACACGGACGTTATTATCTTCATGAAAATTGTCAGTTGCGGTTATCAACCACTCGTAGTCGATGACCGTTACCGACCCTTTTCTACCCGCGATTCTCGAAGCGCTGAATTTATCCAAAATTGGACCTAATGACAACCCTTTTAAACAATCTTTGTTAACATCAACATAATATGTTCATAACTTATGTAAGTCAAAAAAGGTTTAAACTTTAAAGTTTAAACTATAAAGATACCTTGGCTTTTTGGGATTTTGTTTGTGTTCAGGGGTTTTAAATGTCTTTGTTTAAAGATCCAACAACATAATAAGAACAGCAAGATTCCAACAAGGAGAGATGAAGCAATAATAAGTGCAACAAGAATCTTTATGTTCAAATCCTCATGGTGAATCACTTTGATTTCTGTCACTTTAACAAAGAAACAAAGTAAATAATCACTTTTGATCAAAACTGAAGTAAAAATTCATGTGAAAAATCATCATAGTTTCAGTGAGGCATATCATCGAACAGGTGGAGTGCACTTAATACTCTGACATTATCATACATTAACATATGATCCATTTGACATTTTGTTACTTTTTATTGGTTGAAATAAGAGTGAGATGTATGTTACCTGGAGAGTGAGCTTTATTTTCTGTGGGTATTTGCGAAAATGGAGGTTTTTTCTCAGTGGGAAAAGCAGGATCATCAATGGAGGAAAGAGGAGGGTGTGTTCTGCTAGCAGTGATTGGAGCGAAAACAAGAGATAAACATGATAAAACTACCCAAATGGGAATCATCCTGTGCTTCAAATGAAGATTCATTCTCATAATTTGCTAACAAAAATCAAGAATATTTTGAGTTCTAAGCACTTTAAGGATGGAACAAAGAGTTTTGTGGAGACTAGAGAATGGAAGGTAAGCATTTAAGATATCCATGAGTTCTTTTTTCTTGTTGTAACGAAAATCTAAATACTCGTAGCGTCGCTATATTTGTGAAATTTACCGGATACTGTTGTTATTATTGTAGTCCATAAACTTAAATGTAACACAATGCATTTGGTTATTGACGCTAATTTACGTTAAAAGATTGAATAATATTTTGTGAAATTATGTGATCCGTTTTTCTTCTTTATTAATTGATAAATAGATGGTGCGGAGAAGCGTCCCATGCCACATCACTCTTATGTTGCCCCAAACACCATCTCGTGGGCGCTATGGAGGGGCACGCCAGACGGATCACGAGCGCTGTAGAGAAAGACTTCGTGGGGGCCACATGCATATCCAATCAAATCTCTTTATGTTTTTTAAAGCTCATCGCTTATGTGACGCATACATGACGTGATAAAGCCCTTGACAGCTTTATCCTATATCACATAGCCTTATCGACTAAAAACACATGAATTTATCCATTCTAGAAGTGATATTTAACTAAATTAACTACATCATTGTTTTTGATATCTGAATGGTTCAGTTTTGTAAACCTAAAAATCGAAATATCGATTGTAAATATGGTTTTAACTCATAAGCAAACCAAACTAACAAATGTTGCTATAGAATATAATTTTTTATACATGATTGCCATATATTAACATAGTTTAACTTATAAGCGTGAAGTATATATTTGATTTCATTTTGTATAAATCACAATTAAATAGTTTTATGTTATAACTATAAAAGCAAAAGAAACAAATTAATATTCATAGATTTTATTTTATTCGACTATGCTTTATGGGTGACGTCGCATTCCACCTCACCCGAATTTGACATCAAGCACCAATACACTATTGTTGAAGGGGGAGGCGTTACCCCTTCAACGAGCATAAAGAGATATAGAGGTGATGGAGAGAGAGAGAGAGTTGTTTTCTTAGTTAATCATGTTGCGTCACCGTCACGTCTCATCTTTTTTAGTTAACTCACTACACCTTTATTAAAGGGTAAATTAGTTAAAGACTCACTATCTATGTTAACTCTCAACACCTTTATAAAAAAGTAAATTAATTAAAAACTCGTTGTCTACTTTGTCTACGTAACAGAATATTATTATTTTTTTAACTAAGCCATAATGTATAGTCTTAATCCAAAAGGGCTAGGAAAGTCTGGTAGTTTTTTAATTGTATGTTAATGATAGGTGTACCCTTTCTCATGTTGGGTAGACATCTATGTAGATACTAGATAGCCATTTGACGGTATCTTGATTGGATCAATTATTCAGATAAACCAATAATAATTTCACTTTCAATTATTATGTACTTTTGTGAGCAATCTAAATTCAAATAATAACATCAATATAGGCAATCTTTACATTAATTATTAGACATATTACACGAAAATTATTATATTTATACATTATAGAGAAATGTAACGTTAAAAAATATTTTTTAACTACAAAACATAAGAAAATATATTATATATTTGGTAGCACCCTTTGAAGACCAGGTTATACCACTTTTTAACAAAATAAAACAAATACACATAGAAAGTCAATTTTCGGATAAAATCACATAAAAATAAAAAAGAATAGTAAAAAGTTTTGTTTCACTTTGAGTACATGTGATGTAAATAAAGTAAATAAGTGAAATATTCACATATTTCATAGTTATATAGGTAATAACTCATCTGAAATGTACACTTAGTATAAATATATTGAAAACAATCAGTTTTGTTATTATTATATTTACTTTTGAGTGAGATTAGAATCAATGATTCCACTATTATTATTTTAATTACCATAATTAATCAAGTAGTTATTATATTATTATATTGAAAGAAGATGATCATATAATACGGAAAAGGTTGAAATAAAAGAGGATGAGGAAAGCACCAAAAACAAAAGAGGAGATCCTTCGTTTTCTGAAGAAGTGAGACATTATTTATCTCCTCCATAATTATGCATAATTGCACTACCACTATCAACATAAAAAAATACAAAAATTGTATTATACAATATTAAAAAAAAGTTGATAAACCTCTTAACCTAGTGACACTAGTTGTTTATCTTCATCAAAATGGTATGGATTTGAGTCTAACAAAGTAGGTAGTAAGTGGATTTTAAAGGGGCCGGGTGTTCATTGTTAAGACAGGACGGTGTGGGAGGCATGAAGAGGGCGTGGAGGCCGCAACCGTGCTGGCACACCACCCCATAGCCCGGCGTGGAGGGGTGGCGTCGAATACTTCATCGGCGTGGAGCGCATGAGAGTCTTGACGCGGCAGGTTGTCATTGGTCCAATACAATTTGGTTTTAACTTTTTTAATTTGTTTTATATTTTAAACCTAAACTAAATTAAAAAGTGTATGCCACGTATCACTCCGCGTCGCCATTCCACGCCTCATCACACATCACACTTTTTGAAGTTGAATGGGAAATCTGACACTGCTGACATGGTTTTACGTGACGCTTATACCAGTCATAATGTTCTCCACACCAAATAGTATAAAAAGATGCAAACTTATTTATTGATGAATATCCTTTATCTTTCAAAAAAACCTTTATCATTTCCAAAAATAAAATAAAATAAAATAATAATACCAACAACACGTAATATTTGATTTTCGATATTATCCAACTTTACAAGGAAAAATGATTATTGTTGTAAAAGTAAAAAAGTGAATTGACCAAAGAGCCCAAAGCACTGAACACTGAACCCAAGCATGCGTACTTGGGTTGCAGGAAGTTGTTCAACTTTTGTTACTTTTGTTTTACTTTTTTTAAGGGTAGTAATAATCTTATACCTCAAAATCTTAATTTCATACTCTCTATACGGATTGTATAATGTTACATGGTCTGGAATAATTTGACATGACAAAAATTGGTTCGTATAATATTATACGGCTCGTATAATGTTATACGGCCCGTATACAGTAGAGAAAATATTAGGCCGTATAACATTTTATACGGGTCGTATAACATTCTATACGGGTCATATAATGTTATACGCCCCGTATACATAGACAAAAAAACATTCTCTGATATTTTTTTGTGTGCAACAATCAGTTGTACGAAGGTCGCATAGATATAGGGGTGTGAAAATAATATTTTTAAGGTGTGGGAATATTGTGAACCTTATAGCCTTTTTTTAATAGTTACTTTGTTTTACTTTTTTTTTTATTTTAATAATAAAATGAAGGCAAGAGGGGAAAGCAGTTTAGCTTTCGTTTTTCTGGTTGAAAATTGTTTTCATTTTGTCGTGTGTTTCGTGTGTTGTCCCTTTTGTTTGTAGCAAACAGCATTTGACATTTTGTCCCTACATATTTTATATTTATCCATTCAAATTCTTGGTTCTTGTTTTATCATCAACTTTGTCATTTACTTCTTAGCTAAATTGATGCTATGGCACCTTTACTATATTTGCTTCTTAATTACTTAACTAAATTGATGATATAGCATCTTTACTATATTTACTTCTTAACTAAATTGATGATATAGCATCTTTACTATTTAGCTCTTAATTAAATTCTAGGAGTTGCGTAGATTGGATCTAGTGTTCTCTGAGTCTAAGACAAAGTTGCAACATATAGAAAACCCGTTAGAAGGGACTTATAAGGCCATGCGTAGTGGAGAGGTGAAAGAGCGCTATAAAGCCTCATAAAGCCCAGAACACCGCCCCCTGGGCGTTATGGGGTTATGGGTTGGGCATGATGGTGATGACGGAATTATTATCTTAGTTTCTCTCTCACACATATATATGCATACATATATATCTATAATTGAGGGGGGGGGGGGTTATGAAGGATTATGTTTGAGTAAAGGGGGTTATGACTATAGATAGTCCAAGGTCGTAATTCGTAAATAAGTATTCACTATACACACACACACATAGGGTTAGGTTCATTTGTGAACAACCCTCTTGATTATGAACACTAGTGCCTAGCCCTTGATTATCAATGCATAAGTGTAAATCAATGGCTATGATTTGATGATGTATTTTACGATTTGATGATGTAAATCAATGGCCAATATTTGTTCACTTAGTTCACAAATAAACTAGTATTCAATCTAGAAGCCCACCCTATATACATACATGTAATTATGCATATCAAGGACCCTTATACAAGAGAGACTGTGAGTTGGATTAGACCCGACAGACCGGGTCTCATTTGGAGTCGTTTCTCATCCGAACCTAACCTTGAAACATGAGCCAAGTTTGAATATAAGTCACCAAAAGTCATTAGATTTTATTTCATTTTAGTAACTGGATAATAATCCAAACTATGACTCATATGCCAATAATTCTCATACAAACAATTTGACTAATATCACTCCTAACTTCCACTTTTCTTACTATAGACAATCTCACTATAACAGAAAAGTAACTACGGTTGTCCCTAAACATAATATATGTTGTTTCACAACAATCTACATCACAAAAGATTATTATAAAAATCAATCAATTATTTATTAAGGGCATACAAAGTTACTCTTTTATAGCGAGAATAATAATGGCAACGTAACTCAAAGTTACAAGCCTCAGCAGTCACATTGTAATATGGAATATTATCGACCAACGGGGATTGTTAAAATTAAATTGCATTTCATTTATTAATTTTTTTTTAATTTCATGAATAGAATAAATTTGAATACAAAACAGTTAAATAAACACACTCAATTTCTATTCCCTGTGAGAAATAAGTAAACTGATTACAATCCTTGATCACAGATGTCGATATGTCCGAGTGGTTAAGGAGACAGACTTGAAATCTGTTGGGCTTCGCCCGCGCAGGTTCGAACCCTGCTGTCGACGTTTATTAAATTTTTATCATCTTTTTTGCCGTTAAAAAAAGATTGGGCCCAAAAATTTGTGGGCCTATGCTGGGCCCACAAGAATTACAAGAAGGATGTTTCAAGACAAGAGGTGTTAAGTTTTGTTGGGTTGGTAGGTTTCAGGTTTAAGATATCGTTATTCAAGTCTAAAACGTTAACCTTACCTGAACACGTTTAAAATTGCGTAACCCGAACACTGATCACTTAACCCGTTTATCTATACATCTAAACGATTTATATCGAAAGCAAAAACCACAAAACAAATAACGCCACCAATGTTGTTCAGACGGTATCAATCAGTACGACAAAGATGCAAAAATAGGTTGGATTTAGAGAGCTTAGGGTGGAGCCAGGGCGGATATACCTTAGAAGTTAGAACAAGGGGTAGCTTGATGCTCCGGCGGTAGTTTAACTTTTTGAAAATTTGACGTTTTTTTCGATTTTTGTTGCCCTATAGAAATTTTCTTTTTTGAAACGTTGCACTTATAATTATATTCTAGATCCGCCACTAATTGGAGGGGCACTCTCCTAGCAACTCACAAGTACATAAACCACATCCAATAGGATTGTGACACCTCATTTAACTCATATACGAGAGGACACTCTCTTAGCTCAACTCACGACCCTAACACAACCCAATTCAACCTGCTACCCTATCTTCTTCCGGGTTGTGAAACTCGCGGAAGCTACTCGATCAAACTACCCAGGTTGATTGCGGCGGTGTATCGCCCTACCCGCACCAACTCGCATCAACCCAACACCTTCCGAGTCATATTATACCCCATTCCACCCTTAAAGTAGTTAATTTTTTTTAAGGCTATTTGACCTTGAGGATTGATGATAAAGTGTAAAAGAATGATTCGACCAACACTTGGGTGAAAATGGTGGCACTTAAAACAAGGGCAACCCATCTCAAGTCTCCTCTATTAAATTCAATCCAATCTACCCAACTACTCTTTGATTTAACCATGCATTTATGCCCATATTGGCTTCTTTTCCAAAGCAATTTGGCAGTCAAGATAAGCATACCATTTCACTAAAAAAGACTTTTAATTAGTAGTTTAACTTAGAGTTACAATATATATATATATATATATATATATATATATATACTCTTGCTTGTATTCATGCTCCAAAACACCTAATCATAGATAATGTTGTTGCACCAACACATTCTAGTGTCCATATGCCTTGCATTGCTCTTTGTTACATCTTCTATTTCGGAACCCGTCTCCACCCACCTGCTCAACCCCCACCGCCAGTTTGATGCTGACAAAAGAACCCTAACCCGGATTCCGCCTAGGAATTGGGGTAGGGTAGGTAGCCGTGGCGGTGGACGAAGGGCGGGTGGTAGACCAAGACCTGTTAGTGGATTACAAAACTGTGATCCACTATACCAGTATCTATTCGGAAGATGTGGCCGATGGCCTTTTCCTCGTACTTCTCCGAATAATCCTTTTATGTATAGGCTGCCCCCTCGCGTGCGACCACGTCGTCCGCCACCTATACCTCCGCCACTTGTCCCATCCCCACCTCCACCCGCACTACCCCCACCACTCCCACCACCTCCTTTGGTACCCTCCCCTCCTCCGCCATCACGTCCGCCACCACCGCCACTTGTACCGTCACCTCCACCACCCGTCCCATCACCGCCACTTGTTACGTTATCTCCACCACCAGCCTATATCCTTCCTCCCATAGTACCTGAGCTACCCGACGATCCCTTTCAAGCCCCACCATTCGTTCCGAATCCAATATCGTTTTCCTCACCCGCTTTCGATACAAACCCTCCACCACTTGTGCCTATATTTCCTCCACCGAAGGTCGATCCTGGACCGATTCCACAACTTCCACCACTAACTGACCCTGGACAGCAGTTTCCGCTAGATTTCGATAACCCCGGACAACAATTTCCACCGTTCGAATCGACGACACCCTTTCCGGATATCATAATGCCACCACCAGTAGATGAGGACCCTATACCATAAGTGCAGCCTTTGTTTGCAACACAACATATGATTAAGAGTGTATAATGTATTACTTTTAGTGTGTATGTGTTATATATTGTCTGTAACCTTTTACCATATGTTAACAAACATCTAATATAAATATGGTGCAAGTGATTTTCATGACTTTTTGAATTTTAATGAAAACATTTAGGGCTGCAAACGAATCAAACGTTCGGCGAATCGTTTGTGAACCGTTTGGGGAAAGCTTGTTTGTGTTCGTTCGTTTATTAAACAAACGAACACGAACAAGAAATTTCGTTCGTTTAGTTAAATGAACAAACATGAACAGAGGTCGCGTTCGTTCGTTTATGTTCGTGAACGCTCGGTAATGTGTTCATTTGTGTTCGATAGTTCATTAGTCTTTTTAGTTTGTACATTTATTTAAATACTTCAAAATTCCGACAAATTAAATATCTAATAAGTGTCAGTGTATTATATATTCTGTTCATGAACGATTGTTTGTGTTCGTTTGTTTCCATTTGTGTTCATAAACATTAGTTTGTGCGCATCTGTGTTCGTTTCGTTTTTGTTCGTTGCCTAACATTAACAAACAAACACAAACGAACACGAACATAAAATCTCGTTCGATAAGTGTTCGTGAACGGTTCACGAACACATATATTTTTTAAAACCTTGTTTGTGTTCGTTCGGTTCATTTGCAGCCCTAAAAACAGTTAAGCATTTGACTAAGGTTTACTATAAACAACAACCTCTCATACATATTGTAGATTAGTTGAAATATATAATCATTTTTAGTCTTGTTGGTGACTAAATATTTTAATGAAACTGATAAAAAATATTGATTTGATTTGCTCAAATTCAATTTTATTTTTATGTGTTCTTGTATTTTGTTTATTGTTGATTTTTTTGTATGAGTTTGAAATGGGCTACGAAATTGAGGAGATGGGCTAAGAGCTACAGCTGGGCTATTACTGAGAAGTGTAATTGGGCTCTTGCTTTGTTGCTGAAGAATGGGTTTAATGTGTTCATGGGCTGGTTTTTTGTTGTAAACATAGGATTTTTTTTCTCCAGTAACTTGTAATATTCAACTTTTTCAAAAAATCTAAATACACTAGTTTGTTTAGTTTAAATCTTGTTAAAACCGAGTTATTTCGAAAATATGATATTTTTTATATTAAAAATATTTTTTTAGTACTAACTTGGTTTTTAACAATTATTATATAAGAATGTCAACATTTTTGTTTTAGATTTTTTGAAAAAAAAAAATATTACAATATTAGAGAAAAACAAAGAAATTAGGCCCAACAGGGTGCATGAAGGACGGGAAATCGGCAAACGGTTTGCCGATAGGCAACACCACCGCCACCCAAATTGCCGAGCCGAAAGTGAATAAAATCGGCGAATGTTTGCCGAGGTGAAATGGATCAATGGGCATTGAATTTTTGACCGTTTGGAGTGTTTTTAACGGTAATATTACCGTTTGAAATTAAATTTTTTTATAAACCTTTATAAACCACACACATTTTAAAAAAATTCACACCAACCCACATCCTCATTACTCCAAATCTATTCTATTTTTAATTTAGTGTAATGTTTTTATTATTTTTAATTTAATGTAAGTTTAAAAAAAATTGGCTTGCCTAAACTCAATTAGGCATGCATCCCTTGTGATTTTTGGGTAATAGGCAAAAATTTTAGGCAAATTACATGGCATAATTCAATTGGGTAGGGAAAAACTTTGCCTAAAAGGGTTAGGCATGCACTCCTCTCACCCTTAGAGATCTGCTTATGCAAGTACTGATGTGGTCTGACACATTTGAGATCTACTATTTCTACGAGAAGATCACCTGAAAACCAACACACTCAAAACTCACCTAAAAAGCATGTGTGAAATTCTAAACCACCTAATCATTAAAAAAAAGTTCCTAAAAAGCCTAAATTATAACAAATAATACTAGATTTTGTAAGAATATCTAAGGGAATATGAAGATTGGATCCTCTTAAGTAGGTAAGACTAACAAGCTAACATAATATCTTCAATAATCAATGATGGTCCGGGAGATAGATCACCTAGAAGCTCAAACTCGTGTTAATCTAGTCTGCTATTTGATGGATTTAGAAAGCCTGGAACTCGTCACCCTTTAGAAAATAAACCCGTTCATCTTACAAAAATACTACTATTCCGTTCAGTTTAATATAAAAAGATAGATCGAACCACCCCCTCCAAAAAAGAAAACACAATTGAGTTGATTATGATCAACAAGATTTAGAGTTACTCCCTTTTTTTTTCAAAATTTAAATCATAAAAGGGGGAAATCGAATATTATTTTAATAATAATAATAATAAATATTATGACGGAAAACGATATCGCAACCCCGCGCCTAACGGAATCATGACATCACACCGGGTAAACTGACGTCATCAAACACATAATTTCAATATCCTGTAACAGAATTCCAAATCCCCCACTTCCACTGTGTGTTTTTGTGTGTGTAAATCTCCCAATTTTGCTTCCATAATCACTCGATCTTCACAATTCAATCAAAATTTCCTTTAATTCACCATCAATAACCGGATCAGATCATGGATCGCAACTACGACGAACTTCCGGAGGAAATTTGGGAGCTAATTTTGCACCGATTGAGCAATGATCATCATATTCATCATCAACAATTCGAATCACTTTCATCGGTAAGCAAACGGTTATTATCGTTAACCGACCGGTTACGCCGCCGCTTCACCGTCGTAGATCAGACGTACATCATTCACGGTACGATTTCTCGATTCATTTACCGATTTAAAAACCTAAAAACTCTAGATCTTAGTAAATTGAAGAACTGTTACGTAGAAACTGCTATTAGAGAGATTGCTCGTTCGTCTGTTGCGTTGAATTTAGAATCTGTTGATGTTTCGAATCATAATTCGGTTCCGATTGAAGGATTGAAGGAGTTAGGGTTTAGTAATAGGAGAATTAAGGTGTTGAGATGTGCGAATGTTGATAAGTTACGTGATGTTGATTTGATAGATATAGCGAGATGTTTTCCAGATCTGGAGGAGTTAGATGTTAGTTATCCGCGTAATAAGTTTGAAATCGATGCTTTGCGTAGGTATAGTATTAGTGAGATTATGATAACTGATGCTGGAATTGAAGGTTTGTGCTGTGGTTTGAGGAATCTGCTTAAGATTAATATCTCGATGAATCCGCTGCTTACGGATAGGTCACTTGTTAATCTGTCGTCGAAGTGTTTGCGTCTGCAAGAGATAATAATGTTGAAATGCATTATGATTACAATGAAAGGTGTCCGGTTTATGCTGCATAATAGTCCTAATTTAAGATCGGTTTCCATGTGTCTCATTTCGAATATTCATGGAACTGATTCGCTTTTCGTTGATGTTACGTCGGGTAGATGTTTGTCTGAGCTTCATTTTAGCGATTCTGATATTTCCGATGAGTTCCTGGATTCAATTGTGAAAGCACGTGTCCCGTTGAAGAGTGTGTGTTTTTCTGATAGCGGTAGTTACTCCATTGATGGACTTTTAAGGTTCCTGCACGCGTATCAGTCGCTTAAGTTTTTAGATCTTACTAAAAGCTACCAGTTATGTGACAGTTCCATTGTAGATTTATCTCGCTGTCTTCGTGATCTCATTTCAATAAAGCTCAATTCCTGTCATAAGCTAACATTCACATCGTTGTTTGCTCTCATCATCACCTGTCCGTTTCTTGAACATGTTGAAATGGAACATGCAAGCCTCGGTAAGGAAGAAGATTTAAATACGTTTATCAACGTTTTGAACGACGTGCACACAAAATCATCAAGTATGAAGTCCTTGAACCTGGGATGGAATTCACATCTAACTGATGAATGCCTCTTAAAGATAACCTCGATTTGCCCCAACTTAAAGCAGCTCGATGTGAGCTCGTGTTCAGGTATTACACGGTCCGTAGGTGAGGTTTTGAAAAGTTGTCCCGAGATTGAGCATTTGAGCATACAAGATTGTGGCGGGGTTAAGAATATAGGATTAAATATGTTACCTTTGAGGTTAAAGAAGCTGAATATGGCTAGATCAGGTGTTAATGACGAAGGGTTAGTTGGAATCGCGGTTAGATGCAACGAGCTTGTGAAGATAGATCTTGAAGGGTGTCAACACGTGACCACAAGTGCGGTTAGGTTTATGGTTAAGAACTGTGAGAAGTTGATGGAGGTTAATCTGATGGGGTGCCCTAATTTACATGTTTATATTGTTGATTGGATGGTTCATACAAGGCCGTCGTTGAGGAAACTGGTACCACCGTCTTATGCGGTTACTTCAGAAAGCCAACGACAGCTTATTTTGAGACACGGATGCCAAGTTTGTGATAAGTAGTTGTGCGTATAATCGAGTTGATGTGTATGATGTTTATAGCTATATCAAAATTCAAATGTATGTAATCCCTTTGCATATTGTCTTGTAATAATGTAATTAGATCAACTTAAATAACACTTTTATGTTAAAAAAATTGTTGTAAAAATAAATTTATAAAACAGAAATCAAGTTTCAATATGTTTTAGTGTTATGAAATTTTTAACTACTGTATAAATTTAACTAGTGCTAACTTATAACCGATAAAACAAACCTGGTGTAATGAACCAATCGATTTCAAAATATTTAGTAAACAAAAATCAGTTACAGGTTGCGTTTTGATACATAACAGAACCAGTACAAACTAGACTCACCTCTATAAAATAAAACATAAGAAATTCCTAAACAGCCGAGCAAGCGGTCAGTCCGAGAAGACAAATAGACTCGCATCAAACATGCTTGGATTGAATTCAGTACGAGTCGAATCATTCATCATTTAATCCACATGCAAGATTTTTCAACCCGTTTTTATTCGACCCGGTTTGAAACAAAACACAAATAAAAAATAAAGTGTATTCTAAGCTTTGTAATCCGCTCTGTCCCGAAGACCAAGTTCTGAAAGACAAAAGCAATAAGAATCCCAATCGGTTCTTCTGAGGTACTTCAACAGCTTCTTCCTTCTCTGTACCATTGCTTGTAGACCCTTTCGAGAGTGCTTATCCTGCACCATTTTCCATCCATTTCAGCTCTAATTTTTTTCATCGCTTAAGTCTCTAAACTTATAAAAACTCGTAAAAACACGTTTAACTTTTACTTGAAAGATTAAATCATTTAAAAGTAAAGTCTAGGAGCATATGTGTAAATCAGCTCTATAATTGAGAAATTTACTAGAACATGATGCGACAGGCAGGAGTTATGTAATGTGTTATGTCGGTTACCTTTTTGTGTAGAACCGTAGCGAGATGCTTGATCTTCGTTGTGAGTTGTGCCACTGAGAACAGTAAAAAGAATAAACCAATTAAAACTAATACAGACATTAGCAATAACATAACAAAATCGGTTTGAAAACTCGCTTCTGGGAATAGGTGAAAACCTACCAACAAAATAGATCTAAAACACAATATAACGAAAATACACTTTCCAACTAAAAGATGATGCTAGCTTTTAGTATATCACATGTAACGGATGCTTTATTGTTTTCAAGCTTTTAGTATACACCCCTAAAATATTACTATACTAATTAATATAACATGTTTTTAATTAGTGCCATGTCATCAAATCTGGATGCATTTTGGTGCCATGTCATTGCCCAAAAAGTCATCAAATACATTAATGGCAACTTCTGAAAGTTTGTTTTAGATAAGCAGTTACTCAGAGCAATTGCTTGAACTTCCACGAAGAACACCAGAAGATTTAGAATGTTCAACAAAACTCTTGTGATTTCAAGTTACTAAAATGACTCGTTTACCATTTTACCCCATGCGATTTGGCATATTATAAACTAGTTCTCTTTTTTGTAGGCAGCGGGAAATGAACCATAGAAATCTGGAAGGTATTCTGAAGCGGTTGAAAATTACACTTCTCGCTAATTGAAACAACAATTGCGTATCTTTGCATATACTATGACCATCGAAAAAAAAGTTCAACTTTTGACTTGGCACGTAAAGGTTGCTACGTGAGCGGGATGCAAAGGTTTGATGTTCGGGCCAAAATGAGTTTGGGTCAAAACGTGTAATTGTTTTTGTTAGGGCTACAATGAACACTATAAAGTAGAAAAAATAAGGGCTGCCAAGGAATTTAACCTCAGAATTATGAGAAACCAAACGCCAAATATCCTAACGGCCTAACCTCGTTTTGCAGTTAATCTTCAATTTGGTTGGTGGTAAACTTGTTATAGGATTTCTAAGGCCGATAATGCTAAAGATATCTAGTTAAGGTCTTTTTTCTAAACTTCTTAATACTATTAGTTGCATAATCAACACTAAAAGGATAGATTAAATCAGTGCAGAAAGCACGAAACACAAACATAACGCGAAAATTATGCAGAAAAAATGAAAATTTTCTGTCACATACCTTGAACACGAGCCGATCCACAGTCTGATTCAGAAATCTTGAAGTTGTCCCTTACCTTTTTAAGTTCAAGCTTTTGTTTCTCTGCAGATGACATATGATCTGGATGGAAATACTGTCCAGAAAAATACCAAAGTTCAAAACGCTTAAGATATTAACTAAATCGTTATAGGGAAACGACCATTGCCGAAAACGTAGCACTTGCCTTTTCGACTAAGAACTCCTTTGGTGGATCTGACAAATATTTAGCATTTTCCCCCATATCCAACACACTAATTTTCTGAACTGCCAATGATTGTAAAACTTTACATGATACAGCAAAAAGTAATAAAACCAACATACCTGAGTAAGCTATAAAGTATAAACATACCTGGTTTCTTCTTTTCTTTGTCGCTAGTGTGCAACTTTATAAGGCTTTCCCTTAACGGCCCAAATTTCCCAGCCGATATCTCCTTTTCCCCCATTTCCCGAACCTTTTGTAGCCTCTCATTCAACTCCTCCAAAGAAAACATAACCTTCTTATTCGCCGGCCTCAATCTCCTCAACTTCTCCCCCATATCCCCATACCTATACAACATAGCGAACTCTGTTTTCGCCTCATTCAACACATTACCTTTCCCACTCGAATCCGAAGGCATTTCGTTCAAACTCTTTGGTCTCAGTTTCAAATTCAGTCCAATGTCATCAAGCGGCAACCTCCGAGTACCAACTCCCTGCTGCGACTGCGACTGCAACTGCGACCGTGCCGAATTCGTTCCGATACTCTTCAAACTCATCCGAATCGCCTGCAGAGTCTTATCGGATTGCCCTTTCACACCGCTTTCCAATCCAGATCCTGATCCTGTATCCGCTTTCAGCGTCGCATTCCGCTGGTAAAGCTCCTGAAACGAAACAACCGGCCTAGGCGGAGACTGCGGCGGTTGATCCGGCGATTCACGACGAAACTTCGATAAGTTCCTACGAATGTCTTCAAGAGAAGCCACCTTCTGATTCGAATCCTCACGAGTGCTAGGGTTAGGGTTAGCGTTAGAGTTGTTGTAAACCGACGGCTTACGAGTGGTTTTCAGACTGTTTCTCACATCACTGAACGAATATCGCCGTTTTGAAGGTGAATTTCGATTCTGATTGTTATCATCGTTAGACGAATAAAATCGAACAGATGACGTCACGTTTTGTACGAATCTACGGTGTCTATGAGGACGAAAATGAAGAAAAATCGCCGTTGCCGCCATTAGAGACGCTAATTGAAGCTTTTTAACGGTTCAGAAACCCTAACTGAAGGCTCGATTCGTTCTGATATATAAATAACAATGAAATATCACTAGCTGAATAAGTTTAACCTAGATCTACATGATCGTATTGATAACGAGCAGTTTGTTATAAGTTTGTTTGAAATTTAGTTCTGATGATAATAGATTTTTTGAAGAATTGAAGAGAAAGGTTACCTGAGGGCTTGAAACGAGTGGCCGGTGAGGAATGCCATTGTTCCGATGACGGAGTGGTGGCGGATTGACGGTGGCGAATTAGTGAAGGGCAGAACTGTACGATTAGGTATTTTGAGAGTATTTGGGCTTAGTCCCGAACCTATGCTAAACAATCGGGTTGGGTCGGGGCCCAAACTGGTTTTCTTGGGATCTGGCCGGGTTGGGTTGTTGACAAATTTATAACTAAACACTTAGCTTCAATTTTGTTTTCACAATCAAAATCAAACCAAATATCTCGAATTCAAAACAAATGGTGAACGAATTACCTACTATACAACATTGACCACATGATAACGACTGGTTTCTTCTTCGATTGCTCGTGATCGTGCATCTTCTTAAGGCTCTCCCTTAACCGCTGCAAATTCTCATTTTCCTCCATTCCCTAAACCTTTTGTCGCCTCTCGTTCATAATGCGAGGATTTACAGTTGTTGTACCACGGCCTACAGCATGTTGAGGCGATGGCATTGTGGTTTTTAAATTGTTTCCTGCATCACTGAAAGAATATTGCAATTTTGAAGGTGAGATTTGATTTGATTTGATTCTGGCGTTGTGGGTCTCCAACGATTATTTCTTAGATTTGATGGTATTTTTAACATCTTTTGGTATGTAACTAGTATATTAGAATATTAGATGTTCCTAAACTTATAGAAATATTTGATTTGGGTCTCTAATGATGATTTCTCAGATTTGATGGTTTGATTTGGGTCTAAAACAGAGGTATCCGGGCCTACAGCTTTTTGTATTAAACATCTAGAATAGATAGGCCAGTAAATGAACCTGAATCATGAATTACAACAAGGTATGCATATCATTTGAAATGTTGAGTTCATAAGATCAACTTAAGTTGTTTTTTATATTGAACATTAATAATAAGTGAATTTATCTTTTGTTTGTACCTCAAACTCCATTATTTTTTGAATAATCTCTATATAATAAACTATTATTCAAACAAAATTGAACCGAAAATTTAGTGTCTTAACATATAAACATTGATTATGTTTTTACAAGTTATATCAATTTTTTGCATGTAACTTAATCATATAAAAACTCACCTTATGGATAAAGAGTTAGTGTGGCAATGCAGGAGGAGCGCATTGGCCCGACCTCTCTGGTGCCACAACAACAAAATACACTCCAATGTGATTACGATGTTGAAGGTTCTAGTCTGATGGTGAATAATGATATAAATTTAGAGATATGTTCTAGCAGAAAGAAATGTCGTCGCTACAGGTTAACTTTTTTATTTTCTTTTTATATTGTATGTACGTACGTATGCATTTGTGTACCTATGTGTGTATGTGTATATGCATGTGTGTGTATTATGTTTAAATGTGTACATGTATATTTGTGTGCGCATGTGTACGCATGTGTGTATATGTATGTGTATTTGTTAGTATACGTGTATACCTATATGTATATTTGTGTACGTATGTGTGTACCTGTGTGTGTATATATATGGGGACTTTTAGTGTATGTGTATATGTAGGGATGAGCTCGGTACTGGTATTGGTACCGAAAAACACCAAATATAGGTACCGGAACGGAAAATGTACGGTATGATATGGAATGGAAAATATCGGTACCAAAAAACGCCAAAAAGTGAGTACCTCAGTATCGAAAAAAATTGGTACGGGAAATTCGGTACCAGTGCCAAATACCAAATGCTCATCCTTATACATTATAATATAGTATACATAAATTAAGTCACTTTGCAATACACAATTTAATTAATCTAGGAAAAAAATACAAACTACGTAGCAAATGTGTAGCAACACTAACTGACTATTTACATTTTGCAACACATGTATTTAATTGACTTTTGCGTAGCAAATATGTCGCAAATTAGTAAAAACTAATTCATTTTGTGACGCATTTGCTATGCTTGCAGTATTTTTCTTGTTTAATAAATTTTTACGTAGCAAATGCGTCGCAAATTCTGAAAAAATAAACTATTTTATGACGCATTTGCGACATATCCTGTAATTTTCATGTTCAGTAAAAGTGTGCGTAGCAAATGCGTAAAAAAGTAAAAATAATTTATAGTTAATACATAATTTTAAATTGTTATCATATTTATACGTTAATGGAAATTAAGAAAATTGAACTTTGCTATGCTTTTGCGACAAAATTGTGTAGGGGAAATTAGGGTTTCTTGTTGTATCACCGCAAAACTCGAAAAAAAAAGTGTAGCAAAACCCTTGGTTATCTAGTAGTGGTATATGTATGCATATATTTGTATGTCAAAGTTATTAAAGGCGCCAGGCGCATACATGAGTGTAGTTATGTATGTGTATGTGTATGTTGGTGTAAGTGTATTTGTGTGTTAGGGGCTGTTTGGTAACTTTACAAATGGTTAAGTGCTAAACAAGTAAGATGTCTGAACCATCAAGTGCTAAACTAGTAAGAGGTCTGAACCATTAAAAGCTAGTATAATGTTTAACCGTTTAGAGGCAAATGTTAGACCAATTCAGATTAGAGGTCTTAACCATTCAGAGTCAGTATAATGCTTAACCATTCAGAGGCAAATGTCTGAATCATTAAGACATCTGCTCGCGAAACAAACGCTCTGAACCATTAAGTGCTAAACAGTAAGAGGTCTGAACCATTAAGAGCTAAACATACAGCCCTTTAATGTATGTGTATGTATGCGAGCTTGTATATATGTATGTATACATGTTAGTGTAACACCTGTAATCTCCCATTTAAATTCGTTAACAATTTGTAACAAATGTTAGAACTTACAAACAAACCCTAAAACTTAGATCAAGGAAAGAAAAAATTGGAATCATATGAGTTCAAATGTCAATTTTTTAATTACAGATGCATTTAGATCTCAAGCAAATACTAACTTGATCAAAACTTAATTCATTATAAACAAAAAAATTACTAAACTTAGCTTTAATTTCGTTTTCACAATCAAAATTGTTTGCGTTTGAATTCATTCTATTTCCTCTCTCACCTTCATCACCACCACCCACCACAACCACCACCTACTGCCCTCGCCCGCCACCCTCCGTCGCCGCCAACCACCGATGCCCCCGCCACCACCACGGCCTGTCGACGCCACCAACGCCACCCACCATCACCGACCATCGCCACCGCCGCCACCCACCACCATGACAATCCATCGCCGCCACTCCCAGCTCGCCACCCGCCACCCACTACGACCACTGCCCCCACCCACTACCGCCACCCACCGTCAATTTTATTCATTTGTTTTTTCCAATCCTACCAAACAACACAAATTAGTGATTTATTTCATTCTCACATGGTAACCAAACAAGACCACGAAATGGTAATGTTTCATTTTATTCCTTTGTCAATTCCATTATCTCGTTTATTCTATTCATTTCACTCGTCCATTTTATTACACATAATTTAAAGGGACTTAGGAGCTGTTTGTTTACCTCTTAATGAGGCTCTTAATGGTTCAGACCTAGACTTCTTACTGGTTCAGCACTTAAGGGTTTAAGCTGTTTATTTCACGAGCATATGTCTGAATGATTTAGACATTTGCCTTTAAATGGTTAAGTATTATAATAAGTCTGAATGGTTAAGACCTCTAATCTGAATCAGCTAGACATTTACCTCTGAATGGTTAAACATTATACTGGCTCTGAATGGTTTAGACCTCTTACTGATTCAGCACTTAGTGGTTCAGACCTTTTACTGGTTTAGCACTTAATTATTCAGAAGTTATCAAACAGCCTCTTACATATCAAGTATGTGGTTCAAGTAATCGATCATATTATTACGCAATTACTAGTATTTATTAACACTTTACACTAGCTACAAGAATAAATTTGAGGATATGATTGCACGTCCATACCCCACTCCTACTTGTAAGACCTAGGATCTTAGTCCATACGAACAATCTTTCGTGATTTTCTTTTACTTGAATAGTTGAGATATCCTAGTTTCATATTCTGTCGAGTAACATGACAAAATTTATTCAAATTAAAATCGCTTGTTTTTACTCTAGTCGAAATGAACCGGTCAGAATTTATTAATTAACCAACCAACATATACACTTTTTAATGTCATTTAGAAATTGTATAAGTAACTAATTTGTAAATACCAAAGGATTTGTAGCCCACTTGTAATAGCGAGTGTAGTAAAGTGTCACCCCACAAAGTATAGTGGACAGTGGACACTAGTTTAATATTTAGGAGTAGATTTATTGTATGCGTGAGTTTTCCGGTTCGTTCTAAAACAAACATAATTTGTAAATGTAAATATATTCATATATATAATACAAAGAGTAAAATGGTCCTTGAATTTAGGTTACTTTTGTCACTTTATACAAAAACCAAACCCTTTGTATTTGGTTCCTGAGGTTTCATTTTTGTTGCCATTGTCATCCAATTGGTAAACTGGGTTAGAATTTTCTGTTAACTTCTCCCTTCTTTGTCGTTTTATTCATTTAAATTAGAGATATAATTGTCATTCTATGCCATAATACTTTTTAATTAAACGGGAAAAACGACAAATAAAAGGGAGAAATTAACATAAAATTCTAACCAAGTTTACCAATTGGATTAAAATGGCAACACAAATGAAACCTTAAGGACTCAAATACAAAAAAAAAAAAAAAATCACGAGTAAACTGCCAAAATGGTCCATGAGGTTTGGTCACTTTAGTCCAAAACTCAAACCTTTTGAATCTGGGTCCCTCTGGTTTCAATTTTGTTGTATTCATCCAAAAGCAAAATTTGGTTAGATTTTTCAGTTAACATCCAACTTTTTTTGTCGTTTCTAACCTTTTTAATAAAGGGTAAAATAGTCAGATTTTTTTAATTTGTTATAATAAAGTGTTAAAATACCATTTTGCCGTTCATTAAAAGGGAGGAAAAGACAAAAAAAAACTGAATGTTAACTGAAAAAAATTGACTAAATTTTGATTTTGGATGAAAATGACAACAAATTTGAAACCACAGGGACCCAGATTCAAAAAGTTTGAGTTTTAAATAAAGTGACAAAAGTGACCAAACATTAGGACCATTTTGACAGTTTACTCAAAAATCAGTTTTGGACTAAAGTGAAAAAAGTAGACTAAACTCCGGGAACATTTTAGCATTTACTCTAATATAATATAGTATTGTTATGTGTTTTGTTAAACATGGGTCACGTTAACTACAAAAGATTAAGCAAATTTAAAGTGAAAAAAAGGGTAATCATTTAAACGTACGGATATTGATTTAAACCTAGGACTTAAGATTTCATATGATACTATGATACTAAAACAAACAATGCATGATGATTGATGATTGGTTGGTGAGTTGTTTGCGGAGACTTAACCATGACCCAAATAGTGGATCGATCAACTAGATTTTGTTGACCTACCGAACCACTTGGGCGTTCTCCTTTGAATACAGTGTTCAAGGAGTGGTAACCTTTGTTGTTCACTGTTGAAGGTATGTAGGATGTATATGTACTCCTATGGAATTTACTATTCTTGTCAATGTCGTATAATCATGACAAAACATTCTTCTTTTATGAACTAAAGTAATTCAACTTGAACTGTTCAACCAAGGGGTTCAAACTTTAAACAGAAGAGATTTTATATTTGAATGGTGAAACTACACATTTAACTATTTTTTTTGACCAGAGAGTTAAAGGACAGCATCTAGTTCCGCTCATGCTTAATCACTACGCGTTACAACTTACAAGTCATATTATTATTAAAGTAAAGAGTAAATTGCATTTTACGTTCTTTAAGTTTGAGCCAAACTACAGGCGTCGTACTTTAACTAATGAATTTACACTGGATGTCCTTTATGTTATTGTTTCTCACCAGGCGGTGTTCTTTTGTCCTAACCCTGTTAATTTTTTCTGTTTACTCTTAACACGTCTCACTCACATGAAGGCATAATGGTTATTTCACTTATTTTTATATATTATTTTTATCTAATTTTGTTTTAGCTCTCAAGTTAAAATGACCATTATACCCTCATGTATGGCCCGTGTTAAGACTTAACAAAAAAGATTAACTAGGTTAGCGCGAAAGGACAACGCCTGATGAGAAACAGTAACATAAAGGACATCTTGTGTAATTTCGTTGGTTAAAGGACAACGCCTACAATATGACTCAAACTAAAATTCAATTTACTCTAAAGTAAAACTTGTTATGTGAGATTATTTGTGATTAATGAAAAGTTAGTATTGGATCAAATATTAGATTTTGATGATGTAAATACAGTGATACTATGTTTGTCATCTCATTGCTCCCTCTGCACCTTTTCTGGATTCACTATTTTAATCATAACAGAGGAGTAAGGAGTTGATGACTGATAGATCTTATGACATTATTGATGTTAGTTTCATTTTATACGATGCTTGGTTAAATACAAAACTTTTGGGGATAATTTGTTTATAAGATTTAGTTTATATAAGGAATTAAATTTAACACGTCTAAGCATTCCCATTACCCAAGGGCACGTAGCCCAAAGTTACCATGGTGTATTCCCTCTCAAATGGTTGTTCAAGTCCTGTTGTAGGTAAAATAAAGTATTTAGGAGTATTTTACTATGCCGTAAAAGTATTCCCATTAAACAATGAGAATGCTATACTCACACTCTTGCTTTCCAATCTCACACTATTCCACGTCATTAAATATCGGTTTGACGAGAAAATAGTAGTTTGAAATTTAGAGGGCTCATGATTTGATATATGTAACATTTGTCAAAAACGGGTTTTCAAAACCCGCTCCGTTTTGTAATCGAATATCAGGTTATAAATGTCACGTTGAATATTTATGATTATTTTGATTTAAAATGATACATAATTAATAAATAAACTAAACTATAAAAATTATATTTGATAAAAAGTTAAAACAAAATAAATAAAAAGGATATGTTGCTGCCGGGACTCGAACCCGGGTCAGCCAGATCTGAAATCCAACGACTTAACACACACTCGCATCACCACTCCGCCACTTGTTATTTTCTGTTATCTCTAGGAAACAAATAACATTTATACACAAACTCGGTTAAACCGGTTGCGCCAACTGAGAAACTGAAATCGGCAATTCAATCGTCTAATCGTTTGATTAATCGCTCATTCACGTTTTATAACCGATGAACCGATGATTTTAATCAATTCAGAAGTGATTGAACATCAATTTTCTTTATTATCGGTTTTTATAACCGAAATTAATCAAGTCCCAATTACTTCAACTCAAGACCACTCTCGCGACTCAGAAACATCATACCAACATTTCATTTCACTTTCGTCACACTTTCAGTTCGTCAGAACGCTTAAATCAACTCGCCGGAATTTTCTGCAAAATTTGCCGGAAAACCGTATTTCATCCTCAAACGGTAAATCTTTCAATATCATTGTAGTTCAACAATTGTTAGGCTATTTCTAACTTAAACCTCTCAATTGAAATCGAATCCAGGCACTGGATTCAGTTAATTTCAGTTCGCCGGAAAGATTCTGAAAACCTCTATATTCATCGGAGAATCGGTAAGGGCATTCAAACCCTCTGTTAACATTTGCAGATCACTTCAATTTCACGATTATCTAATAAAAACGGTTAATTGTCTTGTTCAGTTGAAGAGCATAAAAACAGGGACCGACACATCGCCGGAATTCTGAAATAAACCGTTCATCGGTATGTTCACCCCTAATTACCGTCTCTGCCATTTCATTTTAGCATTACGAATGTTTGTTAATCGTAAAAACAAGAAACGGATTAGTGATTCAGTCGACTGAAATTTGAATGAAGAAGACGAAGTTAGTTAAGTTATAAGTTTATTTAAAACCAGTAAAATGAACGGGTTAGACACACAGTCCAGCGGTGGACTGTGTGCAAATTATACACGCACGTCACAAGTTCGATCCCTGATACACGCACTCCTTACGTAATAAAATGCCTTTTTGTTTAAAACTAAACCGGGTTACTCCCGTTAGTTGTTAAGTATAATAAAAACCGAGATGTTAACCAGGGGGTTAGACACACAGTCCAGCGGTGGACTGTGTGCAACACTGAATCGCACGTCACGAGTTCGAAACCTGATACTGGCACCGGTTCGTTGAATTAAAATGTTTTTGAAATTAAATGAATTTTGGTTAAACCGAATTAGTATATAAATATAATTAAAAACAAGATTATTTCGGGTTAAACACGTAGCTCAGTTGGTAGAGCTGCGTGCACGCGTACGGGAGGTCTCGGGTTCGAGCCTCACCCGGCGCAAACAATTCCACTGACCGAACCGGGTCAACAAGTCAACAAGTCAACGGTCAACGGTCAACGGTCAACGGTCAACGCAAAATAAACAATTTTTTTATATTTTTTATTAATTTAATTTAATTTAATTTAAAAATCAATTAAAAATACTTAAAAATAACATTTTTAAAGATAGAAAATAACCTTAAACTCACAAAAATATATCTAAAAATTTCATTAAAATCCTTAATAAAATCCACTCATTTAATATATTTTTCCGTTATTATTTAGGTTAGTATTTCTCGTTGTTCCACTCATCCAATTCGTGCGCATCTCACCATCTCCAATCCAACGCACCCAATGTGAGTGAATCTTTACAAATTCCCCGTTTTAATCACGTTTTGGGGTGTATCATGTGTCTTGTTATATATATTATAATTAAACCATTGTGCATACATCATATCATGAACTTGTGTATTCAGTTTGTTTCAACTGTTGTGTAGTTATTGTTGGATGCAATTTATTATTTCAGTACATGCAATTTCATAGGCCGCCGCTCCCCATTACATTATGAGCGATGAGCATGTTCCCCATTTCATTATGAGGTTGAACCTGGCGTGCCCACATACGATCGGCTCCGTTTGATTGAGCCTTGATCGCACATACATTTTTCATTTTCAGTACATGCAATACGATCGGCTCCGTTTGATTGAGCCTTGATCGCACAGTTTCATTTATGTTATTTATCGTATGATGTTGGTATGTTCATGTATGTTATCATATGTTATTGTATGTTGTAGTTGTGATTGCTATTTGCCACTGCTTGATTATTAACATTTGCTCATTTATGATTATGCACAATTTTTCATTGATAAACTAACAAGTAAATCTTTAATAAATGTTTATCTAATAAGGTTCACTCGCCAACTTATGTTGACCCAAAAACCCCCATTTTTACACATGATACAGGTGAACCAGCAGCAGCCAGAAACACATAGGATTGGACTAGAAGAATAAAATGATTTAGAGTTGGGATTGTTATGTTTGGTTTATTTTCTTTGTATTGTATGAACATGTTTGGATATTTGGAAATTTAACTTTGACTTTAATAAATATGAAACATATTAGTAAATGTCATGAGCTTTGGTGATAACCCAATTATGCCCCGACTCTTATTCCGCTGCGGGTCGGGGTGTGACAGATTGGTATCAGAGCCATGATTATAGGGATATAGGATAGGTTATTAGACCCTTAGAGCCTATACTATAGTTGATTAGAAACTTATAAGATTTTTGTGTGTTACATGCCAAATTTCATGATGTTTATATGTTTTATGTTAAATGTTACATTCAATGTTATGCAAGCATGTTCATAAGTATATATTATCATATAATGCCTATTATGAATCATATACTCATAACATATCACATCCATGAAAGCACACACCACATCATGATTGCTTTTACAATGATTTTTGTGTTTTCAAATCTCATCAAAGTGAGTTCTCATGACGGGCATGTAGTAACTCGGAAGGGTACCAGTACCGGTAGTCGGAACGTCCTGTCTAGGCTGGCATTCGTATAAATCCAAAATAAAGGACCAGTTTGCCTACCTGGGGACTAACAATGAGAGTACGAAGTACCTATTAGGCCAAAGCATGCTATACCAAACGTCGTGTGAGCTAATCCCACTTTGAGTTGTCATTGTGTCTACACCTGGACACGTTCCGACCAAACATCTCATGAACATATTTTGTGGTTTGCATTCGGGTGATGCGAGTGTTAAATCGCCAATACTAATGTGAATCCTACCAAGCAAATAGCCATGGGGGCCCACATGACTATATAGGTGAAGGTATGGGGGACATTTGAGGCACAACATGAGCAAACCCAAGACATCCTATGGATGTAGTTGCATTATTGATATTTATGTTATTTTCATTTTCTTAAAGACACATGACACCTAAAAAGACACCATAAACTCACAATCTTCTCATGTATGTTCCTGTAGATGTCGTCCAGACAACAACGAAGGGGTAAAAGATCAGGAAGGTCTCAAGAACGCTTGGTCACCCAAATCGCGAAACAAATGGCCACGACACTGCCTGACATTGTGGTCCAAGTACAACAAGCCATCGCTACAAATCCTACTAACCCTCCCCAACAACATGACCAGAACATCGACAACCCTCCTACCAGCAAGTGTTCATACAAACATTTCAAGTCTTGTGATCCTCCTAAATTTGAAGGGACCGAGGGTGTCACTGCCCTCCTACATTGGTTCGAGGAGATGGAAAACACCTTTCTAAACTGCGATTGTCCTGAGGATCGCAAGGTTCAATACGCTACCGGGAGACTATTTGGGGTAGCTCTCACTTGGAGGAATACTGAGAAAGGGAAGAGGGGAACTGAAGATGCAATGGCCTTAACTTGGGAGGAGTTAAGAGAAATCATGACTAGGCGTTTCTGTCCTAGGAGTGAAATTAAGAAGCTGGAGGACGAATTTCATTCTCTAAAGTAAAAGGAGGGTGATCACACCACCTATAACAAGAGGTTCTTGGAGTTGAACCAAATGGTTCCAAATTTGTTCACCCCAACCTATCGTCTGATCGAGCATTATATTCGAGGACTTCCCTCGAAAATTCAAGATTCAGTTCTCAGCATCTCACCAGTAACACTTGAAGCTGCTATGGAGCTAGCAACTGAACTGACCGAGAACCGAATTCGCAACGGGAAGTTCAAAGAAGAGAAAAAGAAAGCCCCTGTTGAGGGTCAAACTTCAAACCATCTCATTTCTTCCTCTAAGTTTGCCAACAAGAGGAAGCGCAACACCAGAAATTTTGCAGTTACTCAAACCAACCCCCTATTCCTGCTGCACCCATTACTCAAGTCACTCCTTCACCCGCACCATACAGAAGACCTTACACTGGCCCGTTACCAAAATGCAACCGATGCCAATATCACCATTCCCCTGATCATCCCTGCCAATATTGCACCGGCTGCGGTCGCGCAGGTCATACTGTTCAAACCTCCCGCATGCCTCAACGAACGAACCGCCACCAACCATTAACCCAAACCCACCAACAATTAATGGGTCAAGCCCAACAACCCCTACCATTACCACCCACCCAACATTTAGCCCAAACATACTACCAACCCAATTATCCTATGGACCAACCTACGCGGGCTTGCTACAATTGCGGAGACCCAAGCCACTTCAGAAACACTTGTCCAAGGTTGGTAAACATTATTCATGCTCAGGCCCAAGCCAACCCGGTGAATCAAGCGAACCAAGCTCCTCCACCTGCAAGAGGAAGAGCTTTCAATATTAACGCGAATCAGGCTAGAGCTGACGACAATGTGGTTAACGGTACGTTCCTTATAAATGGTAGATATGCCTCTATGTTATTTGATACTGGTGCGGATAGAAGTTTTGTGTCTTTAGAATTTGAACATATCTTAAACAAAAATCGGGATAAGCTCACGGAATCCATAACGGTAGAAGTTGCGGACGGGAAACCAGTTTCATTAAACTCTATTATACGCAACTGTACACTCACCTTAAACGACCACGATTTCCCATTCGACCTTATTCCTATGAAGCTGGGAAGTTTTGACATCATAATCGGTATGGATTGGCTCAGTCAACATCAGACGGAAGTTGTATGTCGTGAAAAATTTATTCGTATTCCTCTTTCAAACGGTCAGACTCTTCGAATCATTGGAGAAACCTCGTCGAAAGGGCTCAGCTTAATGTCTTGTCTTCAAGCTCAAAAATATCTTCGCAAGAATTATGTCGCGTTTTTAGCCCATATCATCAAAAAGGGAACCACAGAGAAGAAACTTGAAGACATTCCTGTAGTAAAAGACTTCCCGCAAGTTTTTCCTGAAGACATTTCAGGACTTCCTCCAGTTAGAGACGTCGAATTCCGTATTGATCTTATACCTGGTGCTACACAAGTTGCAAAGTCTCCTTATAGGTTAGCTCCCTCTGAAATGCAAGAGCTAGCCAGTCAATTACAAGAGTTGACTGACAAGGGACTCATACGTCCCAGCTCGTCGCCTTGGGGTGCACCTGTCCTTTTTGTAAAGAAGAAAGATGGATCGTTTCGTATGTGCATCGACTACAGAGAGCTCAACAAATTAACAATCAAGAATCGCTACCCTTTACCTCGCATTGATGATCTTCTTGACCAACTTCAAGGTGCCAATTGATTTTCAAAAATCGACCTTCGATCTGGCTATCATCAACTTAGAGTGCATGGAAGACGTCCCTAAGACTGCTTTTCAAACTCGTTATGGCCATTATGAATTCATGGTCATGCCATTTGGTTTAACCAACGCACCAGCTGTCTTCATGGATCTAATGAACAGTGTCTGCAAACCTTATCTTGATCGATTTGTCATAGTTTTTATCGACGATATTCTTATTTATTCAAAATCTAAATCTGATCATGAGCGTCATCTTCGACTCATCCTTGCACTTCTAGAAAAGGAAAAGCTTTATGCCAAATTCTCCAAATGTGAATTCTGGTTAAAAGAGGTGCAATTCCTCGGGCATGTAGTCAATGACAAGGGAATACATGTCGACCCTTCAAATATCCAAGCGGTTCAAGAATGGCAAGCTCCACGTACACCAACTGAAGTAAGATCTTTTCTTGGTTTGGCTGGTTATTATCGTCGGTTCATTTCAAACTTCTCTCGCATTGCTGTACCACTCACGGCTTTAACTCATAAGGGAAAACCTTTCATATGGGGACCCAAGCAAGAAGAAGCCTTTCAAACTCTTAAACAAAAACTTTGTGATGCACCAATCCTCACTCTTCCTGAAGGTTGTGATGATTTTGTGGTCTATTGCGACGCGTCAGGGCAAGGATTAGGCTGCGTTCTAATGCAAAGAGGAAAAGTTATAGCTTATGCTTCAAGACAACTCAAGACGCATGAAAAGAACTACACCACTCATGACCTAGAACTTGGAGCCGTTGTGTTCGCTCTTAAGATATGGAGGCATTATCTCTATGGTACTAAGTGTGAAATATACATTGACCACAAGAGTCTTCAACATATCTTCAATCAAAAGGAGTTAAACATGAGGCAACGAAGATGGGTCGAACTTTTAAATGATTACGACTGTGAAATTAGATACCACCCTGGTAAAGCAAATGTGGTGGCTGATGCACTTAGTCGAAAGGGTTATGCGAACTCCATTCGTCTTCTATGTTCACAAATTATAACCGACATTAAAGATCAAATTCGAGAAGCCCAACACGTTTGAATAACGGAAGAAGATGTACGAAAGGAGATGTCCTGTGGAGCTGAGCTAAAAATTGAAACTAAATCTGACGGTATTCTGTACTACCTAGATCGTATCTGGATTCCTAACCACAAAAATCTTCGTGAAATTCTTATGAATGAAGCTCACAAAACGCGATATTCTATACACCCAGGAGCCGATAAGATGTATCAAGACCTACGATATACCTATTGGTGGCCTGGAATGAAGAAGGATATTGCCATTTTTGTTTCCAAGTGCCTTACATGTTCCAAGGTGAAGGCTGAACACCAAAGACCCTCAGGACTTCTGGTCCAACCGGAAATACCTGTATGGAAGTGGGAAAATATAACCATGGATTTCATTATCGGGTTACCTCGCACTTCTGGTGGGTATGACACTATATGGGTAATTATAGACCGACTTACAAAATCAGCTCACTTTATTCCTATCCGCGAAGATTTCAAGAACGAAAAGCTTGCTTGTATTTATATCAGCGAAATCGTAAGCCGACATGGGGTACCGTTAAGCATTATTTCTGATCGTGATGGTCGTTTCACTTCACGAACATGGCAAGCAGTACAATCCGCTATGGGTACGCGATTAGATCTCAGTACCGCCTATCATCCTCAAACTGATGGACAATCTGAGCGCACCATTCAAACTCTTGAAGATATGCTTCGAGCATGTGTCATAGACTTCAAGGGAAATTGGGACGCCCACCTACCATTAGTTGAATTTTCGTACAACAACAGCTATCATTCAAGCATCGGCATGGCACCTTTTGAAGCCTTATATGGTCGTAAGTGCCGATCTCCTGTATGTTGGCACGAAATTGGGGAAGCTCAAATTACTGGTCCAGAATTGATTCAAGAGACCACAGACAAGATCCATCAAATTCGAAACAATCTTCTAGCGGCTCAAAGTCGTCAAAAGAGTTATGCAGATAAATGACGGAAGCCTTTAGAGTTTAACATTGGTGATCATGTACTTCTAAAAGTATCACCGTGGAAGGGAGTAGTTCGTTTTGGTCAAAAAGGCAAGCTAGCACCACGCTACGTAGGACCTTTCAAGATACTCGAAAGAGTAGGACCTGTAGCATACAAGCTTGACCTACCAGAAGAACTCAACAGGATCCATCCCACATTCCACGTGTCGAACTTGAAGAAGTGCCTCGCTGATGAGAACCTCCACATTCCGCTGGAAGATATTCAGATTGATGAATCTATGCATTTTATTGAAAGACCTGTAGAGATCATGGACTTCGGAGAGAAACGTCTACGACGAAGTCGCATCCCAATTGTTAGGGTACGCTGGGAGTCGAAACGGGGACCTGAGTTTACTTGGGAACGTGAAGACTCAATGCGTGAAAAATACCCGCATCTTTTCCTACTACTTCAACTACTTAAATTTCGGGACGAAATTCCTAAAAGTAGGGGATACTGTAACATTTGTCAAAAACGGGTTTTCAAAACCCGCTCCGTTTTGTAATCGAATATCAAGTTATAAATGTCACGTTGAATATTTATGATTATTTTGATTTAAAATGATACATAATTAATAAATAAACTAAACTATAAAAATTATATTTGATAAAAAGTTTAAAAAAAATAAATAAAAAGGATATGTTGCTGCTGGGACTCGAACCCGGGTCAGCCAGATCTGAAATCCAACGACTTAACACACACTCGCATCACCACTCCGCCACTTGTTATTTTCTGTTATCTCTAGGAAACAAATAACATTTATACACAAACTCGGTTAAACCGGTTGCGCCAACTGAGAAACTGAAATCGGCAATTCAATCGTCTAATCGTTTGATTAATCGCTCATTCACGTTTTATAACCGATGAACCGATGATTTTAATCAATTCAGAAGTGATTGAACATCAATTTTCTTTATTATCGGTTTTTATAACCGAAATTAATCAAGTCCCAATTACTTCAACTCAAGACCACTCTCGCGACTCAGAAACATCATACCAACATTTCATTTCACTTTCGTCACACTTTCAGTTCGTCAGAACGCTTAAATCAACTCGCCGGAATTTTCTGCAAAATTCGCCGGAAAACCGTATTTCATCCTCAAACGGTAAATCTTTCAATATCATTGTAGTTTAACAATTGTTAGGCTATTTCTAACTTAAACCTCTCAATTGAAATCGAATCCAGGCACTGTATTCAGTTAATTTCAGTTCGCCGGAAAGATTCTGAAAACCTCTATATTCATCGGAGAATCGGTAAGGGCATTCAAACCCTCTGTTAACATTTGCTGATCACTTCAATTTCACGATTAGCTAATAAAAACGGTTAATTGTCTTGTTCAGTTGAAGAGCATAAAAACAGGGACCGACACATCGCCGGAATTCTGAAATAAACCGTTCATCGGTATGTTTACCCCTAATTACGATCTCTGCCATTTCATTTTAGCATTACGAATGTTTGTTAATCGTAAAAACAAGAAACGGATTAGTGATTCAGTCGACTGAAATTTGAATGAAGAAGACGAAGTTAGTTAAGTTATAAGTTTATTTAAAACCAGAAAAATGAACGGGTTAGACACACAGTCCAGCGGTGGACTGTGTGCAAATTATACACGCACGTCACAAGTTCGATCCCTGATACACGCACTCCTTACGTAATAAAATGCCTTTTTGTTTGAAACTAAACCGGGTTAATCCCGTTAGTTGTTAAGTATAATAAAAACCGAGATGTTAACCAGGTTAGACACACAGTCCAGCGGTGGACTGTGTGCAACACTGAATCGCACGTCACGAGTTCGAAACCTGATACTGGCACCGGTTCATTGAATTAAAATGTTTTTGAAATTAAATGAATTTTGGTTAAACCGAATTAGTAAATAAATATAATTAAAAAAAAAATATTTCGGGTTAGACACGTAGCTCAGTTGGTAGAACTGCATGCACGCGTACGGGAGGTCTCGGGTTCGAGCCTCACCCGGCGCAAACAATTCCACTGACCGAACCGGTCAACAAGTCAACAAGTCAACGGTCAACGGTCAACGCAAAATAAACAATTTTTTATATTTTTTATTTATTTAATTTAATTTAAAAATCAATTAAAAATACTTAAAAATAACATTTTTAAAGATAGAAAATAGCCTTAAACTCACAAAAATATATCTAAAAATTTCATTAAAATCCTTAATAAAATCCACTCATTTAATATATTTTTCCGTTATTATTTAGGTTAGTATTTCTCGTTGTTCCACTCATCCAATTCGTGCGCATCTCACCATCTCCAATCCAACACGCAATCCCCAATTGGAGTGAATCTTTACAAATTCCCGTTTTAATCCGTTTTGGGGTGTATCATGTGTCTTGTTATATAATTATAATTAAACCATTGTGCATACATCATATCATGAACTTGTGTATTCAGTTTGTTTCAACTGTTGTGTAGTTATTGTTGGATGCAATTTATTATTTCAGTACATGCAATTTCATAGGCCGCCGCTCCCATTACATTATGAGCGTTGAGCATGTTCCCCATTTCATTATGAGGTTGAACTGGCGTGCCCACATATGATCGGCTCCGTTTGATTGAGCCTTGATCGCACAGACATTTTTCATTTTCAGTACATGCAATATGATCGGCTCGTTTGATTGAGCCTTGATCGCACAGTTTCATTTATGTTATTTATCGTATGATGTTGGTATGTTCATGTATGTTATCATATGTTATTGTATGTTGTAGTTGTAATTGCTATTTGCCACTGCTTGATTATTTACATTTGCTCATTTATGATTATGCACAATTTTTCATTGATAAACTAACAAGTAAATCTTTAATAAATGTTTATCTAATAAGGTTCACTCGCCAACTTATGTTGACCCAAAACCCCCCATTTTTACACATGATACAGGTGAACCAGCAGCAGTCAGAAACACATAGGATTGGACTAGAAGAATAAAATGATTTAGAGTTGGGATTGTTATGTTTGGTTATTTTCTTTGCATTGTATGAACATATTTGGATATTTGGAAATGTAACTTTGACTTTAATAAATATGAAACATATTAGTAAATGTCATGAGCTTTGGTGATAACCCAATTATGCCCCGACTCTTATTCCGCTGCAGGTCGGGGTGTGACAATATACATACGTGCTAACGATTATTCGACATATACGCAAATGATCGTTATACGAGCATGTGAGATTAAAAAGGAAGGGGTGTGGAACCTAGTTTGACAAGACAAGTTGTACTTAAACAACACAAGTAGATTTGTGGAATATTACGTCTATTACAATAAGGGTTAAACGTTGTCACGTCATTTTCTAGATATATAAAACAAAATTATATAATCAACTCTTTTATAATTACTCATATATTTATCTAAAATTTTATTAAACAAAACTGATTTTTATCTAAAGTTTAATTAAATACACTTGATTGTGAGTTGCGGCCTGCAGGGCTCATCTCCAAGCTATCGACCTTCTTGAGAACACACAACAATGTTGCGTTGGCATAAACTCGACCTGCTTGAGGACGCACAACAATGTTGCGTTGGCTCAAAAGCCACTAGAGATGCATTGCATGTCTTCAGTAAAGAATTTGAAACACTTTTTTTGGTTTAGAAACAACTGACTTATTAAACCGTACTAGCTTATTCTAGTTTTTAGGGTTTCAAAAGTGTCTAGGTTTGAATTAAATTAATTGATAAAGCCGAACAAACTCCTACAACAGTTGTTTTAAAGACAACAATAACACGAGCCATTTGACATGTTCATTTAAACAAGTGAGAGACTCGCATAATTGATAAGTTATAACTTATAAATACGTTGTAATCAAGTTGTATCAGATCGTCTATATGTCAATTTTTTGTACCCACCCATTTATTAAATGCTACTCCATACATAAACTCTAAATCTCTAATTAAACATGTTATACACTAAACCAAAACTTACAAAACTTTATTTTTATTAGACTTTTGGTGTTAAGAATTAACATCTCTAAAGCACAATCCACATTATAAACGACTTCTTCTTCTTTTTTTTTTTTAAACTCGTCCCAATTATAACCGTAATTAACGATATAAGTTTTTTTTATAGCGATTAGAACCCGTCATCACATGGTTAATGATTTTATTTGCTAGGATTAGAAGAATAATGAAACAATAGTACACAACTTCACATCAAATTTACAAAATGCGACAAAGAAACAAGATGATAGTAGTCATAATACAAAAATAGTACCATTAACATAAGTACTTAACTGCATTGCATTAATATAACGTACAAACAGTTTTTGCTCTTTTTTTCATAGTACCACCAAGATTCAAATCAACTTCTACATCATTATTATTCCTAGTACTAGGGTAATTCATCTTCATCATCGGACCAAAATTACTAAAGAGTTGACCCACTGAAGTCACCACGTGACACTTTTTGCTATTGTTACTGTTAGTGTTACTATTACTGCTACCACAGCTACAGCCAGACTTCCTCTTTTTCGCTTCCGCGGAAGAGGAAGAAGTTGTTGGCGATGTAGCGGTGGTAGACAATGGGAACACCGATGGTATCTCAAAGTTGGTCCTGGCTTTTGACCCTCTTAGTCGCCTCGCCGCAGCGTCATAAGCACGCGCGGCCTCCTCCGCAGTATCAAACGTCCCTAGCCAGTGCCTGCACCGCCCTATCCTATCGCGTATCTCCGCCGACCACCTCCCCCACGGCCTCTTTCTCACCCCTCTATAACTCTTGATCTCCACACTCTTCACCACTTCTTTCTTGACATCCACAGGCTCAGCTTCAGTAGTTGTTGTTGTTACGGATTTTCTGAACAACACATGTTCTCCAACAACTGCTGCAATGCCTTCAAGAACATGAGGGTGATTGTGTTGTTTTTTGAAAATATTTGTTTCATGTGAATTAGGGTTTTGGTCAACATGTTGTGTTGGAACAACTGATGGGAACTGGTGGTGTAATGGATTAGGGTTTGTGGGCAAAAATGGAAGGGTTTGGAAAAAGGTGTTCATGGTTTTGAAGGTGTGTGTTATGTATGATCAGTACTGTATCTTGGAGTTGTATGCATGGGGAGTGATGAATGATCTTGGAGTCACTATTTATACCCGCTTTTAACCCGACTCGTTTTTCAAGATGAATGAAATATATAATAGTCTATTGTCATAGAAAGAAAGTGTACTTATACATATAGTAAATTAAGTGAAAACTGGCAATTAGTGCTTCTCTTAAATCTTGATACCTGTGGAGAGGATTTGTAGAGTTGTAGGTTACTAAGATTAAGATTACCATTTGGAAAAATATGTAGATTTAGAAGTAGGGTTAATTGTTTGTATAAATGATTTTTTATACCTTTTTTTCCCTACTTATTATATTTTAGTCTAATAATAAAAATTTCGGGACGAAATTTCCTAAAGTAGTGAATACTGTGACATCTGAGCCGTTCAACTATCATACAATTCCGAACCAAATGAAATCTTGTGTTTCATTCTCGAGGTTGTAAAATTACATGTGACATTCATACATTTTAGTCCATGTACAATTTCGACACTTCAAAGCGTTTTCTGGAAGATATAGGTAAACTGTTACGCAAACATAATCAGTTTAACGCGGGAACGAAAGATCACTTGAAGCGATACCCTTACATATGTCGTGATTTTACATTAACAGAGTAATTATCTAATTTTGTAGAGTAATTATAGTCACTTTACAAAATTACTCTACTACTAATTTTAACATTTTTCAATTAAACATCACTCTTAAGTAGTAGGGAAAAAATTTCTCCTTCACTTTTTACATTAAGGGTAATATGTTAAGAACCATTTGTATTTTATCTTTACACTTTAGAAATAGTATTAGAGAGGATATAGTTAGCCGGTATAAAAAAACCCTCTTTAATTGACTCTATTATGAAACTTTATTATCATTAACGACGATGATAAATGCACTACACGACCAACCCTCGATCGTGCTTTTCACTGTTCAATAAATGTCTTTAACTTTTTTTTGAACGGCTAACCTTCCCCCCCACCCCCCTAAATACTATACGAAATTATATCTCTCAAAAATTGAACCTTGGTCTTTAACTTAATTAGGGGTAATTAACCGATAAAAAACTAACCAATATTAGGGTATGATAGCCATATACTACAAGATTTTCATGGCATATATGGTATACCGGTACCAAGAAATTCTGTACTGGTACCGGTATCGAGCTTATCCCTAGTTCGGAGATCAGTGAATCAATGCTGAACAGGGAAGTCGCTAAAGTATTTTTAAAGGTGTTACCAATCACAAGATCGATCAGTTGCTTCTTGATGCCTTGGTGAACCACTACTGCGTGTGGTAATTAACATGTTTGATTTTATAAAGTTTTAATACCATACAACTTGCGTCAAAACCGAAAATATAAAAATAATATTGTAGAATCTAAAATATAACAGATAGTTTTAAGATAAAGTATTGTCATTCCCTGCTATAACTATTATAATATTAGTGATGTTGATATGCACACAACATTTATAAGAATCTAATATTATGAAAATATGTATGCAACTGTAGATATTATAAGTCGTGTTAGATGAATTTGAAATCATCTTTAACCATATAGATATTTTATTTTTTGTATTTTATAAAAAAATGATGATATTAGGATATATAGTAAGAGTTGCTACATGAATTAATTGAGAAGTAAGGTGAGAGGGGTTGGGTAGGTGAATTTGGACCATGCTTGCAGCTTACTGGTTATAACCGATGGTTAATAATGTGGAAGCTGTTTGATTTACGAGGTTCAGATGGGTCACAGTAGTTCCTGCATCTGGTGCATGCCATTGTACGTATGGACAGGGGGACGTGTTGTAATATTAAGCTCTACAAATCTCATGTTAAACAGTGATTAAATTTGTTTGATTTGATATTTATGATCTTTTGTGGTGTTGTAAAAGCCTTTCTTTTCTCACATGACAGCACTTCTATGTACTTTACCATCTTTATTTTATTTTCTTTCAATTATATTTTCACAAAATCCCAACTTTGTTTAGATATATATTTATAATTAGCGTCTAAAGTCTAAAACAGTTTTTGTTTTTATAAATATTAAAATAGCGTGAAGTTATTTATAATAATCTATTGATACACGCACGTTAGGTTAGAAAAGGCAAGAGCTCGCACCAACTCGTGGGCATGAGCTTAGGAAAGATGGCTGATGAATCTGGTGGTACTCACCGATTGAGCTAATGAGTTGTAAGAGAGCGGGAAGTAGAGCAAGAAAAAGGGTTGCACGAGGTGTAAGAAGACGACTCCTCCTTGCGAGAGCTGCAACTTTCTTCTCATTGATGTTTTACCCTTTTACCAACTTCAACCACCCTTATGAACCGAATTTTTGTCACATGTTCACTTTCTGTGTATCTATCCTTATCATATCTACTCTATAATCTAAAATGCGGATCATATTTATACTTTTCAGAAACTAATTATATATATATATATATATATATATATATATATATATATATATATATATATATATATATATATATATATATATTACTATTAGATAACACACATATATTGTTCATTAGTTATTAAAAATAGAAGTATCTTTAGATATAACTTTTGTAAATAATAATATATATGAATGAAATGTGATGGTTTTTATAAAGATGTTAGAATGAAGTCAGGATTCCAAGTCACTAAAACAGGCTTTGGACTAAGAGGCCATCACTTGTTGGCAGGGTTAACCCTAAAACCCAACCCCAACACCATTTTAGGGTTTGGGAAAAGGTTGCAACTAAAACAAGAAAATAATTGCCAAAAGTAAACAAGACAAACAAAGTATGCAATTATCACATCTTTTATCATTGTTTAAACCCATCTCTTTCCTAACTCCATTTTCTTTTTTAAAAAATATTATGTCATTGACTTGTATGGCTTACAACTAATAATCAAGTCTTTTATTACTTACTACTAACTTATGGAAATTACATCATACAAATTATTTATTTCTAATTCTCAATCTTTCTACATGCTAATCATTTATTTATGGATTATCTTGTTACTTTTTGTAATCCCTACGTCATGTAAACAAGTCAATATGTTTTAGCTATTGACCCGTAAGTTCACACGTTTATATTTATACCACAAAACAAGACTAGAAAGCAGGGATGGCAATTAAACCGAATTCGACGAGTAAACCCATAACCTGAAAGATTTGGGACGGGTATTTAAATATGAGATTAGTTTCAAAATTTTACGTAGTTATAGGGTTAAGTGATATATCTGAGATTACCTGTTTACCTACATTAATTACCAGAAAACATATACCCGAGATTATGTTATTTTTATTTATTTATTAATCTAGTACTAATTAATAAATCTAATTATCACGTGGAAATAAACACATATTTTCTTGATGTTCACATATACAGTATGAAATTTGTATTAGTTTTTGAAGTGTAAGATGTATACCCTATTCAATTGATATACATGTAGAAAGTTGGTCTTTTTCCAAAGAGGAAAAATGAGTAAAACATGCTTCCGGACTACAATTTACATGTCATTGATCAACATGGATGTAAATCCTTTTTTACTTAAATGTTTAAAATGAGAATATACTATATATCGTCTGTAATCTATCTAGTTGCATATCTATATTTTTTTAGATAAGTTTTACATTATCTAGTTTCATATCTATATTTTCTTAGATAAGTTTTACATAATCCTCATCTAGGGCTATTTCTTAAATATTTATATTAAAAAATTAGTAAACTTGGTTGATGAATTACCACTATTTTACACACCTTTTTAACGTTTAAAGAAATGTCAACGTCAATGTATAATTATAGTATGTTTCTTTCCTTAGTAACGATTCTAACACGGATCGCTCTTATCGTGTTTAATTAATTGAAAATAAACTACATTTCGGTTATCGTTTGTCTATGTACAGACCTTTACTACACACTTTGATTCCGTTAGAGCTGAGTACAACGCTTTTGGTGGACATGAATGTGGATTTAGGAGTAACTGGGCGGTGAATTATCAATTCTTTTTTCTTTGAACGGCAAATTAATTACTTCTATTTATACTTACATCTAGCATGATTTAAAGTGTCCAGAAGTTATTAGTTATATAGTAACATGTATAAAATAAACATTGTTTAAGTTTTACAAATTCGATTATTTTACGAACTTAGATGAATGCATTGGAAAAGTTAAAAGACATTAAATCCAAGTTGGAGTTTGTGTAGTAATTTTCGAGGCGATTTAGGATTGTCCACTTTTGAATATTCTCTTATGAATATGGTCAAAGATGTTCCCTTTTTTAGATTATTTTTCAATTCGTTTCCCTAAAAATACCTATAAACTGAAATAGGTATAATTACCAGCTAGCAATTAAACAAACTATAGATTAGCAATTAAACAAACTATAGATGTTCTCGCGGTTCAGCGTAGTGATGTAGCACCTTTTAAAACATGTACACTTTATGCGTAGCTGGATAAATCTTCCTATAATTTGTTCTCTTCTACGAAAATTCTCACCCACACGTTCGCATAGTGTTGTCCTAATCCTGCTCCAACATTGTGGCGAATCGGAAGAGAATCCTAAATCGACCTCCACCCAACTTGTGACTAACACGATATCCTCGGCCTCGATCCATCGACATGCCTTTAAAAACATAGCGATTGAGAGTACAAAAAGGCCGAGAGTATAAAAAAGTTTGATAGTGTAGAGAGGTTTCGAGTGAAATAAAATAAGACAGTGTGTGTATATATAGGGTAGATATTAAATGATTTGATTTTTTTTAAGTTGCCATTATTCAACGGTCAAACACAACTCCGACCACATTTCTCCCGTTGTTGCTTGTTATTGTGCTGGCAAAGGCACAATAGCCCCCCCCCCCCCCACAAACACACACACACTCAACTACAGCGTCAACGGTATGAGGGTGGGGTACATTGAAGGAAAATGGCTGAGTTAACTTAGACATAGCGTCCCAAATACCCAGTAGTCTTTGCTAAAAAGAAGGACAAACTAGACATGAATCGTGATTGATACATATTAGAGATGGGCATAATCGGGTTTTATTATTACTCGGAACCAGTTCCAACCCGGAACCGGTTCTGCTTGGATGTCGTTGGAATCGGGTATGGTGTGGAACCGGGTCCGGTTCCTACCCGGGTTCACACCCAAGAATATGGAACCGTGTAGAACCGGGTACGGGTATTATGGAACCGGGTATGGTGTGGAACCGGGTATGGTGCGGAACCGGTTCCTGATAGTGTTCAGAACCGGTTCCTGACAGTAAAAACCTGACTTTTACTGTTCAGAACGGTTCCTGACAGTAAAAACCTGACTTTTACTGTTCAGAACCGGTTCCTGATAAAATGTTACCGTTGGAACCGGTTCCTGATTAAAAAATTGTTTTTTTTGTATATAAACCCCTTCCTACTTACTGGTTCCTGATAAATGTTATCGTTGGTGTTTTAATAAAGTTTCTGTAATGTTTCTTTCTATTGTGTTTGTTATGTTTGATTTTTATTATTAGTTACATTGATAAATAAAAATAGTAACAATAATCGGTTAAAATTAAAAACAAATTAATCGGTTACAATATATAAAAAAATTAACCGGTTACAAAAAAGAAAAATTACTTAGAACCGGTTCCAGTAAGATTATATGTCTTTGATCGTTTACTAGCGGCAGGTGCAACACTTTCCGATGAGTTTCTCTTAGGTGTGGGTACCTCGGTACAATTGTCGTCCGAATCGTTAGTCTCCACTTCTTCGTCCTCCTCTTCGTCAACAATTTTATGCTCTAACTCAACTTCATCTTCTAGACTAGTTTTATGCTGAACACGATCAACGGCATCCAAATGGTCCTTTAAGCATATTGCCATCTCTAGCGATTCCGGAGTTAGTCTTGTTCTTCTAATTGACAAAACCCTGCCACTAAGAGAAAACACACTTTCCGAAGCTACCGTGGAAGCTTGGACCGTTAGTATATTACGAGCCATGGTGGCTAGAATCGGGTATTCGGATTCTTTCGATTTCCACCATGCCAAAACATCAAATTTCCTATACTCCTCGGTGGTCATAGTAAGCGAATACTGATTTTTTTTATATCTCCCAAGTTCACTTGTTGGTTCACTACCCCTTTGTTGTCTAGCGGTCTCGTCTCTAACGACATTCAACATGGTTATAAGTGGATCCCCGCTTGTTTCATCGTTAGAGGCCGTGGACCGAGACTCAAACAAATTTGTATGATTTTTTTCACCATATTTTTTAAAATAATGATCATAAAGTTTGGCCATACACTCGTTGAATATTTTTTTTGTTTTTGCTTTTAAAGTTGGATCCTCCTCATACATATCCAACTTGTCATAAATTTCATCAATTAAAGCTTCAACACCCGGTACGTTTAAAGCTGGATTTAAAGCAGCGGCACATAGAAAAACGGGGTGGTAATTCTAAAAAATATTTTTTAAATTTTTGAATCATTGTTCTCGTCATATTCCTTAACATGTCACTAGAATTTTCAAACTTTTTAAAATTAGTTGTTATCAAATACAATTGGTCCACAACTTTAGAACTAGTAGGATAATAAACACCGGAAATCAAAGTCGTTGTAGTTTTTAAAAACTTGTAAAAAAGTACGTAGGTTATTAATATTTTCCCAAGCCGTGTCGGGAAAGGGGACGACAAGGTACTCATCACTTAAAGTTGTATGAAAAGATTATAAAGTGCCCATTTGCTTTATAGCCATTTCAAACATATGGCAAGTTGAATTCCAACGAGTCGGTATATCCCAATTCGGTCCAATAATTTTTTGGTTGATATCTTTACAAAGTTTTTTATATTCTTGATATCTTTCTTTTCCACTTTTGAAAACATCTTGGAGCATAGCTCTAAATGCTATAATAAAATCCGATACAAATTGATCTTTTAAACCGGTTTGCACTACTAAGTTAATAATATGTGCAACACATCGTGTGTGAAAAAAACACCATCAAGTATTGGTTTGTACTTCAACTTTAATTTTTCAATTGCCGTTGTGTTGTTTGAAGCGTTATCAAAGGATATTGAAAAAATTTTATCTTCTAAACCATATTTAATTATTGTGCCATTTATAATTTTATAAATATTTTCTCCCGTATGAGAAGAAGGAAACTCGTCAAACGCAATCGTACGCTTCATCATTTGCCATGTATCGGGATCAACCCAATGAGCGGTGACATATATGTACGATTCCGGTAAACCATGTGGAGCCGACCACACATCACTAGTTAGGTTTACACTAGTTTTTAAATTCTTAAAAAAACAATTAAATCTTTTTTTGCATTTTCCCATAAACTTAAACAAAGACGTTTTAAAGTGCGACGACTTACATGTTTATAGCGAGGTTGTAGCGTCTTCCGAATAAGATTTGTAAGATCGGGGTCGTCGAAGTGTCCAAACGGCAACGCTTTTTGTATCACCAACTTCGCCATCCGATCGCGAGCTAATTTTTGCTCATAACGAAAAATGGTACCATCTTTGGATAGTGGAACTTGACCGGATGTCATTTCCTTTAAAACTTTGCAATACTTATTAATATGCTTCGTTAACCTTGAGTTTGATTCCTTGGCTAATAACGATCCACAATGTTTACATTGAGTTTTTTGCGAGCCGTCACTCATCTCGACCAACTCCCAATTGCTCCAAACTTCCTTACTGCGATTATGAGACAATGTTCCAACCACATATGGAACCGATTGATCTTGAGGAACATTGTTAACGGATTGGGAATTTGCGTTTTTGGAACTCTTTGAGGCCATTTGTTGATTAGAATGTGAAAAAGAACAAGAAAGAAATGTAACAAGAAGAATAGATATGAGAAATTGTGTGCTAAACAATAGATTTCTAAACAATATATATAGAATCGGTTCCAACGGTCAGGAACCGGTTCCAACGGTAACATTTTAACGGCTATAACCGGTTCCAACGGTAACATTTTAACGGCTATAACCGGTTCCAACGGTAACATTATAACGGTCAGGAACCGGTTCCAACGGTAGGAACTGGGTACGGGTAGGAACCGGTTACTACCCGATTCAAATGGTAAAATTGTAGAACCGGGTTGGAACCAACGGGTATTTTGAACCCGGAACCGGTTCTACTTAATGTCGGGTAGGAACTGGAACCGGTTCCAGTTCGGTTCTACCGGTTCGGGTTCGGAACCGGTTTTTATGCCCATCTCTAGTTGGAATGCAACTTTCAAGTTATGGGCTTCAAAAAGCATTGGTGAATTATTGGGTTGTTGGGCTAGAAATTTGTTGCAAGTGGACCTCACCAAAAAATCGGGGGATTAGTTTTGGAGATGATGAGATAGACTTGAAAAAAAAATAATAATAGCAGAATTATCATCAACATTGAGAACATTGGTGGACGGCTGCAATCCGGAGATCAAGAGAAGCAAGAGTTGAGATTTTGGGAAGTAATTTTGATTTAGTACGTTGTTAAATTTCATGTTTTGTTTAGACTTAAATGTTTTAGCCATCATGTATGGCTAGACTTTTATAGTTTCGACATCAGGGTGTATTTTCTTTATTTCGGTTCATAAACTTATGTGAAACGGTTATGTTCGATATTATTATTTGATGGTTTGTTTATATGATTCGTGTTTTTAGAAGGATTCGATCCGGAAAATATTAGATTGTTAGTAACCTAATCAACTTATTAATTTTTCTAATAAAGTTTAATCAATTTTAGAACTCTAATCAAGTTTTATTTTTGATACTAGGAACAAAATAATATTTTGAGTTTGTCTATGAACCCAAACTATTATAGAATTGTATAATATAATTAAACATTCCGAACGGCGTGTGTGTTTGATTATAATCAATACTTCTATCACGCAACCCGCACACTAACATCCGAACGACATGAGCTTAGTGTAGCGGGTTGGCTCTAATCAACGAACTGCGCTTGGTTAGACATTAGATGGAGTAGATGTCCGAACGGCGTGACAACTAAAATTGATACAAACTAACTGTTAATGATCGTAAGTCGAACCGCATCAAGAAATTGCCCTGGTGTTGAAATTAGTTTTTAAAATCTGAATTTTCCAACCTCTTTAATTAGCTTTTCTTTTAAAATCTAATAATTAAAAAATTTCTTTACATTCTAGTTAAACTAAAAAATCCCTCTTTCAAAACAAGCGTATTTGTGTTTTAAACGTTTTGGTATAATCTGGTTAATCTGTATCCCTGAGGACACGAACTCTACTTCCACTCATACTAGTAGTTTTCTTTATTATTTTATTTGCTGGATTCGACACCCAACAGGTAAACATAACAGCCCAAATGCATCCAACATATAATCATAACCTTCACAACATGCATAGCTCAAAGAAATCGTCATCTCTTGTATGACATCTACAACGATTCCAACAACCGGAGACAAAAATTAACCAACATCAAATGTAAGATAGTTGATCACAAACATGTAACGAGGTTGTCCTCGGCATCATATATCACATAGCTTCGGTAAACACAATAGCCCAAAAGACCCAGCATAACCACCATCAAACTCTAAGAAACCGATGTCTCAGGTCAAGCGTCTGAAACAGTTCCAATAACTAGAGAGTAGAGACAACAAAGAAAAGACGTCAAATATAAGGTTTGTGATAATAAAAAACCATCTTAGATGAGGACGTCCTCGACATCATGGACCAAAGAAATATAATAATTATGTCTGAGCATCGCATAACAGACCCAAAGGACACCAAAATTTTAAGAAGTGCTCTAATATACAGAAATGAATCAACAAAGTGAAGCACAAAATGAAAAGGGTAGAAGCATATTAACAACCGCCCCTATTCTTTGATGACTCCACAGTCACCGTCATCAACCAAATCAGCCTACGTAGATGATAGACTTTAAAGTCATATAATTATTGCCTCCTTTGCTCCTCGTTTCGCTTGGTTTTGTTGTTTTATTCGATTTATTCGGTTACTTAGTGATCTTTTGGTGAATTAGCAGGTTTGTCACTTTATTTAATGATTTTGAAAGCGGACATGATTGAGCGACTACACGGAGACATGTCATGATCATAATGGTCCCGCTGAAGAACTGTTCTTGGCAGACCGCCAACAACTCTTATCTATCCTTTGACACCAAGAAATGCAGTTGGACACCACTATAGCAACAATTGTTCTTGGCAGCCCGCCAACAACAGGTTGATTGTCTTTAAAATGCAAATCAGAATTTGTATAGTAATAATTATAATTTTGGTTAGAATATAAGCATGGCTTCACAGGGTTTCCAAAGCAATCGCAACACAAGAGTTTATTTCAACGCATGTAGGCGGGTCCGAGTGAAGGAAAGAAGAAGCCAACGTTTGAGGAGATGATTGCTCAACAATCGCAGATGATTAAACAATTTATGACTCGTGATGAGAAGAGATACCAGGAAACTCAAACACTAAGACGACATTCAGGGAACATGAAGAGCTTCGTGTTGTAGAATCTCGAGAGGGTTGTGGGCTAGTTGGCGAATCAATTATATAAGAAGCAAGCTGGAGATCTTCCGAGCAACACAGAGAGGAACCCAAAAGATCAGGTGATCGTGATGACCACCAGGAGTGGCATATGCACAATTGTAGTCGAGATGACAGTTGAATACGAGGAGCCAGTCGTTGAGGAGATAGAGATAGAGGTGTAGGACTCCAGGGCAAGGTGTACCCTACTAAACAAATCTTAGCAAGTACCACATAACCCTTAGAGCCTAAGAGAGAAAGGGAGAAAATGAAGGAACCACTAATGTTCTACACACCTCGTTTTCCTTACCTCGGTAGATTGTTACAACAGAATTATGAGGAGCAGTATGGGAAGTTTATTGAGCTTCTCAAACAAATTAAGGTAAACCTCTCATTCATTGAAGTGCTGCAAAAAATGCCGAAGTACGGGAAGTTATTGAAAGACCTGTTGTCTAACAGGAAGAAGTTTAGAGCGACTTTCACATGTGACCTTGAGCACGGAGCATTCTGTTGTCCTCCTTAATAAGCTATTAATGAAGATGACCGACCCAAGTAGCTTCACAATTCCTTGTTTGATCCATAGTTTGTCAATTGCGAACGCCCTCATAGATCTTGGTGCTACCATAAATTTGATGCCATATTCTCTGTTTTCCAAGCTCTGTCTAGGAGAGTTAAAGGCTCACACGGATGTGTTTACAATTGGTGGATAAATCCACTAAATACCCGCGGGGTATCATTGAAAATTTGCTTGTGAAGGTGGATAACTTCATCTTTCTCGTGGATTTTCTGGTGCTTGATATGCATGAGGATGACCCAGTCCCAATCATTCTTGGTCGTCCTTTCCTTGCCACTTTGAAAGCCCTTGTGGTTATGGCGAGGGAAAACTAAAGCTACATGTAGGAGAGAAAGAAATGATGATCGGTTTGAGCCTTTGTTGAGGACCAGTTTGATGTTATGGACGCTGCTGGAGTGCATTTAGAATATGAATTGGAGAGGATCGTTTTAGAAAAGGCGTTGGATATTCGTAAAAAGCCGGTGTTTGATTGGTGGATTGGTTGAGGAACAAAAAAAAGGAGCGGATGATTATGCATTTAAAGTTCATGACCATGGTTTGCAGCATGTCATCAAGCGTCTAGTTGGAGATTGCAAGGTCAATGCAGTCTCCTTTAACCCTCTACAGATTTGTTTGTTGAGGTTTGTACTCGGGTGGTAGCCTGAGTTGTTTTTATATATAGAGTTTTTTTCTTCGTGCTTGTTTTTTTTTCTTTTGTTTTTTTTCCTTTTTATTATTTATTTTGTATGGTAAATTTGGAGTCTTCATCATTATAGAAAATGTCTGGAACTCAATTTTCACCTATAGTCCCTACATTTATAAAATCAAAACTATAGTCCCCAACTTTTGCACATTTGTTCTCGGATAGTCCCAAAGCGGATGAGGGTTAGTTTTCTTAGTTAAGTTAAGTGAGTGTGAAATGACTATCTTATTGATCCCTTCCAACTTTTGCGTTACCCACCCACAACCCACCACCATCTTTAACATATCTTCAACCCCACCCCAATCTCACCACACCATTAAACAACCATCCTCATCTTCAATGCATACATATATCTAGAGAGAGAACAAAAAACATAGAGAGAGGGGAGAATGCAGAAAATCGTGACATAAAGGGAGAGATCGAATGAGAGAGAGAGAAGAGAGCGATAGAGAGAAAAAGAAACAGATCTGACGAATATCTTTCGATTCCTCAAATATAATGTTGTCTGGGTCTAGTAGCTGCTACAAATCGGAATCAAAACAGTCTGGCGCAGGTTGTTGCAGGATTCGATGGTGCAGGTTGTTGTGGTTTGATGGCGCAGGTTGTTATGGTTATGGTGGTTGTATTCAGAGGGGTGAATCAGACCCAATGGTGCCGGAGATTGTTGCTGGTGGTTCTATTGTTGTAGGTTGTCGGTAGCTCGATGGTGGTGAAAGATGGTGGTTGTTGGTCATTGAAAGGCGGTGGAGGTTGGTCATTGATGGTCGACGGTGGAGGTTCGATTGTAGTGATGATGAGTGGTGAACGGAGGGGATAGTGGCGGGGTGGGGGGTTAGTTATGGTGGGCCCCACTTTAATTATACATTAATAAGATTTTTTTAATGATTTAAATATTTACTTTAATAGTAAGGGTATCGTTGTCATTTCACATCCACTTATCTGAGAAAACTAACCTCTATCCATGTTGGGGAGCATCCGAGAATAAATGTGCAAAAGTTATGGTCTATAGCTGTAATTTTAGAAATATAATGACTATAGGTGAAATATTATCAAACGAGAGAGACTATCTGGGCATTATTCTCACATCCACTTAACTGAGAAAACTAACCTCTATCCATGTTGGGGACCATCCGAGAATAAATGTGCAAACGTTATGGACTATAGCTGTAATTTTAGAAATATAATGACTATAGGTGAAATATTATCAAACGAGAGAGACTATCTGGGCATTATTCTCTTATCATTGTGTCAAAAAGAAAAATCTGCATGTGTTACTTATCTTTATTTATAAGTAGTTTAAATTAGGAGTTGTTATAATATTGCAACTTGGAAGTAAATTAATTGTCTGATGGTATGACGACTAAAACATTAAGGCATCCAAAAGAGGGTGAGATGCATCTCTATGTTCATGGTTTACTCCTTAGTTTTTGCAAGGAAAACATTACGGATGCAATACACGACATACTATTTAATTTTTTTTACGTTTTCACATAATTTCTACTCTGATGTATAGCTTCAAGCTCCTGCAAAAAACTAAGGTAATGCAGACTTTTCAGTTAATATAACATTATTATAATCATTTGACACTTTCATCTTGTAACGCCCCAAAACTCGAATGTATACATTCGTCATATATTTTCATATGATAAAACATAAGATAAAATGACTAGGCTATTTAACCTAGTTAAAATACTTAGTCAAAACAAGTAAAGAATGAATTTGGTGACAATTGTGATGCTTTGACAAACTAGAGAGACTAAACTTGGAAAATTGAGTTCAAGTTTAGTTAAATTAGAAAGTTCAGTATTATGTGTGTGTGTGTTGGTGGTGTGTGTCGATACCCACATGAGAGAAAGAAGGAAGAATGCTCAAATTGATGCAAATTGAGGAAATCAAAAGGGAAATTCAACTCAAATCTAATGCATGAACTCAAATCCATGACCATCTTGACTTGCTATACATGAGGTAAGTTGTAGAATTCAATTTGGTAAAGTTGTATGAAATGGGTTGTGTTCAATCCATGAATTTATGTGAAATTGGAATGATAATGAATTAGAATCATCTCATGAAACATGTATGATGCTCGAATTTCTGATTATTTTGATGTTTTAATGAAAACCCACTTATGGAAGTAATGTCATGAAGATGATGATGTTGCATGTGCTAGATAGAGTATAGTTTTGATATGTATGAAGTTTAATGTTGTAGATTATTAATAAATGAATCTGATTTAGAAGGAAAGTTATGAGAAATTAGTGGAATTTGATGAATGAAAGCAAGAAATGGGTAACAAAGCATGAATGGGTTGTACATTGTGCTTAGATAATAGTACGTATGCTAAGTGTTTGATGAAATGTTTAGGTGAAGTTAGAATGTGAGATTTTATGAAAGAACTTGATAAATATGAATGAAAATGATGTAATTAATAGTAAACTAACATGAATAATGTTGGAGTTATGTTATACTAGTTACCTTGGATGACATTGCCAATTGTAGAATCACAAAGCATTAGCATGTGAAAGTATGTGTATGCGAATGTGCATGTGTATATAATTAGGTGATAATGTAATTGTATATGTCGAACAATACAAGTATGAAATGCGTAGGACGTTAATACAATGGTCAACCATGTTAAGATGAATACATGTTCATGAATCAAAAGTGTGTAAGTAAGACAGTTGACTTTCTGAAAGTCAACAATGTATGAATATCATGGAATGACCCTTGGACACGATTGTTAGAGTAGAGGGTCAATGTGTTATGTGTTAGATGATTCGTGTGTTATGAATGATGATAGTTGAGTTGTGTGGATTCGAAACGAGATGACTATTAGTGTATGTATTATTTATACGAGATTAGACTAATGAAAGTCAATTAATGTATGAATGGAAAGAAAATGAATGTTTGTATGTATGCTCACATAAACTAACAATGTTGTGAATGTAATGATATGTAAGGACGGAAATCTTGTCAATTGACTCAAGCATGGATGGCTATCGGGTCAAGAGGAAGCAAGGAGGCAAGCATGAACACGGATGCTAAAGATAAGTGAATTCTGGAATCACTTTGTAGTTTGTTAAAGTAAAGTTACGTACTAGTTAGTTAAGCATGATAATTGAAGTCAAATAGGGTTTAGTTGTATGAAATCGATGGTTTTCGCTAAGTAGACCGAACGGGTCAAAATGAAGTTTTAATGCTATACCAGAATGATTGCCTAAGTAGGGACTACGGTATTATAACCGGGTAATGGGTAAGATTGCATATAAGCATGCTAACCGAGAGAAACGGATACGCGTGTTAGAAATCAAAAGTCTCAGTTGTGAGGTAGGATTAAATAGATAAACAATTTGGAGTATGAAAATTGTACTAATGAATTTCAATTGCGTATAATTGAATGTGATGAATGAGTCTAACGTATACCGAATATCGGGTGCCTAAATTCCCAAGTACAATACTCCGGATAATGTAAAACTATTATAGTTATATTGCTCATGTAAGTTTTGGGGTAAAACAAATGATTTGTTTGATGAAAACATGAACAGGTCGAATAATCCATAATTGAATATTTAGCCGGAACTTATAAGTTAAGAATTTCCTTAATCCGGATGTTAGATTTCAAGTTCATATTATAGAACATCAAATTACGGTCATGTAGGAAGAAAGGGGAGGTTAAACGGGTAAACGGTTTGAAAGTTACGCAAGTTTTAGCGTTAACGAACGACGGAACAAAGTTGCAGATAAACTAGCTTTAGAGGGGCGTCGCCGACGCCCTGATGGGCCGTCGCCGACGCCGTGTGCAATTCCAGTTTTTGCCGACACCCTATTTTACTATCTACGGAGATTTCTGATTACACGAAAATAAAGAGGCGTCGCCGACGCCCTTCCCATGTTCCAAATGCTGAAATTTGTTATTTAAGTTGTTCGGTGTACCGTAAGCTTCGGTACGCTAACTGTGATCTACGGCGGGATTTCCAAACTTGATTTTGATTGTTTCCTTGATGTTTATGGGTTCTAAAACCAAGTCTAAGCCTCATGTAAGTAATGTATGAGTATGATAAGTGAATGCAAATAAGTAAACAAGAATTGTATGGAAGTAGTATACAAGAACTTGTACGTAAACGTGTGGGTATATTGAATGTAAGTATGTATATAGGTGTGTATGAATGTATGTAAGTATATATGCATGAAGGTACGTATGAATGTACGCGTGTATGTAAGAATGTAAGTATATATGTAGGCATAATTTCAATACGTTTGAGTATTAAGGTTATTAATAGTGTGCCTTGAGATTGAAATGTAATACAGGTACTTTATTGAAGTCTCACCAAGAGTTAGACACCCAGATGAAAAGTGTGTATTTAGTAAGATAACGGAACGGAAAGTGTACGAGAACAGAATGCAACGAGACTCCATGGTTATGAATCATGTTTGTATAAAATGTGTACTAACGCTACGATGTTATATGATGAGTGCAGGTTGTACAAAAACATGGATCATCATCACGAGGTATAACGATCGAAGACCGAGTCACGAGATAGATTGTACGGGAATGCTTGAGTATGTAAATTAGCAAACATAAGTTATGCATTTATTTCGTAAATGAGTATGAAGGGTGCAATCATTGTAAAAGATTTATTTTAAAATTGAACTTTTAAGTAAGTTAAGACGTTTATAATGAAAGAAATTTTATGGTACGTATTTCTGCTGCATCTTTTCAGTTAAAGCGTGCTAGGGTCTAACACATCTGCATATATACGTTATTTCTTATTGAAGGCATTTTTAGGGTCGTTTCTAAAGATCTGTTGTGTGATTTTAGTTTCATATTGTTACATTTAATATGTAATATTAAATATAGGAACTGTTTAGAGATTTGTAATTTTATATCGTTTTTATTATTCAACTCGTGTAATACACAGATCTATATGTTAGTGCCTTAAATAAAATCTTCCTTAACAAGTGTCATTAGTGACAACCATATATTATTTAGTTAATGATTTAAGTTATTAAAACATGTAATACCGTCTAATTTCATGTTTGATATAGTTAAAATAATGGGAGTTCTTTTGATAAAAACGCAAAATCTTAGACAACACGCCAAGCGTATCCACTAGATTCAACATACATTTTCAGGTGAACTTTCAGGTCAATTACTTGGTCATCTTTAACGATGTAATAGACTATGTTAGTTGTTGTACCTTGGAAAACAGACTTGTTATTAGCATAGATACCGAGAAATTTGTTTTAAAAACAATTGTCATAAGCTCTTAACTATCATGCTTCCTCCTCCTCTATTGTTTTGGTTTTTGTAACTATAACTTGTATCTAAACTAGTTAGTTCATTTGTTTCATTTCGTACGTTTTGTTGTACAATTATGAAGGTTGTTCTTCTATGTGGTAATACTAACCATAGAGGTTACTTAGATGGTTATCACTTATTTAAAGATTTTATTCAGTTGAAATATTGCTCGAGTCTTTTAAAATATAAATCCTTGGAAGGTACACAAATACATATGTTACAAAATACCTTAAATTGAAATCTACCTAAAAGTTAAAACATAAATACAATTCAAGAGTCAAAATAGATAATTGACAGATACACACTGAGACATAGACATATTTAGAGTCACAAGTAATCAATTGGGCGGGGCTAGACTTACCTTCCATGCTTAATGTACGTCCTATGAGAAACAAAGTAGAGTTATTATGTTACATTCAGTAAAAACCATACAGGTGTGGTACGTTTAGCACAACTCATGTAGTTTTTATTCCGATCCTCCTTGGACATCTGGGAGCGTATGAAAGATACGAGAACAAGTATACACGGAGCAGAATGATTGCAATCCCGTCAATAACAACATAAACAAAGCAGCAAAAATCGTTAGGAATTTCCAAGATCCAAACACATATGCATTCATGAAATTCGCAAGTTTCACCCTCCATGTTTTACTATACCTCGTGTTAACATCCTCGATCACTTTATCCATCTTTGGCACTTTCGTCAATTTCACACATTTACTCATTCCGTTCCATAAATCCGCAACCTCTTTATCACTCTTCAAATGATTCAAAACTATACCTCTTTCCCGCAAATACTTTGCATCTTCTTCCGTGTCGATTATCCCATTCATCAACTCAGTGTAACGAGCCAACACCAATGGTCCCGCTGCCACACAAGCTTCATACGCCACCAAGTTTCTCAAATAAACCTCTGTGTTCACATCTAGATCAACCACCGGGAGGTAAAGTGTAGATGTTGTGTTATCAAAACTCATATCTAATATCCCACCGTTAACGGGTGAGAAAAGGATTCCCGCATTTACCAGTTCCGTAACTGAAGGGATTTTGATCTCTTCAATCGTTGGCGCCTTCGGCTCGCCACTTGCATCTTCTGATTTCTCCTCTCCTTCACCGTTAAACCTCTCGAGCATCCGCTCCATGGGTTCTTTCATGAGTTTGAGTATAGGAAGATTAGATATTATCTTCCATGGTAATTTCATCAACAAAGTCATAGGCCTCCCAAAAATGAGTTTCTTGAAAAGCCTTACTAATCCTGCGTTTGATTTCGAGAGGAGGTTCCATATGTAATTCATAACTTTTTGAACTTCACTTTTTTTTGCAAAAGTTTCTTCTTCTTTTTCTCCTCCATCTGGTAACTCGGTGATTTGTTCGTTTTTGATGTCAATCTCAGACTGATATTCCAGAGAATATATTAATTAGAGTTTATTGTGTATTTATTGATCAGTTATTTGTAAAGGTGAAATTAGGTTATAATAAGAAAAAAAACACTAAAATAGACACGCTAACCATTTTTTCAAAATAGACATTGGCTTTTAGTCTTCTAAAAAAGACATAAAGCCAATCAATCAGTGAGTGTCAACTAAGCCTCACTGATTGTAGCAGACACAATAAACCATTAAATGTACTATAGGCTCACGAAAACAACCAATCAAATTAATAAACATGTAAAATCAGTTAGGGATTCGCCGTTAATTAAGACTTTGCCCCTGCTTCTACACGTGTTGCCTTTAATTTGATTGGTTTGATTTATTAGCCAGAAATGAAAATGTCAATTTTGTCGCGGCTAAAGTTCTAACGTTTAGTTTTGTAGTTTTTTTATGGTTAACATATCAATTCTTATGACTTATTATATAACAAGGAAACATAATTAAATTATATCCTCACAATAATTATAACTATATAACAATAAACCATAAAAATATATTATCTCTAGTACCTCCATGATTCCGAGTTCTTTGTTGTTCGGCACGGTCATGTGGTAAAGAAAGTCGAGAAGATGATCGCAGTCGTTGATGTCAACATCCGGCAACTGTCGTTCATGAAACGGAGTAAGCTCCTGGTACAACCCCATCAACATCATCTTCAACGTCTCATCAGCTGACTTTACTTGACCACTTGTTAATTTCCTTAACTGGTGTTCCATCATAGTCCTGATTAAAAACAAAGGGATCTGATTCTCCACCATCACCACATCTCGAAGAATCGCCATATGAGACAGCTTCTTCCCTGTAACATCCACCACATGAGACATAGATGATGTAACTTTCTCAAGAACTCGACCTTCTTCTTTCATGGCATACACTTGAAGGAATTCGAGTAAAAACGCCATGTCAACTGCCATCATCCACACCAACGCGTCAGCGGACATGTCAAGAAACTTGTGGTAGCAAGCCCGGATTTTAGCCTCGTCGTCTTTCTTCATTATCTCAACGATTCGTTCGAAGCTCACGTTCATATTTTTTTGGGTTCTTCTTGCGGCAGCAAGCTTATACCTTGTTAGATACAAGTTGATATATATATTAGTTAGGGTTTTTAGTTGTAATGTTATAACCCGAGATCTATAGATGTAGTTTTTAAAAGACATAGTTTTGCTATTCAAAAAGGGGTAGCGGCGCAGCTTGTTGCTCGTTTACCTTCTATCTCGATGTAATTTCAAATATTCGTTATCAGTTACCTTTGTTGTTAGAAGACACTAATATTTGGTTACGTTTTATTGTATAGCTATGTATAGTTGATTAATAATATATAATAACTTACGTGGTATTCATTGTACATATATACGTACCTTTGCATGTCGTAGACCTCTGGGCGCCAATGATGGAAAGGGCCTAATGCGACTTGTTGTGGGATGTAGGATTCAGGGTTGGTGGCTAGAAGTACATTTGGGACTGTGAAGATGCAAACGGGGATTTTGCAGAGCATTTCATCGTCGTGTTCTATGATGGATTTACGCATGTTTTCAACCCATTCGTCTTCATCGATGTTCATCTTAGAGAACGAGTATGAATTGCTAGAGAGTGATTTGGTAGCCATGGTGACAAGAATGGTCAATGGCGTATTAGTGTTTTCTATGCTTAAAACATATGATGGGTCTTATAGAGGACATAACGTTGATTTAGGGTTTACATATTTACATATTTTATTGACCACGTGAAGAATAATATATAAGGAAACACAATATATGTTATCATGTATGTACACATGATGGGACAACTGTGACAGTTAGCAAATGAATTAAATAATTTGTTTGATGAACTAATGTGATATAATGATGTTTCGTTTTATTAACACCCTGTTAATTGTGATTTGGAATAATCACATGACGACCTATAACTTATATCGTATACATCAACGTCGACCCCATCACCTTTTTTTATCTTAAACAAAAAACACACTTCTCCCCACACTTTGCACTTAAAAGAAGGAGGGGGGGGGGGGGGGGGGGGGGGAGTTCGGTATAGAGTGGGACGAGACCAGAAAACAACGAGGCTAAGGTGTATGCTATAATGAAGAAACAACGGGAGAGAACATAGTAACGAAAATACCGTACCATCACGAATTGAAGGAAATCCACCAACGGGATAGAGAGGAGCGGGATGGGAGCTAGCAAAAGTTGAGGTGGAAGCTGACGTGGAGAAAACAACAAGACAGAGAACACAACAACAAGAACACCATCCTGAATTGGAGAAAACACAAAGAAGGAAATTATGCACCAGCAGGATGGAGAGGAGCGTTATGCCAGACATCGACATCGTCCACCTTTGGATGAACATCGTGTTAGATTAACATATTCAAATTGATGAATGCATACATGACTCATATATTTATTTGTATTAAATAAATAAATTTTAAACCGAGCACACTTAAAACGATGTAACCCAATCACAGTCACAACTCATGTACCCGTTTATCTAGTTGTTCAAGCAGTTTGGTGGGTTTCTAATTTGTAAATGAATTGTAATCAAGTTGTAAATAGGTTAAACAAAATTTAAACAGTTGAATAGAGTCATAAAGGGATTGAAAAGTTGAACTTGTAAACCACGTATATTAAAAGTATTTAATTTTAAATGAGTTGATAGATATGTTTCATTTTAGTATAATCCAAATACGCTCTCTTATTAAGGGTTTTTTAACAGCTTATTAAGAATGTTAGCATTACTTAGAGATTAATCCAAACACAACATGTATATTAAATTATTAGTTAAACTATATTTATGATTTTCATGTTATATTCGGATCCTATAAAAGAGTTAAGTTGGTCTAGTTGCAATGGTGTAAAGCCACATGATGGAATTGGATAATTAATGTATAATAATTATTGCTGGTGGAAGCTGCTTGGTAAATACTTAAATCACTTCAAAACAAATGCTATATTGTTATTGCAATATGCAATAACTACAAGTCTATAAGGGGTAGGGGTGGTCATCACCGATCACCGATCACTCACAACTTCCAATTAAGTTTCGTCATGTCATCAACCATTATTCTATCACTCACAACTCTTTTTAGTGGAAATGGTCATCACTCACTACCACACCCAACAATATACCCCCAACCAACAATTCCCCTCACAAAATCAAATATATAACGCGTGATGAGTATCACGTGTTTCAAAGATTCACCGGTGATCAAATGAGTGGCGGCGGTGTGCAAGACCCCATCACGCGTGATGGGGGCCATAACGTGCCCACCCCAGGTCCCCTAAGTGCAATCGTCCACTTATCTTTTTAATTATCATATATTGCTTATAAGATTCTTCATATAAAATACGTATCCGTCAACATCCGTTCACAACGTGAATAATGCGATATCATAATACATATAACATGTGGTATCGAGTTAGATAATGATCAATGCTCTGTAAGAAAAGTGTCTTTTAGTGACACAAATTACAAATATGTAGAGAGACATATAAAATACACAAGAGTAGGTAAAAGACAGTGTTACTTGTTACTCTCAAATTCTAAATATTTTCACACAAATATAAACTCATCTTTTAAACACCTTAATTTAATTTGGAATTACATGATGACCTAGAACTTATATCATATATGACATTTATATCTGACATGCACCACTTAATTAAGTAGACAGGTTGAAATTAATAAACCTGTGCATGACCCTTATATAATCCCTATAAAACATGCATGTTGCTAGATTGTTTAGCTAAAGGTTCATACAAGTTGGTAGATTGTAAATGAGTTCTGACCAAGTTGGAAAATTGATAGTGAAGGAAATACAAAGCCGCGATCCTTTAATATTATGAAGAGGGGCCGCCCTCTTTGATTTTCCGCACCAATCCTTATTTACTACTACATCTTTTTTGGGGGTGTATAGCTCAGTCGGTAGAGCATTGGGCTTTTAACCTAATGGTCGCAGGTTCAAGTCCTCTATACCCAAGCTTAACTTGTACTATACTATGAATAAGGTTGTCTAGTCGCGCAAAGAGCACTCTTTGGCCTTTAGATTAGAGGCGATTCGTCGCCTTTGATTGGATGGAAATAGATATCTAAAGTGTGCAATGAATGATCGCGAAATTAGTATTTTATTAGGGTTACAATTTGAAAAGATTGAATTACCCTCACGTGGATGACGTATGAATTCATTGTTTTCGTTATACTTGAGAGGCATTAACGTTGGGGCTAAACGTGCAAGCAACACACAGATGTTTGGACTAAGTTTGTATATTTTTCCCCGGAAGCCATATATGTAATATGATAACCCGCATGGTACTATTTGTGAAATTAACTCTAGTTTTAATAGGTAGTAATAAAGTCATAATCGGCTAACAAGTTCATGAACTTAACTACATGCTTAAAAATGATTCCAACTTAAAACGAGTTGAGAGGTCGATATGTTTAATTTTACAACAACTTCAGCATGACTCTTTCATTAAACATACATGGCATGTTTATTAAAGAAGTTAAACTGATAACAAAAGATTTGATATGTGGATAAAATGTAATTTTTCGTATCTTCTCAAAAACGAACACCAATCAACTGTTTTACCTGCAACTTACTCTCTCAATATAGTGTATGTAATATATACAGACAGACGCACTAGTTTACATGCCAGATTGTTGGAATTGGATAATGGTATGATCATCGCTGGACGACTATTATTGAACATTTATCACTTGCAAGTTGCAACATGTAATTATAGGGCAACCACTTGTTTTTTTTTTAATAAAAGTATAGAAAATACGTATTCTGTATTATAATATGTATAACATGTGAAGATAGAGTTTGGATAAGAGTAAATTGCACAAAACGTCCTTTAAGTTTCACCAATCTTGCTGGTTTCAGCCTTAATCTTTAAAAGTTGCTAAAACCAGCCTTTAAGATTAATTTTGTTGCAGGTTTCATCCTTTATCACTAACCCAGTTACTAATCCATGTTAAATGGCCTCACATGCATAGCATGTGAGGGTTTTTCCCCAATTTTTAACTCCTATTTCAGTTCCGATCAATCGCTATTGAAATTGAGATGAAGAGAGAGCTAGCTTTCGCATCGGAAGCTCGATCTCAGTTCAATTGCTTCTCCGGTTGAACTTGCTCGCCGAAAAGCTCACCGGAAAGTGTACCGATTCACCGGAAGCACAAACAAAATAAACAGCGGTTACGTAACGATGGTGTTGCGAAATCGGTAGAAGAAGGCGTGTGAATCGTCGGAATAAAACGATTAAAACTCCGATTCCGGTGATTGATGACGTCAGCGAATCTGCTCACACTTTTTAATCTTCTCATTTCATAGTTTTCTTCATGATCATGTTCACCAAAAAAGATTTAATAACCAACCCAAAAGAAGATCAGTATAAAACTTTGGATTATTATAGCACAAATTTATGCAAAAGATAGAGAAACAAGTGGTGTAATATTAACAACAGGAAGAGATCAAGCCCTAGTCTTTTGCACTCTCTCTCTTAGAATCTTCAGACCCATATGCCTGCAACATTCAAGAACCAACTATAATGGGTCAATAAAATCACCAAACAACACTTGAATCAAACACAAGCTTACCTGCCAAGCATTAGAAGAGTAGCTTGTGGGTTGGTCCCAGGTGAAATCGAGAACACTGAACCATCGATCACTCGAAGCGAACCAACACCAATCACCCTCAATTCAGAATCTACCACTTTCTCCACTAAGCATCCACCATGGTAATGCCATATCGTGTTCACCTGTATGAGAGAATGCTCCAGTAAACTCGGCGACAAAAACGATATACCATTTCGCGATTATCATACAAAAACTCCTACAAACTAAATCATCACAACCGGAATCCCCAAGACAAAGGTAAGACCGCGGCCCAATCACCACTCAACAGAACAAATGTGGCTGCTAACGCACTGCGGAAACAATCACTTCCCTGCTTCTTAAACAAACACACGTGAAACGACCCGCAAGTATCCTAACCATAACACCTACGCATTGCTCCGTTCCCAACAGAACCTGAACTAGTAACAAAATTCACCAAACCTAGCGTAAACCTACCACTTTGATATTACTCCCCTTAGCATAGTTCACCAGATCAGAGCACTATGCTATAACCAGTGCGTTTAAAACGTAGACCCCAATCTAGTTCCAAAACATGATGTAAACTAAATCCATTCCACGGCCCCACAACTCGATTCCCAATCCATCAAGAAGCACTGTTGCAGCGGCTGCAACTCCGTTCAAACACATTGCTTTCTAACATCCACTGATAAGATTCTCCAAATCAAATTCACTCAAAATTAATCCCGGAGCTGTTATAAAATCCTCTAACTGCGCTACTTCCGCCTAATAATCGCCTCTGGCGTTCGGAACACTATCATCGAACTGAAAGCTTGTGCAGGTAGAGTAATAATTTGTTCTAAATTAATAACGGAATGTTGAATAAAACCTTCTGTATCATGCGTTAGGGTTTGATTACGGTACAACCGCCTCTTTCGAGAAGCATACGCGTGGTAATAATGTGGCTGCTAACTACATCCCGGGCGCGACCGACGTAATGATGTATCGAATATCCCTCCGGTTGGAAAGTTCGGTGGCGTTGATGAGAAATTGCGTGATGAACCTGGAAGTGAATAAATTGAGAGTTTTTGTTAGTTTAATGAATATTTGAGAAGTATAGAGGGAGAGATGAAAAGACCCGGGTTTTATAACCCTACATGATAATGGGTTTTGTTAGTTTATGTTATAGAGAAATGAAAAATAAAAACGGTTTTACCCCCATGCTATGCATGTGAGGCCATTTAACATGGATTAGTAACTGGGTTAGTGATAAAGGATGAAACCTGCAACAAAATTAATCTTAAATGCTGGTTTTGACAACTTTTAAAGATTAAGGCTGAAACCAGCAAGATTGGGAAACTTAAAGTACGTTTTGTGCAATTTACTCTTTGGATAAATATCCACTACAAGAAAAGTCTTTTAGGGACAAATATTATAATACTTATAGAATATATAGTACATAAGTTTCAAAATTATTTCACATAAAATCATTTATTACCAGCACCTTTTTTTAAGTTTAGTTAACTCGGTTTTAATTCCACTAATGATTATGCATTAGTTCCGCTGGCCACTTTTAAAAAATGCCACTTTGTCAATAAAATAATATGATAATTAATTCATAAACCCCAACTCTACCGTGGATAACAGACTCAACCCAGCCGCCACGGTCTCAAACATCAAAGGACTCATCCACTACAAGAATCTGACACCTTTAGCGGCGACAGGTGTCGCCGGTAGTGATATAATTTGTCGTCGGTATTGACCTTTAGCGGCGACACGTGGCCGCTAAAGGTCGCCATGGGCGCTATTGAACAAAATATCGTCGGTAATGCATACGTCGCCGCTAATGACTCTGCCGGAGTATTGCCGGAAAGTTTGTCGGAGACGGATTTCCAGATTTCAAAGATACAAATCATCACTTTTTGTTTATACTCCAAAATGAAACTTAAACCAAATAATAAAAAAACGATTAATTTTTTATTAAGATCCATTTACATTACATGGTTTTTACAAATACAAAATAAGTGGACGGAGCTATAAACAAACACTACATAACTCTACAAAAACTACAACTCTGTGGTTGTTATGGCGGTGATTGACGGTGGCGGATGACGGTGGCTTTGCTGGGTGGTGAACGATGAAGCTTCAAACCTCATAGCAGTTATTGATACAGCGACGGTAGATGGTGGCGGATGACGGCGGCTTTGCTGGGTGGTGAACTGTAGAATGCCGGAGGTTGATGGTGTCGGTTGGCGGCAGAAGGTGGTGGTTTTTGCTTGGTGGTAAATGCTGGAGTTTGGTGAACATGAAGGTTGAAATGGGTGTTTGAGATGGTGTGTGTTTTAGAAGGATAAGAGATGGGTGTGTGTGTTTATTTGAGCAGGAGGTTGATGGTAGCCATTAGATAAGTTTTTAATCAATGGTCAGCAGCAACTCTGGAAGAAGCACACAGATCGAGCCTTTAGCGGCGACAAGGAGCAATAGCGGCTACTAATGTGCGTGAATTAAATATATTTTTATTATTATAATTTTCGTTCACACAGATTAGGTTTTAAAATAGTTTTTACTTAAAACCAACTACACACACATAGGGCAAGTGTACTCGTCAGGTGGTAGTATAGTTCACTGGTAAGAACCGGATATCAATCCGTGGACTCGGTGTCTCAGTACTAAATTTTCGTTACTTTTAAACCTTTCCAATTGATGAGTTGGTTTTGTTCCTAATTTATCATGCAAAATAATAAACTACTACTAAACTAGAGAATAACAATATCTAAGAAAGGGTTGCCTAAACTAAGTATCCACAAACAAACATGTGACAACTAAGTGGAGGATCAATGGTGATGCAAGCTCTAAGTTAACTAAGTCTCCAATCAAGGTTTCCTAGTTTAATAAACCTTAGGAAAACTAAAATGAAATAATCACTCTAATCACCTAAAAATTATTATTTGAAGCTCACTTGCTTAGTTAATGTTAACCTTTAAAAAAGAGTTATTTGTTTGTCAAAACTCCTAACTCTACAAGTTTGAGAAAATTACCATGAAAAACACAACAATCACCCTAACTTGCTTTCAAGTAAGTAGCACTATCATAATGTTCTTGTAACATTTGTTGAAAACGGGTTTTACCAAACCCGCTCCGTTTGTAATCGAATATTCAAGTTATAAATGTGACGTTGCCTATTTATGCTTATTTTAATTTTTAATGATACATAATTAATAAACAAACTAAACCATAAAAGTTATAATTGATAAAAAGTATAAATAAAACAATTAAAAATAAAATGGGGCTGCCGGGACTCGAACTCGGGTCAGCCGGGTTGTAACATCAAAGATTTAACACTCACACGCATAACCACTCCGCCACTTGTTTGTTTTCTGTCAACTCTAGGAAACGAATAAGTCTTATATACAAACCCAGATGAACCGGTTGCGCCAACTGAAAACGGAAATCGGCTATTCAACCGTCTAAACGTTTGAATAATCGCGAATTCAGGTTTATAACCGACGTGCCGGCAATTCTAATCAATTCAGACTTGAATTGACTTCAATTCTGATGATGATGGGTTTTATAACCGAAAATGTCTCATAACCTGAATTACTGAAATCAAAGATCTTCTTCACGACTCAGAAACATTCCACAAACCTCCAATTTCATTTCCGCACACTTTACAGTCCACCGGAGAAGTTTATTTTGCTCGCCGGAAATTTCTGCAAGTTCGCCGGAAAACCGTATTTCTCCTCAAAACGGTAAGTCCTTCAATACCGTCGTAGTCTAACAATTGTTAAGCTATTTCCAACTCAAACCTTTCACTTGAAATCGAATTCAGACGCTACTATCGGATAATACCAGTTCGCCGGAAAAGTTCTGGAAATCTTTATTTTCATCTGTGAATAGGTAAGGACATTCAAACACTCTGTTAACGTTTGTTTATCACTTCAATTTCACGATTAGCTAATCAAAACGGTTAATTGTCTTGTTCAGTCGAAGTGCACAGAAACAGAGACCGACACCTTGCCGGAATTCTGAAATAAACCGTTCATCAGTATGTTTACTTCTAATTATCGTTTCTACCATTTCATATTAGATTGTACAATTTTTATTAATCGAACTAAACAAGATATAACGGTGTATTCTACTGCCTGTAAAATCTAACGAAGAAGATGAACTGCGTTAACAAAATAAGAATAATTAAAATTGGTATTTTGAACGGGTTAGACACACAGTCCAGCGGTGGACTGTGTGCGAACAAAAACACGCATACGTCCCGAGTTCGATCCCTGATACACGCACCCGCTATGTAATAAAATGCCTTTTTGTTTAAACTGAACCGGGTTAACTCTGTTAGTTGTTATGTATAATAAAAACTTGTATATTAACCAAGTTAGACACACAGTCCAGCGGTGGACTGTGTGTAACGTTAAAGCACAGGTCCCGGGTTCGAGACCTGTTAGTGGCACCGGTTCGATGAATTAAAATGTTTTTGAAATTAAAAGAATTTTGGATAAATCGAATTAATATATAAGTATAATTAAAAACAGAATTATTTCGGGTTAGACACGTAGCTCAGTTGGTAGAGCTGCGTGCACATGTACGGGAGGTCTCGGGTTCGAGCCTCACCCAGCGCATGTATTTACACAATAAACCGGTCAAACAAGTCAACAAGTCAAACGGTCAACGGTCAGCGAAAAACACAACACATTTTTATAATTTTATTTATTTAATTTAATTTAAAAATCAATTAAAAATACATAAAAATAATGTTTTTAAAGATAGGAAATAGCCTAAAACTCACAAAAATATATCTAAAAAGCCTACTAAAATTAATAATAAAATCCACTCATTTACCATATTTTCCGTTATTATTTAGGTTAGCAATTCTCGTTGTTCAACTCTTCCAACTCGTGCGCATCTCACCATCTCCAATCAAACGCACCCAATGTGAGTGAATCTTTACAAATTCCCCGTTTTAATCACGTTTTGGGGTGTATCATGTGTCTTGCTATATATTATATTTAAATCATTGTGCATACATCATATCATGAACATGTGTATTCAACTTGTTTCAACTGTTTGTGTGGTTATTGTTAGATTCAGTTTATTATTTTCAGTACATGCAATTTCATAGGCCGCCGCTCCCCATTACATTATGAGCGTTGAGCAAGTTCCCCATTACATTATGAGCGTGAACCTGGCGTGCCAACATACGATCGGCTCCGTTTGATTGAGCCTTGATCGCACAGACACTTATCATTTTCAATACATGCAATACGATCGGCTCCGTTTGATTGAGCCTTGATCGCACAGTTTTCATTCATGTTATTTATCGTATGATGTTGGTATGTTAATGTATGCTATCATATGTTACTGTATGTTATATTTGTGATTGCAATTGCCACTGCTTGATTATTTACATTTGCTCATTTATGATTATGCACAATTTTTCATTGATAAACTAACAAGAAAATCAATAATAAATGTTTATCTAACAAGGTTCACTCGCCAACTTATGTTGACCCAAAAACCCCCATTTTTACACATGATACAGGTGAACCAGCTGCAGTAAGAAACACTTAGGATTGGACTAGAAGAATAAAATGATTTAGAGTTTGGAATTGTTTTGTTTGGTTTATTTTCTTTGTATTGTATGGACATGTTTGGATATTTGGGAATGTAATTTTGACTTTAATAAATATGAAACATATTAGTAAATATCATGAGCTTTGGTGATAACCCAATTATGCCCCGACTCTTATTCCGCTGCGGGTCGGGGTGTGACAGTTCTTGACAAAAAACCACAAGCATGGTCATGCTAGATAACAATCTTGGCCAAAAATCACCAATCTAACACAAACACAACTATAGAATCCAAGTAAACATTATTATGATTTTTCCAAATCTAAATGCAAGAATTCCTACACATGTTCAAATCATCATTCAAGTCATGTTAACAATTACCATTCCTAGTTTCATGTTATGAATCATGCTAACAAGTTACTAAGATTCAATAATCATAATCTTTTCATGGGCTTTCCAACATAACATATAAATACTTATGACCAAACATTCAAGAACAAGGACTTTAAGCATGTTTAAGAACTCCAAGAACAAGATTTAAGCACTACTATGAAGATTAACAAAAAACAATCACCACATCAACTTCCATGATTATCACATATTCATAAGCTTCAACTAGTTTAGACAACACCAAATGTTTAGCCTACAAGGCTCATGATAACTAAGACAAACATAAAGTAATATGGATTGTGCATGAATAACAAGGGAAAATACTAATGTTTAAGACAAGATAATTAGCTAAATGAGTTGGATTATCAAGTGATACAACCTCCTAAAGGCTCCTTTCTTCAATCTCCAAGCTTCCAAGATCAGCTTCTTGAGAGAGAAATCCACCCAAGTGCTCCAACTCTCCTTCAAATGAGCTGAATTCACGTATTTAAGCTACTGGGCATTTGGCACGACCGTGCCACGATTTGGCAAGGTCGTGCTTGGTAAGTGTCAGGTGCCTTTCTGAGTTGTTGACCAAGTTTGATGCCAAATCCGGAAAGATCCCGCTAAAATTTCTCCGAGGTGGCATGACCGTGCCACCATTTGGCACGGTCGTGCTTATCAATATCGCACTCGAAAATGACTAAGTTGAACTCGGAAACTAGCTGATCAGAGCCTGTGATTTCACGCGCACGATCGTGCTTGGGATTGGCACGGTCGTGCCAAGTGTTGATTTGGCTTGGATTGTGCAGTCTTATGATAGTACTTGTGATAGTGCCGACTTCTTGATGCTTGGCACGGTCGTGCCAATGGCTGGCACGGTCGTGCCATATCTGGAAATTTGGCAGAAATGTTCCATTTTTGCTCCAATTTTCTCCAAAAGCCTTTGTTTCTTTACCGGGCCGAAGCCCGGACCTGCATTTTCACAAATAACTCAAATTTGTATCTAACTCAATGAAAACACAACGAATTTCCGCATTAATGGGGGATATTTGACGTTTAAAAGATGTATAAATTTTTATACATCAGCTACGCGTGTCTAGGTCGCCGCTAAAGGCTTAGTTTTCTTGTAGTGATCCCTGTTAACTTCAGAGATGGAGAGTGGACACTATGCTTCATAGAGTGAGTTGTTCAAAATCCATTGTCGTGAATTCCAAGTGCACGACCACCTATCTCCTAGACCCACAACCAAATCATCCTCTTCTTCAAAGGATTCAGAGAAGGATAAAGAACAACCTAAGGCGGCCAACGACTCATGGGATCGACTGGACGCCATTGTTTTACGATGGATTTATGGCACCATATAGAGTGACCTTCTTCACATTATTCTAAAACCGAATACCACTGCCCTTGAGGCATGTGTGGCTCTTGAAAAATTTTTCCAAGATAATAAAAGTGCTCGCGCCATTCATCTTCTCCACAAGTTCTCTAACACCCGTCTTGACGACTTCTTAAATTTCTCTGCTTACTACCATCAATTGAAAGTATTGGCTGATCAACTCGCAAATGTTGGTTCACCAGTCGAAAATAAACACTAAGTTTAGCAACTTATCAGTGGCCTTAATGAACACTATGAAGGCATGGCCACAATATTGCACACTAAGCCCCGCAACGAAGTTTTTATGATGCACGTTCAAAATTAATAACAGTCGAGACTCGCAAAATTGAACAGGCACTTCATGCCTCCCAAACCGCCGACACAACTTTGATTGCTAATGCCTCGCGATCTTCAGTCACCTAATACCCCAACACAGACTATAGATCGGGCTCTTAAACAGATCGCCACATGGTCGCAGGTCATGTGGCAGAAGCCGCGAATGGAACACTTCTAACTCATGCCTCCCTCCCTCCTTAAATACTCTTCTAAACAAATAACAAAACACCCACCGAACTCCTTTACCATCACACACCATCATATGAACATCTTTGCATTTTTGGTTGTCTCTGTTATCCACTAATACCCTCCACCACCATACACAAACTTGGACACCAGTCATATCCATGTGTCTTCTCATATATCCATCTACTCACCGAGGCAACAAATGTTTCAACTTTCAAACGAAACAAATAACTATCTCCGGCATTTTGCATTTAATGAAACAACATTCCCCTTTGCAACAACAATCTCGTCACCCCATCGTATGAATTTCTCACAACAACTTTGTCCCCACTTCTCTAGCCCCATATCCAACCACCAACCTAACCCAATAATGTCACCCTACCTGCTACCCCTTCATCAGTAACCAATAACCCTCCTGCCACACCAGCCCATTCACATTTGCACCAGGTCAACCCATTTCCCATCGCCTCAACACACATCAGTGGGCCACACTTACCATAACACCCCCACGGCCCATTCCTCACCCGTGAACTCTCCATTACCTACCCTGACCCACATCAACCGCATAACACCCATCTCCACACCGTCAAACATTATACCGACCCACCCCCATTGCCTAGCCATCTTCACCCCCACCACATCCAAACCCGAACCCGACAACTAATCCTACCCAGTGGTGAAGCTTGAAAAAAAAGTTCGGAGGGTCGTAAGGCACTGGACATACAAAAATTTCTATGTTCGGGTCGGATGTCGGTGATTCGATTCGGGTCGGTTCGGTCAAACATTACAGAAAGATTCAACAAGTTTAGGGATAAAATTCACCCCTAAATTCAACCTAAATCACATAAATTGCAGCCTTAAATTACACAAGTTAACTTTCCCATGGCATAATTTAAAAACACAAGTTAACGAAATCACCCTAAAATTTCAAAAATCTAATATTTACAGAAAAATTCAACAAGTATGGTCTAAAATTCACCCCTAAATTCAATCTAAATCACATAAATTGCAGCCCCAAATTACACAAATTAACTTCCCCATGGCATAATCTAATAACACAAGTTAACAAATCATCCTAAATTTCAAAAATCTTAGTTACAAAAAGATTCAACAAGTTTAGGGCTAAAATTCACCCCTAATTTCAACCTAAACACATAAATTATAGCCCTAAATTAAACCTAAAGATAAAAAAACACATACCTTTAACCTTATGAAGATTGAAGAAGTCAAACAAGACCACAACAAGTAGCGCAACAGCTGTAGCCGGTCAATCCACAGGTAGCACAGCAACTTGCAGTTGAACAAGAGCAGGCACAGCAGCAGCGTCCCCCCCCCCTTCTGGCTTCTGTTCAGGCTCGTAGTCCCAACTAAATGAATTTGGGTTTTTTATTTGATAGATTAGGGTGGCCTTTCTATTTGGGCTATATAAATTAATTGGGCTATATAATATACATTCTTCCAAATATAATGATATGGGCTATATAATATACATTCTTCCAAATATAATGATTTGGGCTAATTAAAGTTTTATTTGTGCTATATAAATAAATAAAATTATAACCGGGGGTCGAAAACGTATATACCTAAAAAATTATAAAACCGGGGGGGGGGGTCGAAAACGTATATACCTACAAAACTCTATACGAAACGTACCGAATTAACACTACTGAGCGAAAAGTTCGTGAGGTCTGGTGCCCCCCCCCCCCCGACCCCTTGAATCCTGCGCCCCTGATCCTACCCATACCATGAGAACCCGAGCTATGAATTGTATTATTAAACCTAAACGTAAACTAAACCTTCATACCTCGACTCAATCTGCCATCATACACGTACCTAAAACCCCAACTAGTGCATTGTCTATACTATAATGGTACAACGCCATGACCTATGAATTTGATGCTCGTATTAAAAGTGACTCTTTTGAACTTGTGCCTCGTCATCTAAACTTGAATTTCATTCACAGCATGTAGTATTTAAACATAAATTCAAGTATGATGGCACTTTAGAAAGGTACAAAGCATGGTTGGTTTATAATGGTCGGTTACAACAGGTGGGAATCGATTGTGGGGAAACATTTAGTCTGGTAGTAAAATCGGCCACTATTCGCAAAGTTTTATCAATTGCTTTATCTCAATCTTGGGCGGTACATTAACTCAAAACGTGACTAAATCTTTTTTTGCATGGCACTCTAAAGGAAACTGTTTACATGTATCAGCCGATTGGGTTTAGAAACAAGAATTTCCCAAATGGGGTAGTAAAATGAAACTTTTTTGCATGGCACTCTATACGACCTAAAACAAGCTCCTCGGGCGTGGTACCAATGGTTCACATGCTATGTTGTAACTTCAGGTTTCCAACAAAGCATATGTGATGCATCATTTATACCCTTCACACTGGTAAGCATGTGGCTCATTTACTATGTTATGTCGATGACATTCTTCTTGTCTCCTCTACAAACCAACTTCGTCATCAACTCATGGATCATTTTGCCAAAGAATTTGCAATGAAAGATCTTGGTCATCTCAACTTCTTCCTTGGCATTACAGTTACACGCTAGCATGACACAATGTTTCTTTCTCAAAAATCATATGCTAATGACATAAGACTAAACTCAAAATCCTTCTCTATTGGCATACACTGATGCAGATTTTGGTCAGGTGCCCCGACACCCTGTCACACCCCGATTTCCACGTGTAACCCGGTGGGCTCGATTGGGGAAAATCGTGACGTAAGTTGATACCATCATAACCAAACAAACACACAGCACAGCGGAAGTCTTGGAGTTTAAATTACTATTACAAACCAAATGTCCAAATGTTTGAGAATAATAATTACAGGCTTTTAATAACGAATCCACAGGCGGATCGAATAAATATTTACAAGGGAAATTGTTCTACAGAGTTTGGCAGCTTATGGACTTGCAAGATCCTTGTTTAGCTACTACGCAGCTCCCAATCTATTCTGTGTTCCCACCTATAACTTGGTCTTTTGAAAATACGTCAGTTTTCACTGGTAAATACTAGTAACCGACTCATTTTGTAAACATTTATTAAAATGATTTTTTTTGGTGCACTTGGCACATTCTATAAATAACTTGGGATAGTTCAAAATGACCTTGTTTACAGTTTTACATGTTTGTCAATACATATGGGGTCCGGTGCAGAAATCGAATAACCTGATTAACCGACACGCCACTTAAATAATCCATCAGCGGGATTTAATATTTTTATTAGCATTAGCGTCTGTCAGGTGTATGCCTACACCCCGCGCTTAAGGTTGTGGCCATTAGTAACTTAAATGAGCCAAGGATATCCCAGACATGGTCGAATTAACCCCCAATGTTTAAGTTATCAAACAATACAGAATAGAACGGGTTATAAGGATGTAGTAACTCACAATCCGATAACATGATCCCAAACCCGACCAAGCGGTATTATTATACCGTGGCCCAAGCCCGTATAGGGAAAATAAGTTAAAAGTATTTACCTGAGCAAATTCTTCAAATAGATAAATAGCTCAGCAGAATATTCAAAAGTATGCTTAGATGGCAATCTACCGAGAGGCTATTAGTCTAGAAATGATGGTGTTTATAACCAATTAGAATGCTAACGGGTCCTATCTACTTTGTAGACTCGAACCAGGTAGCTTAAGGATAGTAATGGTACTAGACGCTAGATTAAGCGGTGACCGGAATAGAATGTAGTTTAAACCCGACAAGCATGGAGACTTGTTTAATATGGGTAAACATGTTACATTCTGGATTTTGAAAATAAAATGATAATGTTAAACCCGTTTCGCTTAAATTACGTAAACTAGTTACGTAGGCCGAATCGTACGCATATAAGCGAAACTGGGTAACCGGGTGAGTCTTATACAAGTTCCATATGCCCTTATATTTAAAACATGTTGTAATATCAGTAGAATATCAACATGTATGCCCATCATGGTTTTAAAATCAAGTTACGCCTCAAAAGGGCGTTTTGGTCACTTTATGACTTGTAAAAGAAATTATGAGCAAACTGATGTAATGGTCATAATCTTTCTATAAAAATAGTTTATTTATGATGTTATATCAGTAGGATATCGAGTATGTGTGTGGGTTAGAGTTTAAGACCAAACTATGTCATGTAAGGGCATTTTGGTCATTCACACATAGCTTGATAATTTACTTGGGAATCTGAGTTTAGTTGATGTACTTACTATAATTATATGTAAAATGAGTTTTGAAATCAATAGGTATCAAGTCTTGGTGCTCTAATATTATTTTAAACCATACTATGCGCCAAAACGGCGATTAAGTCGCTAAATGACGATATTCAAGATGATTAAGGATAACTGATGTTATGATCAGGTTTATATAACCAAAATAAGCTATTTAATATATTATAACAGTATGTAAATGGTTTTGTTATAAAAGTATCTTTAAACCACTTCATGCATCGTTAGGGCAACATCGTCATTTATCGGCATTATACAAGGACTTGTGTGTAAATTCAGTTTACAATCTGATTTGATATCCTAAGTAATCCTATTTATGATATTACATCAGTGGGTAATGAGTTTTGTTGAAAAATTATGTTAAAAACCATTTTAGATGCCGAAAGGGCATTTTGGTCCTTTAAAAGCATGAATTGCGATAATTAAACAAAACTTAGGTTGTGACCAGATTATTGACATCAAAATAGGTTAGTCATGTTGATATATCAGTACATAACTTATTTGTATGCTCCTTTATATTTAAAACCTTATTTTTAAGTAAGAGGGGCCTTTTAGCAAAGTTTGGCATAATTAACGGAAACTTGTATAAAAGCTCGGATTACTATGTAACCATGTAATACAACTCCAGATGGTTATACTAAAACTAAACATGGTCACAATGCAACTTAGAATTAATAGCTAAAGTTGCTAATTCGGGTCAAATCGAAAGTCAAAGAAAAAGTCAACTTTGTGACTTTTGGTTGCGAACCGACCTTAGACCTGGACTTGATGGGCCGAACATGTTTATACATGTTCTAATACTTATTACCAAGTTATTAAAGTGTCAAAATGTATTTTATAACACCTACATTATCATATATGAATTTATTTTAAAAACTAACCCAGTTTGACTTTTTATCAATAATTTTGACCCGTCAATTGACCAAGCAAACGTGGTAATCAAGAGGTGCTCTCTTGAGGGATTAACACCTACCTAATTACGATCACGTAGCCATGTTCGTACAGAACTGTGGCTGGACCGTAATGGTCTTAGCCTAAATTCAAAGCGTTTTTGTCACACCCCAACAGATGGCGGAAACATCGGGGTTAGTGGCACTAGGCGACCAGATTGATTTCACGAGATGTTTCATAACAACCATTTAACATATCACAACCTGCTTAATATCCCATACTATTAAACGTAACATTTAAACAATTATTACAAAACGAAGATTTCTCATAAAATTCAACCGGGTTCGATTTCCCCTAGATTCATACATAAGTTCCAAATCCAAGATACATAAACAAACTAATCTAAACAAAACAAACTAATTAAGCAACATCCAAGCATCCATGCTAAATCCTCAACTTGTTACATACGTTAAAATACAAGTCAATATAATTAAGTAAAGGTGAGCATACGAGTTGAATAATACTAGCATAGTCGAGAAAGTGTTTGCGAAACAATCTAATTACATATCATGATACACCAAAACACTTAAGATAACATAGGCTCATTTCTCATGCTAACTACCGTGAGAAGGCTTGCGCGTCCATCCTAACTAGACCCCGTCGGGTGTAAGCCACACTATAGTACCATACTAGCTAAGGAGGCAAGTTAACGAAAATAAGTCCTAGTCACATGTTCCTAGTATCACGTTTCGAACATATACAATCAGATTATTCGCGTGTGATAAACAGTTTTGATTCGTGATGTGATTTTAATATAGGAATGTATGTAACACCCAAAAGTGCGTTTAAAGCGAAAATGGGTCAAGTATACTCACTGTGGGTGCGTTTTGGTAAGACTTAAGATTCTGAGGAGAGTTGCGGAGTGCGCCGGATCAGCCTGCAAACGAACAGAAGTGCATCAGTCTTCCGAAAAGCCGAAACGGTGAACTTTGAGTTGAGCAGTGGCCAAGTTCGGGCGAACTTGTGTGTAAACACACATGTTCGAGCGAACTTGTGTAATTCTGGTAAGTTATGAGCCAAGTTCGGTCGAACTTGATGAGATTCTTAAGAATCTTGTCAAGTTCGGGCGAACTTGTAAGGATCTCTTACTGAGGAGACAAGTTCGGGCGAACTTGCATAGTTTCTTAAGAAACTAGACAAGTTCGGTCGAACTTGTAGGAGGTTTAATGAGATTAGCCCAAGTTCGGTTGAACTTGACCCATTTGGGTGCAAGTTCGGTCGAACTTGACCTGGTGAACTGTTGATTCTCGAGCGAACTTGGTGTTTTCGGGTCTAAAATCTTGCGTTTTCGCGTCGTTTGCTGAGGAAAATCGAGTGTTCATCCCTCCAACCCTATGCTACTGAGCAAACTTGGGCCGGAGAGGTCTTTTAGAGCTGTTTTAGCCGTTTTACTAAAGCGTGGGCTAATCCAGGCGAACTCGGGGTTCGTTCGGTTTAGTCCGGCTTGTGTAAACCAACATAAACGTCCTTTTGCTTCCAGATATGGGATCTTGAATGATAGATGCTTCGTTTCATACCAGAAAATGAACAAAACATCATCAAAAGTCCGTATCTTGTGTAGAAATCAATGGTTTTCAAAGGTTTTTCTCAGATCTATCACTTACAAGCCGAGATCTTGCAGATCTCGTGTTTGGGAAGTCTATACTATCACCAAACGAACTCGTATTGTGCAGATCTAAGCTAAAAACAGAAGTTTTTGAAGAAAAAGATGAAGGTTTTCGTAAAAGAATGAGTTTTGATGAAAACGAAGGCTACGCATTGTGCCAAAATCGTTGTAAACCTTTGTAGATCGTTGATAAGCGTTGTTGTAGTGAAATCGGGTTGATTCTTACTTAGAACATGAAGGTTTCGGGTTTTGAGAGCTCTGGGCGAACTTACAGCAAGTTCAAATGAGGGGGATGAGCTTGGTATTTATAGGCGAAGGCAAAAAGTAGAGCTGATGAGACCAAGTTCGGGCAAACTTGCATGAAAACATGCAAGTTCGCACGAACTTAGCAGATTTTGAAGAGTCACCTGTCAAGTTCAGCCGAACTTGTACATAATTGTACAAGTTCGAGCGAACTTGAGGTTATATGAGGGAACTGAGTTTGGCTAGCCAAGTTCGGCCGAACTTGGGGTCACCAAGTTCGAGCGAACTTGTCCAAATATTGGTTTTTCTTCGTTTGTTTCGCGTTAAGAGTTTGTTTGGTTATTCGGTTCGCATTAGATAGTTATATTAAGCGTTAAATTAAAGCGTTGAGCGTTATAGTTGATATAATAGTGCGATTTAGCGATTCGAGAGTGCGAGAGCGATGCGATAGCGAGCGTAAACATAACCATAAACACACATAACACATAAATAACATAAAACCACATAATAGCTGCGATTTGCGATGCGATGAGATTAGCGATGCGATTTAATAAGCAATTAGATGCGACATAACATACAATACCATAATTAATTAACATAAACTTTACTATCAACCGAATCTCGGATTTACAAAAGGATAGATAAACAGAGAACAAGAGAAAAAATAACAATCGAATTTTCAAGTTGTTACAGTCTCCCCTACTTTAGGGAATTTCGTCCCGAAATTAGGTAGTAGCTGTAACAAAAAGATGCGGGTACTTGGCCTTCATATCACTTTCCAATTCCCAAGTAAACTCGGCGTCGCGTTTGCCCTCCCATTGGACCTTCACGATAGGGATGCGAGAGCGTCGGAGTTTCTTGGTCTCCCGGTCCATGATTTCCACAGGCTTTTCCACGAAATGGAGAGTCTCATTGATTTGCAGATCTTCGAGAGGGACATGCAGATTCTCTTCGGCTAAGCACTTCTTGAAGTTGGACACGTGGAAAGTCGGGTGTACATTATTGAGTTCCTCCGGTAATTCGAGACGATAGGCTACTTTACCGATCCTTTCCAGAATCTTAAAGGGACCAACGTATCGAGACGCTAGCTTTCCTTTCTTGCCGAAGCGGACCACTCCCTTCCAAGGTGCAACCTTTAGGAGAATGTGATCTCCCACTTCGAACTGTAGGGGCTTGCGGCGTTTATCGGTGTAACTCTTTTGACGACTCCGAGCTTTCAAAAGATTGTCTCTGATTTGGAGGATTTTGTCTGTCGTTTCTTGAATTAGCTCGGGACCGGTGATTTGTGCTTCACCGATCTCGTGCCATGCAATAGGCGATCGACATTTTCTTCCATGCAGTGCCTCAAAAGGAGCCATTTGAACGTTGGTATGATAACTATTATTGTACGAGAATTCGATTAAAGGTAAATGCGTATCCCAGTTACCACCGAAATCTATGATGCATGCACGAAGCATGTCTTCGAGGGTACGGATCGTTCGCTCAGTCTGACCGACGGTTTAAGGGTGAAAAGCGGTATTGAGATTGAGAGTAGTACCGAGAGCGGATTGAAAGGTCTCCCAGAGACGCGAGGTAAAACGACCGTCTCGGTCAGAAATGATGTAACGAGGCGTCCCGTGTCGACATATAACTTCGTCGATATAGATTCGGGCTAACCGTTCGACCTTAAAGTCTTCTCGTACAGCAATAAAGTGCGCAAATTTGGTAAGACGATCAACGATGACCCAAATACTATCGTGACCGGATGAAATACGGGGAAGTTTTGTAACAAAGTCCATAGCTATACTCTCCCACTTCCACATCGGGATTTCGGGTTGTTCGAGTAAGCCAGAGGGCCTTTGATGCTCGGCTTTGACTTTCGAACAAGTTAAGCACTTTGAGACGTACAAGGCGATATCCTTTTTCATGCCCGGCCACCAGTACTTAGGACGAAGATCCTGGTACATCTTGTCGGCACTGGGGTGAATGGAATATTGAGATTTATGAGCTTCGTCCATTAGCAACTTACGAAGATTATCACGACTGGGAATCCAAATGCGGGTGAGATAATAATAAATACCATCGGATTTAGATACAGGCTGAGTTTCAGCACCACATTTCATTTCTTCTTCCAAAGTATTCTCGTTAAAATATGCGTGTTGAGCGGCACGGATGAGGGTTTCAAGTTTAGCACAAGCTTGAGAGTCACGAATACTATACACATAGCTTCGTCGACTGAGAGCATCGGCGACGGCGTTTGCTTTGCCGGGATGGTAGCGTATCTCGCAATCGTAGTCGTTGAGAAGTTCAACCCATCTGCGTTGGCGCATATTTAGTTCCTTTTGATTGAAGATATGTTGTAAACTCTTATGGTCGGTGAAGACCGTACACTTAGTACCGTAAAGGTAGTGTCATCATATCTTCAATGCAAAAACAACTGCACTGAGTTCGAGATCGTGGGTCGTGTAGTTCTTCTCGTGGATCTTGAGTTGTCGAGACGCATACACGATAACCTTGTCTCGTTACATAAGCACACAACCAAGACCAAGATTAGAGGCATCGCAGTAAACAACGAAATCGTCGTTTCCGTCAGGTAAGGCGAGGACATGGGCGTTACACAGCATACGCTTGAGAGTTTGAAAAGCTTCCTCTTGCTGGAATCCCAAACAAAAGGTTTGTCTTTGGGAGTTAAAGCGGTAAGCGGAACGGCGATTTTCGAGAAGTCGGCGATGAATCGATGGTAGTAACCCGCCAATCCAAGAAATGAACGGATTTCGAAAGCATTCTTCGGTGTAATCCAACTCTTGACGGCTTCGATCTTTGCAGGGTCGACATGAATTCCTTGACTATTAACGATGTGGCTGATCCATTGGACTTCTTCGAGCCAGAATTCACATTTAGAGAACTTAGCATAAAGGCGATTTCCTTGAAGAAGTTCGAGGACTAAACGGAGATGACGCGCGTGTTCGTCTCTCGACTTCGAATAGATAAGGATATCATCGATGAAAACAATGACGAAACGATCTAAGAAAGCTTTACACACATGGTTCATCAAATCCATGAAAACCGCGGGTGCATTAGTAAGACCAAAAGGCATGGCCACGAATTCGAAATGGCCATAGGGAGTACGAAATGCGGTTTTCGGAATGTCTTTTTCCAACACGCGTAACTGATGATAACCGAAAAGAAGGTAGATCTTAGAAAAACAAGTAGCACCTTGAAGCTGATCAAATAAGTCGTCAATATGGGGAAGAGGGTAACGATTCTTTATCGTGAGTTTGTTAAGTTCACGATAATCGATGCACATACGGAATGATCCATCCTTCTTTTTCACGAAAAGGACAGGAGCGCCCATGGCGAAGTGCTCGGGCGTATGAAGCCTTTATCAAGAAGCTCTTGAAGTTGGCTTGATAGCTCTTGCATTTCGGATGTGGCGAGGCGATAAGGAGCTTTAGCAATGGGAGTAGCGCCTGGAATCAAATCGATACGGAATTCAACATCTCGAGTAGGGGGTAAACCGGGTAAATCGTCAGGAAAGACTTTAGGAAATTCACAAACAATGGGAACATCTTTATAAGTCTTCTTTTCTTTCTCCGGGTTCACGATATGAGCGAGGAAGGCAACACATCACTTTTGCAAGCATTTGTGTGCTCGAGTACATGACAAAAGCATCAACTTCTTTGAGGGAGTTTCACTATAAACATGGAGTTGATCACCGTTAGGGAGAGGGAAGCGAATCATTTTATCAAAGCATACAACTTCAGCATGATTCTCACGAAGAAAATCCATGCCTACTATGATATCGAAGCTACCTAACTGCATAGGTATGAGATTGATTGAGAAGACATGGTTGTTGAGATCGAGATTACAACCACGTAAAATGGAGTTAACGGTAACGGTTCTTCCAGTGGCGACTTCTACATCGAAAGTCTTCGGGAGTTTAGCGCGCTTACATTTTAAAACCTTTTCGAATTCTAATGATACAAAACAATTATCGGCACCAATATCAAATAAACATGAAGCATAAATACCATTTACAAGAAACGTACCATTGACAACATTGTTGTCATTCTGGGCCTGGCGGTGATTGAGATTGAAGGCTCTACCACGCGCAGCTTGTTGTTGCTGCTGCTGCTGCTGCGGTGGCTGCGACTCTTGTTTCACGGTGCGGTTTGGGAAAACATTAGCAAAGTGGTTTGGATCACTACACACGAAGCACGCTCGTGCCTTTGGAGCTTGCTGTTGGTTGGCTTGAGGAGGAGCAGGTAAAGCTGGAGTTGTTGGAGCTTGAGGAGCTGGCTGACGAGTACCACTACGGCAACTGACTGTAAAGTGGCCGTAGATGTTACAGTTCGTGCAAAAACGGCAATTGCCTCCAACGGCATGATGATATGTGCACTTAGGGCACATAGGATGCGGACCAGTGTGCGCACGCTTTGCTGGCGATGCGTTTGGTGTTGCTGACTGAAGTGGCTGAGGGTTCGCTAGAGCACTGAGAGCAAAGTTCTTGCTCGGGTTTTCCCTTTTGTGACCACGTCGACTGTTCTTTGGCTCTCGGGGTTGTTCAGTAACAGGAGCTGTTGATTCGGTGACTGCCAGATTTGCAACCTTGCTGCTTTTAAAGTAACCAGACTGAACTCGTTTGTCATTAATCTCGGCAGCTAACTGGTAGGTCTTCTCGATAGTAGCAGGGCGTGCTGCTTGAACAAAGTCAGCGACGCCCTCGGGGAGAGCATTGAGGTATTTCTTGATGGCTTTTTCGGTCGTATCCACTTGACCGGGACAGATGATGCTCAACTGTTTGAAGCGAGTAGTGAGACCAGCGTTATCGGGACCGTCTTGCTTGATATTCCAGAATTCGTTCTCCAACTTCTGGACTTCGTAGAGAGGACAAAATTCCTTTATCATAATTTCCTTGAGTTCCTCCCATGTGAGTCCGTAAGCTTCGTCATTCCCACGCCTGTTGCGCTCGGCTGTCCACCAGTCGAGAGCCCTCGACTGAAAGACTCCAGTGGCGTTGATAGTGCTTAGAGCCTCGGGACACCCACTTTGGCGGAATGTGATCTCGATTGAGTCAAACTAGTGAAACATGGCACTCGGCCCTTCGGTGCCTGAGAAGGTAAGCGGTCTACATGCTTTGAACTGCTTAAAGCTGAAGTGCAGTTTCGGGGCATCTCCTTTGGAGTCAACTGAAGAGTTGCTGCTAACCGCTTGAATTTCGTTGACAATCTGTGGGATCACCTTAGCCATTTCCTTGGCTACCATAGAGGCGATGCCTTGTCGGCGTTGCTGCGCTGGAGATTCCTTCGGGGTGTGCGATCCCATAGAAGACATCTACACGAAGGATTTAGATTAGATGAGATTCGATTATAATCGAGGTATGTTTAAATATTTATTATTATTATTATTATTCATAGAAGGCACAAAATCACATAAACACGTAGGCACGTAATCACGTAAGCACATAAGAACGTAACCACATATTTGCACGTATTCACCTTCTAATAATAACAATGCGTAGTGCGATACGAGATGCGAGATATATAAGCGATATATAATAGCGAGATAAGCGAGATAATACCGCCTATGAGGCACACATCCTCATAAGCGTAAGCAAGTTAAGCGATTAATTTGGTTGGTGTATTAATTAGGGTTTTAGATTACGAGAGCTGTGCGAGTTGTGCATACATTCGATGGACCATAAATGCGATAAATCGAGAAATCGATGTTATGATAAATCATCAAAGCGAGAAATCGAATAAAGCGAAAATTCTCAAAATTTTAAACACGTAGATAATAATAATAGACTCGATGATGCGTAAATCGACGATATAGGCTTAAATCAATTGGGAGTGTCCGGGGTTTTGAGACTTTTGACACGCCAAAGTGATTCGACTACCCTCTGCATTTGGACCCACGCTTTGGCCTATTAGATAAACGATCTCACCGCAAGCGGCTAACGACGTTTACCCTTCCAGTTAATACGTGTTCCAAACCATCGGCATAACCGAGACTCTGGTGAAATTGAAAATCAAAGCATGGAATTAGTTATTAAGATGCGGGTTTCACCCTTAACTTAACAACTTTATTCCTGATAGAAATGGAGAGTTTCGTCGAGGTTTGGATGTCACTCCTAACTCAACGTAGATATCTCGTGCGAGAGAATGCGTGGAGTGAATGATCTAGTCGAGAGTTCTCGGTTTTCACACATTCTCGACTTGATCACTCGTTTGGTGTGATGCGAGCGTTTCCATACGTGTATTATTGTATTAGCCTTAGGAAAGGCATATTTAAGGATTTATGGCAAGTAGTTTAACATTTAAGTCAAAGATAGGTCATTCGGGTACATAAACATGCTACTAGGTCGAATCATGGCAATTCTACCTACTATCTTAGAGTTATGGCGCTCTAATACCAATCTGTCACACCCCAACCGATGGCGCAAACATCGGGGTTAGTGGCACTAGGCGACCAGATTGATTTCAAGAGATGTTTCATAACAACCATTTAACATATCACAACTTGCTTAATATCCCATACTATTAAACGTAACATTTAAACAATTATTACAAAACGGAGATTTCTAAGAAAATTCAACCGGTTCGATTTCCCCTAGATTTCATACATAAGTTCCAAATCCAAGATACATAAACAAACTAATCTAAACAAAACAAACTAACTAAGCAACATCCAAGCATCCACGCTAAATCCTCAACCTGTTACATACGTTAAAATACAAGTCAATACAATTAAGTAAATGTGGGCATACGAGTTTGAATAACACTAGCATAGTCGAGAAAGCATTTGTGAAACAATCTAATTACATATCATGATACACCAAAACACTTAACATAACATAGGCTCATTTCTCATGCTAACTACCGTGAGAAGGCTTGCGCGTCCATCCTAACTAGACCTCGTCGGGTGTAAGCCACACTATAGTACCATACTAGCTAAGGAGGCAAGTTAACGAAAATAAGTCCTAGTCACATGTTTCTAGTATCACGTTTCGAGCATATACAATCAGATTATTCGCGTGTGATAAACAGTTTTGATTTGTGATGTGATTTTAATATAGGAACGTATGTAACACCCAAAAGTGCGTTTAAAGCGAAAATGGGTCAAGTATACTCACTGTGGATGCATTTTGGTAAGACTTAAGATTCTGAGGAGAGTTGCGGTGTGCGCCAGATCAGCCTGTAAACGAACAGAAGTGCATCAGTCTTCCGAAAATCCGAAACAGTGAACTTTGAGTTGAGCAGTGGCCAAGTTCGGGCGAACTTGTGTGTAAACACACATGTTCGAGCAAACTTGTGTAATTCTGGTGAGTTATGAGCCAAGTTCGGTCGAACTTGATGAGATTCTGGTGAGTTATGAGCCAAGTTCGGTCGAACTTGATGAGATTCTTAAGAATCTTGTCAAGTTCGGGCGAACTTGTAAGTATCTCTTACTGAGGAGACAAGTTCGGTCGAACTTGTAGGAGGTTTGATGAGATTAACCCAAGTTCGGTTGAACTTGACCCATTTGGGTGCAAGTTCGGTCGAACTTGACCTGGTGAACTGGTGATTCTCGAGTGAACTTGGTGTTTTCAGGTCCAAAATCTTGCGTTTTCACGTCGTTTGCTGAGGAAAATCGAGTGTTCATCCTTCCAACCCTGTGCTATTGAGCAAACTTGGGTCGGATAGGTCTTTTAGAGCTGTTTTAGCAGTTTTACAAAAGCGTGGGCTAATCCGGGCGAACTCAGGGTTCGTTCGGATTAGTCCGGCTTGTGTAAACCAACATAAACGTCCTTGTGCTTCCAATCTGGGATCTTGAATGATAGATGCTTCGTTTCATACCAGAAAATGAACAAAAAAACATCAAAAGTCCTATCTTGTGTAGAAATCAATGGTTTTCAAAGGTTTGTCTCAGATCAATCACTTACAAGCCAAGATCTTGCAGATCTTGTGTTTGGGAAGTCTCTACTATCGCCAAACGAACTCGTATTATGCAGATCTAAGCTAAAAACATAAGTTTTTGAAGAAAAAGATGAAGGTTTTCTAAAAGAATGAGTTTTGATGAAAACGAAGGCTACGCCTTGTGCTAAAATCGTTGTCAACCTTTGTAGATCGTTGATAAGCGTTTTTGCAGTGAAATCGGGTTGATTCTTACTTAGAACACGAAGGTTTCGGGTTTTGAGAGCTCTGGGCGAACTTACAGCAAGTTCAAATGAGGGGGATGAGCTTGGTATTTATAGGCGAAGGCAAAAAGTAGAGCTGACGAGACCAAGTTCGGCCGAACTTGCATGAAAACATGCAAGTTCGCGCGAACTTAGCAGATTTTGAAGAGTCACCAGTCAAGTTCGGCCGAACTTGTACATAATTGTACAAGTTCGAGCGAACTTGAGGTTATGTGAGGGAACTGAGTTTGGCTAGCCAAGTTCGGCCGAACTTGGGGTCACCAAGTTTGAGCGAACTTGTCCAAATATTGGATTTTCTTCGTTTGTTTCGCATTAAGAGTTTGTTTGGTTATTCTTTTCGCATTAGATAGTTATATTAAGCGTTAAATTAAAGCGTTAAGCGTTATAGTTGATATAATTGTGCGATTTAGCGATTCGAGAGTGCGAGAGCGATGCGATAGCGAGCGTAAACATAACCATAAACACACATAACACATAAATAACATAAAACTACATAAATAGCTACGATTTGCGATGCGATGAGAATAGCGATGCGATTTAATAAGCGATTAGATGCGACATAACATACAATACCATAAGTAATTAACATAAACTTTATTATCAACCGATTCTCGGATTTACAAAAGGATAGATAAACAGAGAACAAGAGAAAAGATAATAATCGAATTTTTAAGTTGTTACAGTTTTTACGTCAACTCTTTGACTTTGGCTTAAAGCCTTAACAAAAAATAAAAAGAAGGGATTGGAACACTTACAAGTGAACCAAGGAAAATATTAGAACTTAGGGGAGGTCTCCTTAAGCCAGGAAACAACTCCAAGAGAGAGTAGAGAAGAAAAGAGGAATGAGCAAGGAATGAAGCTCAACATTGAGCTCTATTTATAGTTGAAGGGCATGGATTTAGATCAATCCAAGTGTTGAGAGCACACCTAGAATCACTCCAGGGGTTATATGAGGTGTCCAAAACCAGAATTGAGGCCATGGTTTCGGAATTCAGGAGCTGAAGTGGGTTGGGAGGTGGCAAGCATGCAGGTCAGCAGCTGGCATGCTGTTTCTACGATCTGACCTCTCTCGCGCATCGCGCAGGGATACCAGGTCCCTGGCGCGTGTCGCCTGGGGTGTCATTTCACAAAATTTCCATTTTGGCCCCTGAAATTCTCCAAACTCCCATATTTCGACATAAAAGTATGTTTTATTCACTATGGCCCCTGGTTAGCACTCTCGGGAGTATAACCGAACATCATTAAGTTCCGGGTTCGTTAAAAGGTCACTCAGAGGCATAGATTAAGCATGTTGACATGTTCAACCTCTCGACTTTAATATTCACCACTCAGAGGTTATAAAATAACATGTTGGCGATTTCAGTCCCTCTCGTCTAGCACACGGCATACGAGGATCAGCGAGACACGCGTCGAAATTCTATAGGACGTTAAAACACAGGGTGTTACATCCTCACCCCCTTAAAGGAAATCTCGACCTTGAGATTAATTCAAAAAGATAGGGTTACTTTTGTCGCATAGTGGACTCAACTTCCTATGTATACTCGGGACCTCGTCCAGCATCCCACTTGACCTTTACAATAGGCACGTGCTTTCTACGAAGCTTCTTAACCTGACGATCTTCGATCACTATCGGTTTCTCAATGAAACGCAGGTTTTCGTCAATTTGCACATCCTCGTGCGGCATTGCTAGCGACTCATCCGCTAGACATTTCTTTAAGTTGGAAATGTGGAACACATCATGAATTCCACTTAGCTTTTCGGGTAACTTGAGCTTGTAAGCTACGGACCCGACTCGTTCGATAATCTCGAACGGTCCTATATATCTTGGGCTCAACTTGCCCTTTTTACCAAATCGCATGACGCCTTTCCAAGGCGACACCTTTAGTAACACTTTGTCCCCAATTTGGAACTGAAGAGGTTTGCGCCTCTTATCCGCGTAGCTCTTCTGCCTATCTCGGGCAGCTTTGAGACAGTTTATCCGTCGTTTCTAGGAATATCTCAGGTCCTGTTAGTTGGGCTTCCCCAACTTCTGCCCAACAAACGGGCGTTCGACATTTTCCCATACAAGGCCTCAAAAGGTGCAGCCTTGATGCTTGTATGATAACTGTTATTATAGGAGAATTCAATCAACGGTAAGTGGTCGTCCCAACTACCACCTAAGTCGATTACACATGCTCAAAGCATGTCCTCAAGAGTTTGAAAGGTACGCTCACTCTGTCCGTCAGTCTGCGGATGATAAGCGGTACTGAAGTTCAATCGAGTGCCAAGAGATTGTTGGAAGCTTTTCCAAAAATGAGAGGTGTATCTTGTATCTCTATCGGATACAATAGACACCGGCACTCCATGTAGGATACGATCTCGTCCACATACATCTTAGCCAACTTGTCCGAACTAAACGTTTCTTTGATTGGCAAGAAATGTGCTGACTTAGTCAGCCTATCCACGATGACCCAAATCGTGTCATTACCACGCTTGGTCTTATGTAACTTGGTAATCAAATCCATAGTTACCATTTCCCATTTCCAAGTGGGAATCTCAAGCTGTTGTAGAAGTCCTGACGGTTTCTGATGTTCAGCCTTAACTTGCGAACACGTCAAGCACTTAGCTACATAGGTGGCTATGGATTTCTTCAAACCCATCCACCAATAATTAGATTTTAAGTCCTGGTACATCTTATCACCTCCCGGGTGAATAGAGTACTTAGTCTTATGCGCTTCCTGGAGGATCAAATCTCTAAGTCATCCAAATACTGGAACCCAAATTCGTCCATTGAATCTGAGGATTCCATCATTTCCAGGCATTAACTGTTCGACAGTTCCACCTAATTCCTCATTTTCAAATTAGCCTCCATCAGGCTTGCTTCTGCGCATCAAGTAGCTTTTCGTTCAAACTGTTTCTGACTTCAATGCTTTTGGCATTAATCCTTAAAGGTTTAATCCTTTCTTTGCGGCTAAGCGCATCAGCTACTACATTTGCTTTTCCGGGATGGTATCGGATTTCACAATCATAATCATTAAGGGTATCCATCCAACGGCGTTGTCGCATATTCAAATCCTTTTGATTGAACAAATGTTGGAGGCTTTTGGTGATCGGTGTATATAATACACTTGGTTCCGTATAAATAATGCCTCCAAAGTTTAAGTGCAAATACAACAGCACCCAGTTCCAAGTCGTGGTGGTATAATTCTTTTCATGCACTTTGAGTTGTCGTGATGCGTAGGCGATCACTTTGCCCCTTTTCATAAGCACACATCCCATACCAGTGTGCGATGCATCATAATAGACGACAAACTCCTCAATGCCTTCTGGCAAGGTCAAAACTGGAGCATTGCTCAGCTTTTGTTTCAAGGACTCGAAAGATTCCTGCTGCTTTGGACCCCAGTCGAATTTAATATTCTTGCGGGTCAAAGCAGTCAGGGGAGTGGCTAACCTCGAGAAATTCTCAATGAATCTTCTATAGTAACCAGCTAGTCCTAGGAAACTGTGTACTTCTAAAGGTGTTTTTGGTGCTTCCCAATTCATTATCGCTTCAATCTTGGCGGGGTCAACTTGGATACCGCGCTCACTAACCACGTGTCCAAGGAATTGGACTTCGCGAAGCCAAAATTCGCACTTAGAGAATTTTGCATACAACTTCTCTTTTTGTAATAATTCTAGGATGCACCTTAAATGTTTCTCATGATTGGTTTGATTACGAGAATAGATAGTATGTCATCAATGAAGACAATGACAAACTTGTCTAAGTAAGGCTTGCAGACTCTATTCATGAGGTCCATGAATGCTGCTGGTGCATTAGTGAGCCCAAAAGGCATCACTAGAAACTCATAATGACCGTATCTCGTCCTGAAAGCGGTCTTTGGGACATCTTCACTCCTAACCTTCAATTGATGATATCCCGATCTTAAATCTATCTTCGAGAAGTAACTTGTCCCTTGCAGCTGATCGAATAAATCGTCGATCCTGGGCAAAGGGTATCGATTCTTGATCGTTATTTTGTTAAGTTCACGGTAGTCAATGCACATACGCATTGAACCATCCTTCTTTTTTACAAACAAGATTGGAGCTTCCCATGGTGACTAACTAGGCTGAATAAAACCCTTTCCAAGAGTTCGTCAAGTTGGGTTCTTAATTCCTTCATCTCGGTTGGGGCTAAGCGATAAGGTACTCTCGCGATAGGTGCGGATCCAGGTAAAACGTCAATCCTAAACTCCACTTGTCTATCCGGGGGTAGACCGGGTAATTCCTCAGGAAAGACATCTGGGTAGTCCGAGATAACGGGTATATCTTCAATCTTCGGCTTAGGTTTATCGACGGTTACTTGTGCTATATAGATGACACAACCTCTCTTCATGCATCGGGAGGCCTTAAGCATAACAACTTTTTCTGGCAACCCGTAGTGCATATCTCCAAAGATGGTTAGCATTTCACCAGATGGGGTTTTGATCTCGATTAGTTTCTTATCACAGGCAATGCGGGCTTGGTTATGGGATAACCAATCCATGCCTAAGACTATATCGAACCCCGCAAATTTCATTGGCAGAAGAGAGATAGGAATCAAATGATTCATGATGGATATAAAGCATCCATCCAGAATGGATGAAGCGGTTTCAATGGTTCCGTCGGCAAGTTCTACCTCATACGTTATGTCTAGAGTTCTTACGGGTAAGTTTAATAGTTTGCTAAACCTATGGTCAACAAACGACTTATCAGCCCCCGAATCAAATAGAACTCTAGCAAAGGTATCGTTGATGAGGAAAGTACCTATTATAACATTGTTGTCATTGACAGCTTCTCGAGCACTCATCTGAAAGGCTCGAGCATTGGTTTTCTTAGTTCCACTAGATTTTGCATTTTCACCCTTTGCATTCTTGGAGCAGTTAGTCTTTATGTGGTCTTTCTCACCACAATTGAAGCACGTGGCATCCTTAATGTCCCTACACTCCAGGGTCTTGTGTCCCGTTTTCTTACAAATCCCACAAGGCTTAGCCTTTGGGTCATACCTACATTGGCCTCCATGCCTTTTGTTGCAGATTTTACACACAGGTCTAACTCCGGACCTGTTCTGACTCCCGTGGGATCCAAACTTTCCTTTCTTCTTAAACCATTGGGAGTTATCATCCTCCCTTTTTCTCTTTCCCTCAGCTTCCTTTCCGGCCGACATCCGCCTCACATAATCTTGAGTGAGGGAGAGGGCTAGCTCAACAGCCGACTTATAAGTGCTAGGCTGAACAGCCTTAACTAAGCTCCTAATCTCTGGAGCTAAAGCATTAATGAAGCACGCGATGCGCTTAGGTTCTGGCGTGACCAGATAAGGTACTAGCCGGGAGTATGAGTCGAAGTCGGTAACAAACTTCCGACAATCAAGGTTCTTCATTGTGAGAGTAAGGAAATCCATCTCAATCTTTTCCACCTCATGCGGTGGACAGTAAGTGTCCTTGACTAAGTCCACAAATTGGGACCATCCCAAGTTATATAGGTGGACCTTACCTGATGATTGCATTAATGCCTTCCACCAAATCAGGGCGGTACCCTTAAAAGATTGAGATACAAACTTCACAATGTCCTTATCAGCGCAGCCGCTGATATCAACCACTGTCTCGATCTCATCGAGCCATCTTAGGGTCTCAATGGCCCCTTTCTCCCCATTGAAGTCTCATGGCTTACACGAGACGAAGTACTTATATGAACAGCCACCGGAGGGAGTGTTGATTTTAGCATGGATTTCCTTTTTCTTAGCCTCACTCCTCACGCTTGAGGAATGTACCGGATCATCTTGCTTCTCAGAGGTGGGAGATTTTGAGACAGCCTTTGATACCGTCTTAGAGCGAGTAGTACTCGACATGTTAAACTTTTCTAAGGCTTTTTCCATAGCCTTGCTCACGGCTGCATCTATACGAGCCTGGAACTCATCCTCATTCATGACTATATTTGTCCTATTCGGATCATCATCATTATGATGGCTGCTAGCACCGTCTGAATGAGCCATAACGCTTCGGTACTATATGGTGAATTAAGATTCTTATGGGTTAGCCATGGTATGATTAAACCATTTAGGCTTTAGCATTACAACGAACGCTTTACATATAACTTAGGTCCATAGGGACCATGAAAGATCTTTTGGAATTTATGGCGGAGTGATAAAATTCGAATTAAAATCGAGGCTTGCCAAAAAGAGGTAACAATATTGCATAAGCAAATCAAAATTTTGAAAATTTCATTAAAACGGTATGGATTACATAATTGCCTCTAAAGAGGTCTTAGTACAAAATCTAGTCCGCGCAGGGACTATAATAAGAAAAACATACCCACGCGGGGGTTAAAAGAAATAACAATGTCCATGCAGGGTCTTTTTGAATTTAAATTACATAAATGGAAATACAAATTCTACTCATCCTTCCTCCCCTTTACGGCTTTATAAAGCTTCTTGATAAATCTGGTCGTTTTCTTCTCCGATTTCTTAACTTGTTGCCGCATTTCCCTGACCTGATCTAAGGCCTCATTAATGGCCTCGAGTGGTGCTTGTGGTTGAGGCTGAGGTGGAGGTGGTTGCGGCTGAGGCGCAACTGGATACGGATACCCGTAAGGCGGATATCCGGTAGTGGCATAAGGAGGTGGGTATCTAGGGTAAGAAGAATGGTAGAGGTTATTATGAATAACTGCATCATAATAAGGATCCTGCTCCATTCCATGATGGATGTAATTATACAAGCCAGAAGGGTCAACAGTGTGAAACCCTGATGGTCCTGTATATGCAGGTATTAGGTTGGCAAAATCCGGCGTGGTAGAGGTGGTTGAGGCAAAGGCTCAACAGCTGGTTGCGGCGGTGGTTTCGCCACTGGCGATGTGTTTGAGGGTCCACCCAATTGTGGGTCCTCAGGGATGATGGGGTAAGAAGGTGGTAAAGGTGGTAGCGAACCCGACCTTTGACCAGCACGTACCGACATACATGCCCCACGCTTTTGGCGTGGTTGTGATGATGATTCAGGTGGTAGTTGAGGTTGGTCCACCTGTTGCATTTCTATATCCTCGGCTTGAGGATGTGGTGATGGGGAGTGCTGTGGTATGAGGGCGTGTTGACAAACACGTATTGTGCCCATTGTTGCTCATAATCATCAGGACCTCGAAACGGAGATCCTGCCAAGGAGTTCGAGCCGCTAGACAGCTAGATAGGGTGACCGTACGATCCGGTTTGTGGAAATTCCTCCGGGTCGGAATCTTCCTCCATATGGGTCGGTGAGTCAACTGGTGGGGTTTCGGGTGAGGGTTGGTTGAATGGGTTATCAAAATGGGAGTTGAAGTATTCTTGTTGGAAATGGGAGTGTGAATGGTAAGATTGATGGGAATGGTGTGAATGGTAGGAATGCTGAGAATGTGAATGAGGTGGGGAGTATTCATGTGAAATTGAATGGTTCAAAGGGTGATGAAGAATCTCCGGATCCTTCGTAAGGGTTGTACTCTGGTAGATTAGCTGCTCCAGCTAGAGAAGGTCTATAAGGTGGTCTGAAAGATGGTCCAGGGAAAGATGGTCCGGTCATTGAGGGTCCTCCCCTCATGGGTCCTTTGCCTTTTCCTCCTCGTCTGAATTTAGGCGGCATAATTCCTGCTTCAATAACAAATTAAAACAAAGCAAAACAATAATAATAACTTAATAATGAAATGAATACTCTTAGGTCAAAGCCTAGACTCGAAAGTCTAAGGAATGTGTTTTTCGTGTATATTCGAGATTAAACACAATAGGCTAGTGTTTAATTCACTCGAACGTTGACTCTGATACCAACCTGTCACACCCTGATTTCCACGTGTAACCCGGTGGGCCCGGTTGGGGAATATCATGACGTAAGTTGATACCATCATAACCAAACAAACACACAGCACAGCGGAAGTCTTGGAGTTTAAATTACTATTACAAACCAAATGTCCAAATGTTTGAAAATAATAATTACAGGCTTGTAATAACGAATCCACAGGCGGATCGAATAAATATTTACAAGGGAAATTGTTCTACAGACTTTGGCAGCTTATGGACTTGCAAGATCCTTATTTAGCTACTACGCAGCTCCCAATCTATTCCGCGTTGCCACCTATAACTTGGTCTTTTGAAAATACGTCAGTTTTCACTGGTAAATACTAGTAACTGACTCATTTTGTAAACATTTATTAAAATGATTTTTTTGGTGCACTTGGCACAATTTATAAATAACTTGGGATAGTTCAAAATGACCTTGTTTACAGTTTTACATGTTTGTCAATACATATAGGGTCCGGTGCAGAAACCAAATAACCTGATTAACCGACACGCCACTTAAATAATCCACCAGCGGGATTTAATATTTTTATTAGCATTAGCATCTGTCAGGTGTATGCCTACACCCCGCGCTTAAGGTCGTGACCATTAGTAACTTAAATGAGCCAAGGATATCCCAGACATGGTCGAATTAACCCCCAATGTTTAAGTTATCAAACAATACAGAATAAAACGGGTTATAAGGATTTAGTAAATCACAATCCGGTAACATGATCCCATACCCGACCAAGCGGTATTATTATACCGTGTCCTAAGCCCGTATAAGGAAAATAAGTTAAAAGTATTTACCTGAGCAAATTCTTCAAATAGATAAATAGCTCAGCCGAATATTCAAAAGTATGCTTAGATGGCAATCTACCGGGAGGCTATTAGTCTGGAAATGATGGTGTTTATAACCAATTAGAATGCTAACGGGTCCTATCTACTTTGTAGACTCGAACAGGGTAGCTTAAGGATAGAAACGGTACTAGACGCTAGATTAAGCGTTGACCAGAATAGAATGTAGTTTAAACCCGACAAGCATGGAGACTTGTTTAATATGGGTAAACATGTTACATTCTGGATTTTGAAAATAAAATGATAAGGTTAAACGCGTTTCGGTTAAATTACATAAACTAGTTACGTAGGCCGAACTGTACGCATATAAGCGAAACCGGGTAACCGGATGAGTCTTATACAAGTTCCATATGCCATTATATTTAGAACATGTTGTAATATCAGTAGGATATCAACATGTATGCCCATCATGGTTTTAAAATCAAGTTACGCCTCAAAAGGGCGTTTTGGTCACTTTATGACTTGTAAAAGAAATTATGAGCAAACTGATGTAATGGTCATAATCTTACTGTAAAAATAGTTTATTTATGCTGTTATATCAGTAGGATATCGAGTATGTGTGTGGTTTAGAGTTTAAGACCAAACTATGCCCTGTAAGGACATTTTGGTCATTTCACACATAACTTGATAATTTACTTGGGAATCTGAGTTTAGTTGATGTACTTACTGTAATTATATGTAAAATGAGTTTTGAAATCAATAGGTATCAAGTCTTGGTGCTCTAATATGGTTTTAAACCATACTATGCGCCAAAACGGCGATTAAGTCGCTAAATGACGATATTCAAGATGATTAAGGAAAACTGATGTTATGATCAGGTTTATATAACCAAAATAAGTTATTTAATATATTATAACAGCAGGTAAATGGTTCTGTTATAAAAGTATCTTTAAAACCACTTTATGCACCATAAGGGCAACATCGTCATTTATCGGCATTATACAAGGACTTGTGTGTAAATTCAGTTTACAATCTGATTTGATATCCCAAGTAATCCTATTTATGATATTACATTAGTAGGTAATGATTTTTGTTGAAGAATTATGTTAAAAACCATTTTAGATGCCGAAATGGCATTTTGGTCCTTTAAAAGCATGAATTGCGATAATTAAACAAAACTCATGTTGTGACCAGATTATTGACATCAAAATAGGTTAGTCATGTTTATATATCAGTACATAACTTATTTGTATGTTCCTTTGTATTTAAAACCTAATTTTTAAGTATGAAGGGCCTTTTAGCAAAGTTTGGCATAATTAACGGAAACTTGCATAAAAGCTCGGATTACTATGTAACCATGTAATACAACTCCAGAGGGTTATACTACAAATAAACATGGTCATAATGCAACTTAGAATTAATAGCTAAAGTTGCTAATTCGGGTCAAACCGAAAGTCAAAGTAAAAGTCAACTTTGTGACTTTCGGTTGCGAACCGACCTTAGACCTGGACTTGACGGGCCGAACATGTTTATACATGTTCTAATACTTATTACCAAGTTATTAAAGTGTCAAAATGTATTTTATAACACCTACATTATCATATATGAATTCATTTTAAAAACTAACCCAGTTTGACTTTTTATCAATAACTTTGACCCGTCAATTGACCAAGCAAACTTGGTAATCAGGAGGTGCCCTCTTGAGGGATTAACACCTACCTAATTACGATCACGTAGCCATGTTCGTACCGAACTATGGCTGGACCGTAATGGTCTTAGCCTAAAGTCAAAGCGTTCTTACGTCAACGCTTTGACTTTGGCTTAAAGCCTTAATAAAAATAAAAAGAAGGGATTGGAACACTTACAAGTGAACCAAGGAAATATTAGAACTTAGGAGAGGTCTCCTTAAGACAGGAAACAACTCCAAGAGAGAATAGAGAAGAAAAGAGGAATGAGCAAGGAATGAAGCTTAACATTGAGCTCTATTTATAGTTGAAGGGCATGGTTTTAGATCAATCCAAGTGTTGAGAGCTCACCTAGGATCACTCCAGGTGTTATATGAGGTGTCCAAAACCAGAATTGAGGCCATGATTTCGGACTTCAGGAGCTGAAGTGGGTTGGGAGGTGGTAAGCATGCAGGTCAGCAGCTGACATGCTGTTTCTGCGATCTGACCTCTCCCGCGCGTCGCGCAGGGATACCAGGTCCCTGGCGCGTGTCGCCTGGGGTGTCATTTCACAAAATTTCCATTTTGGCCCCTGAACTTCTCCAAACTCCCATATTTCGACATAAAAGCATGTTTTATTCACTATGGCCCCTGGTTAGCACTCTCGGGAGTATAACCGAACATCATTAAGTTCCGGGTTCGTTAAAAGGTCACTCAGAGGCATAGATTAAGCATGTTGACACGTTTAACCTCTCGACTTTAATATCCACCACTCAGAGGTTATAAAATAACATGTTGGCGATTTCAGTCCCTCTCGTCTAGCACACGGCATTCGAGGATCAGCAGGACACGCGTCGAAATTTTGTAGGACGTAAAAATACAGGGTGTTACACACCCGTAGATCCACTAGCGGATAATGTGTCTATTATGGAGACAATCTTATTCCGTGGTCGTCAAAGTGACAACCCCATAATCTGCCGCTCTATTATGGAGACAATCTTATTCCGTGGTCATCCAATGTGGTGGCCGAAACTTGGTACTTGAACTGCATCGCCCGCTCACACGTGCAACTATGGTATATTGCGACAATGTCAGCGCTATTTACTTTAGTGGCAATTCGGTTCAACACCAACGGAAAAAACATATCAAGCTTGACATTCACTTTGTTCGGGAACAGGTACAACGCGATCAAGTTTGAGTTCTTCATGTGCCATCTAGACATTAGATTGCTGACATCTTAATCAAAGGCTTGCTAAGAGTTCTTCATGTACCATCTAGATAGAAGTTCCATATATTACTCTCAATCGATTGTAATTAGAAAAGATAGGAGATTTGTATTTTAAGTATATAATTTACTGAATGAAGGAGGGAAGAGACAGGCATCAAACCTATTACGTACCAAACCCTAGCCGTGATATTTATTACACTAGTTATTTTCTATGCCTTTAAATATTATTCTCTCTTTTCTCTGTTCATTCTAATGCCATGTGTAATCATAAGCCCCTTTGGTCGGGGTTATGCGACAAGTAACAGAAAAGCGTAAGAGGTGGCTTTATGGGGGTCATATCACAAGAGGGTGTAGCGGTAACATCAATACCCCATCATTACTCAATTATTAATTTTCTGTTTTTTATAATTAATCTCTAAATTATAAAATTAAAAACCATTAAAAAACCATTTCTTTAATTTAAAAATCATTACAAAAAGTTAAAAAAAAAGATTACAATAAAATTAAAAAACATTCAAAACTCAAATATTATATTTTTCTTCTATTTGCTCATTTTGTTTTAGCGCCATTAACAATGCTTTTCTGGTTAGGTGGTCATGCGGTTTCAAGTAGAATTCAAAGTCTTTTCCCCATTGCTATATAATCTCGACCACTTCCTGGTTCTCTTGCATACGTTGAGCCCCTAGGTCACGTATGTCTTGAAGGCGTTGGTTCATCTCCTTTGAGATAATACGTATTTTAAAATTATAATTTAATTGCCGTTAAAAAAAGTTATGGCAATACATGAAATATAACAAAGTAATACATTTTCTTTTGTTTTGTAAATCCTTGGTCGGGCCCAGATTAATAAAAACATTATAAAAAATATACTAACTTTCCAAAAAAAAAAGGTTGTTTGTTATCTGTTATCTATAATAAACATGTTAAATATGGCTGGTGTGTCGTCATATTAGAGCTCCTCAATTACATTTTGGTTCCAAAACTTTCAGGTCAAAATTATTTTCAGTGAAGCCCCATATACCTTAACCCGATCCAACTAACAATCCGGATCCATATATAAAGCATTTTTTCTTTTCTTTTTCAATCATAACACCAATCAAAACCCTATTAGTTTACCTTTCTTCTACAATCTCTTTCCCAAGTTTTCATCAAGATATTTCTATTTAACTAACAGGTATGTTTGTCTTTTTTTTTATTGATTTTATGCTCTTTTCGGATCATCTACTTCATTTGTTCTTTTTTTTGTTGATGTTTAATCAAACTGATTAATTGTGTCTTAGCGGAGAAATATTTTGGTGAATCCGATCCAATTAATGTGTTATACAATCGTTCACTTTTTATTTTTTCGATTCCACCATCCTTACCAAACGGCTAAACACTATTGGCGACGGCAATAGTGTTTAGCCGTTTGGTAATTATCTATTTCAAAGTTCTCCCCTAACGCTGTTGTTGTCTTTCCAATCGGATCAGTGGGTTTGGTAAGAATCGGATCAGTTTGTGACACCAAGCAACTTTTGTAATGTTGCTTGCTTTTTCCTTCTGTGAAGTTAACCTCATTTTCAATAGCTACAACTTGTATTTTCATTCTTTATTATATCACAGCTAGATTTATCTACTTTATTGGACTGCCTTTCATCATAGATTCGTAATTTTAATTATGCATTTTTTTAATTTGATTTAAGTTTCATATTTGTTTTTTAAAGATTGTAATTTTGTTCTTTATGAATGAACTTTCAGTTTTTTTTTGCTTATCATTGTTGTCGTTGCTGCCTAATAGTGTTAGGCTAAACAATCTTTCACTGTTTTTGTCTCGATCTAAGGTATGTTGTATTTTATGGTACCAATATTTTTTATTTTCTATATCATTTTCAACTGTTGTGTTTAGATTTGTGGTGTGTGGGTTGAACGAATGGGTAAGTAATGTTGGAACCCCTCAGTGTCATCCGCCGTGACCGTGCCACTTCGTAGAATTTGTCTGTGGTAGTTCAGTTTTTGTTACTCATAAACTATTTGATGTTTTTTTATAATGATTGAACATAGTTGTTTTCTGTTTAAGAAAAGATACATAAAAGTAATTTCGTTTTCAAATTTGATAAATTCTTGTTCAACAAAAATAATCATAATTATTTTTGTAACAATAGTTTTCTTTTTTGAATTAACCCGTTAATTACCAAAATTTAAAGATATAATTATAGCTTCATTGATTTGTTGGCTTTGACCATTAATTTCAAATTTTGAATTTTTTTTCAAACTCATATAGATAAGGAAACCTCTTAAATCATAAAACACAATTTTGGTAATTTCTTATTTACACCTAATTTGCTAATTTTGGAAATTTCAACATAAGCGGTTCATATACTTTGGTGGGCAACTCCTAGATCCCGTCATATACTTTGGTTGGTCCCTGTGGTTTGCAAATCTTGCAGACTTGCTCCCAGTGGTTCACTAATTACACACTTGGTCCCAGTAGTTTCAAATTTTACACTCGGGTGGTCCTTACCACTAACCTTTGTTAGATTTCTCAGTTAAGTATACATAAAATGTCTATTATACCCCTCGTCTTCTTCATCCTTTCTATCTCTCTGAATAAAAAGCCCTGTCAACCACCTGCAACTACTCTGCTACCACCACCCTCACCCTCGCCGCCTTTCACCGCCATACCACTCAGCCACCACTGCCACAACCACCCTCCGCCACAACCACTACCGCCGCACACACTTCATCTTCCCCATTGCCACAATACAGAGTTTAAGCAGTTCATTGTCGATAAACTGACCTGCCATCGCCGGAAACTGGTTCACTGTCGATACTAACAATCGAAGATCTATCCGCACAACTTATTTTCAACAATTGCGGTTGAAGAAACTGAGTTTGAGCGGCTGAATCTTCCAATCGTTGTTTTACGAAAATGTGCCGGAGGTCTGTGAACAGACGAACCATGGGTCTGTCTATGTCGGTTCAAAACGGTGGTTAACGACAACGATTTCGTCGGCGGTCTTATGGATTATCTGGCAACCATAGCTTCACATCAGCCTACTCAAGAGACGAAGACACGAATCTTCGTCACCATGGGGATAAATTAAACAAAATTTCAAGCCATAATTGCAATTTTTGAAGATGTGTGTACTGTGAATTGAAGGGAAGGATGGTAATTTTTTTTAAGTTGTATAGCAGGTGAGAGATCGAGATTTATAAGTTTTATCCATTTCCTATATGTTGATTTAATAAGATATACTAGCAATTTATCGAGGAGATTATTATTCTAAAAGGTGTTGGTGGTTTGGGGAGATAGTGGTTGGTGACGGTAATGCACGGTGGTGGTGGTTTGGGGAGATGGTGGTGGTGGTGGGTTTCTCTTAAAGGGTGGAGTGGGAAGAAGGGTGGGATGGGATGGGGCCATTCAAGGGTAATATAGTAATTTTGCATATACTTAACTGAGAAATCTAACAAAGATTAGTGGTAAGGACCACCCGAGTGCAAAATTTGAAACTACTGGGACCAAGTGTGTAATTAGTGAACCACTGGGACCAAGTCTGCAAGATTTGCAAACCACAGGGACCAACCAAGCATTTAACTCTTTTTAAATAAAATAATCACACAATCATATCTTTTTCCATCTTTAGATAATATAATCACACAATCATATCCTTTTTTCATCTATGAAAATCTTTTTAACATACATAATAAACTGACGGAATAAACTTTGATTATAGTTGTATTTTTTCAATTAATCCCTTAATCAATCTGCTTATTTTTTGCAACAAAATGTCAAAAGAACAAATTTGACCATTATGTAAATCCAACCACTTGTGGACACGCTGTACGTTTTTTTTTTTATCCAACTTGTATTTTTTTAGCATTGAATGTACCCTTTGTATATCATAACTCATAGATTAATTCAAGTTATTCAGAGATTATTCGTGTTTATTGTTTCATAAGACAGAATACTTTACCCTTATTTCTATAAAAAAAGAGTTCGTTATCTCAACTAGTTGTATTTTACTGTAGGGTTTTCATCATTCCCCTACAATAATATAAAACCCTTCTTCCTACATCTCGTGATGTCTTTCCTTATACTAGGATACTATTAACCAGTTCTTATTTCATGGTACAACTTTGTAGTAATAAATATAAGGGTTATTGGATTTCATCATCTTCAACTATTGGCTATTGGTCGCTGCCACCCTTAAGTATAACTTTGACGCCCGTCACCCCCAATTTAACACTTAGTGTGTTCTATCACCACGTCGTTATCTGATCACTAACTTTTGATCATGTTACTATACTTTTTGAGGTGTCATAGGGATCTTAAGAAGGTTTTAGGGATCTTAGGATACCCCCAAAAGTATAGTAACAAGATCAAAAGTTAGTGATCTGGTGACAGAACACACTAAATGTTAAGTTGGGGTGGTAAGCGTCAAAGTGATAGTTGGGGGTGGCAACGGCCAATGGCCAATAGTCAAGGGTGATAAAATCCAATAACCCTAAATATAAATGTCGCGACTTTTGAGTCTCTTCAAGAATCATTCTATTGATCTACAAACCCAACGACGTTGTCGCATGTTTAACTCTTTCTGTTCCAAAATTGTTATATACAAAAATAATTTTAATTCAAATTCTTTGTAAAATGATTTAAACTTAAATAAAATTTAGTATAAATGACACAAATGGTCCTTGGAATTAAAAATAACGTAATGACATAAATGGTCATTTTAAAACGGAATGGTATTTTAGTCATTATATTGAGAAAATTAACTAAGTTTGGTGTTAGTACACAAAGGTGCTACAAAATTGAAACCATGAAACATAAACCTGATAAAAAAATTAGTATACAAAGGCGAAACTAGCTATAAATACACAGGTCCATCTGTGTAATAAACTTTTCTAAATAATTCGATTTGTTGTTTTTTTTTTTTTTTGTATCTTAAGACTTTTAATGTTTAATAGTTTGGAATCGATATTTAATCTTGCTACACAGATGTTCATGGTTGTACTTGTGCCTTAGTAGCACTGCAGCAGGGAGAAGATCACTTTGTCTTGAAGTGGTTCAGTGGTAATGGTTCATGATTATTCATTGAGTCTCCAACAAGAGATGGGCATAAAAACCGGTTCCGAACCCGAACCGGTAGAACCGAACTGGAACCGGTTCCAGTTCCTACCCGACATTAAGTAGAACCGGTTCCGGGTTCAAAATACCCGTTGGTTCCAACCCGGTTCCACAATTTTACCATTTGAATCGGGTAGTAACCGGTTCCTAACCGTACCCGGTTCCTACCCGTACCCGGTTTCACTAGTACCCGGTTCCATCAGTACCCGGAAATGCAGTTCTAGAACGAACCGGTTATATCGTTAAAATGTTACCGTTGGAACCGGTTATAGCCGAAAAAGTGGAGACTAACGATAGAAAGAAACACAAAAATAACAAACACAATAGAAAGAAAATTACACAAACTTTATTAAAACACCAAACCAAACGGGTTACATCAAACATTTGAAGAACCGGTGCCGGAACCTTCTCCCGTCTCATTTTTCTTTGCCTTCGTCACTGGGCAATGCCGCTCAGTGTGTTTCTTAAGGGTTGAGTTGGCTGCGGCCTTCATAAATTTTCCGCAAGCTTTGCATCTAGCCATCTCGTGGCTGTCGGACATTAAACAGAGATGAAAATTCTTCCATATAGCTGGGTTTCTTTTCGTCTCTAAGACCGTAACAACTTCTTCGTTGCATGCCATAGGTATTTTGCAAGATTTTAGAAGATGATTGAGTTTGTAAGTTGATGACGGTGAGTGTTAAGTTTTGAAATCGTAAGTAGGGAGGGGTTTATATAAAACAAACCGATTTCGACTGCAAGGAACCGGTTCCCGACGGTAACATTTATCAGGAACCGGTTCTGAACAGTAAAAAAGTCAGGTTTTACTGTCAGGAACCGGTTCTGAACAGTAAAAAGTCAGGGTTTACTGTCAGGAACCAGTTCTAAACAGTAAAAGTCAGGTTTTCGACTGTCAGGAACCGGTTCTGAACAGTAAAAAGTCGGGTTTTACTGTCAGGAACCGGTTCCACACCATACCCGGTTCCATAATACCCGTACCCGGTTCTACACGGTTCCATATTCTTGGGTGTGAACCCGGGTAGGAACTGGACCCGGTTCCACACCATACCCGGTTCCAATGACATCCAAGCAGAACCGGGTCCGGATTGGAACCGGTTCCGGGTAATAATAAAACCCGATTATGCCCATCTCTATCTCCAACTCGAGCTATAGACAATCAAATGACCGTTAGAAGGGCTCAAGAAGTTGAGGCCTCATGAAACCACTTTCTAAATTCTAACAACCAAGTCAGTATATTTGGGTTTGTTTTTATAGAGAATTATTAGGCCGACTCTCATGGGCCAAAATGTATCAGGCCTAACTCTTAGCCCTCCTCTAGTTCCTACATTAAAGTATAGAAACTTATATAATGATTTATTTTAAACTTACTAGTATTTTAACCGCGGGTCTGATACGTTTCCGTAAAGTATCATAATTAAAAGACAAGATAGTTGATCAAATAGTAAGTGTAATGATCAAATACAAATGTATTTTAACATACAAAATGGTCTTACCATAAGAATGAATGAGAAAGAAAATTCTGATTTTTTTTCCATCTACTTAAACATGATGTTTAGTAAAAAAAACAAAGTATTTACTCTAGTAAAGTAACTATAATTACCCTATGGTAATTATAATTATTCTACTAGTGTTAGTTACACAATTTTTTTAGATTATTTGACTAAAATACCTGCTTAATTAATAAAATGAGGAATAAAAATAAAAATAAAAATCCTCCTTTATTTGTTACGTTAAGCCAATGTGTATGTTAAGACTCATTTGTACCGAAACCTAACTCTATATATTAATATCATACCAAATTGACAACAAAGCGTATTAAAACCTAACCTAGATGCCTTCATATTAATTGTATACTAACATAATACAAAACTGACAATGTTTCATCACAACCGCCAACGACAATCATCTAATGAAACATTTCATGTTTCTCTTTATAGCCCATGTCTAAAAGAAACAATCATCATAAAATAAACACTTTCTTTAAAAGGACAGGTCTAAAAATAGACAGCCAACGTCGAATATCAGGTAACAAAATCGCAACCATCAGCGTAAATCATCTAACAAAAGCAATACTTCTCTTTTGAGATCGTGTCTAATAGAAACAACCATCATCGCAATCAACATCCAAAAAAACAATAAAAATAAGAAATAAGAAGGTGCATGCCTCAAACCATACAAAAACCACCGCGGAAATCATCGGCAGTACCACAACAAAGCAAATCGGTCATCTGCACACAACAATCACTAAGATCATCATTTTCTTTCAAGCTCAGGTCCAAAACGTCCATCATTACAAAAAAAAAAAAAAAGACAAACAATAGTGGTTGATTTCAAGCTCCGTCCAAAAGAAACAACCGTCTTCACAAAAAAAATAAAAGAAAACACATAAATTTTTGGAAAACAATAAAAATACGAAACTAAAAGGTGTACCTGTAAAGCCTCACTTTTTCGCATCTTTATTTTAAAAAATAAATATTTGTATCATAATTCGAGGCGTTAAACAAAATATATATATATAATATATATATATTATTAATCGTTATTCGTGTAATGCCTCGTATCTTCGTATTTCTATTTTAAAAATGTCCGTATTCGTATTCTAATTTTAGAAACCTTACATTCGTATTTTAATTTCAATCTCACAATTCGAGGCGTAAATCATAATAAAATTCATATTTTATACATATTTTTTTATTCACACAACCGATTATTTAAATATGTATTTATACGTAAGCCGACACAATTATACGTATAAATACTTATACGCACATCCTCAATACTTGAATTATACTTTTATACTTTTTATATACGCAATTACATAATATATACTTAAAAATACCAAGAAATATACCAATCATTTTTTCCACCTCATCAATCATCTTCCACCTTTTTTAACCAATCATATTTCACCATTTTCCAACTCCTTTCTCCACCAATCATTTTTTCAATCATCTTCCATCTTTTTTAACCAATCATATTTCACTATTTTCCACCTCATTTCTCCACCAATCATTTTTTCAATCCTCTTCCACCTTTTTTAACCAATCATATTTCATCATTTTCCACATCCTTTCTCCACCAATCATTTTTTCAATCCTCTTCCACATTTTTTAACCAATCATATTTCACCTTTTCCACCTCTTTTCTCCACCAATCATTTTTTCAATCCTTTTCCACCTTTTTTAACCAATCATATTTCACCATTTTCCACCTTCTCTACCTATAAATACCAACCTCCTTCTACCATTTTTCTTCACACCATTCTTCTCTCCATCTCTCTAATTCTCTCAATCTCTCTAAATCAAGAATTCTAAAAGGACACTAAGTGTTCCAACCATTATTCTCTCAACCTCTCTACTTCTCTCAAATCTTTCAAGCAAGGAAGGTAACTCTAAGAGTTCTAAAAGAAAACACTAAGTGTTTTAAAGTAAGCTTTGAAGCTCCAACCTCCAACTCTTCACGGAATCACCAAATGAAACTTTGCAAAACTGTGAGCATACTCGACCCTTTTTATGCTTTAACGCATTTTTTGGTGCAACATGTATATAAAATCCACCTTACGCAATCAATTATAATTAAATACTCAAACCACCGAATACGTTCATTGTTATGCTTAGGTTGTTTATGCTTGTTAGTTTCAACTTGTAATCTCATGATATTGTTATGCGTAGATTGTTATGCATGCTAGTTAAGGATTTTAATTATATACTATTTGCTATGCGTAAGTTGTTTATGTATGCTCGTTCATCTTGAATATAAAATGCCATGTGGATTTGAGACAAACTTTTATATTATATTCAAACTTGTATGCTCGCTAGTGCTTTTGTACTTATCCATGCTTTTATTACATGTTGCAGGATTGTGACAGATAAAACTAGTAGGATTGCCTACAAACGCATTTAAATTTTAATGTTCGTTGTATTGTAATTTATTTTCAATCCTGTTGTATCTTGATTCCAGTTCTTGTACAAAAATCATTTTAATAAAATGAAATTATTTATTTGAATACTTATTATACATTCTTCATTTTAAACTTGTGGTGTTCTAGTTCAAGCAACGTAAAAAAATAATTATTAAATATTTGTCACAATTAGTGTTATGAAGTCTCTTGCAATCTCGTTCTCGTCTCATCCCGATGTTTCCGCCATCGGTTGGGGTGTTACAGAGTGGTATCAGAGCCACCCCTGTGCCGTTCGGGATCTTGGGGCAAAACCTCATCGAGGACGATGAGTCCCTTAGGGGGGGTGATTGTAACACCTAAGGCAACCTCCCAAATGTGGGGCAAAAAACCTTTTCGAGGATATTGACAACCTCATCGACGACGATGAGTCCCTTAGGGGGTGATTATAACACCTAATGGCATACCTCCCAACTTCGTCCGTGGACAGAAGAGATTCCTGGTTCATAAGTAATGCTCTACCTCTAAAATCACCAACGCGTTTTGGGCTTAACGCTAGTGGATGAGATGAGAACTTCACAGTTAATCGTGCTCAAGTGGGAGTAGTACTAGGATGGGTTGTAACATCCGTCGAAAAATGGGTTTTCAAAACCCGCTTCGTTTATTAATCGAATAATCAGTTTCAAATTTTCGTTGCTCATTTAATGCTTATTTTAATTTTAAACAATACATAACTAATAAACATTTTAGAATATGGAAATTAAAATTGTTAGAAAATAAAAATAAAGCAATTAAAAATGAAAAGGGGCTGCCGGGTTTCGAACCCGGGTCAGCCGGAAGACTCAATTATCAAGCACTTAACCACTCCGCCACTTGTTGTTTTTGTGTAATCAAGAAACAAATAAAACCTTAAGATCACCCGTGAATCTACCTGTTTGCGCCAAAAACCGAAACCGATAATCGGCTTTCAAACATCCAGACGATTGAGTGATCGTGAGTTACTGGTTATAATCGATGAAATCATTACGACCGACGTTCTTAATCAATTCAGCCTTTATTGGACCCGATTCATATGATGTTCGAGTTTGATAACCGAAATCATTCAACTCCAAATTTACACCGGTATTATCATTGTCTCGCAACTCAGAAACACCCATAGAACTCTCAATTTCACTTTTGCTCTAATTTCTGATAGTCGGAATCGCTATCTGATATCACCGGACTTTCGCCGGAAAACCGTGTCATTCATCAAAACGGTAAATTTCTCAATTCTTTCATCTTCTATCTATTGTTAGACTTTTACTAACTCAAACCCTTCAATCAGAATCGGTCCCAGACGACGATACCGGATAATCTGCAATCGCCGGAAAATTTCTGAAAATTCCAAAATCACGCTGTGAATCGGTACGAGCATCTAAACTCTTTGATAATCCTTGTTTAGTCACTTAATTTCACAATTAGTTAATCAAAACTGTTAATTGGTCCGCTCAGACGGAATTCATAAACAGAGCCGACGACCTTTGCCGGAATTCTGAGAAAAACCTCTTTCTGGTACATTCGTTTCCAAAACCTTCTTTATCCATTTCATTTTAATCATTTATATGTCCGTTAATCGAATTAAACAAGAACAGTCGAATAATTGTTGTTCTGGGTTGTTTTAACGAAGAAGATGAAGTTTAGTTTGTGTATAAATTTAATATAAATCGGATTATATCTCGGGTTAGACACACAGTCCAGCGGTGGACTGTGTGCATTTAAATCATAGAGATACCGGGTTCGAGTCTGTCCTTGTTCCGATTCGTCACAATATTCAGACTTTTTATAAAACCCAAATACGGAAACTTCCAGTTAGTATATAAGTGAAATAAAAACAAGTATTTTAACCAGGTTAGACAGACAGTCCAGCGGTGGACTGTGTGCAACGTTAAACAACAGGTCCCGGGTTCGAGACCTGTTATGCACACCGGTTCGATATAATTAAAATCCTTTTTAAAATAAATGAATTTTGAATAAATTAAATAGTATATAAATATAATTAAAAACAGAAATATTTCGGGTTAGACACGTAGCTCAGTTGGTAGAGCTGCGTGCACGCGTACGGGAGGTCACGAGTTCGAGCCTCACCCAGCGCATATATACACAAAGTCCGAACCGGTCAACAGTCAAAGTCAATGGTCAACGGTCAACCCAAAAAGTCAACATTTTTTATATTTTTATTTATTTATTTAATTTAAAAATCAATTAAAAATACTTAAAAATAATGTTTTTAAAGTTAGAAAATAACCTTAAACTCACAAAAATAAATCTAAAAAAACCCTATTAAAATTGTTAATAAAATCCACTTATTTACCGTACCTTTTCGTTATTATTTAGGTTAGTTATTCCTCGTCGATCAACCCTCTAAACTCGTGCGCATTCAGCATCATCAAACGAACGCACCCAATGTGAGTGAATCTCTACAAATTCCCCGTTTTAATCACTTTTTGGGGTGTATCATGTGTCTTATTTATATTACATTTAAACACTTGTGCATCCATCATATCCCTGATCAAATGTGTATTCAATATGTATCAACTGTTTGTGTGGTTAATGTTTAGATTAAATTTATCATTTTCAGTACATACATCATCATAGGCCGCCGTTCCTCATTACCTATGAGCGTGAACCGTTCCCAATTACCTATGAGCGTGAACGAGGCGTTGCCAACATACGATCGGCTCCGTTTGATTGAGTCTTGATCGCACATACATCATCATCGTCCGTTCCCCATTACCTATGAGCGGAACGTGACGTTGCCAACATATACATTATCATTCATGTTATATACTCATGCAATGTGGTTTGTTATTGTTATTGTTATTGTTATTGTTATTGTTATTGTTATTGTTATTGTAGGTTTATTTACGTTTGCTCACATATGATTATTGCACAATTTTTCCATATTAATTATAACAGGAAATCAATAATAAATGTTTTCTAACAAGGTTCACTCGCCAACTTTTGTTGACCCAAAACCCCCATTTTTACACATGATACAGGTGATCCAGTTGCAGCAAGAAACATATAGGACGGCTTACAAGAATAAATCGGTTTAGGCTTTGGATTGTTTATTTAGTTACTTTTTCTTTGTAATTGTATGAACTTGTTTAGAATATTGAAGTTGTAATTTTGAATTTAATAAATATGAAACATAATAGTAAACATCATGAGCTTTGGTGATAACCCAATTATGCCCCGACTCTTATTCCGCTGCGGGTCGGGGTGTGACATGGGTGACCTCCTGGGAAGTCTCCACCAGGGCAACCAAAAACAAAGCCGTCATTTCCTGGATGGGCCACCCATCTGGGGCAAAGCGGACAATATTGGTGATAACGAGGGGCAGGGGTGTTACAGATTGGTATCAGAGCCATAACTATAGGGAATTAGGTAGAATTGCCATGTTCGACCTAGTCTATAGTTTAAGTACCAAACTTTGATCGTTCTTGATTCTTGCTAAAATATTAATTCTTCCTACTTTGCTTCTATCTCTTCTTTTGTCTCAATTATACAAAATGTTTTACTAAAACGTTATACGCAATACTTATTGAAGATCCTCTTATTCCACAATCGAATAACACATCAAAATAGGGTTGATTCCCGCCTTTGTTGACGAATTCAAATCCACCTTACATGATACTTTTGCACGAAATTCACCATCAAGTCATGAGTGATATCCATATCGTGATGGGAATTTCCATTTCATAATCTAGTGGTTCCTTATTGACGAGTCAAAATTTTATCTTGGTTCGTACAATAACCACATTTTCGGGACGAAATTGTCAAGCTAGGATTGACATCCACACCTTGATGACTGGTCTCACTCTTTGATTTTCAATCTCGCCAAAGTTTCGTAATTCCGATCAAATTAGGGACATGTATTAACTGGAAGGGTAAAATACCGTTAATCGCCTGGCGACGAGAGTATTATACCTATTAGGCCAAAGCATGTCTCCCTAATTCGAAAGGACTTGCGATTCACTTTGGAATAGTCGAAGTTTCTAAACCCGAAGCACTCCAATACTTATCAAGCCTCTCTTTTATATTAATTCAACTTTTACACGATTTGATATTTGTTACCTCGTTATTTCAAAATCAACGTTTTATACAATAAATTAATACACGCATACTAATACGTTATACTTGATTCGGGATTACTGGACATTCTTTATGTGATAAACTGGTCATTAACTTCGAATGAAGCCACACCTTGACATATGTAGTGCTTGTGAAGCACTATAGGAGTAGCGCACCGCCACATGGATTTGTGGTAATGTCAAGACATTCATTCATACATTACGGATCTTTTCATAGCAACAAAATGATGACATGTGCTATGATTAGATGACGCTTGCGTTAAATGTTGGGTTGACATTTTGTCATTAACTTTGATCAAGCCGCACCTTAACATATATAGCGCTTGTGTAGCGCTATAGGAGTAACGCCCGCCGCATGGACTTGTGGTCATGTTAAGTCAAACGTACATACTTGCGGACACGATGGTTTGACCAGTGATATCACATGCCAATAATGCGTTAATCTAGTTAACTAAATACCTCATTTTAATCATACTCATACTTATAACTTCTCTCATACTTAAATACAATCATACTTACATACTTAAATTCCTATACGTTATCATCCTCCCTTGTAATTCGTTAATAAACCCTGTTGGTGACACGGAACGTAACCTGGCATCGATTAGCGAAACGAACGTAATATGATACGAACATGGTGGATACGCTGCTGGTACGTCCTATATATAAGTGTTCCTATCATATTACCAAACTTCGTGAAAACATGCCATGAGAAATCTGGTGATTCCCTGTTATCGAATACAAACTTCGATCACTCGCGAGCTATTCTCGGTTATACCCAAACATACTTCGAAATGCTAACTCATTTTAAAGTCTTTCTCTTGAATAAATTTCGGGACGAAATTTCCTAAAGTAGGGGATGTCACACCCCGACCCGCAGCGGAAAAAGGTGATCGGGGCATGATTGGGTTTTCATCAAAGCTCATGACATTTATTATAACGTTTCATATTTATTATCACAATTTAAGGAAGATCATACAATCATAATTACAACATGTCTATACATCTTTCTAGACTTCATTATTTTCTTCTAAGGCATTTTCCTATGTGTTCCTTGCTTCATCCTGTTCACCTGTATCATGTGTAAAGATGGTTTTTGGATCAACAAAAGTTGGCGAGTGAACCTTGTTAGAAAAACATTTATTATTTATTTCTGGTTGTATTTAATATGAAAAAATTGTGCAATAATCATATATGAACAAACGTAAATAAACATACAATAACAAACAAATAGCATACAATAACAAACAAATAGCATACAATAACAAACAAATAACATACAATAACAAACAAATAGCATACAATAACAAACCACCTTGCATGAATATGTAATATGAATGACAATGTAAATGTTGGCAACGTCTCGTTCACGCTCATAGGTAATGGGGAACGGCTCACGCTCATAGGTAATGGGGAGCAGACGGCCTATGATGAAATGTATGTGCGATCAAGGCTCAATCAAACGGAGCCGATCGTATGTTGGCAATGCCTCGTTCACGCTCATAGGTAATGGGGAACAGCTCAACGCTCATAGGTAATGGGGAGCGGCGGCCTATGATAATGTATGTACTGAAAATGATAAATTTAATCTAAACAATAATCACCAAACAGATGATACATGTTGAATATACATTTAATCATGAACATGATGGATGCACAATAGTTTAAAAGTGATAAATAATAAGACACATGATACACCCCAAAAACGTGATTAAAACGGGGAATTTGTAGAGATTCACTCACCTTGGGTGCGTTCGGTGAATGATGTTGAATGCGCACGAGTTTAGAGGATTGATCGACGAGGAATAACTAACCTAATTAATAACGAAAAGGTACGGTAATAAGTGGATTTTATTAACAATTTAAATAGGATTTTTGGATATATTTTTGTGAGTTTAAGGCTATTTTCTAACTTTAAAAACGTTATTTTTAAGTATTTTTAATTTATTTTTAATTAAATAAATAAATAAAAATAATAAAAAAATGTTGACTTTTGACCGTTGACCACGACTGTTGACCGTTGACCGGTTCGATTGTGAATATTATTGCACTGAGTGAGACTCGAACCCGTGACCTCCCGTACGCGTGCACGCAGCTCTACCAACTGAGCTACGTGTCTAACCCGAAATATTTCTGTTTTTAATTATATTTATACACTATTTACGTTAATCCGAAAATCATTTATTTTTAAAAAGGGTTTAATTGTATCGACTCGGTGATCCCCACAGGTCTCGAACCCGGGACCTATGGTTTAGTTTGGCACACCGTCCACCGCTGGACTATGTGTCTAACTTGGTAAATATTCTGGTTTTTATTATACTTAATATCTTACTGCGTATGGATCCGGTTCAGTTTAAAAAAAAGAACATTTTTATTACAGCGAATGTGCGTGTGTCAAGGATCGAACTCGGGACGTATGCGTATTTATTTGCACACAGTCCACCGCTGGACTGTGTGTCTAACCCGTTCATAATATTGATTTTAATTAATCTTATAACCTAAGCGACGTCGTCTTCTTCGTTCAAAACACAGACAATGGTTAAACCAACTGCTTCCTGTTTAATTCGGTTAACGAAAATTATGAGAAATTGAAAGGTATTGAACAGAAGGGTTTGGGGAAAGAATGTACCGAACAGATTGTCTTCTTCAGAAATCCGGCAAAGATCGTCGGCTCTGCTTTGTGAACTCCTTCTGTTCGGATTCAATAATCAGTTTGATTGATTAGATATGAACTTGAATTACTGAGCAACGATTATCAGGATGTTTAGATGATCATACCGTTTAACAGTGTGATTCTGGAAATTCCAGAAGTTTTCCGGCGAAAATGGAATATCCGGCAACGTCGTCTGGAATAGATTCTGGGTGAGGGATTGATGTTAGTAATAGTCTAACAATGGGTTAAAACAGAAAAGTCGAGGTATTTACCGTGTAGATGAAAGTCTCGGTTTTCCGGCGACTTGCAGAGATTTTCCGGCGAGTGAAAATTGATTCAAGAATCGATGCGATTTTGAGCGAAAAGTTTACCAGAGGCTAGGGTGTGCATTTATAGGGAAGAATATCGACGAATTGGGTCTGATTACCGTCTTGATTCGTTGGTCAATAATTCTCCGGCGGTTATGACTGATGTCGCGGACTGGACATCGGTTATAACCGATGTAAGAGTTATTATACACGTTAAGTCACAAGAAACCGACAGTGAATGGCGAAATCGTCTGCGAATTGGGCGCGTCGGTTGACTGATTTTGAAATCGAGATTTGATATTTGAATTAATTGTTTTGATATATTACTAAAGAACACAAGTGGCGGAGTGGTTGGATGGATGTGAGTTAAGACTTTGAAGTTACCCAGCTGACCCGGGTTCGAAACCCGGCTTCAGCATTTAATTTTTTTCTCACTATTTTTTTATAAATTTTCAAATATAAATTTTATATTCTAATATACTTATTAATTATGTATCGTTTAAAATTAATTTGAGCATTAAATATGCAACGAAATTTTTAACTGGTTGTCCGGTTAATAAACGAAGCGGGTTTGGTTAACCCGGTTTTTGACGGATGTTACAGGGGAGACTGTAACGCCTCGCTTTTTCGCATCTTTATTTTAGAAAATAAATATTTGTATCATAATTCGAGGCATTAAAACATAATAAAAATATATGTATATATACATTTATATATATTATTAATCGTTATTCGTGTAACGCCTCGTTTCTTAGTATTTCTATTTTAAAAATGTCCGTATTCTAATTTTAGAAAGCTTACATTCGTATTTTAATTTCAATCTCACAATTCGAGGCGTAAATCATAATAAAATTCATATTTTATACATATTTTTTTTATTCACACAACCGATCATTTAAATATGTATTTATACGCAAGCCGACACAATTATACGTATAGATACTTATACGTACATCCTCAATATTTGAATTATACTTTTATACTTTTTATATACGCAATTACATAATATATACTTAAGAAATACCAAGAAATATACCAATCATCTTTTCCACCTCATCAATCCTCTTCCACCTTTTTTAACCAATCATATTTCACCATTTTCCACCTCCTTTCTCCACCAATCATTTTTTCAATCCTCTTTCGCTTTTTTTAACCAATCATATTTCATCATTTTCCACCTCCTTTCTCCACCAATCATTTTTTCAATCCTCATCACCTTTTTTAACCAATCATATTTCACCATTTTCCACATCCTTTCTCCACCAATCATTTTTTCAATCTTCTTTCATATTTTTTAACCAATCATATTTCACCATTTTCCACCTCTTTTCTCCACCAATCATTTTTTCAATCCTCTTCCATCTTTTTTAACCAATCATATTTCATTCTTTTCCACCTTCTCTACCTATAAATACCAACCTCCTTCTACCATTTTTCTTAACACCATTCTTCTCTCAATCTCTCTAATTCTCTCAATCCCTCTAAATCAAGAATTCTAAGAAGTCTAAAAGGATACTAAGTGTTTCAACCATTATTTTCTCAACCTCTCTACTTCTCTCAAATCTTTCAAGCAAGGAAGGTAACTCTAAGAGTTCTAAAAGAAAACACTAAGTGTTTTAAAGGAAGCTTTGAAGCTCCAACCTCCAACTCTCACGGAATCACCAAAGGAAACTTTGCAAAACTGTGAGCATACTCGGCCCTTTTTACGCTTTAACGCATTTTTTGGTGCAACATGTATATAAAATCCACTTTACGCAATCAATTATAATTAAATACTCAAACCACCGAATACGTTCATTGTTATGCTTAGGTTGTTTATGCTTGTTAGTTTCAACTTGTAATCTCGTGATATTGTTATGCTTATATTGTTATGCATGCTAGTTAAGGATTTTAATTATATACTATTTGCTATGCGTAAGTTGTTTATGTATGATCGTTCATCTTGAATATAAAATGCCATGCGGATTTGAGACAAACTTTTATACGTATACTTATATTCAAACTTGTATGCTCGCTAGTGCTTTTGTACTTATCCATGCTTTTATTACATGTTGCAGGATTGTGACAGATGAAACTAGTAGGATTGCCTAGAAACGCATTTAAATTTTAATGTTCGTTGTATTGTAATTTATTTTCAATCCTGTTGTATCTTGATTCCAGTTCTTGTACAAAAATCATTTTAATGAAATGAAATTATTTATTTGAATACTTATTATACATTCTTCATTTTAAACTTGTGGTGTTCTAGTTCAAGCAACGTAAAAAAAATAATTATTAAATGCTTGTCACAATTAGTGTTTTGCAATCTCGTTTTCATCTCATCCCGATGTTTTCGCCATAGGTTAGGGTGTGACAGTACCACTCTAAGCAAACAAAACCCATCGCAATAGTCATGAACGACACCAACACAACACAACACAACACAACACAAAACAAATCGATCGTCAGAATACAGCATACATTTGGTCCAAAATCTAAAACTGGCATGGCTAAACACGGACAACGTCGTCAATGGCTAACAGAGAACCATAAATAACAGTATACTCACCAGAGTAGGCACAAATGAAAGAGAGAAAAGATATCCAATTGCGGGGTGACCAAATGAGGGTTTTTAAACCCTAAAATAACAAAGCCAAAGTAAGATATAAAGACAAACAAAATGTATCACCTAAATAAGGGAACACAACCACAAAGCCAAAGGTACAATACCCAATTGCAAAACAAAAAAGTCAACACAATGCACAACAAATTTATGTAAACAAATGTTACAAAGTTATACTATATAAATATATTATTACAACATTATTAGTAGTTGTATTTTTCAAACTTATTTCCACTCATATAAATAAATATGTGTCATGTTAGAAGGTTTTTTATAATAGCAAATGAAAATCATAAAAACCGAAAACCTTCTGGCCAGAGGTTAAAAGAGCACCCAGTTTGATACAACAATTAATCTTCAAAATCAAAAGTTTCTCCTATTAGTATCATATACATTATTTGACCAACAATAAATATAATTCGGTTCACGGTTTGATTTTGACGATTTAAAAGTTAATAATTCAAAACTTTGAACTGGTCGTGTAAACGAACCATCCTTTATTATTTTGTTGTTGTTGTTGTTGCTGCTGCTACTACTACTACGAATATATAATAATAATTTCATCATTCCCATGCTTTAAGAATAGCTTTGCAATTTATGGTATTTTAATTGGATTTTGGTTGTTGGTTATTGTTATTATTATTATTATTATTATTATTATTATTATTATTATTATTATTATTATTATTATTATTATTATTATTATTAAGTTATGTACATGTATAATATTCATGAACCATACTTATCTTGTTTAAGAAATTAATACAAAATTATGCGTATGAAAAAAGATATAAAAAAGTCCAAAACCACTAAAATATAATTAAAATTCAGCTCATAACTTTCATCAAAACTGATCGAACTAGACCGTGATCACCCTTACCTCAAATATCACGAACATGTTTTGCTCACTTGATATAGATGAGGGGTGAACTTCACGGGGCCTAGTATTCTAGTTCATGTGTGTGTGTTTTGTCTGATTAGTGGTGTGATTATGTTCCACTATTGAATGTGTGGTTTTCAATAGGTGCCAAGGGAAGTTCTATATGACCATCCTTTGGCGTGAGATTTGGAACTTGTCTATAATTGGATATCTGACTATGAAAGAGAGAGATTTATGAGAGTTCGAACAAATCTAACTTATATATGGTCATTGAAATTATATTAGGTATGGTTACCTGTCATTGTTAAGGGGAGGTGTGGAACCCTTTGGCGCATAACCGAATTGATGTTGACATCTCAGCTTTAACATCTCGGTTTTGACCGGTGTCAAATTAAGATGTTCCACATCAACATGGTTTGGTAAGATATCCATCAAGATCCGGACCTTTAGACCCGTGACATGTCGATTATCTCTTAATTATTGTTGTTGTTGATGTTATTGTACTGCTTTTATTATTAATATTATTATTACCTTTATTGGTATTACTATCAATATTTTAAGTAGTGGGACTACCCGCGTGTGACACCCCGTGAAAACGCTCAACCGCACTAATTCAGTGATTGCATGCTAAATTTTCGAGACGAAAATTCTTTCAACATGGGGATAATGTGACATCCTGCATTTTCAAGTTAACGCTGTTAACCTTTTTTCTGTTAATTACAATTTATAAACGCACAAATTAGTAGCACACGAACAAACACGCGAAGCTAATTTTGTTAAGTTTGCAGAATGAAGGACCTGAGTGTCATTCTACAAAGTTATTGTGATAACTTTCTGCCCAAACTTTGAATTGGAAAACTTGAGGGACTAATTATGCATTTATTGTAAGTTGGTTCTAAAAAAAGTAATAAAGTCAAACCCAATCCTAGGCCGCCCCCTCCCATTCACGTACGTACTCTCCCTCTCTCTCACACTAGGCGACTTCAAGAAAACCAAGAACCCTAGTCTTGTTTGTTTGATCTTCTTCTCCGTCTCTAGGCTCTTTGCTTGCTTCAGGTAATCACATCTTGGTTGTTATAGTGCGATTACATGTGTATGATTTGAAATCTTGATCTTTCTTTGATTCTTAATGCATGAAAACATGATCTTATACGTGTTAGGGTTTGTTAAAAACATGTATTTTGATGTTTGTGTAATGATTCTTGATAGTATAGTAACTTGATGATCATGTATGCATGCTAGGGTTTTGATTATGTTTAATGTTTATGATGAAACTTGATGCTAAATTCGTATATGGGATGTTGTTTGGGGTTTTGATTGCTGAAAATAATGTTTTCAGTGGTATGAACATGTTTTTGATGAAAGCTGAAAGAAAACAGATTCTGTCCATATTTTACAACCGACTTGTATTGGCTGTAACGTGGGCAAAACTGAACACAAACGTGTTTTCTTGATTCTAATATGAACCACCAGGAAAAATCTTTCAAACCTCACCGGAATTGCATTTTTTTCGATGAAAATTGAATGTTTTATGAATTTGTCCGTATCGAAGGGTCAGGCTGCATTTTCGGGCAGAATTTGCAGCCTTACGAATGTTATAACTCAATGCAGTAATTGAGTTATGATCTCAAATTTTTAGTGTAGGTACTTCCAGGTGATTCCAAAAACCTCCAACTAGAAGTACGTCAATCGGATAACCAGGGATTTTTAAATGAATTTTTCTGTGAGCTGTAGTCAGAAAGTGACGAATTTGATTGCTGCTTAGTAAATGGTTTTTTATAAATTTTGATAAAGAGTTACACTCTAAAACAATAACACAAGGATAACCTCTCCGAGAGACACGTCACATAAAAATATCATAATTTTTGCAGCTTCGTAGGTATGGTAAACGAACACTCCAAAACAGCCTATTTTCAATGAATTTTGTTAGGTATGATTATAAGTGTATAATTGTCGAATGTTACGTTTGATATACATGCATGCTAAATAATTGTATAACTGGTGTAATTGCACGTCGTAGGTTATATTGTGAACACGTTCCTTAAAACTACTCGGCAATATATTTGTGACAACTTGTACGCATGTTAATTGCTAGATACGTTTAGGATTCGTGTTTCAGCGTGAGCACACACACTAAATCTTAAATGGTAATCATGTTAGGACGTGATTGACCGGTTCCACCTCGTGTATGTCTTTCCATTACTTAATCCGAGCAATCAAAGGTGAGTTCACTACTCTTTCACATGCATGCGTCCCGGGGGGACAAACTACTATTCCTTAGAGGAATACTTTTTTTTATAAATGTTGTAGTTTAATTTCGATGTTGGTTAATAAACTTACACTCTATCACGGAAGTCCCTACTTACTACCAAACTAGTTGCCTGGAAGGCAACGGGGTATTAGTTAATAGCGCTATTAGGCTTGACAACCTCACACCGTACTTGGGAGGACGGGCGTGAACTAAGGACCTTAAACACATGGCCAATGTTGATAGGCATTGATGAGGGCAAACAAACATACGTCACTCCAGTATCGAGTTTATTATTGATATGTCTTTAAACTAAACACCTACTTGTTTTACGTTAAACTAAACTGTCAACTCGCCGGCTTAATCGTTGATACACTTTTTCTGCATGCTTGCAGGTCGTTAGATACAACTTGCATGGGAACTTGCAGTCTCAGGAGCTAGGAGTGTCATGGGGCGTGTTACGCGTTACAAACATTTAATATTTTACGTTTTAAAAACATATTGGTTTTGGGTTGTTTGAAACCCTTACGTTTGCTTCCACTGAACACATACTATGTTTGAAATGTTTAATTTGAAATTCACCATTCATGTTGGACATGACGACTTCATACCTGGTACGTCACACGTCTCGCGGTAAAACTCCACATGTGGAATTTAGGGTGTGACACCGCGCTTTGTAGTGGGCTTGTAGTTGGTATGAGTTCAGTTCATTTCTATTGATAGTGGGAGAAAATAATAAAGAATAAAAAATGTTTAAACTCAATTTTCATTATGAATATGTACCACGTGAGGATCTGTTGCTCATACCAACAGTGGCAGAGCTTGACCAAACGTTCTGGAGGGGGCAGGAAGTCATGGGACCCAATTCATATATTGTATAAATATTCAGGCAAAATAATTGGGGGCGATCCTATATACTTTTAAAATTTTCGGACGAAGAATCAGAAATTTTACACTTTTAACCGAACATTGGGGGAGGAGTGCACCCCCAATTGCCACAAAGTTTCGCCCCTGCATATCGAATCATGGCAACATTATGGAAACTTTTGGATGAAATATGAGTAGTACCAAAGGCATCATATTCTGATTTCAAAATAAAAATGGTAAATTGGTTATAGAGACTTAGTGAGTGCAGAAATTCATACAAACACAAAGACTTTTGACAAGAAAGTCATTTCGATCCAATCCATTTTTGGGGTCAGATAAAGAAAAAAGGGCATGTCAGTGACTTAGCACGGCAAAGCACTCCCCAAGGTCATGGAATCTATCAGTTTTTGGTAAACTTGTCCTTAACTAAAAAGTGGTAAACTTGTCCACAACTAAAATGACTCTCACTGAAAGCATCTTCGAGAAGGTGAGGTCGTCTTTGTTTCTAGTCGCCATACCGTTTGCCTTAAAGCCTTAAAGACAGAGATGGGGAAGAGCAGTTTTCTATGTGATTACGGTCTTTGTCGGTCGGGATGAGCACTCTCTTTTCTTTGTCGAATTCCGCCTTATCAAACAAGACTGGCTTCTTACCAACCCGCGAAGGGTTATGAGGCCGGACCGAGTATGAAGATACTTGATATTGGTTCCACTAGATGATACCTGATAATCTTTTGACCGTTCACCACAGATTCCAGTTTTTTAACCATTCATCGCAGATTCCAGTTTAGACAAAAGACATGAATGGGAAAAGTCCTATACTTCCCTTAATCAGGCCTCATTTTTCTAATCATGCAGGCACACTGAGTTTAATAACTTAAAAAGATATGTCAAAGAGGACATCGGCACATTTTTAAATCGATAAAGAGCCATTAAATCGAATATTGGTACCAGTTGATACCGGTTCGTTTCGTCACGACAGCGTTACGGTACTAGCACTCGCTTTAGCCTATGGTACCAAACAAATACTCCATTGCCAATGTAACTCTGTTTTATACTGCCACATCGAGAAACCCATAAAAACAAATACGACACATATTCCAATTTTGTTCGAATCATATCGATTTGGTTCATTGGTGTAAAGAACAAAAAAAACAATGATTTCACTAATTTGAATAAAGTTTTTATCCAACCATATGTAAAAATAAGCATGTCGAAATGGCATACTCGAATTTTTATACAAAACAAGGTGTTGGTTGTGAAAGCATTTTTTTGTGTTTGGTCACGTCGCCCAAAATAGCTTTTAAAGCATCATGGCCTACCGTGAAAGCACTATTCCCCAAGCACATAAGAGATGAAACCATTGTTAGATCCACACACGCTTGTTTCCCTCCTATCCATCTGAAGATCAAAATGTTAGCATGTCTTCGTGTTGATCTTCCTTCCAATAGGTTAGTTAAGAAATTCACTGGTGCCTCTTTCATTGTAGGAAATCATTGTACGCGTGAATATGTCAAAAAGAACATATTTAACCAAACTTGTAGGTGCTTGAACACCGAGAGCCCTTTACAATATACAACATGCTCCTAAAAGGGGTCCAACACACCTTACCACCAACAAGGCATATCTCATTAACCGAAAATAAAGGAATCATGTAACGATACTTAAGGATGGTACGGTACTCCAACGACGACATATGTTGACCTAGCCCAATCATAGGTATAGCGAGAAAAAAAAATTGAGCACATAATGTTCGTATACATTTAAAATCGGCTTTTTGTCTAATAGTCATGTTAAACTATACTTTCAAGTCATGGACAATAATGGCTAGTAAAGAATTTCATTATTGGAAAGAAATGAAAGAAATAAGTATGCCCTACTAATAATTTTCTTACCGTAGAGTGTAAATTATTTAACCAAATCTATACATATAATAAAGTAAATCACATGAGGGACACATGGCGCTCTATAAGTTAATCTCAATTATTTTTCCCGTCAAAATAAATAAGTATAGATAATATTTCTTAGTAAGATTCAAATAAAAAATATATTATTTTTATTCATAAATTTTATCTTTTCATCCTTTACCCTAAATAAATAAATAGATATAGATAGTATCTGTTAATAAGATTTAAATAAAAAATATGTTATTTTAATCCATTAACTTTATCTTTTACCATTTTTTCCATGTATATTTATCATGACTTTGCTTTATAATAGAGATTAATAAAATTGAATTATAATAAAATAACCATAAATAACTAATGGCTTTACTAACGTTTTAGGCTTCTAATGTAAAATATAAATAAAAATACAAAATTAGAACTAAAGTTGGTAGGTGGAATCCCCATGAGATTATTTTGTTTAGAAATTTTTTGAATTTTTTTATTGTTAGTTATTTTTATAAACTAATCATTTTTAGTTGGTTGCTTTTATGGACGAGACCGTATATATATACTTTCATATGGTGTGGGGATGCTGCAACTGAGCGACAAACGAGCTGAGATAGTTTCATTTTGTCATTAGAATTATGTAGTATGCATATTCAACTTTCTTTTATGCACGTTTAATTTTAATTTTAGTCAAGACAATTAAACATTCAAATTAGATAATGATGAGAATATTACAAATAAGACAACCAATTTGGTGTATAAGGAATTCTTTTAATGAAATCTTAATTATTAGTTGTATTTTTTACGTATCATATGGGTTTTTGAATTTATTTTATTTATATTAAAATTATTTTTATAGTTTTATTTAAAACCAAACATATTTAAAGTATTTTCATTTGTTAAACCACGTGTACACGTGGGCTCTAACATAGTACTATATATTTGAAATCTGCCAAATCTATAATATATAATGTATGACTCAAGAGAATTTTTAAGGTACTCAAAATTCTATATTATTATTTAACCTAATACTATACATCCAACCTCCTATTTTTTACCCTATATTACACTAAAAACAACTATCTTTTCTCTCACATTTTCAATTAAAAAATAATACTTTTTAATACATTTATTATTACATTTTATCTTCCCTCCACTCACAACCACTTTAAAAAAAATATTAAAAAATTATAGGGGTGGATAGTGTCCCCTAAATTTACAGATAAACAGTAACATGTTCTCTCCCATCCACTCACAACCCCCCAATAACCACTTTCATAATATGCAAAACTCTCTCACATAAAAATGGAGGGTTGGATGTGAATACTCTAATAAGAGCTTTGTTTTGCTTTAATGCATAAGGCATAAACTCAAATGAAGGTAAATTAGTCTTTGTAACATAAATTTTACTTTAAACCATTTATCATAATTATCTTTTAATCTTCTTATTTTTAACAAAAAAAAATATAGATAATTAGTTACTGGTTTCACTTTACATCTCTTATAAAAATAATTAACTACCCTACGATTTTTAAATGACCACAAATTTTACGTACGTCCATATTTATTAAAAAATTACACCATAAAAGTAAGTATTTTATTCTCTTTTAATTAAATGTAGTATAACTATAGTTATTTTTAATTAAAAAAGGTTATTAAATTTTATCATTCCCAACTATTGGGTATTGGTCGCTACCGCTGTCACTCCCTCCCAACTATCACTTTGACTCTCATCACTCTCAGATTAACACTTATCACCTTTTGTATTGGGTCACTCTGAAGTTAACCAGCCACTAACTACGTTATTTTTTATCCTACGTGGCTATTTTATCCAACGTGACAAGATGGTGAGGATCTACAAAACCCTTACTCTCCTAGAACCCTTGACTCTCCTATACCAGATGTTGTGGTGCTACAAAACCCTCAAAGTGGGGCTGCTATGAGTGGTACGGTCCACTTTGTGCATAAGAATGATGTTTTAGTGACTGATGTAGTCGATACCCAGGTAATTGGGGCAACCAACTCGTATCAAAATACCTAGACCCAACAACCAGGGGACCAAACGAGTGTAGACCACTAGATGAGTGTTGAATTTAAGTTATCTAATGCAGATGAACAAGTCTCAATGCACACAATTTATTCAAATGATGATGGAGACCAGATTGCGGTGTAGTCTATGCACTCAGGTGATCATTCTCAAGCTGGTACTCATAATACGTTGGTGTTCGATTTGATGGTGGTGCTCAGATTTGAGGGTTTGATGAGGTGGTGGTGATGGGTTGTGATGGGGTAGCAGTTGGTTCTATGACGGTGTGAGGCTGGTGGCGGTGATAAGTTTGTTTCGATGAGGGGTTTTATTAATTGCCCGAGATCCATGTCATCTTGCCACGTTGGATTAAATAGCCACATAAGATAAAAAAAAACTAACGTAGTTAGTAACTGGTTAACTCTTGAGTGACACAACACATAAAGTGTTAAGTTGGGAGTATAGGAGTCAAAGTGATGGATGGAGTGAGCGGCCAATACCCAAATATATAGTTGGTAGTGATAAATTCAATGACCCCTAAAAAAGTTGATATATGATGTGATTAACATTGTCTATGGGTGAAAATTAATTAATTCGTTAACCAAAAAATAAACGAAACTGAGTCGAAATCAACCAAAAAATCGAATTAAGTGAAAAACGAATTAACCAAAAATTGGTTATCGGTTATTTGGTACCCTAGATTAACCAATATTAATCGAACCGGACATTCATACTTTCATATATATTACTAGATTTTATACCTTTAGTTCATATATTTCATATTTTATATCTTTATTTTATGTATGTATACTATTTCATGTACTTGTACATCAATTTCATGTATTTATACCTTAGTTTCATGTATTTCTAAGCAAACGTTGTAGCCCAAGTTTGATTTTGGCTATTAACCAAATTTAATGAACTAAACCAAAAACCGCCAATCTAACCGAATTAATTAACCGAAAATCGATTGGTTAATAAAATAGACTAACCGATGACTTCAGTTTCGGCTTCGGTTGAGGATAATAACCGAATCGAGCGAACCATGCACACCACAATGAAATGGACTAACCGATGGCTTCGCTTATGACAAATAGGGGTGTAAACGAGCGAGGCCGAGGCCGAGCCTTCCACCAGTCGAGCTCGGATCGTCCTGTTTTTATGGAGCTCGAGCTTGGCACGAATCAGTTGGAACTATTTTGAAAACATTATTACGAGCTAAAAACTCGGCTTGAGCTCACTTCAATATCACTTAAATGAGCCAAAGCTCGGCTCGAGCTCGACTTACCATTGTTATTAGTTTAAAACATATGTGGCTAATTCGAAACCGACTAGGGCTGGGTTGTAACATCGTTATCATTATAGTATATATATATATATATATATATATATATATATATATATATATATATATAGGGAGAGGATCATGAGAAAACTAGATATAAATGAGAAAACTAGAAAAATAACTAAAAAAGCCAAAAAAAAAAAAGCATAAAAAACATACAATTTTTTTTACATTTTTTTTTTATAAAAAATCGATGCATATTATGTATAAAAAAACTTTTTTTTCATAAAAAAAAATCTTGTACTACACATGTGTATTATATGTATATGTTGCACATGTGCATTATATGTTTTTTTATTTTTATTTTTTTAAAGTTTTTTTATATAATATATATAGCGAATTTTTATAAAAAAATAAAAAAAATTGATATGTTTTTTGGCGTTTTTAGTTAGTTTTTTGGTTTTCTCATTTAAACTAGTTTTCTCATGATCCATCCCCTATATATATATATATATATATGTAACATTTGTATGGGCTTGTACGTTTTGACTATTTCAAGCTCAAGCTTAGGCTTGATAACTATGTGAGTTGTATTTTAGGCTTGAGTTCAGGCTTGGGCTCGTTAAGGCTCAGCTCATTTGAAATTTTAATCGAGCCAATCCCGAGTAGCGCTCGAGCCTCTAGGCTTGTTTACACCCCTAATAACGTATATTCACCACAATGATGCTACGATAAATATTATACGAATAAGAAAACTACCAAAAACGGATAGCTGTAATGTAAAATAGGGGTGAGCATTTGGTATTGGGCACCGATACCAAATTTCTCGTATCGAATTATTTTAAGTACTGATTCGGTACCCACTTTTTTTGCGATTTCGGTATGGTACCTGTATTCTACCGAATTTTACCTTTAAATACAGGTACCATCCAGTACCGATACCGTATGGAGCATTTTAGGTGCCGGTAACCATATTTGACGATTTTCAATACTAGTATCGAGCTCATATCTCATATAAAGTGTTGCCCCAGCCGCATCGACATGGGGCACCCTGCTAGTTAGTTAAAACATAAATATACAATATAAGAGTGGAAACAAATAAATATAGACATAACACTTAGCCACACAGACACAATTATAGTCAATAGGTTAGTTTCCATCGGATCCTCCTTGGATGTCTGGAAGCTGATTAAACACACGAGCACAACTATAAACTGAGCAGAACGATTGTAATCCCGTCAATAACAGCATAAACAAAGCAGCCAAAATCGTTAGAAACTTCCAAGATCCAAACACATATGTGTCCATGAAATTTGAAAATTTCACCCTCCAAGTTCTACCATACCTCGTGTTCACATCTTCAATCACTTTATCCATCTTCGACACTCTCGTCAGTTTCACAGACTTACTTATCCCATTCCATAAATCTGCAACCTCCTTATCACTCTTCAAATGATTCAAAACTATCCGTTTTTCTCGCATATACTTTGCGTCTTCTTCCGTGTCGATTATCCCATTCATCAACTCACTGTAACGAGCCAACACCAACGGTCCCGTTGCCACACAAGCTTCGTACGCTACCAAGTTTCTTAAATAAACCTCAGTGTTCACATCCAGATCGATCACCGGGAGGTAAAGTGTAGATGTTATGTTATCAAAACTCATATCTAATATTCCGCCATTAACCGGTGAGAAAAGGATTCCTGCTTCGGCCAGTTCGGTCACAGAAGGGATTGTGATCTCTTCGATCGTTGGCATCTTTGACTCGCCACTTTTGTCTTCTGGTTTATCGTCTCCTTCACCATTAAACCTCTCGATCATGCGCTCCATGGGTTCTTTCATGAGTTTGAGTAGAGGAATATTAGATATGATCTTCCATGGGAGTTTCATTAACAAAGCCATTGGCCTACCAAAGATGAGTTTCTTGAAAAGCTTTACTAGACCTGCGTTTGACTTTGAGAGGATGTTCCATATGTAGTTCATAACCTTTTGAACTTCACTTTCTTTTGCGAAAGATTCTTCTTTTTCTTCTCCATTTGGTAACTCAGTGCTTTGTTCGTTCTCGATGTCAATCTCAGCCTGATATTAAAGAGAATATATTACTTAGAATTTATAGTGTATTATCAAACAACAAAAGATATTTGTAGCAATACAATGACATTATTATAAAGGAAATCTAGTCAAATCATAGCATCCTCTAAGGCTAAGGGTGTGGGGTCATGGTTGGAACATGATTCGCCAGATAGGAACATAAATGAAAGGCTACACCACTCCCTTTAATGATTCATGGTGGTTGGCGTGGATTAAACCACGATTACCACGGGCCACATTTTCCATTTTCCTAGATTTTGACACTTTAAAAATAAATTAAAATAATAAAGAGGATAGTGGTTTGGGTCATGACCACACCCTTAAGGTAGTGGTTTTAGATGATGAATTAGAGATGGGTGACATTATGCCTAAGTGGAGGGTGATGAACACACCCTTTAGCCTAAGTATAATGTTATATTAGTAAACCTTAACCAATACATTCTCTGTCTTTCATACCTGCATGATTCCGAGTTCTTTGTTGTTCGGCACAGTCATGTGGTAGAGAAAGTCGAGAAGATGATCACAGTCGTCGATGTCAACATCCGGCAACAGTTGTTCGTAAAATGGAGTAAGCTCATGGTACAAACCCATCAACATCATCTTCAACGTCTCATCAGCTGACTTTACTTGAACACTTGTTTTCTTGAACTGATGAGCCAACATGGTCCTGATTAAAAACAACGGGATTTGATTCTCCACCATCACCACATCACGAAGAATCGCCATGTGAGACAACTTCTTCCCTGTCACATCCACCACATGAGACATCCCGGAGTTGACTCTATTCAGAATCTGACCTTCTACTTTCATGGAGTACACCTGGAGAAATTCAAGTAAAAACGCCATGTCAACTGCCATCATCCACACCAACGCGTTAGCGGACATATCAAGAAACTTGTGGTAGCAAGCCCGGATTCTAGCCTCGTCGTCTTTCTTCATTATCTCAACGATTCGTTCGAAGCTCACATTCATATGTTTCTGGGTTCTTCGCGCGGCAGCAAGCTTGTACCTTTTTAGATGCAAGTCGATATAATATATTAGTTAGTGTTTATTATTGTAATTACTAATATTTTGTTAGGTTTCTTCTATAAGTATCCTTATTGCATAGCTATACATAGTTGATTAATAATATATAATAACTCATGGGGTATTCATCGTACATATATATATATATATATACCTTTGCATGTCCTAGATCTCTGGACGCCAATGGTGGAAAGGGCCTAACGCGACTTGTTGTGGGATGTAGGATTCAGGGTTGGTGGCTAGAAGTACATTTGGGACTGTGAAGATACAAACGGGAATTTTGCGGATCACTTCATCGTCATGTTCGACTATGGATTTACGCATGCTTTCAACCCATTCGTCTTCATCAACATTCATCCTAGAGAAAGAGTATGAATTGGTGGTGGAGAAGGATTTGGTAGCCATGGTGTTGGTGATAAACTAAAACGTCAATGGCGTTTTTATATGTTCAATGCTTAAAGTCACATATGGCTCTTATAGACGACATAGCGTTGACTTAGGTATTACTTATTCCATTGACCACGTGAAAATATAAATTTTATAATGAATACAGTAATACGTGATATGAAAAGCATGTTATTTAACTTGAAAACTCTGTAAATATAATATCATGACGAGTTACAACTTGTATCATATATATCATTTTTCAAATGTCACCACTCTACCTTTTTCTCTAAAAAAACATACACATTTCTCATCATGGAGTATTCTACGGTGTTAATTGTGTCGAGTTGTCCAGTTTGTGTGATACGGGATTGATATCGATAAAACCAAGCAAGACCCATATTTTCATTTGTACCAGATACATCAACTTTAACCCGAATACAATTAAACAAAGACATGTGACCCAAATACTACATGTGTAACTTGTGTGTTGAAATGGATCAAAGGGTTTGTAAATGAGTTGTTATAAGTTGTTAGTGGGTTTAGCAGGTCGTAATAAAGTTTTAAACGGCTTGACAAATTCACGAAGTTATAATCTATAGGGATATTGAATTTAAATAACTCCAACTTTCACCAATTGGTCAATATCACTCTCAAGTTTCGATTTGTACCACACCACTCCCAACTTTAAACTTATTTTCCTCTCTCTAAAACTAACTGAACCATAACCTAGTGAGTTGATATCAGATGTCACATCATCAAAAATGTTATGTCAGCAGTCACATCACCTGCCATGTCATCAAAAAATGTCATGTCAGCTGCCACATCAGTCGCCATATCAAAAAAATTGCCAAGCAAGCTGCCACATCATCAAAATTGCCATGTCAGCTGCTATGTCACCAAACAAAGTGCCACATCAGTAAGAAAACTAACTAGGTTAGGGTTTAGTTAGTTTGAGAATGTCTAATGCAACCATCGACTTATATTAAGTATATTAGAAATATCAATACAAACGCGAAATAGTTATGAAGAGTTAAAGTGATTAACCCAATATGTCACTTTCTATGTAATATATATTGAGGGTTATCAAGATTTTCATATAGAATATACTACATTGTTTACAATGGTGTCGAACCATATTTTACGATCATTATAGGTCGACTCTTCATTAAATACTTAACCACTTGTAATATGTAATAAGTGCAACCACTTGCCTTTTCTATTAGTAAAAGATTCTTAATAGAAAATACGCATCTCTCACCATCAGTTCACAACTTGAAAGATGTGGTATTATAACTATAACGTTTTTTTAGAATTAGAATATAAATTGAAGAGTTGATTTTCGTCGCTATGGTTTGTTCACTTTTGTCACTTCAGACCAAATTTTAAAATTGCATCATTTTCCTCCGTGACATTCTCGAAACATGCCATTTTAGTCCAAAAAACTAACTCTGGTTAAAAAAAACTCATTTAACTCAAGGATAGTATGGTCATTTTATATAGATTTTTTATTTTTTTATTTTTCATTTTTTTAACTTTTTATGTATACACACACTTATATACATACCTGCTAAAAAACACGTATACATACTATGGCGGCGCCGGTTGGTGGTGGCAAGTGGGGGTGGTGGTGGCTAAAGGTGGCAGTGGTGGTTGATGGTGGCGTTTGGAACTCATAAGAGAGATGAGTGGTGTATATATATAATATTAATATAGATAAAGGGTAAAAAGATCAAAATACCCTTGTGTTTCCTAATTTAACAATAAATATTAACTGTGTTAGGGTTAAAGGGTGTAATGTGTAAGCATTTGTAAACCTAGAGTACGTTTTTTGTAATTTTTGAAGACAAAGAACATAGTTTGCAATCCGATGTAAACATAAAGGACGATTTTTGTAATTTACTCCTCCTTGTATAATGACTAACCCATATTATTTTTTACATTTTCCAACTTTGAAGTCTGTATCTTGAGTAGTGACTAACCCATAAATCAAATTTAAAAATATGACCAAGATCACCCATTTGTTTTCTGTTTATCCATCTAAAAAATTGAATCAAAATCAATATCACCCATTTGTTTTTCATTTCTTTTCTTGTTGTTGATTGAACATGATATATGTTTGAACCGGCATAGGTCGAAACCATTGTCGTAGGCCCAACAAGGACCAACCAATTTCCCTCTGTTGGAAATCAGGCCCTTAATCAAACACGTAAACATGATACTTTAACGAACTGTTTAACTCTTTTTATTATTTATCAATGAGAAGCACACCAATTACAATGAATCTACCATCTATTTATACTAAACTTATTCTAGTACTAACCCAACTAAAACTCTATTAATATAAATAAAATATTAACTAGATAAACCTATCTAATAGAACCCACAATTATCTCTATAAAGACTCAATAAATAATTCAGCATAATTATCTATAATCCGTCTTTATCTTTATCTCTTAATTCAAGATTAACTTCTTCATTCCCCCCTTAATCTTGAATTGGAATTGTTTCTTCACATCCGCATCATTATCCACAACTTAAATGCTTGACCAAATTTGACATCCCTCTTCCCGGGTCACCAGAACCTCACCGTTCTCGTACTTGACCACAGATCAAAGAAAAAACAAGCCTCCCTGCTTCTACCGTTTTATTCTTTTCTTGCTAGACGCGACAAGATTGAAAGCCCCCCCCCCCCCCCACTTTGACGAATCTTCTTCCGTCTGTCTACCCGCAAATTCCGATCGGATATTTCAGCCACAAAGAACAACCTACACCGGTTTTTCCTATCACACCCCAACCGATGGCGGAAACATCGGGATGAGACGAACAAATTGCTCAAAACTTCATAATGCTATGTGACAATATAGATTAAATTCAAATTTCATTCAAGACTAAATTGTCATACAAACATTCCAAATAATAGTCAACAATTGTTTCAAAACGACATAACATCAAAATAAATAAATTAATCTAGGTGTGTATCTAAGTCCACCTAACTCTTGTTTCATCTTGTAACATCACCTCATCAATCAACCTGCAACATGTATTAAAATATATCAACAAAAAGTTGGCGAGCATACAAGTTTTGTTACGTAGCATAATATAGAATAAATTTATTTAAAGTCTCATACCAACATGAACCATAATATGCAAGTTTACTAGCATGCCGAAATGGTGTACTATATGTTCAAACCCAAGAATCCAACGCGTTAAAATAGCCTATCTCAATAGAGTAGCGGGAGGTTAACATGTTTAACTTAACAATACCCCAAGTTTCGTGGGCGGTGCGTTAATCATATAGCGCTATAATTGTTAAGGTAGGCTAGCAAAGTTAATGAAGCATATATTGACACAAATAGTTTACATTAGCATAACAAGTCTAAACAAGCATCACATAGTCTCATGTTAAGGATGGATAGAGATTAAAATAGTTTAAGTGTCGTGCAATTTTGTATAAAGTACATGTTGCACCCAAAGTGTAAAAAGGAAAAAGGGATCGAGTATGCTCACGGTTTTGCAAGATTTCACACTTGAAATCCCGCGAACGTTATTTGTTGATGGATTAGTTTCGAGCACCTTGTCCTTCTACACGAAGAAACATAGGCATGTGAGTATTGGGAATTAACGGAAGGTTATGGATTCGGAATTAAAATAACGTGAAATTAGTATTATGAAAGTAATCATCTTGTACTCATAACACTTGTTCTTGACACTATAGAACCTCAAGGGTTTGGTATGTTTTTACGGATTCAAAGATCCATTAGAATCGTAACAGGTGTATGGTCTTTAGATGATGTAACCTACTATTTTGACAAATGACCACTTGTTCATCATCAAGAGTTCGATTACTTTGATAATATATAAGTACTATATAGTGTACATTAAGTCATATAGGTCAAGCATGAGGTAGGAGGTTGAACCATCCATTTAGAAACCTCTTTGTAGTTTACATGAGTCAAGTAGGAGGTGGGAGGATTTACCATCCACTTAAGACCTCTTTGGATTCACCACTACACATGTGTCTTAGACACAAGAAGGGTCATGAACTTACAAGTAAGGAATGAAATGAAACAACTAAGCTATGAAAATCATCAAGTAGTGTGTGGATTGAATGATGTATAGCCCAAGCTAATCCAAATATCACACATTCATCAAGCTTAACTTGAACACCACTTGTGGGTGTAAACCCTAGTCGAAAACAGAAAGTTTGTGAGGTTTTATCTTCTAGTTTGACGTGTCTCAACCTTGTTTTTAAACCTAACCAACCATAAGTGAGGTTGTAAGCATTCGGACATAGGTTTGAGATGAGTTAGACTCAAGTTTGAACAAGTTTAACAAAGATTGAAGAAGTAAAATGAAAACAGTCCACTTTGGAGCCTTTTTCGTGACATTCCAGGGCCTGATTTTCCATGGAAAACCATTGGAGATGTGCACAAGGTCAAACCAAGCAAGTGGGAAAAAGAATAGATGAAAAAGGTTAAGAAATGAGTGAGATATGCTCACTTTTGTAAGAGATAGAAATTCTGCCCGAATATTGGATTCACAGCTGAATAAAGGAAGTTTTGAGAGTGTTTTGGTGATTAGAAAAGTGTAAAAAGGCTTGAATTATGCTTGGGTTTTATAGGGAAGGATTAGGGTTGGGTTTGGTGAAGTATTAAATGTTAAAACATGTTTAAAACTCAAAATAAACCAAAAACCCGCTCAAATTCGCGAGCTGAATGGTTCTGGTCGCGCTGATCGGGCCATTTAACGAGTGTATAAGGGTTTTAAGTGCTAACCATGGTGGAGTGGTTGTGCGCGTGTTTGTTGAGGCTGGTGACCCGGGTTCGAGTCCCGCGGTCATCAGTTTTATTTATTTTTTTTCCTCCCTTTTATACCTATACTTTCAGCAATTACCCAAAAGGTCCCTGTCAGTAATTGCACTTTTAGTCCCGCACATTTAACTAACTAACTTAAATGGAATACTTGGGTTTAATAACTAAATAACTTAAAAAAACCTTAACTAAGTTAATGAATAATTAAACTTTTTAAAGTAAAAAAAAATATTATTCTTTTTAAAAATTTATGAATAAACAATCATTTATATAAAAAAATAAATAAAGAATGAGTAAATATTAAGTAATATATATTTTAAATGAATAGATAAATAACTAAATAGACGCGAAAATACGGAGCGTTACATTTCCGTTCTTATCCTTGGCAGGAAGGATAGGGTCTTGATCTAACCTGATTGAAAATTGCTAATGCTATGAAGTCACCACCGTCGAAACGAACTGAACTGATCACCTGTCACTACCGTCATCCCAACGATACTCCCCGTGACACCCATTGACCCGAACAACCATTCGCTTTACTTTATTTCAAACAAACCCTTCTTTGGTTGTAATTTTTCCACTCTGTCAGACTCCTCCTTGATATGCCTCACCGCAAATATCAACTACCAACAAAGAAAACAACCTACCTGTTGTTCCGTCGCTCGGTCGTCAAACGAATCTCTTAGCCTCCTTGCTCCTTCGTTTTATCCGCGACATGCTTATTCTCCTTGGCGAGAAAGAGTCTTCGACAAGAAAAACACGATCAACTACCCGGGTAAACCTTCTTGCTTCTACTCAAGAAGCCCGTCATACAACACCTCACAGCTAGACTTTGTTCCGTTGCCTTCTTTTTCTTTATGGATGCCACTTCTGGATAAACATCTTCAAGCAATCACAAACTTGAACCTTATATAGTTGAATAAAATAACTTTTCATTCAACAAAACTTGTTACTTTGCCGTGATCTCAATTGCCGACCTAACTGCTTTCATTCCTGTTTTTTTTTTCTCTCCAGCTTCGTCTTCAACTACTCCGTTGGTTTACCGCTGGTGCAACCCCGTGAGGGGCTGCTCCCCCTTCTCGAAGCGACTCTCAAAACCGCTTAGCTCTGATACCAATTGTTGAAAATCAGGCTCTTAATCAAACACGTAAACACGATACTTGAACGGACTGTTCAACTCTTTTTATTATTTATCAATGAGAAGCACACTAATTACAATGAATCTACCATCTATTTATACTAAACCTATTCTAGTCTTAACCCAACTAAAACTCTATTAATATAAATAAAATATTAACTAGATAAACCTATCTAATAAAACCAACAATTATCTCTATAAAGACTCAATAAATAATTCAGCATAATTATCTATAATCCATCTTTATCTTTATCTCTTAATTCAAGATTAACTTCTCCACCCTCTATATTATTTCTTTGTTTAATGTTTTGTAGACACACAAATCGTTATATTGTCAATTGTTTTTAAATTAATTTACCAAATCGTTATATTGTCAATTGTTTTTAAATTAATTTACCAAAAATGAGTAAATATGATATTTTATGTTATAAAAATTTGTATGTATGATAATTTTGAGTTTGCTTAGAAATATGAAGTCCTACCTTATTTTATCTATTTTGAACAAAGTTCCAAAATGTTTCATAACTTGTACGATTCCCCCTTATCATTGGTTCGTCAGAGTACCGATACAGCCAGTCATTATATAGCAAGCAAAAGAGAGAAAAAAAATAATGTCGTGATATGACCAAAAGAATATCAACACATGTTTATAAAAACAAATACCGGTACCAATTTCTATAATATACGGTGCTAGTATCAATGTCGGTATTAGTTCGGTTTCTCATAGGTCCGACAATCTTTGTGGCTTATACGGAACGCCGAGAGAAAAATAAACAAACATCTGTATTAAAATTATTATTATTATTATTATTATTATTATTATTATTATTATTATTATTATATTAACAACGACGATGAACACAAGTTATTAAGGGAAAACAAAATGAAAAAAATAAAATGTTAGGTTAGTGAACACCTTACATCATGTAGTAAATATATACAATAATAGTGATTGCTTGCAATTATATGATCTCACCATATTTAATAAATGAACCATGTAACATGTAACGCCAACCACAATATAGTATAAATTTGAGAACATTAATGAGCGATTATTTATACATGCGCGCTAGAGCTAAATGGTCGGATTTGTACTTTTTTTTTGCTTCACTCATTTATACATACACAACACATAGAAGGATGCACGGTATGGATCGCGGTCAGTTACTTCTTATAAAAGTGCCTTTAACCTTGGCCCAGAGTCGCCAGACGAATCCCTTGGAACATGGCGAGTCCTCCATCTTTGTGCCCAAAACCCTATTTCTTGTATTTGATCCGCATATTCGTCTTACCTGCTTAGAGTAAAAAGGGGTTGTCGATTTGAGATAAAACGAGTAAGGAGACATGGGGCTGTTGGAGCCTTTGAGCGCACGGTTGAGCTGTTTTGAGATGGCGCGAAATTCATACGAGTCGTAGAGGTTGCTAACCGGGGTGGTGGGGCCGATGAGGGTGGTGGTGTGGATGGGGGTGGGTGTTTTGGTGGTGATTTTTCCATATTGAAAGGGTGTAGGATATTGGTGAGGAGGTTGGTTAGTTATGAATGTCATATGTGTACATGTGAATGTGATTGTTAATTTGTTATTGTGCTTTGCAAGTAACGTGGAGTTTTCTTGTTTACAAGGAGAACATAGTTTCTTACGATTCCTATGTTTGACTTTTTCTTGTTATAATATTGTCATCGAATTAAAAACAGAATGTAGCTAATTGGGTTGACTAAAGTAGCTAATTGGGCTGGGCCATGAAAAAAAGAGGAAACCCAAGCCAACACAAAGTAGGGAAATAGGGCCCACGTCGTTGGTTTCCACTTTCAGGGGGGGTTTATAATCTTCTAATAGATATTCTTCTGATCATAACTGGATTAGGTTAATTATTACGTGTAAAGCTTGATTTATCTTTTTTTTCTTCATGTTCATGATCTAGTAAATGTTTATGGTTGTATTTTGTTACTACACTAGTAATCCAACCTCGAGCGTTGCGACGATAGTTTGGTTGTATTAGTTCGTTTTATTATAGTATCAACACCCAATATAGCAATAAAAAGAGATAGTGCAATATACGTAACTTTGTATAAGAAAAATGAAATCTAGATGTCATTGATAACCTTTTTAGCTTAAAGTGCAAAGCGTATCAATAACTTTATTAAAATTTAGAGGTTGTAGTATAAATTTGTTAAAAGACGAAAATATACTTTTATTAAAATTGAGGGGTCGTATAATAAACTTATTAATATCAAGATGGTGTAAATAAAATTATGAAGTAAAAGACAAAATTCATTACTACTCTCACTACATAATTAGAAACATGATTGTCTTTATACTTGTAAAATTGTAAATTACTATTAACAAAAGTTGGTAATATAGCCTTTCTGATTGAAATTTTCTTACTTTTTATAGGGTGTGGAATTGTGAATAGGTCTTTGTTGGTCCAAAACCATAATAATAATAATAATAATAATAATAATAATAATAATAATAATAATAGTATATTACATAGCATTAAAAAATATAATTTGTAATATTAAAAAAAATACATATAATCGGTTTAGTTTTAATGGGTATGGAAAACCTTGTTAATAATAACCAACCTGAAGAAACACTAAGTCTCATCAGTTAGGGATATGCTAGTAGTGTCTCAATCAGGGGGTTTCTCTTAATCTTTTCTCCTGATCAACGTCAGCTAGAATCTTCCCAACGTGATATGCCAAACACAAACAACATCGTTAGCTCGTTGCGTGAAGGAGAGGTTTCTTCTCGTAACCAGGCTCCAGCTTTAGAATAAGTATTGTTTTTTCTAGAGAGAAAGGAAACAAGTGTGTGTTTAGAGTGAAAGAGTAGGAAATCAGATCCTTAAACCTTTGGCGAAGGCTGTCATATATAGTCAGATAGTTTGAGAAGGAGGAGGGCTGATTGGGCAAGACATCGTTGTCAAGGAGTATCCATTTAGTTCCCTCTGTTACAGTAGGTAATGCACAGAGGGGGTACGGTCGCATGCCATGATTAGCTACACGTCGCTTTCCAGATGTATTTGATGTCTCGTCTGCCTCAACCGTTAGTGGAGATTGAGGAGGGGTGATATGGCGCACGTTGATTGGGCACACGTCACTGTTTCTGTACTGTTTTTCTCCTGCACGATTGAGTATCATGGGGATTTTCAGGTATCGTAGCTGGCAGTGACTGCACGTCTCTTTCACCTTGTACTGTGTGTCTCCTCTGAGTTAAATGTGGGAGCGACCTGTGATGGAACACTCAAATCAACTAGTGTTTTTAATGTTAAATGTGGGTATGGTCATGTGTGTGCAGGGGCTGGGTCACGGCCCGCGCGGCAGTTGGGACCATACCCCTTCAAGTCCCCAGTTCAGTATTGCTCCCATGCGTGGTAGTAAGCGAGTGGAATTCTAGACCAGAAAGCCTACACTTGTATGTGTGAGTTGGAAAATGCACACTTGCGCATGTGGCATGCGAGACTGGACACTTACGTGTGCGGCTTGAGAAAGTGCACACTTGCGCATGCGGGTAGGCATTAAAATTTTGAAAAATATTATGTTGGGATAAGGTTTGGTAAAAAAGTGATCTGACGCCTGACACTGTTGAGAGGCATGATGCATGCGTGTCCAGTTACTTTTACGTCTATTGCAGGCATGTGACGGCCACATGCGCACGTGGGTCATCGCGCCGTGTTTCCCGTGACATGGCGACCTGTGAGTGGACCGCCATGGCTAGTGGGCCGGTACAGTTACCCATCACATTAAATGCGATGGGTATAAATAGTAAACCCTAATGTTTCCCTCTGTTTCTCTTTCTTTCATCTTTTTTCTCTCCAATTTCTTTTTGAGATCTTAGTATCTTCAAAGTGTTCTTCACCATTCTTCAACGAGTTTGAAATTTTTTTTTCCAGAAATTGTTCAGTACTCTGGGAACATGTCTACATCTTCGTAGTTAGAAGACGTTGGGAGGCAGAAAAGTAAGAAGAATCCACCTGCGGCCGCTACATAGGTGGTTTTGACAAGTTCTGCAGAGACGTGCGTTTTCCGGACTATTGGTGCGTTACATACCCATCTGAGGGGAAAACGGCTGCGGAGGTACCTGATGAAATGATTGCTTTATTTGTGGATTTTTTTCTTTAATGGGAATTTTAGGCTTCCCATCACTAAGTTTGTGGCAAATCTGCTGGTGAGTTACGAGATCCACATATCCCAAGGGATGTTGCACATTACTCACTTGGAGTTCTGCTACAAATCCCAGGGCATAACTCCAGATTGGGATATGCTTAATGTCTTTAACTCCATGACATGCAATGCTTGCTTCTACTCTTGCTCCGGCCGCAACAATGTTACTGCTATTGCTATAGGTGTGAACCCTCCAAACAGCTTTCATGATTGGAAAGATAAGGTCTTTTATATATGCGAAGCTATTATTCCAATGAAGATGACGTTCAAGGATCCTACGCAGAAGATTCCCAAATGGCAGCACTGATTTAAGACGTTATGCGCGCATCCTTTGCCATTTAGGGTCTTGGTGGCGGTTGGCATGAGCACGCACTGAAATGAGAAGAAGGGGTTTCATATACCAGTTTACAAATCCGGGTATGAAAGTAAATAACTAATCACATTTTTTAAATATTTATATCAAGTCTCAACTCAACCAACCACTTATATAAAAAGATTTGTGTATCATCTTACCAAGTTAGAACTCATTTTTAAAATATTTACTTCAACCATCCTTATCATTAAGCTAAATATTAATCAAGAATCATCTCATAGTCGGCCTTGATTTTTTAACTCATGTGTTGGTTAATCCTTCCACCCAAGTTTCATATTCTCAAAGGTCGGCCATAAACATTAAAAAATACAAACATCTGATCCTCCTCATAATTAAAACATTTAAGATACCCAATCTGCTGTCTCAATTATATGTTTTCAAATCAAACACCACTATGTTTTCTCCAAATTTATTCTTATTTCTGCTGCTACCCATCTTCTTTAGGTTGTTACCTCATGGAGTTTCATACATTCTTCATGATCCTCAAATGCAACAATCTTCAGATACAATGTTGGTTCTTTTCCAATCTTCCGGGGTGATTAATGGCGATGTTCATCGGGGAACTGAACGGATTGTTCTTGAGCCCGCGGTTGGTGATGACAATTCGTCGTTGGTTTTGGCTGATAAGAGAACACGAAGGAAAGATCCCAGCAATGATTTTAAATACTACACTGGTGGATGGAATATCAGTGATCATCATTACATTTTTGTAAGTCTAAACTTTATTTTTTATTCTATCAAAAATTCAAAAAGTTACATTAATGCATCAATGGTCCATTTCAATAACTAAGCCTAATGTGTTGGTTATGTTGCTCGAAATTAATATTTCGGTTATGTTTTCTATTTTGTTTAGGAGTCTAGTCTGTATTTCGGTTACTTTTACTGAACTTAACGAGTGGATTACTAAAATAATATATATATATATATATATATAAATTGTATTGTTAATGACAAAACGCCCCGCTTGCGGTGTGCACATATAATGTATATATGTGTAGGCGCTCGGGGGCAAAAGTGAAATTGTACTAATTTTAACGTTATTTTACTAATTTCGTGAAAATAACGTTAAAAGCGGCGGACGGTTAATCATGCATCATGTGGTGGCGTTGATAGCCGAAAGACATGGAGATACATGCACTAATCGGCCTTTGTCACGGTTGTTGAGTGTCGTGTGCCCTATATCCAAGGCTTGATGCAAAGCTACTATCGAGCCGGGGGTCTCACTGGAAGCAGTCTCTCTATTCCTACGGGGTAGAGGTAAGGCTGTCTACATCTTACCCTCCTCAAACCTTACCTTAGCTTTGCTATTGGTGAGGTTTACTAAGTATGATGATGATGATGATGTATTGTTAAGGACAACTTTAATGTTATAATAAAGTTTCTTTCATTTGGGTTTTTTTAAATGTTTGCTAGAATGTATCTAGCGTTTTTTATCGTGCCCATCCTGCGACATTAACATTGATATGACTCATCAAAATTTTATGAGTTATCTGTCATTTTCGTCCCTGTGGTTTGTCCAGTTATGCCAGTCCAGGTCGAATTTCAAATTTGTACAATTTTCGTCCTTGACATTCTTGAAACATGCCAGTTTAATCCAAGAAGTTAACAGTTGTTAACATTGACTGTTAGATGAGGGGTAAAAAGGTAATTTTCCATTTTTATTTTTTTCGATTTTGTACACCTCTTTAATACATACACACACACATATGTGTGTGTGTGTGTATATATATATATATATATATATATGTGTGTGTATGTGTGTGGTGTAAAAAATGAAAGAAAATAAAAATGAAAAATTACCTTTTCACCCCTCGTCTAACAGTCAATGTTAACGACCATTAACTTTTTGGATTAAACTGACATGTTTTAAGAATGTCATAGACGGAAATGATACAAATTTGAAATTTGGCTTGGACTAGCATAACTGGACAAACACAGGGACAAAATTGGCAAATAACTCTTATTTTATATATTCTAATCTTTGACTCTATAAATAATAATGACATCCATCCACGTTCAAGCAACTTTCTTTATTCAAACTCAATTTATACACGTATTCAAGATTGTTTGACTTGATATATATTAATTTAAGCTTATAATAAACTAATACTTACATATTATTTTGGTTTTTACAGTCTGTATCATTTACTGCTGCCCCTTTGTTTGCTATTGCTGCAATCTGGTTCGTTGGATTTGGTATATCCTTGCTCCTAATATGTTGCTGCTATTGCTGCTGCCGGAGACACCCTTATTATTCCAAAACTGTATATGCTTTTTGTCTTTGTCTTCTGTTCCTCTTCACCACTTCAGCCATGTAAGATACTCTTTGCATATTCATTAGCTAGTCTGATCTTTAATCGGTCGTGGATAGTAGATATGTTTCGTTAATAAAAAATGCCTGCCTTAAGTTAGAAAGTTCATAAACTGCTGAAACTGACCGAAACGTTGGTTTGAAATATATATAATTTGGTTCACGGTTAAGTTTTGACAATTTAAAGGTTTACGGTTTGGTTAACAGTTTGAAACTTGAAACCAGTCGTGTAAAACAAATTGGCCTTTTATATTTTTTTTCATCTTAGAAAAATATGAAGTTATACACCATACTTCTCCATTCTCAGTTTTACAAAATTATTCGTTCGGAAATATAAATACATTTTGTCCAAGACCGCTATAGGTTTGGGTTCTGATAAAAAAGATTTTTATCCTAAAAAGTGTAGGAAGTCACCAGGGAGATGTCACCTGTCTAAGGAAACCAAAAACGGGGACCATGTTGAAAATCTAAGGGGATGACACCATGTAATAATTTTCCTTCCTACACTTTTTAGGATAATAATCTTTTTAGCATAACCCACCCCAACCGCTATAATATAGTTAGTGGTTCGTCCCAGAATTTTCATCAAAGCTAGCCAAACACGTTTTGAGCACATTGGCTGTGGATGAGAGGAAAACTCCACAGGTAAGCATGGATGGGTGGGTGATCTCCCAGAACGTCTTTACACATTGGCGGATCCAATGTTGTTTTGTGGTTTCACATAGTTTGGAAAAAAACCGGAAAAAATAGTGGGAACCTTGTATGAATTGAAAAAATAATGAGAATCTAGCAAATCGAACCCATCGGAAAAAGTTCCTGGATCCGCCACTGTCTTTACACGGGCAAAAAAACAAATTCGTTAGCTCCTAGTGAGCAAAGCGGACAGTATTGCTTGTTATGAGGAGCCGGATGTTTCAGTTTATGTTTTGTACCATTTGGTCTCACTGGTGGTTTGATTTGTGTTCCAGTGTCGGATGTGTTGTTTTATACACGGGCCAAGGGAAGTTCCATGAGAGCACGACGGACACATTGGACTATGTCGTGAGTCAATCCAATGATACGGTTTCCAGCCTCAAAAATGTGTCTTCCATTCTTTCTGCAGCAAAAGACATTGAAATAGATCAAGTTTCATTACCTTCAAATGTCAAAACCGACATTATTAGAGTTCGTAACATGATCAATGATGCTGCAACAAAACTAAAATTCGAGACCAAAAAGAATGAAAAGGATATCAAACATGTTTTAAAGGATGTGTAAGTGAATATAATGTTGTTTGTCTTCACTAGATGCGTCTAAAGTATAAACGCTTTATCGCTTACTAGTTATTTTCTTCTGCAGAAGGCTTGCGCTTATTATCATTGCAGCGGTTATGCTTCTAGTAGCTCTTCTTGGTTTTTGTAAGCATAAAGATCCAAACCTTTTCTGTCAAGGTTGAAAATTTGTTTCGAATACTCACGTTCTTGAATTCTTTGCAGTGTTCTCCATGCTCGGGTTACAGTTTCTTGTTTACATGTAAGTGATCATTGCTAGTTTATTTGATCAATATTTTTATCGTTTTGCGGTTTTCTTGATCCAAATCCCCATTGCAGCTTGGTGATTCTGGGTTGGATTCTTGTCACAGCTACTTTGATATTATGTGGCATATTTCTTGCACTTCACAAGTATGTGAATGTTACTTTCTCATATCTTTAAAGTTCTAATTCTATCTAAGGGTGTTAATTTCAATCTGTTTATTAAAGGGATATTGGATTTAAATAACTATAACTTTCATCAATTGGCCGATAGCACTCCCAACTTTCGATATGTACCACAACACTCCCAACTTTCCACTTATTTCCCTCTAACACTCCCAAACTAACTGGACCCTAACCCAGTTAGCTGACGTCAGATGCCATGTCAGCAAAAAAACTAACTGGGTTAGGGTTCAGTTAGTTTGGGAGAGCCAGAGGAAAATAAGTTAAAGTTGGGAGTGTTGTGGTACAAATCGAAAGTTGAAAGTATTATCGACTAAATGGTGAATGTTTTGGGTTATTTAAATCCAAATAGTGAAAATCTGGAAGCTAACTACACTTATTTTCCATGATTGTAGTATTGTGGGGGACACTTGTGTTGCAATGAACGAGGGGGTGGAAAACCCGATGGCTCATACCGCTTTAGACGATATTCTTCCATGTGTCGATAATGCAACCGCTCAAGAAACCATGTCTCAAAGCAAAGAAGTGGAATTCCGATTAGTGGAAATGGTTAATTACATCATTAACAACGTCTCGAACATTAATCCACCACCATCATTTCCTAGATCACTTAATTACAATCAATCTGGTCCGTTGGTTCCCACTCTTTGTAATCCGTTAACCGCTAACAAAACAGATCGATCATGTCAAGCCGGTGAGCTGCAATTCGACAATGCCACCACGGTAAGAAAATTGCCATGGGCTGACACATCAAAAGATGTCACTAGAAGTAAAATATCATGCACAACTTTAAAGAACTTGATTATTATTTTTTTCGGAAATGGATAGATTTCTGATAATTTTTTTAATAAAAAGGAATAAAGGATACAGAATTTTAGGGAACTTGACCTCGAGTAGAAACTTACTTATTGGGCCAAACATTTGGGCTATAAAGCCCGGCCCAATAAGATCTAATCGGACCCTATACATGTGGGCATTGCAACCCGGTCCAAAATATGCCTACACTACTTTGGACTTTGGATCCAAACTCAGCCCAGAGTAATAACCAAGCTAAACAGTAAACAATATCTCATATTGGGCTCAATCATAGCCCATTTGAAAATAAAATCCAAGCAATGCCAATCTAATATTTAAAGAACTTACATTTGATGCATTATGTGTAGGTATGGAGGAACTATGTGTGTCAAGTATCTACAAATGGTACTTGTACAACTACGGGGCGGTTGACTCCAAAGATGTACCAAGAAATGTCGGTTGCGGTCAATGCGAGCGATGGGTTAGCCCAATACACCCCGTTTCTGACAGGGTTACTGGATTGTAGCCTTGTTAGAGAGACTTTTGTTGGAATTCACAAGGATCATTGTCCGGACTTGAACCGGTTTAGTGAATGGGTGTACATTGGTTTAGCCATAGTGTCGGCTGCGGTCATGCTTTCATTGGTATTGTGGGTGTTGTATGCAAATGAGAAGAAACATCGAAGATACACAAAACTTATGATTCAATCTTCACCAGGTCCGGTTACAATATATCGACCATGGAAGTAAAACGATTTGTTGAAATTTATCTACGAAACATGAATTGTGAAGTATCTATATATAATTTATATTTGTTTATTTTTTTTCCTTTCCTTTTAATAGGCTATGAATTTTGTCATTTTTATGTCAAAATCAAATTTGGTGTAATTTAAACCGTTTAAAGAAACTTTGAATAGAAAGAGCAAACTAATCAAACGAATACATATATAAAATGATAAATGAGTTGACATCTTTGTTTGATGAAGAGTAAAAAAGGAAATTATGAGTTGCTGAGTATAAAAAAAAGTTTGGATAGGAAAAATTGATTATTTTTTTTAAAAATTTAATCAATTTAAAACGATCAATGACTATATATTTATACATGAATTTTTTCAATAATACAAAACATAAAACATATTACCAAATATCATAAGTGAGAATGACATTTTTGTTTGATGAATAGTAATTTCAATAATACAAAACATAAAACATATTACCAAATATCATGAGTGAGAATGACATTTTTGTCTGATGAATAGTAAAAAAAGGAAATTATAGTTCCGTGTATAAGAAAAGTTTGGATAGAAAGAGCAAATCAATTTACGAGAATTTAATCAAACAATCAATGATTAGACCATATCCGATGAGTAGTTTGCTAATGTGGCAAATATATATATACTAGTTTAGAACCTCGTGGTTACACGGGTTGAATAAATATAATTTTATATAGTAAATATAAAAAAAAATATCTTTAGGAAACACTTGTGTGTTACACGGGTTAAATACATGCGTATATACACGAGTTGAATAAATATAATGTAATCTCGTAACACATACAATCATCTTGATATGTTTTTAGAAAATGAACTTTGATGTACAACTTACTTATTATAACATTTCACTTTGTTTTTATTTATTATAAAGTTAGAAACTTGTGTATTACATGAGATTGGATCAAATGTGGAAACATAAGAAATAAGCGGAAAAAATAAAAGGTTATTAATAAGCGGAAAAATTAAGGAAATAGTTAAAAATATTAAACAAATAACAGATAAACCGGAAATTATGATTCAATAAGAATATTCCATAGGAGAGAGAAACGGGATAATTATTGTTTAATATTATTATTTAGCAGTATAGAGATCTGCCAACATGGTATATAGCCCAGTTGGTCAAAGGTTTTTTTCACAAAGCACTTTTTTCTTAGGGGTCTCAAGTTCGAATCCAACAAGTATATGCCAATAAACTGGGAGAATACCACTATTCAAGGATTCGAACTTGAGCAAGGTGTCAACATGTATAGCCTTACCGTGTTGCAAGCCAATTACGATAAGGCTATTCAAAAAAAAAAGGAGAGAGCTCCAAAAAAATAAATGTGAGAATACATCATAATGTAATATATATCCTTAAAGATTTTTTATTTAATAATAATAATAATAATAAGTAAACAATACTAAACGTTTATACGGCCGTTTTCAACAATAACTAAATAACAATATCATTAATAATATAAATAAATAAATACACAACAATAAATAATAATAATCACAATAATAGAGATAAAGATAAATATTATATATTAATAAAATAGTTTGATTTAACTAATCTAATATATTAATATTAATAGCAATATTATTAAATTAAATGAAAAAGTGCGATGTGACATTATTTGAAGTATTATTAGAATTTAGATTTTATATATATATATATATATATATATATAAGGGTGTTGATGTTGAATTGGGATATTTCATTAAATCTTGTCGTTAGATTTTACTAGAAATTCCGTATTCATGATTATAGAACTCTATCCCCAATTTGATCAAATTGGGATACTTCACTAAATCCTTATGAAATATCTTTGGATTTTACTAGAAATTTCGTATTCATAACCATAGAACTCTAGTTATTTAATTAAATCTTGGTGAAAACTTCTTTAGATTTTCATGACTATAAATTTCAAGTTATTTAATGTTCACAAACGTTGAGATGTATGGATGTTCTGAAGTTCAATAGGGCCTTTATTAGTCAAAAAGTTTTAAACTTATAGATTTGGGTCCAGTTACCAAACCTCTTTTTTTTTTTAACTTCGGAGAGTAATGGGGCCAGCTAGAAACTGGGAGTCCTGGAAAACAACATTACAATAAAACATCGCAAAATATTAAAATCACACTATCTCTCTCACTCGAGGCTACTACACGAAGCCGTATTCTTCATCCACATAAACAAGTCATCCTTAACATACTCCACCACCTTTTTTAAAAGTAAAGGATATATTATCAAAAATTAACTCGTTTCCTGACTTCTATAATCTTCACGAATTCATCCTTGATATGTTCCACTTTTCACCTTTTAAATATGATGAGCTACTTACATTTTCACCAAGATATATACAAATAATTTCATGTGAATATTTTTAGAATTAGAATGCTACAAATTCAGGGGCAGATCTACGGCTAAGAAGGGGGTTTCTAGGAACCCGTTCGGTTCGTAATTTATAGTGTTAAGTTATATAGAAACTACAATTTAACATTAGTGAACACAAACAAACAAGTCTAATATATTACAATTCATTCGAAAATACATCTAAATTAAGGTTTATAGATTAAGTAGTTTTTTTAAATAAACAAAAAAACTGAATTACTAATTAGTTGTATTTATATAAGTAGTTTGAAAACCTAATATTTCTATAAATATCAATGTTGTAAAAAATCGCGATTAATCGCTAGTCGACCAGTAACTGAGTAATTTTTCGTTGATCAGTCCATTAATCGCTAGTCGGTCGGCCAAAAATCAGCGATTATGGCCAGATACCGACAAAAAAACATGTATATTCTGGCGAAAACCTCTAAATTCCGGCCAGTTTCTACCAAACCATGTGAATTCAAACAATTAATCTTGTATACCTAAAATAAATGAGTTGAGTAAGAGTTAAAACCTAACTACTTAAATATTTACCTATAAAAATGTCTATATGTATACATAAAACAGGAAATTACATATAAAAAAGCCGACCCGATTAATCTTGATTAATCCCGAGTAGTCGCTAGTCCTCACCTCATCGGCCGACAAGCGACTAGCGAGTTCTCCAACCTTAATAAATATAATTATTTATGTATTTACCAAAATTTAAACGAACATTCACGAACATAAATAAACAAACACAAGGTATGTTCATGTTCATTCATTTAATTAAACAAACACAATTTTTTGTTTGCGTTCGTTTGTTTATTAAATAAAAAACTTTTTGCCGAACAAGTTAACGAACAGTTCATGAGCGTTTGATTCGTTTACAAACCCGCTTAAAAACCGACTTAAACTCACAAAAACCCACAAATATTTACATTAATTACCCTTTTGCCATCCAATCTCAAATAACAACACAACTATAAACCCATCCCTCCAACTATCACGCCAGATTTTTCCAAATTCAAACTTTAAACCTCTTATCTCCATTACTCCAAACCCTAATTCCCCAAAAGAGAAGAACCAAATCAGTGATCACATCTAACAGACCACATCTTCATTGATCAGTAACGTCATCATCACCAAAAGAGAAGAACCAAATCTGTGATCACAGCAACCGAAACAAGAAGACGTGCATGTGTTCTCCCACGACGCATTCTGGGTCGTTCCGGTGTAGTTTGCATAGGAGTATTATGAGTAATATGAGTAATGATGGTTGCAGTGTGCATGCAACGTCATATCGGTTGCATAGATTGTACACTCGGAGATTGGGAACGACGAATTCGGCTGTGAGGATTGGGAGTGTGGAATGTGGGTTGGTGAAGCGTGCGTTGACGGAGTTGGTTCGGCCCTCGTCGCACCAGCAGAGACGACGTGGTGAGGTTTGTTTGAGGTCGAGTTGGCTTTCAGTTATGTCGAAAGCTGAAGAGTGATCGACATAATCAAGTAAACGCTTTTCGATTAGTATTCAGTTTGTTACGGTACCGATATTCGGTATAATAATTGAAAGAGAAAACTAGAAAACAAATATAAAACAGAGTAAACTACTATTTTGGACTTATAGTTTAGTCGGTTTAACTTTGTTAGTCCAAAAGGAATTTTTTTTAACATATTAGATGATGAGTTTGCATTTTGTAATGATTTTAGCCCCTAACACCAACTTTGTTAGTTTTTTTTAGTTAAATCTAAAGGTAGAGGCCAAAACCATCACAAAATACAGTCTTAGAGTCTAATATATTAAAAGATTCTATTTTGAGGCTGAAAAGGTTAAAGTGAGTAAACCTAGGGCTGTAAACGAATCGAACATTCAACGAAAAGTTCGTGAATCGTTCGGCGGGAAGTTCATTTATGTTCGTTCAATTAGCCTAACGAACGACCACGAATAAAAAATTTCATTCGGTTTGCTTAGCGAACAAACACGAACACAGGTCTCGTCCGTTCGACTACGTTCGGGAACGTTCGGTAATATATTCGGTTACGTTCATTAATGTTCGTTCTTTTACGTTCGTTCGTGTTCATTTGATTATATTAAAAAATAATAAATTATTAACCTTTTATCTAAACATACTTAAACTGGAAACCCTATTTCTTTCTAAGTTAGCTAAAATTTGGACATTCTAAGACATTTTTTGGAACTTTCAAAAAAAAGACATTTTTTGGGATAAATGTTCGTTCAATTAGCCTAACGAACGACCACGAATAAAAAATTTCATTCGGTTTGCTTAGCGAACAAACACGAACACAGGTCTCGTCCGTTCGACTACGTTCGGGAACGTTCGGTAATATATTCGGTTACGTTCATTAATGTTCGTTCGTTTACGTTCGTTCGTGTTCATTTGATTATATTAAAAATAATAAATTATTAACCTTTTATCTAAACATACTTAAACTGGAAACCCTATTTCTTTCTAAGTTAGCTAAAATTTGGACATTCTAAGACATTTTTTGGAACTTTCAAAAAAAAGACATTTTTTGGGATAATTATGTCGACATTAATTAAACTATGAATAAATATGTCTATTTAGTTAAACTTGATTCATCGTTTGATGGTTGTAGTGGACTTCTTGTGTCTTGATTTATCATTTGATGATTGTATTTAGCTACTTACGTCCAATGGTTAAGGATAACAATGTTTTCATTTTTTGTTTTCAAGTTAAATGTTAGTTTACGTTCGTTTTTATTTGTTTGCGATCGTTTGTGTTCGAGACCAGTATTCACGAACTGTTCGTGAACAACCAAATTTCTCTAACGAACGAAAACGAACATAAACTTGTGTTCAGTATGCGTTTGTGAATAGTTCACGAACATGATAATTTCCTTAACGAACGTACATGAACATGGCCTTGTTCGTGTTCGTTCGGTTCATTTCATTTACAGCCCTAAGTAAACCATATGGGCCAAAATTGCAATTTACTCTATAAAATAAAACAAAGAAATAATGAAATCTTTTTATGATATAATTTTGAATAAAGTAAGGTGAAACCTCTGAAAGTTAACAACGTATAAGGTAAACATAATTTATTATTTATACTAGTTTTAGGTATATTTGTTAAATTCTATATATGATTAATTATTGATCGTGTTGGGAAAAAAATAGTATGCATTATTTATTTATCATGTATAAATAGAAAAGAAAAATCACTGCAATTTTACATGCTTGTTTACTTCTTCAATTCTGATGAAATAAAGACACCATACAATATAAAATACTAGAATTTCCCCGTCGCGCATTGCGGCGGGGAAATCTGCGTACAAACTAAACGATAAAGCCCGATATGAAGATGCAAAATATAAATGCGTAAAAAACTACAATTGAAATGAGATGTAACAGATTGAAGAAAAAATGGTGACATGATACCTATGACGTGGTGTCGCGACTCGGACAAATGAATGGAAAAAATGGTGGTGGTGACGTGCTGTTGAGAGGTAGAGCCGTTTCCGCAAAAAAGTTATATCGCGTAGTTAGTTTTTTGTAAAAAAACTAACGAATAAAAGTTATAAAATGAAAATAAAACTATAAAACTATTGGGTTTAAGACATAATTTATTATAATGTGTAGGGCTAATTTGAAACTTAAAAACAGAAAAAACAATTGGCAACTAAAAGTGTAAGAACTAAAACTTTGGTTGTCAAAAGATAAAATAAACCAAAAGAAATCTTGTGAGATTGTTTATAAAAAAACTAATAAAAATTAAAGGGTCAAAAGTATAAGAACCAAATCATTAATGGTCAAAATATAAAATAAAATAAAAATTAAAGAGAGACTCGTACCAAAATCAAAAACCTATAAAAAGTTAGGGTCAAAAACAAAAATATCAAAAGTTTATTTAGCTAATATGATATTATTTAATATATAATAATATAGTTTTGAATTAATAAGGAACTTTTGCTAATATCAAAACCCACAAAAAGTAATCTTAAAAAATAAATTCATCATAAAAGTTTGTGGTAAAGATTAAAAATATCAAAACATGCTTGTAGCTAAGAAGATGCAAATAAATATATATATAATAATAATATGCTTTCCTTTTTCATATGCTGTCACAAAATATGGTAGACGAGAAAATGCACCAGATGTATTCCGATATTTTGTTTTATATTTTTGTATGTCGCTTTCATTGGTTATCCTTTGAATTATTCTACCAAAAACGTCACTGAAAAGGACTAACATTATTAATTTTTAATTGTTATGTTGTCTCCAACAACTCATATGCATAATGGACACCAAATTTAACTACAACTAGGTTTTTTTACGTCACGTGTTTTAACGAAACAGAGCAAATGATCATGTAAAACAATTTTGAAAATGAAGCATGTTGTATATAAAGCTAAACCGTTAGAATTTATTCAGTTTATCATCGTACCAGTTTATGCTACCAAATAAATATTCTATTTTGAATACAACTTTGTTTTTAATAAAATTTATGCCGGTCGTTGGTAAAAATTAAGCACAAGTACGTACTTAAGTTTTTAGAAAAAAGTTTATAAACATAAGTTATTAAAGGAATGTTAGAATAATTGATAAAGTAAAGATGATTTAAAAATAGAAAAAAAAGATTTATTAAAAAAATAAATGAGAAAAGAAATATGCTTTTAGGAAAAGAAGAAAATGGAAATATGTTAAATTTCACATATGAAATATGTATCACTATTTTCTAAATGGTATTAGTAATTAGTCATATTCAAAAGATCGACTTCGTTCATATTATTTCTTCTTTAATTGTAGACATGTAGATGACAAGAATTCTGATCATGTTGCATTTCAAATCCCTCCACTTAAAGTTAAGTTGATGGTGTGTATGATATTTTCCAGGTTGTATTGCGATGTGAAAATAATGCAAAACACGTCGACATAAATCATAATGGATTATTAACCATCATGTTTCGTTTTAAAGCTCATCATGTACCGTTTCAAATCCCTCTGCTTAGATTATTGACTATTACATAATTGAAATTATTATTATTATTATTATTATTATTATTATTATTATTATTATTATTATTATTATTATTATTATCCTTTAAAATATTGATCTAAGCAAGCACTAAAGCCGCTTTCTCGATCATAGTCCATGCTAAATGATAATGATTCGGGTTAGGATCGTTGAGATCGTTTGGATCTAGTCAATATTTAGAGAGAATTAATAACAGAATAAAAAATAATCATTTTGTAGAAATGAGAATAGTTAAAGTGGTATGATATTTAGATAAACATGATTTTTCTTACAATTCTTTTTAGCAATTGTACGATGGCAAGAGAGAGCAAAGTCGCACGAAATGTTGCACTTTCATTGACGCTTCATCATAGGGCGCAAGGGGACACAGTGTTTCCCTTAACCCCGTAAGCCACGTAGACTTTCTACAAACTATCCCGCAAGTATAACACATGCCATATAGAGACTCGTTATGTTTCCATTATTAACAAATAGAGACTCATTATTTTCCATTATTGAGTTAAACAAACAACGTATTACTTAAGCTACCGTAACCAATTTGAAAAGGTACACTCCCCACCCAATGGTCCTCAATTTAAATAATTGCAAGTGATAGCTTAATAGGTACAATAATCTCATTAACAACACCAGAAAAGTTAAGCTAAAATGTGAGTATCTTGTTACAAAATCAACCCACCAAAATGTCCATAAAAATTTTCAAAAACCAAATCCCAATCTTTTCCACACATCCCACATAAATTCCACCCTTTTTCCCATTTATACTGACAATAATCTCATCATAAATCATCTAAATTTTAAATTTCACGTTAAAAAAAATCTCAAACTGAACCATAAATCAAACCATTTGGATCACAACCGACAAAATTTACTCACAATAATCCCATTACAGATAATCTAGATTCCTATTTTCACGCCAGAAAGAAATGTCAAACCCAACTATAAACCAAACCATTTGGATCACAAACCGACAAAAGCAACCACACCACTACGCTTTGATGGATTCAGCCATTCAACTATGGATGAGCAAATGGTATCAAGTACCAAAATCAAGCCGGTATCATACCAAACCATTTTCAGTACCAATTCGGTACTCACTTTTTGTATTTTCAAGAGCAGTACTTTCAGTTCACTAACGATATTTTTTATTGATCCATCTTCGAATACCGCACCGGTACCGATACCCATTTTTTACAATTTTCAGGATGAGTACTCTCTGACTTTCAATAATAGCACAGTACCAAGTTCATCCCTAGTTTCAACAGTCTTTAAACACTCAGTTACCAAAGTGTACAAAGTGTCTTTGGTCTAGCGGTATCTGAGTGTAAAACAACCGCCCTTCTCCAACAGCTTAAAGGTTCGAGTCTCTCAGTAAACGATTAGAAAACATGACCCGTAGTGGTCCCACTATTTTAATGCAAGTGGTAGGTAGAATAACTAACCAACATCCGCAAAGGTTGAACCAAAGACTGTCCTTTGTTCAAAAATCAAACCACAAAATGTCCACAAATCTTTCCAAAAATCAAACCAAACAATCTTGTTAATCTTCCCACAAACAACACTTTCCACACACACCCCACATAAACCCCACCCATTTCCCTTTTTCCCTTCACAATAATCCCATCAAAATCCTCCATTTTTCACAATTTTTCACAATCTTTCACACAATTTAACTAAAACCCATCTGGGTCAGAGTGATGCCGGCCCTAAAAGCCGGTAGCCGGCCGCCGTGTGGGTCCAGATCGCCTCCGGAAACGCCTACTCTTTTCCTCTGTACTCACATGCTTTGAAGGTTGTAATGGGTCTTTCTCAACAACTGCTTACAATTCTTGGTGTTGCTAATGATTTGGGGGAAAATGTTGGGATTTTACCAGGGATTGCTTCTAATAAATACCCACCTTGGGTTGTTCTTTTGGTGGGTGTTCTTGCTTCTTTCTTTGGGTATGGTGTCATCTGGCTTGCTGTTAGTGAGACTGTTCATAACATGCCTTATTGGGTTGTAAGTATTTTTTTTTTGTTTATTTGTTGTTTTTGTTCAAAAGATTTGATCTTTTTGCATGCCCATGTGATCTATAGAGTTTGATCATGAGGTTAAAGATGTTGTATTTATGTATCTTGCTGTTAGTGAGACTGTTTATTTTTTGTTTTAGTTTTTTTTGTTTTTTTTTTTTTTGCATACCCATGTTATTTCTAGTGTATGATCATGAGGTTGAAGATGTTAATATGCTTATTGGGTTGTAAGCTAAGTAGTTAATGACGTAAAATATCGGACATCGGTCAAGGACTGATATGTGAGATATCGGTTATCGCGGTGAGATATCGGCGGGATATTGGTAATTTTAATATCATGGTAAATACATATATATACATATTAACCTTTTGCAACTTGCAAAACACTAACAATTGTAGCAAGTAGTAACTGACTAAGACTTAAAACACTAACATTTAACAATAACAACTAACAATTAACACTTAAAACACTAATCGCAGCAATAAGTAGAAAGAAGAATGGTAGAAATAAGAAGAAAAGTACTGATATCGGGAAAATCGGTGATATATTGGTCAAATATCGGTCAGTATCGCCGATATTATCGGTACCGATATTTTGCATCATTATCTCGGTAGGGGACTGATAACCGATATATTACTGATATATCGGGATATTAACTACATAAGTTGTAAGTGAGACTGTTCATAACATGCCTTATTGAGTTGTAAGTATTTTTGTTTTAAATTATTGTTTTGTTCAAAAGTTTTGATTTTTTTGCATGCCCATGTTATTGTTATCTTTGGAGTATGATCATAGGTTAAAGATGTTGTATTTTTGGTTTTAGTTTATTGTTTTGTTCAAAAGATTTGATTTTTTAATACCCATGTTGTTTCTAGAGTTATGATCATGAGGTTGAAGATGTTAATATGTCGGATTCATGTGTCTTGACTATGTGTATAATTGGGATAGCTGTTATTATTGACTGTTTATGGGTTTAGGGTTTATTTAGTTATTAGGAATTGGGTGGTTGTTTTTCTGTATTTTACTGTATTTATGACTCAAATATATACACAATCTTGATTGGTTTCTTTGAGGCAGATCACAGTTGACACTTTTGAGTGTTTGAATGAAAGAAAGTGTTTATGATTTAGGTTGAATAAGTTATTTTTAGTATGCAATTTTAGGTTTTTGCTTATTTCAGTTTGAATTCATTTTGTTGGTTTAGTTTCTTCAACTACAAGTAATCAAGTAGTTACCTTCTATGCAGTTAATATCGCCGACATATTGTTGATATATATCGGTTGTCAGTTCCCTGGTGAGATATCTGTGCAAAATATCGGTACTGATATTAGCGGCGATATTGACCTATATATCACCGATTTTTCCGATATCAGTACCTTTCTTCTTAGTTCTACCATTCTTCTTTATTCTTATTGCTGCTATTAGTGTTTTAAGTCTTAACTAGTATTAATCCCCCCGTGTTGCGATGGGGGCGTAAAACCATGACAAATAGCACCAAAGCCACAGCACCGCCAACGACCACCAACAATGAAGTTGCGACGTGTTTATGAGGAGAAATTAGACCGGAACATAAAACATAGAAAATAATAACTAACTCGATTTAGGACTCGCGCGTCACGATAAAGCTATCAAACGGGAAAAATAGACGACCATAAAAACGTTGAACCACACACGCACGTTGCGTAATGTTAACTTGCAAAATTTAGAACGAAGCGTAAAAACGTTGAACCACACATGAACGTTGCGTTGTGTTAAATCGCAAAATTTAGAACAAAACGTAAAACGAAATTTTTGCAAAATATAAAAGAGTATAGGGTACCAAAGTTGAAAGTAAAAAGATTAAATTGACATAGTTAGAAAGCTTTGGGGTTAAAGTAAAAAACCAAAATAGTTTTAGGTTGAAAGTGTAATTATATCAAACTTTTTTGAAAACCTCCCTAAGCAAAGAGTACAACTACTCTATGCATTACAATGTTGTTAATTTATAATAGGTAAATTGTTAGTGTTAAATGTTAGTGTTTTAAGTCTTAATTAGTTCGTACTTGCTACAATTGTTAGTGTTTTACAAGTTGTAAAAGGTTAATTTGTTAATGTTAGGAGAGTATACTGAATTGTTAGTGCTAATTGCTATATATATAAATTCTGCATGATATTAAAATTACCGATAACCTATAACTCAAATATCGGTCCTTGACCATTATCCGGTTTTTTACCGCATTAACTACTTAGGTTACCTTTCTGTATTTTAGCGTAATTATAACTTCAAAGAGTTTAAACATCTTGCAATTTTTAATTTCCTTTTCAGCTGTGGCTTGCGCTCGTTGTTGCGACTAACAGCAGTGCGTGGTTAGGAACTGCCGTACTCGTTACCAACATGAGGAACTTTCCGCTCAGTCGGGACACGGTTGCCGGTATTCTCAAAGGTTACGTCGGCTTAAGTGCCGCAGTTTCACCGAGGTTTACATTATGGTTCTAAAAGGATCCGCTTCTAGTTTATTGCTCCTTTTCACACTCGGGATTCCCGTCATATGTTTGGTTTTAATGTACTACGTTAGACCTTGTACTCCCGCTTCCGAAGCGGACCCATCGGAAACCGCGTATTTTCTCTTCACTCAAGGCGCTAGTGTGCTTCTTGCAGTCTTTCTTCTAACCACCACGATACTAAAAGAAGTTTTAACGCTAAGCAATGCGTTATCGTACACGTTCATCGGGATAATGGTCGTTCTTCTAATGGCACCACTTGCGATTCCCGTTAAAATGACGTTATTTCCTTCTAGCAACAAGGTTAATCAGCCAGGTGGCTCTTCCGACAATTTGACCGTAACCGATCCATTGCTGACGCAATCTGCTTCGGAACCGAGTCTTACGAATTTGAATGATCTTGAAGATATGTCGGAGGTGGATGTGCTTCTTGCTGTCGGTGAAGGAGCGGTTAAAGTTAAGAAGAAAAGACGACCTAGAAGAGGTGAAGATTTTACGTTTCGTGAAGCGATTGTAAAAGCCGATTTTTGGCTTTTATGGTTGGTTAATTTTCTCGGTGTCGGTTCTGGAGTTACGGTTCTTAATAATCTTGCCCAGATTGGGGTTTCGCTTGGGGTTAACGATACAACAACGTTATTGAGTTTATTCAGTTTTTGCAACTTTCTTGGTCGTCTTGGAGGCGGGGTTGTTTCAGAATACTTTGTAAGGTAAAATCTTTAGGAGTTAACTGTCATTTTCGTCCCTGAGGTTTGGCCAGTTTTTGTGACTTTAGTCCAAAGGTTTGTTTTTCCGTATCTGGATCCAAAAGGTTTGAAATCTTGTCATATCCGGTTCGTTAACTCCATCCATTTTTCTCAGTTAAGTCAGAGGTATATCTGTCTTTTTTGCGAACTTAAAGGGCAATTCCGTCTTTTTCATTTTATGTAAAAAGACCGAATTGGTCTTTTAAGTTAGCAAAAAAAAGAGGGAAATACCTCTAACTTAACAGAGAAAACTTGATGGAGTTAACGAGCCGGATGAAAATGACAATATTTTAAACTTTTTGGATCCAGATGCGGGAAAACAAACATTTGGACGAAAATCGCAAAACTGGCCAAACCAGAGGGCCGAAAATGGCATTTTACTCAATCTTTATCATCATTATGTTACCAAAAAGACAAACTTTAACGATAACGATCCTAAAAATTTATGTTTTTTTCAGGCTAAATACGATCCCACGCACGTTTTTGACAACGATAACACAAGTAATCATGGTCATGTCTTATCTATTATACGCATCGGCTCTCAACGGGACACTATACGTTGCAACAGCATTTCTAGGAATCTGTTACGGAACACAGTTCGGTGTCATGATCCCAACATCATCCGAGCTTTTTGGGTTGAAAAACTTCGGTTTAATTTTCAACTTCATGGGGCTAGGAAACCCGATCGGGCTCTTTTATTCTCCGGGATGCTTGCTGGTTACGTGTACGATACAGCGGAAGCTAAGCAAGGCGGGTCAACATGCATGGGCCCGGATTGTTTCAGGCTCACTTTCTACGTTCTTGCAGGTGTGTGCGGTTTAAGTGCGGTTTTGAGCGCAATATTAACCATCCCGTTTACCAGATGCTTTATGTGGGTGGTTCGTTTCGTTTGCCACAAAGCTCGGGTCATTGAGGATTTCGGTTTTGTGTTACTTGATCAAGAAAAGTGTTAATGTTTGCACGATTTTGGAAGTTGCAGCTTAACCAAACTTCAGGTTATTATGTAGTGATGATGTGTAATCAAAGAACTATTATCATTTGGTAGTGTGCGACATATAATATGTAGTGCTGCTTATGACTTGCGAGTGGTGTTTACGGCCCGGTTTGGCCTATTTTGATAGAAAATTTTGGGTCGAACTGTTAACAACAGTTTCATAAAATGATAAATCTAAACCGGCTAAGTTGGTTGGGTCAGTTGGGCTGGCAAAACGGTTTGGTTTTAAAGTTTGAACCGTATTGTCTTTTTTTCAATCATTAGTTTGCAATATAATTCTTCTAAATAATAATGGTTTATGAGAATTAAATATGCGCGTAAGGCTGGTGGGTATGGGCTGACGCTCCCTCCAGCTCAGCAAAAGCCCCCAATAGCGCCTCCCCCCTCTCTCAATTTCCCAAGCGGGATTAGAGGCACGCTATTGAACCCTCGCTAGCACAATAACGAGCTGTAACGTCTCTTTTTGTGGGGCCCACTTCACTTCGACCATGAGTTACTTCAAAGCATGGGTTTGACTTGACTTGACTCAATGCAATATTCCATTAGATTTAGACTTTAGTTCACCGTAACATATACTCCATAAAGACTTTGAGTCAATCTTGATCAATATACATCTTTTATTACATAAAGTATTAACCTTTTAGTGTTTACAAAAAGGCGAAAATCGATAAACAAAACTCGAGCATGAAGATGACCACTAAAAGATCAAGTGGGTTTCAAATTCTGAAACATGGTGTCCCATTTAATCTCTTCAACACCACTATCGAACCGGGACCTTGCATGATGATCACTATAACCGCGACCTTTCTTTTCTTGATCACATCGGTAAACCAACGGGCTCGAAAAGGACTTATGGTAGCCATTAGTGAGTAAAAGAGTAGGTTTAGACTGTTCAAAGGTCATACATGTCTTGTTTCTCCTTAACATATTACCTTTCCATCTTGAACCATAAGTGTCACGAACCACGACCAAAGCTGAGTCATCCCGGTGCACCCATGTCCGGATGTGACTAGCCAAGGTCCTCTTGGTTTTCGTGATGGCGATCACAAGCTTTGAGATAGGTTGTTTTTGTTTCCTAGCAAGCTTGAGTATCTCTAACCTGTGTTTGGCTATAGAGATCCCCATGCTTTGAAGTAACTCATGGTTGAAGTATGTTATATCATCTTCTTCGAGCTCGTTTCGAGAGAACGCCATCCCATATTCGTAAATAAGTGAGGATTCAAGCCTGGCTTGGTGCATATTTGCCATGAAAAATGTGTGGTGATTTGATTATTTGAATGAAGGATGGAAGTTATTTATATGAAGATTCAAGTGAAGGGTAATGAGGAGAGGGCAAATATGACATATCCTAGTCTTGTATTCTTGTAAAATGCCAAAAAAAAAAAGTTTGTGGGGTATACACAAAGCAAAGTATGTGTTCAAATTATAGAGGTGTCAAGTGTATAAAGTGTGTGAAGTGAAAGAAGGGGTCAAATGCAGGGAAAGAAGGGGTCAAATGCAGGGGTGCGAGCCAAGTGGCTCGCGAGCTGTTTGAGATCGTCTCGAGAAAAAGCTCGAAATGAGCTGAGTTTTATCTAGCCCAAACCGAGCGTGGCATGTGAAGCTTGCCAGGCTCGTCGAGCTTTATCGAGTCTTAGTGTAATATTAGTTTTTATTAGTATTTAATAACACAAATTTGTCTAGTAAACGAGCTGTGGTGAGCTTATTAAAACTTGTTTACCGGCCGAACCCGAACCTAAAAATAAGTTTTTAGTAAAAGAACCCGAACACGAGCTTCGTTTATCGAGCTCGTGAGCCTAAATGAGTTATTATTTATGTTATTTTTATTTAATATATTACTTATTAGATAACAAACGAGCCAAGCCCGAGCTAAGCTCGAGCTTGAGAAATTACCAACGAGCCGAGCTCGAGCTCGAGCTTTAAAAATAAATCTCGAACCTAACCGAGCCGAGCTCGAGCTTTCATAAGTTAGTCGGGCTCAGCCCGGCTCGTTTGCACTCCTAGTCAAATGGCATCAATCGCCGTCAAGTTAAAGGTAAACTGTTGTTCCCTTTTGATTTCCATTGTTCCATAACTCGATAACTTAATAGGGGCGGAGTTAGTGTATTAGGAGGGGTAGCACAGGCTACCCCTCAAAAGATTGGGATAGATCCGCCACTGTAACTTAACATACAAAATTCTTGATTCCATGTTGCTAAACCAGTGGATAACCTTCAGTTGGTCGCCCTATTCGAGTCTTCTTCTATTTGCGACTCTAGCCGATCTGTTCAGTTTCCATTTTACTCCACAACAATCGCCTCGCAGCACCATAAGGAAACTATGCTGACTCCGCATTGTACCAGCCAACTACGCTTTGTATCCGCGTACATTTACTAACGTCACATGGCATCGAAGAAGATAGAACGATGAAGCGAAGCGAACAGAACTGTAGCATGTTAAATATACGAATTAGATTACAGACACTAATGTTGCTTAAATGTATAACAGCATATTACATACTATTACAGACCCAAAGCTGATATATTGAAATCACACCATTGGTGAATTGTGTGCGGTTATCATATAAGCTAAGGTACGGATTTCGTGGTGTTTTTCTTTTGGCATATTATTGTTTTCATCGTTATCATAGTGTATGGATTTTGCGGCCTTCTACTCGTAGTGTTTATGTTTATATATGGTTATTGTACTCGTAGTGTCTAATTCATCGTCTCCATTAGTTGCTTCTTACAAATTATTACTGAATTATTTTCATCAATTTGCATGTGATAAATTAATTCTTTAGACTCAGTATCACATATTCCTATTGATCATTGATCATAGTCAATAGAAATTTATTATTATAGTATTTGACTTGACTTATTTTATATAATAAAGTTTAGACGTTTTTTTCTCATCTTGGGCCTTATCCATCAAAATATGTGAGAGAGGGTCTTTATACTATAAAGGGTATAAAAAGTGGTTGTGAGTGGAGAAGAGAGAAAATGTTACTGTTCATCTGTATATTTGGGGGGACACTGTTCACCCCCTATAGTTTTTTAATATATATTGAAAGTGGTTGTGAGTGAAGGAGAGAGAAAATGTAATGATAAAGGTATAAAAATATTATTTAATTGAAAAGGAGAGAGAAAAAGTATTTGTTTTTAGTGAAAATATATTGATATAAGAGTTTTTTTTTAGTGGATTGTATGTATATTTATAAGGAGTTGGATGTGAATGCTCTAAAGGTAAAGAGCTTAAGCTTATTGTCACTGGGCTAATAAGGTTTAAACTAATTTGAGCCTAAGCCATAGTGGTTTTAACATGCGGATATTGGTAATTATATAAGTTATATTGATAGTTATTGTTTATATATAAAAAATTAAAGATTACTAATTTGGTTTTTCCTAGGGTCGGTTTCTAAATTTCATGATGGTCCGTTTCAAAAGTTTAAGGGGACAATTGTAAAAAAATCTATAAAGGCATTCAGGGTTTTTGTGTATTTATAAAACCGGTTACATATAAAAAAAATAAAACTTAAAAAAAACTATTTGGCACTTTTGGGGTTCTTTTAGCTCGAAACTGTAGAAAATATGTATATCATATGCTCTAATTTTTTAGAAAAAGAAATCGGTTTGTTACATAAGTTTTACAAAGGATTTTTGTAGTTTTCGCAACTCAAGTAGGTTTTCTGTATATATATCATACACGATTACATGCTCTTCGAGATTAAAAAGAGATTATAGATTCAAGTCACGACAAGAAAAACAAACAAAAAAAACATATTTAAAGTGGTTTTTTATTGTCTTGAATATTGATCATCCCGATTATAATACTATTATTATATTCTTCATTTTCTGATTAAAAAAATTCATATAGGTTGTTATTGTCCATCGGTATATAGTTTGTCAACTCAACTATAATAATCTTCAAAGGCGTATATAATCCTTCAATAATATTCTTTAGTATCAAACGATAAATTGCATATTTGCGTATTCATTTTGGCTATGACCTTTGCTCCTTCATCTTCAATAATTATATATTCGGTCAAGAGTGAATCTTCAAGTGAAACTTTATCTTAGTGTTGTTTTCATCATCTAAATAATTGATATAAAATGATCAAGCTTTATGTGTATGATTATGATTTATAAACAAAACTTGCTCATAAAAATATTTACATAACTAAAAGTAAATACATACCTGAATCAGAAGCCACCCGAACTCGAATTAGAGAAACCTTAAAAACCCGAACTCGAATAATCCGAACCTGACCAACCTGAACCTTAAATGAGTCGGTTATTGGGTCATTTTTTTCCAAGCAAAAAACATAAACAACCCAATCAAAAACCTAAAACTCGAAAAAAAACCCAAATATTTATTATCTTTTATTGTAGATGCAATTTGGTTTGTAGTCTTTCGTATGTGGAACATTAAGGGGCTGTTTGTTTACCTCTTGATGAGTCTCTTAATAGCTCAGTCCTCTTACTGGTTCAGCACTTAATGGTTCAGACTGTTTGTTTCGCGGGCTGAAGTTTGAATGGTTCAGACATTTGTCTCTGAATGGTTAAGCATTATACTGAGTCTGAATGGTTAAGACCTCTAATTTGAATTGGTCAGATATTTGCCTCTGTATTGTTAACCATTATACTGGCTCTTATGGTTCAGACTTCTTACTGGTTTAGCACTTAATGGTTCAGACCTCTTATTGGTTCAACACTTAACCATTCAGAAGTTACCAAATCGCCCCTAAATTTTGGATCTTTTTACATTGTCATTCTATGTTTTATTATGAGTTTGTGTTGTTTCTGATGAAATATATATATATGTATATATATATATATATATATATATATATATATATATATATAATGATATATTTTTAGTAGCATGATTAATTTTTTATGATATTTTGTGAAGATTTTCTTTTTCATCTTATATGTAAACCTGAAAACCGAATAACTTGACCTGATTTAACCTAAACCCGAATAACCCAACTTTTGAATAGGTCAGTTATTAAGTCACTTTTTCCCCGTTAAAACCTTAAATAACCCGACTCACAAAACCTGAAATCCAAAAAACAAACCCGAATAACACCTCTATAATACCGTCATATTTTCTTTTATCGTTTCTTTTTTCAAATAACCCAAACCTTTCTCTTGTGTTTTACATTTATTTATTGGATGGGTTTAACCGGTGGAGTGTGCAACTCGTCTCAAAGGCCATCAACATCGACTCAGCTAAGCCAAGCCGAGCTGAGCCGGTTGTTTATATGTCAGCTTATTGGGGACCGGGTATTTAATTTAGGAAAACATGAAGACAAAAACTCATTATCATAAAACGGTCCCATCATTGGCTCTATTTATCCTACTCGCTACACGATACGATATATTCATTCAAATTCTCAACTCACGATATTTTCATACTTCATTCATGTGATGTGATTGCCAACCTACCTCATCAATTGAATTATGTGGTTATTATTTTTTTATTTATTTATAACATATCCGTGGATTTTATTCATGTAATAATGACAATAAAATATTCTAAGAAAAGAATATTTTATTTGGAGTCTCGCTCGCTTAATAAGAAAAATTAACTTGGACACGAAATAAAATAGTTACTTGACAAGACTTTATATATAGAAATTTTAAATTTTTATATGACATGATTCATTGTTGTATAAACAATAATTTTTTTTATTACAAACCACATGTCTCACCACCAATATTTTAGAGTTCAGTTTTTTTATCGTGCGGTTCAATCAGATGTATCTGGCGGTATAACCGGTTCAACCGGCCAGTTTGAATCGGAATTTAAAACATTACTCACCACTACATCTTTTTACCAAGTACCAAGTGGTTTGGTTAAGATGACGTGGACGTCACGTGTCGAAAAAAGACATACGGTTTACCAAATGCCGAAACCACTACTCATAATCTAAGCGAAAAAAATTGTAAATACTAGCGTTAAAATACACATATAATTTAGTTATTATTGTGATTTTCCATTAAAACATCCCCTTTTTTTATTTATGATAGTTCGTTTTACGCTAGTGGACAAGTTATATGTAGAAGTATACAATTTTTTATATAAGTTTATTTAAAAGGATTAATTTCATATATATACCTTTACAAACTAGATAAATTTCATATATACCCAACAAAAACGAAAAATATCACTTACAAAAACTAAAAATATCATATATGCCCTTACAAAATACTTAAAATATCAAATATACCCACTTTATTAAAAATAATCTAATAAATAATCATTTTACATTTATTTTTTAACTTCTATGTTTTCATATATGTTCGTCTTTTAGCTTCATATTTTTATATAACACATTTTAAGCGTAAATTTATTTTTACTCATTATTGTGTTATCTTTTATTTTTTTCCATAAACAATAGCATTCTCCTTATATATAATATTTAAGCTAACTAAATTAAGCTAGAAAAAAAGTAAATATAATATTTGAAGTTAAAAGTCATATATGAGATTTCAAAGTTATAGAAAAATAAAAGTAAAATTGTCTTTTATTAAATTGGTTTTAATGAATCGAGTATATATGATATTTCAATGACTTTGTATGGGTATAAATGAATCGGGTATAATTGAGTCGGGGGTCTCACTGGAAGCAGTCTCTCTATTCCTACGTGATCGATGTAAGGTTGTCTTTGAAACCATTCAAGTACCCTCAAAACAAAAGGTCATAGTTTTTTTTTTTTGAAACGTAAACTTCATTCAACAATCCGGAACCCGAAAACCGGGACGGCAAAAACAAAACAAAACAACTACATATTCACAAATTTACACCAATCCTTCCAATCTAACTTGCCTCTTTTGGCCCTATGTTTAAACCAAAAGAAACTAACCACCCTAACTTCGCTAAAGACCTAGTCGACACTACATCTCTTACCATTGAATCTTTGATTATTTCTGGCCTTCCACAAAACCCAACAAGCCGAGATGACAACACCATGTAAAACCTTTCTTTCCGTAGTCGACCTAACACCCATCTTGTAGATTTCGAGCAAGTCTCTAAAAGAAAAGACGAAAAAGTTCAGGATCCGGCACCAAAAGCTGATCTTTTCCCATAAACCCAGAGCCAGCGGACATGCAGTAAAAAGGTGATCCACAGAGTCGAGACCAGCATTGCAGAAACTACACATATCGTCTATCACCACCACACCCCTCTTTGAAAGCGCTTCGACCGTCGGGATCCTATCCATATCCGCACGCCAGGCTAAGATGTTACATTTTTTAGGAACCCACTTACACCAATCCATGACGTACCGGTTACTATAATCTTTCATGGAGTCGAGATGTTTTTTAACGGCAGCCGTCGAGAAACCCTCAGAACCGAAACCCAACCAGCTCCATCTTTCTGGATTATTAGACAATCTGATTAAACCCAAAGCCACACTTAAAAGTTGCCATTCTACCCTTTTAACATCAGTCTGGATCGTGCTTCCATAACCATAACCATCCCCTTCAAGCCGATCACGTACACTACACGTCTTAACTACCTCCAAATGAAAAAGAGAGGGAAACTTATCTTTCAACGGAACATCAAATAGCCAAGGATCAAGCCAAAACATAATGTTGTTTCCGGTACCCACCACTTCTTTAAACAGATTTCTTATAGGCAAGTTATCGAACAAAGGCTTCTTAATAGCCGAAACAATGTTACACCAAGCTCCACCAAAAGCTTTTTTCGAGGGAAAAAAGTCCCAATCGGTTCCTCCAGTATGAAGAGCCTCTATAACTTTAACCCACAAATTTTCTTTCTCGTTTTTATATCTCCATCCCCACTTGGTTAACAACGCCAAATTCACATCTTTTAGGCTACGGAGCCCCAAGCCTCCCAACTTTTTAGGCGACGCAACTCTTTCCCACGCAACCCAATGCAACTTCTTTTATAACAGATTTGAAACCATAATAAAATGATATTAGCATATCATAACTTTACTTTTTGAGTTTTATCTTTTGGTTACAATTGCAAATACCAATGCAATATCGATAGCATAGTAAACAAACCAATACTAATCAAATTCTCACCACCGCAATACAAATTGTCATTAGTTATAACTAGAGTTAACAATACAATACAACAAATGTAATACAACCAATTATTAATTCTCCATTGTTCTTATCCTAGTTCCTTTTTCTTGTTTTAGACTTTTAGTGTCATAATATCAACTAATAATAATAATAATAATAATAGTAATATTAATATTATTATTATTATTATTATATTAATAATCATTAATGATGTGAAAAAGAAATTAGAAACCAGAAAGTGATAGTTTACTATCCGACCCATTCATTTCCATCATATTTTCTCCACTCAAAATGGAAAGAAAGAAAAAGAAATAAAGGCGTTTTTAATATCTATGGTTAAAGTTTATTTCTATTCTGTTTTTTTAATATATTCCATAAATAATAAGTATTGTAGAAAAGGGATAGAAGTTTGAAGTTTGTGTGGCAGAAAACAACCTTGGTGTGGACACTCACGGCTGTGGTTGAAGATAGGGACTTTGTTAGGTTTTCTACCATTAAATCATGTTCCCTGATGTGGTTTATTGTGTCATCAATTAGTTAAGGACCAAGTAATATATATTGTTCCATCTTTTTAATTTTGGTTCTTTCTTTTATCATTAGGAATAGCTAATGATCCTTTTGTTTCCGGTTGATGAGTTATGCCCGGTTTCTCACAAGGTTTGCTTAGATAGTTATGACGAGCATGCGATCCATTATAAGAAGTTATCTGGGTTTAAATGCATGCATGATTTGATAAGGGGTATTTACCAACTTAAAATCTAAAAACCAACAACGAAAAATGGAAGTGAAACAACAATAGAACGTCGAAATCTTACCAGTAATATGCGTTTCTCATGTTTTGTCTAGCCGGCTTAGGGCCACCCGTAGTGGAGCTATATACCACCATCCAGCCCACAGCGCCGGGGTACACCACCCCCGGGCGTTAGGGGCAAAAAAGTTTTCTCTCCGTGATATGCATAGCAACGTGTCATGGTGGTTTCTCTCTCTCTCTCTCACACACACACATATATATATATGTATAATTGAAGGGGTAATCCCACTACACACTAAAGTTATATAACCCCTCGTAACCTCCATTTCTTACACATTTATCACGTGTCAAATAAATTCATATATATGAGGTTATAAGCTCGGAAGCACGGAAACGCCTATGAGGTGCTGTCTCCCGTCCCCGGGACTGCTATGGGACGGAAACGGCACGGGACGGCCGGGAAACATCCCCGGCTTGTTGGAGACGGCCTGGAAACGCGATGCGGAAGGGGACGGGGTTTGGGACGTGCAGGAAACGTTTCCCTGAAGTTTCGGTTTATTTTTATTGGTTTTTTTTTTAAAAAAAGATTTTTTAATCCTATTCTCAAAAAGCGCCCGATCCTAATCAGTTATACCAATCGACGATCACCTTTCCAACCTAGTTCGTCTTCATGTGCTGAGCGAAATTGGAGCACCTATGCATTTATCCACTCGCTTAAGAGGAACAGATTGACTACAAGTCGTGCTCAAGACTTGGTTTACGTCTACAACAATCTTCGGCTTTTGTCTAGGGCCCCTAACGATGGTGTAAATATGTGGGATGTGGGTGGAGATGCTTTTGACTCGATGGAAGATGTAAGATTTTTGGAGTTTGATAATCTTTCATTAGATGAACCGGAACTTGAACGATTTGTTTGTTAACCTTTGATTAGATTAGGAAGATATGGGATTTTTGAGCTTTACATCAATATATAACTATTTTGGGGTTTTATGTTTCATTATCTTTGATATATATTTATTTTTTTATATGTTTTTATTCCCGTACCCGTCCCGTCACAACTTCTTGAATTTTTTAATTTTGCCGTTTTCCGTGTCCGTCCCGATACCCGTACCCTGTTCTCATACTCGTCCCAGTGCATCATAGGTTATAATACAAGTTTGGTTGACACGTTCCAGTGTTTCATGGTCTGACAAGCATGTGTAATTTGCTCTATCAATTTTCGAGTTTGACTTCATGGTTGGCCCAATCATAAAATTTAGTAGAATTTTGATCAAATCTAATCGATAACCTCTATTATTATTTTATGTTATTATATGATTGCAAAGTTTCATAAGAAACCATAATTTGTTTAAATTTATATATTTTAACTACTATAATAATTAATAAAAATAACTTTAACATCATGGTTAATATTTTCTGCAAACAAACATATCACAAGTGATTGGTAATGTTTGTAACAACGGGTAAGTTCTGTAATAAAAGATCTTATACCAAGTTAGGATAAGAGTACTTTAAGATGCATCATAATCTTATCTTTCTATATAAAATATTTACAATTTTAAACCTTATAAAACTTAATTAATTAAATGTCACATCAATATATTAATATACGCTTTAACACACATACACGTGTGTCTATGCATAGAAAAGTATATCAAACGTTCTAACCCAAAAGTTAAAAATAATAAAAGTAACATCACTTACATCACCATCTGGAATAATTGAATAAAACAAAAGTATTTTTTTTAACGGCTAACAAATCAATCTTGAGCATTTTCGGGGTACCCGCTGAACAAACGGAGTACTCCGAGAGTAACCTGAGTCATCCACCACCACTTCCGGGAAAAACCCGGTAACCCACCCGCCCGTATGCACGACAGTGAAATTACTGGTAAAACTGTTTGACTCGAGGATCGAACCTAAGTTTTCCTGAGTCTCCTATCATTACCCACCTGTGGCTCACTCCTATTTTTACACTAAATGAGAATTAAACTTGAGTATTCACAGAAGAGCTCAAGTCTGAGCTTCTAAGACTGGAATTAGTTAAATCAGTTTTTTTAAACTTTATTGGGTGGTTTTTTTACATGTTTAATTGTTTACTCTTAAAAGTCTAAATAAATTTGGAATGGCACATGAATCAGGACTTTTAGATGGAAACTGGTGACAGAATGCTGTTTAACGAGCCAGGTTCAACTTAAGTTTAAAATCGGACCTAAACAAGAAAGCTTAGCGCGGCTCAAAAACTTTTAATGAGTTAAAAGTTGAGCTCGTACTTTATTATGCTTAACAAGACAACTAGTATATTTTTAATTAATAAAGATCTTGTATTTTCTTACAAATATATGGATAGGTACAAAAAATATGCTTTTATATAAATGAATATATATATATATATATATGTATATATATATATATATGTGAAAGATAAAACGAAAACCTAATTGAGTTGAGAAAACTCAAAAAAACCCTATATAACATTTTTATTATTTTTCAAAAAAAACAAAGAATGTAACATAAATTTACTTGAACATTCTTATTAAAAAATGTAAAAAACGCCTACTTATTTTTTTTAAATGTTCAAAATTTGTAGTTACATTTTTTGGACATATATATTGTAACACCCCGCCCCGACTGGGGCTGACATGTCACTATAATGGTAATCGGATCACAAACTAAATTCCATTAATAATAAAAAAAACATTACATTTTACAATTAAATATAAAACATTACAAATCCACGTTAATTTTTATGAAAATCCTCTGAGTCTTGAATCCCCTGAGCCCACTTCTAGATTTTCCCGAATAAACCTGTAACCTAACGTACATAAAAGACACATGCACGCCTGAGTAATTTTACTCAGAGGGACAACAACATAATAGTTCCTAACAATATCTATATACATACGTATAACACTTTCAGTAGCACGTTCAGTAGAGCACATTCAGTAGTTCATGTAACACATTCGGTGGATCACATTCAATGGTCACCTTTCGGTGATATCAGTAGTTCAGTGGGCACCTTGCGGTGATATCAGTAGTTCAGTGATCACCTAGCGGTGTAGTAGTTTCAGTGGACACCTTACGGTGTATCAATGATACGATAAATATATCTATATATAATTAATACCATATACTGTAACAATTTCAATAGCACATAATAACGAATTAAGATTCATGACTACGAGGTAGTAATGAATCCAATCTGTACACATAAGTTGTTATAGAGTCCATACCTTAATTGTGAAAGCAAAACCAAACAATATGTACCCGCGAAATAACTGATGCTGAAGCCTACCATTATCATAGTAAATCTTAAATATGTTATAAATTTAGTCTGCGTGCAAAAAGTCCCGACGACTACGACTTGGATTTTAAATTTAAATAATCATCACTTATATTGACAGATTTACACCACACAGTAAATTGTTATGACAAAAGTATCTTTAAAAACATATACTCTATTTAGTAAATTAATAATACCATTAAGAAAATAAATTTACTTAATTATCATTTGAAATTCATGAATTATCATAGGACCTGACGTAGTGTTTACAACATCCTTTTGACTATTTATATATATTTTATTAAAGTAACGCTCATTAAATATATATATATATACACACACGCATGGATATTAAGAATTTTTCGAATAGTATCACTTCAGCCATTTAGTTTCAGAAATCTTAATATATATTGTCAATTCAATTAACTTTTATATATATATATATATATATATATATATATATAATTTATGAGTGCATAAATCAATACTTTAAACGAATAATTGAACCAGTGGGTGAAGAAGAAACACTTGACTGTGTCATCTTCCCCAACAAAGCTTTAGTCGCCGGAGGTATACATCGGTATATAAGTCTTATCAATCTAACGTGTGTGCGAGCGGAACAGAGGATGTGATGGCTAACAAGGATCGATGGGCAAAAGGGTTTTGTAAAGATCATAAACTGGTGTTTATCAAGTAATCCTAGGTATGTTCGTTAGAAATTTATAGGTGTTTAATTTTTGAAATTTAATTGCGATAAGGCCCACTAACCGAAATTGATTTATGTTTCTCTTGGTTTCTCATGCATTACATACGTTTTAATACTATATATTACCTTTATTCGTTTTTCTTTATTTAATACTAAATATTTTAAATATTCATGTTCTATAGATTGATGTAAATCTTATAACTCATATTAATATTAAACGAAAACAAGTCAGGTTACATTCTCAAATATCAAACTACAGTAATTATTTTAGTTATCAAAATAACCATCATATATATATAATTAAAATTTCGGGTATTACATATATAATGTAACATGAAATTTTTAACATTTTTTAAATAATAAACTACTCGGCGCTTTTTTGTTTTTCTTTTATAAAATGGTCAAATATATGTATGTTACATTTCCTACTTTTTTTAGAAAAAAATAAAAATGTTCATGGGGTTTTTACAAAGGTTTTTTAAGTTTTCTCAACTCAAGTGGGTTTTCATTTTATCCTTCCCCTATGTGTGTGTGTGTATATATATACATATAACATAAAATAAAAGGCTAATTTTGTGTTTCTTAAATGACCTACATAACTTGCGCGCGAGCCAAATGAACGAGTTCACCTCAACTAAAAAGTTACACAGGTAGATTTCGTTTTCGAAATTTGTTCAAGCTGTTTTAAATGAGTTTTAAACTGCGAGCTACTTAAAAAATGTTGCATACCCCCCCCCCCCCCCCCCCCCCACTTATGATCATAAAACTGAGACAACCATGACTTTTAAGCACCCATGCCTCTCTAGAATTCTCAAAATATGTTTTCAGTTACAAATATGTCAAAAGTCATCTTACGTCGATTACGAGTCATTTCTGTAAAACATAAAAAAAATTACCATCAACAACATGTGAAAAAGAAATACGTTTTTAACTTTTAACTATAAAAGAAAGTACAAATTGCATATCAACTTTAGATAATACAAAAAAAAAACCTGCTGTGGGTCATGGTCCATGGATATGCTGATGTAACATCGTTCGAATTGGTATTTCCAGTATATTTGTTGTTATTACTTATTACTACTATTAATAACTAATAATTTTATGATTGCATGAACTTCGTAAATTTTGTAATGGGACACAAATAATTTTCATTACTAAATAACTAACAGGAAAACTCAAAGACTCAAAAACTTGATAAAATATAAGAAAAAGATTTAATTTAATTGAATTAAATTAGAAACATAAAAATATGAGAGACCAATTTCTTTTGCAAAGGTCATTTTTTAGAAACATTGAACCTGTAAATGTTCTTTAAACTTGAAAAGTAAAGAGTTGTTGGATGGGACCGACGTTTTATCCCGTCACTTCCGTCACGGCGTCATGTTGAAACCCCTTCTTTGGTAGGTTAGTTCAAAGGAAATGTGATATGTTTATGTTTATGTTGTGTGTCCTCCGGACCGAACCGAACATACGCAAACAAGTTATTTTAGGCTACAGGTATGGGCGGTATGTCCAGCCTCCAGGCCAGCGCAGCCAAAAAAAATCAATTGCGCAGCCTATATTCTACCAGCTTAGCATCACGTAGGAGCCAGGTCAAGCAAGGGGCTCTATTGCGTTTTCTTAATAACAGCCACAGTATGGAATTGAGCCCCTTCAATCATCACCTATTCATTTTTTTTTGTTTTTCCATACCTTGGAACCTTACTAGCGAACAAACTATTGTTTAGTTTAGTGGGAAGAACTAATCTTAAAATTAGATAAAAGTTATGGTTTGTTTTGATAATTGTATTTAAAGTTTCGTTTATTTTATTTAGAGATATCACTACTAGAAAATACACATTTCTTGACACACATTGCGCGTCATAAAACAGTAATTATGACACGCAAAAGCGTGTCGTTGAATGAGGGGTCATAAAATTAACATGACATGCATTTGTGTGTCATGTTTTAATGACACGCATTTTATGACATGCTTATAGTGACACGCATTTAATGACACTCGGTTTATGACACACGTTCATGACTCATTTTATGACACATGTTCATGACACGCATTTATGACACATATGTATGACATTCATTTACGCGTGTCATGTTTTTAATTGTTTAATTTTTTATATATAATTATTAAATTGCCATGGATACATGTATAATAAAAAAACCAATAAATCTTTTTTCATAAAACAGATATATACACCAAAACAATCCATTACATAATCATTCGTCAAGTATACTACAAATATTTTAACATTAACAAAAAAAAAAAATTGTTTGTCAATACATCGTGAACACCTAAAATACGATTTGTTACTTAAAAATAGAGGTAACCGCATAAGTCAACCAATCTTCGCGAATGACATCCATATCCGCAGCCGAGTATTCCTCTACTCATTTCCCAACCTGAGACAACAATTAAATAAAATAAATCTTAAAAATCATAATCTAATCCTAGAATATGAATTTAAGCATTTTTTTTTGGATATATAAGTCCATATTTCTCTAATATACAGACTAAAATACACCTAAACTTACATTATCATTGTCAAGTATTTCAACTCCTTCGTAAGCTATCTCCTTCATGAAGTTGATCACATAGTAGCCGCATTCAGTATCTCCTGGATGACGTAGACACTACACAATTAAAAATATCCAGAAATGTGAAACATGTGATTTAAGTTTAAACTAAAGGGTTTCATGAAATATAGCAATTTAACACTAATAATTCAGTGATATATTGGTGATATATCGATCAAATATCGGTGATATATCGGTGATTTATCAGTTATATCGGTCAATATCGCCGATAATATCAGTTCCAATATTTCAACCGATATTTTACTAGAGGACCAATATATCACCGAGATTAACTGCATAGTACACTATGAAGTTTACACGTGTCAACGAGTACCAAAGAGGATATGCAAAGATTATACATTTACAATTGGATTGAATATATATATATATATAGGGGATGGATCATGAGAAAACTAATTTAAATGAGAAAACCAAAAAACTAACTAAAAAGGCCAAAAAACATATCAATTTTTTTTGATTTTTTTTATAAAAATCGCTACATATATTATATAAAAAAACTTTTAAAATAAAAAATAAAAAAAGCATATAATGCACATGTGCAACATATACATATAATACACATGTGTAGTACACATATAGTGCACATGTGCAGTACATTTTTTTTTTTTTTAAGTTTTTTTATACATAAAAAGCAGCGATTTTTTAAAAAAAAATTGTATGTTTTTTTATGTTTTTTTTTTTTGGCTTTTTTAGTTAGTTTTCTAGTTTTCTCACGTTTAAGTAGTTTTCTCATGATCTTCTCCCTATATATATATATATATATATAAAGAAGGCATAAGGATTTGAGGAATGAGATATTTACCTTAAAATAAGAGACTCTATATCTTTTTGCTTCCTTGAACTAGCATACTAGTCAACTCACTTCACTACAAAATTTCAGAGATAAAAGACTGAGTTTGCAACAATCTTTAAATAGTTAATTGTAAAAGGAAGCAGTCAACCTAGTATTTTTTTTTTTCGCTTAATTTGTTAGCAAGATGTTTTGCTGCTAATTTGGGCAAAATACACTGAGTAAAATATTGAATAGATTTATTTTTATGTTTAACAAAGCCATGTCCCTAATTTGATTCATTACCTAAATCATTCAAATATCAAACAAAACACTACAATATGAAACCATTAAGAACAACTTACACTATTGTGACTAAAAACATTACCATCAAATTAGTTAAACACCCCTATAGTTTGTTCAGGGCCATCTCCGAAAATCAAAAAAAATGGCCCTGTTTGAGATAAAAAATTTGGGCCCTATTCGCAAATCTTCATATAACATAAACTCATCAATCATTCAATCATATATATACAAATACTAAAATTCATAAATACTACGATAATTGTTATGAAATAGATAAAACAAATTAACAAAAATAGTGTAGCAAAAATGATCAAAGTATCGAACTTACTTGCTAAGCAAACAGTGTGGTTTTCCTAGCGTTTTTTGAAGCAAAGCTCTCGATCAACTCTTTGTAATCCATAGACTAATGCTTATCAACAATATGAGGAATCAATCTATAAACAACAGTCAAACTGAATACAATCAACCTAAAAAAGCAATCAATCTATAAACATATAAACTAAATAAATAAATAAATAAATAAATAAATAAATACTCATAAAATTATCGTTGTTGAGAAATGAACTCCGAAAGCATGGATCTCCAATTCTGCTTGTAGTAAAAACTAGACACGATGCTAAAATTTATGATGGTTGACCAATCTGAACAAGCCAAGTAAAAACCATTTAAAAGTTGTTTATCTATGCTCATTTAAACCTCAACAAAATAGACACTTATAATATATGTGTATATTAAAATTAACATATTAAAATTGCAAAAAGAAAGTATGAAAAAATGTACTTGTTTTCATGAAGTTTAGCCACTGCTCAAAAAGATAGGAATTGATTTAATGGCAAAGGAGACATCTCACTCAGTTGTAACAATTCAGTGTCAAGATATCCCGCTTTGTTCTATGTGGCCTTTCATCATACATGTTGTGACTTGTGTCCAAAGATCACAAATAAAACTAAAAATGTCAAAATAAAGCAAATTACAACAAGAAATTCAGAACCAAATTGAAAAGAAATAAAAAATAAAACCGGGAAGAGAGATTGAATGTAGACGAGGATCGTTTCCACCATAGCTATTGACAAAGAGATTAATTTTGTGTTGATCAATTTAGGGGGGAGAGCAAATAGATATCAATTGGGATTGGAGACGTGAGCAGGTAGGGTGGGTTAGAGGGAGGGGAGTTAATTTGGGTGTGGGGGAAATAAAAATTTTCAAAACCTTAGGAAGAAGCGGGAACTAAGTTGAGACTTGAGAGGGACTTTTCATTTTTTAACATAATTTTCATATTCTTACTATATTAAAAAGTTATAAAACTCATCTGATTTGTATAAAATTTTAAAACGTTATTTCAACTAACCTTTATTTAAACGTTAGATTATTAATTCTAGAAAAAAAACTATAAAGGATACGGTTAAAATCCTATAAAAATATAATATTCTATTATTTATATAGAATAATTAAATTTATATCTCTTTTCGTTAATTGGTTTTTAGTTGATTTAGTTTTTTTTTTTATTTTGGTTCGGTTTCTTCTGTTTGCCATTAACAATTCAAGTTGTTGCTCACTTTTAGACATTGTTGATCACGTAACGTATCAATTTTTTAACTAAAAAAAACTATCATTATACTCATGGTTGTAAAAATCCCGACTAGTCCTCGATTAGTCGTCGATTAATCACTAATTAATCGCTAGGCGGTACCCCCACCGCCCGATTAATGGCCAATTAATCGCTAGGCGGTCAATGGCAGTCCTATTCTGGCCAAATTTTGGCTAGACGCCGGCCAAATTTCGACCAAACCTTATAAATTCATGTCATTTACTTAAAAAATGGGTTTATGAGTGGTTAAAACATGTCTACTTTAGAAAACTACATATAAAAATGTGTAGGTATATATATAACTAAAAATTACATATAAAAATCATGATCCGATTAATCGCTAGGCGGTACCCCCACCGCCTGACTAGTGCCTATCGACTCTTACAACACTGGTTATACTACACTTAAATTGACGAGAATATAATACTTATTTTACAGTGTAATTTTTAAAAAAATATATTCACGTACGAAAAAGTTATGGTCGTTCAAAAATCGTGAGGGTAGTTACTTTTTTATGGGGACAACTAATCATCTATAATTTTGTTAAAATTGAGAGAATTAAAATGTAATTAAGATGATGGAGTAAATTGTAATTATGTTTGAAAGACTATTTTATCCTTTGTTTTTTTAACGGCTAATTTTTCTCTTTAAATACTTACACCTCCCAAGGATTGAACCTTAGTCTCTCCACAGATAATTCCTCCTGACCACTAGGCTATAGCCTAAGTGGCAAAGACTAATTTATCCTTATTTTAGGATGAGGGAGTAAATTGAAATTATGCTTGAAAGATTATTTTATTCACATTTTAGGGTTGTGTATTATGCATCAAACTAAACAAGTTCTTAACTTTTAGGTATCTTAAAATGTCACTAACCGAGGCGCGTGATCGAGGTGTCGCGCCTCGGTCAAAGATAATATTTATAACCCGATTTTACCCTTAACAATGAGCTAGTGGTAGCACAGGGTCGAACCACGAAGAGTCTGTGGTTTGCGTGTGGATGTATTGATTTAAACTAAGATTGTCACTTTATGAGGCTTGCTACGAAAATAATTAATTTGTTTGTTTGGGAAAGGTGTTGGAATGAACCAACAAGTTTGGTTTGATTAATTACTACTAAAAACTGAGAATGATTTCAACAAAGGTAATTGATGATTATAAAACAATGATGAGAAAACAAGGTTCACACCCGGTTCAACAATTGCAAGACCTAGGGTTACTACACGTTTTAAATTGGTTTAAACGAATTAGCTCATTAACGGTCTAGAATCACAAAGCTTAGGCGCTAATTGCTATCAATATCATAGACAACGGACAACAATGCACTTCGTTACTTTGGACAAGTGAAACCTATCAATTGACAAGGCATAAATACGCATATTCATTCCACAAAGTCAAATTTCATAACTCACTCGACAATTCGTGGATTCAATACAAACGTAAGACAATTATCAAAAGATTAAATGCAATTCGAATTGTCACAAACCAAATGTTTAACATATAATAAACCCTAGAAATCTTACAAAAGTCTACACCGGGGTGAAACTTCCTGGAATTAGCCGCTCATGGTGAACATGACACGATCAATGGATGATGGAAGCTCGAATCTTGACATCTTGGAACTTGTAGATGGAGATGGAGGATGGTTAGGGTTTGTGGTGAATGATGGTGATGATTGGATTCATGATTGAGGAATGATGATGATGAGATTAGGGTTTGGATCGAAATGTATAATTGGATGGATTGGATTGATGGAAGATAAAGGTTGGTGATGATTGTGGCTCCAAGAACAATATTCAAACTCCTAGAATTCGTAACTCCATTAGTCCCAAAAAAACAACTTAAAACTCGTCAAAATGCAACAAAACGCGTCGGCGAGCAGAGGCATGCGTCGCCGACACACCCCAGAAAGGGACTTTTGCTGCTGACGCAATATTATGTTGTCTACGCATGTTTCCCACCGACGCATTGCGTCGCCGACGCACTCTCTAGCTTGTTTTTCGTCGGTTTTCCGTTCCCCATGTTTCCAGTTGTTCCCGTTCGCTCCTGATACTTCGTATAGCTCCCGAATAGTCTCCATTAGACCTGTAAAATACAATTCCAATCAAAAGTAGGCTATTCACAACTAAAAGCTATGTAAAAACACAAACTTAAACATAACAAGGTACCGGTTTTCAACCACGTATCAGTCACTTTGTTATGCATTAATATAATATAGTATAGATAGATTTTAATATTAACTAATATTATTTTATAGGGCCTTTTTCCACCATCCCCTTTTTTATGTGATTTCATTATTTATTTGATAATGCACCATTTTTAATAATGTTTTTAACTTAGAAGATATAATATTTTTTATGACCTTAAAAAAATACACAAAAAAAGTGTCATAAATTTGTTGAATTTTGTAAACCATGATATTTTTTTCTTGACAAACTTTGGAATGTCATAAAATAGTCTTGTTTCTTTTTTTATGACATTAAAAAGATCACACCAAAATGAGTGTCATAAATTTGTTGAATTTTGTAAATCATGACATTTTTTTCTTGACATGCGCTTTAAAATGTCATAAAATGATCTTATTTTTCTTTTATGACACTAAAAAGGTAACACACAAAAAAGAGTGTCATAAATTTATGGAATTTTGTAAACCATCACATTTTTTTCTTGACACACACGCTTCTGAATGTCATAAAATAAACGTGTGTCATTGTTCGCGTGTCAAGATAGGTGTATTTTCTAGTAGTGTATTGAGTAATATTTTAAAACTATATTATTACTTTGAGAACAACTTATAATAGCCTTGTAAATAGGATTGATTTGTTTTAGTTATAAATATCTCCATGTTTGTTCGTTTGCATGATCTTATTTGACCATCTAGGCCAATATAGTGATAAAAAATGTATAGAATGTGGATAAATTTATATGTAATATAAAATTTCACAAATTTTAAACAAATACAATAAAGTTTTACTATTTTGATGTATTTTTGCAATATTAGTAAAATATGAAGTCTAAAATAAATAAAATATATGGCACAAAGTAATAAATAATTTGGAAGATGAGATTTTGAAAGAAAAACTTAAAAATAAACAAATTTATCCGTTTCATTAGTTCAACCGACCAACATCATAACCACGTAATCCAAATGACATTGGCTCAAAACTACATAAAAATACCAGGTATAAACGATTCCCGGGCTAACAACTCGCTACGGTTCTAAACACATCGTTGACCAGCCATCCGCCAACTCCACGATTATGAATATTATATTATATTTTCACTTATATTATAAACTAATATTTCTATTTATTTATACTGTCACTATCTATTGGATTTATTTAAATCAAATTAATAATGTGGACAGTATTCGATAGACCGGCAAGTCTAATCTAATTACGACGATGTTGATTTATATAAACCTTCGTATGAGAAGACTAGACAATTTTGCATATAAAATATCAATGTAATGTGATATATTATAATAAATGAAATGAAATGTGGTACATAAAATTACTTGGTGGAATAATAAATATTCCACAACTATGACCATTAGATATATTGAAAAAAAATGTGAAGTGGGGTTAGGTTGAGGTGACCACTCTTGAAAGTTGAAATATTAGTTGAATATATCGGGTTACATGAAAGATAAATTAACAAAATTTCATATCGTGTGTATGAGAAGTTTGATCACTTGATGACTTGGCAATGTTAGGTTCTCATAATTTTCATGTTTGTTTTTTGCTCAAAGGGTAAATTTGACATTTAAGTTTCAAGTGTTTGTCAATCATGTGAAAGAGCCTAATTTATTGTCAAATAAAACACACAATTCAAAAGAAAATTATACAACAATTTTTTAAGCCTAACAAACATATAATTAAGGCTCATCTTATAGATACACCTATCTTCTTTAACTTTAGAAAGATGTAGTAAAAAAATAACGTAATAATAAGATATAAGGGTGTGGAAAACTTAATAGATGAATTCGGTTTGAAAATAGACGATACATTAAATCCTCTCGAACATTAAACTTGTTTGGTAATTATAATATTACTATGATATGAGGGGAGCCACCTCATATTTGTTTACCCACAACCACCACCATCATCATCTTCGCCGACCACCATCATTACAACCACTCTCTGTCTTCGTTAACGGAAAGAACGATCGGAGAAGCTGAACGTTGAGAAAGCGAGTGTTGTTTGTTGATGTGTGTGGATAGGTTGTAAGTTTAAAGAACTTTTTAACTAGGTTATGTTTTAAGATGAGTTGATTAATGGGCCATTCAAAACGGGTTTATAATGAAATAACTAAAATATGGAATAAGTAAGAGGGTTTACTCGATGAGTAACTCGGACTAAATTTTATTTAAGTTTATAATGTTTCTAAATATAAAACAATAAATTAAAAAAATTAAAGATTGAGTAATGGTGAGAGGGCATGTAGGGGTTTTATCCCAATGCATGGTAGTTAAAGGTGGGAGTTGTAAAGCGCCTTGGGTGATATTAATATGACATAATAAAGCCCCTGAATGTTTTATATCACACCATATGTCCTTAGTAATGTGTGGACATATTTATTCATCAATTTTATTAAACAAATCCTAATTTCATATATAAGGCCGTCTAAAAATAATAATATTATCATTGCTTGTTATTAACTACGGTTTATGGGGATTGGATATCATTAGCAAAGTCATTAAAGTTAGATATAAGTATCGTATTATATCCTTAAGTAAATGGTTCAAACCTCGCCAAATTTACGTTGTTCGAAAAGAAAAGAAAAAACTATGGTACACATACAATAAGAGTACTATCAAGTTTATTCGCCCACTTCTAGGGTTCCTATCATGCAAGTAAAAGCATCCAATGTTGAAATATCATGAGACGAAATTTTATAAGAATAACCATTGACTTTATACATTGAGATATTTATGTAACTCATTTATGAAATAACTAAAAGATGAAATATTAACTTTTAAACCTTATTATGGCCGGTCTGTGACAACATAATTTATTTTCTTTAGTGAATTCTATTAAAGGGTTAAATATATAGTTTTTTTAAACAAAGCTTTAGATTTATAAACAAATTCTATGAGTTTTAGGACCTTTATTAAGTTGACCCCTTCTAACACCCCTTTATTTGGCTTTCGTATTTCGTAAACTTCGAGTCGGGGGGTCTCATCGGAAGCAACATTTCTATTCCTACGGGGTAGAGGTAAGGTTGTCTACATCATACCCTCCTCATACCCTACCTTAGCGTTGTTATTGGTGGGATTTACTGTGTATGATGATGATGTATTTATTTTGTAAACTTCATATTAAATCAAAATTTTAAAACATAAATTCTTATAAAATACTATAAGATAATTTTTATTGACTTTACGCCCAAATCACATAAAAAAAACTATAGCATCGAAATTATTAATTATTTGATAGAAAGTAAGAAGAAAAGAAATGCCCGATAGATGAAAGTAACACCCAACAAAAAAGAAATGAAAAAGGTCTATGTTGCATCAATTTGTATGTCTTTTCTTAGAAAGTCTTCCCTTTAATAAATAAAGAAAAAACTAACCAACCTGATTGAAAGACTTACCTACTTTTTAGGATTATAATACAACAATCAATGCATCAAAGCATCTATAATTAACCCTTAAATATAGTAAAAATCAAGTCTATATTAAAACCATAAATAGATTATCAACCTCTATTTATTTTATGCATTATCTATAGTTTAAAAATAAACGCTTACTTTCTTTGTTTTTGAGTTTTTGAATTACGCCATAGAAAGTTCTGTTTTCAACGTGAGTTTCTTTGTCGTTAGGTCTTTGAACGGTTCAATGATGCCAACATGCTTCTATATTGTCTTTGTACTCGCCGTGATTGATGATGATGACAAACATGTTTAGCTTTGTTGTTCATACCGGCTTGTCGTACTGGGGTTCACATTCTGATGATGAGGGTCCTTGTCTGGGCTCCTCGTCTAGGCTCATTCCCTCTGGGTCTGAGCCCATGTGGACTTGCCCTTATAAAATAAGAACGATCAAAGCACAGGGCTTGACTAAGTCAACAAAAGGATCTTACCGCTCAAAGCCCTGTGAACAAGTATTGTTCCAGCAGATACCTCTCTGATGTGACTTGTCTCATTAAATGCACCTGAGCATCGTCGCTCGGCATGACTCCTTTTCTGATAACGTATAGGCGATATACTAAACCAAGAAGGAAACATTTATGGCAATGATCTTGACGTTCCTGCCAAGGGAACAGGATCACGACAGTTGCCCAACATTCCGATGGTTCTCTACCAAAAGGGGGTTTCCCTCGTGTGCCAAGTCCAACCCCTATACGCAAGGGTAGTGATCACAACAAGGTATAAAGTTTTCCCACAGACAGACATTAGAGAATTTCTCTCATTGAATACACCACATTAATTCCGACCACTTCAATGCTAGCATTAAATCACTCCTTTAATCTTTGAAACGGTCGCTTATTCTCACACCGGATCTTGGTCGCGGACCCCCACCTGGGGCTCTCTGTCACAAGGCTAATAGTGTTCTCTTTGCAGGACATATCGGTCGTCAGCGTTACGTCATAGTGAGTCTCCGTCAACCTGTTGATCGAGGACTCAACAAACTCATCATTGGTTAAGTTTAGATCGAAGGAACACCGAGCATCCGAACCATGGAATCCTAAAATGAGTTTTGTTCATTGTCACTCATACATTGGAATCCTAATCCTCGCCCCACAAATTAAAAGGGAAACTAAACTAAATCCCCGTATTTGGGGATTCATTATTTATCCCCTTAGGCCTGTAAACGAACCGAACGTTCATGAGCTGTTCGTGAACTTGTTCGGCGGGAAGTTCGTTTATGTTCGTTTATTTAATAAACGAACGAACATGAACAAAGTTATGTTCGTTTAATTAAATGAACGAACATGAACACAACTTGTGTTCGTTCATTTATGTTTGTGAACGTTCATTTATGTTCGTTTATTTACGTTCGTTTATGTTCATTTAAGTTTTAGTAAATACATTAATAGTTATATTTATATAAATATTAGGTTTTCTAACTACTTATATAAATATAACTAATTAGTAATTGAGATTTCTAGTAATAAAAAATAAAATTTTAAAAATTTTCTTAGATCGTAACTAATTACTTACTTAATATTTTTATATAAAAAACTATTTAATTTTAGTATCTATGAGCTCTAATTTAAATGAGTTTTTCGCTGAACTATAATATATTAGAATTGTTTGATTGTGTTCACTAATGTTAAATTGTTTTTGTTTATATTTGTTCAATTACGTCCATTCGTGTTCGTTTATGTTTGTTCAAACATGTTAATTTATGTTTGCTTATGTTTATTCAAATATGTTTAGTTAACTTTTTTTTTTGTTAATGTTCACTTGTGTTCATTTATGTTCGTGAACTGTTCGTTTAGGCTTGAAATGAACGAACATACACGAACACTAACATGCCCGATTTCTTAATGAACAAACACGAACAAAAAAATGTGTTCGATTATATGTTCGTGTTCGTGTTCGGTTAAAGTTAAATGAACAAACACGAACATGCATATGTTCGTGTTCGTTCAGTTCATTTACAGGCCTACATCACCTATCTTATATTTTAATGTGTCTGTGTGGAAACATATATCATTTAATTAATCATGAATATACATGGGGAATTGGATTGGGAGGAGGGTGTTAGATGGTGAACAAAATTTATGGATAAGTGTGTATTTTAGTTTAGTTATATGGGTGAAGATTAGAAATATATTCAAAATACTCTTAGATGAATATAGATATCCCTCATCCTAAGGCTAAGTAGTGTGGGTTAGCGACCCCTTCCACCTCAGCACTCTTAAGCCCCCAACACCGCCCCATGCTATCCCAAGAGGGCTCCGCCAAGCCCTTAATGGGCGTGAGAAGGAGAAAGAGTGAGGCCCGGGTGCAAAGAATCAATCACAAACTTTCTTTTCTCTTTCTCTGTTTTTTTCTTCTTTTTTTACTTGTTAGTTAACCTACATCAGGTTAATTAAATGATGGACTAGTTAAAGCCTCACTGCCTACATATTAGTGGCGTGCTCTTTTACTAAGTCATGCTAGCCAAACAACACTGTGTAGCCTAAAAGTGATTACTTCGCACACTTCTAATCTTCTTTTCTTTTAAATAAGAGTGTTAATGTTCACATACCTCTTTTCTGTGTCTTTATATATATACATGTATACAGAGAGAAAGAAACTGAAAAAATGTGTAAAAATAAAATTTTAAAAGTGTAGAAATAAAATAAATCTTAAATAATCGTCCCCGTGTGTGACTAAAAATATAAAGTGTGTGTTTAGACTTTAGTGATTAGGAAAGTACTTTTACGATTATTTTCCATAAAGTATCAATTGAGTATTATTTTATTAAATTATTGAGCTCATGTGGAGGATGACTATGCTTTCACCGGAAGCATTATTATATTGTTAAGTTTACATCATTTTATCTAGATAATATAATATTTGGGTAATACTTTAGTTCAGATAGCATTAGTTTATTGTCTGATAAGTTCATCTAGTGTTTAGCCTTTTGGTTTTTTTACTTGACGTCTCAAGTTCAACTTCTACTAATATTACTTTAAAGGATATTGGTGGTTGCAATAAAGTTTAGAACTATGCCTCCTAGAGGTCGCTAGTTTGAAGCCGAGCCGAACGGGGTTTTACCGCAGTGGGCCTTCGGGCGGCCGGTTTTCCGTGGAACTGGTGGCTTGGTGGCTCGGGTATGCATCCAACTCTGACCGTTATGGAGAAGATGATGCATTTGCTCGATTGAGCGCATCTCAGGATGCTTATCCGGTGATTTAGTTGACCGTTAAAACAAAGTTTTTTAAGATTATATTATTACGGATAAAGCTGTAACGTTAACATGGTATGCCTCAATAACCCCACATATAAAATACCAGCTTTTAGGGTACAGAATCGTATCAAATGCTCCATTAACACGTCAATCAAAGACCTCACTAAAAAGTGGAGCCAAATTGCTTTTTACTCGTTTTACTTTTTTAATAACTTGTCCTTTATTTTTCTACCAAAATTTGATATATATATATATATAATTTTTTTTCCTTTGAAATAATATTATTTTAAATTCAGAAAACTTGGCAAGTTATATCAAAACAGAAGGTAGCCGGGCAACAAGCTGCGTCGCCAATCCTTTCTGAATTGCAAACCCTAACCTTCCAAATACAAACCCTTGCCCCCTTGGGGTTGAACAATTGCTGTAGACGACCCGTTGAACCCTTGTCAAGAAGTGGATAGCTTCTGGCGCTAGGGAGCCAAAAGTATCAAGGCAAAAGGGACAAAGACATGCTGGTTCTTTGCGCAAGCTTTAGCGTGCTTATCCACTTTCTTTGATTCTGCCTTTCTTGCCGCTTGTCCAGCTACAAACCCGTTTTTCCTTAAACCAACCAAAGGGGAAACTCCCGTGAGGTCTACACAAGCATGTTTCCCCCCAGTCCAGCCAAAGACGAGCAGATCCGCTGGTCGCAGAGTAGATCTCCCTTCCATAGGGTCCGTGAGGAAATTCACAGGGGCCTCTTTCTTAGCCGAAATCCCAGCTCTTCTTAAGATGTCCCACAAAGCATCACGCACTCAGTCGTGCCGATATTTGAACCCAGGGAGCTCTTTACAGTGAACTGCATGCTCCCCGTATTTATCCATACAAGCTTTACGACATATCGGGTAAGTTTCATCTTCCAGGTACATAGGGATCGTCAACCGGCATTTGAGAATGGCTCTATATTCTACTGCAGACATACATTGTCTCAACCCCTCAATTGGTATAATGGTCAAAAATTCCTGAGCATGGGGACCTTTCAGGCACTCAAACATCACCTTCTGGCGGGATGACAAATTAAAAGCTTCTCTCAGGCTTTGAGCGATTTTGCTAAACAGAGCATTCGCCATAGTTTTTTGTGGCTTCGAGGGGGCGGTGTCCTTATTAGGAAAACCGCCAATATCCAAGTCTGGGAGAGAGACATTTAAGCGTTCAAGCGCCTGCTGATAGTCCGGGTCAAGCCCGGCGACCTCACAGTTTCGAATGATATGATCCTGTAGTTCCCAAGACTGAGCTCTAGACGCCACAAAGGCATAAGCCCCAACATCTCGAGCTGAGAAGAGGCCCAAACCACCTAGACGCATTGGCAAAGATGCCAGACGCCACTGGGGGTCACCAAAGAAGGGGCCGCCACCCACTACTTTGTCTTCTATAGCCTCTTTAAGGCCGTCATCAAACCGAGATACCGCATCCTCCATAAAATGCGGTTGACAAGTCCGCAACCCAAAAAGTAACTTAGCGACCCCCATGCACGACCTTAGCAGAAGGAGTTCACATTGGGGATCTCTCAGGCAGGGTAAGAGTTTCATGAGGTCAACCGCCCCCGAGACTCGCCGCGCTGCCAACTCCTCAATAAAGCTAGGATCCCGACTAACAGCTCCACCAAGGAGCTTAATCCCCTTCTCTGGTCTACCGATCCCTCTCGGGAAAAGCCCATCTTGAATTTTCCGCCCGTCGCATGTCGGCCAAAAAACCTCTGTTTTCTTATATATATAAATTAGTTTATGCTATGTATCTCTCTTTTCTTATACAAATTTTAAGTGTGTTTTAAACATATTTTATCATCGGTGTAATTACGTTTAAAATAAAAAAATCAATGGTGTAACTAACACAATTCTTCATAAAGCTACTTGAAATTAGTTAAAAGCTTGAATTGGGTATAGCTTAAACGAACTCAAACATATTATTTATTTCTACAAGTATAATATATTAACATATATATAATCATGCTAAATATAACGAAATATTATATGGTGTGTTATGTATAAATATATAATCACACACATGTATAAAAACGAATTATAAATTTATATAAATAAAAAAGTTTAAATACTAATACAAAATACAAGTCAAGCATGAGTTGAGTTTGAGTTTGAAAAATCACTCACGAAATAAGTACGAGCTTTAGCCATAAAACTCAAAACGAGTTGTTCGAGTTATCTTAACTTAAACGAGCTAGACTAAAGCTTATGCCAGCTTGATTATGACTCGACTCATATCCACCGCCACTAATCTTTACTATTACACATTGTTTTCATTGAAATTTATGGTACATTCACTAACTATTATATCCAATTAGCATTCTTAACTTCTTCGTAAATTTTTATCATGTTTTATGTATAATATATCAGAACATACGACTGCTAAATTTATATGCTTATCAGTTTAATATACAAAATGCTTTGGATAAGCGACTCACCATGGTTATCGTTTTAATATACAAAATGGTTTGGATAAGTGACTCACCAAGTTACCATTGGATTTACTTTTTAGCTTCACATAACCGAGTCATGTTTATGCTCATTTGTGTTTTGAACACCACCTCACCCTCTTTTATCCACATCGCCATTCTCTCCTAAGAACGACTAAAACCATGTTGTTGAAGTGGTATTGGAGTTTTTTAAGAAGGATGGTGTGTTATATGATTAAAAGAAAAAAAAATAGAGAATAAAAAAAGATAAAAAGAAAAAAAAGTGGCAAAAGAAAAGTGATGTTGTGGAGAAGTACATGTATCTATCTATCTTACTTTAGAGAATGGGAACACAAAGATTGCTAAATGTGGACAAACAAACATGGATGTCACTGTTGTACTACGATTAACCTTAACCCATTCCTGCATTATTAAACAACCAACAACCACTCCCATCACATGTTCGTGTAGTTCACATACCACTTAATAAACTATAATATATTTATATGATCTTAGGTAAGCTACATGTGACTAGTTTCTGAGTGTTTAAAATAAATTTAGTTAAACATGTGTTCTAAGAGCATATATTAAAAAGTATATAATAAAATAACACTTTTCGTTTATATAATAAATTCTTTAGGAACTTTTATATTTCTCCTAAACTAGGTTATACTCGCGTGATTAAACAGTTTGAATAATGAAAATTGTTTTTTACAGTCTGCAAAGCATAATAAAATAAGTAGGTGTACCTGATAATCAGCAGATATGCTAGCAATCTCTTACCCATAGTAATCAATATTCAATACCCAACCCATTTCTAAAATGCTTAACAGCCCTTGTCGCATTAATCAATTCTTTCGAAAACTTTTAAACCATTTTAACATAATTAGCAAATAAATTAATAAAATAATTTCCAGCAAATAAATTATAAAATTCGTTGCATATGTGGATCAACTATAGAGTTTTAAGTATCCAAATAACAAAAACTAAGCATAAATCATTTCAAAGTTTTCAAAAAAAAAAACATTGCATGTTAGAATTATTTACAATAGTATTATTATTTATTATATAGTTAAGTAATTAACTAATTTATATAAATTTCAGTTCAATATCAAAAGTTCTGACATCTATGACATTGTATTTATTTGATTACAATTTGGATATTTATGCCCGTATAGATAGAAGTCATGATGTATATTAGTCATGATATGACAAGATTACAATTGGTTATGTAGGTTTATAAAGCAATGTTTGGAAAAATAACGAAGGAAACACATCTTTACCCTTATCAACCAATTTATTAAAAATAATTATTTTAAAGATTTAAAATATTTCATTAGAAGTAGGATATGATATATAATATTAAAACTGAAGAAACATTTATCAGAATAATAAGGATAGGGATATGGATGTATTTAAATTAGTCAAATTGGAAATAAATAACCCCCCTAACGCTATTTGGCCGATAATAATCCCAAGTTATTTATTGGAAAATTAATAATCCGAACTAGTCAAATTTTTTTGTAAAATAGTCTGCCGTTAAAATAGCTTAACGGAGTTAAGTTTTTTTTCCGAATTACAAACCAATGTTTTAGAGCTTTTGATCAGAACGAGGATACGAGTCGATTGATGTAAAACTTACCTCGAAATACTACCCCAACCAACGAAAACGGTGCTTCAATTCGGGTGTTTAAACTTCAAATTAGCAAAAATCAAGACATTTCGAGCACAATTTTGAGGTAAGTTTTACATTAATCGACTCGTATCCTCGTTCTGATCGAAAGCCCTAAAACATCGATTTGTAATTCGGAATTTTTTTAACTCCGTTATGCTATTTTAACGGCGAACTATTTTACAAAAAAAAATTGACCAGTTCAGATTATTAATTTCCAATAAATGACTTGGGATTATTATCGGCCAAATAGAGTTAGGTGCGATTATTTATTTCCAATAAAAATTATAAAATAATATATAAGTAAATTTTTTAAGGTTGAAAGAGAGAATGTCTGTGACATTAAATGGACTCTTTTATTAATATATAGATTAGATTTATACTCTAAATACATGGTCCAATTATTATATAGAATATTTTTTTTTATTTTTATTATCACCCTTTATACTTTATATAATATACATCTTAAACCCGTTAGTTTTCATTTAATTTGATTTTGATTGGTTGATAAAGATAATCCCCACTTTCTTTCTCCTTTAACCACCATTAGCGTGTTGGCCGGGGGGGGGGGGTGGATGATGGCGTCACGGGCCGCTAAAATGGCTGACATGGCGGGGTGGCGCTAAGCCACATCGTGTAGCCTAAAATGGTTTTAAATCATTGCATGTAAGTTTAAGGGAGGAGTTTAAAGCCCCCTATGTGACATGGCATTGACATGACATGATAAAGCCTCTAAAGACTTTATACCAAACTCTGTAGCCTAAAAGACGTTAACTGTTACATGAATTTGAAGCATTATAATGCTGATATGAACTTAAGGAATACAATGGTCCAAAAATTAGAAGTGGTCATGTAGGTCAAGGACCCGGGGGTATAAATAAATACCTTTCCATATATTTAGGTACCATAACTATTTCTCTCATCCACAATATATCGCCAATATATATTCCTTTTATGATATAATATCATTTCTCATCTCATTTACTCATATACCAATCAATCTCTCAGTCTTGGCCTTAAGTATAAACTTTCGCAACAATACAAAACCGTGGGACCCACTTTCTGACCCCTAGCTTTCATCAATCCCACACCGTCCGATCGTCTGACACACTGGGCCCCACATCAAAGCTAAGCCGATGAACTCTGTCGGTACTAGATTCCAAGCCGATGAGCCAAGACAAACATAGCCGGCTTGTCTGGGACCCACATTAAACTGTACTTATCATAAGCTTCAACCACTTATCAATCTATTTTTCCTTCTAAGGTGATAAGTAGCTCTGCTTATCTCACCCATTTCTATAAAATTCACCATTTCTGCAAGTTATGTTGTTTTTTTTAATTTTCTCCGCACATTAGAGTCGAGAGAGAAAGTGAGGAGAGAGAGAGAGAGACACGGAGACATAGATACATATCTTGTATCTACACTTCCACACCTACATATAGATATAGATATATATAGAGAGAGATATAAACATAAAGAGAGAGAAAGCTCTCTGCTTTCTGCTATCTACTTTGCTTCTTTAATCTTGATATCTGTTGTATCATCAATTGATCTTGGCTAAGGTGAGTTTTCTGTCTGTTTCTTCAAGAAAAGGGTTTTTTTTTAATATTTCTAGGTATAATAGCTTTTTTATAATTTTATTCCATTTGTGAAACCCCTTTTATTTATTTTTTGCATCATAGATTCCCAGTGGGTTAAAGCTGCTTGCTTTTTCTTGATCCGAATATAAATTTTACTCTGTAATAATTAAAAAAATCAAAACTTTTCTTTTGGGTTGTTGTTGTTGTTCATATCTGTCGGTGCATGCTTACACAATCTTGAAAAAATAGGTTCTTTTTGTTGTTTGGTTAATTTTCAAGTTTAAAGATTAGGGTTTCTGAGGATCTAGGTTCAAGAATTTTTTTTTAATTTTTTTTTATTTGGGTGAATTTAATTTTTAAGATTTTTTGTTTTAGGGTTTTGTAGATCTGCTTATTGAGAATATTAATTGTTGTGTTGATTTAGGGGCCAGTGAATTGCAATGTCTTCTTTAAGTAGGGAACTAGTGTTCTTGATCCTGCAGTTTCTTGATGAAGAGAAATTCAAAGAAACTGTTCACAAGTAAGTGTTTTTTTTATATTTTATTTTATTTAATTAACATTTTCTTTGATTATTTTATATAAATATTATGGGTTTATGTTAGGCTTGAACAAGAATCAGGATTTTTCTTTAACATGAAGTATTTTGAGGAGGAAGTGCACAATGGAAACTGGGATGAGGTTGAGAAATACCTTTCGGGTTTCACTAAAGTCGACGATAATCGCTATTCGATGAAGATATTTTTCGAGATTCGAAAGCAAAAGTATCTTGAAGCATTGGATAAGTAAGCCCTTTTCGCGAATTACTAACGGCGTAATTAATTTGAATTAATTAAGAAAGGGGTAGCGGCGCAGCATGTTGCTCGCTTACCTGCGATTTTGATGTAACTCGGCTAGTTTTTATATTAATGAACAATTTAGTTAGTAAAATTTTTTTTGAATTATTGACTAATTGTGTTGTCTTTGATAGGCATGACAGGTCCAAAGCTGTAGAAATTCTTGTAAAAGATCTTAAAGGGTTTGCTTCATTTAATGAAGATCTTTTTAAGGAGATAACTCAGTTGTTAACTTTGGAGAATTTTAGGTACACTACAAATGTTAGCATTTTGAGATTTGTAATATAATTTTATATAATTTAATTTACATTTTAGGGAAAATGAACAATTATCCAAATATGGAGATACTAAATCGGCTCGAGCTATAATGTTGGTCGAACTTAAGAAGTTAATCGAAGCGAATCCTTTGTTTCGTGACAAATTGCAGTTTCCGAACCTGAAGAATTCAAGATTAAGGACTCTCATAAACCAAAGGTAAACCTTAAACTCTGTTTGGTAGTTAATGGTAGTTAATGTTAGTTATTTGTGTAATTGTATTGCAGCTTGAACTGGCAACACCAGCTTTGTAAAAATCCGAGGCCAAATCCCGATATCAAGACGTTATTTGTTGACCATTCGTGTGGTCAACTGAATGGCGCGCGTGCTCCTTCACCTGCGAATAATCCGCTTCTTGGAGCGTTACCGAAAGCTGGTGGCTTTCCTCCTTTGGGTGCACATGGGGTCTGTAATCTTTATTTGCTCAACTTTTTTCAAATTCTGTTGTTGTAATTTGCTTTTGATTCTATATGTTCAGCCGTTTCAACCCGCACCGGCTCCAGTACCAACTCCGCTTGCGGGTTGGATGTCTAATCCGCCAGCTGTATCTCATCCAACGGTTTCCGGTAGTGCAATCGGTCTCGGTAGTCCTTCTATTTCAGGTAATCTAGATGATTCCTTACACCATTTTCTCATCGACCCGTTAACACTTTTTGTTGACCCGTTTTGACCGTTTGATCCATTTGCAGCTGCTTTGAAGCATCCAAGAACTCCGACAAATCCTTCTTTGGATTACCCGTCTGCAGATTCTGATCATATGAGCAAAAGAACGAGAATCATGGGGATAACCGAAGAGGTTAATTCATTTCATTTTATCGCTGCAAGTTGTAACACCATTCTTCTTATTAGATTTTAATTTCGATGAATTTCTTGCCGAAAAACAGGCAAATCTGCCAGTCAACGTGTTACCCGTGTCATTCCCGGGGCATTCCGGTCATAACCAAGCTTTTAACGCACCTGATGACTTGCCGAAAACCGTTGCTCGAACGTTAAGCCAGGGGTCATCTCCTATGAGCATGGACTTTCATCCCGTTCAACAAACGTTACTTTTAGGTAATAAAAAATATGATTTTTTTGGATTTTTATCATGTCTTGAAGTTTTGATACTGACTTTCGGCGTAAATGTAACGTTGCACAGTTGGAACGAATGTGGGCGACATAGGATTGTGGGAAGTTGGTTCACGTGAAAAACTCGTTCTTAAAAATTTCAAAGTTTGGAATCTTAGTGCGTGTTCAGTGTCTCTTCAGGTATGTCAAGATCTTTAACTCGTCATTATACGAGGATGTTTGACATTGCGTTTTGAAAGTGATTATATGACATAATATTAATCAAAGATTTACTCGTAAAATGATCCATAGATAACCATGTAGTTATAAATCAATTTTACACTAGATACTAATTATCTGTGACTTATCAGACTTGTAACTGTTTTACATGAATGCAGGCGGCTTTAGTAAAAGATCCCGGTGTCTCAGTGAACCGTGTAATCTGGAGTCCAGATGGTTCATTGTTCGGTAGGTCCTGCTAACTTAACGCATGATAAAACGATAAGTAATCGATCTTTTAATATCTTATTATACGAACAGGAGTTGCGTATTCAAGGCACATTGTTCAAATATATTCATACCATGGAAGTGATGACGTGCGACAAAATGTAGAGGTACACTTCGTTTCTTTCTACCTACTGCTAAAATTTGTTGAAAATATTACGACGAGTATCATCATCATTATCATCATACTCAGTAAATCCCACCTATAGCAAAGCTAAGGTAGGGTCTGAGGAGGGTAAGATGTAGACAACCTTACCTCTATCCCATAGGAATAGAGAGGCTGCTTCCAGTGAGACCCCCGGCTCGGTAGTATTTTTGCATCAAGCCTTGGACATAAGGCACATAACACTCAGCAATTGGGACAAAAGCCGATTAGTGCATGTACCCCCTTGTCTTTCGGCTGTCAACGCCACCACATGATGCATGATCAACCGTCCCTCTCTTTTTAACGTTATTTTCACGAAATTAGTAAAATAACGTTAAAATTAGTGCACTTTCACTTTTGCCCCCCGAAGGCCCACACATATATACATAATATGTGCATACCGTAAGCGGGGCGTTTTTACGACGAGTATATGATGTGTTATTTTGTTATATTTTTTTTAAGATTGATGCTCATGTTGGTGGAGTAAATGATCTTGCATTCTCTCATCCAAACAAGCAGCTTTGTGTGATAACTTGTGGTGACGACAAAACCATCAAGGTTAGGTTTCGTATAACATATTTTGGTCGATATACAAACAATAACCGCTAATTACGATACTCAAGATTTTCTCGATTCTAATGACATAGGTTTGGGATGCAACAAACGGTGTAAAAAAGTACACTTTTGAAGGCCATGAAGCACCTGTTTATTCTGTATGCCCTCACTATAAAGAGAATATTCAGGTAACTTGATTTTTTCCAGTATTTCAGTCGTAAATTCGTGAGTTTACTTCGAAGGGGTCCTAAAACCGAACTTTTTTTTTTCAGTTTATATTTTCAACGGCTCTTGACGGGAAGATAAAAGCATGGTTATACGATAACATGGGATCAAGAGTTGATTATGAGGCTCCTGGTAGGTGGTGCACGACAATGGCGTACAGCGCTGATGGTACAAGGTTGACCATTTGACCAATGCATTTCTGCTATTCATAACGCTTTGACTTTTTTAAGACTTTAGAATTTTGACTTTTGACTTTTTTCGTTGTCATTTTCGCTATAATATCAGGCTTTTTTCATGCGGGACCAGCAAAGATGGCGAATCGCACATTGTAGAGTGGAACGAAAGTGAAGGCGCTGTAAAACGAACGTATATCGGTTTTCGCAAACGATCTTTAGGCGTTGTTCAATTCGACACAACAAAAAACCGGTTTTTAGCAGCTGGTGATGATTTTTCCATCAAGTATTGGGATATGGATAATGTTCAGCTTTTAACAAGCGTTGATGCTGATGGAGGTCTTCCGGTAATACCTTTATTTCATAATAAAAACACAAAAAAAATGTTTGATTAAAGTATTAACTCTGTAATGAGTCTAATGACCATCCTAATGTCTTTTTTAATCACAATTCAAAATTAGGCAAGTCCACGAATCCGATTCAATAAAGACGGTGCGCTTTTGGCTGTTTCGACTAGCGACAATGGTATCAAAATTTTGGCGAACCCCGATGGGCTTCGGTTACTTCGAACGTTTGAATATAACTCATTCGATGGTTCTGTATCAAGAACTCCTGAAGCTCCAAAGGTAGTTTCTTTTAAAACTAATCAGTGACGGGTTGAAAAGTGTAACCCGAACCCGACCCATATCATTATTTGTGTCAAATATTTCAACCCTAACCCGCACACACATAAATTCGGGTCAACCGAACACGACCCGTTTAACCCGCATTTTCAAATGAGTCACATATGTTGACGATTTATGAGCGAGTTGTTGGGTTTTAAGCGGGTGATTGACAACACGTTTAATGGTGAGTATGAGTGTGACTAGTAAATAATATATTTTGTGCCAAAACTAACATTATTATGACTAACCATGTAAAATGGAAAAATAAAAAACAAAAATATAAAAGTTTTTTTTTTTTTTTCTAAATAGTTAAATGGGTCAACCTGAACCGACTTGTTTTTAATACGGGTCAACCCGAACCCGATCCGTTTTTAATGGGTCGTGTTAGTTGACCAAAACCTGTTTTTTTCGTGTCAGGTTCGTGTCGGGTTTCGGGTCGTGCCAAGAATTGCCGCCCCTACATGATCATAATGTTCTTGTTCTACATTATATGATTATGTTCCCTTAAGATGTTATTTTAATTTGCAGCCTACCATAAACGCGTTATCTGCTGCTGCTGCTAGTAATGCTGCAATAGCAGAAAGGGCTGCTGCACCCGTTGGATCCATCTCTGCAGCGGTTAGTGCTCGTGTTTGACTTTGACTTTGACTAAATAGTCATACATCATAGTGTCGATTTAGCAATTGTTGTGAATGTAGAACGGGGATGCGAGAATCTTGCCGGATGTGAAACCTCGGATCGGGGAAGAATCTAACGACAAAGCAAAGATTTGGAAACTAACCGAGATTAACGAAGCTTCTCAATGTCGGTCGTTGAAGCTCCCTGAGAACATGAGAGTAACAAAGGTGTAAATAAGAAAATATATTGTGATTTTTTTGTTAGTGTAGAAACTAATGGGGGATTTGTTGTCTTGTTGATCATACAGATATCAAGATTGATATATACAAATTCGGGTAATGCTATTTTAGCATTAGCGTCAAATGCGATACATTTGCTATGGAAATGGCAGCGTAACGAGCGTAATTCAAACGGCAAGGTGAAAATTATTACTGACTAAAAACTTCAAACCGAAACTTTACGGTGAAATAATTTCATAACGTAAAAATCTTTGATGCAGGCGACAGCTGGCGTTTTACCGCAATTGTGGCAACCGTCAAGTGGGATTTTGATGACGAATGACGTGGCGGAGACGAACCCTGAAGAATCGGTTGCTTGCTTTGCATTGTCGAAAAATGATTCGTATGTTATGTCGGCATCAGGAGGAAAGATTTCTTTGTTCAATATGATGACATTCAAGGTAATCTTTCCTTCTTTGACTTTTGAGGTCAAGCAGACCAACTGTTGTCTTGAATTTTGACTTTTGAGGTCAAACAGACCAATTGTTGTCTTGAATTTTGACTTTTGAGGTCAAACTGATTTGACTAATCGAGTAATGTTATCGACAACCGCAGACGATGACAACGTTCATGCCACCGCCACCTGCTGCAACGTTTCTTGCGTTCCACCCTCAAGACAACAATATTATAGCGATTGGCATGGATGATTCGACAATCCAGATTTATAACGTTCGTGTTGATGAGGTAGATAAAGCCCTTGTTCTGTGTTACTTAAACTTTAGCTCAAATAATCGATTTATATAGAAAATACCGTTTTTGTTGTGAAGGTTAAAAGTAAGCTTAAAGGTCACTCGAAAAGAATCACGGGTCTCGCCTTTTCTCATGTGCTAAATGTTCTAGTCTCATCTGGTGCTGATGCTCAGGTTAGTAAAGATCATGAAAGATCCGTTCTTTTCGAATATGAGCCGTAAATTAATGGTTTATATGTTTATTACTTAGATCTGCGTATGGAGTTCTGACGGGTGGGAAAAACAGAAGGCGCGATACGTTCAACTTCCGCCAGGGAGAACACCATCACCACAATCCGACACTCGCGTGCAGTTTCATCATGATCAGATCCATTTTCTCGTTGTTCACGAGACCCAACTCGCTATTTACAAAACAACGAAACTAGAATGCGTAAAGCAGGTAATATTTCACATCTTGTTCTAATGTTCTTTTGTAACAATGCGGTAAACTGACAATTCGTTTTCTAAGTGGGTTCAACGGGAAAACTCAGCGCCGATATCACACGCAACGTTTTCATGCGATAGTCAGCTGATATACGCAAGTTTCTTCGATGCAACCATTTGCGTGTTTACCGCTTCCCACCTTCGCCTTCGGTGTAAGATTAATCCATACGCATATCTTACAAGGTAAAATAATTAAATAACCAAAACATAAATTTTTCGGTCATTTCAAACAATAAATATTGTATTTTGATCCTTGACAAGAACTCGTGTTTCCTAACAGTAATCTGCACGTGCACCCGATGGTGATTGCTGCTCATCCACAAGAACCGAATCAGTTTGCATTAGGGCTATCTGATGGAACCGTTCATGTTTTGGAGCCACTTGAATCTGATGGTAGATGGGGGGTGCCACCACCGGCTGAAAACGGGTCCACAAGCACAGTACCGGCGGCGACACCACCGGCTGCTGGTTCAGGGTCGGAACAACCCGCCCAGAGGTGACCAGATTGTAATCTAGTTGACTAAACACTTGTTTTCTGTGCAGTTCCAACTTTGTAGTTATGTTGCTGGTCCAAGTGCTGTTTGTTATTATTGTGATTTTTTTTTAACTTTTCAAAAAAAATGACTTGATCTAACTTGTTGTTAAGGGTAAATGGCAATAGTTTGATATCATGCTTTCATCATTGCAATTCAAGATCCACTTATGATCAGTTCATATGTCATATGTGCACGCGCCATAGTCGTTTCGCCTATGTATCCAGCAACTATATGGTTCTAGTTTTATATAAAGACCAGATTATATGAAAGTCAGTGGCGGTAGTGTAATTTTCGGAAAAAATTTGACGTTTTTTCGATTTCGTTGTCCCTATAGAAAAGACATTTTTGAAACGTTGCCCCTTAACGTTTTTTTTTCTAGATCTGCCACCACCGATAAAAATCAAAAGCAAAGTACACGAGTTTGACTTTGATCCTATGCACAACACTACAGCAAGCATGATAAGTGCCTCTACTAGGGTCCACGCTGCTTTGGTGGGTGGACGGGTGCATCTCTTGACCCCTTTAACTATTCAAAACGTGTTGACTCATTAACCTGTTTGACTATTTTAAAAAAATCTTATATATATTATTGTTTTTTACTTTCTATTTTACATGGTTAGTTATAATAATGTTAGTTTTGAGTTTTGACACATTATATTATTTATTTGTCACATTCGTACTTATATCATTAAAGATGTTATCGATAACTCGCTTAAAACCCGGCAACTCGCTTATAAATCGTCAACTAGTATGACTCATTAAAAATATGGGTTAAACGGGTCGGGTTAGGGTTGAAATCTTTGACCCGAATAATAATATGGGTCAGGTTCGGGTTGAATTTTTCAACCCACCAACCCGCAACCCGTTAACCAGCCAACCATCAGCCCGACACAATTGACACCCATTAAAAAGTAATTAATCTTTGGAAAAAATAAAAAATTTTAATATTTTACCAAGTATAAATCATTATAAAAAATAAATTTACACAAAAATATCTTTAGAAAGCAACAAAATATCAAAAAGTAAAAAGGGTTCACCACACGAGCAAACATACAGGATAAGCCCCTATCAATGTCATTTCATAAACCCTAGAAACCCTCACCACCATCTTCCACAATCACAGCAGCGGCTATGGCGTCAACATCCATAAATCTAACAAGCACCTTCATCGGACTCGTCAAGCTTCAGAAACCCTCACTTTCCGCCACCAATTATCCTCTCTGGAGAAACTTCAGTTTCGGTCAACCAACTCTTACAACCACCGTCCGTACACCACTCGCCGCCGGTATTTTCACCAGACCGAAGCGGTTCTCCGTCGCCGCCACGGCGGCGCCGACGCAGCAGGATGAGGATTCCGATGTTTTGACGAAGATTCCTCCGGATAATCGGATTCCGGCGACGATTATCACCGGTTTTTTAGGTTCCGGAAAGGTTATTGTTTCTCATATTATATTATTATTTCATTTATCTTTGTGATTTTATCTATTTATTAATTTATTTTTTTGCATTTTAGAGATTGGATGTAAATAGGTTATTTAAAGTTTAACTTGGTTTAGTTTTTAGTTTTGACAAGAATAACAAAGAGTTAGTTAGGGTTGAGATCGATACTTGTACTGTACTGCACAGCGGTGATACCGAAATTTTGCTAAAACCGAATAGCGTACCGTATATGTTCGGTGGATACTGGTATGGTACTGTACCGTTAAAAGTGTTGAACCGGTATTGTACTGCATGTACACATAGTTGTTAATGGCAAATAGCGATAAGGTATGGGTGACATTTTAATAGCGATGCACTAGCAAAAAAGGTTTTATTTTTTTATATGTATATATATTATATCAAAATACCCTGGTATATACACTATTTTACATGTATATTTAATAAAAACCTTATCTATATTCAATAGCTATTTATATTTTAAAAAAACTGAAATCCCTCCCGCTATTTATGCCTACATACCCTGTGGCGACCTTAGACCTATACGCAACTATGCATGTACACATGGTAACGATATCGAAATTGAGCTAGATGCAAACCGAATACCGTACCATATATGTTTCGCTGATACCGTTTTGGTATGGTATCGATAATAGGTACTAATTTCTCATTCCTAGAATTAGAATACTTTGAAGGGTTTATTTTTTTACTGAAATTCACAACTTTAATATGTGTGATTGTGTACCTTTTAGAAATCGTATACACAACATGTGTGTGTCATCGTATTTTCATGTGTTACGCCGGAAATGTTGAGCCGGCTTTGATAGAATCCGTTTTAGGCCGGAAATGTTGAGCCGGCCTTGATAGTAGTTTATGAATTTGTAACACAAGCTTATAGTATGTGAAGTCTGGTTAAGGAAACTGACTTTTTTGAACAGACTACATTGTTGAATCATATACTTACAGCTGATCATGGCAAACGGATTGCAGTTATTGAGAATGAGGTAATATTATACTCTACTTTGGTTAATTAGTTATGTATAATTAAGTTAGTTGTTTAGTTTTTCTTATTTGGACGATTGTTTGAAAGTGTACATCTCATGAATGAGGTAATATTATGCTCTACTTTGGTTAATTAGTATTGCATTTGTAGTATGGGGAAGTGGACATTGATGGGTCATTAGTCGCTGCGAAAGCAGCCGGAGTGGAGGATATCGTCATGCTTAACAACGGCTGTCTCTGCTGTACAGTTAGAGGTGATCTCGTTAGAATGATAGGCGAGTTAGTAAGTAAAAAGAAAGGAAAATTTGACCATATCGTCATCGAGACTACAGGTAAGAAATAATGATCAATCTTGATTCAACTTTTTTCTAATCGCGTCTTGTCTTTTCCGTTAATTATCTTATTTTATTCAAAATTTGCAGGACTGGCAAACCCAGCACCAATTATACAGACGTTTTACGCGGAGGATCAGATTTTCAATGATGTTAAGCTGGATGGTGTTGTCACGTTAGTAGATGCGAAACACGTTAATATTCATTTGGATGATGTTAAGCCAAAAGGAGTTGTTAACGAGGCTGTCGAGCAAATTGCGTATGCTGATCGTATAATAGTAAACAAGGTATTTGTTACTGTCACCTTTTGGTTTCAGTTATTAAATTGTTTGTGGTTTGGGTCAAAATAAACTGAAGTTCTTTCATGTTGTTGCTAGACTGATCTTGTTGGAGATAGAGAGGTCACTGCTGTGGTTCAGCGGATAAAGGTACATGATTGTTTATCTCGTTAGTTGAATCTAAACCTTTATTAGGGGTGAGCAAGAAACCGAATTAACTGACTCATAACCGAATTAACCAACAAAACGAACCAAATTAAAAACCGGCGGGTTAGTTAATTGTTTTTTTGAAAGCTGAAAGTAGCTGGTCGGTTATGGTTACCAATGTTTCCATACCCACCATAACCAATCCGAACCAACATGTAGTAAAATCTTTGATGGATTTTGGACTTTTCACCATTTTTCAATAGTTGATGTTTTTGGTTAAACGTTTGTTTGAAATTGGTTACCAATGTTTCCATACCCACCATAACCAATCCGAACCAACATGTAGTAAAATCTTTGATGGATTTTGGACTTTTCACCATTTTTCAATAGTTGATGTTTTTGGTTAAACGTTTGTTTGAAATTATTTTTCATATCATATTGTTTTGTTTGAATATTCGTTAATAATTGGTATTAATATTATAGATCATATGTATTTTTTAATATGTAATACATTAATATATGCAAAGGTGTACTACCCATTGTTCCACCGTAAAAAAAACTGAGTTATTTATAGATAGACATAAATTCTTGGTTAACCGCCCCGCTATAATCTTCAAAACCGATTAACGAAACCGTCATAAGCGATTAGTTATGGTTATGATTATTCATCAACCGACATCGTGGTTAACTGGTTATGGTTTTTGGTCATAAGTCATAACCAACCGAAACCAACACATGCACACCTCTACCTTTTGTATTGGTTTATATTTCATGCTAATCTTTTACCTTAATGACAATTAAATACAGGGCATAAACCGCATGGCTGAATTAAAACGTACTGAATTTGGAAAAGTGGATTTGGATTACGTTCTTGGGATCGGAGGCTTTGATTTAGAAAGGTTATTTCTCTTTATTTCTGGTTTTTCATTTTCAATAGAAAAAGTACACGGATGGTCCCTATGGTTTACCAAAATTTTGGATTTTGTCCTTAACCTTCCAAAAGTACACAGATGGTCCCTCTCTTTTTAATAACTATGATGCATTTCATTGACGTGATTGGTGGATTTGACAAATTTATACTTTTGCTAGAATCGATTCTGCTATCGAGGTTGAAGCTTCAAAGGAAGACGAACACCATCATCACCATGAGCATGATCATGACCATGAAAATTGTCATGATCATGATCACCACCATCATGAGCATGACCACGACCACAAACACGGTAACTCAAAACTTATTTAATTAGTTATGTATAACTAGATTGTTGCCATAGGCCACGCTTGCGGTGGCGACACCTTAGTTGTTTATAGCTGGCGGCACGGTGTGCGATGCGTTAGCTAGATGAAAGCGCGTGTTCCGACGTATCTGATCTAACTCAATGTAACATATATAAGCACTGCGGTCACAGTAATGTCATTAGACATAGATAAAAATAAATAGATTATGTCTTATCGTTGGTGTAAAGTTGTAAAAGTAATTTAGATTTTAGACACGTTGTAAAGTCGTAAAAGTAATTTAGACATTAACGTGTAGACATGTCAAAGTTGTCGATTACCAAAAGTTAGAAGTGAATGTGCAACTTATTTAAAAATGAGGCCTAGTAGTGTTTCAGGTCAAAAGTTTAAGGCCATAGTTGTCAATAGCGATCGCTACGGTCGCTATAGCGAATAGCGTGGTGTATAGGTCCATGCTCGCTATATGATCTGTAGCGATAGATGTCGGCCTTTAACTTTTTTTTTAATATAAATAGCAATTAATTATAGTTATAAAATAGCTGGATTTTAGGTTTTTGTTAAATATACATGTAAAATAGCATGTATACCAGGGTATTTTGATATAATATACATATAAAATTTTCTTAAATTTTTTTTCTAGTGCATCGCTATTTATGGCTATTTGTTATGTGGCATATAGGTAACTTATCGCTATTCGTCGGCCGTCGTTGTTCGCCATTAACAACTATGGTTTAAGGTTGTGAAGTGAAAAAAACAAAAGTTTTAAAATGATTTAGAAGTCTAGGGTTGAAATTGTAATTTGCCAAAAGTGAAGGGTTTAGAATGGTCGGTAGGAAACCTCACTGACCTTTTTTTTAAACTATATAAATTGTTGTCGGTTTTATAACGAGTAATGTTTTTTTTATTGTTCAGAACATCATGATCATGATCATACCCATGATCCTGGGGTTTCTTCAGTCAGCATAGTTTGTGAAGGGAGTTTAGATCTCGAAAAGGTTCGTTGTGTGGTTTTATCATTTAATTTACTTTACACTCTTATTGTGTTACTGTGTTCCATTTACTTTTTTACCACTTGTATTTACTGTTGAGTGATGTTTTACGCAGGCTAACTTTTGGCTCGGCACATTGTTAATGGATAGAAGTGAGGATATATACCGCATGAAGGGACTTATGTCTATTGAAGGGATGGATGAGAGATTTGTCTTCCAAGTGAGTTTCAAAATAGTTACTTCCCGATTAAAATGTCATTTTCGCCCATTTGGTTTGGCCACTTTTGCGACTTTCGTCCAAAGGTTTGAAATCTTGCCATACTCATCCAACTCGTTAACTCCATCCATTTTTCTCCGTTAAATGAGGGGCATTTCCGTCTTTCCAGACATTTTTAATTAAAATAAAAAACACTATAGGCAACAAAGATCCACCTCTTTTGACTCTCTCCCCACCCAAACCCTTTAATCATCACAAATAATGACTCAAAAGATGAAAATACCCACGACTTAACGTTAAAAAATGGATGAGTTGGATGAAAATGGCAAGATTCCAAACCTTTTGGATCCTGATGCAGAAAAACAAACCTTTGGACGAAAATGGCATTTTACTCTTATTTCATTGTTAGCTTACACATGGCGATTGTGAATATGATTTAATAAACGCTCTTTTGTAAACAGGGAGTACATGACATATTTCAAGGGTCACCAGAGCAGTTGTGGAAACCGGATGAACCAAGGGTTAACAAGATTGTGTTCATAGGAAAGAATTTAGATGCCGAAGAATTAGAAAAGGGTTTTAAGACATGTTTACTGTAAGCTAATGACCAGATCATATTTAATGGTTTGAGAGATCATTGAACTTGATACGGATGGTTTTAACGTCATGGTGGTTTTTGTTGTATGATAACAAAGGAATTCTATATCAAATGAGCCAGATTAAACTTCATCTAAGTTGAATGTTAATTTAGCTTTTTATGTGTTTAAAATCCGGTTAGTGGTGTATGTGTTTGAAATCTGGTTAGTGATGCTAATCTTATTCTTAATGGAGGGATCTATCCCTTAGGGGTGTAATTGGGCCAAATGCACGAGTCAAGTTACCAAATTCGAGCTTGATTCGACCTTAGTAGCTTTAAACTTTACTCGAGAGACCCTTCATTTTCAAGCTTGAGCTTGATGAATCGATCAACGCTTTTAGGCTCAAATCTTCCACTTGGTTAACATGATTAAACGATACTTAACTTGAGTTAATTAGGGAGGTAGGGGTGGTCATCATCCATAACTCATCATTCACTCACAACTTCCAATCAAGTTCAGCCATGTCATTAACAATTATTCCATCACTCACAACATTTTTTTAGTGGAAATGTCCATTACTCACAACACCCAACAATAAACCCTCACATCCCCTCTCATGCTTCCATTCTTCACGCGTTATATATATCACGCGTTATCAAATTTGTTCTGTTATATAATCAAGTGGCGGTGGTATTTGGACAACTTCCACGTGTTATATAATTCCATCACGGGGTAAATCCCCTCCACCCTGGGTCCCCTTATGTAAGACGCGGGTTTAGGCCTGCAAGCTTTACACTGTACTATTCTAATACTCGAGCTCAACCCGAAAACATCTTTGAGCTTTCTCGACTTCTAATAGAAGTTATCGGCAAAGAGTGAGCATGAGTCGATTTGGTTCGGTTATAGAGGAAGTTAATTTAGTTAACCTTCTTGTTTAGGTCAATTCAAGCCATTATAGTCGACAAAGTCCTCATTTTCTAGGTTTTTTTAGATTAATAATCACGTATTTTTCACTAAAATGCCAGGACAACAAATTACAAATAAACGGCAGGTAAACGGGCAACGAGCTGTCGAGCTACGCCGTAACCCATTTTGAATTGCAAAACCGATCCTACTAAAGTCGAAACGACTTTTAAGGGTCGAGAAATTACTTATAAAGGAGTTTTATTTATAAAGGAGACAAGTCATAATTATATAAAAAAGGTGACATAAATTTTCTGCTTATAATATATTAAAAGGATCAAACATATGGCCGAAGACTAGGAAGAACCACGAGGCTGGTTGCGGTTAGAGGGCTGCTGATTTCCACGACCTGTTCGATGTTGCTGTTGACCCAAAGACTGCTGAGGCCTTTGATATTGACGTCTTGGCTGCTGTCGGTTGTTGTTGCGATAATGAGGGGGGTCCCGGCGGGCCGTAGGTGGCTCGCGAGACACTTGGGCAACAACAGCCGGGTTGGAGGCAATAGAGTCCCGTGCTTGTTGGCGACGCAGATCTGAGTCGAGCATGTCGCAGGTATCTTCCCATGAGGGAAGGGTGTTATTGATGATAGAGGCTTGAACATCGAATTCCAGTGGTAACCCGCGAACCAGCTGCAGGACAAGGCGTTCTTCTGTGACTGGTTGTTCAACAGCTTTCAGTTGGTCAGCCAGATACTTGAGACGCTGACAGTAGTCTTGGAGGATGGGCATGGAGCGCAAGGTAAGATTGACAAACTCTGTTTCAAGGGCTGCTGCACGGGCGCCCTTGTTGTTCAGAAAAATTTTCCGAATCCGGGTCCATGCGCCATAAGCTGTTATTTCCTCATCAAGAATACGTGCCAGCAGGTCATCTGAAAGTGTCCCATAGATCCACTGAAGCACAAGAGAGTCAATTTTGGCCCAGTTGGCGTAGTCCGGATCTGTTTTGGCAGGCGGTTCAGTGCCATCAATGTGGTGTAACACCTCGTAACCGCGTGCATGCAGGGTGAACAGCTTGACCCATGATGCATAGGTGACTTTGGAACCATCCAAAACACGAACTTTGTGCTGGATGTTAGTCACCGAATAAGCAGGGTGAAGGCTGTCAGTGTTCTTGGAGGATTCTGGTTTGTCTGCCATCGAGATGAACAAAAGAAGGAAAAAGAAAAATCGGCTGCAGGGTCCGTGGACAGGGGCTGCTGCGATTTGGTTTTAGGTCAGAGCAGTAGGCTCTGATACCATATAATTCAATCTAAATTCCTTGAACTTATAATTCAATCTGAATTCCTTGATCTCTATTAATGAAGAAGGGAACAATATATAATACAAGAGACCCTAACTAATTCCCTGGAAATCAGGGATACACAATCAATCATTACCAAAAATACATAAGGAAAGTATACACAATAAATACATAAAATACAAAACGGATATTCATCCGTTAATAATAATTATATAAAAAAAGTGACATAAATTTTCTGCTTATAATATATTAAAAGGATCAAACATATGTAAATACAAGGAGATACCACAAAACATTAGAGTTAGATATCACCAATTTACATATAAATTCACCATTTCATTAATTACACATTTCCATTCTTACATATGCACATAGTTTCTCCTTATTCATAACTAAAGCTGCATTTGTGGCAACAAAAACAGTTGTAAACGAGTGCGGAAAACATATGTCGATATTGTCAGTTTCGTGGTTGAAATTTCGGTCTAGTCAACAGGGACTTCAACTTCCATCTTCAATCCAGGATGGTCAAGAATCTGAAACAAGTTCAAAAGAATTATCATTCTGGATCAAATCAATCATTCCAAAAAAAAAAAAAAAAAAACCTTAACAAAGTCATCCAACAACAGAGAAGAATCTTTACTGTAGCCAGCTTCCTCCATGACTTTGATCAAAACTTCCTGCAAATGTTAAGCTTATTAGAACATGATCCATAGTTTTTTAAGTATATAAACCGAGAATCTTATTAGCCAAATGGTCGTTAAGATCATGCCTCGATTTGCTTATCAGACATGAATGAACCGCTCAAATCACGCAACACCTTCATTATGTCTTTGAAAGTCACCTTACCGTTATAATCCGAGTCGTATACTTTGAAGATAACTGAGATTATGTGTTTACAAATGTTAGTTAATATCGAAGGTAAAACATACTCATGAAGAATTTTAAGCTAAACGAGTCATGGCACACGCAACAGGAAAATAACAAACTTTAAAGCCTATTATATGTACACATAAACACCATAAAAAACGGAAAGTCACCAAAATTGTCATTTTGAACAACTAGTTTGACAAAATAGCCTTGACTGTAAAAAAAATTCAAACAACCCGACAAGTGTCCCTATGCGCCGCAGATATCAATGTTGGCGCAACAGATTTCCATCTGGCACAACAAAGCTATTCTTTTGCGCTACATGGAAATCTGCTGCACCAAGTCAAACTCTGCTATGCTAGCATAGCAGGGTGTGACTGACATGTGGAAGGTTCTGGTTAGCTGAAACAATTTCTTGATTAGAAAAAGAAAAGTGAAATGATATTTTTGTAAAAAAAAAAAAACAAGATGCTTTAACTAAGCTTGATCAACATAAGGTGTGACACTTACATTCAATCTTCTGGGGCATGCTTGCTTTAGGATTAAAAGCTGACAAGAATATCACAAAGTCCTTAAAGTTCAAACCATCCACCATCTTAAGCAACCTCTACAATAATTTAAAAATATATATATATAAAGCAAAAACAAGTATATTATTATTATTATTATTACCAGGAAACACCCTCTAGGCAAAAAAAAAAAAAAAAAAAAACCATGCCTGAGACAGAGGATTCATTGCAAATTCGGGTACCGAAAGAAACTCATCAGCAGAAATGAATCCCTTCGCATTGCGGTCGAGTTGACAAAATCTTTTATACAAAGAAACTATCTCTTGCTGGGAAACTTTTAACATATGCAAACAAACATAAACATATAATGAGATAAATCAACAAGTGAGTGTGTAAATGTATAAACTATAAAGAACAAGAGCCGGGGGTCTCACTGGAAGCATTACGCTCCTCCTCCTCAGACCCTACCTTAGCTTTACTATTGGTGGGATTTACTGAGTATGATGAAGATGATGATTAAGAACATGAAGAGTCTACTTACAAAGATTATTGCAGTGTTCTTGAACATCTTCAATATCATATTGAGTTAGTGTAGATGATGCACTACCCATGTGCAAGATTCAATCTTTTTTAGTATTAACAAACACCCTTTAATCTGTTGGTATGTTAGAGATTGAAGATATGAATTTTGATGAAATCTTGGAGAGTGAATAAAGATAGGATTGGTAGAAGAAAGATGGGGTATTAATCAATGAAAATATAGTTGTTTTTGTCGAAATGACAAAGGTGTTGCTTTCTGATGACGGGGAAACTCATGTATGTATATCAGTATATTATATATATACACACACACTGGAGGGTCACTTAAGAAAAAAAATAAATTGAGAAGAAAAAAGAAGGCATAATTATAAAATATTAAATGGTCTTCTCTCTGTAATTTATCTTACACTTTAAATTAATTTATTTTCTTCTTTTTGAAATTTTTTTTCAAATAAGTTACAAATTTAATGTAGCTAACTATTAAAAAAGAAGACTACCAATTAATGATCTATCTAAGTTTATCAATATACATTTGTACTAATATTAAATACAAAAATTAAATGAAACATTTTTACTGGTTGAAATTTCTTTTTTTTTATTCTTATAAAAAATTTCTTTTCATTTGAACTGTGAGAACTTTTTGATCTGGGGCGAGTTGGGCCAAAAAAAATTTTCATAAACGTAGATGAATATATTATAAACACATCTGTAAAAAAAATTTCAAAAAAAAAATTGTCGTGTATGTAGTTTTGACCATCACAAGTTTTTTTTACGCCTACCTTAAAATTTACGGTAGGCGTAAAAAAAACTTGTGATGGTCAAAACTACATACACGACAATTTTTTTTACAGATGTGTTTATAATATGTTCATCTATGTTTATGAAAATAAATTGGCCCAACTCGCTCCGTATGGTATATATATATATATATATATATATATATATATATATAGAGAGAGAGAGAGAGAGAGGATCAAACTTAGAGAACTCGGCCTTCCCGTGCGGGTTTCACACCCTAAATTAAAATGTTACAAAGACGGCCGTAAAAAAAATAAAAAATAATAAATCGAAATGGTGTTTTCAGCTCCTTACAGCTATCATAAAAAGTTGATAACATCAGTATGACATCAATCTTTTACAGCATTTACGGTTTTTTTTAAAAGTTTATTTTTTTAGGATTTTTGGTAAAAAAAATTGAAAAAACCTTTCATAAGGCCGAGTTCTCTAAATTTTTACGGCACGTATGGATTTTTATTTTATCCTAAGCCTATATATATATATATTATATAGTATATATTGTTATCATTCTAATTGTTATATTTGGGTGTAATTTCATGTGAAATATATTTAAATAGAGAAAGTCGATGAACTTTACTTGTGTGATACGATTTTGATTTTTTAGAATAGTTGTAATTTTCATGTATATTCGTGAAGATGTTTTAGTTGGCTATTGAATTTTTTTATATTATTTATGGTCAACAAAGTGGTTTGGTAACCAAATAGATTAATTCATACAATTTTCTATCAAGTATTTAATACATGAAACTTATGGCAGTTATCAAGAAAGTCTCGTTTGACATAAATTGGTGACCAATTAGTAATTGTCAAAATATAAAAAATAATAATTAAAAATTGGATTCATTTGATTGCTCACTTACAAGAAAACTTTTCAAATAAGTTTGTGTCATCATTTGCATTACAAGCCGTTGTAGAGTTTAACATTAACAAAAATATTTTCAACTACAAATCATAAGCGGCTATTTGTATATTCCGTATTTTAAATATATTTTCAGGGGTGGAACAAGTGTTAGGTACCATGGTCAAGTGATCTTTCGTTTTTTTAGTGTTATCCAGTATACATCCAGGGCCAGTCTGAAGGGTGTGCGGGATGCGTGACGGGTTAGGGCCCAAACCATCAGGAGCCCAATTATTTTTGTTTTTGTACCAGTTTTACACTGTAAAGTTAGAATATATATGTAACAAATCGGAAAAATATCATCCTGAAGCACTTGGTTTTGTGGTTTGAAAGTCACTTTAATAATAAGAATACACAGGTTCTAATCCGGGCATCCTTAATTTTGTTTTTCTTTTTGTTTCTTATCTATTTAGTAAATACAAATTAATTGCCTAATTTTGTCAAGTTACATTAAATGATTGGTGTTGATTCAAATGACATTAACTCATTTTCATATATAATTTTTTGTATGTATATTCTTTTTAAAAATTTATATTTACGGGGCCCTATTTTCTATTCGCACAGGGCCTAAGAACATTTTCGAAAACGACCCTGAATACCTTTTTTTATGTGCAATATAGAGTGATCTTGTTGATAAACCACTAATTACATGGTCTAAACATAAAATGAATTTACTGATTAAAATATATAACATCGTGAAGGTGAGGGTTGATTGTGATTCATATACTTCTAAATGAAATGCCTTTTAAGTTACGCAAATTGCAAAGATATCTTGGATTTTGCATGGATTTTTATTTAAATGTTTCAACCTTTAAAATTAACCTAGATTGGTTAAATCATATTGAAACACTAGATTAAGATAATAAGAAATTTCTAATAAAAAAATAAGAAACTAACGATTAATCTGAGTTGACAATGATGACACGACCCATTAACACGCCTTAATTTGACATGAGGTTTATAGGGTTATGGTCTAAGTTAAAGAAATTCGTATCCTAAACATTTAGGCACGTTTATAGCATATTTAGAAATGGGTCAAAATCCGCCTAACCCATTAATGACACAAATAACTTGTTTAACTAATTATGTAATTGTGTTAAAAAGTAAACGAAGACTATTCAACCGAACATGACATGTTTAACTAAATGAAGCATTTAGTTACACAACACGTGTCATCTTGTTTATCACGACTCACATAACGCGGTGAATAATATTAAGATATAACTAACACCATAAAATAAAAGTTACAAAAAGGTCCAATCCATAAAATTCTTAGCGAGACGCTTAATAATACATCACGACACATTTGCCCGCTCTAAAATTAACAACTCTTTTCTTATAGTCGAATCACGTTCATCACCGTTAAAAAATACTACTCAACGTCGCAACTAGAGCAAAATAAGAGAGAATCTAAGACATACAGTCATACACTGCTACAAAAGACATCTTCACCCTTAAAGCTTGAAAAGCAAACCGCCATGAGAAGCAAAGAAGGGCGCGAACACAAGCGACTCTACAGCCATGAGCTTGATCAGAATGTTGAGTGATGGGCCCGAGGTGTCCTTTAGTGGGTCCCCAATGGTGTCACCTATCACCGCAGCCTTATGAGGTTCAGACCCTTTTGGTCCAAGGGTCTGAGCATGCTCTGAAGCACCGGCCTGATCAAGATTCATACAAAAGTTAGCTTTGTTAGCAGAGAACAAAAAAAAAGAGTAAAATGCCATTTTCGTCAGTGGGGTTTGGCCCGTTTGTGGCTTTCGTCCAAAGGTTTGTTTTTCTGCATCTGGATCCAAAAGGTTTGAAATCTTGCCAGTTTCATCCGGCTCGTTAACTCATCCATTTTTCTATCAGGGGTATTTCCGTCTTTTTTGTTAACTTAAAGGCAATTCGGTCTTTTCACTTTATGTACAAGCATTTAGCATAATGTACAAGTAGGTTAAAAGACGAAATACCGCGGACTTAACGAAGAAAAGTGGATGGAGCTAACGAGCTGGATGAAAATAGCAACGTTTCAAACCTTTGGATTCAGATGCGGAAAAACAAACCTTTAGACGAAAGCCGCAAAACTGGCCAAACCTCAGGGACGAAAAATGGCATTTTAATCTAAAAAAGCTTTTCACTTCATGCAAATTATTAATCACCTCAATGTACTTCTTGGCATTGTCCCATGCACCACCGGTGTTCGACGCAGAAATCGCCACCTGGACACCCGAAACGAGAGAACCAGCGAGAACGCCAGAAAGAGTCTCGACACCAAAAAAGGTCCCGACAATAAGAGGAGTCAGCATGACAAGAGTGCCGGGTGGAATCATCTCCTTAATAGATGCATCGGTGGAGATTTTCACGCATGTAGCGTAATCAGGTTTCGTAAGGCCTTCCATTAGACCAGGGATGGTGTTGAACTGTCGTCGAACTTCCTCCACCATTTTCAACGCGGCGCTGCCGACACTTTTCATTGTCATGGCTGAAAACCAGTATGGAAGCATGGCACCGACAATTAGACCGATGAACACTTTAGGTGTCAAAACGTCAACCACTTGAATCCCTGCGCGGCTCACAAATGCACCAAACAGTGCTAGTGAAACGAGTGCGGCTGAGCCGATAGCGAATCCCTGTGAATACAATAGAAAAACATATTTTATTGTAAATACGTATATTTTAAATTTAACGGCGTTTTCGTCATCCATCAAGTTTTTGAAAGCTGATACATGGCTTTGATATTTTGAATGGCACACTAGTGTAACCTAGGGGTGACAAACGGGACGTGTTCGCCATGGTTTAAAAAGGCTTTCTGAGGCTCGCCTCGAGGCTTACGCCTCGGCTGAGGCTATGAAAAAACGCCTTAAAGGCTTAGCCTCATATGGGTCAACTAAAACCTAGGCCTCAGTCATCCAAGGCTTTCTGAGGCTGTCTGAGGCGCTGAGGCGGTGAGGTGAGGCACTGAGGCTTAAGCCTCACCAGACCTTGTGAAAATTGAAAAAGTTTAGGTTTTCTAGACTTTATTTTAGACCCATTTAGTATTTATTGGGCTTAATTGGTGGGCCAACCCAATAGTTCGCTTAAAACACATCTATTAGGTTACAAAAACATAATCTAAACGAAGAAATCGGTTGAGCACGGACAGGATGAACAAGTTGGTGCACCTTATGTACAATAGGAGATAGAAGCAAAAGTTTATAAAGAATTTGAATGTAAAAGATGATGAAGACACAATAGTTGTCGATGATGTTTTGTCAGATGATGAGTGGATAGCCAACCCGAGTGGGGATGAAGATGGCATTGGTCGAATTGGCGGGTCAAATGAGGAAGAAGGTGAGAGTTCATCATCTAGGAGGAAAGGAAAAGAGTTATTAATTTGGTTGATGAAGATGATGAATGATTAAATACGCAGATGAAAACTTTGAGGATGATGATGTGGAAGAAAATGATTCTATGATATTTAGATGTCACAACATTACTAATTTAAGTTTCGAACTATTTTATGATGTTTGTTTTATGTTAAACCTTGTTTGTTGAACTATTTTCTATTTATGATGTTTGTTTTATGTTAATTTGTGCTTTTTATGAGATATATTTATATATATATATATATATATATATATTTTTTTTTTTTTATTTAATAATGTTTCGAGGCTTACGCCTCGACCTGCCTCAAGGCTTACGCCTCGCGAGGCTAAGGGAAAACGCCTCGATACCCGTTTCCGCCTTTTTAAACCTTGGTGTTTGCTGGTTGACAGGTTGAACCCGACTCAAACCCTAAAATCGATCATGCCATACATATGAACGCAGCCCAATTTTTTTTGCAAATTAATATACTAAAATTAAAGTATTACTACAAAAAAACACAAATGTATATAATGCAATTACATTTTAATTATAAAATCTTATGTCAATTTTCTGTTTTTTAAGTTATAGTCAAAGCATATAATACAGACCAAATTTAATTTATGACAAAATACATAATGTTTAAGTTATAGTCATAGCATAAAATACAGACCCAATTTAATTTATGACATAATACATATTTTAAAATATACACTATAATATAAATGGGTTAAACGGGTCAACCCAGACCCGTTTAACTAAACGGGTTCAACCTGAAACTTACCCGAGCCCATTTAGACTAAACCCAAACCCGCAAATTTTGTGTTAGGATTGTGTCATGTTTTCAGGTGGTGTCAAAAATTCACACCCCTAGTGTAACTGTTTAAATACATGTGAGCCAATGTATACATTAAAACAAAAAAATATATATATAGAATCACCTTTCCAATTGCAGCAGTGGTGTTTCCAGCAGCATCAAGTGCATCAGTCCGTTCACGGATGCGATGGCTCATGCCCGCCATCTCAGCAATGCCACCAGCATTGTCACTGATCGGACCGTAAGCATCGATAGCTAGACCGGTGGCGATGGTGCTCAGCATTCCGAGAGCCGCAACTGCAATCCCGTACATGGCTGCAAAGCTAAAGCTCACAAAAATGCTGATAGCTATTGCGAAAATAGGAATAATAACAGATTTGTATCCCAACGCAAGCCCGAAAATAACATTTGTTGCAGCTCCGGTTCTACATGAATCAGCAACGTCTTGCACCGGGCTGTAAAAAAACAAATTATTAATTTTCGATACATAGTCCATTATATATAATATAGGGTGAGAGTTTGCTACAAAGTCCATTTTTCCTACAAAGTGTAAAAAGTCATAAAACACCATGATGTCAACCATAAAACACACTCAAAACCCACAAATAACAAAGTAAAGATTACTAAAACACCATATATGTGGGTTTTGTGTTGTGTTTGGATTATAAGACTTTGATTATCGAATGACTAACATTTGTGTGTTTTATGTTGATTATCATATTGTGTTTTATATTCATAGTTCTACGATGGTATGTTTGATGTTTTTATGGACTGATAGGGTTTGGATATTGTGTTTTAGTGATCTTCACTCTGTTGTTTGTGGGTTTTGAGTGTTTTATGGCTAAAATCGTAGTGTTTTAAGACTTTGTACACTTTGTAGGAAAAATAGACTTTGTAGCGGAACCTCACCCATTATTATATATACTATAAATATGCTTTTTTTTTTACATCAATCAACTTTGGCTCCTCAACTTTCGGCCCTCAACTTTAATAATAACATGTTAACCCCTCAACGTTGGTAATAACATGTTTAGCACCTTGGCTTAACTAAAACAACTTTAGCCTCTCAATTTGCATAATAAACAACTTTCGCCCCTTAACTAAAACAAGTTTAGCCCTCAATTTTCATAATAAACAACTTTAGCCCCTCAACTTTAATAACAATATGTTTAGCCCCTCAGCTTTGGTAATAACATGTTTAGCCCCTCAATTTGCATATTAAACAACTTTTGCCCATTAATTAAAACAACTTTAGCCCGTCAATTTGCATAATAAACAACTTTATCCCCTCAATTTGCATTATAAACAACTTCAGCCCTCAATTTTCATAATAAACAACTTTAGCCCCTCAACTTCAATAATAACATGTTTAGCCCCTCAACGTTAATAATGACATGTTTAGCCCCTCAAATTTAATAATGACATGTTAAGCCCCTTAATTTGAATAAAAAAGAGAAAATTAGCTATAACAGTGCATACCTATACGCATTGCTGGTGTAATACTCGGTCACAAAACCGATGATAAGCCCAGCCCAAAGACCAACACACACGCACAAGAAAAGTTGCCTGCAAACAAATTTTGTTAATACTAAATATTAAAAAGAAATTTACTAAATTCATCAGAAGAAAACATTTTCTGTACCAGTTATGTACAACTTTCTGTACACCAAAGTTGTAAATGGTGAAAGACGAAGGCAGAGCGATAAAACTAATGATTGCGATCCCAATTGTCATAAGGACAGTAGAGATTATAAGCTGGTTCTTTAGTGATGGCTCGATATCTTTAACAGCCTTAATTTCGTAAAAGTCAGTGGCGAAAAGTGTGGTTATCAAGCAAACGATAATTCCGATTGAGCTCACAAGCAACGGGTAGCACATTGCGGTGAACTCGTGGTTGATTCCGAATGAAGAAATTGAAGCGACAACAAGTGCAGCACATGATGACTCGGCGTAAGAACCGAATAGATCAGATCCCATTCCCGCAATGTCACCAACATTGTCACCAACATTATCGGCAATTACCTGAAAACATGCATAAACTATTAAAGACACACTCTTTAACACAAAATAAGAAATGGGAAAGCTGTAAATGAACTGAACGTAACATTCGTGAATCGTTTGGCAGGAAGTTCGTTTGTCTAATAAATGAACAAACACAAACAAGAAATTCCATACGTTTAGTTAAACAGAGGTCGCGTTCATTCATTTAAGTTCGTGAACGTTCGCTACTGTTTTCGTATATGTTCGTTTGTGTTCGATAGTTCATTAGGGTTTTTAATTGTTACAAATAGTTAAAATAATTCAAAATTTCCACCAATAAGATTTTAACAAATGTTAGTCTATTGTATATGACAAACCTTTTAATATGTGTGTGTTTGTGTTTGTTTCTGTTCATGAACGCTTATTTGTGTTCCTTTATGTTCGTTTGTGTCCGTTTATGTTCGTATTCAATAAACAAACAAACACGAACACCTTCATTTTCTTAAAGTACGAACACAAACAGAAGATCTCGTTCGATTCGATAAGTGTTCGTGAACAGTTCCATCAGTTTGTTAACATATGCATTTCCTTAACGAACACGAACAAAGCCTGGTTCGTATTCGTTCGGTTCATTTGCAACCCTAGGTATAAACGTATAACCGTAACTTACAGCAGGATTTCTAGGATCATCTTCAGGAATGTTCCGTTCAACCTTACCGACGAGGTCAGCGCCTACATCAGCGGCTTTCGTATAAATACCACCACCAACTCTTCCAAACAGAGCCATCGATGATCCACCGAGCCCATAACCGGTTATCGCTTCGAAAAGACCTTCCCAGTCATCACCGTAATATAACTTAAACAGATTAATAGTAAGATATAGAACCAAAAGCCCATTTGCAGCAAGAAGAAAACCCATAACAGCACCGGATCTAAACGCGGTAATAAACGCTTTCCCGACGCTTTTTCGTGCCTCTAGCGTTGTCCTTGCGTTTGCATATGTGGCAATTTTCATACCGAGAAAACCTGAGAGGACGGATGTAATGGCTCCTAGTAAGAAGGATACAGTGCTGAATAAAGCAGTGGCGAGTGCGGGTTTGCACATTCGGTGAACATCGTAGGTGCATTGTTGAGTTTTTGTGCTGAATCCCTCAACAGAACCAAGAAATAGAAAGATCAAGATTGCGAAAACAACCATGAAAATGCCCACATATTGATACTCGGTGAATAAGAAGGATGTTGCACCTGTTGTATTTGAAAGAACCAGAAAAGGAAACATAAATTAGCATAGATTAAAAAATTGTCATTAAGCAGGATCATTATATGGCTGCAAACGAACCAAACGTCAGCGACCAGTTCGTGAACCGTTCGGCGGGAAGTTCGTTTGTGTTCGTTCGTTTGTAACAAACGAACACGAACAAGAACTTTCGTTCTTTTAGTTAAATAAATGAACATGAATAGAGGTCACGTTCGTTCATTTATGTTCGTGAACGTTCGGTAACGTGTCCGTTTATGTTTGATAGTTCATTAGTTTTTATATTTTATTTAAATACTTCAAAATTCCGACAAATAAAATATTTAATAAGTGTCAGTGTATTATATATTATGTTCATGAACGCTTGTTTGTGTTCGTTTGTTTCCATTTGTGTTCATGAATGTTCGTTTTTGTTCATTGCCTAAAGTTAACAAACGAACACGAACACGTTCATTTCCTTAACAAACGAACACAACATAAAATCTCGTTCGATAAGTGTTCATGAACACATATATATTCCTTAACAAACGAACACATCGGTTCGTTTGCAGCCCTAAGGACCAACACTTGATCATGATATGTGAAGCTATGTAGTTAATATCCCGATATATCAGTGATATATCGGTTATCAGTCCCCTACCGAGATAACATTGCAAAATATCAGTCAGAATATCAGTACCGATAATATCGACGATATTAGCCAAATTTGACCGATATTTGACAAATATATCACCAATTTTCCCGATATCATTACCTTTCTTCTTATTTCTACCATTCGTCTTTCTTCTTATTGCTGCTATTAGTGTTTTAACTCTTAATTGTTAGTTGTTACTGTTAAATGTTAGTGTTTTAAGTCTTAGTCAGTTCCTACTTGCTACAATTATTAGTGTTTTGCAAGTTGCAAAAGGTTAAGTTGTTAATGGTAGGAGAGTATACTTAATTGTTAGTGTTAAATTGCTATATATATATAAATATAGCATGATATTAAAATTTCCGATATCCCACCGATATCCCACCGCGATAACCGATATCTCAAATATCGGTCCTTGACCGATATTCGATATTTTACCACATTAACTACTTAGATGTGAAGAAGGTGGAAACAAATAATAGAAAACATAATGTAACATACTTTTTGTTATGAAAAGTTTCTTTATTTATTAATTTCTATATTTTTATCATTTGTTGGTAGATTGATTATGCCTAAATGTTAATCAGTTTCAAGGGTTTGCTATGCCATGAAAATCTCTCAATTTGTAACATGATGTACTGATAAATAAAATATATGTTACAGGATTATAAAAGAATTAGATAAGCAGTAAAGCTTTCTATGTCTTAATGGGTTAAAATCATTTAAAAAAACAACATACTTTCTCATTTTTTCGAACAAAAGTCCCTCAACATAATTTTGGCATATAAAAATTTATGCACATGTCAAAAAACCATGATAGAGTCCTTCAACCCAACTATGTTATAATAAAGTCCTTTATACTTGTCTAAAATGCTTTTACCTGTTAAAAAAATATTTAAAATAATGACTCGTTACTCCATAAATTTGCCAAAAAAAGTTACATATTTTTTGCTATAAAAAGTTGGATGTCATTCAATAAAATTTTGCCAAATTTAAAAGGTAACGGGTCATTCTTATAAAAAAAATTCACATGCATTCTAAACAATTGTAAAGACTTAAAAATAGCAAAAATTAGGTTAAGGGACTTTTCGTGTCTATTTACACGTGCAAGGACTTTTATAAGCCAAAAATATGTTGAGGCCCTTCTGAGTGAAAAATAATAAAATATGTTGGGTCTTTTATGATACAAACCCTTTCTTTACTCACATAAAAACTAGGGGTGTAAACAAGCCCAGAGACTCGAGAGCTACTTGTTGTCGTCGGCTCGGTTAAAAACTCGAACGAGCCAAGCTTTAGCAAGCCCGAGCCCGAATCAGAGCTAGTTTAGTTATTGAACAGAGGTGGAGGATGAAATATAAAGCTCGTTTTATGCTCACGAGACTGAACGAGCCCAAACAAAAATTTATTTATTTTATATATAATATAATAATAATGATGATAACATTGGCAAGCCAAGCTCAGCTCAAGCTTGATAAAGATACTTCATAAAGATACGACGAGCCGAGCTCAGCTCATAAAGGCTCTAACCGAGCTGAGCTCAAGCTTGAGCTTCGTAAAAATATATCGAGCCGAGATCGAGCTTGGACTCGAACCGGCTCGTTATTAAAAACCAAACCAAATTTCTTTCTTGTTCCACTAAACTTCACTCAAGTTTTAATATTGTTTCACCTTTATGAAAGTTAAAATATTGTTTCATATTTTTATTTTTTTATTATTTTTTTTATTTAAGTTAAAAAATAAGTATTACACAATGGAGGATGCGGTATCTCGGTTCTATGATGGCCTTAGAGAGGCTATAGAAGACATAGTAGTGGGTGGCGGCCCCTTCTTTGGTGACCTCCAGTGGCGTCTGGCATCTTTGCCAATGCGTCTAGGTGGTTTGGGCCTCTTCTCAGCTCGAGATGTTGGGGCTTATGCCTTTGTGGCGTCTAGAGCTCAGTCTTGGGAACTACAGGATCATATCCTTCGAAACTGTGAGGTCGTCGGGCTTGACCCGGACTATCAGCAGGCGCTTGAACGCTTAAATGTCTCTCTCCCAGACTTGGATATTGGCGGTTTCTCTAATAAGGACACCGCCCCCTCGAAGCCACAAAAAACTTTGGCGAATGCTCTGTTTAGCAATCGCTCAAAGACTGGGAGAAGCTTTTGATTTGTCATCCCGCCAGAAGGCGGTGTTTGAGTGCCTGAAAGGTCCCCATGCTCAGGAATTTTTGACCGTTATACCAATTGAGGGGTTAGGACAATGTATGTCTGCAGTAGAATATAGAGCCATTCTCAAATACCGGTTGATGATCCCTATGTACCCGGAAGATGAAACTTGCCCGATATGTCGTAAAGCTTGTATGGATAAATACGGGGAGCATGCAGTTCACTGTAAAGAGCTCCCTGGGTTCAAATATCGGCACGACTGGGTGCGTGATGCTTTGTAGGACATCTTAAGAAGAGCTGGGATTTCGGCTAAAAAAGAGGCCCCTGTGAATTTCCTCACGAACCCTATGGAAGGGAGATCTACTCTGCGACCAGCGGATCTGCTCGTCTTTGGCTGGGCTGGGGGGAAACATGCTTGTGTAAACCTCACTGGGTTTCCCTTTTGGTTGGTTTAAGGGAAAACGGGTTTGTAGCTGGACAAGCGGCAAGAAAGGCAGAATCAAAGAAAGTGGATAAGCACGCTAAAGATTGCGCAAAGAACCAGCATGTCTTTGTCCCTTTTGCCTTTGATACTTTTGGCTCCCTAGCGCCAGAAGCTATCCACTTCTTGACGAGGGTTCAACGGGTCGTCTACAGCAATTGTTCAACCCCAAAGAGGCAAGGGTTTGTATTTGGAAGGTTAGGGTTTGCAATTCAGAAAGGATTGGCGGCGCAGCTTGTTGCCCGGCTAACTTTGTTTTGATGTAACTTAGGCAAGTTTTCTGGCTTATATATGAATTATATTTATGTCAAAAAAAAAGAAACAAAAAAGACACTACCTTTCATAATTATTCTACTCATAACATTTAATAAACTCAATTTACTAATAAAGCACTAATCTTCATAAATGCAAAATATATCAACAGATCTATGAATAATAATAATATAATAAACTTAAAATAATATTAACAGATCTAACCTTCAGAAATAGCACTCTGAATCTCAGCACATTTAGCGACGACATTATGCTCATTAACACCTTCCTCTTCTTCAATCAAAGAATCATTGAACCCATTCTTGTTGTTGGATGAGGGTCCGTTACGGTCGGGTGTGAGCTTGACCCGTGAAACCAAGGCCCACTGGATCAAAGAGAAGAGGATACCGATGACGGCGCATACCGGAATAATGATCTCCGTCGCTAGATCTGACAGTAACGCCGCCACCATTGTAGCAGAACCCTAAATAGTAAAATTTGAGAGTGAGTTGGGGGGAAATGGAGTAGAGAATGAGTGCATTTATAGTGGACCGACATGGGTTTAGTGTGCTTCTTTTGGTAACAAATTTAGTGGGTTACTTTATCGATAAACAGAATGATTTTTTTTTTAATTTAGATAACTGACGGACTATTACTTTTTTTTAATTTGATAACCGACGGATTATTACTGGAGTATTATCGTGTTACGAGCGGCGAGTGGAACTATCTGATCATATTCATCTCTACTAAACAATAATGTCATACATCAATTCAGGATAAAACTCCAATAAATCTGGGAAAAAACTCCTTGTGAGAATCGAACTCTCTAAATCTTATCTCACCCTCACGATGCCCCGCTAGGCTATAATGCGTGTGTATTACATCCGTTAGATGAGTAAAACCTGATTTTATTTTTTGTAGCTTTGAATACGTGGAAATAATAAGGATACTGAATTTAAATAAAGTAAATTGTCACCAATTTGCTGATGGCATTCTCAATTTTTGATATGTACCACATCGTTCTGAACTTTCAACTTATTTTCCTCTAGCACTTCTAAACTAACTAAACCCTAACCCAGTTAGTTTTTTCTGATGTGCCACTTGTTTGGTGACGTGGCATCTGACATGGTTGTTTTTGCTGATGTGGTACTTATTTAGTGACGTGACAGCTGATTTGGCGCTTGTTTAGTGACGTGGCATCTGACGTGAACTAACTGGGTTAGAGCTATCGACCAACAGGTAAAAGTTTAAGTTATTTAAATCCAATATCTCATATAATAATAATAAATTTGATCCATGATACCGAATATTTTGCAAAAGTTGTTGGCCGGAGGTAAGAGACAGAAGAGAGTAAAAATTAAATATTATTTTAATTAACTATTATTTTTAAATTAGGGATTATTTGTTTATAAAAATGTGATAGTCTAAAAACTTTTTCCTCCAAATTCCCAAATAGATGAGTCTCACGTGGCACCTACATATCTATATGTATCATATTATACGGAGTGGATGTGGAGTAATGGCGTGAAAGCCACTCTATGTCATGTCGGCGTGAGGGAGAGAGCAAGAGGTTATGATTAAACCCATATAACTATTTCATTTTATAATTATCGAACTATTTTGTTTTATATATTTTTTGAATTTATGGTTAGTGTTAAATATGTTGCAAGTTGTTGTGTAAAGATATTAAAGATTGGAATTGTTTATGACCATATTCAACGGGTAACCTCATGTTATTGATGCTACTGAAGTATTATATATAATCATTTTAACGGGTCGTGTTTATGTAACATGTTAATTAACGTATTTGTATTCATGTTTTTTTGATGTTGGTTTATTATGTTATGTCCGTGTTTATTTTTGCTAACTGTGTTAATCGTGTATTACCGTTTAACACAGTTAGATACGTTATCCAAGCCCTGAGTTTAATGAGGCCGGGGATTGGTAATGTACAAGTAACTAAGTTCTAACTTAAAAACTATGTTTTAAACATGTTTTATATTGATTATGATTCGAATAAAAAATAACTACAACATATTTTTGCTTTCAATCATGAAACTTACTTTGAGACAAAAAAAAAAGTAAAAAAATGTGAGGTGGTGATCTATACGTAATAATAAAAAATATATGCCTGAGATTTACCTATAAAAAAAAAGTAAAAAAATGTGAGGTGGTGATCTATACGTAATAATAAAAAATATATGCCTTAGATTTACCTATATATGACACTAATGGTCATTACCATATACAGAAAGTATAAATTAAAAACCTCCAGGAGAATCTTTTACCCATTCTATGTTTCCTAGATAATAGTCGAAAATATATAACATAATTAGAAAAGACAAAACTAATTTGTCAATATAAATACAGAGATCTAGATGGTCGTGCTTCACAACTAAAAGATAAAAGTTCAATATAAATATGTCGGTTTACATGGTTCTACACTGGCCAAAGGTAGGGTTGTTTAAAAAGCTCGTGGTTTGGAGGTTGTTTGAAGCTCGTTTGATATGACTCGGTTTGAAAGTGATTCGAGCCGGCTCGGCTAGAAAGTGAGTCTAGTTCAGCTTGGCTCGTAACGAGCCGGATTTGCTCGGGTTGCCTCGCCTGGTAGCTTGGCTCGGTTTAGCTCTTGATTATATTACTTTTAATAAATTTTTATGCACATTATAATATCTTACAAAAAACTAATTATTATTTACATGTATTTATGAGTGCAATTTAATATGTATAGCATATTAAATTATATCGTATTTCGTTGAAATTTAAAACTTATTTTGTGTTGTTAAACTTGATTTTAGCTTACAATGTATTAGGTTGATCTTATTTTAGATATGTTCCGTTGAAGTATTGAAGAAGTCGAGCCGAGCCAACTCATTTTAAAACCAAGATGAGCCCAACCTTAGATTTTCAACTCGGTTTCAAATCCGAGCCGAGCCGAATCAGCTCACTTTATAATCGAGCCTAGCCCGAGCTTGCCCTGGCTCGGCTTAGTTCGGCTCATGAACAGCACTAGCCGAAAATATAGTTCTATTTATATTTTTATACTTTAAAAGCTTACGTTATTGATTACTTTATTCGCTGATAACTCAATGACATATTCATGTGTGTGATTCACACGTATGGATTACCTTTGTCGTCATGTTTTCTTTGTGTCCATAACGAATACAATGAAAAAGATTTATAACCAAATACATTCATAGCCTATGTTTAAGATGTGCATTACCTTGTAGTGTGTTTAATATTGCAAACAATATGTATTGTGTTGAAAAAAAAAAAGAAAAAATAAATAAATTATAGAGTTAGGAACATGGTGTTAGGTCACGTTCGACAATGCATAAATCGTTTAAGGGACGAAACATAGAGACATGTACTTGCCGAAAAAATCAATGAAATTACAAGTTTACAACTCAGGTATTTGAAGAATTACCATACAAGCCAAATAATAACAAAAAGAGTGTTGTGATAGAAGATTTTCAATGCACAAACTCAATCGATCAACTTTATTTACGCTACCACAAGGAATCATGAATAAAGGATGTGTCACAAACCAACGGTTAATTGGTCCATGTGAAAAGGATGTGCAAAACATCTATAACTACGTTTTTAATCACGGAAATGGTCAAATGACGATTGTCCTTAGAGGTGCACGAAAAAGTCGTACCCGGAACTGGACCTGGTAAAAGAAACCCGGAACTGGTTTTTTCCGAAACCGAACCGACCCTACCCGTAGGGTATAGATAGGGTATGCATTTTGATCTCAATACCTGGAACCGGAACCGAAACCGACTATACCCGATACATGATTCTAATATTTTTCTTTTGAATTTATGTTAGGGCATTTATCTTATCTTTCTTACATTATACAATGCATTTTTAATAATAATAAACAAAAAAATACAAGAAAAAAGGGTAATTAAACCGCAATAGTGTATTAAAAATATAGAACTAAAAAACTCGGAAATAGGGCATAAAAAGCCCGAAAATAGGGTATTTTAACACCCGGATTATTAAGAACCGGAACCGAACCCTACCTGGAACCGAGTACATAGGGTATGGTTTTTCGATTAAATAACCAGAACTGAACCGGTTATAACAATAATCGGTTCCAACCCGTAAAACGAAAAACCGGAACCGGTTATTAAAACGCACCTCTAATTGTTCTTAAGTAACGTAAAAGAAGTCCTCAAGTGACTATCTAAATGTAATTGCATATATTCAACCCACTTTCTGATAATCAGTTAAAGCCCAATTCATCAGCTGAGGATGTCGAGGTCCAAAGCAAACATTCAAACATCCCATTTTCTTTTCTTAATATTTATTTTCTTTTCTTAATATTTCTCTATAACTATAAAAACAAAAACAAATAATAAATCCACTTGACGTGAAGAAAACTTGTACTCTTTTAGACTATGGGTTATGGTGGGACGGGACTTTGGAGCATGGCCCGACACGTGGCTTATAGTGGACCCAAGACCAAAAGCCACATTCAATGGGGTATGGTTGGGCGTGGCTGGGGTGGCGTGGTCAAGCCACATCATTCTGTTTTTTTTTTGTATATATATGTATAAAACACTAAAAACAATCAATCTTCGTTTGAATCGTTGTCTTCATCGGAGTCGAACCCAGAATCGTTGAAACATGTTCCACCAAATCAGATCGAATGTTGTGATGTATATCCCGCGACTTGATAATAGATTCGTTTATTGATTTATCTTCGTCTGTAACGGTTACGCTCTCTATTTGACTAACATCGTCTTCATAGTAGGTAACGACCGCCCTACCTTCATCCTCCAAAATCATGTTGTAAAGAATGATGCAAGCGTACATCACGGTTCCAATCTGATCCTTGTCCCATAGTCGACAAGGCATTGCCAAAATTCGCCAACTCTTCTGTAAAACACCGAACGCTCGCTCGACGTCTTTACGTGCGGCCAATTGGACCCTGTTAAACTTTAATCTCTTTGGATTGAGGGTACCGTGTATTGTGAACGATTTAACGAAAACCCCCCACTCTGGGTAAATCCCATCAACTAAGTAGTACCCATGCACGTACTCAACTTCATTACAAAGAAACTACCTTTGGGTCCTATACCATTGACCTGATCATTCAAAAGGGGCGAGTGGTTTATGATAGTAATATCATTATGTGAACCTGGCATACCAAAGAACGCATGCCATATCCAAAGATCTTGGGACGCAACCGCTTCAAGCATTATGGCCGGCATTCCATGATATCCACTGGTATGAGCGCCTTGCCATGCGGTTAGACAAAGTTCCTAAGGCCATTTCATACAATCTAAACTACCTAGCATCCTTGGTAGGCCATGATAATCGGCATGGTGTTCCAATATTTGTTGTACATCACTGAACGATGACTTTCTCAAATTTTTTTCTTATAAACTTCTAAAATACACGAACAAAAGTTGTGAAGACTTTCTCTAGCTACACGTGCCGACATTTTTAAATAGTCGTCCATAATATCCGAACTATTGCCGTACGCTAACTGTCTAAGCGCGGCCGTGACCTTTTGCCACGTACTGAATCCTAATTGACCGGTTACATCCGGTTTTTGTTTGAAAAATCATACTTATCCTCAAGATCCTTAGATATCCTTAAAAATAAGTGTTTACTCATACGAAAACGACGCTTAAACATTTTTTCATCATACCTAGGTTCAGCTGAGAAATAATCACGCACCAACAAATCGTTAGCGGTTTGCCGTTCATGAAGGATATACCTCCTCCGCTTTGGTTGCGAAGTCTCTTCCTCATCATCTTCCACGATAGCTTTCACCACCGTCGCGGTCGTTTGTAGAAATATTTCCTCACCAACATCAGACGATGATGAAGAATCACTTGAACTTGAAGAACTCATTTTTTTGTTTTATATTTTTGTGAGAAATTTATGAGATATGTAAAGGTATTTATAAGAAAAAAAAAGAGGTTTTTTTAAACAAAGCCCCAACGGCTAGCCCAAACGGCTAGTTTCACCCACCAATCACCTACCGTCATGTCACCTTCGTAGACCCGCCCAACGCCCGGGCTGAAACTCCCGCCCAAGGGGCCACGCCGAAACCCAAGCCCACCCGAGGTGGTGACTTGGGCGTTAGTACCAACCCACGTCGAAACCCAATACCCCATAGCATTAAGTGACATGAAAAATAAAATGCAAACATGAACATTTTTAATGATTTGTGGTTTTAATCACTGTCGTAAGGTCGGTAATAATGGTAAGTAGGGTGTCATACTACGAGGAACAGAGGAATGTGTTATTCAAAATTTAATTTATTAAACTATGTTGTAAATTTTAGGTTTTGATTTGATTGCAAAGATAATTGTGAAAGGCTCATTCTAAATACACCCCTTAATTACTAATTACATCCTCTCCCCACCTATAAAAACATCACATCAATTACTAATTTTATTTTGTTTTTAGTCTATTTTGTTTTTTAGTTAACTTTTTAGCTTTTTTGTCTTTTAGTTGTCTTTTTTTAATCTTTTATTTAATGATTAGTTATATATTACTAATTATTATTATTATAACTAGTTATTATTATAACTATTTATTTATCAAATTACATTTTTAGTAGTAACAAAAGCTATAAAAAAATAAGTGCATTCTTACAAAATTACCAAATTTTATCATTAAACATTTATATACCGAGCTTTAATCTACAACATAATATGTAGCGGGTTGTGCTATCCAATAATTATACATATTTTGACGTGATTCAAATATATTCTCCCAGCCAGCCGCATTATTTTCTCTCATTAGTGTCCATAGGTTGTTTGTGCTGGCAATTGGATACTCTCCTTGCAACTCTACCATTAATAAAATGGTTACCGTTCACGTGTGCAATTGAAATTATTTTTTTCTGGGAACTAGTGAGGGCCTCTCCGCGAAAAACAAGTCGAACTGTTTCTTTTTTCTTTAGATAAATTGAACGATTACGTTAAACTTGTTCGCAATCAAGATTCCTGCCTCTTGCATAATCATCCAATGTATTTTTGGTGCAACCCCCGACCCTGACCAAGCCAAGGACGTAAACACATTTTCAAATGAGCCCAGAAAGATTTAGTGTACTTATTTCTAAACTGAAGTAGCTCTTCCAACAATGATATCCGGGTAAATAACCATTCATCTTCATTGTACCCTAGAGCAGAAGCCGTCGCCCAAAATCCACAATTTCCATCACCTAACACGTTATGTATGCGTGTAACATACGCATGGAAGATTTTTGGAATTTGATCAATATATTCGTGTATCACTTGTGATGGTTGATCTTGGTTCAACCCCATGAAATCATAGTGCGGCACACTTGTAGAGTTTGCGAAAGAACTCTATCCGACAACATCTAGGTTTAACCCCATGAAATCATAGCCCGATGTGTTTAAAAGGCTGGTAAAAAACCTTGTCCATCAGTATCTTGGGTCATGAACGGACTTGGTTCACCAAGAACTTGGTAGTTCACAAATGGACTGGTGTAACCCACTTTATCATCATACTCTTTGAACGGTTGTTTTCCTTTATTATCTTGATTTATGGATGGACTTGGTTCACCAGGAACTTTGTAGTTCACGCATGGACTGCTATAACCAACATAATCATTCTGGCCCTTTAATGAAATTTGTGTAGCAGTCTCTGGATGTCGCAACCTCCGACCCCACCCCGGGAGCGGGAGCCGCGAACCAGTCAAGTGGTACCAGTGTTTGTTAAGTTGGCAGCGGAATTAAAACATCAGGATCGTAATTAGGAAATAAATATCAGAGTTTCATAACACCAAACTTTTATATTAAACCAATGGGGTAGAACCCAAGTTTCCATAACAACATATTTGTAAGGACAAACCCTAATTTATGGAAAACATAAACTCCTTTTTATTTAGATAATTTTTATAGCCACTTTTCTAAGCCTTCAGTGCTCTCCAGCTGGCTTCTATTAGCTTCACATTAAGTGTCGCAACCCCCGACCCCTACCCCGGGAGCGGGATCCGTGAGACACAGAGCTGGTGGTACCGGTGTTTATTAATTAGGCAGCGGGATTACAACATCAGGATTGTAGTTAGGAAATTATTTATCAGAGTTTCAAAACACCAAACTTTTATATCACACAAAATGGGATAAAACCCAAGTTTCAATTACAATACATTTGTAGGGATAAACCCTGACTTATGGAAAACATAAGCTCCGTTTATTTAGGTAACTTTCATAGCCACTTTTGTAAGCCTTCAGTGCTCTCCAGCTGGCTTCTATTAGCTTCACATTAAGTTACCTGAAACGCGTTTTAAAAAGATTTTATCAGCAAGAAATACTGGTGAATACATCCCAGTATCATTAAAACAAGTTTTATAGCTTTACAGTTATTGAGAGCATCCGCATTTACAATGTTTATATTTACGGTATTACCCAATCAGTACTGTCACTCCTGACTTGTGGGTCATGTTACCCATTGGCAAAAATCCATTTGTCCAACGGTAACGGATTCAAATTTCGTATACAAAACCCCAACATACCGGCAGTAATTGTAGAATACATATACTCAATCACTGTTAAGCATAACTAAAATATTTTGACTCACAAAAAGGTTTACAAAAAGAGAATGTACTCACTTTGAAAACTTAGGTATTCCTACGGAGTTCCTGGTGAAAATTCTTGATAACTTCCTGAAATTTCTATTTAAAAAATACAATGCACATGTGTTAGTAAATTAACCCAGGTCACTTTTAGCCATACAACAGAGACAGAACCCCAACGTGCGTAGGCAGGCAGGGCCTTGACATGCGTCGGTGGGTCCTAAATCAATCGGTTAGGATAACCGTATAGCACAAGATAGAACCACAACGTACTCAGTTGGGCAGAGCCTTGACATGCGTTGGCGGGTTCTAACTTGGGTAGGGTAACAAATTAGTGATCGGAGGTTAAGATACTTACAACGGGCAGCACTTCGCAGGTTTAGGGGTTTAGGGGGAGGGGGTTTTGGCAGAGAAACAGAGATTCAGAGAGTATACGATCGATTCAGAGGATCGAAAGTGAGCGACAATTTCAGTCCCAGACCGCTCCTTTTATACCCGATTTTGACATCTCTCGCGCGTCGCGGGAGAGCTCAGGAAACCCCTCGCGTGGCGCGGGAGAAACCTATATGGCCTAGGTAGGCTACGTGCATGCATAGCCTAGCCAGACGTCGCGAAACGGAGACACGTCACCTGGACATCTCCCGCGCGTCGCGTGAGATGCCAGGGTTTCTGGAGAGTGTCGCCTGAGACGTCCTGGTGGAATTTATTTTTTCGTGTCGGGTCTCGTGGTGCGTGTCCGGTTCATCGGTTACGGCTCGGTTTTAGGTGTTTTGGAGAGTTGTTACATCCTCCCCACCTTGATTTAAATCTCGTCCTCGAGATTCACTAGAATAGGTGTGGATATTTTTTTTGCATTTCTGACTCTAGCTCCCATGTATATTCTGGTCCTCTCTTTGAATCCCATTTAACTTTGACCAGAACTAATCTCTTGTGCTTGAGATTCTTGATCTTTCTATCTTCAATCTGAATGGGTTTCTCAACAAACTTAAGCTTCTCATTTACCTCTATATCTTGAAGAGGTATCGCCAATGATTCATCTGCTAGACATTTCTTGAGATTGCATATATGAAATACATCATGTATTCCTGCCATTTCCTCTGGCAATTGTAGCTGATATGCTACTGGCACTATTCGTTTGATAATTTTAAAAGGTCCAACATACCTTGGGCTTAGTTTTCCTTTCTTACCGAATCTTACAACTCCTTTCCATGGTGAGACTTTTAATAGCACTTTATCTCCAACTTGAAATTCCAAAGGTTTGCGTCTGTTATCTGCATAACTCTTTTGACGATCTCGGGTTGTTTTCAGTCTTTCCTTGACTTGGATAATTTTGTCGGTTGTTTCTTGTACAATCTCAGGACCTGATAATTGCTTTTCTCCAATTTCTGCCCAACACATTGGTGTTCGACATTTCCGTCCGTAGAGTGCTTCAAAAGGTGCAGCATTGATGCTGGTATAATAACTGTTGTTGTAGGAAAACTCTATCAAAGGTAAATGTTCATCCGAATTTCCTCTAAAATCAATTACACAGGCTCTAAGCATATCTTCCATTGTTTGGATTGTCGTTTCACTTTGACCGTCTGTTTGAGGATGATATGTTGTACTTAGATTTAATCTGGTTCCCATTGCTTTTTGGAAACTTGTCAAAAAATGAGAAGTAAACCGGCTGTCCCTGTCAGACACAATAGATAAAGGAATTCCATGTAATGAAACTATTTCATTTACATATAATTTAGCTAGCTGTTCCATACTGAAAGTTTATTTCATTGGTAAGAAATGAGCCGATTTGGTTAATCTGTCTACAATCACCTAGATTGTATCATTGCCTTTTCGCGTCCTGGGTAGTTTGGTAACAAAGTCCATTGTTATTAATTCTCATTTCCAAATTGGCATCTCCAATTGTTGCAACAGTCCTGAAGGTTTCTGATGTTCACCTTTAACCTGTGAACATGTTAGACATTTAGCAACGTAGGTTGCTACATCCTTTTTCATACCTATCCACCAGAAATTCTTTCTTAAATCTTTACACATCTTATCACTTCCAGGATGCATTGTATACTTAGTCTTATGGGCTTCCTCTAAAATTCGATTTCGCATGTCTCCTTGAACAGGAATCCAAACTCTTTTCTTATGGAATCTCCAAACTCCATCGGTTTCTTTTTCTAATTCCTTAATCATTCCTTTTAATCCTTCAGCATCGTCCTTGATGGCTGTTTCCTAAACCTGTTTAATTTGCTCATTTAAATCTATCTGAAGATTTAGTCTAAGAGAACGTACTCTTTTTGGGTTTTCGTGGTACTTTCGACTTAAAGCGTCTGCTACTATGTTAGCTTTTCCTGCATGATACTGGATATCACAATCATAATCACTAAGGATTTCCATCCATCACCTCTGTCTCATGTTTAATTCCTTTGTCCAAAGACATATCTTAACTCTTATGATCTGTGAATATCATAAACTTACTACCGTAAAGATAGTGTCTCCAAATTTTAAAGGCAAAATTATTGCTCCTAATTCCAGATCATGTGTATTATATTTTCTTCATACTTCTTGAGTTGTCTAGAGGCATAAGCAATTACTTTTTGACATTGCATTAGCACACATCCATATCCTAATTTAGACGCGTCACAATAAACTATGAAGTCTTCAGTTCCTTCTGGCAATGTGAGTATTGGTGCGTTGGTTAACTTGTGTTTTAAAATCCTGAATGCTTCTTCCTGCTTTGCTCCCCATTCAAACTTAACCGATTTGCAAGTTAGCTTGGTTAATGGAATGGCTATTCTAGAAAAATCTTGAATAAAACGTCTATAATATCTTGCCAATCCAAGAAAACTTCTTACTTCCGTAGACGACTTAGGGACTTCCCATCTGGTAATCGCCTTGATCTTTGTGGGATCCACATGAATTCCTTCATGGTTAACCAAATGTCCAAGGAATTGTACTTCTTGTAACCAGAATTCACATTTTAAGAATTTTGTGTAAATCTTTTCCTTCCTCAGCAATGTTAGGAGTATATGCAAATGCTCTACATGATCTTCCTTACTCTTAGAGTAAATTAGAATATCATCTATAAAGACGATTATGAATTTGTCCAGGTATGGTTTACATATCCTGTTCATCATGCCCATAAACGCAGCTGGGGCATTGGTTAAACCAAATGGCATGACTGTAAATTCATAATGACCATACCTCGTTCTAAAAGCAGTTTTAGGATTGTCCTTTTCCTGTACTTTCAGCTGATGATATCCTGAGTGTAAGTCGATCTTAGAAAAGAATCGGGCTCCTTGGAGTTGATCAAACAATCATCAATTCTCGGTAATGGGTACCGATTTTTAATTGTAACTTTATTCAATTCTCGGTAGTCAATGCACACTCACATTGATCCGTCCTTCTTCTTAACAAATAACACCGGTGCTCCCCATGGTGATGAGCTAGGTCGTATGAAACCCTTCTCTAGTAATTCGTCCAGTTGTTTCTTCAGTTCCTGCATTTCTGTCGGGCTAGGCGATAGGGGGCTTTGGCAATCGGTGCTGTTCCTGGTATTAGGTGAATTCTAAATTCAACCTCTTGATATGGCGGCAATTCAGGTAACTCTTCTGGAAAGACATCAGAGAAATTTGATATTACAGGAATATCTTTTAATTTTTTTCCTTTAGTGTTGATGATTATGGAAATCATATACACCATTCCTCCTTTTCGTGTATAACTTTCCGCTTTCATCACAGAGATGAACTTTGTTGATCTTGTCGAATTATCTCCCTTAATTGTGATCCTCTTGCCAGATGGCGCAATCAATTCTACATATTTTTTATCACACAATATTCGTGCCTGATTGGTTACCAACCAATCAATTCCTAACACGACATCGAATCCGGCTAGATCCATTGGAAAAGGGTTAGCATAAAAAATTTGACTTAAAAGTTCTATCTTAGCTCCCTGCAGGATTTCGTTTATTTTGATAGAGGATCCATCTGCCGTCTCCACCAAACAGTCTTGGTGAAGTTTAGTTACTGGTTGATTAAGAAAATTGCAGAAGGAAGTATTTATGAAACTTTGGTTTGCACCAGAGTCAAATAATACACTTGCATAAACATCATTAACTAAAAACGTACCGGCAATCACATCCGGAATCATCTTGGCTTCTTTGGCAGTCAGCACGAACGCTCTGGCAGTCTTCTTGGGTCCTTCCGTCATCCTTACTTAGTTGTTTGCCGCTAGAGCTAGTTTCGGGCAGTTGGTTTTAATATGACCGGCTTCTCCACAATTGTAGCATAGCCTATTATTAGGTTTCTTTATGTAGTCTTCTTCCTTATGCCCTGGGAATTTGCAGAAATTGCAGTATGTAGAGCATTTCCCGGAATGCTTCTTTTTGCAGTACTTACATAGGGGTGACGAAGAACTTGCCCCTTTTCCGCGATAGGAATTACCATAACGTAGTTCCTGAGTAATCTTTTGAGCTATGTTCCTTTCTGGTTTTCTTCTTGCGTACGTACCAATTCATCTGTCAAGGTGTTTGCTAGCTCTACTGATTCTTCAATAGTTTGTGGTCTAGATGCCTTGACCACATGTCGGATTTCACTCATTAATCCCCAAATGTAACGGGAGATTAATACTGGTTCTGGTGAGGCCAGGGTTGGTATAATCCTTGCATATTCAAAGAATGTGGCGGTATAATCTTTGCAATTTAACCCAGTCATTCTAGGATTTAGGAACTTATTAGCAATCTGTTCCTTTTTATTAGGAGGACATAATTTCCTTTCAACTATTTCCTTAAAGTTATTCCATTCCATATTGTAAACCCTGTCACTTCCTCGGGACTGAAGAATGGTATTCCACTATTCTAAAGTTGTATCTTTAAAAAGATTAAAGGCATACATAACTTTATCCTCATTGGCACACTTACTTATTTTTAAAACTGCTTCTGTCTTTTCTATCCAGCGCAAGGCTGAAATAGCTCCTTCACTGCCTGAGAATTCTATCGGTTTGCATGATAAGAATTCTTTATAAGAACAACCATATGAGATGGTTCTTCTTCTTTTTGGAACATGAGCTTGAATTAATAATTCATGATTTCCGTTCATGCTATGATTTGGTTCAGAGGATACGCGTTTACTTCCGTTTCCGAACTGATCGTTTTCTGCCTTTTTAATAGTATCGATAATATAGGGCATAGCATCTATGATTCCTTGGGCTACTATGTGGTCGATGACACTTTTATTCATTTGATTCTTGTTATTATTGTTATTCTGGATTTTCTGATTTACTTCGTCTGACATCTGAATCGTAAACTTTTATCAGGTATTAATATCACAGAATAATAAATATCACACAACACAGTGAATCAAAATCGTCGAGCATTGCGACTTTTACTCTTTTCATATATATGCATCTATTACAAATATAACTGAAATTCAAACATTAGTAACTATGCATCGATATATGTATATAGGTGGTATATAGTTTATATCTATTTTAGTTTTTTTCTAACTATGTAACAAAATACACACACATATATATACATATATAGTAGGTGGCGGTTGCTTAAAACTGCATTTCCCGCTCGTCATACTTCCAGACGAGCTTCTCTCCGATTTGGCGAATTCGGTTTCCTTCCTCCACCAGTTCATCTCCAAGCTGGCAGAGTTCTTCCACATGCTCCATGGGTAGCACTGGGGCTGGCACTGGTTCAAGGTAAGGTGGAACTGGTTCTTCGTAGGGGAATGGGTTTTCCAGTAATTGCTATATTTCCCAGTTGTTGGCCCACCATAGGTTTAGAGGATTTGGTGCTGGAATCCTGGGTTCCTCATTGGGGTCAAAGGCTGGGATTGGAAATTGGTTCCCCTCGTTCTGGTCTAGATTCATGGGTTGGTTGGGAAATAAAGGAAGTATTTGTGGTTCTGGATTTGCTGCTTGGTTGAAGTTAGGCTCTCCTCCTATATTTCCATACAGATGAAAATTTGCTAATTGTCTATCCAACTCTTCTTCCCACAAGGGCCTAGATTCTGGGTTCTGGGTATTTCTAACTGCTATGGCTTGCTGTTGGGCTTGTCTTAATCTTTTCCTCCTCTTTCCATTGCCTCGACTAAACCAACCTCTCTTTTTAGGGGGAAAAGGTTCTACAGCTTTGGCTTTGAAAACAAAGATCCCCTCGGAATCGGTAATGGATCCAGCGGTTGATTGGGAGGTTCCTTCATCTATGGGAGGATGAGGTAGGTGACGATAAGCGTCAGAAGTACCCTGATCACTCATACTGTAAACTAAGAAAATTTGTCAGATTAACACAAAAAAATCATATAAGTTATAGATATTTCCTAACACAATAGGATAAAATTTAGGTATGTAAAAGAACACCTAAATGGCTTAAACCAGTGGCATGGCTCTGATACCACCTTCTGTCGCAACCCCCGGCCCCTACCCCGGGAGCGGGAGCCACGAGACACAGAGCTGGTGGTACCGGTGTTTATTAATTAGGCAGCGGAATTACAACATCAGGATCATAGTTAGGAAATTATTTATCAGAGTTTCAAAACACCAAACTTTTATATCAGACAAAATGGGATAAAACCAAAGTTTCAATTACAATACATTTGTAGGGATAAACCCTGACTTATGGAAAACATAAACTCCGTTTATTTAGGTAACTTTTATACCACTTTTGTAAGCCTTCAGTGCTCTCCAGCTGGCTTCTATTAGCTTCACATTAAGTTACCTGAAACGCGTTTTAAAAAGATTTTATCAGCAAGAAATACTGGTGAATACATCCCAGTATCATTAAAACAAGTTTTATAGCTTTACAGTATTGAGAGCATCCGCATTTACAATGTTTCTATCTACGGTATTACCCAATCAGTACTGTCACTCCTGACTTGTGGGTCATGTTACCCATTGGCAAAAATCCATTTGTCCAACGGTAACGGATTCAAATTTCGTATACAAAAGCCCAACATACCGGCAGTAATTGTAGAATACATATACTCAATCACTGTTAAGCATAATTAAAATATTTTGACTCACAAAAAGGTTTACAAAAAGAGAATGTACTCACTTTGAAAACTTAGGTATTCCTACGGAGTTCCTGGTGAAAATTCTTGATAACTTCCTGAAATTTATATTTAAAAAATACAATGCACATGTGTTAGTAAATTAACCCAGGTCACTTTTAGCCATACAACCGAGACAGAACCCCAACGTGCGTAGGCAGGCAGGGCCTTGACATGCGTCGGTGGGTCCTAAATCAATCGGTTAGGATAACCGTATAGCACAAGATAGAACCACAACGTACTCAGTTGGGTAGAGCCTTGACATGCGTTGGCGGGTTCTAACTTGGCTAAGGTAACAAATTAGTGATTGGGGGTTAAGATACTTACAGCGGGCAGCGCTTCGCAGGTTTAGGGGTTTAGGGGGAGGGGGTTTTGGCGGAGAAACAGAGATTCAGAGAGTATACGATAGATTCAGAGGATCGAAAGCGAGCGACAATTTCAGTCCCAGGCCGCTTCTTTTATACCCGATTTTGACATCTCCCGCGCGTCGCAGGAGAGCTCAGGAAACCCCTCGCGTGGCGTGGGGGAAGCCTACATGGCCTAGGTAGGCTACATGCATGCATAGCCTAGCCAGACGTCAAGAAACGGAGACACGTCACCTAGACGTCTCCCGAGCGTCGCGGGAGATGTCAGGGTTTCTGGCGAGTGTCGCCTGAGACGTCCTGGTGGAATTTTTTCATTTGCGTGTCGGGTCTCGTGGTGCGTGTCCGGTTCGCCGGTTATGGCTCGGTTTGCGGTGTTTTGGAGAGTTGTTACATTAAGTTACCTGAAACGCGTTTAAAAACATTTTATCAGCAAGAAATACTGGCGAATCCATCTCAGTTTAACAAAACAAGTGATTATACTTTACAGTTATTAAGAGCATCCGCATTTACAATGATTATATCTACACAATTACTCATTCAGTAGTGTCAATCCTGACTTGTAGGTCATATTACTTTGGGTCCTATCACCCAATAGTAACGGTTCCTATCACATTCCCGTGACTGTGGACTAGTAATGTATACAAAACCCCAACATACCGACAATAATTGTAGAACACATATACTCAATTACTGTTAAGCATAATTAAAACATTTGAGGTTTTGGTAACACATTTTGACTCACAAATAGATTTACAAAAAGAGTATGTACTCGCCTTGGAAACTTAGGTATTCCTATAGGCTTCCTTGTAACAATTCCTGATTACTTCCTGGAATTTCTATTTAAAACATACAATGCACATGTGTTAGTAAATTAACCCAAGTCACTTTAGCCACAGAACCCCAACGAACTTAGTCAGGCAGAGCCTCGACATGCGTCGGTGGGTCCTAAATCAATCGGGTAGGATGCCCATACAACACGAGACAGAACCCCAACGAACTTAGTCTGGCAGAGCCTCAACATGCATCGGTGGGTCCTAAATCAATTGGGTAGGGTAACGAATTAGTGATCGGGGGTTAAGATACTTACAGCGGGCAGCGCTTCGCAGGTTTAGGGGTTTAGGGGTGTTGTTTAGAGAAACGGAGATTTGAGAGAGTATACGATCGAATTGCGCGTTCGAAAGTGAGCAGATTTCTCAGTCCCAGGTCGGGGCTTATATAGGCCAGTTTGGCATCTCTCACGCGTCGCGCGGGATTCCTGGTCCCCTCTCGCGTGGCGCATGGGACACCTTGCAAGGCTAGGTTATCCTCGTAACGAGTATAGGCTTGCCACTTGTTGCAAACGGAGACAGATGTCACCTGGCCTCCCCCGCGCGTCGCGAGAGACACCCTGGTCTCTGGCACGTGGCGTCTGGGATGCCCAGGTGGACCCGCCTCGTTTTGCATGTTGAGTCTCGTTTTGCGTGTTCAGTTTGGGGTGTTTTGGATAGTTGTTACAGTGGATACCCAAATGAACTATGCCTCCAAAGATCTCGAGTGTCATCATACTCTTGGAAGTTCACAAATGAACTATGCCTTGAAGGCTCTTGAGTGTAATCTTGCTCTTGATAATTCATAAATGAACTATGCCTTGTAGGCTCTTTAGTGTAATCATGCTCTTAGGAGTTCCCAAACGGATTGTGCCTTGGAGGCTTTTGGGAGTAGCTTCGTTGAAGGGGAGGTTTAGCAGTTGCATGGTTCTGTTTTTTTTGTTGTTTGGATTTTGTAGTTGGTCGTCCACGAGTATTTTCTTTCACAGCAGGTTCTTCAACAAAAGGTTTACTTGGATCGATCAATTCTTTTAGCTTTTGTAGTAAATTTTTCTTTCTAGGCTTGGATCGATATATTGAAAATATCCCAATCATGCTGCAAGGGAAAAAATGATTTGCAGTTTCTAAATATACTTTGAGAAATGTGCCACCTACAAAGTAATCGGGTAGCATTCGGAAAAACTTTCTCGCATGCATTCATCAGAGCTAACTCCCAGTCCGTAACTATAACACGTGGTTGCACGCTCTCATCTAGAGTTGATTTTAAACAGTTTAATGCCCAAACATATTTCTCCTCTGTTTCTTTATACATAACTGCAAATGCTATGGAAATTGTCTTGTTGGTAGAATTTACGCCAACAATTTGAAGAAAAGGCAATTTATATTTGTTTGTATTGTATGTGACATCCATAAGCAACACATGTAGAAAATAAAAAAAGTACTTGTATGATTTTTCATGAACGAAGAATAAGTCTTCCAACTTGTTTGAAACTCTATTGGTGGAAATATTAAAAATATACCCTTTATCATTTAAAAAGGACATTAACACCTCCATAAGAGATTTCCCTTTATGATCCTTTGCTCGAATTTTATCACGTGCATTATATATGTTTTTAATTGTAGAGACATTATTTTTATCACGCTCCTTCATAATACCTAAAAATCTTTTGGCAACACATGCTTCCCTGTCAACTCTGCCACCAATTGGTGTTCATTAGGTGTCAACCGTTTTAAGATTGGGTGTCCCTCCATATATACTCTGGGTGGATGATTATGTTCAGCAGGTCTTACTTTTAACGTCCAAGAATCATTCTCTTTGGAATATTTCCCTACCATTTCAAACGGGCAATTAATCTTTCTGGTTCCGGTTGCTTTACTTGAATCTTTAACCGATTTATAAACACCACCACGATCACACATAAGTACAACTTTAGACACGTGGCCACCTTTTTGTTTTCGATCTTTTAATGACAATAGCGTAACAAAGACTACGTCCGGTGTTTCTAACCCATTCCATCAACTCTTCACAAGACTTGAACACCTAAAAGTGAAGTAATATTAGCTGCGAAATAGTAATTGTTTTGCGGTTAAATATAATTTTATTAAAAAGTTTGATCCATATAGATAAAAAAGCTTATTTTTTTTAGTGAGGTTTATAACTCTGTACATGAGATAAGTTATTAATAATGATAAAGTGAGATTAAATTTGGAGCAAATAATAAAACAAATTATATAATGATGCTTCATGTATAAAGAAATTATAATTTAGGTGATTTTTACTTTAAGTTAGTATAACTAATAATCATACAATAAAGTAATCATATTAAGTTAAATAAAAACATAAATATATGAATGTTTTATATGTATAACTAAAACAGATTATTAGTTTTCCAAACGAACTCATTTAAACTAGCTAGATTATATATCTAAGTTGAAACTTGAAACATGGGTTAGAAACTATACCTGATCCGTTGAAAATCCAGACATCTCTTTAGCTTTTCAGAATCCTATGATGTAACATAAGTGATCAATGGCTAAAGAAGTAACTCTATTAATATGGAATAATAACGATGCAGCTCTTTGAATAGCTTCCTCGAGTATAGCCCAAAGAAGATGAAGTTAGAGTGAAGATAAAATTGAAGAAGCTGAAGTTAGAGTGAAGATAAAATTGAGACGAATTGAGAATATCACATCTTAAGATTACTCAATTCAGCTTCCTCGAATCATTTGATGTACAGAGAATATCACATGGCAAATTAAAATACTACCAAACAAGACTCACATGTGAATAGGAACTAATAGAGAATATCTTCATTTGATTTTTATTATTTAACTATTTAATTTGTTCTTACTGAAAACATTGCATCCATGGATTTTCATGATTATAAACCTTCTGATAAATAAATAAATATGTATACAATTTATTATAAACCTTTAGTTTAAAAGATTTATTACTAATGTTTTCAAGACTGGACTAGACAGTTTATTGCTTTTTTAACATACAGATAAGTTTTATTAAAATCCGAGTTCGATCAAAAAAAATTTTTGATAAATATTTTTTACTCAAATAAATATTTTTAAAATAATAATAATTACTATTATAGTAATAATAAATGATTACTACTAGTAAATAATAATGATAACTAAAAAGACAACAAAAAGACAAAAAAAAACAATAAAATGTTGATTTGTGATGTAATGATGTGATGTTTTTATAGGAGGAGGGTATAGTTAGTAATTAGGGGGTGTATTAGTAGCACCCTTGTGAAAAAAGTTTGATTGATTGATTGTAAACAATAGTGAGAGAACTGATCCACTCCAATATTCAAGTTTAGCAAAGCACCAATTATTGTAGTTTAACCTAGTGGGAAGTCATTAAATATAACTTTGTGCGTGATTAGACTCAAGTGATGATTGTGAACCAGAATCTAAAAGATTCCATTCATACAATCACCAATCCAAACATGCAAAACCTAACCCGATACCAGACCGTTAACGATGTAAAGAAACCATAAACGAATGATGTTAAACTAAAGCTTTAAAAACAATCAGGTCGTTTAAATGTTCCATTCCATCAACAAATTAAATCCACCAAAACTTAAAGGGTTCACACACCTAATCCCAAAATCTATGTTAAAACCGAAAACAAAAGTAACTCCTACTAGCACAAACCCTTTACTCGCAGAAGATCATGGGTGATTTAGCCTTTGTAACATCCGGCCCCTCGCATCACCAATATTGTCCGCTTTGCCCCCGATGGGTTGCCAATCCAGGAACTCACAGCTTTGTTTTTGGTTGCCTCGGTGAAGACTTCCCAGGAGGTCACCCATCCTAGTACTACTCCAACCTGAGCATGCTTAACTGTGGAGTTCTCCTTTCATCTACTAGCATTAAGCTCAAAACGCGTTGGTGATGTTAAGAGGCAGGACATTCCTTATGAACCAAGATCTCTCCTGACCACGACCGATGTGGGATTTGCCTAGGGTGTCACAATGGTCCATGGTAATCTTTCGTTAATCGGTATCGTCACAATCACCCCCTTAGGGACACATCGTCCTCGATGAGGTTTGCCCCACCATCCCGAACTGCTCAGGAGTGGCTCTGATACCATTCTGTCACATCCTTAAAATCCACCTACTGGGTTTTACCGCGAGTCGTGTGACGTACCAGGATCTAGCCACTAATCATGTTGAACTAATAGTAAATAATATTAAAAAAACACCAACGCCATGTCCAACATGAATAGTGTAACTCAAATTAAACGATTCAACAAAGCATATGTTTAGCGGAAGCAAATGTAAGTATCTCAAACAAATAAAAACCAAATGTTTTAAAACGTAAATTATCAATGTTTGCATCAAGAAACATGCCCCATGACACCCTTAGCTCCTCAGACTACAAGTTCCCATGCAAGATATATAACGACCTGCAAGCATGCAGAAAAAGTGTATCAGCGATTAAGCCGGCGAGTTCACAGTTTTGTTTAACGAAAACAGGTTAGTGTTTAGTTTAAAGACATCTTGATAATAACTCGATACCGCGGTGACGTCAGTTTGTTTGCCCTTCCCCAATGCCTATCAACATTGGTTAAGGTCATTAGTTCACGCCCGTCCAATCCATGTACGGTGTGAGGTTGTCAAGCCTAATAACGCTATCAACTAATACCCCGTTGCCTTCCAAGCAACTAGTTCGGTAGTAAGATGGGACTTAAAGTGATAGATTTGAGTGTATTATCCAACATCGAAATTAAACTACAACAGTTATGAAAAGTATTCCTCCAAGGAATAGTAGTTTGTCCCCACTGGACGCATGCCTGTGAAAGAGTGGTGAACTCACCTTTGTTTTGCTCGATAAGGCTTATGTGTTTTATGAGCTGAAGTGGACAACCACGTCCTATTATGGTTACCATAGGTTCGTTAGTGTGTATGAATGCAAACACATAAGTTCTACACGTATCTAACAAATAGCACGTAAAATATTATAATATATATGTATATACACATGCATGCAAAGTGTCGCTATTCGAAATAGCGACAACCTTTTCGTCACAAATCACATAATAATTCTTGTCACAAAAATTCAGCTTTTAAGTGCATTTTCGGACAATTTGCGGTGCGTTAATCGGGACCGTTCGGGCACCGGATAGTTCCTGAAGAATTACAAAATGTGTCAATTGAACCAGAGACCATTGTATTAAAATTTTAGAGTCTAACTCTTTATCAAAAACTTATAAAAAAATCTTTTACTAAGCAGCAATCAGATTCGTCACTTTCTGAACACAGCTCACGGAAAAATTCATTTAAAAATCATCAGTTATCCGATTGATGTAATTCCAGTTGAGGATTTTTGGAATCACTTGGAAGTACTTATGGTAAAAATTTCAGATCATAACTGTAAAATCCGTCAAAAACGGGTTTCCAAAACCCGCTTCGTTTATTAGTCAAACATTCAGTTATAAAGTTCGTTGCATATTTTTTGTTCATATTAATTTTAAACAATACATAATTAATAAATATATTAGAATTTAAAATCTATAATTGAGAACTAATAATAAATAATGAATAAAAAAATAAAAGGAGACGCCGGGTTTCGAACCCGGGTCACCCGGATGAACAAACGCACACCACACCACTCCGCCGCACATTTCATTTGTAACAAATACAGAAACAAATAACATTTAAGTAAACCCAAAACTCAAAATCAGTAATCAGCGCGCCCAAATCCGCAGTCGCCGGAAAAACCGAAGATTTCGCGAATCACGACCGTTTCCTTTGACTGAAACGCGTGAACTAATTTCGGCATCGGTTATAACCGATGTCTAACCCCCAATGTCAGACATAACCACCGGAAAACCTTGACCGCGAACCTTGACCTCGATTCAAACCCAATCCAGCCGTTCATCCCTATAAATACTCACCCAAACATCTCGTAAACTTTTCGCTCTCAACTGCGCTTTCTTTCCGAGGTTGCATTTCCTCAAAAGCTCGTCGTCGGAGATTTCCAATTTCGCCGGAACATCGCCGGAATCGTTGATCAGAAAACCGTATGCACTCGTCATACGGTATAACTGTCTAAACTTCTCTACTATCTTCTGATTTATACTTTAATTATTCAAATCCATAATCAAAACTGTTAAAACAGTTCATACCACCGGAAAGTCCGTTCACCGTCGGAATTTCGATCGGAGATAGGAATCTTCTTCAATTCGGTAAAACTTCCTTAAATCTTCTTCTGTTATGCTATTACTATATTAACATTCAAACACAGTTAACCAAATAGGCATAACTTAGTTAGCACTGGGGATCGGGTTCTGGGTGGTTTATACGAAGAAGATGAAGTCGCTAATAGGTATTAATATAATTAAAATCAGAAAACTAAACGGGTTAGACACACAGTCCAGCGGTGGACTATGTGCAAATACAATGTTCAAGCCTCGAGTTTGATTGTACGTATCCGGTTCCAACTCCATTAAAACGTTTTTTTAATAACTAAACAGAACTCTCACAGTTGATTGTTAAATTTAATATAAATCATATAATAGATGGGTTAGACACCCAGCCCAACTGGTTGGGCTGGGTGCCAAACAAGTCGAAGACGCATGTTCGATCCTCGCTATGCCCAGCCTGTCAGATGATATTTAAAAACCTTTTTAAAATAAATAAAATTCTGAATAATCTAAACAATATATAAATATAATTAAAATCATAAATATTTCGGGTTAGACACGTAGCTCAGTTGGTAGAGCTGCGTGCACGTATACGAGAGGTTACGAGTTCGAACCTCACCCAGCGCATAGAATAAACACGGTCCGACCGGTCAACGGTCAGAGTCAAAAAGTCAACATTTTTTTTATTATTTATTTTGTTATTTATTTAATCAGAAAATTATTTAAAAATACTTAAAAATAATATTTTTAAAGTTATAAAATGTCCTTAAACTCACAAAAATAAAACTAAAAATCCTATTAAGATTATGAATTAAAAGTATTAATCTCAAATAAAATCCATTTATTTACCGAACCATTTCGTTATTATTTTTAGGTTAGTTTTCCTCGTCGATCAAATCCCAAAACTCGTGTGCATCCAACGTCATCAAAGAACGCACCCAACGTGAGTGAATCCTTACAAATTCCCCTTTTTATTCATGTTTTGGGGTGTATCATGTGTCGCTATAATTATTTCATTTATTCAAACTCGTGCTATTACCATTATATGATCTAAACTCGAGATGTAAATATTGTTTGTTGTGATGTGTGTTTACATTTTGTCAAGTTGCGTGCAAATCATTCATTAGGCCCATCAGTTCCTCGTTGGAGACGGGTTGAGCATCAGGTGCCTCATTGTTCATCATTTGGTGTGTGCTTGTGCATTAATTGAGGTTATGTGATTATGTTGTTGTTGTGATACGTGTTTACATTCTTGTCAAGTTGTGTGCAAATCATGCATTAGGCCCATCAGTTCCTCGTGGGAGACGAGTTGAGCATCAGGTGCCTCATTCGATCGTCTCCGTTTGATTGAGCCTTGATCTCATTATTCATCATTTGGTGTGTGCTTGTGCATTTATTTACGTTATGTGTTTTGTGATTAAATTTACATTTACGTTTATTCATATTTGGTTATGCACAATTTTATTCAAATAACCAACATAACTAGTCCTTTAAAATGATTAATTAAGATTCACTCGCCAACTTTTTGTTGACCCAAAACCCTATTTTTACACATGATACAGGTGGACAGGTTGAAGCAAGGAACACATAGGAAATTGCCTTAGAAGAAAAATAATGAAGTCATGAAATATGTATTTGAACATGTTGTACTTGTATGGTTATTGTAGCGTTCTTCTTTAATTAGAAATAATAAATATGAAACTTTATAGTAAATGTCATGAGCTTTGATGAAAACCCAATCATGCCCCGATCACCATTTCCGCTGCGGGTCGGGGTGTGACAATAACTCAATTCCTATATTGAGTTATGACTCTCGTAATGGGCTGCAAATTTTGACGAAAAAACGCAGCCTATACCTTTGACATGAAATAAATCATTTAAAATATCAAACGACGTCAAAAAAATGCGATTCTAGTTGGGTTTGAAAGGTATTTCCTGGATGTTAATTTTAGGCTCAAGAAACATCAGCTTTATTAAATTTTGACCTGGTTACAGCCGATTAAATCGGCTGTAACTGCTTGACAGCTTACCGTTTTCGTTACCCGATCCCGCAAACGATTAACTAGCGTACCCGAGACACATAAACATAACTCACAGTAGGTTTGTATCATAAAAATAGATTATGTAATCACCGACTTATCACTCACCACCGACTTAAACACTTAAACATCACCCGAAAGGCCTACCCGAACCCAGGATCATGCACACATAATCCTTAATGTCTAGCACCCCAAGTAACATCAAAAGTCATCATCTGCTCACAAAACGCGGCCAATATAATTCCATAAAATGACGTGTGAATGTTAACAACTACCACAAAACCCAAGATTACGACCCTAATGACTTAACCGAACACGCACTCAATCATAACATCAACAACAATGATTTCTAGCAGCCATATATTACATGTGATCATCAACACGCTAATCAACTTTAGAAATTCAGAAAAAAAAGCCAAGTCAGATGCCAGCTCAGTGGCCACCTAAGCTGCCACACCATCAAAAAAATCTATGTTAGATGCCACATCAGCAACATACTAACTGAGTTAGAGTTCAGTCAGTTTAGGAGTGCTATCGGTCAATAAGTTTAAAGTTGGGAGTGGAGTGATACAAATTGAAAGTTGTGAGTGCTATCAACCAATTGGTGAAAGTCTGGGTTCTTTAAATCCAATATCTAAGCTATCCCATTAAACAGGTCATGAAAATATGAACTTCTGGTTATACCGAGATAGGGGCGTAGTTGTCATCCTTTTTCATACGCCTTGCTATGCCGTACACCCTTTTGCATGGACTCATGCTACGGATCGGCGTAGTTACACTCCCTGGGCATAAGCTACGCCTAAGCCATTTTTTTGCTTCTTTTGCTTCCAACTATTGCGTATTGCACTCCGGATCCTCTAAGTTTCTTCCAAAGTGCTTCTACCTACCTCCAAAGCACGGATTTAGCATCGTCACACCTAAAACCATAACAATCACAAAGTAAACATGTTCGATGGAAATAAACCTAAAAACCACCAAATTAAACATATTAAATTATATAATTCTAACAGAACCCTAACCATTTAGTTTTTTTTGCTGATTTGACACTTGTGTGATGATGTGAAATATTTTTTAATGACGTGGCAACTGATGTGGCTTTTTTGATGAAGTGACATCTGACTTGGCTTTTTTGATGACGTGACATCTGACTTGGCTTTTTAATGACATGACACTGGTTTGGTGACGTGACAGCTGATGTCAACAAACTTGGTTAATGTTGGGTTAGTTTAGGAGTGCTATCGGCTAAGAGCATTCACAATGAAATCCCTATCCATATCCATATATTTTCACTAAAAATAACTACTTTTTCTCTTTTTTTTTCAATTAAATAATATTTTTATACCTTTATCATTACTTTTTCTCTCTCATTCACTCACAACCATTTCTAAATATATTAAAATTTACATAGTTTTCTCTCTCCAAATTTTTTTCCCATATATTTACAGATGAACAGTAACTTTATCATATACTTTATCTCCCCTTACTCACAAACGCTCAAAAACACTATCAACCATTTCTTATAATATAACTAAACCCTCTCACATATTTTTAAGGGTTTCATTGCGAATGCTCTAATAAGTTGAAAGTTGGGAGTGTTGTTGTACAAATCGAAAGTTAGAAGTACTATCGACCAATTACTAAAAGTTTAGTTTATTTAAATTCAATATCCCATGTATTTATGGATTTTTATAAACATATAACAGAAAAGAAGAGTGAGGTATAAATATATAAATAATTAAAATACACGATACACATGTCTCGAATGGCTAGGGCTCCAATTTGTCACCAAAAACCCCCAATTCCAAAACTTTATGATCGAACCACACTCAAGAACATAACATGACTATTGAATATTGATTGATCTCACAACGTGCGTTCTGTATCCATCAACGATGATCTGTTACCGAAGCCAAGATTCTCATACGGCATCTGGTAATTCACCTTCAACAACTTACTGCTAGTGCCCACTCTTTAACCCATTCAATTATCTGCTTAACACATTTGAATCTCGTTTTGTAGGTGATTAGATGATATATTGCTGCTATTGTCCTAGAATCTGTCAAAGTTTTAATCTTTTGTATATTTGTGAGTTAAAGATTTGATTTTTTTTAGTTTTTTTTTTTGTGAGCCTTTGCTTGGATGTTTATTGATAATGCACTGAATTGGTTTTGTTATGACAAATTGCTAGTCTTTTTTCAAGATATATGTGGTGGGATAATGCTTTGTTTGAACCTATGTTGTCAAAAGTGCACTAGGTGCACTCTGTAGTTTCAGGCGATCAGACGCGTTTTCCGGTCGAATTGCCCCCAAAAATCGTTGAGCATGCGTAAACCCCCAAACAAGCCTAAAACTAGGGGTGTGAATTTCTGACACGACCCGAAAACACGACACGAACCTAACATGAAATTCACGGCTTTAGGTTTAGTCTAAACAGGTTCGGGTCAGTTTCAGGTTGAACCCGCGAACCTGTTTGGCTAAACGGCCCTGAGTTGACCCGTTTAACCCATTTATATTATATTATATTTTTTTACAATATTTTTTATGTCATAAATTAATTCGGGCGTGTAATTTATAATTATAACTTAAAAAGAGATATTGACATAAAGTTTGATAACTAAAAAGCAATTTTATTATATACATTTGTGTTTTTTTAGTAAAATTTTAATTTTAATATATTAATTTGCGAACAAAAATTTTGAAAATGCGGGTTAACGGGTCGTGTTCGGGTTCAGATATATGACAAGATTTTCGGGGTCGGGTTTAACATGCCAACCCGCAAACCCAACCCGTTTAGCACCCCTACCTAAAACATGTCTAAAACTCCTAAAAGTGGTATTTTTATACTATGTGTCTCGCTTAAAAAGCCTTCACTTTTTTTTGCGCCATTGACAACGTAGGCTTTCACGAAAAAATGTCAATGTTATGTAGATTAAGCCATTAAGGTTTTTGATGTCACTTGATTATGGGTCAAAATGTAATTGTATGATCTGCTTTTAGATGGAAGAAGTATCTCCCAACCGTAAGCATTTGACGAATGATGAAGACGGTGAGAATAATCTACAGGAGAAAGTAGAACACGACAGTGAAAACGGATTTCCCGAAGGAAAAAAGGATTTTGTAGCACCTGCTGTAGGAATGGAGTTTGAGTCGTATGACGATGCATATAATTATTATAATTGTTACGCTCGGGAGTCTGGTTTTCGAGTACGTGTGAAAAATTCATGGTTTAAAAGAAACAGCAGAGAGAAATACGGTGCGGTTTTATGCTGCAGCAGCCAGGGTTTTAAGCGAATAAAAGACGTGAACCGTTTACGAAAAGAAACACGAACCGGTTGTCCTGCAATGGTGCGAATGCGATTAGTGGATTCAAGAAGATGGAGAATTCTCGAAGTTACGCTAGACCATAACCATTTACTCGGTGTAAAGGTTCATAAATCCATCAAGAAGATGGTACAGGCGGATTCTGACGCAGAAGGACGAACGATAAAATTATATAAAGCACTTGTGATCGATTCAAGGGGTAATAACGGTAATTCACATTCACACGGTCGGGAAATCGGCTCTTCTTCGTCTGTTCATCATCATCCTGATCAGTTGAATTTAAAGAAAGGTGACGCGCAAGCTATATATAATTACCTCTTTCGTATGCAATTGACGAACCCTAATTTCTTTTACTTGATGGATCTTAACGATGAGGGGCGTTTGAGAAATATGATTTGGTTAGACGCCAGGTGTCGGGCTGCGGTTGGTTACTTTACCGATGTGATTTATTTCGATACGTCGTATTTGTCGAACAAGTACGAGGTTCCGCTCGTCACGTTTACAGGGATGAATCAGCATTATCAATCCGTATTATTAGGTTGCGGCTTGCTTTCAGGTGAAACATCCGAGTCGTATTTATGGGTTTTGAAATCATGGTTAATTAGCACATCGGGGCGGGTCCCGCAAACGATAATTACCGACAGGTGCAAGATCTTGCAGAGGGTGGTTTCAGAAGTTTTTCCGAAATCTCACCATCGGTTTAGTTTATCTAACATAATGAAAAAAGTTCCCGAGAAATTAGGAGGGTTAAAAAACTACGACGCAATCAGAAAGGTTATGGTTAAAGCAGCTTACGAGACGTTAAAACCGTTCGACTTTGAAAACGCATGGGCTTTCATGGTCCAACGGTTTGGGCTTGGTGAGCACGAGTGGCTTCGGGCTTTATACGATGATCGGGCCTGGTGGGCCCCGGTGTATTTAAAGGATGCGTCTTTTGCCGGAATGGCTCCCGGCCACACGCCACAACCCGTATTTTATAAATACATCCACAAACAAACTCCGTTAAAAGAATTTCTCGACAAATATGAACTCGTGTTACAGAAAAAACACAAAGAAGAAGCAAACGCTGACATGGAATCAAGAAACTCGTCACCTGCGTTAAAAACAAGATGTTTCTTCGAGCTACAACTGTCAAAAGTTTACACACACGAGATCTTCAAGAAATTTCAACTCGAAGTCGAAGAGATGTATTCATGTTTCAGTACCACGCAGTTACACGTTGACGGGGCGATTACCATCTTTTTGGTGAAAGAACGCGTTCTAGCAGGTGAAAACCGGAGGGAGATTAAGGATTTCGAAGTTTTGTATAATCGAGGGGCAGCTGACGTACGTTGCATTTGCAGTTGCTTTAATTTCAACGGTTATTTATGCAGGCATGCGTTATGCGTGCTAAATTTTAACGGGGTTGAAGAGATTCCTTCCAAGTACATTTTATCGAGATGGAAGAAGGATTATAAGCGGTTATATGTTTCGGATCATGACGGGATTAACAGTAATGACGGTACAGATACGGTTGAGTGGTTTAATCAGTTATATAGAAGCGCGTTGCAAGTTGTGGAAGAAGGCGTGATCTCGTTGGATCATTATAAGGCTGCTTTGCAGATGTTTGAAGAAAGCTTAAGTAGAGTTCATAATATTGAAGATAAAACATGAATGAGTTGTATACTGTTATTGCTTTCTTTTATTTGTGAAGGGTGTTTCTGCCCTTTCCTGTGCATATATGTTTGATATATAATTTGTTTGCTTTTGATGTTTATAGATATGCCTGTTTTGTGCTCTGTCTCAAACCAAATTCAAACTCCTACTGTGAGTGCTCTCAGGACCAAGTAATAGACTCATAAACGAACCGTTTGTGAACCATTCGGCGGGGAAGTAGGTTTATGTTTGTAAGTTCAATAAATGAACGAGAATGGACAAGAAATTTCGTTTGATTAACTATATGAGCGAACATGGACAACGGTCTCGTTTGTTCGACTGCGTTCATGAACGTTTGGTAATATGTTCGTTTATTTATGTTCATTTTGTGGCTGTAGTAAGATTACTTGTGTCATGGTTGTATCATTTGGTGGTTGTACTTGACTACTTGTGTCTAATGTTTAAGGTTAGCAATGTTTTTTTAAACAATGTTCACCAACTGTTCGCGAACAACTGAATTTCCTTAACAAACGAACACGTACATGAACTTCTGTTTGTCATGTGTTCACAACCGTTCGTTAACAAGTTATTTTCGTAATCCGTTCGGTTCTTTTACAACCTTATAGATAAAGCTAGGGCTGTAAACGAACTGAACGTGCAACGAACAATTCGTGAACGTTTCGGCGGGAAGTTCGCTTACAATTGTTCGTTTACTTAATGAACGAACATGAACAAGAAATTATGTTCGATTAGTTAAATGAACGAACACGAACAGATGTTTTGTTCGTTCAATTGCATTCGTGAATGTTCGTTAATGTGTTCATGAACATCATTCATGTTTGTTGTTTATGTTCATTAAAGATTTTTTTTGCGTTTATTTATTTTATCTAAACTTTTTATGTTTTTTAATTCTTATTTATCTCATTATCCAAAGAAATAATACAAGGAAACCCTATCTCCACCTTGTTAATGCACCATTCCACATTCTTTCTCCTTATTCACATCGAAAAATATAATCCACCTTCGTTCAACGATAAGGGCTTCAAGTTCTCGCGCCGCTCCCTCTCACCATCCACCTCTAGCCACCACCGTCCTCGCCGACTTTGTATGCGTCGTGAACACGTTCCTTTCCTTAATGAACGAACATGAACATAAAATTTGTTTTGTAAATGTTCATAAACTGTTCGTGAACACATTACATCCTTAACGAACGAACACGAACAATTCATATATAGTCCTAGGTAAAGCAAATCCAAGGTCTAGAACGAAAACAATTTAAACATTGGGGGTGTAAATTGCTATTCTGGAAAACTTCTACCCTTTATTTTTCCAGTTTTCAATAGTGGCGGGAATAGATGCTTTCCCTCCAATTCGCCCCAATTATTCGATCATCAAATTCAAGGTACTCTCTCTTAAATCTGCATATTTGTTGATAATTTATGCTTATTCTTCCGATATTCAATCATAATTTGTGATCAATTTCTACTCTTATCATACCGTAAGCATAAGTTTCTCTCAAATCTACATATTCGCTAATTTATGATGATTTTCTGGATTTTTGATGTTTAATTACGATCTGTGATGAATCGGTAGTTATTATCATGCTTATTGTTTAGTAAATCGATGATATGAAACCGGATCTTATAGTATTTTGTTAGTGTTTAGGTTATGACGATTTTAGGGTTACGTTAGGGTTTTATGATACACTGATATCAATGATATGTGTGTTTGATGTTTTTAGGGGTATTTGGTTGTTAGACTGTTAGTTCATTAGTTCATGACAATATTCACAGATTGAACAACAGAGGAATATCTTATTAATTTCTTAGATTGTTAGCTAGGGCTGTCCAAAAAGCTCGCGGCTCGGAGCTCGCTCGAAGCTCTCTTGGATTTAGCTTGGAAAAAGCTCGCTCGATGTCGCTTAGTTTGAAAGTGAGCCGAACCGGCTCGGCTCGGTTAGAAAGTGAGTCTAGCTCGGCTCGGATCGTTACGAGCCGGATTGTCTCGCATACCAGCTCGGCTCGGCTTAGCTCGGATTATTTTACTTTTAATATATTTTATTTGTATATACATTATAATATATCACAAAACTAATTATTATTTACATGTGATTAGGAGTGTAATTTGATATCTATACCACATTTAAAGGTTGATTACCATGCTAATGAACTTATATTGTATTACGTTGAAATTAAGAACGTATTTTATGTTGTTAAACTTTGGCTTGTAATGTATTAGGCTGAGCTTATTTTGGATATGTTCTTTTAAATTATTGAATAATATTTTAGATTACTGAATTTTGAGAGCCATATATTATTCTTCTCAAAATCGAGCCAAACCAAGCCGAGCCCGAGCTTTGATTTTCAGCTCGGTTTCAAATCCGAGCCGAGCCGATCATAATCGAGCTGAGCCTGAGTTTTGCCCTAGCTCGGCTCGGTTCGGCTCGCGAACAGCCCTACTGGTAGCTCATTAGATCTTGGTAATATTCACATATTGAAGAACATGAACACCTTATTATTCTTTTACACTGTTAGCTCATTAGCTTGATTTACAGATTGAAGAACCTGAACGCGTTACGCGTTGTAAGTTTCAGTGTGAAAGATGAAGTTTAAAGCCTTTCTCACTGATCATGGTGTTAGCCTACTAGAGAAACGGTTCCTTTCAGCCCTAGACAAAATGGGGAAAACCTGCCACCTGTACCTAACCCGAGACCATGCGATTTTCCTCCACAATCTTCTCGACGGTGACGGAATCCAATCCATCGCTCAGTTCCAAAAAGAAGCCCTCTTTGAAGATTACCGAATCTCCAGCCAAAACGATGACCGGATCGCCTTCACAATCGACCTCTCACTTCTCCAACGAGCCCTGCGCAGCGTTCTCACGATCTACACTGAGTTTGGCGGCTCCATTGGCGGTGATGCCACCGCCAACCGCCTCCAGATCAAGCTGGTGAAGAAACTCCCGCCTCATTCAAACCAACCGATGCCGTTTCTAACTTTTGAAACCAAAGGGTACAAGTCTGCAGTAATTCAAGACGTTCCGATCTCAAAACCGTTGTCGAGGACAGACGTTCTTGAACTCCAGTCGGCGTTAGACATGGCTCAAGACTTACCGCAAACGCTGGTTCAAGTTCCGGACATGAACCAGTTACAGTCGTTTGTGGACCGTATGAAACACGTTGGTGATGTTCTAAACGTTTCGATAACCAAATACGGTGACTTGCATTTACAAATTTCGACTAGTTTGATTACACTCGGGGCCGAGTTTAGGAAACTGAAAGTGATAGGGGAGCAGGCGCGGGTCCCGCCTGGAGACGAGAATTTGACGGCGCAGACTCGAACGCGAAGGGCGATTAATAAAGGGGATGCGATGAGTGTGCAAGTTAGCGTGAAGCATTTCTTTAAGTCGATTCAGTGTCATTTAGCGAAACCGGATTGTGCTTTTTATGGGATTGCTCAACAGGGTTCTTGCTTGACTGTGGTGTTTCAGTTTTTCATTCCGGGTACGCGCCAAACTGATAAATCGATTAGTCTGCATTGCCGCCTCCCTGTTCTTGTTGATTCTGGTACCAATTGAAGTTAAATGAAGATTGAAACTCATGTTATGTTAAGTGAATAGAGTTGATATGTTTTGTTCTTGATAGGTACTTTCATTGTTTATTTAGTTATGTTTTTTGTACTTTTTTTCTAAACATGTTTTTTTGGATGATCGAATGAACTTCGGGCTCGTGTTGAAGGTGTATACGCCTTCACAAAAAAAAAAAAAAAAAAAAGAAAACCCTCATTTAGAGGATTATTTGATTTAAACTGTATTACAATCTATATTGAAACATCCTTATACTTAATGGGAGAATCAATACACGCACCAACTGTAAGACTAATCAACCATTCAACCACCATAAGGATGTGAGGTAATACGGGTGTATGCGTATGTTTTTACACAACAAACGGCTGTTTACAATGAACTAACATAGGCTAAACGCTCGTTCACAAGTAATATCCGAGGACTAAACGCCTGTTCATATTCTCTCGCCAGGGCAAAACGCTTGTTTACACAGTATCACCGAAACCTTAACATGTCAGTGTAAAAGGTGAAACGACCGATGTGATAGGGGGAGGGGTGTGCATGTAGGTGGTGTACGTATAGAAATGCCCATAGTGGAAAAAGAGATAAAAGAGATTGAACAAAGTGGTCAAAACCTTATGCTTGAAGTTACATAAACTAAACGGCCGTTTACAATGAACTAACATTTTTACACACTAAACGGCCGTTTACAATGAACTAACATAGGCTAAACACTCGTTCACAAGTAATAGCCAAGGGCTAAACGCCTGTTCACATGCTCTCGCCGGTCTAAACATTGTTTGCATGGTATCACTGAAACCTTAACATGTCCGTGTAGATGGTGAAGAGACTGACATGACCAAAGAGGGGGTGTGCATCAGTGCATGTAGCGAACACCCCTTTGTAGGCGGTGTACGTATAGAAACGGCCATTACCTGGGATCGTCAAAACTTAAATGTCCGTTTTAAAAGTGAATCAACTTATGTGACAGGCGTGGGGCGTGCATACCACATACACCCCATTCACAACTGGTGGCATGGTGTACTTACAGAAACGGGTTATCGGATTTTAATAAGATAAAACTGCACAAATCAACCTTTATGTTATATCTAAACTGCACTTCATATCTTTAACTAGTAACTGTAATCTTTTTCGTCATTGCATTCACTTAAGTTTCTATAACATGATCATTAGATTCAAATGGTTATTTGCAAAATATGCCTGCTTTGCATTCACTTACAAAAATCTGCTTGCACTGTTCTGAATTTTCTTACAAAAATTCGCTCGCACACATCGAAATGTACGCGTCGTGAAACAATCACATTGCATATGAGCACATATATCATAGTCGCACCATTTTAGTCGAACGAGAATCCAAACAGTACTCAACTTGATCGCCAACTTACGTTCGTTCTACAGACATAGTTTCTTCAAGACCAAACAATCACAATAACTACCAACCGATGCATTCAACGATTAAAACCGTGCAGACTGCAGCATACACACAAAGCAGATAGAACCCAAATGATTTACATGATTATACCACAAATTCAAGTATAATAGTGTTTAACAAAATCCTCACAAGGGAAACGATTATTGCCTACTTCTCTTCGACAAAACAAGTTAAAAAAAGAATTAGAATCCGTCTGTTACTCCGAGTTTTAACAAGAACCTGCAAAACACCCTTGTGATTTTACGTCTAAAGCGACTATAAATGAGTTTTCACTACCGATTTTGGAGAAATCGAGGGTGAAAGATCCGGTGAATAATCTGAGATTCCGTTTTGCAGCCAGTCTTTCGCGCAAACAAGTGCTTCAACGGTTGACGGTTTTAAGGAACATCGATATCTATCCATCTTCTTACACTTCATATCGAAAACTGAATCTTGAAACTTTGTAGAAACGGGAATGGATAATATGTCGGACGCCATTTTCGATAAAGTTGGATACTTTTTTCGGTTTGATTTCCACCAGCCCAAGACGTCAAACTCTTGCATGCGCGGTAACACTGATTCTTCTAAGTATTGATCGAGTTCTAGTTTCGTATTCTGGTGATTCGAAATTCCCGAGATGTAAACATCGAAATCCGAAAGCTCACCACCGCTTGTTGACAGAAATATTTCATTTTCATCCGCCTCGGTTTTCACAATTTCGCAATGAAGAACCGTCTCTTCGTCTTCTTCTTGATGGATTTCCGGCTTTAGAAAACTGTCGTTTCCGTTAACGACAAACGTTGGTGGAGGAAGCATCTGTACAACGTAATCAAGAAACAGTTCATGAACACCATTACTCACATCTTTAATCCAGTGGTCCGCGTCCTCACCGTAAATTCTCGTAAAACTAAACTCCACAAGCTTCATTTTAAACCGCGGGTCCATCACAACCGCAATCGAAAACACTAAAAAGCAATCTTTCCAGTACTTGTTAAACCTTTCGTACATTGACCTGGTCAACCGTCTGATAAACACATCGTCACTAACCGAAGCATTTCTAAGCTCGAGCTGTATCTTCCACGCTTCATGAAAAAACGCATTCGCGGTTGGATACGTGGGGCCCGTTAAAATATCCGCTGCATCGAGCAAAAGTTTCAAGAACGTACAGAGAATTTCAACTTGTTTCCATTCGTCTATTGTGATACTAATTCGGTAATTTGAGTCGAAAGTATCCAAACAAGAAAATACTTCTTTTAATTCATATGCAGCTACTAGCATATGATAGGTAGTGTTCCATTGACTTTGGTCGTCAAGTACGAGACTTTTCGCACTCGGTACCTGAAGTTGTATTCTTAGATCGTTAAATCGGTCGAGACAAGATTTAACTGTAACCACATACTTTACACTATCGCGAACTTTTTTAACCGTCTGCGATATCACCCCTAAAGCATCTTGCGCAAGATGGCATAAAACCCGTGCGTAACAACTTCCGATCAAGAACTTACCGTTAAGAATTAACGGGTTTTTAACAGAAAGCAAATGTCGTACATTCTTTCTTACGGCTTTGTTTGCGAAAGTTTCGTCAAGCGTTACTGCGAGTAACTTCGTCTCCAAGTTCCAATCGGCAACACACGAAAGAAGAGCATGATTAAACGCAGTTTCCGAATCAGGAAACGGTAACAAAATCACCGAAAGAACCATTCGATGCAGTTTCCAATCATCGTCGATAAACTGACCCGTTATGATTACGTACCCTACGCTTTGATCGGTGGCCCACATATCAAGAGAAAGATTAACCTGCCCCTGTATACTACTAACAAGATTCAAAAGCGTCTGTCGTTCCCGTCTGTGTAACCCCACGCAATCCCGTTCAACGGCTTCAACGGACAAAAAGGGAAATTCGGGTTGGAGGGATTTTACACAGTTTAAGAAAGCGGGACATTCCGTTATCGTGAGCGGGTATTCGTGCATAATAACCATCTTTGCGATATCCTGTCTTCGACAATCTTGATAAAACGAAAAACTAGTTGATCCGGAGGTACTACTTTTAACGCGCTTTCGTGGTACAGCGTTAACATCTTGAGAAACTTTAATCGGAAGAGGAGTGAACGGGACTATATGACTGCTTTTCTCGTGATTTCGACTTACGGGGCAGATTCCCAATGCAATATGTCTTTTGAGGTGACTTGTGCCCGCTAACTTTGATCCCGAAATATACGCAAATGATTTCTTGCATTGCATGCAACGTGCTCTTGTACATCCAGCGTCAATTGTTTCGATTGTGAAGTGTTCCCAAACTATGGATTTCTTCCTCCTACGCTTGCTGTTCGTCTGTGAATCCACGTTAGGGGGTTCACTGTTGTTTGTCGGGTTAGCCATCGATACGTAAATTTCTACAATGTATAAATCCGTCAACGTGTTATGCATAAATGATAATATAAAAACTTAAAAATTACATCCAATATTTTACACTGCAAATTTTTTTTTTGGTAAGATTAACCCTACGAGTGAAAAATCGGTAGGGGACGGGGCACCATTAACTTCCGCCCCTGAAGGCAACCTCAGGCGCAGGGGGTGTTGCTTCAGACCACATAAAGCGAGTCTTTTACATTTTTAGATAAAGTGCAGGTCAGGCAAAAAATTGGCATAATGCGCAAGTGAGGCACACGCCTCACGTACATGGCATTTTTTTATGCAGCATGATGTTGTACAGCAGGCTTTTTATAGCTAAATTTTGGGTAGAGGATGCTAAAACCTATGAGATATAACTATACATATACAAACACTTTGCGTACAAAAACGACACCACTTTGCACCTACGTGGGCTTCTCGCTTTTCAAAACCAATCAGTTCTGTAGCAGCTAACCTAAACTGATCTTCCGAAAATACTTATTTCATTTCAAACCCTAAATAACCATACAACCAACATCAATTTCACTATACCTAAAACAACATAAATTACTTGAAAAACAAGATAACCATATAATCAGGGGCGCAGGATAGAAGGGGGCCGGGGGATGCCCGACCTCCCGAACTTTTCGCTCAGTAGTGTTCGGTATGTAGTTTTCGTATATATTTTTTTAGGTATATACCCCCGGTTTTATAATTTTTTTAGGTATATACGTTTTCGAACCCCGGTCGAAAATCTCAAGCTTAGCCACTGCATATAATCACTTTCAACACACAATGCCAAACACCCCCTTAGTCAATACAACTTATGCAGCATTCAACTTTCAAATTTAACAAAACAAAAACCCTAAAAAATATCAACAACCCATCTTTCATAATTCCGTTCAACATACCACCTGTGCAAAAAATAACTAGTTCACATAAATCCAATTTAAAAAATAAAAATAAAAAATTTAAAAAACATGAATCTTGAATGTAAAACAACTAATATTCACATAGATCTGCAAACATCAAAAACCCATAAACAATCATGATCAAGAAACCTAATGGAGCACAAAAGTTGGTTAATTTGACAAAAAAGATTCAAGAAAAGCAACAAACATGTCGATCTTGATCAAGATAATCGATACCCAGAAGCTATAATCAATAAAGGTTGAAGCTTTAACATAAAGAAGCATGATTTGAGTGAAATAAAACTAACCCTTGAGGCGGCAGAGATCGGTGAAAGAGGAAAAACAGTTGGTGTTTGGGAAATCTTGAAAAAAAATTGGAACTAGGGTTTAAGGGCTTCAGCTTATATAGTGTTTTTAATATTTGTGAGAGAATAATAAAAGAAATTAAAAACAAAATCTTCAGAGGTTTTTGTTTTTGGAGGTTGATGAAGATTTAAGGATGTTGGGCTTGGAGTTTTGTGGGCTGGGATTAAGCCCAATTGGGCCAATAGGGTTTGGGTTTTTAGGCCTGTTTATGGTATTAATGTCATCAAACTAAATCACACCCATTTGTTCAATTAGGGATCACAATTACGCGTAGGGGTGAGCGACTTCCGGTTTTGAGTAAGGATGAGCAAATGATATCAGGTATCGATACTGAGTTTTCTGAACTGAGCTGATTTTCAGTATTGACATTTAGCGTTTTCGGTACTGATACCGGTTGATACCCAACTCATCTCTAGTTCTGAGTTTCGACCCTCTAGACCTACAAACCCAAACCTTATAAGCCACATAGGTCTTGTTATTGATAGTTTTATACTCGAATATAAAATTTTATCTAATGTTTCTTCCTTACATATTAACAATTTATTAGCTTTAATGGTTAAAAATGACATGTTAACATGAGTAAGGGCGAAGCTTTTAAGGGGTATGGGGGGTGCACTCGCCCATGCCAATGTTTCAGGTAGTAGTGTAATCTTGCTGATTTTTTGTCGGAAATCTTTAAAAATATATAGGTCCGCCCTCACCAATTATTTTTCCAAAAAATCCTTTGCCCCTACCAAGTTTATTGCCTAAAAAATTTATACGTATTTTCGTACTGATTTAAAAAACACAAGAAGAATGGGGCTATTAGTAAGTTTTTATAATTGTTTTAAACTTGAAATGAGTTTAAATAAAGTCTCAACCTAGTTTTTATATAAATGAAACTTAAGGGTTCAAATTTACTTTTTTTTATGTGTAAGAACGAGTCCTTTGAATGAATGAAGTTTATTTAGTTTCATTTGGAGTTATTAGTGTTTGATCCGACCCGAACATATAACCCGAAACATAGCACTAGGAAAAAAATACTGAGTCCTATGACTTTCTACCCCTGCAAAACTTTTGATCAAGCTCCTCTATTAAGACCGCTGGGTGTGGGCTTGGGTTTTGGCGTGGCTAGCCAAGCAACGCCGCTTTGGCCACACTGAGCCAGCGTGGCTAGCGGCGTTGCCCCGCTAGCGTGGAAAATTGGCCTGGCGGGGGCGGGTTGGGGTGAGAACGTGGACCACTATGATTGGCTGACTGTTGATGACCGTTGGGGCTAGCCGTTTGAGGTAGCCGTTGGGGTGGCGTTTTTCTTGCAAAAAAAAAAACAAATTTTTAAAATTTTTTACAATTTATTACCTATAAATGCCCACACCCAACATATTTTTTTCACTTCCACTTTCTTTAATCACAGACCCACATCCAAACAAACCAAAAAAAAAAAAAAATTGGTTAACTGGACTGAAGAGGAGGAGCTTGCGCTTATGACATCGATTTCGCTCAACGTGCACTAGCTCGTGGTCAAACCGCATACTGGGCACAAGCGTTTAGTCAATACCAACAACATGTTGGAAACAATCGTCACAACTTGAACGCGTGTCAACATAAGTGGCGTGAACTACAACCGAGCTGGATAGGTTTAAAACATGCTACGATCGTGTCCTTGCGGGCAAGCTTAGCCACGATGATCGGGTGGAGATCGCCAAATCGACTACAAGCACGATGGGAAACCGGAATTTAAGTGGGTTCCCCACTTTAATATTTATCGTACTTTGTAATTTTTATTTTTTAGGAATTATTAATTAGTATTTTATTATTTTTTAGGAATTATTAATTAGTATTTCATTATTTTTTAGCAATTATTAATTAGTATTTTATTATTTTTTTACTAGGACGTTTTTTTTAATTTGTTAGGATTTTATGTAACTTTTTTTTTAATATTTAGGGGTGTGTTATTTATAAAAAAATCATAGTATAAAAAAGATATATATATATATATATATATATATATATATATATATATATATATATATATAATATCCACATGGCTAGCCACGCCGGCTATCCAAGTATCCAACGCCGCTCCACACCTCAACTTTTTTAGATGGTCTGGTGGAACCAACTAGCGTCACATGGCTAGCGACGCCTCAAACCCAAACCCCACCACACCCAGCGATCTAAACATGAGTGACTCACAGGTGAAATAAGTAAAATTCTCATCTGTTAGGATTCCAATTACCCAAAACACGATGTCCTAATACATAATCACATATGAAAAGAAAACTTTAAATGTAACATTTTTTAATAATTTCAACTTTTCAACAACTGTTACTAGATTTTTATGTAACATTTTTTAATAATTTCAACTTTTCAACAACTTTAATATATCCGTTACTAGATTTTTATAATTTAATCTGATATGATAATATGTTTAGTATAATATTATCAATTCTTTATCAAACATAATAGAAACAAAAATATAGAATGTGTCGGTGATCAAAAAGCTAACTGGGTTAGTATTTAATTAGTATGGAATCGTTGGAGAAAAATACGTATAAATTAGGATTGTCTTTAAAAATTTCCTTAGTTGTGATTAATCAAGGCTAATAGATGAAAGTCCGGATTAGGTAGGCCGGGGCACTCTACGGTAGCGGCTGGCGGGTTTGAACTGGTGCCATAAACACCGTCGTCACCCCCAAAGGTAGGCAAGGCGGGTTGGTTAAGCTAGTAGGATAACCGGTGCAAGGGCTGAGTTGTTTAAGGAGGTTGTTGACCTTAGGATTGGTTGGTGGGTTTTGATTGGTTGAGACATTTGACATTTTTTAAATTAAAAAAAAAAGTTTATAACATGGGTAGGTGCCGCCAATGTTTACTAGCTAATGGACACTTTGAGTCAAATTTGACATGACGGGTGTTGGTTGATTCGGGCTAGGGTTTTACCCTTGAGTGCCCTTTCCTCACTTATTAAAAATCCAATAACTCTCATTTTTAAACAAATAATGGTTTTTCTATAAAATGCTTGTTACTATGACATTAAAACACTAGGCCACGAAATTGTATAAAAGTAGTTTGGGGTTGTGCTCTGTGTTAATTGAACAAAGAATGAGAAAAGATGTTGAGAGCAAAGAGCTATTTGTATTGATAACGTGTAAAAACTAGAAAGAAATGTAAGAGATAAGCTAATCCATTCATTCATGTGACATATATATATTATATATAGACCAATACAATAAGAATCCTGAAACCCATAAACATTTAGTTGGACCATAAAATAATATTCGTTTATAACACGTTTATTACATACCCAACTTTGTAAGTTTATTTATATAAATATTTTTATATATAAAACGCAAATTTCTGTGTTTTCCCAAGCATGTATCCTACTTCTTTTGAATTGTGGATCTTTCTCGTAGGATTTTTATCCCCATGTACCTGAAACGGCGAATATAGCAAAGTAAATCATTCTTAGTTGATATTTTAAATTACATTATGATATATTTTTAAATATATATTATGTGTTAAATCATTATAACTAGTATTAAGTCCCCAGTGTTGCAGCGGGGATGTAAAGGCATGTCAAGGAGTATCAACGCCACACCATTTTCAATGACCACCAATAATGGAAAAACTCGTAAAACAAAAGAAATAAAAAACAAAAAAAAATACATCGAACGAAAAGTAGACGTAGAAACGTCAAACCACGTACGCTCATTGCGGCGTGCTGATGAAAAGAATTAATACAAAACGTAAAACATAAAAAAATAACTAAGTCAATGTTCTGTGTGTTGCGAGGGGCTAATGGGAAAAGTAGACATTAAAACGGATTCATAAACGCACGTTGAGTCGTGTTAACTCGCAAAATTTAGAACGAAACGGAAAACAAATTTTTTTGTAAATAAAGAAAGGTACATAGGACCATAGTTGAAAGTAAAAAAAAGTGTTTGGGTTAAATTGTAAAAGATGAAAAGTATTGGGTAAAAAGTTAAAAACACACACAAAACATAATGGAGATTGTACCTGAAGCTTAGAAATTGAATATACTAGTCAGGGGCGGAACTACAGGGGGTCAGAGGGTCCGTTGACCCTCCGGCCACCGGCCGACCATGTAAGTTTTGTTCCTTCAACCGGTGGTTTTTTGCATTTTGACCCCCCAATATTGTTAGCTGAAGTATGGTTACAGCGAAGATAGCCGTAAAAAGGAGTTGGCCAAAATTTGTTCCCGATCTGCCCAACTGACCTGCAAGTGCTGTGCAAGATTAGTGTGAAGAAGATGATTCAAATAAAAGAAAATAAGGGCAGTTATGTCATTAAATTTTCTAATAAAATAAAGTCTGAAAAAGGAGTGGTCATGGTCATTTCCAATTCCCAGTAAACCTTTAGTTTGTATTTTTCACATTATTTTTTTTATTGAACGTAGACTCTATATTTTCTTTCAAATGCTTTAATTTAGTTTTTATGAGTTAGGATATACTAGGAAGTTTATTTGGGTAGAAAGTCTAGAAAGTCTTCTTGACCATCTATTAAAATAATAAAGGGCTAAGATTAAATGTGGTGAGATTGAACAAAAAAGGAGGACGCCTGCGTTACTGTAAGGGTATTTTAGTCCATCCAGGTCAATAGTTTCTCTCCCTTCCAATTTCCCCCGTTTTTAAAACGTTAATAACTTTATATACGACATTATTTTTTTATAAAAATTGCACCATAAAAACGAGCGTTTTTTTTTATTTTTAAAACGAGCACACTATTGCTATACTTTTGGAAAAAAAAAATTTCGATAACCCGGATGCGTAAAACGCAATTGACAAAAACACAAAAAAATTTGTTTTTTATTTCTAAAACGCAATTAACGAAAAACGCAAAAGAAAGTGTTCTTTCTAAAACGCAATAGAAGAAACAAATTTAAAACTATACATTTAACCTTGATATTTAAACAAAGAGAAGACATAACCTTCACACCACCATTTCTAGCTCCAATTGCAGTATTTCCAGATCCTTCTCATTCTCTTAAATTCTCACTCTGGCCAACAAACCCAATCATCACCATCCTCAAATCAGTGAACAAGGTCTCTTCCTCCTAATTTGACTAACAGCCATAATTTCATAAAACGCAATGATGCCATAGAATCAAATTTTCGTAAAACCGCAATGAAGCCATAGAATCAATTTTTTGTAAAACGCATTGAAGCACTAATTAAAATGGTTATTGGAAGACTTAATGCTATCAAAAGTAAGGGTGAATCTTGGATGGATGTGTGACAAACAGAGGCTACTCGAGACTGAGGAAGATGAACTAGTAAGAGTTTATTGTTAGTGGTGCTCATATCAGCCAAACCCACCACTATCTGGTAAAAGGAACCATAAAATTAAATATTACGCTTTTATCTTTTATAAGAAAAAAAAGTCAAGTTCCCAGACCAAGATCTTTGTTTTGAGTGGTGTTCCGTAAAACGCAATGAAGCCATATAATCAAATTTCTCTTTAATTTTCTTCATACCATACCATAAAGCTCGGATGACTTGCAAACGACGTTGTAGTTGCTATCCGGTGTCATTGTTGAGCAATTACTAAGCTCAATTACAGATCTGGATGTGGTTTCATCGATGGTGGTACGGTGGTGGTGGTGGTAGTGATAGTGACAGTTTCCGGTTGTGGATTCGACATTTTCGGGTGGATGTTGGTGGTGGTGGTGGAGGAGGAGCAGTAGAGGTTGTAACAACCCGCTTCCTCGCAAGCTCGTTACTCTCGTTACGCCTAGCACCAGAGATTCGGATCATAATGTAATCTAAATCGCTTATTACGCTACATCACATATTTTCGCACTATATCACATCACAACGCATTACATCGCACTAACACAACGCTTATATCGCACAAACCAAATACTATCAACTTTGCGTGGAATTTCCAAGGCTAACTGCTCGCTTAAACTGCAACGCGACTCTCGAAAGACTTGGGAACAAAGCCCATACTTCATCGCGTATTTTCGAATAATTGTGAACTTTAAGTAAATATGACCGTTTAATACGCTTAATACTTTGCTATAACGCTTAAATGTAACTATATAACGCGATTACATCGCCGAACAATCGATAAACAATCGAAAAACAAAGAAATCCGGAGTTTTTGGACAAGTTCGCTCGAACTTGGGTGACCCCAAGTTCGACCGAACTTGACTGGCCACAAAACCCCCTCTTTCCCCTCAAGTTCGCTCGAACTTGCTTAGATTCTTCACAGAATCAGCAAGTTCAGCCGAACTTGACAAAATCCTCTTGAAAATCTAACAAGTTTGCCCGAACTTGCATAAAATCATGCAAGTTCGACCTAACTTGATTCCCACCAGCTCACTTTTTGCCTTCACCTATAAATACTCAGCCCCATCCTCTCATTTGAGCTTGCTGCAACGTTGCCCAGAGCTCTCCTAACCCGAAACCCTCGAATCCTAAGTAAGAACCAACATGTTTTATGCAATCTCCAAAGGTTTACAATGATTTTGCACAAGGCATTGCCTTCGTTTTCATCAAATCTTCTCTGTTTACGAAAATCTTCATCTTTTTACATAAAACTTCTGTTTTTCACTCAGATCTATGCTTAGATCTGAGCAAAACCTTTTGAACATTGATTTTTACACAAAATACGGACTTATGATGATGTTTTGTTCATTTTCTGATATGAAACGAAGCATTTATCATTTAAGATCCCAGATCCGGAAGCACAAGAACGTTTATGTTGGTTTACACAAGCCGGACTAACCCGAACGAACCCCGAGTTCGCCCGGATTGGCCCACGCTTTTGTAAAATGGCTAAAACCGCTCTAAAAGACCTCTCCGACCTAAGTTTGCTCAGTAGCACAGGGTTGGAGGGATGAATACTCGATTTCCCCAGCAAACGACGCGAAAACGCATGATTTTGGACCCGAAAACATCAAGTTCGCTCGAGATTTAACTGATTTTTGTGCAGCACCTTATTCAAGTTCGTTCGAACTTGACCTCTAAGGGTCAAGTTTAGCCGAACTTGAGTCCAAACAACTCACACCTTTCATAAAAAATCCTCAAGTTCGCTCGAACTTGCAAAGTTTCTCAGGAACCTTCACAGGTTCGGCCGAACTTGTCAATTCCTTAAACAAATCTTACAAGTTCGCCCGAACTTGACTCACAACTCAGCAGAATAGTACAAGTTCGCTCGAACTTGCCTACCGTTCAAGCCAAACTTCACCGTTTCAGCTTGTCGGAGACTGATGTACTTCCGTTCGCGTATGCAGGCTGATCCGGCACTCTCCTCAACTCATCTCGGACCTCATCTCTAACCTAAACGCATCAACTATGAGTATACTTGACCCATTTTCGCTTTAACGCACTTTGGGGTGTAACCTACGTTCTTATCAAAAATACAACGCACGCTAAACTAATTTATCACATGCGAATATCTGTTATACATATTGATACGTGATTGCTAGAACATATAAGTTAGGGCACTTTTCGTTATCTCCACCTTGGCTAGTACGGTACTGTAGAAGGGCTCTCACCCGACGGGGTTTAGCTAGGATGTACGCGCGAGCTCTCCGCGAGTTAGCATGATAAATTATCTTGTGAGTTTATGTTTTGTATGAATCATGTTTATGTATGAAGAATTCGCTACATTTTTATCTATTATGCTATTATATCAAAACCTGTATGCTCGCCAATACATTTTTGTATTGACAAATTATTTTAACGTATGTTGCAGGTTATTGAGATCTACTTGCTGCAAAACGGATGTAGGAATTATCTCTAGAAACGCATTGCAATAGAAAATCTAGGGAAGATCGACTTATGTTTGTTTGAGAGATGTTTTGATATTTGTAATAATTGTTTATGGATTATATGTTTGTTAGTATGGGATAACGAATGTTTAAATATTGTCGCGTAAACAGTTGTTATGGATTCTCTCGAGCAATTTGATTCTCCTAGTGTCGCGCCCTGATGATTCCGCCATCGGTTGGGGTGTGACAGATTGGTATCAGAGCCATAACTGTAGGGAATTAAGTAGAATTGCCATGTTCGACTTAGTCTACAGTTAGGACACCAAATCAGACCATTACGCATCGATTAAACGCCGAAAACGAACACGAACATCAAGTCCGCTCGAACTTGGGGGACAAGTTCGCTCGAAATTGATCAAGTTCGCCTGAACTTGGGGGACAAGTTCGCTCGAAATTGATCAAGTTCGCCCGAACTTGACCAAGTTCGACCGGACTTGACCAAGTTCGACCGGACTTGACCAAGTTCGACCGGACTTGACCAAGTTCGACCGAACTTGTCTGACCCCTCTCAACCTATAACAAGTTCGTCACGAACTTCTAAACATTGCTTTTCCGCTCGAACTTGACATCAGTGTGATGCCAAGTTCGCCCGAACTTGATTAGGATCTTCCGGCACGAACTTCTAAACATTGCTTTTCCTAAAGCAACCACAACACACGCTGAAAAACGCTCGTATCACACAAACGAGTCAATTTTTCGGGAATAGGTGTGAAAACCGCAAACTCTCGACGAATCACCCACTCCGCGTATTTTCATCAGCACGAAATTTTCTGATAAGTTAGGAGTGATATCCACATCTTGACGGAAATTTCCCATTTTATCCGGTGGAAACCTCCTGATGGGTCCGGGAGTTAGAACCACAATCATGGATTCGAAGTTATCAAGTCACGGGTGAAGCCCGAACCTTGAAAACTCGTCCCACTCCTCGATTTTCAATCTCACCAAAGTTTCGATTGTTTTCAACGCTTTGGGACGCGTAGTAACCGGAAGGGTGATGTCGTTAGCCGCGAGGCGGTGAGAGCATTTACCTATTAGGCCAAAGCGTGTGCCCGAACTCGGCGGAATGATCGAATCACTTTGGGAAGTCGCTGTCTCAAAACCCAGGACGCTCTATTAATTTTAAGCCTATTATTGTCGATTTACGCATCATCGCTTTTCAAGTGCTTCGCGCATGTTTTAACAAATTTTAAACTTTTATGTTTTCGATTTGTCGATTTTCGCTTGCCGCTTTATCGCTTTCATCTCGTTAAATTAATGCACAACTCGCACAACCATCGCAATCCAAAACAAGAGCTAATTCTCGCAACAAAACTAAATTCTAACAACCCTCTCAACCGCGTCCTCACGTTATACCGCAATTATATATATACGTATCTAAGTATATATACATAGTATATGGTTACACGTGCTTATGTGAATATGTGAGAACTTAGGAAGTATGTGTTTTCCTATGCGGCTCCTATGTGAATCTTAGCAATACGTATTACTATATCAACTAAAACAAGTTTTAACGCGCTAAATCGCATCGCGAAATACAAATCATTATGATCGAATCTCATTCCAAACATTTTTGTAGACGTCTTCGAACACTTCCAACTCTCGACGTCAAGCACGAAGGAAGTCCGACAAGAGGATCGCATCACTTGTGGCTAAGGAAATGGCCAAGGTCATTCCTCAAATCGTTACTCAATTTCAAGCCCTCAGCAACTCTCAAACCTCTCGGAAGACTCTAAGTCCAACACACCAAAGTCTGTGTTCTCTTACAAGCAGTTCAAGGCCTGTGACCCAATGGTCTTCACAGGTGAAGGAAGTATATCCCAAATGCTCCAGTGGTTTGATGCCATCGAGGTTACCCTTCGTCAGAGTGGGTGTCCTGAGCATTTCCAAACCACATGCGCTATCGGAGTATTCCAATCCCGAGCACTCGACTGGTGGACAGCCGAGCGCATCAAACGTGAAAACGATGCAGCTTACGCACTATCGTGGGAGGAACTGAAGGAGCTCATGAAGAGAGAGTATTGCCCTCCCCATGAAGTCCAAAAGCTCGAGAACGAATTCTGGAAAATCAAGCAAATCAAAGGAGACAACGCCGGCCTCATGGCAAGGTTCAAACAGCTTAGCATCATCTGCCCTAGCCAAGTCGACACTCCTGAAAAGGCCATCAGAAAGTACATTCGTGCTTTGCCTGAGTGCGTGGGAAATTTTGTCGCAGCTGCAAGACCGGCTACCATCGAAGAAACCTACCAGTTGGCTGCAAAGATTGATGACAAGCGAGTCTTGGATGGATATTTCTCCAAAACCTCTGCCAAGAACCTGAATCAAGCTACTATCAAAGTGTCCGACGATACCGACGATGACTCCAACAACGACGACGGCACATCACCGCAAGCTACCGCCGAGCCTAGCCGCAAGAGGAAGAGCTCGAGTTTCAACTACTCCGCGACTGAGCCGCTTAACTCTGAACCTCTTCGAGCAGTTCCATTTTACCCAAGGCGTAACTACACCGGACCTCATCCCCAGTGTCAGATGTGTACCTATCACCACCAAGCCGAAGCCAGCTGTCGTTATTGCACCAATTGCGACCGTTACGGCCACTTCACCGACAAATGTCGCACAGGACCACGACAGCAAGACGAGTCGACACCCCCGGAATCACCAACCCAAGCCGCAGCCCCAACAGAGGAAGACGTTGATACCAACCTCGACCAGGCGCAGGACGACGTTAAGGAAGGTACGACTTTCGATGTTAGTACTTATGCTTATCACTCTATTATTTGATATCGCTTCAACACAAGAACGATGTCTCTCTATCCCTCTCTCGACTCATCGCACTTTGTCTAAGCGCACACACTAACTATTATTACTAATGATATATAGTACATCACGATATAATACATTTTCCTACCCCTACTACACGCCCTTAAAACAAGTTACGATAAACATGCAAACACAAAACTAATCGCGGGTGCTGTAACACCCCAACCGATGGCGGAAACATCGGGATGAGACGAAAACGAGATTGCTCATTGCTCACAACATTATTAAGTGACAATAATTAATTAAACCATATTTCATTTCATAAGGATTGTCAAATACATCAATGTAACAAAACAAAGAACAATCTAACATTTGCAAAGTCATAACAAAATTGATACGTCGACATTAAACCTAACGTCTAATTTGTGTGTATCTAGTCCTTGCACTATATTGTTTTCATAGCGTCATCTCCTTCAACCTGTAACATGTTTTAAAATAAAGTCAATGCAAAAGCAAAGGCGAGTACACAAGTTTAAGCATAGCATACGTATACGATTAAAGTTTTAACAATCCTCATGGCAACCAAATCTATACAAGAGCAAATCAAGGCATGCAATGCTAATAATCAAACCCGTAACGCAATCACGATGTTTTAACATGACCTCACGTGTAAAGTGATGGAGGTGGATGCGTGAATTCCTATAGCGCTAAGCATGTCAAACAAGGCTAAAAATAGTTAATGACTAAAGCACAGCACAACGTTTATCCCCAGACAAGCAACAAGTATACGATTCAAGTAGTCATGTGTATAGGATCGTTTGTGCGTTTCATAAAGTTTAAGTGTTTGTGATTTTTGTATATGGAAACATGTTACACCCAAAAAGTGATATAAAACAAATGTGGGTCGAGTGTACTCACAGAATTGCTAAGTCTTCTTTGAAATTCCACGACGAGTTGATGAGTGGGAGAAAGGGACACCAATGCCACCTTAAATGACAACGAACATGGATGAATAATCGAATCGGAGTTGAAGGTACGTGTACGTTTAGCACGGAATTTGTGTAACGACTCTAAAGTTAAATTTGTCAAAGATAAGAGTGTTATCAAAATAATACAATAAATATATATATTTTTGGCGGGAAGTATAAAAGATAAAAATATATATAGATGTTTGCAGTTGGATAAATATATTCCTTCGTCAAATTATTATGTTTTGTCGACGAGAATAATAGATGTGTACTTATATAATTTGGCGAAAAAGTATAACCGTGGAGCATATTTAGTCGAAAGGTTTGGCGAATAAATACACCCTTGTCGGAAGGTTTAACAAGTAAATGTATATAAGTATTGGTATATTTGGACGAAAAAGATTACTAGATAAATATATAGTTTGGCTAAAAGAAAATAGATAAATGTATATTTTGACGGAACGGGATAATAGATATATATATGCATGTTAACGAAAAGAATAGTAGATAAGTATATATTGTTTGTCGGAAACATGTAATATAGATATATATTGCCGTTAGAGAAGTATAATTTTCGAAAAGTATATAATATATATTTATTTTGACGGAAGGAATACTGTTTATATCTTGTCGTTAAATAGATATTTATTTGTCGAAAAGAATAATAATTAGATATGTTGTCGAACGGTATAATAATTAAATGGATTTTGTCGAAAAGCATAAAGTGGAAATATATATATATAGCCGGAAGTGTAATAAATCAATATATATTTTATCGAAAGATGTAACGAATAAGTATATCTCTTTTGTCGTTAGATAATATATTTTGTCGAAAAAACGTATTAACTAAATATATCGTTGTCGGGAAGTAAAATAAATATATGTATATCTTTGTCAGAAAACGGGCAGAGTTTCCCCTGTTTTAGGACGAACCCGACAACGCCAAGTGTCGATTAAATGCTTTCAAAACTCAACAATTTTATCAAAACAATACAAATATATATTTACATATCGTACTTATGTTTCCAAATTATATATAAAATTAGGTTACACAATTAAAACGATAAATGAATATGGAATAACAAGGTTTAATATACACGTCATTGCTATACCGGGCCTCGTTTCTAGATCGTTGACCCGACAGTTGACCAGGTTTGACTGGAGCTAAGCCGAGTCGCACTAAACTGAACCGAGTTAACTTGTGTCGTGAAAGCCGAGCCAACTGAAACGACAAAACAACCGTCGAGTTGAGACACGAAACTGACTAAATCGGAACCAAAATAGAATAAGAGACTCGAACCTGAAACGAACCAAGACGGCTGTTGACTAGTGTTGACCCGAACCGAATCTGACTTTGACTAAGGCTGACCGTTGACTGTTTGACGAAGTTGACCAGTTGACTTTCGTTGACCAAGTTTGACCGAACATTCAAACTTAACCCGAGCCGAGATTACGCAAACTTTGAACCAAATCTTGTCTGTTGACTGATGTTGACCAGCTTGACCGGGTTTGACCCGGTGTTAACCGAGTAAACTCGGACAACTGAGTCGTACCGAGCCGAGTCGCCAAACTTGACTCGACCCGAAACACTTGAGCTCGAACCCGAACCCTAATCAAGCCTGAACCGAGTCGACTCGGAGAACCGAGTCACAAAATGAAGGCCACCACCATCACTACCGCCGTAATGAACTACTACCCGCCGCCGTAGGCCATGCCGGCACCACCTGAAACGAAACCAAACGGGGCCGGAGACGCGGATCTTTACAGATCTGAAAGAAAAAGGGAAAGAACAAGCTTAGAGGTGTTTACCGGAGGTTTTGGAGACGAACATGATGCTGGTGTTGCTGCCGTCGAGCCTGCTGCCGCCGCTGCTATGTTTCGTTTGAATCACCCACCACCACCGTCGCCCGCTGGAGGTGACGGCTGCTGCCGCCATCGATCGAAACCGCCGCCGCTGCTGCACCGCCGTTGCTGAACCGATGCATCGTCGCAGCCGCGCCGCTGCTCCGCCGCCACGCCGCCGCACCACCGCCGCTCTATCTAGTCTCTCTCTCCTCACAGCTCCCTCTCTCTCTCTCTCTGAAGCATCTAAGCGGGTGTGTGTGTGTCGGGTTTAAGAGATTGCAGGGGGTGTGCGAGTGTGAGGGGTTGAGAAGGAAGGTGAGTGAGGTGTGTGTGAGCGGCTGAGGAGAAGGGGGGGAGCAGGGAGATGAGCCGCGTATGGGTGAAATGTGAGGGTGGGGGGTTTTATTTATTTGAAATTAGGTTTAGGGTTTAGTTAGGTTTAGGTGGTGTGTTGGGCCAAGGCCTGTTAACCCGTTCTAACGTTTTTGAGTGGCCCGAACGTACCGACGAGATCCGATTTCAAGTACAAGTTCCATAAAACGTCGAATTTATTTTGTTTATTATTATTATTATTATCTAGAAAAATAATAAAAATACGAGGCGTTACAGTCTCCCCTCCTTTAGGAAATTTCGTCCCGAAATTTATTCAAGAGGAAGACTTGAAAGGAATTGGTTAAGGAATTAAGGGTTAACGGTCAAGACTTGAAGTTCTGGATACGTGAGGGTAAGCATGGAGTTTAGAGCAACGAAGAGTTAGGTTTGCAACAAGAAGTTGTTTGACTAGGATGATTTGAGGCATCAAGCTTAAGTAAAACGTATAAGTATGCGTATAGGAGAGTGGTTTAAACGAGCTTTGAATAACTCAAATGATATGCCATCTAAGCAGAAAAGCTCTCGCGAGAAGTGGTATGCGGTTTAATGGTGAGTGTGGTCGAACCGTAGGTTGCTGAAAAGTTCACTCGACTTTGAAGAGCATTAATAAATCTCGATTTTGTAGAGAGTTGCTTAATGATGGAAAACGAGAAGGTTAGGTATTTTAAAATAAGCTAGTTATCGAGGTAGCGGTCAATCAAGCGTGTCGCTATCTACGAGAACGGGAGATAACTTTAGAGTAAGAAGGCATTTAGGGTTTGAATGCTTACACGATTGATTGTAAACGAGGTTGCATAAAAAGACAAGGTTAACGGGAGTAACGGAGGCATAAGAGCGGACGATTGATTCGATCAACGAATACTCGTGTAAGGATGGCATATGTATACGAACAAATGAAAATGTTACATTAGGGATTAAGACTCGTCGTGGATAATCGGGTAGCGCGCACTTAGCAATGCAGTTGTGAGTTGTTTAAAGCTGGCGTGTTAGGTCATATTATGGTCTGTAAATCACCGAATTTCTCATGGCACATATTACGAAAGTTTGGCAGCATGGTGAAAACACTTATGTATAGGAAGCACCAGCGGCGTATCCACCATGTTTTGACCACGTTGCGACCGTTTCGTTACTCGATGCAATGTTACGTTCCGTGTGTTACCATACGCGGTAGTACACTCTATGGTTCTCATGCGCTTATCGCTATAATCCCGTGTGCACCCGCGATTATACCGATCATCACATGATCCGCATAGCTTGTACTAGCGGCGCATGAATAAAGGTGTACATAAATTCTGAAAATAAGTTTGCGTGCGTGTAAGAATCTAGTGCGTAGGCATGTTTGCGTGCAAATAGCTTGTGGCCCACGTAAGCGAATCCCTCGGGTTTCGCTCGCGCATAGGCACGAATATGAATACGAGTACAAGTATAGGTATGTGTATGAGTATAAGCATAAGTATGGAAATAAGTATAAGCATGGATATAAGACGTATATGCATGAATGTGATGATAAGTATAAGTGTAATACCCCTGTAACACCCCTGCCCCTCGTTATCACCAATATTGTCCGTTTTGCCCTTGATGGGTGGCCCATCCAGGAACTCACGACTTTGTTTTTGGTTGCCCTGGTGGAGACTTCCCAGGAGGTCACCCATCCTAGTACTACTCCCATTTGAGCACGCTTAACTGTGGAGTTCTCCTCTCATCCACTAGCATTAAGCCCAAAACGCGTTGGTGATTTTAGAGGTAGGGCATTACTTACGAGCCAGGAATCTCTCCTGTCCACGGACGATGTTGGCGGGTATGCCATTAGGTGTTATAATAAGCATGAAAAATGACACGTTATTTTCATGAACATGAATATGTGTATAATTATGAACGTCAACAAGTGTAACAGACGATAATGGTGCGTATGATATGAATTGAATGCTACGAATTTATTTACATAAAATAATCGAGAAATTAGGGTATGTAAAACGAATGATACGTTTAAAATGTTATGCAACAGTTGACTAAACCATGTACGAGGATACGCGTGTGTTGTTGTTTGAGCAAAACTTTGAGGTTATCGCTTCTAAAATAGGCTTAAGTTTAACTTAGAATATAGGATCTAGTGTGTGAATATAAAGGAATATAAGGTACTTATTGATTATGCGTTACGTATTTTGTAATGGACGGGAGTGCTACCATTTGTTTTAAAAGAATTTAAGTAGGTCGAAAATGGTTGGTCTTCGTAAAGTTTTCTTGCCCACGTGTTTTGAAACTCATGTGACATTTCGGGAGGTGTATGATAAGGTATTAAAATAGTAAGTTCGCATTGTTTTCAAAGGATATAAGAGATTTGAAATTTAGTGGTGCTTGTGAAACGTTGACCCTTGAGAGGAAATCTGGGGTAATGGATTTAATTATCGTTGAAAAGTATTTAGCAAAACGTTCTCTTAATCGTGATAAGAGGTTTAGAGGGGTTTGGGGTTGAGTTTTGGAAATAGATTATGCGTTCTGAATAATCAAAATCAGATAATTAGTGGTAACAAAACATACCGTAGGAAGATAGTGTTTGGATTTGATTATGTTATTTGATATCATAATAATCAGGAAATCAACTATTTGAGTGTTTGAAAAATAATATATATACATGTACATATCGAGTTGTGAATGGATGAGCTTTGATCTCTAAAATAAGTAAAACAAATCAGTTTTTTTTTTTTTTTCCAAACTCTAAAATAAATTTTTATTTATTTATTTATTTAATATTTGCGCCTCCAAACACAAAACAAAATATTAGGTTGCAAGAACAATCCCAAACACACCTTTAGTACCACGATCCCATAATGCCTATAAGATATTGGTTTTCTTTTTTTTTTTTTTTTTTTTTTTTTTACAACGAAATTTTTTTTTAACATAAAGTTATTGCATGAGCGTGTTTTAGTGATTAAGTTAAACATAAGATTTGTGGGCAAGGTATCCGTTAGACCGATTAAGTTGGTAGGTAGCATTCTGTCAAGCTTTGAAAATCGTAAAACAAAACGTTTCATGTGGTGACCAAGTATATGCGTGTGGGATTTATATGAAATAGATTACCGGATGGGAAATACGTTTGATAAAATAGTACGTTTTGAAATTCGTCTAAGTAAGAATTTTGACAACATGGTAAAAGATTTAGGTATACAATATATTTGTGTCATGTCGGCACACGTGACGCTCGAACGCTATCTCTCCGCGTATCGTCTTCGCTTTATGTCATTTTGACTTTTATTGTACCTCTCGCTTCGCTATTCTAATCATCAATATATTTGTGTCATGTCGGCACACGTGACATCACTCGACAGGACGGAGGCGATATGGCTAAAACATGGTGGATACGCCGCTGGTACTTCCTATATATAAGTGTTTTAGCCATAATTACGAACTTCCGTGGAAGGATACCATGTGGGGTTCGACGTTATTCAAGCCTCATAAATTATTGGTTTCCCCCTTCACCACGTGGACCAAAGATACCGAAATCTATCTATACCGCGTCAACACGTATGACATAGCTCCACGAAACGGAGGCGATATGGCTAAAACATGGTGGATACGCCGTTGGTACTTCCTATATATAAGTGTTTTAGCCATATTACAAACCTTCGTGGAGAGATGCCATACGGGGTTTGACACTAATTAAAATTTTTGATACCTTTAAAATTAGTTTTACCATTACAATGTTGTAATTAAATGGAAAAATTTTTCTAAATATTTAAATTTTTACAAGAATATTTTTGGCAAGTAAAACCCTTCTCACAATGGGAATCGAACGCCTAGCGTCACGTTGTGAGAAGATTTTCATAAAAACGATTTCCTTAAAGCGCTTTTGTAGTAGTTAACAAATTTTTTTCAAAACCTAAAAGCAATTTCTCGATTGCTAGCTCGTGGATTATCAACCGCGAGCCAATTAATCCGTTTTACTCAACAACACTTTACACTTTCGAGACGCTTTCACTCGCCAGTCCTCGATCGACCGCTCGACCATCCTCGACTTACGCTAAACGCCTTATCGCTATCCGTTCGTGTCAATTCTCAAGTCTTCCTATTGAATAAATTTTGGGACGAAATTTCCTAGAGTAGGGGAGACTGTAACAACCCGCTTCCTCGCAAGCTCGTCACTCTCGTTACGCGTAGCACCAGAGATTCGGATCATAATGTAATCTAAATCGCTTATTACGCTACATCACATATTTTCGCACTATATCACATCACAACGCATTACATCGCACTAACACAACGCTTATATCGCACAAACCAAATACTATCAACTTTGCGTGGAATTTCCAAGGCTAACTGCTCGCTTAAACTGCAACGCAACTCTCGAAAGACTTGGGAACAAAGCCCATACTTCATCGCGTATTTTCGAATAATTGTGAACTTTAAATAAATATGACCGTTTAATACGCTTAATACTTTGCTATAACGCTTAAGTGTAACTATATAACGCGATTACATCGCCGAACAATCGATAAACAATCGAAAAACAAAGAAATCCAGAGTTTTTGGACAAGTTCGCTCGAACTTGGGTGACCCCAAGTTCGACCGAACTTGACTGGCCACAAAACCCTCTCTTTCCCCTCAAGTTCGCTCGAACTTGCTTAGATTCTTCACAGAATCAGCAAGTTCGGCCGAACTTGACAAAATCCTCTTGAAAATCTAACAAGTTTGCCCGAACTTGCATAAAATCATGCAAGTTCGACCGAACTTGATTCCCACCAGCTCACATTTTGCTTTCACCTATAAATACTCAGCCCCATCCTCTCATTTGAGCTTGCTGCAACGTTGCCCAGAGCTCTCCTAACCCGAAACCCTCGAATCCTAAGTAAGAACCAACATGTTTTATGCAATCTCCAAAGGTTTACAATGATTTTGCACAAGGCATTGCCTTCGTTTTCATCAAATCTTCTCTGTTTACGAAAATCTTCATCTTTTTACATAAAACTTCTGTTTTTCACTCAGATCTATGCTTAGATCTGAGCAAAACCTTTTGAACATTGATTTTTACACAAAATACGGACTTTTGATGATGTTTTGTTCATTTTCTGATATGAAACGAAGCATTTATCATTTAAGATCCCAGATCCGGAAGCACAAGAACATTTATGTTGGTTTACACAAGCCGGACTAACCCGAACGAACCCCGAGTTCGCCCGGATTGGCCCACGCTTTTGTAAAACGGCTAAAACCGCTCTAAAAGACCTCTTCGACCTAAGTTTGCTCAGTAGCACAGGGTTGGAGGGATGAACACTCGATTTCCCCAGCAAACGACGCGAAAACGTATGATTTTGGACCCGAAAACATCAAGTTTGCTCGAGATTTAACTGATTTTTGTGCAGCACCTTAGTCAAGTTTGCTCGAACTTGACCTCTAAGGGTCAAGTTCGGCCGAACTTGAGTCCAAACAACTCACACCTTTCATCAAAACCCTCAAGTTCGCTTGAACTTGCAAAGTTTCTCAAGAAACTTCACAAGTTCGGCCGAACTTGTCAATTCCTTAAACAAATCTTACTAGTTCGTACGAACTTGACTCACAACTCAGTAGAATAGTACAAGTTCGCTCGAACTTGTAAGTTTACATACAAATTCTCTCGAACTTGCCTACTGTTCAAGCCAAACTTCACCGTTTCAGCTTTTTGGAGACTGATGTACTTCCGTTCGCGTATGCAGGCTGATCTGGCACTCTCCTCAACTCATCTCGGACCTCATCCCTAACCTAAACGCATCAACTGTGAGTATACTTGACCCATTTTCGCTTTAACGCACTTTTGGGTGTAACATACGTTCTTATAAAAAATACAACGTACGCTAAACTAATTTATCACATTCAAATATCTGTTATACATATTGATACGTGATTGCTAGAACATATAAGCTAGGGCACTTTTCGTTATCTCCACCTTGGCTAGTACGGTACTATAGAAGGGCTCTCACCCGACGGGGTTTAACTAGGATGTACGCGTGAGTTCTCCGCGAGTTAGCATGATAAATTGTCTTGTGAGTTTATGTGTTTTATGAATCATGTTTATGTATGAAGAATTCGCTACATTTTTATCTACTATGCTATTATATCAAAACCTGTATGCTCGCCAATACATTTTTGTATTGACAAATTATTTTAACGTATGTTGCAGGTTATTGAGATCTACTTGCTGCAAAACGAATGTATGAATTATCTCTAAAAACGCATTGTAATAGAAAATCTACGGAAGATCGAATTATGTTTGTTTGAGAGATGTTTTGATATTTGTAATAATTGTTTATGGATTATATGTTTGTTAGTATGGGATAACGAAGGTTTAAATATTGTCGCGTGAACAGTTGTTATGGATTCTCTCCAGCAATCTGATTCACCTAGTGCCGCGCCCCGATAATTCCGCCATCTGTTGGGGTGTGACAGAGGTGGCCATGGAGATGAAGAAGACATAATTCAGATCTAGATCTAGGGCATTTCTAGATCTAGAGGTGGCCATGGAGATGAAGCAAACACTACAGCACAGTGAACAAACGATGTTGGTTGTGGTGGCGGGTGTGGGGTGACAACGGTGGGCAGTCGGCATGAGTGGGAGTGGTGGTAGTGGTTGGTGGAGTGGCAATGGTGATGGGGTTGAAGTGTAAAAATGTGCAGGATATTTTAATTCTAGAGTTATAAAGCTAATATGTTATGGACCAAAATATCCCTTCCTTGTTTTTTTCTAGTCTGCCACATGTCACTTTATTATTGTTTCCTACACTTCCTAGCCAAATTAAACTTTCTATTTGATCTTTTCCATAGTTTTTAAATACAAAGTGAAATACTACTCTAAATAGTAAATACTTGATAATAATAATTATAAACAATAAATATTATTTTAGCGCACGTCTTTCATTTCATTTTACTAGAATTATCACGTTTTTTTTTTAATTTTCGCTTTGTTAGTTTATTTAATTAAGAAGTCAAGATTTTTAAAAGTTGTTACACTATTAAATTAATTATATATTGCACATTAGTAGACATAGTATATATAATGTTGTAGAGATTGTTCGGCGCTAGTCGGGTGGTTAGATACCGTCTAAGGATTAATCGGATTAGACTTTTTATATATAATTTTACAAATTTATAAAAAAATAAAGTTAATTTTATACATTTTATATATAAATATACAAGTTTGGAAAATATATGTAAATTAGTGAAAGATAAAGGTGTGTTAAATGTTTGAAACCCAGACATAATAAAACCTAATCCCTTACCCAATTATTTCTTCGATGGGGTTCAATTTTGAACAATGGATACGGATGTGGGTCTGATTTTGGTTCGAATCGAGGTAAGAACTCATTCCACTCGATAGTTTTGGTCCGATTTTGACCCATTATAGTCCAATTTTAACTTGTTTCTTTGATCGACTAGTCCGATTTTAGACGATTTTTGACCGATTTTGACTTTTACCGCCTAAGTTGACAGATTTGGGATAATCCGTGCGGTGGACCTATGATCAACGCCTAGGTGCCGATTAATCGGCCGCCTAATCCGATTTCTACAACACTGAGTATATATATGTACACACATTTTGACCCCCCAGTTAAAAGTTTCTGGTTCCGCCACTAATACTAGTGTATTTTCTTTTAAATATATGTATTTACTATTGAATATACTATTTACATAACTATATAAATATAGCATATTCACAAGTGAATACAAATGGCTCGTAAACATTTAGTGGTTTTCATTTGTATTTAAAATTATAACTAAATATACCTTCCGAGCATCATCATAGTAGCTTCAGGATTTGTACCAGGGGAATTCAAAAGGGTTGAACTATCAATGACACGTAATGCAGAAACATCAATAACTTTATAATTGTGATCACCAACTTTGTCAACCTGACACCCTCCATGGTAATGCCATATGGTCATCACCGTGTCTTTGCAATATTGCTCTAAGTCAAACAGGGCATTCACATGTCTAGGTCTCAAATTCAAAGGCAAAGCGACCACCAAAGCAAACAAATCATGAACCGATAACAAAGGATCACAGAATTTTGACAATGATTTCGATTCCAACACCTTTACAATGGTTTCCAAGCCCTCAACACATGTTTGAAGGTCTCGAGGGTCTTTAAAGTAGTTAAATGTGACTTTAGGATTTTCATCTGGATTTGTTGTCACGAGCTCCAGACTTCCAGAAGAGAGTGGGCCCATCACCTTTTCAAGGATCAATCCGCCGTTAAGTCGCGATAAATCCAAGTTAAAGCGTTGCCCGATGATGGATTTGACCTTGTCAAGACTTGTGGTCTAATATATTGTAACAAAATAAAAATATTACTTGCATCCAAACTAACACTAACAAAAATATATGTATCTATAAACTAAATTTTGGATGTTTTTAACTTTTATACATACCTCTTTAGAAAGAAGTCCAATTTTTTTGGAGCAATGGCAAACTAATATTGGTACTAGCAGTTTCAATGAAGCTCCCAAATTGGGTTATACCCACAACCTCAATCAATGAAATCTCTACTTGCTCATGTGAAGGGACTAAGATTATATTCATTGGGTTATCAGATAAGCCCTGTCCAACCATGGGCTGGTCCAATAACACCTTAATTCTATGGCCCATTAGATGTTCAGCAGGCCCAATACCACTCAATATTAGCAATTGTGGGCTCCCAAGTGTGCCTGCTGATAATATAACTTCGTTCATCAATGACCCTTTGTTTAAAACTGCCATATGCTTGTCACCTTTTATACCCACATACATTACTCCTTGGGCCCTTAGCTCTACACCATACCAAAAATAAAAGATAAATTTCAAAATTATTATTAAAATATCTTTTAACCCGACTCAAACATGTTTTGACTCAACCCAAAAAATATTAATGTGATTACCATTGAAAATACATGTTGACCCGACTCAAACATGTTTTGACCTGAACCGAAAATATTAGGGCCAATTTCATATAAACCCATACACTTATAAAATATCATATATACCCTTGAAAAATTATAAATATCATATATACCCTTACAAAGTAATTAAAATATCATATATACCCAATTCATTAAAAATAACTTAATAAATGACAATTTAACCCTTATTTTTTAAACTTCGAAATCTCATATATGACATTTAAGTTCAAATATTATATTTACTCATTTCTAGCTTAATTTATATAGCTTAAATATTATTTATGAAGAATACTATTGTTTATGAAAAAAGGTAAAATTAAATTTAAGTTTAAAATGTGTTATATAAAAATATTGATTTAAAAGATGAACATATATGAAAACTTAGAGTTAAAAAAATAAGGTTAAAAATATTATTTATTAGATTGATATTTAATAAATTGGGTATATTTGATATTTAAACTATTTTATAAAGGCACATATGATATTTTAAGATTTGGCTAAGTATGTATGATTTTTTTTTTTAAGTTTGTAAGGGTATATATGAAATTAGTCCAATATATAATGTGATTACCATTGAATTCGAATAATATTTGGTGCACGGTCGCATTCAAGTATACGGTAATGTTGCTTGGCTCCGCATATAACAAATCGGCAGCCGTGTGTCTCTTTCCATTGTGGTCGAAAATGCTACCGCCAACTTTGGTTCCGTATATACGTTCATAAGTAAACCCATTATCCGGCAACACTCCGGCCTCCAACAACCCTTCTTTGACCGCGGCCTGCCACGCCAACACCTTGGGCTCATACGCCACTTTCTTTCCAACCCACTCGTAGGATTCCTTCACTAGCTGAGGGTCCCACCCGGCTACATTAATAAAGTTAGCACTCGCCCAAGTAAAAAAGCCAGCGTTCAGGGCGGACCCACCGCCCAAAACGCGGGCCCTGTGATTAATCACCCCGTCAGTTGAAACAAATGTTTGAGAGGCCGACATGGAACCAAGATCGGCTAGTGTTTCTAAAAAACCATTAATGGTGTTGACGGAGGGAATGTCATACGGTAAATCACCTCTTTCAAGCACTAGAACTTTTGAGGCTTGTGAAAGCGTTGCCGCCAATGCACAACCGGTTGTTCCACCGCCGATTACTATGTAGTCGTAGAATGTCTCCGCCGGAGCTTGCGTGGCATCTCTTGCAAATGTGGAATATGGAGCTACAAAGAATAAATAAAAATGTAGTTAATAACTTAATATATAACATAGTGTAAGTGTAGACAAAAGAACAAGTTCGTACGTTTTTCTGAGGTTGAATAAGAAGCAAAAAAGACTATGATTGCAAACATAAATGGGGAAATGAAGGTGTTGTAATCCATAATTGAAACAAGAATTTAGTGAAGGAGATTACAAGAAAACAGTTTTATATAATCATTCATAAGAAATCAAAGACTAGTCTTATATAAAGACACTCATGCGTTAGATTATTTCACTGTCTCATAACAGAATGTGGTCACACTTGAAAATATTTATGGATATAAATTATTTTTAAATTGAACTATAAACGTCTGCGTGAGCTCTTCTTGATGTAGACTTTGCACAGTCACTTCTAAGATATTCTAAGGTTTGTAGAGGGCTAAACACCACCACCACCGTCCATCACCACCACCACCACCACCGTCTACCACCACCACCATCACCAACCGTCTACCACCACCGTCCACCAGCATCACCCACCGTCCACGTCCACCACCCACCACCACCGTCCGTACACCCACCAGTTTATTTTAGAAGTTTACATACGTTAAAAAACAAACAACCTTCTTCTTGCAAACTACAGAGGTTTTGTCCACCTATTCTTCTACAGATGTCTGCAGATGTGGTCCGCAGACTACAAACATTTTACTTCTTAAAAAAAACAATACCTGAGTAACGCAACTTAAGAAGAGTTTGTGTTTTTGTTAGATGAATGCACAAGTTGAATGTTCAAACCAATGTAGTACCTATATGTTATATATCATTTTCCAAATTTTGTATTGAATATTTTAGTAAGTTTATAAATTAACGAAAATATGATAAATGGATAACTAATTCAATAAAAGTGCTGAAAAAAATAAAAATATAAAGACTTTAAGTGATAAATGGAATTTGGAAACCGAACTTGTTAAAAAACAAGATCACATGTAATGTATAAAAGTGCTGAAAAAAAAAACAAAAATATAAAGACTTTAAGTGATAAATGGAATTTGGAAACCGAACTTGTTAAAAAACAAGATCACATGTAATGTTACATCAGAATATTTAATCATTTCAGTGTTTTAGTTGATGATTTTCTTTAAACTTTGTGTAGTCTTTCTTGTTGTGGTGTTTACATTTAGTCGTTTAAGATAACTTGGAAAAAATTAAAATAAAAGATAATATAGACTAAACTGTAAAGAGCTAGGTTTACATGTACAAGATTTAATTTTCATAGCTTCATTTTGCACCAATTATAAATATAGCCACATAAATGTTTCATCTTCTTTTTGTCATAATGTATCGTATTTAGAATTAGTTTATTTTATTATTTTAGTTCTACGAAAAAAATTAACCAAAAGACTAACATACACGTTCACCAAAATCAGACCCTAACAACCTTAGAGATAAATCAATTAATTAAAGAAAAACACAAACATAAAATAAACTAAATAAAACAAATAAACTTTGAAATTCATTATTGGAGATTAACTATTTTGCATCATACTCCACATCTTAAAAAAAAAAAAACTTGTCCTCGAGTTTTGCTTCCAGACCAAAGCCACTTGGGTCGTAGGGATTATAAGGTTGTGATTTGTTCACATTCAATTTGACCCAATCAAATAGTCCATCTAGGCCGTCTTGTCCCAGGTTTATTGGGTTGTCAAGTCTCTCTACCCCCAGGGGCGGACCCAAGTGAGTCCTTGGGTGGGCGGGCACACACCTTAAAAAAATTAGTGTAATTTATAGGCTAAAATCCCGATCACACCCCTTGAAATTTAGATAGAACCCCTCATTCGCACCTTCAGAAATTAAATAATGAGTCCGCCACTTTCTAACCCATATGATTAATCAAGGGAATAAGTACCAAATTGAATATGAATTGCATCAAAGTCCACTACTTTTTTTTAGTTTTTTTATTGGTCCCCACCAGTTGGACTTTCCTTAAACCTTGATGGACCATGCACATCATCATCGTCATCATACTCAGTAAATCCCACCAATAACAAAGCTAAGGTAGGATCTGAGAAGGGTAAGATGTAGACAGCCTTACCTCTACCCCGTAAGAATAGAGAAGATGCTTTCAGTGTGACCCCCGGCTCGATAGTAGTTTTGCATCAAGCCTTGGACATAAGGCACAAAACACTAAGACCGATTAGTGCATGTACCATTTTGTCTTTCAGCTATCAACCCCACCACAGATGCATGATTAACCGTCCCCTGCTTTTAACGTTATTTTCACAAAATTAGTAAAATAAGTTAAAATTAGTGCACTTTTACTTTTGCTCCCCAATTGGCCCACACATATATACATTATATGCGCATACCGCACGCGGGGCGTTGTACTATGCACATAGGCCCACTAATTAATTGTGAATCGTTAGAAGTAGAATGGCCCATTACACTTTTGTAACCCCACGTGAGATTTGGAATGCATCGCACCACAGGCCCACCAATTAATTGTGAATTGTTGGAAGTAGAAATTGGCCCATTACAATATTTTAAACTCATGTGAGATTTTGCATGCATCTCATATCAATTGCCATCACCATTTTGATTGGTTTCTCCTTATTTTGTGTAACATTATGATTGATATAATTTTGAGTGAGCCCCCCATTATAATCTCCGAAATTTTAAAGTTTTCCACTATTTCCAGATCTTCGGCTTGCTTACTCACATTTATGGCAACCTCTACAATTTCCTTGATTTGAATTAGGGCGAAGCTTGAGATTTCTGACCGGAGGGTTGAAACGTATATACCAAAAAATTTCTATAAAACCAGGGGTTGAAAACGTATATACTAAAAAATTTCTATACGAAAACTACATATTCTCCACTACTGAGCGAAAAGTTCGGCAGGGTCGGCCACCCCCTCCCGCCCCCACTATCCTACGCCCCTGATGACAATCCCAATATCAATAGATAAACTCGAAACCCGATATCTTTAGGATGGATATAGAGATAATATTTGGGTATTGGATTAGTTTAAATTTTTTTGGGAAATTGGCCTGTAATAATATCACCTAGACCTTATTGACCATTAATAATCTCACCTCAGAATATTCCCCCACCAGTCCCACATTTCACCTATTTTTCCTACAATGGTCCCCCTAAAAAAACTTAAAGGAGTTAACCTTTTTTTTCCAAATTACAAACAAATTTTTTAGGGCTTTTGATTAGAACGACGATACGAGTCCACTGATGTAAAATTTGCCTCAAAGCGGTGCTCCCAATGAAAACGGCGCTTCAATTCGGGTGTTTAAATTTCCAATTAACGAAAATCAAGTCACTTGAAGCACCATTTCGGAGTAAGTTTTACATCAATGGACTCGTATCATCGTTCTGATCAAAAGCCCTAAAAAATTTGTTTGTAATTTGGAAAAATGCTTTACTTCGTTAAGTTTTTTTAACGGGGGATCATTGTAGGAAAAATAGGTGAAATATTCTGAGGTGTGATTATTAATGACCAATAAGGTCTAGGTGGGATTATTACAGGCCAATTCCCGAATTTTTTTTACCGGTATTGGATTGTGCGATATATATGTTTACCCGACCACATTACCCAAAAACAGATATCTGTTACCCGATTATATATCCGAAATTATTTTATTTTTAACTTTTATGTATCTAGTAGTGATCTGATAATTTAGATACCAATGCCTACAAGATCCATATACTGATCTGAAACAGAACACACGAACTCTACTCCCGGACCTCCCAGCATCGAAAATCACAGCGCACGCATTCGATGACGAGTCATGCAAAGAAACACGATGAATATATGAGTATGAGGGGCAACGACATGACGAAGTATGAACCCATGGTAGCGATAGATTTAGCGGAGAGGAACTTGTGTTGCGGTCGACGATTACGTTTCGGCATTTTCTTGAGTTGATCCGCCAACGGAGGCGAGAAAAAGACTTCGCGCTGGTAGTTTATAGCGTGTTAAGTAGGCACGTTTTTTTTATCTTGGTAATTTATTTGCTATCGATTCTAACAAAACCACAAACGTTATATTAGCGCTTCTCAAAGACAATGCTCAATTCGAAAATCTTGGTAAACAGTTTTTTCGTCGGTAATAGACCCCACATGTTGACAAACCAACGATCGAAAGACAAGGCAAGAAATCAAGAATCATCGAAAATCTTTTCCACGAAAATGTCTATGAATTACCAACATATATGTCATTAATATCAGTACACTGTTCCAATGTTACTCTTAAAAACCATGAAACATGGTGTTTCCCGCACCTGTATGTCATCGGTAGTTTTGAGAAAAACGAGAACGACACCATGCATTCTGAGGAAATCTGTGGAAAAAGCTGATGTGACGCTGACGTATCACACGAAAAAAACCTGGGGAAAAAGGGACGACTCCCTTGACCCTTAGAGCATTAACCAATGGGGCACCAAATTTATTCGTGATACAAGTGTTTATGCACTGCTTCAATTGCGACTTCTAACGGTGCTGTAACGGCATTGCTTAATGAAACTGCTTCAATTGCACTGCCTAATGGGCAATGGGCATGCAGCTTCAATTAGTTCATCTTGGTACTTTATCTGTTTCAAAGGGTAATATTTTTCTTGGATTCCAAGCCTGTTTCAAACAACACAAAAAAAAAATATTGCTTATTTTTTTACTAAAATATTATATGTCATAATTTTAACCCTTTTTATTCAAATAGTTGATTTGGACATGGTTTTTACATAAAACACTCTAAAGCCTATTAAATCGTTTTGTTCAAACTTAATAGTATTAGGGGCTGTTTGTTACAGCTCTTAATGATTCAGACCTCCTCTTACTGGTTCAGCATTAATGGTTCAGACTGTTTGTTTCGCGAGCAGATATCTGAATGGTTCAAACATTTGCCTTTGAATAGTAAAGTATTATGCAGAGTCTGAATGGTTAAGACCTCTTATCTGAATTGGTCAGACATTTGTCTTTGAATGGTTAAGCATTATACTGGCTCTTAATGGTTCAGACCTCAGGTTCAGTACTTACCCATTCAGAAGTTTCCAAACAGCCCCTTAGTGTAACAATTTTCTTTTGTAATCCTAAGTTCCTAACTAATATATGCATTAATTTTACATATATATAATAAAATGTGGATCAAAAGTGGCCGTATTTAGAAATGACTCGTTTGACCCAAAACACCCATCAATCGTATGAACTAAGAAGGTACAATGAGCTTACCGAATCCATCTACTAGCAAGATGTATAGATACACAAGATCCATGCATAAATAGGGCAAGTCAGTGGGGCCCACATCAGAATACGTAGATTCGGCATCTTCAAGTGCGGTTCGACAAGCATCATGATCCGCCAACTTGAAATCTAGTGGGCGAACTGAGGCAACACGTACGTTCAGTTCCATCAATAAAACCAGCCTATATAATTATAACCCCCCCTCCCCCCCATATTTAGGGACTAATAGTAACGTTACAGTAACAGATACCTGAACAGCTCGATCGAAAAAAAGAACGAGCCCACATACATTCATGTATGGGCAATATTCATCTACTTTTAGAGCTTTTAATACTTCATTCCGGCGCTTGTGCATGTTTGAACCACTAACGGGTGATGAATCTATGTAATCAATTACCCGAATATGAATAAACCCTAAAAACAGATAAATTATAAAAAAAAATAATATAACCAGTTTAGAAGTTAAGATGCATGGGTTGCAACTTGTAAGCATTATAACGTTAATTCTAACCATTATAACCAGCCAAGATGTTTGGGCTGGCAACGTCTTTATGAACACCAAGAATTTGACTTTGACCTCAAGCTGCTAATAATTCATAGTTCAAATAACTGCAAAAACAAGATACGAAATATTAGGGGCCTCAATCATGCTAGGATGACTGATTTTGTGTTAACTAACCTATTTAACTCATTCATCTCAACGAGTCAAATGGGTTGACTGATAGTGTTATAATCAAGTTGTAATTGTGTTAAACATATTAGTGGGATGTAACTAGGGGCGACGATTCTTGACACGTCTCGAAACCCAACCCTAACACGACATGAAAAAAAAGCTTTGGGTCGACTAACATGACCCGTTTAAAAAAAAGGTTCGGTTCGGGTTGACCCGAATTTATAACAGGTCGGTTCGGGTTGACCTATATAAAAGCAGATTGCCCGTTAACCTGATTAACTATTTAGATAACAAAAATATTTATCTTTTTTTTTTCGTTTTATCCGTTTCTATTTTACATAGTCATAATAGTGTTTGTTTTGGCATACTTGTCAAACTCATACTCACCATTAAACATGTTATCGATAACCCGCTTGAAACCCAACAACTCGCTTATAAATCGTCAACATGTATGACTTAATTAAAAATATGGGTTAAGCGGGTCATGTTCGGGTTGACCAGAATTTATGTGTGTGGGTTAGGTTGAAATCTTTTGACATGAATAATAATATGGGTTGGGTTCGGGTTGCACATTTCAACCCACCAACCCGACACAATTGACACCCCTGGATGTAACGGGTCGAACTGTTTAGTTGAACAAGTTAAACAAGCCCCGTATATTAGAACTGCTACTTAGAATCAAAATCTGATTATTTCCGTATTGCGTTTTATTGGTGTGTGCTTAATAGTGTACATGTTCCAAATCGTTATAAAAAACGGAACCCAACTCTACTCCCAGAAAAAAACTTTGTATTATCTCTTAGATTGAAAAACTTTCCGGTAATTTTGAGCAAACTAAACAAAATATTAAACCTACAACAGAATTAAACAAAGCACCATAATGAGTTAATGACCCACATCCAACCCATAAAGATTTTAAATAGCTTGAATATCATATATTTACATAATAGTAACAGGTTACCCGTCACTACATTTGGTTCGTGAGTCAACCATTGACCGCTCCGTTGACTGTTTATCGGTCAACCAAGCTTGCAGTTTTTGTTCTATCTCAGGCTCAGGCAGCAGACCTTTCGACTTCATTTCTACGTGATACTTATACGCTTCCTCCAACTTCCCGTTCAGAAAAAGCCCGTTCACCAATGCAACGTATGAACTCCTATCGGGATCTATCCCGTTACTTATCATCTCGTCCCATAGCTTCCACACGTTCTCAAACGTATCCCATCGACAAAACTTTGTAATCAACATAGTGTAGGTACCGTGATTCACGCAGCATCCCATCTGATTCATCTGTTTCAGGATCGACAAAGCTTGTTCAGACGTTCTTGACGCGCGGAAAAAAGCATTGTATGTTTGAACCGTAGGCGACAACCGTCTTTGAAGCATTTCATCGAACAAGTTAAACGCGTCCAACGTTTTTCCCCTTTTACAAAAAGGAATGATCATCGAGTTGTAAGTACTTGCGTTTGGATGAATCCCCTTTTCTTTCATCGATTTCATAAGCTCACGAGCTTCTCTTTCAAGCCCGGATTTCGAAAAAGCGTGAATCACACCGTTATATATCCGTATATCCAGATTGACACGCGAGGCTTTCAACTCGTTGTAAATCTTTATCACTTCTTTCGTCTCGTTGCAGTTCGTATAGCACGTTATGATCGTCGAATACGATATAACATCATGAGGGATCATTCTATCACACATCTCCCACCATATCCTCTTCCCCTCTCGTGGACTACAAATAACGTTACACCATCCGTTTAAAACAATGTTAAAACTTTTCGTCGTTAACGGGTAAACATCTTTGTTACGCTTTAACAAAACCTCCGCTTCCTTAACGTTTTTGTACCGACAAAGTGCGGATAAAAGATCATGAAACTCATGCACACCCGTTTGTAAATTAAACCGATGATACGCGTAAAACGTCTTGATAGCCTTATCCACATCATGAACAGCCGAATACTTTCGAATCATGATCAACAAAGTCTGTTGACTCACCATTGACTCCCCCCCACCGTTTCGTCCGCCTTTCTTCATCTCACTAATCAAAGCCCAAGCAGCGTTAAACCGTCTCGCTTTCCCCAATATCGCGATCACACAATGATACTGGCGAAACGAATGCGTGTAACCCGGTTGTTTCCCGGCCCATTGAAAGAACGTAAACGCCGCTTTCCAATCGTTTCTAACCCGCGAAAGAACTTCCGTCACAATGTCCACCGACACCACCACATTACACCCCTCAAGATTCTTCCTTACAGCGTTATAATCACGACCCGGTTGCCCGATTATGTCCATTATCAACCCAACCCGTTTTTCAAGTTCACATTTTTCAACAGAATCTTTAACTAAACCTAGGGTTTCAGTTTCACCATGATTTCCTACAGTTGAGGAGCAAAACAATACTGGGAAATCATGGGTTTAGCTTTAATTGGGTAATTCTTCAAGGGTTTTATTGGGTGAATTATAGATATATAAGTTGTTGTTGTTGTTGAACATAAACTATTGCGATTTGAAAGAAGTAATAACAATGGTGGGACAATTTTTGTTCTGTACTTCCACATAGTTAATATAAACCTAATTCATGTAAGGAATATATACATGAGGGTGGGTATGGGAAGAAGAAGCGATATGTATACATGAGCAGAAGCAGAGTAAGGGAAAATATATGCATACCAGTTGTTTGATAAAATGCGTCAGAGAGAGTCCAGTTTCTGAATTCTGATTAGGGTCTAGAAAAAGAGACTACAAAAGAACGAGTCAGTATTGATTGGGTATTTGGGCTAAAGTTTGGTTTATGTTTTTGTTATTGGGCTAGTTATATGGTGGGTCAAATCCAATTGGAATGATGTATATAGATATAAATAGTGATAATCGTGTGTTACGTATGCGAGTAGGAGATTAAGACGTGTGTCATTCTGTATCTTCTATTTTTCTTATGCCGAGCGTTATGTATATAACATGCGTAATTAGTAACAGGGTTTGGATGCGTAGTTTTGAGTTTAACATGCGTAATTTTCATGTTTGTTGGCGTGTGGGTTTTGATTTTTTTATAACTTGCGTATTTATGCAAAAGACGTGCGTGATTAGGGTTTAACCCAATTCATGAGTAATTATGTAATAACATGCATCATTATGCATTATAACGTGTGTAATTATGCAATAACGTGCGTAATTATGTCAAGTTAATTACTATTGTGTCACTGCGTTCAATTGAAGGCCTAGGGTAGGTCAAATGTGTGGTTGAGATGCTCGCGTACACTTCGCACTATTGTACGTTAACCGGCCTCTATATATAAATATAATTGTGTATTTGTGTGTGTATAATAAATTTAAAAAAAGTTGAGCCGAGCCAAGCGGACATTTACTCATACTTGACGCATTTACAAGCCGAACAAAACCAAAAAACCGAACAAGCATTTTCTGAGCGAGCGACGAGCAATTTGGACAACTATAATTTTATATGATTTTAAATTTGTCAAGAAAATATAATATTGATCACCAAAATTTATTTTATTAAAACTAATGATTTTATTTTATTTATTAAAACTACACATGAAAATAAATAATCTTATAAAATGTACCGTATGAGTGATCACAACGTTTATGTAATCACTGGCAAAGCTTGAGATTTCAACTAGGGGGGTCGAAAACGTATATACCCAAAATTTATATAAAACGGAGGGTCAAAGCCGTATATACCCAAAATTTCTATACGAAAACTACATATATAACACTACAAAGCAAAAGGTTCGTGAGCTCAGACGCCTCCGGACCCCTTCTAAACATCGCCCATGTATGTAATATAACACGCGAGACACTTATTTATGAAGTATTAGAGTATTAAAAAAATCCCAACATTTATTGACAACTTTTCATAAGCACGTGATATATGATGCTATGCAAATCCACACAGATTTGCTAGTGATTTAAATCTTTAATTTACCACATCACATAAATGATCTCTTTTTTTTTTCTAGAAAAGCAAGGCAACCATCATATCTATATATGATATGATGCTTGATTTTCTATAAAATATCATATCACATTCACATTTGCCTTTCAAAAAAATATCACATTCACATTCAAATATTTAATCAAGTTAAATGTTGTTGTATAACATATATATTCATTAAAATTGACTCTAATGGCTTTAGACCACCTAAATGCTTTATCTAATTAGGAACCCATGTTTATTTTCAACAAGACGTTTAATTGTTTACCATATTATAAAAATAGACGTCACATATAATCAATGTTACTGGTAAATGCTTTATCTAATTAGGGACTCATGTTTATTTTCAACCTGCCATATTACAAAATAGACGCCTCATATATCAATGTTATTGTTTATGTTAAGTAGATAACTGTGAGATTCTTACAAATATTTATAGATAGCACTTTACTGTGATACGTAAGACAATCACGTAACCATGCTTGTTCAGTTCTCATATTAAAATTGTTTTATTTGATGCTAAAAACATAATTGTCGTGATTTTCTCCAATGGGCAATATTGTTACTACTACAATCTTTATGTTCTACAATATATTCAATTCCAAATTCATGTTGTTGATTCGGTGTAAGAGCATATTGAGTGCGTCTTAGGTGTTAGAAAGGAAAGTCAAACCTTGGAGGTAATCGCAGCTAATCAACAGCCGGACCCAGCTAATCAACAGCAAATCGCAGCAATGTTAAAGACAGCTAGTAATCAGCTGTAAATCCAGCCATAAACCAAGCTGTCTTCTATGTTTAGATTACGGTTTTGTGTATAAATTCAATACCTTTCTTTGTAATGAAAGATACGAAAATATACACATCAATTCAGTGTTTTACGAATCAACTTTCTAACATGGTATCAGAGCAGTGTCGTTCTTGACCTGTTCATCATTTACCTTGCTCACCCAAACCAATCATCCTCTCAACCAAGCTGCCATGGCCGAAGCCGGTAACTTGGGAGAAGATCTATCAATTCAAATCGCCAATCTGCTCAAGAATGGCCTCAACCCACAAAACCGAAACCCAAAACTATCCGATAACCTTCAAATAAACCTCAAGCTCAACAGCCAGAATTATGCTCTATGGACCCGGATGATGAGGGTAGCCATAGGCGGTAAATAAAAAATCTTTCTAAACCATTTATCAACCAATCCACCAAACCAAACCAGCGAAGAATGTGACCAATGGGAACAAGACGACCTAGTCGTCTTCTCATGGCTCATACAAAACATCGAACCAACCCTCGCCAGCAATCTAACCGAATTTCCGACAGCAAAATCGCTGTGGGATGCCCTGGCTATAACATATAGCAGTGGGCGTGACAAGCTCCAAACCTTCAACCTACATGTCAAGGCGAATGAAATCAAACAGAACAATCTCTCCCTTGAAGGAGTGTGGATTATACTCCAAGGAGTATGGGGAGAAATTGATCGGATTGACCCAAACCCGATGACCTGCCCAACCGATATTCAAGCATATCACAAAATCAGGACGGAACAGAAACTGTTTCAGTTTCTAAACGCCCTCAACCGGAAATATGACCCTATAAAGAGGGAAATACTCCGGTTAGAACCCCTTCCAACCGTAGAAACTGCATACGCCACTGTCCGCAAGGAGGCCGCTCACCAGAATATTCTGGGAACACCTCTCAGTGACACACAGGGCATCACAGCAGGTCTAATGGCCTCTGAAATCGAAGGGTTAGGGTTTGCATCAAAAGGCTACCGACAGATTGATGGAAAAAGAACCGGATCAGGTAACAGAGATGACAAAACCCACCTCAAATGTGATCATTGCGGCATGACAAAACATACCCAGGAGCAATGCTTCAAACTCGTAGGGTATCCCGAATGGTGGTCTGACGGTCATAAGAAGAGCACAAAGGCTGCCGTCAAAGAAAAAGGGAAATCATCCAGCACCGGCACCCGAGATGTCACCGAGATGGAAGCCGAAGCAGGACTGGTTTCGGCGGAATGGCTGATATACATGAAGAAGAAGAAGACGCTACAGGTAACGGTTTGGGGCGCAGCCCTCAAACCCTTGTGGTTTTAACAAATATAAAAAACCAAATGTGTCACATTTAGTCCCTAGAAATAAGGGAAATGCTAATATGGCCCAAGAAACCCATAAAAAACAAAAACCATGGATCTTCGATTGTGGCGCGACCGACACAATGACTTATGAGCTGTCGGATATTATTTCAACAACCAAACCAGAAAAAACGCATATCCAAACGGCAAACGGAGGAATAATGGATGTAAAATCGGGAGGGACTATTGAGATTTCACCCACAATAAAAATCTCTAATTGTCTTTATGTTCCCTCGTTATCACATAAACTGCTTTCCATCAGCCACGTCACAAAAGAACTCAACTGTATTGTCCTAATGTACCCTACGTTTTGTATTTTACAGGATATCAGGACGGGAGCGATCATTGGGCGTGGCACTGAAAATCAAGGGTTGTATTATGTGGATGAGGTGACTCAAAGTGGTGCTGTAATGCTGACTCATGGGACATCGGAACGAGAAGCTTGGCTATGGCACCGACGATTAGGTCACCCTTCTGCAAATTATTTGCATATTTTATTTCCAAAACTATTTCCAGTTAATTCTATGTCACATTGTGAAACATGCGTTTTAGCAAAGAGCCATAGAAAAACCTTTAAACCTAATAATACTAAGGCTGCTTTGCCATTTTCATTAATCCACTCTGACGAAAGGGGTCCTGCCCCAGTTCTTGGGGGCAAAACCTTCGTTACTTTGTGATGTTCGTTGATGATTGTACCCGAATGACCTGGGTTTATTTTTTGAAAAACAAATCCGAAGTCTTTGAAAAATTCACTATGTTTTAACGCCATGATCCAAACACAATTTCAAACAAACATCCAAATATTCCGATCCGATAATGGCGGTGAGTTTGTTAATACCTCGTTTAAATCGTTTTTCCAAAACAAGGAATAATCCACCAAACTACATGTCCAAACACCCCAGAACAAAACGGTGTCGCCGAAAGGAAAAATCGCATTTTGCTGGAAATGACACGAGCTCTCCTAATCGAATCCCAGGTCCCGAAATATTTCTGGCCTGAAGCCCTTGCTACCGCTACCTATCTTCTCAACCGACTCCCAACAAATATCCTAAAACTTAACACTCCGTTACACACCCTTTCAAAATTCTTCAAACTACCCTCAATTCTTACTCTTCAACCACGAATCTTTGGATGTACTGCCTTTGTTCACATACCTAAATCAGATCGAACCAAACTTGACCCTTGTGCTGAAAAATGTGTCTTTGTTGGGTATGGAATGAATCAAAAGGGATACAGATGTTATAATCCAAAAACACGTCATATGTTCACCACAATGAACTGTGACTTTCTTGAAACCGAGTATTACTACAATTCCCAACTCAGTGGTCAGGGGAGAAGGAATGTTTAGACACACTAAGTTGGTTAAAATATGTTCCCTATGTACCAACTACAGAGTCACCAGAGTCCAATTTCAGTGCCACTGAAGGTCCTAATGTTCCTCCTAACCTGGTGTCCGAGGTAAGTAATACTCATCCTATTCAGTCTGGTGATATTTTTAATGACTCCGAAGATACCAATACTTCTAACCATGAAACTACCATAGAACAAGCGGAAAATTTGCAGGCAGATGAATCCAGACAAGGAGAGCCACCATCAAGATATGTGTTACCCCCTAGAACAAACAGAGGGGTTCCTCCGAAACGGTATTCTCCTGAAAAAGAACCAAGGAAATCTAGTTATCCTATAGCTAGTGTGGCTAATGGAAATTTCACTAAGGAAGCCAAAGCATTTATCTCATCGGTTTATTCCGAAGAAACTCCTACAAACGTGGATCAAGCCTTAAAATCTAAACATTGGAAGGAAGCAATGAACACAGAAATGGAAGTCCTAACCAAGAACAATACTTGGGAAAAGTGTACTCTCCCGTTGGGAAAGAAATCCGTGGGGTGTCGTTGGGTCTATACGGTTAAGTATAAACCAGATGGTACAATTGAAAGATATAAAGCCCGACTGGTAGCAAAAGGGTATACCCAGACACATGGGATTGACTATGCTGAAACATTCTCCCCGGTTGCAAAAATGAACACAATCAGGGTTCTTTTTTCGATAGCTGCAAATGAAGGGTGGCCACTTCAACAGTTTGATGTAAAAAATGCCTTTTTACACGGGGACCTAGACGAAGAGGTATTTATGGATGCTCCTCCAGGATTCACAAAAGATTTCAAAATTGGAGAAGTTTGCCGCCTGAAGAAGTCCCTTTATGGTTTGAAGCAATCTCCCCGGGCCTGGTTTGGCAGATTTACGGTAGCTATGAAAAAGTTTGGATATAAACAGAGTAATGCGGATCATACTTTGTTTCTCAAAAAAAGAGGAAAATTCGTAACCTGCCTAATTATCTATGTAGATGATATGATCATTACAGGGAACGATAAAGAAGAAATGGTAAGACTCAAAGAAAACTTGTTTGCTGAATTTGAAATGAAAGATTTGGGCAGACTTAAGTATTTCCTCGGAATCGAAGTACTGAGGTCAAAACAAGGAATTTTCATTAGCCAGAAGAAGTATGTCTTAGACTTGTTGGCAGAGATCGGAATGATCGATTGCAAACCAGCAGACACTCCTATGAGTGTGAACCAAAAGCTTTATATGGAGGAAGGAGCAAAGTTAGCAAATAAAGAAAGATACCAACGGCTGGTGGGAAAGCTAATATATCTCTCACATACTCGTCCAGACATTGCCTATGCTGTAGGGGTAGTAAGTCAGTTCATGCACCAACCTCAACAGTCACATATGGAAGCAGTTTGGAGAATTATTAGATATCTCAAAGGAACAGTGGGTCATGGAGTCCTGTTTCAATCACATGGACACCTAAATGTTCAAATCTATACCGATGCAGACTGGGCAGGAGATAAAGGAAGTCGGAGATCAACAACAGGCTACTTCACTTTAGTTGGAGGAAATCTTGTTACTTGGAGAAGTAAAAAACAAAAGGTGGTTGCTCTTTCAAGTGCAGAAGCTGAATTTAGAGGTATAGCTCGAGGTTTAACAGAAGCCATGTGGATGCGAAGACTCTTAGCTGAGATTGGTTTTCCGTCAAAAGAAACGAGTAAGATTATGTGTGATAATAAAGCTGCAATTCAGATTTCAGAAAACCCAGTACAACATGATCGAACAAAACACGTGGAAGTTGATAGGAACTTCATTAAAGAAAAATTGGAAGATGGTACGATTGAACTACCATTCGTTCGATCAAAGGATCAGCTTGCTGACATTCTAACAAAAGCAGTTAACGGGAAAATTTTCAGCGATTGTTTGGGCAAGTTGAATTTTGGAAATCCAACTATTCAACTTGAGGGGGAGTGTTAGAAAGGAAAGTCAAACCTTGAAGGTAATCGCAGCTAATCAACAGCCGGACCCAGCTAATCAACAGCAAATCGCAGCAATGTTAAAGACAGCTAGTAATCAGCTGTAAATCCAGCCATAAACCAAGCTGTCTTCTATGTTTAGATTACGGTTTTGTGCATAAATTCAATACCTTTCTTTGTAATGAAAGATACGAAAATATACACATCAATTCAGTGTTTTACGAATCAACTTTCTAACATTAGGTGGGTATGCCATGTGGTGGGAAGATAGGCGTGTTTGGATAATTTAGTGATCGTCCACCCTAAGATCTAAGGCGTGTGACAATTAGGTAAATCCACCGCAAACCAAACCAGTCACTAGTTTCGACGGTTTCACCTTTTAACTGAAGTACCGAACTACAAACATCCCTAGTTGGCACTACCAGAGTAGGGGGCGTTAGAAGAGCGGTAGGACGATGTAGAACAAGAATTGTTTGGGTTAGTTATTTGTCATATAAAATGGTCATTTTGTTTAGACAAAACAAACATTTCTAAGGCCCCTCGGTGTTATGAACGAACAAGCCAGAATGTGAAAAACAATTAAGACCATACGGTGTGGATGGACATGAAATTTGGGCGTTATTCGACATGTGGATGTCACGTCAGCGCGCGTCAGAATAGTGGTGTGGTGGAAAAAATGGAGGGGTGGGAAGGGGCGTGGAAGAGGGAAGCTATCCGACACGTGGTACATTTTTTATTATTAATTTTATATACTAATTACATATTAGCTATTAAATTTTTTTTAAAATAGCATTATTACCAATTACATAATTTAAACTTAAAAAACGAAACATAATCTAAAATAACCAAAACTAGGTACGCTATTTATCCATAATTTCTTTTTTTAGTTTCATTTACGGATCAAAATTGCAGTTGTGTGGATGTATTGTTTTTTATAAAAGTTGTAGAGATTTTATAAAAAATAAGAGTTAAGAAGGAGTTGGGTAGAAGGAAGTGAGGTGAAAATGGTAGTTTTTTATGTAGAGGAGGTGAATTTTTTTTTAAAATGAAAAGTCATTTTTGAAATAATGCCGTTGTTGGGGTCCAACGGCTAGTGGGGACTCCCCAATCAAACCACGCCACGTCAACACTCATTAACTCTCAACGCCGGTGGGAAATCTAAGCACACATGACAACGCCGTCTACAAATCCGAATAAATAATAATAAAAAAACAACACATATGAAGTTATGAAACCCCCCCCCCCCCCCCCCCCCCCCCCACCATTGCCATTGCCATTGCCAATGGTGTATATTCATGAATCTTAGTTTGTGGGTTCAAATATTCAATCAAAGTAATGTGTTCACCTACAAAATGCACCTAATCTTCCAATGGGGAATAACAAAAACACAAAACCTAACAATTACAGACTCCAAAGTATAGCTCGTTTTGTAACAAGCAAACCCTAAATTCCAGTGTCGGATCTTGAAAAGACGGATTTGCCCTTCTCCACATGTTAACCCCGCCGTCCATCAGCTATAGCAGCATCTCATAACGCACCCTCCTGTTCATCATCATCATCATTCAGATAGTATTCCTAATATGACAATTTCAAGTATAAACTATAAGCGGAAAGAACAAAAATATGGTCGTAAAAGCGTACCAGATCATCTAGTCGAGGCTCCACAAGAACATATAGTGGTACCCCGTTTAGCCTCCAATTACCCTGTCAACCATCACAAGTCAATTTATATGATTTAAACAAAAACTACTTTTGGAACAAAAGAAAAAAAAAAGACACCTTCACGAGCGGCAACCCGATAACGCATGCGCATTCAACAACTTCAGCTCCAACGCGTTCTACAACAAACATGTTGAAACACATACAGTTATTGGTCCGGTCAAGTATGATTGTAACTCCATATAAAGACCTTGGTTTAAAAAAGCGTGGAGCGCACAAAAGCGACGAGGTCTAAAACCGAGGCACAAAAAACGGCGCGAGGCGCTAGGCAATTATATAATTTTTTATATATCTATAGGTTTCTAGGGTCATTTACCCAATATCTAGACACAAATAAGCTTTATATATGTTTTAATATTGAAAATACATACATGTACAGCCTGAAAAGCATGATGTCCATCAATCTGCTGCACAAAAATATGGCATATACATGAGGCACACGCCTCAGAGGGGGGTTTTCACCGAAAAAAAGTGCGCCTTAGGTGCGCTTTATGTACATAGTGCGCCTCAGCCTACATAAGGCGCTGAGACTTGCGCCTAGGCGAGGCCGTAGGCGCGCTTTTTTAAACCATGATAAAGACTCGTCTTCTGTGTTTACCTAAAAGCCTTATGGCTGCCGATAGGGTGCCACCTGTCGCCACGAGATCATCGACGATCAACACACTCTCACCCGGTTGCACCGCCCCAACATGCATTTCTAAACAGTCTGTACCATACTCTAGCACATATGCCTCAGATATTACCTCACCTATACATTTAAAGTTGATAATTATGGGTTAACTTGAAAAATAAAAATTGAGCAATATATATAGTAAAAAAATTGTGGTCACATGTTTATTATGTGTACCCAATGGATGTACTTCCACTAAAATGGTTATACAGTAACTTACAGTTTTATGACCTATTAAAAAAGTTTACCTGTTGAATGTTGATGTTGCACTAGTTGATATCATGTTAGCCCCACAAGAGATATCACATTTATATTTGAAATTAATTTGTTAGATGACACATTGGATGCCATATTTATATTTAAAGATAATATTAAATGTCACACATCAGATGACACTTAGACAAAAATATGGACACCAAAATGACAAATAAGATCTCATGTCATTGGTTCTTAAAAATTAGCAAAAATATAAATAAATAATATATGGTGCTAAAAATATAGAAAAAAAAAGTATGCATCTATTTGGTGCAATTTACACTTGCTATCCTTCCAAGAATTATATAATTTCTAATATAAAGATCCCTAGGAGGTTTAATTAATTAACTGATCAAAAATTTACTATGGAACTTTGACTCATTAGACCCTAAACTCTTTAGCTATTTTTTTTTAGATAATATATAACCTAAAGAGAAAATGCACGTATAGTCCCTTTGGTTTGCTAATATTTCACCTTTAGTCCCCAACTTCATAAAATTTATATAGAAAACTTAACAGTCATCGAGTGTAAGGACTATCCGAGTAATAACCGAGCAAACCACAGTGAACGAAAGTGTAACTTTACAAAATTAAGGACTAAAGGTGAAATACTTGCAAACCACATGGACTTTCCGGACATCTTTCTCTAACCTAAATTAACTCATTCATAACCAAAAAATGTCACCTCTACTCTTGTTGAATGAGAATAATAGATGATTTGTTCATCAATATATTACAGGCTAAAATTGTGAATATGTGATGTTAAAAAATAATAATAAATAAATAATAAAAAATTATGGGTACCTGGCAGCTTTCTTGGCTTGCGCAGTGGGACAAACTTGGCACCAATAGCTAAAGCAATTGGAGGACCAAATATAAATCCTCTGGCTTCAACTCCTGTATATTAAAAAAACATTTTTTTAAATATATATATTAAAAAAAACATTTTTTAAAAAAAGAAAAAGAGCTTTCAATGGTAAGGCCATAATATTTTAACATATACAGCTTAGCTGTCACTGTAAAATATGTTTTTGACATAAATTCATACCTAATAAACAGCATAGACATGTGACCAAAGCAATAGATGCTGATATGCTACATAATCTATGCCTTATAAAACAAGTAGGGCTATAAATAGGTCCACATCTAACATCAATATTCTGAGTATACAATTACACAAGTGTTAATTACGTTTTTCGTCCCTATGGTTTGTCAAAATTCACTATTTCAGTCCATTAGTTTAAAAATTGCCATTTCAGTCCCTGTGGTTTCACTTTCGTAACTATTTCAATCCATTGGTTTGTCAAAAATCACTATTCAGTCCATTGGTTTCCAATATAGTTTCAGAATAATTGGATTGAATTAACGAAGGTGGATTGAAATAGTTACGAAAGTGAAACAACAGGGACTGAAATGACAATTTTTAAACTAATGGACTGAAATAGTGATGTTTGACAAACCACAGGGACGAAAAACGTAATTAACTCATTATACAAATAATGGAACCATTGGTTAGAGCATTCAAATCCAGCTCCCTAAAGTTATACATACATTTCACTAAAAAACAACTCCTATATCAATATATTTCCACTAAAAACAAATACTTTTTCTTTCTCATTTTCAATTAAATAATATTTTTATACCTTTATCATTACATTTTCTCTCTCTTTCACTAACAACCACTTTTAATATATATTAAAAAACTATAGGGGGTGCACAGTGTCCCTCCAAATATACAGATAAACAGTAACATTTTCTCTCTTCTCCACTCACAACCACTTTTTATACCCTTTATAATATAAAGACCCATCTCACATATTTTGATGGATAGGATGTGAATGCTCTTAGGAACCAACTATTAAAGTTACTGTAACTTGTAATGACATTTTTGTCAATTTAATATCTAACAAACTACCAAGTTATCTGTCACTTTAAATTTGTCTTTGTCATTAATCCATACCTAATCTACAGTTAATTATATGTTAATATGTTAAAATGTTATATTTCACATTAGACAAGAAAGAACAATCCACATGCAATCTTTGGATGCTGATATGATACATAATCTATGTTTTCTAAACAAAGATAATAATAAATAAGGCCCACATGTGACATTATTTATTTTTAAACAATGTTTTATAAGACATAAGTTGTAATTCTTGGTTTAAGAGTTATCTAATGCTTTCTCTTGCTTTTATGCAAACTTCCAGCACTAGAAATTGGATAAAGTTTGGATTTTTTGCAGAGGGAATAATCTTGATCTTGATCGTAAATTATATTAATAGTTAAGTGGTTTGACCACAAAAGTCAACATCAAGCCCTAAATATTCTACTGCTTGGAAAATGTAATTTTTTTATCTTAAAAGAATAACTTGAGCACAATGCAGAGTTAGCAGTGTTCTTAAAAAAAAAAAAACACCCTTGATAAAGAACAAAATACTTCACCATATTCTTACAGATTAAACAACCTAATTCCCACAACAGGAACTAAACAAATATATATTTAAAAAAAAAACTAAACTAAAAACACCAATTTACCGGCAATCACTGCTTGAAAGTGTGAGATAAAATACACACAAAAATAAATAAATGAAAGATAAAATAGTTAATTGGTTTGACCACGAAAGTCAACATCAAACCCAAAATATTCTAATGCTTGGTAAATGTAAATATTTACCCAAAAAGAATAATATGAGCACAATGCAGACTTAACAGTGTTCTTATATTATTAAAAAAAAAAAAAAACCTTGACAACACAACCAATTACTTCACCATATTCCTACAAATCAAGAACCCTAATTTCCACAACAAGAAATAAACAAATATAAAAAAAACCCCATGAATTAAAAACCCCAATTTACACAGAATCACTGCATGAAAGTACAAAAAAGAAATAAAATACACAATAAAAATAAAGAAACATTACCAGCAACAACTGAAATTTTCTTGTCTCGATAACGATCAACAAAGATATCAACAGTGTATCTGAACGCCTTTTGATCCAACAGAAGCGTTGTAATATCTTGAAACATTATCCCTACAACAGAAACTCAAGTTAAGTAACCGACCCACCAACTGTTCGACGAAATTCCCCAGTGAAAAAACCCACCAACTGTTCGACGAAAATCCTCAGTGAAAAAACAGAGTAAATGTTGATAATACCTGGTTTGGGGAAGTGGGGAACGACTCTTATGGCGTCTGAGATGGCCTTTATTCGTGGGTCTCCATGTAAACCATTCTCTTCTGCAAACATGATCGGTTAATCGGTAAGTTTTCCGGTGAGATTGAATGTTAACCACTTCTTCTTCTTTCCTGATGAACAACGACTTATCCGGTATGCTATTTATAGGAGAATAACATGTACTTTCCTCCCAATGAAAACTAAAAAAAAATCTTTGTTAAAATATATATTTTATTATTATTATTTATTTTTTATTTTATTTTGAATGTCACTAAATAATTTCTTTCTTATTTTCCGGCGATAAGAGGTTAAAATCGAAGAAATTATTGTAAATATTAGGTCATTCGGTTTCATTTTCGTTTAAGCCATAGGTTTAAATGTAAGGTGATATCCTGGTTTGAATGGTGTGTTTTTAGTCTGATGTAGTCGTTGGTTTTTGTTTGGCCGCTTTAGCCTTTCGGCTTGTGTGGTTATGTTTTGTGAAATTCCTTGTTAAAAAAGTACCTTTTTATATTGTCTATATTTGTAAGTTTCTACCCTTATCTATATTGTCACACTTTTAAGCTTTTAAGATACTTAAGTGAGTTTAGCGTCTTGAAATGAGAGTGAAATTATCCGTCTTTCTACTTAACCAGTGTATTACAATTTAAAAAGGTTGGAACTCCTAAATATATTTTGTTTCACATCACTTGCCTAAAGAAATATTACTAGAGAAAATTCTTATAATTGAGAAGAGTAATTCAACAAAATATTAACGACTTTTTTTAGTTACACCAATTGGCCATTTGCCTGTTTAGTTTTATTTTTTCTTGGTTCACGGATGGTTCAAAACTAAACCGAACCGAAAGTTTTGGTTATGGTTATGGCTCAAAACCCAATCAAAACGTTTTGTACTATGGATGAGGGTGGTACCAGTACCGAAAATCGTCAAAAGTGGGTATCGGTACTGTGTCGGTATTTGAATGTAAAAATCGGTATTTTACCGATACTGTACCAAAAATGTCAAAAAATAAGTACTGGTAACAATACTGAAAAATTTAGTACCATACTCGGTAACAAATGTCCATTCCTATTTTATACACTCCCTTAAAATTATCAACCAAATATTATGTTTCCAGTTGTTTCACACAAGCACCACTAAATACTTATTAACACACTAAAAGTTTAATACTAAATACTTATTAACACACTAAAAGTTTAATTATCCGAGTTCACGTATTTAATTATCCATTTTAAGTTTATGTGCCCACTTTAAATTTGTGTATCTAATCTGTTTTCACATATGTGCTTTTATTACATATGTTTAAAAAGTGATCTATTAAATTGTGAAACGTAATATAACTAATAAATCGGGTTACTTGGGTATATATTTTGCTTGCTAATAGATAATTATTCATTGTACTTATTTATTTGCTCATAACTATTACAAACGTATCCGATAAAATCTCAAACAAAACGTAAGGCACTGGCATAGTCTGGATGAGTAGAAGCACGCAAATATTTTTTAAAATTTTTTAATCATAGGGGATAGATAGGTGACTCGCAACTTTAATAAAAATCTTATTTTTAACATGTCAAGTATATTTTTATGAATTAAACAAAAACTTAGATTGTAAATGTTATGTTTATTATTGTTTCAACTACTGAATTTTCTGAAAATACTTGTTAATTGACCACATTTACATGTGTAATATTTATATAATAATATTGTATAATGTGTACTTTGTATTCTACAATAGTAATAGAAAACAAGATTTAAAAAAAAATTATATATAAAGTATAAGTGAACCATTTTTTTTATAGGTGAACTTCACAACACACGGTTAATTCACACCTGCTAGTCGCAGGCCCGTCACCCCACTCATTACCAAGGATTATGTTGTCTAAACCGGGTCTACGCCTTGGTCGAATGTGGCTTGGCTATCCCCGATAAAATTTCCAGCCTCCTGCCACTTGACAGGAGTTGCACCCTCCACAAGAGTCGACCATATTGTGAAAGTCAACTCTCTGGAGTAAATGCGCTGTAATAGAAAACTCGGGGTGGCTTACGGGTTTCAAACTTGTGACCAAGCCTCTATCTGTTCATTGCCATGACCACTAGGCTGTTAACCATTGACTTTGTAGTTTCAACCCTCGCAGTTCACAAAGTTAATTTGATCGTTTTCCAGTACTGATGGCGTAGGGCGAATAGGACTACCACTTTTTATAAATAAAAATTATGAATTGTTTTTAATAGTTTAATTTGAAATTATCTGGTCAAGAAATTCTTTCAGATTTCTTTCATATTTTTAAATCCTTCAAAAATCTCATAGAAGACTAGATTCAGCTTACAATCTTGTTGGAGTGTTTATCAAATACAATATTAAATTTTCGAATTACTCGAATTGATTTTTTCAAATAATTTATTTTTTGCTTGAATTTGTATTCGATTCGAATTCGATTAAGAACCAACCAATTTGATTCGAATTAAAATTTCAATTCGAATTTGATTATATTTCGATTAAAAAATCAAACTCAGATAAATTCGAATAAATTCGTTTTGATTAAAATTCAGTTAAAATATGTAACAAATTCTTTAAGTTATGACATTTATAATGGGTTTGGTAGTTGACTATTTTAATACTTTGAACAAATTTAAAGATTAATTTATACCATAGCCGAATAAAACTTATATTATATATGTGTATTATATATAATATATATATTTTATATATATATATATATATATATATATATATATATATATATATATATATATATATATATATATATATATATATATATATATATATATATATATAATTTTAATTCGAATTTCAAACCAAACTGAATTTAAACTTGTAAATTCGTATTCGATTTACTGAACTCAAATTGAATCGAATTCAAATTCTTAATTATCGAAACGAATTCTTAATAATTGAATCGAAAATTTGAAACAAATTATGAGCACCCCTAAATCTTGTATGAAAAAAGATAAGATGGAAGTTCATGTTTATAATAAGCAAGTAAATTCATGTTTGAGCCTCCATCTCTGTCTATATAATAAAAACATATGTTTCTCTAAATTTTGTTAATTTTTTAAGACATCTTACATCCAACTCTTTATTTGTATATGTTTATTACTCACAAACACTTATTTTATTATTTTTTTTTCTACCCACTTACAAAAAAATATAGATATTTAATTCTAAATACATAGGTGTAATTTACTATCATATATATTAATCTCTATTATAACGATTCAAATGTGGTGGTGTTTTTATTATTTCCTCTATTCAACTATTCTTTTCTCTATGTTATATAGAATAGAGGCTCCAATGTGAATCCTCTGATACAACTACTATACTCCTTCATTTAAAGATTCAGCAAATGTCAAGTTTAGGGTGGATGGTGTGTAACACGCCGCAACGCTCTTAACAACCAATCATCAGTGTACACCTTAGCTCTCTGATTTGTGGTCGTCGAAACTCAAATACACCGGCGTTGGTGTTGCCGAGCTACTCGCCCCCTCTCAGGCTCAACACTCACTAACACACTCCTACCTGTACTAGTGACTCGGTGAGTAGCATAATCCTTCTGGGGTGAAATCGATAAAATACGGGTAGAGGTGGGCCAAATTGTTATCATGGGTACCCGAGAACCCGCAAGGGGGTATCCAAAGTTACCTCATCCACTCTTAGATTCTTAAAAGATGAGAGCATATTCCCCAAATGGCCACATCATAGGCAACAAACATTGTACTACTTGAAAGATTGGAAATTACAAATTTCATAATCTTTGTGATCTTAAAGAAGATATTAAATGAATTTGAATTTTTAAGGCCACGTATTTTGGCCACTTACTAATTACTGAGCCAACTCGAGAAACTCATTGCCTATACATTTGATTCTCCATACTATGTCTATGTGTATAGTGGTTGAGTATCATTTATGTGGTTTTGTGTCGTCATTGTCACACCCTAATTTTTGCATGTTTTTCTTATTAGACAAAAAACATTGTTTATAATCAACTTGAACCAAAAAGTTAGCTTTCTAAAAACATGAAAGTCAAGCTTGTTGACTACATTCAAATAAGTCTTTCTAAAATCAAGAAACTTGTACGTTAAATTTAATTAGTGAACTAATAAAGTCTAATTTTAAAAGTTTGATGAAAATGTTTTGTTTTAGATTTATGAAATCTCATAAACCACAAATAATAATGTCTCAAGTTTGAAAAATTAATATGTCAACAAACACAAGTTTTTTGTTACAAAATATACATGTATAAAGTTGATCCCATAACCACAAGAACGAAAGAGCTTATCAACAAACTTGACAAGAAAAGGCGACATACCATGTCTTGATTTCCTAATTCAATGTATTCTTCTTACTACGCTTTTGTCCAAGCTTAGAACCTGAAATCACACATCACATACGTTTAGTTTAAACCAATACATTCCGTGAATTGACCTATGATGCCTTTAGTTTAAATGCAAATTTAGTATAAAGTAATAGTTGAAGCGCATAAGCCTCCTTCAACCTAGGGTCGAAGGGCAAGTCACACTATTTCAGAAAGTCTCATTAACTACCCTCTATATTTGTTGGTCCAAGCAACGAGTCTCACCCGGCTCAAGTCAAACCTCAAAAATACCCATATATTTAGGTATCCACCACACCCATCCAATGGGTTGCTTTATGGTATATATTACCATTCTATCTTTGTATCAAAATCAGTAGTGACTTCATATTGATAATTCAAACACAATTTTAGGGTTAGCTTTGTGTTTGAAAGGTTTTAGGTATAAATTGCTTCAAAATAAAATAGAAAAATAATTGAGTCAGAAAAAGAAAAAAAAAACAAGTTTAGATAAATAATGATAAGTGATTTTCAACCATAACACATTGTTTTAGTGATAAAAAATGATATAATTAATTATGAAAAATAAATTTATATATAGTGAAAGCTTGTGAAACCATACGCCCGCACAAAAGTGAAAACAGTGAGCAAGTTCATACCAACTTGATACCGATATACTGATTACTTTGTTGATGTGACAGTGAAAAATTATGAAACCATAACAGGTAACGAGTAACAAAAGATGACATAATTAATTGTGAAAAACAAAATATTTTGTGAAAATATCTTGTATGAAAATAATCTTCCTTAATATCTTAATTACGTGTGGCAGAGAAGAGTGGTGGCAGTAGGAGATATGGGATCTTGGTGGTGGGCCCGGCCCACTAAAGTCCAAATGAGGTGGCAAGGCCCAAATGGAGGTATAATATGGTAAATATTTTCTTTTTTGAGATGGGTGTAAATGTAATGTAACGTAGGGTCAAGATCTTGCATTTACAATCCCCTGTCGCGAGAGAACAGTGGAGTCGGGTACACCACAATGCACACAATTAAATGCTCCACAGGCACCCATTTAATCACTTGGCTTGGGTCCATCAACACATACCCCCCCCCCCCCCCCCATTTTTTAAAATATACAAATAATAATAATTAATAAGTGAAAAGGAATTAGCCTAGTTGGTGTGGTTTAACTAGCTTTAGTTAGAAGTTGTTTGTTTCACTTCTTAATGGTGTTTTAATGGTACAGATTTCTTACTGTTTAGCGTTTAATGGTACCAACTGTTTGTTTTGCAAGTTATGTCTGAATGGTTCAGACACTTGCCTTTGAATGGTTAAGCATTATACTAAGTCTGAATGGTTAAGACCTCTTATCTGAATTTGTCAGACATTTGCCTCTGAATGGTTAAGCGTCACATTGACTTTTAATAGTTTTGACATCTTACTTGTTCAGCACTTAATGGTTCTAACCTCCTACTGGTTCAGCACTTACACGTTCAAAAGTTGTCAAACAACCCCTTAGTTAAAGTGTCATATTACCATTGTCACGTATATAGTGGGGCTTTAACGAGTTCATCTGTTAACTAACCCGGTTGTGATTTAACTAAAGGGTAAAAAATGTGATTGATTGAATTAAATGTGGCCCCCACACTTGGAATGGATAACGCCCATTAAGGACTTTGCGGAACCCCCTTTGGCTAGCTAGCATTGGGGATGTGTGAGAGCGTTAACTAGCGTTAAAAGACTGAGATGGAAAGAGATGATAACCCATACACGTAGTCTTACTTCAATTTTGCATCAAATAATATGCTTACAAAGTTAAAGGTGTTTAATGTATAACAAATTTTAGATTTTAAATATAAAAAAACTAGCACACGTATTTATAAATAATGTATGAAAGCAAATCACATTTTCTTATGGTTTTACACTTTCCTACTCAAAATTGTATATCTAATGAATGAACATCTTTGTATCAATGTGCATATGCTCTCTCACGTGCATGTGTTTTCTGATATGCTTTTATTTGTGTATATATATTTTTTATGTTTATAGTGAACTTAATTTATCACAGCCGGTATAATTCTAAAGTATTTTGGAAATCATTTGTTCGTAACATATGGTAACAACATACATGATTAGTAAGGTTTAGTGGCATGTTGGGGGTGCGATAAGTTTTAGAGACCAGCAAGATGGGTTTTTTCTCATATTTATTCGGTTTGCCTAGTGGAAATGGATATAATAGTGTGGTTCCGTTGGTGGCACGGTGATACTGCAATGGTCCGTCAATGATCCAAATTTGCCGTTCAATAAAAAAAGTAAGGTTTAAAGTTGTTGGGTTTCATCCTAAATTGGTCCGGGGTTCGACCCCCACAAGCGGGGGGGGGGGGGGGGGGGGGGGGTCCTAAAGTAGTGTTAGTGTATAAATATTATTGCTTAGTGGAAATGAATATGATCGGGTGGTTCCGTTTATGGAATGATAATACTCCAGTGGTTCGTCGATGATTCAAATTTGCCGTTAAAAAAAACTAAGATTTAAAGTGACACGTCACCAAAATTTACGATGGAGTTTAAAATGGTGACAGTAAACTTTATAACATAAATGGGTTGATTAGTACATATCAACCATGGAGTCAAATCCATGTAATTACCATTTGTTTTTATCATTAGACATTGACCAACAAAGAAATGGAAAGTGGGTATTATAATAATGTATAATCAAAATTACCTTTTTCCTCATAATTGATTCTTTTTAGCAACTAGTTTAGAACTTGGTGGATTGCAGAGATTTTCAAAGGTATGTAGAGAACAACTATATTAATGTAACACTATGTGTTGCGTTTTGTGTTAAAGTTGGTTGTCGAATTCTCATCTTAGCATCATATAGGCAAAAAGCCTTACCTAAATGTAAATTTCCAATTTTCAAGCTTAGTCGATCTCACATTCCTTGAACCTTATCAATGAGAAAACCTTTGAAGTTCCTACTTCATGGAACCTTATCACACGACACATTTCAAACATCATCATATACTTAGAATAACCCTAACATGTGCCTTCATGTAGTAAAATTAGGTTTTACTACTTCGTACACCATTTAAACCTTCATTTATTGCATATTGATTATTAACTGTCAAGTACGTCTAACTTAACCAAAAAATCAAACTTGGATACCCAACATATTCATTTTAATATCACAATCAAGTTTGTAGAAGAAAACGTAAATACACTTGAAACGATCAAATTACGTATATGTAACCTTATCGGATTTGCAAGAACATTTCTACCCAACCCATCTTACTTAGCCTCACATTTATTTAAAAAAAACCCCACTTCAAAATTTCATTTTCAAGACTCTCCATTGAAGTTTCCGTTTCAAGCTTCAAGTAAGTGATTTTCCGGTTTACATATGAATTCTGTGACCATATCTTGGTTATAACATATCTAAATAAAGTAAATTTTGATTTCATGATTAAATTCATTGAATTGCCATTCCAACCATATATAAGATGTCCAAAAACTTGTTCTTTCGGACCTTCAAACAACCTAAACAAAATAGGTGCGCCAATCCGGATAGCCAGTTTTGTTTCACGTTTTTACCTGTTTATAGGTTCCGAGTGAAAACCTTTTCTAAACAAAATTTGCTAAGAACACTTTAATTTAGTTGACCGGAAAGTTTCATAATTTTTTGATAACACTTGCTGTTTTAAAATACGACTAAAGATCAACACAGAAAGTTGTTAAGAATTTGTTTTTCCAAAAAGTAAGAAACTATTAGCTTATCAATAATTCTTTTGATCATTACAACCAAATAACATCACCATAACATCTTTAAATCATCACTTTTAATAATTTAGGGTTCATCGCTAATCGTTGAATACTCTCCATGAATACAAGAATTTCATAAAATACTTGAGGTGAGTTACATAGCCCCTATCTTTCAAACCTTTTGGGGTGGAACATGTAAAAAAACAAATCTTTTCTTGCAATTCACTATAACAATGGTTTCTTATGCATATGTCATTAAACTATGAATACATGTCTCAACATCCGTTATCATCATTCGTTAACATCATCTAGCGCTCATGTTTGTGTATTCTTATATTTAACTTATGGGGGTTGACGACTTCTCGTTCAACTTGAGGGAGCTAGATAATGTTAGTCCAAATATGGGCATGTAAGTTGGAAAACACATCATCATGGACTACTTTTGGAGTTGTTCCACATTCATTCTTTGGACAACCTGCGGGTTTGGACCACGTTTATTCTTTATCATGTTAAGTTTGATTGCGTACTTGTTTCATATGTTTGTTTATAATGCGCTACATAAACCTTGCTTATGAATTGTAGAACATATTTTATTCATGCTTTATAAAAACCTATGTTATCTCACCAGCTTTCATAATTGACACATTTCCTTACAAGTTTCAGGTTATCATGCTTAAGCTAGGATTCAAGACAAGACGACTTAGGATGAACTTAGAGACTTTAAAATCAAAGACTTAGATATACTTTATTGTAATATGTTATTTGTTTAAATCAATGTAATCAATTATCACACTCTAATAACATCATGGTTTATTCTTTATTTCCTTGGTTTTGCTATTAGTTAGTCACACATTAAGGTTTCCACACACGTTATGGGGTGTGACACTAAAAGTTTAATATCAACTATAGTTAGTTGCAATTTGTCTCGCTGTGGTTTGGGGGTGTTTACAATTTGTCTCCCAAATAATAAGTTTTCACAATATGCCCCCTTCTGTCAAAGGGACGCTAGTTTAACCGTTTGACTTTGGGGTGAAAAAAACAAACTACCCTTTTCTTCTTGCAGTATGCGTCCATGTCGTTTCATTATTATTACAACCACCCACCTCCACCACCATACACTATCACCATCACCACCATCATAAACTATCACCACTACCACCATCACATGTACTAACTAATTCTATAACCATAGGTACTAATATTGAAATCATTTTGTAAAAGTTGGTACCAACTGTGTAATTTTCAATAAATAGGCATGAAACTGAAAAATAGGTAAACCACATGTACTAACCATGTAATTAATTCTTATGATATTGTTAATCATATATCATTGTGGTTTCTCCTTGAAATGCACAACCTAAGCAATATTAATTTCCTCAACTCATGTCGTAATCTTAGGGTCATAACCAAAGGTCATTTGGTCAAACAATAGCCTCATGGCTTTCTTTAAGAGAGTACGTGAGTTTGACTCCCGTCTGAAGCAATTTTCTCCAAGTTAAGCTAGGGCGACTTTCCATTTATGGGTTTCTTTTTGGATGGATGTGTCGGGCCACAACGTGCTATTCTTCGGGGGAAGGACAATCCATTTGTCAGGATGATCCCATGTGTACTGGGTCTTTGTTGTTCAAAAAAATAATAACAATATTAGGGTATAACCATAAGCAGAATTTGTACATGTCTTTATGGTCTCATCCTTGCCCAATCAATCATGTTGCTTTTTGTGAACATTCGAACGACTTGGTTGAAGTGTCAAATGTACTATTGAATACTATAGTCCATTTGAATCTTGTTGTTTTTTTTTTCTAGAAGTATTTTACATATATTAATATAATTGTCATTTGCAAAAGAATTTATTGTTATAAACGAGGGGAAAATGACATGAGACCAATGTGACTTTCTAGTTTTCACATTCATTAAAATGTGTAAGATATAAGAGCAAATGAAATATTGATATCAAATTTTAACCTTATATATGTTGGTGACGAAAGCAGGTAGTTGTTCTCGAAGCCATTTTGTATTTTGTTGTCTAAAAACTTGTATTTAATATAGACCAATTAATTGTTTGTTACATACTTTAAAAAAATAAAATAAAAATTGTTTGTTACATCATTTTAGTTTGTATGGATTCAAATTTGTTTTAACACAAATGTTTTAATTTGTTAATATCCCTTTTAATGAAATTTACATTTTTAATATGTACCGTTTACAAATAAGTTAACTTTATTTCGGTTCAAAAAATGCTGGAGTTAATTAAAGAAGACTCTTTTTTTGGGTGTGAATTAGGGCTAAAATTACATCTCCAAAATGGGAAAAGTGGGTTCTTTTTTATGTAGCGGACATTGCATAAGTCTCAATTGCTTGTCCTCTCTCGTTTTGTTGTGCGTTTTCCGTTTTGTTTTTTCTTCCGGTTTCTTGCTGGCCATATGTATATAAATATATAGAGTTGTTGTCGCTCAAAAACAAAAGTAACTCTAGCCCGTTGTTGTATGCAATTAAAGTTGGTATTTATATCAATAAATGGTTTTAGAAAAGGTTAATCGGGCTATCCTGATTAACCCAAATAAATTAAAAAATCAAGACTAATTATGGTGAGGGATGTTATTAGTGGTTGTTGCTTCATATGATCATATGTATTGACCCTTCGTATCATTGAGACTTCATATCATGGAGATATTCATTGTACTTTCTAATAAGTTCAAAGCAGGAGACTTTGAATCTAGCATGGCATAGGATGTAAAGATAGAAATACGGTAGAAGAAGAAAGGTAGTGGACTTGTTCTTTGTTTCTTTGATCGGTGCTAAAAATGATGTAGTTCTAGAACCTGGGAAGAGAGATATTAAGATTGGCCAAGAATGATTGAAGTTGTAAAGAAGGTAACTTCGGATTCGGTCTCGTTTGGCAGGAGAAAAGTGAAGTGGGAGGTTTAACCCAGGTTTGATCATTTTGTTTCATTTATCAGAAACTCTTTCTAACCAAGGAGGAACAATCGTAGTACGTGGCTCGGGTTCTTGGCAGAAAAACCAACGGTTGTGGCACAGAAGAGATGAAACATCAAGAGGATGAGATATTTGTTTAGTAACTTGCCGACGGTGCAACAGGTGGTTGTTATCTTGTTGGTGGTTGATACGCAACAAGTGCATATCTAGGAAGAGTTTGACACTTCGGTGATATACGATCAAATATGGGTTTGATTTGAGAAAAGTCGAGATGGTCCAAAAGATAGGGAACCAACATTACTAATTGTGAAGGATGATATGTCTAACAAGATTAGAGAGTTGATTGTTGGACTAATCTTGTTATAGTTTAATACTTGGAGGGGTTAACTAGTAAGTTCTATTCATGGACTCGTATTTTAGGTAAAAATATGAAGTCTTTATTTACGCCCCAAAACACCCCATGCTGACATGGCGTGCCACATGTGAGACAACGCCCTTTCAGGGGCTTTTTGACTACACATGCCCTTATAAATTGTTGTACTGAATTTGACTATTCTTGTTCTAGAAAAAGGTGAATAAGCCTACCAAATTTATTAAAAAAATAAATAAATTTAACCAATTCGTTTTGGATTTTGTGATGGGACCAAAAATAAGCAAGCTGTGAAGTTCTATTTCCAAATTTTTGTTATTATTACAAAGTGGTCCAAACTGATTAAATATTTGTATGTTCTTTTTTATAATTATAAAAGTTCACAAATAATCAGATTAAAAAAATTTCTACATAATAAAACATTTAACTAGCAAAAAGCAGATACATTAGTTTTTTTTTATTGGGGGAACAAATACTTGGGAATTATTAGGAATCACAAGCATTTGTGACGAAATTATTGTAGTTTTAATGTGACGAATGATTTATTTCCCAACAAGACAAGTTTTATGTTCGTGCAATTACAACAAAATGCCTGGTTTTTTCACTTCATTGACTGCGACTTTTTTTTTAAAAGTAAAAAAAAAATAAAGTTATTTGTTCAAATTTTACATCAATTAAATCCTAAAAGGCGTGGGTGTTTATTTTTCGGTTTAGCTGGTTCTGACAAAAATTCCTGGCTAGATTGTTAACTATGATTTCATGAACGACAAACCAAAATAGCCGGTTGGGTGGGTCGGCTAAATATACCCACTTTACATGTTTGAGAGTTTGAATTATTCTTCTTTCAAAAAGTTAGCTTGTATTAAAAGTTTTAAAAACGTAAAAGACGGTTCATGATTATAATGCGTATGTATAATACATATTCCAAAATGAATTATATATAAAAGTTAGATGGTCTTTTCCAAGTTTCAAACTGGACTCAAAGTTTCAACGGGAAAATCGCCAAATGCAAACAGTGAATCAAAATGCTTGGATCTCAAAAGCAAGTGAGTTGCTTATGTTTGGACGGTTTCAACGGTTTGTGAACACCTCTACCATAATTGTGGAGGTTTACTGGTTGAGGGTGACAAAAGCAGGGTTTTTTATTTTTTCAAAAACAAATTCCGTTCCATAACTTGTTCTTAGTATGGTCAAAGGTGGTTAAAATGGAACCGGGTCGGGCATGTAACTAGTTTTTGAAGAGGGGATGATTGATATGATTTAGTTCCGGTTCTGGGTTTATAGCATGTTTCAACATGTTCGGGTATGTTGGAACCCATTTCAAAACTTGCTTTAGCTATGGTCAAAGGGGGTCAAAATGCACCAAGGCGAGTATATAACCGGTTTTTAATAGGGGATGATTTGTTTTAATTTGATTCCGGTTCTAGGTTTTAGCATGCTGGAACCTATTTCAAAACATGTTCCGTGTATGGTCAAAGGGGGTTAAAATGGAATCGGGTCGAGTATGTAACTGGTTTTGAAGAGGGGATGATTTGTTTTTTTGGGTTCCGATTTCGGGTTTTTAGCATGTTTTAACATGTTCACGTATTTTGGAACCCTTTTCGAACCATATGGTTACAACCCGATGTATACAAAAAGGGCAGGGTCGAGTTCATAGCCAGTTCCTCCATACTCAGTTCCTATCAATACCCGGTTCTAGGTTTTTTTAACAATTTATCCGGGAAAACACTTCAAATATGATAAAGTTCTCATTATGCTAATGACAACTTTACCCTTATTACATGAGTTTTCTCGGAATATATATTTATTGTATGATGAACTAAATGTGTTTAAGATGTGATTTGGTATTAAAGATTATAATCCAAAGTGGAATTTAATAGGGTTAAATAGAGGGAGTGTGTCATGAACCGATATAAACACGTTAAACATTGATATTTTCTTGTATAGGGTGTCATTCAATAGTTCATTTTAATTTAAAAGGTTTATTCGATTTAAATAATCCCAACTATGATGTATTAGGCAGCAACACTCTCAACTAAAGAAATTGTTGAGGACAATCTTAACTTTCAACCTATTTTCTTCTATCGAGCTTTTTTTTAACCGAGGTCTAACTGATGTAGTTGTCGTGGCTAATAAAACATAAGTATTTTGAAGTTTAAATACCTATAATAGTATGGGTAAGTAAGGTCATCACCACAAGGAATCTGTCGTGGTCACTGTTAACATAATTATCTGTTTAATGAACTACTTAATTTGGGGGTTTAAGTGGTCTAAAATAAATCGAAAAATTAGTTAAGAATGTGTTATTAGATTAAAGAAAAGTAACTCCCACCTAGGATCCAGATTGTAAGTTTCACACAAAGTTCAATTTTAATGACTTAAACACCACATAGACATCGTCTCGGAATTATGATTTTGAATAACAATTAAAGACAACTTTTACTATTAATCGTACGACGACCTAATGATCCGTTTAAATATACCAACTACCCACCTAGTTACCAACCCACTAACCATGCAAGAAACCGCCAATACGTTTGATAAAAGACAAGCGATTCAAATATAAATAACGTTTATCAAATCCAAACAAGATTGATCAAGATATATCATTTATAAAGTCATAAAACAAAGTATTCGTGCAAAAACCTAACAATCATTCACCCGGTGGAAGTCACGAAGAGTTTAGCCACAAGTGTTCGTCATCACGTCTTCAAATCTTGATTCAAAATGATTTCACGTAAAGAAACTGATGTAGGATGATGCCAGAACCCAAAAAATCGCTTATGGTGTGCTCTATGATCGTCAAATGAAGTTTGATCTCAATCACTTAGCACCTACGACTTATCAAAGTCGAAAACCATTTTTTTCGATATTTGACTCCCTCATGACACACAAGGGGGGGGGTTGATTTGGTCTCTGCATGGCGCAGATGAATAAAGGGTAGACATGGGTAAATACAACGAACCTTAAGGGCATTTCAGTGAGTTCCCACTCTCGCATGACGCGGAACCTCCTTCTTTCTTTAGCGCGTGGCGCGACAACGCACCTCCTCTAAAATTACACTTTTGATCCTCGAACTTCATCGTATGCTATTTTCTTCCATTTTAAGCCTCGTTTTTCATGCTTCATAGCCATGAACTTCTGCAAGACACTATGCAACATAAATACACAAAATGACTCAATAAATAGATAAAACATATACAAAATGAGTACAATTACAATGTGTAATTACCAGCACATCACAAACTCTGTTTTTTTTTTTTTTTTTTTCTAATATCGCTGCTTATGTGTTCCATAAACTTAGTTATTTGCTGATGTGGTTACTTATATCAAAACATTAATGCCACCCCCACTTACAAGCATCGGCTACCACGCACCACCACCACCATCAACATCCCCACCACAACCACCTCTTTACTAGTGGCTACTTGAAATCTCGTTGAGCTTTCGAAATCGGTATTGAACCCCACTAGTGATCATTTCCTAGTCTCTCGAATGCCGAATGATGATGTCGTCACCGGAGATCCACCTTCCATTATTGTCCGGCGATATTCTTGTCTCCGACAACCACCTTTGTGAACCACCATAGACCCGTCGACTACCACCGCATCTTTGCTATCACCAACAACCATCATCATCACCATTCTCCACTTCTGCTGTCGGCCTTTGTTGTCGTCGGGAAATACCACCCGAAATCAACATTACCTCCAATGTTCATCACATAACGGACACTAGTGTCATTACCCATCTTAATACCAACCTTCATCTCTAGTAATCGCCTCTACCACCATCTTCCAGAATATGATGGTCGACATTCGGAATGGATGGTGACAGTCGTGGTGGTGGGAGTATTAATGTTTTTGTACCATATAAGCAGCTACATCGGCAAAAAGAATAATAAGGGAGTTAGCTCAATGGAAGAAAATAGGTCGAAAATTGGGACTGTCGTCAACAATTTCTTTAGTTAGGATTGATGTTGGCTAATATGTCAAGGTTGAAATGATTTAAATACAATAAACCATAATTTTACGGTTATATTCATAGCTAGTGTTTCATGATATTAATAGTAAGATTTAAAATATCGATTAAGAGATCTCTAGTTTTTTCTTTTGCGGAATTTGTGTAAAGTTAAAAAGCAAAAATAAAAAGGTATGCTAGTATGGGTTACCATAGATCATCAAAAATAAATTAGAACCTTTTTTAATCCTTCTAGAGTTTAATTTAAAATCCTTTTAATCATGCAAACATGATCATCAAATGTTTTAAACATTGCAATGGTAAATTATTGTAATCCATAGTAATAGAAATTTCTTTTTCATAGATACTTAAATGATTTAAAACAAATATTATATATCAAGACAAAGTTTTAAGAACCTAGAAATTGCTTGAAGTTTCAAATAAATAATTACATAGATTCCCAATCAACTTTCGTTATTTTTTAACAACAATCTAATCTACTTATAATTCTATATATTATCCATTGCCGAATTCGAACCTTCGACCTTTAAAAAAAATACCATTTTACGCGTCTGCGTAAGAGTAAGGCCCTTGAGGCCTTAACTTGGTCATCCGTATCTAGAAGACAACAGTATTATTGAATTAATAGATTTAAATGCACACGTGCTTATTGTCAATGCTCACTCACATGCTTTTTGAAAAGGCTTACCTACTTGAGAGGTCTACCTACTCGTGTGTTGTTTGAAGATCTTTATAAATTATGAATAGTCATCTTTGTAAAAGATGAGTTGAGGGATTGATTCAACGTGATTAAACAACTAACCAATAATTAAACTAGTAATAATATGTTACTATGTCAGATTAATCGCTTCAAATGCTTGTTTAATATCATCAAATAAACTATAACTCTCCCATTATTAATCAATAAATAATTATATGTTGAAATTTACTATCTGGATTATATTTTATGTTTAAAGTTTCAAACTTTCCTTTCCTCAACCCCCGTTGCTCATTGACACTCTAACGATGGTGTAAATTTAAAAAAAAATGTCGTTTTTTCAATTTTTTACCTCTTGAGATTTTTTTTAAAGCGTTGCCCCTTTGATGATTTTTTCTAGTTCCCCCACTGCCTCAACTTTTATTCATCTCAAAGGAAACCGGATACCAAGGTTATACGATAGTCATCTTTGTTATAGTCCCATCTTGAAGATATCACTTGATTAGTATTCGTGTTCTCAAAACAACGTGATGTTTCGGTGTCTATGTGACTTGATCATATCATGTCTCCAAATTATTATGATAAATTCGACAAGCGTTCACGTATCACGATACGCTCCACAAACGTTCATTACCAACAACATCATTCGCAATATCTAACTAGTAACTACACACAATGAGTTACGTGTATGATTCTCCTCTAACCAAAGAGTAGAAACTAGAAAGCTAACTACATTATCACATGCTTGATAATGATGAGTGTTTGTAGTGTGTTAATTGCATTTGTAGATGATCATCATGATATCGACTACACATTACACACCTTCATCCCCATTTGTGGTCTGGTGGTAGGAGATTTGGGTTTTTCAATGGAGACTCAAGTTTAATTCCCATTTGAGTCATATTGGGGTGGATATAGGCAATAAAGGATTTGGACTAGGCCTTGTGTGAGGTTTTCAATTCGATTCCCAAAACCAACCGGGTTTTCGTCCCACCGTGTGTTACGCTAGAGGGTTCTGCTGGTGGCGCAACGACTATCAAGTGGCAGCCGGTGGTATGGGCCCGGTTGAGACAACATAGCCGGCCAAAGTGGAGCAATACGAGGCTCTCCGATTTAGAGAGTGTGCTAATCTTATACATGAAGTTCATTGATAAAAAACACAATACAAACCTTCAGTGTTTTCACTTTTCAAGTTGGAGTTGCAGACCTTCAGTGTTTTCACTTTTCAAGTGGGAGTTGCAGGTGGCCAAATTGTGTTTGTTAACTCCATAATTCCATAAACACAAATTCATCTAAAAAAAATAATCCATACCGGCCTTTACCGTACCGTGTCTGGTTTAACCGGCATAACCCACCAGTTCATACCGGTATTTAAAAAATGGGTAAAACCCGAATACGGTGTGTCTTATGTATCGGCGGTACATCCGGTTCTACCGGTTCAATCCTGTAAAGCCCTTTGCATTATCTTAAAATTTGATTTTTTTAGTTATAATAAAATACGATATTAAGGTAATACTAACCTTCTATATTTACGGTAGTTAACCCAGTGCCTCCGATTCCAATATTCTATCACTGTTGAAACTGTTACCCAACTCGTCTAATGTAATATTGTTTATAAGTAATAAAAATGCTCTTAAAATGTTTAATATTTTACAAGAAAATAGTTATTTTTAGATAAACCCATGATAAGATGCATATATCCTAATTGAGATTGGATTATTTTTTTGAGATGATTTTTTATTTTATGAAACTATAGAGCTAACTACTGACACAACCCGATTAAACCGGTTAAACCATTTCAGAGCCCAAACCAGTATAATTTAAAAACCAGTTTTTAAAACATTGCTAATACTTCCCCGTAGTTGAAGCATGGGGAGAGGCGGGCCCTCATTATGAAGCGAAAAACAATAAATCTCTTTGAATAAGAACATACAATTTTGAAATAAGAAAAAAAAACCCATAAAACTTTAAGTAAATGAAAACCATGTGGCAGCGATGAATCTAAGGTCATAATGGTAGGGATGTTCATCGAATCGAATACGAATTGTCATATTGCTCGAATAATAAAAGTTATATGTGTATTAAATGTAAAAATAATAAATAAATATGTATAATTTTAATCCGAATCGAATTCAATTTAAAACTATGAATTCGTATTCGATTTACTGGACACGAATTGAATTGAATTGAATCGAATTCAAATTCTTGATAATCAAAACAAATTCTTGAAATCGAATCGAATTTCGAATTCAAAACGAATTCTGAACACCCTTACATAGTGGCGGTAAGAGGCACCTCATGCGATGATGAGACAGGCTATAATCTTTATTTAAGTAGCTAGTTACAAAACATGCATCAAAGATTCAAATTTATACTAAAGCAGTATAAATTTGACATTACAAATAGTGTACTTTGCAAAAAAAATTTAAAATTTACCTCAAAAGTTTTGTGCTTTCAAGTTTGACAGCTAAGAGTTTAAAAGAAAACTGACACCAAGAGTAGTATAGTTTTCATCATGGTTGTAAAACAAGGTCTCTAAGGTCTAGTACTCCTAGAGTAAGCGCTACAAGGTAACATGCCGAGACGACTTTCTTCAACTCCGTCTATTTACTCGAAATTGATCAAATGTGGTTAACCTTGGTAGGAATCGGATCTAGTAGGTCAACTCAGTTCGAGTTTGACTTTAAAAAAAATAAAACATAATTTCCATGTTTATCATATTAAAGAATGAATATCATTTTCACGTATTTTGTTATAAATATTATTAAACGTACTCTTTAACATATATTTAACTTCCGAAACTAATTTATTTATAATTTAACATGTCTGAGTACTCCCTGGGTAACCGCCTAGGCCAAGTACTCTCATTTCATGGGTCGATTGACTAGGGGACGCCTAGCGACTTTTGCAACCATGGTTTTCATTATTAATAATTTGACTAAAAAAATTGGGATATGAGATTTAAATAACCCCAATTTCATCAATTGACCGATAGCACTTTCAACTTTCGATTTGTATCACACCCTCTCAGTTTTCAACTTATTTTTCTCTGGCACTCTTAAGCTAACTGAACCTTAACCAAGTTAGTTAACATGAGATGCCAAGTCAGTAAATACGTTCCACATCAGATTCGATATCAGTTGCTAATTCACCAAATAAGTGTTACATTAGATGTCACGTCAGCAAAAAGGCACGTCACTAACAAAGTGCCACATCAGTCAGCAAAAAGACACGTCACTAAACAAAGTGCCACATCAGCACAAAAAAATAACTGAGTTATGGTTCAGTTAGTTTTGGGGTGCTAGATGAAAACAAGTTGAAAGTTGAGAGTGGTGTGGTATCAAAAGTTGAAAGTGATATTGACTAATTGGTTAATTGGTGAGAGTTAAGTTTACTTAAATCCAATATCTCAAAAGCTTTTGTAATTTAAAATTTGGCTACGAAGTTTTAAGTTTTTTAATTTTTGAATAATTATCATATAACTCTCTCAACTTTAGTTAAAAAATATTACGTAACCTATTAATTTTTTTTTCAATGTGGTTGGGACGTATTATTTTTATCTACATTTTGACAGAATTTTTATATGATGAATTTATTTGTATTTTATAATTTTTATCAATACAAAACATATGTCAATATCTTTTTGGGTATATCATGACTTAATTTCTTTGTTTCTTTCTTAATTTGCTATAAAAAGTGTAGGTATCTTAATGAAACAAATCGATACCAATCAAAACCGAATTTCCGCCGCTTCGTAGAGGGGAATCCTACTAGTTTAAATTTAAAAAAAAAAATAAAGATAAGTATAACGAAAAGATATATATGAAAGTTAAAAGTTGCTACACATATAGTATCGTGAGAGATAGAAGTTGAAATTTCCCTTTAGAAATAAATGGAAAGATGAGGGAGGATGTAGACATTTAGGGTCCACCCAGAGATCACTGTTTAAGCGCATGCGTGTTGGTACTGTCAAACATGATACGACCCACCCCTCTATTTTACTATTTATACAATTTGGTCCCCCACCCCAGGGCCCCCTCTCTTGCATTCTTGCAACCATTTTAGTATTTTACCCTGAAGAAGAGCAAATGATACCAGATACTAATACTGAATTTGTCGAACTGAAACTTTTTTAATATCGATTTGGTACTGGTTTTTACCCTCAAATATCAAGTCTGAACTATACCTGTTGTATTCGGTATTGGTATTTTCGATACCGGTTGGCACTGAGCTCATTCCTATTTTATGTCTACACGTCATGCCACTTTATATATAACCATCAATTTTTATATTGTCTTTTTTTCCGCGTCTTACAAGGAAATTTACTTTGAATATTTTCAGCAACTTGGATTTTCTTTTAAGATGATGATATAGATTGTTTTATACACCACTTAAAATCCATCTATGATCTATATACCCACAATGTGATTGTCCTCTCACCGGTTATCATCGTATAGTGATGAGTAGGAAAAAAATGTTAACTTTTAAATAGTTATAGAAGAATTATATATATAAGAACAATATAGTGAGAAATAAAATGTAAACATTCCCTTTCCATATTGCTAAACTAAAAATGTGGTGTTAAAGAAAAAAACATTCCCATCCCAATAAGGGTAGAGGAAACGCCATACTCCCCACCTCGGGTCAGTCCATATTGGACTGAGGGTAACATCACAACCACTTCAATGGCGCTCGCCATTCCCTGGGCGACGTGACAGCGTTGCGGGCGTTATGGGTGAGGTGGCATGGGCACCACCCGACACCACGCAGCCTAAGAACAAAAGTATATATATATATTTAAGTGTTGAAGTAACTATAATTTTAAAGGGTGTTAACATTAAAAAACTCTTTCACTCTATCCCCCTCTCTATGTAGATACATAATGTTAACTTTCAAACCAAATTCCAATCACGATTTTTAAACACCTACAAAACTTTGCATTCGTTAATATGTTTTTAAATAACTTACACTATCAAAATAAATATTTTATTCTCTTTAAGATAAGTATGATATTGCTAAAATTTTTGTTATTGTAAAAGAAATTAATATTTACGTGATTACCAGTACTTGTGTTTTCCGCTACACTACGTGAGCACCCCTTTAGAGGGAGTTTGGGGTTGAGTTTTGAAAATAGATTATGTGTTTTGAATAATCAGAATCAGATAATTAGCTGTAACAAAACGTGCTGCAGAAAGATAATGTTTGAATTTGATTATGTTGTTTGATATCACAATAATCAGATAATCAACTATTTGAGTGTTTGACAAATATATATATTTTAAAACATAAATAAGCTTTGATCTCTACAAAACGTAAAAAATCAGTTTTTGTAGAATTCCGTTTTCCTGCAGTAAGGGGTAACCTACTTTTGAATTATCATGTTTTGATCCCTACAAAACGTAAAAGATAAGTTTTAATTAACTCAAAATAGATTTTTTACGATTTCAAAACATAATAATCAAAAATTCAGATTGAAAAAGCAATCCTAAACACACCCTTTAGTATACACACTCAAAACATTAGATTATTGCACAAACAATTTCAATATCTTGTGTTTTTTTTTTCTTCTGATGTCAGCCCCATTTTTATAATGGACATGTTGAATGTTCACTTTCAAGTTTCCAACAACGTTTCAAGTTAAAAAGGTCATATTATATGGGAAAGCGTATATGAAAAGTAGATGTAATAAACAAGTGTTTGTAGGTTGTGGATTAGACCCAACATAAATAGAATATCGTGTTAAACATATAAACCTGAATATGATACGCGTTTTTACGGAATTTTATTTTATCTTATATATTATTGATAAATGCAACTTTACAAAAAAATTAATAATAGAAATGTACATAAATAACTATATCTAAACTATAAAACTTAATACGTATTTCTCTTAAAATTTCTATGATGGATCAACCCGTGAACCCGTCATGTTGACCGCACATAAACCCGTTTAGACTAGATTCAACCCTCCTAATTTCATATTAGGCACGTGTAAGAAATTCACACAATCTGTAGTATAGTAATTATAATATAAAAACATTTATTAACTAATATATGGATGTCATCTAAAGCACATTCTAGGTTCGAGAATCAAAGACAAAGTGATTGTAGTTTTGATGTCATAATGCATAATTATAATCATAAACCAACCAATAGTTAAATCCAAAGGGGGACAAGCATATCCATTTGGATGATCTTTTTTCTATATGTGAGGATCATATATGAAATTTGGGGCCAAACTTTGCTTCTATAAAGCATGCCCTTAAAATCTTCACATCTCAATTCTCATGCTACTTTTTATGAATTATATATATATCATGTTGGGTCAAAATAAATCAATTGTACCATGTGACATAAACTATAAATCTTTATATAACAAGTGACATTGTTTTCTGGGATGGTCCCTTGTTTGGTAACTAGCAAGGTTTAGGAAAAATTGAGAGTAAAATGTTATTTGTCACTTCAGTTCAAAAATCAAACATTTTGTATCTGGATCCCTGGGGTTTCATTTTATTGCTATTTTCATCCAATTGACAAATGAGGAAAACGACAAAAAAAGAAGTTAACAAACAACTCTAACCCAGTTTGCCAATTGAATGAAAATGACTACGAAAATGAAACTCAGGGACCCAGATAAAAAAATATATTTTTAGACTGAGTTGAAAAAAGTAACCTAAACTTTAAGACTATTTTGGCATTTTACTCAAAAACTAATTTCACATTGAACTGGAGTCTTACTAGTTTGATTATTCAACTCGTGTAATCGATTGTATTGCTTTCGATAATGTCATAATTTATACCTTTATAAATATAGGATGATAAATATAACAAGTGCAAACATTACAAAAAACCTGCCAAAACTTCTATTTAAAAAAAAACGGTGACTATTTTGATATATATTTAGTCAAAATGGTTGTTTTTTTACCCTGAAAATAGCCCTAGATGTAAGTAAGCAAAAAATTTCAAGTACATACAGATGTGACAGAACAGAACAATATATCAGCACAGTCCAATTGTGTTACACCTAATGCATATGCATGCAGGACAATGGGCTTGCAGAGTAATAGCTGTCATGGGTGGTACTAAATGCTTTACCTCTGATCTATCTATTTCAAAAGAAACTTACCTATTATTAAGTAGCACCGTCAGCCCCCACATTTTCTGATCCACAAGTCAATGGCACACATACTGGGCCTTTCCTCAATTTATAATCTCTGGAAAATTGGTGTACAGTTTCTTGAATTCCACCAAAAGCAACTAGAAATTCAGCAGCATCACTTTGACACAAGATTTTCTTCACTACAGTCTCCAATGCAATTTTCCTGTTCAAAGTTATATATAAATTATAATATATAACTCGAAAACACGACACGAACCTAACACGAAATTCGCAGATTTGGGTTTAGTCTAAACGGGTTCGGGTCAGTTTCAGGTTGAGTACACGAACCCATTTAGCTAAACGGGTCGGGTTCTAGTCAACCCAGTCGGGTTGGCGGGTTGATCCGTTTAACCCATGTTTATTATAGTTTGTTTTTTTTTACCATACGATTTATGTCATAAATTAAATCGGGTGTGTATTTTATGTATGTCATAATTATAACTTAACATAAGATTTTATAATTTAAATGTAATTGTATTATGTACATTTGTGTTTTTAGTAAATTTTAATTTTAAAATATTGATTTGCGAGAAAAAAAATCGGATTGAACGGGTCGTGTTCGGGTCAACCCGTGAATATTCAGATTGTGTTCGGGTTCATATGTGTGACACGATTTTCGAGTTCGGGTCGTGTTCAAGTTCGTAAAAAAATTTCGGGTTCGGGTTGAACCCGCGAACACGATCCGTTTATCACCCCTAAATTTAATTAGGTATATCATATATGTGAATTCTATTGGACCTGAAGTTTTGGGCCTTAAGAATAAGACGGTGGATTTTTTTGAGCTCGGAATGGACTTGGTCCATAGTAGGCCCATTGGGCTTTTCTTGGGCCAGAGCAAAAGGGAGGTTAAGGATGCAATTGGCTTGAATCTCTGTTAACTCTTCATCAATAACAGCTTCCTCGATCCGCAAGTCATGGATCAGTTGATGTATAGCCTTCTCGGTGGCGGCTGCATGGGTCAAAGACGAGGCTAGGGTGGGTGAGGACCGGGTTAGTGAGCTAAGAAGGCCTAAAATGGAAGATGGGCGCCAGTCACCGAGCCAAGAGAGTGTGGCTAGTTCAAGAGGTGGTGTAGAACTGGGTGCAAGAAATTTGGCGACGTCTTTGGGTCGAGTTGGGTTCGAGGCCCGTGAGTATTGGGTTTGGAACCGTTTTACTTGCTTGTCGATTTGGTCTTCGAGGACCTTGAGTTGCTTTTCTAGACGGGCTGATCTGTGAAAAGTTTCTTGTCTCCATGGTGTATAACTTCTCCAACTGGACCTTTCACCTGATCAATATCACACCATAACATATTTCAACTGAATTGAACATGTAAAAAATGCACCATAGATTAGGCCTAATTACTGTAGAGTATGATGCAATTGATTAAAGCAGGAATATAAGTTGTTCTTCCTGTTAAATAACAAAACATTGATATATGTTAGCCCTAAATTCTGTAGAACATGCGGTGATCTTAGATACCATAGTTCTAACCAAGAAGTGTGATTAAAATCTCCAAAAACTTAAGACAAAAGTGTTACATCTCATTATTAATTTCTAGAATTCTCCTGCCCTAATTTCATATTAAAACTAAGATTAATTATCCAATGATAGGCAAAAACACCTACTCAAAAATCACACCATAACATAATTCAACTGAAACACACATGTAAAAAATGCACAATACATGTAACCAATTAAATAAAGAACATAACATGTTCTTTCCTAATCAAGCAATCCTATACAAAAATTGCTACATATTAGACCTAACTTCTGTATAATATGCATTGATCATTATAAATTGTTATTTCCTAGTCAAGCAATCTCTAACAAAAGGAATATTTCATTCGAACATGTAACAGAAGCAGAAAACGTGCAATACATTTCAAAGCATGAATATAATTTGTTCTTCCACTCAAATAACACAGTATTGATACAGTTTAGCACTAATTTCTCTAAAAACATGCAGTTATCACGATCACTAATCATTCAATCTGTATACCTACTTTCTGTAAAAACATGCAGTCATCACAATATCGCCTAAATCTGTAAATTACTAGTTCAATAATGAGAATCTGTAACCTAATATTATAAGTTCATCATATTCACTAATCATTTAACCTACACAATCCATCAATAATTCACAAACATCAATCGAAAACATTCAAAACGTAAAACGGAATCGTTGAATTCAATCTATATACCTAATTTCTGTAAAAACATGCAGTCATCATAATATCACCTAAATCTGTAATTTACTAGTTCAACAATGAGAATCTGTAACCTAATATTGCAAGTTCATCATATTCACTAATCATTTAACCTACACAATCCTTCAGTTATTAACAAACATCAATCGAAAACATTCAAAACGTAAGACGGAATCATTGAATTCAATCCGTCTACCTAATTTCTATAAAAAATGCAGTTATCATTATATAACGTGGATCTCTAAATTACAAGTTCAACAATGAGAATCAGTAACCTAATATTACAAGTTCATCATATTCACTAATCATTTAACTTAAACAATTCTTTTCAGTAGTAAACAAACATCAATCGAAAACGTTCAAAACGTAAAACAGAATCGTAACAGTTGAATTCAATCTGTATACCTAATGTCTATAAAAACGTACAGTTATCATTATATGACATGAATCTGTAAATTACAAGTTCAACAATGAGAATCTGTAACCTAATATCGCAAGTTCATCATAATCACTAACGATTTAACCTAAACAATCATTTTCAGTAGTAAACAAACATCAAACGAAAACGTAAAACAGAATCGTATCCGTTGAATTCAATTTGTATACCTAATGTCTCTAAAAACATACAGTAATCATTATATGACATGAATCACAAAAATTACAAGTTCAACAATGAGAATCGGTAACCTAATATCACAAATTCATCATAATCACTAATCATTTAACCTAAACAATCATTTTCAGTAGTAAACAAACATCAATCAAAAATGTTCAAAACGTAAAACCGAATCATAACCGTTAAATTCAATCTGTATACCTAATTTAGGCGAATCCTGTTGGTGAATCGCGAGACATCGAATGCGTCTCATCGGCTTCTCTTCAGATCTATCTTGATCGTCTAATATCACTTTTCCTCGATCATCTCGGTTCAATACGCAGGGTTTCCTGACAAATTGTAGTTAGAATATCATTCAATTCAGCGGTAATCACATGCTCGTAATGATGAAAAATACTAAAACGAAGATCATAAAGATTGAAAGAGGAATGAACTTACGATCGGTATGAAGCCTTCTTCGTGTCTTTTAGTTTCTTCTCCGGCATTGTTGGGTGTATTTTCGCGCCAAAATGTCTATACAGTTTCTTGAGTTGTTTCTGAGACTGTTTTATGTGGTGTTGACTGGGTGACGGACGCATAACAGAAACAAACCACAAACTTAAAATTGAAACATATTATTTTGTATAAGTATTTCGGGTTGTTAATGAGTCGAGTCGAGTCGAGTCAGGGCAAGTTCGGACTCGACTATGAACAGAGCTATCTTGGTTCGGATTTGAAACCGAGCTGAAAATCGAAACTCGGGCTTTACTTGGTTTTAAACCGGGCTGGCTCGGGTTAGATTGGCACGATTCTAAAAAAAAAATATTAATACATGGCTCTTAAAATTTAGCTGTTTAAAATATTATTCAATAGTTCAAAAAAACATATTCAAAATAACTTTAACCTAATATATTAGGACCCAAAATCAAGTTTAACAACATAAAATAAAATTTAAATTTCAAAGGAGTACAAAATTAGTTCATTAGCTTGGTAATCAATCTTCTAGTATGCTATAGATATTAAATTACACTTCTAAATTCATGTAAATAATAATAAGATTTTTTGTAATATATTATAATGTATATAAAAATTAATACGTTACAAGAAAATATCCGAGCTAAGCCTAGCCGAGCTACCAAGCGAGCCAAACTGAGCCAATTCGACCCGTTACGAGCCGAGCCGAGTTAGGCTAACTTTCTAACCGAGTCGAGCCGGCTCGGCTCCGTTTCAAACCAAGCCATATCGAGAGAGCTTTTTCCGAGTTAAATCCGAGCGAGCTTTAAGCGAGCTCCGAGCTTTTTGGACAGCCGTAGAAGTATTAATGTTAGTTATAATTATTTAACAGTTATAGTAATCCCGCTTTTGTATTGTAAAATTAGAAACTAGAAGACTAAATAAATAGGTAAATTACACTTCTAAATTCATGGTAATCAATGTTAGTTATAATTATTTAACAGTTATAGAAATTCACAATTCACGCGTTTTGTAATAAGAAAATGAACCTGGCGAAAGTGTAACAATTAAGGTAAAATTAATCGAAATCAAGTCCCAGGCTAGTTGGATTCGAGAGTTAAGCAAACCGCTTATGACATTTGTCAACTTGATAAAATGTTTTCGTATATATTTTATGAACCGGCAACTCTAACTACGATGAGAGTTATGATTGTTTAAGCTGAATAATTGTCTTGTCCTCTAATACGGATGAGGCACTCCTCTAAACCATCACGATCACTTGACACAAATCAGGCTATGTCACCTATCTCCTTGAACCACGGGTTCAACCTTTCAAGTGATCAAATGGGTTGGGGAGATGGTGGTGTTTCATGCCATCGCTTGATCACTTGGCTCCATCACGAGAGTGCCCCGTCCCCTCAAATTGGTGCATATAAAATATAATAACTTTTGAATTAGTTTCGTGTCATAGTATTATGAGTTAAGACTATACGTGGTGGGTTAACTAAGAAGTGCAAAAGTTATTGTCACGCTACTGTCAAATAGACAACGAAACCTTAACTAAAACTATACATTTACAAGGGTGCTAAGGGGGCAACTCCCCCACTCTTGACGCCGACCTTTACTATGGTTGTAATGGTGTTTAACTAATATAGTTGGTGATTTGGCATGCGCTTAACGCCCAACACGCATAGGCTTAGTATAGGATTATATCAAGTTGAGTGTAACATTATTGGTTTTATACAGCAAAACAAGATCCCTTTGTTGGGTCTAGCCGTGTTTGATAAAGTTGTAACATGGGTTTATGAAGAATAGTCAAATTACAGTTATACTTTATGATTAGGATACTTTAATGTTGGTCAAGTTGGCCTAATGAGAAAACATATAAATTAATGAAAGGGTCCAAAACAAAAGACGTATTATTCAATTTATTTTAATACCTCTCCTGAGAAGATAACCTATCATCTCACACCTATTTTTTATACAAAGATTCTATAAATGTCAAAGAAGGTAAAAGATAGTTATGCTTTAGAATTTGAAAGTGTGTTAACAAGCGATGTTTTGGCATGAACTCACCATTGAAGACGCAGGTATAATTCCCGTTTGACGATTTGGGCCATTTTCAGTGGATATCTGGTTGAAGAGACGAATCGGGGCTTTAATCCCGGATTCAAACTTGACCGGGGGGGAGGGTTTACGGATTCTATCAGGTTCCCGTGCATCCGGGAGGCACGGTCTCTTGACGTTCGAGGAGTCGACTTTAGATATTACACGGAAAGGGCGAGTTTACAAGATTCTTTTTCGTTCAAAAAAAGCCTTGTTTTTGGTGATAAAAGAGAGATGGGTGCGGAATATGTAATCTAGCTTCTTTGCTAGTTTTTTTTTTCATTTTAATGAATCGCTAATCCAAAAAAACTAATTGAAATCACAAGCCGGTTAAATCAATACTAATTTAAACAAAAAAGTTAACCAAAGTGGTAGCTATCCAATGCATCAAATCCCATACTATTATAATACAACCAACTTGATTAAATTTCACCTAAATCAGTTGCGTTTTACCTAATCCCATTAGTATGGTGCCAAGAAAAGCAAAAAAGAAAGATAACATCCCTAGAGAAATTAATATCGTAAAAGTTAAAGGGCTACTAATATCCATAACGATTGAAGTGAAGTTAGCATCATAGTCTAGGGTAAAAAAGTTGTTCCCTCTACTAAGGGAGGTTACACTAAAACATCTTTTAATTGAGCTATCTCAAGTTAATAGTGGCCAAAAATTTGTGTTTAAGATGCAAATGTACTCTTTTGAATCATCTATCACACCATACCATTACGAAATTTTCGGTATGAAAACCACCCTCTCAAGAAGTTGGTCATTTTCGAGCCAGGCATGAAAGCGGATTCATCTTCTTCACATTGGCACTCATATATACTGGTCTCTTGAACTTTAACAGAATCACAGTTATTGGCATTGGCATCACCTGATTCTCCATCTTCATGATCTCTAGGCCTAAATAACCACACGGTACCCAAATTAAACTTTTAACCGAAAAGATTCTACGTTTAAGGTATATCGGATGTTCTATACATTGAACAATGTTTCGGTTCATCACTTTGGTTCTTGATTTGTTGTCGTCCTGCTCTATAGTTGATTGCAACGTGTCGTACAAATTTAATCTACATGTATTAAAGGTAGAAATTTAGAGCACAATAAATGTAATGATGGATTGAGTGACATGGGATTAGAGAAGTGATCATGAAACACATATTACACAACCTGATCACCATCCTTGATTCCAAGCCTTTTTATGTAAGCTTTATCATCGAGCAGCTTCTCGCCTTCGTAGCACAAACAAAAATGCCCCCGAACATGTGACCTGCCCCACCCAATAAAAAAACAAGTTTAGCTAGGTGCCAGCTGGCCATTCAAATTATATTGCAGTTGGCAGTGTTAACTACCACATTGCATTGAGTAAATATTTATACACATATCTCATCAACTATTGGAGCCATCATAAATTAATCATGAAAACTTTAGTACCATTGTACATTAGCATGTTATGATGTGTTGGCTGAGCTCTAAACCATCAATAAACACAAAAGAAGGACCCCGGTTATATGCACAATTTGTTGATTTCAACTAACAATTAAAATCCTAAATCCTAATGAGTGTATATCTAGCATTTATGTCTTATTCTTATGCATTTTCAAACAATTATATTCACTCAAGGCATTTATGTCTTATTCTTATGCATTTTCAAACAATTATATTCACTCAAGGCTAATCAGCTAATCTCTGCATCTCTTTAAAGCCGATCTCTGCAATGTCACTTCCACTTAATCTATGTTGTCAAAAGCCCTTCGGGCGCGCGCCTAGTCCCTTATGCGAGGTGAGGCACAGGGAAAACGCCTTGTTGCCATCTAGGCACTCCAGCGACCTTCGGGTGAGATTCTGGCTTAATCCTGAAAATTCCAGAAAAGTTCCACAAACTCCAGGCAAACTGTTTTGAAACATTCAAATATGGCCTGTAACCAGCCTAAACTAAGCCCAAAACACGCCTAAAACCTAAAACAACAGTATGCTTATGTTATGCCCCTTGCTTAGCCCTGGCCCCTCGCTTTTGCGCCTTGAGTGTGCCTTGCGCCTATGACAACTATGCATTAATCCGAGAGTAACTGAACTAAATGTATATAGAAAACTAGAAATAGTCAGTATCTTACAGATTATCACATTATCCAATGTTAGGTTTTGCACATCAACGGAAAACTGAATCACAGATCCAATCCAGGTCATAAACTTACATTTGACATGCATATACAGTCAAATAATGTCAAACCTATAAGAATTCATAGCAATTGAAGTAAAATAACTGATCCAGGTCATAAACTTACAATTTGAGATGCATATACAATCAAATAACGTCAAATCTATAGGAATTCATAGCAATTGAAGTAAAATAACTGATACATAGCTATATCAGTTCATTGCAGTTAACACAAAAAGTGATAAAGATCTTAAAATCTAAAGTAGAGCTAAACCTAATATAAACTAGTAACAAAATCGATTCAGATCTCCAATTTATAACTACACAGTCTACACGCTTAACATCACATATTCACAACTCAACCGTAACTTCAAATCAAATTAAATCAAATCTCACCACGAAATAACGCATCTCTCATCCTTCGGCAACACGTTAAAAAACTCTTCTAACGCCAGTTTAAGCTCTGCAACAGTAGCACTCATCGGAACCTCAACTCCTAAACCAGCAAACCGTCAAATATACAAATTATACACGAATTAACATATAACAAAACGATCGACACGTACCGAATGAAGAACCGTCCAATTTGAGAACAGAGAGCTTGAGGCGAGTTTTAGGAAGCTTGTGATAGTGATAGGAACAGGATAGGCCTCGAAGAATGAGTGAGTTGTGAAACAGGAGCTTTGGATTGCGGTTATCATGAGTGATACTCGGCATTATGTTTAGCATGTGTGTGTGATTTGATGGTGACGAAGCTGAAACTGAAACCCTGGGTGTGTGTGTGTGTGTGTGTTGTGTGTGTGAATTTGAAGTGGAACGAGAGAGAATCAGCTTTGGGGAGAGGGAAAGAAAGACGTGATGACCGTTGGTTGTATATGGAGGGGAGTGTTTGTTGGGAAGTGAAACGGGTAGACGAGTCGCTTTTTCACTGAAAAGTGAAACGGATACTTTCATTATTATTATTATTATTATTATTATTATTATTACTACCGCAAACGAACCAAACATTCGGTGAACAGTTTGTGAATAGTTCGGCGAGAAGTTCGTTTGTGTTTGTTCGTTTATTAAATAAACGCGAACAAGAAATTTCGTTCGTTTAGTTAAATGAACAAACATGGACATAGCTCGTGTTCGTTCGTTTATGTTCATGTACGTTCGGTAACGTGTCCGTTTGCGTTCGGTAGTTTATTAATGTTTTTATTTTTTATATTTGTTTAAATACTTCAAAATTCCGACAATTTAAATATCTAATAAGTGTCAGTGTATTATATATTCTGTTCATGAACGGTTGTTTGTGTTCGTTTGTTTCTGTTTGTGTTCATGAACTTGTTTCTGTTTGTGTTCATGAACATTAGAGTATGCTCATTTGTGTAGTCAACGTTCGTTTTTGTTCGTTGCCTAAAATTAACAAACAAACACAAACGAACACGAACAAGTTCCTTTCCTTAACAAACGAACACGAACATAATATCTCGTTCGATAAGTGTTCGCGAACACATATATTTCTTAACAAACGAAATTATTTTGAATTGTGATTTTTTCGAGACTAACCTTGATGCTATCCCTGGTTATTAGACGCTTCAGGTTCAACTAGAAAAGCGGTTTGTAGGCGGAAACCTTAACAACTGGGTAAAACCACTCTCCTAACACAAATGCTGGGGTTTTAACCGGTGAACTCCCTCAGAAGAAGCAACCGAGCTACCACTGTTATTCTTTTTGAGGTAGGAAAATGAGTAAGGTTAGAAAATCATCAAATTGGCACATTTCATCAAGAAAATTATACAAGTGGCTCATTTTAAATTGGCCATGTCACACACATGTGTGTCTATATTTTTACGTTTTTAAATTAAGTTTTAATATTTTTATATTAAAAAAAATTAAGTTAAGGTTTTACTATTTGGTGCTAGAATCTTGTATTCATGTGTTGATATTGTTTTTTTTTTTTTAATTTTTTTGCGCAATGATACTGTACTCTTGTGATGCTTTTGGTATTATTCTTTTTATAATTTCTTTGCATAAGGATATTGTACTCTTGTGCTATCTAATTTTTTTTTGACACGTGTTATTATATCATTGGATGAACTTTTTTGTAAAATATAAACGACAATCAATAGCTATTTTTTAGTCGCTTACTCCATGTCAAGCATTGATTCAGATGAGCTTGGTATAGAAGACTTCAATGACCTTGATTCGGAGCATGGATACTTCTGTAAGATGTTAGGTTGTTAATAAGACTCATATTGCTTACGGGTTAGTTACAATCTGTTTTAGTCGATCTTTAACAACGGATCTTTCAAACCAAGTTATGTAAAACATGTAACATTCACACGTTCAGACAAACAATATAGTGCGTTCGTAATTTAAATTTGCCACACTTTACAATTCTATGTTGCTTTCTTGTTTTTTTTGTATATGTTCCCTCTTTTGGAATAAAACCCGAACCGTCATCTGCAAGCCTGACCCGTTTTAAACATCTCATCGTTTTCAATAGCAGCAAATCGTTCCTTCAATTCTCCCTTTAGCAACTCGACCACTTCAAGCATCGTTGGTCTTTTATCGGGCTGATTATGTGCACACATGAGCCCAATAAAAACAACCAGTTTCAACTCTTCTTCTACATACTCCCCTTTCATCTTTTGATCTGCAATTTCACTAAATTTTCCTAGGCAAGCCAACGGCAAGGCCCATTCTGTAATGGGTCGGGCCCATTTTATAATGGGTTGGGCCCATTCTGTAATGGGTCTTTTATCGGTTGAATTAATATTTTCAACGGGTTTCTTGCCACTAGCAAGCTCGAGTAACAAAATCCCAAAACTATATACGTCACAACTTCTTGACGCCTTACCTAACATGGCGTATTCTGGGGCTAAGTACCCAACGGTCCCTTTGACTTTTGTGGTTACATGGGTTGCACCGTCGGGTATTAGCTTTGCGAATCCAAAAACAGCCACTCGGGCTTTGAAATCCGAGTCAAGATTCATTATGTTTGCACATTGTAATTTGATTGGTGTCAAGATTTAAAAAAAACTTACGCAATTCCTTTGGCAGATCCGATCGCAATAGTCATTCTTCGTGGCCAATCAAGAAGGCTTTCGCCAGCGTGTTGACCATGATGGTGAGAATATAAACTAAAGTTAGGCATGTAATCATACACAATTAATCGTTCTTGTCGTTCTGCGCAATAGCCACACAAGTTAAGCAGATTCTTGTGGCGAACGCGTGCGAGTATTTCAACCTCGACAACAAACTCCTGTTCTGATTCTTTGCTCCAAACCTGTAACCTTTTCACTGCAATCTGATCACATACATATCATGTTAGATTTCATTTATACTAAATTGTTTACAATATATTCATATTTATGTTAGTTCGGGGGGTCGGACGCCCCTTCCCGCCCCCACTTTGCTTCGCCCATGGTTGGGTGATCATATATTCATATTTAATGCATTAACCATTTACAAATTTCAAAAGAACGGATATGGACATGGTTACATGAACCCAATGTTGTAAGAATCGTTAGGCGCTAGTCTGTCGGTGGGGGTACCGACCAGCGATTAATCAGATTAGGATTTATGTGTAATTTTCAGTTTTATATGTATAGACACACTTTTATATGTATTTTTTAAGTAGACATGTTTTAACACTTTCTTTGACCCATATTTTCATGTAGATAGGATTAATTGCCGGAATTTACAGGATCTGGTAAAAAATCTTACCGGAATTTGGCCAGAATTGTTAAATTTATCAGTGAAACTCCGACTAGCGATTAATCGGAGGCTAGTTGGGATTTTTACAACCATGCATGAACCTAACCTGTTCTCAGGAGCGGATCTAGTATGTTACTAGGAGTAGCCCCTGCTTGCTACCCCTTGACGCTCTGACGGTAGTGTAAATTGTGGAAAAATCCATATGTTTACATACCGATGAGAGGTCCTTGTGCAACACAACAAGGAGCAAAAATCCATATGTTTTCTGTTAATAATCTTTGAAAACGTAAAGTGTGAAGCTTAGATAACAATGGGGACTTATTCGAACTTATTGTTTTCATATTTTCTTTGTTCTTCGGGGTTGACTGGTGAGGAGGGTGGCTAATGAATATATATTTTAAAATCTATTATTATTATTATTATTATTATACACTAATTCAGGTGCACAATAGTGTTTATACACTAATTCAGGTGGAAACCCAATAAATCTAGAAAAACCCTCTTGTGTGAATCGAAACTAGGACCTAATGGTCTCTAAGCTTTATCTCACCCCAAAAATGCCACTAAACTATCATTTCATGGGCTCTATTTGTTATTATTTTTTCTTGAGAAGAAAGTATGGGGCTTTGATTAACTACATCCTTGTACTAGGCTACAAGTTTCACGTGTAGTCCTTCAAGTTTCTAAGGTCTAAACCGGTTGGTATCATGTGTTGATTAGTCCTCTTAAAACCGATTAACCAAACCATAGCCGAGCTAATCTCGCCAAAGTAAAACCCGTGGTTCTGTTAAGCCAATAGAAAAAGTTTTTTTTTATCATTTGGTTGTGACTTTTGAAGCAACTGAACCAATTTATTAACTGGAGTTTATTTTAACTGAACCAAACCATATAGTTCATGAGACAGGATTAAGGGTGGATGAGGCAATATTTAATTATTAACGTCGATGTTAAATTATTAATAATGCATCCCTTATGAGTTATGACTATCCACTTTCTAATACGAACATCTGCAGTGGGTGTCCATCGACCCCACGGACACTAACGTGGAGCTAAGGCTGATATGGAAGAGAGGGCTCATTGGTTTCCTAGATGAAGTTTTGTGTACAAGAATGGTCGTTGAAGGAGAGAGGTGTTGGTTGTGAGATTAAGGATGAGATTTGTGTAAGGTTTTTGAGTTCGTGATTTTTTATCGGTAAACATCTATGTTGAGGTTTTTGCCCTCCGGCCCACCACATATGGTCTAAGGAAATATTACATCTTTGTCGATATACTTTTTGGCGTATCATGATATTTTTGAAGGTTTTTTCTATCTATTGCTTTAACGAGGAATAGTACCGCAACCAGGGGCGCAACATGTGTGGGGCGGGGAAGGGCGCCCGCCTCCCCAAACTTTTCGGTCAGTAGTGTTACGTATGTGTTTTTCGTATAGAAATTTTTAGGGATATACGTTTTCGCCCCCCCGGTTCTATAGAAATTTTGGGTATATACGTTTTCGCCCCCTGGTTTTCAATGGCAAGCTTCGCCATTGACCGCAACGAACCAAATTGATAACAACCGAATTCTCATCGCATATCGCAAGTAGTAAACAGTTTGATTTGACAAAGAAAAGGTTTTCGGTTCGATTCGACAAAGAAAAGGTTTTTCACACTTGCATAAACAATGGTGTTTTGTGTACTGCTACGTAAGCATAACCAATTAACCATAGTCCATAGATATTTGTTTGGACTTTCCAGAGTCCAGACCCCAGAGGCCCAGTGTCATTTGTTTAAGTCGGTTTTATCAAAACATGGCCCGTGGTAAAGAATTTTACTTTTTATATTATATTATATTATATTATATTATATTATATTATATTATATTATATTATATTATATTATATTATATTATATTATATTATATTATATTATATTATATTATATTATATATATTATATTATATTATATTATATACAATGGTGGATCTAGAAAATCCGATAAGCGGTAAGATTTTATAAAAAAGCGGTAACGAAGTCGAAAAACGTCAAATTTTTCCAAAATTTACACTACCGCCGGAACGCAAGGTGTAACGAGCGTTCTCCCTTGTAATGAAGTAGATCCGCCCCTGATTATATAAATACAATCACAAGTTGCATCTACACTAACTAAAGTTTTTTTATGTGTTTGTTTTTCTCACTTTTGCCTAACATTAGTATCGGTACGTATAGCTCCTCAATATTGTAAAAACTCTGTGATAAATTTTACGTGTTTATTTTTACGTATGTGGCGGTGTAAATTCAAGTGGATTTAGATTTCGACTTAATTTTTTTTGGAAACGGGTACGTTCAGATATAATACATTTTTGTGTTTTTTATGTACGTATTCCGTTAGTCTATGTTTTGTTTTAAAACAAGCCAGATAAAATATAATACGTTCTCATTAGACGATATAAATTCGAATTAGTTTAAGTTTCAATGCCCCCACAACATATCATAACTTTTAAACTTAAAAAATATAATTTTCTTATGTACGTATTTTTATGTATGTATCGGTATAAGTTCAAGTTGGTTAACGTTTCGTCGTTAATTTCTTTCGCAAATAAGTCTGGTCAATATAATACGTTTTCGTGCTTATTTGTATGCATGTTATCAGTTTATGTACGTTTTAACATAACTTTTATTCAGAAACAAATCTAGTAAAATATAATATGTTTTGGGCCAGTCGTAACGTGCGAAGAAATTTACTGGTTAAAAAATAGAAAGGGATATAAGTCGGCCCAACACCCAACATACTGCTCAGGATAACTATCAAAACAAACCATCACCACGTGTCACACAAACACCATAGCACACTATCATACTCATCCACTCCCACCACCTTCACATTAATAACATCACTTCACAAACCAACTTTCATACCATATAACTTACAAACACACAATCTTAACCTTTAAACTTAAACTCAACCCCTACACAATGCAAACAACAATGATGGGTGTCAAAACCAACCACACACAACCCACCATCGAGCCACAAGTACACCTAAAGGACAAAAAAGTAAAAGAACTAGTAGAAAATAACAAGAGGCTAGTAGAGGTACCGTACACCGCCACCTTGGCCCACACGTTAAACGCGCTGGTGGCGAACCAGGTGGTGGCGGTACCGGTAGCTGCACCACCTGGTCATTGGATTGGGGCGGGTGGGTCTATGATATTGGAGTCGGATAAACATACGGGTGTTGTGAGGAAACATTATATAGGGATGGTTACTATGTTGGATATATTATCGCATATTGCGGGGGATAAACCGGATGGTGGTGATGAGGAGTTGGGTATGGAGGGGAGGATGGCGGTTCCGGTTTCGTCGGTTATCGGTCATTGTCTTGAGAGTCTTAGCCTTTGGACGCTTAACCCTTGCACCAGGTATGTCGTAGGTTAGAAACCAGTGTATCACGTGTTACATGATTGTAGGTTAGAAACCAGTGTATTACGTGTTACATGAGTGATATAAAATAAGTATGAAATAGTTTGTAACAAAGATTTTTTTAGTTTATAACAATAATTTAGTTAAGAAGTAGAGTAACAAAGTGAATTATGAGAGAAATAAAATAATAATTAAATAGTTAGAAACAAAAGGTTTTTAAATTTATAAAATTTAGTTGATTTTTTAATTAAGAAATAGAGTAGGAAAGTGAATCATAAAATAAAATAAATATTAAATAGTTTGTAACAAAGAATTTTAGTTTATAACAATATTTTAGTTCACTTTTTGAGTAGGAAAGTCATTCATGAGTGAAATAAAATAAATATTAAATAGTTTCACTCATAGAAAATAAATATTAAATAGTTTGTTACAAACATTTTTAACGACAAATTTCTTTTAATCCATCTAATAAACAAGCGAATTTACGTATCCCGTAATATTTTGTTATATTTATGCAGCATTCTAGACTGTATGGAGATATTTAGCAAAGGAATTCATCGCGCATTAGTACCGCTCGATGGCGACATGGAGAACGTAGCGGGAGTAGAGCTCGTAGAATCGGCCTCAACATACCGAATGCTAACACAAATGGACCTCATCAAGTTCTTAAAAGGACACGAGCCCGAACTCAAACATATACTCAACCGAACCGTTCACGAACTGTCTGTAGTAGTCGAACCCGTTTTTGGCGTCACTAATCACACCAAAGTCATAGATGGCATCAAGTCAATGAGAGCCGGCTCTCTTAACGCCGTCCCTATCGTTGAATCTACAAATCCCACAAACGAAGATCACTCACAACTCGTAAATGTAAAAAACCGTTAACTCTAAAAAATTACGGGTTTTATTTTTAAATAACGGTTGTGTGTCGGATATTTCGTGCAGGGTAAAGGGAGGAAAGTGATCGGTACATTTTCGGCTACGGATTTGAGAGGGTGCCCGGTTTCTCAATTGCAATCTTTTTTACCGTTGAGTGTGATGGAATACACGACGAGCTTGTTGTCCGTGTCGGCTAATATGGCAGGGTCAAGCCCGAGGGAGCTTGTGACTTGCTACGGTGAATCACGACTAGGTGAAGTGGTCGATAAGTTGGTGGCGAACCATGTTCATCGTGTCTGGGTTGTGGACCGTAACGGGCTGCTCGATGGGCTTGTTTCGCTTACTGATATGATTAGAGTGATTAGGGGCTCTTTGTTAGAGTAGTTTATAGCAAGTTTTGGTGTTTTTTGTTTTGTATTTCCTGAAACATGTTCATCGTGGTTGGGTTGTGGACCGTAACGTGTTGTATTAAGCGATGTGTGTTCCAAGGGTCCGGATGCTAACATGTTTCTTTTTTTAAGATATGTTTACATGCTAATCACATTCGAGCTCAGTGGCGGAGTTTGACCAAAAGTTTTGTAGGACGAAAAGTCATGGGATCCAATTTTTTTCCTACTATGTTTCGAGTTATATGTTTGGGTCGGCTATTCGATTTCTGACGGGTCAAACAGTGGTAACTCCAAATAATCTTCTTTCTAAAACATAAAAAAAACTAAATATTGTTTATCAAACAAAAGACCCAAGTATTTATAGTGATATGAAAAGATGTGTAAAGGATTGAATATTTGAATGTTTCAAGAACCCTAAGAAGATAGAACTTTTTTTTCTGTTGAAGTCGAACAACATAGATGAGGTTTGTTGGTTTAAATATTTTTTAATTAAGACAAAATGAACCTTCAAGTTTTATTTATATAAAAATTAGTTTTATACTTTATTTAAACTCACTTCAAGTTTAATAACTATTAAAGTTTTATTTATATAAAAACTAGTTAATCTTTATTTAAACTCACTTCAAGTTTAAAGACAATTATAAAAAAATTAATAATAGCTTCAATCCTTATTTTTTTAACTCAATATGAAAATACGTATAATTTTTTGGACAATGAACTTGATAGGAGCAAGGAATTTTTAGGCAAAATAATTGATGAGGCAGACCTATATAATATTTAAAATTTGAAGGAAAATCAGAAAAATTATACTACTAACCGAAAAAGATTGACGTAAAGTGTGTGCACCCTTCCCCCTTAAAAGGTGCCCCTGTTTGAAGTCAAAGAAAGTCAAGGCTTCAAGTAAAGAAGAAGTCTGGTTGGGCTCCGTATTTCTTAAAAAAAAAGTGGGCTCAAATTTTAATATAGAACACCTTCAAGGCTTCAACTTCAAGTAGAAAAGTCAATTAGGCCCTACATTTTTTCGACACATAATGGGCCCTAACTTTTTAGCCGACTAAAAGCCCTTTAAATGTGCCGGTATTTTCACACCTCTATGATTCAGAAAACATGCCGAGCTCTCGCTTTTAAAGAGGTGAAAACCAAAAAAAAATCAAAATACACACAAACAAACATGCACATAGAGAGATGGATGTAAAATCCTAACCAAATTAGAAATGACATACCGACATTGTTGTTCATCCGAGAAGAGACACGACACACAACTCACAACATGATTAGAGGAAACCCCTCCCTCTTGATGATAGGAGTGCTCGAGTCATGATAACTAATATTTGCGCTTTGCTTTGTATGCACTTTTAGGCCTGATTTTGTATGACATTGTTGTTCATCCGCTAACATACACGACACACAACATGATTAGAGGACCCCCCCCCCCCCTTGGTGGTTGGTATATACATGTTTAACACACTTTTTTAATTACCCGATGGAAAAATTGTAAAATAACTCGTCTTCTAATTACCTGGTAAGACACCGTATGGCAAAAGTGACAAAAAAGGTAACATAACTCGCCTTCTAATTACTAAGTAAGACAAAAGAAAATGTTTACTTTGTTCATTTTAAAACAAAAGTTTACGTTGTTAGACAAGTCATATTGGTAGGTGAAACTTAAAACTAAGTCATGTATGTGGGTACACAGTATGGAAACACCGTATACCCATGGAGAAAGTGCGAAGTAGTCAACGTTTTGGAGAAAAAAACATGTGAAGAGCGGCAGAGTAGATCGTAATGAAGGGGATCGGGAGAGCGGAAACACCGTCCCCTCCGTCGAGACTGAGGATCAAGAGATTGGTAGCTTTTGCTCATACCGTCCACCCTAAGTATGTGATAATATACTATTAGAATAGGGACTAACATTAAATAACATGGTCGGAAAAGGAGTGTTGAAGACAAGTCAAGGTGATAGTATTATCATTTAACACGTTTCGACATGGGACACCTATGCTATCACGACTCTTTCATGTCATACTTTTCCAACCTAACAATTTGAGCTATTCATTAATGCAACCAAATATTTATTGATAGAATGATAGATATCTATAGAGTTATGATTATCACTATTTTGTAAAATTGTGATAAATATACAAAGAAAAATTTAACCACCAATAAAATCTCGCCGCCACAATTTCGGAGGAAACCTACCGCCCGAAAGCCTACTTTGGAAAAACCATTCGCTAAACCCAGGGCAATTTTACTCTAGACGAGACTCAAACCAATGACCTCCACTTTGGAAGGTCATGGAGCTGCCAATGCACCGGAAGGTCATCGGCGTCATAAATAGAAACTATATTTTAATGTTGATATTTATAAGTGTGTGTCGTGTGGGGGGTTGTCATTGGAACCAAAAAAAAAATATAAAACGGGGAACCACTAGTTTTACATTTACATGTAAAAATCTCATAAAAATTTCATTTCTACACACAAAAGAAAGAAACATTTTTATATAGTTTTTTTCGAAGCTTTCTTTTATATATAGACACATGTAGAAGCTATTAAAAATACATTTTTTTGTAAAATTTATATATATATATATATATATATATATATATATATTACTTTTTCTGTTTTTATTAAAACACAATCTACATTCATTTTTTTTTACATGTAAAAACTCCAAAGTAAGATTTGGTAAAAATGATTTTTTTGTAAGTTTCTTAAAAGCTTTACCCATGGTTTCTAGGTTTCTCAAAAAATTTGTGTTACCCAATTAGCTCACCCATATATATATACACACACGCACAATAGAGTTTAATTATATACATATATAATTACAAGATTTTATATATTTATAATTATAGTATATGTGTATGTGGATATATATATATATATATAATAGTTTTTCATGTGCATTTATCCAGTGGCGGATCTAGAAAATTCGCCAAGCGGTAACGTTTTATAAATAAGCGGTAACGAAATCGAAAAAAAACATCAATTTTTTCCAAAATTTACACTAATTTTACACTACCGCCGGAGCTCCAAGCGGTAGCGGAGGCTACCCCTTCGTATATGGTAGATCCGCCCCTGCATGTATCTCATATATTAAATAAAACTAATATATAAATAATAGGTTGATTTATTCTTGCGGGCTGGTTAAACTCAATAAATAAAGATTAGGTCTGAGCTTCTTTGGGCTCAAACGCGTTTTAGCTCTGTTAGATTTGAGCTTTTAGCTAATAGATCTAAAGTAGCTCATTTACACCTATATTTCAGGTTTAAAAAAATCGAATGATGTTACAAATAATTTAAAAAGTTATATATATATATATATATATATATATATATAACATAGGTTTTGGTATGGATTTGGAATGTTAATAAAGTATAAAACATGAAATAAGCAAACTATGGATCTATTTAACTGTAAATATTAAAATATTACTAAATAAGATTATGGAAGAAACAATTCAAAAATAAAATATAGACACAAAATTTGTAAACTCGGTTTTCCTAGTCAACCAATGACCCATAACTAGCGGGTTAAAATGAAGGTGGTTCAGTAATACTCACTAGAATCAGTATATGTGGCGCTTGGTCCAACTTGCGGGTCTAGTCTAGTTATGAGAGAGGGCCGGCTCTAAGCATTGGATTTCAAAAAGTTACTGTAGTATGATTTCTTGGTTATGGTTTCTCTGTTAACAGGGGCGGATTCACGGGTGTTTTGGGGGATTATCGGGAACCCTCTTGGTTTGGACAAAAAAATAGAAAAAAAATAGTTGAAAGCTTGTATGATTTGGAAAAAAAATAGTAAGAATCTATCAAAAGGAACTTGGTGAACAAAATTCTTGGATTCATCACTATCTGTTGATTCATTTTTCTTTTCCGATTTCTATATCAAATACTTGTGTAATAATGAAATGTTTGGCTTTGGCCTACATCTGAACTTAGCATCCAATAACTAGCCCTCCACAGGACCACAGCTGAACTCTGTAGCTTGCATCAACAGCATACACACATGAAAGCAACACAAGTAGATGCGTGCTTCCTTTTTTATGTATAGAAGTATGAAATATGAACTTGAATACCCTACACGTCATTTGCCATGGTCTTGTAACCTAGTGACATCGATGATTACCTCTTACTGATTTAACATTTAATGGTTCAAACCTTTTGCTGATTTAACACTTAGCAATTCATAAGTTGCCAAACAGCCCCTTAGTGACTTCACCCACCTGAAAAAAGTCATAAAAAGTGTTAATTAAGACCATCAGTGAACATGAATAAAAAGTGTTGCATACTAGGCGACATCTCAACGTCACACAAGTTAAACATAAAAGTGGAAATAATTGTGTTGTAACTTTTAATTAAAAGATGAACGTTCATATGTGGAGTACTCAGATTTAACTTGAGTAAAAAAAGGGTTAAGATTCCTTCTATCCGGTGTCCGTTTTGCTCATTACGGGCCGAGACTCGAGATCATGTTTTGGGGGAGTGTTGAAATGCGTATCGTGTTTAGATATAACTTTTCCGGTTTCCAAATCTCCTTGTTTGATTATCTCTTGTTGGAGTCGAGTCATTTTCCTAACCCGAAGAAGACAATCATTGAAGCTATAATCTTTTCAATACGGGGGAGTATTTGAAGGGCTCGAAATTATATTATCTTTGGTGGATACAATGGTGACGAAGAGTCTCTTTTGGACAATATCATCTCTATTTCTTTTATATGGTATTTTGGTTGATGTAGAAAATACAAAATCGGGTGGATTGAGTGGTTAAAAAATTCGCTCCTTTCATGTAATTGTTCTTTTCTTTTACCTTTTTTAGTGATTTACTAACCGGGTGTCTGGTTTTATAAAGTTTGTGATTTCGTCCCCTAAAAAAGTTACTAACACATATGGGTTCTTCAGGTAGGACTAACATAATTTAGGCAAAAACCAAGCCACCTAACCAACGTGTCAAAGAAAGTCGCAACAACCACAGCTGCAAAATGGGCCAGCACTAAAATTCAAATAGTAACTTCTTTAAACCTACGCCTTTAAATGATTTTCAAAACAATTTGAGATCTTATATGTTACAAGAATAGCTTAAGTTAATTTAATTAAAATATCTTCATTGTCATTATAATACCTTTTCTACTTAATAAAAAAATAGAATAAATTAGCATTAATATAAGTTTTATAATTAATGAATGAGTAAACTGCCATTTTGGACTCTGAGGTTTGGGCAGTTTTGCCACTTTAGTCCAAATTTCAAACCTTTTGCATCTAGGGCCTGTGGTTTCGTTTTTGTTGCCATTTTGGTCCAAATTTCAAATTTGACCAGATTCCCCAACTTAAACCCTGATATTTTGTCTTTATCCTCAGGGGTATTTTTGTCATTTACTCTTTATTATAACTCAAAATTGATTAAAAATATTTAACCCAAAATAGCAGATCTGCACTCACTCGTCTCCCTCATTTCCACCACCATCACCTACCGACCACCGCTAACCACCACCTGCTGACACCACCCCACTAACACCACCTGCTAACACCACCCATGTAACAACTCTCCAAAACACCCAAAACCGAGCCGAAACGAAAAACTGGACACGCGAATCAAGACGCGACACGCAAAACGAGACAGGCTCACCTGGACAGCCCAGGCGCCACGCGCCAGAGACTGGTGTCTCTGTCGCGACGCGCGGGAGACGTCCAGGTGACGTCTCACCGTTTCGCGCCATGTGGCAAGGCTATGCTGATGAGGAGGCTGACCTAGCCTAGCTAGGTATCTCTGGCGCCACGCGTGAGAGAACCCAGCATCCCGCGCGACAAGGTCAAAATCGGGTATAAATAGAGCAGCGTGGGACTGAGTCCAGTGCCCAAAATCGATCGAATTCTCTAATCGTATACCCTCTCAAATCTCTGTTTCTGTCAAAACCCCCTCCCCCTAAACCCCTAAACCTGCGAAGCGCTGCCCCCTATAAGTATCTTAACCCCCGATCACTAATTCGTTACCTTACCCAAGTTAGAACCCGCCAACGCATGTCAAGGCTCTGCCCGAATGAGTACGTTGTGGTTCTATCTTGTGTTGTATGGTTATCCTACCTGATTGATTTAGGACCCATCGACGCATGTCAAGGCCCTGCCTGACTACGCACGCCGGGGTTCTGTCTCGGTTGTATGGCTAAAAGTGACCTGAGTTAATTTACTAACGCATGTGCATTGTATGTTTTAAATAGAATTTCCTGGAAGTAATCAAGAATTATCACCAGAAACTCCGTAGGAATACCTAAGTTTTCAAAGTGAGTACATTCTCTTTTTGTAAACCTTTTCGTGGGTCAAAATATTTTAATCATGCTTAACAGTGACTGAGTATATGTATTCTACAATTACTGCCGGTATGTTGGGGTTTTGTAAACGAAATTTGAATCCGTTACCGTTGGACAAATGGATTTTTGCCAATGGGTAACATGACCCACAAGTCAAGAGTGACAGTACTGATTGGGTAATGCTGTAGATATAAACATTATAAAGGCGGATGCTCTCAATAACTGTAAAGCTATAAAACTTGTTTTGATTATACTGGGATGTATTCACCAGTATTTCTTGCTGATAAAATCTTTTTAAAACGCGTTTCAGGTAACTTAATGTGAAGCTAATAGAAGCCAGCTGGAGAGCACTGAAGGCTTAAAAAAGTGGCTATAAAAGTTACCTAAATAAACGGAGTTTATGTTTTCCATAAGTCAAGGTTTATCCCTACAAATGTATTGTAATTGAAACTTGGGTTTTATCCCATTTTGTGTAATATAAAAGTTTGGTGTTTTGAAACTCTGATCAATTATTTCCTAACTATGATCCTGATGTTGTAATTCCGCTACCAAATTAATAAACACCGGTGCCCCAGCTCTGTGTCTCGCGGCTCCTGCTCCCGGGGTAGGGATCAGGGTTGCGACAACCCACTACCCCACTAACCACCACTTGCAGACACCACCTGTAACAACTCGAAAATTCGATTGTTATCTTCCATTTTATTTTCCCGTTCATCTACCTTTGTATTCCCGATATTCGGTTTATAATAAAGTTTATGTTAATTACTTATGGTGTTGTACGTTATTATCGCATCTAATCGCTTATTAAATCGCATCGCTAATCTCATCGCATCTCAAATCGCAATTATTTATGTGGTTTTATATTATTTATGTGTTATGTGTATTTGTGGTTATGATTACTCTCGCTATCGCATCGCTCTCGCACTCTCGAATCGCTAAATCGCAATATTACATCAAGTATAACGCTTAACACGAAATAAACGAAGAAAACCCAACCTTTTGGTCAAGTTCGCTCGAACTTGGTGATACCAATTTCGGCCGAACTTGACTGGCCCAATCAACTCCTCAATGACCTCAAGTTCGGTCGAACTTGGCTCCCTTCTCTTGAAATCTCTATAAGTTCGTTCGAACTTGTACAAATTTGTACAAGTTCAGCCGAACTTGACTCCACCAGCTCACCATTTTGCCTTCTCCTATAAATACTCAGCTCATTCCTCTCATTTGAACTTGCTGTAAGTTCGCCCAGAGCTCTCAAAACCCGAAACTTGCGTGTTCTAAGTAAGAATCAACTTGATTTCAACTACAACGATGTTTATCAACGTTTTACAAAGGTTTACAACGATTTTGGCACAAGGCATAGCCTTCGTTTTCATAAAAACTCTTCTATTTACGAAAATCTTCATCTTTTTACATAAAACTTCTGCTTTCACTTAGATCTAAGCTTAGATCTGAGCAAAAACCTTTTGAACATTGATTTTTACACAAAATACGGACTTTTGATGATGTTTTGTTCATTTTCTGATATGAAACGAAGCATTTGTCATTCAAGATCCCAGATCTGGAAGCACAAGGACGTTTATGTTGGTTTACACAAGCCGGACTAATCCGAACGAACCCCGAGTTCGCCCGGATTAGCCCACGCTTTTGTAAAATGGCTAAAACCGCTCTAAAAGACCTCTTCGACCTAAGTTTGCTCAGTAGCACAGGGTTGGAGGATGAACACTCGATTTACTCAGCAAACGACGCGAAAACGCAAGATTTTGGACTCGAAAACATCAAGTTCGCTAAATAATCACCAGCTCACTGGTCAAGTTCGACCGAACTTGCCCCCATATGGGCCAAGTTCGACCGAACTTGGGTCAATTCTCACCAAATTTCTTACATGTTCAACCGACCTTGTCTAGTTTCTTAAGAAACTATGCAAGTTCGCCCGAACTTGTCTTGTCAGTAAGAATTTCTTACAAGTTCGCCCGAACTTGACAAGTTTCTCAGGAAACTCATCAAGTTCGACCGAACTTGACTCAAAACTCACCAAAACCATACAAGTTTGCTCGAACTTGTGTGTTTACACACAAGTTAACCCGAACTTGGCTACTGCTCAACTCAAACTTCACCGTTTCGGCTTTTCGGAAGACTGATGCACTTCTGTTCGTTTACAGGTTGATCCGGTGCACTCCGCAACTCTCCCCTGAATCTTAAGTCTTACCAAAACGCACCCACAGTGAGTATACTTGACCCATTTTCGCTTTAATGCACTTTTTGGGTGTTACATACGTTCCTATATCAAAAACATTTCACAAATCAAAACTGTTTATCACACGCGAATAATCTGATTGTATATGCTCGATACGTGATACTAGAAACATGTGACTAGGACTTATTTTCGTTAACTTGCCTCTTTAGCTAGTATGGTACTATAGTTTGGCTAACACCCGACGGGGTCTAGTTAGGATGGTCGCGCAAGCCTTCTCACGGTAGTTAGCATGAGAAATGAGCCTATGTTGTATGATGTGTTTTGGTGTATCATGATATGTAGTTAGATTATTTCGCGAACGCTTTCTCGATTATTCTCGTAGTACTTAAACCTGTATGCTCACATTTACTTAATTGTATTGACTTGTGTTTTAACGTATGTAATAGGTTGAGGATTTAGCTTGGATGCCTTGGATGTTGCATGCGTAGTTTAGTTCGTTTTGTAGTTTGTTTAGAATGGTTGTGATAAAATTAGGGGAGATCGAATTGGATTTATGTTAAGAGATTTTGTTGAAATGTAATGGTTATTTTGAAGGTTTATGAGTTTGATAGTATGGGATATTGAATGTTGAATATTATCTTTGAAATGGTTGTTATGGAAATCTCTTGATCAATCTGATTCGCCTAGTGCCACTACCCCGATGATTCCACCGTCGGTTGGGGTGTGACACCACCCACCACAACCATCACCTCTGGACCACCAGGAACTATCATATAAAAGATATAAACCCACCAGCATCAGCCAACCACCACAAAAAATTGGGCAAAATCAGCCTATCAGCACTATCACCGTCCCCATATCAGAACCCCTTTAAGTAGATCTGATCTGAGCTCGTTAGGCCACCACCACTCATACCTAAACCCTAGCCGTTCACGTTAGGCTACTCAGATCTGAGCTCAAAACATAAACCCTATTCGTCGCCCACTTTTCTTCGAATACTAAATCCCCACATCACCTGCCAGTGGTGGTTTAATTGTAGGCGGTTCGATTTTTAGGTGGTGGTTTAGTTTGCAGGTGTGGCGGTGATAGTGGTGGCGGTATCCCTTTGCTTCGCTAAATTTTGTGGTGGTGGTGGTGACGTTCGGCGGCAGGCGGTGGTAGCTGCTAGAGGTGACAGTGGCAAGTGGTGATTGCAGCAAAAGATAGAGAAGAGAGAGAGACAGGGGTGTTGTCTCCGTCGCTGCTGCCTCGGATAGAGAAGAGAGAGAGAGAGAGAGAGAGAGTGCAGGTAGGGGTGTTTTGATTTTATTATAATCTTTTTTTATTATATATATATATATATAATGACCAAAATACCTTTCAGAAAAGGACAAAAAACTAGGTATATTTTTTAGAAGTATGGCCAAATTTGAAATTTGGACCAAAATGGCAACAAAAACGAAACCACAGGGCCCTAGATGCAAAAGGTTTGAAATTTGGACTAAAGTGTCAAAACTGCCCAAACCTCAGGGACCCAAATGGTAGTTTACTCTTAATGAATATTATCTAAGGGTGTGAATTCTGATATGACACATGACTAGCATGAAATTTACAAGTTCAATTTTAGTCTAAAGTGTTTGCATCAGTTCGGGTAGAGCCCGTAAACATGTTTAACTAAGTGGGTTTGGTTCGGGCCAAACCTACGAGTTCACAGGTTTACCGGTCTATCCTGTTTTTATTGTAAGTTAAAAAATATACGTTTTAATTTATATGAATTAACTAACGTCGCCAAAATTTGGAAAATAAAAGAACAATAAATCTTATGTTTTGTAGTTTACTAGTTGATGCCTCGCCCGCGTTGTGGGGCGATGGCCGAATAATGAGCGAGTGTTAAAAAATTCAATCGAGTCAACCAATTAAAACAAAACACTTTTATAGTTTTGCTAAAAAAACAAAACAATGGCAATACTGTTATTTTTAACTAAGGGAAAGTTTTATTGTTTGACTGGGGTAAAATCATAATTTGCCAAAAGCTAAAGTGATGACAGTACTGTAAATTGGAACCAGGGGCAAATTCGTAGTTTTGAACTTGGGGTAACACAGTAATATAAACTTGAACTAAAGGCACAATCGTAATTTTAGGCTGGATGCAAAACCATAATTTTATTTTGAACCAAGGACAAAATCGTAATTTTGAGTTGGAGCCAAAAGCATAATTTAATTTTGAATAGGGCAAAAACGTAATTTTGAACTGAGGGCGAAATTATATTTTTTGATGAGAGGGAAAAATCGTAATTTTAAGCCGGGGCCAAAAACATATTTTTCTTTTGAACTGGGCGAAAACGTAATTTTGAGCTGAGGGCCAAATGAGAATTTTGAATCGAGGGAAAAATCGTAATTTAGAGATGGGGACAAAATCGTAATTTTGAGATGGGGACAAAAACACAATTGTATTTTGAGCAGGGACGAAAGCGCAATTTTAAACTGCGGGCAAAAACGTAATTTTTGAAGCGTGTAAAAAACAGTAAATTGTTTGGTCCAACGGGGGAGTGCCAGGCCAGCTGCCTTGCACTATTCCCCCAAACTTGTAAATGTAGTATTGTAAATACTTATTTTATATACAATGTGTATTTTTTGATCCCACCTTGATATTTTGAAGTATCAATGTGGAAAAGTTAAAATAAAGTTTTCACGTTAAACTCGTGTTTTTAACCCGTGAAAATTCTTATGATGTTAATTCGTGCATCTGACATGGTTTTCGGGTTCATATCAAATTTTCGGATTTACATCTAGTTTGACCTATCAATCCTCAAACACAACCTATTTAGGGTGAAGTGAGTGGTTAAACACTTGAAATATGTAAACTCTCCATTCACCCAATCAAACTGTGCCACGTCAATTCACATAACTTGTTTACCTAATGCTCAAAAACGTTGGTGATGGTTTACCTAATAGGGTTTAGGTAAACTATTTAAAAAATAAGGGGAAATGTGTAATTGGTTGAGAAGGAATGGACCCCACCCCAAACCCATTACTCTCCCACTTTCTTTCCCTATCTCGAATCGGTGAACCTTTACTGATTTTGACCTTGATTTCGATAAACTTGCATGCGGCAAAAGGTTGATGGTGGTTGAGATGCGGTGCCTAGTGGGTTTACCGCCCCACTCCGAACACCCTTAACGCGCCCCCTATAGAAAATGAGATTATAAGCTGTAAATAGTATGTGATATATGACGTTTTATATCACTTGTATCTAGAGACTTATCAACTATTTTTAAATGATTTATTATAATGATATGTTATTAAGTGTTAATTGGTAAAGAGCCTTCCAATTTACACCTTTTGATCCGATGGTTGTCTACAAGTTAATATCAAATCATCCTTATTCTTCACCTAACTTTATAGCTCATTCGTGTCAAAAACTAATTTCATCTTGTTGACTGTCTAAAGTAAAATAATGTTCTTTTTAGTACAATATATAATATGCATTGTTTCAAATCATACAAGAATACTGAGTAAATCACCCATGAACATCTTTATTTTATATTTAACTAATATTGGATTCTTTGGTTCATTAATCATATACTTCTACTAAATTATTGATGAAATTAAGACATTCAACTAAATTATTGGTTAAACTAATGTATATATAATTAGGGCTGGTAGATTTAGACACGGACACAAAAACATGACACGAAACGACACGACCTTAACATGTTCGTGTTTGACCCTTAACAGGTTTCGTCTCCTAAAAAGGTCGACACGATAGGACATGTTAATTTTCGTGTCTAAACAGGTTAAACTCCCTTAACATGTAAAGCACCCGTGAAGACATATTAATAACTTATATTTAAAAACTTAGTAAGTGGGGTGGTGTTTTTGATATACGAGGCCTGAACAAAGGAAAAACATAGCCCTAATTTTGAAACATCAAACATCGTAGCTCGTAGCCGCATCTCTCTCTCTCTCTCCCAACTCAACGTCTCCACTGCCGGCATCCACACTCCACCCCTCCATGGCGTGTTCGTGTCTTAAAGGGTTGTGTTCATGTCTTAACATGTCGTATGCTGGTAAGTTTTTTTGTATCATGTTCGTGTAACCTATTTATTATCAGGTTCATGTTCGTGTTTGAAAAACCAACACGATAAGATTTCTTGTCGTATTCATGTGTTATCGTGTTCGTGTCTTTACAGGTTGTGTCCGACGTGATACACCAGCCCTACGTACATTCGAGTCTTGAGTGACTTGGCGCTTCTCAAATTAATTCACTGTATTTTATGATGTTTGTGTTATTTTATATGGTAAGAGTCAAATTATATGGCTAATTACATGAGAATCCAATACGCTCTAAAATGATTTGTTAACGCATATGATAAAATCATAAAATTATTTCTAGTATGACATTTTGAATGCTCAAAATGTGTTTTAGCAAAGGTAATAGTATTATGTCACGTATTTATCCAGCTAGGATTATGCGTCTTACGTTTGAATTCAATAACAATGTAACACATTGGATGCTCAAATCAAGTCAACATGCAATGTATCAAGTATAGAAAAATTCACTAAATCGAATAAATATAGCGTTGAAGCTGCATACATGCGGCACATGTCAATTATAAGTTATTTACTTTGATGATGTTAAAAATTCAAACATTAGGTTAAATGTTATTCTAAGATATACATATCTTAACATTGTGTGCCTCCCATTGATAGATTATACACATAATATCATAGGTTAAAGATAAAAAAAATCTACAATCATTCTATGATAAGTACTACGCTCATGTTATAAAATAAATCTCGATACAAGTAAAATGAACAACAATGGCAAAAATCAATGGAACGTGCAATACGCAGGAGCCCCATTGCCGTTGGTATGGCCGAAAAGTGGATCGATTACATCCTCTCGATGTATGATCTTTATTGTCAAACAGTAAGTTTACATTGCTTGGTTAACAACTCAAGTGATCATATATGATCAATATTTTACATACATGTATTGTTCACCAACACGTTATTATGTTCAATATAGGAACATTGTTTACAAACTTTTAGATAAGAAATCCAAATATATTTCATCTACAAGTATGTAAAAAGATATGTAAAACATGTTGTGTCGGATGGTTTGTGTGAGTTCATTTCCGGTGAAAGCTTAAAATTACACCTACTATATATTATAAACTTAATTATTAACCAACCAACAATATGAAGACATGTGGATAAAAGAAAAAAAAAGGAATACTAATAATACATGTCATATCATCATTTATACATCAGAAGTTTTATGTGCTAGATTTTTAAATGTAAAAATTTGTTGGTATTTTATGAAACTTTTGGAAAAAAAATTTTTAATATGTATAAATATGCTTGTCTTATACTTATAAAATTTAAACTTATATTATTTTTGTGGGAGCAAATATCATACCACTATACTGCTTGATTATTAATTTTTAGAAGTAAATCAAAGGAAGATAGGAGAATATAATATTTTTTGTAGAGTAACAAAATGTTTTTTTTATAACATCTAACATAGAGATAGTTTTTTTACTGCTTGACACGTAATTTAGATATCTAATTTATTTTAATAGAGTAACAAAATGTTTTTTTATAACATCTAACATAGAGATAGTTGTTTTTCATTGCGACACGTTATTAGATATCGTCCTTTAGGGGTTGTGATATTGGGTCACTAAAAAAAAGTCACCGTTCAAAAAAAAAAACTTAAACACCTGATGATTTATTGTCTTTTCTATTAATTTAGGCATGTCTTTAATTGATAATTTAAATATGTGTGTTAACTTTTATAAATATATTTGCTATACATAAATAATTTCACTTTGGTGAATATTCATTAAATTTTAACTCAACATGTTTTGTCATCATATTTTGGGCTTCACTTTGGTGAACATTCATTAAATTTTAACTCAACATGTTATGTCATCATATTTTGGGAAAAATATCTACTTTTGTTAGCAACCACAACATGGCTCACATCACCCTGTCATCCATTTTAAAGGTCGTCAATTAGTTAAGGAGATGACTTGTGATTTGTGAACCATCTATTTTTATCCATTCATATCAAAATATAATTATATTGTAACTATTTTGTCACTTTTTTTTTTTGTCTGGGCTATCTGAGCAAAAAAAAAATTATAACATAAGTAGTGTGGATATATAAATGGTGTACTAATAACTATCAATAGTTAAAAGGTTAACTACATAGAATACCAGGAAATAAGAACATGTTTTCATGTAACTACTAGTTATAATAATACAACACATTTATTACATAACCAAATTTAAGTTAAAGGAAAATAATAAAAATATTTCTGAGTTACGTATAAAAATAATCATATGTAGTGAAAGATAGAAAGATGCATGGTTAAAAATTTAAAATCGCTTTATGTATCATATTTAAATCATAATGTATAAATACTTTTGGGTTTTTCTAGTCTTTTACTTACAATTGATTTTAATAATAATAATAATAATAATAATAATAATAATAATAATAATAATAAAATGCATTCATGGTTTTTTTATCAATTATAAATACAATTCTATTTGTTTTAACAATAATTGAAACATCTTTAATTTTTTATAGAGTGGATAAATCTAATACTAATAAAAGACTACAAATAATACCACATAACATTCTCTCCTTTAATCTCATAATTTTTATTTATAATTATTTTAAGAGACAATTTCATATATATCCATGCAAACTTGTAAAACATCTATATACCCCTACAAAATTATAAATATCATATATATTGAAGAAACCCTAGATCAACTAGACCGGAATCTAAGTAGATCTATGAAATGGGCTCTGCATAAAAGGGTTAACCCTCCGTTTGGTTTCACGATGGATGGTGAATAATACAGTACTTCTGTTGATCCTGCAAAACAGAACACCGTTAGCTCGCCACGGGGAGAAGGGGGTTCTCTCCGTGACTACCCTCCGGCGTGAGAATAAGTACAGGTAGTCGGAAGTAAGTATTGTAAGTGAGAGAGTAGTTGAGAGTGAATACATTTCCTTGAACTCCAAGTTACTTACTCATAGCCGGTGTTTGGCGCAAAAAAGAGAGATTGTTAACTTTATTGGAATCTTTTATTATTCCGTTAACGTTTGTTGGCAATCCGTTAGTGCACATGGATCGTGAGCTCATTAGCGGTTAGGGAGGTGCCACGTGTCAACATGAGATCACTACATCTTATAAATGTGAGCATGTCATCACCTTGATCTTCCTCAACCGTCCATGTGGCAATTGGTTATAACCGAAAAGATGCTTGCACGAATGGGTGTTAATGGCTTCTAGAAGGTTTCACAGCTGTTATCCATCTATTATTCGCCACGTGTACATTCTGTTACAACAGAAAAGATTCCCTTTGCTTCTGCACCAAGTCAAGGATTTTGCTAAGGGAAAGTTTCTCAGGATTTACTGTTTCCTTGCGCGAGAAGTGCAAGTTAGTTAACTGATCTTCCTTCTTCTCCTTGCTGCTTAGCGCAACGTTTGGTGGATGTTTGCTTTGATATAAATATATGCGCAAGGTTTGTGCATGAAGCATTATCCAACGAGAATGTTCAAGGTTAACTTTGAACCTTGCACGAGCCCGCGCAAGGTAGTTAAAGGAAGCATTATCAAACGAGAATGTTCAAGGTTAACTTTGAACCTTGCGCGAGTCTGCGCAAGGTAGTTAAATGAAACATTCTCAAACTAGAGTGTTCAAGGTTAACTTTGAACCTTGCCCGAGACTGCGCAAGGTAGTTAAATGAAGTCTTTATCCAAAGAGAGTGTTTAAGGTTAACTTTGAACCTTGCGCGAGCCCGCGCAAGGTAGTTAAATGACGCTTTCCTCTCTTGGATACTTGGCGTAAAGTTCTAATAAATCTTATTTTGGCAAAGAAGTCTGCACGCAGTTTTCTTAGAAGTTGTTAATGGGTATGGTTTCCTTGATTGTCGCAAGGTTTTTGGGACCATACCCCTTCAAGTCCCCCCAGTCTAGTGTTGCTCCTACGTAAGAATATAAAGTAGGTGGAGCACTGGACTTAAGATAAATGTGTTGCGCTAGGAAAGGTCTAGCTTTTTGTTGCTTTATGCATCTTGATGACGTGTCGTAAGTGAATTTTGAAAAAGTATTTGAATTTCAAATATACTTAGACACGTGTCACTTATCTGGATGGTATAGTTGGTGACGACGCACGTTCTTGAGACGTGGTGGTACTGTTGACGGGCTGTCAACAGTACATGTCTTACCGTATTTAATGCTTTTCGGCAACACTCGCGCGCGTGGGGCGGTTACTGTTCCCCACTCGCCCCTGCTATTACTTGGGGTACGTGATGGTCGCAAAAGTCGCTGTAGTCAAATCGTGCATTAATTGCGGTTAGTATATAAAGGGATCAATGATCCATTTGCTTCCTCACCCAATTACCACTTTGAGAGAAATTTGTGTTCAAAAGTTCCGGCGACCTTCGAAGTTTTCTTCAAAGTTCGAGTTATGGCAACCGGTGCAAGTTCTGCTGAGATGTCATCGTAAAGTTTGCCACCGTTGAAGTGGTCGAAGAAAGATTTTGATAATCTTGCCACCAACTTTCTTTTTGCTCCGTCTTGGAAGGCATTTTTTCCGGTGGTGAATGCCACGGCGGCTGATGCGCCGGCCGGCTACATTACATTATTTTACGATTATTTTGCCGAAAGGAACTTTCGGCTTCCGGTGACCCATTTCTTGCTGGAAATTCTCGGTCAATGGGAATGGTGAGGATCCGACATTTTGAGTTCGTTTGCCGGTCGATGCAGATCGTGCCGTCGGTCGAGAAGTTTAGAGTTTTCTACCAGCTGCGCTGCTCGTTGGGTTTTTATTCGTACCAACATGTGTGCAAGCCAAACGATTGCTGCTGGTGCCCCCGAAATCCTACCACGACTGGAAGCAGAAGTTCTTCTTCATCAAGGCGGTGGTGATCCCGATGAAGATGGCATTCCGGGCTGGTGATGAGATCGAGATGGAGACCCTTCCCATACCTGCCGACGAGGTATGGTATCAAGATATTAAGGATGTGCCCAATATTGTTTTGCCGGAGAAGGCCCTCATCGCTGCCGGGATGAGTATTTTATGGAAGAAGGAACGCCGGGAAAAACAGGTGTACACCGAAGATGGAACTGGTATGTAACCTTTTAACTTCCTATCAATATCTTTCAATAGATATGTACTGATGCAAAAATGTTTGTTATGTAGCTGCGCCTCTCTACTTGGTCTCTTTCAAGAGAGAGAAAGGAAAAATGGCCGTTGTGCCTCTTGCTGATAGCGAGGAAACTTGGTTCTCGCAAATCTTGGGGAACTTTGAGTTGCCCAAGAAGGAGGATATGGAGGCGCAACCCTCTTCGAAAACTGGTAACTAAGTTATTACAAAGCCTAAGTTGATGTTGCAATATTACTCTTGAACATTTTTTCTAAGTAATATTGCAATATAACTAATGGCGCAACCTTTGCTCAATATGATTGATTATGTAGGTGACTTGCTAAACTTGGGTGTAGGCCCTGATTCGAAGAAGAAGAAGAAACCAACTGCTGCTGCAGCTGCTGCGCCTCCCTTTTCCAACCCAGAGCAAAAAACTAAGCCATCAGCTGCTGCGAAAGCTGAGGGCAAGAAAGGTACGCGTCTCGTATCTGACTCTTGGTGCGATTATGTGGTGGTGTCGGACTCACTGGAGGGTCTTGCGCCTGTAGGTTCGAAGAAACCGAAGCCCGAACCCGTTGACGCCTCCTCTCTTCCAGCTGCGAATCCAGATGATCCCTTAGAAGTACCTTCTAGCCCGGAAGAGGCGTTGAAGCGAACTTCCAAGAAAAGGAAGGAGGCGGAAACCAAAACCCCTGCGCCAACAAAAGTTGCGTGCCCGCGCATTGGCAAGAAGGGCAATCTGGATGCCTTTGCAAAGAAATTTTCACCTGGTACGTTTAGTTTGTTGCGCGTTTCTGTCAAAAAGTTGCGCAGAATCTCATACTTGGTATTTGTTGATATGCTTTGTAGAGAAAATGGTGAAGGCTGCGCCGGCCACCTCATCTGCTATACCATCGCCGCACAGGCCTGAGAATGTTGAGGAGGGAAATGCGGGGCAAGAAACTCCTGTTCCTGATGCCGACCCCATCGTCCCGTAACATATTGAGAAAGTGGCTCTAGAATAAGAGCCCAAAAATTTTGATACTGAGAATCCTGCTTGCGATAAGGCTAAAGATACGGCTACAGATGCTGGGGAACCGTCAAAGTTGATATCCAAGGGAGCCGGACCTTCAACACAAAGCCAAGGCTTTGTGTTTGTTGAGGATTCGGAAGAGGAGTCGCTTATTCGCCCAGAGGAGACGCCTGGGGACTATTATTATCGCTCCTATTCTGAGAGGCGGGCCTCTGCGATTCATCAGCCCGTGTGGAAAGTTAAGCAGGGCGATGTTTTCACTGATTGGCACTCCTGTAGGGAGTGGTATAAGGGCATCTTCCCGCCGGCGGAGGTGAAGCGCCAGGAAGAAAAAGACCATGAGGCTACTTACGAGTCATATCTGCAAGAGTCTGCCCTTGCCTCGTCCACAATAAATAGAATTGTGCGCGAATGGCGCAGTATGAACAAGGAGTGGGACGAGGTTGAGCTTGAGAAAGAGAAGACGTTGAGATGCTTGTTGATTTTGAGGCGGAAAAGGCCCATTTTGAGGAAAAGAAGAAGACTGAAGAATGGGCTGCGTTGTCTTGGAAGCTCAAGTGTGAGGCGTCTGCTGCGCAATATGCGGACGAGCGCAAGCGCTTTGTGGAGGCTTGCGAGCGTGACAACAAAGAAAAAATTTCTCTGCGCAACGAAATTGAGAAACTCAAAAAAGAGAAAGCTGATGTAGTTGCGGCAGCAGAAGAGGTGCGCTCACACAGAGAAAGGAGCGAGCAGATTGAGGTATCAACCAAAATGACTCTCTTTCTTAAGAATAAAGAAATTGATGATCTAACTGCTATGCTCTTTGACTAGGCGCGGCTGCAAGCTGAGGTTGACAGTTTGAAAAAAGATATCAACCTTCACCGATCAAAGAAAGCCGAGTTGATCCGCCGTTTAACTGAAGGCGAACAAAAACTTAACGACACGAAGGTCGCTCGCGCTACCACAGAAAGCTTGGCCGAATCCCTCATGAACCAGCTTACCTGGTTGCGGGAGTATGGGATTGTGGAGGTAATATTCCCTCTTCTTTATATGTCTGGTTTGATTGTCGCAACATATACTAACTGTATTTGTGTACAGATCGCAAATGTCATCCTTAACTCTACGGAGTTGGATGAGAGAGTGGCAGAATTAATGATGGCGGTGCGCAATGACGGGCATGCCGAGGGCTATAGAGAATGCACTTTGCACGTGGCCCATGCACTGAAGACCGAATGGGATACCAGCCGTGCTGCCACGCATGGGCTAAATACTGCCGCCATTTATTCTGCTGCCAAGGAAAAATATGATCAATTGCAAATTCCGATCATGGACCTTGTGGACGCCGCGCTGCCGCAAGACGACTTTGTTGATAAGCTAAAAGAGATCTTTTCTTCATCAGAGAAGCAGGCGGGAACCAAATCCATAGAATAGGGAATTTGTAATTTTTTACTTTATGATAACTTGTAACGTTGCGCTGCTGCGCAAGTATTGTGGATGTGAATATAATATATTTCAGCTTTACAATGTTTGCATGGGACCAAATACTTGTGTAAGATAGACAAATGAACAATTTCTTTTCTCATGTGTGAGCGTAAGTATTAAGTTAGCTTGTGGCTCATGAGTTTGTGTTTTTGTTTATCCAAAGGAATTGAATGCATTTGTAAATGAACATATATAAGACTGTAAGTAGTGGCAAAGTATTTTATTCATACTGATAAAGCACAAAGCTATGGCTGCCACTAAGATTACATAACAAAATAAAGTAAGCAGTCTCGTTACGCAACGCTCAGAAGTTGCTTTAGAGGACTGAGATTACATATAACACCGGCGTAGTTGTTGGGCGTTCCAGGTTCGAGGAACGCTGGATCCGTCCATACGCTTCAGAGTGTACGCGCCTTTTCCCAATACTTCATTTATCACGTACTGACCTTCCAATCGCGGAGCTAACTTCCCCGGTTTTTCGGCATTTGACGCTTCATTATCGCGAAGAACAAAGTCACTAGGCAAAAAGGAACAGATGCGCACCCTTTTGTTGTAATATTTTTCAAGCTGGGACTTGTATTTAGCTTCGCGAGTCGCTGCATTTTCTCGTCGTTCTTCCAATAAGTCTAGGTCGATGCGCCTTTGTTCTTCGTTATCTTGTTTTACCAAAGCTAGCATTCTTGGAGATGGTAACCCAATTTCGGCAGGAATCACCGCTTCCGTGCCGTACACAAGGCTAAAAGGAGTTTCTCCAGTACTAGTCTTGGGCATAGTTCGATGTGCCCACAAGATTCTAGGCAATTCATCAACCCACCCCCGCCGGGGCGTGCCAAGGCGGACCTTGATACCGTTGACCAACTGTTTTTTTATGCTTTCAACTTGGCCATTTGCTTGTGGGTGCGCAACAGAAGCAAAAACATGCTGGATTCCCATGTTGGTCATCCATGTTTGCAACTCTTCAGCAGTTAAATTTAGACCGTTGTCTGTAATAATGCGCATGGGCAGACCAAAACGACAAATAATGTATTCCCAGATGAATTTGCGAATTACCATCGCTGTAGTGGAACCTAGAGGTTTGGCTTCAACCCATTTGGTGAAGTAATCGACCGCAACAAGGATAAACTTTACTGCGTCGGGCGCATCCGGAAATGGTCCCACTAAGTCGATGGCCCATTGTTGAAATGGCCAAGCTGTTGTGATGGGTACCAAAGGATTCTTTGGGCGCAACGTTTTAGGGGCATGCCTTTGGCAGGACATGCATTTGCGCAAGATCTCTACCGCGTCAACGTACATTACGGGCCAATAATACCCTGTGCTTTTCACTTTGGCTACGACCATGCGCGGCCCAGAATGTATGCCACATAGCCCCTCATGGACCTCCCTGATTAGGTATTGCGCGTCATGTTTGTCAACACAGCGGAGCGAAGGACCCATGTAAGAGCGTCGGTACAGAATACCGTCAATCAATTAATAATTGAGGGCTTTGCATCGTAACTTACGTGCTTACGCTTTATCTTCTGGTAAAGAACCATGTAACAAATACATCATTATTGGAGACATCCATGATTGATCTCCTACTTCGACCATTGTCACTTTTCTGAGAGGGACTGATGGATTACTTAAAACCTCGATGCGAACCTCTTTTGCCAAATGCTTGAAACTAGTTGCAGCAAGTTTGCTTAGAGCGTCAGCATGTTTGTTTTCGCTTCGCTTGAAGTGTGTGATTTTAAATTGTTGGAACTGTGCTATAAGAGCCTTGGCTTACGCCAAGTATAGAGCCATGATATCTCCCTTTGCATCGAACGTTCCAACTACTTGCTCAGCAACTAGTAATGAATCAACATGGGCTTCTAAATTTGTTGCACCCATTTTGATAGCGAGGCGTAAGCCTGCTAGGAAAGCTTCATATTCGGCCTCATTGTTGGTGCTTTTAAAATCCAACCGAATTGCATATGTGAATTCTGTAACATCCGTCAAAAAACGGATTTACCAAACCCGCTCCGTTTATCAACCGAATAGTCAGTCAAAAATTTCGTTGCGAATTAAATGCCCAAAATAATTTTAAACGATACATAATCAATTATTATACGGGAATATATAATTAGTTTTTGAAAAAACTGTTAAAAAACGCAAAATAAAAATGTTTTGTTCCTGCCGGGTTTCGAACCCGGGTCTGTACCGGTTCAACATCAGTCTTAACGCACCACACACAAACCACTGCGCCACTTGTTTTGTTTGATAAATAATGAAATCATTTAATTCATAAAGTGACGTTACGAATTCAAAACCGGCACCCAATAGTTCAGTCGTCGGAAATCCCGGAAATCTCGCGAGTCTTAACGACAATTTACGTTATAACGTAAACCATTAACAAGACATCGGTTATAACCGACGTCTGAGTCCGCGACCAAAGTTATAACCGCCGGAGTTTTTATAATTTACGAATACAGTCGGAAATCAGACCAGGTTCTTCGACGATTTGCCCTATAAATTCACCCACAACCCACTACAAACCTTTTCGCTCAAAACCACACCTTTTCTCGGCGTAATTCCACTCGCCGGAATTAATCTGTTCGTCGCCGGAAAACCGGTTTCCCCATTGCCGAGCCTTACTGAACCTCCTAAGCTTATACCGAAGTCACCCATACCTTTTCCAAGCTTTCCGGAGACTCGCTGCTGCAAGACACCTGACGCCGGAGCCTATTGCTGTCGCCGGAGTTCTGCCGGAAAACAGAGAGTCCAGTCGGTATACCTCTTCGCCTAAATTCTTTTTCTTTTCACTCATATCTCACCTTAATGAACTGTAAGACGCTAAGGAACCTGAATAAAACTCGAACCAGTCAGACTTTACCTCTGGTTATATTTCAGCGAAGAAGATGAATTAACTGTATCACATAAGTATAATTTAAATCAACTTATTAATCGGGTTAGACACACAGTCCAGCGGTGGACTGTGTGCACATTAAGCATACAAACGTCTCGAGTTCGAATCCGGTTTCACACACGTCGCCTTAATAAAAATCATTTTTTTTAAACTGAACCGGAGTCGCCACCAATATATGTTAAGTATATTAATAACCGGAATAATAACCAAGTTAGACACACAGTCCAGCGGTGGACTGTGTGTATGTTTATATCACAGGTCACGAGTTCGAGTCCGGTCTTCTGCACCGACTCGGACAATTATCTATTCTTTTTAAATAAGGCAGAAAAGGAAATAACTAATTTGTATTTAAGTATAATAAAAATCGGATTATATAACATGTTAAACACACAGTCCAGTGGTGGACTGTGTGTTAGTTTAAGCCACAGGTCCCGGGTTCGAGACCTGTGGAGCGCACCGTCCGAATTGATTTAAACTGTTTTTAAAATAAAATGATTTTCGGTTTAAACTAATTAATATATATATATAATTAAAATCAGATATATAACGGGTTAGACACGTAGCTCAGTTGGTAGAGCTGCGTGCACGCGTACGGGAGGTCTCGGGTTCGAGCCTCACTCAGCGCACTTGTATTCCGATTCGAACCCGTCAACGGTCAGGTCAACGGTCAACGGGCAGGTCAACGGTCAGAAAAAAAATCAAATTTTTTTTATTATTTTTATTTAATTATTTTAATTAAAAATCAATTAAAAATACTTAAAAATAACATTTTTAAGGTTAGAAAATAGCCTTAAACTCACAAAAAATTCACCCAACAATCCTACTAAAATAGATTAATAAAATCCGTTTACTTACCAAACCATAATGCGATTTATCTAGGTTAATCTCACTCGTGGTTAAAACCACTTCGCGTGCATTCAACATCTTCAACCGAACGCACCCACTGTGAGTGAATCTTACAACTCCCCCTTTTAAATTACACGTTTTGGGGTGTGTCATGTGTTATGAAAATAAATAACTTATTTATTTAAACTTGTGCCATACCACATCATGACCTAAACTTAGATTGTTTATATTGTTGTGATTACTTATTTACTTTTGTCAAATTATATGAAACTCAATCATTAAGCCCATCAGTTCCTCGTGGGAGACGAGTTGAACAACGCGTGCCTCAAATCAAATTCATTATTGTTCATGTGTGTATCATTGAGTTTATATTGTTTGTAGTTGTGTCATTTATATTATCATGTTCATACAATTCATTCATTAGGCCCCTCAGTTCCTCGTGAGAGACGAGTTGAGCATCGCGTGCCTCTAAATGTTCCATTATTGTTCATGTGTGTTTCATTTAATATCTTATGATTGTTGTTTAAGTTTACATCTATTTTTACTCATGTTTGGTTGTGCACATATTTCATAATCAATTTAAATAAAGTTGTTCAAATGTTTTCCATAGGATTCACTCGCCAACATTATGTTGATCCAAAAACCCTTTTACACATGATACAGGTGAACAGGTTGAAGCAAGGAAAACATAGGATATGCCTTAGAAGAGAACAAAGAAGTTTAGATTGTTAGTTAGAACATGTTGTAACATTTATTGTAAATTTCAATTTAATTTGTATTAAAGAATATGAAACGCATAATAAATGTCATGAGCTTTGATGATAACCCAATCATGCCCCGATCACCTTTTCCGCTGCGGGTCGGGGTGTGACAGATTGGTATCAGAGCCATGACTATAGGGATATAGGATAGGTTATTAGACCCTTAGAGCATATACTATAGTCTGCCTAAATTTTAATTGATTAGGTGGTTACACACAAACTTGTGATATTTATTTGTTTCATATTTGTTTACATTTCAGTCAAACGTACATGCTTATATACATATTCATTATACATATATACATATTCATTATACATATATCGATGTTCATGTATTCAATTATTTTTATACTCTCATTATCCAAAGATTTTGTGCAATTTTCAAATCTCATCAAAGTAAGTTCTGCGACGGGCATGTAGTAACTGGAAGGGTACAAGTACCGGTAGTCGGAACGTCCTGTCTAGGCTGGCATTCGTATAAATCCAATATAACGGACCAGTTTGCCTACCTGGGGACCAACGATGAGAGTACGAAGGACCTATTAGGCCAAAGCATGCCACACCAAACGTCGTTCGAACTAGCCCTACTTTGAGTTGTCACCGTGTCTACACCTGGACACGTTCCGAATATCACACGTTGTATACATATTTCTTGATTTTCTCCGGGTTTTTGTGTACGCAACCTGGCAAACCCGTGCGAACAATATGAAAAACCGGTATTTATGGGGGCCCACATGATTACACAGGTAAAGTATGGCGGCATGTAGGGCCTAACAGCGAGCAAACCCAAGACATCCTATGGATGTAGTAGATTTATTTACCTATAATTATTTTATGAATGTTCATTCCTAATGCGACCCATGATCCCAAAAGCATCCAACTCACACTCTTGTCATGTATTCCTTGTAGATGTCTTCTAACCTCGCCCGTAGGAAGACGAGAGCAAGAAAAGCCCGCGAACGTATGACTGCTTTAATCGCTCAACAAATGGCTGCCGTAATACCCAACATTGTAATTCAAGTTCAACAAGCACTTACCGCTAATCCTGTCAATCAAGCAAACCAAAACATTATCAACTCTTCCCCAAATACCACTAAATGCACCTACAAGCACTTCAAATCATGCGACCCTCCGAAATACAAAGGGACTGAAGGCGTCACCGCACTCCTCCATTGGTTTGAAGAGATGGAGAACACTTTTCTAAATTGCGATTGCCCTGACGATCGCAAAGTGCGATATGCTACCGGTCGACTATTTGGGATAACACTTACTTGGTGGAATACAGAGAAGGCCAAACGAGGCGTCGACGATGCTATGACCTTAACTTGGAATGAATTGAAGGAAATCATGACCAGACGATTTTGCCCAAGGAGCGAAATCAAGAAGTTAGAAGATGAATTTTACTCATTGAAGCAAGTGGAAGGAGACCACATCACATACAACAAAAGGTTCCCAACATGTTTACTCCCCTCTACCGTTTGATCGAGCACTACATTCGTGGTCTTCCGTCGAAGATTCAAGACCCTGTAATAAGTACCAAGCCTGCAACTTTGGAAGCAGCAATGGAGCTAGCAACAGAGCTCACCGAGAACCGAATCCGAAACAAAGACTTCAAGGAGGAGAAGAAGAAGGATAAAGAATCGACTGAAACCTCCGACTCCACTCAAACCGAATCCCCTTCTCAACCCAATCCTAAGAGAAGAAGAGTCGGGTGACTTTTCGCTGCTACCCAACGAAATCCACCAGTTTTACACGCCATAACCCATCCGAGCTATCCCAATCACCCAAGTGGCACCCAACTCAGCTTACCCAGATAAGAAACCATATCTTGGACCTCACCCTCGATGCAACAACTGTTTTTATCACCATCCCCATACCCTACCTTGTCGTCTATGTGCAACTTGTGGACGCTATGGTCATTTGAGCAATGTTTGTCGCACCTTTCAAAACGAAACCTTTTCCCCTACTCAAAACATGGCCCAAACTTATCACCAACCCCAATACCCCATGTTCCCATATGCTCGAGCTTGTTTCAATTGTGGCGACCCTACTCACTTTAGAAACACATGCCCTCAATTGGTTAACGTTATCAACACTCAAGCCCAATCAAACCCAGTTAACCAAGTAAACCAAGAAAACCCAACCACTATGCCACCAGCAAGAGAAAGAGTCTTCAATATCAACGCCAATCCTGTCGAAGATAATGACGGCCAAAATGAGGATACTCAACTAGTCCTCTTCGCCGAAGATCCAGATTCAACTCCTATCGTTTAGTTTTATGTTTTTCTTTATCACATCAAACCAATCATAACTTAAGGATAAAGCCAATGAAACTTTGACAAGAGTACGGTGGATACGCCGATGGTACTTCCTATATATAAGTATTCTTGTCAAAGGATCAGAAGCATTATCTGGCGGTTATGAGAGGTTCCATGTGTAGACTATTAGGGTAATTATTGTATATTGTTTTCAGTATATGCTTTTGCCGAGGCCGCAGCTCCCCATCCATGAGGTTGAGTTGGATCCCCATTTTATTATGCGGTTGATCTTGGCGTGCCCGCACGATCGGCTCCATTTGATTGAGCCTTGATCGGTCATTTCATTTTACATTTCAATATATGCAATACGTTCGGCTCCGTTTGATTGAGCCTTGAGCGCACATTTCAATTTACATTTCCAGTTCATGCAATACGTTCGGCTCCGTTTGATTGAGCCTTGAGCGCACAGACAATTTCATTATCAGTATCTTGTGGTTGTGGTGTTTGTAGTAGAGTCGCATCGAACTAACCATAACTTGCGGATAAAGTCAATGAAAATTTGACAAGGATATGGTGGATACGCCGCTGGTACTTCCTATATATAAGTATTCTTGTCAAATGATCGGAGGCATTATCAGGCGGTTATGAGAGGTTCCATGCATAGGCTGATTGTGTGATGGTTGTTTATATTAAGTTGTTCAATTTCAGTACATTCAATACGTTCGGCTCCGTTTGATTGAGCCTTGAGCGCACAGACAATTTCATTATCAGTATCTTGTGGTTGTTGTGTTTGTTGTAGAGTCGCATAGAACTAATCATAACTTGCGGATAAAGTCAATGAGAATTTGACAAGAATACGGTGGATACGCCGCTGGTACTTCCTATATATAAGTATTCTTGTCAAATGATCGGAGGCATTATCAGGCGGTTATGAGAGGTTCCATGCATAGGCTGTTTGTGTGGTTAAGTTATTCATTTTCAGTACATGCAATACGCTCGGCTTCGTTTGATTGAGCCTTGAGCACACAGACAATTTCAATTTCAGTACATTCAATACATTCGGCTCCGTTTGATTGAGCCTTGAGCTCACAGACATTTCATTTTCAGTACATGCAATACGATCGGCTCCGTTCGATTGAGCCTTGATCGCACAGATATATTTCATTTCAGTATTTTATGTTTGTTGTATTAGTTGTAGAGTTATAGGACTAATCATAATTCACTGATAAAACCAATGAAAAGTTGACAAGAATATGGTGGATACGCCGCTGGTACTTCCTATATATAAGTATTCTTGTCAAAGGATCAGAGGCATTATCGGACGGTTATGAGAAGTTCTATGTAGGATTTATTAGTTTCTTGGTAACCAATCATAACTTGTGGATAAAACTAATGAAAATTTGGCAAGAATATGGTGGATACGCCGCTGGTACTTCCTATATATAAGTATTCTTGCCAAAGGATCAGAGGCATTATCAGGCGGTTATGAGAAGTTCCATGTAGGATTTAGTATTGCCTTGGTTGGAATTTGTGTTACATTTATATCATCATGTTATTTAAAGAGATTGGATTGTGTTCCATTTCTACATAAACTAACCTCTCCATCATAACAAACGAGAGAGGAACTTCCACCATTCAAACATATATGCTATCAGAATGTGGATTCAAATATTTGCTGTTGTGTTTATTCATGTTCAAATATTTGCTGTTGTGTTTATTCATGTTCGAATATTAGCTGTTGTGTTTATTTATGTTCAAATATCAGCTGTTGTGTTTTTATTTATGTTCCATATAGGTTGTAGTGTTAGAAGTTTTGCCTTAGGATATAACCATACTTTCCCAAACGTATCTAAACTCTTATGCATGATATCATTTTTAGCAAATCATTTCTGCTTATCAATACTTATACAGTAGGCAACAAAAAGCGGTTCCTGAATAGGGTACTTAACCCTTACAAGGAACGTTACCGCCTCGAACAAAAACTTAAACCCTTATTTTTCTAAGCATACAACTGTCAAACTAAACATCATCATTCTTTTAGTCAAATATATCCTTATTTAAATTTCGGGACAAAATTTCTAAAAAGCAGGGGATACAGTAACATCCGTCAAAAAACGGATTTACCAAACCCGCTCCGTTTATCAACCGAATAGTCAGTCAAAAATTTCGTTGCGAATTAAATGCCCAAAATAATTTTAAATGATACATAATCAATTATTATACGGGAATATATAATTAGTTTTTGAAAAACTGTTAAAAAACGCAAAATAAAAATGTTTTGTTCCTGCCGGGTTTCGAACCCGGGTCTGTACCGGTTCAACATCAGTCTTAACGCACCACACACAAACCACTGCGCCACTTGTTTTGTTTGATAAATAATGAAATCATTTAATTCATAAAGTGACGTTACGAATTCAAAACCGACGCCCAATAGTTCAGTCGTCGGAAATCCCGGAAATCTCGCGAGTCTTAAAGACAATTTACGTTATAACGTAAACCATTAACAAGACATCGGTTATAACCGACGTCTGAGTCCGCGACCAAAGTTATAACCGCCGGAGTTTTTATAATTTACGAATACAGTCGGAAATCAGACCAGGTTCTTCGACGATTTGCCCTATAAATTCACCCACAACCCACTGCAAACCTTTTCGCTCAAAACCACACCTTTTCTCGGCGTAATTCCACTCGCCGGAATTAATCTGTTCATCGCCGGAAAACCGGTTTCCCCATTGCCGAGCCTTACGGACCTCCTAAGCTTATACCGAAGTCACCCATACCTTTTCCAAGCTTTCCGGAGACTCGCTGCTGCAAGACACCTGACGCCGGAGCCTATTGCTGTCGCCGGAGTTCTGCCGGAAAACAGAGAGTCCAGTCGGTATACCTCTTCGCCTAAATTCTTTTTCTTTTCACTCATATCTCACCTTAATGAACTGTAAGACGCTAAGGAACCTGAATAAAACTCGAACCAGTCAGACTTTACCTCTGGTTATATTTCAGCGAAGAAGATGAATTAACTGTATCACATAAGTATAATTTAAATCAACTTATTAATCGGGTTAGACACACAGTCCAGCGGTGGACTGTGTGCACATTAAGCATACAAACGTCTCGAGTTCGAATCCGGTTTCACACACGTCGCCTTAATAAAAATCATTTTTTTTAAACTGAACCGGAGTCGCCACCAATATATGTTAAGTATATTAATAACCGGAATAATAACCAAGTTAGACACACAGTCCAGCGGTGGACTGTGTGTATGTTTATATCACAGGTCACGAGTTCGAGTCCGGTCTTCTGCACCGACTCGGACAATTATCTATTCTTTTTAAATAAGGCAGAAAAGGAAATAACTAATTTGTATTTAAGTATAATAAAAATCGGATTATATAACATGTTAAACACACAGTCCAGTGGTGGACTGTGTGTTAGTTTAAGCCACAGGTCCCGGGTTCGAGACCTGTGGAGCGCACCGTGCGAATTGATTTAAACTGTTTTTAAAATAAAATGATTTTCGGTTTAAACTAATTAATATATATATATAATTAAAATCAGATATATAACGGGTTAGACACGTAGCTCAGTTGGTAGAGCTGCGTGCACGCGTACGGGAGGTCTCGGGTTCGAGCCTCACTCAGCGCACTTGTATTCCGATTCGAACCCGTCAACGGTCAGGTCAACGGTCAACGGGCAGGTCAACGGTCAGAAAAAAAATCAAATTTTTTTTATTATTTTTATTTAATTATTTTAATTAAAAATCAATTAAAAATACTTAAAAATAACATTTTTAAGGTTAGAAAATAGCTTTAAACTCACAAAAAATTCACCCAACAATCCTACTAAAATAGATTAATAAAATCCGTTTACTTACCAAACCATAATGCGATTTATCTAGGTTAATCTCACTCGTGGTTAAAACCACTTCGCGTGCATTCAACATCTTCAACCGAACGCACCCACTGTGAGTGAATCTTACAACTCCCCCTTTTAAATTACACGTTTTGGGGTGTGTCATGTGTTATGAAAATAAATAACTTATTTATTTAAACTTGTGCCATACCACATCATGACCTAAACTTAGATTGTTTATATTGTTGTGATTACTTATTTCCTTTTGTCAAATTATATGAAACTCAATCATTAAGCCCATCAGTTCCTCGTGGGAGACGAGTTGAACAACGCGTGCCTCAAATCAAATTCATTATTGTTCATGTGTGTATCATTGAGTTTATATTGTTTGTAGTTGTGTCATTTATATTATCATGTTCATACAATTCATTCATTAGGCCCCTCAGTTCCTCGTGAGAGACGAGTTGAGCATCGCGTGCCTCTAAATGTTCCATTATTGTTCATGTGTGTTTCATTTAATATCTTATGATTGTTGTTTAAGTTTACATCTATTTTTACTCATGTTTGGTTGTGCACATATTTCATAATCAATTTAAATAAAGTTGTTCAAATGTTTTCCATAGGATTCACTCGCCAACATTATGTTGATCCAAAAACCCTTTTACACATGATACAGGTGAACAGGTTGAAGCAAGGAAAACATAGGATATGCCTTAGAAGAGAACAAAGAAGTTTAGATTGTTAGTTAGAACATGTTGTAACATTTATTGTAAATTTCAATTTAATTTGTATTAAAGAATATGAAACGCATAATAAATGTCATGAGCTTTGATGATAACCCAATCATGCCCCGATCACCTTTTCCGCTGCGGGTCGGGGTGTGACAAATTCTGCTCCCTCTGGACTAATTAATCGAAGACCTGCTCCAGCCCCATCACTGTTTGATGCGCCATCTGTAAACAATGTCCAGGCTCTATTGTCGATGACTAGGACTAGGTTTTGGATTGCTTGGCATTCTTCAAGTTTATTGGCGGGAATTTCAGCGATGAAATTTGCCAAAACTTGGCCTTTGATAGCTGGTCTAGGTTTATAACAGATGTTATAACCTCCCAATTCTATTGCCCATTTCACAAGTCATCCAGAAACATCTGGTTTGGCCAAGACTTGGCCAATGTGAAAATTTGTTAAAACTATAATAATATGTCCAGAAAAGTATCTTCGTAGCCTGCGCGAAGCTTGGACCAATGCTAAAACTAATTTCTCCATGATTGAATACCTTGTCTCTGGATCGTTCAACATCTTGCTGATATAATAAATTGGAGACTGGACCCTGCGCGTTCTACCAACAAGACGACACCTACTGCTACCTCAGATGCAGCAAGATATAAGACCATGGGTTCTTTTTCACAAGGAGCAGTAAGTGTGGGAAGTTGAACTAAACAATCTTTCATCTGCTAGAAAGCTTGATCAGCTTCAGGAGTCCATGCGAACTCTTTGCTCTTCGTACAATTGCGCAAGGTTCGAATAAATAGATAAGACTTTGCAGCGTGATTGGCGAGGAAGCGGTTTTTTGCAGCTAACCTTCCAGCCAAACGTTGCATATCTTTGATGGTGGTAGGAGAAGACATTTTTTGTATTGCCTCGACCTCTTGGGATTAACTTTGAAACCGTCTTTGGTGACGATGAAACCCAAAAATTAGCCTTCCTCCATGCCGAAGGAGCATTTGCTGGGATTTAACTTTAGATTTACCTCGCGCAGAGAATTAAAAGTTCTTTGGATGTTGTCTAGCATAGTGTCTTCTGAATTACTCATAATGACCAAATCATCAATGTAGACTTCCACAGTTTTCCCAATGTCATCTCCAAACACTGTATCCATCAATCTTTGATAAGTAGCTCCCGCATTGCGGAGACCAAAAGGCATCTTGGTATAACAAAAAATGCCCTTCTCCGTGTGAAAAGCGGTTTTATCTTCGTCCTCTTTTTTCATCAAGACTTGATGATAACCTTTATAACAATCTAGAAAACATTTCCAGCGAAAGAAAGCTAATGAGTCAACCTTTTTGTCAATCTCAGGAAGAGAATAACAATTTTTCGGACACGCCTTGTTTAGATCTTTGAAATCTACACACATCCACCATCCGCCATTATGTTTCTTTACTATGACTGGGTTTGCCACCCAGGTCTAGTATTTGACTTCGCGCAGAATACCAGCATTTAATAACTCAATGACTTGTTCATTCATTGCCTCTGTCTTTTCTGACCCGAGGCTGCGCTTTTTCTGCACAACTGGTTCTGCAGATGGAAATACATTCAGGCAATGTTCCGCAACGTCGCGTGGGACACCAACCATGTCAGCAGGTGTCCAGGGGAGAAATGTCTTTGTTGCGAAACAACAGTAGTTTAAGCTTTGCGTGAATTTCAATACTGACTGCAGGCCCTAATAAGATTGTCTGCTCAGGGTACTTATTGTTGAGTACCCACTTTTCTGGTTCGTTGCTTGGCAATGTCTTGCCAGCCTTCATAATTGGTTCCTCAATTGACATGATTTCTTTTCGCGCATAAAGTATAGCTATACCATTTGGTGTCGGAAAACCACAAGCAGCATGCGGAGCGGAGGTAATCATACCTAAATCACGTTGCGCGCGGCGCCCCAATAGTACATCATGACGGGAATTTGCCGGCATCACCATGAAGTTGACATTACTCGTTCGAGAACACCTCCCATCAGATAAAGTAATAGGAAAAAGGATTTGTCCTAGAGGAAAGACAGCCTCATTGCAGAACCCAGTTAATGGAAAATCAACTGGTTCCAAGCGTGCATTATCCTCAGGATCTAGTTGCTTGAAGCACTGCTCATACATGATATCCATGGAACTACCCGGATCTATAAACATATAGTCTGTTTGGTAGTGCCCAAAGATACCGGGATAACTACTGGCCGGTCTTCTTGAGGACCTCCTGGGACGATATGAAAAATGACTTGCTGTTCGCGCCAAGTGTTGTTTTGAAAATGTTGAAGGCTACGCTTGCACGATGATCCACCTTGAATCATGGAAACGTGCTGTTTCATTTTCTTGTTGCTAGGCCCTTCGTTCTCGCGCGTAATCTGTTTAATCTCTTTGCGCACATTTTGGACTAGATATGTAAGCTTTCCACTCTTTAATGCTTTCTCAATCTCCGTGCGCAGCCTGATGCAGTTATCGTTGTGTGGCCTGTGTCTCTATGATAGTCACAAAACAAATGTGGGTCTTGCCCTTTTTTGTGTTTCATTGGTTACGGCTGTTTAAACTGATAATTCTCAGTGCTGAGAACCTCAGCCGGCGATTTCGTTAAGGGAGTCCACTGACGTTCCCTATTCTCTTGTTTAATCGCTTTTTGATTTGTTATCTTATTGATTGTTGCTCGCGCATCAATTGGTGAATAAGGAGAATACTTGCGACTACCTCTACTCAGGTCTTGCGGACGATTCTGAGGTAGAGGTGGCCTGCTAGAACTTAAGTTGCGCTCAGTCTGGGTGTAGACTTTAGCTGCCGCCATGAGTTTATCCCAGTTTTTTGGAAGGCCAGTTGTATCGGATAACACTTTAATCATTTCGTCGCACCTTACCGCATACTTGAACTGTGCGCTTATAAGGTCTTCATGGACATCTCCAATCTCCAACACCTCTTTATTGTAACGTTTTATAAGATCTTTGAGGCTTTCATCGTCCCTCCGCCAGATGTTCATTACATTTGAGGAGTCGCGCACGTATCGCCGTTGCTGACTAAAGTGTGTAAGAAAATTTTCTTTTAAGTCATTTCAAGAGGAAAGTTTACCTGCCGGCAAATTATCAAACCAAAGGCGCGCAGCGCCAGTAAGGGTTTGTACAAATAAGTGACATCACATTGGCAATGTCCAGCACCCAAGTAACCCTGCACCGGTAAAGAGGCGCATGTGATCATCAGGATTAGCCAAACCGTTAAACTTTCCAACGTTGGATGGTAATTTCGCTCGCTCCAACGGAGCCGGTGCTATCTCTCTGGTAAACTTTCATTGCTCAGCTGCTTTGGTTGGGCGATACACCAAATTGTAATCATACTCAGCTTCTGGATTGTATACTGCACGTACTTTTGGCCTGTAACTGGCATGATCTGCAGATATGCGATTGAAAATACTTGCACTATCCCCTTTGTCATAGGTTCTATTGAGCTCATCGTGTTGGGTGTCCCGTTTCTGCGAAGATCGCGGGCCCAAACGAGAGTGGACAGATGCGCGACGTTGAATGTTGTCTTCTTGCCTTCTATTACCAGAATGAACAGGATCATTCCTGGTTTTAGAATACATTTCTGTTCCATCTTCAGGCATGCGCGAAGGGGAACGAGCATGACTTTGAGTATTATAACTCAAAACTCGAGGTGCCGGCGAAGCACGAACCTGAGGAGCGTTAACCGGAGCTTGAAAAGCTGGAGTTCCGGTTTGGGCACATAACTGAGCATACATAGCGTTTAGAGTCGCTTGAGATTTGATTAACCATGATAACGGAGTCTCTCCAGGTCGTAAAATCGACGTAACATCAACCTGAGGAGCCGTCGGCGTTATAAGAATACTCGCATGATTATGATCATACTGAGCATTATCTTTGCCGGAAGAATCCTCAACTATTTGTCCGTCGACCTGAGGTCCGATAACAACGCGTCGAATCCCTGATCGAGGACCTTGAAAAGATGATCCGTCTACCATGATGCTGCAGATCTAAGTGAAACGAAATGAAAGGTGAGAAAAAATCGAAATCGGTGGGCGCCAATAAAGAAACCCTAGATCAACTAGACCGGAATCTAAGTAGATATATGGAATGGGCTCTGCATAAAAGGGTTAACCCTCCGTTTGGTTTCACAATGGATGGTGAATAATACAGTACTTCTGCTGATCCCGCAAAACAGAACACCGTTAGCTCGCCACGGGGAGAAGGGGGGTTCTCTCCGTGACCACCCTCCAGCATGAGAATAAGTACAGGTAGTCAGAAGTAAGTATTGTAAGTGAGAGAGTAGCTGAGAGTGAATACCTTTCCTTGAACTCCAAGTTACTTATTCATAGCCGGTGTTTGGCGCAAAAAAGAGAGATTGTTAACTTTAACGGAATCTTTTATTATTCCGTTAACGTTTGTTGGCAATCCGTTAGTGCACACGGATCGTGAGCTCATTAGCGGTTAGGGAGGTGCCACGTGTCAACATGAGATCACTACATCTTATAAATGTGAGCATGTCATCACCGTGATCTTCCTCAGCCGTCCAGATGTTGCCATGTGGCAATTGGTTATAACCGAAAAGATGCTTGCACGATTGGGTGTTAATGGCTTCTAGAAGGTTTCACAGTTGTTACCCATCTATTATTCGCCACGTGTACATTCTGTTACAACAGAAAGATTCCATTTGCTTATGCACCAAGTCAAGGATTTTGCTAATGGAAAGTTTCTCAGGATTTACTGTTTCCTTGCGCGAGAAGCGTGTAACATTCGCCAAAAACCGGATTTACCAAACCCGCTTCGTTTATCAACTGAACTATCAGTTAAAAATTTTGTTGCGTATTTAATGCCAAAATTAATTTTAAACGATACATAATTACTAAGTATATTAGAATATAAAATTTATTTTAGAAAATGTACTAAAAATAATGAAATAAAAATAGAATACTGCTGCCGGGTTTCGAACCCGGGTCAGCCAGAACTGGATCCAACGACTTAACACACACTCACATCACCACTCCGCCACTTTGTGTTTTCTGTTATCTCTAGGAAACAAATGAGATTTATACACAAACACGGTTAAACCGGTTGCGCCAACTGAGAAACGGAAATCGGCAAATCAATCGTCAAATCGCTTATTTACTCGCACATTCGGTTTATAACTGATGCACCGACGATTTTTAATCAAGTCGGAATTGATTGAGCATCAAGTCTCATCATTATCGGTTTTTATAACCGAAAAGTAATCAAGTTCAGATTACTTCAACACAAGACCACTCTCGCGACTCAGAAATATCATACAAACATCCCATTTCACTTTCATCACATTTTCAGACCATCAGAACGCGTAAATCAGCTCGCCGGAATTTTCTGCAAATTTCGCCGGAAAACCGTATTCATCCTCAAACGGTAAATCTTTCAATATCATTGTAGTTCAACGATTATTAAGCTATTTCTAACTTAAACATTCCAATTGAAATTGAATTCAGACACCGATACCAGATAATTCCAGTTCGCCGGAAAGTTTCTGGAAATCGTTATCTTCGTCTGCGAAACGGTAAGGACCTTCAAACACATCGTTAACGTTTGTTTATCACTTCAATTCCACAATTGACTAATCAAAAACGGCTAATCGTCTGTTCAGTTGAGGTGCACAAAAACAGAGACCGACGCTTGCCGGAACTCTGTAACCAATCGTTCACCGGTATGTTTTCCTCTAATTGTCATCCCTACTATCTCTTATCAGTTTGTGTAATGCTTAGCAATCGAATTAACAAGTTTTAATGATGTAAACTGTTGTCGGTAAAAATCCAGTGAAGAAGATGAACTTTGACAATACTATAAGTATAATTAAAATTGGTATTTTAAACGGGTTAGACACACAGTCCAGCGGTGGACTGTGTGCAAAATACACACGCATGTCCCGAGTTCGATCCCTGATGCACGCACTCCTTATGTAATAAAATGCCTTTTTGTTTAAAACTAAACCGGGTTAACTCTGTTAGTTGATAAGTATAATAAAAACCGAGATAATAACCAGGTTAGACACACAGTCCAGCGGTGGACTGTGTGCAACACTGAATCGCACGTCACGAGTTCGAAACCTGATACTGGCACCGGTTCGTTGAATTAAAATGTTTATGAAATTAAAAGAATTTTGGTTAAACCGAATTAGTATATAAATATAATTAAAAACAAGAATATTTCGGGTTAGACACGTAGCTCAGTTGGTAGAGCTGCGTGCACGCGTACGGGAGGTCTCGGGTTCGAGCCTCACCCGGCGAAAACTATTTCGCTGACCGAACCGGTCAACAAGTCAACAGGTCAACGGTCAACGGTCAACGGTCAACGCAAAATAAACAATTTTTTTTATATTTTTATTTATTTAATTTAATTTAAAAATCAATTAAAAATACATAAAAATAACATTTTTAAAGATAGAAAATAGCCTTGAACTCACAAAAATATATCTAAAAATTTCATTAAAATCCTTAATAAAATCCACTCATTTAATACATTTTTTCCGTTATTATTTAGGTTAGTATTTCTCGTTGTTCCGCTCATCTAATTCGTGCACATCTCACCATCTCCAATCCAACGCACCCAATGTGAGTGAATCTTTACAAATTCCCCGTTTTAATCACGTTTTGGGGTGTATCATGTGTCTTGTTATATATACTATAATTAAACCATTGTGCATACATCATATCATGAACATATGTATTCAGTTTGTTTCTGTTGTGTAGTTATTGTTGGATGCAATTTATTATTTTCAGTACATGCAATTTCATAGGCCGCCGCTCCCCATTACATTATGAGCGTTGAGCATGTTCCCCATTTCATTATGAGGTTGAACCTGGCGTGCCCACATACGATAGGCTCCGTTTGACTTGATCGCACAGACATTTTACATTTTCAGTACATGCAATACGATCGGCTCCGTTTGATTGAGCCTTGATCGCACAGACAATTTACATTTTCAGTACATGCAATACGATCGGCTCCGTTTGATTGAGCCTTGATCGCACAGTTTCAATTATGTTATTTATTGTATGATGTTGGTATGTTAATGTATGCTATCATATGTTATTGTATGTTATAGTTGTGATTGCTATTTGCCACTGCTTGATTATTTACATTTGCTCATTTATGATTATGCACAATTTTTCATTGATAAACTAACAAGTAATTCATTAATAAATGTTTATCTAATAAGGTTCACTCGCCAACTTATGTTGACCCAAAACCCCCCATTTTTACACATGATACAGGTGAGCCAGCAGCAGCTAGGAACACATAGGATTGGACTAGAAGAATAAAATGATTTAGAGTTGGGATTGTTATGATTGGTTTATTTTCTTTGTATTGTATGAACATGTTTGGATATTTGAAAATGTAACTTTGACTTTATTAAATATGAAACATATTAATAAATGTCATGAGCTTTGGTGATAACCCAATTATGCCCCGACTCTTATTGCGCTGCGGGTCGGGGTGTGACAAAGCGCAAGTTAGTTAACTGATCTTCCTTCTTCTCCTTGCTGCTTAGCGCAACGTTTGTGGATGTTTGCTTTGATATAAATATCTGCGCAAGGTTTGTGCATGAACCATTATCCAACGAGAATGTTCAAGGTTAACTTTGAACCTTGCGCGAGCCCGCGCAAGGTAGTTAAAGGAAGCATTATCAAACGAGAATGTTCAAGGTTAACTTTAAACCTTGTGCGAGCCCGCGCAAGGTAGTTAAATGAAGCCTTTATCCAAAGAGAGTGTTCAAGGTTAACTTTGAACCTTGCGCGAGCCCGCGCAAGGTAGTTAAATGATGCTTTCCTTTCTTGGATACTTGGCGCAGAGTTCTAATAAATCTTATTTTGGCAAAGAAGTCTGCGCGCAGTTTTCTTAGAAGTTATTAATGGGTATGGTTTCCTTGATTGGCGCAAGGTTTTTGGGACTATACCCCTTCATATATCCTTACAAAGTAGTTGGAATATCATATATACCCAATACATTAAAAGAATTTAATAAATGATAATTTTACACTTATTTTTCTAAAACTTTGAAATTTTATATATGACATTTTAACTTCAAATATTGTATTTACTTATTTCTAAGTTAATTTATTTAGCATAGATATTATATATATGGAGAATAATATTGTCTATGGGAAAAAAAATAAATAAATCAAATGAGTAAAATAGATTTAAGCTTCACATGGTTATATAAAAGGAATATTCGATTTTAATAATCACAACTATTCGTCGTTGGCCGACAACAGTCCCAACTTAAAAAATAACCACTGGCAGTCCCAATTATTGATATATTGGCCTTCAATGGACCCTGACTAACAGAACACTAACGCCGTTAGTATCCGGTCGCGGAAAAACGTTTTTGGCCAGGAAAACGTTTATAAAGATCCGATCTAAGGTTACAAAGAGGTTTGGGACGAAGATGTTAAGTTTTCCGCCAAAAGGTTGAGTTCTCCGGCAAAAAAGAAGTTTTCCGGGAAAAATGAGTATTCCGGCGACTTCAATAATTGGGGATTTTACTAAAAAAGGTTCCTGAAGGTCCGTAATAAGGTTACAAAGAGGTTTGGGACAAAAATGTTGAGTTTTCCGGCCAAAAAATAAGTTTTCCGGCAAAAAACGTTTTTTCCGGCGACCGGAGACTAACGACGTTAGTGTTCTGTTAGTCAGGGTCCATTGGAGGCCAATATGTCAATAGTTAGGACTGTCAGTGGTTATTTTTTAAGTTGGGACTGTTGGCGGTTAACGAGGAATAGTTGGGATTATTAAAATCCAATATTCCTATATAAAAATATGATCAACTGATAAATAAAATATAAATAGTTTTCAAAAAAAGAAAAAAAAACAAATTTTCTATAAGATACCTCAAATTTAATGCCCAAATAGTTTGCATTTGGTCAAGGGATGTCAAAAGGGGATGACCCAAACTCTTCTTTATTAAAAAAAATTGGTTCAGTTTGACCCGATTCTAATTAGTTCGATTCGGTTTTAACTGGTTTATATTGATATATTCTCAAACCATTTTTAAACTAACGATTCGGGTAGGTTTCTGTCTGGTTTAGCCCAAGCCCAAATTTGGATCCACTCCGCATTGGTACATAGGGGTGTTTACATCTCGGTTTCAAACCATGAAACCGTCCAAACCGGCCATTAGTTTGGTTTCATGTTTGTTTTTTACCTAACTTTCGATCGGTCGGTTACAATATTTTGAAACCGTAAGAAATGATTTGGTTTACGGTTTATATGAAAAACAATATATTATATTATTAGTCAATAATATTAACAAAGTTATTTATAAATTAATAGAGAGAATGATACGTAGAATTAATATATTGTTAACATGGGTTTTATTGATATTTTCTTTTTTACTCAACTCGTATAACACACAGGGTAAATAACCTAGTCATAAAATAAAGAGTGTAAATCCGCATTAATATTTAACACGTAAAATAGCAAGAAACAAAAACATATTTTTTTACGTTTTTACTGATAAGAATAATCAGGTTTTATCTTTAAAAACTCATACCACATGTCCAATGTAAACTTTTATGTGTTAGTGTATTACGGTTAGAGAAAATTACACATTTTTGTTTTACGTGTTACGGTTAGAGAAAATTACACATTTTTGTTTTTTCTTAATAACAACAAATAATTTTACCACTTACTAAGGGGTTGTTTGACAAATTCTGAATGAGTAAATGCTGAATCACTAAGAGGTTTGAACTAGTGGTGAAGCTTGAGATTTCCGACCGGGGGGTCGGAAGTCACTGGACCTAAAATTATACCTAAAAATTATAAAACCGGGGGGTCGAAAACGTATATACCAAAAAAAAAATATATACTAAAACTACATATCGAACACTACTAAGCGAAAAGTTCGGGGGGTCAGGTGCCCCCCAGCCCTCCACTATGCTACGCCCATGGTTTGAACCATTAAGTGTTGAATCGGGAAGATGTCTGAACCATTAAGAGCCAGTAATGTCTGACCAATTCAGATAAAAGGTATTAACCATTCAAACTCAGTATAATGCTTAACCATTCAGAGGCAAATGCCTGAATTATTCAAACATTAGCTCGCGAAATAAACAGTCTGAACCATTAAGTGCTAAACCAGTAAGAGGCCTGAATCATTGACGGTTTGTTTACCTCTTAATGGGGCTCTTAATAGTTCAGACCTCTTACTGGTTCAACACTTAATGGTTCATACTGTTTGTTTCGCGAGCAGATGTCTGAATGGTTCAGACATTTGCCTTTGAATGGTTATGATTATACTGAATTTGAATGGTTAAGACCTCTAATCATAGTTGGTCAGACAATTGCCTCTAAATGGTTAAGCATTATACTAGCTCTTAATGGTTCACAACTTACTGGTTTAAACATTTTGTTGGTTCAACAATTAACCATTCAGAAATTGTCAAACAGTCCCTAAGAGTCTCATTGAGAGTTAAACAAACAAACCTAACTCGTAAAACAAAATGTTTCTTAAAAATATGTTAACATTACTGACAGAATATATTTTATTGAACTATTTATCAATTCAAATAATCGTTTTCTTTTCTTTTAGAGATGAGAGGATGAGGTTTAGGGGCGAAGGATGTGTGGTTATCGGTGTTTGAGGGGAGTTAGACGTAGGTCCCTTTCTCACAAGTTGATTCTTAGAAGAATTCATTTTTCTATTTCTTCTTTATCTTATGTTGGTTTGAATTTACTGGATAAAAATTCGTATAAAAAGTTCCTAATTTGTAATCTATCACGAGTTGTATGTCTAATAGGAGAACATACAATGTGATATTATACGTATGAAAGTGAAAATGCTCTATTTCATTACCCATCAAGTTTCTTTAATATTAATGACTCTTAATATTGTGTTTTCTTAGTTAGGCTCTTTACTATACATGATTGATAAGTTTATTGTTTTCGTTGGACTTATATCGATGTCTAACATATACCTTTTTCCGGCTTTCACACAGTAGGTTGTTACACCTTATACAAAAATTTATTTGTTTCGTTATTGGTTGTTGACTTGAGTATGTATTTCAGATTCAGACGTGTATCGTGGATGCATTGGCCAGAGTTGATCTCATCATGGTATGTGTACTTCTTATAGTTTCATTTGTTACATGTCTTTAGTTATTTTTTCTCATCGTTTTGTCCGTTATATGTCTTTAGTTATTTTAGCGGGTAATTAACTGTTATTTTTGTAGGTCAACTGGAACATACAATTTCAATATAGTCTTCAGATATGAGGTTGGTTCTTTATGGGATTATTGTTGGGGGTTCATTGATCAATGCTTACTAAGGCTAGGAAAGACCCCCTTATGGTTCGTCTTCTTTTTTTTTTCTTTTCTTATGTGACTGTTTAAATTGTGTGGCGGTTGTTGTCTTACGTTTGCTTTTAATGTTGTTGGTTGTAGGTTTCAAACAATTTAGTTATAACAACCTTCATATACATTTGATCTTACTAATATGTGATGGATGATATATATGAATCGGTCGGGATTATATTGCTACCATTAAATATAGGCCAATATGTATAGATGATGGACACACGATGGTATGATTGACCCACATGCAGAGTTAGGTGAAAACGCGGTAGCATTACTACCCCAAGACAAGATTCACATTTCATAACTTTAAGTGAAGTCAAAGAATAACGTTTCATAGTGCAAGTAAATGTGCAAGTATCGCTGACATATAATGAAGAGTCGGGTGAAAACGCAATAGCATGAATAACACAAGACAAGATTTACATTTTCCAATTTAAAGTGGATTCGAATAAAATATGTTATATTCGGAAGTAACATTTTTGTATGAGTAAATTGCACAAAACATCTTTTATGTTTCCTCAAACTTGCAGGTTTCAGCCTTAATGTTTAAAAGTTGCTAAAAACAGCCTTTAAGTTTATTTTTGTTGCGGGTTCAATCCTTTACAGCTAACCACGTTATTTTCTTCAGTTAAGTTCCCTCACATGCATAACATGTGAGGGTATATTCGTCATTTTGGTTGATCTTCCACCCACGTCAATTATAAGAAAAAAGAATATTTAAGATTTAACCTATTTTAAAAAAATTCTAACCGCAGGGACTAATATGCAATAAAACCTAACTTTTAAAAACCAAACACCCTCTTTTCCGGTCTTCTTCTCCGGCGACTTCGCCGGATTCCGGCGAACCCGAATTAAGATAGGAATCTTGTTAAGCTAGCTCACTAAGCTGTAAAGATTAACACAGATTTTGATCATGCCAATCAAACTCTTCAGGATTATCATCAGTTGGAAGAATAGGCGCCTTATTCGCATCAGACGGAAACGACAAACGACTCTTCAACCTTAGATACTTCTCACGGAACTCCGTCAAATCAGAGAACTTCGTAACACCGTATTCAGTAGTCGGATCCAGCAACTGGTGACGCTTAGGACGCCGCAAGTTAGACTTAAACACTATCAAACGGTAATCGTGCTCCTCTGTAGTCGCGTACGTTTTACCAAACTTTGTTTAAACTAGGTTAAAACTTAAATATTTTTTTTATAATTGAAGTGGGTGGAAGATCAACCAAAAGGACGAATATACCCTCACATGTTATGCATGTGAGGGAACTTAACTGAAGAAAATAACGTGGTTAGCTGTAAAGGATTGAACCCGCAACAAAAATAAACTTAAAGGCTGTTTTTAGCAACTTTTAAACATTAAGACTGGAACCTGCAAGTTTGAGGAAATATAAAGGATGTTTTGTGCAATTTACTCTTTTTGTATTACACAAAAATTCGGCCGATTTGCTTGTTTTTATAAAATATAGCTCTTATGGTTTTAATAAGCTTTTCTTTTTGGTTCGTATGAAACTCTTATATCAGAAAGACATTTCAGACTTGCTTGTCAAATTGTTATTTATTCAAAAATAACATTTTTATATTACCCAACAAATTCGGTTGGTTTGCTTATTTTGTAAAAGTGTAGTCCTTATGATTGTAATAAGGGTTTTCTTTTAGCTTAGAATTTTGTATGGAACTCCTATGTATTTGAAAGTAACAGTTTGTAAGAACCATTAACGATACATTCATAATTTTAAATGCTTTGTGTTCATTGTGTTTGTACGCAATGCACGCATACATAATTCTAGTTGTCCTGATTACTCAATAAACCGAGTAGTGCATATATAGTTCTTTACTTATTTTAGTTGTTATTAAACCTAGTAATTAATAAAAAAAGTTACACTTTCAATTTATCATGGAATTACACACGTAATATACAATCAATTTTATTTTCATATTCAAAATAGAGTTGTCGACATTTCGAATTTAGTGTCAGAACTTGAACAAATACATATAGGGGTGGGGTTGGGTGTGCACCCTCTGGGCTCTTAAAAGTTTCGTCCATGGTTTCGATGTACATTTTATTCAAAAGCAAGCCGATTCAAATATAATATATATTTTCTTTTTTATTTTTATATACTTAACGCTAATTTTTACAATGACGTAATGTTTTCGTCAGTTGCGAAATGAATTTTTTATCTATATTTCAATATGTGGTAGCATGGGCGAAGCTTTTAAGGGGCGGCCGACCCCTCGAACTTTTCGCTCAGTGGAGAGTATGTAGTTTTCGTATAGAAAATTTTGGGTATATACATTTTCTACCCCCGATTTTATAGAAATTTCTAGTTCCGGTGGCTTCCGTTTCCCGGTCGAAAATCTCAAGCTTCGCCACTGTGTGGTAGTGATCTATTGCAACACACAATAATTCAACTATTTTATTTTTTATGACTATTACAAAAAAGATTAGTCTACAACTAGTTTCTAATTTAGTTTCTAGCTAATAAATTAGAAACGTAGTAATAAAGTTATAAATTACATACTATTCTTTTTTTTCCATCTAAATAATTCTCCCTCCGTCCCATTAAAAGTGTCCTATTTTGAATTTTCAAAGTCTTTGTTTATAAACTTTGACCTTAAATAATTTTGTTTGCGTTAGTTAATACTTGATAAAAGTTATATGATTTGAGTGTGTTTTACAAGTGTTTTTATCGGGTTAATTTTCATCAAGTTTTATATAACACAAAAAATATATAATTAAAGTCAAAGTTTATAAATCAAGACTTTGAAAATTCAAAATAAGACACATTTAATGGGACGAAGGGAGTACTTTTTATACCTTTATCATCATTTTTTTTTTCTTCAACTCACACACTTTTAAAAAATATTAAAAAACTATAGAGGTGAACAATATCTCCTTCAAATTTACTGGTAAATAATAACTTTTTCTTTTTTTTCTATGTTCTCACTTACAACCATTTACAACACTCTAAAAAATATAAATGTTACACTCACATAAATATCAAAAATCCATCAATAACAATGCTTTTAAAATGTATTTTTCTCAAGGTTGGAGAACTCGTTAGTCGGCCGGTGAAGAGGGGACTAGCGACTACTCGGGATTACTCGGGATTAATCAGGATTAATCGGATCGGGTTTTTTATATGTAATTTTCAGTTTTATGTGTACATATATATATTTTTATAGGTAAATAGTTTAAGTAGCTAGGTTTTAAATCTTACTAAACTCATTTATTTAAGTATACATGATTAATTGTTGGAATTCATATGATTTGGTTGGAAACTGGCCGGAATTAGAGGTTTTGGCTGGAATATACAGGTTTTTACTGTAATCCGGCTGGAATCGTCGATTTTTGGCTGGCCTAGTCGGACCTAGTCGGTTAATGGACCGATTTAAGAAAAATTACTCGGTAACTGGACGACTAGCGATTAATCGCCGACTAGTCGTCGCCTAGTCGCGATTTTACAACACTGATTTCTCTTATAGGGGTGAGTTTGGTACTTCCTTTACCAATTAATAAAAAGGAGAATTACTCTTAACCTTAAAACGGCTTGTACATGTTACAAACATAGTACATACAATTAATTCAATAGACAAAGAGGTACAAAATACATTCAAGATCAGTTAGTTACCTCTCTTTCACATCTCCACCTCACACTTCCTCACGCGCTTTAGAAACCTCCGTCACTCGCCACCTATATATATACATACATACATACCCCCATAACATCATCCTACCCCCCCCCCCCCCCCCCCAACTCCGGCAACTTTTCCGGCAACAAAATGGCCGTTGAAAAACTCCACCACCGCACCGTACCACAAACAACCACCACCATCCTCCAACCCCCCACCAACATTTCCATCAATAAAATCAATCTCAAAAACACCCACAATCATCAAACGACGACGTCGTTGAGTCACCGGTGGTGGTTGTTGTTTTCCGATGCTTGTTGTTTACGGTGGACGGTGGCGGATGTGTTTGGGTTGTTGAAGTATCATCCGGTTCCCTGCTTTTTTGGTGTTTCGTTGTTGTTTTTTATGGGTGTGGAGTATACGCTTCGGATGGTTCCGGCTTCGTCTCCGCCGTTTGATATCGGGTTCGTGGCGACCGCGTGGTTAAACCGGGTTCTTGCGGCGAGTCCGGTGCTGAACACCGTTCTTGCCGGGCTTAATACGGTAATGTTGTTAAAAAGCCAGGTTTTTGTGTTTTTTGAAAAACAGTTTTTAGCGTTTTCAAAAACGCTAAAACAAAAAGGACTTTTAACATTGTGAAACATTTTATTAACTTATTGACTTTTTGAAAGAAATTTGGTTAATTAATTTACATGCAAAAGAATTTTGGTTCCCTTATTTGATACACTTTTTAATCCTACTTTTAAATTTAAAACTTTTGTGAGCTTATGTGAAACCGCTGTTTGATACACTTACTTTTGTGAGTTAACCAGAAAACACATTTTTTATCACACTTTATATTGCTAGATTACACTTACGTCAATGTTTTTAGAACCAAACCAGAAAACGAACTGATTGTCTTATCAATTCACTATTCAAACTTATCAATTCACTATTCAAACCGAGACTGAATATTAATAGTGTAAAAATAAAACTATGTAGATATATTTGTTACAAAATAAAATATAAAAATACTTACATTTTGGTGTGAATTTGTTAATTTAATAAAATATAAAGACTTAAATAAAGAAAACATGAAGTCCCAAGTAATAAATGAATTAGTAAAATGAGATTTCAAAAGGGAAAATAATTTATTGAAAATAATTGGATATCCTGACCACCTGCCCGGTTCTGATAATTACTTTTGGTCGGGTTGCCGACCAATTGGTCCGGTCTGATTTTGAAAACACTGCTTAGATTTTTACTGTAGAAAATGGGTAAATTAGGAACAAAACTATAGAGTGTTTGAGTTAACCAGCTGGTCCGATCCGATTTTGAAAACATTGTTCTAATTTTTTAAGGTAGAAAAATACGTAGAGTTAGGATAAAATTAAAGTGTGTTTAAGTTAACCGAAGCAAAGGAATCTTATAATTGAATATGTTGATATGAAATTGAAGGTGTTTGTTGGGATGCAAACGACGTACATACTATGGACGTGGGTGGTTGAAGGGCGGCCGAGAGCCACCGTGGCGACGCTGTTCATGTTTACCTGCAGAGGGATTTTGGGTTATTCTACGCAGCTTCCGTTGCCGGAGGTACGTACTTATTTTTTTTGTGAAAACGTACATTTAAGATGTCACAACAAGGTTAGTATTTAGTATCACCAAGTTAATATAAAAATCCCCTTTGCCTATTAGTATCACTTAATATTTTTTTTTTCTTTCCTCAACCTCATTGAAATAAATAATGCATTTAGTCTGCACCGTCCGTTCATGATAAGAATTTGTTTTCTATTAATAGTAAATAAATGGTTCTCAATTTTTGTGTACGTTTCTTAAATTGATTGTTTTATATTCATTTATTATCTTGAGTCAAGAATTTAATTTAGTATAATAAATATTTAATTTATATAGAAAAGGTAAAAATGATACCCATGTGATCTGGAGAAAAAGTTGAATATAAAAATGTGCTACAGGAGTTTTTAATCCGGGTTCTCCGTTGTAAATTTGTAATTAAAGATGCCAAAAAAGGCTGTTATTTAACTTTTTTATAAATGCTATAGACATGGTTTTATAACCTAGTGATGTATTAGGGTGAGATAAGGTTTTGAGACCAGTAGGTCTTGAGTTCGATCTAGTGATGTATTGGGGTGAGATAAGGTTTTGAGACCAGTAGGTCTTGAGTTCGATTCTCATAAGAGAAGTTTTTTCTATATTTATTGGGTTTTCTTCTGAATTAGTGTATAGACATTATGCCTAGTGGAGATAGATATCATCAGGTGATTCCGTTGATGGTACGATGATACTCCAATGGTCCGTCAGTGATCAAAATTTGTCAGTTAATAAAAACTTTAAATGTTACAATTTTCGGGTATTGAACCCATTACCTTCTCCTATTTAAACACCTAGGGGGTTTTCACTCTACCGCTGGGATGAGCAAATGACAACAGTACCGAATTTCCTGAATCGAAACATTTTTGGTACCGACTTTTAACGTCTTCAGTACCGGTTTGGTACCGGTATGTACCAGCTTTTACCCTCAAATATCAGTACCGTACCAGGAATATTTGGTACCATTTTTTAAGATTTCGATATCAGTTTGTACCGACCTCATCCATATACTAGGCCAAAGACTCAATGGCATGTTATTTAAATAATTGATGAAAACTAGGAAGAAGTTTTGCGTTGAAAAAAAATTAAAGATGACAAAAGGTTTTCTTATTTTCTACATAAAATAAAACTTTTAAAATAAACCTAAACATACAGTGTTATTATTATTATTTTTATATATTTCAGTATAATTTTTTAAAAAAAACTGGGTTTATCCGGCCTAAAAATATGTTTTGGAACTATAAGACAAAAAAAAACTGTTTATGTTAAGATGCAACTAATTTTCTTTTTGGATATTTTTAAACAAAATATGTATGTTAAAAAATGATTTGAAAAGTTATCCCATACACAAATAAAGGTGACTTACCAACCATCTTTTGAAAAACGCACAAATTTGGCGTGACCAAAAGTACTTAAAGCATTAAAGCGATATAAAACAATGCTAAAAAAACATAAGCTATGCATCTCCTCTGCGGTAAAAAATACGAAACTGGTAATAATAATCGGTTAAAAAAACTTTATGTATGCGTTAACGGGTAAAAAATTAAGAAATTGGCAATAATAATCGGTTGAAAATAACCATATGTATGCGTTAACGACTAAACCCTTTTGTATTTCCTCAGGAATTTTTGGGCTCGGGTGCGGACTTTCCGGTAGGGAACGTGTCGTTTTTCTTGTTTTTTTCGGGTCATGTAGCCGGATCAGTGATTGCGTCACTTGATATGAGGAGAATGCGTAGGTGGGAGTTGGGATTTTTATTCGACACCCTAAACCTTTTACAAGTGGTGCGGTTACTAAGTACAAGGGGACACTACACCATTGACCTAGCCATCGGTGTAGGTGCGGGCATGTTGTTCGATTCTCTTGCAGGAAAATACATGAACAGCGCTGTGGTGGCTAAAGACGTCAATGGCCCGTATACAAAACGGGGTCTTTCATCTTGAAGGAATAGTTTAAATGTTTTGAAGGAATAGTTTAAATGTTTTGAAGGAATATTTGTATAATTTTACATTAGGTTTTTGAAGATCAAGCTGTTTTGAAGGATTATTTGTATAATTTGACAATAGGATTTTGAAGTACAAGTTGTTTTCAGTTAAAACATAACGTCTTCTCGTTGTCATTTCTACCAAGCTCATTCAAAACATTATGAACGACTCCTAAATCAACAAATCTCTCATATTTGTCGTTTGTTTCGTAAATTGGATGTTCCTTTCTCTTCGATTTCACCCTGGGGTTCCTCAATCTCACAACCATTATTACACCACCCTCACAAAACACCGTACAACTCCCACATGTAGAATTTGGACTCTACCATCGGCTACGCCGTCTCTATCGTTGCCTCGATTTAACCCAACTTGATTTGATATTGATTTCATATGTTTCATTGATTTCTCTATCGTTGCCTCGATTTAACCCAACTTGATTTGCTATTGATTTCATATGTTTCATTGATTTATTCACATGTCAAGCTTTTTTCGAGCCTACCTCGAGTAGCTTGGTTCGTTTAATCCCTATATGCAATGTCACACCCCGACCCGCAGCGGAAAAGGTGATCGGGGCATGATTGGGTTATCATCAAAGCTCATGACATTTATTAAGCGTTTCATATTCATTAATACAAATTAAATGGAAATTTACAATGATTGCTACAACATGATCTAACTAACAATCTAAACTTCTTTGTTCTCTTCTAAGGCATATCCTATGTTTTCCTTGCTTCAACCTGTTCACCTGTATCATGCGTAAAAAGGTTTTTGGATCAACATAATGTTGGCGAGTGAATCCTATGGAAAACATTTGAACAATTTATTTAAATTGATTATGAAATATGTGCACAACCAAACATGAGTAACATTAGATGTAACTTGATCAACAATCAAAAGATGTTAAATGAAACACTCATGAATAACAATGGCACAATTAAAGGCACGCGATGCTCAACTCGTCTCTCACGAGGAACTGAGGGGCCTGATGAATGAATTGCATAAACATGATGATATGAATGACACAACTACAAACAAAATAAACTCAATGAAACACACATGAACAATAATGAATCTGAATTGAAGCACGCGATGTTCTACTCGTCTCCCACGAGGAACTGATGGGCTTAATGTATGAGTTTCATATAATTTGACAAAAGGAATATAAGTAAATCACAACAATAAAACAATCTAAGTTTAAGTCATGATGTGGTATGGCACAAGTTTAAATAAATAAATTAATTAATTTCATAACACATGACACACCCCAAAACGTGTAATTTAAAAGGGGAATTGTAAGATTCACTCACAGTGGGTGCGTTCGGTTGATGACGTTGAATGCACGCGAAGTGGTTTTAACCACGAGTGAGATTTAACCTAGATAAATCGCATTATGGTTTGGTAAGTAAACGGATTTTATTAAACTATTTTAGTAGAATTGTTGGGTGTATTTTTGTGAGTTTGAGGCTATTTTCTAACCTTAAAAATGTTATTTTTAAGTATTTATAATTGATTTTTAATTAAAATAATTAAATAAAAATGATAAAAAATATTTATTTTATTTTTGCTACAGTGACTTTGACCATTGACTTTGACTGGCGTTGACCGGTTCGAGGCATATTGTTGTGCGCTGGGTGAGGCTCGAACCCGAGACCTCCCGTACGCGTGCACGCAGCTCTACCAACTGAGCTACGTGTCTAACCCGTTATATATCCGATTTTAATTACATATATACATTAATTAGAATTAAACAGAAATCCTTTTTATTTTAAAAACAGTTTAAACGACACGGTCATGCACTCCACAGGTCTCGAACCCGGGACCTGTGGTTTAATCCAACACACAGTCCACCGCTGGACTGTGTGTTCAACATGTTATATCATTCGATTTTTATTATACTTAAATACTAATTAGTTATTTCCTTTTCTGCCTTAATTAAAAAGAAGAGATAATTGTCCGAGTCGGTGCTGAGGACCGGACTCGAACTCGTGACCTGTGATATAAACAAACACACAGTCCACCGCTGGACTGTGTGTCTAACTTAGTTATTATTCCGGTTAACAATATACTTAACATATATCTGTGGCGACTCCGGTTCAGTTAAACAAAAAAAATGGTTTTTATCAAGGCAGCGTGTGTGAGACGGGAATCGAACTCGAGACCTTTGCATGTTTAACGTTTTATGTGCACACAGTCCACCGCTGGACTGTGTGTCTAACCCGAGTAAAATCCTGATTTATATTATACTTATATGATAACAAAACGTCGTCTTCTTCACTGAAAAATAACCAGAAATCGGAAATCGACTGGTTCGAGTTTTATTCAAGTTTCATTAGCGAATTACAGTCCATTAAGGTGAGATAAATGAGAAAAGAAAAAGAAATTGAGCGGAGAGGTATACCGACTGGACTCTCTGTTTTCCGGCAGAAACTCCGGCGACAGAATTCACTTCCGGCGACGTGTTCCTTATAGCAGTGAGTCTCCGGAAAGCTTATAAAGGGCGTGGGTAACTCCGGTATAAACTCAGTGGCTCAGTAAGGCTCGGCAATGGGAAAACGGTTTTCCGGCGATGAGCAGAGAAATTCCGGCGAGTGGAATTACGCCGTGAAAAGATGTGTTTTTGAGCGAAAAGGTTTGTCGTCGGTTGTGGGTCAATTTATAGGAGAAAAACGAGATGTATTTAGTCTGATTTCGGACTGTGTTCGTTTATTTAAATTTTCCGGCGGTTTTGATTTTGGTCGCGGACTTCAAACATCGGTTATAACCGATATCTGGTTAATGGTTTACGTTATAACGTAAATTGTAGTTAAGACTCGCGAGATTTCCGGGATTCCGACGACTGAACTGTTTGGGCGCCGGTTTTGAATTCGTAAAGTCACTTTATCAATTAAATGATTCTATTATTTAACAAACGGAACAAGTGGCGCAGTGGTTTGTGTGTGAGGTGATAAGCCGCTGAGTGACTCGGTACAGACCCGGGTTCGAAACCCGGCTGAATCATTTCATTTTTATTTTTCGATTTTTGACAGTTTTTCAAAAACTAAATATATATTCCCGTATAATAATTGATTACGGATCGTTTAAAAATATTTTGGGCATTTAATTCGCAACGAAAATTTTGACTGACTGTTCGGTTGATAAACGGAGCGGGTTTGGTAAATCCGTTTTTGACGGATGTTACATGCAAGGCCGTAAGGGGATTGGAATTCGAAAAATTATATCTATTTCCTTCCAAATCAGGGATGACAAACAGATCCAAACATTATAGACAAACTTGAAACAATATGGACATATATTCAAGTAATCTACTAATCAACCAACTTTTTAGTTTGTTATGCTTCTAATGTTCTTGGGTTACTACATTATATAAAAGTTATAATAGTAAAAAAGTATACTTTAACATCCTAACGAACTAAAAGCCATACCAAGTATCTAATGTAATCTAGTACCTGACGACATAAAATACAATTTTAAAATAAAATTTTCAATACCCATTCTACACCCTTCTATCTAAAATTGCAATAATTTTAACAAACTAACGGGCATACCAAGTACCTAAGCTAATCTAGTATGTGACGACAGTCTTAAAATAAGATTACTAATTCCCATTCTACACCATTCTCTTTAAAACTATGGTAATTTTAACGATCTAACAGACATGCCAAGTAGCTAAGGTAATATGGTACATGAATCATGATTGCATAAAACACAATTTAAAAATCAAATATAAAAACAAGATTACCAATTACCATAAGTTTCCACTTGTTACTTGTTAGATTCTTAATGGTTTGTAACATCGTTTTGGGGTTCCCTAGTTCCTTGTATGGTGCTGCACCAAAAACCCGATTCTGGAACTTGACCCAGTAAAAAATCTGGAACTGGTTTTTTTAGTAACCGTGTATTCCATACCCGTAATCAAACTCGGCCTTACCCGTAAGGTAGGAATGGAGCATACCTTTTGATGGAAACACCCGGAATCAGAATCAGAACTGGAAAAAAGAAAACACTTGAAAACTCGCAAGTTGCTCGAGAACAAACTCGAAACGAGCCGAGCCCTATCGAGCCCGTGCCGTGCTTGAGCGTAAAATAAAGCTCGTTTATTTATCGAGCCCAAGCTCAAGTCTGGCATGCGAAGCTCGTCATGCTTGTGGAGCCTTATCGAGCCTTAGTGCAATATTAATTTTTATTAATATTTATTAACATTTACCTCTTATCTAAAGTTGTTTAGTAAATGAACTGAGTTTATTTAAACTTGTTTACGAGCCGAGACTGAACCTAAAAGTAAGCTTGTTTAATAAACGAGTCCGACCTTCATTTATCAAGCTCGCGAGCTTAAACAAGTCTATTATTTATATTGTTGTATTTAATATATTGATGATTAACAGATAATAAACGGGCCGAGTCCAAACCAAGCTTGAGCTTGAAAAGCAACCAACAAGCTGGGCTCTAGCCGAACCCGGTTATTTTAAATGTATAAACGGATCCTGTGTATATTTTGGACAACTCTAGTTTAGAATGGGCCCATTATATTTGGGCCACCACACTATAAAGAATCAGGCCCAGTAATATTCTAGAATACGGAATATGATATTATGATAATCTTATTGACACGTATGCATCATTTCATTACCACTGAAAATATCAGTTACAAACCAATGGCACCGACTCTTCTATCTCCGGCCACCGTAAACCACCACCACCACCGCCCGTCGATTCTCACCGCCACCAATCCGTTAGTTCCGTCGGTCCACTGCGGTTGTTCCACCAGTAAAATCACATCTTCACACCGTTGGTCTCCACTTCCGCCACGTAATTCCAAACTACACCGTCTCCGGTGCCGTGCTGCGAGTCCTCATCCGCCGTCTCCGCCGGAGTCCGAACCGCCGCCTGGTGATGATCAGAGTTCGAGTTCTGGTATAGCGGTTTTTTTACTGTTTTGTTTGCGTACTTAATTTGTGTACTTGTATTCTTAGGGTTTTGTGTTTATTTTGTGCTAATTTAGTTGAATTGTTGTGTTAAATGATGCCTTAAGTTGATTACTTTTCCAATAGGATAGGATATTTATGAATTTTGAACGATTTTCCTTGTCTAGGTTAGATTAAGCTAAATTTGGGGATGAAGGAGACTTAACTTCCATTTAGTTGCAGTTATTCTACAAATAATTAACAGTTAGATTGAGCTAAATTTTCTGAATGTTTTAGAAATTGAATATAAGAAACTAATTTGAAAGAACTGGAGATTGAAGTTTTACGGTAATGATACAGTAATTCGGTATTCAAGCAATGGATTTTAAGATAGAAAAGGAGGCGTTTGAGGCGAGAGATCCAATTTATAATGAGGAAGAGACTAATGATCCGACTTTGTGATTCTGTTACAGTCTGCTAGAGATCATGTAGGGAATGAATACTTAATGTAGAGTAGGGTCGGCAATTCCTAACCTGTTTAAAACACGATTAAACCTGTTTAATGAAAAGTACACTATGTAGTTACATATATATTTTTATAAATAATTAAAATTAGGAGGCTAGGCTCCATCATTTCTTCTTCTTGGCTAAGTAGTTAATGCGGTAGAATATCGGATATCGGTCAAGGACCGATATTTGAGATATCGGTTATTGTGGTGGGATATTGGTAATTTTAATATCATGCTAAATTTACATATATAGAAATTTAACACTAACAATTTAGTATACTCTCCTACCATTAACAAAGTAACCTTTTGCAACTTGCAAAACCCTAACAATGGTAGCAAGTAGGAACTTACTAAGACTTAAAACACTAACATTTAACACTAACAACTAACAATCAAGACTAAAACACTAATAGCAACAATAAGAAGACAGGCGAATGGTAGAAGTAAGAAGAAAGGTACTGATATCTAGAAAATCGGTGATTTATCAGTCAAATATCGGTCCAATATTGTTCAGATATCGGTCAAATCATTGATATTATGGTACCGATATTCTGACTGATAATTTGTACCGATATCTCGGCAGGGGACTGATAACCGATATATCACTAATATATCGGGATATTAACTACATAGCTTCTTGGTACATAAAACTACAATTGTGTCACAGACATGAGATATAAAGTAGTTAAACGAGTCGTATTCATGTTTGATACATGATTTAATCGTGTTGTCTCTGACATGTTAAACACGATAAGACATGTTTTGCCAGCCATAATGTTTAATAGTAACGATGGTATTGTGTGGATGAACAGGTTCAATTGCATCTTTGTCTAGATTTCAAGAAAGTGTCCAGATTTTCTGTGCTGTTTTTTTCTGGATGTCTCTTTTCTTCTGGTCATCTGTATGGGATGGAAAGAATAATGGAAGATCCAAAAAGGGACCTAGATTCTGGAAATGAATCGGTAAACATTTTAGCTTGTATGTATATATTATGATAAAACTAGTTCGATTGACAGTTATATAGCTATGAAAATATCTTTTGTAATATGTTATTTAAGCCGATTTGTTTTGTTTTCTGATCATCTTGATCTTGTTGTATACAACTATATTTGTTAACACAGCCTTCTAAAGAGGACACTACGACACTCTCACGCCTCTTAACTATATCAAACACTTGCTCTAAAATCACCAGTATTAAGCTGGTAATTAGGAAATAGGAACACAGGACACCAATAGCCAAAATACACCGATTTGACATCCTCACTCGTTTAGTATTCTGGGAATATTGACATCTTAAGTATTCTTTAAGATGCTGAGTGTTTTCTGTGATTTGGGGCCGGTTTTGAGTAAGTCATCGAGAAGGGTTGTGTAGCGCTTTTGGTCCTGTAATGTCGAATGGCTGGTAGTACGTATATGAGGTTCCAACAGAGGATGCACGTGACTTGAGTTCGATAAGTGTGTTGGTAAAGAAGTAGATATGTGTAATGTGTGCTTGTACCAAGGTCAATATGAACGATGAGTGTGTTTAAGACATAACGTTGGAATGATTAATATGAACGATATATCACTCATGTAAGACGTCTTTCCAACGTCATATCTTAAACAACGTCTTTCCAAAGTGAATCAAAACCGTTAGCTCCCGAGTTTAATAAACAAAAGAAAAGAAAAAAAAAAGAAAGAGAATGAATTATGGAGAGAAAAGAAAATGAGTGGAGAGAAAATATTTAATTAAATATCGTGTTTTCGAGTTCGAGAGAAATGAAAAGAAAACTAAAGATTTTAAGTGTTAAAAATGTTTTCCTTCCAAATCTCTCCAATTTGAAGGATTTAAATTGAAGAACAATTACTTAAGTTTTCCTTCCAGTTCTCCTTATTTTTTCTTTAAAAAAAAACTCTGTAACACGAATTTTTTTTAAATTCCTCTAAATTCTATCTTTTTCTCGTTAAATGAAACTTGGGGAACATAGGGTACTTCTTCTCGAAATTGCATTTCAATAGGTATGTGAAATTGTATATTTCTAACCCCGAAATCTGTATCTAATAATAAGTGGAAATAAACACATGTGACTTGAAATTTACCTGAAGTCCATTTGCTTGTTTGTGGCCATTATTATTGGCACATGCTTTTTCAAATATTCAAACATTTCAACAATGGATGAAAATAAACCAATTAGACAGCCATGTGTGTTTGTTTTTTTTTTTTTTTTTTTTGTAACTTAAGGGAATTTTCTTTTTAAAACCATTCCCCATGTCGGCTATTCTCTTGACTAATATAGTCACTTGAATTCAATATGCACGAAGCACGTTCATGAATTACAACTTTAAAGCCAATAACCATACGATACATAAGAATTCATACTTTCTTACGAATGAATTATATAATCTTGTATTTATTTCATATACGGGGTTTCATGAATAAAAATATGCCATAAAATTGCTTTGGGAAATAATATATTTTTTTATTAAAAATTATTTATATTTATTGAACCATCTAACATTTTGTTTCTTATTAAATTACGCAAATATTAGGGAAGACAATGAGACGGGTATGAAAATATCAGTCTCCTACACGATTGTAAAATCGTATTCATACTCGAACAAAAACTTGTCAAGTGATTACCCATCACGCATCAGATATACCCACATGTACCACGTATACCCTTTAGTTTGTATCGAGGGAGATATTCATATACGTTTTTTACTATTTTATTTTTATTATAAATTTATTATCACGAAAATTAGAAATATGAAGACTAAAAGCTACTGGATTGGTAAGTTATTTTATTACCAAACTACTAAGAAAAAAGAAAGAAATTGTTTACAACCCAGTTGATTTAGGTATGTTTGTTTTCATTAACCAGGCCAGATATCACCTTATACTATTTTCATACACTTAAAACCTTTACAACTAATCCCATACCTAAATATTGGTCATGAATAGAGGTGCACAAAATAACTGGTTATTAACGGTTAGTGGTTATCTTTAACGTATGTTAGCATCAGGTTATAAATATTTAGTATATTAACCGATTATTAACCAGTTTTTTTAAACCGGTAGATCGGTTAACCGAAAATTTCATAAAAGGCAAAAAAAAGCTATTAACCAAAAATAACTGGTAATTAACTGAATCAGTTAAAGACTAAAGTAATTAACCGGACCAATTAAAAAAATAATTGATTCAAGTCAAAAAGTCAAATTAACTCGTATAACCAGCTAATCAAACCAGTTATTGAAATTAACCGATTTTTGCATCTCTAGTCATGAATGGCAAGATTGCCAAGGGGCGCTCGAGTTGGTGGTTCTTTCCAAAGTATATGACTCTTGGAAATGGATGGGAAACGATACAGGGAATTTTTCGGTAAAATCAGTAAAACTATTGAAAGAAGCTGACAGAAGTGGAATTCATCTTCCGCCTTTTTATGGTGCAAATATGGTCCCCTTAAGTGCAACATTATGGCTTGGAGAGGGAACGTTGACAGACTTGCCACGAGGATGAATCTAAGAAGAAGAAACATTAATGTTCCGTCGGTTCTTTGCCCGTTCTGCGAGGAACAGGAAGAAATGGGGGAGCATCTCTTCACGGCATGCATGTTTCTAATAGAGTTTGGGCGAGTTTTAGTGGTTGGTGCAACATTCCACTTTTTTTCATATTCAGCTTTAAAGAATTTTTGGAAGTACACAATTTCCTTAACTTGGAAAAGAAAGCCAAAAAGATTATACACACATGTTGGTGCATATTGAGGGGTAAGAATGAGGCCATTTTCAATAACATTAAGAGGGGTTGGCAAGAGATTTTGGGAGAGGTAAAGTCTAGAGGTTATGTGTGGTTAAAGAATAGGTCGTCGTTTAAGTTCATTAGATGAGAGGATTGGTAAATATCCGTTGTATATGTTGTAATTTGTTTGAGAGTGTCTTTTGCCTGTTTGGGTCGGAAACGTTGTGTATTTGTTGGCCTTTTGCCCTTTTGGGTCAGAGATTGTTTTAATTTTTTAATGAAGTTTACTTGTAAAAAAATCAAAAAATGTTTGAAGTTTCAGGTTTACCCGGTAATAGAGATGGGCATAATAACCGGTTCCAAACCCGACCCGGTGGAACCGACCTGGAACCGGTTCCGGTTCCTACCCGGCTAATAGTAGAACCGGTGGTTCCAACCCGGTTCCAAATTTTATAAATGAAATCGGTTCGTACCCGGTTCCTACCCGGACTCGGTGCGTACCCGGAACCCGGTTTCTACCCGGAACCGGTTCCGGGTAGGGCAAAAAAACCCGATATGCCCATCTCTACCGTTAACTTACACCTACAAGATATAAACCATCACAACCTCGTCGTTGCACGCCATTTTAATTGTGGAAGTTTGAAAGTGTAAGTTATTGATATTGGATGCAAGGAGGCAAGAAGGCAAGGAATTTACAATCGGTTTCTAATAGTTTTGCAGTTTTTTTCATTGAATTGACCGAATGAATAGGTTTCTAATAGTCTTTGCAGTCTTTTCCATTTAATTGTAACATTAGGAACCGGTTCTTCTAAGGAACTGGAACCGGTTCCAACCCGACCCGAACCGGGTACACTCGGTTCTAGTTTTAATGGTTAAAACCCGGGTAGGAACCGGACCCGGTTACAACAAGAACCGGTTCCATTGACACACATTCAGGAACCGGGTCCGGTTAGGAACCGGTTCCGGGTATAAAAAGGAACCGATTATGCCCATCTCTACCCGGTAATGAACTCATGATTGGGTTCGGGCCTAAAGAAATTATTGGGCTCGTGATATACCAATCTATCTTTCTTCATCACACCTAAAGAATCACCACCACAAGTGAAACCCCAATCAGGATCGATTCTCTTCTTACATACGAATTCTCCGCAGTGTTTCCAATTACGGATCTTTGTGTCAAGATTTACTGTAAAAAAGGGATTTTTTGTTTGAATTACAATGGCAATAAGAGCACCTGTTGCAGGGTTAAGTATGGCTTCAACAACATCATCTTCATTACAGAATTCGAATTCAAGAATTGGGTTTTGCAGGTTTCCAACCAACAAAACGTCGTCGTTTCTGGGTTCTGGAGGTAACTTACTGATTAATACCCACATGCCCATTTCAATTTTATGAGTTTTTGATGTTAGATGAACCTAATAGTGTGTAAATATAATTATAAACCCTAGTTTTTAATATCTGTGTTTTCGGTTAATTTTTGTTAGTATACATAAGAGTTACTGTATATATATATATATATATATATATATATATATATATATATATATATATATATATGATTAGATAATATGTATGAGGTTTATTGGGAACACTAAAAAAGTAGGGAACAGTGGGAAACCCACTCAAACGAACTCCGATTGGACTCATTCCAGCGGTGTTGGAACCGGCTCGTCGAACTCTAACTAGGATTCTTAACACTAAATCCTAACCCCTAAACCCTAAATATATTAGGGTTTGGATTTAGGGTCTTATATTAGGGTTTGGATTTAGGGTCTTATATTAGGGTTTAGCTTTAATGTTTAGTTTTAGGGTTAATAATTAGTATTTAGGGTTTAGCTTTAGGATTTAGGGTTTTAGGGTTTAGCTTTAGGGTTTAGCCTTAAGGGTTTAGCCTTAGGGTTTATAGCTTAGATTTTACGATTTAGCTTAGGTTTTAGCCTTATTTTTTAGCTTTAGGCTTTAGGGTTTAGGGGTTAGGATTTAGGGTTTAGGGTTAAGAGATCATAGTTAGGGTTCGACGAGCCGGTTCCAACGCCGCTGGAATGAGTCCAGTCGGAGTTCGTTTGAGTTGGTTCCCCACTGTTCCCCACTTTTTTAGTGTTCCCCAATGAACCTTCCCCTAGGTAATATTGTTATAATTAGATTACTTCAAAGTTGTTGAAAAATGGGGTGAGGTGTCTGTGAAAGGATCGAGTTGCAAACGCACGTGCACGCACATACAAACAAACTATAGAAAAGTAAAGAATTCGGGTATTTACGTGGTTCGGTCTAAGCTGACCTATGTCCACATGCTGCAACCGGGATATAGTATAAAAATTACAAGTACAAGATCATTTATTTATAATTACATATTAGGGCCTATAGGTTATTCCCCAAGAAAACAAGTAATCGGGCTATAATTAAATGAAACGGACGCACAAACAAACTACATGAAAGGAAAGAAAACGAGGTGGTTCGGTGTAAGCTGACCCATAGTTGTCAATAGCGAGCATAGGGATCGCTTTAGCACGCTACATAGCGTATAGGTCTAGGCCCGCTATTAGGGCTGTAGCGATCGATAGCGATAATAGCGACAATTTATTTTATTTTTGTTTTTTAATATAAATAGCAATTAATATAGCTATAAAATAGCTGGATTTTAGGTTTTTGTTAAATATACATGTAAAATAGCATATATACCAGGGTATTTTGATATAATATACATATAAAGATTAAATTTTTTTTTCTTGTGTATCGCTGTTTATAAAATAGTCGCCCGCTATTTATCGCTATTCGCTATGTAGCATATAGGTACCTTATCGCTATTTGTCACTATTTGGCATTCGCCATTATCAACTATGAGCTGACCTACGTCCACGAGCTGCAACCAGGATATTGTATCACTGCAGATCAGGGTTTATAACTTAGTGTAAAGATCAAATAAAAATAAACTTAACGTACTAAACGTACAAACTGAAGGAAAAGAGAAAAACACGCGGTGGCATTTTGGTAATTATCAGCAACTATCGAATTACTCTACAAATGATCCTGTAGAGTAATTTGATCTTTTGTAGAGTAATTTTGTAAAATGTTCTTGTAGAGTAATTTTGTTCTTGTAGGGTAATTATCAAATTACTCTACAAATGATCATGTAGAGTAATTTTGATCTTTTGTAGAGTAATTTTGATCTTGTAGAGTAATTTTGATCTTTTGTAGAGTAATTTTGATCTTGTAGAGTAATTTTGTAAACTGATCCTATAGAGTAATTTTGATATTGTAGAATAATTTTGTTAGCATTTAGTTATGGGGTATAGCTTTATGGTTTAGTTTTTAGCTTTTAGTTTGGGTTGGGGGGGGGGGGGTTAGTTTTTTAGCATTTAGTTATGGGGTTTAGCTTTATGGTTTAGTTTTTAGCTTTTAGTTTGGGGGGGGGTTAGGTTTTTTTAGGTTTTTTTTTGGGGGGGGGGGTTAGGTTTTTTTTAATCAAAATTACTCTATAAGAATATTTTACAAAATTACTCTACAAGATCAAAATTACTCTACAAAACCATTTTACAAAATTACTCTACAAGACCAAAATCACTCTACAAATGATCATGTAGAGTAATTTTAAAGTCCAGATATTTACCAAAATGCCACCGTGTTTTTTTGTCTTTTCCTTCAGTTTGTACGTTTTGTATGTTAACTTTATTTGTACCTGAACTTAACTCTATAACTTATTCCCCAAGAAAACAAGTAAATGGGATATAATAAAATGAAACGTGCCAAGCCTGCCTTCAGTCTTTAACTTAATTAGTCTGCCACTTTTATGTCTTCTAAACCGGGCCCAATTAACTAATTAAGCCTCCGTAAACCCAACACTTTGGATGTGCTTTTTAAAGTGATTATTGCAACTTGAAGAATCATATAATCAGTTGATTAAAAGTTACAACTATTGATAGGCATGTAGTTTTACACGTATCTCAATAATGTCATAAGCTGAAGTGTCTTTAGTTTTGTGGGCTAGCAGATTCATGTTATTTTTTTTATTTTGTTTCCTTTTCTCGGTTTGTCGCTCCTTTGTGATTGTCTGAATAAAATTCTGCAGCTGTTCGAAAAACACATTTTTAATAATTGGTTTTCAGTTAACTTTTTACTCCCTCAAAATCTGATTATTTTGATCCCAATGATTAGTAAATTGGAATCATGATCACTCTACACAAACATTATCAAGAAAAAATAGCAACTTTATGTGTCAATAATCTTAGTACACAAATGGTCACAAAATTTTGTTTTATGCACTATGAGGAACCCATGTGTGGACTTAGGGGTGCAAACGAGCTATGCCGAGCTCTAGCTCGATTAACTTATGAGAGCTCGAGCTCGGCTCGTTGGTAGTTTCTCAAAGCTCGAGCTCGGTTCTGGCTTGGCTCATAATAATTAATATATTAAATAAAAATAATATAAATAATAGATTAGTTTAGGCTCGTGAGCTCGATAAGTGAAGCTCGGGCTCAGGCTCGTTTACTAAACAAGCTTATTTTTAGGTTCGGGCTCGGCTCGGCTCCTTACTTGACAACTTTAAATAAAAGGTAAACGTTATTAAATATTAATAAAAACTAATATTACAATAAGGCTAGATAAGGCTCGATGAGCCTTACGAGCTTTATTTTAGGCTCAAGCTCGGCTTGGGCTCGATAAGGGTCGGCTCATTTCGAGCTTTTCCTTGAGCCGATCTTGAACAGCTCGCGAGCCGCTCGGCTCTGCAATCCTACATGCATCTCTTATCTGTTTGCTCCCTCCCTCATTTATATTTATATATTACTCTTAGTATGAGCTATAATCCTTGCATTAATTATTTTTTATTTTTTAATATGTATATCAGTTGGAACTCTGAAGGTTAGAGGAATTAGGCTAGCTCACCCAAGTACCACACGTTGTAACAGCATCCGGTCGAATCTTTTTGACCGTTTTGCACGAGTTGTCAAGGTTATTAGAACATTACGCCATATAACCTTTTTCTGTATGTTTTACCTTCATTTTCATCCGTCATTTACTTCAGTGTCTGAATCTTTCTGTTTTGATCTCTTACAAGCACAGTCATATGCAAATGCACTCATTAGCACCTTCGAGGACCCAGAAAAGATCTTAGAGCAAGCCGTTACTGAAATGAATGATGATTTAGTAAAAATGCGGCAAGCTACCGCCCAAGTATGCATTCTTGATTTTATCTTTACTTTTGAATGTTAAAACCTAAAAGTAAATCGTTTCATATGTTTGGTTTTGGTGCAACAACATTATGAAAGTAAATCGGTTATTGTGTCCCTCGTTTTCTACTTATAAAGGTTTTAGCGTCTCAAAAGCGGTTGGAGAACAAATATAAAACTGCTGAGCAAGCTTCTGAGGATTGGTGAGTGACTCAACACATACACTTTTTTGTATTTGCAAATAATTGCGGTTTCATATTATGCAGTTAATATCTGTGCTATATCGGTTATCGGTCCCCTAGTGAGATATCAGTGCAAAATATCGTACCGATAATATTGGCGAGATTGTTGCCCGAAATATCACCGATTTTCCCGATATCAGTACCTTTCATCTTAGTTCTACCATTCGTCTTTCTACTTATCGCTGCTATTAGTGTTCTAAGTCTTAATTCATCATGATCATCATCATACTCAGCAAATCCCACCAATAGCAATCTAAGGTAGGGTCTGAGGTGGGTAAGATGTAGACAACCTTACCTCTACCCCGTAGGAATAGAGAGGCTGCTTCCGGTGAGACCCCGGCTCGTTGTTCTAAGTCTTAATTGATATTGTTAAATGTTGGTGTTTGAAGTCTTAATGAGGTCCTACTTGCTACAATTGTTAGTGTTTTGCAAGTTGCATAAGGTTAATTTGTAAATGGTAGGAGAGTATACTAAATTGTTGGTGTTAAATTGCCATTTATATAAATTCATCATGATATTAAAATTACCGATATACCACCGCAATTACCGATATCTCAAATATCGGTCCTTGACCGATATCCGATTTTTTACCGCATTAACTGCTTAGTTCATATATGCTTAAAAATGTTTTTAATTAATCAAATTTTATAGGTATAAAAGAGCACAACTTGCTTTAAGTAAGGGAGAAGAGGATCTTGCACGTGAAGCGTTAAAGCGACGTAAATCTTATGCTGTAAGACTTCAATCTATTACTCGGAAGCAATTTTCAAAGCCATAACTCAATGCTTTATTTTTATGAAAATATACATACTATTATGGTTTTTTTTTCTAAATATAAAAAACTAATTATTGCAAGTTTCCAGTAATCGGTTCCTCACATAAATCCAAACAGCTCTTTGATATGAATTTAAATCTTTTATCTATTATTTTATAGGACAATGCAGCTTCTTTGAAGACTCAGCTTGAACAACAGAAGAGTGTTGTGGATAATCTTGTTAGCAATACACGGGTGTGTACTTCTTTTCGATAAATCGTTTACTTTTCTCCAAAATCATCTTTCTTTTCAATATTTCTCACTACATTTGCATTGTTGTTTGTATCTTAACAGCTTCTTGAAAGCAAGATACAAGAGGCTAAGTCAAAGAAAGATACTCTAAAAGCACGAGCACAATCCGCAAAGTTTGTCTCATTCCCTCTGTCATGATGTCATCAACTTCTGATTCTTGGTTTTAAAATGCGTGCAACGATTCGATGCGTTTTGATCCCAAAACCCGATGCGTGATGCGCAATGAGCGAAGCGCACGCATCACGTATGCGAGGTGTTCTTTATTTAAAAATACTAAAAAATATTTGTAGCTAATATTTTAACTCGTGAACCTTTAAACACTAAAATATAATATATTCTCATCATTTATTGTCATATTTGTTCAATTAAAGATCTAATTTGTTCGAATACCGGTCAACTGCATAAGGCGCCACAGTAGACCACATCATGTGATGCGCGCATCATGGAATCGCAAGTTGCGATGCGATCTCATCACTGCATCATGTGATGCGCGCATTTTAAAACCAAGTTCTGATTTAATGTTATCTTGAATTAATGTTTGTGGGCCGTTTTTTTATCTTCAGGACGGCAACAAAAGTAAGCGAAATGTTGGGTAATGTCAACACAAGCAGTGCGCTTTCAGCGTTTGAGAAGATGGAGGAAAAAGGTTTTCTTCTTGTCTCATGAGTCATGACCACTATTGTCATTGTTAATGGGTAGTTGTGTCATTTTGCTATTAGTCAAACATTATTTTGACGACATACTCCCATCGTCATAAAGTTTGACTGGGCGCATAGTTTAACAGAAGTGTTTTATTAATCAAGTCTCTAAAGTCTAAACTACCCTTGTATATTGAATCTTGTGAACCCAAACACGTTAAACAAGATGTGATTGTTAAATGTTTATGATATGGAGAGCATAATGTGTACTGCTACGATGACATTATGGTACACACATGCACGCGGTGAACAAATATTTTTTTTTATTATTTAGTTCGGAAGTCAATTACCTATGACTTATAGTATTAATAGTTTTGATATAGAAATTTCAATTTTGGCTAACTTTACGTTCATGTCGTCTTATGTTAGTTATGACCATGGAGTCCCAAGCAGAAGCACTTAATCAGCTAAGTACCGATGATCTTGATGGAAAGGTACGTTCTTATCCTCGCCAATTTTAATATTAATTTATTAAATTCAAATACTTTATAAATGATGTCTTATATTAGGTTTGTAATTGGATTCGATTAAATTATTTCAGTCGGCTAGTTCACATCTAGTCTAACCTGATTAATTCACATTTATTTATTTTTTGAAACATTTGGGTAAGCAAAACACCCTTTAAGTAGGGATTTGTTGAATTATGTTATTTAAAAGAAAGAAATCTGCTTCCTCGTGTACTTTTTTGCAGTTTGCAATGCTGGAGGGCTCATCCGTCGATGATGATCTTGCAAGCTTGAAGAGGGAACTATCTGGAACCACAAAGGTATCTTCTAGTTTTGTTCCCCTAAACGTAACGACTTGGGTCTGTTTGTTTACCTCTTAATGGGGCTCTTAATGGTTCAGACATCTTACTGGTTAAACACTTAATGGTTCACACTGTTTGTTTCGCGAGCAGATGTCTAAATGGTTTAGACATTTGCCTCTGAATGGTTAAGCATTATACTGAGTCTGAATGATTAAGACATCTAATCTGAATTGGTCAGACATTTGCCTTGAATGGTTAAGCATTTAATCGCTCTTACTGGTTTAGTACCTAACCATTCAGAAGTTGCCAAACAGCCACAACTTTTGCCGTTCATTCAACCTTTAAAAAAATATATGTGAATTCTTGTATGGCATCTTGTGATTATGGCGATTACTGATAGATATATATTATGAACAGAAAGGAGATCTGCCGCCGGGGAGAACAACCTCAAAAGCGGCGTATCCGTTTCCTGACGTGGACATTGAAAACGAGCTAAACGAGTTAAGGCAAAGAACCCGGGACCTATAGAGATATTAATAATAATAATCTTTGCACCAGATGTAAAGAATCAAATATTAGCTCATCAACTTATTAGAGGAAGTTGATCTTTTTTGTTTATGAAAAATGGTTATGGAGTGATTGTTTGTTTGTTCATACTGTATACCATCAAAGTTGCAATGAACATGCCTTTAGTTGTGCTTCATTTTTTGTGAGTTTTTTCATGATTGATTAAAGTAACTTATCAAAATAAAACAGTTATGAAACTATATTGCTGTTAATTTATATATTTGCCCTTCTCATCATGTTTGTATTTTTATTAGGGAATAATGGATTTTAATAATCCAAACTTTTAGTCGTTGGCCGGTAACGGTCCCAACTTAAAAAATAACTGGTGGTGGTCCCAACTTTTCACATATTGTAAACAAATCGACTCTTACTAAAAAAAACCTTAATTTATTTTTGTCTCTTTATCTTTTCAGTTTAGTAAAGATCCATTGGTTTACATTATATGAAAAAGTTGCCTAAAAGGATAAGGAGATAAAAAGTTCATTGGTTTACAATATACAAAAAGTTGGGACCACCACCGGTTATTTTTGAAGTTGGGACCATTTCTGGCTAATGACTAAAAGTTTGGATTATTAAAATCCATTATTCTTTTCATTAGAACGAAATAGTTATACGCAGTATTGGAAAAATCGGGATTATCGGCGACTAGTTGCTAGTCGACCTGCCATGATTAATTTTTAGGTAATTGGTCAGTTAATTGCAAATCGGCCTTGGTAGGCACTAAATCTGCTCTAGTCGGCCGGAAACAGAAGATTCTGGCTAGATTTAGTCCAGATTATGGCGAAAACTTGTAAATTCTAGTGATTAATCCTATATACTTGAAAAAATGGGTCGATGAGGGATTAAAACTTGTCTATTTAAAATACATATAAAAATGTGTGTGTTGATATATATAAAACTGAAAATTACATATAAAAATCTCAATCCGATTAATCGCTAGTCAGTAGCTCACCGGCCGACTAGTGACTTTTACAACCATGGTTAATACCATATGTAGTAGACGTGGCCCCATGCCATGTTGGAAGAAACATGTCACATCGACTCACGCCCTCCCCTTCACCTCTTTATGGAGTGGTTACAACCACGCCTTCCCCTTCACGGCCCACCGATGCGGTGTTCACGCCCAAAAGCTACAAAAGTGGTCTTCATTGTTGATGAATTGTATGTTAGATCTTTTAACTAAAAAAACTTCAATAACTTTTCTTACAACCCATCTTTGCCAACTCATAACTTAATGCAACTGTATTGTGACCGTTCTAAAAATTTTGCTAGAATAAAAAACAAAAGTTGTTAATCTTAAAAGCTTGAAAGTTATTACAACTAAATTTGCAACATTTTTATGTATAGAGTTGTTGTACTCTAAGTTTAAGGGGCTTTTAAAAAAATAACATTACACTTTTAACTCAAAATTATTTGATTTTTTTTACTTCTAACCCAAAAGTTTTCATCTTTTCCGATTTAAGTCACAACATTTTTACTAACGTTCTAAATTTTGCGAGTTAACACGGCGCAACGTGGCGTGTGTGGTTCAACGTTTTTGCGTTTTGTTTTACGCTTGGTTCTAAATTTTGCGAGTTAACATGGCGTAACATGCGTGTGTGGTTCAGTGATTTAACATTGTTTATTTTTTTCCCGTTTAATAGGTTCGTCACATCGCTCGGGGACCTAAATCGAGTTAGTTATTATTTTATATGTGTTACGGTTCGGTATAATTTCTCCGCATTAAGACGCCGGAACCAGAACTTCAGTGTTTGTAGTCGATACTGTTGGTGTGTCATTGGTGTTGTTTATTATGGTTTTACGCCTCAGCCGCAACGCAGAGTGCTTAGTACTAGTTTAAGAAAGAAAAAAGTAGTTATGACTAAGAGTTGTTAAGTTCTAAATCCATAAATTGGTGGGTAAACACGTGGATAAGGAGTTGAACCATCCAAGACACACGTGTAACATCCCCACCTACTTCATCAGTCACGTGTAACTGCTACTATCTACCAAATTAAGGTCTAAGGTTTCTTAATTCTTATTTTCTGTTTGTAATTTAAACCTTAAAAAAACCAACACTGTTTTTTTTCAAATTCTTGATAGAGAGATGGCGAGTTCTGATCATACAACAAATGTTAAAACAGTAACCTCAAAGTCTCCAACTCCATCCTCGGAGTCTCCTAACAAACGTAAACGTAAATCAGTTTCTACTAACAACCTTAATACCAACGAACAAACAAAAGCCGCCAAAGAAACAGAAAAAGAATCAGAAATCAAAGATGTCGAGATGCAAGATGCTGAGGTGGCGTATAACAACCGGATATAGTCGAGGGAACGAGTATAAAAGACGGCGAAACGAACGAAACGAACAAAACGGAGTCGGATTTGAAGGTAAGTGATGGGGTGTAAAGAAGATGAAAAAAGTAGTGAGAAAGAAAATGTGTTGGGTGAGGTGGCAACGTTGTTGAAACAAGTGGAAGAAAGTGAGACAAAAGGTAAGGTTGAGGTGAAAGTGAAGAAAATGGGTCATGGGGATGTTAAGGAAAATGGTGAAGTGGTTATTGGTGAAGAGGGTTGATCCGCGGGTCGGGTTGGTTAGTTTGCCCGTGAATGCGGTTTGTATGTTGTGGGTATGATGTATTAGGGTCGGGTTGGTTCGAAAATGGCTAGCTTTGTGTTTACTATTACTAGCTAGGTTTTTTATCGACATTTGTCGGGTGAAAGGTATGTGTTTTGTGTTAACTGGGTCGTGTTTATGGGCTTATAAGTCGAAATGGTTGGTTTGATATCCCAATCCCTACACCAAAACAAGAAACTTTGTTTGATTTTGAGTAAAACCGTAAAATGGTCCCTGAGTTTAGGCTACTTTTGTTACTTCAGTTCACGAATGAAACCTTTTGTATCTGGGTTCTTAAGGTTTCATTTTTGTTGTCATTTTCATCTAATTGTTAAATTGGGTTAGAATTATCCGTTAACTTTTCCCCTTTTTGTCGTTTTATAATCGCCATTTTATGTCATAATATATTTTAACTAAACGAGGAAAACGACAAGAAAAGGGAGAAGCCAATAGAAATTTCTAACCCAGTTTGTCAGTCGGAAGAAAATAACAATAAAAATAAAAACTCAGAGACCCGAATACAAAAAGTTTCACTTTTGGACCGAAGGGGCAAAAGTGACCTAGACTCCAGGACCATTTTACTCTTTATTTTTAATAACCTTTTTACACCTAAATATGCACAAAGTTTTTTACAACTAATTATCAACGAAAATTTTTACAACTAAATATCAACGAATCTTGCACTAAGGGGCTGTTTGGCAACTTCTGAATGGGTAAGTGCTGAATCAGTAAAATGTCTGAACCATTAAGTGCTGAATTAAGAGCCAGTAGAATACTTAACAGTTCAGAAGTAAATGTCTGATGAATTCAGATAAGTGGTCTTAACAATTCAGACTCAGTATAATGCTTAACTATTTAAAGGCAAATGTCTGAATCATTCAGACATCTGCTTGCAAAACAAACAGTCTGAATCATTAAATGTTGAGCCACTACGAGGTCTGAATTATTAAGAGCTAAACAAACATGCTTAAGGCTTAAGATGATTAGTTTTTTCATGATTTACACATTAGTTTTTCATGAACCAAATACATTACACATTCTCAAGTTGACTAAGAAAAAGAATTGGTCAAAACTCACAACACACCTAAGAAATAGAATCAGTCAAAACACAATCACCTAAGGAACTAAGGAACTGACTGAGTCAAAATTCAACAATTTCCATTGCCTATAAAACTTTGCAACACAATTCTAAGTTTCTTATCCTCAAACCGTGGTTTCGAATTCAAAAACCAAAACATACCAATCAATCGTATTTCCTACTTTGGGTGATCATGGAACACGAAAACAAGCACATGAAGAGTGATCGGCTCACGACATCCGAAAGCACCCGACACACTCGTAAAGCTTCACCCTCAACTAAGTCTAGTTTCTGTAGCATTTTGCTTAACATTTTCTTGGGTTTTATATAGCCATGAAGTTATAAGATTGCGTTAAAAGTCCAGAAGTTTTTTTTTTCAAAATAGTTAGTTGGTTAGTTACTCTTTGTGATCAAGAAACAGACTTTATGTGGCCGCTAATAGACTCATATTTAACATTTTGAATAAAATACAAAGTGAATTTTAGATTGTTTATACTATCTACAAGAATACCAGACGGATACTAGACACGGGTCCGATACGATAGAGGGCGGTAAAACCCAAATACAATGTGTCTTATTTACCAACGGTAAATCCAGTTCTATTGGTTCAAATAGTGAAGCGGTTTGCATTATCTTAAAATTTGATTATTTTTATTTTAATAAAATACGATATTAAGGTAATAATAACTTTTCAATTTTTTCAAGAATTAACCTAGTGCCTGCTATTGCAATATTTTTGAAATTGTTACCCACTTCATCCAATGTAATATTATATATAAGTAATATAAAATGCTCTTAAAATGCTTAATATTTTACAAGAAAATAGTTGTTGTTTTAGATAAAACCATAATCGTTACATGAATGCTAATTGAGATTGGATTATTTTTTAGATGAATTGATATTATATGGAATTATAGTGTTAACTAGTAACCCGGTTGAACCGTCTGGTATAATCCAGACCCAACCCGGTATAATCTAAAAAACCGATTTTTAAAACATCGCCTGAAACAATCTCCTCAAATTAACCAATGGCAAAGTATATAATATAATAAGCGGATTATTTTTTACAAAAAAATAGATAATACGTAAAATGCTTAATTGCATGAAAACAATTGTTTTTTTAGATAAAACCATGATCAGTTACATATATGCTAATTAAGATTGGATTATTTTTTATATGAATTTACATTATATGGAATTATAAGGTTAACTAATGGAATTATAAGGTTAACTAGTAATATAGTCTGGTTCAACCGGTTAAACCATTTAAGATCCTAACCTGGTATGATTTAAAAACTATGTCAAAGTATATAATATAATAAAGGTTATCGTATTGTGTAACATAATACTTGATTACAACATCTTAACTAATTATCAAGGTTGATAAATTTGATCACCACATTTACATTTCCATATAAGAGGATAGTAATCTTCCCATTGAGGTTTAACCACCTTGTAATCAATCAACTTTGGGTGTGATGCAATTACCAAAGTAGCCTCACAAGGCCAACAATTCACACACTTGTTCACACAACTTGGTGGTCTTGATCCCAAAACTTTCTTGTTTTGTTCAACACTTGTCACCCCTTCATCATCATAACCTAAAATCAACAAAAAAATTAAAAAAAAAATTAAAACTTTAAGTACCCACAAAATAAATATTTAAATTTTAAGTACCTGATATTGAATGTGGTACTGTGAGAGATAACAGAAGAATGGTTAAGTAGGTCCTTGCAGGTGCCATCAATAGTTAGCAACTTGAAGAAATTTGTATATGTGTATATATAATATTATATATTATATATTTTATATATTATCAGTGATATAAATAGTGCAAGGAAGATGAGGAAGGGGCCCTGTGAAGAATTAATGATAAGTAACGTGCATTTACATTACAATAATAATGGACATTAAAAGGTGAATATATTCAGGGGATTGCGTGACTTAACTTTTAAGGCAGGATGACTGAAGTATCATCATGTCATCAGTGAAATTACCATCTTCACTAGCCAATAATGCGTATACACCAATTTAGGAAGAAACCTAATAAATATAGAGAAAAACCTTTGCGGGAATCGAATCTAAAACCGAATGGTTCCTAAACCTTATGTCACCCTTAAAATGTCACTAGACTATAATGTCATGGGCTACGAGATTAGGTGGCTATTTAGGTAGGGAAGATAAATAAGATATTTGTCAACATTTATTGACTTGCTGACAAATATATTGTATATTTTTTTAAGAGCGAAGGATTCTATGATTATAAAACAGGGCCAGCAAAAATGTATATTTAGGTTTTATAACCTTGCTGGCCTGTTTTATAATTATTGAATAGAATCATTCGTTGTTAAATAAATATTTGTCAACAAGTCTATAAATGTTGAGAAACCAATTAATTTAAACTCAAAAATCTTTTTCACTGAAACTTTTACTGTTTTTTTCTTTCTTTTTGTGAGAAAATACACTGAATTTTGTTAGTTTGATCCGAATAAATTCTTGAATATTGAGTCTTTGTTTCTTAAATTACCAACATTATCCTTGTGATCTGGACATTGTCAAGAAAACAAAGACATTAATAATACTTTGTATTTATTGGTGGGATTGGTTGGTAAAACCACTCTGGAAAAGCTGCATTTAATAACCTTTGCAAGTTTTTTTTCATGGAAACCCACTCTACTTCAGGCTATATTTAAGTCGACTTCTTGACTATCATGTAACCATACCCTATTGATGTACGGGAACTGGGTGAAATCTGTAAACCCTCGCCCCCGTCAGGTTCGAACCTAGGAATAAAGCCCGAATTTGTCCCTTTACCTAGATATCCATAAAAAATAACCCGAGTGAGAATCGAATCTGCGTCTCAACTGAGGAAGACAAACCTCTTACCACTAGATCAAATTCTCCGGACAATAACCTTTGCAAGTTATTTCTGCAGTAAATATTGAAAGTATCTTGTGTCTTAAGCATAGGACATCTTGAAATTAAGCTATACCCTTGATGGTCCATTCATAAGTTTGAAACATCTAAACTTGAATTAAAACATTGGAATTGATTAATGATTAAATGCTTCAAATATATACATGGTTGAATTCAATTGGAATGTAGATAAAATTAAGAAACTTGAAATAGAGAACGGTGGCGTCTAAAAGAAATACAGCTGCCACACTATATAGACACCATTGATATGACATACAGGTTTTATGGTCGTGTGGTTCGTATAACGTGTTAGAATGGTACATCATGCGAGCCATAATGTTTCTTTATGTAACGTATCATGGGTGCTGTCGAATTATACGGCCAGTAAGATGTGGTACACTGACGCAAACATGACTCATGTGACCAGGGGTGTTAAAAGAATTATGTTTGTGCGTTGGTGGGTCCAACCCGACACAAGCCCGAAATTTTGACACACGCTCAAACACAACCTGAACCCAAATATTGTGTTTGACATGTGAACCAAAACACGACACGAATATTTACATGTTGAATGAACACGACCCGTTTAACCCGATTTTTTTTTCAGTTAATCACTCTATATTTATATTTTTACAACAAATGCATATAAATCAACTACGTTTTAATTTTAAATCTTATGCCAATGTCTCTTTAAAGTTTTAGATTTTGTCATAAAATACCAAACCAGTTTAATTTATGACATACTAAACTCGGACCACAAATTTCGTGTTAGTTTCGTGTCGTGTAAAGAATGATTAAACTGGTCAACCTGACGATTCAACCCGAAACTGGCCTGAAAATTTTATACCAAACCCAGGCCACAAATTTCGTGTTAGTTTCATGTCGGGTAAAAAATTCACACCTCTACCAACCCCTGACAAAGTTATGCAATCCATATTACAATTTTTGTCCCGTTATACGGCTTGTTGGATGACGTGTGACCGATGTCTATATACCATCACTGGTGTATCTATACCCGCACCAATAGAGAAACAACCAGGGTCGGACCTATAGTACAAATAACCCACGGTTGGGTCTAGAGCCTCCAAAAAATAGGGCTTCCACTTAAAAGAAAATTAAAATGCTAAATTGCTAACTATTAATATTAAATTTATTGTTTCAGATTTGTGTGATTTCTTTTACAAGCAAACCACTCTCTATTATAGTTGTGTTAGATTTTTGTTTGTTTCCAAACATGGATGATGGGGTATCGTTTATAACAATCAAAGAAGGAAAAAAGCCTCAACATTTTATTCCGCCTTGGGCCTCCAAAAAGGTCGGAACGACTATAGAAACAACCAACTATAGAGAGAAAAGCCAGGACCTTTCATGGAATGGGTTTGACGTGAGGAATGATGTTTATTTACACTACATGATCAAAACTCAAAGCGTCGTTTCATCAAACATTTGATGTACATACTCTTTTTGACACTTCCGTTGGTTTGCTTTTTTCTTGGCGAATGATCACATTATTTCCAATTAAACTCAGTGATTCGTACCAAAAAGCAAATTTGATGGCTACCAACTCATCAACAAGAATTTAACATATCATTTGTTTTGAGAACCCTAGAAAAAAAATGCAAATACCGTCTTTTATGGATGAACAAATGGTATCGGCTATTGGTTAGGAACCAATATCGAATTTCTCGAACTGGAATATTTTTAGTACCGACTCGGTACCTACATTTGACGTTTTCAGTACTGGTATTTACCGGATTTTACCTTCAAATGCCGATACTGAACCGTATTGTACCGGTACCCATTTTATGGGATTTTCGGTACCGACATTTGACGTTTTCGGTACCGGTATGTACCGTATGTACCGGATTTTACCTTCAAATACCGGTACTGAACCGTATTATACCGGTACCCATTTTATGGGATTTTCTATACTGACATTTGACGTTTTTGGTACCGGTATTTACCGGATTTTACCTTCAAATACCGCTACTAACCGTATTGTACCGGTTCCGGTACCCATTTTATGGGATTTTTGATACAAATATTTGAGGTTTTCGGTATTTACTTTCGGTGACCAAACATGAGGTCTTGACAACCCACGTGTTTATCCCATTTGCTTTTGATACTTTTGGTTTCCTGGCGCCAGAGGCTGTGGACCTTCTTAGTCGAGTTCAAAGGGTCATGCACAGTAATGTTATGACCCCGAGATCTATGGACGTAGTTTTTAAAAGACTTAGTTTTGCTATTCAAAAAGGGATAGCGGCGCAGCTTGTTGCTCGTTTACCATCTATCTCGATGTAAATTCGTTTTTAGTTTAATGGTATTTACTGGATTTTACCTTCAAATACCGTACTAAACCGTATTGTACCGGTACCCATTTTATGAGATTTTCAGTACTGACATTTGACATTTTCATTACCGACATTTACCGGATTTTACCTTCAGATACAGGTACCGAACTGTATTGTACCGGTACCCGTTTTATAAGATTTTCGGTATAGATTGGTACCGAGCTCATTGCCTCTACAATACTTTATGCACAGTATTGTAAAAAAGGTTCAGATCTCACATGAAAATGCCTGCCCATGTGATATCAGGCGTATGACGTCACTAAGAGGGGGAATTCAGAATTAAGAAAAAAATATCAACGTACGAGAAGGAGACAGCCCATGTTATTATTACTCGGTACGTGTTCGGCGTCTTTGGCATGCGATACGGGGCCGTAACCAGAAGCCATGTTTATCGATTTTTGAGTACAGGGGTGGATCTAGGCCTCTTTTGTGGGTTTTCAAGAACCCATTTGGTTTGGAAAATTTTAGCGAGAATCTTGTACGATTAGAAAAGAAATAGTGGGAACATACCGAAAGGAACCCACTGGATAAAGTTATTGGGTCAGCCACTCTTTGAGAAGGAGAGATAACAAAAACTTTAACCCATGATTAGAGTTAGACCATGTGTTGCGGGAGAAGTAGAGGACGTGCGAGAGATGCCAAGTTGGCACTGTTGGCGCTATAAAACGCTCTCAGGGTTAACTTTCTAATGTCAGTGAAACTCTCCACTGCCTAGTGAAACTCTCCACTGCCTACCTGACGTATTTTCTTTTATATATTCACTGTGAAAAAAAAGTGTTGCGTTTGGCACTTCGTAAGCATGGTGTGAGAGTGTGTGTTTGTGGTGGTGGTGGGGTGGGGGTAGACATATGATGGTGGATTAAGTGTCTCTCCGTGATTGAATAATATATTATTTAATATTTAAAAATAAAATATTAGATTAAACCCCGCCTCCACGCCCACAACTTTCACGCCCTTATGTTGCGGTGTGCATTGTCCTTCATGTTTGCGTGGCAAGCTTCACCCCCCTTTTACAACTTCCATGACAATAGCCTTAAACCATGTGTTGTGGACTTATGAAAGGGCGCAATGTCCCTATCAAGTATGATTCACGGGCGCGGAAAACCACCTTCTTTGGGTGTGAAAGGGGCACGACCCAAGCAAACGTGGGGCATCACGGGCATCGGAAACACACACACATATCTAGTGTTAATTGTTTGTTTTTGTGCGTGTGCGTATTTTGTCCAATAGGATAATTACAACAGTTCATTATACACCTCTCGTCGTCGCTCAATACGCCATAACACACCTTAATGAAATGTGGAACCACTCATGCCTATATGGTGATGATGTGGCGACACTTTTTTTCACCTTTCACCTTACAATAACACATAACATTATAGCATTAGTATGTATAGGACCATATAAATAAGACAACCCAAATAATAAAGGTAATCAACCCACTAGCTAACTTTAGTTGAGAAGGAGCCGAGACAAGCTCAACTTACAGCTTAAATCAAAGACTATGATCTGAGCCAATTTGACTCACATTGTTACAAGCTAAGGTCCGAGTTAATATTCGGTTCATCTATATTGTTGAACTTTATAACCAATTGTTAAAAATTTTGCAAGGTGGTTTTTTAAATAATGAATTTAAGATGTTAAAAAAAACATGTAAAATTATTCTATAACCTGAAATTTTATTTTACCCCTTTCATGATCACTTATCACCAAACATATATAGGTAATACACTATATGTATTTGTATAACATATTATCTCATCTATTACATTATATAAAAACTTATACAGTTATTACGATTAAATAATCATCAGTTGTTGTTTCATGATTGATATTAAGTCTATTTAACCTTATTATCGTGTGGACACACCGGTAATAAGAAAAAAAAACTTGATTAAACGTTCAAAGTGAACAAACAAAAGAATAATTTTCATTTTATCATAAAATTATATAAAAATTCAACATGAAAACTCTACTAGTAGATTTCTTGCACCATTAAAGTCCTTAGTGTTGATTCCACAATTAGAAACGTATTCAACTTCCCTCAATATCTTCCGGTTAGTGTCCTTGACACTATCCGCGAATCGCATTTTCTTTTTAATCCTTCCATCCTTTTTCACGGACGACAAACAAGACCGCGGTCTTGGTGATGGGGATCGTGATGGTGGTGATGGTGCTGGCGATGGTGCTTCTAAAGAGCTTGAATCTTGATCTTCCGCGGATGAATTGGAGGGGCTTCGAAGTAACGAGAGGAAGATCATGGTACCCGAAACCGCCATGGCTGTTGCTAACACGGCCGTGTGGGAATTCCAAACGGGTGACATGTTTTGATATTAAGTGGTTATGAATTGAGAGACAAAGATGGAGTGGAAGAATGTGATTGTGGTGGATGATTTAATAGTGTGTTTGGTGGTTGAAAAGTTGGAACTACCTTCTTCCACCAAAGGTGTAATATATTTCCTAGAAGCACCCAAATGGCCAAAAAGACTAGTCTTGAAATTGCTAGTTAGGTCTTTTTGTTTCCACTAACAAGTTTGAATTCAATATTAGTAGGTGTGATATATAATTGTGTCTTGTTAGTGGGTTGACGGGTTTCTGGTTATCAGTTTGAGTTGTTAAACTTATATCTCTACTGTATTATAACACATACAAAGAGAATAAAAGGTAACTTTACATAATTTAACAGTTTATTTATTAATGCTTTTAAAAAATATTTTTGACTTTTAAACCAACTTTTACGCACGATTTTTAAATGACCTTAGCTTTTTTCATACGTTAATATTTAAAAATAAAAAGTTATACCATAAAAAAAACATTTTATAATTTAAGTATGATAATGCTATAGTTTTTTTAATTTTAGAGAGAAATTTAATGTTACATTATTAATGGTGTCCGAGTTTTCCGCCGCATCACGCTAGCAGCTCTTTAATTTGTGTGGTTGTGTTATTCTATATTCAAAACATGTTCACGAATCGAACTACTTAATTTTAGTATAATTCGAACATGGGTAACTTAACCACGACTAGAGGTGCACAAACCGGTTAATTTCAATAACCGATAATACCAGTTAATTTGACTCTAACTAGTTAATGCTTTAAGTGATTATTACTTTAAGCGGTTATTTTTTTAATTGGCCCGACCTCTTTTCTGCCTTTTTTTTTTGAATTTTTGGGGGTTTTTTTCGGTGAACCGTTCTACCAGTTTTCATACTAAGTATTTATAACCGGTTACTAACCAGCGATCTAAAATTATTACCACTAACGATTTAGTGTTATACTCGTTAATAACCCGTTCTTTTGCCCACCTCTAACCACAGTATGTTTATTAAATGAGTGAAACTAATTAAACCCAAAACTTGATTTTTATTAATCGGGAAAGGAATCTGCCTTAATTAGCCTCTTAATAATTGGGTCAAATGTTGTTATCTTTTCCTTATTTTATTCCCGTAATTGTTGTTTGTTCTCCTATATATGGAGCTTGTTTTTCCTGTGCATAATACACAGTGAAATACCATTTGTTCATATTTATGCAAATAAATATAAGCCAATACGATGAAGACATTACATGGTCCAAAGAGTTGTGGGGGTGGGGTATTATGGTGGCCGGTGGGATCAGAGAGACTAGACCATGTAATGTGGGCCTATGCATTAAAAGCCTATTGACAATGGTGGTTGGGGGTGAGACTATGAGAGGGTCAATTGTGGAGTGCCCAAGTTGGTCTGGTCTTTCACTTTCTGCTTTTTGTAAATCAATAATTTCGTTTTATCCATGTAAAGTTTATAAAACGAGTAATTTAACTTATTCTTTGTAGTGGAATCTAATGTCACTTTTGAAATATTAAGAATTATGTCTTTAAATCGTGCGAAACGTCACGTTATTACCTTCGTTCTATGTCAAATAGTGGCTATCATTGCGACTATCATTTGGGTTTGTTCTATGTCAAGTAGCGGCTATCATTGCGTCTATCGTTTGGGTGTAGAATAGAAACTGTTTGATTGGTCCAATAGTCACGAAACCTTTTAACCTAGGGTCATGATATTTCTTTTACATTTTGTTAAACTACTCAATCGATTATAGTCACTGAGGTTAAAATAGGAACTCGGTTAGACGAAGTTAGATGTCACTATAAATAGGAACTCGGTTAGACGAAGGGTCAACCTGACCCCAAACCCCCCTCTAGTTTTTTTTTGATTACCGGTTTGGATTTTAAAACATTGGTAAAAAGGTTGTAACTTTATTTGAGTATTTTATAATTTATAATGTCTTGTATAACGGTTTGGCATGTCGGTCCGATGATCTGGACAGTAAACCAGATTCATTTATTAAGTGGGTTAGTTGTGTTAACATGTTCATGACAACACCCTATTTAGCGGTTTAGCCCCTAACGCTAACCATTTTATTTTGTATCACATTTAAATCTCCAAAATATCAAATATGTACAACTAAATTTGATACTAGATGGACATATAGGTGTCTATGACATTATACTCTAGTGGCATCTTACGGTGTGATAAGGCTTAGAGACTATGAGGTTCTGAGTTCGATTCCCACAAGGGGGTTTTTCCCATATTAATTGGGTTTCCTCCTGAATTGCCTAATGGAGATGGATATGATCGGATTATTTCGCTAGTGGCACGATGATATTCCAGTTCCGTCAGTGATCCAAATTTGTCGTTAAAAAAAAGATGGACGCATAGGTGATAGATGTTACCTTAGTTGCTTTAGAACAAAATAATCCAAAAATTGGAAGAAAATCTTAGGTATAATCGAGGACAAAAAACCAAGAAGAATATACTTGGAATATGTTGAATTTATCGGTCTATAATAAGCTTAAAAAACAAGTAAAACAACTTAATGTACTTTAATGTTGATTGGTTTTGGGTCCATTCCGGTTTACACTTTACACTACACACGTTTTGTGTAACATCTAGAAAAAGATGAAGTTCGCAAAAATATTTTTCACCAAATTATCCATCATGATGCTCGAATGGGAGTGTGACTTTATCGCATACAAAGCTTTAAGAAAGCAACTAAAATTATTGGATCCCGTTTGCTGTGATGAGGGCTTCGAGCAATTACTCAAGAACGAACATGTGAGGATGATTGAATTTTTCTTAAGGAAGGAACACGAATACAAGATCAGATTCAAGGTAACCAACTGAGAAACCAATAGTTCGGTTATGATTTTTTTAATAACTGACTTTTATGGTTTAGTTATTGTTATACACGTATGTATAAATGACACTAAAACCTTTTCTACATACTCTTTATAAGTAATATGTTGTGAAATAAGTAAAATTATAAGAACTCTATCTCTTTCATTCACTAATATGTCTATATATACAAAGAGATGTAGTCAAAAGATATAATAGAAACATAACAACCTAAGAGAAGAATCAGGAGGATATATCTGTATTTATAACACTCCCCCTCAGATATATATATTAATATTTGTTATACACGGTTAACAACATACTTCTGGATGATGTTAGATAGGTACTTCAGGACCTAAATAAATAAACTGATACTACGGGATCAGTTGTACTGCCTCATTAAAAACATTCCTAAGAAAACCCATTGGGACAAAACTTAGTTAAGGGAAAAAGAGTACAGTGTGTATAATTCTGTATAATTCTCCCCCTGAATTCAACAAATATCTTTCAATCTGCGGAGAGCAATCTTGTGTGATATCTGCTCAAAACTGCTTCTTTGTAAAGATTTTGTGAATAGGTCAGCTAAATTTTCACTTAACTTGATCTGGCAAACATCAATTTCCACGTCTTTCTGCAAGTCATATGTTGAGAAGAACTTTGATGAGACGTGCTTTGTTCGATCACCCTTGATGTAACCTTCTTTGATCTGAGCTATGCAAGCAACATTGTCTTCATAAATAATCGTTGGCTCCCTCTTGATCTGTTCTAGTCCGCATGCTTCTTGTATGTGAGTAATCATTGATCTCAACCACACGCATTCTCGACCAGCTTCATATAGTGCAATTAGTTCGGCATGATTTGATGACGTTGCTGTAAGTGTTTGCTTAGTTGACTTCCAAGAAATTGTTGTACCACCATAGGTGAATACATAACCTGTTTGAGATTTTGCTTTATGTGGGTCTGATAGATATCCAACATCGGCATACCCAACAAGCTGAGACTTTTGATCTTTCTGGTAGAAAAGACCAAAGTCTTGTGTCCTGCAAATATACCTGAATATGTGTTTTATTCCATTCCAGTGTCTACGTGTTGGGTTTGAACTATATCTTGTTAGTACATGTACCGAGAATGCAATATCGGGTCTCGTGTTATTTGTAAGATACATAAGGGCACCAATCGCACTTAAGTACGGTACTTCTGGACCAAGTACTTCTTCGCCTTCTTCTTGAGGGCGGTAAGGATCCTTATGTGGATCCAATGGTCGGACAACCATGGGTATGCTAAACGGATGAGCTTTGTCCATATTAAAACGTACTAACATCTTCTGGATGTAGTTTGAATGATGGACGAATGTACCATTACGCAAATGCTCGAACTGCAGGCCGAGACATAATTTTGTTGTACCAAGATCGTTCATCTCAAATTATTTCTTTAATATATTAGCAGTTTTTTCTATCTCTCCAGGAGCTCCGATGATATGTAAATATCATCAACATAGACTGCTATTATAGTGAAATTTTGAGTGTGATCTTTTTATAAAGACACATGGGCTGATTACATCAGACTTGTATCCTTCTTTTTCGAGATATTCACTGAGTCGATTGTACCACATACGACCAGATTGTTTGAGACCAAATAAAGATCTCTTTAGCTTTATAGCACACATATCTCGAGGTATTGATTTTAATGCTTCGGGCATTTTTAATCCTTTAGGGATTTCATCTAGATGTCATTTTCTAGTGTCCCGTACAAGTATGCAGTGACAACATCCATAAGTCTCATTTGAAGTCCTTTTGAGATTGCAAGGCCAATTAGAAATCTAAGGGTTATCGCATCCACTACAGGGGAATACGTTTCCTCATAATCAACTCCTGGGATTTGGGAAAACCCTTGTGCTACAAGGCGTGCCTTATATCGTACAATCTCATTCTTTTCATTTCTTTTTATAGCAAACGCCCATTTATAACCTACTGGTTTAACGTCTATGGGTGTTCGGACTACAGGTCTGAAAACATTTTGCTTTTCAAGCGAACCTAACTCCACCTTTATGGCCTCTTGCCATTTTGGCCAATCAACTTTGTGCATGCACTCTTCTAGAGTTTTAGGTATGTAATCATTTTCATTGATTACATCCGTTGCTACAGCATATGCGAATATATCATTAACATGTGTTTCATTTCGGTTCCATATTGTACTATTTTGTACATAATTGATAGAGATCTCGTTCTCGTTTGGTACCAGTGTGTCTTCTGGAATTTCACTTTCCTCTAGAATTATATTTGTCTCTTCTGGGACATTTACCTCTTCTGGGGTTCCATTTACTAAGTTTTCACCAACTGATTTACCCTGCTCTTTTCGTTTACGTGGGTTCTTATCTTTGGAACCTATTGGTCTCCCACGTTTTCTTTGTATGGTAATCACTTCTTGGATTACTTCAACACGAGCAGGTGCATTTGATGCTGGTATGTGTGACTTTGTCACTCTATTTGTGTCTGTGAATGCATCTGGTAATTCATTTGCGATTCTTTGCAAATTTATAATCTTTTGGACTTCATATTCTCATTGACCACTCCGGGGGTCAATATTTGATAACGATGATTCATTCCATGTTAACTCTTGTGTTACCAGTCTTTCTTTAGTCTTATCTCCCCCTAAGACTGGGAATACTATCTCGTTAAACTGACAGTCAGCAAAGCATGCTGTAAACATGTCACCCGTTAATGGTTCTAAATATTTAATAATGGACGGGAGTTAAAACCAATGTAAATGCCCAGTCTTCTTTGTGGTCCCATAATGGTACGTTGTGGTGGCGATATCGGTACATAAACCGCACAACCAAATATTTTGAGGTGGGACAGATTGGGTTCTCTTCCGGAGACCAATTGTAATGGGGAGTATTCATGATCGGCAGTTGGTCTTAATCGGATTAGTGCAGCAGCGTGTGATATAGCATGTCCCCATGCAGAATATGACAAATTGCATCTCATCAGGAGAGGTCGAGCGATTATCTGTAATCGTTTAACTAATGATTCAGCTAAACCATTTTGTGTATGAACATGAGCTACTGGATGTTCAGCTTTTATCCTAATCGACATACAATAATCGTTAAAAGCTTGGGATGTGAATTCTCATGCATTATCCACTCGTATGGTTTTAATTGGATTTTCAGGGAAATGAGCTCTCAATTGTATGATTTGAGCTAAAAGTCGGGCAAATGCTACATTTCGTGTAGCTAAAAGATTCACATGTGACCATCGCGATGAGGCGTCAACTAAGACTAAGAAATGACGGAATGGACCACAAGGAGGATGTATAGGCCCACAAATGTCCCCTTGTATTCTTTCTAAAAATGAGGGGTTTTCTTGTGTCAACTTAGTTGGGGAGGGCCGAGTAATGAGTTTGCCTAGAGAGCATGTCGTACATGATAAATCTTTTGATAGTAAGACTTTTAAATTCTTAAGAGGGTGCCCATTTGCACTTTTAATTATTCGCCTCATCATTATGTCACCTGGGTGACCTATTCGGTCATGGCATATTGCGAATGTGTCTTTATCTAGTAATTTGTGGTTACTCACCACCATGTATGATTCAATAGGAGTGATGTTAGTACAATATAATCCAGAGGATAAAGCTATTAGCTTTTCTACAATGGTATATTTGCCATTTTCATTTGAAGTGATTTGTAAGTATTCAGTATTATTTTCGGATGTTGTTTTCAGGTGGTAACCATTTTGTCGAATACTTTTAAAACTAAGTAAATTTCGTCTTGATTTACAAGAGTATAATGCATTATTTATAATTAGTTTAGTACCCGATGGTAATATGATGCTTGCTCTTCCAGAGCCTTCTATAAGATCACATACACCAGAAATAGTACCAACAAGTGTCTCTGCAGGAGATAACTCAGAGAAAAAATTCTTATGTTTAAGAATAGTGTTGGTAGTACCACTATCTACGAGACATTCATCACCCATGATAGCTTTATTGGAGCTTGTAAACATATTTCCTCTGAAAATAATAAACAAATTAATATAAATAATTTATTGCTTGAGTATGACAAATTAAAATCACATAAATATGAATCAAACATCACAAGATTTTAAATAAAACCATAATAATAGTTCAAACAAAAATACCACTAGAGCTTAAATAAAATCAATAAAGAAAAGAAAAAAAATAATGGTCTAAAAAAAACCCATCACATAATAGACCGCATTTAATGATTTTGTAATACGAGCTTGTTGTTTTGCTCCGTGACTAACAAATATGATAGTAGCTCAGAATATTTTGTAAAATTACGTTCCCTGTACTGTTGCACCAGGAGTATGCTTGATAAATGGAATGTTGAGAAAGTTTTCTCAAGCATGTCTTTGTCGGTGATTTGTTCACCGCATAATTTAAGCTCGGAGGTGATACGAAAAAGGGCAGAGTTGTACTCACTAACAGTCTTATGATCTCGTAGCCTTAAATGACCCATTTGCAGCGAGTTTTACGGAGTAATACCAACTTCAGGTGATCAAATCTTTCTTGAATGTTTTTCCATAACTCTAGAGGGTCATCGACAGTAGGGTATTCCCTCTTTAGGTCTTCATGAAGATGATGGCGAAGGAATGCCATAGCTTTAGCTTTTTCTTGAAGGGACGTTTTATTCCCATCAATGATTGTCTCCCCCAGACTCTTTGCTTCCAAATGGGTTTTAGCATCAAGAGCCCATGAGAGGTAGTTGTTGCCCGAGATTTCAAGTGCAGTGAATTCAAGATATGACAAATTCAACATGGTATCTACGTGTAAAAGATTCATGTTTCTAAAATAGATCTATAAAAAAATGTAAACCAGGACGAGCTACAAATTCTGAGTTGATAGAACTATGGGTTTTATAATGAACACTTCCGTTGAAAAATTAATTTCAAGAAGTAACATACAATTTTGTAAAATGGATATATTAATGGGAGTGAAATCACATGATGAATTTCAACCATATATACGTGATATGGGTAATAAAAATCTAGTATGTATCATATATTATATTGTTTATCAAGGAAAAAAATGTTACATTAGAAAAGTCTAGAAGAAAGTAAAGTGTCCGTTGGATGAGATGAGATTATCTGAGCCATTGAAAAAGGAAAAAAAGTAGCAAGAGTAGTATATCTAGTAACACAAGTAAAAAAATCAGATGATAATCGAATTCCTTCTTCCCCAAACTTCGCTATAGTTTTTACTATTTCCGATTTTAACGTTGTTGACCTTAAAAGCATTTTCATTTATGGATTAGTTGGGTGTTTAAACTGTGTAAAAGAACAAATATAACTCAAATAATAAAAAAAATAGGGTTGTTAAATACCCGAATGGATGAATGTGAAATAAAAATTCTGAACGGATGTTGAAAATTCTGGCGTCAAGGACAACAACTACCGAACAAGAAAACGGATCTTCAACGAAAAAATAGAGCAGTGCTGATAACGTGTGAAATAAGTAAAATTATGAGAACTCTATCTCTTTCATTCACTAATATGTCTATATATATAAAGAGATGTAGTCAAAAGATATAATAGAAACATAACAACCTAAGAGAAGAATCAGAGGATATATCTGTATTTATAACATAATATTTTATTTTCATAAACATTTTAGTCATATTTTTATATGAACAACATATTAATTTTCGTTTAGTGTTTTTTCATAAATTAAAAAGAAAATTGGACATAACTGAAATTAGCTTGAACCCACTCGTCTTCAAAGTCGGCTGTTGACGACACGTATAAAATATAAATAACTGAATCGACACTAAAACCATTTTTATATATTTTTTATATGTAATATTTTATTTTCAGAAAAGTTTTTGTTATATTTTTATAGAGTTAAATGCTTGGTTGATCTCTGTAGTGATTTAATAATTACACACTTGATCCTGATGGTTGTAAATTTTGAACTCATGTGGTCCTTATCACTAACATATGTTAAGTTTTTCAGTTAAGTCTATATTAAATGACCAAAATACCCTTACTTATTAAAAAAAGAATTTAATTAAAACAATACCACCCACCTACCACCTAACCCCACCTTCACACACGATCACCTGTCAAATTCCAATCACCTTCTCTTCTCAGATCAAACACACCCGGCAAGAAACAACAACCGTCGAATGAACAGATGGAGAGATTGAAGCCGCTGTATAATTTCGATCTGTTGTACTTAAAGTGGGGGAATCAGAAGCTGTTACGCTGTATAAAGGTTGATTCGAAAGATGGCGTGTCGGCAGTTGATCGGAGACGATCGGTAGAGTATTTAGGAGGCGGTGGAGGTGTGTCGGTGAATACGATTTCCGGCGACGGTGAGAACAAGGCGACTAGAGAAAAGTTGATGTTCGATTTTCAAACGGAGGTTGGGAAGATGAAGGACGCGATTCTCAAAAGAAGAAATGAAAGCAGTTTCCGGTGACGGTGAGATCTGCCACGTAAGCCGAAGAAGCGACCGAGATATATATTCGGAAACAATTAGATGTAAGTGAAATTAAAATATTAATTTCACTCTTTTAACACTTAATATCATGATAATGAATAATTGAATTAATCATTGTTGCACTGAGTTATCTTTTTGTTTCAATACCACAAAATCTGAAAAGGTTTTTTTTGATTGTGGAGTTTTGACTTTGGTTTGCAGGGTTTGATCTGAGAAGAGAAGGTGAGTGGAATTTGACAGGTTAACGTGTGTAATGGTGGGTTTAGTGGTAGGTGGATGGTATTGTTTTAATTAAATTCTTTTTATTTTTGTTTTTCTAATAAGTAAGGATATTATGGTCATTTAACATAGCCTTAACTGAAAAACTTAACATATATTAGTGATAAGGACCACACGAGTGCAAAAGTTACAACTATCAGGATCAAGCGTATAATTATTGAACCACTAGGACCAAGTTTGCAATATTTACAAACCACATGGACCAACCAAGCATTTAACTCATTTTATATGAACACCATATTAATTTTGGTTTATTATTTTTCATTAAATTAAAAATAAAATTAAACTAAAAAGAAAATTAGACATAATTGAAATTAGCTTGAATCTACTCATCAAAGTCTACAGTTGACTCACATGTTACAAAAATCTAAAATCGGAAACATCAATTGTAGGTTCGTTGATTATTTTTCTTTGTATTTGTATGAACATGTTTGGAATATTGAGGATGTAATTTTCAATTTAATAAATATGAAACATATTAGTAAATATCGTGAGCTTTGGTGATAACCCAATTATGCCCCGACTCTTATTCCGCTGCGGGTCGGGATGTGACATTATTTTCAATACATATAAGCTTTTACCTAAAAGCAAAACATACAGGAGTTGAAAGACGAGGCAACTAATATAAATAACAGCGAAGATGCAAGACAAGTTATGAGTGATCTACAACAATTTCTTAACAAACTGAATTTGCTCCTTCACTTCCATAAGCTCAATTTGGCTGGTATCATAGTTGTTGAATTTATAGTTGTGGGTTTTTTTTTATGAATTATGTTAATTGTACTAAATCGAATTAATTGTACTGAAAAATCAGCATTCATGAAGATTATGAAGAAATACAAGAGGAAAACTGGGAAATCTTTGTCATTTATGCCAGAAGATGTTCAAGAGCTAGTCTTCATTGCCAATTCACTTGATAAACTTGTAGCAGAGTATGCAAAATTACTGGTGCACACTACACACAAAACCATATGTCCTAAAGGGTTACATCATTCCAAACTCTGAAGCAGCGTGGGTCTGGTTAAGACAACATAGTCTATCCGGAGTGAGACAACGGGACTCTCCAGTTTGAGGAGTGCGGTAGTCTAATACACGAAAAATTGTCGTTCAAAAAAAATGTAACCCGTTATGAATTTAAATGCCTACAATAAGATGATCAAAGGCTATGTTTTTACCTTTGTACCATGTCAAATAGCGACTATCCTTTGGGTAGAATGGAAACGATTTGATTGTGCCGGTAGTGGAAATAAAATCGTTTAACTCGAGGTCATGATAACTCATTACATTTTCTTCGGGGTAAATTCGCTTTTTATCATTTATGTTTATACCAAATTGTTATGAGTTCCATTTACCTTTCGAAATCACAAGCATCATCCTTTACGTTTTAAAAACATTGCACCGTATGTCCTTTGTCCCTAACTCAGTTAAAATTTTCAGTTAAGTTTGGGCAATTTAATCATTTTATAAATATATTAAAAATATAATAAACATAAAAAATAAAACAAAAAGAATAAAAAATAAAAGATATAAAACCCCTTATCTCTTTGTAATTTAAACACTTTTTTCTCTCTTTAAACTCTATCTCTCTCTCTTAATTCAAAAACCAACACCGTCGTTAACCACCACTGCCGTCGGATCTACCACAACCACCATCACATTGGACCATCACCACCACCTTTGGCCATCACCATTATCAGATCCACATCTATCACCGCTACCTTTGACCACCATCGTCGCCGCTAGATATGTGGATCAGCATCGGTTTCACCATCAAACATCGCATAAACCCTTGGACTCACCACCAAGGATTTGAGGTTGTGTTTGGACTCACCAGAAACCTTTCCTCACCCTCCACTGCCTCAAACAACCTATCCTTCCTGTCTTCGGCACCACCACTGCTATCTTTTACCTTCACCATTTCCCCCTACGCAATTCCAGTTTATCTTCAATCGAAAGCTAATTCTCCACACCCTATGTTCGTACACCAAGAACAACAACTAGAGCTTTGTGACAATAGAAGACGACAATACAAGTATATCTATGTTTCGAAGCAGTTTTTTGTGTTATTTTTATCTAGTTTTGAGAAGTAGCAGTAGTCTTATCAATTTAAGGTTTTGTGTGTGAGTAATGGGTTGATTTTGTGTTGTTTTAGGGGCCTCTGATTTATTATGTTTGTTGGGGCCTTTGACATCTATAAATGTTGTTGAAGATGGAAAAGGGGTTTTAATTTCGTTTGGGTTTTGATTGGGATTTGGCAAAGACAATATAACGACACCAATTTGAAATCCTAGGTGGTCGTTGTCGGGCACATAGATGGTTTTAGGTGGTGACAGGTTTTAGATCTGGTGATGGGTTGTTGGTGGTGAGTGGTGGTGGTGTGTTGTTACTTGTGGTTGGTGGATAAGATAAATATATATATATATATATATATATATATATATATATATAAGTGGATAAAATGACTAATTTTCCCAAACTTAACGGATAATTTTAACTAGGTTAGAGCCAAAGGACATAAGGTGCAAGGTTTTTAAAATGTAAAAGATGAATCTTGTAATTTCGAAAGGTAAAGGGCATCAATTGCAATTTTGTATAAACTTAAAGAACGAAAAGTGTAATTTACCCTTTTCTTTAACTACTCATTCGACTACACCTAGTGAGGTTTAATTACAAAAAAAAGATTACGACATCGAATGCAATATTTATATGATTTTTATTGGACAAAGGATCAACAATGTTAGACTTCAATTCTCAAACATGTCATTAAAGGAAGTCAAAGGAGTGAAAACGAAAAGTGTCTAGGTTAATATTAATTTATTAAAGGCCCCTGAACTTGTATGTTGATGTTATTTTATGCTAAAAGTTTATGTTTTAGCTTGTTTTCTAGCATGGAATGTGTTTGTAGGTATGTGATGAGTATCATGTACATATGATTGATAACTCAAGCGGATAATAAATCTCTGTTTTGCATATAAATGTGTATTCAATGATTGATTGCGTACAACACAAGTATGAATGTAACATGCATAAGTTTAAAAGTGAATTTTCATTATGATCAAAGTCTCGGATTACAAGATTAGAAGTGAAATATGAATACAAGTTTTTAAAGATAGAAATGCGAAACAACTTTCTAAATATGAAAGTACATAAATGCAAAGCGTTACAGTATAATGATACAAGATGTCAACTTTGTTTACTCGAACTACAAAGAGGGTAAAAAATGGTCAAAAACTGTGTTAACTTGAAACATGTTTAAATAGACGAGCACCACTACCCATCCATCACTATGTGTCGCAATTGTCAGCCAGTCGCCCCCACATCTCCACCACAACCTCCAATTCCACCACCTCTAACGTCACATTATCAACACCCTTGCCGCCATCTCGGCTACCATGAACTTATGAACTAACTGACCCTCAATTTGAAAATGGGCTCTTTGTCTCTTTTATTTTCCTTATTGCCTTCACACATTCACAGTTTGTGGTGTAATATCCGTCAAAAACGGATTTACCAAACCTGCTCCGTTTATCAACCGAACAGTCAGTTAAAATTTTCGTTGCGAATTAAATGCCCAAAATAATTTTAAACGATACATAATCAATTATTATACGGGAATATATAATTAGTTTTTGAAAAACTGTTAAAAATCGCAAAATAAAAATATTTTGGCTCTGCCGGGTTTCGAACCCGGGTCAGTAACCGGTCCGGCTACAACTTAACACACAACACACAAACCACTGCGCCACTTGTATTGTCTGTTAATTATTAAGATCATTTAATTCATATCTTGACGTTCCGAATTCAAAACCGGCGCCCAAAAGTTCAGTCGTCGGAAATCCCGGCAATCTCGCGAGTTTTAACGACATATTCCGTTATAACGTAAACATTTACTAAGACATAGGTTATAACCGACGTCTGAGTCCGCGACCAAAGTTATAACCGCCGGAGTTTTTATAACCGACGAATCCAGTCGGAAATCAGACCAAGTTCATCGATAATTTGCCCTATAGATACCCCTCGAACCTCTGCAAACCTTTTCGCTCAAAACCGCACCTTTTCTCGGCGAAAACTCACTCGCCGGAATTATTCTGTTCGTCGCCGGAAAACCGGTTTCCCCATTTCTGAGCCTTACTAAACCCTTTGAGCTTATACCGAAGTCACCCATACATTTTTCAAGCTTTCTGGAGACTCGCTGCTGCAAGACACTCGTCGCCGGAAGGGATTGCTGTCGCCGGAGTTCTGCCGGAAAACAGAGGAAGCTAGTCGGTATACCTCACGCCTAATTTCCTTTCTTTTTACTTTTATCTCATCAGTAATTAACCTAAAAACGCTAAAGAACCCTGAATAAAAACTCGAACCAGTCAGACATCATCTCTGGTTAAAATCCGACGAAGAAGACGATGAACCTGTAACTCATAAGTATAATTTAAATCAAGAAATAACTCGGGATAGACACACAGTCCAGCGGTGGACTGTGTGCACAATAAACACACAAAGGTCTCGAGTTCGAATCCTGTTCCACACACGCTGCGTAAATAAAAATGTTCTTTTTGTTAACTGAACCGGATTCATTTTATATATATGTTAAGTATATTAATAATCGGAAAAATAACCAAGTTAGACACACGGTCCAGTGGTGGACTGTGTGTATGTTTAATCAAAGTGCACGAGTTCGAGTCCGGTCTTCTGCATCGACCCGGACAATTATTAAGCTTTTTAAATAAGTCAGAAATGAAAATAATTAATTTGTGTTTAAGTATAATAAAAATCAGTTAAGTTAACAAGTTGTACACACAGTCCAGCGGTGGACTGTGTGTTATCATAACCCACAGGTCCCGGGTTCGAGACCTGTGGAGCGCACCGTCCGAATCAATTAAATCGTTTTTAAAATAAAAGGATTTTCTGTTTAACTTAATTAATATATAAATATAATTAAAAATGGATATATGACGGGTTAGACACGTAGCTCAGTTGGTAGAGCTGCGTGCACGCGTACGGGAGGTCTCGGGTTCGAGCCTCACCCAGCGCACTTATATTCGCACTCGAACCGGTCAACGGTCAGTCAACGGTCAAAGTCAAAGTCAACGTTCAGAAAAAGTCAAATTTTATTATTATTTATATTTAATTATTTTAATTAAAAATCAATTAAAAATACTTAAAAATAACATTTTTAAGGTTAGAAAATAGCCTTAAACTCACAAAAATACACCCAACAATTCTACTAAAATAGATTAATAAAATCCGTTTACTTACCAAACCATAATGCGATTTATCTAGGTTAATCTCACTCGTGGTTAAAACCACTTCGCGTGCATTCAACATCATCAACCGAACGCACCCACTGTGAGTGAATCTTACAACTCCCCCTTTTTAATTACACGTTTTGGGGTGTGTCATGTGTCTCAAATAATTAACTCGTTTATTTAAATTTGTGCCATACCATATCATGACCTAAACTTAGATTGTTTATATTGTTGTGATTACTTAGTTCATTTTGTCAAATTATATGAAATTCATTCATTAAGCCCATCAGTTCCTCGTGGGAGACGAGTTGAACAACGCGTGCCTCAAAACCAATCCATTATTGTTCATGTGTGTATCATTGAGTTTATATTGTTTGTAGTTGTGTCATTCGTATTATCATGTTTATGCAATTCAGTCATTAGGCCCATCAGTTCCTCGTGAGAGACGAGTAGAGCAACGCGTGCCTCTAAATGTTCCATTATTGTTCATGTGTGCTTTATTTAATATCTAATGATTGTTGAATAAGCTTACATCTATTTTTACTCGTGTTTGGTTGTGCACATATTTCATAATCAATTTAATAAACTTGTTCAAATGTTTTTCCATAGGATTCACTCGCCAACTTTATGTTGATCCAAAACCTTTTTACACATGATACAGGTGAACAGGTTGAAGCAAAGAAAACATAGGAAATGCCTTAGAAGAGAACAAAGAAGCTTAGATTGATAGTTAGAACATGTTGTAATATTTATTGTAAAGTTCTATTAAATTGTATTTAATGAATATGAAACGCATAATAAATGTCATGAGCTTTGATGATAACCCAATCATGCCCCGATCACCTTTTCCGCTGCGGGTCGGGTGTGACAGATTGGTATCAGAGCCATGACTATAGGGATATAGGATAGGTTATTAGACCCTTAGAGCCTATACTATAGTCTGCCTAAATTTTAATTGATTAGGTGGTTACATACAAACTTGTGATATTTATTTGTTTCATATTTGTTTACATTTACAGTCAAACATACATGCTTATATACATATTCATTATACATATATCGATGTTCATGTATTCAATTTATTTTCATACTCTCATTATTCCAAGATTTTGTTGCAATTTTCAAATCTCATCAAAGTAAGTTCTGCGATGGGCATGTAGTAACTGGAAGGGTACAAGTACCGGTAGTCGGAACGTCCTGTCTAGGTTGGCATTCGTATAAATCCAATATAACGGACCAGTTTGCCTACCTGGGGACCAACGATGAGAGTACGAAGGACCTATTAGGCCAAAGCATGCCACACCAAACGTCGTTCGAACTAACCCACTTTGAGGTGTCACCGTGTCTACACCTGGACACATTCCGAATATCACACGTTGTATACATATTTCTCGATTTTCTCCGGGTTTGTGTACACAACCTGGCAAACCCGTGCGAACCATATGAAAAACCGGTATTCATGGGGGCCCACATGATTACACAGGTAAAGTATGGCGGCATGTAGGGCCTAATGGCGAGCAAAACCCAAGACATCCTATGGATGTAGTAGATTTATTTTTCTATAATTATTTTATGAATGTTCATTCCTAATGCGACCCATGAACCCAAAAACATCCAACTCATACTCTTGACATGTATTCCTTGTAGATGTCTTCTAACCTCGCCCGTAGGAAGACGAGAGCAAGAAAAGCCCGCGAACGCATGGCTGCCTTAATCGCTCAACAAATGGCTGCCGTAATACCCAACATTGTAATCCAAGTCCAACAAGCACTTACCGCTAATCCTGTCAATCAAGCAAACCAAAACATTATCAACTCTCCCCCAAATACCACTAAATGCACCTACAAGCATTTCAAATCATGCGACCCTCCGAAATACAAAGGGACTGAAGGCGTCACCGCTCTCCTCCATTGGTTTGAAGAAATGGAGAACACTTTTCTAAATTGCGATTGCCCTGACGATCGCAAAGTGCGATATGCTACCGGTCGATTATATGGGATAGCACTTACTTGGTGGAATACAGAGAAGGCCAAACGAGGCGTCGACGATGCTATGACTTTAACATGGAACGAATTGAAGGAAATCATGACCAGACGATTTTGCCCAAGGAGTGAAATCAAGAAATTAGAAGATGAATTTTATTCGTTGAATCAAAAGGAAGGAGACCACACCACCTACAACAAAAGATTCCTCGAGTTACATCAAATGGTTCCCAACATGTTCACTCCCCTCTATCGTTTGATTAAGCACTACATTCGTGGTCTTCCGTCAAAGATTCAAGACCCTGTAATAAGTACCTCGCCTGCAACCTTGGAAGCAGCAATGGAGCTAGCAACAGAGCTCACCGAGAACCGAATCCGAAACAAAGACTTCAAGGAGGGGAAGAAGAAGGATAAAGAACCGACTGAAACCTCCGACTCCACCCAAACCGAATTCCCTTCTCAACCCAATCCTAAGAGAAAAAGAGACGGGCAACTTTTTGCTGCTATCCAACGTAACCAACCTATTTCACACGCCATACCCATCCAAGCTATCCCAATCACCCAAGTGGCACCCAACTCAACCTACCCAAATAAGAAACCATATCTTGGACGTCACCCTCGATGCAACAACTGTTTTTATCACCATCCCCATACCTTACCATGTCGTCTATGTGCAACTTGTGGACGCTATGGTCATCTGAGCAAGGTTTGCCGCACCTTTCAAAACCAAACCTCTTCCCCTACTCAAAACATGGCCCAAACTTATCATCAACCCCAATACCCCGTGTTCCCATATGCTCGAGCTTGTTTCAATTGTGGCGACCCTACCCACTTTAGAAACACATGCCCTCAATTGGTTAACGTCATCAACACTCAAGCCCAATCAAACCCAGTTAACCAAGTAAACCAACAAAACCCAACCACTATGCCACCAGCAAGAGGAAGAGTCTTCAATATCAACGCCAATCCTGTCGAAGATAATGACGGCCCAAACGAAGATACCCAACTAGTCCTCTGCGCCGAAGATCCAGATTCAACTCCTATCGTTTAGTTTTATGTTTTTCTTTATCACATAGAACCAAACATAACTTAAGGATAAAGCTAATGAAACTTTGACGAGAATACGGTGGATACGCCGCTGGTACTTCCTATATATAAGTATTCTTGTCAAAGGATCAGAAGCATTATCTGGCGGTTATGAGAGGTTCCATGTGTAGACTATTAGAGTAATTATTGTTTATTGTTTTCAGTATATGCATTTGCCGAGGCCGCAGCTCCCCCTTTATGAGGTTTTGAGCTTGTTCCCCATTTTATTATGCGGTTGAACTGTGGCGTGCCCGCACGATCGGCTCCGTTTGATTGAGCCTTGATCGATCAGTTTATTTTACATTTTCATTACATGCAATACGCTCGGCTCCGTTTGATTGAGCCTTGAGCTCACAGACAATTTCATTTTCAGTACATGCAATACGTTCGGCTCCGTTTGATTGAGCCTTGAGCGCACAGACATTTTCATTATCAGTATCTCGTGGTTGTGGTGTTTGTAGTAGAGTCGCATAGAACTAACCATAATTTGCGGATAAAGTCAATGAAAATTTGACAAGAATATGGTGGATACGCCGCTGGTACTTCCTATATATAAGTATTCTTGTCAAATGATCGGAGGCATTATCAGGCGGTTATGAGAGGTTCCATGCATAGGCTGTTTGTGTGATTGTTGTTTAGATTAAGTTGTTCATTTTCAGTACATGCAATACGTTCGGCTCCGTTTGATTGAGCCTTGAGCGCACAGACAATTTCATTTTCAGTACATACAATACGTTCGGCTCCGTTTGATTGAGCCTTGAGCGCACAGACAATTTCATTTTCAGTACATGCAATACGTTCGGCTCCGTTTGATTGAGCCTTGAGCGCACAGACAATTTCATTATCAGTATCTTATGATTGTTGTGTTTGTTGTAGAGTCGCATAGCACGAATCATAACTTGCGGATAAAGTCGATGAAAATTTGGCAAGAATATGGTGGATACGCCGCTGGTACTTCCTATATATAAGTATTCTTGTCAAATGATCGGAGGCATTATCAGGCGGTTATGAGAGGTTCCATGCATAGGATGTTTGTGTGATAGTTGTTTAGATTAAGTTATTCATTTTCAGTACATGCAATACGCTCGGCTCCGTTTGATTGAGCCTTGAGCACACAGACAATTTCATTTTCAGTACATACAATACGATCGGCTCCGTTTGATTGAGCCTTGATCGCACGGATATTTTTCATTTCAGTAATTTTATGTTTGTTGTATTGGTTGTAGAGTTATATAGGACTAATCATAATTCACTGATAAAACCAATGAAAATTTGACAAGAATATGGTGGATACGCCGCTGGTACTTCCTATATATAAGTATTCTTGTCAAAGGATCAGAGGCATTGTCAGACGGTTATGAGAAGTTCTATGTAGGATTTATTAGTTTCTTGGTAACTAATCATAATTTGTGGATAAAACCAATGAAAATTTGGCAAGAATATGGTGGATACGCCGCTGGTACTTCCTATATATAAATATTCTTGCCAAAGGATCAGAGGCATTATCAGGCGGTTATGAGAAGTTCCATGTAGGATTTAGTATTGCCTTGGTTGAAATTGTGTTACATTTATATCATCTTGCTATTTAGAGAAATTGGATTTGTGTTCCATTTCTACATAAACTAACCTCTCCATCATAACAAACGAGAGAGGAACTTCCACCATTCAAACATATATGCTATCAGAATGTGGATTCAAATATTAGCTGTTGTGTTTATTTATGTTCAAATATTAGCTGTTGTGTTTATTTATGTTCAAATATTAGCTGTTGTGTTTTATTTATGTTCCATGTAGGTTATAGTATTAGAAGTTTTGCCTTAGGATATAACCATACCCTTCCAAACATATCCAAACTCTTATGCATGATATCTTAGTTAGCGAATATATTCTGCTTAACAATACTTTTACAGTAGGCAACAAAGAGCGATTCCTGTAATAGGGTACTTAACCCTTACAAGGAACGTTACCGCCTCAAACAAAAACTTAAACCCTTACTTTTTCTAAGCATATAACTGTCAAACTAAACACCATCATTCTTTTAGTCAAATATATCACTATTTAAATTTCGGGACGAAATTTCTAAAAAGCAGGGGATACTGTAATATCCGTCAAAAACGGATTTACCAAACCCGCTCCGTTTATCAACCGAACAGTCAGTTAAAATTTTCGTTGCGAATTAAATGCCCAAAATAATTTTAAACGATACATAATCAATTATTATACGGGAATATATAATTAGTTTTTGAAAAACTGTTAAAAATCGCAAAATAAAAATATTTTGGCTCTGCCGGGTTTCGAACCCGGGTCAGTAACCGGTCCGGCAACAACTTAACACACAACACACAAACCACTGCGCCACTTGTATTGTCTGTTAATTATTAAGATCATTTAATTCATATCTTGACGTTCCGAATTCAAAACCGGCGCCCAAAAGTTCAGTCGTTGGAAATCCCGGCAATCTCGCAAGTTTTAACGACATCTTCCGTTATAACGTAAACATTTACTAAGACATCGGTTATAACCGATGTCTGAGTCCGCGACCAAAGTTATAACCGCCGGAGTTTTTTATAACCGACGAATCCAGTCGGAAATCAGACCAAGTTCATCGATAATTTGCCCTATAGATACCCCCTCGAACCTCTGCAAACCTTTTCGCTCAAAACCGCACCTTTTCTCGGCGAAAACTCACTCGCCGGAATTATTCTGTTCGTCGCCGGAAAACCGGTTTCCCCATTTCTGAGCCTTACTAAACCCTTTGAGCTTATACCAAAGTCACCCATACCTTTTTCAAGCTTTCTGGAGACTCGCTGCTGCAAGACACTCGTCGCCGGAAGGGATTGCTGTCGCCGGAGTTCTGCCGGAAAACAGAGGAAGCTAGTCGGTATACCTCACGCCTAATTTCCTTTCTTTTTACTTTTATCTCATCAGTAATTAACCTAAAAACGCTAAAGAACCCTGAATAAAAACTCGAACCAGTCAGACATCATCTCTGGTTAAAATCCGACGAAGAAGACGATGAACCTGTAACTCATAAGTATAATTTAAATCAAGAAATAACTCGGGTTAGACACACAGTCCAGCGGTGGACTGTGTGCACAATAAACACACAAAGGTCTCGAGTTCGAATCCTGTTCCACACACGCTGCGTAAATAAAAATGTTCTTTTTGTTAACTGAACCGGATTCATTTTATATATATGTTAAGTATATTAATAATCGGAAAAATAACCAAGTTAGACACACAGTCCAGTGGTGGACTGTGTGTATGTTTAATCAAAGTGCACGAGTTCGAGTCCGGTCTTCTGCATCGACCCGGACAATTATTAAGCTTTTTAAATAAGTCAGAAATGAAAATAATTAATTTGTGTTTAAGTATAATAAAAATCAGTTAAGTTAACAAGTTGTACACACAGTCCAGCGGTGGACTGTGTGTTATCATAACCCACGGTCCCGGGTTCGAGACCTGTGGAGCGCACCGTCCGAATCAATTAAATCGTTTTTAAAATAAAAGGATTTTCTGTTTAACTTAATTAATATATAAATATAATTAAAAATGGATATATGACGGGTTAGACACGTAGCTCAGTTGGTAGAGCTGCGTGCACGCGTACGGGAGGTCTCGGGTTCGAGCCTCACCCAGCGCACTTATATTCGCACTCGAACCGGTCAACGGTCAGTCAACGGTCAAAGTCGAAGTCAACGTTCAGAAAAAGTCAAATTTTATTATTATTTATATTTAATTATTTTAATTAAAAATCAATTAAAAATACTTAAAAATAACATTTTTAAGGTTAGAAAATAGCCTTAAACTCACAAAAATACACCCAACAATTCTACTAAAATAGATTAATAAAATCCGTTTACTTACCAAACCATAATGCGATTTATCTAGGTTAATCTCACTCGTGGTTAAAACCACTTCGCGTGCATTCAACATCATCAACCGAACGCACCCACTGTGAGTGAATCTTACAACTCCCCCTTTTTAATTACACGTTTTGGGGTGTGTCATGTGTCTCAAATAATTAACTCGTTTATTTAAATTTGTGCCATACCATATCATGACCTAAACTTAGATTGTTTATATTGTTGTGATTACTTAGTTCATTTTGTCAAATTATATGAAATTCATTCATTAAGCCCATCAGTTCCTCGTGGGAGACGAGTTGAACAACGCGTGCCTCAAAACCAATCCATTATTGTTCATGTGTGTATCATTGAGTTTATATTGTTTGTAGTTGTGTCATTCGTATTATCATGTTTATGCAATTCATTCATTAGGCCCATCAGTTCCTCGTGAGAGACGAGTAGAGCAACGCGTGCCTCTAAATGTTCCATTATTGTTCATGTGTGCTTTATTTAATATCTAATGATTGTTGAATAAGCTTACATCTATTTTTACTCGTGTTTGGTTGTGCACATATTTCATAATCAATTTAATAAACTTGTTCAAATGTTTTTCCATAGGATTCACTCGCAAACTTTATGTTGATCCAAAACCTTTTTACACATGATACAGGTGAACAGGTTGAAGCAAAGAAAACATAGGAAATGCCTTAGAAGAGAACAAAGAAGCTTAGATTGATAGTTAGAACATGTTGTAATATTTATTGTAAAGTTCCATCAAATTGTATTTAATGAATATGAAACGCATAATAAATGTCATGAGCTTTGATGATAACCCAATCATGCCCCGATCACCTTTTCCGCTGCGAGTCGGGGTGTGACATGTGGGAAGCCCAACAACGATATAACAACCCCGTTTTTCTCGTTGTTATCGATTGTATCTATCTGTTGTAAATCTGAGATTCACTTATTAATTAAGTTTATGTTAACTAAATTGTGATTGTGTATGTCATATCGCATCTAATCGCTTATTAAATCGCATCGCTAATCTCATCGCATCGCAAATCGCAATTATTTATGTGGTTTTATATTATTTATGTGTTATGTGTGTTTTTGGTTACTATTACGCTCGCTAACGCATCGCTCTCGCACTCTCGAATCGCTAAATCGCAATATTATATTAATTATAACATCTACTATAACTATTTAATACGAACCGAATCGCCAAACGAACACTTAACGCGATATAAACGAAGAAAACCCAACTTTTGGGTCAAGTTCGCTCGAACTTGGTGTTACCAAGTTCGGCCGAACTTGACTGACCAATTAAGCTCCTCAGAAACCTCATGTTCGCTCGAACTTAACCTCAGGGAGGTCAAGTTTGGTCGAACTTGGCTCCTTTCCCTCAGAACCCTACAAGTTCGCGCGAACTTGTACAAATTTGTACAAGTTCGGCCAAACTTGACTCCACTAGCCCTCATCTTTGCCTTCACCTATAAATACTCAGCTCATTCCTCTCATTTGAACTTGCTATAAGTTCGCCTAGAGCTCTCAAAACCCGAAACTTTCGTGTTCTAAGTAAGAATGAACCCGATTTCAACTACAACAACGTTTATCAATGATTTACAAAGGTTTACAACGATTTTGGCACAAGGCATAGCCTTCGTTTTCATCAAATCTTCTCTGTTTACGAAAATCTTCATCTTTTTCCATAAAACTTCTGATTTTCACTCAGATCTATGCGTAGATCTGAGTAAAACCTTTTAAAGACTTGATTTCTACACAAATTACGTTCTTTTGATGATGTTTTGTTCATTTCTGATATGAAACGAAGCATTGTCATTCAAGATCCCAGATGTGGAAGCACAAGGACTTTTATGTTGGTTTACACAAGCCGGACTAACCCGAACGAACCCCGAGTTCGTCCGGATTAGCCCATGCTTTTGTAAAACGGCTAAAACCGCTCTAAAAGACCTCTCCGACCTAAGTTTACTCAGTAGCACAGGGTTGGAGGGATGACCACTCGATTTACTCAGCAAACAACGCGAAAACACAAGATTTTGGACCCGACAACATCAAGTTTGCTCGAGATTTCACTGACTTTTGACAACACAGCAGTCAAGTTCGCTCGAACTTGCCCTCAAGGGGTCAAGTTCGGTCGAACTTGAGTGGAAATGCACAAAATTCTCTTCAGGAACCCCCAAGTTCGGCCGAACTTGTCAAGTTTCTCAGGAAACTTCACAAGTTCGGCCGAACTTGTATCACCTGTCAGCGTTAACTATAAGTTCGCTCGAACTTGTCAAGTTTCCTTGAGAAACTGGCAAGTTCGCCCGAACTTGACTCTCAACTCACCAAAACCATGCAAGTTCACTCGAACTTGTATGTTTACATACAAGTTCACCCGAACTTGCCTACTGCTCAACTCAAACTTCACTGTTTCAGCTTTTCGGAAGACTGATGCATTTCTATTCGTTTACAGGCTGATCCGGCACACTCCACGACTCTCCTAATAATCTTAAGTCTTACCAAAAAGCACCCACAGTGGGTATACTTGATCCATTTTTCGCTTTAATGCACTTTTTGGGTGTTACATACGTTCCTATATCAAAATCACTTCACAAATCAAAATTGTTTATCACACGCGAATAATCTGATTGTATATGCTCGATACGTGATACTAGAAACATGTGACTAGGACTTATTTTCGTTAACTTGCCTCCTTAGCTAGTATGGTACTATAGTTTGGCTAATACCCGACGGGGTCTAGTTAGGATGGTCGCGCAAGCCTTTTCACGGTAGTTAGCATGAGAAATGAGCCTATGTTATATTAAGTGTTTTGGTGTATCATGATATGTAATTAGATTGTTTCGCAAACGCTTTCTCGACTATGCTAGTATTATTCAAACTCGTATGCTCACCTTTACCTAATTGTTTTGACTTGTATTTTAACGTATGTAACAGGTTGAGGATTTAGTTTGGATTGCTTTGGAGTAGTTTTATTTAGTATTTTGCTTATCTTGTTTAGAACTGTTGTAATAAAAATCAAGGGGAAATCGAACCATGTTGTTTTTATGAGAAAATCAGAATTTATGTAATGGTTGTTTGAAATGTTATGTTTAATAGTATGGGATGTTAAACGTTAAGTAATGTTGTTGGATAATTGTTACGGAATTTCTCGTGAGACAATCTGGTCGCCTAGTGCCACTAACCTGATGTTTCCGCCAGCGGTTGGGGTGTGACAGGTTGGTATCATAGCTAATTACTTAGGATAATAGGTAGAATTGCCATGTTTGACCTAGTAGCATGTTTAAGTACCCGATTGACCAATCTTTGAAATAAATGCTTTTCTACTTGCCATAAATGCTTAAATATGCCTTTCCTAAGGTTAATACAATATATACGATTATGAAACGCTCATATCCCACAAACAAGGATCAAGTTGAGATTAGGTGTGATAACCAAGAACTCTCAATAAGATCACTCATTCCGCGTATTACTCATCACGTGGTATCTTCGTGGAGTTAGGACTGACATCCAAACCTCGACGAACATCTCCCTTTCTATCTAGTGGAACGCCCGATGTGATCAGTGAGCGTGGGCACAACTAGGAGTGATGTTGTTAAGTTAGGGGTGAAACCCGCATCTTAATAACTAATTTCGTGCTTCGATTTTCAATCTCACCAAAGTCTCGCTTATGCCGATGGTTTGGAACACATATTAACTGGAAGGGTAAACGTCGTTAGCCGCTTGCAGTAAGAACGCTTATCTATTAGGTCAAAGCGTGGGTCTAAATGCAAAGGGTAGTCGAATCACTTTGGATAGTAAACGTCTCAAAACCCCGGACACTCCCAATTGATTTAAGCCTATATCGTCGATTTACGCATCATCGAGTTTATTATTATTTATGTGTTTAAAATTTTGAGAATTTTCGCTTTATTCGATTTCTCGCTTAATTGTTTATTTCTCGCATTATCGATTTCTCGCTTTATCGCTTTACACTCCCTAAACACATGCACTACTCGCACAGCTCTCGTAACCTAAAACGCTAAATTAATACACCAACCAAACTAATCGCTTAACTCGCTTACGCCTATGAGGACATGTATGCCTCATGAGCGGTATGACTCGCTTATATATCGCTTATATCTCGCTATTATATCGCATCTCAAACGCGCTACGCTTTACTTATAAGAAGGTGAATATGTACAAAGTGTATGCTTATGTGCTTACGTGCTTACGTGCTTATGTGCTTACGTGATTACGTGTTTACGTGCCTACGTGTTTATGTGATTTTGTGTCTTGTATTAATAATAATAATAGTAAATACTTAAACATAACTCTATTATAATCGAATCTCATCTAATCTAAATCCTTCGTGTAGATGTCTTCTATGGGATCGCACACCCGAAGGAATCTCCAGCGCAACGACGCCGACAAGCGTATCGCTACAATGGTAGCCAAGGAAATAGCTAAAGTCATTCCACAAATCGTCTCGGAAATTCATGCAACTCATCAGTCGACTCGAAAACTGAGAATCCCAAGCCGCGATTCAGCTTCAAGAACTTCAAGGCTTGTGCACCTCTCGCCTTCACGGGCAATGACGGACCGACTTCTATGTTTCACTGGTTCGATGCTATTGAGGTCACTTTTAGGCAAAGTGGATGCCCCGATGACCTTCGCACCGTGAACGCTACCGGGGTCTTCCAGTCCCGTGCTCTCAACTGGTGGACAGCTGAAAGAAACAAGCATGGAAATGATGAAGCCTACAATCTATCTTGGGAAGAACTCAAGGAAGTAATAATGAAGTAGTTCTGTCCTCCGCATGAAATGCAAAAGCTCGAGAATGAGTTTTGGGGCATCAAGCAGGATGGTCCCGACAATGCTGGTTTTACTACTCGGTTTAAGATTTTGAGCATCATCTGTCCCAGCCAGGTTGATACGACTGAGAAAGCTATCAAGTACATCCGTGGTTTACCTGAGTGCGTGCAAGTTTCATGAAAGCTGCTCGTACTACAACCATCGAGGAAACCTACATGCTCGCCACTGAGATCAACGATCAGCGAGTTCAGGATTGTTATTTCAAGAACTCTGCTAAAGTCGCCAATCAAGCCGTTGTCGAACCAACCACTGCTACCGAATCATCAAGTGAACCAAAGGGAAAGCGTCAGGGACGCAAAAGAGCAAACCCGAGTAAGAACTATGCTCTCGCCGCTCCAGCAAACCCTCAGCCGCTTCACTCAGCCGCTCCGAACGCACCCTCAGCTAAGCGTGCGTATACCGGACCTCACCCTCTATGCCCTAAGTGCACTTATCATCATGCCGTTGGTGGCAACTACCGTTTTTGCACGAACTGCAATATCTACAACCATTTTACTGTGAGTTGCCGACCAGGTCCTGCCAGCCAGCTCCTCAGGCTCCAGCAGCTCCAGCTTTACCCGCTCCCCCTCAAACCAATCAGCAGCAAGCTCCAAAAGCACGTGTGTGCTATGTGTGTAGTGATCCAAATCATTTCGCCAATGTCTGTCCGAATCGTCCTGTCAAGCAAGAGCAGCCAGCACCGCAGCCTCAGTAGCAGCCTCAGCCGCAGCAGCAGCAGCAACAACCACAAGCTGCGCGTGGCAGAGTCTTCAATCTCAACCATCGCCAGGCTCAGAATGACAACAATGTTGTCAATGGTACGTTTCTCGTTAATGGTATTTATGCTTCATGTTTATTTGATACTGGTGCCGATAATTGTTTTGTATCGTTAGAATTCGAAAAGGTTTTAAAATGTAAGCGCGCTAAACCTCCAAAGACTTCCGATGTGAAAGTCGCCACCGGAAGAACCGTTACCGTCAATTCCGTCCTACGTGGTTATAATCTCGATCTCAACAACCATGTCTTCTCGATCAATCTCACACCTATGCAGTTAGGTAGCTTCGATATCATAGTAGGCATGGATCTTCTTCGTGAGAATCATGCAGAAGTTGTATGCTTCGATAAAATGATTTGTTTCCCTCTTCCTAACGGTGATCAACTTCATGTTTATGGTGAAACTCCCTCAAAGAAGTTGATGCTTTTGTCATATACTCGAGCATACAAATGCTTGCAAAAGCGATGTGTTGCCTTCCTCGCTCACATTGTGAACCCGGAGAAAGAAAAGAAGACTTATAAAGATGTTCCCGTTGTTTGTGAATTTCCGAAGGTCTTTCCTGACGATTTACCCGGTTTACCCCTACTCACGATGTTGAATTCCATATCGATTTAGTTCTCGGTGCTACTCCCGTTGCTAAAGCTCCTTATCGCCTCGCACCCTTAGAAATGCGCAAGCTATCAAGCCAACTTCAAGAGCTTCTTGATAAAGGTTTCATACGCCCGAGCACTTCGCCTTGGGGCGCACCTGTCCTTTTCGTGAAAAAAGAAGGATGGATCGTTCCGAATGTGCATCGACGACTTATTTGATCAGCTTCAAGGTGCTACTTGTTTTTCCAAGATCGATTTACGTTCCGGTTATCATCAGTTACGCGTGTTGGATGAAGATATTCCGAAAACCGCCTTTCGTACTCGCTATGGCCATTTCGAATTCGTGGTCATGCCTTTTGGTCTTACAAATGCATCCGCGGTCTTCATGGATTTAATGAACCGTGTCTGTAAAGCTTTCTTAGATCATTTCGTCATTGTTTTTATCGACGATATCTTGATTTACTCAAAGTCGAGAGACGAACACGCGCGTCATCTCCGTTTAGTCCTCGAACTTCTTCAAGGTAATCACCTTTATCCTAAGTTCTCTAAATGTGAATTCTGGCTCGAAGAAGTCCAATTTCTCGCCACATCGTTAATAGTCAAGGAATTCACGTCGACCCTGCAAAGATCGAAGCCGTCAAGAGTTGGATAACACCGAAGAATGCATCTGAAATCCGTTCATTTCTTGGATTAGCGGGTTATTACCGTCGATTCATCGCCGACTTTTCTAAAATCGCCGTTCTGCTTACCGCTTTGACTCATAAGGACCAACCTTTTGTTTGGGATTCTAAACAAGAGGAAGTTTTTCAAACTCTTAAGCGTATGCTATGCAACGCTCCTATCCTCGCTTTACCCGACGGAAACGATGATTTCGTGGTTATTGTGATGCCTCTAACCTTGGTCTTGGTTGTGTTCTCATGCAACGAGACAAGGTTATCGCGTATGCGTCTCGACAACTTAAGGTCCACGAGAAAACTACACAACCCACGATCTCGAACTCGGTGCAGTTGTTTTTGCATTGAAGATATGGCGACACTACCTTTACGGTACAAAGTGTACGGTCTTAACCGACCATAAGAGCTTACAACATATCTTCAACCAAAAGGAACTAAATATGCGCCAACGCCGATGGGTTGAACTTCTCAACGATTACGATATACGCTACCATCCCGGCAAAGCAAACGTCGTCGCCGATGCTTTAAGTTGACGAAGCTATTGATATAGTGTTCGTGACTCTCAAGCTTTGAATGATCTCGAAATCATGATTCGTTCCGCTCAATTCGCTTGTTTTAACGAGAATACTTTGGAGGAAGAAATAAAATGTGGTGCCGAAACTCAGCTCGTATAAAGCCTAACGGTATTCATTACTATCTTGATCGTATTTGGATTCCTACTCGCAGTAACCTTCGTAACTTGCTAATGACCGAAGCTCATAAATCTCAATATTCCATTCACCCCGGAGCCGACAAGATGTACCAGGACCTTCATCCTAAGTACTGGTGGCCGGGCATGAAGAAGGATATCGTCGTGTACGTCTCAAAGTGCTTAACTTGTTCGAAAGTTAAAGCCGAACATTAAAGGCCCTCTGGTTTACTCGAATAACCCGAAATCCCGATGTGGAAGTGGGAGAGTATAGCCATGGACTTTATTACTAAACTCCCGCGTACTTCTTCAGGTCACGATAGCATTTGGGTTATCGTGATCGTCTTACTAAATCTGCGCACTTTATTGCTATACGAGAAGACTTTAAGGTCGAACGGTTAGCCCGAATCTATACCGACGAAGTTATATGTCGACACGGGACGCCTCGTGACATCATCTCTGACCGAGACGGTCGTTTTATCTCGCGTCTATGGGAGACTTTTCAATCCGCTCTCGATACTCTCAATCTCAGTACCGCTTTTCACCCTCAAACCGACGATCATACTGAGCATACGATCTGCACCCTCGAAGACATGCTTCGTGCGTGCATCATAGATTTCGGTGGTAACTGGGATACACATTTACCTTTAATCGAATTCTCATACAATAATAGTTATCATACCAGCATTCAAATGGCTCATTTTGAGGCACTGTATGGAAGAAAATGTCGATCGTCTATTGCATGGCACGAGATCGGAGAAGCACAAATCACCGATCCCGAGCTAATTCAAGAAACGACGGACAAGATCCCCCAGATCAGAGACAATCTCTTGAAAGCTCGGAGTCGTCAAAAGAGTTATGCCGATAAACGCCGGAAGCCCCTACAGTTCGAAGTGGGAGATCACGTTCTCCTAAAGGTTGCACCTTGGAAGGGAGTGGTCCGCTTCACAAGAAAGGAAAGCTAGCGCCTCGATACGTTGGACCCTTTAAGATTCTGGAAAGGATCGGTAAAGTAGCCTATCGTCTTGAACTATCGGCAGAACTTAATAATGTACATCCGACTTTCCACGTGTCTAATCTCAAAAAGTGCTTAGCCGAAGAAAATCTGCATGTCCCTCTCGAAGATCTGCAAATCAACGAGACGCTCCATTTCCTGGAAAAACCCGTTGAAATCATGGATCGGGAAACAAAGAAACTCCGACGCTCTCGCATACCTATAGTGAAGGTCCGATGGGAAGGCAAACACGGCACCGAGTTCACTTGGGAACTCGAAAGTGATATGAAAACGAAATATCCACATCTCTTTGTTACGACCACTGCTTAATTTCGGGACAAAATTCCCTAAAGTAGGGGAGTCTGTAACAACCCTATTTTTCTCGTTGTTATCTTTTCTTTGTTATCGATTGTATCTATCCGTTGTAAATCCGAGATTCGCTTATTAATGAAGTTTATGTTAACTAAATTGTGATTGTGTATGTCATATCGCATCTAATCGCTTATTAAATCGCATCGCTAATCTTATCGCATCGCAAATCACAATTATTTATGTGGTTTTATATTATTTATGTGTTATGTGTGTTTGTGGTTACTATTACGCTCGCTAATGCATCGCTCTCGCACTCTCGAATCGCTAAATCGCACTATTATATTAATTATAACGTCTAATGTAACTATTTAATACGAACCGAATCGCCAAACGAACATTTAACACGAAATAAACGAAGAAAACCCAACTTTTGGGTCAAGTTCACTCGAACTTGGTGTTACCAAGTTCGGCCCAACTTGACTGGCCAATTAAGCTCCTCAGAAACCTCAAATTCGCTCGAACTTAACCCCGGGGAGGTCAAGTTCGGTCGAACTTGGCTCCTTTCCCTCAGAACCCTACAAGTTCGCGCGAACTTGACTCCACCAGCCCTCATCTTTGCCTTCACCTATAAATACTCAGCTCATTCCTCTCATTTGAACTTGCTGTAAGCTCTCAAAACCCGAAACTTTCGTGTTCTAAGTAAGAATCAACCCGATTTCAACTACAACAACGTTTATCAATGATTTACAAAGGTTTACAACGATTTTGGCACAAGGCATAGCCTTTGTTTTCATCAAATCTTCTCTGTTTACGAAAATCTTCATCTTTTTTCATAAAACTTCTGTTTTTCACTCAGATCTATGCGTAGATCTGAGTAAAACCTTTTAAAGACTTGATTTCTACACAAATTACGTACTTTTGATGATGTTTTGTTCATTTCTGATATGAAACGAAGCATTGTCATTCAAGATCCCAGATGTGGAAGCACAAGGACTTTTATGTTGGTTTACACAAGCCGGACTAACCCGAACGAACCCCGAGTTCGTCCGGATTAGCCCATGCTTTTGTAAAACGGCTAAAACCGCTCTAAAAGACCTCTCCGACCTAAGTTTGCTCAGTAGCACAGGGTTGGAGAGATGAACACTCGATTTACTCAGCAAACAACGCGAAAACACAAGATTTTGGACCCGACAACATCAAATTTGCTCGAGATTTCACTGATTTTTGACAACACAGCAGTCAAGTTCGCTCGAACTTGCCCTCTAGGGGTCAAGTTTGGTCGAACTTGAGTGGAAATGCACAAAATTCTCTTCAGGAACCCCCAAGTTCGGCCGAACTTGTATCACCTGTCAGGGTTAACTACAAGTTCGCTCGAACTTGTCAAGTTTCCTTGAGAAACTGGCAAGTTCGCCCGAACTTGCCTACTGCTCAACTCAAACTTCACCGTTTCGGCTTTTCGGAAGACTGATGCACTTCGATTCGTTTACAGGCTGATCCGGCGCACTCCACGATTCTCCTCAGAATCTTAAGTCGTACCAAAAAGCACCCACAGTGAGTATACTTAACCCATTTTTCGCTTTAATGCACTTTTTGGGTGTTACATACGTTCCTATATCAAAATCACTTCACAAATCAAAACTGTTTATCACACGCGAATAATCTGATTGTATATGCTCGATACGTGATACTAGAAACATGTGACTATGACTTATTTTCGTTAACTTGCCTCCTTAGCTAGTATGGTACTATAGTTTGACTAACATCCGACGGGGTCTAGTTAGGATGGTCGCGCAAGCCTTTTCACTATGTTATATTAAGTGTTTTGGTGTATCATGATATGTAATTAGATTGTTTCGCAAAAGCTTTCTTGACTATGCTAGTATTATTCAAACTCGTATGCTCACCTTTACTTAATTGTATTGACTTGTATTTTAACGTATGTAACAGGTTGAGGATTTAGCTTGGATTGCTTTGGAGTAGTTTTATTTAGTATTTTGCTTATCTTGTTTAGAACGGTTGTAATAAAAATCTAGGGGAAATCGAACCATTTTGTTTTTATGAGAAAATCAGAATTTATGTAATGGTTGTTTGAAATATTATGTTTAATAGTATGGGATGTTAAACGTTAAGTAATGTTGTTGGATAATTGTTACGGAATTTCTCGTGAGACAATCTGATCGCCTAGTGCCACTAACCCTGATGTTTCCGCCATCGGTTGGGGTGTGACAAACGAGGCCCAACATAGCATTTTTTTACTTCTCACGACAACGCTTACATTTATATTGATAACATGTGCTAAGATCATATATTAAAAGAAACAATTTCGCTACCTAAATTAAGTCCCTATTTGACTTAATGAGTTTTCTTAGTTACGCCAATCACCTTTGTTTGAGTTGTAAATCTTCAAATCTTAAAGAAAATCAAGACTAAAAAAATTACTATTCATTCTTTATAGGAAAAAAAAAAAACTATAACATTAGTCACAGAACATTAATCAAATCAAAACACCTATATAACTCATTTGGTAGATTGCAAAATGAAGTATAATGTTTTTTAGAAATTTGATTTTCTTAAATAAATCATGCTGTCGTGAGTCACCAGTACTAACTAACGGAGATGTGATATAAACATATAAGTGGTTATTAAATCTTTAAGTTGAATAAATAATATAACCGGTACGCATAAAGTATAATCGTTTTACTAGTGAAAGAGGGAATATTATTGAAATCAAGCAGAAATACGCCATTAACAAACTGAATCATAACAGAGCGGCTGGATTAGGACATATGAAGAAGAAGATTTACATATATTCAAGATTTCAGATTCAACAATTCACTCGTCAAATCTATAAATTAATACCAAAAAACTGAATCAAATAGTGAGGCGATGGAGTGATTTAGGGTTGTTAGAAGGTTTATATAACCGGTCAAACATACGGGTATGGAGCAAGGCGCGATACCCATTAAAAAGGAACTTTGGCCTGAAAACTTTCCCATCTAGAGGCTCTAATCAAGAGCCACACCAGCCCAAATTTCTTTCATTTATTATATACAACAAATAATATATTTTTTGTTTTCAGTCTCCAATTTAAAATTTGAAATTTATTTTAGTATACTTTTTATACAATGTAAATGTAAATTTGGCATATAAGTTTGATATAAACCTTTTTTATACAATGTAAATTTGGCATATAAGTTTGATATAAACTTTGGAATAAAATAGAGTTTTCTTTATGAACTTTCATTCAATGGTATGACGCCCTTGAAATACATGGTGGGTTCATAAAATTTTGCATGTGTTAATTTTCAAAAACTTTATGTTTTTTATAAAGTAAAATGTTTTATATACATTTTTAATTTAATTTTTAGATAACTTTGATAAACCGAATTAATTATGAGCGATCACCACTGGTATCAATATCGGTATTATCAGAACCATAACTAATGTTCTTTCTATGGTTTTCGGCCAATATAATATGTGTCGGTATCATTTTTAAAATACCACGACTTTTTTTGTTGTTTTCTCTTACAATTGTTTTACCAAATGCCTCGTATTGTTACCGACCTATTTCCTGTCGTGAAATTCCACTAGTGATATATAAGTATATACCTCTTAACATAGATGTCATACAAAAACGTCCACATCATCAACATGTGATGCAATTTTGTATGAAAAAATAAGTACACCTTGCTTATTAGAATATATCATAGATGCTACCTTGTTTGAAATTGCTTTAGAATACATCATACTATCATAGGTATAATCGATCATGATCATTACTCATTTACTTTATGCACATGTTGACAAGCTAATGAATAGTGGTAGCTATATAATGGCCAAATAGTGAGACAATTTTTATCCCAAAAGACAAAAATTTATAAGAATATACTTGGAATATGTTGAATATGCTTTCATGATGCTTGGATTTGGGTTCTCAAAGTCTCACACTATAAATAATAAACCTAACTTTGGTACAATACCAATAAACATAAACAAATGAAGTTTGGAAAAAGATTTTGCATTTATATATCCATCACTATGCCCGAATGGGAGCATGATTGTATGGCATACAAAGGTTTAAAAAAACAATTAAATTTATGTGATCCTCAAAGCCGCGATGAGGGCTTCACGCAACTACTCAATAACGAGCTTCTGAAGATGAATGAGTTTTTCTCAAGGAAAGAAGAAGAATACGAGAGTGAATTTGAGGTTAGGGGTGTTAAACAGGACGTGTTTGTGGGTTGGGGATCAAATCCAACACAACCCGAATACGACACAAGTATTCGTAGGTTGTGACAAACACGTTTCGTTTAAATCATTATTTTTTTCATTAAAATGCTCTGAATTTACAATTTTTGAAAAGAATTATACATATGCATATAAAATAATTATATTTAACTTATAAGAGTTGTCATCATTTATGATTTAGTTTTTAAAGGTATAACATAAATTACCCAACCATTTTAAGTTATCACATAAAAACACGTTTAAAAAACTTAAAAAAATAAATGGGTCTAACCAGTCGTGTTATAGATTCACACCCCTACTTGCATTGAAGTAAACAACCAATTCACCAAGCCGAGTTGAAAGGGTCATGCACATTAATGTTATGACCCCGAGATTTATAGATGTAGTTTTTAAAAGACTTAGTTTTGCAATTAAAAAAGGGTCGTGGCGCAGCTTGTTGCCCGCTTACCTTCTATCTCGATGTAATTTCTTCCTTTTAAATATTTTGAACTACTAAATAAACGAGAACGATTCAACATACAGGAGTTGAGAGACGAGGTAGCTAATATACATAGCAGAGAAGATGCAAGACGAGTTATAATTGATCTACTACGATTTCATAACAAACTGAATTTGCTCCTTCTCTATTACACGCTCAACTGTGACGGTATGATAGTTATAGATTAAAGTTATTGGTTTATTTTTATAAACTATACTAAGTATAAACAAAAAAGCAGGATTCATGAAGATTATCAAGAAGCATAGGAAGAAAACTGGTGAATCGTTCTCGTTTATGCAAGATGATGATCACAATGCTGTCTTCATCACCAACTCGCTTGACGAACTTGTGGCCGAGTGTGAAGAACTACTTGTGTACACCGCAAATCGAATCTAATCATGCACACCTTTAAAAACTTATTTATAGACCCACAAGTGCTAAAGGGTTATGTCAAACGACCTTAGTATTACTAGTAATATATATTCATACAAGTTTCTAATTTCCATATATCAACATCAATTTGGAGTGTGGAGTAGAACTATAGAAGAGCAATAGTGCACCCTGCCGTAGTTATGATTCCTTAATCAAGAAATGGGTTGGTTTGTGTAAAAAAAGTAATTTGGGTCTACTAAAAGTATACAACTAGTCAACTCGGGTCTACTAAAATTGTACAACGGGTCACTTTGGGCTATCAAAATTATATAATGAGTTAATTTGATTAACTATTATAAAACTTGCTAACTTAAAATGAGTCCACATGAGTGAGAACCACCCACTGCCGTAGTGTTACCACCACCTATAAGTCGCTACCACGACGCCCACACAAGCTAAAAAGCATGTCATACTCAAATAACTCATCACGTAGTATCAACAGAACATATATTTTACTAACAAAAGTTTATGAATATGTGGATAGAAAGGTTGCTCCCTGCTAAACACTTGACTTAATTTTTTTTTTTTTTTACTTTTATTTATAGAGTATGACAATACAATGCATAATATGGCTAGGGTTAAACCTAATAGAAATGACTAAGATTGCTAGCATTCGTAACAGACTATTGATAACAAAAAGTAAAGAGAAAATAAAAATAACACTAACCGTTTTGGAAGTAACTACATTCTCCCCAAAAAAATATATAAGGCAAGGCTAAACTAAGGCTGATGCTAAGACAAATAAAGATGTAAGCAATGATAACTAGATAAGACCCTAAAGACAAAGCTGGACAACTCTATACACTCCCGTAAAAATATATAACCTTGATTCGACTTCTTCAAGAAATCCGATTTCCCACTATATCCTTAGAGATGTGCAAATACAACAAATTATGTCTAATTGTACCATTTTAAGTTAGTTTAGTTCTCTCTCTACTTATCCCCCTCCCACTATGAGAGTTTTCACAGTGTTTGTCCGCGTCGTCATCTGTCTTCGCATATGTCTAAACCATCTCAGTCTTACATTGCTTATCTTATCCGAAATGTTAAGTCTTAACTTAAAAAACCATCGTATCATAAAGTCATAAACCAAACTTAGGGGTTGTTGTTTGTTTAGCTCTTAACGAGACTCTTAATGGTTTAGACCTTACCTTTTACTGGTTTAGCATTTAGTGATTCAGACTGTTTGTTTCGCGAGCAAATGTCTGAATGATTCAGACGTTTGCCTCTGAATAGTTAACGTTATATAAACTCTGAATGATTAATACCTCTTATCTGAATTGATCAGGCATTTGTCTCTCAACGGTTAAGCATTATACGGACTCTTAATGGTTTAGACCTCTTACATGTACAACACTTAACGATTAAACCACCAGTTAAGTTACAAGGGGTAAAAATGTAATTTCACTCGTATTACACAAGCCATCGTCTATAGATCGTACTGTAGCATTTAACGTCTTCTTGTTCCTCGAAACCCTAGATCATCATCATCTCTTCAACCTCATTCGATCTATTTTGACGACGTTCAGCCACAACAAATCAGGCGTTTGCTCGATCTATTTGCTTCAAAAAAGGTACACATAAACCCTAACCGCCTGATTCAACAATTCATCTTGTTTTATTCGAAGAACTGTTGATGAAAACAATATTAGTTTATAAAAAAAAAATAATAAAGTAGAATTTCGTGTAACAGGAGTTATTATGGGAGAAATTAAGGATAACGATTACGAAGAGGAGCTTCTTGATTGTGATGACGAAGAGAGAGCTATCGAATCGGTTAACGGAAAATCTGGTTCTGAAACCGTTAAAAAGTAAGCGTTAGAATTATTATGTTGATGATTTGATTACAATTGCTATTAGGTTAGGGTTTGAAACTGAATGTGACGTCATGTTATTTGTTGGTTTGTGTTGGAGCCCTAGGGACGATAGGATGGTTTACAGTTTGTTATAATTCTAAGTAGCCCTAGGGACGATAGGATGGTTTACAGTTTGTTATAATTCTAAGTAGTTAATGCGGTAAAATATCGGATGTCGTTCAAGGACTGATATTTGAGATATCGGTTATCGCGGTGGGATATCGTTAATTTTAGTATCATGCTGAATTTATGTATCCAGCAATTTAACACGAACAATTCGGTATACTCTCCTACCATTAACAAATTAACCTTTTGCAACTTGCAAAACACTAACAATTGTCGCAAGTAGGAACTCATTAAGGCTTAAAACACTAACATTTAACAATTAAGACTTAAAACACTAATAGTAGCAATAAGAAGAAAGACGAATGGTAGAACTAAGAAGAAAGGTACTGATATCGGGAAAATCGGTGATATTTCGATCAAATATTCGGTCAATATTGCTGATATTATCGGTACCGATATTTTGGCCGTTATTTTGTACCGATATCTCGGCAGGGGACCGGTAACCGATATATCACTGATATCGGGATATTAACTACATAGTGTTATATTAGCATTTTGAAACTGTTAAAGTTGTTATGTTATTTGAATTTTGGAAAATGTTACTGGATTAGTATTTTTTATGTTTGTTTTGGTTAAAATGTTGAATTGGTGTGGTGGTTTTACATTGTTGAATTTAAATTCTTGCATCGGTTAGACGAGTTGTTTAATTATGGATATAAGATCTCAAGTGATGAAATGCTGTGCAATTAATTTGAATATTAAGCTAGTTGGTTGAGACATGAAGAACAAAAATACAGCTGCTTCTATTTATAGTAGTTCAATCGTGTTGAGATTAAGCTAAATGAGTTACTAAGTATCTTTCCATATTTGATTAAGTAATTCTCTCCTTGTCTTGTGTATATGGTGATACATTTGCTTGTGAGGTGTTATATATGCTATATACTGATACTGGATGCCAAAGCTACACGTATAACTTGTTTTATTGATCATTCTTAATGTTACTTATTATGAGTTTTGCTGGTGAAAGAACTGATAGTTGTATATTGAAGTTTATCTCTGCTGTGTTGGGTATGAGTATGCATCATTGCTCTAAGCATGACTTATTAAAACTTTACTTCTTATATATTTTTATGATTGATAGTAAGTCTAATCTTTATTTCTTGCAAGTGTCTGCTGTCATGCTAAAACTTATCTTTTGTTGTTTTACTTAATATTGCAGGGGCTATGTTGGAATTCACAGTTCAGGCTTCCGTGACTTTTTGCTGAAACCAGAGCTTCTTCGAGCTATTGTTGATTCTGCATTTGAACATCCTTCAGAAGGCAAAGTCTTGTACTTTCAGTTTGCTACTTTGCTGTTTATTTTTATTCGTCAGACCAAACCGTATAAACATGGAGTAACTCTTCAACTGATCTCTTTTTATGTTAGGTTAATGTGTTTGTATGTGCATTGATCTTCTCTTTCATTAGAATTCCATGGTTTTTATTTTAAAATTTTTATGAAGGATTTTTCACTATGTGTGCAATTGTTATGTTCCCCATTACATTTTGTGTATGTTTTTTTTACTGAGTTTATTCTTGACGCTGTACTTGTTTGCTTTAGCTAATTATTTTTTCACTATCTTTAACTCTTTTCAGGTAATTACAATTTCCATGTTCATGATTTCAGCCAGATTACTACTGGTTCGGCAAACCTTTCCATTTTGGGGAAAAGCCGCCATTTTAATTTATGAAGAATTCATTCGATGGGATTTTCAGTACAACACGAGTGCATACCGCAAGCTATTCTAGGAATGGACGTCATATGTCAAGCAAAATCCGGTATGGGAAAAACCGCTGTTTTTGTTCTGTCTACACTACAACAAATCGAGCCTGTTGCAGGTCAAGTTGCAGCCCTTGTTCTTTGCCACACCAAAGAACTAGCTTATCAGGTGAAATTCGCAAACTTGCATTTTATCTTCCCGACATTTTCAACATAATCAATTCTCACTCATGTTTGACTGTATATTACCATTTTACCACACAGATTTGCCATGAGTTTGAACGGTTCAATAGATATTTGCCTGATCTTAAAGTCGCTGTCTTTTACGGCGGTGTGAACATAAAGATCCATAAAGAACTAGTGAAGAACGAATGTCCTCATATTGTTGTTGGAACTCCCAGAAGAGTATTAGGTCTTGCTAGAGATAAGGAACTTGGATTGAAGAACGTTAGGCATTTTATTCTTGATGAGTGTGACAAAATGCTTGAGTCACTCGGTATGCTGTTTTTATGATTGCCTTGCATTTTTTTAGTTCTCATTATGCATATTAACATTTCTAAACTGCTTACTTGTATATGGGTTTATTGGGGTTCTCTCAAATTGTTCAAATGTAAAAAAAGTTAGCTTAAAAGGAATATAGGACAAATGACTCAATGTTGTCCGCTTGATATTTTGAATCTATACAATTTTATAGATCACTATTACAAAAACTTAGATTATTATTTGAGTAAAATGCCAAATTGTCCCTGAGGCTTAGTCATTTTTGCTTGTTCCATCCAAAATGATTTTTTGTGTGCATTTGAGTCCTTCAGGTCTGCGTTTTATCGTCCGTCATCTTCATCCTTGAGTTTGGTAAGTTATTGCGACTTTCGTTCCTCAAAATTTAGCTCTTAGGGATGAAAATGACAAGATATTTCTTAAGATGAAAATGGCATTTTACTCTTACCATATTCTTAAGATATATCTTGTGTTCATGTTTTAACACATTAATTAGGCATGGAAGAGTTAAACAAGTTAGCTAAAAAAGGAATGGGACAAATGAGCTGAATATTGTCCAAAGGGTTATTTGTATGTGTACAAATATACAATTTTATAAATCACTATATCAAAATACTTAGATTATTGTTTTCTTAATATATTTTATATAATCATATATAACTTATTGATGATTGATGATGTACCATATTTTTTCTGGTGTATATTGTTTATTTTAGGATGTATCTTTAATGGTGTTTTACTTGTGGTCTACAGACATGAGAAGAGACGTGCAGGAGAATTTTAAGATGACTCCTCATGACAAGCAAGTAATGATGTTCTCTGCAACACTAAGCAAGGAGATTCGACCAGTTTGCAAGAAGTTTATGCAAGATGTAAGATATTGTAACTTATGTTTTTCATTAATTTAATGTCATGTGAGATGTTAGAGATGTCAAAATGGGCGGGAAAGGGCGGAGTAGGTAACTGGTCAAAACGGGTTTTGGTCAAGACAGGCCAGGTCAACCCAAAACATTTCTTAGTTTTTTTTTCCATCATGGTGTTGGTGGAAAAAAAATATTTACCAAAATATTTACCTAATCGTTTTTTAATATAAGAATTTAAATTGTTAACCTTAATTAACGTTCTCAACTTTGTAAGTTCATAATTGAAAATAAGTTTGTGTTTTAAAAATGATTAAGTTGTTAACCTCAGTTAACATGTAAAAAAATACAAAGTTATTTTTAATTACAGGTCACTAAGTTCAGAAGAATAACTGAGGTTAACAATTTAAATGCTTATATTAAAAAATGATGAGGTCAATATTATTTATTGAAGTGAAGTTATCCAATGGAATTAAGAGTGAGAAATTAGCGAAGTGAGATAAAACACCATTTTGATAAATATTTTTGAAACAACACCATTATGTAAAAAAACTCAAAACATATCTTTTCTTTGGTTTTTTTTCTAAGCATTTATGTGTCAACTACCAGAGGAAAAAAAGTATTATTTCAGTTGTCTAATGAGGTTTTATGCGTTATAATACAATTTCGGTGAATTTCGATCTGTATGACCCATTTTCTTTTTAGTAATCTTTTTAGTGTGTGACCCTTATTGAACAAAAATCGACTTGACCTGTTCTAAGTAAACAAGTTGAAGTTATCATCTCTTCGTGAAATGGAACATATCCTACTCAGAGTTGTAGCCGTGCTTGTATTATTCATAAAATTTTTTAGTAACTGCATAACTAAAAAGAATTAACGCATGACATTTGACTTTTTCAGCCAATGGAAATTTATGTTGATGATGAAGCCAAGTTAACTCTTCACGGGCTTGTTCAGGTATTTTTTCGATTTGAATCTTAAAGTTGTACTTATGCTTTAAATAACTTGTATGATATTTTTATTTCAGCATTGAATCAAACTGGGTGAAATGGAGAAGAACCGTAAGCTAAATGATCTTCTAGACGCGTTGGACTTTAACCAAGTAGTCATTTTCGTCAAGTGTGTAAGCAGAGCCGCCGAGCTGAATAAATTACTTGTGGAGTGCAACTTCCCGTCTATTTGTATCCATTCTGGAATGTCTCAGGAAGAAAGGTAACTACTTTTTTAACATCTATTATTGAATTGTTTTTTTTTTCCGATTGTGAGGCCTGTAAATGAACCGAACAAACACGAACTTGAGTATGTTCGTGTTCGTTCATTTAACTTTAACTGAACATAAACACGAACATGTAAGCAAACACATTTTTTTGTTCATGGGTTGGGGGCATTGCTCGACACGGGGCGAGTGTGGGCTCCACCAGTCCACCCCAAAAAAAGTGGGGTGTGGAAGCGGCGTGCCCAGGCCGGCGTGGGGTGACATGTGGCCATGTGGATTGTATTAAATTTTGCTTCGACCGTGTCACCCTACTTTAATATAATAAAACACAAACTTATATTAATTATTATTAAATTTTATTTTTGCCCATGGCTTTGTAGCCTAGTGGCATCTTGGGGGTGGGATAAGGCTTTGGGACCAATAGGTCCTGGGTTCGATTCCCACAAGGTGGGTTTTCTCATATTTATTGGGTTTCCTCCTGAATTGGTTTATATGCATTATGCCCAGTGGTCGTCAGTGATCCAAATTTGCCGTTCAAAAAAATAAAAAAAAAGTAAATAAATAAAATAAAAAAATTTACATAAAATCCTAAAAATAAAAAAAACTTATTAAATCCTAAAAAATTAAAAAAAATACATAATAAATCCTGAAAAAAGAAAAAAAATTACAAAGTACGGTAAATATTAAAATGGGGAACCCACCGGAAATCCGAATTCCCGTCGTGCCTATACTCGATCTTCATGATCTCGACTCGTTTGTCGTGGGTCAAGTCGCCCGCAGGGACACGGTCGAAGCAAACTTTAAACCGATCCAAATTTGGTTTGAGCTCACGCCACTTATGTTGAGGCGTTTAAGTTGTGACGCGTGTTCCCGACGTGTTGTTGGTATTGCTGAAAGGCTCGTCCCCAATACGCGGTTTGACCGCGTTGTAGGATTCGTTGTGAGTCAACAATCGACGTCATTAGTGCTATTTCCTCTTCCTCGGTCCAATGCACCATTTTCGTTTTTTGGTGTGGGTTTGGTTGAAGATTTGATATTTGTGTTTGGTTGGGGTTGAAGAAGATAAATGTGAAAAAAAAATATAGTTTGGGATGAGTATTCATAGGTAAAATATTGTAATCCTTTTTGATATTTGATTTTACTTACCTAACCGCCATCCCCAACGGCTAGCCCAAACGGTCATCTCTCCCAGCCAATCCAAGCCAACCACCTCACCTCTCCCCCCGCCCCACGCCAGCGGGGCAACGCCGTGGCCAACCCTGGACCGGTATGGTTTAGCCAGCGTTGCTTGGCATCCCACGTCCCAACCAACACCCCACACCCCTTAGCTTAAATTAGTGATTAACTACTATTACTTTAATTCAAAAGCCCATTTTCTATTACTAGTTAGTTATTTTTATGAGTAAGAAATCCTGTTTAATGTTTATATTTATATGGATATAACTACTTATGTATTTAATAAAATTTAAATGAACATAAACGAACGTACAACTAACATAAATGAACAAAACATAAACAAACGTTCACAAACATAAATGAATGAACAAAGTGTGCCTTCATGTTCGTCGTTTAACTAAATGAACATAAAAAACTTTCATGTTCATTCGTTTATTTAAATAAATGAACTTTCCGCCGAATAGTTCACGAACAATTCATAAACGTTCGGTTCATTTACAAGCCTATCGGTTATTATTTTGTCTGACTTCTGAAATTCACATGTTAGGTTGACACGCTACAAGGGGTTTAAAGAGGGATTAAAAAGAATTCTTGTTGCAACTGAGTTAGTTGGAAGGGGCATCGACATTGAGCTGTTAATATCGTCATAAATTACGACATGCCAGATTCTGCTGATATGTATCTGCACAGGGTTGGTTCAGTTTTTTAATAATATTAGAGATTGATCAGTTTCTCTTCTCACCGTGCTTTCGCGGGACACAACTAATTTCTCGTGTTTATTTGTTTTATTTAATATTTTGGTAGGTGGGACGAGCTGGCAGATTTGGCAGTAAGGGTCTTGCAATCACTTTCGTAGCATCTGCATCAGACTCTGATGTTCTTAATCAGGTGATTGCTTTTTTTAATGGTTGGATGGTGTTGACGTTAGTTGTCAGATATCCAGTTATCCACAATGTTTATCTTAAAAAAAATATTGTTTTGCTTATTTATATCGTTTTTACGTTGCAAGTGCAAGAAAGATTTGAGGTTGATATAAAGGAGCTGCCAGAACAAATCGACACTTCAACTTACAGTATGTTTTTTTTGCAATATCCATGCTCTACTATAATCATAATTTTTGTTATTTTATATGGAATATTACACTTTAGGTGACTTTTGGCTACGGTTTTTTCTATTTTATTATTATGTTTAGTTTCTAGTGTTTGGTTCAACGGTGTTCCAACTGGTCTGGCGTTTATTGACGTACTTTTGTCTTAAAACTTGATGGTCGTAACATAATGTTCATTTTGTATTTGATAATTTTGGTGTTTTTTACATGATAATAACTCTGTTTGAACATTGTTTTGTGCAGTGCCAGCATAAGTTGCGGATGGATTGTAATGATTATGCTTACTTTGTTTGGATCTATGGCGTTTATATTTTTGGATCTATGGTGTTTATATTTGAGGTTTTGAGCTGTGGATTTTGACCCGTTGAAGTTTTGTAACTCTGGGAATTATTAATACTCGGTTTACAACTTGGATGCGCTAGTTTGTTTAAGATGGTAAAAAGCAATGCAAGATCTGTCTCTGCTTCAGTCGCGATAAAGGTGGTTTTGGTTTTTTTTTGTTAGTTTTAAGTATTATATACTTTTATCTTTACCCTTTTTGGTACTTTTTATATGTTCTTTTTGTCGCGAACGTATGTTCTATTGAACTCTTTGTATCTTGGTGTGCTTCTGGGACTTTTAACTACTATGATTTCTAACAACTAGTTTTGGAATTTCCAAATTTAATTATTGTGTAGGGCTAAAAGTGAACACAAATTAAGATTCCAATAGTGGATTACTACTGCCAGGTCCTAAGTTTTTGGTCTCGAGATTTGTCACTTGTTCGGTATATTGTAATCATCATCATACCCAGTAAATCCCACTAATAGCAAAGCTAAGGTAGGGTCTGAGGAGGGTAAGATGTAGACAGCCTTACCTCTACTCCGTAGGAATAGAGATGCTACTTCCAGCCAGACCCCTGACTTGATAGTAGTTTTGCATCAAGCCTTGGACATAAGTCAGATAACACTCAACAATTGAGATAAAGACCGATTAGTGCATGTACCCCTTGTCTTTCGGCTATCAACGCCACCACATGATGCATGACTAACCATCCTCCTCTTTTAACGTTATTTTCATGAAACTAGTAAAATAATGTTAAAATTAGTGCACTTTCAATTTTTTTTACAGACCAAAAAATTAAATTATGCGGTAATAAATTTTCTTTTTTACGAATCAAAGGGCTTCGGTTAAACATGGTTGATTGTCTAATCTTTGTAGGACCATGTTCTTTCATTCATGACCTGGATGTGGTGGTTTCTTTACTACTGTTTGTGGCAGTTTAGTTGGCTTTGTTATAGCAAACTATATATTACGATAATTTATGTTTAATAAAATCTCAGGTATTTAATTTTTTTCCATTAAAATCATATTTAATTTTTTTTGAACGGTATATTTGGATCACTGACGGTCGTGCCACTAGAGGAACCACCTGATAATATTCATCTCCACTAGGCATAATGCCACAACAATTCAGGAGGAAACCCAATAAACATGGGAAAACCCCTCTTGTGGGAATCGAACCCAATACCTATTGGTCCCAAAGCTTGATATCACCATCAAGATGCCACTAGGCTATAAAGCCATGGGCAAATCATATTATAAAACCATAATAAGTAACATTTATGTGCAATAAAACCATAAATAAGTAACATTTATGTGCATAAGGTGTTATATCTTATGCTTTGGGGGTGTTTCAAAAAAAATTGATTTTATAACTTTGACCCAAAAGTTTTTTATTTCTTGCAATTTTAACCCATATATTTTTTTTTCACTTTTAACTCAAACTTTTCATTATTTTCAATTTAACCTCACAACATTTTTACCTTCAACTTTGGTCCCTTATACTTTTCATCCTTCGTAAATTTTCGTTTTACGTTTCGTCCTAAATTTTGCGAGTTGACACGGCGCAACGTGCGTGTGTTATTCAACGTTTTTTTTTTGTTTCACTCAAAATTCTACGAGTTAACACGACGCCACGTGCGTGTATGGTTCAATATTTTTACGTTTATTTTTTCCGTTTGATAAGTTTGTCGCAACACGTGGGTTCTAGATTGACTCAGTGTTGGTAATCGCTGGCGGTGATGTGCATTAGTGCTATTTGACATAGTTTTAAGCCCCCACCGCAACGCGGGACAGCTTGTTTAATTTAATTTATGACCCTGCTTTTATTTTTATCTTCAAATACCTAAAATTATTGACATCAAGGATCTTAAATCATGAGCCTGGCCTCTTTTACTCTATCTTTCTCTCTCTACTCTCTATGTTTCATCTCTTTTACTCCACTACCCAAATATACTATCCGATCTGACTACCCGAATAGGCAGCAGTAGAGGTGCACAAAAAACCAGTTTTAGAACCGAAACCAGGAAAAAAAACTGAAACCGGTTTTTTACCAGTTCAGGTTGAACTGGACCGGCGGTTTGTGTGGTGGTTAGGGTTCTTGATGTTTGAAACTGGTTAAAAACCGTTTTTTTTTTGCCAAAACCGGTTACGTTTTGGGTTTAAAAACCCGGTTAGTAACTGAAACTGATTACAAAAAACCGGTTTTTATTTTTGAAGAAAAAAACTAGTTCGGTTAAAAACCGAAATAGTTTTTTTTTTTTTAAAAGACCGATTTGTACACCTGTAGGAATCAGCGATATACCCACTAGGTACCCTCAAACCACTATCCTCATACAACTCGACCACCCTAACAACTTTTCTTGTTTAATAGAAAAAAGCATTCAAAATTCAAGCTATTTAAGATACAAAAAAATAAATTAGGTTCTTTTTTACAGAAAAAAGCATTCAAAATTCAAGCTATTTAAGATAAAAAAAAATAATTAGGTTCTTTTTTACAGTAAATTTAGATCACTAAGGGACCACTAGAGTATCATCGTGTCACCAGCAGAACCAACCGATTCTATCCATCTCCACTAGGCATAATACTTAGGCTAGTGGGTATGGTGAGGCTCATCCTTAGGAGGATGGGCCGCCACATAGGATGCCACGTAAGCGGGTGTGAGGATGGGGCTAAAGAGGATGGACCTAGAGGGTGGGGGATGAAACCCTTTATATATATGCATGTATATATGTATAGATGTCTGAGAGAGGAAGAGGCACGGTATGGGCTGCAAATCCTGGCCGGTTGTGCCGAAGCCGAGCCTAGGGGGCGGTGTGGGGGGACGGCGCCTGGCCTGGCCGGGCCTAAGCCGACCCCCATACACACAAGCCTTATAAAACCCAACAAATATGGGAAAAAACCCTCTTGTGAGAATCGAACACAAGACCTATTGGTCCCAAAGCATTATCTCACCGAATATATTAAGTTTTAAACGGGTATATAACATTATCTCACCGAATAGATTAAGTTTTAAACGGGTATATAACCAATTAACAATGAAAATATCTTATAATTAGTAATTAAAACGCAGCATTAAAGTTTAATGACAAAAACTCAAAAATAGTTAAAAAGAGTTTCAATTTCAAATTAAAAACAAGAGTTAATTACTGTTTTCGTCCCTGTGGTTTGTTTTCAGTCCATTAGTTTAAAAATTGCGATTTCAGTCCCTGTGGTTTCACTTTCATAACCATTTTAGTCCATGTGGTTTCACTTTCGTAACCACTTCAATTCATTTATTATGTAAGTAGATGGACTGAAATGGTTGCAAGGTGGACTGAAATGGTTACGAAAGTGAAATCACAGGGACTGAAATTTGTAATTTTTAAACTAATGAACTGAAATAGTGATTTCTGACAAACCATGTGGACGAAAACAGTAATAACTCTTAAAAACAAATAAAACCGAAGAGATCAAATCAAACATAAGTCAAACTGAAAGTCACATCCGATCCGACCACAAAGATCGAAACTTCCGACGTAACTTTGTGACGATGGGTTTCATCGGAGATCAGATCGATTCTTTGAAGTCGCTAAAAGTCAGACAAGCCTTAGAGCAGGTCATCACTCTCGGTACGATAATAATAATAATAATCTTTTAATCTTTATTATTATTCACATGCATACACAATTCAACCCATTTATTTCATTAATTTTGATTCTCCCGTCTTGAAGTTTCTGATCATATGTTTGTGCTTCTTGATTTGTTGATCCAATGTAGCAATTTGTTTCTGGATTAGGGTTTTTGTGATTACAGTACCCATTGTTTGAAACCCTAATTAAAAAAAATGTACCAAAATTGAGCCCATTCGTGTGTGTGTGTGTTTTTTTTGGGTTGGAAAAATGCAATTTTTTTAGAAAAGGGGTGGACTGGAGATCCATACCAGCAATCAGTGTTGTAAGAATAGCTAGTCGGTTGGTGGGGTACCAACTAGCGATTAATCGGGTTTAATAGAGATTAATTGGAATTAATCGGATTGAGATTTTTATATGTAACTTTTAGTTATATATATATATAGGGAGGTTAACGTACAATATTACTTAACGTACGAGCGTACGATATGAAATTACGCACGTTATAAAACTCAAGACCCTAATCACGCGTGTTGACACGAAACATAAACTCGAAACACTTCCACAATCACGCATGTTGACACGAAACATAAACCTGGAACATCTACATCACAAACTCGAAATCATCTTCGTTCTTTCAACATAAACTCGGAATCTACTTCACAAACTCGGAATCATCTTAATCTTTCAACATGCGTAATTATGTTTTCAACATGCGTAATTTCAAAGCGTACGCTCGTACGTTAAGCAATATTGTATTTTACACTTTCACTATATATATACACCCACATTTTTATGTGTAGTTTTTTAAAGTAGACATGTTTTAACCCCTCGTTGACCCATTTTTTATAAGTAATTTGCGGGAATTTATAAGGTTTGGTCGAAATTTGGCCGGAATCTGGCCAGAATAGGACTGCCATTGACCGCCTAGCGATTAATCAGCCATTAATCGGTGAACCTCCGATTAGTGATTAATCGGCGATTAATCGGAGACTAGTCGGGATTTTTACAACGATGCTAGCAATCTGCATTAAAAAACCGCAGTTTTGTTTGAATTTTGGTTTCATTTGCTGATTTAAAGTAATTGACATAAATTTGCATAATTATTAATCTGATGTTTTTGTATAAAGGAACTGTAGACAAAAAACTTCCTTAAAGATTAATGGTGATATTTTATTTTTTGTTTTGTTTGTCTTCAGGTATGATTGTTTCATCTGCATTGATTATATGGAAGTTTCTGATGTGTGTTACGGGTAGCGAGTCGCCGGTTGTTGTGGTTCTTTCTGAAAGCATGGAGCCTGCATTTCAGAGGGTAAGTCGGTATTTCCTATTTGATACTTTGTTTTACTTGTGGAGGTATGATTGTAACTTTTTGAAGTTTGTATTTTTGTCGATCTTTTCAGTCATTTGACTTTTATCGTATAAAGATTGTTCATTTATAACGTAAGATAATCCCATTGGTAGAATGTTTCAAAGGAACTGGAATCTGTCATGAGTTTTGTTGACAAAATTTGTTAAAGGAAATAAGGAATCAGAATGTAAAATTTATCGGAAGGAATTAAAAAAAGTAGAATAAACAAGCCTTCATCGATAGAATCTTACGTTTCCTCAATGAGTGGAACAATTCTTGAATTTCTCCCCACAAAAGAACATAAGTGAATTTATTTTAGGTGTTGTTTGTTTTTTAAAGGGTTAAAATGTCTGCAGTCTGCGGACCACATCTGTAGGAGAAGAGGTGGACCAAACCTCTGCAGTCTGCAAGAAGAAGGCTATTTGTTTTTTAACGTATGTAGACTTCTAAAATAAACTAGTGGATGGTGGTGGTGCTGGACGATGGTGGTGGGTGCTGGACGTGGACGATGGGTGGTGGTGGTAGACGGTGGTGGTGGTGATAGACGGTGGTGATGGTGATGGATGGTGGTGATGGACAGTGGTGGTGGACGGTGGTGTTTAACTCCCTGCAGACTTTAGAAGATCTTAGAAGTTGTTGGGCCAAGTCTGCACCAAGAAGAGCTGGCGCAAACGTTTTTTAATGAAACGTCTTCGGAAAAACAAACAGTTTGCAGATGGCAATGTCTGCGCGGCGCAGACAGAAGAGCCTGCGTAGATCTTTTTTAGAAAAACAAACACCATCTTAGTCATCACTTTTCCAACCGAGCATGTTAAAGAAATACAATTTACGTTCCAGTTTAATAAAAGTCCAGGAAATTATATGAAGAGAACATCTCCTTAGTGTGACAGATTCATAAATTCTTATCTGCTTAAATATTTTCTTATAACTGATGCCTAATTTACGTTATCAGGGAGATATTTTGTTCTTACGAATGGGTGAAGATCCTATTCGGGCCGGTGAAATTGTGGTGTTCAACATTGATGTAAGAAGTATTATTTTAGTTACAATATTCATGTATTTTAAAACTTCTATTACTTTCGTGAGTTATAGCTAATTATTTTTCTTTTTTTTTTTAATTTCATTCAGCGCCGTGAGATTCCTATCGTCCATCGCGTAATCAAGGTATTGCATTATTACATTTTTGGCCTTGTGTTTCTACTTTCGACCAAGTAACTTGATGTTAGTATGTTACATACTGTTTCTTTAATCAAGAATGGTGCTATTATATGTGGTAGATACCGCTTATTGTTCTTTTAGTTAAAAAGATAACGATTGCTATTAATCTGTTATACTGGATAATTATGTGTTTTGAGCATAGTTATTAAAGGCGCGAGGGACACTCCGGGCGATTTGTTGGGCCCAGGGCTTTATTTGCGTCTAGGCGCGCCTGGGCGCTCGCTTTAATAAATATGATGTGGACACATACTCTTAAAGGCGCGAGGGGCACTCAGGGCGATTTGTTGGGCCGGGGCTTTATTTGCGCCTAGGCGTGCCTGGGCGCTCGCTTTAATAACTATGGTTTTGTGCAAGGGTGTTTGCAACTTCATTGCAAAATTTTGTGCGATAAAACTTGTATTAGTACATCTTAGAAATGTTCTACAGCATGTCACTTGTAAAATAAGTTCGAAACGTATATATAAATGCAAAGAAAAAAAACATTTTTTTTACTTGATACAATGACATGATGTGAAAGAAGGTACATATTGGTGTAATAAATCTATTTTAATTGATCTGTAAACTGTTAATAATCTACCCTCCTGAAATAACCGAAACAATTTTATTTCAACCTTTTTCTTTTTAACGAAGCTTCATTCGAAATTACCTCTCTGCCCGTTAATGGTCATGGCAGATTGTTGATATAATTGATTTTGGTCTATAACATTTTATTATTTGTCTTGCACTTTGGATATTTGACTAATAACCAAACAATTCTACTAAACCATGTGCCGAGTCAAACGTCACGTTTACGTTGGGAGAGTGGGAATAGTTTTTTTTTCGTTTAGTTAATTCAATGGATGTATCTTACTGTTTCTTTTGCAGGTTCATGAAAGAAATAATACAAAAGATATCGATGTCCTTACAAAAGGTATTATTTCTAGAAATACAAGCGCGCGCTCTTTTGGGATTATAATAATCTTTTATTTTTATTTTATTTTATTTTTACCTCAGGGGATAATAATGATCAGGATGACCGAGTTCTATATGCGCCAGGTCAGCAGTGGCTTCAACATCAACATATCATGGGTCGAGCCGTGGGTAAGAATACGATGCTTATTTAAAATCATTTTGTTCAAAGATTTTATGTCATCTTATTTGGCTTCAACTTCTTATCTACATAGTTGTATTTCCTCCATGGATTAGCGTCAATATTACCCATCAAAATCAATCTTTTAAAAAGACCATAAATCGCTTTACGACTAAGCGAATTAAAGTTTTCAAAGAATATGGTTTATGACAGTTACGATGTAAGATTTAAGAACGGCGGTTTCCCTATTTTCTTCATCTACTGTCTTCCTTCAGTCATTGATGCTAACAAATCCGTAAACGAATATTAAACGTGGTAAAATAGGTCAAAACGAATGATTATTAATAACCGGTCAAAATGGATTTTTTTATTAGAATGCGTGAAATAGGTCGTGCCGAGCCAACCTGCAAACAACTTTGTTTTTACATCTCTTGAACTTATACGTATACTTAAGAAATCTATACTAATAAAATAATAATCTTAGTTTTATAAATTGAAGAGTAAAATTCCAAAATGGTCCCTGAGTTTAGGCCACTTTTGCCACTTAAGTCCAAAAATGAAACCTTTTGTATCTGGGTCCCTGAGGTTTCATTTTTGTTGCCATTTTCAACCAATTGACAAACTGGGTTAGAATGTTCAGTTAACTTCTCCTCTTTTTGTCAGTTTCCTCATTTAAATGAAGGGTATAATCGTCATTTTATGCCATAAATATTTTAGTTAAATCAGGAAAACGACAAAAAAAGGGAGAAGTTAACAGAAAATTCTAACCCAGTTTGCCAATTGGATGAAAATGGCAACAAAAATGAAACCTCAGGGACCTAGATACAAAAAGTTTCTTTTTTGGACTGGAGTGGCAAAAGTGGCCTAAACTCAGGGACCATTTTAACATTTTACTCTAAATTAAAAATAAATTTAGGAGATTTTGATTTTATGCAATTTGGATACATTTGTTATGACTTCCGACCCGTTTGACCTTCTCGATCCATTTCCATATTAACCAAATTTAAACTTTTTCCCATTTCATCCGCTAGGGGCACAATATAACCTAAATCGACCCGTTTACCCGCAAATGGGTCCAACTTTCAACTTTTAAATGATATGTAAAAAATCCTAAAACCCATGGATGTAGACAAATTGCTAAAAAGTAAAAACCTTTGTTCATTTACAGGTTTTTACCTTATGTTGGCTATGTTACAATCATCATGACCGAAAATCCTATCATAAAGGTACATATAAAACACGTCTCTCGCGTTTAAAGCAATTGCTAATCTTGTGATCGATGTTTTTCTTTATTTGTTTACTTTTTTTATTCTTGCCGTTTTGCAGTACGCTCTTATAGGTGCTTTGGGTTTACTCGCGATTACATCCAAAGATTGATGGACGATACAAAATTTCTTCCCAGTCGAGTAGTATTTATGAACCGATTCAGTGAAATCAAAATGCAGCTTTGTTAGTTTCGACGTTACATTATAGCTGCCCGGTTTTCTGGGTCAAGTTGGAAAAGAAATAATATTTTATTTAAAATAATTTAAACATTAGATCTTGCTCAAAGGGTTAAATTTTGAACATCTTGTAAATGACCATACTTTTCTCGTATGCGTCTCTCGAAAATCATCAACGGACCAACTCTCAGAACGTGAAAGACGCCAACTGGGAAGAGACTGTTGAAACCCGAATCTTTCGAGAAGGATTCATCCATCAGATCTTGCTCAAAGGGTTAAATTCTATTCTTCTCTTTTAACACACTTCGCCAAGTCGAAAGCTTTTTTGTGAAATCGAATCAGTATGAAAAGCAGTGTTTAAAAACTAGTTTTTATACCGTACCGGGTTCGATTCGGAAACTGTTTAACTGGGTGTACCGGACGGTTCAACCGGTACTACCGTGTGGTTTAAACCGGGTGAAAGAATTGTCTGCCCATGATGCTTTAATTAAAGGTTTAGTATAAATAATCAAATGAAATATGTAATAATACTATAACAATTGAAAGCCAATAATATTATAACACTATAACAATTTAAATAAATTAGTTATGCTATAACATATTCTATAAGATATTATTATAATAATGAATAGGTATTGCTTTTAATTTAAAAAAAAAACATCACAGATTCCATTTAAAAATATTGTTTTTACTTAATTTAGTATATACAGGATAAGTTTCGCTGTGATAATTTAGGAAGAAATTTAAATTTGAAAAAAAAATCAATTATCGTAATTAGAGAAATCGATTTGAAAACGGTTTTAAATTATACTAATTCAAATTAAATTAGGTTAGACCGTGGAGTGTGGTATCAGGGAGAAGCTCGGGGTGCTTAGGTGGCAAGCGTCCTCGACGGGAAACACCACCTCTCCCGTTCAATCTTTGGTGTCCGCGGGAAATCTTCCCCAATCTCTCCGATGTTGATTCTTGATTTTGTGTGGGTATATTTTTTTTTTTACTTTGTTTCTGTTATTTTTGCAAGGAAGAAGCAAGTTAAATGGAAGAGGAAGATAAAAATGAAATATTTTTGTTTTTAAAAAGACCCTCAATTTTATTTTAAATTTTAAATAGACCCTGGTTTTAATTTTAAAAAGACCTCTCTTTGTTAGAGAAGAAGAAACAATTAAACGGGAGAGGAAGATAAAGAATGATATTTTTATTTTTAAAAAGACCCTCAAATTTAATTTTAATTTTAAAAGATCCTAGTTTGAATTTTAAAAAGATCCCTCAAATTTAATTTTAATTTTAAAAGACTCCCTAGAATTTTGCTTTAATTTTTAAAAGACCCCTTAATCTTGCTTTTAGTTATATATACATTTAAAAAGACCTCTTAGATTTGTTTTTAATTATATATGCTAATGTTTTAAAGTCTACTATACTTTAAAATTATGTTTAGTGATTTTTATTTTAACAAATTAGTCGAATAAAAAAGCATTACTTATATATAAAATACATTAAAAAATATAAAAAAAATGGAAAGGAGAATGAAGGAGAACACCCCATGTTTGGGGATGATGATGAGGTGGAGGGGGATAGCCTCTGCTACCGCTTGGCGCTCCGGCGGTAGTGTAAAATTAGTGTAAATTTTGGAAAAAATAAAGTTTTTTCGATTTTGTTATCGCTTATTTATAAAATGTTACCCCTTGAAGGATTTTCTAGATCCGTCAGTGGAGATGTGGTGTTGATATGGACATGAGAGAAGAATAAACCACACGGCCAGTACGGCCACACCCCATAGCTTTATACAAGGTATGGTTACAATATTTATTTTCTTTTTATCATTAGAGTTACCAAATTCAGAGTTCTTATATGTATGTAGTGAAAGTTAATGTACAATATCCGTTATCGTACAAGGGGTATGTTTGGTAAAATAGCTGATAGCTGGTGGCTGATGGCTGGAAGTTGGAAGCTGGTGTCTGTAGCTGGTAGCTGTAGCTTTTTAGATATATTTAGGTGTTTGGCAGAGTAGCTGTAACTTTTAATAAAATATATAAATGATCAAAATAGACATAAATAAAAAAACATAATAGTCATTTAGAGGTTAAAATAGTCATTTAGAGGTTAAAATAGTCATTTTTTTCCTAAAAGCTTGTAGCTCCTTCTAAACGCTACTAGTAGGAGCGTTTAACCAAAAGCTTTAAGCTCCTAACCTAAAACCTTCAAGCTCCTTCAACCAAACAATGCTTTTTATTGAGTAGGAGCTTTTTCTTAAAAGCTTAAAGCTAGAAGATCTTAAAACCTCTAAAAGCTTGTTACCAAACATACCCAAGGTATGATTATTATATCTTTTTTCTTTTTATCATTAGAATTACCAAATATAGAGTTCTTATATGTATGTAGTGAAAGTGTAATATATAATATGTTTTATCGTATGAGCGTACGAGATTTGAAGTTCGCATGTTATAAAAAAGTTACATGTATAAGAAAATCGCATGTAAAAATGAAAAAAGAAATCGCATGTCGTAACTTAGTATGTATATTTGTTATGATCATAACATATACATTATTGGAATTTTCACACCACTTGATTCGGTAAAAAGTTCTTTAACATCCAAATATTAAAAGGTGATGCAGATAAAAAATTATGGTGGATTTATTAAAATATTATTATCATTATGGTTATCACCTAAAACAAACAACATTATAAACCATAAATAAGCAATAATTTTGTGCATAAGTTATACATCATGCTTAGGGGGTGTTTCAAAAAAAAAATTGATTTTATAACTTTAACCCAAAACTTTTTATGTTTGCAATTTTAACCCACGTATTTTTTTTTTCACTTTTAACTCAAAACTTTTCATTATTTTCAATTTAACCTCACAACACCTTTTACCTTCAGCTTTGTTCCCCTATACTTTTCATCTTTCGCAAATTTTCGTTTTACGTTTGATCCTAAATTTTGCGAGTTAACATGGCGCAACGTACGTGTGTTGTTCAACGGGTTTTTTTTGCTCAAAATTCTACGAGTTAACACAACGCAGCGCACGCGTGTGATTCAATGTTTTTATGTTTAATAAGTTTGTTGCAACGCACGGGTCCTGGATTGACTCAGTGTTGGTAGTCGACGGTAGTATGCCATTATTACTATTTGGCATAGTTTTACGCCCCACCGCAACGCGGGGAGCTTAATTCTAGTTATATTTATTTGTGGTTGGTTGATTCTTATTTAATTGGAGTGAGTTGGTGGTGGTGGATTACTTGTTTTACACTTTTACTAGTTTAATATATCGATGACCGGTATATAGTTTATTATTGTTGGGTTTTAAACATGTCTTTGAAATCATGGTAGTTTTTGACATGTTCTTCAAAACTTGTAGAAAGCGGATGTGATGTTAGGTATCAAGCGGCGCAGCTTAAACATAAACACATAATCAAGCACACAGGATAATCACACATACAAAAAAATAAACAATAAACACTAAACATGTCACAAAAGAATTTCATGGTTTGGTCCCAGTGAAGGGCTTACCCCTACTGGCTGAAGCTACTAGGTTATTACATTAAGTTTAGTACGCCAAAGATTACAATGTAAGACTATGTAGATATAGAGAGAACAAACCAGGTTAAAGAACTTAGGGATAAGAAAACTAAACAGGTCTTCCATTCAAAACCAAAGCCCATATCCATATGTAGTAACTTGAAACTTTAAAGCAAACCATAGGGTGTTAGAAAAGTATAACCTTTAGTGAGAAGTGGTAGGTAGTTGATCTAGATGGATAAAAAGACCTTTTTTTTCTCTCTAAAGTTATACACACGAAACTGGGGTAAATGAGTCGAATTGAGCTTGAACTCGAGCTCGATTAACTTATGAGAGCTCGAGCTCGGTTTGGGCTCGGCCCATTTATATACTATTATTTTGCAACACATGTGTGCATGTATAAGTTGGATATGTTGCTTTAGTGGTTTTATTATGTTAATTTATTATTTGTTTATATACTATTATTTAGCAACAAGTGTTTGCATTTATAAGTTGTACATGTTGCCAAGTGTGTGTATTTATAAGTTGTACATGTTTCTTAAACACGGCACAACATGCGTGTGTGGTTAAACATTTTTGCATCGTCTATTTTTTTCCCATTTGACAGGTTCATCGTAACACCCGAGTCCTAGATCGACTTAGTTATTTTTTAATATGTTTTTCGACTTAGTTATTTTTTTAATATGTTTTACATTTTTGTTTAATTTCTTCATATTAACACGCTGCAACTTTAGTGTTAGTGATCACTGGTAGTAGTGTGACATTGTTGTTCCCCCCGCTGCAACGCGGGAGTGCTTAATACTAGTTTATTATTATTTTTAAATAGTTCTTATTTTGTAATTATTATTTTATAGATTTATATATAACATAATACACACATGTATAATTTAGTTATTTTATAAACAATAATAATAATAACTATATAAATAAATTTTTAACAAATTAAATATAAATAATAGGCTCATGATCCCGTCAAGCCGACCTGAACTCGATAAGTGAAGCTCAAACTCCTTACTAAAAAGCCCATTTTTAGGCTCGAGTTCATTTAAACTCGCCGTGTTTTAAGCTGATCTTGAGTAGCTCACGAGTAGCTTGACTCTTTTACACCCCTAGTTCTAAGTTTCATGTGTCAGTTTGAGAGCATGTCTTATTGCCCAAAGGTTCCAGCCTTGTTGGTCGTGGATTCTGCCCAGAAAACCTCACAAAACAGCCAACATGTTTTAACATAAATGGGTGAGAAATTATATCAAAAGAACATGAAATCAAGTATATATTCTTGTAGTTAATTAAACAATATCACAAAGTTATTCAATTTTTTAAAGTTATCAAACGAAAGTTAAAAAAGAAAAAACTCAATTTAGAGGGTGTTTAGGATTACGTTTTGAAGTGATTATTTGATTATTGTGTTTGTAAAACATAAATAATCTAAAAAATTGTTTTGATGAAAAATTGATTATCTGCCTCCAAAACGCAAGCATGTACCTACATGCTTTTTCAAAATGCATTTTTCAAAACGCAAAATCTATTTTGAAAACGCAACACCAGACACCCATTAAAAACGAGCATTTGTTTACTAGTCACATGCATGATATTATTATATGCCCATGTGCTTCTTGGATTATAATATATGGGAGAGATGATTTACATGATTTTATTGAATTATTTGATTCTTTATTAGTGTTAAAACCGAGTAGTGTCAATCACAACACAAAACGTTTTAATTTTTATATTTACAAAAGGGCAAATCACTATTAATAATTATTTTGTGGGTACACCTGTATCCTTAGACATGTAAAATTATAAGTTCGTACATTTTTGTGTTTGATCAATGAGCATAAATGAAGTGTCACCGGAAACTCACAAGAAAGGGTTAGTAATTAGAAATATAATTAGTTGTTTATTAATATTAATTTTTTTTTGCTTCCATCACTTTATATTTTTTTTAAAAAGTAAATAAATTTTTATACGGTACTATACAATAAAATCATAAATTTTTTCATCTTTAATTTGATTTAAGTTTTATTATATTAAAAAAAAGTTTTTACAAATGTGTTAAGCTGAGTGCGAATAAGATGATGTTTTAATGATTCCAATATAGTGTTTTTGTTATATCAACATGCCATTTTAGTTTTCGGCATGGCGTCAAAATTATTCAACAGAACGCGTGGATTATGCGTTACTCGCGTGGATTATGCGTTACTCACAACCATATTTTTTACGCAATTAGAACTACAATTAACGGGGATTTAAAAAGTGATGGATTTTAAACTATGCTAGCTAGCAACCGAGTCTTATAAACTACTTGTTGAATAACAAAAGACAAAAAGCATAAAGCACGTTTAAGTGCCATCATAATATGCATTTTATAATTTTATAATTATAATTTATATATTAACTAGGGAGTAACATTTTTGAATATCTAAGAGCATTCACAATGAAACCTGTATAAATATGTGAGGGGTTTAATTATATTATAAGGAATGGTTGGTAGTGTTTTTGAGTAGAGGAGAGAGAAAATATATGAGAAAGTTACTGTTCATCTGTAAATATATGAGAAAAAAAATTCTGGAGAGAGAAAACTGTATAAATTTTTTAATATTTTTAGAAATAGTTGTGAGTGAAGGAGAGAAAAGATAAAGATAAAGGTATAAAAATATTATTTAATTGAAAAGAATAGAGAAAAACTAGTTGTTTTTAATGAAAATATATAGATATATATGTATAAATATAGGGATTTCATTCCCTATAATATACATACATATCCACTAAAAAACAACTACTATATCTATATATTTCCACTAAAAACAAAAACTTTTTCTCTCTCATTTTCAATTAAATAATATTTTTATACCTTTATCATTACCTTCTTTCTCTCCTTCACTCACAACCGTTTCTAAAAATATTAAAAAATTTATACAGTTTTCTCTCTCCATATTTTTTTCCCATATATTTATAGATGAACAGTAACTTTCCATATATTTTATCTCTCCTCTACTCACAACCTACCAATCATTCCTTATAATATAACTAAACCCTCTCACATATTTTAAGGTCTTAATTGTGAATGCTCTAAGAGCATTAACAATGAATTCCATATCCCTTATCTAGGTATTTCCATTAAAAACTACTTTTTCTCTCTTCTTTTTAATTAAATAATAATTTTTATACCTTTATTATTTTTTTCTTCCTCCTTCACTCACAACCATTTCTAAAAATATTAAAAAAATTATACAGTTTTCTCTCTCCAGATTTTTTTCCCACATATTTACTGATGAACTTTCCTATATATTTTCTCTCTCCTCCACTCACAACCACTTAAAAATACTAACAACCATTCCTTATAATATAACTAAACTACTTCACATATATTTAAGAATTTCATTGTGAATGCTCTAACAACAAGTTAAATAAAATACCTAGTTACCTATAAATTATGATATACCAAATCATACCATAGAATATATATATTTTTACAAGTTGTATCAATAATTGCAACCTATTAAGGAGGACCGGAGATCTAAACTAGTTGAGCTTAAGTTTGACTCGTTTAAAGTTCTATATCAAAAGCTTGAGCTCGGCCTATGAAAAAAATTTCAGGCTCGGCTCATGCTCAACATGATATATATTGTGTTATTTAAAAATTATCATACATATATAATTATAAGAGTCATTTAGCCTCGTGACCTTAATAGAACCGGTATACAAAGCTTAGCTTCGTTTAGTAAATTAGTTCATTTAATTCTTGAATATATAATCAAAAGTCATTTAGCCTCATGACCTTAATAGAACCGATATACATAGCTCAGATTCGTTTATTAAATTAGTTCATTTAATTCTTGAATATATAATCTAGAAGAGTCATTTAGCCTCGTGACCTTAATAGAACCGGTATACATAGCTTAGATTCGTTTATTAAATTAGTTCATTTAATTCTTTAATAAATAATCAGAAGAGTCATTTAGCCTCGTGACCTTAATAGAACCGGTATACATAGCTCAGTTTCGTTTGTTAAACTAGTTCATTTAATTCTTGAATAACTAACGAACGCTCTGACTCGTTAACAGCTATAAATATACAAAGTAAAATAAATCAAACTTATTTAAAAGTTTTGGTGGAAACTTGTCGTGGCCATAGTGTCTTAATCATAATTTATTATGTTAGGTACATAAACGAAGAGTTTTCATGTTACACCAATAATTTATGTCATTACGAAAACTTTTTTTGCTTAACGACAAATTACTTGTGTTGTTTGATCATCAACTAATATATAAATACAATGAATGGTGTCAACAACCAAGTTGCCGCTTATAGTAGTATTTTAATAAATGTTTTTCTATGACATGATTCCTAATTAGTATAAGTTGGCTTGTTCCATTAATTAATGATTAATTAACATACTTTTTTTTAATGACAGATTTGAATCACTGACGGACCATTGGAGTATCATTGTGCCATCAGACCCGATCATATCTATCTCCACCAGGCATAATGCCTATACAGCAATTCAGGAGGAACCCCTTTTATTGGGGACCCCCCCCCCCCCCCCCCCCGAAAATCGAACTCAGGACCTATTAGTCCCAAAGCTTTATTCCCATCACCAAGATGTCACTAGCCTATAAAGCCATTGACTAATATAAAATACTACTTATTTAATATAAATTGATCATAATTGTTTTAGGCTTAACTAATATAAATATCTATTTTTTTGAACGACGATATTCTACAACAGGCGATAGGTACCGCACCTGCTTAGCAGGCCCTCCACCCCACTCCAGCACAAGACTATGTTGTCGTAACCGGGCCTACGCTTGGTATCAGAGTTTGGCTTGGCGCTCCCTGAGAAAATTTCCAGCCCACCGGCATCCCCGACAGTTGCATCCTCCACAAGAGTCAGGACTCTCTGGAGTAAATGCACTGTAATAGAAAACTCGGGTGTGCTCCAGGATTCGAACTTGAGACTTAAAGTAAGCCTTATCCCTTCATTGCATGACCAACCTTAAGGTCCCATGGCTTAACTAATATACATGGCTTAACTAATATATATATCTAATAGTTTACAACCTTCACGTGTTCATTTTAACGATTCTTTTATTTAGGGCTGAATATCACAATCTCTCACATCTTTATATCATTGTTATTAGCTGTCTAAACAAGACAGCCTGACACTTGTGATTCCTTTAGATCAATTCGCTAAATACTCGAGCCAAGTTGAGTTTATGTGAGCTTAAGCCTAATCTTGAGCTTATATTGTTGTTATTTTATTTTATAAATGAGTTCTTAGAAAATAATAATAATAAAGCCACTTCATTTGAAAGTATTGGGTTTAGTTTACTAGTCAAAGCTCAATCAAAAATATCTATGTGCCAAATTATATTAGCAATTTTTATTTTTGGGAATTCCTCCTTATTTTTTTTTATTGGCCAACAAATAATTTCATTCAATCAGCAATAACCCATCTCGATTTTTTTCACCAAAAAAAAATAAAAAAAAATGTATATCATTCATTTATATCACCCTTAACATGCCACTAGACTCGAAATCATTAAAAAACTCAAAAAATAAGGATGGTAAGTTAATTAATCCCACTAGTAGAATACCTAATATTTACAGATGTATATCATTCTTATTAACCAACAAAAGTTTAAGATGAGATATGCCAAAATTGCCAACCCCACATCAACGTGGATCCTACGTGGCAAACATAAGATAGTCATGACACGTGAAAAAAACAAACACCAAAAACTTAGTAAATCTTCCATCTATAAATAATAATCAAACTCCACCTATGTTCTCCTCATCCTCGTATTTCATCATCATTTCTCAATCACTCTAACAACAATTATTTAATTTTCAAAACCAACATTCTCATTAATCCCCACAATTAATTATTTCAAATCCTATTGTTGTTGTCGTCAGTTTTGCCATTGCTTTTGTTTTTCGATCGCATTTGATCAAATTTTCGTTGAAAAAATGAAGGAAACCGTAGGAAATCCTTTGCATCTCAAGTCGTTGAATCATATATCGCTTGTGTCTCGATCGGTTGAAGAATCTATCGATTTTTATACGAATGTTCTTGGATTTTTCCCGATCAGACGGCCTGGATCGTTCGATTTCGACGGTGCATGGTAATTTAAATATTTAATGATTTTTATTTTTACTTGTTTAATACTCAACAGATGAATTATAAATTATGTGATCATAGATCACTTATGTTGTTGTTTGGTTGATGATTTTCAGGTTGTTTAATTATGGAATTGGAATTCATTTGTTGCAATCAGAAAATCCTGATAATATGAAGAAGAAAAGTGAAATAAACCCTAAGGATAATCATATTTCATTTCAGGTAAAATTAGTTAAAAATTGGTAACATGTTGTTAAATTACTATTAAATTAAATTTGTGTTTGAGGGTCGTTTTTATGATCAGTTTGTAATTGTGTCTCGTTCTGTCTAGTTTTTTACTAGACTGATTTTTTAATATAAGTTGGCTGTTAAAAAAAATTTACAGTTGTCTCTTTCTGTTTAGTTTCTTATTTTTACTAGACTGGTTATTTAATATAAGTTTGGGCGTTAAAAAAAATACTGTTAGTTTTGTCTCGATTAGTTTATAACTGTGTCTTGTTTTGTTTAGTTTTTTACTAGACTGGTTTTTTAATATATTTAAAAAATTACTGTTAGTTTTGTCTCGATCAGTTTATAATTGTGTCTCATTCTGTTTAGTTTAAAGTTACGATTAGTTATGTCTCGTTTTGTCTAGTTTCTTACCAGACCGGTTTTACGTTTATGTGTGTAACAGTGTGAGAGTATGGGGGCAGTGGAGAAGAAGCTCAAAGAAATGGAAATAGTTTACAAAAGACAGAGGGTAGAAGAAGGTGGAATCTATGTGGACCAGTTGTTTTTTCATGATCCAGATGGGTTTATGATTGAGATATGCAACTGTGATAACCTTCCAGTGGTCCCGATAGCCGGAGAAATGGTCCGATCATGCTCGCGGTTAAACTTAGATATTATTTCTCAGAAACAGATACAAACAGTTGTTCAGTTGTAAGCAAAAGGATCACTGTTATGGTCTGTTTGTTATGTTATTATATGATGATGATGATGATGTTAATTTGTGATGTTTAATTTCTAGTTTATTTGGTCATATATCATCTATGTGTTGTTTTAGGGTTTTCAAATAAATTAAAACTTGCCATTTTTAGTTGTTCATCTTGTTACATTGACTAATAACAAACTTTTAAACTAAATATATCACTTTTTATATTTAACATTTAAGTTGCATGATAAAAGAGATGTACATGAACTAACTAGATAGATAAATAGATAGATATACATCTTTCATATTTAACTTTTAGATGTAAAAATGTTAAAAAAATTAGGGACGGATATCTTTCAAACACACCTCGATACCGATAAACTTTAAGTGATTTGGTAAGCAATTCAATATTAATGATAATATTAAAAAGGTTATCTAGTATACCTTCGCGGAGGGTGCCTCACCACCTAGCGTGGTCGGATATGGCGGAACCCACGACTTATTTCTGCAGACAATTGGGAAATTTAACCAAACTTTTAGAGAGGAGCATTCAAGAGTTATTGCCTAAAAAATACACTAATTTTTTATAGTTGCCCCCACATTTGAGTGTTATATTTAATAAACACATGTCAAAAAAAAACTTATTCGTAATATCTTAAGAAAAACTATATGAACTAAAATGCATGCTAAACACAAAATTTTAAGTAAAGAACCATAATAAGTGTATTATTTATTTGTAGTTGTATTGAAAATATACAATGAGATACCGAGTAAGAGTGGGGCAAACGATTACATAACCATCTTTGTAGTACACGTAAAACAATATGTAACATGCTTATAAAGTTATCGTTATTCTCAATATGTATAATTAGTTATAGGGTTTCTTGTAGAGGTGTACAAAGAAAACCATTTACAAAACCCTACCCGAAAAGAAACCTCGGAATTAAGAATTAAAAAACCCGTTATTTCATACCCAACCCTACGCACCTGATATATATAGGGTTTCATTCCCTATGATATCAAACCGATTCCAACCCGGTTACACCCAACCTGAACCGATAAAAAAAACCTGAACTGGAACCGCAAAAACCTGACAATTTTTTTTAATCAAAAAACCAGTTCCTTACCCAATTTGGGTATTGCCATACCCAGTTTTTAACCTTGTTAACCATACACATAACTGGTTTCAACCAGGAATTACCCAATAGGTGTGTGCAAAGTCGATTAACAGTGGGTTCGGTTAACCGATGGTCGGTTAACCAAGGGTTCGGTTAATTGAAAAGTATTAACCATAACCATAACCGATGGTTGGTTAACTGGTGGTTATGAATCGGTTTCAATTAATTTAGGTTAATTATCCAATGTATATAAAAATTATAAAATATAAACTCGTGAATATAAATTTGCAAAATTATATAGATACCATATGCATATTGGTAATGGGCCTTATATACATAGTAAAACAAATACTAATGGAGGCTCAATTAGACTAAGAGGTTAAAAAATCCAGTGCGCCGTGAACTTATAATTAATATTTCATTAAGAGAGTTTGGTATATATACACGTTTGGCTAATCGGTTCGGTTCGGTTATTTTTCAGTTTTAGATATATGATTAATCGAAACCGAAAGTTCGGTTATTCAAAAACCAATAACTGAACCATTGGTTATTGCTTCAGTTTGGTTTTTTCGGTTCAATTAATTCGGTTATTCGGTTTCGATTTCGGTTAATTCGGTTTTATGTTCACCCGTATCAGACCCAATACACAATTTGTGCACCCTCTAGTTTCTTGTAGTATGACTCAGTACTTAATTAGGTAGTGTTCATGATTACATAATAACCGGGTTCCGGACCCAACCTGCAACGGATTCCTACCCTACCCGACCTGCAGGTACATACCAGTTCCAGATCTGGGTGTAGAAAAAGGAACCGAACCAGACCCGACTTGAAACCACCAGACCTGGTTCCATCTCTACCCGACCAAAACCCGAAAAGAACCCGGCCGAACCAGTCAAATACCCAAACGTATCCAGAATCGGTTCCTACCCTACCCGAGTTTTGTTCATCTCTAACAATAATAACTACCAAAGAATAACCGTTAAAAGATACAGGCCAAGTCCAACAACCCAGCCCATTTAGGTAACCATAATAACGACCGGATTACCAAAACCCAGATTGCAAAAATCAATCAACTACAATGGAGGTAATCCGGCGGCTGTCCCGCCGTCTCTCGCCGACACTCGCCGGAAAACACATCAACCTATACAAAACACCTCAATTTATCCACTCCAAAACCCCAATTATTCAATCCCAACATAAACCCATCTTAAACCCTAATTCTTCTCAACCCATTATTAGATCCCTTAGTTTTTCTACTTCTCGATCTCCGGCGAGCTGGTTATCCGGGTTCGGGATAAGAAAGAAGATTATGAAGTTGCCGCGTGTTTTGCAAGCCGGTCACCCGGTTCTTCATGAAGCGGCCCAAGAAGTGACAGTTGAAGAAATCGGGTCGGATCGGGTACAGAAGATTATTGATGATATGATTCAGGTCATGAGGAGACGACCTGGGGTTGGTTTAGCTGCTCCCCAAATTGGCATTCCTTTAAAAGTCAGTTTTTTTTTTCAGTTAACTATAAAGTTATTGATTTGAGATTTTGAGCTTTGTTAATTCATTTGCTTTTAAAGTCAGTTTTTTTTAATCAACTAGGGCTTGCAATTAACATGACACTAAATGACACGTTGTTAGTTAATATCCCGATATATCACCGATATATTAGTGATAGTGATATATCAATTATCGGTCCCTGCTGAGATATCAGTGCAAAATATCGGTCAAAATTTCAGTACCGATAATATCGGTGATATTTGACCGATATACCACCGATTTTCCCGATATTAATACATTTCTTCCTAGTTCTACCGGTCTTTCTTTTTATTGCTGCTATTAGTGTTTGAAGTCTTAATTTGTAAGTTGTAACGGTTAAATGTTAAAGTTTTAAGTCTTAGTTGGTTCCTATTTGATACAATTGTTAGTGTTTTGCAAGTTGCAAAAGGTTAATTTGTTACTTGTAGAAGAGTATACTGAATTGTTAGTGTTAAATTGCTATATATATAAATTTAGCATGATATGAAAATTACCGATATCCCACCGCGATAACCGATAGCTCAAATATCGGTCCTTGACCGATATTTGATATTTTACCGCATTAACTACTATAATGGCACGCTCTTAACAGGTTTTGTGTTTGGGCTTAACAAGTTTCGTGTCTTGAACAGGTCGACGACACGTTTAGGACACGATAAAATTTGTGTCTAAACAAGTTAAAGATAAGTTAACCTTATAGCGACCTGTTTATAATTGTAATGGATGTTACGGTTTGACTTCTATGGATTTTTGTTTTAAGTTTGCTAAGGATTAATATGTTAAGGATTATATATTAGTTAAGACTTTTATAAACTTTTGGCAGTTTTTGTCACTAAATAGGTTCTTAAATATGTGCTATTGGTTGTGTCCCTAACACGTTTGTTAAGTGGTCTTTTCGTGTTGACCTGTTTATAAATAGGCCGTGTTCGTGTTTTGAAAAACTGACATATGATAAGTTATCGTGTCTTTTCGTGTCGTGTGTCGTGTCTGACTTGTTATGCCAGCCCTATAATTAACCATAAAGTTAATGACAGTTATTGCTTAATTTGGGTCTTGTTAAAGTCAGTCTTTTTTTTGTTTAGCTTGATTAACCATAAAGTTAATAACAGTTATTGATTAATTTGGGTCTTGTTAATTTACTTGTAGATTATTGTGGTGGAGGACCTTAAAGAATACATAGCAGATTCACCTGAGGAAGAGAATATAGCACAAGATAGAAGGCCTTTCGATCTTTTGGTAAGTAAAACCGTGAATTTACCTTCAAAATTGTTTTGAGTAATTTTTTACTTTGTAAATGTGAAGCCTTTTTAGTTGGGTTCTTGAATATGCAGGTTATTTTGAACCCAAAATTAAGAAAGAAGAGCGACAAATCAGCAATTTTTTTCGAGGGCTGCTTAAGGTGTGTTCTAATTCTTTTAATGTAGTCAATATATACTTTAAAGATATTGATAATCCATTTAGTAAATTTAGCATTCAACATTTTGACCACAAGTTTGCAACTAGGGGTGTAAGCAAGCCCAGAGGCTCGAGAGCTACTCGAGATTGGCTCAGTTAAAAGCTCGAATGAGCCAAGCCTTAACGAGCTCGAGCCTGAGCCTGGAATACAGCTCGTTTATAGGCCGGGCCTGAAATACAAAGCTCGTTTATAGGCCTCGCCTGGAGCCTAAACACAAGACACACAAAAGCAAGGGCCTGAGAAAAAAAAGCGCACAATGAAAAAAATTTAAAATATTTTAGGTATTAAAAATTAATACTATCCTTCAAACAAAATAAACAAAAGCTATTATATAACATTTAATATCATCTATTTAGTACCACAAGTTCTAAAATATAATCTTGTCGGAATTTAGAGAATTTGGCCGGAAACTCTTCGGAATCTAGGAATCTCACCGAAGTTTGTGCTTGAACCATTACCTAGAGAATTAAAGCACAATTTCCTTGACTTAAAGCGCAATTGCCTCGCCTCACTTGGAAATGGGCCTAGGCGCAAGAGCGATGGCTTTTAACAACTATGGCCCAAATAATGTTTTTAGTTTTTTTATACTGATGATTATAACTCATTCTTAAAAAGCCCAAGTCGGTTTTAACTTAGGCCCATATGATTTAAACTAATAACATTGGTGAGATGAGCTTTGGCTCATTTAAGCGATGTCGAAGCGAGCTCGAGCCAAGATTTTAGCTCGTTTGAGATTGTTCTCAAAACAACTTGAGCCGAGCCAAGCTTGAGCTTTAAGTTTTACTCGCGAGCCGAGCTCTAGCTTAAATAAGTATACTCAAACCGAGCCTAGCTCGAGCTTCATTAAAACATGACGAGCCGAGCTCGAGCCTAGTAGGGCTCAGGCTCGGCTTGTTTACACTCCTATGACCACAACTTGTGTGTGGTTTGATTGTGATGTATGGAATAGTGTTCCATTTATTGAGCGAAATTGAAAGGGGTCAAGAAAGTAAGGATTCGAGAATTGAGTTCAAACTTGATTGTGACAGTTTCAACCCGTTTTAAAATGAACAAGATGATTTGGGTTGTGTTCTAGCCTTTAGGTCAAACAGTTGAAACTCGAAGGTCGCCCAAAGTGTATTTTTTAACTCATATAGCCTTTTAAGTCTTTTAATTCAAGAATTAGATTCTTATTGTAGCATTATAGTTGTTGTATGTGTTTTAAATACATTATTTATATAACGCATGTTCTATAAGAGTGACCCGTTTCGACAGGTTGTGTAATTTGAGTAGACCCAAATAAACCCGTTGTATGACTTGAGTCGACACAAATGAACCTATATGCAAACCAACCCATTACTTGAGATTATGGTAATGGTCTAATGGTTCGTGTTGGTGTGATTTTTGCAGTGTTGGTGGATATAGAGCATTGGTGGAAAGGTACCTAGAGGTAGAGGTTAACGGGTTGGGCCGAGATGGGAAGCCCATAAAGGTGGAAGCCCGTGGGTGGCAGGCCCGTATCTTACAACACGAATGTGATCATTTAGAGGGAACTTTGTATGTTGACAAGATGGTGAAACGGACATTTAGGACCATTGAGAACGTTGACTTACCGCTTCCTAACGGGTGTCCCAAGCAGGGCGTTCGATGACATTAAGGTATACGATGATCTCATAGTAGTTAAGGTTTCTTGGCCTACATTATTGTACCAGATTTATAGTCTCACAAATGGGACTTCAAAATGTTATAAACTTGGATGTTAAAAAATTATAGAAATCATCCAAAATCAGATCATATGAGTTGTAACCCATTTATGTAGCTTTTTTGTCTGTTTATTCATACGAAATTCAAATTCAAAATGCACAGTAATGTATGACCCTGTGGATGTAGTTTTTAAATAGTTTTTAAAAGACTTAGTTTTGCAGTTAAAAAAGGGGTAGCGGCGCAGCTTGTTGCCCATTTACATTCTATCTCGATGTAATTTTTTATTGATATAATGATATTCAATTTTAATAAAAATGTTGCTCAAAATCCTTTTACTTTAGTTGCTCAAAATCCTTATGATGTGTTATGTTAAATATGTATGTAACATTGTATATGTTCTGATGATAACACCTATCTAAATGTTATTGATAATGCGAAATACTAAGAAAGATTTGACAATCTGGAGATGCTTCTGATCTTGTAACATCAATAGCGGATAAAAGGAAACGTCTTTTGCTTTCGTTGGCATCGATTGTTATAACTATCGTTGATTTTACAAGTTCCGACGAAAACTGTTGAGTAATGGTTAGGCAAGTTCCTGGAGCAGCAATAGACCGGACCATTCTTGATGGCCCTTTAATGGTGAATGCACCTGGTTGAAGAAAAGTATGTCTGAAGCCATGATCTTTAAAGCGGACTTTGAGAAGGCCTATGACTCCCGTTGTTGGGATTTTTTTATTCGATATAATGAAACATATGAATGAAGCCATGATCTTTAAAGCGGACTTTGAGAACGCCTATGACTCCCTTTGTTGGGATTTTTTTAGTCGATATAATGAAACATATGAATATCCCCGACGAATGGTGTTCTTGGATGTTGGGTTGTCTGACTTCGGCTAAAACATTGTTATTCATTAATGGAGTGTCCACAAAAGAATTTCATATGGAAAAAGGTTCCCGTCAAGGTATGGTAACGGAACATGCCATTCGGGGTTAGCTTATTAAAGATGGCAATGGGGAAAAGATTAGATTTTCGATTGATCACTGGGCAGTATCCACATCTGTTCAGTTTTAACGGGGAGGTGCTTTTGAAAGTGTCGGTGTAAGAGCATTCGCATCTCTTCCCCTATCTTCATTTTTATAAGAGTTAACTGCAATTTTCGTGCTCGTGGTTTGTCTAATTATGCTAGTCCAGACCAAGTTTCAAATTCTTTCCATTTCCATCCTGACATTCTAGAAATATGTCAGTTCCGTCCAAAACACTAACGTCTGTTAAACCTGCTGGCATAATTGGACAAACACATGGACGAAACTAACTAATAGACATAGTCTTTGGACGAAACTGACATGTTTCAAGAATGTCAGGGACAGAAATGGTACAAATTTGAAATTTAGCTCACTGACATAATTGGACAAAACACATGAACGGTAAATGATAGTATGATTACACTAAAAAATCAATACGTGGAACTTATGAAGGTGGTTCTGCAGCTGCTGCTGCTGGTGGTTCTGCTGCTGATGGTGACTCTGCAGGTCAAGAATAAGCTGGATACGCTTAACTGATGAATGGCTAGATTTTTAATATCTTTTTGTTATGTTATTCAGTCGTATGCTTTAAACAATATTTGTTAACTGTTGCTTGTCTTTATTATGTTTGGTATGCACTATTGTGGCTTATGCTTATGCCACCATTTTGGAAATGTTAATCGGCTATTATAATTGTTGCTGTGTTTGGAAATTGAGTATGTCTTTATTACATTTGTTGGGCAGGGTCATAAATTGGAGTTGTTGAGTCTTTATTAGGTTTGTTGGATATTAAGTGATGGCAATAAATGTCATCCGTGTCGCTTTTCCGCTTTATTTAACATGTTTTTCCGTTATATTTAACATTGGTCGTCCGTATCGCTTTTGCGCTTTATAAAACAATGGTCGTCCGTTTCGCTTTTGCGCTTTATTTAACATTGGTCGTCCGTATCCCTTTTGCGCTTTATTTAACATTTTTCGTCCGTATCCCTTTTGCGCTTTATTTAATATGTCAATATACACAGTTTTGTTTGCCACAACCACAATATCTATGAATATCCAAAATTCATTCTAATATTATTTGGTCAAATTACATAATTAACATTGCAGTCAACCTAACAACATTGCAAACTGTAACCCTAACAGAAACAATAGTACTAAGATCAGGGTGTTCTTCCATCTCAGTTCAGTCCTTAGTTCATCCCTTTCTTGATCGGCCCTGTTTCTTGCTCGGAGTAGCCCTGGAATGATGCGAACAGCTCGTGAGCACATTGGCGGGTCAAACCAACGAACAAATCCAGGACAAGTGACTTCCTGTCATATCAAACATTTAAAAAATTGAAACCAAAATGAACATCTACTAATGAACCCTAATGCTTACCGGTGATGGACATGCATAGTATCGTCGTCCTGGATTGTTGTCAGTTCATGATGTGCGAATGACGGCTAACTTTCCACAGCGACATGTTGCCATTCTAGGTTTCCTGGAGAAACATGGGTGAGAGGAGGAAGAAGGGTCGTTAATTTTGAGGGAAAAAAGGAGGATAAGGTGGTTTTTATACTGAGCTCAAACTGAATGGATGAAATTGCCCTCACGTGCCAAGCACGTGGGGTGTTTTAACAGAGTTATTTAACTGAAGTTACGGCAGGGGACCAAGCGAGTTCATTTTTTACAAGTTTGGGTACCACGAGTGTAAATAGTAAACCACTGGGACCAACAATGAAATTTTTGCAAACCACAGGGACCAACCAAGCATTTAACTCTCAATTAAATAATAGAGTTAATTACTGTTTTCGTCCCTGTGATTTGTCAAAAATCACTATTTCAGTCCATTAGTTTAAAAATTGCGATTTCAGTCCCTGTGGTTTCACTTTCCTAACCATTTCAGTCCCTGTGGTTTCACTTTCGTAACCACTTCAATCCATTTATTCTGTAAGTACAGGGACTGAAATGGTTGCAAGGTGGACTGAAATGGTTACGAAAGTGAAACCATAGGGACTGAAATCGCAATTTTTAAACTAATAGACTGAAATAGTGATTTTTGACAAACCACATGGACGAAAACAGTAATTAACTCTTAAACAATATTTTTATATACCTTTATCATTAACATTTTCCATCTCCTCTACTCAAAACTACTTTTTATAATATGCAGACACCACTCGCATAAAAATACATAAAAAGACGTGAATACTCTAATATTTGTGTATTCGGTATCTATTGTCTTGCTACTTGCTAGTTAAAAACATAAAACATTGAGGGAGCATAAACCAATTAAGTTAAAGTACGAGGGTTGAACTGAAACTTTGATACTTACACTTAAGTAAAAGGGATCGGAGAAAAGGCTTTCTTGTGCTCCGGTATCTCTCCACATCGCCGGCGGAGATCTCCGATCAGATTCCGGTGTACGTATCTCTGTCTCTATTTCTATAATCATACAAATACTGTACATCAATATACAACATGTATGATGATCTGATCGTTGTTTTTTCTTGTTTAGTTTCTGTAATTACTTTGGTATCGGTTAGGGTTTTTAATTTTTCGTAATTTTGTAGGTATTGATGAAATTAAGATGTAATAATCTGTGAATTTTAGACTGTAACTCTAGAATATTGAGTAGCCTGGTATTTTAAGATCACATTTCAGTGAATGGAATTGAATCATGATACAGTCAAACAAAAAAATAAAATATTTTTCTATGTCAATTTTTTATTTTAGATCATATATATCATGGGTTAGAAATTTAGAATCAAATACAAAGTCTCCTAAAAATAAGAAGCCGTAAGAAGGGTGTCAAACAGACTCCACTTGACCTCATTTAAGCGGCAATGAAACCGTTTCATCCAACTCTACGATGTGAGATTTTAGGGTTTTTGTTTTTAGATGTTTAGCCTGTAGATTTTAGACCTTTTTATTACATCATTGTGTCTTTTCTATAATTGCATCACTGTGTATTTTTTGTGACTCATTGTGTCTTTTTTCTTTGATATTGTGTTAAATTTTTCGGCATTGTGTTATATTTTGCTCGACATTGTGTTATATTTTGTGATCCATTGTGTCTTTATACACTTCTTATTTTTAGAAGCCTTTGTAGAGTTAAGTTATTCTACAAAAGCTCCTAAAAATAAGAAGTGTACAAAGACACAATGGATCGCAAAGATGACACAATGTCGAGCAAAATATAACACAATGCCGAAAATATAACACAATGTCGAGGAAAAAGACACAATGTCGCAAATATAGAAAAGACACAATGATAATAAACAAAAATTCTGAAATCTACAACCTATAAATTTAAAAGTGAAAACCTCAAATCTCACATCGTAGAGTTCGATGAGACGGTTCCAATGCCGCTTAAATGAGGTCAATCGGAGTCCGTTTGATACTCTTTGTACGACTTCTTATTTTTAGGAGCCTTTGTGTATATCTTTTAAATATTTATAAAATGCCAAAACAGCAAATTACAAACAAATGGCAGGTAAACGGGCAACAAGCTGCGCCGCAGCCTCCTTTTGAATTGCAATGTAGATAACTAATCTACCATGTTCAATCCCCTTGGTTTTGTGATTTCAGTTTTTGTTTTGTTAAGGTTTGTTTTTTAAATGAAGTTTGCATTTGAGAAAACTGAATCTCGATAGCTTCTTGGATATGATCATAGTTGTTAATGGCGAATAGCGATAAGGTACCTATATGCTACATAGCGAATAGCGTTAAAGAGCGGGCAGCTATTTTATAAATAGCGATACACTAGAAAAGAATTTTATATGTATATTACATCAAAATACCCTGACATATACGCTATTTACATGTATATTTAACAAAAACATAAAATCTAGCTATTTTATAGCTATATTTAATTGCTATTTATATTAGAAAAAAATAATAATAAAGGTCACTACCAGAGACTATAGCGAGACTAGACCTATACGCTACGCTATTCGCTATAGCGAGCGTAGCGATCGGTATCGACAACTACGGATATGATTTGCAAATGTGCTGTTAAGAATTGAGCGAAAGCTTGAAACTTATTATTATTGTTATTTGTATGTAATTAGTGACACTAGGATCATCGATACACTCGATTTAGACTAATTGAGCAGATATAGCCTCTTGAAGTTAATGACCGTTAAATTGTTGTTAACCATAACTTCTCGCCAATATTCTATGTATTTATATGTGTAACCGGGAACTTGATACTTGATTGTTCATCAAAATCGTTTATCCATTTACTGAATTTGCATACTCTGTTTTATTTGATCAAGAATCAATCTTCGAGTTTTGCTTTTGTTTTCGTTATTTACTCGAAAGATTGTGAGATAACACATAGAGAGATTTGATTACCACTTACATGTATTTCATCGTAAATATAGAGGGCCGTTTAATACCAAAACAATTTTAATTAGAGAACTACGAGAACTGCATCTTCTTTTACGTACAAGTGTTTATGCAATTCTCTGCTTAAAATTGGTTTTGTATTGAACGTGTCCCTATATATATATATATATATATATATAACACTTGTTTATTTTCTTGTTGCAGAACTGCATATAATCTGTCCACTTTGAATTATTTAGTGGACTAAAATGGCTAGCACAGCATGTTTTATGATCGTTAGCAAAAATGATATTCCTATATACGAAGCTGAAGTTGGGACGGCTCCTAAAGTATGATTTCTTTTAATAATTTATTTGTGGCTTTTACCAATCAGTTACCAAATGTCAGATAACGTAAACCTGCTTTTCTTTCATAAATCTTAACCTATTCAACCATGTTTGAAGTTTTGAACTTGTAAATTTACGTTCTTTAGAAAGAAGAAGCTGCACATCAGCATCAGTTTATCCTTCATGCAGCTTTGGATGTCGTTCAGGATCTTGCATGGACAACTAGTGCTATGTAAGACTCATAATCTCTTTCCAACAATCATAATAATAAAAAAAAATATTTTCTTTTAGCTTATCTTTCTTGCTAATGTTATATTATTTCAACTTATTCTTTTTCCAGGTTTTTGAAATCAATTGACAGGTTCAATGATTTGGTGGTGTCGGTTTACGTGACAGCTGGTCATATCCTTCTTGTTTTTTAGTCGTTTCGTTTCTTGATTGTTCAATGGTTATGCTTAGGTTGTTCATGTTTCAAATAATTATTTGTGAATTTGTTTCTTTATCTTTCTGTATAAATATTTTTCTTGACTTGAGCTTTACATACGCGATTGATGCTGCTACATGACTCGCGTAATGACGATGGAATTAAGAGCTTTTTTCAGGAGGTCCATGAGCTTTATATAAAGGCAAGTTTACCTCATCGTTGTGTCATTTTATGCTAGAAAACATGTTCTTTTCCAATGTGTCATATGCTTTCTACTTTTTACCATTGTATGCAAGTAATTTTTCTATAGTAGGTAAAATATTGACGTGTAAATGATGACATGGCATGGCTTGTCATTTATGCAATTAATATTGCTTATATATCATTGATATATCGGTTATCTGTCCTCTGGTGAGATATTGGTGCAATATATCGGTCAGAATATCAGTACCAATCTTATCGGCGATATTGACCGACATTGGACCGATAGTTGACCGCTATATCACCGATTTTCCCGATATGAGTACCTTTCTTCTTAGTTCTACGGTAGAACTTCTACCTTTCGTCTTTCTTCTTATTGTTGCTATTAGTTTTGTAAGTCTTAATTGTTAATTGTTAGTTTTTAATGTTAGTGTATTAAGTCTTAATCAGTTCCTACTTGCTACAGTTGTTAGTGTTTTGCAAGTTGCATAAGGTTAATTTGTTAATGATAGGAGAGTATACTGAATTGTTAGTGTTAAATTGCTATATATATAAATTCAGCATGATATTAAAATTACCGGTATCCCACCGTGATTACCAATATCTCATATACCGGTCCTTGACCGATATCCGATTTTTTTACCGCATTAACTGCTTAGCAGTTGTCGTGCCACATTTTACTCGCTATAGAAGGTTACCTATATTATAATAATAAAAACTTCTTGTTCTTGCATACAAAGGCAAAACATGGAAATAAGTTACATATCGGTTCAATAAACTCTTGAAATTACGATTCGATTGGTACGTGTAAAGACTTTAAAACGTTAATTATGTTCTTTAACGTTGTTGCTTTTAATGTTTTGCAGATTCTTCTGAATCCTCTCTACCTACCAGGGTCTCGTGTTACATCTTCACATTTTGATACAAAGGTCCGAGCACTTGCAAGAAGATATCTATGAACGCAAAGGGTTAATTCCAATTTCAGTTGTTTTAGCTATAATTTCTGTAAGATTTCTTTGCTACACTACATTTTGCTGAAGCTTTTTCCGGTTGTTAGCATTTATTGATATCCATGGGGTTGTGTAGTAGTGTATTACTGTATTATGTTTTTGTAATCTGACAAATTATACAATGTTTTGAGTTTAAATATGTTTTGAATTTGTTTGGGTTGTCAAATCTAATCCACCTTATAAACATGTCGTGTTCAGCTTGACTTGTTTCACCCGTTTAATTAAACATCTCAACCGCCAACTTGTTTGACTTGTTCACACAGATTAGTTAAACGAGTCGTGTTCGGGTTACACAGTTTTTAGTCTATCCGGGTTGTAACAAATAAGCATGTTTAGTGTTCGGGTTGAATGGTTCAGTCCATCGAACTTCAGACCCCTGTCTGTGTATGTTTGGCAATGCTTAGACCCTTATCAATGTATGTTTGGGACGGCTAAGTGACAAGATATTATATCTAGAGGTGAATATCGATCCATTTACCAGTTAAATTAAAAAAAACTAGCTAGAAAAGAAAAGGGCAAACAAGCCAAATATGCCGCGCGAGGTGGTGCAGAGTTTGTTTAATTTCGAGATGTATGATTGCTGCTCGGGTGTGGCATGCCATTGCGAGGTGGTGCAGGGTTCAACCGTTTATCACTAGTACGGTTAGAGAGATGTTGAACATTCATCACAAGGTGCGGTGGTATCGTGAGGGTGGGGTGTTGGAGTATCTGGCGTGCGTGTAACAAACTGAGATTTGAAGATAAAGGTGTTTGGGTAGAAGAGATCATAAGTGAGATAATGTCTATAGGGTTTGTTTGGATTAGTAGTAGATGTAAATCGAAGTCCATCTTGTGAACTGATTGGTGTAGTTTTGTGATTATGTAATTGTGTTTTGTTTGGCTGCCCCGTTGTGGGTTGGTTAGTTCTCTATGAAGTTTACGTTTAAAAAAAAGCCAAATTATTGTTGTGTTTTTTAACTTTTCCTTTAATGTACGCATTGATATACAACATTATTACATTATACAACAATACAAAATGGATCTTGCTCTTGATTACTTTTTTTATTATAACCTCTTGAAGGCCACCTGTCTAGCTGTCTAACAGTCTAACAACTTCTGGCTAATATCATCTTCAACTCTAGTCCGTTTTGAGTTTGGAGTTCGAGTTCATTCTTTATTTTCAACTGTAGCTTCTAAACTTGTCGAAAATGTGAGATTCGGGTGAAGAAACAGTCCTTTAATCGGGCAATTTTCGACCCGCTTTCCATTTACCCGATTACACCCTTCAATCGAATTCCATACCCATTTATCCTCGCAATCTTCATCTCTTCTCCACATCATCATGCCCGAACCGATTTCCTTGTACAAACACACGTACCCTTCAATACCCACACACTTGCTACTCATAAACTTATTTCCTAATTCGCATGCCATTTTTTCAATCATAACTCACTCGCCACCGTCTCCTCGCTCCCAAACCACCACATACCCGCCATGAACCCCGCCAACAACCGCTAGTTTTCCACCCCGTGTGACTAAGGTGGCGAACTCGAGTGTGTCGCCCAATGGCACACTGAGTTCGACCCATTTGTTTGAACCAATTTCAAAGCCCATTATGCTATATGCACGGGCTGAGGTCATCCAGTATAGGACCCCATTTGAGTATACACTCTCGTTTGGGGTCCATACAGTAAGCCTCACGGCAAACTCAACTGGCATGGACCTAATAACGGTCCACTTATTACTTTTAGAATTAAAAATTTCTAAAGTGGGCTCGTATGAGGCGGCACCACTACTAGCCGCCTTAGACATCCCACCCGCTACGTACAATTGGAAACAGCCGGGACCAGTTTCTATGACTCCCACTGCTGGATTAGTCCTCGCTTTTCGCAGCGGTGGGAGGTGGTGAAACCGACCGGTGAACGGATTACAAACCGACAACCGAATTGGCACTCCACCACTGGATTTAAACAATATCAACCCGGGTCCTGCAATCGTGGACACGGGTCGAGTGAGGCTAGGAACATAATCCAAATTGAGTAAGTGCCAAGTGTTCTCAATTGGGTTGTGAACAAAACACAATTTACTACCGCGGGTGGGTAAGGCAATGAACCATGGCGGGTATTGGCGGCCGCAGATTTTATATCCTGCAGCTAACCTCCCGCAGTCATGCCAGTGGCGACGCGCCGCCATGGCACGTGCTAAGGAGGGTGGAGGTAGGTAGGAGAAGATGTTGGCTAACAAATCAGATAGAAGATTGTTCCACATTATTGAATGATGGATAAAAGGGTGTGACAAGATGAAAATGTTTGCATATTTAAACACACAAAGCAAATAATTGAATGGTGTGAGAATTATTATTGCATAGGGATGTGTGCCAGCTGGTTCTGTGTGTGATCGAATCTGGGTCACGTGGTCCTATGTACTTATTCTGGTATAATTGTTCAAAAAAAGAAACCCACACCCGCTATTTTTAAGGCCTATTTCTTTTTTATCCCGAAATGATGAATTGAGCTCGAGGCATTTTGGACGTTGTGTTCGTAGGTAGGTATTGGACATTGGAGTTTGGTTCTTTAGGAGGGTGAAAAGCCACATAAGCTTCCGTATCTCATTTCTGCAATTTTGTCGTTTTTGGTTTGTTTTTCATATAATTCAACTTTTTTGTCTTATGATTAGCAAAGTATTTGGTTAGTTTTTTTTTTGAACGGAAACTTTCATTAACCAAAAAACACAGCCAGCCCAAAACCAGCCAGCCAAAACAAACAAGAAATTACATAATTACAAATTTACACCAATCATCCCAAGAAACGTCCTTGTGTTTCGAACGACTAGAGAACCAAAGAAATCCCAACGCCTTCACCTGACTAATGATGTATTCGACTTTAATCCTTTTATTGGAGAATAAAAATTCATTTCTCGCCTTCCAAATACTCCAACAACCTATCATCATCAAGCCATGGATGATCTCCTTCTTCCATTCCAATATCCCCAACGTAGTATGAATGGTCAGCAGGTCTTTAAAGGAGAAAGCAAATATGTTAGAAATTTTACACCAAGAGCTTGTGTGTTGCCAAACCAAAGCCGCCATCCAGCATGAAGAAAACAAATGATCAACAGTTTCATCTCCGGAGTTACACAACGGGCAAGAGACATCGTCGACATACACGTTTCTATTTCTGAGCGCCACCCTGGTTGGGATTTTCCCTAACACCGCCCGTCACACGAAAATATTGCACTTCAACGAAACCCACTTGTTCCACTCCAACACATACCAGCTGCTAGCATCCACCCCTAAACACAACAGCTACCAAACATTTTTTTTACCGAGAACTCACCAGTCACGCCTCCAATCCAATGCCAACGATCCGGTTGCTCCGAAAGAGACACACCATGGACTGCAGAAACAAGTTGCTTGAACTCGTTAGTTTCAACCAGACTGAAAGGGTGTCTCTTCCAATTCCATATGAGCTGCCTGTTTGAACCTACACCACGAACGCGATCCTTAACTATACACTTTTTGGCAGCCTCCAAGCGAAACAGAGCAGGGAATCTGTCCCTAAGAGGTTCGTTACCCAGCCACGGGTCAAGCCAAAAACCCACATCCGAACCATCTCCCACAATACCTTTAAAACAGTTCCAAATAGTGGCACCATTGACGACAGTACTCGAGATCAATTTACCTATATTTTTCCATACTCCACCTAGAGAAGCTTTATAAGGAATACATTCCCAACCCGTTCTACTTGAATGAATGGACTCGATGATTTTCATCCAGAAATTATTTGGTTCGGTCTTAAACCGCCAACCCCATTTAACAAGTAATGCGATATTCATATTCCGGAGTCTATTAATTCCGATGCCACCGAACTCTTTAGGTAATGCCACTCTCTCCCACGCAACCCAGTGCATTCTCTTAACTTCACTTGACCCTCCCCATAAAAATCTTCTAATAAGCGCTTCTAAATCATTAATCACCTTTTTAGGGGCTTTGTATAGAGAGAAATAGTAGTTAGGGAGACTTTCCAATACCGACTTGATAATGGTGACTCCCTCCGATAGAGAGGAGCGTGGACTTCCAAACCGCAAGTCGGCTTTCGAACACGTCGTAAACCGGTTTCCAATTACTAATCCGGTTCATATTAGCCCCAACCATAATCCCAAGGTACTTGAAAGGCAGAGCATCCAGTTTGCACCCCACCACACTAGCCATCTCGACAATCTCACCCGACACCTCCCCAATACCGAACAAATTCGATTTGGAAATATTGATCTTGAGACCTGAGCAAAGATGAAAGCAACGGAGAATTCAGTAATCATACAAGACAGAGCTTCCATGACTACCAGGAACAGGAACAGAAACGGAGAAAGGGGGTCTCCTTGCCTCATCCCTTTGTAGCATTGAAATTCAAAAGTAGGGGACCCGTTAACCAGGACGGACGATCTGGCCGACTTAAGAATCCCAAAAACCCAAGCACACCACCTTGGGGAAACCCCATCTGGCTGAGAATGGAGATCAAAAAATTCCAATTAACGTTGTCGTACGCCTTCTCAAAATCAATTTTAAGAATAAATGCCTTAGATTTTTTCTTCTTGAGCCAACCGATAATCTCATTAACGATAAGGGGTCCGTCAAGAATGAATTTCCCTTTCATAAACGCAGAATGAGTCTCTGATATGACCGTGTCCAAGACCGATCTCATCCTATTAGCTAAGGCTTTAGAGATGACTTTACTGATAACTCCAACCAAGTTAATCGGTCTAAAGTTATCTAAACTGACAGGGTCCTTTATCTTGGGAACCAAAGTGATAAAAGAAGACCCGCTACCGCAATTGATAATCCCATCACCGTGAAAACTTCTGAAAATACTCACAAAATCATCCTCGAACGACGACCAGAAGTGTTTGATAAACTTAAAATTAAGCCCATCAGGCCCTGGGGCTCTATCATCCCCACAACCGAACACCGCCATCTTGATTTCTTCTTTAGAGAACGGAGCCGTTAGCCTCTCTCCTTCACTTTCCGGGATTTTTTTCAGATTGTCACATATGAGAATCGGCCAGAGAAGGGTATGCTTCCACAAAACGGTTTCTAAAGAAGCTCAAAACCTCCTTTTTGATTTTAGACGGCTTGGTGCACCACTCACCCGCTATCGTCAAACCATGGATAGTGTTGACAGCTTTTCTCTTATTGATCATGGCATGAAAGAACTTGCAGTTCTCATCCCCCTCCATAGCCCACCTCACCCTAGATCTCTAAATAAGATCTAGGTTCTTTCTCACCCCAATATCGACTAATAATTTTTTGTTTTCAGCGAGGATCCATTCATCTTCTTCGGACGGATCCCTACACTCAAGCTCATCTTCCAACCTTTCAAGCTCCATCTGAGCCTTCAATTCTACATCCCCTTCCTTGGCTAAGAATTCTTCCCTCCAAAGCTTAATTTTATAACGGATCCGAGAGAATTTCTTGGTTAGGGAAACATCAGGTTTGTTGTCAGCAGAGAAACCTTCAACAGCCGATCTGACTACGTCCTTGAACCCCTGCCTCCCAATCCAAGAATTATACACTCTAAATGGCCGAGGTCCAAACTTGTTATCGACCACGTTAATAGTCAAGGGGCAGTGGTCCGAGAGCCAGCCCGGATGAGCCCGAAGACACGCATTGGGCCATTTGTTAAAAAACTCCGCACGCATAACTCTGTCAATTTTACTAAACTTTTTGCCGTTGTCTCTAGACGACCCTGCATACTGTACTCCAAAAGCCCACAATTAAAAATAAAATTGTTTTACGAGCACAACCAGGTTTGAAACTGGAGTTCCTTCTCTCTTCCGTAGATCGAACAGCGTTGAAATCCCCCATCATCATAATCATTCCGGACAAACCAATAACAATCTCCCTGATCTGGCCCAAAGACTATTCTTTGAAGCGGTACCTTGAGGGGCGTAGACGTTAAAAAGATTGATTTCTTCCCCGCTACCAACTAACCGGCCTTTAAGCAAGAGGAAATTTCTGTCTTTAACAGACTCGGTGACAGCAAAAACCTTCGGATCCCATAACCATACAATACCACCTAAGAGACCAACAGGCTCGACAAATTCCATATTGAACTTAGAATTCCCCCAAAAAGGCGACATCAACGACTCCGTAATGTTAACTTTCATAGTCTCCTAAAGAGCGATAAGATTAATCCCATTCCTTACTTTTAGATCTCTGACCCAAGTCGACTTATTTACCCCCATAATGCCTCTGATATTAAGAGAAAAAGCATTCATTGAGCACCCACATTGTTGCCTTCATGAAAAATAGAGTCTCTAACCATATTGCGATGACCACCCAATTGCACACCCACAATATTACCCATCTTAATTGTTTCTTCTGTCTCTAAATCAGCCTGGAACTGAACTGGTTCAATCCCTACTTCAGATCCCCCAATTGCGTTCAAACCTGCAGAAGAATTAGGCGTTGGATCCTCTGAACCGAAAGGAAGCACCATGTTATTCAAATCCAAAGCAAATCGATTATCACTGCCCCCCTTCATTTCTGTTGATTCAGTAATCTCGCCCTCCTCTGGTTCTAGATCAGATGGAAAAACCCAATTTGACAAATTCCTGTTCAGGTCGAAACTATTATCCATAACCGTTCTGGGCCTTTTTTTTGGTCTTGGGGCATCAGATGAATTCCCACTATTACCCTGGTCGTTGCCCTTCCTGGGCCTGAGGATGGCAGGTTTTATAATGGGCCTTCTAACTTGATTATTGGCCTCAAAACAAAACACCAAATTTCCAGTACCTTGATTATCAAAAAGCGAATTATTATGGGGCCCACCATCAGAAACGTTATGCGGCTGACCGTCCAGGTTCATATGGGAAAACGGAGCGTCATTGTCATTAATTCCTTTGGAATCGGTGCCCTCTCTAACGGTCTCCTGCGACGGGGAGTTTCCCTCCAACGACTCGTCGTCTTCGGCATCCTCCGACGAATCATTGTCGGAATCTGTCACACAGTCCGGCATCCACTCTCTTGTCTCCTCCTCTAGCCACACGTTGTACCTCTTGTTTCTCCATGAAAGTTTCACTGAATCCACAATTCTGTTCCCAGTTTCAACCAACACACCCAGACAATTATTTGATAGATCCTCGTCCTCAATAGTCACTTGGGAGGCATGAACCACCTTCCCGAATGTTCCGATAATCTCATCAAAAACACTATCATCAGCCAAATGAAGAGGAACACCAATGATTCTGACCCAAGCAATACGTTCAAAAGGGATTTCTTGCCCCCTCCACACCTCTAAGCTGGAGAACCAGAGTCCCCAATCACTCTGGTTGTTGATAGGTTCCATCCCCAGCTTTTCATTCTCGAAGTTTATTAAGATGGACAGACCACCAAGATAACTAAGAGAGGAGAAGAGATAACCAACATCCACTAGGATATGATTGAGCTTCCTTAAGGTGTGCAAATCAACACACTTACCGACTAGGGATTTATTGTGCAGCCCCTGAAAACCACTAATGTTTTCCTGAACTTTTACATGTACTGACTCCGGGTTGACGTCAGTAGAAGATGTACCTAGAGCCTTGGCCACCACCTCCTTGTAAGACATTCCACCCACAGGGTTGGCAAAAACTTGACTTTTACCCGAAACTGTTGGCCTTGCACATTTGAATACTTTGGCGGTGCCTTCTCTTGTTCCTTATCCAGCCTATCTTCTCCCAACAACCCAACATTCTCAACCGCAAACTTAGCAATGTTAACCCTGAGTTTTGAATCTCCCATCTTCGTCCCGTTTAACGTCCTTTCCAAGTCCTTCGCATCTTTGACATCCCGGAAACTGATGAAACCGAACCGCAAGCCCCCTTTGTTCTTCTTCCTGGCTATATAAACTCCCACAACTGAACCGAACACCCCTAGAAATTCAGAAACATCCCAAGGGGTGCATCCTAAAGGGAGGTTTGTGATGTAGTATTTAGTGATCTTACGGTTGTAAGCTTCTCCGGTGCTACCTCTTCCTTTGTTTCGGCGTTTGTGGTGAGAGTCCATCCAGCTTCCTCCCTCCTCTCTCTCCATGGATAGCCTTTGGAATATGAGTTGCATGGATATTTGGTTAGTTAGTTGATAACATGTTCATATGATCACCAAAAATAAACTAATGATGTTTTTTTCCGCGTATTTACCGTATACCAAACGATAAAGGTGTTGCGAAGTGGGGCGCGGACAAGTAAATGGACACCATAGAGGTACTATCCTGCTTGATTCGTTATTGGCTTGGACTCTCTTTTATCTAAGAGAGGAGACTCCATGGGGACATCTCTTCTTTCTTGACAAAATTCCACAAATCAACCTTTATGTTTCACCTAAACTACAGACCAGTGTTGTAAGAGTCGCTAGGCGCTAGTCGGGCGGTGGGGTACCGACTAGCGATTAATCGGGATTAATAGAGATTAATCGGAATTAATTGGATTGGGATTTTTATATGTAATTTTTAGTTATATATACACACACACATTTTTTTTCTAAGGTAGACATGTTTTAGCCTTTCATTGACCATTTTTTAAGTAATCGGAAGGAATTTATAAAGTTTGGTTGAAATTTGGCCGACGTCTGGCCAAAATTTGGCCAGATTACGACTGCCATTGACCGCCTAGCGATTAATCGGTGAACCTCCGATTAGTGATTAATCGGCGATTAATCAGGGACTAGTCAGGATTTTTACAACCATGCTACAGACTATACATTTCAATTTGAAATCGGCCAAAACCAACCTTTATATTCATATTTTGATACAACAGTTAACCTTTAACACAAACATCGTTTGTTTTTCCTGTTAACCAACCCCCCTCACATGCAACACATGTGAGGGTAGGGATGAGCTCGGTACCGTCCGGTACCAAAAGAACCGTTACCGAAAATCCTCAAAAGTGGGTACCGGTACGGTACCGGTTTTTGAGGGTAAAAACCGTTAAATACCGGTACCGAAAATGTCAAAAGTCGGTACCGAATCGGTACCGAAAAAGTACCCGGTTCGGTAAATCGGTATCGGTACCGGTACCGGGTCTGATTTGCTCATCCCTATGTGAGGGTATTATGGTCTTTTCTTATGCTTTTATTTAATATATATTTTTTGAAATATCACCCACAATGTTCAACCAAACCCTCGTTTCCCTCCCAAAACCCAACCTTGAAATTGACCTATTTGAACTCAACCTATTTGAACCGTTTCCTTTCATAGTTTCAGCAAAAAATAAAAAAAAATTATTATTAACGCCATTGAGGCTTAAACGGTCAAACTGGCCCATACATAAAAGTGGGTCGAAATCGCCATATATAGTTTCCATATGCATCTTTTAACCTCATGTGACTAGTGTATGGAACCTACAGTAATCCAATCAATTCAAGCCATAGCAGAAAAGACACAAAAGGATCACAAACCTGTTGAGAATTCCATCACAAGTGCATCTTGTTGTTGATGGTTATGAATATCATCACTCTTGCATCAAACAATGTAAGAATACTTTTGGCACATGATAATACTTTTGTTGAAAAATTGTGTTGACCCGCTAAGTCAACGGTCAAACTTGCTCAATATGCCATAAGAGGTTCTTAACAGTCACATATAGAACAAAACAGAGATATCCGTGCATATGTATTGCTTATATACTAGAAATCTTGATACCATTCGAGATTCTTTCACGGTAAAAGATAAACTCGTCGACCTAAAACTAATGCATACGTGGAACGGCTAAATCGTATGAGACACAAGCGGCACGTCATTGATCCAATCAGCATAAACTCGGCTAATCTTCTCATTACTTTTCCACTTAACTTTTAACCGTTTCGCCTCCATGTTCTTATCAGCGAATTTGGACGGTCCACCCTCTACATAATCTTGTGCATTATTAAGTCCTTGATTCTGCAGTTCTATGAATACCAAAAGAAATAATAATAAGTCAACCAAATATCTATATAGGCGTTAGAACATTTATGAACATAATGAAAACACCTGTATACATCAAGAACATAATAAAACTATGGTCTATAATCATCCACATGAAGAGACAGTTATGTGTTTTATATCAAGATGGAGATAATTTACAATACAGTTAGTGTAAACCAGTCGAATCGAGCCGAGCCGAGCCGAGCCAAGCCCAACCTCAACTAGGCTCGGTTCGGTTCAAGCTCTATTTGTAAAGCTTAAGCTCGTGAGTAGTTTTGGAAGCTCAGGCCTGGCTCGTTTATTATTAATTAATTTATTTATACACATTTATAATTAATTATCTTATGTAGTAGCACAAAATATGTTATTAAGTTATTACCACCGGGGTTGTTGGTCCAGTGGCAAGGCTAAGCCTTTTAATACACTTAAGTGTGAGGTCAAGAGTTTAAGTCTCCAAGGAGCAAGAAATTCGCCTTTCAAAAAAAAATATTAAGTTATTTCTAATTTTCTATCATATTTTTTTACACACAGTAATAACTATTTTATAAACATTTATTAAGTGTATTAAAAAAAACTTCACAAATAAATAGGCTCGTGAGCCAACTTGAGCTCGACAAGTGAAGCTCAGGCTCAGACTTGTTTATCAAACAAGCTTAATTTTCAGCTAGGGCTCCTATAAGTTCGGCTCGATTCAAGCTTTTAGCGAGCCGATCTCGAGTAGCTCACAAGATTACATGTTTACACCCCTATCATAGCCAACAATGATCCAAACAAGGTCAATCACGACAACCTAGGGTTAAAATAAAGCTCTCACTGTTCCCACACCCCTAGAATCTTATGTTCACATCCCTACAACTATACGGCCCGTATCGTAGAGGAGAATTTTGCACAAAAAATGTCAGAGAATGTTTTTTTGTCTCCATCTATACGAGCCGTTATAACATTATACAACCCGTATAATGTTATTAGACCAAAACTTCGTATAATGTTATACGGCCCCTATAATGTTATACGACCCGGACAGTTATACGACCTAATATTTTCTCCATCTATACAAGTTGTAAAACATTATACTAGTTGTTTAGCATTATGCGACCCAATATTTGTCAGGTTATTCTATAAGAGCCACACAGAGGTTGTGAAAATAATCACCCCAAAAAATACATCCAAACACACCTGATTCCCCATGAGCAAAGCAACAATTCCTTCCATACTTACACCTCCCATTCTCCATCCACCTGTTACACAGCTTCGTCCTCCACAAACTCACCCCTCCAGCTCTCAAATGAATAAAATGACATTTATCCCCATACTGACATTCCTCATCGCTCATAAACCTCCAGCACAATCTTGTCTTCTCACCACACCTAGGGTTTGAATTTGACACCACCATTTTATCCTCATCAACCGCAACCAGTTGATACGGTTTCTGACACCCTTTGAGCTCTTGAATGTCATGAGCGAAGCAACAACGGTCGCCGTAACCGCATGAGCCTCGTTGAAACTGTGAGCAGAGTTCGGTTTTGTTGTGGGGTTTTTGGTTTGGTGATGGTTCGGAGAATCGTGGGCGTTTGGGGATGTGGAACATTGTTGTGGGGTTTGGTGAATGGTTGTTAATTTCTAGGGTTTATCAGTCAGACATTACTGGTTTGTTGATGATGATGATGATGATGGTGACGAAAGGAATTTGATCATTTTATGAATTTGATTTTGATTCAGTGTATGATATTAGTCGTATGTTGTATGTATATGTGATATGTGTGTGCGTGTACCATTTTAATATTTTACTGGGTAGATCGCAAATGTCGAATGGATTAGTCCAGGTGTTATGTGATGCGTTCATCATATGAAAATGCGTGTTTCGACGTATTCGACAAAAGTCAATGTAAAACCTATAGATGTGTTGCAAAACGTAAAGCAAATCGAGTTTATACCGTACAATCATAACGTATTAAATGCGAGTCGACTAACTCGAATTTCTACCATCAAGTCAAAACGTATATATGTGACTCGATTCATAGGAAACATTCAAAATAAAGCACGAAAGCGTATACCAAATTTACGTCAACATGTAAAAAAGCAAAGTTTAAAAGTTGAAGAGTCGGTATAAAGCATATGTGCCAAAAACGCAAATTACCAAAGTGTAGGTAAAAATACAAATTACAAAATTAGACGGTTAAAAAAGTAACCTATAGATGCGTTGCAGTTGGATTACAACGTAAAGCAAATCGAGTTTATACCGTACAATCATAACGTATTATATGTGACTCGATTAACTCGAATTTATACCATCAAGTCAAAACGTATTATATTATATGTGATCTGATTCATATGTAGGAAACATAAAAAATATGCACGAAAACGTATACCGAATTTACGTTAAAATGTAAAAAAGCAAAGTTTAAAAGTCAAAGGGTCGGTTTAAAGCATATATGCCAAAAACGTAAATTACCAAAGTATAGGTAAAAAATGCAAGTTACAAAAGTAAATGGTTTAAAAAGGAAAATTCTATATGTAAAAATATGAATTTAAAGTCAAAGTAACCACCGACTTTTTCTTTTAAGTTATATAGAAATTAGCTACTACTGCTAGCTCAAAGATTTTTTGAAGATCGATCGGATTTACTGTTACTCCCCAACTGATGGCGGAAATATCGGGGTTAGTGGCACTAGGCGACCAGATTGATTTCACGAGATGTTCCATAACAATCATTTAACATATCACAACCTGCTTAATATCCCATACTATTAAACGTAACATTTAAACAATTATTACAAAACGGAGATTTCTCATAAAATTCAACCGGATTCGATTTCCCCTAGATTTCATACATAAGTTCCAAATCCAAAATACATAAACAAACTAACTAAACAAAGCAAACTAAAGTAAGCATCATCCAAGCAACCACGTTAAATCCTCAACCTGTTACATACGTTAAAATACAAGTCAATACAATTAAGTAAAGGTGAGCATAAGAGTTTGAATAATACTAGCATAGTCGAGAAAGCATTTGCGAAACAATCTAATTACATATCATGATACACCAAAACACTTAACATAACATAGGCTCATTTCTCATGCTAACTACCGTGAGAAGGCTTGCGCGTCCATCCTAACTAGACCCCGTCGGGTGTAAGCCACACTATAGTACCATACTAGCTAAGGAGGCAAGTTAACGAAATTAAGTCCTAGTCACATGTTTCTAGTATCACGTATTGTAACATGTCGAAAACGGGTTTTACCAAACCCGCTCCGTTTGTAATCGAATATCAAGTTATAAATGTGTCGTTGCCTATTTATGTTTATTTTAATTTTTAATGATACATAATTAATAAACAAACTAAACCATAAAAATTATAATTGATAAAAAGTATAAATTAAACAATTAAAAATAAAATGAGGCTGCCGGGACTCGAACCCGGGTCAGCCAGGTTGTAACTCCAAAGACTTAACACTCACACGCTTAACCACTCCGCCACTTGTTTGTTTCTGTCATCTATAGGAAACAAATAAATCTTATAGACGAATGTAAATCAATCGGTTACGCCAATTGTAACTGAAATCGGTTATCAAACGCGCAAAGGCGATCTGAATACTCACGGTTCAATGAGTATAACCGATATACCGACGTTTTTAATCAAGTTGCCTTGAATGAACTTGAATTCTAGAAGTGGATCGGTTTTTATAACCGAAAATCTTCAATTCCAGTTTTACTTCCATCTTTGTACTCCTTCACGACTCAGAAACATTCCACAAACCTCCAATTACATTTCCGCACACTTTACAGTCCACCGGAGAAGTTTATTTTATTCGTCGGAAATTTCTGCAAGTTCGCCGGAAAACCGTATTCTTCATCAAAACGACGCCGTTATCGGATAATTCCAGTTCGCCGGAAAATTTCTGGAAATCTTTATTTTCGTCTGTGAAACGTTGAAGTTCATAAAAACAGAGACCGACGCCTTGCCGGAATTCTGTAATAAATCGTTCACCGGTATGTTTACTTCTACTTATCATCTATGCTATCTCATATTAGTCTGTGCAATGTTTAACAATCGAATTAACAAGATATAATGGTGTAATATGCGGTCTGTAAAAACCAACGAAGAAGATGAACTGCGCTAACAATATAAGAATAATTAAAATTGGTATTTTGAACGGGTTAGACACACAGTCCAGCGGTGGACTGTGTGCGAACAAAAACACGCATACGTCCCGAGTTCGATCCCTGATACACGCACCCTCTATGTAATAAAATGCCTTTTTGTTTAAAACTGAACCGGGTTAACTCCGTTAGTTGTTAAGTATAATAAAATTTGTATATTAACCAAGTTAGACACACAGTCCAGCGTTGGACTGTGTGTAACGTTAAAGCACAGGTCCCGGGTTCGAGACCTGTTAGTGGCACCGGTTCGACGAATTAAAATGTTTTTGAAAATAAAAGGATTTTGGATAAATTGAGTTAATATATAAGTATAATTAAAAACAGAATTATTTCGGGTTAGACACGTAGCTCAGTTGGTAGAGCTGCGTGCACGCGTACGGGAGGTCACGAGTTCGAGCCTCACCCAGCACATTTCAGTCACACAATAAACCGGTCAAACAGTCAAAGTCAAAAAGTCAACGGTCAACCCAAAAAGTCAACATATTTTTATATTTTTAATTATTTAATTTAATTTAAAAATCAATTAAAAATACTTAAAAATAATGTTTTAAAGATAGGAAATAGCCTTAAACTCGTAAAAATATATCTAAAAATTCTATTAAAATCCTTAATAAAATCCATTCATTTACTATATTTTCCGTTATTATTTAGGTTAGTTAATTCTCGTTGTTCCGCTCTTACAACTCGTGCGCATCTCACCATCTCCAATCAAACGCACCCAATGTGAGTGAATCTTTACAAATTCCCCGTTTTAATCACGTTTTGGGGTGTATCATGTGTCTTGCTATATATTATATTTAAATCATTGTGCATACATCATATCATGAACATGTGTATTCAGCTTGTTTCAACTGTTTGTGTGGTTATTGTTAGATTCAATTTATTATTTTCAGTACATGCAATTTCATAGGCCGCCGCTCCCCATTACATTATGAGCGTTGAGCAAGTTCCCCATTACATTATGAGCGTGAACCTGGCGTGCCAACATACGATCGGCTCCGTTTGATTGAGCCTTGATCGCACAGACATTTATCATTTTCAGTACATGCAATACGATCGGCTCCGTTTGATTGAGCCTTGATCGCACAGTTTCATTCATGTTATTTATCGTATGATGTTGGTATGTTAATGTATGCTATCATATGTTATTGTATGTTATAGTTGTGATTGCTATTGCTACTGCTTGATTATTTACATTTGCTCATTTATGATTATGCACAATTTTTCATTGATAAACTAACAAGTAAATCAATAATAAATGTTTATCTAACAAGGTTCACTCGCCAACTTATGTTGACCCAAAAACCCCCATTTTTACACATGATACAGGTGAACCCGCTGCAGCCAGAAACACATAGGATTGGACTAGAAGAATAAAATGATTTAGAGCTTGGAATTATTTTGTTTGGTTATTTTCTTTGTATTGTATGGACATGTTTGGATTATTTGGAATGTAATTCTGACTTTAATAAATATGAAACATATTAGTAAATATCATGAGCTTTGGTGATAACCCAATTATGCCCCGACTTTTATTCCGCTGCGGGTCGGGTGTGACAGATTGGTATCAGAGCCATGACTATAGGGATATAGGATAGGTTATTAGACCCTTAGAGCTTATACTATAGTTGATTAGAAAATTTTAAGATTTTTGTGTGTTACATGCCAAATTTCATGATGTTTATATGTTTTATGTTAAATGTTACATTCAATGTTATGCAAGCATGTTCATAAGTATATAGTATCATATAATGCCTATCATTAATCATAATCTCATAACATATCACATTCATGAAAGCACACACTACATCATTTTCATGATTGCTTTTATAACAATTTTTGTGTTTTCAAATCTCATCAAAGTGAGTTCTTATGACGGGCATGTAGTAACTGGAAGGGTACCAGTACCGGTAGTCGGAACGTCCTGTCTAGGCTGGCATTCGTATAAATCCAAAATAAAGGACCACTTTGCCTACCTGGGGACTAACGATGATAGTACGAAGTACCTATTAGGCCAAAGCATGCTATACCAAACGTCGTGTAAGCTAACCCCACTTTGAGTTGTCATTGTGTCTACACCTGGACACATTCTGACCATACATCTCGTGAACATATTTTGTGGTTTGCATTCGGGTGATGCGAGTGTTAAATCGCCAATACTAATGTGAATCCTACCAAGCCAATAGTCATGGGGGCCCACATGACTATACAGGTGAAGGTATGGGGGACATTTGAGGCCCAACATGAGCAAACCCAAGACATCCTATGGATGTAGTTGCATTATTGATATTTATGTTACTTTCATTTTCTTAAAGACACATGACACCTAAAAAGACTCCATAAACTCACAATCTTCTTATGTATGTTTCTGTAGATGTCGTCTAGACAACAACGAGGGGGTAAAAGATCAGGAAGGTCTCACGAACGCTTGGCCACACAAATCGCGAAACAAATGGCCACGATACTGCCTGACATTGTGGTTCAAGTACAACAAGCTCTCGCCACAAATCCCACTAATCCTCCCCAACAGAATGACCAGAACATCGGCAACCCTCCTACCAACAAGTGCTCATACAAACATTTCAAGTCTTGTGATCCTCCTAAATTTGAAGGGACCGAAGGTGTCACTGCTCTCCTCCATTGGTTTGAGGAAATGGAAAACACTTTCTGTCAACTGCGATTGTCCTGAGGATCGCAAGGTTCGATACACCACCGAGAGACTATTTGGGGTAGCTCTCACCTGGTGGAATACTGAAAAAGGGAAGAGGGGAATTGATGATGCAATGGCCTTAACTTGGGAGGAATTAAGGGAAATCATGACTAGGCGTTTCTGTCCTAGGAGTGAAATTAAAAAGTTGGAAGACGAATTTCATTCTTTAAAGCAGAAGGAGGGAGATCATACCACCTATATGTAACATCCGTCCAAAAACGGATTTACCAAACCCGCTCCGTTTATCAACCGAACAGTCAGTCAAATTTTTCGTTGCGAATTAAATGCCCAAAATAATTTTAAACGATCCGTAATCAATTATTATGCGGGGATATATATTTAGTTTTTGAAAATCTGTCAAAAATATCAAAATAAAAATGTTTTACTTTTGCCGGGTTTCGAACTCGGGTCTATACCGGTTCAACCAAACACTTATCACTCACACCATAAACCACTCCGCCACTTTGATTTTCTGTTAATGAAGAGAATCAATTAATTCAAATATTCAAGTTAGGAAGTCAAATTGCCGCCCAAAAGAACTTCACGCGTAAACAGCCTGTAATCCTTCCTTTTTCACGAATCCTAATTGACCGGGACGTGTAATTGTAATTCCTTTCCATGTTTACGCCAATCATGAACCTACCTTTGGAACCGACTCGATTCGGTTCGGAAAACACTTATAAATAACCGACGTCCGCAAGATGTTTAACCCGCACAACGCATCTCATCACTCTCACACCTCTAAACCATACTCTCATCTCTCGCTCTCTGTTTTAACGCTAGTCGCCGGAAACACAAGACTCACTCGCCGGAAATTTTTATTACCTCGCCGGAAAACCGTATCAGTAATCTCTGAGTTTACTGAACCCCCTAAACTTTCACCGAAGTCACCCACAACCTTTGTAACCTTTCGGAAGACTCTCTGCTGCAAGAAACTTGTCGCCGGAAAAAGGTTTCTGTCGCCGGAGTTCTGCCGGAAAACAGAGTAAAACCAGTCGGTACATCTCACGCCTAATTCCTTCCCTTTTTACTTTTATCTCATTTGTAATTGATCATTAAACGCTATAGAAACTTAAATCAACATTTTGAACCAGTCAGTCGCCACTTCCGGTTAAATCAGTGAAGAAGACAACGTTTCAGTAATGGTTTTGTATAATTAAAATCAAGATAATTACCGGGTTAGACACACAGTCCAGCGGTGGACTGTGTGCACTTTTAAAGCTAAGGTCACGAGTTCGAGTATTGTCCCTCACACGCCGCTTTGATAAAAATCCCTTTTTTTTCGCAAAACTAAACCGGAGTGTTTTCGGTATATGTTAAGTACATTGATATCTGAGTTTATAATCAAGTGTGACACACAGTCCAGCGGTGGAGTGTGTGTCCGCTAACCCACAGGTCCCGGGTTCGAGACCTGTGGAGCGCACCGATTCTCGAGACTTAATTCGTTTTTAATAATAAAGGATTTCTGTTAATTCTAATTAATATATATATATAATTAAAATCGGATATATAACGGGTTAGACACGTAGCTCAGTTGGTAGAGCTGCGTGCACGCGTACGGGAGGTCTCGGGTTCGAGCCTCACCCGGCGCACAACAACATGCCATTGAACCGGTCAAACAGTCAGTCAAAGTCAACGGTCAATATACTGTAGCAAAAATAAAATGTTTTTTTATTATTTTTTATTTAATTATTTTAATTAAAAATCAATTATAAATATTTAAAAATAACATTTTTTTTAGGTTAGAAAATAGCCTCAAAATTCACAAAAATACACCCAACAATCCTACTAAAATAGATTCATAAAACCCGTTTACTTACCGAACCATTATGCGATTTATCTAGGATTATTTTCACTCGTGGTTAACACCATTTCGCGTGCATTCAACCTCATCAACCGAACGCACCCAATGTGAGTGAATTCTTACAAACTCCCCTTTTTATTCATGTTTTGGGGTGTATCATGTGTCGCTTAAACTAATTTTCTTATGCAAATTCGTGCTATACCATTATATGAACTAAACTAGAATGTAACTATTGTTTGGTTGTGGTGTATTACATATTGTCAAAGTTGTATGCAAATTATTCAGGCCCATCAGTTCGTAAGAACAACGCGTGCCTCAAAACTCATTCATTAGGCCCATCAGTTCCTCGTGGGAAACGAGTCGAACAACGCGTGCCTCAAAACAATCATTTGGTGTTTGTATGTTCAATATTCAATATTATGTGTTGTGTGAATAAATTTACATCTACATGTACTCATATGAGGTATGCACATTATTTATAATCAATTGGATAAACTCGTTCAAATGTCTTTCCATAGGATTCACTCGCCAACATTATGTTGATCCAAAAACCTTTTTACACATGATACAGGTGGACAGGTTGAAGCAAGGAAAACATAGGATATGCCTTAGAAGAGAACCAAGAAGCTTAGACTGATAGTTAGAAGATGTTGTATAATTTATTTCCATTAAATTGTATTAATGAATATGAAACATATAATAAATGTCATGAGCTTTGATGATAACCCAATTATGCCCCGATCACCTTTTCCGCTGCGGGTCGGGGTGTGACAGATTGGTATCAGAGCCATGACTATAGGGATATAGGATAGGTTATTAGACCCTTGAAACCTATACTATAGTCTGCCTAAATTTTTAATTGATTAGGTGGTTACATACAAACTTGTGATATTTATTTGTTTCATATTTGTTTACATTTCAGTCAAGCATACATGCTCATTCATTATACATATATACATATATCGATGTTCATGTATTCAATTTATTTTCATACTCTCAGTATCCAAAGATTTTATGCAATTTTCAAATCTCATCAAAGTAAGTTCTGCGACGGGCATGTAGTAACTGGAAGGGTACAAGTACCGGTAGTCGGAACGTCCTGTCTAGGTTGGCATTCGTATAAATCCAAAATAACGGACCAGTTTGCCTACCTGGGGACTAACGATGAGAGTACGACGGACCTATTAGGCCAAAGCATGCCACACCAAACGTCGTTCGAACTAACCGCACTTTGAGATGTCACCGTGTCTACACCTGGACACATTCCGAACATCACACGTTGTATACATATCTCTCGATTTTCTCCGGGTTTTGTGAACGCAACCAGGCAGAAACCGTGCGAACCATATGAAAAACCGGTATTCATGGGGGCCCACATGATTACACAGGTAAAGTATGGCGGCATGAAGGGCCTAACAGCAAGCAAAACCCAAGACATCCTATGGATGTAGTAGATTTATTTTTTTCTATATTTATTTTATGAACGTTCAATCCCAAACCAGACCCACGATCCCAAAGGCATCCAACTCATACTCTTGACATGTATTCCTTGTAGATGTCTTCTAGCCTCGCTCGTAGGAAAATGAGAGCAGGAAAAGCCCGTGAACGCATGGCTACCCAAATCGCTCAACAAATGGCTGCCGTAATACCCAATATTATAATCCAAGTTCAACAAGCACTTACCAATAATCCCATCAATCAAGCAAACCAAAACATTTTCAACTCTTCCCCAAATACCACTAAATGCACCTACAAGCATTTCAAATCATGCGACCCTCCGAAATACAAAGGGACTGAAGGCGTCACCGCTCTCCTCCATTGGTTTGAAGAAATGGAGAACACATTTCTAAATTGCGATTGCCCTGACGATCGCAAAGTGCGATATGCTACCGGTCGATTATATGGGATAGCACTTACTTGGTGGAATACAGAGAAGGCCAAACGAGGTGTTGAAGATGCTATGTCCTTAACTTGGAACGAATTGAAGGAAATCATGACCAGACGATTTTGCCCAAGGAGCGAAATCAAGAAGTTAGAAGATGAATTTTACTCATTGAAGCAAATAGAAGGAGACCACATCACCTACAACAAAAGGTTCCTCGAATTACATCAAATGGTTCCCAACATGTTCACTCCCCTCTACCGTTTGATCGAGCACTACATTCATGGTCTTCCGTCAAAGATTCAAGACCCTGTAATAAGTACCAAGCCTGCAACTTTGGAAGCAGCAATGGAGCTAGCAACAGAGCTCACCGAGAACCGAATCCGAAACAAAGACTTCAAGGAGGAGAAGAAAAAGGATAAAGCATCGACTGAAACCTCCGACTCCACTCAACCCGAATCCCCTTCTCAACCCAATCCTAAGAGAAAAAGAGTCGGGCGACTCTTCGCTGCTACTCAACGAAATCACCCAGCTTTTCACGCCATACCCATCCGAGCTATCCCAATCACCCAGGCGGCACCCAACTCAACTTACCCAAATAAGAAACCATATCTTGGACCTCACCCTCGATGCAACAACTGTTTTTATCACCATCCCCTTACCCTACTTTGTCGTCTATGTACAACTTGTGGACGCTATGGTCATTTGAGCAATGTTTGTCGCACCTTTCAAGACCAAACCTCTTCCCCTACTCAAAACATGGCCCAAACTTATCATCAACCCCAATACCCCATGTTCCCATATGCTCGAGCTTGCTTCAATTGTGGCGACCCTACCCATTTTAGGAACTCATGCCCTCGTTTGGTTAACATCATAAACGCCCAAGCTCAAGCAAACCCAGTTAACCAAGTAAACCAAGAAAACCCAACCACTATGCCACCAACAAGAGGAAGAGTCTTCAATATCAACGCCAATCCTGTCGAAGATAATGACGGCCCAAACAAAGATACGCAGCTAGTCCTTTTCGCCGAAGATCCAGATTCAACTCCTATCGTTTAGTTTTATGTTTTTCCACGTGTAGACTGTTAGAGAAATTATTGGATATTATATATATTGTTTTCAGTACATGCAATTTCATAGGCCGCCGCTCCCCATTACCTATGAGCGTGAGCTGTTCCCCATTACCTATGAGCGTGAACCTGGCGTGCCCACATTTATTTTCATTATCAGTACATACATACGATCGGCTCCGTTTGATTGAGCCTTGATCGCACATACATTTTTTTCATTACCAGTATCTTGTGGTTGTTGTGTTTGTAGTAGAGTCGCATCGAACTAACCATAACTTACGGATAAAGTCAATGAAAATTTGACAAGGATATGGTGGATACGCCGCTGGTACTTCCTATATATAAGTATTCTTGTCAAGTGATCGGAGGCATTATCAGGCGGTTATGAGAGGTTCCATGCATAGGCTGTTTGTGTGGTTAAGTTATTCATTTTCAGTACATGCAATACGCTCGGCTCCGTTTGATTGAGCCTTGAGCACACAATTTCAATTTCAGTACATTCAATACGTTCGGCTCCGTTTGATTGAGCCTTGAGCGCACATCCATTTCATTTTCAGTACATGCAATACGATCGGCTCCGTTCGATTGAGCCTTGATCACACAGATATATTTCATTTCAGTATTTTATGTTTGTTGTATTGGTTGTAGAGTTGTAGGACTAATCATAATTCACTGATAAAACCAATGAAAATTTGACAAGAATATGGTGGATACGCCGCTGGTACTTCCTATATATAAGTATTCTTGTCAAAGGATCAGAGGCCTTATCGGACGGTTATGGGAAGTTTTATGTAGGATTTATTAGTTTCTTGGTAACTAATCATAACTTGTGGATAAAACTAATGAAAATTTGGCAAGAATATGGTGGATACGCCGCTGGTACTTCCTATATATAAGTATTCTTGCCAAAGGATCAGAGGCATTATCAGGCGGTTATGAGAAGTTCCATGTAGGATTTAGTATTGCCTTGGTTGAAATTATGTTACATTTATATCATCTCACTATTTAAAGAAATTGGATTGTGATCCATTTCTATATAGACTAACCTCTCCATCATAACGAACGAGAGAGGAACTGTCACCATTCAAACATATATGCTATCAGAATGTGGATACAATTGTTAGTTGTTGTGTTTATTTGTGTAGATTGTAGAATTTCTGCCTTAGGATATAACCCTAAGCATATTCAAACTCTTATGCATGATATCATTTTAGCGAATCATTCCTGCTTAACAATACTTATACAGTAGGCAACAAAAAGCGATTCCTGTATTAGGATACTTAACCTTTACAAGGAACGTTACCGCCTCAAACAAAAACCTAAACCCTAATTTTCTTCTAAAAATGTAACCGGCAAACTCAACACCATCATTCTTTTAGTCAATTATATCCCTAATTAAATTTCGGGACGAAATTTCTAAAAAGCAGGGGATACTGTAACATCCGTCCAAAAACGGATTTACCAAACCCGCTCCGTTTATCAACCGAACAGTCAGTCAAATTTTTCGTTGCGAATTAAATGCCCAAAATAATTTTAAACGATCCGTAATCAATTATTATGCTGGGATATATATTTAGTTTTTGAAAATCTGTCAAAAATATCAAAATAAAAATGTTTTACTTTTGCCGGGTTTCGAACTCGGGTCTATACCGGTTCAACCAAACACTTATCACTCACACCATAAACCACTCCGCCACTTTGATTTTCTGTTAATGAAGAGAATCAATTAATTCAAATATTCAAGTTAGGAAGTCAAATTGCCGCCCAAAAGAACTTCACGCGTAAACAGCCTGTAATCCTTCCTTTTTCACGAATCCTAATTGACCGGGACGTGTAATTGTAATTCCTTTCCATGTTTACGCCAATCATGAACCTACCTTTGGAACCGACTCGATTCGGTTCGGAAAACACTTATAAATAACCGACGTCCGCAAGATGTTTAACCCGCACAACCCATCTCATCACTCTCACACCTCTAAACCATACTCTCATCTCTCGCTCTCTGTTTTAACGCTAGTCGCCGGAAACACAAGACTCACTCGCCGGAAATTTTTATTACCTCGCCGGAAAACCGTATCAGTAATCTCTGAGTTTACTGAACCCCCTAAACTTTCACCGAAGTCACCCACAACCTTTGTAACCTTTCGGAAGACTCTCTGCTGCAAGAAACTTGTCGCCGGAAAAAGGTTTCTGTCGCCGGAGTTCTGCCGGAAAACAGAGTAAAACCAGTCGGTACATCTCACGCCTAATTCCTTCCCTTTTTACTTTTATCTCATTTGTAATTGATCATTAAACGCTATAGAAACTTAAATCAACATTTTGAACCAGTCAGTCGCCACTTCCGGTTAAATCAGTGAAGAAGACAACGTTTCAGTAATGGTTTTGTATAATTAAAATCAAGATAATTACCGGGTTAGACACACAGTCCAGCGGTGGACTGTGTGCACTTTTAAAGCTAAGGTCACGAGTTCGAGTATTGTCCCTCACACGCCGCTTTGATAAAAATCCCTTTTTTTTCGCAAAACTAAACCGGAGTGTTTTCGGTATATGTTAAGTACATTGATATCTGAGTTTATAATCAAGTGTGACACACAGTCCAGCGGTGGAGTGTGTGTCCGCTAACCCACAGGTCCCGGGTTCGAGACCTGTGGAGCGCACCGATTCTCGAGACTTAATTCGTTTTTAATAATAAAGGATTTCTGTTAATTCTAATTAATATATATATATAATTAAAATCGGATATATAACGGGTTAGACACGTAGCTCAGTTGGTAGAGCTGCGTGCACGCGTACGGGAGGTCTCGGGTTCGAGCCTCACCCGGCGCACAACAACATGCCATTGAACCGGTCAAACAGTCAGTCAAAGTCAACGGTCAATATTACTGTAGCAAAAATAAAATGTTTTTTTATTATTTTTTATTTAATTATTTTAATTAAAAATCAATTATAAATATTTAAAAATAACATTTTTTTTAGGTTAGAAAATAGCCTCAAAATTCACAAAAATACACCCAACAATCCTACTAAAATAGATTCATAAAACCCGTTTACTTACCGAACCATTATGCGATTTATCTAGGATTATTTTCACTCGTGGTTAACACCATTTCGCGTGCATTCAACCTCATCAACCGAACGCACCCAATGTGAGTGAATTCTTACAAACTCCCCTTTTTATTCATGTTTTGGGGTGTATCATGTGTCGCTTAAACTAATTTTCTTATGCAAATTCGTGCTATACCATTATATGAACTAAACTAGAATGTAACTATTGTTTGGTTGTGGTGTATTACATATTGTCAAAGTTGTATGCAAATTATTCAGGCCCATCAGTTCGTAAGAACAACGCGTGCCTCAAAACTCATTCATTAGGCCCATCAGTTCCTCGTGGGAAACGAGTCGAACAACGCGTGCCTCAAAACAATCATTTGGTGTTTGTATGTTCAATATTCAATATTATGTGTTGTGTGAATAAATTTACATCTACATGTACTCATATGAGGTATGCACATTATTTATAATCAATTGGATAAACTCGTTCAAATGTCTTTCCATAGGATTCACTCGCCAACATTATGTTGATCCAAAAACCTTTTTACACATGATACAGGTGGACAGGTTGAAGCAAGGAAAACATAGGATATGCCTTAGAAGAGAACCAAGAAGCTTAGACTGATAGTTAGAAGATGTTGTATAATTTATTTCCATTAAATTGTATTAATGAATATGAAACATATAATAAATGTCATGAGCTTTGATGATAACCCAATTATGCCCCGATCACCTTTTCCGCTGCGGGTCGGGGTGTGACACTATAACAAGAGGTTCTTAGAGTTGAACCAAATGGTTCCTAATTTGTTTACCCCAGCTTATCGTTTGATCGAGCATTATATTCGAGGACTTCCCTCGAAAATTCAAGATTCGGTTCTCAGCATTTCACCGGTAACACTTGAAGCTGCTATGGAGCTAGCGACTGAACTGACCGAGAATCGAATTCGCAACGGGAAGTTTAAAGAAGAGAAAAGGAAAGCCCCTGTTGAGGGTCAAACTTCAAACCATTCCATCTCCTCCTCTAAGTTTGCTAACAAGAGGAAGCGCAACACCAGAAACTTCGCTGTTACACAAACCAACTCCCCTATTCCTGCTGCACCCATTACCCAAGTTGTCCTTTCACCTGCACCATACAAAAGACCATACTCTAGCCTGTTACCAAAATGCAACCATTGCCAATATCACCATTCTCCTGATTATCCTTGCCAACATTGCACCGGCTGTGGTCGCGCAGGTCATACTGTTCAAACCTGCCGCATGCCTCAGCGAACGAACCGCCACCAGCCTTCAACCCAAACCCACCAGCAAATAATGGGTCAAGCCCAACAACCCCTACTATATCCACCCGCCCAACATTTAGCCCAAACATATTACCAACCCAATTATCCTATGGGTCAACCTATGCGGGCTTGCTACAATTGCGGAGACCCAAGCCATTTCAGAAACACTTGTCCAAGGTTGTTAAACATTATTCATGCTCAGGCCCAAGCCAACCCGGTGAATCAAGCGAACCAAGATCCTCCACCTGCAAGAGGAAGAACTTTCAATATCAACGCTAATCAGGCTAGAGCTGACGGCAATGTGGTTAACGGTACGTTCCTTATAAATGGTAGATATGCATCCATGTTGTTTGATACTGGCGCGGATAAAAGTTTTGTGTCCTTAGAATTTGAACCTATCCTAAACCAAAATCGTGATAAGCTCATGGAATCCATAACGGTAGAAGTTGCAGATGGGAAACCGGTCTCATTAAACTCTATTATACGCAACTGTACGCTCACCTTAAACGACCACGACTTCTCAGTTGACCTTATTCCTATGAAGCTGGGAAGTTTTGATATCATAATTGGTATGGACTGGCTCAGTCAACATCAGGCAGAAGTTGTATGTCGCGAAAAGTTTATACGTATTCCTCTTTCAAACGGTCAGACTCTTCGAATCTTTGGAGAAACCTCGTCGAAAGGGCTCAGCTTAATGTCTTGTCTTCAAGCTCAAAAATATCTTCGCAAGAATTATGTCGCGTTTTTAGCTCATATCATCAAAAAGGGAACCATGGAGAAGAAACTTGAAGACATTCCAGTAGTAAAAGATTTCCCGCAAGTTTTTCCTGACGACATTTCAGGAGTTCCTCCAGTTAGAGAAGTCGAATTCCGTATTGATCTTATCCCTGGTGCTACACCAGTTGCAAAGTCTCCTTATAGGCTAGCCCCCTCTGAAATGCAAGAGCTAGCCAGTCAATTACAAGAGTTGACTGACAAGGGATTCATACGTCCTAGCTCATCGCCTTAGGGTGCACCTGTCCTTTTTGTAAAGAAGAAAGATGGATCGTTTCGTATATGCATCGACTACAGAGAGCTCAACAAATTAACAATCAAGAATCGCTATCCATTACCTCGCATTGATGATCTTCTTGACCAACTTCAAGGTGCCAGCTGCTTTTCAAAAATCGACCTTCGATCTGGTTATCATCAACTTAGAGTACATGAAGAAGACGTCCCAAAGACCGCATTCCGAACTCGTTATGGTCATTATGAATTCATGGTCATGCCATTTGGTTTAACCAACGCTCCAGCAGTCTTCATGGACCTAATGAACAGAGTCTGCAAACCTTATCTTGATCGATTTGTTATAGTCTTCATCGACGACATTCTTATTTATTCAAAATCTAAAACTGATCATGAGCGTCATCTTCGACTCATCCTTACACTTCTAGAGAATGAAAAGCTTTACGCCAAATTCTCCAAATGCGAATTGTAACATCCGTCAAAAACGGATTTACCAAACCCGCTCCGTTTATCAACCGAACAGTCAGTCAAAATTTTTGTTGCGAATTAAATGCCCAAAATAATTTTAAACGATACGTAAGCAATTATTATACAAGAATATATAATTAGTTTTTGAAAAACTGTCAAAAATCGCAAAATAAAAATATTATACCTCTGCCGGGTTTCGAACCCGGGTCTATACCGAATCAGTTCAAGGCTTATCGCACATCACACAAACCACTGCGCCACTTGTTCTGTTTGGTAAATAATAGAATCTTTTAATTGATATAATGACATTACGAATTCAAAATCGGCGCCCCTTTAGTTCAGTCGTCGGAATCCCGGAAATCTCGCGAGTTTTTATCACCATTTTCAGTTATAACGTAAGTTATTATTAGGACATCGGTTATAACCGATGTTTGAAGTCCGCGACCAAAAGTATAACCGCCGGAAAATTTAAATCAATGAACCCAGTCGGGAATCAGACCAAGTGCTTCGACGTTTTCCCCTATAAATTCACCCTCAACCCATTGCAAACCTTTTCGCTCAAAACCACAATTTTCCTCGGCGTAATTCCACTCGCCGGAACTTTTCTGTTCGTCGCCGGAAAACCGATTTCCCCATTGCCGAGCCTTGCTGAGCCTCTGAAGCTTATACCGGAGATACCCATACTCTTTCCAAGCTTTCCGGAGACTTGCTGCTGCAAGACACCTGACGCCGGAGTTGAATTCTGTCGCCGGAGTTTCTGCCGGAAAACAGAGAGTCCAGTCGGTATACTTCTCCGCCCAATTTCTTTTCCTTTTCACATTTATCTCACCGTAATGATCTGAAATACAATAATAAACCGATAAAAACTTTGAACCAGTCGATTTCCGAACTCTGGTTATATTTCAGTGAAGAAGACGATGTATTTCCGTAACATATATGTATAATTAAAATCAACTTATTAATCGGGTTAGACACACAGTCCAGCGGTGGACTGTGGGCACATATAACGCAAACGTCTCGAGTTCGATTCCGGTTTCACACACGCTGCCTTAATAAAAACCATTTTTTTGTTTACTGAACCGGAGTCGCCTTAGATATATGTTAAGTATATTAATAATAGGAATAATAACCAAGTTAAACACACAGTCCAGCGGTGGACTGTGTGTATGTTTAATCGCACGTCACAAGTTCGAGTCCGGTCTCCTACATCGACCCGGACAATTATTAACTTTTTAAATAGAGTCAGAAATGAAAGCAGATAATTTGTATTTAAGTATAATAAAAGTGGAAATATATAACATGTTAAACACACAGTCCAGCGGTGGACTGTGTGTTAGATTAAACCACAGGTCCCGGGTTCGAGACCTGTGGAGTGCATGTCCGAGTCGCTTAAACTGTTTTTAAAATAAAAATGATTTTCGGTTTAAACTAATTAATATATATATATATAATTAAAATCAGATATATAACGGGTTAGACACGTAGCTCAGTTGGTAGAGCTGCGTGCACGCGTACGGGAGGTCTCGGGTTCGAGCCTCACTCAGCGCACTTGTATTCCGAATTGAACCGGTCAACGTCAGGTCAACGGTCAGTCAAACGGTCAACGGTCAGAAAAAAAATCAATTTTTTTATTATTTTTTTTAATTATTTTAATTAAAAATCAATTAAAAATACTTAAAAATAACATTTTTAAGGTTAGAAAATAGCCTCAAACTCACAAAAATACACCCAACAATCCTACTAAAATAGATTAATAAAATCCGTTACTTACCAAACCATAATGCGATTATTCTAGGTTAAACTCACTCGTGGTTAAAACCACTTCGCGTACATTCAACATCATCAACCGAACGCACCCACTGTGAGTGAATCTTACAACTCCCCCTTTTAAATTACACGTTTTGGGGTGTGTCATGTGTTATGAAAATAATCAATTTATTTATTTAAACTCGTGCCATACCACATCATGACTTAAACTTAGATTGTTTTTATTGTTGTGATTTACTTATTTCCTTTTTGTCATATTATATGAAACTCATACATTAAGCCCATCAGTTCCTCGTGGAAGACGAGTTGAACAACGCGTGCTACAAATCAAATTCATTATTGTTTATGTGTATATCATTGAGTTTGTATTGTTTGTAGATGTGTCATTCATATTATCATGGTTATGCAATTCATTCATTAGGCCCCTCAGTTCCTCGTGAGAGACGAGTTGAGCATCGCGTGCCTCTAAATGTTCCATTATTGTTCATGTGTGTTTCACTTAATATCTTATGATTGTTGATCAAGTTTACATCTATCTTTACTCATGTTTGGTTGTGCACATATTTCATAGTCAATTTAAATATATTCGTTCAAATGTTTTCCATAGGATTCACTCGCCAACATTATGTTGATCCAAAAACAATTTTTACACATGATACAGGTGAACAGGTTGAAGCAAGGAAAACATAGGATATGCCTTAGAAGAGAACAAAGAAGTTTAGATTGTTAGTTAGAACAGTTTTAACCTTTATTGTAAATTTCAATTTAATTTGTATTAAAGAATATGAAACGCATAATAAATGTCATGAGCTTTGATGATAACCCAATCATGCCCCGATCACCTTATCCGCTGCGGGTCGGGGTGTGACACGAATTCTGGTTAAAAGAGGTGCAATTCCTCAGACATGTAGTCAATGACAAGGGAATACATGTCGACCCCTCAAAGATCAAAGCGGTACAAGAATGGCAAGTGCCACGTACACCAACTGAAGTAAGATCTTTCTTGGTTTGGGTGGTTATTATCGTCGATTCATTTCAAACTTCTCACGCATTGCTGTACCACTCACGGCTTTAACTCATAAGGGAAAACCTTTCATATGGGGACCCAAGCAAGAAGAAGCCTTCCAAACCCTTAAACAAAAACTCTGTGATGCACCAATCCTCACTCTTCCTGAAGATTGTGATGATTTTGTGGTCTATTGCGACGCGTCAGGGCAAGGATTAGGCTGCGTTTTGATGCAAAGAGGAAAAGTTATAGCTTATGCTTCGAGACAACTCAAGACGCATGAGAAGAACTACACCACCCATGACCTGGAACTTGGAGCCGTTGTGTTCGCTCTTAAGATATGGGGACATTATCTCTATGGTACTAAGTGTGAAATATACACTGACCACAAGAGTCTTCAACATATCTTCAATCAAAAGGAGTTAAACATGAGGCAACGAAGATGGGTCGAACTTCTAAATGACTACGACTGTGAAATTCGGTACCACCCTGGCAAAGCAAATGTGGTGGCTGATGCACTTATTCGAAAGGGTTATGCGAACTCCATTCGTCTTCTATGTTCGCAAATCATAACTGACATTAAGGATCAAACTCGAGAAGCCCAACATGTTTCAGTAACAGAAGATGATGTGCGAAAGGAGATGTCCTGTGGAGCTGAACTTAAAATTGAAACTAAATCTGACGGTATTCTGTACTACCTAGATCGTATCTGGATTCCTGACCACAACAATCTTCGTGAAATTCTTATGAATGAAGCTCACAAAACGCGATACTCTATACACCCAGGAGCCGATAAGATGTATCAAGACCTACGATATACCTATTGGTGGCCTGGAATGAAAAAGGATATTGCTGTTTTTGTTTCTAAAGTGCCTTACATGTTCCAAGGTGAAAGCTGAACACCAAAGACCCTCAGGACTTCTGGTCCAACCTGAAATACCTGTATGGAAGTGGGAAAATATAACCATGGACTTCATTACCGGGTTACCTCGCACTTCTGGTGGGTATGACACTATATGGGTAATAATTGACCGACTTACAAAATCAGCTCACTTTATTCCTATCCGTGAAGATTTCAAGAACGAAAAGCTAGCTCGTATTTATATCAATCGTAAGCCGACATGGAGTACCGTTAAGCATTATTTCTGATCGTGATGGTCGTTTCACTTCACGAACATGGCAAGCAGTACAAGCCGCTATGGGTACGCGATTAGATCTCAGTACCGCCTATCACCCTCAAACTGATGGTCAATCTGAACGCACCATTCAAACTCTTGAAGATATGCTTCGAGCATGTGTCATAGACTTCAAGGGAAATTGGGACGCTCATCTCCCATTAGTTGAATTTTCGTACAACAACAGCTATCATTCAAGCATCGGCATGGCACCTTTTGAAGCCTTATATGGTCGTAAGTGCCGATCTCCAGTATGTTGGCACGAAATTGGGGAAGCTCAAATCACTGGTCCGGAATTGATTCAAGAAACCACAGACAAGATCCATCAAATTCGAAACAATCTTCTAGCGGCTCAGTGTCGTCAAAAGAGTTATGCAGATAAACGACGGAAGCCTTTAGAGTTTAACATTGGTGATCATGTACTTCTAAAAGTATCACCGTGGAAGGGAGTAGTTCGTTTTGGTCAAAAAGGCAAGCTAGCACCACGCTACGTAGGACCTTTCAAGATACTCGAAAGAGTAGGACCTGTAGCATACAAGCTTGATCTACCAGAAGAACTCAACAGGATTCATCCCACATTCCACGTATCAAACTTGAAGAAGTGCCTCACTGATGAAAACCTCCACATTCCTCTGGAAGATATTCAGATTGATGAATCTATGCATTTTATTGAAAGACCAGTAGAGATCATGGATTTCGGAGAAAAACGTCTACGACGGAGTCGCATTCCAATTGTTAGGGTACGCTGGGAGTCGAAACGGGGACCTGAGTTTACTTGGGAACGTGAAGACTCAATGCGTGAAAAATACCCGCATCTTTTTCCTACTACTTCTACTACTTAAATTTCGGGACGAAATTCCTAAAAGTAGGGGATACTGTAACATTTGTCGAAAACGGGTTTTACCAAACCCGCTCCGTTTGTAATCGAATATCAAGTTATAAATGTGTCGTTTCCTATTTATGTTTATTTTAATTTTTAATGATACATAATTAATAAACAAACTAAACCATAAAAGTTATAATTGATAAAAAGTATAAATAAAACAATTAAAAATAAAATGGGGCTGCCGGGACTCGAACCCGGGTCAGCCAGGTTGTAACTCCAAAGACTTAACACTCACACGCTTAACCACTCCGCCACTTGTTTGTTTTCTGTCATCTATAGGAAACAAATAAATCTTATAGACGAATGTAAATCAATCGGTTACGCCAATTGTAACTGAAATCGGTTATCAAACGCGCAAAGGCGATCTGAATACTCACGGTTCAATGAGTATAACCGATATACCGACGTTTTTAATCAAGTTGCCTTGAATGAACTTGAATTCTAGAAGTGGATCGGTTTTTATAACCGAAAATCTTCAATTCCAGTTTTACTTCCATCTTTGTACTCCTTCACGACTCAGAAACATTCCACAAACCTCCAATTACATTTCCGCACACTTTACAGTCCACCGGAGAAGTTTATTTTATTCGCCGGAAATTTATGCAAGTTCGCCGGAAAACCATATTCTTCATCAAAACGACGCCGTTATCGGATAATTCCAGTTCGCCGGAAAATTTCTGGAAATCTTTATTTTCGTCTGTGAAACGTTGAAGTTCATAAAAACAGAGACCGACGCCTTGCCGGAATTCTGTAATAAATCGTTCACCGGTATGTTTACTTCTAGTTATCATCTCTGCTATCTCATATTAGTCTGTGCAATGTTTAACAATCGAATTAACAAGATATAATGGTGTAATCTGCGGTCTGTAAAAACCAACGAAGAAGATGAACTGCGCTAACAATATAAGAATAATTAAAATTGGTATTTTGAACGGGTTAGACACACAGTCCAGCGGTGGACTGTGTGCGAACAAAAACACGCATACGTCCCGAGTTCGATCCCTGATACACGCACCCTCTATGTAATAAAATGCCTTTTTGTTTAAAACTGAACCGGGTTAACTCCGTTAGTTGTTAAGTATAATAAAATTTGTATATTAACCAAGTTAGACACACAGTCCAACGGTGGACTGTGTGTAACGTTAAAGCACAGGTCCCGGGTTCGAGACCTGTTAGTGGCACCGGTTCAACGAATTAAAATGTTTTTGAAAATAAAAGGATTTTGGATAAATTGAGTTAATATATAAGTATAATTAAAAACAGAATTATTTCGGGTTAGACACGTAGCTCAGTTGGTAGAGCTGCGTGCACGCGTACGGGAGGTCACGAGTTCGAGCCTCACCCAGCACATTTCAGTCACACAATAAACCGGTCAAACAGTCAAAGTCAAAAAGTCAACGGTCAACCCAAAAAGTCAACATATTTTTATATTTTTAATTATTTAATTTAATTTAAAAATCAATTAAAAATACTTAAAAATAATGTTTTAAAGATAGGAAATAGCCTTAAACTCGTAAAAATATATCTAAAAATTCTATTAAAATCCTTAATAAAATCCATTCATTTACTATATTTTCCGTTATTATTTAGGTTAGTTAATTCTCGTTGTTCCGCTCTTACAACTCGTGCGCATCTCACCATCTCCAATCAAACGCACCCAATGTGAGTGAATCTTTACAAATTCCCCGTTTTAATCACGTTTTGGGGTGTATCATGTGTCTTGCTATATATTATATTTAAATCATTGTGCATACATCATATCATGAACATGTGTATTCAGCTTGTTTCAACTGTTTGTGTGGTTATTGTTAGATTCAATTTATTATTTTCAGTACATGCAATTTCATAGGCCGCCGCTCCCCATTACATTATGAGCGTTGAGCAAGTTCCCCATTACATTATGAGCGTGAACCTGGCGTGCCAACATACGATCGGCTCCGTTTGATTGAGCCTTGATCGCACAGACATTTATCATTTTCAGTACATGCAATACGATCGGCTCCGTTTGATTGAGCCTTGATCGCACAGTTTCATTCATGTTATTTATCGTATGATGTTGGTATGTTAATGTATGCTATCATATGTTATTGTATGTTATAGTTGTGATTGCTCTTGCTACTGCTTGATTATTTACATTTGCTCATTTATGATTATGCACAATTTTTCATTGATAAACTAACAAGTAAATCAATAATAAATGTTTATCTAACAAGGTTCACTCGCCAACTTATGTTGACCCAAAAACCCCCATTTTTACACATGATACAGGTGAACCCGCTGCAGCCAGAAACACATAGGATTGGACTAGAAGAATAAAATGATTTAGAGCTTGGAATTATTTTGTTTGGTTATTTTCTTTGTATTGTATGGACATGTTTGGATTATTTGGAATGTAATTCTGACTTTAATAAATATGAAACATATTAGTAAATATCATGAGCTTTGGTGATAACCCAATTATGCCCCGACTTTTATTCCGCTGCGGGTAGGGGTGTGACACGTATCGAGCATATACAATCAGATTATTCACGTGTAATAAATAGTTTTGATTTGTGATGTGATTTTGATATAGGAACGTATGTAACACCCAAAAAGTGCGTTAAAGCGAAAATGGGTCAAGTATACTCAATGTGGGTGCGTTTAGGTAATATTAGAGATCTGAGAAGAGTCGAGAAGAGCGCTGGATCAGCCTGCATACGCGAACGGAAGTGCATCAGTCTCCAAAAGCTGAAACGGTTAAGTCTTGGTTGGGCAATAGCCAAGTTCGGGCGAACTTGTGTGTAAACACACAAGTTCGAGCGAACTTGTATGATTTGGATGGGTTTATAGCCAAGTTCGGTCGAACTTGATGAGTTTCCTAAGAAACTTGTGAAGTTCGGGCGAACTTGTAGGAAAACCTTACTGATTTGGCAAGTTCGGTCGAACTTGTATGGTTTCCTAAGAAACCAGGCACGTTCGGGCGAACTTGCAAGAAACTTGGTGAAGAAACACTCAAGTTCGGTCGAACTTGACCCAAATGGGTACAAGTTCGGTCGAACTTGACCTGATAAGCTGGTGATTCTCGAGCGAACTTGATGTTTTCGGGTCCAAAATATTGCGTTTTCGCGTCGTTTGCTGAGGGAAATCGAGTGTTCATCCCTCCAACCCTGTGCTACTGAGCAAACTTAGGTCGGAGAGGTCTTTTAGAGATGTTTTAGCCGTTTTACAAAAGCGTGGGCTAATCCGGGCGAACTCAGGGTTCGTTCGGATTAGTCCGGCTTGTGTAAACCAACATAAACGTCCCTGTGCTTCCAGATCTGGGATCTTGAATGATTAATGCTTCGTTTCATATCAGTAAATGAACAAAACATCTTCAAAAGTCCGTATTTTGTGTCAAAATCGATATTTATCAAAGGTTTTCTCAGATCTATCACTTACAAGCTGAGATCTTACAGATCTCGTGTTTGGGAAGTCTCTACTATCGCCAAACGAACTCGTATTGTGTAGATCTAAGCTTAAAACAGAAGTTTTTGAAGAAAAAGATGAAGATTTTCGTAAAAGAATGAGTTTTGATGAAAACGAAGGCTATGCCTTGTGCCAAAATCGTCGTAAACCTTTGTAGATTGTTGATAAACGTTGTTGCAGTGAAATCGGGTCGATTCTTACTTAGAACACGAGAGATTTGGAGTGAGAGAGCTCTGAGCGAACTTGGTCAGCAAGGGGAGCATGAATGAGGAGCATGGGTATTTATAGGAGAAGGCAAAAATGAGAGCTGATGAGACCAAGTTCGGTCGAACTTGCATGAAAACATGCAAGTTCGTGCGAACACGAGGGATTTTGGAGAGCATGAGGTTAAGTTCGGCCGAACTTGCTGAATCTCTAAAGATTCAGGCAAGTTCGAGCGAACTTGAGTTAGATGAGAGAACCTGAGTTTTGGCCAGTCAAGTTCGGCCGAACTTGGGGTCACCAAGTTCGAGCGAACTCAACCCAAAAGTTGGGTTTTCTTCGATTATTTCTCGTTAAGGGTTCGTTTGGTTATTCGGTTCGCATTAGATAGTTATATTAAGCGTTAAGCGTTATAGTTGATATAATAGTGCGATTTAGCGATTCGAGAGCGCGAGAGCGATGGGATAGCGAGCGTGAACATAACCACAACACACATAACACATAAATAATATAAAACCACATAAATAACTGCGATTTGCGATGCGATGCGATTTAATAAGCGATTAGATGCGATAATAACGTAAAATACCATAAGTGATTAACATAAACTTTATTATTAACCGAATCTCGGATTTACAAATGATAGATAAACGGAAAACAAAAGAAAAGATAACAATCGAATTTTCGAGTTGTTACATTTAGCTCATAGAAGCTCGCTTGGATTAACTCGTAAATGCTCGCTCGAAATGGTTCGATTTAAAATTGAGCCGAGTTGGCTCAGCTCGGTGAGAAAATTAGCCAGACTCGGCTCGTAGTGAGCAAATTTGGCTCGATTTGGATCGTTTTTTTGTTCGGCTCGGCTTAGCTTGTACTATTTTACTTTTAATATGTTTTATATTTATATACTTTATAATATATTACAAAAAATCGATTATTATTTACATGTATAAATGAGTGTAATTGGATATCTATAACATATTTGAAGGTTCATTATCATACTAATAAACTTATATTGTATTTTGTAGAGATTTGAAACTTATTTTGTGTTGTTGAACTTGATTTTCACTTGTAACGTATTAGGTTGAACTTATATTGAATATACTCTATTGAACTATCAATAATATTTTAGACTATTGAACTTTCAGAGCTGTGTATTAATTTTTCTTTTTAAATTCGAGCCAAACCAAGCCGAGCTCTAGCTTAGATTTTCAGCTTGGTTTTATATCCGAGCCTGACTTTTCCCTAGCTTGGCTCGACTCATGAATAGCCCTAGTGCTAATGCTACTAGTGCCATTTTAATATTATTTGTTTACGGGACAAAATATATGATACGCTACATTTTTAGGGTTCTACGTATTATAAAAAGTGATTTTGTGTGGAGGAGAGAAAATATGTTTCTGTTTATCTGTATATTTTTTTGAAAATGGTTGTAAGTAGAGAAAGAAAATGTAATGACAAATGTATAAAAACATTATTTAATTGATAAAGAGAGAGAAAATTTAATGATTTTTAATCTAATTATAGAAATGAAGATAGATGAAGAGATGTGAATGTTCTAATAAAACATACTTCAAATAATTTATAAACTTTAAAATACTAATAAGTATACAACATTTAAAGTTTATTTGTAATACAACATTTAAAGAGTACTAGGAGTACATGGTAAATCTTTTTGATACCGTTTCGTCACAAAGAAATAGCAGTACCCGTACAAATGTTAAGGCTATGGGAAATCAGGTTAGTAACTACTTTCGGATGTCCTTTATAACATCTTTATATAATGTTTACTAGGTTAGAATCCTGTGTGATACATGTCATTGGGTTATAAAGATAAACATTTAAAATAAAAAAATGGTTTAAATAAAGAATATTGGATTTAAATAACCCCAACTTTTACCAATTGGCCGATAACACTCCGAACTTTCGATTTGTACAACACCGCTCCCAACTTTCAACTTATTGGCCGATAGCACTCTAAACTATTTAAACCTTAACCAGTTAGTTTTTTTAATTGATGCGACACTTGTGTGTCGACGTGGCATCTGACGTGAAATATTTTTTGATGACGTGGTAGCTGATATGACAACTCGTCAAGAGAATAAGGTGTTGGTAAAAAACACCAAGTGCGTGTAAAAATCACTTTAATGTAACTTCTCATATAAATTAGTGTTAACAAAAACAAATATGTTGGTTTTTTTTCTTCTAATATCAAACTTAGCAATATATAGTTTCATAAAGCATAAATATAATTAAGAAAACAACTTTGGCAACGTATTTATTTTGGAAGGTACATTAAGCTTCCATAACAAATAAAACAAGTTGGGGTTACTATTACTATGAGCCTTGGTTACTCCCAAGGGTGTTCTTCACGGCTCCAGCCGCACCTTCGGCTACGTTGGCTGCACCCGTTGCCGCACCTTGTGCTAAACCCATCACACCGCTTGCTGCTCCGCCAGCCATGTCCGCTGCCCCTTGTGCCATCGTCTTCACCGAATTCTCAGCCTACATACACCAAATATATATCCTTTCAATCTCTACTAGTTTTCGATATTAAAAACTTTCAAATCCACCATCGTATCATTTGACAAGAAGTTCCTTTGTGCACATTAATCTAACGAGTGAACACGAACAATATTATATTTTTTTTGTTTATTCAACTAAAAGAACAAACATGAAGCCATATGTCTCGTTTGTTTATTTATGTCTGTAAACGTCTGTTTACGTCACTCATTTAAATTTGCTTACATTGGTTCATTTCTGATCAGTTAACGTTCGTAAGTTTATGTTTGTTCGTTTATGTTCGTCTGCAATTTTATTTAACTCTTTTAGGTCCATTACAATTTGCTCTCGTTTTATGAAATTATAATATTACCTATTGGAATTTCGTCAAAGCTTTATTAAATTTTCTGGCTCATTAGATTGATGTTAAAATTCGATTTTAATTATAGTTCGTGCATCTATGTTCAGTTATGTTTGTTCGTGAACCGTGAACATAAACAAACACGGACACAGACACGTTCATTTTCTTAACGAACGAACAAGAACAAGAAAACCTCGTTCGTTTAATTGTTCGTGTTTGATTGTTCGTTTGGTTAAAGTTACGAACGAACACAGACATGAAAACACCGTTCATTTAATTATTCTTGTCCAATCGTACATTATTTTAAATTTAAATAAGCAATCATGAACAAGTCTTTTATTCGTGTTCGTTTACAAGCCTGATTAAGATCACATTAAACGTATTTATTAAAAAAAATGATACCCAAATCCATTTCCGAGTACAATACCTGATTTAAAACACCTTCTTGTTGGCCCGACGGTGCATCTCTATGCAACTTTCACCATCATAAAAATTAACAGAAAAACGTATGTGAGGTCGTAACAACCATCGAAAGCGCAAATACTATAAGAGAAATCGTTAAAATGCGATGATGGGAATACCTGACCTTGTTGGAAGGTGGATTGGGCGTCTAAGAGCGCTTCGTTATGTTGACTCGCCATGTTTATCTTTCTTGTTGGTTTGATTTTGTTCTTGTTAACTTTGGTTTGGTATGGACATAAATGAAAAAAAAAGGTTATTTATATAAACTTTTGAGAAAAATTCATTACTAGAATTGCAAGTACGAAACCAAAATGTATGGCATTGTGGACATATGGCACGTGACTGTGGCATGCCTTAAAATAAGCCACTTTTTACGGGAGTAAATTGTCATTTTAGTTCCTGGGGTTTGATCAAAATTGTCACTTTAGTTCAAAAAGTTTTTTTCATGCCATTTTAGTACAAATAGTTTTTATTTCTTGCCATTTTAGTCCAAATAGTTTTGTTTTCTGCCATTTTCATTCAACTCGCTAACTTCAATAAAAAAAATTAGTTAGCTTAGGTGAAATTTGGTCAAACCACATTTGTTACAGGTGTGATGGTATGGAGATGGTGTTGTGCCGGTTTACAGTAAAGATGATGGCGGTGGTTGTTGGTTTTACGATAATGGCGGTGGTGTTGGTTAATGACGTGGGTGGCAGAAAAGTGGCCGGTGGTGGTGGAAATGGTGGGTGGTGATGGTGGTGGGGGTGAGTGGGTGGGTGGTGACGCTGCAGGCAGGTGATGGCGATGATAGAAAGGTTGTGTTGGGGTGGGTGGTGGGAGGTGGTGGTGGTGGTTGATGAAAATGGCAAAGAACGACAAAAGTCAGGGACTAAAATGGCAGAAAACAAAAATATTTGGACTAAAATGGCAAGAAAGAAAAACTATTTGGACTAAAATGATAAGAAAAAAACTTTTTGGACTAAAGTGGCAATTTTGGTCAAACCTTAGGGACTAAAATAACAATTTGCTCCTTTTTACGAGACATCTTTTGGTAATCAAAATATTTCTTGCAAATTTGATGAAAATGCTAAAATGATCCCTGCGTTTATGTCAGTTTTAACACTTTAGTAAAAAAATGAAACTTTTTATATCTGGGTTCTGGGTCCCTAAGGTTTCACTTTTGTTGTCATTTTCATCCAATTGGTAAACTGGGTTAAAATTTTCTGTTAACTTCTCCCCTTTTTGTCGTTTTTCTCTTTTAAATGAAGGGTGTAATCTAGGGGTGTGCAAAAAACCGAATTAACCGAACCATAACCGATTAACCCAAAACAGAACCGAAAAAACCGAACCAAATCAAAAACCGGTGGGTCGGTTAATGGTTTTTTTGAAAACCGAAGGTAGCTGGTCGGTTATGGTTATTAATGTTTCCATACCCACCATAACCGAATCGAACCGACATGTAATAAATCTTTGTAGGATTTAGGACTTTTTACCATTTTTTAAGTAATAATGGATTTTAATAATCCTAACTATTAGCCATTGGCCGGCAACGGTCCCAACTATAAAAATAACCAATGGTCCCAACTTTTCATATATTGTAAACCAATGGACCTTTACAAAACCGAAAAGGATAATGGGACAAAAAGAAATTAAGGTTCTTTAGTAAAAGTCCATTAGTTTACAATATGTGAAAAGTTGGGACTAACACTGGTTATTTTTTAAGTTAGGACCATTGCCGGCCAATGACTAATAGTTTGGATTATTAAAATCCATTATTCCTTTTTTTAATATTTGATGTTTTTGATTAAAAAATTAGTATTTATAGGTTATTTCATATCGTCTTCTGGTTTTGGTTGAGTGTATATTTGAATTTTTGGAATATATCACATAACTTTATTTGAATATTTGGTAATAATCGGCATTAATAGTATAGATTATATGCAATTTTTGATACTATGTAATATACTAATAGATACAAATATGCAATGACAATTCATTCCATATTAAAAAAAGTAAGCTTAAGCTATTTTTAGCTAGGCTAAATACACGGTTAACCACCCATAACCGACCCGCTATAACCATCAAAACCGATTAATCATAACCGCCATTACCGATCGGTTATGGTTATCAAATTAACCGACATCGCAGTTATGGTTATGGTTTTAGGCTAAAACCGACCCATGCACACCCCTAGTGTAATCATCATTCTATGCCATAATATATTTTAATTAAATAAGGAAAATGACAAAAGGGGGGAGAAGTTAACAGAAAATTCTAACCCAGTTTGCTAATTAGATGAAAATGCCAACAAAAATGAAACCTTAGAGACCCAGATACAGAAGGTTTCATTTTTGGACTGAAGTGTCAAAAACCGCCTAAACTCAGAAACCATTTTAATATTTTACTCTACAAATTTTATTAGAGTTGAATTAAGAGTATACAATTTTAGTCATTTCTCCATTTTTTTCTCAAAGGTGAACTAATCCTGAAAAAAATCTTTGGACCTAACAAAAGGGCATAAAAACCAGACCCAAAGAATCCTAATTTGGGCCAATACAACTAGGAGTGAAACCCTGGTCCAAGTAAAAACGATTGAATTCTTTTCGGATATGATGTGTTGGTAAGATGATAATACAATTGAAGATAGCTTGTTTCTTCATTCACACAACTTTTCTAAGTTCGTTTTGATTTCTTATTTCCATTCTTCTATATTATATGTTAGATAAGATATTGTGTTTTTTGATGAGTAAAGTGTAATTCGTCACCCTATGGTTTGGTCCAGATTGCATAATGGCACCCTACCTTCCACTTTTTCGTAATGACACCATGTGGTGGACATTTCATCACACTGTGCACCCAAAACGTTAAAACCTGGAACCAACCACAGCGTGACAAACTGCAATCTGGACCAAACCACAAGGTTGCAGAGTGTGATGAAATGTCCATCACAGGGTGTCATTACGCAAAAATTGGAAGGTAGGGAGACATTATGCAATCTAGACCAAACCACAGGGCGGCAAATTGCACTTTACTCTTGTATAACTAAAGATTGTTGTTAACTTGTTATCTTAGATAACAATGACACGCAAAAAAATGAGTCAAAACTTACCGAGCAACAAGAAGACTTTAGTTCAATACGACCTAAGCTTTCAGCTCGGTTAGATATATTGACTTGAGCAAAAAAAAGAGTCGCGTAATTACTAAACACCAAACAGACTTTAGTTCAATACGAACAAATTCTTCAACTCGGATTAGACATGTTGGCTTGAGCCAACTCGACTAGTATTGTTGTTGGCTCGAAACCGGTTAACATTGACTTTCAACTATGAGTATATGCTTATTTGTTTCAGATTTAAGATGGGTGTGTCTAGATACACCCCCCCCCCCCCCCCCCCCAAGAGGAAAAATGGTGGGCCCCACACCCAAGTTTGTGAGATAAGAGGGGTGTATTTAGTAGCACCCTTTCAAATTAATGATACGAATCACCGTTATAATGCCATCTATGCAGTTCACTAGTTTTATATGTGTATCTTCATGTATAAACAATGCATCTTTATGTAAAGGCAACTTCATAACTCCATCTAAAGTAGATATCACATTACAATAATCAAACAACAAATTCCCATCTAAGAAACCAATAATCCCGACACCCGAAAATCCTTATTTTATAACAACAAACATATGAAACAACATTTTATATATGTATACCATCCGATCCCCACCAAAGCGCCTCTACAACCCGTGTAAGTTTCTTGTCGTTCTTAGTTATTTTTTACGCAGACATTAGTTAACTTGATCAAGCCACTAAGCTATCAGGCTCCAAGCCTTGTGTGGAGCCATTGACAAACTTCTTCCATCTCTTGAGGAACTGTGTAATGCCCTAACCTGAAATATCACATCATCATCATTATCATACTCAGTAAATCCCACCGGTAGCAAAGCTAAGGTAGGGTCTGAGGAGGGTAAGATGTAAACAGCCTTACCTCTACCCCGTAGGAATAGAGAGGCTGCTTATCTTAATTATATTTCCGTTTTAAGTATTGATCAAAATAAACTTGTGATTTTGATTTCATACCCTTCATAGCCTTTGAACGTAACGTAACGAAAACCAGCTGAACTCATCATTTGGGAAGACCTCTCTCCGTATTTGTATGGAACTACTTCATCACCTGTGTCAGATAGGATATGACAATTTTGATTTATTTGCTTACGAGTGGATCGATATGGATTATGTTTTATAACTTTATTTCTAATATGTAAAATCCGCAGAAAGTATAAAAAAAGGAGTAAAAAACGGGTCTAAAGTCTCCCGAACTATATTTTTAAGCAGTGGTGGACATACCATATAACAAGGGGTTTGGTGGTGTAAAAAAAAATTTAACTTTTTTTCGATTTCGCAGGCCTTTTGGAAATTTTATTTTTGAAACGTTGCCCACGTAATTATTTTCTAGCTCCGCCACTGTTTTTAAGGTCAACGTTTAATAAACCTAACGGGTCTAAAGTCTCCCAAAGTGTAATTTTAAAGTCAATGGTAAAAAATAAAAATTAAAGAAAGTCCTATCAACAGATAAATCCCTGGACTTTTATCTTTTTTCATGATTAAATCATTTAACTTTTAGAACTTAACAACAAAGTCCATAGTCATGATTTTTAAAAGGATAAAAATCCTTGAAAAATCTTTTTAACTTTTACAGACTATACAAAAGGTCCTTACTTTTTTATTATGTTTATAAGAAAGGAGGACCTTTTTCCATATTAAAAGTCAAGGATTTAATCATGTAAAAATATAATTCAAGTTGAATTATGTGATTTTTTTTTAAAAAAATAGCCTTTGCAGGTTGATACTTGACCCTAACTCTTGACAGTAAAAAGAAGCTGGACAAAAATGTTCGGGTCAACCCAATTCTGACCCAACCTATTTGACCCGTACATAAATTACGCATTTTAACCCACCCTTTACAGTAGTAACAAGCTGGACGAAAAAAATAGCAGGGTCAACCCAATTCTGACCACCCAACCTATTCGACCCATACATAAATAACACATTTTGACCCACCGGCTACAGCAAAAAGAAGCTGGACAAAAAATATTCGGGTCAACCCAATTCTGACCCAAACTATTTGACCCGTACATAAATTACGCATTTTGACCCACTCTTTACAGTAATAATAAGCTGGACGAAAAAAATATTCGGGTCAACCCAATTCTGATCGAACCTACTTGACTCGTACGTAAATTACGCATTTTAATCTATTACCTCCTATCAGTAAAATTATTTACTAGACGTAGAAATCAGCAACATGTTTAAAATACTTACACTGTCCATGACAAAGCAAAATGGGCAATGAAGCAGCGCGTCTTGCAGCGTCATTTGATCCTATTTTGTTCCTTAAGCTCCTGCGCGCATTTTTCAACTACATGAATTTTTTTTTTAACTTTTTTTAATTGTATAACAAAGTTTTGTTTGTGAAATTTACCGTGCACCCGGAAGCCATCCGCTTATTCCAACTACAGCTTTTAAGTTAATCGGGTACGGGTTTCCATTTCCATATTTTCCTTGTGCAAAACAAGTTGCAGAGTAAAGTGCACATGCAGCGCCCATACTAAATCCACCGATACCAAGTTTCACTGTTTATATAAACACAAATTTGCAGGTTTTTAAATTACAGAAGCATAAAAGATTGAAGACAATGTGCACAAGATTAAAAATAAATTAAAAAAAAAACGTCAAAATACCATCAGAAGGCTCGGTTGATAACAAGTTTGCTATGTGTGCTACCGAATCATCCAAACCTTCCACGTCGTTTGGACCATCTTCAGAAAGCTCTCCATCGTCAAACCCTATCAAGAACCCGAAAATGTTACAAGATTATCAAATTTTTTAATAAATATATAAAAAGAAAATTATATATATTTTTATAAATTTTGATATATATTACATGCAGCACAAGGGAACCCCCCTAGCACGGTCACGGGGCGCGTAGGAGCAGTAGGACATATCCATTTAATCTACAAAATGTAACATGTTAAGGTGTCATTAAATTATTTAAATCCCATTTTAATGAAACTTAAAGAACCAAAAAAAAATTCTTACATTTGGAAGAGGAAGGTTATCCAGAAGTTGTGACCAGCTGCAATAACAAAAGGCGTTAAAAGTTTGCGTAAGTTAGTTAGTTTGTTAGTTAGTTATAATACGACCCATAAAGTCTTTACGACATAATCATGAACAACAAAATCTACCTCGAACCATTATCGCCGAGACCATGCAACCAAACTATGGTGGCTTGATGTTTCGCTTTCGGCCTCACGACATACGTCCTCCCGAATTCAACACTTCTCCTAGCAGTTCTACTACCTGAAACTCATTGGAAACTTTCATCAAACACTTGGTATGCAACAATAGTTCAAACTCGAAACACTCGAAACATTCGAAACACCATGATTAAATTACATAAATCCTATTTAAAAATGGAGTTTGAACATTTAAACTAACCAGAACCCATGGAAGCACTTGAATAACTCATCTTAGACATATAAATTGTAATTATATATATTTATATGATTTATATCAGTCACAATATGAAGAAACAGGCTTGTTGTGGCAGTGTCAATTTATAAGGAAATTGAGAGAATATAATAAAATAAAATAAAAAGAAGTGAATATTCAAACACTATGTAAACCAGCTGCAAAATGTATCTAAAATCCAAAAAGAAACAAAACAATGGCATCAATGAAAAAGCAAGAAATCTTTTTCAAAACTAAAAGAAAGAGAAAGGGAATCAAATACACAAAATAAAAAAATCCCACTTCAAGAAAGGAGATTAAGGGCTCAAAAACAACTGAAATTGAGAGAATTTATGCTTGATGGTGCAGTGGAGGTATAAAAAATAAAAATAAGAAAAAAACAATTTGGTTTCTTTCAATTCATCAATGATTTGTTTTGTTTATATATATACATTTTTATGGTGATTGGTGGATACCCATTATCTTCAAAGTGAAGTTCAAGTGTTTAACATGTTATGATTACCATTTGTGACTAGAAAGATTTGTGCTTTAATATTCAAGATTTTCAAGAACACCACCCGCCTGAATTTCAGGGTAAAACGGAGACATAATAATAATAATAATAATAATAATAATAATAATAATAATAATAACAAAATAATAATCTGGAAGGTGAAATTTGTTAATGTTTGAATAGGGTTTTTGTTTGTTTTTGGTAATATAGTGGAGAGTTTGAAAGCATCTTCTAGTTCTGCCTGTTTTGCTTTTGAATTTCAAAAATACTATTGAATTACTGTTCACTAGTGCCAAACTCTTTCTGCCTGTTTTTGGGTACATTCCCCGTGCCCATTTTTTGGAACTACTCTTTCTGGTTTGTCCTTTCACTAATGCAAACAGACAAAGAAACACGTAGTAAAATCTCACTCGTAGCAAGCTATTGGTACAGTTTGAGTAGAGTTGGATGATACGCCTCGCTTGGGTATGCGCATATAATGTAATGTATATATGTGTGGGCCCTCGGAGGGCAAAAGTGAAAGTGCACTAATTTTAACGTTATTTTTACTAATTTCGTGAAAATAACGTTAAAAAGCGAGGGATGGTTAATCATGTATCATGTGGTGGCGTTGATAGCCGAAAGACAAGGGGGTACATGCACTAATCAGCTTTTGTCTCAATTGCTAAGTGTTATGTTCCTTATGTCCAAGGCTTGATGCAAAACTACTATCGAGCAGGGGGTGTCACTGGAAGCAGCCTCTCTATTCCTATGGGGTAGAGGTAAGGCTGTCTACATCTTACCCTCCTAAGACGCTATCTTAGCTTTGCTATTGGTGAGATTAACTGAGTATGATGATGATGATGATGATGATGAGTAGAGTTGGATGATAAGATACTTTTGCTTAGTATGTTTTAAATACCGGTAATACTGCCTACCGGCCTTGAGCGCGGTTCGCAGGGGCGTAGGTACATAGAGACCTACGGGTTCGGTTGGACCCGTACCAAAAATAGATTTAGTGTTATATATACGTGAATTTGACTTTGCAACCGTAGAAATTTAGACATCGGACCCGTAGAAAAAGCTGAAGTTTAGTGATAGACAATCGATCATTCATCCCTTAAAAATTTCCGAACCTGTAGGAAAAAAAAACCTGGCTACGCCACTGACGGTACGATAAGGGTCGGTTAAACTAGAAAACGGTAAATGCTATGCGCCGGTGGTAAATACCGGTTCAAACATCCACAAGTTTGATTTTAAAATTTTAGTTATATTATAAATTCCGCTGATTCCGAGATTTACCTTCCATATTTCGGTAAAAAGATGAAAAAACCTAGCGATCATTGATCACTTGCCGCAAACAGTTCCAGGCTTCCCATCAAAGCCACTTGTCCATTCCATTGTTGCGTTGGAAGTTCAAATCGAGTACTTTTGGAGTTTTTTCTTTTTTATTTGTTTTTTATGGTTATGGAATCATGCACTTTTAGATTAATTTTTTGAATTGAAGTTGTATTGTTAAGGAATTATGGGGTTAACTAAATCAACCTCGTATTACCGTCCACTACAACCGGTTAAACCGTTTTTGAGCCTACCCGATACAATTTAAAAACCGGTAAACATTGGTTCTCACTAAGAAATAAGACCCACCCGGCATCAATAAGATATTTTCTCGACGTGTAAATTATAGTATCCGAGTATCTTAAAGTGTGGTTTAGGGAATTAAAACAGTAAGAAAAAGAAAGTGTTAAAAGTAGTAGTAGTATAATACGGATAACAGAAAATGATGATAAAAACTATTGTAGTAACTAGTAACAGATAAAAGAACAAAGAGATAAGAAAAAGATAGGCATGAGGTATACTTTCACGCCTCTTAACTACACGTAGGCGCCACATCATCCACCTGACCCTCTTTCACGTCACCTAACACCAAGGAAATGGTTCAACCTCAATTAACTCCCCTTAAATTAATTAATATATATAGCATGTTATGTGTGTGCAAGTTTTCCAATGCTTGATTCCCTCCCTCTCTCTCCTAGTTAACATCTTAACACGTGAAGCTTTTAATGTCCCTTCACATCCTCCAGAAGTGGTATGACAAGTGTAAACGAATGTCAGCTAGGATTAACACCTATGGGTGTTAGAGTATACCAGGTGGCCTTATAGTTATATGAATACAACACACTAAAAAATAATATATTTTGCGAGTTTATTGGTAGGAAAATATTACCTTTAGAATAGATAATTAATTAATAGTAATCCTAGGTTAAAGTCAAGGTTTTGGGCTATGGTGAAGAAAGTGATTTGATTTGATACATGGTTAACCTTTCTTTCTGGCGTTGGATGATTATCTTGTAGGTTTACACAAAGCACTGTAAGTCGTGATTGTTACAGTGTTGTGGAGCTTATGGAAATCTAGAAACGAGGCAGTTTTCAAATCTAAAAAGCCTAATGTGTTAAAGACCGTGGAGGAGGTAAAAGCGCTTAGCTTTCAAGAAAAACACAATGTGTGATGATAAGACGCCGCCGTATCATATCAATTTAATTTATCATTAACAGGAAATTATTTCACGAAGTAAATATTGATTAAAAAAAGTATTTTTTTGATTTTCTTGGTAAAAAATTTCTTTAGAAAAAAAAAACAAGTAAATGTGTTAGAAATATATTTGGATAGTTTTACAATTATGTGGTTGTAATATCTTTATGCAAGAGAAGTTAGAAGATATCATTTATCAATACTGATTTAGTTGTCTCTTTAAATACGTTTATGACATTAGAGTATTATTACTTATAACTTTCTTAGCCATCGATCTGCTTTTGTATTTGCATTAATTTTACTTATCATGCACCAACACCAAGTTTTAAAAACCAAACAACAGACACAGTTTCTAAATCCTAAACCCGGAACAAAATCTAAACGCAAGTAGAAGAATAATGCGAACAAAGAGAATACACAAGAATAAATCATGAACGCAATGATACTATGACCTTTTCTAAAATTTAGACGCCCCGCTCGCGGTGTGCACATATAATATATTTCATGAAAACAACGTTAAAAATGGGGAATGGTTAATCATACATCAGGTGGTGGTGTTGATAGCCGAAAGACAAGAGGGTACATGCCCTAATCAGCCTTTTTGCCGAGAGTTATATGTCTTATGTCCAAGGCTTGATGCAAGACTACTATGAAGCCGGGGGTCTCACTGGAAACAACCTCTTTATTGTTACAGGCAAAAGTAAGGTTGTCTATATCTTACCCTCCTCAAACCCTACCTTAGCTTTGTTGTTGATATGATTTACTGGTATGATAGATAAATATCCTATGACAGAGATTATATTCGATTAGCTACGATTGTTTCTAAGACATAAATTGCTCTAACTTTTAGTTTGAGTTAACATATTTTAGATGTATATAGATATAGTTGCTTTATTATATTTATATATATTTACTCTTATAAATATATGGTTGTAATCTTCATATATAAAGCTTCTTAAAAGTTTTTCAATATATGAAAAATTTTATTTATCAATATCATTTCATTTTGAGTAAACTGTCATTTTGGTCCCTGCGGTTTAGGCAGTTTTGCCACTTTAGTCCAAATCTCAAACCTTTTGCATCTGGGTTCCTGTGGTTTTAGTTTTATTGTCATTTTGGTCCAAAGTGATATTTGTCTTTTACAATCCTATTATTTTGTTCTATTCCTTAGGGGTAAAAGTGTTATTTTAAGCATTAATATATATTATATATATAAATAAACCTCAAACTCTGCTTAAAATGGTCATTTTGCCTCTGAGAAAAAGGACAAGATTTTAGAAAAAAAATATCACTTTTGGACCAAAATAATAATAAAACTGAAACCATGGGAATCCAGATGCAAAAGATTTGAGATTTGGACTAAAGTGACAAAACTGTCCAAACCTCATGGACCAAAATGAAAGTTTACTCTTTCATTTTTTTGAGCTTAAAGTCAAAGTTTTGGGCTATGGTTAAAAAGGAACCTTTGATTGGAAACATGGTTAACCTTTCTAAGGTTGCATAATAATCTTTGTGGATTACCTTGGATTAGTGTAATCAATGTTCTTGATTAGAATATGTTTTGACTTTATCATATTAGTAATGATACCTCTTAACTTTTAAACCTTTTTATCATTATATAGTATTACAATCAAGATTTTATGATATGCATGTTCACATTTAGTGGGAAGGAAGAGGTCCACAGTTGCTTCGAGCCATGACCACATCTATATTGATGTAAGGAGGGTTTGGAAACAAGTTACTAGTGTAGTAGTGTTACCATTTATTCTTGCAAACATTTACAACATTTATTTATTTATTTTAGAAATATTGAATTTTAATAATCTCAACTATTTGTCGTTAGCCGCCAACAGTCTCAACTTCAAAAATAACCATTGGCAGTCTCAACTATTAACATATTGGCCTACAATGCATCCTGACTAGCAGAACCCTAACGTCTTTAGTCCACGGTCGTCGGAAAACTCATTTTCGGCCGGAAAACTCAACATTTTCGTCCCAAACCTCTTTGTAACCTTATTATGAACCTTTAGGAACTTTTTTCTAATAAAAACCCCAACTATTGACGTCGTCGGAAAAGTCCTTTTTCGTCGGAAAACTTCTTTTTGGTCGAAAACTCAACTTTTTGGCCGGAAAACTAAACATTTTAGTACCTAACCTCTTTGTAACCTTATATCAGACCTTTAGAATCCTTTTTTCTAGCCAAAAACATTTTTCCGGCGATCGGAGACTGACGACATTAGGGTTCTGTTAGTCAGGGTCCACTGGAGGTCAATACATTAATCATTGAGACTGCCAGTGATTATTTTTTAAGTTGGGACTATTGGCGGCCCAAGGCGATAGTTTTGATTATTAAAATCCAATATTCCTTTATTTTAACTTTTGAACGTGTAGCTATTGGGAATCGAGTTTGCTAGACTTTATTCTAGAGCTTAAAGTTTAAACCGGACTTGCTAAGTCTAGATTATAGGAACGACAGATTCGCCTAATATAGGTGCCACTTGCTAACATTGGATAGGTAGGCGTATCAAATCATTGATCAAACCGGGTTTCTTAACCTGTAATGTAGGGCAAGATGAGTTTGCTAACGCTAAATTACATGGCGAATCACATTCGCCACTTTCATATAAACAAAAGAGTAAAAAAGGAATCAATAACAATCATAGAATTCGTTATAACCCAAGTCAATAAGAGCATGCATAATCAGGGCTCAGATCGCCCTTACTCTTCCACGTCGATTAGTTCTTCACTTCTTCTCCTCCCACATTGGCCCCTCTCTCCTCCCCTCGGGTTTCTTCTTCCTCCCTCCACGTATCATTCGTGTAGACCGAATTTCCCATCGGAAACTTGTGATGTTTTTAGACCTATCAGTTAAGCATGGACTACAAGTGTATTATGCAGTTAGCATGATTCTCTATTTATAAATGGTTATGTATTAATTAAACATCTCTATATTTAACATAATTTTAACTAATCCACAGTAATTAAAGATTTAAATCATATTTCATTAATATTATACAAATTGTTATATCATCTGACTAAGAAACACAATTTTGTTCATTTGTGTAAAATTAACCAATGGTATTGTTTTGACTTCACAGAATTATTTGCGGATTTTACTTTCAATAAACAACTATTATCAATGTTAATGCTTGATCCATTATGCTTAAATTATAGTTACTTTTTGACACTTGACAAACTTACTAAATTATAATATCATTTTCAAATGTTCATTTTTTCTAAACCTATCGTTAGAAATAACTAAGGTGCTTGCTAGCAGGTTGACGAGTTAAACTTGTCGAACCTTAAATACGTTATTTATGTTAAAGATATTAAGCCTAATTTAACATGCTTGAACTAGCTAACCTGGACACAACTTGTATAACCCGTTTATCTAAGTGAGTCAATTAAGTTGAGGGTCAAAGGAATTTTAATCAACTTGTAAACGGAGTGTAATAGAGTTGTATTGGGTTAAACCTAAAAATGTATATTATTCGATATTTAAATGAGTTAACAAGCCTAGAATGCTTATTCATAATCAGTCCGAAATGACTCATTTACTAGTGGCGCAGCTTAGTAGGAACTGGGGGGTTGTAAAATTTCCAATTTTTCGTTGGAAAATTTTAAAATTATATAAGATCTCCCCCCCCCCCCCCCTCCCCCCCCCAAACTTTTGGTCAAGCTCTGTCACTATCATTTATTAACTAGACCAAACATGACAACTTGTTAATAAATCAAACCCAATTACACGTCAACTCAAAACTTCATTATTTCCATAAAAAAATTCGTACAATAAAGGATATAGCGTGCTATAAAGCTAAAGAGAGTGCGGATAACTCGGTTGATATCAAAACAATTAGCTTGGCTATTTCTTTGTTTTAATTTTTAATTATCTCAATATTCCATATTATTTGTTTGTATTTAGTTTGTAATAAAATAAATTTTGACGGTGCTCCTTTTCCCTCCTTTTAGGGTTTTATTTGAAAGAAAAGATTAGAGCCTTTAAATGTTCCTTGTTAGGTTAATTCTTTTTTAAACACTAGACAACATATGCTGTTGCTACTTACTTTGTCAACTACTATTATAGTAACAAGTTTCCATACTAAAAAAAGGTGCAAATATAGCATCTTTTGTTGTAGCAAGTGAAAATGTTGGGCTATTTTGTCCATATGAAAATGTTAAGGGGTTAGAAAAATAATTTATTTACGTGACAGAAACCTAATATGATTTTACGGATTGTTGTTTAGTTTTACGAGGTTAGGTCAGTTTACAGTTGAACCTGCAAACACGTTAGCTAAACAGTTGGGTTTGGAATAATCCATTTTAACTTGTTTTTTATGTTAATTTTAAGAACTTAAAATGGCCAGGTTTTTTTATAAGTTTATTAGTTTACAGTCATGTGTATTACACCGGGTTAATAAATGTACTGTTATATAAATAGTAATAAAAATATGTTTAAAAAAAACATATACATTGCATGGTTGAGTAAACCCGTGTACTATACTAATATAACAAAATATAATATAATTTATTAACATATATAGTCGTAAAAAATATGTTTTTAACAATGATTTAACGTGGCAGTTAGAAATTTTGGTAAATCAACTTTTAAAACATTATTTATTTTCAGCTGGGTTTTAAGTTTGATTTTTAAATACTAGATATTTTTTATTATCTAACATATTGTATTTTTACCATCCTTATCATGCAACCACGTCAAATATTTGAAATTTTGTAGAAATCACTCATAAAAACAACTATCATCGTTATTCTTCATTTTCTAATATTTAAACCAACAACATTTTGAACCTGGTGAAACTTTAAGTAAAAAAAATTGGTTTGTTTAAAATATTAATGATTAATTTCATATTAAACTCGTTTAGTTAATGATATAATAGCTATCTTTAATTAAAAAAATAAGTATTCATAATTATGTAGAAGATAGAGGCGAGAAAACCAAAAAGGTAGATGACTCTATTGGATGACGTGCATCACCTATTTGTTTTACTTTATTATTCTGTATAGAAACTAAAAGAGAAATTGACTTCATCTTTATAATTTATACGTAATTCTTTTATATAAATCTGTACTTTTTGACGTAAATTTGTAATATGAGGGTACCAGTAGACAGAAAGTTAAAAAAGATTTTTTGGAAGAAACGGGGTCATGACAAGCAATGAATGTTCCTGTCATGTTCATACAACAAAATAATAATCGTACCCAGTAAATCTCACGAATAGCAAAACTATTAGTAAGGTTTGGGAATAATGTAGACAAAGCATACATCTATCCTTAGAAATATAGATGTTATTTCTAGAAAGACCCTAACAATAATATGTAAAACAGGTAAACAAACAGAATAAGTGATGAGAGAGTTACATAATGAAACAAAACCATATTTACTATAATGAAACCACGTATAGAAAGACAATAACATGTCAAGATCACCTAAGTTGTAAGAAACTCTAAGCCCCTAAGATCTAGCTAAGACAACAAGTCCCATTGTGTCGTGTTCATGTTCTCGTAAAATTCCTAATTCAACTCACCAATCTATGAACAAGGCAACTTTAGCACACCTAATTATGTGCCCTTGATTGTGTAACTTAGTACTTGATTAATTTGTATGGTAGCGTTGAAATATACAATGCTTACCATATATATTAATTTGTATGGTAGCATTGAAATATACAACATATGCATTGATGATCGGTGAGACGTTGACAACATTAATTTGTGAAAAACTATTGTTTAAAAAAAAGTGATCAAACAGTGAATTCTAGAGGAAAATGTTATATCAAAAGGTGGAAATTTTTGTAGCATTTGCACCTCATTTTCCACTCATATATATTCATCTACTCATGTGTTATTTTCTATAATTTAAGAAAAATATTCGATATGAATTCGAAACTTAAAAGTCTGGAAAACAGCAAAAATATATGGCCAATGATCGAGACGTAAGAATATCAATCTGTACGCTACTTTCTTCCAATAACTAAAGAAAAATAATATTAAATGGGAGTTAACCTTTTTTATTCTCCCCTTTTGTACTATAATACCCATTTAAAAACACATTAGTTGTTGAAATTAGTGAGATACAGGGTCGGCTCAAGTGGAAGTGAAATACAGCAAGCGTTTTAGGCCTCTACTTTCCTAGGACCCCAAATTCTAAAGAAAACATATTATATATAGGTGCTTTTGACTTTAAAATTGTTGACGTTGATGTTTATGATATGTAACTATTTATACACAGAGATGGTATATGAATCATAGGATCAAAAGCAATTTTTTTCTTTTATTTTTTACGAAAAAGACCTTAATTTTGTTATCCGCTTCAGACCTACAATATTTTGAGCCGATCCTAGTGACATAGAAACTCGGATATGTTATTTCATCTTCCTATTTTTGTCTTGTGTGGATGAGGGATGATTGACATGTAACATCTATAATCTTTAACTACATTATAAATTAAATTTTATCATAACTAAAATTGATCCTATTGCATTACAGCGACAGACCAAAACTAGAAAAAAGCATAAAGAAACAAATTTTATAACACTTTGTGGGTCACGTGACGTTAAACGTAGACAACCAAAACTTTTACTTGACACGTATTAGAAACTTGAGAAGGTCAAAGATATATTATATATTTTTAAAAGCGTATGTTAAAATTAACAACATTGAAACTTGAGGGAACGGAAAAACTCTTCGCTAGAAGCAAAAAAAATTGAGGGATCAAATATGACCACCAAACAAAGTTTGGTGGCCTAAAAGAAAACAGACGAAACCAACTACTAATTTAAATGTTATATATTAATTGGAGACTTAATGCCTGATAGCTTAGTGTGTAAACATGTGCTAATAGAAATGTTGTGGTCGATTTATAAACAAAAAAAAACATAAGGGTGTTTATCGAATTGAATATCGAAAATTGAATTATTCGAATTTTTTTTATTTTCTTTTGAATTCGAATTCGATTAAAACCTGTCCAATTCGATTCGAATTCGTATTCGAATAAAAAACCCAATTCGTATTCGAATAAAAAACCCAATTCGTATTCGATTAAAAATTCGAATTCGAATCGACTTCGAATAAATTTGATTTAATTCAGATTCTTTTAAGACATGTAATACTACACAAGATCTAAACGTATAAAAAATCGTTATACTTTTCACTAAATAAACAACAATTTGTAAAACAACACAAGATTTAAACTTACAAAAGTTATACTTTTAATACTTGGAATAAATTTTGAAAATAATTTATAGTATAGCCCAATAAAAGTTAGATATGTATCATATATAAAAATAATAAATAAAATGTATAATTTTTATTCAAATTTCGAATCGAATCGAATTTAAAATTTTAAATTCGTATTCGATTGAATCAAATTAGAATTTTTATAATCAAATCGAAATCTTGATGACCGAATCGAATTTAATCGAGTTTTGAATTTTTCGAATTCAAAAACGAATTCTGAACACCCCTGGTAGATATGAATTGAAGCAAAAGGTAGCAGACGTGTTGGCATGTTATTGATTGACATATATAATAATCAGTATAAATCTACATCACATATGAAATAAAAAGTGAGAAATATAGGTTCATGAAGTTATATGATAATTTTGTTATCATTTCGATTCTTAAAAAAAAAGTAAAAAAGAATACCGTCCCCCTTGGCAATTCATCTCAACCCATCCTACATGTTCTAAAGATTCATTACCGAACTTATTTGGCCCGCTCGTTTTGTCACTTATACAACATTTGTATTTTTTTACGTATCTTCTTACGGTTGTCATCAACATATATGACTAATACATGAGGCGTCATCCAACAAAAAATGTGTTGTCATATGGCACGTAAACAACATTTCAACCGTTAATGAAAGAACTTTTTCCAAGCAGTTTATTTATCCTTCACGGATACTTCTACATTATACATTTATTTTTTATAACCAAAATAATTTTATTACAGTAATTTATTTTGACATTCATATCGTATAAATAAATATAGTTGGTTACAATTAAAATTATGAAAAAACTAAAAAAAAAATAATGTATATGTTTACATTTTAAATTTTATTAAATTCTTTTAAAGAAATTTAACTGTATTAAAAAATCGTTAAAAAGTTCCAATATTTTACAAAGTTAATAATTTTTTAAAAAAAGTTTATATAAATTTACCAAATACTTATAAAATTAAAAAAATAACTCAGTTAACAAAATAAAAACAAAAAACAAAACCAATTAAAAGGCCCACACATTTTCGTCAGTGGAAGTCCCACCACCGTCCCCACAAATCAGGGACGGATCTATGCCACTTTTGTGGGTTCCAAGGCACCCATTTGATTTGGAAAAAGTTAGTGAAAACGTTGTATAATTTGAAAAAAAAAGAGAATTAGTGAGATACTATCAAAAGGAACCCAATTAAAAAAAGTTCTTAGATCTCCCACTGCCACAAATGACTCTCCCACAAACAACCAAGGACATAGGCCAGCATACAGCGTTCAGCGGACCTCCCGTCCATCGCTTCCTTTGTTGCATTATTGGTTGTCCGTCCAACCCGCATTATAGGGACTCCAAAGGAGACATGTTGGAGTCACTTAAGAGATTAAAAGCTATTGTAGTGTCATCAAGGGACAACAATGCCAAGAAAAGGTTGATGTACGAATGACGGCATGGATACGATGCCACTTGCAACATGAATACAGGTGGGTTTATTTTTAAAAAAGAAGGGTCATATTCTTACTTCAAGGAATATATTTGCTAAATGTTACTATCAAGAATATTTGTACGCGTTTACATATTTTGGATGCGTGTGTGGTTATGGTTGCACACACGCGTTTTCGTGAGTTTTGACACCTATGAAGTTGAGATATGAGACAAGTTGCGAACTTGTTCCACAATTTGAATCTAAAATCACGTCATATGAGTTGACATGCTAAGAATATGCACGGCAAATTAAGGATGTCAACCTTCAAAGGGTGGCGTAAAGGTAAACGCTTGAGTTTGTATATCAGGTCTAAACTTAGCTTTCACTGGTATTCTGCCTTAAACCCCCCCCCCCCCCCCCCCCTAAGTGCACTTGACCCCGTATGGTATTTTGGGGTCCCGTTATTTTTCTCTAATTCAAGTCACTAATTTAAGTCAAACAAGATTAGTGTGGCTCTTACGATTATGCATAGGATCATATGGCCTACAAGAATCCTATTCAAGATCGATTTGTTTTCGATAATAGATGAACTTAGCAATCTTAACAATGATGGTTCAAATGCTTGAGTTACAAATTATGAAATGGACAAATGAACCATTACCAAGATCAATTAAGCCTAACTAAGGTAAGTTTAGGGTTGGAAATTGACAAAATATGCTTCAAATAGGGCCAAAAATGCTTTGTGGGGTAGTAATAAAAACAAAACACAAGACAAAATCTCTTGAATCCTGAGGCTGCAGAATATACTCTGTGTCATGTAATGTCACCAGATTCTTATATTTTAATGATGATGTTCACCTTTCATCACCATGAGTCCATGACTATCTCAAGGCCCACCTAGGCCCACACTTCCAACTATGCAAAAACATTAACATTATTAATATTAACGGTTAACCGACTTAAATTCTACTCTTAAATCCATACTTTTTTACCACCATGAGACTTAAAACCTTAACCACATGCGAAAGAATACATTATTAACTCACCTTAATACCGTTGTGCTACAAGCCCTTTAGTCAACATGTCATTTATCACTTGATTATCATGGCATCTTTAGCTATGGTGTTTATTTATTGTGAAAATCACGAAAACTAGAAATATAGCCTTTGAATATATTCTTTTTAAACGATTCCATCCAATGAAAACTTGCCGTTGTTCCGAAGAAATGTACTTTTACGCCATATAGCGCAAACTAATGAGAGTTAGACACACGGCGAACTACCATTGTTCATTAAAATATGTTTCTTGACAAAGTCGACTTGAATGATTTTAAAGATGAAAATTCAATAGTTATTTTCTCAATTTTTTTAGTCCACGAGGTTGTTTTCGTGATTTTCCCTTATTTATTTTTGTTTTGCTTAACGTCGAACTTAAGTAATACAAAATAAAGGAAAGAGCATAAGCAGACAGCTGATGTCGCTACCCACGATATCATGTTTTAGTTTATTAATCTAAAGGGTCAAATAAATATAGTTTAAGAATTAGCTTAATATAAATGAGTTAAATGCCATTTAGTCTTTGTGGTTTGCGACATTTTGCCAGTTTAGTCCAAACGTTTCATTTTGTGTCTGTGAGTCCAAAAAGATTTTACCGTTGCCATTTTAGTTCACTGGGTTAACTTCATTCATTTTTTCCAGTCAACGAGAAGAGCAATTCGGATCATTTTATATGTCATTCTGTTAACTAGAAGGGCAATTCGACCATATAAAAATGGATGAAGTTAACCAAGTGGACTAAAATGACAATGGTGAAACCTTTTTGAACCCACATGCGAAAAATGAAACATTTGGACTAAACTGACAAAATGTCTCAAACCACAGGGACTAAAATGACATTTAACTCAGTATAAAATAAACGGGTTAAATGAGTTAAAAGTCTCCAAAAGTTTATATTGAATGACAAAAACTATTATTCCAAAAAACTTAGTTATCGTATTTAACATTTATATAAAAAATATCAGAAATTTTTCAGGTCAACTAAACCCGGCGTGTTTTGACCCATACGTAAACTACCCATTTTAAGCCATTAACCAACCCTCTCATGTTGCCACCTCAAACTCTGGCTATGAATTAATTAAATGACTTAAAGGATTACAAGTTTTTGATTGGTTGAAGAAAGATTTATGGACAGTTAAATACAAAATTCATTGGTAATTTGACACATGAGTTCACATTCTCAACAGCAATTAAAATGTACAAGATCTACAAAAAAAATAAAATAAATAAATAAATAAATAAATAATAAACGTTAAAAGTGGCCATACTATTGAAATAGAAATCAAAGTTAACACTTAAAAGCTTAATAGAATGTAATGCTACAAACAAAATAGCAACTAGTTGATTTGAAAAATGTGTATACAATATTACATATCAAGTTTAATTTTCTTTTGATTAAGAAAAGCCAATGATGTCTTAAAAGAAAGCAACAAAAGTTAGGTATAGTTTAGCATGATCCGTGAATGAGGTGGCGGAGGAGTGGTAAGGGAGACACTTGATGTTCTAAGGGACCCAAGTTCGATTCCTGCCCTCCCCATTATTTTCTGCGGCACCTGGTGATGATGGGAGACTAGGCGAATAGGTGGAGATCGCTAGTTCGATCCTTGAACTGAGCGGGTTTGACCTCGCACTGTCGTGCCTTCGGGCGAGTGTTCACAGGCTTCGGCCCTGGGTGAGGGTTTTCCCCAGTTGGGAGACGAATGTATCCCGATGTGGTGAATTTCGCCAGTAACCTATTTGAAGGATTCGTCAGCAGTTCAAAAAAAAGTTTAGCATGATCCGAAATCACGAAACAAGATAAAAGTTTGACGGCAATGGCTTTATAGCCTAAAACTCTGAGACCAATATCATAAAAGTACTCCAATTCTGTTTCCATTGGCCGATGAAAAAATATAATATGTATAAAGAAATATTAAATAAAAAAATAATTAAAGGAAGAGGCCAAAACATGCAAATGCCATCATTCATGTACTTTTATGTTGGTGAATCTAATAGTAAGGTAAATGGTTATTATGACTTGTCTTTATTGTCAAACATTGATCTTGTTTGGTGATTATGAATTTGGCTTTTTTTTTCAAACTTCTATCCTTTTTTAAAACGGCAATTTTGAATCACTAATAGACCACTGGAGTATCATCGTACCACCCGATTATATTGATCTCCACTAGACAGAATGTTTATACACCAATTTAAGAGGAAACTTGATATATATGGGAATCCCCCTTATGAGAATCTTCCTTTAATTATTTTTTTATTTAATATTCCTTTAGCCTAAAACTTTTATCTCGAAATCACGATACATATTACAGTATATTTTTTGGATGACTAATAACCAGATTAACTACCCAAAATCTGCTTAAACAGTTGGGTGACGGCGAAACCACTTCCATATTTTACAAAAAAAAAAAAAAAAAAAGAACGGAGGAACTCAACAACCTTCTACATCACCAACCTGCCGAGTCACTGCACACTGGGTATGTTGTGGAAAGAGTTCCGACAAAGTGGTATCATGGTCGATGCGTATCTGCCTCGCCGGCGAGACAAGGCAGGGAAATTTTTTGCCTTCCTAAGGTTTGACAAAGTAAGGGATAAAGAAGCAATGGTCAAGGCTCTGAGGAATATCCCCTTCGGAGAAGGAAAAATTTGCCAAAGAGGTGAATAATGGGAGGAAGTTTCAGACTTCAATGGCAGACCGGCGATGGGGTAATGGAGGTGCAGGTCCCGGGGGCACGGTTCCAAAGCAAAATCAATCGGTGTGGCAGGTGAAAGATACGGTACCAAAGCCAAATACCGTCCCAAGGCAACACCATTCGGTGTGGCAGATGAAAGAAAATAGCAGGATACAGGAGGACGGACCAGGCAACAATATTGAAAGACCAGTGGATCGGAATATTGTTGCACTACCGGCCAAGCGTACCTCTGTAATGATGGCCTGGGAAAGATGTACGCTAATCGGGACCGTCAAAGATATCACCAGGTTGTGTCGTATGGATGATTTTCTTAAGCATTTGGAGGTGGCTGGAGGAGTGCGAGTAAAGTATTGCACGGGGATGCAGGTAATTCTCATTTTCTCTGTGGCACATGAAGCTAAAAATTTCCTCAACAACAAGGCCGATATGTGGAATGGTTGGTTCACAAAGCTTGAGCTCTGGGAAGGGCAGACGACTCCATATGAACGGGTCACTTGCCTCTCCAAGGGACACCAACCTTGCACATGAAAATGTAGGAATTCTAGTTCATCATGGGGCAAGAATTGAAGACATGATCTGGTTACAATGTGGGATGAATACAGGAAACAAACAATGGCGAGTGATGGTTCAAAAATACAGTATAGGAGGTTATGGGAAATATACGAGAATCTCGGACAAAATGAGTAAATTGGATAGGTTTCTAGTATGTCGAACAAATGGCCGGACGCTACGGTGATGGCTTTGGCTAGACGAGAATCGGATCATTGACCAATCACGCTTTCAACCGAGGTAAGAAATTTTGGCCGAAAATTTTTTGCCTTTAAATTTCGCGAACCTAGGACTCGTAAGCCGGAGTTGTTTATCCAAATTTGAAACAGGTGCCAAACGAAGAAGCTAACAACCTGGTGGCCCCATTCACAATACAAGAAATAAAGGAAGCTACATGGGAATGTGGGAGTGATAGAGCACCTGGACCAGATGGCTTTAATTTCAAATTTATCAAACATTTCTGGGAACAGCTCAAGGATGACATTTTAGGAATTATGACAAAGTTTTACTCAGACGGAGAGATTAGTCGGGGATGCAGCTCATCCTTTTTGGCGCTGATTCCAAAAGGTACATATCCTATTTCTTTTAATGATTTCCGACCGATTAGCCTCATCGGATGTATTTCTAAAATAATTTCCAAAGTTTTAGCAAATCGAATTAAAAAGGTGGTGGGGCTAGTTATTTCGGAATGTCAATCAGGTTTCCTAAGTAATCGGAACATCCTGGATGGCCCACTAATTTTGAATGAGATCATTTCTTGGCTAAAAAATCAAAAAAAGAAGCGTTAATTTTTAAAATTGATATTGAGAAGGCTTATGACACAATTAACTGGGACTTCATAGACTCGGTCTTACAACAAATGGGTTTTCCAGGGGTATGGAGAATGTGGGTAAGGGGCATCCTAAAATCATCAAGGGCATCTGTCCTTATAAATGGATCACCGACTAGGGAATTCCAATGCTATCGGGGGGTAAGGCAAGGGGATCCATTATCGCCATTCATCTTTATAATTGCGATGGAGGCCCTTACTAGTTTTCTGAATAAAGCTATACTGGTGGGGTTGGTAAAGGGCATTCATTTACCAAATAATGGACCTTCCATTGCACATTTGATGTATGCGGATGAGGTGGTTTTCATGGGAGAATGGGGAAAATAACATTAAGAACATTGTCCGATTAATGAGAAGTTTCTATCTAGTTTCGGGTCTAAAACTGAGTCATCAAAAATCAAATCTTTATGGCATTGGGGTGAATAACACCGTAGTGCAACACGTCGCAAACAATATAAATTGCAAAGTGGGGGAGTTCCCATGTAAATATTTGGGGCTATTAAAGGAGTTGTGGATTGTGTGAAGGCTAGACTTTCAAAATGGAAAGCCAAAACATTATCCATCGGGGGTAGGGTAACATTACTAAAGTCGGTACTTGATAGCCTACCACTATATTTCTTCTCTCTATATAAAGCTCCTAAAGGTGTTTTAAACGCACTAGAGGCTTTAAGAAGAAGATTTTTTTGGGGTGGCAATGATGAAAAAGCAAAGACAAATTGGGTTTGTTGGGAACGGGTAACAGGGCCGCATGATAAGGGTGGCTTGGGGTTGGGCTCATTAAGGGATATGAATATAAGTTTGCTCTTAAAATGGTGGTGGAGGTATAGAATTGAAAAATATGGTCTTTGGCAAAAAGTAATAACCTCTTTACATAACCAAGAAGGATCATGGTCTGTTTTACCCATAAAAGAAGGAATACCAGGGGTTTGGAAGGGGATAAATAAGGTGGGGAAAGAGTTACTAGAACAAAATGTGAATGTTAATTCCTTAATCAAAGGAAAGATTGGAAACGGTAATGAGGTTAGATTTTGGATCGACTGGTGGTATGGAGAATGTCCTTTAAAGGATAGTTTCCCAGCTCTGTTTAAGTTGGAAAACGTTTAAGGCGCGACGGTGCAAATGCGGTCAAGAAACTGGGATTGGAAGCGGGAGCTGAGGAAAGCAAGAGAGCAAGAGGAATGGGTTAAAATACAACAAGTGGTCAGAGAGTTACCTAGTTTCAATGGACAAGATAGTTGGGTATGGACGCTTAACACGGGAGGCGAATTCACAGTTGCATCATGTCGAGATCTTCTGGGTAGGCATGCGATCCCGTTTTTCCCATACGAATGGGTTAAATGGATTCCGAAGAAAATTTAATATATTTGCTTAGAGAGCAGAACAGGATCGATTGAGAGTTTACAAAGGAGAAACATGTTACATAGAACGACGATGTGCCGTATGTGTGGGGATCGAGAGGAAGATGCAAATCATATCTTTGCGGAATGTCTCATCGGGTCTCAAGTCTGGCAACGGATCAGCGTGTGGATGAATATACCTACAATTTATGCTTTCAATGTCCCTAACCTCTTTCAAGTTTACAAGAATGTCAACACATCTACTCGAAAAAAGAAATTAATTCAAGCTATCATATTAACAACATGTTGGGGTATATGGAAAGCTCGAAACGATCTGATTTTTAATGGGAAAAAAATATCCGTTGAAGGAATCGTTGGGGAGATACAATCTTTGGCGTTTATATGGATAAAGCATAGGTCGAAAGATATGCATCTTGATTGGGAAAATTGGATGAAATTTGATATGTAATCTGTATTTCTATTTTGTTTTCTTAAGTTATGTATAGGTGAACAACCATGGGTGTTGGCTGCATGTATGCTAATTACTCAATGGTATCATTAGCTTGTAAAAAACGTTTGGTGATGATATTGAAGTAGTTCTTTGCCGATCAAAAAAAAATATTTTTTGTTCTACTAATACTGTTTTGGTCTTGTTGTTTGTTCTATATACCTAGAAGCATTTTAGTTGTGGATTTTTGTTCCGCGGGAAAAAGTGGGGGCGGCTCATCCGATCCCTTATTTACAATCTAAACTCTGAAATAAACCGCTAAACTACATAGCTACATATATGTCCATAGAAAATAAACATTTTTTCCCATATGACTTTTATATTTGACTCCTATTTTTACTATATTATCTTGATTAAACAAATTCCACAATCATTTCACGCTACTGTGAGTTAATAGCCTGCTGAAAAGCTAACATAAAAAGGGCAAACCCCATGCATGACGTGGACTCCAGTGAAGTGTCGGCCTAAGTTGGGCCTAATATACGCATCTTTACACTGCATTTTTACAAACACCACTAGAAATGCTAATATGAAACATTTGGCTAAAATACATTCACAAATCTGATATCCAATGTTTCAGACATTTAAGAGTTATAATATTATAATCACTATATAAAAAAATAAGTTATAAAAAAGTCTATCGATCTACTGTGCGTGAGAGTGAGATACGGGAAGAAACGATCAGTTTTCGCGAGAGGACTGTAGTGGGAACCGGCTAATCGAAGCCAACTAATCAGAGGTTGACTGGCCGGTGGGCCTAATGGAACTGGTTAGGGCCGTAAGAACTGATAATGTTTATTTTTCGTTCGTTAAAGCTTTTACTTGACAAACGAATGGTTTAGGAACACATAATTGAACAAAATTTTGTGCTCGTGTTTGTTCATTAGCTAAATGAGTAAATGATATCATTTATGTTAGTTTGTTACTTTTATAAACGAATACAAACAAAACCACAAGAAAGAACAAACATATATAATTATGAAGTCAAACAAAACCACAAGAAAGAACAAACAAACATATATAATTAATGCATTAGGAATTGAAATATAAGAAGTTTCTAGTATAATGTAGTAGGAATTGATTCTAGTATAATGTAGTAGTAAACTAAAAGTTAAAAAACATAAGTTTAAAAAGTTGTGGCAATATCTTAATGAAATATAGAATACCTTTAGGCGTATTATTATTATTATTATTATTATTATTATTATTATTATTATTATTATATATAGAAAAACTAAAGTTTTGTTTGGGCTCGTATTTCAGGCTCGTTAACTGAACGAGCTCTATTTCAGGCTCGGACTCGTTAAGGCTCGACAACTTGGTCATTGGATGCCTTACCAACCCAATGGTCAAATATATGTATCTGTGTGTGTATACGTATTAGACTAAATGATATTTAGTGATAATATAGGGTTGGTTATGTAACATTGTGCTCTATATAAGCACACAGCCATTGTAACCTAATGATATTATCGAATACAAATCACAATTATCTTTTGGTGTGGATTTGCAATGTTAACAAAATATAATGCTTTTAAGTAAGTTAAATATGGAACTTGAAGTTGAAGTAGTAAGCGGACCAATAAACGAGAATTTTAGAAGGAAAACCAATTAAAAAAATTTGAAAGCCGGTCCGACAACTTGGTATGGTTCACTGGTTCACTTGGAGACGGTTTAAAGAGACTCAATCGGATCGGTTATGTAGCCAGTCTCCGAAATAGTACAAATTAGTACTTGATCTTAGTATATTGATTTTTGCATGAAACAATATGGAAAGAAATTGACCCTGGTATGTGCAGGTTTTTTAATCCCATTAGTTTTGAAAGTGTTTATTATGACATTAAAATATTAAATTTATTATATATTAAAAAAATGGTAGTTAAAATCAGGGGCGGACCTAAGTGTCAGCCAGCCCCTTGAAACAAATATTAGTGTATTTTTTAGGCAAAAACCCCGACCACACCCCTTGAAAATATGTTTTTTTGTTTTACAGGTGAACTTCACAACAGACGGCTAATTCACACCCGCAAGACGCAGGCCCGCCACCACTCATTACCAGAACATGGCAAAAGAAAAAGAAAATGAATTCGAAAACAATAAACAATCGTCTGTACAGTAACCCTAATTCACGGTATATATAACTTGATTAGAAAGCACTAGGAACTAATGATATATATATATGTACATATATGTATGTGAAGTAAACATTGCTAGAATGCGATACCCAAGTTTCGGTATATATCTGCGAGAGCACGATATAGAGTGGTAGCCGCTGGAGGCCTAGGCAATGAGCCAAGCAGAATTTCCCGTGCGCTTATCGACTGTTTTCCATAGAATCGGGAATTTTCATGGACACGTGTTGTCACGACACTCCCTTCCAGCGAACATCCAACAAATGCTCCTGCAATGTAAGCAATTAACCACAAGTAGATATAACAGGATTAACAACGAACAAAAGAGCTAACCTTTTGTACAACTGTATGTATAACATGCGGCATTGCCAGCAGTTCCAGCTCGTACATCCGCTTCAGCCGTTCGTCCAATAACACCAAGAGCTGCACTCAGGCCCGCTCCAAACGAGGCATGGACATCACCGCTGAATGTCTTCACAGCTTCTTCTGATCTCAAAACAATTATCAAATCCGCAAATTCACCGCCACCCTACATTTAACATCAGACACAATGCCAATTTCACCAGATTAAATATAAAAATAGGATTACACTTGATGATGATGATGATGATGATGATGATGATGAAAATTTAGGGCTGCAAACGAACCGAACGAACACGAACAAGACCTTGTTCGTGTTCGTTTGTTAAGAAATATACGAGTTCGCGAACCGTTCACAAACAGTTATCGAACGAGATTTTATGTTCGTGTTCGTTTGTTAAGGAAATGAACTTGTTCATGTTCGTTTGTGTTTGTTTGTTAATTTTAGGCAACGAATGTTGACGAACACAAATGAGCACGAACTAATGTTCATGAACACAAATGGAAACAAACGAACAAAAACAATTGTTCATGAAGAGAATACATAGCACACTGACACTTATTAGATATTTAATTTATCGGAATTTTGAAGTATTTAAATAAATACAAAAGCTAAAAACACTAATGAACTATCGAACACTAACGAACACGTTACCGAACGTTCACGAACATAAACAAACGAACACGACTCGGTTCATGTTTGTTCATTTGACTAAACGAACGAAATTTCTTGTTCGTGTTCGTTTGTTTAATAAACGAACGAACACAAACGAACTTCCCTCCGAAGAGTTCACGAACTGTTCACCGAACGTTTGGTTCGTTTGCAGCCCTAGATGAAATGGAACAGGATACCTGAGCACCCCATCCGACACCAATACAAGATATAGCAGACGGTGGAGACCATGAGCCATCCTCCCTCCGAGCAATTACCAATCCAGTCCCGATTTTATACGTAACCACCACACCAACTTTCACTACAGTAAGTATAGCGAGGCCCTTAGCGTGTCTCAGGATTGCCTCAGGAATCGACTTTTCAGGTCTCAAAGAACCAACCTTGCTATTATATCCTTGGACTGTGTTTGTAGCTTTGTATATCTCATACTCCATCGATTGCCCCCAAGGAAAATTCAACCAGGATCTTAAACTACTTAGATCCGTGACATCGTGAGTTGGCAACTGCGAAGCACGGCTTACATGGTCCATTAAGTACGGCTGGACAGCCTCAAGTCGTACAAAGCAGACGTCACACACTCGTTCGGTGTCTGCAACACGAAACTTTACAGGCAGCAAGCTTCTTCCTTTCGTACACTGACTGCAGAAGATTCCTCCACAGAAGCGACAGTGATGTCTGGTACACATGATGGGGTGAAAGCGCACGTTACACAGCATACAAGCAGGTGCACTACTATCAGTCAACCATTTAGGAGGTTCTGTTTCAAGGATTTGCTGGGCTTTTCCGAAATTGGCCTCGGTGAGAGTTTGAGCCATCTGTTTCCATGCCTGATCGACTAGGTTTCTAGAACCGGATGAATTGACTTTTCCATGAACTGCTGCTTGCAGCATCTCGAGAACAACATCCCACATGGTTAGTTCCTTGTCTTTCTCCCATCCCATGTCGGGCCATTCTTCATGTTCAGTTTCGGACATAGGCGGCACAGAAACCGGTATCCACACTCCAGTTTCTTCCGAAAGAGGTGGATCGTAAAAGAAGTATTTTCCTACGCTTTCTTCGTCTCCATCCTTCATCTCACTTTCTTCCACAGAATCCGGACCTTGACACCCGCAGCCCTATGAATAGTGTTTTAAATATTATAATAACGTATACATTTTTTTATACTTTTATTATTTAATACTACAACACGAATTATTTTCTTTGCTTTTTAAGTTGGATAAACTTGATGTCAGCTGGTGTTGGTATCGAAAATACCAGTACGGTCCGGTTTGTTATCGGTACATCAAGGTAAAAACTGGCACCAGCCTGGTACAGAAAACGCCAAAACTCGGTATCGAATTGATTTTTAAAATCTTTTAGTTCGGAAATTCAGTACTCCCGGTACCATTTGCTCATCCTTAATCACGAGTACTGTACGAACAACGGTATCGTTCAACTTTTTTTGTTGATTTTCTTCAACTTTTAATGATTTTTTTAGTTTCAAGAGTAGGGATGAGTTCGGTGCCAACCGATACCGAATCAGTACTGGAACAGAAAATACCGGTTACTACCGGTATATAAAGGTAAAAACCGGTAGCGAACCGGTACCAAGAACGCCAAAAGTCGGTACCGAATTGGTACTTAAGATATTTCAGTTCGGAAAATTCGGTACCGGTACCCTGAACCATTTGCTCATCTCTCACCACGGGTTTCATACGAACAACATCATTACCATACAACTTTTTTTGTTGATTTTCTTTCGGTTATCTTTTAGTGTGTTTTTTTTTCTATATTTTCTTTTTATTTTTGTCGGCGGTTCTGTGCGCGACGCGCTTGTAATGATTTCAAAACACACGTAAACACGGACTAAAAGAAGTTAGCCGTGACGCGGTGATTATCAAAAACCTAGTTAAATTGAGAATCCCGGTCGGTTAGTTTGCTGCTTATTCAAAAGTTGATGCATACAAAAGGTATTACTTTCCAATTTGTGGTGGAATCCTCAAAATTCCCATATGAACGAAAGTCAAATTACATACATACGGTGTTTCAATCAGTCGTTGGAAAAACTGAAAGAAAGATAAGTAATCGAACACAATACAAGAAGCAAGAGGAAGCATACCAGAAGAGGATTTGGAACTGTACAAGTCGTTTCATCCATGTTCATTAAAACCAAACCCTAGCTGCTAGAACACTATTTGTTTTGTTGTATTTCGTCGGCTTTACGCATATCCCCCGCTTTACGTCTTAAACAATTAGTTAATTACTATTTTCGTCCCTGTGGTTTGTCAAAAATCACTATTTCAGTCAATTAGTTTAAGAATTGCGATTTCAGTCCTTGTGGTTTCACTTACCATTTCAGTCCACCTTGCAACCATTTCAGTCCATGTACTTACAGAATAAATGGATTAAAGTGGTTATAAAAGTGAAACCACAGAGACTGAAATCGCAATTTTTAAACTAATGGATTGAAATAGTGATTTTTGACAAACCACATGGACGAAAACAGTAATTAACTCAATAATAAATAAATGAGTAAACTACGAGAAGATGGTTCCTAAGGTTTAGTAATCTTTGGCGCTCTAGTCCAAAACTCAAAACTTTTGAATATGGTTCTCTGTTTTTCTAATTTTGTTGTCATTTTAATTCAAAAGCAAAATCTTGTTAGATTTTTCAATTAACATCCGACTTTTTTTGTCTTTTTTCCTTCTTTCTAAAAATGGCAAAATGGTTAGATTTTTTTTTTAAATTTGTTATTATAAAACGTTAAAAAACCATTTTGCCCTTCATTAAAAGTGAGGAAAAAGACAAAAAAAGTTAGATGTTAACTGAAAATTTTAACTAGATTTTGATTTTGGATGAAAATGACAACAAAATTGAAACCACAGGAACCCAGATTCAAAAGGTTTGAGTTTTGGACTAAAGTGGCAAAAGTGACCAAACCTCAGAGACCATTTTGGCAGTTTACTCATGATAAATTTATATAGTAAACTAGTAGGGCTACGCAGCGAGAACTCGGTTAGGATTGGTCGAGAGAAATGAAAAGGTCGTCATATATCTAGAGAATATTTAAACAAGGGAGTGTTAGGGGTAGGGCGCTCCACTAGTGATAAATTTTATCACTCACAACATAATCCGCATCTGTATCTTTATTTCTTAATAGTGTTTTTATTTTAATAAAAATGTCTATAAAGACGTAAATACCCCTCATTTAAAGAAAAAAATAGATGGAGCTAACGAGTCGGATGAAAATGGCAAGATTTCAAACCTTTTGGATCCAGAAGCAAAAAAACAAACCTTTAGACAAAAGTCGCAAAAGTTTTCAAACCTGAGGGACGAAAATGACATTTTACTCCATAATCTATATAGTTTTTAGGAAATTTCCCATCTTAATATAATTTTTTTTTTGTGAATTTTTGTGAGCAGGATCCGAAGAGGCCACCAGGTGTACCAACAAGTTTGTGCTTCATGTCACTCAATGTCACTTATATCTTATAGAGATCTTGTTGGTGTCGCATACACCGAAGAAGAAACAAAAACTATGGCTGCCGAAATTGAAGTTGTCGACGGGCCTAATGATGAGGGTGAGATGTTTACTAGGCCTGGTAAGCTAAGCGATCAGTTTTCTCAACCTTATGAAAACGAACAAGCGGCTAGATTTGCTAATGGTGGTGCCTACCCACCTGATCTAAGTCTCATTAAGTTACTAGTTTACCAGCTAAGTCTCACTTGTTTATTTTTTTCATAGCATCATGTTTTTATTCTTTTAGGCCCGTCATAATGGTCAAAACTATGTATTTGCTCTTCTTACCGACTATCGTGACCCTCCTGCTGTTGTTTCGGTAATACTTTGGACTTTTTCTACACTATTAAAAAAAATATCTAACCATGATCTACCATTTTCGTCTTGTGGTTTGTCGAATTATGCTGGTCTAGACTAAATTTTAAATTTGTACCATTTTCGTCCTCGACATTATTGAAATATGCTAGTTTCGTCCAAAAAAGTTAACGTCTATTAAAATCTGTCTTTTAATGAACGGTAAACCCGTCATCATTTTTATTTTATTTTATTTTTAACCCTATTAATGGAAACAAAAAAAAAAGAAAAATGGTGTAAAAAGGAAAATAAAAAAAAGGAAATGACGTCTTTCCCCTTCAGATGGGAAAAGATGTTGTGAGCTTTTTGTCATGGGCTGCTGAGCCTGAGATGGAAGAACGAAAACTGGTAACTTCTTTATCTGAACGCTTCTAATCCAAAATACTAAGCGTTGGGTTGACCTGTAAACACTTTTTTTCTTTGAAATACAAGTTAAAAAAATTAATATGCTTGTTATGATCATAAAAAAGCAATATCATGGTGTCGTTTTATCAAATATCGTTTAAAGAACTCTGAACAACTTGTTGGTATCAAACTCATTCGAGTATTCGACCTGGTTGGGCTGCGCACTTAATACTCATTTGCTCTTCTTACAGATGGGATTTAAATGGATATTTGTATTATCACTTGCCCTTCTACAAGCTGCTTACTATTGACGCTTGAAATGGTCGGTTTTCAAGTCTCGTAAGCTTGTGCTTGATGTAGTCAACTGATCTAAGTGTTGAGTTTTGTATACACAAATCAGGAGGTAAACATCAATAAACTTTGTATGGATCAAATGCTATATTTGTTAGTTACATATGTTTAGAGTTAGCTACATGTTTGTAAAAACTGTATGGAGATGAAAACATGTGTGTGTAGACTTGTAAGGGTAGACTTGTTAGCTATGCTTTTGATGCATTTAGTTCTCTGGCCCCGGAGGCTGTGGAATTCCTGAACAGGGTCCAGCTGGTCGTGAATAGTAATTTCTTGACCCTTAAGAGTCGCTTCGTCTTTGCTAGGATCAGTTTTGCAATTTAAAAGGGTTTGCGGCGCAGTTTGTTGCCCGTTTACCTGCCGTTTGTTTGTAATTTGTTGTTTTGGCATCTTATAAAATATTAATATACAAAGTATGTAAATAGTATATTTGTTATTAAAAATATCAACTTGGTTGGACTTTCATATCAATCCGAACGAATCATCCTTTTCATGGAAACAAATCTGAATCATCCTTTTCATGGAGGGAAATCTTTGCTTGTTAGGTAAGAGAATAGCAAGTTATAAATTCTTTATCATGCTATTAAGTACTTTGATTCAGTTTTTTTTTTCTTTTTAAGAGATGGAAAAGAATAAACATGGTTGAAACGTAATGATCATGTGTTCATGTGTAGCTACTTTAGCGACTCGACTTGTAACTCCAGATATCCGATTACTCCAATTCTGCATGGGATGCTTCAGCGTCGTTAGGGCTGCACACGAATCAAACGTTCGATGAACAGTTCATGAACCGTTCGACGGGAAGCCCGTGGCGGATTTAAAGGTTATGTAGGTGGGCCTAGGCCCACCGTGCATGCAGCCCAACTCGCATTAAGATTATTTACAATTCTAAGACACATATTCATCCAGCCCAAATACCCAAGTACGTGCTTGGCACACACACATGTATATATATATATATATATATATATATATATATATATATATATATTATATATATATATAATCTGATTGAACCTATTTATTATTATATAAAGGCACCCAATGGGAAATATAAACTGATTGAACCTATTTACTATTATATAAAGGCACCCAATGGGAAAACATGTTGGAGAACTAATATATTTTTTATCAAAGAATTATTATAATTTTAAGTATAACAATTCTTGCGATAATGATTCACTGTACCATTTTGTTAATTAACACGCAAAAAAAGTTTATTCTTTTTTTTCATCTTTACTTTAAAAATATAATTATTTCCATATACATTTTTTAGATTGCGAATTGCCGATTTGCTTTGATTTTTTTTATGTACAACTCATTTAACTGACCGGTAATGTGCCCACCCTATAAAAAATTTCTGTATTCGCCACTGGCGGGAAGTTCATTTGTGTTCGTTCGTTTATTAAACAAACGAACACAAACAAGAAATTCTGTTCGTTTAATTAAAATAACGGACATGAAAAGAGGCCGCGTTCGTTCATTTATGTTCGTGAAACTCGGGTGTTATTTACTAGTTATATATACAAATATACACATTTCCAAAACAACTTTTCACAAACATTTCCCATTTACAAACTTTTTTTGCGTAGATATTTATTTATTTTCCTAAACAATTTTTTTCCCATTTACAAACTTTCTTTTTGGAGTAGATATTTATTTATTTAAAAATAAAAATTTTATTGTTATAAATGAATTAGTTATTAATGAATTTAAATCATTAATAACAATTATAAAAAGGGGGTGTCTATTTTGAAACTTGTGAATTTGATTAAGTAAATTGAATTCGAGTTTTCAAATTATCTTTGTAGCCATGATTCGAATTCACTTTCTAAAAATGTCAATTCAAAACGTATACACTCCAACCTAACATCACAGTTGGTTTTAAAAAACACAATACCGAGACAATACCTTTGACAAATCTTACATCACCAATAAAAAAAATCACAAATCTTACATCACCAATAAAAAAATTGATTATGAGTGATGGCGAGGGGTTTTCTACAAAGATCAAGACATGTCTCGAGTTTATGATTTTTATTATTAAATAACATATAACATATTATTTTGGTAATTAAGTTATTAACAAAAATTATAATAACAATATTAAAAAATTAACAAAGATATCCAACATAACAAAATAATGAATTTAAACTGCAAGGGGGCATAATGCTCCATCCTGAAAGTTCGTTTATGTGTATAATCAAAACTGAAACCCGTTTTTGAAACTTAAACCAAACCCCAAGGACCTTTTCTGACAAACAAACCAAACTTTTGAAAAGATCGTATTTTCCAAATTGAACAAAATATACACCGTATAATAATAATAATAATCGTATCTCGCTATTTTGGAACCGAATCGGATAATGGATCAAACCCGGATTTGATTTTGCGAATCATTCCATTTAAGTTGTGTCGGTATGAATCATTATAAATACAACCCACAAAAACCGAGGGTTATGGGGTTTATATACTTAGTGTGTAGTGGGGTTACACCTTTTCAGTTATACATATATATGTATGTATATATAGACGGTGTTTCGGGCACTATGGGTGTTATAGCCCAATATAGCGGTGTAATGGTGTATAACCCCCCATCACATATGGCCTTAAATGTTTGAGTTTTTTTCTGACAACGGCTTTGGAGACGCGCTGATGTACGAGCATTGGGTTTTTCCGCATGGCTCGCAACTAGACGATGCCAGAAGTATAGGAGTATGCTATACAGGTAACATTATCTAAATTTTAAATACTTACGCTTATTGTTTTAACTATGATATAACCCCGTATATTACACAGGTTCATTTTCATTAGATTCAACCGCTTCTCGTACCTCAAAACCTAACAACCAGACTTTACGTAATTCTGCTGAAAATGCGTATCGTGAACAAAATTCTGTCATCATTTTCATCTTACTTAGCAAGACGAGCTCTTGAAGACCATAACGAAATTAGAGAGGCCTGAAGATCGGTTAATTTGTGTGCGGATAAGCATTATTTAGACGCACCTTACAGAGAATCCAAGCTCACGTAATAGTCATGGTGTACAAAATTTTCAGAGACCGTTATCAAGAAAAAATGTATTTGGAGAATGGCTTCAAGCAGGATAAAGGTTACGACCATTCAAGCAGGAGAAGAAGCTTTGAATGGCGGTAACCTTCATCCTGGTTACATTTTTTCTTGATATCAGTCTCTGAAAATTTTGTACACCATGACTATTATGTGAGCTTGGATTCTCTGTAAGGTGCGTCTAAATAATGCTTATCCGCACACAAATAATATTTGTCCATTGCAACATACAATGTGAAAAGCTTAATAAGTACCTCTTAACTTTGTACAGTATGCATAACTTTACATCTTGATCTTGACCCATTTGACCCGTTAATGCAAAACATTTAATAACCTTTTCATATTCGATTGATTAAGATAAAACGAGTACCGCTTTATAAATTATTGTTGCCGCCGCATCGCGCGTGTTTACTTCTGGTGTGTGTATATAGTTAGTTAATAGTCGTTTTTGTCCTTGTGGAATTTGGTCACTTTCGCCATTTTCGTCCAAATAGTTCTTTTAGCTTCTAGCTCCTTGACGTTTCAAAAAAACAAGGATGAAAATAGATACTTTTGGATGGAAATGACTTGTTATTTAAACGTTAAGGAGACAGATGGTAAAAAAAACTTTTTGGATGGAAGTGGCAAAATTAACTAAACCACATAAACGAAATGACTATCAACTCGTATATATATGATGGATTAATGAGAACGCATCTAGTCCATTGGTCTAGTGGCGCCTACTTATTTGGATGGTATCAAATATCTATCAACTCAAATGACTAGGCGTAAACTTATGTGTCTAGGGACATTACATTTTATTATGTGATAGATCCGAAAATTCTAATATTGAGTTGACAGATGTTCGAGCTTTAAAAAAAGCAAACAATCCCGAGATCTAAATTTCTAGTTCTGCACCTCTTCATAAGTGTTGTGCAACTTGATCGTTTATGGATTTTTAGGATTAAGCCGCAGGTCACTAAGCATGAAGACAGCTATAAGTGTTGGGCAACTTCATAACCATAACCGTAACTGATCAAATCAATCGGTTAACCAAAGTTTCATAACTATAACCTTCGGTTGTGTCAGTTATCAGTTAAAATCGATTCGATTATGTCAGGTATGGTTCAGTTATCAGTTATGACGGTTAATTTGCTCACTCCTAATTTTCATAAAAGAAAAAGGCCAAGCAAGCAACACAAGTAGCGTCTATTTATTTAAAAGGATAAAGTGACAAGAGAGGTCAAAATTAGGTAGAACAAAACACATATGTATGTATGTATGCTTCTAGTTAACAACCAACCCCTAATCAAACTTTCAAATCTTCCAACTTTGTGCCAATATCATCACTTGTCATGGGCCCATATTGAACAGAACTTTCTTTCTCCTTTGGATTCAAAGACCCTGTTTGCCATATTCTTATGGTTCCGTCTTCCGACCCAGATGCATATGATTCACCTCCAGGCGAGAACCGCACACAATGGACTGGACCGTGGTGACCCTTGTTGCACCCTACAACAATATCCACATATAGGCCATGCATGTGATTAGTTGATGCGTCCATTTCAACACATATACTTATTTATGGGTCAAGTTTTTAATAAAAAATGATAAATGGCCCGGATGGATCAAACATGTTCATAGTGGATAGTCTATCTTTGATGCATAATTGCATACGGTTTCCAAATAGTTTTATTCAAAGATTCAGATTATTTGTGTATACGTGATAATAATTTACATGCTTGTTAAAAAGACAAAAAAGTAAGGTCAACCCAGCCCGACCCGTTTCAACAGTTACTTTTTTTTTGAACGGCCAACAGAATTAATTAATCCCGAGCACTCTCGGGGCACCCATTGGACCAAACGGAGTACTCCGAGAGTAACCCAAGTCCACCACCAATTCCGGGGAAAACCCGGTAACACACCCGCCCATAGGCACGACGGTGAAATTACCGGTAAAACCCGTTTGGCTAAGGATCGAACCCAAGTTTCCCTGGGTCTCCTATCATTGCCCACAAGTGCCTCACTCTGCGTTTCAACAGTTACTACAACTTACATGTTTCAACCCGAAGCCTTTTTGACCTACTCGACAATATATGTAAACAGCAGAATAATATTTACTCATTACTAGCTTTAAATAACCATTATTATTAAATTATTATTACTATTTTTAGCACGTACCAATTTCTTCACCAGTGTTGAAATCAAATAGGCGAATCCACATGTCTTCCCCTCCAGCAATAAACTTATCACCAAACTTCGGTTCCAATGATGCTGATTCCACGTTGCAGGGCATATCATAACTTTTCACCAATCCAAAACTATAAAACATAAAAATAAAAAAATAAAAGAGATTTAAGTATATGCAGAGGATAAATATATGACGTGAATTTTTAAAGGTTGAAAACATACTGATTTGCATCCCAGAATTTAACAGACGATCCATCTGCAGTGGTTATGTAACGACCATCCTTGCTGACCTCAGCACTGGTCACAGGTGATTTGGTTTCAAGAGTATGAACTATTTTCCCGCTTCTCACGTCCCATAGCCTGCCAATATAATAATAAATATCACATAATATTTTTTTCAAACAAATATAATATGAACAAATGATTGAAAAAGCATATTAGGTAACATAAATGTATGCAGCCACAAGAAGAAAAAAATATCTAGGAGTGTTTAGATGGCCTATAAAAAGAAAACTAAAAGACCCTGTATAATCAGAATAGTAAATCAGTTGTAGAAAATGGCCAATAAAAATAGTGTTTGGTTGTGTTTCTGGTATTTGATATTTTAACACATCACATATTCAAGTTAGTTATTATGGCAAATTGGCAATTTTAAATTGTTTGACGTTTTTAAAGAAACTCGTATCATTTTTCAGAACACACTGATTAATCTGCGTAGATGCATGCATACCTCACTCCCCCAGAATCAGAGCAAGAACTCAATATTGTCTGGTCACTATGGAGCCATACAACGGTCCTGACAGAACCTGGAGAATGCTCAATTTCTCTTGGAGATGCATCTGGTCGATTTAAATCAAATATGCGAAGTTTTTTCTCAAAACCACCAGTCAGCAGAAAATGTGTATCCTGTAAAATTATGCACAAGTTGTTTTATCCATCAACGATAGATAAACAAAAACGAAAAATTAACTTCATCCATAGGTAAAAGAATCTGATTTTCATCCAGAGTCTGCATTATGGTACAACCTAAGCTTTATAATGAAACTTTATGCATCTTAATTACAAAAGTGGACAACAATATTGATCAGTCGGTCAGACCGAAATATAGAGAAAGAAGCTACCTCAGAAAAGGAACATGCTCTGACAATATGTTTGTGGTCAAACGAGTGTAGCACATCCCCGGTTAATGCATCCCACAATTTACTGAAAAATCAACAAATGTAGAAAAAAATGATATTCTATAATCATTAAATATAATGTGTTTGTTACACCAAAAATTCTACCTTCACCTTGTTGTCAGTGTATGTAAGAACAAAACATGTTCTTTTTTTCCCATTGTATGCATCATATTTCCATTTTGTTACTAATGGTAAAAAGTTAGTTAGTTAGTTAGTTAGGAACTATTTGCCTATATAACATACTATGGAGAGAAAAAATTTTTTTCTTAAATACAATGACAGAAGAGTAAAAAAAGTGGCACTTTGCCGTAATTAAGTCAAGATAATATTAACAAAACAAACTTCTTTTTGTCATTGTAGGTAGAAAATAGAAGTCACATTATAAACGTCACGTCCTAAATTATATAATGTGTGTACGAATATGAAACTTTGAAAGTACAAGACATAAATGAAGGAAAAAGAAATTCTTACACACAATGATAAAAACAGTGGAAGTAAGTTACATGTAGGTTTAATCAATCAACCTAAGATAATATAAACAAAACACAGAAGTTATATAACAAGGATGAATAATGAAGTAAACATCAACCACATACGCTGAAAAATCCGCAGACGCTGATGCAGCACGCAGTGCATTCGTATCGAGACAACAACTCCAAACCGCACCTTTATGCCCCTCAAAGGTTCCTATCCAGTCTCCAGTTTCTCCATTTCTAAGCATAGGAGTGGAATCTAAATCATAAATTTATGCCTATTAGTCACTCTATGGCAATATGATATCGAAAGGTGTTATATAGCTCCATTAATGAAGCAATACTCCAAGAAATAGAATGCCTAAAACGTGCCTCAACGATCACATCAAATCAAATCGAACAAATCATACTCTAATGATGTGAAATTGACAAGAAAATTTTTTATCAGGAATTTAAGTTTCATTGGGTTAATAAAGTTTCTTGTCGATGATTTATCCTTTCTTTTTCTAAACTTAGTTAATTTGTTAGCTATAGTTTATGCCGAATAATGAGCAACAACATACAGTGGTCTCCAAAGTATTAACTTTCCTACTATAACGCGTATATTTAATCAATGAATTAGGGGATACATGCATCTATTGATAGTTATTTTGGACTAGGGCTACAAATGAACAGAACGTTCAGTAAATAGTTCGTGAATCGTTCGGCGGGAAGTTGTGTTCGTTCGTTTATCCAACGAATGAAAACGAATAAGAAATTTCGTTCGTTTAGTTGAATGAACAAACATGAACAAAAGTTGTGTTCGTTCATTTATGTTCGTGAGCGTTCGATAACGTGTTCGTATATCTGTGATCTTTATAATTCTTATATTTTATTTAAGTACTTCAAAATTCCCATTAATAGAATATTTAACATATATATTAGCGTAGTGTATATTACATACCTTTTAATATATGTTCATTTGTGTTTGTTTCTATTCATGAACGCTTGTTGTGCCCGTTTATGCTCATGAATATTTGCTTGTGTTCATTTCATAGTTGTTAATGGCGAATGGCGACAAATAGCGATAAGGTAACTATATGCTACATAGCAAATAGCAATAAATAGCGATACACTATAACTTTTTTTTAAAAGAAAAATTATATGTATATCATATCAAAATACCCTGGGTATATATGCTATTTTACATGTGTATTTAACAAAAACCTAAAATCCAGCTATTTTACAGCTATATTTAATTGCTATTTATATTAAAAAAATTGCCGCTATTATCGCTATCTATTGCTACAACCCTGAGCCTAGACCTAAACGCGACGTAGCGTATTTTAGCAATCGCTGCGCTCGCTATTGACAACTATGTTTCATTTGTGTTCGTATGCGTTCGTTACCCAAAATTAACAAACGAACACAAACACCTTCATTTCCATGGTGTTCATGAACACATTTATTTCCTTAATGAACAAACACAGTTCGGTTCGTTTGCAGCCCTATTTAACACTTAAAACCTACATTTTTAAATGATTAGAGCATGACATTTCTAACACTTAAAACATACATTTTCATAAACAACACATTCATAATCAAATAATATTATACTGATACACATATATAAACTGAAAGCATAAAATTCAAAAGTCAAATACACAACAAACCTTTGCTAGCACTGATGAGAAAATATCCATCTGGAGTGACCGGACTGTAGAACAAATCAACCACCGGCCGTGAATGTCCATGACACACAAGAGGCACTGCAACCTTCTTCTTATCCATAACCACCACTTCCACAAAATCAAATCACACAAAAACCCTAATTATCCGATCTGTCAAATTGAAACGCAAACCCTAACCCTAGAAATCGACAATTCATCCCCCCCCCCAAAAACGCACAATTGCCTCTGCAGATAGATTATCGAAATCGAACAAGAAATAGGTTGATTATTTGCTAAAAAGATGAAAAAAATAATGGTAAAAAAAGTAAGATAGATAATATATAGACTACTGCGAACAGGGCTATGCGCAAAGATGAAATTGATGCATTTTTCTTGATTTTATAGGTTGATTTTTGTTTTATGATGATGGTCCCTTGTGTTTCTTGTTGTTTCTGTTTTGGTCCCTTAGGTTGTGGAATATTCGGCAAGATGTTCTTGTGGAGTTACTAGATAACGACACAATATTTCTTTTTTGAGCGCTATTGGCAAGATGTTCTTGTGGAGTTACTAGATAACTACATAATGTGTTACTCGGCGCGAACTTCCTTTGCCAAATGTTTGAAACTAGTTGTTGGGAGTTTACTTAAAGCGTCAGCATGTTTGTTTTCGCTTCGCTTGACGTGTGTGACTTTAAATTGTTGAAACTGTGCTATAAGAGCCTTAGCTTGCGCCAAGTACGAAGCCATGGTATCCCCCATTGCATCGTACGTTCCAATTACTTGCTCAGCAACTAGTAATGAATCAACATGGGCTTCTAAATTTGTTGCACCCATTTTGATAGTGAGGCGTAAGCCTGCTATGAAAGCTTCATATTCGGCCTCGTTGTTGGTGCTTTTAAAATCCAGCCGAATTGCATATGTGAATTCTGCTCCCTCTGGACTCATTATCGAAAACCTGCTCCAGCCCCATCACTGTTTGATGCGCCATCTGTAAACAACGTCCAGGCTCTATTGTCTGTGACTGGGACTGGGTTTTGAATTGCTTGGCATTTTTCAAGTTTATTAGCGGGAATTTCAGCGATGAAATCTGCCAAAACTTGGCCTTTGATAGCTGGTCTTGGTTTATAACAGATGTTATAACCTCCAATTCTATTGCCCATTTCGCAAGTCGTCCAAAAACATCTGGTTTGGCCAGGACTTGGCCAATGTGAAAATTTGTTAAAACTGTAATAACATGTCCTGAAAAGTATCTTCGCAGCCTGCGCGAAGCGTGGACCAATGCTAAAACTAATTTCTCCATAATTGAATACCTTGTCTCTGGATCGCTCAACATCTTGCTGATATAAGTAAATGCCACAATATCTTCACCATATGCACTAGCCATATGCACTACATAGGCATATGATTATTATAATATAGCGTGCAAGATGTAAAGCAGTACCTTCTTTAGAGAAAGCAGATGAACAGCTTGACGCCCAACACTACCATGAATCAACTTTGATGGGGTAAGCACATGTACCAATTTTCTTTGAATTAAGGGTTTGCATATGATGGCTGATGGAGAGAGAGGGTGAAGAAGATGATGGGTTGGGTTCCTCTTATATTTTTACTTTTAATTTTTTAATTGTTGAGGGCAATTTGGTCATTTTACATCATCTTAACTGGGAAATTTAAAAGAGGTTAGTGATAAGGACCACCCATTAGGATCAACTTATTAATTAGTAAACCACTGGGACCAAGTCTGCAATTTTCGCAAACCCATAGACCAACCAAGCATTTAACTCTTTATTTAATTTATCGTAAATATTACTTACTTGCATTTATTTTTACTTTATTTATCACAACACAAGAGATTCCTTGAAAATATTTTCACTTTGTTTATTTATCACAAGAGAGTCCTTGAAAATCATATGAACATACATTTTTTTCACAAACCGTACTTATACATGGTATTTTTTCTAAATAAAGAAAAGGTAAAAAGTAAAAATAATTTTTTTCTAAATAAAGAAAAGGTAAAAAGTAAAAATAATACAGTAAAAAAATATTAAAATAGTTCTTTTTAAATATATGGTTTATTAAGTTGTTTTCTTTTTGTATAAATATAAAAAAATATTATATAAACATGAATAAAATATGAATATTTTATCTAAAAAATTATACGGATATATAAATAAGAAAGTTCCTAAACTCTAATTATATGAAATTAAAGATAAAGATCTTAAATGCGATTCATTATAAAGCCTAGGATTTCTAATATTGAAAAGTCATATAAGATGACATGGTTTAACAAGTATTGAAGGACAAGGTGATTTCGGTTCTTTTTGTTGTTAAAAATATTTTTATCACAAACTAAATATTATTTATAAAACTTCTAAAAACATTTATTTTTATAAAAAAAATATTTGTTAACGTTCTCGTGTGATACTCAACATCTGCTTTAGAATATAAAATTATGGTTAACGAGGCTTGATGAATAGTTCAAGCCCATGATTATTTGTTAAATGGGGCGGTGGTTGCTGGATCAGATCTACACGTGTCTTCACCCCCACTTCTGCTATTACTTTTCTAAAATTACTGGTCACCGTCTCTTTCTAACTTTCTTCCTCATCATCATCCAACCCTATTCACCATGGCTTCCTCCCCCCCCTTAGTGCTGGTAAGATATCGCCGGACGGCGACGGGCCGTCGTTCTACATAAGCCCGTCCACCATAAACTTTCATCAAGTTTCCACCGCCTCCAACCTCTACCTTCCCGCACGAACAATGGTGGTTCCTTCTCCATCTTAATCTTCTTAGTTATGCTTCTCTATCAGGATATTATGGTAAGTTTGAATCCCAATCTTTTATTTTCGGTTGATTACCCAAATCTACACATAATGATGGTGTTTGTGTGTGTTTTTAGAAATTAGGATTTAATGTGGTGATTTTCTTTGAAACGTTTTTTTATCTGCAACTAGAAGACCTGGCAAAAGAAAAATCTTTGGATATTTTCTTGCTGATTACAACATCCAGAAACGTTTGTTTCATGTGATTTTTTTTTCATAAAAGTTCAATTTGAAATATCAATTCGAACAATCTACAGTTTCGTCTTTTTATGAGAATTTGAAGGTATCCAAGCACAACTTTTTACTTAAGGTTTCAGGTGTATTTATAAACCCTAACTTTTTTTTTTGTAGAGAACTAAAGCTTTTTATGGATCTGATTTCGTTCATTTTAAATATGGATTTAAATCATATTTTTTTTTTTTACAGATTGTGGACTTGTAGAGTTCATTGTTAGTGAGATATGTAAAGTCTAAAAGACGCTTCCCAATCACGCATAGAAGATGCTTTCCGATGGATCTGGTATGCGTATGGTAACTTTTTTGTTGTGAATTGGGGTTTAGTTGTATTTGTAGGCTTATTCCGTAGTATATAAACAGATATCATTGTGTGTATTTTGGTTTTTGGTGTGTTTTATGCTAATCGCCTTTTGGCGCTATCAGCCAGCGTTCGTAATAATAGTCCGGACCGGAAGTTACTGATGCTTTATTGCTATTTTCCGTAGATCGTTATGCTAATCGCCTTTTGGCGCTATTAATTAACCTGTATTTAATTTGGTTTGCAGGATTTACCCTTTGCTGTTCGATTTCGTAAATAGGTGGCGTTAGTTGTTGTTACTCTATGCAGAGCACAAAAGAAACTACTTAGAAGACCCGACAAAAGAAACCTCTTTGGATATTCTCTTGTAGATTACAACATCAAGAAAGGTATGTATGGGGTTTTTTTAGGGGAATGAGTTATGAATTATAATACCGATCTTAATTTTTTTTTATCATTTTCTTCTCAATCTTTGTGCTACTTAATGCTAAATTGTTATGTTTTAGTAGAGAAGTTGATGACAGGATTGAACGATTCGTTATGTGTGTTTAAAAGTGTCCTTTTGTTTTATCTATCGTTTTTGATGCCTTCTCTAATAAGGGCACATCCTCTTGGCAACCCAACCCCAAGCAAGCAAAACGGAGGCATCTTGGTCATGTCAATCCATATATCGCCTCATCTAACGTCCCCATTCTCGGCTGCGACGCCAAACGTCTTGTCGAAACACTATGTTACGATCCTTCAGCTTTCCTGTAAGGTTCCTGATGCTACACTATAGTATTCAATACATGGTTTTTTGCTTTTTAAATCTGATTGCTATCGATACTATGTGTTGTGCGTTTGATGGACACGATAAAAATAAATAATAATAATAATAATAATAATAATAAATATGAAAACCAAAAACCTGGAAACATATAATTGGTGCAAATGGGAAAGGATTTTAGTATCTAAAATAAACAGAATGTTAAACAAGTTGGATTAGCAGAAGATGAGTCAAAGGAAGTTTTCTTTGTTCGGATGAGAATTTGTGAGAAACGTTCTTCAACTTCGAAAATACTATATCAATTCTTGATTTCCTATTAGCCCACGGGATTGTACTCTTTGTGGTTCGCCGGTGCACAAAGTGTGCTCCATAATGTAGTTTCAATTCATGCTATTATACATTGTTTTAAGTGTTTATGTTTGGGTTTTCTGATATTTTGTTATACATATCAACAGAGTTAATATGCAACAAATTTGGGGGGTGGCAAGATCCTGTTGTACAGTAGCGAGCTTTTTGAAAGCTTCCTCATACAAAGATATATTTTCAAACAACCTATAGAAATAATTATAGTGGCATGTGCTGCAATCAATGTTTTGGCTTGGTCATGGTATTTAGCATCTCCAATTTTATCATTGTTAACTGTTAAGAGATAGGGATTTGATTTTTTTCGTTCGTTCGTTCTTTTTCTTCATATTGAAGTGAACAATAAGTTGAAGAATTGTATAGATACAAGTGATCTGACAGTTTGGTTTAAAAGGTTTATCTATGATTATTATTGCTTATACAAACTATGAATCTATACCAGACCTAAGTATTCTTGGGAAGTAACATGACTAAGGCCTGATTTACTCAAACCGCGTACACTTTCTTTTAGTTTTTCCGGTTCCTATGGCGAATGTCGTTATCGAATTGGCACCGTAACTAACTAACTGGCCATATTCTAACCTTGCATCCCTGCGGCAACGCGCGGCTTGAATACCACTAGTTAAAATTATATTTGGGTCCTATAGCTAAATTGTTTTCATTATCTCACTTTATTAGAGAGTGACACTGTATTATAAAGTATGGATTAGAAAAGGTTGATTAGAGAGTAATACTATATTACATAGTATGGATTAGAAAAGGTTGATTAACAATTTTGCTTTTTAATACTAGTTCCACAACATCAAATTAATACATAATTTTAATTATATCTTATCTAAAAGTATCATATTATAATTTCTAAATCTTATTACTAATTGTTTAATAATTTTTTATTCAATTTGTGTAATATACGGGTCTGTAACCTAGTCGTATAGGGCCCCTAAGGGCTATCGAATTCTCAGGGATGAATCTAGGTAAAAGAAAAACTTAAGGGCCTATTTTTACTAGCCAATACAGGGGCCTCAAATTCTTAGGGACGAATCTAAGTAAAGGTTTTTAGGATACCCCTAAAGTTTTCTTCTAGATCCGCAACTGCTATATTTACAGTTTACTTGCAATATTTTTTAACCCCTATAATACCATATCTAGTCTAATGCTATTCACCACAAGATGGGCACACAATGTCGAGACGCGTTTAATCTACCAAGTTGATCGCCGAAACTGGAATTTGAGGGATTAGGCAGAAGTGAACACATATACATATAAATAAACATTTTAGTGTATACTTCGTTTTAGAAAGGTACGTGTACTCATTTTAACAGTCAAAACTCTCAAATGACAAATTTTCGCTCAATGACACTTAATTTATAACCCATGTTCGATTTGTTTAGTTATGTTAGCACAATTTGCAATAAATCAACACGTTATGTAATTTTACCATTACACGACCAATTCAACTCTAATTGTCAAAAATCAACTCTTTGCGTCCATTTGGTCATGCTCAAACACCTAATAATGTATTTGAACTTCATTTACACGTTCTTGACATATTCAATTCATTGTGACTTGTATATAATTATAATTATAATATAATTATAATATAATAATATAATTATCATCATAATTTCATGAGATATTCATTATTTGTTAATTTTATACAGATTTATAAGACTATCCAGTAGTATAATCCCATCCAATTTAATAAACATGTATACATTGTAGAGATGGGCATAATCGGGTTTTATTATTACCTGGAACCGGTTCCAACCCGGACCCGGTTCTGCTTGGATGTCATTGGAACCAGGTATGGTGTGGAACCGGGTCCAGTTCCTACCCGGGTTCATACCCAAGAATATGGAACCGTGTAGAACCGGGTACGGGTATTATGGAACCGGGTATGGTGCGGAACCGGTTTCTGATAGTGTTGGGAACCAGTTCCTGACAGTCAAACCTGCCATTTACTGTTTAGAACCGGTTCCTGACAGTCATTTACTGTTCAGAACCGGTTCCTGACAGTCAAAACCTGCCATTTACTGTTCAGAACCGGTTTCAACGGTAACATTTTAACGGCTATAACCGGTTCCAACGGTAACATTATAACGGGTATAACCGGTTCCAACGGTAACATTTTAACGGGTATAACCGGTTCCTTCTAGAACTGAATTTCTGGGTACTGGTAGGAACCGGGTACGGGTAGGAACCGGGTTGGAGCCAACGGGTATTTTGAACCCGGAACCGGTTCTACTTAATGTTGGGTAGGAACTGGACCCGGTTCCAGTTCGGTTCGGGTTCGGAACCGGTTTTTATGCCCATCTCTAATACATTGCAAACCAAAACTATGAACATCTATACAGAAAAACTTTTATAAGGTGCAGGCCCAAAAAAGTCCAACAGAAAACCTTCATATATTGCAGCCCAAATAGTTACAATGGAGAAGGTTCATTTAGTTTGTATCCGTCGTCGGGGAAATGACAAAAAACCCCATCAATGGTGGGAAATAAAGATCCACTTCTGTTGACTATTTAACGAAAAAAAATGGATGGAGTTGTCGAGTTGGATGAAAATAGCAAGACTTCAAACCTTCTTGATCCAGATACGAAAAAACAAACATTTGAATGAAAGTCGCAAAAGTGGTCAAACCTCAAGGATGAAAATGACATTATACTAAAAAATAAACAAGAGTGAGTTAACCATGACAAGTAGGGGTGTAAACAAGCCCAAATGCTCGAGAGCTACTCGTGATCGGCTCGGTTAAAAAGCCGAGCCTTAACAAGCTCGAGCTCAATCCTGAAATATAAAGCTCGTTTAGGCTCCTGATCCTAAACGACTAAACAAAATTTTAGTTTTCCATATATATTATAAATATTATAAAAGTGGCGAGCCGAGTTCAAGCCAAGATTTGGCTCGCTTAACCGATATCGAAGCGAGCTCGAGCCGAACTTTTAGCTCGTTTGAGGTTGTTCTCAAAATAGCTCGAGCCCAGCTCGAGCTTTGGGTTCTATTTATGAGCTGAGCCTCTAGCTCAAGTAAGTAGGGTCGAACCGAGCCAAGCTCGAGTTTCATGAAAACATGACAAGCCGAGCTCAAGCCTAGTCAGGCTCAGGCTCAGCCCAGCTCATTTACACCCCATTGACATAGAACCATTTCCGCCTACCACATTAAAAGCCAACACTGCTTCAAAACATAAAACTTATGAATAAGCTTGCTTTTATAACTAGATAAATGTTAAACCAGTAACTTGCTTGATATAACTGAAATGTAGCTTAAGTTAATTTAATATGCAAACTTGAGCCTTCAAATTACAAACCAAAAAATTGTATAACGTAACACATACTTAAGAAATAGTAAACGCGAGTGGTTAACCGTACCCCATGTACCAAACATACCCAGCATGTGAGAGAGATATTACTTTTTTACTGTTTATTCATCATCGCCATTATCCGGACCACAATCGACCTCCCTCAATTTCAACAACAAAAACAACACGATCCCGCACACAAACCCTAAAGCAGCACTCGACCCAGTGAGCGACACAGCCGCACACACCAACATCACAAACGATTCTTCTTTCGTATTCATATCCTTCGACGCCATCGCTAACTCTATCCCCGCGAACAAAAGCAACGCCCCCAATATCCCAACCGGAAACTGATTCAAAATCCTCACAAACGAGTTCCCAAACAAGAGCCCCAACACCAATTTCCCAACTCCCAACAGCAAAACCGAAGCACCGGTTCGCCCACCAAACCGGTACTGACCCGCTAACCCACCCGCACCGTGACAAACCGGCATAGCCCCAAACCAACACCCCACCAAATTCATCATTCCCACGCTTACAGACACCGCAGTCACCGACGCCTCATGCTCCGGAAACAAGTCGTCGGATAATTTACAAACCGCAATCACCGAATTCAGTATCGAAAGCGGGATTTGCGGTACCGATCCCCGGATAAACCCGGTTTTAAAATCATCCCAAGTGATTTTCAAAACATGAAACTTCGAGGGACCTAATTGTAAGTTTCCAAAAATTGTGGGGTCCATAACAAAACATAATATTATCCCAATTAAAAAAACAATAAGAGCAGACGGTACGGATGACAGTATCCGTACCCGTCTATGTACCCGTGTCACACGTCCTTTACTACCGGCTTCTGGTGAAACATTATTGTCATCTGTTTCACCAGAGCCGGTAGTAATAATTAAAAAAATAATAGCGGAAACCGCTACAATCAGTCCGTCGAGTCCAAACCAGGGGCGGGCGTCGCCCTGTTTGTTCGCGGAAAAGTCCTGCTCGTACCGCACGTATTTAATCGCAGTGAAGGCGAACGAGAGGCCTTGAGAGAGCTGGACGCCGCGAACAACGGGCAACGGGATAAACTTATAAAGAAACGACATGAGACCGGTGGCGCCGAGGAAGAGGAGGACGGAAGCGGTGCCGATACCGGCAGCGGCGATTTGGGAGAGGGTGAGGAGTGGGGTTTCTGAGATGGCTACGGACGCGATGGATTTCATGGGTTGGACCGGCATGGGGATGCCGAAAAGGAGGCCGGTGATGATGTTGTATAAGGCGGTGAAGATGAGGGTGGTGCTCAGGTCAAGTTTTGAGACGAGGGTAAGGGCGAGGACTATTGGGATGTAGGTCCCGAGGTCGCCTACTGAGCCGCCGAGCTCGGACCATAAGGTGGTTTTGTGGAAGGTGAGGGAGGTGATGGTGTTGGTGGGGATTTGGCGCCACCAGTTTGGGTGGGGGTAGTGGGGGCGGAGGAGTGGGGTGGTGGTGGTGGGTGGTGATTCTTCATCCATGGTTTCCGGTGATGGATTGGATTTTGCTCTCATTATTATTGTATTGTATATATATTGTATATATATTAAATTTCAATAGTATGAATAGCTTTTTTTTTCTCTTTTTCTTTATATCTTTTTCTTTTTCCTTTTATAATTATTTTTACTTTGGTCTTTTTCCTTTGTTAAGGTTTTTTTTTAGCTCTTTTTTTTCTCTTTTTTTTTATATCTTTTTCCTTTTTCTTTTTTTCTTTTATTATTCTTTTTACTTTGGTGTTTTTTCTTTATTCAGTTTTTTTTTGTCATTGAACTGGTGTAGATGAAGTGAGAAGTGGCATTTCTAGAAACTTTTGAACTTTTTTTTTAGTTTTTAACTTTCAACTTTCAACATTAAAAAATTGTATATATATTAAATTTCAATAGTATGAATAGCTTTTTTTCTCTTTTTCTTTATATCTTTTTTCTTTTTCTTTTTTTCTTTTTCTTTTTTTCTTTTATAATTATTTTTACTTTGGTGTTTTTTCTTTATTAAGGTTTTTTTTAGCTCTTTTTTTATATCTTTTTCCTTTTTCTTTTTTTCTTTTATTATTATTTTTAGTTTGGTGTTTTTTCTTTATAAAGTTTTTTTTTGTCATTGAACTGGTGTAGATAAAGTGAGAAGTGGCATTTCTAGAAACTTTTGAACTTTTTTTTAGTTTTTAACTTTCAACTTTCAACATTAAAAAATTGTATATATATTAAATTTCAATAGTATGAATAGCTTTTTTTTTCTCTTTTTCTTTATATCTTTTTTCTTTTTCTTTTTTTCTTTTATAATTATTTTTACTTTGGTGTTTTTTCTTTATTAAGGTTTTTTTTTGTAGCTCTTTTTTTTCTCTTTTTTTATATCTTTTTCCTTTTTCTTTTTTTCTTTTATTATTATTTTTACTTTGGTGTTTTTCTTTATTAAGTTTTTTTTTGTCATTGAACTGGTGTAGATAAAGTGAGAAGTGGCATTTCTAGAATGGCATTTCTAGAAACTTTTGAACTTTTTTTTTAGTTTTTAACTTTCAACTTTCAACATTAAAAAATTTATAATCAAATTTTACATGTTCTTTTATTTAGGTGTTGGTATAAATTCAAGTTGGTCAGCATTTTACTGTAAATTTTGTTTGAAAACGAGTCTGGTCAAATATAACTTCGAGTTACTTTACGTTTTGAAGCCGCAGCAACTCGCGGGGGAAATTTACTAGTTATATTAAAAATGTTATTGATCCTTGGAATATTACATAAATTATAATTAAAGTCTTATCTCGTTCTTTCAGTTTTGAAATCACAACTGTGAGTAGTAGCTTTTATTTAGGTTCTTTGTTATGGGTTTGGTGTTGATTCGTTAGGCTTATCCAACTTAGGCTATAGTTTATGTTTCTATGCCCAAGATTTAGGGTTTTTACTCTAAGAGTCCACATTGTCTGCAAAACTTTATTCCAGAATCCAAAGCAGTGCCGAAACACACCAATCCTCGTTACTTGCGGCGTCTTTTGAGCAACCAATGTGAAACTGATTACGAATTGGATGAAATTAGGACCGAAGTTAGGAAAAATCATTGCTATGGTTACTACCGAAATGTCTCACGACATGCTGAACCCAGCTCACGTACCGCTTTAATGGGCGAACAACCCAACCCTTGGAACATACTATAGCCCCAGGTGGCGAAGAGCCAACATTGAGGTGCCAAACCTTCCCGTCGATGTGAGCTCTTGTGGAAGATCAACCTGTTATCGCTAGAGTAACTTTTATCAGTTGAGCGACGACCCTTCCACTCCGTACCGTCGGATCACTAAGGCCGACTTTCGTCCCTCAATTTCTAAAATCTCAATCTTAGTTGTTGATTTTTTATAGCATTTCAATAGGGCCCTGACTTTGTAGTTCACTTAGGGCTTTCAAAACGTCGAAACGACTTTATATAAATGCAGTATGATACGAACTGCTGACGTGGAGGTGGGGGATTAAAGGGAACATCATGCCCTTGGTGCGAGGGAGAGGGGAGTGGTGTGGTGTGGAGGGGATGGATGACCAACTCGTCAGAAGAAACAAAGATGCTTTTAGAATTTAGAGTGTTGTAGGGTAGAAATTTAATATGGAGGATGGATGGTGAGAAACATCACGCCCTATTAGAAGGACGTAGCCCCTCCTGCTCTATCAAAATCATAACACATGGTTTACCAATAAAGCACGAAAAAGGTTTTGTTCATTTAGAACAATTATCATTTCAAATCATTAGTAACATTTTGTTTTGGTATGTGTTCACAAACCTATTCTTCAAATTATTTTTATTTAATACCACAAAATTAATAGTGTCTTTAATTCGTGACAATCACATAAATACTGGTCTAAACACTGTTAATTACGATTGTTAATATCTTTTTCTTTACAAAGACAATGCTACAAACAAAGGAAATTGAATCACTTTCAAAGTTATAAAACAATACTTTAATTTTGACAATGACATGAAAGAATCGATAAAAAGTTTTTGTTTTGCTTTGTGATAAAGATGAAGGGGTGGAAATTAAATGAGTAGAAACCGAAAAGAGCTCTTGGATCGCATCAAGAGCCGCATTGTTGAAAATTGTTAAGAACAACGAAGGGCATAATTGTAATTTAGGTAAACATAACAATTCCATCTTATCTTATTATAATTTATGTGGTTATTTCATGTTATAAGGTGTATCAAATACATACGTAAATTAATATTCTGATGGTTACATAAGAATGAATATTCTGAATCATAATTTATGCTCATTAATTAAACTTTAGAAAAAAAAGATTCATGTTATGTGTGCGAATTATAAAAGCTATAAATTATAAAAGAAAAGATGTTTGCACATCTAGTCACTATATGGAAATGTCATCCTTTTCTCTTAGGTTAGGCTAGTGGGTATGGGGAGGGGCATTCCCATGAAGATGGGCCGCCACGTAGGACGCTACAACTCCATCCTCTATGGGATGTCTGTTAGACCCTTAATTCCTTGATCGAAATTATAAGAATATTTCGAAATAAAAGAATTTATATGTTATTACACGTCCAAACTATATTAAGAGTTTCATTAGAATTCGTAAAATTTAAAACTTTTCAACATATTATCGTTTTTTAGTTTCGTAACAACTAAACAACTTGCGGAAGCTTGAATTTTAATCGTGTTTGGTTCTCTTTGAGCTTGATCGTCAACCGGCACTCAAATCACCACCTACGTTTCATTTATCATGGAACACGTTAGTTATACGGGGTTATAACTAATCTAAACAAGCCCAAAAGCTTAAAGCAATGAAAACAATAAATAAATTTTTTTAAACACGCCGTAAGCTACGGTCAGGTCACCATAGCTTACTGGTGGCCTTCAACCCTTTTTTTGGCAGATAACGCCAACCGTAACCTACGGTTGGCGATCGTAGGTTACGGTCTGATAGTTACGGTCTGATGCTGCAGATTTTCTTTTTGTCGCTTTTGTTACAAAAAGTTCCGTAACTCATTCAATATTCATAAGTTTCGCCCCAAACTTGTTTCTAATTGTCTGTAAAACGTTTGCCCATATTATTAACCCAAATTACTCAACCCATATTTACAACTTTTACGTGTTGCACTACCGAAACCTGGTTGTGCGCATATCCTTTGTTTGTGTCACACCCCGACCCGCAGCGGAATAAGAGTCGGGGCATAATTGGGTTATCACCAAAGCTCATGATGTTTATGTTTCGTATTTATTAAATTCAAATTACATCTCAAATGTTCAAGTCAAATTCATACAATACAAGGAAAGGAAAAATTAAATAAACAATCCAAAATCTAAACTGATTTATTCTTCTAGGCCGTCCTATATGTTTCTTGCTTCAACTGGATCACCTGTATCATGTGTAAAAATGGGGGTTTTGGGGTCAACAAAAGTTGGCGAATGAACCTTGTTAAAAACATTTGTTATTGATTTCTTGTTTCATTTAATATGGAAAAATTGTCCAATAATCATATGTGAGCAAACGTAAATAAACATACAATGACAAGCCACCTTGCATGAGTATATGACATGTATGATAATGTATATGTTGGCAACGTCTCGTTCCGCTCATAGGTAATGGGAAACGGACGGCCTATGATGATGTATGTGCGATCAAGGCTCAATCAAACGGAGCCGATCGTATGTTGGCAACGCCTCGTTCACGCTCATAGGTAATGGGGAACGGTTCCGCTCATAGGTAATGGGGAACAGACGGCCTATGATGATGTATGTACTGAAAATGATAAATTAAATCTAAACATTAACCACACAAACAATTGATACATATTGGATACACATTTGATCATGAATATGATGGATGCACAAGTGCTTAAATGAAATAAATAAATAGCGACACATGATACACCCTAAAATGTGATTAAAACGGGGAATTGGTAGAGATTCACTCACATTGGGTGCGTTCGTTTGATGATGTTTGAATGCGCACGAGTTTAGAGAGTTGATCGACGAGGAAAAACTAACCTAAATAATAACAAAAAGGTACGGTAAATAAGTGGATTTTATTAACAATTTTAATTGGATTTTTAGATTTATTTTTGTGAGTTTAAGGTCACTTTCTAACTTTAAAAATGTTATTTTTAAGTATTTTTAATTGATTTTTAAATAAAACAAATAAAAATATAAAAAATGTTGACTTTTTGGGTTGACCGTTGACCGTTGACTTTGACCGTTGACCGGTTCGGACCTTGTGTATATATGCGCTGGGTGAGGCTCGAACTCGTGACTTCCCGTACGCGTGCACGCAGCTCTACCAACTGAGCTACGTGTCTAACCCGAAAGATTTCTGTTTTTAATTATATTTATATACTATTTAATTTAATCAGAAATCATTTATTTTAAAAAGGATTTAATTATATCGGACCGGTGCACACAACAGGTCTCGAACCCGGGACCCGTTGTTTAGTGTTGCACACAGTCCACCGCTGGACTGTGTGTCTAACCTGGTTAATATACTGATTTTTATTAAACTTAACATCTTACAGCGAGTTGATCCGGTTCGGTTTAAAAAGAACATTTTATTTCAGAGAGTGAGGTTGTGTCAGGGATCGAACTCGAGACGTGTGTTAATCGTTTGCACACAGTCCACCGCTGGACTGTGTGTCTAACCCGGTTATATAACTTGTTTTAATGAATCTTATAAACATCGTCGACTTCGTCTTCTTCGCTCAAAGACTCAGACGACCGATATTCATCTGTTCTTGATTAAATCGTTCATCGAACATATTACTGGTTGAAATGAAATGAATAAAATGAGTTAAGGAATCGAATGTACCGTTCAGACTGTATTTCTTAGAATTCCGGCAATGGTCGTCGGCTCTGATTTGTGTATTCCGTCTGATTGAATCAATTAACAGTTTTGATCGATTAGTTGTGAAATTGAGTTACTAGACAAGGATTAACAGAAGGTTTAAATGATTATACCGATTCACAGCGTGATTTTGGAAATTCAATAGGTTTTCCAGCGAGTGCAGAATATTCCGGCTACGTCGACTGGGATTGATTCTGGTTGATGGATTGAGGTTAGTAATAGTCTAACAATAGCTTGAAACCGAAAGAGTCGAGGTATTTACCGTTTTGATGTGAGTCTCGGTTTTCCGGCGAAAGTCCGGCGATTGCAGAAAATCTCCGGCGAGTGAAATTGATTCGAGAAATGGTGCGATTTCGAGCGAAATGATTTCCAGAGACTTGGGTGTGTATTTATAGGGAAGAATCACGATGAATTGGGTCTGATTTCAGTCTTGATTCGTGGTCAGCCTTTCTCCGGCGGTTATGACTGATGTCGCGGGATTAGACATCGGTTATAACCGATGTCGATGTTAATACATACGTTAAGTCAAAAGAAACCATCGATAATTGGCGAAATCGTCGGAATTTCCGGCGACTGCGAATTGGGCGCGTTGTTGACTGAATTCGATTTCGAGTTTTATTATAAATGTTATTTGTTTCACTGGATAGCACAAGTGAGTCAAGTGGCGGAGTGGTTAAGTGTTTGTGTGTTAAGTCTTCCGGCTGACCCGGGTTCGAAACCCGGCAGCCGGTTTTCTTTTTTATTTATTTTATTTTCACTTTTTAATAATTATAGTTTTTAAATTCTAAATTGTTTATTAATTATGTATTGTTTAAAATTAAAATAAATCATAAATACGCAACGAAATTTTATAACTTGATATTCGATTAATAAACGAAGCGGGTTTTGGAAACCCGTTTTTCGACGGATGTTACAGTTTGACCCGTTATGAAATATAAGCGCTTAAGCTTAAAACGTTCACATTATTTTTGTACCATTGTATTTCTCATTCGAACTACCATTTATCTGCTATCCCAACTTGTTTGTGATGGGTTATTATAGTTAAACCATTATATTTCAATTTTACGTACCTGGCGCGGGTCAAAGCCATGACCCGTTTTCAACACCTTACAATTTCTTTTCACTAGTCATAGCAATACTTACGTGTATAATAAGCTTACCTGTAAGCATAACACTTAACAATAACAAGCGTTAAATATTACGCTCAAATGGTGATGTCATCGCCATTTGACCCGTATGACCCGTTTGGTCTCTTAACCGTTTTTTTTGTTTATTCTTTAAACAACTACGCGAGTTCTTCTATTGTTTAATTCACTAACATATGTTTTACTTGTCCTTTTTCTCACTTAACCCGTATTGGTTCGCATCAACAAGCGTTTATATAAGAGACTCATTCTTATTTGTTTGCCCCGTTTCGGCTCGCGCCAACAAGTTTCATACCAAAACTAATTTTTACTTGTTCGACCCGTTTGGTTCGCGTCGACAAGTATTTGTAACAAAACATTTATTTTTATTTGTTCGACCCGTTTCGTGGCCTACATCATTTGGTCACGACACAACACCTTGTTGTTTCAAATCATGGTTTTACATGACTTTACTACCATTGACCCATTTCGTGGTTTGCACCATTTGGATACTAACAATTTCCATTTCTCACGATTAATCCAATAAATAGAATTCCTTCATCGTGTTATTATCCTAAGAGTGTAAGTATAACTTACCTTGCATCTGGTTACTTCATTTTTGAACTTGTATCATTTGACCCGTTTCTCTCCAATCTCCTATCTAGCTTGTCAGAAGTCAAACATCGCATAACACCACAAGATTTGTTAGTTTAGCCATTATATAAATGACTACAACATCTCATGGTTTCACACATACCAATTCATCAGAGCATGCTATATGTATATTCAACAACTAGTTTTGTACCGTAAATCGATCAATTCACTAACCCTTTGACCCGGTAGCAAAGTTTCTTATACAAACTAGTTAGTAAGTGATTTTAAGCATGTTGCATAAGGTGAAATTTATTCCCAACAATCATTACTCCATGCCTAAGGCAAGCATACACAATCTTATGCCTTTTCTTAACTTATAATAACATTATTAATGTGCAACGATTTTCTATTTAGCTCATGTAATTGATCATTTTGACCCATTTAAAATCCACACTAGTTAAACTTGTTCAAAGATGGATTGTAGACGGCTCAACTAGCTTTCTAACCCAAAAAGAATCACCTTAAACGGAGGTGTCTATGATTTTATAAGATTTTTACAAAATCAGGACAACATATTTTTGCCCAATCAGCATGCTGTCCAAACGAATTTACTAACTTTATATGTGGTTTTGACCCACTAAACCACATAATCAGCTTATCATGTCCAAATATGAAGTGTTGTATGTTGAACAACCTTTTTAACGCTATAAGGCTCGTCGTCTAACTCCTAATAACGAGTGGGATGCGGCCTTTGGAAAAATGACTTTTTAAAGCTTTCATGTAGGTGTTTTATCCAACACTTGGTGGGCAATGTTCTTAAGCTAATGAATTAGCAAATTTTATCATACAATACTCATCATGTTTCTTTCATTCAACAAGTTCACATACTTCTCAACATCAAGTTAGCATAAACCTTAAATTATCATGACTAGTTTATCAACTTATCACATAAGAATTTGGGGATTTCATCACAACGTAAAAACCCATCTCATCATATCATTAGGTATTCATCCGAACACTTAATTCGGTCAAGTTATTCATAGAAACTAATAGACAAAATGATTGTAACTTAGATATAAACGTAAATAAATGAAAAGACAATATAAGAAAATTCAAATAAAAGATAAAGAGTGAATTTCAAATTCAAATAAAAGATAAAGAATGAATTTCAAATAAAAGATAAAGAGTGAATTTCAAACAAATAACTAGATAATTAAAGAGAACATTTCATCGATAAGCCAACATTCATATCTCAAGTAATCGGATATACAATTGGGTCGGTTCTGGGTCTGGATCAAGCTTGGGTGGGTCATGAATATCCTCATCATTCTCCTCGTAGTATTATCGTATCAGCTACATATTCGAATATCGGAACATCTTTTACAAATTTTACCAATTTTTCGAATTTCGAAGCAGGAAAATCCTTGTTGGTCGGCTCAAACATCTAAAAGAACCCTTGCATATTCATTGAATTTAAAATCAAATGGAAGAGTTCGACCTTCTATTTGTACAACCACAAGATCTCAATTAGTTAGGTCCAACAAAGGATCCAAGATCTTGAACAGGATCTTAAGATCAAGTAGTTTTGACAAGGAATCTGATATCTTGATATCTAATAGGAGATGCGCATCAAGGAAACCGAGTTGAACCAGTTTTTAAAAGAATACTAGCATTGATATCTCGTTCATATTTGCTTTTATTATAGGAATTGCTTTGATAACAGATACAGGACTCAATGGAACTATTTTACAAATAATCTTTCATGGCATTATTGGTGCTGCACTTTTTTTTCTTGGCGGAAGCTAATTGTGTAAACTCTCGCTAAAGCAAGCCTTGCGGTTAATAATTATATAAATAACATTTTTTAAACGGCTAACAAAATCAATACTGAGCACTCTTAAGGCATCCACTGGACCAGACGGAGTACTCCGAGAGTAACCCGAGTCCACCACCAATTCCGGGGAAAACCTGGTAACCCACCAGCCCGTAGGCACGACAGTGAAATTACTAGTAAAACCCGTTTGGCTCAAGGATCAAACCCAGGTTTCTCTGGGTCACCTATCATTGCACACCAACGCCTCACTCTGCACCAACTGAGGGTCGAACCTGCATCTTTCAAAAGAAATGCAAACCTCTCACCACCTGATCTAGAACTATTTGTGTCGAAAGTTAAAGAACACTTACCATTCAATTAAGGGCTCAACGATTACGTGATTAGTTAAGTCGTATAGGATACTGGAGATAAGTTGAAAAAACTAAGGTATCGTTCGTTCCACAGAATGAAATGAAATATCAATGGAATTGGAATGTTGAATTCACTCCTTATTTTGTTGGTTTCAACAAGAAAATGAGTTGGAATTAAACGGCAACATAAGGAAGAGAATCTAGATTCCAATTTCATCCAAATTTCATTCCATTCTGCGAAATAAAAACACCTAAATTACAAATCAAATTTAAGTTTCTGTGCGAATTCCTATTTCAATTCACTTACGATTCAAATGAAACGAAAAATACCTAAGTGTATGATTAGCAGGGGCGGATCTACCCTATGACAAGGGGTAGCCTCCGTTATCGCTTGGCACTATGGCGGTAGTGTAAATTTTGAAAAAAATTGATTTTTTTGAAGTTTTTTCGATTTCGTTACCGATTTTTATAAAACGTTACCGCTACGAAGATTTTCTAAATTCGTTAACGATGATTAGTAACTCCCTTTTAACACATATTGACAAAGAAGATAACGAGGAGGTTGTTATCGCATTCAGAGGAATGATTGCACGTTTATCTCTTTCTTAACCTACCACACACATCTTTTTGTACTCTCTCCATTGTTTCTATCCCCATTTGTCTTATTGACCTGTTTTTCTTAAATACTTATAGAAATAGATTTATGAATATAAATATCCTTGACCAAAAAATGACTCAAGATAATCTAAGTATATACTTACATTTAAGTTGAAGATCAATCAAAGTGTTAGCTATTTTTGGACCCTCCTACCTTTCATTTTCATTACTTCGTTCACCTACCTTCGTTGCACCGCCATTGGCTTTTTGACAACAAACATCAAGATTACCGATCAGTCTTACTGTTTCTGTACTCTTAAAATGCAAATCGGTGGGAGTCAGCCTCTTAAAAATCCAATATTTTACACTACAATTTTTTTTAGAAAATTTTCTGTAAAATTTGACACTACGAGCAAAAACCGGCGGAGGCCAGACTCTTAAAATCCAAATTGACGGGGGCCCGACTCTTAAAAATCCAATATTTGACGCTACAAGTATAAAATTTTCAGTAAAATTTAACATTACGAGCGAAAAACCAGTGGCGGATCCAGGGGTTTTTTAGGTTTCTAGGAACCCCATCGCTCTCGGTTTGGAAAAAGTTAATGGAAACTTTGAATGATTTAAAAAAAATTAGTAAGAATATACTAAAAGGAACCCCCTAAAAAAAAATTGGATCCAACACTACTAGCGGGGGTCAGGGGAAGCTACGCCAGTGCTCTTGACCATACACTCTTCTTCATCCGAACCTAAAAGTTTCATCCAATATCTCCCTTTATTCATAAATAGGGGTGTTTTTTGTGATAAAACTGAAAGAAAAAAAAACGATATGATAGTGGTTTAATATATATATATATTTTTATTTTGATTATTCATATGAACTTGTCTCTCCATTTGTGATCTAGTGGTAGGAGGCTTGACTTTTTCAATAGAGACTCAAGTGCATTCTCATTTGTGTTATATGGTAGTGGATATAGGCAATGAAGGATTTGAACTAGGCTTTGTGTGAGGTTGTCAGTTCGATTCCCGAGCCCAACCAAGTTTTCGTCCCACCGTGTTAGCCAGAGAATTCTGCTCTTGTGGTGGCACAACAACTGTCAAGTGGCAGTTGCCGGTATGGTTTCCGGGGGAACGCTTAAAAAAACCAAACTTTAAAGCCAACGTGGATCCGGTTAAGACAAATCGCCTGACCAAAATAGGGTCATACGGGGCTCTCCGATTTGGAGAGTGTGGTAACCTTATACTTGAAGTTCACCGTTAAAAAAAATATAAATCTTTAGCGTTAGAGAGAGATCCATAATTTTCTTTTACCTTTTTTTAGAATGCAAACTACATTAGAAACACCCACCTAGCAAGCAACTAGGAACGGGCAAATAACAACATTACAAGTCGAAAATCGACCAACGATTCCAGTCAACATCACATAGTCTAGAACGATACTTAGCCCAAATAAAGCTAAGAGACTTTATATCTCCAATGATCTTCTCCATCACCCCTTACACCTTAATAAAAACAAGAGATTTAAATATAGTTAGTGTTTGAAAGTTTAATTTACCCTCAATTGTACTTTATGTATTACACTAAAAAATTCTTTATAGATACCAGAATACCTTTCCTTTATGCATGAAAATATAATTACATGACTCACAAAACATCTAAAAAGTTTAAACTCGTCCATGCTCAGTTCCATGCGAAAGTAGATGTGCACAAAAAAACCATACCCAGAATCGGACTCGGTAAAAAACCCGAAACCAATTTTTTTAATACCCGGGTATTCTATACATGAAACTGGAACCGACCCAACCTGTAGAGTATAGATAGGGTGTGCATTTTGATCTAAATACCTGGAACCGGAATTGATCATTCCCGATTATTTCCCGCAACCGGACAAGAACCGAAATCGATTATACCCGATACCAATACACAATTTATCTTTCTTTTAAATTTCTGCCGGTGCATATATTTTTTTCTTACATTATACAATGCATATTTAATAATCATAATTATAATTAACAAAAAAATACGAGAAAATAGGGTAATAAAAACGCAAAAGAGTATTAAAAAAAGAAAATATAGAACAAAAAAACTCGGAAATAGGGTATAAAAACCCGAAACTAGGGTATTTTAATACCCGGTTTTCTTAAGAATCGAAACCGGGCACATAAGGTATGGTGTTTTGGTCAAATAAACGAAACTGAAACCGAACCGTTTATAGCAATAATCGATTTCAACTCTCAAAACGAGAAACTGGAAGCGATTCCATAACCAAAACAGGTTATTAAAAAGAGTAAATTGCACAAAACATCCTTTATGTTTCCTCAAACTTGCAGGTTTCAGCCTTAATGTTTAAAAGTTGCTAAAAACAGCCTTTAAGTTTATTTTTGTTACGGGTTCAATCCTTTACAGCTAATCACGTTATTTTCTTCAGTTAAGTTCCCTCACATGCATAACATGTGAGGGTATATTCGTCATTTTGTTTGATCTTTTTAAATATAATATAATACATATTATATATTTGATATTATTATATATTATGTATAATAAACACACACATTAATAAACAACCACCACAACAAACCGTCTCCGGTCTTCACCCCTCAGAATTAAAACCACCCCACAGCCCCCACCCATCACCACCCTAACAAAACCACCATAACAACTACCCATCTCCAGCCTTAGCAAAACAATCCCTACCCTTCACCAACCACTGTTCACCATCACAACCATCTTGCCCCACCGTCACCAACCACCACAACACCAACCACTACAACACCAAACCCTAACCTCCCCTCAACCACTACCGTTCTACCTATTAATGCACCCAACAACAACACCCACAGTTATCACCACCACACAAGAGAGAGATGCGCATGGTAGTTTAGAAAGGGAAAAAGAAATCTGAGAAAACAGAGAAAAAGAGAGAGAACCGAGGGGGCACGATCTGCTTTGACTTCCAGTTCCGGCTTGAAAGACCTAGCCGCCGTCGGCCTTGGCGGCTAGGGTTCCGAACTGTTTTGACCTTCAATTCCGGCCTGAAAGACCTAGCCGCCGCCGGCCTTTGCTTGACGGTTACGGTTTGATGTTGTTTTTCAGGTGAGGACTCGCCGCCGCACCACACGGTGGTGCAACCGGTGCCGCCGCTATCATGAACAAAGGAAGCGAAGAATCGGTGAAATCGGCACCTAGGATTTCAGAATTCCGATAGAATCAGGTTTACTCTTTTCTGAACAACATTCATCCGTTCTCCCCTCAATTATCCCCGCAATTTCGCCTCTGCATGTCCATATCCTCCAACAAACATCATCGGTCCACAATCTCAAACCGAAACCCTAACCCTACGGTGGTGATGTATCAGGTGGCGGTGGTGGTGGTGGCAGTTGAAGATGATGGTGGCAGAGTTATTTGGGGATTTTGGGGGTTTTGTCGAAGGTGGAGGTGGTGGCAGAGGAGATGGTGTCGGAGGTGGAGGTGGTGGCAGAGGAGGTGGTATCGGTGGAGGAGGTGATGTGTTTTTTGAGGCCTTTTCTTTCCGATTTGTTGTCTTTCCGGCCTTTTCTTTCCGATCTATTTCGGCTGGGGTGGCAGTGGTGGAGGTATGCTGACGGTTGGTGGAGGTGATGGTGGTGGTTATGGTGTTAGAGAGAGAGAGAGAGAGAAGGAAGGGGGTTGTGTTTTATAACCAGATTCATGTGAGGGATAACCAGATTCATGTGTTTTATAACCAGATCAACCAAAATGACGAATATACCCTCACATGTTATGCATGTGAGGGAACTTAACTGAAGAAAATAACGTGGTTAGCTGTAAAGGATTGAACCCGCAACAAAAATAAACTTAAAGGCTGTTTTTAGCAACTTTTAAACATTAAGGCTGGAACCTGCAAGTTTGAGGAAACATAAAGAATGTTTTGTGCAATTTACTCTATTAAAAATACACGCTTTGTGCACCTCGGCGCCAGCCAATCATCTTATTTGGGCTGTGTAATGTGTAGGCCCAAAAATTTCATAAATCATAACCGACTATACTCTGGGCCATTATTTCACACAACAAACCGGCCCAATTTGCTTTCATTTCACCTAAACCGGCCGACTCAAGTATGCAACCGGAAGTTAGTTACTCGATCAAAACTGAGTCTGCTAAAAAATGGAATCAGCCGATGAAATTAAAACCCTAGAAGACGACGGTATCAATTGGAGAACTCGAATCCTCTATCCTACTCTTCTTGGAGGTTCTCCCCAAACTTAATCTTGTTGTTTTTGCAGTAAATTTATATAATATTAATAATTTGTACAAATTTATAGATATGACATTTGGTAGGATTTTGATTGAATTGTACTATATGTTACTGTATATGTTGATTTTATTTTACTGTATTTGTGTGTTTGTATGAATTTATTGAAACTTGTAAGTTAGGGTTTGGGATTATTGGTGTTTATGGTTCTTTGTTAGTGTTGGAGTTAGGTTGCTTTGATTTTTTGATGATTTTAATCTATTCAGTTAATGCGGTAAAATATTGGATATCGGTCAAGGACATATATTTGAGATATAGGTTATCTCGGTGAGATATCGGTAATTTTAATATAATGCAGAATTTATATATATAGCAACTTAACACTGATAATTCAGTGATATCTCGGTGATATCCGTCAAATATTGGTGATATATCGGTGATATAACGGTCAATATCGCCGATAATATCTGTACCGATATTTGACACCGATATTTTACTAGGGGATCAATATGACTGATATAACCGAGGGGTGGGGTTCCAGAGTGAACACTAGTGTATTTGTGAATTGAGTGAACAAATCCTGACCATTGATTTACATCATCAAATCGTAAAATACACTAGTGTATTTTCATCATTAAATCCTGGCCATTGATTTACACTTGTGTATTGATAATCAAGGGCTAGGATTAGTTCACTAGTGTTCACAATCAAGGGGGTTGTTCACAAATGAACCTTACCCTATAACCGATGATATATCACCGATATAAACTATACTAAGGAAATCCCACCAATAGCAAGGCTAAGGTAGGGTCTGAGGAGGGTAAGAATAGATTTTAATTTATGGAAGCATACACACTGAAAGAAATGACTGTAAACTGTGTTTTGAATATTTGTTTTATTGTTTAGGGATTGTTGGTGGAGGAATTGGACGGACGGTTTATGGCCGCGAACTGATGTCTACGTATGCTACTAATCTTGCCATAGTCACCGGTTGCTATTGTGGTAAGTTATTATCTCCTCACATTGTTTTATTGTATCGAGTTGGTTTAGAACTGTATCAATTCAAGAAAACTGTGTTAATAATCATAGCTAGCAGATTGATAGTTTTACCGTGAATGTTCATGTATGTTCTTCTTGGTTTTAAAAAGCGTGAGGCGTTTTGGATTTGAAAGCCGAGGCGCGATGTGATACTCGGTGTATTGCTAAAATAAGATTTTTGTACTACCAAAAGCTGCATCTTTGTTGTCCCTTTTACATACCGGCATTTTAGTCAAGTAAACCACCCATAATCTCTTTATCCGTTTGGTCATATTGCGTATCAGCTCGAGATCCTATATTTGAAAAATGTTGACCCACATGTACATGAAGCGCCGCCTCAAGGCCCTGAGGCGTCTTTTTCGATAGCCTTGCTCAGAAGTCTTTTGGTACCTACACGCTGTTATGAATGTACTTTGTAGTAAGAATACAGGGTAAATTACACTTTTCGTCCTTTATGTTTGTATCGAATTGCAATGGATACCCTTTAACTTCAATAATTACAATCACAATCCTTTATTTGTAAAACTCATTACACTCTACGTCCTTCGGCCCTAACCTGGTTAAAATTTTCAGTTAAATATAACATGTGCTTTGCACATGAGGGTAAGCTAGTAATTTTGTAATAACATTTGGTTGGAGAAGACATGTCTAGCTTCGATGACAGTACTTCTAAGCTAAAATCACTACAATTTGTTTTCACCTTTTAACATTTTGCCTTGTGGGTCCTGTTTATACGATGTGAGAAGAAAGTTAAATATGATTTTGGGTCCCATTTACTTTGTGCAAAAGTAATGATGTAAAGAAATGGAGCGTTGAGTTTTTTTTTATGTGTTTCTTTTGATGACAGGTGCTCGAGAGTTTGTAAGAGTTAGCAGGCATTCTGGGCCTGATAATCTAGTTGACTCAGCGATTGCTGGATTCGGCACTGGTGCTATTCTAGGCAGATTGCAAGGTTAGTAACCATTAACCAATGCTCCATGTATTTTAGCGTAACAGTCATGAATTACTTTTTCAGTATATTTAATATTGTTCTCTATATATATAGTGAATACTCTTTTATTATCGCCACTCAAGGTGAACCGAACTATCAACCATGTTAATCTTAGTGTTTGCTCCTTTGTGATTGTTTGTCTTTTGCTTGAATTTAGACTGCAGTAGTGTTAGACATCATGGGCGGTGGGCCCATTGATTCCTATTTTCTGAAATATCTAATCTAGTAAGGTTAAAGGGTTAAAATATAAGAACCATAAGAGAAAAACTAAAACAAAACGTCAACAATTTGTTTGTTTAGGCTATGTATGAGCATGCACATAACATCTTTCCTTCTTTCTGTTTGCTATTAATCTGTTGAGTTAACTTCGTTTTTTGCTCCATGTGGTTTGATCATTTTAACATTTTTGCCCCAATAGTTTAAAAATTGCCATTTTCCCCTCTATCTTTGTTAAAAGTAAGGACAATTTGGTAATTTTACAAATAATGATTTAAGTTTTTTATATAAATTCCCTAAATCCAATTTTATTGCATAGATATGAAAAATAATTAAATCCTTATTTGTAAATTTACCTAATTCCCCGTACTTTTAACAGAGATTTTGGATGGAGTTAGACCCAGGGAGCAGATTAGAAAAAAAGTAGTAACAACAAGGAGGAAAATGGCAAATTTTAAACTATTGGGGCAAAGCGTTAAAGTGACCAAACCACAGGGAACAAAATCGAAGTTAACTCTAATCTGTTTTTAAAGTTCAAAAGTTGCATAACTTACTAGATAAAAATGGAATAAGAATATAACAGCTACAGGTTCAATGTAATTGTTATTGCATTCTTAACATTTTGGACATATGATGAAATATTCTAAGCGAAATATGGACTTTTTTTCCATCGCTAGTTGTAGAGTTCACCGATTGTTATGTGATTAGAATAAATAATTGGTTAGGATGGATAATCACACAAACAATAGCAACTGCTTTCATCTATGGTTGTCGGGATTCATATCATTCTTTATAATTTTATGGTACATTACATAAATAGTTACTTTTTTTTAATCATATTCGATTATTCGCCGGTGAACATAAGTTGATAAAAACACATTTGTTAAGAGGCATATACTTGATAAAGAGACATCTATTAAGAGGCATATAAGTTAAAAACACATAGGTTCAACAATCACTAGATCCATTTTGTTAAATTACTTACATTTCATCAAATTTATTAGCCAGCAAACATAAGTTGTCATCAAATGTTGATATCAGGTGGTCCTGCTGGTGCGATCCGTTACTCCATTGGGATCGCCATCGTTGGAACAGGGGTCGATTTTGCTGCTATCAAATTAAGGCCCGTTTTCAAAAACATGTATGAGTCAGTAGTTGTAGCTGGTGATAAGAAGAAAAAGGGTGGGTTCAAGTGGCCCGAATGGTTGCCGATCCAGGTTCTTGATGAGGAAGCTCAGGCTGCAAAGCGTGCACGAGAGGAAGCGTTGCGGGCTCGGATCCGTGATCTGACGACAGAAGAGTCATAGATTTTGCATTGCTGTATTGTTCAGTGTTACCATTACCTTACCTACTAAAGTAAAAGTAGAAAACTTTTGGTGGTGATTATAGATTTTAATAAACCATTGCTATTGTAGTTGTATACACTTGGTTAAGCATTTTGTTACCATATTGAAGCTTTGAAGGTAAAGGATCAACCCATTATTATGACTTTATTTTAGAGGAAATTTACATATTTGTACTTCGTGGACTTGAGCAAATTCATTATTTAGTCATATGGGTCATAATTAGTGCAGGTTTATCCCTAATGCTGAGGTGGATGGTATGGGGCGTCATCGCCCATCCACCTCAGCCAATTTCTTATCAATAACACCCCCAACCATACCATAGGCGCTATTGGTTGCACGTGGTTGCAATGGCAGAGGATAACGAGATGATGGTGGTTGGGCCATGTTTTCAACCAATCATAACCTTTTGTTTTACTATTTCTCTCTTTTTTTCTTTTTTAACAAGGGAGTTTTATTCCATTGCATGAGTGTTATTACGTGGTGCAATGGAGTCCCTAAGGGCTCCGCGTCATACCCTTCAGCCTAATTGCTTGCTTTCATAAATTTTCCCTCCAGTTAATGAGGGCTAATTTTGAGCGTCACGCAAACAAACATGACATACATTATAATAAAATTACACTCTTTCCTACCATCAATATGAAACTCGTTGATGGCAACTCCTTTGTTAGACTATGTGTTCTGGGCGGCTTTATTGGGGCTTTAAGGGAAAAAACAAGTTGGAGCCATGTAAGCAACCATCGTTCACCTTCTTCGAATAGCATTACACATGTTGTGGTTACCACGCCCCAAGCAGCTAATGCCACCTTCACGCTTCCCCATCTTCACCTTCTTTATCATCACCGTTCGAACCCACCCTCGCCCGATAGACCTGGTTAAAAAGTTTCTGAGCTAAATCCCGTACGCTATAAAAGTTGGATTTTAAAACATTGCCTATATGTGCCCAAAACTAGGAATTATATATTTTTAGTTTACATACTAATTTCTAAAAAAAAAAGTCGTTCTAAAAAAGACAAAAAAACGAGTTAAACCCCCAGAGACTCGCACCATCGCACCATCAATGGCGGTCTCTGCTAAAACCCATACAATATCTTCACGTCACTCAGACCTCATAAACTCTCTTCACCATAACCCCATCTCCAAAACCCCCAATTTCCCAATCCCATCACGACCCACCAAACTTTCACTAACAAAAAAGCACGAAATCTCCGTATTCACCACCGATTCATTCAACACAAGCGACCCCAACACCCTCATATGCAACCTATGCCTTCACGGGAACCTCCAACAAGCTTTAATCCTCTTAAACGCCATGAAAAAGCTCCGAATTTCCGTCGAAGAAGAAACCTATATTTCGCTAATCGACCTCTGTGAGCGGAAACGAGCAGAGGCTGAAGGGTGTGAAGTGTATGATATGATAAAGAGATCGAATAGTTCGAATACCCAATTGGGTATTCGAATTGGGAACCAGCTGTTGAGTATGTTTGTTAGGTTTGGAAATTTGGTGGATGCATGGTATGTGTTCGGTAAAATGTCTGAGAGAAATGTGTTCACTTGGAATGTTTTGATTGGTGGGTATTGCAAATCTGGGTGTTTTGATGAGGCTTTGAGTTTGTATAATCGAATGTTGTGGGCGGGTGTTCGACCCGATGTGTATACTTTTCCTAGTGTGTTAAGAACTTGTGGGGCGGTATCGGATTTGGTTACGGGTAAAGAGGTCCATGTTCATGTTTTGAGGTTCGGGTTTTGGTCGAATGTTGATGTGAATAATGCTTTGATTAGTATGTATGTGAAATGTGGGAATGTGTATACTGCACGCTTAGTGTTTGATAAAATGCCTGAAAGGGATACGATATCGTGGAACGCGATGATTTCAGGGTATTTTGAAAATGAGGAGTGTTTGGATGGGTTAAAGTTGTTTCGTAACCTGCTTGATCGCTTTGTAGTTCCGGATTTGATGACTATAACTAGTGTAATATCGGCCTGTGGATATGTTGGCGATGAAAGATTAGGAAAAAGCGTTCACGCGTATGCCACAAAACACGCGTTTGGACAAGATGTATCCATCGATAACTCTTTAATACAGTTTTACGCAAGCGTGGGAGCTTGTGAAGAAGCCGAAAAAGTTTTTCGTAGAATCAGATCGAAAGACGTTGTATCATGGACATCGATGATTTCAGGTTATGAAACCAACGGTCTGTCTGAAAAAGCCGTAGAGTTTTACAAGAAGATGAAGATGGAAAACATCGAACCGGATGAAATTACTATCACTAGTGTCATCTCCGCTTGCTCTTCGTTAAATCTCTTAGATTTGGGTATCGAGTTACACGAATATGCTAAAACGACTGGACTTATATCGCACGTCATTGTCACCAACGCATTGATCGATCTTTATTCCAAATGTAAATGTATCGATAAAGCGTTGGAAGTCTTCAAACTCATCCCGAACAAGAACATCATATCCTGGACTTCAATCATCCATGGTTTGGTCATCAATAACCGAAATCTCGAAGCACTTATCTTCTTCAGAAGAATGAAACTTACTTTACTTCCGAATTCAATTACATTAATCGCCATTCTTTCAGCATGCGCTAAAATCGGAGCATTGGTGACCGGTAAAGAGATCCACGCATACGCGTTAAGAATCGGGCTAGCGTTCGACGGATACGTACCAAATGCACTTCTGGACATTTACGTAAAGTGCGGGAATATGAAAACCGCGTGGAACCAGTTTAATTCAATCGAAAACGACATTACTTCGTGGAATACGATGTTGACCGGCTATGCACAAAGAGGACAAGGTCAACACGCGATTGACTTATTTACGAAAATGGTCAAATCCGATGTAGAACCCGACGCGGTTACCTTTATTTCTTTACTATGTGCGAGCGGTAGATCCGGCATGGTAGAACACGGATTAGCGTATTTCAACATGATGACAGAAGATTATCGTATTGTCCCGAATCTCAAACATTACGCTTGCGTAGTTGATTTACTCGCGCGTGCAGGGAAACTCGAAGAAGCTTACACGTTTATAACAAAAATGCCGATAAAACCCGACACAGCAGTATGGGGTGCTTTGCTAAACGCGTGTAGGATTTACCGAAATTTCGAGTTGGGGCAAGTTGCAGCCCGACGTATATTAGATCTAAACGAGTGGATAAACGTCGGGTATTACACGCTTTTGTGTAATTTCTACGCTGATAACGGTAAATGGGATGAAGTCGCAAAGTTGAAAAGGTCAATGAGCGAAAAAGGGGTTATCGTTGACCCCGGGTGCAGTTGGGTCGAAGTGAAAGGGAACGTTCACGCGTTTCTTACGGGTGAGAACAACCATCCTCAAGGAAAAGAGATCGATTCGATATTGAACGGTTTTCATGAAAAGATGGATGATATTGCGGTATTTGATGATTCGAAAGCGGATGTTTTGTGTGGGCATAGTGAACGATTGGCGGTTGGATTCGGGCTTTTGAATACGGCCCCCGGCGTGCCTATACGGGTCACGAAAAATCTGTTTATGTGTCGAAGTTGTCATAGGTTGTTGAAGTTTATTTCGAAGGTAGTTAGGAGAGAAATTAGTGTTAGGGATAGTGAATGTTTTCATTGTTTTAAGGATGGTGTGTGCTCTTGTGGGGATTCTGGTTATAAGCCAACAAATTCACTGTAAAAGAAACAAAATTTTGATATTGTAATTTGTTGTCATATATGTACATGATTATGTTGAAATTATATATAACAATTCACAAAATGTTTTACACTATAGCTTGTCAACCAACTTTTATTTTTATTTTTATTTTTGAGTACATTAGTGTTTTGAGGTTTAGGTCGTTTAACTTTTTCAATTCAATATTTTTTTGACATATGAGACAGTAAGGTTACATTTTGTAATGGTTTTAACCCCTAACACTAACTCTGTTACATTTTTCTGGTTTAAAGGGTTAAGGAAGGAACCTTGTCCCTGTTACCACATAGGATACCCATCATCCCACCTTACAAGAGTTATGATGCCGGCAAATTACCTCTGCACACCATCCACATGATCTGGGCACCACAAGGGTCGAACCCACGCCACTACAGTTTCACATATGGACAATGAACTTCGTCGGGTACCACTGAGCTATAAACTCATTGGTAAGGGTATTTTGGTTTTTGTACACCTTAAGGGTTGTTTATGTAAGTTACAAAGTTTTTTTTAATGTTTAAAAGGTTATTTATGAATTACTCATATAAACACACTCACCCCCAACCTCAAACTTTCTTCCCTCTTAAATTAGTATTTTTATTTGTACATTAAAAAAAATAATTTTTATTTTTATTTTATAATTATTATTTAATAAAACACTTTCTAAATATACAAATAAATATAAATATGTATTTTCTAAAAGTGTTTGTCTTTTATAAATGTCTTTTTTTAAATTGTGACAAAGTTCTTTTGGTGTTTGTCAAATTTTGTTCATTTTTTAAATCCTTTTGTGTATTAAATTCATTCGCTTTTTAAAACCTCACATTTTTAAACTTAGTTTTTAAACCTATGGTTTTTTATAAATTTCTTTTTATTAATCTTTGTTTCTAAAACCGTTCATTTGTTTAAAATCGTTTTTTTAAACTCCTTCGATATATAAAATCATACATTTTTTAAAGTTCTTTTTTCCTAATGGCTATAAATAAGTTATAGTATAAAATTTAAAACATTGAACGATTTCTAAAAGGAACAGTTAAAAATGGCTTAAAAAATTAGCAATATTACAAAAACTAATTGTCTAAAAAACAAACTATCAAAAAAACAGTAATAATGATTTGTTTAACGAAAGTTGAAAAAAACGAACAACTTTAAAAGAATGATTTTGAAAAACAAACGGGTTAAAAACAGACGATTTTGAAAAAGATGGATAATTTTTTAAAAGATTTCAAAAAACGTTTATAAAAAACAAACGACCATAGAAAATACATATTTTTTGTATATTTAAACAAAGTTTGAGAAATAAACGATTTAAAAAAAAGATGTTTATAAAAGACAAACACTTTTAGAAAATACTTATTTATATTTATTTGTATATTTTAAATGTGTTTTATTCAATAATAATCACAAAAATAACAATATAATAAAAACAAAATAACAATAAAAACACTTTTTAAATATACAAATAATAATACTAATTTAAGAGTGAAGAAAATATGAGGTTGGGGTTAGTTTTTGCGAATATGAGTAATTACATAAACAACCCCTTGAAAATTAAAAGAACTTTGTAAACAACTCCTAAGGTGTACAAAGACTAAAATATCAAAACACTTAATTAGAAAATGTAACATAGTTGGTGTTAGGGGCTAAAACCATTAGAAAATGCAACTTCAGGGTCTAATATGTCAAAAGATTTTTTTTTGGATTGAAAGGGTTAAACCACCTAAAACACAAAGGCCAAAATAGTAATTTACTCTTTTTTTATCTTCAATATTCAAGAGTATCACTTACACCCCTTAACTTTATAAAAGCTTTGTAAAATATCATTTTGACTCCCTCGTGTTTTGCGTGTTTATTTTTATGTACGTGAGTAAAATATAATACGTTTTCATGCTTATTTTTTATGTATGTTTTCAGTTGATCTATATTTTGTCAATACGTTTCCTTGCTTACTTTTATGCACGTTTTCAGTTGGAATATGTTTTGTCATATATGATATGTTTTCACTAGGCGCTATATAAGTTCGAGTTACTTTACGTTTTAACGTCACCGCAACGCGCGGTACCATTCGTTAACTTAAAAAAATACAATTTTCTCATGTGTTTTATTTAAGTACGTCATGGTATAAATTCAAGTTAGTTTACATTTTGACGTAATTTTTTCTCGATAAGTGATCATGTCAAATCTAATACTTGTGACATATGTTTTGTTTGGTTACAAGTCGGGTCAGAATTTGACGGTACAAATTCGAATTACTTTAGGTTTTGACGTTGCCATTGCGTGGCGGGTCAACATATTAGTAGATAAACATATGTTTGGAGCTTTTCCAGAACTTAATATATGTCATTTGTTTCCGGCGACTGTAAGAACAATTATAGGACCCACCAATACCTTACTAACCAATGAGATAAGGTAAAATGCATTATGCTTACGTGCACAGGTTCGGTTCCTTACACTTCACTTATATTGTACCATTGTTCTTAACTATAGAAGGATTTTGACTTTTTTTAGTCAGACTGAGTGATGGAATCTCTATTGATATTAACTAGGATTTTGAAGGATTTATTTAGCTCTTAATGATTCAGACCTCTTACTAGTTTAACACTTATGGTTCAGACTGTTTGTTTCACGAGCAGATGTCTGAATGGTTCAGAAAATTGCCTTTGAATGGTTAAGCTTTATACTAAGTCTGAATAGTTAAGACCACTAATGTGAATTGATCAGACACTCTCCTCTGAACAGTTAAGCATTATACTGCTTCTTAATCGTTCAAATCTCTTACGGGTTCAACACTTAATGATTAAGACCTCTTACTGGTTCAACACTTAACTATTTAGAAGCTGCCAAACAGCCCCACTAAAATCAATGAAAGATTACCTAAGGATTAAAATTATAGAATAAACAAACAAAAATATCCAGTAAAATCTAAAAAATATGGCATTGAAGGATTAAAATCTCAAAAATATGGTATTGAAGGATTAAAATCATAATTTTTTTTTATTATTATGACCTTTTATCAAGATCACTAGTCAAACAAGCATTTCTTGATTTCAGGTTCATTCAAACCATCTTGTTTTTCTCATTATTATTTATTTATTTGTTTTTTTTTTCTTATAAATATGTTCTGCTTATATGGATTTAATTATTTTCTAATGTCATGTGTTTCACATGTATTTTTTTTATTGGCATGTGTTCCTCTCTAATTTATATGGAGTTTGTCTTCATTCATACTTAACTTATGCAGGAATCTCTATTTTTTAATGTTTTTATTTGGGTCGACTCACCAAAAACTTGTATTAATATATTAAAAATGATCATAAAAACTACTACTAATTAGTGACATAAAAGGTTGTAAACATTTAGATAACACTTAGACAATGTGGAAAATGTGTTATGGTCATCCCGCACATGGCTCAGGTGCCACACCACATTGTTACCGGTACCGAAGGTGCGGCACAGTGTTCCCTGCACTCCCACATGTGTCGCATCACCGAACGGTAGCGAAGTGCTTTGTTCCTTCTTTGTCTTCATCACTAAGTGGTGGTGTCCACAGACCTGAGCGAGAACTCCACTGGCGGGGCCGCATAGTGACACCGTTATTCCACTTTTGCCACGCCCGTAACATATAGCCTTAAGTCTTTTTTAAACCATTTGACCCGTAGTATTTTACCAAAAATAAGAGTTGCTCTAAAACTAAAAATAATCTAGCCCAAAAGGTAATTTTCATATTGTTAGCCTTTTGGCCCATCAAATTTATTTAACATGGGTATCCAATATTATTGCTTTTTAACAGAAATATCTATTTATAAGAATAGTTTGCATTATTTGACATCTATAATAGCTTATAATAAAAGTGGAGGGTTCAAATTAGAAGATTTATTAAGAATAAAAAAAATCAACCAACAAAAATCTTTTATTTTAATTCATTTAATTTTTCTTTCGTAAAGATAACGTGGATTGGCATTGATTATTGGAAAGTTAGTGTAGGGTATGGTGTTTAGAAAGCAAAAAACAAAAATATTATTACAAAATTGATATAACGTGGATTGGCATCGATTATTGGAAAGTCAATGTAGGGTATGGTGTTTAGAAAGCAAACAACAAAAAAATTATTTTAATCAACTAGCATGTTGAAAAGAGTTTATATATATATATATATATACATATATATATATATAAGGCTAGAAAAAAAAATCTAAATAAGATTGTACTTAATGTATCAACTTTAGATGTTACTAATAATAAAGCGCAGTTTGCATTGTATAGTGACCTTTCATTGGGTTAAATAAAGAAAACTTGTTTCATAACATGAGACCTTGTATGGGAGAAAATACAGAATGTCCGTTTGTTGGGTTGAAGTTGGAGAAAGCCAACTGTCAGGACCAGAGTTAGTCCTTGAGACCAGGGACAAGATTATACAGATCCGTGATAGGCCCAAAGCTGCCCGTGATAGACAGAAAAGCTGTGCAGATAGGAGGCGAAAACCTCTTAAGTTCCAAATTGGGGACAATTAAGCCCCAGATATATTGGACCATTCGAGATAATCGAATGTGTCGGTTCCGTAGCTTATAGGCTTAAGCTACCTGAGGAACTCAGTGGAATCCATGACGTATTCCACATCTCGAATTTAAAGATGTCTAGCCGATATGTTGCCTAGCAATACCGCACCATGATGTGCAAATTGATGAAAACTGTGATTTATTGAGAAATCAATTTCGATCGAGGATCGACATGTTAAAAAGTTCCGAAAGAAAATGATCCCCATCGTGAAAGTCAAACAGGATCCCATCGTGGCCCAGATTATACATGGGAGGTTGAAGCAAATACGTGACAAAAGTACCTCTATCTATTTGAATAAATTTCGAGGACGAGATTTCTTTTAAGGGGGTGAGGATGTAACACCTCGAAATTTCATGGCGAATTATATGGCAACACGTGTCTGATCAATTCTCAGATATTCCGGGTAAGTTGGACGAGAAGGACCAAATTTGTAAAAATGTGGAAAGATGAAGGTTGAGGTTTCATTTATGGGAAAATGCCAAACTTTTGGCTTCTGAAGGTCCCTTACGGTCCGTAAGGCATTTAAATATTGTGGGCGCGCCATAGGTCCTTACGGACCGCAAGGTATATGCCTTAGGGTCCGTAAGGCCATCGTTGGCAGACTACATGTGCTGGCAGCTGCAGCCTGCACTTTCTGCCACCATACTCACGATTGTGGCCACCTTGCTCCGTCTTTGGACACCTGGAATGCCACTAATCCCTTCCATAACACCTCAGAGGACACATGTCTTGAATTGAGGGCTTGATCTTCACTATAAATATCATAGTTCATGCCTCATTTGAACTTGCACCTTTCTAAATCATTCTCTCAATCTTCTGGAGTGTTTCTGATCTAAAGAAGCCTCCTACTTGAATTTCAATATTCTCTTGAACACTTGTAAGTGTTCTCCCTAGTCTCTTTTCATTTTATAGGCTAGTTATTAGCCGAAAGTCAAGCAAATTGACATTTGCTTTGACTTTCGGTTATGACCATTTCAGTCAAGCCAAAGTTCAAATCAAACATGGCTACATGATTGTAATAATGTAGGTGTTATTTCCCTAAGTGTGCACCTTCTGAAGATCACGTTAAGTTGGTCAAATGACGGGTCAAAGTTTTATTACATAAAAGTCAAAAACGCAGACTTTTGTAATTAGTGTTAAATGAAATTCTAAGCATCGAAACCTTAACTTTTAACATTATAACAATTTATATAACATATTAGGACATGTTAGATCATGTCCAACCTGTCATTTCCTGCTTAGAGCTCGGTTTGTAACCGAAAGTCAAACAGTTTGACTTCTGCTTTAACTTTCGATTCTGACCCGTTTGAGATAGTTTAGAGACTGAATTAAGGTTATTATATGATCATATTATTGTATGGAATAACCCTATGAGGTCATACCATTTGATCATATCGTTTGTCAGGTTTTTATGCAACTCTTTATAATATGCCTAATAATGCCCAAAATGCCCTTTTATATGCAAAGAATGATTTTAGAATATAACGAACTTATAATCTGAGTTATAAAATGATATGGTAACATAATAAACATGTTTTGGCATATTGGACTTACCATAGACCCATTCAATCACCCGGTGCCGTCTATGCGCGTACGGTTGACTTATATAATATAGTTTATATAAGTTAGCCGAATCGGGTCAAAACCTTTCCCAATCAGTTTCTAATCAGAATGTTTGGTTGTTTGACCCATATTATACGAGTCATTGTACTCGTGAGGGTATAAACCACATTCTAGTTGGTCTCAGCTTTATCTAGCGAACCATACCTATTTATTATAGTTAACCGGTCCAAGTCATATGACTTGAATGAGATCCGTTAACATTATAACGGATCATAGTTCTGTCCATTCCAGACTAAGAGCTTCCAGTAAATTGCGCCTGTAATTAGGTTGTTTTTATTACAGTTGTGCTTAAACATCTTTGATTTGTAAAGATAAGCTCAGGTAAATACTTTTAGCCTATTTTCCCTATAGGGGCTTTGGTTACAACACTAGCCACTTGGTCGGGTATGGGATCAATGATGAATGATGTCCAAAATCCAAATAACCCATTTAATCCGTTTTGTTTGATAACTTAAACATTGGGGGTTAATGCGACCGTGTCCTGGATATCCTCGGCTCACTTAATTGCAAGTGGCCACGACCTAAGCGCGGGGTGTAGGCATACACCTGGCAGACGCTATTGCTATTATATATTTATTGAAAAGTGGCATGTCGGTTAATCATGTATCGGAGTTTAGTTCCGAGCCCCATATGTATTGACAAGCATGTAATACAGGTAACAAGAGATATCACTTTGTCGCAAGTTATTATAAAATGATACACCAAATGGTACAAAAAAGATTTTGAAATTTTTTTCAAAACGTGCCGGTTAACTGTATTTACCAGTGAAAACTGATGTATTTTCAAAAGACTAAGCGCAGGTTAGCAAGTACGGAATATGCTGGAGTTACTTGGTATATGCATATTGGAATTTGCGACTCCACGCAAAGCCTAGTAGTCTTAATACTCATTTTGTACATTTTCGATCTGCATGTGGGTCTTTTTAGTACTTTCGGCCCGTATAATTATTTTTGAACTTTCGGATGATTGTACTTTGTAATATTAATTTATAATTCCAAGACTTCCATTGTGCTATATGTGAATATCTGTTATCAATCGTCACGCATAAACCTCAAGTCCAGGCCCACCAGGAAATCAGGGTGCGACAGGTTAGTATCAGAGCCAACGTTTGAGTGAATTAGACACTAGCCTTTTGGTTCTAAGCTCAAATATCACATATGAGTATTCCTTAGAATTTTCCGAGTCTAAGCATTAACCTAAGGTTACTCATATCTATTTAGTTATTTTGATATTTGACAAGTAAACTATTCCGCCTAGAAGAAGAGGAACGGAAAAGGTCCCATGAGGGGAGGACCGTCACGATTACTATTGTAACGCCCTGCTTTTTCGTACTTTCCATAATTAGAAAACTCGTTCTGTAATTCTATTTTTGGAAGCTTTGAATTCTTGTAATCGTACTTTCGTTGTAATCGTCGTAATCCGAGACTTGAATCATAATGAAACTCGTATTTTATTTCAATCCATGTTATATACATTCATACATATGATACATGATTCGTGATACTTGCAAACGTGTGATAAACCTACCAATACGTGACATACATGCTTCATACGAAACTTATACGCATTCCTAATACTTAATCATGTTCGTTTTATACTTGTGCAATCCTTGGAATATGTTTCTTATACTTATAACATCCCAAATAATCCAAAAATACTTAATACATAACATTAGACAAGGCAACTAATAATAATAAAAAAAAATGTGTTTTCTGTCCAGGCCTTGCGGACCGTATGCCCCCCCTTACGGTTCGTCAAGGGTCTGGCGGGCAGAAAGTTCAAATAGCCGTGAGTTTGCACGAAATCCCACCTCCTAATCTCACCCAATGGCCTCAAAACCTCATTTAATCACCTCCCACTAACCCTAACTCCTTCCCCTATAAATACCAAGCCTCTTCCAAGCATTTTTCCACTTTGAAACTCTCTTGAACTCTCTCAAACACTCCTCAATCTGCTGGAAATCCAAAGACTTGACAGATTCATCATACTTTGCCAAAGTGGCATAACCTGCTCATTTCTTAGTCTTTTACCTTGATTCTTCTTTCAAAACACTTGGATGAACCTTAGGTTTGATCCCACGGGTTTGCCATGGCAAATCCAGACCTGGGAATTCACCAAAGGGCTCCAAAGTGGACTGAAACTTTCTGATGTACTTTAAACTTCGTTTATACAACTTGAACTTGGGTTATCTCATACACATTCCTCTGTCCTAATGCTCACAATCACCTGTATGGTTGGTGGGGCTTAAAAACAAAGGTGTGATATTCAAAATCAGAGGATTTATCCTCACAAACTTTTTGTTTTGTAAGAGTTTTTAACTCACAAGTGGTGTCAAGTCTTGAACTTGAAGTTGTGTGACTACTTGGTTAGCTTGGGCTATCCTATATACAAGTCCACACATCGCTTGATGTTTTACTTAGATTAGATGTTATTATTTCATTCTTGTTTATGTTCTTGACCATCCTTGTTGTCTATGACAACTTGTGTAGTGGTGAACTTTACATGAGGTTCCTAAATGGAAGATTTATTTTCCTACCTCCTACATGACTTCTATGACATCCTTGTTGGACTTATGATATAATATATACCTATTATGATCTATATAAATACCTAAAAACCGAACCCTTGATGATAACGAAATAGTTATTCGTCAAGTTACTAAGTTTAATCACCTAAGTGTTTAGTTCCTCGTTACGATTCTAATAGGTTTTAACCTATGAAATCATATTAACCCTTATGGGTTCTCACAGTGTCAAAAACGAGTGCTAGACCTAGGTGACTACTTTCTTGTGTAAATGCTTTGTTTTACTTTATACTCTAAATTCCGAATCCTCCATTAATCGTCCAATACTCACACCTACGTTTTCCTCTTGTAGGATAACTCGGTGTTCCTCCAACAACCAAACAACTCTTCACGGAATCATCAAGTTGGAAAGCTTGCAAAACCGTGAGTATACTTAACCCCCTTTTTGTTTACCACTTTTGGGGTATAACATGTTAAACTGTGAAAAACTTACACATAAACTTTATTCTTAAATGCACAAACATTCCTTATACATGCATGCATACTTGATCACTTGATACATTAAACTTGGGGTTATATGTTTTGTGGTAGACATATCATTAACTTCGTACGAGCCTATCCTTGAGATATATAGCGCTATAGGATTAACGCACCACCCGTAAACTTGAGGTTATGTTAAGAGCTTATTGCGTTTCATCATTGGTTTGATTAGTTAAACACATGCCAACTTTATTGTTTATCTTGTTTCAATAGCTTGCCATGTGGAATTGTTTAAACTCATTTTATGCTATGTACATATGAAAATTAGTATACTCGCCTTTGCTTTTGCATTGAACTTTATTTTAAACATGTTACAGGTTGAAGATGAGGAACGTTTGAAATCTAGTAGGGATGACTAGAAAACGCGCCCAAGAAATCACTAGATTATATATTTATGATATGTTGAACTTGTCGTAATTGTCTTTTGTTTATTGTTATTTGAAATTCCATGTATTGTAATGACAATTTATGTTATGAATGAGGACGGTTTTTGATTTAATTATTGTCACAAATAGCGTTATGAGTAATGAGCAATCTATTTCGTCCCACCTTGATGTTTCCGCCATCGGTTGGGGTGTGACAGATTGGTATCAGAGCCGTAACTATAGGGAATTAGGCAGAATTACCATGTTCGACTTAGTCTATAGTTTAAGTGTCCCATTTTGACCATTCTTGTATCATGCTTAAAATATCATTCTTCCTACCTTGCTTCTTTCTTTTCTTTTTGGTCTTAATAGTTACATAATGTCTTTCCTAAGACATTTTATACAATACACTTTGAAGACTTGAAGACACTCATGATGCAAACGAGGCGATTTGCACCAAGATAGGCCCAATGGCCCACAATTTTTGCTGAAATCCCTTATTCCGCGTATTCGATTTTTCACGAAGTTACGCCATCAAGTTAGGAGTGACATCCACACCTTGATGGAAAGCTTCCAATTCAAACTCTAGTGGACCCTCGTCAAAGTGTTGAAATTAGTTTTGACCCGACGAGTACCAACCATACTTAGGGTACGAAATCGTCAAGTTAGGGGTGAAACCCGCACCTTGTCGATTAAGTCCCATTCCTCGATTTTCAATCTCGCCAAAGTCTCGAATTTTCGATCGACTAGGGACATGTAGTAATTGGAAGGGTAAAATACCGTTAATCGCTTCTCGACGAGAGTTTTTACCTATTAGGCCAAAGCATGTTCCCTAACTCGAAAGATCTTACGAACCACTTTGGAGTAGTCGACGTTTCTCTACCCGAAACATTCAAATGTTTTATTGAGCCTATCTTTCATGTTATCTCAATTTCTATGTGATTTTAATACTTGTTACCTCGTTCATTTCAAAACCGATACACAATTCGCACGTCTCTCGCAATCAAAAACAATAATAATCCTCGTGAACAAACAAAATTTATACTCTTTATACGCATTCATATGTGATTATACATGCCAATACTTGATGAATACATGCGAACTATGTGAATCATACGTGAACATACACTTGCTTATACACGCAAAACTTATTTTTATATTATGATCAAGTCTCATCCTTTTCCTTTCTATTTCAACCCCTAGATGTCTTCGCCAAGTTCATCAAAGAAGTCCAAGGGTTCCAAAAAGGGTTCCAACCACAATAAGGACAATATATCAAAGGAAGACCTCGTAGGTCTAATCGCTAATCAAATAGTCGAGCAAATGGCCCGAGTTATACCCGATATCGTAAGCAAGATCCAAACCCCACCTGCCACCGAATCCCCTAACGTCTCTGTTGATTCCAAGGTGGAAAAACCTAGGACGACTTTCCTCTTCAAGCAGTTTATGGCCTGTAAACCCCTCGAGTTCACTGGCATGGATGGAGCCACAACCATGATGAACTGCTTCGACGCAATCGAACTCACCTTTCTCCAAAGCGGGTGTACCGATGACCTGCGAACCCTGAACGCGACATGGGTGTTCCGTTCGAGAGCTCTCGGATGGTGGACCTCCGAGCGTAACAAGAGGGGGAATGACGCAACCCACACTTTACCCTGTGACGAGCTGAAGCAGCTTATGAAGGACCACTTTTGCCTTCCCCATGAAATCCAAAAGCTAGAGAACGAAATTTGGAACCTAACTCAGAAAGGGAGCGACGTGGATGGTCTGGTTGCGCGCTTCAAGCAACTCAGCATCCTCTGCCCTGGACAGGTCGACACCATCCCCAAAGCCATAGCCAAGTTTATTCGCTGCCTTGCACCCGCCCTTGTAAGACCCTAAATTCGCTTTGATCATAAATACGCAGCGGAAATACGAACCATAAATTTTCTTTTGATTTATCCATTCTATCACGTTAAATAGATTTCTAAAAGAGCCTTTACGATAAATATATTCTTCATTTTTTTTAAAATAATAAAAACATGTCATACTTTCATCAAAGCTACATAACTACACACTCCCGTACAATCACTTATGTGACTCGATCTTCATCGCCTTGTTTCCATAGAAATGTTCTGTGATATTATATAACCTGTAGCCACCACATACATTCACATTATTAGTACTTGGTGACTTTAAATATAATCTAATGGTGCATATTTAAATGGCTACATCGCGTCGCGTCCTTAATTACATTCAGTCTCTTTAGCTTCTAACTTCATACATTACAAATCCCATATCGACCCTTCATTAATCCCATATTAACGTACCTGCAAAACATTTCATTCTCAACAACAACATGATTAGTACCAATTATACTTATAAGCATGGAGTCTGCACCCCCGAATAAACATAACATATTCATTAGTACGTATTACATTCCATTACGTTCATACATCTATAAACATATCTTTTATTTAACTCTTGCACACAGTCCCTATTCGTGTCCTTCTATACTGTCCATTCATCAATATACTTTTTTACATCCAAGTTTACTAATTTAGATACTTATTTCCTTTCCATTCGGTCTCATCACACCTCACCTAAGCTCCCTTAGCAAGGTTAAGATGCATTTCGGGAACTTAACGGAACATCGGGAGACGACTTGGATCAACCGGACACACGGAACAAAGGAAATTGAGAATCTGACTTAGAGTTTGCGTCGGCGACGGCCTAATGTGGCGTCGCCGATGCACCCCGTCGGCTAGAAACACCCGTAGACAGTCGATTAAGGCGTCGACAGAAAAGCAAGTCAGCAAGCAGCGTCGCTGACGCCTGGATGGCCCGTCGGCGACGCATCGTGGTTTGTTGCTGCGCTGCACTTCTCATTTCTTTGGTTTTTGTCCGTTTCAACACCCTCTCGCGCATCCCGAGAGTACAAAAACGTGAAGTTACATCGTTTAAACTTCCGAAATCATTCTAATATAAACCCAGTGTCTCAACATCTAAATTTCCATTCCTCGACACCCTACTTTCTACATTTTGACCCGTTCACATATATCGTGTAATTCCAAACATAAACAAATACCCACGACTTGCCACCATACTACTTACCTTGATACTTACCCTTACCCATAAAGCCTTACATGGTTCCTTGTATATTAAATATACCAAACTTCATTTATAAAATAAGAAGTGATTCTGGAAATCACTTACCTCGAGTGGCCGTTTCGTACATGATTCCTCATATCCTTTCCGTTAGCCTTCCATGCTTTCCCCCATCTTGACATGATCCTATACTTTCATGTCATCATGGTTACCACTTCATTAGTATAAACGCACATTCTAATATTTCCTTCATTTCACATTCATATCCTACACTGAACTTTACTCGTCAAATTCCAATGACACAATATATAAGCTAGAAGTAGCATCTTTTCATTCCACATAATTCTTCGTGTTGTCACATATAGCACATATCGATATAGTATGTACCTAATGACTTATTTAACATAACATTTGTGACAAAAGCCTTACTATGCTATTTATGCATAGTTGACTTTCAGAAAGTCGACTGTCTAACTTATTAATTATCAATCTAATCTCATACATTCACATCATTATAGTTGATTATACTACGGGCATCATATACATTTCCTACTCACATAGTAAAACACACATACAACCGCAAGATCACATACGCACACACAACATAATCAATTCCTTCCATACTAGTCTTCTCATAATTTCACAACTAACAACATCATTCAAGATTAAGTAATTTAACACTATCCTTGAACCCGGCATTATTCTTACTAGAAATCCTCATACCATACAATGACACCACTTCACCCTTTAATTCTTACCACAAAATCAACTAAACGCATAAGGTGTACCATATCTTTAAGTATAGAGTAGAAGCTCCTAATGCACATTTCTACCGCGTCATACTAACAATTCAAATTTCCACATGAACTCCATCTCAAACACACTTCACATATTAGTTTGCTAACAATTACATCATTATTACTTTTGATGTGTGCTAAATAGACTATAAAAATGAACTACTTTAGACTCTCTAAATTACACACTAAAAAGCTTTAAAAACTAGACTCGACTTAAACCTAAACCACACAATCGGCAAGTGTACCGATCAGTGTAGTATAACCTAAGTAAGTCCGGATATCGAACCCACATGACTCTATTAATTACGCTAATTAGACTTTGAAAGACTCGGACAGACACGACTAAAACTGTTTCAATTGCTTTGGGGGGGGGGTTACGAAAAATCTAAGGAAATCTATATTAAAACTACTTAACGACTAAATTAACTAATACGAACTGAAGACGGAAGTTGTTCTCACGAGGTGATGAAGACTACCTAGACTAGAATCCTGGATTGATTTTAAGCGTTTACCGATTAAGTTAATTACTCGTTTTCTGGAACCGGGATCTTATGATACTAAACCTATTAAATACCAGCTAAGCCCCTCAACCCTTCTCGAGGTGAAACTTATGGCGTTACCTAAGCCGTTAATCCTACCGGTTGATTAGAGGTCTTTCCAGTTGTCTAATATTGTGTGAGTACCCTAATGATGACCTACTCTTTTCCAATTATAGATCTAGGGTAGTTTGAGTATCTAAACTTGACTTGATAGACTAATAAACCGACGGGTCAACAAAGGCATGGACTTTTTCCAAAGACCGACAATAGCAATTCGCCGGGTAAGACCTACCAATAGCCCCTCACTTTCCAGGTATTAGGACTAGTAGAACACTAGAATCTAGTAACCTCTTAACGATCCCTTCTAAGGTTTACTGGGCCCTTCAACCTTAAAGATTATGAACTTATTCTATGATATAAACACTCACCAAAGTTCACAACCTAATATGACTCTATTCCATGATATAGTCAGTCACCAAGAATCACATGAAGCAATCGAAAACAGAAAACCAAATCAAAGCATGCACACACACCAAGCCAGATAAACAAACTGCTTACAGAGCACAATTAATCCATAACAAACATGTAATTAACGAAAAAGGTATAAACTTTATATCAATCCATTCATCATAGTCTAGGTAGTTAATGCGTTTAGCCTAACATAGTCAATAGCGAAAACAAAGCAAAAGTAATAAAACTGGAATTCATCATTACAAGTTCAGAAAAGAGAAAACAAGACAAACAAGGATCGTGTAAACCCGAGAATGTCTCTAATCGTCAATATTCGCTTGATCCAATGATTCCAGAGCTTCGAGACCTTCAAACTCAGCTATTACGACTCCAAAACAGCTGCAAGAACTCCCAAAATTCGTAACTAGGGTTTCCTTATCATAAAATTGATTAAATACCCCCAAATCTCAGCTTAAATCAAAACCATCTGCATATACCAACCTCTCGCGGGGCGCGGGAGGGTTTTGGCTATCAGGTCGCGGCCCGCGACCGCCTTTGTGACGTCAGCAAAAAATGGGCTTCTCGCGGGTGGCGAGAATCCATGTTTTAGCCGGTCGCGGCCCACTAGGAGACATTTTTCTCAGAATTTAACTTATTTCAGCTCCTAAGCTTTCCGATTCGTTCCAGGACTTAACCAAATCGTATTTCTTCTCAATATTCACGCTTTTCAGCTACTTTAAACTCATACGACCTGCAAAACGCATTTGGATCAAAAGACTAACTATTCTACGGAAAACTAAACTAAAACTAATAAAGATTGTACAAACTGATCACGAATAAATGATGTATTTTACAATACATCAAATATCCCCACACTTACTCTTTTTTCGTCCTCGAAAAATAATCTATGCAAACGGAATCAGAGACAAGCAACTACTCGAGACAAAAGTTATCTATACTTATTAAAATCAAAACTTATGTTAGCCGCGATTGCAAATATGTTTGTCCTCTTAAACCCAAAACCCGGTTCCAAGCCCTTATCATACAAATTTAGTTCAAGTGCAACCAGTTTACCTAGGGTCTCACACTAAAAGCCACAGTCCATCTAATCCCACCTCAAGCTTATAGAACAAAGGAACGATCACTGGACCAATTCCTAACCGTTTTATATCAAAATCAAAAGAATTTAAAACCAATTGTTTTTTTCATTTTTTCTCATTAAGCTTAGACAATGCTTCACCTAACCCAGAGGCATTCCGGCTGTAGAGTCGCTATCCCCAACTCGGATTACAATAGGCTTCGGTAAATTTTTCCTTTCCTATGCAACTTAATTTCACACATCCCAGAGGCATTCTAAGTCAGAGTCACCATCCCCGACGAAGATTACGTAGGCCTGCGCTACTTTCTTAGTTTCTAGCTCAATATATATATATATATATATATATATATATATATATATATATATTATATCATGATTAAAAATTCTGACGATTTTGGCTTATAACGGCATTCCTTATACTATTTTTGGCGGTTTCAATTTCCCATTTTTCCTAGATGAGCACCCACTAGCAAACCGGCAATTAGGTACATTAAAATCAAAGGAACCGAGAACCAAACTCGGGCCTATTCACATATCCCAAACTAGACACAAGCTCGACTATCTTTAACTCATATTATTATTATTTGAACCCGAGTAGAAACCCATCTTTTCTATCATTTTCTGCTATATTTTTGCAAACTTCTTATTTCAAAAGACATTTTCTGAAATTTTATTCATTTTTTAACGAGAAACTCTACGACTACGACTCCTATTTACACCATGTATCCCATCCCCACACTTAAAGATTGCATTGTCCCTAATGCAAAGACGAGACACGACTCAAATTACCTAAAAAATAAAATACTAAATAACGAAATAAATATATACACAAGATACAAGTGAAACGACTTAGCTGTAAATTTGCAAGAGTGTCAATGTGCTAGTCAATTCCACATACGCCCTCCAATCCGAACACGCTCAGCAAACAATTCCTAACTCTCGGACACGCGAACGGAAGTGGCAAAAATAAACACCATACGTATAATCAAACCAACTACTAACTTAGCATCATAAAAGTAAAAGTGTTTAACACATCCAACAAACATCCAAACATCCTACCCCCAAACTAACCCAACCAAGTACCAAACTATTCAAAATTAGGGATCCAGACCGAGTTAGATTAAAAACAACATAAAAGAAAAATAAAAGATACTAGATAAAACACTATTGCTGCTGCCTTCAATCACTCATCATCATCTGACTCCTCCGATCCCTGCTGGGAAACATGATACGGCTCAACCCCTGCCAAATCACCCGGTCCTGCCTGTGGCTGCCTAAAGAAAGAGGGAACCGCGAGATGCATACCCTCCATCATGTATCTCATACCATCCTCTAACCTCTGCTGACCCTGCTCGTGCATCCGACAACTCTCAATCATCACCTGCCTAACACCTCCAAACTGAGTATCCATATAACCCCGCAAATCACCAAAACCGGTCTCCATCCGGTCATACAAAGAGTCCAAAGTAAGCGGGTTAGGACGTGGCGGTATAGGTGGAGGCTGAAAAGTAGGTGGATTAATAACTGGCTGCCTGGATGGAGACTGAGGCTGAGGCATCCGCTGTCTGGTCCTCTGCTGATAACGTGTAGATGTACCAGTCCCTGAAGCCGATGTACTCTGTGACTGCTGAGTCAAATAATCCCACTTTGGTGGGTCAGAATAAGTCAGAATATTAGCAGCCTGAAGATCCTTCAATCTCATAAACCCCGGCGTCGGCCCCTTTCTTATCTTATCAGCCAGGTACCTGGCAAACACACCCAAACTCTCTGCCAACCATGTAATGTACGGGCCCAAATAAATTCTAGCCCCAGAACCACCTCTCCATGTTCTCCTCATTGACCAAGCAAAAATCGTAGCAAGATTAGCGGGCTGCTCCTCAACCACACATCAAACAAAACAAACTCACATGATTGACCTTGTTATCACCTTGACCCCTTCCTACCAAAGTAGCTGCTAGAATTTTGTGTACAAACCTCAACACCGGGTCGATGATATCACTAGCTACCATGTTAGTTGAATAGGGCGCCCTTGAAATCCTTCCCCAAAATCTCACCAACTCACTCGTACGAACACTATGATCATGATCCTTCTTAACAACCCCTTGAAGACTCGTGATAAAGTCAATTGACTGCACTTCCTCTTCCGTGTAAAACTGCAATGCCACAGCAAACTGGGGAATGGTCATCTCGTAAGATTGGCGACCTAAAGCAAAGAACACCGCATCTTTCTCAAAGAAATTCCCTTGTTTGTAGTCAAATGTCGAATGAAACTCAAGGGTAATCTCCTTGTTTGTCGAGCATCACAATCCAAAACTCTCCGGAATCTCGGTCCCAACAATTGCTCAACCCGGGCCCTTACCCCTAAACGATCCAGCAGGCCCCAATCTATCCTTCTAAACTTCAACAAGTCAACTTGAATCAAAGAACCCAATCTATCATACTCCCCTGAACCCAACTCGAATTGCAACAATGGGCTATCCACAATCCTTGTGCTTTGACAATGTGGGACTCCCGGGTCCCTATAATCCACTTCCCTGTAGTGGTCATACTCTTCTTGCTGAACCGGTGCCTCCGGAACACCTTGGGGGCGAGCCGTGGGACCCGTTTCCTGCCCCTCTTACTTGACGAGCCTTCACCTGACATCTGCAAAACAGTTATATTTGACAAACAAAGCAAAGCAGATCATCAGAAATCACAAACTATTTTTGGGATTTTTTTATTTTTTATATTTTTTATTATTATATATATATATATATCAACCGTATAGCATTTCTTTCGCGGTTGATACCGACACTAAACAAATAATAAAAACTGGGATACCGTTTACAAAAGCATAAGTAATAAACAACCTCGCCCGAATGGAGATTGAGTACGGGCGAGGTGTTTTGTACCTGTATGTGCATATAAGTAAACCCATGACCGACTAACACTAAGACTACTAAACTCAAAATACACGACTCAATGTACACTACCCCCTTTCCGGCACTTTAATTGTCCGCAATTAAAACTCAAGTGCCAAAACATACTAACATTGAGTGCTAAAGTTGAAAGCTTTAACGTCATAACTAGCGAACCGGGTCAAAAGTGAAGTTATAAACACAAGTTTAGCTTAAAGAAATGACCAACCCGAATCCCCACACTCAATGTTACTACACCTCAAACGTATGGCAGTCACAAAATGCAAACCAATCAACCCAAACCAACTGTTCCATAACCTGCATTATGCTAAACTACCCATACCTAACCACCCGCAACCTCAAACAAGCACTAAACATACCCAAACACAAGACTAGAACAAGACCCGACACTAATCGAAAACTAAATGAAATAAAAACTGAAATAATCGACTCATAGTACAAAGATACTAACATTGAGTGCTAAAGTTGAAAGCTTTAACGTCATAGCTAGCGAACCGGGTCAAAAGTGAAGTTATAAACACAAGTTTAGCTTAAAGAAATGACCAACCCGAATCCCCACACTCAATGTTACTACACCTCAAACCTATGGCAGTCACAAAACGCAAACCAATCAACCCAAACCAACTGTTCCACAACCTGCATTATGCTAAACTACCCATACCGAACCACCCGCAACCTCAAACAAGCACTAAACATACCCAAACACAAGACTAGAACAAGACCCGACACTAATCGAAAACTAAATGAAATAAAAACTGAAATAATCGACTCATAGTACAAAGATTACAAGAAACATACCTTGGAGTTGAGTTAGACAAAAGAAACTAAGAAAAATCCGGTTGTAACTTGAAACCCTCGTGAGAATCCCGTGTTCGTGGTGAAAGGATGAAGTATGATGGTTAAAATCGGTGGGATAATGTGTGTAAACGAAGTAGGATTGCAGATTTGGTGAGTAGAGGGCGAATCTCGGTGGTTAATGGTGGTGAGAGGTGGTTGTCGGCGGTTTTAGAGAAGAAAGATAGGCAAAATGGGTGAAATTTAGGGTTTTCTCGAATTGGGACTGCAGGTATGGTTACTCGCGGGCGCGAGGCCTTTAAAGAAACTGCTCGTGCCCCGCGACCGCAAAAGTGACGTTAGAATTTTGGCCTCTCACGGGCTGTGAGTAGAGGAGGTGAAACCTCTCGCGCCTCGCCAGAAGGCAATTTTGACAGAAAGTTTTGAAATTTTAACCAGTTCATGCCTTAGAGAAATTTTCAACACTGAACCAAACCCCCCAAAACACAACCCAAAATTTTTCTAACTCTGGAACTTACCTGGACTCATTTTTCTCCTCATTCCCTGCACATCCTTGGTATAGAATTCCTGCAAAATGACTCAAAACACAAACAAAAACCGACAAACTACCCAAGAAAACCATTAGCTACGAAAAATAAATAACTATGACTCGCATACAAAAGGTACAAACGGTACACTTGGGTTCTCACCCAAAACACTAAGTGGTGGTGTTCGGTGGAATTTCGAGAGGAGTGTCCCCCCTCTCATTCCTATCAAGTGGTCCGCCAATGTAGTGCTTCAAACGATGGCCATTCACCTTCCAACTTCTGCCATCGGACTCGTCCACAATCTAAACCGCTCCATACGGAGACACATCATATACCATGTAAGGACCCGACAACTTCGACTTTAACTTCCCCGCAAACAACTTCAACCTAGAATTGTAAAGTAGCACTCTATCACCCTTTCTAAACTCCTTAATCTTCCTCAACTTGAGATCGTGTAGGGCTTTGGTTTTCTCCTTAATACTCCATGATCGAGCATAAGCCGCATCCCTAAGTTCCTCTAGCTCATGAATTTGAAAGAAACGTTTCCTAGCGGCTTCGGTCATGTCGAGGTTAACGGTTTTCAAAGCCCAAAGGGCACGATGTTCTAACTCGACGCGGAGATGACACGCTTTTCCGTAGACTATCATGAATGGAGTGGTACCTAAAGGTGTTTTGTAGGCGGTTCTAAATGCCCACAATGCATCGTCGAGCTTATCGGACCAATCCTTCCTATTCTTCCCCACGGTTTTCTCTAAAATGCGTTTGACACCCCAATTTGCGTTCTCCACTTGTCCACTCGTTTGTGGATGATAGGCGATGGACAAACGATGAGTTACCCCGTAGCGTGCAAGCACCTTCTCCATCAATGCATTGCAAAAGTGAGTGCCACGGTCACTAATTAGGGCCTTAGGTGTACCAAATCGATAAAAGAGTTTCTTGAGGAAATTCAACACTACTCGGGCTTCATTTGTGGGAAAAGCTTGAGCCTCAACCCACTTTGACGCATAGTCAATCGCCACGAGAATATACGGATTCCCTTTCGAGGTGGGGAACGGTCCCATGAAGTCTATTCCCCAAACGTCAAATACTTCTATCACTTGGATTGGGTTTTGAGGCATCTCATCCTTGGCCGAAATGTTGCCGGTTTGTTGACAAGCATCACATGCTTTCACAAACCCCTCGGCGTCATGAAGTACGGTGGGCCAATAAAAACCACAATCGAACACCTTTTGTGTGGTCGTATGATCTCCATGGTGGCCTCCTGTTAGACCCTCATGCACATGTTTAAGGATGTTCATACCCTCTTCTCTAGACACACAACGCCTAAGGATCCTATCTCCTCCTATCCTATAAAGGAAAGGGTTATCCCACAAATACTTCCTAGCCTCACTAAGAAATTTCCTACGTTGTTGTATGTTCATTCCTTTAACAATATTGCCACTAGATAAATAATTTTCTAAATCACAAAACCACGGTAACCCTTCCTCCTCGGCATTAACAAACTCTATCGACTCGTGAGGGAATGTGTCCCCTATCTCCTCCTCACGAATCTCCTCCCGCTTGGGATCCTCTAGACGTGAAAGGTGGTCGGCGGCCACGTTCTCGGCCCCGCTCTTATCTCTAATTTCGATGTCGAATTCGGACAGTAAGAGGATCCAACGGATAAGTCTAGGTTTCGCGTCTTTCTTTTGGAACAGAAAACGCAAAGCTGAGTGATCGGTGAAGACTATGGTTTTAGAGAGAACGAGGTATGAGCGGAATTTGTCGAAAGCGAAAACCACGACTAAGAGCTCCTTTTCCGTCGTGGTGTAATTCTCTTGAGCGTCATTCAATGTTTTACTCACGTAGTAGATCGGGTGGAAGTGCTTTTCCCTTCTTTGTCCTAGAACCGCTCCTACAGTATAGTCACTCGCATCGCACATGAGCTTAAACGGCAAGCTCCAGTCGGGCGAGATAAGAATGGGTGCACTAACAAGCTGCTCTTTTAAAAAGTTGAAGGCTTTGAGACACTCCTCGTCAAAGACGAATGGAACATCCTTCTCAAGCAAGCGGGTCATGGGTCGTGTGATCTTAGAGAAATCCCTAATGAAACGTCTATAGAACCCCGCATGACCTAAGAAACTACGGATCGACTTTATGCTCGTGGGTGGGGGCAACCTACTAATAGTATCAATCTTCGCCCTATCTACCTCTATACCATCCCTCGAAATCTTATGACCTAGAACAATTCCCTCGGTCACCATAAAGTGACACTTTTCCCAATTAAGCATCAACTTCGTTTCAACACACCTCTTCAACATCCTCTCGAGGTTCACTAAACACTGCTCGAATGAATCGCCGTACACTGAAAAATCGTCCATGAAAACTTCCATGGAACTCTCTATCATATCCTGAAAAATGGCGACCATGTATCGCTGAAAGGTAGCCGGAGCGTTACACAGCCCAAACGGCATGCGTCGGTACGCAAAAGTGCCATAGGGGCATGTGAATGTGGTTTTATCCTGATCCTCTGGTGCGATAGGGATCTGGAAATAACCGGAAAAACCTTCGAGAAAACAGTAAAACTGCTGACCCGCGAGACGCTCCAACATCTGATCGATAAAGGGCAATGGGAAGTGGTCTTTTCGGGTGGCATCGTTCAAATTGCGATAATCGATGCATATGCGCCAACCCGTGACCGTGCGAGAAGGGATAAGCTCATTCTTCGAATTCATGACAACGGTCATCCCACCCTTCTTAGGGACAACCTGAGTGGGACTCACCCATGGTGAATCGGAAATGGGATAAATCATCCCGGCATCTAAGAGTTTCATCACCTCCTTCTTCACCACATCTTGCATGTTAGGATTGAGGCGTCGCTGGGGTTGCACCACCGGTTGAAAATTGTCCTCCATGAGAATCTGGTGGGTGCAATAAGAAGGGCTTATACCCTTAATGTCGGACAACCTCCATGCAATGGCATCTTGGTTGGCCCTCAACACATCCAACAACTTCAACTTCTCACCGTCCCCCAATTTCGATGATATGATAACGGGTAGCTCGGATCCCTCTCCTAAATAGGCATACTCTAGGTGAGACGGAAGGACCTTAAGCTCTAAGGGTGGTGGTTGGGTGGTGTCATCACTAACCTCTAACACTTCGAGTATTATCGAAATCCCCTCATCTCCTATCTCCTCTACCTCTAGCACTTTCTCCTCAACTACCTCTCCCTACCAAGTCGGCACCACTAATGAACTCTAGACAATGGTCTACACACGAAATGAACGAATTCAAGAAGTAGACGGAATGACATGGGCCGCTATAATCATCGGAACCACTCGGGTGGCTCATGGAACAATCAATCTCGAAAGTAACTCTCTCCTCACCAACTCTAAGAGTAATTTGCCCATCATAGACATCTATGAGAGCTTTGGCGGTACACAAGAAATGACGACCTAAAATGATAGGAACTCGCTCATCAGCTTCCATATCAAGAATAACGAAATCGGCGGGAAAAACGAATTTATCGACCTTGACTAACAAGTTCTCGACAACACCTCTTGGGTACTTCACGGACCGATCGGCTAAGGATAATGTCATACGGGTAGGTGAAAGCTCTCCTAAGTCTAGCTTCTTGTAAAGAGAAAAGGGCATCAAGTTGATGCTGGCACCTAGGTCGGCTAAAGCTCGCGTCTTGTTGTTACTACCAAATAGACATGGGATGGTAAAGATACCGGGATCAGTAAGCTTCTCGGGAAGCTTGTTCAAAACGATGGCGTAACACCCTCCATTCAACGGGACATTAGACAACTCCCCTAATTTCTCCTTATTTCTAAGAAGGTCCTTTAAGAACTTGGCGTACTTGGGCATGGACTGGAGTGCCTCAATGAAGGGTAAATTGATCTTCAACTGCTTGAAGATATCTAAGAAGTGCCCGTATTCCTTAGAGTACTTTTGATTCCTAAGACGTGAAGGAAACAGGACACGTGAGGGATCTACAAGCGGAGATGGCCTAACGTCAACGGGTGGTCTCTCTACTCTCTTCTCTCCTGCAGGCTCACCGGGCTGTGTAGTACTTTCTGGGACTAGCCTAGATTGCACTTTGCCTGGCGCCTCCATCTCAATCTCCTCATCCACTAACTCCTCATCCTCACTCTCAACTCTCTCCTCTCCAACTCTCGGATTCCCTATGGTCTTTCCACTACGGGTGGTAATGGCCTTGGCTTGGGCATTAGGGTTCTGTTGGGTGTACCCGAGAACTGACCGAGTGATCTCTCCTCAAGTTTCCTAGACATATCACCCACGACCCTTTCAATGTTGTGGAGCGAAGATTGGTGGTTCTTAAGTAAAAGGTCATGTTCGGAGAGAACCTTTTGGGTGGTTTGGTCTTTGATGAGTATTTGACTCATCATGGCTTCTAAACGCTGAAGATGACCCCCTACATCACTATTTGACCCCTGATTTGGTTGAACCTGACTACGTGAACCCTCACCCCCAGTCTGACTATTGAACCCCTTATTGAATTGCCCATTTGACCCCCCACTAAAGAATGAACCCTGCCCCCTGTTGGGATTTTGAGAAACTTGGAAACCAGGGGGATTACCGGTGGAACGAAAGTTATTATTATTATAGAAGTTATTATTATTATTACGCCACCCCGAGTTAAAATTGCTACCAAAACCACTACCCTGACCTCTGCCTAGACCTCCTCCTACGAAATCGACCTGTTCCTCACCGACCCGCAGCGGAAAAGGTGATCGGGGCATGATTGGGTTATCATCAAAGCTCATCACATTTATTATGCGTTTCATATTCATTAATTACAATTTAATGGAAATTTACAATAAATGTTACAACATGTTCTAACTATCAATCTAAGCTTCTTTGTTCTCTTCTAAGGCATTTCCTATGTTTTCCTTGCTTCAACCTGTTCACATGTATCATGTGTAAAAGGGTTTTTGGATCAACATAAAGTTGGCGAGTGAATCCTATGGAAAACATTTGAACAAGTTTATTTAAATTGATTATGAAATATGTGCACAACCAAACATGAGTAAAAATAGATGTAAACTTATTCAACAATCATAAGATATTAAATAAAGCACACATGAACAATAATGGAACATTTAGAGGCACGCGTTGCTCAACTCGTCTCTCACGAGGAATTGAGGGGCCTAATGAATGAATTGCATAAACATGATAATATGAATGACACAACTACAAACAATGTAAACTCAATGATACACACATGAACAATAATGAATTTGATTTGAGGCACGCGTTGTTCAACTCGTCTCCCACGAGGAACTGATGGGCTTAATGAATGAATTTCATATAATTTGACAAAATGAAATAAGTAATCACAACAATATAAACAATCTATGTTTAGATCATGACATGGTATGGCACAAGTTTAAATAAACGAGTTAATTATTTTGTGACACATGACACACCCCAAAACGTGTAATTAAAAGGGGGAGTTGTAAGATTCACTCACAGTGGGTTCGGTTGATGATGTTGAATGCACGCGAAGTGGTTTTAACCACGAGTGAGATTAACCTAGATAAATCGCATTATGGTTTGGTAAGTAAACGGATTTTAATAATCTATTTTAGTAGGATTGTTGGGTGTATTTTTGTGAGTTTAAGGCTATTTTCTAACCTTAAAAATGTTATTTTTAAGTATTTTTAATTAAAATAATTAAATAAAAATAATAAAAAAATTTAACTTTTTCTGACCGTTGACTTTGACTTTGACCGTTGACTGACCGTTGACCGGTTCGAGTGAGAATATAAGTGCCCTGGGTGAGGCTCGAACCCGAGACCTCCCGTACGCGTGCACGCAGCTCTACCAACTGAGCTACGTGTCTAACCCGTCATATATCTGTTTTTAATTATATTTATATATTAATTATGTTAAACAGAAAATCCTTTTATTTTAAAAACAATTTATTTGAATCGGACGGTGCGCTCCACAGGTCTCGAACCCGGGACCTGTGGGTTATGGTAACACACAGTCCACCGCTGGACTGTGTGTTTAACATGTTATATAATCCAATTTTTATTATACTTAAATACAAACTACTTGTTTTCATTTCTGACTTATTTAAAAAGGTAACATAATGGTCCGGGTCGATGCAGAAGACCGGACTCGAACTCGTGTGCTTTGATTAAACATACACACAGTCCACCGCTGGACTGTGTGTCTAACTTGGTTATTATTCCGGTTATTAATATACTTAACATATATATAAAATGAATCCGGTTCAGTTAACAACAAAAAAGCATTTTTATTTACGCAGCGTGTGTGGAACAAGATTCGAACTCGAGACCTTTGTGTGTTTAATATGCACACAGTCCACCGCTGGACTGTGTGTCTAACCCGAGTAATTTCTTGATTTAAATTATACTTATATGTTTACCGAACTTCATCTTCTTCGTTGTGTTATAACCAGAAGTGACGACTGACTGATTCGAAGTGTTGATTCAGGTTTCTTTAGCGTCTTAGGTTAATTACCGATGAGATAAAAGTAAAAAGAAAGGAAATTAGGCGTGAGGTATACCGACTAGCTTTCCTCTGTTTTCCGGCAGAACTCCGGCGACAGCAATAGGCTCCGGCGTCAGGTGTCTTGCAGTAGCGAGTCTCCAGAAAGTTTGAAAAAGGTATGGGTGACTTCGGTATAAGCTTAGGGGGTTCAATAAGGCTCGGAAATGGAGAACTCGGTTTTCCGGCGACAAACAGAAGAATTCCGGCGAGTGGGTTTTCGCCGAGAAAGGGTGTGGTTTTGAGCGAAAAGGTTTGCAGAGGTTCGAGGTGGTTTTTATAGGGCAAATCGTCGATGTATTTGGCCCGATTTCCAACTGGATTCATTGGTTTGAATTTCTCCGGCGGTTATAACTTTGGTCGCGGACTCAGACGTCGGTTATAACCGATGTCTTAGTAAATGTTTACGTTATAACGGAAGATGTCGATAAAACTCGCGAGATTGTCGGGATTTCCGATGACTGAACTTTTGGGCGCCGGTTTTGAATTCGGAAAGTCAAGATATGAATTAAATGATCTTAATAATTAACAAGTAGCATCAGTGGCACAGTGGTTTGTGTGTTGTGTGTTAAGTCGTTGCTGGACCGGTTACTGACCCGGGTTCGAAACCCGGCAGAACCAAAACATTTTTATTTTGCGATTTTTAACAGTTTTTCAAAAACTAATTATATATTCCCGTATAATAATTGATTATGTATCGTTTAAAATTATTTTGGGCATTTAATTCGCAACGAAAATTTTAACAGACTGTTCGGTTGATAAACGGAGCGGGTTTGGTAAATCCGTTTTTGACGGATGTTACAGGTTGAACCTGACTACTTGAACCCTCACCCCCAGTCTGACTATTGAACCCCTTATTGAATTGCCCATTTGACCCCCCACTAAAGAATGAACCCTGCCCCCTGTTGGGATTTTGAGAAACTTGGAAACCAGGGGATTACCGGTGGAACGAAAGTTATTATTATTATAGAAGTTATTATTATTATTACGCCACCCCGAATTAAAATTGCTACCAAAACCACTACCCTGACCTCTGCCTAGACCTCCTCCTACGAAATCGACCTGTTCCTCACCGATCAACAATGGGCACGCACTAGTATCATGACCCCCTCGACAATACTCACACTTATCAACTTTTTCCTTGATCTCTTTAAGCTGTCGAGTGAGGTTTACTAACACAACGGCTACATTAGGATCCTGGTTGAGCTGGTACACCGCTCGAGTGGGTGCACTAGTAGTGGTATTGGAATTACCACTTGAATACCGTCGGTCAGATTGTGACTGAGCTTGAGATTGGGCAAAGCTTTCGAAACGCTCTAAACACTCAGCGACAGTAAGTATTCCCATCATGTGACCTCCCGCATTAGTGTCAAAACGATCACAAGTCTCCGGGGTGAGACCATTGTAAAATTTCTCAGAAAGAGCCCAATGAGAAAGACCGTGTTGAGAGCAGCGGGCGACTAGGTTTTGGAAGCGCTCCCAAGCAAGGTAATACGGCTCATCAGGCTCCATGCGGAAGGAGTGAATTTGATCGCGAAGACGTGAGGCTTTAGCGGGCGGGAAATACTTATTCGGAAAGGCTTGACGAAGGGCCGCCCAAGTTGCGAAGGTACCGGTTGGCTAAGAGTCCAACCATGTAGCTGCATGGCCCGCGAGTGAAAATGGGAAAAGCTGAAGATATGTGACAACTGTCAACTTTCGGGTAATTTCCGTACAAATAAACTATTAATTTAATCATGCAATTATGTGTTAAAATGTCTTAAATTGTTTGCTTGTATCTCATATACTTTGAACTGTCATGAAAACATTTAAATAGTGCATATCATTCATCATTTATGTGGATAGTCTCGTTTAAAAACAGTTAGACAATGCACTAAATCAACTAGTAGACTTACCAGTTGACTAGCAGTGTCAGCACTAGACCGGTACTCAGCTTAATGACAGTTCTAGGACTTAGATAGAAGTCCAATAGCAATCATACATTAAATCCTATATGGAAAAACAAGGATTTAACTTAGCAACCTCCCGGGAATCATTTAATGCACTTAAAGGAGCCAAAAACACTCTTTAAATGCAGAATTCAGCATAAATCAGCAAAATTCAGCATTGATACACTAAAATATAATACAGAAATAAGGTTATAGTGTCCAGAATAACTTGTAAAGTGCCGGGAATCAAAACCATCATAAAAGGTACCTCATAACACACTAAACTGCACCATTTAGCACTTTAACGAGCCGGTAAGCAACCGAACAACCGGACACTACCCGAAACACCAAATTTTCACTAGAAGCATTGTTTGTGTGTTACAAAGCTAGTAAAGACCACCCGACACTTTGATTCATCCTAGAATCCCTAATACACTTAAACCCCTAACTAAATCCTTTTATTTCCAACTAATTAAGCTAACTAGGAATTGCAACCAAACCAAGACACCCCCCATGTGGACGGTCAACCAAGGGGACCCACATATCCCCCCATGTTGTTTAATTTGTGACACAAAAACTCATGGATAATGAGAAGATTTAGGGGTGTTAGGGATTGCAAAAGATTTAAAGGAAGCTTATCCTAAACATAATCATCCTCACATCACCCAACACCAAAATTCAAACACTATCACCTCCTTCTCCTCCCTCTACCTCACGGCTCCACCATCACCAAAACACCTCCATTTTCTTGCAACCTCCAAGCAATTCCAAGTGTACTTTAAGGTGTCCCAAGGGTGATTAAGGAAGGATCAAGTGTTCTTTATCTAAAGTGTTCTTGCCACTTCCCTAGCCACTAGAGCTAGTTGTAAGCTTCTTGAACCTTGTTTTGATTATTGTTACTAGTATGTATAAGTGTACAAGATGAACCATCAAGAAACATAAACTTTAAGGTAATGAACACATGAAGAACACTAAAGATCTAAAGAAAACAAACATAATCTTGAAATGAAATGATGTTATGTATGCTTATTGTGTGCTTAGCTTAATGATCATCATGTGTAGTAGTGTTATATGTGAAGATATTAAAAGTGTATATATAGATCTTGAAAGATCCATGAAGAATAAGTTGATGAGCTTGATGTAGGTCACTAATGAACTAGTTAAAATGATTTACAATACATGAACATGGATTCAAAGTCATTTTTGTAAAGTGATGAACAAGTTGTTAAAAATGATTTTCTACAAAAGTTGTGTAATTAGTGGATAATTAGCATTTTTGAAGATAACTAAACATGTTAAACACCATACTAAAAGACTACATGTTTTTATAAAGTTTTGAGTTCATCATCATGTAAAAAGTTCTTGGATGAAGTTGTTTAAACTTGAAGAAATTGTTATGGATGAATTGGTGAATTTTTGAAGCTTAAATACATGTTTATAAACACGGGAAAACTCCTAAATATAGGGGAAACTATGGCCAAATTTTTATAAAAATTCAACACCTAGAAAAATATAAAGTTTACTACTAAACTTTTGGTTTTTAGATGTTTAAATAAATTAAATATGGCCATGCCCTATTTTCATATAGAAATACAAGTTAAGAAAATAAATACTTCTTAAAGGATAAAAACAAGTACAAATATATATTTAGGAAAATATATATTTAATGGTCACCAAGTATTTTTGTGTGGAATGTGTATATTATGTGTAATATATGTAGTAGACAAAAATAGGGAAATTAAAACACTAAAAACTCCCAATGGAGTATAAATGCATAATACCCCTAAATACCAAAGAAAATACTTGGACAAAATACACACAAAATACTCACCCTTAAGAATTTGGGCAACCATAACAAAATATATATATAAACTTATATATATTTCTTGGTAAAATGGACTTGGACAATTAAATGGACTTATACACAAAAATATAAATATTTAACAAGATTGGTAAAAAAATATACATTCCATACTAGCCTTAAAAAGAAATTATTTTTAAGAAGTAGAAATTCCGGGAAAACATAAGATTTACAAATAATAAATCTTGTCAAGAATTAAGAAATACGCGAACTTTAACACTAGAATACGTGTATACTTTCCTAAGTGCACACTTGGAAAATAACAAACCTACTTATGCTAAAAATAATATTGGGAATATTATTTTACAAGTATACATATTTATTTTGAAAAATAAATATAACTAGATACAAAAACATGGGCTAGGCCCAAAGATACAAAAACATGGGTTTGACCCAAGTATACAAAGACATGGGCTGGGCCCAATGACACAAACACATGGGCTAGGCCCAATGACATCAACACATGGGCTAGGCCCAATGACACAAAAACATGGGCTAGGCCCAACGACACAAGGACGTGGGCTAGGCCCAATGACATGGGCTAGGCCCAATGACAAGTGTGCTAGGCACAAGGACAATGAATGGGCGACGCTGTTCACACACTATTAAGACACGATAACAAAATCTATATTACTAAGTCAAGATATAATTAGTCAATAAAACGATTAAGAACAACCAATCTAAGATGGGAACTTGTACATAGAACAAACATAGACTTAAGTGTCTAATGGAAATTAGAACACTTGTAGGTTCGGTTCAAGACCAAGGAAAAACACTGTGAGTTGTACACAAGAAACGCGAATCTGTGAGTTCATGTCCCCCTTTCTTTTAAACGCTTTCGGTTTTATAACATCAGGGGAAATACATGTCAAGACACATTTAGTTATGGAGTTAGATGACAATAAGATCGATGTGCGTAAGTAGGATTGGATAACAATATAACATTAGTAACCATTAATCACTTAGTGACCAAGATGCAAGAGGTGTAGATCTATTGAGCTTGAGGCACGCTCCACTCCTAGTTGTATACCATGGGGTGCTTTTGTGATCCCAATTGAGAACAAAGTGTCATCGGTTTGGTTATATACTTACGGCGCATAGTATTGGAGGGCTCGCTACCCGCTGATAGATCCTTATATTCCATAATTATTTCACATACCTGGATTTCAATAATGGATAAAAATTATGACAACTTATTTGAAAACGAAACTACATGAACTCGCTCAACTTTTGTTGATTTTTCAAACTACATGTATTTTAGGAAACAGGGCTTAACCGGTGATGGATTCTCGAAGGATACAACGATGGCCACTTTTGGAGGATTTGCCTCATATATCCCTTCCTTGTTTGGGCATATAGGGGTCAAAACCTCGATTTAAACCTACGAGTATAACAAACATATTTTGGTGATGTAACTTAACTACAAATTGTTTTGGTAAACTTATGAAACTTGCAAGAACATGTAAACTTGAATTTGAATTTGTATAACATATGACATCGTTGTTGGTTATAATTATGTTTACACGATTGATTGCAATGATTACCGTTAAGTCACACGTTTGCGCTTCCGCTACGACCAGGGTGTGACAGATTAGTATCAGAGCTTCGATTGTAGTGAACCGGGGACAAACTTTTACTAAGTTTCGTCTACAATCACCAGGGGCTCTCACACGAAAACAAAGTTTATAACATTACAAAACTGTTTTCTAGTATATGACAAAAGTATTACAAAATGTTACGATAACATGAGGATCTATCACACGAGTTCAACTATAGGGAAGAACAAAAGTTTATTCCTGCTTAGTCTAGAATGAGTAGATACAAAACATTAAGAGTACACACGAAACCAAAGAACAAATTGCTGAGGTTTGATGATTAAAATAAAATATATCATAAGTAATAATTAATTACTAACCATTATCTTTATACGTTGTACGGATTGTATTTTCCAGGACCATGTCTTCAGTATCTTCGTATGAGGAGGACCCCATGGAGTACTTCTCAGATAACGGATTTGGTGTCGAGGCTGCTGCGGCCATACCTCCTGAGGACGCAGCCGGTCACGAGGTTTCGGACGATGAGGACCTCAACGATTTCCAGCCCTTTGCCCTACCCGACTACTACTTGGGAGATGACCAGGATCACCCGCACGATCTTGAGGATGATGTGCTAGACGTACCCAGCCCCAGCACGACGTGGCCATCCATGGTCACCCAGATGGGGAGCACGTTGTGGTGCACTTAGTCGCACCACTAGCCGTCATCCCACCGGTCATCGAGTTAGACGATGACGAGGATGATGACGTGCCGGTCTTCCATGTCGATCATTTGGATGCTGAGTTGGGAGATGGCGAGGTTATCGATGAGCTGGGCATACTTGAGCTACCCCCGCCTGTCATCCCTGTTGTTGACCTGTCATCCTCATCTTCTGACTCTGACGATGGACACATGTCTGACGATGCTATGTCTGCTGTACCAGCCACACCCTCACCTGTCCACTCGCCTGATACCGTTTTACCACCCTTTGTACCACAGCATACTTCTGCAGGCCCATCTTATGCTAGCATTCCCGCCCCTATGTTTACTCCATTTTCTGGACCTCCACGCCATCACTCATTGGGCCGTACGCCCCGACGTCACGAGCAGCCACCCCCACCCTTTACGAGTAGCTCCACTTATCACCCCATCTATGACCCACATGCGGCCGGATCATCTCACTAGGCCGGACCCCCACCCCCTCCTGCACCACCCATGCATGCTTCATACCCATCGTCACCCCGCTACCATATGCATCCCCATTCTCCTCCAACGGGCATGAGCCCGTCTGACCCATACCACCCTTATCATTACCCTGTTATTCCTCTCGAGGAGGAAGTGATAGCACATGACCATCAGATAGCCCAACTTTATCGTATGATTCACGAGCTCCAGGGTCAGCGCCCTGTTCAGGTTGCTGCTAGAGCACCCCCTGCACCACCCTCACCACCACCATACACGCCATCCACAACCCCAGATTTACCACCAGCACCACCGTCACCACCACCTTATACACCATCTTCACCACCACCACCGACCCCACTACCCCTGTGTCCCTATCACCACCATAGATGCCCATTTGAGCCACGTATGCGCGAGTGGGAGCGTATCCAGGCTGCCTCCGTTCACCGTGTCTCTGGGATAGAGGAGGAGTTGGCCTATCACCGCATGTTGCTCCATAGGTCACCATCCCCTCCACCCCCGCCACCTCAGTAGATCAGTACTAGTTATAATTGGGGATCAGCCCCAGCTTTTGTGGATTTAGCTTCCGAAGACTCAAGCCAGAAGATCCAACTTTTGAGACGACTAAAGACGAAGATGCAATGAAGAAGAAAACTTTACTTTTGTATTGTATTGTATGAACTTGTATCGACTAGGGTTATGTAACCCTAAGTCCTTTTGATTCTTCATGAACAAATTTACTAAGTTGTCAATCATGTAAGGAAATGTATTTTCTTATCTCGCATTGTATTTTTATTTATGTCGTGGTTGGTGATATTGTGATGCGATTGGTTGATATTGTGATGCGATTGGTTGATATTGTGATGTGATGGTTGATATCGTGATGTGTTGATTGGTATTGTGATATGTCGTGGTTGATATTATATAGTGACATGTCGTGGTTGATTTTATATTGTGTTGTGGATGATGTTTATTTATTTCACCATGGTGCGCGTGTATGTTGGATGTTATATGATGGTTGTGATGATTGGTTTATTCTTGCGTGTTCGTGATAGTGTTGTACGCCATATACACGACTTCTTACCCCTTATCCGACGTGATGTTTCTTATACTCGACAAAAAAAAATTATAATAATAATAACAATAATAATAAATAAGCAAGATTTTTGTAACATATTTTTATTTATTAAACAATCGTCTAATTACAATCGATATTTTGTACTAGAAGACGATGCCTCCACGCCGAAGGAGTGTCAACAACGACTTGCTCCCAACGACTCAAGCAGAGCTAAACGAGCGCATATCTCAGGCCATTGCGCAACACGAGGCCAACCGCACCGAACAAAGCAGTGGAACCGGAGGTTCAACTGGAACCAACCCACCCAACGGTAATCTTTGGTTATTCATATAGCCATGTGACACTCTCGTTTATTTTATTCATGCTTTGAATCTCATTCTTGAGTTGGTGTACCTAATCTGTTTCAGGTTGCACCTACAAGCAGTTTTTGGACTGCAAGCCTCTGAACTTCGATGGTACCGGCGGAGCTGTTTCATTCGTGCGCTGGACCAAAAAGACTGACTGGGTCATAAGAATGAGCAAGTGCCCTGCTGAGCAAAGAGTCACCTATGTCACTGGACTCTTCATTGACGAAGCGTTATCTTGGTGGAACCTCCAGGTGCAGACCAAAGGAGACGATGCTGCATATGGTCTGACCCGAGAGGAGTTGAAGGAAATCATGAGGAAAAGGTATTGCGCAAGGTCTGAAATCCAGAAGTTGGAAACAGAATTCTGGAATCTTAAGTGATTGGCTCTGACATCACGGGATATGTCCAAAGGTTTCATGATTTGTCACGAGTGGTTCCGTACTTAGTGGAACCGGAATTCAAAAGGATTGAGAGATTCGTATGGGGACTCGCCCCCTGAAATTCTAAGCATGGTGACTTCATCGAAACCGACTAAAATTGGGGAAGCGATTGAACTAGCTGTGAGCCTTACTGAAGAGGCTGTACGTCAAAAGAAGCTGCCGAAACTTGGGGAAGTTAAGAAAGAAGCTACTGTGGAGACAACGGACTCCAACAAGAGAAAGTTTTCCCACTTCAAGAAAAGTACTCGTGGTAACAACTTTAACAGAGGCAAGAGGCAAGCGCCGAGGGAAAACAAAGTAGCAAAAGCTTATCCCGCTACCGTACCAAACAATGCTGAAAGAAAACCTTATGGTGGAGAAGCACCGAAATGTCCCAAATGCCCTTTCCATCACTATGGGGAATGCCGAGGCTCAAAATGCGGCAAGTGTGGAAAGTTTGGGCATACTACTACTGCATGTCGAGGAACAACTGATGGATGCTATAACTGTGGTGACAAAGGGCATTTCAAGAAAGATTGCCCGAAAGGACATCAAGCTCGGGGTAGAGCTTTTGTGCTTGGAGCTAAGGACGCACGCGAGGACCCGAATGTGGTCACCGGTACGTTCCCTATAAACAACCACTTTGCGTCTATACTTTTTGATACCGGGGCAGATTTTAGTTTTATTTCTAAGGAATTTAGAGACGTACTTGGGGTAGAATCGAGTAAATTAGACATTCCTTACTTAATCGAATTAGCTGACGGAAAACTGGTAGAGTCGAGCGAAGTCATAAAGAAATGTACCTTAGAACTGGGTGAACGAAAGTTCGACATAGATCTCTTACCAGTTCAGTTAGGTAGTTTCGATGTCGTTATCGGCATGGATTGGCTATCCAAAAACCGAGCTGAAATCTTATGTCATGAAAAGATCATTTGTATTCCTATGTCAAGTGGAGAACCGTTGATGGTCTATGGGGAAAAACAAAACACGCCTCTGCGAATAATAAATTGTATGAAAGCTCAAAAGTGCTTAAGGAAAGGTTGCATCGCTTTTCTAGCACATGTTGCCGACAAGAAGGTTGAGGAGCCTAAGCTCGAAGACATTCCAATCATGAAAGAATTTCCTGAAGTCTTTCCGGAAGACTTACCGTGATTGCACTTCAACGACAAGTCGAATTCCGAATCGACTTGGTACCGGGAGCCGCTCCTGTAGCCAAATCTCCATATCGACTAGCACCTTCTGAAATGAAAGAATTATCTACACAACTTCAAGAGTTACTAGATAAAGGATTCATTAGACCGAGCTTTTCACCTTCTGAAATGCAAGAATTATCTACACAACTACATGAACTCGCTCAACTTTTGTTGATTTTTCAAATTACATGTATTTTAGGAAACAAGGCTTAACCGGTGATGGATTCTCGAAGGATACAACGATGGCCACTTTTGAAGGATTTGCCTCATATATCCCTTCCTTGTTTGGGCATATAGGGGTCAAAACCTCGATTTAAACCTACGAGTATAACAAAATATTTTGGTGATGTAACTTAACTACAAATTGTTTTGGTAAACTTATGAAACTTGCAAGAACATGTAAACTTGAATTTGAATTTGTATAACATATGGCATCGTTGTTGGTTATAATTATGTTTACACGATTGATTGCAATGATTACCGTTAAGTCACACATTTGCGCTTCCGCTACGTCCAGGGTGTGACAAGATAGGTGGCATCTTCAGGTGTTCCATGGAGGCTAAAGGTATTGAGCATGCGAGAGAAACGATTTATGTGAGCGGGTGCATCCTCGTCATCGCGACCATGGAACTGAATGGTATTGGTGATGGCTGTCATGGCATATGAGGGAATTTACCATACGTTTTGGTTCACGATGGGTGGGACAGTGATGGGTGAAGCGAGATCAGTGAAACCTTGGGTGGCTTGTTGGTGGATAGTTTGTCTTTGGTCGGCCATTTGGACGACGGATGGGCTTTGGGGACGGGAAGGTGGTGGGGAATTATGGGGTGAAGACTTCGGTGTGAAGTCAAAGTTTGGTAGTTTAGATTGGGGAGTAGAGTCAGAATGGGTGAAAGATGAAGGAAGTGGTGTTCTTACTTGGAAAGATGAAGACGAAACGGTTGACTTGTCTGTAGGTGGCTTCGGTGGAGGTCCCTGTGAGCACAAATGTGGCATCCACTGCAAACAAAGAGAACCTACAAAGAGAAAACAAACAATAGTTACTAAGACTCAAATAAAACTAAAGAGAAAAACAAAGACTCAAAACGAAACAAAACACGTAGCACGTATGTGTCAAGAAAGTCTATCAAAGCTAATAACGTAATTGTCAATAGTCCCCGGCAACGGCGCCAAAAACTTGATGTGTGCAAAACAAACTATAAAAATGAACTACTTTAGACTCTCTAAACTAGACACTAAAAAGCTTTAAAAACTAGAGTCGACTTAAACCTAAACCACACAATCGGCAAGTGTACCGATCAGTGTAGTATAACCTAAGTAAGTCCGGATATCGAACCCACAGGACTCTATTAATTACGCTAATTAGACTCTGAAGACTCGGACAGACACAACATAAACTGTTTCAATTGCTTGGGGGGGGGGGTACCGAAAAATCTAAGGAAATCTATATTAAACTACTTAACGACTACATTAACTAATGCGAACTGAAGACGAAAGTTGTTCTCACAAGGTGATGAAGACTATCTAGACTAGAATCCTGGATTAATTTTAAGTGTTTACCAATTAAGTTAATTACTCGTTTTCTGGAACCGGGATCTTATGATACTAAACCTATTAAATACCAGCTAAGCCCCTCAACCCTTCTTGAGGTGAAACTTATGGCGTTACCTAAGCCGTTAATCCTAACGGTTGATTAGACGTCTTTCCAGTTGTCTAATATTGTGTGAGTACCCTAATGATGACCTACTCTTTTCCAATTATAGATCTAGGGTAGTTTGAGTATCTAAACTTGACATGATAGACTAATAAACCGACGGGTCAACAAAGGCATGGACTTTTTCCAAAGACCGACAATAGCAATTCGCCGGGTAAGACCTATCAATAGCCCCTCACTTTCCAGGTATTAGAGGACTAGTAGAACACTAGAATCTAGTAACCTGTTAACGATCCCTTCTAAGGTTTACTGGGCCCTTCAACCTTAAAGATTATGAACTTATTCTATGATATAGACACTCACCAAAGTTCACAACCTAATATGACTCTATTCCGTGTTGTAGACAGTCACCAAGAATCATATGAAGCAATAGAAAACAGAAAACCAAATCAAAGCATGCACACACACCAAGCCAGATAAACAAATTGCTTACAGAGCACAATTAATCCATAACAAACATGTAATTAACGAAAAAGGTATAAAATTTATATCAATCCATTCATCATAGTCTAGGTAGTTAATGCGTTTAGCCTAGCATAGTCAACAGCGAAAACAAAACAAAAGTAATAAAACTGGAAGTCACCATTACAAGTTCAGAAAAGAGAAAACAAGACAAACAAGGATCGTGTAAACCCGAGAAAGTCTCTAATCATCAATCTTCGCTTGATCCAATGATTCCAGAGCTTCGAGACCTTCAAACCCAGCTATTACTACTCCAAAACAGCTGCAAGAACTCCCAAAATTCGTAACTAGGGTTTCCTTATCATAAAATTGATTAAATACCCCCAAATCTCAGCTCAAATCAAAACCATCTGCAGATACCACCCTCTCGCGGGGCGCGAGAGGGTTTTGGCTATCAGGTCGCGGCCCACGACCGCCTTTGTGATGTCAGCAACAAATAGGCTTCTCGCGGGTGGCGAGAAGCCATGTTCTAGCCAGTCGCGGCCCGCCAGGAGATATTTTTCTCAGAATTAACTTATTTCAGCTCCTAAGCTTTCCAATTCGTTCCAGGACTTAACCAAATTGTATTTCTTCTCAATATTCACGCTTTTCAGCTACTTTATACTCATACGACCTGCAAAACGCAATTGGATCAAAAGACTAACTATTCTACGGAAAACTAAACTAAAACTAATAAAGATTGTACAAACTGATAACGAATAAATGATGTATTTTACAATATCATTAATTCTACATCTTGTTTAACTATCAAAATCTATCATATAACACCTTATGCATCACAAGATCACAATATAACATTTACATGTTCATCATGATCATCATCTCCACACTCATGCAATGGGTTTCATTCTAAATCATCCAAATTAATCAAAATCATGTATAACTCATGTTCTATATGGTGGTTCTAACACATATACAACATCAATTTCATTCAATTTCATGGATTAAACATAAACCTACTTCATACAAGATCACCAAATCTCAAATTACAACTTACCTTATGTTTGTAAGGTTGAGATTACGATAGTTCTTCATTCATGCATAAGGTTGACATGGATTTAACCCTTCAATTTTTTAGAATTGCAGATTTTTAGGTTATGGAGAACTTTTTGTTCTTTCCTTCTCTCTCTCAAATCCATGCATAGACACACACCCACATAAGTTCTGCATTTTGCCTTTCTTGTATTCTAACATTCTCATATGCCACATTTAGCCTTCCATGTTTAATCTAGTATTTATACCTCTTATCTTTTGCTAGAAGACATATGCATAGGTATTTTAACTAGGTTAGTTAGTATCAACCAACGAGCTCCATATTAAACGCTAGGATTTATTAACATGTTAGCTATTGGCCACGATTCACAATATAATATCATTTGTATATGTTACGGTATTAAAAAAACTAAGATTCTAACATGTACACATTTTGGGGTGTTACAAGTCTACCCCCCTTAAAAGAGGTTTCGTCCCCGAAACCTTTCTTACTCCTAATCCTATCTTTTATCGTCCTCCCTCAAAGGGCACACTTCAACATGAATGCATTCGTGATCTTGGCAAAAGGTTTTATTCATGCATAAAACATGATTGTATGCATTGTCCCAACCTTCTTACATTTGTAACTTACTTTCATAATCGCATAAGAGTCGGAATCTTATCCAGAGCTCTTATTAGTGTCATCTTCACTTTATAATACTAGTTCCTAGCACACATCATCGTTAACGGTTCATTCATTGCATTTATTCCACATGTATACTATTGTTCGTACATACCTAAGTCTACGAATTGTCTCAACTTTCTAATTAAGCATAATACATTTATATATTTATTAATCTAAATAAATCGTTTAATTTCTTTCTATTCATTCATCATGTACGATCCTTCATTTTGTCCACTATGAGCCATCCTCAACATCCCATTACTAACGTTACTTCTATTTTCCTTCATGTTCATACGAGGGGTTAACATGTTATCATACTTATACTTATAAACATTTAATGACCTATTAATATTACAGCAAACCCATCCTTCTTATACAACCCATCCTTCTTATACTTACTTATTTGTACTTAATACGAAGATTAAGTATCATTCCACGGTTACTATTTTTTTTACTTATACTATGTATACCTTTAAGTTGGCCTCAAATCATCTCATTCATATCACTTTACTACTAGCTCCCTTTACGCACTACTTTTCCTTACTAAGCAAGTATATTGCATGAGCGCTTCGTGCGAGCGTTTGACCAGTACCCAAAACTTTTACTCAAAGCTTTTGAAACTGTCCTCATAATGACATAATTTCCATCTTGTAATACCATTAAAGCTAAACATTCAATATACCAATTCTTACTCATAATTGCGAGCTAAACATTTTACTAACCTTAATTTCATTGCATAACCGACGGTTTGTGACCCGAACCGGCCCGATTCCTCATGAGTCCATGCACTGCCTGGATTTATCACATCCATTCATTTGTTGAGCTTCCGCCTATGCACATCTTTCAACAATGTCTTGTTCAGATGAACATGACCAACAAGCCCAGCATCAAAGTAAGCATTTCTTAATGGTATTTACCCTTAATACATTCTTTTCAAATATTTATACTTCTCGGTGTTTAAGCACTTTCAATTCCTTTTTCTGTCTCTTTTTTTTATAATTTTAATAATAATTTTTTTATAAATTTCTTACATGTATACTATAATATATCACACATACCATTTCCTACATACAATTCTTTCATTTTGTTAATTATTTCGCCAACTTTTTGCAGTTCGACTTTTCAAGGTCAAACTGGCACTTCTACTTATCGTACAAGTACTGAAGTACACGTTTGTACTTCCTTCCAAATCAAAATACTTTCAGAACATATTTTAGCATTTCATGCATAAGTATTCCTTTCTTGTAATTACTTAAGTCATTCGTCCGGGTCCTAGCCCGTCATTCATTTTTTATACTAAATAAATTTCCAAAGGGTTATACTTACTTCCTGCATCGAATTCTTCATGCTATTTTATTATTACTTGCCTTATAATTAATCAACCCAACCTCGTTGACCTTTTAAGAAGTCAAACTATAAATATATTCTTATCTATGTTTTATTAATTACCCACCATCTACCCCACACGTGTTTTGTCATACTTACTTATGGATTCCAGCGTTCTCATTCTTACATATTACCCTTATGTATTAGATCTGTATTTGCTTACGGATATTATCTTTTCTTTATTATTATCCATTTCTTATAACTTTGCTCCGTGATTACCTACGGATTTCAATCTTTCACTCCTACCTTGCATTATTTTATGTTTAAATCCGTTTATGGATTCAAACCTTTCATTTTTACTTTTCATTCTTTTATGTTTTAATCCATCAATGGATTCAAACCTTTCATTCTTACTTTTCATTCTTTTATGTTTGAATCCGTCAATGGATCCAAACCTTTCATTCTTTTATGTTTGAATCCGTTTACTCGTACATCCCTTTCTTACGTGTTTAGTTCGTACTTACCAATGGATTAAATCCTTTCATTCGTACATTCCTTTCACTCGCACGATCACTTACTTCTCAATTCTACTGAACATACATGTGATGATTATCATGGTCTCACGAGGGTCATATGCTTCTTGCGCACTGGCCAGGTGCACAATCCACATACTAGTTTCGTGCCTTCATGTAATCATCACGTTATTCCTGAAAAAGTGAGTTTCAGTTCGTACAACATCTATAAATCCTTACCAAGACAATATCATTGTCTTTCGTTTGAAGACCAAACCCCATGTTTCAATCCGGACTCCACTAAGAAAAATCTACGTTATTCATTTATCACTAATCCTTTCTCAGGTGACTCTCCCAATACTGGTACTCATACTTATTAAAATTGTGTACCTGGGATCCGATAGTACAATCTCATGGTTTGGTGCTTGTTTCAGATTGCATCCTTGCAACGCCCTTCTTATTTATCCAAGCTTCGGGTATTGATCGAGTCTTGGATTGAACGGATTCCTCGTCACAAGAGCACACATGTTTGAGTTCAAGTACTTACCTTTTCGTACTTGATTCTCTCAAACCAGGGCTCTGATACCAACTTGTAAGACCCTAAATTCGCTTTGATCATAAATACGCAGCGGGAATACGAACCATAAATTTTCTTTTGATTTATCCATTCTATCACGTTAAATAGATTTCTAAAAGAGCCTTTACGATAAATATATTCTTCATTTTTTTAAAATAATAAAAACATGTCATACTTTCATCAAAGCTACATAACTACACACTCCCGTACAATCAATTATGTGACTCGATCTTCATCGCCATATAACCTGCAGCCACCACATACATTCACATTATTAGTACTTGGTGACTTTAAATATAATCTAACGGTGCATATTTAAACGGCTATATCGCGTCACGTCCTTAATTACATTCAGTCTCTTTAGCTTTCTAACTTCATACATTACAAATCCCATATCGACCCTTCATTAATCCCATATTAACGTACCTGCAAAACATTCATTCTCAACAACAACATGATTCGTACCAATTATACTTATAAGCATGGAGTCTGCACCCCCGAATAAAACATAACATATTCATTAGTACGTATTACATTCCATTACGTTCATACATCTATAAACTTATCTTTTATTTAACTCTTGCACCCCATCGGCTAGAAACACCCGTAGACAGTCGATTAAGGCGTCGACAGAAAAGCAGGTCAGCAAGCAGCGTCGCCGACGCCTGGATGGCCCGTCGGCGACGCATCGTGGTTTGTTGCTGCGCTGCACTTCTCATTTCTTGGGTTTTTGTCCGTTTCAACACCCTCTCGCGCATCCCGAGAGTACAAAAACGTGAAGTTACATCGTTTAAACTTCCGAAATCATTCGAATATAAACCCAGTGTGTCAGCATCTAAATTTCCATTCCTCGACACACAACTTTCTACATTTTGACCCGTTCACATATATCGTGTAATTCCAAACATAAACAATACCCCCGACTTGCCACCATACTACTTACCTTGATACTTACCCTTACCCATAAAGCCTTACATGGTTCCTTGTATATTCAATATACCAAACTTCATTTATAAAATAAGAAGTGATTCTGGAAATCACTTACCTCGAGTGCCCGTTTCGTACATGCTTCCTCATATCCTTTCCGTTAGCCTTCCATGCTTTCCCCCATCTTGACATGATCCTATACTTTCATGTCATCATGGCTACCACTTCATTAGTATAAACACACATTCTAATATTGCTTTCATTTCACATTCATATCCTACACTGAACTTTACTCGTCAAATTCCAACGACACAATGTATAAGCTAGAAGTAGCATCTTTTCATTCCACACAATTCTTCGTGTTGTCACATATAGCACATATTGATATAGTATGTACCTAATGACTTATTTAACATAACATTTGTGACAAAAGCCTTACTATGCTATTTATGCATAGTTGACTTTCAGAAAGTCAACTGTCTAACTTATCAATTATCAATCTAATCTCATACATCCACATCATTATAGGTGATTATACTACGGGCATCATATACATTACCAACTCACATGGTAAAACACATATACAACCGTAAGATCACATACGCACACACAACATAATCAATTCCTTCCATACTAGTCATCTCATAATTTCAAAACTAACAACATCATTCAAGATTAAGTAATTTAACACTATCCTTGAACCTGACATTATTCTTACTAGAAATCCACATACCATACAATGACACCACTTTCACCCTTTAATTCTTACCACAAAATCAACTAAACGCATAAGGTGTACCATATATTCAAGTATAGAGTAGAAGCTCCTAATGCACGCTTCTACCGCGTCATACTAACAATTCAAATTTCCACATGAACTCCATCTAAAACACACTTCACATATTAGTTTGCTAACAATTACATCATTATTACTTTTGATGTGCTAACAGACTATAAAATGAACTACTTTAGACTCTCTAAACTAGACACTAAAAAGCTTTAAAAACTAGACTCGACTTAAACCTAAACCACACAATCGGCAAGTGTACTGATCAGTGTAGTATAACCTAAGTAAGTCCGGATATCGAACCCACAGGACTCTATTAATTACGCTAATTAGACTCTGAAAGACTCGGACAGACACAACTAAAACTTTTTCAATTGCTTTGGGGGGGGGTTACGAAAAATCTAAGGAAATCTATATTAAACTACTTAACGACTACATTAACTAATGCGAACTGAAGACGAAAGTTGTTCTCACAAGGTGATGAAGACTATCTAGACTAGAATCCTGGATTAATTTTAAGTGTTTACCAATTAAGTTAATTACTCGTTTTCTGGAACCGGGATCTAATGATACTAAACCTATTAAATACCAGCTAAGCCCCTCAACCCTTCTTGAGGTGAAACTTATGGCGTTACCTAAGCCGTTAATCTTAACGGTTGATTAGACGTCTTTCCAGTTGTCTAATATTGTGTGAGTACCCTAATGATGACCTACTCTTTTCTAATTATATATCTAGGGTAGTTTGAGTATCTAAACTTGACATGATAGACTAATAAACCGACGGGTCAACAAAGGCATGGACTTTTTCCAAAGACCGACAATAGCAAATTTCCGGGTAAGACCTATCAATAGCCCCTCACTTTCCAGGTATTAGGACTAGTAGAACACTAGAATCTAGTAACCTGTTAACGATCCCTTCTAAGGTTTACTGGGCCCTTCAACCTTAAAGATTATGAACTTATTCTATGATATAGACGCTCACCAAAGTTCACAACCTAATATGACTCTATTCCGTGATGTAGACAGTCACCAAGAATCATATGAAGCAATAGAAAACAGAAAACAGAAAACCAAACAAAGCATGCACACACACCAAGCCAGATAAACAAATTGCTTACAGAGCACAATTAATCCATAACAAACATGTAATTAACGAAAAAGGTATAAACTTCATATCAATCCATTCATCATAGTCTAGGTAGTTAATGCGTTTAGCCTAGCATAGTCAATAGCAAAAACAAAACAAAAGTAATAAAACTGGAATTCATCATTACAAGTTCAGAAAAGAGAAAACAAGACAAACAAGGATCGTGTAAACCCGAGAAAGTCTCTAATCATCAATCTTCGCTTGATCCAATGATTCCAGAGCTTTGAGACCTTCAAACCCAACTATTACGACTCCAAAACAGCTGCAAGAACTCCCAAAATTCGTAACTAGGGTTTCCTTATCATAAAATTGATTAAATACCCCCAAATCTCAGCTTAAATCAAAACCATCTGCAGATACCACCCTCTCGCGGGGTGCGAGAGGGTTTTGGCTATCAGGTCACTGCCTGCGACCGCCTTTGAGATGTCAGCAACAAATGGGCTTCTCGCGGGTGGCGAGAAGCCATGTTCTAGCCAGTCGCGGCCCGCCAGGAGACATTTTTCTCAGAATTTAACTTATTTCAGCTCCTAAGCTTTCCAATTCGTTCCAGGACTTAACCAAATCGTATTTCTTCTCAATATTCATGCTTTTCAGCTACTTTAAACTCATACGACCTGCAAAACGTAATTGGATCAAAAGACTAAGTATTCTACGGAAAACTAAACTAAAACTAATAAAGATTGTACAACCTGATCACGAATAAACGATGTATTTTACAATACATCAAATATCCCCACATTCTAATATTGCTTTCATTTCACATTCATATCCTACACTGAACTTTACTCGTCAAATTCCAATGACACAATGTATAAGCTAGAAGTAGCATCTTTTCATTCCACGTAATTCTTCGTGTCGTCAAATATAGCACTTATTGATATAGTATGTACCTAATGATTTATTTAACATAACATTTGTGACAAAAGCCTTACTATGCTATTTATGCATAGTTGACTTTCAGAAAGTTAACTGTCTAACTTATCAACTATCAATCTAATCTCATACATCCACATCATTATAGTTGATTATACTACGGACATCATATACATTTCCTACTCACGTAGTAAAACACACATACAACCGCAAGATCACATATGCACACACAACATAATCAATTCCTTCCATACTAGTCATCTCATAATTTCACAACTAACAACATCATTCAAGATTAACTAATTTAACACTATCCTTGAAGCCGACATTATTCTTACTAGAAATCCACATACCATGCAATGACACCACTTTCACCCTTTAATTCTTACCACAAAATCAACTAAACGCATAAGGTGTACCATATCTTCAAGTATAGAGTAGAAGCTCCTAATGCACGCTTCTATCGCGTCATACTAACAATTCAAATTTCCACATGAACTCCATCTAAAACACACTTCACATATTAGTTTGCTAACAATTACATCATTATTACTTTATATTCATATTTACTCACATCTTGCATACAATTCCACATATAATTGTCAGTTAGACATTTCATCAAACACTTGGTGTGTATGCAACTTTCTAAGCATAATGTACAAGTGGTCTAAGCATGTTCTTCCCAAATTCATCTTATGAATCATTACATTCAAACAAAATCACATTATCATTAATTCTACATCTTGTTTAACTATCAAAATCTATCATAAAACACCTTATGCATCACAAGATCACAACATAACATTTACATGTTCATCATGATCATCATCTTCACACTCATGTAATGGTTTTCATTCTAAATCATCCAAATTAATCAAAATCATGTATAACTCATGTTCTATATGGTGGTTCTAACACATATACAACGTCAATTTCATTCAAATTCATGGATTAAACATAAACCCACTTCATACAAGATCACCAAGTCTCAAATTACAACTTACCTCATGTTTGTAAGGTTGAGATTATGATAGTTCTTCATTCATGCATAAGATTGGCACGGATTTTATCTTTAATTTGTTAGAATTGCAGATTTTTAGGTTATGGAGAACTTGTTCTTCTTTCCTTCTCTATCTCAAATCCACGCGCAGACACACACCCACATACATAAGTTCTGCATTTTGCCTTTCTTGTATTCTAACTTTCTTATATGCCACATTTAGCCTCCTTGTTTAATCTAGTATTTATACCTCTTATCTTTTGCTAGAAGACATATGCATAGGTATTTTAACTAGGTTAGTTACTATCAACCAACAAGCTCCATATTAAACGCAAGGATTTATTAACATGTTAGCTATTGGCCACGATTCACAATATAATATCATTTGTATATGTTACGGTATTAAAAAAACTAAGATTCTAACATGTACACATTTTGGGGTGTTACAACCCTGGTTAACCATGTTGCCTCAGCCTGCCCTAGAACCATTGAAGATCGCATAGTATAGCCATCGAGCTTAACAACAACTATATTCTTCACGGGGCCTATGATAAGGTTTCTACGAAGGATGCTCACCAAGCCACCATCGATACTACCACTGCTGAACCTTCACCACCCAAGCCCCCATGAAACAACAACAACAAAAACAAGAAACGGAAGGCTTCTAGTCAAAATTGCGCGGTTGTTACTCCACCGAACCCTCAACCCTTGCAATCCCTGCCTGCTGCACCGAATACTGAGCCTCCATGAAAGGGTTACACTGGGACACAACCCAAGTGTGGCCAGTGCCACTACCATCATCCCGCCGCTGTTCCATACCGCAAATGCACAATTGCCATCGGTATGGACACTTTTCTCAGCACTGCCACAAACACCTATGACCAACCAAGCCATTGAAGCCCAAAACCCTGCCCATAATCAAGCCCAAATTGCTCGTGTGCGAGCATGTTTCAAATGTGGCGACCCTAATCATCTTGCAAACGTCTGCCCCCAACGAAACCAACCTCAGCAGCAGCAGCCACCTCAACAAGCTCAAGGCAGAGCTTTCGTCCTCACCGCCGCTCAGGCGCAGAACGCGAACGATGTCATAACCAGTACGTTTCTTGTGAACCATGTCTATGCTTCTTGTCTTTTTAATACTGGCGCAGATAGAAGTTTTGTGTCTATAGATTTTGAACCCTTGCTTAAGTGCGTACGTTCTAATTTGCCCAATCCATTCGCAGTCGAAGTCGCTAACGGGAAATCCTTCACTGTTAATTCTGTCCTCTCCAAGTGTTCCTTAAATCTCAACGATCATACGTTTTCAATTGACCTCATACCCATGCAATTGGGAAGCTTCGATATCATAGTCGGCATGGATTGGCTTAGGCGAGTTCGTGCTGAAGTCGTCTATTCCGAGAAATTCCTTCGCCTTCCCCTTCCCAATGGTGATTCCTTACACGTCTATGGCGAGAAATCCTCTAAAGGTCTCAAGCTTATGTCATGTATCCAAGCGAACAAATACTTATGTAAGGAATACTTTGCCTTTTGTTGCCCATATTGTGGAAAAGAAAGACAAAGGGCCAAGCATAAGTGATGTTCCCGTCGTTTGTGAATTTCCTGATGTCTTTCCAGAGGTTCTTCCTGGTCCTCCTCCTCCTCGTTCTGTTGACTTTCGTATTGATCTCAATCTTGGCGCAACTCCTGTTGCGAAAGCTCCTTATCGTTTAGCACCCTCGGAAATGCAAGAGCTATCTAGCCAACTTCAAGAGCTTCTTGATAAAGGCTTTATACGCCCTAGCAATTCTCCTTGGGGCGCTCCTGTTTTGTTCGTTAAAAAGAAAGATGGATCTTTTCGATGTGAATTGACTATCGTGAGCTCAACAAGCTTACTGTCAAAAACCGATATCCTCTTCCTCGTATTGACGACCTCTTCGATCAACTACAAGGCGCAACGTGTTTCTCCAAGATTGACCTTCATTCAGGTTATCATCAACTTCGAGTTCTCGAAGAAGATATACCTAAAACCGCTTTTCGCACACGTTATGGACACTATGAATTCGTGGTCATGCCTTTTGGTTTGACCAACGCGCCTGCAGTATTCATGGATTTAATGAATCGCGTGTGTAAACCTTTCCTCGATCGCTTCATAATTGTCTTCATCGACGACATTCTCATCTACTCCAAGACGAAAGAAGAACACGGACGACATTTGCACCTCATTCTCCAGCTTTTGCAAACTGAACGTCTTTATGCCAAATTATTCAAATGTGAATTTTGGCTAAAAGAGGTTCAATTCCTTGGTCACACCGTCAACGAACTCGGTATTCATGTTGACCCTGCAAATATTGAAGCTGTGAAGAATGGGGTTGCACCTAAGTCTCCTTCTGAAATTCGTTCGTTTTTTGGTTTAGCTGGTTATTATCTTTGGTTCATTTCAACTTCTCCAAGATCGCTGTTCCTCTTACGTCTTTGACTCAAAAAGATAAACCTTTTGTTTGGGGTCCCGAACAAGAGGAGTCTTTCTAAACCCTCAAGGACATGCTTTGTAATGCTCCTATCCTTACACTCCCCGATGGAAACGACGATTCCGTCGTGTATTGCGATGCCTCAAACCAAGGTCTTGGTTGCGTTCATATGCAACAGGACAAGGTTATCGCCTACGCGTCGAGACAACTCAAAATCCATAAGAAAAACTATACTACGCATGACCTTGAACTTGGTGCAGTTGTTTTTACATTAAAGATCTGGCCACACTACCTTTATGGTACTAAGTGTACGGTCATCACCGACCACAAGAGCCTTCAACATATCTTTGATCAAAAGGAACTCAACATGCGTCAACGTCGTTGGGTAGAATTGTTAAACGACTACGACTGTGACATTCACTACCACCCTAGCAAGGCGAATGTTGTAGCCGATGCACTTAGTCGTAAAATCATGTCAAGAGTATTCGTTGCTACCAAACCGTAGGGAAACTTCGTGAACTAATTCGTGACGCGCAATTTTCCGTCATTAATGAGGGTAACCTCGATAACGAGTTAAATTGTGGAGTCGAAAACCCACTTGAAGCTAAGGCCGATGGTATCCTTTACTACCGTGATCGTATGTGGATTCCCGACCGCGTCAACATTCGAAACGCCTTGATGGATGAAGCCCACAAATCCCAATATTCCATTCATCCTGGCGCCGACAAGATGTACCATGACCTTCGAGCATCTTATTGGGGGCCTGAGATGAAGAAGGATATAGCTCTTTACGTCTCAAAATGCCTTACTTGTTCCAAAGTTAAGCTGAACATCAACGTCCCTCTGACTTACTCGAACAACCAGAAATTCCTGTTTGGAAATGGGAGAGTATTGCTATGGATTTCATTACTAAGCTACCTCGTTCTCCTTCTGGTCATGACATAATTTGGGTCATTATTGACCGTTTGACCAAATTTGCTCACTTCCTCGCAATTCGTGAAGATTACAAAATCGAGAAATTGGCTCGTATCTACACGAATGAAATCATTAGTCGTCATGGTACCCAGATTGACATCATTTCTGATCGTGATGCTCATTTCACCTCTCGCCTTTGGAAAATGTTTCAATCTGCCCTTGGCACTCGTCTCAATATTAGTACCGCTTTTCACCCTCAATCTGACGGTCAAATCGAGCGTACTATCCAAACCTTGGAGGATATGCTTCGCTCATGCATAATCGATTTTGGCGGCAACTGGGATTCACACTTACCATCGGTAGAATTCTCGTACAACAACAATTATCACGCTCGTATTCAAATGGCTCCATTTGAAGCGTTGTATGGTCGTAAGTGTCGTTCGCCTATTTGTTGGCACGAGATTGGAGACGCACAAATCACCAGTCCTGAACTTATACAAGAGACAACGGACAAGATCCTAAAAATTCGTGATCATCTCCTTAAAGCCCGAAGCCGACAAAAGAAGTATGCTAACAAAAGACGCAAGCCTTTGGAATTCTATGTAGGTGATCAACTACTTCTCAAGGTATCCCCTTGGAAGGGTGTTGTTCGACTTGGTAAGAAAGGCAAACTCGCTCCTTGCTATGTAGGTCCTTTCAAGATTCTCAAAACGATTGAAAAGGTAGCGTATCGACTAGACCTACCTCAAGAACTCAACAATGTCCACCCGGTCTTCCATGTTTCAAATCTCAAGAGATGTCTAGCTGAAGAAGGACTTCAAGTTCCACTCGAAGACCTTCAAATCAACGAGACATTGCATTTTGTGGAAAAACTCGTATTTTATTTCAATCCATGTTATATACATTCATACATATGATACATGATTCATGATACTTGCAAACGTGTGATAAACCTACCAATACGTGACATACATGCTTCAAACGAAACTTATACGCAATTCTCATAGTTAATCATGTTCGTTTTATACTTGTGCAATCCTTAGAATATGTTTCTTATACTTATAACATACCAAATAATCCAAAAATACTTAATACTTAATAACAAAAAAATGTGTTTTCTGTCCGGGCCTTGCAGACCGTATGGTCCCCCCCTTACGGCCCGTAAGGGTGAGACGCGGGTTTGCATGAAATCCCACCTCCTAATCTCACCCAATAGCCTCAAAACCTCATTTAATCACCTCCCACTAACCCTAACTCCTTCCCCTATAAATACCAAGCCTCTTCCAAGCATTTTTCCACTTTACAACTGTCTTGAACTCTCTCAAACACTCCTCAATCTGCTGGAAATCCAAAGACTTGACAGATTCATCATACTTTGCCAAAGTTAGCATAACGTGCTCATGTCTTAGTCTTTTACCTTGATTCTTCTTTCAAAACACTTGGATGAACCCTAGGTTTGATCCCACGGATTTGCCATGGCAAATCTAGACCTGGGAATTCACCAAAAGGGCTCCAAAGTGGACTGAAACTTTCTGATGTAAACTTTGTTTATACAACTTGAACTTGAGTTATCTCATACACATTCCTATGTCCTAATGCTCACAATCACTTGTATGGTTAGTTGGGCTTAAAAAACAAGGGTGTGACATTCAAAATCACAGGATTTATCCTCATAAACTTTCTTTTTTGTAAGAGTTTTAACTCACAAGTGTTGTCAAGTCTTGAACTTGAAGTTGTGTGACTACTTGGTTAGCTTGGGCTATCCTACATACAAGTCCACACATTTCTTGATGTTTACTTAGATTAGATGTTATTATTCATTCTTGTTTATGTTCTTGACCCTCCTTGTTGTCTATGACAACTTGTGTAGTGTGTGAACTTTACATGAGGTTCCTAAATGGAAGATTTATCTTCCTACCTCCTACATGACTTCTATGACATCCTTGTTGGACTTAAAATATATAATATATCTATTATAATCTATATAAATACCTATAAACCGAACCCTTGATGATAACCAAATAGCTATTCGTCAAGTTACTAAGTTTAATCACCTAAGTGTTTAGTTCCTCGTTGTTGGTGCATGTTGGTGCATATTGTGTGACAACAGCTTAATAGTTTGATTATTTAGTCTTTGGATATTTTGTATTGGGCTTAGCTTATTGGTTAGTGAGTTTATTATTATAATGGGCTTGGAGAATGGCCTAGCCTAGTTAGAAACCCAGTTCACAGCATGTGATAAACAACTCAATAGTTTGATTATTTAGTCTTTGGATATTTTGTATTGGGCTTTGCTTATTGGTTAGTGAGTTTATTATTGTAATGGGCTTGGAGAATGGCCTAGCCCAGTTAGAAGCCCAGTTCACAGTGGTGAACGAATTTGTGAGTGCTAGGATCTTTGGTTGATTGTAATTGTCTGATTGATAATCAATAAAGATCGGGTTTGTTGGTGATTTCTATTTCTACACGTTTTCTGTTATAATCTGATCTAGGGGATTCCGCACTCTAGATTAGTTGAGCAATTCTGTGAAGATCCATAGGACTAAGGGGACCTACACTCATTACGATTCTAATAGGTGTTAACCTATGAAATCATATTAACCCTTATGGGTTCTCACAGTGTCAAAAACGAGTGCTAGACCTAGGTGACTACTTTCTTGTATAAATACTTTGTTTTACTTTATGCTCTAAATTCCGAATCCTCCATTAATCGTCCAATACTCACACCTACGTTTTCCTCTTGTAGGATAACTCGGTGTTCCTCCAACAACCAAACAACTCTTCACGGAATCATCAAGTTGGAAAGCTTGCAAAACCGTGAGTACACTTAACCCCCTTTTCGTTTACCACTTTTGGGGTGTAACATGTTAAACTATGAAAAACTCACGCATAAACTTTGTTCTTAAATGCACAAACATTCCTTATACATGCATGCATACTTGATCACTTGATACATTAAACTTGGGTTATACGTTTTGTGTTAGATATCATTAACTTCGTACGAGCCTATCCTTGACATATATAACACTATAGGATTAACGCACCACCCATAAACTTGAGGTTATGTTAAGAGCTTATTGCGTTTCATCATTGGTTTGATTAGTTAAACACATGCCAACTTTATCGTTTATCTTGTTTCAATAGCTTGCCATGTGGAATTGTTTAAACTCATTTTATGCTATGTACGTATGAAAACTAGTATACTCGCCTTTTCTTTTGCATTGAACTTTATTTTAAACATGTTACAGGTTGAAGATGAGGAACGTACGAAATCTAGTAGGGATGACTAGAAAACACGCCCAAGAAATCACTAGATTATATATTTATGATATGTTGAACTTGTCGTAATTGTCTTTTGTTTATTGTTATTTGAAATTCCATGTATTGTAATGACAATTTATGTTATGAAATGAAGATGTATTCAAATAGCGTTATGAGTAATGAGCAATCTATTTCATCCCGCCTCGATGTTTCCGCCATCGGTTGGGTGTGACAACTATCATCATCCTCACATCATTCGGAATCTTCTCAACATTCTAGTGAGTCACATTCATCACAACCCGCTAGACACTCTTTATCACATCATTCCTCTCATTCACAACATTCTCAGCATTCCCATTCCCACTCACATCATGACATATTCAACCCAACCCTTTACATAAATTCACCCCATCCTAGCCAAAATCAAATCGATAACGACTCCAATCTGGAAATGTCGCCATCTGGGACAAATATGCATCCCATAGAGCAGGACCAATACTTCAACCAATTTACTTTTTACCATACCCCTGAACATCAACCCCAAACACCCCCGTATCCACCTCCTCAAACTCCGCCACCTCCACCAGAGGATATACAAATGAAACAAGAACAACCACCACCACAACCAAGGAAGGCTCGCGTCGGCGCTTGAATGTCAGTACGTGCGGGGCAATGGTCTCGGTCGCTTCCACCACTACCCCCAACTTATCCAACTATACTAGAGGACCCACAAATGGGTGGACCCTCCAATCCTACTCCTATTGTTGAGCCACCTCAACAACCACCTACGGGTTATGATAACCCTATTCCAACATATCCGAGTGCGACCGGATTTGATAATACTTATACGACAGCCTCTACTGATTATAACTATTCGGCTCCCTCATATGACCCCTTTTTACATGAGGTCATTCAAAATGCTTTATACCCACCTCCATTTCCTCATACTTACCAACACCCGGGTTATACAAACCCCGGATATATGTACACGGTTGTTCCGCAACCACAACCACCGCAACAACAATTACCGATTGAAGTAATCAACCAAGCGTTGGAACGAGCGGAACAAATCCAACGACAATCTGAAAAGAATGAACGAAGGACGAGTAAAATATTCAAGAAACACTCCAAATTAGTGAAAGGAAGGAGAGACGACTAACGATTTTAATTTTATCTTGTATTGTAATTTTATTTCCAAAAGTCCTTTAAGGATATTGTATTGTGGTCTCCTTCAAAAAGTCCATATTTGGACAAGCATTGTAATTTATTTTATTTTATGAAATTTCAGATTATCGTTATTTTCTTTTCACAATTATTCAAGCGTTCGTCTCGATATTTAATTCAAATTTTTTATTGATCTGCCCAAACTCAACAAAATCTTCTTAATGGTTTGAAGCCATATGGCAAGCCTAAATCATTGGCAATTAATTATGGCGGTTGTGACAATGTGGTGCACCGACCGAAAAGGTGGAGGAGATATCTCCAAGCCTTATAGCCCTTGTGATCGAATGAGACCACAACTAATATTTTATTTAAAGATCAAACCATTAAGACATAAATTCAATGATTATTTCCATTTACCATTCAATCTAATGTTTAAATGAATTGCCCAGAGCAATAACTTATTGTTGGCCTGTAGCTCATACATCGATAAAATGGTAAACCGAAATTCCAGTGGGGGCAGGCATGACAATGTGGAGCATGCGAACCGCAAGGGCGAAGGGGATAACCTTCAATCCCTGATTGCTGCAGAAGTCAGCAAAGCGATGGCCGATTTTATGGCTAATTTTAAAGGGCTAGGTCCAACATATTATAAATCCCCATCTATCTCACCTTCTTCCACACATAAAACAGAGAGTGCACATTATTCCTCGAGTGCGAGGAATGAACTGAAACGTATTGCTAAGAAAGAAACCCAATATGCTAAAGAAGGGTGTTCTTACAATTACTTTGTCTCCTGCAAACCTCGCGGCTTCACGAGGGAGAAGGGAGCTATAGATGCCATGAAGTGACTAGATGAGATGGAAATTGTCGTTGATATCTGCGGTTGTACTGAAAAAGATACTATTAAGTACGTGTCCCAGTCCTTTAAGGGCGATGTTTTAACATGGTGGAAGGCCATGGTACAATCTACAGGGAGGTATCCCTGTATAATACGGGTTGGTCCAAGTTTGTGGAACTGATCAAAGAAACCTATTGCCCTCCTCATGAGGTTGAAAAGGTGGAGTCCGATTTCTTGACTGAGGAACATGGTCTGTCGGAAGTATGTTTCCGACTAAAATTCTCTGTCCTGGTTAGTTCCCTACTTTATTACTCCCGAGCCCAAACCCATTGCGTGTTTCATTGGTGGTTTGGCACCAGAAATCAAAGGAATGGTGAAGGCCTCCAAACCCACTACTTTCAGATCCGTTGTGGATCTATCTTTCTCACTAACTCATGATGAAGTGAGATTGAGGTCAATCAGGGCTTAGATTGATAAGAAAAGGAAGCATGAGAATAACCACTCCCAAGGCTCAAAGAAAGAGAAGTTTGGTTCCAATAAGAACCAATAGAGCTCTAATGATGATAGGCTGGAATGTAAGACTTGGGGAAGATGACATTGGGGACAATGTCAGACAGATCAGCAACCAAAACTGTGTGGCATATACAAGAGGACTGTCCATAAATCTCACGAGTACACAGATTTAAAGAATTCTATCTGCTACGGGTGTGGTGAAAAAGGCCACATAAGGACCAGTTATCCCAAATGTACAACTGATGGAAATACTAAACCTACGAAGGCAAGGAAATCAAATGCAAGAGCCTTTCAATTGACCGCAAGAGAGGCGGTAAATGACAAGAATGTTATAACAGGTACGTTTCTTGTTAATAACATTTACGCACCTATCTTATTTGATAATGGAACAGATAAATGTTTTGTAGACCATAAGTTTAGCGAACTGTTAAATCTGCCCATAAGAACTTTAGAACATTCATATGAAGTAGAAATGGCAGATGGTACAATCGAATTAGCTTCCAAGATTCTTGACGAATGTGTTATATCCATTAAGAATCATTCCATTCCAATAAACCTTCTACCTATGACTCTTGCGGGATTTGATATAGTCTTAGGCATGGATTGGTTATCCCATAACCAAGCCCGCATTGCCTGCGATATAAAGACAATTGAAATCAAATCCCCATCTGGCGAGACGCTCATCATTCATGGAGATCGACACTACGGATTGCCCAAGAATGCATCTTTACTTTAAGTATCTAAGTGTGTGAAGAAAGGACGTGCCATCTACATGGCACAAGTGACGATAGATACACCAAAGCCCGAGATAGAAAATATACTAGTCATTCCGAATTCCCTGAAGTTTTCCTTGAAGATCTATCTAGATTACCCACAGAAAGGCAAGTCGAGTTCAGAATCGACATATTACCAGGGTCAGCTCCAATAGCTAGAGTTCCATACCGAATGGCGCCAACTGAGATGAAATAGTTGAAGGCACAACTGGAAAACTTCTTGAGAAAGGTTTCATACAACCTAGTTCATCCTCCAGGGAGCTCTTATTCTATTTGTTAAAAAGAACGACGGTTCAATGCGGATGTGCATTGATTACCGTGAGCTGAATAAGATAACGATCAAGAATCGTTATTCCTTACCAAGAATTGACGACTTATTAGATCAACTGCAAGGAGGACATTTCTTCTCCAAGATTGATCTTCGATTTGGTTATCATCAACTGAAGGTCAGGAGCGAGGATGTTCCAAAGACTGCCTTCAGGACCAGATACGGACATTATGAGTTCCTGTTTATGCCATTTGGACTCACTAATGCTCTGACAACTTTCATGGATCTAATGAATAAAGTCTGCAAACCTTATCTGGATAAGTTTGTCATTGTCTTTACAGACGACATACTTATCTATTCTTGTAATAAGATTGATCATGAGAAACATCTTAGATGTATTCTTGAATTGGTAAAGCAAGAGAAGCTTTATGCAAAATTCTCTAAGTGCGAGTTTTGGCTTAGAGAAGTCAAATTCTTAGGACATGTGGTTAGTGAACGAGGAATCCAAGTGGATCCAGCTAAAATAGAAGCGATCATTAGTTGGGAAGCACCCAAGACTCTTTCTGAAATCCGCAGCTTTTTGGGATTGGCTGGTTATTAAAGAAGGTTCATTGAGAACCTCACGAGAATAGCCACTCCCCTAACAGAATGATAAGTTTGACTGGGGTCAAAACAGAAAGAATCCTTCGAGATTCTCAAACAAAAGTTGAGTAATGCCCCAGTATTATCTTTACCCGATGGAATTGAAGACTTTGTAGTCTACTGTGATGTTTTGCACACATAATTAAGGTGCGTACCGATGCAACGAGGTAAGGTGATTGCCTACGCATCAAGACAACTTAAGGTGTATGAAAAGAATTACACCACCCATGACTTAGAAATGGGTGCTGTTGTATTTCCACTAAAGTTATGGATACATTATCTCTATGGTACGAAGTGTGTAATATACACCGACCATAAAAGCCTCAAACATATATTTAATAAAAAGGATTTGAATATGCGGCAACGCCGTTGGATGGAAACACTGAATGATTACGAATGTGAGATTCGTTATCATCCTGGCAAGGCAAATGTCGTTGTTGACGCATTGAGCCGTAAGGAAAGAATTAAACCGATTAGAATTCATGCCAAAAGAATTAAACTTAGAACCAGTTTGAATGAGAAACTGCTAGAAGTTCAAAGGCAAACCTCTCTATAAGGTTGAGATTTCAAGTTTCACAATAGACAAAAGTGTAAATTTAAAAGTAGAATTAAAGAGTATATGAGTTAAGTAAAATCAATGTGGGGCTAGCCCACTTGGTAAAGACTCTTTTTTCTTAATAGGATGTCTTAAGTTCAATCCCAAACAAGAAGTAGTTTAGAATAATATCAGATGTAAATTAAGAGTGACTATGCGTTATACATATTAATAGAAAGTTGTCATGAACAGTAGATGAAAAATTTTAAATATTTGATTTTCTATTTTTAATAATATTTTATTTGGTGTTCATTTGATATTTTTAATAATAAATACTAAATAGTAATTGATAATTTTTAAGTGTTTTTTAGTATTCAATTTGATTTTTATTTAATTGATAATTCTTATGTATTTGTTTTTTTCTTATTAATTGTATTTTTTAGCATTTAGTTTGATTTTTAGTAGTAACTTACATACTTTAAAAAATCTAAATTTGTATCTATGTTTATTTATATTTTTAACCATCCAAGTAATTATTTGCTCGCGCAGTGTGATGGTACGTTACCGCGGGTGTTAGATCAGTATCGGTTGGTTCGTTACGGTACCGGTTTAATTCGGCAATCGACATAGAAATCAACACGTGTTTTACATCGACCGAAAACGATAAAATCGGACACCGATACCGACACCAATGTTGTTTGAACAATATTGATCGGTTCAGATTGTCATGGTACTGGTACCGATATTCATTTGCTGCCACAGACAGAGTTGTATAAATGGAAAATTATTGAAATTGGAAACCATTAAAATGAATACAGGAATCGGTATTGATGTTGTTTGGTACGGTACGCTAGCAGTACATTGTCATTTTATTGAAAATAAACAATAAAAATAAATAGCGATGCTGAACCGATGTTATTCGCTCAGTTTTCATTCAATTCACTTCGGTAGCAGCATGATATCTATTATCAAACAAGAAATACATGCCGGTACCGTTGTTTTTTCCGGTATGGTATGGTAGCGATACGATCTTAGCTTATTGAAAGAAAAAACAACAAAAATAAATATTGGTACCGATACACATGTTTCGGTTTGGTACAATAGTGACACAATAGCCGTTTTCAAAAAACGTTTATACGCATAAGAAACCAAACTAAGTTTACGACAATAGCGATTTCAAAAACAGTTTATACCCAAACCAACCGAACTAAGTTTACGGTACAATAGCCATTTTCAAAATAACATTAGTACCTGGTATCAATCTTCGTTTTAATTGTTTTTGATCGATGTAGGGTTTTCTCTTTCGATTACTATACAGAAAGTGTTGATACCGTAACGAATCGAACAGATACTAACCAAATCCCCGCCGCGAAGCGCGTGGGAATATCATTAATTACCATTAAAAAAAGTTAAGAGTTGATTAATTACACTATAATCTAATAATGATATTTCAAAAGTCGTGAAAGGTAAGTAATTAAAAGTTAAGAATAAAGGCCCTCTCAATTATTAGAGTTAACTATATCATATATAATGTCTTATTATATACCTCAGAAAATGGACAGTTATTTAGGTGGAGCCTATGACCATTTCTATCATGATTAAAAAGATATATATTTACAGACAAGTGCTATTGTCACATTTATTATCTCTGTATTATAAAAATACAATTCTTATGCATTCAATTAAGAATTTAACGATTCCTGACAACGTTAATTAAAAATACAAAAGTGTGACAGAACAACAAATATCGTGAAATAATTTAGTGGATGAATTATTAGAATATGTTGTCTTTAGCCACACAAAACCTGCTCATGTTTGACCATTCTTGTGCTTACAAATTTCTAATTATCTTATCTATTAATTAATTATTTTAAATAAACGTTTAGTTCAGATGAAAATCAACTAAAATCATTCTTGATCTTTTCACATATTTACAATTCAGGTTTTTGTAACTTTTTTTTAGAACGACGACTTTCTTGTATTAGGTTACCACACTCTCTAAACTAGAGAGCCCTGTTGCCTCACTCCGGCCAGACTATGTTGTCTTAACTGGGCCCACGCTGGTTTTTGTATTTTGGTAGGGCGTGTGGAGTGTGGACCATTTGCACATATACAAGGAACACAATTTTTTCATGAAGTTTCATAACTATAAAGTAAAAATCTATCCGACATAGGCAACAACGTATACATCTACTAAAATTCATACATCGTTAGTTTTTGACTAAAAATATATACATATTACTAAATTGGGCACATTCGTTTAATAATCTAAGTCGTCTTTGATCCTAGTACTAAGGTGCGTCCCTTTTATTCAAAAGGTGGAGGGACGTTTAAACCCTGCCAGATAGATATATAGATGATTAATAGAAATATATTCGTTTATCAATCCTGCCAGATGAATATATAGATGATTAATAGGAATATATTCGTTTACCATTTAAATTAAATACTTAATGCGAATAAGAACATGATGTCTCCACTTGATTCATATTTTATGCCAATAAGATCAAAAATCTATAATATATAATCAAAACAATAATTTGTGTCTTTAGTGGCGGCTTTGTTGTTGATGATAATGGGCTACTGGCTTCAATAATCAATATGTCCAATTGCACACATATAGATATAATATAAGTGTACAAAACTTTTGGTATAGTTTTGCTGTCATATAAATATTTTTTTATAATAATTCTAAAAACAAACATGACAAAAGAATTCTAAATAATTAAACAGTATCTTCCTAATTATAATATCATTTTCATGAAAGTATAAATTCAGAAAACTACATTTTTTTTATATTCACATGCTTTTCTTTTACTTTTCATTATCTACTTTAAGTTGTGATCATGTATACTTAGGTCCTTTAAGCTGTATTTTTTTTACTTTTCATTATTTATTGTAAATTAATGAAAATGAAAATACTCCTAGATTTAAGTTGTGTTTTTTTTTTTACTTTTCATTATTTATTGTAAATTAATGAAAATACTCCTAGATTTAAAGGGTTTTTTTTCTTCACATTTAGAGTTTGTAATTTGACCCAAAAAAAAAACACGTCAGTGAATCTACTTAAATATGTTTGGTAATCTATTTGATTTTTTTAAGTAGATTAACAAACAATTTTGTTGTTTTATTGCGACAAAAGTTTCAAACTCAAAGGCGTTTTATCATTTTATAATTTCCGGACAACTTTTTATTAAAATCAAATCAACATAAACAGTGCCAAATTAACAATTATGTGATCTCTAAAGGTGTTTCAATACTTTATTACTAAAACAATTAGATGGCATATATATTTAGTCTATCTGTGATCTCTAAAGGTGTTTCAATACTTTATTACTAAAACAATTAGATGGCATATATATTTAGTCTATCTTATTGTAAATGAGATTACAATTAAAGCCAAATAGATTTTTTAGGTTATAATACGAGTTTGAAGATGTGAAGTGCACACTTGAATCTCTAACCCATCAGATGGTAAGACTTAACGTATTGAGATAAAAATGTTTTTAACTTGACAAAATATCAATTCAGGTGAAAGCTAACATTTGTTGTTAGCTTGAGCGCTGATAAACTTAGGTGTTGGTCAATGTAAACAACTTAGGATGACTATCTTTTAGAAGATTGTATTTACTCAAAAAGCGTACTTAAACATGTGAGGCGTTTGGTCCAAGCCGGTTAAGGAAATGTGTTTGCTAGATGTTCTTGTACTTGTTGGTACTCCATAGGTCAGAGTTTGCGCCAGTACCTGATGTGTCCATGGCATGACGAAATTAGTGATATACGGTCATAAGCGGGACAAAATGTTATCTGATGACGCCGCACAAGCCTTGTAGGACTAGTATGTGACAAGTGATATAAGAGCAGGCTCAAGCCTTTCAGCATTTTGGCGTTGTCAAAGTCACTATAAAAAACATACTAAAAGTTGGTTGAACAACCATGATGGGATAAAATCATTCTTGGAGGCCCATGACCATGAGCTTAGATTGCGGCCAAATAATTATTTTGTCTTGAGAGCGTTACACAGGGTTACATGAAATAGCAAAGAGTTGCATGCTTTTCTCTAAGCGTGATTATGTAAAACTATCACCATACAGGGTAATGGATCCAACCTAAGGGAGGGATTATGCTAATGTGGTCGAAGGGAACTATGACGGTTGAAGGTTCTTCAAATAAACTGGTCCAATGGGAATTGATGGTTGCATGCCGGGATCAATTGATCAAATGCTCGTCAAGTGTCCCTTCAGAAAATATGAAACCATATTTACGAGGTGTTGCAGAGAAGGAACAACAATGCACCCCGAACGTGCATGTTTTGGTTGTAGGTGAATGTGACGAGCAAAAATCTGAAGATCCTTAACTTGATTGTAAGAACAATTGAGAAAGTGGTTTAATTTATTGGTTGTAATCAATAACGAAAAAAAGTAATTCACCGCGGAATTCAAGTTAAGCAAAGTGATAGTTACTCTAGTTTAACCCAGTGGGAAATCATTAAGATTAATTTTGTGTGTGATTTAGTTAAGTGAAGGTTATGGAACGAAGTTTAAAGGACTCGATTCGCACAATCACCAACCCGAAAATGCAAAACATAAGCCTATATCAAACATCAATGATGTAAAGAAACCAACCATGAATAGCATTAAATCAAATCTTTAAATGAATAGCATTAAATCAAATCTTTAAACAAAATCATATTGTTGAAGTATTCAAACCACAAGTCAAATCCTTTGGAACTTAAAGGGTTCACAAATTTCATCCTAAAACCTAGGTTAAAACTAAAAACAAAAACCACTAGCACAAACTCGTCATCCAGAGTAATGTTGTTTAACCTAACATCATGTAAGACCCTTACTTTAAATATCGATTTTGACATATAATTTTCGCATATAAAAGTGTTTATACGATTACACATCCATTTGAAAATACGAGTTTCTTAAAACTTCGTTAAATTTAAAACATTTCAACTTAAAGTCGTCATTTAATCTCGTAACGACGAAACGTAATGCGGAAGCTTGAATCTTTGATCGTATTCGGTTCTTCTTGGAGCTCGATCGTCATCCTATATTTCTAGGCAACCTACATTTTATAAAACATGAAATGTTTTTAGATACATAACGTTTATAACATGTCTGAATAAGCCCGTAAGTCAAAATGAACAAATAAACAACAAATTGCCAGCTTTTAGCCAATCGCGTACCGCGACGGGATGGCCAATTACCTTCGCGGGCCGCGAGGCCCGTCGCGTTGCGCGACGCCCTGGCCCTCTTATCGTCGCGTGGTACGACGCCCTATTTTTGACAGAAAATTTTGAAGTGGATGCTGCATATTTTCAGCAATCCCATTTTTCGCCTAAACCTTCATAACTCGCTCAATTCTTATCCGTTTTACGATCCGTTTCTTCCTACGTGATCATAATTTTATTCTCCATCATATGGAGTCAAAACCCGACATCTAAATTGTCACACCCTCAATTTCCACTTACGGAGTTTTACCGCGAGGCGTGTGAACAAACCAGAATCTGAGACACTAGTAACTTCGAACGACTCTATATGATTCGTTTATACGTTTTCCAAAAACATTTGTTTAACCATTCGTAGTTATTTTCAAATTGTTTTAGTTTGGTTTCAAAGTTTTGCGGAAGCATTAGTTTCAAAGTGGAGCGGAAGCATTAAAGTAAAGTAAAGTAACGGGCGCTAACATAAACGCCAAAACTAAAGAAAAACCCAAACAATATTCGTAAATGAGACTCGATAAAAAGATGTCTTGATCAATGCAAGTGAGTGCACCTAGAGCTCCTAGCGTCCTGAGAAACATGTAAAGAAACAAGTGTCAACATTAAAGAAGAGTGAGTTCACAGGTTTTTATAAGTTCATTAGTTCGGTTAAAAGTTTGTTCCCCCGTTATCCCTAACCCGGGATAACGATTTAGTTCCATTATTCCTAACCCGGAATAATAATGATGGTTCCATTATTCCTAACCCGGAATAATAATGATGTTCCATTATTCCTAACCCGGAATAATAATGATGTCGGTTTGTAATTAAGTTCAATGTTAACATGTAGGTAGCGAGCCTAAAGTTATGTCACATAAGTGTTCGCGATCGAAGCTGACTGTTGTGCCTCCGTGTTGCCAGGCCTATCACTGACCATGGCGAAAGTTAGGCCGAATTATTCACCCGTTGACCATACCCGGTCGGCTAGCGCGACTAGCTCGGGTAGGGCTTGTCGGGCCCAGTAGTACTACTTATAATTTCCCCGCAATCTAACCCAATACTAACGATCCGAGAGTTTGTCGAGGACTTCCGTGATATAGCTGCTTAGTGACCATAACGTACATTAACATTAACTTAGTTACCGAGTAGTTTAACGACGTTAATTTCGCATAACGTAAAAAGATAGAGTTATAGAATGTATACATGTTTCTCCCCCTGTTGTTTAAAACCGGATAAAATAGGGGCCGTGAACTCACCTTTAATTGCTCGGTTAGTGTAACACAAAAGTAGCAATTGATGGGACCGCTAATTGCGTCCTAACATGTCAACCGATTTAAAGTTAGTGTGTGAACACACGGATACAAAACCCTACGCATAACTAACACACAATGCGGCACACATAATAACAAATTTGAAAACACAATCATGCATGCAAAGTATTATCAAACCAAAATAGTGATCAAACCAACTTGTCATAAACACAACTCAACTCATACAACACTTTGGTACACACATTCGCAAGTTATCAAGTTTCAGCTTGTACGCTCATAACTAGGCTGTTTTCGAGGATTTTTATAAAATAGTTCCAACGTTCTAAAAATTCCAATTTTTTCACCGAAGGTGTCAACTAAACTGTAGAATTTTATGTAAATTTTTCAAGTCCTAACACTTTACCACTTATTCATAAACATATATATACTAGGCTGCAGTCAGATTCGTCGCTTTCTGACTGCAGTCCACGGGAGAAATTATTTAAAAATCATCGTTCATCCAATTAACAAAATTCCAGTGGGAGTTTCCCGGAAATTCCTGTCTCCAGTTTCTGTACAAATTTCGTGACCCAACCCTCTACAGATTATGGGATCCGACTCGATAAACAACTAACAAATTTTCAGAATTTACACAGCGTCAGTTACTGCACTTAAATGACCACTTAAAAATATCAAACAACCTCATAAAAATATGAATCCAGCTCCATTAGAAGTGTTTTTCAAAAATATACGTTTTAGGCTTCAGAAAATCCACTTTTCGATAAATAATGACCAGGTTACAGCCAATTGAAGTTGGCTGTAAATACCATTCAGCAACCTGTTTTCGACTTTCATCGCAATAGAACACGCTTAAACGATCAAGACTCTAATTAACAATGATCAAGAACAAGTTTATTTGTCATATATCATTATGTACATCAATACCCATGCAAACCCTAATCATATGATATGATTTTTATCACAAAAACGCAGCCTATTATTTTGTATTCATCCAAGCATCACAATCGCAAAAACTCGCACAATCAACCGAACTAAACATAAATCATAACACTTTTCATAACAATGATTCAAACAATACACACAATCATGATCAAGATTTCATAAACCCTAATGTGATTTGCAAAACAATTAAAATCCTAACCTTGATACGATGAAGATTAGCGAACCGGGAACGAGATTGGAATCAATCCGGGGATCGAAGAAGTTGCGACCGTGAGGGGGGGGGGGCTGCCGTCGGATTTCCTTGTAGCTAGGGTTTAAATTTTTTTTTAAAACTTAACCCATGCATACTTGTATACATATAGTGCAAGGGAAAAGAAGAAAAGGAGAAGGGTGGGGTGGGCTTGCGGCCGCAAAAGGGGGGGGGGGGTTGGTTGGGTAACTTGGGCCTCAAGTTTAGGCTAGTTACTTGGGCCACAAGGAAGTGAGGTCGGCATGTTTCGCGGCTCGGTTCGGTTCGGCTATTTATTTAATATATATATATTTTTATAAACTAATAATCGCGAAATCAAAACATGATATAATAATTCACAAAACTTATAAACGTCTAATAACACAGCACGTAATTCACTCGATGAGTTCACAAAGTTAGCGTAGTTATTGCGAGCGTGTAATTTAAATTCTCCAAATCAAATTTGCGCAGGAATGAATAACCGTGAAGTAGTGCGTTTAAGATACCTGAAAAACCGGGATGTCACATTATCCCCATGTTGAAAGAATTTTCGTCCCGAAAATTGAGTAAACGCGGTTTAGAATGAAACGCAAAAATTTAGAATGCAACGCACAAAGATTCAGTTTGTTAGCAATGGTACAAGAAATTCCCAGGCTGTCACATCATCCCCATGTTGAAAGAATTTTTGTCCTGAAAATTTAGTTGGTGGTAACGTTAGCTTGCTGCTCAGCTGCAAAAAGGTGTGGGTATTTGCTTTTCATTTGGTCCTCTCTTTCCCACATGAACTCCGGTCCACGCTTCGAATCCCAACGAACCTTGACGATCGGTATCTTGCTGTGTCTTTGAGTCTTGATCTCACGATCCATGATCTCGATAGGTTGTTCCACAAAGTGCAGTTGTTCATCCACTTGAATCTCATCCAATGGAATGACTAGGGTCTCATCTGATAGACACTTCTTCAGATTTGACACGTGAAAAACGTTGTGAACTCCACTGAGTTCGGCAGGAAGGTCTAATTGATAAGCTACGGGCCCGATACGCTTCAAGATCACAAATGGGCCAACGTACCGTGGGTTTAGTTTGCCTCGTTTCCCAACACGGATTACACCCTTCCAGGGTGACACCTTCAGTAGGACGCGGTCGCCTACTTGAAATTCGAGCAGTTTGCGTCGTTGATCAGCGTAGCTTTTCTGTCGATCTCGTGCCGCTGGCATGCGGTTTCTGATTTGCACAATCTTTTCAGTAGCCTCAAATATCAACTCAGGACCTGTGAGTTAACTATCACCGACTTCTGCCCAACAGACCGGTGATCTACATTTGCGACCGTATAATGCTTCAAACGGTGCCGCTTGAATACTCGTATGGTAACTGTTGTTATACGAGAATTCCACTAAAGGCAGATGGATTTCCCAACTGTTCCCGAAGTCTACCACACATGCCCTAATCATTTCTTCCAAGGTCTGAATAGTCCTTTCACTTTGACCATCCGTCTGGGGGTGGTAAGCTGTGCTCATATCTAAGCGTGTACCCAACGCTTTCTGAAGTGACTGCCAAAAGTTGGACGTGAAACGAGCATCTCTGTCCGAGACGATGGACGTTGGCACTCCGTGCCGAGAAACTACTTCCTTAATGTAGATGCGAGTCAACTTATCCATCTTATCTGTTTCTTTGATCGCTAGGAAGTGTGCGGACTTAGTTAAACGATCCACGATTACCCAGATGGTATCGCAACCACCCGGAGTTTGCGGGATTTTAGTGATAAAGTCCATCGAGATCTGATCCCATTTCCACACTGGGATCTCAGGTTGTTGAAGTAGCCCTGATGGCTTTTGGTATTCCACCTTGACTTTCGCACAAGTCAAACACTTGCTCACGTAGGTGACTATATCCGCTTTCATGTTGGGCCACCAGTACGCGGCTTTAAGGCTTGATACATCTTATCCAAACCGGGATGGACAGAGTATCGGGATTTGTGAGCTTCGTCCATAACTAGCTTTCTGAAGTCTCCGTAGAGAGGTACCCATATACGATTCATGAAATACCGGGCACCACTGGGTTTTACTTCCCAATCGCGTTCCATCTTTCTCACAGATTCGGCCTTAATGTTTTTTTCCTTAACTGCTTCTAGCTGCGCATCGCGTATCTGTTCGGGTAACCCCGAATGAATGGTGAATTGTAATGCTCGTACCCGACGAGGTTTCATGTGCTCCTTCCTACTGAGGGCATCAGCTACCACGTTAACTTTACCCGGGTGATACCGAATGGCACATTCATAATCTCAGGAGTTCGACCCAGCGACGCTGTCGCATGTTCAACTCCTTCTGGTCAAAGATATGCTGGAGGCTCTTGTGATATGTATAGATTGTGCACTTTGTTCCATATAGGTAGTGTCTCCAAATCTTAAGCGCAAACACCACTGCTCCAATTCTAGGTCATGTGTTGTGTAGTTTTTCTCGTGAACCTTTAATTGTCGGGACGCATACGCGATGACCTTATCACGTTGCATGAGTACGCATCCCAATCCCTGAATGGAAGCGTCACAATATACCACAAAATCATCAGTCCCTTCCGGCAAGGACAGAATGGGTGCACTGCAAAGTTTCTGCTTCAGCAATTGAAATGCCGCTTCCTGCTTGTCACCCCAATCATACTTAGTGCCTTTCTGGGTGAGAGTGGTAAGCGGTTGCGTGATCTTTGAAAATCCCTCGATGAAACGTCTGTAGTAACCAGCCAAACCCAAAAATTGGCGGATCTCTGTCGGTGTCCTGGGTGCTTCCCAGTTCTTGATAGCATCAATCTTGGCGGGATCAACGTGGATACCCTTTTCATTCACGATATGACCGAGGAACTGAACTTCCCGAATCCAGAAATCACACTTTTAAAGCTTGGCATATAGTTTCTCCTGTTGAAGTAATTCCAGCAATAATCGTAGATGTTCAGTATGTTCTTCTTCACCTTTAGAGTAGATGAGTATGTCATCGATGAACACAATGACAAACTTGTCGAGATACGGATTACACACGCAGTTCATGAGGTCCATGAACACCGCGGGTGCGTTGGTGAGACCGAAGGGCATGACCAAGAACTCATAATGGCCATACCGAGTACGAAATGCCGTCTTAGAGATATCCTCCTCCCTGACGCGTAACTGGTGATAACCGGACCGTAGATCAATCTTGGAGTAGTAGCTTGACCCTTGAAGTTGGTCGAAGAGATCGTCGATGCGAGGTAATGGGTATCGGTTCTTGACGGTAGCCTTATTGAGTTCCCTGTAGTCGATGCACATGCGGAAGGTCCCGTCCTTCTTCTTTACAAAAAGGACCGGAGCTCCCCATGGCGAAGTACTGGGTCGGATAAATCCTTTTTCCAACAATTATTGAAGTTGGGTAGACAGCTCTTGCAGCTCTGCTGGAGCTAGGCGGTATAGGGCCTTGGCGATAGGAGTTGCATGGTTCGCCAATTCGATTTCAAACTCCACTTGTCGATGTGGTGGAAGAGCAGGTAACTCCTCTGGAAATACATCGGAAAAGTCACGGACGACGGGGATATCTTCTATACGCTTCTCGTCCTTAGGCTGCTCGGTGACCAGTGCGAGCAAGGCGAAAGAGTTCTTTCTCCGAAGATACTTCTGAGCTTGCATGTAAGAGATTATGTTTGTGACGGCGCCTGCCTTCTCGCCTTGCACCATCAAGACTTCATCGTTAGAGAGCGGAATACGGATAGATTTCTCGAAGTAGAGAACTTCAGCTCGGACGTCGGATAGCCAGTCCATTCCGGCTACCACGTCAAAACTACCTAGGGTAGTTGTCATCAGATCAATGGTAAAGGTGTGACCCGCGAGTTTAAGTTGGCTGCCGGTTACTAAATGGGTCACATCTACAGATTTACCATCGGCTAGTTCTATGACGTAAGGGGTCTCTAGGGGTTTAGGCGTGAGATTTAGGTTCTTCCTAAAAGACTCAGATATAAAACTCCTATCCGCACCAGTATCAAAAAGTACAGTAGCAAAATGTTCGTTAAGGGGAAACTTACCGGTGACCACGTTCGAGTCGTTTCTGGCCTCCCCGCGGCCTAGCGTAAATACACGACTTTTGGCACCGCCTGTGCCACCATTTCCATTGTTGTTGTTGTCATTGTTGTTGTTATGGTTGTTGTGGTTGTGGTTGTGGTTGTTGTTGTTGTTCCCACCATTGTTGTTGTTGTTGCGAAGTTGCGGACAGTCTCGCTTGAAATGGGTAGTGCTACCGCACTGATAGCACCCCGGTTAATACCTTGCTGTTGAATCTGGTGCTGATTTTGATTTTGTCGAGACACGATTTCCCCGCGACAATCCCTTGCCGCATGTCCCGTTTTGCCACATCGTTGGCAGCGATTCCCGGCACAAGGGCCATGATGATGGAGGTTACAACGATTACATTGCGGCTTTCGACCCACATAGCCGCTGGTGTTCTGGGTGTTGTTGGCGGACTGATTATTGTGACCCCGATTGTTGTTGAAATTGTTGAACCGTTTCTGGTTTCCTTGTTGTGGCTGGGCTGACGAAGACTGTCGAGCAGGCGAGTCTTCAAATTTTCGACCCACATAGCCGCTGGTGTTCTGGGTGTTGTTGGCGGACTGATTATTGTGACCCCGATTGTTGTTGAAATTGTTGAACCGTTTCTGGTTTCCTTGTTGTGGCTGGGCTGACGAAGACTGTCGAGCAGGCGAGTCTTCAAATTTTCTTTTATTATCAGGGACAACTTCAGTTGCACCCCGAGATGGCAACTTCCTTTGTTCCACCGCCTTATCGGTGAGTTTGTGCGCCAACCTGATCGCTTGATGTTCCGTCGCAGGGTTACTAGACATCACCATGCCCTGGATCTCAGGGACCAGACCCCCAAGATAAAACTCAAGTCGTTTTTCAACGGTGTTAGCCAGATCGGGACATAGGAAAACCAGATCATGATGTTTCGCTGTGTATGCTCCAATTTCAGATCCCACCATCTTGTGGTTCCATAACGCTTGCTCCAACTGCTGAACTCTGTCCCGCGGACAGTACTCCTCTTTGATTAGGGTCTTAAACTCGTCCCAGGCCATTGCGTTTGCAGTAATAAGTCCACACGTTTGGACTTGCGCGTTCCACCAGGTTGTTGAGGCAGCATACTTGACCTTATTGGCCTCAAGGCAATTGCACATCTCGAACACCGATTCGGACTTTTCAATCCAACGGACCAGTCCTATGGGTCCTTCTGCACCCGTGAATTTGCTCGGTTTCGCATCGAGGAACATCTTGTAGGGGTTAAGACCCCCTCCTGCTGACAGAGGATAGGTAGTCAGCGAGAAAGTCTACTAGCCCAACTATTAGATTTTCCCATGAAAATTTAATAATGGTTATCTGCTGGTGGGTTTTGAACACCTGCCAGAGCAGCATTCACGTGTTCTTGGATCATTGCAGCTAATTCTTCAGGTGTCATGTTGAGGTATCCGCGACGTCCAGTTGCCATTTTAGATCTTCGCAAGACAACATAAACACACACCGATAAGTATATATATCCAATTTAGTTATCATACTCCACACTTAAATCATCCCTCAAGTTATGTCAACCCAATAAAGTAAACAATCAAAAGGAAAATTCGATTAAATAAATTGCAACGTCTCACAAAATGCCAACCAAATATATCAGTTTAATTATAAAATTTCAAGTTCAAACATAAGTAGAAAAATAAATAGACTAAAGGAAACAAGAGGGAAATTGACGAGACGAGTCAGTCTTCAACGTCTCCATCTCCCAAGTCGCTATCGTCGCCGTCATCCTCCACGGCGTTTCCAGCTTCTACAGCCGGGTCTTCCTCCGGATCCTCCTCTGGATCCTCCTCTTATTCCTCTACCGGCGCTGGAGGGGCCGGTGCTGGTGCGGGTACTGGTACAGGTGCCTGATTCTGCTCTAGTTCTTGAATCCTCCAGCTGGACTCAAGAACTCTGTCTTCAAGCCAGTCAGCCCTCTGCTCAGCACGAAGATCTTTAGCTAAAATGTTACGAGCTATCTTATTCTCATATTGCTCTTCCTCGAGCTCTCCAGTCTTACCCGTTAATTGACGTATCATCCATCCCTGTGCTTTGATAGTTTCCTTCATTCTCTCTAGTTGTTCCTGTTGTTTTCTTATCATATCCCTAAGTAGTCGTTCCCTACCTCTAACGAATTGACCGGTTCGACCGGTATAGCGGTGGTCGGACGGGAGGACGACTCCTCTCCTATAGCGAGTCTTTTCCTAGCAGCTGAGCGTGTCTCCACGCCATGAGGTGGTGAGGGTTCGACCATAGGTGCCTTTCCCGACGCCCTTGGTTGTAAAGGTTTGTCGGATGATGATGATGACATTGCCTGTTGGGTTGTGTAGTTAGTTACGAGTTGCGTTCATCACAATATACATTTATATCTTACATAACACAGTTGTAGTACAACACATAACAAGATATCACAGCTCGGTGCCAACTAAGTCTAGTGTCGTGTAATCAGCTATAGCTAGGTCTACTTTTAATGCAAACCTGGTTCTCTATAGCTAGAGGCTCTGATACCAATCTGTCACACCCTCAATTTCCACTTACGGAGTTTTACCGCGAGGCGTGTGAACAAACCAGAATCTGAGACACTAGTAACTTCCAACGACTCTATATGATTCGTTTATACGTTTTCCAAAAACATTTGTTTAACCATTCGTAGTTATTTTCAAATTGTTTTAGTTTGGTTTCAAAGTTTAGCGGAAGCATTAGTTTCAAAGTGGAGCGGAAGCATTAAAGTAAAGTAAAGTAACGGGCGCCAACATAAACGCCAAAACTAAAGAAAAACCCAAACAATATTCGTAAATGAGACTCGATAAAAAGATGTCTTGATCAATGCAAGTGAGTGCACCTAGAGCTCCTAGCGTCCTGAGAAACATGTAAAGAAACAAGTGTCAACATTAAAGAAGAGTGAGTTCACAGGTTTTTATAAGTTCATTAGTTCGGTTAAAAGTTTGTTCCCCCGTTATCCCTAACCCGGGATAACGATTTAGTTCCATTATTCCTAACCCGGAATAATAATGATGTTCCATTATTCCTAACCCGGAATAATAATGATGTCGGTTTGTAATTAAGTTCAATGTTAACATGTAGGTAGCGAGCCTAAAGTTATGTCACATAAGTGTTCGCGATCGAAGCTGACTGTTGTGCCTCCGTGTTGCCAGGCCTATCACTGACCATGGCGAAAGTTAGGCCGAATTATTCACCCGTTGACCATACCCGGTCGGCTAGCGCGACTAGCTCGGGTGGGGCTTGTCGGCCCAGTAGTACTACTTATAATTTCCCCGCTATCTAACCCAATACTAACGATCCGAGAGTTTGTCGAGGACTTCTGTGATATAGCTGCTTAGTGACCATAACGTACATTAACATTAACTTAGTTACCGAGTAGTTTAACGACGTTAATTTCGCATAACGTAAAAAGATAGAGTTATAGAATGTATACATGTTTCTCCCCCTGTTGTTTAAAACCGGATAAAATAGGGGCCGTGAACTCACCTTTAATTGCTCGGTTAGTGTAAAACAAAAGTAGCAATTGATGGGACCGCTAATTGCGTCCTAACATGTCAACCGATTTAAAGTTAGTGTGTGAACACACGGATACAAAACCCTACGCATAACTAACACACAATGAGGCACACATAATAACAAATTTGAAAACACAATCATGCATGCAAAGTATTATCAAACCAAAATAATGATCAAACCAACTTGTCATAAACACAACTCAACTCATACAACACTTTGGTACACACATTCGCAAGTTATAAGTTTCAGCTTGTACGCTCATAACTAGGCTGTTTTCGGGGATTTTATAAAATAGTTCCAACGTTCTAAAAATTCCAATTTTTTTACAGAAGGTGTCAACTAAACTGTAGAATTTTATGTAAATTTTTCAAGTCCTAACACTTTACCACTTATTCATAAACATATATATACTAGGCTGCAGTCAGATTCGTCGCTTTCTGACTGCAGTCCACGGGAGAAATTATTTAAAAATCATCGTTCATTCAATTAACAAAATTCCAGTGGGAGTTTCCCGGAAATTCCCGTCTCCAGTTTTTGTACAAATTTCGTGACCCAACCCTCTATAGATTATGGGATCCGACTCGATAAACAACTAACAAATTTTCAGAATTTACACAGCTTCAGTTACTGCACTTAAATGACCACTTAAAAATATCAAACTACCTCAGAAAAATATGAATCCAGCGCCATTAGAAGCGTTTTTAAAAAATATACGTTTTAGGCTTCAGAAAATCCACTTTTCGATAAATAATGACCAGGTTACAGCCAATTGAAGTTGGCTGTAAATACCATTCAGCAACCTGTTTTCGACTTTCATCGCAATAGAACACGCTTAAACGATCAAGACTAATTAACAATGATCAAAAACAAGTTTATTTGTCATATATCATTATGTACATCAATACCCATGCAAACCCTAATCATATGATATGATTTTTATCACAAAAACGCAGCCTATGATTTTTGTATTCATCCAAGCATCACAATCGCAAAAACTCGCACAATCAACCGAACTAAACATAAATCATAACACTTTTCATAACAATGATTCAAACAATACACACAATCATGATCAAGATTTCATAAACCCTAATGTGATTTGCAAAACAATTAAAATCCTAACCTTGATACGATGAAGATTAGCGAACCGGGAACGAGATTGGAATCAATCCGGGGATCGAAGAAGTTACGACCGTGAGAGAGGGGGGGGGGGGGGGGCTGCCGTCGGTTTTCCTTGTAGCTATAGGGTTTCTTGATTATTATTTTTTTAAAACTTAACCCATGCATACTTGTATATATATAGTGCAAGGGAAAAGAAGAAAAGGAGAAGGGTGGGGGTGGGCTTGCGGCCGCAAAAAGGGGGGGGTTTGGTTGGGTAACTTGGGCCTCAAGTTTAGGCAGTTACTTGGGCCACAAGGAAGTGAGGTCGGCACGTTTCGCGGCTCGGTTCGGTTCGGCTATTTATTTAATATATATTTTTTTATAAACTAATAATCGCGAAATCAAAACATGATATAATAATTCACAAAACTTATAAACGTCTAATAACACATAGCACGTAATTCACTCGATGAGTTCACAAAGTTAGCGTAGTTATTGCGAGCGTGTAATTTAAATTCTCCGAATCAAATTTGCGCAGGAATAAATAACCGTGAAGTAGTGCTTTTAAGGTACCTGAAAAACCGGGATGTCACATGAATTAACAATATTCTAGATTTTAAGCCCTCGGCTTAAAATTCAATTATGAACTTTTTGACCCGTATCATAATTTATTAAACAAATTTGTTTCTAAATCATCTTAAAACCATGGACTACTTATGAACTCAAAATCTTTAACTCGTGATCATAAATTTTATGGATTACGCGGCCAATACCCAAGCTATACGTATAATTCGTTTTGACCCATTTAGAGGATTTAAACATTTAAGTTTAAATCTCGTTCTTTCTTTTCACATATCCTATTTCCACATCAAGATATCTACGTATCTTCCACCACAACAATATTTGTGGTGGATTTGATATAATGAAGTATTTATTCCGAATTCTACCCTTCAGTTAGTCATTTTACAATAAAGACCCAATTTGAGATGTTTAACCCAAAAGGGGTTATACCTATTACTTTTTACACTTATCTAAAACTTACTTGATCATAACTCTTAACAACCCTTAAGGGCTGTTTGCCCGGTTTATCGATTAAGGGCGTTTTGGTTAACTTTAGTCCCTCTTTTTTCAACGAAGGACTATCATTAACCTATCTGACCAAAATCGTACATTTTAGCTAAAACTTATTTACACATACATGGCCCGGGTCAAAGTATCGACCCCTTTTTAATACCTTGCTTTAATAGCCGCTAATTAATAGCAACGCAAATTTCATTCGCTATTCACTCATGTGAGCAAAAGACTCGACAAACAATCATTAGTCGATATTGTCAAATGGTGATATTATCACCTTTTGACCCGTTTGGTCTAAATGACCATTTTATCCTTGTGAGATGGTATTTATTTACCATCTCATCCATGTAACCCATTCCGGTTTACACCGTACAATCATATTACTAAAAAATAAATTCTTAATTCTTTTGACCCATCATGGCTTACGCCATAGGGTGTCTTTTTCAAAACTGATGTTTATCCGTTAACTCGTAACCGTTTTACCATATTACTCTTTTTACTCATTATGGTTACCCCATAATATGTCTTTTCTCAAAACTCATAGTTTAATTGGTCTATACAAGACCGAATTACCGTTTCACCCCTTTTACTTTTTGAGACCTTTATCGTATCGCGTCGGATCACCTTAATTAATTTACCGGTTTATCATAATCATAACAACTACAACAAGCACGTGATCTTAATAGGAAAGTGTAAGCTTTACTTACCTTGCATTCAAATTGCGCTTTTCCTTCATACTTGATTCGTTTGACCCGTTTCCTTCCCAAGCCTCCACCTTGCTTGTCAAGCGTCAAACTATCATTATAATTCGTAAGATGGTTAGATTAGTCATTATCAATCACTACTATTCCACCTTACGAGTTTTATGTCGAATTTATCATTCGATCTTATCATTGTTCAGTTTGACTTTTAAAAAGTCAATTGACTTATAAACATACACGAATGCATAAATTTGGTTCATCGAACTCACTTAGGCATTTCATTCGAATACTTAATGAAATAAAATTTTACATACTAACTAGTGGATAATATGATTTCAAGCATCAATAACATGATTTTTAACATCAATTCCTTTATATCATACAAAAACCCATCTTATGACATGTATGCTCATATACTCGAATTCATAGATTATTCAAACACTTTCTTATCACCATCATGCATGATGATTCTAATCATGTTTATATCATCAATTTCATCATAATATTAAAACCCACTTATCTAAGTGTGGTAAATCATCTAAACATACAAATCATAGCAACCTATGTAGAATTTTCACTTAGAGTTTTGTTCCTAAGCAAGTATACATCTCTAATTCGGCCATAGCCTCTACGATTCATACATAAATCGCATCTTGTGATGTTCATCAAATTTCACAATTTCATAAATATAAAAAATTCGACATACCTTATGATCCCCTATCTTGGGTGATCGTTAATTCACATTCATTCATGTATTTGATAAATATGGTTGATTTAGGGGTTTGGCTCCTTGGAGCTCTCCTGGTCGATCCAGAACACGCAAACACTTAGTGTGTGTGGTGTTTTGTTTTAATTTTTATAATTAAACTTTCAATTAATCCAACTTTAGCCCCTCATGGTTGGTTAGTTATTAAGTAGGCCACCACCTACTTAGTTCCAACAATATTTCCTTTTATTAACTAGGTTATACATTCCTAGTTAACTTAGTGGGTTTGGGGAGATTACAACCCGTTTTATTTTAAGTCCCGTTAACTTGGGTCTTTCATAAACTTTATTTTCTTGAAAGCTTTTTTTTTCACCTTTTATTTAATATTAGGTTTATTTATTTAAATCATAATATCCATCAAGTTAATTTTTACAACTAACGGTATTTAAAGAGTTAGTGGTAAAAATAGTAAATATTATTACATGAAGCCCACCTCCGTCACGTGTCGTGTAAAACCCCAACCCAAACCCTCCACACCCTGCGGTCTTATACATGAATTTAACCGTTAAAAAATAATCGAAAAAAAAGATGGGTATGAAAACATAAGAAAAAACTCACGCATTATTGTAAAATCGAAAATTTGATTTTAGAGGCTATCAGAGTTTGACTGACCCTCCGAGTCAATTGACTTAGAATAAATGAGCAACAGATATAAAATAACATAAAATACGAAGCAGCCTCTCTGCTTACTATTTGATGACAGTTTGCCCCCCTCAACTATTCAGTATTTTGACTTTAGCCCTATACTCTTTTCTAATCCTAAATTATCTCAAATTTTTTCACTTATTTTTTGTTTGATACACATGAGTGGACCAACAAGTTTTTGATGAATATATATTTCTTCTTTTGTACAAACTCTTTGTTAGCAATTACTCATTCATTTAGATATTTTTAAGCATAAGAAAAAAAAGTTGAGTGTCACGAAACGATTCTAATCTATGCATAAAAAATTCAGACAAGTGTGTGCTGGTGATTACCAAAATACACGACTAAAAGAAAATTAAAGTTATTTTTTAAAAGGTCAGTCAGTGACGTGGCCACCCTTAAAGTATCTACCCACAAACAAATTTCTCACCGAATTTTATAAACAAATGAGCAACGAAGCTTTCAGCAAATAAAAGTCCTCTATAGAAATCATTATAAAAAAATAGACGATGACAAGTCCATCTCATATCTCCTATTTTTCATTTCCATGTTTTGACTATACAATTAAACGAAACATAACTTAATTTAACTAACAGAAAAGAGTTAATGTGAAGCTAACCCATTTGATATCAAAATCCAAGAAAAATGCTATAGCAAATTATAAGTATTGGCTGAGTGGAAAATAAACCCAATGAATGTTATATTGTTTAATTTGTTTTTTAAAGGCCATAGTTACTAGCCTCCAACCATTAGATTATTTTGTTTTCCATCTTCAACTAATGATTTTTTGGATTTTGTGTTTGATATTTTGTAAATATACTTCAATTTAACATAGTTTATTGTTTCGTGTTTTGTTCTAATTGTTGATGTTTACTTTTATTTATTTATTTGTTTAAGTTAAAATAGTTATTAGACTATTGAAATAATTTGTTTGTTTAGCTTAGTTACTTATCTAAATTTGGGAAAATGCTAATTTAGTTAAAAGGCACCATCAATATTTTGACATAGTATAATCACTATAGTTTTTTATTTTTAATTTTTTTAATTTTTTTTGAATGAAAGGATACAATGGCAATAAGAACTTATAGCATTCTAAAAACATTCTCTCACAAAAAAATATACTGAAAAGTTGATAATAAAGTTTAAACATTATAAATTTATACTTTTTTCCGTTCTTTAAACATATAAGAAAAGCATAGCCGGTGTCACTTGTAGGTCAAACAAGGTTTTAAAGTAAATGTGCTATTCAAGAAAAAACATGAAAGGGAGGTTATTTAACTTGCTTTTCTTTTAACCGGTCCATTTTGACTCAATCTTTTCGTCCCTGTAGAGAAAATTTCTGAATCCGTTACTACATGCCTTTTAGATAGAAGTTCTCAGCTCTTTCAAACCTGACACATGAGGAAGTTTAGAATATTTGATATAGATAAGGAAAAAACAAATATTCTAGGGACTGTTTATGCAATTCACTCTACTTACGGTAACATGTGTATCTTGAAAACAGAAGATGCTTAACATACTTACTAAAAATAATACAGATTGGCAGCCATCTTGGAGTGCTGGTTCCTTCACATTATAGCATCACACACTTTACAATAGTTAAATGCCATTTTAGTCCCTGTGGTTTGGACCATTTTGCCAGTTTAGTCCAAATGTTTCATTTTTTGCCTGTGGGTCCAAAAAGGTTTCACCGTTGCCATTTTAGTTCACTGGGTTAACTTCATCCATTTAATCTGTTAGCGAGAAGGGCAATTCGGTCATTTTGTACGGCCGAATTACCCTTCTTGTTAACAGAATTACATATATGGTCAAACAAGCATAGTCACTTGTTGGTCAAACAAGGTTTTACGATGAATGTGCTATTAAAGAAAAAACATGATAGGACGTTATTTAACTTGCTTTTCTTTTAACCGGTCCATTTTGACTCAACCTCTTCTTTTCGCCCCTGTAAAGAAAATTTCTGGATCCGTTACTACATGCCTTTTAGACAGAAGATCTCAGGTTTCAAACCTGACAAACAAACGAGGAAGTTTAGAATATTTGATATAGATAAGGAAAAACCAAATATTCTAGGGACTGTTTATGCAATTCACTCTACTTATTGTAACATGTGTATCTTGAAAACATTAAACATAAGATGCTTCACATGCTAAGAATAACACAGATTGGCAGCCATCTTGGAGTGCTGGTTCCTTCACATTATAGCAACAAATACTTTACAAGAAAATTGGTCAATATATTCATACTATAATCCTATATAAGTATCATATATACTTTACTCCACTTTCATACAAAGAGAAGACTTTTTTCTTCAACTTTCAGAAACAAAACCCAACAAAGTTCCATCATTTTTGGGCAAGTTCATGGTTTTCTTGGCCTAAAGAATCAAACCCACATCAAAGTTCATTCCTTTTAGCAAATTCATTGTTTTTTTTGGCCTAAACAACAAAACCCACATCAAAGTTTGAATCTTTTTCTGCAAAATATGGTTTTCTTGGCATAAAGAACATAACCCACATCAAAGTTTGAATCTTTTTCTACAAAATATGGTTTTCTTGGCATAAAGTTTGAATCTTTTTCTACAAAATATGGTTGTCTTGGCATAAAGAACAAAACCCACAAAGATTTTTACTTCTTGATCAAAATATTGTAACTAACTTTTGATTAGTGTTTTGCAACAATGGATGGAAGTGACATATACAAAGCTGCAAATAGTATAAGGTTAGGGAGTTTAAGAGCAGTTAGTACAAGAACATCAAGTTTAAGATCTGGAAGTACTTCTGTATGGAGGAATTCTGGTATGGATGCTTTCTCAAAATCTTCACGTGAAGAAGATGATGAAGAAGCTCTTAAATGGGCTTCTCTTGAAAAGCTACCCACATTCGATCGACTGCGAAAAGGACTACTTTTCGGATCAACCGGACCGTCTAATGAAGTTGATATTGATAATCTTGGAGCAGAAGATAGAAAACAGTTGCTTGATAGACTTGTGAAAGTTGCTGATGAAGATAATGAGAAGTTCTTGTTGAAGCTCAGAGACAGACTTGATAGGTACCAAAAGATTTTCATACATATTATTTTTTTAAATATTTTTTTTCTTTCGAGATAACAGTACGTGTTTATCCCATTTGCTTTTGATACCTTTGGTTTCCTAGCGCCAGAGGCAGTGGACCTTCTCAGTCGAGTTCAAAGGGTCATGCACAGTAATGTTATGACCCCGAGATCTATGGACGTAGTTTTTAAAAGACTTAGTTTTGCTATTCAAAAAGGGGTAGCGGCGCAGCTTGTTGCCCGTTTACCATCTATCTCGATGTAAATTCATATATGTAAAAGTTAATAAGTGCTCAGTATATTTAATGGGTTTGATTTGAAATGTTCACAGGGTTGGAATTGAGATGCCAATAATTGAAGTCAAATTTGAGCATGTGACTGTTGAGGCTGATGTTAAAACAGGCAGCAGAGCCTTGCCAAGTTTTATAAACTTTCACATTGATCTTTTTGAGGTAAGAAAAAGTTAACAATATTTTGTAACCGGATCGTCAAACCGGCCGTTTTATAAATCAGTGGCGGATCAGGAAAATTTTTGTACATGGTTCTATTTGGTAGATTCTTACTATTTTTTTTTCCAAATCATATAAAAGTTTTCACTAATTTTTTCTATTTTTTCCAAACTGAGGGGGTTCCCGGGACCCAAAACACCCCTGGATCCGCCCCTGGCTTTATTGGTTCACTGGTCGGACTGCTTTTATAAAACATGATAGACGCTATAAATAACTTTAAAACAAAATATTGAAGTAGTTTATCTTTTGGTGTGGATTTGTAATGTTAATAAACTGTGAAGCATAAAAAAAATATTTATAAAATTCGGTTCAACCGGTCTGGTTCATAACTGGCAGTTCAAAAGTACTCAACTGGACCGATTATCTAGCTGTCCCGATCCGGTTACCGGAACAGTGCGTTTTACATTATTCTTGATGTTGCTGAGAATTAACTTTTTCTACTTCTTGTTCATATTTACAGGGTCTATTGAGTTTGTTTCATTTACTCCCAAATTCAAAAAAGCATATAACTATCCTTGATGACGTCAGCGGTGTCATTAAGCCTAGCAGGTGAGTACACCCTCTCCTTGTCGCATCAATCATTTCATCTGGTATACGATACGAGCGTATATATATGGTATACTGGTATAGTTCTTGAGTACCCCTAGTATACGGGTGTATACCTCTGGTATACAGGCGTATAGTCCTAAAATAAATAGGGGGTTGATTAGTAAATAACAAGTCAAAACTAACCTAACTTTCAAAAATTTCTATTAAAGGAAAGTTGACCATTTTGATATTTGACAATGTTAACTTTAAAATTTGAAAATCTTTATCTTAGGCAACTGTCAAAACTTTCTTGTACTCACTCCAACTTTGTTGAAAATTTGATAGTTCCTGAATATCGCTTATTATGACCGTTTTTCGATTACATGTCTATTAATCGTACTGATTTTCTTGTATAAACGTTTGCAGAATGACATTACTTTTGGGTCCCCCGAGTTCTGGGAAGACAACACTCTTGTTGGCTTTGGCTGGTACACTTGCAAAGGAGCTTAAGGTAACATAAAGACCCTAAGTTGACTTCATACTTTTGTCACACTACTAAAAAATGTGATGTGTGCACAATTATTTTCATTGTAGAAAAAACACATGTAACTTTTTGTCAACTTTTTGACATGTATTTTTAGTAAAGGAAGTGTGGACTTCATGATACTACTACACACTCTTAATTAAGTGTGTAAACATGTTATCAAAAGTGTATACATTTAGTTAAGAGTAAAGTACATGGTTGGTCCCTGTGGTTGATCAAAATTTTGGATTTGGTCTCTAGCTTTCCAAAAGTACACGGATGGTCCTGTGGTTTGCATTTTGTAACGCATTTAGTCCCCAACTTTTGCCAAAAGTACATGGATGGTCCCTGTGGTTTGCACTTTGTAACACATTTAGTCCCCAACTTTTGCCAAAAGTACATGGATGGTCCCTGTGGTTTGCACTTTGTAATGCATTTAGCCCCTAACTTGGACATGTTAAAACCTTTAGATTTGTTAGCTGGGGACTAAATGCGTTACAAAATGCAAACCACAGGGACCATCCGTGTATTTTTGAAAAACTAGGGACTAAATCCAAAATTTTGTTTAACCATAGGGACCATCCGTTACTCTTTAGTTAATCTGTTGTTGTCTGTTGTTTCTAGAATCTAAATACTTTTTTTTTTCATAAATGTAGAGTACGGGTAAGGTAACGTATAATGGGCATGAACTACATGAATTTGTACCTGAAAGAACTTCTGCGTATATCAGTCAAAATGATATCCACATCGGAGAAATGACTGTTAGAGAAACACTGGCTTTCTCCGCAAGATGTCAAGGCGTTGGATCACGATACGGTTAGTTTTTAATTATTGTACTTTATTAGTTATGTTTTTAAAGGCACATTCTTATGTGTAACACAATTCATGTACCAAAATTTGCAGATATGCTAATGGAGTTGTCAAGAAGAGAAAGAGACGCACACATAAAGCCTGATCCTGATATCGATATCTTCATGAAGGCATGAAACTATTTAACTTTAAGAAAAAGCAATGTGAATCCTTTATGGATTTAACTTTAAGAAAAAGCAATGTGAATCCTTTATGGTCTAAGTTCAAATGATTTATCGTCGTTTTGTTGTTATGCAGGCTGCTGCAACCAAAGGTCAAGAAGCTAGTGTGGTCACAGATTATTATCTCAAGGTATGATAATGTGACAAAAATGGTTTCGGTTGGCTCTAAACACTGAATTCTCTATTTTTTAGAACTTTTTTGTAAGTTATTAATGTGTCAAATATGACTGCTTATAACATTTAGAGTAAAGTACACGAATGGGCCCTGTGGTTAACCAAAATTTTGGATTTAGTCCCTAGTTTTTCAAAAGTACAGGGTTGGTCCCCATTGTTTGCACTTTGTAACGTATTTAGTCCCCAACTTTTGCCACAAGTACACGGATGGTCCCGTGGTTTGCACTTTGTAACGCATTTAGTCCCCAACTTTAGCCACAAGTACACGGATGGTCCCGTGGTTTGCACTTTGTAACGCATTTAGTCACGAACATTTAGTGACTAAATGCGTTACAAAGTGCATACCACAGGAACCATCCAGTACATTTGGAAAAAGTTAGGGACTAAATGCGTTACAAAGTGCAAACCACAGGGACATTTGTGTACTATAAAAACGTTAGGAGACTAGAATTCAAAATTTTGGTTAACCACAGGAACCATGCGTATACTTTACTCTAAAACTTAAGTAATGAATAGAAAGATTTAGCAAAGTTTTATGCATTAAAATGACTTTTGACCCATTTGACTTTTGAGCGGTTTTCTTTTATATTGAACTTTTGAGTTGGTTATAGCATTTCCATATGTCCTTCTCAGGTCAAATGGGTAATTTCTGTATGGGCTGGTTGGTAAAGTGTGATTACAATTTACAACATTAATATTATTACAGTAGTAGTCTAAATTTCAAATAAAATAATTTAGCGGGTTTTATGCATTAGTATTACACTTTTGGTCGACGTTCTACCAGCTTGACACATTTGACCTGTTTTCTTCTGAATGGAATGCCTTTCGACCCGTTTGGAAAACATATTTAGTAAATCAATCAAAATCACCATCTCTACTAACTAGACAACTGTAAAAGATTTAATTTAAAAAGAAAATGGTTTCGTGTGCAGATATTGGGGCTGGACATCTGTGCGGACACGATGGTTGGAGATCAAATGATAAGGGGAATATCTGGTGGACAAAAGAAACGTGTGACGACGGGTGAAATGATAGTGGGGCCAGCAAAGGTTCTTCTTATGGACGAAATATCAACAGGGTTGGATAGTTCTACTACTTATCAGATTGTGAATTCACTTAAACAATTTCTTCACATCCTCGAGGGTACTGCTGTCATTTCACTCCTGCAGCCCGCGCCAGAAACATACGATTTGTTTGATGACATCATACTCTTGACTGACGGCAAGATCGTTTATCAAGGCCCGCGTGAAAATGTTCTCGAGTTCTTTGAATCAATGGGATTCAAATGCCCCGAGAGAAAAGGCGTTGCTGATTTCTTGCAAGAAGTAAGCATTACGTCTAACTTATAGTTGGTTGCTAAAATCGGCAAAGCGTGTAAAGTTCATTATTATTAGTCCTCATGATGTTGAAATCTTGTTACAGGTGACATCGAAGAAAGATCAAGAACAATATTGGATGAGAAGGGACGAGCCTTATAGATTCGTGACAGCCAAAGAATTTGCAGAAGCGTTCCAGTCGTTTCATGTTGGAAGAAAACTGGCACACGATATTGGGACCCCGTTTGACAAAAGTAAGAGCCACCCGGCTGCTCTGACAACCGAGAAATATGGTTTAAGTGGTAAAGAGCTCTTAAAAGCTTGCACCGATAGAGAAATATTGCTCATGAAAAGAAACTCGTTCGTCTATTTCTTCAAATTGTTTCAAGTAAGTGTTATACCGTTATGTACTTATGTTAACTTTTGGTAAAAAATGTAACTAGTATTAACCTTCATTGGTTGTTTTCAGCTAACTGTGATGGCACTCATTGCTTTAACGGTGTTTTTGCGCACTGAGATGCATAAAAATGATCTAGAAGGTGGAGGATTGTATACGGGTGCTGTATTTTTTGGTGTTGTGATGCTAATGTTTAACGGAATGTCTGAGATATCAATGACGATTGCGAAACTTCCTGTTTTCTACAAGCAACGGAACTTCCTTTTTTACCCCTCGTGGGCGTATGCTGTTCCATCATGGGTCATCAAGATTCCGTTTCATTTATTGAAGCTGCGGTTTGGACTATTCTCACTTACTATGTCATTGGTTTTGATCCTAATGTCTCAAGGTAACTAGTTGTTAACATTGTTTGATTTTAGCTGTAATATGTGTGTGTATATATATACGTAGATGCCAGTTAACGTACAAGTCCACCTTACCGTGTGATGCGTACGCGAGCATCTCAACCCACATCTGATCTAATCTAGGCCTTCAATTGAACGCGGTGGCACTATAGTAATTAACCTTGCATAATTACGCATGGGTTAGGTTAAACCCTAATTACGCACGTCATTTGCATAATTATGCGTGGGTTGGGTTAACCCTAATTACGCACGTTATTTGCATAATTACGCATGTTATATTGGTGGTCGCGTACCGTCACATGTTAAGAGCCTTTTGTATTTAAACCTTTCACTATACATGTGTGTGTATATATATATACATTTATAAAACTAACTTTTCTTGCAGGTTCTTCAAACAATACTTGATACTGTTGCTTGTTAACCAAATGTCTTCTGCACTATTTCGGTTCATTGGAGCAATGGGTAGGAACATGATCGTTGCAAACACGTTTGGTTCATTTGCACTTCTCTTAGTGTTTGCGTTGGGCGGTTTTGTCCTTTCACGAGGTATTACGTTAACTAGTTTTGAAACATATGCATTTGTCTGCTTCACTTTTCAACTAACAAATGGGCTTTTTTGTTGCAGATGATGTCAAGGGTTGGTGGTTATGGGGATACTGGTCATCTCCCATGATGTATGCAATGAACGGAATAGTAGTAAACGAGTTTCTTGGGCACGATTGGCGAACAGTAAGTCACACAACTTTGTTTTATGTAAAGGTGGCAAGATTGGGGAGTTGAGTAACGGGTTAAACGGGCTGGGCCAAGGTCGGGTCAAAGTCAAACCACATATTCTTTTGCTCATTTTATGAATAAACCACAATATTATTACACGAAGAATCTAAATCTTTGAATAAAATGATTTGAGATGTTGTATGCATTAAAGTAGACTTTGGATAGCTTTCAACGCGTTTGACCTATTTGACCAGCCTTAGAAATCAACCCATTCAAAAGAAAATGTCTTAGAATCGCCACCTTTAGTTTTATGTGATATCGTATTCTGTTTGTATTCATCTTTCAAGTTTTTGTATCTTGAAATGTCTTTTTTTGGTGTCATATGTAGCCTGTGAACGGTACAACGCTTGGGAAAGTAGTTATCAAATCAAGAGGGTTCTTTGCAGAAGCTTACTGGTATTGGATTGCAGTCGGGGCCTTATTCGGGTTTATTTTCGTCTACAATATATGCTTCGCTTTGTCTCTCGCCTTCCTAAATCGTGAGTTTCATGTGTTTCTGATATCGGAATCTTGTTATAAATCTTGTATTGTCATTTTATAACATTTTTTTTTGGTTTTACAGCTTTCGAAAAACCTCAAGCTACTGTATCGACAGAAGATGAAAGCGATTCAGCCGTTGAATTATCATCCATGAATAAGGAATCCACAAATGAAGGAAGTCATAATAAGAAGAAAGGCATGATCCTTCCGTTTGAACCGCATTCTATCACCTTTGATGATGTCAAATACTCCGTTGATATGCCACAGGTAAATTAGTTATTTCCGAAGAATGGGTTAACACGGGCAAGCCTTGTTGACCCACATGCCATTTTTGTCATTTATTTACTTTACACGAAAAAGACGAAAAATTTATTGATGGGGTTATGAAAACTATTACAGGAAATGAAAGATCAAGGGGTGGCTGAAGACCGTTTGCTGCTACTTAAAGGCGTTAGTGGGGCTTTCAGGCCCGGTGTTCTCACCGCTCTAATGGGTGTAAGTGGTGCTGGTAAAACTACTCTCATGGATGTGTTAGCCGGTCGAAAAACGGGCGGGTATATCGAAGGTGATGTCAAGATTTCCGGGTATCCAAAGAAACAAAAAACATTTGCTCGAATTTCAGGTTACTGTGAGCAAAACGACATCCATTCACCTCATGTAACCGTTTACGAGTCTTTACTATACTCAGCATGGCTTAGGTTACCATCGGATGTTGATGAGCACAGGAGAAAGGTTAGTTAATAGTTATAGACCGTGCTTAAAAAGCCCGTTTAAAAAAAACTGTTTTGCGGTTTTAAGAATGGTGATTGATGTTTTAAAATTCTACAGATGTTTGTTGATGAGGTGATGGACCTTGTGGAACTCAACCCGATAAAGGATGCATTAGTCGGGTTACCAGGTGTCAACGGGCTATCAACAGAACAAAGAAAGAGGTTGACCATAGCTGTTGAGCTTGTGGCTAACCCGTCTATAATATTTATGGATGAGCCAACCTCAGGGCTAGATGCCAGGGCTGCAGCGATTGTGATGAGAACGGTTAGGAACACCGTGGATACAGGAAGAACTGTTGTTTGCACCATTCATCAACCAAGCATAGACATATTCGAAGCTTTTGATGAGGTACAATCATAAAAATGCACTTTAATACTTTATTACCATTGATTCGATTATTTATACAAAAGATCTATCGCATTTTTAATACTTTGCGGTTTTGTAGTTGTTCTTGATGAAAAGAGGTGGACAAGAGCTATACGTTGGACCCGTAGGTCGCCATTCATGTGAATTAATCAAATACTTTGAGGTATGAACCTATCAATACGAACGAGGTTGCCTTTTGGCGAGTGTTTGCTTATTAGTAGTCAATTTTAAATCGTATTTATTTAAAAAGTCAACATGTTGGTCCAAAGGTGTTTCGGGTCAACCCATCACACTTGATTTGACCCAACAAAAAAAGTTAACCATTGTGACCGACTACTCATGAACGGGTCTATTTGGGTTACTCTAACTGGCCACAAAGTTGAAAAAAAAGTTACTAAATAAAGAAACTGGTTGTCAAACGGGTCGAAAGTTATCAACCTTATATTTTTTTTTTCTTGAAACAGGCCATAGATGGTATAAGTAAGATTAAAGACGGATATAACCCTGCAACATGGATGTTAGAAGTCAGTACTACAGCACAAGAACTCGCTCTCGGAGTTGATTTCACAGAAATCTACAGGAAATCCGACCTTTACAAGTGAGTGCACCATTAGTTACTGCCTCGACGGGTCGAGTGGTTACAAAACCCTTCAATGTTTTTGTAATACTTCGTTTTTTGCCCGGCTAACATTTTGCTAGTCGGGTTTGGTTTCTAATATAGTCGGCCTTTTCTAAAAAGAATTACTGTCTACGTGGCAATCTTTCGTTTCAAAGTTATAGTTTTGTTGACATTTTTGGTCAAAATATGCAGGAGAAACAAAGCTCTGATCGCCGAATTAGGCGTACCGCGCCCCGGCAGCAAAGATCTGTTCTACCCAACTCAATACTCGCAACCCTTCCTTGTACAATGCATGGCGTGTCTATGGAAACAACGGTGGTCGTACTGGCGGAACCCGCCATACACCGCCGTGCGTTTCGTCTTCACCACCTTTATCGGCATTATGTTTGGTACAATGTTTTGGGATCTCGGCGGTAAAAAGTAAGCATCATTATTTCTATGCAATAATAGAGTGCCCATTGGGGATGCAATCGAGCCGAGCTCGCCACAGTTTTGCTCGTTGAGCTCTATAACTGAAGCTCGAGCTCGACTCGTTAATTATTTATTAAGTTATAGTTATTATTTTTATACAACATGTCAACATGAAATGTATATTATTTGGTTATTCTTATCACATATTTGTGTCTAATAATTACTACTATGTACATCTATATTTTATTATTTAAATAATAGGTCCGTTTAGGCTCGCAAGTCTACTCAAGCTCAGCTCAGCTCGATTTGATTTTTTTAACGAGCTGATCTGGAGTAGCTCATGAGCGTCTTTGGCTCGTTTACACACCTAGTTTCAGTTTCGGACAATTTATTATTCAATTTGTGATGTATTTCAGGAGAACCCAACAAGATCTGACAAATGCGATGGGTTCGATGTATGCAGCAGTTCTTTTCTTAGGAATCCAGAACGCATCAGCGGTTCAACCGGTGGTAGATGTTGAGCGAACCGTGTTTTACAGAGAAAGAGTTGCAGGAATGTACTCTGCACTGCCGTATGCTTTCGCTCAAGTTTTGGTCGAAATCCCGTACGTGATTGTGCAGACAGGGGTGTACAGTGTTATAGTGTACTCCATGATCGGATTCGAGTGGACTGCTGCTAAATTCTTTTGGTATTTATTCTTCCAAATGTCTTGTTTACTCTACATGACCTATTACGGTATGATGACCGTCGCTATCACCCCCAACGCCAACATTGCCGCCATCATTGCCGCCTCGTTCTACGGAATCTTCAATCTTTTCTCGGGATTCATCATTCCACGACCCGTAAGTTTCACTAAGTTAGTTAAAAATTATTATTTAAGGTTGTGACAAACGTACCCCTTTATCCACTTATACTAAATGTACACTTTTCATGAGGGCGAACATATTTATACATGTATAAAGAGCGAATGCAATTATACATGTGTGTATAAATTTTATTTTTTTTTAAATTTAAATGAGTCAAATCAAAAGGGGTGCATTTAGTAATAGGGAGTATGTTTAGCCAACTTTTCACTTTATTTACGGAATCTTTTCCTGAAATCTTAACTGTAACATAAACAGGCAATTCCTGTGTGGTGGAGATGGTACTACTGGGGAAACCCGCTTGCTTGGACTATTTACGGCATGGTTGTTTCACAGTTCGGGGACTTTAACGATGAGCTACCAAATGGTGAAACCATTAAAGGTTACTTGGATCGGTTTTTTGGTTTCAAGCATGATTTTCTTGGGGCTATTGCCGGGGTGCACATTGGACTCATTTTGTTCTTCGCCTTCATCTTTGCGTATTGTATTCGATCCTTTAATTTCCAGAAGAGATGATTTTGTTTTTCATGTTTGGTAGATGAACAACATATCAATTTGTGTAACTACTTGTAACAAAGTTGTGTTTCCTATTGGACATATTATGTGTAGGATTTAAGATCCTTGTTTTCCCAAACGCATATTTCTTGTTTTAGTCAACCGTTTTTTTTGACATGACTCTAAGTACACCTGTCATCATCATCGTATTTAGTAAATCCCACCAATAGCAAAATTAAGGTAGGGTCTGAGGAGGGTAAGATGTAGACAGTCGTACCTCTACCCCATAGGAATAGAGAGGGTTCTTCCAGTGAGACTCCTGACTCGATAGTAGTTTTGCATCAAGCCTTTGACATAAGGCACATAAAACTCAACAATTGGGACAATAGCCGATTAGTGCATGTACCCCCTAGTCTTTCGGCTATCAACGCCACCATATGATGCATGATTAATCGTCCCCCACTTTTTTTCGTTATTTTTCACAAAATTAGTAAAATAACGTTAAAGTACCTCTACCCCGTAGGAATAAAGAGGCTGCTTCCAATGAGACCCCGATTCGATAGTAGTTTTGCATCAAGCCTTGGACATAAGACACATAACACCCAACAATTGGGACAATAGCCGATTAGTGCATGTACCCCCTAGTCTTTCGGCTATCAACTCCATACACCTGTACATGTGCCAGTGGCGGAGCTTGATCAAAAGTTGCGGGGGCGGAAAGTTAGGGGCCCAATTTATATATTGTATAAATATTTAGGTAATATTGGAGTGGGGTGGGGGGGGGGGGGGACGGTCCTATACAATTTTAAAATTTTCGTACGAAAAATCAGAAATTTTACACTTCTAACCAAAACATTGAGGAGGCTGGTGTACCCCGGTTCCCACTAACGGGATTAGATGTTGTCATTAACAAATATGGGCTAGCTATCAAATGTCATTATGTCAATTCATTATTGACATTTAAAGAATGGTGTTGGGCTTATCCATTAACGCCTTGTTCTTTTATAATAAGCGGATTACACGATACATATAGTACAACTACATTTAACATGTTCATGTTGATCAGTTATGTTTAAACATAATTGAAAACATGTAAATAATACTTGTTACAGCAGACATGCCAGCAGATAGTCTAGTTATTGATGCAGCCACGAAGTTCGACATGATAGTCAAAAACCAACTCATTATATTTGTAAATAGCTAAAATTAATTTAAAATAGGGCCTACGATACAGACGACACCTAGAGGTCTATTTTGATGCCCTCTATACGCCTCGTATAGCCCTATACAAGGCGTATAGCATTTTCCGTTTCTATTGACAGACGACTTCGTCAATTAGTCAGACGTATAGAATCAGACATGTGACCTGTAGCCCCCACACTCACATATAGATCTATACATGACATATAGGTTGACTAATTGACATTTCTGACAAAACCTGTATGTCATTGGAAAACTGAAAATTAACTTTATACACGCCTCGTATAGGTCTATGCAAGACGTATAAGGTAGAAAACTTACCCTTATATCTTCATTCTTCACTGCATACCATTCCATCCTCAAAAATCTTATTCATCCATCATTAGCTTCATAGATTCATTCACCAGCTTCGCAAGTTTTATTCAGTTTGTTTCTCGAATCATACTCCATTCGAGAAATGATTATTCTAACGAGTCATTGGTGCCAGAAAGCGATTATTATTTAATTATTTGGTTTTGTTTATAAAATACTTACGATACCATTCTTTTAGGAGAGTTCTAGCGTTCATTCTCATTACGAGACAACGATGCCTGTTTCACATTAGGGGGAGATTGTGTTTGGCATTCATTCTCATCACAAGGCAATGCCGCCAGATTCGATCGAGGTAAAATATCTCTTTATTTATTAGTTGTTTGGTTTACTAAAGCCTGACTATTATGTTGTTTTAAGAGTTCGTCCTTGACAGTGAACCCTCTTACCTGGCATAACCCAATAACGGGCACGTATATAGGGGTCAACCTTCGTACGTGGAAGGAAGCAATCTAGATTATGTATACGGGGGCCAATAACTTAACGAGACCTCCTTTAAGGGAGGTAAACTTGTAACACCCCAAAATCCAATGTTCTTATAAACATGGTATTTACTAGATTCATGAAATAACTTAACGAGGTTGTTTAACTTAGTTAACATAAGAGAGTAAATAGAAAGAATGAAGGGAAAGTACAAGGGCCAACTATGACACCTTTGGAAGTTGATGGAAGTGGTCAACTGATGGAGAGGATGAAATCCGAGCTTTAGAGTGTTTAAATATTGTGTTTTATGTGCGTTTTATGTGTTTACTTGCTTGGAATGAGTTAACTACGAGAATTCAATGTTTTTCAGGTAAAGCACGTAATTCGGAGAAGTTATGATGATTAAAGACGAAGTGGAGTGCTACGAGATGGAATTTGCAGCTCGTGATACGAATTTGGAGTGTGTTCGGGTGCTATCAAGGCTTGAGGATGCAAATTATACGAAAGAATGAAGTCCAAGGGGTTAAACATGAAGATTGGACGTGTTTTGAGGAAAACAAATAGAGTAGAATTGAAGATCTTAAGATATAGAATGATAGAGGGTTGAATTACGAACGCATAGGCGAAAACGGTGCGTAAAACGGAGCTATAACAAAGAAGTTATAATAAAAACAGTTTTTGAACGAATCTGCGAGTGACCAGCAGCTATGGAACGTCACTGACGGTCCCTGGCCTTCAGTGACGGTTTCGGTTCCGAGAAAACGCGAATTTTTGGGTTTTTAAGGTATATTAGGGTTTGAGGAGTATCTTATCATAATCTTTTACACCCAGGGGCGAATTTTGGCACAAAGGATCATCAAGATTGAGGATTTTCATTCTAATCCATCATAATCATCACCAAATTCAAGATCAGAATCATGCAATCAATCGTTCATCAAGCGTTTGAAGATTTTCTGACCGCGATGAGGGGCTAGAACATTAGTGGTTTCCTCCGGGTGGAGGATTATTGTAAGCAACTCGATTTATGTGTTTGGATTATTGTTTAAATCCGGTAATATAAGCATTCGATGCTTGTAACCGGTTGATTTGACTTGATTGATTTGTAAACGGTTGATTTTGCTTTAAACCTAGTTTTGATTCTTTCAATTCCCGAGAGTTCTAGTAATTGGGATATATTAGATAGGGATTGGGTTTGGTAATCTTCAATTGATAATCGTGTGATAACCTGTAACATCCGTCGAAAAACGTGTTTTCAAAACCCGCTTCGTTTATTAATCGAATAGTCAGTTAAAATTTTCGTTGCTTATATATTGTTCATTTTAATTTTAAACAATACATAATTAATAAACATTTTAGAATTTAAAAACTATAATTATTAAATAGTAAAAATAAGTGAAGAAAAAAAATAAAGGAAGCTGTCGGGTTTCGAACCCGGGTCAGCAGATCCAACAAACAACCACTACACCACTCCGCCACATGAGTCTTTTGTTAATATACTGAAACGATTAATACTTAAAATAAAACTCGAAATCAAATCCTGAAATCAGCGCGCCCAATCCTCAGTCGCCGGAAATACCGACGATTTCGCGAAATCACGACCGTTTCCTTTGACTGAACGCGTGAAATAACTTCAACATCGGTTATAACCGATGTCTAATCCCCCGATTCTAGTCGTACCCGCCGGAGAAACATTGACCACGAATCAAGATCAAAATTCGGACTCAATACATTCTGTTCTTCTCTATAAATACTCACCCAAGTCTCTGGTAACCTTTTCGCTCAAAATCACACAATTTCTCGAAGCATTAGCACTCGCCGGAGATATTCCGCATTCGCCGGACTTTCACCGGAAAACCGAAACTTACACCAAATCGGTAAATTTCTCGACTCTTTCGTTTTCAATCCATTGTTAGACATATATTAACTTCAATCCTTCAACCAGAATCAGTCCCAGACGACGTTGCCGGAAATTTCTGCACTCGCCGGAAAATCACTGGAAATTCCAAAGTCACGCTGTGAATCGGTACAATCATCTAAACCCCTTGATATCCATTGTTTAATAACTTAATTTCACAACTCATTGATCAAAACTGTTAATTGAACCACTCAGACGGAAGTCATCAATCAGAGCCGACGACTCTTGCCGGAAATCTGAGAAAAACATCCTGTTCGGTACATTCGATTTCCGTAACCTTCTTTATCCATTTCATTTCAGTCAATTATATGTTCGACGAACGATTTAAACAAGAACAGTCGGACATCTTTGTCTGTGTCTTTATAAATGAAGAAGACGAAGTCGGACATGTGTATAAGATTAATATAAACTGAATGTTTAACCGGGTTAGACACACAGTCCAGCGGTGGACTGTGTGCAATTATACAACGCACGTCACGAGTTCGAATCTTACAACGTACCGACTTTCCGAATTAAAACCAACCTTTTTAAAACTGAATCAGAACAAGTCACAGTATGTTTATAAAAGTAATATAAACCGTAAGTTAAACAGATTAGACACACAGCCCAACTGGTTGGGCTGTGCGCTTACGAACCGAAGGACCCGAGTTCGACTCCGGGTCCCTGCAACCCGTTCGACATATAAATTCTTTTTAATATAAACCAAATAAAGTAACATTTAATCAGTATATATATATAATTAAAACATAGAATATTTCGGGTTAGACACGTAGCTCAGTTGGTAGAGCTGCGTGCACGCGTACGAGAGGTCCCGGGTTCGAACCTCACTCAGCGCACCATTAACCACTGTCCGACCGGTCAACGGTCTGGTCAACGGTCAACGGCCCGGTCAACGGTCAAAAAGTCAAAATTTTTATTTTCTTTTTATTTATTTATTTAATTTAAAAATCAATTAAAAATACTTAAAAATAATATTTTTAAAGTTAGAAAATGGCCTTAAACTCACAAAAATAAATCTAAAAATCCTATTAAGATTGTTAAATAAAAGTATTAGTCTCAAATAAAATCCATTTATTTATCGAACCATTTCGTTATTATTTTAGGTTAGTTTTCCTCGTCGATCAAATCCCAAAACTCGTGCGCATCCAACATCATCAAAAGAACGCACCCAATGTGAGTGAATCTCTACCAATTCCCCGTTTTAATCACATTTTTTTGGTATATCATGTGTCGTTTAATTCCTTATTATATTTAAACACTTGTGCATCCATCATATCCGTGATCAAATGTGTATCCAATATGTATCAATTGTTGTGTGGATTATGTTTAGATTAAAGTTATCATTTTCAGTACATGCATTTCATTAGGCCCATCAGCTCCCCGTGGGAGACGGGTTGAGTATGAGGTGCCTCATTCGATCGGCTCCGTCTGATTGAGCCTTGATCTCACATACATCATCATTCATGTCATACGATCGGCTCCGTTTGATTGAGCCTTGATCTCACAATACATTATCATTCATGTCATATACTCATTCAAGGTGGTTTGTGATTGTTTATTTATATATGTTTGCTCACATATGATCATTGCACAACTTTTCAATATTAAATACAACAAGAAATCAATAACAATGTTTTTAACAAGGTTCACTCGCCAACTTTTGTTGACCCAAAATTTCCCCCATTTTACACATGATACAGGTGATCCAGTTGAGGCAAGAAACACATAGGAAGGCCTAGAAGAATAAATCAGTTTAAGCCTTGGATTGTTTTACTTAGTTTCATTTCCTTGTAATTGTATGAATTTGATTCGAACATTTAAGTTGTAATTTGAATTTAATAAATATGAAACATTTTAGTAAACATCATGAGCTTTGGTGATAACCCAATTATGCCCCGACTCTTATTCCGCTGCGGGTCGGGGTGTGACATAACCTCTCGTTGTTAATCAATCAGAGTACTTAGTCCTCTTTTATCACAATCAATTAATCAGGTTATACAATTATGTCTATTTAATTGTAAACAATCAAATACGTAACTGAATTCGCTTTGAATCTAAAATCCGGAGGAACCATTGTTTCTTTCCTTGATTAAAACCTTGTTTTCTTAGTAATTTCTAGTTAATCAAACAACCAAACAAACCGAGTTTACATTTTCAGTAGCAGTTAATTGATACTTTTCATTATAACACTTTCCATAATCCTCCTCTGGTTCGATACCCGACTTAACCTACCTACAGAGTTAGTTGGTTTTTGCATGACACTAACGACAGTCATCATCAACAAAAGGGAAATTAAAGTCAAAATTCTACACTTTTATGTGTGTGAAAGGTGTGTGTGTGTCCGTGGAACATCAGGAGAACACAAAGGGAGCTAAAACCCTTGTTCATCAAGAATCACCAAATTGGTGATGAATTTAGGATCAAGTCTTATGCATGAATGAAGAATCATCATCATCTCAACCTTGCAAACATGAGGTAAGTTGTAATTTGAGATTTGGTGATCTTGTATGAAGTGGGTTTATGTTAATCCACGGAATTGAATGAAATTGATCATGTATATGTGTTAGAATCATCACATGGAACATGAATTATGCATGATTTTGATTAATTGGATGATTTAGAAGGAAACCCATTACATGATTGTGAAGATGATGATCATGATGAACATGTAGATGTTATATTGTGATCATGTGATGCATAAGGTGTTATATGATAGATTGTGATAGATAAACTTGATGTAGGATTAATGATTATGTAATTTTTACTTGAATGTAATGTTCATGAGATGAATCGGGGAGAACATGCTTAAAATACTTGTACATTGTGCTTAGAAAGTGGTATGCACGCCAAGTGTTTGATGAAATGCCAGTATAGGTTAATATATGGAATTACATGTTAATCAATGGGTAAATATGTGTAGAAAGTAATAATGATGAAATTGTTAGCAAACTAATATGTGAAGTGTGTTTTAGATGGAGTTCATATGGAAATTTGAATTGTTAGTATGATGTGGTAGAAGCGTGCATTAGGAGCTTGTACTCTATACTCGAAGACATGGTACACCTTATGCGTCTAATTGATCTTGTGTTAGGGATCAAGAGGCGAAAGTGGTGCCATTGTATGACATGTAAAATTACTAGTAAAGATAATGTTAGTTTAGTTTATCTCGAATGAAGTCGTTAGTTGTGGAATGAAAACATGCGACTTCTAGCTTATACATTGTGTTGTTGGAATTCGACGAGTAAAGTTCAATGTAGGATATGAATGTGAAATGAATGCAATATTAGATTGTGTGTTTATACTAACGAAGTGCTAACCATGATGACATGATGTATAGGATCATGTCAAGATGGGGGAAAACATGGAAGGCTAACAGAAAGGATATGAGAAAGCATGTACGAAACGGACACTCGAGGTAAGTGATTTCCGGAATCACTTCGTATTTGTTTAAGTAAAGTTACATACTAGTTATTTAAGCATGATAATTGAAGTCAAATGGGGTTTGGTTGTATGAAAACGATGATTTTCGCTAGTAGAGCGAGCCGGTCAAAATGATGTTTTATTTATATACCGGAATGATTGTCTAAGTAATGACTACGGTAATGGGTATGATTTCATATAAGCTCGCTAACCGAGGAACATACATGTGAGTTAGTAGCCAAAAGACTCGGTTATAAGGTAGGATTAGATGGATAAACAATTTAGGGTATGAAAATTGTACTAATGAAGTTTAATTACGTGTAATTGAACGAAATGAATGAGTCTAATGCATACCGGGTATCGAGTGCTTAAATTTCTAAGTACAAGCTCCTAATAATGTAAAACTTTCATAGTTATAATGTTCATGTGAGTTTTGAGTATAAACAAATGAGTTGTTTGATAAAAACATGAACGGGTCGAATAATTCGTAAATGAATATTAAGCCGAAAACATATAAGTCAAGAATGTCCTTAGTCCGGATGTTAGATTTTGAGTCCATATGATAGAGGACTAAATTACGATCACGTAGGAAGAAACGTGAGGTTAAACGGGTAAACGGTTTAAAAGTTATGTGAGTTTTAGTGCGTACGAATGATGAAATCAACACAGCAGAAAAATGGCAAAACTAAGGGGCGTCGGCGACGTGCACCCATTTTGCTGCCGACGCAATATATTGCTGTCTACGCGGGTTTGATGCCGGAAACTCGTTTTTCACATTTTCGCACTTTTGCTTGATTCCAAGGCCCATTTAGCTTCCCCAAAGGTACCCCAAGCCTATCCTAAAGTTTTTATAGAGTTCGGGTAAGAACGAAAGCCTATAGAACGTGTACGAAGACGTGATATGTACACTAGATTATGTAAATGTGGTTGATACGATTTGGCTAAGCCTTATAAGTAAGATTCTTATTATATACATGATGTTGTATGTATGATGCCTTAATGGTTAAGTAAGAATGTAGGACTTATGTAATAGATTCGGTAGGGAGGTAGGTAAGTTTGTAGAAGGTCTTTTATATACACGAAAGAGTTGGATTAGATGGTTTGTACATGTGTTATTAATTTATACGTTTCCAAAGCTTGAGACTCGTACGAAGAAGTTCATGGTGTTAATATAGAAGGATTAATAATGTTAACCGAATTGTTTGAGAATGAAATGAAGTGCAGGTATATTATCGTATACTCATCAAAGGATAGAATTTGGAAAGAAATGCTCGAATTCAGAAATATATCTAAATGGAATCTACAAGAGGATAAAACGCGACGTGATCTTTTAGTTATATATTTAGATCGTATAATGTTTCAAGTACTAATAATGTGAATGTATGTGGTGGATGCAGGATGTGCAGAGACGCAAACGATTGAGGATCGAGTTATAATACAGATTGTACGGGAGTGTGTGATCTTGTAGATCGTAAAACATATGTTATGTTTTATGTATTAAACGAAACGAAAAATGTAATTATTGTTAAAGATTCACCATAGAAAGGACTTTTAATCATGTTGGAATGTTTTTAATTAAAGAAATTTTATGGCACGTAATTCCGCTGTGACCTTCCGATTAAAACGTGTTAGGGTCTTACATTACTACACGAGGGTCAACCTTTGTACGTGGAAGAAAATATTCGGAGTTCATGTATGCTAATCAACGCCCTAACCCGACAGTCTCTTACTTAAGTCTTTTTCTATATATATAAGTTTAACTGTACCGTTGTTTAAGGATTGTCTTGTAAAGACTTGGAGCAATGGGCAGTCCACAAGCGACTTGAGAACGTTTACGTAATTGTGACTCGGTGATCAAAGTAAAAGCGCAAAAATGAGTCGGCAATGGTCATGAATATATGGCTTGGATGCGACCGCCAACACAAGAGTTCAACCACGATTAGACGTGCTAGCTGAAAAAAAATAGGTAGTCCTTTTCAATTGCTAAGGGTGTACAACAGAAGTCGTGCTGCTTGCAATTTACAAGTGAGCAATGGTGAACATAACCACGATCCGGCTTAACATCTGGAGGCTGAGCCTATACACCACGTACAAGGCTATACTTGGCGTATTGGTTTATTTATTTTGTTTTTTTAAAGAAAATTACATATATACTGATGTCGCACGTATATCGATGATTTTGTAGACCACCCGTTGCCTCTGGATATTTTGTTTTGTGCGATGGGGGAGACACATGAGATGTCGCTAGCTAGTTTTACGATGCGTATAATGTTGTACATGGAGCTAGTAACGGTGATGCCGCTTTACAACGAGTGGATATCATCCGTGGATAAGGCGACGCTCCTCAGATTATGGTCGGGGATTGCAGATGGTCCCTTTGATGAGACCAATGGGAGGGTGTTGTATATTGTAGACCCCCTCCATAGATACTTGCGCAGGAATATTGCCATATCCATCGCGGCACGTGGCAAAAGCCGAGAGTGGTGTACCATGGCTGACTTGTTCTTCCTTTATTGTCTACTTATGAAAAGGCCATAATGTTTAGCATGTTTGGTTGGTTACGTATCATACGATTATTAGTTTCGGTTAATTACGGTCAAATGTTTGTCTTATTTAAAAAATATTTTGAAAACAACCTCAAACGAGCTAAAAGTTCGGCTTGAGCTCGGCTCGCCAATGGTATCATTATCATTATTGTTGGTGTATATATATATATATATAAACAAAAAACCTATCGTTGGCGGGGAGGGTTACCTTAGCAAAAGCTGTCCTTGTGCCCTTCCTAATTATTATTTCTCCCTTTTCAAAGCCCTTTAAAGCGTAATCAAAACCCTTAGAGAAGATAAGAAGAAACTTCGTCTGGGGATATAAAATGGGAACAAAATATTATAGTGGGTGGCTTCGGATAGGATGGTGGGTCCAAAACGTCACGAGGGCTTGGGGATAGGAGATATCCAAAGTTTAAATTTGGGTTTCCTAGCTAAGTGGTGGTGGAAATACAAGAAGACAAACAAGTCATCCCTTTGGGTTCGGGTTATAAATGCTATCCACTTCAAAGTAAGCGGGTTCGTCTCCTTTCCTTTTCACAATAGAAGTGAGGGTTTGTGGAGAGATATTGGCAAAATTGAAAGGGATTTTTCTAGCCTTAGTTTGTCCCTAGAAGAGAACATTAAAGGAAAGCTTAGACCGGGTTCAGATTTTAAATTCTGGATTGACAATTGGACAGACGTCGGAATAAATGAATCCCTCTAAAGTGAAATATTTTCGTTTGGAGAGCTTCACTCAATCGTATCCCGTTAAAGGTGGGCCTCGCTCATCGGAGGGGTGAATACGGGTGATGTCTTATGCCCGAGATGCGGTATTGCGGAGGAGACGGTTGTTCATATTGTTTGGGATTTCCTATTCGCAAAATGTGTATGGGGACGATCCTAACATGGTTAAAAATCCCTTTTCGAAATGAAGTCTCTTCGATTCAACATCTTTCTTTGGCTGAAGAAATGAACGGGTTGAGGAAGTCGAAAAAGATTATTGGAGTTGTCCTTCAAGTCGTGGCATGCGAAATTTAGAAGGCTCGAAACGAGAAGACGTTTACTACAATAGAACGGCGGGCACGATAAAGGAGAACTCTTTCTTTTGGATTACAAACAGGTCTAAATTTTGTAATATTGACCGGTTCGGTTTCAATATTCGTAGTGAATTTTTGTAATTATCGGTTTTACAGCGACATGCTGGCCCATTTTCTATGTTTTTTATAAAAGTTTTGCATTTAAAAAATTACTATTATGATTTAGTCTAATTATTTAAAAGAAATGGGGACACCGATTATTATTTATTTCTTCCCAAAACAATTATTTAATACTCCGAAAATGACACCTTTTCTCTATGTGAGAGTGCGAGACAAAATAACGAGTTTTTTTTCAAACTAGTGTTGGTGGAAAACTTATTTACCAAAATGGGTGATTTGAAAATTATTTACCAAAATGAGTATTTTTCTAAAACATTCTTTTCTCACTACTAATTATATTGGATGGAAATATCTTATATTTAAAAATATTTTTGTTAATTAGAGCTGAGAAAACAAAAATAGTAAAGTTTATAAAAGTTTTGTTATCCTACTTTTCTTCAAAATTGATAAAAAGGTTTATGTTTTTTATATTTTAAACTATTACTAAGCGATTTAAGTTTAACATTACTAAAGGTTATTATTTTATTACTGTACGTAACAATGAACTCGAGAGTTTAACATTACTAAAGGCTATTATTTTATATTGTACGTAACAACGAACTCGAGAAGATATCTTAAACTGAATAAACGTAAATATAGTATCAAATGTTGAACCCTTTAAATTTCTTTGTATTCCTTTTTTTCATTTATGTATAAAAAATTAGAGAAAGTGTTCGAACAACTTTCTTGAAGATAGAAAGCACATTTGTGTGATTAAACTTTTGAAAGAAAACAATATCATCTCAACCCAACTTAAAATCAAGAAAAACAAAAGCTTTTACAATTAAGAAAATAAAAAAATATGAAAGAATAAAAATGTCTTTTAAAGAAACATTTAAAATAGTTAAAGAAATCATTTAGTTAAAGAATTTATAAAATATGTTAATTTTTTTTATAAAATTTCATGATCAAACAAAACGTTTTTATAAACTTTTCTAAAATTTTACTATTTTCTTCCAAGCTCTTATTAACAAAAATATTTTTAATAAGATATTTCTATCCAATACAATTAGGAGTGAGAAAAGGAATAATTAGGAGTGAGAAAAAAATGTTTTAAAAAAATATTTATTTTAGTAAATAATTTTCAAATCACCCGTTTTGGTAAATAAGTTTTCCACCAACACTAGTTTGAAAAAAAAACTCCAAAATAACTACATTTAATCTAATGCTATTTTGAAAATAGCTAAAACAATGAATTCAAGAATAAAGAATAAAGCACATCTCAATTATTAAAGATAACTTTTCTTTTCTTTATAAATAATAAATCATTCGTTCTAATAAATATATTCTTTTTTTCTACATCGAAATAGAAGGTAAACGAGCAACAAGCTACGCCGTCACTCTTTTGAATAACAAAACTAAGTCTTTTAAAAACTACATTTATAGATCTCGGGGTCATAACATTACTATGCATGACCCTTTGAACTTGAATAAGTAGTTCCACAACTTCTGGTGCAAGGAAACCAAAAGTTTAAAAGCAAATGGAATAAACACGTGCTAGTTATCAAGGAACGCTTTCTCATTTTTGGTCACTTTACTCGAATCAGCTTTTAAAACAGTTTAACCCACCGTGAAATGTCGGCTGTATTTATATAGTATATGGTATACTGCATAGATGTATTATTTCATATATCGGATATATGCATTATGAGTTTGTTTTTTTATATATGTTCTTTTTTGAACGGCGAATTTCTCTTAATCTCTGCTATCTATGGAACTTCAATCAAAGACCTCTTTTTTCTAAACTTAAGTGTTTTAAAGGCTTTGTTTATGCCAATAGTGTTAAAAATATAATGTTTTTCAACTTCATTAGCTCAATTAAGTTTGGTTTACCCTAATGTATTTACTTGTTTGTTTTGCTGTTTTTGTAACATGCTGATTATAACAAGTCTTGGAAGTGGGCTTAACAAGCCTTGGAAGTGGGCTTACACGAAGTGGGCTTAGAGTGGACATGGGCTGATGCTGAGAAGACTTATAAATGGTGTTGAAGAGAAGACTTATAAAGGCTGTTGAAGAGTTTGTTACAACAGACAAACAAGACCGGGTTATCCGGGTTTGGCTATAACAACTCATATCCGGATGGCTATAATTAGCCTTGAACCCGGATTGCATAAGATTATCTGAGATATTTTTACTTATTCCCTCAGTTTTCTCTCTCTTGTGGCGATTTAGGGTTTGTTAATATTGTTTAAAATCAATCCTCGGTGAGGTATTATATTGAAAATTCTCTAACATTGGTTAAAACCCTTGAGATTACTCTCCTTATGTGTTTAGTTTTGTTGTGAGTGCAGACGTGGCATTCAAACAAGCTAGAGGCAATGAGAACCTGTCGGATGACAAGCTGTGAATGTGACGACACGACATGCATGCAATCAGTGGATCAAGAAGATAAATGTGCAGTTGACCACTCATCAACATCAGGAGGATCTAAAGCTCTGAAAATCAAAGATTCACAAGCTACATTCAAGGGGGAGTTTGTTGATTCACCTCCTGATTGTGACAAGTGAAGACTTTTGAAGATCCAACAGCGTGAAGAACGAACCATCACGAGCAGCATCCAAGGGGGGAGTTGTTGATGCACTTTTGTGTGGATGTAGCTAATGTCGGTTCGGTTCGAGACCGAAGTCAACGACTTTCTCTGTTGTGTGACTCGTAGAACGAGATAAAAATGAAAAAGATACGAGAACAACTTGGTTGGATCATTGGATAATGATAACATCATGATATCATGATGAAGTCATCAATATCATGATGTCATCATGACATAATCTATTCTCATTGTGAAAGCATGCTAACTGTCGATCTTGTTACATGCTTTAAAATAAATTGTCATGGACTATCGAACTTAACATATGAAGACTGTCGATCTCAAGGATATATTATAACTGTTGATGTGTAGTTCATCTTACTGTCGATCGATATGTACGATCAATAGTACAACTGTCGATGGAACTTTTGTATGTCGATAGGTATGTGTCTGTGTTAGTATAAATAGTCTAGTTTGTGTCATTTGTAAACTAGAGCTTGAATGAGCTAGAGACAGTGTAGAGAGAGTGAGAGAGTTATCGAAGAGCATTTCATTGTGTAATATGGTATCAAAACTCTGTCCGTTTGAATGCACGAATAGTTAAACGTTAAACTTTTGTTATTTATTATGTTCTCTTGCTCGGTTTATGGTATAGCCTGGATTCCGCACTCGCTACACCATCCGAAACAAGAAATCACGTTGTGTTCGACGATCCATATCGGAACCTACATGATATATATAAAATTCACTACCCCAAAAACCCAAAGTCTTAAACGATATAGCAAACCTTTCGATAGGGGTGTTCAAGAGCTGATTATCCGGTTTTCGGGTAGTAAAATTAATTACCCCCCTTTGTTTTTGAAATTTTAGTTTTGTCAATATTGCTCTTTAAACTTCATGTTCTGCATGCTGCTAGATTTTATATGTAATATCACCGTAGTAAAAAAAAAAGAGTTAACTGTCATTTTCGTCACTGTGGTTTGTTCATTTTTGTCACTTCAGTCCAATTTTTAAAAAAACACCGGTTTTCTCTCCCTGACATACTGAAAACGTGCCACGACAGTCCAAAAATTAAAATCCAGTTAAGTCAGACAGGTTTAATGAATGGTATTATTGTCTTTTCATTTGTCAAACATAAAATAAGGTGAAAATAAATGATATATAAAAAGACAATAATACCCTTCATTAAACCTGTCTGACTTAATCGGGTTTTTATATTTGGATTGAAGTGGCACGTTTCAAGTATTTGTCACGGCGGAAACTGATGCATTTTTGAAAATTGGACTGAAGTGACAAAAGTGAACAAACCACAATGACGAAAATGACAGTTAACTCAAAAAAAAAAAAAAAGCAATTCACTCTATTGTTGTATCAGGTGTATTTTGAAAACAAAAGATCCTTAAACACTAAAATATTATTTTCAATTGGCCGAGAGGTTGGAGTGGTTGTTTCCTTTACAGCAATATTGGTCTGTATTTCATACTTACTCCTATATAAGGATGAGCTCTACTTTCGACTTTCAGAAACAGAACCACAACAAAGTTCCACTAGAAAACAGCTTAAGAAGGAAATGCAGTTCTATTTTTACATTTTTCCTTGCTTTTAGAATCGTAAAAGTGGTGTTCAAAAAACCCAAGTTTCATCTTTTTCTGGGCAATTTCATGGCTTTTTTTGGCCTAAACAATAAAACCCACTACAAAGTTTAATCTTTTTTGGGCAAGTTTAAGGTTTTCTTGTTCCAAAGAACAAAACCCACAAAGATTTTCGATTCTTGACCAATGTTTTGTTACTTTTGATTAGTGTTTTGCAACAATGGATGAAAGTGACGTATACAAAGCTGCAAATAGTATAAGGTTAGGGAGTTTAAGAGCAGTTAGTACAAGAACATCAAGTTTAAGATCTGGAAGTACTTCTGTATGGAGGAATTCTGGTATGGATGCTTTCTCTGTAACATTTGTAAAAATCGGGTCTCCAAAACCCGCTCCGTTTTATAATCACGTACCAAGTTATAAAAGTGCATTAATTATTTATGGTTATTTTGAGTTAAAACGATACATAATTAATAAATAAACTAAACTATAAAAATTATATTTGATAAAAAGTTAAAATAAAATAAATAAAAAATATATGAAGCTGCCGGGACTCGAACCCGGGTCAGCCGAGTCGCTGCAACAACTTAACATTCATTCCCTAAACAACTCCGCCACAATGTGTTTTCTGTTAACTCTAGGAAAACAAATGGAACTTATACACAAACTCAGCTTAACCGATGGTGTCATCTGAAAAACGGTAATCGGCAAACCAATCGTCAAATCGATTGTTTACCTCACACATTCAGTTATAACCGATGCACGACGGTTTTCTAATCAATCGGGAATTGATTAAACTTAAAGACTCATCATTGTTGATTTTTAAAACCGAAAAAGAACATCAAGTTCTGAATAACTCAAACTCCAGACACTCTCGCGATTCGGAGATATCATACCAATACTCCAATTCCTTTTCGTCGCATTTTCAGACCATCTGAGCACCTAAAACAGTTCGCCGGAATTCTCTGCAAAAGTCGCCGGAAAACCGTATTCAACACAAACCGGTAAAATTCTACTTTACGATTTCAATCTATTGTTAGAACTTTACTAACATTAACCCATCGCTCAAAATCAACCACAGACGACATTGCTGGACTTTCTGTGTTCGCCGGAAAATTTCTGGAACTGCCGGAAACTCGTTAATTACCGGTATGCACATTCCAACGTACTGATAATCAATATTCACTGGTTCAATTTCATATCTAATCCCTTAAACCTGTTAATAGATTCTCTCAGCCGAAGGTTCAAAAACAGAGCCGACAAGTTTCGCCGGACTCTCTGAAGAAGACAACCTGTTCGGTATCTTCTTTCCCCAAACTGTTCGGTTTAATGCATTCAAGCTAGACATCATGTTTATTAACTAGATTAATCACGAATCGGTTGTTTGATTGAGGTCTGTGTTCGTAATGAAGAAGATGAGTTCAGTAATGACATAAGAGTAATTAAAATCAGGATTATAAACGGGTTAGACACACAGTCCAGTGGTGGACTGTGTGCAAACAAAAACTATACACGTCCCGAGTTCGATCCTTGCTATACGCACGCCGTGTGTAATAACATGCCTTTTTAAACAAGAACTAAACCGGGTTAAAACAGATAGTTGTTAAGTATAATAAAAACCAAGATAATAACCGGGTTAGACACACAGTCCAGCGGTGGACTGTGTGCAATATGAACTACACGTCGCGCGTTCGAAACTCGTCACGAGCACCGGTCCAATTGAATTAAAACGTTTTTGCAAATAAATGAATTTTCGGTTAATTCAAATAAGTGTATAAATATAATTAAAAACGAGTTTATTTCGGGTTAGACACGTAGCTCAGTTGGTAGAGCTGCGTGCACGCGAACGAGAGGTCGCCGGTTCGAATCCCACCCTGCGCAGGATTATTCGCTGACCGAACCGGTCAACGGTCAACGGTCAACGGTCAACGCTTAAAAAAAATAATATTTTTTTATATTTTTATTTATTATTTTAATTTAAAAATCAATTAAAAATACTAAAAAATAACATTTTTAAAGATAGAAAATAGCCATAAACTCACAAAAATATATCTAAAAATTTCATTAAAATCCTTAATAAAATCCATCCATCTAATATATTTTTCCATTATTATTTAGGTTAGCATTCCTCGTCGATCCGCTCATCTAAATCGTGCGCATCTCACCATCTCCAATTCAACGCACCCAATGTGAGTGAATCTTACAAATTCCCCGTTTTAATCACGTTTTTGGGGTGTATCATGTGTCTTTGTTTATATTCATATTATAACTAAACCATTGTGCATACATCATATCATGAACATGTGTATTTAGTTTATTGCTGTTAAGTAGTTATTATTGGATGCAATTTATTATTTCAGTACATGCAATTGCCGAGGCCGCCGCTCCCCATTTATGAGTGTTGAGCTTGTTCCCCATTTTATTATGCGGTTGAACCTGGCGTGCCCGCATACGATCGGCTCCGTTTGATTGAGCCTTGATCGCACAGTTCATTTTACATTTTCAGTACATGCAATACGATCGGCTCCGTTTGATTGAGCCTTGATCGCACAGTTCATTTTACATTTTCAGTACATGCAATACGATCGGCTCCGTTTGATTGAGCCTTGATCGCACAGTTCATTTATGTTAGTTATCGTATGATATTGGTATATTCATGTATGCTAGCAAGTGTTATTGTATGTTATAATTGTAACTGCTATTTGCCAATGCTTGATTATTTACATTTGCTCATTTATGATCATGCACAATATTTCATTGATAAACTAACCATAAAATCATTATTAAATGTTTATCTAATAAGGTTCACTCGCCAACTTATGTTGACCCAAAAACTCCCATTTTACACATGATACAGGTGAACCAGCAGCAGCTAGGAACACATAGGACCTGGATTAGAAGAATAAAACGATTTAGTATTGGGATTGTTATGTTTGGTTTTTTCCTTTGTATTGAATGAACATGTTTGGATGTTTGAAAATGTAACTTTGACTTTATTAATTATGAAACATAATAGTAAATGTCATGTGCTTTGGTGATAACCCAATTATGCCCCGACTCTTATTTCCGCTGCGGGTCGGGGTGTGACAGATTGGTATCAGAGCCATGACTATAGGGATATAGGATAGGTTATTAGACCCTTAGAGCCTATACTATAGTCGATTAGAAACTTATAAGAATTTTATATGTTATATGCCAAATTTCATTATGTTTATATGTTTTATGTTAAAAGTTACATTTGATATTGTGCAAGCATGTTCATAAGTATGTATTATCAAATAATGCCTGTCATGAAATCGTATGCTCATAACATATCACATCCATGAAAGCACACACCACATCATGATTGATTTTACAATGATTTTCGTGTTTTCAAATCTCATCAAAGTGAGTTCTCATGACGGGCATGTAGTAACTGGAAGGGTACTAGTACCGGTAGTCGGAACGTCCTGTCTAGGCTGGCATTCGTATAAATCCAAAATAAAGGACCAGTTTGCCTACCTGGGGACTAACGATGAGAGTACGAAGTACCTATTAGGCCAAAGCATGCTATACCAAACGTCGTGTGAGCTAATCCCACTTTGAGTTGTCAATGTGTCTACACCTGGACACGTTCCGACCAAACATCTCATGAATATATTTTGTGGTTTGCATTCGGGGGATGCGAGTGTTAAATTGCCAATACTAATGTGAACCCTACCAAGCCAATAGTCATGGGGGCCCACATGACTATATAGGTGAAGGTATGGGGACATTTGAGGCCCAACATGAGCAAACCCAAGACATCCTATGGATGTAGTTGCATTATTGATATTTATGTTATTTTCATTTTCTTAAAGACACATGACACCTAAAAAGACACTATAAACTCACAATCTTCTCATTTTATGATCCTGTAGATGTCGTCTAGGCAGCATCGAAGGGGTAAAAGATCGGGAAAGTCTCAGGAACGTTTGGCCACTCATATCGCGAAACAAATGGCCACGATATTGCCTGACATCGTGGTACAAGTACAACAAGCCCTTGCTACAAATCCTACTAACCCTCCTCAACAACAGGACCAGAACATCGACAACCCTCCTACCAACAAGTGCTCTTACAAACATTTTAAGTCCTGTGATCCTCCAAAATTCGAAGGGACCGAGGGAGTCACTGCTCTCCTACATTGGTTCGAGGAGATGGAAAACGCCTTCCTAAACTGCGATTGTCCTGAGGATCGCAAGGTTCGTTACGCCACCGGGAGACTATTTGGTGTAGCTCTCACTTGGTGGAATACTGAGAAAGGAAAGAGGGGAACTGAGGATGCGATGGCCTTAACTTGGGAGGAGTTAAGGGAAATCATGACTAGGCGTTTCTGTCCTAGAAGTGAAATTAAGAAGTTGGAGGATGAATTTCATGCTCTAAGGAAAAAGGAGGGTGATCACTCTACTTACAACAAGAGGTTCTTGGAGTTGAACCAAATGGTTCCAAATTTATTCACTCCAACCTATCGTCTGATCGAGCACTATATTCGAGGACTTCCCTCGAAAATCCAAGACTCGGTTCTCAGCGTTTCACCTGTAACACTTGAAGCTGCCATGGAGTTGGCAACTGAACTGACCGAAAACCGAATTCGCAATGGGAAGTTCAAAGAAGAGAAGAAGAAAGCCCCTGTTGAGGGACAAACCTCAAACCACCCCATTCCTTCCTCTAAGTTTGCTAACAAGAGGAAGCGTAACACCAGGAATTTTGCAGTCACCCAAACCAACACCCCTATTCCTGCTGCACCCATCACTCAAGTCACTCCTTCACCCGCGCCATACAGAAGACCCTACACAGGCCCATTACCAAAATGTAACCATTGTCAGTATCACCACTCCCCTGATCATCCTTGCCAATACTGCACCGGCTGCGGTCGCGCAGGACATACTGTTCAAAACTGCCGCATGCCTCAACGAACAAACCGCCACCAACCTTTAACCCAAACCCACCAACAGTTAATGGGTCAAGCACAACAACAACTACCATTTCCACCCACCCAACATCTAGCCCAAACATACTATCAACCCAATCACCCTATGGGCCAACCTATGCGGGCTTGTTTCAACTGCGGCGACCCAAGTCATTTCAGAAACACATGTCCAAGGCTGGTTAATATTATTCATGCTCAAGCCCAAGCCAACCCTGTGAATCAAGCGAACCAAGCTCCTCCACCTGCAAGAGGAAGAGCTTTCAATATTAACGCGAACCAGGCCAGAACTGACGGCAATGTGGTCAACGGTACGTTTCTTATAAATGGTAGATATGCCTCTATGTTATTTGATACTGGTGCGGATAGAAGTTTTGTGTCATTAGAATTTGAACCCATCTTAAGCAAAAATCGGGATAAGCTCGCGGAATCCATAACGGTGGAAGTTGCGGACGGAAAACCAGTTTCATTAGACTCTATTTTACGCAACTGTACACTCACCTTAAACGACCACGATTTCTCAGTCGACCTTATTCCTATGAAGCTGGGAAGTTTCGACATCATAATCGGTATGGATTGGCTCAGTCAACATCATGCGGAAGTTGTATGTCGTGAAAAATTTATTCGTATTCCTCTTTCAAACGATCAGACTCTTCGAATCATTGGAGAAACCTCGTCGAAAGGGCTCAGCTTAATGTCTTGTCTTCAAGCTCAAAAATATCTTCGCAAGAATTATGACGCGTTTTTAGCCCATATCATCAAGAAAGGGACCACAGAGAAGAAACTTGAAGACATTCCTGTAGTAAAAGACTTTCCGCAAGTTTTTCCTGACGACATTTCAGGACTTCCTCCAATCAGAGATGTCGAATTCCGTATTGACCTTATACCTGGTGCTACACCAGTTGCAAAATCTCCATATAGGTTAGCCCCCTCTGAAATGCAAGAGCTAGCCAGTCAATTGCAAGAGTTGACTGATAAGGGATTCATACGTCCTAGCTCATCGCCTTGGGGTGCACCTGTCCTTTTTGTAAAGAAGAAAGATGGATCTTTTCGTATGTGCATCGACTACAGGGAGCTCAACAAGTTAACCATCAAAAACCGCTATCCTTTACCTCGCATTGATGATCTTCTTGACCAACTACAAGGTGCCAGCTGCTTTTCGAAAATCGATCTTCGATCTGGCTATCATCAGCTTAGAGTGCATGAAGAAGACGTCCCTAAGACTGCTTTTCGAACTCGTTATGGCCACTATGAATTCATGGTTATGCCGTTTGGATTAACCAACACACCAGCTGTCTTCATGGACCTAATGAACAGAGTCTGCAAACCTTACCTTGATCGATTTGTTATAGTTTTCATCGACGATATTCTTATTTATTCAAAATCTAAAGCTGATCATGAGCGTCATCTTTGACTCGTTCTTGCACTTCTAGAAAAGGAAAAGCTTTATGCCAAGTTCTCTAAATGTGAATTCTGGTTAAAAGAGGTGCAATTCCTCGGGCATGTAGTCAATGACAAATGAATACATGTTGACCCTTCAAAGATCAAGGCAGTTCAAGAATGGCAAGCTCCACGTACACCAACTGAAGTAAGATCTTTTCTTGGACTGGCTGGCTATTATCGTCGGTTCATTTCAAACTTCTCTCGCATTGCTGTGCCACTCACGGCTTTAACCCATAAGGGAAAACCATTCGTATGCGGACCCAAGCAAGAAGAAGCTTTTCAAACTCTTAAACAAAAACTTTGTGATGCACCAATCCTCACTCTTCCCGAAGGTTGTGATGATTTCGTAGTCTATTGCGACGCATCAGGGCAAGGATTAGGTTGCGTTCTCATGCAAAGAGGAAAAGTCATAGCTTATGCCTCGAGGCAACTCAAGACACATGAAAAGAACTACACCACTCATGACCTAGAACTTGGAGCCGTTGTATTCGCTCTTAAGATATGGAGACATTATCTCTATGGTACTAAGTGTGAAATATACACTGACCACAAGAGTCTTCAACATATCTTTAATAAAAAAGAGTTAAATATGAGGCAACGAAGATGGGTCGAACTTCTGAATGATTACGACTGTGAAATTAGATACCACCCTGGTAAAGCAAATGTGGTGGCTGATGCACTTAGTCGGAAGGGTTATGCGAACTCCATTCATCTTCTATGTTCGCAAATTATAACCGACATTAAAGATCAAATTCGAGAAGCTCAACACATAACAGAAGAAGATGTACGAAAAGAGATGTCCTGTGGAGCCGAGCTAAAACTTGAAACTAAATCAGACGGTATTCTGTATTACCTAGATCGTATATGGATTCCTAACCACAACAACCTTCGTGAAGCTCTTATGAATGAAGCTCACAAAACGCGATATTCTATACACCCAGGAGCTGATAAGATGTATCAAGACCTACGATACACCTATTGGTGGCCTGGAATGAAGAAGGATATTGCCGTTTTTGTTTCCAAGTGTCTCACATGTTCCAAGGTGAAGGCTGAACACCAAAGACCCTCAGGACTTCTAGTCCAACCGGAAATACCTGTATGGAAGTAGGAAAATATAACCATGGATTTCATTACCGGGTTACCTCGCACTTCTGGTGGGTATGACACTATATGGGTGATTATAGACCGACTTACAAAATCAGCTCACTTTATTCCTATTCGAGAAGATTTCAAAAACGAAAAGCTTGCTCGTATTTATATCAACGAAATCGTAAGCCGGCATGGGGTACCATTAAGTATTATTTCTGATCGTGATGGTCGTTTCACCTCACGAACATGGCAAGCAGTACAATCCGCTATGGGCACACGATTAGATCTCAGTACCGCCTATCATCCTCAAACTGATGGACAGTCTGAGCGCACCATTCAAACTCTTGAGGATATGCTTAGAGCATGTGTCATAGACTTCAAGGGAAATTGGGACGCCCACCTACCGTTAGTTGAATTTTCGTACAACAACAGCTATCATTCGAGCATCGGCATGGCACCTTTTGAAGCCTTATATGGTCGAAAGTGTCGATCTCCTGTGTGTTGGCACGAAATTGGGGAAGCACAAATTACTGGTCCAGAATTGATCTAAGAAACCACAGATAAGATCCATCAAATTCGAAACAATCTTCTAGCGGCTCAAAGTCGTCAAAAGAGTTACGCAGATAAACGACGGAAGCCCTTAGAGTTTAACATTGGTGATCATGTGCTTTTAAAAGTATCACCGTGGAAGGGAGTAGTTCGTTTTGGTCAAAAGGGGAAGCTAGCACCACGTTACGTAGGACCTTTCAAGATACTCGAAAGAGTAGGTCCTGTAGCATACAAGCTTGACTTACCAGAAGAACTCAACAGGATTCATCCCACTTTCCACGTGTCGAACTTGAAGAAGTGACTCGCTGATGAGAATCTCCATATTCCGCTGGAAGACATTCAGATTGATGAATCCATGCATTTTATTGAAAGACCAGTGGAGATCATGGACTTCGGGGAGAAGCGTCTTCGACGAAGTCGCATTCCAATTGTTAGGGTACGCTGGGAGTCGAAACGGGGACCTGAGTTTACTTGGGAACGTGAAGACTCAATGCGTGAAAAATACCCGCATCTTTTTCGTACTACTTCAACTACTTAAATTTCGGGACGAAATTCCTAAAAGTAGGGGATACTGTAACATTTGTAAAAATCGGGTCTCCAAAACCCGCTCCGTTTTGTAATCAAGTACCAAGTTATAAAAGTGCATTAATTATTTATGGTTATTTTGAGTTAAAACGATACATAATTAATAAATAAACTAAACTATAAAAATTATATTTGATAAAAAGTTAAAATAAAATAAATAAAAAATATATGAAGCTGCCGGGACTCGAACCCGGGTCAGCTGAGTCGCTGCAACAACTTAACATTCATTCCCTAAACCACTCCGCCACAATGTGTTTTCTGTTAACTCTAGGAAAACAAATGGAACTTATACACAAACTCAGTTTAACTGATGGTGTCATCTGAAAAACGGTAATCGGCAAACCAATCATCAAATCGATTGTTTACCTCACACATTCAGTTATAACCGATGCACGACGGTTTTCTAATCAATCGGGAATTGATTAAACTTAAAGACTCATCATTGTTGATTTTTAAAACCGAAAAAGAACATCAAGTTCTGAATAACTCAAACTCCAGACACTCTCGCGATTCAGAGATATCATACCAATACTCCAATTCCTTTTTGTCGCATTTTCAGACCATCTGAGCACCTAAAACAGTTCGCCGGAATTCTCTGCAAAAGTCGCCGGAAAACCGTATTCAACACAAACCGGTAAAATTCTACTTTACGATTTCAATCTATTGTTAGAACTTTACTAACATTAACCCATCGCTCAAAATCAACCACAGACGACATTGCTGGACTTTCTGTGTTCGCCGGAAAATTTCTGGAACTGCCGGAAACTCGTTAATTACCGGTATGCACATTCCAACGTACTGATAATCAATATTCACTGGTTCAATTTCATATCTAATCCCTTAAACCTGTTAATAGATTCTCTCAGCCGAAGGTTCAAAAACAGAGCCGACAAGTTTCGCCGGACTCTCTGAAGAAGACAACCTGTTCGGTATCTTCTTTCCCCAAACTGTTCGGTTTAATGCATTCAAGCTAGACATCATGTTTATTAACTAGATTAATCACGAATCAGTTGTTTGATTGAGGTCTGTGTTCGTAATGAAGAAGATGAGTTCAGTAATGACATAAGAGTAATTAAAATCAGGATTATAAACGGGTTAGACACACAGTCCAGCGGTGGACTGTGTGCAAACAAAAACTATACACGTCCCGAGTTTGATCCTTGCTATACGCACGCCTTGTGTAATAACATGCCTTTTTGAACAAGAACTAAACCGGGTTAAAACAGATAGTTGTTAAGTATAATAAAAACCAAGATAATAACCGGGTTAGACACACAGTCCAGCGGTGGACTGTGTGCAATATGAACTACACGTCGCGCGTTCGAAACTCGTCACGAGCACCGGTCCAATTGAATTAAAACGTTTTTGCAAATAAAGGAATTTTCGGTTAATTCAAATAAGTGTATAAATATAATTAAAAACGAGTTTATTTGGGGTTAGACACGTAGCTCAGTTGGTAGAGCTGCGTGCACGTGAACGGGAGGTCGCCGCGCAGGATTATTCGCTGACCGAACCGGTCAACGGTCAACGGTCAACGGTCAACGCTTAAAAAAAATAATATTTTTTTATATTTTTATTTATTTAATTTAATTTAAAAATCAATTAAAAATACTAAAAAAATAACATTTTTAAAGATAGAAAATAGCTATAAACTCACAAAAATATATCTAAAAATTTCATTAAAATCCTTAATAAAATCCATCCATCTAATATATTTTTCCATTATTATTTAGGTTAGTATTTTTCGTCGATCCGCTCATCTAAATCGTGCGCATCTCACCATCTCCAATTCAACGCACCCAATGTGAGTGAATCTTACAAATTCCCCGTTTTAATCACGTTTTTGGGGTGTATCATGTGTCTTTGTTTATATTCATATTATAACTAAACCATTGTGCATACATCATATCATGAACATGTGTATTTAGTTTATTGTTGTTAAGTAGTTATTATTGGATGCAATTTATTATTTCAGTACATGCAATTGCCGAGGCCGCCGCTCCCCATTTATGAGTGTTGAGCTTGTTCCCCATTTTATTATGCGGTTGAACCTGGCGTGCCCGCATACGATCGGCTCCGTTTGATTGAGCCTTGATCGCACAGTTCATTTTACATTTTCAGTACATGCAATACGATCGGCTACGTTTGATTGAGCCTTGATCGCACAGTTCATTTATGTTAGTTATCGTATGATATTGGTATATTCATGTATGCTAGCAAGTGTTATTGTATGTTATAATTGTAACTGCTATTTGCCAATGCTTGATTATTTACATTTGCTCATTTATGATCATGCACAATATTTCATTGATAAACTAACCATAAAATCATTATTAAATGTTCATCTAATAAGGTTCACTCGCCAACTTATGTTGACCCAAAAACTCCCATTTTACACATGATACAGGTGAACCAGCAGCAGCTAGGAACACATAGGACCTGGATTAGAAGAATAAAACGATTTAGTATTGGGATTGTTATGTTTGGTTATTTTCCTTTGTATTGAATGAACATGTTTGGATGTTTGAAAATGTAACTTTGACTTTATTAATTATGAAACATAATAGTAAATGTCATGTGCTTTGGTGATAACCCAATTATGCCCCGACTCTTATTTCCGCTGCGGGGTGTGACATTCTCAAAATCTTCACGTGAAGAAGATGATGAAGAAGCTCTAAAATGGGCTTCTCTTGAAAAGCTACCCACATTCGATCGACTGCGAAAAAGACTACTTTTCGGATCAACCGGACCGTCTAATGAAGTTGATATTGATAATCTTGGAGCAGAAGATAGAAAACAGTTGCTTGATAGACTTGTGAAAGTTGCTGATGAAGATAATGAGAAGTTCTTGTTGAAGCTCAGAGACAGACTTGATAGGTACCAAAAGATTTACATATTTATTTATTTTTTTATAAATCCTGATCATGGGTTTGATTTGAAATGTTTACAGGGTTGGGATTGATCTGCCAACAATTGAAGTCAAATTTGAGCATGTGACTGTGGAGGCTGATGTGAATACAGGAAGCAGGGCCTTGCCAAGTTTTATCAACTTTCACATTGATCTTTTTGAGGTAAGAAAATTTAACCAATGTTTAAAAAACCGGACCGTGATTGAACCGGTCAGTTAACTAAAACTAGTCATCTTTTGGTACAGATTTGCATGTTAGCAACAAGCATAAAGAGAATATATATAACTTTTTTTTTTTATTCTGAGAGTACTTTTGAATATCAACTTCAATCGGAAATTATATCAAGATAAAAGGTAAACGGGCAACAAGCTGCGCCACTACCCCTCTTCGAATGAAAAAATTAAAATATATATCCATAGATCGCGGGATCATAACATTACTATGCATGACCTTTTAAATTCGACTAAGTAGGACCACAGCCTCTGATGCAAGAAAACCAAAGGTATCAAAAGAAAATGAGATAAAAACGTGTTGGTTGTCAAATTCAGATATTTTGACCTATGATTGTACAAAATATTTGAAAATTCTGTATAGTCATACGTCAGGTCGGGCGCTCATCCGGTCTAACTATACCTGCTGGTTCAAATGGAGACGGTTTTAAAGTACTCAATTATATTGGTACGAGCCGTTCCCAGTCAGGTTACGAGAACAATGCATTTTACATTATTATTAATGTTCCTGAGAATTAAATTTTCCTACTTTTTGTTCTTGTTTACAGGGGCTATTGAGTTTATTCCATTTACTCCCAAATTCAAAAAAGCATATAACTATCCTTGATGATGTAAGCGGTGTCATTAAGCCTAGCAGGTGAGAAGAACATAAATTCCTTGGCTGATTGTATAAAAACTAACTATTTCTTAAGGAGCTAATACTTACACATTCCTCCTTTGTATCTCTCTATACATACATAGATATACTTAGAGAGAGATAGAGTGAAAAAATATCAGAATAAGATGTAGGGATGTAAAAATAGTGAGAGTCTTTCTTAAAAGACAAAAAAATGAAGTATCGATATATACATAAACGATGATTTTAACGGTAAACTACCTTAATCATAACTTTTGTTCTCAACCATCATAACCAACGACTAACATAACTACCTATTAATTACACAAACTAACTTGAACCGGACTCAATCTAAGGTAAGGAGTAAGATCAAATACAAACCAAGTTTTATGTAAAAATAGTAAGACCTAATACCAAACCATCACATGACATCTATCTAGTTTATAAAGAGAGACATTTTTGTACTTTTGTTTTAATGTAATTTTAGGGATTCCTAAAAATATGCAACTTGTTAGTTTTTTTACTACAATTATATTTTTCATAAATACATCGAATTTTAAAAAGATCAATCCATTAAACAATTAATAATTTCCCTAAAAATTGGTCAAGTTTCCTAATATTAAATAACTAGTATAACAAATAGGTTACATAATACAAATAATTTTATAATTTTAATTTATAATATAACACCTTCTCACAAATCTTATATACAAAAAACATGAATTTTATCACATGGAAACTTTAAATAATATTATAATATATGAAACAGTTGATATACCTATTAACAATACACATATTCAACTGTGTGATCAGATCATAATATTATTACATTTATATTTATTAACGGTATTACACATTTGTATAAAATCATAGTTTATATTTCCTCAACTCGTGTGATAAAGTTCATGAATGAATTATGAATGTCATAACATTATTTAACTGTGTGATGAAGATTATATAGAAGTTTACTGTTTATATTTTTTTTCCATATTCACCACATGTAATACACAGGTTTATAACACCTATAAATTAAAATAATAGTAATCTAATTGTTTGTTTTATATTTAACCCGTGGTTATAATATACTACAGGGAGAGAACCTGCTCCCGTCACCAAATTACAGGGAGAGAAATTGCACTTTACTGTTATTTAAAAGAATTTACATAGTAAAAGCATTATTTTTATACTCGCAACAACACTTGGACCTTGGTACCTCCTACTTCTGCTCCTAATATTGTGTGGATCAAATGGGTATTTCGGGTTAAATATAATCCTGATGGTACTATTGAAAGACTTAAAGAACACCTTGTAGCAAAGGGTTTCATGCAAAGACTTGGTGAAACTTTTAGCCCGGTCCTTAACCCTGCTACTCTTCATCGTATCTTATTTCTTGCCGTTTCGCAAAGTTGGTTAATTCGTCAACTTGACATGAACAATGCTTTCTTACAAGGTACATTGTGGTCCAACCTATTGGTTTTATTGACCCCACATATCCTAATCATATATGCAAACTTAACCTTGCCATATATGGACTTCGCCAAGCTTCTTGTGCTTGCTACGATGAGCTTAAATCATACTTAACCTTCCTTGGCTTCAAGCCTACTATTTCTGACTCATCTCTCTTTCATAAACTTCACACTTCTAATCCTATCTATATAATTGTTTATGTGGATGATATGATTATCACCGGTCTATCCTCTTTTGATGTCTCTAATCATATCACTACTCTAGCAGCTAAGTTTTTGCGGAAGGATCTTGGTAACGTATCCTACTTCTTAGTTATTGAAGCCATTCCACACACTCATGGTCTTTTCCTAATTTATAGAGCTAAATATATCCTTGATATCCTTTCCCAAGCCAACATGAGTGAATGCAAGCCGATATTAACTCTGATAACATGCTCCGAATCACTCACCATGTGCACTGGTCACTCACTTTCATCATTAACCGAGAATCGAGCTTTAGTAGGAGCACTACACTATTTATCCTTAACTAGGGACATTGCTTTCACCATGAACAAACTATCACAATTCATGCATACTCCTACCATGGGTCCTTGGCAGTGGTGGAGCTTGAACGGAAACTCGGTGGGGGCCAGACTCAAAAAATCCTAATCGATGGGGGCAGACTCTTAAAAATCCAATATTTTACACTAAAAAACAAAATTTTGATAAACTTAACACTACGCGCTAAAAACTGGGGGGGGGGGGGGCACCTCTGGGCCTCCATTATCCTCCGCCCATGGTCATTGGACAACAGTCAAAAGGTTGTTAAGACATTTACATGGTTCATTACATCGTGGACTTTTGATACGTCCCTAATCACCTATACATCTCCATACAGTACTGATGCGGATTTGGCTCAAGGTAACATACCGAAGCATACCAGATACCTTGTTTATCTTGGCTCCAATCCAATCTCTTGGAGCTCCAAACGACAACCAACTTTGGCATGCTCATCCATCGAAGCAGAATTTCGAGCGGTTGCCTCTACCACCATTGAATTGAGCTACAAGTCTCCTATTATTCCCACCATATACTGTGATAATTCAAAACAGTAGATTATTCAGCTAATCCCGTTTTTCATTTCCGAATGAAACACCTTGCATGGATTTTCCTTTCGTACGAGAAAAGATTCAAGCCAGCAGCCTATGCGTTACTCATATTGATGGTTCCGATCAGTTAGCTGATGTACTAACTAAACCCCTATCACATCCGACATATGAGCTTCTTACTTCCAAGATTGGTCTTCTTTTTCGACAGTCCATCGCAGGGAAATATTAAAAGTAAACTGGACATGGGTCATCAAAACGGATCAGATCCTGCCGAACTCTCCCGCTCAGCCTCTATTTGAGTTGTTTAAAATTTCATTAGTGAATTGTAGTTTTACATAGTTGCTAATTATCTAGGATTTAGTTTTTGACAATTTGTTTCTGTTGTAACCATTTGTTTTGAACCAACCATTCAAATTGATAAATGGTACTGATTTTCGCGTATAAATATTTGTAGAGTGACATTACTTTTGGGTCCACCGAGTTCTGGGAAGACGACACTCTTGTTGGCTTTGGCTGGTACACTTGCAAAGGAACTTAAGGTAAGATACATTAATGATGTGTACACACTTATTCTTCATGGCACAGAGAAAGATGTATCTTTTTGTCAACTTTTTGACAAACTTCTACCTCAAGTAAATGGATCACACTCTTATTTGTGGTAGACATGTCATCAAAGGTGTATATGTTCAGTTTATTTGTTGTCTGTTGTTTCTAGAATTTTAAATAGTTAATTTTCGTAAATGAAGAGTTCGGGTAAGGTAACATATAATGGCCATGAGTTGCATGAATTTGTACCCGAAAGAACTTCTGCTTATATCAGTCAAAATGATGTCCATATTGGTGAAATGACTGTTAGAGAAACACTTACTTTCTCTGCAAGATGTCAAGGTGTTGGATCACGATATGGTTGGCTTTAAATTATTTTAATTTCTATGTTTCTAAAGCTAAAGCTAATGCTATAAGCTTTTGTGTAACATAACTTGTATAAAAAAATGCAGATATGTTAGCAGAGTTGTCAAGAAGAGAAAGAGATGCACACATAAAGCCTTATCCTGATATTGATATCTATATGAAGGTAAGAAATCATCTAACATAAAAAAGCAATTTGAATGCTTCATGGTCAAAGTTCAAATTATTTATCATTTATTTTTTGTCATGCAGGCTGCGGCAACAAAAGGTCAAGAAGCAAGTGTGGTCACAGATTATACTCTCAAGGTCTGATAAACATATTAAACATATGGCAAAAATGGTTGTGTTGGCCTAAACACTTATTGTCTATATTCTTTTAAATTTTTTTCAGTAAGATATCTGCATGTCAAATATGATTACAAAACTTAAGGGCTGTTTGGCAACTTCTGAATGTTAAGTGCTGAACCAGTAAAAGGTCTGAATCATTAAGTAGTGCTGAACCGATTCAAACATGAAGTATAATTTACCCCAAGACTTATTAAAAGTTAGATATAATCTAATATTGTGAATATACAGATTAGCAGGTTTTATGCTAAAATATTACACGTTTAGGTGACTTGTGACCCTTTTAAAATGTTTTCTTGTAGAATAAAAGGAGTGACGAGTTTGACTTATTTGCCAAGTTTTCTTTTGAGTAGATTTTTTAGGAGATTATATATATTTCAATATATACTTTCATGTCAAAGGGGTAATATCTGTATGCTTGCTTGGTGTCAAATATGATTACAAAAATAATATTATTCCAGTAGTAGTCTCATTTTTAAATAAAACGATTTAGTACGTTTTGTACATTGGTAATACACTTTTGGGTGATGTTCTACCCGCTTAAATATTTGACTTGTCATCTTCTGAATAGGACGCCTTTCGACCCGTTTTCTTTTGAATTTATGATTTAGCTTCTTTGATATTTCAGAATATATTTGTTTCCCATTTGGCTCCAGAATCAGCCCATGCATAAGTAAATCAATCAAAATTACCACCTCTACCTAGTAAAAAAAATGGTTTCTTGCGCAGCTACTGGGGCTGGACACCTGTGCAGACACCTTGGTTGGAGATCAAATGATAAGGGGAATCTCTGGTGGACAAAAGAAATGTGTGAGAATGGGTGAAATGATAGTCGGGCCTTCTAAGGTTCTTCTTATGGATGAGATATCAACTGGGCTGGATAGTTCTACAACTTATCAGATTGTGAATTCACTTAAACAGTTTCTTCACATTCTTGAGGGTACTGCTGTCATTTCACTTCTTCAGCCTGCACCAGAAACGTACGAATTGTTTGATGACATCATACTCTTGACTGATGGCAAGATTGTTTACCAAGGCTCGCGTGAAAATATCCTCGAGTTTTTTGAATTAATGGGATTTAAATGCCCAGAAAGAAAAGGTGTTGCTGATTTCTTGCAAGAAGTAAGTATTATACTTTTTCTAGATTTTATCAAGAAGTCTCACTTCTAACTGATTTTGCCTGTAAATTATTGGTTACTAAAATTTGGAAACGGTGTAAAGTTCATTTCTATTTTGTGCGTTTAGCCCGATAAATTGATGCTTTTTTTGTGTTGAATGAACTGTCTGATATCCTAAATGACAATAAATGACCATATTAGTCTTCATGATGTTGAAATCTTGTTATAGGTGACATCCAAGAAAGATCAAGAACAATACTGGACGAGAAGAGACGAGCCTTACAGATTCGTGACAGCCAAAGAGTTTGCAGAAGCATTCCAATCATTTCATGTTGGAAGAAAAGTGGCACATGATGTTATGATCCCGTTTGACAAAAGTAAGAGCCACCCGGCTGCTCTTACAACCGAGAAATATGGTTTAAGTAGTAAAGAACTCTTGAAAGCTTGCACTGATAGAGAAATATTGCTCATGAAAAGAAAATCGTTCGTCTATATCTTCAAATTGTTCCAAGTAAGTGTTGTACTGTGATTAGCCTCTAAACGGTGTTAAGCAACCATCCAACCTAATTGTTTGTGGCCTCCAGCCCATAAAATAATAACACTTGAACCAAATGTTTTAGACTCATAAAACATAAAATAGAACAAACAAAAATCAAAACCGATTATGTTATTAATCAGGCAGCATGGTATTACTCTAAAATACGTTTTGATCTTTTATAACCTTTTTAACAAATTGTTCCACACTAGTGAAGTTTTACTCTAAAGAGTTTTGGTCTTCCATTATCTTTTTAACAAATTGTTCCAAGTGTGGTGTTACTCTAGAAGTTTTAATCTTTCATAATCTTTTTAACAAATTATTGGTCCAAATTAGTATAATCATTCATTGATTTTTTTACAGCTAACTGTCATGGCACTCATTACTTTGACGGTGTTTTTGCGAACTGAGATGCATAAAAATGATCTAGAAAATGGAGGACTGTATACGGGAGCTGTGTTTTTTGGTGTTTGTATGTTAATGTTTAAAGGAATGTCTGAGATATCAATGACGATTGCAAAACTTCCTGTTTTCTACAAGCAACGTAACTTCCTTTTTTACCCCTCATGGGCGTATGCTATTCCATCATGGATCATCAAGATTCCTGTTTCATTTCTTGAAGCTGCGGTCTGGACTTTTCTCACTTACTATGTCATTGGATTTGATCCTAATGTCTCAAGGTAACAAGATTTAACATTGTTTGGTTTTGTGTTTTGAAATTAATCACGCACCTGACAATTAGGACATCCAAACACCATCTTCTACTGCTTGTTATTCTAGTTGGTTATCTGATTCTGGTATATCATCGCTTTTCAAAACCGACATCCAGACACCTCCTAAATGATTGTAATACATATCTTTTATACCAACTTTTTTCTATATCTTGCAGGTTCTTCAGACAATACTTAATACTGTTGCTTGTTGGCCAAATGTCTTCTGGATTATTTCGGTTCATTGGAGCAATGGGTAGGAACATGATTGTTGCAAACACATTTGGTTCATTTGCAATTCTCTTAGTGTTTGCATTGTGCGGTTTTGTCCTTTCACGAGGTATTATGTTAGTTTTGAAACATATATAATGCGTTTTTTTACTTCATTTTTTTTCAATTAACAAAGTAAAAATGGGCTTTTCTTGCTACAGATGATGTCAAGAGATGGTGGTTATGGGATACTGGTTATCTCCCATGATGTATGCAATTAATGGAACAGTAGTAAATGAGTTTCTTGGGCACAGTTGGAGAACAGTAAGTTATACAAAGCTTTGTATCATGTATGGGTGGTAAGAATATGGAGAGTTGATAACGGGTCAAATGGTTGGGCCAGGGTCCGGTGGAACCACAAATATTCTTTTGCACATTATCGAAAATGCACTAATTATGACGAAGACACAATATTATTACACTGATAACTTAGATCTTTGAATGAACTGTTTGGGACGTTGTATGCACTAAAAGTAGACTCCGTATAACTTACAACGCGTTTGACCTATTTGACGAGTCTTGGAAATCGACCATTCATAAGCAAATGGCTCGAAATCATCACCTTTAGTTTTATGTGACATCCTACCTTTTTTCATTCATCATTCAAGTTTTTGCATTTTGAAATGTCTTTTTTGGTGTTATATTTTTTGGTGTTATATATAGCCTTTGAACAGTACAACGCTTGGGAAACAAATTATCACAGCAAGAGGGTTCTTTGCAGAAGCTTATTGATATTGGATTGCAGTTGTGGGATTACTTGGGTTTATTTTCGTTTACAATATCTGCTTTGCTTTGTCTCTCGCCTTCTTAAATCGTGAGTTATCTGTGTTTGTGATATGGGAATCTTGTTATAAATCTTGTATTGTCATTTTGAAACATCTGTTTCTGGTTTGCCGCTTTTGAGAAACCTCAAGTCAATGTATCAACAGAGAACGAAAGCGACTCGGCTGTTGAATTATCATCCATGAAGAACGGATCCACAGATGAGGGGAGTCACAATAAGAAGAAAGGAATGATCCTTCCATTTGAACCACATTCAATCACCTTTGATGATGTCAAATACTCTGTTGATATGCCACAGGTAATATTTTTACTTAGAGGTAGCAATATGTACAACAGGTTGAGGTTGAAACCGATCATCTTTTAGGATAGGTTGAAATGGGCCAGAATGGGTTGGGCCCTGTAGAACCACATACATTTTTTTGTCAACTTTTAGTTTGCACAAAAAAGATGAGATATTTATTGATGTTTTACGAAACGATTGTAGGAAATGAAAGATCAAGGGTTGGGTGAAGACCGATTGCTACTACTTAAAGGCGTTAGTGGGGCTTTCAGGCCTGGTGTTCTCACAGCTCTAATGGGTGTAAGTGGTGCTGGTAAAACTACTCTCATGGATGTGTTAGCCGGTCGAAAAACAGGCGGGTATATCGAAGGTGATGTCAAGATTTCCGGGTATCCAAAGAAACAAGAAACATTTGCTCGAATTTCTGGTTATTGTGAGCAAAACGACATCCATTCACCTCATGTAACTGTTTAGGAGTCTTTACCATACTCAGCATGGCTTAGGTTAGCATCGGATGTTGACGAACACAAAAGAAAGGTTAGTTATACACCCGTGCTTAACAAGCCTATTTAAAAATCCTGATTTTTATGGTTTTAAGTTTGTTCGTTGATGTTTTGCAATCCTCCAGATGTTTGTTGATGAGGTGATGGACCTTGTGGAACTCAACCCAATAAAGAATGCATTAGTCGGGTTACCAGGCGTCAATGGGCTATCAACAGAACAAAGGAAAAGGTTAACTGTAGCGGTGGACTACTGGCTAACCCTTCTATAATATTTATGGATGAGCCAACCTCAGGGCTAGATGCCAGGGCTGCAGCTATTGTGATGAGAACGGTTAGGAACACTGTGGATACAGGAAGAACCGTTGTTTGCACCATTCATCAACCAAGCATAGACATATTTGAAGCTTTTGATGAGGTACAATCACAAAAATGCACTTTATTACCACGATTCGATTATTTATACAAAATATATAACGTGGTAAGTACTTTACGCTTTTGTAGTTGTTCTTGATGAAAAGAGGAGGACAAGAGCTATACATTGGACCCGTAGGTCGTCATACATGTGAATTAATCAAATACTTTGAGGTATGAACTATCAATAGACGCGGGTGCAAATGTGGCACGTTTGCATATTAATACTCAATTCGATTTATGTGTTATATCTAATGGGCTAATCGTGTGATATAAAAAGATATGATCTAAAATGGATAGTAGTCAAACGAGTTGGGACCAGTTTAAACATTAAAATGTATTTTTTGTGCACAAAATCTCTGAAATTATAGGTGACACATTGCTTGTTTATAAAAAAACTAAATATGTTGGTCAATAGTGTTTCGGGTCAATCCATCACAATTGATTTTGAACGGAACAAATTTATCCGTTTAACCGATTACTTAGCCTATCCCATTTTACCCCTTCAATAAGTTGTATCTGGTTTTCACCCATGTACTTATGAACGGAGTCTAATTGGTTACTCTAACGGCCCAAACTGTGTAAACAAAAAAGAGTTATCAAACCAGGCAAACGAGTAGAAAGTCGGACCCCTAATATTTTCTTTTTCTAAAACAGGCGATCGATGGTATAAATAAGATTAAAGACGGATATAACCCTGCAACCTGGATGTTAGAAGTCAGTACTTCAGCACAAGAACTCGCTCTCGGAATTGATTTCACAGAAATCTACAGGAACTCCGAGCTTTACAAGTCAGTAACCGATGAACTACTGCTTACGTGGCATTCTTTTGTTTCAATGTTACTGTTTATTTGAATTTCTGGCCATACTTTGCAGGAGAAACAAAGCCCTGATTGCTGAATTGAGCGTGCCACCTCCCGGCACCAAAGATCTATTCTACCCAACTCAATACTCGCAGTCCTTCATTGTTCAATGCATAGCGTGTTTGTGGAAACAACGATGGTCATACTGGCGAAATCCCCCGTACACTGCCGTGCGTTTCGTCTTCACCACCTTTATCGGCTTCATTTTCGGTACAATGTTTTGGGATCTCGGTGGTAAAAAGTAAGCATCATTGTATCTGGTTATCTACTGCAGAAACATTTCAACCCTTTTAGAGACACAAAACAAATTCTAAAATCAAACCACTCTGTAAAAAAATAAATAGTTTTTTTCTTTCATATCCTAACACACATGAGAATATGATAACACATATTAAATAGTTCAGCCCCAACTTACAACTTATTTTTTTGTATAGTTGAGCCGCCTCTGTCCGCGGTAATACTCTCAATTTTGAATAATTTGTTTATCAATCTATAATGTATTTCAGAAATACCCAGCAAGAACTGGTGAATGCGATGGGTTCAATGTATGCGGCAGTTCTTTTCTTAGGAATCCAAAATGCATCAGCAGTGCAACCAGTAGTAGATATTGAGCGAACCGTCTTTTACAGAGAACGAGCCGCTGGAATGTATTCTGCCCTGACGTATGCTTTTGCTCAGGTTTTGGTCGAGATCCCGTATGTGTTGGTGCAGACAGGAGTGTACAGTGTTATAGTGTACTCGATGATCGGATTCAAGTGGACTGCTGCTAAGTTCTTCTGGTATTTGTTCTTCCAATTTTGCTGTTTCCTCTACATGACCTATTACGGTATGATGACTGTCGCCATCACCCTAACGCAAACATCTCCGCCATCATCGCCTCCTTGTTCTATGGAATCTTCAATCTGTTCTCCGGATTCATCATTCCCCGACCTGTAAGTTTCACTTAATTATTTATAAATCTTTACGTAGGGTTGTGCTAAACTTACAACTTGGTCCACTATTATCTTATGTACACTTCTTGTCAAAATCAGTCGTCAACGTACTTATACGGGCTGCATATATTAAAAAAGTTGGCCAAATCAATATGGGGTGCATTTAGTAACAGGGCAAACCCCTTTATTTTATTTACCAAAACCTTTGCCAATTCTGAAATCTTCTTAATTTGTAACAACATAGAGCATTCCTGTGTGGTGGAGATGGTACTACTGGGGAAACCCGATTGCTTGGACTATTTATGGCATGGTTGCTTCACAGTTCGGGGACTTAAACGATGAACTCACAAACGGCGAAACTATCAAAGGTTACTTATATCGATATTTTGGTTTCAAGCATGATTTTCTTGGGGCTGTTGCTGGGGTACACATTGGATTGGTTCTGTTCTTCGCCTTCATCTTTGCTTACTGCATCCGATCCTTCAATTTCCAGAAGAGATGATTTTGTTTTTCATGTTTGGTAGATGAAAAACACATCTATTCGTGTAACTACTAGCCTTTTAGCTAGTATAGTTTTTGTTCAATATATATATATATATATATATATATATATATTGCTTTATCTTTCGGTTGTATTGTAACTTTTTACCTTTCTCTAATAATGAAACCCAAGCAGTGTCTTGTATGATATTGTTTGTTACATGGTATCAAAATAATCAGGCTCCTGTTCACATAATTTGGGTTTTTTTTGGAATTGTTTTGTTGATTTGTAACAAGTAGCCAACATGAGATTATTCGTTTTGGTAACTGATCTTGGTGATGTCCGAAACCGGATTTCACTATTTTTCTTCGTTAACAGCTTTTAAATCTTGGTGATTTTGTGATTTATTCTACTTCTTGCTTTTGCCTTTTGGTGATTTAGACACTCACTTTCTTTCAACCCAACATTTTGAAAGCCTTTTTTTTTCTAAGGACTCATTTTGAGCCACTGTTTTCGTTTAGAATTTGTCGTTGACAAGACATACAAGAATTTGGTTGATGTTGTTCCAATTCAGGCGTTGCTGAAAGAGGTTTGATTATTCTTTTTCGTTGGCACTTGATTTCGTTGCTTAGTTCCATTGTTTGGTTATTTGGTATTGGGTATTGGATTGTTGATGTTTGTATTTGGTATTGGATTATCTGTTGTGTATTAGTTATTGACAATATGGTCAGAACAGATGATTCTCTCATGTCTATTAGTAACTTAATGGCAAGAACTATGCTTACTGGAGTTATGTAATGAACTTCTTATGTGGGAATATGTTCCAAGTTTGAAAGAAAAATCTATTTACACGGCGGCTACTGATTATCTAATATGTTAGAAACTGTTGATCTAGATGGAGATTTGCCTTAGGGTTTTTTCAGAACGAAAACTGATGTTCATAAAATATGAATTGATAATCTGAATGTTGAAATACACGAATATATATATACATGAAATATAATAGCGATAACCGCCATATATGAACTTATGATAGGAAAATAAATAATAATAATACTAATAATAACATCTAGCTTATAAATATATGTCTAACACCCTCCCGTAAGCTAGATCATCTCAGGAACATGTGCAGTAGTTCCTTTAACCGAGTGAAATCTTTCGGCTGCAATGCTTTTGTCATGATATCTGCCATTTGATCTTTCGTTGCACAAAAGATAACAGTTACTTCCCTTTTCTTGATCAAGTCCCTGATGAAATGATACTTAACCTGTATATGCTTGCTTTTTCCATGGTAGACCGGATCTCTTGCTAAGCAAATAGTTGACTTATTGTCACAATATATTGGAATTGAGTATTGTTTTCCTTGCAGGTCATCTAGAATTCCTTTAATCCATATGGCTTGACAACCAGTTAAGGACAAGGCCATATACTTAGCTTCTGTCGAGGACAGTGCTACCACTTTCTGCTTCTTTGATTGCCATGATATAAGACCAGACCCTAAATGAAAGATATATCCAGAGGTACTCTTGCTGTCATCTATATTTCCAGCATAATCACTATCACTAAAACCCACAAGATGCTTCTTTCCTCCTTTAGAATATGTAATTTCTTGATCTTGTGTCCCTTTAATATATTTTAGTATACGTTTTGCTGCTTCCCAATGACTCTTCTTTGGACATTCCATAAATCTACTTACCTTGCTTACTGCAAACATAATGTCCGGTCTTGTGTTGGTTAAGTGCATTAGACTTCCAACTAAGCTTCGATAGATCATCTTTGGACAATTTTAGTCCATATTCCATTGGAGTGGAGACTGTATTGCATTGAGTCATCCTATATTTTTCTAACAGATTTCTCATGTACTTTCTTTGTGAGAGAATGATATTACCATTCGCATAAAGTACCTCCATGCCAAGAAAGTAGTGTAGCCGACCCATGTCAGTCATTTCAAACTCTTTTTTCATTGAGTATTTAAATTCTGTAATTAAACTCATTGAGCTGCTTGCTATAATTAAATGATCTACGTACAAGCATATCACTAGCTTTCCTTATTTAGTGTCTTTGATGTAAAGAGTGTGTTCATAAGTGCACTTCTTAAACTCGTATTGCATGAAGTATGAATCTATGCGACTGTACCATGCCCTAGGTGCTTGCTTTAAACCATATAGAGCTCGTTTGAGATGACATACCTTTCTCTCTTCTCCTTGTTTAATATATCATTGAGGTTGTTCTATATAAACTTGTTCTTTCAACTTCCAGTTTAAGAAGGCAGTTTTCACGTCCATTTGATGAAGATGCCATCCATGTTGAGCCGCGAGAGCCAACACTAAGCGAATTGTTTCGAATCTGATTACCGGTGCAAACACTTCTTGATAGTCTATTCCATATTTCTGCTTGTATACTTTTACTACCAATATGGCCTTGTATTTGTCTACGTTTCCTTTTTCATCGTATTTTGTTTTATAAATCCACTTGACACCTATTGGTTTTTGATGTTTTGGAGGATCTACTAGTTCCCACGTTTGATTTTTTTAATTGATTCCATCTCTTTATCCATTGCTTCCAACCACCTCGAATCCTTGCTTGCCTCTTCATAGGTTGTCGGATCAGTACTTGTATAAAGAACAAAATCCAATACTTGATTTTCATTGTATTTTTGTAACACCTCTGCTTCTGTAAGAGCTCTTGAATCTCGGTATATGTTGTTGATACTTTTTGTGCGAATGACTTCATTTTCGGAATCGGATGATGAGGATTCATCCTCGTGTTGTTGTACATGTTCTGCAGCCGAGTCAGTCTCGTTCTGCAAATTGTTGTTTGTTCCCTGACTGTACTCCTCATTCATAGAATCATTTAACTCCGGATGTTTATTCGAAGTCAGTTCACCTTGTGCCTTATTAGACATATTATCTTCTTGGGCTTGTCTCTCGTTATCAACGGTTGTAATAAATGGAACATCAGACGTTTCTGGATCGCATACCCACCTTTTGTTTTCATCAAATACCACGTCACAGCTTATGATAATCTTGTTGGTTTGTGGATTGTGTAACTTGTATCCTTTGTTGTTTTCACTATAACCAACAAAGATTGTCTTTTCAGTCTTATTTGCCAGTTTAACTCGATGTTGTTTAGGAACATGAGCATAAGCCAAACAACCAAACACTCTCAGATGTTCTACAGTTGGTTTCTGTCAGTTCCATGCTTCATATGGAGTGATGTTTGGTCTAGTTTTTGTGACGGTTCGATTAAGAATGTAGGTAGTGCACGATATTGCTTCAGCCCAACAACAATTCGGTAGTTGTTTGATCTTCATCATACTCCTGCTTAGTTTCATTAATGTCCTATTCTTCCGTTCGGCTATTCCATTTTGTTAAGGAGAATAACTATTCGTAAGTTGATGACGAACTCTATTAAGTTTCAAATAATCTTGAAACATTTTACTACAATATTCTCCTCCACGATCTGTTCTTAATGTTTTAACCAAATGATCTGATTGTTTCTCATTCAAAGCTTTAAACATCTTAAAGTAGTATAATGCCTCAGACTTGAATTTAAGAAAATATACCCATGTCTTCCGAGAATAATCATCGATGAATGTTATAAAATACCTACATCCACCTATTGATTCCGTTCTCATTGGGCCGCATATATCTGAATGGACGAGTTGTAGAGGTTCGTTAGCTTGCCACGTCGTTCTCTTTGGAAAGGGTTTCCTTGCTTGCTTTCCCGATACACATCCCTCACATACACTATCATCCTTTTTCATCTTTGGTAGCCCAAACACTAACTCCTTGTTTCCCATATCAACCAAGGTGTCCATGTTCACGTGACCATAACGTTTATGCCATAGACTTGAAGTATTCTTCATAGTCATATTCATTGCAAACTGTAAATCACTTTCAGGATACAAGGGAAACATCTTATTATTCGTCATCTTGACGACACCTATAACTTCATTACTTGCATCTTTGATGATGCATCAGTCCTTTTGAAACGAGACTACATACCCCTTTTGTATAAGTTGTCCCACACTTAATAGGTTATGTTTCAAACCCTTCACATAAAATACATTTGGTATCTTCCTTGCTCATCCTCTAATTGAAATAGAGACATCTCCGCTGCCCAATACCTCTAACCGTTTGTCATCACCCGTCCTCACCTCTTTCTTTAGTGATTCATCGAGCAGAGTAAACAATTCACGGTTTCCTGTCATATGATTGTTGCAGCCACTATCTAGATACCAACAGTCATCCTTGACCGTCTCTTCCATATTGAAGATCATAAACATGGTGTCTTCCTGTTCATCTGTTTCTTCTTCCTTGTGAATTAACACGTCATCCGACTTTTCGCCTTCATCCTTTCGTTGACAGAACTTGGCGGTGTGACCAAGTCTTTGACACTTAAAACATCTTATTGAATTCATGTTTCGGCCCCTGTTCTTGCCTCGTCCTTTTCCTCCAGTGTCGTTCCAAGAGGACTGTTTGTATTGGTCTTGATTGGAATTTAAAACTTGAAACGCATGTTCCACAGGATTATCATCATACCGCTTCAATCTCAATTCATGAGATTGAAGGATCCCATTAATTCTTTAGTGGATACATCTTCCAAGTTTTTCGTTTCTTCTATAGCGATGACTACTGACTCGAAATTTCGAGTCAAACTTCGTAAAATTTTCTCTACAGTTCGCTGTTCATTTATTTTTTCTTCGTTCATTCTTAATTGATTAACTATATGGGTTGTTCTGTTGAAGTAATCTTCAGCAGACTCTCCCTCCATTTTCAACGATCAAATTCACATTGAAGAGTTTGAAGTTTCACAGTTTTTACCCGATTTTCACCCTTGTATGATTTGTGCAGAATATTCCATGCTTCCTTCGCCGATTTTGCCAGGGCAATTCTTTCAAATACTGTATTGATCACTTATTGAAACATTATATGTAGTGCCCGTTTATCCTTTTTGATTGAATCGCGATAAACTGTGGTTGCTTTCAGTGGGATTTGATCCCAGTTCTTGATATCCATCATCGACGATGTTCCATAATTCCTGAGACTTGAGTAGAACATTCATTTGTATATGCCAGTGGTAATAATTCTGTCCAGTAAGTTTAGGAATCTGCGTTTGAATTCCTTGTTCTTGATTCATGTTTTGAACGGAGAATTTAGGGTGAAACTGATGTTTGAGAATTTGGATCGATGTGGCTCTAATACCACTATGTTAGAAACTGTTGATCTAGATAGAGATTTGCCTTAGGGTTTTTCAGAACGAAAACTGATGTTCATAAAATATGAATTGATAATCTGAATGTTGAAATACACGAATATATATATATATATATATATATATATATATATATATATATATATATATATATATATATATATATATATATATATATATATATATATACATGAAATATAATAGCGATAACCACCATATATGAACTTATGATAGGAAAATAAATAATAATAATACTAATAATAATATCTAGCTTATAAATATAATACTAATAATAATAATACTAATAATAACATCTAGCTTATGATAGGAAACTCCTAACTTGCCTTTGATGAATGTGCTTTTTGTAAACATAAAAAATGATGGAAGTCTTAGCATCCATTGTTACTTATCAACGCAAAACAACAACATTAAAGGCCTTCCCCCTCCCAACAAATAGATCATCAGGATCATTTCCACCACATCCTTCTGGTCCACCCCATGAAGCCCTCGTCAATTCACTGGTAATTGCTACTATCGCACCTTTGGTATACACTAATGAGTTTACCACCACCATTTTCTTCGGTTCCTCACTATGAGCACCCATTAAGCCCTCGTAAATTTACCGGTTTGTCACATCTAGTACCTCAGGTGTTCCTACATAATGTCTTCTGGATTCCGGTGTTGGGTTATGGAGGATTTGTTCTTCTAGGCAGATGATTATTCCTCTAGTCTGATGATCATTCCTCTAGGCATCTAGGCAGAGGATTGTTCCTCTAGGAAAAGGATTATTCCTTTAGTCTGATGAAGACCAGAGTAGGGATTCTTTTATTTTATATTATTAAATCAGTAACCTAATTATACCCTTTAAATACTTCTTATTCTTGTATCTGTACACTTAGCACTTAATACAAAGAGAGAACTAGTTGTGGATAGTGGATGTAGATCAAGCTTGATCGAACCACTATAAATCTCGTGTTCTTATTCTTGTGATTTAGCGTGTGTGAGTGTGTGAGCTTGTTGTGCGTTTTGTTATAGTGTTTTAGGTTGTTTGAAACAGCGTTCGCGTCTAGTATACAATGTGTTCGCGTCTTGTATACAATTTTTAGCCTTTACAGGTGCTTTAGGTTGTTTGAAACATTTGGGACATTTCTAAATGTAGTACTTGTAAACTTGCAAAAAACTTTCGCTTTATTGTTAATAAAAGTGTTTCTTGTTTTGTTGCTCCTATTGATCTTGTGTATTCTAATGTGTGGGCTCCATCTCCGGTCCCTACGGGGGGGGGGGGGGGGAGGACTCAAGCTGCCACACCCGCTCGTAGGCGGAAGTGCGAGGTGTGAGCGTGTTGAGTAATCATTGCATACGACAAAGTAAACATACTAAATGAATAAAACAACTCAAGACGCCAATGTCATAGATAGTTTCAAAACGCAACACGATGTTAATGTATAGTTTACAACTTTTTCAAATGAATATAAGTTTCATAAAATGTCATCCATCAAAATGTAGGTTCAAGGATTAAGGTTTTGACCATTATATCACCGCAAAGGGGTGGTATATAATAGACAAATCCCTCAAAATGGCATCGAGTTCCCGATTCTTGTTTTCTTGTTTGTTCCCACACACAGTCCACTAATTTCCTGTCACACCCCGACCCGCAGCGGAAAAGGTGATCGGGGCATGATTGGGTTATCATCAAAGCTCATGACATTTATTATAACGTTTCATATTCATTAATACATTTTAATGGGAAATATACAATCATAATTACATCATGTCCTAAACATCAATCTAGGCTTCATTGTTTTCTTCTAAGGCATTTCTTATGTTTTCCTTGCTTCATCCTGTTCACCTGTATCATGTGTAAAAATGGTTTTTGGATCAACAAAAAGTTGGCAAGTGAATCCTATGAAAAAGATTTGAACAAGTTTATTTAATTGATTATAAAATAAAGTGCACAACCACGCATGAGTAAAAATAGATGTAAACTTATTCACCAATCAATTAATATTAAATATTGCACACATGAACAATAATGGATTGTTTTGAGGCACGCGTTGCTCAACTCGTCTCTCACGAGGAACTGATGGGCCTAATGAATGATTTGCATATACTTGACAATATGAAATACATAACTACAAACAATATAAACTAAATAATACACACACGAACAATAATGGATTTGTTTTGAGGCACGCGTTGCTCAACTCGTCTCCACGAGGAACTGATGGGCCTAATGAATGAATTGCATATAAATTGACAATATGAAATACATAACTACAAACAATGTATACAAACTAAGTTTAGATCACAATATGGTATGGCACAAGTTTAAATAAACGAGTTAATTTTGGTGACACATGACACACCCCAAAACGTGTAATTAAAAAGGGGAGTTGTAAGATTCACTCACATTGGGTGCGTTCGGTTGATGATGTTGAATGCGCACGAAGTTGGTTTTAACCACGAGTGAAACTAACCTAGATAATGGCATAATGGTTTGGTAAGTAAACGGATTTTATTAATCCATTTTAGTAGGATTGTTGGGTGTATTTTTGTGAGTTTAAGGCTATTTTCTAACCTTAAAAACGTTATGTTTAAGTATTTTTAATTGATTTTTAAATAAAATAAATAAATAAAAAAAAAAAATTGACTTTTTGCGACTGTTGACCGTTGACTTGTTGACCGGTCAGGCTGTGAAATTGTGTGCGCCGGGTGAGGCTCGAACCCGAGACCTCCCGTTCGCGTGCACGCAGCTCTACCAACTGAGCTACGTGTCTAACTTGAAATATTTCTGTTTTTAATTATATTTATATACTACTTGATTTAAACAGAAAATCATTCATTTTTAAAAACGATTTTAATGCATCGAACCGGTGGTCTCCACAGGTCTCGAACCCGGGACCTGTGGTTTGGGTTAACACACAGTCCACCGCTGGACTGTGTGTCTAACTTGTTATATAATCTGATTTTTATTATACTTATATACAAACTACATTATTTCATTTCTGCCTTATAAAAAGTTTGATAATTGTCCGGATCGGTGCGGTAGTCCGGACTCGAACTCGTGACGTGTGGTTAAACGTTCACACAGTCCACCACTGGACTGTGTATCTATCTTGGTTATTATTCCGATTTTTATTAAACTTAACATCTATGTGAAATGAATCCGGTTCAGTAATAAAAAGGAACATTTTTATTAAGGCGAGTGTGCGTGGGACAAGTATCGAACTCGAGGCGTAAGCGTGTTTTATGTGCACACAGTCCACCGCTGGACTGTGTGTCTAACCCGAGTTATATCTTGATTTTAATTATACATATAGACAACTGAAACTTCGTCTTCTTCGTTGGACTTAACCAGAACTAAAGTCCGACTGGTTCGTCGATTAAATCATGTTCTTTTAGTGTGTTGCGGTTAATTACAGGTGAGATAAATAAAAAGAATGATAGATTAAGCGTAAGGTATACCGAACAGTGGCTCCTCTGTTTCGCCGGCGAAACTCCGGTGACAGCAAACTATTCCGGCGACGTGTGTCTTGCGGCAGAGGGTCTTCAGCGAGCTTGAGGTGAGTGTAGGTGGCTTTGGTATGAGCTCTGGGGGTTCAGTAAGGCTTAAAGGTGAAAGGCTCGGTTTTCCGGCGAGTTGCAGAAATTTTCCGGCGAGTGGAATTACGTCGGGTAAAGGTGTGATTGTGAGCGAAAAAGCTAGCAGAGGTTTGAGGGGGTATTTATAAGGCAGGACATCGATGAATTTGGTCTGATTTCCGTCTTGATTCATCGGTCATTACGTTTTCCGGCGGTTATGACTTGCGTCGCGGGTTCAGACGTCGGTTATAACTGATGTCATAGTTAAAGCTTCGGTTAAAACTGAAGTAACCGTCCAATCTCGGCGAAATCGTCGGGATTTCCGACGACTGCGTTTGGGCGCGTCGGTTTTGAATTCGAGAATTATAATATGTATAATTGTTTCCATTAATTAACAAGAAACACAAGTGGCGCAGTGGTTGAGTGTGTGTGTGTTAAGTCATTGCTGAAACCGGTTGACTGACCCGGGTTCGAAACCTGGCAGCAGCCTTTTATTTTTATTTTCTTGTTTTCAATACTTTTTCAAATATAACTTATATATTCCAATATACTTATTAATTATGTATCGTTTAAAATTATTTTGGGCATTAAATACGCAACGAAATTTTTAACTGATTGTTCGGTTAATAAACGGAGCGGGTTTGGTAAATCCGTTTTTTTGACGGATGTTACATTTCCTGAAATACATGTAAGTTTGAAAAGTCAACAAAAGTTGGTGAATTCATGTAGTTGTTTTGTATCAAATGAATCTTTAAAACATTTGAAATATTTTTGTATGAAATCCGGTATGTAAAGCGTCTATGAAATCGTTGATCATTAATGTTTTGCAAGTACATTAATATGTGTCCCAACATAGGAAGCAATCCTACCCTTGACGATTTATGTGTCGATTACCCTCGACTGGGACACAAAAGCACTCTAACAGGTCTAACGGACCAAGAGTGGGGCTCACCAAAACCCATAGATCTACCCCTTCCGTTCCTCGGTCTATATGTGTGATTAATGGTGCTTAAGGTCCACCCTATGCGCACATGATCTATGTGTGTTTCATTTCCTAGCTTATCATACCATTGTAACATGTATTCCCCTGAAAGTTTAAAAACTGAAAAGCATTTAAAGAGGGGACATGAACTCACTGCTTGCGTTCATAAGTGCGTGCTAACGATCACATGCGGTTTCTTTGGTTTGTATCACAACCTACAAGTGTCCTAAATTTGTTAGACACTTAGGTCTATGTATAACTATGTACAAGTCTCTCATCTTGAATGTGTATTAAGACTTGTATTCGTTTATTTATTTGTTCATGTTGGTAGATTGATGAATTGATATGTTGTTAATATATATTTCATAAATATATATTTGCATGTTCGTGTTATGTATGAATGGGCCTTGTACGAATTCGTGCCTCGCACAAGTGTTCTGTGTTTGTCCTCGACATATGTAGGGCCTAGCCCCCTTGTAGTGGCGTCCCACCCGATCGTCTCGTTGATGTTGTTAGTATATATTTCGTCTCTTAAAATATATATTCTTGTTTCATATAATCCTAGAACACATTCTAAGTGTGTATGTATATATATTCTCAAAAATAATATATATATATATATATATGTATATATATATATATTCTAAGTAGTGTAAAATAATATATTTTTAACTTGGTTCAAGTATTTGTATACTTACACCTTTTTATGGATTATTGTAATTGTGTACCTTTGTCCAAGAAGTAGGTGCATATTTATATTTATCTCTCAATATAAGTATGTATGATTTTATTTCATATTTCTCGATATTATTTTTGGTATAAGTATACTTGTATAAATATTTGAAAATCTTGCATTTTAACTAAATGTATACTTTGGCACGTATTTGTATATTTAGATATAAATACCTATGCATTTTACACTTAGTGGCTAAAATCAATTCTTATGATTTTTATGTTCTTCAGAATTATATTTCTTGTAAAAATATACTTTAACGTTCCTTAAAAAGAATAAATTTTAAGGTCGGTTTGTAATATATACTTCTCCTAGTTCTTAAGTATAGATTTTTGTCACTTGTTAAGTATAGTTTATTATCCGATTTTTATATAATCATTTCTGAACCTTGTTAATATATATATATATATATATATATATATATATATATATGTGTGTGTGTGTGTGTGTTTATATTTATCTAAATATTTATATGTCTTGTATTTTTCGCTAGTATGCCCATGTATGGGTAAGTATATGTATACTTATACTTAGTCATTTTCCTATGTATTTTTGTAGGTGTATTTTTCTATATCATTTGGTGTACATATTATTTCCTATAACTTTATATAATATACATGTAACACATAATATACACATTGAATATTTTGGTGTGACTACTAAATATATATAATTTTCCTTTTATATATATATATATATATATATATATATCCATTTTAACTTCAGTAGAACTTTATTTTCTTAACTTATATTTTTGTACAGAAGTCTTGGATAAATATGTTTAATGTTTTCAAACATTTGAATTTTGGAAAAACTTGTTTAAAAATATTTTACTAACACTTATAATTCTAAAATTTTTTTTGTGATAGTTTCCCCTAAATTTAGAGGTTTTCCCATGTTTTATAACACGTATAAAACCAATTTTTCAACTCATCAAAATCATTCAAAAGATTCAACAAGAACTTTATATGAGAAAAATCTTAACAATGAACTTATGAACTTGTGAACACTTTAGTCTTATAGATCTATAACTTTTTGATGTTCATCATTACTTTCAACAAGTTTATGTTAAATTTTAAAATATACTTTTCAAGATCAAAACCCAAGAACATGATTCTTACATATTTTTGCATGTTAATCTTTCCAAAATTCATTTTAACACCACTTTTAAGTTCATAACATTTCTTGTTGGTGGATCTTGCTATATCTAACATACATATGTTAGATATATACTTTTAACATATATGTAACAAGATCCCTTTTCCATACAACACCAACACTAGATCTAAAACAAAAGTCAACTTCAACAACAAGTATGTAAGTTAAATTTTTAGTGTTTAGCTATGTTTTACCATGTATCTTTAAGGTGAGCTTCAAGATGTATAATTATAGACTTTTATGCCTCATCTATCAATTCATTTTATAAGTCATACTGCCTATTGACATACATAGATACACAAACAATTTGATAAAACTCACTTAGGCATTTTATCTTGGTGGGCATCGTTTTAAGGCCATCATATTTGCTAAATTCCCCAAGCAAAATAATCATGTATCATTCAACTCAACAAGTTCATACATTTCTCAACACCTAGCTAACCCAAATTATTTATTAATTTAAATCATACAAGAGTTTGAGTTTCATACCTAGGTTAAAACCTACTTCATAAATGAACACCTACTTGAATCTCTAAATTGTTCAAGAATTTTGCATTAACTTGCAAGTATGAGGATCACAAACACAAATACAACATCATACTATCAACTATATCCAAATCAAGATTACCACATCCAAGTTCGTCTTCATAAAAAAATCACTCAACCTAATTTCAAAACATACCTTATGATTTGTAGGCGTAGATGATCACAAATTTGAGATCATACATCAACTTAGGGCTGAATCTTCTTTAATTTTTGAGAAAATGGATGAATTGAGGTTCCCCTTGTTTCCTCTTTTATGTGTGTGACACACTCAACCCAAACATATGGGTTTTCTATTTGTTCCATGTTTTATCCATCACACTTTCTAAAGTGTTTAGTTTCGGCCCCTTTAACATTTAATATTTAATATTTGTTATCTCCTTTTAAATGCTTTAAACTTACTTAATCACATTCTTAGTGATAGTTCTCTATTATATTAATAGGTTAAATATCTCTAGTTATATAGCTTATTTTAAACATCATAATATCGTGATAATCGACATTCAATATATTGGGGTGTTACAGTCCGATTTAATTTAAGTCCTGATAGCCCGAACTTTTTATAACTTTATTTTCTGTAAAGCATTTATTTATTTAGTATTAGATTTATTTATTTGAATTCTAACGCTTATCGGGTTGATCTCTACTACTAAATTGTGTTTCATCCGCTTACCCTAGTTATTTGGCTCAATTACTAAATTTGTTTTCAGGATGTTACATTTGTAGATGTGACAACTTTAACCAACTTTTTTTGAACATATGTTATGTTTTTATCTCTAGCAGGTTACACAGTTAAAAATTAAATAAAAGTGGCGTAAATTGATTGGTGTATATTTTGATTTAATGCAAATAAATATATTTGATTGTTGTATTATAATCAAAATAATATAAATTGTTATTCATGTTTGACACTAAACTATATATACTTATTAGATAACTGGTTGCACTACGTGTCACTATTTTGCATTCACAAGACTCTTGTAACCCTTCAAAATTTGTATGCTTTTTTTTTTTCTGTGAGCACAAACTATACCAAATAAATACATAACTGAATGAAATTCTTTTCATTTGTTGTTTCTTAAGCATTTATTATTTTCTTCATTAATATCTACTTTATAAATATTTCGTTTATTTAATATTTTTTTCTCAACATTTTCCTTTATTTTTTTCCTCTTATAAATAATAATATAATATTTCACTGATCCAACCTTATATAAAAGGTTTCTAACCTAGTGTTGTAATATTTTTAAGTTCAGATACATTTACTATATAAAATATAATGTTTAGAGAACAAGAAAATGGCAAATCCTTAATATATAGACAAATCGGTGTTTATAGATTCATGTATTATAGCGGTTTCACTATTTTACTCGTATACACACAAATGAAAGTAAAGAGTTGTAAAATGATATAACAAAATTAAGCGAGACTGGGTCTGTATATTAAACGAGTTGACGTTAGCTCGCGGGTTGCGGCAGGATGCTAATAACGAATGTTTTAGCAAATCGCATTAAAACTCTAAAAAACATCAAGAGAGGAAAGTTTATTCTAAGCGGATTTTGACCCAATGAATACACACGTTCAAAACCCTGTCCGCATACGGATAGATAGAGAACAAAAGGTTGGTTTCTAGTTTTGGTGGGGTTCCTGACCGAGGTCACGGGTTCGAGACTGGCAGTCGGGGATTAGGTTTCCACGAGGTGCGAGGAAGGGCTCTGCACTGCACTCCCCCTCATTCGAACCCGGGTGGCTGTGCTTCCGATAAAAATGGTTGAAACGCAGTCGGTAGTGGGTTTCCAATCGATTTACACCTTTCAAAAAAAAAAAACTAATTTTGACCTACAAACTCCAAAGTCCACCTTAGGCTATTCTTGTCCATTTATTTCCTGTTTGATATATATTAAGAAACAGAATATCAAGCAACCATGCGTCCATGCATTCCAAACTGCCCTTATTCAAAGATAGTTCCAAAAGGTGCAAATGAAGTTTCAAAGGCTACAATTTTAACTTCAGTTGTCTTATTAAATTTAGATATAGATTCCCCAAATCATGGTTTCCGAAGTGTTTTCCCCTAGATTCCGATTCAGCGACCCAAATGTCTCCGCCCATTTCCGATTTAGTGATTCACACAAAAGCTGCTATTCATGAAAAAGTTCATTATTCAAACAAAAACTGTAAGTTAAATTTTGATTTAACCTACCCGCCTATTGTTGTTTTGAATGTTTGTGATTCCAAAACAGTCTCTTAACCCGCCAATTGACAACCTAATATACGAATAACAAATTAACAAATGTGAAACCTAATTTCACTGTCGATAACAAATATACCGAGTTTCTGGCGATGAAACGCATGTAATAACCTGAACAATATATATACCGAAACGCATGTAATCAGATCGTGTATGATTCATGATTCCGGACAAAAATCAATTCTATGATGAAACGCAACAAAGAATTTACAAAATCAGACCATAAATTCAATATTAATCCTCACAATCCTTACAAACTCATAATCAGATCGTGTATGATTCATGCATCACGTAAGTATCAAAATGAAACGATTATATATTAAAACCTAATAAATTTAGAACGCTTACGTTTGAATCATATATAATATACATTGAAGAACACTATATTAACCAAGAACATTATTTTCATAGTTGCAAACCATGGGTGAAGAAATACATACCGGCATGGAAAAGTAATTCACTGATCGGGATTTCATGGATTAAAGGATTTGGTGATTGGCTTTCGATTGCGGCGGTTGATAAAATATTTATTGATCGAATGGATAATTGCACACACAATTGTACATTATAATATCATAGTTATAAATTCAAACGGTGGTGTCTTTATTATGTGACGGTGCGATGTTTTGGTGATGCGCCAGTTTAAAATAATTGTTAACTCCAATAGCATTCTATCAATTATAACGATACTAGAGTTGATATTCATCATAATACAATCAAGTAACCGTTTTTCTAAAAGTCGCTGCCTTTTTTTCTTTGAAAGGGTATGTTGATTTATGCAAAGGGTGTAACCTAAAGTGGTATCTCAGATTACTAAATAGTATTTCTGCAATATAAACAAACAAAAGGGTACGTGTTAATCAAAAAAGCATACGTGTTGAATAAAAGGGTATGTGTTAATGAAACTTGTTCAAAAAAAATGTGTTAATTAAAAGGGTGGGTGTGTTAAACAAAGGGGGGGTGTGTGTTAAACAAAAAGGTATGTGTTAATCTAAGGGGTGTATGTATTGAACAAAGTGGTGCATGTTGCTTTTTGTACAAGAGATATAATATAATTACATATAGAGTTTTATGTAATTAAATATTGAAAGTTACACTTATTTAATAAAACGAAGACGAGGCATGGTTTGAGAAAACTGTAAAAAAACTTTTAGTAAATAATCCAACCTAGTCAACCAATTATTAATTCACTAGGCTAACGCCCGCATTAAACGCGATTTCAAAAAAGAAAACAAATCATTTTTGTTGAAATCCAGATATAATCTCATCTTCTATAAATTGTCTGTAAAGTTTAGTAATACGTAATCTCATGTCGCTGCATAAACCATTATGTTAATCTATATACACTGGTTAAGTAAAAAAAGAAATATCAAAATAATAACCAAATGTTATAAAATGTGAATGTATTATATGGTTGAAAATAAAGAACATCATAAAAAAAAGATAAAATAAGTTATTCATATATAACTACTAATTATAGAAATTTTATCTTAAATATATTTTCATATCAAGTAGTAAAAGGGACTAATCATACATCACAAATTTGAATCAAGTAATTTTAGAGAATCAATACACAAATCATATTAAGTAATAGATGTTATAGAAAGTGCTGAAGAGCATGAATATCACCCAAACACTTGCAAGTTGCCTGAATATCTTGACAATTTGAGGATCATTCGGCTTCTTATTTGTACCTAATATGAACAAAATAAATGTCACACATAATGAATCCAATCATATAAAAGAATTGAATTTATAATTCTAAGAAAGCTATGAAATGAAAAGTAAATGAATAAATAAATTAAATGTTCCAAGGACTTACATATCATTTGCCTAAAAATCGCAACCGAAGCCTAGATGTTGATTAAGATAGCTACACAACTGAATTAATCCTGAACGTTAAAAGAAATAATAAAATGAAAGAAAAAAATTGATATTTAAAAGCAAGTAATCGATTAAGAAGAACAATAAATCAAACCCGAAAGATGCAGCGTAATATAACCAACCCGACCCATATGACCAGTTGTACACATCAAGCATCAACTTGAAAGATCCAGTCATATACCCGAGCCGACCCAAATGACCAGTTGTACTCATCAAGCATCAAACCGAAAGATCCAGCGTGATATAACCAACCTGACCTGATCAGAATGACCAGTTGTATGCTTTAAGCATCAAACAGTCAATCTAGGCCCGTTTAGTACAAACAATTTTCTAACAGAGGAATCCAAACATAAAAACATATAAAAAAAGATGCCAAAAAGAATATACCTTCTTTAATCTTTTGCAAGGCTTCAAAAAGTGACTTTTGACCTGCCTTCTTCAATTTCTGTACCAATCAACACAATTTGACTTTATATCACCAAAAAATAAGGTATCAATTACTTGTTAATAAATCAAATTATAAAGCACCTGGTGGGTGGGCTGGTATTGACAGGCAAAGTGTTACCTATGTGATGCCACTTTTGCGTCTAGTCCACTTTTGACAACATAGATGTGTAGTAGATAAATTAGTTTGTTATTCATTATGCAACATAAGAACTATATTAGGTTTAGTTGCTTCCACTTTTGCCAAACAAAATTTAAACTGAATTTAGAATAAAATTGAGTACTCTTGCGCTAAATCCGTTTCGGATCCAGCATATATACTAAATTTATGTACACCGCTTTATTGGAAATAACCAATGGTGATATGCTTTACAAAGTTTTCTTTTGCCCATTATAGGTGACATGCCTTCATTTTTACCAATCAATGTAACATGTTGTTATGTTACATCAGCCATACGGTGCTAAAAAGATGAAAGCTTGTAGTATTTTAGTGTAAACATTGAAGATTGAACATACAGTTGCATCTAAATGTTGGTATAGACATACTGATCGACATAGTACATGACATACTATTAAGTGCTAAGAGTAAAACTACATTATATACAATGGAAAACATAATGCCATTTGGTGAAATTAAACCTAATTTAAATGACATATTTATCCATTACAATCGAGTTATGTTATTATATAACTAAAAACAACTTTACTTGTCCTAACTTTTAGTTCTTTTTATAAGTAGTATTGTTTTTTCTACTTTCACATAGTAGTATTGTTTTTTTTTCTTTGCATATCACATATCTCAAATATCATTAACCAAAATATCCAAAAAAAAATAATTAGTGATATCATGAAAGTGATATACGTATTTTCTTTTTCTGATTTGATTTAGAGTTACTGTATTTGATTCAACAACTTGGGCATGCTTTTGGCCTCATCTGATCCATTTGATTTTAGCATAAAGGGTTTATTTCAATTCTACTTTTGGAAGTTCGCACCTATGCGTACATCCAAACTTTTAACATTATTCATAGAAGGCAAATTATTAGTGAAGGCACAAATCAATACTCACCAATCCTCACTTCTCCAGAGATAAGACGTTGACGCTAAACCGGTAGAAATTCATGAAACGTTGAGGTTGGGTGTGAATTGTAAAGACCACATTGATCTTTTTTATTAAACATCACATAAATAAATTACACGGAACACCTAGACTAATAACATTTAAACAAACTTACAACTTAGGAATTTTGAACTCTTGAATAATCTTGAACCAACTTGAAGTAAACTGATATGGCTCTCCGCGTTGTTCTCAGTCGGGTCACGTTTATCTACACACCACGAATAAAGATCATTTACTAAAACCATAAAACATGTAGAGTTTCATTAGAAAGGATGGATTCCTACACTAAATCAAGGAATTGGCTTGGTCCATTTTGTGTTCCAACAGATACCATAATCCCAATAATAATGCAAACCTTAACATCATAGCACTGAAAAAAAAAAGAGGAATTAATGTTTTTAGAACCGGACCGGCAATCGAACCGGCCTCTCTACCGATTCACTGGTCCAACCGGTCAGATCGGTCGAACCGTTTCACGAACGGGATTAAATTAAATAATTTAATTATAACTAATCTAATAAATATGGATAATAAAAATAAAATAAAACAATTAACTTACATTTACATATAATAATAGTAATAAATTGTATATGGAGTCTTGCACTTGCACAAATTGAGAAATTAAATTGCCTCTGCAACATTGAATTTTAAAATACTTTTAAAAGAAAATTAGGGTTTTAAACACAAGTTCAAGGTTGCGGCTTCTTTTATATATCACCAACCACTGCCGCTTCTCTTAGATCTGACCAACCACCGCCTCATGTGTCAGAATCTGGCCAAACATAGCTGCTCCTTTAAGATCTGATCAACAACCGCACTGTTCCTGCACTTCCGGTCCTAGCCGGCCCAACTGTCTCTCTTTCCGGTTACACGGTCCAGCTGCCGGCCACTGACTCGACCGACCGGCCATGTGCAAATCCGAATCAACCTAGAACACAAGAAGAAAGAAAAAAAACGAAACAAAAAGTGGCGTCATCTTCATCTTCTAAAGAAACTATAAATCGCAACAAACAATGCCACTTTCTCGAATCGATGGATTCTAAAACAAAGACGGGATTGTATGAAGCACAATGTATGTAAACTAATAGATCTTACCGTGTCGATCGCAAAGAGCAAGCTTACGAAACTGATTGGAAGAAGAAAATTAGGGTTTTTAGTGATGGATCGGATGGGAAAGGGAGGATCTGATGTGCGATGCACGGCTAGGGTATGAAAGAATGAGAATGAAAGAGAAGCAGGTTAAAGAATATATAAGGGGTCCGTTTTTTTATTTAATCGGGTTCGGATCCCGCCCTTGATGAAAACTTGGTCAAAAAGTCAATAGTGAAAAAGGCGGGAAAATATGCAACCAGGGTGCCATATGTCCCCAATGATTTTATTTATTAAATATATAGATTGATACATCACGTTAATTATTATTACATTGATACATCACGTTAAATAACGGTAACTTGCCGTATGGACTATATTTTAAAAACAATTATACAACATGATATAAACCTATTTTTAGTTTTAACTAGACTAAACAAACCACCCCCCCCCCCGGGTTGTGGGGTAGGGGATGTAAAACCAATATTACAGGGTTGAGAGCGTAAAACCGTACTAAATAGCAAACAAACAATAACCAAAACCGGGAAAAAGCATAAAATAACATGAAATTTTAACACCAAGTGACTTACGTGATATAAAAGGTAGATAAATTCGAATTTATACATACATGTGTTACACGGTCGAGGGGGTAAAAAAACCCAAGGGACCAAATGTAACTACCAAACACGGTACTAAGTAGCAACCGAAAGACAAAAAAACCTTAGGTTTTTTTTTACTTTTCCACCACGATTTTAAACGAGCATAATGAAAAAAAAACCTTCAAGTTTACTACGAAAAAAGGAATGAACATAAACCAATCAAATTTACGAAAATGAACATGCTTGGTGTCGATGGTAGCCTCAATCCCTGACTATTGCGTCTACCATAGACTCATGAATCCTATTGAATAAGAAGTTGACTTGTGTCATCATTCTTAGGTTTTTTTTTTTTACTTTTCCACAACGATTTTTAAATAAGTATAACTTTTTAATTCATACGTTAATTTTTTTTTAAGTTTAAACCAAATTAAAGAGAATTTTATTATCTTTAATTTGGTGTATTATATATATATATATATATATATATATATATATATATATATATATATATATATATTATCGTGTCAAAAAGTTATGCTTATTTAAAAATTGTAATGGAAAAAAATAAAAAGTTGGCGCGGAACCCCATGGTATAATTTTAGATGCAAACTTTGAATCTTCGACGCAAACTTTGAATTTTAGACACATTCTCTACCTTAAACGCAATAGTCAGGGATTGAGGCATATTCATTTTGTAAATTCGAAAAGTGCAATGTCCCCGTATTCATGATTTTTTTTCAAAAAAAAAAAAACCCACAAAGACAATAAAAATTGTTACTATTCCTCATCATGTTTCAAGTGTGTGTGTATATATATAGTGTGAGGTTTATGGGCGAACACTAAAAAATGGGAATCGGGGAACACTCTTAAAAATCAACTTAATATGTTAAAAATCAACTTTTAAAAAAAATATTTTCAGCGTTTTTTCTTATAAATACATGTAGAAGCATTTTTAATAAAAAATCAAAACCTAAAAATATAAAAAAAGTTAAAAAACAGTTAAGATAAAAATATCTTATAAAATTATCTTAACATGCTAAAAATCAAATTTTTTAAATTTTGTTGAGCGCTTTTCCTTATAAAATGGGTAAAAGCTACTTCAATAAAAAATTATTTCTGTAAAAAAAAAAATATTTTATCCTTTTCTTAACCGTGTTTAAAACATTTTTTATTAAAAAATTTTCTACATTTATTTATAAGGAAAAACGGCGAAAAAAATTTTAAAAACCTGATTTTAACATGTTAAGTTGAATTTTTAAAAGTGTTTCCCGGTTACCAACTTTTTTAGTGTTCCACAATGAACCCTATATATATATATATATATATAGGGAGAGGATTATGAGAAAACTAGAAATAAATGAGAAAACTAGAAAACTAACTAAAAAGGCCAAAAAAAGCATAAAAAACATACAAATTTTTTTTACAATTTTTTATAAAAAATCGCTGCATTTTATGTATAAAAAAACTTTTTTTCAATAAAAAAACCAAAAAAAAACATGTAGTGCACATGTGCATTATACGTGTAATACACATGTGCATTATATGTTTATGTTGCACATGTGCATTATATGCTTTTTTTTAAAAAGTGTTTTTTTATATTATATATATATAGCGAATTTTAATAAAAAAATAAAAAAAATTATATGTTTTTTTGGCTTTTTTAGTTAGTTTTTTTGTTTTCTCATTTAAACTAGTTTTCTCATGATCCATCATATATATATATATATATAGAATCTCAACTAATGGGATTTTCCATGTTAGTCAGCGTGCGTCCGGTCAATATTGATTCGATTCATTACATTATATAGCAATTGACATGTGTTTTACATTAATCGAAAATCATAAAACGAATAATGGTACTGGTACTGATGTTGTTCAACTGGTGTCGGTTCAGTTTGTCACACAACCAGTATAGTATTGGCACTTGTTATAGCATACGACACACAAAAATACCTTATTGCAAATACAACTCAGCTTTTACCGGAACTTATTCCCGTACGTCGAGAATACCACAAAAACGAATACCAGTACCAGGACCGATGCTGTCCAAAGGATATCGGTTTGGTTCATCAGGATAAAGAAAAAATAAATTATATTTGATCCACTTGATTTTGAACAAAAGTTTTATCGAAAAATGGATAAAAATAAACATGTAGGAATGGTATATTCGGAATTTATAGCCTGTTATATTATTTTATTAGAATGACAAAAATAGTAAACGATATCATTATCACTTCATACATAAAAATATTAGAATAACCGTAAGTTAGCTTTAATGACATGTACGTTTGTGCTTCTTTCACTTGTATAATTTTAAACACAACTTGATTTTGAACAAAACTTTTATTGCGTTGTAGATAAAAATAACCATGTTGTTACAAAGTATACATAAATTAATAAAATATTATATCTTAAAATTATAAGGGAAATATAATATGCTTATAAATAATGATTATAATAATAAAATATAATTAAAAATTTTAAAAATATGCTTATGCCAACAAATATAGTTTATATAACAAGGATGCCAAATAAAGAGAAATATCATATTAGACAAAAAATAATATTCAAGAATTAACTAATAACCTAGGCAAATGTGGGTAAAAGATGAAACTAAAAAAAACGTTAGTGGTCAGGATTAAAAAAAACAGAAAAAGAAAAAGTATCCAGTAACTCAACTTGTTCTTTAATAATAATAATAATAATAATAATAATAATAATAATAACAGCTTTTATTATTTTTTTTGAACAACAATTTATAGATATCGTAAAATAAATGCACAAAAACATGCATTTTGTAAAATTGAAATTCTCAAACTTTTGATTGTGGAATAACATTTACCCATCAAGATGTTCCCTTGAGGACAACTAATTAATTAATTAATAGTATCAAACTTAAAAACTGTAGGTTCTAAGATTAAAAAAATATTTTTTTAAATGTATATTGCAGAGAAAAAGTATATTAAAAATTGAAAAAGTTATTTACAATAATATTAGATTTAATTACACATCAATGATGCCATCCGAGTACCCAAAACATAAAATCAAAAAAAAAAGTCGTGATATGCCTAAAAGAATATCAACACGTCTTATATATTGAAAACTTGTCTAATTGTTATCATTATCCATTTCATAGCTACATACTTTAATCAAAGAATCATAGCTACATACTTTAATACAAGATCACTTCACATTATACTATTAAACCACGATTATGTAGTTGTTAAATGACTCATGCTTATACCAAGTCTATATTTCTATCTTAATGGACCGGAGTTGATGTTGATATCTATAATCTACCGACTCATGCTTATACCAAGTCTATATTTCTATTTTTAATGGACCGGAGTTGATGTTGATATCTATAATCTACCGTATGCATACTTTTCTTTTATTAATATTTTTATGATATATTTTTTAAGGGTTGGGTTGGAAAAAGTGGTAGATATAGAAGCAGAGTTGGTAAATCCAACAATAGACTTTGAAACTAAGATTGGAGATACATAATATATGCATAAAAAGAGTAAATATGAAAAACGGTAAAAAAATCATTTTATTAGGACACTATTCAACCACGATATGCTATAGTTCGCTGGGTGTATAGGATTGCTTATTAAAACCGAAAATGTGCTTATTACTTTTTATACAACAATAAGCTATTTGAAGTTATTTGAGATTGTTTATTAAAAGTGTTTGTAGAATGCTGAATGCACATCAGGATACAATATAACAAGAGTGTCCTGGATTAGAATTGATTGTTTAAGGGTGTGGTTATTTGGACATCCCCTTGCGCCCCTATACGACGCGTGTAGAGCTATATGCGTCGTATATGGCGCATTTATTACAAGCCAATGATTGGCTAGCAATCAATGATTGGTTGATAATCATTGAGCTCTATACGCATATAGACCTATATGGATCGTATAGACCTATACGCGTCGTATAGGTTGGGGTCTATACGTGTCGTATAGACCTATACAAAGCGTATAGATCCTAGCAGCCAGACATGATATGGCAGGTACATAATTTTTTGAAAATTGAAAAAGGCTATATGACGTGTATAATGCTATACGCATCGTGTATAGTACCCTCATTTAATGCAGGTGAAACCCTATATGACGTGTATAACCCTATATGCGCCGTATGGGGGGTGTACAAATACCATCACCATCATTTAAATATCCTGTTTCTTGTTGTGGACAAAGAGGTATGAAAATAGTCCAATCATCCTGCTGCAAGCTGGAATCCCTCAATTTTATAAAGTGTTCCAGGATTATAAGTTAAAACCCTCTGATTGAGAGAGAGAGATCTAGTGCAAGTGTGTAACAATGGCTTCCTCAAAACAACCCAAGCTTCCAGTTATTGATTTATTTAGAAAGATTAAACTTGAATTCAAGTTCTTGGGTTACAAAGTGTAACGAAGTTAGACGTGCACTCGAAGAATACGGGTGCTTCATAGCCCTGTATGATGGAGTATCTCCTGAACTTCACGATGCAATTTTCCTTGCATCACAAGAATTATTCAATCTTCCTAATGAAGTGAAAGCTTTAAACATTCTAGATACCCCATATAGTGGTTATAGTGGGCAATCAGCCATGTTTCCTCTTTATGAAAGCTTAGGCATTGAAGATGTAACTACTGCAGAAGTAGCTGAAAGCTTCACAAAACTCATGTGGCCCTCTGGAAATCAAAGCTTCTGGTACAGTTTTTTTTTTTTTCCTTTTTATTAAAATTATTCCACAGATTACTAATTATTTATTAACCTGTTTTATGACTGATATTCAACATCATGTTTCAGTGAAAGTGTGTTGATGTACTCAAAGGCTGTAGCAGAACTTGATCAGATAGTGATGAAAATGGTAACAAAAAGTTATGGAATAGAGGAACACTATGAATCGATCCGTGGGTCGACCACTTATCTTCTTAAACCAACGAAATACTTATGCACTCAAGGGAATGAGAAAAGTTTGGGGCTTCTTGCACACTCGGATAAAAGTTTGATGACTTATCTTCATCAAAATGAAGTAAATGGTCTAGAGATACTGACAAAAGATGGGGAGTGGATTGAAGTTGATTATACACCCTCGTCTTATGTTGTCATGGCCGGAGATGCTTGCATGGTAGTTAGTTAGTTTATACTTTTTTTTTACCGACTCGTTCTAACCTTTTGTCCCCCACGTACAAAAATCCTGGATTCGTCTCTGCTTTGTAGTAATTGTGATTGTGAATATACGAAATCATGAATGTGGACAGGCCGACCCAGAGGAGGGGCAAGGTGGGTGACCGCCCAGGACCCGGAATTAAAAGAAAGTTATATGTATTTTGAACTTTGTTTTATATTATAACTTTCTTTTATATGTTTGTCTTGAAAACTTACATTTTAGGGGCTCATTTTTTTCTACTCACCCTAGGTCCCTGGATTTTCGGGATTCTCGTGGACAGCCCTGAATGTGGAATATGCATGCATGTAAGATTAATTTATGGTGTTTGTATTTCCTTATTAGGCATGGACAAATGGAAGACTCGAATCGCCAACTCACAGGGTGATGATGATGGGGGACAAAGACAGATTTTCACTGGGGCTGTTTGCATTTGTCAGGGATCACATCATACAGATACCTCAAGAACTTGTTGATGAAAACCACCCACTGCGATTTCAGGCCTTTGATAATTACAAGTATATGCAGTTCATTGACACTGCTAACTCAAAGTGCCCCATCAAAACCTACTGTGGAATTTTCAAGCACCAACATTCAGTGAGAAATCTCTATATTCTAATCAACTGTGTATTGTTCAAATCCGCGGTGGCACCACTGTTTAGTCATATGTATGAACCTTGTATGCTTAGAGTTGTTTCTTGTTTTCCTTTGCTCAAATATTAATCACTGTATGAATGCATAAAGTTTGTACTACAATCAATGATAATAAATCGATATTTCTAAATGCATAGGTCTACGGAACCTGATTAACCAGTTAGTTACACAACAAAATTGAACTACATTAAATTTAATTCACTGTATAATTAAACTATAGGTTTTGTATTGGTTAAGGAGGAATGATATTTGTTTTGACTTGTTTGGTTAGCTAAGGTATGGATTCGATATCCTTTACTACATGAAGTAGGGGTATCTTTGTGTTATATATACGAACCTGTTGGCATTCGGGCTTCCAACACCATGACTAAATCTATGATAGATTTTGTTTCTGTTGTTTATCATTTCACGTATTCTGTACTATATTATGATTGTTATGTTGGACTCTCGAAGCACTTGGAATTGTATTTTTTTATCGATTCCTGTTATTGATTTCTAATTTATGTTATAAGTAGCTAGGACACTCCCTGATTTATGTTATATGTAGCTAGTACGCCGTGTTACTGTACTATGTTCCCTTACCAAGGCACATCGTTGTGGCATTAAGGTGTGGAGCCAACCATGACAGTGATCGTTACTTTTTTTTTCTGTTATATGTGACCATTACTTGTTTTTTCATCGTGTTATTTTCTGTTATCCACGCACTGAGCGTTATGATTAGATGTGCTTTGTTTTTATACACGTTAGATCATAAGGGTCATCTGGGATGGGAGGGAAGAGTGACAACTTGTGAACTTGGACTAGGGAAACTTTTATTTAATTCCTTGATAAACTATTTAACTAAGAACCTCGGGATATTTTGGGATTTTGAACATTGAATTCATGTATAGTTTATGGAATTATGTTTGGATCTGAATATTATGTAGTAGTGACACGTTAGCCCTATCCAGGTTGGTTGTTACATTTACATAACTTTTCTTCTTCTTACTATTATTATTGTATTTATTTTGTAAATATAGTTGGCAAATTCTTAATAGAAAAGAGCAAACTGCAAGTGAAACAAACTTAAGAAATAGAAATTAACTTATGACTAACCATGTCTCATGAGACTTACCAGTAATAATTTTTTGGAAGGGAAAATGTAAACGTCAAAAGAATTTGCTGATGAAGACTAATTACTGTCCTTCTAAGAACATCTTACATATCTTGAACTTTATAGCAAGAGGAAAACCAGACTCTTGAAAGTGCCAAAATATGTTGGGAAGTCCTAATCGTACTCATGGCTTCAATGCGGGAGGCGGTTAGAGATAATAATCAGCTCGAGTTTAGGAATTGATAGATTAAAATTAATTAATGGATAATTGTCTAATATCCTATATGGGTTATGTTAGGATATGTGTTAGATAATTATTATTTAATTAATTAATAGGAATCCTAGTTATAGTCTAACGTGATAGGTTAGCTATATCTACCGCATATTGGGTAGGGATTATTATCCAAGTTTTTGAGTTAGTTTTCTTGGTGATAATCAATAATATTTGGAGTTATCCAAATTATTCTTTGTTTGATTGTTCGATTGGGACTTTTGGGACTTGAGAATACCTAATGTGGAGTGTAAGATTTTTTTCTCAACCCAACAAGATTAGCGTTGGGCGAGATCAGCGACACAAACCTATAAGACCATGTATAGTGGTTAACACCCCACCCTCGGGCGTTTTGCGTTATGTAGCAGTACAGTCAGCAATAAGGCATTATGGGGCGTTTTCTAAAATGGGTGTAGTGGGGATGTGGACATTTTGGGGCATTATTAAATAAAAGGGAAATTCGCCCGTAATAATCTCACCTAGACCTTATTGGCTATTAATAATCCCACCTCAGAATATTCCTCCCACCAGTCCCACCTTTCACCTATTTTTCCTACAATGGTCCCCCGTTAAAAAAACTTAACGGAGTTAAGCTTTTTTTCCAAATTACAAACAAATTTTTTAGGGCTTTTAATCAGAACGATGATACAAGTCCATTGATGTAAAACTTACTTTGAAATGGTGCTTCAAGTGACTTGATTTTGGTTAATTGGAAATTTAAACACCCGAATTGAAACGTCGTTTTCATTGTTTGGAGCACCGTTTCGAGGCAAGTTTTATATCAATGGACTCGTATCGTCGTTCTAATCAAAAGCCCTAAAAAATCTGTTTGTAATTTGGAAAAAAAAAAAGCTTAACTCCATTAAGTTTTTTTAACGGGGGACCATTGTAGGAAAAATAGGTGAAAGGTGGGACTGGTGGGGGGAATATTTTGAGTTGGGATTATTAATGGCCAATAAGGTCTAGATGAGATTATTACAGACCAATTTCCCTTAAATAAAATAAAAAAAATCCAACCAAAAAACTATTGGACAAGAAAAAAGAAGATTAAGCGTCATTGGTCAAGCCCTTTCTTCTCCGGTGTGGTTCAAAACACGCTTTGCGAGTATTTTTCCAAAACAAACGCCAAAAACGCCCTCGGAGGTGGGGCTGACGGCGTGTTCCGGCGTGTTTGGGCGGGGTTGGGCCGAGAAAACGCCCAGTACGCTTGGTCTAAGCAAGGAGTTCATTCACCTCACGTTCACCACCTTGTGATCATCCCGCTTAAGTGAAATATTTGATTGATCATAAATTAATACAACAGATTACCAAGTATAGCTAGACAACCATGTAATTAATGCATTGTTTACTGGGATAGTTACAAGCATCAATCAAACAAGAAGCATCCAAACATGTTAATTTGTGTAACATACAGTTAATACTATTATTTAGATAATTATTTACTAAAAGTGAGACCAAATGTGTATAGACTCTATGCTTATTCGCTTAACCATAGAACAAGATCATTCGGCCGGCACAATTGAACATAATGCGACCATTTGACTGTTTAATATGCATTTGCATAGTCAAACACATCATATGATTTAATTGTTTAAATTAACTACACTATCATCCAACATTTCGAGCCATAAAAATATGAATGATAAGAACTATAGGGCCAGGTCCAGCATAAGACTTCATTATTTATATATTCTCAACTCCAATAGTCCTGCTATACAGAGAGATCCAGTGAAAAATGGGTTCCTCAACACAGCCCAAGCTTCCAGTTATTGATTTGCCTTTAAAAAGTTTAAACTTGAATTCAAGTTCTTGGGCTACAAAGTGCGACGAAGTTAGACGTGCACTTGAAGAATACGGTTGCTTCATAGCCGTGTATGATGGAGTGGCTTCTGAACTTCGTGATGCAACTTTCCTTGCATCAAAAGAATTATTCAGTCTTCCTACTGAAGTGAAAGCTAAAAACATTTCAGATACACCACATAATGGTTATCTTGGGAAACTACCAATGATTCCTCTCTATGAAGCTTCGGCGTTGAAAATGCAACTACTACAGAAGGAGCTGAAAATTTCACAAAACTTATGTGGCCATCCGGAAATCAAAGTTTCTGTTGGAAATATTAATGGTGGGAACATACAAGTTGGTATGTTTCCTCCATCCCACATTGGTGGGAGAGGGTGAAAGTTGAGTGCCTTCCCCCTTATGGGCTTCAAAGTGTTAGATGGGTTGAGAAGTGGGTCAAGCCCACACGCGCACCGAGCCGAGCAGAGCTCGCGAATGGGCGCGTTTGAGGCGAACTTTGCACTTTGCACGTACGCATGTTATCTGTATTAATTTGAATTCGTGTGGGTTATCTATAGATAACTGAATTCGAAACTAATTGATAATGGTTATCGCATTCCTTGTTTTTCTCATTCTTGGTTATAATCACAGCTATAAATAAAATCCTCCTGCTACCCATTCAGACACACAATTTTCGCACCCCTCCTCTCTGGTGTTCCTGTTTCTTCTCCAGCTTCTGCGTGTTCTGGTTTCCATTGCTGTTAGAATACTAGGTCAGTTCTGCATTAAATCCTGGGAGTTTACGCTGCAGCTCACAGCAATACGAGCGTGTAAAATCCTTTAAGGACAGGAATCATCCGTGCAGTTCAAGAATCTCGGTTTCTTAAATCGCCAGGTTGGTTTTAGTTTTTGCGTGTTATTTAAATTCGTCGGATAACGGGACAGTCTCCTTCTAACTTTCTTCAATCATTTTATTCAAGTTGGAATAAACTGGTTTGGCCAATAACTCGGTAATTAATAATAAAATAATTAATTTTCTGTTTGATTAAATTGTTTTCAACAATCTTAAAGGATTTTATTTTTTGTGTTTAATCAACAGAACTAATGGACTCTGAACTACCAACAGCTAATCTAAGATTCATGAATCAAGAGTTTGTCAAGTTGGACAGATTCGATGGCCAGAATTATACTCGTTGGGCGGACAAGGTTAAGTTCATGCTTGTTGTGCTGAAACTCTACTATATCCTTGATCCAAACTTGCCTGAAATCCCTGAAGACCCTCCTCTTGAGGCTGGAGAGGTCCCGGATCAAAACTTGGCAAAGCAAAGACTTGTCCGTAAGGAAGATGAAGATCTTTGCCTTGGCCATATCAAAATTCTCTTTCGGATCGTCTCTATGACTTGTACGCGCCGGTAACAAGTGCTAGAGAATTATGGAAAGCTTTGGAAGATAAGTATAAGGCTCATGAAGAAGTACTAACAAATACCTTATTTCCAAGTACTTAGACTTTCAAATGGTTGATGACAAGTCAATATTGGAGCAAGTGCATGAACTCCAAGTTCTTGTTAACAAATTGACCGCACTTTCTATTCCGTTGCCAGAAATATTCCAAGTAGGGGCCACTATTGCAAAACTACCTCCTACCTGGAAAGATTTCTCAAAGAGAATGATGCACAAATCTGAGGACTACTCGTTGGATGAACTGTTGAAGCACCTTCGAATTGAGGAGGAAACGCGCAACAGGGTAAAGTCGGATCGAGTGTGAATCACATTGTTGGAGGATCTGGGCAAAAGGGAAAAGGGGCATCAAAGAGTAAAAAGTTTACAGCACCAAAGAAAAAGGAATTCAAGAAGTCACACCAAACGACCAACCATCAACCAAAGAGATCGGGTAAATGTCATGTTTGTGGAGAAACCGGGCATTATGCACGAGAGTGCTCTCAAAGGAAATCTGGTTCTACAGTTGGTTCTACAAGTGCTGTTGATATTGAGAAAGTCACCAATCTAGTAGCCAATGTGGGTCTTGGAGACGTTAACATGCTTTCTCAATATACACTGTGTTGTGGCAAGTAGAGGATGGTTCTTGGATTCAGGAGCCACTGTTCATGTTTGTGGGAATCGTGGCTCGTTTCTTACTTACGATTCCGTTCCTCAAGGAACAGTGGTGGTATGTGCTGATGGACATCGTGTAGAAGTTCGTGGTATAGGCACGATGCGACTAAACTTTAGAGATGGTCAAATGGTTACCCTTCAGGATGTTTTGCATGTTCCTGGTATCACCAAGGGTTTTGTTTCTGCTGATAAGTTTGATCGAAATGGTTACAAGCTGGTTATCAAGAATCTTCGTGTGAAGTTTTCTCTTAATGACATCTATGTGGGTCAAGCTAAGAACACGGGTGGAATGTATCACCTTGACCTAGCTGAAGATGGAATGGATGAAGAAGAAGACTCAGATGAAGGTGGCGTTTCAGTGATTGATGGGTTTGGGAATGAAAGTGATAGTGATAGTGGTGATAGTGGTAGTGATAGTTTTTATCAATGTAATGCAATTGGTTTTGATTTGAATGAAATTATGTCTTCTGATTATATCGCTTGTTCAATTTCTTTATGGCATAAACGTTTAGCTCATACAAATATTAAAAACATTGAGAAAATGCAAACTAAAGGTTTATTAAAATTAAAAGATAAAGAATTTGAAAAATGCGAAACTTGTGTGAAATCAAGTTCACAAAGAAACCTTTTCCAAGTGTCCATAAACGTAATACATCACTACTAGAACTAATTCATTCAGATATTTGTGAACTGGATGGAGTCCTTACACGTGGGGGTAAGAGATACTTTATCACTTTCTGCGATGACTTCAGCCGATACTTATATGTTTATTTATTGCATTCAAAAGACGAAGCTTTTGAGGCATTTAAAATATATAAGGCTGAGGTTGAAAAACAAAAGGAGAAACGCATTAAAATTCTTCGCTCGGACAGAAGCGGAGAATACTTTAACCGAAAATTTGATGCATTCTGCGAAGAGGAAGGCATCATACATGAGAGAACTGCACCATATACTCCCCAACAAAATGGTTTGGCTGAGAGAAAGAACCGAACCTTGGTAGAGATGGCTAACTGTATGTTAAATCAATCGGGTCTACCTCGTAATATGTGGGGGGAAGTTGTGTTAACCGCATGTTATGTTCACAATAGGATCACTAGTCGTGTGATACCTACGAGTCCATATGAGTTGTGGAAAGGAAGAAAACCAAACCTAGAATATTTTAGGGTTTGGGGGTGTCTTGCCTATTATCGCGTACCTGATCCAAAGACACTCAAACTGGGAGAACGAGCTTAGAAGAGTGTATTCATTGGATATGCTCCGCATAGTAAGTCTTACCGCTTGTTGGATGACGAATCAGGTACAGTTGTAGAATTCAGAGATGTGGAATTCTTTGAGAACAAGTTTTCTAGAGATGATGAAAACTCAAATTACACCACATCTTCTAGTACTTCTGTGAAAAGAGTCGAACCTTCACCAATGGTTGAAGAACCGAGGAAAAGTACTAGAGTTAGAAAATAGAAAAGTTATGGAGATGATTTCTTTTCTTACCTAGTTGAGGGAACTCAAAAGAAAGTGACGAGAGAGGTCTTTTCGCTGTTAATTTGGATGATGATCCTAAAACTTTCAGCGAAGCAATGTCATCAAGAGATGCTCCTTTGTGGAAGGAAGCAGTCAATGATGAAATGGATTCCATTATGGGAAATGGAACTTGGAGTTAGCTAATCTACCCAAGGGAAAGAAACACATTGGATCCAAATGGATTTTCAAAAGGAAGTATCGTCCAGATCGATCCATCTCTGCCTATAAAGCGGATTAGTTGCTAAAGGGTATAGGCAGAGAGAAGGGATCGACTATTTTGATACCTATGTACCTGTGGCTAGAATTAGCTCTATTAGAACTCTACTAGCGGTGTCTGCTTTGAAAGGGTTGTACATGTCACACCCCGACCCGCAGCAGAATAAGAGTCGGGGCATAATTGGGTTATCACCAAAGCTCATGATATTTACTAATATGTTTCATATTTATTAAATTCAAAATTACATCCTCAATATTCCAACATGTTCATACAACTACAAAGAAAAATAACTAACTAAACAATCCAAAGTCTAAACCGGTTTATTCTTCTAAGCCATCCTATATGTTTCTTGCTGCAACTAGATCACCTGTATCATGTGTAAAAATTGGGGTTTTTGGGTCAACAAAAGTTGGCGAGTGAACCTTGTTAGAAAACATTTATTATTGATTTCTCGTTATATTTATTATGGAAAATTGTGCAATAATCATATGTGAGCAAACGTAAATAACCATACAATAACAATAACAAACAATAACGTACAATAACAAACCACCTTGCATGAATATATAACATGAATGATAATGTAAATGTTGGCAACGTCTCGTTCACGCTCATAGGTAATGGGGAACGGCTCACGCTCATAGGTAATGGGGAGCAGACGGCCTATGATGAAATGTATGTGCGATCAAGGCTCAATCAAACGGAGCCGATCATATGTTGGCAACGCCTCGTTCACGGTCATAGGTAATGGGGAACGGCTCATGCTCATAGGTAATGGGGAGCGGCGGCCTATGATAATGTATGTACTGAAAATGATAAATTTAATCTAAACAATAACCACACAAACAGTTGATACATATTGAATACACATTTGATCATGGATATGATGGATGCACAATTGTGTAAATGTAATAAATAATTAGACACATGATACACCCCAAAAACATGATTAAAACGGGGAATTTGTAGAGATTCACTCACATTGGGTGCGTTCGGTTGAAGATGTTGAATGCGCACGAGTTTAGAGGGTTGATCGACGAGGATTAACTAACCTAAATAATAACGAAAAGGTATGGTAAATGAGTGGATTTTATTAATAATTTTAATAGGATTTTTAGATATATTTTTGTGAGTTTAAGGCTATTTTCTAACTTTAAAAACATTATTTTTAAGTATTTTTAATTGATTTTTAAATTAAATAAATAAATAAAAATATAAAAAAAAGTATTGACTTTTCGGGTTGACCGTTGACTATTTGACTTTGACTTGTTGACCGGTTCGGTCGTGTATATTATTTGCACCGAGTGAGGCTCGAACTCGTGATCTCCCGTACGCGTGCACGCAGCTCTACCAACTGAGCTACGTGTCTAACCCGAAATATTTCAGTTTTTAATTATATTTATATACTAATTAATTTATTCCAAAATTCATTTATTTTAAAAAGGATTTTAATTCTATCGAACCGGCGTGCGTAACAGGTCTCGAACTCGGGACCTGTTGATTAACGTTGCACACAGTCCACCGCTGGACTGTGTGTCTAACCTGGTTAAAACACTTGTTTTTATTTCTCTTATAAACTAACTGAAAGTTTTCATATTTGGGTTTTATAAAAAGTCTGAATATTGTGACGAATCGGAACAAGGACGGACTCGAACCCGGTATCGCTATGTTTCAATTGCACACAGTCCACCGCTGGACTGTGTGTCTAACCTGAGATATAACCCGATTTATATTAAATTTATATAAAAACTAACTTCATCTTCTTCGATACAATAACACAGACAATGATTATTCTACTGATCTTGTTTAATTCGATTGACGAACATATAATTGATTAAAATGAAATGGACAGGGAATGTTTTGGGAATGGACATACCGGAAGATGATCTTTCTCAGAACTCCGGCGAAGTCGTCCGCTCTGTTTTATGAACTCCGTCTGAACGGGCCAATTAATAGTTTTGATTAACAAATTGTGAAATTGAATGACTAAACAAGAGTTATCAGAAGGTTTGAATGATTATACCGTTTCACAGCGCAATGTAGGAATTTTCAGAAAACTTCCGGCGAGTGTTGATTATCCGATATCATCGTCTGGGATTGATTCTGATTGAAAGGTTTGAGTTAGCAAAAGCCTAACAACTGATAGAAGATGAAAGAATTGAGAAATTTACCGTTTTGATGAAAGACACGGTTTTCCGGCGAAAGTCCGGCGAGTTCAAAAAGCGTTTCCGACGAACTGAAAATAGAGCAAAAGTGAAATTGAGAGTTCTGTGGATGATTTTAAGTCGTGAGATACTGATATCGTTGGAGTAATTCAGAAAGTGAATGATTTCGGTTATTAAACCCGAACATCATACGAATTCAAGTTCAATAAAAGCCGAATTGATTGTGATCGTCGGTTTATCGGTTATATTCAGTAGTATCGAACTTCAACAGTCTGAACCGTTGAGATCCGATGAGTGGTTTCTGTTTTTGGCGCAAACGGATGATTCACGGGTGAACATATGTTTTAATTGTTTCCTAGATTTCACAAAGTCAGCTAGTGGCGGAGTGGTTATGTGTTTGATGTTTAAAGTTTCCGGCTGACCCGGGTTCGAAACCCGGCAGCCCTTTTCATTTTTAATTGTTTTAATTTTATTTTTTAACAATTTTAATTTCCATAATCTAAAATGTTTATTAGTTATGTATTGTTTAAAATTAAAATAAGCATTAAATGAGCAACAAAATATGAAACTGATTATTCGATTAATAAACGAAGCGGGTTTGAAAAACCGTTTTTCGACGGATGTTACAGTACATCTATCAAATGCATGTAAAGACTGCATTTCTAAATGGGTATCTAAATGAGGAGATTTATTTGGAGCAACCAGAAGGGTTTGTGATGCCTGGACCAGAGAACAAAGTGTGTAGACTTATTAAATCTCTTTATGGTTTGAAGCAAGCTCCTAAACAGTGGCATGAGAGGTTTGACACCACTGTGATTGCTTTCGGGTTTCGACACAATAGTGCTGATAGGTGTATCTATACTAAATGCGAACCCGGTTATACAGTCGTGATTTGTCTCTATGTTGATGATATGTTGATCATTAGCACTCACCTTGAAGGTATTTTTGAAACTAAGAAATATCTGTCCTCGAACTTTAAGATGAAAGATCTAGGAGAAGTTGATACCATTCTTGGGATCAAGGTGAAAGAACTGAAAGTCAGATTTCTCTAAGTCAATCTCATTACATAAAAAAAATTCTGACTAAGTTTCAACACTTGAACATTAAAGAGTTTAATACCCCATTTGATCCAAGTGTGAAACTTAATGTGAACTCAGGGAGAGCAGTGGCTCAACTGGAGTATGCGAGTGCTATTGGAAGTATGATGTATGCAACACATTGCACTCGTCTTGATATTGCTTTTGCTGTAAGCAAACTGAGTCAGTATACTGTCAATCCAGGGACAGAACACTGGAAAGCAGTGGGTAGAGTACTTGGATACCTGAAAAGGACCAGTAACTTAGAACTGACATACACGTCCAATTCAAGAATACTCATAGGTTATTCTGATGCGAGCTGGATTGATCACACCAGTGATTCAAAATCTACAAGTGGGTGGATTTACACTCTAGCAGGAGTAGCAATTTCTTGGGCGAGCAAGAAACAGACGTGTATTGCCCACTCAACTATGGAAGCTGAGTTCATAGCACTAGCTGCGGCTGGTAAGGAAGCAAAGTGGATTAGAGATCTACTTACGGACATCCGTTTGTGGGATGTTCAAATGCCGTATATTCCCATGTATTGTGATAGTGAGGCCACACTATCTAAACTTTACAACACAGTGTATAATGGGAGGTCAAGACACATAGGTCTACGGCACAATTGTGTGAGACAACTTCTTGAAAGTGGTACCATCAAGGTTATCTATGTCAAGACGAGTAAGAACTTGGCTGATCCGTTTACTAAACCTCTGACGAGAGATTTGGTAGTGAATACCGCGAGAGACATGGGTCTAAAACCACAATAGAATCGTTAGTGATGGAAACCCAACTTGAACTTAGTGCTCCTATTTCTCAAGTTTAATGGGCAAAAACGAAGTCACTTAACGATAGAAGGTACTATCAATTTCTGATAAATCCATGTGAGGTATGATAGTACGTCGTTGTCGAGAACAAGGGTGAGCTAATGCTCTTAACAAAGTTTTGGAGGCATCCAAGCAACGTGGATGATGTAAAACTTTGCCTATATGATCTAGGGGTGGTGCCGCCTTGAGTGAAGATAAGTGATTTGTCTTCTAAAGGGTCATGAAAAGGGTTTATAGCGCACGGCCATATTCGCGCTCAGTGAGAATGCAAAGTCGGCCGGTGATGTGTGGGGTAAACCGAAGGGGGCTATCAGGTTAATGGTTTAATTCCATAGGACATCATCGAATCTGGCTCTTCTTGTTTATCAACATAAACTGGGTTTAATCTTCGTGACACCTAGTGACATCATCTGTCTAAGTGAAAGGAAACATTCCAACTTGGTGGGGGATTGTTGGAATATTAATGGTGGGAACATACAAGTTGGTATGTTTCCTCCATCCCACATTGGTGGGGGAGGTGAAAGTTGAGTGCCTTATAAGGGATTCCCCCTTATGGGCCTTCAAAGTGTTAGATGGGTTGAGAAGTGGGTCAAGCCCACACGCGCGCCGAGCCGAGCCGCGAGCTCGCGAATGGGCGCGTTTGAGGCGCACTTTGCAGAAACTAATTGATAATGGTTATCCCATTCCCTGTTTTTCTCATTCTTGGTTATAATCACAGCTATATATAAAAGCCTCCTGCTACCCATTCCAGACACATAATTTTCGCAGCCCTCCTCTCTGGTGTTCCGGTTTCTTCTCCAGCTTCTGCGTTTTCTGGTTTACATTGCTGTTGGAATACCAGATCAGTTCTGCATTAAATCCTGGGAGTTTACGCTATAGCTCACAGCAATACGAGCGCGTAAAATCCTTTAAGGACAGGAATTATCCGTGCAGTTCAAGAATCTGGGTTTCTTAAATCGCCAGGTTGGTTTTAGTTTTTGCGTGTTATTTAAATTCGTTCGATAACGGGACAGTCTCCTTCTACCTTTCTTCAATCTGTTTGTTCAAGTTTGAAGAAACTGGTTTGGCCAATAACTCGGTAATTAATAATAAAATAATTAATTTTCTGTTTGATTAAATTGTTTTCAACAGTTTCTCGTATGTTCTTTTCTATTTTATATTTTTACATGTTTTTTTCAGTGGCGGAACCAAAACTTATTGGTAGAGAGGTCATCATATAGTTCTTTTCTCGTCACACTACAACTTAAACAAAACTTAATTTCATAAAAAAATAATCCTAGCATTTATGGTAATTGGGTCATTGGACCTCCTTGAACTGGTGCATATTTTATGTATGATTTTCAGCATAAAATTATAACTTGTTTGATTTTAATTTATCAGTGATAGTGTGGTGATGTTCTCAAAGGCTGTAGCAGAACTAGACCAGATAGTGATGAAAATGGTCACAACCAGTTATGGAATAGAAGAACCCTATGAATCGATTCGTGGGTCAACAACTTATCTTCTTAAGCCCACAAAATACCTACGCCCTCAAGGAAAATAGAAAGTGATGGGAATGTATCCACACACTGATAGAAGCTTCATGACTTATCTTCATCAAGATGAAGTAAATGGTCTGGAGATAAAGGCAAAAGATGGGGAGTGGATTGAAGTTGATTATCCACCCTAATCTTTTGTAGTCATGGCAGGAGGTGCTTTCATGGTAATTTATACTTTATAGTAACCAATCTTGTTAAAACAGGACTGCACGGCTGGTCAAGCTATGAACCGGACCCCTCATCGGTTCAGTTCATAGCGGTCGAACAACTACTGCTTATGCCAGCCGGGTTTTTATGATCAAGTGACTTATGGTGTTTTTATATCCTTGTTAGGCATGGACAAATGGAAGAATTGAAGCACCAACTCATAGGGTGATGATGACTGGGGACAAAGACAGATACGTATTGGGGCTATTTGTATCTATTAGGGATCACGTTATACAGGTACCTCAACAACTCGTTGACGAGGACCACCCACTGCAATTTCGCGCATTTGATCATTACAAATTCATGCATTTCTTTCACACCGATGAAGGGATGAAATTAGAGTGCCCCATCAAAACTTACTGTGGAATTTGAAGCACTATTCACTAAATTATGGTTGTTGTTGCATTTTGTTGTTTTATACAATAGGTTATTAGACCTTATGCAGAACTATGTTTGTGCTGTTAATTTGTTATTTTCTTATCGCCTGCACAGTTGGGTGTGTATTTCAAATTCACACGTCAGGCTAGGATGCGTGTGTTGGGGTTGATTACATCATTGGAAGCTTGTTACTTATCATTTTATTTCTTAGTTTTTTTTTCCTCTTATGCTAGTGGTTAATTAATTATTAATTTTGTAGGTCACCAGGCACATGCAATTCCAAGACAGGTGATGTTTTTTGTTATATCATCCAATGGACGTAACCGCTAGTTAAGCCCTTTTTGTCATGTGAATAGAACCGGTGGTGGAAAAAAGACGCTGCCACGAAACCATGATGCTTGTGGTTTTGTAGTACACGAAAAATCGGTTGGGTTTTTAATTTTTTTGTAAAAGCATTATGCTTAACGTTGTAATAGTCTTTATCTTAGGCAAGCAAACAACTTTATTACTTTATAGTGTATTACATTTTGTAGCAAAGTGTTGTGTACTACAAAGTAACATGTAACAACGCTTAACGGTTAGTCTATGTTATAAATGCTTTGCCTTCATGGTGTTTGTGGCGCAACGCGCGCACATAACTCTAGTTAGTTTAATTTATCAAGTTATTCCGGTTAGATCTACCTTTAGCTAAAGGAACATATTCCTTGTGCACAAATTAGCTTCAAAAAAATTGAAAGAAAGATATTTCTTGATTTTTAGGGTAAACATTGGCAAAATAAGCAGTAGAAGGATCCATTCTGAAAGTTACTGAAATCTGCATTCAAATTTGTTTTGTAGAATGAGGGCCAATATTTCTTGATATTCCATGACGTCTTTAGCTGCTTTTACTAGCTTATGCATTTGAAGATTGTGCAACATGGTTGGCAGGGATGTTATCATCATTGAAGATGATGATGAAAATGATGAAATCTTTCACATTTCGGATGCACAACTTCAAGCAAGTTCATCATCGAAGCAGCCATTATTATTAAGTAAAAAAAATAAAAAGAGAAAGTAAGTTGCTGTATAGCTTCTGTGCCATTTCCATGGACACAAAACCGCATCCAAAGATCTTTGACAACAGCATCATCTGTGGTCATCTCTTTTGCGTAGACTACATCCGTCAACGCGTAGCGGTCAAAATCAAGGAGAACGTAACCAAGATTAAGTGTCCTGACCTCAACTGCAAAGGGGTTATAGGGCCTAAAGCATGTAGATCCATTGTTCCAAAGCAAGTGTTGGAGACATGGGAGAGCATTCTGTGTGAGTCTGTCATCATGGAGTCTCAGAAGTTCTACTGCCCTTTTAAGGAATGTTCTGCAATGTTGGTGGATGACAGTGGGGTTGCTGTCATTGCAACAGCCTGTTTTGCGTGCAGTGTAAGGTTGCATGGCATTGTGGGATGAGTTGCATTGAGTTCCAGGGATTGAAGGGGAGAGAGAAATCAAGATGATAAACTGTTAATGGATCTTGCAAAGAACAAAAAATGGATGAAGTGTTCAGAATGCAATTTTTTGTGGAAAAAGTTTATGGCTGTGACTTTATTGCTTGCAAGTATTAAATTTGATGTTTGTGATCTGATACATGAGACGTACAACATGTTTATATTTAAATGTGTGTGGAGGTTATTGTCTTATTAATGATGACTTTTGTTTTTGCAGGTGCGTTTAGCACAACCCTGGGTGGTTAGATTTTTTTTTGGTAGTAGACGTTTGATTTGATAACAATAAGTGCCGTGAAATAATAGTTATAAGTTTTTATTTAAATAATGGAAAAAAGATTATTTAAACATGAAAAATATTGCCTGGAAAACAGAAGGACGTGTTGCCATGTGACATTAATTGGAATTCTTTATTGGAAGTAGGATGAGTTTTTGGAAGGGAAAATGGAAACAGCAAAAGTGTTTGTTGATGAAGACTTTCTGTTGCTGTCTAAGAACATCTTACATATCTGAACTTTATAGCAGGAGGAAAACAGACTCTTGAAAGAGCCAGAAAGCCTATTGTAGTGTGAGATTTTTTTTATCAACCCAACAAAATCAGCATGGGCGAGGTAGGTGACCCAAACCAATTTTGAGCCATTGTCGACCTGTTCCACCTGTCCAACTTGCCACCATAAGCATGGAGCATGGAGTTCATTCTCCTCACATTCACCACCTTGTGATCATTATGCCCGAGTGAAATAATTGATTGATTATATAGATATAACAGATTACCAAGTATAGACAACCATGTAAAATAGGTCGTTTTTATTAGACAAAATCTAATTATATTATATTCTAGAGGGTTTTAACTGTAACTTGTAGGGTATATAAACCTGTTATTATTTCTGATTGAATTATTATGCAAATATGAGTTAATATGGTATCAGAGCCATTCAACTCTCAAACCCTAGTTAAACATCGACACCCTTAGCCAGTAGGCCACCTGCTGCCGACTTCCTTAATCTTCTGAAACCAACCAACCGATCAACCTGTTCAGCGGCTACAACAAGCGATCTCCCGGAACCATTCGATCAGATCAGCAGCAACAACAACCACATCCACTTGTTCAACAGCGTAAGGTACTCACAGAATAGATTGATTTCTTTTGATATGGCAACAATCAATGTTTTTAGTATTCAAGAAAGAACCTCACATAATTCGCATAAGTTTGCGTTTACCCTCAATCCTAAGAATTATAGTTATTGGAAAGCTATGATTGAATCGTTTTTTGAAAGCCAATGCACTTTATTGTTATGTTGATAACTCGCTACCTTGCCCTAATGAAAAGATTACAACCGGAAATGCCACAACCACAAACCCCAGCTATACCGCATGGGTTGCTAACGATGCTCATGTGCGTGTGATTATTATTTCCACAGTTTCAGAATCCTCACTCCAACATATCCAGGGTATAATAGCTCGTGATGTATGGCTTAGCTTGGAACGTGCATATGCTCCATCCACCTCCTCACATGAGTTCACATTGAAAACACAGCTCCTAAAAATCTCTATGAAAGGTGATGAAAACCCCACATATTACCTTAGCCGAGCTCAAGAATATGCAACCGCCCTCGCCAACATTGGTGAACCTATCAAAGATAAAGATTTAGTGATGCTTACAATTGCCGGCTTACGAGAGGAATATAACGGTCTAAAAAGACAACCTCCTTGCTCGCTCACCACCGGTTCAGTTTAATGAGCTGCATGGCCTTCTCAGTGACCATGATTACATGATCCGCTCCACAGCAAGTCTACCTCCCTCATCCGCAGCTCGTCAAGTTTTTGCTGCCACTAGCCACAAGCTCAACGGAGCTCCCACCCTAACCTTGGAGTCCATCCAACAGCAACTCCACAACCTTCAACTTCTAGCTAGCCAACTGGGCCTCTCTCTGCAGCCCACAGCTCAACAACCTGCTCCTCAGGCCAATTTCGCTGCACGGTCTAACCCTCCTCGCTCCAACATGCCCGGTCGGAATTACCGAGGATCATCGCGTGGCACCCGCGGACATGGTGGTCCTTCGAACCAAGGTTCTAGACAGTTTGCATGGGCTTCCACGCAAAATACAGTTTATGGTCATTGCAACCGTTGCGGTATAGGTCACCTGTAACAACCCGACTTTTCGGATTGCTTCCGTACTACCATTATTTCTCTTCTTGTAACCGTCCTTGTAATCGGAGATCCGATAAGTAATGGAAATATGTTTTATTAAATACATTGCATCACACCGCATAACACTACACTTAAAACGCTTTTATACTTGCAACGCTAACGCTACACGAATCATAGTAGCTTATGCTACTTTATATGCCGAGTGTGTTTGTTTGTTCGGTAACCACTCGTGCCTAAAATCTCGCTTATAACGCAAATCGCAAACGCAGTTAATTATAGTCTATGCAATGTTGTATGTTATTTATGCTTACATTGGTATATGATTAAACTCTCGCTCAAACGCCCGTGCTCACGCAACTCGCTTTATCACATTATTTTACTAACCAATGCTTAACGCCTCGCTAGATCACCTAACGAACAAAACCTAACTAACCTAATCGAACGAAATCACCGAACGAACAGCCAACGAGCGAATTGGAAACAATTCGTAGCAAAATGGTTATTTCGTACGAATTACACCCCTAATTCGTACGAATTACCAACCCATGCACTAGGCTAGTTCGTACGAATTAGGGGCCTAATTCGTACGAATTACCCCTTCACCACCCTCCATCACTATCTTCTATAAATACCATGCTCCTCCACACACACTCCTCTTGCTGCCACTTCGCACCAGAAACGCTCCCGAACCATTTTCTCTGTTTTCAAGTAAGGAACCTCTATTTTCAACAAAACACAACGATTTCCACAACGATTTTACATGAGTTCATCTCCGATTTAATCAAAACTTCTTCTTTTACGAAAATATTCATCTTTATCCTAAAACTTTCTGATTCTTACCTCGGATTTACACTTAAATGAGTGTATTTGGGTTAGCTTCGGTCTCCCAAGTTAGAAACCTTAACGTTTCAAGCTCACTAAGTGATTTATCCAAATAAAACTGTTTTAGACTCGATTTTTACACAAAAAACGGACTAAACCGACATATGTTTCGTTCACTACTTAGTGGGACGAAGCAGGGTCGAAATCAGCCTGAAATGGACTCGAAACCACGTCTGTTTCAAGCGAAAACTCAGTTCCGAACGCACGAAGATGCAAAAAGTCATCTTGTGCGAACTGGGTTGTTTCGTACGAACCGGTACGAGTTCTTTCAAGTGACTAAACTGCTCTAAAGACCTCCCCAGCTTTTGGTTTGCTCAGTAGCTCAAGGTTGGAAGGATGGACACTCGATTTCCCGACGAACGACGCGAAAACACTCGATTTTGAACACCTAACAGACTAGTTCGCACCAAACTGACTAATTCGTACGAATTAGGCACTAATTCGTACAAATTACTCAGTATGTTGTTTCAATTTACCCTGAAAGATAAGGCACGCCAATGGTTCGCACCATTACCTCCGGGGAGTATTTACACTTGGCAAGAGATGCAACAAGTATTTTTGGAAGAGTATTACACGATGAACAAAACCAGTGAAGCTCGGGAAGCGATCAGAGCTTTCCAGCAGCAGTCAGGGGAGACTTTTCATGAAGCTTTCACACGGTTTAAGGAGTTGTTAAGAAAATGTCCACACCATGGCATTCAGACGTGGGAACTGATAAAGGCATTCTATGATGGGTTACTTCCTGATGATGTAAGAGATCTCATAGCCATCAGTAACGGTACATTTCTCATGATTACAGAAGCTACTGATTGGGCATATTTGGAGAGACAGAGTGCTACTTCTAAGAGGCAGACACAACCAAGCAGGAAAGCAAGGTCAAGTTCAGCAAAATCAGTCGATAATGAAGCTGAAGAGCGGGTCGAGAAGCTGAGGAACCAAAACTTATTGCTTGAGCGTCAGGTGGCCCAGATGAATCTCGGGAAGGGGTGTGAAGTTAAAACAACCAATACATTTTCGGTGTGTACAGAGTGTGGAGACTTAGGACATCAAGTTAGAGAATGTCCTGTACTGGGTGGTCAGATTGATGAAGTGAATCAAATATACGGTGAACGAAAGCAATATGATATGAAATCGAATACATATCATCCAGGTTTGCGAAACCACCCCAATTTTAGTTAAAGTAATTCTGCTAATAAATTGAACCCTAATTTTCAGGTATCGAATCAAGGAGGACAGCAGTACCAGAACCGTCAAGGAAATTATTTGCAAGGAAACTACCAGAATCAGGGCCAGTATAATCAAGGATCTCAAGTTACCAACCAACAACAAAGTCAAGGTAACTATCAAGGGAGTTGGAGAAATCAAGGTAATCAGCAAGGTAACTCTTCAAGTGGTGGTGGCGACTCAAGTGATTCGAAGCTGGATGCAATAATGTCGTTCATGAAGGATATTTAGAAGGATAACAAGGTCAGAGATAAGACATCTACAGCAATGCAGAAGCAGTTAGTGCAGTTAGCAGACGATGTGGCTCAGCTGAGAAGGGATCCAGGTAAGTTACCAAGCACTACCACAATCCATGATGTAGCTGTCGTGGGCTAATCAAAAACCTATTTAAGCTATGTGGATAGCGTAAGTAGGGCATCGAATCCACGGGGAATTTGCGGTCAGTGTAAAGATTTTTGACTAAGAACTAAATTAACTAACTTGGGGGAATTTGATTGATTGTTTAGAAAAACACGAAAACTAAATTAAAGAGTTGTAATCAATATGAGAAAGATAACTTCCACCCGGAACCCCAAGTACCCATTTATCATCAAAATCTGTTTACCAATTCAGAACACCACATAGACATGGCCTCGGAATCAATGAATTTGATTAATTATTAAGGATAGCTTTTAAGATTCACTATGCCACCTAATAACCCGTTTGTTTGCATCAATTACCCGCCATTTTACCAACCCGCTAACGATGCAAGGAAATCGCCAATACGCTTAATAAACGACAAATAATTCAAACACAAGAAACGTTTACCAAGAATCCAACACAAGTGGTTAAGTTGTACCAGTTACAACGAATACGTAAACAAGGTTCAATGAAAAACACAGTAACAGTTCATCCGGGCAGAAGTCACGAAGAGCTTAGCCGCTCATGGTCGTCATCACAGCTTCAATAATAGTTTGAAATCGATCTGACATGAGAAACTGGCTTGATTGGGATGAAAACCTCTTCTAAATCGCCTCTAATGACTGCTGAGTTCGGAAAAACGGCTGCTAGGTCACAGCATCCCCCAAAACCTAATAAACATCACTTTTTATACTTCCCCCATATTAGCCCCTCCCGCGCATCGCGGGAGAGTCATCAGAATCTGGCGCGTGTCGCCTGAACGAAACAAACCGACCCCACCATTAACACCTGTCGTGCGTCGCGACAGGTCTCTACATCTCCCTCGTGTGTCACGGGGGACTACCACCTGGGATTTCTGTTTTGCAGCTTCCAGCTTCTTCCAGCACGCGTTTATTCACTCGTTTTGCACTGTTTAACCTGAAACGACGCACGCACATTAAATAGTAATACCAAACCGACTAAACACTCATATGTACATAAAACTGACTCGAAACACACAAAATAACACTAAGTATTAACCACACGTCAATCCAGCACATCAGTCGCCCAGTTCGAAGAATGGAAGAAATGTGCATGTCAACGCGATAAGTATTCTTCCAACTTCTGAAATTGATAATGTTAAAGTTACTCCACCACTACAATTAGTTGATGGGGTGGTGGAGGATGTTGATACTAAGTCTGATTCTCAACATGATAAGGAAAGTAAGAATTTGAAAAAATCTTTTTGTGAAAGTAAAATGTTTATTGAAGCTGATGGTAAGAGAGTGAAAGTTCCATTTCCTACGGCTTTAATAGAACCATCTGAAACATTCGTTTTGAGTAAACGGGACCCACCAATGGATGAAAGGTGGGAAAATTTTAGACAAGCCAAAATTAATTTACCCTTACTGGATGTGATTAAAGAAAGTCCTGATAATGTTGAGTGTTTGAAAGAGTTGAGTACCCAAAAACGACTTCACAAATTTCCTAAAAAACTTGATTTGACTGCAAATGTGAATGCCGTTTTGTTGGGTACCCTTCCCCCGAAACTCCAAGATCCAGGAACACCCATTATTTCAGTACAAGTTGGTGAATTTGAAATAGAAAGGGCACTGTTGGATCTTGGAGCATGTGTTAGTATTTTACCCGGGAGTCTGTATGACCTATATGATTTTGGTCCACTACAAAAGTCAACACCACTGTGGTGTTGGCTGATCAGACTCCCATGTGTCCAAGGGGGATGGTAAGAGATGTAATTGTGAAGGTAGAAGAGTTTTACTACCCAGTTGGCTTTTTAGTGCTTGATTGTACCACAACTTCTAAGAACACGCAACCTCTAGTTATTATGGGTAGACTGTTTTTAGCAACCGCTCACGCAATTATCAATTGTGTTGATGGAACGGTAAGTATGAAGTTTGGTGACTGTGAATTGCGGTTAAATGTGTTTTCAAATGTGACTAACCATCTAATCATAGGTGAACACTCAAAAGCTGAAATTGGTGATGGGTGTGTCTCTCATGCAAAGGATATTCAAACCAAAGAGGAGTGTTTTATGATTGACAGGTTTGCAGTGGTAGGAAGCAAAGCAATGAGGAAAAAGGAAAGTGTGGCTCATGAGGAGTTGAAGACAGAAAAGGGAAAGCCACAAGGGAAGAAGGAAAAGAAACCGCCTGAGTTTGATAATCCAAAAAGAAGGTTAGAATTGTTTGGTCCAATGTGGAATACAGTGGGATGACTTACCAGAGCATTGGCGGAGTACTTATTTAGAAGCCATGGGATGCAAGCATCCCACTCGACCACCTTGAGCACCACCAGTACGGTCTGGCTGAAGACCCATAAACTTAGCGCTCTCGGGAGGCAACCCGAGTTTGTGTGTTAGTGTCCGTTTTGTTCTTCACCATGGCAACAAACAAGTGTGGGGAAGTTCGTTTGATCAGGTACATGTACTCTTTCCTTTGTCTTAGTTTGTTTGCTTGGTGATCATGTTTCTTTTTATGTGTATTTTTCGTATTTGGTGGTGTTTAAACTTTGGTGTTTGGGAATGAGTGTTTATGTTTATGTTTGTGTTTAATTGTGTCAGTGAGTCACCCGGGGGAATTATGGGTTGAATTTGGGAACCTCTTCCTTACGTGCATAATGTTTAGATAAACCATACATTGGGGACAATGTATCCCAAGTATGGGGATGGAGAAAATTTGATAAAAATGAAGAATTCGAAAATTTTGCAAAGATGCTCTCGAGCGGGTTCAAATGTGCTGGAAAACTGGATTTTTCAATGTTAATCATTAACAGCTTACCTACTTGAGCAAGGTTATTGGTCCTTAGTCACTCTTTAAGTTTCAGGATAAAGGTTTTCTCAGTAAGTGTTTTCAAAGAAAAAAATATATATAATTGCCTAAATAGGGGTAGCAAGCTAGATAGTAAACATGTTTTCACATCGGCACCTGTATCCTTTTGTTTGGAGAGATTTTGAGCCCTTAAATTTCTTGACATTATTTATGTTGTTTTGGCAACTTGAGTATTCATTTGTTTGAGAGTGGCCACTATATTGCTTTGTTTTAGAACTTGATTGATTTGATACATGCTAAGATTATGAGCTGAACAATTGCACATAGATTATAAAGGCGACTTTAGGATTCCCCTTTTATTTTCACACCCTTATTATTGTTTACTTGTCACCCGACTATACCCTTAGTAGCCCATGTTGAGCCATTTTAACCATTCGTTTGTGAAACCCGATTCAACCATTTTACATCTTTAACCGTTGTACATATTCGTTGGAATAATCCATTAGTCGAATGTTTCTAAAAAAGAGAAAAAAAATCGGAAAAAATTTCAGCCGAGTAAATGGGTCGAATGACCAAAATAGGAGGTTTAGAAAAAAAATGTGTAGAGATATGGGTCAAAATTACCCAAGTTTTGAAGTTAGTTGAGAATAAGGATTTGCCTAGCGGTTTGGATGCTATACTTTTTGAGCCACTTAATTAGCCAAAAATTCCTACCTTTAGCCTAAGCCCAAAATCCATAAGACCTTTTGATGTGTGCATTGTTTATGTGAACAATGGAAGTGTGATTGTCTTTCAAGCCTATGATAATAAAGCTTTATAGTTTGGTTTTGAGTGTATTATATACTAGTGAATCTATAACTAGTCTGCTTTCAAACCGAGAGGAGTGAAACATTGTGAGAGGTGTGGGAACACGTGTAAACTTGAAGCTTAGTTAAATCTCGTTAGGCACATTCTTTGATTTTAAAGGCAGCATCAATTGTACTTGCTGGATTATAAACCTATTGAATGTGTCAATCTTGTGAGTTTGGGTATGACTTTGGACCATGGCTAAGATTTGGTAAGGGAATTGTGAAATGTATTTGTTAATGATGGTTGGATGGTTACGAGAGAGCTTTGCTTGGGGGCAAGAAAAGGGTAAGTGTGGGATGTGATGTGAGGGTGTTTAACCATGTTTTAAAGTGTTTAATTATGAGGTTTTACATGATTATGTGTATGAAAATGGTTTACTTTGAGTTGATTTTGATTTGCAGGTACCCGGAGCATAACGAATGGCTTTTGGAGCTTGACGGAAGGTGTTCGGGAAGCATTATGGAGTATTGGAAGCATACACACAAGTTGGAAGGTCAAAATGTGAAAAACAGGAAGTTTGGTAGCAATCGGCGCCACTAGGCGCTGATTTCAGCGCACCACAGAAGGAAAATACATTTTGGCGCACTAGGTGCTGTTTTTGGCGCAATGGGCGCTGAATCCCAGTCTGACTCGCGAATTTCTTGTTTTTCCACCATATTAAGCCCAAACATTCCCCAAACGAAATTATCTTTAACCCTAGCCATTTTCCACTTCCCAAGGATGAATTTTGGAGTTCCTAACCTCAATCCATTCATCAATCACGCAATTCCTCATCAAGATTGAAGATCAAATTAAGAACATGAGAGGCTAAATCACTTGTGATCATCTCCGGGGCTAGGGTTTGTGTTAGGAAGCGGGTCAACTTGTGTTTACATACTTTTGGATTGAGATTTGTCTAATCATTTGGTTAGTTTATCTTTATGTTTACTTGTTCTTGATTAAACGATTGTTAGATTATCGTATACACACTTGTTCATCAGTTATTTGGTTTTGACATCAACAATTGGGATTAAATTCTAAGTTGTCATTGTTCTTTAACCTTTAACCATTGAATTTGGTTGTGTTTGTGAAATCTAAGATTGGTAATTAAATAGGTTACTATTCAGTTGCATCAATTTTTTGGTTTCGATTGTGGATCATTGCAATCAAACATATTATCTGTTAGTTATTTATCAAACAAGTAGTTTAACAAATCATGTCTATGTGATTTCCAGTTAGTTATTTATCAAACAAGTAGTTTAACAAATCATGTCTATGTGATTTCCAATTAGCAGTAATTAGGTAACCCGAGTTTCTACTCAACCCGAAAACCCGGAGATTGGTCATTTTCTCACAACTGTTTACAACCACACAAATTAAATTCGTTTTCACAACAACTCTCTCAGTTAGCAAAAAGCAAATAGTTTTAGAATTAGATAATTATAGAAAGCAATGAACTTTAACACTTTCCACTAATTCCCCGTGGATTCGACACCCTACTTGCTCTTTACTAGTAAAGGTGATTAGGACGCTTTTTAAACATACTTTTGACTAATTCGTGATTGATGATTGGATTGAGGTTAAGAACTCCAAAATTCGTCCTTGGGAAGTGGAAAATGGCTAGAGTTAAAGATAATTTCGTTTGGGGAATGTTTGGGCTTAAATATGGTGGAAAAACAAGAAATTCGCGAGTCGGATCTGGGATTCAGCGCCCAGTGCGCCAAAAACAGCACCTAGTGCGCCAAAATGTATTTTCCTTCGGTGGTGCGCTGAAATCAGCGCCTAGTGGCGCCGATTGCTACCAAACTTCCTGTTTTTCACATTTTGACCTTCCAACTTGTGTGTATGCTTCCAATACTCCATAATGCTTCCCGAACACCTTCCGTCAAGCTCCAAAAGCCATTCGTTATGCTCCGGGTACCTGCAAATAAAATCAACTCAAAGTAAACCGTTTCATACACATAATCACGTAAAACCTCATAATTAAACACTCTAAAACATGGTTAAACACCCTCACATCACTCACTTGGTACAAACCAGTGCTAATTCGTACGAATTACCACTTCGTACGAACTAGCACCAGTTCGTACAAACTACCCTGTTATACCACCAACTCTAACTGTTTCAGCGCTTCGGAAGACTGATGCACTTCTGTTCTCGCTTACAGGCTGATCCAGGAGCTCCCTTCAATCCACAACAGCTTGTGTTTACTTGCTAAGCACGAACTGTGAGTATACTTGAACCCTTTTTTCGTTTAAACGCACTTTTGGGTGTTACATACGTTCTCTATATCAAAACACGCTACACACAATGCTAAACTATTTAAACGCTAACTGCTCTCGGATGTTATACGTAAATCGCTGAGTGTTTGTTTGCTATGTGTAAATAATGAGGACTCGCCGACCACCCTTAGCAACGATAGTACTATAGTTTGGACTCAGCACCTGATTGGTTCAGAGGTTGTTAAGGCTCGCAAATTTACTTTACGTGCGTGTTCGCTGTTGTGAACACGTATCGCGCATACTTCACCTCGCAGTCGTGTTGGTTAGCTTGTATCATTATTGTTAGCTTACTTAGATTCGCTTATCTACATGTCACATGCTGGTTATGCGAAAACGCTTTATCGCTATTATTATGCTATTAAACATGTGTACTCACCTTTACTTTATGTATTGCCTTTTATTTTAATGTATGTGACATGTTGATGGATTTAGCTTATGCTGCAAAATGGATAGGACTCCTAGAAACTCACTAAATAAATCTAGGTTATCGGATTTTGATTGTTTAAGAGACATGTAATTTCGTGATGACTGTTATGAAATATTGTTTAATTGTATGGGAAATTAGACATTTAAATATTGTCATTTTAATAGTTGTTATGGATTCTCTTGAGCAATCTGATTCGCCTAGTGTCGCGCCCCGATGATTCCGCCATCGGTTTTGGGGTGTGACATCACCTACCTTCTCAATGCCCGACTCAGCCTGGCTCCTATCGTGGTTCTCCTCAGGCCAATTATGCTTACTCAGATGCCACTTCTTACACCACTCGGAATCCTGACACAGGCGCTAATTCCCATGGTTCTCCTGACTTGGCTAGTATGGACAACTCGGATGCTTATTATGGTAATGAATCACTTCGTGTTGGTGACGGTAACTCCCTTCCTATTTTGAATATTGGCTCAAAATCTTTTTCAACTCCTCACAAAACCTTACAACTTAATCATATTCTTAACATCCCAACCTTACAACGCAATCTACTTTCTGTTCAAAAATTTTGCGACGATAATCATGTTTTCTTTGAATTTCACTCGTCTTTTTTTGTTGTGAAGGACGAGGCTACAAGGGCGACCCTCCTTACTGCCCCAGTGACCAAGGACTGTACTCTATTCGTTTGCCTTCGTTTAGACCGGTTTCAAAGGTGGCTTTCACTGCTGTTAGAGCTCCCTCAGCTACTTGGCATCAACGACTTGGACATCCTCATTTTAGAGTTTTTCAGCATGTTATTAAATCTTCATCTTTACCTATTTCGGACAAATTGTCTTTGAATTTATGTTCTTCTTGTCAATTAGGAAAAATGTCCAAACTTACTTTACATGTTTCTTCTTTTCGTAGCAATAAAATTTTAGACTTGGTTTATTGTGATGTTTGGGGACACACCACTACGTCCTTTGATGGCTATCATTATTTCTTAATATGTGTTGACCACTATACTCGTTACATGTGGTACTTCCCGCTTACACAAAAATCTGATGTTTTTACCATTTTTACCAACTTTGTTCGCTTGGTTGAGCGTCAGTTTAACACCAAACTCAAGAGCGTTCAAACTGACTGGGGTGGTGAATTTCGAAATTTACTCCATTTTTCATCTCTCTTGGCATTCTATAGCGTCACTCGTGTCCACATACGAGTGAACAAAACGGTATTGTTGAATGTCATCACCGCCATGTAGTTGAAACCGGTCTCACCTTACTTGCTCAATCACAGTTACCTCAACGTTTTTGGTCCTTTGAATTTCAAACCGCCATGTACTTAATAAATCGGCTTCCTTCTCGTCTCTCTTCAAACAAATCTCCATTTCATCTTGTATTTCATCGTCCACCTGATTATTCCTTTATTTGTGTCTTCGGTTGCCAATGCTCCCCTTATCTACGTCCCTACAACAACCACAAAATCCATTTCCGGTCTACGCCTTGCATTTTTCTTGGTTATAGCCCAACCCACCATGGTTACCAATGTTTTGATCCTACCACCGAACGTATCTTCATTGCTCGGCATGTGCGATTCAATGAGCACGTGTTCCCTGCCCTTGCGGCACCTACACCCGTTCCCTCGTCTTCTTCATCACCCACCTACATATCCTCCTTCCCAAATCCGCCACCTACACTCTTCGAGCCCCCAACCACTCCAACTAACGTTCCACCTCCACTTCACCTTTCACACCCCTCCATCGACACCTACTTTGTCAATCCCTACAACAGCACCTCCTTCAAACAGTTCCCCTACCGAAGCCCCTCCTAACCCTCCGAATCCAAAATCCAAAACGATTTTTGATCCCTCAGAAAACCTTGCTACCACCAAACTTCCTCACCATCTGAATCGAAAATTTTTACGGTCGCTAACGAGTCTCCGGGGTGGCGTCGTGCCATGGCCGATGAGTTGCATGCACTACATAAGAATGGAACATGGTCATTAGTTCCACCTGTCCAGAATTCTAACATTATTGATTGTAAGTGGGTTTACTGGTTGAAGACGGATGAACACGGTAATCTTACTCGTCACAAAGCACTTCTGTTGCAAATGGCTTTCTTCAACAATCTGGCATTGACTATCACGAGACATTCAGCCCGGTGGTTAAACCCGCTACTATTCGTACGGTTCTCTCCCTTGCCGTATCGAATGGTTGGTTACTTAAACAGCTTGACGTTCAAAACGCCTTTTTACATGGTGACTTACATGAATAAGTATACATGCGTTAACCACCCGGATTTGAAGACCCTCATAACCCTCATCATGTTTGTCGTCTTCACAAGTCTATCGATGCTTTGAAACAGTCACCCCGTGCATGGTACACAAAACTTTCCACAGTCTTACACCAACTTGGTTTTCGGGGATCCAAAACTGATCCGTCACTGTTCATCCTCAACAATATTGGGAACATAGTGTACATACTTGTTTATGTGTGGATGATATCATCATCATCACCAGCGACAATCCCATGACCGTTAATGCCATTATTACAGACCTCGGCAAAAAGCTTTCAATTACCAACATGGGCCGTTTAAACTACTTCTTAGGACTTGAAGTCCTCCACACAAATTCGGGCCTGGTGATTTCCCAACGGAAATATGTTCACGACCTTATTGAGCGGGCTGGTCTCAAAGACGCCAAACCAGTTGCCACTCCCATGGGTTATAAGCCTGACGTTTCAAAAGTCGTTGACCCTCCCCTGCCCGATCCAACTCGATATCGCCAGTGTGTGGGTGCTCGCCAGTATGCTACATTATCTCGGCCTGACATCGCTTTTGCTGTAACCGGGTCTGCCAGTTTATGCACGCTCCACATGATTATCATTGGAAGGCGGTTAAACGGATCATCCGATACCTAAAAGGTACATCTCACCTTGGTCTTCAATTTATAAGAAACAAAACGTCCACCTTACATGCATTCTCTGACTCACATTGGGATGATCATTTGGTTCCCATTACCGCTTATTCCGATTCGGACTGGGCTGGTTGCCCAGTTGACCGTCGATCCACGGGGGGCTACGCTATCTTTTTGGGTTCAAATTTAGTCTCATGATTCGCTCGTAAGCAGAAAACTATCTCTCAGTCTTCCACCGAATCGAAATACAAGGCTATTGCCGATGCTGTTGCTGAACTAATCTGGTTAAAATCACTTCATCAAGAACTGGGGGTTAAACCAAGCAAACCTACGCTTTGGTGTGATAACCTGGGGGCTACGTACCTTTCAGCAAATCCGATGTTTCACGCTCGTACTAAACATGTAGAGGTTGATTTTCATTTTGTTCGTGAGCAGGTTAGTCAAGGGAACTTAATGGTTTAATTCATTAAAACTGATGACCAGATTGCTGATGTCTTCACAAAGCCACTATCAACGCAAAGATTTGAGTTTTTAAGGTCCAAGTTACGGGTCGTCACCCGCCCTCAACTTGCGGGGGAATATTAGACAAAATCTAATTATATTATATTCTAGAGGGTTTTAACTGTAACTTGTAGGGTATATTATATCTGATTGAATTATTCTGCAAATATGAGTTAATAGTTTTAATGGATAACGAGAAAGCATCAATGGAACAAGAAGTGTCCAAACATGTTAACTTGTGTAACATGTAGTTATTTATCTTGTGGTTATTTACTAAAAGTGAGACCAAATATGTATAGACAATTCTATGCTTATTCGCTTAAGCAAAGAACAAGATCCTTTGGCCGGCAAATGAACATAGAATCGACAGTTTGGCTATTATATGTGCACTTGTAGTGTCACACATATCATAAGTTTAATTGCTCAACTTAACAACACTATCCTCCAATATTTGGAGCCATTAAAATATGAATGATAAGAACTATGGGAACTGGTCCAGCATAAGATTTGATTATTTAATCATTCTCAACATTTTCTGTTTGTTGTTTTGCACTCTGAGGGCTGTGTATATATATATAAACACACACTCCAATAGTCCTGCTGTAAAGAGAGATCCAGTGAAACATGGGTTCCTCAACACACCCCAAGCTTCCAGTTATTGATTTGTCTGTAAAAAGTTTAAACTTGAATTCAAGTTTTTGGCCTACAAAGTGCGACGAAGTTAGACATGCACTTGAAGAATACGGGTGTTTCATAGCCGTGCATGATGGAGTGTCTTGTGAACTTCGTGATGCAACTTTCCTTGCATCGCAAGACTTATTTAGTCTACCTACTGAAGTGAAAGCTAAAAACATTTCAGATACACCATATAATGGTTACATTGGGAACCTACCCATGGTTCCTCTTTATGAAAGCTTAGGCATTCAAAATGCAACTACTACAGAAGGAGCTGAAAGTTTCACAAAACTCATGTGGCCATCCGGAAATCAAAGTTTTTCGTATGTTCTTTTATATATATATTTTTATTTTACATATGTAATCAGTGGTAGAAACAAAACTCATTGATAGAGAGGTTATCATATAGTTATTTTCTAGTCAGACTACAACTAAGGGAAAACTTAGTTTTATTATTTTGATGTTTCAGTGAAAGTGTGGTGATGTTCTCAAAGGCTGTAGCAGAACTAGACCAGACAGTGATGAAAATGGTCACAGCTAGTTATGGAATAAAAGAACCCTATGAATCAATCCGTGGGTCGAAAACTTATCTTCTTAAACCCACGAAATACCTACGCCCTCAAGGAAATGAGAAAATGTTAGGAGTGTATCCACACACTGATAAAAGCTTCTTGACTTATCTTCATCAAGATGAAGTAAATGGTCTGGAGATAAAGACTAAAGAGGGGGAGCGGATTGAAGTTGATTATACACCCTCATCTTTTGTAGTCATGGCAGGAGGTGCTTTCATGGTAATTTATACTTTATAGTAACAGATGTTGTTAAAACAGGACTGCACGGCTGGTCAAGCTATGAACCGGACCACTCACCAGTTCATATGGGTTGAACAAATGCTGCTTATACCAGCCGGTTTTTTATGAACCAGTAACTTATGGTGTTTTTATTTCCTTATTAGGCATGGACAAATGGAAGAATTGAAGCACCCACTCATAGGGTGATGATGACTGGGGACAGAGACAGATTGGGGCTATTTGTATCTATTAGGGATCACGATATACAGGTACCTCAACAACTCAATGACGAAGACCACCCGCTGCAGTTTCACGCATTTGATCATTACAAGTTTATGCATTTCTATCACACTGATGAAGGGATCAAATCAGAGTGCCCCATCAAAACCTATTGTGGAATTTGAAGCACTATTCATGAGGAAATGGGTATTGTTTCGAACCAATAATATATTAAGAACCGTAAAAACCCATATAGTACATTTGAATCTATTATTTTGAATGTGGTACATAAGACGTTCATGTATGTAAACGGTTATGTTACTCTCCCACTACTTCTAGTTAGATTTTAACGTACAAGTGTTGGTTCTCAACATATTATTGGTTCTTAAACAGACTTGCCCCTATGTATATTAATCAACTGTGTATTGTTTAAATCCAAAATCTATGTATGCTTGTTGTTTCTTGTTTCCCTTTGTTTAAATATTAGTCACTATATGAAATGCATAAAATTTGTGTGGTTCAAAACTTCAATGTATATTGTAAAAATTCAACATGCATATCTAAAACCCAGAGAATAAAATAAAGAGACCTTCAGTTTCAGCAGAAGTATTCAACCTCTTACACTTCTACTGTTTTCTATCAAATTTCAATACTGAACCACAACACTAGAGATCAAGGTCAAATCATTCCATATTTGACCAATTCTTGCGATCCAACCTCTCGTAAGCCAGCAATCGTTCTCCACCAGACTGTTGGGTTAATCGGTTGGTTTAACGGGTCACGACTCAGCGGGTAAATGGGTCATCCATCAGCTAATGGGTCATGGGTGAGAAGCTGTCCAAGTTTGACCGAGTTTTAAGTAATTAAACATGCAGAAGAATTGAACGTTGGAGTTTTGCTGAAAATAAGGAAGTAGTGGGGTTTATTTAGCATTTTTTTATTTGATTTTTTCTCATTTTTAGGAGGTCTACGTGAGTCTGTATCTATATATATAGTTTATTTTTATTGAATGAATGTGTGAGTTTGCTGAATGAGAAAAGAGTGGGGCCTGAACCAACATTTGGTATCAGGTCGAGAAACGAGTGCAGGTTTGAGAGTCGGTTTCGAGAAAGAGTGCAGCCCTTTCGCTGCAGGGCAAAACGCAGCAGTAGGAGGAACCGAGGTGAAGACCGTGAGGCTGTTTTTTGATAGTCTAAAGAAGATTAGAAAGCAAGGCAGCCGCCTGGGCCGCTGTCGCTGGGAAAATTGTCACCGAAAGCAAGCCGTAAGTGAAAGCAAACCACAACAGGTTTGGAAGGCGCATCCCTTTTTGGCTGTAGGGGTGAGAAGAGCAGAAGCAAACCGGCATGAAGATGAAAGATAGGAAGACACAAGGGCTGATCTCTAATCTGATGGAAAGTGAAGTAAGAGACCGCGCCGGAGAAACAGAAACTACGAAAAGAAGGAGACCGTGTCGGAGAAGAAGAAGCAATGCTGTGATAGACCGAACGACGGAGACCGAGCGAATTCTTCATCGAAATGAAAGACTGTGACCGCTGTTGGAAGAATTCTGACGGGAGACAGAGAAGACCGACAAAGCTGCAAAAGACGGGCGGCAACTAGACCGAGACCGTGGGTGTGACAATGACCGGAGGTTCGCACCATGATTGACCGAAGAAAGCTTTTATCAAGAAAAAACGCTTAGACCGAATGACCAAAAGAAAGACCGATGTGAACAAAGACCGAGAGTTCACATTAGACGGAGTCGTGAACCGAAGACCGAAAGAGTTCACGTTAGAATGAAAGAGAAGACCAGAACTAGAGCGAACCTACGAGGTTCGTGTAGCAAGTATGTCATGTGTGGCTCGTAGCAAGAGAGAACGAGTTCGATCAAACCAAGTTAGCAAGTTTAGCAAGAAAGGAAGAACGAGTGCAAGCAAGAAACAAGGAAGTAGCAAGAACGACAACCGATTAAGGGGGCGATTGTTGGGTTAATAGGTTGGTTTAACGGGTCACGGGTCAGCGGGTAAATGGGTCATCCATCAGCTAATGGGTCATGGGTGAGAAGTTGTCCAAGTTTGACCGAGTTTTAAGTAATTAAACATGCAGAAGAATTGAACGTTGGAGTTTTGCTGAAAATAAGGAAGTAGTAGGGTTTATTTAGCATGTTTTTTATTTGATTTTTTTCTCATTTTTAGGAGGTCTACGTGAGTCTGCATCTATATGTATAGTTTATTTTTATTGAATGAATGTGTGAGTTTGTTGAATGAGAAAAGAGTGGGGCCTGAACCAACAACCACCAAACGATATCTTAATGTGACTCGGGAACCCACACGGGCTGCCAGGCATTCGAACAGGCCACGCCGTGCTTGTTGTTATTATTATTATTGTTGTCATCATCATCATATTTATTTTGTAGTTATAGTTGACGAATTCTTTATATATTAAAAGTGTTAGATATATATATATATAGTTATAAGCTAGATAGTGTTATTATTATTATTATTATTATTATTATTATTATTATTATTATTATTATTATTATTATTATTATTATTATTATTATTATTATTACTATTATTATTATTTCCTAGTATAAGTTAGAATAGCGGTTACCACCGTTTATGTATTCGAGTATATATGTTTCTGTATGTTAACATTTTTCGATTTATCAAGTCATTTTTATGATCCATCTTCTTCATTCTTAGAAACCCTAAACTCAAAAAACCTGGAAATCTAACAAAGTGGTATCAGAGCCACATCCATTAAATCCACGAAATCGCAAGTCTCAAACAATCAAAATATGAATCAGGCACAAGGAATTCAAACACAAATTCCCAAACTCACCGGCCAGAATTATTATCACTGGCACATTCAAATCAAGGTTTTATTTGAATCTCAAGAACTGTGGAATATTATCGATGAAGGAATTCAAAAACCGGGTACAAATCCCACGGAGGAGGCGACGGCAACATACAGAGATTCGGTCAAGAAAGATAAACGGGCATTACACATCATTTTTCAATCAGTAAATGATACGATATTCGAGCGGATTGCACTTGCAAAAACATCAAAAGAAGCATGGAACATCTTGCACAAATCCTACAGGGGAGAAAATCGGGTAAAAACAATCAAACTTCAATCTCTTCGATGTGAATTTGATGCATTATGAAAGAAGGGGAATCTATTGAAGAATATTTCAATAGAACAATCCTTATAGTTAATCAATTACGAGTGAATGAAGATAAGATTAGTGAACAACAAATAGTAGAAAAGATCCTGCGAAGTTTGACTCGAAATTTCGAGTCAGTGGTGATTACGGTAGAAGAAACGAAGAATTTAGGGGACGTTTCGACTGAAGAATTGATGGGAGTTCTTCAATCTCATGAACTGAGATTAAAGCGATATGATGACACTCCGATAGAACATGCATTCCAAGTGCAGAACTCTATCCAAGATAGATACAAGCAAACTCGGAATGATACAGGAGGGAAAGGACGCAGTAAAAGAAAGGGTCGAAACTGGAATTCTGTTAGATGTTATAATTGTCAAAGACTTGGACACACAGCCAAGTTTTGCCAACGAAAAGATGAGAGCGAGAAGCCGGATAACGCCTTATACACAAAGACGATGATATTGATGAACATGAACACACGATGTTCATGATCTTCAATATGGAGGAAGCAGTCAATGATGATTGCTGGTACCTCGACAGCGGCTGTAGTAATCATATGACAGGAAGCAGGGATCTATTTGTAAATCTGGATGAATCGTTAAAGAAGGAAGTGAGAACAGGCGATGATAAAAGGCCGGAAGTAATCGGCAGCGGAGAAGTGTCTGTTTCTATCAGAGGACGAACTCGGAAAATACCTAATGTATTTTAGGTGAAAGGTTTAAAACATAACCTTTTGAGTGTGGGGCAACTAATAAATAAGGGGTATACGGTTTTATTTCGAAAGGATCGATGTATTATCAAAGATGCAGAAAATGAAGCTATCGTTATACATTAGGATGACATGTAACAAAAAGTTTCCTCTTCATCTCGGTAGTGATCTAAACCTTGCAATGACAATGACAACAAAAGACACGTCAGTTCTGTGGCACAAACGATATGGTCATGTGAATATGGATACGCTAATTAGTTTGGGAAACAAAGATCTTGTGTTCGGATTACCGAAAATCATGAAACAAGAAAACATATGTGAGGGATGTATCTCAGGAAAGCAAACAAAAAAAGTCTTTCCAAAGAAAGCAACATGGCAAGCTAGTAAACCTTTACAACTGGTGCACTCAGACATATGTGGGCCAATGAGAACTGAATCAATAGGAGGATGCAGGTATTTTATCACTTTTATCGATGATTACACAAGAAACACTTGGGTATTCTTTCTAAAATATAAGTCAGAGGCATTGAATTATTTCAAGACATTTAAAGCTTTGAATGAAAGACAATCCGATCACTTAGTTAAAACACTAAGATCAGATCGAGGAGGAGAGTATTGTAGCAATGCATTCCAAGAATACCTGAAATTAAATGGAATACGTCATCAACTCACAAATAGCTATTCTCCCCAGCAAAATGGGGTAGCCGAAAGAAAAAACAGAACCTTGATAGAACTGAGCAGAAGCATGATGAATGCCAAGCAGTTACCAAATTGTTATTGAGCAGAAGCCATAGCATGTGCTACATATATTTTAAATCGAACAGTGACCAAGACTAGACCGAATATCACTCCTTACGAAGCATGGAATGGGAACAAACCTCGGAAGCACGGAAACGCCTGGGAGGTGCCGTCTCCCATCCCGGGGACTGCTAGGGGACGGAAACGGCACGGGGACGGCCGGGAAACGTCCCCGACAGGTAGGAAACGGCCAGGAAGCGTGCAGGAGAAGGGGACGGTGTATGGGGACGCGCAGGAAACGTTTCCTGCAAGTTTCCGGTCATAGTTATCAACTGAATAGCGTGAAAATAGCGGATTCCGATGACGACTTCTAGCCGGAAACCTGCAATTTCTGCCGGAAACCTGCAATTTCTGCCGGAAACTTGCTGGAGACTTGCTGGAAACTGTGAAGAAGAAGAGCGGCTGCTTTTTTGTTGCGTTTGAGCCTTTCTAGGGTTAAATAAGTTTACGGGTTTTAACATTTAACCCGTCTATCTTTCATTAGATTACTTTTAGTCATTAAAACTTGTAAAACTTACATAAAAAGTGTAAAATTAGTTTTTGTATTTTAACATTTAACCCCCCCCCCCTATTTTCACTACCTTACATTAGATTAGGAAGAAATGAGATTTTTGAGCTTTACATCAATATATAACTATTTTGGGGTTTTGTGTTACATTATCTTTGATATATATTTATTTTTTATATGTTTTTATTCCCGTACCCGTCCCGTCCCCGCTTCTTGAATTTTTTAGTTTTGCCGTTTCCCGTACTCGTCCCCGTACCCATACCCCGTTCCCGTACCCGTCCCAGTGCATCATAGGAACAAACCCAACGTAGAGCATCTCAAAGTATTCGGCTGTCTGGCTTATGCTCATGTGCCTAAACAACATCGTGATAGCTGAACAAGAAAACAAAAAAACTGTTTTCGTTGGGTATAGTGAGAATAGCAAAGGTTACAAACTGTACAATCCACAAACAAATAAGATCATCATCAGCCGTGATGTAGTATTTGATGAAAGCAAAAGATGGGTCATAGATTCTGAATCGGATGACGTTCCTTTTGTTGTAACCGATACTGAAGAAAATCAAACTCAAGTTGACGGGGATTCTAGCAATACCCAAGATGAGTCAGTATCAAATGAACAATCAGAGCAGAATGATTCAACAGCACGAGAAAACGAACAACAAAGTCCAGGAGTGAACCAGAGTCTGCACAACGAAAACTCTTCAACAGCCGAACATATGCAGGATCAAGAAAATAATTCATCATCATCAGATTCAGAAAATGAAATTATTCGAACTAAAATCCTCAACAACATATATCAAAATTCTAGAGCTTTGACTGAAGAAGAAGTGCTGCAGAAATATAATGAAAGTCAAGTTGTAAATTTTGTTCTCTTTACGAGTGCTGATCCAACTTCATATGAAGAAGCCAGTAAAGACTCAAGATGGATGGAAGCCATGGACAAAGAAATAGAGTCAATTCACAAAAATCAGACCTGGGAACTTGTAGATCCTCCAAAACATCAAAAACTATGGGTGTTAAGTGGATATATAAAACGAAGTATGATGAAAAAGGGAATGTAGACAAGTATAAGGCCAGGTTAGTGGTAAAGGGATACAAGCAGAAATACGGAATAGACTATCAAGAAGTATTTGCTCCTGTAATCAGATTTGAAACGGTTAGATTAGTATTGGCTCTCGCAGCTCATCATGAATGGCATCTTCACCAAATGGACGTAAAAACTGCTTTCTTAAACGGTAAATTGGAGGGACAAGTTTATATTGATCAACCTCAAGGCTATATTCAAAAAGGAAAGGAGAAAAAGGTATGTCATCTCAAACGGGCTCTATATGGCTTAAAACAAGCTCCTAGAGCATGGTACAGTCGAATAGATGCATATTTCGTTCAAAACAAGTTTAAGAAATGCATTTATGAACATACCCTTTACATCAAGGATACGAATGAAGGAAAGATAGTAATATGTCTATATGTAGACGACTTAATTATAGCAAGCAGTTCGATGAGATTAATTTCAGAATTCAAAGAATCAATGAAAAAGGAATTCGAAATGATGGATATGGGACGTCTACATTATTTCCTTGGCATAGAAGTTTCATATGAGAATGGAAACATCATTCTCTCACAAAAGAAGTACATGAGAAGTCTGTTAGAAAAGTTCAGAATGACATCATGCAACACAGTATCCACACCAATGGAGTATGGACTAAAATTATCTAAAGATGATCCAGAAGATTTTGTTGTTGAGGGGGTATATCGTAGCTTAGTCGGAAGTTTAATGTATTTAACAAATACAAGGCCAGACATTATGTTTGCTGGAAGCAAAATAAGTAGATTCATAGAAAATCCAAAGAAAAGTCATTGGGAAGCAGCAAAACGCATACTGAAGTATATCAAAGGGACCCAGGAGCAAGGGATTACATACTCGAAAGGAGGAAAGAAACATATAGTGGGATTCAGTGATAGCGACTATGCTGGGAACATAGATGATGTAAGAGCACCTCTGGATATATTTTTCATTTAGGATCTGGTCCCATATCTTGGCAATCAAAGAAGCAGAAAGTGGTAGCACTGTCTTCAACTGAAGCAGAGTATATGGCTTTTATTCTAACCGGATGTCAAGCATTATGGATTAAAGGGATTCTAAATGATCTGGAAGGGAAACATGACTACTCCATTCCAATATTTTGTGATAACAAATCCACTATCTGCCTGGCCAGAGATCCTGTATATCATGGTAAAGTAAGCATATAAGAGTCAAGTATCATTTTATTAGGGACTTGATCAAGAAAAGAGAAGTAGCGGTCGTTTTTTTGTGCAACGAAAGATCAAATGGCGGACATCATGACAAAAGCTTTACAACCGAAGGACTTCACACGCTTGAAGGATCTACTGCACATGAATCTGAGATGATCTAGCTTACGGGAGGGTGTTAGATATCTATATATATATATATATTTATATATAGTTATAAGCTAGATAGTGTTATTATTATTATTATTATTATTATTATTATTATTTCCTAGTATAAGTTGGAATAGCGGTTACCACCGTTTATGTATTCGAGTATATATGTTTCTGTATGTTAACATTTTTCGATTTATCAAGTCATTTTTATGATCCATCTTTTTCATTCTTAGAAACCTTAAACTCAAAAAACCTGGAAATCTAACAAAAAGAGCAAGCTGCAAGAGAAACTATCCATAAAAATAGAAATCAACTTATGTCTAACTATGGATCATGAGACTTATTAGAATTTGGACGGGATAATAGTAACGCCAAAAGATGAGTTTGTTGCTAAAGACTACCTGTTGTCTTCTAAAAACATCTTACATATCTTGAACTTGATAGCAGGAGGAAACCAGACTCTTGAAAGTGCCAGAAAACCTATTATAGAGTGGGTATTTATCTTAACCAAATAAAATCAGCATGGGGCGAGGCGGTAAGCCAAATCTACTTTGACCCTTATCAACCCATTCCACCTGTCCAACTTGCAATCTCTTAGCATAGAGTTAGTTCATGATCCTCATGCTCCACCACCTTGTGATCATTAAGCTCAATCGAAATATTTGATTGATTACATATCTATAACCGATTACCAAGTGTATACAACCATGTAAAATACGTTTTTAATGGGATAACGAGCAAACATCAGTCGAACAAGATGCATCCAAACATGTTGATTTGTGTAACATATACATAGTATCATCTTGATAGCTATTTTTAAAGTGAGACCAGATACTGTGAGAATTATTATTAAACTTTATTATGTTTGTACTTATTTGAACTTGTATGAGTATTAAGTGATATGTTTTCGAATTAAGGATGATAACTTATGTAATTCGGTTTGATAAGCGGGTGATTTCAAATAACTGCCGGAGCAGTTATTCCCGCCAATTGAATCGCTGACATTATATATGTATGTGCCGGCAATGTTATCCGGTATCAAGACATTCAAGTTATACTCGAGTTGTCCCATACTCCCTGTTTGAACTTCCTGCATTCATACATCTTTCTGGAACATGGACATTCAATTCGGTCCAATCTTGAATAAGAATCAGTCCATGTCTCAGACTTCTGCTGCAAAAAATAAGTCTGATTCCCAACAGATACGTATAGACAATTCTGCTTATTAGCTGAACTAAAGAACAAGATTATTGAACTTTGGCCCGGAAATTGAACATAAGATTCGATCATTTGGCTCTTTTATATGCACTTATATAGCCAAACACATCATAAGATTTGATTGTTTAAATTAACAACACTATCGTCCAACATTTTGGGCCGTAAAAAATATGAATGATAAGAACTCTGGGACCAGGTCCAGCATAAGATTTGATTATTTAATTATTCCTAACATTTTCTGTTTGTAGTTATGCACTATGAGGTGTATGTGTGTTTGTATATATATATATATATATATACATATATATATATATATATATATATATACACACATACACACACACTCCAATAATCCTGCTATAGAGAGATCTAGTGTAACAATGGGTTCCTTAACACAGCCCAAACTTCCGGTTATTGATTTATCCTCAGAAAGTTTAAACTTGAATTCAAGTTCTTGGGTTACAAAGTGCGAAGAAGTTAGAAGCGCACTTGAAGAATACGGGTGTTTCATAGCTTTGTATGATGGGGTGTCTCGTGAACTTCGTGATGCCACTTTCCTTTTATCAAAAGAATTATTCAATCTTCCTACTGAGGTCAAAGCTTTAAACATCACAGAAACACCATATCATGGCTATATTGGGCAAGAACCCCTGGTACCTCTTTATGAAACATTAGGCATTGAAGATGTAACTACCACACAAGGAGCTGACAGTTTCACAAAACTCATGTGGCCCTCAGGAAATCAAAGCTTCTCGTACATTTTTTTTTATATTATATCTTTTTCAGCTGTTTTTTAATGGCAGAACCACAACTTATTGGTCGAGGGGTTGTCGGATAGTTTATATCCATACCGACTACAACTATGGAGTCCAACTCATAGTTTTCTTAAAGAAACCTCTAATTTTATATATACAAATAAAATCGGACAAATTATGATGTTAGGGTCAGTGGACCCCCTTGACCTCCTGCCTGTTTTATGATTGATAATCAACATAAAATTTAAATTTGTTTGATTCATGTTTCAGTGAAAGTGTGGTGATGTACTCAAAGGCGGTAGCAGAACTAGACCATATAGTGCTGAAAATGGTAACAGAAAGTTATGGAATAGAAGAACCATACGAATCGATGCGTGGGTCAACAGCTTACGTTCTTAAACCCACGAAATACCTACGCCCTCAAAGCAATGAGAAAATGTTGGGAGTTCTTCCACACACTGATAAAAGCTTCATGACTTATCTTCAACAAGATGAAGTAAACGGTCTAGAGATAAAGGCGAAAGATGGGGAGTGGATTGAAGTTGATTATCCACCCTCATCTTTTGTAGTCATGGCAGGAGATGCTTTAATGGTAATTTATACATTATAGTAACTAATGTTGTTAAAACAGGACTGCTCGGCTGGTCAAGCCACCAGACCCCTCACTGATTCAGCTCACAAGGGTTGAACCACTATGCTTAGACCGGCCGGGGTTAATTCTATGAACCAATGACCTATGGTGTTCTTATTTTAGGCATGGACAAATGGAAGAATTGAAGCGCCAACTCACAGGGTGATGGTGACGGGGGACAAAGAGAGATATGTAATGGGACTATTTACATCCATCAGGGATCACATCATACAGGTACCTCAACAACTCGTCGATGAAGACCACCCGCTGCAGTTTCGTGCATTTGATAATTACAAGTATATGCATTTCTATTACACTGAAGGGATTTACTCACAGTGTCCCATCAAAAGTTACTGTGGAATTTGAAGCACCATTTACTAAGAAATGGAGTTAGTTTCGGAATCAATAGTATATTGAGAACTGTAAAAACCATATATACTATGTACAAGTGCATTACGTGGTGGTTCTTGAGGTTCTCAACATATTATTGGTTCTGAAACAGGCTTGCCCTTGTGTATATTTGTCAATGGTTTTTGTTCAAATCCAAGGTGCCCCATCAAAGCCTACTGTTGAATTTGAAGCACCACTGTTTAGTCATATCTATGTATGCATGTTGTTTCTTGTTTTCCTTTGTTGAAGTATTAATTACTGTATAAATGCATAAAATTTGTGTCGTTCAATTATCGTAAAAATTCAACGAATACATATCTAAATAAAATAAAATAAAGAGACCTTCAGTTTCAGCTGAAACTTTCTATTTATTGTGCAAATTCAACCTTCAAACGTCTTTGCATCTCCCAAATCTCGATATTGGACCACAACACTAGAGATCAAAGTCAAACTATTCATCTTTGACCAATTCCTCCAAGCATCTTTTCAACCTCTTAGCTGCAAGCCGGCCTTCGTTGTCCACCAGACCACCAAACGAGATCCTAACATGACCCGGGCTGCCTATAATTAGAACCACATCGTGCATATTAGTGAGCCAATGGACCACCTCAAATTCATCAATGAATTTCTATAGTAACTTGGCCGACAAGTAAAGGGCACCTTACCCAACTTTGACTGCACCTTTTCCTAATGGTGATAATGCATCAGCAAGAAGTTGGCGGTTCTTGACCTGATCCGTTACCCATTGTGATCCCGCTTCATTGAGTGAAGGGCTAGTCCCTGTGAGAATACTGAAGCACATGTGGCCATGTTGTCTTGGAAATCTAACTGAGATTACCCATAAAGAAAACATTGGCAAGTTTGACATAAAGCACAACTTTGGCTCAATGTGGTCTATGTTTTATCTCTACGGATCAAAGGAGTATTTAAATAGAGCAATTGTCTAAAATACCTACAATTGATTTTCGATGATTAAATCCGTTGAGTTTTAAACTTAATGATAAAGTCCCTGTGCGCTTCAGCACTAACATATCCTTCATCTGCACCATATTGAATTAACGACTAACTGAAGGTTCCTGCACAAGTTCTTGCACCTTTGTCCTTCTCTAAGGCAGGTTTAGGTGGTTGCGACTTGCGAGTACACAACCCCCTGTATTTTCAAGAAAACATATAGCAAACTAGATGATTAGGTGAATAAGTTTTTATTCATATTTTTTTTAAATTCAACTGTGGACTCGATCCTAGCAACATAGAGTTCAAATTTGAACAAAATCAGCTTCAATTATAATTCCAGTGTTACGATATTATGCTTCAAGACACTAATTTATTGAAAATTGCCAATAGACAACACCCATTATTTTCAAGAAAAACGATTGCAAAATACTCAAATTATATTATTGTTATTAATTAAAATTTCAACAGTGAGAATAAAAGGTCTTGGCAACTGCTTTCTAGTTCTGGCTCTCCCTCTTTGCGTTTAGGATTTGCTCATCTTTCCTGCAGACTCTTCAATGGTCTAAGTTTCCGTGAAAAAACTTCCAGTTCACTTCGTAATGTTTGCAAACGTGCTTTCTGGACCCCATTGCAAACATCTTTCCCACATGCTCCAACACCTTGTTATCTTAGGCTCGAGCGAAATATTTGACTGATTACATAAATATAACGGATTACCAAGTGTAGACAACCATGTAGATTACGTAGGTTTAGTGGGATAACGAGCAAGCATCAATTAAACAAGAAGCATCCAAACATATTGATTTGTGTAACATATAGTTAATACTATCATGATAAGACGATAAGTATTTACTAAAAGCGAGACCAAATATGTATAGACAACTTTATGCTTATTCACTAAACTAAAGAACAAGATCACGCAACCTTTGGGCCGGCATTTTAACATAAGATTCGATCATTTGGCTGTTTTATATGAACTTTTATAGCCAAACACATCATAAGATTTCATTGTTTACATTAACAACACTATCGTCCAACATGTCACGCCACAGAAAAATATGAATGATAAGAACTAGGTGACAAGGTCCTGCATAAGATTTGAGTATTTAATTATTGTCTTAACATTTTCTGTTTGTAGTTATACACTATGAGGTGCGTGTGCATATATACTCTCCAATAATCCTCCTATAGAGAGAGAGAGAGAGCTAGTGTAACAATGGGTTCCTCAGCACAGGCCAAGCTTCCAATTATTGATTTATCTTCAAAAAGTTTAAACTTGAAATCAAGTGCCTGGGTTACCAAGTTCGACGAAGTTAGACAAGCACTTGAAGAATACGGGTGCTTCATAGCCGTGTACGATGGAGTGTCGCGTGAACTTCGTGATGCAACTTTCCTTGCATCACAAGAATTGTTTAAACTTCCTACTGAGGTGAAAGCCTTAAACATTCTAGATACACCATATGGTGGTTATACTCAACCACCCATGCTTCCTCTTTATGAAAGCTTAGGCATTGAACATGTAACCACTACAGAAGGAATTGAAAGTTTCACAAAACTCATGTGGCCATCCGGAAATCAAAGTTTCTCGTAGGTTTTTTCCATATATTTTATCTTCTTTTCAGCTGTTTTCAGTGGCGCAATAGTTCTTTTACTTAACGACTTCAACTAAGAGGTCCAGCTCATAACTTTCTTAACGGAAACTTCACTTTACAAAAATAAAAAAATCCAACAAATTATGGTGATTGGGGTCAGTGGACCCTCTTGACCTCCTGCCCTTTTATGATTGATGAACAACATAAAATTATGATTTGTTTGGTTTTGATGTTTCAGTGAAAGTATGCTGATGTACTCAAAGGCTGTAGCAGAACTAGACCAGATAGTGATGAAAATGGTAGCAGCTAGTTATGGAATAGAAGAACCCTATGAATCAATCCGTGGGTCGACAACTTATCTTCTTAAACCCACGAAATACCTAAGCGCCCAAGGGAGCAAGAAGATATCGGGAATTCATCCACACACTGATAGATGTTCATGACTTATCTTCATCAGAATGAAGTAAATGGTCTGCAGATAAAAACCAAAGATGGAGAATGGATTGATGTTGATTATCCACCATCATCTTTTGTAGTCATGGCAGGAGATGCTTTCATGGTAATTTATACTTTATAGTAATTAGTGTTGTTAAAACCGGCGACTTATGGTGTTTTTATTTTCTTATTAGGTATGGACAAATGGAAGAATCGACGAGCCAACTCACAGGGTGATGCTGAGTACTGGGAACAAAGACAGGTTTGTACTGGGGATATTTGCAACTATCAGGGATGAAACCACGGTACCTCAACAACTTGTTGACGAAGACCATCCGCTGCAATTTCACGCATTTGATAATTCCAAGTATACACATTTCTGCTACACTGAGGAAGGGTTGAAGTCAGAATCCCCCATCAAAACCTACTGTGGAGTTTAAAGAGCCATTCACTAAGAAATGAGTGTTCGTTTCAGAGCCAATAATATATTGAGAACTGTATAATACGTTTGTACCTATTACTTTATATGAGATACCTATTACTTTGAACCGCATAATTCGTTTCTCCCTCCCGAGTACAAATGCATTATGCGGTCTCGTGGTTCTCAACATATTATTAGTTCTAAAACAAGCTTGCCCCTATCTATATATATGATTCAACTGTGTATTGTTCGAATCCCACTATTGTTTGATCATATCTATGTATACTTGTTGTTTCTTGTTTCCCTTTGTATAAGTAATAATCAGTGTATGAATGCATAAAATTTATAAAGATTCAAAAGTTCAATGTATTGCAGTTCTATAAATTATATAGTTTTTAACAATTAATTAGTAGAAACGATAACTTAATTAGATTATTGACCCGTTTTTAACAATTTAGGTTGAAAAAGTCCGAGTTGAAATGGAAAATGAACTTGCAAATGAAAGAGATGCTAGACAAGAGTTGGAGCAAAGAGTGCAACAGATGGAAAAAAAATGAAAGAAAATGAAGAAAAGAGGCAAAAACAATTTGAAGAGTTTATGAAAAAGTTTTAGCCTCCTGTTAGTCATTAGCAGTAGTTTTTTAATTATTTATTGAAAAGGGCTCGGAATTTTTGTTATTTATTCTAATCTTTATGTTTAACAATGGATGATTTGTAATTTAAACGTGCTCCGAATTTATATTATTTGTTTTTTTAATTTATATTTCGAATCATATTTATCAATATGCATCTTTCAACAGGAAAAAAAGCAGGTATTTTTTTCTATTATTTTTTAATGTATCCGTAAGAAATGTGTAGAAAAAGACTAAACAGGTTTCGTCAGAGATTCCGTGTTGGAATTGTGTAGGAAAAAAAGATAGTTTCGTAGGAAATGCGTAAGAAAAAAGGATACATTATGTTAGAATTGTGTAGGAAAAAAACTAATTTTGTGGGAATTGCGTAGGAAAAAGGAATACACTCCGTAAGAATTGTGTAGGAAAAAAACAAATTTTGTAGGAAACGCGTAGGAAAAATAAATACATTCGGTTGGAATTGTGTAGGGAAAAAAATATTTCCATAGGAACTGTGTAGGGAAAACGAATACATTCCGTTGGAATTGCGTAGGAAGAAAAAAAACATTCGGAGTTGTGTAAGAAAATTAAAATATAATAAACATAAATATAATTGATTTAAACACAAAATTTTTAACAATAAAATATTCCGTGGAAATGCGTCGGAAAGTAAAGAAAATTAATTCCGTGGGAAATAAGTAGGAGAATCTAACGTAACATTTGTGTGGGAAAGCAGTAGGAAAATCCGTAGGAAATGCGTCAGAAAAAGATTACTCACGAGTAGAATTCCTACAGCCCATTTTCGTGGGAAATTCGTGAGTAATTGCAGTTACCCACAGTTTCCCACAGAAATTGACGTGGAATAGTAGTTGTTTTCTAGTAGTGCATCTTTTAACCATTTCTTCCAACCCTCTTTGTAACCTATTAGATACAAGACGGTTTTCCACCAGACAACTTTATTTTCAATGATTAAATTCCTTAACTTTTACACTTAATACTAAAGTCCCTGCACTATTAATGTCATGTTATTAAAGTCATGCAAAAACTTCAATAACTTAGGTAACCATAGTAAGTCAAATATCGCATCAATGAAGAGCATGTGGTTAGTATTACACGTTTCGTTTTATTATTTATTCAAAACTTAATATAAAACTGAATTTTGGTTTTGATTGATTAACTAAAACTAATTAATACTGAAATTGACTTGAAAACAATACGCCAAAGTATGATCACACCCGGGTTTCAAGTATGTGAAGCGGATTGTGTAACCTAGTATTACTAATTGGAAAGCACATAACTAATAAAAAGAATTAGCGATCTAAACAGAATTATGCCATAATTAAATATCCACCCAATTCAGTTATAGATTCAACATTTCATATGTATTCACTTTGAAGCCTGCTTTTCTTTTTAATTTCCAGTCCAATATTTTCTCCATTTATATATACATATATATATATACATATATATATATACACACAACACACATACAGGGTTAGGTTCATTTGTGAACACCCTCCTTGATTGTGAACACTAGTGAATTAATCCTAGCCCTTGATTATTGATACACAAGTGTAAATCAATGGTAAGGATTTGATGATGAAAATACACTAATGTTCTCTCTAGAACCCCACCCTATATACGTATGAATAATAAGTTGCCATATAGGAACTTTTTAAAATATTTTTTTTTATTTTTTGTACTATTTTATTTAGTTTCTTAGTATTCATTTGATATTTTAGTGATAAATAACAATTAATAATACTTAGGTATTTGTCTTTTTAGTAGTATTTTATTTAGCGCTCCATTTGATTTTTTTAGTAATAACTTATGTTTGTTAACTTTAAAAAAAACTAAATTTGCATCTACATTTATTTCGATTTTCTAAATTCCAAGTTATTTGTCTGTGCATTGTGATAGTATGTTATTGCAGGCATTGGATCAGTATTGCTTCGGTTCGTTACAATGTCCGTACGATTCATGCATTCGATAGCACAAACTGAATTCGGCATGAAATTCTTCCGACGTGGGGATGATGTGACAGCCTAGGAAAATTTTCAATCAAACTTAGTGACACAACCATGCTTATTCCATTTTCGGGATGAAAAATCTTTCAAAACATGGTGATAATGTGACATCTCGTACTTTCAGGTTAACGTCGTTAACCCTTTTATGTTAATTACAATTTATAAACGCACAAGTTAGTAACACACGAACAAACATATAGAGCTAATTTAATTAACCTTGCAAAACGAAGAACATGTTTGTCATTTTATAAAGTTATGTTGATAAATTCATGTCCATGTTTGAGAATTGAAAAACTAGGAGGACTAATTGTGCATTTACCATAGTTGTGTTTAAAAAAAAATCATCATCATCGTCATACTCGGTAAATCCCACCAATAGCAAAGCTAAGGTAGAGTCTGAGGAGGATAAGATGTATACAGTCTTACCTCTACCATGTAGGAATAGAGAAGCTGCTTCCAGTGAGACCCCCGGCTCGATAGTGGTTTTGCATCAAGCCTTAGACATAAGGGACATAACATTCAGCAATTAAGAGAAATGCCAATTAGTGCATGTATTCCCTTGTCTTTTGGCTATCAATGCCACCACATGATGCGTGATTAACCAACCCCCTTTTTAACATTATTTTCATGAAATTAATAAAATAACATTAAAATTAGTGCACTCCCCAGCGCCCACACTTATATACAACTGCAAGCGGGCTGTAAATATAATAAAACCAAACCCAACACTAGGTCGTCCCCATTTCCATACGTCGACCTCTCTCCCTCTCTCTACTCTCTCTCTCTAGAAAATGCAATGAGAAGCAGGGAAACTCATCTTTTTCGGGTTCATAATCTTCATCTCTCTCGCTCTAGGTAATCCCTCAAGCACACACTCGTAACTTGTTATTCATAACTGCGTTTTATTGATTTCTTGGGTTCTTGAGTGCATGATAACATAAATTTTATGTGTTATGGTTTATTAGAAACTTATCCTTAATGTCAATATAATGATTTTTTATAGTATAGTCAGGGGCGGAACTACATGGGGTCAGGAGGGTCCACTGACCCTCCGGCCGACCATGCAAGCTTTAATCCGTGATCTAGTGGGTTTATGTATGTTGACCCACTCACAATTTTAGTAGAACCATAAATCAATCGAAGAACAAGGAAGAAGAAAGTGCAAAAAATTGTCACCGGAACGATGAGTGCCATAGTCGCAGAGCGGGGTAAAAAGCGAGGCCTGTGAAGAAGACGATGTAAAACTTAAACCAAGGTGGGGTATTTCTGTCATTTAATCATTTAACAAAAAAGCCTATGGTCTATTTGTAGTCAAAGGTAGCGTACGGTGCTCCCTTTCTTTTTATATTGCAATATTGAATAAATAAATAACAACATAAATAAATAAAAAACGTTGGTCTTTCATTTTACTAGAATGTCAGTATTTTATAATTTTCTTTCGTTTATTTCATTTAGCTAAATAGATGTCCAAATTTTTTAATTTATCATTCTTTTAGTTTGTCTAATTTTACATCAATAAAATAATTATTATCATACACTAGCATATATGTTTGTGTACGATTTTATTGACCCTCCAGTGAAAAGTTTATAGTTCAGCCACTGAGTGTAGTAACTTGATGATAACGTATGCATGCTAGGTTTAGATTATTCATGATGAGAATGGTGAATCTTGATTTTAAATTGAAGTACATGATATTATATAGGTTATAACTGCTGAAAATCATTGTTAGGGAGTCTAAAACATGTTTTTGATGAAAGCTAAAAGAAAACAGATTCTGTCCAGATTTTACAGCTGATTTGTATTGGCTCTAACGGAGTTAAAATTTAACAAAAACGTGTGTTTCTTGAGTCTAAAATGTAATTCTAGGAAATAGCTTTCAAACCCCGAATCATAATTTTTCGATGAGCTTTAATATTTAAAATGAATTTTTATGTGTCAAAGGTGCATACTGCATTTTTCAACATAATTTGCAGCCTATTACGAATATCATAACTTGGTCCGTGTTTGGAACTAAATGTGAAATTTATACATTAGGTAGTGGTAGGAGGTCTTAAAATTCTTCAACTGGAATTTCATTAAAAGAGTTAACAAGGATTTTTAAATATTTTTTACCGTAAACTGTCGGCCGAATGTTACGAATCAGACCTAGGTGTACTATTTGATTTTAGGTGAATTCTCTGTAAGGGTTTAGGTCATGAGAAAAATCCAAAAGAATTCATGGACCAAATGACATGCCTAGTAATTTATTTGGAATTTTTATGATCCGTTTACTATTTTAAATAAATTCCTCAAAACAACCCAAAAACAGACATTTAACGGAAAGGGCTAAAAGTTTATGTGAATGTTTCTAGGTGTGCTGCATGTTGTTTCAAAGTAGGAATGGTTGTTTAAAACCCAAATGGGTATAGTTTAATTGTTGCATGTTATGCTATGACCACGTGCATGAAACCACACGATTGAACGACTATGTGTCAAATTGTCTACTTGTTATGTGATACTACGCATAGTGTTTTGTATGTACGCACACTAATGAACCTATGGTAACCATAATAGGACGTGGTTGACCAATTCAGCTCGTAAGCACTTAAGTCTTACCGAGCAAAACTAAGGTGAGTTTACGACCCTTATTCTTTAAAGGTTTTTCTTAAAAACGACAGGGGGAGAAAACATGTATACGTTACAGCAATGTAATGCAATAACATTATGGTAAGATAACGTCAATGGATATTAGAGTTCGTGTTAAAGCGTTATGGTCACAAAGTAGCATATATATCACAAAAAGTCCTCACAAACATCGGACAGTCAGTATTGGGTTAATAGCAGAGAAATTTTGAGTAGTACTATTGGCCCGACAAGCCCCACTCGATAACATTATGGTAAGATAACGTCAATAGATATTAGAGTTATTGTTAAAGCGTCATGGTCACAAACTAGCATATATATCACAAAAGGTCCTCACAAACATCGGACCGTCAGTATTGGGTTAATAGCAAAGAAATTTTGAGTAGTACTATTGGGCCCGACAAGCCCCACTCGAGCTAGTTGCGATAGCTAGATCAGGAATGGTTGACAGGTGTATAATTTGGCCTAACATACCGCCATGGTCAGTGATAGACCTGGCAAACAGAGGCAAACAGTCAGCATCGGTTGCAAGACTCTTATGTGACATAGCATAGGCCCGCTACCAGCATAACAATTAACTGCTAAACTCTACAACAAATTGTCTCGGGTTTGAGAGAGTGGAAACAACATACTGTTTCGGGATTTGAAACAGTGGAAATCTTTTGGATAAAGCAACTTACTTTTTAACTATAAACAAAACCTGTAAACTCATCATTTTTTAACTGTAAACAAAACATGTAAACTCATTCTTTGTGTTGACACTTGTTCTTGCATGTTTCTCTCAAATCACTAAGGTACTTGATCATGCTAGGAGCATAGCATGACTATAAAAACAATTTCTGGGTGTTTGCATTATTACATTTATTTCTGTTGGTTCTGGGCGTTTGTTTTGACGCATACATTTACTTTATGTTTATTACGCTTCCGCATTATTTTAACTTATTTGGTTGGTTGGTTTAAAACGTTTTTTTTTCTCATATAGAGATCGTTCTATGTGACTGGTGTCTTAGATCCTAGTTGTCACGCGCCTCGCGGTAAAACCCCGTAGGTGGATTTTGAGGGTGTGATACTGGTGGTGGTATGCGAACCTATTTTGACACATTTTCTCTATATTTTGAGTTCCCAAAAGATTAGATTAGATTTCGAGACTTTGTCGTGGTTAATAACAAAAATGGTAAGCTTACTTTTATGATTTGTAAAGGGTAATGATGTTTTCCCAAAGTCTTTGTCTTTTTGTAAGAAGCTTTATGTCTTTAATATGGATGTATATTGAGTCTCTACCATGTTTAGCAAGCTCCATCCATCAACTTTCAAATTCAAACTGATTCAAATCCAATCTTTATAAATTTTCTAGACTTGTTGGTTTTTAAAAAATCAGTTTGATGTTTTATAAACTCTTTAGGAAATTATCATTGTTCTATAAAAATGATCTTATCATAATGTAGGTCCACTTGGAGGATCAAGATTAAACCTACTTCCTTGTTTGTTAACACACTAACGAGTGCGGAATCCACGTAAGTATGTAAACCGAAGCAAAGATAAACAAACACAAGTAACCAAAGATTCACATATCTTGATTAAACTGAAGAGAACAAGTACAAACACATACACACAATGTTCATACAGACTCTTGATGCTCTCTTGCTTAAACTGTGAAACATAAGCTTCTATATATAGGCCAAGCACCCAGTAACATCACGAAGAATGTCTCGGCCACGAAAGATAGGCAAATCCCTCGAAGGATAGGTCCTTCGTGGCCTGCCTCACGAACAACTACAGTCCACGAAGAATGGTTCTTCGTGGACATACATACTTAGGCGAAGAACATCTTTCGTGTGAATGAAATCCCACAAAGGAGTAGGTCCTTCGTAGGTTGGCTGCAAATAACAGAAGCATAACATAACACAACATAACAACAAGACTAACACACAAAACAACTAACAGTTGCACACTTGCAAACTGTTTTACATCAGAAACGTGATAAACGTCTTACCAAGTCAAGATAGGAGGATATCTTGACTTTGTTCCACTCGACCAAAACTATACAGACGCATAAAATAAAGACCGTACAATTATATCGTAATAAGAACAAGCGACAGACACAAAACTGCACCAACACATAAATCCATCTAGATTATTAAAATTGATGTCTTATAAAAGTGGTTTAGGTTTTGGTTTGACAATTGCGCCTAGGGTTTATGTTCGAGTGTTAGCGGTGGTAGCTTATGGTTGATGTTGGTATTGGCATGTATACGGAAGAGATAGAAGTGTGAGAAAAAGGTATTGGCAATTTGTTTTATTTAATAAATTTGTATTGTTTTAATTCAAATGGTAGTTTGGTCATTTCCGTGAGGGTAGTTTGTTCATTTTACATAACTTAACTGGAAAATTTAACGACGATAGCTGATAAGGATCATCAATCTTATGAAATTCAACCCTAATGAACGCCTAATTATAAGTTTATAACCATTATGGTCAATTGTTTAATTATTAAACCATGAGAAGCAAACATGCAATATTTGCAAAGCACATGGACCAATCATGCAATTATTCTGTTACTTATAACTAAAATCAAAGGAAGGTTTTTCTCTGTGCTATTGTTCAATGACCATTCTATTACTTATAACTAAAATCAAAGGAAGGTTTCTCTTTGTGCTATTGTTCAATGACCGGTAGCACAATTTTATTTTAATTCTTTATTATTTTATTATTATAATTACTTTTGAGCATATTTTATTTTTCGCTTATAACTTTTAAGATAGGATATTTTATAACATACCGGTTTATAGAATTTTGAATATACCTTTTTACGTTTTTCGATTAATGCAAAACATGTATGGATATCCTCTTAAACGTATTATTTTGGTTGTTATACCAAGTGTCGCTACTGTAACAAGCCAAACCGATACGGGCCAAAAGCGCGCTGCAAAGCACGGGGAACGCCACTAGATATTTACTAAAAGTAAGACCAAACATGTATAGACAACTCTATACTTATTAGCTTAACTAAACAACAAGATCATTCAACGTTTGGACCAGCATATGAAAATAAGATTAGATCATTTGGTTGATTTTTTATTATATGAACTTCTATAGCCATACGCATCATAAGATTTGATTGTTTAAATTAACATTAAACAACACTATCGTCCAACAAATCATGCCATAAAAAAATATGAATGATTAGAACTATGAGACATGGTCCACCATAAGATTTGATTAACTCTTAACAGTCTTTAACATTTTCTATTTGTAGTTATACACTATGAGGTATCAATAGATAGATATATACACATACACTACAATAATCCTGCTATAGAGAGAATCTAGTGAAACAATGGGTTCCTCAACACAACCCAAGCTTCCAGTTATTGATTTATCTTCAAAAACTATAAACTATAATTCAAGTTCTTGGGTTACAAAGTGCGACGAGGTTACACGCGCACTTGAAGAATACGGGTGTTTCATAGCCCTGTATGATGGAGTGTCTAGCGAACTTCGTGATGCAACTTTCCTTGCAACGCAAGAATTATTCAATCTTCCTACTGAATTGAAAGCTTTAAACATCACAGAGACACCATATAATGGTTACATTGGGCAACAACCCATGGTTCCTCTTTATGAAAGCTTGGGCATTGAATATGCAACCACTACAGAAGGAGCTGAAAGGTTCACAAAACTCATGTGGCCATCTGGAAATCAAACTTTCTCGTACGGTTTTTTCTATCTTTTCTTTTTATAGTTGTTTTCAGTGGCTGAGCCAAAACCTACTGGTCGAGGGATCATAGCATAGTTCTTTTCCCTACCCTACCGACTACAACTAGGGGGTCCAACTCATATTTTTCTTAAAGAAACCTTGAATTTTATATTAAAAGAAAATCCGATGAATGCTGATGATTAGGGTCAGTGGAACCCCCTGACTTCCTGCTTGTTTTATGACTGCTAATCAACATAAAATTATGATTTTTTGATTTTGATAGCCATCTGGAAATCAAACTTTCTCGTACGGTTTTTTCTATCTTTTCTTTTTATAGTTGTTTTCAGTGGCTGAGCCAAAACCTACTGGTCGAGGGATCATAGGATAGTTCTTTTCCCTACCGACTACAACTAGGGGGTCCAACTCATATATTTCTTAAAGAAACCTTTAGTTTTATATAAAAAATCCGATGAATTCTGATGATTCTGGTCGGTGGAACCTATTGACTTCCTGCTTGTTTTATGATTGCTAATCAACATAAGATTATGATTTGTTTGATTTTGATAGCCATCTGGAAATCAAACTTTCTCGTACGGTTTTTTCTATCTTTTCTTTTTATAGTTGTTTTCAGTGGCTGAGCCAAAACCTACTGGTCGAGGGATCATAGGATAGTTCTTTTCCCTACCCTACCGACTACAACTAGGGGGTCCAACTCATATTTTTCTTAAAGAAACCTTGAATTTTATATTAAAAGAAAATCCGATGAATGCTGATGATTAGGGTCAGTGGAACCCCTTGACTTCCTGCTTGTTTTATGACTGCTAATCAACATAAAATTATGATTTGTTTGATTTTGATAGCCATCTGGAAATCAAACTTTCTCGTACGGTTTTTTCTATCTTTTCTTTTTATAGTTGTTTTCAGTGGCTGAGCCAAAACCTACTGGTCGAGGGATCATAGGATAGTTCTTTTCCCTACCGACTACAACTAGGGGGTCCAACTCATATATTTCTTAAAGAAACCTTTAGTTTTATATAAAAAACCCGATGAATTCTGATGATTCGGGTCGGTGGAACCTATTGACTTCCTGCTTGTTTTATGATTGCTAATCAACATAAGATTATGATTTGTTTGATTTTGATAGCCATCTGGAAATCAAACTTTCTCGTACGGTTTTTTCTATCTTTTCTTTTTATAGTTGTTTTCAGTGGCTGAGCCAAAACCTACTGGCCGAGGGATCATAGGATAGTTCTTTTCCCTACCCTACCGACTACAACTAGGGGGTCCAACTCATATTTTTCTTAAAGAAACCTTGAATTTTATATTAAAAGAAAATCCGATGAATGCTGATGATTAGGGTCAGTGGAACCCCTTGACTTCCTGCTTGTTTTATGACTGCTAATCAACATAAAATTATGATTTGTTTGATTTTGATAGCCATCTGGAATCAAACTTTCTCGTACGTTTTCTTATATCTTATCTTTTTATAGTTGTTTTCAGTGGCGGAACCAAAACCTACTGGTCGAGGGGTTCATAGGATAGTTCTTTTCCCTACCGACTACAACTAGGGGGTCCAACTCATATATTTCTTAAAGAAACCTTTAGTTTTATAGAAAAAACCCGATGAATTCTGATGATTCGGGTCGGTGGAACCTATTGACTTCCTGCTTGTTTTATGATTGCTAATCAACATTAAATTATGATTTGTTTGATTTTGATGTTTCAGTGAAAATGTGCTGATGTACTCAAAGGCTGTAGCAGAACTAGACAAGATAGTGATGAAAATGATAGCAAAGAGTTATGGAATAGAGGAAAACTATGAATCGATACGTGGTTCGACAACTTATCTTCTTAAGCCCACAAAATACCTCCGCGCTCAAGGCGATGAGAAAATGCTGGGAATTCTTGAACACACCGATAAATGCTTCATGACTTATCTTCATCAAGATGAAGTAAATGGTCTGGAGGTAAAGACCAAAGATGGGGAATGGATTGAAGTTTATTATCCACCCTCATCTTTTGTAGTCATGGCAGGAGATGCTTTCATGGTAACTTATGACGTTTATCGGTTCAGTTCACAAGGGTTGAACTGCTATTGCTTAGACCGGCAGGTTTTTTTTTTATGAAACGGCAATTTATGACGTTTTATTTCTTTATCAGGCATGGACAAATGGAAGAATTGAATCGCCAACTCATAAGGTGATGATGACTGCGGACAAAGACAGATATGTACTGGGGCTATTTGCATCTATCAGGGATCACATCATAGAGGTACCGCAACAACTCGTTGACGAAGACCACCCGCTACAGTTTCGTGCATTTGATAATTACAAGTATATGGAATTCTATTATACAGAAGAAGGGGTTAAAGCGGAGTGCGCCATCAAAACCTACTGTGGAATTTGAAGCACCATTGTTTGTTCATGTCTATGTATGCTTGTTTCTTGTTTCCCTTGTTGGATTAAACTGAACTATAACAAGTGATCTGAAATGAAAGAAAACAGATGTGATTTGCGAGAGAAAAAGAAAGAAAATGAAATGCTGGTTGTTTTATTCAATATCATACCATGCCTTAAATAGGCTAACTTCCAACGTACACAAATGACTCAATCAAAAGATACCATTAGACTCTCCCTAATACCCGGACAAAACAAAGACCCGTTATAAAACTAACAACCTAACTGAATACTTATTCAAACTCACGTGCATACTCATGGACTCACAAACTCTAGTTGGGCTCTAACCCATTTTTTGACCCATTAAACAAAACACTTCTGACCCATTATTTGACCCACTAAACAAAACACTTCTTACCCAAATTAAGCCCATCAAGGTTATCCAACAATCACCCCCATAATCTTGAACCACCTGTTTCTTCAAAGCAAAGTCGGTTCATCCTCGTCTTGAATCAAATTCGCTTCTTCTTCTTTTGTTTCCTTCTTAGGACACTCACTAGCATAATGTCCGTATTCTTGACAGTTATAGCATTTGATGTTTCGCTTGTCTCTATACCAACCTTGATCCTTTCGATCTTCATTGCTTTGGAACCGACCACCTCGACCTCTACCATAACCGCGACCTCTACCTTGACCACGACCGCGTCCTTGTCCGGCTTGATCAAAATCACCCCGCTTAGTTCTTTCCTCCCAATCTTCCTTTGTAAGCAATAATTGGCCTTGATCATTTTCTTCCTCGTCATGGGATTTAAGCCTTTCTTCGTACGTCTTCAATCGCCCGACCGCCTCTTCAAACGGCATCGTATCGACATCCGAATATTGCTCAATAGACGCCACGATCTGCATATATTTCTTAGGAACGGAATTTAACAACTTTCTTACCATAGTTGCGTTTTCAAGAGTTGATCTTAAGTTCTTGAACTTCGCTTCAATCTCGCTTATCTTTCCCGCATACTCATCTAGTGTCTCGCTCTCCTTCATTTTTAGCTTTTCCAAATCGCTTCTTAAAATTGATAGCCGAGCTTTCTGAACTCTATCAGCCCCTAGATAACGAACCTTGATTGAATCCCACACATCCTTTGCATACTTGTGTTTTGCGACCAGAAGCAAAACATCCCCAGTAAAGACTGAAAAATTATGGCTTTGGTTGTGTAGTTTTTCTTCTCTTCCACAGTAGCTCCAGTGACCGGATCTATCGCCTCCCAAAGACCGTTCGCCCTTCGGATTGTTTCCACCAAAATCGCCCACGAAGTGTAATTTGTAGCCGTTAATTTCGGACATTGCAACGATTTGCTACTGCTACCTTGGCTACTTACGGGTACAATCGCATCACCTCCTTCCGTTTTGTTATCGGCCATTTTCTTTACCTACGAAATAATAAAAGAAACAAAATAAAAACAGATAATGTTTATATCTTTTTCTTCCTTTTTTTTCGTACAGCAACCACCAAGGACCAATCACCCCTCAGTTTTTCAATCCCACAATTTTTTTTTTCTTTGATCACACAGATCTTCACCAATTCACACAGAATTTTTTTCTTCTTTTTATCACACAGATCTCTACTCCTTTTTTTTCAACACACAGCCCACACACAGCAAGTTGAAGTTCCGATCACACAGATCTATTTTTCTCGATTCACACATAATCCTCCAAGATCACACAGATCTTTTTCTATTCAAATCGCTGAAGCACATAGCCAAACACCTCCACACAGATTTGGTGTCTTCTTCTTCACATGAACACGGCTCATACATTGCCTTGTTCGACTCTCTCTACGGTTCACGAAGAACCCTTCTCGATCCCTGGTATGAGTCGAAGCTCTGATACCAAATGTTGGATTAAACTGAACTGTAACACACAAGAAATAACACAAGTGATCTAAAATGAAGGAAAACAGAAGTGATTTGCGAGAGAAAAAGAAAGAAAATGAAATGCTGGTTGTTTTATTCAATATCATACCATGCCTTAAATAGACTAACTTCCAACGTACACAAATGACTCAATCAAAAGATACCATTAGACTCTCCCTAATACCCGGACAAAACAAAGACCCGTTATAAAACTAACAATCTAACTGAATACTTATTCAAACTCACGTGCATACTCATGGACTCACAAACTCTAGTTGGGCACTAACCCATTTTTTGACCCATTAAACAAAACACTTCTGACCCATTATTTGACCCACTAAACAAAACACTTCTTACCCAAATTAAGCCCATCAAGATTATCCAACATCCCTTTGTTGAAGTATTAATCATGTATGAATGCATAAAATTTGTGTGGTTCAAAAGTTTACCATATGCTACAATAAAGTCAACAGATGCATATCTAAAAACCAAAAGAGTAAAATGTCATTCTCGTCCCTAAAGTTTGGCCAGTTTTGCGACTTTCGTCCAAGTGTTTGTTTTTCCGCATCTAAATCCAAAAGGTTTGAAATTTTGCCATTCATCTAGCTCGTTAACTCCATCCATTTTTCTCCGTTAAGTCAAGGGTAGTTTCGTCTTTTTGTTAACTTAACGGAAATACCCTTGACCTGACGGAGAAAAATGGATGGAGTTAACAAGCTGGATGAAAATGGTAAATATCAAACTTTTTGGATCCAGATGCAGAGAAAACAAACCTTTAAACGAAAGTGGCAAAACTGGTCAAACCTTAGGGACGAATATGGCATTTTAATCAAACCAAAAAATAAAATAAAGAGACCTTCAGTAGTTCAGTTTCAGCAGAAACTTTCCATTTATTGTATAAATTCAACCTTTAAACTTCTTTGTATCTCTTAAATTTCAATATTGAACAACACTAGATATCAAAGTCAAATCATTCCATCTTTGATCAATTCTTCCAACCCTCTTTTCAACCTCTCAGACGCAAGCCGGCAATCATTCTCCCTCAGACCACCAAACGATACCCTAATGTGACCCGGCCCCCCACACGAGCAGCCAGGGATTAGAACCACACCGTGCTTATTAGCGAGCCAACGGACCACCTTAAAATCATCACCAAACGTCTCTGGTAACTTGGCCCACAAGTAAATGGCCCCTTCTCCACCTTTGACCGCACCCTTCCCTAATGGTGATAATGCATCGGCAAGAAGTTGGCGGTTCTTGACCAGATCTTTGACCTGATCCGTGACCCATTGTGAACCCACTTCCAACGAGTGAAGGGCTAGTCTTTGTGAGATTAACGGAGCACATATGGGTATGTTGTCTTGGATTTTAAGGAGTTGTTGTGCAAGATCTTTAACTTCGGACGGAAATGCTATCTGAGATTACACATGTGTAAGCAACTAAGTATTATGCCATAAAAACTGATATCTTTGATCATATGCAGATATTATCATGTCATGATAGACGATACTTACATATCCAACTCGCCAACCCATCATCCCGTAAGCTTTAGAGAAGGAAAAAATGTTGAGAATGTGATTTCCCTCTATGCAAGAGTGCTTCAAACCATCATACATAAAATACCTGTTCACTCTAATAATTAAATTCCAATAAAAATAGAAAAATGAAGTAGAGGAGGCAATATCAATCATTTTTATGTTAACTTTTTCAATTTGGGTCATATACTCGTATTTTATTGGTAAAATGTCGAAAGAGTAACTTTAAACTTTAGCTAAAAAGGAAACACCTAAGCGGGTCAAAAGTCAGCGAAATTACACTCTTTACAACCTTCTATATTGATTTATACTTCTGTTCATAAAACTGGATTATTATTAGAATAAATAGTCTTTGCAATGCACTAAATTTTTATGAAACTAAACGACAGTCAAAGAAAATTTAATGTGGTCGGATTACTTAATCATGTAAATACTACGTTCTCCAATCGATTATTTTGTGTGTGATTGTTAACCTTAAATACATTCTTGGACATATAAAATCACTTACTCGTATGTGTTATCTACAACAAGCCAACATCCAGCATTTTCGCAGATATCTGATATTTTCTAGCAAAACAAAACAACGATTTAAATAGCATTAGAATCATCATGGCGTTCACGCACACACACACACAAACACAAACACATACACACACATATATAGAGAGAGAGAGGGAGAGCGCGCGCACCTTCAGAAGGGGTTCGGGGATGTAAGTTCCAGAAGGGTTCCCGGGATTGACAATTGTAACAAGCTTTGGTGTAGGTTTAGTTTCCCGCAAAGTTTTTTCTAGCCAATCTAAAGATTCATAAATTCAGGAACAAAGACATGCACGAATCCAATAAAATATTTTCGTAAAAGACAGTAACTTGATAGAATTCAAATGACATACAAAGTTTCTCGAATCTAGATATACGACATAACAAAAGGTGAAATACACTCAAGGTGGCAACTTTCGACTCATTTACTTATGATTGTGTCAATTCAAAAGATGTTTTATCTTATCTCCAACAGGCCAAACGGGTAAAATGTTGGCTATAAGCAAAATGCGTCAAAATTCACCTAAAGTGTATTGTTAACGCCAGTTAAAAAAAATTATTGTTGGAACTTCTACTTTCCCATAATCATACTTGCACACGTTGTTTATAAGAGATACTTAAAATTTTGTAACAAAAGTATTTCCCTTCAACCCGACCCGTTTTGACCTGGTATCCAAAAAGCCCAAACCACACATTTGCCGCCTGTAAAACACTTAACTGTAACTCAACCACTTAATTACATCATGTTCTAGTAACTTAATGGGACAAAAAAATATGACCATTTTACTAAAAACATGTATAACGCTTTTCAAGAATCATCATGGCGACTCCTAAGAAACGTACAAAACAATATTAAAGCTTTAACCTGCATCAGGATGAAGCGTATATGGATCACCAGGACCCACAAGAATATCGGTAACACCTGTCATCTGGAGTGACATGTACGAGTTGAAGTAGTATGGTGCAAACATAACAACCGAATCCCCAGCGTCACACAATGCAAGAACAATGTTCACAAATGCCTACAAGTATAGGTGTAAAAAGGTAAAAAAAAAACCTTGAGAATGTCTACAGTTTTTTACACATTAACTAACATCAAATATGCCCCTAAATACCTGATTTGCCCCTGCAGTTACCATCACTGAAGATTTGCATAACTTATTTTCTTCAAGCAACTGCAGATATATATAAATATATATATTGAACCATGAGATGTTATATTCATATAAAGGTTATTATACTATAATTCATGTAGTTTAAAGTTTGACCTTTTTGGTCAATGCTTCCCTGAGCTCAGGAAGACCTTCATCTGCACCATAACGACTAATTGACGGCTCCCACACAAGTTCTTGCACCTTCTCTAAGGCTTCTATAGGTGGTTGCCAGTACACAATACCCTGTGTTTTCGAGAAAACAGATTGTAAATAGTCAGATAAAGATTTTTTTAAAAAAATCAGCTGTGGAAACAACAATCCTGGCAACGTAGAGTTCTAATCGAATGAAATCAGAATTCAAGTGTTTGGATTGTATGCTTTTCTTGAAAATTGCCAGCAGACAACACACTGTATTTTCAAGAAAACTGATTGCAAAAAAAAAAAAAAACCAAATTTAACATTTTCATTTTACCTTTTTATGAATATTTCAACAAAGAAAACAAAAAATTTGTAAACATACGAATATGTTTTGGGAATTGACTAATTCTCCTTGATTGCTTTGCAGAGAATGATACAATATTATATAGAGGTCCAAAGCAAAACTAACGGACCAATGAATGCTCTCCTATCATAACTACAAGACCTATAATTATGCTTTCCTAATATACATGATTTGATATTAATATTGATATTATAATTTCCTCTAATACTCCCCGTCAGTTTGAGCGGGGTCTTGAACAAACGGTCAAACTGGAGCGAAAGTTTTCAAATAGCTGTCGAGACAAGCCTTTTGTGAAAATATCTGCATACTGGTAGGATGACGGCACGTGCAAGACTTGAACCTGACCCAGACGGACTTTTTCTCTTACAAAATGTATATCCAACTCCACATGTTTAGTCCACTGGTGGTGAACGGGATTTTCAGAAAGATATACGGCTGAAACATTGTCACAGTAAATAATAGTAGCTTGTCGTACAGGGACTTGGAGCTCGAGTAGGAGATTGCGCAGCCAAGTGGTTTCAGCGACATCATTAGCCACCCCTCTGTATTCGGCTTCAGCACTTGACCTTGAGACTGTGGGTTGGCGTTTAGAAGACCAGGAAAGAGGATTATTGCCCATATAAATGCAGTATCCGGAAGTGGAACGTCTGGAGTCTGGACATCCCCCCAGTCAGCATCAGAGTAGGCAGTGAGTGATGCACTAGGGGTGGGAGAGAGGCGTAATCCCAAGTCAAGGGTGCCCGTGATGTATCGCAGAATTCTTTTGAGGAAAGCAAAATGTGGCTCACGTGGAGAATGCATGAATAAACATATTTGCTGAACTGCATAAGTGATATCAGGGCGGGTGAATGTTAAATACTGTAGTGCGCCCGCAAGACTACGATACAAAGTGCCATCAGGAAGTGGTTCACCATCAGATGCACTAAGCTTGGACGAGGTGTCTACCGGGATGCACAAGGTTTGCAGTCGGTCATGTTGGCCCGATGAAGAATGTCACGGGCATACTGTGACTGAGACATAAATAAGCCATTGGAGTCTCGCTGCACAGTGATACCCAAGAAATGATGTAAGGCACCCAGGTCGGTCATAGCGAATCCTTTAGAGAGGAGATTGATAATGGACTGCAATAATTCTTTGGAGGATGCTGTCAGAATGATGTCGTCCACATATAATAATAAATAAGCAATCTTATCACCGTGGCGATAGATAAAAAGAGATGTGTCACATAAACTCCCCCTGAAACCATGTGAAAGAATAAAGTTAGAGAACCGACTGTACCAGGCTCTTGGAGCCTGTTTGAGTCCATATAAGGACTTCCGAAGCCGACAGACAAAGTCAGGTTTTGTTTTATCCACAAAGCCGGGTGGTTGGTGCATGAAAACTTTTCCCTGCAAATCACCATGTAAGAAAGCGTTTTTAACATCTAATTGATTAATATGCCACCCCCGAGTAATAGCAATGGATAGACATGTCCTGATGGTAGCTGGTTTTACAACCGGGCTGAAAGTATCAGTGCAATCAATCCCAACCGTTTGCGACTTTCCATTCACAACAAGTCGCGTTTTATATCTATCTAATGTACCATCTGCTTTTAGTTTGTGACGGAATAGCCACATACACCGGATGACAGGATGGGATGATGGGCGAGGAACTAGTTCCCAAGTACCATTTCCTATTAAGGCGTTGTACTCGCATAGCATGGCGTCTCGCCAGTTAGGGTTGGCCAAGGCTTTCACATGTGAGGTGGGTAATGGTGAGATAGGGGAAGGCGTGGATGTGTGAAGGGTGTATTTTGGGTTTGGTTTGGAAATACCATGTTTTGATCTAGTGGACATTGGGTGAGAGTTATGGGTAGGGGCGGTTTGGGTGTTTGCGGCTAGTGGTGGTTCGGACGTGGATGGTGGGTCATGCGTAGAGGGTGTAGGAGCCGAGGATTGGGCAGGTTGGTTTGGTGGGGGTGGTGATGGTTGAGTGGGAGGTGGGTTTGATGGTGTAGTTGGTGATGTGGGAAAGTGAAAGTTTTGAGGTTCAATAGGTTCATCATCAAGGAAGTGGTATGCCTCGGCAGGGATAGGGTTGGTAAAGGGGAAGTGGTCCTCGTTGAAGTCGACGTGTCGAGAGATATGGACTTTTCCTGTTGAAGGATCAAGACATCGGTAACCTCTAAAATCAGGGGGAAAGCCAAGAAAGATGCACCGGTGAGAACGAGGGAGGAGTTTGTTGGATTGGGTGGCAGAGTCATTTGGGTAACAAGCACAGCCAAATACCCGTAGGTGTTCATACGTGGGGTGACATAGGTATAAGGCGAAGGTTGGGGTGTTGTAATTAAGACGAGTGGTGGGTAGGATATTGGGTAGGTAGGCGGCCGTGTGAAGGGCCTCTACCCAAAAGGTCGGGGGAATGTGAGCGTGGGTTAAGAGAGCACGTACAATGTCATTAAGATGACGTATCATACGCTCTGAGCGACCATTTTGGGAGGAGGTTTGTGGGCAAGAAAAACGAAAGGTTAGGCCGGTGGAGTTTGCAAAACTTTTGAACGCATGATTATCAAACTCGCCACCTAGATCACATTGAAAAGTTTTTATATTTTTATGAAACTGAGTTTGAATAAACTTGTGAAATTTTGCAAAAGTGGCAAAGGTTTCGGACTTGAATTTTAAAGGGTAAACCCAAACATAATTGGAATAATTGTCAACAAGAACCATGTAGTATTTGTAAGAATTATTGCTAAGTACGGGAGAAGTCCATAAGTCACAGTGGACTATATCAAAAGGTGCATATGTAAATGAACTAGAACCATGAAAAGGCAATCGTTTGCTGTTGGATAAATGACATGAATCACAAAATCCAAAAGGTGTCTTATTACATGAAAGATTAAAAGTACTAGAAAGAAATTTTAAAATTTGAGGGCCTGGGTGGCCAAGGCGATCATGCCACTTATTGGAAGAAACTGTCAAAAGTACTTGAGTTGGTGGAGTGAATGGGTAAAGGTCACCGGTGCTGTCATGGCGTGAAAGAGGTTGGCCAGTCTTGAAATCCTTCAAAGTAAAGCCATTAAGGTCAAATTCAACAGAAACAAGATTATCACGAGTAAATTTTCTAACAGAAAAAAGATTTTTCACAATGGTTGGGGCATATAAAATATTTTTAAGCAAATAAGATTTGTTGTCAGTTTGGTGAAAGCCATTGCCCGAGCCCAAAATCTGTAAAGATTGACCATTGCCAACAAGTATATTAGTATTAATAGAATTTGATAAAGGAGAACTAATTTTACCCTGATTTGCAGTGACATGTGACGATGCACCCTTATCCATGTTCCAAGTAGGGTCCGGTTGATTCAACGTGAGTGTAGCCAGTGCCGCACCAAGATCAGTGGGCTGAAGCGGGTCCACGAGTGTAGGAGGTTGGTTAGTGGGTGGGCCGTATGGGCTGAAGTGGTCTGGGTTTGGTTGTTGTTGGGCCGAAAGCCCGTAGCCATTAAAAGGATGTTGGGCCGGTGATTGTGGTGGGTTATTTGGGTGTTGGGGCGGGGCAGGTTTGGGCCACGAAGAAGCCCATGGGGACTGTGCCGGGTGAGGACATGGAGGTGGGCTTGGGTACCAGGATGGGTGGGTTTGCGAGTGATGAGGGTTGTAGTTAGGGTAGGTTTGGTTCGGGTATGATGTGTAGGATGGGTAATAGTTTGGGCGGCCTCAGCCACGACCACGGAATGATCCACGACCACGGCCTCGGCCACGAGATGCGGTACGGTTTTGGTATGAGTCAAAGGTTTGGGCAGGATTGTAGGATGGTGGTGGGGTGTTTTGTGAGTTCGGGTTGGAAGGGGCCGGTTGTGGCGGTTGCTGTTGGGAAGGTCCACGAGGGATGGTTAGGGCGGATTGTTGGCGAGCAAGTTGGCGGCGTTGTTCCCGTTCAACCATGTCACGGGCATCATCCCAAGAGGTGTTCGATTGGTTGATGAATGATGCCGTGGTGTCACATTCCGCGGGAAGGCCTTGAACCATTTGTAGGACCAATCTCGATTCGGTGACCGGTTGGTCCACATCCGCGAGTTGGTCGGCAATATCTTTCAATCGTTGAAAATAGTCATTCAACGAGGAGCAAGAGGCAAGGGTCGTGTTGGTGAAGGCGCAAAGCAAAGAAGAGGCCCGAGAGTTTTTGTTATTATAAAAAATGGATTGAAGTTTCTTCCACGCTTGTTGAGCAGTTGTTTCATCTTCTAGAATTCAGACAAGGAGGCTATCCGAAAGGGTAGCATAAATCCATTGAAGTACAAGGGAATCAACTTTGGCCCATTCGTCGAAACGCGGGTCCGATGCAGCTGGTGGTTCGGTGCCATCGATGTGTAGCAGAACGTCATATCCCTTGGCATGGAGCTTAAAAAGCTTGACCCATGCCGAGTACGTGAACTTCTCACCATCGAGGGTACGGATCTTATTTTGAATGTTTGTAACCGAGTAAACCGGGTGGAGTATGATCGGTCGTAACCGAGGTAGGAGGTGTTTGTTGTTGTTGCTGTTGGTCAGCCATGGCACCAAAGTAATAGGAAGAAGGTAAACAGTAAATAAAAGAAAGAAGAAAGAAGAAAAAAAATTGGGGCGGCAATTTTAGGGGAATAAGTGGTATAAGGCTCTGATTACCATGTAAACATACGAATATGTTTTGGGAATTGACTAATTCTCCTTGATTGCTTTGCAGAGAATGATACAATATTATATAGAGGTCCAAAGCAAAACTAACGGACCAATGAATGCTCTCCTATCATAACTACAAGACCTATAATTATGCTTTTCTAATATACATGATTTGATATTAATATTGATATTATAATTTCCTCTAATAAAATCCTGGCAAATGAGTTCTAATTTGTACCAAATGAGCTTCAATTTGAATTTAAGTTTGTGGATTTCAGGTTTCAAGACATTAATATTTTAAAACTTTTATTCAATTCTGCAAGAAACACAGTATTGACTAAAAAAGTTTAATATATATATATATATATATATATATATATATATATATATATTGTAAATTTTATAAATTGGGTTTATAACTTTCTCAAAACTGAACATAAATAATATTTGTAAAAACAATGCAGTAGAAACACAATGGAAAACCCATTGTAAAATAGTCAAATATGTCCTTTATTTTTCTAAAATGTTTTATTGAAAACAACAATGCTGGCCACATAAGAGTTTTAATATTTAAACCAAATGATCTTCAAACACTAACTTTGCTTAAGCGAGAAGCGCACAAAAGCGACAAGGTCTAAAACCGAGGCACCAAGTCCCATGCGCAAAAGCGCACCGCTTTTCGTACAATCGTACCTGAGGCACAAATAGTTATATTTTTTTATATATATTTCCTGTAGGTTTCTAGCATCATTTACTAAAAATTTAGACACAGTAACCTTTATATAAGTTTTAATATTGAAATTACATACATGTACAACCTGAAAAGTAAGCTATACAAAAACTTGTCGCACAAAAATATAGGAAACACATGAGGCGGGCGCCTCAAGGTCACTTTTTTGCCAAAAAACGCGCCTCCGTGCGCTTTCTGTAAAACATGCACCCTATGTAGGCTAAAGCGATGCGACTTGCGCTTACGCACGCTTTTCTAAACCTGGTAACTTTGTAATGTGTGAATATCCCACTTCTTAGCATCTTGTTATGGTGGGTTATGTATTTTTATAATAAACTATGCATTTGCCTTTAAAGAAAAGTTCGATAAACAATCCATTTTGCAAATTAAAGATGTTGACATTGATATTTGGCAAATCAAAACCATTTTTTTAATGTCGGAACTTTTGTATAAATATAGAAACCGGCCAGCAAGAAGCAGTGATGCGATTGCAAAACCAATTTTTATAAAATTAGGCAGAATCAAAAAGAGAAAACAAGAACCTGAGCTAGTGATATAGCACCCTTGACACCTCTAACCAATTCTTGAATCTGCAAACACAAAACATCACAAAATTCCACTTTTAAACAACCATCCCAATTCATACACATTCCCAGAAGATAAAAACCAGTGTTGTTAAATCACAATTAATCGGCGACTCGCTGGTCGGCCCTCTACTGAGTAATTTTTCGTTAATCAGTCCATTAATCGCTAGTCGGCCCGAATCGGTCCTAGTCGGCGCGAATCGGCCCTAGTCGGCCCGAATCGGCCCTAGTCGGTCGGCAAAAATCCGGAAAAATCGACAAAGAACTAAAAAAAACGAAAAAATCAGAAAAAATCGAAAAAAACCACAGATTCCAGTCAAAACTTGTCTACTTAAAAAAAATTATGTATAAAAATATGTGTATATATGTATAAAACTTAAAATTATCCATAAAAAGTCTGATCCGATTAATCCCTAGTCCCCACCCCACCAGCCGACTAGTGCCTAGCGAGTTCTAAAACCATGATAAAAACGCAAACTTTCACACACAAAACAAGAAACACAGCAAACCCAGATCAAAAAAATCTTTAAAAAACAAAAACAAAACACCCAAATCCCTAAAATAAAGAAAACCCAGTTGGGATCACAACCAAAATTAGTGCTAAAAAACTCAAACAAACCTGAACCATGACTGGTGATTCAGTATTCACAGCCCTCTTTGATAACATTCCATTAGAACCCATATTTTTCTTTACTCAAAAACCCCCAATTTTCATCCGCTTGAATGATGATAAGTTAACTACTACTACAAGTTAGTAAATGAAAAGGTGGACAAAAAATGCCAAAAAGATGAAGAATTGTATGTATTTGAAGGAATTGACATAATGCAGAAGAATACAAAAGGGGGTTTTGTTTGTTCTGTTTTTTTTCTTTTTTTAAGAAAAGAAAAATGTGCAGAAAAGAAGGTTGAAGTGAAGTGAATTAAATTGTGATTGCAGAAAACAGTGTCACTGTGTCAGTGACGATGGAATCTCCCACAATTCCAGTTGATGATATATTTTTATTTATCTTTAAACTTGATTTTTTTTAATGTGTACCGTTAAAAATGTCGCTAATCGGGTTATTAGTTACTGTTAGTATCACCACGTTAGTATTAAAATTTAATAAAAATTTACATAGATATAATCTTACTTAGAAAATTCATTTAGAGTAAATTGCCAAAATCATCCCTGAGTTTTTGGCATGTTTATCATTTTTCATCCAAAATAACTTTTTGTATAATATAGTCCTTCACTTTTGAGATTTTTTGTCATTTTTATCCAAACATCTAATTTGTTTTATTTTTTCTATCAAAGATTTAGATGAAATTATGATAAAAAATCTCAAATCTCAGAGACGATTTTAGCAAAAAAAATCAGACATTTGGATGAAAATGGCAAAAAAAATCCCGAAAATGAAGGACTAAATGGTATAAAAAAGTTGTTTTGGATGAAAATGACAAATATGCCCAAACCTCAAAGACAGTTTTGGCAATTTACTCATTCATTTATAACGAAAAAACTGAAAGAAAAAAAAACCTTCACTTAAAACATGTTGGTGATCGCAATGAAAAAGCATTTACAGTCCACAATATGCATATGTAAATTTCATTGTTAATTGAGAAAACTAAAAAGCTTCACTCAAACCGCGTTGTGAAACGCAATGAAAAAGTGTGTGCAATCCGCAATAGGCATGTGTTGCATATATGCAATATAGAGTAAAATGTTAAAATCGTCTATGAGGTTTGTACATTTTTACCTGTTACATTCAAAATAAGATTTTTTTGTTACTGGACCGTAACATTTCATTTTTGTTGTCATTTCCATTTAAATTACTAACTCAATTAAGATATATCGTTAACTCAGGGACTATTTTATTACACATCAAAGTGGCGATGGAGAGAGAGAACGAAGGGGAGGGCCACCATCGGAAAAAGCAGTCGGCGGGGACAGAAGAAAATCTGCAGAGGAAACTTATATCTTTCTATGTATCAAATCTGCCAAACCAGTGTTCACTAGGAATGTTGTGGAAGGAATTTAGTGTCTGTGGAAGAATGACGGACGCGTATCTATCAACGAGAAAAGACAATTCGAAGAAGTAAACGATAAAGATAAGATGCTGAAAGCCTTAAACTCGGTAAGAATCGGTGAATGCAGGGTGTTCGTCAATGTGGCGAGGTTCGAGAAAGAGAGCGATACATCAAAGAAAAACTACAATACAGATAATGAGCAGGATAGTGATAAAGGGGGATGGGACCCATGGAGGTGGGCCTAATGCAAATATTAACAACCTTGAAAAGAGCCAGTGAATTAAATGATAGGCCAACATATATAGACGAAAAATGGGCTTAGGGCCAAGAAACGGTGCAGACAAGACACAGTTTTTTGTGATATAGATTTGAACTCCATTCCTATCAGACCTAATCTAAATTTCCAACAGCTTTTTCATGACACTCTGAGGAAGAGAAAAAGTATAGACGGCGGACGGAGAGAAATAAATCAGCGCAGATTACCATCGGCTGGTATCGGGAACGCGAATGAGAGACAGACTTCATCTGATCCTTTTATTTTTTCGGTGAAGATAACGTACCTGATGAGGTATTGCCGAATGAGAATACTAGGGAAGTAAATTTTGTCGAAGTGATACCAAACTTTGACGATGAGGTAAGTAAAACGGTTGAAATTGGGTTGGGTGTTGGTATCCAAATGTCCGGGTTTGAGGAAAATCTAAAAATCGCGATCCAAGAAGAAGGTGTTCAAAACGTAGATCAATGAAGATATTATCTTTGAATATCAGAGGGGTGAAAGAAGATCAAAAGGTTGTAGCTTTGGGGCAGTTGGTTAAAATGGAAAGGCCAAATTTTGTGGCTTTTCAGGAAACATTGTCTAAAGATGGATCAAAAATTCCAATAAGTAAGATACGGGGGGAAAGGGCTTGGGATCATGAATGGGTAAATTCGGATGGTAGTCGGGTGGATTGCTTTGTATATGGGATCCAGCTTTTTTCATAAAATCTGGGGTCGTCAGACACCAAAATTTTATCCTGATATCTGGTACTCTTCAAGGGGGTGAAGTCATACATTTTGTCAATGTATATGCCCCACAAACACTACCTCAAAAGAGAGAATTATGGAACGGATTATCGGAACAATTGGTCTTAATAGAGGAACTATGTGTACTGATGGGTGACTTTAATGCAGTACGTTGTCCAGAAGAGCGTTTTAACACCGAGTTTAACAAAGGATGTGCGGATGCTTTTAATGAATTTATTGATGATAATGGTTTGTTGGAATATCCTATGGGAGGAAGAAAGTACACACGAGTAAACGACACGGGCGGAAAGTTAAGCAAACTGGATAGGTTTTTGGTCTCACCTACATTTTGGAATCGGTGGCCGGATGCCTCAGTAATGGCACTTGCAAGATGTGAATCAGACCATAATCCAATCACGCTGTCTACCAATGTAAGTAATTTTGGGTCAATTCCTTTTAGATTTTATAATTCTTGGCTTGGTCGGGACGGTTTGGATGATGTTGTGAATCTAGCCATACAAGATGCGGCTTTAGTGGGTCCGCCGGATCTTGTATTGGCTGAGAAATTGAAAGCCATCAAAAATGGGATTAGGGCATGGTTGTGCTCTGTGTGGGATAAGGAGAATGAATTGAATAAACAATTGCAAAAAAAAAAAAAAATTAATGATTTGGAGGGAATAATGGAACAAAGGGCACTTAGTGATCTAGAAAAAAATATTTGGGCTGAAAGTAAAAAACAACAACATGATATTCTTTTGGCAAAAACAAGTGATCTAAAGCAAAAATCTACCGGTTAAGTGGACGGTGGAGGATGATGAAAATTCTGCTTTTTTCATGGTTTAATTAACAATAATATCGACAGAAGATTAAATGGGATTAGCCTTGGGGGGAGTGGGTAACGAATCCGGAAAAAATTAAGATGGAAGCGAGAAAATTTTGTGCCTTTAAATTTCGGGAACCGATTAGGAATAGACCTAATTTTGTCATTCCAAATGTAAATCGCCTTTCAAGTGAGGAAGCCGATGGGTTGGTGGTATCATTTACACTAGCGAAATTAAGAGGCATTGTGGGATTGCGATAGTGATAAAGCAACGGGACCCGACAGTTTCAATTTTGCTTTTCCAAAACAATATTGGGAGCTGATAAAATGAAGATAATGAACAAGTTCCATAGAGATGGCATCATCATTCGAGGGTGTGGATCGTCATTCCCGGTGTAACGACTCGCGTTTCCATGCTTTCTATTTTTAGCAAGCGCGTGTTGTATTTCTATTTTTGGAAACCTTGTATCTCGTAATTATTCTTCACTGTAAACCATTGTAATCCGAGACTTAAATCATAATGGAAAATCATATTTTATTCATGTTATACTTAGTCATAATCATTTCATACTTATACATTCAAACATGTAACGCATACTTGTGATATTCGTAAAACGTGTGATGAACTTGCAAATACGTGACATACATACATTATACGGTACTTATACATGATACATATATACAATTATACTTGTTTATAATTTTTCTTGCAATAAACTGACTTAAAACCCCCTGAAAATGCACGTTTTATGCTTAAAAACACCCCAAACCCCTAAATATAGACCCCAGGGGGCTGTTTTGCCAAAAATGAAACTTATCCCAGCCTCACGCGGGCCGCCAGCGTGTCCTCCTTCCCTTCTCGCGGCCTGCCAGCCATCCATTTCGGCAGAAAGTTGATTTTGGCTTATTATTGGTCAACTTTGGTCCATAAGGATTGTGCTTCTTGCATTAATCACCCACCTAACTAACCCTAATCACCTCCGATAAAACCCAACCCATTTCCACACTTCCTCCACTTTACAAACACTCTAATCTCACTCTCTAAACACTTGAAATCAGTTGGTAAACTCAGAAATTGAGCAGAAAGTTCAAGGCTCTCAAAGTGAGTTCTACTTCACTTCTACTCCACCTTTCTCATTGTTTCTTCTTCCTTAGCACTTGGGACACCTCTAGGATTGTTTCCTTAGGTTATTCCATGGAAAACCTAGATGGAACACCTTTATATTGAGGTTGAAGTGCAAGGAATTTTCTGTTTTAAACAAAATACTTTCAAAAACTTATGTTTTCTTCAAACCATCCTAGTGTTCTTGAGCTCCTAATCAATCTTGTGATTAAGGAGACTAACCTAAGTTGTTAAACATCTAAATAGGAGTGTTTAAACACTCCAAACTTCATGTTTTCAAGGAGCTTTTAGCTCACAAGTGATGCAAGTTTAGGACTTGTTCATGTGTGTCCACCTTGGTTAGCTTGGGCTATCCTAAACCTTTTGAGACCACACATCACTTGATGTTTTTCATCAAGATCCCAAGCTAGTTTGCTAGACCTAAAGTGTCACAACCCCACATAGCCGTTGACCATTGTCCTCGTGTGCTCTTCGGGTTGATTTACACTTGGCTACTTGGTATCTAGATGACACCATATTTACATTTTGTACATTATGTTCTTGAACCCTCCTTATCACCTATGGTGACTTGTGTAGTGGTGAACAAACCTAGAGGTTCCTAAGTGGATGGTTAATCCTCCCACCTCCTACTTGACTTACTTGATACCAAGAGGTACCAAAGTGGACGATTTATCCTCCCACCTCTTACATGACTATATGACTAATTATATGTATAAACTATATAATAAACTTAGAAACCGAACCCTTGACAAATGACTAAGTGAATCATTGTGAAGCTAATAAGTTTCATCACTATAGTATGTAGTTCCTTGTCACGATTCTAATAGGTCTTGAACCTATGAAAACATATTCAATCCTTAGGGTATACTATAGTGTCGTTGACAAGTGCTATGTCTAGTGACTACTTTCCATGTTGTAATATTTTTCAATACTTTACTTTTACAATTTCCCGAATACTCCAAATCCACCGTTAACTCGTTACTCATACGCCTCCTTTCCTCTTGTAGGATAACTCGGCGTTTCCTCCCTCGAATCAACCACTTCACGGAATTGTTCAAGTGTAGAAAAGACCCAAAAACAAACCGTGAGTATACTCGAATCCCCCTTTCCGTTTAAAAACTTTGGGGTGTAACATATTTACGTATCAAAACAACACAAAACTTATGCTTTATTACTTGCACAAAACAATCCAATATACATGAAAGCTTGATACTTATGTGATGCTTGTACTAGGGATTGAACGTATGTGATACTATAGACATTAGCTTATTTTGAGCCTCCATTTGACATGTATAGCGCTATAGGAGTAACGCACCGCCTGTGAACGTTTGGTCATGTTGAATTATTTATACTAGTTGCGTAAACAGGGGGTTGACTAGAAATATCACATGCCTAGTATATGCTCGTATGTATTCTTAGTTTCCATGTGGATTTGTTTAAACCTATGCTTATACTTATGCTATACTCAAACTTGTATACTCGCCTTTGTTTTTGCATTGAACTCGTATATTAAACATATTACAGGATGAGAAGATGATGCTATAAAAAGAAGTAGTGATTGACGCTAGATACACACATAGACGTTAGGTTTATTATTGTTGTATCAATTTTGTTATGTTGTTATTTGTCAAACTTGTTGTATTGTCGTATTTCCTTGAATTATGTTGTACTTGACAATTTTATTATGAAATGAAATTTTGTTTGATTAAATATTGTCACCTATTAGCGTTATGATGCTTTTGAACGATTTGTTCATCTCATCCCGATGTTTCCGCCATTGATTGGGGTGTGACAGATTGGTATCAGAGCCATAACTATAGGGAATTAGGTAGAATTGCCATGCTCGACCTAGTTTATAGTTCTAAGTACCCGTTTTGACCATTCTTGTTTATGCTTAAAATATTATGCTTCCTACTTTGCTTCTTTCTCCTTCTTTTGGTCTTAATACATATTTACAATGTCTTTCCTAAGACATTTTTTTACACAATACACGTTTGGATGCTTGAAGACACTCGTAATACAAACGAGACGACTTTACTAAAATAAGTGTGAAAACCGCAATTTGGTGAATGACTCTCAATCCGCTATTCTTGTTATTTTGCACGAAATTACGTCATTAAGCTAGGAGTGAATCCACAATTTAATGGAAAAATTCCAATTCAAAACTCTAGTGGACCCTTACCAACGAATCGGAACTTGCTCTTCGTTTGGTAAGTACCAACCACACTAGGGTACGAAATCTTCAAGTTAGGGGTGAAAACCGCACCTTGTCGATTAAGTCCCATTCCTTGATTTTCTTTCTCGCCAAGTCTCGATTTGCCAATCGATTAGATACGTGTAGTAACTGGAAGGGTAAAATACCGTTCGTCGCTTCTCGATGAGTATTTTACCTATATGCCAAAGCACGTTCCTCTAATTAAAAAGGACTTCGATTCACTTTGGAATTGTCGACGATTCTCTACCCGAATCATTCCCATGTTTTATAAGCCTTTTCGTTTTTATGTAACTCAATTTTTATGCGTTTTAATACTTGTTACCTCGTTCATTTCGAACCGTTACACAATTCGCACGTCATCGCAATCAAAAACAATAATACTCCTCGTGAACCAACTAAATTTATACTCCTTATACGCATTCATACGTTTTTATACATGCCATACTTGTTGAATTCATGCTAATTATGTGAAATATATGTGTTACACCATGCTTACATACTTATACATGCCAAACTTATTTTTACATTATGATCAAGTCTCATCCTTTCTCTTCCTTTCGAACTTCTAGATGGCATCTCCAAGCTCATCCGATGAACACAAGAAGAGCAAGAAGAACTCTCGTTCCAACCCCAAGAACAAGAAGCGGAAGGCTTCTTGTCAAAATTACGCGATTGGGACTCCACCGAACCCTCAACCCATCCGAGCCGTTGCAACCATCGTTCCTGCCAACCCTGAACAGCCAAGACAGGGCTACATTGGGTCTCACCCACAGTGTACAACATGTTTACACCATCATCCCACTGCGTACCCCGTGTCGCAAATGTGCTCAATGTCACAAATTCGGGCATTTTGCTAAACAATGTCGCAACAATCCTCAACCCCAAACCAACCAAACCCAAACTCAAGCCCTCATGCGGTCATGGCTAACCCGAGCCCTACCCAACCTCAAAATGCTCCTGTGCGAGCATGTTTCAAGTGCGGTGACCCGAACCATCTTGCCAACGTTTGCCCTCAGCGCAACGTCAACCAGCAGCCTCAGCAGCAACAACAGCCTCAACCGGCACGCGGAAGAGCATTTTCCCTCACCAACACTAAGCTCAAAGTTCAAACGACGTTATAACTGGTACGTTCCTTGTTAACCATGCTTATGCTTCATGTCTATTTGATACTGGCGCTGATAAAAGTTTTATTTCGACTGAATTTGAACCTTTACTTAAGTGTGTGCGTTCCAAATTGCCTAATCCTTTCGCTGTCGAAGTCGCAAATGGTAAAACCGTCTCTGTTGATTCTATCCTTTCTAATTTCTCCTTGATTCTAAACGATCATACGTTTTCGATCGACCTCATACCTATGCAAATGGGTAGTTTTGATGTCATAGTAGGCATGGATTGGCTTAAGCGAGTTCGTGCCGAAGTTGTTTGTTCGGAAAAGTTCATTCGCCTTCCCCTTCCTAACAACGATTCCTTGCACGTCTATGGCGAGAAACCTTCTAAGGGTCTTAAGCTTATGTCATGTATCCAGGAAAACAAATATTTGCGCAATGAGTACTTTGCCCTTCTGGCCCATGTTGTGGAAAAGAAAGACAAAGGCCCGAGCGTGAGTGACGTTCCTGTTGTTTGCGATTTCCCCGATGTCTTTCCAGAGGATCTTCCTGGCCCTCCGCCTCCTCGATCTGTTGACTTTCGTATTGACCTCATACCTGGCGCAACTCCGGTTGCGAAAGTTCCTTATCGTTTAGCACCCTCAGAGATGCAAGAGCTATCTAGCCAACTTCAAGAGCTTCTTGATAAAGGCTTTATACGCCCTAGTACTTCCCCTTGGGGCGCTCCTGTTTTGTTCGTCAAGAAGAAAGATGGGTCCTTTCGGATGTGCATTGACTATCGTGAACTCAATAAACTTACAGTCAAGAACCGATACCCACTTCCTCGCATTGACGATCTCTTTGATCAACTTCAAGGTGCGACTTGTTTCTCGAAAATCGATCTCCGTTCCGGCTACCATCAACTTCGAGTTTTTGAAGGAGATGTACCTAAGACTACTTTCCGCACATGTTATGGACACTACGAGTTCGTGGTCATGCCTTTTGGTTTGACCAATGCGCCTGCAGTGTTCATGGACCTCATGAACCGTGTGTGTAAACCTTTCCTCGTTCAATTCGTAATCGTATTCATTGACGATATTCTCATCTACTCCAAGACGAAAGAAGAACATGGGCGACATTTGCAACTTATCCTTCAAGTTTTGCGAACCGAACGTCTTTACGCCAAATTCCAAGTGTGAATTTTGGCTAAAAGAGGTTCAATTTCTTGGTCACACCGTCAATGAACTCGGTATTCATGTTGACCCCGCAAAGATAGAAGCTGTGAAGAATTGGATTGCACCTAAATCGCCTTCTGAAATTCGTTTGTTTCTTGGCCTGGCTGGGTATTATCACCGTTTCATCTCGAACTTCTCCAAGATTGCCGTTCCTTTAACGTCGTTGACTCAGAAAGATAAACCTTTTGTTTGGGGTCCCGAATAAGAGGAGTCTTTTCAGACCCCCAAGAGCATGCTCTGTAATGCTCCTATCCTTGCACTTCCCGATGGAAATGACGATTTCGTCGTGTATTGTGATGCCTCAAACCAAGGTCTTGGTTGCGCTCTTATGCAACGGGACAAGGTTATCGCTTACGCATCGAGACAACTCAAGATTCATGAGAAAAACTATACTACGCACGACCTTGAACTTGGTGCAGTTGTTTTTGCGTTAAAGATTTGGCGACACTACCTTTATGGTACAAAGTGTACGGTCTTCACCGACCACAAGAGCCTTCAACATATCTTTGATCAAAAAGAACTCAACATGCGTCAACATCGTTGGGTAGAATTGTTAAACGACTACGACTGTGACATTCGCTACCACCCTGGTAAGGCAAATGTTGTAGCCGATGCACTTAGTCATAAAACTCATGTCAAGAGTATTCGTTGTCACCAAATCGTGGGAAAACTTCACGAGCTAATTCGCCAAGCACAATTTTCCGTCATTAACGAGGGTAACCTCGATAACGAGTTAAATTGTGGAGTCGAAAACCCACTCGCAACTAAACCCGATGGTATCCTTTATTACCATGATCGCATTTGGATTCCCAATCGTCTTAACCTTCGAAACACCTTGATGGATGAAGCCCACAAATCCCGATACTCCATTCATCCTGGCGCCGACAAAATGTACCATGACCTTCGTGCATCTTATTGGTGGCCTGGGATAAAGAAAGATATCGCTCTCTACGTCTTGAAGTGCCTTACTTGTTCTAAGGTGAAAGCTGAACATCCCGCCCCTCTGGCTTACTCGAACAACCAGAAATTCCCGTCTGGAAATGGGAGAGTATTCCTATGGATTCATTACCAAGCTTCCTCGTACTTTGTCTGGTCATGACAGTATATGGGTTATCATTGACCGATTGACCAAATCCTGTCATTTCCTTGCCATTCGTGAAGATTACAAGGTCGAGAAATTGACTCGTATCTACACGGATGAAATCATTAGTCATCATGGTACTCCCGTTGACATCATTTCCAATCACGATGCTCGTTTCACCTCCCACCTTTGGCAAACATTTCAATTCGCCCTTGGCACTCGTCTTAACCTTAGCACCGCTTTCCATCCTCAATCTGACGGTCAGACTGAGCGTACTATCCAAACTTTAGAGGATATGCTTCGGTCATGCGTAATCGATTTTGGCGGCAACTAGGATTCGCACTTACCATTGGTACAATTCTTGTACAATAATAGGTATCATGCAAGTATTCAAATGGCTCCATTTGAAGCATTGTATGGTCGCAAGTGTCGTTCGCCTATTTGTTGGCACGAGATCAGAGACTCTCAAATCACCGGTCCCGAACTGATACAAGAGACAACGGACAAGATCTTACAAATCCGTGATAACCTCCTCAAAGCTCGAAGCCGACAAAAGAGTTATGCCGACAGAAGACGCAAACCATTGGAATTCAACGTGGGTGATAACGTACTTCTCAAGGTATCCCCTTGGAAAGGTGTTGTTCGATTTGGTAAGAAAGGCAAGCTCGCTCCTCGCTATGTAGGTCCTTTCAAGATTCTCAAGAGGATTGGCAAGGTAGCGTATCGTCTGGATCTGCCTCAAGCGCTCACCAACATTCATCCTGTCTTTCATGTTTCAAACCTAAAGAAGATTCTAGCTGAAGAAGGACTTCAAGTTCCACTCGAAGATCTTCAAATCAATGAGACCTTGCATTTTGTGGAAAAACCAGTTGAAATCATGGACCGAGGAATCAAGCAATTAAGGCGCGGTCGAATTCCTATCGTCAAGGTTCGATGGGAAGGAAAGTGCGGCGCTGAATTTACTTGGGAACTCGGGAGTGATATGAAGACTAAGTATCCGCATCTTTTCGTTGCATCTTCCTAAATTTTGCGACGAAATTTCCTAAAGGAGGGGACACTATTCCATGCTTTCTATTTTTAGCAAGAGCGTGCTGTATTTCTATTTTTGGAAACCTTGTATCTCGTAATTATTCTTCGTTGTAAACCATTCTAATCTGAATCATAATGGAAAATCATATTTTATTCATGTTATACTTAGTCATAATCATTTCATACTTATACATTCAAACATGTAACGGATACTTGTAATATTCGTAAAACGTGTGATGAACTTGCAAATACGTGACATACATACATTATACGGTACTTATACATGATACATATATACAATTATACTTGTATATAATTGTTCTTGCCCATGAAAATGCACTGTTTATGCTTAAAAACACCCCAAACCCCTAAATATAGACCCCAGGGGGCTGTTTTGCCAAAAACGAAACTTATCCCAGCCTCTCGCGGGCTGCCAGCGTGTCTTCCTTCCCTTCTCGCGGCCCGCCAGCCATCCATTTTGGCAGAAAGTTGATTTTGGCTCATTATTGGTCAATTTTGGTGCATAAGGATTGTGCTTCTTGCATTAATCACCCACCTAACTAACCCTAATCACCTCCTATAAAACCCAACCCATTCCCACGCTTCCTCCACTTTACAAACACTCTAATCTCACTCTCTAAACACTTGAAATCAGTTGGTAAACTCAGAAATTGAGCAGAAAGTTCAAGGCTCTCAAAGTGAGTTCTAGCTCACTTCTACTCCACCTTTCTCATTGTTTCTTCTTCCTTAGCACTTGGGACACCTCTAGGATTGTTTCCTTAGGTTATTCCATGGAAAACCTAGATGGAACACCTTTATATTGAGGTTGAAGTGCAAGGAATTTTCTGTTTTAAACAAAATACTTTCAAAAACTTATGTTTTCTTCAAACCATCCTAGTGTTCTTGAGCTCCTAATCAATCTTGTGATTAAGGAGACTAACCAAGGTTGTTAAACATGTAAATAGGAGTGTTTAAACACTCCAAACTTCCTGTTTTCAAGGAGCTTTTAGCTCACAAGTGATGCAAGTTTAGGACTTGTTCATGTGTGTCCACCTTGGTTAGCTTGGGCTATCCTAAACCTTTTGAGACCACACATCACTTGATGTTTTTCATCAAGATCCCAAGCTAGTTTGCTAGACCTAAAGTGTCACAACCCCACATAGCCGTTGACCATTGTCCTCCTGTGCTCTTCGGGTTTATTTACACTTGGCTACTTGGTATCTAGACGACACCATATTTGCATTTTGTACATTATGTTCTTGAACCCTCCTTATCACCTATGGTGACTTGTGTAGTGGTGAACAAACCTAGAGGTTCCTAAGTGGATGGTTAATCATCCCACCTCCTACTTGACTTACTTGATACCAAGAGGTACCAAAGTGGACGATTTATCCTCCCACCTCTTACATGACTATATGATTAATTATATGTATAAACTATATAATAAACTTAGAAACCGAACCCTTGACAAATGACTAAGTGAATCATTGTGAAGCTAATAAGTTTCATCACTATAGTATGTAGTTCCTTGTCACGATTCTAATAGGTCTTGAACCTATGAAAACATATTCAATCCTTAGGGATATACTATAGTGTCGTTGACAAGTGCTATGTCTAGTGACTACTTTCCATGTTGTAATATTTTTCAATACTTTACTTTTACAATTTCCCGAATACTCCAAATCCACCGTTAACTCGTTACTCATACGCCTCCTTTCCTCTTGTAGGATAACTCGGCGTTTCCTCCCACGAATCAACCACTTCACGGAATTGTTCAAGTGTAGAAAAGACCCAAAAACAAACCGTGAGTATACTCGAATCTCCCTTTCCGTTTAAACACTTTGGGGTGTAACATGTTTACGTATCAAAATAACACAAAACTTATGCTTTATTACTTGCACAAAACAATCCAATATACATGAACCCTTGATACTTATGTGATGCTTGTACTATGGATTGAACGTATGTGATACTATAGACATTAGCTTATTTTGAGCCTCCATTTGACATGTATAGCGCTATAGAAGTAACGCACCGGCTGTGAACGTTTGGTCATGTTGAATTATTTATACTAGTTGCGTAAACAGAGGGTTGACTAGAAATATCACATGCCTAGTATATGCTCGTATGTATTCTTAGTTGCCATGTGGATTGTTTAAACCTATGCTTATACTTATGCTATACTCAAACTTGTATACTCGCATTTGCTTTTGCATTGAACTCGTATTTTAAACATGTTACAGGATGAGAAGATTATGCTATGAAAAGAAGTAGCGATTGACGATAGATACACACATAGACGTTAGGTTTATTATTGTTGTATCAATTTTGTTATGTTGTTATTTATCAAACTTGTTGTATTGTCGTATTTCCTTGAATTATGTTGTACTTGACAATTTTATTATGAAATGAAATTTTGTTTGATTAAATATTGTCACCTATTAGCGTTATGATGCTTTTGAACGATTTGTTCGTCTCATCCCGATGTTTCCGCCATCGATTGGGGTGTGACACCTGGCACTAATTCCAAAAGGTACGGATCCGATTTCATTTAGTGATTATAGACCAATTAGTTTAATCGGATGTATTTCAAAGATCATATCTAAAACATTGGCCATTAGACTCAAAGGGGTGGTGGGTTTGGTTGTATCAGAATATCAATCTGGTTTTTTATCAAATCGTAATATTTTGGATGTGCCGTTGATCTTAAATGAAGTAATTTCTTAGGTGAAAAAATCAAAAAAGAAAACCATTGTTTTAAAAATAGATATTGAAAAGGCCTATGATTAAATAAATTGGGATTTCATTAATAAAGTCTTTCATCAAATGGGTTTCCCGTATAAATGGAGGCTTTGGGTAAGAGGTATTTGACATCTTCTAGAGCATCGGTGTTAATTAACGGGTCACCTACCCTAGAATTCCAATGCTATAGAGGGGTTCGACAAGGAGACCCACTTTAGCTGTTTATTTTTATAATTGCTATGGAAGCGTTAACGGGTTTCTTAAGTAAAGCTTCAGAATTAGGGAGCATCATTGGCCTAACATTAGCGAATAATGGACTGACACTAACACATTTGATGTATGCTGTTGATGTGGTTTTTTGGGGAATGGGATGAAAAGAATATTTGTAACATAATAAGGCATAGAGATGCTTCTTCTACATTTCAGGGCTAAAAATAAATAATGGCAAGTCAAATCTATTCGGAGTAGGGGTGGGCGATAGTTTGGTTAATCAAGTGGCATCTTTAATAAAATGCAAAGCGGGGAAATTTCCCTGCAAATATCTCTCGTGGGGGCAAATATGAATCAAATCCGCCATTGGAATAACATCATAGACTGTTTTAAAAAGCGACTTACTTAAAGCAACATTAGATAGCCTTCCCTTGTACTTCTTCTCACTTTTCAAAGCACCACAGGGTGTTTTAGATAAGTTGGAAGCACTTAGAAGAAGGTTTTTTTTTTTTGGGGGGGGGGGGGGGGTAATGATGAAAAATCAAAAATGGCTTGGTTTTGTTGGGAAAAGGTGGTGGGCCGGTGGAAAAAGGGGGGTTGGGTTTAGGTTCGCTTAGAGATATGAATGTAAGTCTATTACTAAAATGGTGGTGGCGGTTTAAACATGAGAAAGAGTCATTGTGGGGTAGAACCATAACGGCGATACACTTACATATGCACTCATCCTCATATTTACGGGTTAAAGAGGGTATCTCGGGTGTTTGGAATAATATTGAAAATGGGAAAGGAACTTGAAAAATATGACGTTAATATTGGACAACTGAGAAAATGTGAAATGGGGAATGGTAAAGAAGTTCGATACTGGCTGGACTGGTGGGTGGGGGATGGGCCATTAAGGGATTTATTTCCTGATTTGTTCAGGTTAGAAAAAAATAAGCGGGGTGACAGTGGAAGAAAGAATAGCAGAATGGGATTGGAGGAGCCAACCTCAAACGAGCTCACAGCTTAATGAATTGCAGCAATTAACGAGTTTGGTACAAACGGTAAGTCTGGGTATGGGATCGGATAAATGGAAATGGTCTCCAGCTAAAGATGGGACGTTCTCGGTTAGGGCAACGAGAAATTCACTGAATAGATATGCGACACCCTAGTATCCTCTCGAGTGGGTTAAATAGGCACCAAAGAATGTTAATATATTTGCATGGCGTGGGATACAAGATCGTCTAGCGACAATGAAATGAGTAAAAAAAAAGAGGCACGTTAACAGGAACACCAACTTGCAAGCTATGTGGTGAACAAGATGAAGACGCGGATCACTTATTTACGGGGTGTTACGTCTCGGCGGTACTATGGCATAAAGTAAGCACGTGGTGTAAAACTCAACAAATCTTCGCTTTTACAATGAAAGAACTATTGGAATTTCATAAAAAAGCGAATTTGGAGGAATCGAAACGGCGGTACATACAACTTATCGTTTTGGCAACATGTTGGGGTTTTGGAAAGCAAGGAATGAGTGTATTTTCAACGGGAAAAGAGTTAATATAGATGCAATTTTCGGGGAGATGCAAGCTACAACTTTTCTATGGATTAAAGAGAGAGCAAAGCGGAGTCAAATGGAGTGGAATAAATGGGTGCGGTTTAATGTAACAGTTTGATTGTAACGGTTTCGTTTTTGTGTTTTGGTGATATTTAAACATTGTAAGTTGGAGGGTTGGCTTAGTAGCTTACTAACCATGTAGTTTGTTGTAAACTTTTGGTGATAATGAGATTGTCTTTTGCCGTTCAAAAAAAAACTCAGGGACAATTTTGACAATTATGCTAGTGATCGAATCTCCCGCAATTCCGGTCGAATTTAATGCTCTTCGTCTACTAGCTAATGAGGTATTATTATTGTATTGATTATGATGATGGTGGATAATGAAAATTTTGTAGGAATATTATGTGATCAGGATGATGGTGGGATTAATTTAGAGGAGTGGGAAAAGGTTGACGATGGGCTTTTTTTATTTTGTTTTTAAAATGAGATGATCTTACGTATATGATTTTATAAATTTTCATTGATATTTAACTTGCATAAATTGGGAAACGATTATTAGAAAACTTATTGTTAATAAGAAAACAACAAAAAAAATCATTCAAAATCATGGTTGCAAAAGTCGCTAGGCGTTACCTAGTCGGTCGACTCGGGAGTTGAGAGTACTCGGCCTAGACGGAGATTACTCGGGGAGTACTCGGGCATGTTAAATTATAAAGAAATTAGTTTTTGGAAATTAAATATATGTTAAATAACGTAAATTAATAATATTTATAACAAAATACGTGAAAGTGTTATTCATTCTTTAATTCGATATGAATAGAAATTATGTTTTATTTTTTAAGTCAAACTTGGCCCGAGTTGACCTACTAGATTCGATTTTGGCCGAGGTTGAGCGGGTTTGATTGATTCCGAGTAACTAGACGGAGTTGAAGAAAGTCGCATCGGCAGTCTACCTTGTAGCGATTACTCAGAGAGCACTCGGCCTTGGAGACCTTGTTTTACAACCATGATATTCAATATGTAACTTTTTTCAAAAAAAATATTAGGAGTTTTGAGTTTTCTAGATTTTCTCATCACAATGGGGTTTCCATTTTATCCTTTCCCACTATCTATTTCACGTATATAGGAAAACAATTTTGATGTTGATCTTTCTATATTTCCCTTTTTTTATGCTTTCTTTGTACATCTTCCAAATGCTATATGCGACAATAGGTTGAACATATAGTAGCACCAGATGTGCATTTGTTGTTTGTATTGTCATTTAGTCACATAAAATGTACTATAAGTTAGAGATCAAAATAGTAATTATTTTTAAAAGATTATAGCGGGGATCATTAAAAGTTTGAATTGAACTGAGATAAAGTGAGCTCGAGTCTAAGTAAGCTTATTTAAGAGTTAATTGTCCGGATGGTTTTTGTGGTTTCAGGTTTTTTCACGTTTAGTCCCTACTTTTTGGAAATAGCATGTATGCTCCCTATGGTTTGTTATTTTGTTACTCGGATAGTCCCCTGAGTAAATGTCAGTTAGTTTGGAAATAGCAGGTATGCTCCCTATGGTTAGTTATTTTGGTACTCTGATAGTCCCCTGACATTTACTCAGGGGACTATCCGAGTAACCAAATAACAAACCACATGAAGCATACCTGCTATTTCCAAAAGGTGGGGACTAAACGTGAAAAAACCTGAAACCAGAGGGACCATTCGGCAATTAACTCCTTATTTAATATTGAGTTCGAGCTCAAGCTTCATATATCGAGATATTAGTTTCGTGAGCTCAAGCTTCGTATTCCACCTCAGTGTCTCCTTATACCTATGGTGGAGATCGTGAGGCAACGTCCGGGGACCTGTGAGTAGTGCCACATGGCGTCCTCTTGTACGATTTCTCCATCATGGTGAGTGCCAGGGCAGACCCGTTGTGGCCTGATTGGTCGCATGAATCTGGCTATGGCCCAGATTGAAAGAATCGTGTTATTGGTGTGGTCTCATGTGCGCGCATCCGCGCACATCATTCGAGACCATACTGCTTCACATACTCACTCTTGGGTTTATCCTAGACTATGCATAAAGCTCAGTTGTATTAACGGGCCAGTCAAAGCCCAAACATTTCCAATCCACTCATCCATGATCCACCTAAAGTCTAAAGATAGAGAAAATTATATTTGATCACATTTCCTATCTATACAATTTTCCAAGGGCGGGAATAGTGCCAGACTGTTGCATGCCACTTCCTCAGTGGGCAGCGATTTGTTTCATCTTCTTGGGATTTGTCGGCTGTCCCACCGATGTTAGGTCTTCGTTTGAAAGAAGAAGGCAGAGAACGTATGGAGTACCCGGCCACCACATGCGGCGGCGAAGCGGCTGAGCCATAGCGGATCCACGACGGCGGCTGTACCTTGATACAAGATGAGAGAGAGAGAGATGTTGTAGAGAACGGAGTTGCCGGCCACCGCATCCGATGTTGGGAATAATTCGTAAATGCTTGGATAACTCTGAAGTAGTGTAATCACTATCAGATCAAACAATTGGAGTGGCTACCAATCTTTGATCGGATAAAATCAGAAAAATTCTAGATTTTTGTATGGCAATTTTTGATTGTGAGATTTTGGGGAATTGTCTCGAATCAAAATTCGTCCAGTGTGTTCTCTAAAAAATTTGAGAGCGTATTTTCAGTTTTGCACAACTGCTTACAGTTTCAATTTTGAACAAAAACACCTTTAGTCCCTTAAGTTTCCAAAAGTGTATATTTAGCCCGAAATTCAATTTCTGATGCATTTTGATAAAGGACTCGACCCCAGCCAGGGGCTCTGCCCCTTGGACCCCGCCAGGGGCGCTGCCCCCTTGGATCCCCCGTTAGTCCCGATGACATTCAAATAAGCGAGCACTCTTATTTGAACGTCACACGCAATCTCAAATTACACTAAAATATCCAACATACCTCCCTCATTTTAGTGTAATCAAGAATTACCTAACTTGTTCACAGCAATCAAACAAACTAATGCATAAATAAAATGTCGTGACGATTGAATTTCATATTAGTATATTACACATTCCAAATATTCGAATTTAAGGGTGTCTCTAAGGATTGAACCCTTAATATTCATACTGAATACATGAAGATAATATACACATTAGTTTACATACATAGATCTAACTTCACACTATCTTTTACTAGCCTATGTCCCTATCCTTCATAAGCATATCAAAGCCAAGTCCAAGCTTCTTGAAGAAGCTAAACTTCATGCTCATATAGGTAGCTCTTTTACTCTTGCACCTGCAAATACAATTTTTCAAAAGAGCTATTAAGAAGATATACCTCAACCTTACTTAACTTGCAGATCTAAACACATACCTTTGGGATAATTTTAATGTTGTGTTCCAAACTCTAGATATTAAGCTTTCCACATTTAATTCTGCACCTAACGTCATATTAGGTGGGAATTGGGTATCTTAACATGAGAGTTTTTAGATGGACTTTAACCCTAATCCACAGCTGATCCTTTCACGAGATCTCTAGTTAACCCTTTGGTTAAGTGATCAGCTAAGTTATGTTGAGTTCTCACTTACTCAACCGAAATCGCACCATGCATGATGAGCTCACGTGTAACATTTGTAAAAATCGGGTCTCCAAAACCCGCTCCGTTTTGTAATCAAGTACCAAGTTATGAAAGTGCATTAATTATTTATGGTTATTTTGAGTTAAAACGATACATAATTAATAAATAAACTAAACTATAAAAATTATATTTGATAAAAAGTTAAAATAAAACAAATAAAAAAATATTTGAAGCTGCCGGGACTCGAACCCGGGTCAGCTGAGTCGCTCAACGACTTAACGTCCATTCCCTAAACCACTCCGCCACAAAGTGTTTTCTGTTAACTCTAGGAAAACAAATGGAACTTATACACAAACTCGATTTAACCGATGATGCCATCTGAAAACCGATAATCGGCAAACCAATCGTCAAATCGATTGTTTACCTCACAATTTCAGTTATAACCGATGCACGACGGTTTCTAATTAAGTCAGAATTGATTGAACTTAAAGCTTCATCATTTTCGGTATTTGAAACCGAAAGTTCATCAAATCCCTGGTTAACTCAAGTTTCAGTCCATTCTCGCGATTCAGAACTATCACAACAATACTCCAATTCCTTTTCGTCGCATTTTCAAATCATCTGAGCACCTAAAACAGTTCGCCGGAATTCTCTGCAAAAGTCGCCGGAAAACCGTATTCAACACAAACCGGTAAAATACTCCTCCTTTACGATTTCAATCTATTGTTAGAACTTTACTAACATTAACCCATCATTCAAAATCAACCACAGACGACTTTGCTGGATTTTCTGTGTTCGCCGGAAAATTTCTGGAATTGCCGGAAACTCGTTAGTTATCGGTATGCACATTCCAACGTACTGATAATCAATACTCACTAGTTCAATTTCATATCTAATCTCTTAAATCTGTTGATAGATCCTCTCAGCCGAAGGTTCAAAAACAGAGCCGACAAGTTCTCGCCGGACTCTCTGAGGAAGACAACCTGTTCGGTATCTTTTTCCCCAAACTGTTCGGTTTAGTACATTCAAGCTAGACATCATGTTTATTAACTAGATTAATCACGAATCGGATGTTTGATTAAGGTCTGTGTTCGTAATGAAGAAGATGAATTCAGTAATGTCATAAGAGTAATTAAAATCCGGATTATAAACGGGTTAGACACACAGTCCAGCGGTGGACTGTGTGCAAACAACGACTATACACGTCCCGAGTTCGATCCTTGCTACGATCACGCCTTGTGTAATAACATGCCTTTTTGATCCAGAACTAAACCGGGTTTAAAACAGATAGTTGTTAAGTATAATAAAAACCAAGAATATAACCGGGTTAGACACACAGTCCAGCGGTGGACTGTGTGCAACATGAACTTCACGTCGCGCGTTCGAACCTTGTCACGAGCACCGGTCCAATTGAATTAAAACGTTTTTGCAAATAAAGGAATTTTCGGTTAATTCAAATAAGTATATAAATATAATTAAAACCGAGTTTATAACGGGTTAGTCACGTAGCTCAGTTGGTAGAGCTACATGCACGCGAACGGAAGGTCGCCGGTTCGAATCCCACTCGGCGCAGAATTACCCGCTGACCGAACCGGTCAACGGTCAACATTAAAAAAATAATATTTTTTTATATTTTTATTTATTTAATTTAATTTAAAAATCAATTAAAAATACTTAAAAATAACATTTTTAAAGATAGAAAATAGCCATAAACTCATAAAAATATATCTAAAAATTTCATTAAAATCCTTAATAACATCCATCCATTTAATATATTTTTCCATTATTATTTAGGTTAGTATTCCTCGTCGACTCGCTCATCTAAATCGTGCGCATCTCACCATCTCCAATTCAACGCACCCAATGTGAGTGAACCTTTCAAATTCCCCGTTTTAATCACGTTTTTGGGGTGTATCATGTGTCTTTGTTTATATACATATTATAACTAAACTATTGTGCATACATCATATCATGACATGTGTATTTAGTTTGTTGCTGTTAAGTAGTTATTATTGGATGCAAATTATTATTTCAGTACATGCAATTGCCGAGGCCGCCGCTCCCCATTTTATTATGAGGTTTGAGCATGTTCCCCATTTTATTATGCGGTTGAACCTGGCGTGCCCGCAACGATCGGCTCCGTTTGATTGAGCCTTGATCGGTCATTTCATTTTACATTTCAGTTCATGCAATACGATCGGCTCCGTTTGATTGAGCCTTGATCGCACAGTTCATTTTACATTTCAGTACATGCAATACGATCGGCTCCGTTTGATTGAGCCTTGATCGCACAGTTCAATTTACATTTCCAGTTCATGCAACACGATCGGCTCCGCTTGATTGAGCCTTGATCGCACAGTTCATTTATGTTAGTTATCGTATGATATTGGTATGTTCATGTTTGCTGTCAAGTGTTATTATATGCTATAATTGTAACTGCTATTTGCTAATGCTTGATTACTTACATTTGCTCTTTTATGATTATGCACAATATTTCATTGATAAACTAACCATAAAATCGTTATCAAATGTTTATCTAATAAGGTTCACTCGCCAACTTATGTTGACCCAAAAACTACCATTTTACACATGATACAGGTGAACCAGCAGCAGCTAGGAACACATAGGACCTGGATTAGAAGAATAAATCGATTTAGTTTTGGGATTGTTACCTTTTGATTATTTCCTTTGTATTGAATGAACATGTTTGGATGTTTGAAAATGTAACTTTGACTTCATTAATTATGAAACATAATAGTAAATGTCATGTGCTTTGGTGATAACCCAATTATGCCCCGACTCTTATTTCCGCTGCGGGTCGGGGTGTGACATCACGAACCATGCTATGTCTCACATCTAAGTGTCTTGACTTGCCATTATACACTTGACTATACGCCTTAGCAAGTGTAGCTTCACTATCACACCTTATAGAAATGGGAGCCATTGGTTTTGGCCACAATGGAATCTCATAAATCAAGTTTCTTAGCCACTCACCTTCTTTGCCAGCTGCGTCTAATGCTACAAACTCAGACTCCATTGTTGAATCAGTTATACAAGTCTGTTTCTTTGAAGCCCAAGAAATGGCACCTCCCCCAAGTAGGAATACCCAACCACTTGTGGAAGAATGATCTTCCTTATTGTTTATCCAACTTGCATCTGAATATCCTTCAATCACCGAAGGAAATCCAATGTAAGTTAGACCATAATCCATGGTTCCTTTCAAGTATTTGAATACTCGACCTAGTGCTTGCCAGTGATGAGTACTAGGATTGCTAGTAAACCTACTAAGTTTTCCAACTGCATACGCTATATCTGGTCTGGTGCAGATCATAGCGTACATAAGTGATCCAATCGCTCTTGAGTACTCAAGTGGAGATACTGCAATGCCTTTATTAGGTAATAGCTTCAGACTAGGATCAACAGGAGTACTTGCGGGAGAACAATCCTTGAAATTGAACTTGTTCAAGATCTTCTCAATATAGTGTGATTAAGAGATTGAAATGCCCATGTTCTCACGTTTGATTTTAATACCTAAAATCACCTCAGCTTCCCCCATATCTTTCATAGCAAACATAGATGATAAAAATTCTTTTGTTCTATTGACTTGATCTTGGTTAGTGCCAAAAATCAACATATCATCTACATACAAACAGATCAAGACTCCGTTTCCAGAAGCATCAAACTTGCTATAAACACATTTATCTGCTTGGTTTAAAGCAAAACCATTAGACAATACAATCTCATCAAACTTTTGATGCCACTGTTTGGGTGCTTGCTTCAAACCATAAAGAGATTTAATTAGTTTACACACCTTGTTTTCACTTCCAGGCATAACAAACCCTTCTGGCTGTTTCATGTAAATCTCCTCATCTAATTCACCATTTAGAAATGCAGTTTTCACATCCATTTGGTGAATTACAAGATTATGTATAGCAGCAAGTGCTAATAATAATCTAATGGTGGATATCCTTGCTACAGGAGCATATGTATCAAAGAAGTCAATACCCTCCTTTTGTCTAAACCCTTGGATTACTAATCCGGCTTTGAACTTATCAATAGTACCATCCACCTTCATCTTCCTCTTGAAGATCCATTTACTTCCCAATGGTTTACAACCAGGAGGTAAATCCACCAATTTCCAAGTGTTATTTTGCAAAATAGAGTTCATTTCATCTTGGATGTTTTCTTTCCAAAATGAAACATCCCTTGAAGCCATTGCTTCACTATATGTCTTTGGATCCTCATCAACATTGAAACAATATTGATATTGAAAATTAATATCAATCCTAGATCCTTTAACTAAGTACAGTTGAAAATCATCACCATAAGACTTGGCATTTCTTTCTCTTGAACTCCTTCTTGGTTCAGTGCTAGTTGAAGGCATAATTTCTTTTCCACTAGAAATCTGGAGAGAAGGATTCATATCCTTTGGCCTAGGTATAGATGTGAATCTTTCTTTATCATATTCTACATTTCCACTTCTTGCCTCAATAACCGTATGTACTGAAACGTGGTCATTTGGTTCTATTACATAGAACCTGTGAGCAAATGAGTGCTCAGCATATCCAATGAAAATGCATTCTATACCTCTTTCCCCTAAGTTTCTTATCTTAGGATCATTGAGCCTAACCACGGCTCTACAACCCTAAACTCTTAGTTTTTGCAACTCGTGTGGCTTTTTATACCAAAGCTCAAAAGGGGTAGTTTTGTTCTTTTATTAGGAACCCGGTACAAATAACAGGCTGTCAACATAGCCTCTCCCCAAAAACCATTATTTAAACCCGAATGGGACAGCATGGTATTAACCATCTCTTTTAGCGTCCTATTCTTCCTTTCCGCCACACCATTTTGTTCCGGTGTGTAAGGAGTTGTGGTAAGGTATATTATTCCAGTTGATTGGAAATATTCCAGATCAAAATACTCACCACCTCTATCCGTATGTAGGGTTTTGATCAATTCACTTTGATGAAGCTCTACTTCTTGTTTATAGATTTTAAACTTTTCCAAAGCTTCATCTTTTGCATGTAACAAGTAAACGTAACAGAACCTAGTAGCATCATCTATAAAGGTTACAACATACTTCTTGTTACCTAATGATGGTGTACCATGAAAATCACATAGATCACTATGTATCAAATCTAACAATTTACTTGCTCTATTAACATGTTGCAAGAATGGTTTTCTAGTTATTTTATTTAACTTGCAGATATGGCACTTTTCATTTGTTAAATTAACTGCCGGAATTAAGCTCATCTTAGACATTTCCATAAGTCGTTTATAATGTACATGTCCTAATCTAGCATGCCATAATTCAAATTTTGACGATTTTACACTAGATGACGAATCAATCATACAAACAGAATTATCACTAAACGGCACTTCTAGATTTAACATAATCATACCATTACATAAATAACCAAATCCGATAAAAGAACCATGTCTTGACAAGATATACTTGTCACATTCTAACACTTGTTTGTACCCGCAATTATTTAATACGATACCGGATAACAAGTTTTTCCGAATGCCCGGTACATGCAATACATTACTTAAACTTAGAGTTTTTGCAGAAGTAAATACTAGTACTACACTTCCAATTCCGTGGATTGGCTCGGTTGCAACATTTCCCATCTTTAAAATAGATCCATCTTCAATTAATGTAAGGTCCTTGAACCATCTTCGATCCTTACATACGTGACTTGTTGCTCCCGAGTCATACCACCAAGCAACAGAATCATCCTACACATAAAATGCTTCAGAAATTAGTGACACATAATTCACATCCGAATTATAATTAAAGTTTAATTTCTGACCTTGTTGCTTTGGATCCTTCGAGGATCCACTAGTACCAGCTTCATTCTTGGCTTTACCAACACGACAATCTCTCTTGAAGTGTCCTAGTTTACCACACTTCCAACAGCCTTGATCATTGGTCTTTTTTGCATACTTCACAACCTTGTTCTTCTTGTTAGGCCCACTTTGAAACTTCCTTTTGTTGTTTCCCTTGTTAGAACTTTTAAAACTAGGACCACTTTCTTTCATCATGTTAACAGAAGACCCACCAACGTGTTTAACTTTGTTAACATTTTCCATGGCCCGACAAGACTCCTCAATTTGAAAACAACTTCCAAGTTCAACCAGATACATTTCCTCCTTCTTGTGTTTTAAAGTATGTTTAAAATCTTTCCATGAAGGAGGAAGTTTGTCAATGATAGATGGAACAGAAATTGCTTCATCCATCTTCAAACCATGTTGTTCAAATTGACCCAGAATTCTTAGACATTCATTGTATTGTTCCATGATGGGTCTACCATCAACCATTTTATAATTCATAAAATCACTGACTAAGAATTTCTTACTAGATGTGTCTTCAGCTATGTATTTGGCCTCTAGTAATTCCAACAGTTCTTTTGCAGATTCAACATTTTGATAAATATTGAAAAGAGAGTCACACATACCATTCAGAATATGCTCACGACAGATGTAATCAGCATTCAACCACTTTCCACGCTTCCTAGTTTGTTCCAGCGGTTCATCCACCACTTCCTCGGGCATCGGGGTACTCAGAACGTACACCACTTTCAAAGTCGTCACCAGAAAATGCATCTTCTTTTGCCAGCGACGAAAGTCTTGCCCTTCAAACTTGTCCAATTTCGCAAATTTGTTCGTCATAGCATTCGAAGATTCGCCACCGCTTGTTATCTTCACTGAATTGTTTAATCTTTGTTGGGAATAATTCGTAAATGCTTGGATAACTCTGAAGTCGTGTAATCACTATCAGATCAAACAATTGGAGTGGCTACCAATCTTTGATCGGATAAAATCAGAAAAATTCTAGATTTTTGTATGGCAATTTTTGATTGTGAGATTTTGGGGAATTGTCTCGAATCAAAATTCGTCCAGTGTGTTCTCTAAAAAAATTTGAGAGCGTATTTTCAGTTTTTCACAGCTGCTTACAGTTTCAATTTTGAACAAAAACACCTTTAGTCCCTTAAGTTTCCAAAAGTGTATATTTAACCCGAAATTCAATTTCTGATGCATTTTGATAAAGGACTCGACCCCAGCCAGGGCCTCTGCCCCTTAGACCCCGCCAGGGGCGCTGCCCCCTTGGATCCCCCGTTAGTCCCGATGACATTCAAATAAGCGTGCACTCTTATTTGAACGTCACACGCAATCTCAAATTACACTAAAATATCCAACATCCGACGGCGATGCGGCTGAGCTACAGCGGATCCACGACGGCGGTTGTATCTTGATAGAAGATGAGAGAGAGATGTAGAGAATGGAGTTGCCGGCCACCGCATCCGGCGGCGACACGGCTGAGACACTGCAGATCTGCGACGGCGGAATCAACAATTCTGGCGCGTGAACTACCGCAGCTTCAAGATCCGAAGATAAGGAAGCTGGTGGTGGTGTTGGTTTGGACATGCGAGTGGCGGTGGGGTGGTGGCGAATATCGTTTTTCAGGCGACAGGATGCCAGTGGTGGTGCCGATGTGGTGATCTAATCAGTTGGTCGCCGACGGGGCGGCTTTGGTTGTTCGACTGAGAGGGAAAGAGGCATGAGATGGGGCAGTATGGTTTGAGACGGTGGTAGCGGTGATTTGGTGTGGTAATTGGTGAGTGGGTGGCAGTAGAGAGAAGAGATAACAAAATTGTTGAATAATAAAGGCAAGTAATGTAAGAATAGTGTAAACAAATTAAATGGTGAAAAGGTTCCAATTTTACTCTTCACAATGTTTTATAACAATGATTTTGCAGACAATTTTGGATAGATTGATTCTAACTTGAGGCCTTTCCTTCGCTAATTATTTCCAATATATTATATTTTACTTTTCTTGAACACATAGAAATCACATGATACTGAACCGATATCGTTTAAATTCTCGGCGAAGCTCGCGAACATTTGTACCATACATATATCGGTTTATTACCCGATGTGTCATTGTCATCACAAACCCAATAGATACTGACATTGGTACCAGTAATGATATAATCTTACCTGATATCAATATTTGTTTTTACAAGTTTCTTTTGATTGTTTGACTTTATTTAATTTTTATTCGTGGCAGACAAATTTCTGACACACGCTTATTGGTCCTAACAACTTATAATTTTGTCCCAAGTTCAAGATTACAATCTTGCCATCATTTTAGTTTTTTTTTCTTGCAAAACCATAGTAGTTTTTTTTTCAATTAATTGACTTGGTATAATTTTTATTGAGATCATGTTATAAGTAGTATGTGCAAGTAACCAAAACGCATGCACATATGTTATGAAAGTAAGAAATATTTGGCTTGGTGCCCCGCAACACGTGCGGGGCATAAACTAGTTTGAATACATAAATCAATGATTGTCTGCAAGTTAAGTTTCTTGCTCGCGGCCCTCTCAAGTTTTAAGGCTTCAACCATATGTTATTCAAAAATTATATAAAAAAATTAATTATAAAAAATATATAAAAATACCACAATTTATATATCGATTACTATGCTGCCTTTTTCTTTTTCATTCACATCAATTAGAAGGAAAAATCACTCTTGTTTTCTTACTTAGTCCGCTCTTTTCTTCAAACATTCAATGTGATTCTTTTTTCAAGTAACATACAAAATGTCACAAAATTGACATTGCTATATAAAGTTGGTTTTGCTAATTTGGTTTATAAACTAATGCCTGTTGTTTGCGAAGATTATTTAAAAGGTAGAAAGATTAAGACGCTCTAACGATACTTTTGTTAATTTTTTTAATACATAAAATCTTTATAGAATGGCATGTGCAAATCTCATGACCTTCCCACCTCAAGCTAGCATTAAGTAACACAAGTGGGTTATGACTAAACAAGATGTATATTATATATAGTTGGTTGATCATGATAAGATAGACAAAATGTTATTTGATGTTTACAAATACCTACTTTATTGCTTGTTTAATGTAGTTAGGCTGGTGGGTGTAGCGGCCACATCACTGGGGGTATCACCTTACCCAAGTGATGGGCCTCGATGTGGGTGATGAGCCTACCCCTTTTCTCACCTCACAAAACGGTCAAAACTCTCAAACCCACATAACCCGTCTCCTTCATCTCTTGGCCGATGATTTTGACATGCTGGGCCCATAGGGGGAAGTGTTGACAGGCCTCGATGGCACATCACGTCCATTCAGTTTTCTTTAACTACAAGAATATTCAAACTGAGAAAATCTAAACCCGAACCCAAAGAGATTCGGTACTTATTTAAAATTAGATAAAAAGGTACATATTTAAAATTAGATGTTAGATATTACTAAAAACAAATAGATTCTTTCGTACTATACTTTTCTGCTGCCTGTACATAATAAAGCTTTTCCAATTTACAAAGCTCTAAAAAGCTGGCCCTTGTGCACATCTAAAACATCAACAAACATCTCTATTCACAACTCATGTGAATTATATGTACTCCTATATAATATTCCTAGTTAATAAACTAATTTCCTATTCACCAAAAAAAAACATTTTAGCTCTATAAACAACTACTTGACAATGTCTACGTATCGCATTATGTTATACAGTACAATTCTACGATGCAGACGATAATAGAGGCATAAAAGTGAGATAACGCAACTCCTTTCAGGAATTTGTACTCCCATGCTCATCATTCAAAATCTAACCGTGCTAGACACTTCAACAAGTCTCTGCGTTATCAAATAAACAAAATAATAGATCAGAAAACTATCTTAAAAAATAATTAAAACATATAATGATATAATTATAGTTGAAGCAAGTTAGTTAAGTTAGTTGTGATTTATACATACCCGATGATCCAGCTTCCGAGTTCTTCATCAATCTTATTCGTTTGCATGATTCAACAAACATCCTAGAAAATCAAACCGAAAACAGTTAATTCATCAAAAAAATAATTGTAATAATTTATGTACATGCAAACTTACTTCCATGGAACATCACCAACTAACATCCAGTCTCCATCTTTATCTTCATAAGTTGGAACATATTCCGTACCGTTCCAGGGTCCATCAACTTCATCTCCTCCAATACATTTTCTATACATATCATTCAATACATTAGTAAAAGTTGAGTTAATTGTGAATTAATATAGTTAATAATACTGATGCAGTGCATATCTCTTATTTATTTAAAATTTAAATTTCCTATTTTATCTTATTTAGTTTCATAGTAGTGTTATGTTTTATCGTCTTTGATTAATCACTTTTTTCTTGAGTCATTTGACTGTACGCGAAACTGGATAGAATAATTGATACATAATTCAGATCATCAGATTATGTTCTTACTGATTGCAAAACAGGAGAACATATCTTCAAAACTGGACAGAAGTTGCTGATATCCTGAGTACAATTCAAGATCTACTTTTCTTAAATACGGTGCTCCATCAACCCCCACCTTCACATACTTGCAACCGCTCTTCGTCATGTTTTTCCGGTAAGATCTAACCGGCGGCCATCCTACCAATTGTTCCCTGTATATATCACACCAATGAATCAATTCAAGTGACATATTGCAACTAATGAAGTAATATCAGTTGTTTCAAGTACTAACTAGGATGAATAGTACTAGAATTTTTTTTTATTTTTAAAACTTTTTATATTTTTTTTTCTAATAACTTTTGTTTGTTAACCATTTGTCATCTACAGACAGGGGCGGATATGCCATGTAACAGTAGCCCCGCTGACCTTTGATGCTCCGGCGGTGGTAAAAATATTGACGTTTTTCGATTTCGCTGCTTTACAAGAAAAAAAAATTGAAACGTTGCTCCTATAAGTATTTTCTAGATCCGCCACTGTCTACAGATACGCACTTTTGTTTAATTTTTATTTTTCTACAATCCGCCTTCAGGTATAAATTTTATTTATATTCAAAATAAGGTATTGTTCGTATAGAATCATGACAAACCAAGTCGATACCGACAGAGCAACATGAGTACCAATATCAATATTATCGAAACTAGTACCAGTAGTCCAGTACGTTCTTATGGTTTCCGATCGACATAAAACACATGTCGATATCTTTTAAGCATATCACGACATTATTTATTTAAGTATCTCTCTCAGTTGCTATACCGAGATTCGTTAAGACATAAAATTCCCGCTACTTCTTTTCCTTCTAGGAAGGTGATAGTAACGTAACGAACCAAACTGATACCGACAAATGATCAAACTTACTTTAAAGGAGGAGATCTCCTTACGACGGAGCACTCCGAGCTGGATCGATCAGTCCCACCTAACTTAAGATCAGTTGTAACCGAAAACATTCGTTTCGCTCCTGATTTTCGAGAGTTACTGCCTGGCAATCCTAAGGTGAGCTCTGTATCATTAGTATTAAGGCTACCGCCGGAGACTACGGCGGTGGTAGGTGGTTCCGACGTGATTGTTGATGCTTCAGATGACATTTTGGTTGGTGAAATTGAGTCTTATTTGGTGGTATGGTTGTTATGAAAAAAGTTGGTTGTGTGAGGGGGAATGTATGGGAAACTTTGTGAAGTTATATATAGAGTGACAATAGATTATCGAACCATTGAAGGTTTGACACGTGTGGTTTTCAAGAGCGGTTAAGATTCCTCCATGTTACCTTGGGATTAGGGTGTAAATGAGCGTAGCTCGTGAGTTATTTGAGATCGATTTGCTAAAAGTCTAAATTGAGTCAATTTTAAACAAGTTTGATCTCGTGCTTTACTTGTTAAGCTCGAGCTGACTTGCTAGACTAAACAATGCTTTACTTGTTAAGCTCGAGCTGTCTTGATAGACTAAACAAACATATTATTTAAATAACTTTTATTTAGAGTAAGTTCCTTTTGGATTTCCTTCTTGATCAATCACAATTGCAGCATTGTCATCGTATCGTATTATCATACCGTTGTCACGTTTAAGTTACTTTATGAGTTCCTGTGTTTTAGTGGTTTTTCTGAGTCCAAAATAAAAAAGTTTAACGCTTGAGTCCCTAATCACTCATTTTATAACGTTTTGAGTCCAACTTTTAACACATGTACATTTGATTTTGGACTTAAGTGGTTAAAACAACTAAAACATAGAGACTCAAAACGTAATAAAATGAGCAGTTAGGGACTAGGACGTTAAACTTTTTAATTTTGAACTCAAATGGTTAAAACACAGTGACTCAAAAAGTAATTTACTCTTTTATTTAATATACTTTTTGTAATAACTATCATTATATTTAATATTGTGATAAAAATAACTAGATTATATATATACACATACAAGTTAATTGATTAAGTTATAAAGGAGACAAATTCAAGCTCGAGCTAAGTTAAATGAACCAAACTCGAGTCTTTACGAGTCCAGACTTTACTCGGTTTGTTTACACCCCTTATTATGAGTTACGACCACTGCATTGATTTTTTAAATGGTAACCCAATTACCCAAATGTCTTGTTATAGAAATAACGATTTGAAAGAGAAATATTTGTGTATGGAATGCTACATGAAATTAAACACACATATTATTTAGCTATAAAAATGAATTTATTGATTTAAACTGCTATAAGTGCAAAACCATGGAGAAAGAGAGAGATGGACCCATATGTCGGGTCACTTAATGTTTTAGATGGATATATGTTATGATAGTTGAATATTCTTTTCAACACTTGTTTGGTTTAACAAGTTGGTCCGGTCTTAAAACCTGCTAGGCTAGCTCTTTCATCTGTTGAGTTAATTGATTCAACGGATTTTAAAGGTTTTTCACAGACTGTGATTAAAAGGTTTTTCATGTCTGTCCTAGTTGGAACTTTGTGTTTCATTAAAAACCCATATCGTTGAAGGTAGTTCTTCACTGATCTAAAAGTGTCGTTTTGGGCGTCAGATCCGTTACAATTTCTGACGACTAATCCTGTTGTTATTCAATTAAACTACAAATTATTGGTTCATTTAGAAGATATATTGAAATTAACTTACGATAAGTGGTGTCGTCTTCTTCAACGATCCAACCAGCTTCGTTACAAAATGCTTTTAAGACCTCGTTGTTACTGTAGTTTTTGGCAGTAAATTCGAAGACCAACGAATATCTTAGCGGCGATTATAGCTTTGAATCTGATTATGAACCTGATTTTGAATATGATTTAATTGTATATTAGGTTTTTAAGATAAAATAATAATAAGAATCTGGGGCAAAAACGCCTTTTAACCTTCTCATTAACGATCAAAGTAACGTTAATCGGACGGAAGGTTGTGGATTGATACAATCAAGAAACAATAGGGGGCAAGCATAGTTATCAAAAGCGCACGCTTTTGGCGCCTAGGCGATATTTTGGGGCGATTCGCATTGAATGTGCTCCTACTTCCTAGGTAATTATAGCGCAGCCCACTTCCCAATTCCCATGCGTGAATAATGCTAATTGATCTTTTTTTTAAATTAATTCATAAATTCCTCAATTTCTGCAGCATTTATAGGCCTCTAACTAACCGATTATATCACTAAAGATTTATTAAGAGCTCAATTCGTATTATTGAAATCCAATTTCGAATTCTGTAGTATTTATAGTGATTTATGTCCTTCAATTTTATTCTGCATTCTGCAGTATTTATTTCTGATTGATTAAAATCTGAATATGTTGTCACATAATATAAAAATGGCTTCTCAAAATAATTCTTGACCCTCAGAATTCAAGAAAATCAATATATTATATTTTAATTTCTTTTTTTTAAGTGCGGCTTTTTTCTCGGGCCCACGCTTTTTTTGCGCCTTTTGCCTAGGACCCTAGGCAGAGCCTAAGCATCTTCAGTGCGTTTTGCGCCTTTGATAACTATGAGGGACAGGACAACAAAATTTTGAAAATAGAACAAACCAAAGAAGATAAAATTCAGTTTACTCTTAATTTTTATTGATGAATCTCCTCCGGGACTTGTAGATTTAGCAACACCCAAAATAAATTAAGAAAATATAAAAGCGGGTTGGTTAATGGTTATTGAGATGGGACCCAAAGACCACCATGTGACCCTGTTTTTTTGTCGGATGTAAAGGGGGCCTTGTTTTATATATTTGGGAGCATTTCATACGACACGTGCGTGTTCTAGATAAGTTGAAACCTAAAAGTCTATTAACTCATTCGATTTTCACTTTACATAATAATCAAACTTTTAATTTAAATTCTAGTATTTTTTATTAACAACACAGTATATTATTTGAGAGTGTTATACCTTGTTTTGAAACCAACTTATTAGTTGGTTCAATCGATTACACCGAAATCGTCGATATATGACCACGCACACATAACGTGGTCGGTTTTGAACCTAATACTATTACATTACTCTTAACCTTTAAGAGAGAAACAACATTTAATAGAGTCATTCCTATGGATTTAAGTGTCTCAGCCGAGCCGGGTAAAAGCTTCTTTGGCCTAATAAATTATATAAACGATTTTTTTAAATGACGATTAACGTTAAAGTAATAAACATAGCAAAAATATAGTATTAGAATAATATAATTACATACCATAATAGCTAATCTATGATTCGTGAAGATATCCTGGCATTCTTGACAATAACCGTTGATCACCTTTTTGTAGTTTATATTATCTAAGATTTCATTCTCGATAGCTATTATTGCCAATCCACTAAGTCTTCCTTGGGACATTGTGGATCGTAAGTAAGATTTCAATAACTTAAATTTCGAAAACTCCTTTCAGCAGGTGGCCATCATGACTAGCTCAAAAATAGGTCTAAGTTTGGGAGTCTTGATTGGGGTAGGTGGAACGACTCTAACGTTCGCGATGTCACTTTGTAATTTGTATTTTTTTTTGGACTTCTAGCATCTGATTGACCCCGTTTTCCTATTAAAATAAAAATAGTTATTGTTCGAAAAAAATGCCATCGAGGTTGGAATAATCAACAATGTTCTATATGCAATCCTTGATTTGGAAAATAGTCAAGCCTTTCAAATGCTTCAAAACATTTATAAGGTTGCTAAATTCACTGGTTTCTAATGTGTTAAATAACTTCAACTCCATATAAAGTTCATCACCATCAATATCTGATCTTTAGTTTTTTGTTTTATTTTTTAACTTTTTATTATTAATTACATTATATAGATGTTTGGATAATAAATATGGATCAAAATAGGACCGATAAGCCCAATATATTATAAGATTTTAGATATAAATAAAAATACAATAATTTGAGCCCATTAACTTATAAGGTGAAGGCCCAATAAATTACATTAGATAAATCTTTGAATAGTAGATATGGATCAAAATAAGACTAATAGGTTCTAAATGCTATAAGATTTTATATATGGATAAAAGTAAAATAATTTAGGTTCATTAAGTTGTAACATTAAATTTTATAGAGATGGTCCAATAAATTTTATGTTTCAATAAATTTTTTGTTTCACATTTTTTTAAAATATATACTTTTTAACAAACTAGGCCCTTAAAAAATAGGGCCTCAGCAAGGGGTGTGGCTCGTCCACCCTCCAAACCGACCTTATCATTTAACACACCAAGATACCACTAGAGTAATTGCCCTTGTATCATCGTTTTAGTTAGTATATCCTTAGAACTACGTTATTTTAGTTTACATTATATACTATAATAACATCACTAGCTACAGTACCCACTATCCCCATCATTTTCCTTTTAATTACAAGAATGTCATCTACTCACATATTTAACTTTTCTATTCTTTTTGGCATTTTTGTAATTTACTTCTCTTTGAGTGACATTTGTACCCATCTCACAAGAATTCTTTTTATGTTTTGACCACCAAGGTTTTGGTTCTTATCATTTTGCCCCCTCTACTTTTGTTAGTTTTTTTTAAACAACTTACATTCTTACCCCTTGAATTTTGATAAACTTATTAAACGTCCCTAAACTCTAATAAAGTTATTATTACCCCTTTTAAACCGTTTTACATACAATGCAACGATATTTTTTAAAATTTTAAATTAATCCCTTACACTTTAAATAATACAATCTTTTAACCCAATAGTTTCATTTTCCTATTATAATTTTCGTTCATAATTTTTTTACAACTAATTCACATTATAATTTTTTTAGAAAACAGACTAATCCGGTACCCACCAAAAAAATTTATAAATTTACTTTTACGTTATCTAAAATTAATGTTTAAACCGGTCATTATTAATTAGAATAAGTTGGTTTTGAATATATATTGTAATGTAATGTGGTAGTTTAAAAAACTGATCTTTATTGTTTGATTCGTACACGGATTTTTTGCTGTAACATCCGGTGAAGAAATCCTAGTTACATAAAATTGATTCGATTAGAACATGCATAAAACATAAAACCTTTAATCAAATCATATTATTAAGTCTCATAAAGCATCTACTCATTCTCCTATAGCATATTCCATATCGTGCATGTTTAAATGCATGCAATGGATTTCCCTAATTCTATAGGTTCGTCTCCTTTAGACGTGTCCCGTTGATTGATTAATATAATATATACATATATCGATACGTTCTTGGACTTCTACACCAGTAGTTCATTGAATCTCATGACTCATGTAATCAAATATCATTTTAAGTCCTATAAAGTGACAAATCACATATGCACTCCCTCTTATCTTTTATCAACTTATAATAATAGTAATAATAACTATAATTAGCTTTTTGCGTTACGGCGAGGAGTAAAACCATGCCAAGTAGCATCAATGAAGGGTGGCTCTGAGGGCCGGTGCGGAATCACAGGTCAAGGCACGTGTTTCAAACACTAATTACACTTTAATCACCTCATCTTAATTACACTTCAATTCCCTTGTATTTAATCAAAATATCAAAATATGGATAATTAATTAGTAGCTACACTCCATTCTTTTTATAAAAAAACTAACTACCCCGTTTTTTAATAATCATAACTTTTACGTACATTAATATTTTCTTATAAAAAAAATTACACCATAAAAATGAGGATCTTAGTGTCATTTTATTGTCTTTGAGTGTAATTTTGTTGTGAATGTTTTAATTAAATTTTTTGATATACTACTTGTTTAACAATGTCTAGGGATAAACAATAACTGAATTGTTAACCAAAACCGAAAACAGAGGAAACCGAACCGAAATCAATCAAAAACTGAATTAACTGAAAACCGAATACCGAGTTAACAAAAATCCAACTGTTCGTTCCTTTTACCCCGTTTAACCATAATTAAATGAATCGAACCTCACAATTGATATTTCTATATATTTCTAACTTTTATTCCGTAGTTCATATATTTCATACTTTATAGCTCCATTTCATATATTTATAATTCTATTTCATTTATATATACATCAATTTCATGTACATATACCTTAATTTCATGTATTTAAAAGCAAAAGTTTAGCCTAAGTTTAGTTTTGAGTATTAGCCGAAATTAAACAAACCAAACCAAAAACCATTGATCTAATCGAATAAAATGTGATTTCATCATATACTATCCTTTTTGCTACAATTAAAACCTCAACAAATCCCTTCTTTATTTCCCACAATAAACTCATGACAACGGGGATTACAGATAGCATTCGATCAAAGTCAGTCACAATATTAAACCAAATCTAACTCATTCAACTAGGGCTATAAACGAACCAAACAAACACAAATAAGGCCTTGTTTGTGTTCGTTCGTTAAGGATATAATGTGTTCATGAACACTTACCGAACGAGATTTATAGTTCATGTTCGTTCATTAAGGAAATGAACATGTTCACGAACACAGATAAAATTGACGAAGACGACGGTGGCTAGACTCACTAACATCAAATTTAAGAATTTAATTACTGTCATTCAAGTTTTCAAGATGTATGTATATATACACAAACACAAGCCCAAGGTACTGAAAGTCGTTATTTATCCAACTATCATGGATATAAATATATATAATACATGCTAGTGTGCATAAAAATTTTTGACTATGCCTCTTACATCATGCCTTCGACCAAGTGTACTAAGTCATATTATGTTTACACAACATGATCACGATTGAATCAAAAGTGATCATTCCCTCTAGGATTCTTTGGCAAGCACAATGCGTAACCAACCTCATAGAAACGAAGGGCAAGCACAATGCGTAACCAACCTCATAGAAACGAAGAGAAATTAATGAGTCACGTAATAATCTATAATCATCAAACAACACATGTTTATAAATACAAGTTTACAAGTATACACGCCTTTAGGCCGTCTAGGCTCCTTGCTATCTCAGTCTCAGTGTTTGAGGAACAAGAGCTCGAAGTCGCTCAGCCATTTCCTTTGTAGCATTTTGTTTCTCTCTTATAAATGTATACTATGGTGAAATGAAGTCTAATTCTTATTATTCTAGCTTCTTGTCTTCATATATTTTTCTTTATTGTGGTATGAAATATGATTTTAATATTGATATGCTGGAATGACAAAAACAATCTTTTGTTAGGTAAATGTTTTACTTTACAAAAATTAATGAGTAACCACTGATATTTTTGCTTTTTCAATAGTTTGAACTTTACATTCTCCATCCAACCTTTTATCATATTTTGATGAATGACACTAAATAGTAAATACATAGATGGGCGAATTACACTAAATAGTAAATACATAGATGGGCATAAAATATAATTAATCTTGAAAAATAATTAAAAAGGTAAAATAACTAGGTGACCAAGAGCTACTTAATGTTTATTCATTAATTGCATTGCATGAAATGTAACATGCATAGGCTGTAATTTATATTATGATTAGGGTTCAGTAGTCACATCTAGCTTAAACCATAAAATATTAACTATATATATATTTTCTATCAAACATAATAAAATAGAACTCTTAACAATTCATCTAATGCATCTTCGTCTAGATATTTATCATTCGCATGCAATTCATTTCTTCCATCAGCATATCATCTTCTCTTAATCCTTAGTCTCTTGCATGCCTCCACAAACATCCTGCAATTTATCATCACCAATTTATTTACACATATTCAAACTACAAGTTAAAAAATATTCTAATTACACAATTTTGTTTATCAGTTGAAAAATAAATTGTTAATATATTCATTAATCATTATGTGAAATTACACTACATATCTAAGAATTTTCATCGTCAGAACAAATTCGTACATTTGAATTTTATCATATTTTTTCTTTTCAAAATGTCACCTAGATTTATCATTGTCGGCAAGCATTGCTCTGAAACTTTAAAAGCAAGAAAAGGAGTGATTTGACATTAAAGCCACCATCAATCTCTTCAATTAAAAAAAACGAATCAAAAAATTGAAGTGCCGTCTTAATAATTCGATAGTCAACCATTTGAACTGGTCCTAAAACCCTAAAAACCAGATCATGTGAATATGTGACTGATAATTATAAAATATGTATATATAATATTGATAGATTCTTATATAAATTATCATTATCCATAAAATCTTGACAAAACATAATAATAAAGATGCATACAACGATATTAAACACCAATTAAAAATAATAAACATAAACATGTTCACAAGTTTTAATCAGAATTAGTACAAAGTGCAGGTCTGATCAAATTTTGTTTTTTAAACATTGATGTTGAATTGTTGATAATTCATTTATAACTCCATGTTTCTTTTTTCACAATAACCAAACCACTTTATTATAGGTTTGTTCGTTGTATACAATGTTAGGAAAAACTCGATTTTATTTAACTCTTTTCGTGTATTTCAATTACTAGGTTAAAAAAAATCGTGTATTATACAGGTTGAATAAGTAATTTTTTTTATATTTGTAGTTTTGAATTTGTGTAATAATAATAATAATAATAATAATAACAACAACAAGTCGATTCATGCTACCGAGTAGTTTGTAACAGTTGTTGGTTGAAGATAGGAGATAAGTTGGAGAACAGATTGAATTTATAATTGAATAAGAGTTTGGTTAATTTTTTAGGGAATTTGTTTTAGAACATGCAATACGCTTAAACGTTAGATATAAATGATATAGGTAATTCTAGGGCTGAAAATTTTACACGAATACACGACAAGAACGACCTTAACAGGTATCGTGTATGACCTTAACAGGTATCGTGTACTAAACAGGTAGACACGAAACAACTTGTTAATTTTTCGTGTCGTGTTCGTGTATAGTGTTTCGTGTTTTCGTGTCTGTTCGTGTATAGCGTTAATACATGTTAACACTTAACATCGAGTGGGTAAGATACCTGTTTACCTGTTAGATACCTGTTAAGATATGTGTTTACCTGTTAGATACCCGTTAATACATGTTAATACATGTTAGATAGTTAGATACTCGTTAATACATGTTAGTATGTAACACCCTAAAAACGGGTTTGGTAATCAAACCACGTCAACATTTAAAGAGCGGGTAAAATACCGTTAGTGGTAAGGTGAAACCGTAAACAAACTAACTAGGAATAAATTAACCTAGTTAGTGACATGAAATATTAATAAAATAATGAGTTGTAGCTCTTTAAAAATAAAACCGCAAACATGAGGAACCAAAAGAGGAAAAGCTGAAACTTAAATATATAAAATTAAAAATAAAACACAACACACACAAAAGGGGTGTGTGTGTGTGTAACGACCAGGAGCAAGACAAAGGGGGAAAAACCCTAGTTCATCTCAAATCATCAAATTGGAGGTCAAATTCGGATCTTCAAATTGTGCATGAACTAAATTATCGATCACCCAAGCTAGGGGATCATGGGGTATGTCGAATTTTGAAGAGTTGTGAAGTGGTGAAATTTAAGGAAACATCATAATCGCGAATTATGTATGGATTATAGAAGCTATGGCTTAATTAGTGATGTATACTTGCTTAGGAACAAAACCCTAAGTGAAAATTATACATATGACGCTATGAATTGAATGTTTAGATGATTTACCACATTAGGATAAGTGGGTTTTGATCTTATGATAAAACTGATGATATAATTGTGTTTATAATCATCATACATGATAGTAATAAAGAACTACTTGAACAAATTTTGTGTTTGAGTATATAATCATACTTACTATGAAATAGGCTTTGTATGATAAAATGAAAATGATGATAGATTCATGTTAAAACGATGTTTGATATCATCATGTGTTAAGAATGATTGATGTAACGATAATATAACAAGTTATGATTTCGATAACTTGATTTAATAAGTAATTAAAACGGTAGCGCAAGAATAATGCCTACCGGATATTTGACAAATTGCTTAAATGAGTTGTTGAACTCATAGTGTAATTACTTACGCTAATAGGCAGTCTGACCAATGACATGATCGAATGATAAATTCGACATAAAATCGTAGGATGGAATAGTCGTGAATGAGTATGACTAATCTAACTATCTTACAAATTACAATGATAGTTTGACGCTTAACAAGCTAGGTGGAAGCTTGGGAAGGAAGCGGGTCAAACAAATCGAGTGTGAAGGAAAAGCATAATTCGAATGCAAGGTAAGTATAGCTTACACTATTCTTGATTCGTAAAATATTCTCTTATCATACTAATTATGGATCAGATAAATATGCAATTGAAGTATAATGTTCCGACGTGTAGTTGTATGGAACGAGATAAGCAAAATGATAAGAAATCATATCAATGGTTAAGAAGGAGTAAATTGGGAATTTGGACATATTATGACAAATAGAAAATGAACTTTTAATGGTTACCTTATAGGGTAAACCAAAACGAATGATAAGGTCAAAACGGTAAATTGGTCACGCGTTGACAATAACCGTTAGTTTTGAAATTACACTTCATGGCGTAAGCCATAAGGAGTCAAAAGAGTTAAGAAATGGTTTAATAGTAAAACAACCGTACGGTGTAAACCGGAGCGAGTCATGTAGATGGGATGGTAATAAATGTCATCTCGCAAAGAAAAACGGTCACTTAGACTAAACGGGTCAAAAGGTGAAGGTATCACCCTTTGACAACATCGACTAATGATTATCTGTCGAGCTGTATGTTTACAGGAATAAATATCTAATGGATATCCACTTTGATAGTAACTGGTGGTTACTAAAGCAAGGTATTAACGGGTCAATATATTGATTCGAGCCAGGTAAGTGTAACAGTTTAATTACTCATTTAGAACTTAAGGTTCAATGAGAGTTAAATAAGGTCAAAAATGGACATTTGGTTATCTTTTAGGTAAACCGAATGATTTACATTATAGTTATTGTGTTTTGAAAACAATATGATTATTCAAACAAGATCATAGTTTAATATGTGAGATTTTGGGTCAATATGCCTTTCGAAATCATTTATCGTAAATGAAAAGCTTAAATGGACCATAATGCCCTTGATCGACAAATCAAACAAACGACCCTTATGGGTTGTTTAGAAATAAGTCATTTGATCAAGTAAATACTTAGAACAAGTATAAAAGCGAAAAGTATGATTCTTGTGAGTCAAATGCCTTAAAATGCGTCTTGTCATAAAATAGTAATCCGAGGGATAAAACTCGAAACTAATAATTACCACATTAAAATCCACCACAATTATAGTTGTGGTGGAGATTATTTGATAAGAAATGTGGTAATATAATGCTAGAAGTGAATGAAAGTGAATTATGCAGAAAAGTGCTTAAATACCCTTAACGGGTCAAAATAAGCAATTAAGTAAGAACAGGTTTAAGAATGCATATAACTCTTGATTTGATCCTGGTATAATGGACAACATTGAAATTATGAGGTTCATGAGAAATTGGGATCAAAAAAACATGTTTGTTTGATGAATATATGAACGGGTCAAAACTTAGTAAATGTATATTAAGCCGAAGGCTTAAAAATCTCAAATCTTGTTAATCCGGGTGTCATATTTTAACTCCATGCGATGGAGAATTAAATTACGATCACGTATGAAGAAACGGCTCGTAAAACGGATAAAATTGAGCGAGATATGAAGGTTTAAGTAAAAAAAATGGGTTGCTCGAAATCTGCAGCACCAGTATCAAAACTTTCTGTAAAAAGGGGGGTGGCGTACGTCGACGCCCCCAAAACGTGCAAAAATGATTTATTGTGTTATTTTGACATAGTAACTTGGTTTGATATACTAAAAACCTTAATAACTAACGTTAAAAGTGTTTTTAATATTAGGTGAACGTTATAAGTCTCCGGAAGAAGATCAAGTGACGAACACAAACCGAACACGATCAAGATACAAGCTTCCGCACTATGTTTCGTAAAATGTTTTGAGAAACCCGTATTTTCAAACGATGAACTTATTTTATGATATGTTGAAGTGTCTTACTTCGTAAAATGTTTTGAGAAACCCGTATTTTCAAGCGTATGTGTAATCGTAAATACACAATTATAGTCGAAACTAATATGAATATTGATAAATAGAAGTAAGGGTCTTATATAATACATGTTAACCTGTTAGATACCCGTTAATACATGATTATTCTAGTGTTCATTAACAGGTATTAATAGGTAATTTTCGTATTTTTGTGTCGTGTTCGTGTTTGAAAAAAAGGACACGATAAGTTATCGTGTCGTGTTCGTGTATGGGATTTCGTGTACGGGTATACATGATATGCCAACCTTAGGTAATTGCTACTCTATACCGATAAATTTGAATAGCCTCCTTTGTATCTATATTGTTGGGTTGGGTTGGGTTTGCATATGAACATTAAAATTTTCATTCCAAAATCTCATTTACTATTTCATTTACTAATTTTGTTTATACTTTACTTCATATTCTGTTAGCAATGAGAATTTATACCAAAAGATAAAAGTAGTTTTTTATTACTTATAGATACTAGATTAAAAACCCGTATAATACACGTGTTGAATAAATGAAATATTCTCACAAAATTGTGATACATTACGTAATCATTTACTTATTAGGTGTGTGATTGTGTGTATATGTGTAGAGAGAGAGAGCCTAGCAGACATGCAAACATACACATACGAGGACAAAAATGAATAATTTATATTTTCAGTCGTAATTTATATATGTATTAGGTGTGTGATTGTGTGTATATGTGTAGAGAGAGAGAGAGCCTAGCAGACATGCAAACATACACATACGAGGACAAAAATGAATAATTTATATTTTCAGTCGTAATTTATATATGTATGGTTATTGATCCTCACTCCTCTCTTAAAAAAATTAGTATGATTGTGATCAAACTTACTTTGACGGGAATGTAGTCTACACATGTGTATGTTTTTTGAAACTTCTTACAAAATTAAAACATATATATATGAGCATATTAGTTTGATGCTTTTCTTTACGTAATAAGCTATCTATATGTATATAAAAACGCACAAAGGTTTAAATATATGAACAATTGAAAAAAAAATAAACGATATAAATGTGTTCATTTTAATGTCGCAATAATTTAGTGTTAATAATGATCTTTTCCACACATAGAGATATATATACACATACACACGCGTTATAAAATTATTTGAGGAGTCATCCTGTTTTAAAACATGTCTAGTAGACTAGTAAGGCGGCTGGTGATCGATGACACGTCCGACTATAAACACATTGGTATAAACTACCTTTTTGACAAGAACTTCGTTTTGATTATTGAAATGATGATTGACTTGAAGAGAATATTAAAATGAAGTTACTATACACATACTAAAGACCATCAATGGTGGAATGCCCTTGAAGGCGTCCTTGTCCAGCTTATATAAGTTTTTTGGAGTATGCCATATAGAATTTGGAAAAAAAAAAACTTAACAACGTTATGTTTTTTTAATGGCAGACTATTTCACAAATAAAGTGGAATAGTTCGGACTACTATGGGTAAATAACTGAGTTGGATTATCATTGGAAAAAAAGGTTAGTTCAGATTATTTAAATTCAATTTGCATGTGATAAATGATACATGTAGTTTTAAAAATAACAGATTTAAGGTATGACTTTATAATGTAGGAGGTGTGGTTGTGGTTTTCAAATTTTAACATGTTTAGGATTTATCACTAACTTTTGTTTAAAATCTATTTTGTTTTGGAAAAATGATAGTTTTACCTTTTTAGCTAATTAAATAAATTGTCCTTATGCTTTACTTTTGTAACATATATTTGGAGCCCAACACAATTTGTATAATTAACTCCTTTTTTTTTTAATTTATTTTGGTACCTCTTTCTTTTTGATCTTTTTAATGCCGTAACTTATTTTTCATTTTGTTTTTCTTCTCATTTTTTTTCTTCCGTACAATATTCATTAATTCAATCTATCTTTTTATCACAATATCACCATAATATTTTTTTTTGCTTTCGCATACTTTTTTTTGGATTTTTTAATTATTTATTTCATTTTTCCAACCCTGATACAACTGGAATATAGCTATTAGTTGTAATTTATACATGTATTATATCATTTTCTAAGGACGTTTTGTGATCAATTTGTTTTAATTTTAGTATTCTTATTATTTGTGATCGTTTTGATCTTGACATTTTATTTTATTTTTTTTGTTCTAAGCTTTTTGCGTCTAAATGTTAATTTTTAGTTTTAATTTATCTTTTCTATTTTTCACTACCGTTTTGGGATTGAGTAATATAAAAATTAGTAAATTAAAACTTCAATATCTGATAGATTTCTTAACAACGGTTTACATGTGGTTGAAATACAGTTATAAAAATAAATTTAAAACTATTAAAGAGAAACTAAACGTAGTTCGCAAAAGATTAAAAAATATAGAAAAAAAATAAAAAAATATCGGTTTTCGAAAATGATAAAAAAGCGCAACTAAAAGAAAAAAAATCGAGTTGGGGGTTTCACTGGAAGCAACATCTCTATTACTACGGCGTAGAGGTAAGGCTATTTACATCTTACCCTTCTCAGACCCTACCTTAGCTTTGCTATTGATGAGATTTACTGAGTATGATGATGATAAATAAAAAAAAGTGTTGATGTATATTGTGGATACGGCTCGGTTCGGTTCGGCTTAGTTCAGCTCGGCTCGGCTTAGTTCAGTTCGGTTCGAGACCAAAGTCAACGGCGTTCCTCTGTCATACAAACCGACATTTACGATACGAGATCGAAGATGATGTGGGATGACATCATCATGATGATGTCATGATGATGCAATGTTTGTATTCATTTAGTGGCTACGAAGAACCCATGTATGTAATTGCATGGGTGTGTATATATGTGAGCTACGAAGAACCATGCAACCTGTGAATTAGGTAAATGATGAAGAACTATGCTACATGGGAGCAAGGTTGTTCGTTGGAATAAGGTTGAACGAAGAATATTCTTCGTAGGCCTTGTTGGTTGTTCGTGGGTCAGGCTACGAAGAACCTTCTTCTTCGTGGGTCTGGCCTGTTCTTCGTGGGGCATGCCTATTCTTCGTGGGTGTTAGCTGGGTCTTGTCTATAAATACCCACATATGTTATTTGGGTTCTGTAAGAGTGCAGAGTGAGAGATAAGCAGTTTATCAAGAGTGTATGTACTGGGTCTCTCAACTAATCAATATAGTGAATCATTGAAGTTTTATCTTGTGTTACATTGGTTGTGCTCTTGCTTTGGTTTGCATACACACTTGGATTCCGCACTCGTGTGTGTGTTAGACAACAAGGAAGTAGGTTAATCTTGATCCTCCACGTGGACCTACAAGTGGTATTATAGCTTTGGCTCTCTTCCTTGTTAAAAACCAAACATTTTAGTGAGTTTTGAGTGAAGTTTTAGAAAGAAAAAGTGGTCTAAAACTTGGTAAAAAAACTAGTTGGTTGCAGAAAATTTTTATAAAAACCTTGTTAGAACCTAAGGAGACATGTTAAAATACGGTTTTTGTTAAATATTTCTAGCAAAAATCTTGTTCACCATCTTCTCCGGTAAGATGTTTTGGCCCGAAAAGTGACCGGAAAATTGTTGGTGAGAAAAGATTCCTTAATCTTTACTGGAAAAGTTAACTTTCAAATGTTTGTTGTTTAACCAAACTTGACATACCAGCTACAAACTTTCTAAAAAGCAGAAACAAGATTCTGCTGAAAAAGAAAATCTTTCACCTACCCTTTCACAAAGAACCTGTCATCTGCGAAGAACCTATTTTCAACGAAGAATAGTTCTTCGTGGGTTTGAAAAATCACAAATATCTAGTACTCGTTAACTAGTACTTAGTGGATTTGGTACAAGATTGTCCGTGCATTTGAGTCTTGAACAAAATTCAATTTTTTTTCCTACGAAGAACTCATTTTATTTTGTTCTTTGTGCACCATCAATTCTTCGTGAGGAAATTTTAAGCAAAGTTTTTTTGTTGTGCAAGATATTTTTAAGTTGTTCGTGGGATATGTAAGATATTTTTTAACCTCAAGTTGTTCGTGGTTTTTCAACTTCAAGTGTGAAAGATTTATTTTTTTTTTCTTTAAAGGTTTTATTATATAGTAAACTTGTAAACTTTGTGGTTTTTAAGCAAACACTATTAATAACTAACTAAAATGGGTTCAAATCCTTGGAATTGGGGTAGTAGCTCAAGTACAAGCCAAGATCGATCACAACCTTGCTCGGCAACCTCATGGGTAAAATCTTTAATGCCTAAACATACGACTATGATTAACGCTAATCAAAGGGCGTGTGTTACGAATCAAAATCAAAGTGTTCAAACTCTTCTCATTAGCGAAAGTGAGACTGGAAGCAACAATCGTCCACCAAAGTTAAATCACATGAACGATTATCCGTCATGGAAAAATTGTTTTCATACGTATGTTCTTGGTCAGAATACCGAGTTGTGGACATGTTTTACTATTTCATACAAAGAATCTATCGAAGAAGTAGTATCAAATTCGACTTCTTTAGCCGGATTGGATGAGAATGATAAAAAGGCTTATGATCTAGAGAAGAAAGCCTTTGCTATCCTTACACAAGCTCTTCACAAGGATATTTATCATCAATTTATGCATTGTACCACTACAAAGACTTTGTGGGACACTTTGGAATCAAGAACGGAAGGAAATGCAACGACGAGAAAGATCCGACATGATCTTTTAAAGAAAGAGTTTGAAGGGTTTTTGTTCATGGAGAATGAAACACTAAGCGACATGACTACTCGATTCTATCATCTGCTTAGTGAGATGTACTCATACAAGGTTAACGCACCACAATAGGAGATTGTTATGCATTTTGCTGATGCTTTGCCACCTAAGTGGATTCAATTCATTGAGTTGCTGAAGCATACCGGTGTTTTGGATGCAATCAGCATTTACGAATTTGTTCAGAAACTTGAAAACAAAAATGAAGAAGAAATTCGTAAAGCAAAACAAATTCCAGTTTCACAAAATCCAGAGATGTATTTTGGAGGCATTAACACAGGTGTAAGTACAAGTCAGCAATCGAAGCTTCAAACAACATTTGTGTCTAATGCAAACCCTTTTCTACCACCACCTAAACCAGATCAATCTACTCAAACCTATGGACAAGCCTTTGATCCAAAAGCCTTTCTTCCTCAACCACGAGATTTTGCATCACAAGTTCCACAACAAGCTTTCTATGGTAACAAGTTTCAACCTTCAAACCCTAACACTGTTAGACTTGATACATCAAACCTTAGCAAAGTAAGTGTAGAGGTTGCCAAAGAACACATGGAACTTCTAAACACTTTGATGAGTTCTTACTATGGATTAGTATCTGGGCAAATTGGCAACATCAATCTAACCAGTGAAGACTACGCACAAATTGATAAGGAGGAAATGGAGTTGATTGATATCAAATGGGCGTTTGCAAGTGCAGTGAGAAGAGCAAAATACTTTATCCAGAAATCCGGAAGAACTAATCTGGAGAGCAACAAGGATACTCCATATGGTTTCGACGAAAGGAAGGTTACCTGTTTCAACTGCAGAGAGAAGGGGCATTTTAAAAGAGAATGCACGAAGCCTCCACAGCAAGGGAATCAATATCCTTTCAACAGAAATCAAGGCGCTAACAATGAAAGAGCAATGGTTCCCGCAAACAATACCAATCGAGCTTTGATTGTTCAGATAGATGAAAGTTGTGATTGGTCTGTTCAATTGGGAAACAATGGTGGAGGAGGCACTGCATACTATGCCGAAGTTGAAAAGAATAATAGCAATGGAGAATCGTCCAGAAATGATGACAGTTCATGGGATGGCAGCAGTTCAGATGAAGCAGAATCGACTTCAAGTGAAGATCGATCTGAAGATGTTGATGCGGAGGTAGATGATGTGGTTACTGAAACTAAATCAACGGATAGCGATGAAGCAACTTTGGAGCATGAAACTGAAAAGTCATCTGATGAATTTTCCAAGCATCTTTCAACAATTGGATCTTCCACTCTTCGTGCAGCTTTCATGGCCCGTTTGGATTACCAATCCAGTCAGGTAAGTTTCGATTAACCTATCTTGTCTAAGTGTTTTAATTGTATAGCTTTAAAAGGTAAATATTTAGAACTTGAAAGTAAATTTGATCACACAAAGAAACATCATCAGAGTTTGATTGTAGATCTGACAAAGTGCACTGAGGCAAACACAGCTCTTAAGAAAAACGAAAAGGAATTTAAAACGATAATTGAAACCTTAAGGAAAGATGCTTCCGAATTAACAAAGAATGTTTTGAGAAAACAAACAGCCATTAACAATTATATTAACATGCTTGAATAAACGAAAAAGGAGTTAGCCTGTGCAAAGTGTGAGCATGATGCAATCAAACTCAAGTTGGACAGTTGCTCCAATTCAAGATATGGTTTGGATCACATCATCGATGTCCAAAAGAAGAAAGGTGATGTGAAGTGCATTGGTTATCAGGCATGTCCCCCTCGGGGTTAGACATAATTACACCAAAATGCCAGATGACGAAGATATGCCACATTTTGAACCCACCGTTCCATTGGATCTAGCTGAATTTATAGCAGGTCTAGGGTTCACTAAGGGCGCATCCTCTAGTCAAAGTCAATCGGATGACATCAATGACTCAAAGTCTGTGAATGATCAAAGTCCTCCCATTATTGAGGATTATGATAGTTCGGATGACGATTCGAATGAGGACAAGCCTAAGCAGTCCGAAACGGTAACAAAAGAGGAAAATATACCTCTCGAAAATCACATTCTTTGTGATCCACCTACAAAACCGTTTATGACTGTTAAAGTCAAGTCTGTTGAATCTTCATCTGCGAGTTGTGAAAGCGTGAACTTGCTTTACACGTTGATTGGTTCTAATAAAATATATTCAGATAAAGATTTCCCAATCAAAAATGTCAATCAATCCTTAATTGATAAAGTTCTCGAGGATTCTACTAGTAAGTTTTTGGGAAAGTCGAGTCCAAGAGTTGTAGTAACTCAGTGTGCTCCTATCCCAAAATCTGAAGTTAGAAAGAAATACGGGAATCAAAAATTGCAACCTCAAAACAATCAACGAAAGCAAAATCACCCTACCCAAGGAAAGGGAAATGGAAAAGAAAGCCAAAACAAGAAGGAGATTCAGAAGGTGAACTTTATGAAATCCCAAGGGACTGATAAAATTGAATCCTTTGAAAACAAATCCAACACGGAGTTTGTTAAACAAAGTAAAATTTTGAAAAGAAACAATCAGAACAACTACACATAACACATAAACTGTTGTGATGTAGGACCAAGTACCTTAAGATCACGAAGTTCATCATCAAGCTCTTACAATTATGATACTCCGAGGTTTGTTGAGCGGAGATCATGTTTTGAATGTGGTATGGACACATTGTCAAGCACTGTCCATATCTCACAAAGGGAAAAGCAAAAGTTGATGCCCCCTGTGGTAACAGTTACCATACAAGATCTGTTTCACCAAAACAGGACCTCGTCTTATTAAACAACGAGAAATGAAACAGAAAAAGAAACAAAGAAAAGAAGTTGAAAAGGCTTTGAAATCAGACGTTATCTAAACACAGTCTGTTAAATCAGATGTTAAAAATGAAAAACAGAAACAGATTTGGAAACCAAAATCGGTAACTGTTTCAGGGGGAGCTCCATCAATTCCGAATTATCGGGAAATCGAAGTCACAATTCTCGATGAGATCGGATGACCCAAGTCAACGAAGGCTTGGGTCCCCTCTCCAACTAATCTCTGAATGAGTGTGCAGGATGTTCCAGGAGGAACTATTGATAGTCTAAGGAGTGTTGATAGTGGAACGTCCAGGCACATGATCGACGACATGTGACTCCAAAAGACCGTTAAATCAAGGAGGAGTTGTTGCCTTTGTTGGAGAGAAAAAGAAGATAATGTCCGATGAATGAAGAAGTTTGGTCAATGAAGTTTAGAACTTGGACAAGAAGAAAAACGACCAAAAATTTGTTTGTTTAAGGCTTGTATTGGGTCCACATGATAGATTCAAACGAAGTGTACGAGCCTGCTGCACGTGTCAAGCTTTTCGAAAATTTATGGCTTAATCTTCCACAAGAAGTTCAAAGTCTACAAGATGAACGTGCAGTGTACATTTCTCCATGGTGTGATTGAAGAAAATGTGTTTGTTGAACAAACCAACCGGGTGGGCGGATGCCTTGGCGTAGATTGAACAACCGCACACTACGTCTCAAGGAGAAAGACGAAGACCTTTGCTGGTGCAAGATTATGTGGAAGACATCATGTATGGTCCAGCCAAAGATGATGTGTACAAGCTTTCCCACGTGCTCACCTGCTTATTACCAGTCGGACCCGAGGTTTTTGATCTCGTTGCTGTGAAGAGATTTCTTGGTTAATTGAAGTAGCTGCAAAATCGACCTTGAAATCCACACCGGGTGGATATCCAGTTTGGAAGAGCACTCAGATTCCTAGCAATGCACGAGGCAATTGCCGGATTACGGTTTTAAATTTCTAATCTCTCCTATCCTTGTCGATATTTAAGTTGCTTTACGGATTTCTAAAATCTCGTACAACACTCCAGACCAGAGACATTGATCTTGAATATCACCTCACTCATGATTGTTTCAATATGAAACTCATCAATGTTGTTTTGGTTCACATCGATTACCAACGTGCCAACTCATTTTTCAAAATTCCATAAATCATTTTTATTAAATTAATTTTGGTAAATGGCATTGAGGTAAAACATGAGTTAATCCACACCAGGAAATCGTTTTTGTGAATATTTTTCTTGAGAAAATCCAAAAAGATGTTATTTAAAAGTTTAAATTTACTGTTTGCATTTTAGGGGGAGTAAATTCAAATCAGAAAATTACAAAAACATTGAAAAACATCAAAAATGAGTTTCCTGACGAGAAAAAGAGAAAATGATAGTAAATCAGTGGTCTGTCAAAACCTTTTTGAACTTAAACTGAAAAATGATAAGTAGCTCAAAACTGAAAATGATAAGTAGCTCTATTAATAATGTATCGGTAGGCTCACAATCATTTTAAAGTGTGCAGGGCGATATAAACATAATCACTGAAGACCGTGTGGGAACCGCTCATTGGCATATGGTCTTGGTACCGAAATTTCGTTTGATAGATTGCCGAGGTTCAAAGATACGTGGTCTTTATGTTGTTTATCATCTGGGTATCATGGTTGTTTCTTTTACCGAAAACAACGGGGACGTAAGTCTAGAACTTCCATGATACCATACATACGTGATACATGTATATAATACATGCTGCATATGACCAACAATAAGTGATAAAAATATCACAGTCACCCCTGAATAAGTGATTTTAAGTCACATCTATCATCCGAGAGTCAAGTTCGTCTCTTTGTCGGTACGATGGTAATAACCTGTTCACGGACTTGCTCTCGTGCCCTGCATGCATTGAATATCATGTTCCTCATAAGTAAGTGATTATATCACATAGGGCTTGTATTCATCCTCAAATAAGTGAGTATCTCACATCATATACGTAAAAACAAATGATAAATGGTATACTCACCAGTAAGATGAACTCTCGTGCATACCTTGATACGGGGATGTGTCGTGAGTGGATGAACACTGGTCGTAAGTATAAATCATACATTAATCGTATCCCCTAACCGCGAGTACATCTGATAAGTTGAGCTTATGTGGACAATAATACCGATAATTGTTATAGCATACTTATCTAAATGCTAACTAATCAAACAACAAGTATGTTTTGGCATGACCGTATACTGATATGATTCTCTTACCCTTGAAACTCACAAAAAGAATGTCTGTAAATAATTACTTATTGCTTTCCGTCTTTACATTTGAAAAATGAAAAATGCCAAAAAGATTTTAGGTGTGTTTTAATATAAAATTAAAAGCCAAAAATATTTTGCTTCTAGTTTATTTTTTATTGACCGATGTTGGAACTCGAGTCTATCCTACCCAAAATCCTGATTGTAAGCTGAAAATCAATTGCATCTTCATAAATGGTCGAAGTTGACAAATTTGAAAGTTAAAGGATTAAAATTGAAGAATTTTAAAACTTTCAAAGTGTTGTCAGTTGGTAGTTGAATGAGAGTTGGTCTCATGTGTGTCATTTGCTAATTTTATTTAATATCAAACCTTTGTGAAATTTTCGAATGAAATTTCTCTAAGGTTGATCAAATCCCTAGCGGTTGTTCTCATTACGCGTTTAGCTTTGTAGTGTGTGCAGATGTGCATCCAAGCAAGCTAAAGGCAAAGAGAACGTGTTTGAAGAAAAGTTATGGGAGTGAAGACACAACATGAATGCAAGTTGTGGATCAAGAAGATCAATTTATAGCTGACCACTCATCAACACCACAGGGATCTGAAGCTTTGAAGATCAACGTCTCACAAGCTACATTCAAGGGGGAGTTTGCTAATGCACCTTTTGACTGTGACAAGTGAAGACATCTGAAGATTCGACAGTGTGAAGAACGAACCATCACGAGCAGCATCCAAGTGGGAGTTTGTTGATGCATATTGTTGATATGGCTCGGTTCGGTTCGGCTCGGCTTAGTTCAGTTCGGTTCAAGACCAAAGTCAACGGCGTTCCTCCGTCGTACAAACCGACATTCGCGATACGAGATCGAAGATGATGTGGGATGACATCATCATGACATCATTGTGATGATGTCATGATGATGCAATGTATAATACAATTCATGTTGTATTCATTTAGTGGCTACAAAGAACCCATGCATGTAATTGCATGGGTGTGTATATATGTGAGCTACGAAGAACCATGCAAACGGGGAATTATGAAAATGATGAAGAACTATGCTACATGGGAGCAAGGTTGTTCATTGGAATAAGGTTGAACGAAGAACATTCTTCGTAGGCCTTGTTGGTTGTTCGTGGGTCAGGCTACGAAGAACCTTCTTCTTCGTGGGCCTGGCCTGTTCTTCGTGGGGCATGTCTATTCTTTGTGGGTGTTAGCTGAGTCTTGTCTATAAATACCCACATATGTTATTTGGGTTCTGTAAAAGTGCAGAGTGAGAGATAAGCAGTTTATCAAGAGTGTATGTACTGGGTCTCTCAACTAATCAACATAGTGAATCGTTGAAGTTTTATCTTGTGTTATATTGGTTGTGCTCTTGCTTTGGTTTGCATACACATTTGGATTCCGCACTCGTGTGTGTGTTAGACAACAAGGAAATAGGTTAATCTTGATCCTCCAAGTGGACCTACAAAAAGTTATATTCCGGTTGCAATGAAGTCAAAAAAATGAAAACAAAAGAACTAAAACAAAAACTCAAAATAAAAATTAAGTCGAAAAAAAATACATACAAGTAAAATGGTAAAACAATTAAAATTATAAATCAGTTTTTGCTCGCAAAATGACTGAAAAAAACAAATAAATAAATATATAAAGAGTTAATTGTACAAGTAATGTTAAACTGAAATATGCTACAAAAGTAAACCATAAGAGCTATTTATGTAACTACCTAAAAAGGTAAAACTATTATTCCAACAAATTCACATAATTTTTAAACAAATGTGCTATTTTTTCTCTTTATTTTGTAAAAACACACCAACCATTTATGCTAATCTCTAAATATATAAAAAAAAATAGAACCATTTATGCTAAACTCTAAATATATAAGAAAAACAGGGAAAATGTCACAGAAATGTAACAAGTTTGCTAGCTGTTCCAATTAAATCATCCAAACTACTTTTATCTCTCTAAAATAACTAAACTTAAATTTAGTGTTCTAATAATGCGTAACTACCAAATTACCAGGTTACCATTGTTTTCTTTCAATGGTATTTATTTATTTTAGAAAAACATATATAACCATCCATTGAAATTGGCTTTTGCGACCTACAAGACTTTGACTGCAATTGGAAACCTCGAATCTGGTGACCAGTTTGTTTTTTTTTTTTTTTTTTTTTTTTAAGTTCTTGGCAATCAAAGATCCTCGACCAGGTTGGCGTTTGTCGATTCTTGGCTTTTTCTTGATAAGTAATCTTACAATCTCATCCAGATTTGCAATGTTTGAGAGCATATGAATTTAAATGCTTATCAGATATAAACTCTCATATGTATTTTAAAATATTGTGTTTCAGTATAGGTAAGATTATGAGAAGTTGAGGTAGAAAAAAGGGATGTTCAAATTGCTTATTCCGGATAAACTAATAAAGAATCATATCCACCATCCACGACTTATGAATCTAAAGAATTGGTGCAAAAATTGTGACATAGCATGTTGTTTGATTTTGTGATTTAGCGTGATGGTTTATATACACTAAAAAGTAAAAAGGACAATTTTGTGATTATAAAAAATGTAGTTTCAAACTTAAAACTAATTATTTAATAAATATTTAGAATAAAAATGTGATTTTTAATTGAAAAATCCATGTAATCATTATATATTTTCCACATCATATTAAAGATAAGAAAATTTTAATGAAACTTGACAAATCATGATGAGTAACCTAGTAACCTGATAATTACATAATATTAGAACAATAAACGAAACTTTAGTAACTTTAGAGAGACAAAATAAGTTTCAGTAACTTAATTAAAATACTTGGCAAACTTGATTACATTTCTACGAAGTTACCCCAAAAAATAAGTGGATTTCAGTTGGATTATAACTTGTAAACCATATGTTTTAGTAACTTATACACAACATTTATTTTCCTATTTTAAACCATTTAAATACAGTAGACGAGTAAAATAACAAAAGTCTTTTAACATTTTAATTTCATTAACTTATTATTATTTATTTATACATAATTTATTATATATACTATTCTATTATAAAAAAATAATTATATATTATAATACGTTAATGAAGTAATAACTAAAAATTGATTTGGTATTAAAAACAACTTGATTACAAACAATAAGAGTTAATTAAACAAATATTAGATTTTATCACTCTCAACTATTGGTATTGGTCGCTACCACTCTTAACTATCACTTTGACTCTCATCACTACCAACTTAACACTTTGTGTTGTTTTACTTCGCATGTGAACATTTCTTAGTGTTTGACTTGTATTAGAGCATTCATAATGAAGACCTTAAAATATGTGAGAGAGTTTAGTTATATTATAAGGAATGATTGGTAGGTTGTGAGTAGAGCAGAGAGGAAATATATGAGAAAGTTACTGTTCATCTGTAAATATATGGGGAAAAAATTGGAGAGAGAAAACTGTATAAATTTTTTAATATTTTTAGAAATGGTTGTGAGTGAAGAAGAGAGAAAAGGTAATAATAAAGATATAGAAAATATTATTTAATTGAAAAGGAGAGAGAAAAAGTTTTTGTTTTTAGTGGAAATATATGAATATAGTAGTTGTTTTTTAGTGGATATGTTTGTATATTTATAGAGATATCAATGTGAATACTCTTATTGTTGATATTAGGCTAATACTTCGTGATTACTAATGAGTACAAGTGAATCTGCTCCTAAAAGACAAAAGAACAGCCAAAAATTACTTAATCGTAGTGACACAACACATAAAGTGTTAAGTTGGGAATGGTGGATCAAAGTGATAGTTGAGAGTGACAGCGCCCAATATCCAATAGTTGGGAGTGATATAATCCAATAACCCTTACACAAATAGGCCATATGATTTACCCAAAATAACATAAGGCTTTATTATATTTTTATAACATACTCGGGTTCTATGGTCTCAATTGCCGGACACTTTGGGGTACTAAAGCTAACGAGCGTTAAAATTTTCGTTAAGTTTTAATAAAATGCCAAAAACACTCTTTTACAACCAAATTGACCATTTATGTAATAAAACATTTTTAATTATAGGGACTATTTATGTAAATTACTAAATATAAAAACAAAACAACCCCAACACCACTTGAAATCAAACCTCAGTAATAGGTGACCACCACTAACACTACAAATCTGAGGGGGCGATGGGGGTAGTGGCGGTTGCGGCTATTGTTTTGGTTTCTTCTTTAATTACTAACTAATCAGGCATGGCAAAGGGAACAGAACAGCTACTGTATCACCGATGGTGAAGCTCCAAGGGAGTGGGACGTTTGGATGGCGGTGACGGCGTGACAGCCGGGATGAACAACTTATTGTTTGATTTTGGAGGGATTCTTTCATGTCTGTTGTATAAGACCGAATCTAGCTAGGAAGGCATTAGAGCTCAGGTTTATAACCATAGCAACTCGAAAAAATGTTGGTCGGAGGTTTGGATTTGGATTTTGAAATAGTAAAAAAAAAGTAACAAGGAAGGAGGTGGTTAGCGAGCACTGATGAAGTGGAAATGTAAGCATTTTTTGTAGGGTTAAATAAAAAAATGTTTTTAAAGGATTTGTGTAAATATAATGTAACAACTAACTAGCTACATCCTAATTGTTTTTATCTATTTACATTTGTTGATAGTCTAATCAAAATAAACGGGTATTGTTAAACGTACCTCCTTTTTTACTTGTCATACCGTCTTTCCTTTTTAAAATCACATTCAAAGTTTTATGCTCCCATTACAAATTTCACTTCAAACCTTTTTAGTTTATTTTTAATTATTGTTCATATATTGTAATTATTTTTTTAACTTTTCTTATCTTTATTTTTTAAAGAATATTTTGTAAAAAAAAAGTTCATATATTTTTAAATAACTTTTTTTGAATGCTTTTTTGAATATTTTTAAATAACGTTATTGTTATTAAACTCTTTTTACCAAAAATTTGTTTTAACGTTATTTTAGAAAGTGATGTTGTGTTTTTAGCTAGCATATTCTCTTGATAACCTATAGAACAAAATTTACAAAAGAAGATAACTGTAAATAATTTTGAAAGTTTCAAAAATAATGGAAACCAGTTTATCAAATATATATGTATGTATCTATGTATAAACGAGTTTCTTAAATCAAAACTAATGCTTTTGATTTCCCATGATCATTATATGTGTTTTGATTTCTCGATGTACGATGGTGTTTTTTTAATAAACATTTACAATTTTTTTCTCAGTGTTCGATAGTTTTTTTTTTATTTATGTATCACTTCTAATAAACCTGTATAAATTTTTACTAAAAGTGTTTCAGACTTAAAAACCCATTTTTAAAAATAGTAAAATTTCTAGGGGAAATATCCAAATAAACGTACAGCCAAGGGACGTCTCCAACAAGCATCCAATCCCCATCTTTGTCTTCATATATTGTTGTGTATTCACAACTCCCAGTCTCCCATTGTCTTCTTCCATTGCTTCACCTACATTATTCAACTTTTTTTCCTAAATATATAAATCATTTAATTATAACCCTTTTAGCAGGAAAAGAAAAGCTTCAAGACTTGTAGAAAACCCTTGCATTTTTCTATAAATTTTTTTTGTTTAAGTGCTATTTCCTAATATTCTTACATGCAACCATTTGTATCTCAAAAGAGTACACATTAACTTATTAACATACCAATTCCATAACAATCAAACAGCTTCTCAAGACCCATGCCAAGCTCAGAATACCCTTTAAAACAACTTAAATCAACTTTTCTAAGAATCGGTACACCATCCATGCTCACTTTCACGTACAACTTCGCCTCAACATCATGTATACTATTCTTCCTATACAACCCCACCGGTGGCCACCCTACCACCATATCCACCTCCTGCGCGCCTTCAGAAACCGCCCTCTTCTTCACTCTTCTCTCGCCACCGTCGCCCCCGCCAGGTAGCCCTAACCTAAGTTCAGTTATCTCAAGCCCAATCACCTGAGGTCCCATTTTTTTATTATTATTTAGGTCCCATTTTTTTATTATTATTTTTTTTATTTTCAAGAACCAATTAGAAGATGGGATTTGTTTTTTTTGGTGGATAGTGCTTATATTTATACTAGACTAGATTGAAACAGCAAGGGGGTTCATACATATTATGGTCGGTCACATGATCTAGGGTGGTGGTGCACTTATACTAGAGTGCAACCAACAAAACATTACCGTACACTTGTTAGAAACCGGGATATTTTTTGCTTATAAATAGTGTTGGGATATTAGGCAAGACTGAACATATGTAGGGTTTCTTTGGATATTTTGTGCTTTGATTTGTGGCCGTTGGATCAATGTTGGTTTCTTGACACAAACCATGTGATCTTTGTCTTCTTAAAAGTTCGTTATCATTTTTTTTAACGTGTAATGAATTCTCCAAATGAGCTACTGGTGAAATTCACCTCATCGAGATACACACGTCTTCCAAACCGGGGAAAGCCCCTCACCTAGGGCCAAAGCCCATGAACACTCGCCCGAAGGCACACGACAGTGCGGTGAGGTAAAACTCGCTCAGTTCAAGGATTGAACTAGCGATCGCCGCCTACTCGCCTAGTCTCCCATCATCACCAGGTGCCGCAGAAACTAAATGTTGGGGTGAGGAATTGAACTTGAGTCACTCGAGACACCAAATCTCTCCCTTACCACTCCACCACTAGCTCATTGGCAAGTTGGTTACCATCTACTCACACAGTCATACGCTACTAATTAATAATACACCATAAATTACAATATTTATTGCTTTAATAAGTTGCAAGATCATGTTATAGTTCCTATTACACATTCTTCCTAAAATCAATGTTTTAAAAACCGGTTCAAACCGGCTGGTTGTACCGGTTGAATCGTCCGGTAGAACCGGTTAAACCGCCCGGTATACCCGGTTGAACCGCCCGATACACCCGGTTAAACGTTTTTGAGTCAAATCAGGTACGATATAAAAACCGAATTTTAAAAGACTGCCTAAAATATACCATATCATCTGACCTTTCATATCTAATTTTAATGATGAGAGCTCTTATTTTATTCAATGTATAGAGTATACACCAAGATGGAAGAATAAATACCAAAAGTGAAGAGCCTTTGCATGGAATGTTTCTAAAGATAAGATAAGTAAAAGGAATGACAATGAGGTAACTGGAGTTAATTGTGTAGAAGATATTTTGTTTCCAATATTGCTTCTCAAGTTGGTTGGAGCATGTAAGTTGTAGAAACTTGATTCCTGAGAATACCTCTTCAATGAATACTCCTGATGGCTATGATCCGAAGCCGAATCTACAAAACAGAACACTGTTAGGACTCGTTACATGAATGAGGATATTCCAGTAATCACCCTCTGGCGTGAGAATAAGTATAGGTTTGGAATATAAAGTGTGAGATATAAGAGAAGTGAATGAATATTACCTTAGCATCTTCATCTATTTATATTGTTTGGTTTATTTAAGGTTTTCCCTTTATTAGGTGTCATTGTTTGCATGGGATGTCCCCATGAGTGGAAGATCGTGTGGATCTTTCCAACATTCTGGAGATTCGGTTTATATTTGTTCGTATGTCCTACTAGAACATTCTAGAACAATGTAGTATATTTAGACTTACCGGTTTGACCGACTCAAATTGACTGGGTCGGGTCATACCCCGACATAAGTCTTTAGTGCCTAACGTGTCGGGTAGGAATATAAGTTGTTGCGTTCCTAATGCTTTGGTGAGAAGATCTGCGATCAGCATCTTGGTATCAATGGGCATTGGTTGAATTTCCTAAGACTCTACTCTTTCTCAAACAAAGTAACAATCCATTTCCATGTGGTGAATTTTTTATACCATTTACGAGATGCTCGTTTTAACCCGTAAAGTGACTTTCTCAACCGACAAACCCGTGTTTCACCTACCTTTGAAAACCCCTGTGGAATCTTCATGTAAGTATCCATGTAAAAAAAGTGTTATTAATGTTGAGTTGATGAATTGTCCAATTATTTGTTACAAAAACAGCGAGGAGCGTTCTAACCGTGACTATTTTGGCAACTGGGGCAAAAGTGTCACACCCCAACTGATGACAGAAACATCATGCTGAGACGAAATAGATTGTTCGAAACATCATAACTTGCTAAATATGACAATATTTAAATAAAATATCTATTTTTCATTGATAAACTAAGTGGTACATTGTTTGGAATGGAAATACAACAAGGAAATTCAATTACTACAAAATGAAAAGTACATAAACTTAAAATGTGTTTCTAAAATCCATCCTACTAGATTTTAGAAACGTCATAGCATCAATTTCTTGCGATATATATTAAAGTAACGATCAACACATAAAACATTGGTGAGCATACAAGTTTTGACTACTAGCATACATACAAAAGCTTTCATTAATCCTACATGGCATAAAAGTATATTAAGGCATGAAACATAACATAACTAGCATGCTACAAATATATATCAAACCAATTGTGTCCACAAAGTTGTGTATCTTGACATCGAAGCGAACAAGACCGTGATTGAATAAGTTAACGTGAACCCTTTCTGAGGCGGTGTGCTACTCCTATAGCGTTATACATGTTAAGGTTGTCACACCCCGACCCGCAGCGGAATAAAAGTCGGGGCGTAATTGGGTTATCACCAAAGCTCATGATGTTTACTAAGATGTTTCATATTTATTAAATTCAAATTACAACTTAAATATCCAAAACCAAATTTCATACAATTACAAGAAAATGAAACTACATAATTATTCCAAAGCTTAAACTTGTTTATTCTTCTAGGCCTTCCTATGTGTTTCTTGTCTCAGCTGAATCACTTGTATCATGTGTAAAACGGGGGATATTTTGGGTCAACAAAAGTTGGCGAGTGAACCTTGATAAAACATTATTGCTAATTTCTTGTTTTATTTAATAAGGAAAATTTGTGCAATAATCACATGTGAGCAAACATATATAGATAAACAAACACAAACCACTTTGGATGAGTATATGATATGAATGATGATGTATGTGAGATCAAGGCTCAATCAAACGGAGCCGATCTAATGAGGCACCTGATGCTCAACTCGTCTCCCACGGGGAACTGATGGGCCTAATGAAATGCGTGCACTGAAAATGATAAGTCCAATCTACATATAATTCAAACAACAATTGATACACATTTGATCACGGATATGATGTATGCACAAGTGTTTAAATAAAATAAAAGGATTATACGACACATGATACACCCCAAAACATGATTAAAACGGGAATTGATAGAGATTCACTCACAATGGGTGCATTCTTTGATGACGATGAATGCGCACGAATTTATGATTCAATTGACGAGGGAAGAACTAACCTAGATAATAACAAAATGATTCGATAAATAAATAAATTTTATTTGAGATTGATATTTTTAATTAGTGCTCTTAAATGGGATTTTTTTTATTTATTTTTGTGAGTTTAAGGAAATTTTCTAACCTTAATAATCTTATTTTAAAGTATTTTTAAATAATTTTCCAATTACATAAATAAATAAAAAGAAATAAAAAGTTGACTTTTTGACCGTTGACCGTTGACCGTTGACCGGGTCTTGACTGGTCAGACTGTGTTTTCTATGCGCTGAGTGAGGTTCGAACTCGGGACCTCTCGTATACGTGCACGCAGCTCTACCAACTGAGCTACGTGTCTAACCCGAAATATTATCTGTTTTAATTATATATATCTACTAATTAACTTTAACCTTATTTAGTTTATATCAAAAATGATTTAATATTGCCGAACCGGTTGCAGAGACCCGGAGTCGAACTCGGGTCCTTTGGTTCGAGTGCGCACAGCCCAACCAGTTGGGCTGTGTGTCTAATCTGCTTAACTACTGAATTATATTCCTCTTATAAACATTCTGTGACTTGATCTGATTAAGTTCTAAAAATGTTGGTTTTATTTCTGAAAGTCGGTAACTTGTGCGATTCGAACTCGGGACGTGCATATTGTATTTGCACACAGTCCACCGCTGGACTGTGTGTCTAACCCGTTTGAATATCCAGTTTTAATTATATTAATACATATACTCGACTTCATCTTCTTCGTTTACAAGAACACAGAACAGTGAAATCCGACTGTTTGTTTAATTGACCAACAACACTTATAATTGATTGAATTGAAATATAAGAAGGAAATTAAAGAATAAGATGTACCAAAACAGACTGTTTTCTTCAGATTTTCCGGCTAAATTCGTCGGTTCTGATTTTTTGATTTCCGGCTGTATGAACTGTTTTAACAGTTTTGATTGTTGGTTTGAACAATTAAAGTATAAATCAAAAGATAGCAAGAAGGTTTAGACAATTATACCGTCTGATGAACGAATACGGTTTTCTGATTAGCGATTCCGGCAGGATTCCGGCGAAATGAAAATCTCCGGCGACGAGCTTTGAAAGGACTAAAGCTTCGAAAGAGAGTGTGATTCTGAGCGAAATGTTTACATGAGGTTTGAGTGAGTATTTATAAGGAAGAACTGGATGAATTGGGTCCGAATTTGAGTCTTGATTCGCGGTCAAAGGTTTCCGGTGGTTATGACCGAAATTGACGGTTAGGCATCGGTTATAACTGATGTCGGAATTAGTTTACGCATTCCCGTCAAAGAGGATAGCCAAAATCGCGGAAATGTCGGTTTTTCCAGTGAGTGCGAGTTCTGGGCGCGCTGATTGCAGATTTGACTTTTGGGTTTTACTTTAAATGTTATTTGATTCGGTATTTATCACAAGTGAAGTGTGTGGCGGAGTGGTGTGTTGTGTGCTTGTGTTTGTGGGTGACCCGGGTTTGAAACCCGGCGTCTCCATTTTATTTTTTATTCAGTATTTATTATTATTTATAAATTATGGCTTTTAAATTCTAAAGTATTTATTAATTATGTATTGTTTAAAATTAATCTGAATAATAAATACGCAACGAAACTTATAACTGATTATTGATTAATAAACGAAGCGGGTTTGGAAAAACCCGTTTTTCGACGAATGTTACAAAGGTTGGCTCATGATATCAATGAAAAATATTGTGTAAGAAAGGCTTCTAGCATGTATGTATCCTAAGCATATCGATTAAGCATGTAATAATGGATTAATTGATTTGAATAATGTGATTGATATTATGATTGTGATTTTGATAAGATTGTACATAATGCACCCAAAAGTGTATAAAATGTAAAATGGGATCATGTAAACTCACGGTTTGCGTAGAAATTCCACGTACGTGAGTTAATGAGTCTTGAGATTGGAACACTGAAGTAACCCTACAATGAGGGAAACGAAGGTGCAAAAGTTCATGGATTTTGATTGATGGATTGGGTTCAGTATTAAAATGATAGAAAATAATAATATTTTAGTTCAACTTTAATCTAATGAAAGGTGGTTTTGGAGATGTCTTCTTCGGAGACACGGAGTTGGTGGTAGCCAAAAAGGAGGTTGATTTTCGAAAAGCACGTGGCTCCTTGAAGTTGATCGAAGAGGTCATCAATATGGGGAAGTGAGTAACGGTTTTTGATAGTGAGTTTGTTGAGCTCGTGGTAGTTGATGCACATGCGGATCGACCCATCCTCGAAGTCGACCGGTGCGCCCCATGGGGAAGTCTTAGGGCGTATGAAGCCGTTATCAAGTAATTCTTGAAGTTGACTTGATAGCTCTTGTATTTCCAAAAGTGCAAGACGGTACGGTGATTTTTCAACGGATATGGCGCCAGGTACGAGGTCAATACAAAAGTCAACGCATCGAGGAAGAGTAAGACCGGTAAGTCATCGGGGAAAACTTTGGGTATTCGCGAACAATTGGAACATCACTCACGTTTTTCCTTTACCTTTCTTTTCCGCAATGTTGGCCAAAAAGGCAAAGTACACTTTTTGCACCGTTTACGACATTGTTGTCGTTTTGAGCTTGGGCGACGGTGATAACGAAAGCGCGCCCACAGGGTGGTTCTTGTTGTTGTCATTGACCTTGCCCATGATTGTTTTGCGGGCATTAAGGGCTTGGGTGGGTTGGGTCGCGCACTTTTAACTAGTGCGAAGCTCTCATGATCCTTATAGAAACAGATGTTAATTTTTGTGATTTTAGTCTAATTCAAACCGTTTCAGGATTTAAGTTTTTCTGCCACATTCCGGATTGTACCTATTTTAATTCCAAAGTCGGTAGACATATTTTAGAATATTATGTTTCATATCTCTAATACGGATCGTTTCAAGATTATGTTCTTCTAAAATGGTGCGGATTGGCTTTGCTTGACCAAAATTTTGACTTATTCTACTTTCTTTCAATTTCGTGATCCGGAACTCTAATTTTACCTGTTTTCTCATGAATCTCCAGATTATCACTACAAAATATAGACATCACAATTAAGTACCAAAAATCTATCAGATCCTGATAAAATCGATGAAAACGCAAGGATAGCCTATTATAAAATATGTATAAATCAAACCATATCACTCTTATAATTATATTTGATTTAAGAGTTTGGTTGTCAAGATCCTTCTAAATTTAGTAGATTTCAACACAGTGTCACAGTTGAATTCTATGTGTCCTCTTTTAAATATTTTAAAGTTTTAGGGCTAATATGTATGCATAATGCTCATTCCTAAACTTTAATGAAAGGAGTTTTATAAATGTTTGCATTATTCTATGTTGATGTATTATGTATGTTGCTTTTATTGCATGAGGACCTATGTTATGTGAAGTTATATGATGCTATGATTTTATAGGTCATGCACATTCGGTTAACTCAATAAAATCTTGCTATATGGGGATGGATACCAATAGTATGATGATTGGATGAAATCCTTTATATGAGGCATTATGATGGAAGACCTCTTTGTGCGCATATAGAATCCTTGATCGAGGCAATAATGAAAGAAGTCCTCAAATAGTACCGTGACTTGGTGGCTGGTTTGTTGGGGCATGACCCGTACGCCTTTGTGTATTGACCATATGTTTTATGATGTTATGCAAACTTTCGTTTTTTTCGATGACTAAACCATTTTATAATTTACTTTACATTTAAAACTCATCCAACATCGCTAACTTTTGCATGTATGTTAGTTTGTTTGACAGGTACCAATCTGATGGGTGAACCTTTTTGGCTGAAGCTTGATGTTACCCACCTACTCCTTAGAATCTGGCATTCTTGTTCTTTAATTATGTTTTAAACTGTGTTGTTTATTTTGTTAATTTATGGGATTTGCTTATGTTTTGTAAGACGTGTTTCCAATGTTCATGTTTAATGTTAAAGTTTAAGAACTTTGCTTGTAATGTAAACCCAATTGTTTGGCCTCTCGGGTTGGGGCGTTACATTCTAAATTTTTAATAAAGTAAAAACAATTGCTCGGTTATGTATATAACCTATACAAGTGTATGTCATGTGTGGGTTGTTAAACATATATGAACAAATTAGATTAATGGTTTTTTATATATATAACTTATACATGTGTATGTACGAATTATAAAATTAAACAAATATGTCTGTAGATTAAAAAACGATTTAAATTTGTTTTTGTTGTTCTTGCAATAGTTTAGTGTTTTGTAATGATTCTTACACATATTGCTTTAAAGTTAGAAAGGAGATCAGATTTAAGCTTGGGCATGCGTTAGACAGATATGATTTAGGAATTGCATTGACTTTTATTTGGATGTATAAATGACTCACCAACAAGTTCATTTTCTTAACAAATAAATGTTGGCAAGAAAATTTATTCGTTTTCATGTTCATATTAGTTTATTTGTTTGATTAAGATCACTAATATTGACATAAACAAGCCTCATTTGTCTTTTTTATAAGAAGACAAAATATGTCATAATCTAAAGTGTGTTCAAATCTATGTGCCATCATGTTTGATGAATTTCATGGTATCTTTGTTCCCGTTTAAAATAATCTGTGTGATAAAGCATGATTTATGTTAAAATCAAAGGAAAAGTATTATTAAGTGAAAAAAGGTGTATTAATTTTTTTATATAATATCTTCTAACCCACTTCATGTAATTACATCACTAGAGGTGCACAAACCAGTTAGTTTTAATAACTGGTTCGATTATATCAGTTAATTGACTTTTTGACTTTAACCGGTTAATGCTTTAACTGGTCATTTTTTAACTGGTCTATTTAATTATTTTAACTGGTTCGGTTAATTAAACGGCTATTTTCAGTTAATAACCGGTTTTTTTGCTTTTTTTGAATTTTTCGGTTAACCGGTATGCCGGTTAAAAACACCAGTTAATAACCAGTTCCTATACTAAATATCAATAACCGGTTACTCACCTGTGGTTAAAAAATAACCACTAACTAGTCATTCCTCGATCGGTTATTAATCGGTTGCTATTTCAGTTAATAACCAGTTATGGTTAATTAACCGGTTATTTTGTGCACCTTTATTACCATGTGTAATTTAACATGAACATAGTAACATTTGGTGGGCCAATGGGGGCCTACGAAGATACGTAATGCACTAAAACCAAGTTTATGTTCCTTATTACCAATAACAAAACTATGGGCCAGAAAACTTTGGTCCCTACTTTTGGTCAGCCTGATTGTAGTTGATTAAGTGGGCCCAAAGTTGTATGGATAAGATCTATAAAACGTGTGCATGCATGTGTCCATGGATACAGATATTTAACAACTGGTGAAATGGATGCCACGTGGATATGAATTACATTTTAAATGCAAGTAAATCCTTAAAAAATTACTTTTGAATCGTTGCTATGTTTAATTTAATTATCACAAAGTAATTTTTAATTAAAAATAACCAAATATTGCATTAGAACTGTCTGACCTGTTAAACCAGACAGTACAGTTAGAAGCTAATGGACCGAACCTTGGTTTTAAAAAGCGAGAGGCGCACAAAAACGATGAGGTCTAAAAATGAGGCGCGAAGCACAAAACGCAAAAGCGATGGGCTTTTCGTACCCGAGACGCAAGAAGATTATATAAATTTTTATATATACCCCATAAGTTTTGAGCATCCCTTATCCAAAATATAGTTATAAATAAGGTTTATATATGATATTACCTACATGTACAAGACAAACAACCTATTGTACAACATTTTCATGCATAAAAACATAAAAACACCCAAAATACATAAGGCGCGCGCCTCAGACCTGAAAAAGCCCAAAAAAATGCACTTCATGGAAAAAGCGCCTCTTTTCTGACGACAGCCGGTGTTTTGACCGGCCGGGTAAACCACTAAAGACGCTGGTTCGATATTAGTTAACATACAAACTTTATACTATATCCACACACACATTAATGTTGATCAACTTGTTTATAGCAGTAAAAAGCCTCAATGCCAAAATTTTCATAGCATTTGTACAAGTTTGAAAAATAAAAAAGTACAACATTCTTTTGGGATCTTCTTAACTCTCTTCCTCTATCGAAAAGAAAAAAAAAACCCTCAGATACCAAACACGTAAACAAGTATACACCATTTTAAAAAAACGTAACACTACGACTAAATGGTACAAAGGTTTATGGTGTCTTTTTTTGTTTTACCTAGGTCGGCTGTCGTGTTATTTCATCATTGTACCAAACCCGCAAAATTAGTGCATAGAAGTTTGTCAATTTGAAGTTATACCCGAGAAAAAGTTTGCATTCTTGTGTTTATCTAGATTGCTAGATTTTTCAATGCACTTGATGGATGGAATTCAACTGAACCGTTTTCGGTCTGCGTTTGTTTGGAAGCTTTGTTTAAAGCATGAGTAGAGCAGTTTCGGCCTTCAAAGTAGGTTGAGTATGGAAAATATTTTGCACATCGGAGTTTCCATCCTGCAAAATATTTTATATGCACATGTTACAGATTAATAATAACTAGTGAATATACTGCGCGTTGCGGCAGCGTGATATTGAAGATCGAAACGTACATAAAAAATACATGTCGCGTCGATATATTTCTAAATCATAATAAAAATGGCTTTGTTGTAATAAGAAAGAGAACCTTTTATAATCGTTTAACCAAAAGAAAGTTTATCTAAAACTGACACTAAAGAATGCTGGTACTCCTATGATATTTTTTTGACAAAATGAGTTTGATTCGTCACATATTTGACTCGTTGGATTTTAAACAAAACTTTTATTACAGATAATATAAAGTAATTAAAAACCACCTAAATCCCACCTCACTGTCCTAGAGTCATAATTGAAAATTTAATAATTTTAAAATAAAATATTTTATCATTTTTCAATTTGCAAGTCTTTTGTCAATTTCCATCGTCTATGAAATTCTTACCAATATTAATACAGGATAAAAAAGCAATATAAAAACTTAAAAGGGCCATATATGTGGACTCTAAATGTCTACTGTTTCTCCATGTATTGTCAATTAATACAATATATAGAATTAAATACCAACACACAAAAAAAATTAATAATATACAATGAATATTACACCTTACTACAGATTTAACCACAAATTTTCCAATATTAGTATTGTCCCATAAATGTTCACTAATCGCATTATGAAGTTCATTTTTGTCTTTACGTTTCTAAATTAAAGAATCGGGTTGTGATTTATCTCAAACGGGCCAAGTAAAAAAATAGCTAAAAGGAGAACGGATGAATTGGGCTACACGTCGCCTAAAGTTTATTTTTGATGCGTACGAGTCCTAGACGGTTGTAATAAAAACTGATACATCAATCATCACTGTAAAAACTGACGACTTTTTGGTGGTCAACTAGACTAGTTTGACACATATAAAAAATGATTACGTTTCAACAAGAACCCAGTTTGACCTGACCCATTACCCGACCCGCCCATCTTTAAAACTCTAGTGTGAACTAAATTCTAATTCAGTTTCAGCATTTGAAATTTCATGGGCAACAGCTAATCAGTAAGATATATCAAGAAAAAAACATAACAAACTTACTTGTTGCCGCATCATTATCATTAAAAACCGTCCCCACCATTTTGTGAACTGAAACACAGTCTTTTAGCTTCCATTCTCTAACCGATCCATTACTGGAAAAAAAAAACGTTCTCTTAAAATTAAATGAAATAATCAAATTGAAGTGAAACGAGCAACAGTAAATAATGATGGAACCAAAAAAAAAAAAAAAGAGTAACAGACAAACACTGACCTCGACACAAGATTATTGGGTGATTCTTCTATCAATTTAATCGCATCACCCTTGTTCCGTTCTAGACAATAAATCATCTCGGCTACTGCTGCTCTGTGCAATAAGGAATCTGCATTGACACCATAACAATCATCTTAAAGGTAAAACAATGATCATGAATGTGGACCAAAGTTATAAAGAATATAACCCAGTGTTGTAAAGTAAAAAGAAAAAAGAAAATTACCTTTATGTTGCTCGAGAAAAACAGTATTTGCCTCCGTCAGAGATTTACCATGCAACTGACTAAGAAAAAAAAAGTCAAAGGCTTGATTAACAATAAATAAAAATAGAAAACAAGTCAACGATGAGGTAATCTTCAGAAGAAAAATTAAATCAAATCAGCATAGTACAGAACTATAATTATAAATTTATAATGATTTTCAATATTTTTAGAACACCGAAGAAAATAACCTGAAAGTTGGTCACTCTGCTTCCAAGACGCCCGAAATAAGTTTTTCACCATCAGTGGCAGGGGCTGGCATTGATGCAACTTCATGGAAAAATCTTAACTGCAAAAATAAAACAAATAAAATATAAAATAAGTAAAACCGTTGATCTTGAACAAAGAGAGCCATGTGCACTAATTTTTTATTAAGAAATGACATGAATAGACTCATAAAGCATAAATTAAAAATAATATTGCCAACAATCAGATGATGTGTATACAATGTTTCTACTTAATTAACTTGCATACCAAACATCGATGAGCATCTGGGTTTCCAGGATCCATTCGTTGTAGCTGCTTCAGAGCCTAATTAAAGAGAAGCAGTCAAGTTATTATCCAAATCAAATTAAAATAAATCGAAATTTTATCAATTGTACCTCCAAGACGGAAATAAAACTTCCAACAATAAAAAGTAAAAGGTTTTATTTTCTATTTTCGATGTAATCTTATTTGATAGATTCTTCATCACTACAATCTTTTATTTTTGTAAAGTACGTATTTTTTGTTATTTTTATTGATCAAATTAACTACAAGTACAGTTGAGGCATTCTCATATCATTTCAAAATTTAGTAGTATCGCATTTACCTTTGTCAAAGCACGAACTAAAATACCAATTTCATAAAATAGAAGTTTAAAAGATGACTTTTAACTTATCATTAAATAACTAATAACCATTTGCTTGATACTAAAGCTTCCAAAAGAACATCATAGACTAAAACAAAATTACCTGCAATGCAAGTAAAATCTTTTTCTTTCTCATATTTACTTCAAAAGAAAGCAAATGTGTCTCCAAGAAATCGGATGAATGTTTTTGTAGCAACTTCAGATACTTTCCAGCTTCCATTAAAGGATCTTCAGTCTAACAATAACAAAAGTTATAAAAGTCGCATAGTATTCTTATACAAGCAACAACTTTTAGTAAATGCATAAAGGGCTTTAAAAAATCAAAAAAAAAAAGATGTAAATGATTGCATCACAAAAGGGGCACCTGCAATAGCTTCTCTCCATGTGGATCCGGGTCAACTGGTTTGACCTGTCGTTTACCATATTTAGAAACACCACCAACGTTTGCTTCTTCACTCTGCCTCCTATAAAACATTAAAAAAACGAGTAAAAATCAAACTGACAGAGAATCGGGGTGAGCAGAAAAACCGAAAAAACCGAACCGAAACCGAAAAAACCGATTTAACCAAACCACACAAAAAAAAACAAACCGAAATTTACGGTTCGGTTACGGTTTTACAATTTTCGAAACCGAAGCGGACCGAATAACCTAAAAATATAACTTTTAATGTCCGTTACATATCGATTTAGGAATTATTAGTTTTATTCTTGAACGTTAACTCGTTAAGTATTTATAATAAAAACGTAAACATGTATATTTATCATTGAAATGATTTATCCATAGCCTACAACAAATAACAAAATTTTACATGTAAATTAAATGATATTCAAAGTATTATAAGGGAAAATGTCTTGATAAAAACTTTGGAGAAACACAAAAATATATTAGAAGGTTAGGTTTATGTGAACAATATTAAATGAAAACATCAAATTTAATAACTTAAATTAAAATATAAACAAATAAAGATTCTTGAATCATGGATTACACGTTGAAGACACTAAATATAATAACCGAAAAACCAAACCGTTGCAAAAACCGAAATAACCGAACGATTTTCAATAACCGAAAACCGAACATTTTGGATACGGTTTTGGTTTACCTAAAACCGAACCGAACATGCACACCACTTACAAAGATGACAAAACCAAATGTATTCGACTATATGTAACCCTTAGTACATAAAAAAGCTTAATACCTTTTTAGCTCGTGCTTCAGCCTTCCTCTGTTTTTGCCTCAATTTCTTCTTTTGAGCAGCAGGTAATTTTGCAAGTTCATCTTCTTCTTCCGTTGATGACTTTGAAGGGGTATCATACAGCTTGATGTAGCATCTGTATTACTATACAGAATAAGAAAACCATCATGTAGAAAGGGATAAAAAAAAGAAGAAAATAATAATCGAGAAGAATGTCATTAATTCATACTTTATACCTCCAGTTGCTGCTTTCCTAAAGTAATCATGTGCATGAAGCCGATCTTGAAACCTTAGCATTTCGATATAGGAACGCAGGGTCATTTTCCTTAAACAATAAGAATGGAAGTCAAACTGGTCTTCTGTGATGTCAGCATAATGTTTTTCCACAGCTAAGAACTTTTTTAAAGCACGCCCAAGATCACCCTGCCGAAAGTAACTTTCTCCACACGCAAGTTCATACCTATAAATGAAGATATTTGATAGATATTATTGAAACTTTTAACGCATAATTGTTAAGATTGTAACAGTTACCAACCACATGCATTGCATGTCATGAAGATTATTGTGTTGTTCTCCATCTTTTGTGAATAATGCAGCTGTCTTTTCTGCAAGTAGAACCTATAAAAGACAGTAAATTTGGTTAAACAAACATATCAATTTAAAAATATATATATATATATATATATATTATTTGGTGCTATCAACCTGATCAGCTTGCAACATTCTTTTGACACATTGGCTGTTGACATATCGATCTGCAAGATCCATGCATCTGGCTTCATCTGCCAGCTCAGCAGCAGCAAAGTCCCCACCATGTTTTAATATTTTGCTCTGTGAATAAAAGAAACTCCATTATGATTCACTAATATTCATTAAGATAACTTTTTTCCAACAAGTTATAAGGCCTGGTAAATTAACTTTCATACAAGGGTAAAATGCCATTTTCGACCCTGAGGTTTGACCAGTTTTGCGATTTTGTCCAAAGGTTTGTTTTTCCGCATCTGGATCCAAAAGGTTTGAAATCTTGCCATTTTCATCCGGCTCATTAACTCCATCCATTATTCTCCGTTAAGTCAGGGGTATTTTCGTCTTTTTGTTAACTAAAAGGGCAATTCGGTCTTTTGAATACTCATACATTATGCTAAGTGCTTGTACATAAAGTGAAAAAGACCGAAATGCCCTTTAAATTAACAAAAAAGACGAAAATACCCCTGACTTAACAGAGAAAAATGAATGGAGTTAACGAGCCGATGAAAATGCCAAGATTTCAAACCTTTTGGATCCAGATGCAGAAAAACAAACCTTTGGACAAAAGTCGCAAAACTGGCCAAACCTCAGGGACGAAAATGGCATTTTACTCTTCATACAAATGTATACAAAATGAAACAAAGGACAGCGTAAACAAACTTTACGGAGTATAAATCAATGACAGTTGGAGTGTGTTGCAAAGCCTCATCGATTTTAGCAAGAGCAACATCATACAGCCCACGTCTGTCATAATGCTACAAAAGCGAAACTATATGAAAATAAGTAAAAAACAATTTATAAATCAAAAAGTAGTCATAAAGTGAGGACAAACTTGAGCCAGATAAAACAAGATCCACATCAGCGTTGAAGGGGGCTCTTTTTCGGATCTACATATTAAATCCAACACAACAATTTAGCGGTATTCGAAAATGTAATGAACCGGTAGTTATTACATTATACATAAATGATAAATCACAATTACCTTCCGGGGTATCCACCAGTGGTTTTAACTGATTCCTCCAAATCAAGGAGCAACTTTTCAAGAATATCAGCCTGTTAAAAAGGGTAGAGATTTATCATAGTAATAAAAGTAATCAAGAAGTGAAATGATCTAGATGTTTCTAGATAGAAGCTTGCACAAACCTTGCTAGGATGATCATATAGAGGAGAAAGATCCGAGAAAAGTGAAGGGACTCCCTACATTTTCCGTTAGTAAAATTATAAGCTGTAATTTATTAAAAGGTCAAAAAGTAACAAACTTGTAAGTACCTTTGTTAGGAGCGGCTTAATATAGTTATCAGCTGCATCTCGAAATTTTACATCCTCTAGAAAATCTAATGGGATTCTCTGAAAATAAAGTGGCATGCTTTAGATATCGAAAAGAGATAACAATTAACATAAAGAGTTAAATGCCATTTTGTCCCGAGGTTTGGCCAGTTTTGTGATTTTCGTCCAAAGGTTTGTTTTTCCGCATCTGTATCCAAAAGGTTTAATATCTTGCCATTTTCATCCAGCTCGTTAACTCCATCCATTTTTCTTCGTCAAGTCAGGGGCATTTTCGTCTTTTTGTTAACTTAAAGGGCAATTCGGTCTTTTGAATACTTGTACATTATGCTAAGTGCTCGTACATAAAGTGACAGACCGAATTATCCTTTAACTTAACAATAAGAACGGAAATACCCCTGACTTAACAGGCAAAAATGGATGGAGTTAATGGGCCGGATGAAAATGGCAAGAGTTCAAACGACCGAATTGCCCTTTAAGTTAACAAAAAAGACGAAAATACCCCTGACTTAACTTAACGAAGAAAAATGGATGGAGTTAACGAGCCGGATGAAAATGGCAAGATATTAAACCTTTTGGATCCAGATGCAGAAAAACAAACCTTTGGATGTAAGTCGCAAAACTGGCAAACCTCAGGGACGAAAAATGGCAATTTACTGTTAACAAAAATTAAGAATTTGGAGCTGTTAGTCACCTTAACAGCAGAAGACCAGGTGTATTGCTGCCCAAGTGACTTGTATAACGAGTCCAATTGGTCAACTTCATAAGAGGAATATTGACCATTTTTCGAATATAGTCCAACACATTTTTGCAATCCTTCATAGTATCTAACAGCACAAGAGCCCAATTAATATCATTCACTCGCACTAAACTACAAATAAATAAAAATTTTCTACCTGTAATTGTCGGGATTCATTGATAACAGAACTCTGTACAATTTTTCACCTTCTTGAAGGCGATTAAGCTTCACAAGAAGAGAAGCCTCCACTTCCTTGTAGGATAATTTATCAACCTATGATAATATTTGCAGAAGGTAATAAATTAGGCCAATTTTTTTATTTATACAATACAGAAGAAAAAAGAAAATGGAATGATGAACATACTATCTTCAATTCTTTCTTGTGTAACTCAAGAAGAGCTTTTTCAAGCAAACCACATTCCTCTAATAAAGATATCTGGAGAACGAAACATGCAAACAAATTACATATTATGTATATAAAAATATACTAAAGTAATAAAATGGTTTTGTGTAAGGTAAGTTATTATGGCATTGAGTATTATATATATTACCTTGTATAACAGCATTTCACCATCTTCACAGCGTTCGTTATCTGGAGGATAATCTTCTTCAAGAGTCCCTTCACATGCTTCTAGAATGTCAATGGCTTTGGATGCACTGGCAAAAAAACATAAAGCATCAATATTAAATTACAAAATTTGGATGTTATATATATAATTGTGATTGTGGGTCCTATTCCCTTAATAGGAGTAATATTTAATAGGGTAAGTTCATATATATAATCATCTGAAATGTAAGATTTCGTATATGCTCCTCTAAATTTCATAATATTATACTTTCCTTTCAACACATAAAAGTTCTTATATTTACTCATTCCATAGTAAACAAAATAAAATCAGTTACTCATAAGTTATAACAAACTTCCTCATTTCACATGATAAATGAAAAGAATACCATGCACTGAGAGAATTCACAGTAATAACGTTAAATGTTGTTTTCTAATTCATTATTCAGTTAAGCATGTTGTATAGGTAATAGATCCTATTTTATATACCACAAAAAAGGTAAATACGAGTTTAAGTCTTTTCAAATATAAACATGAGAATTATAGTCTTATGAAAGGGTAAATTTCACGTTATGAAATTTGGAGGAGTAAACACGAATTCTGAACTTTTGTAAGGGCAAAAAATGAAATAAATCTCAATGTTTATGGGACCCACAATATGGAGAACTTGAGATAAGAGAAAAAATTGATACTAAACCAAATAAAACCTTACAGATTAACACTTATCATGGTATATAAAGATAATAGAAAGTTCAAGAATATAACCAAATATCGCATTTACTTTGAGTTCAGATGCTGAGAAACTGCAAAACCGATCCAATTCATTCGATGACTTGGTTTCAATGTCAGCAACTGTTGTCTGGTTTCAACAAACCCAGCCAAGTCTCGCATTTGTGCCTGAAAATAAAAAATATGTTTAAAAACTGGTACACGTTAATTACATAAAATCGACCAATCAAAATGTAGCTTTTTCTCATATGATTTAAATACTATTAACTATGAATGTCCTAGACATTAATTCATAACCAAAAAGCAAATTCACCTTAATCACTTTACAGCGACCAAACAATAGCTCTAAGTTTACCCAGTTGGATTCACTCTAGAGTATGATTCTAGCTTTTAGGGTTTTTTTTAGATCATGTTAAGAACTTTACAACACATGACTACATCTCTTTTAGAACAACCAATACATATATTAATAACTAATGAGAGTATACTATAAAAAACCCCAAAGATCTACAAAATAATTAAGAGTAAAATACCAGCTATTAAATTATCCACCTCATAAAGGGGCCTCAGATACTCCATAACCAAACAATCAATGTCAACAGTAAACATTCGATATCACTTCGATATCACGTCTTCCAAATCCTAACCTAAAAGTGTCAAATATCCTTCCACTTATAAGAAGCTAAATCTCAATATTTAATAAGATATTGCAAGATATCTGTAATGTATGTTCATAATAAAATCTGGTTCTATAAGTACATCCACTTAGACTATACACTATGGTGGCCCAATCCTTGGGTTGGTTGCCAAGTGGATTTATTTTTAATAAAAAAGAAGAAAATATTCTTTTGGGAAAAACTCACTATGGTGACCCAATCCTTGGGTTGGTTGCCATGTGGATTTAACTATAAAAAAAGCACTTTATGGGGGAAAAACTCACAACCTGGTTGCCATGGCAACCAAGGTTGCAACCCAAAATCATGCCACATGTCAAATTCCTATTAATCCATATTTTTCTGTTCTTTTTTCTTTCCTTACCATTAATGTCAACTTTTATTTATTTTTCTAGTAACTTATAATATTTATTTGTTATAAATCTAAAAGACGCCATCTTTTATAAATTAGTCTAGTTTCAAAATGAAATAGTTATTTTCAATATTTATAATACAACAACCACATTATAAATATTTATAATAAATTTGATATAAATTTTATTAAAAAGTGAGTTTTTTTAATACAACTCTCCAATCCTACGTTTCCAATTAAACTAGAGTAAAATGTCATTCCATCTCTGAGGTTTGGCCAATTTTGCGACTTTCGTCCAAAGGTTTTGTTTTTCCGCATTTGGATCCAAAAGGTTTATAATCTTGCCATATTCATCCGGCTCGTGAATTCCATTCATTTTTCTCCGTTAAGTCAGGGGTATTTTCGTCTTATTACCTACTTGTTTTTGTTTAGTAAGGGTATACATTATGCTAAATCATAGTTGTTAAAAGCCATCGCCTCTTGCGCCTAGGCCCAATTTCGTAGTGAGGCGAGGCAATTGCGCCTTAAGTCAACGCAATTGCGCTTTAATTCTCCATGTGATGGTTCATGCGCAGGTTCCAGCAAGATTCTTAGATTCTTGAGAGTTTCGACCAAATTCTCTAAATTCTGGCAAGATTCTAGCTAGATTTCTCCTTTTATCTAACGAAACTACTTTTCTACACTAATAGATTAGCATTTTATAACTTATGGTACTAAATAGACATTAAATGTTATATAATAGCTTTAGTTTATGGCCGTTCAAGAAAAATAGCTTTAGTTTATGGCCGCCCAAAAAAATAGCTTTAGTTTATTTTATTTGAAGAATAGTATTAATTTTCTAATAGATGTGAAAGGTTGGGTTGGGTTTTGAATGTGGGTAGTCTTAAAGTCTTGACATAACAATGCTTAGAACTCAATTTCGGTACAGAAAGTGAGACATCGAATCGAAATATTTCACCATATATTAGCTTAAACCACAACAAAAGTAAATCATTTATATTAAGCCTAAAAGTATGCAATTGCAAACATATTCACCAAGATGACAAATTTCTAAATATCCTTCGTCTTAATTCCAACCACAAAATTACACTACCAACACGGATTATATAAGAATAAACACCATTACATTAGTTTCATGATCAACCATAGATTTTATCTTTGAACTTATATGTATGACTCACACAGATCTTAAAAGAATGATAACAAGTTCCTTTTAAATCAATATAACACAACCTTCAAAACTCAAACATATCTTATTAGATACTCTTAACAAACCTATATGTTCTTCAAACTATAAGTACTTCTCATTCATGAATGTCTTAAGATCTATGGTCTAATAAGTAGCAACCATGCAATAAAAACATTCACATATCACTTTAGCATCGTGTAGAAAATTGGATATCGTATCATCTACTATGATATCATCCATAAAACTATATCAACAAATGTTATAACTCACTCAAAATACTATCATAAATAACTCCCAAACCATTTGAGACCAAAGCGTTCGACCACTATGCTTCGGTTGCACTTATGTGATCATTTCGTAATCTACGAAAGAAAGAAATAAGCAAATGACAAGATAACAGAACCATTAGTCCAAATTATAAGAATCAATGTAAAGATAGGACATAATCCTAAAGGGACGTTACACACGAATCATAGCACCAACAAAGGATAACTATTACAGATTGTTCAAAACCTAGTATCCACTAAATAACAACGAAAAAACACAAATTAAAATATATTCTTTTTCTCGTATAACTTAGGTAGTATTAACAACAAAGAGTCTTAACTAATAACTAAATCTAATCAGAAAACAAGTTAAAATCATTTTGTCCACAATCAAACATGATCTCTAACTTCACCTGGTTGTATTTACAAAAATCCCATCAAAATGCAGACTCATAACTGCTTCAAATGAGAAGAGAACTTATGAAAAGAAGTGGTGAAAATGTGAAATGAGTGCTACAAAATAAAGAGTAAGATTATCTACCTGCAATAAAGATAGATCTCTCAGTATCTCAATATTATCGGGATCTATCGGCAGAGCATTCCTGTAACATTTTATTGCCTCCCTATACTCTCTATCTGAACGATAGAGAAGACCATACACGTGCCAACAAACATGGCTTTTCAAATCATTCTACAATAAAAAAATATCACTGTAAAATCCATATCATACCACAAAAGTTGAACTTTCAGAAAGTTTAGTGAAAATAGAAGGAATATGTTTCTGACCTTTAATCCCAACCGTACTAGCTCGTATGCTTCTGGCTTACGATTCACACAGTTCAGTGTTAATCCTTTCATTGAAAGAGTTTCTAGAATCCGAAGTATCACAAATGAAAAGCATTTAATAAATGGAAGACAAACAAAATTCTTAATCATGATAATACAATCATTAAATTCTATCTATAGACTCATGATTCTATTTTTGTATAAAAGTTATGTGTTTGTACATATTCTATCAACCTATTGTGCAACGGTTCAAGATAATCAAGTTGAAAATATATATCAGATAAAATTCCCTGGACGATAAGGTGTATGATTTGTAGTCTCAGTAGTTGGTAATAACTAAAAAGGTCACCTTTAGCTCTCTCTGTTTAAGGAATTACATATTTACATCTTAACTCAAGAGCTATACCTAATCTGATTTTAATTCTTACAACAAACATGATTAATTTTATAAGCAACTGGAGCATGTTTTCACTCCACATAAGAATCTTTAGTAGTATGAAACATATATAAAAACATATGTGAAACATGAGTGCAGGATTGTTTAGGAACAGCAGAATGCAACTTATACTAGATTGACTAAGACAAGTAGCATTTCCTAAACCAATGCTAAAAACTAAAGTTGCAACAGGTAATAACTTCTAACAGACCTCCATGATTTGGAAACTTCTTCAATATAGCATCTGCAGCCTTCAACCCCTTCTTGTACTGTTTCGTTTCATAAGATTTCTGCCAAACAAACAATCAATAGAACATTTAATCATTTCATTAACAAACCACTCAACAATCAGACAGTGATGCTAGTCCTACTAACATAATAAGCGCGCCCAAATACAATAAAACAAAATGATTTTTAAAATCACATATTAGGCTCATTTGTCGTTTAACTAGAGCGTGACGTTCAATCTTAAATCACCTTCTTGGTTTTAAAATGCGCGCATAATGCATGATGCACACCATGCACTGATGAGATCGCGCTGCTTTTACATGATGTGCCCGAAATCACATAATGCGCTCAAATGATGCATGCATTTTTCTAAAATCGACCACTATAGAGTAAAATTGTACAATGAGCTTGTAGAAAGTGCTTAACAAGCTTGTACAATGAGCTGATGAAGTTGTTAAACAAGCTTCTACATAGATTACTTGTACCTTTTGCATACTACTACTTGTACACTTAAGAGTTCAAGGCTTATTTTGGTTATACTAAACTTCTTGAATGGTACTAGAGCTATTTTATTCTACTTATTTATTCTAATCTCTAAATTTTTAGTGTTTAAAGTTAACAAGTTATAACATTATCTATAAATATTTTTTCAAAAAACAAACGCCTCACATACATGATGCGCGCGCATCACGCATTAACATAAAATGAGATGCAAAAAAAGTGTCAATAAATGATATTTACTATATATAACATTATGCGTTTGCAGCTTGCTAAACTGTATTCTAAATTTATATAGTAACATAAAACTAAATTCCTTAAATACTATAAATACACTAATAATTCAATGACATATACCTAACAATGGCAACATCAACATGCTCTTCATAACTGAACCTAACAATCCAAATTCACCTACAACAGTTAACAATAAGTTAAACGCTACACAAACCCTAGGGTTCCAAAACAACATCAACAAATCGATTAACTGATTAAATCGGTAACGAATGAAGAACTTACGACGATTAACTTGAACAGATTGGCCTCTTTCGGAGGCAGAGAAGCGCCCATTGTTTGTGCTGTAAATTAAACGGTTCTAGAGAGAGGAAGTGCGGTTGTAGAGAGAGAAAGTAGGTGTGGAAAACACACCCACGAATGGTTGATAGTTCAGTTAGGTAATTAGGGCGTTGTAGAGAGAGAGTATATAGAGAGAGAGAGAGATGAATGAAAGAGTGTGGTGGTGGCGTCTGACTGTTGCAACCCTACTGAAGAACGAAGGGGGTTTTAACTACGAGGGGTGTGTTTGTAATTGTTTCAAACTTGGGTTGAGTCTGAGTTTAACTGTTTTTGTATTTTTTAAATTTAGAACCGAACTGCAAAATATTGAAATTCGGCCACGAAACTTGTGTTGAATCTATAGTTTTATTGATCCATTTGCGTGTTTTTTGTTCGTGTTCGTTTGTTAAGATATATATGTGTTTACAAACTGTACATGAACACCTACGGAACTGGATTTTATGTTTGTGTTTGTTTGTTAAAGGAATGAACTTGTTCGGTTTGTCTGTTAATTTTAGGTAACGAACGTTGATGCACGGAAATGGGTACAAACTAACGTTCATGAACACAAATGGAAACAAACGAACACAAACAAGCATTCATGAACAGAATATATGATACACCGACACATTGGCAGTCCAAGACCTCTGGAACAAAAGTATTGATTTAAATAATCTTTAGAGCACTCTGTGCATCAAGTTATGTGAGACGCTCGTCCATGTTATAAGGATAGCGGTTATGAAGAGTTATGAGTGGAGAAGAGAGAAAATGTTATTGTTCATGTTCATCTACAAATATAAAAACCACTGTTCACCTTTATAATTTTTTTAATATTTTTAGAAAAATGGTTGTGAGTATTTTTTTAATTGACAAAGATAGAAAAAAGAGTATTATTTAATTGATTATGTTCCCTTAATTCCTCTCAACAAATCAATCTCGTACATACCAATAACGTGTCTTCGAGGTCGAGGAAAAGGAATACGCTAAAGACATTGTTGATTTATGCTTCTATTTGGTTGATTTGGAGAGCTTAGAACGTTTCTCTTTGTAAATGACAATGACGAATGATATTATGTTTTTTTTTTTCTGTTTAATAATATATCTAAATTGGATAAGTTGTATTGGTAGCAGTGGTTTTGCTCCCTTCTTATTTTTGTATTTAGTAATTGTTTTGTCTAGCACCTTGCTAGTCTTTTAATGATATTTTTGTCGCTCAAAAAAAATCATTAACGAAACACAAGCAACAAAAAGAAAACTTACAGGGAGGCATTTAAACCAATCCGATCAAACTATGACATTGCGGGGCGACCTATTCTTGATCCAAAGAAAGCTTAGAGATATAATATCTTCTACCACTCTTGCTACACTCTGCTCCTTCGACGAAAAAACCAACTCATTTCTCGATTTCCAAATGCACCAACATCTGGTAAGAACAATCCTATAGAGGATCTCGCTTTTGAGGCGACAAAAGAACATTCTATGAAACAAAAGCAGGTCAATGAACATGAAGGCATAAATGGGAGAAGTTACACCACAAAGATGTTATCTGTCAACTTTAGATATACAAAAGAACATTCTATGAACACTCTTACAAAAGATCGACACAAAAAAAAATTGCTTAATGGGCTAACCTAGAGATTGTTATCATGTCAACTCAAGCTTCTAAAGTTAAATAAAGTATATAACCATAACCGAATCATAAAAATTAGTTATAAAAAAGATCATGATCAACTATCGATTTCTCAATATATTTGATTACTTCGTTTAAAGCTATTCAATCATATCGCCTATGGTCTCAAGTCGAATCCAATGTACCTAATCTAGGGGTGTAAAGAAGCCCAAAGGCTCGAGAGCTACTCGTGATCAGCTCAGTTAAAAGCTCGAACAAGCCGAGCCTTAACGAGCCCGAGCTCGTTTAGTTATCGAGCCAAAGCTCGAGCCTGGAATACAAAGCTCGTTTACGCTCGCAAGCCTAAATGAGCCCAAACAGAATTTTAGTTTTTTATACATAATATAATATAATAATAATAATGATAACATTGGCGAGCCGAGCTTTGGCTCATTTAAGCAATATTGAAGCGAGCTTTCAGCTCATTTGAGGTTGTTCTCAAAATAGCTCAAGTTGAGTCGAGCCAAGCTCAAGCTTTGGGTTTTACTTGCAAGCCAAGCTCGAGCTTCATAAAAACATGATGAGCGGAGCTCGAGCCTAGTCGGGCTCGGCCCGGCTCATTTACACCCCTAACCTAATCCACTAAAACTAGCATATAGCAGTCCAAGCAACTAAAGAAACTTGTCAAACCCCAAATGAACCGGGCCACTTCACAATAAGGGTCAAACATAAAGGACCAAAAAGCAACTTTCTTTTTTTAGATAACACAAAGTGACTGTTCATATAACTATGATAAGAGCAGGCAAAAACTCAGAACAGTCAACTACGGTCAAAGTGGTTATTACTTATCATTTATGAAAGCTAGAAGCAACTCTATCAAATGCGTCCTTTACTTCATCTTCTGTCATCTCAATTGTATCATCACTGTCATAATTTTCTGTTCTTTCACTTTTCTCGATCTTCGCTCGTTTCTTTTTAACCGTCGTTTTTTCATCTTCTGAATTTCCGAGCTCAAATTCATAAATGCGTTTGCACACGATGGCTTGGTGGTAAACGTCTTTTTTAACCGGACTATCTCCGGCTATGTCAAGCTTGTTCAGCTCTTCAACAACCCGTGGGACAAAACTCCAGTCCTCAAGTATTTTTTCCAAGCCCTAAAGACAAATTTGTAATATTTTAAATACATAGAATGGAAAAATTTTATGGAGATATTGGTAAAAATGTGCCTATAGTGGTTTACAAAGGCAATGCAGAATATAACGGGAATCAACTCATTCATAGGTAAACAGATGAGTCGCGTAGAATGGCTTTGGGTCAAGGAGGGTAATTAGGCTTCGGATTGACCCGAAACAATTTCAATTTCAGAAAGTCATTATTTTTGTAACTAGTAAAATTGCCCGTGCGTTTACGTGTTGTATCGGTTCAACCGACTCATATCAAAACAAAAACTATAAAATAAGTACTGGCATAAAATAAAGTTGTGTTATGTCCAAAGGGATATCGACACGTGTTTTACATCAATCAAAAACCATAAACATAAATATCGGTATGATACTATTACAAACTTTGTTTGGTCAGGATCGGTTCGATTCGTCACGGTTCGGGTACGGCATTTGCACTCGCTATAGCCTATGATACCGAAAAATACTATATGTTGAACACAACTTCGTTTTCAATAAAGTTTATCTTGGAATGTCGAGGAAAAGTTAAACGTAACCAGACATTTAGCTTTTCTGAAAAAAAAAAACTAAGGAACGAAATTCGTAAGTGAGAAGTAAAAGTATTGGATTAAAGGCGTATATTCTAAAAAGTATAATATGAGCCGTTGAAACAAAAAAAAATCAATGGTTTTGTTACACAAAAGATGTAAAATGTAACCAAAAAATATAGCAAAAACCATAAAAACAAACTTTAAAAAAAAGAAAGAAAGAAAATCAAGACACTATTCATAAAACTTGTAAATGTGTGTATATTAATTTACTAATAATTAACGTTGCAAAATCATGTACTTATCTTTAGTTATTAATGTTGGAAAGTTGAACAAAAGAGAAAAACCAAGAACATTAGTGGTCGAAATGAAAACCAAAAAAGTATCCTGTAGCTTTGAACTTGTTTTTTAGTATTATTAAATTAAATAATAATAATAATTAGTGTTTTATATATGAATAAAAGATTATATTATTTCAATAAGTACATACTTTTTAGAATGAAAACATTTGAGGAGGACGTATGAACTTTAATTACAATTCTGGCACTTTTGACCCATTTGACCCATACCCCGTTTAACCAACTTTTTTTTGTATTTTACCTAGCAAGAAATTGAACATAACAAGTAAGCATGCCAAAATTAGAACCATGTAGCAGACATTAGAAGAAATTACATACCCGTCCCTCCTTGAGAGAATCTATCGCATCCTGCAAACATGTCAGGATTCCTTCAGCTGCTATCTTCTTTATCTCACTTGAATCAGGCTGAGTAATAATGCACATGAGTGAGTTGGCTTTATTGTTTTCTTCTTACTTTTTTAGCATCTCAGAAAAAAACCGATCTGCCTTACCTTTTCCTCTTGACTGTTCAACCATGACATCGTTTTCTTCATGTCATCGATTGCCCATTTCTTCACGTCAGAAGTTGAAAACTCCTTTTTAGCAGGCTTATGGGCTGTCTGCTGACTCTGTTTCAAATATCACATACAAAAATGTCACTATAACCATTATTGCAATCATACAAACAAATAGCTGTGCCCATTGCTCAATAAGTAAATTAAAAACGCAAAATAAACCTTGCTCGATGAAGAAGCTCGTGGTTTTGAATCTGCAGACTTATCTGCTTGCTTGTAAGAACTCTTAGATGATGATTGTTTTGGTTCTGCAGACACCAATCAAATCAGATGTCAAAGGTAAAACAAAAACAGTTCGCAAACCCTTACAATTGATGAGCGGAAAACAGACGCAAGAAATAAAAAAAAATCACAAATGCAAAGTTTTAGTTACATATCAACTAAAGACGGTTAAATTGAACTACATTTATACACGGGTAACTGCAAAGTGATTAACAGTAAATAAAGACACAAACTTTAGCTTTGAAGAAACTTATGGCTTTTACGAGATGTCAATTGAAGCATTTAATATGAAGATATACGCCTTCAGGTATATTGCATGAACATTTATATGATAGAAATGCTAGGATGGTAGAAATCAAGTACAATTATAAATGACTAGCTAGCAACATATATGTATGTACGTATGTGTTTGTGTGTATAGAGAGGGAGGAGACCTTGGCTTGGTCCAGTAGAATTGCTTTGATGCCTCCATGGTTTACCAGCATGCAAAAGAAAAGGTTCGATCGCAACAAGCTGTTTCTGGTCATAACACTCGGTTATCCAACCCTAGAATAAAATTCTCAAACTTTGTAAGATACGCTGTAACACACTGACAGTCATATATTAGATAATACATAACATATCACATGGTAGTAGATGGATGTACAAACTGAAAGTTCACGCTAGACGTTACTACTGTCTCTGGTCCTTATAGATAAAACTTTTTAGGTTTGAAGTTTTAACAGGACTTAACAAGCTTATACGTCACACCAATGAATAAATATGAAAATGTGATAAGAAGTTAAACCTTGGAGACAACGGTTCCATTATCAGCCTCAACTTGTCGAAACTTTGGGGTGTTAGTAAACGCACAAACGAGCAGTGTGCACTTGGCGTTCCAATCACCTTGATACTCAGCCCCCATTTCCAATGCTTGAGACCGTAACGTGCTGCGTTCCGGATTAACAAACCCTGAAAGTACAAATACAACCCCTTCCTACAATCATCAAAATTACCATCAAGAGATTTACCGTAAGAAGAAATATAATAACAGCATATAGAGTTGTAAACCAAATTGTACCATTAGTTTGGAAAATTTATCAGTAGATGTGCGTTGGCCTGCTGGCTGTTTTTCTTTGTCGTTTTCCTTACGACCGGAGTTGTTATCGGCATCCCTGGCGCTTATCCATGAAGGAAGAGCCCGCCCTGCAGGCTTCTGGCTTCCAGAATCGGGCATGTCAAAGAGTCAATACACCTACTTGAAGCAACTTTGATCTGATTATAAACCATTTACCATCCAGCGTGTGGTAGTCAAAATATTTTACAATAAGGCTGGCACCAAACAGTAAAAACCATAAAGAACAGCCACATTTCAAAACTACTACCCTAGCCCCATCCAAACCCTAGTATCCGTTTCACAGATTGGAATGGAATCTGAATGAAATTGGAATGTAGATTCCATTCCTTATGTTGTTCGTTTCAACAAAAAAGGAACTGGAACGAACGACATAAGGAGCAAACCCTACATTCCAAATGATTTCTATGGATTTCGATTCAATTCCAATTCCTTTTTTTGTTGAAATGAACAACATAAGGAATGGAATTTACATCCCAATTCCACCCAAATTCCATTCCACTTTGTGAAACGAACGTTACCTAAAAGTTTGCAGCAATCGACTCTACATGCAGCTCAATACAAGTTTTGGACTACTCGAAATGCTGAAAACCGAACAATCAGTAACTGATATTGACAAAAAATAGACAACAAGTAATTTTGATTAAAAATATTATAATAATAATAATAAAATATTGTTTGTTGTAATTTTGTTAGGACTAATTAGGTTTTGCCTATGACTAAATCTGAATAGGTCAAACTGAATGATTTATCAAACATAAGTTCATCGGTGTATAACTTTATATACAAATAATATGCAAAATATACCAACTGTTCGAGATCTTATTGTTAAACAATTTACCGAAATGAATAAACACTGAAAATACTCCGGTGAATATAATGCTTGCTTGAACTGCAATCTAATGATACACAATCGCTGAAATAACGATCTAAACCTAGAGCAGACTAATTGAATGTAAACGGCTAATTAACGGCGTGTATAAGTGAGAGGTTGCATACTTACCGGTGGCTCCGGTGATGGTCGGTGATACCAATACTTCGCTGGTGGTTTTGCTCCTCTAGGGTACGACGGTTTAAAATTTAGAAACTGTTGAACCCAAAACTCTATTACACATCCACGTGTCAATTGTGGTTAACTAGCGTCGTATAGGGTTTGGGACAAGGTACCCATATACTATAGCGAGTAATTTTCGGTATCAATTCGATACCTAATTTTTATGTTTTTTGAGGTCGGTGCTATTGATTCTGTACCGGTTCGATATGGTACGGTATTTTGAGTTGATTTATTTTTGATTACTGGTATTGTACCGTTATTTTTTTACCAATGCCATTTTTTGCGTTTTTTTAGAATTGGTACTTTCAGTTCGGTACCAGTACAAAACCAAACTCACCCTATATAGTTCAATTCCTTTAAATGATTTTGTTATCTCTGATTTTTTAGTATAATATACTTTTTTTCCTTCTCATGTTTCATTTCTGTGTATTGTATTTCTTAACTAAAGAAAGAAAACGCCCATTTCGTTTTATTATTCATAAATCTTTGTTACGGAAGACTTAATTTTATTATTATTGTTAGTCGTGTTTGAAAAAAAAACCAAAAGTTTTAACATGAAAGAATGAAATACAAGTTTCATAAAAAGAAAACCTTATAGTCGTGTAATTACTTTTATCGTCGTCAACTTTTAGTCCGCATAATGTCATTAGACGTCCATTCGATGGTCGTTTGTTTGATAAAAAATAAAATATACGTAAATGCATCTCGTATGTCATGTAACTAGAAGACATCATAATATTACATGTCATCAAGTATGTTTGTACATGCATTTAATGACAAAAGCATCAATTTCTCAATAAAGTCCGTTTATTGACGATTGTTGTTTTAGGGAAAGAAAAATTGACTATGAAGAGAGACAAGTTGCACTTGTGATTTTATGAACTATATGATGAGAGACAAGCGTACTTTATAGATGGTCATATCATATTGTTCAACTAGTTACACAAATGTTTAGAGAGATAATGTTCATATTACAACTATCAGTGGTGTGAAATATTTGTTAGTAAACTGGTCGAATATGAATACATTGTAAAACTCATACACACTCTCATGATTGCGGACCATGAAAGGCGTGCCTGCCTAATTTAGTGTTGTTGGAGTCTTGTTATGGAGGTTGTATTGTCTAGCCGTCGCGGACTACTTACCGGGTTGTATGTAACGTTGCTGATCAACCACACAAAAAGAACATGACTAGTGGATGACTTATGTATTGTCCATGCGTTGTGCTTTTAATTTCACTTTTTCAAAATGCATACCCTGTAATAATCAATCACATGCCTTCTTGCTTTTTTTTAACGGCGTACGATTAGGATATCACTAACCGGGTTAATAGTTAGTATTAAACCTTTTTGCCTGGACTTGAACCCAGAACCTCCAAGAGAAGCAAAGCTTCCCACCTCCCCTTTAACCACTAGGCCAAGAAATCATTGGTATATGCCTTCTTGCTACTATTTTTTTCTCTAACGACCATTATTGTTGTTAAGCTTGTAACACTTGATATACACCTTCCGTTTTAGTACCACAATTTGACTTGCCACAGCACAGCATTTATATACATCAACTCTGAACCTTTTTAATGGCAAATTTGGATCACTTCACTAGGCATAATGCCTATACACTAATTCAGAAGGAAAATCGATAAACATGGGAAAAACCCTCTTTGTAGGATCGAACTCAGGACCTCTTTGTCCCAAAGCCTTACTTATCACACCCCCCAAGATACCATTAGGCTATAAAAGTAAAAGGGTGCTCCTCTATACCCTTCGTCATCATTCACTCTATAATAGTCTATTTCCTTTTTGTATAATATTTTTTTTAGTTTTCCTAATTGATTGGTTACGTGTTTATTTTACCAGTTTATTAGTTTTTCTAATTTAATATAATAAGTCCCTATATTAGTTTTAAATATTTTTAATTCATACCTTTTTTTTTCTTTAGTTGTTATATATTATTTTATTATTAGATAATTAACGAAAAACATTCCAAACATAGCATTTTAATTTCATCAATTATATACCAGTTAAAACTAATAATATAACTAAATAAATAGAATTGATGGTTATGTGAACTTTACTAAAAATCCATTAATGATCATTCGAAAGGAAGTTAGGAGACCTTATTTCTTCACAAAAGAACCTTGTCAACCGAAATGTCTTCTCCCTGCATATGAGATTTGTGAATGTGCAAGAAGAAGGTTTGTTCTACGCAAATATTAAAAATGAAAAGAATTTATAACGATTTCAAGATATGTAACTTCAATAAATCTATCACTAAAAACAGTTATTACGTAATTTCATTTGTTAAAAAAAGTTTTGTTATGACCCTCCAGTTATAAAGTTCTGGTTCCGCCGCTGCAATCAATAGAATCACCCAATTGCAGCATCTTCACCACAGAATTCTATCTATAAATAGTCCAATATCATTAATCTTTTCAACTTCAAACAATCAAATTAACCTATATAAAACAATTTCTGCAAATCACTTGTTTCATCATACATGGATCCATTTCAAGATCCTCCTCATGATATTGCACTCCAATGCTTTATTCGACTTCCTTTCAATCACTTTCATAGTATCCGATCAGTATGTAAGGATTGGAAAGCTCAGGTTGACTTGCCGGAGCTTCTCCAGCTTCGGAATACCACCAGAAAAGCTCAATCTCTCGTGGTTCTCTCTCAGGCGAAGGTGAATCCAGCAGGAAAAAGGAAGTGTTTGGATGTTCTGGTGTACCAGTTGGTGGTTTTGGAGGCATAGACTGGTAGCTGGTCGGAGATGCCGTGTTTACCAGAGTTTGAAAACGGGTTGCCGTTGTTTTGTGGGATGGTTGCTGTGGGGTCGGATCTTGTGGTTATGGGTGGGTACGACCCACGGACTTGGCATTGTCTTAATTCGGTTTTTATTTTGATTTTCTATCGTCCAAGTGGCGTCGTGGTGCTGACATGCCTGGTGGGTCCAGATCGGTTTTTGGTTGTGCGAGTGATGGTGGACGGACAGTGATTGTTGCTGGTGGGCATGATCTCGAAAAAAACACGCTTAAATCCGTATGGGCGTATGATGTGACAAATGATAATTGGACCCAGTTACCTGACATGGCAAAAGAGCGTGAATGCTTGTTCTACCGTGATAAGTTCCACGCCATCAATGGGTATCCAACCAACATGCAAGGTCAATTCCATCAGAGCATTGAGGTATTTGACACGTTAGCTAGAAAGTGGTCAGAAAGCAATGGCGTGTTATCAAAGGCCACAAACACTCCCCAAATTTGTGTCGAAGGTACCGATAAGAAACTATACACATGTCATGCTAATGACGTAGTCGTGCTAGAAGATGACACTTGGCGGTCTGTTGCAAGACTGCCTACTGTGGTGGCAAACATGTCGTACCTAGTATCATTCCTTGGACATCTTTTGTTGATCGGTAAGCCAAAATACGGAGAGCCTATAAATGTTTATAAGATGGATTTAAATAAGCGTGTATGGACGAAAGTCCACGTACCAGTCGAGGTACTCTGGTCATGTTGAATCTGGTTGTTGTTTAGTTATTTGAATTCACAATGATATAAACATAAAGTACAATAAGTGTAAATACCTTAGGATTCAAGACAATTAGTGAAAACTATTGAACATGTAGAATTGATGGAACATTATGTTCATCCTAGTCGCATATTAAGTTGCTACATAACAATTGGAACGTTTGAAGAAAATATATAGATAAAGCGCATGATACATGACATACACTCATGTATGTATTGAGTTTTTTTATTACAAATGGGCGTTTGATGATAAATTGATAAACAAATGTTAAACCAATACGCGATGGATTGTCGCATAGTATCCGACTTGGGTTTGTAGTGATGGAAAAACAGTATGATGCATGAGTAAAGGTAAAATATATGATGTTAATACTGATAAAGTTGTCTATGTTATTATTTAAACAATCTTATAACATAGAACCTATTATATTTTCATACTCACGGATAAAAATCATATAATGTTTAGCCGGTAACCTCTAATTTTGTAGCCGCATGTATAACCGTTATATAGACTTGAACGATGGAGTATAATCGTTATAGTGATGGAACATTATGTCCGTCCTAGTCGCATATTAAGTTGCTTCATAACAATTAGAGCGTTTGAAGAAAATATATAGAAAAAGCGCATGCTACATGACATACACTCATGTATGTATTGAGTTTTTTTTATACAAATGGACCTTTGATGATCTTTTCACATGTAAAACCAATACGCGATGGATTGTCGAGTAGTATTCGACTTGGGTTTGTAGTGATGGAGAAATAGTATGATGCATCAATAAAGGTAAATTTATGATCTTAATATTGATGAAGTTGTGTACGTTATTACTAAAACAATCTTACAACATAGAACCTATTATATTTCCATACGCATAAAAATCATATAAAATGTAACATATAACATCTCCTTTGTAGTCATGTGTAAACCCTATCACACCCTCAAATCCACACACAGAGTTTTACCATGATAAGTGCGACCGACCAGGATCAAGCCACTAATCATGTTGAACCATTTCAAATTAAAATGTAAAATGTTTAAATACCACATTCAACATGAACAGTGATATGATAATAGTTTAGAAGTTTGAAAACGTAAGCTTTAAGTTATCAGCGGAAGCAAAAGTATAAAATCCAGACTTAATTGGAAACCACGGTTATTCAATGAAACAATGTAAACGATTTAATCAAAAGCCATGACACTCTCCAAGCTGCAAGTTCCCATCCAAGCCATACCTAATGACATGCAAAGCATGCACAAGCGTATCAACAAAGGTTGGCGAGTTCACAGTTTCAGTTTTATTGTAGCAATAAGTTCGTTTAAATACTTGGTTTATAAAACATATCATGGGGAGCAACCCCATCGTTAAGCTACTAAATTGTGCGGTACCGAAACTTGACTGTTGTAGTTGTTTACACGTCTACTTTTTTTTCGATTTAACGATCCCGCTGCGAAGCACGTGTTCTAACTACTATTTTTTTATGAAATTATAAATAGAATCGTGCTTTGACTAACAATATTATTATATCACTAAATCTAACGACATATATGTCTGTTTCATCTGAGGATCACAAAATAATATCGTCGATACACAATCTGACAATTACGCCATCGAGTGGATCATAAAAATAATTTTACAAATGCCTGTGACGAAGAATGATGATTCTGCATTAGAACAACAGGATGGATTCCGAGACGCTATTTTCCATTGCAAGAGATCATACAACTTGCCTGCACCAGGTATTTACAACAATTTCAATACATTAATTGCAAATCATAGAATCTTTTTATCATTATTATCTTGTTCCAGTTATTATAACTAAACTGTAGTTGAACTGTTTCAAGTTATGTATTCTAGAGATCTCGGAAGTGCTCCTTTAAACAACCAACAACGGATTTCCATTGAAGAAGATGACATGGGCAGAGCATTTGTAAACATGAGAACCTAAATAATTCGATACTAATAGTCAAAACAGTCAAACATCAGGGTGGTGAAAAGCAGAAAATGCCAAAAAGTACTACTTAAAATTAAAACCCCTAAGGATCCACAGAGACATCCAAAGCATGTGTATATCATCAGGTCAACACACTTGCATGTTTTGTCATCATATAACCAAATGCCACTCCACCAATCCCAAAATTTCAAGGAAACATAAACTTTATGTCGCCTTTCAAATTTTAGTAGTTATGAGACATCCAAAGCAAGTGTCTATTCATCATTGTGTTGAAAACAATTTAATCAAACAGAAAATTAATTATTTTATTATTAATTACCGAGTTATTGGCCAAACCAGTTTATTCCAACTTGAACAAACTGATTGAAGAAAGGTAGAAGGAGACTGTCCCGTGATCGGACGAATTTAAATAACACGCAAAAACTAAAACCAACCTGGCGATTTAAGAAACCGAGATTCTTGAACTGCACGGATGATTCCTGTCCTTAAAGGATTTTACGCGCTCGTATTGCTGTGAGCTGCAGCGTAAACTCCCAGGATTTAATGCAGAACTGATCTGGTATTCCAACAGCAATGGAAACCAGAAAACGCAGAAGCTGGAGAAGAAACAGAAGCACAGAGATGACAGGTTGCGAAAATTAGAGAGATTAAATGGGTAGCAGGAGGCCTTTATTTATAGGTTGAGATCATAACTGAGAATGAGAAAAACGGGGAATGGGATAACCATTATCCAGCAGATTCGAATTCGAATTCCTAGATCTATCCCACACGAATTCGAACTCCTAGAGATAACCCCCATTGTTTCGAATTCATCTCTATCCCAATCTTTATCTCATCCGATCCACAGGTCTGACCCACCTGAACCGGGCCCTAGCTAAAAATAAAAGCTCCTCAGCTCCTAGCGACGATGCGAAGTGCAAAGTGCGCCTAAAACATGCCCATTCGCGCCTCAAACGCGCGCATTCGCAAGCTCGCGGCTTGGCTCGGCTCGGCGCGCGTGTGGGCTTGACCCACTTCTCAACCCATCTAACACTTTGGAGGCCCATAAGGGGTAATCCCTTATAAGGCACTCAACTTTCACCTCCCCCACCAATGTGGGATGGAGGAAACATACCAACTTGTATGTTCCCACCATTAATATTTCCAACAATCCCCCACCAAGTTGGAATGTTTCCTCTCACTTAGACAGATGATGTCACTAGGTGTCACGAAGATTAAACCCAGTTTATGTTGATAAACAAGAAGAGACATATTCGATGGTGTCCTATGGAAATAAACCATTAACCTGATAGCCCCCTTCGGTTTACCCCCACACATCACCAGACGAATTTGCGTACTCACTGAGCGCGAATATGGTCGTGCGCTATAAACCATTTTCATGATCCTTTAGAAGACAAACCACTTATCTTCACTCGAGGCGGCACCACCCTTAGATCATATAGGCAAAGTTTTACATCATCCACATTGCTTGGATGCCTCAAAAACTTTGTTAAGAGCACTAGCTCACCCTTGTTCTCCGCAACGACGTACTATCATACCTCACATGGATCTATAAAAAATTGATAGTACCTTATATCGTTAAGTGACTTCGTTTTTACCCATTAAACTTGAGAAATAGGAGCACTAAGTTCAAGTTGGGTTTCCATCACTAACGATTCTATTGTGGTTTTAGACCCATGTCTCTCGCGGTATTCACTACCAAATCTCTCGTCAGAGGTTTAGTAAACGGATCAGCCAAGTTCTTACTCGTCTTGACATAGACAACCTTGATGGTACCACTTTCAAGAAGTTGTCTCACATAATTGTGCCGTAGACCTACGTGTCTTGACCTCCCATTATACACTGCGTTGTATACTTTAGATAGTGTGGCCTCACTATCACAATACATGGGAATATACGACATTGGAACATCCCACAAATGGATGTCCGTAAGTAGATCTCTAATCCACTCTGCTTCCCTACCAGCCGCAGCTAGTGCTATGAACTCAGCTTCCATAGTTGAGTGGGCAATACACGTCTGTTTCTTGCTCGCCCAAGAAATTGCTCCTCCTGCTATAGTGTAAATCCACCCACTTGTAGATTTTGAATCACTGGTGTGATCAATCCAGCTCGCATCAGAATAACCTTCGAGCATTCTGGAATTAGACGTGTATGTCAGTTCTAAGTTACTGGTCATTTTCAGGTATCCAAGTACTATACCCACTGCTTTCCAGTATTCTGTCCCTGGATTGACAGTATACTGACTCAGTTTGCTTACAGCAAAAGCAATATCAGGACGAGTGCAATGTGTTGCATACATCATACTTCCAATAGCACTCGCATACTCCAGTTGAGCCACTGCTCTCCCTGAGTTCACATTAAGTTTCACACTTGGATCAAATGGGGTATTAAACTCTTTAATGTTCAAGTGTTGAAACTTGGTCAGAATTTTCTCTATGTAATGAGATTGACTTAGAGAAATCTGACTTTCAGTTCTTTTCACCTTGATCCCAAGAATGGTATCAACTTCTCCTAGATCTTTCATCTTAAAGTTCGAGGACAAATATTTCTTAGTTTCAGAAATACCTTCAAGGTGAGTGCTAATGATCAACATATCATCAACATAGAGACAAATCACGACTGCATAACCGGGTTCGCATTTAGTATAGATACACCTATCAGCACTATTGTGTCGAAACCCGAAAGCGGTCACAGTGGTGTCAAACCTCTCATGCCACTTTTTAGGAGCTTGTTTCAAACCATAAAGAGATTTAATAAGTCTACACACTTTGTTCTCTTGTCCAGGCATCACAAACCCTTCTGGTTGCTCCAAATAAATCTCCTCATTTAGATACCCATTTAGAAACGCAGTCTTTACATCCATTTGATGGATGTACAGCCCTTTCAAAGCAGACACCACTATTAGAGTTCTAATAGAGCTAATTCTAGCCACATGTGCATAGGTATCAAAATAGTCGATCCCTTCTCTCTGCCTATACCCTTTAGCAACTAATCTCGCTTTATAAGCAGAGATGGATCCATCTGGATGATACTTCCTTTTGAAAATCCATTTGGATCCAATAGGTTTCTTTCCCTTGGGTAGATCAGCTAACTCCCAAGTTCCATTTCCCATAATGGAATCCATTTCATCATTGACTGCTTCCTTCCACAAAGGAGCATCTCTTGATGACATTGCTTCGCTGAAAGTTTTAGGATCATCATCCAAATTAACAGCGAAAATGATCTCTCTTGTCACTTTCTTTTGAGTTCCCTCAACCAGGTAAGAAAAGAAATCATCTCCATAACTTTTCTCTTTTCTAACTCTAGTACTTTTCCTCGGTTCTTCAACCATTGGTGAAGGTTCGACTCTTTTCACAGAAGTACTAGAAGATGTGGTGTAATTTGAGTTTTCATCATCTCTATAAAACTTGTTCACAAAGAATTCCACATCTCTGGATTCTACAACTGTACCTGATTCGTCATCCAACAACCGGTAAGACTTACTTTGCGGAGCATATCCAATGAATACACTCTTGTAAGCTCGTTCTCCCAGTTTGAGTGTCTTTGGATCCGGTACGCGATAATAGGCAAGACACTCCCAAACCCTCAAATACTCTAGGTTTGGTTTTCTTCCTTTCCACAACTCATATGGACTCGTAGGTATCACACGACTAGTGATCCTATTGTGAACATAACAATCGGTTAACACAGCTTCCCCCCACATATTACGAGATAGACCCGATTGATTTAACATACAGTTAGCCATCTCTACCAAGGTTCGGTTCTTTCTCTCAGCCAAACCATTTTGTTGGGGAGCATATGGTGCAGTTCTCTCATGTATGATGCCTTATTCTTCGCAGAATGCATCAAATCTTCGGTTAAAGTATTCTCCGCCTCTGTCCGAGCGAAGAATTTTAATGCGTTTCTCCTTTTGTTTTTCAACCTCAGCCTTATATATTTTAAATGCCTCAAAAGCTTCGTCTTTTGAATGCAATAAATGAACATATAAGTATCGGCTGAAGTCATCGCAGAAAGTGATAAAGTATCTCTTACCCCCACGAGTAAGGACTCCATTCAGTTCACAAATATCTGAATGAATTAGTTCTAGTAGTGATGTATTACGTTTATGGACACTTGGAAAAAGTTTCTTTGTGAATTTTGATTTCACATAAGTTTCGCATTTTTCAAAGTTTTTGTCTTTTAATTTCAATAAACCTTTAGTTTGCATTTTCTCAATGTTTTTAATATTTGTATGAGCTAAACGTTTATGCCATAAAGAAATTGAACAAACGATATAATCAGAAGACATAATTTCATTCAAATCGAAACCAATTGCATTACATTGATAAAAACTATCACTACGACTATCACCACTATCACTATCACTTTCATTCCCAAACCCATCAATCACTGAAACACCACCTTCATCCGAGTCTTCTTCTTCATCAATTCCATCTTCAGCTAGGTCAAGGCGATACATTCCACCCGTGTTCTTTGCTTGACCCACATAGATGTCATTTAGAGAAAACTTCACACGGAGATTCTTGAGAACCAGCTTGTACCCATTTTGATCAAACTTATCAGCAGAAACAAGACCCTTGGTGATACCAGGAACATGCAACACATCCTGAAGGGTAACCGTTTGACCATCTTTAAAGTTCAGTCGCACTGTGCCTTTACCACGAACTTCCACTCGATGTCCATCAGCACATACCACCACTGTTCCTTGAGGAACATGATCATAAGTAAGAAATGAGCCACGATTCCCACAAACATGAACAGTTGCTCCAGAATCCAAAAACCATCCTCTACATGCCACAACGTGTGTATATTGAGAAAGCATGTTAACATCTCCAAGACCCACATTAGCCACTAGATTGGTGACTTTCTCAATATCAACCGCACTTGTAGAACCAACCGTAGATCCAGATTTCCTTTGAGAGCACTCTCGTGCATAATGCCCGGTTTCTCCACAAACATGACATTTACCCGATCTCTTTGGTTGATGGTTGGTCCTTTGATTGACTTTTTGAATTCCCTTTTCTTTGGTGCTGTAAACTTTCTATTCTTTGATGCCCCTTTTCCCTTTTGACCAGATCCTCCAACAATATAATTCACACTCGATCCGACTTTACCACTTTTGTCCCTGTTGCGTATTTCCTCCTCAATTTGAAGGTGCTTCAACAGTTCATACAAAGAGTAGTCCTCAGACTTGTGCATCATTCTCTTTGAGAAATCTTTCCAAGTAGGAGGAAGTTTTGCTATAATGACCCCTACTTGAAAAATTTCTGGCAGCGGAACAGAAAGCGCGGTCAGTTTGTTAACAAGAACTTGGAGTTCATGCACTTGCTCCAAGATTGACTGGTTATCAACCATTTGAAAGTCTAAGTACTTGGAAATAAGGTATTTGTTAGTACCTCATGAGCCTGGTACTTATCTTCCAAAGCTTTCCACAATTCTCTAACACTTGTTACCGGCGCGTATAAGTCATAGAGACAATCTGAAAAAGAGAATTCTTGATGTGGCCAAGGCAAAGATCTTCAGCTTCCTTACGAACAAGTCTTTGCTTAGCCAAATCTTGATTCGGGACCTGTCCAGCCTCAAGAGGAGGGTTATAAGGGATTCCGGGCAAGCTTGGATCAAGGATAAAGTAGAGTTTCAGCACAACGAGCATGAACTTAACCTTGTCCGCCCAACGGGTATAGTTCTGGCCATCGAATCTGTCCAACTTGACAAACTCTTGATTCATGAATCTCAGATTAACTGTTGGTAGTTCACCGTCCATTATTTCTGGCGATTAAACACAAAAAAATAAAATCCTTTAAGATTGTTGAAAACAATTTAATCAAACAGAAAATTAATTATTTTATTATTAATTACCGAGTTATTGGCCAAACCAGTTTATTCCAACTTGAACAGACTGATTGAAGAAAGGTAGAAGGAGACTGTCCCGTTATCGGGCGAATTTAAATAACACGCAAAAACTAAAACCAACCTGGCGATTTAAGAAACCGAGATTCTTGAACTGCACGGATGATTCCTGTCCTTAAAGGATTTTACTCGCTCGTATTGCTGTGAGCTGCAGCGTAAACTCACAGGATTTAATGTAGAACTGATCTGGTATTCCAACAGTAATGGAAACCAGAAAACACAGAAGCTGGAGAAGAAACAGAAGCACAGAGATGACAGGCTGCGAAAATTAGAGAGATTGAATGGGTAGCAGGAGGCCTTTATTTATAGGTTGAGATCATAACTGAGAATGAGAAAAACGGAGAATGGGATAACCATTATCCAGCAGATTCGAATTAGAATTCCTAGATCTATCCCACACGAATTCGAACTCCTAGAGATAACCCCCACTGTTTCGAATTCATCTCTATCCAATTTTTATCTCATCCGATCCACAGGTCTGACCCACCTGAACCAGACCCTAGCTAAAAATAAAAGCTCCTCAGCTCCTAGCGACGATGCGTACGTGCAAAGTGCAAAGTGCGCCTCAAACGCGCCCATTCGCGCCTCAAACGCGCGCATTCGCGAGCTCGCGGCTCGGCTCGGCGCGGGTGTGGGCTTGACCCACTTCTCAACCCATCTAACACTTTGGAGGCCCATAAGGGGTAATCCCTTATAAGGCACTCAACTTTCACCTCCCCCACCAATGTGGGATGGAGGAAACATACCAACTTGTATGTTCCCACCATTAATATTTCCAACACATTGACCCACCAGCGCCACCTCCAACGCAACAACCATCATCACTGCCACCGGCACGTCAAAGCTTATCGTGGTCGTTAGATTAAAGCTAGCCTCGTACCATCTGGCCTCTCTGTGTGTGTGAAACTCCTCTAGCGGTGGTGGTGTCGACCGGAGATAACTCTGGTGCTTCCGGTAGTGGTGCCGTACCACCTGGCGTCTCTCTCTCTCTTAAAACAGTTTGATACGTCGATCCGCCGTTTAGCGATGGTGGTGCGAAGGGAGATGATGAGGAGGGTCTCTGTTGGGAATTGGGGGTTTTGTCGTAATCGTTGTGGGGAAAGGGTTAAAGGAGCATCGGGAAAAGGGTTAAAGGAGTGTGGAAGGGTGTTCGTGGCCGGATTTGGCAGTGGCGGAGAAGGATGGTGGGTTGGTGTGAGGGTTTCTGATAAGCTGAAATTAGGGTGGAGAGGATGAAAAAGTGTTCAGTGTTTTGGGTTACGATCAACATGTGCAATGAGATTACTAAAAATGTGCAATGAAATTACTAAAATGTCCTTGTACTATTCACAAGTTTTGTTTATTAACAGATAGGATAATGTCGGGTCCTCCACTATGGCATAGTGGTTGTTCCCATCTCGGTCAAGGCTTGGCCTGAGGTTTTACCCAGGTTCGAATCCAAGGGGGCGCAGTTTTACCTATTCTACGAGGTTTCTGCGCATCAGGGGTGTCTTATGCTTTCTAGCGGTGGTCGAGTAGTCGGCGTTTGGACATAGCTCCGAAAGGGTGGGTTTACACGTGAAAAGCAGTTAGCCGTTAAAAAAAAGATAGGATAATGTCAACTAAGATAGTTGACAATAGTTGAGAGCACATATAACTTCTATAGAAACTGATTAAGACACCATTCATACCTTCTTTGTAACTTCAATAAATGTTACAACAGCCAACAGAAAAATATCCAAGTTAATATATTGATATATTATGACTTGTGTTATTCTACAAAAGAGGCAACAAAATAAAAAGTGTGAGAATAAATCATAGAGTGACAAATGTCCATAATCTTGTCTATAAGAGAAAAAGAACATGCCCATGCAAAAACTCAAAAACCTAAACCCCTCACCCCCAACCCCACCACCACCACCCAAAAACCTAAAAAAGGAAAATTAAAAGCACAAAAGTTTTTTAATATTGTTTATAAAAAAACGCTACTTTATCGTCACTAAAATTCTTTTTAGTAACGATAAAGTAGCGATTATTTTAATAGAAAAAAATTGTGTGTTTTTTAAGTATTTTTGGTTGTGTTCACATTAGAGAATATTCTAGAATATTCCTTCTTACCCTTCTTACAATAAAAGTCTTTTGTATTTAATCACTTCTCAATATATTATATCAACTTGGTGGCCAACAGATATAATACAATCTATAACTAGTCCAATATATATCAACAATTCTGCAAATCACTTGTTTCATCATGATATTGCACTTCAATGCTTTATTCGACTTCCTTTCAATCAGTTTCATAGTATCCGATCAATATGTAAGGCTTGCAAAGCTGAGATTCACTTGCTTGAGCTTCTCCGGCTCCGGAATACCACCGGAAAAGCTCAATCTCTCGTGGTTCTCTCTCAGGTGAAGGTGAATCCGACCGAAAAAAAAAGAAGTGTACTCCGGTGTACCGCTTAGTGGTTTTGGAGCCGGAGACGGGTAACTGGTCGGAGATGCCGTGTTTACTGGAGTTTTCAGACGGTTTGTCGTTGTTTTGTGAGATGGTTGCTGTAGGGTCGGATCTTGTTGTTATGGGCGGGTACGACCCAGGGACTTGGGACTGTCGTAATTCGCTTTTTATATTTGATTTTCTGTCGTCAAAGTGGCGTCGTGCTGCTGACATGCCTGGTGGGCCTAGAGCGTTTTTTGGTTATGTCGGCGATGGTGAACGGGCGGTGATTGTTGCCGGTGGGCATGATCTCGAAAAAAACGCTCTTAAATCCGTATGGGTGTAAGATGTGGCGAAAGACAATTGGACCCAATTACCTGGCATGACAAAAGAGCGTGACGAGTGTGAATGTTTTGTTCTACCGTGGCAAGTTCCACGTCACCAATGGGTATCCAACAAACATGTAAGGTCAGTTTCACCAGCGCATCGAGGTATTTGACAAGTCAGTTAGAAAGAGGTCAGAAAGCAACGGTGTGTTATCAGAGACCACGAACACTTCCCAAATTTGTGTTGAAGGTATCAATAAAAAGCTATACACATGTCATGCTAATAACGTAGTCGTGCTGGAAGATAACATGTGGCGGTCTGTTGCAAGACTACTTGCTGAGGTGGTAAACATGGCGTACCTAGTATCATTCCTTGGACATCTTTTGTTGATCGGTACGCCAAAATACGGAGAGCCTAGTAATGCTTATAAGATGGATTTAAATGAGCGTGTATGGACAAAAGTCCACGTACCTGTTGAGTATTCTGGTCATGTTGAGTCTGGTTGCTGTTTGATTATTTGAATTCTGAATGATATGAAATGCTAAAAAATTGTATATATCAAAAGATTACAATATGGTCTTAGCTAGAGCTTCAGCCTTCAGACAATAAAGATATACAACCTTGAATCTGACATGTAAAGTTATAGTCCTAGGAATCAGATACGATCACAAGTGGGAAAAATTAACCTAATGAGTTTGTATTTGTTTTGTCTCATGTAATCTAAACAAAAGACATCATAATATCCCATGTTATCAAACCTGTTTGTATATGCATTTAAGAACAAACACATCCGATCCTTAGACCATGGGGTGTGGGCTTGGGTTGGGGGCATGGGTAGCCAGCAACGCCGCTTTAGCTACACCGGACCATCGTGGGTAGCGGCGTTGCCCCTCTGGCGTGGCTATGGTGCCTGGTGTGGGGCGGGTTGGGGAGAAGATGCGGGTGGCTGGGATTGGCTAGGGAAATCAGACCGTTTGGGAAAGTACTCTCCCTTTCTTTAGGCCACGCCCCAACACCAGCTAGGCCACGCCACTCCCACACCCCACTTTTTTGGGGTGGCATGGTAGGGTCCACCTCCACCACATGTCAATCTGTGAACAACACGATATCAACCAAAACTTTATCAAATTATTGAAGTAATGTAGAAGTCTTTTAATACAGGAATAATATGAAAAACGGTACAAGACACCGTGACAAAACAACTCTCAGACAAGGCAGATTATCGACAAGATAATCTGCATATAAAAACTGTCGAACAGACAAGGATCGCATCTGAATGTTCTAGAGAGAAACCCAGAAAGAAGTAGCAGAGAGCAAACAGAGAGTAATGTGTTGTGTGATCTGGGATCCCAAGGCAGCAGAATATAAAGGGACAAATCCGTAGGGTTCACGCGTACAGGAGCTGCCCATCAGCAACCAGACTTGAGCCCAACAGCATATATGCCCAATCGAACACTAGCCCAGCAAGACTCAAAAGAAAAAAGAAAGGAAAAATATTAGAAAAGATAAAAGCACAAAATATAGAATTGTAATATTTTAACACCCCCCTCAATTCAATATTTGAAGCAATCAGAGATGTTGAGAAGTTAACAAACCTCTTCGTGAGGGCCAGGAGATAAACCTTTGGTAAGGACATCAGTAGTTTGATCCTCTGACTTAACACCAACGGTTCGAATAATTTCCTTAGCAATTTTTTCTCATAAAAAGAAAAGGTCAACCTCAAAGTGTTTGGTACGCTCATGAAAGACAGGGTTGGCGGCAATGGAAATGGCCGCCGTATTATCACAACACAGCTGGACTGGAAGCTTAGTATCAACTTTCAATTCCCCTAAAAGGTTTGAGATCCAAATAATCTCGCATGTAGCAGAACACATGGATTGGTATTCTGCCTCAGCAGAAGACCTTGAGACGGTGGACTGCTTTTTACTTTTCCATGAAACAATATTACTTCCTAAAAACACATAAAAACCAGTAACAGATTTTCGAGAGCTTAGGCATTTAGCCCAGTCCGAATCAGAAAAAGCTTTTCTATTTAAAGAATCTCCTTTTTAAACATAATTCCTTTTCCGGGAGCACCTTTTAAATATCTTAAAAGACGTAAGGCAATTTTGAAATGAGTTTACGTAGGCGAATGCATAAATTGGCTAAGATAATGCACAGAGTATGTTATATCTGGTCTCGTGTGGGAGAGATAGATCAATTTTCTAACAAGTTTTGATAAACTGTTATATTTGTTAAGGGTTGATTATCCTTCTCACACAGATGAGATAAAACATGATTTACCTCGATTGGACAACTGACTGGTTTACAACCAGTCATTCCAAATTTAGCAAGCAAATCTAAGCATTATTTCCTTTGGGTTAAACATAAGCCAGTTGAGTTTCTTACAACTTCAATACCCAGAAAATATTGTAATTTTCCCAAATCTTTTATAAAAAACTTTGATTTGAGTAAAAGTTTGATGTCATTAACTTGTTTTGAACAAATACTGGTTATAATAATATCATCCACATAGACAAGAAGGACAATAAAAACCGTGTCTTTTGTCATAACAAACATGGAATGATCACACTTGCTTTGTTCGAAACCAAGATCAACAAGAACGGACACAAGTTTCTCATTCCACATCCAAGGAGCTTGTTTCAATCCATATAAAGATTTTTTAAATTTACAAACTTTAGTCTCGGACGAAGAATTATAACCATCAGGCAAGCACATATAAATTTCTTCATTAAGGTCACCATATAAAAAGGCGTTGTTAATGTCAAGTTGATATATTTCCCAATTAAAGTGAACAGCCATAGATAACACACACCTAACTGTAACCATTTTAACAACAGGAGAAAACGTATCAAAAAGTCAATGCCTTCCTTTTGACTAAACCCCTTAGCAACAAGCCTAGCCTTATACCTCTCTATTTCACCGTTAGATTTATATTTAATTTTATAAACCCACTTACACCCAATAGCTTTCCTATTAAGTGGTAGGTCCACAATCTCCCAAGTTTTATTGCTATGTAAGGCTTCAAGTTCTACATTCATAGCATCAACCCAATTAGCATCATTTTTAGCTTCAAAATAATTTTTAGGTTCACAACTTTTATTTAACACAGAAGCAAAGCAAAAACTTTCAGGAGACAAATTAGCATAGTTTAAGACTTTTTCTAAACCATATTTGACTTTCCCATCAACTATAAAATCATCAAGTTTAGAGGGAAATTTAATGTTTCGAGAGGATCTCCGTAAAACCGTGTTAGTTTGTTCACCAATATCTCCCTCAGAATTAATATTGTCTTCATGTTCAGTGTCATGCTCAGCCCTGTCTGAATTTGATTCTATATTGCTTGGTTGCTGATTATCAGCCATGCCTAAAGCAATCTCTGAATCAGTTTCAGACTGCTCAGACCCATGACCTGTTGAAGTGTTTATTTGTGTATTCTCATCATCGGGAGTTGGGTCAACTTGGTGTCTTTGAGTGAAGTTTAAATCAGATAAATCAAAAAAATTTAGGGTGTTAACTTCAGTAGGAATACCCAGATCTGAAAATGTTTTCTTTTCTTTAAAAGGGAACACAGTTTCATAAAACCTAACATCCCTAGAAAATAACATCATTTTTTGATCTAAACTCCAAAGTTTGTACCCTTTTTTTCATTTGAATATCCAACCAAAACACATTTTTCTACATGCGTGGTAAACTTATCAGAGTTATTTAACACAGTGCTGAAACAAAGACACCCTATAACCCTAAGTTGACCTAGAATAGGAGTAAAACCAAACACAAGTTCATATGGAGACTTTCCACTCAAAACAGATGAAGGTGTCATGTTAATTAAATAAGAAGCAGTTAGAATACACTCGGACCAAAATTTAATAGGAAAACCACCTTGAAAGAGTAAAGTTCTAGCTACATTCAATAAATGCCTATGCTTTCTCTCAACTACCCCATTTTGCTGTGGAGTGTGAACACATGAAGTCTGATGTATAATCCCATTTTCATAACAAAAACTACTCATTGTTTATTTATAAATTCAGTACCATTGTCACTCCTAAAGATCTTGATAGATTTACTAAATCGAGTTTTAAGTAAATTATAAAAACCTTTAATATTGTAAAACACTTCATCATTTGACTTCATGAGATATACCCACACAGCTCTAGAGTAATCATCAACAACAGTAAGAAAGTATCGAAAACCATCCCTACTTTGGACTCTATACGGACCCCAAACATCAAGATGAACAAGATCTCCTAATGCTTTAGATTTATGGTCACTTAAAGGGAAAGGTTCCCGATGCTGTTTAGCTCTATGACATGGTTCACAAGATCCAATTTAGCACCAGTTTTAAAGTTTAGATCATTTTTAAGAATAATGCAAGACAGGTTCAGCAGGATGACCTAACCTAGCATGCCAAAGATTAATATCACAACTAGAGTTACAAACCTTATTTGAAACATAAGAACTACCACAGAAGTATAGACCATCAGACTGGCTACCAGTCACCTGGACTTTCTTCGTTTGAGAGTCCTGAATATAGCAAGTTTGTTCATCAAAAGAAACAATGAGCTTACAATCTCTAGCAAGTTTATGAACGGAGATTAAATTTACACAATAATCAGGCACGACAAACACATCATATAGAATGACCTTGTCACTTAATTTAATATCACCAATTTTAGTTACCATGGCACTCGTGCCATTGGGATGTTTAACTTTGATATTAAATTCAGTTACATCCTTTTGATTAATTAGATACTCATCCGTCATTACCATGTGTTGATTGGCACCAGAATCAACTATCCATCCTACCTTTTTTCCATTGTTGATAAAATTCGAAAAACAAAAAGTAGGTTTGAAATCACAAATAGGTTTCGAAGACAGATTCACAAAACTATTCATACAAACAGGATTAGTGCACATACCAGCAAATCCACTATTCTGATAATCACCCTTAGGTTTATCATTCAAGAGACTAAGCAACTGGGCTATCTGATCATTGGACAAAGAACTCATAGCAGAAGTTGTATCAGTAGTATCAGCAGTAAGGTTATTACTAACCTTGTTACCCTTGTTCCCACCAGGTTTTTACTTCATCCAAGAAGGATAGCCAACAAGTTCAAAACACTTCTCAATAGTGTGTCCAGTCTTATTACAATGAGAACATTTGAGATTAGGGTTAGGAGTTCTATTATTATTATTATTTTTTTCTTGAATCATAACTTGACTTGTTTTAATAGAAAAACCAACAGGGTTATTAGGAGTTTTGTCAAAAATATTTTTGGAGAGAAGGTGAGATTCTTCTCTAGAGATGACTGAAAAAGCATCCTTCACAGAGGGAAGTGTTTCTCTAGTTAATAATTTTGTTCTTACAGACTGGTAGGAACTATCAAGACCCATTAAGAACTGCATAAGCTTAATAAGATGATTAAAGTCATTAAACTGTTTGGATGCATCACAAGAGCAGGCTGGTAAAGCAAGTAACTGGTCTGATTGCTTCCACATACAATTCAATTTATGATAGTATTCAGAAACAGGCATGCCATTTTGACTAAAGGAGTTAATCCTTTGACACATATTAAACACAACAGACCCATCTATCTTATCATAAGTATCCTTTAAGTCTTTCCACACATCTGAAGCGGTTTTAGAATAAACAAGACCAAGATATAATTCCTCAGATACGGAGTTAAGAATCCAAGTAAGCACAATAGAGTTGAACCTATCCCATTGCCTACCAAAACCTCATCAGATGTAGATCTAGAACAAGTACCATCAACAAAGCCTATTTTATTGTTTACCTGAAGAGCAAGATACATAGCATTTGACCAAATTCTGTAATTTTCTGATCCTTTAAGTTTAACACTAACAATAGACAGATTTGCAGAATCACTAGGATGAAGAAACAATGGATCACCAGTATCAATTTTACTAATCAAAGTAGCACTAGTCACATTATCAGTATTAACCACAGTACCACCAGACATAGCAAATAGTCAAAGAGTAACACTAGGTGATATAAATAAAAAACACAATAAAGGGTCAGACAGGGAAACAATCAAGCTAGGTAATACACAACGAATGCAACAGAGTGAACCCTCTCTGTGTCCCAATAATCAATCCGGTATTCTAAACCCGGTATCAATATGCCTAGACTCACAGACACTATGATGCAAATTAAAAATAAAGCAAGGAGAGAAAGAACAATCTCACAGTGGGTGCGTATAACTCCAGCAATCAGACTTGTAACCTTCACTTAGGGTTACAAGGAACTGGTTATAAGAAAGAATACCAAAGGAATTATGTTGGCTTGCCCTGTAAAAGAGACCAATAAGAACTCCTTCACCAGCCACACGAAAACCCTAGAAAATTAGGGCTTCAATCTTACGCGAATTCCAAGGAACCAAGGAGATGAACGGAATCGGCGGATGCAACTTATACCACCAAGATCCCTAAATCCTCAGCACAATTACAGATCTACACATATTTGTACTTCGGCAGGGAACAGGAGCGGAAGGTATAAACCCAAAAGAGCCGATTATGGCTCTGATACCATGTGAACAACACGAATCAACCAAAACTTTATCAAATTACTGAAGTAATGTAGAAGTCTTTTAATACAGGAATAATATGAAAAACGGTACAAGACACCGTGACAAAACAACTCTCAGACAAGGCAAATTATCAGCAAGATAATCTGCATATGAAAATTGTCGAACAGACAAGGATCGAATCTGAATGTTCTAGAGAGAATCCCAGAAAGAAGTAGCAGAGAGCAAACAGAGAGTAATGTGTTGTGTGATCTGGGATCCCAAGGCAGCAGAATATAAAGGGACAAATCCGTAGGGTTCACGCGTACAGGAGCAGCCCATCAGCAACCAGACTTTAGCCCAACAGCATATATGCCCAACCGAACACTAGCCCAACAAGACTCAAAAAAAAATAAAAGAAAAATATTAGAAAATATAAAAACACAAAATATAGAATTGTAATATTTTAACACAATTCAAGCCTCCAACCTGAACCCCACACCCAATAGTGTTAACGTAAGTCTCTAAACATAAAGTGATATTTATTGTTTTGGGAATTTGTGAACTATATAATAGAGACAGGTTGGACTTTTGATGATCATTATATGAGGGTGGCTGTGAACGAGAAATTTACTTGTTCTACTAGTTACACAACCATTTTGAGAGATGTTTATATTACGACTATTTTTTGGGTTATTCTATTTACAGCAAACTATGTTTTTCATTTACACCCTATCCTACTAAATTAATTACAAATTAATTAGTTTTGACCGTTGATGACCAATAATATGCATGAATTTAATATCCTATTCTAGGCCATATTTAATTACTTGGAATCTAAATATCTTTTTTTTATGAAAATTAAAGCTTTATTAAACACACCTCCAATCCAAAAAGGCAAAAGGCTGGAATTAAATATGGCGTAGAATAGGCTGATTAAATTCATAAATATCTGCGTCATTTTTTATTACAACTTGGAATCTGAAAGGAATGGTCCACTAATAAATGGGTATTGACTCGCCAAAACTTTATATGTACATATAAAGAGCCCAGCTAGGAAGTGGGGAGGCTTACAAGACGACATACAAAATAGAACATGGCTGCCCCAAAAGAAAACGAACATAACAACAAGTCTACGATGTCGAAGTCGACCCATATCGAAACCATCAATATGGCGTAGAATAGGATGATTAAATTCATAAATATTTGCGCCATTTTTAATTACAACTTGGAATCTGAAAGGAATGGTCCACTAATTAATGGGTACCGAAAGAATTTTGGCTGACCAAAATGAATTGTATAAATCATGAAAGGGTGTTGCCATATACAAAACCATCATGAAACCATCTTAATTCTGTGACGATCATCAATCCGTCACCATATTAAAGAGCCGCCGCCGGCATCACCAAATGTGAAAGAACCGTTGCGAACAACTGATCGTCAAGTCTCTTAGATTCAGGTTTGTTAAATTTGTTGAATGAATTGCAAATCATATGTGTTATATTTTTTTATTTATTTAAAAAATGTTCAATTACATAAAGCTCTATTCCTTTTTTTTATTGTATGTAAAACTCTAATCCTTTTTTTTCATGTTTGTGCTTACTGTTTTGTGTAATTTGTAAAAACACATGGATCATAACTCATAAGGTACTAATAAGCATAAGCTTTTGTTATTGATTTATTACAGGTAGTAATAACACAAAAAATGATGACTAGTACATCACCGTAGAAGCATTCTACTGACAAGGTATAATATTTAGTATTTTTTTTATATGGGTAAGTTAAAATATTGTTTATCTAACATTAACTAATTTTCATTTTAAGTTGTTTAGATCTCGGGATGATCTAGTGACTTGCATGCAAAACGTAGCATGCTCCCTCGGTTATGTTATTGTTACTACACGATCAAGTAGAAACCGTATTGGTGACATGCCTAATATCGTACTTGGTTGTCAGCGTGGTGGTATACCTCGAAATAAAATAAAAAACAAATAACCATGCTAGAGACACCAGAAGCAAAAAAAAAATAAATTGTTCATTCAAATTGGTGGGAAAGTATTCAAAGGCGCATGGTGTTTGGGAGTTAAGAAAAATAATTGTGGACGTCCGAAAACGAAACGTGTTGTTCCTTCGACTCAAGTTCCTCCCAGACATAGTAGTTCATATTTTGTCAGGGTAGATCTTGAGGAGATGAATAATAAACCAACAAGACATAGTTCATTCTTAATGGACTTAAATGAATAGCCATCAGAGCAAGAACCAAACATAGAACCAAACATGATGGACTTGAATGAGGAACCGGTAAGGCACATATCATATTCAAACTTTCAATCATTCTTCATGCATCTACTAATTAAAGAAATTTCAAGAATCTTTCACCCTTACATCACGCATATAGAAAACGTTTTGGGTGATGGAAATTGTGGATTTCGAGCAGTAAACACCAATGGCTCCACATTAGGGAACAACTGTTACATGAGTTATTGAATGCATACGATGACTACAAAACATTTTAAGTAATGGGATCAATGAAGTACACACTACATTGTTTTTTCTCAAAGTCACCTGCACCACGGAAACATTGGATGGTGATGCCTGAGGCTAGTCTCCTGATTGCCAACAAGTTTGGCGTGATCCTCCATTACTTGAGCAATGAAGGTTGTGTAACTGGCTTTCATCTATGGAAAGGGTCGGAACATTCTGAACAACATAAGATAATAACAATTGCACACGTGTATGGTACTCATTATGTGATGGTATAACTAGAAAGAGAGTACCTATGCCTTGCATTTTGGTGTATTGGATTCGTCATAGAGCCTCATCTGTTGATGGATGGCAAAACATGTATATGAAATGTCTAGAATCTTATCAACAACTCAACCCTTGTAATTGTGATAAAAGTTTTATACACATTGAGGATAGTTGTTAACTTTTGAAGTTATTGAAATTAGGGGTGTGAATTTCTGACACGACCCGAAAACCCGACACAAACCTAACACGAAATTCGTGGATCTAGGTTTAGTCTAAACGGGTTCGGGTCAGTTTCAGGTTGAACCAGCGAACTTATTTAGGTTAACGCGTCGGGTTCGGGTCAACCTGGTCGGGTTGGCAGGTTGACCCGTTTAACACATTTATACTATATCATATTTTTTTACAGTATATTTTATGTCACAAATTAAATAGGGCGTGCATTTTATGTTATGATTATAACTTAAAAGTAGAAATTAACATAGATTTTATAATTTTAATATGACATTATTATATGCATTTGTGTTTTTTAAGTAAATTTTAATTTTAATATATTAGTTTCAGAAAAAAATCGGGTTGAACGAGTCGTGTTCGGGTCAACCCACGAAACTTCGGGTCGTGTTCGGGTTCATATGTATGATACGATTTTCGGGTTCGGGTCGGGTTCGTATAAAATTTTCGGGTTCGAGTTGTCACACCCCGACCCGCAGCGGATAAAGTGATCGGGGCATGATTGGGTTATCAAGCTCATGAATTATTAGCTTCATTTTATACAAATTAATTAATTTAATAAGGTTCAATGTTCTAACTAACAAATCTAAATTCTTTGTTCTCTTCTAAGGTTACTCCTAAGTTTTCCTTGCTTCAACCTGTTCACCTGGTATCATGTGTTTAAAGGGTTTGTTGGATCAACATAATGTTGGCGAGTGAATCCTATGGAAAACATTTGGACGAATATATTTAAATTGATTATGAAATATGTGCACAACCAAACATGAGTAAAGATAGATGTAAACTTGATCAACAATCATAAGATATTAAGTGAAACACACATGAACAATAATGGAACATTTAGAGGCACGCGATGCTTAACTCGTCTCTCACGAGGAACTGAGGGGCCTAATGAATGAATTGCATAACCATGATAATATGAATGACACAACTACAAACAATACAAACTCAATGATATACACATAAACAATAATGAATTTGATTTGTAGTACGCGTTGTTCAACTCGTCTTCCACGAGGAACTGATGGGCTTAATGTATGAGTTTCATATAATATGACAAAAAGGAAATAAGTAAATCACAACAATAAAAACAATCTAAGTTTAAGTCATGATGTGGTATGGCACGAGTTTAAATAAATAAATTGATTATTTTCATAACACATCATAACACATGACACACCCCAAAACGTGTAATTTAAAAGGGGGAGTTGTAAGATTCACTCACAGTGGATGCGTTCGGTTGTTGATGTTGAATGTACGCGAAGTGGTTTTAACCACGAGTGAGATTAACCTAGATAAATCGCATTATGGTTTGGTAAGTAAACGGATTTTATTAATCTATTTTAGTAGGATTGTTGGGTGTATTTTTGTGAGTTTGAGGCTATTTTCTAACCTTAAAAAATGTTATTTTTTAAGTATTTTTAATTGATTTTTAATTAAAATAATTAAATAAAAAATAATAAAAAAATTGATTTTTTTCTGACCGTTGACCGTTTGACTGACCGTTGACCTGACCGTTGACCGGTTCAATTCGGAATACAAGTGCGCTGAGTGAGGCTCGAACCCGAGACCTCCCGTACGCGTGCACGCAGCTCTACCAACTGAGCTACGTGTCTAACCCGTTATATATCTGATTTTAATTATATATATATATTAATTAGTTTAAACCGAAAATCATTTTATTTTAAAAACAGTTTAAATCAATTCGGCGGTGCGCTCCACAGGTCTCGAACCCGGGACCTGTGGTTTAATCTAACACACAGTCCACCGCTGGACTGTGTGTTTAACATGTTATATAATTCGATTTTTATTATACTTAAATACAAATTAGATATTTCCTTTTCTGCCTTATTTAAAAAGAAGAGATAATTGTTCGAGTCGGTGCAGTAGACCGGACTCGAACTCGTGACCAGTGATATAAACAAACACACAGTCCACCGCTGGACTGTGTGTCTAACTTGGTTATTATTCCGATTATTAATATACTTAACATATAACTGTGGCGACCCGGTTGGGTTTAACAAAAAAAAATGATTTTTATTAAGGCAGCGTGTGAAACGGGATTCGAACTCGAGACCTTTGAATGTTTATCGTGCACACAGTCCACCGCTGGACTGTGTGTCTAACCCGATTAATTTCTTGATTTATTTTATACTTATATGTTACGGAAATACATCGTCTTCTTCACTGAAATATAACCAGAGTTCGGAAATCGACTGGTTCAAAGTTTTTATCGTTTTATTAGTGTTTTTCAGTTCGTTACGGTGAGATAAAAGTGAAAAAGGAAAAGAAATTGGGCGGAGAAGTATACCGACTGGACTCTCTGTTTTCCGGCAGAAACTCCGGCGACAGCAATCACCTCCGGCGACATGTTCCTTGTAGCAGCGAATCTCCAGGAAACTTACAAAGGGTGTGGGTATCTCCGGTATAAGCTCAGAGGCTCAGTGAGGTTCAGAAATGAGGAAAACGGTTTTCCGGCGATGAGCAGAGAAATTCCGGCGAGAGAGTTTTCGCCGAGAAAGGGTGTGGTTTTGAGCGAAAAGGTTTGCAGTCGGTTGTGGGTGAATTTATAATGCAGATCGTTGAAGAATCTGGTCTGATTTCCGACTGGGTTCATTGATTTAAATTTTCCGGCGGTTATAATTTTGGTCGCGGACTTCAAACATCGGTTATAACCGATGTCCTAATAATAACTTACGTTATAACTGAAAATGGTGATAAAAACTCGCGAGATTTCCGGGATTCCGACGACTGAACTAAAGGGGCGCCGATTTTGAATTCGTAATGTCATTATATCAATTAAAAGATTCTATTATTTACCAAACAGAACAAGTGGCGCAGTTGTTTGTGTGTGTGTGTTAAGACATGTATCCGGACCGCTCATTGACCCGGGTTCGAAACCCGGCAAAAGTATTATATTTTTATTTTGCGATTTTTGACAGTTTTTCAAAAACTAATTATATATTCTTGTATAATAATTGATTACGTATCGTTTAAAATCATTTCGGGCATTTAATTCGCAACGAGAATTTTGACTGACTGTTCGGTTGATAAACGGAGCGGGTTTGGTAAATCCGTTTTTGACGGATGTTGTTAACTTTTGAAGTTATTGAAATTATCAACAACTCAACCCTTGTAATTGTGATAAAAGTTTTATACACATTGAGGATAGTTGTTAACTTTTGAAGTTATTGAAATTAGGGGTGTGAATTTCTGACACGACCCGAAAACCCGACACAAACCTAACACGAAATTCGTGGATCTAGGTTTAGTCTAAACGGGTTCGGGTCAGTTTCAGGTTGAACCCGCGAACTTATTTAGGTTAACGCGTCGGGTTCGGGTCAACCTGGTCGGGTTGGCAGGTTGACCCGTTTAACACATTTATACTATATCATATTTTTTTACAGTATATTTTATGTCACAAATTAAATAGGGCGTGCATTTTATGTTATGATTATAACTTAAAAGTAGAAATTAACATAGATTTTATAATTTTAATATGACATTATTATATGCATTTGTGTTTTTTAAGTAAATTTTAATTTTAATATATTAGTTTCAGAAAAAAATCGGGTTGAACGAGTCGTGTTCGGGTCAACCCACGAAACTTCGGGTCGTGTTCGGGTTCATATGTATGATACGATTTTCGGGTTCGGGTCGGGTTCGTATAAAATTTTCGGGTTCGAGTCGGGTTGAACCCGCCAACCCACAAACACGACCCGTTTAGCACCCCTAATTGAAATGTTATCTGTGATGTTTTTTTAATTGTTTTTTTTGTTATTGAAGTATTATCTCTTTTTATTGGTATTAAAGTGTTATCTATAGCTTTTCTTTTTTTGGTATTAAAGTGTTATCTATAGCTTTTTTTTTTTTTATAAACGTAGTGTGTGTATATAAACAAATATGAAAAATAAACTTATGTCCACTAGAAAAATAAAATTATCATAACAAAGTTTATAATTAATAAAAGAGTTTTTTTATATGGCCGCTCTTTGTTCGACTTCAAAGACCTTATGCAAGTTCTTGGTTAGACGGGAGGATTTGCGTAAATATCCGTTGTACATGTTGTAATTTGTTGCCTTTTGCCCATTTGGGTCGAAGGCGTCTATTGTTTGTTTGGTCTTTTGCCCTTTTGGGTCGGAGGCTTGTTTTTATGAAGTTAACCTTTAAAAAAAAGTTAATTTTATTTAATATTAATAAATGAGTTAGAAATGTTATAATTAATGATAGGTAGAGTGTGGTAGGATAATGAACATTTATTGAGAGGTTTTCTAGAGTATGGTGCACTTAAGTATGGTGTAAATAATAACACCCTGTTTTTTTAACAACAAATGTTACACTTCTAAATTACACTCCATCCCAAGGATTGAACTTTGGTTAATCCAGAAAAGAAAAGCCCTCTTGATCACTAGCCCAAATGCCTAAGTGGCTATTTCACCACAACCATCACCACCTTGGACCACAACCACCACCCGATGGAGCCTGTAGAGTAGGCTACACTCTAAGAAAAATCAAAGAAGAAGAGAGACCTTTTTAGACAATTTTCTGGATAAATTTCTCAAAGCAAATTACACGAAATAAACATGCAATGGATCATGTGCACATGATACCCATGTTCCTTATTCTGTAGAGACATGCATGCAACCACTAACTATCATGCTCCACTGTCTATGATGCAACTACCTTAAGGTTGTTCGGTGTGAGGGACGTCTCTAGGCCGGCTTGGTGCGGCGACGTGCCTGCACCCCCCCCCCCCGCCCCATGGTCCCCGTCCTCTCTGTCTCCCCCTTGACGCTGAAGTTGGGCCTCCCTTTCACACACACACATATGTTAAGGCTCATGCCCACACCCTAGGTCCATCGCATCCCCTTTAGGCTCATGCTCACACCTGCTTATGTGGATGTTTACGTGGCGGATTCCCAAGCGCTTATCAAACCAACGAAACATGAAATATAGGAAGTATAGGAGACAAGTCACTAATGAGATGAATCTGAATTGGATATAACCTCTTTCTGCACTGTCACATCACTAATGAGATTATCATTTATCAGCAATTTTTCTTATGGAACAAAAGAAAAGAAAAGGGAAAATAAATTAAAAAGGCAAATTGCCTATTCTTACAAATTATAAAATTTAAAACGGATTACAATGTTATATTTTTATAAAAAGAAATGACTAACAGAATCCTGCTCATCGTATTGGCTAACAATACTATGTTACTAATAATCTAACGGCATATCTATCGGGGATCATAAAATAATGTCAAGTGGGCACATGCAACGTTTAGACAATCTGACAAAGACCCCATCCACTGGATCACAAAACATGTCAACTTTATAATGCAACAGCCGCCAATAGATATTAATTTTGGCACCTAAAATATCATTAAAACAATAGATATACAGTCGATACAATCATCCAGTTGCAGAATTCATCTATAAATTAATACTCCATTTCATTCAATTAACAATTTCTACAAATCACTTGTTTCATCATTCATGGATCCATTTCAAGATCTTCCTCATGATATCGCACTTCAATGCTTTATTCGAGTTCCTTTCAATCAGTTTCATAGTATCCCATCAGTATGCAAGGCTTGGAAAGCTCAGGTTCACTTGCCTGAGCTTCTCCGGCTTCGGAAGTCCACCGGAAAAGCTCAATCTCTCGTGGTTCTCTCTCAGGCGAAGGTGAATCCGCCCGAAAGAAGGAAGTGTTCTCCGGTGTACCGGTTGGTGGTTTTGGAGCCAGAGACGGGTAACTGGTCGGAGATGCCGTGTTTACCGGAGTTTGAAAACGGGTTGCCGTTGTTTTGCGGGATGGTTGCTGTCGGGTCGGATCTTGTTGTTATGGGCGGGTACAACCCTGGGACTTGGGACTGTCGTAATTCGGTTTTTATTTTTGATTTTCTATCGTATAAGTGGCGTTGTGGTGCTGACATGCCTGGTGGGCCTAGAGCGTTTTTTGGTTGTGCTGGCGATGGCGAGCGGACGGTGAATGTTGCCGGTGGGCATGATCTCGAAAAAAACGCTCTTAAATCTGTATGGGCGTATGACGTGGCGAAAGACAATTGGACCCAATTACCTGACATGACAAAAGAGCGTGACGAGTGTGAATGTTTGTTCTACCATGGCAAGTTCCACGTCATCAATGGGTATCCAACAAACATGCAAGGTCAATTCCACCAAAGCATCGAGATATTTGACACGTCAGCTAGAAAGTGGACAGAAAGCAACGACGTGTTATTAGAGACCAGAAACACTCCACAAATTTATGTCGAATGTACCAATAAAAAACTATACACATGTCATGCTAATGACTTGGTCGTGCTAGAAGATGACACGTGGCAGTCTGTTGCAAGACTACCTGCTGAGGTGACAAACATGCAGTGCGTAGTATCATTCCTTGGACATCTCTTGTTGTTCGGTACAACAAAATACGGAGAGCCTAGTAATGCTTATAAGATGGACTTAAATAAGCGTGTATGGACGAAAGTCCTTGTACCGGTTGAGTACTCTGGTCATATTGAGTCTGGTTGTTGTTTGTCTATTTAAATTTATAAAATGCTATAAAAATATTGTGTATATATCAAAAGATTAAAGTATGGTCTTAGATAGAGCTTCAAACAAAACAATAGTGATAGGAATCGGATAAGATAAAAGGTGGGGAATAATAATAATAATTAATAATGAGTTCGTATTTGTTATTGGCTCATTTATTCTACTTCTTGTCACGCTGTATCATTTGACACTCATGTCCATTCCAATACCACAATTTTGACTTATCACAAAACAATACTTATATACGTAATCTCCAACGATCATACACAATAAGACTAAAGTATATACGGGCGCATGGGCGAAGCTTTTAAGGGGCGGCCGATCCTTTGAACTTTTAGCTCAGCAGTGGAGAGTATGTAGTTTTTGTATATAAATTTTTGGGTATGTAGGTTTTCGACCCTCCGGTTTTATAGAAATTTTTGGGTCCGGTGACTTCCGCCCCTCGGTCGGTCGAAAATCTCAAGCTTCGCCACTGTACGGGTGACCGATATCATAGATCTTTAATATTGCAAGATTGAATTTTTTTTTTTTTTTGGACGGCAAATAACTCACCTTGCTAGGACCGCAGTGAGCGACCTAGCCCCCCACCCCCCGAGTTCGAATCCACACGCATGCGGGCTGTTTCGACCCTTCCCGAAGGCTTTGCATAAATTTACATACCCCGTAATTCAAACCGGCGTCATCCGGGTAGGAACCCCGAAGGGAAAACCTTCTCACCTCCCCGCAAACCAATTGGTCAGTGGCAAGATATGAATATTTTAATTGTATTAACCTTCACGTCCGTTTTATTTATTTATAGAACTAGTTATGAAAACCGTTGCCGCGTTGCGGCGAATTTCTTTTGTTATTTAGTCTGTGTTTACATGTGTTTTAAAATTACTACGAGCACGTTTCACATGAAACCGCTGACAAGAATAAAAAGAAAATGTAAAAAAAACACTAAAAAAACCAAAAGAAAATCAACCAAAAAGTTTTATAGTAATGATGTTGTTCGTATGAAACCCGTGGTCAGAGATGAGCAAATAGTACTGGGTACCGGTACCAAATTTCTCGAACCGAAAGATCCTAAATACCAATTCGGTACCGACTTTTGGCGTTCCTGTTACCGGTTCGCTACCTGTTTTAACTTCATATACCGGTACCGTAACCAGTATTTTCGGTACCAGTACCGATTCGATATCGGTTGGCACTGAACTCATCACTACCCATGAAACTAAAAAAAAATAAATCATCAAAAGTTGAAGAAAATCAACAAAAAAAAAAGTTGTACGGTACCGTTGTTCTTCGTTCGGTACCCGTGATCAGGAATGAGCAAATGGTACCGGTAGCAGTGCCGAATTTCCCACATTAAAAGATTTTCAAACTCAATCCGATACCGACTTTTGGCGTTTTCTGTATTAGGCTGGTGCCGGTTTTTATCTTCATCTACTGATAACGAACCGGACCGTACTGGTATTTTTGATACAAGTATCGTGTGACACCAAGCTTATCCAACTTAAAGAGTAAAGAAAATTTAATATATGTATAATATTAGAATAATAAGAATTTTAAAAAGAACTATACGTTATTATAATATATTAAATACACTATTCATCACCAAATTTATCCAACTTAAAGAGTAAAGAAAATTTAATAAATGTATAATATTAGAATAATAAGAATTTTAAAAAGAATTATATGTTATTATAATATATTAAATGCACTATTCATTAGCTTGTGTTTTTAATACATGTATAATTATAATATATTAAATACACTATTCATTAGTTTGTGTTTTTAACATATGTATAATATAATATTGGTATTTTTGATACAAGTATCGTGTGACACCAAGCTTATCCAACTTAAAGAGTAAAGAAAATTTAATATATGTATAATATTAGAATAATAAGAATTAAAAAAAAACTATATGTTATTATAATATATTAAATACACTATTCATCACCAAGCTTATCTAACCTAAATAGTAAAAAAAATTTAATTTAATATACGTATAATATTAGAATAGAATAATAAGAATTTTAAAAGAACTATATGTTATTATAATATATTAAGTACACTATTCATTAGCTTGTGTTTTTAATACATGTATAATTATAATATATTAAATACACTATTCATTAGCTTGTGTTTGTAACATATGTATAATATAATACATAATTCAAACAAAGGATTTCATACGTATTAACTTTAAAGAATTATGTATGTCGTGGTCGCATATAATAATTAAAACATTTGAAGAAAATATATGGTAGAAGCGCATGATACATGACATACACTATGTATACGGGTATGTTTGGTATGGAGCTTTTAGGAGCTTCTAACTTTAAGCTTTTAATAAAAAGTTCATACTCAATAAAAAATCGTGTTTGGTTGAAAGAGGTTGAAACTTTTAGGTTAGAAGCTTGAAGTTTTTGATTAAACGCTCCTACTGGTAGCGTTTAGAATGAGCTACAAGCTTTTAGGGAAAAAATGACTATTTAAACCTTTAAAGATAATGAACTTTTTAATGCACCAACTTTTTAATGTCTATTTTGGTCATTTTATACATTTTATTAAAAGCTCCAGCTACTCTGCCAAACACCTAAATATATCTAAAAAGCTACAGTTACTAGCTACCAACTTTCAGCCTCCAGCTTCCAGCCACTAGCCACCAGCTACTTTTGCCAAACATACCCTTATATATTGACTTTTCTATTACATGTTATGGACGTTTAATGATTTTTCGAAAAAATGCAAAACCATACACGATAGATTGTCTTGTAGTATTTGTTGGGTTACCATGGTGATCAGTTAAAATTTTATTTATCAAAAACCCAGTTCAATAAATAATAGTCAATTAATTAAGCGAGTTAATTAATAAGACGCAGCGGAAAAATAAACACGTGATCAACTATAAACAAAATCCGAAACGATCCGGTTACATACAAATACAAGCACAGTGATAAAAGTCTAACTACCGATGAGAAATATTTACCTCGGTTAATGATTAACCGGTCGAGACACCGAGGTTCAACGAACACATGCTAGTGACACGAACTGACGGAACGCGGGTATAGCCAGGGTAGCGGCGGTACTGGCGGTGGCAGCTGATGGCCGGCGTCGGTGGTGTCCGACTGCGGTGCTTGCGGCGGCGACGGCCCGTGGTGGCGGTGGTAGTAGTGGGTGTTTAGAGAGTTTTGTGCAAGTTCTTCCAACCCTAATGCAAGACCAAAACTTCCATTTAAATAGTACATGGAGGTCTATGCATGTCTGCTAAGTGGCGGACATGCACATGCATGTGCGACAAGTGGCCAGGGCTCTTTGCATGCGCGACAAGTGCCGATGTAAGTGTGCAATGCCGACAAGTGGCGTAGCGTGGATGCATATGCGACAAGTGGCGCAACAATGGTGCATGCGCGACAAGTGGCGAGATGAGTATACCCGTCTCAACGGTTTCATGTATCTGTCTCTCAGTTAATACCCGCAACAATTTTATCAGTTAAGATAAACAATTATATTATTAAAAACGAGTATTAATAATATAAATCCGCTCATGATCATAAATATAATTATGATTCGTTTTGCACATCGTTTGTAATTATCAGTCAAACCAATTAAGTGGAATTTAGTTCATTGCCCACAATGTAACTCTTACGGGTCAAGACCCGGTTGGCAGCGTTGACTTATCGAACCGAACATAAATATCCAACATTATTTGCCTTGGGTTAGTGGTGATGGAAAAATAGTATGATTAATACGATCTTAATATTGATGAAGTCGTGTATTTCATTATTAAAGAATCTTGTAACCTATTGTTTTTTTCCTACTCACACATATAAATCATGAAATATGTAGTGTAAACATCAAATACAAATAGGTTTTTAAATAAAAAATACACTTAACGAGAAATAAAGAAGGTTTTAACATACAAGATACAAATATGTACTACTTAAGAATGGCGTTTAATTGCAAAATATTAAAAAATTGTGATTTTATATTAGTAGAGTAATTTTGTAGAGTAATTATAATTACTCTACAAAATTACATAATTACTCTAATAGTGTAAATCACGATTTTATTTTATTTTTTTGAATTCTGCAACTAAAACAAGCAGAGAGAAAAAAATTGAAAAAAAAAATCCCCTCCTTCACTTCTAAAGTTAAGGATATTTTGTATGTTAAGACTCATTTGTATAATAATTTAACCCATAATGTGTAACCTATAACATATTTTAGTACTTGCATGAACTTCTTGTTGGGCATCAACCCTGGGACCTTCTAATGGATTTCTTGTTATTGTGGTTTCTACTCTGACCCCGCAAGAAGGAAAAAAGGATGTCACACCACTATTGAGATGAATCTAACTAAATATCTTCTTCTTGACTTCTTGCACTGTTACTCAAGCTCGGGTGCTAAACTCATGAATCCTCGTAACAACAACACACCGTTCTCTTTTAATTTACAAAACCCCGTTACAAAAGGAAACTACATGTAACTTTTATAAGCATAAAAAGCAATATTACTTGTACGAATTAAAAAATATAGATTTCTTGCTATTTTATAAAGTTACTAAAAAATTAAAAGCTTAGTTACCGATGATAAATATAAGATTTTCCTAATTTAAAAAATAATTAAGAAGGAAAATCTAATATTTATCAGCAATATTTCTTTGAAAAAAGTTAAAAGAAAAGGATATAATACATTAAAAAAAAAGCAAATTACATATACTTTACAAATATTAAACCAAATTATGTTATTTTTACAAGATTATAAAAAGAGTCATGCTCATCTTATGTTACTAATATTATTTCACGGTTGGAGCAAAAATGGTTTAGGTTAAGACCGTAGGGTGTGGGTAGAAGTTTGGGTGTGGGTTGTGGGGGGGGGGGGGGGGCAACGCCAGCTTTCCCACCCCAACACGACGAGCTCGATAGAACTTATGAGAAAGGGGATAGTGCAAGTATTTTTAATCGAATATCTGCAGATAATGCTAATTACAGGCCAAAAGTACGCCCAGTATACAATCCAGAAGCTGAGCATGATTACAATTTGGTGTATCGCCCAACCGAAGCAGCTGAACAATCAAAGTTTACCAGAGAGATAGCACTGGCTCCGTTGGAGCGAGTGAAATTACCATCCAACGTTAGAAAGTTTAACGGTTTGACCGATCCTGATGATCACATGCGCCTCTTTACCGGTGCAGAGTTACTTGGGTGCTGGACATTGCCAATGTGGTGTCACCTATTTGTACAGACCCTTACCGGCGCTGCGCGCCTTTGGTTTGATAATTTGCCGGCAGGTAAACTTTCCTCTTTGAACGACTTAAAAGAGAAATTTCTTACACACTTTAGCCAGCAACGCCGATACGTGCGCGACTCCTCTGATGTAATGAACATCTGGCGGACGGACGATGAAAACCTCGAAGATTTTATAACGCGTTACAATAAAGAGGTGTTGGAGATTGGAGATGTCCATTAAGACCTTATACGCGCGCAGTTCAAGTATGCGGTAAGGTGCGATGAAATGATTAAAGTGTTGTCCGGTACAACTGGCCTTCCAAAAAAACTGGGATAAACTCATGGCGGCAGCCAAGGTCTACGCCCAGACTGAGCACAACTTAAGTTCTAACCGGCCACCTCTACCTCAGAATCGTCCGCAAGACTTGAGTAGAGGTAGTCGCAAGTATAAGAGAAATTGGAAAGAGTCAAGTCAGAATTCGTATTCTCCTTATTCACCAATTGATGCGCGAGCAACAATCAACAAGATAACAACTCAAAAAGCGATTAAGCAGAAGAATAGGGAACGTCAGTGGACTCCCTTAACAAAATCTCCGGCTGATGTTCTCAGCACTGAGAATTATCAGTTTAAACAGCCGCAACCAATGAAAAACAAAAAAGGGCAAGACCCAAATTTGTTCTGTGACTATCATAGAGACACAGGCCACACAACAGATAACTGCATCAGTCTTCGCACGGAGATTGAAAAAGCATTAAAAAGTGGGAAGCTTACACATCTAGTCCAGAATGTGCGCAAAGGGATTAAGCAGATTACGCGCGAGAATGAAGGGCCTATCAACAAGAAAATGAAAAGCACGTTTCCATGATTCAAGGTGGATCATCGCGCAAGCGTAGCCTTCAGCATTTTCAAAACAACACTTGGCGCGAACAGAAGTCATTTTTCCTATCGTTCCAGGAGGTCCTCAAGAAGACCGACCAGTAGTTATCACCGGTATATTTGGGCACTACCAAACAAACTGCATGTTTATAGATCCGGATAGTTCCATGGATATCATGTATGAGTAGTGCTTCATGCAACTAGATCCTGATGATAAAGCACGCTTGGAACCAGTTGATTTTCCATTAACTGGGTTCTGCAATGAGGTTGTCTTTCCTCTAGGACAAATCCTTTTTCCTGTTACTTTATCTGATGGGAGGTGTTCTCGAACGAGTAACGTCAACTTCATGGTGATGTCGGCAAATTCCCGTCATGATGTACTATTGGGACACTGCGTGCAACGTGATTTTAGTATGATTACCTCCGCTCCGCATGCTGCTTGTGGTTTTTCCGACACCAAATGGTGTAGCTATACTTTATGTACGAAAAAAAATCATGTCAATTGAGGAACCAGTTATGAAGGCTGGCAAGACATTGCCAAGCAATGAACCAGAAAAGTGGGTACTCAACAATAAGTACCCTGAGCAAACAATCTTATTAGGGCCTGCAGTCAGTATTGAAATTCGCGCAAAGCTTAAACTACTGTCGTTTCGCAACAAAGACATTTTTGTCTGGACACCTGCCGACATGGTTGGTGTCCCGCGCGACATTGCAGAACATTGCCTGAATGTATTTCCATCAGCAGAACCAGTTGTGCAGAAAAAGCGCAGCCTCGGGTCAGAAAAGACAAAGGCAATGAACGAACAAGTCACCGAGTTATTAAATGCTGGTATTCTGCGCGAAGTCAAAAACCAGACCTGGGTGGCAAACCCAGTCATGGTAAAGAAACATAATGGTGGATGGCGGATGTGCGTATATTTTAAAGATCTAAACAAGGCGTGTCCGAAAGATTGTTATTCTCTTCCTGAGATTGAAAAAAAGGTTGACTCATTAGCTTCCTTTCGCTGGAAATGTTTTCTAGATTGTTATAAAGGTTATCATCAAGTCTTGATGAAAAAAGAGGACGACGATAAAACCGCTTTTCGCACGGAGAAGGGCATTTTTTGTTATACCAAGATGCCTTTTGGTCTCCGCAATACGGGAGCTACTTATCAAAGATTGATGGATACAGTGTTTGGAGATGACATCGGGAAAACTGTGGAAGTCTACATTGATGATTTGTTCGTTATGAGTAATTCAGAAGACAGTATGCTAGACAACATCCAACGAACTTTTGATTCTCTGCGCGAGGTAAATCTAAAGTTAAATCCCAGCAAATGCTCCTTCGGCATGGAGGAGGGCAAATTTTTGGGTTTCATCGTCACCAAAGACGGTTTCAAAGTTAATCCCGAGAAGGTCGAGGCAATACAAAAAATGTCTTCTCCTACTACCATCAAAGAGATGCAACATTTGGCTGGAAGGTTAGTTGCGCTAAACCGCTTCCTCGCCAATCATGCTGCAAAATCTTATCCATTTATTCGAACCTTGCGCAATTGTACGAAGAGCAAAGAGTTCGCATGGACTCCTAAAGTTGATCAAGCTTTCCAGCAGATGAAAGATTGTTTAGTTCAACTTCCCACACTTACTGCTCCTCGAGAAAAAGAACCCATGGTCTTATATCTTGCTGCATCTGAGGTAGCAGTAGGTGCTGTCTTGTTGGTAGAGCGCGAAGGGGTCCAGTCTCCAATTTATTATATCAGCAAGATGTTGAACGATCCAGAGACAAGGTATTCAATCATGGAGAAATTAGTTTTAGCATTGGTCCATGCTTCGCGCAGGCTGCGAAGGTACTTTTCAAGACATGTTATTACAGTTTTAACAATTTTTCACATGGGCCAAGTCCTGGCCAAACCAGACGTTTCTGGACGACTTGCGAAATGGGCAATAGAATTGGGAGGTTATAACATCTGTTATAAACTTAGACCAGCTATCAAAGGCCAAGTTTTGGAAGATTTCATCGCTGAAATTCCTGCTGATAAGCTTGAAGAATGCCAAGCAATCCAAAACCCTGTCCCAGTCATCGACAACAGAGCCTAGACATTGTTTACAGATGGCGCATCAAACAGTGATGGGGCTGGAGCAAGTCTTCGATTAATGAGTCCAGAGGGAGCAGAATTCACATATGCAATTCGGTTGGATTTTAAAAGCACCAACAACGAGGCCGAATATGAAGCTTTCCTAGCAGGCTTACGCCTCGCTATCAAAATGGGCGCAACAAATTTAGAAGGCGCAAGCCAAGGCTCTTATAGCACAGTTCCAACAATTTAAAGTCACACACGTCAAGCGAAGTGAAAACAAACATGCTGATGCTTTAAGTAAACTCGCAGCAACTAGTTTCAAACATTTGGCTAAGGAAGTTCGCATCGAGGTTTTAAGTAATCCATCAGTTCCCCTCAGACAAGTAACAATGGTCGAAGTAGGAGATCCATCATGGATGTCTCCAATAATAATGTATTTGTTACATGGTTCTTTACCAGAAGATAAAGCGCAAGCACGTAAGTTACGATGCAAAGCCCTCAATTACGAAATGATTGACAGTATTCTTTACCGACGCTCTTACATGGGTCCTTCACTCCGCTGCGTTAACGAACATGATGCGCAATACCTAATCAGGGAGGTTCATAAGGGGCTATGCGATATACATTCTGGGCCGCGCATGGTAGTAGCCAAAGTGAAAAGCGCAGGGTATTATTGGCCCTGAATGTACGTTGACGCGGTGGAGATCTTGCGCAAATGCATGTCCTTCCAAAGGCATGCCACTAAAACGTTGTGCCCAAAGAATCCTTTGGTACCCGTCACAACAGCTTGGCCATTTCAACAATGGGCCATTGATTTAGTGGGACAATTTCCGGATGCGCCCGGCGCAGTAAAGTTTATCATTGTTGCGGTCGATTACTTCACCAAATGGGTTGAAGCCAAACCTTTAGCTTCTACTACAGCGATGGTAATTCGCAAATTCATCTGGGAATACATTATTTGCCGTTTTGGTCTGCCCGTGCGCATTATTACAGACAACGGTACAAATTTAATGGCTGAAGAATTGCAAACATGGATGACCGAAATGGGAATCCAACATGTTTTCGCTTCTGTTGCACACCCACAAGCAAATGGTCAAGTTGAAAGCATAAACAAACAGTTGGTCGTCGGTATCAAGGCCCGCCTTGGCACGGCACGGCGGGGGTGGGTTAACGAATTGCCTAGCATCTTATGGGCACATCGAACTATGCCCAAGACTAGCACTGGAGAAACTCCTTTTAGCCTTGTGTACGGCACGGAAGCTGTGATTCCTGCCGAAATTGGGTTACCATCTCCAAGAATGCTAGCTTTGGAAAAATAAGATAACAAAGAACAAAGGCGCATCGACCTAGACTTATTGGAGGAACGACGAGAAAATGCAGCGATTCACGAAGCTAAGTACAAGTCTCAGCTTGAAAGGTATTACAACCAAAGGGTGTGCATCTGTTCCTTTTTGCCTGGTGACTTTGTTCTTCGCGATAATGAAGCATCGAATGCCGAAAAACCGGGGAAGTTAGCCCCGCGATGGGAAGGTCCGTACGTGGCGTACACTCTAAAACGTATGGACGGATCCAGCGTTCCTCGAACCTGGAACGCCCAACAACTACGCCGATGTTATATGTAATCTCAGTCCTCTAAGCAACTTTTGAGCGTTGCGTAACGAGACTGCTTACTTCATTTTGTTATGTAATCTTAGTGGCAGTCATAGCTTTGCGCTTTATCAGTATGAATAAAATACTCTGCCACTACTTACAGTCTTGAATATGTTCATTTACAAATGCATGCAATTCCTTTGGATAAACAAAAACACAAACTCATGAGCCACAAGCTAACTTAATACTTACGCTCACACATGAGAAAAGAAACTGTTCATTTGTCTATCCTACACAAGCAATTGGACCCATGCAAACATTGTAAAGCTGAAATATATTATATTCATATCCACAATACTTGCGCAGCAGCGTAACGTTACAAGTTATCACAAAACAAATTTCCTATTCTATGGATTTGGTTCCCGCTTGCTTCTCTGTTGAAGAAAATATCTCCTTTAGTTTATCAACAAAGTCGTCTTGCTGCAGCGCGGCATCCACAAGGTCCATAATCGGAATTTGCAATTGATCATATTTTTCTTTGGCAGCAGAATAAATGGCAGCAGTATTTAGCCCATGCGTGGCAGCACGGCTTGTATCCCATTCGGTCTTCAGCGCATGGGCCACGTGCAAAGTACACTCTCTATAGCCCTCGGCATGCCTGTCATTGCGCGCCGCGATCATCAATTCTGCCACTCTCTCATCCAACTCTGTAGAGTTAAGGATGACATTTGCAATCTGTATACAAATACAATCAGTATATGTTGCGACAATCAAACCAGACATGTATAAAGAAAAGGGAATATTACCTCCACAATCCCGTACTCCCGCAACCAAGTAAGCTGGTTCATGAGGGATTCGGTGAGGCTTTCTGCTGTAGCGCGAGCGACCTCCGTGTCGTTAATTTTTGTTCGCCTTCAGTCAAAAGGCGGATCTACTCGGCTTTTTCTGTTCGGTGAAGGTTGATATCTTTTTTTAAACTATCAACCTCATCTTGCAGCCGCGCCTGGTCAAATAGCATAGCAGTTAGATCATCAATTTCTTTATTCTTAAGAAGGAGAGTCATTTTGGTTGATACCTTATTCTGCTCGCTCCTTTCTCTGTGTGAGCGCGCCTCTTCTGTTGCCGCAACTGCATCAGCTTTCTCTTTCTTGAGTTTCTCAATTTCGTTGCGCAGAGAAATTTTTTCTTTCTTATCGCGATCGCAAGCCTCCACAAAGCGCTTGTGCTCGTCCGCATATTGCGCAGCAGAGGCCTCACACTTGCGCTTCCACGACAGCGCAACCCACTCTCAGTCTTCTTCTCTTCCTCAAACTGGGCCTTTTCCGCCTCAAAATCGACGAGCATTTCAACGTCTTCTCCTTCTCAAGTTTGGCCTTTGCCTTCTCAAGCTCAACCTCATCTCACTCTTTGTTCATGTTGCGCCATTCACGCACAATCCTGTTTATGGTGGAAGAGGCAAGGGCAGACTCTTGCAAATATGACTCGTAGGTAGCCTCATGGTCTTTTCTTCCTTGCGCTTCACCTCCGCCGGCGGGAAGATGCCCTTATACCACTCCCTGCAGGAGTGCCAATCAGTGAAAACATCACCCTGCTTAACTTTCCACACGGGCTGATGAATCGCAGAGGCCCGCCTCTTAGAATAAGAGCGATAATAGTAGTCCCCAGGCGTCTCCTCTGGGCGAATAGGCGACTCCTCCTCCGAATCCTCAATAAACACAATCCTCTGGGCGAATAGGCGACTCCTCCTCCGAATCCTCAATAAACACAAAGCCTCCGCTTTGTGTTGAAGGTCCGGCTCCCTTGGATATCAACTTTGACGGTTCCCTAACATCTGTAGTCGTATCTTTAACCTGCTCGCCAGCAGGATTCTCAGCATCAAATTTTTTGGGCTCTTCTTCCGGAGCCACTTTCTCAATATTTTACGGGACGATGGGGTCGGCATCAAGAACAGGAGTTTCTTGCCCCGCATCTCCCTCTTCAACGTTCCCAGGCCTGTGCGGCGATGGTATAGCAGATGAGGTGGCCGGCGCAGCCTTCACCATTTTCTCTGCAAAACATATCAACAAATACCAAGTATAAGATTCTGCACAACTTTTATGACAGAAATGCGCAACAAACTAAACATACAAGGTGAGAACTTCTTTGCAAAGGCATCCAGATTGCCCTTCTTACCAATGCGAGGGCACGCAACTTTTGTTGGCGCAGGAGTTTTAGTCTCCGCCTCCTTCCTCTTCTTAGAAGTGCGCTTCAACGCCTCTTCCGGGCTAGAAGGTACTTCCAAAGGATCATCTGGGTTCGCAGCAGGAAGAGATGATGTGTCAAGGGGTTCTGGCTTCGGTTTCTTCAAACCTACAGGCGCAAGACCCTCCAGTGAGTCCGACACCACCACATAATTGCACCAAGAGTCAGATACGGGAAGTGTACCTTTCTTGCCCTCAGCTTTCGCAGCAGCTGATGGCTTGGTTTTTGCTCTGGGTTGGAAGGGGGAGGCGCAGCAGCTGCAGCAGCAGTTGGTTTCTTCTTCTTCTTTGAATCAGGGCCTACGCCCAAGTTTAGCAAATCACCTACATAATCAATCACGTTGAGCAAAGGTTGCGCCATTAGTTATATTGCAATATTACTTAGAAAAAATGTTCAAGAGTAAAATTGCAATATCAACTTAGGCTTTGTAAGGACTTATTTACCGGTCTTCGAATATGGTTGCGCCTCTAGATCCTCCATCTTGGGCAACTCAAAGTTCCCCAAGATTTGTGAGAACCAAGTTTCCTCACTATCAGCAATAGGCACGACGACCATTTTTCCTCTCTCTCTTGAAAGAGACCAAGTAGAGAGGCGCAGCTACATAACAAACATTTTTGCATCAGTACATATCTATTGAAAGATATTGCTAGGAAGTTAAAGGGTTACATACCGGTTCCATCTTCTGTATACACCGGTTATTCCCGGCGTTCCTTCTTCCAGAAAATACTCATCCCGGCAGCGATGAGGGCCCTCTCCGGCAAAACAATATTGGGCACATCTTTAATATCTTGATACCATACCTCGTCGGCAGGTATGGGAAGGGTCTCCAGCTCGATCTCATCACCGGCCCGGAATGTCATCTTCATCGGGATCACCGCCGCCTTGATAAATAAGAACTTCTGCTTCCAGTCGTGGTAGGACTTCGGCGGCACCAACAGCAATCGTTTGGCTTGCACACGCTGTTGGAACGAATAAAAACCCAACGAGCAGTGCAGCAGAAAACTCTAAACTTCTCGACCGACGGCACGATCTGCATCGATCGGCAAACGAACTCAAAATGCCGAATCCTCACCATTCCCATCGGGCTCAACTGAGAAATGTGAATCTTGTAAAAACCAAGAATTTCCAACAAGAAATGGGTCACCGGCAGCCGGAAGTTCCCTTCGGCAAAATAATCGCAAAATAATGTAATGAAGCCGGCCGGCGCATCAGCTGCCGTGGCATTCGCCACCGGAAAAACGCTTTCCAGGACGGAGGGAAAAGGAAGTTTGTGGCAAGATTATCGAAATCTTTCTTCGACCACTTTAGCGATGGCAAACTTGACGACGACATCTCAGCAGAACTTGCACCGGTGGCCATAACTCGAACTTTGAAGAAAACTTAGAAAACTTTGAAGATCACCGGAATTTTTGAACACAAATTTCTCTCAAGTTATAATTAGGTGAGGAAGCAAATGGATCGTTGATCCCTTTATATACTAACCGCAATTAATGCACGATTTGACTGCAACGACTTTTGCGACCGTCACGTATCCCCAAGTAACTGCAGGGGCGAGTGGGGAACAGTAACCGCCCCACGCACGCAATTGTCGCCGAAAAGCATTAAATACGGTAAGACATGTACTGTTGACAGCCTGTCAACAGTACCACCACGTCTCAAGAACATGCATCGTCACCAACTACACCATCCAGATAAGTGACACGTGTCTAAGTATATTTGAAATTCAAATACTTTTTCAAAATTCACTTACGACACGTCATCAAGATGCATAAAGCAACAAAAAGCTAGTCCTTACCTAGCGCAGCACATTTATCTTAAGTCCAGTGCTCCACCTACTTTTTATTCTTACATAGGAGCAACACTGGACTGGGGGGACTTGAAGGGGCATGGTCCAAAAAACCTTGCGCCAATCAAGGAAACCATACCCATTAGTAACTTCTAAGAAAACCGCGCGCAGACTTCTTTGCCAAATTAAGATTTATTAGAACTCTGCGCCAAATATCCAAGAGAGGAAAGCGTCATTTAACTATCTTGCGCGGGCTCGCGCAAGGTTCAAAGTTAACCTTGAACACTCTCTTTGGATAAATGCTTCATTTAACTACCTTGCGCGGGCTCGCGCAAGGTTCAAAGTTAACCTTGAACACTCTCGTTTGATAATGCTTCATTTAACTATCTTGCGCGGGCTCACGCAAGGTTCAAAGTTAACCTTGAACATTCTTATTTGATAATGCTTCATTTAACTACCTTGCGCGGGCTCGCGCAAGGTTCAAAGTTAACCTTGAACATTCTTGTTTGATAATGCTCCATGCACAAACCTTGCGCAGATATTTATATCAAAGCAAGCATCCACCAAACGTTGCGCTAAGCAGCAAGGAGAAGAAGGAAGATCAGTTAACTAACTTGCGCTTCTTGCGCAAGGAAACAGTAAATCCTGAGAAACTTTCCCTTAGCAAAATCCTTGACTTAGTGCAGATTCAAAGGGAATCTTTTCTGTTGTAACAGAATGTACACGTGGCGAATAATAGATGGGTAACAGCTGTGAAACCTTCTAGAAGCCATTAACACCCAATCGTGCAAGCATCTTTTCGGTTATAACCAATTGCCACATGGCAGCATCTGGACGGCTGAGGAAGATCACGGTGATGGCATGCTCACATTTATAAGATGTAGTGATCTCATGTTGACACGTGGCACCTCCGTAACCGCTGATGAGCTCACGATCCGTGTGCACTAACGGATTGCCAACAAACGTTAACGGAATAACAAAAGATTCCGTTAAAGTTAACAATCTCTCTTTTTGGCGCCAAACACCGGCTATAAATAAGTAACTTGGAGTTCAAGGAAAGGTACTCACTCTCAACTACTCTCTCACTTACAATACTTACTTCCGACTACCTGTACTTATTCTCACGCCGGAGGGTGGTCACGGAGAGAACCCCCCTTCTTCCCGTGGCGAGCTAACGGTGTTCTGTTTTGCAGGATCAGCCGGAATATTGTTCTATTCATCATCCATCGTGAAACCAAACGGAGGGTTAACCCTTTTATGCAGAGCCAATTCCATATATCTACTTTGATTCCGGTCTAGTTGATCTAGGGTTTCTTCAATCACTAATCGGAGGTTCACCGATTAATGACCGATTAATCACTAGGCGGTCAATGGTGGTCTTATTGTGGTCAAATTTTGGCCGGACGTTTCACACCCCAACCGATGGCGGAAACATCGGGGTAGTGACACTAGGCGAATCAGATTGATCAAGAGATTCCATAACAACCATTTCAAAGATAATAATCAACATTCAATATCTCATACTATCAAACTCATCCAACCTTCAAAACAACCATTACAATTCAACAAAATCTCTTAAACATAAATCCAATTCGATCTTCCCTAGATTTATTACACTTGGAACTAAAACATAACAAAACAAACTAAGCAATACTAAATCCAAGCATCCAAGCTACAATCCTCAACTTGTTACATACGTTAAAATACGAGTCAATACAATTAAGTAAAGGTGAGCATACAGGTTTTAGTAATACTAACATAATAGAGAAACCGTACGCGAAATAGTCTAACTACATATCATGATACACCAAAACATATCACACAGATAAACATAGGCTTATTTCTCATGCTAACTACAGTGAGAAGGCTCGCGCGTCCATCCTAACTAGACCCCGTCGGTGTTAGCCACACTATAGTACCATACTAGCTAAGGAGGCAAGTTAACGAAAATAAGTCCTAGTCACATGTTTCTAGCATCACGTATTGAGCATACATGATCAGATTATTTGCGTGTGATAAACAATTTGAGTTGTGAGGTGATTTTGATATAGGAACGTATGTAACACCCAAAAAGTGCGTTAAAGCGAAAATGGGTCAAGTATACTCACTGTGGGTGCGTTTAGGTAAGAGTTCGGGATCTAAGAAGAGTTGCGGAGAGCGCCAGATCATCCTGTAAGCGAACAGAAGTGCATCAGTCTTCGAAAAGCTGAAACGGTTAAGTCTTGGTTGGGCAGTAGCCAAGTTCGGGACTTGTAAGAAAGTCTTACTGAACAAGCAAATTCGGGCGAACTTGTTTAGTTTCCTAAGAAACTAGACAAGTTCGAGCGAACTTATAAGAAAGTTGGGTGGAATGGACCTAAGTTCGGTCGAACTTGGCCCATTTGGGCACAAGTTCGGTCGAACTTGACCATGGAGTTGCTGATTCTTGAGCGAACTTGATGTTTTCGGGTCCAAAATCTTGCGTTTTCGCGTCGTTTGCTGAGTAAATCGAGTGTTCATCCCTCCAACCCTGTGCTACTGAGCAAACTTGGGTCAGAGAGGTGTTTTATAGCAGTTTTAGCCGTTTTACAAAAGCGTGGGCTAATCCGGGCGAACTCGGGGTTTGTTCGGATTAGTCCGGCTTGTGTAAACCAACATAAACGTCCTTGTGCTTCCAGATCTGGGATCTTGAATGATAGATGCTTCGTTTCATACCAGAAAATGAACAAAACATCATCAAAAGTCCGTATCTTGTGTAGAAATCAATGGTTTTCAAAGGTTTTTCTCAGATCTATCACTTACAAGCCGAAATCTTGCAGATCTCGTGTTTGGGAAGTCTCTACTATCGCCAAACGAACTCGTATAGTGTAGATCTAAGCTTAAAACATAAATTTTTGAAGAAAAAGATGAAGGTTTTCGTAAAAGAATGAGTTTTGATGAAAACGAAGGCTACGCCTTGTGCCAAAATCGTTGTAAACGTTTGTAAAACGTTATTGAACATCATTGTAGTTGAAATCGGGTTGATTCTTACTTAGAACACGAAGGTTTCGGGTTTTGAGAGCTCTGGGCGAACTTACAGCAAGTTCAAATGAGAGAACAGAGCTTGGTATTTATAGGAGAAGACAAAAAGAGAGTTAGTGGAGACCAAGTTCGGTCGAACTTGCATGAGATTCATGCAAGTTCGGGCGAACTTGTGGGATATTCTAAGGGAATTAAGTAAGTTCGGTCGAACTTGCTATGTTGGTGAAGGAAAGGATAAGTTCGAGCGAACTTATGAAAAAAAAAGAAGAGAGTTTGGTTAACCAGTCAAGTTCGGCCGAACTTGGGGTCACCCAAGTTCGAGCGAACTCATTGTTGGGTTTCTTCGTTTGTTTCGCGTTAAGAGTTCGTTAGGTTATTCGGTTCGTACTAGTCAGTTATATTAAGTGTTTTAATTGATATAATAGTGCGATTTAGCGATTCGAGAGTGCGAGAGCGATGCGATAGCGAGAGTAATCATAACCACAAACACACATAACACATAAATAACATAAAACCACATAAATAACTGAGATTTGCGACGCGATGAGATTAGCGATGCGATTTAATAAGCGATTAGATGCGATAATAACGTACGACACCATAAGTAATCAAAATAAACTTTATTATAAACCGAATCTCGGGATTACAAAAGAAGTACAACGATAAAAACAAGGAAAAAGATAACGACAAATTTTCGAGTAGTTACAATTTGCCCCCCACGTTTGTAACTTTTTGTCATTTTCGTCCAAATGGCTAACCTAGTTACTTTATAATGTTAGATGAGTTATTTTTGAAAGAGTAAATTGTCATTTCCGTCCCTGAGATTTGGGCACATTTGCCATTTTCATCCAAAATGACACTTGTAACTCCAGCACCGTCCCCGGCACAACATGCAACTCCGGCACCGTCTCCGGCACAACCTGCAACTCCGGCACCGTCTCCAGCACAACATGTTACTCCGGCACCACCTACGGCACAACCTGCAACTCCGGCACAAACCTGCAAGTCCGGCACCGTCTCCGGCACTGCCGGAGTTGCTAGTTGTGCCGGAGACGGTGCCGGACTTGCAGGTTTGTGCCGGAGTTGCAGGTTGTGCCGTAGATGGTGCCGGAGTTGCAGGTTGTGCCGGAGACGGTGCCGGAGTTACAAGTGTCATTTTGGATGAAAATGACAAATGTGCCCAAACCCCAGGGACGGAAATGACAATTTACTCTTTCAAAAATAACCCATCTAACGTTATAAAGTAACTAGGTTAGGCATTTGGACGAAATGGCAAAATGTTACAAACGTGGGGGGTAAAATGATACCAAAATTTCATTTTGGACGAAAATGATAAATGTGCCCAAACCTTAGGACGAAAATAAAAATTTACTCAATTAAATATTACATTAAACTTGAAAAAAGTTACACATTATGAACTTACTTGGATTTCGATGGCAAATTGTGTAACGGTCGACCCAATTGGATATATATTAGTTGCTATCCGATTTCAATACGATAATTATATTTTACAAAAGAATATGCAAATACAAACTTTTAAACATATTGACACCTAGATTTGTAATGATACATATGCAACTAGGGTTGCTAAACGGGTCGTGTTCGTAAGTTGGCGGGTTCAATCCGAACCGGACCCAACATTTTTACACGAACCTGACACGAACCCAAAAATCGTGTCATACATATAAACCCGAACATGATCCGAAGTTTCGTGGGTTGACCCGAACACGATCCGTTCAACCCGAACTTTTTAGTTTTTTTTTTCTTTCTGAAATTAATATATTAAAATTAAAATTTACTTAAAAATACAAATGTATATAATAGTATTATATTTAAATTATAAAATCTGATGTTGATTTCTGTTTTTATGTTATAATAAAAAATACACACCACATTTAATTGATGACATTAAATATATTGTAAAAATATAATATAATATAAATGTCTTAAACAGGTTAACCCGCCAACCCGACCAAGTTGACCCGAACCCGACCCGTTAACCTAAACGGGTTCGCGGGTTCAACCTGAAACTGACACGAACCTGTTTATTACTAAACCTAAACCCGTAAATTTCGTGTTAGGTTCGTGTCGTGTTTTCGAGTCGTGTCAGAAATTCACACCCTTAAATGCAACTAACAAAATGAAACCATCACAATTGCAACTCCTTCAACTAGAGGTGCACAAATCGGGTTAGGGTTTCAACCCGAACTGGTTTCAAACCGGGTTGAGGTTAGGATGAAAATAAATATTCAAACCGGGTTGGCACTCAAACCGGGTTGGGTTCTAACCGGGTTAGGAGACAAGGGAACCGAACCCTACGAAACCGATTCGAGTTGGGTTGGGAGCGGGTTAGGTTATCAAACCGGGTTCAACCATATTTCCCAACCCTGTTAATATAAACAAATATAATATACATAAATAACTTGAAATTTATACTTTATTTGTTTTTTTATAAGTAAATAAAACACAATATTATAAACAAAAAACATTACGACACGAAAAACAACTTTATTTTTACATTTTCCGTCGTCTTTGGTAGGTTTAATAAAGGAATAACCCATATTGACGGACGAATGTCCGCTTTCGATTCCATAGCTCTTTGAGAGAGTTTATTTATTTATTTATTTTTGTGTGTTTTGATTTAACTAACACCTTTAATACATATGTATTCTAATGTTTTGGATGAAAAAAGTCTAAAAACTCAACAGGAAATGTACTATAATGGTCATAGCCGTTAAATAGCCATTGAGTAATAACTAGTTCCATGTATATGGACGGGTTCTTAATATCGAGTTCAAACCGTGTTCTCAAACTGGTTTGAGTGATCGGGTTGTCAACTGTCGGGTTGAAACCGGTCTGACTGTGAAATACCCAAACTGAGTCCTACCCTACGGTTGAAACGGGTCCAAACCGGGTTGGCTATAGATCAGATTCAAACCGGGTTCGGGTAGGGTAGGGTTGTCGGGTTCGGTTTCTAACCCGGTTTATGGTTGCACCTCTACCTTCAACCATTGTGTAAGTTACATGGGTGACTTGTTATAAAACGAATACGACACAATTGGACGTATGTTGTATTGTATGCGTCCGCAAATGATAGGAAACTTAAACAAAAGTTACCATGATTGTAACACACTTTCTTCGGTTGGGTTGCACAAAAGTCAACTCAAATACACAAAATCACAAAAGTCAACGTGACATCTTTAGTTGTTTTTTTTTTTAAATGTGAACTTCATTAGCAAACACTGAACCCGAAAGCCGGGACAACAACGAACAAACAAAACAACTTACATATTAACAAATTTACACTAATCCGTCCATTCAAACGACATCTTTCGTTGGATATTGTGAGAAAATGATCCCCACACCACCCACTTCTTAACATTTTTCGCAGTTGAATCAGCCAAGCTTCTTGCTCGCGACGGGAAAGATCGAATAATTTTACCATTTGTTAAACTTTCATTCAATTCAATAAGTCGCGCTGACAACTTCTACAATAAAAGGAATATATACCAAAAAAACTATCAATGCTTGTTGAAATTAGATAGAAGACCTCTCATCATCAGCAAGAATATCTTCACATACACCAAAGGATAGTGCTTGTCAAATTCTTTCCTTGGAAAGAAACCTTGACCTATGTTGACTTTTAAGGTCAAACTAGATTTTTTTTTCATATCCAAAATTGAAGTGTACTTTCTTGTAAATTCAATATGAACATTTTCATTATCGGTTTTAATTGGCTTAATTTGTAAAATAGGAAAAAGTAACAAATTTAGATCAGTTCATAGTTAAAATATAGACAACCGGTCGGTTGACTCATAAACATCCTTTCATTATATTTTAAAATAACCAATGCATTAAACACGATTATAAAAATGGGAAAGTGAATATAAGACTGTTACACAGCTAAGCTTAGATGTGAAACTCTCAAAACTACGTCGTTTTGATTAAACACTAAAAATTTAAACTAAAACAATAAAACATACCATTTTACTTCTTTTTCTACGAAGTTCTATAAATCTCTAGTTCTAATAGCATAAAAAAATTATATAGCTACAATAACATTATAATTTGTTTAATAAAACTTTTATATTGGTTTATTCCTTTAAATACACACTTTGGGCAACTCTATATGATGCATTTGACCCTTCATAGGGATGAGCATTTGATACCCGTACCGAAATCGTATCACACCAATCATTTTCGATATCGGCACTACTACCCATTTTTACGTTTTTCAGGACCAACGAGTGGATAATTTAACAACCGTTGAGGGCACATATAAACGTCTATACACAATCTTATAAAGTCACCATCAAGTGGATCACAAAAAAAAAGTCAGCTAAAAGCGTAATTAAACAACAGTTGGGGGCACAAATAACGTCGATGCATGTGAATGACTAAAAAATGACACTGAAGGTGTAATTTAATAAATGCTACAGCCGCGATCAAAATAATTTTTTTTAAACGACTAACAAATCAATCTCGAGTACTCTCGGGTCATCCATTGGACAAACAGAGTACTCCGGAGAGTAACCTGAGTCGTCCACCACCACTTCCGGGGAAAACTCGTTAACCCACCCGCGTGTAGGCACGACGGTGAAATTACCAGTAAAACCCATTTGGCTCAAGGATCGAACCCAGGTTTCCATGGGTCTCCTATCATTGTCCACCAGTACCTCACTCTTTTTCTTTTTTGCACCAAGTGGGAATCGAACTTGAGTCTTCACAGAAGAACTCAAATTCTCTTACCAGTTGAGCTAGAGTTAATTGGTGCCGCCATCAAAATAATTCGAAGTTAAAAATATTATATCAAATTATTGGCCAAGTGGATACAGCTGATAGAATCACCAAGTTGCAGCATCTTGATTAACGTTAATATCATATATAAATAAATATAAGTAGTCAAATCACAACTTCAATTCACTCATCTTCTCCATTTCAAACTTAACTAACAACTTCTGCAAATCACTTGTTTCATCATTCATGGATCGGTTTCAAGATCTTCCTCATGATATTGCACTTCAATGCTTTATTCGACTTCCTTTCAATCACTTTCATAGTATCCGATCAGTATGTAAGGCTTGGAAAGCTCAGGTTCACTTGCCTGAGCTTCTCCGCCTCCGGAATTCCACCGGAAAAGCTCAATCTCTCGTAGTTCTCTCTCAGGCGAAGGCGAATCCTGCCGAAAAAAGGAAGTATTCGGATGTTGTTCCGGTGTATCGGTTGGTTGTTTTCAGGCCGGAGACGGGTAAATGGTCGGAGATGCCGTGTTTACCGGAGTTTGAAAACGGGTTGCCGTTGTTTTGTGGGATGGTTGCTGTCGGGTCGGATCTTGTTGTTGTGGGCGGGTATGACCCACGGACTAGGGATTGTCGTAGTTCGGTTTTTATTTTTGATTTTCTATCATCCAAGTGGCGTCGTGGTGCTGACATGCCTGGTGGGCCTAGAGCGTTTTTTAGTTGTGCTGCGATGGTGTGCGGATGGTGTTTGTTGCTGGTGGGCATGATCTCGAAAAAAATGCACTTAAATCTGTATGGGCGTATGACGTGGCGAAAGATAATTGGACCCAATTACCTGACATGACAAAAGAGCGTGACGAGTGTGAATGTTTGTTCTACTGTGGCAAGTTCCACGTCATCAATGGGTGTCCAACCAACATGCAAGGCCAGTTCCACCAAAGCATGGAGGTATTTGACACGTCGGCTAGAAAGTGGTCAGAAAACAACGGTGTGTTACCAAAGACCATGAACACTCCTCGAATTTGTGTCGAAGGTATCGATAAAAAACTATACACATGTCATGGTAATGACGTGGTCGTGCTAGAAGATGACAAGTGGCGGTTTTTTGCAAGACTACCTGCTGAGGTGGCGAACATGTCGTACCTAGTATCCTTCCTTGGGCATCTCTTGTTGATCGGTGCATCAAAATACGGCGAGCCTAGTAATGCTTATAAGATGAATTTAAATGAGCGTGTATGGACAAAAGTCCACTTACCAGTTGAGTACTCTGGTCATATCGAGTCTGGTTGTTGTTTGATTATTTGAATTTCAACAATATAGAATACTTAAAGTTGTGTATATCAAAAGATCAAAGTATGGTCTCAATTATAATTTAAAGCGGAAAAGTTATACACGTTTTGATTGTAAGATGTAAAGATATAATCATAGGAATCAGATCTAATCAAAAGTGGGAAATTATTAGCCTAATATGTTTGTACTCTGAAGATCAAATATAAAACCTAATATATTTACAGTGTAAATATTAAATACAAATGAGTCTTAATATGAGAAGTAAAGGAAGTTTTTTTTACGTCTACGTCTACTTAAACATCATGTTTAGTTGCAAAAAATATATAAAAAATTGTGTATTTACTCTAGTAAAGTAATTATGTGTGATTACTCTAGTATGATTATAATTACTCTACAGTGATTATAATTCCACTAGGAGTATAAATTAGGGGTGTCAATCGTGTAGGGTTGACGAGTTGCAGGTTGGCGGGTTGAAATGTTCAACCCGAACCCAACCCCTATTATAATTCGGGTTAAAGATTTCAACCCTAACCCGACTATGGTATTGGTTGAACATCGACCAACTGAGTTATCCCGACTATTCCTGACGTCTCATCCTCATTTTTGATTATTTTGGACTATGGTATTGGTTGAGCATGATTGATTATTTTGTTCAAGTGTTTAGTGTTGTTTTATGAACTTATGGAGCGTTTTATATGTGATTGACACTATAAGTAGGGAAATTATGGTGCGATTTATAAAGAGAAAAGAGGCTGAACCACTTTTTTTTGCCTCATTCTTCTAATTAAAGACCGATGTATGTTTTAGGTAATTATGTGTGATTACTCTAGTATGATTATAATTACTCTACAATGATTATAATTACACTAGTAGTATAAATTAGGGGTGTCAATCGTGTAGGGTTGACGATTTGCGGGTTGGCGGGTTGAAATGTTCAACCCGAACCCAACCCTATTATAATTCGGGTTAAAGATTTCAACCCTAACCCGACTATGGTATTGGTTGAACATCGACCAACTGAGCCATCCCGACTATTCCTGACGTCTAATCCTCATTTTTTATTATTTTGGACTATGGTATTGGTTGAACATGATTGATTATTTTGTTCAAGTGTTTAGTGTTGTTTTATGAACTTATGGAGCGTTTTATATGTGATAGAAACTATGAGTAGGGAAATTATGGCGCGATTTATAAAGAGGAAAGAGGTTAACCACTTTTTTTGCCTCATTCTTCTAATTAAAGACCGAGTATGTTTTAGGTAATTATGTGTGATTACTCTAGTATGATTATAATTACTCTACAGTGATTATAATTACACTAGTAGTATAAATTAGGGGTGTCAATCGTGTAGGGTTGACGATTTGCGGTTGGCGGGTTGAAATGTTCAACCCGAACCCAACCCTATTATAATTCGGGTTAAAGATTTCAACCCTAACACGATTATGGTATTGGTTGAACATCGACCAACTGAGCTATCCCGACTATTCCTGACGTCTCATCCTCGTTTTTGATTATTTTGGACTATGGTATTGGTTGAACATGATTGATTATTTTGTTCAAGTGTTCGTGTTGTTTTTATGAACTTATGGAGCGTTTTATATGTGATAGAAACTATGAGTAGGGAAATTATGGCGCGATTTATACAGAGGAAAGAGGTTGAACCACTTTTTTTGCCTCATTCTTCTAATTAAAGACTGATGTATGTTTTAGGTAATTATGTGTGATTACTTAGTATATTATATTACTCTACAGTGATTATAATTACACTAGTAGTATAAATTAGGGGTGTCAATCGTGTAGGGTTGACGAGTTGCGGGTTGACGGGTTGAAATGTTCAACCCGAACCCAACCCCTATTATAATTCGGGTTAAAGATTTCAACCCTAACCCGACTATGGTATTGGTTGAACATCGACCAACTGAGCCATCCCGACTATTCCTGACGTCTAATCCTCATTTTTATTTTTTGGATTATGGTATTGGTTGAACATGATTGATTATTTTGTTCAAGTGTTTAGTGTTGTTTTATGAACTTATGGAGCGTTTTATATGTGATAGAAACTATGAGTAGGGAAATTATGGCGCGATTTATAAAGAGGAAAGAGGTTGAACCACTTTTTTTTGCCTCATTCTTCTAATTAAAGACCGATGTATGTTTTAGGTAATTATGTGTGATTACTCTAGTATGATTATAATTACTCTACAGTGATTATAATTACACTAGTAGTATAAATTAGGGGTGTCAATCGTGTAGGGTTGACGATTTGCGGGTTGGCGGGTTGAAATGTTCAACCCGAACCCAACCCTATTATAATTCGGGTTAAAGATTTCAACCCTAACACGATTATGGTATTGGTTGAACATCGACCAACTGAGCTATCCCGACTATTCCTGACGTCTCATCCTCGTTTTTGATTATTTTGGACTATGGTATTGGTTGAACATGATTGATTATTTTGTTCAAGTGTTTCGTGTTGTTTTATGAACTTATGGAGCGTTTTATATGTGATAGAAACTATGAGTAGGGAAATTATGGCGCGATTTATACAGAGGAAAGAGGTTGAACCACTTTTTTTGCCTCATTCTTCTAATTAAAGACTGATGTATGTTTTAGGTAATTATGTGTGATTACTCTAGTATGATTATAATTACTCTACAGTGATTATAATTACACTAGTAGTATAAATTAGGGGTGTCAATCGTGTAGGGTTGACGAGTTGCGGGTTGACGGGTTGAAATGTTCAACCCGAACCCAACCCCTATTATAATTCGGGTTAAAGATTTCAACCCTAACCCGACTATGGTATTGGTTGAACATCGACCAACTGAGCCATCCCGACTATTCCTGACGTCTAATCCTCATTTTTTATTATTTTGGACTATGGCATTGGTTGAACATGATTGATTATTTTGTTCAAGTGTTTAGTGTTGTTTTATGAACTTATGGAGCGTTTTATATGTGATAGAAACTATGAGTAGGGAAATTCTGGCGCGAGGGTTGACGAGTTGCGGGTTGACGGGTTGAAATGTTCAACCCGAACCCAACCCCTATTATAATTCGGGTTAAAGATTTCAACCCTAACCCGACTATGGTATTGGTTGAACATCGACCAACTGAGCCATCCCGACTATTCCTGACGTCTAATCCTCATTTTTTATTATTTTGGACTATGGTATTGGTTGAACATGATTGATTATTTTGTTCAAGTGTTTAGTGTTGTTTTATGAACTTATGGAGCGTTTTATATGTGATAGAAACTATGAGTAGGGAAATTATGGCGCGATTTATAAAGAGGAAAGAGGTTGAACCACTTTTTTTGCCTCATTCTTCTAATTAAAGACGAATGTATGTTTTAGGTAATTATGTGTGATTACTCTAGTATTATTCTAATTACTCTATAGTGATTATAATTACACTAGTAGTATAAATTAGGGGTGTCAATCGTGTAGGGTTGACGAGTTGCGGGTTGACGGGTTGAAATGTTCAACCTGAACCCAACCCCTATTATAATTCGGGTTAAAGATTTCAACTCTAACCCGACTATGGTATTGGTTGAACATCGACCAACTGAGCCATCCCGACTATTCCTGACGTCTAATCCTCATTTTTTATTATTTTGGACTATGGTATTCGTTGAACATGATTGATTATGTTGTTCAAGTGTTTAGTATTGTTTTATGAACTTATGGAGCGTTTTATATGTGATAGAAACTATGAGTAGGGAAATTATGGCGCGATTTATAAAGAGGAAAGAGGTTGAACCACTTTTTTTGCCTCATTCTTCTAATTAAAGACCGATGTATGTTTTAGATAATTTTTTTTGTTATTTTATTTAATGATTAAGAGAAATAGAAGTAAGGGAATGTTTGAACTTTGATGGTTTTTGGTGTTACCTTACTTACTTATGATGGTTTTTTATATTGTTTACTTTTTTTTTTACTTGAAACTTCGTTTGTTAATGTGATAGAAAGTTAGGAGCTAGAGTTTGATTGTTTGAAAATTGAAATTAACCCGACCCAATCTTATCGGAGCTGCTATTAACCGATATTTTTTTTATATAGTTAGTAGTTTAAAATCTTTAAAAAAATTCCACATCCTAAAAAAAAAGTGATGGGTCCATCACTCGTTGAAGGGACTTGATTGGGTGAAGGGTTGGCTTGGACCATTTGAATTTAATTGATTGGTTAATTTTATATTTCTTTTAATTATTTTTAAAAGTATGCATAATTTTATTATTTCACAACTTAACTTAGAAAACTAATGCCATCCACGCAAAAGAAACTATCCAATTAACAAGTGAGAACACCACCAAAAACACACATGTAATTTAAAAACATAGAGATAGACAGAGTGTGTGTATTTACAAAGTAGGTATTAGTTGGGTTTTTTTTATTCACGAAGTTCACACCACCACTTAAAGTAATTTTAACCATACTGACGTGGACGCTCCATCTAATTACAAAACTCAAGTTGCATAAATAACCCTACACGTAGTTACAAAATAGGAGTTAATGTTCACAGATCGAAAAAATTTAGGAATAGTGAAAAAAAGAGCTTCCTATTTACACACCCCTCAACTTATTTTCACACCCTGCAGTGTCGAGCTGCGGTCAAAGCGCGATGTTTTGATCTGGTTAACCAGACAAAGACTGACGGGTGTTTGACGGATCTGATGACCGGACCAAAACGTCGAGCTTTGGCTGCATTTTGGTTATGTTAACTAGACAAAAGGTTGACAGGACGAAAACGTTACCAAAGCTCGGCGTTTTGATCCGGTCAACAGATCCATCAGTCTTTGTCTGGTTAACCGGATCAAAACGCTACGTTTTAGCAACAGCTCAACAGTGCAGTGTGTGTAAATAGAGCCAAGGGTGTGTGAATAGACATGGCCGGAAAAAAAACCTTGCAAAACTCAAGTTGGATAAAGTCAAATCGCCAAACTGAAAACCTATTTTTGGGGCTTCTACATTCCCACCAAACCGTAGGGTTTTAAAAATTCAATTCCCGCTCCTGCAAAATCACCCAAATCTCACCATCATCATCTTCATCTTCCACTTAATCTTTACACTCAAATCAAGAAACCCACATGGAAGAAGCCATAAACCAGATAGTCACAGAGCTCGAACACCACCACCACAACCCACAATCACAAACACCCATCACCCAATCATCTCTACAAGCCCTTCAACCCCTCTTAGACTACACCATCAACAAAGATGACCCACTTGAAATCGAGAATCTTTCCGACGAACTCTCTTCAAAAAACCTATCTTTATCCACCGCACTCCTCCACCCACTCACCGCCGCCATGGACTCCGGTGGACCCCACCATTCTTTACTTGCTTCAAAGGTTTATCTTTCTCTTCTTCTTACCAAGAACTTTCCTGTTATATCACTGTTTAATCCTGTAGCTTTTCACTCTTTGTTGAGAACCATTCGTTGTAGTTTCAAGAGTTCTCAAGTGGGTTCAGTGTCTGGTGGTAGTAATAATGTTGGTAGGAAGAAAAAGGGTGGGGGTAGGGTGAAGAACAGGGGTAAAAATGTCATTTTGGGTGATGAGGATGATGAAAGAGAAGAACCAAGAGAATTTGATGTTAGGGTTTTGTTTCCTGTGTTGGAAAGGTTGCATCTTGTGTTGGGTTTGATCCATCTTGATAGGTTTCCTGATTGTTTGAAGGGTTTGGTTCAGACGATGGGCGCGATTCCGGCCACCGCGCTTGAATCTTGTGCGGGTTCGGGCTCGTCGAACTTTAGTAGGTTATGCAACTTGTGTGCAGAGATTTTGAGTGACTTGTTGAAGTCTGAGCATGGGGATAAAGGGGTTACCGCGGGTGAGGTGTTGAAGTCGCTTTCGTGTTCGATTATTTTGTCGAAATCGCAGGCGAGGACGTTTGGGTTGTCGTATATTGTTAATAAGATGGCGGTAATGGCAAAAGATTCGGCTGAGATTCGGAAAGCTATGGTTAACTTTCCGAAGTATTTGATCGGTAAAGCGTCGGAACGGGCTGAGTTTAGAGCGTTGGCGGTTGAGTCGATACTTGAAGTAGTTAGATGCTTAGAGTATGAAGATCAAATTGGGTTTTCGGATTACGTAGTGAAAATGACACGAGGGAAGCCTCAGTTTAGATTACTAGCGGTTGATCTTATTTATAATTTGATAATGTCGTTGAATAATCCGTTAGGGCATGAAAGTTCTTGGGGGGTTAAGTGTTTGCAAGCGTTATTAGAAAGATGTTCAGATTCAACTGCGGGAATTAGAGCGCGTGCTATTACTAATCTCGCCCAACTTGTCGGGTTTTTATCGGCGAATAACGAGAATCAAACGGAGTTAATGAAAATAATGGGATTCGGTGAAGATGGTAGGATTAACAATTTGTTGAGAAAACGGTGTGTCGACGAGAAGGCGGCTGTTAGGAAATCAGCACTTGTTTTGATATCTAAACTGACCGCTCTTCAAGGTGAAGGTGGCGGGTTTGATGACATGTTGTTAAAGATCATGGGCGTTGCGTGTTCCGATCAACTTGTTAGCATAAGGAAGGCTGCAATATCTGCACTATCTGAGGTTTGTTTTAATCTTTTTTTTTCATTTTTGTTTTTCATGGCTGCTTTATGCAATCCTATTTTTAAGGGTGTTTGATATTGCGTTTTGAAAGCGATAATATGATATGGGTCAATCAGAATCAAGTAGTCATATGTTTGTGTTTGCATGTTGCTTATGCTTAGGGCTGGCAATGTCAGACACGGACATGTTAACACGACACGGAATGACCCGTTCTTAACAGGTTTCATGTTTGGGCTTAACAGATTTCGTGTCTTAAACAGGTTGACACGTTTAGGACACGATAAAATTCGTGTCTAAACAGGTTAAAAACCTGTTAACCTGTTAGTGACAGGTTCATATTTGTAATGGATGTTATGATTTGTCTCTTATGGATTTTTGTTTTTAATTCTGCTAAGGATATACGTTAATGATTATGTATTTGTTAAGACTTTTATGAACTTTTGGCAAATTTTGTTTCACTAAACAGGTTCCTAAATATGTGAATTTTATCATGTTTCTACAGGTCGTTTCGTGTTGACCTGTTTCTCAACAAATCGTGTTTGTAATTGGAAAAAAAATGACATGATAAGTTACCGTGTCGTGTCTGCGTCTAACATCTCAGGTCATCGTGTCTTATCGTGTCGTGTCTGACCTGTTATGCCAGCCCTACTTATCATAACGATGATGATGATGATGATGATGATGATGAGCGTAAGATGTAGACAACCAATAGCAAAGCTAAGGTAGGGTCTGAGGAGCGTAAGATGTAGACAACATTACTTCTATCCCGTAGAAAAAGAGAGGCTGCATCGAGTGAGATCCCCGGCTCGATAATAGTTTTGCATCAAGCCTTGGACAAAGGCACATAACACTCAGCAATTAAGACAAAGGCCGATTAGTGCATGTACTCCCTTGTCTTTCGGCTATCAATGCCACCACCTGATGCATGATTAACCATCCTCCTCTTTTAACATTATTTTCATGAAGTCAGTAAAATAACGTTAAAATTAGTGCACTTTCACTTTTGCCCCCCGAGCGCCCACACATATATACATTATATGCGCATACCGCAAGCGGGGCGTTATGCCAGCCCTACTTATGCTGTATGTAAATGTGATAATCAGTTGTCTAAGTGATTGTGAACTTCTGATTATCTATGGTTTTTTTGTGTAATATGACCTTAATATAATCAGGAAATTAGAATCAGTTTTGTTGCAGCTACTTTAAGTTTGATTTTTCTGTGTTTTCCGATAGACCTTCAGGAAGTTTGACGATGAGAACGTGACAAAGGAGTGGTTACATTCGGTTCCACGTTTAATAACCGACAATGAAACAAGCATCCAAGAAGAATGTGAAAATTTGTTTCTAGAACTAATACTGGATCGCGTTTCACGGGCCGGATCTAATGTCGATGACCCGTCACTCTCTGACGGTGTCTTAAATCTACTAAAAGAAATCTGCAACGGGAAGTGAGCCCATGGGTCAAAAAGATCTGCACGAATCTCGGAAAAAAGAAGAAACTCAAGCCCAGAATTGCGGTTTCTCTTCAAAACATAATCAAGAAGTCCGAGTCTACGTGGTTAACTGATTCGAAACCAATAGAGAAGTGGTTAGCACCACCAGGTGCATGGTTTCTGTTATCGGAAGTTTCCGGATTTCTGTTGAAAGCGGTTGATTGGGAGTTTTTGTATCACCATTGGCAGCTTCTTGATAAACATGAGTCATCGAACGCGCCAGTTGAAGAAGAAGATATCGAATCTAATTCTGTTGATTGGGCTGGAGATCGCGTGTTTTTGCTGCAGACAATTTCTAATGTATCCGTTGAACTGCCTGCTGAAGCTGCGGCAGATTTAGCTCATAATTTGCTTAAACGAATTGAAGATTTCAGCAGGCATTCTATGGAGGTACTTTTTGATTAAATTTTTGTGAAACGGGTCAAACAGGTTGGGTTCAGCTGACTTGTCGACATTCTTTTAAAAGAAATAAATTTTTAGGTGTAAAATGCCATTTTCGTCCTTGAGGTTTGGTCAGTTTTGCGACTTTCGTCCAAAGGTTAGTTTTTCCGCATCTGGACCCAAAAGGTTTAAAATCATGTCATTTTTATAGCATTTAGCCATGGTTTAAAAAGGCTTTCTGAGGCCCGCCTCGGCTGAGGCTATGAAAACACGCCTTAAAGGCTTAGCCTCATATGGGTCAACTGAAACCTAGGCCTCAGTCATCCAAGGCTTTTTCAGGCTGTCCGAGGTGCTGAGGAAAAACAAACATTTGGACGGAAGTCACAAAACTGACCAAACCTCAGGGACGGAAATGGCATTTTACTCTGTTTTAATCAAGAACAATGATTTTTTATTTTACAAAGAAAAGGCAAATACAATGGTTTGATAGTCAACTGCTTATTCGTAATGCATTTATGATGCGAACAATAATGTTACATAATGACAGGTTGATGCTCATGTGAAAGCACTGAGAACGTTGTGCAAGCGAAAGGCTAAAGACGCGCAAGAAGCCGACGCACTCGTGATCAAGTGGGTCCGCCAGCTACTTTCCAAAGCTTCGAAAGCTCTTCAAACATACATGACGAAAGACTCAGAAAACAACAAAAACAATAGCTTATTTACGCCTCCAAGTGGGACTCGAAAGGGTAACAGATCCTCAACAACAATGTCGAAATTTTTAGCTCAAGCTACTACCGCTGTTTACACCGTTGGATCGCTTGTTCTTATCTGCCCTTCTGCTGATTTGAAAACAATCGTTCCCATTTTGCATAACATCATCACGTCCGGAGTTTCTGACCCGAAACATAAAAAGTCAATGGAGGTATTAGTTTCGTTTAAGCAGACAGCCCCTTCGTTATACATTCAAGCGTGGGTAGCAATGGGCAAAATTTGTCTAGCTGATGGTAAACTCGCAAAACAATATATTCCGCTGTTTGTGCAGGTTAGTTATAGCCCCTTCGTTATACATTACTCTCTTTCGTCAAAATATTGGAAGAATTTTAGACTTGTGGGTTGAAAATTTCAATATACTTTCCACATTATTTTTTATGTAATATAAACATTCTTATTGTAGGAGATGGAAAAGAGCGACATTGCATCACTTCGTAACAATATCGTTGTAATGATGACTGATCTTTGTGTACGATATACTGCTTTGGTTGATTGGTAAGACTCTTATACATTGTCTTATACATATGTATATTATAAAACATTTACACATGTTTTTTTTTTAATTTCATAGTTATATACCAAACATCACCAAATGTCTTCGAGATCCCTGCGAACTAGTTAGAAGGCAAACTTTCACACTTCTCTGCAGATTATTACAGGTAAAGTTAAATCAACGTTCTTGTGTTAACCGTTTTATTTTTTGAAGTCATTAACATGCTTGGTTTAAAAAAGCGCGCCTTAAGCGTGGTTAAGCGCAAAGCACATCTAGGCGCAAACCAAATCGCCTTGTGTGACATAAGGCGCAGGGTGTACAAAAAGCGCAGCTGAGGCGCGCTTTTTAGGGTGAAAATCGACCTAAGGCGCAGCTGAGGCGCACGCTTTTTGTACATGGGGTGTTTCTATGCAGCTGAGTGTTGTACAGCAGGCTTTTTATGCTGTACATTTATGTTTTTTCATTTTAAAACATATATAAAGCTTAATTATAGCTAAATCATAGGTATTGGATGCTAAACACTTATGGGATATATAAAATAAATTATATAATCACTTTGCGCTTTGTGTACGAAAAGCTCACCGCTTTTGCGCTTCGCGCTTCGGTTTTAGACCTCGTCGCTTTTGTGCGCTTCCCGCTTTTTTAAACCACGTTAACATGGTGATTATTTAATTAACATTTTGGACGTATTTTTATGTTTAGCGGGACTACGTAAAGTGGAGAGGTGTGGTTTTCCTTAGATTTCTGTTATCGCTTGTTGACGAATCAGAGAAAGTACGACAACTTGCTGATTTTCTTTTTGGAAATATATTAAAAGGTGAAAGTTCTTTAACAAACAGTTGACTGTATTACCCTTACAAATGCTTATATAGTTATATTCACATTTGATATGTATATGTATCTTCTTACAGTTAAGGCGCCACTTTTAGCTTATAATAGTTTTGTTGAAGCGATCTTTGTGCTAAATGACTGTAATGCTCATACCGGACAAAGCAATCCTTTGAGCTCCCAAAAAGAAAGCCGACTTTTTTCCATCCGGTAACAACTTTTCGGGTCATCTTCAAATAATTTTTTTTTGTGTAAATATTTTTACTTATTATGATTTTGCTGGTTTTTGTAGAGGCAATGATGAAAAGTCAAGAAGTCAAAGAATGCATATATATGTTTCGTTATTGAAACAAATGGCTCCGGAGCATCTTTTGGCTACATTTGCAAAAGTATGTGCCGAGATTTTAGCCTCTGCATCAGATGGTATGCTCAAAATTGAGGATGTTACCAGCCAGTCTGTTCTACAGGTAAACTTTTAAATAACCTTTTGAGTAAAATGCCATTTTCGTCCCTGAGGTTTGGTCAGTTTTGCGACTTTCGTCCAAAGGTTTGTTTTTTCTGCATTTGGATCCAAAAGGTTTGAAATTTTGCCAGTTTCATTTGGCACGTGTTCGCTCAATTCATTTTTCTTCGTTAAGTCGGGGTATTTTTGTCTTTTTGTTAACTTAAAGGGCAATTAGGTCTTTTTCACTTTATGTACAAGCATTTAAAATACCCCTCACCGAATCTGTTAGACGAATTGCCCTTTAAGTTAACAAAAAAGACGGAAATACCCCTGACTTCACGGAGAAAAATGGATGGAGTTAACGAGCCAGATGAAAATGGCAAGATTTTAAACCTTTTGAATCCAGATGAAGAAAAACAACCATTTGGACAAAAGTCGTAAAATTGGCCAAACCTCAGGGACGAAAATGACATTTTACTCTTAACTTTTTGAAAATATTTTTTCTTTTTTGTTAACAAGTTGCAAACCTGCTATAATGATTAACTGAAGTTATTTCATATGATGATTTCAATTTTGTTCCAAAACAACAGGACGCATTTCAGGTTCTTTCGTGTAAAGAAATCAAAATCCCAACAAACAAAGGCTCATCAACCGAATCATCAGAAATGGAGGAAGACGTTACAGAAAACGCCATTAAAGGCCGAGTTATAACTCAAGTCGTCAAAAAAAGCTTAATCCAAAACACAATCCCAATCTTCATAGAACTAAAACGTCTACTCGAGAGTAAAAACAGCCGACTCACAGGATCCTTAATGGAATGTCTAAGAATCCTCCTTAAAGACTACAAAAACGAGATTGAAGAGATGCTTGTGGCCGACAAACAGTTACAAAAAGAACTTATTTACGACATGCAAAAATACGAGTTACAAAAGGCAAGATCAACAGCGGCTGAGGCTGTCGATAAGGGCGTTAATGTAAACATGCAAACGTCTTCAAAGGTGAGTTCAGCGGTGGCTGGTGTGAAGGCTGAAGCCACGGCTAAGTCAGTGTTGAGGGATGTGAACCAGGGTGCAGGGACCCCGTCGCTTAGTGCCATGAACGTGCCTAAGCTCAAGTCATCAACAGGTGGTGCGGTTAAGCACAAGGGTAGGTCGTCGGCTGTGCTTGAGTCGTTAAGGGGAAGACAGTCTTTTGACTTAGATGATGAGAGTTAGTTAACTTTAACTAACTTTTGTATTTGTATAATAGTTTTCTTTTAATGTGTCTTTTGTAGGACACCAAAAGTGTAAAGATTTTTGTCATACTAATGCTTCTAACATTTTTTAAAACTAAAACAATGATGTCACATTATTAAGAATTGTGACTAAATAATCACTATTAAAAAACATGTAAAAAATCTGTTTGTAGGCCAATATAAGATCAATTGATTAATGTTAATTTTAGGTAAGCTATTATCTTGAAATTTGAATTTAGTATTTGTATCTTGTAGTATCTTAGAAATGCTAAGGACAATGTTTAGAAATTGATGTATATTTTAAAGAGTTGATCAACAAATGGTTTGTTTGTGAAGGTGATAACAAACACAATGAAAGTGTTTAGCTTAATTTTTTTAGTAAAATTGGATTTTAAATTTAATAATCCAAATTATGACTCATTGGCCGATAATAATTCATACCAACAGATTAACCAATAAAAATCCCAACCTTTACTTTTGTTACCAGTACCATAATCATTATAGATTTAGACTCGATTCACACTTGACTTTCACTTAATTTCGCTTGTATGTCACCTCATTTCGTTCACTATCATCGGTGTTAGTGAAATCGAGTGGAAATCAAGCGTAAATATGTGAAAATTATGCTACTGGATTGACTTTGGTAACAAATATAAAAGTTGAGATTATTAGTGGCCAGACTGTTAGTATGGATTATTGTCGGCCTATAAGTCCTAATTTAGATTATTAAAATTCAATTTGTCTATTTTTTATCAACGTATAATTTGTTACGATAAATTTGTCATATTTAAAAAAAAATGATTAAAAACACAAATAACCTATTCATCTTGATTATTACCAACCAAGTATTCCTATTTAAGGCTCTTAACGTTTAAATCACATGGCACCAAACAGTTTGGTTGTGAAGGAACGTTTTAAACCAATGAGACGTCAATTAGGATGTGTTTAGTAGAGGGTTTTGGCATTATACATTTATATGAAAGTTATTGATGGCATATTTTAACTACACATGTTTATCATTTAAAAATAATATTTCAATTCCTTTGTTTTTCTTACTTTATTTTCTTTCAAAAATCAGTACACATTTTGAGTCTCAGTCACACACATATATGTTTGATATGAGCTAATGAATAAAAAAAAACAGGTGAGAAAAGGAACGAAATGGATCATTACTCTTTCATTGTCGTGTTTGGTTACTTTTATAAGAATAAAATGAATTTTTACTTTATGTTCTTTCATAAATAAAAGAAAGACAAATGAATGAAATACAATAATAATAATAATAATAATAATAATAATAATAATAATATTATTATTATTATTATTATTATTATTATTATTATTATTTATTATTATTATTATTATTATTATTATTATTATTATTATTATTATTATTATTATTATTATTGTGGTTTCCTTTTCATTTGTTGAACAAATGAAAAAACACCATTTTCCAAGGAATGTAAATACTTGAAACGGTAGGAATCAAATTTCTTAAGGAATGATCTGTTTTATTGATTCATACATAACAAGAAAACATGTTTTTTTTATTCCATAGAATTGATGAATTTTATTTCGCCTTCAATTCTTTCATATCAAACACTATCTTAACGAATTCTGTTTTAATCAATTTTGTCTGTCGACTGTTAGAACATATTCGTTAGAGCATTCACATCCCTTGCACCATTTTTACCTTATGTTATAATAAAAACATTATATTTTCTCTCATTTTTAATTAAATAATATTTTTTATACCTTTATCATTACATTTTCTCTCTCCTTCACTCATAACTACTTTCAAAATATTAAAAAAATTATAAGGGGTAAACGGTGTTTCCTCAGATATACAAACAAACAGTAACATTTTCTATCTTCTGCATTTACAACCATTTTTTATACATATAAAAATCTCACTCACACGATTTAGTGGATGGGAAGTGAATGATCTTGTAGAAACTACAGAAGAAGCTGGTGTGTTTTGTTGATGTATATGTGATGTAGAATCTTTTGTTAGCTCATTTTTTGTTATCAATTTATGTACAAATTTATAATATCCTGTATAATAAAAAGAAATTTATACATATCATTATATTTGCATATGTGGAATCTCAGTCTTTATAATTTTTGACCCATTTAAATGGTGATTTTTTTAAAGAATATTGAATTTTAATTATGCCCAAGTATTCATCGTTGACCGCCAATAGTCCCAACTTAAAAAATAACCACTGCCAGTCCCAACTATTGACATATAGGCCACCAATGGACCCTGACTACCAGAACCCTATCGGTGTTAGTCTACGGTTGCCGGAAAATCGTTTTTGGCCAGAAATATGTTTGTAAAGGTCCGATCTAAGGTTACAAAGAGGTTCAAGACAAGAATGTTAAGTTTTCTGGCCAAAAAGGTGAGTTTCCCTGGAAAAAAAGGTTTTCTAGTGACTTCAATAATTGGGTTTTTACTACAAAAAGATTCCTAAAAGTCCGTAATAAGGTTACAAAAGGTTTGGGACGACAATGTTGAGTTTTCAGGCCAAAATTAGTTTTTCGGCGAAAAAGGAGTTTTCAGGCGACTTCAATAATTGAGCCTTTTACTATAACAAAGTTTCTAAAGGTCCGTAATGAGGTTACAAAGAGGTTTGGGACGAAAATGTTGAGTTTTCCTATAAAAAACGTTTTTCCGGTGACCGGAGACTAACGACGTTAGGGTTCTGTTAGTCAGGGTCCGTTGGGGCCAATATGTTAAGAGTTGGGACTGCCAGTGGTTATTTTTTAAGTTGGAACTGTTGGCGGCCAACGACAAATAATTGAGATTATTAAAATCCAATATTCCAAAAATTAAGTTTTGTAATTCCATATAATATGAAAACCCATACAAAATTACATGTATTAATTTTGATAGAAACAAAATTCAAAATTCAGGCTTGGTGATAGCTTAGGAATAATACATACGATGATTAAAAATTAATGTATCATGTATGTTAAGTTTTCAGTAACTTGATCAATAGTTCATAAATAGAGTTAAATGCTTGGTTGTCATTGTGGTTTGCAAATCGTGCAGACATGATCCCAGTGGTTTAATAATTACACGTTTGGTCCCAGAGTTATGTAAGTTTTGCACTCATGTGATCCTTATCACTAACCCATGTTAAATTTCTGAGTTAAGTATGTACAAAATGACTAAATTGCCCTTACACAATTAAAAACAAAAACAAAAACAGATAGACCCATCTTCTTCTCCTTTCTCTCTCTCTCATTCTCAGTAAAATCACCTCCACCTTCAACCCACCACCACTACCACCTCCTCCACCGTCAACTCACCACCTCCACCCAACCACCACCTGTTCAGTACATATATTTAAGAATCTGGCCCCCACCCCAACCTCCACCACCCCATTCACCACCACACAAACCCGCCGGAAAACGATTATAGCCCGAAAAAAGAATCTGGCCTGAAAAAAGATTATAGCCGGAAAATTAAAGCCAGAGACGATGACAATGGTGAAGGAGGTGGTCGGCGGCTTCCGGGTCTCACCTCCACCACAACACCACCCCAACCTCCACCAGCCCAATTACCACCACACAAACCCGCCGGAAAACGATTATAGCCGGAAAAAAAATTTGGCCGGAAAAACGATTATAAATAAATTCAAAAAGAAAAACCTGAAAACAAAGTAGTTTTGTAAATTAAGAAAACTCCTAAAACGTAATTTCGACATGTTTTGACATAATTAAATGCCATACATATACAATATTCTTTATACAGAGCGACCCAAATACCCTTTTCGTCTCTCTCATCTTGTTTTTCTTGCTTCACCTCGATAACTGCCCCTGTCGTCCCTCTTTTCTTGAAAAATCAACCATTTTGATGTTGTTTTTAAGTGTGGAATGTGGACTTGATCCAAGTTTTCCAGGTTTTTGTCAATGTATGGTAGCAATTCTAGGTGGTGGTAGTGGATGTATGATGTTGTTGTGGGTTTAGAGAAATAAAAGGAGAGAGTTGCTGAGAAAGAGAGAGATATGTGGGAGGGTGGGTGAGATTGGTTAAAAGTAAATATGGGCTTACTTTATAATCAGGTCTTTTTAGTAATTTATTTATTTATTTATTTTGTTATTAATACTAAGGGTAGTTCGGTAATTTTACATAGACTTAATTAAAAAAATTAACATTAGTTAGTGATAAGGAGCACACGAGTGCAAAAATTACAAACACTGGGACCAAGCGTGTAATAATTGAACCACTGGAACCAAGTCTTCAATATTTGCAAACCACAGGGACCAACCAATTTAACTCTCATAAATATAAATATGATAACAAACAAAAAGCACAAGTATACATTATTTTTTGTCAACAAACGAATTGTTAGATCGAATTTATCATTTTTTTAGAAAGTGACAAACAGACACAGAGAACCTAATCATCTTATTTTCTACTAACAAGAATTTGTTAGATCGAATTTATTATATTTTAAGAAAACAATTCAAATATGTACCAAACCGTTTGGTTGTGAAGGAACGTGTAATTAGACCAATGAGACGTCAATTATGACACTAATGGATCTAGAAAGTCAATATAGAGGCAACGTTTCAAAAAATAGAATAAAATAATAATCTAAAAGGCAACGAAATGGAAAAACGTCAAATTTTTTTTTTCAAAATTTACACCACCGTTGGAACGTCAAGGGGCAACGGGGGTTACCCCTTGTTACACTTCGTATCCGCCCCTGAATTATGATGTGTTTAGTAAGAGGGTTTTGGCACTAAAATTTATATGAACGATATTGACAATGTTAGTTTAAGTACACTTGTTTATTATTTTGAAATAAAATTTCAAATTCTTAGTTTTTGTTACTTTATCATTTTTTAAAATCTATAATGCGATCTCATTTACAAATCTCACACGCCCTTTAACGAGTTTCTAACCAACCAATTTTGTGTTTTGAGGATAGAATGAAAGTTAAAAGGGCGAAACAAGAGAAGAGAATAAAGAGTAGTATGTTGAGGTGGATCTATGTGTATACTGGGAGTGACATGTATCTCAGATGAGATAAGGACAGGGAGATTTAGATGGTCTGGATGTGTGAAGAGAATTGCTAGACTTGCACCTCTCAGAAAACATGATCGGGTATATAAATTTTTGGACACGTCGTGTTATAGTGCTATAAACTTCTAGGGGAGTGTATATATATCTTTCCCTTATACTTGTCTAGGGCCTTTAGCTTTACATATACTTTTGGTTTTGCCTAGCCTTAGGCCCTTAACCTTGCTTTAGACCGTGGGGTATGGTGGGACGGGGGTTGGGGGCGTGGGTCGACACGTGTCAATGGAGGGGCACCGCCGGTCACACCACAATTTGTGGGTATGGTGGGGCGTGGCTAGGCCACGTACTCCTAAAAATTACAAAATACATAAAAAACATTAATATTAAACATAAACATACTAAAATTAAAAAAAAACCTACATAAAAAAAACATTACAAATATTAAACATAAACATACTAAAACTTAAAAAAAAAAAACCTAAAGGGTTAAATAAATTTCGAAGAGGGCGGTTTGGGGTAGCGAAGGGGGACCAGTGGGCTTTAAACAACCGCTGGGCTTGGCCAACCCAACGGTTGGTTTTTAAAATTCAACCGGTCAACCGCTTGGTCAACCCGCCTATATTGTTGGCCAATTAAAACTCGCCACCTCAGCTGGGTAGCCCCGCCCAACGCCGGGTGCCAAAGCCCCGCCCAAGAGGCCAAGCCATAAGCCATGCTCACCCGGGGTGATGACACCGGCGTTGCCCTCCGACCCACGCCCCAACCCCCGCCCCATACCCCACAGCCTTAGGACTATTGGAGCTCATGGACCTTTATAGGGGAGTGTGTAGAGCTGACCGATTTTTGCAATCGTAGCGATTATACTTTGTTTATTTGTGATTCTAGATAGCTTGTTTCTAGTTATGTATATATTTGGGCCGTTTGTATGTTTTGTTAGGTTGAAGTTGTTTTGATCAAACATAGTTATATCGAACCCTTTTGGCTATTTGAGTTCTTGAAATATTTCTCCAGCATGCTACGAAAACACTACACATTAAAGCAAATTTAAGCTTAGCCTAACACGTTCCAATCAAATTTGAATACAAACAAATGCAAAGTTTAATCAATTAAAGATAGGACTAGAATCTAACCGGTAGCTTCACGGATTACTGGATTCAACCCGGTCTCAAAGAGGAAAGCGAGCACCAAAATGTAAACTTCATTAGAAACCACAAACCCACAAAACGGGACAGCGACACGAAAAAAGAATTACATATTTACAAAATTACATCACTCGGCCCATGAAATAGACCTAGCTTTAAATCTACTTCTAATTCAAAGGAACCAGATAGATTTAATTTCACTAATGATTTCTTCCACCCAGACTTGTTTATTTTATCACTTTAGATGGTGCCTTGTACAATAAGAAATAATTTACTTTAAAATTAAATCGATCGGTTTCATTGGATTAGTGAAATTAATTACTTGTTTGGTGTAAAGGAGAAAAAAAATCAATTTTAGATAAAAATACAAATTTATTTAAAATATAATAATTTAAGCGTTTATGAATGATGAAATACCGAGAACATGAAGAAACTAGTTATTTTCTAAGGATATAATATACCTCTATAGTAATATTAGAGTTTATTGTTGTTCTTGAGCTAAACTAAGTCAAGCGAGGGTCAAATACTCACTAAAATGCTTATTTGACTTTCATATCACTAATACATACGTCATGCTTTGTTGTGCTACCAATGTCACATTATTTTACTAAGAATTGTTGTTACGTTAATAAGTTGAGAATAACTTCTAGAAGCAATCAACCTATCTTAAAGAGAACGATCTAGTTAATTAGAGAAAGAATATTGTTATCATTTTCTTTTTATTTAATTTTTGGGTTTTATATTTAAAAAGAAAGGATGTTACCATATATATATAACCAAACCATACATATAACATGATTCCAAAATATTTCTTTTGAATATTGAGTTGCATGGATTGCAGGACAGTAGTTGCTGGGATGCTAGACCCAGAGCTTCCGATGAAACTAAGCCCAAACTTCCACTACTACTTGATGGTATGTAACTAGGGATGAGCTTGGTAGCAACCGCTTGATACCAAAAATCCCCAAAAGTGGGTACCGGTACCGAATATACCCGGTACGCTACGGTTCGATACCGGTATTTGAGAGTAAAAACCGGTACCGAACAGGAACCTAAAATGTTGTCCCTCGGGTTCGGTAAATTCGATACGTTTGGTGAGGAGAGGCACCCTACGCTGTTGGCTTATGGCAAAATGTGGTGATTATAAACCAACACTGACACTTTGTGCATCGATTTCCAAACAAATGGAACAACGACCCCATATTATTCCAACTGATTATTATATTGTGCACTCTGATGTATAAAAGCATTTTACGTAGTGAAGCTTTCAATTCCACATCATTTATTATAAGAAATTTCAAGTGATAACTACTCCTATAAATAAACTTTGAAGTCACACATCGTCGATCACAGACTCAAAGACAACAAAAAAACTATATCTAATATGATAAAAGGGAAAAAAAGAATACATATTTGGAATATATATGATAGTACAAAATAGAAACCTATGTAAATTTATATAAAATATAATATATGGATAATCTAATATGATTAAAAAATCATTTTCACAATGGTAATTCTTCATTTAATAAGCAATGAAACCAAACTTCTTAAATAATTTAAAAGATTAATAAGAAGAGTTATTACACTGACGAGTTTAGAGAGCAAACCAACGATCTCGGCCTACCTGTCATCCCTCTCATATCGCATTTTGTCTTTCCCCCGCCCCACCCGACGTCTGCTACCGGCTTCATTTACCCGCCGCATTGCACGGGTAACTTACTAGTATATATATAATATATTGAATTAAAGGAATTTTTTTTATAAATGACTGTTGCCAACGGTCACATTTGACCCACAAACCTCGATCATCTCAATTTTCACTCGTCATTGCGCTGGCGAGGCTCCATGGCGCCCCCCCTTTGGCGAGCATGGTGTGGATATGGCGCCCCAGGGGAGCTATTGATGGTGATGTGGCGGCTAAGCCACACCGCTTAGTCTTAGAGTCAAATGCTAAAATAGTCAATGAGATTTTGATTTTTCTCACTTTCATCTAAAAGAAGAAGATCTTTTTTATAAACCGGCCCCCAACGTTTAATTTCTTTTTGTTATTTTCATCTATCGCTAGTTTAGTTAAAATGTGTCATTAGCTCATGGGGGATTTTAGCAATTACTAAACCTCATGAATGATTTTGACAATTAACCCGTGTATTCTTTTTCTATGTTTTATCTTTAGATCATCCCCAATAAGAGGTTTTTTTTATGTATTAATTGTGCCAAGGTGACAATGCCCACCAATCACACACATTCTCTCTTTTGCCCGTATTTATCATCTAAAAACAAACTCTCTCTCCTTTTTCTCTCTCACAACACGTTTCTTTCTCCTTAAATACATGTTTTTCCTACTTACACCATCACACCTTCTCTCCTCCACCTCACAGCCTCTCCCATCTATCTCACCTTTCTCTCTCCTTAAATACATTCTATTGTGGATGCTCTTAAATAAAATAATTATAAATCTGTACTATATTATAAAATATTTCACAAGGTTACCTACAATAGTTATTAGTTAAGTAATTCAAACTAAAACTAACGTTTTTCATTTTCTTTTTTTTTTCAAAATGAGATTGAGCAACAAGCCATCCATGCTCAGCAGCCTCTTTAGGATTACCTAGTGCACCACAGGTCTCCGTGATTCCCTCTCATGTTTGTTTTAAATGGGGCTCATAAATCTTGGCTGTTTGTTTTAACTTTTAAGGTGGTTAATGTTTCATGCAACCTCTAAGGGATGCAATCAAATAATTGAATTATGATCGAAGTAATCAAAAAATAAATCGTATTTAATTATGTTTATCTATGGTTGGTGTATAGTGTAAAGTTGGATAAAGTATTTTCATTGGTTTGTTACTTGACTAAGGAAAGCGGAAAAAAATATATAATGGATCGTTAACAAAAGATTAAAACTCGTAGGAACAACTTAATTTTTTATGTCCATCTCCCCGACCAGACCCGAACGAAGACCTACCCGAAAATTCAAACACCGGATGGTGAAAAATCTTAACACCGAAAAAGGGAACCTCATTGGAAAAAAATCTTAGGGCGAAGGGAGTGGTTAAACACTTGAAATCGACAAACTTTTTAATCAACCAATCAAAGGGTGTCATGTCATTCAACCAAAAAAGTTTAAACTATGCTGAAAAGTTGTGACACCTCGAAAATTTCGTCCAATAAAATTCTGACACGTGTCCCGAAAATTCTTGATTACCATGTAGCCGAGAGGGGACCAACGACGCCGTCATGTTATTCTAATAACCTCTGAACGAGCATCGAGAAAGTCGGGGGACCAAAGTGGTGAAAATGCCAAACTTTAATAGTCTGGAGGTCCTTACGGACCTAACCACTTCCGGTTACGGACCGTAAGGTTAAATAAACCTTGGTTTCAGTAAGGCGGTTACGGACCGCAAGCCTTTATGGTTACGGTCCGTGACCAATTCAAATCTGTGGGCGCCAGAGGTCCTTACGGACCGCAAGGCATAACTCTTACGGTCCGTAAGGGGGTGCCAGCGACAGAAACATGGCAGCCTGCTGTGCCTACCACCTTGCTCGCCATTGCCACCCCCTCCTGCTTGTGCCACGACCCTAGCCACTTGTACTCATTCTAGATCAACTCGTAACACCTGGAGTGATCCCATGCTTCCTCCATTGCTATAAATAGTACCCTTGAGTGAAGCTCCAACTTGCTCATTCCTCTCATTCACCTCTCTTGCTCACTTGGAAAGCTCCTGCTTATCTTGGAGCATTCCCCTGAATTCTAAGTCTTTCTTTGGTTCACTAGTAAGTGTTCCAACTCACTTCTTTCCTTTTTAATAGGCTTTAATCCAATGCCAAAGCGTTGACGTAAAAACGCTTTAACTTTGGGCTAAGACCATAATGGTCCAGCCAATGTTCGTGTCAAACATGGCTACGTGATCGTAATAAGCTAGGTGTTAACCCCTCAAGAGGGCACCTCCTGACTACCACGTTTGCTTGGTCAATTGACGGGTCAAAGTTATGTTAATAAAAAGTCAAACGGGTCAGTTTTGAAATAAAATCATAATTAGCAATGTAGATGTTATAAAACCTGTTTTGACACTCTAATAACTTGGTAATAATTATAAGAACATGTAGGAACATGTTTGGCTCGTCAATTCCAGGTCTAAAGTCGGTTTGCAACCAAAAGTCGCAAAGTTTGACTTCTGCGTTGACTTTCAGTTCTGACCCGATTTAGCAACATTAGCTACTGTCCCTAAGTTGCATTATGGCCATGTTATATTATACTATAACCCTCTGGAGTTATAGGATATGGTCATGTAGTAATCCGAGTCATTATGCAAGTATCCAATAAATATGCCTAAAACGCCCTTTTCACGTATAAAATAGTTTAAATAATAAACTTGACATCAAAACTCATTACCTACTAATGTAATATCATTATTAAGATTATTTGCGATATTTATTCAGGTTGCAAACTGAGTTTAATCTCTAGTTTACACATTATGTCCTTAAATGACGATATCGCCCTTTCGGCACTTAAAATGAGTTTTAAACATTTTTATGAACCAAAACCTTATGCCTACTGATGTAGTATATATATTAACATATTTTGGTAATTCAAACCTGGTCACAACAACAGTTTCATTTAAATATCGTTTAAATCGTCATTTAGCGACTTAATCGCCGCTTCGACGCATATATGGTTCAAAGCCATATTAGAGCATTGAGACTTGTTGCCTACTGAATTCAAAACATATTTTCAACACATGTCCCAAACTCAGACTCCCAAATAAGTTATCATATTATATGTGAAATGACCAAAATGCCCTTTTCGGGACATAGTTTGGTCTTAAACTATAAACCACGCATTTAATTGATGTCATACTGATATAACATCATAAAATAGGTATTTTTACAGAATTTTTATGTTATTAACATCATTTTACTTATAAACTCGTTTATTGCATTTTAAAATGACGAAATTGCCCTTTTAAGGCATAGTTTGCTTTTAAAACCATAACAGGCTAACATAACAGTAACCTACTGTTATAATAACATATTTTAAACTTGGTGGCATATGGAACTTGTGTAGGACTCACCCGGTTACCCAGTTTCGCTTATATGTGTACGATTAAGCTTACGTGACTAGTTTACGTAATTTAACCGAAACGGGTTTAGCCATACCAAAATATTCTCAAATTTCAGAATGTAAAATGGTAACCCATATTATACAAGTCCTAGCACTTGTCGGGGCCAAAATACATTCTTTTATGGTCACCGTTTAGTCTAGCGCTTTGTACCGTTATCTTTATTTTAAGTTAGCCGGTCTAGGTCAATGACCAAATAAAGACCGCTAGCTATCTAATCGGTTAATAAAACCATCCATTCCAGACTAGAGATTTCTGGTAGATTGTCGCCAAGCTAGTTTATTTTGATTACGGTTGTGCTTTGCTTATTTTCTTATTACTAAGGACTTTGCAAGCCAGATAAATACTTTAACTTATTTTCCCTTATACGGGCTTGGGATATGGAATACTAATACCGCATGGTTTGATATTTTGTATGATAATATAACTAGAAAATGACTCATATAGATCTGTAACTAAAACTTGACCTCTCATTTTGCCGCATCTATGGTGTGTGAGCTTTAGTTATGTTAAGCAGTTGTCTTTTCCACATGGTTTCTAAACACCGAACTATTTATTTGCATTTTTAAATTTAACTAGGTTTATAAGGGTCGTCGTGTTGCGGCGAACTTCTTTTGTTATTTAGTTTGTGTTTACACATGTTTTGAAATCAATACGAGCGTGTTGCGCACGGAACCATTGACAAGAATAAAAAGAAAAGTAAAAAAAAACACTAAAAGATAACCGAAAGAAAATCAACTAAAAAGTTGTATGGTAATGATGTTGTTTATATGAAACTCGTGATCAGAGATAAGCAAATGGTACTTGGTACTGGTACCGAATTTCCTAAACCGAAAGATCTTAAGTACCAATTCGGTACCGACTTTTGGTGTTCCTGGTACTGGTCCGCTACCGGTTTTTTCCTTTATATACTGGTACCGTAACTGGTATTTTCAGTGCCAGTACCGATTCGGTATCGGTTGACACCGAGATCATCCCTACCCCTGAAACTAAAAAAAAGGGAAATCAAAAGTTGAAGAAAATCAACAAAAAAAATTTGTACGATACCGTTGTTGTTCGTACGGTTCTCGTGATCAAGGATGAACAAATGGTACCGGGCAATACCAAATTTCCTGAACTAAAAGATTTTAAAAATCAATTCGTTACCGACTTTTGGTGTTTTCTGCACCAGGCAGGTGCCGGTTTTTACCTTCATGTACTGATAACGAACCGGACCGTACCGATATTTTAGATACCACTATCGGTTGACACCAAGCTTATCCAACTGAAAAGGTAAATAAATTAAAGTATTAAAAATCAATATGTATTATTATAATATATGAAATACTATTCATTAGCTTGTAAAAGTAATATATGTATATAATAATAAGATTAACGAGATCATGTGACATGCAGTTTTCTTAAATCATGAACGAATATATGACGATTATAGCTTATAATAAAAATAGTAATCATGAAAGATGGATAAATAAGCCCTTGGGATTTCCTTATCTTCAATTTAATAGTTATTTATGAATTGTAAAATACTTTTGTGGATAAATATAAACTAAAAATCCTAAATCAACATACCCCATAAATTTTATGCTTTTCACACATACTCATCGTGTGTGTTGTTTAAATGTAAGTTTTAAAATAAGTGTAAACTCACAAGCTAAATATGCTCATCATGAAGGATGAATGAGATAGCAAAATACATGTAAGAGAAAAATAGAATATGATCATAATACTATGTGTTATGATCATCATGTACCATCAATGATACCCTATAATTTAATGCTTTTCACACATACTCATCGTGTTTGTGTTGGCTAAATGTGAGTTTTAGATTAGGTGTAAACTCATAAACCAAATATGGTGTTGTCAAAGGGTGTACCTATTGGCACACCAATGTGCCTATATGCACACCAAACTCTAATCAAATCTGCCTTTACCTACGCTGCGTATAAACCTATACGCAACATATACGGTTACCCCTATACGTTGCGTATAGTTTGCATGTGTTTCAGAGCCTTATCACCAATCATTGCACATAAAATTAGGGTTTATATACGCTGCGTATAAGTCTATACACAACGTATATAAACCATCAAATTTTTTGGGGTCATTTAGTTGGGTTTGAAGCATCATTTTTTTCACAAAGTTTATATATGCTGCGTATAGGTCTATACAAAGTGTATATAAAGGGTTTTTTTAGACAATATGAATCATTTTAGAAAAGTTTTATAAAAAAAATAAGTTTTCTATTTTAAATAAATTAAAAAAGAAAGTATTTCTTACAAACTTTTTTATACAACATTTTATTATTATACGATAAATATAGTATAAGGCTCGTATAGAACTATAGATGTAGTATCGTAGGCATATACGATACTTATACTACACTCTACGATACGATACATATGATATAACACCCGTATAGGCCTATAGGTGTAGTACAGGCTCCTATAGAACTATAGATGTAGTATCGTAGGCCTATACGAGACTTATACTACACGATACGATACGATACGATACTATACGATATGATATAACACCCGTATAGACCTATAGGTGTATTATAGGTCCCGTATAGTATAGGCCTATACGACACCTAAACTACACATATAGTCATATACGGAACCTATGTTACACCTATATGCCTACGTGGGACCTATACTACATCCATATGCATATACGAGACCTATAAGCCTATACGGGACCTATACAAGACTTATACTACACCAATATGATAAGATACTGTACGATACTACACCTATAGGCCTATACGAGACGATACTACACATATATGCCTATACATGACATATACTACACTATAAGATACGATAGGATATGATAGGATAAGATACCATATTATATTAAACGTATAGGCCTATACGAGATTTATACATATAGATACGATACTACGTCAGTTCTATACGATACGATACTATATGATACGATATAAGACCCGTGTAGGCCTATAGGCATATACAAGACCCATAAGGAACCTATACGAGACTTATACTATACACTATACGATATGGTACGATGCAATATGATACGATACTATAGTATAGCATACAACACCCGTATAAGCTTATAGGTGTATCATAAGTCCTTTATTGGCCTAGAGCTGTAGTTTAGGTCCCGTATAGGCACATACAAAACCTATAGGGGACCTATACGAGACTTAAACTATACACTATACGATACAATACAATACAATACGATACTATAGGATACCATACAACACACGTATAAGCCTGCAGGTGTATCATAAGTCCTTTATGCCCCTTTAGGTGTAGTTTAGGTCCCGTATAGGCCTATAGGCACATACCATACCTATACGAGGTTTATACTACACTATATGATACGATACTATATACTAGGCGTATACGAGACCTATATTATACGTACTATACGATAAAATACTTAACAATGTTTTTTATTTATTTATTTTTAAAAAAATATTTATTATAAAAGTTTGTTAAAACGATAAACAATGTATCACAATGTTTCTTAAAAAAAACCTTTATATGCGATGTGTATAGACCTATACGCAGCATATATAAAGCGTCAAAAACACAATTTTACCCCTGCTTTAGGGTGCGTATAGCCCCTAATCCAAGGGTAAAATGGTATTTTTGACCCTACGCAGCGTATAGGCCTATACGCGGCGTATATAAAGGGTCAAAAAGACCATTTTACCCTGAATTGGGGGCTATATGGAGCCTAAATCAGGGGTAAAATGGGTTTTTGACCCTTTATATATGTTGCGTATAGGTTTGACCCTTTATATATGCTGCGTATAGGTCTATACGCAGCATATCTAAAGGGTCAAAAAACTCATTTTACCACACAATTTTACCACAGATTTGGGGTTAAAAAAACCACCCTTTATATATGCTGCGTATAGAGCTATACGCAGCATATATAAAGGATTAAAAAACTCATTTTACCCTTGCTTTAGGCTGCGTATAGCCCCTAATCCAAGAGTAAAATGGTATTTTTGACCCTACGCAGCGTATAGGCCTATACGCGGCATATATAAAGGGTCAAAAAGACAATTTTACCCCTGCTTCGGGGGCTATACGCAGCCCAAATCAAGGGTAAAATTGTGTTTTTGACCCTTTATATATGCTGCATATAGTTCTATACGCAGCGTATATAAATGTTTTTTTAGAAACATTTTGACAATATTAATCATTTTAGAAAAGTTTTATAACAAAGTAAGTTTTTTATTTTAAATAAATTAAAAAGTAAGTATTTCTTACAAAGTTTTTTATACAACATTAATCATTATTATATGATATATATAGTATAAGGATCGTATAGAACTATAGATGTAGTAACGTAGCATATAAGATACTTATACTACACTATACGATATGATACTATACGATACGATATGATATAACACATGTATAGGCCTACAGATGTCGTATAGGTCGTGTTGAGAACTATAGATGTAGTATCGTAGGCATATACGAGACTTATACTACACTATACGATATGATATAATACCCGTATAGGCATATAGGTGTAGTATACGTCTCGTATAGTATAGGCCTATACGACACCTAAACTACACATATGATCCTATGCGTGACCTATACTACACCTATAGGCTTATGTGGGACCTATACTACATCCATAGGCCTACGTGGGACCTATACTACATCCATAGGCCTATACGAGACCTATATTATACGTATTATACGATAAAATACTTAACAATGTTTTTTTTTATTTTTTTTTTAAAATTACTTATTATAAAAGTTTGTTAAAACGATTAACAATGTATCACAATGTTTCTTTAAAAAAACACCCTTTATATACGCTGCGTATAAGTCTATACGCAACATATATAAAGGGACAAAACACATCATATCAGAGATTCACTTGGAAATTGAAAAAAGTGGTTATACGCTGCGTATAGGTCTATACGCAGCGTATACGTGTAACCCTATATGCTGCGTATAGGTCTATACGCAGCGTAGGTAAACCCTAAGTGTACAGATAGGCAGGGTTGGTGTGCAGATAGTTTGAGCCTTGTCAAATGAATCAATAGTTGTCTAGTATTTATCTCATTTTGCTTTCTCAAGAATGCGTGTCCTTGATTATGGGACAATCGCTTGACGTTTTCGACAGGGGGAGGGGGTTGAAAACGTATATACCCAAAAATTTCTATAGAAACGGGGGGTCGAAAACGTATATACCCAAAAATCTCTATACGGATACTACATATATAACACCACTGAGTGAAAAGTTCGGGGGTCAGGCGCCCCCGACCCCTCTTAAGCTGCGCCCCTGATTTTATTAGAGTGTATATGTGTATACGGTAGTTATTGAGTTAGTTTGATGAGCTGTCATTTGACTCAGTTTTGTAGTTAGTTAGATCTTAGTTTCTACTATTGTTCTGTCTATATATATAGAGAGATGGAAGGTTGTACAAAATTCTTACGGGTTATGAAATACTCCTCTTTTGGTATTAGAGCATGGCTCTGAAAGTCTGTTACAATTCCGGCAGTTCCGTTAGTTTTCCGGTGAAAAATTCTGGTCATGTTTCTTCTCTAATTCATCCGATATTTGTACAGGTCATGATCCCTACCACGACACATAAAGATAGTAGGTTTGGCAACATGGTTAACCCGTTTCATATATAGTGTTTTGAATTAGTCTGCCTAACCTATTTAAAAATTATATCGTGTTTGGTTGCACTAAAATATAACGGGTTAACTCGAAAACCTACTTAAAATAAAACGGGCCCTAATTTATATGTTAAACCCACTAGCTAACCCATTGATGTCCCCTTTAATCCATCAACCCTTTTACATTTACAACCGCGAATTTGTTTTCACTTACCAACCAAGTTTGTGGTTTTAACAAATATATTAAATGAGTTATGTTTGAGTAACATGTAAGCGTGCCGAGGTTCATTTTTGAATAAATATATAGTTCACAAGGCCGTCCCCGAGAATTTTAAAAAATATTTGGGCTCCCGATGAGTAGTGAAAATTAGGCCCTATAATATACATATAAGCTTGAAATATATAATAAAATTAAAATATATATATAAATTCATTTTTACACCCCTCAGTTGCTTTATTTATCCCTCGGGTAGAGGGATCATGGGGGTAAGGCAAATGTCACTCTATCGATACAACATATTGAGCGACTGCAATGAAGAGGGAGATGCTCCTTTATTTGACTGGAAATGACGTGTCGACAACTTCGAATCACAAGCTATTGAAAACTAACTTATAAGCGCTTTCTCACTAAACGAAAATTAAGCTGTCATGTTATTTTTCATAAAAAAGAATTATTCCTTAATTTTATATTTGTCCTACTCTTATTCTAAAGTCATTATTTATTGTTCTTTTATTTCCTTATATTCTTGTACAACGTCCCTTAATGTTTATTCTTTTGCACTTCTGGTTGTTCCCCTAGATATTCTCTAATGTGTATATTTCATGTTGGTGTTCCCATGAGAGTTCTTCCACTGCGGTTTCTTTACATTATTCTGAGGGCCGTCTCCGAGAATAGTAAAAAACTTTTGGGCCTCGTGCGAGACAAAAAAATTGGGCACCTTCCTATAATATGAACTCATCAATCATTTTTAAAAAATCTACAATACGACGATAATTGTTGTAAATTAAACAAAACAAAAGTAGTGTAGCAATATGAACAAACTTACTAATTACTTAAGCGAATCGTGAGGCTTTTTTTAGCATTTTTTGAATGTAAAGTTCCCGATCAAGTATTTATAAACCATGCCGATTCTTCTCTATATTTCAATGTATCAAAATTATCCATGTTCATAGGGTGAATGCTAGCATCAATTAAAAACAATAAATCCGACTTTTATGTTACAAATAAATTAATACACCTAACATTAGTTTTAGCACCCCATGGACAAGCAAAAATAACCAACACTTGAATCCTTTTAAGAGAAAGAAGTGTAACATGTATAAACATATCCAAACTAATTTGGCAACACGAACCTTTTCATACAAATAAAGTAAACCGAACTTAGATATTGAGTTCTTCTAAGATTACATTGTAGATGGTTAAATGAGAAATAAAAAATCTATAAATTTAAACAAGAAAACATGTAAAGTTTATTATGTAAATGGTTTAATAGAAAGAAAAAAAATTGAAAGAAATTACAAATTTACTAAGGCCCAAATTAAAATGTGAAAAAATAAAATTAAAACTAAAAATCAAGGCCCAAAATTTAAATGTTACTATATATGGGGCCTTTCCCTTATTTATAATCAGATATTTTATGCCCAAAGAAAAACAATGATAACATGAAGAAAATAAGAACAGAACTTTGAGGCGCAAAGAAAAAAAAAGCATAACATGAAAATAAGAAAGGTGGGATTCGAACCTGGCATGGCAGTTTCAATAAAGAGTTGCCGCATCCACTAGAACAAAAGGTGAACTTGTGTATACTTTTCCACACTAACAGTATATATAAACTATATATATTTTTTTAACAATTTGGGCCCATAGATATTTTGGGCCTTGTGCGGTGGCATCTCCCGCACAGGCCCAAATCCGGCCCTGATTATTCTCCTATCACTTTTGTTTCACATTCTCCCTATGTGCACACTTACTTGCACTAGTGAAGGGGTAACACACAAAAAACGATGAACAAGTTCGGGCCAGCATAGTAGTCACACCGGACTTAGTTATGACCAAAAAGAGGGAATACCTTAAAAAGGACCGATATGTCCGATCCACAAACCATAAAGCCGGATCAAAGACAAAAAGGTACACCGGATTAATCTCCCTCGGGACAACGTCATTATTCTTGAACCAGATTTGTCTATAACTAACTGGAGACCACCGAATAACCAATTGAAAAGAGACTGATTCGAAAGGGACCACAATGCTGATCATGAGAATCCAAGAGTATAGATAGATCCTTCAAGTGAGAGAAACCGGGTACAAATGTACAATGCCATTACTATTTTCCCTCACCTTTTGGCTCACTCCTCATTATAGTATGTTGATTCTCATGATGGATGGTGGTTAAAGAGATCCCTCACTCTATGGTGAAACTAACCAACTTTGTTTTGAAGGAAATTTGTTATCTAAATATTCGAGCATATCACCTCCTACTTTTAGGGTTACACGAGTATCCAACCACGCCACATTGAAGTAAGCATAACTTAAATACTAACACGACACATTTAACACAATCATGAATGAAATGACATACTTAACACAATTACTGACACGAATAACTTAACACAAATAATAAATATTAAGACACAAATAAAACGAAAAACTAAAATTCATAATCCATAAAATTCTCAATGAACTATGATAGCCGGTTAAGAGACGCCATTTAACTTAATAAACAAATTATGATATATTTAGTTATTTGTAAAACTATAAATATGAATATATGTTGTTTCAATAAATGTAACGTGTCGTGTTGATCCGTTAACCCTTGTTAATACCATCTACTCATTTAGTTAAACATGTTATTCCTGTAATAAACTGGGTTTGGACCCGTTTATGACCCGGACCCAGTTCACAAATGCGCAATCACGCGATTTGATCTCCATAACTCAACACTTACAAAATCACTCAATTCGAACGGATATCATTGATCAAATAACACCTGAATACAATAAGTGTTAGGGGAATTTCAATAACCGGACGATCAGAGAGGCGTGTATTCACTCTCAGATCAAATTATTTCGGTGGTTCTACCGAATAATTCAATCGGATACAACTCTGATTTAATTATCACTCCAATTTTTAATCAATCGGATACAACTCTCATACTTGTCTCTAAACAATTAGACACTAATCAAATCTAATACCAAGATAATTCAAATAATAATTAAATAAATTTAATTATTACTTTACTCGTTTAGTCCTTCGGACCTTAGATCTTCTCCCGACGGCCCCTTGAGATCGTCCATACCTCCCTAATTGATGTTGTAATTTCATCAGTTTTCATAGTACGAACAATGTTAATTTAAAGAGGGAAACCTGGTCACAATTAATCTTGGTACTTAGCATTGATGTATTAGTGGCCTGAACAATGCTAGTGTACAAACAACAAACCAAAAATTCAGCCTTAAACAGCGTTTTCGTTTTTAGATTTGCATAACCAGCCAGTTTAAGTTGATACGGGTCAAATAAGAAAGCAACAAACTTAAACAGATCGAAGAAGACACGCAGGTAATATATAAGTTCCACTTAAGATTTTTCAACATACAATATAACATTTGTATAATAGAAAATACAAAGCGAGTTAATTCTCCTAGGTTCACTTGATCTTATACTTACCTTGAGATTTCGCTAATTCTCTACCCCCTCTCCATTTGCATTCCTGGGTACAATTTTAAGCCCGGTTACTGCGAATCTGCCTTCCACTGGTATTAAACCAATGACATGTTTTCAGAACAGAAAAAAACTTTAATAATTTTGTTAACATAGTCACATAACTTATAAAGGTAATGAATCTTACCCCCCAAGGCAATTCAGCTGCTTTCTTCAACAATATATCCTGCACAATCAAGTTTTATAAATTAGTCGTGTTAAATTTGTTAGGACACAACAGACAGGATTACCTTTAGAGAGTTACCGATGGAGTAAACGTCTCCAACACAACGCCTTTCATCATCTACATCGTAGACTACAATCGTCAAACATTTGCCATTGACCAACTTTGCGAGCTCATCCCTGGCCTTAGTCCCATACCGCGTTCCAATTTTGGGCGCACGTATTCCCCTATTTCCATTGAAATAATTTAATAATTCATTAATTATAAACCAACCAAACTTCAAAACATACTTTGCTCCTACTAGTACTGTCTTACAGAAAAAAAAAAGACATCTGAACCGGATGCTATACGAAACGTTTTTATAGTGACCAGTGTGTACGGGTCGAAAAGCCGGACCAGAACGCTTTGCATTGTAAGCATTGACTAGGAGCATTCTTAAAGCTGTGAATTTGCCATGTTGAAATGTGTACAGACTGACCCAGATCAGCCCAGTTCTGCGCAAAACATCACTGCTAATGGGCCAAACACTTATGCACCTAACAGCCCATTAAACGCTATCAGTCCATCAGATCATGGCTATTTTTCTGAGGATAATTTAACCCAGTTGGAATCAAAACACCAGGATCAACAGTAAAAGAACAAGGTTCGGTTCTGCCTCGAATCGCAACAGATATGAATAGCACATCAGACCCTGAAATAGCAAACCACTTGAAAACACTCCATTAAAAGGGAAGAAAACAACTGAGTGAAGTCTACAATGAAGCCCTACATCAGACAGTTGACTACTATGATTTATTACTCTAGGAAGTTGAAGCAAAAAAGGAGGCAATGAGTCATAAAGAATAGGCAGAAGTTATCGTAAGCGAAATCAACTCCATCGAAAAGAATAATGCTTGCAAGTTAACGAACTTGCTTCCTATCGTTCTTGGGTGTCCATTGACTTACCGTGCTAGTGCGTTTATTGTGTGCCCGTTATTAGTTGCTACCGTAGACGGTAGGAGTCATGATTATTCCTTGAGATCGTGTTCGGGGACTAGGGGTGCACACAAGGAGAAGAAAAGGGGGTATATTTTGTATTTTGCTTCTTGAAATGTAGGAATCCTAAATAGAAGGTTGCTGGAGTTGGTAGATGTGCTTAAAAAGCGTAGGCACAGATAGCGTGCCTTCGGGAGGCTGGGTGGAAGGGGAATAGAAGGGCCAAGTGCAATAAGGACAAGTTGTGGTATTTGGGTATGATGGGGTGGGTTTTCTAGTGGCTAAATAACTGCACAATAATGTGCTAGAGGTGATAAGGTACAATGATAGGATTATGGTGTTGAGGTTAGTACTAGGTATTATAAACTCATTCTTTATGAAGAGAGAATCGCAGCGGGGAACGTAACACTCAAACATACTATTTTTTGATGAGGTAAGGAGAGCGACAACGACATAGCCTCAACACTTTTTACTCGTAACAATTATCGTCATGAGAAAAAGACTGGCAGAAGGGAAGGGGAAGGCGTGACCTAGGATCCATCTTCGTTTTTTACTATGCAAGTTAGACTGATTGAATCTTCCTATTCTTTCTAACTTTCCTACTATAGGATGCAGCTATTAGCAGCAAGACCACACAAATATGAGATACAGATTCTATTTGAGATATACCTTAGCCTGATCTGGTACTTTCTAGCCAGAAATTCCATATCATCCATATTCACTACCCTGTGACAACAAGTTAGGATTTGTATTCAGAAGACGTATTCACGCATTTAAAAAGTTAAATATGACATGGACAGAGTAAATACTCATAGTCTTGTGTAGTATTAATTAGTTTTCTGCATTTCAAGTGCCCGACAATCATCACCATTTACCAGTGCTTTGCGACGCTCACTTACAGCGAATAGTATCTCTTGTGGTAAAAGATAGAAATCCTTATCCTCAACCTCAACCGAGACAGCGAAGACCATCCCATCTGTTACTCTTTTCTCCCTTCCACCTGATTTGCAAAACAAATAAAAAATCGGGTTTAAAAGAGTGTTGCATAAATTACTTCTTACAGGAAGTGTCGACAACTGGAACGCCGGACCATCCACCACCCGTGGAGCTTGAGCATCATCCGCAACTAGTGAAGATTCATCATACGGCAAGGATTCTAACACTAAGTAATAATGCGGAAGCCCGTAAAAGTGCAACAAGCCCTTGAAACATAGAAATTGATTGATATGAGTTATTCACTTAGTCATAGATGACCCAAACTAGATGAATGTAAGCTATAGTGTATACAAGATGTTTGGATTAGAGAAGAAACCTCAATATCTTCAACATGAACACCACATGTGTGGATTCTCTTAAGTGTGTCATATACAAGCTTGGTAGCTTGTATAGGATCCTTTGGTTTTGTTTCTCTCCATGCCTTTGACAACTCCTTGTACCTTCAACATCACTAAACTTATCAGAAGTCGTTGATATGGAAAAGCAAAAAAACGCGGTGACATTTTCGTAATTATGAGTAAAATAATTACGAAAATGCCACCGCGTTTCTTTTTTACTTTTCCATAGAGCCGGTCCTGAGAATTCGTGTACCCTTCGAAAAAACGCGCCCTTAGTCCTTAACGAAATTGGGTATTAGGCTCACTAAAGGTCTAAACCTAATGTCAATGGGCTCATAACTAATCTAAACCACAAGAATAGTTTTGTAAGTGGGCCTATGTTGGTGTTTGCATGGATATACTCTATTAAAAATTCTCTTTTACATATAGATATCTGTTTTTTTTTTTTAAATAACGGGCCCTTAGGGCCCCCTTGCTTTTACACTCCATTCATACTTTTGTACGATAAGATATCTGCATTTGATCCTTTTAATTAAAAGTAAAACTCAATAATAATTTACTATAATAATATGATCAAATATTAAAACTCAATAATAATTCACTATAATAATATGATCAAATATTGGAATAAAGTACCAGAATTTGTAAGCAAAACTAAAAATATTACATCATAGGAATTTGTTTAGTAAAATATATATAATGAAGCACGAGAATGTTCATGCAGAAGTGCATATGAAAGTTATATTTAATGAAGCACGAGGATGCTAATAAAATTAAGAAAACTATGCATGTGTTGATTTTATGACATTATCTACAACATCTCTAAGATTATCAGTAGTCAATGGAAAAGAGATTTACCAGCGGATATGAGTGTGTGGCGATGAATATACATGCCAGTCCAGGTATGCAGGAACCTGCAAGAATTAGGGTTTGGGTTAGAGTTAGGGTTGAGAATCAATCATGCAAGCGTAAGTGATGGTGACAGTACCTCGGATTTGGTTTCAAATATAACGATGTCGTTTTCAAGGGCGGCGACACCATCGGTATCGGTGGAATCGGAGTCGACGCCAGAATCCATGATGTCCACCGGTGCGGCGCCAGAATCCATGCAAGTATCCGGAAACAAAAGTTTGTGTATATATAAATGCAAAAATAGTCGATTTTTATAAATTTTTGTTGTTATTTACTTATTTTCTTCTACATACTAATTCGGTTAAAATGTAGGGTTTATGGAGGATTTTAGCAATTCTCAAATCTCATGGATGATTTTGACAAGGGTTCGTGCAAAAAGTTAAGTAAGAGGCTGTTTCCTGTATGGTTAAATATTGAACCAGTAAGAGGACTGAATCAGTAAGAGCCAGTATAATGCTTAACCGTTCAGAGATAAATATCTAACCAATTCAAAATTAGAGTTCCTAACCATTCAGACTATGTATAATGTTTAACCATTCAGCAGGGCCGGCCCTGAGAATTCAGGTGCCCTGTTCCCGCGCAGAAAAACATGTCCTTAAGCCTTAACGAAATAGATGATGTAAACTATTTTTTTGCCGCTCATTGTTAATATTTTGTTGAAACTAAAATGAGTATTGAACTAATACCTAATTGACTTATATTATAAATTTTGAGATTGATAATTTCAAATGGGTCTAAGTATAGAATGTTGTAATTAGGGTTGTTTGATTACATCTTAATGGAGCTCTTAATGGTTCAGACCTCTTATTGGTTCTGCACTGAACGGTTCAGACTGTTTGTTTCACGAGAAGATGTCTGAATGGTTAAGACATTTGCCTCTGAATGGCAGAGCCGGCCGTGAGGGTGGGCGGGGAGGACCACCGGCCAGGGTCCATTTTATCCAGGGGCACATTCAAAAAATCCTAAATATAACGTAAAATAGTTAATAAGTGAAGAGAAGGATGAGGAAAGTGTTAATTCAGGTGATTTTTAGGGACGACAACAATAGAAACAGAAAGCACACAGCGATCAACAGTGGTCGCTTTTTTTTGCTGCAGTGAAGGTGTCGGAAAAGTGGAGAAGAAGGGGCTGAAAATGTTAAAAATAAGAGGTATTGTTTTTGAAGGACAATTTTTTTTGTTGATATTTTCAACTTAAACCTAAATGTCTGTTTTCTTTGCAAGTGCCAACAAGTCATAATAATAATAATAATAATAATATGAATAATAATAATAATAATAATAATAATAATAATAATAATAATAATAATAATATAATAAACTTTGGATTAATTTATAACTATATTTAATATGTGAATCAATAATGTATAAATTGTCTGATTTTATTGTTAGGCAGGAGAGAATAGTATACATACGGACCTAGTAGTAAAATTCTAGTTTCCCTAATATATATATATATATATGTGTTATATGTAGGTTAAGGTTTATGCGAGAACCCATTTTATGTTTATACTGGTTCTCGTCATAAATGGTGGTTCTTAAATGATCTTCACCCTATATATATATAGGGTAGGGTTAGTGTAAAAAAGTGTGGTTTTGTGAGAAGTGTAAGAAGTGTTTTAAGCCCTTAAATCTTGTAGTTAATGGTTGAGATCAAGAAGGGCTTAAAATGTAAATTATGTTTTATTTTTTTGACTAATTTGGTTAGATTAGGGGTAATAGTGTGTTTTTTATATTATATTTTTAAATAAAAAACCGCCATCAACTTTAATAAACATACAAGTTTCACCCATCGTTTTTGAACGTCAATAACTTTTTATACGTAACGTTTTAAAAAAATAAAGAGTAAATTGCCATTTTCGTCCCTCAGGTTTAGGCACATTTGCCATTTTCGTCCAAATACACTTTGGTACCATTTCCCCCCCCACGTTTGTAACTTTTTGCCATTTTCGTCCAAATGCCTAACCTAGTTACTTTATAACGTTAGATGGGTTATTTTTGAAAGAGTAAATTGCCATTTTCGTCCCTGAGGTTTGGGCACATTTGTCATTTTCATCCAAAATGACACTTGTAACTCTGGCATTGTCTCCGGCACAACCTGCAACTCCGGCGCCGTCTCCGGCACAACCTGCTACTCTGGTACCACCTACAACTATGGCACAAACCTGCAAGTCCGGCACCGTCTACGGCACAACCTGCAACTCCGGCACCACCTGCAACTCCGACACAAACCTGCAACTGCCGGAGTTGCAGGTTGTGCCGGAGACGGTGCCGGACATCCAGGTTTGTGCCGGAGTTGCAGGTTGTGCCGAATACGGTGACGGACTTGTAGGTTTGTGCCGAGTTGTAGGTTGTGCCAGAGTTGTAGGTGATGCCGGAGTAGCAGGTTGTGCCGGAAACGGTGCCAGAGTTACAAGTGTTATTTCGGAAGAAAATGGCAAATATGCCCAAACCTCACAGACGAAAATGGCAATTTACTCTTTCAAAAATAGTCCAACGTTATAAAGTAACTAGGTTAGGCATTTGGACGAAAATGGCAAAAAGTTACAAACGTGGAGGGCAAAATGTACCAAAGTGTCATTTTGGATGAAAATGGTAAATGTGCCCAAACCTCACAGACGAAAATGGCAATTTACTCTTTCAAAAATAGTCCATCTAACGTTATAAAGTAACTAGGTTAGGCATTTGGACGAAAATAGCAAAAAGTTACAAACGTGGAGGGCAAAATGGTACCAAAGTGTCATTTTGGATGAAAATAGCAAATGTGCCCAAACCTCAGGAACGAAAATGACAATTTACTCAATATAAGTACCATATTGTTATATTTATATAGAAAAAAAATATGAAGAACACATACTGGACTGCATGTTTAAAACACCATACGAAGAACACGTACTGGACTGCAGGTTTAAAACACCATGAATGCATTTTGAAAACATCATACGAAAAACACATCCTGGACTGCAGGTTTAAAACACCATGAATGCAGGTTTAAAACATAATATGAAGAACACATACTTGACTGCAGGTTTAAAACACCATTGAATCAATGGGTGACGGTTACGGTAGGGTGGCGGTTATGGAACTTGAATTAATGAGAAAATTACTTGTTTACCCTTTTGAATTAATTTAGATTAAGCACATATGTCATCTCTACAATATTTCTCACACTTCTCACACTTTAAGCACTTTGTACATGATCATCTACCTATATAATATATATATATATATATATATATATATATATATATATATATATTAATAAAAAAACTCATATTTCCTACAAAAGTTAAATGATTACAACATTCTATACCTATTATACAGCAAGTTAATGAAGTTAGTAAAGGGGCAAAATAGTATTTCTACCTGAATATTAAAAAAAATTAGATAAAAATTTATTCACAATTAATAAGGTAATGAATGGCTAGAAGCCTTGAAAATAATAATTAGAAAAAATTTTAATCACGATTAATTAGGTAATGAATTACTAGAAGCCTTGTCCACGAGGAAATACGTTTTCAGTGCATGATTTAACAAATTATAAGTAGAAGTTTTTATGTATGTTTGTGTCAATTTAGGTCTTGTTTGGCTAAGCTTATTTTAGAGCAACTTATAACTTATAGATTTTTTGGAAAAGGTAAATAAGTCATAATAGAACGACTTGTTTACTTTTCCCCTCAAATACATTCTCAAACCCAAACATCATTTGACTTTTCAAAAAGTAAATAAGTCATAAGTTGAGTTAAATAAGTTTAGCCAAACAAGCCCTTATTGTTGTTAAATATCACATGGATTCCTTTTTACAGTGAGATTTTTTTATAATATAATTTCAAGAAAATCATAACCAGAAGTTCACATGAAGAGTTCTTTGTTGTTAAAAAAAAAACATGAAAAGTTCTTTGGTTGGTGGAAACCAAATCGTCTTTTTTTTAACGGTAAATTTGGATTATTGACAAACTGCTGAATTATTATTGTGCCACCAATGGAACCATCCGATTATATCCATCTCCCCTAGGCATAATGCTTATACACCAATTCAGGAGGAAACCCAATAAATATAACAAAAATCCACTTTGTGGGAATCGAACCCAGTACCTATTGGTCCTAAAGTCTCATCTCACCTCCAAAATGCCACTAGACTATAAAGCCATGGGCAATAAAAGGTCTTAAACGTATCACATACCACTTTCAAAGTTACTTGAGAATTGAAATACTATTGAATACCTCCTAAAATGGAACACCTTTTGGTTACCTCACAACCAGTTTAAACACCAATACCAATCTTACATCATACACATATATAATTTGCATAGTTTCACCACAAAATACTAGCTTCATACACATATTTAGTTTTTTTATTGGTTATGCATTCATACATGATGTTTGCTTAACAGACTGTAAAAATTAACTAACTAAGACACTCTAGACTCAACACTAGAAAGCTTTAAATTCTAGACTCGACTTAAACCTAAACCATACAATCGGCAAATGTACTGATCAATGTAGTATAACCTAAGTAAGTCCGGATATTGAACCCACAGGACTCTATGAATTACGCTACTAGACTCTGAAAGACTCGGACAAACATGACTCAAACTGTTTTGATGGTTTGGGGGGGGGGGGGGTTTACTAGAAATCTAAGGAAATCTATATTAAAACTAATTAACGACTAAATTAACTAATACGAACTAAGGACAGAAGTTGTTCTCAAGTGGTGATGAAGACTACCTAGACTAGAATCCTGGATTGATTTTCAGCGTTTACCGAATAAGTTAATTACTCGTTTTTGGAACCGGGATCTTATGATACTAAACCTATTAAATACCAGCTAAGCCCCTCAACCCTTCTCGAGGTGAAACTTATGGCATTACCTAGGCCTTTAATCCTACCGTTTGATCAGACGTCTTTCCAGTTGTCTAATATTGTGTGAGTACCCTGATGATGACCTACTCTTTTCCAATTATAGATCTAGGGTAGGTTGAATATCTAAACTTGAATTGATAGACTAATATACCGACGGGTCAACAAAGGCATGGACTTTTTCCAAAGACCGACTATAGCAATTCGTCGGGTAAGACATATCAATAGCCCCTCACTTTCCAGGTATTAGGACTAATAGAACACTAAAATCTAGTAACCTGTTAACTATCACTTCTAAGGTTGAATGGCCACTTAACCCTAAAGATTATGAATTTATCCTGTGATATAGACACTCACCAAAATTCACACATTAGTATGAATCTATTCCGTGATATAGACAGTCACCAAGAATCATACGAAGCGATGGAAAACAAAAAACCAAATCAAAGCATGCATACACACCAAGCCAGATAAACAAACTGCTTACAGAGCATAATTAACCCATAACAAACATGTAATTAACGAAAAAAGGTGTAAACTTTATATCAATCCATTCATCATAGTCTAGGTAGTTAACGCGTTTAGCCAAGAATAGTCATAAACGAATGCAAAACAAGAAATAACAATCTAGAATTCATCATTACAAGTTCAGACAAAGGCAAATAAGACAAACAGGGATTGTGAGAACCCGAGCAAGCCTCTAATCTTCGATCTTCGCTTGGTCGGATGATTCCTTTGCTCTAGAACTCTTAAACTCTGCTTAAACGGCTCCAAGATTGACTTCAAGAACTCAAAAATTCGTAACCCTAATCAAGGATGATTACTTTTCCTTTTATACCCCGAAATCCAACTCAAAACGCATCAACAACAAACTTTTCCGCGATCAGATACACCGTCGCGCTACGCGATGGGTGAGGGCCAGGGCATCGTGTAGCGCGGCGCCCCCATGGCTGCTGTTTTTGTTTTTTCGTTCAACTTCCAGCTCTCAGTTACGCGTACGGTTCTCGTTTTCCTTCCAAACTGCTCGTATTTCTTTGTTTTCAACAACTTTAAGCAACGGGACCTGAAATCAAGGCTTAACGTCAGCAGTATCGAAATTCTAACCAAAACTAGACTCACTATCTAAAAACGGACCAAAAAATGTACACTATAAACATATGTACTTTGCAGCACATCAATACACATATTTTTTTATTGGTTCTGCAATTATGACATACACCATGACAAAGAAAGCTAAAATCTCGAAAAAGTATATGTAGCCAAACCTAAAAAAGAGAGTGGTGTTAGCTGAAGCTGGTTACAGTTTTGTTGACATTCTGTCCGCCTTCATGACATTGCCATTGGGAATGATTGTTAGAATATTGAAGAAATTGTTCAGTTGATCTTGATTGGGTCGGATGGGTCACGAGCTGGATCTGAACTGCGTCAGATATAGATGGGTTAAACGGTTTGAGATATACTTTTTTTGGCCAGCCAACAAGACAACATTTATTACCACAACAAAACAAACAGGGACGTTACCAAGCAGCTACACATCCCCCGAACAACTTACATTTGAACAGAAAGAAATAGAACATGCCAAAAACTAACCAAACCTAAAACCACAAAACCTACTCCAGCTGTTGAGACCGATATATGTTCTTTTAAGCCTCCTTGTTAGCCACGAGAATGTTCCAGCCTTGAAATCTTCCACCACCATGTTAACCGATCTGTTATTCCCGTTGAAAAGTTTGTTGTTACAGTGCAGCCATAAAGTCCAAGCTACCATAAGGTAAATCGCGTACAAGACCTGTTCCTTTTTTATCCAGACCAAGGCTAAAGCTGTGCGAGATTATTTGATGTAAAGATTGAAAGGTCCCTGGGATGGGCACTTTGGTCCACACGAAGACCTGCCACCAAACTGCCCGAACGAACGTACACGAAGCCAACAGGTGATTCGTTGTCTCTTCTACAATACTACACATCTACCATCCCCAACCTGAACTCCCCTAGCTGCCAACGTAGTAGCCGTGGGGATATTATTATTCACAGCACGCCACACAAAAATGTTTACCATGGGGACGTCTATGTTGCTTCATCTTAACTGTTGCGTCTAATTACTAGTTTGCACTCGGTCTTCCAAATCAGTCCCTGACTTGTTTAACGGAAAAGTCAACCAACTGCCCATTACTTTTCCACTTCCAGCTACCCCTATCCACACTTGATGTCTCTTCAATATAGTTGGTGAGTGAAGGCTTAATCAGTTGTTGACTGAGTTTCATGGAAGTTGGCCCATGATGGAAGCAGTGACAGACCTAAGGGTGATGGGTGTGGGCAGTAAACTTGATCGGCAAAAAGGTTTGCCGAGCGGTAACACCGCCGCCAACATCCTTTGCCGATCGGCAAAACATGAAACGCGGTATTCATTTGCCGCTCAAGAAAAGTGATGAAAAGGCTATATATCTGTTGAATATTTAAAAAAACTTAAAATTTCCACTATATATTCAAACAATACCTAATTTCATCCCCAAATCAAACAAAAAAACATAAAACACTAACCAAAGTATTGCAAAAAAAATGGCGGATGAAATCCCGTTGTTTTTCCCACCCGATAATAGCGACGAGTCGTCCGATAGTAGCATTCTTTTTTTTCAAAATCTACTCGAAGAAGCCGAACTACAAGACACGGGTACATCAAACCGAAGGAGTTATATTGAACGTCAACGGGAGGTTGGGCACGAGAAACTCATGGCGGATTATTTTGTCGAAGACCCGAAATACAACAACGATATTTTTCGGCGTAGGTTCCGTATTGTCGAAACGTTTGTTTTAAAAACCTATGGCGAGCCTAACGGTTTGTTCAGTGTGCAGGCTAGAATCTCACATCCTTGCTCAGAGTGCAAAGGCTAGCTATAGCAGAGTCCGGTTAGTTCTTTGTATCTTCAATTGGCGCCATCCGATTTCAACGTTCATAGTCCTTCATCAGTTGAATTTCTTGAACGTGCTACTGGATCTATGGCGGCTCCTGGATCTGGTATTCAGGATTCCATCTCCAATTTCTCAACCACCTCTCCCAATGTTTCAACACACTCTTCAACCCCGCTTGGCTTTGGCCCAAGTGCGGCTATGCCATTTGTCCTAGTTCAACCCCCTTTAACAGTAGAATTTGACGCCTCTTTTTTGGAAAAAAACGTTGATCTCCTTCGGTGCTTAAAAAGTCAGCAAGCTCGTGACGAACAGATCCTCGGTTTACGGACCAGGTTGTTTACAAGCGAAACCACTCGATTCCCCACCGGACCATCGATAACTGCTGTCACTACTCAGTCCACAATCATGTCCACTCCAAATTTAATCAATCATGATCATCAACACGATTACTCCGACTTAGTGTATCCTCGTTCAGGAGAATTGATCACCCGACCAATCACAGGTATCGATTTTGACTTCACTAAACCCTATCATCCAGTATCTATGACCGCTCGGTCCAAGTTTTCTCAGTGTCTCGTCAATGCTAAGTTACCTACGAAGCTAAAAATGCCCTCCACGGTAATAAAATATGACGGAACCTCAGATCCAGACGATCACATGTTCGATTTTGACAGAGCTGCCTGGGTGGAACAATGGTCCATGCCAGCATGGGTGTTTTATGTTCGTCCAAACCTTAACTGGAGCTGCCAGGGTATGGTTTGATGCTTTAAATGAAGGGGAAATCAACGATTTCGAAGATCTCAGACGATTGTTTCTTCAAAACTTCAGCAAGGAGAGGCACTACTCTAAAGAAATCACCGAGGTCCATAACATCCGAAGAAGAGATGGTGAGTCGCTGGAAAGTTTCATCGATCGTTTCAACCGAGAAAGCATGCAAATCAGTGGTGTTGTTGATCAATTACGAGTCTCCGGATTCTGTCATGGGGTCCGAAACAACCATTGGTTGAAAAATTGCATGAGAATCTTCCTAAAACAATGGAAATCCTTATGGAGCGTGCACGAGCATTTGCTCGAGGAAAGAACGCTTGCAATCCGTCAGGTGATGTAGAGACCAAGGGATCGTCATGGAAGAAGAACGGCGGGTCTGTTTTTGATAAAACATTAGGAAACCAAAAGATACGGCACTCTCCCTACGGTCGAAATGACCGAGGGCAGAAAGACCGAAGCTTCGGATCTAGATTCTCGAACCTTACTAACCTCACCAAAACGCCCAGTGAAATCCTCAGTGCAGAAGGATCAAATTTTCCAGCTCCCCCAAGCTCTGGTCTACCGGAGACAAAAATTCAAAAAAATATTGTGATTACCACCGAGCAAAAGGGCACAATACTGATGGTTGTTGGTCGTTGAAACAAGAAATAGAGAAAGCCGTGTGGTCCGGAAAATTATCTCACCTAGTCAGAGAAGTTAAAGAAGGAAAAGCACCGGTAATTGAAAACCCCATTAACCAGCAAAACATTTGCATGATACAAGGTATTGGCAATAGAGGTCTCAAGCGGCCAAGTTGCCATATGGCCGATTGGATGAGGCAACCCATTTCCTTCCCACCAATCGGATTGGACGAAGCAAAAGATGGCCCGGTCATCATTGCCGCTGTAATTGCTGGTCATAAGGTTCGCCGCGTGTACATTGATAGTGGAAGCGCTTTTGAAATCATGTATCAACAATGCTTTCAACAGCTTGCATCACAGACAAAAGCCAAACTCATACAAGTCTCTGTACCACTCGTTAGCTTCTCCGGAGAGGTGGTTCAGCCTTTAGGGCAAATCACCCTCCCAGTCACCATAGGGGAAAAGGATAAACAACGAACAGTCTGTTTTACTTTTCTCGTGGTCGGAGCAAAATCAGTGCAAAATGTTATCCTGGGAAGGCCCGGAATGCTAGCCTTTGGAATGGTAAGCTCAACCATACATGGTTCGGTAAAATTCCCAACGGAGCTGGGAATCGCCAGAATATGTTCGGAGGCAACAAGCCAGGTAGCCGAAGTAAGGCAAGCTGGAAGCTGTAGCACAGATCCGCGAAGCTCGTCCACAGAAGAATGGTCCATCCATCCTCACTTCCCAGAGCAAAAGATCGCCATTGGATCTCAGTTGCCGAAACGAACCAAAAAGCTCTTATGGAAAGTATTATCCAACTCCCTTGACATATTTGCTTGGCAACATTCGGACATGATAGGCGTCCCAAGATCCTTAGCTGAGCACAAGTTGAAGACATCGCATTCAGTAAAACCGATAGCCTAGAGAAAAAGGAGTATGGCCCCTTCCAGAAACAAAGCCATCGCAGAAGATGTGAAAAAACTCCTGGACGCCGGAATAATTTGGGAAGTCCGATACCAGACCTGGGTGTCCAATCCGGTAATGGTGACTAAGAAAGATGGGTCTTGGCAAATGTGCGTGGACTTTTCCAATCTAAATAATGCTTGTCCAAAAGATTGTTACCCCCTCCTGGAAATGGACCTAAAAATAGACTCGCTATCTCATTTCCGAATCAAATGCTTTTTGGACGCATACAAGGGGTATCATCAGATTCAAATGGCCGTGGTAGACGAAGACAAGACAGCATTCGTCACCAATGAAGGTCTGTTTTGTTATACAAAAACGCCGTTTGGGATAAAATGCTGGGGCCACATATCAACGATTAATGGACAAGGCATTCAAAAGCCAGATTGGGAGGAACCTCGAGATTTATGTGGATGATCTGGTCATCAAGAGCGAAAATGAAGAAAGAATGATTGATGATATTCAGGAGACCTTCACCCGTCTTCGGAGTATCAACCTAAAGTTGAATCCCAAAAAATGCTCCTTCGGCCTAGAAGAAGGAAAATTTTTAGGAGTATGGGTCACCCAGTCAGGGATACAAGCTCATCCGGAGAAAGTTCGAGCGGTGGTCAGCTTACAGGCTCCGAAGACCGTGAAAGAAATCCAGTCCTTAAATGGAAAATTGGTAGCTTTACACCGATTCATTTCAAAGGCTGCTGATAAGTCTTTTCCTTTCATGGCAGTCCTGAAAAAGAGTTTGGGTAAAGGAAAGATCGAATGGACTGAAGAAGCCGAACAAGCTTTTCAAAACCTTAAAATCCGTCTCGGCTCGCTCCCTACTTTGACTGCACCAATCACTGGGGAAACAGTTACAGTATATCTATCGGCCTCACATTTTGCAATCAGCAAGGTTCTCGTCGTACATCGGGCCCAGTCTCAAATACCGGTGTACTATGTCAGCCGGACCTTGAAGGACTATGAAACTAGGTACCCTATGATTGAGAAACTAGCTCTAGCTCTTGTACATGCATCAAGGCGATTAAGGAGATACTTTCAAGCCTTCAAAATCGAGGTACAAACGGATTTTCCCATTCAGCAGGTACTACGAAAGCCGGAGGTTTCTGGGCGATTGACCAAGTGGGCCATCAAATTGACCGCATTCGACATAACGTATAGGACTAGAAGTTCCATGAAGGGTCAGGCCGTAGCAGATTTCCTGGTCAAATTATCCGAAGGAAACAAAAAACAGACAGAAAAACCAGAAGTATGGAACTTGTTTACTGATGGTGCTTCCTGCAAAGAAGGGGCAGGGGCCGGATTGATCTTATCAGACCCAGAAGGGTCAGAATTCACCTATGCCCTGCGTTTTGACTTCCGCAGTTCCAATAAGGAAGCCGAGTATGAGGCCTTGATCGCCGGGTTACAAATAGCATTCAAAGCTGGTGCTAGATCCGTCCTAGCACATGTTGATTCCTTTCTAGTAGCCAACCACATAAGTGGGGAATATGAAGCCCGGGAGGCAAATATGAGCAAGTACCTTCAGAAGGTCCAAGAGCTAATTTCAAAATTCGACACTTGTAAAGTGGTCCACATACCACGGAGTAAAAAAAAAAGGCCGATTCTTTGAGTAAACTAGCTTCGGTCTCTTTCTGTCATCTAGCCAAAGAAGTGTTGGTCGAAACACTCTCAACTCCAGCCATTGAATGTCCTCTGGAAATCATGTCCGTAGCCCTTCAGGAGAATTGGATGACTCCCATTGTCAGTTACTTAGAGAAAGATATCCTCCCAGCTGATAAACCCAAGCAAGAAAGATCCAAGTTAAGGCTCTACAATACCAACTGCAGGGAGGAATTCTGTACCGAAAGACATTCTTAGGCCTCTACTTCGATGCCTAACTCCAGAAGAAGCCAGTTACATGGTTCGTGAAATTCACTGGGGAATTTGCGGCATTCATGCAGGACCATGAATGGTTGTATCAAAAGTAATGAACGCCGGATACTTTTGGCCGAATATGCATCAAAGCGCCATCAGTGAGCTCCAAAGCTGAGAAGATTGTTAGAGACACACCCCAATCAGCCTAAGATCCAAAAACGAGATGATCCCTGTTACTGCGGCATGGCCGTTCCAAAAATGGGGGATCGACATCGTCGGGCCTTTCCCTATGTCTTCCGGCAGGGTGCGATTTCTGGTGGTTGCGATAGATTATTTCACCAAGTGGATAGAGGCCAAGCCTTTGGTATTTATTTCCGGAGAAAAATGGTGCGGTTCGACTGGGAAAACATCGTATGCCGATACGGTCTGCCCATGTGTATCATCAGTGACAACGGAAAACAATTTTCAGAAAAACCATTTAAAACATGGTGCGAAAAACTCCACATCGAACAAAGATTCACCTCCGTCTCTCACCCCCAGGTGAACGGGCAAGTAGAGAGGGAAATCAAAGCATCGTCTCCGACATTAGAAAGAGGTTGGGATGCAACGGTGCATCCTGGGTGGAGGAGCTACCACACGTCCTCTGGGCACACCGAATGATGCCAAAAACCGGTACCGGAAAAACTCCCTACAGTCTGACCTACGGGACTGAGGCTGTGATTCCGGCCGAAATCGGGGTTCCAACTCACAGGATGTTGGTTGGATCTCAGGACGAACAAGAGTTAAGATTAAATCTAGACATGGTCGAAGAAAGTAGGGAGATGGCAGCAATGCGTGAAGCCAAATACAAAAGGGAGTTGGAAAAACACTACAACTCAAAAATCAAAGAAGTACGTTTAAAACAGGAGAATACGTAATGAGGTCAAACCAAGCCAGGCTGGCCGAAGGAACAGGAAAGTTATCACCCAAATGGGAGGGACCGTATGTAGTCAAGACGGCCAGAAAAGAAGGGGCGTACACCCTGTCTCGCCTGGACGGCACAACAATACCACGAACTTGGAACGGGGTTCACCTCAAGAAGTGCTATATGTGAGCCGGGGCAAAAATAATAATGTTCTTTTTGTTTCCATGTAAAGCGGATGTTTATTCCTGCAGTTATCTTTTTTTTGTAACTAGCGGATGTTTATGCCCGCCCAAATGAAATAAAAATAAGTCCGGACCGATATGATGGCCGGAAATTGTCAAGATGCATCTCTAAACAATTAAATTTATAAGTTCATACTCGCTATGAATCATTCAAAAGGATTAGTTACGGACATGGCGAAATGTCCAAATTAACCTTCAATAATTAATGTCCGAATAGGACAAAATCCGGATCAATTTAAATATATTCGAACATAACATGGACGCATGAAAAAATCGAATAATTAAAGACATAAATTATATATACATTCAAAAGTAATGTCAGTTACATCATTGATCGGTCCGAAAAAATCCAGCCGACCGTGAGTTTTTCAACAAGTTTCAATCAACCAAAAACTAGGTGCCTATCCCAAATGACCGGATAGGTCCACCTTCCATTAATCAATTTCCAACAGCTCCATTATCTTGGACAGGGGCTCTTCGGATACTGCAGCCAGTCCATCGATCACCGGAAATGTCACGGTGTCAAATTTCTCTATTGCTTCGGTAAGGAGAGTCTCGGCACGGGAACCTTCTCATAAGGAATTCCCTTCTGAGCAAACAACATATCGGCTTATGCTGAAGACTCAAACCCTTGACTTTCTCCTTATGTTGGTTTAACTCTTGAAGTAGGCGAGCGGCCTGTTTCTCAGCATCAAGAGTCCTGCGGCTCTCTTGTTTCACTCCGGCTAACTGCTTGGATAGGTCTTCCCTTGTCGCCTCGGCCTCCACCCAGCTCTGGTAAACTTGAGAAACCAACACATTGGATTGAGCTTGATTATTCAAAAACGTCGCACCAAACTCTTCACCAGATAGCTTATGGCTCTGGCAATGATCCATATGTGTGCATATATTCAACACAAAGAGCCTGGCGGTAAGAGCATCCATGACAGAGTCTTGGTTCCGAATGTTCCATTCAGGGATGAACTTCTCCCCAGCAGTAGCGGGATCGACCTCCATAACATCTGAAAAAGGTCACGACATGTGGTTATCCTTTCCAGACCGAACCAAGAAGGAGGAAGGGAGGAGATATCCTCCTCAACTTCCGGGTTCGGATCCAAGAAGGAAACTGACTCCATACCTGACAGAATCCCACTTTTCCGCTTAGGCACCACGACCGGAGTAGACTTATCAATAACTTCAAAAACACCCTCGTCGTCATCCGGATCAGTTCGAGTAAAGTCAACCTCCGGCCCTAAAACACCCTTTGGAACCTCGTCTCGAGAAGACTTCCATCCTACAAGATGTTCATGTAAATTTTTAAGAACATAATTAGTGACTTGAGAAGCAGAAGCCCGTTTCTTAGATAAGGAAGGGAAGTACTGACGTTTTCGAGAAGAAGTGGGAGACACTGTAGTACGCTTTCGTTTTGAGGCGTCCGGGGAATTGAACCCAGCAGAGACAAGCTTCTCCTCTCCCTTCCCTTTAAGACCAAACTGACCCTTACTCAGCTCCCGGTCTAACTCCCTTATCTCCGGATCACTATCTTCATCCACAAGGATATGCTTGGAAGTATCAGTGGGAGCAATAGAATCCGGACTAACAACATGGATCGTCTCTTTCACCGGAATAGATATAGCAGCCTTAGAAGCAGATGAAGATCCTGCCACAGAAGAGACATCTTTCTTCTCTGGTGTATCGGCCGCCAAACCTCTAATCGGGAACGCCGCTGATGCAGTCTGTTCCAAGAAGGGAGGAGCAGCTTGAGTGTTGATTTCAAAAGAACACATCAGGTCGTCAAAATTGGGGACGGAAAGAGCATCACGTAAAGACATGACCGGACCTGTAAACAAGACATTAAACGTAAGGAAAAGCTAATTAAAAGCATGAACGAAAAAATAAAAACTCACGTTCGGTTTTCCTAGATATAACTGGCCAATCCCTGTCGCCATGAGTCCAGATCCGGCTCACTCGGCCTAACAAAAGAACATACTCCGATAATGGACGAACTGGGCTAGGGTTACCAACTAATGACCAAGCCAAATCTCGGTCAAAGTCAAAATCATCTCCGAGCTCAAAATTCATAGAACTATCCTTCATCCTCCACACCATATCTGACGGAAGACACCGATCATCAACCCATAAGAAATGGTCTTTCCAATGTTTCAGACTGGTTTTCTCCAATGATGTTATACTAGCAACCTTCTTTCGATGCAAGAAGGTATACCAGTCACCGGCCGCGCCGAACTCATAAAAATACCGAAAAAACCCTCAAATCAGGCTTTCTATCAACCACCTGGTAAGATAATTCAAAATGATTAACCCTACTAAGCCTAAATGGGTTAATCTGACTAACATAAACCCTAAAAAACTTAAGAACCTTTATCAGAAACTTGGTAAAAGGAACTCGGTAGTTCGCAAAATTACACGTCCGGGTGTAAAAAGCAAACTGACCGGGCGGCAAAGGATACACAGCCCTGTCACTCTCAGGAAGAACGGGGTTCAGATCATGGGGGATCTGATACTGTGTCACAAACTTCTCTAGATCTCTCTTAGTCATGACACTAAAAGAGGATCGCATGTTATCCTTACTAGGGGCCATAATGGGTGAAAAGTACTAAGAAAAAACTGCGTGATAAAAGAAGACGCATCTCTGTAAATATGATCCGGGAAGGAAACAGATTTATGAACACAATGGGAGAGATACTTGAGGAAGTTATGAGGGTAGGAAAGTGATGAAGTAAAAAGGGGAAACACCCTATATATATAAAGAAAGTAATGATGAAATAACAATCCCATCGGGTCATTCGAAAAGCTGGTCTCACGTTCCCCAAGAAGAGACCGGATGGAGTGACATGTGGGTGACTCAAAGCCATAACTGACACGTCAGCATTAAACATCACCCACCAAAACACTTTAGATTTTCTCAAGTGACGTATCACATGAAAAACTGGGGGACTTGTAAAGGTAAGGCCGGACCAGCAAGGTCCGGACCTACCTGTCCGTATGAATAGGCCGCACCACAAATCCAAGACGCACATGGATATGTCTGGACTCGTCTTGAACATCAGAGACAATGACGTCATCACTTTGACTAGTATATATACCCCAAAGTACAATGTAAGTACACTGTCAGTACGTTCGTCCTTACTTTCTCTCTCTACTTTCTCTCTCTAAAACAAATACTTATCCTTACGCCGGAGGGTGGTCACAGAGGGGCCCTCCCATCTCCCCTGTGGCGAGACTAACGGTTTGTTCAGTGTGCATGCTAGAATCTCAAATCATTCCTCAGAGTGCAAAGGCTAGCTATAGCAGAGTCTGGTTAGTTTTTTGTATCTTCATTAACGAAATAGATGATGTAAACTATTTTTTTGCCGCTCATTGTTAATATTTTGTTGAAACTAAAATGAGTATTGAACTAATACCTAATTGACTTATATTATAAATTTTGAGATTAATAATTTCAAATGGGTCTAAGTATAGAATGTTGTAATTAGGGTTGTTTGTTTACATCTTAATGGAGCTCTTAATGGTTCAGACCTCTTATTGGTTCTGCACTAAACGGTTCAGACTGTTTGTTTCACGAGAAGATGTCTGAATGGTTAAGACATTTGCCTCTGAATGGCAGAGCCGGCCGTGAGGGTGGGCGGGCAGGACCACCGGCCAGGGTCCATTTTATCCAAGGGCACATTCAAAAAAATCCTATATATTACGTAAAATAGTTAATAAGTGAAGAGAAGGATGAGGAAAGTGTTAATTCGGGTGATTTTTAGGGACGACAACAATAGAAACGGAAAGCACACAGCGATCAACGGTGGTCGCTTTTTTTGCTGCAGTGTAGGTGTCGGAAAAGTGGAGAAGAAGGGGCTGAAAATGTTAAAAATAAGAGGTATTTTTTTTGAAGGACAATTTTTTTTTTTGTTGATATTTTCAACTTAAACCTAAATGTCTGTTTTCTTTGCAAGTGCCAACAAGTCATAATTACAATTACAATAATAATAATAATAATAATAATAATAATAATAATAATAATAATAATATAAACTTTGGATTATTTATAACTATATTTAATATGTGAATCAGTAATGTATAAATTGTCTGATTTTATTGTTAGGCATGAGAGAATAGTATACATAAGGGACTAGTAGCAAAATTCTAGTTTCCCTAATATATATATATGAGTGTGATATATGTAGGTTAACGTTTATGCGAGAACCAACTTTGTGTTTATACTGGTTCTCGCCATAAATGGTGGTTCTTAAATGATCTTCACCCTATATATAGGGTAGTGTTAGTGTAAAAAGTGTGGTTTTGTGAGAAGTGTAAGAAGTGTTTTAAGCCCTTAGATCTTGTAGTTAATGATTGAGATCAAGAAGGGCTTAAAATGTAAATTATGTTTTATTTTTTTTTACTAATTTGGTTAGATTATGTGTAATAGTGTCTTTTTATATTATATTTTTAAATAAAAAAACCGCCATCAACTTTAATGAACATGCAAGTTTCACCCATCGTCTTTGAACGTCAATAACTTTTTATACGTAACGTTTTTTAAAGAATAAATTACATCATATTAACGAGCATTTTTTTATCTTCAATATAAGTACCATATTGTTATATTTATATAGACAAAAAAATACGAAGAACACATACTGGACTGCATGTTTAAAATACCATACGAAGAATACGTACTGGACTGCAGGTTTAAAACACCATGCATGCATTTTGAAAACATCATACGAAAAACACATACTAGACTGCAGGTTTAAAACATCATGAATGCAGGTTTAAAACATAATACGAAGAACACATACTTGACTGCATGTTTAAAACACCATTGAATCAATGAGTGACGGTTATGGAAGGGTGACGGTTATGGTAGGGTGGCGGTTATGGAACTTGAATTAACGAGAAAATTACTTGTTTACCCTTTTGAATTAATTTAGATTAAGGACACATGTCATCACTACAATATTTCTCACACTTTTCACACACACACATATATATATATATATATATATATATTAATAAAAAAAACTCATATTTCCTACAAAAGTTAAGTGATTATAACATTCTATACCTATTATACAATAAGTTAATGAAGTTAGTAAAGGGGCAAAATAGTATTTCTACCTGAATATTAAAAAAATTAGATAAAAATTTCACAATTAATAAGGTAATGAATGACTAGAAGCCTTGAAAATAATAATTTAGATAAAATTTAATCACGATTAATTAGGTAATGAATTACTAGAAGCCTTGTCCACGAGAAAATACGTTTTCAGTGCATGATTTAACAAATTATAACTAGAAGTCTTTATGTATGTTTGTGTCAATTTAGGGCTTGTTTGGCTAAGCTTATTTTGAAGCAACTTATAAATTATTGATTTTTTGGAAAAAGTAAATAAGTTATAATAGAACGACTTATTTACTTTTCCCCTCAGATACATTCTCAAACCCAAACATTATTTGACTATTCAAAAAGTAAATAAGTTATAAGTTGAATTAAATAAGCTTAGCCAAACAAGCCCTTATTGTTGTTAAATATCACATGGATTCCTTTTTACAGTGAGATTTTTTTTTTGATAATATTCAAGAAAATCATAACCAGAAGTTCACGTGAAGAGTTCTTTGTTCAAAAAAAATACATGAAAAGTCTTTGGTTGGTGGAAACCAAAAGGTCTTTTTTTAATGGTAAATTTGGATTATTGACGAACTGCTGAATTATTATTGTGCCATCAATGGAACCACCTGATTATATCCATCTCCCTTAGACATAAATAATGTTTACCAACCTTGGACAAGTGTTTCTGAAATGGCTTGGGTCTTCGCAATTGTAGTAAGCCCGCATAGGTTGGCCCATAGGATAATTGGGTTGGTAATATGTTTGGGCTAGGTGTTGGGTGGGTGGTAATAGTAGGGGTTGTTGGGCTTGACCCGTTATTTGTTGGTGGGTTTGGGTGGAAGGTTGGTGGCGGTTCGTTCGCTGAGGCATGCGGCAGGTTTGAACAGTATGACCTGCGCGACCGCAGCCGGTGCAATATTGGCAAGGATGATCAGGAGAATGGTGATATTGGCAACGGTTGGATTTTGGTAACGGGCCAGTGTATGGTCTTCTGTATGGTGCGGGTGAAGGGGTAACCTGGGCGATGGGTGCGGCAGGAATAGGGGAGTTGGTTTGAGTAACAGCGAAGTTTCAGGTATTGCGCTTCCTCTTGTTAGCAAACTTAAAGGAAGAGATGGGGTGGTTTGAAGTTTGACCCTCAACAGGGGCTTTCTTTTTCTCTTCTTTGAACTTCCCGTTACGAATTCGGTTCTCGGTCAGTTCAGTTGCTAGCTCCATAGCAGCTTCAAGTAGCAGCTTCAAGTGTTACTGGTGAAACGCTGAGAACTGAATCTTGGATTTTCGAGGAAAGTCCTCGAATATAATGCTCGATCAGACGATAAGTTGGGGTGAACAAATTTGGAACCATTTGGTTCAACTCCAAGAACCTCTTGTTATAGGTGGTGTGATCACCCTCCTTTTGCTTTAGAGAATGAAATTCATCCTCCAATTTTTTAATTTCACTCCTAGGACAGAAACGCCTAGTCATGATTTCCCTTAACACCTCCCAAGTTAAGGCCATTGCATCTTCAGTTCCCCTCTTCCCTTTCTCAGTATTCCACCAAGTGAGAGCTACCCAAATAGTCTCCCGGTGGCGTATCGAACCTTGCGATCCTCAGGACAATCGCAGTTGAGAAAAGTGTTTTCCATCTCCTCGAACCAGTGGAGGAGAGCAGTGACACCTTCGGTCCCCTCAAATTTAGAAGGATCACAAGATTTGAAATGTTTGTAAGAGCACTTGCTGGTAGGAGGGTTGTCGATGTTCTGGTCATGTTGTTGGGGAGGGTTAGTAGGATTTGTAGCGAGGGCTTGTTGTACTTGGACCACAATGTCAGGCAGTATCGTGGCCATTTGTTTCGCGATTTGGGTGGCCAAGCGTTCCTGAGACCTTCCTGATCTTTTACCCCTTCGTTGTTGTCTGGACGACATCTACAGGAACATACATGAGAAGATTGTGAGTTTATGGTGTCTTTTTAGGTGTCATGTGTCTTTAAGAAAATGAAAATAACATAAATATCAATAATGCAACTACATCCATAGGATGTCTTGGGTTTGCTCATGTTGGGCCTCAAATGTCCCCCATACCTTCACCTATATAGTCATGTGGGCCCCCATGGCTTTTGGCTTGGTAGGGTTCACATTAGTATTGGCAATTTAACACTTGCATCACCTGAATGCAAACCACAAAATATGTTCATGAGATGTTTGGTCGGAACGTGTCCAGGTGTAGACACAATGACAACTCAAAGTGGGGTTAGCTTACACGACGTTTGGTATAGCATGCTTTGGCCTAATAGGTACTTCGTACTCTCATCGTTAGTCCCCAGGTAGGCAAACTGGTCCTTTATTTTGGATTTATACGAATGCCAGCCTAGACAGGACGTTCCGACTACCGGTACTGGTACCCTTCCAGTTACTACATGCCCGTCATGCGAACTCACTTTGATGAGATTCGAAAACACAAAAATCATTGTAAAAGCAATCATGATGTGGTGTGTGCTTTCATGGATGTGATATGTTATGAGTATATGATTCATGATAGGCATTATATGATAATACATACTTATGAACATGCTTGCATAATATTGAATGTAACATTTAACATAGAACATATAAACATCATGAAATTTGGCATGCAACACACAAAAATCTTATAAGTTTCTAATCAACTATAGTATAGGCTCTAAGGGTCTAATAACCTATCCTATATCCCTATAGTCATGGCTCTGACACCAATCTATCACACCCCGACCCGCAGCGGAATAAGAGTCGGGGCATAATTGGGTTATCACCAAAGCTCATGATATTTACTAATATGTTTCATATTTATTAAAGTCAAAGTTACATTTCCAAATATCCAAACATGTCCATACAATACAAAGAAAATAAACCAAACATAACAATCCCAAACTCTAAATCATTTTATTCTTCTAGTCCAATCCTATGTGTTTCTGACTGCTACTGGTTCACCTGTATCATGTGTAAAAATGGGGTTTTTGGGTCAACATAAGTTGGCGAGTGAACCTTATTAGATAAACATTTATTAATGATTTACTTGTTAGTTTATCAATGAAAAATTGTGCATAATCATAAATGAGCAAATGTAAATAATCAAGCAGTGGCAAATAGCAATCACAACTATAACATACAATAACATATGATAGCATACATTAACATACCAACAACATACGATAAATAACATAAATGAAACTGTGCGATCAAGGCTCAATCAAACGGAGCCGATCGTATTGCATGTACTGAAAATGAAAATGTCTGTGCGTTCAAGGCTCAATCAAACGGAGCCGATCGTATGTGGGCACGCCAGGTTCACGCTCATAATGAAATGGGGAACATGCTCAACGCTCATAATGTAATGGGGAGCGGCGGCCTATGAAATTGCATGTACTGAAAATAATAAATTGCATCCAACAATAACTACACAACAGCTGAAACAAACTGAATACACATGTTCATGTTATGATGTATGCACAATGGTTTAAATATAATATATATAACAAGACACATGATACACCCCAAAACGTGATTAAAACGGGGAATTTGTAAAGATTCACTCACATTGGGTGCGTTTGAATGGAGATGATAAGATGCGCACGAGTCGGGAGAGATGAACAACGAGAATTTCTAACCTAAATAATGGCGAAAAAATATAGTAAATGAGTGGATTTTATTAAGGATTTTAATGGAATTTTTAGATATATTATTGTGAGTTTAAGGCTATTTTCTATCTTTAAAAATGTTATTTTTAAGTATTTTTAATTGATTTTTAAATTACATTAAATAAATAAAAATATAAAAAAAATTGTTTATTTTGCGTTGACCGTTGACCGTTGACCTGTTGACCTGTTGACCGGTTCGGTCAGGGTGCAAGGATGCGCTGGGTGAGACTCGAACCCGAGACCTCCCGTACGCGTGCACGCAGCTCTACCAACTGAGCTACGTGTCTAACCCGAAATAATCTTGTTTTTAATTATATTTATATATTACTTCGGTTTAACCAAAATTCTTTTAATTTCAAAAACATTTTAATTCGTTCAACCGGTGCCAGTAACAGGTTTCGAACGCGTGACGTGTGACTTAGCGTTGCACACAGTCCACCGCTGGACTGTGTGTCTAACCTGGTTATTATCTCGGTTTTTATTATACTTAACAACTAACGGAGTTAACCCGGTTCAGTTTTAAACAAAAAGGCATTTTATTACATAAGGAGTGCGTGTATCAGGGATCGAACTCGTGACGTGCGTGTATATTTTGCACACAGTCCACCGCTGGACTGTGTGTCTAACCCGTTCATATTACTGATTTTAAATAAACTTATAGCTTAACTAACTTCGTCTTCTTCATTCAAATTACAGTCGACTGAATCACTAATCCGTTTCTTGTTTTTACGATTAACAAACATTCTTAAGGCTAAAATGAAATGGCAGAGACGGTGTTAGAAGTAACATACCGTAGGAATGATTTATCACAGAGTTTTCCGGCAATGCGTCGGCTCTGTTTTTGTGCACCTCAACTGAACCAAACAATTAACCATTTTGATTAGTCAATTGTGGAATTGAAGTGATAAACAAACGTTAATAGTGCGATTGAAAGTCCTTACCGCTTCACAGACGGAAATAAAAGTTTCCAGGAAATTTCCGGCGAACTGGAATTATCCAATAACGGTGCCTGACTTCGATCTCAAGTGGATGGTTTGAGTTAGAAACAGCTTAACAACTGTTAGATTACGATGATATTGAAGAACTTACCGATTTGAGGACAAATACGGTTTTCCGGCGAACCTTACAGAAATTTCCGGCGAGTTGATTTAAACGTTCTGATGGACTGAAAGTGTGACGAAAGTGAAATGGGATGTTTGCCTGATGTCTCTGAGTCGCGAGAAGGGTTTTGTTTGGAGTAATCTGGACTTGATTAATTTTTCTGTTATAAAAATCGATAATGATGAAAATTGATGTTCAATCAATTCCGACTAGATTAAAATCGTCGGTGCATCGGTTATAAACCTGAATGTGCGAGTAATCAAACGATTTGACGATTGAATTGCCGATTTCCGTTTCTCAGTTGGCGCAACCGGTTTAACCGAGTTTGTGTATAAATGTTATTTGTTTCCTAGAGATAACAGAAAACAACAAGTGGCGGAGTGGTGATGTGTATGTGTGTTAAGACTTTGAAGTTATGACCCGGCTGACCCGGGTTCGAGTCCCAGCAGCAACATTTTTTTTATTTATTTTGTTTTCACTTTTTATCAAATATAATTTTTATAGTTTAGTTTGTTTATTAATTATGTATCATTAAAAACAAAATAACCATAAATACACAACGTGATATTTATAACTTGATATTCGATTACAAAACGGAGCGGGTTTGGAAACCCGTTTTTGACAAATGTTACAATTAACCCATAACAAATATGTAATTAACGAAAAAATGTGTAAACTTTATATCAATCCATTCATCATAGTCTAGGTAGTTAATGCGTTTAGCCAAGCATAGTCATAAACGAATGCAAAACAAGAAATAACAATATAGAATTCATCATTACAAGTTCAGACAAAGGCAAATAAGACAAACAGGGATTGTGAGAACCCGAGCAAGCCTCTAATCTTCGATCTTCGCTTGGTCGGATGATTCCTTTGCTCTCGAACTCTTAAACTCTGCTTAAACGCCTCCAAGATTGACTTTAAGAACTCCAAAATTCGTAACCCTAATCAAGGATGATTACGTTTCCTTTTATACCCCCAAATCCAACTCAAAACGCATCAACAACAAACTTTTCCGCGATCAGATACCCCGTCGCGCTAAGCGACGGGTGAGGGCCAGGGCGTCGCGTAGCGCGGCGCCCCCATGGCTGTTGTTTTTGTTTTTTCGTTCAACTTCCAGCTCTCGGTTACGCGTACGGTTCTCGTTTTCCTTCCAAACTGCTCGTATTTCTTTGTTTTCAACAACTTAAGCAACGAGACCTGAAATCAAGGCTTAACGTTAGCAGTATCGAAATTCTAACCTAAACTAGACTCAATCTATCTAAAAACGAACCAAAATGTACACTATAAACATATGTACTTTGCAGTACATCAATACACATATTTTTTTATTAGTTCTGCAATTATGACATACACCATGACAAAGACAAGCTAAAATCTCGAAAAAGTATATTTAGCCAAACCTAAAAAAGATAGTGGTGTTAGCTGAAGCTGATTACAGTTTTGTTGACATTCTGTCCGCCTTCATGACATTGCCATTAGGAACGATTGTTAGAATATTGTAGAAATTGTTCAGTTGATCTTGATTGGGTCGGATGGGTCACGAGCTGGATCTGAACTGCGTTAGATATAGATGGGCCAAACGGGTTTGAGATATACTTTTTTTTGGCCAGCCAACAAGACAACATTTATTACCACAACAAAACAAACAGGGACGTTACCAAGCAGCTACACATCCCCCGAATAACTTACATTTAATAGAACATGCCAAAAACTAACCAAACCTAAAGCCACAAAACCTACTCCAGCTGTCGAGACCGATATATGTTCTTTTAAGCCTCCTTGTTAGCCACGAGAATGTTCCAGCCTTGAAATCTTCCACCACCATGTTAACCGATCTGTTATTCCCGTTGAAAAGTTTGTTGTTACGGTGCAGCCATAAAGTCCAAGCTACCATAAGGTAAATCGCGTACAAGATCTGTTCCTTTTTTTATCCAGACCAAGGCTAAAGCTGTGCGAGATTATTTGATGTAAAGATTGAAAGGTCGTTGGGATAGGCACTTTGGTCCACACGAAGACCTGCCACCAAACTGCCCGAACGAACGTACACAAAGCCAACAGGTGATTCGTTGTCTCTTCTACAATACTACGCATCCCACAGCTACCATCCCCAACCTGAACTCCCCTAGCTGCCAATGTAGTAGCCGTGGGGATATTATTATTCACAGCACGCCACACAAAAATGTTTACCATGGGGACGTCTATGTTGCTTCATCTCAACTGTTGCGCCTAATTACTAGTCTGCACTCGGTCTTCCAAATCAGTCCCTGACTTGTTTAATGGAAAAGTCAACCAACTGCCTATTATTCCACTTCCAGCTACCCCTATCCACACTTGATGCCTCTTCAATATAGTTGGTGAGTGAAGGCTTAATCAGTTGTTGACTGAGTTTCATGGAAGTTGGCCCATGATGGAAGCAGTGACGGACCTAAGGGTGATGGGTGTGGGCGGTAAACTTGATCGGCAAAAGAGTTTGCCGAGCGGTAACACCGCCGCCGGCACCCTTTGCCGATCGGCAAAACATGAAACGCGGTATTCCTTTGTCGCTCAAGAAAAGTGATGAAAAGGCTATATCTCCGTTGAATATTTAAAAAAAATAAAAAGTTTCCACTACATATTCAAACAATGCCTAACTTCATCTCCAAATCAAACAAAAAAACACAAAACACTAACCAAAGTATGCAAAAAAAAATGGCGGATGAAATCCCGTTGTTTTTCCCACCCGATAGTAGCGACGAGTCGTCCGATAGTAGCATTCTTTTTTTTCAAAATCTACTCGAAGAAGCAGAACTACAAGACACGGGTACATCAAACCGAAAGAGTTATATTGAACGTCAACGGGAGGTTGGGCACGAGAAACTCATGGCGGATTATTTTGTCGAAGACCTGAAATACAACAACGATATTTTTCGGCATAGGTTCCGTATGTCGAAACGTTTGTTTTTAAAAATTGTGACCGACATGGAAGCGAATGACGAGTGGTTTCAAGAGTCCTACAATGCGCGAGGTCGGAAGGGCTTTACATCGTTGCAAAAGGTTACATCGGCTGTTAAACAGCTCGCAACCGGTAACCCTCCAGACGAAGGAGACGAGTACTTGCATATGGCCACAAGAACTTCCCGTGAGTGCTTAGAATATTTTTGCGAAACGGTTTGCAAAATATACGCTTCAGAGTTCTTAAACCGACAAGCCACGACATGGCACTATTATACAACGCACTTGAAGAAAAATATCACCTTCCTAGTATGTTCGGTAGCCTTGATTGCACCCATTTCGTCTGGCGAATGTGTCCCACCGAGCTTCGAGGTCAATATATGAGAGGAGATCACGGATACCCAACTGTTATGCTCGAAGCGGTGGCATCTCAAGATTTATGGATTTGGCATGCTTTTTGCGGTCCACCGGGTTCACAAAACGATATCAATGTGCTACAACAATTGTCGTTATTGTTAATGGAATGAAATGGAACCGCGCCTAAATGTCCATTTTACGTTAACAACCATTATTACAAACGGGGTTATTTACTCGTGGATGGAATCTACCCTAAAAGGTCCGTGTTTGTGAAATCGGTCCCATACCCTCACAAAGTAGACGAAAATATGTTCAAGAAGCAAAACGAGGTGGTAAGAAAAGACGTCGAAAGGGCTTTTGGCGTTTTGAAGTTGAAATGGGGTGTCTTGAATCATCCGATGCGAGCAAGGAGCGTTAAAAATTAGGAATGTTGTGTACACGTGTATTATATTACACAACATGATTTTAAAAGACGACGGAAACGCGATTGCACCGGTACACATTCGGGATCCTCCGGTCGAACCCGCGTTTGATGATAGGGTGTTGGGCAATCTCACGGTTCATTTCGCAAGTCAAGATTTACCCCACCTGTTGGTCGATTCTGACGAGGACTAGTTTATTTTAATTGTTTGAGTTTAGTGTAATTTTATTTGTTTTTAATTTAATGTAATTTTTATTAATTCTACATTTTTGTTGATGCATTTTGTGTTCGTCACTTGTCGAATAGGCTAGATTGAGCGTGTGTTGAATATTGTATAGGTTAGAACTGAACACACGACCAAAATACGGAGCGAATAGTGAAATTGGGAACAAGGTCGCCCGAACTTGACATGTGATGGTCAAGTTCGTCCGAACCTGTTCATGCACACTCTGAGCGAACTTGTTATCCTATATATAGTTGTGTTGTTCATTTGTCATTTAAGTTTTTGCAATCCCTACGGGGAGGTGTTGCCGGATTCTCTCTAGGAACTCCGGCAGCTGGACTTAAAGATATATACTTTTTCGGTATGAATGAAGACTTCCGCTGCATTTTGTTTCTACTCCATTCTTAATAACATTCTACCGATCAGTTACATTAAGCTTACGCACTAACTTCCGTCTAGAACCGCCTAATCACGAACCTTCAATTGGTATCAGAGCAACGGTTATCACCTACGCTCATGAATTTGGACATTTATGGACATTAGGAGGGGTTTTAGACGTAAATCATCAAATAAACATACAATCCACGGATAAAAAGTAAAATTGAACGGATAGGATTGTTAGAAAACCATTTTCAACCAGATCCATGGTGGAATCATCTCGAAATTCGAAGAAATAAGGATTCTGGATCGAAAAATGTGAAAAATGGCTGGATTTGGAGGATCAAGTTCGCCCGAACTTGTATTATTTTGATCAAGTTCACCCGAACTTGTTAAAAGGAGCCTAAAAAATTGGTGATAGAGTATAGATTTGGTGATAGAAATTTTTTCGAGTTTTTAACGTCTAATTAAGCATGTTCGGGGACACCGTCTAGAGCTTCAGAGTACAGATTTGGTGATACGGTCACAAAATTTTGAAGATAACGGGAGAGTCATTGATACCGGTGCAGAATGTTGATCATTTGGGTGTCGTGACTAGTAATGGGCCTAAACGTAAAATCCGCATTGGTTAAAAACTGAAAGTTCCGGATTTGAGGGGGAATTTCAGTGAAAATTTCTGTATGGTCAGAATTTGCAAAAATGAGGGAAAATAAAAATTTTACGATATATGAAGATTCCAACATTTTTGAAATTCGTGACTGCTGCAACAGTATAAGGGTGGTTACCGATTGCAGATTATCGGGAAATGCAGAGGATCGAGATTCATCGGGTGTTCACAGGAAGTTCAGATTTTTCAGATCATGACACAGAATGATGCTTAAGGGTTAGAGTCCTGATCTCCGGTGAAGGAACAGTTAGCTGGATTAGCAGTCGTTAGTACCAGTGAGGAACTGAGGACGTTCAAAACGTTCGATGATGATCTTAGGAATTAATGACTAGCTCCGCAGACGGATGGTTTCAAAATTACCAAGGAGATCTGAAGTTATTCAAGATATAACTGATGATAGCCTTTTGTGGCCATTATTTTTAGTCTTCAAGCAGATGAATCATTCTTCTCTTTGGACTAACCGCCGTTGGATGATGATGTTTGGTGATTAAGTGGCGCTGGTCTACCGGAGATAGCTATATATCTGGCATTGTGACTGAAGAGGAAGAATGTGATTTTGGTCACGGACGTATGTTTTTCAGATTCGATGCATTACCAGATTATCTGTTTTCGATGAAGATTTGTTAAGTGAGCAGATTACCGATTTGCTAATCAAATCTTTCTGAAGGGTGCTTAACTACGATTACGGAAATCGGGATTTCAGATTTTCGAGGGTATTCGTTGATTTGAAGTTTTCCAGTGCGGTGATTCGAAGTTTCTATCAATTGCCGGTTGTGTTTTTGATATTTTAGGAGTGTGCGGAATAAACTCTCGATGCTCAACGCTTATTCAAAAACTGAACTCGGATGCGGTTATCGTCGAAATGGAGAAGCTGCTGCATTAATTAGCTTCAAGTTGGTGGTTATTCGAGAAAATTTGTCGGTCATGCAAATCAGAGGAGGTCAGAAACCGTGCAACCAAATATCTGAACTGGAGATTTCAGCGGAATTGAAAGTTGATAATGCAAACCCGAATCATCAATTAAGGGGGAATTTGTTGACGCGTTCTACGACATCGACATACACTTTGATTGAAGTTGCAGAATATTCAAACACGGCTCAGAGTTTTGAAGATCAAGATCAAGCTTCGACAGTAACGAACAAGGGGGAATCTGTTGATGCATTTTGTGTTCGTCACTTGTCGAATAGGCTAGATTGAGCGTGTGTTGAATATTTTATATGTTAGAATTGAACACATGACCGAAATACGGAGCGAATAGTGAAATTGGGAATAAGTTCGCCTGAGTTCGCCCGAACTTGACATGTGATGGTCAAGTTCGGGCGAACAACTTGTCCTGTGAAGGACAAGTTCGCCCAAACTTGTCCATGCACACTCCAGGCGAACTTGTTACCCTATATATAGGTGTATTGTTCATTTTTCATTTAAGTTTTTGCAATCCCTACGGGGAGGTGCTGCCGGATTCTCTCCAGGAACTCCGGCAGCTGGACTTAAAGATGTATACTTTTTCGGTATGAATGAAGACTTCCGTTGCATTCTGTTTCTACTCCATTCTTAATAACATTCTACCGAATCGGTTACATTAAGCTTACGTACTAACTTCCGTCTAGAACCGCCTGATCACGGACCTTCAATTTTTTTTGTTAAAATACATGTTTTTTTTATTAAATATACTACTTTAAAAAAAGTTTACCAATTCATGAAGTGTCTAACAATTGCCAACACTTTTGTCACACCCCTAATTTCCACGTGTAACCTGGTGGGCCCGGTTGGGGAATATCGTGACGTAAGTTGATATCATCATTACCAAACAATACAATATAACACAGCGGAAGTCTGGATAATTACTATTACAAACGTTCGAATGTTCAAAGTTCAAAATAATAAATACAACGCTTGTAACTAGATCCACATGCGGATCGAAATGTAATTACAAAAGGAAATTTAACAGAATAAGGGCTTCTAAGCAAAGGGTTGCAATTCCTCTTAAGCTTCGCCGAGCACTTCCAGCCTAATTACGTATATTTGTCACATGCGCTTAGTCTTTTGAAAATACGTTAGTTTTCACTGGGAAATATATTTAACCGACTCATTTTTGAAAATATTTTGAAAACATTTAGTGTACACAATGGTATTTAGTTTTAATAAATAACTTGGGATAAATAATTTTCATGTTATCAGTTTTACATGCTAATAATACATTTAGAGCCCGAAAACTATGTCGGGATCATGATTAATCGACACACCACTTTAACACCTTTAATAGGTGCACCCCTAATGGGTCATAATTTTAATTTAGCATCTGACGGGTGTATGCCTACACCCCGTGCTTAGGTCGTGCTCATTTGCAATTAAATGAGCCGTGGATATCCAGGACACGGTCGTTTTAACCCCCAAATGTTTAATATTAAGCAATACGAATTAAAATGGATTATTTGAATTCCCGACTCATTGGTCTTTGATCCCATATCCTCATCATACTTAGTAAATCCCACCAATAGCAAAGCTAAGGTATAGTCTGAGGAGGTAAGATATAGACAACCTTGCCTCTACCCCGTAGGAATAGAAGAGCTGCTTCCAATGAGACCCCCGGCTCGATAGTGGCTTTGCATCAAGCCTTGGACATAAGACACATAACACTCAGCAATTGGGACAAAAGCCAATTAGTGCATATACCCCCTTGTCTTTTGGCTATCAACTCCACCACATGATGCATGATTAACCATTCCTCGCTTTTTAACGTTATTTTCACGAAACTAATAAAATAACGTTAAAATTAGTGTACTTTCACTTTTGCTACCCGTAGGTCCACACATATATACCTTATATGCTTATATTGCTAGTGGGGGTATATCATACAAAATATACGATGACATAAACTTTTGTTCCGCATAGGGCATGTAACCACAACCCACATGCTCATCCAATTAGTCAAGTGTAAGCTTAAAGAGCAAAACATATTAGTGGGGACTGGTGAGTAATTATACATCTGTATTAACATGTGAATGCACCAATACTTTATATATATTAAAAAAACTTTATATTTAATACAACATTCAAATCATGAAGTAGTTTGTTTACAAAATAAAATTTGAAATTCGTATGAATACATTTTTTCTTTTTTACCTTTTATATGAAAACCAGTTTCACGATCCAATCGAGGGCTTATTGCTTCAAAACATGGATCAAACCGGGACTACCTAGATCCCTTTTATTATATTGTTCGTTTAACAAATCAAACATTCGCGATGTTGGTATTGTCTTGAATACATGTACACCATTAGTTAGAATCCCATTAAATTTGATACTTAACTTAGGTCAGATCATACAAGTTTTATGTCATAAACTTTTGTTAGCGTGGTTATAAAACCAATGCCCTAAATTTGTCTGTCTAATATGTTTAAGTTACTACATGTAGACCTCATCAACATATGGCCATGTTTATGTGAAGCCCTAGAGATACAAAAGAGAAAGAAAGTTTAAGAAAGATTGAAAGATAGTGCATGCTAGAAAAAGAAGGAATAGCTTAAAGGCAAATTGGATTTTAATAATCTAAACTGGCTCTTTTGGCCGATAATAATCCCAACTCGGTTAATTACCTGCGATAACAAAGTTAAGTTTTTTTTTTTTCAAATTACAATGTTTTCCGGCTTATTAACTGAGTTGAGATTATTATCGGCAACAAAAAGTCAGTTCGGATTATTAAAATCCAATTTGCCTAGCTTAAAAGGGATAAATCAATAAGAAACAAATAACCAACTGATAAAACATATACGGATTAATGAGGTGCGATAGACACGTGAGAAAACGACAACAAATCTCACATTGGTTTTGAAGATTTACATGAGTCTCCTTTTAATAAGAAAATCGTGAGTTGTTACCAACACAACATTTAGTTTATCAGTCGTTTGTTTATGTGTTGAATTTCAACATTTACTTCATACTTTGTCATTTTCAAAACTTGACAATGCCCGTTATATTTAGAATTTCCTATATAAAAACACCACGTGTAATATTTTAGTCATTCAATAATATATCAATTTTTTTATTTATCTTTTTTTGACTTTCAACTCACGTTATAAGCGACCGGTTACGTGATTACTTGTGAAGAGGATAATGACATTTGAGGTCATACGAAATTTAAAAAAGATAAATATTTCAAGTGGATATTGTTGATGATAAATATATTGCGAGCACAAGTTCCATGCATACATAAAGCAAAGTGAAGACTAACATATTTGTATAATTAAATCTAAATACGACTTTTATTTGACCAAGTTAGTAAGTTGAGTTGATGTTCTGAGATTTTGGTCCAGTTGTCAAAAGTTCTGTCCTTTCTAGTGGTGACGTAAGTTTGATTCCCGTTTGAACCATTTTAGGGACATCTAGGCAAGGACTAATCGGGGCTTTAATCCCGGGTTTGAACCTGACGGGGGACGAGGGTTTACGAATTCCATCTGAACCCTACGCATTTGGCCCACGGTCTCATAACAGTCGAGAAGTCAACTTTGAACATAGTCCCAAACAGAATGGATTTACACGTGAGATTTAGGATGCACGACATATTATATCTGAGAGCTTTTGCTCGTTTAACACTTCAACCTATGGTATGATCTTATTTATCTTACTCGCCATTATTATTTAGCTTATAATACGATTGATAATTTGAAATTTATAACTTTAACAAAGTTACTTCCTAATTAAGATTTATATTATCTAAAATTCATAAAACCATTTTGTAATGTAAAAAAGAACATTACATATAATAGAAAATATCCACCAAAGTCTTTTAGGTTTCTAGGGTTACTCACGATACCTAATTATTTAATAATGATCATTTAGTCTTTTACCATTCAACGAGGTGGTCGGTTTGATCATCATTTTTCAAATATTCTCTCTTGGTTGCCTCTTGGTTTTGAACGATCTTCTTTTCCTTCCGTTGGATCTTTTTCAACCGAATCTCGTTAAATTTTGTCAACTTACCCATTAAGGATTCCATGTTTTGGCCGACATCTTCTACACTTAACGTTGATTCTTGTTTCCTATTATTCCCCACGAGCGGGCGTTATGGTTCTTCTATTGCTTCCTCATCATGTAAATCATCATCATCATACTCAATAAATCTTACCAATAGCAAAACTAAAGTAGGGTCTAAGGAGGGTAAGATTTAGATAGCCTTAGCTCGTCATGTAAATCATTGAGGTTTATTTGACAATGTGCATATGAGCCACTTGTGCTACCATCCATTAACTCCGATGTCTTTGTTCTTTTTGAAGATCTACTAAATTTCGGCACTGGACCCCACTTTGGAGAACGCTTTACAACTTCCCAAAATGGGGAAAAGCTAAATGACCCGCGATGCTTAGGTCATTGTTGAGAAGTAGCCATGTTTGAATCGTTTGGGCCACTTGTTTTGTTGTTGTAAATGTCATCGAACTCAGATATTTCAATCCCCATATCCTGACAATTTAATCACACCATGTTTAAAGTACGATACTTTTCTTGTTGCATTGTCTTGTTAAAATGGTTTGTAGGCACAACCAAAAACCTGTGGAGGCTTGTGAGTATCCTAAAAATATAAACTAATTAATAATAACATTAAAATATGAACAAGCCAAGAATTAATATTATTTAAAACTATACTGATAACATGATTCTTCAAGATTGTGCTAAAGCAATTTCCTCGTATGTAGTCCACCATGGTGTTGAGGTCTTAACAAGCTGTAATTGGTTGGAAAGTCTCTTTTTGGATAATGTTGGCTGGGTTTCGAGGATGATATTAGGGTGTGTTTTGGGAACAATTTCCGATTGTTGGGTGTTGTGAAGGTAGTGGGTCCAACCGACAAATGGCAATTGACCCAGTGAAAAAGATGGTTGATTGAATTGCTGGTGATAAACTTGCAAGGAATCAAGGCGTAGAACATTTGAGTTGGGATTATTATTTAGATTGAATTCGATGGAAAAGTTTGATCTTTTTTCTAATTAATAATAATAATAATAATAATAATATTTTGTAGCGAAATTGTGTGAAAAAAATAAAGATTATGATGATATTTATACTGGGGTTTTATAAATTTTAACTTACTCTTTTATTACCGGTTGTAAACGGCTAAAAACATTAAATCGATTTCATTTTTTATCATTAGCAATGGTCAAATGCATATTTATTTATATATATATATATATATATATATATATATATATATCTTTTTTTTTAATATAACGAACTTCCTCACGAATGTAAGCTCACGCTGGTATGCTCACGACATGACTCAATGAGGTGCGACACACTGTTTACCCCTGAGAGTGGAGCCACGCTAGCCCTCACATGGTTCTCTCATGGTTCAGAACTGGGGGTCTTATGTGAAGACAAATGTAGAATATTTGAATAGAATAGTGAATTAATTGTTTAGTTTTATTATTATTCTATAATATAATTTAAATTTGAAAGAATAAATGATATAACCCAATGTTTTAGTGTAAATAAATTGAACAGTAAACTGCCATTTTGGTCTCTGAGGTTCGGTCACTTTTGCTACTTTAGTCCAAATCTCAAACTTTTTGCATCTAGGGCCCTGGTTTCGTTTTTATTGCCATTTTGGTCCAAAAATGAAATCAGGTCAGATTTCTCAAAAAAACCCAACTATTTTGTCTTTTTTCTTAGGGGCAAAATGGTCATTTTCAAAAAAAAACATGTCTCTCTTCTCTCTATCTGTAGATCATCACCAACACACACACACACATCCTCTCTCTCTTCACTCTCTCTCACACACACAAACACACATACTCGCCCTTTCTCTCTCTCCTTTCTGCTGTCAGAGCACCACCACCTCCTTCCCCTTCTCACCACCGCCACCATCAACACCCACGTCACACCACAACCACCCCCACAAGCACTACAACTTCAGAGCACAACCACCACATCTTCAGAGCACAACCACCCTCGTTCTTTCCCTCCTCTTTCTCTCTCTAAAACCCTAGCTTTCACCTCTCTTTCTCTCTCTAAATAATCCACCGCCATTAACGAATCTCCAGCACACACCTCCTTCAACGTCGCCTTCTTCGCCGCCGTAACCGACTGAAACCCTTCACTCTCCAACTTCCCCACAAGATCCACCGAATCAATCTCCGTAAACGGCACACTCTCCAGCAAACAAACCGCCACCATTTCCCTAACCGTAGACAACCCACTAACAGTTTCTGTTACAGGGTTTTTATTAACGTTTCTGGGTGTAGGAGTTTGGTGATTTTGAGGGATGGGGTGATGGGGGGAGGATGGGTACAGCGTTTGGAGGTGGGGTTAGGGGTGGGAGGAAGGTGAGGGGGGTTGTTAAAGGAGGAGATGACTTTGAGGTGGAGGCAGAGGGAAGAGGTGAGGTCTGGGATGGTGGATTGGAGTGAGGAGATGAGGCCGAGCTGGGAATGGTGGAGGGTTTGGATGCGGGAGTGGATGTCCGGCGAGTATGTGTGTTTGTGTGTATGAGAGAGAGTGAAGAGAGAGAGCATGTGTGTGTTGGTGATGATCTGCAGATAGAGAGAAGAGAGAGACAGGGTTTTTTTTTAAAATGACCATTTTGCCCTGAGGAAAAGAACAAAATAGCAGGGTTTTTTTGAGAAATCTGACCTGATTTCATTTTTGGACCAAAATGGCAATAAAAACGAAACCACGGGCCCTAGATGCAAAAGGTTTGAGATTTGAACTAAAGTGGCAAAAATGACCAAACCTCAGAGACCAAAATGGCAGTTTACTCTAAATTGAAAGTCATACTTCAATAGCAACTAAAAAATGTAAATAGAAATCCTATGATGAAATAATTTCTTAAAAGTGTTTGTTACAAGATTGACGTTTACCAACTTCCAATTTAGTACAACAAATGTGGTAGGTTTCAAGTGGGATTAACAAAGTGGATGTTAACTGTACATAATGACTGCAACCTTGTCAAAAGTCAACCACACAATCCCAAAAATATAAATATCTAAGATATCATATAAATAGCATGTGGTATTATATTTTACCATTACTTTATAGTGGTGTTTGTTATTTTCTTTTTGTAATAAACTTAATAATAGTAATAGTATGTCAATATTTGATTATTTAAAAGGTATTAAACACTTTTAGCTGATGAAACCTGTTAAAATTATATTATATATACACACACTACATTACACACACAAATATATTAGAATCTCAAAGAAACATAGATTGGGGAGGATTATTACCCATTTTTATCGAGTGCGACAATTCATACGTGATATGCGTTGAACTAAAAAAAATCGAACAACAATCGACACAATGTCTAATTCTAGTAGTAACTACACATATTTTTTATCACCATGATGATCCCTCACCATTTGGATAGAAGGTTTTACCTAACACATTGATAACGCCAGAGTACTGCCAAAGGCTCTTTGATAAAATTAAAATGATAACATTGTCGATAGAAATCAATTTTCAACTGATTTGGTTATCCATAATCTTATGCTATCTATTTACTTTTTAATATATATATATATATATGTAATACCTATTTTACTTCATTTAATATTGAGTTTTTATTATATCTATAAATAAATATATAGTGACAATAATAGTCTACAAAATGTTTTGATACATTAAATGTGGCCATTGGGCATGGTTAAGTTTGACTTGGGTTGACGGTTTTGATGAAAACACGGAAAAAAAGTTGACCAAAAAGTAATTAAAAAAAGGTCAAAATAGGCATGATGGAAAAAGAACGGTATATTCTAGAGGATAAACCTCCACTAAACCCCCTAGTCTCGTGGGTTCTTCCTAGTTTTATAATGGGTCTCACCCACTACTCATAGATGGACTCTTTTAAGACCAGGCCCAAAAGGGTAACTCTTAATCTCTATGACCTATCCATCAAAAAAGTACGACCAATGATCTTTACTAACTCGGTTAACGACATTTTAACCGTATGCATCGGCGGACCTATCCTTTGGTCAGGGTGGACGGCCGCACCCCTTGAGATAATAAATTTAGTGTATATTTTAGGCAAAAAAAACCCGACCGCGCCCCTTGAAAATATGTATGTACACCTAATCCGCACCCCCAGCAAATAATTTCTGGATCCGCCATCAACCGTATGATGTTAAAAAAAATCTATCAAAAGTACGGTTACGAATTTTTCTTTATTTTATTCCTTTAAACTTGTGGCAAATGCCAAGTGTTTCCTCCATAAACATGGATGAAAATGGGTCAGATATAATTTATAATTTTAGTTTCATACTTGATTGTAAAATAGTCTTCCACAGATTATATACTGAGTACTGTTTCCTCGTCAGATTCGTAGTATATTCATGATTATTGCGTATCTTGTTTATGGTCCTATGCAGTTAAAACGACCTAACGAATGCCAATTACCTGAAATTCCGTTTTAAACTCACTTAACAATTGACTTGTAATGAAATGTTAAACTACATTTATGATTGTTTAATAACTTAACAATTTCAACATGCTATGTATTAACTTCTAAAATTATATATTATATTAATATATTTTCTTTTGATGGGGATAAACGAGTTTTCGTGATTGGATGGGTATCATCTAGTACCGTCATGGTTGTAAAACAAGGTTACCAAGACCGAGTATTCCCCGAGTAGTCACTACAAGGTAGGCTGTCGATGCGACTTTCTTCGACTCCGCCTAATTACTCGAAGTTGGTCAAATACGGTCAACCTCAAACAAATATGGATCTAGTAGGTCAACTCGGGCCTAGTTTGACTTAAATAATAATAAACATAATTTCTATTTTTATCATATTAAAGAATGAATATTATTTTCACGTATTTTGTTATAAATATTAGTAAATTTATGTTATTTGACGTATATTTAATCTCCAAAAGGTAATTTCTTTATAATTTAACATGTCCGAGTACTCCTCGAGTACTCTCCGCCTAGACCGAGTACTCTTAACTCCCTGGTCGATCGACTAGGGAGCGCCTAGCGACTTTTGAAACCATGAGTACCGTACATGTCTAAACCTGTAAATCTGTTTAAAAAATAATCTCAAATCTAGATACCCATCTCAGGTATTTTTGGTTTTCCTATTGCATTTGATTTCTTTTGGTCATCCCTAAATGTCAATCTTCATCGCTCACTTGGTGGAGCCACTCAATACACTAAGCAAATTGTGTATAACAATGACTGATAATGTGTGTATGTTGGGATCTGAAGGTTGTGGTTGATCATTGAAAGAGTAACTTATTGAACAGTTTCATCAAAGATATGCAACGGAATAAAGATGATTGATTAACACAATGAAGAAAGTAAATCATCACAAAATCTATTATCGTCAAATCAATGGTTACAAATTACACACTCCCCCTCACCCTGATAGCTCAGAGTTTTTTGTGAAATCTAAAAGCAACTCATGACTATGTCAGATAAACAACTGATGACATAGACTGACATCACCTATCCAACTAACTGAATGATTCTCACTTGTTAGAAAACAGTTTTATCATCTTACAAAAAGATGTTAATTACAAAGTATATAATAAGTATTCTAATAAACAACTGATTACAGTTATTCCTTTACGAAAATTCTTTCAAGCAGCTCTTTGTTCATATTTTCAACAGTTGTTTCTTCCAGCAGTTCTTTGGTCTCTATCAGTCGTCTAATGAGGAGAGCGGTTCTTTAAATCCTTGACTCGAATCTTTATTAAGTGTGAAGATCAATTGATATTAATCATTTGTTTACTTATTTAGCTTTAGTTTGATTAGTTCTTTCCAGGATTGAATAGTGTAAAATTTTAAATAGGTCAAATTTAATCAAAATATAACACTTTATTAGACCATCTCCAAGTGTGGCAAATGTTTGTGGAAATCTTCCAAGAAAATGAGATGAGGTAGAAGTGAGGTGGACTTGATAAGACGGATCTTTGGAGCCCCTACACATGTTAAGAAACTACTTAAAAAGGGAAACCCAAGCCTTTCCGGTCTTGGATGGAATAGGAATATCGTAAGTCGGAAGTTTCAAAACAGCATTTGGAACTTTCTGATCAGTCTTTGTGTTAATGACGTTTTCATTCTTGACTGATTCAAATTTTACACTTTCAGGTGATGTTTTCTTCTTTGCAACCCTTGATTGTGATTTAATTCTTGTTTTCTTAACATAGAATTTTGAATCTTTGTTTTTGTTCGATTTGGAAGTTTCACATTTTTCAAAAGTTGAATTTTCAAACTTTGATTCAGTTTTAGGTTTCACTTTGTTTTTAGATTCATTGTTTCGTTTTAAGACTGTGATTGGTTTTACAAGCTCTGGGCGGTTAAGTTTTTCATCTTCTGAAACTGTCTTTCTTCGGTGATACACAGGCTTTGATTTCGGACACTTGCGTGCAATGTGACCAACTTCATTGCATTTGAAGCAAGTCCGAGAATCATGAGAATGTCCATTAGTGGGTTTCACTCCACTTGCGGATTTAGCCTTATCCCGGAGTTCCTTCTTCTTTTTAAACTCATCATTTGATTGCTTTCCAATCAAATTCTCTTCCTGAACCGTGCTCGTCCCATAAATGAAATTCATATTTTTATTTTCGTGAAATGGTGACTTTTTTTCTTTATCGGTTCATCTTTTACCTCCAAACCTAAACCCGCTCTCCTGTTCTCAGGAAAGTCAACACCATTCCTTCGGTAATTGTTATAAACTTTTTTGGGTTTTGAGTAAAACTTTTTCTCATTTCTCTCAAGATCATCTGATGATACTTCCAAAATTTTGAACAATTTATCGGTTTGATCTTCTTTCACGTTTCGAATTGGAAAACTATCGTCGAAATATAGTCTATCAGAGTCCTTAACTTTGTAAATCACAACGTTAGGATCATCACTTAGGCTATCTTCCGATAATGTATCGTCATTTTCGGATTGTGATTCAGAACTGTTCAAGCTTGAGTTGGCGCTTTCAAAGCTGCCATCATCAGAATCATCTCCCAAAACTTTTTCAATCACATTTTTCACAACCGCTTCATTGTCATTGTTTGATTTCGTATAGACTACATCAATGTTTTCAGGCAACTTATCATTTGTTTCTGATAAAAGTGTTATGTTAGTTGCCTTTTCAATACCATCCACTTTCTTATGGCAGTAACTTGCAAGTAGTGGAGGTGGAACACTGCTGTACTCTTTACGCTTCATACCTTTTTGTTTCTCAACATTTTTCTCCGACTTAATCGTAGGAAGAATGTGATCGATGACATAAGCGTTTGTTGTGTAACTGAGCAAAAGTTGTCTTACTCTCTCAGTTTCAATTTTCATGTCTTGAAGCTCTTGTCTAGTTTCAGCAATGGTGTTTATGTACATGTTAATAGCTTCTTGTTTCTCAATTTTCGTTGCTTTTAACATTCTTATTGACGCAACTTGTTCTAGATTAGCTTTTTCGAAATTACAATATGTGCCTTTCATTTTATCATAATCCTCTTTCATTGTGCGATAATAATATCGAAAATTTTCATTATGCACATTAAGATCGCTTATGATTTGATCTTTTTCAGCACACTTTTCACAAGGATTTGTGCACTTTGTGCAAGGTTTTTCAACCTCCACAACTTTCATAACGTCCTTCTCAATCACTTTTACCTCTTGACCCACCTGTTTAAGATTCGCCATCATTGCTTTGTCGGCAATTTGTGTGAGGTTTTCTACATTCATTTCCTTTGTTACGTTAATGACCTCCTCGACCTCCGGTTTCTTTTCTTCAGTCACTTTCTCATGCTTTGTATTCTCGAAGCAACCTGCAAAACTAGCATTAAAATTAGGAGAGAGAATGTTTTTCATCTGTGTCTGGTGATAGACCAATTCCTCTTCCTCTATTCTTTGCAGATACTCTTCTAGAATCGCATTCTCCAGAGCGGCATCATCAATTGTTGATCCCGATTCTTCCACAATCTCAGCCATCAAAGCAACACCAGTCTTCTTGCCGATGTACTTATTCCATTCAAACCATTCGTCTTTGTGAGACACAACTAGAGCTTGTAAGGTTGCCTTTGAGGAATTATCTTGAACTTCAACTTGAGTTCTCTTCGGATATGGCTTGTATTGCAACGCTTTCTTGTAATAATCATTGTTATTGCCGAAAGGACTTTGGTTGCCACTTGCTTCTTGATTTCTGCACTCTCTTTTGAAATGCCCATTTTGTCGGCATTTGAAGCATGTAACTTTTGATTTGTCAAATCCAAGTTTGTTGCTTGAATTACCAATGTCTCTTCCAGTGAGCGCTACAAATTTTGTGACTCTTCTAATGATTAAAGCTAGGCTCCACTTGATATCCATCAGCTCTAATTCCTCTTCATCAACTTGATCGTAATCCTCAGCAGTCATTTCTGGATTACCGATCTTCCCAGCAACTAGGCTTTCATAAGATTCGAGAACAGTTGCAAGAAGTGCTATATGTTGTTTAGCCACTTGCTCATTCTTCAGATTAACTGCTATGTTGCACTGGAAAACATTTGGATCAGAACTCGAATGATTTGTCTGATTTGACTGATAAGATTGGTTGTTCTGATTCTGAAAAGAAGAATTTGAACCAGTACTTGAATATCCTGTGTTTGGAGGACTCTGATCATAACTTGGATATGATTGAGTGTTCGATTGATTCTGAGGCGAATGATTCGAGGAATTCATATTCGCACTAAATGCAGTCTGAATCTTTCAGCTCTGGATATCTTGAACACCACCTCTGTAATACACCCCAACGTCTTGCACGACGTTCGCATTCTTTGATTTGGCCATCTTTATCAACTTCATTTCATGTCCTTCTAATTTGTCGATGAACGATGATAACTTGAAATGTTGCCAACCTGGAATATTTTTCAAAATCGTCAAGTAAGTCGACCACTCTCCCTCAGGAAGTGCGTATGCCAGTTTATCAATCTGTTCTTCGTTAGTTTTCAGAATGCTATGTCTTCGCATTTGAACCATCAGATGACAGTATCGATCAATCATTTGCTTCATGGTCTCGGCTTTGATCATTGTGAAGATGTCGAACTCTTTCTTGATTAAGTCTTTCTTGCTCTTGATCATCTCGTCACTTCCCAGGTATTTTGCACAAAGAGCATCCCATAGCATTTGTGAGGTTTCACATTCGGGTAGTAAGATCAGAATATCTTCCTTCACAGATTGTTGAATCAAACTGATCATTTTCTTTTCAGCTACGTACGCATCTTTATGTTCTGGTGTGAACTTAACCAAAGCGAGATCTTGACCACGTTCGCCTTTTGGCCATTTGTATCTGGTTTCCACAGCAACCCAGTTAACAAACTTCTCCTTCCAACCCTCAAACTCGTCCATTCTCATTAGCTTTGGCGGTTTCATAGTAGTTCCCATCTCGTTATCCAGATTCATCTGGTTTTTTCGCATTTGCATTAGATGTTGAGGCCTGGGCAACTCTAGCGGCAAAAGCGTTATGGAAATCATCCATCTTGAAAATCAGGCGATTTATCTGAAAAAAACGTTCGAAAATACTCGAAAACTCATTAGCAACTGACAAGTTTGGTCGAACTTGTGAGAAATACAGATTTTGATTTCAATTTCAACAAGTTCGGGCGAACTTGAATGAAATTTTCAAAACTTTTCTGATTTGCTCAAGTTCGGGCGAACTTGGGTGATGATTTTGAAAATTTTCCAAGCTTTTCTTCAAGTTCGGGTGAACTTACTGAGAATTTCAACAAAAAAATCAAGCTCGGTCGAACTTGGTCAAATTTCACTGAAATTTCAATCAAGTTCGGGCGAAGATGATGAAAATCAACAAAATTTGATGATTTTAATCAAGTTCGAGTAAACTTGTGGGTAAAGATCGAGCGAAGTTGGTTTCAAAAACTTGGTTTTTTGACAATTTCGACATGAATTCGTTTGAATTTGATTCTCAAACTTTCAGGGGTTTGTAATTATGTGATTATCTATGACATGTTTAATTTTTAGCCATTTTTGTCCATGAATTCTTCAATTATGTGAAAAAGTTGAGAAAAAATGGTAGAAATGAGTAGAAATAGAATGATTCTTGCATTGATTCCAGCAAATTCAGGTATCCAGGCTCTGATACCACTTGATAGGACCGTCCTCCTCAGCTCAGGAACCTAAATTTGTATCTATTGTCCATATATGCAGAATTTATATGACAAGTTAACCAAATACACAAGAATTATTGTTTAATCGTCAGTTTATTAAGTCCAAAAGTATTACAACTCGAAATCCAAACTGAGAGAGCTTCGTTTTGTTGTTTCAATGTAATGAACCATGACATGTATATATAGACAGTCAAGTTCAGTCGAAGAGTGGCTAGACATGATCAAGTTCGGGCGAACTTGATCAGTCTCACACAAGTTCGGCCGAACTTGTGTCATTACATAAATACATTTCCAAATATCTAACATTTCAAGCTCTAAACATACAGACTTGATCCAAGACCTAGATAATAGACATTATTTATCAACAAGGTGAGAGAGGGTAGAGAGAGAAAAAGAAACTCTTAGGGACGTGCGGCTAAATGTAGAGAGACTGAGAGAAAGGCTTTGTGAGTGTAAAGTGAAGAGAGAGAAATGTGTCGAAGAGAGAAAATGATGACTAGGCAAAATTCTTCCAAAAATTCCGATCTCCTCATCGGAGATGGTCTTATAATAAGGTATGCGACTTTTTAACATGGAAAACACATTCTAATACTTTCGTTTATAAATTATTGATTCTAGTTATTTAATAATGACTTCATATTGTATTATGATATAATCTATTTTATTATATGAGTCAATATAATTTTCATTTAACATAGAATAACTGGACATTCTTTAGAAACTTTTTTTTTAGAAACTACAATTCAAAGTGTGATGTAGCGCTCTATCGAGTAAACTTATATTGAAATCGCATAGAAAATAAGAGGTGGATGAAGGGTATTATCACATAACAAACACGAAGTGATGCCACGCCTTCGACTTCGACTTCATCCATATCCATTATTGTATATGATCACATGTAAAGCTAATTAACATGACGAAGTTGCCCACTTTCTTATTCGTTTACTTGTCAATGTATTATAAAGCTTTAATCATTTTATCTCAAACTTTATTTGACTTTTTACCTATAAATGTACTCCAAATCTGTGAAACACATTTTTGTGATTTTGATTTGACATTGAAACATTTACCAAATGTTAGCACTAAGAACACCAAATGTTAGTAATCACTATTGGTGCAGTAACGTAAGGTTTGTATTCATGGTTATCACTAGACATGCCAAGTGTATTCTTATTATTTGATATTTAGATGTTAGTGTTTTATTGCTTTCATAGTTACAATTGGATTGGACAACAAGAGATAAAAAATCACATTCCATTTAAACTAAATACAAACCTAGTTTATAAAAACCAATACATGTATTATTACCTTTATATAGTTTTTATGTCAAATATATGGTCTAGTACGTTCGTCAAAAGCAACAACAGATAATTGGTCTAAATACTTCTCTGTCGATTCTAGGTTGCCTTTCTTCGATCCCAGGACAGGAAAAGTCTTAAGGTTTTAACTATGCAGTTAATACCGTAAAATACCGGATATCCGTGAAGGACTGATATTTGAGATATAGGTTAGCAATCCTTGAAAATTATGATTAGTCAAAGATTTATAAAAAATTTAATGTTTGTTTCCGTCATTTTGATATATGTATGTAAGGAACACATTCCCTTTTTAGAAAGTCTGTCGCTTTGCAAAATGTATATATGTAAGGAACACATTCCCTTTTTAGAAAGTGCGATTACACCCGCCAATTTAAACGAACGGTCGCCCCATTCATTTACTTGCCTTGCAATAAATCAAATCAACAAGATGGAAGGAAATATATTCTTTTAATCTTCACCAAGAAACAACGGCTCCTCAATGTTGTGTGGGAACTATATGAATCATCGACATTTTTAACGTATTTAAAAGCTTATTTGACTAATGTGATTCCTTCTCCACTTGCTAAGACCCCCCTTCATTTTCTTGTGCATTTTGAAGTATTTTAAATTCATTTGATATTAGCTTTAACATAAGAACGAATATATGTGTTTGACAATCAAACAACAAAAGTGGGTCGGCTTTTGTTTAAAAATATAATGACAATCAATTGATATTTTGTAGATGTAGATGCTATTGGGTGTGATGAAGTAGTTGGGACCAACGTTAAACTTGTGCTTGTTCTACATTGTTAATTATGATGTTATCCACGTTACATTACCTTTTTAACGGCAAATTTGGATCACTGACGGATCACTACGTATCATCGTGTTACAAGGGAAACCACTCTGGGAAAAACTCCCTTGTAGGAATCGAATCCAGAACCTCATGGTCCCTAACTCTTATATCACCCCCAAAATGCCACTAGGCTATAATGTCATGGGCCCACATTGCATTATCTATTTCATTAAGGCCTAACGGGCACGTTTTTCTGTATTTGGACTGGGCACCTGAATTCTCTGGATTGGCCCTGGTATATGTGCATATGTATTCACATGTTTGCAGGTTTGTGTGTATTTTCATGTATGTATATGTGTGTTTGCGTGTTCTTGTTGTTGCTGATTTCGGTGGCATCAACTCATCTTAGTTAATTAGAATTTACTCGAGAGTAAAATAAAGTTTAAATGCATGCAAAATGGGAGGTTTGGTTTCTGGCTTTCAGGTTAGAAGGTGCAGACTGCACACTCGTACAAGACTAATTTGATTTTTTGCTTCAACGGACAAGAGAACAAGCTGGCTTCAACGGACAAGAGAACAAGCGGTAGTGTCTTTGACGGGGTCTTAAGGCAATGTGGTATCCTGAAAATGATATTTTGATCCATAACAAACCATCATATATTGTAAGTAGGAAATTTTCCGTGCGTTGCGACTACATCGAATGTGAAGTAACTTGAATTTTCGTCTATATAAACATATTATATTTGACCTGACTCGTTATAATAGAATTTTGTCAAAACATAGATCAACTGAAAACGTACATAAAAATAAGGGAAAACGTATTATATTTGAGCCTGCTAATTTCCAAAAAAAAAAATACGATGGTACGACGCGTTGTGGCGGCAGCAAAATGTAAAGTAACTCGAATTTATAACGTGTAACAAAGACGTATTATATCTGACCCGACTCATTTTAGAACAAAATTTATGCCAAAGCGTAGAATAACTGAAAACGTAGATAAAAATTATGTCAAAACGTAGACTGAATTAGAATATAAATAAAATTAAGCAAAAAACGTATTATATCTAAACCCACTCATTTCTAAAAAAATTTATATCAAAATGTAAATCAATTTGAATTTATACTGACACGTATATAAAAATAAACACGTAAAATTTGATGACAAAGTCTTTAAAAAATTGAGAGGTTGTAAGTGACAATTCTAAAAGTTTAAGAGCAAAGATAAAAAAGCTAAAAAGAAAAAAAAAAGAAAAAAGAGGCAAAGGCCAACCAGTGCGAGTTACTTTAGACACCACTTCTAATTGTAGTTGTATATAATGTGTAACAAACGTAATTTCTTTAAAACTAATATAATACTATTTTTATTGTTGAGTTTTTAAAAAACAATTAGTTCGTTAATGATTTAAGGTATCATATATGATAACAATTTATGTAGGTTCTTGGCTACAGTAGCCAAAGAACCACCCATTTTCTAAAGATTTAGAAAATTGACACTTTTTAATTTACTTTACATGCTTTTAATTTTTTCTCTAATGGGTAGTGTTGGATCAGAAATGAGCTTGATTGTTAATTTCTCATAAAATGTGAAGAAAAAATAAGTTGGGTGGGTTAAGAAAATCTTTTTTTCAAATTTACTTTACATGCTTTTAATTTTTTCTCTAATGGGTAGTGTTGGATCAGAAATGAGCTTGATTGTTAATTTCTCATAAAATGTGAAGAAAAAATAAGTTGGGTGGCTTAAGAAAATCTTTTTTTCAAAGTAACTAGAAGAATTTAATTATTTGATTTAGAATAGTTTGATATAACTTATATAATAACATATAATTCGTCTTTCTAATAAATAGTTTTTACTTGAAAAAAAATACAAGACAAATAATATTTCAAACTCTTTATTCTTTTTACTTGAAAAAAATACAAAATAAATCATATTTCAAACTCTTTATGTTGATATAATTCTATTAAAAATTGTCTTTTCAAATTGTTTAATTGCTTATTTTAATGTTAATCTGTTTGTGTGTAGTAGATTGGTCATTGTGAATCGGTGTATTAGTTGCATTAGCAAATTAGTTTGAAAATTACACAAGAATACCAACCGCTCTTATTACAGACGAAACCCGCCACGAAACGCAGGATTCCTTACTAGTTTACTAGACAAGAAGTAGAAGTTATGAACTCTGCCGGGTTCCTTACTAGTTTACTACACAAGAAGTAGAAGTTATGAACTCTACATAAATATATAGTATTTTAAATAGTGGATTAAAATATTTAAATTAGGTGAAATATTTGGCTGGTCCAAATAGCTTGGTTGACTTAATGCTACTGCCATGGGAACATTCTGTGCACATTCTTGGCCTCAAAACTCAATTCATACACTCACGGTTACCATTTTTTCTTTATTAATTTTCCTTTATATAATAAGTTTATTGAATTTGAAAAGGTTTTACAAAATTAAATATAGTACTCTTCTCTCATCAATTTAGCAATACACCCCATGTTCCTTATTTTATTAACTATAACTACAAAGACAGTATTATTAGAAGAAAACTAAATTTTCATTGAAAGAATTAAGAAATATTAAGTTATACTTATGGTGAATTTCAACAATATTGTTGATTGAAAAAACTCGACACGCTTCGGATTGACAATGCATGTATTGGGTCGAATACTTAGTCAATGTTGTATGTTCTCACAAAATAGGGCATTGTTAGTCTCACAAACGTTTTCTTTTGTGAAATATGGGTATATATATACTTATCCCTACATGTGATGTGGCTTGTTTGGCATTCATGACGTAATTGTTAAGCCACACATAAAATCGTCGTATAATGTCGTTGGATGCTAGTGATTACAACTTAAATGATCACTATTAGATGCTACAAGTATCATTCTGGATTCATAGGAGTGATCGTCTGGTTCGAAGATTGCTTGGATCTAGAGTCACATACATTCAATGTTCAATTATGCTAGTGTAACTTATAATGCGCCAAACACGTATCAACATCACATAATAATTTGACACGACTAACTCATTTTCACATTTCAGAAAGGATCAATTAACATTGTTTATGTGTTTGAAGAATATGGAAAGGCTGAAAAGTCATATTCTAATTTCTTACTTGAATTGAGCTTTGAAGAACCAAATTATATCAAAATAATAATTAGAATTTACTTAATACTAATTTCATTATGCTTTAATTAGAAAGTGGTCATCTCACACCGAAAACTTATATGGATTATGTTTTACTAACAATAGATAAATAAACAGAAAAAAGGGTCCATTACAAATAATAACAACCCAAATAACATTAATTAAAATAAAGGATATTGGATTTAAATAATCATAACTTTCATCAATTGATCGATAGTACACTTAACTTTTAATTTGTATCACATCACTCCCAACTTTCAACACTGGCCAATAACATTCTCAAACTAACCTAGTTTGCTCACATCAACTGTCATGTCACCAAATCAATGCCACGCCAGCTGTCACACCATCAAAAATGGCATATCAGATGCCACATCATCAAAAAAGCCAACTCAGACGTCACTTCAGCTGGCACGTCATCAAAAAAAATTCACGCCACCACACAAGTGACACATCAACAAAAATTAACTGGGTTAGGGTTCAATTAGTTTGTAAGTGTTATTGGTCAATAAGTTGAAAGTTGAGAGTGATGTGATACAAATCGAAAGCTGAAAGTACTATCGACCATTTGGTAAAAATTAAGGTTATTTAAATCTAATATCCCTTAAAACCATCAAACCAATCCAATAATAAGAAAATGTAAGACTCTATTACCAAATTATACAATTATATCATTACAAGATACATTCAACACTTGTATTATTTCAACTTTATTTTATTAAAGATATCTTATACATCATTTTAAAACAATATCTATATCTATACATAAAATTATATGTTTAGTAACTTTTCAAATATAATTTGGAGGGACAAAAACTAGCCAGGTGTATTCTCCCATTTTGTACAGTATCAAAAACAAGTGCAACTTTAAATCCCCAAACTACCCCTAACCATCCCAAAAACTTTCCAATTCTACCCTTCATTACCACACCCCTATATAAACCCAAACCCCTTCATTCCCATATTACCACCAAACCAACTCTCAACATCCACCACCTTTTCTCACACAAAAAAAACCTCATGGGCCTAAACTCGAACCGGGTTGATCACTATTCGGGTTCGGGTCATGCGGGTCAAGTGCACACATGTGACACAACAAGTGATCATCCGGTAACTATAACGGTCTCCACCGAAGCAATGACGGTCCACAATGTGTGTTTGCCACCACAGAAAAGCACTGTCCAGAAACTTAGGCACCGATTGTCCGAGGTTTTCTTTCCGGATGATCCGCTTCATGGGTTTAAGAATCAGTCGCGTGTAAGAAAGTTAATACTCGCTCTTCAGTTCTTCTTTCCGGTGTTTGAGTGGGCGCCTAATTATAGTTTTACGCTTCTTCGAGCTGATGTTGTGTCTGGACTTACTATTGCTAGTTTAGCAATTCCTCAGGTGTGTATGTTTGCGTGTTACGACTTATATATACAGTGTTAGAATTAAATACAAACAATTTTTAACGTACGATGGTATGGATAAGTGAGTAATAATGCTTGAACTAGTATAAGAATTACTCTTGTTTATTTTGTTGTAGATAATTTCTTTACAACAAAGTAAAATGAACGAGAGTAATTATTATTGTTACGCTACTTCAAAACTGTAGCGGAATAATAATTATTCTGGTTCTAGTTATCCGTGCCATTTGCATGTATAATTATTCTTTTGTGTAATGTTGATATTGGTTCATTCAAAAATTAGTTGCGTGCATTCACATCAACTTTTTGTTTTGTACTTTAGCTTGGAATAGGGTTTTTTTTGTAAATTTTGATTCTTTTAAAATAGCCAAGGATATTTGGTGTTAAGTGCGTGTTTTTGATATATTTATTATAGAAAATCTAGAAATTGCTGTTAAAAATAAAAATAAAATTTGCCGATGAAGTGAACATCCACCAAGAACGCGAGAAAAGGGATTTTCATAATCGGTTTAGTGTTAATATCATTGACAATTGGTTAGAAAATCAAGTATTTTTTTTCTAGTTGCAACAAAAGTTATCGAACCAGCTCGTTACTCCACTGGTTTGGCTGGTTTTAAATCCGATATCGTAAACAATTACATATAGTTAGTTAAAATATGAAAATGATTTAATCTGAATATGGTGAATTTATTTTGCAGGGAATTAGCTATGCAAAACTTGCAAGCTTGCCTCCCATAATTGGGTTATGTGAGTTTCCCTTATCTTAGTCTCAAAATTATTATCCACTTTAGCCTTAAGGGAGTAACAATTTGTATATATAAAAACTAATATATAACTTTTAAAATAACCAGACTCGAGCTTCGTGCCACCATTGATCTACTCTGTGCTCGGGAGTTCTAAACATCTAGCGGTCGGGCCTGTGTCCATAGCCTCATTGGTTATGGGCACAATGCTAACTGAAGCAGTTCCATACAACCAAGATCCCGTTCTCTACCTCAAGTTGGCTTTTACTGCAACTTTCGTTGCGGGTGTCTTTCAAGCATCTTTAGGACTTCTTAGGTACGTTTTACGTGCCCGTTGGTTACTTGTAATACACTACTTAATCAAACACTCTCAAAACAACTTATCATTACATTAAACCACAATAAAGTGACCCCCCCCCCCCCCCCCCTAGATCTTTGTTATAGAAACACACTTTTTGAATAAAATTTTGGTAAAGGTTGGTTCCTTAGTGATGCAAACACATGATTTGTGCTTTTTGTGATGGGCACAAAACTTTAAAAGGGAATATCCTTTGTGAACTAATAAAGGTGGAGTCTGTTTGCAAACAAAGTGTTGCTTATACAAATATATATTCTTGTTGTGCGTTATTGACTTCACTCTTTCTTTACAAATTAAAAATTCACTAGTAGTGGAAAATAATTCAAATAGTAACATTCCATTGATATAGCCTTTTGTACATGGGCGGAACTAGAGGGGTCAAAGAGGTCTTTTTTTAAATAAAAAGGTATCCAAGTGTCACTTTCACTTTCTTGTATCCGACAGTAGAGTGGTCTTTGTAACTCAGTAGTAGTTGAAGCGAACGTAAAAAATAAAAAAAATATATAAAAATCTTGTGACGCAGGTTTCACCACTTGTGCTTCTATAGTAAGATCTGACGCGAATAGAAATAAATAACAATCGATACAGATTTTTAACCGCAAATGCTATAAAACTCGATTTTGATGTGTTTTACAGATTAGGGTTCGTGATAGATTTCTTATCAAAGGCGACCCTTCTCGGTTTCATGGCCGGAGCAGCGGTTATTGTATCCTTACAACAACTAAAAGGGCTACTTGGGATTATTCATTTCACCACTAAAATGCAAATCATCCCGGTTTTATCGTCCGCCATTGAGCACAAAAACGAGGTATGCAACATAAAGTCAGTAATAATATATAACAAACATACCCAGTATAATTCCAGTCACAACAAAAGATATTGATAGGGTCTGGGGTCGGTATATATATATATATTTATATATATATATATATATATATATATATATATATATACACATATCTAATATATTAAATTACTTGTGTTTGATTGTTTCTAAGCTAATATTGTATTTATGCAGTGGTCTTGGCAAACAATTGTGATGGGCTTTTGCTTTTTGGCCTTTTTATTAGCTACAAGACATATTGTAAGTAAATGAACCAAACCATAATAACTGAAAACTGTAATGTACAAGTCACTGATGCATGTAAGGTACAACTAACCAATGCAGGGCATGCGAAAACCGAAGCTTTTCTGGGTATCAGCAGCAGCTCCATTGGCATCAGTCATCCTCTCAACCCTTTTAGTCACTCTTTTCAGATCAAAGCTTCATGGGATTGCAACTGTAAGTTTCACTTAACCCCCTGAAACTTTTTCCTTAAGCAGTTTAACCCCTCAAGTTTTAATATTATGAAAATTTGACACAAGTTTAACCATGTTTGACAGATTGGTCATTTGGAAAAGGGATTGAATCCACCATCATCAAACATGCTTTATTTTCATGGTGAATATCTAGGGGTGGCTATCAAGACCGGCATAATTACCGGAATATTATCGCTCACCGTAAGTTTCTTACATTCATAGTTGTTAATAGCGAATAGCGGACGATAGAGACAAGCTATTTATACGCTACGTAGCGATAGCGATGAAATAGCAGGCGCTATTTTATTTTTAGCGACCCACTAGAAGAAAATTTCATAAATATTTTATATGTATATTATATCCAAATGCGTTGTTTTATACGCTGTTTTATATGTATATTTAACAAAATATCCTAAAAGCCCGCTATTTATATTAAAACAGAAAAAAAAAAACTAAAATCCTGCTATTTACTCCCAATGGAGACGCTGAAATCAGATAGCGACACATGAGCGCTTCGCTACGCTATGAGCGATATTAGCAACTATGGTTATACTCTATTGTACAAGTTCATACTGCATTGGATACTGACTGTGTGTACAATATAACTAACAGGAAGGGATTGCGGTAGGACGAACATTTGCGGCTTTGAACGATTATCAAGTAGACGGCAACAAAGAAATGATAGCCATCGGCCTTATGAACATGGCTGGGTCTTGTTCCTCTTGCTATGTCACTACTGGCTCGTTTTCTCGATCTGCGGTTAACGCCAACGCTGGCGCTAAAACTGTGGTGTCAAACATCATAATGGCATCAACGGTGCTTGTAACACTCCTGTTCTTGATGCCGCTCTTTCACTACACACCAAACCTGATCTTGGCGGCAATTATCATAACGGCTGTAATCGGGCTAATCGACTACCAGAGTGCTATTAAACTTTGGAAAGTTGATAAACTTGATTTTCTAGCCTGTTTATCTTCATTTCTTGGTGTTCTCATGATTTCAGTCCCAATCGGTCTTGCAATCGCGGTAGTTTTTTAGATATTGTATAATTATGGGACCATTCATAACTAGGTTGGTTTTGTCTAACGTTGTACTTTGTTTGTCATAGGTTGGTGTTTCGGTTTTCAAGATTTTGTTACATGTCACAAGACCAAACACGGGTGTGTTAGGAAACATCCCGGGAACTCATATTTACCAAAATGTCAATAGATACAGAGAAGCGAAAAGGGTTCCTTCTTTCGCCATACTTGGTATTGAGGCCCCTATCTACTTTGCAAACGCTACTTATCTACAAGAAAGGTACGACGTACAACTCGTTTAACGCAAAAGGTACAAGTGGGATACGTATTTCGGGTCATTGAAAGTTTGGTTTTCTGTTGCAGGATAATGAGATGGATTAGGGAAGAGGAAGAGTGGTTAGCAGCCAACAACGGCAGTTCTTTGAAATGTGTAATTATCGACATGACCGGTAAGTAGTGAATTTAACAATGTGTTAGCAGTCAACAATATGCTTTAGTCTGCATTATATTAATATCGTTTTTTTTGGCGATTAATGCAGCTGTTACCGGCATTGACACAAGTGGTCTTGCTATGATGAAAGAGCTTAAGAAAATGCTAGAGAAGCGTCCGCTTCAGGTTAGCTTTCGGTTTTCTTTTATGCGTTTGTTTGTTCGACTAAAACGGACATGATCAATATTCAATAGCATAACATATGTTGGTTTGTGATGAAAATGCAGTTAGTGTTGGCGAACCCTGGCGGGAGTGTGATGGAAAAGCTACACCAATCAAACATATTGGAGTCGTTCGGGTTGGAAGGTGTGTACCTGACGGTTGATGAAGCCGTGACCGACATATCATCGTCATGGAAATCTCAGCCATGAAGATGAAATGTAGAAGAGGAGACTAGCATAATGACTAAAATCCTCAAATCAGTTTCTTTTATTTTAGTTTGCAGGATCGGAAGAGAGGGTCCCATTGAGTCAGTGCTTAATGCTTAAGTGGTATGTAAAAATCACAAGCTATAAGCTTTTTTCTATGACAAACAATTATCTTAACATTTATTTATGAACGGGTCGATCTTGTTTACGAGTGTCTCAATCCGGCCTGAAAACCACCCGAAGTTCTGATTTTTAATGCGCATAAGACCAAACAAGAAACAGGTATCAAATAAAAAATTAAGTGTGTCCCTATACCAAAAGTCGAAAATTACACCAATTGTTACGCAAAACACATAATAGTATAATACACTCACTCTATTCTAATTTCTCAAGTCGCATTCCAAAAAGCTATGCATTCATACCTGATCTACGCTATTAATAATATCGCGAACTTGTTTTCGTCTGCAAAGAGATCCTATTACATGCTATCATGAGCTTGTTTTCGTCTGTCAAGCACCTGCACAACAAATACCGACAATATCAATTACGCTTGTTGTATGTACATGTAGTATACAAAAACATAACCATTTCATTAGTAAATTTGTCAAAACTTCACAAAGATATTTATATATTACAACCATAAAACACAAAAAAAAAACTACAAAAAGAAAAGGAAGAATAAATATAACCAAAAGTAGAAGACAGAGATAACATTAAAAAAAGTCCTCCAATTTAATGAGGATTTATTGTTAAAGTAAACAATAACCTTTGCATCTTCCTTTACCTGACTATACTAATTAATATATATGAAATGATCATGAAACATTTTATTAGTGCCTATAAACTTATAAGTTCATTTTCTATATACACAATTTGCCTTTGATGGGGCCAAACCAACTCCCTTTGAACCTCGTGACCGATCACGTGTTGCACCAATTTAACAACAGAATAAGTTTCCACTACATGTTTGTTTATTTCCCTATGTCTTGCCTTTTCTTTTCTAGAAACCTACTTTGCCGGCTAAACCCACATACAGTAGGATTCGAGTTTATGATTATCCTAATTTCTAGATAAGCATTAGGTTTGATTTTATAACTATATTACTAGTTTGAAATAAGCTCTGATTAGGATAGATTGGGAATTATATAGGTTTCATAATCTAGGGATGAGATCGGCAGTGGCAGATCTAGAAAATTCTTATAGGGGTAACGTTTCCCAAAAAAGGGGTAACGAAATCGAAAAAACGTCAAATTTTTCCAAAATTTACACTACCGCCGGAGCATCAAGGGGTAGCGGAGGCTACCCTTATTATAAGGTAGGTTCGCCACTAGAGATCGGTACAGTACCCCGTACCCTACCGGTACCGAATCTGAACAAAACTGGGTACCGAATATTATGGTACGGTACAGGTATCGGTACCGGTATTTTGGCACAGTACCCGCTTGGGTACCACTTTGTTTTTTCTTTTAATATTTTAAGCACTCGTACGGATACCAAATAGGTAAAATCGGTACGAGTACGGTACCAAATAAGGTAATATTGGTACGAGTAATAATACAATAAGGGGACCAAATAAATAAAATCGATACGAGGACCATAATACCATAATACGAACCAGCACCGTAATACAAACTAGTGCTATATAAAATTCAGTACCAATACCCTTTTTTAGCCGTACCCGTACCGATACCAAAAGTACCAAATTCCGAAATCAATAAATCTAGGTACCGAATATCCAAAATCGGTGGTACAAGTATGGTACGGGTACAAGTATTTTGGATAAAATCTCATCCGGATCATATTCTGTTTCAAAACCTAGATAATCACTTGCTTTGATTGTTAATCAAAAGAACATAATGCCTGGTATCCATAACATTATTAATTATTATATAGATATTTCCCTATAAGTACACAATATAACAATGGATGATAAGTGCTCTTGTGTCCTATAAAATTCGCAATCTATTCCACTTTACGGTGTCTTGTATTAAGTGCGTTATTTCCTTTTTGGCATATATTCAAGTTATTCAACCACCATCATCTTGCAATAATTGATGATAATCAATTTGATCAATGAGATTCCCCTAATTAGTTATATTATTATTGGTAGGTATTCTAGAAACATGACTAACATTTTTACCAAAGTACAATCTACATACCAAATCAATTATTAAAAGTGGATGAAACAAAGCAGCTAATATTACAAAGCAGCTAATTTCCAACATTTACAAGAACTTCTTTTAGAAGAATACTACACTTCTTGTGGTTGGAGAGTACACTAAACCAGTTACATAAAAGAAAATCCTCAAGTTTAAAGTAATACTTTTTGGACTCTAAATTGTTTTATGCATCAGAAATATTTTGTACTTTTTAACACCAAAGATAATGGTTTTGTTATAGCCTAGCCTTGTAGGTTTATATATGTATGTGTGTGTAGAGGTGGGTTTAAATAAGAACCACTATATATTTAGGAGCCATTTGATTCACTGGTGAATATATGTATTCATAGGTGAATACACTATCTATGAAAACAGTAATCAGTGGATACGCATAGTCGAGTATAGACCTGTGCATCGGTTGTGAAGCGGACCAAACCGCTAAAAACCGGATGTCACCAATTAGCCCAAAAAAAAACAACCCATGAACAGGACCAATTTATCACATGCGGTTTTCGGTCAGTCAGTTATCCAGGTTGGACCAAAACCGAAATTTGTGCATTAAAATCACCAGTTATCAACATTATACTTGATATTCATGCATTAAAAACCAACAGTTTCTAGTATATGACATCGTATTTATATTTTGTTGATCTCCCTACGTAAATCCGTTAAGAATAATATCATGTCCATTGTGAATGGGTACTTTATGACTATCGGCAATGAAAGCACTACAGTATTTATAGAGGTGGAAACACTAAAATGAGGCCCATGGGCCACCTTAAGTAGGCTAATATAAATGGGACTAAACAAATACAATACAATACAAATACATTAGCCTAAACTACCAAAGCCCTGTATATCATCATCATATTTACCAAATGGGAAATGTTTTTCTTTTAGAAATAACAAAAGCAACTAAGAAAGATTATACTGCAGATGTAATATTGCCTAAATTAAAATTTTCAAAAAGTAACGTTTCTCTATTTTGCAAACCTTACTTCCCTTAGAATGGAACCATGATAGTGAGTATGATGCCATCTAAACTTTTATCATAGTTTATGGTTCACACTGATTACTATTTGATTTAGCTGTAATTTGGAGTTGCAAAGGAACAATAATAACCAAGCCTATGTCTAACTCCAAAACCACTGCCACATTATGAATAACTCGGACGGTTACGTTTTGTTCGGGCTAATAGGGTTTTGGAATCGATTCAACCAAAAACAGTGTACTAAATTCATAGACCATAGACTGAACCATATACATGTATTCAGGATGGCTTAGGTCCGGTCCCAATTGTTGGTTCGACCTAGACCGTGTTTGGCACACCACTAGTAGTGTATTCACCAGTAAATATACATATTCACCATTGTCACCAGTGAATAAAATGGTTCCTGAACAATTAGTGGTTCTTATTGTCAGAGAGTGACGTTGCCCACCGTCATATGTGCAGAGGGACGGGGGGGATAGATAGTGACGTTGCCCACCGTATCCAGGCTGGTGTAGGTGGAGAGCAGCCAGTGGGGTATTGTGCGACAAGAGGTTCCCAACTAAATTAAAGGGGAAATTTTATAGGGTCGCAGTTAGACCGGCTATGTTGTATGGGACTGATTGTTGGGGCCATCAAGAAGACACAGGCGCGCATAATGGAGGTAGTAGAGATGAGGATGTTGAGGTGGATGTGTGGGCACACAAGGTTGGATCGGATAAGAAATGAGGTCTTAAGGGAAAGGGTAGGCATGGCTAGTATATCAGATAAGATAAAGGAGGGGAGATTGAGATGGTTTGGTCATGTGAAAAGGAGGCAGATGACGACGCCTGTTAGAACAATGGAAACCATCAGCGTGGAAGGGCGAAGAAGTAGAGGCAGACCCAAATTGACTTGGGATGAATGCATTAGTCATGATTTGACAGATATGCACCTCTCTGAGGACATGGTCCGGGATAGGAGTTCATGGAAACGTAGGATTAAAGTTAAGGACTTTTAGGGGTTGATACTTATGGGTAGTTGTGTCTTCTCGGGTGTAGGTTCACATACACTAAGGACAGTTTTTTGTGTAGGCTATTGTCTGCAGGTATCCATACGTTTATATGTTAATATGTTACGTGAATGTTATAGCTATCTTTGTTTCTATCTTGCTAGGTTGTTCTAGCACCCATTAAGTTAGTTAGTGGATGTACATATCTGTAGTATTAGAATGGTTGTTTTGCATGCTATCTTGTTTTATGAGTCGAGGGTCTCTCTGGAAGAAGCCTCTCTAGCCACACGGATAGAGGTAAGGTTTGCCTACATCTCACCCTCCCCTGACCCTACTTATAGCCTCGCTATATGTGGGATATACAGGGTATGGTGGTTGTTATTGTCAGAGAGTGAAATACTCAATCAGTCAATTGATATTATTGAATTGTTAGGTTACAATATATAAAGATCACAAGTTAGATCGACCATATTATGAACTGATATGTATATGTGCAAAAAAAAATTATGTGTATTCCTATATTATAAACATCTACACATGTTAGATCGACCATATTATCTGAACTACACGTGTATGAAACATGTTACAAGGAAGAGACAGAGGTCAAAAAAGGGAAATTAATTAATTAGAGAGAGAAATCGTTTCATCTTATGAATTAATGGTTTAGATTAGTTCTCCCTAGTTCTCGCATAATTTGTAGTTCTCACATTATTTTTATATGCATTTTGTGTATGCTTGTGTGTGTATAGTTGCATACATATATACATATATATATGAGACAGAAAGACTAACTTACAACTCAATATCCACCCAAGTAGTCATCTTTTTTTCATCAAGGCCACTAATATACTAAAACTACTTTCATATGCCACTCAAGTATGTAGTTATGTACCTTATTTGATATTTCATCTACATCGATTATAGGAAAAACCACAGTAATGATCTTCTAATTTTTTAATACACGAAACATTTTGATCTATAACATTTTGACACTTCATCAACAATATTTTTGTTTTTACAAAGATTCTACGGCCATTTTCTGTACATACTTGGGTGGCCTATACATACATTATCCCAAAAAACATAGATTTTGTGCGAGTACAACTTCATACATTCAAGAAAGAAAAAGGGTAAAAGGAAATCATAAAAAAATGACCATCGAATTGTAAATTTAGGAAATTCACTTACTAGATCTGAGTCTTGAAATGGGAATTTCTCGTAATTCACGTTTTATACATAAATATTCTCCCAACAAAGCCGTTATTGCCAATCCAGTACCATTAACAACCCACCATGTTATTGATGAAGGCCAACCTCCATATAAGACGCATATGCCTAAATGGATTATGTAAAGTGTGGCTGCAAAATCGAGGCACTTTTTTGCTCTTTCGATCCAATAAAGCAAGAATCCAGCTCTGTTAAAAATTCAATAGAAATCAAGGTCAAATGCTGTTTACACTAATGGCAAAATTACAACATGAGGTTGTATTACAGCACATATCGTTCATTTTTGCTGCTTATTATGCAACTTTATCGTGAATTAAGCTGATTTGTGTTGTGTGTAACATTAGCGCAAATCATTACTATAGTGGAGTTATAACCTAAATCATAATATAAACATTATGATGGATCATTGCACCTTCAATATTAAAACAAAAGTAATCATACCGCAGCAAATATCATCAAGACTTAATTTTTTTAACAGAATACATGCCAAATAAGTAAGAAACCAAATCACCAACACCTTCATACGTATCATACTATCATAACTATATAACAAATCAAAACCAGTTTATAATCTTCTTATGCAGCAATCCCAAACACCTTACAAGCGGTATTAATTGTTGGGCATTGATGCCGTGGAGGCTCAACCAAGGGAGCTCAGCCCACATGTTTTTATTTTGGCTAAAATTAAGTTAATTTTAGCCAGCCCTAATTCTCCTGTTAACCCATGATTAGTCTTTACAAATACTGATCTCAGTACTTGTAATTCCTAGAACACCTGAATAAAATTAATAATCATATACCGCCAGTTGCAGCCCGTGAACATAGGTCACACTGACCGAATCACGTAAATCTTATGTTCCATTTTCTCCGTTTCTTATTTCTGTTTGTGCATGTGATTGTTTAGTTGTGGTTTGCTACCCAAAGATACCTAACATTAATAACAAGTCCACACACACCTAACTAAACACCTAAATCATGTCAAATAAGGGGCAAAATGTATCATTTTCATACAACTTGTTCTAGCAAATTCAATAAAAACATCCCAACACATCATCCACATTACATAAATCACGGGTTTGTGGTGGGCCAGGCAATAACTAACGCGGAGGCGGGCAAAGTAGCTAAGCACGAAAAAGCTTGCACCGAGAATCAGCACGTGTTCGTCCCGTTCACTTTCGATACCTTTGGCGCTCTCGCCCCTGACGCGGTGTGGTTTCTCAAACGGGTTCAGCAGGTGGTAAGTAGTAACACTGCGCATGTTAAGGGGCAGAATTTTGTGTTTAGTAGGGTAGAGTTTGCTATTCAGAAGGGGGTAGCGGGCAGCTTGTTGCCCGTCTACATGCCATTAGTATGTAAACGTCTCTGTTATATTATGAAGTATTATAATATACTAGAGACTGTCATAAATCACTCACTAAAATCAAACATAATGATCAACTTAACCACAATAAATTAAAATTTTGTAACTCTTACCCAGCGATAGAACTGAGAATGAATGAAGTGATCACACACCAGCCAGTAACATTGGAGAGAGTAACCGTCGCATAATCAAAAAAGTAAACGAGACTCATCCTCGAAACCCTAGTTCCAACAAGAACCGCCATTAAAACACCTAATGTGAGATAATACAAGCACTGAATGCACACAATTTGAGCTACAATTAGCCATGGATCCCACACCACCGAACCGTAGAACATCACTACCGATTACACGAACAGAATTCGATCACTAGCTTTCGACACAACTAAAATTTACGGATTCAAACGAAATGTTTTGATCGGTTTTGCTGGATCTGAGATTGAATTGAAATTTGAAAGAGATTTAGAGTGATTTGTTATCGGATCAATTGGGGAACGAATCGTAAGAACTAAGAACCCTAGAATTAGTGTTCAATGACATGTTTTTCTAATTGGATTTACCGGTTTAACCCGTTTAGTTAAACGAGTCGACCCGCTAACCAGGTTAACGCATTTACAACTCGATTATTAAACGTAGTTTGACGGTTAGATAAAAGGGTTAGATGTATAATGTTTGTGTAACACGATTTTAAGTGTTTGCGGATTAAGATTGATATTTTTTACACGAATACAATTATGGGTTGTATGCTGGTTGAACAATTTAACCCGATAAGCTGACACGATTGACACATTGTTATTGGTTATATGTTAACGTATCGATAGGTTAAGATATAAACAAATGACATGACAAAGATTCTTGATAATGTTAGTATAGTTTTACTCTCTTGCAATAGAAAGAAAATAAATTAGAGTTTAGGGCTATCGCGAAAGTCTAAACAAAACTTGAAAAAGTGAAACTATCTCGAAAGTGTGAAGGGAGGGTTTTGGTGAAGATGTTGGGAATGTGATACCCATATGACACGTGTAAAAGACTAACTTGTACGTGAACAACATTTTATTGAGTAAATTGAGTATTTATCTCGATATGTTTAGCATGTTTACGATGGAAATGTTTATAAGAGAAATATGACGCTAAGATTATTACAATACACCAAAGTAGCCTTGTATGCAAGACAGTTGAATTCCAAGAGAATATTACATGATCACCAAGACTTAGAAACAAGTGAAGAACGTTTGCAACTCCTCGATACCCAGCCTTTACACTAGACCCCTTTCGAGATAGGGTAAGTTGTCGCTTTGAGGATCAAGATACCAAGGTGTCACCAAGCAAAAAAAACTAACGAGCATCCAATCATCTGATATCAGGTCAACCTTCTGAATCCTCGGCCACCTCTCCCTCCTTTTGGATCTAGCGTTACGTTTTTGGCATTGACCTCAAGTTTCTCGATTGGTTTCCTCTCTCTAAAAACATATACCAAATCCTTAAGAAACAATAATAAAAGATCAAGCTAGCAAACTTTTAGTTCTTTAACCTTTTGTGTTGTTTATTTATATATTTCATATTAGTGTACGGTTATTGATGATGCAACTATGGCTGTTGGTGATTTTTTTTATCACAATATTTGTTCAATACTAATATGCTCGGGTTATTATAATATTAGTAATGTCTTATGATTTTGGTGTTTATTTTTTCTAGTATAATAGATTTGCACATAAGACTTATGGTTGTTGGCATTTTTTTATTTTTTGTATTTCAGTTTATATGTCATTGTTATAATTTATAATAGGTATCTGACACCGTGCTTTTACTAATATTTGTGCGGGTACATCGTAAATATCGAATGAATTAATTCAAACGTTATGCGATACGTTAACCATATGAAAATGTGTGTTTCGACGTATCCGATTGAAATCAATCTAACCTATATAAGCATTGTGATTGGATCAAAACGTAAAGTGAATCGAGTTTATATCGTGTAATCATAACATATTATATGTGATCCGACTCATACATAGATAACATAACGGGTTTAAAGGAAAAACTGACACATGTAATCAAAAGGGATTAATAAAAGCTTTTCCACAATTTGACTCCACTCGGTTGGAAACAAAATTTATGAAATATCCATAAAATAAGAACGACAACATATTATATGGCGTGTTAACTCACAAAATTTAAAACGAAACGTAAACCGAAAAACTTGCGAAAGATGAAGGGGGACCAAAGTTGAAATAAAAAGTGTTGGGGTTAAATTGAATAAGATGAAAAACTTTGTGTCAAAAGTAAAAAAATCAATGGATTAAAATACAAATAATGAAAACCTTTGGGTTAGAAGTGAATAATCAAGTTTTTTTTTGGAAAACTCCCGATACATAGAATATAACACCATATAGCATCAACATGTTACTAAATTATAATTTGGAAATTACACATAGATATTTGTATGGCGGGTAACTTTTATGTTATGTTTGATGTTTTTCTTGTCAAAACATGATACCTACATGTCAATTTCTATGCCTTCTCATACTTCTCACGAAAAATGATTTTTTTACAGGATCCTAAACCTATATATATATATATATATATATGTATAATTCGGTTTTTAACACCATATTCTTGAGATTTTAAACAATATTAGTATGTAACTTGCACGTTTTAGAAACAAATGCAATTGAGATATGTCGTTGTGTGGACATCACCACACATGAGATTTGTGGTCATAACCTTTTCTCTTATGGTTTCGATTTTACCTAATATATAAACTTAATTTGTGTACAGTTTACAAGTAAAAACTAATATATAGATCGCACTCACTTTCCTTACCGAACAGTAATTAGATAACTAGTTAGATTTATCAAAACTGACACTTGAAATATTAGATAATTAGAATAGTTTTGAAAAGGTATAACATAAAGACCGCATAGCGCAGTGGATTAGCGCGTTTGACTTCGGATCAAAAGGTCGTGGGTTCGACTCCCACTGTGGTCGATTGTTTTTAACACTATGTATTTTCTCCTTTTGCTATTTTGCTTTTTTCTTTTTTTTTGACGTTTATGTTAAGTTTTACAAAGGACCGTTATACCTTTTTTCTCTTTGAAAATATATGAGTTGATTATTCTTTTCTTCTTTAGTTTCTCTGACAAAACTCAACGCTATCAAAAGATGTAAATCTGAATTGGGTAATTATTATAATCCTTTTTATAGGACAATCGGCTACCATAGTCCATAGAATTGTCCTTTTAAAATTATAATTCTTTTTATAGGACAATCGACTGCCTTAAACATTCATATACCAATTATTCATATATTTTACATTTAAATACTATGTAATCTTACATTTGTAAAAATTTAAATGCACGCCACTTTTGGTGAGGACAAACACCATTTATCCTTATCAATCTACATAAATAGTCGTGATACATAAAGTAACATCATTTGGTATAAGGCCCAACGGGGCACATGCGGGAAAGGAATTAGGCAAATGGTTTGCCGATAGGCAAGACCACTGCCACCAAAATTGTCGTGCCGAAATAGAATAAAATCGGCGAAAGTTTGCCGAGGTAAAACTGGATCGATGGCATTAAATGTTTGACCTTTGGAGTGTTTCAACGGTAATATTACCGTTTGATATTAAAAAAAAAGTTTTGTTATTATTAACCTATATAAACCACACACATTTTAAACAAATTCACACCAACCCACATCCATATTACTCCAAATCTATTCTATTTTTTTATAAAAATGATGGAAGAAATACCAATTTTATTCCTACCGATGGCAGCGATTCATCCGGTAGTAGCATAAACTTTTTCCAAAAACTCATCGACAAAGCCGAACTACAAGACACGGGCACATCTAATAAGAAACGTTGTTGTGAGAGTGGGCACGAAATCCTTATGGTGGATTATTTTGTTGAGGAACCGAAATATAACGACATGGCGCTTTTGTACCAAGCTCACGAGGATAATTTATTTAATTATTGTAATGTTTTTTTATTTGATTTTTAATTTAGTGTAATGTTTTTTTATTTTATTTTTAAGTTAGTGTAATTTTTTTCTTATTTTTAATTTAATGTAAGTTTAAAAAAAAATTGGTTTGCCTAAACTCAACTAGACATGCATCCCTTATGATTTTTTGGTAATAGGCAAAAAGTTTAGGCAAATTACATGGCATAATTTAATTGGGTGAGGAAAAACTTTGCCTAAAGGAGTTAGGCATGCACCCTCCTCACCCTAAGGGACCAAAATTATTTTTCAATGAAGGGAGGTACTTTAATCATAAATCATTGGAGTCAAACGTCAAATTGGTCTATGAGTTTAGGCTACTTTTGCCACTTCAATAAAAAATGAAACCTTTCATATTTGGGTCCATGAGGTTTTATTTTTGTTGTCATTTCATCCAATTGAAAAACTATGTTAGAATTTTATGTTAACTTCTCACATTTTTATCATTTTCCTCATTTAATTGAAGGGATAATCGTTATTTTATGCCATAATATATTTTAATTAAATGAGGAAAACGACAAAAAAAAGATTTTAACAGAAAATTCTAACTCAGTTTACAAATCAAATGAAAAATAGCAACAAAAATGAAACCTCAAGGACCTAGATACAAATTTTTTTATTTTTAGACTGAAGTGACAAAAGTTATCTAAACTCAGAGATCATTCTGGCATTTTACTCTAAATCATTGCTACAAAGTTTTGGTCTAGTTTTTATTTTTACAGAAATTGTTACCACATACTCTATCAAATGAGTTAACCCCACATTAGTAAAAAGTTAAAGTCTAGTTAACGGTCTGGACCTAACCGGTTTAAAATTCATGAACCTTTACTCTATGACCCGGTTTCCGGTTCCAAAAAATCAAATTCACTACAACTCAGTTCGATCCGGTTTTAAACCGGTTCACACCCCTGTATCCACAAAAGGGTGTTTTTTAACATATTATGTTTTATTTTTAACATGAAAGTTACAAATGCTACTTCTACAATCTACCCTCCAAGAATCAAATATTACAAACACCCCCCTCAACTTCTAATCAATCCCCAAATCACCACCAATCCTCAAGATTCATTCTGTTGTGATACAACCTTTCTTTTCCTCCTAACTTTCTTCACAGCAGGTGCTTTTTCATCTTCACTTCCACTTTCATTACTGCTTACATCTTCTGCACTTTCTTCATCTCCATTCTTGCTTACCTTTTTCGCGCGTTTTGAATCACTTGGTTCGTTTCTTAATCGTAAAATCTCGCCTTTCGCAGCCGCTAGTTCCTTCTCGAGCTTACTTCCTTTCTTATCTAAATTTTCCCGCTCTTTCCCCAACTTCATAATCATACTATGAGCATCCTCGATGTTTTCTCGGGCTTCTTGAACGGCCCGTTTTTGTTCATCGAGCGATTTGTACAAAACTTCTTTTTCGCCTGCAAGCCCAGAAATCTTGGTTTTCGAAATCTCCAATTCCTGCGTTAGAATCTTGGTGCTTTGATTCATCTCGTCAAGTGCTTTCGTTGCTTCTTCCAGATCGTTTTCCATTGACTTTCTTGACTCATGGTCTTCTGAAATCTTGGATTTTAACGAGTTGACTTCTTTAGTCATAGAACCGACGTTTTCCTTCTCTTGTTTAACCTCGTGAATTGTGTTTTCGAGCTTTTTATACGTCTCCACTAATTCTTTCTTTAAACTGTCACGGCTTTCAGATATTTCTTGAATTTCAATCGACACTCGGTTTAATTCTTCAGTTGTTTCTGCATAAGCATCTTTAGTTGACCCGAGCTCGTTAGTCAACATTTCCACAGTTTGTTTCAAACTATCAATGTTTTTCTGTAATGCAGTTTTGGATTCAGAAAACTCGGTTTGAACTCTAGATAGTTCTTCCGCAAGGTTTTTGCATGTATCCTGAGAACGTTCTAGAAGTCCAGCCAGCTCAGCAGCCACGTTTCTTGTGTCATCTAGCGTTTTATGTACGACTTGAAGTTCGTTTTCAAGACTTATGACTTTTCTCAATTCATCATCCAAAGTCTTCCTTAAACCATCTCTTTCATAGGTCAACTCATTGACCAATTCTTCTTTTTTGACCAATTCAGTCAAAGTCAACTCGAGCTTTTCTTCAAGTTCTTCGAGTTTCTTTCCACTTTCTTCCAGAAGCTTAGCATCAGAATCCGCCTGCTTTTCGGAATAAATCGTTAACTCATCGTACCGACTTCTAAACGAGTCCAATTCTCGGGAAAGTGCGTCTTTTTCATTACGTAAAGAACGAATTTCGGCATTCAGATCATCAAGATTCGAACTTTTCAATTCTAGTTCTTTCTCAAGCTTAAAAATCTCTTCTTTCAGCTTTCCGATCTTCGACTTTGACTCGGTCAACTCAGCCACAGTTTCTTCATACATAGAACTCAGTTTCTTGAACTCCGATTCCTTAACAGCGAGGGCAGAACCGACATTTGCAAGATCGTCTTCATTATCTTTGATCTCAGATTCAAGCAACTTTATCCTTCCTTGCAGAACATCGATCGAAAAAAGCTTATCTTTAAGCTGCGTTTTAAGTTCTTCTTTATCATCTGAAGCTTTTTTTAGGTCAACCTTAAGACGGTCAATCTGGTTTTCGAGTTCTTGGATTATTTGTTTCTCGTTTCGAAGCTCTAGTCCCAAGCCTTTAACGGTATTATTTGCTGAAGTTAATTGACTCATTAAAGACTGCTTTTCTTGATTTGACGTTTTTATTTGCTTGTTTTTTTCTTCCTTTAGTTCCTGTAGTTTTGAATCGTGACTTTTTTGCATTGAAACACTTGCAGCTTCCTTTTCCGCCAGTGCGGCTTTCATCTGCATGGTTATACGAAAAAATGTAAGCCTGCTTTGACTTATTAGGTCAAACAGATCGTTTTCGTCTACTTCAATTCCGATAAGGATTCTAAATCACCAATAAGTAGGGCTGTTTGTGTTTGTTTGTTAAGAAATATATGTGTTCACAAACTGTTCATGAATGCTTACCAAACGAGATTTTATGTCGGAATTTTGACGTCTAAATAAAATATAAAAATTAAAAAGACTAACAAACTATCGAACATAAACGAACACGTTATCGAACGTCCACGGACTTATATGAACAAACGCGGTCTTTGTTCATGTTCGTTCATTTCACTAAGCGAACGGAATTTTGATAGAACCCAAAATCAAACAAAACTAACTGATAGATTTTATTGTTGTAAACTGAAATACTACAAGATAGAAGACCCGATTCGAGATGGGTTAATCTCCAAGAACAAAGGTATAGATACCCAATTAGATAATAATCATCGATATCCCACCCGTATAGGAATCGGGTTTGTATCAAATTTCTTGTTCGTGTTCATTCATTTATTAAACGAACAAGCACAAACGAACTTCCTGCCGAACGTTAGGTTCGTTTGCAGCCCTACCAATAACTTAACTAGTTTAAACACACTTTTATATAGCCCCTACATTAGATAGATTTTATAACAAATGCTATTATCGAAAATATTCAAAGAAATTATGTAACAAACTCCGAGCCAAGATTCGTTTAGTCTTCTCTTCACCTCAAAATTCAAAAGCTGGTTTAGTTTACAAACTAAAGACAACACTGTTGTGCTTTCTTTAACAATTTAAAGAACTCACGGTCATTGTTGTTTTTTTAAGGTTATATAGCCCAAATTCTACTAAGTTAGAAAAAAGAGACAAGTATTTAGGGCTTACAGATTCTATTGTAGCAACATTGGCCGACTTTTCCTTCCGAGCCATTGCATAAAAAGCACCAAGCACGCCTGAAGTAATTATTCCAAGTCCGCTCGAAAGGGTAACAAGGGGGTTTGATGATGCATTTCCTTGAGTTGATGCCTACAAGACAAAAAAAATTATTTGTATGTGTTTAAAATAGGGTAAACTGCAAGAAATACAAAAAAACTTTATACTTATTTACCTAAGTTTAGTGAGCAGCTGTAAGCGACGGGTAAAATAGAAACCAACTCAAATTTTATTACCAATATTAGAGTAAATTAAGGGGTGATTGTGTTTATGTAGAAAAAAAATAGAAGGTTAAACACGTAGAAAAAAAAAATAGAAACCAACTCAAATTTTATTACCAATATTAGAGTAAATTAAGGGGTGATTGTGTTTATGTAGAAAAAAACATGCCATTTTTTTAAACTTGTAAAAAAAATATCTTTTTTTTTTCACATAAGCAATTTTTTCATATGTGGCGGTTGGCATGACATCAATGGTCTACATATGCCACATCAGCAATTTACATGCAAAATCAGTTCAAATAAGGTTGGTAATTGGTTGCTAAACATAGGTGAACACTCATCTTTTTTTTGAACGGAAAATTTGGATCACTGACGGACCACTGGAGCATCATCGTGCAACCAGCGGAACCACCCGATCATATCCATCTCCACTAGGCTATAATGCCTCTACACCAATTCAGGAGGAAACCCGATAAAATTGGGAAAAAACCCCCCTTGTGGGAATCGAACCCAGGATACTAATGGTCCCTAAGCCTTATCCCACCCCCAAGATGCCACTAATTCCTCTTTGATAGCTATTTTGTGTCTAATTTAGAGATGGTTGCTAAAAATGGGAAAAGAAGTAATGTAGGTTTATATTTAGTGCACTCTACCCTTTAAAACATTATAAGAAGTTGATTTTTAACAAGATCATGTATGTCTATATAAACTTCAACATTAACTAGCATGGTTGCTGACCTCTGCTATTTGATCAAGTGCTTGTGCCCTTGCAGAATTTTCTGAAAGTTAACACAATCAAGAAACAATTAGTACATGTCTATGTTCCAACAAAAATTATCTTGAGACGAGTCGGTTTATCAAAGGGATTGGCAAGCCCAAACTGAGCCGGAGCTGAACCTAACCTATGCACAATACTTCATGTAATGTATATCTTTTTAGTCTACTTAATCTTAATGATTAAGGGGCTGTTTGGCAACTTCTGAATGGGTAAGTGTTGAAACAGTAAGAGGTCCGAACCATTAAGTGTTGAACCAGTAAGAGGTCTGAACCATTAAGAGTAAGTATAATGCTTAATCGTTCAGAGGCAAATGTCTAACCAATTCTGGTAAAAGGTCTTAACAATTCAGACTTAATACAATGCTTAACCATTCGGACTTAATACAATGCTTAACCATTCAGAGGCAAATGTCTGAACCATTCAGACATCTGCTCGCAAAACAGACAGTCTGAACCAGTAAGAGGTCCGAACCATTAAGGGCCCATTAAGAGCTGAAACAAACAGCCCCTAACTATGCTTTTACAAACAACGTTTGTTTGTAAGTTTTACTTTAAGAGTTTTAATGTTACCAATAACCTATACAAATCAACCCTGCATAGTTAATCATATTCTGACACACCCTTATGGATGATGTTAACTTGCAATCTTGTGCTTCATTTAAGAAACAAACTACAATGTCAGTCTTCAAGATTCACCCATCTACAACCCCTCCAAAGATACAGTGATATATCGGTTATCAGTCCCCTGCCAAGATATCAGTGCAAAATATCGGTACCGATAATATCAATGATATTTGACCGATATTGAACTAATATTTGACTGATATATCACTGATTTTCCCGATATATCACTGATTTTCCCGATATCAGTACCTTTCTTTTTAGTTCTACCATTCGTCTTTCTTCTTATGATTGCTATTAGTGTTTTAAGTCTTAATCGTTGGTGTTAAATGTTAGTGTTTTAAGTCTTAACCAGTTCCTGCTTACTACAATTATTAGTGTTTTGCAAGTTGCAAAAGGTTAATTTGTTAAAGGTAGGAGAGTATACTGAACTGTTAGTGTTAAATTGCTATATATATAAATTCTGCTTGATATTAAAATTACCAATATTGATATCCGATATTTTACCGCGTTACACACATACCCAGTAGTTAAAGATAAGATTTAGGAATTTTTCTTCAGAGTAATTAATAATCGTAATCATAGCACCATAAATCTCAAGAAAATCACAGAGCCACACTACTCATATCAAATATCCAAAAACCCATTTACCAATTTACTAAACTTTCAAGAAAATCAACAAAGTCACACCACACAATCAAGATTCAATAACCCAATTACCAGAAAGTGAAAATGTGCCAAAAAAAAAACCCTTAAAATCCAACATACCGGATTCATGAGGAGCAAGATTGTCAAAAGCTTTTGCCTTTAAATTCAAGAACGGAAGAACAGAAATACCCATGAAAAGAATCGTTCTTCTGTGGCAGGAAACGTCGTCGTTTGGTTCATTGTGTTGTATGCAAGCGTACACTTTTCTTTTTTTACTGAAATCATGGGGCTTTGTATGGTAAAAATTGAAGAAAAGGGGTTGTGAAGAAGATGGAAAAAGAGAGTTTTGATATGGACAATGTAAAGGGGGAGAGGCTCCCACTGTAAACCCCATCATCATCAAATGTGTTGTGTTTGTTTTCTTTCAGTTTGGTTCAACTCTTCTTTGAGCTTTTCGCCCATTGTTATATCACTTAATTTGTCTCTCCTAAATATTAGATTTTAAGTTTTTAATTTTTATATAGGGTTAAGTGCCATTTTATTCGAGTTTTTTTCTAAAGTAGTGTTGGTGAAAATTTTATTTACTAAAATGGGTGATTTAAGAAATATTTATCAAAATGGATATTTTTATAGAATCTTTCTTAGTCTCACTCCTAATCTTATTGGACAAATATTATTTCTAGTTAAACATGTTTATTTTATAAAAACTTATTTAACTTTTCATAAAATATAAACATTTTGTCTTTCATAAGTATTTTTGTAATCTTTTTACGTATATTTTTATGTATACTTCTTTTTAGTTTCTCAAAGTTTTTACATTTTTTTTCGAAATGATTTAAAATAATTTTACATATAGTTTGTAGTGTTCGTTGGATTTTATGTGGAATGAGTATTTTATCAAATTCGACTTACTATTAATTTTTTCCAAGCCCCATGCTTGACATTATTTTTTTATAATAATTAATTCAGGTTTATTATGTAAAAAAGTATTGATGAAATACAAGATTTCACTTTTTAAATAAAATTAGCTTTTAATAAAAAGCTAGGTTTACTACATAAAAAATTATAGCTGACAATCTAAGATTTTACTTTTTAAATAAAATTAGTTTTTAATAGAATCTAGTTAAAAGAATCTTTTTTTATTTTCAAATTCGGTACACATATTTATGTTTTTATATCATATTTAATAAATTATTATATAGTTAAATCTCCAATAACGTATTTTATTACCACCTGTAGAGTTAATAGTGGATTGAAAAAAAAACTATAAATAAGTTATTTGTAAAATAACTAGAATAAATTTATGTGTCTAAACACAATTCTATTTTAAAAGAGTTAAAACAAAAAGTTTATAACAAAATTAAAGAAATATTTAATTTTTTTCCAAACTATCGCGATCCAACAAAAACTATATATATTTTGTTATTTATTGTAAATTTTTTTCTTATGTTTTTGAAAATAGCATTTTCTATAATCAAATTATGTTTCATTCAATAAGATTAAGAGACAGAAAGTTTAAAAAAAACCCATTTTAGTAAATATTTTCCAAATCACCCATTTTGGTAAATAAGTTTTCCACCTACACTAGTTTGGGAAAAAACTCCATTTTAGTCTCTGTCATCTGGGTTATTTTATCACTTTAGACTAAAGGGAGTGGGGCTTTTTTTTAAGAGGGCGTCTTGTGACATATGACGCCACGTCAGATTAGAGGAAGTTGAGCAAAAAAGGGGGAGTGGAGCAACTTTGCTGGCTAGGGCGTCTTTCGACACGTGACACCCATTTAATTTTGACTTTTTTTATGTTAAAAATATAAAGTGTTATATTTTTTATAAAATTATTGATATTATTATATAAAACTAAATAAAAAACTTATTCATTAATTAAAATAACAAACGTAAACATACATATAGAATTATATTAATATAAAATAACCAACATACAATTTTTTTATAAAAATTCTTTCCAAAACAATACAAGAATAAACATCTACTACTCATCGTCACTAAGGTACTCGTTGAGGTCGAGGTCGACTGCATCGTTATTTCCTTCATCCTCGTTATCTCCTTCATCCTCGCTAATGAGTTCAGCCTCGTATCCTGGTTGTTTGTTGTCCCATAGGTGATCGATCAAGTCAGACATAAGCATGTTGTGTATTTCTCTATTCTTTATAGCCAATGTGTTCTCGATTCGCGTCTCCATTGATACTTCTTGTGTCCAATACTCCGGGAACAATGAAGGGTCATTCTCATTGTAATCTTGGCAAATGGCTTTGTCTTCGTCTTCCAGTATCATGTTATGCAAAATAATGCATGTGTAAATGATCGTCATGCATTTTTTCCTTTGTCCAGTATCTTGCCGGATAATTGATGACGTACCATCGCTTTCGAAGAACTCCAAACGCTCGCTCGATATATTTTCTTGCTGATTCTTGTTTTCTCTTGAAATATTTTCTTTTAAGATCAGTAAATCGGTGAACGTCTTTACGAACGTTGTGTACTCCAAATAGATACCGTCAGTTACATAATATCCGCATTTGTAGTAATTATTGTTCGCATAAAACGCTGAAGTTGGTGCCAACCCGTTTATAATCTCTTCGAGAACCGGCGAAGACTCAAACACGTTGACGTCGTTGTAAGAACCTTGTTGACCAAAATATGCATTCCATATCCAAAGATCATAAGACGTAACCGCCTGCAATATTAACGATGGTTTGCCAATGTCTCCTCTAGTATGTGTACCACGCCAAGCGGTAGGGCATTGTTCCCACTTCCAGTGCATGCAGTCGATGCTATCGATCATACCGGATAGCAACGTGAACCATTAAATTGACCGTTGTCATTACCGCCTCGTTGATGGCTTCTTCAAATTCATAAAAACTAGATGAAGTTGTATCTTCGTCGGACGAGGATGACGAAGAAACGTTGAACTCCATTTGATGTTGCAAAAAAAATGGTCATGTAGAAAGAAAGTATGTTATAAAAATGGTGTTGTATATTTTTGGAGTGTGTTATAAAAATGGTGTTGTATGGTGGATGTATATATAGGTGATTTGGTTAAAAAATAAAAAAATAAAAACTAGTCAAAGTAGCCGTTGGGGGGGGGGGGGGAGGAATTCTTGAAAGTTTGGGTTTTCAACGGTAAATTTCTTGGATTTGTGTGTGGGAGATGGCGACCAAAAGAGGACGCCATATAGGAAGACGTCGTGAATGACGCCTCCGGGGACGGTGTTCCAGGCGGCATACAGCGACGCAGGGTAGGGAGTCGCCCCACTCCCTTCAGTCTTAGTCTAAAGATTTCATTTTTTTGTCTGTGTGTTTAAAAAAGTTTCACCGTTGTCATTTTAGTCCACTGGGTTAACTTTATCTTTTTTTTTTGTTAACGAGAAGGGCAATTGGCCTATAATAATCTCACCTAGACCTTATTGGCCATTAATAATCCCACCTTAGAATATTCCTCCCACCAGTCCCACCTTTCACCTATTTTTCCTACAATGGTCCCCCAATAAAAACGGAGTTAAGCTTTTTTCCAAATTACAAACAGGTTCTTTAGGGCTTTTGATTAGAACGACGATACGAGTCCATTGATGTAAAACTTGCCTCGAAACAGTGCTCCAAACGATGAAAATGACGCTTCAATTCGGGTGTTGTAGGAAAAATAGGTGAAATATGGACTAGTGGGGGGAATATTCTGAGGTGGGATTATTAATGGCCAATAAGGTTTAAGTGAGATTATTACAAGCCAATTCCCCGTGGATGAAAATGGAAACGATGAAACCTTTTTGGACCATAGATAAAAAATAAACCTTTGGACTAAACTGACAAAATGGTCCAAACTACACGAAGTTAATAGCATTTACTCTTTATTTATAAACATCAAGTTTAGAGCGTAGCATTTAATTCTTTTATTTATAAACATCAAGTTTAGAGAATGTTGTTTGTTTTTCTAGTGATTTAATATTAGAAATAGTAATACACTTTTCAATTTTATATAACAATTAACTCATATATATATATATATATATATATATATAGGCTTAGGATCATGTGAGAAGCACTAGGCTAATTGAGAAGTATCTGGACCATACATTTTTCCAAAGCTTTACGTAATATATATATATATATGTATAGTTTAAAATTGATTGTATACATATGTGTATAATTCAATATACATATATGTATATACTCAATTCTAAATTATACATATGCTATATTACGAAAAGATTGGGGAAATGTGTGGTTCAGAATATTTCTCAAGTTTCTCAAATATGTCGCATCTTGTTAATGAAAACCGGCATGTCTTTATAGATGTAGTGATTGGGCTGATAAGATAAGTTTATTATTGATTTAATGAGTAACATCTCGTATAGGGATGGCAATCAAACCCGAACCCGATGGGTAAACCCGACTCATTTGGGACGGGTTTGGGGTCGGATAATCGGGTTTGGAACGGGTTTGGGACTAGTTTTTATTTTTTTCACGGGTTTGGGACATACCTGCTTACCCGACCCAATTACCCAATAAAGTGCATCTGTTTACCCGATTGTATGCCCGACATAATTTCTTTTATATTTTTAAATATGTCTATATATGATACACCCATTTCTTATACGTACAGGTATTTTATTTCGTATACATTGTAATTATTTCAAACGTTTTTATAGTGATAAAATTAAATGTAACTGATTAGTAGTTACTTGATAGATACCTGATGGGTTTTGGGTCAGGTATACCAAACGCGTAATTTTTTTATAATTAACGGGTTTACCCGAAACCCTTGGGTAAACCCGATACCCGTGGGTAAACCCGATACCCGATGGGTATTTACCCGCTAGAAACCCGACGGGTTTGGGACGGGTTTGGGACAAGCTTATCTAACTGCGTTTGGGTATGGGATTAACTAAACCCGTCCCAAACCCGACCCATTGCCATCCCTAATCTCGTACATATAGAGTTATCGTACAAAACATACGAATGATGTAGAAAAGTAAAAAAGTGTGGGGACATTTTCGTAAGTATTATATTCGTAGAGTAGTTATCAAAATTACTCTACAAATGCATCAAACATAAAATTCAAAATTACTTTACAAATGTATTATATTTACTCTACTTGTTCATCAAAATAACATAACACACACATTACTCCACAAGTTCATCAAACAACATAAAATTCAAAATTATTCTACAAGTGCATCAGACAATATAAAATTCAAAATTACTCTAAAATGTATCATAATTACTCTACTAGTTAATCAAGATAATTACTCTATGAATAGAATAATTACGAAAATATAATCGTGTTTTTTTTACTTTTCTACATTGTATGATAACCGTTTTGTATTTGATGTTTTGTCTTGATTTAATATGCATACGCATGTTAAACAAATTTAATGGTTTAAATAAGTTAAAAATTAGTTTGTAGACTTTTGTGTATGGTAAAAGATATGTTGGTGGTGATGATATTAACTCGTGTGATTATATTTTACTATAAATCTGCATGGCAACATGTTAATAAAAACCACCCATGTTATGTGGAGATGTGATGATTGTGTTGTTGATGCACTATTGTGTTCGTCACTTGTCGAATAGGCTAGATAGAGCGTGTGTTGAATATTGTATAGGTTAGAATCAAACACACGACCGAAATACAGAGATTTCAGTGTAAAAAGGAACAAGTTCGCCCGAACTTGACCTGTATTGGTCAAGTTCGCCTGAACTTGATGTGCCTTTAGTCAAGTTCGCTCGAACTTGACTAATGCAGGCCAAGTTCGCTCCAGAATGCTCTTAGGAAGTCAAGTTCGGCCGAACTTGACTAGGTCAAGTTCGCCCGAACTTCCATACACTCCAGCGAACTTCTCTCCCTATATATAGGTGTGGTATTCATTTGTCATTTAGGTTTTTGGCATCCCTACGGGGAGGTGCTGCCGGATTCTCTCCAGGAACTCCGGCAGCGGGACTTGTAAAGATGTATACTATTTCGGTATGAATGAAGACTTTCGCTGCATTCTGCTTCTACTCCTTTCTGTAATAACATTCTACCGAATCGGTTTACGTTTATCCACTAACTTCCCTCTAGAACTGCCTGATCACGGACCTTCAATTGGTATCAGAGCTACGGTTATCACCTACGCTCATGAATTTGGACATTTATGGACATTAGGAGGGGTTTTAGACGTAAATCATGAAATAAACCTACAATCCATGGACAAAATCCAAAATTGAATGGATAGGATTGTTAGAAAACCAATATCAACCATATCTATGGTGAAATCATCTCGAAATTCGAAGAAATAAGGATTTTGGATCGAAAAATATGAAAAATGGCTGATTTGAGAGACCAAGTTCGCTAGAACTTGACCTGTCGAGGTCAAGTTCGCCCGAACTTAACATGGTTTTTCAAGTTTTTGACATGAAGTTCGCCCGAACTTGACAAAGTTTTTCATGAATTTTCATCAAGTTCGCCCGAACTTGACTGATTTTCATTGAAATTAAGCATAAGTTCGCCCGAACTTGTCTTTTTAATGCTAGTTCGCCCGAACTTGGAAGTGGCCAATCAGGTTCGCCTGAACTTCCATCAAACAGACTAAGTTCGACCGAACTTGTCACATAGTGACCAAGTTCGACTGAACTTGTCACACAAGTTCGCCCGAACTTGTCAAGGAGCCTAAAAAAGCATTGAAAAATTTTGTTGATCGTATTGATGGGGTGAGTGTCCAGCAAAAATTTGGCGATAGAAAATTTTTCGAGTTTTCGAAGACCGAACCGGGATGTTCGGGGACACGGTCTAGAGCTTCAGAGTACAGATTTGGTGATACGGTCAAAGAATTTTGAAGATAACGGGAGAGTCATTGATACTGATGCAGAACGTTGATCATTTGGGGGTCGTGACTAGTAATGGGCCTAAACGTTAAATCCGCATTTGTTAAAAACAGAAAGTTCCAGATTTCAGGGGGAATTTCAGTGAAAAATTTCAGTATGGTCAAAATTTGCAAAAATGAGGGGAATAAAAAAAATTCAATATTTGAAGATTCCGACATTTTTGAAATTTGTGACTACTGCAACAGTATCCGGGTGGTTACCGATTGCAGATTATCGGGAAATGCAGAGGATTGAGATTCATTGGGTATTTCAAATTGATGTCTATTTTAAAAGTGGGTGGTTACATAACTGAGTCTTGGATGAGTTGTTTATCAGATTCTGAGGTCATGGTTGTGGATTGACACCTGAGTCGCGCGTATGGTTTGGAAGCACACACGACTGCCTATCTTTAACTCTACTTTGCACATGAACTATTGACTGGACTAACCGCCAGGAGATAGGGATGCTCTGTAGTTTCAGTTGCCCCGGGTTGTACACGGTACCATGATTAAAGAAGATGATTTATGGGATCGGATCTTCGGATAAAGCTGTGTATACCAGTTGCTGACAAAAGATGCTATATATTTGGGATTCCGTGATCACAGGATGTTCAGATTTTTCAGATTGTGATACAGGTAGATGCTTAAGGGATGTAGGATTTAGGTCCTGATCTCCAATGTGGGGTTGGTGCATACACGACTGCTTATCATTAACTCTGCAAAGCAAATGAACTATTTTGATTGGGTAAGCAGGAAATAGGGATGTTTTGTAGTTTGAAGGCGCCAGGTTCAGCGGAGATAGCTATACATCTGTCATTGTGACTGAAAAAGAAGAATGTGACTCTGATTATGGACGTGTGATTCTCAGATTTGATGCATTACCAGATTATCTGTTTCTGATGAAGATTTGCTGATTGAGCAGATTACCGATTTGCTAATCAAATCTTTCTGAAGGGTGCTTAACTACGATTACGGAAATCGGGATTTCGGATTTTCAAGGGTATTCGTTGATTTGAAGTTTTCCGATGGGGTGATTCGAAGTTTCTATCAATTGCCGGTTGAGTTTTTGATACTTTAGGAGTGTGCGGAATAAACTCTCGATACTCAACGCTTATTAAAAAAACTGAACTCGGATGCGGTTATCGTCGAAATGGAGAAGCCGCTGCATTGATTAGCTTTGAGTTGATGGTTATTCGAGAAAATTTGTCAGTCAAGTAAATCAGAGGAGTCGGAAACCACGCAATCAAAGATCTGAACTGGAGATTTCAGCGGTATTGAAAGTTGTTAATGCAAACGTGGATCATCAATTAAGGGGGAATCTGTTGACGCGTCTCGACGACATCGACAGACACCTTGATTGAAGTTGCAGAGAATATTCAAACACGGCTCAAAGTTTTGAAGTTCAAGATCAAGTTTCGACAGTAACGAACAAGGGGGAATCTGTTGATGCACTATTGTGTTCGTCACTTGTCGAATAGGCTAGATAGAGCGTGTTTTGAATATTGTATAGGTTAGAATCGAACACACGACCGAAATACGGAGATTTCAGTGTAAAAGGGAACAAGTTCGCCCGAACTTGATGTGCCTTTAGTCAAGTTCGCTCGAACTTGACTAATGCAGGCCAAGTTCGCTCGAGAATGCTATTAGGAAGTCAAGTTCGGCCGAACTTGACTAGGTCAAGTTCGCCCGAACTTCCATACACTCCAGCGAACTTGTCTCCCTATATATAGGTGTGTTGTTCATTTGTCATTTAAGTTTTTGGCATCCCTACGGGGAGGTGCTGCCGGATTCTCTCCAGGAACTCCGGCAGCTGGACTTATAAAGATGTATACTCTTTCAGTATGAATGAAGACTTCCGCTGCATTTTGCTTCTACTCCTTTCTGTAATAACATTCTACCGAATCGGTTTAAGTTTATCCACTAACTTCCGTCTAGAACCGCCTGATCACGGACCTTCAATATTGTAGGTCCGTTGTACGGTTCGTTCGGGCACTAATCTGACAAACCTAAGGTAAACGTGCGGAATCCGTTTACTTAGGCGACATTGGATACACTCATTTGTTTCTAATTAATCACCGTTTCATTAATATTCAACGTTACAGATCCTGGAAACACTTAGACAGAGCTTCGCCTCTGTCGTGACAAAATCTCTGAAGTTTCAAATGAAACATCAAAGCTCCTATTTATACTGACACAAGTTCGCTGGTGGGAGTGTAAGTTCGGGCGAATTTGCTTAGTCAAGTTCGGCCGAACTTGACTACAACACTACCATTTCAAGCGAACTTGTCCCTAAATATACATAAACTTCAACATTTCACTCCTAAACACTGACTCGATATTATACGATGATGTAGGCAACAGACATATGCATCAACAGACTCCCCCTTGGATGTTGCCGTAGTCATCATTCTTCAATTAAGTTCCTGAGTCTTTAATGTTCTCTTGATCTTTATATCTTGAATAACTTTAACATCCATGCTCCCCCTTGCTTTGAGCTTTCTGGTATCTTTAATCAACGTGTTTATCTAGCTCCCCCTCAAATGATGCTTCGAATCTCTAAGATTTGACGATTAAGAACAATCACACGTATCCACACACAAACAATTTCTTAACAGTCTCGTTGGTCCGGCTCACATTCAACATTATTAGGTTACCATGGAAGGTTTTGAAAGAAAATATTTTTGGATTTTTAATATTGAATGCAGAAATGTAAACAAACTAAAATGTAATATTTACAGTTTATATTTTTGTGAGAAAATAAGCTAGAGGATCATATCAGTTTTCGAGACATACCACCAGTACCTTGACCTTTTAATGACTTTAAGTTTAAACTTGTTTACCTAGATTTTCGATATGTTTATCCACCTAAACTTTAAAAATTGTTCCAAGATATGTTAGGGTAAGAATTATGAAACTTGACTTATCTGTGGTTCCCACTTCTTGAATATACTCCCGTATCAAAATTCTCTAGATTTCATCTTACAGGTGAATATAGCGTAATTGATATCTGTATCAGGGTAATGCGATGCCTTGAGAGCTCAGGTTAGTACTACCGTACAGACAAAGAGATGAAGGCTCGCCTTTAAGGTGTGTTCCATTTAAGGAATCTTTTCAGCACTGCAAATGATTAGATCTTTCGATACTTTTCAAGATTGCATGCAGTTTAGGGGTTTATTGCAAAATATTATAGAAGTTCTTGGCTATTGCTTCCGCAAAATCAGAAGAACTTGTATAATACACCAGAAATCAACTATCTATAAAGACCTCGTATCTCATAATCAGGCAATCTTTCAAACGAAATTTCGGAGTACTAAGTCCATATATCCAAGATGTGTTAATCCACAAGATTAAGCAGTTGTAAAATTTAGTTTATATCCCTGAAACAATTTACTAAACGTGTAAAGCCTATCGACACATCCACAGTAAGACTTGTTTATAACTTTTTAAACTTTACAAATACTTAGCGTACTGTGATAGTCCACTGATGTACTATCATTTCCTTTTTCCGCACAAGTAATCTCATTTTTCATTTTTCAATGTTTTTTATATTTTAAGATTTTCTATTGTTTTTGGCTTTTTCAATCATTTTATCTATCTAAAATGATTTCGAAACGATGTTTTTCAATTTTACAATAATCTTTTACAATTTTTAAAAAAAAAATTTCTCCCCCTAAAATTGAAAACATCTTATTAAAATCGAAAATAAGAATCTTCCATTTTAACCATTTAACGACTTTTTACGAATGTGAACGCGAGACTACCATTTTGTTTGTGTGGAGTATCACTCTTGTCTCTTGTCTCTCAGCATGAACAACCACTGCTTCTCAAATGACGTTTGGCTTGAAGCTTGGTTATGCTGCACATTCAAACAAACTTCAATCATTTTTGAATAGGAACCCAATCCATTCTAAATTTAGGTTTACCAAAATCATTAACATCTGAAGTAGACAAACATTCACACTCTTTTTGATATTCAAACAGTTTGATAGAAACTTTATTTGAAAATTTTACTTTCTTTGATTTTTTAACTGTTTGAATTATCAAATTTTTCTCCACTGCTCTCTCTTTTGTCCTCAGATTTGTATCTGATGAATTCGTTTTACTTGACTGTGAGTAAAATGATTCATTAGAAGTTTTATCTTATTTTTTAGACGCATTCGATGACAAAATCTTTTCCAAATACTCTCTAACTTTTTTTCTCTTTTTTCTCAATCTGTCTTTTTGCCCTTTTGATAACTTGACTTTTTGTTCTTTGGACTTCTCTATAGTTTTCTCATTTTTCTTCTTTGTTTTCTTCTCCTCTGGTCTTTTCTCCCCCTGAGATTTAACTGATCTTCTTTTCAGATTAGTTGGACAATCCCTGGAAATATGACCTTTGATTTGACATTTATAGCATCTTCTCGTATCAAATCTCTTTTTCAGGCAGTTAACAGTAATGCGTCCACCAAATCCACAGTTGTAACAAACTCTCTTATCGTACCAATCTCTCCATTCAGACCAAACACCCAAATCAGTACATTGATTTGACATGTAGTAGTCATCTTTCCTGCTTCTTCTGTAAAATTGATTTGACTTTGAAGCACTGTGGTCCGACCTGCACCACTTATTCTCAAATTTTTGTGAGTTTTGATAATGATCGGATGATCATACCGATGAGCTTTTAATTTTCTTTTAAAAATTTTCAGAATTCTTAAAACTTTGTTTTTCTTTTTGTTTTTGTTCTTCATCCTGCTTAGAAGGTTTTGCGTTGATCATTCACCTTTCTCAGAAGATTGTAGAACAGTATCTTGGAATTTCTCTTTAGTTTTAAAAATATTTCATTTTTATCATTTTTAGCTCTTTCATCATCGGTATCATCATCACAATCTTCAATTATGACATCGTCATAATTTGTGATATTATCACTTATTGGAATTTCCTTTTTATTATCATTGATCGGTTTTGGACATATATGATCTAACTTTAATGAGGAGTTCACAAAAACTTTCAATAATTTTTCAAAATTAACAGCTTTATTTTTAACAATCTCAACTTCCTTTTTCAAGTTGAGCAATTTTCTCAATGTGAGAATTTATTGCTATTTAATTTTCTATATTTAATTTTTCAAAAACAATTTTATCATTTTCTAAAATTTTTATTTGATTTTCAAAATTCTTTTCATTTTCTTTTAACCTTTTATTTTCTAATGACAAACATTCCAAATCTTTCAAAAATTTGACATTAATAGATTTGGATTTTTGACAATTTAAGCACACAGATTCAGTACACTTTGTGCAAGGCTTTTCGACCTCCACAATTTGTACCTTTACCACTTCTTTATCAACAATTTTTACTTCTGACTTTACCTTCTTGCTTTTAATCATCTCAGCACGCTCTAGATATTTATCATGTAGAGCATTCCATAGCTTTTGTGCCGTATCACATTCTGGTAGCAGATTCAAGATATTTCCTTTCACCGACTGCTGTATCAGATTAGTCATTTTCTCTTCAGCAAAATAATCATCTTTTTCTTGAGTAGAATATTTGCACTTCTCCAGAATTTGCTGATTTTCATCTCTAGCAATGACATAACCTGTCTCAATCACGACCAAACTACGAAAATGCATAGCTTTGACCCAGCTCTCAAATTTCCCTTTCCAAACATTATATTCATTTATATTCATCAACATAGAAGGCTTCATGGACTCCATTTTGTTTTCCAAACTAATTTGTCGTTCAAAACACTTGAAAAATGATTAGCAAACAGACAATTCTTAGAAAAATTTGACTTTTTAACCGACAGTACCAACGTATCGGTTTGCTAAAAACGTTTAAAATTTTTCGGAAAACTTTTCTTACCAGATTATAGCTTTAAACTCGTCTCGTCAATGTAACATTTGTGTAAATCAGGTTTCGAAAACCCGCCCCAATTTATCAATCGAAGTATATTTTATATTACGTTGTGTTATTATTTTGTTTGTTTACAATAATACATATATAATAATAATAATCAATGTTTAAAATAAGATAATATAATTAAATAATAAATATTCATAATTAGTAAATAATTAAAGAAGGTTTAATTAATAAAAAAATAAAAAATAATAACAATTAAAAGAGATAGGTGGAACCGGTAATCGAACCCGGGTTTCCAGGGTAAAACACACACCACCTACACCACTACGCTGCACACACTAATGGTGCTATGTTTAGAATCTTTTTCCTTATATATCCACGCTAAGAGGAACCTGCAACACCTGCGGATTCCCCCTCGCCGAAATTCTCGGAAATCTACGCGGTCACAGCTGTCCGAGCCTTTATTTTAGTAAATTTCTTTGATTGATCGCTGGCAATCAACTCGAGATCATGGTAACCGAGCCTCAAAATATCCCTATATATACTAGTTGATTCCCTCAGCTAAAACTCGCTCATTTCTTTTGTTTCCTCTCTAAAATCCCAGTTGTCGGAAAGTTTTGTTCAACCGGAGAACCACCAAGCCGTCGGAACCCCCCCCCCCCCCCCCGGTTCACCAGCAGTCGCAGTCCGTCATCGGATTCGACTCGCCGGAAGATCCCTGCTAACCGGTAACGATTTCCTGCACTATATTCTTCTTTTATATACATATGCTAAGCACTTCAGTATAATAACCGAATTCAAATTGAAATTAAAATTGAGATCGTATTCTGGTTCGTTCAAGGGAAGAAGATGAAGTCCAGAATGTGTTTTTATGTAATACAATTTGTTATATTTCCGGGTTAGACACCCAGCCCAGTTGGATGGGCTGAGTGCAAATCATAACAGAGGTCTCAGGTTCGAGACTCATAAGGCGTGCTGGTTCAATCCTGTTTAAACTTTTTAATTTAAATAAATTTCTGAAATAGCTTAAAGTGTGTATAAATATAATTAAAATCAACATTCCTTCGGGTTAGACACGTAGCTCAGTTGGAAGAGCTGTGTGCACGCAACCGCGAGGTCTCGAGTTCGACTCTAGTCACAAGCAATCCAATCCCATTAAAAACCGGTCAGATCTGACAAACCGTTTTTTTTTTGTTTTTTTTCTTTATTATTTAATCATTATTCTATTTCATTCTATTCCTCTATCTATTTATTTAAATACTTATCCCATTATGTTATCCTTACATTTCAATCAAAATAACCTAATAAACTAATAAAAAGTAGCAAGACCAAAAAGAAATATGTTTTTTTATGATATCGTATTTATTATTTTTAGGTTAAGTATTCGTTGTTCAACTCGTGCGCTCTCATCCTCAATCAAGAAACGCACCCAATGTGAGTGAATCTCAACAAATTCCCCGTTTTAATCACGTTTTGGGGTGTATCATGTGTCGTACCATTTCTTTGTTTTATTTAACGATTGTGCTAATATCATTCCGTGATCAAATGTGTATTGTTTGTTATGTGGTTTATATGTGGATACATTTTATCATTTCAGTGCAATCATTTCATTAGGCCCATCAGTTCCCGGTGGGATACGGGTTAAGCATCAGGTGCCTATTAGATCGGCTCCGCTTGATTGAGCCTTGATCTCAAATACATCATCCATTATGTCATATGTTCATTCAATGTGGTTTGTGATTGGTTATATATATACATTTGCTCAAATGTGATTAATGCACAATTTTATTTAAATAAACATAAAAGTCAATTATTTAAATGTTTTATCAAGGTTCACTCACCAACTTTTGTTGACCCCAAATTTCTTCTGTTTTACGCATGATACAGGTGATCAAGTTGAGGAAAGAAACACCTAGGATGGCCTTAGAAGAATAATCAAGTTATTTCGTTGGAACAATCATTTGGATTATTATTTGTGTTTGTATGAAATTTTTTTGTTGGATATTTGAATTTTAATTTGAATTTAATAAGTATGAAACTTGATAGTAAATATCATGAGCTTTGGTGATAACCCAATCGTGCCCCGACTTTGTTTATTCCGCTGTGGGTCGGGGTGTGATAGATTGGTATCAGAGCTTGTGACTATAGGGATATAGGATAGGTTATTAGACCTTTAGAGCCTATACTATAGTTGACTAGATTTAAATTGTTTATGTGTTACATGCAAAACTCATGATGTTTATATGTTTCATGTTTATATTCACACACAACATTATGCAAACATTCTCACAAGTACATGTTAATATGCAATGCTCATCATAGATCATACCCTCATATCATATCATATCTATGAAAGCACAACACCTCACAATTTCACAATTTCCGTTATTTCTTTTCAAAGATTTTTGCAATGTTTTCATAATTTTCAAATCACATCAAAGTGAGTTTTCACGACGGGCATGTAGTAACTGGAAGGGTACGAGTACCGGTAGTCGGAACGTCCTGTCTAGGCTTGGCATTCGTATAAATCCAAAATAAAGGACCAGTTTGCCTACCTGGTGACTTACGATGAGAGTACGAAGGACCTATTAGGCCAAAGCATGCTATACCAAACGTCGTGTGAACTAACCCCACTTTGAGTTGTCATTGTGTCTACACCTGGACACCCTCCGACCTTACATCTCGCAATCATGTTTTACGATTTTCATTCGGGTGATGCGAGTGTTAACCAGCCGACACCAATGTGAACCCTACCAAGCCCAATAGTCATGGGGGCCCACATGACTATACAAACAATGGTATGGGGGACATTTGGAGGCCCAAACATGAGCAAACCCAAGACATCCTATGGATGTAGTTAAATTCATTTTTCAGTTATGTTGTTTTCATTCTTTTTACGACACATGACACCTAGGAAATTCTTGAACTCACAATCTCCCTACATATATTCCTGTAGATGTCTGCTAGGCAATTACGTGGAGGGAGAAGGTCAGGAAAGTCAAACGAACGCTTGGCCACGCAAATTGCTAAACAAATGGCCGTAGTGCTTCCTGACATCATGCTACAAGTTCAGCAAGCTCTCACCGCTAATCCCGTTAACCCTCCCAACCAAGAAGACCAAAGCGTCGCCAACCCTCCTCCCAAAACCCCTAAATGCACCTACAAACACTTCAAGTCTTGCGATCCCCCAAAATATGAAGGGACTGAAGGTGTCACCGATCTCCTCCACTGGTTTGAGGAAATGGAAAATACCTTTCTCAATTGCGACTGTCCTGAGGACCGTAAGGTACGTTACACGACTGGAAGATTGTTTGGGGTAGCCCTTACCTGGTGGAACACGGAAAAAGGTAAGCGAGGTGTAGATGATGCCATGGCCTTATCATGGGAGGAATTAAGAGAGATCATGACAAGACGTTTCTGCCCTAGAAGCGAGATCAAGAAGCTTGAAGATGAATTCTATGCTCTAAAGCAAAAAGAAGGGATCACACCTCCTACAACAAGAGGTTTCTTGAGTTGAACCAAATGGTCCCAATCTGTTCACCCCATTATACCACTTAATTGAACACTACATTCGAGGCCTCCCCTCGAAAATCCAAGATTCGGTTTTAAGCACTTCGCCTGCAACACTCGAAGCCGCAATGGAGTTAGCTATGGAACTCACTGAAAATCGCATTCGAAATGGCAATTTAAAGATGAGAAAAAGAAAACACCCATCGAGACCCCAATTCCAAACCACTCAGGTTCATCCTCGAAGTTTGCTGGTAAGAGGAAGCGAAATGGCAAGAACTTTGCTGTCACCTAAACCAACCCTCCCATCACTGCTGCTCCAATTACCCAAGTTGCCCCTCCAGCCGCACCGTTCAAAAGGCCATACACTGACCCACACCCAAAGTGTAACCGTTACCAATACCATCACCCTCCTGAAAACCCTTGCCAACATTGCACAAGTTGTGGCCGTGCGGGTCACACTATCCAAACCTGCCGTACCCTTCAGCGATCGAACCGCAGTCAATCTCCAACCCAAACCCAAAATCAAATGGTGGGCCAAGCCCAACAACCCTTACTTCTACCACCTGCACAACTCGCAGCCCAACCTTACTACCAACCCAACTACCCCATGATGTAATCCATGCGAGCCTGTTTCAATTGTGGGGACCCAAACCACTTCAGGAATACTTGCCCACACCTGGTGAACATCATCCATGCCCAAGCTCAAGCAAACCCGGTAAACCAAGCTAACCAAGCTCCTCCACCTGCTAGAGGAAGAGCTTTCAATATCAACGCTAACCAAGCCAGGGCCGACAACAATGTGGTCAACGGTATGTTTCTCGTAAATGGTAGTTATGCATCCATATTATTCGATACTGGTGCAGATAAGAGCTTTGTGTCCTTAGAATTCGAATCTATTCTCGACCAACCTCGTGATAATCTCGTTGAATCTCTGACGGTGGAAGTTGCTGACGGAAAACCCACTTCATTAAATTCTATTAAACGCGATTGTACTCTCACCCTAAATGATCACGATTTTTCAATTGATCTCATTCCTATAAAATTGGGAAGTTTCGATGTTATCATCGGCATGGACTGGCTCAGCCAGCATCACGTTGAAGTGGTGTGCCATGAAAAGTTCATTCGTATTCCTCTCGCCGACGGTCAGACACTACGTATCTTTGGGGAAACTCCTTTGAAAGGGCTCAAATTGATGTCCTGCCTTCAAGCCCAAAGTTATCTTCGCAAGAATTACGTCGCATTTCTAGCTCACGTCGTCAAGAAGGAAGGCAAGGAGAGGAGGCTCGAAGATATTCCAATTGTGAAAGAATTCCCGCAAGTTTTTCCGACGACGTTTCAGGACTTCCTCCTGTGAGAGAAGTCGAATTTCGAATCGATCTTGTGTCTGGCGCTACACCGGTTGCAAAATCTCCCTATAGGTTAGCCCCATCCGAGATCCAAGAGTTGGCCAGTCAACTGCAAGAGCTGACTGACAAAGGATTCATACGTCCTAGCTCATCGCCTTGGGTGCGCCCGTTCTTTTTGTGAGGAAGAAAGATGGAACGTTTCGCATGTGCATTGACTATAGAGAACTCAACAAGTTGACGGTTAAGAATCGCTATCCACTGCCTCGTATTGATGACCTTCTAGACCAACTTCAAGGCGCTACCTGTTTTTCCAAAATCGACCTTCGTTTCTGGTTATCATCAGCTTAGAGTGCGCGAAGAAGATATTCCAAAAACTGTCTTCCGAACTCGTTATGGTCATTACGAGTTCATGGTTATGCCCTTCGGTTTAACCAACGCCCCCGCTGTCTTCATGGATTTAATGAATAGGGTATGCAAACCCTATCTCGACCGTTTCGTCATAGTCTTCATCGACGATATCCTTATCTACTCAAGTCAAAATCCGATCATGAGCGACATCTTCGACTCATTCTTACACTCTTAAGGACTGAAAAGCTTTACGCTAAGTTCTCAAAATGCGAATTCTGGTTAAGAGAGGTACAATTCCTTGGCCATATCGTCAATGACAAAGGGATTCATGTCGATCCTTCGAAAATCAAGGCAGTACAAGAATGGCAAGCGCCACGTACCCCTACCGAAGTTAGGTAATTTCTTGGCTTGGCTGGTTACTACCGACGCTTCATTGCCAATTTTTCCTGTATCGCCGTTCCGCTCACGGCCTTGACTCACAAGGGAAAACCCTTCATTTGGGGACCTAAGCATGAGGAGGCCTTCCAAACTTTAAAACAAAGGCTTTGTGACGCACCTATCCTTACACTCCCTGAAGGTTGTGATGACTTTGTGGTTTATTACGACGCATCAGGGCAAGGTCTAGGCTGTGTATTGATTCAAAGAGGAAAGGTGATAGCCTATACCTCTAGGCAACTCAAAGTTCATGAGAAAGTTTACACCACCCACAACCTGGAACTTGGAGCCGTTGTGTTCGCTCTCAAGATATGTAGACATTATCTTTACGGTACCAAGTGTGAAATATACACTGACCACAAGGGTCTCCAGCATATCTTCAACCAAAAAGAGTTGAATATGAGGCAACGAAGATGGGTCGAACTGCTCAACGATTACGACTGCGAGATTCGGTATCATCCTGGCAAGGCAAACGTGGTGGCTGATGTGCTCAGTCGAAAGGGATATGCGAACTCTATTCGTCTTCTATGTTCGTAAATCATAACCGATATCAAGGATCGAATACGGGCAGCTTAACATATCTCTGTAACGGAAAATGACGTACGCGATGAGCTGTCATGTGGAGCTGAACTCAAAATTGAAACCAAATCCGACGGTATTTTATATTATTTAAACCGCATATGGATTCCCGATCGCGACAACCTTCGTGATTTCCACATGAATGAGGCACACAAAACACGATACTCTGTACACCTAGGAGCCGATAAGATGTATCAAGACCTACGATACACCTACTGGTGGCCTGGCATGAAAAAGGATATCGTTGTTTTTGTTTCCAAGTGCCTTACATGTTCCAAAGTGAAAGCTGAACATCAAATACCTTCAGGACTTCTAGTCCAACCCGAAATACCTGTATGGAAGTGGGAAACATAACCATGGACTTCATTACCGGGTTACATCGCACCTCCAGTAGGTATGACACCATAAGGGTAATCATTGATCGTCTTACAAAATCAGCTCACTTCATTCCGATCCACGAGGACTTCAAGAACGAGAAGTTAGCTCGTATCTACATCAGCGAGATCGTAAGCCGTCATGGTGTACCGTTAAGCATCATTTCAGACCGTGATGGTCGTTTCACTTCACGAACATGGCGAGCCGTACAAACCGCTTTGGGTACACGGTTAGACCTTAGCACCGCCTTTCACCCTCAAACTGATGGTCAATCTGAACGCACCATCCAAACCCTTGAAGACATGCTTCGAGCATGTGTCATAGACTTCAAAGGGAACTGGGACGCTCATCTACCGTTAGTCGAGTTTTCGTACAACAATAGCTATCATTCAAGTATCGGCATGGCTCCTTTCGAAGCTTTATATGGTCGTAAATGCCGATCTCCAGTATGTTGGCACGAAATTGGTGAAGCGCAAATCACCGGACCTGAATTGATTCAAGAAACAACCGACAAAATCATTCAAATACGAAAACAATCTTCTAGCGACTCAAAGTCGTAAAAAGAGTTATGCTGACAAACGATGAAAGCCCTTGGAGTTTGGCATTGGTGATCAAGTACTTTTGAAAGTATCACCGTGGAAGGGAGTGGTTCGTTTTGGCCAGAAGGGCAAGCTAGCACCACGCTACGTAGGACCTTTCAAGATACTCGAAAGAATAGGTCCTGTAGCATACAAGCTTGACCTACCAGAAGAGCTTAACAGAATTCACCCCACGTTCCACGTATCAAACTTGAAAAATTGCCTCGCTGACGAAAACCTCCATATCCCTCTATAAGACATTCAAGTTGATGAATCAATGCACTTCGTTGAAAGACCAGTAGAAGTCATGGATTTCGGTGAGAAGCGCTTGAGGCGAAGTCGTATTCCAATCGTCAGGGTGCGTTGGGAGTCAAAACGAGGACCCGAGTTTACTTGGGAACGTGAATACTCAATGCGCGAAAAGTACCCGCATCTTTTTCCGGTTACAACTACTACTTAAATTTCGAGACGAAATTTCTAAAAGTAAGGGATACTGTAACATTTGTGTAAATCGGGTTTCGAAAACCCGCCCCAATTTATCAATCGAAGTATATTTTATATTACGTCGTGTTATTATTTTGTTTGTTTACAATAATACATATATAATAATAATAATCAATGTTTAAAATAAGATAATATAATTAAATAATAAATATTCATAATTAGTAATAATTAAAGAAGGTTTAATTAATAAAAAATAATAATAATAATTAAAAGAGATAGGTGGAACCAGGAATCGAACCCAGGTTCCCCGGGTAAAACACACACCACCTACACCACTACGCTGCACACACTAATGGTGCTACGTTTAGAATCTTTTTCCTTATATATCCACGCTAAGAGGAACCTGCAACACTTGCGGATTCCCCCTCGCCGGAAATCTCGGAAATCTACGCGGTCACAGCTGTCCGAGCCTTTATTTTGGTAAATTCCTTTGATTGATCGCTGGCAATCAACTCGAGATCATGGTAACCGAGCCTCAAAACATCCCTATAAATACTAGTCGATTCCCTCAGCCAAAACTCGCTCATTTCTTCTGTTTCCTCTCTAAAATCCCAGTTGTCGGAAAGTTTTGTTCAACCGGAGAACCACTAAGCCGTCGGAACACCCCCCCCCCCCCCGTTCACCAGCAGTCGCAGTCCGTCACCGGATTCGACTCGTCGGAAGATCCCTGCTAATCGGTAACGGTTTCCTGCACTTTATTCTTCTTTTATATACATATGCTAAGCACTTCAGTATAATAACCGAATTCAAATTGAAATTAAAATTGAGATCGTATTCTGGTTCGTTCAAGGGAAGAAGATGAAGTCCAGTATGTGTTTTTATGTAATACAATTTGTTATATTTCCGGGTTAGACACCCAGCCCAGTTGGATGGGCTGGGTGCAAATCATAACAGAGGTCTCAGGTTCGAGACTCATAAGGCGCGCCGGTTCAATCCTGTTTAAACTTTTTAATTTAAATAAATTTCTGAAATAACTTAAAGTGTGTATAAATATAATTAAAATCAACATTCATTCGGGTTAGACACGTAGCTCAGTTGGAAGAGCTGCCTGCACGCAACCGCGAGGTCTCGAGTTCGACTCTGGTCACACGCAATCCAATCCCATTAAAAACCGGTCAGATCTGCAAACCGTTTTTTTTATTTTATTTTCTTTATTATTTAATCATTATTCTATTTCATTCTATTCCTCTATCTATTTATTTAAATACTTATCCCATTAAGTTATCCTTATATTTCAATCAAAATAACCTAATAAACTAATAAAAAGTAGCAAGACCAAAAACAAATATGTTTTTTTTATGATATCATATTTATTATTTTTAGGTTAAGTATTCGTTGTCAACTCGTGCGCTCTCATCCTCAATCAAGAAACGCACCCAATGTGAGTGAATCTCTACAAATTCCCCGTTTTAATCACGTTTTTGGTTGTATCATGTGTCGTACCATTTCTTTATTTTATTTAACGATTGTGCTAATATTATTTCGTGATCAAATGTGTATTGTTTGTTATGTGGATACATTTTATCATTTCAGTGCAATAATTTCATTAGGCCCATCAGTTCCACGTGGGATACGGGTTGAGCATCAGGTGCCTCATTAGATCGGCTCCGCTTGATTGAGCCTTGATCTCAAATACATCATCCATTATGTCATATGTTCATTCAATGTGGTTTGTGATTGGTTATATTATATACATTTGCTCACATGTGATTAATGCACAATTTTATTTAAATAAACATAAAAGTCAATTATTTAAATGTTTTATCAAGGTTCACTCGCCAACTTTTGTTGACCCAAAATTCCTTCTGTTTTACGCATGATACAAGTGATCAAGTTGAGGAAAGAAACTCCTAGGATGGCCTTAGAAGAATAATCGATTTATTTCGTTGGAACAATCATTTGGATTATTATTTGTGTTTGTATGAAATTTTTGTGTTGGATAGTTGAATTTTAATTTGAATTTAATAAATATGAAACTTGATAGTAAATATCATGAGCTTTGGTGATAACCCAATCATGCCCCGACTTTTATTTCGCTGCGGGTCGGGGTGTGACAGTCAATACGAATCTAATAATATATAATGTCCGAGACGTTTTTCGGGATTTTCATGCCTTTTTTTTAGAACTTGTCACAGCGTGTGAAACTCAGCTATTTAATAAGTTCGGGCGAACTTGTATAAGTTTCAAGAGAAACAAGCAAGTTCGGGCGAACTTGTATAAGCTTGAAGATAAACAAGCAAGTTCGGGCGAACTTGTACTAGATTTTCAACAAATTTTAATCAAGTTCGGGCAAACTTGATAAAATTTGATTGAAAAGTAAGCAATTTCGAGCGAACTTAACCTAAAACCTTGAAAAATCAATCAAGTTCGGGCGAACTTGATGTTAAGCTCGAGCGAACATGTGTTTTCAAACATGGTTTTTTCAATTTTTCGGCATGAATTCGTTTGTTTTAAGCTCTGATCTTTTCAAGGGTTTATCTATTATGGATTTTACGTATTATACTTGAAAATCAGTCCATTTTATCCGTGAATCGTCCATGAAAAGTTAAAAATGGAAGAAATGAGTAGAAGATGAGATGATTTCAGTCCAATGTCTTTAAATTAGGCCAATCCTGCTCTGATACCACTTGTAGGTCCGTTGTACGGATCGTTCAGGCACTAATCTGACAAACCTAAGGTAAACATGCGGAATCCGTTTGCTTAGGCGACATTGGATACACTCATTTGTTTCTATTTAATCACCGTTTCACTAATATTCAACGTTAGAGATCCTGGAAACACTTGGACAGAACTTCGCCTCTGTCGTGACAAAATCTCTGAAGTTTCAAATGAAACATCAAAGCTCCTATTTATACTAACACAAGTTCGTGGTGGAGTGCAAGTTCGGGCGAACTTGCTTAGTCAAGTTCGGCCGAACTTGACTACAACACTACCATTTCAAGCGAACTTGTCCCTAAATATACATAAACTTCGACATTTCGCTCCTAAATACTGACTCGATATTATACGATGACGTAGGCAACAGACATAAACTTGACTACAACACTACCATTTCAAGCGAACTTGTCCCTAAATATACATAAACTTCGACATTTCGCTCCTAAATACTGACTCGATATTATACGATGACGTAGGCAACAGACATATCCATCAACATGGTTAGTAATTGAAGTTTAATGGTGATTTAATTAATAAGTATATGTATTTAAATAAGTTCAATATAAGTTAAAATCAGGTTGTATTATTTTTATGTATAATAAAAAATATGATGGTTTTTAACTTTTTATGATTGTAACTTTGTTTGAATTTGATTATATTATACTTTATTAAAATCTAACTATTATTCATTTTGGAGTTAGTTTTATTTAACTTGGGGATGGGTGGTAAGCGACAAAGATGAGGATTTAATAAAACTAAACATAATTTTAAGGCATGTTAAGGTTATAAATCAAACGTGATTCGAATAATAATAGTTGAGGCTAACATAAACAATAAACTACTCATTATATCCCATGCCCGTTTAAAAGAAAAAAAAAGAAACAATTATCAACAAGCATAGTTGACCAACTCATTTCCAAAATAGATAGATTGTTCGCAAATTTGCCGGCTTAGTTGACTATTTTGGTAATTTTGATTGCTCAAATATCTATTTTAATAATTTTCTAAAGAAATAACACCTTTTTTGTCGTTAAATAAGTCAAATGAATTGAGATGATTGTGTTATTCTTTCATTAGATTACATTAAAGTCAATTTATGTAGTAGTTTTTATTTGTTATAACAAATGAAATCTCACATAATAAGTCAATTTATGTAGTAGTTTTTATTTGTTATAACAAATGAAATCTCACATAATAAACATTTTATCCACATTGTGCGTTTGTAAGGTTGCCATCTCATCACCAACATCATATGTCATGTTCCTTTTTTATCCACATTGTACGTTTGCTATACTCCCTTGTCACCAACATAAAGTATGTTAATTGCGACTTTATATTTATGCATACAAATAGATACAAGTAAATAATACAATGAATGCAAGAGTCCTCATCAAGTTAGATGTAAGAGAACATAAATAATTAGAAGATATTAAATAGTCATCACAAAAACCATAACTAATACGAACCAATATTTTACTTTTCAGTTATAGTTTGCTTGTTTTGTTTTTCCTGGTCACCAAAACAAAATATGCAAGTAAAAAATGGTTTTATGGACCGTTCTACAATTGGGCGTATTCTATATGTTTTAAGTCTAATTTAATATTTATATTAAACATTCGGCCATCTAAGTTATTATTGTAGTTCTCAAGTCACCGTATACTAAGTGTTAGGATATATTCTCAACTATATGGTCAACTCTGAGAGTCCTCATAGCCAAGCACAACAACACAATTATTAGGTGCGAGCTCTACCGTTGTACTAATAACCCGTCGTGTGAGGCTACGACCCCCTCATACTTTATTGATAACATGACATGCGTGAAAGAAAAACAAAGCACAACTAAATCAAACGCTCAATAAGAGGTTAATTAAAGCAATTATAATATGAAAACAAGACAATGAATTAAGCAGATGATGACTTGAACATAGTTGAACTAAAGTATATAAAGTCAAGTGTCTAAATTCCGATAACCAATAGTCGACATAACCATATAAAACTAAGAACTAGTCACGTCTTATATGAAAGTAGTCATTATACATAAATATAAATAAATACATGCGAGGTACATATACCAATCATTAAGAGGGTGTGTGATTTGATATACACCAACCGTCTCGTTGAATTCTAATCTATGACCTTGTCTTAAGGCCAATGCATACGCCTAAAAAAGACACATGTCCAATACATACGCATAAAAATGAAAATAAATATCACATTAAAATTTCAAATAATGTACCAAATGCTTGAAAGCTAAAACATTTATTTAAATCAACTTTAAGCTACTTGTATTTTAATAGCGAAACATATTAGCAAAATAAAATTTTAAGTTTGAATAAATCATGCAAATATACGATATCATGTTACATACCAAGTTTTGTCGTTTTTTATTCATTTATTAACTAAACTTTCATGTCGATACAAATGAGAAACCTAGTTTATCATCAATCTATAAGGGTGAACGGGGTGTAAAGCTGGGAAGGTTGGCGGCGTCCGTTCACCGCACAATAACACTGCCGCCAACAATGCATTTGATGCGGTAAACACATTGGAATAGGAAGGAGTCACCATTTGTGCCATGTTGCTTTTTTCGACCATTGGGATGTCAAACGGTTATGATGCCAACGGGTGGAACACCCTTTGCTCGCCTCCTATCAACGCTCTATGTCCAAATAACCCCCTTATTACAACCGAAATTACGGGTTACTTAACTGTATTGTTTAATGTTGGTTGATGGTTGTATTCGACACTTGGAATTATATAGAATTATGGCAGATGGGTTCATATTTATGCTTGTGATTATATGTAATTATACTATACATCTCCTCAAGAATCTATTGTCTTATTTATACGGATGAAAATCAATAAATAGAACCATCAGGTTTTAGATTCTATCAGAGTGTATTCACTTCTTACTTTCCCATACGTACCTTCTAACCGGTTTTCTCAAGTGACAACTTCATCTCAAACTCAAGAAAGGCTAGCTCTGATCCACACATGTCCAAAACCAAACCCGACATAACATCATCATACTCATACTCCGTAAATCCACCAATATGGTATGAGAAAGGTAAGATATAGACAGCCTTACCAATACCCTGTTGGAACAAAAAAACTGCTTCCAATGAGACTTCCAGCTCGACAGTAACCGATGTAACAACAAGAATAATAAATACAACTATTAAACTAATTGTGAATTATCAAGACACTATTTTAGTAATTAGTTGACCATCATCAACAATGGATGAGACCCACATTTACATCCAGGTGGGGCCCACCCACCCTGATTGTTACACCCTCACGGCCTAAAAATATAAATATTAAATCTCTTCCCAATGCACACTGTCCACTTTCTCATTTTCTTACATATCCCCAAATCACTTTGATTTCAATTTCTCACTGAAAGTTTAACCTAGGGTTTCATCACTTCATGCAGTTTCTCTTCATACAATTTCCTGTAATCAAGGTAAAATCTCAATCTTTTAGCTTGTTAATTTATCAAGATTCTGAATCTTTATGATGTTTAGACTTTAAATTACCTTACTTGTTTAAATTTGCAGTGATTATGTTTACCCTAGATTCATTCTAATTTAGATAGATTCTGTTTGCTAATAAAGTTGGTTAATTTATGATTTTTGAGTGAAAATTTTGCATTATTTGAGATTGATTTGTGTATTTTTCTTGTAAAGGAGGTGACTTTATTTGTTTTAAGTTCATGATTTTGTTATATAATAAAAATGCAAAATTTTTAGGGTTTTTATGTTCTATTTTAAGTTTATGATTTTCTTATATAAGAAAAATGCAAAATTTTTAGGGTTTTAATGTTCTATTTTAAGTTTATGATTTTGTTATATAAGACAAATGCAAAATTTTTAGGGTTTTAATGTTTTATTTTAAGTTCATGATTTTTGTTATATAAGAAAAATGCAAAATTTCTAGGGCTTTAATGTTTTATTTTAAGTTCATGATTTTTGTTATATAGGAAAAATGCAAAATTTTAGGGTTTTAATGTTCTATTTTAAGTTTATGATTTTTGTTTTATAAGAAGAATGCAAAATTTCTAGGGTTTTAATGTTTTATTTTAACTTCATGATTTGTTATATAAGAAAAATGCAAAATTTCTAGGGTTTTAATGTTTTATTTTAACTTCATGATTTTTGTTATATAAGAAAAATGCAAAATTTATAGGGTTTTAATATTTTATTTTAAGTTCATGATTTGTTATATAAGAAAAATGCAAAATTTCTAGGGTTTTAATGTTTTATTTTAACTTCATGATTTTGTTATATAAGAAAATGCAAAATTTATAGGGTTTTAATATTTTATTTTAAGTTCATGATTTTTGTTATATAAGAAAAATGCAAAATTTCTAGGGTTTTAATGTTTAATTTTAAGTTCATGATTTTTGTTATATAAGAAAAATGTAAAATTTTTAGGGTTTTAATGTTTTATGTTAATATGTTGTTGTTGACCAGATTTGTGGTTTTTGATTGGTACAGTTTGACTGTTGCTAGATACTAGATACTGCTGTCTGTTGTTGATCTTGTGTGCTTTGATGGATGATGTTCATGAGTACGGTTTGAATGTGTCGGATAGTAACGTAAATGGCGTAGAGTCGAGAATGGAAGCAAAGTACGTCGAGGAAGATGACGATGAAGTGGAAGATGACGAAGAAGAAGAGGTTAACGAAACAAATGTCGGTGATAATGAGTTAAACGAAACTACTCAACAAAACGGGGATGATAATGTTGGTCGGTATGACGAGGATGAGAACGATGACGATGATGATGGTGAAGATAATGATCATATGCAAAGGCATCCGAAGAAACGGAAGTTGAAAAGCTTGTTATTGAGTTACGAATTTGCGGCCCGGGTCCCACCTCCTACTTCTGCACGAAAACCGTCGTACGGTGGAAGAAATACACTTACGGATTGGAGTGAGCACGAGACGTTTGTGTTGTTAGACGCTTGGGGTGAGCGGTTTATCAAATGTGGACGAAAGAGTCTCTGATCTGAAGAATGGCATGAAGTTGCCGACAGGGTATCTCAGGAATCAAAGATGGAAAGAACCGATACTCAGTGTCGAAACCGTTTGGATACGTTGAAGAAAAAGTACAAAAAGGAGAAAGCCAATTTAATCGGAAATCGAATCGCAAATACTAAATGGGTATATTTCAAGAAAATGGACATGTTATTGTCACCCAGAACGAGTGCGTTTAAAACCGCTAGTGTTAATATAAACAACACAAATGGAGTCGATCAAACGAGGGATACGGCGAGGGGTACTTCTGGTAATTCATATTCTCACGATGAAGACAATGACGATGATGATGATTCGGATTTGCGTCCACCGAAGAAATCAAAACCTGGAGCTTCATTCAAGTTGCTTGCGGATTCGATTAATAAGTTCAGCGAGATATATGAAAAGATCGAAAACAACAAGATTCAGCAGATGATAGAACTGGAGAAAATGAAGATGGAATTTCATAAAGATTTGGAATTGCAGAAAAGACAATTACTTGATAGAGCACAAGCCCGGATTACAAACATAGAACAAGGAGATTATGAAGATAATAATGATGTTTCTGCAGAAAACATTTGCCGGTAATGTATTATTTATTTGACCAAATTTTATTTAAATCCTTTTTATTAACATAAGAACTTCTTGTTGTGTAATATCTAGCATGCAACTATTTTGGGATTCTAATTAATAAATGGATGTAAAATAATTTGTTACATTTTCTTCAATACATTAATAAATAACATGCAAGAAACGTATAACGCATTTGCAAGGTTGTAAAAAGCGCTAGGCGCTAGTCGGTCGGTGAGGTACGGACTAACAATTAATCAGGATTAATCAGATTGGGATTTTTATATGTAATTTTCAGTTTTATGTATACATACATATGCGCATTTTTATAGGTAAATATTTTAAGTAGACAGGTTTTAACCCCTCGTCAACTCATTTTTTTAAGTGTAGAAGATTAATCACCAGAATTCCACATGGTTTGGTTGAAAACTAGCCGGAATTTAAGTTTTTTGGCCGGAATCGCCTATTTTTGGCTAGTCGACTAAGTCCGACTAAGGTCATTTGGTGCCGTCTAGCGATTAATTGACTGATTAACGAAAATTACTATGTTACCGGCTCCGACTGATATGTAGTCGCCCTTGCAAGCCCTTTCCGTTCATCTACTGCCAACCCTGCAGCCACCGGTTCAGACGGAAGTGAACCGGTTCGTGTAGTAGCAGGTAACTGTGACGGTTTCCTGCAGGGTGACAAAAGTTTATCTGTTTTCTTTTCTTGTTCATCTCTATAACCATTATCAAGATCATGACGTTCATCGTTTGAAACATCATTGTTTCCACGAATAGAACCGATACTGGCTTTAACGGTCTGCGAACCCTCACTGATCTTGGTGCCGGTTTACTGATCTTTTCGGTTTCTTCTTCGCTTTTATGATTATCTGTCTTTTTGCTTATATTTGGTTTGGTGTAAGGAGGACCCATTGACCTTAACCCGGTTAACTTTCGTCTTTCGTGTATATCACTTTGAAAACCATCATCACTAGTATCTGAAATGGTTGACTTTCTGGTTGACCCGAATACATAAAATTTTGCTTCTTCAGGTGTATCCTCAGAGGCAATATATTCACTGCAAGTACTAGTGTTGCTTGACCAGTAAGGGGATAAACGGCCATGATCGTGTTTCGTTCCTTTTCAGCTTCTATTTCAGCCCTTGATTTGTAGGGCAGGCCATTTCATTGAAATTTTCTTCAGTTTCGGCCCGTGAATTATAGGGTGGGCCATTTGTAAGGGTCTGGCCCATTGCTGTAACATCCGGTACTTTCACCTATGTTAAGAGTTTCTGCATTTGATAATACGCTTCGAATTCGAAGCGTATTATCAAATGCAGACATAGTTGAAAGTACCGGATGTTACAATTGCAACTTCAGTTTTCTCCTTTTCTGTTTCTTGAATTTTTGTTTCTGAAGAAGTTTGATTGTGGGTTTGAATTTTTCCAATTCCATATTGAGATAAATCCTGAAAAAAAAAAAAATAATTGTACATTTAGAGATGCTTGTTTGACAAGTAGCTGTTTTCTTTTCTGTACCGGTATTTTTGGTACCTGCCAAAACAGGTGCAGGGGTCGCGTACTCACGTTGGCCTGTTAACACTTTATTTCTCTATTTGTTTTATTAAATAATGTGTTGGTTATGGTTAACGATTCAGTAGGATGTATGTGTAATTGTTGGGGGGGTTGAAATTCTGGCGTGACGAACCTATTTTTGAGTGATATTGAGTTCTTCAGTGCATCCATCTGGACCATTTAGGAATGTTTACTAAATCTATTTTTGAGTGGTTTGTGGCTATCATGTTTAATTATATATATATTGTTCTTATTTATTTGGAATGAACTTTGATTTAGTTTATGATTCAATATGCTACTATAAGGGTGAACGAGGTGTAAAGTGGGGAAGGCTGGCGCCCTGCATTTGATGCGATAAACACAATGGAACGGGTTGGAGTCACCGCCGCCTTGGTTTTAAAAAGCACGTATGAGGCGTGCTTAAGCGCGAGGCGCAACAAGGCTCACACCCTGGGGCTTTTTCGCTCAGCGCCTAGAGTAATTACAAGAAGCCCCAAAAAGGCGCGTTCTTTTGGGATTTTCTGGGCTTTATTGGCCTCAGGCGCACGCCTCTTGTACCCGAGGCGTTTTTTATGCGTCTAGTTGTTGTACCTTGGGTTTTTTTGGCTTGTACATGCAGCTAAAGTCATACAAAAACCTTACTTTCGGTAGGGAAAGCTAAAAACATATGAGATATATAATTTTTTTATATTATTAGCTTGCGCCTCGGGTACGAAAAGCTCGCGCTTTGCGCCTCGGTTTTAGACCTCGTCGCTTTTGTGCGCCTCTCGCTTTTTAAAACCAAGATCATCGCTTGTGCCATGTTGCTTTTTTTCAACCGGTGGGATGTCAAACAGCTATAATGCCAATGTGGAGCACTCCTTATGTTTGAGTGCACAATGGGAAGTGAAGAGGGAAGTTGATATGACAGAGTATGATTGGCTGGGGTGGAAAGGGGACTACTCCCCTCAAGTGGAGCGCCCCTTACACCCTAATAAAAATACATAAAAGAGAAAATAAACGAGGTCTTGACAAAACCGTAAATGAACATATTCGCATAGCGAATTAGAGTTTGTTGCCTAATTTAAACACAAACCATTATTTTTGGAGAACTTGTGATTGTATGTAATTTAAACATCTCCATCATCTTCAAGTTAACAAGGGGCAACACAACTTTATTTAATGTTATTATGTTTAATCATTTGATTACCTGTAAGCATTAACACGTGAACTTGAATAGCTATTCGTATGACATTGATTTTTAAGCTGATTCGACAATCAATTTAGAGCACGCTACTCAATTGTCTCTAGCACACCCTGGTTAGATTAGGTACGAATCAAAAGGTTGTGTGTATGTGCATGGATCGTGTTATAGGTAAATCATGGAATTATTATAAACTATCTACGTAGCCAATTGTATATTGTTATCATTAAATTATGTTTACAAAATTTAACCAAACACACCTTAAATTTAGTAATTTGATAACTTCATTACATGGCAATTTTTTGATGAAGTACTTAGTTGGTTCTTTTCAAAAATAAATTATTACCAAACTAATCGATATAAGTGAGCATATGTTTGGTTTAGGCTTAGGTTTAGATAAGATTATCAATCGACATCAAAAAAACTCTGCAAAAATGAAGCCGTTAGCCTCACCTCAGGAATAGGGGTCTTATTATAACCACCATCCGACGTGTGAATTAATATTTTCTATTTGAGAAAAAAAGTTGTGAGTGAATGAATGTGTTACTTAATTACAGAGTACTTATATCAGCGAATTAAGGTTCGTGTCACTATTAAACGATGGTTACCCACTAAAAGGCATAACTATCATGATAGTAACACCATAATACTTATCGGTGAAATTGTAAACATTTATTTGTGACGTCGTTCCTTTCTACCACATAGATGTAACCATAATCCGGTCCCCACTTGACCCGGACCTGGACCTGCTGAGTCGGTCTTGTACTCTGACATTATATGATGTATAGATACCATATTTGTATACAATAGGTACACAATAAATTTCATTGATTTACACATACCTCTCCTCAAGAATCTATTGTCTTATTTATACAGATGAAAATCAATAAATAGAATCATCGGGTTTTAGATTCTATTAGAGTGTATTCAGTTCATACGTTCACATACGTACCTTAACTGGTTTTCTCAAGTAACAACTTCATCTCAAACTCGAGAATGGCTAGCTCTGTCCACACATGTCCAAAACCTAACTCAACATCAACATCATACTCAGTAAATCTCACCAATAGCAAAACTAATGTAGGCTCTAAGAAAAATAAAATGTAAACAACCCTACCTCTAACCTGTAGAAATAGATAGACTGTTTATATTGCTTTTCGACTCGACAGTGACCAATGTAACGACAAGATTAATAAATATAACTATTAAACTAATTGTGAATTATTTTAGTTGACCATCATCAACAATAGATGAGACCCACATTTACATCTAGGTGGGGCCCACCACCCTTGATTATTACACCCTCACGGCCTAAAAACATAAATATTAAATCTCTTCTCATTTTCTTCCATATCCCCAAATCACTTTGATTTCAATTTCTCACTGAAAGTTTAACCTAGGGTTTCATCACTTCATGCTGTTTCTCTTCATATCATTTCCTGTAATCAAGGTAAAATCTCAATCTTTTAGCTTGTTAATTTATCAAGATTCTGAATCTTTATGATGTTTAGACTATAAATTGACTTACTTGTTTAAATTCACAGTGATTATGTTTGCCCTAGATTCATTCCTAATTTAGATAGATTCTGTTTGCTAATAAAGTTTGTTAATTTTTGATTTTTGAGTGAAAATTTTGCATTCATTGAGATTGATTTGTGTGTTTTTCTTGTAAAGGAGGTTACTTTATTTGTTTTAAGTTCATAATTTTGTTAGATAAGAAAAATGCAAAATTTTTAGGGTTTTAGTGTTTTATGTTAACTAGTCTTAAGTCCCTGCGTTGCGGGTCTGAGACGTAAAACCGTGCTACCAGCGTTGCGGGGTTAGAGCCGTAAAAACTGTGCTAAGTAGCAACCGAACGACAACCAAAACCGAGAAAATCGTAATGTAAAACCATAAATTTTTAACACCAGTTGACTCATGTTATGTAAAAAGTAGATGAAGTCGAATTTATACCCACATGTTTAGAAAGTCGAGGGGGTAAAAGAAAACCTTGTCGGACCAAGTGTGACCACCAAACACCGTACTAAGTAGCAACCGGACGACGACCAAATCCAGAAAAAAACGTAAAATAAAAACTAATAAAAAACTGAACTTGTTTAACTTTTGTGGCAAAATGGTAAAAAAAATCCAAAATTTTGTTACAGAATAAAAAAAACCATAAATTAAAAAAAAACAATAAAGACAAAAAAAAGATGATACTATTCATTACCATGTTACAAATTAATACATATAAACCATTGTTAATATGTTGTTGTTGACCAGATTTGTGGTATTTGGTTGGTACAGTTTGACTTTTGCTAGATACTAAATACTAGATACTGCTGTCTGTTATTGATCTTGTGTGCTTTGATGGATGATGATCACGAGTACGGTTTGAATGTGTCGGATAGTAATGTAAATGGGGTAGAGTCTCGAATGGAAGGAACGTACGTTGAGGAAGATGATGATGACGAAGAAGAAGAGGTTAACGAAACGAATGTCGGTGATAATGAGTTAAACGAAACGACTCAGCAAAACGGAGATGATAATGTCGGTCGGTATGACGAGGATGAGAACGATGACGATGATGATGGTGAAGATAATGATGATCATATGCAAAGGCATCCGAAGAAACGGAAGTTGAAAAGCTTGTTATTGAGTTACGAAATTGCGTCTCGGGTCCCACCTCCTACATCTGCGCGAAAACCGTCGTACGGTGGAAGAAATACACTTACGGATTGGAGTGAGCACGAGACGTTTGTGTTGTTAGACGCTTGGGGTGAGCGGTTTATCAAATGCGGACGGAAGAGTCTCCGATCTGAAGAATGGCAAGAAGTTGCCGACAGGGTATCTCAGGAATCAAAGATGGAAAGAACCGATACTCAGTGTAGGAACCGTTTGGATACGTTGAAGAAAAAGTACAAAAAGGAAAAAGCCAATTTAATCGGAAACCTAATCACAAACACTAAATGGGTATATTTCAAGAAAATGGACATGTTATTGTCACCGGTGGGGGCGAGTGCGTTAAAAACCCCTAGCGTTAATATAAACAACGCTAACGGAGTTGATCAAACGAGGGGTACTTCTGGTAATTCATATTCTCATGAGGATGACGATGATGATTCGGATTTGCTTCCACGAAGAAATCAAAGCTGGGAGGTTCATTCAAACTGCTTGCGGATTCGATTAATAAGTTCAGCGAGATATACGAAAAGATCGAAAACAACAAGATTCAGCAGATGATAGAGCTGGAGAAAATGAAGATGGAATTTCATAAAGATTTGGAATTGCAGAAAAGACAATTACTTGATCGAGTACAACAAGGAGATTATGAAGATAATAATGATGTTTCTGCTGAAAACATTGGCAGGTAATGTATTATTTATTTGAATATATTTTATTCAAAACCTTTTTATTAACATGAGAACTTGTTGTTGTGTAATATCTAGCATGCAACTATTTTGGGATTCTAATTAATAAATGGATGTGTATAAAAAGTATATCCTTTTCATCTGCTTGTTTTGTCACATAAGTCATTGATATATAAGTATACAAGATTAATAACCGGAATCGACATAGTTTGGTTGAAAAGTGGCCATAAGTATACAAGATTAATCATTGGAATCCACATGGTTTGGTTGAAAACTGGCCAGAATTTAAGGTTTTTGGCCGGAATCGCCGTTTTTTGGCCGGCAGACTAGGGCCGATTGGTGCCGGCTAGCGATTAATTGACTGATTATCGAAAAATTACTCGGTTACCGGCTCCGGCCGGTTCTTTTCTTTTCTTTTTCTTATACAATTTATGATTTGTAGTTCAGTCCCTGCTGTTTGTATAACCTGTTAACTTGACTAACTGATTAATCAGGATTAATCGGATTGGGATTTTTATATGTAATTTTCAGTTTTATGTATACATATACACATTATTATAGGTAAACATTTTAAGTAGACAGGTTTTAACCCCTCGTCAACTCATTTTTTAAGTATGCAAGATTAATCGCCGGAATCCACATGGGTTGCTTGAAAACTGGCCGGAATTTAAGGTTTTTGGCCGGAATCGCCGGTTTTTGGCCGGTCCGACTAGCGATTAATTGACTGACTAACGAAAAATTACTAAGTTACCGGCAGACTAGCGATTAATCGCCGACTAGTCCTGATTTTTACAACACTGTGCATTTGTACGTAGTATTTGTCGTATATGACGGGAGTTAGAAAGAAAGTGAGATAAACGGTTATAGAACATAACATGTATAATATTTGGATTTACAATAACACTTCATGGTAACCACCAATTCTATTCAAAGTTTAACAGCAAGGAGCTGATTAAAGAAAAAAAAATAATAATAACTCTAGCAATATACAAAAAAAAATGTAAGCCTAAATGAAACACAACACTAGGAACTTGCTCTCAAAGCCGCCAATCGCGCTACAAATTCATCATAATCCGGAAGTTTCGGATGCACATGACCTCGTGCACCCAAACCCGACTCCGGCTGATAAGTAACCGCTATCGCAAGTCCTTTTCGTTCATCTACTGCCACCCCTGCAGCCACTGGTTCAGACGGAAGTGAACCGGTTCGTGTGGTAGCAGGTAATCGTGACGGTTTCCTGCAGGGTGACAAAAGTTTAGCCGTTTTCTTTTCTTGTTCATCTCTATAACCATTATCAAGATCATTACTTTCACCACGAGAAGAACCCGATACCGGCTTTAACGGTCTGCGAACCCTCACGGATCTTGGTACCTGTTCATTAATCTTTTCGGTTTCTTCTTCACTTTTATGATCATCTGTTTTTCTGCTTACATTTGGTTTGGTGTAAGGAGGACCCATTGACCTTAACCCGTTTAACTTTCGTTCTTCGGGTATATCTATATCACTTTGAAAACTATCATCTTTTCGGCCAGAAATAGAACCGGTATCTAAAATGGTTGACTTTCTGTTTGACTCGGTTTTAATGTAAGGAGAAGCCGTTGACCCGAATACATAAGATTTTGCTTCTTCAGGTGTATCTTCAGAGGCACTATCATCTGGACTAGCTGTAGACTCACTGCAAGTACTAGGGTGTTGCTTGACCAGTAAGGGGATAAACGGCCATGATCGTGTTTTCGTTCCTTTTCGGCTTCGGCTTCGATTTCAGCCCTTGATTTGTAGGGCAGGCTACTTCCAATGGGCTTTTCTTCTTTTTCTTCGGTTTCGGCCCGTGAATTATAGGGTGGGCCATTTGTAAGGGTCTGGCCCATTGCAACTTCAGTTTTCTCCTTTTCTGTTTCTTGAATTTTTGTTTCTGAAGAAGTTTGATTGTGGGTTTTATCAGATTCATTGTTTCTTCCATTTCCATATTGAGACAAATCCTGCAAAAAATAAAAATAATAATAAATAAATAAATAAAAACGTACATTTAGAGATGCTTGTTTGACAAGAAGTTGTGTTTCCTATTGGGTTGGAACCGGTGTTTTTGCTACCCGTTAAAACAGGTGGAAGGGTTGCATACTCGCGTTGGCCCGTTAACACGATTCAGTAGGATGCATGCATAATAGTTAGGGGGGAAGTTCTGTTACAACACGAACCTAACACGAAATTTGCAGGTTTGGGTTTAACTTTAATGAGTTTGAACATATCTAGCTAAATGGGTCGTGCTCGAGTTGACCCGTTTAACCCATTTGGTATTATTAATGTATTAAAAAGATACAACTTACATCCTAACTTTAAAATTGTTAAGTGTTTTATGCGAAAATTTTAAGAGAAATGAGCATTAGATATCATAGTTTAAACGTAACATATGTGTGTGTATGCATATATATCGTTATCATGAATTGTAGTTTAGAGTAATAGGGTGAGGCTTAAATGAAATCTCATACGAGTTGTGAGAACTTAGAGAACTCGGCTTTACGAAAGGTTTTTTCAAATTTGTTTTTTTTACCAAAAATCCTAAAAAAATTCAACTTTTTTTTTTTTCATTTACGGCAGCCGTAAATGCTCTAAAAGTGATGTCATGCTTATGTCATCACCTTTTTACGGCTGCTGTAAGGGACCGAAAAACACCGCTTCGAAATTATTATTTTTTTATATTTTTTACGACAATTTTTTTTAACATTTTAATCTAGGGGTGTGAAAAAATGGGGTCGAAACTCGTACGGGAAGGCCGAGTTCTCTAAGTTCTCACAACTCGTAAGGGTTTTCCCTTGATCCTAATCCTATATAATATGCAAATATGTAAAAATAAAATAGATCTTTTGGGTTAAACGGGTCATATTAGTCTCAACCCATGAAAATTTTTCTCATGTTTAGGTTCATGTGTCTGACAAAATATTCAGGTTCAACCAATGAACACGACCCGTTTCAACACCTCCGTTAAAAATAGACCATGTATGACAATTAATCATTTTTATTTGACACATATGATATAAAACACAAAACAATTATACCATTCATAAGTAATATGAAATGCCTTTACAAAAACATTGGAATCCCACTCTATACCAAATTCCATTGCAATCTCTTCCATCATTTGAAGCCTTATTTCCTTAGTAGGCATGTGTGCCTTCAAGTTCTTGACAAACTACAACATGGGTGTTTTTTTTAGTTTTATATCATTAAAAGTTTAAAAACCACATGGTAAAAATTATTATTCATATAAAAACAAAACATGTTCTTGACAAAGAAGCACCTCTTGGTTGACATAAGGCTCAAGATGATTCTCATCTCTCATAAAATATACTTCTTAGCTCGCGCAATTCTGGCAAATCCGCAAATCTTGCAGCTGCAAACATCAACGTGGGGTAGCTTCCATGCATTCCTCAGGGCATTCCCTGCGCGTGACACGCGAATAACATTTAATTAAAAATTAAGAAATATTGTTCTCGTTACATACTTACATCGTGTCAACCAGTTTTTCCACTTCTAGATCACGGTTTTGTTATTTGTTACCCCACCTGACAGTGGCGGATCCAGAAAAAAACGTCAAGGGGCAACGTTTTAAAATTTTCTTTTCTATATGGGCAGTGAAATCGAAAAAAACGTCATTTTTTTCCAAAATTTACACTACCGCCAGAGCGTCAAGAGGTAGCTGGGTACCCCTTCTCTCAAGAACTGGGGCGCCCCTGCCAGCTGAGCACGTTTAACTGTGTAATTCTTTTTCATCCATAGTCAATGCGCCCAACGCGCATAAATGGTATTTCAAACAGACGTTTCTATGAACCTAACATCTGTCCTGTCTACGGATGTAAGCGGCCAAAACGCATAAATGGTATTTCAAACAGACATTTCTTATGAACCTAACATCTGTTATGATACGATGTATGTTTGCCTATGTTTACTCATGGATGAGAGCCGACTTATTATAAGCACACACGATTCTTCGACAAATTCATAACCCCACGATAGATTCTGATCGGCGAATAACTGCTCAACCTGTTTTCATCAAGAATTCAATCACATTCTTCTCTTTTTTTTCATAAACTTAAAGAATTATCAACAAATTTAATCTGATTTGTTACCCTATCATATGCATTTGTATAAAGACCATTTGTAAGAAGATCAGCAACATCATTTCTCAAAAACTTCTGCACTGCATTCCTCTTTCTCTTGATTATCTCGACTCGCCTCATCGTCATCTTCATTTCCGCCTTGCTAATAAATCAAACAAATAATTAATACTACAAATTCAAAAATTATGGTTTCCTTCTGAATTGATATACAGGCATTATTGCCTAACGGAGATGGATATGATCGGGTGCGGGTGTCCGGTCAGTGATCCAAATTTGACGTTTAAAAAGAAAATATAACTTCAAGAATCATAAATTTGAGATCAAATTCAAAAAAATTAATAATAATAAGAAAGAAAAAAAACATAATAATAATAATTGATTAACATCTTAGGTAAAATTTGCTCTTCAACAATGCATCAAACATAATTAAGTTTCAGTGGATTACGAAAACTAAGAGAATATGACGCATATATAAATATACACACAAGGATATAGATATATCATATATGCATATATAGATTTATATTGTATCTATAGGTGTGTCTGTTACAGTTAAAAATTGAAGAAGGTGGGGCTGAGATCAGGTGAGCTGCACAATTCTGTTTTTGTCTATTAGTTTTCAAATGTGGGACCAAGTCAAACAAACAAGACTATTTTATCTGCAAGATCAACGGTGTAGATTAGTTTATGAGATAGTGGGATACCGTAAGATGGTGGGTGTATGACACTAGAGATTTGCTCCCACGAATATACGAAAATATTGGGTTGAAATGACGATAATACCCCTAATTTATACAGTTTGTCGTTAGGGACGGCGGGGCTACCAGAAAACAGCGCCAAATTAAGTGTTCGAGTTCATATATTATAAATACATAAATATATTATTGATAGTCATGAATTTTATATAGGAAACCAAGTATATTATAATAAACACATGTCTTATATATCATGCATAAAATAATTGTTTGTTTAAAACTTGTTATATACTGAAGGGTGTTGCTATTTGCATCCTGCAATAAAAACGAAACTGGTCAGATATAATCAAAGGGTATATCAACCTTTTAGAATATGGTGTAAACGGGAAATAAAGTATAGTATATATTTAGAATAACCGAGGAGATATTGTTATTTTTTCCTTGTATTAAAGGTTATGGACACCATAAACCAAATTAAATGAAGTTAATTAGATGTTACTAGTTTGGTTTGAACAAATTAATGAAATTCAAAGATTGTAACAAAAATTGACCATTGAAGATGGTTTGAATTTACATTTATGATGAAAAAGTTTGTTAGATCAACATTTTGCCATTTTGGGGTAATATGGTAACATTAACAAGGTAATTTATTGATTTAGTGTAAATTTATTCAACAAAATCTCTAAATCCAGAAAGGGTATAGAGATACAATGGACCGCAAAATATAACACAATCTCGAGGAAAGAAGACACAATGAATCGCAAAAGAAAAAAACACAATGTCGCAAATAAAGAAAAAAACACAATGATCTAAACAAAAGCTAAAAATCCAAAAGCAAAAACCTAAAATCTCATATTGTAGAGTTCGACGAAACGGTTATAATGTCGTTTGAATGAGTTCAATCGGAGTTCGTTTGATAACCTTCCTATTTTAGGGGACTATTTGAACCTTACCCAGGGGCGAAGCTTTGTTGGGGCCGGGGGTGCCTTGATCCCCAACGGATTTTCACTCATAGTGTTAATTTTACTAAAAGTTTCCGTTATTTTACAGTAAAACATTGGATTTTTAAGAATTTGACTCCCACCAATCTGGATTTTGAGAGTCCAGCCTCCGCTAAGTTTCATTAAAGCTTCACCACCGCTTACCCTATCGATTTGTAACTATAATTTTCACACTTTTCAGTTTGATATACATACAACAAAAGCTAATTAATCCAATTATTATTATTATTATTATTATTATTATTATTGTTGTTGTTATTTATAACTATTTATGATTATTATTATCAATAGAATGTAATTTAATTTAATATAAAAACCCACTTGGTCATTTTTCATGTTAATCAACAATGTGTGGTGAATTTGTAAAGTTGAATTCTTTTTGGTCAACATATACATGTAAAATAAATTTCAGATATATACAATGTTCAACAGTATTGAATATTAGTACATTACGTATGATAATGTATTTTCATATAACACAGCTTTAATGAAAAAATAAATAAGTTTAAGTATTATGTTATTATTATTACTTAAATAAAAAAGGTTTGAGAATTGGGATCGTATGCCATATGTGTGGTCAAAAGGGTGCAAGTGAATGATCATTGATGGAAAAGAAAGGGTCCATTTACGTATTTCAGCTGGCACTTTAGGATATTTGTATCAATGGAAAAGATTACATATTTAGTTACTTAGGTGTAACATTTCAATTTATTAGCATTTACTTCCATTTGGCATGTTAATACTACGTATTGTCCATTACTTTATTTGGTTATCAATCATTTTTAATAGCAACGTATACTCCTACTTTATTACACCAGTTATTCTAAAATATTCACCTTTGTCCAGGTTTAAACATGAGACCGCCTCTCTAAAAGATTAATCACAAAATGTAGTTTTTATGTATTAGAGCTAGTCATCTCTCAGCATCCTTCTGCTTCTACTTCGTATCTTCATGTCTCCGTTTCTAGTTTTCTATACTCTCTATACGTAACAAAATAAACACTATTTTAGTTTCACTCAAGAACTCCTTTCTTCCTCTTCGGTACAAATATCTTCTTCTCTAGATCTATCAACGCTAAAAAAAAGAGGTGACGTGTCATGAAGTTCATCACACGACCCAAGTTCATTTTCGGTTACAAACATTTGTACCTTGTCTTAACTCTTGGTCGAAAACTCCAAACTCGCATTCATACAAACCTTTTGTTCTTGTAAAGGCATATTAGAATAGTTTTACATATTTAAGTACCTTACAATTTACATTTTCAAGTTATTATTAACATGTAAATCCTGATGCGGGTGAACCCATTCTGGAATGGGATCCCGGTTGAAGATTACCCGAAGATTCGAAGAATATTTAATTCCATAATTATCGAGTCTATTATTAATTATCGTATCTTTTATTTATTTAGTTAATTCATGTTTATCTCTAAGGTTGTTAGGGTCTAGTATAAATAGTGGTCTTGATCGAATGTTTATGGGGAGTTTTTTGATTGATTAGAATTAATAAGAACTTTGTTCTTGGAACCTTTTGGTTCATTTATCATCTTTGATTAATCAATAGTTTCTTGAGCCATTCGATCACACGCGAAACTGCATCATTTCCACTTGACATATGTTAGTGATAATCTTCTCCATTCATTATATTGTTGTTGTAATTGTTCTATCAATCTTAAAAGCTAAATATATACATAAACATTGTTGTAAAACAAGGTCTCCAAGGCCGAGTATTCCACGAGTAATCGCGACAAGGTAGGCTGTCAAGGCGACTTTCTTCAACTCCGTCTAATTGCTCAAAATCGATCAAACGCGGTTAACCTCTGCCAGAATCGGATCTAGTTGGTAAACTTGGGCCGAGTTTGACTTAAAAAAATAAAATATACTTTTTATGCCTATCATGTTAAAGAATAAATATCATTTTCACGTATTTTATAATAATATTAGTAAATTTATATTATTTCACATATATATTTAATTTTCGAAAACTGATTTATTTATAAATCAACATGTCTGACCAGTACTCCTGAGTACTCTCAACTCCTTGACTAACCGAATAAAGAGCACATAGCGACTTTTACAACCATTGTTTTGATGGTGTTGTTGGGTGTTAGGCCCCACATGTTGTAAAGTTATGTCGTCTTTATGTCAAAAAGGTAAAACTAACCAAACAAAACATGTGAATTTACGGTGTAAAAAAGTGGTTACAACTCATCAAAATTCTTGTCCCAAAATAGAATATTATATTTAGGGATAATGAATTTAAAGACTACTATAATATTACGATTTCTAATTCATTAACTTCATTCATGTATTGAAACTTTTTTAAAAGATGGTTTAAAGTATTAATCTAGTTTACTTTAATCCATATCCAACGAAGTCATGCTCGAATGACATGAAATGATTAAAAGCAACTTAGTTCTCTATTTACCCTTAAAAAGAAAAAAAAAACAATACGTCAAAAAAATAAAAATAAAAATCAAACACATTACATTAATGATAGTTATGGTTGCAAAAGTTGCTAGGCACATCCTATTCAGATTTGAGAGTACTCGGGAGGTATTAGGCCTAGGCGGAGAGTACTGGAGGAGTATTTGGCTTATACAAAGAGTACTCAGGCCTCGGCAACCTACCTTGTAGGGAGTATTCAGGGTGTACTCGGCCTTTAAGATCTTGTTTTACAACTATGATGATAGCAATGCTGTCTCCGAGAACTCAAGTATTCGTTTTATAAAAATGAGCCCTAAAGAATTTATATATAAAAAATAGTAATAGAACGATAATTGAGAATCTGATAACAATAAACAAAACTTTACTGTCATACCAATATTCGTTTAATTTTTTTAGACTAAATTAAGGGCTAGGTTTTAGTATTTTAGAAACTCTAAATGGGCCTAAAAAACTAATGGGTATTTTTTCTTTTCAGTTTTCACTAGGTTATAACCACGTGTATTACACGGGTTAAATAAATGAATTTTGTATACTAAATAATACAATAATATATCTTTAAAAACTTTTTTTATTGCATGGGTTGAATAAATATAATTTTATATATTAAATAATAAAAAGTTATATCTATAAGAACCATATTGTACGGGTTGAATAAATGTACATTTTATATACCAAATATTACAAAAGTTATATCTTTAAAACCGCGTGTATTATACGGGTTGAATAAATGTAATATTGTTTACCAAATAAAAAAAAAGTTATATCTTTAAAACCCTCTTGTATTACACGGGTTGCATAAATATGATTTTATATACCAAATACTAAGAAAATTATATTTTAAAAAACTAATGGATATACTCGGTAAGCCCGATAGATATAGTGATTGCGGAGATGATTATTATAAAGAAGATATACTAGTCAAACATGTTATTCAAGAAGAAAATAAGCGGCCATTTGAGTAATAAAATATATTTAAAGAAAACCCATAATAAATCTAATTTATATATAAAGTAATATTGAAAGTTATATACAAATTGTTCAAAAAATATTTTTTTAATAAAATCCATATAATAATATTTTTAATAATGAAAATAAAAATAAAAATAAAAATAAATAATATATTAATACAAAGTTTGTTTTGGGGATAAATAATTTGGTTATTTAAAAATATCTTAAATTAACAATTTAAATTTAAGAATAATATTTTATTAGAATAGCAGAAGTATTCTATTCGACATTTATAATAGGATAAGATTAAAATTAATTTTTATTTATTTAGTAATATAAGATAGAAAAAAATATGATTGAATAGTTGAGAAATTGTATGATGATAAATGGGTTAACTATATTATAATGTGATATGTTTTTAGTTTTATATTTTTGTATCTAAAAAATTAAGGTTTTGTTATTATTAGTAAAATCAATTATTTTATATTTGTAATTTTATTTGGTGTTATTTTATTAAGTGCATATTATTATATTATGTAGTATACCATTAAGAGTATAATACTATAATCGTTATTTAATATTGATATAATTTTTAACTTCTTTTTGTACTTATTAAGGTTAACACCTAAAAAAGAATAACAAAAATTGTGGGTATAATTCCTAAAAATCCAACTTCAAACAAAACCGTAAATATTATCCCAAAATATTTCAAGTGGGATATAATTTTATAATTATAATAAAATATGGAACCTTATCCGTAATTTTTTAAATTTGAAACGTATATTATATTTAATAATTTAAATAAAATAATAATTATCCACAATTAAGGATGGTCTAGAATAATGACAAGTGTCCATTTATTGGTTTCTTTTATTATATAGTATATATTAATTTAATTAAGTTAATATGAAAACAACAAAAATAATAATAAATATTCATTACACGCATGGTCCTTATGCTTTGGTCATATCACAAGTTTAGTGCCCAAATATAAAAAATTACGAAAATATAATAATTATCACGTTTAAAAGGAAAATATAATAATTATCACGTTTAAAAGGCTATACTTTATTGTTAAATAGCAAATAAGAAAAATTAGTTTTAAATTGTAATATAAGAAACTATAATTATAAAACATGAAAATGTTACAAAACAAACAGAATCTCAATTAGTGATATAAACACAAACTTTTCCCAAACAATATAATAAACTAGAGTAAACTGCCATTTTGATCTCTGAGGTTTGGGCAGTTTTGTCACTTTAGTTCAAATTTCAAACCTTTTGCATCTAGGGCCCTGTGGTTTTGTTTTTGTTGCCATTTTGGTCCAAATTTCAAATTTGGCCAGATTCCCAAAAAAATAACCTGGTTTTTTGTCCTTTTTTGAAGGGTATTTTGGTCATTATATATATATATATATATATATATATATATATATATATATATATATATATATGTATGTATGTATGTATGTATGTATGTATGTATGTATAGGGTGGGAGTTCGCTACAAAGTCTGTTTTTCCTACAAAGTGTGAAAAGTCATAAAACATCATAATCTCAACCATAAAACACACTCAAAACCCACAAATAACAAAGTCAATGTAACATCCGTAAAAAACGGATTTTACCAAACCCGCTCCGTTTATTAACCGAACAGTCAGTTAAAAATTTCGTTGCGAATTAAATGCCAAAAATAATTTTAAACGATACATAATCAATTATTATATGGGAATATATAATTAGTTTTTGAAAAACTGTTAAAAATATGAAAATAAAAATGTTTTGTTCCTGCCGGGTTTCGAACCCGGGTCAGTCACGGTTCAACAACAGACTTAACACTCAACACTTAAACCACTGCGCCACTGATGTTCTTTGTTAAATGTTAGGATCATTTAATTGATAACGTGTCTTTCCGAATTCAAAACCGGCGCCCAAAGTTGCAGTCGTCGGAAATCCCGGCATCTCGTGAAACTTAACGATTCTTTCCGTTATAACGTAAACTTTAACTACACATCGGTTATAACCGACGTCTGAGTCCGCGACACAAATTATAACCGCCGGAGTTTTTCTAACCGACGAATCAAGTCGAAAATCGAACCAAATTCATCGACGATTTGCCTATAAATACCCCCTCGAACCTCTGCAAACATTTTCGCTCAAAACCGCACCCTTTCTCGGCGAAAACTCACTCGCCGGAAATCTTCTGCTCGTCGCCGGAAAACCGAACCCTCCACTTCTAAGCCTTACTAAACCCTCTGAACTTATACCGAAGTCACCCACATACTTTGTAAGCTTTCTGAAGACTCTCTGCTGCAAGACACTCGTCGCCGGAAGTGATTGCTGTCGCCGGAGTTACGCCGGAGAAACAGAGGAATCCAGTCGGTATACCTCACGCCTAATTTCTTCATTCTTTTTATTTAATATCACTTGTATTTAATCATCAGACACTAAAGAAACCGATTAAAACTTTGAACCAGTCGGATTTCCGATGCTGGTTAAAACTGACGAAGAAGATGAAGTTCGGTAAACATATAAGTATAATTAAAATCAAGTTATTACTCGGGTTAGACACACAATCCAGTGGTGGACTGTGTGCACATTAAACACACAAAGGTCTCGAGTTCAAATCTTGTTCCACACACGCTGCCTTAATAAAAATGCCTTTTTTTTGTTAACCGAACCGGAAGCACCACTGTTATATGTTAAGTATATTAATAATCGGAATAATAACCAAGTTAGACACACAGTCCAGTGGTGGACTGTGTGTATGTTTAATCAAAGCGCACGAGTTCGAGTCCGGTCTACTACATCGACCCGGACAATTATTCAAACTTTTTAGTATGGCATAAATGAAAATGATTAGTTTGTATTTAAGAATAATAAAAATAAGTTTAGTTAACAAGTTGGACACACAGTCCAGCGGTGGACTGTGTGTTTGCATAAGCCACAGGTCCCGGGTTCTGGACCTTTGGTAAGCGCACGATTCTTTGATTAAAATCATTTTAAAAATAAAGGATTTTCTGTTTAATCTAATTAACATATAAATATAATTAAAAACAGATATTACGGGTTAGACACGTAGCTCGGTTGGTACAGCTGCGTGACACGCGTACGGGGGTCTCGGTTCGAGCCTCACCAGCGCACAATAATAATATGAATCGGTCAACTGTCACTGTACAGTCAAAGTCAAAGTCAACGGTCAAAAAAAAGTCAACTTTTTTTATTATTTTTATTTATTTATTTTAATTAAAAATCAATAAAAAATACTTAAAAATAACATTTGTAAGGTTAGAAAATAGCCTTAAACTCACAAAAATGCACCCAACAATCCTACTAAAATGGATTAATAAAATCCGTTTACTTACCGAACCATAATGCTATTTATATAGGTTAATTTCACTCGTGGTTAAAACCACTTCGCGTGCATTCAACATCATCAACTGAACGCACCCACTGTGAGTGAATCTTACAACTCCCCTTTTTAATTACACGTTTTGGGGTGTGTCATGTGTCTCAAATAATTAACTCGTTTATTTAAATTTGTGCCATACCATATCGTGACCTAAACTTAGATTGTTTATATTGTTGTGATTACTTATTTCATTTTGTCAAATCATATGAAATTCATTCATTAAGCCCATCAGTTCCTCGTGGGAGACGAGTTGAACAACGCGTGCCTCAAAACCAATCCATTATTGTTCATGTGTGTATCATTGAGTTTATATTGTTTATAGTTATGTCTTTCATATTATCATGTTTATGCAATTCATTCATTAGGCCCATCAGTTCCTCGTGAGAGACGAGTAGAGCAACGCGTGCCTCTAAACGTTCCATTATTGTTCATGTGTGCTTTATTTAATGTCTAATGATTGTTGAATAAGTTTACATCTATTTTTACTCATGTGTGGTTGTGCACTCATTTCATAATAAATTAAATAAACTTGTTCAAATGTTTTCCATAGGATTCACTCGCCAACTTTTTGTTGATCCAAAAACCTTTTTACACATGATACAGGTGAACAGGATGAAGCAAGGAAAACATAAGAAATGCCTTAGAAGAGAACAAAGAAGCTTAGATTGATAGTTAGAACATGTTGAAATATTTATTGTAAATTTCCATTAAATTGTATTTAATGAATATGAAACGTATAATAAATGTCATGAGCTTTGATGATAACCCAATCATGCCCCGATCACCTTTTCCGCAGCGGGTCGGGGTGTGACAGATTGGTATCAGAGCCATGACTATAGGGATATAGGATAGGTTATTAGACCCTTAGAGCCTATATTATAGTCTGCCTAAATTTTAATTGATTAGGTGGTTACATACAAACTTGTGATATTTATTTGTTTCATATTTGTTTATATTTACAGTCGAACATACATACTTATATACATATTCATTATACATATATCGATGTTCATGTTATTTTCATACTCTCATTATTCAAAGATTTTGTTGCAATTTTCAAATCTCATCAAAGTAAGTTCTGCGACGGGCATGTAGTAACTGGAAGGGTACAAGTACCGGTAGTGGGAACGTCCTGTCTAGGTTGGCATTCGTATAAATCCAATATAACGGACCAGTTTGCCTACCTGGGGACTAACGATGAGAGTACGAAGGACCTATTAGGCCAAAGCATGCCACACCAAACGTCGTTCGAACTAACCCACTTTGAGGTGTCACCGTGTTTACACCTGGACACATTCCGAATATCACACGTTGTATACATATTTCTCGATTTTCTCCGGTTTGAGTGTACGCAACCAGGCAAACCCGTGCGAACCATATGAAAAACCGATATTCATGGGGGCCCACATGATTACAAAGGTAAAGTATGGCGGCATGTAGGGCCTAATGGCGAGCAAAGCCCAAGACATCCTATGGATGTAGTAGATTTATTTTTCTATAATTATTTTATGAATGTTCATTCCTGAATGCGACCCATTATCCCAAAAGCATCCAACTCATACTCTTGACATGTATTCCTTGTATATGTCTTCTAACCACACCCGTAGGAAGACAAGAGCAGGAAAAGCCCGCGAACGCATGGCTGCCCTAATCGCACAACAAATGGCTGCCGTAATACCCAACATTGTAATCCAAGTACAACAAGCACTCACCGATAATCCTGTCAATCAAGCAAACCAAAACGTTATCAACTTTTCCCCAAATACCACTAAATGCACCTACAAGCATTTCAAATCATGCGACCCTCCAAAATACAAAGGGACTGAAGGCGTCACCGCTCTCCTCCATTGGTTTGAAGAAATGGAGAACATTTTTCTAAATTGCGATTGCCCCGATGATCGCAAAGTGAGTTATGCTACCGGTCGATTATATGGGATAGCACTTACTTGGTGGAATACTGAGAAGGCCAAACGAGGTGTGGAAGATACTATAACCTTAACTTGGAACGAATTAAAAGAAATCATGACCAGACGATTTTGCCCAAGGAGCGAAATCAAGAAATTAGAAGATGAATTTTATTCGTTGAAGCAAAAGGAAGGAGACCACACCACATACAACAAAAGATTCCTCGAGTTACATCAAATGGTTCCCAACATGTTTACTCCCCTTTACCGTTTGATCGAGCACTACATTCGTGGTCTTCCGTCAAAGATTCAAGACCCTGTAATAAGTACCACGCCTGCAACCTTGGAAGCGGCAATGGAGTTAGCAACAAAGCTCACCGAGAATCGAATCCGAAACAAAGACTTCAAGGAGGAGAAGAAGAAGGATAAAGAATCGACTGAAACCTCCGACTCCACCCAAACCGAATCCCCTTCTCAACCCACTTCTAAGAGAAAAAGAGACGGGCAACTTTTCGCTGCTATCCAACGGAATCAACCAATTTCACACGCCATACCCATCCAAGCTATCCCAATCACCCAAGTGGCACCCAACTCAACCTACCCAAATAAGAAACCATATCTTGGACCTCACCCTCAATTCAACAACTGTTTTTATCACCATCCCCTTACCTTACCTTGTCGACTATGTACAGCTTGTGGACGCTATGGTCATTTGAGCAAGGTTTGTCGCACCTTTCAAAACCAAACCTTTTCCCCTACTCAAAACATGGCCCAAACCTATCAACAACCCCATTACCTCGTGTTCCCATATGTTCAAGCGTGTTTCAATTGTGGCGACCCTACCCACTTTAGAAACACATGCCCTCAATTGGTTAACGTCATCAACACTCAAGCCCAATCAAACCCAGTTAACCAAGTAAACCAAGAAAACCCAACCGCTAGGCCACCAGCAAGAGGAAGAGTCTTCAACATCAACGCCAATCCGGTCGAAGATAATGACGGCCCAAGCGAAGATGCTCAACTAGTCCTTTTCACCGAAGATCCAGATTCAACTTCTATCGTTTAGTTTTATGTTTTTCTTTATCACATAGAACCAAACATAACTTAAGGATAAAGCCAATGAAACTTTGACGAGAATACGGTGGATACGCCGCTGGTACTTCCTATATATAAGTATTCTTGTCAAAGGATCAGAAGCATTATCTGGCGATTATGAGAGGTTCCATGTGTAGACTGTTAGAGTAATTATTGTTTATTATTTTCAGTATATGCAATTGCCGAGGCCGCCGCTCCCCATTTATGAGCGTTGAGCCTGCTCCCCATTTATGAGCGTTGAGCCTGTTCCCCATTTTATTATGCGGTTGAACCTGGCGTGCCCGCATACGATCGGCTCTGTTTGATTGAGCCTTGATCGCACAGTTCATTTTACATTTTCAGTACATGCAATACGATCCGCTCCGTTTGATTGAGCCTTGATCGCACAGACAATTTCATTATCAGTATTTTGTGGTTGTTGTGTTTGTAGTAGAGTCGCATAGAACTAATCATAACTTGCGGATAAAGTCAATGAGAATTTGACAAGAATATGGTGGATACGCCGCTGGTACTTCCTATATATAAGTATTCTTGTCAAATGATCGGAGGCATTATCAGGCGGTTATGAGAGGTTCCATGCATAGGCTGTTTGTGTGATTGTTGTTTAGATTAAGTTATTCATTTTCAGTACATGCAATACGATCGCTCCGTTTGATTGAGCCTTGATCGCACAGACATTTTCATTTTCAGTACATGCAATACGATCGGCTCCGTTTGATTGAGCCTTGATCGCACAGACATATTCATTATAAGTATTTGTGGTTGTTGTGTTTGTAGTAGAGTCACATAGAACTAATCATAATTGTGGATAAAGTCAATGAAAATTTGACAAGAATATGGTGGATACGCCGCTGGTACTTCCTATATATAAGTATTCTTGTCAAATGATCGGAGGCATTATCAGGCGGTTATGAGAGGTTCCATGTATAGGATGTTTGTGTGATTGTGGTTTAGATTAAGTTTATTATTTTCAGTACATGCAATACGATCGGCTCCGCTTGATTGAGCCTTGATCGCACATACATTTTCATTTTCAGTACATGCAATACGATCGGCTCCGTTTGATTGAGCCTTGATCGCACAGACATTTTTCATTTCAGTATTTTATGTTTGTTGTATTGGTTGTAGAGTCATATAGGACTAATCATAATTCACTGATAAAACCAATGAAAATTTGACAAGAATATGGTGGATACGCCGCTGGTACTTCCTATATATAAGTATTCTTGTCAAAGGATCAGATGCATTGTTAGATGATTATGAGAAGTTCTATGTAGGATTTAGTAGTTTCTTGGTAACTAATCATAACTTGTGGATAAAACCAATGAAAATTTGGCAAGAATATGGTGGATACGCCGCTGGTACTTCCTATATATAAGTATTCTTGCCAAAGGATCAGAGGCATTACCAGGCGGTTATGAGAAGTTTCATGTAGGATTTAGTATTGTCCTGTGATTGAAATTTGTGTTACATTTATATCATCTTGCTATTTAAAGAGATTTGATTGTGTTCCATTTCTACATAAACTAACCTCTCCATCATAACAAACGAGAGAGGAACTGTCACCATCTAAACATATATGCTATCAGAATATGGATTCAAATGTTAGCTGTTGTGTTTATTTATGTTCAAATATTAGCTGTTGTGTTTTATTTATGTTCCATGTAGGCTATAGTATTAGAAGTTTTGCCTTAGGATATAACCATACCCTTCCAAACATATCCAAACTCTTATGCATGATATCATAGTTAGCGAAACAATTCTGCTTATCAATACTTCTACAGTAGGCAACAAAAAGCGATTCCTGTAATAGGGTACGTAACCCTTACAAGGGACGCTACCGCCTCAAACAAAAAAATTAAAAACTCTTACTTTTTCTAAGTATGTAACTGTCAAAACTAAACACCATCATTCTTTTAGTCAAATATATCACTATTTAAATTTCGGGACGAAATTTCTAAAAAGCAGGGGATACTGTAACATCCGTCAAAAACGGATTTTACCAAACCCGCTCCGTTTATTAGCCGAACAGTCAGTTAAAAATTTCGTTGCGAATTAAATGCCAAAAATAATTTTAAACGATACATAATCAATTATTATATGGGAATATATAATTAGTTTTTGAAAAACTGTTAAAAATATGAAAATAAAAATGTTTTGTTCCTGCCGGGTTTCGAACCCGGTTCAGTCACGGTTCAACAACAGACTTAACACTCAACACTTAAACCACTGCACCACTGATGTTCTTTGTTAAATGTTAGGATCATTTAATTGATAACGTGTCTTTCCGAATTCAAAACCGGCGCCCAAATTTGCAGTCGTCGGAAATCCCGGCAATCTCGCGAAACTTAATGATTCTTTCCGTTATAACGTAAACTTTAACTACACATCGGTTATAACCGACGTCTGAGTCCGCGACACAAATTATAACCGCCGGAGTTTTTCTAACCGACGAATCAAGTCGAAAATCGGACCAAATTCATCGACGATTTGCCTTATAAATACCCCCTCGAACCTCTGCAAACATTTTCGCTCAAAACCGCACCCTTTCTCGGCGAAAACTCACTCGCCGGAAATCTTCTGCTCGTCGCCGGAAAACCGAACCCTCCACTTCTAAGCCTTACTAAACCCTCTGAACTTATACCGAAGTCACCCACATACTTTGTAACCTTTCTGAACTGCAAGACACTCGTCGCCGGAAGTGATTGCTGTCGCCGGAGTTACGCCGGAGAAACAGAGGAATCCAGTCGGTATACCTCACGCCTAATTTCTTCATTCTTTTTATTTAATATCACTTGTATTTAATCATCAGACACTAAAGAAACCGATTAAAACTTTGAACCAGTCGGATTTCCGATGCTGGTTAAAACTGACGAAGAAGATGAAGTTCGGTAAACATATAAGTATAATTAAAATCAAGTTATTACTCGGGTTAGACACACATTCCAGCGGTGGACTGTGTGCACATTAAACACACAAAGGTCTCGAGTTCGAATCTTGTTCCACACACGCTGCCTTAATAAAAATGCCTTTTTTTTTGTTAACCGAACCGGAAGCACCACTGTTATATGTTAAGTATATTAATAATCGGAATAATAACCAAGTTAGACACACAGTCCAGTGGTGGACTGTGTGTATGTTTAATCAAAGCGCACGAGTTCGAGTCCGGTCTACTACATCGACCCGAACAATTATTCAAACTTTTTAGTATGGCATAAATGAAAATGATTAGTTTGTATTTAAGAATAATAAAAATAAGTTTAGTTAACAAGTTGGACACACAGTCCAGCGGTGGACTGTGTGTTTGCATAAGCCACAGGTCCCGGGTTCGAGACCTGTGGAGCGCACCGATTCTTTGGATTAAAATCATTTTTAAAAATAAAGGATTTTCTGTTTAATCTAATTAACATATAAATATAATTAAAAACAGATATATTTCGGGTTAGACACGTAGCTCGGTTGGTAGAGCTGCGTGCACGCGTACGGGAGGTCTCGGGTTCGAGCCTCACCCAGCGCACACAATAATACATACGAACCGGTCAACTGTCACTGTTACAGTCAAAGTCAAAGTCAACGGTCAAAAAAAAAGTCAACTTTTTTTATTATTTTTATTTATTTATTTTAATTAAAAATCAATTAAAAATACTTAAAAATAACATTTGTAAGGTTAGAAAATAGCCTTAAACTCACAAAAATGCACCCAACAATCCTACTAAAATGGATTAATAAAATCCGTTTACTTACCGAACCATAATGCTATTTATATAGGTTAATTTCACTCGTGGTTAAAACCACTTCGCGTGCATTCAACATCATCAACCGAACGCACCCACTGTGAGTGAATCTTACAACTCCCCTTTTTAATTACACGTTTTAGGGTGTGTCATGTGTCTCAAATAATTAACTCGTTTATTTAAATTTGTGCCATACCATATCGTGACCTAAACTTAGATTGTTTATATTGTTGTGATTACTTATTTCATTTTGTCAAATCATATGAAATTCATTCATTAAGCCCATCAGTTCCTCGTGGGAGACGAGTTGAACAACGCGTGCCTCAAAACCAATCCATTATTGTTCATGTGTGTATCATTGAGTTTATATTGTTTATAGTTATGTCTTTCATATTATCATGTTTATGCAATTCATTCATTAGGCCCATCAGTTCCTCGTGAGAGACGAGTAGAGCAACGCGTGCCTCTAAACGTTCCATTATTGTTCATGTGTGCTTTATTTAATGTCTAATGATTGTTGAATAAGTTTACATCTATTTTTACTCATGTGTGGTTGTGCACTCATTTCATAATAAATTAAATAAACTTGTTCAAATGTTTTCCATAGGATTCACTCGCCAACTTTTTGTTGATCCAAAAACCTTTTTACACATGATACAGGTGAACAGGATGAAGCAAGGAAAACATAAGAAATGCCTTAGAAGAGAACAAAGAAGCTTAGATTGATAGTTAGAACATGTTGAAATATTTATTGTAAATTTCCATTAAATTGTATTTAATGAATATGAAACGTATAATAAATGTCATGAGCTTTGATGATAACCCAATCATGCCCCGATCACCTTTTCCGCTGCGGGTCGGGGTGTGACAGTCAAGATTACTAAAATGCCATATTTGTGAGTTTTGTGTTGTGTTTTACATGATAAGGCTTTGATTATCGAATCACTAATATTAGTGTGTTTTATGTTGATTATCATGTTGTGTTTATATTCATAATTCTACGATGATGTGTTTGAAGTTTTTATGGACTCTTAGGGTTTGGATATTATGTTTAGTGATATTCACTCTGTTATTTGTGGGTTTTGAGTGTGTTTTATGGGTAAAATTATGGTGTTTTATGACTTTGTACACTTTGTAGGAAAAATGGACTTTGTAGCCAAACCCCACCCTATATGTATATAAATAAATATATAAATAAATAAAAAGATTATAACAAAATCCAAACACCCCTATCTGCACTCTCTCTCTAAACCACCCCTTTCTCTCTCTTCTCTCTCTCCCCTTCTCACCACCGCACCTCCTCCCCCCTCCATTAACACCACCCCCGCACCACCACCATCCCCGCCGGACCACCCCCTCTTTTCTCTCTTCTCTTTCTCTCTCTTCGAGGCAGCAGCGACGGAGACAACACCCATATCTCTCTCTCTCTCTCTTCCTATCTTTTGCTGCAATCACCACTTGCCACCGCCACCTCTAGCAGCTACCACCGCTACCGCCGAACGTCACCACCATTACCACCACAAACTTAGCGAAGCAAAGGGATACCGCCACCACTATCACCGCCACACCTACAAACTAAACCACCACCTAAAAATCGAACCACCTACAAATCAAACCACCACTGGCAGGTGATATGGGGTTTAGTATTCGCAGAAAAAGGGGCGGCGACTAGGGTTTATGTTTTGAGCTCATATCTGAGTGGCCTAACGTGAACGGTTAGGGTTTAGGTATGAGTGGTGGTGGCCTAACGAGCTTAGATCAGATCTACTTAACGGGGTTCTGATATGGGGACGGTGATAGTGCTGATAAGCTGATTTTGCCCAATTTTTGTGATGGTTGGCTGATGCCGGTGGGTTTATGTCGTTTATATAGTGGTTCCTGGTGGTCCAGAGGTGATGGTTGTGGTGGGTGGTGTCTACAAGTGGTGGTTAGTGGGGTAGTGGGTGGTGTTAGCAGGTGGTGTTAGTGGGGTGGTGTTAGCAGGTGGTGGTTAGCGGGGGTCGGTAGGTGATGGTGGTGGAAATGAGGGAGACGAGTGAGTGCAGATCTGCCATTTTGGGTTTAGTTATTTTTAATCAATTCTGAGTTATAATAAAGAGTAAATGACCAAAATACCCTGAGGATAAAGACAAAATATAAGGGTTTAAGTTGAGGAATCTGACCAAATTTAAAATTTAGACCAAAATGGCAACAAAAACGAAACACAGGACCCTAGATGCAAAAGGTTTGAAATTTGGACTAAAGTGACAAAACTACCCAAACCTCAGGGACCAAAATGACAGTTTACTCTAATAAACTATTCAGTATAAATATAAATATGCTAAATGATGTTTAAATATCACATAATTAAATATAAAAATTATATTAAATATTGTATTAGTTTTTTAAGACCGCTCTTGATCCTATTATACTTCAGTATTTTGACTCTCCACCATTTCGATAGAGAGAAACACCTTAGCACCACCTGATATCTCTAGGAGACAAACGTTATACAATCGAAGAAACATTTACAAACTCTTCAATTATATTCAAATTTAGTAACTTCTCTTAACTCTGATGTAGCTAATATGTTTTAAGAGTTTACAACTTTTAATAGCTTATTAAACACATCTAGCGCTTCTTTTGGCCCAGTTACCCTTAGACTACCCGTTGTCGCTCACTTGACAACCCGGATTCATCCTCTAATGTTGCAACACATTAGTGCTGACTAGGAGCCTACTCATCACCATGCTCACTCGCGCCTCCCCTCACTTGAGCCTTTGTGGTGAACCTCTGCCCGCCTAGGCTACCATCCTCACGCTGGCACTGGCTTGACAGCGTTGCAGTGTTCGCGAGCGAGTGGCAGCCTAGGTGGCTCGCGAGTCGCGGCGGGAGATTTATAGTATAGTTTTTTTTTTTAAATCAGTGAGTCCAAAGACTTTCGCTGCAAACTATATTTTTAGGTAATAAAATGGTAATTTAAAAAATTACCAAAACAGTGTCTAATATGTATTCCAGCATATCTGTAATGTAACACAAACTCTTTAAACCTTCATAAGAATCCCAACACAAAATATTTACACTTCTGATGCACATGTAAACACTAATTACCTTTCAATCAAATTGTACTTACAAAAAGAAATTTATTACGTATGGGCGGAACAAGATGCAGTGCCCGGAGAACCATGTACTAGATTTCTTATAACGATGAAAGTGGGATGATGATGATGCTACCGTTCAAGAACTCCAAACTTTTGCTTCTCATCATGTAACTGTTGGAACACAAAATCCATTTCGGGAAACGCTGACAGCAGCAGCAGCTCAAGAAGGTCAAGAGAGAATTGCTTTAGGCAAACGGACGACTGATGTTACAAGGGGAGAAATAAACATATGAGATTTATATAATTGCAAAAAATATGATAACTAAATAAGTGTAGCAAAATAGGTGGGGTCATCAAGTTGGGTAATGGGTCAAACGGGTATGTTTTTAATGTTGGATCGGGACGGGTCAGGTCGGGCCAACCTGCAAATATGTTTTTTACTTGATAAATAATGGAAAACGATGCGTACTTCTCCAAAATATAATATGTTTAAATATCACTGCAGAAAAATATATTACAATGATAGTCATAACCTTTTTTTAAATAAAGCGATTTGTAATGTTTTATACATTCAAATATGTTTTGAGTGAGTTTAGGCTACAGGTGTAAATAAGCCCAGAGGCTCGAGAGCTACTCGTGATCGGCTAGGTTAAAAGCTCGAACGAGTCAAGCCTTAACGAGCCCTAGTCTGAAATAGAGCTCGTTTAGTTATCGAGCCCAAGCTCAAGCCTGAAATACAAAGCTCGTTTAGGCTCGCGAGCCTAAATGAGCCCAAACAAAATTTTAGATTTTTTTATATATAATATAAAGAAAATGTGATTATTTATAACCCATTTAAACCCAATTCTAAAAAGCCCAAGTGGGTTCAACTTAGGCCCATAAAACGAGCCCAAGCCAAGCTTTGGCTCGTTTAAGCGATATTGAAGCAAGCTCGAGCCGAGTTTTCAGCTTGTTTGAGGTTGTTCTCTAAATAGCTCGAGCCGAGCTTGAGCTTTGGGTTTTACTCGCGAGCCGAGCTCGAGCTCAAATAAGTAGACTCGAATCGAACCGAGCTCGAGCTAGATAAAAAATTAAAAACATCACAAGCCTAGTTGGGCTCGGGCTCGGCCTAGCTTGTTTACACCCCTAGTTTCGGCCCATTTCTTTTGTCAAAATCATTTAAATTATTGTACCTGCCCAAGATAAAAACATAACCCCAATCGACCCATTTGTATGTAAATGGGTTGAAATTGCTAACAAATGTAGCATGGATGAGATTAACCAAACTTATATTCATGTCATGACGTAAATTATAATTAAACATATAGTTCTTTCCATTTTTTTGGGGACGAATCTCACCTGTATAAAGTAATAGACGTCTTTTGCACCCTGATCATACTGCTTTCGACCAAAAAGACTTACAACAGCTGCTGGTGCTTTATCTGTGCAATAAAAATTCCTGATCAGCCATTGTTTACATAGAATTAGGACGTGTGCATCAAAACTACATTTTAGGGAACAATCATCACATTAATTGTTTATGAAAAAATCTAATTACCAATCATTAGTTCATAAACTAGCTTAGAACGTCTCTGAGCTTCCTGTTCTTGAAGCTCTTCTCGGGTCAACGTTTCCTCACCGCTCGGTGAATATTCTGGTGGTGAAGGTTGACCGTTACGTGAATCCTGGGCCACTTTTGGTGATGGGGTTGGTTGTTGTTGTCTCTTTGGGTGCTTTGTTATGAATATTCCATCGGGCCAAAGTATCTAAGAAGGAACATAGAGAAGTATTTGTAAGTTAGAAGCAAACCAGCAGTGATAAAAGTCAAAATCATAGAATCATAGACGATGTGTTTATATATCAACTAAACCCGAACTAACCTGCTCAAGCCGCTTGATTCCTGAAGCAACAACAGAGCCCCTACGTAGGAGTTGGATTTTAGCGATTAGCCAATCGTCGAATGCGTCTGACATGCCGAGCTGTAGAACCTGTTTGGCAACCCAGAAGGCTTTCCTCCTGGTAAAAAAGATATATAAAAATAGAATAAAACATTGGGGTTAAGGAAATATATGTGTTCACGAACTGCTCATGAACACTTACCGAACGAGATTTTCTGTCAGTGTTCGCTTGTTAAGGAAATGTACATGCTTGTGTTCGTTCGTGTTTGTTTGTTAATTTTGGCAACGAACGTTCATGAACACAAACTAATGTCCATGAACACGATTGGAAACAAACGAACACAAACAAGCGTTCATGAACAAATATATGATACTTAATTAAATATTTTATTTGCGGGAATTTTGAAATATTTAAATAAAATATAAAGACTAAAAACACTAATGAACTATCGAACATAAATGGACTTGTTACCGAACGTTCACGAACCTAAATGAATGAACGAAGCTTCGGTTCATCTTCATTCATTTAACTAAACGAACGAAATTTCTTGTCCGTGTTCGTTTGTTTATGGTTCACGAACATAAATGAACAAACACAACTTCTGTTCATGTTCATTCATTTAACTAAACGCACGAAATTCTTGTTCATGTTCGTTTGTTTAATAAACGAACGAACACAAACGAACTTCCCGCCGAACGGTTCACGAACTGTTCGTTGAACATTTGGTTCATTTGCAGCCTTAATTGGGATTAAACAAAATATGAAAGAACAAATGGCAAATGAATCCAATGTTTATAACTATAAGATTGACATGATTAATACCTAACCCAACCACCATCCTGAAGCTGGAAAACAACATCAACAAGATCCAATATCGGTATACTCAAATTTGGAGGGACCCACTGCAGCACAACAGAAATGTAAGGAATTTTAAATCGTATATTCATAAAACAAACTAGGGGAATTGCAATCCATTGTACTTATGAATGGATTGATGTGGTTATCTTTCATCTCTAACATGTGTGAATACCCTTATAGTTAGGGCTGCAAACGAACCGAACGTTCAGCAAACCGTTCGGCGGGAAATTCGTTTGTTTGATGAATAAACGAACACAAACAAGAAATTCCGTTCATTTAGTTAAATGAACGAACATGAACAGAGACCGCGTTCGTTCATTTATGTTTGTGAACATTCGGTAACATGTTTGTTTATGTTGGTCTGTGTTGATAGTTCATTGGTGTTTTTAATTTTTATATTTTATTTAAATGCTTCAAAATTCCGACAAATAAAATAATTAATAAGTATCAATGTATTATATATTATGTTTATGAACGCTTGTTTGTGTTCGTTTGTTTTCATTTGTGTTCATGAACGTTCGTTTGCGTTTGTTACCTAAAATTAACAAATGAACACAAACGGACACGCACACATTTATTTCCTTAACGAACGAACAAGAACAGAAAATTTCGTTCGGTAAGTGTTCATGAACACATGTTTCCTTAACAAACAAACACGAACAAGGGTCTTGTTCGTGTTCGATAGGTTTGTTTGCAGCCCTACTTACAGCTATGGTTGAGAGAATTACTTCTGGTGCTTAAGAAATGGTTAATGATTATTTTAAATTTATAATCTCTTTTCAAATCGGTTGAAAATCATCCTCACAAAAAAAAAACAGTTTATTACCTCACTAGGGAGTACTGAGTCACCATCATCTGTAAACATCTCAGACGGTGCACGTAATTTATCGTCTTCCAATTTCCTTGAAGATATATTATTTGGAACAACGATATCAGGGTTGCTATCAGAATCATCAGACGGCTTTACGGGCTTTCCAAGAGAAAGGTTTATGTTCTTTGCAGATACTTTTGATCCATCATTCAGATAATTATGTTTAGTTTCGGATAAAGAATTCTTTATTGCAGCATCCGAAAGTTCTCTTTTAGAACTTAAGGGATCACCTACAATTCTAACATCAGTACTGACATCTGTACTCTTTTCACGAACGCTTGTGGCTGAACTCACTAAAAAAACATTCACAATATAGTAAATACAAGGAAAGAGAACCAGCATTGTAGATATTAAAAAATAAATAAAAAATTGGTATAAATAAAGTTTACCGGGTAGCGTTTCAATGATGGATATAGAGTTTGAGAAACTATATGTCTGCAACGGGTAACACGTACAAGTAAGAAATAGATTTAAAAGAACATATAGCAGCAGATAAATCACAAGTCAAACCTGAGAGTCAACACTAAGAAAGTCCCAAACTTCAATACATCCCGATGTAGTTGGAGATTGCATAAGTCTCTGCAAAATAGCAACGAAATAGATTACAGAAAAATAGCATGAAAAATATACTACGCACCAAAGATATATTTAAAACATGCCTGACGACAAAAATGCCCTTATATTTTTTGAAAAGATAACAATGGCCATTGTATAGAGCTATCAATTAGCAACAATTCAATGTAAAAGAACCAGTGTGTTTTCGTCGCTCATAGCATTCCCGCATGTATTTAGCCGAATTTGGTATTACACGAAACTCGATACGTACTTTAGTGGCCTATGAAGTGGTTTCGATTAACGGGTGGGCTTAACGAAAATTGTTGAATACTTAGGTATCCCTTTATTTTAAGATGCTTTAAAATTACGCTGAATTAGATTTAGTAATTTTTAGAGAATATGTGTCACCTTCAAATATATATCAAGAAGTTTGCAACGTTCTTGAATAACATCCACATCAAGTCCCGTTGACAGAAAATGTTTTGGTGGGAGATGAAGATTATACTCTGGATATTCCTTAAGACGCCGGTGTAACTCCTCAAAATGTCGAAACCTGTATATACAGCTTATAACTGAGTTAAAAAAGTAACTGCAAAGCACCAAAATATAGTATGCCAGTAATGTACATATTTAACACCTTCTTTTGATAGACCAGTTAACATTGTTGACATCTGTAACAGATATCGGATAAACAGCAAATGTCTTAGAGCCACTTTTCACAATGTTGGCACCCAACACCTGCCATAGTAAATGAATTATATCTTTCATATGTTCTGTGTGTGTCAAGTAAAAATATCCAACTAATTAAATAAAAATGATACATTCAGGTTAAGTTTGTTCACTTTAATTAGCTTTCATTTAGGAAAACTCTTGTGAGCTTACCCTTTCGGTAAATTTGGGTGAGCTTGAAAACTTAATACGGGTAATCAATAAAAACAGGATCAGCTAATACGGGTTATTCTCGTTCTGGTGGAACAAATTTGATTGAATAATAGGTTCGGTTTCGGGGTCAGAGCATTTTTTTCTGACCCCACCCGAAACCCAATCAGGATCTCATTATGAATGTTAAACGATCATTTCAAATAAGCCTCTCGCGCATGTCATAAAAAGTTCAAACATATTCCAAATCAAGGACAAAAACAAACTAAAAAATAATAGCACAAGTAGTAATAATAATAATAACCACAACATTAACTAAAAATATAATAACAACAACAACAACAATAATAATAATAATAATAATAATAATAATAATAATAATAGTAATAATAATAATAACAATAATAGTGAAATGAAAAAAAAATAGGAATTGCAAAAAAGAGGGTAAAAGCGCAGGGTGGGGAATCAAACACAGAAAGTCATGAGTGTTTATTGGTTTGAAAATACTTAAACTTAATTAAAAAAACAAAGGAAGGTACCATCTATGCAGTTAATGTCAGTGATATATAGCTTATCGGTCCCCATGCAAAATATCGGTTAGAATATCGATACCGATATTATCAGCGATATTGACCGATGTCTCCGATATATGACTGATATTTGATCGAAAGTTGACCAATATTTGACTAATACATCACCGATATTCCCGATATCAGTACCTTTCTTCTTAGTTCTACTATTGTCTTTCTTCTTATTGTTGCTATTATCGTTTTAAGTCTGAATTGTTAGTGTTTTGCAAGTTGCAAAAGGTTAATTTGTTAATGGAAGGAGAGTATATTGTTAGCGTTAAATTACTATATATAAAAATTCTGCATGATACTAAAATGACCGATATCCCACCGCGATAACCTATATCTCAAATATCGGTCCTTGACCGATATCCAATATTTTACCACATTAACAGCTTAGGGCACCCTTAATTTAGAGCAACTTTATTTAACAAGATATAAAGGAGAATATAGAAAAAGAACAAAAAGGTAAGTAATGTACCTCACATCTTAGTCTAAAAAACGAGCCATCTAGCGGTGAACCTTTTGGGGCATTTACCGATGAATTCAAAGGAAAAATAGATGAAGTACTCATCCCGCTATTGGTTCTTCCCAACGACTCACCATCCTCAGAGTCACCACTAGAATCTCCAGATTTCGAATTCCCTTTAATCGAACCCAAAACATCATGCCCATCTTCCAGTACGAAAGTTTTTCTTTCAATCTCCTCCCAAACATCCTTTTGACTGCTAACCCTTGACCTTTTTCTCCCAGTGGAAACATGTTTTCCTCTTTTTTTCATTTTCTGACCTTCAAAACTTTCAAGTGGATGATGAATGTGAGTAACGGATTGATTTATGTTACTTTTTCCGTCCCATACTTTAGTTCCTGGAGAATTCAAACCCATGATGTCACCATTTTCTTCATCTTCACTAGAAGAAACGTCGTTGTTTCTAGATTCTTCCACATCTTCCTCGTCATCTTCCTCATCAGAAGTGGTTAAAGTAGGCTGTGATTTGATGTGATCGACTTTTGTGGGTCCGTATGTCTGTTTTTGTAAAGTCAATGGTTTTGAGTGGTGGACCAGATTTTGCTTGACCTGTGGCGGCTCGGTAAAAGGGTTCATGTTTTCTTTCGTTTTGTAGTTTCTCCCTTTAGCCCACATGTTTTCGATATTCTCGGGAGCTAACGCTTCGGTTTTTCTACGAGAAATGATGTCTAACTTGTTACCCCATTCACCGCCCGATAGGTGTTTTCGGGTATTCATTGAAAGCAACGGGTCTTTCGAATGATGAGTGGCGGTGGAGACAATGTCAAGGGCAGAATCGGAATTTTCTTTTTTTAACGGTGCGAGCTCAAGACCCTTGACAGAAGGATCTACTGACATAGATAGTTGAGTAGACATTTTCGGAGATCCGTTTGATTTCGACTGTGAGTTCACTTGTTCAGTGTTAGCTCCTTTGTTATTCTTGCTTGCTGAAATGACCACATTCTCAATTCTCTCATTAATAAACCTTGGGTTAGCTAAATTCACAACTGGTCTTATTACTGTACACGCGAGAAGTTCCCGAACAATATAGCGAAATAAAGAGCACTGCAGATCCTCAGGCCGGAAGGTGAAAGAGATGAAACCATCCATAAGATATTGTAGAACCTACAAAAAACAAAATAAAATATTTTTTTAAATACCATGACTTTGTAAATTACACAATATGAAATTCAAAAGAGTAAATTACGATTTTGGCCCCTATGGTTATATCACTTTTACCCTATTAGCCCAAAAAAGAATCTTTTGTCATCTGAGCCCCCAAAGACCAAAGTCTTTTTTTTCTAACCATTTTGGCCCCCATCACTAACTCCATCTATTTACTTGGTTAAAACTAGTCATGTGCCCCTCACATGAGGGGCTTTTGTGTCAATTCACCTTCACTTCAACATAAAACCCCAAACCAAACCCTAGAGACAAAGATCAGACGGGGAGAGAGACGGTGGGAACGGGTGGTGGTTTGGTGGTGCTATGGTAGCGTCGAAGCGTAGTCGTCACCTCCTCATATGACTCTCCTGATTTCCACAAAGGTATTTCCATCAAATTCTTCATCTTCTTATTTTGTCAATTACTTCATATCCACCAGTCGAATCAACCATCTACGTTTTACTTAAAATGAGCTTTCCTATTTCGGTCGCTATCGGTGTTATCTGCTGAAGGTATGGTTCGATTTTCTTATCAGGTGTTCTAATTTTTCAAATCAGGTGGACCAGTTGCATCTAGTTTGATTTTTGTTTCCTGGTTGCTGCTGCTTTGGGTCATGATTATGACCGTTCTCGATAGTAATTGGCTTCATAAGTTTCAATTTTTGTTTGTGATATATTGATGATAATGTTCGGATGATGTTGGTGTTTAGTGTTGTTGTTTTGGAGTAAATTTCATTTTCTATGGAGTTAAGCGGTTTAAAGTTTATTACTATATTTTTGGGTTTTGTTTGTTCAGGTCATATTTTGTAACATGATTTAGTTTCTTGTTGTCTTGTAAAAGTTGAATCTGATGTTATGTTGTTAGACTTACTGATTATTCTGTGATATTTGTAGTCGAATGCATCTGATCCTCAAATTTCTTGTACAATATGGATGAAGGAGGGGACCATTAGTGAAGGGAATTAGGGGTTGGGGTGTCTAATCGAAGAAGATGAAGATCCAGGCTAGGAGTTTTTTATTTAAGGATTTATTAGTGGTAGGATGAATTGACATAAATGCCCCTCATGTGAGGGGCACATGACTAACTTTTAACCAAGTAAATGGATGGGGTTAGTGATGCGGGGCTAAAAGGGTTAGAAAAAAAGACTTTGGGGGTTTGGATGACAAAAGATCCTTTTTTGGGCTAATAGGGTAAAAGTGATATAACCACAGGGGCCAAAATCGTAATTTACTCAATTCAAAATATCAAAAATACCTTGTACTCAGCTCCGGCAGAAAATAAAGCAGGGTGCAATTTATTTTCGGCATAAAGCACAGCTTTTAGTTCTATGTCTCGTTGTGCAATTGTCAGAGATTCTTGCTTCATAATCTTCATCTGACATGCACGAAAAAGTTCCAAATGGGTGCAAAAAAGTTTTAAAATGTCCCTACAAATTTCATGACAAAAAATTAGTGTAAAGAGTGAATTCTTTAGAATATGCTTTCACAAAAAAATATTCCTCCAATGTGTACACTAGTTTATTTTTTTGTATGTTTAAAATGAACAATAGAAGGTATATTTTAATTTATTTTTTTGTTTTATGTTTACTAATTTGTAATCTCCAATCATAAATGAATATCAGACTTATAAAATATCATATATCAACATTTGGTTCATTACGAAAGGTATTACTGAGAAATTTATAATAGCATATTTTACATAAATTAGTAATTATTCACCGTATACATTCAGCAATTATATTAACTAATTCAAATGTGATACGGATATAACGTAAAAGCACATTAACTCAAAAGGGTAAAATGGTAAACCTTTTTGGTTTTAAGTTTAAGAGTAAAGTACACGGATGGTCCCGGTGGTTTGCACTTTGTAACACATTTAGTCCCCAACTTTTGCCAAAAGTACATGGATGGTCCCAGTGGTTTGTACTTTGTAACGCAACTAGTCCCCAAACGTTGGGGACTAGTTGCGTTACAAAGTACAAACCACTGGGACCATCCATGTACTTTTGGCAAAATTTGGGACTAAATGCGTTACAAAGTGCAAACCATAGGGACCATCCGTGTACTTTACTCTAAGTTTAATGAATACTCGAATAGTGTTACACCAAATTTAGTGTCGTTTAGCTATCAAGCCGGTTACTTTTCATCATACTAATTTGGTATCAACGTTTAGTGTGAGCATTAGAGAGCCTTTTTTAATGCTCTCTTGCACTAAATAGATGGAAATAATAAAACATAATAAACCTTGTCAGAAGGTCAATAAGGTTAATATTTCTCATGCGGCTAGAGAACTCTCCCAGCACACCGTTAATTATCAGCACCAGCTCATCCGGGCCTTGTTTGTCAGGGGTAATTTTGGAATACCAAAGATCCGTGACCCATTCAGAGACGATATGTTTGGTAAACTGATCTATTGCATCCTCAACAACAGGGGAGTTGACTTTTCCTCTCCAGTCAGACTTTCCTGAGAGAGGCTTCGGCTCTGAAAACGGTTTCTTTTGAGATAAAACGTTGTCTGAGGATTGGCTTTTGCTATATGATGCAGCTTTCCTCCGATTTTCAAAATCCAAAGTAAAATAACGAAAAGCGATAATCAAGATGAGGGCAGCAGGCAAGTTTATCAACACCGAGGTGCTTGTCACTGAAATAAATTATAATATCAATAAGTCAAAACGTGTGATCATGTCATAAATCCAAAAGATACAGGAATAGATATCTACTATAATCAGTAAACAGTATCATGATTTCAATACAACGTTATTAAATGCCAATTACCAACATAACGTGTTTGTTTATAGAGAGAGAGAGAGAACTTTGATGAATATATATCCTGGTAATAACATCTTAATAACCACAAACATGCAACATGTCAAGAACAAGATTTTCAATGCAAACAACTTGGTGCACCCTAAGCAGTTAACGCGGTAAAAATCGGATATCAGTCAAGGACCGATATTTGAGGTATCGCTAATCGCGGTGGAATATCGGTAATTTTGATACCATGCTGAATTTATATATATAGCAATTTAAGACTAACTATTCAGTATACAGTCCTACCAATAACAATTTAACCTTTTGCCACTTGCAAAACACTAACAATTGTAGCAAGTAGGAACCTATTAAGACTTCAAACACCAACATTTAACACTAAGAAATTAACAATTAAGACTTAAAACAATAATAGCACCAATAAGAAGAAAGACGAATGGTAGAACTAAGACTATGGGGTATGGGGCGGGGGTTTGGGCGTGTGTTGGCGGGCAACGCCCAAGTCACCACCCCGGAGGGGCTTGGCTTATGGCGTGGCCCGTTGGGCGGTACTCTGGCACCCAGCGTTGGACGGGGCTAGGTGGGTGAGGTGGCGGGTGGTGATTGGCGGGTCAACCTAGCCATTTTAAAATTTAAAAACAAACCGTTTGGCTTAGCCAAACGGCTAACCCGAGCGGTTATAAATAAACCCCCCCCCCCCCGCGCTAACCTAAACATCCCACCACCGCTATTCAACTTCGCTACCCACTACCGCCACCCGAAACCGACAACTTCAAATTGCTGATCATGGCCTCGTGGACAAACGAAGAAGAGCTTGCACTTGTCTCGTGCGTCGTCGACGCGATGAAGGCTCGCCAAGCCGGTGAAACCCGTTTCTGGCCGGAGGCTTTCGCAAGCTTTCGGCATAACGTCGGGAACGATCGGCACAACCTAAACGCTTGCCAACACAAGTGGCGCGACCTACGACCGAAACTCGAGCGGTTCAAGACCTACTACCAAAGTGTCCCGGGAGGGGACATAAGCCACGACGACCGGGTCGAGGTGGCCAACATCGAGTACCGGTCCAAGGAGAGGCGGGTGTTCGACAAGCTCGCCCTCTTCGAGATCTACTTAACGCTTTAGGGTTTTTTTTTATATGTAATGTTTAATAAGTATTTTTTTTGTAATGTTTTAGGAATGTTTAATAAGTATCTTTTTTGTAATGTTTTAGGATTGTTTAATAATATTTTAGGTTTTCTTAATTAAAATATTGTGTGTATTAAAAAAAAAAACCACGTGGCCTAGCCAACGCCCCAAACCCCCGCCCCACCATACCCACCGCTGAGCCCATTCATGGGCGGGGCCCCTCCTTTTCCACGTGTCACCCAACGCCCCAAACCCCCGCCCCACCATACCCCACAGCCTAAGATGAAAGATACTGATATCGGGGAATATCGGTGATATATCGGTCAATATCGCCGATAATAACGGTACCGATATTTGACATCGATATTAACATGGGGACCAATAACCAATATATCACTGATATTAACTGCATAATGCATGAAAGTAAGCTGACGAACCGTAAAGAAATGCAGATATAGTAGGTCAATTAAATCTTGGCATTGAAACTTGTGAATCTATAAATTTAATTTATCCTATACTATTTCTTTTACACAAACTTACATTACATTTTAGTATCATCATAATCAGCAAATTTTATTGGTGAATGTCAAAGGCTGCAAATAAATAACATGAAAGTCTAACTTAGTATAACAATATAGCTACTAGTTACTATGTTCAAATTTATTCCCCATTTATTAGTGAGATGGAGAGCCCAAACTCTGATATATTGCCTGAATTTCCATTATGGTCCGTTACCGCTTACCAATAAACTCGTAAAAGTGATGTAAACACTGATCTATCTAGATTAGGTATGTACCTATAGTGACTAACGACAACACAATAAACCAAAGGTTAAAACCAATCTGTTATCATCCATTTACAAGTTCAAATAAAGAAAGCCTAACTAGGTTTTCCAAACTCCACTTCCACTTCAAACTGAGTCGACACATGTGAACCATCATACGATGAACCGTCTCAGCTTGAAACTGCCGATTAGGTGCCAAAACAAACTCGTACATCTCATATACACAACTCAATTAAAGAAGGAAACTAACTTCAACTACATTATAAATTTCACAACAATGCATCTCCTGTAGGGAAATTAGTCAATAACATCCTCTTCAATGTAATAGCATAAAAAAAACTCATTAAAAGAAATACCAAAGGTAGTGAGCCGATTCTAGGTCTTATGGCGGTTCGCACGATTTCATCGGTCTCCGAACACCCCTAACTACTCAACCACACCAATTGTGAACTACAGTCTAGTTAATGGAAATAAAACACTGGATAAACGATCTCAATTCTCGATCTAAACAAAATCACAGCCCTGCCCCTAAATCTATGAATGAACAAATACATATATCAAATATCTGAACAAATAAGTACAATTTTGAACATAATTCCAGAACACGAAACTTACAAGAACCGTCTCAGCTTGAAACTGCCGATTAGGTCCGAAAACAACTCTACATCTCATATAGTCAACTATACTAAGTAGTTAATGCGGTAAAATATCGGATATCGGTCAAGGGCCGATATTCAAGATATGGGTTATCGCGGTGGGATATCGGTCATTTTAATATCATGCAGAATTTATATATATAGCAATTTAACACTAACAATTCAGTATACTCTCCTACCATTAACAAATTAACCTTTTGCAACTTGCAATACACTAACAATTGTAGCAAGTAGGAACTCATTAAGACTTAAAACACTAACATTTTACACTAATAACTAACAATTAAGACTTATAACACTAATAGAAGCAATAAGAAGAAACACAAATGGAAGAACTAAGAAGAAAGGTATTGTTACCGGAAAATCGATGATATATTCTGACCAATATTTTGAATCAATATCTCAGCAGAGGACCGATAACCGATATATCACTGATATATCGGGATATTAACCAAAGAAGGAAATTAACTTTAACTACATTATAAGTTTTTACAACTATGCATCTCCTAATGCAACCTGAAGGAAATAACATTCTCTTCAATGTAATAGCCTAATAGGTCTATGATAACGAAATTATTACAAAAAAAAATATCAATCAGTGAACAGATTCTAGGTCTTAACTCTTAAGGTGTGAACTGCAATCTAGTTAATAAAATGAAAACACTACAGAAACGATCTCAATTCTCGATCTAAACAAACAAGTAGCCCTAAATGCAACAACAAACGTATATACATATATATATATCAAACATCTGAACAATTAAGTACAATTTCTGAACACAATTCCAAAACAGGAAACTTACAAGACATGAGATACGAGAGTCCAACACCGCACACAAACAGGAAAACAATCCGCTTCTTCGCCTCATCGACGAGGTCCCGAACCGTCACCTGTTGCCTGCCGGAGCTCATTTTCACACTCCGATCGATCAATTTTCACGGCAATACATTCATTACACAATTTTAACAAAATTCAGCAAAATCGAGACTCGAATCGGTCGTTTTGGAAGGTTTCTGCAGCCGATTCAGCAGCTGAAACGATGAATGATCAGAGATACAGGTGAAGAAACACTGATTTGATTGTAGATAGTTGAATAAAATTAGATTTTGTGCAATCTGATTGATTGAATAGGTGAATTAGGGTTTTGGAGTGTGCCGTCGTAGAGCTTGATTTGGAGAAAATGGCTGAAAAGCAGAGGATTTAGGTTTTTGTTGAGAAGATAACTGCTTGGTTTTGTTTAGGTAGGAGTAAATTTTGTTGTAATAATAATAATAATAATAATAATAATAATAATACCTAGTGTTAAAGCCTTTGCGTCATGAAGCAAGGCGTAAAACCGTAATCGTGCTTCCGAGGGTTTATCGGTGCGGCTAATCGGAAACTATGAAAACAAATAACGATACCGTTCCAATGACATCAATATTTAAACTTTAAACCGAAAAAAAAGAACTAAACCTATTTAACTCTTGGCTAATGTTGTAAAAAACTAAAAGTTTATTACAAAATTCAAAAACCCTAACTTATGAGCGACGTGTGAAAAAATATATATTTACTAAAGTTAATGATATTCTTCACTAAGCTAAAGTGATTGATTATTACAAGCAAACATCTTTCTTTTAATTTTCCTATCAGTTATTAAAGTTAACATTAGTTCTCCCGTGGCAACCACAATCGTGAAGAAATGTTGATAGACAATAAAACTTGTGTGGTCACATTTTTGAAACTAAAATGTCGATGCTTTATTGGAAGCTTTGTAACTTATATCATAAAGAAAAAAAAAACCCATAACCATCCTATCATTCTTATAAATGCGTAGCTAACAATTCCCAAAACATAAACACACACTAACCCAAAGTTGTAATTTATTTGATCAAATCTCATAAACCTTAGTACAAACACAAATCACACTTTGCATTACATATTTTGTTAGAACAAATGAAGAAGTTCCATCCCATTTAAAGAAGATTTATTATAAATATTATTATTAATTGTTCATATATATTAATTTCTAACACTCGGATAAATTGTGTTCTTGTGTATTTTGTTTTTTGTTGTTTTCTTTTCATAACCATACTAAACTTTAGGGTTTTTGACTTTTGTAATAAATTTTATATTTTTCATATGTATTGTTGAAAAACGTCATCGAGTTTAGTAAATATTTTTTTCACATGTCGTCCACGAGTTATCTTTTCCATAAGTATAACTTTTTTTTCATCATCAAGTAGTTTTGTGCTAAAATTGTTAAATGGATCACCTAACTTTTTTGAATTGGCCTATTTACGGCTATGGTAAAACGATGTAACTTGTTGATTGATTGTAATGTCTCTTTGCTTTTGTTTAAGTAGTATAATCTATGATGTTGACTATTGGAATATGATGTTACTTAGAACAAATTTTTTTCAAAAATTCAATCAAATCCGTATTCTCTAAATTATTGCATTATTTCTTTAGTTAATTTACACCAATGAAACCGCTTTTCAAGATATCTTGGTATATTATTTCAAGATCTTATGACAATATATATCCTTTAGCCCTCATGTCATGACCACAAAATGGTGATGCGCATTTAAAAGAAAACTTTCAAGCATTAACTCTAGCATTTAATCAAGTTTGATCCTCTTTATATTTATAATAGCATGGCAATGGTAATGCATTAAATTTATTCACACCACTACCGCATTTTAAGTGAAAGTATTAATTTCGCCAACAATTTTTATTTAACAGTAAATTTCATTTAACCGTAGAAAAAAGTGAAAGTGTTAACTTTTTTAACACCAACATACTTAGATGGTTTTTTTGCTTTTTATTCCAACTATTAAAGCCTTAAAGACACAAATGAAACTAGCCCGCCTTGGTTCCCTAACATGATTTGTACATAAGTAAAAACACCAATAAAGGGTTTGTTCGCTTTCACGTTAATATTTGACTGATTAACATACCGATCAAACCAAGTTGGGGTGAGTCGTGAGTCGTGAGACGTGGGAAATCACAATCACAAGGTTCTCAAGGTCCTACAAGCCAATTCTTGATCCTTGTTCTATCTATTTGATTCGGCTGATAATCCGAAATTCTCATTCACTTAGTGGGTTCCCAAAGAAGAGTACCCAAATCAACTAATTAACCATATTTACACTTAAATATTCTTCACCCATACAATATTTTCTAACAAAATAATTATAAAAATCGAACCAAAATAACTTATAAGTATAGTGCATAATGTATATGCATATACTCTTATTTAATGTAAAATGGCATATTCACATTGATAAGTAGGTTTACATAGTTAGTCTCTGTGGTTTGCACAAACTAACGTACTTAGGTACTTATAGTTTAAAATAGCTTCTAGGGTATTAACTTTTCATTTTGTAACGTTCGGAGGTATTAACTTATAGAGTATTAACATAGTTAGTCCTTGTGGTTTGTACAAAATAACATACTTAGGGTACTAATAGTTTAACAAACAATTAACATTAATACCTCCATACGTTACAAAATGAAAAGTTAATACCTTAGAATGTGATTTTAAACTATTAGTACCTACGTATGTTAATTTGTGCAAACCACAAGGACTTACTATGTAATTAACTCAATTTTTTACTACATTTACACATAGTTGTTAAAAGCCATCGCTTTTTGCGCCTAGGCCCCTTTTCCAGGCGAGGCGAGTCAATTGCGCCTTAAGTCAAGGTAATTGCGCTTTAATTCTCCAGATGATGGTCTAAGCGCAGATTCCGGAGAGATTCCTATATTCTAGAGAGTTTCCGACCAAATTCTCTAAATTCCAGTCAGATTTAAGCTAGATTTATGCTTTTATCTAACAAAAACTACATTTCTATACTAATACAGTAATATTTTCGAATTGTTAGTAGTAAATAGATGATATCAAATGTTATACAATAGCTTTAGTGTATTTTATTTGAATAATAGTATTAATTTTCTAATACATGAAATACTTTTTATTTATTTTCGTTGTGCGTTTTTCTTTTCTCAGACCCTCGCTTTTTATGCATCTTGCGCCTAGACCCTAGGCGAGGCCTATGCGCCTTGAGTGCGCCTAGCGCCTTTAATAACTATGCATTTACATGCAAATCACGTTTAAACAGTTAAACTACTCAATATTTGCATACAAATCACGTTTAAACGACTCAATATTTGCATGCAAATCACGTTTAAACGACTCAATCCACATTATGCATGTTTAAAAGTTTTGAAGGGATTTGCAAATAAATACAAAATTCTCTCAACTTCCAAAGAAGTTTTTCTTCAGATTTTACACTACAATTGCTTGCAAACTAATAAGTGAGAAAAATTAACAAGTCTTATACAGTATAAATAAACCTTGAGCCGAGATTCTCACTATAAGCAACATTTCTATTCATATGGGGTAAAGATAAGTCTATTTACATCTTATCCTCCGCAGATCCTACCTTAGCTTTGCTATTAGTGGGATTTACTGAGTATAATGATGATGATAGTTATAAAGAAACCCAGCATGTGACACCCCTCTTATGTGTGTTTTACCACTAGTAATAGCTTGTGTGTTTTAACACTATGGGAGTTAAATATAGAATTTGTGAAAAGAAAAGTTAAATTTTTCCATTTGTTAAACCAAATTTGAGTGAGAGATCTAAATACATTTGGTGAGGTCATGCCTTGTTTTTTTTTTCTTTTTTTTTTTTAAGTTTGAAGTTCATTTAAAATTCATAGAATAATGAGAGTATTCTGTCAAAATCAATGAAACAAATTAATAAAATGATAATTGACCTAAAACTAGATTTACTATCCGCCGCAATGCGGTGGGGGCGTAAAACTGGACCGAATAGCACCAATGCCACATCATCGCCAGCGGCAACCAATACTAAAGTTACGGTGTATTAATGTGAAGAAATTAGACTGCAATGTAACATATAAAAAATAATTATTAAGTCGATTTAGGACCCCGCGCGTTGTAACGAATTTGTCAAACGGGGAAAAGAAAGACGACGTAAAAACGTTGAACCACACACGCACGTTGAGCCGTGTTAACTCGCAAAATCTAGTATGAAGCGTAAAACGAAATTTTAAAACGTTGAACCACACACATGTTACGCCGAGCAAAATTTAAAATGAAAAACCTACCAAGTACGAAAAGTGTGGGGACCAAAGTTAAAAGTACAAAAGTTGTAAGGTTGAATTGCAAGAGATGGAAACTTTTGTGTTATAAATAGAAAATCAAATAATTTGAGTTAAAAATGAAACATCTAACTTTTTTTTTTGAAAACCACCATAAACATAAGGTACTTACCTCTATGCCTACAAATGTTGTTTATTTATAGTTTGTTAATTATGTTATCTACTATATTTAATCCCAAAAAAAGGTGAAGACATAATTAATAGGCCGGTGCAAAAAAAATAATAAAAAATAAAAAAAGTTGAGAATTTATACTGGTGACAAAATGATCCATTTGGTGGGTTTCTGTTGTCGTGTTTTATTTGAGTGGTGTTGCTTGGTCTTCTATATAATGGACCTTTTTAATGTATCAGTTTTCTTTTATATGGCCGGTTGCTAATTGGTGATTCGAAATTCCTAATGATCCCAATCACTTGGAGTTGTGTTACTTTATCCTATGTTGTATATTTTATTTTCTTATATTATATAGTAAAGTTTTACAGATAATATAATAATATATAGTGTGATATACAACTAGTTGGATGCTCCGTCCGCGTTGCGGGACGCTAAACTGAATATTTCTTGGTTTCATAACATATATGCATGTATTTTAGTTACCTGTACATACTACTTATAACAGGATCTCAACAAAAAATATATCGAGTCAACCAATTAAACCAAAACACTACCATAGTTTTGCTAAAAAAAAACTAAAACGACGACAAGCATATAATTTTAAGCTGAGGGCAAAATAGTAATTTATCTGAAATAATGAGCGACACAAAAGTTAGATTGAGTCAACCAAGTAAAATAAAAACTACTATAGTTTTGCCAAAAAAAAACGATGAAAATCGTAATTTTTTAAATGTGGGCAAAATCGTAATTTTTTAAATGTGGGCAAAATCGTAATTTTTAACTGTGGGCAAAATCGTAATTTTTTAAATGAGGGCAAATTCCTAATTTAAGCTAGGGGTAAAACCAAAATTTTGATTTGAACTGGGGCAAAATCATAGTTTTGAACTAAGAGCAAAATCGTAATTTTTAGCTGGGGACAAAAACATAATTTTATTTAGAACTGATGGGAGAAGCGTAATTTTGAACTAAGGTCGAAATCGTAATTTTTGAAAAGGCGGCAAAGTCATATTTTTGAATCGAGAGCAAATCGTAATTTTTAGCTAGGGGGAAAAGCATAATTTTATTTTAAACTGATGGCAAGACCGTAATTTTAAACTGTAGATAAAATCATAAATTGGTTGAACTAACGGGGTTGTCTATTGAATTTGTTTGATCGTATACATAAATCAAAATCGCTCAATCACATGTACTATTGGTGATGTTCAATTATAATTATACTAATCTTAAAAAGCAAAAAAAAAAAAAAGGGTTTGCCCCCCTTTCCCATCAATGGGGTGGCAGTACTATTCCCGGGTTTGGCGGCCATCTTACTTTTGTATATGTAGGATAATAGAAACAAAATCATAGTTTCGAACTAAAGGTAAAATTATAATTTTTGGCTGAGAACAAAAATGTAATTTTATTTTGAATTGAGGCTAAAATCGTAGTTTTAAACTCAAATATAAATATTAAAATCAGAAAAGACGAAAAAAGGAAAAAGTGGTGGCCGCCCAAAGCCACCACTAATCTTACATCACTATTCCCGCCGACTTTTCAACTTACTTATGTAAGTATTGAAAATACAATTTTATAATATCACACAAAAGAGAGATTAAATAATATTACACTGTGTTACACATAGCTAGTCTTACTACATAAAATTTTAGACACAAGACTAGGCCTCCAATATCTTTAGAGCCCCGTATATATTAAAAACTATATGAATACATGCACATAACTAGTTTTATGCCCCGTCATGTTGTGGGGCTCTAATCCGAATATTTCTCAGTTTCATAATATGTAAACGTGTGTTTCGGTTACTTGTACATATTACTAAAAAACACTAAATAAAAATTACATCGAGTCAACCAATCAAAACAAAACACTACCATAACCATAGTTTGCATAAAACTAAAACGATGCCAAGTCTGTAATTTTTAATTGTGGGCAAAATTGCAATTTACCAGGACCAATGAAGCGAGTGCCAGACAACTACTTGGCATGGAAGAAAATTACATCGAGTCAATCAATTAAAAGAAAACACTACCATAGTTTTGCCAATAAAAGAACCTAAAACGACAATGTCACACCCCAACCGATGGCGGAATCATCGGGGCGTGGCACTAAGCGGTTCAGATTGTTCGAGAGAATCCATAAGACTATTTTAAATGACAATATTTAAGCGTCAATTTCCCATACAATCAACATATAATCATTCCATAATCACTACAAATTCGAATATTCTCAAACAATTCAAAAGTCGATAACTAATTTATTACAAGTTTCTAAAGCAAAACCCTAAGTCCGATTTGCAGCGATAACATCCTCAACCTGTTACATACGTTAAAATACACGTCAATATAATAAAGTAAAGGTGAGCATACAAGTTTAATAGCATAGTAGTAGTGATAAAGCGATTACGCATAACCAACATGTATACGTAGAGAAAGTGAATCTAAGTAAGCTAACAATAATGATACAAGCTAACCAACACGACTGCGAGGTGGAGTATGCGCGATACGTGTTCACAACAGCGAACACGCACGTAAAGAAAGTATGCGAGCCTTAACAACCCCCGAACCAATCGGGTGCTGAGTCCAAACTATAGTACTATCGTTGCTAAGGGTGGTCGGCAAGTCCTCATTATTCACACATTGCAAACAAACATTCAGCGATTCACGTATAACATTCGAGAGCAGTTAGCGTTAAAGGAGTTTAGCGTTGTATGTAGCGTGTTTTGATATAGATAATGTATGTCACACCCAAAAGTGCGTTCTAAGCGAAAAAGGTTCAAGTATACTCACAGTCGGTACTCAACGAAGAAAAACGAACTGTTGTGGATTGAAGGGAGCGTCGGGATCAGCCTGTAAGCGAGAACGGAATTGCATCAGGCTTCCGAAGTGCTGAAACAGTCGAAACCTGAAGAGGCAATAGACAAGTTCGGTCGAACTTGTACTGGGATTCAAGGGGTCAGCTAACTTCGGGCGAAGTTGTGCTTTGGCCTAGGTTTGAGCACAAGTTCGGACTAACTTGTACTCTAACTTAGGTCAAAGCACAAGTTCGGGCGGACTTGTACTTTTCCCTTGAGCTAGGCACAAGTTCGGGCGAAGTTGTCCCTAAACAGGTGACAACTTCGAGCGAACTTGTCCGTTTTTGGTCCAAAATCGTGTATTTTCGCGTCGTTTCTTGAGGAAATCGAGTGTCCATCCCTCCAACCGTGTGTTACTGAGCAAAACATAGGCTGGAGAGGTCTTTGAGAGCGAGTTTTAGTGATTTTACAGGAACTCGGGCTAATCCGTGCGAACTTGTCGGTTCATACGAGTTAGTCCAGTTCGTGCGAAGTGACTGTATCGTCCTTGTGCTTCCGGATCTGAGTTCTTTCTTTAAACATACGTGATTTTGAATCTATTTAAAGTATTTTCGTTGACAATGCCTCGTCCCACTTCTTAGTGGACGAAACAAACGTCGGTCAGTCCGTATATGGTGTAAAAATCAATGCTTTGAATAGTTTTTCTCCGATCTAACACTCGGTGAGTCGAAATCATCAAGATTTCTAGCTTGGAGAGCCAAGGCTAAGCCCAAAGCACTCGTTTAAGTGTAGATCTAAATGAAAATAAGAAGTTTTGTAGAAAACGATGAAGATTTTTATAAACAAAGAAGCTTTGATGAAAACGAAGGTAATCCTTGTGTAAAATCGTAGTGTAAAACATTGTGGTTTGCATAAAACGAGTGGTTCTTACTTGGAAAAACAAGGAAGTTCGGTTTCGGGAGCTCTGGAGTGAAGTTAGCAACAAGGGTTGAATGAATGAGGAGCTGAGTATTCATAGGTGAGGAGAAATGTGGATGGCATCCAAGCAACTTCGGGCGAACTTGGCACAAGTTCGGGCGAATCTTGGCACAAGTTCGGGCGGACTTGGCACAAGTTCGGGCGAACTTGGCCAGTTCGGGCGAACTTGGCCAGTTCTGCTTGGACTTGTGCAAGTTCGAGCGAACTTGCTTGTTCTGCTGGCCTGGCCAACTTCGGGCGAAGTTGGGGATGCCCAACTTCGTGCGAAGTTGTCCTTTTGGCTCTGTTTTGTTTCCCATTTGTTCGTTAACTGTTTGCTCGGTGATTTATTCGTATTAGTTAGTTACGTTAAGCGTTTTAGCGAGGAGTTTAGCATTGCGTTGATTAAATTAATGTGTTTTAGCTTTTCGTATGAGCGAGAGCGTTGCGATAACGAGTACAACCATAAATCATAAAGCACACATAATACATAAGTAACATAAGTAACATAATGTAACATAATTAACCGCGATTTGAGTTTGCGTTGAGAGTTGCGAGTATTAAGCGAGTTAAATGCGATGAATAAGCGATATAATATGCGTTTAAAAATAGTTTAACCATTACATTGAATCTCAGAGTACAAAAACGAGTTCGAAACTGAAATAAACGGAAATAACGGAATTCGGATAACAATCCGAAAGATCGGGTTGTTACAGACAAGACTGTAAATCTGAACGGGGGCAAATTTGTAATTTGTTAGGGCCAATGAGAAAATGTTGGGGGCTAAACACGTATATTAGTAAAGTTGAAGGTTTAAAAATAGAATATAAAAAACCACGATCAATTAGAGGGTGTCATGCAGCTGTCTGGTACTATTTCCCCTCATGATGAGTGTAGTATACTAGTTTAGGCCCCTCCCGCGTTGCGGGGCGGTAAACGGAGTATTTCTCAGTTTAATAACATAGAGGTATGTGTTGTGATTACTTGTACATACTACTCATAACACGTTCTCAATAAAAATTACATCGATACATAGATAACAATCAAATAATTTTTGTATTAATAAAGTTTAGGAATTATAAAGTAACTTTATTAAAGTCCGAGAGTAGTAGCGGTGCCCACCAATAGCTAGCGGTCAATATTCCCCTAGGTTGATTCATTACAACAGAGCAGCAAGGGAAAAAGGCTAAAAGATGTAATACTAAAAAGAATAAAAGTAAAGGGAATAAACATGTACACTACCAAAGTTAAAGCAGAGTGACTAAACACACATATACACAAAGTTAACCAATAAAAAGAAAGATTTTTTTCTTTCTAAAAACAAAGGGGCTAAACACGTATATTAGCGAAGTCGAAGGTTTAAAGTAAAATACAAAAAACGAAAATCAATTATTTAAAAGAATAAAAGTAGAGGGACTAAATGCGTACACAACCAAAGTTAAAACAGATGGACTAAACACATATACTAGCAAACATAAGGTTTGAAAGTTAAATACGAAAAGAATCGACCAATTATTCTCCTCATGGTTTATGTAGATATATAGATGATATATATATATATATAATATAATATAATTCCTTAAAAACCTTTTGTAATAATTTGAACATTATAATCGACATGACTATGTTATTAGAGCCACCAAAGCATTACTTAGGATCAACTAGATCTAATTAGCTAGTGTGGAAGTAATTTGGGAATTTGAAATCAATTTTTTTATATAAATATTCGCCAATAATATAGTTTGAATAATATACATTCTACTCTTAGACCAGTCATTTATGCTATACATGTTTGACGAATAAAGAGATAATTGTTTTTCTTTACAACATGTAAACAAAACTAAAATCACTTTCATACAATAGGTGACTAAACGTGATTAATCATGTAATAGATACCCAAACATCAAAAAGGCACCAAATATTTTACTTTGTCTAGGACCTTCAAAATGGTTGATATGCCCCTATTTGTACGTTACATTCTTAGAATACAATACAAGTGAAGATACAATCTCCAACAAATGATAAAATTGTAGTTTCGATTTAGTAATGTTGTGAATTATTGTTTTCTATTCTTAATCTCCATAATTTGTGATGTAGTGTTTGCTACGAATTAATGCAACTTTTTACCTGACCCATTTTGAGCTGACACGTCCTAACCTGTTTTCACCGAACCTATTTGGTTACACCCTTTGACGAAAAGTCATGGATCCACAACTATGTACAAAGTCCATAAAGAACTTCAAGCTTGAAAAATAATAATGGATCTAGTGTATGCATGCATTATTGTATAATATAATTGTAGCTAATGAATATTATGTAATATCTAATTGGTCGAGTAGTGATGAAAGAAAGATCCACGACCTATAAAGTATAAACATAAAGCGACAATGGAATTTGAACGATATGGGTCCTTCAACAACTAATTATAATTTATGTTTTGTAACAACCTAATTTATGTCATTATGCCTTTTAAGTTATATAACGTTTGAGTATTATGTAACGTTAGAATTGCATTATTTTAAAATTCCCTCAAATTAATAGTATTTGAATTATTTGGCTATATAGTTTTCTTTTTAAATTACGTAATAATATTTAAACATAATCTAGAAATTAGATAATACAAAATTGAAACACAAATATAGTTTATGAAATAAATAATGTGATGATAAAAGATAAATGTAAAAGAATGATAGATTGTGATTCTCTATATGGTGGGGCGGGGGTTTGAGGCGTTGGTTGACACGTGGAAAAGAAGGGGCACCGTCTATGAAGCAGCCCAACGGTGGGTATGGTGGGGCGGGGGTTTTGGACGTTGGCTAGGCCACGTGGATTTTTCTTTTTAAATACACAATATTAATTAAGAAAACCTAAAAATATTATTAAACATTCCTAAAACATTACAAAAAAAAACATACTTATTAAACATATATAAAAAAATCCTAAAGCGTTAAGTAGATCTCGAAGAGGGCGAGCTTGTCGAACACCCTCCTCTCCTTGGACCGGTACTCGATGTTGGCCACCTCGACCTGGTCGTCGTGGCTTATGTCCCCTCCCGGGACGCTTTGGTAGTAGGCCTTGAACCGCTCGAGTTTCGGTCGTAGGTCGTGCCACTTGTGTTGGCAAGCGTTGGGTTAGCGGGGGGGTTATTTATAACCGCTCGGGTTAGCCGTTTGGCCAAGCCAAACGGTTTGTTTTTAAATTTTAAAATGGCTAGGTTGACCCGCCAATCACCATCCGCCACCTCACCCACCTAGCCCCGCCCAACGCCGGGTGCCAGGGTACCGCCCAACGGGCCACGCCATAAGCCAAGCCCCTCCGGGGTGGTGACTTGGGCGTTGCTCGCCAACCCCCGCCCCATACCCCACAATCTTATATGATAAATACACTAAGGGGTGGAATAATTAGGGTTGCAAACGAACCAAACGTTCGACAAACAGTTTGTGAATTGTTTGGCGGAAAGTTCGTTTGTGTTGGTTCGTTTATTAAACAAACGAACACGAACAAGAAATTTTGCTCATTTAGTTAAATGAACGAACATGAACAGGGGTTGCGTTCGTTCATTTATATTCGTGAACGTTCGGTAAAGTGTTTGTTTATGTTCAGTTGTGTTTGATAGTTCATTAGTGTTTTTAGTTTCTATGTTTTATTAAGTACTTCAAAATTCTAACAAATAAAATATTTAATAAATTAGTGGTTAGTTTCTATGTTTTATTTAACTACTTCAAAATTAACCAAACGTTCGACAAACAGTTTGTGAATTGTTTGGCGAGAAGTTCGTTTGTGTTGGTTCGTTTATTAAACAAACGAACATGAACAAGAAATTTTGCTCATTTAGTTAAATGAACGAACATGAAAAGGGGTTGCGTTCGTTCATTTATATTCGTGAACGTTCGGTAAAGTGCTTGTTTATGTTCAGTTGTGTTTGATGGTTCATTAGTGCTTTTAGTTTCTATGTTTTATTTAAGTCCTTCAGAATTCTAACAAATAAAATATTTAATAAATTAGTGGTTTTAGTTTCTATGTTTTATTTAACTACTTCAAAATTCTACCAAATAAAATATTTAATAAGTGTTAGTTATTATATATCCTGTTCATGAACGCTTGTTTGTGTTCTTTAGTTTTCATGAACATTAGCTTGTGTTCATCACCGCTTATTTTCGTTCATTGCCGAAAATTAACAAACGAACACAAACATAAAATAAGTGTTCATGAACAGTTCGTAAACAAATATGTTCCTTAACAAACGAACACAAACAAGGTATTCTTCGTATTCGTTCGGTTCGTTTGCAGCCCTAGGAATGATAGCTTTTCACCGGAGTTACAATAGAACTTTTTCTAAATTCATATAAACTTCTCTTAACCTGATAATTTGACAGGTAAGTTATAAGAAAACAAATCACATCCCTATCCCTAGTTCCATCTATTAAGACTACCTTATAATCTTGATCTTGAAACACACCTTATTAACTTAATTGAGCACACGGGCACGCGCGCGCACACATTAAAATTTTCGGTATTCATTCTCCAAACAAATTTATAGTTAGTTATACACGAGGACGGGTCAATAGTCGATAGTCTATATTCGTGGGTTCACGGTAATCATCTTCCGGGTGTCGGGTTTTTGACAAATTACCTTTTTAACCCTTGATCACCTATAACATCCTCCTAATCATTCTAAAGCTCATCTTTAGTTACATATTGCTCATCATGTGCCTGTTCTTTTAAATATTTGTTGATTAGTATTGCCAAATCTTTTGAGCTAGACTTTGTAGGCAGCTTAATCTGAAAAAATTAGCAACACAACACAAGATTAGCCCATAAAACAAACGTTGACCAGAAATAACGCCATGAAATAAATGACACACCGGGTTTGACTTGTTGCTGGCTGGGTAGAACAAAAGTGTCGGATAGTCTTCCACCTGTAATACATGCCGATTCACAAACATGTTTGGTGCTCATTTGATGCGTGGGTCGGGCCAGTCAGGTAAGACATGAAAACGGGTCGTTTTAGGTCAACCCAAAACATCTTTTTTTTCGAGTAAAATGCCAAAATGGTCCCTGAGTTTAGGCCACCTCAGTCCAAAAATGAAACCTTTTGTATCTCGGTCCCTAAGGTTTCATTTTTGTTGCCATTTTCATCCAATTGGCAATCTAGGTTAGAATTTTCTGCTAACCTCTCCCTTTTTATGCCGTTTTCCTCATTTAATTAAAATATTATGGCATAAAATGACGATTATACCCTTCATTTAAATGAGAAAAATCAAAAAAGAAGAGAAGTTAACATAAAATTCTAACCTAGTTTGCCAAGTGGATGAAAATGGCAACAAAAATGAAACCTTAGGGACCCAGATACAAAAAGTTCCATTTTTGCACTAAAGTGGCAAAAGGGGCCTAAACTTGGGGACCATTTTGGCATTTTATCTTTTTTTCAAAAACTTCTTGGCCTGCTTGGCCCTTAAATCTACTAGTTTTTCTTATTTGACCCGTTAAAGATAAAGCACAGCCCAGTTTGACACGTTCATATATAAATGGGTCAAAACTGTCACCTCAATTTTTCTAGTTTTATAGAATACTGACCTCCAATTTTGGGTGCTCGTTTACCGAAGCATCTATTTTTGCAAAAACGAGATTTTCCAACCCTTTAAAGTGTTTTGCCAACTTCTCCACTTGTTTGCTCGTCGTCTCACAGTTCAAACACCATGGTGTATGTATCTTGAATATGATCAACATCAAAACACATAAATCAAGATCTTTTTAATTGAAAATGATGAAAAAGGAGTGTATTTTATCTTGATGATTTGTAATTTTGTATGAATGAAGAATGAATTATGTTGTGTAAGATGGCATACAAACCTCTAGAAGTATGTTCTTGGAGCTGCTTAGAACCAAGTAATCAAACGACTTTCCAACAACGGTTATAATGTCTGCACCTTTCTGTGATTTCACAATCAAGATAATGTTTATTAATAGCATAAAAAAGATAAATATGCATGTAAACCACCAAGTAAAAAGCAATTTCAACCCGTTTTTGTGATTTTTTTTAACATGTCAAATAGTAACTTTAAAAAAAATAAGGTGCAAAAGAGCCGAGCTCAGCTCGTTTGTTATCTATTAATTAATATATTAAACAAAATTAATATAAATAATAGACTCGTTTAGGCTAGCGAGCTCGATAAGTGAAGCTCGGGCTCGTTTACTAAACCAACTTACTTTTAGGTTCGGGCTCGGCTTGTAAACAAGTTTAAATAAGCTCGGCTCGGCTCGGCTCGGCTCGGCTCGTTTACTAGACAACTTTAATTAAGGGTAAATGTAGACCCTGACGAGCTTCACATGCCAGGCTTGAGCTCGGGCTTGATAAATAAACCAACTTTATTTTAGGCTAAGCTCGGCTTGGGCTCGATAAGGCTCAGCTCGTTTCGAGCTTTTTCTTGAGCCGATCTCAAGCAGCTCGTGAGCCGCCCGGCTCGTTTGCACACCTAAAAAATGGTTCATTTCTAAAAGTCATTTTTGCAAGCATATTATATTAATTATATAAGTTCCAAAATAAACAGACAGGTCAACCCAATCTGACCCAGCCCGTATTGATCAACTCTAAAATCACACCTGTTTTGTTCTGAATTTATTTTGACCCATTACCCAACGGGCCAACCCATTGACCCGCTCAATTTGCCACCTAAACAACAAGATATAAGAATCTCACGTTATCTGGTATCGCTTGGGACTTGTAAAACTGAGGTAAAATACCCTTTAGGAGCCCCAAACCGAACTCCTACAAAAAAAAAATAATAATAAAAAACAACCACAGTCAAATTCATATGCATAAAAGTAACATTAAAAGATCAAAGTGATTGAATCAATACTTCTATATTCGCAAGCGTCGGATCCGACTCTAACAAATACTTCGCACCAGTTTTGTAATCAAAAGCAGTTACCTATCAAACAAATAAAAAAATAATAAACATCTTTAGTATATCTTTAATCTTGAACCGAACCAGAAAAAAAATGTTCAATTGGTTTTGGATAACTAACAAGAGTGTCGTCTGAATCTTCAAGCCCAAATAAAGTTAGGAAAGGCTTTGCAAGATTGTCGTCTTTGATGTCAACAAATACGAACATTATCTGCATTGACAAAACGCGATTTGAGAAATTTGATGATAATGTGAGATTTAAGATTGATCTAAATTAATAATATTATATAAGTTAACCACCTTTGATTTGAACTTTCTGGCAACATTTTGAAACGGCTCCAGTAATTTAGGAAACTCATCGGCTTCTGCAAAGACATAAACCTAGAACACGTAGTCACGTACACAAATTATCGTGTACGAACATGTTAATATAACGAACACACGCATAGAAAAGTGTTTGACAAGCTCTGAATCAATAAACAGTTTCTAGTGTTTGGATAAGTAGATAACCGGGGCTGCAAATGAACCGAACGTTCAGCGAACAGTTCTTGAACTGTTCGACGGGTAATTCGTTTGTGTTCGTTCGTTTAATAAATGAACGGACACGAACAAGAGATTTCGTTCGTTTAGTTAGATGAACAAACATGACCAGAGACCGTGTTCGTTCATTTATGTTCGTGAATGTTCGGTAACATGTTCAGCGAACAGTTCGTGAATTGTTCGGCGGGAAATTCGTTTGTTTAATAAATGAACAAACATGAACATAGACTGTGTTCGTTTATTTATGCTTGTGAACGTTCGGTAACGTGTTCGTTTATGTTCGTTATAATATGGTAGTTTGTTTTTGATAGTGCATTAGGGTTTTTAAATTTTTATGTTTTTTTAGATACTTCAAAATTCCCATTAATACACTATTCAACAAATATTAGTGTATTGTATATAACATATCTTTTATTATATATTCGTTTGTGTTTGTTTCTGTTCATGAACACCTTTTGTTTTTGCTTATGTTCATTTGTGTTCATGAATGTTCATTTCTGTTCATTAACGAACAGACACAAACGAAAACGAACAAGTTCACTTCCTTAATGAACGAACACGAAAGAATCTCGCTCGGTAAGTGTGTTCATGAACGTTTTGTGAACACATTATTTCCTTAATGAATGAACTTGAAGAATACCGTTCGTTTGCAGCCCTATAGATAACCTATTTTTGCTTATGATTGTTTAAAGTCAAATATTTGGTTTGATACCATTAACTGCTAATTAAAACGTTAAGCAGAAAAAGCACACATCCAAAAACTATCTCTTGCATTTCATTTTATTACAGTTGAATATCTGATCTTTTAAAATTCAACAATGCAAATAAGAGAGCAAAAAAAATCTGTAATTGCTACTTAAGGAGTCAAGGGGATGAAAACCTGAAGTTTATCGCTAGCGTAAACTTTAACGGAATTCACTTCGGTTAGAAATGTGACCAACGGAAACTTGTTATCATTCAAAAACTGCAAAATCTTGTCCTTCTCAAAAGCATCCTCTGCAAAAGCCGAAGAGAATAGCATTCTTAAGCAGATAGAAAACTAAAAGATTGTAGAAATTGCCATTAATTATATATCCATTATCCAATATTGAAAATGGAACTAGTGTTAGTGGATCAACCCAATCCGCACAGTCCGTTTCAACCCGTACTAGAAAACGACACGTTTCCGCTTGAACACATTTTGACCCGTCCGAGTTGGTCCGACCTGCGGCCATCTTGTCACGTCTACAATTCACATATATATAAATGAATGAATTATACACTACCAAATGTTCAGCTTACCATACAAAGTGTATCTTTCGGGCTCACTTTTCACAAGACCAAGAACCGAGCTAATAGACTTAACATCCGGAAACAAAATATCGGCAATCTGCGAAGTGCACGTCTCAACAAACTGAACCTCATTGTCAGTAGTTGCCGCCTTTACAAATTCGCCATAATCAGGTCCCTAACAAATTTTATACATGTACAAGAGTTTAACAGTTAGACATGAGTGATTTCATTACTTGTATGCTATGTAGTTAATATTGTCGATATATCGGTTATCGGTCCTCTGGTGAGATATCGGTGCAAAATATCGGTACCAATATTATCGGCGATATTGACCGATATATCACCGATTTTCCTGATATCAGTACCTTCCTTCTTAGTTCTACCATTCGTCTTTCTTCTTATTGCTGCTATTAGTGTTTTAGGTCTTAATTGTTCTTTCCTAGTGTTGATATAAACTGCATGATATTAAATTTACCGATATCCCACCGCGACAACCGATATCTCAAATATCAGGCCTTGACAAACAAGGAGCACAATAGGCACATAGTTTGTGTGTACCAATGTGTTTTCAAAGTAATTGTTATAATTAACAAAAAGGGTACACAAAAAGCACATACCTCAAACTTATCGAATAAGCCAACTGTGAACATGGAATATTTCTTAAGGAAATCGTTTGCTTCATCGATAGAGTTGATTCTGATAACGGGTGTACCCGTCTTCTTTCTCACCCAAATCACAATTTCTTCCCTAATTCACACCAACAAAATTAACAAAAATACTACGCAAAATATGCTTTCTTGGATGCTTGACATAATGTATTTCACTGGCCTAAGGGAGTGTTTGGATGTGTATTCTAAAAATAACTATTGTGATTGAAGAAAAAGATTTAGATAGCTGGTTGATTAAAGCTACCGATAGGTATGTAACTTACTTTTGTAAGTTTCTTATAGCAATTATCCACTTCTCCAAATTTGATTATATTGCAACTAGTTTCTTATAGCACTTAAGAGCAAAATTGTAATCTAAAATCCACCAAGAATAATACTTTTCATCACCTAAACACCCAAAAGGTGATTACTAAGCAACTTGGTTTAAAAAAGATCGCTTAAAGCGAGCTATAAGCGTGAGGCGCTGAAGCGCTGGCAGTGTCGCTTTTTTTGCTCTGAGGCGTCACAACACGTGAAGCGTTTTGAGGCGAGCTTTAAGCATGAAGCGACCTTGGTTTGAGGCGACGCTTCAGCCCATCAGGTCAAATTTGGGCTATTTATTTAGGCCCAGTAGTCTTTAAATAGGGTTTAAATGAGGCCGGTGCTTGTTTACCCTAAAAAAAAAACGTTGGCTTTCTTTGAACATATTCAGCCGCTCCCTTCCTCTTCTCCTGCGATTCTTCATACTTTAATTTATGTTTAACTATGTTTTTTATGTGTTAAGGGTGTTTTTTAATCATGTTTTTGTGTTTATTATTAATTAACAAGTAGAATAGGTCATATTGATGTGTATAATATTTTTTTTAATTTTTTTTTATTATGAGCGCTTCGTATACGTGAAGCTCTCGCTTCGCGCTTAAAGCTTCGCTTAAATCTTTTGGAACCAAAATGCTTCGGAGCGCCTCGCGCTTTTTTAAACCAAGCTAAGCAATCTCAAACACCCCTAACACTATTTAGTCTGAATTTCAGATCAGCATTAAAAAAAAAACAAGCGCAAGCACACCCAAACACCGCCTAAATCAATATCTATTATTCTATCAAATATGCTATAAGGTTCCGCTATAGATACACCAACGATGCTACACAAACACCGGGTGACGTCACCATACAGGTCGTATGACATGGCGAAAACGGGCACACAGGCCATATGTCTTGATCATGATTGATCAGTGGTCACATCAGTCATTTCTGTGTCAGGCATACGGGCCATATGTCACATCAGTGGCCATCGGTCATATGACATGGCGAAAATGGGCATACGGGCCATATGTCTTGATCATGTTCAGTGGCCATCGGTCTTGATCATGATTGATCAGTGGTCACAGGTCACATCAGTCATTTCTGTGTCAGGCATACGGGCCATATGTCACATCAGTCATTTTTGTGTTAGTCAAAGTGTCAAACACATCATACGACCTTATGATTATGATTTGGCGAACACCTCCTCATACCAATAGCCCAGTTTTGTCCTTTCCCATCGTACTACGACCCATATGACATCATACAACCCGTATTACCTCATAGTATCATACATAATAAGGGCATCATTTTCAAAACAACATCCAACCACCCCCTAAACCCCTAACAAAAATTATCAAAAAAAAAACATAACAAAAAACAAATCTTACGACGAAAATCCACCGGTATAAGCTATCAAACTCCCATTAACAAACAGAAGCAAAGTAGGATACCCTTTAACCCCAAGACTAGAAGCCACTTTAGGGTACCTCTCAGCATCAACTTTCCCCATCAAAACACCACTCCCCAACTCTTTCAACACACTAGCAGCCTCTGCAAACCTAGGCATCAATTCAGCACTTCTAACATCCCAAGGTGCATACCCCAGAACAAAAACATACTCATTTCCATCAATGGCTTTCTGGGTATTATCATTATTCAGTTCAACAACAATTCTTTGAGCTTTGGTCAACACTTCAGCTTCAGATGATGGTTTTGGTGATAATTCTTGTTGTTCTTCTTCGTCTAGTGCTAAAAGATCGTCAATTTCGTCGGAATCTTGGTCAGTGGGTGTTGAATTGATCAAGAAAGGTAGTGAAATGATGAGGATTATGGTAAAGTAGACGACTTTTGAAGTGGGTTTTGGATTAAACATTGTAAGGTTTGTGGGTTTGTTGGGAATTTGAATTGTGAGTGAGATCTGGATGGATCAAGAAAATCAAGAATTTTTTTATTTTTTTTTTTTTAAGGTTTAGAAAGGGGTTTTATAAGAAGCAATAGTGTTTTTGTCTTCCGTATGATGTGCAGTGATTAATGGGATTCATGTGTGTGTGTTTCTGGAAAGTGTTTTGGAAGTTGACTAGTCGGTTGGGCTGGGCTGGGCCTCACTATGAGTTAAAGAGCATAATTAAGAAATCAAAAAAAATTTAAAAGGGGTTGCGGCACAGCTTATTGCCCGTTTACCTACCATTCTTATGTAATTTTCCCGATTTTATTACGGGTTAGATACTAAAATATTAGATTCTTTACGGTTTTGTATGGATCAGATCTAGTCTTTGTTGAGCTTTTGATGAATCTATAACATAGAGAAACCTGTTAGTATGGATAAGATCTAGTCTTTGTTCAGCTTTTGATGAATCTATAACATAGAGAAACCTGTTAGTATGGGTCTTGTATAGTTGTGTTGTGGTATCGGGACCACCCTTCGAAGCTGAAGTCAGCATGTTATTTTACCGAATAGATTAGTATACTAACAAACATGTGTATATGTATAGGAAGAGGCAGTGGCAGATCTAAAAAAATTCCACGAGGTTGGAATTTTTCGGAGTCAGTTATCTATCGTTACATATCAAGATTTTTTATCTGGTTCGGATCATGTTAAAAAAAGATAAAAATCAAATCAAAATTCAAATACATACATTATTTTATATATTGGAAATGTATAATGCAAATAGAATACCCCTTACAGCTGCACTCTACGACTTTCATATTTTTAAACCTAGCCATTAAATCATCTACAAATACATTACCAAGCAACATATTTTAGCATAACATAACAAACACAAGTGTCACTCAAAATACAAAAGCCATCTTCATTAGATATTCCAGTTATCCAAAATTTTGATCGGATCTGTGTCAAAATTTCATGGTAGCCAGTTTTAAAATTTCATAGGAGTCGGTTTTAAAATTTATTGGTGGTCGCTCGAGACAAATCACATACATACCAAAAGAAAACAAAAATCCATGGGAGTGAGGATATGTACTATGTAGTGTAGAGAAATAATCTTGGAAGAGATGTTGCTCAAGAGAGATGGAAGAGTGAGGAATGAACCCTCCATGTGGACTCTTGTTTACATAGGGAGTGGGGTGTGGATTGAAATGGGCCCGGTGGTCCGGACCTCCGAAATTAGTCTATATGCATTATTGTCTAGTGACGATGGATATGATCAGAAGGTTTTGCTGGTGACACGATGATACTCTAGTGGTTTGTCAGTGATCCAAATTTGCCATTAAAAAAAAGTTTTCACAACAAACAAAACTTCACATACAAAACAAGAAGGGGCACCTTCCCCTTAACATATTTATCACTATAAGATATAGATACAATATAAACTATATTCTACATATTGTTCACATAACACATATATCTTTGAGCTAGTTGGTGTACTATACATCAAATAACTAGCCCTCTGGTATTTGTAGTACTTAATAGAGATTAAATAGATATTGTTGCTCATTTATTACACTCGTTTAAATCCTGTTACATTTTACAACTTTGGGTTAGAATCTAGTCAAACAAAAAGCAATTGATTATTTGAATGAATGCATAATCTTAATTCACATGACATTTTATTACCACACCAACCAACATTTACATGTTCTTCAAACATACAAAATAATGGAATGTCTTGCTTATAGGAATACAACCTCAAAAAAATATATATATAAATAAATAAAAAATAAAATCAAAACTCACTCCATTTTTACAAACAACTCTTTGAAATCATCATTTATTTATAGGTGCAAGAACTCTTTCTGAATCTGATTGGTTTGTTTACATTCGATGGCAATGTGATATTGCAAGAAATTTGCGTCCGGTGCTTTGTGGTTACTAGTTTACCGACGACTTCCCCTTTTGATCGAATCTCAAACTCTAACATCAACGGGATTTCAAATGCCCCGGCATCAGAAATCACTAGGGTTGAACCCGCACCATACAAGGGTACTTTTGTTGCTTCCAAGTTCAAAATGGCGGTCCTTTGACTTTTTCTTGGTTGAAAATATTTCTTTAGCTAAGATGACATAACCAAATTAGTATACGTGACGGTTTCAAGTTTCAACTCGAATGTGTTAGTTCGAATTATGGATAAAACGGATCAAATTAAAAATAGCTAGAAAGAAAAAGTGTCAAATCGGTAGAATCAAACAAAAGTCATACAAAGTGTCGTTTAGCCAGTTTAGGGCATGCACCCTCCTTATTAGTGAGATAGTAATGTTCTTGTAATCATAACTAATCAGCTAAAGAAAAAAAATTATCCAACCCAAGTCAGGCATTTTAAAAAGTAACCCATTTTGATAAGTCGCGTTAGAGTCAGTAAAATGTGGCGTGTCTACCCATTAACTTTATAACGCGATAAGTTAAACATATTATGTGTTTTTAATCATGCCATTAAAGCGTTGGGCCATTCATGACCCAAAACTATTTAACTTTGTGTCAACTGTCAAGTCATGTCACGTCGTGTCAAGGCAGTGTCACAAATTGTCGGCCCTAAGCTGCATGCATAATAATTCTTCACATATACAACAAGTGAATATTAGTTAGTTCTAACCTGACCGGTCGCAATCACAATCTCCGAATAGATTAGGTTCACCGGTGAGGAGCGAACATGGATGCCGAAGAACGAAGCCGGGTTATGAACACTGAGCCGCAACGAACCATTGATTGTCAACATCTTGGTTATGACCCCTGATGAGTCTGAACCCTCCCCAATGAACAAGCTATGCATAGCCAAACTCTGCCACAAAAATTTAACAAACCATAAATAACTTCACATGCTTATAGTCATGGTTGCAAAAGTCACTAGGCGCTCCCTAGTCGGATTTGAGAGTACTAGGGAAGCACTCGGTCTAGGCGGAGATTATTCGGGGAGTAATCAGCCTAGGTGAATAGTACTTGTAGCGAGTACTCGGGAAAGTACTCGGAACCTAGGCGTGACTTTTACAACCATGCTTATAGTACTATTATAATTATAATAATTAAACAAGACTAAAGTGAATTTAACAAACCTTAACAGTGATCTCAGCTTTATAAGGTCTAGCAGCACCCCAAATAATCAAACACAAAATAGTAAACAAAACAATAAAACTCAAAAGAGCCATTAAAACTTGTAACCTTCTAGTAAACCTCTTATCACCCTCATATTCATCATACTTTCCTTCTTCAACTATCACATTACACTCAGGCCACCCCTTATCATTCCTTTTCCGGTGAACTTTCCGGCCAGAATGTGACCGGAAAATCCCAGAAAACCTACTGGAAGATGAGTTTCTGGAGTGCCTACCCACTGAAGGATGTGAAGGTGACTCCATTGGGCTCCTGAAATTAGGTGTAGCTTGAATTGATGATGATTTATCACCATCTTGTGAGTCCCTTGATGGGCTTTGCACAAAGTAAACAGGCCTTTTTGGTGATCTTGATGGTGATGATGGGGCTAAACTGGTGACATCTGACTCTGATTTTGTGTGCATCATGTCTTTCTTTCTTGAAATTTCAAGAATTTATTTCAAGAATTTCAAGAAAATGTTTATAAAGATAAAGGTTTAAGCTTTACTGCATAAAATTTAAAGAATTTTTACAGGGCATATGGGAATTGAAAATCTTGAACAACACACAAATTATCTGAAACAAATACCAACTTTTGAGCAAATAGTGCAAATTCAAGAAAATGTTTATAAATATAAAGTTTTAAGCTTTACTCCATGAAACTTAAAGAAATTTTGTAGAGTATATGGGAATTGAAAATCTTGAACAACCCACAAATTATCTGAAACAAATACCAATTTTTGAGCAAATAGTGAAAATTCAAGAAAATGTTTGTAAAGATAAAGGTTTAAGCTTTACTCCATGAAATTTTATGAAAATTTGTAGGGTATATGGAAATTGAAAATCTTGAACAACCCACAAATTAACTGAAACAAATACCAATTTTTCAGCAAATAGTGAAATTATAATGGATTTTCACCTTAAAAAAAATAAATACAATAATTCAAGAAAATGTTTATAAAGATAAAGGTTTAAGCTTTACTTCATGAAACTTAAAGAAAATTTGCAGGGTATATGGGAATTGAAAATCTTGAAAAACCCACAAATTATCTGAAACAAAAACCAGTTTTGGAGCAAAGATTGTCAAAAAAAGAACAAAACACACACTTTGTGTGTAATGGTGTGTGTTTGAGAGTGAAAATGGTGAAGTGGGGGTGTTGGTGTATTTGGTATGTGCATGGGTAGGACCAACCAATGAGCTGTGAGTAGGTTTAAAGGAGGCAGAATCCAGAACTCACCAACACCAAACAAATAATTACCGAGCCTGAGTCCGAGGCTGCTTCCATGCCTACGAAGATTTTTGCCTCAAAAAACTATGTGTAGTGTCGGCAGCTAACATTTTCAATGATATTTTGGTAGAATAATATCGACCTAATGTATTTTTAATCATTTAATGATTATGTATAATTATACCAATTACCAAACATGGTCAATTTCGGATGTTAAATTTAGGATAAATTACACGTTTTGTCCTTTATCTTAACATTTTTTTCAGACGGTGTCCTTTTCAACGAATTTTGACAGGTTTTGTCTTTTATTGAGAATTTTGTTGCACGTTTTGTCCTTTGACCCTAACCATGTTAGTTTTTTTGGTTAAATATGGTGAGGGCATTTTTGTCATTTCACCATTCCAAAGACTATTATGAAAATAACTTATATTGGAGGGACTATTTGGTAAAAAAAAATATCTAAATAAAAAAAATAAATCCACTCTCTCTGAAGTCTCTCTCTTCTCTATCTTTTCTCTCTCTCTACAATCGAAACTGCATAAATATAGCTAAATTGACCTGGGTTTCCATGAAATTTGTTTGACTTTTGATGGATTGATGATGACGGAACAGGAGGATCGTGATACGATGAACAAGAATGAGATCAGAAGAAGATAAAGTGTCGTCAGTTGTGAAGCTACTGAGAGATCAGATCTATGTGTTGATATTGTGATTCAGGAAGCCAAAATGAGGTGCGGGATATGCTGTCGGCGTGAATGTAAGTTAAAAGTGAGATCTCTAATTTTCGGGGCTATTTTTTGTAAGTTCTTGACCTGAATATAGACCTAAGTGCTGCTGAAGAGTAGAAACTTGGGAAGTATGTTGTTTTCCTTTATCTTTTGGTGGATAAAACTTTAGTTACTTGAAATTTTATTAAGGTTATATCGTATGTACTTTCTTGAAATTTGTTTGACTTTTGATGGATTGATAAGCCGTCGGCATAAAAGGCGGAGGAGGTGTGGATTGTGGTGGTCGACAGGTTAGGGTTGGGGTTAACTGAAGAAAGGGTTGTGGAGGTGGTCCGATGGGGTTGGTTGTGGCGGGTGGAGGTGGTCCGGTGGCGGATGGAGATAGAGAAAGTACTGAGTGTGTGTGTTTAGAGAATGACAGATTTTTTATTTTATAAAATTATTAGTTTTCTAATATAATAAAAAGGTTTTGTTTTATTTATTAAAAAAATTCATAAATAAATGGGTAGAAGACTAAACTACCCCTGTTTGACCAGATTTAACAAGAAATATTAACTGGGTTAGGTGTAAAGGACAATACGTGTAAGGAATTTTCCTATAAAGGGCAAAAACCTGTCAAAATTCGTCAAAAAAAAACACCGCCTAATAAGTGGTATTAAGATAAAGGACAAAACGTGTAATTTTTTCGTTAAATTTAAGAGTAAACTGCCATTTTGGTCCCTGAGGTTTGGGCAGTTTTGTCACTTTATTCCAAATCTCAAACCTTTTGCATCTGGTTCCTGTGGTTTCAGTTTTATTGCCATTTTGGTCCAAAAGTGATATTTGTCTTCTAAAATCCTTACTATTTTGTCCTTTTCCTCAGGGGCAAAATGGTCATTAAGAAAATGACCACCATTTTGCCCCTGAGGAAAATGACAAAAAAAAGTAAGGATTTTAGAAGACAAATATCACTTTTGGACCAAAATGGCAATAAAACTGAAACCACATGGACCAGATGCAAAAGGTTTGAGATTTGGAATAAAGTGACAAAACTGCCCAAACCTCAGGGACCAAAATGGCAGTTTACTCGTTATTAGGGTAATTGGGCACCCTTCGGTAACCCTTTCGGTTTGCTCAGTTTAGACCTAGGAAGAGGTAGATCGGTTTATAGTATCCGACTATGGGTATATGATAAAATTACAAAATCAACAAGGGAGATTCGGTTGATCTCAAAGGGGTAGTCTAGAGAAGATCTAAAGTTAAAGGACTACGCGAGTAAAATAATAAGGAAATGCATTTAATTATTATTTGAATTATCTTAGTATGAGTAGGAATAAGAGTCCTATTAGAATTAGATTGTTTTTAGTATTTATATTCAATAAATCTTGTAGTTTTATCCATCCATAAAAATCAATAGAAAAAATTAGTGAATTTCGTTTGTACTCATCTCTCTGATCTAATACCTAAAGTTAACAGTATGAAGGAAGATGGAGATCAGCCAGTTTGAATTCATCGGCTTCCACCCCCACCGATTTTGTTTGTTTAGTATTTGGATACGTGGCATGTAGAGTAGCTCGATTACTCTACATGTGCCCCTAGCCCCCTAGTACTCTTACAATAAAACCTTTTTTTTGTTAAGGGTTAGTGAAAAGATGATTTGTATGTTATCAAATTTATTTTAGGTAGTATACAACAGACAGTATGGTGTAAAGTAGAGACCCTTTATTACATGTTGATTTTTTTTTCTATGATGATCAAATACAAAGGAAAACATAGCGTATATGTGGTTTAGCTTGCTACCGGACTCCAATTATTTCGGGTTTGAGTTACTATTTGTCAAGTACAATTTTTCTATGTAACTATTGTTTTGGTCGCTTTCATGGGTACATGTATGTACTTTGGCTTTTTTTTCTTGTTTCAAAGTGGTGATCAATGAATTCTTGCTTTGCTTTAAAACCAAAAATGATAAACCACATGACATAAAGAAGTAATTGTGATGGTGTATGAAACACAATCTATACTAATGCATACTTCACCGACAATTCAATTATTGTATTATACAAGTTTTTAGAATAAGCTAGAGTTATTTATATTTATAAATAACAAGAATATTGTGCTTGAAAGTTGTTGGGAATTGGGTAGGGTGAATCTATAATTAAATGTACAAGGTAGAAGTTGATTGATGTTATAATCAAGTGGTGTATTTACCTATTTAGGTATTTATAACTGCTAAAAGGGTTATGTTTGTGGATTGACGGGTTTAACTCGATCTGAACCCTAAAAATTTAGACAAATCTATCTAAGCATGACAAATCTAAGCATGACCTGTTTGTGGGTTGACATGAACAAGACTCATTTAACCTGAAGTTTTTTATTTTTTATTTTTCACAAATTAATATATTAAAATTAAAATATACTAAAAAATCACAAAGTATATAATACAATTACATTTAAAATATAAAATCTTATGTCAGTGTATCTTTTTACATTACAATTATGGCTTAAAATACACACTATGTGTATTATTTTGTGACACAAGACATATTGTAGGAAAACTAATATAATATAAATAGGCTAAACAGGTCAACCATACAACCCTACCAGGTTGATCTGAACCCGACCCGTTTAACTAAACGGGTTTGATGGTTGAACCCGAAACTGTTTTGACTAAACTTAAACCCGTAAATTTCATGTTAGGTTTGTGTCGTGTTTTCGGATCATGTAAAAAATTCACACCCCTGTTTACATTAGACCTCTTAAAATATAAGTGACATTTTGGAATATATATGTGTGGATGTATTATAAGAAGACTAAGAAAATGTAAATAAAATGTTGCAATAATTGAGAAAATCAGTGTTTCCCTTTTCTTTTATCCACAAAATGGTGCTCCAATAATTGAAGATTACCTCCTTTTAAAGTTTGGGTATGGCAAGTTGGCAACATCATACATTCTGTATGATGTTGAACCAACACCGGTTAGACAAGTCAGCTTTTAGTTAGTGGCGGTTAAACGAGTGACCTAATTCAATGTTTAGACCAGTTTTAAGTTAAAAAAAAACAACCTTTTTAGATTATAAGATTTTATCTTGAAAATTGCCTTTTTTCGTTAGTTAACCTTTTTTAGAATATGAAACATAGAGTAAATTATATTTTACAACGGATGTCCTTTATTTTCAGATTCAATACATGCGGTGTCCTTTTGATGTAACTCATTTACATTCGAACGATAAGTCAGGTCATGTGTCACTCACATGAGGGCATACTGTGTAACACTCTAACCTGATTTCTACTTATTTTAATAAATGCGGATGATTGGTCCCAGATTTATTTTTTTACATAGTACTTATACGTTTGGGTTAACTAATAACCCAGACGACCCGACATAACAGACTATTACACTTAATCATAGTTTAAAAGCATTAAGGTTCTAAACTTGAAAACTTTGATGTGCATGATCATGCTTCGACCTTTTAAATATCCTCCCCAAAGAGTTAGGAATTTAATAGTGTTCGGTTCTTCGCGTGCTTGGTCGTCCGTCCGGTTCCCACATTTGCGAAAGCCTATCATAAACATTAAAAACAATTAGTGTTTAAGTTAAACGGTCAAACGCTTAGTAATCGAAACATTTGAACGAAAACATTAAAAAATATATATTTTTTTCACCGCGTCACCCGGCCGTGTCAGCTAAACATATTTTTGTTTCAGAACATTCACCCGGCCGTGTCAAGTATCCACCCGGCCGTGTCAGCTCTGCATGTTTACTTTTCTCCCAATTTACATCCAAACTTATCCAAACTCATTTCAATCACTTGGGGTTCATTTCTTAACATGTCTAAATTGTAATCCATTACCCGGATTCATATTTTATATATTTTGCGCAACCATTGCCCGGTTTATGCACATATTTATTTTGACCCGTTATGGAATTTAAGCACTTAAGCTTAATTCTCGCTCTTCCTTTTTATACATCTCAATTCCACATTAAGATATCTATTTATCTTCCACCACAACTATATTTGTGGTGGATTTAATATACTAAACTATTTATTCCAAATTCTACCCCTCGGTTTGTCATTTTACGGAAATGAGCCATTATGAGGCATGTGACCCAAAAGGTGTATATCTTTAACTTTTACACTTATCAAAAGACCTATTCAACCATAAAACTTACTTTCAAACAACCCTTAAGGGTCGCTTGCCCGTTTTATCCATCCTGGGCGTTTTGGACAATTTTAACCCCTCATTTTACAACGAATGACTTTCACTAAATATTTGACCAAACTCGCATGTTTAAACTATAATCTTATTTATGCGTACCTGGCTCGGATCAAAGTATTGACCCGTTTTAATACCTCATCATATAAGTTGTTAGTTAATAACAATGGCGTCTTACGCGCTATTCGTTTCTGTCAGCATAAAACTCAACAACAACATTAATCACTAATGTCAATTGGTGATTTCATCAACTTTTGACCCGTTTATTCCATTTGACCATTTATTCATCGTAAGATGGTGTTTATTTACCATCCCATTCATGTACCAATTCTGGTTTACACCATATTCTAATATTACTAAAAATCATCTCTTATTTGATTTGGCTTATCATGTTTTACGCCTTATAGCGTCTTTTTCAAAAACAATTATTGTTCCATTAGCTCGTGGCCAATTACCATATTACCCTTTTACTCATTATGGTTTACCCCATAATATGTCTTTTCTCAAAACTCATTGTTTATTCGGTCTATTCAAGACCGAGTTGTTGTTTTACCCTTTTTTACCTATTCCGACCCGTAATATTTCGCGTCGAATCACCATAATTAGTTTATGATTATATCATAATCATAACAACTTCAATGGTAATTAATCTAATAGAAAAGTGTAAGCTTTACTTACTTTGCATCCGATTATGTTTTTTTTTCCGCATACTCTATCCGTTTGACCCGCTTCTTTCCCAAGCCTCCACCTAGCTTGTCAAGCGTCAAACTAATATTCACAAGGTGGTTAGGTTAGTCGTTCTAGATCATAATCTTTACTCCTTATGAACCTTTATACCACTTTTCTTACCGAACTCTATCATAGGTCGGTTTGACTTTTAAAGTCAAACTGCCTTATAGCTTATGAAATTGAGCAACTAAGTTTGAAAAACTCATGTTGGCGTTCGGCCATTTACTCGATAAGCATTGTTCTTAGGCCACCATTTTAACTAATATTTAATCCGACTTCATAGTATTATTAACACTAAGTTAACTTAGCTCTCGATTATCAAAGACAAATTATTCTTTCATTACGCAATTCTACGGGTTTTTAACTATAAATGAAACCCGTTTCATCATGTTATTAGGCATTCATCCGAATACCTAATCAAATCAAGTTCTACATACAACCGAGTAGACGCGCGATTTCACTTAGGCATTTTAACAAACACCTTGCGGGCAAGATTTTTATACATCTTTTGTCTAGTTCATGACTAACATTTTAACCAAGTTTCAATCATCAAAATCAAGTCCATATGTCTAGCATTCATAAACAATATCAAGACTCGCATCATAACATCAGTTTTTCTCAATCTAACATTCAAATTCACGTATTCATCACATTATTATAAAAACCCACTCAACACATATATGGGTGTTCATCAAATTCCTAGTTTTCAACACTAATACATCAAGTTTTCAACTAGGGTTTGTTCCTAAACATGGATTCAACCCAATATCACTCATACATACAACATGCATCACATAATTTCGATTTATGAGTGTTCATCATAGAATCATAACTTCACTAAACATGAAAATTTAACATTGTGATCCCCTATCTTGGGTGATCGTCAGTTCATATTCCTTTTTGAGTTTGAGCCCCAATTCATCCTTCAATTTGTTGATTTTTGATGAACTAGGGTTCACCCCTCTCCATCTCTTTCTCTGTATGCACACACACACACACACACCTACATGTGTGTGTTTTGTGTTTAATTTTTCTTTTTTTAAAACTAGTTTTCAATTGTCCATTTTAGTCCTCATGTATAGTTTTTGTTATACAGGGCCATCATTCATTGTTTTATTACTTAACCATGTATTGTTAACTAGGTTTATATTCCTAGTTAACTTAGTTGGTTCCGGAGTTATAACCCGTTCTATTTTAAGTCCCGTTAACTCGGGCCTCTTATAAACGTTGTTTTCTCAAAGCATTTATTCTCCTTTTAGTTAATATTAAGATTATTTGTTTAAATCCTAATATTCACCGGGTAAATTTTACTGCTAATGGTATTTGACCTGTCTTTTAATATTAACGTGGTTTGATTACCAAACCCGTTTTCAGGATGTTACATACTGGTCATTTTCGCTAAATAAATGAAACAAAAAGAATTTAAAATTTATATATATGTGAGAGCATACACGTGCCACCCTAAGTCAGCAAAAGGACACCGCATGTATAGAATCTAAAACATAAAGGACATTCGTCGTAATTTCGTTGGTTAAAGGATAACATCTGAAATTTAGTTGAAACTTAAAGACGTAAAATGCAATTTACTCAAGATATTAAGTAAAAATGATCGTTGTGCCATCAAGTGAATGGCACGTGTTACGAGATAACAAAAAAACTGAGTTAAGGGAAAAGGACACCGCCTGATGAGAAACAATAACATAAATGACATCCAATGTAATTTCATTAGTTAAAGGACATCGGGTGCAATTAAGCTCAACTTAAAATGCGTAAATTACACTTTATCTGAATTTATAATAATGATCAAGTGTATCACACGTGAAAGTTATATGTATGATAAGATAAAAGTACTAGACGAATTCAAATAAAAATAAAAAATAAAAAACTGTATGATTTATAAAGTTATACATCAAAATAAAAGTTCTAAACTGACTGTTAAGTGAATGGGTCAAACCGGAACCACTGAATAAGTGGTCCAACATGAGGAAGACATACCCAAATCTAAACCATACTCTCAAATACTTATCCCTTATGTTATTTATGATAGTTGTTATTAAAAAAATGGTATAAAGGTATGTTATAATGTTTATATGGCTAACACAATAGTAATAACAAGGTCTTGTAAAAATGGTATAAAAGATTGATAAACAAATATAGTTTTATTACAATCAGTTTCGACAAATTAGGAATAATACATAAAAACGGGTTAACCAAAAAGATTATAACGTCGTTTACTAGTTATAGTTACCAAATTCGGCTCTTTAAGTCACAACCAATTAAACGATCATCCCAATGTTTTAAAATCTGGTTTTTATACCTTACCGAATTTGGCTAAGAAATAGTTTAACCAGGTGTATCAGACGTTTCAACCATAGTTGTCAAAGGCGCAAGACGCACTAGAGGCGCAAAGGGTGAGCCTTGGGCGTCAATGCAAGGCACTTAAAAAGCAAGGACTTTTTTAGGCGAGTCGTTTAATATAAAATACATTTTTTATGGATTTTAGACTTCTTTAGGGCTAGTTTAAGTTGTTTTAGGTTGTTTCCAATCTTGTTTAGGGTTCTTATGATTGTTTCAAACATGTTTAAGCTTGTTCAAACGATTTTTGACCGGAATTTTGTTAGAATTTGGCCTGAAAATGCGTCTGAGGGCCTGAAAGTGGGCTTTTAAAGCGAAGCGAGAAGGCAGGGATGAGCCTGAAAAGTGGGTCTAGGTGCGCGCCTGGGTGAGCCTTGACAACAGAGGTTTGAACCGGGTGTAACAGGCCCGGACGGTTCAACTGTTACAACCGGCCGGTTTGAACCGGTTTTTAAAACATTGGATTATACCTTTTGTATTTGTGATCCAAAGTGATACTTGGGCTTGAGGCCCAAACTCTGTGTAATTTTAGGGGGCCATATGGACTTTGAAAGTTGAAGTTTTAGTGATGCAAAGGCCCACTTAGGCTTATCTTATGTACTCTAATTAAAACTTAGCCCACAACTGCTTTGGTGATTTTTTTTTCTCAACTTTAGTGATGAAAAAATTTGATCAATTTTGTTTTGTTGCTTCAAAAAAAAAAGGGACAACCAGAAAGTTGAACTAAAATAGAACTTAGAAATAGGGGAAATGGACCCCACAAGGGTTTTATGAGTTGTTTAACATGTTAAAAGTTATTTATAATCTTAAAATGAATTCATATTAACATGGGAAACCGATTAAGTGCAATCATAATATTTTTATTTGATTACTTATATCACATTTATATATGTCAACATTGCGTAGTCAACAAAAGGTAGTGACGGTCAATTTGTTCCAACATATTCTCATTATGTTGACAACATTCATGAAAGGTATATTGTCCCTATTTAAAGACTTCAACACCCGTCGCCGTTACTAGGACACCGACACTTTTGAGAACGACCCGATTCAGGATTTAGGTGCTAGTTAACAACTTTTGAATGGTTAAATACTGAACCATTAAGTGCTAAACCAGTAAGAGGTCTGAACCATTAAGAGTCAGTATAATGCTTAACCATTCAGAGGCAGATGTCTGAACCATTCAGACATCTATTCACGAAACTAACAGTACTTTTAAGTGTTGAACTAGTTAGAGGTCTAAACCATTAAGAGTCTCACTAAGAGCTAAACAAACAGCCCCTTAGTTATTTTTGTGTTCTTTGTTAATCCTCCAACCCATCCCAGTCTAAAAATTTTCTACTGTATCATTCATCACAAAACTCGAACTCTCAACGTCGCAGAAAGGTACACCATTTTATACACCTTGTACCGCTTGACACAAAGGGCAATGTCTCTTTTATGTATGCATTATTAACACAAATACTTATGCTTTGATTGATGAAGTCATCTATATGATCTATCTATGCACATCCAACACAATTATGGCTTCTGGTTTCATATAATCACTAATCATTTCATGGTGATATAGCCTAAACACGATAACCCATCTCAAAATACTAGTCTGGTGCGTGACCAAGCCCACACAGCCTGTAACAACTTGCAAGTTTATCGGAAATGGGTGGGGGATAATTAGTAAACACTCTAGATTAAGAAACCAGGCTCAAGTTACAGGCAAAGGCAGATAATCTCATAGCCCAAAAGAATGTGAAATGGAAATATGTTGAAGTTGTTTTTAGCTTTTACATGAACAAAGGCTACACATTTTTATATTATTACCATGTTTATTAATCCTAAAATGTATATATTATTATTATCAAATTTAAAGAAAACAAAGTACATCAAACATTAGAAAATAAAGCTGAGAAAGATTAGATATAGAGAATCCATAAAAGACAACTAAGAATATTACAATTTGCCAAACAACTAATTATCTCATATCTCTTAACATTACCTACTAGATAAGATAGGAAAGATAAGATAGTTTGGACAAACTCTACCTAACTTTTTTGGGATTTTCACTAATTCTTTTTCTTTTTTTCCTTTTTTTTATGTGGGGGGGGGGGGGGGGGGGGGGGGGGGGGGTCAAGAAAGAGAAGAAGCTCCTTTGAAAATGAGGAAGTTGAGGGTCTCCAATGTGAAGTAGATAAAAGTTCCTTTGGTGTGAGTGAAGAAACATCCAAAATTTGAACCCACCACACATTGCCATCCATTGCCATACTTCTTGTCAAACTCCTGTCACCATTCATTCATTCATTCATTTGAATCAGTTCCATATCATCAAACTAACAAAAACCCTTAAAAAGTTCCAATCTTTTTTCAAGATTCACCATACCCAGATGCATATACACACATACAAACATATATAGATACATAAAGAGACATAAAGATGGAATCTTGATGGTAAAAATTGAACCTTTTTGATATGGGCAGCAATGGATTTGCAATCAAGAACATCATAGAGATCTAAAGCTTGAGAAGCATAAGCCATGGCTTGGATCTGCATCTTGATTGGCATGTCTGTGTCTTCCACACGTGCCTTACCTTCCAACATTTTTTTTTTATTTTTTTTACAAATTGGCTGTGTTTTTTTTAGAGATATATGAAAGAAAAGTGGTATATAAAAACAAGCCTTTTGCAGGGGGGGTGTTTATATATGATCAGGAGGAGGAAGAAGATAGAATTTGGGAAAAGTGATATATGGATGCTGACATTATTTGTCTTTTTTAAAATAAGGAAATGACTAATTTCATAGTCATCTAGATTCCAACATTTGCCATAATTTTCTTCTAGCGTTGAAGTTGATGACAACTACTTCCTATTTGAAGGATTTAGGGAGAAATGGAAAATTGTTTTACAAATTGTTGTAAAAATTACGACTTGGCGGTGACTAGTCGGCGATTAATCACTAGTCGGCTCGTAACTGAGTAATTTTATGTTAATCAATCCAATAAACACTAGTCAGACCTAGTCGCCCTAGTCAGGGAACGAAAATTCGGCGATTCCGGCCAGATTCCGGTAAAAAACCTGTATATTCCGGCCAAAACCTCTAAATTCCGGCCAGTTTCCAGCCAAACCATGTGAATTCCAACAATTAATCTTGTATACTTAAAAAATGAGTTGAGTAAGAGTTGAAACCTAGCTACTTAAAATATTTACCTATAAAAATGTGTATATGTATGAATAAAACTGGAAGTTACATATAAAAAACCCGATCTGATTAATCTCGATTAATCCCGAGTAGTCGCTAGTCCCCACCTCACCGGCCGACTATCGACTAGCGAGTTCTCCAACCTTGCTATATAGCAATCACTAACCATATTTAAATAAGGATGGACGGGGCATCTTCGGGTATCTTTTTGTTGGTTCTCGGGTACACACGACAATATTGGCGCCGACCCCTACTCACATTTTTCGGTTTAACCCACGACTCACTGATACAACTAGGAGTGTGTTTGTGTGTGTGTTCGTGACTATTGAGACTGAAAGACTGCGCTGGGAGTAGGTAGCTCAGGAACACCTGCGCTAGTGGATGTGGGTTTTGACGAGTTCAAAGAAGAGAGATGAGGTGTACAACAATGACCGGTTATTGAAAAGGTTCTGGCGGGTTACACCTTGCCCACCCTAAATGTATGTAAATTTGGGTAATGTATAAATAAGATAGTTATGTAGCTTATTGCGCTACTATGTAGTGAGGAGGCTGAATCAGCAAAACATATTCTCACTTCATGTTGGTTGGCAAATGTCATTTGGCGTTAGGTCATCATCTTGTGTAATATCCCTTCGATTTTTGTCTTTTTTATTCGAGAACTGATGAGAGCGTTACCCCGTTACACTAAGTCATATGCATAGTAGGAAACTAACACAATCACACTAAATGTTTCTAAAATCAGATTAACTACAAATAATATTTACTCTATCAACAAGTAAAATGCAATTTATTTAACATGATCTAGCCCAAAATATCGACTTTTCGACCACCAAAACAATGTATGATTATCTCCCTAGTGATTCCTTTAACTTATATCCAATTATAGATGAACCAAACAAAACAAAACATTTCTTTAAAATGTCTCATGTTACCTTATCTTTCATCCGTGTATTAAGTTCTAAATCGTAATTTATTATATTAATTGGTTACATTTAAAAGTTTCTCTATTCTTCACCTTTTTTCAAACTATTTTTTTTCTATTTTAATGTGTGTAGGGTTGAAAACAAACTGAACGTCAGCGAATTGTTTGTGAATCGTTCGGCGAGAAGTTCGTTTGTGTTCCCTTAGTTAAATGAACGTTTTTGTTTTTATATTTTATTTGAATACTTCAAATTTCCGAAAAATAAAATATTTAATAAGTATCAGTGTATCATACATCATGTTCAAGAATACTTGTTTATGTTCGTTTGTTTCCATTTGCGTTCATGAACATTCGTTTGCGTTCATCACCTAAAATTAACAAACAAACACAAACAGACACGAACACGTTTATTTTCTTAACGAACGAATACAAACATAAAATCTCATTCGGTAAGTGTTCATGAACAGTTCCTGAACACATAGATTTCTACAACAAACAAACACGAACAAAATATTATTCGTATTCGTTCGATTCATTTGCAGTCCTAATCGGGTGTTATAGAGATTACATAAATAAACATGTCATTTTCTTAGATATAATACTCTTTTTCTTAGAGATATGATACTCTTTTTCTTAGAGATAATAGTTTGTTGAAAGCTGTAAAGATATTGAATTGCTTTTGTGATGCATTTAAACCGACATTTATTGCGTACGTACGTTGGACAATACCATAAATCTTTCGGCACTTTCGTAAATACAAGCCACGTGTAACACCAAGCGAGTGTCATGCTACAACAAAGATTATATTCTAAACAGATTTTTCTTATTTTATACGAGTACCTTTCAAAAAATAATATATCATCTATATAGTCTTTTACCAAATTATTTGATTTGTATAGTTTACTACTTTTTGCCCCACCTGTATTGTGGGGTAATAAGTTGGATATTTTTTTTTCATAGCATGTACGTCTATATTTTGATTATTTTTATATGCCACTCATAATATGATCTTAAAAAAATTATATCTAGTCAACCAATTAAAACAAAACACTATTATATTTTTGCTAAAAAAACTGAAACGATGGAAAAACTACTGGTTGGCACGAATAAATTACATCGAGCCAACCAATTAAAACAAAACACTATCATAGTTTTGTCAAAAAAAGACTAAAACGAAGTATACACGGGGGGCAAAATCGTAATTTGACTGAGAGAAGAAGAAAAAGAAAACCAATGACAAAACTGTAAATTTAAATGAGGCAAAATTGTAGACCGGATTAGGGAGGAAGTGTCAGACAGCTGCGTAACACTATTCCCCTCCATAAGAATCGTAGTGTATGTAAATATGATCATAAAGTTAATTCTAAGCAAATTGCATTATCTAACTTAACCTATCTTTCTTTAACTAGTTGACACTACAGACCCTGGACTTGTCTCAGTGGTCATGCAATGAATCTTTCTTTAACTAGTTGACACTACAGACCCTGGACTTGTCTCAGTGGTCATGCAATGAAGGGATAAGGCTTGGGACCTTAAGGTCTCAAGTTGAATCCTGGAGCATACCCGAATTTTCTATTCTAATGCATTTACTTCAGAGAGTCCTGATTCTTGTGGAGGATGCAACTGTTGGGGATGCCAGTGAGCTGGAAATTTTCTCGTGGAGCGCCAAGCCAAACTTTGATGCCAAGCGTGGGCCCGGTTAAGACAATATAGTCTTGTGCCAGAGTGGGGTGAAGGGTAAGCAAGTGCGATACATATCGCCTGTTATAAAATATCACCGTTAAAAAAAACTAGTTGACACTACTAAACAGTTTGTTAAGACGATTGTTATAGACTGTCACATTCTTCAGTCACCTTCACCATCTTCACCCACGGTCAATGCGAAACCGTCTGCGGTCTACTCTCGGTAAATTGACGAGCGAGAGATTTTAGAGCTTAGGGATTGTAGGTAGGTGTTCCTTTTTCTAACTCGTAAATTGACTTGAGCCCTTAAAATAACAAACACATAATAACAGAGTTAAGGATTAACTTTTTAAACATTATCGCTTATTTATTTTGATCGTTCTGTTAAGGATTAACTTTTTAAACATTATCGCTTATTTATTTTGATCGTTTTTTATTATTATATTATATAACGGTTTGGCTTGTTTAATCTTTCAATGGTTTTGGTTTACAATGGTTAAAAACCGCTATCAACAATTTGACCTTTAACCAACCAAACTGTAAACACTATTAAATGTAAATAGATCCATACAAATGACCATCTATTTACCAATAAACAGTGGCGAAGCTTGACCAAATAATAATAGTTCCAAATAAAACTAAGAGTTAAAATACATTTACCAAACTACTCATCACTTATATACAAAGTGGTAACAAACTTTACTTTAATTTATATATTGTATAAATACTTAGGAAAAATAATTGGGGGGAGGGGGGGATTCCTATATAAGTTTTAAAATATTCAGACGAAATCTTTCTAACCGAAACATTGGGGTGGGCGGGTGCAACCCGAGGCAACCACTAACCTTCGCCCCTGCCAATGAACTAAATAAATATACAAAGCTTACGACGGATCAAGGATCAACATGGATACTTATACTATATATATCTACCATCATAAATTTTAAACCATTAATTTATTTATTTTAAAAATTTTAAATTAACATTTGTGAAAATCATTTTCTTGACCATAACCCTTGCTACACCCTTTCCCCTAGCAAGAGCGTCTATAATGGACGTTTCAGGGCGTTTTTGAGAGCCCCGTCTGTGAATAAAGACAAGGGGCGTTTTTTGTTTTGAGAGGGGCAACTCAATCAGGTAGTGATGTGACAGCGTTCTTAAAAGTTACCAAAATATATGGTTTGACAGCTAAAATGCTAATAACTATTTATGGGCATCAACAGTGATTAGTGAATTATCACTAAATCAAGTATGATAATAAAAAAATAAATCATTTTGCAAACTACTTTAACATGCATACTCTTTAAACCACAGGGGTTAACAATGGTTCATTAGAGAAATGAGCCACCAGATTTGCTACAACAAGATCAGCCATCGCCTTACGCGTTTCAACCGTGCAAGTCCCCACATGCGGCGATAGAACCACATTATCAAGATCAATGAGTTGCACTGGCACGTCGGGCTCATGTTCAAACACATCAAGCCCTGCACCACCAAGTCTACCTACAACAAGAGCCGCCACGAGCTCCGGTTCGTCAATATGAGCCCCTCGTCCGATGTTTATGAGAAACCCGTTCGGCCCCAATGCATCTATGACTTCGCGGTTGACTATATGATGAGTTGCTTTAGTCAATGAACAAGCAATCACTAGGATGTCACAGTTGGAAGCCAGTTCAATCACATTTGGGTAATACTTGTAACCCGAATTTGGTTTTTCGGATCTGGAGTAGTAACAAATATGGGAGTTAAATGCTTTCAATCTCTTGGCTATTGCTGACCCAATTCTTCCTAACCCAATGATCCCTACTGTTTTCCCACCAACCTGCAAGTAAAAAAGTTGTTAATGAAGCTTAACTCCCGCCGGCTAGTAACCGATAAAAAATAAACGGGTTCCGGAACTGGGACTCATAAAAACCATAACCAAGTATCGCTAGTAACCGGTTCACCATACCCTACCCTACCCGTCGGCTATCAGGTTGTAACCCCACGATTTGAAACCGGTTCCAACTCGGATATAACCAACCCGGAAATCCTGGATCCGGATCCAAACCGGACCGATCACTTCCTTGTATAAAACCCAGTTTTACATCAGACTTAGTTCCGGATCCGGACCCGACACGGTACCACCAATACTTGGTTATTGAGTCATTGACTAGAACCGAAACCGATTCATTCCGGGTGACAAACTGACCTGATACCGTACCAACAATATCAGTATCACGTCGGTTTTGACTGAACAACATCAGTACCGGTTGTATCAGTATTATCGGAACCATTACTAATATTTGTTTTTATGATTTCCGATCAATGTAAACACGCGTCAACTTTTGACAATATCACGACTTTATTTTTTGGGTTTATTTTTCGGTTGCATTACCAAGTGTTGATACCGTAAGGAACCGAACTGATACCGACGAATCCCAGTCACAAGATAAAATTTCACTAGTTGTAATTGGGGCTATTCATTTTTATCCAAAACCCGACCCGAACCCAAATTAGCGAATACCCGAGAAACCCAAACCCGACCAACCCGAACTTTAAATGGTTCGGTTATCGGGTCAGGTTTTCCCTGCCAAAAACCCAAACAACCCGAAACACGAAAGCTAGAAAAAACCCGAAATGTTATTGTTTTTTGGACTTTTTTATATTATAATAGCATATTGTCAAATAGTGTTTGAACTTTGATGATAATTTTGTAAAAAAAAACATTTATTTTTATTTTACATCTAAATCCGAAAACCAAACAACCAATTCGAAATGGGTCGGGTTATCGGGTCATATTTTTCCAGAGAAAAACCCGACCCGAAAAACCCAAAACCCGATAGAAATCAAGAAAGTAGAAGCATACTTTTGTAGTCAATCCGAAATCTCGTTGCTTCCACAACCCATTTCTAACAAACCGATCACCTGCACAGATCTTTCTAACAGTAGCCAAAATCAACAACACAGCCAAATCAGCAACTTCATCAGTCAACATATCAGGAGTAGACGTAACCCTAATACCCTTTTCAACACATTTCACCAAATCGATCTTATCTAACCCAGAACTGTGACTGGAAATGATCTCCAAACACGGGAGTGATTCTATCAAATTGGAATCTGCTCCGTGGATTCCGTTGCCTACAACTGCTCTGATTGAGTGTGAGTGGTGGTTGAAGAAGTCTTGTTTCGATGGAATCTCCCATGATTTGAAGAGGGTGAAGTGGGTTGTGAGTTGTTGTTGGAGATATTGGGACATTGGGCAGGTTAACCATACGCCTATTGTTTTGTCCATCAGGTGTTCGATGAAACGCTTCAGAGAACAAATCCAGGAATTGAGCTTATGGGTCCGATTTGCCACTGGGTGGTGGGCACAAATCTGATCCAAATATTGTATTAATAATTCTGTAAAATAAATCTTTTTTTTTTTAAATTGAAACGACGATTTTCTTGTATTAGGCTACCGCACTCCCTAAATTAGAGAGCTCGGTTGCTTCACTCCGGCCAGACTATATTGTCTTAACCTGGCTCAAGCTAGCTTCAGAGTTTGGCTTACCGAGCCCACACTAGCTTTAAAGTTTGGCTTGGGCATTTCCCCAAGAATCCATACCGCACTTGACAGACCTGCCATCATAAGAGATGAACACTGTTTGACGTAACACACGGTGGAACGAAAACTCGGGTGAGCTCAGATAGAACTTGACACCTCTGCAAGAAGACTAAGCTTTATCCATCGTTACCTAATCCACCAAAATGACACTAGTAAAGATTGAACTTGGGTCTTCATTGAAGAACCTAAGCTTCCTGCCAGCCACAAGTGGTGATTATAAGTTTATCTTCTTGTTCACACGTTTTTGAGATTCTTCGTTAGAATAAACAAATTAGAAAAAAAAAATTAAATCCACATAAGAGCATCACAATGGTGCCTTTTGTTTGTCCATTCCAACGTGCATTAGGATCTTAGTTAGGGTCCTGGAATTCCGGCCCGTCCATGTTTTTTCGCTTCCAATCGTAAATTTTACCGTAAATTTTTGAAAATTTTACATGTATTAAGTTTGTCTCATATTTAAGATCCACCACTGCTAGCGTAGTATATGCCACATATCCAATCACTTGTCACCCACATTGTGGCACCCATCTGGTTCATTCCAAGTCCAGACCTCTGACGGACTTCTTTTGTGGGTCCCATGTTCACATAAAGTATATATAATAATATGTTAGTGGCGTTTATACATTAAGTGAATGGTTTTGTAAAAGTTTTTAAGGTTTTATACATTAAGTGAATGGTTTTGTAAAAGTTTTTAAGGTTTGTATATTGAATAAGTAGAATTTGGTTTTACTTTTGTAATTTTTACTACGTGAGATCATATATAAAGATTATCTTCACACATTAAGGAGGACACATTGCACATAGATATTTTTTTTTGTTAGATTGTATAGATAGATAGAAAAAAAGTTGTAGTTTTCCTTATAAACTAAAATGGTTGTTAATGTCCTAATTTATTAAGTTATAATTGGATTTATCAACTACAATTAGGTTGAATCCGCCTGCATCCAAGTATGAAGGTGAACGAATTAAGCAAATTATCTTTTCCAATAACAAGATTAACCGAACAGTTTACAACTCAAACTAATCGATTATATGTTCAGTTTTAGCCTAAGCCTGAATCAAACCGACATATGCTCACCCCTAGTTGATATACTAGAGTATTATCTTCCTGTGTTAGATCATATATCTCAGGCCATACGTAATGGGTATTGCAGGGGCATGAAGAGGGAGGAACATTTTTAAAATAACGCCCAATAAGGAGGAAAAAACATAGAAATTAATGAATAAAAAGGCATTAAGAAGCCTTAACCATTACATGGGCGTTATAATGCTGATGTGGCGAAAAATCCTCCTTAATAAATCGTCTTTTAGTTGATAATAAACATGACTCATTCATAAATTTCTATATAACAAAATGCTTAAACCTGTTTTAAATTAAAGATTTTAAGTTAGCTAGATTTCTTCATCTCATGAAATTTCAGATGTTAAAACCTTACATATATCAAGGATCAAACTAACCATAATCCAAGAGTTATAATTCACATATTAAAATCTATCTTTCAAAAGCATAAACCCCACCAAAAATATCTACCTGTACCAAGACCTTTTCACCTAATACTTGGAAAAAGTCACCCGAAATGCCACATGTCCGGCGTAAGCTGTGGGTCCCACTAAAATGGTATGTGTGGTCCATAAGTCTTTCCTAACGGGTTCTCATGGTTACCAAAAAAACTACTTGCAAAAAGTCGAGTAACGACTCAAAAACTATTCATGTTCCATAAGTATCGTCTTAACTGCAACTGTAATCATGATCTTCACATCGTAAACCCCTCTTGATATTCTGCAGGGTGCTTGATATAAGCGTGTTAACCGACTCCACGGATTCGTTACTAAGCTTAGACGTTGGCGAGTCACTTGTAAGAATCTGAAAACCAACTGTTAGTAACGACCCGTTATCCCAACTATGCTTATCCGCCTTTGATGTGATCACCAACGGCCGTGATTCAATCCCATCAGGTAGAATAGAAAAACCCGAGGGTAATATCGAGATACTTCTAGAGTCACAACCAGCCATTACCGATTGCATGATGGTTGCAGCCACTAGTGCACACACCACCATGGATTCGTATGCGTTTGTACAGCTGTCTTGGACCATCCACATGTTATCTTTTGACTTCATCTTCTAGATTCAAGAAACAAAGTTAATAAGATACCGTTATACTTACAGTATGATACCACTACGTCGGTACTAATTACAATGTGACTAATATACTTGTATGCTAATAGAGAAGAAATGAATCTTACATGGATGGAAACGGTATTTACTCGATCTTGTCCTTTAGCCAGGTTTGCTATAGATTGCGCTGGACCACCGCTTGACATGATATCCCACTGAATATTCAGGTGATAATAACGATAATATTAAAAACTTTTTCCAAGAGGCTGCAAGATGGTTGGATGATGGGTCATAACTCAAAAGGGGTTCGGGTTGAAACGAGTTGTTTCTGTACGGGTCGAAATGAAAAAAAAAAAGAAAAAGAACAGGCTGGGTTGATACACACTTTTTTGGTCCTATATAATACTCATGACTACACGGAAGGTCCTTGTGGTTTACCAAAAATTTGGATTTGGTCCTTAGCTTTTCGAAAGTACACATATAGTCCCTGTGGTTTGCACTTTGTAATGTATTTAGTCCTCAACTTTTTCCAAAATTACATGGATTGTTCTTGTGGTTTGCACTTTGTAATGCATTTAGTCCCTAACTTGGGCATGCGAAAACCTTTAGATTTGTTGGTTGGGGACTAAATGTGTTACAAAGTGCAAACCACAGGGACCACCCGTATACTTTTGGAAAGCTAAGGACCAAATCCAAAATTTTGGTAAACCACAGGGACCATTCGTGTACTTTACTCTAACAAAAAGCTTCTAAACCTTATATATTCTTTCAATAAGCGGCAAGATGGGTCAGTATGGCGTGTAACAAGTAACTATGTAATGGCCAAAAGAGGTATTGTGTTAAAAAAAGGGTCATTTTTTTGTTTGAAATGAAAAATCGGGTTGGGCTAACCCACAAAACACCTTTTTGGCCTTTTTTATATTTAGTAGATATAAAATATATAAACTATATTTAGAAAAAAAAACAATAATAATAATCTATATCTTGGATAACAAGTTAACAACATTTAGAAAGTCGTATGCGTTATAAATAGAGTTGGGTGACTTTACACCCCAGACACCCTGTCCCGTTTTTAGCTAATTTTTTTCTTTGCTTTATTAAGTTTGACTCGTTTCAGATAAAACACGACCCATAAGGAAAAAATGGGTAAAACTGTCACATGTAAGTCTTTTTATACATTATTCTTTGCATAATAACTTCAAAAATCTTAGAAAATCTCTAAGAGGCGATCATTTATGCCTCATTTCTTTGATTGTCATCTCTCAAGAAATCAAAAAGATCAGCGTGAGAAACGGGCAACCATATAGACGAAACTGCACATAGTATCACTCCTAACGGTTCACCAGGATCATTTAGGTTCATTCTGGAAGCCACCCTTATGTCATATCCTGTTTTACTCGGTATCTTTTTCTATGTGTGATCGCTTGAGCCTCCTAGTGCTCGACCAAAACTCCACGTCATTCTCTGAGCCAATTTCAAAATACTTTTCCTCCCCGCCAGTGCAGCAATACCTTATCGAACGTCCATCGTCATATACAGTTATACAAAAACAATATATCAAAGTAGAGGATGAAGATATCGAAATTTTAAAGGTTATTATTACCATTAAAAACGATCAACATACTTTCTCATTTTGCGCAAAAAAAGTCCCTCAACCAAATGTTGACATACTGTGTAAGTAACCATGTTTGTATAAAAAGTAAGGTACATAGATGGTCCCTGTGGTTCACCAAAATTTTGGATTTGGTCCCTGGCTTTCCAAAAACCACAGATGGTCCCTGTGGTTTGCACTTTGTAACGCATTTAGTCCCCAGCTTTTTCCAAAAGTAGATGGATGGTCCCTATGGTTTGCGCTTTATAATACGTTTAGTCCCTAACTTGGACATGCGAAAACCTTTAGATTTGTTGTCTGGGGCCTAAATGTGTTACAAAGTGCAAACCACAAGGACCTTATGTGTATGTTTGGAAAGCTAGGGACCAAATCCAAAATTTTAGTAAACCACAGGGAGCATCGTGTACTTTACTCCTGTATAAATCTAACAAGTTCATGAACTTTCATGTGTCAAAGTATTGATTGAGTGACTCTTTCGTGCAAAATGAGAAAGCACCTTGATTTTTAGGGTATTAAAATTTAAAACAAATTTAAATACCACTAGAATCGTTATTAGGAACATTTGTTGCAAGGAAGAGCACAAGACGCTCGCATTGCTGCTGCAATGTTGCCATCCAACGCCTTGCACCAAAAGCAAGACCACTATTGATGATCGCACGGTACATAGAATGAGCTACAATTTTTTCGCATTCAACATGCTCTATCCAGGTCACCTAACAGAATACGATTGGACATACTTCAGTTTTTTTTAATTGCATACGTATTATTAGGTGTGATGTTAAAGCTTTACCTTACAGTGACCGTTCGATTTGCCCTCAATAATGCAACCGGATGGATGTTTTCTACATCTAGCAAGGGATGCATCAATGTGTTTTTCTACATTGTCAATAGAAATGTCGACAATTGCCCACTTATCAGCGTTCAATTGCTTCGAGAATCTCACGAAATACACTTCCCTTGTGGCCATTAACGGAGTTAGCATTTGCAGCTCAGCAAACATCTGCAACAAATATAAAAATATCAACCAACTTTGTCTAGATTCACGTTAACTGTTCATTTTTTTAAAAACTATAGATTGTTTGACTTGAAGTATTTTGCTACCAATTGAACTGCACCGTTTCTGTTAGCACCCTGCACGTTGCAGATAACATCAAGGGTAGCTGCTTTTGAAATCATGCATGGAAACATCTCGATGTATTCTCGCTGCAATATTAAATCGACATAAGAAAATGACAAATTAAATCTATCCAAACAAATAAATAACTATTTACAATTAACAGACCAGTACCACATCCTTGAAACTTCGAACCAACCGTGGGAGATCCATAGAGACAACACCTCTATCTCGAGATGCCTCAATGCATCTCAATTTTTTATTACTGCTTGAATTCACGGTGGAGAACTTGTTCAAGTATACATCATAATTAAGTATTTCTCGACCCCTTTCAACGCTCTCGACCCATAGTGGTTCACTGACACTAGCCATCTTTACAAGCTCTTCCATAGCTAGATTTACAATGTCCATTATCCGAGATTTTTCAGGCCCGTATACCCCACTAGACAAATCTAATGAACTTCTGTTTTCATTGTCGTTTCCTGCAGAAAATGAGTTTGCCGGCGATGTTCCTTGCGGATGTTTCACGATTGATCTTCTCAGCATCTCAATCTACACAAAACTCCAGTTGATTAACTAACCTGTAATGCATAGCTCTCAGAGAATATATATTAAAAAGCTAGGGGGTAGGCCTGTAAACGAACCAAACGTTTTATGAACTGTTCATGAATGTGTTCGGCACGAAGTTCGTTTATTTAATAAACAAACGAACATGGGCAATTTTTTTTGTTCATTTAACTAAATGAATGATCATGAACACATATGTCCGTTTATGTTCGTTTATTTACATTTGTTTATGTTTGTTTAAATTTTTATAAATACATAAATAGTTATATTTATATTTATATAAATATAAATATATATAAAGATAAAAAGGGGTTTCGAACTACTTATATAAATAAAACTAATTGGTACTTGGGCATTCTAGTAATAAAAATGTGCTTTCCAATGATTAATCAATAAATTATATAAAAAAGGCTACTTTATGTCCATTTGTGTTTGGTCATTTGTGTTCATTTGCGTTCGTCTATGTTTGTTCATTTATGGTCATTTGCGTTATATTATGTTTGGGAAATTATGTTTGTTTATGTTCGTTTAGGTTTTAAACGAATGAACGAAAATGAACAAAAAATGTGTTTGATTATATGTTCGTGTTTGGTTAAAGTTAAATGAACAAACACGAACATGCCTATATTCGTGTACGTTCGGTTCATTTACAGTCCTACTTGGGGGTGTTTGGAATGAGTGTTCGGATCTGAGGGTATTGGTTTAATAGTGTTTTGAGTATGTTTGGTTTAATGAATCAGGTTTAATACCCATAAAGTTGGTATCCTCCACACCCACGTAAAGAGTTAGATTTTGAAATCCATACCCATTCCCAATATCCACACCCTGTTATCAAACCATACCCATAGTGATTCCTGAGTGCAAACCAAACACCACCCTAATCCAGATGAAGAACTAATAACTGTACAACCTGAGCTTTAAGTTTAGCATTTTCAACCCGAAGCTGTTGTTCATCGTTGTTAGTGGTGGCATCCTTGCTAGAACTACCGCAGTTAGAACACGTATCCTTCTTAATCATCTCCCGTAATAACTTATTTTCGTCACGTAACGTATCCAATTCTGATTTCAACAACGAATTTTCATGGCGTTCTTGTATAGCCTGCAATGGCAACACAAGTTCTCCATCACTTATTTGTGCAACCTGCATATGTATGACATGGTTCTTTTTAACATAATCAAAAAGGTCAGTTTGTGATAGCAAATATGAAAACCTTTATTTGGGTACGGCGATTTTGAAACCAGAATTTTATTTGTCTTGGATGAAGGCCTAACCGCTTGCTCAACTGTTGTCTTTGCGACTCATCTGGATGAGGTGACTCGCCTGTAAAATAGAAGTCAACCACTGATCTTTTAAGTTTTAACACAACCATGCATATCACAAATAGGACTAAGGGGCTGTTTGGCAACTTCTGAATGGTTAAGTGTTGAACTAGTAAGAGGTCTGAATTATTAACCGTTGAACCCGTAAGAGGTCTGAACTATTAAGAGCTAGTATAATGTTTAACCGTTCAGAGGTAAACGTCTGACTAATTCAGATTAGAGGTCTTAACCATTCAGACTCAGTATAATGCTTAACCATTTAGAGGCAAATGTCTGAACCATTCAGACATCTGCTCATGAAACAAACAGTCTGGACCATTAAGTGCTAAACCAGTAAGAGGTCTGAACCATTAAGAGCCTCATTAAAAGATAAACAATCAGCCCCTAAATTTGACATACCACAAACTCAAAGGACCAAATTTAACATTGTAAATCGTAATATTACGCCAAGCTTCACCACATCACCTTTAAAAAAATGGGACACGCTCACACGCATGCTGTGACGTTATTATTATTAAACTATAAGAGGAAAGAAATAGGGTTAATTTACATGATCACCTTTGTTCTTTAATTTATATCAACTTAACAATAGTTTTACCTTTTTGTAATTTCTTAAAGAATTAGTTAAAGCGGAACTATTGATCCTATTCAATGTATCTATCATCTTTACTCAACAACTTGCATATTTTTGAAAGACTTTTATAGGCTATTTTGATGATGGAGTGTCCACTTGTCACAAATTAGCATCGGCGGCTCTTGGTTATTAAAAAAGAGCTTTAGACTTGGACTATTCACATCGGGAGCACCCGTACCCAAGGTGGCAACTGCCCTTAGACTATGTGTTATGGGGGTGTAGACCCCACGTAAGTAACCATCGTTCACCAGCCCATAATAGTGCTCCAAGTTGTGGTGAAAACGTCCCCCTCCCCCTTGCAGCCATTGTTCAACCCGCCAACAAGCTTGCCTCCTCCTTGCACCGTGTCCGCCATCCTCACCGAGCCTCCGCCCCACACCCCGTCCATGCGGTGTTCCTGGCTTGCACCCGGCTGATGTGGCACCGATGGCGATTGTCGTCCCCTTTGGATCCCATAACACATATCCTTCCAAGGGTATGGATGGGCCCGTGGACACGCCGTCCTTAAAGGCATAATCCCCAAAAGGCGGCGGGCCCATAGTGAGTTTTTTTTTTTTTCAACTTGATTTATGATGCATTGGTAACTTGTATATGATATGTTTATTGACTTGTATACCACATTTATTTTTAATTTATATCATTTTTATGGTAGTAATTGGGTAAAATAACAAATACTTTTATTCAAAAAAGATTATATATTGAGTTTTTTTTACACTACATTTATTTCTTTTATATGAAATTATTACAATTCTATATTATCTTAAATATATTTGTAACGATACAAAATAAAAATAATTATTATATTTTAAAAATAAACTTATATTAAAATTTTAAAACTAATATAAAAAAGTAGTGGGAACATGAAATTATGATTATGAAAATATAAGAATTTACAACTACATGTACAGTGATGGAAAAAAAATTAATATTTTTGAAGAATTAGTGGAAATCTAACGCTCTACCGATATAGACATGTGTTTTTAGCCCTAACCAGTCTAGAGACTGAAAGTTCAAATCCATTAAGTTGACGAGATATCAATTAGCTAAATGGATTCGGGTTAACCGGTCGGGTTGATGGGTTGACTTGTTTAACCCATTTATATTATATCATATTCTTTATAATATGTATTATGTCATAAATTATTTAGGTGTATATTTTATATATCATAATTATAACTTAAAAAAAGAAATTGACATAAGATTTTATAATTTTAATGTAATTGTATTATATAATTTTTGTTTTTTAGTAAATTTTAATTTGTGAAAAAAAAAAAGAAAATTCGTGTTGAACGGGTCGTGTTCGGGTCAACGCGTGAATATTCGGGTCGTGTTCAGGTCAACGCGCGAATATTCTGGTCTTGTTTGGGTTCATATGTATAACACGATTTTCGGGCTTAGTTCGGGTTCTTCTAAAAATTATCAGGTTTGGGTCAGGTTGAACCCGCCAACCCGCAAACACGACCCGTTTAACACCTTCAAATTTTAGGTGTATGGCAGACTGAGTTTTCATTTAACCTTCGCTACTACTTATTAGAGAGCATTTTAGTATCCCTTTAAAAAAACAATAAAAAGGTAAAATAAAAACAAAACGAGTGAGTGACGTATGCTTCCAACTCATGAATTTGTTGAGCGGTGTGACGGTGGTACTTTTTCCTCTTCTTACTTTTATCACCGCCGTCGTCATCCGATGGTGATTTCGCCCGGAAGCTTCACTACTGATCTCAGTCACCGTCGTATTAGCACCTTCCTCTTTCCGATCATCCACCGCCTCCTCACCCTCACCATAAACTCCCTGCCGTACAATAACTGATCAAAATACATACATACATATGTATATATATATATATACATATATAGGTAGGATTCTAGAACGATTGATCTACACACGTATATGGCTAAGATTTCATCATCAAATCCTAGCCATTGGTCTACACACGTGTATGGACAGGATTAGTTCACACAGTGTAGCGTGTTTACTCTTAAACCTAATATATATATATATATATATATATGAATGAAAGCGTAGGAAAGAAAAGTACAACTTACGAGAGTGAGAGCAAGAGAAGTAAGGTGATTGGAAGACGCCATTGAGTGTGTTTGTTTGTTTGATTTTGGTTGTTGTTCTAATGCTAAGGGTGATTAGGCATGGTGAGTGTGTGTGTGTTTTGGTGGAGGGAGTGAGTGGGGTGGGGGTTGACCGTTAGATATTGTTGGACCTTCCTCTTGGTTTCCAACTAACTCATTTCCTTTTTAACTAGGGTTGGCTAATGGGGTAAATTTCAACTAGATATCATAATTTTTTTTGTTATTTTTTTTGGTCATATCACTTGTTACTTGTCACCCTCAACAATGGATACCAAGATATAACAATGATAACAATGGATGTCATGTGTGATAAGGGTAGTTCTTGGAGCATTTGACGATTTTGTTCAAATTTGGTATTTGGTACCTAATTTTGTACCAATAGATTCTGTATGGTATTTGGTACCAATAGATTCGGTATGATATTTGGTACCGATATTTTCGGTAGCGGTACGGGTACGGATTAGAGGTTCTATACCAATCCCTATGTTGAGTTACCATAAAAAATAAAATATAAGTGAAAATTGATACACAGTTGTAGAACCACGTGTATGATATAAAGATTCAATTAAGGTACGACATAAACTGTAACATTCGTCGAAAAACGGGTCTCAAAACCCGCTTCGTTTTGTAATCAAATATTCGGTTAAATGTTCGTTGCGTATTTATTGTTCCGGTTATATTAAATGATACCAAATTAATAAATATTTTGGAGTTTAAAAACCATAATTAATAAATAATAATAATAAAATTAAATAAAAGAACAAAACAGGGTAGCCGGGTCTCGAACCGGGTCTACCGCGTAAACACACACACATCACACCACTCCGCCACACACATCTTTTGTGTTAAATACTTAAACAAATATCACTTAAGGTAAAACAAAGAAAGTCAAAACCTGTAAATCAGCGCGCCCAGAACTCGAAATCGCCGGCAAGAACGAAGATTCCGCAACCGTTGCTACTTTCCCTTGACTGAAACGCGTAAACTGATTTCGACATCAGTTATAACCGTTGCTTAACACTCAATTTTAGTCAAAACCGTTTGAAATCATTGACCGCGAATCTTGGCCCCTAATTCGAAACCAATCGGCTTGTCCCCCTTATAAATACCCACTCAAACTCCTTGTAAACATTTCGCTCAGAACCGCACTCTCTTCCTGAAGCTTCATTCCTTTCAAAGCACGTCGCCGGAGATTTTCATACTCGCCGGAATATCGCCGGAACTTCTAAACCAGAAAACCGTAGTTCTCCAAACCGGTATAATCATCTAAACCTCCTTGCTATCTCTTGTTTAGTAAATTAATAGCTCAACACAGTAATCAAAACTGTTTAATCAGTTTATTCAGTCGGAATCATTGTCGGGATTTTGAATGGTGAAAACGATGAATTTGAGTTAGTGTTTAAATATAAATAAAAACGGGTATTTAACCGGGTTAGACACACAGTCCAGCGGTGGACTGTGTGCAATTACAAAGCACACGTCCCGAGTTCGAATCACACATGTTTCCGACTTTCTGAAATAAAACCAACATTTTTAAACTTCTTCAGATCAATTCACAGCATATATATAAAATTAATATAATCCAGTGTTTATACAGATTAGACACATAGCCCAACTGGTTGGGCTGTGTGCACTCGAACCGAAGGTCCCGAGTTCGATTCAGGTTTCTGTAACCGGTTTCGGCCATATTAAATCATTTTTAATAAAAACTAAATAAGGTTAAAGCTAGTTAGTATATATATAATTAAAACATAGAATATTTCGGGTTAGACACGTAGCTCAGTTGGTAGAGCTGCGTGCACGCATACGAGAGGTCCCGAGTTCGAACCTCACTCGCCGCCTGAATGTCATGCAATCCGACCGGTCAGACCTGTCAAGGTCAACATTTTTTTTAAATATGTTTTCTTATTTTTATTTATTTAAGTTTATAAATTATTTAAAAATACTTAAAAATAAGATTCCTAAGGTTAAAATTTTGCAATAAACTCATAAAAAATTAATCTAAAAATCTCATTAAGAGCACTAATTAAAAATATTAATCTCAAATAAAATTTATTTATTTATCGAATCATTTCGTTATTATCTAGGTTAGTTTTCCCTCGTCGGTTGAATCATAAATTCGTGCGCATTCATCGTCATCAAGAAACGCATCCACTGTGAGTGAATCTCTACCAATTCCCCGTTTTAATCATGTTTTGGGGTATATCATGTGTCGTACTATTCTTTTATTTTATTTAAACACTTGTGCATACATCTTATCCGTGATCAAATGTGTATTGATTGTTGTGTGAATTATATGTAGATTAAATTTATCATTTCAGTGCACGCATTTCATTAGGCCCATCAGTTCCCCGTGTGATACGGGTTGAGCATCAGGAGCCTCATTAGATCGGCTCCGTTTGATTGAGCCTTGATCTCAAATACATCATCATTCATGTCATATACTCATCCAAAGTGGTTTGTGATTGTTTACATATATATGTTTGCTCACATGTGATTAATGCACGAATTTTCTTTAATAAATAAAACAAGAAATTAGTTAAAATGTTTTATCAAGGTTCACTCGCCAACTTTTGTTGACCCAAAATCTCCCCCGTTTTACACATGATACAGGTGATCCAGCCGAGACAGGAAACACTTAGGATGGCCTAGAAGAATAAAGAAGTTTATGCTTTGGAATAAATATATCGTTTCATTTTCCTTTGTAATTGTATGAATTTTGTTTTTGGATATTTAAGTTTGTAATTTGAATTTAATAAATATGAAACATCTTAGTAAATATCATGAGCTTTGGTGATAACCCAATTATGCCCCGACTTTTATTCCGTTGCGGGTCGGGGTGTGACATAAACATACACTTATCGAGATTTAATAAACATATACTTAATGAGATATAGTCGGATGAGTGAGTGTAAATACACAACCATAAGTAGAAGTGTAAATAACACGGCCATAGACGTACAAATAGTTGCAGACTAGCGATTAATCGTGATTAACTGGGGATAATCGGACATAATTGGGATTAATTGCAATTAGTTGGAAATAAATCAAAGATTAATCGGCGCCTAGTTGGGATTTTTACAACCATGCGTACAACTAATCCGGACACAGTACTTTCTTAAATTTCTTTATCACAGGGAGTAAAATGCCAAAATTGTCTATGAGGTTTAGTCATTTTTGTTTTTTCATCGAACATGACTTTTTTTGTGCATTTGAGTCCTTTAGGGTTGCGTTTTATTGTTATTTTCATCTTTGAGTTTGACAATTTATTGCGACTTTCGTCCCTTGAAATCTGGCCCTCAAGTATGAAAATGACAAGATTTTAAAATTTTAAATAAAAATGACACCTCGAAGAAGAAAGCCGCAATAGTAATAAAAGATCATGTACAGAAATAACATTTTACTTAGGTTATGAAGTTTAGAAAACAATAATATGGTTTATGTCCCATGGTGGGGTTGAAGAGCTAAAAATTTTGGAGGCTACTAAATAAAAGGTTGGACCCTTTTGAGACGTTGGCTTCCATCAAAGATTGGTGCATTAATGAGGATGCCGACATGTCATATTTTCTTCATAAAAATAACAACAAAAAGACTTGCTAAATTCAATTTTATTATTTTTTGGGTAATGAGATTCATGATTTTTTTTGGTCAATCTAAGCTATGAGACTAGTGGGTGTGGTATCGGCTATCGGGAGAGTGATTGGTGAGCTGATGTTGATGGTTTTCTCGTCGGGGAACACCCCCCTTGGTCGAGTATTCAGTAAGCTTGGAGACTCACCCCCGACTGCCCCAAATCAACCTCTCTCTTAATTTTGTTGGAAGAGATGGATGAAAATAACATTTCTTTCTGATAGGGAAAGAAGAAATGGTGAGGTAGAATGATATGAAGGTAGGGGAAATGGATTTAATATACACACAATTAGATCTATTGTTTGCATTGTGTGCATTTTCATATAAAATAACAAGTTAAAAGCATATCGAATTTTACATACATTGTTTAAGCACCATATGTAAAAATCCTTAAAAGATTATATTATAATATATAGGTTTTTTTGTGTTTATAATATTTTTGAGTTTTTGTCAATCTGTAAATGTATAGCCATATCGTTTAATAGCGTGTTTGAGTTTTTACATACCTATATCAGTTACGGACCAAGAAATTATTTACTGAGGGTGTAAACGTGGGTCTTAACCAACATTTCAAGGGGTACCATCGGGAATTTTGCCTATAAAATACACTAAATTTTTCTTTGGATGTGCCCACCTACTCAAGCTATAACCTAGGTCCGCTGACCTATATTTGTGAATCGTCAATGAAATATTTTATTTCAACCTACACATACATAGACGATATGATATACTATTTCAGGGTGTTTGATGTATAAAAAAACAATGTATGCACATGTTTTTGTAACCGCTAGTATGCACATGTGTACGTAACAAAAAACTCATGATATTCACTATTCATATCTTTTTTTTTTAAACGGCTAACTGCCTTCTACGTGTAAACCCATCCTTTCGGAGCTATGTCCAAAGGCCGACTACTCGACCACCGCTAGAAAGCGTAGCACACCCTTGATGCGCAGAAACCCCGTAGAATAGGTAAAACTCCCCCCCCCCCCCCTTTGAACTCGAACCTGGGTAAAACCACAGGCCAAACCTTCACCGAGATGGAAACAACCACTATGCCATAGTGGAGGACCCAACTATTCACATCTATCGGTAACAACAATTATATATTTTTATATGTGTAGGTAACGAAAATAGGTGTAAGAAATCCACATTAACTCAAAGATATAATTGAAATCCACACTTGCACATATAAGTCGTTATCTTTGTTTTCACCGATGACTTGAACTTATTGTTCAACTTTATAACCCAATTATCTTTCATCTTTCAAACCTTCATCTTTAATGCCTTAGTTATCAAGGTTTAAAACTTTTTTTTTGTTCATTCATTTCCATGATTTGAAACGATCATTGTTGAGCAAAAACCAGGGTTTAAATCTCATTATATTCACTATTCACATCTATTAGGATAAAAATCTCATTATATTCACTATTCACATCTATCCCACTTGTTTTCTTAATCGTAATAGCAAAAGACCAACAAAACTGACGCAGTTTATCGCAATCTTTTAAAAATGTTGTTTTATATAAACATCAACAAGGTGTATTATATTTTCCATTCAATTCGAAACCATGAATAAATGTGAGAATTTATTGCACATTATAGTTTCCAAATAACATAAATAATGTAGAAGAAAACAAACTATAGATAGACAAAAAATCATAAATGAATTGAATGGTACTTTTGCTTATATTTTATAATAAATGGAGGAAATCTTACTAGATTACGTATTTGTAAGTTTACATGAAAACAACACTTAATAAGATAATTTATAAAAGCTAAATTGTTGAAAGTCATGCTTAAATAACCATTTTGCAAATTAATTATAGAGTTAAATGCCATTTTAGTCTATGTGATTTGAACTATTTTGTCAGTTTATCCAAATGTTTATTTTTTACCTGTGGTCCAAAAAGGTTTTACCGTTGCTATTTTAATCCACTGGGTCAACTTCATCCTTTTTTCTGTTAACGGGAAGGGCAATTCGGCCATATAAAATGACCGAATTACCCTTCTCGTTAACAGAAATAGTGGATGAAGTTAACCCAATGGACTAAAATGGCAACAGTGAAACCTTTTTGAACTCACAGAAAAAATAAAACATTTGGATTAAACTGACAAAATGGTTCAAACTACCGGATATAAAATGACATTTAACTCTTAATTATATGTAGTCAAACAAAATAAAAGTTATGATCGTAAAAAATCTTAAAACATTATGTTTTCAAAACATATTATTTTGAGTTGAATAACACATAAATTCTTTAACTTCTTGTTTTCAATCACATCGAAACATGTAATCTAAATACGAATCAATACATGTTAGGACATATTGATTACGATTCACAAACACTTTTGATTATATTCTCAGTTTTTTTGATGATTAAGTCGGATTTGGTTAAAATGTCATGCTTGGTGGAAACTCAGAGTCTCAACCCATATTTACGTTTTCATCTAAATATGTGGCAACGGTGTACTCAAGCGGATAGTGGCTACCACGTAAAAACATCATATAACGCCTTTTAATGTCAAACACCTGACCTAAAATCGAAACTACGTCAAAACTACTAAGAGTAACAGGAAGATGGTCAATGTCAAACACCAGACCTAAAATCGAGTTTGCACCCAACATTAATATGGGATGTTTCACTCGGCTGACCGCCAGCCAATTCTCAATGTGTTTGGTTTGAAGAGGGGCTTGGAGCCAATATATAAAAAAATTATGTAGCGCATATTATTCCATGTTCAGTACAAGTAAACAAGAAGAGTGAAGGGAATATAGTTTAAGGTTAGGTAGGAGTCCATCATCGCTATGGCTCCTTTGGATATCTGAATCCCTACTTATGTCGGATAATGGGTCAGAATCCCTTTACACACGCTTGGTCTCACTGGGACTCACATGCACCCCCAATTATTGTTACATGTGCACCCGTAATGATAATTCGATTTGCATGTTTACCCCAATTCATCCTAACTTGTATAAAGATATCCTCATATTCGAATGTCAAAAGAAAGTGTTGTCAAAACGATAGAGATCACACAAGATTTAAAAGTAAAATCGTACAAATGATTCATCATAGTATAAATAGGTAACACATGAATCCGTACTATAATGTTGTGTATATGACTATATGCAATGAAATGTGTATGTATATGCTAAATGTATAGTGTTTACGATAATAAAAGGCGAACCTTGCAATCTGGAGCGTAGTGTCATGGTCGCTTTCGGAATTGATTCGGTTATAGTCTGGTTTTACAAAAACTTTTTAAAACCTAGTTCACTATAACCAACGGCTCTGATACCAATCTGTCACACCCTTAAATTACCACTTGCGGAGTTCTACCCGCCTGTCCAGGATCCAGCCACTAATCATGTCGAACGATAGTAATAATATAAAACGAGTCATCATGTCCAACATGAAAAGTGAACTTCAAATTAAACATTTAAAAATAGCATGTGTTCAGTGGAAGCAAAGGTACAATTGTTTAAATAATAAAAACCATTTTTGTTCAAAAAGTAAACATAACATTAAGCGTTTCATCAAACAATACGACCCATGACAGCTCCTACTCCTCAGACTGCAAGTTCCAATGCAAGATATATCTAACAACCGCAAGCATGCAGAATAAGTGTATCAGCGATTAAGCCGGCGAGTTCATAGTTTTGTTTAACGAAAACCGGTTTGTGTTTAGTTTAAAGACATGTTGATAATAACTTGATACCGCAGTGACGTCAGTTTGTTTGCCTTCCCAATGCGTATCAACATTGAGATCATGTGGTTAAGGTCATTAGTTCACTCCCGTCCTCCCAGGTACGGTGTGAGGTTGTCAAGCCTAATAGCGCTATCAACTAGTACCCCGTTGCCCTCCAAGCAACTAGTTCGGTAGTAAGATGGGACTTAAGTGATAGAGGTGAGTAGATTATCCAACATCAAATTTAAACTATAACGTTTGCCAAAAGTATTCCTTCAAGGAATAGTTGTTTCGTAAATGTATTCCTCCAAGGAATAATAGTTTGTTTGTTCCCTCGGAACGCATGCTTGTAAAAGAGCACTGAACTCACCTTTGTTTTGCTCAGTAAGGCTTATGTGTTTTATGAGCTGAAGTGGTCAACCACATCCTATTATGGTTACCATAGGTTCGTTAGTGTGTATGAATGCAAACACATAAGTCCTACACGTATCTAACACATAGCACGTAAAATATTATAATATATATACACATGCTTGCAAAGTGTTGCTATTCGAAATAACGACCACATTTTCGTCACAAATCACATAATAACTCTTGTCACAAAAATTCAGCTTTTAAGTGCATTTTCGGACAATTTGCGGTACGTTAATCGGGACCCTTCGGGAACCGGATAGTTCCCGAAGAATTACAGAACGTGCCAATCAAACCAGAGACCATTGTATTAAAATTTTATAGCCTAACTCTTTACCAAAAAATTATAAAAAATCTTTTACTAAGCAGCAATCAGATTCGTCACTTTCTGACTGCAGCTCACGGAAAAATTCATTTAAAAATCATCGGTGATCCGATTGACGTAATTCCAGTTGGAGATTTTTGGAATTACCTGGAAGTACTTACTGTAAAAGTTTCAGATCATAAATCAATTCCTACATTGAGTTATGACTCTCGTAATGGGCCGCAAATTCTGACGAAAAACGCAACCTGAACCTTTGACACGAAATAAATCATTTAAAATATCAAGCGACGTAAAAAAAAATGTGATTCCAGTTGGGTTTGAAAGGTCTTTCATGGAAGTTCATTATAGACTCAAGAAACATCAGTTTTTGTTAACTTTTGACCCGATTACAGCCGAGTAAAGTCGGCTGCAACGTTCTAGACAGAAGCTGTTTTTCACAAATACTTAAATAAAACGAGTTTTCAGGTTTCTCTATCGTGTTTTACCTTTATATAAACATCTCTATATTATTCATAACAGGTTTTAGGTTGTTTTTATATCAGATTCACCATGCCCAAGTATCAATATCATTAAAAATAAAAACTCTAATCCCCATACCTACATGTGTACACATCCATAAACAATAATACCAAGCATCATACCAGATTTTTATGAACACTAGACTACTAGTTATCATCATATTATTAATAATCCAGAAAAACGCAGCCATGTTACAAGATATTTACAACCGAACACGTGTATAAACTACAAGAACTTTATTTATAACACAAGCTAATATTAATTATAGCATAATACCTTATTTTATTTCTAAAACCTCTACTGCCATATGTTCTTTTTTTTGTTTCCCAAAGTGGCCCGTGAGATCCAAGAGGGTGGGCTGGTATTGGATTGGGCTTCATAAGGAAAAAGAACGCTTGGGGAATAAGGGTTGTTGTATGGCAGCGAAATGCTGTTATAATAATATGTAATATTACTATTATTATTCTTTTAACAATCACTAATATTAATCAACTTGTATACATGTAACTATTACTAATCAATTATTATAGATGTATACAGTTCGTGCTACGGTTCGGGCCTCGTAAGTTCCGAGTTACGCGAGTGGGTTCCAACAGTTCGGATCGGTTCAATGCGATATGAATAAAATATAATTTGGTAAGAATATAATTAATTCCTCAACGAAAAAAGTATAAGATTTGATTTATAAAAGCGAAACAAAGGTTTTACCTTGAAGTTACAGGTTATCACATCATCCCCAAGTTGAAAGAAATTTTGTCCCGAAATTTAGCATGCAGTCACTCAAAAAACTAGTGCGGTTGAAAATTTCGCGAGGTGTCACAACTTTCGTACTCTCATCTCTATACACTCATTTTCTCCCAAACTTTTTACATAATGTCTGACGAGATTATCATTCCACCACTCAATCAGTGCCACGTGATCGTGAAAAAGGATACAACGTTTTGTTTGAAGTCAGACGAGTTGAAATACAACAAGGTATGTTCACGAAAAAGTTTCGAATGTCGAAATGTCTATTTTAAAAATTGTAGCCGACAAAGAAGAAAATTTTGAGTGGTTTTTAGAGAGCCTGGACGGGAGGATGAAAAAAAGTTTTACGGCTATACAAAAATGCGCATCCGTCGTTAACAATTTGTAACCGGTGATCCTCCTGACGATTACAATGAGTATTTATGTATAGCTGAGAGGACGTTGTGTTCACCTTAACGGTAACCAACGCCTGATTACTCGGTTGAACCATTGTTGCTTGAAAAAAACGAAACCTTTTTTTAATTTAATTTTCAACTTAATCTCTATGTGTGACTAAATTAATAAACCTGCTTCGTTCAACAAAGACCCTATTTTATTTTACTTGTGAACAAAAAATTTGTTACTCTTCTTCTGATCATCAGAGATGGATAAACAAAGAATCCTTTTCTTTATCTCTTTGTGCGAATCTTTTCAAAATCCAGTCCGGATTTGTAGATCGTGTCGCTACCGTTCTGATATCAATTGTTGAATCAGACCTTTTTAATATAATTTAACAATCAGTTTAACAAGACAAAACTCTTAGATTAAAATTGACGGTAGATAAACCCTAAACATATTATTTATACTAAACAATCCCCCTTTGAGAACAAGTAAGCTACCAGTAAAGAAACCAAATAAAATAAAATAACATAAATCCTAAATATTCCTTTTAAATTAAAACTAAACCATTTAGCATCCTCCAACTTTTGAATTATGACAATATTAGTCTCAACAGATTAACACTACACGTTAAAAAATTGGTCGTGTTCAAATTGACCTGTTATAAAACAGGTCAACATCGGGTTGACCGGTATAAAAATAAGGCTGACCTATTAACACGTTTAAGTTTTTAGAAAAAAACTTTCATATTTTTTTTCGTTTTCCATTATACATGGTTAATTAGTTATCAATGTTAATTTTGTAACACCATATCATCTACTTGTCACCTTCATACTCACCATCAAACACATTACCAATAACCCGCTTAAACCCGTCAACATCAGTACGTAAAAAAAGGCCTACGGCCACACATATCTCAAAACCGCCCTGCCACACATTTAAAAAATAGTGTGACGAAAGGTCATTTATAACATTTTCACACACATTTAGTCACACTTTATTATTAATGTGACCATTTGGTAATACTTCAAAACATTTAGCCACAACTTTAGAAAAAAAATGTGACATTTACTAGCCAATCTAGCCACAACTTAAAAAGTGTGTCCAAATGTAACCTAATGCCATGTTAATTTAGTTGATTTTTTAATTCAAGTGACGAAAACAATTATCTTGCAAACCTTTAATCATATATTATATAAAAAAATGTGTTAATCACTAGCCACAATAGAAAAGTGTGGCAAAATATTGCTAATTGCCACCGTAGATTTTTAATGATGTGGCTAAAGTATAATACATATAGTCGCTTACGAATTTGTGTGACCCATAAATAATGTTTATTAGCCATTTATAAGTTTTTATGTGTGACTAAAAGTTATCAATGGCCATTATATCAAAACTAAAAAATGTGACTTTAACTATTCTATCGTCATACTTTAATTAAAGAGTTAATTACTGTTTTCGTCCCTGTGGTTTGTCAAAAATCACTATTTCAGTCCATTAGTTTAAAAATTGCGATTGCAGTCCCTGGGGTTTCACTTTCGTAACCATTTCAGTCCATGTACTTACATAATAAATGGATTAAAGTGGTTACGAAAGTGAAACCACAGGAACTGAAATGGTTAGGAAAGTGAAACCACTAGGATTGAAATCGCAATTTTTTAAATTGATGGACTAAAATAGTGGTTTACGGAGGAAGACATGTTGAACTTTTGTATTTCTCCGAGACCAGCAATTCAGGACGATTTCACTTGCTAAGAATTTGAAGATGGAGACGATGAATTATGTAGATCTAACAGCGATGAATCCTATAATGAGAACGACACTACATTGCTAGCCGCTCTTTTGAGGTACACCGTTATTGTACAGGTTAGTGAGATGTAATTAGGCATTCGTGTTTACATAATTATGTTTAAATTTCGTCATGAATTCATGTTGTATTCCTTTGTGTAATTTGTTTCTAGGGTAGGGTCTATGTAGCAGGTCTACTGATACATCTTGCCTCATATCATGATTTGAGGATTCTGTCATATTCAACAAATCTATGGGTGAGGTAGTTAGAATATTGTAGATTACGTTGATTTTTTGTTATACAACGATTTGATCTGGTATCTTCCAATTCAGTTTATGTTCGATTTGATTTTTTGCACCTGGATCATATCGAATCCGGATCCCAATCTGCTACGTGATTCGCAAACGTTTCAAGACGACAGATGGTGCTGAAATTGTTCACAGTGAGGTGGTTTATAAGGTGGAGGAGGAGAACTGTGGTTCTAGTGTGAATGCAATCGGTAGTGTTGCTATTGTTGATTATAATGTCATTGGTAATGGTAATTGTAATGGCAACGACGATTTCGCCTGTGTATGTAAACGTGAGTGTCGAGGTGAGTGCTGGTGAGTTTGGTGATGTAGGTGGTGTTAATTTTGATGGTGAAGTTGAGCAGTTTAATGGTCATCTTGACGAGGTATCGCGGGAACATAAGACAGATGTTAAGAGCACCGAAGAAGTGGATGATACTGGCTCAGGGCTTACCGGGTCAACTCTGAACATTGTATAAAGCTCTCGAGTGACTAGTTCTGGGTTTGAGTATGCTATTAAGCCGCCTGATGTGACGGTTACTATAAAACCCTATATGATTCTTGATGCAGCTACTTCAGATAATTTAATTTTTTTTCGGGACTCTAAAGGGTACCAGTTAAATTATCTTGTTCACATAGAGGTGGGAATTTCGACTCATTCACTTGTAATGAGTTTATTTGGGTGAATGGGTGAAACTGGTTGGAAGTTGCCCAGAATCTATTTCTAAACAACCTCATAAATCGTTCTATTTAAAAGTGTTGCTACGTCCATACTGCATAGTTAAAAAGATGGACAAAAAGTGTGTGGGTCAAACCAACCCGTTTCAACCGTAACCTATTTTGATCCCTTAAACGTCCCATTCCTCTTGCCACCTTTACATTCACATTTACCAAATGTATAATCCTTCTAATTTGCTGCATAAATCTATACAGGACATTGTATGACAAACTAAACCGTTGTGTGACACCATTTGGGAAGAGATTGCTTAAAGCATAGCTTGCTAGACCTTTATATGTCATAAACTCGATCACAGAACGCCAAGAAACCGTAGCTGGTGTAAAGGTTCTCTAAATTCTTACATTACATCATCTTTTACTCAGTTTTTTTTATTGTTTCTAATATAGTTTATTCCAGCTAATCTGCCTCTTGCTCTTGAATTTCGTAAAGAGTTGTCATTATTAACTCATATTTTAGTTTTGTTATTATTTTTATTTTAGTATTCACTGATTCGAAATGAAACAGTGAAGCTAATGGTAGAAATTCAAGTAAAGTTAATCTCTATGAGGATGCAGCACGGAAACAACTTCAAGAGTTTATAATAGTTCTCAGTGAAGCTCGCTTATTAAATCGAGATTGTTTTTAAGGCTTGGGCTCGAGCTTTTTTACGAGCCAAGTTCGAGTAGCTCGACTAATTTGCACCCATAGTAGGAAGCAAGCTTAACATTAAATAAGACCACTTTCGACAACAAGTGTTTTACTACGGGTCACGGATGTTAAACAACAATATTTTGCTATAAAACCATGTTAAAACAACTATTGTGTTTAAATGGGTCACGAATGTTAACACAACAATAGTGTTTTGGTATAAAACGATGTTTTAACAGGTCACGAATGTTAAAACAACTGTTGTGTTTTGCTATAAAACGACAAGGCGAGGGGTGTAAAGACAGTAGCAGCAACAGTAGCTGAAGTGTTAAAACAGTTGACGACTGCTGCTGTTTTAACACTTCGCGCCGCGTCGTTTTATTACCAACATTTTGTTTACATATCTGCTTTTGATTATGCTGCTAATGGCCCTACAAATCTTGACTCTAGATTTGGATCCAATGGTCATGACCGCAAGAACAGTGACCCATCTGAGAACGACGGTGGCAAAATCCGTCGGTCGTTGGCCGATTGCTGCCAGCTCTATCAGGTTCAAGTTACAGGTATGAAATGGTAGTTAAGGACTAAGGAGAAGATAGAACTGCTGATGTATTCTTGTTGGGATGGCCATATCCCTGATCTGCATATTTGCACTTTCTTGAAACGATGTTATGGTGTGTTTTGTATTCATTGTCGATAGAAGTGCCCTTGGTATTTGGTGGTGTTGTTGAATAAGAAACAAACTAATCTAGCCATAGTAACCATGCACAAGTGACTTCAAACCTTTTTGTGAGGTAAACACATATCGAAATTGACCCATTGATGATGGTGAGTCCACATGCTTATCTTGCATTGATATGTCATTAGAATGCCCTACTTATATATTTTTTGGATTTTAAAAGATCATTATTAGTTATTAAGGTAGTCTGATATAAAACTTGGCTTTCTATACGAAAATGCCCGATATTAAGATTGTCTTTAGGCCTCAAAAAAAGGTTAGGGTTGAGCCGGCTCTAGTTACGAAAAAAATATCCCTTCCTATGTCCAAACCTCAAAAGTAGATGTGGTAATAGTATTGATTTTGTAATAGCTAACACATTAATGAATCTATCATATATTCCCTTTTTTAATTAATGGATGAAAAATGTGTTACGGGTCAAGTCAACCCAGTGTTCTTCATTTCAATTCAAACCGTTATATGCCCCGTCTTAATGGGTCACAATGGACAATAGTAGACCGTACATGTGTCAATGGACCATATTGGGTCTTAATGGATCACAATGGGCAATACTAGATCATACATGTCTTAATGAGTCATAATGGGCTTAATGGATCACAATGGGCAACAGTAAATCATACATGTCTTAATAGACCATATTGGGCCTTAATGGATCATAATGGACAATAGTAGACCGTACATGTCTCAGTGGACCATATTAGGCCTTAATGGGTCTAAATGAACAATAGTAGACCATACATGTCTTAATGGAGCACAACGAAGTCTTAATCGGTCGCAATGGACAATAGGAGATCATACATGTCTTAATGGATTACGATGGACAATATTAGATCATACATGTTTTAATGAATCATAATGGGCTTAGTGGATTACAATGGACAATAGTAGATCGTACATGTCTCAATGGACCATACACGTCTTAATAGACCATACTGACACGAACCACAATAGGCCTTGATGGATCATAATGGACAATAGTACATCATACATGTCTTCATGGACCATCAGGCCTTAATGTATACCATATATTACCTTGATGCAAATTGTACCGTAATTTTGCATTCTTCTGCGCATTTTATCATACCCATTTTCTCAAAATTACGCCCAATTTTTGGTTGAAACCAATCAACCTTCCGGAACTTTTAAAAAAACCGTCGACGTAACCAATCCGTTAACCAGTTTAGAAGATTTTTCGGTTTCAAACCGAAATATAAAGAACCATAATAGTTGTTAGTGCCCAATTCTCTTGAGATTGAACTTTTTTTAATTTACTTAGACTATCTTATTACTAAATTTTTTTACTTATCCAATTTCAATAAACTTTCAATTTTATTTAAAAATTATTTGTGTTTCCCCCCTCACCAAAATCATCCCCGCCCAAAATTTCCCAATTTTCTCAAAAACCCAAATTCCCCCCTAATCCTTAAAACCTAAATTGAGCATTTGCCCTCCAACATCCCTCTCTCTGTCTCGCTATCAATCAACCAGCAATAAGCATCCATCACTCGAGGTCGGTGTGACCTACAGCTTCTAGCTTTGGTGCTGCTCAAGCGGTGAGAACCGTCTCTTGAATTCTATTTGTTATTCTTGTTCTTGGATTGAAATCTGTGCATAATTTTGTAATCTACACTAGTGTTAGGGTTTCAATTTGCAAAAATTGACTCCATCTGCTGTACAACATCTCTAACGCAATAGATCTCGGATCCAAACAAAAAAAAATGCAGATTTATCAAGGTGTGATGTTGATTTGGGATTCAAAAGGTGAAAAGATGCAAAAAGGAGTTGAAGAACTCCTGGAAGCAAAACAGAGTAGATAGTGTTTGTTGGTGGGTCACCGGTGTTTGGAGCTGTTTGACCGGACTGGATGTCGGGTAAAAATGTATGCCTGCAGCTAATCCTATGTGTTTACTTTGGGTCCATTTTGTGATTTGCTAGATATAAAGAGGTTAATTGTGATTTGCTATGTGTTCACAATGGTGTTAGGGGCAACCTGTAGGGATCTCATGTCCTTCTTTTCTCCCAGTTATCCAAACTCATAATTCTAACCCACAATTGGTGATTTTCAGTAAGAGGTTTACCTTTGATCTTTTATTATGCATACTTGTATTAATAATTTGTCTCAGTTGGTTTGGTTTGTTAACCATGAATAAAGTCATAAACTACATCAGTAATTAAGATGGCTTACTATATTTGTATGGCAAAGAGGTTAATTGTGTTTGCATAAACTTGTGATCATTTAAATGGCAGAGAGGCTAATCGTGATATGGATTGGGGTACTGATGGTGCAATGGAGAACTTTATAAATATTGGTTCAGTAGGTACTACTTTTGCAAAATTAGTTAGTTGAGAATTTTAAAAGGTTTATTCGGTGTGCCTAAAAGTTAAAATGTTGATGTTGCTTTATATGCAATGGTGCATTTATACACATGGTGTTGTATATATCTGGGTGTTCTTTTCATTTGCAGGTAAAAAGGGGCCGACTTGGGGAAGTGGCACATTTGGTCAACTTGTTCATGGAGATCTGGTTAATAACTTAGAACCAAAATCAGTACAAGTTCTAAATAACTTCAATATAACCCATGTATCAGCTGGATGGAACTAGGGGTGCAAACGTGCCAAGCCGAGCCTAAGCTTGATTAGATTCGAGCTTTGTTTCTAAGAAAGTATTTTGATTTAGTAACATGTCAAAACTTTTTAAAAAAATTCTAAGGGTGAAAACTTTGATTCATTGTTGCTGCATGAAAGAATAGGTAAACAAGTCCATTTTGACTCAAAGCCAAAATCATATTTTAATATGAGAAATCAATATCCAAATCTAAACACCACAGCACCAACAAGCATAAAACTCTTGCCAAATCTTTAAGTTCCATAGTAGCAATAAAACCTAATCAGTTATGACATCGAACATGTCAGTTTTTAGGAGGACCCCAACAATTTTAATAATTTGTAATCTGCATGAACTTGATAAACAACATCAACAATTTGGACTCATTTTTAAAACATTGTTTTCTTCATACCCGTGTTCACCCATTTTGTACCCATAGCAAACATCTAAAGTATTTTTATTTATAATTTCTTTATTTTTTTTTGTAATTTTAGAATTAGTTATCATAGCTATTTAAATATATATTTAATATATTAATTAAAAATTATATTAAAAATGGGCTCGTTTAGGCTCGCGAGCTGGCTCGAGCTCCATAAGCGAAGCTCGGGCTTGGGCTCGTTTACTTAACAAGTTTGTTTTTAGGCTAGGGCTCAAACTCGTTTTAGCTCGGTTCTTTTCGAGCTGAGCTTAAGTAGCTCGCGGGTTAGCTCGGCTCGTTTGCACCCTTGGAACCACTCCGGTTTTGTTTTCAGGTTCTATTTCTATTATATTAGATACTTTGTTTGTATCCGATTTTTATAATTATCTTTTTATATCTGAGTTTTTAATTATCTTTTGAAATGGGGGCACCTTTTTACTTGTGGGGATAGATCATTTGGTCAGCTTTGGCTGGGTGATTACATGTCACAAAGTTCTCTGATAAAAGTATCACATTTTGCATCGAGGCGTGTTTACCAAATCACGCTGGCAAAAAGAGAAATTACCATTGAAGACCGCTATGTGCCGAAACCTATTAAGATTTAAGACTTCCAGTGATGCCAGCTTTCAGGTAAAAAGCATCCTTGTTCTTGTTTTTGCCGAGGCCTATGGCATTGGTTTTACTGAGTGTTGATTGTAGTCTTCTGAATAGCTTCATTTTTCGGAGATTTTTAATAACTATTCACGATCATAAATGAAAAAATAATTAATTAATACTACATGTCTACATGATACACATTTGAGTCTTGAAACAAATTTTATTGCCAAACTTTGGTGGCTGAGTGGTTTATGATATTTGTTTCGTTTACTTGGTAATGCAGGTGCATATACTGTATTTTAACTTACACCACCAGCTTGCCACTCACCTCATTTCTATAAGATCAATCCAGATGCTAAAGGTTTTAGAGTTTCTCCTTTAGTCTTATATATGTTAAGTTTCATGAGGTTTTTTATAGTTCATTTACTACTTTAAATGTGATCTAAAATAGACTTTACATCCAAACAGTTAAATGCTCATAAATTATAATCTAGGTGATACCGCTACACCTGCCCTCTGGTGATACATCAATTGAGAGAACAATACAGATAGATAGAACAAGTGATCAGGTCGAGGCTAAAAACAAATGGTTAATGAAGTTATCAGTGAGGTATGTCATATCTATATCTATGCATGTGGGGAATACTTATTACTTGTGTACTGAATACGATAAATAGTTAATTATTACAATTATTGTGTAAAATCGTGCAAAGAAATCCAATGGGGGCGGATACTCTCAGCAAGGTTATCAAACCCAACCGGTGTGCCATAACACAGTCGAGTTCTATAGCTGAGTACATTGAAGTTGAAGAGAAACTGCTGGCCTAAAAACCAAAAACTTGGACTTTGTGCATGCTGCTAGTCTCCCCCTGTGCAACTGAGACCATGTATAATGATCTAGAGCGAGCCAGTTTCTCAAAGTCAAGATGTTAAATGCTCAAATACAGACATATTAGTGATCTATGTTTGACCCGTACTTTGATTCCTTCAGATTACTATGCTGCTGATTCAATTACCTGCTGAAGTTGATGGGGCTGGTATGTGCTATTGTTGGCACATATACATCGCATGCAAGCATACTTGCTAGAAATAACCCTACTTCTACTGTTGCATAGAATTAAACGCCAGCAGCACTAGTTCCAGCAAAGGTAAACATGGCTTGATCTATCCTGTTTATCTATTGTCGATGTGGCATCGAATCAGACAAGGAGCAAGAACAAGAAAGTAGCGTGAAACAATTTTTAGTTTGTGTAGTCATTTCCCTTTGCAACTTTTGTAGATAGCATTTTATTAGAAGTTTATGTTTAAGTATTTAAATTGAAAACTTATGTATGGATTTGTGTTTATTATTGTTAATATAATTTGGTTTTAGGGTTTCCCATGTTTGGTGTTGTTTTAATTTTATGAAAATAAAATGGCTAATTACACGACAATGGCCACTTAAAACCACAATATATATGTGAGATAAAAGGTTAGCAAATAGCCACATTTAAAATTATTAAATTTACATGTCACTATACATAATTAATCGCCACACATTTGTCGCTTTGTTAAAAATATGCGTGACTAAATGTTAGGCAATAGCCGCACCTAAAATTACAAATGTGTGTCTAGAAATAGTTTCTAGCCACATTTCCAGTAAATTCATGTGGTCGTTGTCACCTTTTAGCCACATAAATGCTTGATTTTAACAATCCATTCACCACAATTTTTATAGATTAATGTGGCTAAAACTAACATTTTAGTGACTATATAATTGAAACGGTCACACTTACAATAATTCATGTGGCCATTGCTAGTTTTTAGCCACACTTAATAGGGGGCAAAATGCTTGATTAGAACAACCCTTTTTGCCACTCTTTTTAATTGATGTGGCTAAAACAATTTTTTTTGGTAATTTATGTGACTATATAGTAGTAACGGTCACACTTAAAGTAAATACATGTGACCATTGTTGTCCTTTAGCCACACTTAATGGAGGAATTCTTAGATTTTAACAAAAAATGTTGGTACCCTTTAGCCACACTTTTAAGTTCTACGGCCACTAAAAAGTGTGTGTGGCTGTATGATACCTACGATGACTCGATCTTTGGTCACACTTGACCTGAAAAAAATATGTGTGGCGAAAGACATATCGTCACACTTTTTGTGTGTGGCTATATCCCTATTTTGGCGTAGTGAAGTATGACTCATTTAAAAAAAACAAGTTAAACAGGTGATGTACAGGTTAACCCAAATTGACTCATGTGCGGTTTAGGGTTTGATTTTTTCCACGAATAATAGCATAATAATCCAAATCGAGTCCAGGTTGCACAATTCAACCCATCAATCCATCAACCCATAACTCGTCAACTCACCAACCTGACAAGAATAACACCTTTGTTGATACAAAATAAAATAAAAAAGTCATTTATTTATTTAAATATAATTATAAAGATTCTTTTAAGAGTTATGATGCAAACACGATCTTAATTGCATGCATGCATTCATTCCATAACATGCAAACACGATCTTATTTGCATGAATTCATTCCATAACATTCAAACGATTCACTTCATCAATCGCAGATGATATGAAATCATACAAATACGGTATCATCGTAATCCTTCATTCACAATCTTATTTGTTTTCGTTTTAGTATTCGTATTTCAATCTACAATACAATATCCAGGGGCGGAACCAGAGGGTCAGGAGGGTCGTTGACGCTCCGGTCACCGGAACTTTTTGATTTTTTATTTATAAATTTTGAGTTTTTGAAAAACAAACTTAGAGATGGACCCCCTAATTCAAACCAGTATAGAAAATAAGCTTTATGATGACCCCTCAACTAAATCGTTCTGGTTCCGCCACTGACAATATCAATGATTATGAAATTAACGTTACAACAACTTGTAGGATTTCGCGATGCGTTTGATCGAGGAATTTGGAAGACATAAATTGTAAAGTGGAGATGGCGTGGTTGCGCGGGAGGGTGGCGTTGGATTTAGCAGGAGCCGTTAACAAGATTAGCGAGAGCGTTAAAAACATTGAGAAGAATTTCGACAATGCTCTTGGTTTAGAAGATCAACACCAGCCTGGTGCTTCTACTTCCACCGTAGATGGTATGTACGTACGTACTTAACCGCTATGTGGGGAACACAGACACAGCTAATCGCATATTTTATTTTTGTATCAACAAAAAAAAAAACTATATTAATACCATACTCAACTTAAAGTGCATAAAATGCTGGTTTTTATGGTATTTAAAATAAATATTAACGTATGAAAAAGTTATGAGCGTTTAAAAGATTGTAATAAATGTTATAAAAGTTGTAATTATTACAACTCTTAAAATTATGTAAAATTATTTTTTTGTTCTTTTTGGTTATAGTTTTTTTAGTGAGTTTTGAACGATGAGTCCAGAGATTTTTGAACTTATTTATAAAAGGTTGATGTATAAATGTTGAATTTGAAAAACAAAGTGAAAAAAATAAGTATTAAATTCGGTTAATTACTTTAGTTACTCTTTTTGAATGACTCTTCGGCGGTGAATTCCCTTTTTGTAGTTATGATTACCTCGAAAACCTCATTATGACGCACTTGTTGCCTGTGTACCGGCCATTCTAGCCATTCTTACGTTATTCTTCTATCGTTGATAAAAAAAACAAGTTATCATTATATATGTGACTTGACCCGGCCTGAAAAATTCAGACAAAAAGTAAAACGAATCGTGGTGGAAAAATAATCCTGGATCTGCCACTGGTGATGCTACTTTTTTGTTTTCTGTCTCATTGATGAAAGTTTTTTTTTTTTGAAAGGCCACATTTGATCAAAGTTTTAATTTCTTGTTTCCAGCTTCACACACATGGTCTCCAGAGTTCATGGTCTTTGTGGGACAAAAAGATGGTGATGACACTGCTGAATTGTCCAAAAACGCTTCGAAAGAATCAGAATCTTCAGAAAAACACGACGAATCTTTAGAAAATCATGAATCTTCAAGTCATCCGAAGGAGGGAGCTGATGCTGATGCTGATGACTCGATTAACTCTACCGAAGAGCATCAAGATCGTCCTGCAGAAACAAACTTTGAGATGCATGAGAAACTCGATAGCAGCGCTGAAAAACCAGTGGATACGAACACTGGTATCCGTGATCAAACAGATGGCATTGTTGAACTTCCCGAGGAAGCAGAAAAAAATGCCGAAAAACCAGTAGAAATTAATCCTGCAACATCTTATGAGGCAACTGTCATTGCTGATAACCACATTAAAGTTGAAACCGAACATAGGGAAAACTCAAGATTAGGTTCCACAAAATCTTTTGTATCAAAAGCAGATGAGTCTGCATCATACGATGGGCATGATGCAATTGAGTCAGACCCACACGGGCTTCAAAGTTACGCGCCTGAGGCGTTTGAAAGTGTTATAGGTCAACTACATTTATTGGCAAGTTCAGATGACGCTTTTGAGATGGTTCCTGATGTAGTTTCTAAGGATGAGAATGAAAATGCTAAAGTTCATATTGTGAACCAGTTTGCTGGTGATGAACGCAGCACGGGTTCAGGGAGAAATACAACTGACAATGCAGATTCTTCGGTTGAAATGCAGACGTTAAAGATGGAACTGAAGAAAATGGAGACTGCACTTCTAGGTGCTGCTAGACAAGCTCAGGTATTTAAATAATCACGTTGTTATATAAAAAACTGACGTCCTTGATGCACGCGTATTGGGTGGTATTTGGATGATATGTTCTAAACAATGTAGAAAAGACTGTTCGTTTTTGCAAAAAAATTTTGTATGTTCACTTGTCGTCATTCCTCAAATCATTACAATTATCTGTTACAGGCAAAAGCTGATGAAATTGCAAAGCTGATGAATGAGAATGAGCAGCTGAAATCTATAACCGTTGATCAGAAGGTGTGCACACGTTTATGCTTGTCACAGAGAAAACCGGGCTTATAGTTCCGTACTAACTCTTAGTTTCTATGCAGAGAAAATCAGATGCTGTTATTGAGTCTCTACAGGAAGAATATCATCAAAGGGTGTCGGCCCTCGAAAGAAAGGTAAATTGTCATATGTCTTAACATCATCATCTTCATCATACTCAGTAAATCCCACCAACAGGTGTAGGGTCTGAGGAGGGTAAGATGTAGACAGCCTTACCTTTACCCCGTAGGAATAGAGAGGCTACTTCCAGTAGGACCCCAGCTCCATAGTAGTTTTGCATCAAGCCTTGGACATAAGGCACATAACACTCAGCAATTGAGACAAAAGCCAATTAGTGCATGTACCCCCCTTGTCTTTCGGCTACCAACACCACCACATGATGCATGATTAACCGTCCCTCGCTTTTTAACGTTATTTTCACAAAATTAGTAAAATAACGTTAAAATTAGTGCACTTTCACTTTTGCCCCCGAGCGCCCACACATAAATACATTATATGCGCATACCGCAAGCGGGGCGTTTACAGTTATAAAATATCATATAGATTATTTTGTCATGTTCAAAGTATCAAAAACCACATAACTAGTGTTTCTAATAATTTGTTGCTATATGTTAGCTCAGGTTTATGGTCTCATGAGAGAACGAGATACATTACGCAGAGAGCAAAATAAAAGAAGTGACGCTGCCGCTCTTTTAAAGGAAAAAGATGAGATAATCACTCAAGTTATGGCAGAAGGTACACGAACTTAAATCAGGGTTCAAAACTATTATATATTGTTTCTAGAGTAAATTGTCATTTTCGTCCCTGATGTTTGGCCATTTTTGCGACTTTCATCCAAAGGTTTGTTTTTTCCGCATCTGGGTCCTCGTGGTTTCAAATAATTGTCATTTTCATCCCTCAAGCCCAAACCTCGAGAGACGAAAGTCGCAATAAATTGCCAAATCTTAGGGACGAAAATGGCAAGATTTTGAAACCACAAGGACCCAGATGCAGAAAAACAAAACTTTAGATGAAAGTCGCAAAAGTAGCCAAACCATAGGGACAAAAATGACAATTTTACGCTTGTTTTTATGACTATCAATCAATACTACTCGCTATAATAGTTTTTGCATCATCTTAATATCATCTTTCTTTTTAACCAATGTAGGTGAAGAGCTTTCAAAAAAACAAGCTGTTCAAGAATCTACAATTAGGAAACTACGGGCACAGGTACACGATAGAATATACCATTTTGCCGTTAGAAGCTAAAACTATTTCGTCCCGCATGTTCTTTTCGTTTATATTTTGTTTTATTTTGAGTACCATAGATTCGAGAGTTTGAAGAAGAGAAGAAAGGGTTGACAAGCAAGTTACAGGTAACTAACTACTTCTCTAGACTAATAATATATTTGTCATTAGTGAACACAAATTACATAAAAACATAAAAATCGGTTATCATGATATAATAACGTTTCAAAACAACTTTCAGGTTGAAGAGAACAAAATGGAGAATTTAAAAAAAGACAAAGCAACCACGGAGAAGCTGATGCAAGAAACGATAGATAAGAACAAAGCGGAACTTGTAGCACAAAAAGAACACTTTACGAATGCGTTAAATGCAGCCAAGAAAGAAAAATCACTAACTGAGGAACGGGCCAACAAAGAAGCGAGAACTGAACTTGAGAGTTATTTAAAGGCGACTGAAGAACGAGAAGCCATGCTTGTTCAAACTTTAGAAGAGTTAAGGCAAACTCTGAGCAGAAAGGAACAGCAGGTTTCCGTCGAAATTTACTAAAATCAATATATCTAATTTTTTTTTATAATTAATGAATTCGTTAGTTATGATTAGAAAACAATGTTATTACAAAAGTCATCTAAATCTATGAATGATATATGTAGGAGAGTAAAATGCCATTTTCGTCCTTGAGGTTTGGCCACTTTTGCGACTTTCATCCAAAGGTTGTTTTCCCACATCTGGACCCAAAAGGTTTGAAACTTTGCCATTTTCATCCGACTCGTGAACTCCATCCATATTTATCGTTAAATGAGGGGCATTTCCGTCTTTTTGACATTTTTATTAAAATAAAAAAACACAAAAATGTCTAAAAATACGAAATTGCCCCTCTTTTAATGGATATAAATGGATGGAGTTAAATAGTTGAATGAAAATGGTAAGATTTCAAACCTTTCAGATCCAGATGTGAAAAAACAAACCTTTGGACGAAAGTCACAAAAGCAGCCAAACCTCAGGGACGAAAATGACATTTTATTCTATCTAGGAGGTTAAATTAATACTAAGATGGGTGGGTCAGACGGGCTGTGTATAGTGAGTTTGGGTAAAAACATGTCAAATTTAGCACGGGCCAAGTTGGTTGGGTTGACTGTTGACATTTATTTAATTTTTATTATTAATAATCGAATGCGGTTTTTATAATTTAAGGAACAATATTGTTACAAAAGTAATCGATATCTTTGAATAAAACTATTCAGGTGGTTACAAGCTTTAAAATAGACTTTAAGGCAACATGTGTGACCCGTCACTTGGACCCATTTGACTTGTTCTCCTTTAATACATTTTTTTCCTGATATGTCCCAGTTGACCCGTTTAGATAAACACAGACAAAACTACCCATTCATAAGTAAACGGGTCGATATTGCCAACTTTAGTTTTACATTTCCTTGTTGCAGGCAGTTTACAGAGAAGATATGCTTAGGAAAGACATCGACGACCTACAAAAACGATATCAAGTATGTTCTGCAGTTTTGCTTCCATAAATATGGCATTAAGTACACATTCCATTCTTAGTTCTTACTTTGTGTTGCACACTACAATTTGGGTCAAAACAAACAACTCTTCAGTACAGGTCGCTCGAAACGTTTAGAGTTGACCCGCAAACACTTTCTTCATGTGACCATTTAACTTTTTAATTTTATGTTTTGTTTTTACAGCATAGTTGTTGATTTCTTTTAACATAAACTACCATTATCATCTGTCTTCAGGCCAGCGAACGTAGATGTGAAGAACTGGTTATGCAAGTTCCTGAATCTACGAGGCCTCTTTTGAGGCAGATTGAGGCGATGCAGGTATTTTTTTCGTTCGACACATTGTACCTTGAGCTTGTTTTTTACACTGATATTATTTGAATAGGAGGCAACTGCTAGAAAGCGGAAGCTTGGGATGAAGCGGAGAGATCACTAAACCTGCAGCTTCAGGTCCCATAAATAGTTTATATAGATATAAGTGTGTGTGTGTGTGTGTGTATTATTTCAAGCGTAACATCTTTATATCCGTAAACTTCCCTGATAGCTCAATCTGCAGGATGCAGAGGCCAAACCTGCAGCTGCAGAGGAAAAAGTGCGTTCCGTTAACGAACATTTATCCAAAACATTATCTCGAATTAATGTTCTTGAAGCTCAGGTGCTTTGGTGTTACTCTTTTTAATTGGTTAGACGGAAAATTGTACAAATCGGGTAATTGGTCAAAATAGGTACAAGACATTAGTTATTTGTAAATAAGAGTAAAGTACACAGATTTTATCAAGATTTTGGATTTGGTCCATAGCTTTCCAAAAGTACACGGAGGGTCTTTGTGGTTTGCATTTTGTAACGCGTTTAGTCCCCCAACCTTTGCCAAAAGTACATGGATGGTCCCTGTGGTTTGCACTCTGTAACATATTTAGTCCCTAACTTAGACATGCTATAACCTTTAGATTTGTTGTCTGGTGACTAAATGCGTTACAAGGTGCAAACCACAGGGACAATCCATGTACTTTGGAAAGCTACGGACCAAATTCAAAATTTTGGTAAATCATAGGGATCATCTCTATAAATAATTTTTTATAACATGAAGATCTATCTAATCATTAGAATAATAATGATTTAACCAGGGTCCAAGTGTCTTAACAAAATCATATTTTGTTGCAGATATCCTGTTTGAAAACCGAGCAAACGCAACTAAGTAAGTCTCTTGAGAAAGAAAGACAACGAGCATCGGAAAGTAGGCAGGATTACCTGGCGTTAAAAGAAGAAGCTGATACTCATAAAGGTCACGTGCACCAACTCGAAGAAGAAATGAAGAAACTCAAAAGGAAACATAAGCTAGAGATGCAAGAAACTTTGACACAACACAATCTTCTCCACCAGGTATCATTTGTGGTACATCAACATTTCGTAACATGTTTACTAAGGTAGTTAAAAGTATGGAAGTTACCTACTTACATAGATTGTGTTGTTGATGATTATACAGGATATAGAACGTGAAAAAGCAGCACGAATAGAACTAGAAAAGACATCTCGACATCAGGTTTCTACGGTTCCTGGACATAGTCCTATAGCCAAAACCAAGTTTGTCTCTGCGAACGGTGAGAGTAGCTCCGTTTTTATAAAATTCCTAGAGGTGGCAATTTCAACCCGTTTGGAGTTGGCTTAGGTGTGTACAGTTATTTTGTTCTGGCTAAAACAAAACATGTCAAACAGGTCGAAAGTTTATAATGCATACAACCTTTTAAATCATTTTATTTGAAATAAAAGAGTGGAGTAAAATGCCATTTTCGTCCCTAAGGTTTGACCAGTTTTGCGACTTCCGTCCAAAGGTTTGTTTTTTCGCATCTGGATCCAAAAGATTTGAAATCTTGCCATTTTCATCCGGCTCGTTAACTCCATCTATTTTTCTCTGTTAAGTCAGGGGTACTTCTGTCTTTCTTGCTAACTTAAAGGGCAATTAAGTCTTTTTCACTTTATGTAAAAAGACCAAATATCCTTAAAAAACACCGAACTGCCCTTTAAGTTAACAAAAAAGGCGAAATACCCCTGACTTAACGGAGAAAAATGGACGGAGTTAATGAGCTGGACGAAAATGGCAAGATTTTAAATCTTTGGATCCAGATGCGGAAAAACAAACCTTTGGATGAAAGTCGCAAAACTGACCAAACGTCAGGGACGAAAATGGCATTTTACTCAAAATAAATAATTCATTGAGATAATACAGCTTTTCAAGTGTTTATTACACCAAAATGTAACTTACTTTCACCCTATTCATTGTATGAAAAAAATGTTTTTTTTTTCTTTCACCTACAATTGTCTAATGAAATGATTGATATCTTTAGTGTACGTAATTCTTATACAGGCTTGACCCGCAGACTTAGTGCTCGCAGTTTAAGTAGCATGGAAGAGAGTTTCTTTCCGCGGGCGATTGTAGACTCGTATCATACTTTCTCTGAAAGAAGCCACAGGGAGCCTACGATAAGCCCGTTTTATCTAAAGAGCATGACGCCAGATGCTTTTCAAGCAGCTCTACGTCAAAAGGAGGGTGAAGTCGCATCTTACATGTCTAGATTAGTATGATACAACGCTTATAACATTCACGATGTGGTTAACTAATTATTATAACTAACACATTAATTACTCATAAGTTTCTTTAATAAATAAACGAAAAACTGTTTTTTGGGTTGAGCGAACCATTTTCGCTTCCTACTAAAATGACCCATTTCAACCGACCCGTTTTCATCTCCAACCCATTTTTCCTCGCAGCCTATTTTGCCACATCTGCACATCTAATTTTACTGTTAGTCCTCATACATGTGTCTTAACTCCCCAAATGTTTTTGTTTCATCATTCATTTTAGGCATCCATGGAAACAATTCGGGACTCTCTATCGGAGGAGTTGGTTAAAATGACTAAAGAGGTATGTTTTCCTTCTTTCGCTCTTCTTATTTTTTCACGAAAAATTCCCCCAACGAAACGTGTAAAAAATACACAAAAATGTCTCTCAACGAAACGTGTAAAAAATACACAAAAACGTGTATTAAATGCAGGTACGTGTGATTAACTTTCTTCGCATAGTGTTTAAAATTTAATGCCTGTAATACATCTGATTGTGTTTTAGACTGTTACGTTTGGTGTTTTTATATTACTATGCAAAAAGAATCTAAAACATCACGCCCAAAATTTAAGACAGAATGCCCACATAGACTTTTCACACTTTTTAGGAAAAATGCCCTTCGTAGGCTAACACTTACCAATTACCATGACACGTGTATTATTTTTGTTGCAGTGTAAAAAATTGCGGTCAGAAGCGGCTTTATTACCTGTCATTAAAGCAGAGTTAGAAGCAGTAAGATTCAGACACACTGCTGCGCTAGAGTTGATGGGTGAACGAGATGAAGAGGTAATTTCGACTCATTTGCTCATGAACGGGTCAAATGAGTCAAAAGTTGTCCAAACTGTATTTTTAATGCATTTTTATAACACTAAGTCATAACTAATAACTACCCGTACTGACTAGCCCATTTTGCATATTTTAACGTATAAAAGAAAACAAAAACGCCCTTTTTGTTTTGTGTAGCTTGAAGAACTTCGTGCAGATATTGCGGACTTAAAGGAAATGTACCGCGAACAAGTAAACATGCTTGTAGATAAGGTAATATTAATACACCCTCCAAAAGCAATATATTCTAAACAACATAAACGATTTATTCTCAGCCGCTTGTTTAAATGTACATATCACTACAGATCCAGAAGGGTTCATCAATACAGTTCCCTCAGTAGGTCAGTAATCGAGATGGTTTCTTCTAACCGAAGATCATATTCATAGTACAGGTTTGGTTGTATACCTTGCAACATAACTAGTAATAAAACTATAGTCACCTTTCTATATTTGTTATATATTTATAATCACATTTTGCATGACAACACGCTTATCGTTTGTGTTGCAGAACTTGAACATCAAATCGACGTATAATGTATGTATGTGTAGTAGAATATATATAGAGGGCAAACGAGTATAGTCGACTTGTACTTGATGAATATTTGTACATAGGTCTTAGAATTTTTAGTAAAAATCCTAGTCTTGAGTTATTGTAAGGTTGGTTATTATGTGTTTCCAGTCTCAAATTTGTATTAATAATTGATCATTTTGAAAGTTCATTCAGTTGTAATCTTAATATTCAATAAATATACTACGAAAGCATATCTTAATTACTCAAAAACAGTTGGTTGGTTCTTAAAAAAAGTTAGTTAACTTGAGTACTTGACATATAATCCTATAAATATATTTTATTATCAATAAAAAAAGTTGAATTTTAAAACTAAAATAGAAGCAAACTATTATATTTCTTTTTAACACTTAAAATCTCATAAGTAAAGATAATATTTTTTTTGTGGGATGAAAATATTATGTCAGTATTTAAATCAATGAGATCTTTTGACTTAAGACTGTGTTGTGGGATACTTTGTTAGGGCTCCAAGGTGGGGGGGGGGGGGGGGGATGGAGCCACGTGTCATTACGTGAGCTACCATCGTCATCTTCTTTGAATGATGTTCCATGTTGTGGTTCCACGCCCCTAGCTCCCTTTGTTGTGGTTCAACGTCCTTAATGCCCCCTTCACGCTTCCCCATATTCACCTTTACCGTCTCAGCTGCCCCACACCCTTGAGACCCCGCCCCATGCCCAGCTGAAGTGGCATAGTTGGCACCCCTAACCAAGCCCACAACACATAGCCTAAGATGCAATATTTTTTCATGGTTTGTCATAATTCTCGCACATGGATCACATTTTTTTTAGGATAATAAAAATACTATAAGCTGCCTATAAAAGAATCCTAACAAATTCCAGAAAAGGTATATAGTTTTGTAACTATAAGATATGAAGTGTATATGTGTTTGAATAATTTCACAAAAAAATGTTGCTAATTTTTGTGAATACAAAACTTTAAAAAAAACATTGGATAATCATGAATACTATACTCATATAAAAAGAGGAAATTGACTTCTAATAATCACTAGCAGATGTAATTGGTTATTGACATTTCCACTTTTTTTATTCCCACTGGTAGTCCCACCTTTCAACCATTTTTCCTCCACCGATCTTCAGTTAAAAAAACTTAAAGGAGTTAAGTTTTTTTTTTTTCGAATTACAAATTGATGTTTTAGGGCTTTTGATCAGAAGAACGGGATACGAGTCTAATGATGTAAAACTTACCTCGAAACAGTGATCCAAACGACGAAAATGGTGCTTCAGTTCGGGTGTTTAAGTCGTTTGGAGCACCGTTTCGAGGTAAGTTTTACATCAATAGACTTGTATCCTCGTTCTGCTGAAAAGCCTAAAAACATCAGTTTGTAATTCGGAAAAAAAAATTTAACTCCGTTAAAGGATCAATGAAGGAAAAATAGTTGAAAGTTGATACTACCAGTGGGAATAAAAAAAGTGAGACTGCCAATAACTAATAATGTTTACTAAGGATTATTAGAGGCCTTTATCCCTGAAAAGAGAACCAAATCCTTTTTTTAACGGGGAATTGGCCTGTAATAATCCCAACTAGACGTCATTAGCCATTTCCAGTCCCACCTTTGAATATTCCCCATGCCAGTCTCACCTTTCACTTATTTTTCCTCCACTGGTCCTCAGTTAAAAAAACTTTAACGGAGTTAAGTTTTTTTTTTCTGAATTACAAGCTGGCGTCTCTGAATTACAAGCTGGCGTTTTAGGGCTTTTGATCAGAACGAGGATACGAGTCGAATGATGTAAAACTTACCTTGAAATTGTGCTCCAAACGATGAAAACGATGCTTCAATCGGGTGTTTAAACTTCCAGTTAACAAAAATCAAGTCGTTTGGATCACCGTTTTGAGGTAAGTTTTATATCAATAGACTCGTATCTTCGTTCTGATCAAAAGCCCTAATACGTCAGCTTGTAATTCAGAAAAAAAAACTTAACTCTGTTAAGTTTTTTTTTAACTGAGGACTAGTGAAGGAAAAATAAGTGAAAGGTGGGACTAGCATGGGGAATATTCAAATGTGGGACTGGCCAATGCTGTCTACTTGAGATTATTACAAGTCAATTCCCTTAAACTAGCACACAAATTAATATAATAATCTTATTAAAAATCTATATTAAGTGCATAAACAACCAATCAACTTAAAAAAAAAGTCAGGTGAGTAGCAACATCCATCCATCCACACATTGGATTTCTTCCACGTGTCACTCACTCAACCCATAGATCAAACTTATAATAAAACTTTTAAGAAGGTAATAATGTAAACACCAACCGGATCTAAGTTGCAGATCGTGGTATACGTGTTCCTTCATTTGTGTAAAGTTAACTCCTCATACACCACGGCGCACGTTATCATCTCCCCCTTTTTCTTCCCACTTCTGACTTCTCACAGACAGATCCACACTCCCACTAATCCTTCACACCGGCGCATTTTATCTTTACACATTCAGGTAATTATTAATTAATGATATTCAGTTTCTGTTTCATTTTGGAAAAAAAATAGTGGACGTTACGATTGATATGGTTAACATAAGGGAGGTAAATAACGTGCCCCGGAGAAAATCGGGTGGTGTCGGGTTTAACCCGAGATCTCCAGTACAGATTCTCACCTCCTTTTATTTTACCACTGGTGGGGACAATCCACATTGTTGAATTGTGATCAAGGTTGTAAAAGGCGCTAGGCGCCAGTCAGCCGGTGAGGTACCGACTAGTGATTAATCAGGATTAATCGGATTGAGATTTTTATATGTAGTTTTTGGTTTTATGTATACATTTTTATAGGTAAATATTTTAAGTAGACATGTTTTAACACTTCATCAACTCATTTTTTAAGTATACAAGATTAATTGCTGGAATTCACATGGTTTGGTTGGAATCTGGCCGGATTTTATAGGTTTTGGCCCGAATATACAGTTTTTTTTTTTAAATCACCGATTATTCGCCGGCAGACTAGGGCCGATTAGGTCCGACTAGTGATTAATGGAGTGATTAATGAAAAATTATTCAGACTGACTGGCCGACTAGCGACTAATCGCCAACTAGTCGTGATTCCGCATTTGTTATTATTGATGTTTTTATTTTGTAAGTAATGAAATGGGATAATTTGATTGATGGTTATGGACTTGTGGTATGGGTGGCAGGTATTGTTTGTTATAGATTTATAGGAATATGAGAGGGCGTCAAAGGGAACATACACAAACTACTTACAAGCGTGCTTCGTCGAGAGATCGGTTGAACGCGCACGATAGAGAAGATGGTTTAGGAGGTATGGTTATATTTCTACATCCCATTTGGAGTAGGATTATGTGAAACTTTGTTGTGTTTGAAATTTAATTTAAGAGTTAATTGCCCGGATGGTCCCTGTGGTTTCACGTTTTTTCACGTTTAGTCCCCACCTTTTGGAAATAGCAGGTATGCTCCCTATGGGTTGTTATTTTGTTAATCGGATAGTCCCTTGAGTAAATGTCAGGGGACTATCCGGGTAACAAAATAACAAACCATAGGGAGCATACCTGCTATTTCCAAACTAACTGACTTTTGCTCAGGGGACTATCGAGTAATAAAATAACAAACCATAGGGAGCATACTTGCTATTTCCAAAAGGTGGGGACTAAACATGAAAAAACGTGAAACCACAGGGACCATCCGGGTAATTAACTCTTAATTTAATTTGTAAACATAAGGACCATTAATATACTTGCTGATCAATGGGATCGGGTAAAACGCAGCTCAAGGGGGCGGAAAACTAGCGATGCTTACCTCTTTGTAGACATTTAAGTAGACATGTTTTAACACCTTATTCGACCCATATTTTCAAGTAGACAGGATTCATTGCCAGAATTTACAGGTTTTGATCAAGAATCTGGCCTTAATTTGGCCGAAATCGCTAGACTACCACCGATTTTTAGCCAATTGGGACGGATTTGACCATTGTTGACTGTCTACTGATTAACTGACCGATTAGATAAAAATTACTCGGTGAACCTGAGACTAGCGATTAATTGGCAACTAATCGGAGGCTATTCGGGATTTTTAAAACCATGTTGGATATCATATGAAATGATAGAACTACAAAGACGGTTTGGAACGTATAGATTTGTGTGTGTGTGTGTTTAGTCTAAAGTTAAACTTGGATACATTCCAGATATGATATAATGATATAACTATATAATAATTTACTTGATTGTAGGGAGTGATGCAAAAGGATCTGCAAACCCACCTTGGATTCGTTCACTTCCACACGTCATCGTTGCAGCCATTTCATCATTCTTATTTGGCTACCACCTTGGGTATACAATACACACCACTTATCAAAACTCATGATATTCCAGTTCCAGTTTATGTGATTTTTTCAATCGTCTTTCTGAATCCAGGGTGGTTAATGACACGCTAGAAAGTATTTCTTTGGACCTTGGCTTTCATGGGAACACGATGGCTGAAGGTACGTTTTCAACTAGATTCTTAGGTGCTGTTTGTTTTTTAAGAGGTAAAACGTCTTCGGAAAAACAAACAGTCTGCAGATGGCAATGTCTGCACGTGGTCCGCACAGCGTAGATATAAGAGTCTGCGCAGATCTTTTTTAGAAAAACGAACGCCTCCTTAATCTCTAACCGTAATTTATATTGTTTTCTGCATTACTAATTTCATTTTTTTATAAAATGAAGGTTTCGTGGTGAGCTCCCTTGTAGGAGGTGCGTTTCTTGGATCTACAATCAGCGGCTGGATTGCTGACGGGGTTGGACGTCGAAGAGGATTCCAATTGTGTGCCATACCACTGATAGTCGGTGCTGCAATGAGGTATCGTTATTACTTATACGGTTATACCTTTGAGGTTATGTTATACAAAGACACAGTGGCGGATCTAGAAAATAATTATAGGGGCAGCGAAATCGAAAAAACGTCAAGGATTTTTTTTTTACACTACCGACGAGCGTTTAAGGGGTAGTGGAGGCTACCCCTTGTTATATGGTGTGTCTGCCACTGAAAGACACACAAATCAAAGATTAATGACTTTAATTATAATTTGTAGTGCGACGGCAGATGATCTTGGGGGTATGCTTATTGGAAGGTTTCTTGTTGGAAGCGCGATGGGGGTTAGCCCTCCTATCACAGCTCTGTACATTACAGAGGTATCAAACTCGATTGAATACTTGGATATTGTCGTTTTCGTATTATTGTTTTACTGACCTGTTATTGTTAAAAGTTAGGCTTCACCGGCTTTTGTGAGAGGCACTTACGGAAGCTTCACTCAGATTGCAACGTGTCTTGGACTTATTTGTTCTTTCTTCATCGGGATCCCAGCAAAGGATGTTACGCGTTGGTAGGGAGCATAATACATACTTGTGTTGCATGTTGAATGATGAATTGGATTTTAAATTAATGTTAAGTTTATTATTGGATTAGGTGGCGAGTCTGCTTTTGGGTATCTACTGTTCCGGCAGCCTTGCTTGCTCTTCTAATGGAGTTCTGTGCAGAAAGTCCTCATTGGCTTTTTAAGGTAAGAATTGCTCGTATCAATCCTTTCATTGTCCACGTGTACATTTTAAAACTCGTCACATTATTTTAACACTGTTGACATATATATATAGAGGCCGGTTATTGTACAAAATGCCTTAACGTACGAAGCGTACGAGATTCAGTATCAACATGTGAAAATTGGTTTATAACATGCGATTTTGGTATTTTCTAACATCATGTGAATTTTTTTTATAAACATGCGATTTTCATTTTTTTTAACATAACGTGCGAATTTGATATTGCGTACGCTTCGTACGTTAAGGCATATTGTAAGATACACTTTTTCTATATATATATATATATATCTTTGTATATGTACAGGTTTTAGTATACATTGATAAAGATTTCTCTTTTTTGTGCTTTAAAACCTAAAGTGTTTTTGCAAACATGTACGCCTCGCGTACATGATGCGCGCGCCTTCGCCTCGGCTTATTGAGGTTGTTAAAATCAATTCACTATCCTTTTGTCATATGATTTGTACGTCATAACTCGGTTCAAAATGATCACAATCAAGAAAACCTCAAATACGTCTCTTGATCTTGATGTTTCTGCTGTGTTGTTTTGCTTCTATGTGGACGTATATTGCATGATTCTACTTATTTATAGTATCCGTTTGTTCTTTGAGCGAATTTAGAAAGGAAGAAGTGCTGAAGCTGAAGCAGAGTTTGCAAAGCTTCTCGGAAGCTTACATGTCAAGTCTGCAATGGCAGAATTGTCCAAGTCAGACAGAGGGGACGAAGTAGACGGAGTAAAGCTTTCAGAGTTGTTCTACGGACGCCATTTTAAAGGTACACACACACACATATATATACATATATATAACCACATTCACTATACTTTTTTCCCAATTAAAGTACATGTTTTTAAGAGAAAAATGCCATTTTCGTCCCTAAGGCTTGGCCAGTATTGCGACTTTTGTCCAAAGATTTGTTTTTCCGCATTTGGATCTAAAAAGTTTGAAATCTTGCTATTTTCATCCGACTCTTTACCTCCATTCATTTTTCTCCCTTAAGTCAAGGGTATTACCGTCTTTTGTAACCTTTTGTTTTAAACTAAAAACACTATAAAAAATAAAGATTCACCTCTGTTGACTTTATTTCTTATAATTTTTTTTATTAATAAAAAATGTCTAAAAAGACGGTAATAGCCCTCACTTAACGGAGAAAAATGGATGGAGTTAACGAGCCGGATGAAAATGGCAAGATTTCAAACCTTTTGGATCCAGATGCGAAAAACAAACCTTTAGACGAAAGTCGCAAATCTGGCCAAACCTTAGTGACGAAAATGGCATTTTATTCTTTTCTTAATAATAAAGTCTCTAATTTCCTACCCTTATTCAGTTGTTTTCGTTGGGTCTGCTCTGCTTGCGCTGCAACAATTATCTGGCATAAACGCTGTATTTTATTTCTCTTCAACCATCTTCAAGAGTGCGGGAGTACCCTCAGATATTGCCAATATGTCTGTTGGAGTAGTTAACTTATCAGGTGATATAGCACAAAGTGATATCATAGTATCATGTTTTTCACCGAGTTTTTTATTAACGTAACGTATATTTGAATTCTTTACAGGTTCACTTGTAGCAATGGCTTTGATGGATAAGTTGGGAAGAAAGGGTCTTCTTCTTGGCAGTTTCTTGGGCATGGTATAACACTGTTTGTTACATTATTACTTGTGGCCTAGGCGTTTTTATGCCGATAGATTTACTTCCGATAATATTAGCTTCTAGACATGTAACTTATTATTATTTTGATTGATTGATTCAGGCAATGTCAATGGCTATGCAAGCAGTTGCAGGAAGTAGCTTAATATCAGGGTCTTCGGTGGTGTACCTTTCTGTTGGTGGTGTTCTTTTGTGAGTAGCCAACACTTCACTATTTGTACTCGATAAATAAACACCTCAAAACATAGTCAAAATAAGATTAGGGGGCTGTTTGTTTAGCTCTTAATGGTTCAGATCTCTTACTGGTTCAACACTTAATGGTTCAGATCTATTTGTTTCGCAAGCAGATGTCTGAATGGTTTAGACATTTGCCTCTGAATGGTTAAGCATTATACTGAGTCTGAATGGTTAAGACCTCTAATCTGGATTGGTCAGACATTTGTCTCTGAACGGTTAAACATTATACTGACTCTTAATGATTCCGACCTCTTACTAGTTCAGCACTTAACCATTCAAAAGTTGTCAAACAGCCTCTAGGAATCAATAAGCTAATAGGCTTGCAGTTATAGTAGAAATGGAGTTACAAATACAAATAATAAAAACAGAAAACGTTCCTGAATTGTCCAACATGTGACCCCCACTCATCTAGTTGTCAAATGCAGATTTGTTTTGTCATTTGCCATGGGTGTCGGGCCCGTACCTGGGCTTCTCTTGTCAGAAATTTTCCCAAGCCGAATAAGAGCAAAGGCAATGGCAATCTGCATGGCTGTACATTGGGTAACTATTTAGTTGTCTATAAATTTGGGAATATATATAAATTTTATTTTATAGTTATTTTCGTTTTGGTTTAATTGTTTCCGTTGTTTTGTGCAGGTTATAAATTTCTTTGTCGGTTTGCTATTTTTGAGGCTGCTGGAGCAACTTGGGCCACTGATTCTGTACACAGTTTTTGCAAGCTTTTGCGTGGTCGGTTTTTTCTTTGTTAGGAAAAATGCGGTGGAAACAAAAGGAAAAACTTTGCAAGAGATTGAGATGGCACTTCTTGCAGCTTAGTTAATGGTATATCGTTTGTTTTGTTCGCGACAGTTTCCATCCATTTACTTTATAATTTTTTTTTTTTGGGGGGGGGGGGGGGTGACTTGGGTTTAATTTCAAATGTGCCAAATAAAAAAAGTTAAGAAAGAGGGCGGGTCAAACAGGCTAAAAGTTTCTCTGTGTCTCTTTTAATGCATACAACCTCATAAATCGTATTCATCAAAATATAAGATTAATGTTATATAATAATAATACTGTTTTTTCTAATCATAAATAGCACATAATTTATAAGAAAAGTTAAAAATCAGGACGACCCGGCCCGTTTCGACCAATAGTAAAAACTATCCACTTTAACTGAGAACCTGTGTTGACCCATTACCCGACCTGCCCATCATGCCACCCCTTAACTATATGTTTTTCCTTATCACATTTCTTTACGATTTTAATCTCATTTTTACTTCAAAAAATTTTATATACAGGTTGATATGCTCTCGGGTATTAATATGATGTAGCTATGGAATCGGGCTTTTTCTCCAGGATTCAACGCCTTGCCTTTTGAAGCAAGATATGCACTGTTATCACAGTGGAAAGAGTCATTGAGGAATAGACGGGTCTCACACTTTACTCGCTCACAATTTTATTATTAGATATAGTTTATATAAAATGTTCGGACAAATGACTACAATGGGTTTGTTCATAGTGAGTATTCATATTCAGTATTCAAGATCGGACGTAGCAGTGCTGTGGACAAATTTTGGTTTGTTCATAAGTCATAACCGTAAGTAATAAGCGGCTTAGGAAAAGACTTGCTTTCTACCAATACAGGTTTGTTGAGTGATATTATATGTTAGTTTATTATGGACTTTGGTCTGTATATAACAAGAGAAATAGCGTTTAGATTTGATTTTTTATTAAGGGTGATGTTAGACACCAGACGCATGTCATATCATAGAGCCGTATTGGTGGCCGAAAAAGTAATATTGGTCATATGGTCATATCATTGCACATCATTCATTTCTCTGTTAGGCAAAAAAAAAGGGTGATATTGGTCGTATTGGTGGGCGAAAAAGGTGATACCGATTCTATAGCAATTGGTGTATTGATATCATGTCTGACATGGTGTACTGATATCAGCTGCCTTTATTAATAAAGTTATATAAATAGAAGTGTAAATCTTGGTTATTTTAATCAAAATAATAATTAAATTGATGAGCATGACTCTATTATATATGGATGGTGTAAGTAAATTCAATAGATGACACTAACATTGGTTGATTACACATTAAGAGCAATGTAGACTGTACCCTTTTGAAATTCTACTAATTCACCCGCCATTAGTTCATCAAGACCATGATTACAAGCAATGTCATCACCTAATATATGTATAAAAAACTTTTCATGTCAATGGATCAAACACATCAAACTTGTGTTCTAAAGCTGCCGGACTGGTTATCAAATCGATCTTGACTAATTGTACTTGTTTTGATAATCAATAAGTAAACCTTTCCTACAAGAATGAGGAACCTTTTGTATCCAAGGGTCGACATTCATTCGAGTATTGAAGGGGTTTCTTTTAGATAAGGTTTTTTTTGGGTCTCAGGCTTTCAAAGCTGTGTGCTGTTTCAAAGGGTTATTAAGGACATGATCATTATTTTTCTTCTAGTTTATCTCCTGTTCTAAGTTTTTGTTTTCCTTCTATAAAGAGGGTCAACCCAAAACAACTCAGTGACTTTGTAATTAAAATCCAAATCAGCCTGAAACTAAACATGTATATTATACAGTCCAATACAAAACTTTTTAAATGATTGGACATCACTAATGTAACCTGTAGGTCAGCACAATATCAAAGGCTTAATGGTAAACTAATATTTACTATCCCAATGATATTAAGGTGGGAAAAGGGGATGATATTAGGTTTTGGATTGATATATGGATGGGAAATCAAGAGCTGAAGGATAGGTGGCCAAGTTTATTCAGTCTTGAAGAGGAAAAAACATGCAAAGTGGCGGCTAGATTATCATCGCCTCAGAGCGGAAGGGAGGTTTCTTGGCAACGGATTAGAGCCCCGGATTTGGAGATCGTGATGCAGGAATGGCAGGAGTGCTAGGACATGATGGAAGAGGTGTGTCTGTCAAATGAGAGAGATACTTGGAAGTGGTCGGGTGATGAATCAGGTTATTTTTCGGTTAAGTCGATTAAAGCTATGAAGGAGGAAGAAAGGGGAGATGATACAACGAATAGCTTCAAGTGGTGCAAGTGGGTGCCTCTAAAGTGTAACATTATGGCCTCAAGGGCAAATTTGGACAGATTAGCCACTCAAGTTAACCTTAGAAGAAGAAATGTGAACATTCCATCGGCTTTATGTTTGTTCAGTGAAGATCAAGAGGAAACTGCGGAGCATCTTTTCACGGAGTGTATATTCGCGAATCACGTCTGGATGAACTTTAGTACATGGTGTCATATCCCGCCTCTTTTTGTGTTCACGGTCAAAGATCTTATGGAAGCACACGGATACTTACAAATGGGAAAGAAAGCGAAAACGATTATACATGGTCTCATTTTAATTATTGTATGGTGCATTTGGAAAGGAAGGAACGAGGTTATTTTTCAAACAAAACATAGAGTCTGCAAGAAGTTATGGGGGAAGTAAAATCTAGAGGTTTCGTTCGGTTAAAATATAGGACTTCCTATATGTAACATCCCGTATTTTCAACTTACGTTTATAAACAATATGTGTTATTTATAAATTTCTTTTATATAATTTTGCATATTAATTTTTTATAGTAAAAAAAAAGAAAATATTTGTTTTTTTAAGAGCAAAGCTAAAAAAATTATGTGACAATAAAAAAAAATAAACCATTATGCTTCCCAAGATGAATGAAATTGAGATATATTGATTACTGGAACTTAATTTTTTTTTTATTTGAAACATTACATACATTACTTAGTGTTTAAGTAAATAGCAATTATATAAATCTATGTAAACTTGCAAATCAAAAATACTTCAGCCCTAGTACATTTACTTAACGAGAAATTATATTTTGAATAAACTAGTTATAAATTTTAAGGGTATTTCAAAGCATCAGACATTACTCAATCACATGTGCTTTAATAAATATGTATTGTTAAGCCTGTGTCTTTATGACTTAGAAACAAATATAATTTTTTATTAAATCATTTTACACATTATAAGTTCAGGGACTAATGTTGTAAAAAGTCCCAAACTATTTTTTTTTAACAAAACAATAACCAATGCCTTATCTTCAATCGATCCTTAATCGAGCTTTCCGGCAACAAATCCGGCGAACCGAAGATCCTTAAACTACTCGTTTCACTTTTTTTTTTCTCGCATTAATGTTTATCTCCACACTATACTTATTTATTATCATGTTAGATAATAAGCCCTTATTAATTCCCTTGAACATGATAGGGTAATGCTTTTGGGATTCTCCCAACTTATTCAATACAACCAGCTCGTGTGATCAATAGCTTGCGACTGTGAGTAACATAGTCCCCTTTTTACTATTTTTACACTTTTTGGGTGATTCATGTGCCAATATCAAATACACAAACTATCACATGTTATACTCAAATTACAATTCGATTCTATGGTTTGCATGTTATCTATGTGTTATCTGGAACTTACATGGTTACTATTTGTACATTCATTAACTACGATCAAGCCGCGTGGTAGTATGTTATAGCGCTATAGGATTGACACCTCATTCCCACTCCTTGGCCTTTTTAGGGGGAGTTCCTCTGCGAATGATAGAACCCACTTACTCTAGCAAGAGGTTAACCCTTTGGGTTCCTCACTTACAAGTCGACACAAGGTTTGAGTGTGCTTTTGGTTTCATGTTTCTATTTCAAATTGCTTTAGATATTATGCTACGCCATTAAATTGTACAAAAATTTTCAATTATACTTATATGTACTAATGCCTATGTTACTCGCCAGCTCTTTGTAGTTGACCCTTTATTTTGCACATGTTTCAGGTAATATTGTTTGATGATGCTATACAAGATTTGCTATTCGCATAGGATGCTTATTGGACTTAGATAATTAATATGGATTTGTTTTGAACTATTTATTTATCCTTGATGTATTTGATGATCTCTAAATTGAATAATAAAATATTTAAATATTGAGTTGATCATGAGTTATTGAACAATCTATTTGTTAGAAAGGAAAGTCTGACCTTGGAGATAACCGCAGCAAATCAACAGCAGGACTTGATGCAGCAGCTAATCAACAGCCGGACATCCAGCCATCCAGCTAATCAACAGCAAATCAATGACAGCTAGTAGTCAGCTGCTATCACCCATGTTTAGATTACGGATTTGTGTATAAATTCAATACTTTTCATTGCAATCAAATATACAGAAATACATACCTCAATTGATAGTTCGGTGAATCAACCTCTATCAACTTTTAACATGGTATCAGAGCAGTGTCGTTCGTGACCTGTTCATCATCTACCTTGCTCACCCAAAACCAAATCATCCTCTCAACCAAGCTGCCATGGCCGAAGCCGGTAACTTGGGAGAAGATTTATCCATTCAAATCGCCAATCTGCTCAAGAATGGCCTTAACCCACAAAACCGAAACCCAAAACTATCCGATAACCTTCAAATAAACCTCAAGCTCAACAGTCAGAATTACGCCTTATGGACCCGGATGATGAGGGTAGCCATAGGCGGTAAATCAAAAGCCTTTCTAAATCATCTATCAACCAACCCACCAAACCAAACCAGCGAGCAATATGAGCAATGGGAACAAGACGACCTAGTCGTCTTCTCATGGCTTATACAGAACATCGAACCAACCCTTGCCAGCAATCTAACCGAATTCCCAACAGCAAAATCGCTGTGGGATGCCCTAGCTATAACATATAGCAGTGGGCGTGACAAGCTCCAAACTTTCAACCTACATGTCAAGGCGAATGGAATCAAACAGAACAATCTCTCCCTAGAAGAATTGTGGATTATACTCCAAGGAGTATGGGGAGAAATTGATCGGATTGACCCAAACCCTATGACCTGCCCAGCCGATATCCAAGCGTATCACAAAATCAGGTCGGAACAGAAACTGTTCCAGTTTCTAAACGCTCTCAACCGGAAATATGATCCTATAAAAAGGGAAATACTCCGGTTAGAGCCCCTTCCAACCGTAGAAACTGCATACTCTACTGTCCGCAAGGAGGCCGCTCACCAGAATATTCTGGGAACACCTCTCAATGACGCACAGGGTATCACAGTGGGTCTAATGGCCTCGGAAATTGACGGACTAGGGCTTGCGTCAAAGGGTTACCGACGAACCGGTGAAAAAAGAATCGGAACAAGTAAAGACGACAAATCTCACCTCAAGTGTGATCATTGCGGGATGATGAAACATACCCGGGAACAATGTTTCAAACTCGTCGGATATCCGGAATGGTGGTTTGATGGTCAGAAGAGAGGCACGAAGACTACAGAAAAAGGAAAGTCATCCGGCGCCGGTAACCGAGATGCTCCCAAAGATGAAAGCCGGAACAGATCGGGCTTCGGCGGAGTGGCCAAAGCTGATGAAGAAGAAACAACAGGTAAAGGGTTTGGGGCGCAACCCTCAAACCCTAAGTCATACATAAGTGAAGAAGAAGAAGATAATGCACGAACACCACATATAGTCCCTCGGTCAAAGTTAAAAACAAATATTACACAAACAGTCCCTGGAAATAAGGGAGAAGCCAATATGGCCCACGAACATCAAAAATAAAAACTATGGATTTTTGATTGTGGCGCAACCGATACGATGACTTATGAGCTATCGGATATTATTTCAACAACCAAACCAGAAAAAACACATATTCAAACGGCAAACGGAGGAATAATGGATGTAAAATCGGGAGGAACTATTGAGATTTCACCCACAATAAAAATCTCTAATTGCCTTTATGTTCCTTCGTTATCACATAAGCTGCTTTCCATCAGCCATGTCACGAAGGAACTCAACTGTATTGTCCTAATGTACCCTACGTTTTGTATTTTACAGGATATCAGGACGGGAGTGATCATTGGGCGTGGCACTGAAAATCAAGGGTTGTACTATGTGGATGAGGTGACTCAAAGTGGTGCTGTGATGCTGACTCATGGGACATCGGAACGGGAAGCTTGGCTATGGCACCGAAGATTAGGTCATCCTTCTGCAAGTTATTCGCATATTTTATTTCCGAAACTATTTCCAGTTAATTCTATGTCACATTGTGAAACATGTGTTTTAGCAAAAAGCCATAGAAAAACTTTTAAACCCAATAACACTAAGGCTGCTTTGCCATTTTCATTAATCCATTCTGACGTATGGGGTCCTGCCCCAGTTCTTGGGGGGCAAAACCTTCGGTACTTTGTGATGTTCGTTGATGATTGTACCCGAATGACCTGGGTTTATTTTTTGAAAAACAAATCCGAAGTATTTGAAAAATTCACTATGTTTTATGCCATGATCCAAACCCAATTTCAAACAAACATCCAAATATTCCGATCTGATAATGGCGGAGAGTTTGTTAATACCTTGTTTAAATCCTTTTTTCAAGACAAGGGGATAATCCACCAAACTACATGCCCAAACACCCCAGAACAAAACGGTGTCGCCGAAAGAAAAAATCGCATTTTACTAGAAATGACACGAGCTCTCCTAATTGAATCCCAGGTCCCGAAATCTTTCTGGCCTGAAGCCCTTGCTACTGCTACCTATCTTCTCAACCGACTCCCAACAAAAATCCTAAAGCTTAACACTCCGTTACACACCCTTTCAAAATTCTTCAAACTACCCTCAGTCCTCACTCTTCAACCACGAATCTTTGGATGTACTTCCTTTGTTCACATACCTAAATCCGATCGAACCAAACTTGACCCTTGTGCTGTAAAATGTGTCTTTGTCGGGTATGGAATGAATCAAAAGGGATACAGATGTTATAATCCAAAAACACGTCAGATGTTCACCACAATAAACTGTGACTTTCTTGAAACCGAGTATTACTACAATTCCCAACTCAGTGGTCAGGGGGAGAAGGAATGTTTAGACACACTAAGCTGGTTGAAATATGTTCCCTATGTACCAACTACAGAGTCACCAACCACAGAGTCACCAGAGTCAAATTTCAGTGCCACTGACGGTCCTAATGTTCCTCCTAACCTGGTGTCCGAGGTAAGTAATACTCATACTATTCAGTCTGGTGGCATTTTTGAAGTTCCTAATGAATCTGAGGATACCAATACTTCTAACCACGAAACTGCCACAGAACAAACTGAAAATTTGCAGGCAGAGGAATCCAGACAAGAAGAACCACCATCGAGATATGTGTTACCCCCTAGAACAAACAGAGGGGTTCCTCCGAAACGGTATTCTCCTGAAAAAGAACCAAGAAAATCTAGTTATCCTATAGCTAGTGTGGCCGATGGAAACTTCACTAAGGAAGCCAAAGCATTTATCTCATCTGTTTATTCCGAAGAAACCCCTACAAACGTGGATCAAGCCTTAAAATCTAAACATTGGAAGGAAGCAATGAACACAGAAATGGAAGCCCTAACCAAGAATAATACATGGGAAAAGTGTACTCTTCCGTTGGGAAAGAAATCCGTGGGGTGTCGTTGGGTCTATACGATTAAGTATAAACCAGATGGTACAATTGAAAGATATAAAGCCCGACTGGTAGCAAAGGGGTATACTCAGACACATGGGATTGACTATGCTTAAACATTCTCCCCGGTTGCAAAAATGAACACAATCAGGGTTCTTTTTTCGATAGCTGCAAATGAAGGGTGGCCACTTCAACAGTTTGATGTAAAAAATGCCTTTTTACACGGGGACCTAGACGAAGAGGTATTTATGGATGCTCCCCCAGGATTCACAAAAGATTTCAAAACTGGAGAAGTTTGCCGTCTGAATAAGTCCCTTTATGGTTTGAAGCAGTCTCCCCGGGCCTGGTTTGGCAGATTTACGGTAGCTATGAAAAAGTTTGGATATAAACAAAGTAATGCCGATCATACTTTGTTTCTCAAAAAAAGAGGAAAATTCGTAACCTGTCTGATTATCTATGTAGATGATATGATCATTACAGGGAATGATAAAGAAGAAATGGGAAAACTAAAAGAAGACTTGTTTGCCGAATTTGAAATGAAAGACTTGGGCAGGCTGAAGTATTTCCTCGGAATTGAAGTACTAAGGTCAAAACAAGGAATTTTCATTAATCAAAAGAAGTATGTCTTAGACTTGTTGGCAGAGATTGGAATGATAGATTGCAAACCAGCAGACACTCCTATGAGTGTAAACCAAAAACTCTATATGAAGGAAGGAGCAAAGTTAGCAAACAAAGAAAGATATCAACGGCTGGTGGGAAAACTAATATATCTCTCACATACTCGCCCAGACATTGCATATGCTGTAGGGGTGGTAAGTCAGTTCATGCACCAACCTCAAGAGACACATATGGAAGCAGTTTGGAGAATTATTAGATACCTCAAAGGAACGGTGGGTCATGGAGTCCTGTTTCAATCACATGGACATCTAAATGTTCAAATCTATACTGATGCAGACTGGGCAGGAGATAAGGGAAGTCGGAGGTCAACAGCAGGCTACTTCGCTCTAGTTGGTGGAAATCTTGTCACTTGGAGGAGTAAAAAACAAAAGTGGTTGCCCTTTCAAGTGCAGAAGCTGAATTTAGAGGCATAACTCGAGGTTTAACAGAAGCCATGTGGATACAAAGACTCTTAGCTGAGATTGGTTTTCCATCAAAAGAAACAAGTAAGATTATGTGTGATAATAAAGCTGCAATTCAGATTTCAGAGAACCCAGTACAACATGATCGAACAAAACACGTGGAAGTTGATAGGAACTTCATCAAAGAAAAATTGGAAGATGGTACGATTGAACTGCCATTCGTTCGATCAAAGGATCAGCTGGCTGACATTCTAACAAAAGCAGTTAACGGAAAAATTTTCAACGATTGTTTGGGCAAGTTGAATTTTGGAAATCCAACTATTCAACTTGAGGGGGAGTGTTAGAAAGGAAAGTCTGACCTTGGAGATAACCGCAGCAAATCAACAGCAGGACTTGATGCAACAGCTAATCAACAGCCGGACATCCAGCCATCCAGCTAATCAACAGCAAATCAATGACAGCTAGTAGTCAGCTGCTATCACCCATGTTTAGATTACGGATTTGTGTATAAATTCAATACTTTTCATTGTAATCAAATATACAGAAATACATACCTCAATTGATAGTTCGGTGAATCAACCTCTATCAACTTTTAACATATTTACGTGACGCCCTGACGTTTCCGTCGTCGTCGGTTGGGGTGTTACACTATAGATCCCTTAGATGGGAGGAATAGTGTAAATCTCCTTTGTATATGTTGTAATTGTTGGTCTTTTACCCTTTTCGGACAATGGCGTGTATTTGTTTGGTCCTTTGCCCAAAATGGATGGAGTTAACGAGCCGAATGAAAATGGCAAGATTTCAAACCTTTTGGATCTAGATGCGGAAAAACAAACTTTTGTGAAAGTCGCAAAGCCTGCCAAACCTTGGGAAGAAAATGGCATTTTACTCTAATATAAATGACAAACGCCTTTTCCTTTCATTTCCAATATCTGAAATGGTTTTCGTTTTTAGGTTCCGACCATGTATACGAGGCTGATACAAGGCTATGAGGCTATGGATCCAGACTTGCAAGCAGCTTCTGCTTCAGCCGGAAGCCAGCTGCGTCTAATGGTGATTACTCAACAGATTTTGTGCTTATAGTTGTGTGTGTGTCTATATAAATGATCTCGATTGACGTAAACTATGTGCATGAGAATGGGATTATGATGTGTGAGTCCAGTGGCGGATCTAGAAAATCCGCCAAGCGGTAACGTTTTACAAAAAAGTGGTAACGAAATCGAAAAAATGTCAAATTTTTTCAAAATTTACACTACCGCCGGAGCGCCAAGCCGTAGCGGAGGTTACCCCTAGTTATATACTAGGTCCGCCACTATGTGTGACACAATCAGAGGGAAAGATAAGGAGAGGGAGGGACTAGGTTGACTTCTTACTAGCATCATACTAGCTAAGGTAGTAAACGAACCGAACGTTCAGCAAACAGTTCGTGAATCGTTTGACGGGAAGTTCTTTTATGTTGGTTTGTTTAATAAACGAACAAACACGAACAGAAAATTCCGTTCAATAAGTTAAATAAACGAACATGAACAGAGGCTGCGTTCGTTCGTTTATGTTCATGAACGTTCGGCAATGTGTTCATTTATATTCGCTATGTTCATTTGTGTTTGTTCATTCAAAGGTTTTTGTGCTATATTTTTATTTTATTGGTTTTAGTTTTTAAAAGTTTGAAACCATAGTTATACTATACACCTCCGCAGGCGCCAACATCCCTCATTTGACCATTTCAATTTCAGTTTGTGTTAAAGCTTGATAAATTTTTTATTTTTTGTTTTAATTATGTTTATGATAATTATGACAACTATGTTCAGATAGTTATGTTAAGTACTTATTTTTGGTGGATTCTTCGTAATCTTTCTGATGAAAAATGCAAATTTGATCTTAAAATGAACATATGACGTTCGTTTACAATCGGTAAGTGTTCATGAACATGTTCATTTCCTTAATGAACGAACACGAACAAGAAATCTCGTTTCGGTAAGCGTTCGTGAACCGTTCATGAAAATGTTCATTCCTTAATGTTCGTTCGGTTCGTTTACAGCCCTAATATACTAGCATCATATGTTGACTTATTGACTTCTTACTTCCGGTACTTAATTTGATTCATTGTTATTATATTATTGACTTCTTATTTCCATTTATATTATTTTAACAAGAATATACTGTTTTGAATAGATGTGTGGATCCTCTGCTCTACCCCTACCCATTATGCAACAAGGGGAAGCCATTACAGGACATCGACTATTGGAACGATATGGCATGACAGAGGTAAACTGTATCCTTGTGTTTTCTATAAGCTCTAGGGATTGTTAATTAACGGTCATCTTCCTAACGATTATGGCTAATTTCTGTTTTAGTTCGTCATGGCACTTTCAAATCCATTAAGAGGGGTACGCAAAGGAGGCACTGTAGGCAAGCCCTTTCCAGGCGTGCAGGTTAGCAAATATCTCCTTTTATTTTTTGAAAAAAAATTTAGACACTCATAATTTTTTTTTTTGGTAATTGCAGGTCAAGATTCTTGCAGATAACGATGATAATGAGGGTGTCGGTGAGCTTTGTATTAAAAGCCCTTCTTTGTTTAAGGAATACTGGAAACGTCCGGAGGTACTTTTATATCTTTTTGTATCGTTAAACGTCCAGAGGTGCTTTTAATTTTTGTTTACCAGATTAATATTTTAATATCCAATATGTTGAATTTGTTTTACCTGTTAGGTAACCAAAGAGTCATTTATAGACGGCGGGTTTTTCAAAACTGGTGATGCCGTTAAAGTGAATGAAGATGGATATTACGTAATTTTGGGACGTAAGTTTCGGTTTACTTTATTATTCAGTATATTCTTTGATTTTTTTCTTCAATACTTATTGTTTGTATCATTATATATACTCATGTGACAATTTTATGTCATGCAATCAGGTACCAATGCTGATATAATGAAGGTAGGTGGATACAAATTATCAGCACTATGATTCTTTTAGAAGTAAGTTCCGTTCTTCAATTGTCATCTATTAAATAGTGATACAATGGGAAATGCATTTTAAGTAATCTAATATTCTTAATTGTACACAGCATCTCACCATTTCAGAATGTTGTGTATTAGGGTTACCAGATAAGACTTACGGAGAAGCTGTAACTGCGATAATTGTGCCAAATATGGAAATAAAAAAGATTCGTGAGAAAGAGTCAAAGCCTGCTATAACGTTAGATGAACTATGTTCATGGGCTAAACAGAAACTTGCACCATACAAGGTATGACACAATTATTTGATATTAAAAAAAAATCATTGTTATGTAAAGTTACTAGGAGCATGTAAAAATTTACTGATCTTGTATTACCATCTTCAGCTACCAACTCGGTTATTCGTATGGGACTCGTTGCCTCGAAATGCCATGAGAAAGGTAAAATCTAATACATTTTTAAGCTTGTATTACATACTATGTATCAGTATTTCAGTTTTCTTAAGTGCATGATGAGGTCTAATGCATTCATATTGATAAGAATATTTAGAGGTGGCAAAATGGGCGGGGCCAGATGGGTTGGGTAACAACTTAAAATGGCAATTTTTTCTACGGGCTCAAACACTTTAATATTGAGTAAATTGCACAAAACATCCTTTATGTTTCCTCTAACTTGCAGGTTCCAGCCTTAATGTTTAAAACTTGCCAAAAACAACCTTTACGTTTATTTTTGTTGCCGGTTCAGTCCTTTCTGACTAACCAAGTTAATTATCCTAGTTTAATTCCCTCACATGCCTAACATGTGAGGGTATATTTGTCATTTCAGGTTTGTTTTTTTTTTCTACAAAAACCCTTCTCTTCTCTACTCACACACAAACACACACAGACCATTCATCTCTCTCTGCCTTCATCTACCACCACCACCACACACCGCCACCACCTCATCTACCACCGTCCACCTGCCACCACCACAACCAACAACCACCGTCAAGCACCACCGCCCCCTGTCTCCTGCCGCGAAGCCAAGCACCACCGCAAACCCACCACCGCACCACCTCCGCCATAGCACCACCGCCATCAAAACCCACCACCGCCGTCGTCTCCTGCCGCTCCCTCTCTCTCTCTCTCACCGATCTCTCGCATAAGTGGTACGTTGAAGAAGCTAAGAGTTATGCCCAACCGGGGTCTGTTGCGCAGAAGAAGGCGTTCTTCGAAGCTCATTACAAGAAAGTCGCTGCTCAAAAGGTGGCTGCAGCAGCTGCATTGGCTGAGCAAGAAAAGGTGAAATCCCAAATTGAAGAAACAGAAACAATTTCTGATGCAAATCATGGTGCTCATGATTTAGAACCGATAGTGTTACGGAAATCCCATGATTTGCCGACACGAACATCAAACTTACATAATTCACAAACAAGTGTGGTGCACACGAATAAACTGCAACCAGTAGCATTGAATTTGAAAATGGCTGTGAATAAAGAACAACAGATCTTAACTCAAGATGCAAGTAAGGAAACTGATGCTGTTAATCATAGTTCAACTGTCAAGTTAGTTGAACCTCAACCGTGAAGACTGTAGTTGCTGCTGATAATGTTCAGGATGCTGAGGATAATGCTTCTGTTTCTGTTTCAGATGATAGTAGAACGTCTCAAATGGGAGACCATTGTTGAAGGTTATACTCCTATTCATAATACATACACACACACCTTCAACAATGGTCTCCCCATTTGAGATGTTCTACTATCATCTGAAACAGAAACAGAAGCATTATCCTCAGCATCCTGAACATTATCAGCAGCAACTACAGTCTTCACGGTTTGAGGTTCAACTAACTTGACAGTTGAACTATGATTAAAAGCATCAGTTTCCTTACTTGCATCTTGAGTTAAGATCTGCTGTTCTTTATTCACAGCCATTTTCAAATTCAATGCTACTGGTTGCAGTTTATTCGTGTGCACCACACTTGTTTGTGAATTATGTAAGTTTGGTGTTCGTGTCGGCAAATCATGGGATTTCCGTAACACTATCGGTTCTAAATCATGAGCACCATGATTTGCATCAGAAATTGTTTCTGTTTCTTCAATTTGGGATTTCACCTTTTCTTGCTCAGCCAATGCAGCTGCTGCAGCCACCTTTTGAGCAGCGACTTTCTTGTAATGAGCTTCGAAGAACGCCTTCTTCTGCGCAACAGAATCCGGTTGGGCATAACTCTTAGCTTCTTCAACGTACCGCTTATGCGAGAAATCGGTGAGAGAGAGAGAGGGGGAGCGACAGGAGACGACGGCGGTGGTGGGTTTTGATGGCGGTGGTGCTATGGCGGAGGTGGTGCGGTGGTGGGTTTGCGGTGGTGCTTGGCTTCGCGGCAGGAGACAGGGGGCGGTGGTGCTTGACGGTGGTTGTGGTGGTGGCAGGTGGACGGTGGTAGATGAGGTGGTGGCGGTGTGTGGTGGTGGTGGTAGATGAAGGCAGAGAGAGATGAATGGTCTGTGTGTGTTTGTGTGTGAGTAGAGAAGAGAAGGGTTTTTGTAGAAAAAAAAAACAAACCTGAAATGACAAATATACCCTCACATGTTAGGCATTTGAGGGAATTAAACTAGGATAATTAACTTGGTTAGTCAGAAAGGACTGAACCGGCAACAAAAATAGACGTAAAGGTTGTTTTTGGCAAGTTTTAAACATTAAGGCTGGAACCTGCAAGTTTGAGGAAACATAAAGGATGTTTTGTGCAATTTACTCCTTTAATTTTTGATATTTTTTTTGTAAACTGCCAAAATGGTCCCTGAGGTTTGTCACTTTTACCACTTTAGTCCAAACCTTTTGAATATGGGTCCCTGTGGTTTCAATTTTGTTGCCATTTTCATCCAAAAGCAAAATCTGGTTAGATTTTTCAATCAACATCCAGCTTTTTTTGTCTTTTTCCGTCCTTTTAATGAAGGGCAAAATGGTCAGATTTTTTACTTTGTTATAATAAAACGTTAAAAGACCATTTTTAAAAGGGAAGAAAAAGAAAAAAAGTTGGATGTTGACTGAAAAATCTGACCAGATTTTATTTTGGATGAATGGCAACAAAATTGAAATCACAGGGACCCATATTTAAAAGGTTTTTGGACTAAAGTGACCAAACCTCAGGGACCATTTTCGCAGTTTACTCTATATTTTTAGTGTTCCGAACACGATTACAAATATTTTATTATTATTTGAGTATTGATTTAGGAGGTTTTAGACATGAAAGTACACTTGTGATCCATTTGAGCCATAGACATGTTTCCTTTTAAGCTAATTTTGTCTTTTTAGTTTTGCCCATAAGAGATAAAACAATGCGCTCTAATCGATCTATTCATTAGTAAACGGGTCAAAATTGACGTCTTTAGAAAATGTACTTTTCATAATGTGAGGATGTGAATTATGTCTAATTTCTAACAAGAACAATCTTGTATCAGTATACACACAAAACCTGATAAGTCATTTTGTGTGTAAATTTTAGGTGAACAAAAAGGAGCTGAAGGCAACATTGGCTGCAGAAGAACAGTAAACCAATTTTTCCATTTGTTTTAAGATCCAAATTATAATTATTTTGGTTATAACTTTATAGATACTATGTTAAGTTGTAAGATATTATTGGACTAGTAATAGTAATGCGGCATTGTGACATTGATCATTGCTCGAACCATAACTTCTTCGTCGTCGAGGTCATCATAAGGCTCTCTTTTCTGCCGGCTACATAGAGAGTTTAAAACAAGTCTTTTTAAATCTAATAAATTCCAATATCCGGGGGGTCAGTGGACCTCTTGACCAGTTAACCCCCCTCTAGGTCCGCCCTTGACAATATAACACACTTCTCCAAGTTTGTTTGGTGTAACTGTACGTACTGCATGCTACAGTTTACATGTTCCAATGAGTCCTTTTTTACCCACTTTCCGAAAATACCCTTGTCCAAACTTTATTCAGCTTCAAAAAACAACGAAAGATATCCTGTTTTCAAAATATACGCATAGATCTTTTCTTACATGATCATGTTTTTCGTGTTCAATAATATTGAACTATAACAAACCCATGGTTTTCAAAATCGTGACAATATGGCTCTGATATCATGTAAACAGTATACAAAAGGTAGAACATAAAGAGTTTTAGTATATGTATATATATACTGAGCTTAGAAACACAACACAAATGTAAGAATATATAAATATAAATATGGAATATGAACTCAAAAAGGGTGTAGTTATAACAAATATATACTCAAGTACCGAACCTATTACGACTGTCATAACTCGAAAACCAAAACGTATAACCACCACAACCGACTGATCTCCCACCATCTATCACAGTATCACCACATATCAAACTAAACGAAACTAAACACCACCGACGTCAAACCATATCGATCATATACTAACAAAAGATATCCTGTTTGTCGTCCCACACAACAATATGAAGCTTTCTTGAAAAACACCGAACTTTTGAAAAGAACTCACTTTTCAGCCGTTACAGATCTCGCTCTTTGTAACTTTTCAACCGGGTCATTAGTAACGTCGCTAGTTTCAGGCTTGTTTTTCGCCATTTCATCAGCACACGGCCCGTAAGCCCAACTACACGCCACATAATAGAACATATTCACCAAGCTCATTATAGCAACAACCCAATCGTAATTATCATACCGCCCTCGGTTAATGTTAGTGGTGATCCAACCTTCTTTACCACCATGTTTTGTGATCTGTTCAACCATGTTTAATATAAGACTAGCCAACAAGCTAGCAATCGCCAATCCTAACAACACTAGAGAAACCGCAATGCTAGACATAGTTTTAGGTAACTCTGAATAGTAAAACTCGTTTTGACCAATCGCGCTAAAAGCTTCGGCTAATCCATGCAGGCAGTATTGTGGGATCAACCACATTGCTGACATGGCCATAACGGTTTGCGGGCTGTTGAGTAATCCTTGTTTGATTGCTTCTTTTCTTCTAACATGTTCGACAATGGCGGAAACCACCACGGCCATAGTAGAGAAGGCTATACCGATTCCTATTCTTAACTTAACACCAAGATGAACCGGTTTTCCTCTGATCTTTGACGCAAATGGGATTATAACACGGTCGTAAAAAATGACCCACAAGGTTATAATCGCGATAGTGAAGAAAGTAAAGGACCCGGCTGGAATTTGGAAGCTGGGCCCCATGTGTCTATCCATGGTTGTTGCTTGGATCACTGGGAATGAAGACTGACTAAAGTTTATCGCCATCATTACTCCTGAAGACCATATCGGTATGACTCTGATTAGTGCTTTTAGTTCTTCGGTTTGATCTAATGTGCATAAACTCCATGGATCTGATGCAATTCCATCTGGGCTCACGTCGTTTGGGTTCTGAATGATGCAAGCTTTGTTCAAGAATCTGCATAAAGATTTATAAATCATATCTTAGCAAAACTCGAGCTGTTCAAAAAGAAAAAAAAAAGAAGCAAAACTCAAATTGTGATCTATTAGCAGATATATTATTTTGTATATATTATGTATTCTTATGTATTTATCTCCAGGATTTGAGGAGATTTAGTTTCCTGATTTCAGCTTGTAAATTTGTATTTATTCTCCTTTCCTATCAATGAGAAAGTATCAATTCATTCCAAATTACATGGTATCAGAGCAAAATCTCATCTGAACCCTAAACCCGCAGCCGTTTTCTTCTTCCCGGATCTCGATCCGATCACTAGGGTTTCGACCCTACACAACCGCCGGCTACACCCATCATTCGATCCTGTTTCCTGTTCATCTTATACTATGGGAGATAAAATCAAATCATCAGCTCCCACAAAATAGCCTGTTGCCTTGCACCCTGTTTACACTGTAACCGATATCCAGAAAAAGGTTCGTGTTCTTGATGGCTCTAAGGTCACGTATTCTGCGTGGGTGAAGCTCTTTCAACTTCATGCTCGTGGATACGAGGTTTTAGACCACATAACCAGCGAACCACCCCCTGAAAACGACCCAGATCATGCTCAATGGATGAAAATTGATGCAATAGTGCGGCAGTGGATCTACAGCACACTATCAGAAGATTATCTTCTTCGGGTTCTTGAATTCGAATCGACTGCTCTACAAGCATGGAACCGAGTCAAAGCTATCTTTCACAACAACAAGGGTCCTCGATGTGCTGCTCTCCAAGCCAAATTCGTCAATCTGAAACTCAGCGCCATGCCATCTTTGGAAGCATACTGTCAAACTCTTCGTGACTTGGCTGCTCAACTAGATGATGTGGGTAGCCCCGTGAACGAACAGACCCTTGTGTTGCAACTGGTGCGAGGTTTACCTCGTGAGTATGACACGATTGGGTCTATTATTAATCGTGAAATTCCATCTTGGAACGAGGCTTGTGAGATGCTCCGTGGCGATCAAGAGAGACAGGCTGCTCGTGACGGTACCAACGCTCCTTCTAAGCACATGCTGCTATAACTCCACCTCCTCGTCGCGGTGATGGTTCAAACCGTGATAACTCCAGTCGATATGGTTCTAATCCTAGCCAATACCGGTATAACCAGAATACTAGGAGAAGTGGTCCTCGCCGTGACAACTCGGGTACACAAGCTGGTCAGAATTCGTCTTCCGGAACAGGGCAAACCGGGCAGTCCAAATACCGGCCTGGCCCCGGTTCTGAAACACGTGGTCCAAACAGCCGCAATCAGCCTCGCCCCAACCGGAACCAACAAAACTATCAGCCCATGCCTCCTCCCTATTGGACCAACTCCTTGGGCCACACCACCACCACCACCACCGTGCCCCTACCCTACTCAACCTGGTTGGGTCTCACCGTGGCCTGTGACACAGCAGCCCCAGCAGCCTCCCTCTTCGGACCAGTCCTCTGCTCAAGCTCACATAACTGATGTCAATTCCCTTGAACCAACCGAGCTCGCTGAGGCTTTTCAAGCCATGGCTGTGGCACCCGAAGCACCAGCTGGTTCATGGACACCGGCGCCTCACATCATCTAACTGGGAACTCAGGTAAGATTTCTCATTCATGTTATCATTCTATTAAAAATATGTTAGTTGGAAATGGTATCGGTTACCGGTTGTTGGATCGGGTCACTCCACCATTCCCTCCTCCTCAAAACCACTTCAACTTAAAAATATTTTACACACTCCCAATATCATTAAAAACCTTATTTCTGTACGGCAATTTACTCGTGATAATTGGGTTTCCGTTGACTTTGATCCTTTTGGTTTTTCTGTGAAGGACTATCCGAGTAGAACTATTCTTAGTCGGCATGACAGCACCAGCCATCTCTATCCGCTCACTACTCACAAACCACCTGATGCTTCTACTTTTGTTTCTACCAGTTTTCAAGGCTCTTGGCACAACCGTCTAGGACACCCTGGCTTGTATGTTCTAGATTATTTAAATTCTAATAAGTTTATTTCATGTACTAAACAAAGTCGTTCTGTTTTTGTGATTCCTGCCAAATTGCCAAACACAAACGGTTACCTTTTAATTTATCTTCTTCTTGCACTGTTTGTCCTTTTGATATAGTGCACTGTGATTTGTGGACTTCACCTATCCCTAGTAAACAGGGATACAGATACTATTTGGTTGTGATTGATGATTACACTCACTTTACATGGGTGTTTCCCTTAAAGTTTAAATCTGAAACTTACACTAAATTCACTCAATTTCACAAATACTTCTCAACCCAATTCCGCCATAATATTAAAACCTTTTAATGTGACATGGGTGGGGAGTTTGATAACACTCAATTTAAACAATTTGCCTCCACAAACGGGTTACAGTTTCGTTTCTCGTGCCCTCACACATCACAACAAAACGGAACAGCGGAACGCATGATCCGTCGTCTTAATGAAATACTGTTGTCGCTTCTTACACATGCTTCTTTGCTGCCTCATTATTGGGTGGAAGCTCTTCACACCTCGGTTTACCTTCACAGCATCCTACCATCTAAAACAATTGGTTTTCGAAGCCCAACCGCTGCCCTTTATCTCAAACACCCTGCCTATGAACACCTTCGAGTGTTTGGTTGTGCCTGCTACCCGAACCAATCCGATACCCGTCCTCATAAACTTGCACCGCGATCATCCCCGTGTGTTTTCCTCGGGTACCCTGCTGACCATCGCGGGTATCGGTGTCTTGATCTCTCTACCGGAAAGATCATTCTGTCCCGTCATGTCTCCTTTAATGAACTTGAGTTTCCATTTTCCAAAACATTTACACCTCAACCATCTTCTTATAATTTTCTTGACTGTGACACATCCCCTATCATCTTTACCCAACCCATGTCCACACCCACTCCCCACAACAATTCCACTGCTACCCAATATTCCCAGCCATCTACCGGACCTCAAATCACCACGCCACAGCCCACAACCCAGGCCCAAACAACCACCCGGCCCCATCCTACGATCACCTACAGCCGTCGGCCTCCTAAGCCCACCCAACCAGCCCAAAATCCTCATGCCAGCCTCATGCGGCCCCTGTCAACCATTCTGTCCCACCACTTGTCCAGCCCACACCGCCCTCCAACCCGCAACATCATAACCAGCCCCCTCCTGCCCCGATAGCCCCTCTCCAATCAACACATCCCATGGTCACTAGATCTCGAGATGGGACATCCAAACAAAGGCCCCGTACAATTTAAATGTTGAAACCATTTCGCCTTTACCTAAATCACACCTTGACGCCCAATCCGATCCACATTGGTCCGATGCTATGAATACTGAATACACTGCTTTAATAGATAATAGCACATGGGATTTTGTGTCTCGGCCTCCTGATGCACACATTATTAGATGTATGTGGTTATTTCGCCACAAATTTCATGCTAATGGGGCTTTAGAACGCTATAAAGCGCGTCTTGTTGTAAATGGTAAGTCACAAAAGGTTGGTGTTGACTGCGATGAAACATTTAGTCCAGTGGTAAAACCGACCACCATTCGCACGGTTCTTAGCCTAGCTGTATCTAGGTCTTGGCCTATTCATGAGCTGGACGTAAAAAATGCTTTCTTATATGGGGATCTAAACAAAACTGTTTATATGTTTCAACCACCAGGGTTTGTAGACAAGCAACGTCCTAAACATGTGTGCAGGTTGAAGAAGTCCTTATATGGTCTTAAACAGGCACCTCGGGCATGGTATCACAGGTTTGCCACTTATATTCTTAGATGCGGTTGTTGTACTTCCACATCTGACAGTTCCTTATTCATTTACAAGCGTGGCAACGACATGGCATATCTCCTTTTATATGTGGATGACATTGTTCTCACAGCCTCTAATGATCATCTTTTGCAACACTTTATCAATGCCATGTCTCGGGAATTTTCTATGACTGACCTTGGCCGGTTGCATCACTTCTTGGGGATAGAGGTACAACACAATAATGGGGATTGTTTTTATCTCAAAGTTCATATGTTCATGACATCTTGGCTCTAGCCAAAATGGAAAACTGTAAGCCCTGCCACACCCCTACTGACACGAATTCAAAACTTAGTGCTTCAGCAGGTGACCTTCTCTCCGATGGTACTTTATACCGGAGCCTTGCAGGTGCTTTACAGTACCTTACTATCACTCGGCCAGACATTTCATATGCGGTTCAGCAGGTTTGTCTATTCGTGCATGCCCCACGGGAGTCACATTTTAATTTTCTCAAGCGCATTCTTCGATATCTCAAAGGCACCGCTGATCACGACTTACATCTATCTCCCTCCAAGTCCATTCAACTCACCGCTTATTCAGATGCTGATTGGGGGGTTGCCCGGATACACGTCGCTCGACATCTGGTTATTGTGTTTTTACTGGGGACAACTTAGTGTCTTGGTCCTCCAAACGTCAACCTACGATTTCTCGCTCGAGTGTTGAAGCAGAGTATAGAGGAGTTCGAACACTGCAGCTGAACTATCTTGGATTCGCAACCTTTTGCTCGAGTTGCACCTTCCCGTAACACAGGCTTCCATCATTTATTGTGATAACATTTCAGCCATGTATTTATCTCATAATCCTGTTCAACACCAGCGCACGAAGCACGTGGAAATTGACATTCACTTCGTATGTGAAAAGGTGAAACTTGGTGCGGTCCGGGTTCTACATGTTCCTACTGAGTTCCAATATGCAGATATTTTCACTAAAGGCCTACCACGTTTACTATTTGATCGCTTCAAGTCCAGTCTCTGCATTCGGCCGGCTACTGCTTCGACTGTGGGGGTCTATTAGTAGATATATTATTTTGTATATATTATGTATTCTTATGTATTTATCTCCAGGATTTGAGGAGATTTAGTTTCCTGATTTCAGCTTGTAAATTTGTATTTATTCTCCTTTCCTATCAATGAGAAGTATCAATTCATTCCAAATTACATGTTCAACTAGAATTTTGACCCGCCGCACGTTGTGGCGGTGTCGAAACTTGAAGTAACTCAACAGTGCAGTGTCAAATATCTGACCCGACTTGTTTCCGAACAAAACTTATGTCAAAACGTCGACCAACTAAAAACATACATAAAATAAACACAAAAACGTATTATATTTGACCTGACTCATTGCCAAGAAAAATTTACGTCAAAGCTTAAACCAACTTAGATTTATACCGAAACAAACTTAAAAAAAAAACACATAAGAAAATTTTCTTAAGTAACTCGAACTTTATGTTAATTCAAGTTAAAGAATGATACCATGCATTGCGGGGGCGTCGAAACATAAAGTAACTCGAACTTATATACCACCTAGTGAAAATGTATTATATTTCACCCGACTCGTTTTCAAAGAAAATGTATGACAAAAACCTAGAACATTTACGTCAAAACGTAAATCAACTTGGATCTATACTGACCCGTACTTAAAAAGCACGTAAGAAAATAGTGTTTTTTATGTTAAAGAATGGTTCCGCGCACGCCAGCGTTGAAACGTAAACTAACTCGAATTTATACCACCTAGTGAAAACGTATTTGTATATATGACAAAACGTAAACCAACTACAAAACATGCATAAAAATAAGCACGAAAATGTATTGACAAAATGTGGACAACCGAAAACATACATAAAAATAAGCACGAAAACGTATTATATTTGATAAACGTACATATAAATTAGCATGTAAAACTCAAAAAGATCAAAATAACATTTTACAAAGTTTTTATAAAAACAAACGCTACCTTAGTCTCTTTGTGGGTAGAGCATCAGGCAAATCCTTATGATATTGCCACCCATCAGAATTCAGTGGTTGATGAGGGAGCTTTCGGTTCTTAAAAGCAACCACGATAACTTGTACCAAGTTCGTAAGTATGCTCTTTTTAACTTTTGTTTTCACATAAAGTCTAGAAGCAACAAAGAACGAAAGTGCGGATAACAACATAAGAATTACAGGAATCCCAAACCCCACCTTCCATCCTGCATGATCTTGAATATAAACAATGACCGTTAAAGCTATCAAAACCGCAGCTGAAGCAGAAGCATAATACCACCCGAAAAAGCTTTCTAACACTCTCTTGTTGTTATTATTGTTCTTATTGTCTATTTGTTCAGCGCCAAATGCTAAAGAATTCGGTCTTACACCGCCTGTCCCTATAGCGATGAATATGAAACCAAAGAGCAAAAAAGCAAACTGAGAAGGTGTGGTCTGTTTGCAGGCTTCGGTTGACGGATTGCATGGACTTGGAGGTGGTTTTAGTTGTGGAATCACCGTTGTTAACCAGACCAAGAACGTCCCCTGTTATTGCATAATCAACAGGACAATCTGTTATATGATGATTTATGATAAAAATGGGCAAGCATGCTTAATTATTATTATTATTAATGACACAAAATGGAAATTCATAGAATAGTAAAAACACTGCAAAATGTGCCTGAAAAGTGAAGGATCCAACAAATATCCAGCTCAACTTCTATTTGTTTGCTCTCTAATTTCTAATTTTCCCCTAATTTCAAGATTTTTGCTACTTAATTTCAAGAAACAAATGAACTTCAACCCATCCATAACGGTTGAGCAACAAACGCTTTTGTGATATTTGGGACCCGGGATTCCTTATGAACCCGGCATCTCTTATATGCACAACTGGTATGAGATTTGCCTAGGGTGTTACATAAGCATCACCTTTTATTTGATTTTTTTAGGCAAATTGGAAATAAATAATCCCAACTTTCTCAATTTGGCCGATAATAATCCCAAGTCAGTTATTAGCCGATAATAATCCGAACTGTTCAATTTTTTTGTAAAATAGTCTGCCGTTAAAATAGCTTAACGGAGTTAAGTTTTTTTTCCGAATTACAAACCGTTGTTTTAGGGCTTTTGATCAGAACGAGAATACGAGTCGATTGATGTAAACCTTACCTCAAAATATTGCCCCCAACCCACGAAAATGGTGCTTCAGTTCGGGTGTTTACACTTTAATTAACAAAAATCAAGCCATTTCAAGCACAATTTTGAGGTAAGTTTACATTAATCGACTCGTATCCTCGTTCTGATCAAAAGCCCTAAAACATCAGTTTGTAATTCGAAAAAAAAACTTAACTCCATTAAGTTATTTTAACGGCAGACTATTTTACAAAAAAAATTGACCAGTTCGGATTATTATCGGCTAATAACTGACTTGGGATTATTATCTGCCAAAGTTAAAAAGGTGGGAGGGATTATTTATTTCCAATTTGCCTTTTCTTTATCAGTTAAAATCACACCACACTTGCCCTTTGCAGGATTTGCACCCACAGCCACTTTCTTACGGTTTATATAGCACAAATGTATTAAGATTTTTGGTGAAATTAGGGAGTTCATTCCTCTAATGTGGATCAATAAAAAGAAATGCATAACTATTTCCAAGTTCACTGGATATTTGTGACTTGATTAACTATTTAATTAATTAAATACCCTCCTGGACTTATTAATTCAGAAACCTCATCTAAATTTTTTTGCAAGTCAAGGTCCATGTAGGATCCACTTATTATTTTAAGATATCTTTATACGCTGAATAGTTTCTGCTGTTACCAAGACCTCAGATTTACAAACATATTTTAAGACATCTTTATACAGTGAATAAAGTTTTTTTTTGTTTTTTTTAAAGTGCAACTTGCCACCATGTGATTTGGTTCAGATTGTATAATAACACCCTACCTTTTCACTTTTTGCGTAATGACACTCTGCGATGGACATTTCATCACACTCTACAACCCTGTGGTGTGGTCTAGATTGCAGTTTGTCACCTTGTGGTTGGGTCTAGGAGTTGACGTTTTGTATGTATATTGTGATGAAATGTCCACCACAGGGTGTCATTAGGCAAAAAGTGAAAGTTAGGGTGTCATTATGCAACCTGTACCAAACTATTGAGCGGCAAATTGCACTTTACTTTTTTTTTCTTCTAAGGGTTGAAAAGATTACCAGGAGTGAAAAGCAGGAACCCAAAGCAATGGTGCGAAACCGACCCACATAAGAATCTGAAAGAAATGCACCCACAACAGGAGCAAAATTTGTAGCTGCACCCCAAAGAAACAGTATGTTTGTGCCTTCAACAAAACCAATCTTGTAATCACTCGTCAAATAAATTATCATGTTTGGCATCAACCCATAACTGGCCACCTTCTCAAACGCCTCATTTACTGCAAAAAGGTTCAAGCTTTAACCAGATCAAATCAAACACAAAACTTCAAGATTCAAGTAACCCATGATGTAAAATCACAAAAAGTTTCACGATTTAACATCAAGAAATGTTTGGCAGCTTCTGAATGATTAAGTGCTAAACTAGTAAAAAGTCTGAACCATTAAGTGCTGAACCAGTAAAAGGTCTGAACCACTAAGAATCAGTATAATGCTTCAGAGGCAAATGTCGGACCAATTAAGATTAGAGGTCTTAACCATTCAGACTTTGTATAATGCTTAACTATTCTAAGGCAAATGTTTTAACCATTCAGACATATGCTAGCGAAACAAACGGTCTGAACCATTAAGTGCTGAAACAATTAAAAGGTCTGAATCATTAAGAGTCTTGTTAAAAGGTAAACAAAAAGCCCCGTACATACCTATGATGAAAGGCATGGTGACCAAACCACCTTTTTTTCTTGTGGAGAGCTGTGTTTCATGTTTCAATTCTTCCACTTGCTCCCCCATTGTCTCTCTCTCTCTCTCTCTCTCTCAGTTGCAGCAGGAGAAAGAGTGTGTGGGTATATACTCATACTGGGGGGAGTTAAGCATGGTTAAATACAAGAAATAACGTGTTGAATCTTATTTTGGACAGATAGAAACAACGAGGAAAAGAAGAGATGGAGTTTGGTTTCAAACCCAAAAAGTCCAGTGGGCAAATGAAAAGTCCAACTTGTATACTCCTACACTATGTATTGGGGAAGGGCCCTCCAATCTTGTTGTTGGCACCTAGACATGTGTAGAGGTAGAGCTTCGTAGAGTCTCGTAGTGAGGGTTACGTGGCAATTGTGTAAGAAAGACGGTTATATAATTTGAGTGTATAGTAGGGTTATACTTACCCCTGCAATTATACATATGTATGTGTGTGAGAGAAAAACAAATAGTGGAGGGCATGGCGTCCGTGAATATTTTCACGGAGGAGGAGAAGATCCGGCTTATAATGCCTCGTACCGGTGTTAATCAGCGCTAGAGGGCTTTATAGAGGGAGGTGGCGCTATACCAAGCCCCATTACAGAGGGACTAAGACAACTTTACTATCTTCTTTTTTCTTCTTCTTTTTATTACAAATATAAATGTATCATTATAACTTATTTAAAAATAAAAATGCAACACACCATAAAATAGAGATAAACTAAATAATGAAAAAAATATATAAATAAACTATTCCGAGTCCGACTCCTCAATATAGAGTAGATCTAGAGATGCAGTGTGTTCCACTAGATCAAACTGGAAGACGGAAATGTATGTCTTCATCATGCAACTCCGCAAGGGCGTTTTCGTCAAAAACTGGCGTGACGGGCATTCTCTTATGTGGACCGGTGATATTGCATGGCTCTTGTCCTTCAAGATCATGTTATGCAATATCATGCACACATAGACGACGCTCCTATTCTTATCTACCGTTATAGCCCACAATGATCGGTTAAGTATACCTCATTTCCCCTTTAGTACTCCAAACGATCGCTCCATGTCCTTTTTGCCGCCTCTTGTGCCTTCGTGAATTTCTTTTCCTTCGGATCAACGAAACATTTTCACAAACGTTGACCATGTAGGGTAGAGCCCATCAGCAAGATAGTATCCACATTTGTATAAGTATTTGTTTAAATTAAACGGACACTTCAGCACAGTTCTATATCATTGGTTGGTAAAAACTGGAGATTAATGGAAGATGTTGATGTCGTTTAGTGATCCGGGCGGACCAAAAAACCATGCAAAACCACAAATCTTATAATGCAACCGCTTCTAGCATGATTTTAGGGTATTCGTGATCACCTCTTATATATTGCCCTCGCAACCCTTTAGGACACGTTCTCCAATTAAAATGTGTGTAGTCAATGCTATCAATCATACCGGGAAGGTGATGTCTTTCTTCGTGTGCTTGGTACAAGCATGCAATGTCGTGGCTTGTCGAACTTTGTAAAAACTCTTCGCCGTATAATCTAATCACGACATTACAAAAAAATTGTAGACATTCATGCGAAGTTCTCTCGGCCATACATAAATATTCATCGTACTTGTCAGGAGAATTACCGCTTGCAAATTTTTTAACGGGCGATACCGTAACCGCCACAACACGCGGGTCGTTTGCTAGTTAGATACAAATTGAGGAGTTTAGCTGAAAAAAAAAACTCAAAAGGCCTAAAGTTGGAATTGCACTTTAGTCCCTAAAGTAGGTTAAGTTGGATCTGCTCAGTAACTCAAACTCGATAACTATAACATCCTAGGCAAATTTCACATCGGCCATGGATATGAGAGATATTGAGTTCATTAGGAATGATCTGCCTCAAGTATCACGAATGTGTTTTGGGAGCATTGGCGATGAAAACTCCCTAGTTAAGCAGCGTGCTCAAGTGAGAGCAGTACAAGGATGGTGACCTCCTAGGAAGTCTCAACTCGAGCAACAAAAGACAAATTTGTTAGCTCCTTGTTGGCAAACGGACAATACTAGTGGTACAAAAGGATAGATGTTATAAATGCTATACGAGTCACTCCTGAGTCGTTATGTATGATGGGGCAAACCTCATCGAGGTTGATGAATCCCTTAGTGTGTTCTAGGCGGAAATAGTTTACCATACTTGTAAACATAATAGTTTACCATATTTTATAATAAATGTAATTTGTTTGTTATCAATAAGATAAGAATCCAATCCACTAATCCAGAATACCCATGTTTACAACTTCAAACATCTAAATAAATATGGTACAAACAAAAACCTTAAACACACTTAACATTATGTTTACAAGTATATATTCAAGTTCCCAACCTATTACAACATAGTAACATAAATCTAAAACAAAACCTATGAACACCAGCCACAAAGGCATAAACAACTGATCTCCCCCCATCTATCACCACACATCACACCAACTGGAACTAAACACCACCCGGCGTCGAGCCATTGGATCAGTTTCTTGATTCACCAACACGCGTTCTTCATTCGGGCTTTTGACCGATCATACGCTAACAAAGATATCCTGTGTTGTCGCTCGCCTACATTATGAACCTTTCTTCAAGAAGTCACTTATGATGGCGAACTTTTGAAAAGACTTCGCTTTTCATCGACTACAGATCTTGATCTTTGTAACGGTCCAATCGGGTCATTACCGTTTTTAGTTTCGGGCTCATTTTTCGCCATTTCATCAGCACATGGACCGTAAGCCCAGCTACACAGCGCAAAATAGAACAAATTCACAAAGCTCATTATAGCAAGAACCCAATAGTAACTATCGTACCGCCCTTGGTTAATGTTAGTGACGATCCAACCTTCTTTACCGCCATGTTTTGTGAGGCGTTCAATCGTGCTTAATATAAGACTAGCCAACAAGTTAGCAACTCCCATTCCTAACAAGAAAAGAGACGCTGCAATGCTAGACATACTTTTAGGGAACTCTGAATAGTAAAACTCGTTTTGACCGATTGCACTAAAGAATCCATGTAGGCAGTATTGTGGGACTAACCACATTGCTGACATGGCAATAACCGCTTGTGGGTTGTTGAGTCATCCTTGTTTGATTGCTTGTTTTCTTCTAGCCTGTTCAACAATGGCGGAAACCACCACAGCCATAGTAGAGAAAACTAAACCGATTCCCATTCTTAGTTTAACACTAATATGAACCGGTTTTCCTCTAATCTTTGATGCACATGGGATTATAACACGATCGTATAAAACGACCCATAGGGCAATAACTGCGATTGTGAAGAAAGCGAAGGAGCCGGTTGGAATTTGGAAGCTGGGTCCCATGTGTCTATCCATGGTGCTTGCTTGGATGACTGGAAATGACGATTGACTAACGTTTATCGACATCATAATTCCTGAAGACCATAATGGTAGAACTCTGATTAGTGCTTTTAGTTCTTCGGTTTGTTCTACCGTGCATAAACTCCATGGGTCCGATGCAATTCCATCTGGGGTTAAGTCTTTTGGGTTCTGAATGATGCAAGCTTTGTTCAAGAACCTGCATAAAGATTTAAAGATCGTATCTTTACACCTCCAATTGTGTTCGATTCATGAACGAATTTAATAGGCCTGTAAATGAACCGAATGAACACGAACAGAGGCATGTTCGTGTTTGTTCATTTAACTTTAACCGAACCCGAACACATTTTTTTGTTCATGTTTGTTTATTAAGAAAATGAGCATGTTCGTGTTCGTGTCTGTTTATGTCCGTTCGTTTAAAACCTATCCGAGCAATTCACGAACATAAACGAACATAATTTAACAAACAATAATAAACTCAAATGAACATAATTGAACTAACATAAATGAACACATATGAACATAATTGACTAAACATAAAGAGACATAAAGTAACTTTTTTTTATATAAATTAGTGATTAATTACGATAAATTCCATTGGAAAACCCATTTTTCAAATTAGAAAGCCCAGTAACCAATTAATTATATTCATATAAGTAGTTAATAAGGTTCCTTTATGTTTAATATTTATATTAATATAGCTACTTACGTATTTAAATTAAAACGAACACACATAAATAAACGAACATACATAAACGAACAAACAAAACGTATGTTCATGGTCGTTCGTTTAATTAAATGAACAAATAATTGTTCATGTTTGTTCGTTTGTTCATTTATTAAATAAACGAACTTCCCGCCGAACAAGTCCATGAACAGTCAATGAACGTTCGGTTCTTTTACAGGCCTAGAATTTAACCTCAATAAAAAGAAAAATGGTACCTTAGTCTCTTGGTGGGCATCAGAATTCGGTGGCTGAGAAGGGATTTTTCGGTTTTTATACGCAACCACAATCACTTGCAGCAAGCTAGTAAATATGCTCTTTTTGACTTTCATTTTCACATAAAGTCTAGAAGCAACAAAGAACAAAAGTGTTGATAACAACATAAGAATTGCAGGAACCCCAAAACCGACCTTCCATCCTGCATGATCTTGAATATACACAATGCCAGTGAAAGCAATCAAAACCGCAGCCGCACCGGCAGCATAATACCACCCGAAAAAGCTTTCTAACGCTCTCTCGTTGTTGGGATTGTTCTTATCGTCTATTTGTTCAGCACCAAATGCTAAAGAACAAGGTCATACACCACCCGACCCCATCGAGATGAATACGAAAGCAAAGATCAGAAACACAAACTGAGAATGTGTGGTTTGTTTGCAGGTTTCGGTTAACGGATTGCATGGAGGTGGCTTTAGATGTGGAATCATTGTTGTTAACCAGAGCAAGAACATCCCCTGATATCACAATAATTAACAGCACAATTAGTTCAATGATTATTAATTTATTATATGATTAACATGTGCAAGATTGCTTAATTAGTGACAAAACACTGAAAAATGTGTCTGAAATGTCACAGATCCCACAAAATATCAGGCCTAAATTCTATTGTTTTGGCTCTATTTTCTAATTTTTCCCTAGTTTCAAGATTTTTGTTACTTTATTTCAAGAAACACATGAACATCAATGTGCATAACTTTTTTTCTCTGTTTTTTACTACATAAAGTTGGATGTCACCACACATTCCATCATTTGGAGGGGGGGGTTCCTTTTTTTATTTTTCCCCTAATTTCAGGATTTTTGCTACTTTATTTCAAGAAACACATGAACATCAATGTGCATAGCTTTTTTATCTGTTTTTTTTACTACATAAAGTAGGGTGTCAGCACACATTCCATCATTTGGGGGGGGGGGGGGGGGGTCCTTTTTTTAAAAAAATTCCCCTAATTTCAAGATTGTTGTGAAATGAGGGAGATCATTGAATTGCAAATTTTTTTATGTGGGGAATCCCAACATCTTAAGATAATATTGTAGGGGCTTGTGGCAGGACCAAAACGCTTTGTGGCAGGACCAAAACGCGGCCAAAGCTCAGCGTTTTGGTCCGGTCAACAGACCCGTCAGTCTTTGTCTGGTTGACCGGACCAAAACGTCGCGCTTTGGCCACAGCTCGACACTGCATGGTGTGTGAATAGACACAAGGGGTGTGTGAATAGACTGGCACCTAAAACATTGGGAACTACTACTACTTTTTTTTTGAACGGCTAATTTCTTTAATCCCCTGTCGTCTGTGGGACTTGAACCCAAGACCTTCCCCTTTCCAACCTAGGTGTCTTAAAGGCTTTGCCTTTGCCAATAGACCACCATCCCATTGGTTGGGAACTACTACTACTACCACAATGTTTTCCACTAATGTGGATCAATTATTCACTTAAAGAAACTGTTAAAGATTATAAAGTTAACAACTCTTTAAAACACAGAGTGCAGGAATCAAGATCTTAAGATGGAATTGTATCAAGAATTATGAGGTAGGGCATGTGGACCAGAAACTGCAGTCTGCAGAAGCATTTCTAAGTTCACTGAATATTTGTGACCGAATTAATTTATTAATTTATTTATTAAATGCCCTCCTGGATATACTGATTCAGCAACCTCATCTAATTCTTTTTGCATGTCAACATCATATATACACTGTTCAAAGATCAAAATGAAGCAACAAGTGGCGAAGCTTGAATTTTCCGACGGGGGGTCGAAAACGTATATACCCAAAATTTTCTATAGAACCGGGGGTTCGAAAACGTATATACCAAAAAAATTCTATACGAAAGCTACATATATGACACTACTGAGCGAAAAGTTCGGGGGGTCGGGCGCCCCTGGCCCCCTTCTAAGCTACGCCCATGGCAACAACATAGGATTCACTAATCATTTATCCATTCAACATTCACATTCTACAGTAAACTCACCCCAAACCGTATGCAGTTATCTGTTTCTTGATGAGTATAATTCACCCAAAGATTTGATTTTTATTAAAAAAAAGTTGAAACGATTACCAGGAGTGAAAAGCAGGAACCTAAACCAATGGTGAGGAACCGACCCAGATAAGAATCTGAAAGAAATGCACCCAAAACAGGAGCAAAATTGGAAGCTGCAGTCCAAAGAAAGAGTATGTTTGTGCCTTTAGCTACACTAATCTTGTAATCACTCATCAAATAAAGTATCATACTTGTCACCAACCCATAACTTGCCACCTTCTCAAACGCCTCATTTGCTGCAAAAGGGTTCAAGATTTAGCATAAAGATTCAAAACCCAGATCAAATCAAGCACAAAACTTCAAGATTGAAACAACCCATGATGTAAAATCACAAAAAGTTTGAAGATTTAAGATGAAGAATGTGGAATGTTACATATATACATACCTACGATGAAAGGCATGGTGACTAAACCACCTTTTTTTCTTCTTGTGGAAAGGGGTGTTTCATGGCTGAATTCTTCTACTTGCTCCCCCATTTTCTTTGTCACTGGCAGGAGAAAGAATGTGTGGGTTTTCTGTTTATATACTGGTGTGAGTTATGGGTCAATTTATTTTGGTTAAAAAAAGGAGAAAATGTAGAGTTTTTTTATTTGAAATTGATCAACATTGGAGTATAGCTGAGTCAAGAGTGAATATTTCAACCAAAAGTCCAATCTAAGAAAAGGAAAGCTTAGGGTTTTTTTTTTTAGTAAAATAGTAAATGATCTTGAATTTAGGTCACTTTTATTATTAGAAATAAAAGTTTTTGTATCTTAGTCTTTAAGATTTCATTTTTGTTGTCATTTTCATTCAATTGGTTAATTGAGTTAGAAATTTCTGTCCTTGTTATCATTTTTTTCATTTAAATGATGGAGACTCTGATGGAGTTCACGCATAAAAAGACAATTATACCCTCCATTTAAATGAGGAAAACGACAAAAAAGGACATAAATTTCTAAGACAATTTGTCAATTTGATGGAATATGGAAATGACAACAAAAATGAAACCTAGGGACTTAGATATAAAAGGTTTCATTTTTGGACTGAAGTGACAAAAGTAATCTAAACTCATGGACCATTTTAGCATTTTACTATTTTCTTTTAACTATAACAATATGCCATTATAACCAAGTTTCTTTAATTTATTTTTGCCAATAAGTTATCTTTTTTTTATGAACCAGTGGGATTTTCTCATGCTACGTGGCAGAATTCCGTTAGCATCGTTTCGGTTCTTTAGACATCGGCACTCGCCATCACAAACGAAAGATAAAACCTAAAAAGCAAAGTCGTGATACGTCTTAAAAGGATATAAAAAAATATTTTACATCAATTGAAAACTATAAAATCGAATACAGGTTCTAATAATACCGATATCACCTTGATATTCTTCGTTTGGAACGATTCAGTTTGTCATGATACCTATACGATATGGACACGTGTGTATATATTTTTGGTATTGTTCCGTGCGATATGGACACATGTGTGTATATACAATTTTGGTATTGTTCCATAGTTGTAAACTTCTATTTTCATAAGTGATTAGTGAATGGACTAAATAAAACAGTTATGAAACCAAATTATTATAGTGGTTAATTTATTAGTTTCAAATTTAACTTGGGGTAAAAATAATGTAAAAGAATTATTAAATAGTAAACAAATTATATAAGAAAATTCTTACAGAAACAATATCAAAACTTATAACTGTAAGAAAAAAAAAATTAAGTGGGTTAAATGAAAGAATGTTGTAACTTTATTAATATTTTATAGATTTTTTATATGTGAAGTATAAATAGTAACGGTTCTTATATAATTTCAAGTAGATGAGATGAGTTTTACTGGACTTGGTGGGGTTGCGTATGTGCTTGAATCCATGTGCATGTACGTATACTCCCGTCCCCACCAACTTATGCCTCGAACTTGAACAAATATTAGTTATATTTAAATAATGTCATTATGGTACTTTAAAGTTTATTTCCTGTTATTTGCACTTCAATGGTTAGTTTTTCAATTTAAAAAATAATAGCTAGTGGTAAACACAATGGAATTTAGTTGTTTTATTTTGTTAGAAACGATTTTAGGTTTTAATGCAAGGACTCTACAAATTTTATTGGAGTTTAGCTAAAAGTAATAATGAGTTTTAAAAGTAAAAAAAATAATAAATAGTCTTTTTGTTAGTTTACATTGGCGAACTTTAGGGTTTGGGTGCTTTGACTTGGCTAAATTATTATGTTCTTAGGCTGATCAGTATGGGGACCGGCCTAGGGCCAGCGGGCTCCTGCGCCGGGCCAGCACACCGCCCCCCTAGGGTCGGCCCCGTCTTCACCGTCAGCTCCTCGTCGTCCTTGCCGGGCCTCTTCTTCTCACACACACATATATACAACACACACATATATATGAGGCCTATCCCCCACATCTTAGGTCCATCCCCTTCAGCCCTATCCTCACACCCGCTTATGTGTACATGTGGCGGAGCATCCTTTGAGGACTACCCTCCTCCACACCCATAGTCTTATTTTATGGTGAAAATGAGTAGAACTAAGCATGGGCTCACTTAAGCTTCAGCTTTCATAAATAAGTACGAGCTCGACTCGTTTAACACTTTAACTTAAAAGAGCTCATGCTTAGAACATCATTCCTAAAACTCGAGTTCAGCTAATCTTTCAAGCTAAAGCCAGACACAAACTTTAAACCAGCTTTTATTATTTATTTAGAGTTAATTTCTGTTTGACTCCTTGAAGTTTACCTATTTTAACCATCTGAGTACGAATTCTTGTTTTTTCTCAAATCATGGCCTATGGTTTATGAATGTTAACTATTTGACTCCTTATGACTAACTCCATCCAACTTTGACGTTAGTTCTTGAGGGTATAATTGTCCGTTCAATTTAGTATGTTTAATAGATCTAAATTAAATACTAATTAGTGTACGATTATTTGTAAAGCAAATATACATTTTGCACATGAATTATTAAAGATCATGTGATGAATTAATTGGTGGTACTTGATTACATCAGAAAGAAAAAAATGGATTCTAATTTATACACAAACTAGGTTATAGTCTCGTGTATTACATGAGTTTTTATAAATGTAATGTTATATATTAATGAATAAATATGTTTTAAAAAACATATGCATTGCCCGCTTGAATGAAGTCGTGTATTATAGTAATAGAATAAAATTTAACGTAATTTGTTAACACATATACTCTTCAACATACATATTTAAATAAATGAACATTGACATGAAGTAATAAATTTATTAAGTTAATTTTGAAAATATAATATATTTTGATTGGGTATTAACTTTGATTTTTATTAATATCACCTATTTTTTTATTATTTAATCTATTGCATTTTAACATTGTTACCATCCAATCACATTAGATATTTAAAATTTGATTTCTTGCTTACGTAATCAAGTTCCGTCAATTAATATCGCATAGAATTTTAATCCTTCATGATAAAATGTTTATTTGCTATAGTGTAACACTCCAAAATGGGTTTGGTAATCGAACCACGTTAATATTAAATAATGAGTAAAGTACCGTTAGCGGTAAAAGTTGAACCGTAAACAAAATAACTAGGAACAAATTAACCTAGTTAGTAACTTGTATATGTTAATAAAACAATGGGTAATAGCCCTATCTAATAAAAAAATATGTGTAAACTTGAGGGACCAAAAGGGGAAAACCTAGAACTTGGATTTAATAAAAAAAGAATAATAAAACACAACACACCAAGTGTGTGTGTGTGTGTGTCATACAGGAGCAGAGAAAGAGGGGGGAAACCCCATCTTGACCTAATCCACAAAAATCATCGAATTGAAGGGTGAATTAGGGCCAAATCATATGCATGAACATAGATTTGTGATCATCTAAGCTTGGAGATCATAAGGTATGTGGTAATTTGTGTCTTGGTAATGATAAATATGTGGATGAACTTGAAGGTAGTAACCTTTAGCTCAATATATTGATAATATGATGATGTTGTAGTGTTCATGACCAACATACTTGCTTGTATGGATGAAGTACATGAACAATTTTATGATTTGAATAAGTGTTCATATATGATATGAAGTGGGTTTTTGAATATATGATGAAACTAATGATATATGAGTGTTTATAAACACCCTACTAACTCATATGTATGAACTACTTGAACAAATTGGGAATTTTGTCAAATGTTCATAAGAGACTAGAATTGGGTTTTAACATTAGAGTTGAACCCATGATTATGATAGTCAATGTTTATGTGTTTGCTTATAACAACTCAAATTACATGTTAATTGGTTGTTACATGAAGTATGGAATGTTGAATTGTAATGAGGTAGTAGGATGATGACAATTTGACCTAATAAGAGTAGCTTAAAAATTATGCACTTAAGGTGTTCGATGAAATACCCAAATGAGTTTTAGTTGAATTGTTAATGCATCCATGAGTGTTAAGCGGGGCCTATAATAGAATCGAATGCGAAATATAATATAAAAGTCCATAAGGGTGGTGGTCATAGCATTGATGACTAATATAACCATCTTGTGGATGTTGCATTATAGTTTGACCATTGACAAGTTAGGTGGAAACCTGGGAAGAAGCGGGTCAAACGGATCAAGTACGGGGAAGAAACATAATCAGATGCAAGGTAAGTAAAGCTTACACCTTTTGTCACACCCCAACCGATGGCGGAATCATCGGGGCGCGACACTAAGCGGTTCAGATTGCTCGAGAGAATCCATAACGACTATTATAAAACGTCAATTTCCCATACAATCAACATACAATCATTCCATAATCATTACAAATGCATCATTCTCGAACAATTCGATATTCGTCAACTAGATTATTACAAGTTTCTAAAGCATATCCTAAGTCCATTTGCAGCGAGAAGAAATCTTAACCTGCAACATATGTTAAAATAATTGTCAATACAAAAAATGTATTGGCGAGCATACAGGTTTTGATATAATAGCATAGTAGATAAAATGGTGTCGCGAATTTCCACATACTTAAACATGATACACATAACATATAAACTCACAAGACAAATTTATCATGCTATACTCTCGTGATGCTCGCCCGATCTTCCTAGCTAGACCCCGTCGGGTGTTAGCCAAACTATAGTACCATACTAGCTAAGGTGAGTTAACCGAAAATGTGTCCTAGTTTACATGTTCCTAGCATCACGTGTAAATATGTATAATCAGATATTCGTGTGTGATAATCAGTTTAGTTTTGCGTTGTGTATTTTGATATGAACGCATGTTATACCCAAAAGTGCGTTTAAAGCGAAAAAGGGTTCAAGTATACTCACAGTGGGTGCGTAACAGCGAACACCGAGAGTTGATGAGAGGAGAGAAAAGAGTGTCGGTTAGCCTGCGCGTAGAGACAGAAGGGCATCAGTCTTCCAGAGTGTTGAAACAGTTGAAACGGAGAGTCGGTGCGAGGGAAACATATATTTTCGTACGAAATTAGTTTTCGTGCGAAAATTTGATGAAATTTTCGGGCGAAAATTTTGATGAAATTTTCGTGCAAAAATTTTGGTGAAATTTTCGTGAAAAAATTTTGGTGGTTTTCGTCATACTTCGGGAAATCGAGTGTTCATCCCTCCAACCTTAGGTTACTGATCAACCTAGCATCGGAAAGGTCTTTTGAGCGAGTGAGTCTCTTGTATGAACTCAGACTGGACCGGGTGAACCAAGTATGGTTCACGCGAGCCAGTCCAGATCGCACAAGTGACTGTTCTTGCGTCTTGGTGCGTTCGGGACTAAGACTTCGTCTGAAACAGATGTATTCTCGAGTCTATTTCGTGACAGTTTCGACAGTGCCTCGTTCCACTACTTAGTGAACGAAACATTAGTCGGTCTGATCCGTTTTCGTGTAAAAATCGATTTGATAAAACAGTTTTGTTAGGATAAACACTTGGTGAGTTTGAAACAACAAGGTTTCGGGTCTGAGAAGCCAAGGCTAACTCAAACATGCTCGGTTAAGTGCTAAATCCTTAAGAAAATCAGAAAGTTTTAAGAAAAAGATGAAGGTTTTCGTAAAACAAAGAAGTTTAGATGAAATCGGAGATAATCTCGTGCAAAATCGTTGTAAAAACCGTTGTACTTCGTGTGAAAAACGTAGTTTTCTTACTTGGAAAAGAGAGAATCGGGCTGAAGAGCGTTTTGGTGCGGAATGGCAGCAAGTTGGAGTGAACGGTGAAGGGTTGTATTTATAGGCGGAGAGGAATGGAGGTGGTTTGGTGATATTTTCGTGCGGAAAACCATATTTTCGTGCGAAAATAGTCATTTTCGCACCAAATATGCGTTTTTCGCACGAAATATGTCTTTTTCGCATGAAAACTGCCATTCGGAGCCAAAGGATGCAACATTTTCGTACGAAAATAATTTTTTTTTTGGATTCTAATGGTTAAAACAAGCACTTTTTACAAAAGGACCCTATGCTAGAAAAATTCCTAAAAATTATTAAAAATCCTTTTGTAATGCTTTCGTTCGTATTAGTTAATTGTATTAAGTGTTTTAGCAAAGCGTTAAGCATATTAATCGATTAAATTAAGTTAAGATTCGAATGGATAAGCGAGGAAGTATGCGGCTTTGTTCCCAAGTCTTGCGAGAGTCTCGTTGCAGTTTAAACGAGCAGATAGCCTTGAAAACTTCACGCAAAGTTTGTAGTATTTAGCGAGTGCGATATGAGTGTAAGCGTTGTGTTGTGTGCTGTGGTGTGAAAATAAGCGATGTAGTGCGAAAATATGCGATGTAGCGTAATTAGCGATATAGTTTACATTATGATCTGAATCTCTGGTGCTAGGCATAACGAGAGTAACGAGCTGTGAAAATGCGGGTTGTTACAGTCTCACCTACTTTAGAAAATTTCGTCCCGAAATTTATTCGAAAGGGAGACCTTGAGAATTCACATGAATAGGTAGCGATAAAAGCGATAAGACGTTAGGGTAAGTTGAGGATGAATGAGCGATCGATATAGGATTGACGAGTGAAGGCGTCTCGGCGGTGTAGGGAATTGATGAGTAAAGGCGACTTAATTGACTCGTGGTTGATAACCCACGAGTTGGCGATCCAAAAATGTTTTTAAGTTTTTGAAAAGTTTTGTTAACTTATTACAGGAAGGCTTTTAAAGGAAAACTTGATTTATGAAAATTTTCTTACGTGGCGGCGTTAGGCTGAGTCGATTTAACCCACGTTGTAAGAAATGTTTTTGTTGGTCAAAGGTTTTAAATAATTTTAATTTTTTTTGTAAATGGCCCAAATTTTGTAAACATTTAAAAATCTTTATTTATTTCCAAACACGTCGGTAAAAATCGGTTTTAATGGTATAAAAAATTTTAGTTTATGTCGAACCCCACATGGCATCTTTCCACGAAAGTTTGTTAATATGGCTAAAACACTTATATATAGGAAGTACCAGCGGCTTATCCACCATGTTTTAGCCATATCGCCTCCGTCTCGTGGAGCGATATCAGGTGTGTTGACATGATATGGATAGATTTCGATATCCTTGGTCCATGCGGTGAAGAATAGGAACAAGTAATTACAAAGCTTAGATAGCGTCGAACCCCACATGGCATCTTTTCACGGAAGTTTGTTAATATGGCTAAAACACTTATATATAGGAAGTACCAGCGGCGTATCCACCATGTTTTAGCCATATCGCCTCCGTTCCGTGGAATGATGTCGTGTGTGCCAACATGACATGGATGGACTTTGATCCAAGCGGCGAATGGTTGGACCAAGTTTGAATAGGGAGCCAAGTAGCTCGCACGGAGCAGTTGATTGCATACTTGGTTAGCGATAAAAGCACGCGGGGAAAGGTTTGGCGATTGGAATAGCGAAGCGGTAAGAATGAGAGATGCGATAAGCATTAGCGATAAACATACAATCATTCCATAATCATTACAAATCCATCATTCTCGAACAATTCGATATTTGTCAACTAGATTATTACAAGTTTCTAAAGCATATCCTAAGTCCATTTGCAGCGAGAAGAAATCTTTAACCTGCAACATACGTTAAAATAATTGTCAATACAAAAAATGTATTGGCGAGCATATAGATTTTGATATAATAGCATAGTAGATAAAATGGTGTCGCGAATTTCCACATACTTAAACATGATACACATAACATATAAACTCACAAGACAAATTTATCATGCTATACTCTCGTGATGCTCGTGAGATCTTCATAGCTAGACTCCGTCGGGTATTAGCCAAACTATAGTACCATACTAGCTAAGGTGAGTTAACCGAAAATGTGTCCTAGTTTACATGTTCCTAGCATCACGTGTAAATATGTATAATCAGATATTCGCGTTTGATAATCAATTTAGTTTTGCGTTGTGTATTTTGATATGAACGTATGTTACACCCAAAAGTGCGTTTAAAGCGAAAAAGGGTTCAAGTATACTCACAGTGGGTGCGTAACAGCGAACACCGAGAGTTGATGAGAGGAGAGAAAAGAGTGTCGGTTAGCCTACGCGTAGAGACGGAAGGGCATCAGTCTTCCAGAGTGTTGAAATAGTTGAAACGGAGAGTCGGTACGAGGGAAACAGATACTTTCGTACGAAATTAGTTTTCGTGCGAAAATTTTGATGAAATTTTTGTGCGAAAATTTTGGTGAAATTTTCGTGCGAAAATTTCGTGCAAAAATTTTGGTGGTTTTCGTCATACTTCGGGAAATCGAGTGTTCATCCCTCCAGCCTTAGGTTACTGATCAACCTAGCATCAGAGAGGTCTTTTGAGCGAGTGAGTCTCTTGTATGAACTTAGACTGGACCGTGTGAACCAAGTATGGTTCACACGAGCCAGTCCAGATCGCACAAGTGACTGTTCTTGCGTCTTGGTGCGTTCGGGACTATGACTTCGTCTGAAACAGATGTATTTTCGAGTCTATTTCATGACGGTTTCGATTATCGTGAGACGGAGACGGTGCCAGAGTCGCAGGTTGTGCCGGAGACGGTGCCGGAGTTACAAGTGTCATTTTGGATGAAAATGGCAAATGTGCCCAAACCTCTGGGACGAAAATGGCAATTTACTCTTTCAAAAATAACCCATCTAACGTTATAAAGTAAGTAGGTTAGGCATTTGGACGAAAATGGCAAATTTTTACAAACGTGGGGGGCAAAATGGTACCAAAGTGTCATTTTGGACGAAAATGGTAAATGTGCCCAAACATCAGAGACGAAAATGACAATTTACTCAATCAAATAATATGGTTTTCACTAGCCTTTTATTGAAAGGGGTATTTACTTCGTAACACCATATAGGCCGTTAATTGTTGGTGTTATACTGTTATGACATATCAAAACTCTATAAGTTGGTTATTTGAGGAACTCTATAAGTTGGTTAGTTTGAAAGAATTGGGCCTGTACATCAGGGCTTAATGAACCATGCTTGCTAAGATCAGGCCCATATTATTAAAGTTTGATTCTCAAAAATGAATTTATTAATTGTATCATTTGAAAATATTCTATTAAAATGATTAAATTTGTTAATTAGTAGGCAGGTTAAAAGGTGGTAATCAATTGATACACTTTTATCAACTTTTAACCGGTTTAGGTTGTTTTACTTGATCGCGAATTTTATATAACTTAATTGATACATTAGAAAAATATAATCCCAGCTTATAAATTATTAGAGAAAGTATAATCCCACCTTCAAGAGATGTTATCGGTTCTGGATATTTCGGTTAAGAAGACACCTCTAATATTATATATATATATATATATATATATATATATATATATATATATATCGTCACTGTTTATTTGGAAGGCTAAAAATGATAAACTTGTAAGTCAGAAAGATAAGCCTTGGAAGGAAGTGGTGGAACAGATCATGTTGAACTCGTTTCAATGGCTCAAACCATAGAGCGATAATATGTAATTTAGTGCCTCATGTATGATGTTCCGTTGATTTCAAATTGTTGTAGATATTTTTCTTGCTTCTTGCTAGTGTTCTTAATAAAGTATTTGCCGTTAAAAAATATGTTTGATGTTCCATTAATTTTTTATTGTTGTATATATGCACTTTTCTTTTTTCCTACATTTTCATCTTAGCCACTAATTTTAAAAATGAAAGATTAAGATTCTTTTTTATCCTAATTAGACAAAATTTACTTTTTATTTTACCCTACCTTTATCATTATATTGAAATAAGTTAATTGTTTATGCTCGTAAGCTAGTTAAATAAGCAATTCCAAACACGTACAAAGAGAATTTTGAACCCAAAGCATGAAGAATCAAAAAGGATTTCGGTCCATGGAGGAACAAAATAATGAAAGATTCATGCAAGTAAATATAACATTTCAGATTTAACAAAAATTGAATTGTATATATCATCTTTTATTTTCATTTTCTGTAGAATTCTCTTAAGGACAACAAAATTTAGAAAGAAATAAAAGTGCAAGGAAAAAAAAAATAACATCAATTCACAGTTGTTTGAGTGGATCTATCGAATCGGTTTTACATTTAATGATCGATATTCGATTGATCAGGTTCTTTCACTATCAATGTATCCATAAGCCAACACAACATCACCGTATCTCATCTAACTATTATGAAAGTGACCATGAATTTGCTGGCCCTTTTTCTATATATTAGAGGATCGTTTGTCGTTAAATAAATGAATTAACCAATCATATATATATATATAAAAGTGTTTATATCAAGCTCACTATCTCACTTCCTCTCACTGAGATCATTATCATTACTAATTATATTTTAGCAATAAATATATAGCATGTAATATTTAAACCAATAATCAAGTCATGAATATTTTAACAGTTTGTGATGTTTCATGTTCAACATGCGTGAAAATATTAACTAAAGACTTTGAGTCTTGTTCCTTTTGAGATCTAATTAACACATTGTATAATTAGCAAAAGTTATGTAATATTTTATAAAGTGGTATAGTGATTGCCAACTCGTCACACTTAAATGGTAGTTAATGACCAATCATATGAGTGTTAAAAAGTGTTTATGATCAAGCTAACAACCTCTCTTTAATTCCTTCATGCGATGATCGAATTGATAACAACGAATAACAAGCAATTATGGATAACTCCCGAAAAGTTTTGTTAACAAAAAATAACTCAGTTTATATAGCTAATCTAGACTTGTTAGACTATGATGCGAGTTGTATAGACTATTATGCGAGTTGTATAATTCGAATTTAAAACATACTAAACGTTAGGATCCTAACCACAATGGCATTATCTTACTTGGATACCACCTAATTGTGGCCCAAGTTTCCTTTCATTAGGAAATTGCCAACATTCCTCTCTAGCTAACTTTCATCTTTGATTTTAAGATACGATGTTTTAAGAAAGTAAAGATCACTAGGCTTTTAGTATGTTACAGATTTTTGCTCCGCAACAGGTTAGTGTTAAGAGTGTAAAGACCACCGACGAATAATAAATCTCTAGGTGTTTAAAGTGCAACCTTAATTAGAAGAAACAATTCAAATACGAAATTCAAATTACAATTGAAAGAAATTATGCCCAACTAAATCTTTCCTCTAGGTCGATCCATTAGTCCAACTCGATGCATACCCATTGTTCAATCATTAGATTCCATTTCCGAGTGTGGTTGATTGGACCGGGTTCTAGGTCTAGATCGCGGCATCTTAAAATATTGACATGTTACGAAGAAAAGTAACAAAGATGTTTACCGAATTGTTTGAGAGTTGAGACTTATCAAAAATGTATATATTGCCAATACTTTTCTTGTTTAACCAAGACTTACAAATATATATTGAAATCTTAGTATGAAATATAAAATGTAAAATGCTACCAGCACTTTCTTATTTAACCAGGGTTTACCAACATTTTCAATTTTTCATGCATATGATTTTGTTAGTCTTCTGTTGATTTTCATCTTATATTTGGTGTTGCATTTGAGAGGTAAATATGATGAAATACTTATTAATTTTATGATCATGAATGTGTGTGTATATTGAATAAGAGAACCGTAGTAGACTGAACAAAAACATGTTAAAAGAAAACTTAAGATGATTAAACAAAGTAAATAACAAGGATGTGTTCATTTCTGCTAAATAAACTTCACATATTAATTTCACAGATTGTAGAAATATTTCACAATCAAGATTACATCCATGTACCAAATATGTCTTTGTTGTTATCCCCTAACTTCACCAATAATGCCCGAAAACAAAAGAACGAGAAACTAAATAGCAACTTAACTATCACCAACGTCATAACGTGCAAGAATTCATTTTCGATCCATTCTTTCCTTTTCGGGCATTTCAAATTTTCAAAGAAACACAAGAGCATGCATCAGCCAAAGAAAAGTGCATGCTTCAAGGAACACCGAGTTCTTAGAATCCACCACCGAGTGCTGGAGTCCAGAATTCAGCACCGTTAGTGATCATATTCGTAGTGTCGATATGATCCATACACGAGACTGGAACCAAACATAACCCTCTACTAGCAAGATCCTTGGGCAGTGTCTTCCCATCCTACATAAAAGCATTTCAAGGTTCTTTAATAGGAAAAAAGAAACTAAAAGTTACCAAAGGCAGTAAGGTCCATTCTTTTTCATGTAATGAATTAATGATCATCAATCAAGGACTTGGTTGAAAATTATATTAATTAAGCAATAATTAACAACTTTTATTGATGCAATCCCGAGGTAATTAAGTAAACCTCTCAATTTATTAATCATCAAAATAAAGTTGAGAATCATGTCTCCCACTTTGTGTTATATAATCCTTTAATGAGCTAATAAGTGATGGATCCAATAAAGCATCACCAATTATATATAAATATACACATAGCTCCTTTCTTTATCATTTGTTTATCCCATTTAATAGCTTAGGGGTGATAAAAGGTTGCGTTGGTGGGTTGACACGACTCCAGAAATTTTAAACGAGCTAAAAAAAGACACGAACATATTAATTGTGTCAGACACATGAATTCAAACATGATTCTGCTATTCACAGGTTGTAACACGACAACTTATAATAAAAGGTACAAATGTTTATGGGTCTACTGGTAAACACGTTAAATTAACTGGATCTGTTTAGCAAAATGTGTTAACGGTTCAACCCATTTTGAACGCATGGGGAAACGGGATATTAGGGAAAATGGAAGCATGGGCAACTTACAGGAGTGTGTTGGTGTCTCGTGCCTCCAGAAACATTATTGGCCAAATTCATGTACGGTGAACTAAGTGCCTGCATGTTATTTTACAGTTGAAGAATGTTGAAAAAAGTAACAACTTTTAAGTGCACGCTCGTCTCTAAAATGGTGTCTGTAAAACCTACTGCTGTGAATTCTAATAATTAATAAATAAAAGAAATAATAAAGAAATAAATTGCACCTCAATTTGATCCTCAAGGAATCTGATCTGAGCTGTGGCCTCTAACAAAACAGAAGCTGTGTCAGTCTGCAAAAAGTCCCACGCACAATTATCTCTTTTTCAGGTTTGAATCTTAAAAACTGATTAAACTGCTGTTAATCTAATAATCAATCAAATAATAAAGTGGGAGAGCATTTATGCTTACACTTCATGGTCCTCAGTTTACACAATATTTTTATGATTTTATGTTATACAAATCAGAGGTCCTAAAGCTTAATGGAGCAAGAAATTTGTTTTGAACTTTGAAGTATAATTAAGATTTTTTTTGAAGCATAATTAAGATTTTAATGCAAGATTTTATAGGTTATCTTACAATAACCTGCCACTTGTTTGTAATTTGTTACTTTGGTATTTAATAAATTAACTCTTGGTTGGTTTCGAAAAAAAAAATTACGATACGCTAAAACGTCTATCTAACTAAGATGATACCTTTCCGAAATGCGAAACTTTAATTGCAAGATTTTATAGATTATTTTACGATACGCTAAAAACGTCAATCTAACTAAGATGGTACCTTTCCGAAAGGCGAAACAAGCTGGTGCAAAGCCGATATTCTGTCACCCAATTTCTCCTTCCTCACCTGCTTATATTTAGAGCCATTGTTAGTGCTATTAGCTAGATTACCTTAATAACTTAAATAATCAAACACCCTTACAAAGAATAATCAAACAAACTTACAAAGAACTTTCATCTATATATAGATATATATAGACAAGCTTGTGATCAAGTAGCTACACTAAATTCTCTAAGAATATAGCCTAGCTAGCTAGGTTAATGGACCACACATCTAATTATAGTTGAAGTGTCTTAGTTGTACATATTTTGTTATCTAAATTCAAGAATACAAACTTTTTAAGTGCAGAAGTTGTCAAAACAGGTTCAATTAATACTTGTAACGAATATTTGCTATGTGAGGTAAAGCTATTATAACATATATATATATATATATATATATATATATATATATATATATATATATATATATATATATATATATATATATATATATATATATATATATATATATATATATGTAGCCTTTTGAAACTTTTATCAATACTTTAACACGATGAGATCGAGATTGAAATTGAGAGAGGGAGAGATGGTTAACCTTTAGAGGGGTTTGGGTTGATGAGTGTTGAGCCCTAGCTCTTTTAGAAGTTCCACTTGTAAATGTGTCATTAGACTCCTTTGATCATGAAAAAAGTTAAATTAAAAAAATTTAATATCTCTTTGCTGTAATAATTTGTATAATAACCACAAATGATCAAGAAAATAGAAGTAATTAAACCTGTTAAGTGTTCTATATACATACCATTGAAGAATTCGGTCGTATAGAAGATGATTGAAACCTTGGCTTTTTAGAGACACCACTTGTAGATGTATCATCACACTTTGATGTATAGTGGATAACATAATAAAACAAAGAAATCAAAACACAAATGTTACCAACTAACATAATATATATAGGGGAAACATGTAATCTTTTTGGCCAGATTAAGTAAATAATTACCTGAGATGAATATTGATTAGCATGTTGGTTTCGGCTGTCGATCTTACTTGAGAAATCGAACATGGTAGTGGTGCTTAAACTCATGGTAGAAGATGAACCAACAGATGGAAGTTGAGATGACCAAGAAGAACTACAAGCTTGTAGATCTTCCTCAGTACTATTATTGTTGCCATGATGATCATTTTTATTACTATAGTTATAAAGTTGTCTGCTTTGTTGATTATCCAAATATCCATACTTTACTTCACCAACATGTGCAGCTCTTAAGTTGGGGTGTTCTTGATCATTAGCTAATCCATTCCTGATAATTACATGTCAGTGATCAATAATAAAAATTACTCCATCAACAAAGTTTTAGAAAGATAGATTTTTAATCATTGGGTATATGGTACATACATATATACATGTACATCCCAATGATATTAATTAGTAACTAATTTAAAGATATTATTTATATGGTGGAGAGCATGCATGAATGATATGATGATAAAAGAGACAAAGAGGTGTTACATAAGTAGTTGGCTCCATGAGACAGGAAAATCTTGGTTTTCATGATGCTGAGGGTCAGCCAAAGCATTAGGGTTTGCAGCAGGCACTAGTAGGGAAGATCCAAAGAGATATGGAGGATTCAAGATGGAAGATGGAGGTGGAACCGGCAGCGGCAGCGGTAGCGGCAACTGTGGTGTTGATAAGAAAGTAGGGTTAAAAGCTTGTTGAGAGGATGGAGTTTGCAGCTTCCCATTCAAGCTCCACCAATAATTAGGGTTTTCTCCCATCATCTCCAAAACACTGATCTCTTGGCTCTATATGTCTGTTTTTTTCTCTCAAAATCTAGATGTTAGAAATGATAACAGATTAAACTCATGCCTTGTCTAAAGAAAACAAAAAAACAAAACTTCTTTAAGGGTGTCTTTTGCTTTAAAGAAAAAGCTTTTGTCATAAAATCTTTAATAAATTTCTTGTTTAAGCATCAAAATTACAAGCCTTTGATAGAAGCTTGTGTTTTACTTTCTAGTCATCATTCATATCAGATTAGATGAGATTAAATTGGTCACTACTACCCCACACCCCTCAAATATGTCTCTATCAACAAAGTAATTTTTGAAGCAGTGGGGTTGGAGCTTCTAAAACTTTTCTTTAGTTTAATATTATATTTGTTTTCTGTGTTAAAATAAAATATTGTTCTTTAGCTTTTAGCTGTATTAAAAAAAAGTGGGGCACAAAAAAAGGTGGGGAGAAATGTTTTTGGTACAAAACAAATACAATTTTGTAGTTTCCTTAATTTGGGGGTGTTAAACTAGGTAGGAGGGTTTTTTTTTCACTATAGCATTAGGGTTAGGGTTAGCCTCAGAATTAAAATAGGCTCATTGGACTATAAGTAGAATGTTACTTATTCTTTACATACACAACTCTTGTTAACTATGTTTGTTGTCTATACTCAATTAGCACTTTAGTTTTAAAAGAAGACATCTCAGTGAGAGAAAATTATTAAAGTGTATGTTTTTAGATGGTTGTGTTTTTCTTCTATGGCTATGTTACAGAATTTAGATGGTTGTGTTTTTCTTCTATGGCTATGTTACAGAAAAATCAAGAATCAACTTGTGAAATATGTGACTTCATATATAGTTGTGTATCTAGTTTCGCTAACAAATTAGATTTTATTTTCATCAACGCAATGCAAGTAATGAATACGTGACTCGTAGTTGCATATAAACTTTTACATTCAGGTATATTCCTTTAATGAGGGATTAATTTAGTCATACACGCATAACTTAAACTCGTATAGTATCTATAATTTTGTGTCTACTTTAAAAAGTAACACGTTTTAGGTAAATCAACCATAAGGTGTATATGTGGATTATTAGTCACTTATTTGTGTTTTTTAAGACAAATTGGTAATTCAACAAAAAGTTTAGGATCTCGAACAATAAGTTCAATTTATTCGAGGGGAGGTCTAATGTAACATTTATGTAAAACGGGTTTTAAAACCCGCTTCGTTTAACAATCAAATATTCAGTTTAAGTTCGTTGCGTATCCTATTAGTGCCGGTTATTTTTAAATGTTTCATAATTAATAAATATTGTAGAATTTAAAAACTATAAATAATAACAGTAATAATAATAATAATAATAATAATAATAATAAGTAAATGAAAATAAAAATAAACTCTAAAAATAAAACAAACATTTGAAAGGAGTAGCCGGGTTTCGAACCCGGGTCTCCCGCGCATGCACACACACAAAACACCACTACTCTACACGCACTTTAGTGATTAAATCGGGAACAAATAATCTATATAGAAGAACTAACAAATAAACCCGCAAATCAAAAGCTTCATCTCCGGATCGGCTGTCAAGAACAAATCGCGAAATCTGGGGGTGGTAACGTCTTCTTTCGATTGAAAACAGATAAACTGATGGCAAACATCAGTTATAACCGAAAACTTAAAATCATATCATTCAAGATCGTGTAAATCGTAACCAAAGGCATTAACCGAGATGGAGCTCACCTTTGCTTATAAATACCATCTATCAATCATTCTCTAGCCCACTCACACTTTCACTCGTTATTCGGAACACCCTGCTCAAACGGAATACAGTTTTCTATTCGCCGGAAATTTGGCACTGCTCGCCGGAATTCATCGTCGGAGCACTGCAATCGTCGGTAAATCTCTAAGTTATTCTTGTAATTTGTTATTACCCTGTCTAATTTACAAAACGCATAGCAACAACATCATTTCCACTTAGCATGATCGAGTTCAGTTCTGGGTAATATTCTTGAGGAAGATGATGTATATATAGTGTATTAATATAATTAAATGTGGGTTTTTAACCGAGTTAGACACACAGTCCAGTGGTGGACTGTGTGCACATTTATCATGCACGTCCCGAGTTCGAGTGTTGTTTTGATCCATGTTGTTAAACTTAAAACCGGTTTTCTTTTTAAGCCAATGCGCTAACTCAAAGTAAGATGTTAAGTATAATATAAATTCTGTATATAACGGGTTAGACACCCAGCCCAGTTGGTTGGGCTGGGTGCAAAACATCTCTGAGGTCGCGGGTTCGAGGCAGCTCTTTCACACCGGTTCGATAATTTTAAAAATCTTTTTAAATTAAATAATTTCTGAAATAACCTAATAAGGATATAAGAATAATTAAATTCAGAATACTTTCGGGTTAGACACGTAGCTCAGTTGGAAGAGCTGCGTGCACACGTACGAGAGGTCTCAAGTTCGAATCCCACCCACGTTGCCAATAATCCCACGCGACCGGTCAGGCCTTCTTGTCAGGTCTGACAAGATTAATTTTTATATTATTTTATTTTATTCTATATTATTTTTGTATACATATGGTTTTATTTAAAAATTAATTAAAAACACTTAAAGATACAATTTTGTAGGTTAAAAAAAATCCCAACAAATACCACATAAATAACCTTAAAATCTAACAAAAAGTATTAAATCAAAATAATAATTTTTATATATTTATCGAATTATTTCGTTATTATTTAGGTTAGTCTTCTTCGTAGGTTAAATCCTCAATTCGTGCACACTCTTCATCAAATCAAGGAAACGCACCCACTGTGAGTGAATTCTTACAAATTCCCCTTTTTATTCATGTTTTGGGGTGTATCATGTGTCATTTATACATTTCGTTTATTCAAACCCGTGTGCTATTACCATTATATGAATTATCGTGTGATGTAAATGTTGTTTGTTGTATTGCGAGTTTCTATTTTTGTCAAAGTTGCGTTCAAATCATTCATTAGGCCCATCAGTTCCTCGTTGGAGAGGAGTTGAGCATCAGGTGCCTCATTAGATCGGCTCCGTTTGATTGAGCCTTGATCTCATTGTTCATCATTTGGTATGTGTGTGTGTGCATTAATTGATATTATGTGTTCTGTGATTTAATTTACATATACGTATACTCATATTTGGTTATGCACATTTTTATTCAAATAACCAATATAACTAATTCTTTCAAATATTTAAATAAGATTCACTCGCCAACTTTTGTTGACCGCAAAACCCTATTTTTACACATGATACAGGTGGACAGGTTGAAGCAAGGAACACATAGGAAATTGCCTTAGAAGAAAAATAAAGAAGTCATGAAAAATGTATTTGAACATGTTGTGCTTGTATGTTTATTGTAATTTCTTCTTTAAATAGAAATAATAAATATGAAACTTTATAGTAAATGTCATGAGCTTTGATAAAAAAACCCAATCATGCCCAGACTACCATTTCCGCTGCGGATCAGGGTGTGACATCTAATACTAATACTAATAGCAGGCCGTGTCAACCACCGCCAAGGGACATATATGGAGCATATTACACTCAATGAGGGAATAGCATCTTCATCTCATCACACATTAAACAGAAGAGCTCAAATAAGAGCAACAGTTGACACAAGTTAAAATTTGTGCATTTAGCCTATAAGAAGCAAGAATGAACAACACACCTAGGGGGCCATATATATTTCCATAACAATAATCCCTAGAGGGAGATGATAGGGTTATGAGTTTTACAAAATACCGACTTGTAAAATGTAATATAACTATGAAAAGTCTTTGTGCACTTACATCCAACTGCTATTTTTAAAGTTGGGACCATTGCCGACCAACGGCTAATAATTAGGATTATTAAAAGCCATTATTCCTAAAATTAATCAAGTACACGTACTAGATCCAACAACATGTTAAGACCTGCAAAAACTATTTAATGCATTGAGAATAATTAAGGTATTGGAAGAAAATAATGTGACGGTTACATAAGTGTCTTATATATGTATTACATTCAAATTAACACGTACTAGTGTATTATACGGTTCTCGTAGTTCTCAATATATTTCTTGATTCTGATTTGAACATTCCTTTATATATATAGGATCAAGATCAAGAGAAAACCCCATTGAATTGTGAGAACTTGGAGAACTCTGACTTCCCGTGTGAGTTTTGCCCTCGTTTTTGCACACACGTAAACTAAACTGCTATAAACACAACTGTAAAAAAAATCGAATTTGTGTTTTCAGCCTTTTTACGCTGCTGACAGCAGCATGAATCAGCAAACACACCACCTGTAAACGTATTTTACGGGTGTTGGAAATCAACAAAAAAAAATTTTGGAAAATTTGATGTTTTTGATTATTTTTTGGTAAAACAATTTTTTGAAAAAAACTTATTGTAAGGCCGAGTTCTCTAAGTTCTCACAACTCGAAGAATGATAGGAGATCTTGACATTTCATTTTTGAAATCAATGGTTAAGATAAAAGTGTAAGAAAAAAGAGTCGTGTAAATGTATTTTTGAAATAACATATTTATTGACTTGCAAGGCACATGCATATTCCACCATATTTTTTAAACATTCCTAACTTTTTGATACGACGTATTTTTAAAAAAAATTGCACCATAAAATCGAGCATTTTTTTTATCTTTAATTTGAGCACCATCTATGTTCTATAACATTTTTGTGCTTGATTTTTTGTACTATAGTTTTGTGTTGGATTTTTTTGGCTGAATTTTTTGGACTTTATTTTTTGTGCTACATTTTTTGTACTTAAAATGCACGGGTATACCTGATACCCGATGGGTAATTACCCGATAGATAACCAACGGCTCTTGGGACAAACTTATCTAATCAGATTTAGGGTTGAAATTACCTAAACCCGCCTTATTTCCACAATCATTTTTGGGCTACTTAGGCAATACTCACTTCTTAGTGTATCATTCCCTTATGTATGTACTAGGATATAAATAGAACTAGGGTAAGTCACGAGAACCCATGAGAACTCTGCCGAAAGAACAATGCATTTAATCCATATAACTATAGGTGAATAGTAATATTATTTTGTGATAATTAAAAGAAAAAAAATGTCTGCTATAAATTATGTAAGTGTAAAAAAATTGTGATAGTGAAAAAGTACGAAAATACTTTTATTGTAGCAATGTTTTGTATACATATATGTAATGTAACACTCCGATTTTTAATGAGTTTTAACGATGGTATGAACTTTAGCTTTACGTATGAAATGAAAGCCCAAATTAAATAATAAATGGAAAGTTACTATGACCCTTTATGAGAGAATTTAAAAAAAGTGGGACGGTGGGCCCAAAAAGGGAATAAGTATGGAAGGCCCATGAGAGTAATATGGTAATTTGATGGATATTACCCTAAAAGGCAATGGGGTGCATGTAGTCTCCTCATTCTTCACCTTAGTCTCAAGCTTTAAAGAGAACAACTAGAAAAAAAAAGAGTAAGAACGATTTACAAGTCCACGGTTTTCACGATTTGCATTAAAGATTCATGTTTCCAAGTCGGTTTCACTTTTTTGGAAGTTGAAGCAATTCGTTCCCTCGAGTTTTTGAAGGATTCAGACTTAGGTTAGTTACACACTCACAAGTTCAAGGTAAGATCCACGTAAAAACTTTATACGTGTTTTTTGTTTGATACCCGAAAGGAAATTATGGTTCGATCTTGACAAGTTTCCAATGAAAAAGGTAGAATCTTGTCGTAGAATGAGTTGAGATCTAAGATCATCCATCATTTTGCGTGGCTAGGGTATTTAGTAGGTATGATCGCACACCACTTCACGCTTCTTATTGATTAACACACGTATTGCTAGCTTGTGCATGGCATGAAAGCGCGCAGAGTATACTTTGCATGAGCAATGTAACACGCAAAGTGAGCCATACGTGATGACTAGTTAAATGTAAAATAGTTAACACAATACGCTCCATGATGGAACGTGATGTTGTCCAATCACACTGGTATAAGACTCCATGTATATCCTTGACCAATTAACTGAGAACCTAAGAGTCTGATAGCACGTGTAAATGGTAAGAGAAGCTCACTCCCACATGAGTTCTAAATGTCCTCTTTCTAACATTTTGAGCTGATATGCATGTTACCTTAAATGTTACCAATTACGAAAGTACTTGATTATTAATGCGTGTATGATTGATGCTAAATGTCAACCTCGATTGGTTAAAAGTGTAAGTTTAAATGATTGATGTTTAATGATTAAAAATTGCTATTTGAGGATTGATGATCATGCTAGCCTTAGTGATGGTCTTGTGAGCATAACATTGTAGCATGCATGGAGTCTTATACCAGTGTAAGCTTGTCTGACGAAGTTCAGGCAGTTGATAGTGAAGATAGCTTCACAAATTGATGTTTACTTATGATTGAAGTTGATGTGTATGTTTTGATGTTGAAATGTGATTTGATGAGGCTAAACGTTTTTAAACTATTAACTCTTTATTTTATTAAAATATGACTCATTCAATCATTCAGCTTAGCTGAATATTTATCATGCATGTCATGACGAACATGTTGATGCTTAATAGGAAGTACACAACATGGTTTGAAGGCCCTTGTACTAATGGATTGGCATCTTACCGACCTTAGTTGACCTACTATGTTATTTGAAATTTTTGTTTACTTGATGTTTTAGAGTAATTTTCATTGTTATTAATGATTATGATTAGTGTAAAACTATGTTTTTATGCAATGATCCAATATGTACTTGATTTTTTACTGTAATTTTCGTTGTTATCAATAAAAATGAAGTTCTCATACAATCATTCAGCTTAGCTGAATTTTTATCATGCATGTCATGTTGAACATGTTGATGCTTAATAGGAAGTACACAACATGGATTGAAGGCTCTTGTACTAATGGGCTGGCATCTTATCGACCTTAGTTGACCTACTATGTTATTTGAAATTTTTGTTTATAGACAGTCCAATATGTACTTGATGTTTTAGTGTAATTTTCATTGTAATTAATGATTATGATTAGTTTAAAACTATGTTTTTTATGCAATGATCCAATATGTACTTGATTTTTTAGTGTAATTTTCATTGTTATTAATTAAAACGAAGTTCTCATACATTTTTATAGTTGATCCTAGATAACAATGTTTTATCTAAAGTTGGCAAGTGATTTCAACAAGTATGAAAATAATATACAGAAATAGAAATCAAACTTTCAAGAAACACAACTACAGAATTTTCAAGTTAATATCACTTTAAAAAGTTTACAAGGTGATTGTGAGATTATTGACTAATACAAACGAATACTCAAAGAATTCTGTGATGAAGAACAGTGAAGTTTCGTAGTATGTATTGAATGCTAAGCTTGACTCGTTTTCCCTTCTAAGTTATGTTCTCTATTTATAGAGAACGTCTGGTGTTTATTCATACACTTGACTGTGTAAAGTAGCTTTTTTGCATATTCATTGAATCCACTCAAGTCCACTTGCTACCTAGAAGTTCGCGTAGAACCTTATACTTTTGACAAGTTGTTTCACCAGAATTTCTGACGAACCACTTACCAGAAATCTGATGACTTACCAGATTCTAATGATAAACATCAGATTTATCATTAGATACATTAGATTGATCTTTTCTGGTCATCCTTTCTTAAGTGTGATCACTTTCTGATGCTTGTCGAAAATTATGCTTATCTTCCTATTGTTCTGTCGTCTTGTGTTTTCTTTCTTAGAGGATCTGTTGACTTTGTCATCTTCACAATTGATCAGAATGATCAGATTTTTCTTTAACACTGACAAAAGTTTCCTAACATTTACTACTCACCCTAGTTCTCAAATTATCCATCCCCTATACATAGACTAAAGGGGTGCCCGTGCGATGTGACAGGGAACATAGACACTAGTAATCACATAACATGTTAATTATTAAAATTAAAATAATTATAGAAATATCTTACTCAAATTAAAGAGAATAACATGCTCATTTTATAGTCTATTTTTTAATTATTAACGTATGAAAAGACTATGACCATTCAAAGTTCTTCAGGGAAGGTTTGAAAGTCAACATATGTTTTAGAGGATTGTACCATATGTTTTAGAAGTTATAATTTCTTAAACTTTTAAAATTGTGTATATTATAGTTTGTGTGTGTGGCTAGAATCATTAGAAAACTCAAAAAGAACTTCATACTGTATATATGCAGTATATCTCTATATATGGGACTAACCTTCTGATGGTTAAGAACGTATGCGCTCTTCATGATGCTAGCAGATTTTTTTTTTAAATTAAGGGTGTTAAGGTAAGATATAGTTGCATGGATCAATTATACCAAAAATGTCAATTGAATTTTATGAGAAAATAAATAGTTGTCACTTTTATTGACTTATTGTATGATGTTATCTTTAGTGTGGGAAAACGCTAATGATTTAAATGTTAATCATGACTACTAGGGTGTTATTGTACTCATATTGTTTGTATAACATTTGCTCGTTAGGGCTTAGAATAAATAAAGAAGACAAGATAAAATTAAAAAAATAAAGAAAACAAATATTGAAAAAAAAAAAGATAAAGAAAAGAAGATGAATAAATAAGTAGTGTCACCTTCTATGTTTGTGTTCCCACGTTAGAGTCCACATTTTGGCCATCAAGATTAAGGGGATACCCAAGAGCCACATGAGTGAGGTACTTGTTAAAGCGATATTCATACAACTATTTGTTCAAGCGATATCCATACAACTATGACTGACTAACGGCAATGGTTAACTACTTTCTGTATTTTCATTAGCCGAATGCACTGAGTTTTCCCTTATATAATTTGTACGGTGCATATCCTCAAACCATGTAAGGTTTATACCTAAAGACTATCCCCTATATAGTTTAAAAATATGATATAGACTAAGAAATATATGAAATATATGGTTTAAAGTTATAAAAAAGGTGACGAGTAAACCTTGAAAGATTTGATGATTACCTAATTACTAATTAAATAATTGTTGAAGTCATTCAAATTATATATTTGATTAAATATACTTTTCTAAAATTGTTTATATCACAATAAACATTTTTTAATTTATTTTGCACATTATTATTATTATATCTTTTTTTCTTAAAATTACAGGATGCAACTTTAAACACGAATGCAACCACCCTTACCATCTAGAGTTTTGATGTATTTTTTGTTTCACTTCAAGTAGTAATTTCTTGACACGTCATTAGTAGAATTAGTTTTGCAATTCAAAATGTGACTGTGGCGTAGCTTGTTACCTGTTTACATGCCGTTTGTTTGTAATTTATTATTTTAACATTTTATAAAGTCTTTGTTAACTGCTAGTTAATATAATCTTAATAAACTAATAATTTATTATGCCAAATAACACAAATTTATGATGTCAAACCACAAACCACTTATGCATAAGGGATTTGCATCATACTGATTAATGAGTTATCTTTTTGTATAATTTTCTAATCAACTTAAACGCATTCACATTAGATTCAATATAATCTTCGATAGGGAAAGGGTCATTGTAGTGTTATACTTTAGCTCTGAGCAATCACACGCTACCACGTCAAATATATTTCAAAGTACTCTAGAACTACAAAACACTGATGCTGTCCACCTACAAGTACTATAAACCATGGACCTCACTCTTTTACTCCACCCACCAATCACACATACCCTAAACCTTAAACTCTCAAACATCCCAACCCTCAACCCCTTACCCCAGCGGCAAGAGCAACCCGGACAAAGTACCCGCAAGGCCTACCCGTTAGGGTGGCGGCGGTGTTACCCTGTGGGTTTGAACCAGCATCAACTACCCGTGCTAGTGCCCCGTCCCCCTATAATTTAACTAAATCTCACATTTAATTATAACTTTTATTCATCTTTAAAAAAAGATTCATGCATCTTGTTCATCATTTTTATCTTTATTTAAGTAAAACCCTATACCTGATTCCCATTCTACTTTTAAAAAACGATTCCAAAGAATGTCGCTTGTATCATCCCTTGACAAGACGTTACTAATAAAAAAATTATAAATTTTTAAATCAGATTAATATTATAAAATGGAAATATTGCTTATTTAAAATTATTATCTTAATATTAATCGTTGCTTCAAATATATCTTTATGTAAACCAATATTTTTTGCTATATTAAATCTGTTAACCTTCCTAGAAAATCTACCCAAGTGCCCTTAGTACAAATATATTTTTAATTTATACTTATAACTTGGTTATAACCCCGTGTATTACACGGGTTGAATAAATACAACTTTATATATTAGGTAATAAAAAGTTATATCTTTAAAAACGTGTATTGCATGAGGTGAATAAAAAAGTATATTATATAGGTTGAATAAATATAATATAATTGGTTAACACATATGGTCGTCAAGATATGTTTTTGAAAAAAACTGAACTTTGATGTATTATAACATTTTACTTTGTTTTTATATATTTAATTATTAGGTTAGAAACTTGTGTATTGCACAAGTTAACATTTTACTTTGTTTCTTTCTTTATTTAATAATAGGTTAGAAACGTGTGTGTTACACATGGTTAGATCAATGAAATGTTAAATTAAATAGTTATTAATAAGCGGAAAAAGCAGAAAATGTTAAAAGAAAAAAATGTTTATTTTTCAATTTTCATGTATGATGTTGATATTTGATTAAGGTAGTATAATAGTAGCAGAGGAATTAACAACAATTTTTTTTCTTTTTTTGCTCCTTTTGAACTAATTTTGTATCTGATTGATTGGAATTTGGATAATTCTTAATTGAGTCCAGCTCGTCATTGGTTTCTTTACCAATTCGTTATTAGATAGTAAATAAAGATAAAGATTATAAAATTTTATATAAACAATTAAAACTAACACTTAATCATTACCCATTGGTTATTAGATATTAGATAGGAAATAAAGATAAAGATTATAAACTTGTAGGAACGTCCACGAAAAGCTCGGGAACCTAAATTTGTTATCTATTGTCCGATTAGGCGGAAACTAGTGACAAGTTAATCAAATAACAAGAATTACTCGTTTAATGTTGTTTTCATTGATCTAAAGTTCAATACATTCAAGATCTGGATCCGACAGAGCTTCCCCGTCTATGTGCCAAAATCTCCAACTCCTTACAAATAAAATCCCAAGGCACCTATATATAGTGGAACAAGTTCGCTGGTGAGAGACAGCTATAAGTAAGTTCGTCCGAACTTGCCGAACTTGACTTCTCAAGTCACTCTCAAGCGAACTTGCTATCTAACACTCTTAAATACACCTTGTTTCACCTATTCTATACAGACTCGATACAAGACTATTCTATAGACATTAAGCACCAATAGACTCCCTCTAGAATATCTACTTTGTCTTGTTCGGTCTTCAGAAACTCTCGTTTATTCCAGACTCGTTCTCGTGTAATGACGAAGGCAACAGACATATGCATCAACAGACTCCCCCTTGGATGTTGTCGCAGTCATCTACTTTCATAGACATCTTTGACAATAATCATCCTCGTCAGTCTTCAAGTGTCATAGTCTTCTTTGGATACCTTGTAATCACCAGACTTCAAATAAGTTCCTGAGTCTTTATCTTTATCCTTGAATAAGCATTAAACTTTTATGATCTTCAAACGCTCTATTTTTTTCAATTTAACTTGATAAGACTTTAATCTCTAAGCTTCCCTTAGCTGTGAGCTGTACTCTCCCTAGCTTTGAGCTTTATCTTTAATCACGTTTCATTCTGCTCCCTCTAAATCTTACTTCCTGTTTTAAAGTACTTGGGAATTCAAATAAACATTTCAGATTCTAACTTTGAAATTTTGTATCACATGAATTACATACCACCTGTACAAAACTTGTACTTCAAATTTAATCTTCATTTTTCAGTTATTTCAAGTTCAAATTAATGATCTTGAAACATTTTACATTTAAAACCTTCAACCTTCAATTATTGAAATGAAATCCACTTAGTTGATCAAGTCCAAGTTAATGACCTTGATTAACTAATTTTGTTTACCAAGTCCAAGTTAATGACCTTGGCTATAACCGTTGTGAACAACTGATGTTTTTGTCAATTTTAAAGTTTCAAATTAATGAACTTTTTCTTACCAGACTTCGATCATCCGTTCTCTGACATTGGCTTGTTGAAAATCTTTTTGGATTTTTACAAAGTAAGTAAAGTATTTACAGAACTTTTAACAGGTAAAGTAAACTATGTACAAACATATTTACAGATATATTTTTGTGAATTCGTGTCTAAGGATCATATCAGTTTTGTTGAGACATATCACCAGTACCGTTGGCCTTTTTTTAGACTTTTAAGTTTTAAACTCGTTTACCTAGATTGTCGATATGTTTGTCCTCTTAAACTTCATCACGTTCTCAATTGTTCCAAGATATGTTAAGGTAAGAATTATGAAACTTGACTTATCTATGGTTTCCACCTCTTGAATATACTCCCGAATCCAGATTCCCTAGATTTCATCTTACAGGTGAATATAGCGTAACTGATATCTGTATTTGGGTTGTGCAAGACCTTGAGAGCTCAGGTTAGTACTACCGTACTGACAAAGAGATGAAGGCTCATCTTTCAGATGTGTTCCAGTTAAGGAATCTTTTCAGCATTGCAAATGATTAGATCTATCGATTTTTTCAAGTTTGCATGCTGTTTGGTGTTTTTTAGCAAAAAGCATTATAGAAGTTCTAGGCTATTGCTTCCGCAAAATCAAAAGAACTTGTATAATACCCTAGATATCAATCATCTATAAAGACCTCGTATCTCAGAATCAGGCAACCCTCAATCGAAATTTCGGAGTACTAAGTCCATATATCCAAGATGTGTTAATCCACAAGATTAAGCAGTTGTAAAATTTAGTTTATATCCCGGAAACAATTTACTGAACGTGTAAAGCCTATCGACATATCCACAGTAAGACTTGTTTATCACTTATAAACTGTACAATTCTTTAGCATATTTTGATAGTCCACTGATGTACTATCATTTCCTTTTTGACAACAAAACTCATTTTGTCTTTTTCATGTTTTTGTACTTTTTGCATTTTTCAATGTTTTTTAATTTTCAACTTTTTCATATGTTTTTGAATTTTCAACTATTTTTAAAATTTTCTTACTCCCCCTAAAATCAAAAACATATTTTTGGATTTTAGATTTAAAGAAATTCTTCTAAAAATGTAACAAACCAATGCGGATTCCGTGACCTCGTCGTCCGATCCTTTTTCTCAAAAACTGTATCTGTAATTGTTTAACAAACAATCATTATACTCATTTACCACTTGTAAAAGCAGTTTGAACTTGTAAGAACTTTGAAATCAAATTTTCTGTTCAACGGTGTGGATTTTCATAATTTTAACTTTTCAAACTTTTTCCTTTTAACAACCACTTGTAATTTCAAAAACTTTTCTTCTTAACTACTCCCCCTCAAAATGACAAAGATATGAGATTTCTTGATAAGTTAAACTGATATGGAGCTCCGCAATCCATAATCAACTTTGATCAAGTAGATCTTGGAACTCCTACACATGAATGGATTTAGTTAAAAAGTTCAACCCAAGCCTTCTTGGTCTTGGGTTTTGGATATACCTCCTCATACACATCTTCGTAATCACTTTCGTATGCTCTTTGATAAGCATATTCAACATCACAAACTTCAAACTCACAATCAACTTTACTTTTATCTTTCTTGATTGATTCGACATTTTCGATTTTATCACAAACATTCACTTTTTCAGGTGATATCTTTTTAGCAATCCATGCTTGAGAATTAACTCTAGCTTTCTTGATATAAAACCTAGAATCATTGTTTGACTTTGAAGTCTCTCCTTTTTGAAAAATTGAATTTTCAAATTTTGATTCCTTTTTAGGTTTTATTTCAAGATTGGATTCAACATTACGTTTCATTTCTTTGATGTCAAGGTTTCTTTTTACAATCCTGATTTGATCATTTTCAGATTGCTTTTGTTTTACCTCTCTTGAAACTTCTTTTCTTTGGAGATACACAGGCTTAGACTCCAGACACTTGCGAGTAATGTGACCAACTTCATTGCATTTAAAGCAAGTCCGAGTATCATGAACCTGTCCACTAGTGGGTTTTACTCCACTTGCGGACTTAACCTTGTCCCGAAGTTCCTTTTCTTTCTTGAAATCATCATTTGACTTCTTACCTATCAAGCTTTCCTCCTGAACCGTGCTCGTTCCGTAAACAAACTTTATGTTCTTACCTTTGTATTCCTGGAACGTTGACTTCTGATTCTTCTTCGGTTCATCTTCAGCTTCTTCCAAACCTAAACCTGCTCTCCTGTTCTCAGGAAAATCACCACCGTTTCTACGGTAATTGTTAAAGTTCCGTTTCGGTTTAGAATAAAACTTCTTTTCATTTTTCTCGAGATCATCTGATGAAACTTCCATAAGTTTAAACAGTTTATCGATTTGATCTTCTTTCACATTCTGAATCGGAAAGCTATCATTGAAATATAATCTATCAGATTCCTTAACTTTGTACATGACAACGTTAGGATCATCACTTAGATCATTTTCTGATGATTTATCGTCATTTTCAGATTGTGAACCAGAACTATTTGAACTTGAGTTAGTGCTTTTAAAGCTGCCGTCATCAGAATCATTTCCCAAAACATTCTTTACCACATCTTTTACCATCGATTCATTGTCATCGTTTGATTTTGTAAAGTCTACGTCAATATTTTCAGGCAGTTTATCTTTCTTTTCTGAAAGAAGTAAAAGATTAAATTCTTTTTCAATATCATCATATTTCTTGCAGCAGTAACTTGCAAGAAATGGTGGAGGAACATTTTCGTAAACTTTACGCTTTGATTTATCAACATTATCCTCCGACTTAATCGTAGAAAGAATGTGATCAATGACATATGCGTTTCTGGTGTAGCTTTTTAGTAATTGTCTGACTCTTTCTGTTTCAATTTTCATTTCGTGAAACTCACGCTTTGTCTCAGCAATTGTATTAATGTACATGTTAATTCCCTTTTGTTTTTCAATTACTGTGGCATTTAACATAGTTACATTAGCATTGAGTTCACTGTTAGCTCTTTCGACATGTTTATAATTTGCCTGAAATTTTGTCATAAGCTTCTTTTATAGTTCTGTAATTATAACGACAATTTTCGTTATGTTCAGTTAATTCTCTTATGACTTTGACTTTATCCAGACAAGGTTCACAAGGACTTGCGCACTTTGTGCAAGGTTTTTCAACCTCCACAACTTTCACAACTTCCTTTTCAGACATTTTACCTTAGCTTTTACCTTTTCTGCTTCTGCTTTCAACTCTACTTGCTTTTGTGTCTCAAGGTAAGCTATTTCTTCTTCCTCTGTTTGTTGCATGTATCTTTCCAGAACTGCATCCTCCAGGACAGCTTCTTCCTCAGCTCTCTGCATTAATGCTTCTTGAATAGCATTTTCGATAGCAGCTTCCACAAATGATGTCTCAAATTCATTCACAACCTTTGCCATCATAGCAACACCAGTCTTCTTTCCGATGTATTTGTTCCAATTGAAACCATCGTCTTCATGATTGGCAACAAGAGCTTGTTCGGCTTTCTTTGCAGATTTATCTTCAACTTCAACTTGTGTTCTATTCGGATATGATTTGTATTGCAGCGCTTTCTTGTAATATTCATTACCGGTTCCAAAAGGGTTTCGGTTTCCACTAGCTTCTTGGTTATGGCATTCACGTTTGAAGTGACCTTTTTGTCGACATCTGAAACAAGTAACTTCCGTTTTGTTGAAACCAAGTTTATTGCTTGAGTTACCAATGTCCCTTCCAGTGAGTGCTACAAACTTTGAAACTCTCCGGATAATCGATGCTAAGGACCATTTAATGTCCATCAGTTCCAACTCTTCCTCATCTACCTGATCGTAATCCTCAACTGTCATTTCAGGATTTTTGATTTTTCCAGCAACAAGACTTTCATATGATTCCAGAACTGTAGCAAGATGTGCTATGTGTTGTTTAGCAACTTTCTCAGGAAACACATTCTTCAAGTCAACTGCTATGTTGCATTGGAAAACATTTGAATTAGAAGTGGATTGGCTTGTCTGATGAGTTTGACTTTAAGAAGAAGAACTTGAACCAACATATGAATAACCAGCGTTTGGAGAATACTGATTTTGTGACGACTGATCTGATGTATTCATGTTTGCACTAAATGCCATTTGGATTTTTGGACTTTGAATCGGAGTATCTGGAATACCACCTTTGTAATAAACTCCGACATCCTGAACAACATTAGTGTTTTTGGATTTTGCAATCTTCATCAATTCCATTTCATGACCTTCAAGTTTGTCAATGAAAGATGACAATTTAATGTCACACCCCGACCCGCAGCGGAATAAAAGTCGGGGCATAATTGGGTTATCACCAAAGCTCATGATATTTATTAAGATGTTTCATATTTATTAAATTCAATATTACAAACTTAAATATCCAAAAACAAAATTCATACAATTACAAAAAAGAAATGAAACTATAGATTTATCCCAAAGCATGAACTTGTTTATCCTTCTAGGCCATCCTAAGTGTTTCCTGTCTCGGCTGGATCACCTGTATCATGTGTAAAACGGGGGAGGTTTTGGGTCAACAAAAGTTGGCGAGTGAACCTTGATAAAACATTTTTACTAATTTCTTGTTTTATTTAATAAAGAAAATTCGTGCATTGATCATATGTGAGCAAACATATATAGATAACAATCACAAACCACTTTGGATGAGTATATGACATGAATGATGATGTATTTGAGATCAAGGCTCAATCAAACGGAGCCGATCTAATGAGGCTCCTGATGCTCAACCCGTATCACACGGGGAACTGATGGGCATAATGAAATGCGTGTACTGAAATGATAAATTCAATCTACATATAATTCACACAACAATTGATACACATTTGATCACAGATATGATGTATGCACAAGTGTTTAAATAAAATAAAAGAATAGTACGACACATGATACACCCAAAAATATGATTAAAATGGGGAATTTGTAGAGGTTCACTCACAGTGGGTGCGTTTTTTGATGACGATGAATGCGCACGAGTTTATGATTCAACCGACGAGGGAAAAACTAACCTAAATAATAACGAAATGATTCGATAAATAAATAAATTTTACTTGAGATGAATATTTTTAATTAGGGCTCTTAATGAGATTTTTAGATTTATTTTTGTGAGTTTAATGAAATTTTCTAACTTTAAAAATCTTATTTTTAAGTATTTTTAAATAAATTTTCAATTACATAAATAAATAAAAATGAAACAAAAAATATAAAAATTTGGGTTGACTTGTCAGGTCTGACCGGGTCTGACCGGTCGGACAGTTTATTATTCAGGCGGCGTGGGGGATCGAACCCGCGACCTATCGTTTGTGTGCACGCAGCCCGGCCAACTGGGCTGCGTGTCTAACCTGAAGAATACCTGATTTTAATTATACTTTTACACTTATTACATGAGTCTGATTACCTTCATTTAAAAAGAACAATGATATTACAGTGGTCCGGTGTAACATGCACGGTTCGAACCTGAGACCATTGGCTTCGTGTGCACCCAACCCAACCAACTGGGCTGTGTGACTAACCCATTCAATATCCGATTTCTATTTCTTTTATACACTTACTGCTGAGTTTCATAATTTGGTTTTATAAAATGGGTGTGATATTTCAGAGAATTTGAGTGGTACAAGACTCGAACTCGGGATCTGTGGTTCGAGTGCACACAGCCCAACCAGTTGGGCTGTGTATCTAATCTGTATAAACACTGGATTATATAAATTTTATACACATGCTGTGAATTGATCTGAATAAGTTTACAAATGTTGGTTTTATTTCTGAAAGTCGGAAATAGGCGCGATTCGAACTCGGGACTTGTGTTTTGTAATTGCACACAGTCCACCGCTGGACTGTGTGTCTAACCCGGTTAAATATCCGATTTTAATTATATTTGTACACATATTAAACTTCATCTTCTTCGCTTTAAAAAAACACAGAACATATAATCTGACCGAAAATGGTTTGAAACAGAATCTGGTTGACTGATTTAGACTTATACATGCTGAATAATGGATTATCAAAAAGAGTTGAGAATCATACCGATTAGGAGTAAAGCTTCGGTTTTCCGGTGATATTCCGGCGAGTGCGAAAACCTCCGGCGATGTGCTCTGAAAGGACTAAAGCTTCAGGAAGTGAGTGTGATTCTGAGCGAAATGTTTACAAGGAGTTTGGGTGGGTATTTATAGGGAAACAGGCCAATTGGTTCGAATTAGAGGCCATGATTTCGCGGTCAAGATTTTAATCTTCAAGGGTAACGGTTTTGACCAAATTGAGTGTTATGCAACGGTTATAACTGATGTCGAAATCAGTTTACGCATTTCAGTCAAGGGGAAATGGCAACATTTGCGGAGTTTCGGTTTTTTTCCGGCGATTTCGCGTTCTGGGTGCGCGGTCTTACAGATTTTGACTTTTGGCTTTTACTATAAGTGTTATTTGTTTCATTAATTGAACACAAACATGTGTGTGGCGGAGTGGTGTGGTATGTGTGTGTCTTCGTGGGAGACCCGGGTTCGAAACCGGCTACCCTATTTTATTTATTTTTTACTTATTATTATTATTTATTAATTAAGGTTTTTAAATTCTAAAATGTTTATTAATTATGTATTATTTAAAATAATCTGAACAATAAATACGCAACGAAACTTATAACTGAATACTTGATTATTAAACGAAGCGGGTTTTGAACCCGTTTTTCATAGATGTTACATTTAAAATGTCTCCAAGATGGACTGTTCTTTAGAATCATCAGATACGTTGTCCATTCTCCTTCTGGAAGTGCATCGGCCAGCTTCTTAATCTGCTCTTCGTTAGTTCTCTTGATATCATGTCTTCGCATCTGGTCCATGAGGTGACAATATCTATCAATCATTTATTTCATTGTCTCTCCTTTGATCATCGTGAAGATCTCAAACTCTTTCTTAATTAGGGCCTTTTTGCTCTTGATCAATTAATCACTTCCTTTGAATTTTTCGCAAAGAGAATTCCATAATTCTTGAGAAGTATCATATTCTGGTAATAATATCAAGATAACTTCAGTGGAAGATCTTGATCACGTTCATCTTTAGGCCATGTATATCCATCTTCAATCGCAACCCAGCTGTTGAATTGATTCGCTTGAATCCAATTAACAAACTTTTCTTTCCATCCCTCGAACTCGTCCGTACTCATCAACTTTGGTGGTTTCCGAGTAGTTCCCATTTCATTATCGAGGTTCATCGGATTAACCGCAATTGAATTTGACGTTGAGGCTTGAGCTACTCCAGCTGCAAACGCGTTATGGAAATCTTCCATTTTGAAAATCTGAGAATACGATCAAAAACACTTGACAATTGATTAGCAACAGACAAGTTTTAGCAAAAACTGGCGTTTTAATCGACAATCGGTACGTTAAAAACGTTTAAAATTTTTCCGAAAACAATTTTTACCCGATTATATCTTTAAAGTCGAACTTGATCAAAGATATTGAATTTTCTTCAAGTTCGAGCGAACATACAACAAAAACTCTTGAAAAATTATCAAGTTCGGTCGAACTTGATTAAAATCAATGAAATTTTAATCAAGTTCGGTCGAACTTGATGTTAAGTTCGGCCATAGCTTGTTTCAAAAACATGGATTTTGCAACTTTTTGATGTCAAAACGTTTGAATTTGATGTCCAAACTCTCAGGGGTTTGTTATTAGTATGTTTTACACGACATATTCAAAATTGGACAAAATTTGACCGTGAATTCTTGTTTTTGTTTAAAAGTTAAGAAAAATAGAAGAATGGAGATGAAATAGAGAGATTCTTGTCTTGATTCAACAAATTCGGGTATCCAGGCTCTGATACCACTTGTAGGAACGTCCACGAACAGCTCGGGAACCTAAATTTGTTATCTATTGTCCGATTAGGCAGAAACTAGTGACAAGTTAATCAAATAACAAGAATTACTCGTTTAATTGTTGTTTTCATTGATCTAAAGTTCAATACATTCAAGATCCGGATCCAACAGAGCTTCGCCGTCTCTGTGCCAAAATCTCCAACTCCTTACAAATAAAATCTCAAGGCACCTATATATAGTGGAACAAGTTCGCTGGTGAGAGACAGCTATAAGTAAGTTCGCCCGAACTTGACTTAGTCAAGTTCGGCCGAACTTGACTTTTCAAGTCACTCTCAAGCGAACTTGCTATCTAACACTCTTAAATACACATTGTTTCACCTATTCTATACAGACTCGATACAAGACTATTCTATAGACATTAAGCACTATTCGATACAAGACTATTCTATAGATGATACTTTGTCTTGTTCGGTCTTCAGAAACTCTCGTTTATTCCAGACTCGTTCTCGTGTAATGACGAAGGCAACAGACATATGCACCAACAACTTTTATATAAACAACTAAAACTAACACTAAATATTTATTTAGGCGGGAAAAAAAATTAAGAGCACCTCATAAAGCTACATGTGTCCCTCAAACGGTTTCTTTTATTATATGTATAGATGATATTTTTGAATTAAACATTATCAAAAACAGATTTTTATGATTTTTTTATATTAGATTTAAATGATAATGATATTTTGCATATATTTATGTAAATATGATGTATATGATGAAAAATTATTTCATTGGCTAACGATAAAGATGTAAAAATAATAAAGAAGCTATTAAAAATTGAGGATTGTGATGAGAACTCTTAAACACTTTAGAAGCGAGTTGGATATTAACTACCATGAGCAACGGATTACAAACTTGTGAAATGATTATCAGTTACACCGACTTGTCTTATTGTGATCTGTAAATTAAAAAAAATTCATTTAATTCTTGTAATATATGGAAACTATGTTATAACCCCGTGTATTACACATGTTAAGTAAATAAAAAATCAAATAGTTAATAACGAAGATTTAGCAATTATAATAGATATTTTTAAGACGCTTTTCTGATATCCAAACAAAATTTTGTGTGATGTTTGTTGAGTTTATAAATCTGAAAACATTTGAACAACCGATTAGAAGACAAACTATATCATCGACTTTCTCACGAGTTTTAACAGTCATATGAGCATACATTTAATAACACAAGTTTTATTTAAACAATAATAATTATTATTCTTCTTGCATTTTAAATATATTAAATAAATAAATAATTTGTTAAGCAAAAAAATCGTTTACTCCACCCTCGTTATGAAAATGCTCGATATTTGTTTCAATTGTTAAGATATAATTTTAACCTAGTAATTGATATAAATAAATAATAAGATATTTTATGGAACTTTATCCATAATTTCTTAAATGTTTCAAACATATATTAAATTTAATAATTTAAATTAAATAATAGTTATCTACAATTAAAGAATTTAGATATTTCTAACCTAGTAATTAATATAAATAAATAATAACATATTTTATGGAACTTTATCCGTAATTTCTTAAATGTTTAAAACATATATTAAATTTAATAATTTAAACTAAATAATAATTATCTACAATTAAGGATGGTCTAGAATAATGACAAATGTCACTTTATTAGTTTCTATTATTATAATAATTATCTACAATTAAGGATGGTCTAGAATAATGACAAATGTCACTTTATTAGTTTCTTTTATTATATGTATAGAAGATAGAAGATATAACCTAGATATACAAACACTCACAAAAATATGTATAATAAATTTGAGGAATGAATAAAAATAGAAGGGATGAGAAGGAAGGCTCTAAATTTAATCTTCGCCAAATTAAGTAAAAAAACCTTTCAATTTTTTAGGATAAAACTATTTGAGAGGATGAGATATGAATGTTGTTATAGGTTATTATCATCAAACTTATGTCAAATGAAAAACAGAAAAGGTTGGTTTCTTTAATATTCATTTATCAAAAAGAAAAGTTGGGCCTATTTTTATTTGTAAAGAGTTGGGTTATGAAAGCTTCGCCTATGAGCAGCTGCTTTTTTCCTAACTTCTTAATAAAGAAATAAAAGTTATCACTTGAATAATGTAAAGAACTTCACGATAAAAACATATTACATATCTAACAGATTATTAGAAATATATTAATAGATATATTTAAAAAATCAGAATATTACAAAAAAGACTCGAAAGATGTATATTTACGATTTTGTATTAAACTAGGTTAAAATCTCATGTATATTTACGATTTTGTATATTATAAACTAGGTTAAAATCTCATATATTACACGGCTTGAATTAGTAAAACTTGGTTTTATTTTTGTAATTCCAAATATGTATCATAAAAGATAAAAGATGAATATGAGAATCACAACTCTTAAATTTAGAAAAATGAAAACCAAAATAATGGTCAATTAAAAATTTATTATAATAATGATAAAGATAAATAATGAAAGTGCGAGGATGATGAAAACGAAACAAGGAATGTATTAAATATAATATGGAAAAGGAAATTGGGTGAATTTGTAACGGGTAATGATTTGTACGAAAGTTAAATGGGTATACGGTTTAGGCGAAAAAACAAAAATAAAAGTTGCATAGAATTATGTCGTGTCCTCTAAGATTTTTATTTATTATGTATAAAGATAGAGATAAAGAAGAGTTAAGGATATAGATAGAAATGATATAAAATTTTAACATGTATATTATTATATCGTAGGAATTTAGAATTAATATTTAAATTAAAATAAATATTGTAGGAATTTAAAATTAATATTTAAATTAAGATTTTTTATTGGTGTGTAGGCATTAGACCATACGGTGTGGAGGGCTTGAAGATGAGGCGTTATGTGACATGTGGATGCTACGTAAGCACGCGTCAGAAAAGTGGCGTGGTAAAAAAAGGGGTGTGTGGGAAGAGGCATGGAAGAGGGAAGTTATTCGACACGTGACACACACTTTTTGTTATTCTTTTATATTTATAAATTACATAAAATCTACTATATTTAAATAAAACCAATTAATATTAATTAAACAAATAACGTCACATAACTTAAAAATAAAAATAAAAACATTCCATAACTTAAAATAAAACGTTAACCTAAACATATCTAGCAAAAAAACGTATTATTATTTGCCACGCCGCGTAGTGTTTGAAGTCACAACCGTACTTGTTATGGTACTCGACGCAAGCGACTTGGATGATGTCGCCTTCGTTTAGCTCACCATCGTTGTTGTCCATACCGTTGACAATCGCCTCAAATCTCGCACTATCCATGTGAATCATCCAAAAACGTGAACAAAGTGCGTCCACTCTTCGGATGGCCTCACCCCTACGTATACAAAATTCATGGTGAACTCGATCCCAAAACCTAGACGTGGGTAACGGAGCCTCGTGGATGGTCACCGCCACGACCCACTATTCGCATAACGCAATGTCCTCTTCTAGCTCCATGGAGTAACCGGCATTTCGAAGTGTTTTTTGAGAGAAGAATAAATGGGTGATTGAGTGTGGTTTTTATAAAATTGGTGTGAAATGTAGAAGTATATATAGGGTTTTTTTTAAATAAAGTTTTGTTTCAAACAACCAATCAACAAAGTCCACGTCGTTCTATGTTGGCCCTCCAAGCCGGTGGAGAACTCGGAGCCCATGTCACAACGCCGAGCACAACGCGGAGGGACGGTGTGGTTTTGTGGGCGTTGACTGGCAATAACGCTGTTGTTCGATGCCCACACTATGTGGTCTAATTGCCTAGTAAAGATGGATATGATCGGATGGTTCCACTGGTGGCATGATAATACTCCAGTGGTACGTCAATAATCCAAATTTGCCGTTCAATTTTTTTTAAATAAATATAAAAGGTAAATGTGAGTCTGATGGTAATACATAACATTATTGATTTATACATCTTAACAAAATAACTTCAAAGTTAAAATGTTTCCGTATGTAGTATATGGCTAAGTAAATTTTCAACCAATTTGTTTATCATAAAAATCATTGTATATTTGTCAGTGTGTTAGCACATGACTTCATATTGTGATTAAATATCCGCCAACTTTTTTTCTTTAAATGTTCGCTAACCTAAAGACCTTCGTATCGGATGCATGGTTATTTATGAATAATTATCTAGACGATACATATGTTATTTTAAAGTTGTATTAAAAATGGTTGTTTGCTGCAAAGTAGTGAACTTCATATATGCATGTGGCGTTTGCTACGGGCTCGAAGCATGTCTTGAAATATCATGAAAATAACTTGTATAGATCCTCTTATTATATACACAACATCATGTGTGGTTTGGATTAGGGGTGTCAATCGTGTTGGGTTGATGGGTTCACAGGTTGTGGGTTGGCAGGTTGGTGGGTTGAAATGTTCAACCCGAACCTGTCCCATATTATTATTCGGGTCAAAGATTTCAACCATAACCCGACCCATATTAATTCGGGTCAATCCGAACCCGACCCGCTTAACTCATATTTTTAAACGAGTCATACAAGTTGATGATTTATAAGAGAGTTGGTGGGTTTTAAAGGGGCAACCGATAACATGTTTAATGATGTATGAGTGTGACAAATAAATAATACAATGTGTCAAAACTAACGTTATTAAAACTAACCATGTAAAATAGAAACGGAAGAAAAAAAACAAAAATTTAAAAGATTTTTTTCTAAATAGTTAAATGGGTTAACCCGAACCCGACCCGTTTTTAAAACGGGTCATGCTAAGCAACCCAAACCTATTTTTCGTGTTAGATTCGGATCAGATTGACGGGTCATATCAAGAATTGCCGCCCCTAGTTTGGATCATTTTCGTAATCGTAAATTTCTTCAAAATTTATTAAAAAATATCATTATAACAATAATGGTGAAAAGCATATTGGGTTAATCAATGTGTAAACGTCGTCATCAAAAAAGAATTAGAAAATCGTTATCTAGCTTTTATCACATTATAAAAGAGCAAAAGATGTACATAAAGTATAGAGAAAAAGAAAAATTATTTTTAAGGAATTAGAATATTATATATGAATGCTTTATAATTATCTTTAGTGTAAATATTAATTATATGACAACGCAAAACACATCAATCATTCAAGTATATAATATATATTTAGTTATCTTACAACCGAATTGTCCTTACGTATGCTCTAAGAAGAATTTGCATTTTTCCTAAATCACATTTTACGACTTCATACGAATAATATATATTTAGTTCTTACAACCGAATTATGCTTACGTATGCTCTAAGAAGAATTTGCATGTTTCCTAAATCACATTTTACGACTTCATACGAATAATCAAAGTACATGTGAAGTCCTAGGTTTTCGAAACAACTCAATATATTATGTGAAAATTACTAAAATATCATTTGACTAAATGATTTTATCAAAATGTCACTCTTAAGCGTCTTTGGACAGACCCTTCACCATAGGAGGCGTCCGTGTGCCACCTTCAAGCGTCCATCAATGGGGTGCTGACATGTGTCAAGAATCATGGATTGAGTCGACGGCTGACTCCTCCGGTGCGTCGGGCTGACTCCTCCGTTGCGTCGGGCTGACTCTTTCGATGCGTCGGGCTGACTCCTCCGATGCGTCAGGCTGACTCTTCCTAGTGGCTTGGCTGACTCCTCGTCTTGGCTCCGCTAACCTCTCGTTTTGGCTAGGCTGACTCCTAAAAAAAAATTCTTCCAAATTTCTTTTTAAAATTTTTTAATTTAGATATCTTATTATTTTGCCGAGTCTATAAGTACGCAACCTTGTTGTTTGGTTCTTAAAAAACGGTTTTCCAATGATAGCTTAAGATGCATTAGCTTATTTTTATTAATTTTTTAAAGCTAATCACAAAATCAAAAAGTTAATATCGAAAGTAGTCGTTTTCTTCAAACATGAACGAAAAAATAGACGTTTTGTTTTTCAACGTAAATGAAAAACCACTTATACTTCTTAACACAAAACGTCTATTTTTTCGTTTATTTTTTAAGAAAACGACTACTTTTGATATTAACTTTTAAATTTTGTGATTAGCTTTAAAAAACAATTAATAAAAATAAGCTCATACTTCTCAAGCCACTATTGGAAAGTCGTTTTTTTAAAGAACCAAACAACAAGGTTGCGTTTTTATAGACTTGACAAAATAATAAATTATCTGAATTAAATAAATTTAGAAAGAAATGTGGAAAAGAAAATAAAATTTGAGGAGTCAGCCTAGCCAAAACGAGGAGTCAGTCAAGCCACTAGGAGGAGTCAGTCATGCCACTAGGAAGAGTCAGCCCGACGCATCGAAAGAGTCAGCCATGCCACTTGGAGGAGTCAGCCCGACGCATCGGAGGAGTCAGCCGTCAACTCAATCCATGATTCTTGATACGTGACACATGGACGCCTCCCATGCCAGCACCCCATTAATGGACGCTTGAAGGTGACACATGGACGCCTCCCATGGTGAAAGGTCCGTCCAAAGACGCTTGAGAGTGACATTTTAGTAAAATCACTTGGTCAAATGACATAATTACTTTGAATTGCTCCCTGCCTAGTACTTAGCAGTGATGGACCTAGAAATTTCTGTTAAAACACTAAAACTGTTCTTTTTTGTTTGTTTCTTTTTCCTTAGACCCAAAAGTTTTCATAGAACTAAGGGACCAATGTCTCTTACTTGTTAGAAAACCTCTAGTCAATCTTCTTTTTTAATAAACGATCAAATTACATCTCCATTAGTATATGCAACTAGTGTTTCAGTTATTGTATCCACGGAGATGAAACATTTTCATGGAGATGTGACATCTGTTTTAAAGGACTTATGTTCTCGACAACATCAAAAGTTTCTTATTATGCTCAATTTTTATAATCGAAGACGCTACAGTATGTAGTATGTATTTTTACTTTAATTTTGATATGTTTGTAAACCGTATTGTAATATGTATATTCTTTTCAAAAAAAAATAAAGAGATTGTTTCTATTCCTTTTATAAAGGAAAGCAAGTACATACAATGTTTACACATATGTTAAGAGATATATATATATATACAACTTTATTGCAATTGTTTTTAAACTTACATTGATCTCACTTTTCTCATTTAGGGGCATAAATGAACCAAACTGTAGCTCGGCTCGTTAAAGTTACGTGAGTTTGAGCTCGAACTTTTCTCGTGGGTAGATTTCAAGCTCGAGCTCGGCTTGTTTTTATTATTTATTAAATATTTTATAAATTCATTTATATATATTTACAATTACTTTTTAAATACTTTTATAATTATAAATGATATGTATACATTATATTATTTAGTTATTTTGATAGTTATATATGCAATTAATAACATTATTATTATGTTGGTATATAATTAATCTTATTTTTAATAAACGATTCCAAAGAATACCACATGATAACACCATATATGTCATAACTCAAAAAAAATAGTTTTTAAACAAAAAGATTTTTTTAATTATTTTTTAAATCGTATTGATATGATAGAATGATAACGTTACTTTATTTTAAAATCCTAAACCGAATATGTGTCCTTACTCAAATATATTTTTAACCTGACCAATATTTTTTGCTATATTTTTAATTTATAGTGATAATAATATTTTTGAATTAAACCTTACAAAAAAAATATTTTTATGAATGACATTTATATTATATTTATAATTATAATAATAATGATATTTTAAAACTAAATTACCAAAAATTATAGAATCTACAAACTTTGAAGTATAATGATAAACAACATAAATATATTGAAAAAAATTTTGAGTTACTATAAAGAATGGTCAAATATAAACCCACGTATGAATTTTAATGTTTTTCATATTTGAACCTTATTACTTATGTATGTATTAATTTTACAAACTTTTAATAGGTATGTATTAATTTTACAATAAAATTATGGATTATTTAAATCTTTTTTTCAATATTTATCCACACGATATAAAAAAAACTAAGAAGCTTTCTAAAGAATTGATAATTAAGCACTTAAGATCTCTATAACTTAAGATCGGGCCCTGGCTTATTAATTGAACGGATTTTTGGGGAGCTCGAGACCGTTGAAACTCGGCTCGATTCGAGTTTTTAGTAAGCCGGTCACTAGCAGCTCACGAGTTGCTTGACTTGTTTACACCCCCAAGTCTTGTTCCATGCATGAAGGACTCCCCCAGCTTGTGAAATTTTACTTACAACGGTTCTTTTTCTGTGTGAAACTTCGACTAAATTTTATTTATACAAGTTAAACAGCTGCTAGGGATCTCAACCCGCACAAAGGATGCCCGAGAACTCAAAAGTTAGTCACTACATGGGGACCCGGCCGGCCAAGGATCAAGACGCGACAATGACACGCATGATTTACAATCGAGTCGTGGGTACGTACGATTAACATCCTTGGTGCAGAAGTGATATAGTATATGCTTTGTCAAAACTTTTCCATGGACTGGTCCCTTTGTTTAAAAGTTACAATCAATTAAATGGACAAAGATTCCACAGTACATTTCACATACTCATCTATCTACCAACTGTTTTATATGTTGATAATGTGTCCAAAGGGGCACAATAAGAGACCCCAAAACTGGTGAACCGTCTATAAATTACAGAAAGCCAAGTGGATGGTGGTGGCCATATCTAGAAAAGTTGGTGCACTTGAATATGTGTTGGGATATTATTTATAAATAACTCCAACTTGAGGAAGGTGACCAAATAAAGCAACATAAAAGCCAAATTATTTAAAACCATCACTCTCCCACTCCTACCTATCCCATCCACAACCAAAGAAGCAAAAAGGAAATATTTCAAGGCTGCTATTGTTGACACAAACCCCAAAAATGAGTTTCTACGGATTTCATAGAGGTGGGAAAGACGGGTTGGTTAACGAGTTAAAACGGCTAAATCTTTGGGTCAGATTGAGATGATGATCCAAAATGTGATTATTTTACTAATATTAATCAAAATTATATTGAAGTACGCGCACAAAATTATGTTATTTTATAATAATTAAAAAATTGAATACAACTATTCAGACATAAGAAAAACAAATAGACAAGCGTAGTTAGTAAAATCTCACGCATAGCACATTTATTTTGTAGAGTATGGAGAGAGTGGGGTGAAGCCAAATATTTCCTATATCCCATGGAATAGGGATGTTGCTCTAACTAAGACCCGTGGCTCCAATACCCTTTTTTTACATGCACAATATAGTAATTCAAATACATATAATGTTGTAACAGAATCAAAGCAACAAACATATAGAAAGCACTAACAATGATGGTTTACTACTATCATTAGCATAAAGAGATAGTAGTAAACTATCACTAGCGTAGAGTGGTGACCAACTATAGTAGCATCAGATAAAAACGATAAAAGGGCAAACAAACGAGACAAATTAGGGCTAGCCCTTTGAAAGTACCTATACACCCCCCTAAAAAATTAAACGGCAAGATAACGCTAAGGCCTCTAGAAAAATACAAGACAAATCTATACACTTCCCTAAAAGTCCATAGCCTTAATCCGATGTCTCCAAGAATTCTTATCCCCAACCATGTCCTCATATAGGTGCAAGTTTAATAAGTCCTGCCTAATATGCTCGTTCTACATCATTTTGGGTATGCCACTGAATACAACTATCCAAAAGGTTGTATGAATCATAAATACAGTTAGGACTACTTTCTACCAAATTTACTCACTTGACCTATTAGGGATCAACGAATAGACTCGTCTCCTCCTATTAGGGTTTTCTGCTACCAGCGATGCAGAAAACGAAAGAACCGATGTGCATACGTGTCTAATTAGCCTAAGACCGGCCTACCAATCCACACAAAATGCTGAAAAAAGATAAACACTTTTTCACTTTCTTTTTGATCCTTTTAGTAGCAAAAAGAAAGAGGGAGTTTGACTTCTACAAGTAATAAGTAGTACTATTATTGAATTGAAATGTGCACAATGTAAATTGTTCATCATGAGCGCACTAATAAATCAGAATAAATTGCTTTTTCCTGAAGGAATATTTGTTTCTGGATATATAAATATAAGGCCACCTTATGCCACTATCTTTTCTCTTGTTTTTTTAAATATAAAGCTGCAACTCTAGTACTTACCTTTAGTTTTCACTGTAGAATGTTAGTTTTTGGTATTGATCTTTGCATGGCAACAACTATTTCACCTTACAGTAATAATATATTATACCTGCAAATATCTTCAAATTATTGAGGCAACATGAGAAGAAGATAGGACACATGGTGGGTTAATCTGAACATGCAGCTTGTGCTATTTCATCTATTGCATGTCACCTCATTACATGGGTGAGCAGCAAACCGAGATAACCGAAACGTAATTGAAATAACCGAGACAACTGAACCGAAACAAAAACCGACGGTTCGGTTTTTGGATTTTTAATAATCGAAAATTCCAGTTTGGTTTTCAGATAACCATTTTCAATGACCGAACCAATAAGTTATAATAGTAGGCCTAGTCCATATATATTTTTATGTTTAAGTTTAAGTGTCCAAACCATGCTAGTAGAAATTATGAATTTTATTTTTAAGTGTTAAGTATTTATAATAAAAACAATAACATGTTTATTTATAATTGAAATAATTTATTTATTGGCTACAAGAAATAACAAAATTTAATATAAAATTTAAATGACCTTCAAAGTATTATTAAAGAAAAAGTCTTAATAAAAACTTTGGAAAACATAAAAATAGATTAGAATGTTAGGTTTATGTGAACAATATCAATTAAAAAAATTAAATATAGTAACTTAAATATAAACATATAAGAAAAATTCTTAAATTTTAAATTATACTTTTAATTTTTTGAATCTTACATAATTTTGTTCGAAAAACCGAACCGGTGTGAAAACCAAATGGATATCATCATTAATTTTCCAGTTTCTGCAATTTAGGTGTTTTCTTTTTTCTGGCCTATAGCTTCTGTTGCTTTATGTGGCACTTTAATTATAAACAGATGGTAATACAGGTTGGGTGGTTTGTTAACGGATCGAAACGGGTTCAGGTCAAAACAGTAGATTATTTACTTAGTTAATTTGTTTCAATTCGGGTTCAGCAGCCGCTAGCGAAAGTAGTATGTCATCATTATCGACAAATATCACTCGTTTATTTTCCATCCATCCGCAAAAAACAAGTAGCGCCTTTGTTTAACCGGGTGCATTCTATGTTTGGTTAATGTAATCATTCTCTTTATTCAGATGTATCACCTTTAACTTGTTAGAAGCCAAGAAGCTGATAAAAGTTTTTTAAAGGTCCCACCATTATGTGAAATGTGTACTTTCCAGTTATTTAACCACCAAAGCAAAGCAAAATAAATGTGCAGAATGTCTACTTCAAACATTTGTACCATCATATGTGTTCTTTTTGTAGCATTGGCATCTCATTGTTGAATTGGGAAATAGAGCTTCGTGTTTATCGGATGATGCGTTTTATCATGACTGGCTAGTTGTGAGGTTGTCCACGTCCGCTATCGTTCAGGGGTTGTGGATCTTCGGCCACTCAATTTTTCTGTTGTATTCAACATCGTCGTTTTCTTGTAGTATAACTCTAGAATAACTCACAAGTTTTTACTCAATATTTTCTCTCATCTTTAAGAATTATGAACATGTAATAGGCTAAACATGTGATTTTTCTAATGTGATTCTGATTTATCATCAAATTCCTTTAGTGACTTCTATGTAAATGGGAACAAATAAACTCCAATTAATTAGAATAATAACAGACTAAAAACCTATTTAACAAATTTGAGTAAAAGAGTTTGTTCACAAAAAAAATTGAAAGAAATTGGAATCTATTAAATTAATTGAAATTTAAATAAATGAAAGTTATAGAGGACTGAGATTAGAGTTCATCAATGAAATTGAATTTGATGGAATTATATGGGGGTGTACGGTTCGGTTCATTTCGGTTTTTTGGGCGAAACCGAAATGTCAGTTTTCAGTTTCGGTTTTTACGGTCTCGGTTTTTACGGTCTCGGTTTTTACAGTGGTTCGGTTCGGCTTTTCGGTTATTTTTGGTTTTTAGAACAAAATTATGTAAGATTAAAAAACAAAAAATATAATTTAAAATCTAAGAATCTTTCTTATATGTTTACATTTAAGTTATTATATTTAACATTTTTAATCAATATTGTTCGCATAAACCTAACTTTCTAATCTATTTTTATGCTCCGAAGTTTTTATTAAGACATTTTTATAATACTTTGAAGATCATTTAATTTTTCTATTAAGTTTTTTTTATTTCTTGTTGGCAATAAAAAATCGTTTCAATTATAAAAAAAAAACATGTTAATGTTTTTATCATAAATACTCAATATTCAAGAATAAAATTAATAATTTCTACTAGCATGGGTTAAACACTTAAACAACTTAAAATTAAACATAAAAATATATGGACTAGGCCTAATATTGTAACTTATCGGTTCGGTTCGGTTTTTTCAGTTATTGAAAATGGTTATCCAAAAACCGAAATTTTCGGTTTTATAAAATCCAAAAACCGAACCATCGGTTTTTGTTTCGGTTCTGTTTTGTCGGTTATTTCGGTTACGATTCGATTATTTTGGTTTTCTGCTCACCCCTAATATTAGTCCATGATTCGTTTAGTTGACAAAATAATCATGTTTGATTTCTAAATTTATTCAAGGAAGTCTAAATGTGACGATGATGATGGTGGTGACAACAGTGATGATGGTGGCGTTAACGTAATGGATGTTCAATTATTTAATTAAAAAAATTAATAGAATTTATTCTTTCATTCTCATTGTTCTCATTAATTTGTATAACTAAAGTGGAGTGAACTTTTGCAAAGAAGCTTTTAGAATTCGGTCCGTTAGTATTTACATGGGCCCACATTAGTTGGGTTTGTGTGAGTTAGTAATCGGCCCATTTTTTTGGGTTATATTCATGAGTTGAGTTTACGCTATTTGGGCCCAGGACCAAGACCGTATAAACTGGATTTCTTCCCAAACCGGTTATGTTTGGATCAACTATAGAAAACCGTGGTCCAAACCGGTTTCCAAGTGGAAAATGGACAATTTTTGTTTTTACCGGTTCGATTCATTTTAACAGGTTTCGGTCTTGGGGTTCCCAACCCGATTACAAACCGGCGGTTCAGTTCGGTTCCTAACTGGTTCTTGCCACACCAGTTTGAATACATGTTCCGGTTCTAGGCCGGAACAAACTCTTTTATTCAAGTGTATATAAACGTGTTATAAAATCTACATACTTTTTCCTCTTGTTCAGATAAGCATGACCGGGAAATAAACAAAATCTTTTATAATAATTTTAAGGGTTATTGGATTTAAATAACACAAACTTTCATCAACTGACCGATAGCACTCTCAACTTTCGACTTATATCACACCACTCCTAATGTTCAACTTATTGGCGATAGCATCGCAAACTAACTAAACCCTAACCCAATTAGTTTTTTTTTTTTTTGCTGATGTGGCATTTATGTGTTGAGGGGGCATCTGACGTGGAAATTTTTTATGACGTGCATCTGACTAGGCCTTTTGATGACGTGACAGCTGATGTGGCACTGGTTTGATGACGTGGCAGCGGATGTCAGCAAATTGGGTTAGTGTTGGGCTAGTTCGGAAGTGCTATTGGCCAATAAGTTGAAAGTGGTATGGTTCAAATCGAAAGTTGGAAGTATTATCGGTCAATTTGTGAGTGAGGTTATTTAGATCCAATATCCCCTAATTTTGAAAGGTGATGGATTCAAAAAAAAATTAAAAGGGTGTAAATATAAAAGATTTTGTGGTTAAATTTAATATTTATTTTGGATACATCAGTACATCCAGGCCCAATGAAAGCCCAACATATTTGGGTGTCTCTTTAATATTTTTTGTTAAACCACTGGAACATACTTAAATCTGGTGTTTGACCCATAATAGGCCCAAAACGTATCCAAAAGATGATTTCGTTGTCTTTTATCAAAGACGAAGGCCCATTTCAAACAAGGTGCACAACTGGAACTAGAGATGGGCATAAAAACCGGTTCCGAACCCGAACCAGTAGAACCGAACTGGAACCTACCCGACAGTAAGTAGAACCGGTTCCGGGTTCAAAATACCCGTTTGTTCCAACCCGGTTCCACAATTTTAACATTTGAATCGGGTAGTAACCGGTTCCTAACCGTACCCGGTTCCTACCCGTACCCGGTTCCTGTCACACCCCAACCCGCAGCGGAATAAGAGTCGGGGCATAATTGGGTTATCACCAAAGCTCATGATATTTACTATTATGTTTCATATTTATTTAAATCGAAATTACATTCTCAATAATCCAAACATGTCCATACAAATTCAAAGAAAACAACCAACTAAACAATTCCAAACTCTAAATCATTTTATTCATCTAGTCCAATCCTATGTGTTTCTGGCTGCAGCTGGTTCACCTGTATCATGTGTAAAAATAGGGGTTTTTGGGTCAACATAAGTTGGCGAGTGAACCTTGTTAGATAAACATTTATTATTGATTTACTTGTTATTTTATCAAGGAAAAATTGTGCATAATCATAAGAGAGCAAATGATAAATAATCAATCAGTAACAATGTTAACCACAAATTATAACATACAATAACATACCAACAGCATATCATAACATAACAACTTGCATAAATATATAACATGAATGAAACTGTGCGATCAAGGCTCAATCAAACGGAGCCGATCGTATTGCATGTACTGAAAATGATAAATGTCTGTGCGATCAAGGCTCAATCAAACGGACCCGATCGTATGTTGGCACGCCAGGTTCACGCTCATAATGTAATGGGGAACATGCTCAACGCTCATAATGTAATAGGGAGCGGCGGTCTATGAAATTGCATTTACTGAAAATAATAAATTAAATCTAACAATAACCACACAAACAATGGAAACAAACTGAATACACATTTGTTCATGATATGATGTATGCACAATGATTTAAGTATAATAAGTAGCAAGACACATGATACACCCCAAAAACGTGATTAAAACGGGGAATTTGTAAAGATTCACTCACATTGGGGGCGTTGGATTGGAGATGGTGAGATGCGCACGAGTTGGAAGAGCAAAACAACGAGAATTAACTAACCTAAATAATAACGCAAAATATAGTAAATGAGTGGATTTTATTAATAATTTTAATAAGATTTTTAGATATATTTTTGTGAGTTTAAGGCTATTTCCTATCTTTAAAAACATTATTTTTAAGTATTTTTAATTGATTTTTAAATTAAATTAAATAAATAAAAATATAAAAATATGTTGACTTTTTGCGACCGTTGACCGTATGACTTGTTGACCGATTTATTGTGTAATTGTATTGCGCTGGGTGAGGCTCGAACCCGAGACCTCCCGTATGCGTGCACGCAGCTCTACCAACTGAGCTACGTGTCTAACCCGAAATAATTCTGTTTTTAATTATACTTATATATTCACTCAGCTTATTCAAAATTCTTTTATTTTCAAAAACATTTTAAATCATTGAACCGGTGCCATGTACAGGTCTCGAACCCGGGACCTGTGCTTTAACGCTACACACAGTCCACCGCTGGACTGTGTGTCTAACTTGGTTATTATACAGATTTTTATTATACTTAACAACTAACGTGGTTAATCCGGTTCAGTTAGAAAAATAAAACGTTTTTATTACATAGAGGGTGCGTGTATCAGGGATCGAACTCGCGGCGTGTGCATACTATTTGCACACAGTCCACCGCTGGACTGTGTGTCTAAACCGTTTAAAATACCGATTTTAATTAATCTTATATTGTTAGCACAGTTCATCTTCCCCGTTAGTTTTTACAGACAGTAGATTACCCCTCTGTTTTCTTGTTTTAAAACGATTAACGCATTCATAAGACTAAGATGAAATGATAAAGACTGTGTTGGAAACAAACATACCGGAGGAATAATTCAACTCAGAATTCCGTTTTGGCGTCGGCTCTGATTTTATGAACTTCAACTGAGCAAGTAAATTATTCGTTTTGATTAGCTAAACGTGGAATTGAAGTGTTAAACAAACGATTACAGAGTGTTTGAATGTCCTTACCGTTTAACGGATGAAAATAAAGATTTCCAGAAATTTTCCGGCGAACTGGAATTATCCGATAACAGCGTCTGAATTCGATTTCAATTGAAAGGTCCGAGTTAGAAATAGCTTAACAATTGATAGACCACGACGGTATTGAAAGACTTACCGTTTTGATGAAGAATACGGTTTTCCGGCGACTAGCAGAAACTTTCCGGCGAGTTCAAAAAGCTTCTCCGGTGGACTGAAAATTGTGCGGAAATGTAATTGAGAGTTTGTTGAGTGTGTTTGCGTCGCGAGAGAGAACAGAGATTGATATTATGCTGGAATTGAAAGTTTTCGGTTATAAAAACCGATTCACTTCTAGAATTCAAGTTCATTCAAAGCAACTTGATTGAAAACGTCGGTGTAGCGGTTATATTCGGTAAACCGCGATCAACCAAACGTCTTTGGACGTTTGACGACCGATTTCGGTTACAGATGGCGTAACTGGTTGCTTCATGGAAGACCATAAAATTTTATTGTTTCTTAATAATTACAGAAAACAACAAGTGGTGGAGTGGTGATGTGTGTGTGTGTTAAGTCTTTGGGTTTCAACCCGGCTGACCCGGGTTCGAGTCCCGGCAGCCACCTTTTATTTTTATTTATTTTATTTTTACTTTTTATCAATTATAATTTTTATAGTTTAGTTTGTTTATTAATTATGTATCATTAAAAATCAAAATAGCCATAAATACGCAACGTGATATTTATAACTTGATATTCGGTTACAAAACGGAGCGGGTTTGGAAACCCGTTTTTGACAAATGTTACAGTATCCCCTACTTCTAGGAATTTCGTCCCGAAATTTAAGTAATAGTAGTAGGAAAAAGGTGCGGGTATTTTTCGCGCATTGAGTCTTCACGTTCCCAAGTAAACTCAGGTCCCCGTTTCGACTCCCAGCGTACCCTAACAATTGGAATGCGACTTCGTCGAAGACGTTTTTCTCCGAAGTCCATGATCTCTACAGGTCTTTCAATAAAATGCATAGATTCATCAATCTGAATATCTTCCGGAGGAATGTGGAGGTTTTCATCAGCGAGGCACTTCTTCAAATTTGATACGTGGAATGTGGGATGTATCCTGTTGAGTTCTTCTGGTAGATCAAGCTTGTATGCTACAGGTCCTACTCTTTCGAGTATCTTGAAAGGTCCTACGTAGCGTGGTGCTACCTTGCCTTTTTGACCAAAACGAACTACTCCCTTCCACGGTGATACTTTTAGAAGTACATGATCACCAATGTTAAACTCTAAAGGCTTCCGTCGTTTATCTGCATAACTCTTTTGACGACTTTGAGCCGCTAGAAGATTGTTTCGGATTTGATGGATCTTGTCTGTGGTTTCTTGGATCAATTCTGGACAGTGATTTGAGCTTCCCCAATTTCGTGCCAACATATTGGAGATCGGCACTTACGACCATATAAGGCTTCAAAAGGTGTCATGCCGATGCTTGAATGATAGCTGTTGTTGTACGACAATTCAACTAATGGTAGATGAGCTTCCCAATTTCCCTTGAAGTCTATGACACATGCTCGAAGCATATCTTCAAGAGTTTGAATGGTGCGTTCAGATTGTCCATCAGTTTGAGGATGATAAGCGGTACTGAGATCTAATCGCGTACCCAAAGCGGCTTGTACAGTTTGCCATGTTCGTGAAGTGAAACGACCATCACGATCTGAAATAATGCTTAAAGGTACACCATGTCGGCTTACGATTTCGCTGATATAAATACGAGCTAGCAATTCGTTCTTGATATCTTCGCGGATGGGAATAAAGTGAGCTGATTTTGTAAGTTGGTCAATTATTACCCATATAGTGCCATACCCACCAGAAGTGCGAGGTAACCTGGTAATGAAGTCCATGGTTATATTTTCCCACTTCCATAAAGGTATTTCAGGTTGGACCAGAAGTCCTGAGGGTCTTTGGTGTTCAGCTTTTATTTTGGAACATGAAAGGCACTTGGAAACAAAATCAGCAATATCCTTTTTCATTCCAGGCCACCAGTAGGTGTATCGAAGGTCTTGATACATCTTGTCGGCTCCTGGGTGTATAGAATATCGTGTTTTGTGCGCCTCAATCATAAGAAAAAAATCACGAAGGTTATTGTGGTCAGGAATCCATATGCGATCTAGACAGTATAGAATACCGTCGGATTTAGTTTCAATTTTTAAGTTTAGCTCCACAAGACGGCTCCTTGCGTACGTCTCCTTTCTGTTACTGAAACATGCTGGGCTTCTCGGATTTTGATCTTTGATGTCGCTTATGATTTTATGTATAATAGTTTTGAGGGAACTGATACATTTGTAATGATAAGGTATGTATCATAAAACAAAAACTTCAACCATGACGATATTTAAACCTACACAGAACTTTTCATAACCTCCTGGTAATGCTTTTGATCCTTTACCAAGAATACTTATATATAGGAAGTACCAGCGGCGTATCCACCATATTCTTGTCAAATTTTCGTTGGCTTTATCAGTAAATCATGATCAGTTCTATGTGACTCTAAAACATAAACAACACAACGAACAAAACTTGAGTCTCAATTCTGAGATGATACATGACTAAATGATGACAGTACCTCTCTCGTTGGTTATGATGAAGGGGTCAGTCTATGTAAAAGTGTGACACAACCCAACTTCTTTAAATGATGAGATTGAGATACGTCGAGATGTATGATGATATGAATGTTAAATCAATGAGTATAGAACAAAACTGTAATATCAAATCGCATTAAAATTCTTGGATACGTAATTTCACCAAATTTTACAACTGGGATACGGAAAGATTGAGATAACATAAAGAAAACATTAAAACTAGACGATTGGAGTTGAGTCTTGATTCTTGGCGAGGAAAAATTAGTTGGGTGATTCGTTTGGGCCGTTATTATTTTCAACAGTATTGGCGTTGATGTTATAAGCTCTTCCTCTTGCAGGTGGTGGAGCTTGGTTATCTTGATTCACCGGATTTGCTTGAGCTTGGGCATGAATGATGTTCACCAAATGTGGACAAGTGTTTCTAAAATGGCTTGGATCTCCACAATTGTAGCAAGCCCGCATAGGTTGTACCATGGGATAGTTGGGTTGGTAGTATGTTTGGGTTAAATGTTGGGTAGGTGATAGTAGTAGGGGTTGTTGGGCTTGACCCATTATTTGTTGGTGGGGTTGGGTTGAAGGCTGGTGGCGGTTCGTTCGCTGAGGTATGCGACAGGTCTGAACAGTATGACCTGCGCGACCACAGCCGGTGCAATGTTGGCAGGGATGATCCGGAAAATGATGATACTGGCAACGGTTGCATTTTGGTAATGGGCCGGAGTATGGCTTTTTATATGGTGCAGGTGAAGGGGCAACTTGAGTGATGGGTGCAGCAGGGATAGGGAAATTTGCTTGTGTGACAGCAAAGTTTCTTGTGCTTCGATTCCTTTTACCAGTAAACTTCGAGGAGGAACCAGAATGGTTTGAAATTTGAGCCTCAATGGGGCTTTCATTTTCTCCTCTTTAAATTTACCGTTTCGAATGCGATTTTCGGTCAGTTCAGTGGCTAGTTCCATAGCAGCTTCAAGTGTTGCTGGTGAAGTGCTGAGAACTGAATCTTGAATTTTCGAGGGAAGACCTCGAATATAATGCTAGATCAAGCGATAAGTTGAGGTGAACAAGTTAGGGACCACTTGGTTCAACTCTAAGAACCTCTTGTTGTAGGAGGTATGATCTCCCTCCTTCTGCTTCAAAGAATGAAATTCGTCCTCCAACTTTTTAATCTCACTCCTAGGACAGAAACGCCTAGTCATGATTTCCCTTAACTCCTCCCACGTTAAGGCCATTGCATCATCAATTCCCCTCTTCCCCTTTTCAGTATTCCACCAGGTGAGAGCTACCCCAAATAGTCTCCCGGTGGCGTATCGAACCTTGCGATCCTCAGGACAATCGCAGATGAGGAAGGTGTTTTCCATTTCCTCAAACCAGTGGAGGAGGGCAGTGACACCTTCAGTCCCTTCAAATTTAGGAGGATCACAAGACTTGAAATGTTTATATGAGCACTTGCTGGTCGGAGGGTTGCCGATGTTCTGGTCGTCTTGCTGGGGAGGGTTAGTAGGATTTGTAGCGAGGGCTTGTTGTACTTGAACCACAATGTCAGGAAGCACCGTGGCCATTTGTTTCACGATTTGTGCGGCCAAGCGTTCGTGAGACCTTCCTGATTTTCTACCCCCTCGTTGTTGTCTAGCCGACATCTACAGGAACATACATAAGAAGATTGTGAGTTTATGGAGTCTTTTTAGGTGTCATGTGTCTTAAAGAAAATGAAAATAACATAAATATCAATAATGCAACTACATCCATAGGATGTCTTGGGTTTGCTCATGTTGGGCCTCAAATGTCCCCCATACCTTCACTTGTATAGTCATGTGGGCCCCCATGGCTATTGGCTTGGTAGGATTCACATCAGTATTGGCGATTTAACACTTGCATCACCCGAATGCAAACCACAAAATATGTTTACGAGATGTATGGTCGGAATGTGTCCAGGTGTAGACACAATGACAACTCAAAGTGGGGTTAGCTCACACGACGTTTGGTATAGCATGCTTTGTCCTAATAGGTACTTCGTACTCTCATCGTTAGTCCCCAGGTAGGCAAACTGGTCCTTTATTTTGGATTTATACGAATGCCAGCCTAGACAGGACGTTCCGACTACCGCTACTGGTACCCTTCCAGTTACTACATGCCCGTCATGAGAACTCACTTTGATGAGATTTGAAAATACAAAAAAATCGTTGTAAAAGCAATCATGAAAATGATGTGGTGTGTGCTTTCATTGGTATGATATGTTATGAGCATATGATTCATGATAGGCATTATATGATAGTATGTACTTATGAACATGCATGCATAATATTGAATGTAACATTAAACATAAAACATATAAACATCATGAAGTTTGACATGTAACACACAAAAATCTTAAAATTTCTAATCAACTATAGTATAGGCTCTAAGGGTCTAATAACCTATCCTATATCCCTATAGTCATGGCTTTGATACCAATCTGTCACACCCCGACCCGCAGCGGAATAAGAGTCGGGGCATAATTGGGTTATCACCAAAGCTCATGATATTTACTATTATGTTTCATATTTATTTAAATCGAAATTACATTCTCAATAATCCAAACATGTCCATACAAATTCAAAGAAAACAACCAACTAAACAATTCCAAACTCTAAATCATTTTATTCTTCTAGTCTAATCCTATGTGTTTCTGGCTGCAGCTGGTTCACCTGTATCATGTGTAAAAATAGGGGTTTTTGGGTCAACATAAGTTGGGGAGTGAACCTTGTTAGATAAACATTTATTATTGATTTACTTGTTATTTTATCAAGGAAAAATTGTGCATAATCATAAGAGAGCAAATGATAAATAATCAATCAGTAACAATGTTAACCACAAATTATAACATACAATAACATACCAACAGCATACCATAACATAACAACTTGCATAAATATATAACATGAATGAAACTGTGAGATCAAGGCTCAATCAAACGGAGCCGATCGTATTGCATGTACTGAAAATGATAAATGTCTGTGCGATCAAGGCTCAATCAAACGGACCCGATCGTATGTTGGCTCGCCAGGTTCACGCTCATAATGTAATGGGGAACATGCTCAACGCTCATAATGTAATGGGGAGCGGCGGCCTATGAAATTGCATGTACTGAAAATAATAAATTAAATCTAACAATAACCACAAAAACAATGGAAACAAACTGACTACACATTTGTTCATGATATGATGTATGCACAATGATTTAAGTATAATAAGTAGCAAGACACATGATACACCCCAAAAACGTGATTAAAACGGGGAATTTGTAAAGATTCACTCACATTGGGTGCGTTGGATTGGAGATGGTGAGATGCGCACGAGTTGGAAGAGCTAAACAACGAGAATTAACTAACCTAAATAATAACGCAAAATATAGTAAAAGAGTGGATTTTATTAATAATTTTAATAAGATTTTTAGATATATTTTTGTGAGTTTAAGGCTATTTCCTATCTTTAAAAACATTATTTTTAAGTATTTTTAATTGATTTTTAAATTAAATTAAATAAATAAAAATATAAAAATATGTTGACTTTTTGTGACCGTTGACCGTTGACCTTTTGACTTGTTGACGATTTATTGTGTAATTGTATTGCGCTGGGTGAGGCTCGAACCCGAGACCTCCCGTACGCGTGCACGCAGCTCTACCAACTAAGCTACGTGTCTAACCCGAAATAATTCTGTTTTTAATTATACTTATATATTAACTCAGCTTATTCAAAATTCTTTTATTTTCAAAAACATTTTAAATCATCGAACCGGTGCCATGTCCAGGTCTCGAACCCGGGACCTGTGCTTTAACGCTACACACAGTCCACCGCTGGACTGTGTGTCTAACTTGGTTATTATACAGATTTTTATTATACTTAACAACTAACGTGGTTAATCCGGTTCAGTTAGAAAAATAAAACGTTTTTATTACATAGAGGGTGCGTGTATCAGGGATCGAACTCGCAGCGTGTGCGTACTATTTGCACACAGTCCACCGCTGGACTGTGTGTCTAACCCGTTTAAAATACCGATTTTAATTAATCTTATATTGTTAGCACAGTTCATCTTCCCCGTTAGTTTTTACAGACAGTAGATTACCCATCTGTTTTCTTGTTTTAAAACGATTAACACATTCATAAGACTGAGATGAAATGATAAAGACTGTGTTGGAAACAAACATACCGGAGGAATAATTCAACTCAGAATTCCGTTTTGGCGTCGGCTCTGATTTTATGAACTTCAACTGAGCAAGTAAATTATTCGTTTTGATTAGCTAAACGTGGAATTGAAGTGTTAAACAAACGATTACAGAGTGTTTGAATGTCCTTACCGTTTCACAGATGAAAATAAAGATTTCCAGAAATTTTCCGGCGAACTGGAATTATCCGATAACAGCGTCTGAATTCGATTTCAATTGAAAGGTCCGAGTTAGAAATAGCTTAACAATTGATAGACCACGACGGTATTGAAAGACTTACCGTTTTGATGAAGAATACGGTTTTCCGGCGACTTGCAGAAACTTTCCGGCGAGTTCAAAAAGCTTCTCCGGTGGACTGAAAATTGTGCGGAAGTGTAATTGAAAGTTTGTTGAGTGTGTTTGCGTCGCGAGAGAGAACATAGATTGATGTTATGCTGGAATTGAAAGTTTTCGGTTATAAAAACCGATTCACTTATAGAATTCAAGTTCATTCAAAGCAACTTGATTGAAAACGTCGGTGTAGCGGTTATAATCGGTAAACCGCGATCAACCAAACGTCTTTGGACGTTTGACGACCGATTTTGGTTACAGATGGCGTAACCGGTTGCTTCATGGAAGACCATAAAATTTTATTGTTTCTTAATAATTACAGAAAATAACAAGTGGCGGAGTGGTGATGTGTGTGTGTGTTAAGTCTTTGGGTTTCAACCCGGCTGACCCGGGTTCGAGTCCCGGCAGCCACCTTTTATTTTTATTTATTTTATTTTTACTTTTTATCAATTATAATTTTTATAGTTTAGTTTGTTTATTAATTATGTATCATTAAAAATCAAAATAGCCATAAATACGCAACGTGACATTTATAACTTGATATTCGGTTACAAAACGGAGCGGGTTTGGAAACCCGTTTTTGACCAATGTTACAATTCCTACGTGGAACCGGTTCCTGACCGTTATAATATTACCGTTGGAACCGGTTATAGCCGTTAAAAATGTTACCGTTGGAACCGGTTCCTGACCGTTGGAACCGGTTCCTGACCGTTAGAACCGATTCTATATATACTTTTTTGAAATCTATTGTTTAGCACACAATTTCTCATATCTATTCTTCTTGTTACATTTCTTTCTTGTTCTTTTTCACATTCTAATCAACAAATGGCCTCAAAGAGTTCCAAAAACGCAAATTCCCAATCCGTTAACAATGTTCCTCAAGATCAATCGGTTCCATATGTGGTTGGAACATTGTCTCATAATCGCAGTAAGGAAGTTTGGAGCAATTGGGAGTTGGTCGAGATGAGTGACGGCTCGCAAAAAGCTCAATGTAAACATTGTGGATCGTTATTAGCCAAGGAATCAAACTTAACGTTAACGAAGCATATTAATAAGTATTCCAGTCTGGAACCGTTAGTACCCCAACTCGGTCACCGGTGGTTCCAAACAGGTCCTATATCCCTAGACATCAAACCAAACCAAACCGAACCGGTTTGTGATTTGGGTAAAAAGATCCGAGTCATAAGGTCATAAGGGTCGACGTATTAATGACATAGTTAACGTATCTAAAAGGGTTCAAGCACGCAGAAAACAATTAACTTATCGTTTGAAATTGCTAATAGATTGGCACAACACGTTTGTGACATGTTTATCAAATGATGTAGTTTATAGTTTTACAAATTAATAAACGAGTACATTATAAATAAAATATGGATCGCAAATTTTGGTAAGTTTTATTTTATCGTGTTAATTGTGTCATATTGTATATCTTTCTTAATCGTGTTAGTGAATGGCCGGTGTTATTGAACGCCTTACATTTAATTTTGTTAAACATGTAGTAACATTCGTGAAATCGTATTGTTGAACTGGGTATGTTTAATTGTTTTTAATGTGTCGTGTCAAACAGGGCCCGTTTAATGTTACATGAAAATTACCGTTGATGAATCCGAAACTCATCATAGTACAGATCAAGGGACCTTTCTCTACTCTGATAAACCACTCTGTAGCCAAAGATCAATTCTTATAAATAAAACTTGATAATTTAAAATGATCCAAACGACCAACACCACCCACTTGCCACGAACACTATTATCGCTATAACTTTTGTGAGCATAAATATAAACATGTAGGTTTGTTTTGGATACGAGTCAAAAGACTATTAGACAAGTGAGAAACTAAAAGTTGGGAACTACTCTAGAGCACCCACTAGTTAGAGATGAAATACTCTCCATTCGTTCCACCACCACTACTCATTTTCGCAATATATATAAAACATTAGAGATGAGTTCTCTCCATTCGTTCCACCACCACTATTCATTTTCATAAAATATAAAACACCAAAAAATCTAGTGCTATTTTGGGTCATCTCCGACGGTGTACACTACTTTGTTTATAAGACAATGTGAATTAGACAAAGTAGTCTTATAGAAGACTCAAAATTTGTTTTAAAAACTTGTTTAGAACACGAAGCCTCAACCACCGTCTTTCTAACTGTTGCAATCGAAGACATTGCTGAAGAATATCGTTGAATACACTAAGTTGAATCATTTTTTGTTTTTGAAATTTTGTATTGAGTGTGTTTATCATAAGTCGTTTTCTATGTTGTATAGGGGTACAAGTTTTCCAAACCAGTAAAGAAACTATCTTCATTATTGTTATTTATATTAAAAAAATACACATTTTCCATATAAGAGTATGCCTCATTCTACATACGGATGTTATCACATTTCATAGCGGAAAAGATTCTAAATGTACATTCATCCAATAAGAGCATGCGTTCTCCTTAGAGCTAGCATAACAGGTTAACCCGATCTATTAAAACACGAACATGATAAGACACGGATCCGAAACATCTAAACACGAACACGACACGAAATTTTATTGTGTCTGATTTTCGAAACACGAACACGAACTTGTTAATAAACAGGTTACACGAAACGACTTGTTAAGACACGAAAAAAATACCAACGTATCACACGTCCTGTTTAAGGACTTGTTAAGACACGAACACGACCTGTTTAAGACACGAACACGGCCAAATTGGGGAAGCTATAAACCGAATTGGGAATGCTGGTGTTTGTGACAGAGATTTGAAAATTAGAGGTTGGATTGTGAAAAAAGAACCGTGTGTGTTTGTGTACAATTCATCCCAGGTCCCACTGATGACCCTATGTCCACACCCACATATAATATTTCTTAATTTTTAATTAGAGGTTAACGAGTTTTAACCTGTTTAGACACGAAACCTGTTAAGGTCTTATCGTGTCGACTTGTTTAAGACACGAAACATGTTAAGGTCAAACACGAAACATGATAACTTTGTGTATGTTCGTGTCGTGTTATCGTGTTCGTGTGAGAATTGCCAGCCGTACTTCTGCTACAAATCACCTATCAATTCACGCCACATTACCAACCAAATTGCCCCCCACGCCAGTAAAGAATCCCCCACCCCACACACAACGTTGTGGAAAACGTCAAGCACGGGGTGGTTTAGTGGGCATGAACTGGCCTCCACGCCAAATTTTAACACCCACACCGTATGGCCTAATAGTAGATAAGAGAAAATGGTGATTATGAAAACAACCTATAGAGACCACAAGGGGACGAGGGGTGATCAGACATCCCTCAAGCATTGTGGTATAAAAAAATATCCTGGTATACATTATTACTATTACATTACATTACAATTACAATTACATTACATTACATTACATTACAATATCTAACATTTTCAAAGTAGTTGAACAGTAGATTATTATTTAAATGTATTTTTACTTTTACAAATATGTTTTTTATTAATTTTTTAACTATTAGTTTTTTAATTATATTATTATCAAAACAATTACATATATAATAATTAGTTTCATTTTTTTTATTATACCTTTGAGTATATTTTGTTTTTCATTTGTAAACTACTTTGAAAATGTTAGATATAGTAATATTTTTCATTTGTAAAAGTAAAAAATATTTAAATAATAATCTACTATTCAACTACTTTGAAAATGTTAGATATAGTAATAGTAATAGTAATAGTAATAGTAATATTATCAAAACAATTACATATATAATAATTAGTTTCTTTTTTTTTATTATACCTTTGAGTATATTTTGTTTTTCATTTGTAAACTACTTTGAAAATGTTAGATATAGTAATATTTTTCATTTGTAAAAGTAAAAAATATTTAAATAATAATCTACTATTCAACTACTTTGAAAATGTTAGATATAGTAAAGTAATAGTAATAGTAATATTATCAAAACAATTACATATATAATAATTAGTTTCTTTTTTTTTATTATACCTTTGAGTAAACTACTTTGAAAATGTTAGATATAGTAATTTGTAAAAGTAAAAATACATTTAAATAATAATCTACTATTCAACTACTTTGAAAATGTTAGATATAGTAATAGTAATAGTAAAGTAATACTAATGTTAGATATAGTAATAGTAATAGTAATAGTAATAGTAATAATGTATACAAATATCTTTTTTATTAGTTTTTTAATTATATTATTATCAAAACAATTATATATATAATAATTAGTTTCATTTCTTTTTTTATTATACATTTGAGTATATTTTGTTTTTCATTTATAACTTTGTTCGAACGAGTCAAATATCTTAAACTTTAACGTGAGGAATTTGATCGATATCGTTTGAACAACATCAGTATCGGTACCAGTAGCGTATTTATTTTTTATAGTTTTCTCGACGTAGCGGTATAAAGTTTGTTAAAAGATGGAGTTGTATTTGCATTAAAGAACGTTTTGGTGTCGTAAGCTATAGCGAGTCCGGTATAGTAACTTTACCATGATGAACGAACCGGAATCAACTAAACAACATCGATATCGGTACCGATATTCATTTTTATTTTGCTTTATCAATCAATGTGTATGTCCTCTTGTGCTTGTCTCTTTCGGTTGTTATTTCGAGTACTAGCTTCCGATATCAATCGAAACTTGCTGCGAAGCGCGGGTAATGTCACTAGTTGAGCTACATTGTGTATGCTAGCATAAAACTACCAAAAGCCTAAAAAGGGTCTTAGCCTTTTAACATGGTTATCTCGTATAAATATTTCACTTGACGACAACATAGATTACTCTTAATTATCTTCATCATCCGTAAGATATAAATCTCGTAAGCTTCAAAAAATGACCTCTCATGGAGGATATTGCATTTTGAAACAATTATTTTATAACTTATAAGTGTTGTTAAAACTTTTGAACCGTTAGAATAGACAAGGGCATTTTAAGATATCTAAAATTCAAAAACTTTTTTTTTGCTTTATTACATAGGTACAATTTAAAATGAGAATAGATTAGTCTTTCAAACACAAATTACACTTTAATCTGTTCATATTAATTACACTTTAATTTCTTATCTTTAACAAAATTATAGATAATTAGTTAGTGATTACACTTTATCCCCTTACAAAAACTAACTTTCCCCATGATTTTAAATAGTCATAACTTTTTTGTACGTTAATATATTTTTAAAATTACACTAAAAAAACGAGTATTTCATTCTCTTTAATTTAAGTATAGTATTTCTATAACTTTTTTAATGAAAATTGGATTATAATAATCCTAAAAAGACGTCATTGACCATTGCCGATCCCTTCTTTGAATATATCCACTGCGCTCCACCTTTTAACTATTTTGCCTTCAATAGTTTTCAGTTAAAAAAACTTAACGAAGTTAAGAAAAATCATAATTACAAACTGATGTTTTAAGGTTTTTTTTATCAGAACGAGGATACGAGTTGATTGATGTAAAACTCACCTCGAAATGGTGATACAAACGACTTGATATTTGGTAATTGGAAGTTAAAACACCCGAATTGAAGCACCATTTTCGTCGTTTGGAGCATCGAGGTAAGTTTTACAAAAATTGGCTCGTATCCTCGTTCCGATCAAAAGCCCTAAACACATAGTTTGTAATTCGGAAAAAAAAAACCTTAGCTCCATTAAGTTTTTTTAACTGGGGACTGTTGAAGGCAAAATAGTTAAAAAGTAGGACTGCCAGTGGAAATATTCAAAGGTGAGGCTGCTAGTAGGGGTGTTCAAAATTATCCGTATCTGAAAATCCAATTTGAAATATCCGATATCTTAATCCGAAATATCTGAAAATTTGGATATCCGAATTTTCGGAACCTATTTACACAAACACCCCGACGATTTCCACTCGTTAAGACATAGAGTCCACTAAGCATATCTTGAGTTGGTGCAGAAATGGGATCTCCAATAGTTGGAGACAAAAGATTCATATGAGAAAACATAAGTGAACGTGCCTTTGCTTGAGCCTCTAAAGATAAAGGCACATGAACAGCCATTTGATCCCCGTCAAAATTTGCATTGAAGCCTTCAATATGTCGGATATTATCAAAACATAGAAACCGAAATCAACCAAAACTAAATTACGAAACACCGATAATTAAGATTCGAATAACCAAAACCGATTATTAATCGATTTATTGGATCATCATTTAACCAAAATTTATCAAACCATTCATATTTTCATATATTAATAGCGTTTATACATTCAGTTCATGTATTTCATATTTATACTTTCATTGTATGTATTTATACTTCCATTTCATGTATTTATATCTTTATTTCATGTATTTCTAAATAAAATTTTTAGCCTAAGTTTAGGTTTAGCTATTAACCGAAATTAAAGTAATCAAACCTAAAACCGTCAATCTAACCAAATAAACCAAACCAATTAACTGAATACCAATTGATTAATAAAATATACTAATTGATGAATTCAGTTTCTATTGAGGATAATAACCAAGCAAACCAAACAATGCACACTTTAATAGTATATGTGTTTCCTGTCTTATCACGGGGACACCCGTCTAGTATTTTTATATACAAAAATGAAGTTTTGAGGAAAAGAAAGGGATGAAAGTGGAAGTTAGATTACACTTTTTGAAACTTTGTAAATAGCAAAGGAGTTCGTGGAGTATCGGAATGTTGGTTCATTTTCGTGAAAAATATGGATTACACTGTACCGAAGGTAGGCGACAAGTGGAGGTGGAACCCACCTTCGTCCTGTTCGTCTTTTTTTTTTCTTTTTTTCTCAATTATCATTTATATAGAGTTATAGAACATTTTGATAAAAGGGTTCAATAAATATAAAATAATATATTTTGAGTTCACTGTAAGATGTAAGATGATGTCAAACGAACCCAAATAAAAATTGAAAATTTGAAGGGATATTTGCATTGAAATTAATTTTAAAAAATTTCAAACATTTCGAACGAGTATAACATTAGATAATACGTGTCAAGTACTAAACATGTTTCCTAGGATGAAACCTAAAATATTAATATGTTATTGCAGTTCTAAGAAAAATAATAAATTGTGCGTTGAAATGATTGAAAACTTGAATTGTTGAATGTTAGAAATCTAGTATGGTATTTTTTTGTGTTTCAAATCAGGTTTAAGATCAAATTTTGGGTAGGACATCCTAACGGATATTTTAACCATACAATTATAAGGGCATAAGTGAGTATACCTAGTACCCATAGGTACACTGACGAACCCGATGAGCATAAGAGTATTGAGTAATGGGCGTTCAACTGGTATGTGACATGAGGCCCGAGATGATCAAATCCAACCCATTCTCTTCACTCATCCGCAAGCATGTTAAACTAACTGTACCTCTTTGGTCATGAAACACATAAACTTATTTCATGTTTTATTTTGTTTTCATGTATCATCATAACTTCTTCATGTATCTTATTTATCATAATAATTTCATGTAATTTATGATGTTTTGTCAAATATCTAATTTTTTTCACATGTCTCATGAATATAAATGTATAATTTGGTCTCCTGTGTGATGTGTGTAACAAGAAGATAGTTGATTTTCTCTTTTAACTCAACTTTTACTTTAAATAATAGATTATATATCACAAAAACCTTTTTTTCATTTATGACGACATTCTTAATTGTGTTTTTTGTTAAATGTAACAACAACAATAACAATAATAATAATAATAATAATAATAATAATAATAATAGATTCAACGAATGTTAAACTAAAGAGAATAATATCGTTATAACGCACTCTATTACACTAGTGCGTTCAACTTTGTAGTAACGGTGCACTATAAACGTATGCCTAGTCCATCACTGTAGGGTATCCAACTTTTTAAATCAGATTCAATATTTTAATGAATTTTTAATATGCAAGTGATTTTCCTTAATTACAATTTACAATAGTGTGTCTAACATATTTATCGAATAATAAAATACACAACAATACAATTCAGACAATATGTGTCATTTTTGTATTGTAATTTGTTCGATGGTGTATGATTTAGTTAAAATTAGACTGTATATTTTTAGATTTGGTGTAAAGAAAAGAAAATATTTTATGTAATATGTTTGACAAAAATAAAAATGATAACATACGCTATTGTTTCGAAAATAAAAACTATAAATTATTGTACGTTATTAAAAAAAAACCAGTAGATGTGGACGTTTGAGGGACCTTGCCTGCACACAGCACACTTGGTTTTTTCACTAATGCACACATGCTATAATGCTTTTACCCGACCCGAATTAACTTCCGGTCAATTCTTCCATCATTACCCCCACTCCACTAACTCATTTTCTTTTATATCTATTATTATATTATATTATATACAAACTCATATTAAATAACACACACTACCACATTAAATTTATGTATACTTCACGACCACACTAAATTTATGTACAACATCGAGAATAGACACTTTGACCAAATCTATAGATGACTATTTTTTTTATATTTAATAAAAGTAACTATCACAATCGTGACCATGTCTTTGTTATGATTGTATTTTACTTCAAGATTTTGTTTTTTCTTTAATTTTTTTTTATCATGTTGAGAATAATAAAAGTAACTATCACAATCGAGACCATGTGTTTGTTGAGATTGTATTTTACTTCAAGATTTTGTTTTTTTCTTTAAAATCATATATATATTTTTATCGAGAAGAAAAATACACTGTTATCTAGGATCATGGGTGGATCCGAGATTTATTTTTTAAGGGTGTAATAGAAGGGTTTTATCATATTTTTAGGGGTTGCAATCGTGATTTTTACCTAAATGATACACTAAAAGATTTTTTTCGAGATGAACGTCCGCCATCCCACGGACTTAAGTAGGTCCGCCCCTGTAGGACAAATTGTGTTAGCGTCAAGATTTCAAAACTTTGACATAATTGTTAAGATGTGACATCTTTTAATGATTATGACGACTATGCTTGTTAGAATTTTTCCGCTTTCGTGAACAAATTTAAATGGATTAAACATGCAACACTATCTATTTGCCCTCTCATCTCTCATTTGATTCCACCGAAGCATTGCATAATCGTGGCCACGAAAGCAATGGTTATTTTGTTAAATATTTGGGGAAATGGTCAAGAATGGTAAGTTTACATAGTAAAAACAACTGGTATCGTGATTTTCATTTTAATTTATTTTACAAAAGTTTGGATGTATGTTATAAATGAAATCATATAAAACAAAATAGTAGACCATCTTTTATAATCTAAAAGTCACAATATTAGACCAACTTCAATAATCTTAAAATCAGATTAGACCATCTTCAAACATCTTTGTTTCTTCATCTTCAAATGTTTTAAAAAATGTATTCTTCAAGAATATTTCATATGTATCTCCAATTTTCAGCCCAATCAATATCAATAAAAGAACTTAACTGACCAATAACATTTCCAACTTTCAATTTGTACCACACCATTCCCAATTTTCAACTTATTTTCCTACATTACTCCCAAACTAACCCAACACTAACGCAGTTTGCTGACATCAGCTGCCACGTCACCAAACTAGTGTCACTTTAGCTGTCACGTCACCAAAAAGACAAATCAGACGCCACATCATCAAAAAAGCCAAAATAAGATGTCATGTCAGTTGTCACGTCATCAAAAAGCAACACGTCAGTTGTCATGTCACCACATGCCACATCAGCAAAAAAAACTAACTGGGTTAGTGTACAGTTAGTTTGGAAGTGTCAGAGGAAAATAAATTGAAAGTTGGGAGTGATCTGGTATAAATCAAAAGTTAGGAGGTATAAATCAAAAGTTATGAGTGCTTTCAGCCAATTGATGAAAGTTTAAGTTATTTAAATCCAATATCCCATGTAAAAATTAGTATTCTTCAATAATATTCTTTCTCAAAAATTTGCTGAGAAATTCATAAAACTAGTCGTTTATATGATTCAATATGCCCCTATAGTAATGTTAATAATAAATTAGAAGAGAAAATGTTATTTCATAAAAATTCAATATATTTGTGCAATGGCCTTATGTGCAGGCTGCAGATAATGATAATATGTAAGATAGTCTGCCAATTAGAGCCTTGAATTACCATCATTGAGTTGGCAATTTAAGTATTTAACATTTGAACAACCTGTAGAATCAAACAATGGCAGCACTTAAGGGGATTTTTTTTTTTGTTAAGTTTTCATCAAAGAAAGTTTATAAATTTGATGTAGTTTGTTCAAATATTTTTTTCAGTTGTTCGAATTCTCATTTACTGGTTTTCAAGTTCAAAGTTCTTTGATCAATATTTACAAGTGCATGTAAGAAGTGTAGAATAACGAAAACCTCGTGAGGTATTCATGTATTGTTATTCAACTATGAATAATTACTAAGAAAACGTAATCAAATCATATCTCCTAACTATAGTAAGATGTAACGATGAATCTAACTAATAATGTATTCTATCTAACACTCCCCTACAGTTTAAGGGGAGTAATCGAACGCTCACACTAAAGCAAAAAACAATAAAGGTAATAATAAGAACATGCAATCTCGAAAAAAAAAACTATAAGACCGAAAAAGTAAGAAAGCTTCATTGTGGCAAACAACGGTGGTAGATCTATAGCCATAGTGGTGGCGATAAGATGCACATCAACAGATTGGGGCTACAGTGACTATGCTATGAATGTGATGACACAATAACGACATGAGAAAAATGGATAATTATAAAGGATGTATAATTATAAAGAAAACCTATTCAAATTATATCCTAACTATGATACAAAATACTAAGTAATAATAAAATCTATCTTATAGAATGAATTTCAAATCTCTAAATTATAAAACCCTAACACCCCTATAATTAAAGAAAAAAATAATATTAGAAAAAATATAGCAGACACATCTTATTTTCTCCCTTTTCTAATTATCTTCATATACAATTAGGAGTTGCAATTGTATCAACTTGGGGGTTGAAGAGTTGAGCTGAAGAACCACATGCAACAATCAACCTTTAAGCCACATAAACTTAAAATCGTATAATATAAATATGACATGTGTAATATATATTTATAATCAAGTTGACAGGTTGTAATGGTTTGTAATCAAGTTGTAAACGTTTTAACAAGTCATGAACGGGTAGACGGGTTGTGATAAATGGTTCAACTGGGAGGTAAACAACTTTAATAAATTGACCTTATAAGACTTATATGATTGTTCCCTTATACTAATTTTAAACAGGTAGTAAACAGGCGACAAGTCAATTTGTTTAATTAAATGGATAAAATACCCCAACCCGGATACGAATTATTTAATTTAACCAGTTGAACATGTCATCCACAACATAACACGTTTATCAAACATATATGCCAACCAAAACTCGAGTCTTTATGTGTCGACTTTTAGATCAGAATTACCCAATTCCTTAACAATATACTCCAAAACCAGCTTGCTTTAAATTTTGTTTACTAATCTCACATATCATATAATTAGTGTTATTAGATTATTTCCAATAAAACTTCTATATGAGATGTATTGATGAGCTTTTAAAATACTAAACTTCAAACTATAAAAATCTATATGAGATGTATTGTCGTATTGATGAGCTTTTAAAATACTAAACTTCAAACTATAAAAATCTTCTACAATGGAACTATTAACGAGGCAATTATCACTTGAAGATTAGAAGCCATTAAACCTATGAAACCCATGAATCACAATCACAACTTGCCACATCATTTCATCACTTGAATTAAAACTCAAATATAAAACCAAATTAATTTAAACAAAACATTTTTTAAATAAATAACATTAAATGTGTAAAACAAAAAGATTTTCGTTAAATAAAAAAAGAACAATTAAAACTAAAACCTACAAACTGAAATTTAAACTACACGTAGTCGGAATCGATGAATGTTTAGATTTTTAGTTTCGTCAAAGTAATCATACATTAGATTTTTTTATGAGCCCCTTCTTATCACGTCACACATTTTTTTTCTTTGGCATATATCTTTAAGTTCTTTTGCTATTTCAGTCACCATGACAAGAAATTCAAGAGTAGAATCATAAGAGTCGAAAGAAATTGAGTCGGGTGAAAACAAAGTGCTTCCACCCTCCAATTTTTTTATTTTTGTTTCGTAAGGAATGGTAGTTGTAGTATTTGTGTAAAAGAATTTATATATTGTAAAAATAGGTTCATTTTTTTTAAAGTTAACGGTCAAAAGACCATTGTTCAATGACCCTTTTTCCTCCATCACGGCTCGCTTCATGAACCCGTAAAATTCCATCACTCCAAGATGGAACAATTATGAATGGCCCCATCACGGGTGCATAATTAACGGAATTGTTGGTTTGTTGAGTCAACAAGACGTAACTGGTCGGTAACTTATGAACCGACCCAAAGCCTTGTTGCACAAGTATGGGAGTTTTGGTTCGACATTCTTAACATACTGTGAGCATGCACAAATCTGGATTTTTCAAGCTGATCGAACTAAATTTATACACCCTCGACGTTTGCATCTGAGATAGAGGAAAACACATGTAAGTAGGATTTTTTTCAACATCATGAAATTTTTATTAAAAACTAGAAACTAGCAAAGAACCAGTGCCCAGAATTTACAAATTACATTCAGTTTGCTGTAAACTCCCACATTCAAAGTTACCGCAAGAATCTCATCCAAAGTGTAATAATTTTACATTATATTTATCTTTAAAAAACGTGTTCACCTAACTAAATAAGTGTGACAAGTACTACTCATTTCATTTCTTCAAGTTTCGTATCAAACAAAATATTTGAACATTGTTGTCGTATTCTAAGTGTCATTAGGGTTGTAAACGAATAAAACCAAACATGGTATTGTTCATGTTTGTTCTACATTAACAGTGTTCATGAACGATTCACTAACTCACAATGTTGTAAAACAAGGTCTCAACAGCCGAAGAATCAGTCAAAGGTAGGCTATCAAGACGATTTTCTTCAACCCGCCTAATTAGTCAGAATTGATCAAACGCGGTCAACCTTTTCCAGAATCGAATCTAGTTGGCCAACTCAGGCCGACTTTGACTTGAAAATATTAAACATAATTCCTATGTCTATCCTATAAAAGAATGATTTAGGGTTGCAAACGAACCAAACGTTCGGCGAACAGTTCGTGAACCGTTCGGCAGGAAGTTCGTTTGTTTATTAAACAAACGAACACGAACAAGAAATTCCGTTCGTTTAGTTAAATGAACAAACATGAACAAAGGTCGTGTTCGTTCGTTTATGTTCGTGAAAGTTCGATAACGTGTTCGATAGTTCATTAATGTTTTTAGTTTTTATATTTATTTAAATACTTCAAATTTTGACAAATTAACTATCTAATAAGTGTCGGTGTATTATATATCCTGTTCATGAACGATTGTTTGTGTTCGTTTGTTTCCATTTGTGTTCATGAATATTAGTTTGTGCTCATTTGTGTTTGTCAACGTTCATTTTTGTTCATTGCCTAAAATTAACAAACAAACACAAACGAACACGAACAAGTTCATTTCCTTAACAAACGAACACGAACATAAAATCTCGTTTGATAAGCTTTCGTGAACGGTTCGTGAACACATATATTTCTTAACAAACGAACACGAACAACGTCTTGTTGGTGTTTGTTCGGTTCGTTTGCAGCCCTAAGAATGAACATCATTTTTTCAAGTAATGAATATCAATGTTTGAAATACTTTCATATTTGGACATGTATTTTTTTTATTTATATAAGTATTCACGTATAGCGTTATAAATATTAGTAAATTTATGATATTTGACACACACATATATATATATATATATTTCCGAAAACTAATTTCTTTATAACTTAATATGTCCGAGTATTCACCAAGTACTCTCCTCTTAGGCCAAGTACTTCCAACTCCCTAGTCAACCGGCTTGAGAGCACCTATTGACTTCTACAACCATGCTAACACATATCGAACGGCAAATATTGTCCGTGTTCGCTCAATAAGGAATTTAATTTATTCATGAACACAAACGGACATACATCATTTTAAAAAATAAAAATAAACAAACAACATTCTTAATCTCAAACATTAGACGTAATCACTTTATTAAGCTCTTGATATAATAATTGTTAACATAATTAACCCAAAACAAAGACACAAGTTAAACATGAAAAGCATAAACATAATTATCTCAAAGCAAATATAAACATAATTATCTCAAAATAATGTTTCAAATATTTAAGTTTCTAGTGAGTGAACATAAACTAAAGAAAACAAACAGCCACGAATTAACGCAAACAAACATAAGTGTACGGGGCGCATTGGGTGACAGGGGAAGAGGGGAAATTTGCCTCGCAGGAACACCGCCTTCTACCCCTTTCACCCACCCAAACAACCCGGGGATTGTTTATCGGTCGGGAAGAGGAGAAAGAGGGTTAATGGTGGATTCACTCTCTTCCACCCAATCACACTTTTATCTTTATTTTTTATTTTATTTTTTCAAAGAATAAATTGTTTGGGTGAAGTAGAGGCCTACAACCAATGTTTGAGAGCAAAATGAGTAGTGGAGAGAGTTGACATGACATAGTAGGATTGGCAGGGGTGGAGAGGGGACTACTCCAGCCGGTGGAGCGCCCTTACACCCTAACAAACATACATCGAACATTCACGAACGCAATCGAACGAACACGATCTTTGTTCGTGCTTGTTCCTCTAACTAATCGAACAAAATTCCCTTTTCTTATTCATTATTTTTTTAATGATAAATTTATTTTAATCTCTGTATTATGTGAAATTCGCTAAAAGTGCGGTTCATTTTCACCCCTAATTGACATATTAGCTCTTTCATCTCATATATAAAGTTATAAACATAACATTTTATGTTTAAAATTAGTAAAAAAACATCACATCTTCAATTAACTTAACCGAAGACAAAAAAATATATATATCATATTCATAATATTTTATCTTCCACCTGATATCCCCCTGAACCAAAGACAAAATCTTGATTCCATTGTAGTTGAGAACATTAATGTCTCCGACCACCTGTCATCATTTCCCGACGGTCAAATAATGCATTATTAACATAAGATACAGGCGTGCAAAAAAGAAGATTTGCAGAGATCATTATTATTATTAATTAATTAACAAAGAAGCAAGCAGCAATTAATTAAGACACGACCGATAAAAGCTGAACATTTTTTCAGCTCACCGAAAAAGACAACCGAATCTGTCCGTGCTCTTAACCGGCGACAATAATCTGCTTCAACTGCCGTTTTCTTGTGTCAGGTTTCCAGAAATCAAGACCATTTATTATTATATCTTTGGGTTTTGTGTTTATGAAATCGTCATCTGATCCGATTTTCGAAGGAACATCTGAGAAATTTCCAGACAAGACAGTCGTCGCACGAATCAATGGAGTTTTTGTTCTATCGTTTTCGGATCGAAATTTTGGTTTATTTGCAATCAATCTGTATGTATGTATCGGTTCCACTTTTGGCTTGTTATATATGCATGGTTTTAGGGTTTAGGGGAGTGTTTTGTGGTTTTAGGGTATTTTGGTGTATAATTGACATGGCAGTACGTGATTGGTCGGGGATAGGGTACAACCCTAGAGTGTTGATTCCCCTCTAAACGAACAACCCAAGCTTGACGAACCCAATTGTGATACGGGTTAGTTATTGGGTACGGTTTCATACATCAAGTCTTTGTGTGTGTTGGTAGTTTTGTTCCCTCGTTATCGGATTCTAAATTTGGTTTATTTGCACAAATCTATACTGATTTAACTTTTGGTAGGGATTAGTAATAACTGAACTATTAACCTAAATGGAAATCGATGAATCCGAACCGAATTTTGTCACCAAAAACTGATTGAATGAAAACCAAATTATCCGAAAATTGGTTATTGGTTTCTTTTGTAACATCGTTAACTGACTTTAATTGAATCGGACCATTCATATTTCTATATATGTATAGCTTTTATACTTCTATTTGATGTATTTGCACATCTATTTAATTTATTTTATACTTTTATTTCATGTATTTATACGTCTATTTGGTGTATGTACACCTCAATTTCATGTATAATGTCTTTCAAAGTAAAATTTAAAACAAGTTTGATTTTGGTTATTAACCAAAACTAACCGAATAGAAATCTGGCAAAATAACTAAAGAAGCAAATCCAATTAACCAAAAACCAACTAATTAACAAAATAGATTAACCGATCACTTCGATTTCAGTTTCGATGAAGACTAATAACCAAACCAAGCCGTTAACACCCTTATCTTTTGGCTTGTTATCACAAGAATTCATATTTACATTTAACTTTTCAAATAGTATGAAATTTATGTTATTGAGAGTTAGGGAACTTTCAGACCAAAAGTACATTATACAAAGTTACAAATCAACTCTTTTCTTTTAATAAAAATTAACAAATATGTTCAAACTTGACCAGACCTGACAATAAAATCAATAAAAAAATAAGTTATTTTATAATCTTGAATATTAAGCTTTGTATTATAGATGATTAAACTAATAGATTGTGGATCTTTGAATACAAATTATTAATATTTTAGATAGAGAAAATAATGAGTACAAAAAGTTTATGATTTTGGTTTGTTGGTGGTAGAGTACACTTATTGGTTGTACAATTAAATACTAATAACCAATAATGATATGTTCTCTTTCATTTCTCTTTAATGAATTACCCTCAAAGTACTTCTCTCATAACAATTATTTTGAAAACTCTACATCAATCATTCAATTGGGCTGGTTGGTTAAATTAGAAAACAGTCGGTTACTTATGAATCGGTTTGGTTGGTTAGACGGATGATTCGGTAACAAATTAATGGACAAACACAAACGAGCGAGCTTGTTTTATATGAGTTAGAAAAAAATGTTTAAACTTGTGATAAAACCGATCAAACTTAACTACCAATCTTTGCCTTATTTTGCTGACCGACAATGGCAAATTCAAGATTTTTTTACTGCAGACATATTTTTTTTACTATTCATATGTCTATCATAATTCATATCATAGATTACATATAAAAAATACTCAATGATCACATGGTCGTTATGTCAATGCATTGAGTTTGACATGTTACCTGATCCACGGTTGAACCAATAAACTGCCTTAATTGCTATTTTCAATAACCGGTCCCTTTTACCAAACATCACGATTTGAGGTTTCATTAAACTTTGGGGTTCAAACTAAGTGAGGTTTAAATCCAATATGTTGGACCACTTTAGACGTGATATGGTCTTGAATGTAGTGATGGTAAGTTGTAACATAACTTATTGAATGTACCAAGTCAATTTGGACAAGAATTCAATTGTTTCAATAAATATTACTATTTTGGTTCATTTTAATATATTTGTCTTTCATAATATTTACTCACCCACATCAGTATATACATGTATATATAAATGCTTGATAAATTTAAAATCGTTTGTGAAAAATAATTACACTAACATAATAGAAACTAGCTCTTAGGGAGAGCATTTCATTTGTATTTATTTGTAACGATGTTTATGTCCATGCACGTGGTGGTGTGTTAAAACGTTAAAAGACTCATCGATAAAGATGTAGCCTCTGAACCAGTTAAAACGTACATGGACATAAACATCTTATTTTTAAATATATATGTAAACTTATTATTTGTTCTCTCAAAAAGACTAAAATCTCCTTATATTACCAGACTTAACTGAAAATTTTAATTGGGTTAGTGTCAAATGACACAACTTGCATAGTTTTTAAAACGTAAAGGATGATTCCTGACATTTTTAAAGATAAAGGACATCCACTAAAATTTTGGTATAAACATAAAGGACGAAAAATGAAAATATACCCAAAATATATATTATCTAGTTTTTAATAAAGAAATATAAAAATTCTTGTTATGTAATTGTATAGTCTTTAAATACTATTTACATAGTATAAATTAGCAACAAGTTGTTGCATAGAGATGTTGTACTCCATTCTTTGGGGGGTTTTCAAAAAAACTTTGATACTATACTTTTAACCCAAAACTACTTGATTTTTAGTTTTAACCAAAAAGTTTTCAGTTTTTACAATTTAACCTCACAACTTTTTTTACTTTCAACTTTGATCCCGTATGTTTTTCATATTTTGCAAAATTTTCGTTTTATGTTTCGTTCTGAATTTTGCGAGTTAATACAGCACAATGTGTGTGTGTGGTTCAACGTTTTCACGTTTTGTTATACACTTCATTCTAAATTTTGGAAGCTAACATGGCGCAACGTACGTTTGCGGTTTAGTGTTTTTACGTCGTCTATTTTTCCTGTTTAACAAGTTCGTCGCAACGTGCGAGTCCTAAATTGAGTTAGTTATTATTTTCTATGTTTTATGTGTCGGTCTAATTTCTGAGGATGGGTTTAGGAATGTGATTTATATGTGTTTAATGTCTAATCTTATGCATATTTGATTGTTTATATGTGTGAAATTGAATAACTACGAGAAAATGGTGTTTTGTAGGTTAAACAAGAAGATTAGACGTGTTTTGAGGAAAACAAATGGAGTGGAATTAAAGATCTTAAGAGATGGAATGATAGCGGCTGAATTACGAAGACGTGGGCGAAAACGGTGCATAAAGCGGAGCTGAAACGAAGAAGTTATGACGAAAACAATTTTGGAAGGAATCTGCTGACCATAAGCTACGGTGGGTGACCATAGGTTACGGTTGAGTGACCAGAAACTCTCTACCATAGCTTAGGGTCCATAGACCATAGCTTACGGTAGGATATCCGGAAAAACGCGAATTTGGTTTTTTTTAGGTACAAAAGATTTCCTAAACCCTAATTCGGGTTGATCACTTCCTTAGACGAAATTGGGGATTAAAGGAGCAAAATTTTGGCACTTTTCACCTGCAACCATCATCATTCTTACCGAATTGAAGATCAAGAACATGAATCCAACCGTTTCTCAAGCCTGTGAAGATCACGTGACCGAGATGAGCGGCTATTTCCTAGTGGTTTCCTCCGGATGGAGGATTCTTGTAAGTGAACTAGGTTTATGTGTTTGAACTCTTGTTAGAATATGGTAATCTAAGCATTCGATGCTTGTTGCCAGTTGATTTGAATTGATTGATTGTAAACGATTGTCTTTGCTTTAATTCTTAATTCGAATTCATTCAATTCCCGAGAGTTCTAATAATCGGGATACATTTGATAAGGGTTAGGGTTAGTAATTGCAATTGCTAACTTATATGATAACCTTCCGCTGTTTTGCAATCGAAGTAAGTAGTCTTTAGGTTATCACAATCAGTTAATCAGATTATACAGTTATGTCTATGTAATTGTAAACAACCTAACACATAATTGAATTTGCTTTGAATTTGAAATCCAGAGGAACCATTGTTTCTCCAATTGTTTACAACATCGTTTCGTAGTAATTTTTAGGTTATCATACAATCAAACAAACAGATTTTCCATTATTGCAATTAGTGTAATAGTTCTTAACTCACAACGCTTTCCACCAGACTCCTCTGGTTCGATATCCGACTTATCCTATCTACATAGTTTAGTTGGTTTTTGATTGACACTAACGACAGTCATCAATTTCTCTGCATTAAGACGCCGCAACTTTAGTGTTGGTGGTCGTTGGCTATAGTGTGCCATTGGTGCTATTTATCACGATTTACGCCCCCCATTGCAACGCGGGATAGCTTAATACTAGTTATATATGTATATATATGTTATATATGTATATGTATATGTATATGTATATACAAGTAACTCGCCTCATGCAATATCTTAAGAATGGCAAAGAAGAACTCTAAATACTAGATAGTTTTAGAGATGTGATAATCGTATCCATATAAATAAATCCTAACAGTTGTTTTCAGTTCAAAAGAATAGTATAAATAGAGGTTTTTCATTTACACAAATCACAATGGCTTTACTAGTGAATGCTTTTTATTAATGTTAATCAAGCAATACAAAACATGCTTGTTTTCATATAATCTTGCATTTATCTTTTTATATGTTGAATCATTGTATGAATGCCTAACTATAATAAACCTTTTAGCAGGATAATATCAATAAGTAACTATTTAGTATTTACAGACAAATCAAAGTATATGCCTGTTGGACCAAGTCATTCTAATAATTGTATTAGGCTAACTCTCAATTTTTTGTTTTATTAAATAAAGCATTTACCTTGAGCAACCTCAAATTACTTATTTACAATAATTTATTTTATTAACAAAAATCGGATAAACAATTTAAAATAGGCTGATAAAAGTCTTATGTTTTTGTTTTATAAAATAAAGCATTTACCTTTAGCAACCTCAAATTACTTATTTACAATAATTTATTTTATTAACAAAAATCAGATAAACAATTTAAAATAGGCTGATAAAAGTCTTATGTTTTAGATATGGTTAGGGCTGTAAACGAACCGAACGAACACGAACAGGGCCTTGTTCGTGTTCGTTCATTAAGGAAATAAATGTGTTCACGAACGGTTCATGAACACTTACCGAACGAGATTTGATGTTCGTGTTCGTTCATTAAGGAAATGAGCGTGTTCACGAATGGTTCACGAACACAAACGAACACAAATAAATTCGGCGAACACGATGAAGGATACATGTAGATAAGCACTAGAACTTGAATCCCCTATTGTGGAACGGAGGTCGATCGTATTCGTCGATGTAAATAATGAGGATTTAAAGGGAAATAGTGTATAAAGACGGTGAAATAGGGTTTCTTATACTTGTTAGGGCAATAAAATAAACTATAAGTTTAATAATATAAAAAGTATAGATAAAATTTATGAAAATACAAGAATCTTTAAATAAAACACAAACATACGAACATAAATAAACGTAAATTCACAGACATGTTCACGAACACCTTACCGAACGTTCACGAACACAATTGAACGAACGTGACCTCTGTTCATGTTCGTTCATTTAACTAATCGAACGAAATTTCTTGTTTATGTTCGTTCGTTTATTAAACGAACATAAACGAACTTCCCGCCAAACGGTTCACGAACTGTTCGCTGAACGTTCGGTTCGTTTACAACCCTAGATATGTTAAACTTTATGAGGGCATTTTAGGGAGATAAACAAAACATTTATATTCCTTGTTGTTATGCTATTAGATTCTTTTCCAAAAGAGAGATGCTTACACAATTGGTGGGGGAGTTAATTGATATTTTTAATAATTAATGATTAACAACTTTAATTTCTTTTAAGCAAGAATACGGGGGTGTTTGGTAATTTTATACTAAACCATTAAAAGATCCTACTAATAAAGATGTAGTCTCTAAATTGGTTAATATGTTTCTAAACCTTACCTTTTAATAGTGTACATCTGAATCGGCAGAGGTAGGCAGAGGTAGAGTATGATTAGTTTGCTTAAAAGACACATTTTAGTGGTTCATAAGACCCGACCAGTAAAGATGTAGCCATTGAATCGGTGAACATGTTTGTAGAGACTTACCTTTTAAGAGCGTACCTCTAAACTGATAGAGGTAGATTGTGATTGGTTTACTTTAAAGACACGTTACGTAGATTGTGATTGGTTTACTTTAAAGACACATTGTAATGGTTCATGGAGCCTCTTATTGGGTAAGTTTTAGAAATATGTTACCGATTTAGAGGCTAATTCTTAGAACATTCACAATTGATTCACCATCTCCATCTCTAAGATTATACTAAAAATCACTATATTTTTCTCTCTTTTAATTAAATACTATTATTTTTATACTTCTATTATTATTTTTCTCTTTTCAATCACAACTACTTTCAAAAAAATATCAAAACGGTATTTCCTAACAACCCTTAAAAAGTATCTTTTAAGTAAACCAAACATGCTCTATCTCGACTAACTCACATATAACTTGCTAATGATCTCTAAATCAAGTGGTGAAAGCTTGTATTTCTTTTGGAAGATACATATTCAACTCTCACTTGGTGCAGAGTGAGACACATGTAGACAATGATAGGAGACCCAGAGAAACCTAACTTCGATCCTTGAGCTAAACGAGTTTTACCAGTAATTTCACCGTCGTACCTACGGGCGGGTGAGTTTCCAGGTTTTCTCCAAAATTAGTGATGAACTCAGGTTAGTCTCGAAGTACTCTGTTTAATCCAGTAAATATCCAAAAGTGTTCGAGATTAATTCTATCTACCGTTTAAAAAATCTTCTACGGAGCATCAAACAACAACTACAAACACCCTCCTTTTGCACTCTACACTTTTCCATCTTCAACCAAACCTACACCACAATCTCTATATTCCTCATTTCTTCTTCTTCTTCAACAATTTCTAAAAACTTAACTTCTTGAACCTCCAAACTTTGACACAATCTTCCACTAATGTCTGCACCACTTGAACATGACTACATAGGCTTATCAGAAGCTTCTTCACTTGAAAGAGGCTCTGAATCCTCAAACATCTCATCTGATAATGAAACCAACAATGTTTTCAACCTCAAAGCCACTGAACTCAGTCTTGGGTTGCCTGGTTTCAACAAAACTTCTGAAGAAAATGCTACAAAAGTGGGGCCCATCATCAAGAACTTCATGTCAGGAGCTAAAAGAGGGTTTGCTGATGTTAATCTTGATGGGTCTAGAAAATGGGCTTTGAACACTGGATCTGAATCTGATTTGAGTAAAGATTTTAATGGTGTTTTTGAGAAAAATAAAACTTCATCTCTTGATGTTAAGCCTGTTGAGGATAAAAAGAAAGGTCTTGTTAATATTAATGGCAGTGCTCCACCTTCTGCCAAGTAAGTTTTTTTTTAACCCTTTATTTTGTTATTAAATTGCATTAATTTACTGAAGTATGGTTTATTTTTTGTTTAAGTGAATGTTTTCTAAGTTTCTTGTTTCTTGAAAGTGAAACATGCTTAAAGCCCTAATCTTTATAAATCTTGAGCTGATTTGTATCTTTTTTTTTCTTTAAATGCATGTTTAGTGAATTAGGGTTTGATTTTCTGAATTTCTGCTCATATGTCTGTTTTCTTGTTGCCTGTAAAGTATTTATGCTTAAAGCCCTAATCTTGGTCAACTTTAGCAAAAAAAAGTTATAATCTTGAAAGTTATCTTTTTTTACTTTGATTATATATATATTTTTTCGGTAATATACCCTTTAAGAAAACAAGATTTTAGCTTTCTTGTGTGGAATTTGAGCTGTTTATCTTGTGTTTTGACCTTGTATTTAACTCTAATTCTTGAAACCCTAATCTTGGACAACTTTAGCAAAAAAAAAAGTTATAATGTTGAAAGTTATCTTTTTACTATGATTAAATATTATTATTTTTTCTCTAATCTACCCTTTAAGTAAACAGAATTTTATCTTTTCTTGTGTGGAATTTGTGCTGTTTATCATGTGTTTTGTAATGTACTTATTTGTAATGTTTGTTCAAGATTGTTTGAATAGCATTGAAGAACTGTTTTTTTTCCGGTTATGCAGGGCACAGGTGGTGGGATGGCCACCGATTCGATCTTTCCGCAAGAACACCATGGCCACCAACGCGTCGAAGAATGGTGATGTGGCAGAAGGTAATTCGGGATCCGGTGGGTGCCTTTTTGTGAAGGTGAGCATGGATGGTGCTCCGTATTTAAGGAAGATTGATCTCAAGACTTATCGTAACTATGCGGAACTTTCAAAGGCTCTTGAGAAAATGTTCAGTTGCTTTACTCTTGGTATGTTTGCTTTATTTAATGTATTCAAGTTGTGGTTGCATTTATGTTTGTTGAATTTGCAAATTTTGGGAGTGTTGAGAAGATTATCTTGTTGAAAACAACTCATTTCACCCTATAAGGGTAAAGTTAGGGCTGCAAACGAACACGAACAAGACCTTATACGTGTTCGTTTGTTAAAAAAAATATATGCGTTCACGAACTGGTCAGGAACACTTACCGAACGGGATTTTATGTTCGTGTTCGTTGGTTAAGGAAATGAACTTGGTTGTGTTCGTTTGTTAAATTTTAGGCAACGAACGAAAAGGAACGTTAATGAACACAAATGAGCACACGCTAATGTTCATGAGCACAAATGGAAACAAATAAGCGTTCATGAATAGAAATATAATGTGTCAATACACTTATTAAATATTTTATTTGTCGGAATTTTGAAGTATTTAAATAAAATATAAAAACTAAAAACACTAATGAACTATCAAACACAATAGAACACGTTACCAAACGTTCACGAACATAAATGAACGAACGCGACCTCTCTTCATGTTCGTTCATTTAACTAAACGAACAAAACACAAACTAACTTCCTGCCGAACGGTTCACGAACTGTTTGCAGAACGTTTGGTTCGTTTGCAGCCCTAGGCAAACTTGTAATTTTTCATCCGCCAAGAATAATCATTTCGTTAAAGTAAGCAATCTCAAACTGCGTATTGACATTGTGATTATGGTTGATTTATGAATCAGGCCATTGCACTTCTAATGGAATTAAAGGGCGAGAAGGGCTTAGCGAAAGTAACTTAAAAGATCTTCATGGCTCTGAATGCGTGCTAACATACGAAGATAAAGACGGTGACTGGATGCTCGTTGGTGATGTTCCATGGGAGTAAGTTCATCAAAACTCAACAAAAGCTTCATTCTTTTATGTTTTAATCTAAAAATTATGTTATTGGTTTTGCAGGATGTTTATAGATTCATGCAAGCGATTAAGGATAATGAAAGGCTCTGAAGCAATCGGACTCGGTATGCAATTTGCTTAAATTATCAAAACAATAATTCGTGGGATATAAATTATAATCGTTCCTACCCCATCTTGCGTTTGTTGTTAAAACGAAAAAAGTTTTCAACTTTATGTTTTAAACGCGTTTTTTATGTAGTTATTGTGAATCTTTAACTTATAACAAGAGTGATCGATATATTGAATTGTGAATGTTGACTTTACAGCGCCAAGGTCAACGGAGAAGTGCAAGAACGTAATCTAACATTGCAAGAGGCGTTCGATGAACACACGGATAAAGGGTTCATAAACGTGCTTCGATAGTTTTGATTTGTAGTTTTTTTTTTGTGTTTTCATGAATGGCAAAATGTTTCTAATAACTGGATATAAAAGTCCAGTTATCTTGTGACATCCTGTTGTGAACCAACTTGACATGTGTTAATGTAAATGGCTTTGTTCAATTGTTCTCTACTTCTCCATCATTGGTTTTTTGACTATATTATCCTCATATAATACAATGACTGTTGCCCAAGCTTATCATTTTCAACAGTGCTTTCTGTTTCGGGTTCAACGGATACGACACAAAGAAAGCGACACTCGCAATTGTTGTATTTATACTTTTGTTGGAGGGGTCGGTCCGTTAACTTTAACTTATGAACATGTCGATTTGGGTTGTATCTTATTTTTAACACGACGAGTTGTAAAAGTAGCGTCTAAAAACAAAACGGTCAAACGTGTCGCATAAAATTTACTGTCAATAAGTATTATTGTAGTTACCATTGTTACAATAATATTGTTTGTAATCGTAGTTGATACATAAATATTTAAAAGAGTAAAATGTCATTTTTGTCCCTGAATTTTGTTCAATTTTGTGACTATCCATTTTTTTTTGCACCTGGATCCAAAAGATTTAAAATCTTGCAATTGTCATCTGGCTTGTTAACTCCATCCCTTTTCTCCGTTAAGCGAGGGGTAAATCTATCTTTTTTGTTTTCCGTCTTTTTCAGGAGTATTCGGTTTTTTAGTGAAAAAGAATGATTGCCTTGTCAGTTAACAAAAAAGATGAAAATACATTTGAGTTAACGGAGAAAAATGGATGGAGTAAACGAACCGAATGGAAATGACAAGATTTGAAACCTTTTGGATCCAGATGCGGAAAAACAAACCTTTGGACGAAAGTCGCAAAATTGACCAAACCTCAGGAACGAAAATGAAATTTTAATCTATTTAAAAGGCATTTTAAGTTAGACAGTTTGGCCAACATAGAGATTGAGCATAACATATGTTGAAATAAGGTCTTAAATACATTGAATACTTATATTATGGGTCACTATTTCCCAATATTGACCAACTAGTTGTCTAGTTTCCCATATTAAGCAGACCAGCATTTTAAAAGTAGCATTGTATCCTCATCCAATATCCATAACTGTATGTTTTGTATTTTGTGTTTGTCTTTCTGGATCATGTTAATATCATTTTGAAATTAAAATATTTCGACACGACGAACCTTAGTCGGATAATTCAGAAGTTTTAACAAAAACGAGTACGTAATCTATGTCTAGACGTCTCAAGTCTTGATAAACCGAGCCTTTGAAATAATCCAAACGGTCCATCTTCGACAATAGGATTTGGTGCGCATGCAGGATCGCACATACACCCTCCATCTTCAACAAGTCTGCTGTTTTGAAACTGTTGTGCATTTGATATTGGTTTGTTACTGTTATTAAAATGATCACGCATATACCCTCTGGCTACTGGTGGCAGCTCCCATACCGAATTTTTAAAGAAGTTGGTACCGAATTTCTTATCAGATCTATCGGTACTTGTTACAAAATGTTCATCTCTAGATTGTATCGGTACCATACCTTTACCGAAAACAATGGTACCGAAGTTTCTAGAAAGTATGATGCACGGTATCGGTACTCAATACAAAATGCTCATCCCTAGTTTTGAGATAATAGATGGTGTTTTTGAGAGTTGTGATTATACTAACATATGAGGATGTAAGGCTCTGTGTAGTGGGGCGTTTTGCAAGGGGGGAGAGGGACCAAAGCGCCCCCACCACCACTACTGGGGGCGTTATGGGGTAAAAAAAAATCGATGTGCGCCTTCTACAAAGCGGCGTTTTGTGATTTGTTTTCAAAATTCAACCGTTGAGAAACGGTCATTTCATTAAAAAAATTTTCATTTTACTATATACAAATATATTCCACCACCTTAATTCATTTTATTCAAAAGCAAACTATCTCAACAAAATACTACGACATTTCTAAAAAAATAATGGGTTCTCCATCGGACGATTCGTTCACCAATATTTATCGAAGATTCTTTTCGGCTAAAGAAACCGCGGAGGAGGAAGAAGCGGTTACGAGTGCATGCGGTGCGTTGATATAAGCCATGGGACACGTTGTGCGTTCTCCTCCACGACCCATATTGAGGCACACCTATATCTTGGAGACGGGGAAACGGCAAAGGAGCGTTTGATGAAAGACTACTTTCACCCCACACCGGTTCACGGACCCAACGTTTTTAGACGTCGGTTTAGGATGAGCCAAAGGTTATTTTTGCGCATTAACGAATATTTGGAAGCAAAGTATGACTACTTTAAGCAAAGTATGACTACTTTAAGCAAAGAATGGACGCTAGAGGATATCTAGGGTTCACCTCACTTCAAAAGGTAACTTCCGCTTTACGCATACTAGCCTACGGGAACACGTACGACATAAACGACGAGTACTTGAAGATGGGGGAGAAAACAACACGAGATAGCGTGGAACAATTCTGCTTAGGTAATTTTATATACCTATTTTTATTTAATAGCTCGTCACTGTATATTAAATTGTAGTAAAACTTTTATATTAAATTATTATTTTTTTAGGTATATGCCAATTATATGGAAAACGTTATTTAAGAAATCCATCTTGGAACGACCTTCAACAAATATATGAGGTGCATTTAGAAAAGCATGGAATACTTGGGATGATCGGAAGCTTGGATTGTCGTCATTGGCGTTGGTATAATTGTCCAATCGCTTGGCAAGGTCAACATACACGCGGTGACCAGAAAGGACCAACTTTGGTTCCACAAGCGTGGCGTCGCACGACCTATGGGTTTGGTCGGCTTTCTTTGGTCTAGCCGGGTGTATGAACGACATTAATACCTTTGAGTCTTCACCTTTGTTAGAGAACTACATTTCTGGAACGATACCAAAGGCCGGTTTTCATGCAAACGGGAACGACTACGAACATGGCTACTATTTGGGCGATGGTATTTACCCGGAGTATTCTAATATCGTTAAGACGTTTTCTGAGACGCTCGATGTGAAAGACAATATTTTAAAAAACTACAAGAGTCTGCGCGAAAGGACATTGAGAGGTGTTTTGGGGTTCTTCAACAATGATGGCATTTTAAAAGAAATCCGTCTCGTATGTGGCATAAAGATAGAATTTGAATGGCCATGTATGCTTGCATCATTTTGCATAATATGATCATAGAGGATGACGGGAAAGCGATATGCCAGAACTACTTTCCGGAAGATGATCTTGAAGCAACCCAAGCAACAATGGAAGAGAGGTTGGTAAATGCTCAATTATTGTGATCTAGGTAAATACATAACACATTAAAGGCGGATTTGGTCGAGCATGCTTGGGCGATTCATCCAATTCGAGGCACTGGTGGCGGCAAAGAAGATTCTGAGGAAGAAGAAGTTGAGGAATTCGAAGACGGGTACCATGCAGACGGGGTTTTGATGATGGAGAAAACGAAGAGGAAGAAGGAGAGAACGACGACATAAGCGAAGAATAAATGTTTTTATTTTTTTAGTGTAATTGGTTTTTTTTATTTTTAGTGTAATTGTTTTTTTTTATTTTTACTGTAATGTTTTTATTTTTATTTTTACTGTAATGTTTTTATTTTTATTTTTAGTGTAATTTTTTATTATAACGAAATTTGTTTTTATTTTTATATAGTTAGAAATTAATATTAAATAATGGAAAATAATAATTGAGTAATGATGAGGTAGGGACCTTATGACTACGGCATCTAAGGTCATAACGCCCCATAACGCCCCTTGCTGATGTGGCACGCCACACGTCAGAAAATGCCCCTTAAGAGGCGTTATGACTACACAAGGCCTAATAGTCACAAAAAACCCCTAAAAATTGAGTTCTGACGGCCATAAATGACCATAATGCCGTTATCCGACGGCTAGCTCTCATTCAACGGCTCAAACCAGTTTCCAAGAAATCGGTCTCAGCCCGGGTTCTTCATCTGGATGTCCAAACGACGGTCTGTATTGGGTTCAAACCGGTTCAACTTGCATTTCGGGTATGGTTCTACCCTGATGTGGGTTCCAACTCTATTAAATTCCACTTTCTTTTCATCTGGGCCGAGCTTGCACAAACAGGCCAACGTTCAAATTAAACTATATTAAATTTGGAAATGTTAAATTGAATTAAAACCAGAGTTTTTTTTCTCAAAAAGTGTTGGTGAAAAACTTTTTTTTAACTGTAAATAGATCAGTAACGAACCACTAGAGTATCATTGTGTCACCAGCAGAATCACCCGATCATATCCATCTTCATCAGGCATGATGCCTAACACTCAAAAGAGTGTTGGTGGAAAACTCTTTTTTACGGCAAATGGATCACTGACGAACCACTAGAGTATCATTGTGCCACCAGCGGAACCACCCGATCATATCCATCTTCACTAGGCATAATGCCTAGCACCAATTCAGGAGGAAACCCAATAAATATGGGAAAACTCCCTCGTGGGAATGGAAACCAGGACCTATTGATCAAAAAGCCTTATCTCACCCCCGAAATGTCACTAGACTATAAACTCATGGGCGTTGGTGGAAAACTTATTTATCAAAATAAGGGGCTGTTTGTTTACCTCTTAATGAGGTTCTTAATGGTTCTGACCTCTTCTGAATGGTTAATTATTATACAAAGTCTGAATGGTTAAGACCTCTAATCTGAATTGGTCAGACATTTGCCTCTGAACGGCTAAGCATTATACTGGCTCTTAATGGTTCAGACCTCTTACTGGTTCAACACTTAATGACTCAAACCTCTTACTGGTTTAGCACTTAACAATTCAGAAGTTGCCAAACAACCAAATATTTATCAAAATGGGTTTATTTTGTAATTTTTTTCTCACTTCTAAACTTATCGGATAAAATCAATCTCTATTTACAAATATGTTTACTAACAAGAAGGAAGAAAAGTTAAAGGAAATTAAAAAAAATGGAATGTAATTGTTAAAGGAAAATTTAAAAAAAAATGGAACGTGATAATTTTTAATTTTTTTTCTAATTATTTCATTAACATTTTTGTTAATTTTTCAAAGTGTTCTTCAATAATCATATTTATTATTTCGTAAATAGTTTTTTTATTTCCTTAAATTTTTTAATTTTTCTAAGTGTTCTTCAATAATCATATTTTATTATTTCATAAATATTTTTTTTATTTCCTTAAATATTTCTTTTCATAAACATTTTTTTGTTTTTATAAGGTAAATAAATATTTTTTTTATTTCCTTAAATATATCTTTTCATAAACATTTTTTGTTTTTTAAGGTAAACGTGTTTCTAATTATTTTTGAATTTTTAAATCTTTACAAAGTAATAAAACAAAAAAAAACATCATCTAAACTTGATCTTAATTTGAGAGTATGGAATGTATTTAATGATGTAAAACATATGTTGAGTATATATGATATATCTAGTTTAGCTAATATATTTTTTTGGTTTTAATAATACAAATTTCTAGATTTCAAATAATATATATCATTAAATTACAAAACGTGTTGTTAATAGAAGGTAGTGATTATCTTGTAACAAATATATTAGAGTTAATTTTCGTTTCGTTCTCTATGGTTTGATCGTTTTAGTGGTTTTGTCTCAATCTTTTAAAAATAGTCATTTTCCTCCTTGGTCTATATAACTTTTCACCATTTTGCTCCCCACCCAAAACAAAATCCATCTTAGCTGTTAAATTTTAGTCACATGACCTCACCTGAGGGTCATTTCAGTCTTTCCCGGTCCTCCCTTATTATTTAGTATTTATATATAGAAACGGGATCAGGAGAAAACGCCTAAATGTGTGAAAAGGGTGAGAACGATTTTAGGCTATAAGATCTTTGTGATTTGTGGCTAAGATGATGCGGTGGCATTTTTGTAAATAATGAAAACCTTAGAACTACCAGGAGGGGTAAAATTGTAAAATCCAAACAAGGGTGCACATGCTAATCACATGTCATTTCCCCAATCATATTTAAAAGCCAATAATTTTTTTTATACGTGATTATTTTTCTTAAAAATTACACCATAAAACTCAGCGTTTTTTATCTTTCCAACGAGTATACTATTAATATATTTTTTGAAAAAAATGAACTGGATTTTTATGGCGTTTTGAACTTTTTTTCTTTTATGGCATTTTCAACTGGGTTTTATGGCGTTTTTCTGAAGTGGGTGTTTTTATGGCGTTTTCAACTATTTTTTATGGCGTTTTCAGAACTGAGTGTTTTTATGGCGTTTTCAACTGGGTTTCCATGGTTTTTTTTTTTCTGAAGTGTGTGTTTTATGGCATTTTCAACTGGGTATTTTCCTGGCGTTTTTCTGAACTGGGTGTTTTATGGCGTTTTTATTTAAACACCCAGCTCATGGCATTTTTTTATTTCAAAAGTATAGCAATAGTATACTCGTTGGAAAGATGATAAAACACTCGATTTTATAGTGTAATTTAAAAAAAATAATCACGTATAAAAAAGTTATGGGGGTTTTAAAAGGATGGTGAAATATGCATGTGACTTACATGTGGATAGTTTTTTGCATGTGAGTGGCAGATGCATGGATTTTTTGACAATATTACAATAGTGTAAGTTAGCACCCAACGCCACAGGTCAACACCAAAATCGTTCTTACCGTTTTCACACTTTTAGACGTTTCCTCCAATCCAACCACTTTATATATATATATATATATATATATATATATATATATATATATATATATATATATATATATATATATATATAAGGAAAAACACAACTCTCTTTCACACACTTATCTCTATTTCTCTCTCTCTCTACCTTCTCAAACCCAACTAGCCACCAACAGAAACTAATGTCCAAATTTTACTTGCTCCACTATCAACTAGTTTATACAAAAATCAGATTTCTACGATTCATATATAAACGTTTATCATGAGTATTGGTCACTTGGTGTTATAAAGACATTCTTCCAATTTGTAATAAAGAAGAGAGAATTGTTGTAGAGATGCTATCAATTGAAACAAACCCAATTCCATACTTCATTACATAAATTATTTATAGGAATTAACCTTATGTAAATAACAAAACATATATTCAAACCAAAAATTCAGGTTTCGGTGTGCACAAGCCACAAATACAGATTACTGACAATTTGAGCAAGGTATAGACGATCACGGAGTTACTTATTCAACTCGCGTGCGGCCTTAGATCACAATCTAAGTAAGCCTTGCCGGCTTAGTGTCGTTGCTACCTTCTAGCTTTTCTTGTTCGTCATCCGAATGAATCGAACGTTGCTCTGATACCACTTATCACGGAGTAACTTTCTGACTCTCGTGCGACACTTAGAATGCTTCTAAGCTAAGCCTTGTGGTTGGGTTTGGTTATGTATCGCAGCGGAAGTCTTTAGTTTGTGTGTACACAAGAACGATTTTGTAATGCATACTGCTAGAAAGATGGTTATGTATTACTTGAACAAAGCGTTTACAGAAGTTGGTTATGAATGAGTTATGAGGGGTGAGTGTAAATGATGCCTAACACTCCTATTTATACTACTTGGACATGATCTAGATAGTTCTATATCTAGATCAATCCTTAACAAAAATCGAAATATCTAGATATTTCTTCTAACTTATCATGATTCTTTGCTGAATTCTAGATCCATCCAAGACGGCTGATGATAAGACCCAACATACAACTACGACTACTGGAGAACAGACCCGTGGGCGCGATGACACTCGCAAAGGAGGAAGAAAGACTCGAGACATGTCCAAGGACTTGGTCGCAAGCTTATAGACAAAATGAAGACTAATGTCGAAGCATCGGTCACACAACTCGGAATTCTTGTCACTCGTTCCTTAGAGAAGCTAGACGCGTTGGGAACATTGCGAGCTGAGTTACAAGGACTCAAAGAAGATCTTAAAACCACTATTGACGTCATACGCCTCGAGATGCAAGCTATGATCCAAGAGTAGATCGCAACGCTGCGGAGATAAGTAGAGGACAAGATCCAAAACCTTCAACAAAACTTTGCTGAGTTGGAAGCAAAAATGAACAACACTAACAAGACACAACCTGTCACACCCCAACGATGGCGGAATCATCAGAGCGAGACGAAATAGATTTTTCGAGACTTCATAACACTAACGTGACAAGTACTTAATAAACGAATTTTCATTTCATTGCTAACATTGAGTACATGGTTTGAATAGAATTACAACAAGTTTGAAACAAAAGAAAGTACAACATGAATCATATGGCTAATCTATAAACATAGATTAAAGCTTGGTGCGTTTCTAGGCATCCTACTAAATTCCGTGCATCATCATAATCCTGCAAGTATGTTTAAAGTTTAGTTCAATATAAAGGTATTGGCGAGCATACAAGTTTGGATACTAGCATATACGAAAAGAATGGTTTGAACAATCCACATGACCAAAATAGTTAACTAGATTAATGTACCAAGGATGCAATTATACAAATCAACCCTCTAGTGTACCGCTAGCGTAATTCTTATCGTAGCAATGATAAGACCGTTTTGATTGTATGTTTGCCTTAATATGACCTCAAGAATACGGGCGGTGCGTTACTCCTATAGCGCTATACATGGGAGGCTTTAACAAAGTTAATGAGAAGTAAATCACATAAGAATGTTCCAAGAATACAAATCAAGTATCACGTATTTAAGCATGTATGATTGAATTGTTTGTGTTTGCATAAAGTATAAGTGATTGCGTGTGTTTAATAGTATAAGTTATTGCACCCAAAAGTGTAAAAAGTAAAAAGGGAGTCATGTATACTCACGGTTTACAAAGCTTTCCAAAGTAGCGTGAGTCAACGAGTCGTGGAGGGTGGAACACCAAAGTTACCTTAGAAAACTTGAAAGTATTCTTCTTTTCTTGAAATTCTTGAGAGGATTACAGAGTTATGGAGTAGATTAGTTTGTGGAATGTGTTTAGGATGTGGTGGAGGCTTGTATTTATAAGTGGGGATTAGGGTTTGAGAGTTAATGAAGGTGGAAGGTGATTGGAGGAGAAAAGATGTGGAAAAGGGTGAAATATGGTTGGCTAAAGAAGGGTGGAAGGTGATTGGAGGAGAAAAGAGGTGGAACAGGGTGAAATCTAATTGACTAAAAAAGGGTGGAAGGTAATTGGAGAAGAAAGGAGGTGGAAAAGCTTTTGGTTTTCTCCACTTTTAGTCCATGCATTTTGTAACTAGGTTATTTTATGTTATAAAGGTGTATGCAAGTATATTATAAGTATGATACATGTATGAATGTGATTCCGAGAAAATATAATCTCGATGTATGTCTTGGTTTTAAATTATTTCGCGACTGATTCAATACTATGCATGTATGATTAAACAAGGTTGATATAGAAATACAATTTCCATTATGATCAAAGTCTCGAGATTACAAGGATTGAAATGAAGGAAGAATACAAGTTTCTAAAAATAGAAATGCGAACACAACTTTCTAAATATAGAAATTACATAAAATGCGGAGCGTTACACAACCAGAAGCATGTCTGGGGTCCATGCAAGTAAGTCATCTCAACACTTTAAGTACGCAAGAAACTCCCAAAACACGAGAAAAACATAACATCAAAAAGCTCCAAACAAAGGAAAGAAAAGACCAACAACCGCAAAAATAGAAAAGGAGTCGGAAGAAAGAATTCAACTCGTCAATATGGTGGTAAACGGGAGACTCGTTAAGGCACTGGTTGACTTAAGAGCAAGCCATAACTTCGTCTCAATAGATGAAGCAATAAGACTCGGTGTTCGAGTCACAAAACAAGACGCAATTATAAAGACCATAAATGGATCCGTCCAACCAATACTTGGGATGGCATATGGCGTCAAAGTCACAATCGGCAAATGGAAAGGTAAGATCGACCTTTCCGTGGTGCCAATAAAAGACCATAAATTTATGCTTTACCAGGATTTCTTCGAAAAGGAACAGGCCTTTCTCATTCCGTTTGCAAATAAATTTTGCATCATAGACGGGAACCAAGTCCACACAATGAAGACATAGACGGACACTGTCCGACAAGGTATGTCAATAACTACAATACAAATGGAGGTTGGTTCCAGGAGAAGATCAACCACACAACAAGGCATAACCCAAAATCGCAACGAGGACGTTGCGAATTTAGGTGGGGGAGAATGTCACGCCCCGCCAAAATTCTGCACAAAATTTCAGTTTTCTAAAACTTTCCGGGGCCATCTAGTCGCGTCTAGAGCTGCCCGGAAGGATCCGGAACAGCCCGTATTGTTCCAGCAACATAAGGGCACTATAAGGACAACAATGCAACCAAGAAGACTCTGGAAATCGCCAGAAAAGGCTGGTCGAAACAGCCAAAAATATCAGCCATGGAATGATCTAGAATTCAGCAAAGAATCATGATATTTTAGAAGAAATATCTAGATATTCTAAATATCTAGATATTGTTATGTAGATTTTTGTTAAGGAATGATCTAGATATAGAACTATCTATATCATGTCCAAGTAGTATAAATAGGAGTGTTAGGCATCATTTACACACACCCCTCATAACTCATTCATAACCAACTTCTTGTAAACGCTTTGTACTTGTAACTTTGTTCAAGTAATACATTGTCACACCCCAACCGATGGCGGAAACATCGGGATGAGACGAACAAATTGCTCAAAACTTCATAACGCTATGTGACAATATAGATTAAATTTAAATTTCATTCAAGACTAAATTGTCATACAAAATTTCCAAATAATAGTCAACAATTGTTTCAAAACGACATAACATCAAAATAGATAAATTAATCTAGGTGTGTATCTAAGTCCACCTAAATCTTGTTTCATCTTGTAACATCACCTCATCAATCAACCTGCAACATGTATTAAAATATATCAACAAAAAGTTGGCGAGCATACAAGTTTTGTTACATAGCATAATATAGAATAAATTTGTTTAAAGTCTCATATCCAACATGAACCATAATATGCAAGTTTACTAGCATGCCGAAACGGTGTACTATATGTTCAAACCCAAGAATCCAACACGTTAAAATAGCCTATCCCAATAGAGTATCGGGAGGTTAACATGTTTAACTTAACAATACCCCAAGTTTCATGGGCGGTGCGTTAATCCTATAGCGCTATAATTGTTAAGGTAGGCTAGCAAAGTTAATGAAGCATATATCGACACAAATAGTTTACATTAGCATAACAAATCTAAACAAGCATCACATAGTCTCATGTTAAGCATGGATAGAGATTAAAATAGTTTAAGTGTCGTGCGATTTTGTATAAAGTACATGTTGCACCCAAAGTGTAAAAAGGAAAAAGGGATCGAGTATGCTCACGGTTTTGCAAGCTTTCCCACTTGAAATCTCGCGAACGTTGTTGGTTGATGGATTAGTTTCGAGCACCTTGTCCTTCTACACGAAGAAACATAGGCATGTGAGTATTGGGAATTAACGGAAGGTTATGGATTCGGAATTAAAATAACGTGAAATTAGTATTATGTAATCATCTTGTACTGATAACACTTGTTCTTGACACTATAGAACCTCAAGGGTTTGGTATGTTTTTATGGATTCAAAGATCCATTAGAATCGTAACAAGTGTATGGTCTTTAGATGATGTAACCTACTATTTTGACAAATGACCACTTGTTCATCATCAAGAGTTCGATTACTTTGATAATATATAAGTATTATATAGTGTACATTAAGTCATATAGGTCAAGCATGAGGTAGGAGGTTGAACCATCCATTTAGGAACCTGTTTGTAGTTTACATAAGTCAAGTAGGAGGTGGGAGGATTTACCATCCACTTAAGACCTCTTTGGATTCACCACTACACATGTGTCTTAGACACAAGGAGGGTCATGAACTTACAAGTAAGGAATGAAATGAGACAACTAAGCCATGAAAATCATCAAGTAGTATGTGGATTCAATGATGGATAGCCCAACCTAGTCCAAATATCACACATTCATCAAGCTTAACTTGAACACTACTTGTGGGTGTAAACCCTAGTCGAAAACAGAAAGTTTGTGAGGTTTTATCTTCTAGTTTGACATGTCTCAACCTTGTTTTTAAGCCTAACCAACCATAAGTGAGGTTGTAAGCATTCGGACATAGGTTTGAGATGAGTTAGACTCAAGTTTGAACAAGTTTAACAAAGTTTGAAGAAGTAAAATGAAAACAGTCCACTTTGGAGCCTTTTTCGTGACAATCCAGAGTCTGGTTTTCCATGGAAAACCATTGGAAATGTTCACAAGGTCAAACCAAGCAAGTGGGAAGAAGAATGGACGAAAAAGGTTAAGAAATGAGTGAGATATGCTCACTTTTGTGAAGAGTGGTAAATCTGCTCGAATTCTTGATTTTCAGCTTGAGTAGTGATGATTTGAGAGTGTTTAGATGATTAGAAAAGTGTAAAAAGGCTTGGAGAATGATGGGTTTTTATAGGGAAGGATTAGGGTAGGTTATGGTTGAGTTAGGTGGGTATTAAAGTCTTCAAAACATGCTTAAAACTCAAGAAAACAACAAAAATCCCGCCTCAAACTCGCTGGTCGCGGACCTGTTTGGGCTGATTTGTCGCAGCGAAAGAGAGGTTAAGGGATTTCTGCTTCGGGTTTTGTTGGCGTGTTTGGTGAAGCGGGTGACCCGGGTTCGAGTCCCGTGGTCACCGGTTTTGTGTAATTATTATTTTTTTTTAAATCAAACCTATACCACTTATGGATATATACAATTGGTCCCTATAAGTTCTAAAATCAGTAAAATACCAATTAGACCTGAACTTTATTACTTTTATATTACATCCCCATTAAATTAACTAAGTTAGTTTATAATTTAATGGGACCACTTAAAGTATTATATATATAAAAGAAATACTTTTGTTTTTATAAAAAAAGGTTAATTAATTTAATCCATTAATTTAATTAATAAATTTAAATAATGAACAATTAATTATAGTCGTAATGAGTCGAATTAACTTAGTTTAACGAGTACCGTGCTTCATTGAGTAATACAAATAAAGAATCTTGGATAACATAACGCTCAAATATGATTAAAATAGTTTCGTTCTCATTATGATCAATAGTCTCAATTACAAATAGAAACGAGAGTTGATTACAAAGAGAGTGCGAGGTTTCTGAAAATAGAAATACAAGGGATGCCTTCCAATTATGGAAATACGAAAAAGCCAGGCGTTACATACATAACCATATTTCTTGTAGTATTGCGCTACAAAATCGTTCTAAGTGCCGCACGAGAGTCAGAATGTTACTCAGTGACAAGGGGTGGTGAGAAAGTGTGTGTGTGGAGTGGGTTGGGGTGGTGATTGATGTTGGTGACGGCAATGATGGCGACAAGTGGTGATTGTGGTGGTGGTAGTGGCTTGTGGTGGGGAAGGTAGAGAGAAGGGTGAGAGAGAGTGTGTGGATTGGACGGGGGTTGTTGCTCATGGTGATGATGGTAATGGCAGTGGGTGGTTGTTGTTATGGTGGTCATGGATATTTTTTGAAGCTTCAACAAGATTGCAGGTTATGTGAAGTTAGGGTTTTAATATGAAGGTGATAAAATATATTGGAAGGAAAAAAGATTGAAATGCCCCTCATGTGAGGGGCACATGACTAAATTTTAACAGCTAATGGATGTCGTTTGGGACTGGGAGAAAAATGGTGAAAAATTCCATAGACCAGGTAGAAAATGGTTATTTTTAAAAGATTGGCCGGGAACCACAGGGAGGAAAATGGTTATTTTTAAAGGATTGGCCGGGAACCACAGGGAGCAAAACGAAAGTTAACTTTTTGTGGAATTTTCAGCCATCTCCTTTTGTTATGTTTTTTAACACTCCGTAGTTCACCAACTTGTTGAACTACTTTCTTCATTTTGTTCAAGGTTGTTGTAACAAGCTAGACAAAGGTGTTTTGTCAACTCGGACATTTTTGTCAGACATAATTACCCAATGGCGAGACCATACATGACTTGATTATGAGAAGCACCATGATTACACATTTGATACATCAGTGTGTGGCATTACTCGTCTAGTGATTAGTTTTGAATGTTAGTTAATAATGTTCAAAACAAATAACTATGCCCGAGGAACATCTCCCTCTCCTTGAGCCACCTCTTCCTCTCCTTGAGCAATCGCAACCTCTTCCTCTCCTTGAGCATTCTTTTCCTCTCCTTGAGCAACTTCTTCCACTTCTTGAGCAGCTATGTAATCATCAATTTCATGTTTCCTAATTGTTTAAATATAAACAAAAGCAAAATATTGTTAGTGTAAATTAGGTCACATTTAGAACATTCAAATTCACGTAATCAGATCTCAATCAAACGAAACTGATGAAACTGAAATCAAATTCATGCTAACATAATCAAAATTCATAGTATATATGTAAAGTTAAGAGATGAAACTAATGTGTACAGATAGAATTGCAGACAAGTTAATGCGTATAGATAGAAATTGTAGAAAGTTAGAGAGAGATTAGAGAGAGCAAGCTTACTGTGAGTTTTGGAGATGACATGTTTGTTATTTCCCGGTCATACTAAATATATATGGAATGAGTAAATTTCAGTTTTAGTCCCTCCATTTTGCTCAAAATAGCATTTGTATCATAACAGTTTAAACTTAACGCCATGTAAGCTCCATATCCAAAAATTCGGGTCAATACAGGGGACAAAGTTGGTGAAAAAATCTGGCGTGTTGGATCTATGTTGACGCAATGGTTCGGGTAAGGGAGTTGATATGTAGTGGAACGTGTTTGAGCAATGGTGGATCCAAGATATTTCCACCGGGATCCTTTTGGTAGATTCTCACTAATTTTTTTCAAATTATACAAGTTTTTCACTAATTTTTTTCCAAAGCGAAAGAGGTTCTCGAGAACCCCAAAAAACCCCTTGGATCTGCCCCTGGCAAATCAAGCATCCTGAAACGCACATGACACCTTCGAAATCGAATGCAAACTGATATATATATATATATATATATATATATATATATACATATACATTCGAAAACAAAGATGTTGGTTCCTAATCCAAGGCATCTTATGGTAAAAGTTTGAAGATTTTTGTTAGTAACTCTAGTTTAGCACAAGGAGTTAAGATCTCATACAAACCTTATTTAATCTAAAAACAGTAAGAATAGATCCTGAGCATTGATTAATTGAATTAAAGGCTAAGACCGATTACAAATCATTATTAATAATAACTATATTATTTAATGAGATAAAATGATGTTTTAGTCATTTTTCTCATTTTTTATTCCATGATTTTAGGAATTATTCCACCCCGTTTGTAAAACTAAAATAACTTTTATATACTTTGGTATTATATTAAAAAGATGATACCACAAAATCAAAAAAAATATCTTTAAAATGACATTTATGACTATCACATATACAAGCAACACATGAATTTATATAATCAGCATACATGTATAATTATAATCAACACATAGATAACCAAATGGTATATGAGTGATAATATTCAAAGTATTAGTTATTACCTATGAGACGTTGAGTCATCGGTATATGAGTAATTATAACTAACACAAATTTTATATAAGCAACAAACGAGTTTGTATAACCAGCACATACGCATATAATTATACCCAACACATATACGAGCAACACATGAATTTGTATAATCAGCAACTCTAAGCTAAAATACAAAAATGCCTTGATACATAAAAATTAGAGAGATGACATGTGACGAATTATTGTGGATGATTCTTATTGTTTTTAAAAAAAGTAAAGTTTGTATGTAATCATACCCTTAGCACAAGAACTAATAGCAGAAGAAGAAGAAGGAAAAAATGAGGGAGCAATATGACAAGAGCTTTTAAATATACTAGGGTTAAACGACATTTTCTATAAACCCCTTCATAAACATAACTTTTGCATATCTAATCCTTCAGGTGCTACTTTACAGATTTAATCCTTCATTGTTTAGTGTTTACAACTTGACACTCAAAAACTAATCCAATTAGCATAAGAATAACTATTTATTTAATCCAGTAATGTGTATAATATTGAACTATTTATTTTTCGTGATACACTCAATTTTATGTTAGAACTATAATTCTTACCAACCAGGCTATCATTATCTATATATAGAGTTTTACACTTTTTATAATAACTTATGTTAATTTTTTTAGTTAGTTTTCTTAAAATAATCATTTCGTCTTTGTGTTTAAAGAAGCAAAAGTAGCGACATTAAAGTTTTGGTTTGTGTTTTGTTGGTCGATATGTAACCACACGTCTTGAAGCGCGTCAAACGATGAAAAAAATACTGAAACAACGGAAAAAGTTACCCTCTTCAAAACTTTATATAAAAAAACCTTTACGCAAACCTACATTTTGCACCGAAAGCATTGGTAACACTCAAAAATTTGTATACATAAACGAAATGGGAAAATGTTAACGTCTAAAACATTTGAAACTTTATCTAAAATAACGAAACCGTAGCATACCTGTTAAAAACATAAACCGTTCAAAAAATTTAAAAATGAACGTTAGCAAACCCCTAAAAAAAGTAAACAGTAAAAATAAATTTCACGTCGAAAAAGAATAAAAAATTAAATATTGAAATTCGTATGTTAAATTAACATGTATTGTTGTTTGCAGAAACTCTCATTTCTGAATTTTGCTCATGCATCTATGATTCCCATTTGGCACTTACATGACACATTTTAATAAATAAATTAGGTTTAATTCAGCCTAAATTATGCAAAGTTACTCAATGGTAGGGATGAGATTGATACAGTACCGATACCTTTACTGAAAATACCAGTACAAAATTTGAACAAAATTGGGTTTCAAATACCGTACCGAATATATTGGTATAGTACAAGTATTTCTGTACGATACCCGTTTTGGTACCTGTTTGTTTTATTTTAGTTTTTGAACGCTTGTACATGTACTATATAGGTAAACTCGGCATGAATACCAATATAGTACAACTATCAAATATGTAAAATCAATACTAGTATCATAAATACCATAATATGAATAAATATATTATAAAAAAACTTTTAAAGTTCTATATAAAATTCGGTTTTGGTACCTTTTTTACCCTTACCCTTACTAATACCGAAAGTACCGAATACGAAAATCAATAAAACTTGGTACCAATACATGTACCGAGTACCAAAAATTGGTATAGGTAGATATAGAGATACGGGTACGATATGGATATGAGTACGGGTATTTAAGAAAAAATGCCCATCCCTACTCACTAGTATCCCTCTATAGTAATATCATGCATACACAAGTCACAAGGATCCACATGGTTTAAAGGTTTCATGAATCAAATGTCCAAGTTCAAAATCACTAACTATTGTTGTTCACACTATACCCTCTCAGGTCCACCGTTCATCTCTTTAAGGGTGGCTTAACCATTTTAAAGGCTCAAAGCAGATTATACGTTCAATTTCTATTTAGCATGATCATATGAAGTGGGTGAATGGTTATGAAAGGTTAGAGTCTAAGTGAAAGGTTTATATTATTTTGAGTTAATTGTCATTAAGTCCTAGTGGTTTGGTTAGATATGTCACTTCATTTCAAAAAACTTTTTTTTATTATATATGCCCCTTAAGTTTGTAATTTTATTGTCGTCATTTTGGTCAACCCATTAACTCCATCCATTTTTAATGTTAAATTAGGGACATTTTAGTCATTTTGCCTGTTGGTTTGGTTTTTCTTTTTGCGACTATATGAGGTTAATGAACTCCTTGGAGTATGTAGAGAGTCTTGTTTCACCTTTAGACATATGCTCAAAGGGAGATGAAAGAATGGATAAAAAAGAGGATGTTATGTAGTAGCCTCCAAATGTCCCTTTGAATTTTACTTTTATTCTTTGTTTAGGCATCTTTAGTTATGATTGATCTTTTTTATCACATCTTTTTCATTTGTGGAATTTTCAGCCATCTCCTTGAAGAGGTTTATCAATTCAATGGCAGAGCTTGATCAAAAGTTGCGGAGACGGAAAGGAAGGAGATTTTTAGGTAAAATAATTTGCGGGGATGGACTTATATAATTTTAAAATTTTCGGACGACAAATCGGAAATATGACACTACTAACCGGAATATTGGGAGGGGGGTGCACCCCTGTCCCTTCAAAGCTACGCCCCTGTACCCACTGTTTCTTATATATAGATTATGAGTATTATTGTATAATGATTATCATGTACATGTGCAGTTGTAATATCTTGAGTGTTCGAAACTTTTTGTCTTGGTTGCTTAAACAATGACAATCTCACATACATACTCTTGCGTTCGTATTAACTCTTCATCATCTCCAATGCCCTCCTTGTTTTCATCGGCTCATCATACTCTTCATCATTTTCCTGCAAAAAAAAATCAAACAGTACCAGATTCAAGAACTAAACAGAGCTTGAAAAACGTGTTGAAACAAAAAAGGAAAAAGCTGATTTAGGGTTTACCGGTAAAGGAATATGAGATATAGGCATCGCAAATAAACAAACTAGTTTAGATGGATCTCGAAAGAAAACTGGTTGAGATGAATGCATAAATGGCGTGAAGGAGAAGATGGGTCTAGGGTTTGAGAGTAGGAATTGAAAAGGTAGAGCGTGTTTTTTAGGTTTAAATATGGATCCGTATTAGATGGTTGGATCGGGTTAGTCAAATGGGGCTTCACCGAAGAAAATACTAACCCGGACATTTTTCCGCCAAAACACCATCAAGGAAGCTCTAATAACATGCCACATCAGCCCAAATTCTTTCATTTATTATATAATAGATACTTATGCTATGGGTCACTTTGTAAATGGATTTTTGTATTGGATTCTATCTCTTAGGAACATGTTAATGGTTCTTAATGTTAATAATATGGCATTTCCAAAATGTATCTACCAAAATCACTTCGGTTGATAAACTATATTTTTGACGGGTTTATCATGTTCAAATGTTGTTTAGGGTTTGATTTGTATCTGTATTTTATATTAATGAAAGTACTTTTTTAACCTTCTAATATATATTTATAGCAATCAGAAATATAATTATAGTAAACACACCTACTTATATTATTAAAGAAACATAAAAAACAAGCTTAATTAACCATACAATATAAACTATTAACTAAACAAATAAATGCTTAAAATCCTAATGAAAAAGGCTATCCGGTGGAGCCATGGAGGTGACACAATACGATCACTGTCACGGCCGTCCGACCTATAGTCTTGAGGTATGCGTCTCCAATCAAGAGTTAGAGGGGAAGGTTCATCCAACACTGGTGATAGGCATTCATCACCCGGGTCAGTTTCGTACCCTTTCCTCGAGGCCGGTACGACTTACGTAGGACGGTAGTTTGATTGACTCCCCCCAATTCGGAGACGGTCAAATTCGATTTGTGCCATGGTGCAGTCGTACACGAGTTTGCTTGATCATCGGTGAAACCATCCCAATCATCATACTCATGTGTCGGTGCAAGGTTAAAAAGATGAGGATTTAAACGTGGTGACCATCGTGATCTTGCTACCGGTGTATGGTAGGCTGTAGTAGGTGAAGGGTTTAGGGGTAGAACTGGTAACTGCATATGAACGGGTAATGCAGCCGGTAAACGGTTCATTCCTGCATATGAACGGGTAACTGCAGCATGTGCACAAGTTTCGGGGTAGATCGTCGACGAGAAGATCGCCTAAGGTTTAAATGTCCGACTTAACCACCACCCACATCATCTAATTTATTAGGTAGTTGGAGTGATTTTTAAATATAGAGATGGAAATGTGGTAGTTTCGTAGTTGCGATTATGTGTATTTATAGTGTTATGTCAGGATTTATCTTATTAACAAAATAGAACGAACAATTTTATTTTTAAAATATACAATAACTAACACAAAATACATGGAAGAATATATTTTTAACGGTTTGATAACTAACAAAAAATACATAAAACAATTTTTTTGAAGCGACAATTAACACGTTGTCATCTCTAAGTTCCTATTATAAGTGAGTACTTCTTGGATTAAGATACGGTCCCTTGGAGCAGAAATTCTTTTGTGATCCGAACCTCCTCGAGAGAAAAGTTCATCTCATCCGTATTCTCTTCCAGGTACCGTTGCTCATAGGAACCTACAATTTTAAAGCTAAGAAAAACATCATGTGGAAACAAAATGACCAGGATTTTTCCTACTATCATGTGAACATCTGTTTTTTCATTCAACTAGGACTGTTCAAAAAGCTCGCTGCTCGGAGCTCGCTCGGATTTAGCTCGGAAAAAGCTCGCTCGATATGGCTCGGTTTAAAAGTGAGCTGAGCCGGCTCGGCTCGGTTAGAAAGTGAGCCTAGCTCGGCTCGGCTCGTAACGAGCCGAGTTGGCTCGGTTTGGCTCGCTTTGTAGCTCGGCTCGGTTTAGCTCGGATTATTTTACTTATAATAAATTTTAATTTTATATACATTATAATATAATACAAAAAACACTGATTACTACTTACATGTATATAGGTTTGTTATTTGATATATATGGCATATTTGAAGGTTGATTACCATACCAATGAACTAATATTATATTTCTTTGAAATTAAAACTTATTTTGCATTGTTGAACTTGATTTTGGTTTGTAATGTATTAGGTTGAACTTATGTTGAATATATTCTTTTAAAGTATTGAATAATATTTTAGGCTACTGAATTTTGAGATGTATATATTAATTTTTCTTTATAAAATCAAGGCAAACCAAGCCGAGCCGAGCCAGCTCGGTTTAAAACCAAGCCAAGCCCGAACTTAGATTTTCGACTCGGTTTATAAGCGAGCCGAGCTCAAGCTTGGCCTGGCTCAGCTCGGCTCGGCTCATGAACAACCCTATATTCTACACACAAACAAATAACATTCAATATTTATAGCTCCAAGAAAAAGAAAATTACAAAAAATAAAAAAATGTACACATGCCCTAAAAAATAATTAATTAACGAGCCACGGCTGCATCCAATGAGTTGGAGCCGCTTCAAGCCAAGCGAGTCGATACAGCCGCAACCAAGCAATACGATGCAACCAAGCCGGACGCATCAGCCATCTTTTTCACTGGGATGCGCCGCCGACCGCTTCATCCCATCCAGACGCCATGTGTAAGCTTCCACTTCACCGACGCATCGTCAGTGGAAAGCGTCGCTCCTCCGACGCGTGAGGTGGATGTCACACCCCGACCCGCAGCGGAATAAGAGTCGGGGCATAATTGGGTTATCACCAAAGCTCATGACATTTACTAATATGTTTCATATTTAATAAAGTCAAAGTTACATTTCCAAATATCCAAACATGTTCATACAATACAAAGAAAATAAACCAATCATAACAATCCCAACTCTAAATCATTTTATTCTTCTAGTCCAATCCTATGTGTTCCTAGCTGCTGCTGATTCACCTGTATCATGTGTAAAAATGGGGGTTTTTGGGTCAACATAAGTTGGCGAGTGAACCTTATTAGATAAACATTTATTAATGAATTACTTGTTAGTTTATCAATGAAAAATTGTGCATAATCATAAATGAGCAAATGTAAATAATCAAGCAGTGGCAAATAGCAATCACAACTATAACATATAATAACATATGATAGCATACATTAACATACCAACATCATACAATAAATAACATAATTGAAACTGTGCGATCAAGGCTCAATCAAACGGAGCCGATCGTATTGCATGTACTGAAAATGTAAATTGTCTGTGCGATCAAGGCTCAATCAAACGGAGCCGATCGTATTGCATGTACTGAAAATGTAAAATGTCTGTGCGATCAAGGCTCAATCAAACGGAGCCGATCGTATGTGGGCACGCCAGGTTCAACCTCATAATGAAATGGGGAACATGCTCAACGCTCATAATGTAATGGGGAGCGGCGGCCTATGAAATTGCATGTACTGAAAATAATAAATTGCATCCAACAATAACTACACAACAGTTGAAACAAACTGAATACACATGTTCATGATATGATGTATGCACAATGGTTTAATTATAATATATATATAACAAGACACATGATACACCCCAAAACGTGATTAAAACGGGGAATTTGTAAAGATTCACTCACATTGGGTGCGTTGGATTGGAGATGGTGAGATGCGCACGAATTAGATGAGCGGAACAACGAGAAATACTAACCTAAATAATAACGGAAAAATATATTAAATGAGTGGATTTTATTAAGGATTTTAATGAAATTTTTAGATATATTTTTGTGAGTTCGAGGCTATTTTCTATCTTTAAAAATGTTATTTTTAAGTATTTTTAATTGATTTTTAAATTAAATTAAATAAATAAAAATATAAAAAAATTGTTTATTTAGCGTTGACCGTTGACCTGTTGACCGGTTCGGTCAGCGAATTAGTTTGCGCCGGGTGAGGCTCGAACCCGAGACCTCCCGTACGCGTGCACACAGCTCTACCAACTGAGCTACGTGTCTAACCCGAAATAATCTTGTTTTTAATTATATTTATATACTTATTCAGTTTAACCGAAATTCTTTTAATTGCAAAAACTTTTTAATTCAACAAACCGGTGCCAGTGACGGGTTTCGAACGCGCGACGTGTGACTTAATGTTGCACACAGTCCACCGCTGGACTGTGTGTCTAACCTGGTTATTATCTCGGTTTTTATTATACTTAACAACTAACTGAGTTAACCCGGTTTAGTTTTTAAACAAAAAGGCATTTTATTACATAAGGAGTGCGTGTAGCAGGGATCGAATTCGGGACGTGTATGTTTTTTGTTTGCACACAGTCCACCGCTGGACTGTGTGTCTAGCCCGTTTATAATTCCGATTTTAATTAATCTTATGTCATCTCTGAACTCGTCTTCTTCATTTCAAACACAGACATCAATCAAAGCAACTGATACGCGATTAATTTACTTAATGAACAAGATGAACAATTTGAAAGCATTGAACCGAAAAGTTCGGGGAAAGAAAATACCGAACAGATCGTCTTCTTCAGAGAATCCGGTGAAGCTCGTCGGCTCTGTTTTGGAACCCTCGGCTGTGAGAATCAATTAACAGGTTTAAGGGATTAGATGTGAAATTGAACTAATGAGTATTGATTATCAGCATGTTTGAATGAGCATACCGGTAATCAGCGAGTTTCCGACAAATCTAGGAGTTTTCCGGTGAAAACAGAAAGTCCAGCAATGTCGTCTGTGGTTGATTATGAGCGATGGGTTAATGTTAGTAAGGTTCTAACAATTGATTGAAACAGTAAAGTCGAGGTATTTTACGGGTTTGAGTTGAATACGGTTTTCCGGCGACTTTTGCAGAAAATTCCGGCGAGTTGATTTACACGTTCTGACGGTCTGAAAATGTGACGAAAGTGAAATGGGACGCTGGTATGATATTTCTGAGTCGCGAGAGTGGTCTTGAGTTGAAGTAATCTGAACTTGATTACTTTTCGGTTATAAAAACCGATATTGATGAGACTTGATGCTCAATCAATTCCGACTTGATTAAAAATCGTCGGTGCATCGGTTATAAACTGAATGTGCGAGTAAATAAGCGATTTGACGATTGATTTGCCGATTTACGTTTCTCAGTTGGCGCAACCGGTTTAACCGAGTTTGTGTATAAATCTCATTTGTTTCCTAGAGATAACAGAAAACACAAAGTGGCGGAGTGTGATGTGTGTGTGTGTGTTAAGTCGCTGAAGTTGATTCTGGCTGACCCGGGTTCGAGTCCCGGCAGCATCATATTTTTTTTTATTTATTTTGTTTTAACTTTTTATCAAATATACTTTTTATAGTTTAGTTTATCTATTAATTATGTATCATTTTAAGTCAAAATAATCATAAATGATATTCGATTACAAAACGGAGCGGGTTTTGGAAACCCGTTTTTGACAAATGTTACAGTATCCCCTACTTTTAGGAATTTTGTCCCAAAATTTAAGTAGTTGAAGTAGTAGGAAAAAGATGCGGGTATTTTTCACGCATTGAGTCTTCACGTTCCCAAGTAAACTCAGGTCCCCGCTTCGACTCCCAGCGTACCCTAACAATTGGAATGCGACTCCGTCGCAGACGTTTTTCCCCGAAGTCCATGATCTCCACAGGTCTTTCAATAATATGCATAGATTCATCAATCTGAATATTTTCTAGAGGAATGTGGAGGTTTTCATCAGCGAGGCACTTCTTCAAGTTCGACACGTGGAATGTGGGATGAATCCTGTTGAGTTCTTCTGGTAGGTCAAGCTTGTATGCTACAGGTCCTACTCTTTCAAGTATCTTGAAAGGTCCTACGTAGCGTGGTGCTAGCTTGCCCTTTTGACCAACACGAACTACTCCCTTCCACGGTGATACTTTTAAAAGTACATGATCCCCAATAAACTCTAAGGGCTTCCGTCGTTTATCTGCATAACTCTTTTGACGACTTTGAGCCGCTAGAAGATTGCTTCGAATTTGATGAATCTTGACTGTGGTTTCTTGGATCAATTTCTGGACCAGTAATTTGGGCTTCCTCAATTTCGTTACAACCTACTGGAGATCGGCACTTACGACCATATAAAGCTTCAGAAGGTGCCATGCCGATGCTTGAATGATAGCTGTTGTTGTACGAAAATTCGACAAAAGGTAGATGAGTGTCCCAATTTCCCTTGAAGTCTTTGACACATGCTCGAAGCATATCTTCAAGAGTTTGAATGGTGCGTTCAGATTGACCATCAGTTTGAGGATGATAGGCAGTACTGAGATCTAATCGCGTACCCATAGCGGCTTGTACTGCTTGCCATGTTCGTGAAGTGAAACGACCATCACGATCAGAAATAATGCTTAACGGTACTCCATGTCGGCTTACGATTTCGCGGATATAAATACGAGCTAGATTTTCGTTCTTAAAATCTTCGCGGATAGGAATAGAGTGAGCTGATTTTGTAAGTCGATCAGTTACTATCCATATAGTGTCATACCCACCAGAAGTGCGAGGTAACCTGGTAATGAAATCCATGGTTATATTTTCCCACTTCCATATAGGTATTTCCGGTTGGATCAGAAGTCCTGAGGGTCTTTGATGTTCAGCTTTTATTTTGGAACATGAAAAGCACTTGGAAACAAAATCAACAATATCCTTTTTCATTCCAGGCCACCAGTAGGTGTATCAAAGGTCTTGATACATCTTGTCGGCTCCTGGGTGTATAGAATATCGTGTTTTGTGCGCCTCATTCATAAGAAAAAATATCACGAAGGTTATTGTGGTCAGGAATCCATATGCGATCTAGATAGTATAGAACACCGTCGGATTTAGTTTCAATTTTAAGTTCAGCTCTACGAGACAGCTCCTTGCGTACGTCTCCTTTCTGTTACTGAAACATGCTGAGCTTCTCGGATTTTGATCTTTGATCGCTTACGATTTTATGTATAATTGTTTTGAGGGAACTGATACATTTGTAATGATATGGTATGTATCATAAACAAAAACTTCAACCATGACGATATTTAAACCTACACGGAACTTTTCATAACCTCCTGGTAATGCTTTTGATTCTTTGCCAAGAATACTTATATATAGGAAGTACCAGCGGCGTATCCACCATATCCTTGTCAAATTTTCATTGGCTTTATCAGTAAATCATGATCAGTTCTATGTGACTCTAAAACATAAACAACACAACAAACAAAACTTGAGTCTCAATTCTGAAATGATACATGACTAAATGTTGACAGTACCTCTCTCGTTGGTTTTGATGAAGGGGTCAGTCTATGTAAAAGTGTGACACAACCCAACTTCTTTAAATGATGAGATTGAGATACGTCGAGATGTATGATGATATAAATGTTAAATCAATGAGTATAGAACAAAACTGTAATATCAAATCGCATTAAAATTCTTGGATACATAATTTCCAAATTTTACAACTGGAATACGGAAAAATGGAGATAACATAAAGAAAAACATTAAAACTAGACGATTAGAGTTGAGTCTTGATTCTTGGCGAGGAGAAATTAGTTGGGTGATTCGTTTGGACCGTTATTATTTTCAACAGTATTGGTGTTGATGTTATAAGCTCTTCCAATTGCAGGTGATGGAGCTTGGTTAGCTTGATTCACCGGATTTGCTTGAGCTTGGGCATGAATGATGTTCACCAAACGTGGACAAGTGTTTCTAAAATGGCTTGGATCTCCATAATTGTAGCAAGCCCGCATAGGTTGTACCATGGGATAGTTGGGTTGATAGTAGGTTTTGGCTAAATGTTGGGTAGGTGGTAGTAGTAGGGGTTGTTGGGCTTGACCCATTATTTGTTGGTGGGTTTGGGTTGAACGCTGGTGACGGTTCGTTCGATGAGGTGTGCGACAGGTTTGAACAGTATGACCTGCGCGACCACAGCCGGTGCAATATTGGCAAGGATGATCAGGAGAATGGTGGTATTAGCAACGGTTGCATTTTGGTAATGGGCCAGAGTATGGTCTTTTGTATGGCGCAGGTGAAGGGGCGACTTGGGTAATGGGTGCAGCAGGAATAGGGTAATTGGTTTGTGTGACGGCGAAGTTTCTTGTGCTTCGATTCCTTTTACCAGTAAACTTCAAGGAGGAACCAGAATGGTTTGAAGTTTGAGCCTCAATGGGGGCTTTCTTCTTCTCCTCTTTGAATTTACCGTTTCGAATGCGATTTTCGGTCAGTTCAGTGGCTAGTTCCATTGCAGCTTCAAGTGTTGCTGGTGAAGTGCTGAGAACTGAATCTTGAATTTTCGAGGGAAGACCTCGAATATAATGCTCGACCAAGCGATAAGTTGGGGTGAACAAGTTAGGGACCATTTAGTTCAACTCTAAGAACCTCTTGTTGTAGATGGTATGATCTCCCTCCTTTTGCTTTAAAGAATGAAATTCGTCCTCCAACTTTTTAATCTCACTCCTAGGACAGAAACGCCTAGTCATGATTTCCCTTAACTCCTCCCAAGTTAAGGCCATTGCATCTTCAGTTCCCCTCTTCCCTTTCTCAGTATTCCACCAAGTGAGAGCTACCCCAAATAGTCTCCCGGTGGCGTATCGAACCTTGCGATCCTAAGGACAATCGCAGTTGAGAAAGGTGTTTTCCATCTCCTCGAACCAATGTAGGAGAGCAGTGACACCCTCGGTCCCTTCAAATTTAGGAGGATCACAAGACTTAAAATGTTTGTATGAACACTTGCTGGCAGGAGGGTTGTCGATGTTCTGGTCATGTTGTTGGGGAGGATGAGTAGGATTTGTAGCGAGGGCTTGTTGTACTTGGACCACAATGTCAGGCAGTATCGTGGCCATTTGTGTGACCAAGCGTTCCTGAGACCTTCCTGATCTTTTACCCCTTCGTTGTTGTCTAGACGACATCTACAGGAACGTACATAAGAAGATTGTGAGTTTGTGGAGTCTTTTTAGGTGTCATGTGTCTTTAAGAAAATGAAAATAACATAAATATCAATAATGCAACTACATCCATAGGATGTCTTGGGTTTGCTCATGTTGGGCCTCAAATGTCCCCCATACCTTCACCTATATAGTCATGTGGGCCCCCATGGCTATTGGCTTGGTAGGATTTACATTAGTATTGGCAATTTAACACTCGCATCACCCGAATGCAAACCACAAAATATGTTCATGAGATGTTTGATCGGAACGTGTCCAGGTGTAGACACAATGACAACTCAAAGTGGGGTTAGCTCACACGACGTTTGGTATAGCATGCTTTGGCCTAATAGGCACTTCGTACTCTCATCGTTAGTCCCCAGGTAGGCAAACTGGTCCTTTATTTTGGATTTATACGAATGCCAGCCTAGACAGGACGTTCCGACTACCGGTACTGGTACCCTTCCAGTTACTACATGCCCGTCATGAGAACTCACTTTGATGAGATTTGAAAACACAAAAATCATTGTAAAAGCAATCATGATGTGGTGTGTGCTTTCATGGATGTGATATGTTATGAGTATATGATTCATGATAGGCATTATATGATAATACATACTTATGAACATGCTTGCATAATATTGAATGTAACATTTAACATAAAACATATAAACATCATGAAATTTGGCATGTAACACACAAAAATCTTATAAGTTTCTAATCAACTATAGTATAGGCTCTAAGGGTCTAATAACCTATCCTATATCCCTATAGTCATGGCTCTGATACCAATCTGTCACACCCCGACCCGCAGCGGAATAAGAGTCGGGGCATAATTGGGTTATCACCAAAGCTCATGACATTTACTAATATGTTTCATATTTAATAAAGTCAAAGTTACATTTCCAAATATCCAAACATGTTCATACAATACAAAGAAAATAAACCAATCATAACAATCCCAACTCTAAATCATTTTATTCTTCTAGTCCAATCCTATGTGTTCCTAGCTGCTGCTGATTCACCTGTATCATGTGTAAAAATGGGGGTTTTTGGGTCAACATAAGTTGGCGAGTGAACCTTATTAGATAAACATTTATTAATGAATTACTTGTTAGTTTATCAATGAAAAATTGTGCATAATCATAAATGAGCAAATGTAAATAATCAAGCAGTGGCAAATAGCAATCACAACTATAACATATAATAACATATGATAGCATACATTAACATACCAACATCATACAATAAATAACATAATTGAAACTGTGCGATCAAGGCTCAATCAAACGGAGCCGATCGTATTGCATGTACTGAAAATGTAAATTGTCTGTGCGATCAAGGCTCAATCAAACGGAGCCGATCGTATTGCATGTACTGAAAATGTAAAATGTCTGTGCGATCAAGGCTCAATCAAACGGAGCCGATCGTATGTGGGCACGCCAGGTTCAACCTCATAATGAAATGGGGAACATGCTCAACGCTCATAATGTAATGGGGAGCGGCGGCCTATGAAATTGCATGTACTGAAAATAATAAATTGCATCCAACAATAACTACACAACAGTTGAAACAAACTGAATACACATGTTCATGATATGATGTATGCACAATGGTTTAATTATAATATATATATAACAAGACACATGATACACCCCAAAACGTGATTAAAACGGGGAATTTGTAAAGATTCACTCACATTGGGTGCGTTGGATTGGAGATGGTGAGATGCGCACGAATTAGATGAGCGGAACAACGAGAAATACTAACCTAAATAATAACGGAAAAATATATTAAATGAGTGGATTTTATTAAGGATTTTAATGAAATTTTTAGATATATTTTTGTGAGTTCGAGGCTATTTTCTATCTTTAAAAATGTTATTTTTAAGTATTTTTAATTGATTTTTAAATTAAATTAAATAAATAAAAATATAAAAAAATTGTTTATTTAGCGTTGACCGTTGACCTGTTGACCGGTTCGGTCAGCGAATTAGTTTGCGCCGGGTGAGGCTCGAACCCGAGACCTCCCGTACGCGTGCACACAGCTCTACCAACTGAGCTACGTGTCTAACCCGAAATAATCTTGTTTTTAATTATATTTATATACTTATTCAGTTTAACCGAAATTCTTTTAATTGCAAAAACTTTTTAATTCAACAAACCGGTGCCAGTGACGGGTTTCGAACGCGCGACGTGTGACTTAATGTTGCACACAGTCCACCGCTGGACTGTGTGTCTAACCTGGTTATTATCTCGGTTTTTATTATACTTAACAACTAACTGAGTTAACCCGGTTTAGTTTTTAAACAAAAAGGCATTTTATTACATAAGGAGTGCGTGTAGCAGGGATCGAATTCGGGACGTGTATGTTTTTTGTTTGCACACAGTCCACCGCTGGACTGTGTGTCTAGCCCGTTTATAATTCCGATTTTAATTAATCTTATGTCATCTCTGAACTCGTCTTCTTCATTTCAAACACAGACATCAATCAAAGCAACTGATACGCGATTAATTTACTTAATGAACAAGATGAACAATTTGAAAGCATTGAACCGAAAAGTTCGGGGAAAGAAAATACCGAACAGATCGTCTTCTTCAGAGAATCCGGTGAAGCTCGTCGGCTCTGTTTTGGAACCCTCGGCTGTGAGAATCAATTAACAGGTTTAAGGGATTAGATGTGAAATTGAACTAATGAGTATTGATTATCAGCATGTTTGAATGAGCATACCGGTAATCAGCGAGTTTCCGACAAATCTAGGAGTTTTCCGGTGAAAACAGAAAGTCCAGCAATGTCGTCTGTGGTTGATTATGAGCGATGGGTTAATGTTAGTAAGGTTCTAACAATTGATTGAAACAGTAAAGTCGAGGTATTTTACGGGTTTGAGTTGAATACGGTTTTCCGGCGACTTTTGCAGAAAATTCCGGCGAGTTGATTTACACGTTCTGACGGTCTGAAAATGTGACGAAAGTGAAATGGGACGCTGGTATGATATTTCTGAGTCGCGAGAGTGGTCTTGAGTTGAAGTAATCTGAACTTGATTACTTTTCGGTTATAAAAACCGATATTGATGAGACTTGATGCTCAATCAATTCCGACTTGATTAAAAATCGTCGGTGCATCGGTTATAAACTGAATGTGCGAGTAAATAAGCGATTTGACGATTGATTTGCCGATTTACGTTTCTCAGTTGGCGCAACCGGTTTAACCGAGTTTGTGTATAAATCTCATTTGTTTCCTAGAGATAACAGAAAACACAAAGTGGCGGAGTGTGATGTGTGTGTGTGTGTTAAGTCGCTGAAGTTGATTCTGGCTGACCCGGGTTCGAGTCCCGGCAGCATCATATTTTTTTTTATTTATTTTGTTTTAACTTTTTATCAAATATACTTTTTATAGTTTAGTTTATCTATTAATTATGTATCATTTTAAGTCAAAATAATCATAAATGATATTCGATTACAAAACGGAGCGGGTTTTGGAAACCCGTTTTTGACAAATGTTACAGTATCCCCTACTTTTAGGAATTTTGTCCCAAAATTTAAGTAGTTGAAGTAGTAGGAAAAAGATGCGGGTATTTTTCACGCATTGAGTCTTCACGTTCCCAAGTAAACTCAGGTCCCCGCTTCGACTCCCAGCGTACCCTAACAATTGGAATGCGACTCCGTCGCAGACGTTTTTCCCCGAAGTCCATGATCTCCACAGGTCTTTCAATAATATGCATAGATTCATCAATCTGAATATTTTCTAGAGGAATGTGGAGGTTTTCATCAGCGAGGCACTTCTTCAAGTTCGACACGTGGAATGTGGGATGAATCCTGTTGAGTTCTTCTGGTAGGTCAAGCTTGTATGCTACAGGTCCTACTCTTTCAAGTATCTTGAAAGGTCCTACGTAGCGTGGTGCTAGCTTGCCCTTTTGACCAACACGAACTACTCCCTTCCACGGTGATACTTTTAAAAGTACATGATCCCCAATAAACTCTAAGGGCTTCCGTCGTTTATCTGCATAACTCTTTTGACGACTTTGAGCCGCTAGAAGATTGCTTCGAATTTGATGAATCTTGACTGTGGTTTCTTGGATCAATTTCTGGACCAGTAATTTGGGCTTCCTCAATTTCGTTACAACCTACTGGAGATCGGCACTTACGACCATATAAAGCTTCAGAAGGTGCCATGCCGATGCTTGAATGATAGCTGTTGTTGTACGAAAATTCGACAAAAGGTAGATGAGTGTCCCAATTTCCCTTGAAGTCTTTGACACATGCTCGAAGCATATCTTCAAGAGTTTGAATGGTGCGTTCAGATTGACCATCAGTTTGAGGATGATAGGCAGTACTGAGATCTAATCGCGTACCCATAGCGGCTTGTACTGCTTGCCATGTTCGTGAAGTGAAACGACCATCACGATCAGAAATAATGCTTAACGGTACTCCATGTCGGCTTACGATTTCGCGGATATAAATACGAGCTAGATTTTCGTTCTTAAAATCTTCGCGGATAGGAATAGAGTGAGCTGATTTTGTAAGTCGATCAGTTACTATCCATATAGTGTCATACCCACCAGAAGTGCGAGGTAACCTGGTAATGAAATCCATGGTTATATTTTCCCACTTCCATATAGGTATTTCCGGTTGGATCAGAAGTCCTGAGGGTCTTTGATGTTCAGCTTTTATTTTGGAACATGAAAAGCACTTGGAAACAAAATCAACAATATCCTTTTTCATTCCAGGCCACCAGTAGGTGTATCAAAGGTCTTGATACATCTTGTCGGCTCCTGGGTGTATAGAATATCGTGTTTTGTGCGCCTCATTCATAAGAAAAAATATCACGAAGGTTATTGTGGTCAGGAATCCATATGCGATCTAGATAGTATAGAACACCGTCGGATTTAGTTTCAATTTTAAGTTCAGCTCTACGAGACAGCTCCTTGCGTACGTCTCCTTTCTGTTACTGAAACATGCTGAGCTTCTCGGATTTTGATCTTTGATCGCTTACGATTTTATGTATAATTGTTTTGAGGGAACTGATACATTTGTAATGATATGGTATGTATCATAAACAAAAACTTCAACCATGACGATATTTAAACCTACACGGAACTTTTCATAACCTCCTGGTAATGCTTTTGATTCTTTGCCAAGAATACTTATATATAGGAAGTACCAGCGGCGTATCCACCATATCCTTGTCAAATTTTCATTGGCTTTATCAGTAAATCATGATCAGTTCTATGTGACTCTAAAACATAAACAACACAACAAACAAAACTTGAGTCTCAATTCTGAAATGATACATGACTAAATGTTGACAGTACCTCTCTCGTTGGTTTTGATGAAGGGGTCAGTCTATGTAAAAGTGTGACACAACCCAACTTCTTTAAATGATGAGATTGAGATACGTCGAGATGTATGATGATATAAATGTTAAATCAATGAGTATAGAACAAAACTGTAATATCAAATCGCATTAAAATTCTTGGATACATAATTTCCAAATTTTACAACTGGAATACGGAAAAATGGAGATAACATAAAGAAAAACATTAAAACTAGACGATTAGAGTTGAGTCTTGATTCTTGGCGAGGAGAAATTAGTTGGGTGATTCGTTTGGACCGTTATTATTTTCAACAGTATTGGTGTTGATGTTATAAGCTCTTCCAATTGCAGGTGATGGAGCTTGGTTAGCTTGATTCACCGGATTTGCTTGAGCTTGGGCATGAATGATGTTCACCAAACGTGGACAAGTGTTTCTAAAATGGCTTGGATCTCCATAATTGTAGCAAGCCCGCATAGGTTGTACCATGGGATAGTTGGGTTGATAGTAGGTTTTGGCTAAATGTTGGGTAGGTGGTAGTAGTAGGGGTTGTTGGGCTTGACCCATTATTTGTTGGTGGGTTTGGGTTGAACGCTGGTGACGGTTCGTTCGATGAGGTGTGCGACAGGTTTGAACAGTATGACCTGCGCGACCACAGCCGGTGCAATATTGGCAAGGATGATCAGGAGAATGGTGGTATTAGCAACGGTTGCATTTTGGTAATGGGCCAGAGTATGGTCTTTTGTATGGCGCAGGTGAAGGGGCGACTTGGGTAATGGGTGCAGCAGGAATAGGGTAATTGGTTTGTGTGACGGCGAAGTTTCTTGTGCTTCGATTCCTTTTACCAGTAAACTTCAAGGAGGAACCAGAATGGTTTGAAGTTTGAGCCTCAATGGGGGCTTTCTTCTTCTCCTCTTTGAATTTACCGTTTCGAATGCGATTTTCGGTCAGTTCAGTGGCTAGTTCCATTGCAGCTTCAAGTGTTGCTGGTGAAGTGCTGAGAACTGAATCTTGAATTTTCGAGGGAAGACCTCGAATATAATGCTCGACCAAGCGATAAGTTGGGGTGAACAAGTTAGGGACCATTTAGTTCAACTCTAAGAACCTCTTGTTGTAGATGGTATGATCTCCCTCCTTTTGCTTTAAAGAATGAAATTCGTCCTCCAACTTTTTAATCTCACTCCTAGGACAGAAACGCCTAGTCATGATTTCCCTTAACTCCTCCCAAGTTAAGGCCATTGCATCTTCAGTTCCCCTCTTCCCTTTCTCAGTATTCCACCAAGTGAGAGCTACCCCAAATAGTCTCCCGGTGGCGTATCGAACCTTGCGATCCTAAGGACAATCGCAGTTGAGAAAGGTGTTTTCCATCTCCTCGAACCAATGTAGGAGAGCAGTGACACCCTCGGTCCCTTCAAATTTAGGAGGATCACAAGACTTAAAATGTTTGTATGAACACTTGCTGGCAGGAGGGTTGTCGATGTTCTGGTCATGTTGTTGGGGAGGATGAGTAGGATTTGTAGCGAGGGCTTGTTGTACTTGGACCACAATGTCAGGCAGTATCGTGGCCATTTGTGTGACCAAGCGTTCCTGAGACCTTCCTGATCTTTTACCCCTTCGTTGTTGTCTAGACGACATCTACAGGAACGTACATAAGAAGATTGTGAGTTTGTGGAGTCTTTTTAGGTGTCATGTGTCTTTAAGAAAATGAAAATAACATAAATATCAATAATGCAACTACATCCATAGGATGTCTTGGGTTTGCTCATGTTGGGCCTCAAATGTCCCCCATACCTTCACCTATATAGTCATGTGGGCCCCCATGGCTATTGGCTTGGTAGGATTTACATTAGTATTGGCAATTTAACACTCGCATCACCCGAATGCAAACCACAAAATATGTTCATGAGATGTTTGATCGGAACGTGTCCAGGTGTAGACACAATGACAACTCAAAGTGGGGTTAGCTCACACGACGTTTGGTATAGCATGCTTTGGCCTAATAGGCACTTCGTACTCTCATCGTTAGTCCCCAGGTAGGCAAACTGGTCCTTTATTTTGGATTTATACGAATGCCAGCCTAGACAGGACGTTCCGACTACCGGTACTGGTACCCTTCCAGTTACTACATGCCCGTCATGAGAACTCACTTTGATGAGATTTGAAAACACAAAAATCATTGTAAAAGCAATCATGATGTGGTGTGTGCTTTCATGGATGTGATATGTTATGAGTATATGATTCATGATAGGCATTATATGATAATACATACTTATGAACATGCTTGCATAATATTGAATGTAACATTTAACATAAAACATATAAACATCATGAAATTTGGCATGTAACACACAAAAATCTTATAAGTTTCTAATCAACTATAGTATAGGCTCTAAGGGTCTAATAACCTATCCTATATCCCTATAGTCATGGCTCTGATACCAATCTGTCACACCCCGACCCGCAGCGGAATAAGAGTCGGGGCATAATTGGGTTATCACCAAAGCTCATGACATTTACTAATATGTTTCATATTTAATAAAGTCAAAGTTACATTTCCAAATATCCAAACATGTTCATACAATACAAAGAAAATAAACCAATCATAACAATCCCAACTCTAAATCATTTTATTCTTCTAGTCCAATCCTATGTGTTCCTAGCTGCTGCTGATTCACCTGTATCATGTGTAAAAATGGGGGTTTTTGGGTCAACATAAGTTGGCGAGTGAACCTTATTAGATAAACATTTATTAATGAATTACTTGTTAGTTTATCAATGAAAAATTGTGCATAATCATAAATGAGCAAATGTAAATAATCAAGCAGTGGCAAATAGCAATCACAACTATAACATATAATAACATATGATAGCATACATTAACATACCAACATCATACAATAAATAACATAATTGAAACTGTGCGATCAAGGCTCAATCAAACGGAGCCGATCGTATTGCATGTACTGAAAATGTAAATTGTCTGTGCGATCAAGGCTCAATCAAACGGAGCCGATCGTATTGCATGTACTGAAAATGTAAAATGTCTGTGCGATCAAGGCTCAATCAAACGGAGCCGATCGTATGTGGGCACGCCAGGTTCAACCTCATAATGAAATGGGGAACATGCTCAACGCTCATAATGTAATGGGGAGCGGCGGCCTATGAAATTGCATGTACTGAAAATAATAAATTGCATCCAACAATAACTACACAACAGTTGAAACAAACTGAATACACATGTTCATGATATGATGTATGCACAATGGTTTAATTATAATATATATATAACAAGACACATGATACACCCCAAAACGTGATTAAAACGGGGAATTTGTAAAGATTCACTCACATTGGGTGCGTTGGATTGGAGATGGTGAGATGCGCACGAATTAGATGAGCGGAACAACGAGAAATACTAACCTAAATAATAACGGAAAAATATATTAAATGAGTGGATTATATTAAGGATTTTAATGAAATTTTTAGATATATTTTTGTGAGTTCGAGGTTATTTTCTATCTTTAAAAATGTTATTTTTAAGTATTTTTAATTGATTTTTAAATTAAATTAAATAAATAAAAATATAAAAAAATTGTTTATTTAGCGTTGACCGTTGACCGTTGACCGGTTCGGTCAGCGAATTAGTTTGCGCCGGGTGAGGCTCGAACCCGAGACCTCCCGTACGCGTGCACGCAGCTCTACCAACTGAGCTACGTGTCTAACCCGAAATAATCTTGTTTTTAATTATATTTATATACTTATTCAGTTTAACCGAAATTCTTTTAATTGCAAAAACATTTTAATTCAACAAACCGGTGCCAGTGACGGGTTTCGAACGCGCGACGTGTGACTTAATGTTGCACACAGTCCACCGCTGGACTGTGTGTCTAACCTGGTTATTATCTCGGTTTTTATTATACTTAACAACTAACTGAGTTAACCCGGTTTAGTTTTTAAACAAAAAGGCATTTTATTACATAAGGAGTGCGTGTAGCAGGGATCGAACTCGGGACGTGTATGTTTTTTTTTTGCACACAGTCCACCGCTGGACTGTGTGTCTAACCCGTTTATAATTCCGATTTTAATTAATCTTATGTCATCTCTGAACTCGTCTTCTTCATTTCAAACACAGACATCAATCAAAGCAACTGATACGCGATTAATTTACTTAATGAACAAGATGAACAATTTGAAAGCATTGAACCGAAAAGTTTGGGGAAAGAAAATACCGAACAGATCGTCTTCTTCAGAGAATCCGGCGAAGCTCGTCGGCTCTGTTTTGGAACCCTCGGCTGTGAGAATCAATTAACAGGTTTAAGGGATTAGATGTGAAATTGAACTAATGAGTATTGATTATCAGCATGTTTGAATGAGCATACCGGTAATCAGCGAGTTTCCGACAAATCTAGGAGTTTTCCGGTGAAAACAGAAAGTCCAGCAATGTCGTCTGTGGTTGATTATGAGCGATGGGTTAATGTTAGTAAGGTTCTAACAATTGATTGAAACAGTAAAGTCGAGGTATTTTACGGGTTTGAGTTGAATACGGTTTTCCGGCGATTTTTGCAGAAAATTCCGGCGAGTTGATTTACACGTTCTGACGGTCTGAAAATGTGAAGAAAGTGAAATGGGACGCTGGTATGATATTTCTGAGTCGCGAGAGTGGTCTTGAGTTGAAGTAATCTGAACTTGATTACTTTTCGGTTATAAAAACCGATATTGATGAGACTTGATGCTCAATCAATTCCGACTTGATTAAAAATCGTCGGTGCATCGGTTATAAACTGAATGTGCGAGTAAATAAGCGATTTGATGATTGATTTGCCGATTTCCGTTTCTCAGTTGGCGCAACCGGTTTAACCGAGTTTGTGTATAAATCTCATTTGTTTCCTAGAGATAACAGAAAACACAAAGTGGCGGAGTGTGATGTGTGTGTGTGTGTTAAGTCGCTGAAGTTGATTCTGGCTGACCCGGGTTCGAGTCCCGGCAGCATCATATTTTTTTTTATTTATTTTTTTTTAACTTTTTATCAAATATACTTTTTATAGTTTAGTTTATCTATTAATTATGTATCATTTTAAGTCAAAATAATCATAAATATTCAACGTGATTTTTATAACTTGATATTCGACTACAAAACGGAGCGGGTTTTGGAAACCCGTTTTTGACAAATGTTACAGTGGACAATTTCGAAATTGAATTTGGTCAAAGGCTATTCTCGTAAATTTCTCTTAATAAAATGTTAATTCGAGGCCCAGTGACATCTTGAGGGTGGGAGACCAATAGGTTTTGAGTTCGACCCACAAAAGGATTTTTTCACATATTTATTGGGTTTTCACCTGGATTGGTGTATACTGTATAGGCATTATGCCTAGTGAAGATGAATACGATCAGATGGTTCCGCTGACAGCACTATGATACTTCAATGATCCGTCATTGATTCAAATTTGCCGTTAAAAAATGTTAATGTGAGATGTAAGAACATAAACCCTAAGAAATCAAGATCCCCCAAATTCTGAAGTCAAATTCAAACTCATTCATGGTGGTTGCTCCAACATTGTAAGTCATCCAAACTGCTACATCAATGTTCATTAGGTATCTGAATATTAACACAAAGATATGAATTTGATTGTCATATTGATACAGATCAAAATCCACAAACCCTAACACACAATTTGGGATGAATCAATTAATAGAGCTTCATCCACCATGGTAACTATTCTCCTTCAATTCAAAGCTTGTATCTTTTTCACTTTTTTTCACAGTAAAAACATTCAATGATATATTTTATTTCTGTTAATTAATATGTTGGCACAAAGATGCATGAATTAGTTATTAGCCCAGTAGTTATAGATTTTTTTTCATCCATGTATAGTAATTTTTATTAACATTCATTATGATCTTTAATCTATAAGGTAAAGAATATGTTATTACTAATTAGAGAGTGTTTGTGAGTCGGGTTTTCGTTCGGGTCAGAATTCGGAGTTTGGATGTAGTGAATGTGTTTTGTGGATTTTCGGGTCACAACATAAAGTTGCATTCCTCCTTAGATTGTCTAAAGAACGCCGAATTTATCAAACCTAGAGTTGCGATTAGCGGAACGTTTTCTAAGTAGATCGGGTAAGATCAAGAACTTTGATTCGCGAATTAGTTTCTTTCCCGGTAAGATCAGTCATCATAGATTTTCAATTCATATCCTATTTGGTAATTGGTTTATGTAAATCTTCCTTGATTGATTATGTCGTATTCCGATAGTGAATCTATAGTGATTTATTCATGCGTGATTCTATATCTATTTCACTTGAGCAAGTAACACACACCGAAAATGCAAATTCATTTGTCATGTTTGATCGTGCTAGTTGTATACGGTGTTGTTTGTTTTTTAATGTCACACCCCGACCCGCAGCGGAAAAGGTGATCGGGGCATGATTGGGTTATCATCAAAGCTCATGACATTTATTTTAACGTTTCATATTCATTAATACACTTTAATGGAAAATTACAATCAATATTACATCATGTCCTAAATATCAATCTAGGCTTCATTGTTTTCTTCTAAGGCATTTCCTATGTTTTCCTTGCTTCATCCTGTTCACCTGTATCATGTGTAAAAAGGGTTTTTGGATCAACAAAAGTTGGCGAGTGAATCCTATGGAAAACATTTGAACAAGTTTATTTAATTGATTATAAAATAAAGTGCACAACCACACATGAGTAAAAATAGATGTAACTTATTCACCAATCAATTTCATATTAAACAATACACACATGAACAATAATGGATCGTTTAGAGGCACGCGTTGCTCAACTCGTCTCTCACGAGGAACTGATGGGCCTAATGAATGAATTGCATAAACTTGACAATATGAAATACATAACTACAAACAATATAAACTCAATAATACACACACGAACAATAATGGATTTGTTTTGAGGCACGTGTTGCTCAACTCGTCTCACACGAGGAACTGATGGGCCTAATGAATGAATTGCATATAAATAGACAAAATGAAATACATAACTACAAGCAATGTATACAATCTAAGTTTAGATCACAATATGGTATGGCACAAGTTTAAATAAACGAGTTAATTTTATGACACATGACACACCCCAAAACGTGTAATTAAAAAGGGGAGTTGTAAGATTCACTCACATTGGGTGCGTTCGGTTGATAATGTTGAATGCACGCGAAGTTGGTTTTAACCACGAGTGAAATTAACCTAGATAATGGCATAGTGGTTCGGTAAGTAAACGGATTTTATTGATCCATTTTAGTAGGATTGTTGGGTGTATTTTTGTGAGTTTAAGGCTATTTTCTAACCTTAAATATGTTATTTTTAAGTATTTTTAATTGATTTTTAATTAAAATAAATAAATAAAAATAATAATAAAATGTTGACTTTTTTTTACCGTTGACCATTGACCTTTGACCTTTGACTTTGACCGGTTCGCATGTGCGTATGTGTGAGCTGGGTGAGGCTCGAACCCGAGACCTCCCGTACGTGTGCACGCAGCTCTACCAACTGAGCTACGTGTCTAACCCGAAATATTTCTGTTTTTAATTATATTTATATACTAATTAGATTAAACTGAAAATCATTTATTTTTAAAAACGATTTAATGCGTTGGACCGGTGCGCTCCACAGGTCTCGAACCCGGGACCTGTGGGTTGAGTTAACACACAGTCCACCGTTGGACTGTGTGTCTAACTTGTTAAATAAACTGATTTTTATTATACTTATATACAAACTAAATATTTTCATTTCTGCCTTAAATAAAAAGTTTGATAATTGTCTGGCCCGGTGTAGTACTCCGGACTCAAACTCGTGACGTGTGTTTAAACATTCACACAGTCCACCGCTGGACTGTGTGTCTATCTTGGTTATTATTCTGGTTTTTATTATACTTAACAACTATATGAAATGAATCCGGTTCAGTAATAAAAAGGAACATTTTTATTAAAGCGAGTATGCGTGGGACATGATTCGAACTCGAGACGTAAGCGTGTTTTATTTGCACACAGTCCACCGCTGGACTGTGTGTCTAACCCGAGATATATCTTGATTTTAATTATACTTATATAATATTGAACTTCGTCTTCTTCGTCGGACTTAACCAGAAAACATATTCCGACTGGTTCGAAGTTTTAATCATGTTCGTTAGTGTCTGGTGGTTATTACATGTGAGATTAAATAAAAAGAATGAAGGATTTAAGCGTAAGGTATACCGACTGGACTCCTCTGTTTCTCCGGCGAAACTCCGGTGACAGCAGAAACTTCCGGCGACGTGTGTCCTGCGGCAGAGAGTCTTCAGCAAGCTTGAAATGGATGTGGGTGACTTCGGTATAAGCTCTGGGGGTTCAGTAAGGCTCAGAAGTGAAGGGTTCGGTTTTCCGGCGATGTGCAGAACTTTTCCGGCGAGTGGAATTACGTCGGGTAAAGGTGCGGTTTTGAGCGAAAAAGCTTGCAGAGGTTCGAGGAGGTATTTATAGGGCAGGTCATCGATGAATTTGGTCCGATTTCCGACTTGATTCGTCGGTTAGAAACTCTCCGGCGGTTATAACTTGTGTCGCGGACTCAGGCATCGGTTATAACCGATGTAGTGATTAAGGTTTACGTTATAACTGAAGTAACCGTCCAATCTTAGCGAGATAGTCGGAATTTCCGACGACTGCAATTTGGGCGCGCCGATTTTGAATTCGATAATCATGTTATGAATTAATTGTCTTCAATAATGAACAAGAAATACAAGTGGCGCAGTGGTTGGAGAGTTGAGTGTTAAGTTGTGTTTGGATCGCTGGCTGACCCGGGTTCGAAACCCGGCAGCTGCTTTTTATTTTTATTTCATTATTTTTAACAGTTTTTCAAAAACAAATTATATATTCCAATATACTTATTAATTATGTATCGTTTTTAAAATTATTCTGGGCATTAAATACGCCACGAAATTTTTAACTGATTGTTCGGTTATTAAACGTAGCGGGTTTGGTAAATCCGGTTTTTTATGGATGTTACATTTAAGAGGTAAAATGTCTGCAGTCTGCGGACCACATCTGCAGACATCTGTAGAAGAAGAGGTGGAACAAACCTTTGCAGTTTGCGCGGCGCAGACAAAAGAGCCTGCACATATCTTTTTTTTAGAAAAACAATCACCACCTATGGTTCTTGGTAATCTGCATTGGTTTGTAAACTTGAAAGGTCGATAAACGAATTTGTGCATTATTTAGGTGAAAACATGATAAAGCATATAGTCAATTGACAATTGTGCTGCTAGTGAATTTGGTGAAGGATTCGAGTGAGAAATTTTAGTATTATCTTCTATTGTTGAAGTATTTTAATTCTGGTAACCATGAGAACCCGTTAGGGAAACCTCACGGGCCCCACCAATACTCTGCTAACCAAGCCACGGGTCAGGTGATATTTAACTGCTTATGCATCTTTCTTTATGTACAGGGGACATTCAACCTTTCCAATCATAAATCCTTCTGCAAGGTATCGCGATGAGGCGAAATGCTAGAAAGGCGTCTTGGGAAAGATTCTTGGAAAGCAAACATGGGATACTTGATCCGCAAGACACACTCTCGAGATTGCCTGAAAATGTACTTCAACACATGATGTCGTTTCTTCCACCATTAGATAAAGAAAATGTTTGTTTATTATCAAGAAAATGGCGCCGGTTAACTGCACAAAACCAAACGGTACTCTGGCTGACTAAGCACAGGTTAAACGAGCTGGAATTTCCAAAGATTTTGAACGACGAGTTCCACTCAGTCGAGTTTCTTTCTCTCGCTAAATGCCCGGGGATGAGAAACCTGAAGCTTGTGAATTTTAAGTTAGTAACTATTCACTTAAAATACTGTGGAAGCATAAAGAATTTGTGCCTCAACACACCAAATCTTAAAACTTTATACTTCCATGGACCGCGTGTCAGACCATGCACATCGAGTTTATTAATTGCAAAAAGTTAACGACTTTGTATTTAGTCGGGGTTGCTATGAACAACACTATGATGTTCATAGACTGCAACGAAAGTTTTCCGCTTCTTGAGATGTTGACACTCACTAGGTGTGATATGAGTGGATGTATTAACATCTCAAGTAAGTCTCTTCACGAGTTATCGTTTGTCGGATTCAATAAGCCCGTGGGTCTCACCATTGATGCCCCGAACCTATCTTTGTTCAAGTACAATGGCAGTACTATAGCTCCGTGTCAAAACATCAACTTACCCCGTCTTACTGTAGCTTACATTGAGCTATATCCTAATCTGAACGAAAAGTGCGATCAGATTTGGTTCACAAGATTAACTGAAATGCTGCATTGTTTGAAGCATGCGAAACGGTTGGAGTTTTCTACTAATTCAGACAAGGTATGTTTTTGAAATGAAAACATGTTTTTTTTTAAGAGTTAAATGCCATTTTAGTCCCTGTGGTTTGGACCATTTTGCGAGTTTAGTCCAAAGGTTTTATTTTTCGCCTGTATGTCCGAAAAGGTTTCATCGTTGCCATTTTAGTCCACTGGGTTAACTTCATCCATTTTTCTATTAACGAGAAGGGCAATTCAGTCATTTTATATGCAATTCTGTTAACTGGAAGGGCCATTTGGCCATATAAAATGACCGAATTGCCATTCTCGTTAACAAAAAAAATGGATGAAGTTAACCCAGTGGGCTAAAATGGCAACGTTAATACCTTTGGACTAAACTCGTAAAATGGCCCAAACCAAAGGGACTAAAATGGCATTTAACTCATTTATTGTTATGTTTTGCGCTACGGATTTACAATATACACTATGTTCCTGAGTCTCATTTAACAAGGGGAGGAGAAAGAAAAGAGATGAAAATATGAAAAAACCATGTTCCCAAGATTTTTTAATGATAGAAGGGGAGGGGAAAGGAGGGAAAAGGGAAGAAAATTTGCCCCTATATTTATCCTCCCAAATTGGAGAGTAAATCTTATTAATTACTAATTGATCATTTCTTTTCTTTTCCTCCTAACTCGGAACCACATAAAATGCTTGATTTTCTTCACTTTTCCTTTACTTTTCATTAAACTCGGGAACACGAAAAAAATCACATCTTTTCCTTCCTTTTCTCTCTTAATTCATTTTCCTTCCCCTCCCTCTGTTAAACGAGACTCGGGAACACAGTGATAATTTGCATGCTGGAATGCAGAATGTTATAATACCAAAATATCTTAGAAAAACACTTGTGCCGCCGCTTGATGAACTCTCATGGATAGCAGTAAGGACAACATCAAGATTCACGAATATCGTGAATCTTGCTGATTCCATGCTTTGGGTCGCTCCTCGGGTTAATAATCTTTATTGCAGCTCGAAATTCTGGCAGTTTATTCTACAGGTATAAAATATTATGATTTTATAATTCTACTCTCCTTCGCGGACTTGGTAATAAACGTTCTTTTTTTTTCTGGTGGCAGTTATCCCGTGAGGAATCAACGTCTGATAGTTCATGTCGTTTCTGCGCGTCACATTCTTCAAGATGTTGGCGTCATACAGTGACAGGGTACGTGGTTAATCATACTTACCCTGGGCCAAAGGAGGAAATGAAGATATATCTTCGGGTAAATCTGCGAAGGGTTGGACGCAGCGGTATCGATTTGAGTAAGGTGGAAAATGATATGATGATATTAATTTGATGTTTTAAGAACATATAAAGATGTTAAGATGTTAAAGACGGTTTGAATGATTTTTAGCGGTGTGGTTTTCGTTATTATGGCACATTAAGTTTGGACAAAAGGTAGCGAAAAGTTTCTTGTTTTGACCCGGTACCTAACGGGCGGGCTATGTAGCACAGGGACGCCTAGAACCATCGTGTACCCGTCCCGGGGACGTTTTGGGGACGGGGACGCCATGGGGACGTCCCCTAAACGTTTCCGGGTATTGGGGACGGCGACTACACGTTTAGGGGACGTATCCTATTATTTTTAGGGTTTCATCTTTTAAACCTTGAAAATTCCATAAGAAATAGTAGGCCTTTCAGTTAAAAAAAATCCGATCAACATTCAATTATACTTAACGCCGGCCTTTCAGTTCCTTCTCTTCTCAATTCATCATCATATATATTCATCAGCATTTGTATTCATCATCATCATCATCTATATTAATCATCGATCATCGCTTCTCAAGAAAATCATCAACTACCCGTTTATATTTTTTATATTTTATATATTTTTTTGCCGTACCCGTATCTTGGATTTTTAAGTTTTGCCGTTCCCCGTACTCGTATCGTCCGCGTACCCATTCCCGTGCTACATAGCGGGCGGGCCTTTGACTGTGTTTAACAGGACTGAGGTTTAGTGGGAATGTGTTGATAATGCTAATAGTCACCAAATAAAGACCACTAATCACATCATGGTTAACCATGTATATAGCTAATTAAACCATATGGTATAATGTTATAAAGCCTGGAAGCAGTTTTTTTGTTATCAATGCAAAACTGAGACTTTGTATTAGTTTGGTGTCGGCTTGATTCTGGTTTAGCGCTTAGAACCGACTCAAACTTTTAATCGAGTGATTCTTATAATTTTAACCGACTCAAAACAATATCGCTTTATAGATCAAAAGAATAAAAATCTAGTTTTGCACTAGACACATATTAAACCAAAATAAAACCCGGGTGATAGCCAAAATCGTCCTCAGACGCTACATAAGCTCTCAAACCGACCTAAATCCGTTACTGTCATAGTGGGGTGTTAATATTCACACACCCTCTTCACTCTATCTCTGTATATATATACATAGATATACAGAGAGATAGAGTGAAAAAGGGTGTAGAAGTAATATATAGGAGGTGTGTTAATAAGATGACCCTTAGAAAAAAAAATTAAAATTCTAAGATTGAAATTTGTGATGTCGTAGATTAATATGCAACTTTATGTTTTATCTCACAATGTGTAACCCAATTTTAACATTATCTACGAAATCGTGAAGATGAACGTTATTGAAGATTATAGTTCTCTTTTGTACTATTTTCTTCTAAATGTATCGTACTATATCACACAATACGATATGTTCCTTTTGTTCTTATCCTACTTGTAACATGATAGTTGATACTTAAATCCGCTTCATGGCTAGTGATATATGTAAACGACTCTAACCAGACAGTAAAACTTGAAACCTGAAAAATTCAGGACTGATAACGGGACAATATTATAAGATGGAGGTGGGTATGATTAGTTTTAAAAATTTCCGGGTTTGAGTTAACTTGATATTGGGTGATACATGTTAGATTACCGAACTCGTTTACAAGCATGAAAAACGAATATGTTGAGATTGTTATAACGTGATAATTTTAAAACTAAATAATTGCTAAAAGGGTAGTTGAACACTTTATATGTCTAAGTCGGTTTTCGAAATGAGTTAATGATTATGTTTCATACTTTCATGTAATGGGGATACTAATGAGTGATCTTTAACAACATAAAATCATAGAGACATAGACGGGTATACCCGCGAACTAAATGGGTGATTACTTGCTGAGTTATGGGACACAAAAGGTATATGATCAAATACGAGACACAGTTTTACAATCAAATACAAGACTAAGATTACCAAAACCCATCGTGTTGTTACTATCCCTATTTAAGGCATACATTATCCCTTTCAGTCTTTCGTTCTTATATTTTATTCACTGAAGTGCTTAAACAATGTAGTAGTTAGCTTAGAAAGTTTAGAAACACCTAGGTAGTATTTGGTATACAGGAATGAGAGGTGAAATGAAATGGATCATTACGAGAGAATGAAGAAAGGGGAATTTACCAAAATAGCCAAGACTAACTTTGACTTACCAAAATGGCCACTTCATGCGTCCTTGGAGCGGCGGATCACGGATTCAAATGCGCGCAATGAGTCTTTCAATAAAAAATGGACACGTGGCGGCAGACTCCTCCAATGGGTTAGACAGACTCCTCCAAAGGGTCAGACATATTTTAAAAAAATACTTTAAAAAAATTACTTAAAATATTTTTTTAAATTTAAAAAAAATATTTTTAAAATTTATATACGTAAAGATATCTTTAGAATACTTTAAGAAAATACTTAAAAAAATTTTAAAAAATACTTTTAAAAATATTTGAACTATTTTTAAAGATATTTTAAAAAAAATGTTTTAAATTTATATACATAAAGATAACTTTAAAAATACTTTAAACTTATTTTTTTAAATTAAAAGTTACTTTACGTATATAAATTTACAATTGTTTAGTTAATATCTTTAAAAAATACTTTACGTATATAAATTTAAAAAAATTAAATTAAAAAATATTTTAAGTATTTTTTAAAAATATGTTAAGGATATCTTGGAAGAGTCTGCCTAACCCCTTGGAAGAGTCTGTCTGACTCCTTAGAGGAGTCTGCCTGACCCATTGGAGCCGCCACATGTCCATTTTTTATTGAAAGACTTATCCCGCATATTTGAATCCGCGATGCGCCGCTCCAAGGACGCATGAAGTGGCCGTTTTGGTAAGTCAAAGTTGGTCATGGCTATTTTGGTAAATTCCTCTCTAAAGGGTCTTTGGTTGGTCAATGGAATGGAATCACCCATTCCAAAAAGAATTCCATTCCCTCAAAATCATTCCTTCTACCCCCCATGTTTTTTTTCATTCCATCCCCTCTTGCACCTTTCACTAATAACACCATAACCCACCACCTTCGCTACCACCACCACCACCACCACCACCGCCACCCGAAACCCGTCATCCCGACAGCCACCGCCGCCGCCACCCACCCGTCACCGTCGCCACCAACCACCACGCCGCTAATGCAGCTCGCCGCCAACCACCATCGTCGCCACCACCACCCACCACCGCCAGCCACCGCCACCATCCACCACCTACGACCACCGCCACCCACCGTCGCCGCCGCCACCCACCATCGTCGCCACCGCCACCGCCACCTATCACCACCCACAATCACTACCACCGACTACCACCATTCACCAATGATTTATTCCTTTGTTTTTCTTGCCTACCAAACAATACACGATAATAATTCATTCAATTCCCACATGGAAACCAAACGAGACATGAAATGGTAATGATCCATTGCATTCTCTCACCCATTCCATTACCTCTTCCATTTCATTTCCTCGTTCATTCCATTACCCATACCAAACAGACCCCTAGACTTTCATCTTGATAACCCAAAAGGGTCACTGTCTCACATTTAGACACAAATTCATAAAACTAACCATAAGACTAGTGTGACAAAAACAAAGCATTTTGCATGAACCAAGGGTGAGTAAGACTCACAAATTATTTATTTTGTTGACCTTATGGTTATTGCGAAAGTTATCAAAGTCCTACCAAGTTAAGAATACACAATAAACTTTTGCGTACTGTTAACTAAGTTTATACGTTGAATGACAGACATATAGCGTTATACCATTAATTTTAGCATCTCTACTTAGTGTTCGTATCAAATCTATAGATTTATTTGAGTGTTTTGACCCGACAAATATGTTCTTATAAAGGTTCGGTAATAGGTATAGTTGCAATATATAAAACCATGGCTTAATCTAACCAAATATGTTTAAGAAATCGATTGGGAGTTGATTTCTCTCGAGTTATATAGGGTGTGATCATCATTTTATAACTTTAAATGTGATAAAAGCCTTTGGTTGGTTTAAGGGAAAACGAGTTTGTAGCTGGACAAGCGGTAAGAAAGGCAGAATCAAAGAAAGTGGATAAGCACGCTAAAGCTTGCGCAAAGAACCAGCATGTCTTTGTCCCTTTTGCCTTTGATACTTTTGGCTCCCTAGCGCCAGAAGGTATCCACTTCTTGACGAGGGTTCAACGGGTCGTCTACAGCAATTGTTCAACCCCAAGGGGGCAAGGGTTTGTATTTGGAAGGTTAGGGTTTGCAATTCAGAAAGGATTGGCGGCGCAGCTTGTTGCCCGGCTACCTTCTGTTTTGATGTAACTTGGCAAGTTTTCTGACTTATATATGAATTTCATTTGATAACAAAAAAAGTTTGTAATCTTCTAGTATATTTCTTGTTGGAGTCGATACATACAAAGCTAGTTGATACTTAAATGACATTTAAAATCGTTTTACTAGTCGGGTAACTTTAGTCAAAACTTTTAAATAATTAACACATTATTTTACTGAAATAAAATAAAAAGACTAGAATGTAGCCAAAAAGTTTTCAAAATTCAATTATTGCAACAGCCTAAAAGCCAACTGTACAGCTGGCTGCTATCCATCCACGTCATCCGGCCATTGTTCTCGTGGCAAAAAAAGTCAAAAAAACAGCCCAATACCGACTACGGCTAACAAAGACAACACCCACCATGCTCTTTTTTTATAAAAATGGTCGGTTTATTAGGGCCCATTTATTTTCAGTTATCTCTGGGATGGGCCCATGAAAAAAATATTATGATGTAATTATAATGTTTTTCCTCACCTTATTTTTGAATTTTGATTGATCTAAGTTGGAGAGTTATATTATAATAAATAATAATTAAAAAAATACAATTTATAATTAGTTAATTACAATACAATCCTTGGTTCATCAGAAACTACATACTAAAACCACAAAAAATACTCTCTAAAATCACATATTATATTGATGATGACTCACCATCTCATAGGTAATAACTAATACTTTGAATATTATCACTCATATACCATTTGGTTATATATGTTCTCAAATATATATATATTTTTTTTTCAAAAAAAAAATGTATAAAACAATTTGGACCCTTGATCAATTCACTTTAATTGTTAATTTAATTTGGTTGTAGATTTGTAATTAGTTGGAAGTTAGTTTATGCTAGAAAGGGTGAGTTTTTTTAATTATATAAGTTCCACCAAAAATTTAAAGTTCAAATATACACACACGTTATAAAAATAAGTTTTTTTAGATGTAACATAGTGCGTACATGAATAAGTATGATCTTATACTATTTTACACAATGTTGTTTAGTTTCCAGCCTTGGGATGTTTTTTTGTTACGAAAAGTCATGTGTTAGACCATGCGTAGTGGTAAGGGTTAATAATGCCTCCGCCTTTGGGCGTTTTCCGCCATGTGGCAGTCCAGTCAGCAAGGGGGCATTATTGGGCGTTTTTCAAAAATTGACGTAGTGGGATAATGTCCCATAATGCCCCAACCAATCATTACCTAATTATTTTTATTTTTTAATTTAAAACTAATAATATTGTATTGAAGGATCTGATTGGCCACAAAAGAAAATGCAGGGCGTGTGTTAAAGGACACCATTTGTTTTTTTTCTGGTAAAAAACGCCCAGGGGGCGGTTCGGGGGCGTCGTGGGGTGTTTTTGAAGGCAAAAAACGCATGAAACTGCCCCAGTACGCATGGTCTTATTATCTCATTTTACATGGTGTTGTTATGGTGATAGAGACATGCTTTTGTAAATGGACGTAAATACCCTTGCCCATAAAACCCTAATGCATAATCGTGTCGTGCCATAATTGCTCCCTATGCTTTTTACGATGCGTACAAGAACCGGACCCACATATAGGGGTGATAACACCTTAAATAGACGGGATGACGAGTCAAGGTTGATAGACTGAAAGTAACGAACTCAACATAACTCATATTTATTTATGTTAAAGACGTCAACCTGAATCAGACATGCTAAAATTACCTAAAGGAACACAATCCATATAACCTGCTATCAAAACGTGATGACAACTCAATACAACCCAACCCAAACCAAACCATCAAGATTTCTATTGATATGGTAGATGAAGCTCATGAACTTAGTCAAATAATAAAACAAATGCCAACAAAGCTTGTGATTCTTGGTGATGTAATATATAAAATTATCTATGTATTATATCATTATTATTTGAAAACTTTTTGTATATATAAAGCCACTTTAGTGTTATCTAAACATACAACCAATTCTCATCTTCTGCAGCCTCAATTCTTCTAGAAAAATGCCTGCAATTGCCTTTGGTAGTTTTGATGATTCCTTCAGCTCCAACTCCATCAAAGCCTACATTGCTGAATTCATCTCCACTTTGCTCTTCGTCTTCGCGGGTGTCGGTTCTGCTATCGCTTATGGTACACTTATACTTAATATTATTCATATATGTTAATATGTTACATTATATATTTATATGGCCAAACTAATGTTATAACTTGTTTTTGTTGATATATGACAGCCAAACTAACAGCGGATGCTGCCTTAGACCCATCTGGTCTAGTAGCTATCGCGGTTTGCCATGGGCTTGCTCTCTTTGTGGCGGTTTCTATCGCGGCCAACATCTCTGGTGGCCATGTGAACCCAGCTGTCACCTTTGGATTGGCCGTTGGCGGCCAGATCACCGTCCTAACGGGCTTGTTTTACTGGATTGCTCAACTCCTTGGCTCCATTGTCGCATGCTTCCTCCTCAGTTTCGTCACTGGAGGCCTGGTAAGACTATTGTAACACCTTAGGCAAATATCACATCATTATGTTATGTTAACAGTGGCATTTTTGAAATTATATGAAACTTTAACGGGTGTTATCGTATTTTTAATTTCAGGCCGTCCCTACACACGGTGTTGCGGCAGGCGTTGGAGCGCTACAAGGGGTAGTTTTCGAAATCATCATCACATTTGCGTTGGTGTACACTGTTTACGCCACCGCATGTGACCCAAAGAAGGGCGCCCTAGGCACAATTGCCCCTATTGCAATCGGGTTTATCGTGGGTGCCAATATCTTGGCTGCTGGCCCGTTCTCAGGTGGATCAATGAACCCAGCCCGATCTTTCGGACCAGCCGTGGCTGCCTTTGACTTCTCCGGACACTGGATCTACTGGGTTGGACCTCTCATTGGCGGTGGCTTAGCCGGTGCTATATACCCGAATGTGTTCATTTCCAATGAACACATTCCCCTCACCAATGACTACTAAATTTCAAGTGATTTTGTTATTGTGTTGAATATGATTCCGGGTTGTTTTAATTGTAAAAAATAAAAAGAAATGCAAATTATTTGTTTTTCTTTGTTTATGAGAAATTGTTTTCTTTTGTGTTGTTCTGTTAATGGGTTATGTACTCATGTATCAAGTAATTGTATGGTTTTGAGGTTGTAGAAAATAGAAATAGGGCCCACAATAAGGTATGGTGTACTTTACTTTGGTATGGTTTGGCCTTTTCAATTGGGTTAAAGAAAAAAGAATATAATGGGTGGATGGGCCATCAATGCATGTGATCACATGATTACTGGTCACTATTTTTCTCCATTTGAAGGCTGATTGGTCATCGTTAATATACATAACATCCGGCTCCTCGTACCATCTCATAAACAGCTCACAACTTTATTTTTTATCGTTTAAATGAAATATATACACAACTAGAGGCGCGCACTCGGCTGTGCTCACACAAAAAAGCCCGATCATAGCCTTGTTGAGAAGCCAGATTATAAGTGGTCGTGTCACACGCGACTATAATGAGACCGATCGCCACCTTTATCTAAAACTATACTTTTTAATATTACCGAACGTTCACGAACGTAGTTGAACGAACGAGACCTTTGTTCGTGTTCGTTCGCTAAGCTAACCGAACGAAGTTTTCTTGTTCATGTTTGTTCGTTAAGCAAATCGAACGAACATAAACGAACTTCCGACCGAACGGTTCACGGATTGTTCACTTAACGTTCGGTTTGTTTACAGCCCTAATTGTGCCAATGCTAATTTTATTTTATTGGTAATTGTTAATTGAAAAAAAAAGGCTGTTTTTTTTTGTAGATTTTAGGAACAGGTATGGATACTCAAGACACATCACCATCAGTTTTGCTCTTCTTTGATAATAAGAGAATTGTATTCAATGCAGGAGAAGTAAGCATTTTGATATACTTTTATAAACTTATTAAATCAGTTAATATGGTTGAATGTTTAGCTGAATAGGAGATTTAAGTAAATTTATATTGATCTTGATTATGATTAGGAGTTAACGATGAAAATACTTATGATTTGTTCAGGGACTGCAAAGATTTTGTACAGAACATAAGATTAAGTTGTCAATGGTAACATTTTTTTCATAAAGATTCACATAAAGTCTACATTTATAAGTTTATATTGTAATGAAAATGACCAGCTTTTACGTTTTAGATCGATCACATATTTCTTTCACGCGTTTGCTCTGAAACTGCTGGTGGATTACCAGGTTGGTGCATTATTCGTAAGCCTGCGTATTTATTTCAATTTAGATATGAAGTTTCTGAAATATATTTTTCAGGTCTTTTATTGACATTGGCAGGCACTGGCGAAAAAGGGTTGTATGCAAGTATCCATATGATGATAGCTTGGATTATTATTAACATCGTAATGTTGTGTTTGATTAACGAACTATGCAGTTAATGCAGTAAAAAGTCGGATATCGGTAATCGCGGTGGGATATTGGTAATTTTATTATCATGCTGAATTTATATAAAAGTAGGAATTTAACACTAACAGTTAAGTATACTCTCCTACCATTAACAGATTAACTTTTTGCAACTTGCAAAACACTAACAATTGTAGCAAGTAGGAACTCATTAAGACTTAAAACACTAACATTTAACACTAACAATTGACAATTAAGACTTAAAACACTAATAGCAGCAATAAGAAGCAAGACATATGGTAGAACTGAGAAGAAAGATACTGATATCGGGAAAATCGGTGATATATTGGTCAAATATCAGTCAATATGGCCGATAATATCGGTACCGATATTTTGCACCGATATCTCACCAGGGGACCGATAACCGATATATTGGTGATATATCGGCGATATTAACTGCATAGTTAACGAAAGGATTTTTCATTTGCTAATATAGATTTTGGCTGGTGTTTGAAGGTAAATGTATGGGGACCGTCGGGTCTTAAATATTTAGTTGACGCAATGAAATATTTCGTTCCAAATGCAGCCACTATTCACACACGATGCTTTGATGCATCGTTCAAATCTGATATGGTTTTAGTGGATACAGATACTGAAAACGTAAGTGATCAAATTAAACTTATTCATGATGAAGTTGTAAAAATACCGGCTGTGTTGTTGCGACCCGAAACCCACGCGCGTAAAGAAGATGAGTTTGCAATAAAGTCTTGTGATGTTTCTGTTGTATATATTTGTGAGTTGCCTGAGATTAGGGGTAAATTTGACCCGGAAAAGGCCAAAGCACTTGGATTCAGGCCCGGGCCCAAATATCATGAACTACAAGAAGGAATATCTGTGAAATCAGATTTACAAGATATCATGGTACGTTTATCACTTTACATGTTTTTTCTTATTCATAGATCACAATAGAGATGGCAAATTCGACCCGTTTGTCGACCCGTTTGCCTATGAGTCGGTTAAAACTTAAAAGACGTATATTACCAAAAGTCTATTTTTGCTAAAAGTTACCAAAAGTCTAGTTTTCATGCAAAGAACATCCCAAATCGTATTAAAAGACTTATACTAATATTCTAATAATATATTTTGCAACCATATTTAACGAATTGTTTGTAAAAATGGACAAAAACAACCCAGTTTGCTTCGGTGTATACAAAAATGACCCATTTGGACCCGTCACTTAGCCCGTAACTTGAATTAATATGCATTTTTGGTACTTCTTTAGATTCATCCTGATGATGTACTTGGACCTTCGGCTCCCGGGCCCATTGTTCTCCTTGTAGATTGCCCTACACACTCTCATTTTCAAGAAATATTATCTGCACAATATCTCGAGAATTATTATGTGGATAAAGCGGAGGAAAAACACAAAATTGTCAATTGTGTAATTCACTTAAGTTCATCATCAGTTGTAAACTCTGGTGATTATCGAAAGTGGATGTCAAGATTTGGTGGTGCCGAACATATTATTGCAGGACATCAAATGTAAGTCTATGTATCTGCCATGTTGTGGCGTCTGATGTGACATTTACCAATTATTTTTAAGATATTTTTTTAGAGTAAAATGTCACATCCGTCCCTGAGGGTTGTCCACTTTTGCGACTTTCGTCCAAAGGTTTGTTTTTCCGCATCTGGGTCCAAAAGGTTTGAAATCTTGCCATTTTCTTCTGACTCGTTAACTCCATCCATTTTCTCCGTTAAATGAGGGGCATTTCTGTCTTTTTAGACATTATTTTTATTAAAATAAAAGCATTGTAAGAAATACAGATCCAAAATCCTTTAATCATCACAAAAATGTTTAAAAAGATGAAAATACCTCTGACTTAACGTTAAAAATGGATGGAGTTAACGAGTCGGATGAAAATGGCAAAATTTCAAACCTTTTGGATCCAGATGCAGAAAAACAAACCTTTTGACGAAAGTCGCAAAAGTAACCAAACGTCCAAACCTCATGGACGAAAATGGCATTTTACTCTTTTTTTAAATATGATCACCTCAAACTTGTAAATAAGTTTATTATTATTCTTTTTCATTTGTATAACATTGAATAAATGATTTCATAGAATTCATCTTGTCACTTTTTCAGGAAGAATATCGAGATACCAATCTTGCAATCTAGTGCAAGAGTTGCAGTTCGGCTGAATTATTTATGTCCTCAGTTTTTCCCTGCTCCAGGTTTTTGGTCTTCTGAACAATCGAATTGTTCAAATGCTGTAATTTTCGAGTCTATAAAATCCTTAAGAGAAATAACTAAAAATGATTGAAATATTTTTTACTTAGAAATTAGAATCTACGGTTTTACGCCTGCAGGTTACTGATCTAAATTTTTGCAAGACTGTTTCTGCCGAAAATCTTCTCAAGGTGCGTATATAGTAATTTACATTCAAATACGGGAACAAAAAATCATAAACTTGAATAAACTTTGAATTCTTTTTTCTGATTTTAGCAACAAATTAAAAACAGAAGCCAACCTACAGTTTAGTAATGATTTTTGGAACCACGTTGCATATTTTCGATATTTTAAAAACTGTATTTTTTCATTTTGGGGTATATGCATGTCTGGTGTGTTTTTAGTAACATTCGTATCTATACATTTTTTTTCATTTTGTAGCGCTCTTGACCACTTGTCTAAACAATCATTTAACGCATTATTTGTTAAAACAGTTTCATTTGCGTCCTTATGAACAACTTGGATTAGACCGATCTTGTATACCGATTAAAGCGGGCCCCAATGAAATCATTAACGACCTAATTTCAGAAATTCCAGAAATTTCGGATGCTGCTATGCACGTTTCTAAGCTTTGGGAAGGTGATGAAGAACTTTGGGCAAACCAAAACATTGTTTCTAGATGTTTGAAAAATATTACAAGAGAAAATGTCGAAATTGTCCTTCTCGGAACCGGTTCATCTCAACCAAGTATCGAAACGTTAGTTCTATCTTCATCAATCTTTTCTCTAAAGGTAGTTTACTACTAGATTGTGGTGAAGGAACACTCGGTCAGCTAAAACGAAGGTAATATAATATGTTTAATTTACTAAAATTTAAGCTCTTGTGCGTTTCTTTGAGGTGAAGTTTCGTATATATGTTTCGAGTAAAGTACACGGATGGTACCTGTGGTTTACCAAAATTTTGGATTTGGTCCCTAAATTTCCAAAAGTATAAGGATGGTCCCTATGGTTTGCACTTTGTAACGCATTTAGGCCCTAACTTTTTTCCAAAAAATACATGGATGGTCCACGTGGTTGCACTTTGTAACGTATTTAGTCCCTAACTTGGACATGCTAAGACCTTTAGATTTGTTGGCTGAGGACTAAATGTGTTACCGAGTGCAAACCACAGGGACCATCCGTGTACTTTTGGAAAGCTGGGACCAAATCCAAAATTTTGGTAAACCACAGGGACCATCTGTGTACTTTACTCATATGTTTCTATTAGTTCAAAATTTCGTATTTCCAAGTTTGATATCTGGTTTTCCCATCGCTTTCTGAAACAGATGTGGTATTCAAGGCGCAGATAATGCCGTCAAACGTTTAAAGTGCATTTGGATATCACATATTCACGCAGATCACCACACGGGTTTAGTGCGAATACTTACTCTGAGACGTGACTTGCTAAAGGGGTTACCTCACGAACCTTTAATCGTTATTGGGCCTAAACAAAAAGGATTCCTAGATGCATATGAAAGACCCGAAGATTTAGATATGCAGTTTCTTGATTGTAGCCTTACAACACAAACGTCTTTAGCTTCTTTTAAATCAAACTATAATAACCAACTAAATAATTATCCGATTCTCAAGAATTTGAAACATGTGATTGGTGATGCGGGCTTAGAAAACGTGATTAGTTTTCGTGTTGAACATTGCTATGAAGCGTTTGGAGTGGTTTTGAAGGGTATGGATAGAGTTGATAGTGATGGAGGAGTTATGCCCGGGTGGAAGATTGTATATTCCGGTGACACACGACCGTGTCCTACGTTAGTGGAAGCTTCTAGAGGAGCAACTGTTTTGATACACGAGGTAAACAAAATTATTTACATGTATTGAATAACTAGAATAAGATAAGTACAAAATAGTGTTTAGGCATGTTTATGTTACTAACGTTCTAATAATTGGATAATTAGATGTTTGAATGGTTGACAAGCTCTTATTAGATGTTTGAATAGTCCTTCCGGTTTACCAAAATTTTGGATTTGGTCCCTAGCTTTTCAAAAGTACACGGATGGTCCCTGTGGTTTGCATTTTGTAACACATTTAATCTCAGCTATTTTCAAAGTACATGGATGGTCCCTGTGGTTTGCACTTTGCAACGTATTTAGTCCCTAACTTCTACCTGCTAAAACCTTTAGATTGTTGGTTGGGGAATACATGCGTTACAAAGTGCAAACCATAGGTTTCATTCGTGTACTTTTAGAAAGCTAGGGATCAAATCCAAAATTTACGTAAACCACAGGGACCATCCGTGTGGAGTTCGTCTTAGAACTTTACGATTTATGCTTCTATCCCGTCACTTTTAAAGTCCAACAAAAGATCTCTCTAGACTTTACTTTTAACAAAATGGTCTTTCATTTTGCAACGAGTAAAATGCCAAAATAGTCCCTGTGTTTAGGTCTCTTTTGCCAGTTCAGTCCAAATATGAAACTTTTTGTATCTGTTACATTTAGATAATCACTTTTGTTGTAGTCGATACGAAACGATTGAAATGGTATTTTAGGCATAATATGTTTATCCTGCACTAACAAGTGATTATTGTGATTTGATTAAATTGGTATCTTAGGCAACTTTTGAGGATGCTTTTGAGAAAGAAGCAATAGCAAAAAAACCACAGTACAACAGCCGAAGCGATCGAAATGGGGAACGCTGCAGGAGCGTATCGAATCATTCTTACACATTTCAGTCAAAGATACCCTAAGATTCCAGTATTTGACGAAAGTCACATGCATAAAACATGCATCGCTTTTGATATGATGAGCGTTAACTTTGCGGATTTACATATGCTTCCAAGAGTACTTCCATACCTTAAACTGCTGTTTAAAAACGAAACGAATGTGGATGAATGTGAGGATGTTGAGGATGCTGTTACTCTGGCTGCTTGAACGCTGTTCGTTTATGATGTAATCGAGTTTCCTACCGGTTATTTTAAGGCCCTCGCTTTCTTAATTACATTCTTAAGAATATGTACAGATAAGATAATCAGTTTAAACTTTGCTGCAACTGGAAACATATGATGGCATAGTTATTAATAGCGAGCATAGCGCTCGCTATAGCGTTTAGTGTGACGAAGCGATTGCAGGTTGCAATCTGATTTTGGCGCCCTCATAGCGTGGTATTAGCGGAATTCTAGGTTTTTTCTTTCTGTTATTATATAATAGCGATAATACATGCCTATAAAATAGCAGAATTTTTGTTTTTTTACTATACATCTGAAAACATCGTATTTTGATAAAATATCGATAATATATGCCTATAAATTGTAGAATTTTCGTTTTTTTTAAATTTTATACACATCTGCGTGTTTTGATAAAGTACACCAAATATTTCTAAAATTATATTCTAGTGTATCGCCAAACATAAAATAATGCCTATCGTTACCTAGCATATAGGTAGCATGTCGCTATTGTTTGCTATCCTCTGTTAATAACTATGTATGATGGGAAAAGTTCTATTTATACAGGCATAGTTTCATGACGGCTGGGAATTGAACCTCTGTCGGTTCTCTTCGGTGGTTTTAAACTGTTCCTTTTTTTGTATCTAGCGGTACTGGTAGGCAGCCGATCAGACAGGTAAACCGGTTAGTAATTTGTTCGATTTTGAAATTTGAGTGTATAGCCATTTTATAGAGTGTGACCATATTGTCCACTTAAAACTATTGGAGCTGATACAAAGACTCCATAAATTTAAAGATTATAAGGGAGTGTTGAAAATGAATGGAAAAAACTTGAACACATGATCATTTCACCATCTCTATTTTCAATCAATTTTTAGTGTCATACACCACATTTGATTTTCATGCGGGTGGTTATCCGCTTCCGTTTAAACCTGCAGGAGTTTCAAACCCTTGACGATCATCTGGTTGTCGTGCAAACTCCAGTTTTAAACCCTTAACGATGATCCCACTATCGGTCAAACCCTACGCTTTAAACCTTTGACGATCATCTCGTTAACACTCAAACCCTCCACCTTATTAATTTATGTAATTGTGTGTTTAAATATTTTATTTATTATTTATGTATTAATTTTAATTTTAATCATGTATTAATTTAATTGTATGTTTAATTTATTATTTGTGTATTAGTTTTATTTTTTATAACGTATTAATAGTATATAATTTTAATTGTCTGCTTAAAAGCTTTTTTTTTTAAATAAAAAAAGGTTTTAGAGTAGTGATATTTCTATCAAATAAGGTGTTTCAGGGTAATGAATGAAGTAGGATTGGGGGTTATAGAGTATTCTTATTGAGCAACCATTTCCAAACTAAATTTTTCAATGAAATTGTATTTATTATCGACTTTTCTATATATTACTGCAAGATACTTATATATACTAAATCTTTTAAATACACACACATGATTTATTATTTATATGGTTTAAAAATAACAAAAACACATATTTTGCCTATACATTTGATTTTCTTTAACAAGTTGTAATATTTCTTTTTATTTCAAATTCATCTATAACATAACCTGGTTTTTGAAACTGGTCCAATCATTGTACCAATGCGATTCAAGTACAAGTCCTATTATGAGAACATTGTGTATACGATATACCTATAGTGCGTTAAAGGTTGATCTAAATGCACCCCTTTCTTTACTAATTATACCCCTTTTGATTGAGGAAAAATGCGGGTCCCATACAGGCCCCACCCATAAGGCCGTAAGTAAGTGAGAAGAGAGGGGTGTATTTAATTGAAGCGTAATTAAAAAAACTTAACTTTTATCATTCTTTCCAAATTCATATTTTTGAGTGTTATTATTAGTAGTGGTTGATAAATTGAATACTGTAGTATATGTTTGGTAGAAGGATCCTACTATAGTCACTTTATATTAGACACATGGTACCGCATTTAATTAAAAATTAAGTTCTGTGTCATCTGTTGGTTTTTGGTATACTAAAAATGTTGTCGTTTGACAAAAATATTGTTAGACATTTGTACTTGTGATGGAAATCAATCAATACAATATCTCCAGACTTGAAAATGTTGGTTGACATGTTTCTAACTTGTTTTATCCTGTATTGGCTTGGTTGAGAAAATGACTTGTTTACCCCTCTTCATAATTTTTTCAAAACCAGACCGGATATCAAACCAGTACACTCACCGGTCAACTGGTTGGACTGGGTCAACTGGTCTGATATCGTTTATTATAATCTTAAAAGCTTCAACTAATCAATTTACTAAGATTAAATTGGTAGAAAAATTCATTTTTATATGTTTATACTTTTTATTTAGATCTCATTTAAGTGTGTGAATTAAACCACCCATGACAACAATATCAACATTTTCTTTCACATTGTTCAGTTTTGTAGGGTTGTAAATGAGTCGAGTCAAACCGAGCTAGAGCCATCTTGTTTAATTGTTTTATATAACTTAATCGTTTTACAAATGTTGATATGTATAAAAACAAATAATAAAATATTTTAATACACACATACTAAAATTTATAAGAAAAGAACTTATAATTTATATAGTAAAATTTGTGTATTAATATATCATAACTGTGTTTTACATGCATGTTATAATTTATATATATCAAAATTTAGGCTTTATCTAAACCAAGCAAGCCCCAAGTCGAATTTACCTTGGCTCGGGCTTAGCTCGGCTCATTTTACAAACCGACCGAGTTCCGCTATGCTCATTTACAAACAAGCTAGTTTCAAACTTCATACAAACTGCGAGCTTTTCGAACAACCATGAATTTTGGACGCATAAAAACAAATATAACTAAAATACCCCCAAACAAATATAACTAAAATACCCCCAAGCCAAGTGGTGGCTCAACGCATGTCTGGTGACAGTCGGCGGTATGGTTTTTCAGGGAACGCCCAAGCCAAATTCTGAAGCCAATGCGGGCCTGATTAACACAACATACTCTGGTCGGAGTGGGGCAACGAAGTTCTCCAATTTAGAAAGTGTGGTAGCCTAATACAAGAAAATCGTCATTAAAAAAAACTAAAATACCCTTTTAATTGCTAGAAACTTATTTAATCATAATTAATTGTCTATATGTATCAAAACAAATATAGCCCAAGAGATCGTTCGGTTAACACAACATAGTCTGGCCTGGTGGCTAGCCGGTGAAACCATCACTGTCAGCCACCGCCCACGACGGATACATCCACCCATCCACCGTTTCCACCACCACCTCCATCTCCGACGACGACTCAAACCACCCATCCAAATTCGGCAACTCAACAATCTCACCCAACTCATCATCATTCAACAACAACGATGGCGGTTGCGCATGCACCAACCGTTCCGGTGACAAACTCACGTGCATGGAGGCAGCTTTAGCAGCTGCTACTTGAACATCACGTGGGGAACGAGAAGCAGGACGAGGTAACATGTCTTTGAGTTGTGGGAAGTTAAGAATAGCCGCATTTCCTTTTATGGATAATGCAGCAACATCGTGAGCTCTAGCAGCCATCTCTGGTGTCGGAAAACTGCCGAGCCAAATGCGGGTTTTTTGACGAGGTTGTCGGATTTCGGATACCCATTTGCCCCATCTTCGGAGTCGGACACCTCGGTAGACTGGATGCTTGTTGTTGTTGTTGGTTTCGGTTTTGGTTGTGTTATGTGGGCGTGATCGCTTGGATCGCGGTTGTTGTGACGGCGGTGGGTCCGATCGAGTAGACGCGGTGGTGGAGGAGGAGGAAGAAGAAGAAGAAGAATGGTTGGTGGTTTTGGTGTGAGCCATTGATGTTTTTGAGAGTTTAGGTGGCTTGTGACAATGTTATATTGTGTTGGTTCATAACATGATTGTACTTGCTTAATAATATTTAGAGTACTGTTTTTTTTTAATTATAAATTTTTTATATACATGAGTATTTATTTTTTTTAAGGCTCTCACTATTTTCATACCACTACATTGTGTACAACATGTGATAACTGATTGTTGTAAAAAAATGTTCGAGAATGTTTTTTGTCTCCGTGTATACAGGTCGTATAATATTACACGACTCGTATAGAATGTTAATATACGGTCCATATAATGTTATACGACTCAAACCTCATGTAATGATATACGATTCGTATAATGTTATACGACCCGTATAGAATGTTATACAACATAATATTTTCTCTATCTACACAAGCCATATAACATTATACGACCCAATATTTGTCATGCTAGATTATTCTATACGGGATGTATAACATTATACGGCCTAAGGTGTGAAATTAAGATTTTGAGGTGTGGCTTTATTAGGACCTTTTTTTAAATGTACCGGTATTTCTTTTTAAATAAAAGTTGCATGTTAAGATTTACATTTGAACATCTATATTTATGTGAGTGGGTTCCTATATATAGTGGTTGTGGTGGTTATGAGTGGAGAAAATAGAAAATGTTATTGTTTATCAGTAAATTTAGAGAAAAACATTTTCACCCTTTATACTTTTTTAATGTTTTTAAAAGTGGTTGTGATTGAAGAAGTGGGAAAAGGTAATGATAACAATATAACAATATATATATATATATATATATATATATATATATATATTACTTAGATAGAGAAAATGTAATTTTTTAGCGTAATTATAGAGATGAGGATGAAGAATCCATTGTGCTATAACGTTAATTTGTGTGTTGTAGCTCGCTTGAAATTGTATAATTCTAAAAAAGCTGAGCCAAGTTATGAGTCATATAAATTTCATGCCGAGTTCGGCTTGTTTACTTACAATAATAACTAGAAAAACCATCCCACGCGTTGCAGCGAGGGACTTGAAACCATGATTATTAGCAAAGCCCCATAACCATAAATAACCATCAATATCTGAAAATCTCGTATATAAAACCAATAAAAAAACTAAAACAAAATCCATTTTTCTATTAACATTCATATATAATAAATATAAGATAAAACCTCCAAGAAAAAAGCTTTAAGCTTCCAATTTGTACCATACAACTACAAGTAAAATAAAGAAAACATGGTGTAAAAGTAACATTGCACAACAATGTTGTAAATTATATAATTATATAATTTAAAAGCTAAATACACATGTCACTAAACTGAAAAACAGCCTTAGATTCTTTTTCGAATTTTCCATATTTGCAAAGATGTGGGCCAGCCCATGTATCCTTAATAAGTTCGGTTAATGGGTTTAGGAGGTTAATTAGGGTTTTATGTTTTTTATCGATCAAGTCAGGTCATCCCTGTATATGCATAGTCAAGTTAGAGTTATTGTATTCAGTTTTTGAGTTATCTTTTGAGTATATTATACATGAGAGTTATTCACAAATATCCTATGTGTTTATTACTAATTCTTGGACCATTAATTGGTATCCGAACCAAGTTCAAGGTACCCGAAATTGATACCAAGATCCATACGGAAGCTGAATGAATAGTTGTCGCCGCCGTCGATAAAGGAATCCAGGGTTGTTCGTTTTGCCAAGAGGATCTAGGGTCGAAAAGTCGGCCAAAGGAGATTAGTTGGTAGAAAATTGTTGCCCAAATCATATGAATTCGAAGATTTGTCACATACTCATTACTTGCAAGATCACCAAATTAAGATCTACAACTTACCATATGATTATTAGAGCTAGATGGTGAGAAATCTTCATTTATGCAACGTTTGTCATTCGATTTAGACATTGATTTAGGGCTGAATTGCATCCTTGAGAGGATTTTATCCTCTCTTTCTCTCCATGTACGACATACATACACACACACTGTTTGGTATAGGGTAATGGAATGGACGGGGGGATGGAATGGACGAGGTAATGAAATTGATCATTACCATTTCATGTCTTGTTTGGTTACCATGTGAGAATGGAATAAACCATTACTTTTTGTTGTTTGGTGTGCGAGAAAAGACGAAGGAATTAAATCGGACGACGGTGGTCAATGATGGACGGTGATGGTGGGTGGTGATAGGTGGCGGTTGTAGCGGCAGCAGTGCTTGGCGGTGGGGATGGGTGGAGACGGTGGCGGATGCCGGATGGTGACAGCGGCGGTCGCGGTGGGTGACAGCGGCGGTCGGAGGTGGTAGCGGCTGTCGCGGTGGGTGATGACGGTTGATAGCGGTGGCGAAGGCGGCGATGATTGGAGGTAGGTGGCATACCAAACATTATCTTAGGCTTGTTTTATAAAACTTCAACTCCATCTTTCAAGTTTAGTCCCTCATGTTTGCCATTCTTTCCATTTGTGACAAAACTTCATTGCTTACTACTTAACTTACATTTTAACTAAGTTATTTAACTAGTCGAACCACTTCGTGCATATAACAAGGAAATACTACTACATTAAACGTTCGGGTTTTGGGGTATTACACAAAATACCGAAAGGGTTAAAAATGCCTGAAGCATTAAAATCAATACCCGAGATATGTGTTCTATAAAGCTAAAAAGATTTTTATATGGTCTTAAACAATCTGGCCGCATGTGGTACAATCGGCTCAGTGAATATCTCGAAAAAGAAGGATACAAGTCTGATGTAATCAGTCCATGTGTCTTTATAAAAAGATCACTCTCAAAATTCACTATAATAGCAGTCTATGTTGATGATATAAACATCATCGGAGCTCCTGAAGAGATAGAAAAAACTGCTAATATATTAAAGAGAGAATTTGAGATGAAAGATCTTGGTACAACAAATTATGTCTTGGCCTGTAGTTCGAGCATTTGCGCAATGGTACATTCGTACATCAGTCGAACTACATCCAGAAGATGTTAGTACGTTTTAATATGGACAAAGCTCATCCGTTTAGCATACCCATGGTTGTCCGACCGCTAGATCCTCAAAAGGATCCTTACCGCCCTCAAGAAGAAGGCGAAGAAGTACTCGGTCCAGAAGTACCATACTTAAGTGCGATCGGTGCCCTTATGTATCTTGCAAATAACACAAGACCCGATATTGCTTTTCGGTGCATGTACTAGCAAGATACAGTTCAAATCCAACACACAGACATTGGAATGGAATAAAACATATATTTCGATATCTATGTGGGACACAAGACTTGGGTCTTTTCTACCAGAAAGATAAAAAGTCTGAGCTTGTTGGTTATGCCGATGCTGGATATCTATCAGATCCACATAAAGCACAATCTCAAACAGGTTATGTATTCACATACGGTGGCACAACAATATCTTGGAAGCCAACTAAGCAAACACTTACAGCAACGTCATCAAATCATGCCGAACTAATAGCACTATATGATACTGGTCGAGAGTGTGTGTGGTTGAGATCAATAATTACTCACATACAAGAAGCATGCGGATTAGAACAGATCAAGAAGGAGCCAACGATTATTTATGAAGACAATGCTGCTTGCATAGCTCAAATCAGAGAAGGTTACATCAAGGGTGATCGAACAAAGCACATTGCACCAAAGTTTTTCTCAACATACGACTTGCAGAAAGAAGGAGAAATTGATGTTCGTCAGATCAAGTCAAGTGAAAATTTAGCTGACTTATTCACAAAATCTTTACCTAGAAGCGGTTTCGAACAATTATCACACAAGATGTTTGTTGAACTCAGGGGGAGAATTATGCACGTTGTACTCTTTTTCCCTTAACTAAGTTTTATCCCACTAGGTTTTCTTAGTAAGGTTTTTAATGAGGCAGCATAGATGATCCAGTAGTATCAGTTTATTATATAGGTCCTGAAGTATCTATTTAACATCATCCAGAAGTATGTTGTTAACAGTGTATAATGAGTAGCAATATATATCTGAGGGGGAGTGTTATGAATACAGATAATATATCCTGATTTTTCTCATCTTCAGTTGTATTTTTTGTTACATCAATGACTTCATATGTACATGTATATAAAGAGGTAGTGCAATGAATAACATGTGAGTTCTTATTTTTCACTTTTTTCTATCAACTTTTAAGTTTTAACAATTTAACAAGAACAAGAATATTAGGACCTATATATCATGGTAGCTTTCATCCCCTAAATTTAGGATCCAATGGGAGTGCGACACAGTGTACAAGAATAACCGGTGGTGTTTCTGTTGGTTTTTGCATGCAAAATGCCTTGTAACTTATCAAAATATATAAGAAATATATTAGAAAATCACGAAATTGCCTTGAACCATGGACCCCACTATTTACCCAAACATCAATCACACACAACATTCAAGAGATGGACCGCACCCTCAACTCAAACCCCTTCTCTCCAAACCCGTGTGGCTGGATGTACCCGTGGAACCAATCCGCACAACCTACCCTAGTGTGGGTGGCGGCGGCGTTCTAGCATGTGCTTAAAAAGGGCATCAAGATAATCCGTGTCTGAATTGTCATCATTTTACGAAACAACTTGTTCTTATAAGGGTAAATATTAACTTCCCCATTTTTAGGCTCTACGTGACTCAGTCGTGTAGATTACACATTTCAAAGAGGCTACTCGCGTGAACATGATTATACGCGACTATGGCCCGCTAACATGTCCTCTCAGGGCCGATATCTTATCTAAACCCGAACTCAAACCCGTATTCAAACTCCGGACAAGCAAGAACATTATCCATTTACCTACATTTAGGGGTGTGCATGGGTCGGTTTGGGTCGGTTTTGGCCTAAAACCATAACCATAACCGCGATGTCTGTTAATGGATAACCATAACCATAACCGATCAGTTATGGCGGTTATGGTTAATCGGTTTTTATGGTTATAGCGGGTCGGTTGTGGGTGGTTAACCATATATTTAGCCTAGCTAAAAATAACTTAATATTTTTAAGCTGGAATAAATTGTTACTGCATATTTGTATATATTAGTATATTACATAGTACTAAAAAATACATACCTATAATATTAATACCGAAATTAACGAATAATTAAATAAAGTGATGTAATATATTTCATAAATTCAAATAAACATTAAATCAAAACAATATGAAATTACCTATAAATACTATTTTTTTAATAAAAACCATCAAATATTTAAAAAATAGTGAAAAGTCCTAAATCTTACGAAAATTTATTACATGCCGGTTCGGTTCGGTTATGCTGGGTATGAAAACATTGATAACCATAACCGACCCGCTACTTTCGGTTTTCGAAAAAACTATTAACAGACCCACCGGTTTTTGATTTGGTTCGGTTTTTTCGGTTCGGTTTTATCGGTTAATTCGGTTATGGTTCGGTTAATTCGGTTTTTTTGCACAGCCCTACCTACATTTACCTCGATTGTAAGTTATATCAATTCATGAATCAAACAAAAATTCACGTGTATGTTGTTCTATATTGGTCCCTTGGTGTGTACCAACAAAATTGATATACTACTCCCTTGTTTGTATTGGTGTTTGTCATCATTAAATAGGACACATGTCCTTTTAAATCAACTCAATTTTGATCGTCCATTTTCATGTTTTTGTGTAACATATTATTCGTCCTCTATAGTCAAGACATCATGTTTAAATACAATTAAACGACATCATCATCGTCGTTGAATCAATCATTTGTTGAAACGTAGAAAACAAAATCATCTATGAGGGACCGAAGATGATTCGAGTGACTAATTCATCGTATATGGATGAGTAGGAATAGGTTTTCGGAAAAGAAATGTAGAAAACGGGTACATACTCCGCAAATATATTATTTAGAGTAAATTGCACAAAACATCCTTTAAGTTTCACTAATCTTGCTGGTTTCAGCCTTAATCTTTAAAAGTTGCCAAAACCAGCCTTTAAGATTAATTTTGTTGCAGGTTTCATCCTTTATCACTAACCCAGTTACTAATCCATGTTAAATGGCCTCACATGCATAGCATGTGAGGGTAAAACCGTCTTTTCATCTCTTTCTCTCCACTTCCTGCTGTGATTACTGGAGAGAGAGAACCCAAAACCCACCTCTCATTTTCCATTTTCCAAGAACTCGACACACAAGATTTAAGCAACCACAAGCCCAAGGTGGTTGTGATCATCACCATCATCATCATCAGTATCTTCTTGTTCCTTCAAGTGTTGTGGTAACACCTACACACACCATCAAGATAAGATCACCAATCTTCTTTTTCTGGCTCAGAAAAGTCAGGAATCCAATTTTTTCCATTTTATGTCTTGGGAGTTTATAGCAGTGTTCCCTGCAAATCTTTGTTTCAGAGCAGTAATTGTGTTGTGTCTCTCTCTGGTTTCTCTCTCTATATCTATTATCGTAGCTGTCTGCAAAATCTCTTATGTGTTAAAGAGAATTTCAGAGACCCCACCATCTATTTATACACAGACTGGTACATCTTCTCAGATCTTGTATCTTCTTCAACCCTATATTCGAATTTGGTAGAAGAGATTTGAAAGGGGTTCTCTATGACCAAGGAGTAGAAACAAGAGATAGCTTCCCCAATTTCTCGAAACTTCACCTGGGCGCCACCGGGAGTGGGAGGAACGTCGGTGGTTCTTCATCCTCGCCGCTGCTGGACACACCCGATGTTTTTGCATCATCCGGTGGTGGTGGATTGCTTACAGGTTCAACCTACGGTAATCCAATAAATTGATTCTAGTTTTTCTTTTTACAAAAAGTGTCGTCTCAGAAACTTCATGGAAACTGATTGGCCGCGTGGCATTGTGTCCCCTCCGACCCATCCGGCGCCGCCGCCCTCCGCCGTGTCTCTGTCGTCTGGTTCCGCAATGATCTCCGTGTTCATGATAACGAATCTTTGAATAAAATCGGGCTGCCATCGGTGGACCGAATGGATTTAGCCGGAGAACGGCTGAATTCGAAGTATAAAGAGGCGAGAATCGAGTCTGAAGCGAGGATTCGTGACGCGATGTTCTTTCAAATCGCTTCGGATGGGTGGAAGTCGGATGGGGATAATAATCATCTTTGTCATGATCATGGTTCGGGTGGGTTCGATAATTTGGTGAATTTATCGGTGAATTTGCCGAATGGGACCGGGGTGTTTAGACGGGCTGTGTTTACGAGTGGGTATGTGTTTTCGAAGAATGCTGAGGATGTTTTGTTGGAGACAATTAGGGAGATATGTGGTTCCGTATAAACTGCAGACTGTTTGGATATCCTTCCGTCTTCAACTAGATCTTTCGAATAGGGGTTTTTCTTTCCTCATGATTCTTCGGGAATGAAAAAACCGATTTCGTGTTTCTTCTCGGACTTTAGCACCACATTATTTGCATCGTTAATCCCAAGTTGATCTAAGATCCTATAGGTGCTGAGTGAGAACTGCATAGTGGATACGCTTTGACCACTCAAAGGCGAATCAGCAAAACAATCTATAACACTGCTGTTGTTGTTCGACGAGCAGTAAGACGACTGAGAACCGGTCCGCGAATCAAGATTTGATAACACACTTGGTATAACCGGAACATTGTGATCACTAAAATCAGAGCTAAACCTGTACTGGTACCACTTATGAATGCATCACCGTCAAAATAGTTATAATCCCCTATGGTAATCTCATCCTTACCGTCATTATCATACAGTGGTACCAATGAAGAAACTGACTCGTTTACCATAGCATCGTAAAACGATTTCTCTGCGGCTTGAAGAGCAGCAGACTCGTGAAGTGTGCATGTCTTCTCCTCTATGTTTTCCTCCATAAGCATCTGATTAATGTACTTAAAAACCACATCACTGAGTTCGAAATCGTAGTGTATTTCACCTTCATTGTTTGAGCTAGAAGACGGACTCGACCTCTTAAAGCTCAGATCAGGCAACTCTGGCATACGATTCACAACATTTTGATCTAAAAACGTTTCATTGAGATTCAACTCTGGAGTATGAATCATAATATTTCGATCTAAAAACGTTTCGTTAAGATTCATTCCATTAAAAACCTTCGGATCTGACAGAACCATCGGAGATCCATTGAAATTTAACGCGCTTAGATTCAATACACCGTAATCCTCCTTCCATCTCCCATCCATGACCATCTATGATCTACCTACCACATAAAATGAACCATTTAACATCACCTAAATCCTCAACATCCAGATCAAAAGTATATACATGTATTTACATTTCCACAAAAAATAAATCATTTAAAATCAAAATCACATCACATAAATCAAAATAAATCATTTAAGTCAACTGCTTTAAGGAAGTGGAGAGAGAGAGATGAAAAGACGGTTTTACCCTCACATGCTATGCATGTGAGGCCATTTAACATGGATTAGTAACTGGGTTAGTGATAAAGGATGAAACCTGCAATAAAATTAATCTTAAAGGCTGGTTTTGGCAACTTTTAAAGATTAAGGCTGAAACCAGCAAGATTGGTGAAACTTAAAGGACGTTTTGTGCAATTTACTCTATTATTTATCTTTTTTGAACAGCAAATCTGATCACTGAGGTATCAAACAGCAAATCTAATCTGGATCACTAAGGTATCAATGTGACACCAACGGAACCACCTAATGAGTATCCATATTCATTAGGCTATAATGTCTATATACCAATTCATAAGGAAACCTAATAAATCTAAAAAAAACATTTTTTTTATAATTTTGTTTCTATTTTAGAATGTTAGTTTTTATTCTTTGTTTGAACTAAATCTCGAATATTAGTTTCTTTTACTTAATTTAATATTCCGTTACATATTCTTATTTCATTAAAGATAATAGCTTTGTCTACTAAAATCACCCATAGATATAATCTTTTGTATTGAAATCTATGTTTCTCCGGATCCAATCCGTAGACAGACTCTACTTCATTAGTGTTTTCGAACATCACTTTCTTATTCAATTTCTCTGAAATAAGAAAAAGGGACGTATACTCAGAACTTTAATACATGATAGTAAATTTCATTCGTCTGGGTTTTATTTAAACTTTTCTAGAATGAATCTAGCTAGCTTTTTCCACTCCCACCTAACGTGTTACACGAGGATTTACAATCACATCGTGCGGCAATCATCCTATTTCCGCACCAGATCGGTGTTGTTTTTTGGTACGAGAGTAGGACAACGTTGTTTCACGTCAAGCTGGATGGTATGGAATAGAGCCACTAGGGGCTGTATTGTGACATCTCAGCTCCACCTCATCAATAGTGCCCCCCCCCCCCCCCCCCTCCTTCCCTTAACATTAAGGGTATGGGATAATGCCCCAACCCACCAATAGCGTCCCCTCTCCTTCACACGCATACAACTCACCATTGCATTAACAACCCACCATCAGCGCCCCCATGATGGCGCCTGTGGTATGGTCATGAGGGGCGCTATTATTCTTTTTCAGCTGAGGTGACGCCCCATACCGCGTAGCCTCATAATTCACTCTTTGATCATTTTCGCATAACCGTCCAACTTTATGAGCTAGAGAATCTGTGTACCGCTGATTTGTCTCGACCAGGACAATAACACGGTCATATCTCAGATTCCATATGCAAAATGTGTTTTAATTGCTTTCCATGAGTAATAATACATGATAGCAACATAACAATTTCATGGATCAAATGAAATACATTTTTTGAATGAAGTTATTAATTAGAGGAAATAGTAATTATATCTTTACCATTATAATTAACCATTACTATTCTAGAACATAACTTTTTTTAATTAACAATATATCTAATCATATAAAGTTAATTATTTAACTATCAATCACCTAAAAAGTACACAAAAAGGTTGAATTTAATCATACCCTAAAAGATTAGGATTAATATTTCATTTGTTTTTAAACCCGGGCTGGTTGGATGAGAACTAACCCCTTATGGTTAGGTTTGCATGGTTCGAACCACAAGTGATTGAAGCAATCGATTTTTTGATTTTTAGGCTGAATTGGCAAAACTGTCAAACTATATCAAACCAGATTTTACGTATAGGTCAAGCCAACTCGGACTTACAAGTCGTGCCATACATAATTTGGTTCTTGTTATTTAATAACTCCACAATTTATAAAGAAATCGATGATACTTCTTACCAATAATGTGGACAAGAGAATGTTGATTTTTTAAATTAAACTTAAAATTTATAGTGTCTTAAAAAGTTGTTGGTTCCATAATGATAACAACATATATATTTTATACATTGTTGATTGTTTTGGAGTTAGAGTCAGGATATAATAGGAAGTTTATATGAGTAAGAATGCTAGGAAAGAATCTTGATCATCTATTTATTAATCAATGGCTAAGATTAAATGAGTGAAATTGAAGGTAGAAAAGGAGGCGTGCGAGTTTGTTGAGGTGCATTATAGTCAATCCAAGGTAATAGTTTCTCTCTCCTCCAATTCACCCTCATTTTTTAAACGTTAATAACTCTTTCATACGACATTATTTTTTATAAAGATTGCACCAAAAAACGAGCTTTTTTTATCTTTAAAACGGGTATGCTATTGCTATATTTCGAAAAAATAATTTCGAAAACCCAGTTACGTAAAAAGCAATGGACAAAAAGCATAAAAAATGACTTTTTTTTCTAAAACCCACAAAAAAATATCTTGTTTTTGAAACGCAATGGATAAAAAACATAAACGAAATGTTTTATTTCTAAAACGCAATGGCTGAAAAACACAAAGAAAATGTCTTTTGTAAAACGCAATGAACTAAAAACACAAAGAAATGTCTTATTTATAAAACGCAATGGCCAAAAAACACAAAGAATGTCTTAATTCTAAAACGCAATGGCCAAAAAACACAAAGAAATGTATTTTTTCTAAAACAAAATGGACTAAAAACACAAAGAAAATGTGTTGTTTCTAAAACGCAATGGACTGAAAACATTAAAAAAGTGTTTTTCCTTTTCATTTCTTTGTAAAACGCAATGACTTAAATTAAAAAACCCAGATCGTAAAAACGCAATTAAAAAATGTCTTACACAGATCGAAGCTGATTTATTCGGATTTCTTCAACGATTGACGAAACTTGAATGCTAGAAACACTTATCAGCGATAGAATTGAACGAATCGAGTGATTTGCTTCAAAATCACGGTAAAAATGAAAAATTGTATGAAATTAAACTGGGTTTCTTCAAAAAAGTTGAAGAACACGTTGGGGTGTTTGAATCATTGATTTATGACGAAAATCGTATTATGATGTAGTGATTATTGAGATAGAAAGTGAAGAAAAGGTTGAAGATGTTGGATTTTAAAAATGGTGGTTTTTAAAGTTAGAGAGAAAGAAAAAGGAAGAAGATAAAATAAGATTGATTAAAACACCCTTTCTCTTTATTTGTCAATTTCACCACAGGTCATAACCTTATTGCTTTCTATCCTTCCTAGCCAAATTATACTTCCTATTTGATTCTTTCCCTTTGGAGTTGTTAATTTATTATAACATCATTCGGTTATTGAGACTGTCTGACCGTGAACTAGTAAAGCGGCTGGTTCAATTACTGGTTTAGTTTCAAAACATTGTTCTTTTCAGTAAACAACAATCCCCAAAGGTCAAAGTTCCAATATTACATATACCTATGTATGTATGTATGTATGTATGTATGTACGCGTTTATGCGTTAGTATTGATGTACTTGTGTTTGCATGTGTGCATGTGCATAGGTACGGATACATACAACTAGAGGTGCACAAAAACAACGGTTCTGGTTTCTAGGAATCAGTTTTGTATCGGACCCCACCCGTCGGTTATTTATCGGTTCCATATCCTATGATTAGAAACCAGTTCCAACCTGATTATCCCTAACTTGAACCGGTCATAACTTGAAAAAATCTTGGGAACCTAACCGATCACTTCCCTTTCTAAAAGTGCTCCCATACCTGAACCACTTCCAACCAATACCCGATTATTGACTAGTTAACTCAAACCAATTTCAGATTAAAAAAAAACAATTTTGTGCACCTTTACGACTCTACGTTAAAGGTGCACAAATAACCGGTTATTAACCGAAACTGTAACCGGTTATTAACCACTTGAGGAATAACCGGTTAGTGGTTCTTTTTAACCATAGGTTACTAACCGGCTAGGGATATTTCGTATAGTAACCGGTTTTAATTAACTGGTAGAGACCGGTTAACTGAAAAATAAAAAAAATAAAAGACAAAAAACCAGTTATTTACCGGTTAATTAACCGAACCAATTAAAATAATTAACCGGACCAGTTAAAAAATAACCAGTTAAAGCATTTACCAGTTAAAGTCAAAAAGTCAAATTAACAGATATAATCGGTTAACCGAACATGTTATTGAAATTAACCGGTTTGTGCATCTTTCGTTATAAGCCCATTAAAAACACAACCAGCCCAAATTCAAATCATCATCTCCACACTCATCCTCTACCGTGAAGTCTTCTGAGATCACCATAAACAGGACTCCAGTTTTGATCAACTAATACATTATCTCCTCGAATGAGTGCAGGTATATCTATATATATATGTGTATATATATATGTCTCTGTTTTAAGTATATAGAACTAACCTAGGGTTTCTGGTATTCGTATCTCACCAAATATTTTTTAGGGCTTTTTGTTGTATTTCTTTCATTAAAGTCCAAAACTTTTGATTATTTTGTGTTTAAACTATATCAATGAAATGAGTTTAGGGTTTGCAATTCAGAAAGGGTCGGCGACGCAGCTTGTTGTCCGTCTACCTTCTGTTTTGATGTAACTTGGCAAGTTTTTCTGGTTTATATATCAAGGAAGTTAATCTTAAAAAATAAATAAATAAAATAATTAATCTCAAAAGGGTATGCAATTGATTCAAGATTTCATTATGAATCAAGATTAATATTGATAACACAAAAGTTTGTAACTTGAACTTGAAACACTTCAATTGGGCTTTGAATTTGAGAATATGATTTTGGACACTTAAAGTTTATATATAAAGTTTCCATTTTTTAACTCACTACTGCATAAATTTCCCAGTTTATTATACTATTATTTTTTTTTTTAATTTTTAAACACTTCAATTAGGCTTTGAATTTGAAACTTGATCTTGGACACTTGAAATATTGCAACAGTGGTTAAAGTTTATATATAAAGTTTCCATTTTTTGACTCACTACTACACAGTGGCAAAGTTTGAGATTTCCGACTGAGGGGTCGAAACGTATATATCCAAAAAGTTTCTATAAAACCGGGGGTTCGAAAACGTATATACCCAAAATTTTCTATAAAACCAGGGGTTTGAAAACGTATATACCCAAAAATTTCTAAATGAAAACTACATACTCTCCACTACTGAACGAAAAGTTCGGGGGGTCGGCCGCCCCCTCCCGGCACCACTATGCTGCGCCCCTGCTACTGCATAAATTTTCCAGTTTTTTTTTTTTTTGACAAGAAGCATTGTTTCAATATCTTTCAGGTGGAGCTTTATTTTTTGACTCACTACTGCACAAATTTCCAGTTTTTTTTTTTTTTTGACAAGAAGCATTGTTTCAATATCTTTCAGGTGGAGCATTTGGAGGGAACCGAGGTGCACGACCAGTGCCGCCAGAAAAAGGAGTATTTCCGTTGGACCATATGCACTTATGTGATCAGGTATGATCGCATTTAAAACGTCTTTGAAGTTAGAATATCGTTTGCCTTTCCGTCATTGTACTCAAGGAAAAAAAACTATGTTTTTTTCTTTCGTCGTATGTGACATATTTTCAGTCTCTTACTTGTAACTTTCTAAGTTTCTATAATACCTTTCACTATGCAATCGACCAAACCCAACCTTCATATTCATGTTTTGCTACAAAGTATAACCTTTAACACAAATGACGTTAAATTTCTTGGTTAATTCACCTCACATGCAAAACATGTGAGGGTATTTTGGTCTTTTTACTCATACTTTTAATATTGCACCCATTACACCATCTGATCATCACCCCAACTCATAGCACGTAGATTGGTGACTTGTCGCTATTTTAGCTGAATGTTACTCGCATACAATGATAAAATGTTGAAAATATGTTGCATACGATGACAAAAAAGTGAAAGTAAGCTACGTTTTAGTGTAATAAACCCGTCCTAAAAAGCTCATCACGTGTTGAATTGAATACCTTAAATTTAGTTTTTCTGTGAATATGCAGGAGAAGAAAGAATATATTAGCTGTCTTAAAACATCAGGGCATAAATCTGAGATTTGCAGACATCTTTCTAAGAAGTACCTCGAATGCCGTATGGAAAAGTTAGTGACTTTATTAATTCTATTTCAAATATCATTTGCAAAATGTACTCTGTGAGTCCACCAGTCGATTTGGATTTTTCTTTATGGGTAAAAATAAAAATTTGCCCATAAGGAAACGGGTCGACCTTCACTCAAATTGTATTTGTAGTGTATAAAACATCCTAAATCACCAAATTATGTTAATTTCGAACCCATATACTTTTCTAATCGTATTCTAATTATATTTAATATAACTTTGGTATAAGCAACTTCAAACTTTGACTTATTCAAAATAACTTATTTAACTAATAAATAATCAGATAAGCGATTCAAACACTCAAAAACCCTATTGATGTATCCAAACACACCCTAATTATTTACAAAAGTTACTTTTTTAGGATATAAGAAGTTTGGATTCGGTTCAATTAAGAACCACCACGAGTTATGAGAACCATGAGAACTCCTACTTCCCATGCGAGTTGGGCCAACAAAACAAAAAAAAAATTGTCGAGTCGCTAGTTATGCACTTATGCCTGATGTAAATTTTGTTTACGGCGATGTAAATTTTTTTATATCTGAAGTAAATTTTTGCATGCGACATTTTTTTTATTTTTTATTTTTTTGCTGGAACAAGTAATTTTTTTCTAAGATTTTTGAGAAAAAAAAATTGAAAAAAACTTTTGGAAGGCCTAGTTCTCATGGTTCTCACAACTCAAGGTGGTTCTCATTTTACCCATTCCCTAAAACGTTTTGGGTCCTAATTTTTTTCGAAAAGAAAATCAAGTGTTGTTATTTTACTACACTAATGGTGTGTAGGCTGCAATGGCATTTGCTTCCTAATCTTTATCGAAAAGAAAATCAAGTGTCGTTATTTTACTACATTAATTGTGTGATGTGGAGGTTTATCTGTTGTTTAAAAGAGAGTTTGAGTGTGACATTCTTGTTGGCACACAATGTAATTCAAAACCATTTTTTTGTTTGTTTATCTACGGTTTGTGAATCACGTCTAATTGTCCTATTATTTGGAATGTTTTTCAGGAACTTGATGGCGAAACAGGATATGTCAGAATTAGGTTTCAGGACGGACGACAAGTCACAAGAGTCGAATATGAAAATCCAAAATGAAATGCAGGGATGAATAAGAATATTTGGGTATCATATCTTTGTGAAACTTATTTGCATATAGCCATGATAAGCTTTGAGAGTTTTTCTTTTGTTTCTTTAAAAAAATATTTCTAGATAATTCAACATATGAAACGATCTTTTTTAGCAAATAAATTGATTGCATAGAAACGTTAGAAAAAATTACATAATAATGACAGGTAAATGGGCCACAAGTTGTGCCACAACCCCCCTTTTGAATAGCAAATCCAATTCTACCGAAAACAAAACTCTACTTCTTCAGCGTCGAGAGATTGTTGTGCACGACCTTCTACACTCTATATCCAGGAAGCCAACAACTTTAGGGGCAAGGGACCCAAAAGTATCAAAGGGAAACTATTTGAAAGTCAGGCGCCTAAATTAGCACGTGGTTGGGCCCACCGCTAGAGTTTATCTGTTCGGCATGTGTTATCATAGTTAAGAGTTATGAGACAGTAGCAGGTTAGGTTGAAAATAAAACAAGAAACAGAATATGCCACTTTGATTGTATCAGTCTAATGCATATCTTGACTTCAAATCATATAAGAATAGACTTTACTACTTAGTTACTAGTAACTATCCTTGGGTTTGACAATAGGTAACATAGTGGGTCAATTTCTACTACTATTTTGAAATGATCAAACAAGAAATCACTGAATTTGCTACATGAATTAGATTCTAAGTTGGAATCAAAGCATATCTAAGTTTATGTTATTTGTCTCCTCTCTCTCTCTCTCTCTCTCTCTCTCTCCTTTTCGCGACTTCTCTATTGTAACGTTTTCGCAAATATAAATTTCCTGACCAATCACATATGTAATAAAACCTTACATCAAAGTTATGTATGTGCCCATAACAACATTTTTGAGAAAAAAATAAAACTAACATATAGATATTCTGCTTACATAAGAGATCTATAAACAAAAACATTATATCTATGAATATGCACATGTGCAAGTCAAAAAAACATGGATGTACACATGTAATTCTTATGGGGGCATATAACAAGGCGACGACAAAAGTGGCGGGCAAGAAACCGCAAGGAAATGGTGCCAAATAGAGTGATGGATAGAGACAATGACGAGAAACCAGAGGAGTTGTTACAACGGTGGAGAATGAGAAAGGAAAGAGACTGTCGGATTCATGAAATAAGACGGAATACAAGAAAAACTAGAGACGAAGAAAGATAAAATAGAATGTAAAACAGTAAAAGCCAATACACCGATGAGTTATATACTTTAGATATGTAACATAGTAAAACATGTAAAACAGTAAAAGCCAATACACCGATGAGTTATATAGTTATATATTATAGATATGTAACGTAGTAAAACAATCTATGTAATAATTTATGTTTTCGATGGTTCACAACTTCTGGTCAAAATAAAATAAAGAGAAAAACTCTTTAAATAAATAATAAAAAAAACACAAAACCATTAAACATAATTTAATGTGGTCTACATTGTTTGCTTCGCTTCTCCTTGTATATATCATCCCTCTCTTTATCCACCAACTTCTTCTCTTTCCCTTACATTTATCATGGCATTCCACTTCTTATTACAATCTTTATACCACTTGTAACCCCCCTCTCTCTCTATATATATACACACACACACATATATACATATACTTCAGATTTTTTTATTTCTAGGTGGTCTTGGAATATCATAAGCGTTTCTATCGCGTTTTTGACACATGTTTGGCTTCTAGGGAGCGAACTCAACAAAAATCTGACACCAAATATTTACGTGGCAAGAGAATTCAAACATCCTCTACATGTTTGGTGTCAGATTTGGTTCGCTTCGCTCTGTCTAGAAACCAAACATGTTTCAAGAAAAAAAAAATAATACTAGAAACGCTTATGATATTCCTAGACCACCTAGAAATAAAAAAAAAATCTCGAAAATTAAACTCATAATTAATCACTTCATTTCTATTATGTTACAGGAGTTCTACTGGATCAAAAAACACAGCCAATTCATTCAAGTTCATTACAAAACAGCGAGAAAATCGTATCACTTCAACAAATAATCCATTTAACCATTGCATCGTTTCATCATCATGTCACAACATTTCATTAAGATCAAAATATGTGTCCCCAATATGTTCTTCTAGTAGAGATGAGTACATTACTCATGAAGATCAACCTGCAGCTTCATTTGGCGTAACACAATCAAACGAACATGAGTTTAACCGCGTTAACTGTCTTGTATGGGTACTGCATCAATCCGCTAGAAGCTTCTCTCTTGCAGTTCAGAATCTTGAACTATCTGCAAGTTTACCGGCGCTTTCAAATGCTTGGAATGGAGTTGATGTAAATGCGTGGCATAAACGCGCTGCATATCAGGTGACTTGATCTCGCAAGTGTACATATATATTTTCGCAATGTTAATATCGCGAGATAACAATACAGACTGCAAAATGTTATATTTCTACAGGTGGCTGTTTATGGATTACTAAAAGCCGCGACTGAAGTTGAGTTATTCCTATCTCACAAACGCTGCAACACTCCGGTATATGAAATGTATGTAACAAATGATCATAAGACACAAATGTATAAAGTTCAGATTATTTTTTGTAAATTATGTTAAAGACATAATTAAAGCATTTATGTTCATCCTAATTCTACTTCAGTTTATACTCGAAGACGTTATTACTTGGTGAATTCTTAGAAAGACAACTGAAAGCGAAGAGCCCGACGTTGGTGCAATGGTTTAGAAGGGTGGAACTTCCGCGTATTGCAGGATTATTCATTCCACTATTTCAAAAATGGTCTGTTGAATACGCCGGAAGGTATGCAATATTAGTAGGGCTGTAAACGAACTGAACGTTCAGCGAACAGTTCATGAACTATTTGGTGGGAAGTTTGTTTATGTTCGTTTGTTTAATAAATGAATAAACACGAACAAGAAATTATGATCGATAAGTTAAACAAACGAACATCAACAGAGGCTGCGGTCGTTCGTTTACGCTCATGAACGTTCGGTAATGTGTTCATTTGAGTTCGTTCATTTAAAGGTTTTTTAGTTATATTTTTTTTTATTGGCTTTGATTTTTTAAAATTTGAACCATAGCTATACAATACACCTCCGCCAACATCCTCTTTTGATCATTTCAGTTTCATTTTGTGTTAAAGCTTAACAAACTTCTTAATTTTTGCGTTAATTATGTTGAATATTTATTTATTTATGGCGGATTCTTCATAATCTTTCTGATAATAAATGCAGATTGTATTTTTAAAAGGAATATATAACGTTTGTTTGTGCTCATTTATGTTCATGAACATTTGTTTATGTTCGTTTGTGTTCGTCTACGTTCAATAAGTGTTCATGAACGGTGCATGAACATGTTCATTTCCTTAATGAATGAATACGAACAAGAAATATCGTTCGGAAAGCATTCGTGAACCGTTCATAAACATGTTCATTCCTTAATGAACGAACACGAACAGTTAAATTGCATAGTTTATCCAGCTTTATGGAACCAAATATAAGGAATTATAACATAAAAGTTTATAAATCAGTGGTGTTGCAGGGGTTATTCTTGCAATAAGTTGTGGTACCGCGGTGAGAAAGTTGGGCTCGACGCGTATATCTTGTCCTGAATTTACTGCATCGGTTGATGATGCACTAGTTGAACTTAAGGACCTATCGCGCGATCTTGTATCGCTTGATAAGTTGTATCACTTATCAACTGAAGCGGGTTTTGAACCCGATTTCTTGTCGTACTTTGGTAAAAAGATTCTACCGAGTAAGAATATAGAAGATCTTGAATTTTGGATCGGGCTTGTTCAAGAAAAACTTTGTGTAGCATTTCATAGAGAAAGCGTCATAACACCTGATGAAACCTTCATTAAGAAGGTCATGACAATTCTTTTTAAATCTAGTTTTGGTTTTTTTTTAATAATTATTGTTTATTTCGCGTGACCATAAGTCGGTTAGATATGATTTTCTGTATAGGTCGAAGAGACTACGTTAGCAATTCTTGGGATTTTTGCGTATTTGGGAAGAGAGACGAGATTATATCTATCAGAAATGGATATAATGGATATGGATGACCAGATTAAGAATTTCCTTTGGTAAATTGTGATATTGGTTTATCAAAATTTTAATGTTTTTTGGGCCAAATAAGTTTGTTGCGTAAAACAGAAATAGTGGTGACAATTATGTCGGGTTGACGGGTCAAAAATATCAACCATAACCTGGACACACGTAAAACTATGTAACTAGCTAGCACACATCCCATTTTACCCCTTTATCTAAACGGATCAAATTGGTTGGTGGGTTGTAAATGGGTTGTGATCTACTTGTAAACGGGTTGACAGGCTGTAACATATGTAACATAGATTGTGATAAAGTTGTAAACATGTTAATGAGATCACAAACCGATGGCATGTTAAACTTATAAATTCATTTATTTCTAGAAAAGCTAATTCTAATTTTAAAAAGGTTGACAGGTTGACCCGTTTAATATTTATACAACCCAAACACGATCTATATATTAAATATGTTAAGACAAGTCAACCCTACCACGACTTGTTTATTTATCGAGTTCACGTTGTGCTAGTAATTTACACCCTGACAAAAATATAACAAAAGTTCGATATAGTTTTTCGTACGTTTTGCAGTTACTTAGAGTGTGGCAGCCTGTATATATATCGAGAATTCAACTCTCTACCAAAGTATCAACTCTTCAACGAGGTAGTTATCGATGAAATTGGATGGGTCGACTTTTACGCTTCACTTAAATCCAAGTTCCAATATGATGGGAGAAGATCTAGACAACATGCTATACAAGCCGAAAAGGAGATCATTCTTTATACTGTTCTTACGGTTTGCTACGATGTTTTTAGCGGATTTGCACACTACACAAACTCTTCGCAACAACCCTTGGATTCTAATGTGCTTTCATTTTTGTTTCAAAGGTAATAAATATATTTAAAAATTCACACAACACAAAATTATTTGTATTTTTCATATAACACAAACTTATACATGCTGTATAATTTGTAGTCAAACCTTGTTATCTACTTGCCTGGAGGGCTATTGGGCTGCTTATGATAAATCAGGGTAAGTAGATATAATCGCTATTTTGCAACAACAAAAAAACACGTTAATATTCTGCGACATGTTGCAGCATGATGATGAAGTTTACAGAAAATGTTGCGACTGATTCGACTTCATTCTCGGAAGTGCGATCACAGTTTGTTAAAAGGGAAAGCGGTCTAGATCAATCTAGAGTGAGTAAGGTAGTAATTTCTTGCTTTTTTTTAGTAAAAGAGTTTGATTTTTTATAAAAATTTGTGACAAACTTGTTAAATAAATTTGGCAGGGGATAAATGCAGCAGAAATCAAACCTATAAAATTCGTTGAGAAGGAATACGGGGCGGAAAAAAAACGTTTGCATGAACGTTTACTGAGGAAGTCCAAAGAACATCTGATTACCGCTACTAATGTAAGGGGCTCTTTGTTTACCTCTTAATGAGGCTCTTAATGGTTTGTTTACCTCTTAATGAGGCTCTTAATGGTTCAGATCTCTTACTGGTTCAACACTTAATGGTTCAGACTATTTGTTTGTTTCGCAAGCAAATGTCTGAATGGTCAGACATTTGGCTCTAAATGGTTAAGCATTATATCTGAATGGTTAAGACATCTAATCTGAATTGGTTAGTCATTTGCCTCTGAACGGTTAAGCATTATACTGGCTCTTAATGGTTCAGACCTCTTACTGGTTCAACACTTAATGACTCAAACCTCTTACTGGTTCAGCACTTAACCATTCAGAAGTTGCCAAACAGCCCCTAAGACAATCATAAGGTTGTTTGGATGAATAGATTTGTTTATGACAAACTAAAACGGGTCAATATGTTTAACTCAACCGTTAAAACGGGTTAAAGAACAAGTTTTGTTTAATAAACATGTTTAAAAAAATCACATACCACTTACTATCAAAATGCTTATGATACAGGTTTTTTTGATGGGTACTCGGTTACTATTCATAGACGTAGCGGATTTTATCGGTCTTCTTGCAAAGAAACTGCATGGAAAAAAGATTACGAGTAGAGAAAAAAGGAAAATAAAGCAAACACTTCACGATATTGTCAATCTTGTTCCGATTACAATCATAATGATCATTCCTGTAAGCATCATATTATACCTACTTCCAAAATGTATTTTGATACATGTTAAAATGTGTCGGGTTGAAACTGTGCGTTTATGTGACCAGATGTCGGCTGTAGGGCATGCGGCAGTATTAGCAGCAATCAATAAATACATCCCGTCGATGGTACACATGATTGACATCTTATGTTCTATAATATCTTGGTTTGTTTCATATATAGTAATCTTGTTCTGTTACGTATGTATGTTCGTTAGATTCCTTCTCCGTATTCGTCTGAACGGCTTAATCTGGTGAGACAATTTAAGAGAATAAAGAAGATGCAAGTTGAATCATGGGCCTTTGAAGATCAAACTGCTAATAACAGTGAAGATAAAAGCTGTACGGTGGCAATGCCGTAAATACGAAGGGCAGGAAAGGAGAAAGATGGTATACTGTATATGATAATAAGGCACTAATATATATATTGGCCAAATTTGGATCTTCAACTAGAATGTGTATATAGTAAATTTTAGGCGATGTAAATAAATTCATGTCAAAAGTTTTCTTCTATAAGTTGTTGCAAATATGCGGAATTTTCGATACAAATAAAAGGTAAAATGATCATTTTAAAACCCATATAATGAGCACATAATGTACATGCTTTAACTGATAGAAGTGAATCTAAAACAACTCCGAATTCTAAACGATAATACATTACATTTCTATGTGTTTAAACGCTTTACAAAACTTTGGTCCACCAATCGGAACCTCGATCATCAAACACCAAAAACCAACATCAACCGACCTCTTAACCAAAGGGTGGTTCATCACCACTGTGCGTTCGGTTATTTGGTCACAAGAAGCATCCCCAACGCAAGAACAAGATTCAAGTTTTTAAACCTACAGACAATCAAACAGGTAAATTTGAAAGCTTTAAAAATGGAAACGGGCCATATAAGTCGCCTGCACGTAAAACGCCATTTTTGCCCCATGAGGTTTAAACCGCTTTTGCAACCTTCGGCCCTGAGGTGCCAATTTTCATCCAAAAAGTTTAAAATCTTGCGATTTCACTTCTAAGGGCCAAATTTTGAGGGATGAAAATCGCAATATATTGCCAAACTAAAGGATGAAAATGGCAATAAAACGCAAACCTAAGGAACTCAAATGCAAAAAAAAAAGACATTTTGGATGGAGCAAGCAAATATCACTAAACCTCAGGGACGATTTTGGCATTTTACTCTTAATAATTTAAACAATATAGTTTTTATAATGTTGTTACATGCAGACATGCAGTAGTTATTTATATGAGTTTGAAATATATGGACAAAACACATTGACAGATCAGCCTGGCCTGACCCGACCCGTTTGGACCAGAATTAAAAATTGTCCATTTTGACCCGTTCACAGCATGTCCATTGATAGGAGGAGATAATTTGAACAAAAATAATAACAATAATAGAAGAAGACCTTCAATATAATTGTGAACTTAATGTGCGCGGTGTTATGTGACGACGTGATTAGCTTCTTCTTTGTGCTTCATGATCACTGATTGCATCTGGGCCTGTTTTAAAGCCCGCATATCAAGTATACTTGGTGGGCCGGGTTGAATACAACCATGTAACTCAACTAGCTTAAGAAATTCTTGTTTGTTTAGACTTTTCTTCTCAATAAGAGCATCAACAATAGCATCCATCAGTTCCCTATTTTTGTCTAAGAGCTGAAATAAAAAATATATATATATATTATAAAAAGAATCTTGAACAACCATCAATTAGTGACTAAATATGTAGGGTTGCTAACGAGATGAACGTTCAGCGTACGTTTTATGAACCGTCTGACGGGAAGTTCGTTTGTGTTCGTTCGTTTAATAAATTAAAGAACACGAACAAGAAATTCCGTTCGTTTGGTTAAATGAACAAACATGCACAAAGGCCGCGTTCGTTTATTTATGTTCATGAACGTTCGGTAACGTGTTCATTTATGTTTGTTTGTGTTTGATAGTTCACTAGTCTTTTTAGTTTTTATAATTTATTTAAATACTTCAAAATTCCAACAAATAAAATATTTAATAAGTATTGGTGTATTATATATTATGTTCATGAAAACTTTCTTGCGTTTGTTTGTTTCAATTTGTGTTCATGAATGTTCGTTTGCGTTCATTGCCTAAAATTAACAAATGAACACGAATCCGTTCATTTCCTTAACGAACGAACACGAACATATAAATCTCGGTCGGTAAGTGTTCATAAACAGCTCGTGAACACATATATTTCTTTAACAAATGAACACGAACAAGGTCTTGTTCGTGTCCGTTCGGTTTGTTTGCAGCCCTATAAATATGTAGCATGATGTTTACCTCTTTCGCACGTCCATAACATAAATCAAGGATCCTCGATGCCTCCGAATCAATATCCTAGATTTCAGATATTAATAATCAGATATACGAATGAAAACATAAGGTATTACGGTATTAGTAATTTGATATAGTTAAAAGATGGAATACATTTATCCGATCTGCAGCCCAGAAATTAGATACGCCATAATACTTGTCCGAAAGACCACCAAGAACAAACGCACGTGCCGCAGACCTGGCATTGTCTGCTGTTTCAGCCCATATTGTACTCAACTGACCTTCACTATGCCACATCTCATCAGCGGCCCGTGGTGCTAGTTGAACGGTAATGTGATCCAAAAGCGACTGTCGACTGTATGAAATTGTAGGAAAAGAACGAAAGTGATATTAATTAATTATTAAACATAACTTAGAAAATTTAGAGTAAAATGCCATTTTCGTCTCTGAGGTTTGGCCAGTTTTGCGACTTTCGTCCAAAGGTTTGGTTTTTTCCACATCTGGATCCAAAAGGTTTGAAATCTCGTAATTTTCATCCGGCTCGTTAACTCCATCCATTTTTCTCCGTTAAATCAGGGTATTTCCGTCTTTTTTGCAAACTTAAAAGGCATTTCGGTCTTTTTACATAAAGTAAAATAACTAAATACCCTTGAAATAGACCGAACTGCCCTTTAAGGTAACAAAAAAGACGGAAATACCCCTGATTTAATGGAGAAAAATGGATGGAGTTAACGAGCCGGATGAAAATTTTCAAGCCTTTTGGATCCAGATGCGGAAAAACAAACCTTTGGATGAAAGGCGAAAAACTGGCCAAACCTCAGGGACGAAAATGGCATTTTACTCAAAAATTTAAAAAGAAATGTTAATAATCTGCACCTCAGCAACCCTTCTTTAAATTTGATGTGATCCATTTTCATCCTCACGTAACCCAATTCTCTACCAGCTCTCGGAGCGATATTAATCTGTTTAAAATAAATTCCGACTTAAACTAAAAGTCTGTATAGTGAAAATTATATAAAGTGAAAGCGGAGAATCATACAAACTCTATATTGCTAAGATCGTGAAAGTTAATTGCTACGACGGCCATAGCAGCTTCATTGATAGCCACTTGCTTCCACATTTCAGGGCTCCTTTCTTTCTTATCAAGCATTCCTCTTTCTTCTATTTGTGCCGCTTGTAATAAGTCATCAGTCGTGATCTACATAGTTTAAAATTAAGAAAAACTGACTTATAAAAAGTTTATCATAAAAACTATTGAATTGAAACTTTAAAATGGGTCCAATATAGAATATGGTGTATATATATGTTTTTTATCATTCATATATAGTTAGGGCTGCAAACGAACCGAACGTTCAGCAAACAATTCGTGAACCGTTCAGCAGGAAGTTCGTTTGTGTTCCTTCGTTTGACAACGAACAAACACGAACAAGAAATTTCGTTCGTTTAGCTAGATGAACGAACATGAACAGAGGCCGCTTTCGTTCATTTATGTCTGTAAACGTTCGGTAACGTGTTCGTTTGTTTTCGATAGTTCATTGGTGTTTTTAAGTTTTATAGTTTAATTTAAATACTTCAAAATTCCGATAAATAAAATATTTAATAAGTATCAGTGTATTTATATATTCTATTCATGAACGCTTGTTTGTGTTCGTTTGTTTTCATATGTGTTCATGAACATTAGTTTGTGTTCATTAACCTTCTTTTGCATTCATTATCTAAAATTAACAAACGAACACGAACACGTTCATTTTCTTAACAAACAAACACAAAGACGTTCATTTTCTTAACAAACAAACACGAACAGAAAATCTCGTTCGGTAAGTGTTCACGAACAAAATCTCGTTCGGTAAGTGTTCATGAACAGTTCGTGAACACTTAAATTCTTAACAAACAGCTCTTGTCCGTGTTCATTCGGTTCGTTTGCAGCCCTACTATAGTTGTTATTTATAAATTAATGAAATTACTATTTAAAATGATTATAAGTGAATGCAAAAGTAAGGTGATCGAAAGATAACATGTAAATATCTTACATAGTTGTTATTCAGCAAAATATCTTACATAATTCAAACTACATGTAAATCAGAAAATTGCATCGAAGTGATATGTTTTTTTTTATTTTTGTTGCAGTGATACGAATTAATTATGTATGTTAAATACAATTATTTTTGTTGCAGTGATACTTTAATTATGTATGTTAAATACAATTCATTTGTTATAACATGTGCAGATATATAAAATACCTCAGTCCTTCCATCACGCATCATGTTGATTGCAGCAACCTCAACGATATTCGCCAGCTCAGCACCAACCATTCCATCGGTCATAGCTGCAACAGCAGCATAGTCTACATCTTCAGCCATTGGTTTCTTACGAGCATGCACCTATCCAAATTGTATTATTACAATTAGACTCTGTTTTTTAAAAGAGTAAAATGCCATTTTAGTCCCTAAGGTTTGCCGTCCAAAGGTTTGTTTTTCTGCATCTGGATCCAAAAGGTTTGAAATCTTGCCATTTTTATCCGGCTCGTTAACTCCATCCATTTTTATCCGTTAAGTTAGGGGTTCTTCTATCCTTATTGTTAACTTAAAAGGCAATTTGGTCTTTTTCACTTTATGTAAAAAAACAAATACCCTTAAAAAAGACCGAATTGCCCTTTAATTTAACAAAAAAGACGGAAATACCCCTGACTTAACAGAGAAAAACAGATGGAGTTAACGAGCCGAATGAAAATGGCCAGAGTTCAAACCTTTTGGATCCAGATGCGGAAAAACAAACCTTTGGACGAAATTCGCGAAACTGGCCAAACCTCAGGGACAAAAATGGCATTTTACTATTTTCAAAATAAAAAACATTAATGAGATTTTATGACTTCCTCTATGACATAATAAAGAGAAAACACAAATTAGCCGAAATTGCCACATCTATCAATATCTCGTCAAATAAACCAAAAGTTCAAAAAAACTCGATCAAACCTTTAAAATCTCGACTCGTCCAATTAGGCCGGGTTTCGGTATAAATATTTTTCTATCGAACCGACCCGGTCTCACGAGTGCGGGATCAAGAATATCGGGTCGGTTTGTGGAAGCAATAGTGATCACGTTTCCTCTGCCTTCAAATCCATCTAAGCATACAAGGAGCTGAGATATATGGAAATAAACTTTAACAAATGCTCAAATCACTCATTTAACGGTATTAACCCGATCATATAATCAAAATCTAACCTGATTAAGAGTTGCATCACGTTCTTGTCCACCAGAACCTTTTATCAACCCACGTTCTCTTCCGACAGCATCCAGTTCATCAATAAACACAACGGATGGCGCCTGTGGAGATCCAGCAATAAACATAACTTAAGAATAAATAAAATGAAAATGTAAAATTAAAAGAATTTAAAAGAATCTCACACAGTCTCTTGCTTCTTGATAGAGTGCACGCACACGTGATGCACCAACCCCAACGTATATTTCGACAAATTGGGATGCCGAAATAGAAAAAAAGTTCACACCTGCTTCACCAGCAACTGCTTTTGCTAACAACGTCTTTCCCACTCCTGGGGGCCCACAAAGAAGTATACCACCTGATAGAAAAATAAAATGTACCATCTCGAATATAAGTAAGAAGATGCAAAATAAACCCATTATACAGTGTTTGGAAATCTGTTTTGAACGATAAAGAAAATGGCATTCTACTAATCCGCTATGCAGTTAATGCGGTAAAATATCAAGGACCGACATTTGAGATATACGTTATCATGGTGGGATATCGGGAATTTTAATATCATGCAGAATTTATATATATAGCAATCTAACACAAACAATTCAGTATACTCGTTTACCATTAACAAACTAAGCTTTTGCAACTTGCAAAACACTAACAATTGTAGCAAGTAGGGACCGATTAAGACTTAAAAGTTAAAACACTAAGAATTAACAATTAAGACTTAAAACACTAATAGCCAGCAATAAGAAGAAAGACAAATGGTAGAACTAAGAAGAAAAATACTGATATCGGGAAAATCGGTGATATATCGGTCAAATATCAGAGATATATCGGTGAAATACCGCTCAATATCGCCGATAATATTGGTACCGATATTTGACACCGACTATGCAGTTAATATCGGTGAGATATCAGTTATACCGGTCCCCTAGTAAAATATCGGTGTCAAATGTCGGTCAGAATATCGGTACCGATATTATCAGCGATATTGACCGATATTTGAACGATATAACCAATAATCACTGAATTATTAGTGTAAAATTGCTATATATATAAATTCTGCATTATATTAAAATTACCGATATCTCACAGAGATAACCTATATCTCATATATCGGTCAAGACCGATATCCGATATTTTACCGCATTAACTGCATAGGAGTTCGATATTTTACATGGGAACCGATAACCGATATATCACCGATATTAACTGCATAGCTAATCAGCACATGTCATCGTTTCGTTACTCAAATGTACAAAAAAAATGCAATGACTAAAACAGACCAAAAGTGAAGGTACATTGCTCTTTTATGCGAAAAAAACCTATATACCTGGTATTTTGACTCCTCGCCTACGATAAATTTCCCCATGTGTGAAAAACTTGACAATCTCCTCAAGTTCAAGTCTTATTTTCCCGAGCCCAGCCACATCTGAAAACTTCACATCCACGCCTCGTTCCACATACTGTGAAAGCTTAACGTTTTTACTATTTTGCGCTCGGCGAACCCGCGCACCGGATTTCATAAACTGTTGAGCCATCTTCATGTACGGGTTTTCTTCACCCGATTTTCCTTCACCGTCATCGTCTTCTAATCCCGCCATCCCCCTCTCTAACTCCTTCATTTTCCTCTTTTCCTCCGCCTCCGCTTTCTCGATCTTTAACCGATCTTCGTAATCCTTTTTCTGTTTCTTATAACTTAAAACCACCGTCTGGTAGAATATAACGAAAAACAACAACCCAATACCCAACGTAACGTTAGAATCCCGAGCTAGTTCTTTCCACATGTTCGACATACGGTAGTACTTCATACGCGCTTCCATCGCTTGCTCGCTATTAAGCTTCTGTTCTTCCATTTTCTTCTTTCTTTCCTCCGCCTTCTTCTGCGCTCTAGCCGCTTTCTCCGTCTGCGCCATTTTCTTCTTCACACTCATCGTCTCGTTAATCCTACTCTTCTTAAGCTCCTCTCTTTGTTTTCTCAACTCCAACACCTTTTTCGACACCGGTTTCGGCTTCACAAACGAATACATCCACAACGGAAACTTAGACAAAAACCCCAAAACCGGACGAGGAACATCCGGCGTCTTAACCGGCGGAGTATACGCCTGCACACTAATCAAATCAATCCCTAACTCATCCCACGCGTCCCAAAACTTCCGATCACTATCCATCGACGGCACCACAAGCCTAACAACTTTCGAATCCTCTAAAACCGCTAACACAACCACAGGTCTTTCCCTTAACCCTTTACCCAACGGCTTAACCACGTGTTTAACCTTCCCGGCCCGTTTCAACTCAATTAAATCCGTATACGCAATCCTATCGCCTACTACAGGGAGGCCCTGTGACCATGTTTTCCACTCTTGTGGTGTTAAAGTATCGATTTTTTTAACCGGACGCTTCTTTTGTGCAGCTTTATTAGCACCTTTAGCTGCTAACACAGGCTGTGGGAGTGTGGCGGAGATTATAGTTAGGGTTACGGAAATCTGGAGCAAATTCAATGTGTTTATGTTATGTTTTGATTGTTGTGGAGACTCTGAGGTGTGTGAATTGCAGGTGATTGGTGAATTGGGGTTACGTGAGTATCGAATTGTGCGAGATGGTGACCGGGATGAAATTGGGGGGAATAATGATGGGGAAAATGAAATATAATGGGATGACATGATGATAATGAGTGTGAATAATAAGTAAATAGAAAGAGTGAGTGAAGGTTTTACGTTAGGGTTTTGTGTGTGTCATGGTGGCGTTATCTCCGGTGGATAGCGGTCATCAGTGCAGCGGAAGGAAGAGGATGAAGAAGTGAATGCTGCTTGTAGTCGGAGATGAAGATGAGTGTGTGAATTTGGGGGAGAATGGACGGCCGGAGCTCTGGCCGGCGTTAGTTATGGAGGATGGTTTGTAGATAGGTTCTGTTGTAGGGGTGTTTCTGAGTTGGAGTGTGTGAGGTTTTTATTTTATTATTATTATTATTTTTTTGAAAAATCATAAATCCATTCGACTTGCGTTGTGGTTTAACACGGCGATTAGTGTTTGTCTTCCCGAGTTTCATTGATATAGAGAAAAGAAAACAGTGATTAGTTATTTTTATAGTTGAAAAGATGTAAATGCCCTTGTGTCATTAACTTGGTAACGAAATATGTTGACGGAGTTAGAAGGAAGGGTGATATAAGACCGGGATTCAGAATGTGAGAATTTGCTCATGCGTATGCCCTAAACTGCCAAGTCACACCGTCACCATCAGGGGTTCACGACGGAAGCGTAGTTTGTCTATGTTGCCACTCGCTTTGACGAACTTCAAGTCGTCGCCATCCAGACCATTAATGTAGACTGGGAACACCTGGGTTCACCTTGAAATTGTTGTTGAGTGGTGACTGGTGGGTGATTTTAGTCTTGTGGTGGTGGTGGTGATTGTCCCTAAAGTTTGGTGGGTTTTGCTAGGTTCATTATAAAAAGGTTTTCTTTTTTTCTTTTCTATCTTTTTTATATTTGGACGCTTAAGGTTTTACAAATGTTATCATTGTCATCCATTTTGCTAACCCGGTCCAAACTAAAACGCTAAGTCAATATATTTTGAACAATTTACCTAGATTTTTATTTTATTCGTGTTTTACACCTCTTTTATACGAGTAATTAATTGCAGTCGAAACCACACGGTCATAATCATCATAGTAGTTAACTCTAGTAAAAAAGTTGGGTGGTTAAACAAAAGTGTGTAAAATGTAAATATGTTATTCTAATCAAAATGTGTGTTACTCAAAAATCAAACTTTTGCCCATCTTCTGTTTCTCATTTCCCTTGTTAGGGTTTCAATGGAAGAGCTTGTTGATCACGATTTGGTTGAGCAGATACTCATTACTCGTTAGATTGGACGTGAAGGATATGAACCGTTGCAAGAGTGTAAGTCATGGCATTTGGTTAATCTTAACCGTAGTTACAACAAAGAAAAATCACTTTAGTAGATTATCATCTTGTGGGTTCTTCGAATGGCTTGGTAGTGATATGTATATCTCCCTATAATTATTCCAAAGTTAAGTATACGTTCAGATTGGACGTATTGGTATGTCATGCAATGGTATTGTATCGTACAAGATCAAAATCGGAAGATATTAATTCTTTCTTATAATATTTCTCAAGAGGAATTTAAAGAAATCCCCCAACCTGCAAGATATGAATGTACTTATAGTAGCCGCGAAGGGATTATCAAAGGATGTTTATGCATATATGAACAAGATGAGTATTCTTTAAATATTGGCATGTGGTCGATGAGATGATGAAGGAGTACATTGTAAAAGAGTCGTGGGAAGTGCTACCATATGGTCATGAGATATGATAAGTGGGAACTTTTAAATAAATATAAATGAAAGAATGCTCAAATCTTTGTTTTTTAATTATTAAAAGATATTTTGGTCTTTTTATAAAAAATTAACATCCATATAATTTTTTTTACTTCGGAATCAAATATGTAATACGAGTAAACCGCAATGATCATCAGCATAATTAATTAACTCTTCCTAGTGTTCCTTTAACAAAATGAAATGAAATTTGGGTAAAACTGAAATGCAGATTTCATTCCTTATATTGTTCGTATCAACAAAAAAGGAAGCGGAACGAACAACATAAGGAATGAAATCTACAATCCAAAAGATTTCAAGGGATTTATATTCAATTCAAATTCCTTCTTTTGTTGAAACAAACAACATCATCATCATCATCATACTCAGTAAGTCCCACTAATAGCAACGCTAAGGTAAAGCCTGAGGAGGGTAGATGTAGACAATCTTACCTTACCTCTACCCCGTATGAATATAGAGACTGCTTCCAGTGAGACCCCCCGCTCGATAGTATTTTTGCATCAAGCCTTGGACATAAGGCACATAACACTCGGCAATTGGGACAAAAACCGATTAGTGCACGTACCCCCTTGTCTTTCGGCTATCCACGCTACCACATGATGAATGATTAACCGTCCCTCTCTTTTTAATGTAATTTTCACGAAATTAATAAAATAACGTTAAAATTAATGCACTTTTACTCCCCCGAGGGCCCACTCATATACACATTATATGCGCATACCGCAAGCGGAGATAGAATCTGCATTTCAATTTATCTAAATTCCATTCCATTACGTGAAACGAACAGTAACTTATTATGCAACCAAAGTGTAGACAAGGTAACAACTAACAACCACAGAATAAGACAACTACCATCAATTTATGAATATTACAACAACATTGGTTCAACATTGTATTAATTGAAATAGATCCATGTTCCACACATAGGTATAGCATGACAATAAACCTTCAGTACTCAGACAACCAAACCACATCAAGAACCAAAGACATGGCAAGCAAGAAGCAACCGAAGAACGCAAACGCAATTGAAAGCGCAACACGATCGCAAAAACTATGCAACGGCTTACAGAAATTGGGTAGAGACGAGTGTTTGATTCCTGTTCGGTTCAGACTCGTGACACCTGAGGCAGCCGATCCACCACTCATCATCGCAAGCGCAAAAACCTGTTTGAAAATGCAATCATTTATCACAATCAATGGATCCATAAACTTTAAACAGATTGATTATATATAGTTAGTTACCTGATCAATAGCAAAAAGAAGCCATGCATGCTTCTTGGAAGCAATAATGGAAGACTTCCTTAGCAGCATTCTTGATGTCATGAGCAGCTGAAGTAGAGAGTGAAGTGCTACGGCTGCCGATACTCCAACCAAATAACTGTTCATCGATGATCATCGTTTGTTGAATGTAAGATTTAAGCAATATTGCAATAAACAAACAAATGTACCCAGTAAAATCTCACTCGTAAAGTGAGGTCTGAGGCACGTGAGATGAGACCAAACCTTTCCTCGAACTATTTCAAGAGATAGCGACGTTAACTTAATCTAACAACAGGGGCGGGGCTTTTAAGGGGCAAGGGGTGCCCCGCCATCACCAATGTTTCGGTTAGTAGTATAATTTTCCAATTATCTTCCGAAAATTTTATAATTATATAGGTCCGCCCCGCCAATTATTTTTCCTAAAAGTTTTCTGCCCCTACCAAGTTTATTGTCCAAAAAGTTTATACATATTCTCGTATTGAGTAAAAAAAATGTGAAGAACGGGGCTATTAGTAATTTTTTATAATTGTTTTTAAACTTGAAGTGAGTTAAAATAAAGTCTAAACCTAGTTTTATATAGTTGAAACTTGTGGGCTCAAATTTAGTTTTTTTATATGTAAGAACGTGTATTTTGAATGAATGAATATTTTTCTTTTTTTTTTTGGAGTTATTATCGTTTGACCGACCCAAAGATATAACCCGAGACATAACGATAGGAAAAGGGGTCCCATGACTTTCCGCCCCTCGGAACTTTTGTTCAAGTTCCGTCACTGCCAGTAAAATCTCACTCGTAAAGTAAGGTCTCAGGCACGTGAGATGAAACCAAACTTTTCCTCGAACTATTTCAAGAGATAGCGAGTTTATAGATATTTTTAGTTGTTTACGTGATTTGGGATTCTAAGAGTACAAGTGTTTCTAGGTACGTAGTTTGCTAATGGTACAAGCAAACGTTCAATCTGACAAAGTCTACTTATGGCACAAGCAGACTTTGACAACATTATTTTTGAGATATTTCCACGCTAGTTAAATTAGTCCACAAAGTCCGCTTGCACCAAAAGCAGATTTGTCAAAGTCAACTTGTAACATGAGCAGACTTTGTCCTATTTAGTTAAAGCACCAACAACGAACCACCTATAATTAAACACTTATATATATTCCCATAAACCACCTACAAACACTCTTCAAAACCGTAAATCACCTAAACCACCAAAAAAAAATCCTCTAAATAAAATTTAAGCAATGTTATACGTAAAGGCTCAAACTATTGGCTATAAGTTACGTACAGACCTATACGCGACGTATAAATGGGTGTGCAAATAGGCAATTGAGTGTGCAAATATGTAGACCCTACGTAAACTATGTACCGCATGCATGCTATTGTATATAGGGCTTACTCGAAAGAATCGGAGAATGACCATTTGGAGTAAACCGGGAGGTTAAACCCATAGAGCGAGAGAGTTGATCTCTCTTTCGCGCTCATCATTACAACAATACAAGCCAAGGATGCCGACAAGCAAACTAGTCGTAACGCCACATGCATTACATCATAGTTCCGGGGGAGTCTCCTGCCAGTTTTCGACGACACCATGGTGCCATTTTCGACGTCAACGGCAGCCTTGGTTGTATGATCAGCAGGCATGTTATGCTGCATATCTTGTGCTCCGTGATCATGGATGTAAGGAGAATTATGTGGAGGTTTTAAAAGGGTGGTTAACGGAGGTCCGTGATCAATGAAGTTTTGTTTGGGTTATAGGCTCGTGAATTGATATGGTGTTAGTGGCTATGTTAAATTATAAACGTGATATACATCTCGTGGTGGTTGGTCCAGTTGATTATCGAATGAGGTATGGTCTTTTAGAAACACTAGCTAGGCTAGTGATTTTAAAGTTTTATAATGAAAAATGATAGGAAAGTGATTTTTTTAAAGTTGGTGGTTTATAAAATTGGATTTTAATAATGTGAACTAACTCTTTTTGGCCGATAATAATCTCAACTCAGTTAATTATCCACAACAATCCGAATTCTTCCATTTTGTTTGTAAAATAGTCTGGCGTTAAAAAAACGTAACGGAGTTAAGTTTTTATTTCCAAATTACAAACCGATGTTTTCGGTCTTTTGATCAGAACGAGGATACGAATCTATTGATGTAAAACTTACCTTAAAACAATGCTCTAAACGACGAAAACGGTGCTTCAATTCGGGTGTTTGAACTTCTAATTAACAAAAATCAAGTGGTTAGAGCACTGTTTCAAGATAAGTTTTACATCAATAGACTCGTATCCTCGTTCTGATCAAAAGCCCGAAAATATCGGTTTGCAATTTGAAAAAACATAACTCTGTCATATTTTTTAATGACGGACTATTTTACAAACAAAATGGAAGAATTCAGATTACGTGGGTAATTAAATGAGTTGGGATTATTACCGGTCAAAAAAAGTCAATTCGGATTATTAAAATTCAATTCAATTTGCTTTTGTACTTTTAGGTGGTTTTGGAAAACAAACAAAAGAACAAAAAAAAAACAAATCTTAGAAAAATAGGTACTTTGATGAAGGGGGAGCGAAATCATGATGGCAAACACCGGTTATCGTATATTTAGGGGCTGTTTGTTTACCTTTTTGTGGAGCTTTTAGTGGTTCATACCTCTTTCTGGTTCAGCACTTAATGGTTCAGACTGTTTGTTACGTGAACAGATTCTAAATGGTTCAGACATTTGACTCTGAAGGGTTAAGCATTATACTGAGTCTGAATAGTTAATACCTCTAATCTGAATTGGCCAGACATTTGTCTCTGAATGGTTAAGCATTATACTCGCTTTTAATGGTTCAGACCTCTTACTGATTCAACACTTAACCATTCAGAAGTTGTGAAACAGCCTAAAATCTAATAATTGTTATTGTTGATACAAGACAAAGGTAATTTTGCTGACGGGAACGAATTCATGACTTTTCTTACAAACATTTAGGATTCATTTACTTGTTAAACGAATTCATCAAATTATTTTGCATAGGGATTTTAATATAACACAACGTTTTGTTTTCATAAATGGTTCAAACTAAAACATGAATTTTGTTTAGTGATAATTATTTTTTAATATAACCTAAAGTAATATACAAACACAAACGTGAAGAAAAGAGGCTATACTTGGTAAAAGGGTTTCAAGCTTGAATGAATTTTGATGAAACACTAAAGAAAATTGGTTATCGTGGCTCCCTAGCACTAGAAGCTATCCATTTTTTGACTAGAGTTCAACGGGTCATTCACAACAATTGTTCATCCCTAGGGGGTAGGGGTTTGTTTTTGGAAGATTAGGGTTTATAATTCAGAAAAGGGGTGGCGGCGCTGCTTGTTGTCTGTCTACCTTCTGTTTTGATGTAACTTGACAAATTTTTTATTATTAAAAATGACTTAAAAAAATAGATAATATATTCCTTGTTTTTTACAAATTGAAAAAGTAACTCTTAACAATGACCACAAGGGTTGCTACGATTGTTCTAAAAACTAGAATGGATCAACTGGTCCAGCAAGTTAAACTGTTAAACCGGAAACTGTTAATACAATTATCTAATTCTAGTAAAAAATTCCAACCAATGTCATATGTTAATCTCTTCTCCAAAATTCAACTGATGCTACATGATATTTTCTTCTTCAATTTATTAATAAGATTATTTAATTAATATTTAATTCGAAATAGTACTATATTATTAATATTAATGTTAATTAAAATCCAAGATTGATGATTAAAAAAATACCTAGAATTTTTATTAAAATAATATTTTAACTTTTTTTAATGGCGGTTATCTATAATTTTAGAACCTATGATTTTAATAATTTTAAAATGGATAATTATGTTAGTAATATGTGTGTCTATAACCTAGTAAGCTAATATATTAAACCAAGATGAACCAACGAGTTTTCAATAAAAAAGTGAAAACCGATATAATCAGTTCTTGCATACTCGCTTTAGACGACGCCCTATTAGAAGACTTTAGCCATTGGTTCGGTGGGCAATTCTTTTCATCAAATGGATACCTAAACATGATGATAATGATGTTTCCATACATTTATTAAGTTATAACGTTAATTGGACAAGTCAACATCAGGAACAATTTAATAGCAAAATATATCATGAACCTTTTTTTTTGGTTAACAAACGTATTCACGATACATTAAAGAGTTCCTAAACTACTTTCTTTTAATTTACTCTACTTGTAGCACGAGATTTTGGTGACATGTGGTTGCCTTGGTCTCTTTTTTGGTGTATAATTAATATATCCCAAATTCAACATCTACAGATGGGTGTGATAACAACCTCCTATCACCAAACTAGACCTATATATGATCTATGGCACAAGACCCTTCTTAACCAAACCCATGGCTACCTTTTGTTGCCCCATTGAGACCGAGCCCAAGACCATGAACCAAGTCGAACTCAACCAAATCCGGGTATGTTTGTCAAATTCCAGATAAAATACATTCTTTTTAACGGAGCTTTGAGTTGTTTTCTATTGTTATAACTTGTAGGAAGTAGCTGTCGGTGTTATAAAAGACAACAAACCATCTGAAGCCTCTCGTATACGAAACGAGGTACGTTGCGATTGTTTGTACAACTTTTATAAAGATTGTGACCACTAGAGTTATGCTTACCGTTTTGCTTTTGTATGTATTTAAGCAGTGGCGGATCCAAGATTTTTTCCAGGGTTTTTTTTTGTAGATTTTCACTAATTCTTACTATTTTTTTTTCCAAATCATATAGTATTTCCTCTATTTTTTTTTTCATTTTTCCTAACAGAGATGGCTATTGGAAACCCCTTGGATCTGCCCCCCATATTCAAGGCAACGTATTGATTTTGGGATATGAATTCTGTAGGGAATGAAACCTGTGATAGGGATCAACGAAATAGCTAAGGTTATCGAGAGGAAATATACGATGGACAAGCTTCAAGGAATGACCACAATCAATGAGGCGGTTTGTCAATGCTCTACAACCGGTGTTCTTCCCACTCCTGATCAATGTGGTCTGAAGGAGCCTCTTTCTGCTCCTTTTTAATCATGTTTTTCATTTGTTACATGCTAGTCATCGTCATGTAACGAGATAAACAAGCAATCTCAAACGAATACTACGTCTTGTGTCTTAATTCATTAAGTTCTCAAGTATCAAGGATTCGTTTTCAAATGAATGTATGATTAGTTATAGAATTTCTTCAAGACTATTGTTATAAGCAAGATCGAACAAAAAGGCGTTCCTCCTTTACCGGACTCTTTCAAATACAAGTGCAATAATATTGTAAAAATTTGTGTTTTATGATATGGAGTAGGATGGGCCTATTTGAAAGGAGACTAAATAATTAGTAACTATCAAGTTTATCATATTAAATATGTTTTTGCATGATTATTCGTGTGTAAATATTATAACCATGATAATAAATTTAAAAACTTTGGTAATATATTGAAGTGACATAACAAAAACTTCTTACTTGCTAAAATTTTAAAGAAAAGAACCATCTTGAAGTAAGTAGATAAGTATGGATAGTTGTACAATATCATTAACTGGATAAGTATGAATTGATATTACTCGACCCTTTCTGACCCGACTTGTTCCCTCCTCCCCATTTAAAAAAAATTTGGATCCGCCACTGTGGTTAACAAACGTGTATAACAAGTTTTAAGAAAAATGAATTTGGTGGTGTGGGAACGAATTGCTACTCCAAAACATTTTTTTGTTGGGGGTGTTTTGGTATAAGTAAACTAAGTATTCGAATCAAGCGTTGTTATCCAAATGGACTTGGAGATTCACGACTGTGAAGAACAGTTTGTGTAAGCATGTCGTTGAGGCGTTAGAGCATTCACATCCATTCAATCAAATTTTGTGAGAGTGGTTTTTATATTATAAAAAATGGTTATAAGTGATTATGAGTAAAGAAGATAAAAAATTGTTTTTGTTTATCTTTATATTTGAGGGGAATCAATTGAAGGATTGAGTGGAATTGAGATTGGAAAAGAACACCGTGTAAAGAAGAAGAGAGGAAAGAATTGGAGCTTTGTATTAGAGATTAAACTTGGCCATGGGAAAGGATAAGGAGGATTCTTGGTCTTGGCTTGGTGATCTCGCAAGAGAATTTTCGGGAAATCTGTTAGAAAATTTATGCAATATGCGATGGATAATAGTCACATTCATATGATGGATTGGTGGATTGGTGTAAGAGGGTTCCTTTAAAGTGCAATGTTTTCATGTGTATGTTCTTGTTCGTTCATGTAACTTCAACCAATCACGAACACGTTTTTTTTATTGTGTTTGTTCATTAAGAGAATGAGCATGTACGTGTTCGTTTATGTTCGTTCATTTAAAACAAACATAAAGTAGATTTTTTTATATAAGTTATTGATTAATAACGATTGGTTGGATGTGTCTTTGGAGCTGGGGTCTCGCTGGAAGCAGTTTCTTTATCCATTAGTATAGAGGTAAGACTTGCCTGCATCATACCATCCCCAAACCCTACCAATAGCTTTGCTATGGGTGAAATTATACTGGACATGATTGATTGATTAATTCCGACAAGTTATATTGGAAAGACCAGTTATCAGTTACTTGTATATGTATACAGGTATTTAAAAACCTCCTATATGTTTATACAAGTATTTAAAAACCTCCTGTACGTTTGTATTTATATAAATATAACCCCATATGTAGTTATTAAAATATTAATGGACATAAACGAACAAACATAAACAGACGTTCACAAACATATATTACAATAACTGATTATTATTTACACAGATTTAAGAATGTAATTTGATATTTATAACATATTTAAAGGTTGATTACCATGCTAATACTAAAGAACTCATATTGTCTTTTATTGCAATTGAAAACTTATTTTGTGTCGTTTGAATTTACTTTTGGATGTATTAAGTTACACTTATTTTTGACATGTTCTTTCTAAACTATTAAATAATATTTTAGAATACCAAATTTTAAAAGTTATGTCTTAATATTCTTTTCAAAATCGAGCTAAACCAAACCAAGTAACCCAGCTCGATTAACAATCGAGCCGTGCCCGAGCTTGCCGTCCCAAACCCCTGTTTTAAATCCCCAACGTTCCATCCATCGTCTAGGGTTTTTGAATCCTCTTCGTCTTCTTCATCGATCAATCGAAGGGTGTAAAATGAGCTCAGCCATCCACAAAACACCCAATTCAACTAACAAACAATCATTCTTCTTCAACGACATATCCACCCCACTCACTAACCTTCGTACCACAAACCCTACCACAACTCCCGCCGTAAACTCTGCCACGTCAGACCTCCCACCACCCCCTATCTTCACTCTCCAAGACCGCTCCGATTTCTCACCCGAATCCGGCTTCCAAGACTTCCGGGTCGGGTCACCCGTACATAATAATTCAAACCCTAGTCCTGTTGTCACTTCTGGTTGGTGCCCTGCAGGTTGGAAGAATGAGTGTGATGATAAAGAAAAAACTTTGGGTTCGGGTTTAGGTTCGGGTCCGTGTTTGGGCTCGGGTTTAGGTTCGGGTCCGTGTTTGGGCTCGGGTTTAAGTTCGGGTTCGGGTCCGGGTTGTGGCTCGGGTTCAGGTTCGGGTCCGGGTTTGGGTATGGGCTCGGGTTTGGAGTCGGGTGTGGTGTCTCCGGTGGATGGTGTTGTTCAGCGGCAGTCGCTGGGAGTGTTGCTTACATTGCCGCCGCCTAGGGAGGTTGCAAGACTGGAGGTTCAGCGGAATTCGGTGGCAGCGGTGTGTTCGGTTGATGAAGAAGAAGAAGAATGGGTCACTGTTTATGGGTAATTCTGTTATGCATGGTTATTATATAGATAGCTGACATTGAAACATGAGTACATGATTAAGTGGTTATTAGTTATATGATTGTTGATGAGTGGATATTGGTGATTAGAGTAATTGCTTGTTAGTTGTTACATAATAGCGATCGTAGTGATCGCTATAGCGTATATGTATAGGTCACCATCATAGTTGTAGATAGCGAGCGTAGTGATCGCTATAGCGCACCACGTAGCATACAGGTCTAGGCTTGCTATTAGGGTTGTAGTGTTAGATAGCGATAATAGCCACAGTTTATTTTTATTTTTTTTTTTGTTTTTTCTTTAATATAAATAGCAATTAAATATAGTTATAAAATAACTGGATTTTAGGTTTTTGTTAAATATACATGTAAAATAACATCGATACAAGGGTATTTTGATATAACATACATATAAAATTTTTTAAAATTTTCTTTCTAGTGTATCGCCATTCGCTATGTAGCATGTAGGTACCTTATCGCTATTTGTCGCTATTCGCCAATAACAACTATGGTTACATTAATATGTTTTATATTGTAAACTAGTTTGAAAGTTGAAACACTTGTTATTGTATGCTGCAAAACAAGATGTATTGATTTGGGGTTTTAGAAAGTAAGCATCTTTGGTTTAATTTGCAGGTTTTCACCGGCGGATACAAGTTTAGTTCTTCGGGAGTTTGAAAAATGTGGTGTGCTTCTTAAACATGTCCCCGGTCCAAAAGATTCTAACTGGATGCACGTTCTTTATCAGGTAATTTCTGCGTTTGTTAGTTATAAGGGTCATCTTGATGCGTAGCGTTCTTATGCATTATTATACAGAGTCGTTTTGATGCTCAATAAGCTTTTAGCAAGAACGGGATGCAACTAAACGGAGCCCTAATAATTGGAGTGAAACCCGTGGATCCAATGCACCGCCAATCGCTTAGTGATAGACTGCATAGTCAAGAATTCATGCCAATACCGCCGCCCACTACCACCTGAAAAACAGACCCAATTTCTTTCAATGCATCTACTCAGGTTCACGGCCAAAACGGCGCCATCAATGCCCCGAGTGCTGGCGGAACTATAGCAGTCCCTGCAAAATCAATGGTCTCAAAGTTGTGGATTTGATGTTTGGTTCATAGATATCTATTAGTGTGCATTGGTTTTTTTGGGTATTTTTTGAGTAACATGCTGTGAGAGCATTATAGAGATTGTAATAGACATTAAAAAACTAATGCATGAAATCAGCAATTGTAATGTTGTCCAATCTCGATTTACAACAAATTCCAATCTTGAAATCAGCTATTGGAAAAACTTAAGCTCGAGCTCGTTTAGTCTTATATGTTGATCGAGCTCGGCTCGGTTTGGTTCGAGCTTTGTTTTTCAAAGCTTGAGCTGGGCTTGTTTGTAGTTTCTCAAGCTTGAGCTGGGCTTGGGCTCAACTCGTTTGTCATCTATTAGTTACTATATTAAATAAAAATAATGTAAATAATACACTTGTTTGGGCTCGTGAGCTTGACAGGTGAAGCTCGGGCTCGTTTACTAAACAACTTTAGATAAGAAGTAAATGTTATTGATTATTAACAAAAACTAATATTACATTGAGGCTCGACTAGCCTGACGAGCTTTCACATGCCAAGCTCGAGCTCGGGCTCGCTAAATAAACGAGCTTTGTTTAAGGCTCACGCTCAGCTCGGGCTCTATAAGACTCGGCTCGCTTCAAGTTTTTTCTCGAGCCGTTTTCGAACGGCTCGGGTCTTTTGCAGCCCTATCCCCTAGGTTTAGTCTTATGTCCATCTTTATGTATCTCAACCTCTGATCCAGATTTATTGTAGTGTTTTTGCACTTGATCTGTTCAGGTTTGGTCCAATGAATAAAGTAAAGTAAGGCCCAGTGACGGATCCAGTCCTATTAAGCTTGTGGTCCAAATTAAAGCTTAAAAAATGGTCTTCTTAATTGTTATCTTAATATTTAGACAAAAAGTGATCATATCATACGAGGTGTAGGAAATGATTTGGACCTTTGATCTCACTTTTCAAATGGTTAAAATTAGGTCCGCGTATAATTATAAACAATGAATACATTTAATTGTTCTTTAATAACTTGTATTCATTAACCTTTTTTACATCCGGATACGCAAGTGTGTTTAGCTTATTTTTTGACATTTTGGTATAAATTTTATTGAAAATAAGATTGTTTTCAAACCGTATCAGTGTTATAATGAATCAAACTGATACTAATCGAAGCCTAATTCTTATCACGTGCGAAGGAAGTCCATTAGTAAAAGTTATAATTCTCGTGCTAAAATGTAGGGATGTGCACGGTTCGGTTCGGTTATTAGCATTAACTGTATCCATAACTGAAGTCATTGGTTAATCGGTTCGGTTAATTTGTTGGTTTTTGCTTCGGTTTGGTTAATTTCGGTTAATAACCAACTCAAACAAGGATTAAAATTTTTGCTTAGAAATACATGTAATAGAGGTATAAATACATAAAATAGATGTATAAATACATATAATGGATATATAAATACATGAAACAAATGTGTAAATAAATGAAATAAAGGTATAAAACTTGAAATGGAGGTATAAAAGTTATATATGATAATATAAATAGTCCAGTTCGATTAACCAATGGTAAAAAAACCCATAATCAACTTTTGGTTTCGTCGGTTTTCGATTTAGTTTCGATTAATTATTCGATTATCGCACATCATACTAAGGTCCTCCGTAGTGGGGCGTCATATGAGGAGGGGAAGGAGAGCCAAAGCGCCCCCATAGGGCCCCCAACACCACTACGGGGGGCGTTATGGGGGTAAAAATTTTGAGGACGCGACCTACATAGCGGCGTTTTGTTGGGGATTGTTTCAAAAGTCACTCACACACATATATATACATACATATAACGTCCATACATATATCTCCTCACTACACACTCAATTTATATAAAGCCCCTCTCTTATACAACCCGTCACTTGTTGCATAACGTCTGAACCCACCCGAAGGCTTTATTACTACGGATAGCCTAAAATAAATGTAAGGTTTGCTCTCTGTGCCCACATTGTCAAATACGTCAATTTCATATCACACTCAATAGTCCTATGGGACACCCTTCCATAACTTTTGTGTTTGTATTTTACCTTCCATCTACATGCTTTTTTTTATTCAGTTGTATAAAATTAAATAAATTGTTATCTATTTTCCGTGAGTCATTATTGTGTTTAAATCATTCGATTTTTGCATATTAAAAATAGTGAAATAACATAATGATATTTTATTCTCTTAGCTATTTGATTATTTTAAAATAGTACATTAATATACTCAATGACGTTCGTTTCATGGATTGTAATGGAATTGAAATCAGAATTTGCGCGGGAATTGAAATTTGTTTTGGAATTTAGATGCGGTTGTTTCACATAATGGCATGGAATCTGGGTGGAATTGCAATGTAGATTCTTTTTCTTATGTTTTTGTTCAATTCAAATTCATTTTTTGTTGAAACCAACAAAATAATAAATGGAATAAACATTCCAATTCCATCAAGATTCCATTCTATTCCGTGAAACGAAGCTACCTAAATGTCAAATAATAAAAAATATTTACACGTCATCATATCAGATTAACAATTTTCATTGTTAAATCTGTCACGTTCTGTCATCGGTTTTCTCTTTATTTCTTTTATTGATAAAACCTCCAAGAAAAAAAATGAGTTCTATGAATCGACCCCAAAAAATCCAAAACGAAGAAACTCAACACTTAATGGTTTAGTCTGTTTGTTGATTTATATATATAAAATCTGAGACTTTTTTAGAAACATAACAACTTACGGGATGTTTGTTTAGATCTTAGTAAGGTTCTTAACGGTTCAGACCTTTTATTGGATCAGCACTTAATGGTTTAGACTGGTTGTTTTTCGAGCACATGTCTGAATGGTTCAGACATTTGCTTCTGAATGGTTAAGCATTAAGGGCTGTTTGACAACTTCTGAATGGGTAAGTGCTGAACCAGTTCTGACTTCTGAATCATTAAGAGTCAATATAATATTTAACCGTTCAGAGGCAAATTTCTGACCAATTTAGATTAAGAGGTCTTAACCATCCAGACTCAGTATAACGCTTAACAATTCAGAGACAAATGTCTGAATCATTCAGATATCTGCTCGCAAAACAAACAGTCTGAATAATTAAATGCTTAACTAGTAAAATGTCTGAACCATTAAGAGCTTTATTAAAAGCTAAACATACAACCCCTTAAACCCACTACTAGTTACGTATAATAAATATAATCAAAGAGAGTCTTATGATAAACCCGATAACAGGTTTCGCTAGCGTGTTAGAACTAGAAAGAAGTGAGGTAGAAAGGGGCAAAACTAAAAAGATTCATACCTCTAGGAGACAAAAGTCCAAGGTCTTTGGAAATGTGTGTATATTTATAAAAGAAATTGAAAATAAAAAAAATATAGAAAAAAAAGGTAGAAACCAAGGCGCATGCAAAAATGATGATGATGGTGTTCTCTCTCGCTCTCATGTTGTTTCTCCTTATTTTGTCAAGTTTGAACCCCCCACACTTTTACGGTTTTACCCCACCATTTCTATATATTTACCTCCCCTCCCTTCTACTACACTAAAAGAAAGAAAAAATGGTGATAAAAATTTATTTATTTGTTCATGTTTTACCGAGTATTGTAGAAAATTAAACGAAAAAATATTGTGGTTTTATTATCATCACATAATAATATAATATGGGGAATGAGTTTTAAATTTCATCAATGCTATATGATTAATCCAAAGTCTCATCATGGTATCTCCCTTGTTAGATGCAATATAAGTATTCACATCCAACCCACAAAAAATTACATACATTCCACTAAAAAACAACTCGTATATCAATATATTTCTATTAAAAACAAATATTTTTTTTTCTCTCCTTTTCAACTAAATAATATTTTTATACATTTATCAGTATATTTTCTCTTTCATTCACTCACAATCACTTTCAATATATATTAAAAAATTATAGAGGGTGAACAGTGTCCCCCCAAATGTACAGATGAACAGTAACATTTTCGCTCTCCTCCACTCACAATCACTTTTTATACTCTTTAAATTTTAAAAACCCCACACACATAATTTGATTCTCAGGATGTGAATAGTAGTTGGAGTTAGTATTATGTAAATGTGGATTTAGTATATAATCCTTCCTCTCATATGAAACCTTAATTACAATTATCAATACAAAAGACATTTACATGAAGGGTTTAATTTCGTATCAAAGCGAGAGATCACATTTGGTGCATACAATCGTCACCATCACACTCGTCTACAAAAACCGGTCATAATAACCGGTTTTGGATCATTCAATCAACTCTGCCACCCTTTTCACTGTCGTTGTTGTCAGACAACTTACAGTTTTCAAGCGCTGATAGGTTTCGTTTTGCTAGGCTTCACTTAAGTTGTGTGGTGTGGCCATGACCCAAAGGACCACCAACACATCCACATCAGCATCATGTCACCCCGCCCGCATCCACCAACCCAATTCACCATCCTATATGGTGTTGACCCCTGCTATCATCCACTATCCTCTCCCCGCCAATCAAACTCACCTAATTAATTGAAAGAGGGTCGTGGTTGCCCTGGATTAAACCACGCGAACCACCATGGTTTGGGAAGGGGGCTATGTATCACGTAGATCGCGTCCCATGTGGCAATCTATGACCCAAACCACAATCCCCTTACCCCATAGCCTTACATGTTTCAGGCGAAGCCAAGTTTCACTTCACACAATTTTCAGAAGAAAAATACAAGGTTTTGCCTTTACAACGAGAACAATTAGTCTGTTCTCTTCAACTTAAAGGGGGCTCTCACAACTTACATAAGTTTGTTTTCGCTTTCTCCAACCAATTATGGTTATTGATAAATTGAGCCTTTCCTGAACACATAATCTTTTTTGATGCATTGATGGTCTAGTTCCTAGTTCAGATCACATTGTAGTAATTGCTTCTGATGTAACTGTCAAAATGATACGTGTTCGAGTCCCACAAAGTGGGCAACAAGTGTGTTTTAGAAGTAGAATTTAGGGAGGAGGTATGTCTATCATAATAAATAAATTATCGTGACAAAGTCATCCGCATATAAATATAATAAAAGAAAAACAAGGTATTTGTAAACTACTTATGAAGTCCATACATGTTGGGGGTCACAATTATTGACACGACCCCAACACCACCCAAAAAATATAAGTGTTGGGTCCGCTAACATGACCTGTTTTATTAATCGGGGCAACCCGAAAACGAACTATTTAATAAATGGGTTAATCGAACACGCCTAATTTAAAAGTGGATTAACTTGTCAACCGGTTTAAGGTTTTAAAAATATTTATATTTAAATTTAACTTTATATTTAAATTATAGAAATGAAAAGTGATAATATTTAATATTAGTTTTTATTTTTATTTTTTAAAACTTAAATTTAAAAGTGAAATTAATATTCTATTATGAACTCTTTCATCAACTCCTCATATCCAACGTTTTATTTTATAAGTTAAAACTGATTCTTCGATTAATCCATTCGCTTATTATAATATCAGCTCATAGTTTGAAAATTAAGAATGAGAGATAAACAAACAAAAACTAAATAAAACTATAAAACTACAAAATATACACAAACATATAATTTGAGTGATTGTTTAAATTGTAATAAAGTCACTAGTTATACTCATATTCACAAATGAACGTAAACGGGTTGATATGACATAACCGAACACAACACAACTATAAACGAGTTTAAAACGACGCGAATATATGAGTCAGCTTAGCGTTGAAAATTCAACGCACCACTCTGAAATCCATAACCCACCAACCGACACGATTGACACCCTAATGCTACATGTTACAGACTAATGCCCCCGTCAGGTGGCAATGGAAGCGCGAGGCAGTTCACGACGGTGAAGGAGAAAGGGTTGATGGGCCCAAAGGCTTTCAATCAATCAAATCCACCTTTTTATTTGTTAAATATATTTGATGCAAATGTTATTTTTAAATGGTGAAAATTAAGTGAAAAAAGTAAGTGAATGTTCATGTCAGTGACAATGATGTGCCAGTCACTTTTTAACGCAATTTTCAAAATTTACAAACAATAAGGCTATGAGGTGGTGTTTACAGTGAACACCCATCACCATCCTCAATCTTAGCGCCACGCTAGTGTCCCTTCCATCCTCTCTCCCCCTACTATCCAATTCCATGGGTGTGTTTCATTATTTCCTCCGTCCACTACCTTCATGAGTATCTTGGAGATCTTCATGCCCTTCACCATCACTAGCGAGGGGGGCGGTGTTCCATTAGTGGTTACTATGCCACCTCAGCTCCACGGTTCCACTTCATGACCCACACCCTTTGGACTAATACATGGTTTAAATTTTGAATATAGATGGCAAAAATACCCAAACTTGATGGGTGAATCCGAAACCCGAAGCTTTTTGGAAGGGTAAACTCGATACCTAATGAGTACTGAGTCGGGTATGAGATTGGAAAAAAAAAATACTTTGCAGGTATATGATGAATATGTGATTAGATGATATCCAACCTGATTATCCAAAACTATATACATGTTTACCTGAAAAATTTAAGTTTTATATTTATTTTTCATTAAATATTGTTTATTAATGTTTCATACTAGTTTTGGAAATATATATTTTTTTATCATTTAGTTATATTTATATGTTATGAAATATAAAATTGTTTATTGAGATAATATTACAATATATTTACATTTTTAAATATATCAAATATTACTAAGATGATGATACATATGTTATTTATCATAATCTATTATATATATATATATATATATACACACACACACATATTCTAATATATGTTATAAAAGAAAGTAAAAAATATACACACGAAAATTCCAACACGTATACCTGACAAGTAATGTAACAAGATTTTACAACCAAGTATGGATACGATATTAGTCATTTCCAACATATACCCGGCCATTGTCAACTCTAAGACCATGCGTAGTCAATCAAATTGGGGCGTTTTTAGGCCAAAAACACGTCCCCTTCGGCCCCTGTGGGCGTTATTTTTGAAAAATTTGTGTTTGGCATTGGATTTTCCACGCCCTTGCTCCCATTTGTTTGTCCAATCACCTTTCATCTTCCTATTCTTTGTCCAATCAATTTTTAATGGTTTTTTTATTTATTTAGTTCTTTACACCCCTATTAACATAATACCCACATCCCCACTACGGGTCAGGATATACTAGGAAGTTTCTATGGGTAGGAAGGATATGAAGTAATCTTGACAATCTATTTAGTAATCAAGAGCTAAGATTAAATTGGTGGAATTGAAGGAAGAAAAGGAAACGCATGAGTTTGTTGAGGGGCATTATAGTCAATCCAAGGTAATAGTTTCTCTCTCCTCCAATTCCCCCCATTTTTAAACGTTAATAACTCATTCATACGATATTATTTTTTTTTATAAAAATTGCACCATAAAAATGAGCGTTTTTTATCTTTAAAACGCGCACACTATTGCTATACTTTTGAAAAAAAGTTTTCGATAACCCAGATTCGTAAAACGCAATGAAAAAAACACAATTTTTTTTCATGTTTATAAAACACAATGGACTAAAAAACACAACATAAAGTGTTTTTTTCTAAAACACAATTGACTAAAATCACAAAAGAAAAGTGTCTTTTGTAAAATACAATGGGCAAAAAACTGTGTTTTTTCATTATTTTGTAAAACACAATAGACAAAAAACACAAAAAAATGTGTTTTTTCATTCTTTTGTAAAACGCAATAGATAAAAAACAGTGTTTTTTCATTTTATTTGTAAAACGCAATTGACAAAAAACACAAAAAAGTGTGTTTTTCCATTCTTTTGTAAAACGCAATGGATAAAAAACTGTGTTTTTTCATTATTTTGTAAAACGCAATAGACCAAAAAACCAAAAAATGTGTTTTTTCATTCTTTTGTAAAACGCAATAGACAAAAAACTGTGTTTTTTCATTATTTTGTAAAACGCAATGGATAAAAAACACCAAAAAATGTGTTTTTTCTTCTTTTGTAAAACGCAATGGATAAAAAACAATGTTTTTTTCATTATTTTGTAAAACGCAATGGACAAAAAACACCAAAAAGGTGTGTTTTTTCATTTTTTTTGTAAAAGACAATTTTAAATGAAAGTTTAAACTGAAAGGTGTTTTGTAATTTTTCTTTGAGACATTTTGTCAAACACGTGGTGTGTAACTTTTTATTAATGATTTCTCAATGAAATTGGAACTAATGATGTTGCCCATACGCATGAATAAATCAAGAGAAAGAGTAAAATCAGAGATATCTTCACTTTGAATACAAAATGTTTAAGAAATTTGAGAAGAAGAGTACCTTTTTAACAGAAAATGTTTAAGAAATTTGGAACTAATGATGTTGCCCATACGCATGAATAAATAAGGGCATGATGGGAAAGTAAGGAAGGGGCAAAAGAGAAAGAAAATCCAAATTAATGGTGCAGCCATAGGCAGACTGGCAGAAGCAGCCACTTTCAGGTGGTAGCTTACATACTCTACATGACAAAACTTCACACTCATAAAACCAAACAATTAAGGCCCCTCTTCAAATCTCATATTTGCTTGTAAAATCTCAAGATGTTTCAAAGGTTACAAATGAAATCAACCCATTTTAGTGGGTTGAAACCATCATAACAAATCAGTTGTTTATTTGGGGATTTTGTGGGTTGTTTTAGGAGAAAATGATGATGATGACGACATGCACAGATGGTAAAGGGGTTGTTGACAATGGAAAGTATGTTAGATACACACCAGAACAAGTGGAAGCTTTAGAAAGATTCTATCATGAGTGTCCTAAACCTAGCTCTATTCATAGACAACAGCTTATTAGAGATTGTTCTATTCTGTCTAATGTTGAGCCCAAACAGATCAAAGTTTGGTTCCAGAATAGAAGGTAGTTCATGTCTTATGTTTTGTAAATGAGTCTGCAAAAGGTTGTTTTTTTTAGGGCTTTTGTAAAGATTCTTATTTGGGTTTGCTAATCTGTATTGGTTCTTCAAGTTTGGTGCTTTTGAAGTCTTGTTGTATTATAAAGATTCTTAAATGAGTGTGCAAATCTTTTCTTTTTTTTTCCCTTCAAGTTTATTGCTTTTCTTGGAATGCTTAATGCTTTGCATAGATTCTTATTTGGGTGTGTTAATGTTTATTGGTGGTTCAATTTTGGTGCTTTTGAAGTCTTGAATTCTTGTTGTATTGTAAAGAGTCTTAAATGGGTGTGCAGATGTTTTTTTTTCTCAAGTTTATTGCTCTTCTTGGAATGCTTAATGCTTTGTATAGATTCTTGTTTATTTTAGTTCATGTCTTATGTTTTGTAAATGAGTGTGCAAAGCTTTTTTTTTTCTTCAAGTTTAGGGCTTTTGGTGTCTTGGAATGGTTGATGTATTGTAAAGATTCTTATTTGGGTGTGTTAATGTTTATTGGTTGTTCAAGTTTGGTGCTTTTAAAGTCTTGAATTCTTGTTGTATTGTAAAGATTCTTAAATGAGTGTGCAGATGTTTTTTTTCCTTTCTTCAAGTTTATTGCTTTTCTTGGAATGCTTAATGCTTTGTATTGTATAGATTCTTATTTGGTGGGGGGGGGGGGGGGGGTGTTAGTTTTTGTTGCTTGTTCAAGTTTAGTGCTTTTGAAGTCTTGTTGTTTTGTAAAGATTCTTAAATGAGTGTGTAAATCTTTTTTTTTCCCTTCAAGTTTATTGCTTTTGGGGCCTTGAAATGCTTGTTCTGTAAAGATTTATATTTGGGTGTGGTAATGTTTATTGTTTGTTTAAGCTTGGTGCTTTTAAAGTCTTGAATTCTTGTTGTTTTGTAAAGATTCTTATATGAGTGTGCAAAGGTTTTTTTTTTTTTTTTAATGTTTTGGGTTTAGGGCTTTTGTAAAGATTCTTATTTGGGTGTGCTAATCTGTATTGGTTCTTCAAGTTTGGTGCTTTTGAAGTCTTGTTGTATTGTAAAGATTCTTAAATGAGTGTGCAAATCTTTTTTTTTCCTTCAAGTTTATTGCTTTTCTTGGAATGCTTAATGCTTTGTATAGATTCTTATTTGGGTGTGGTAATGTTTATTGTTTGTTCAAGCTTGGTGCTTTTAAAGTCTTGAATTCTTGTTGTTTTGTAAAGATTCTTATATGACTGTGCAAATCTTTTTTTTTTCCCTTCAAGTTTATTGCTTTTGGAGTCTTGGAATGCTTGATGTTCTGTAAAGATTTATGTATATGGGTGTGGTAGTGTTTATTGTTTGTTCAAGCTTGGTGCTTTTAAACTCTTGATTTCTTGTTGTTTTGTAACGATTATGCAATGGGTGTGAAAATGTTTCTTTTTCTAGCTTTATTAAATCCATAATTCTTAACTCATTGTAAAGATTCTTAAATGGGTGTTTTTTTTTTCACTTTCTCTTTAGTCTTGAATTCTTGATGTTTTGTTAAAGATTCTTGAATAGGTGTGTCAAATCTTAATTTTTTTCTGCTTCAAGTTCATTGCTATCTTCAAGTCTTGAGATTCTGATGTTCTTTAAAGATTCTTAAATGAGTGTATGCAAATATTTTTTTCATCAAGTTCATTATTTTTTATGTCTTGGTATTTTTTAATGTTCTGTAAAGATTCTTAACTGTGTGTGCACATCTTTATTGCTTCTTCAAGTCTTGATTTCTTGTTGTTTTGTAACGATTCCGAAATGTGTGTGCAGATGTTTACTTTTCTAGCTTTTAAATCTCGAATTCTTTTAGTTTTATAAAGATATTTAAATGGGTGTTTTTTCTAGTTATTTAGAGTCATGAATTCTTGATGTTTGTAAGGATTCTTGAATCTTGAATGGGTGTGCAAACAAATTTTTCTATGCTTCAAGTTCATAGTTTTCTTTATGTTGTGAATTCCTTATGTTTTGTAAAGATTCTTAAATGTGTTTTTTTTTTTGCTCTTAAGTCTTGAATTCTTGATGTACTGTAAAACTCTTGAACGGGTGTGCAAATCTTTATTTTTTTTCGGCTTCAAGTTCATAGCTTTCTTTAAGTCTTAAATTCCGGATGTTTTGTATAGATTTTTAAATGTGTAGCTTTTAATCATGTTTTGTCGTATAGATGTCGAGAAAAACAGAGGAAAGAAGCTTCACGCCTTCATGGCGTGAACAGAAAACTGTCGGCAATGAACAAACTCCTAATGGAAGAAAACCATCGATTACAGAAGCAAGTATCACATCTGGTGTATGAAAACGGTTATTTCCGTCAGCACACTTATAACGTAATCATTCTTATTCCAAATCATTCACATTTCATTTTCTTTATGTTCATTATAATTGATAGAAATTAAGATTTCGAGTGTTTCGGTTACCGCAGACCCCACTTGCTACTAAAGATACGAGTCGCGAGTTGGTGGCGATGAGTCATTTGACTCCGAACCCGCCACAGGATGCTAGTCCTGCGGGGTTAGTGACTTTATTCATTTTCTTGTTTTTTATTTTATAAAATTTCAGTTAGTTCGTAAATATTAATTTGCGTATTATCATCTGTTTTCAAGACTTTTGTCCATTGCTGAAGAAACATTAACAGAATTTATTTCGAAGGCTACCGGAACTGCTGTTGAGTGGGTCCAAATGCCTTGAATGAAGGTATACTTCTTGTTACTAACTCAATCTAATCGGATGGTCCTGTGGTTTACCAAAATTTTGGATTTGGTCCCTAGCTTTCCAAAAGTCACAGATGGTCCTTGTGGTTTGCACTTTGTAACGCATTTAATCCCCAACTTTTTCCAAAAGTACATCAATGGTCCCTGTGGTTTGCACTTTGTAACGCATTTAGTCCCTAACTTGACCATGCTAAAACCTTTAGATTTATTGGCTGTGGATTGAATGTCTTTCAAAGTGCAAACCGCAGGAACATCCGTGTACTTTTAGAAAGCTAGGGACCAAATCCAAAATTTTAATAAACCACAGGGACCATCCGTGTACTTTACTCATTAATTTATTTTCTTTGTAATTTGTGGTTAACTGTTTTCTTAATTTCTGATATATCTTCTTTTCGTGATTGTTGTAGCCTGGTCCGGATTCCGTTGGAATCGTTTCTATTTCTCATGGTTGCACTGGCGTGCAGCACGAGCTTGCGGTCTAGTCGGTCTTGAGCCTACACGGGTGAGCGCTTTATTTGGTGGATTCATATTGTTTCCGTTTCAAAATGTCAAAATTAAAACTAATAAAGAGTAAAATGCCATTTTCGTTCCTGAGGTTTGGCCAGTTTTACGATGTTCGTCCAAAGGTTTGCTTTTCTTCAGCAGGATCCAAAATGTTTGAAATCTTGCCATTTTGACCAGGCTCGTTAACTCCATCCGTTTTTCTCCGTTAAGTCGGGAGTATTTCTATCTTTTTTGTTAACTTAAAGGACAATTCGTTTTTTTTTAAGGGTATTCGGTCTTTTTTACATAAAGTGAAAAAGACAGAATTTTCCTTTAAGTTAAAAAAATGACGGAATCACCCTTGACTTCATCAAGAAAAACGGATGGAGTTAACGAGCCGGATAGAAATGACAATATTTCAAACCTTTTGGATCTAGATGCGGAAAAACAAACCTTTGAACGAAAGTCGCAAAACTGGCCAAACCTCAGGGACGTAAATGGCATTTTACTCTTCTTGAAAACTGGGGGAAGATATGAAGAAATTCTTGGAATTCTTTTAAATTTTAGGTTGCTGAAATCCTCAAGGATCGGCCCTCATGGTATCGTGATTGCCGAGCTGTAGATGTGGTCAACTTGTTACCTACCACCAATGGTGGAACCATTGAGCTTTTATACATACATGCAGGTTTGTTTTAACTTATTTTATAGTGGTTGGTTACGTAGTTAACACAATATTTTTCACTTATTTTCATTCTAAATATATTTATTTTTAGCTTTATGCTCCGACAACTATGGCTACTGGTCGTGATTTCTGGCTATTGCGTTACACCTCTGCTACAGAAGATGGAAGTTTAGTGGTATGTAAATGCAATCCTATAAAATTATTCAACGGTATTTCGTGAATTGTGATATCTACATTTATACGTAGACTAATGCTTATGTTATGTAAAAACATTAGGTTTGTGAAAGATCATTAAACAACATTCAAAATGGTCCAAACATGCCATCGGTTCAGAATTTTGTACGAGCGGAAATGTTGCCTAGTGGTTACCTTATTCGACCTTGCGAAGGAGGCGGTTCTATTATTTATATTGTTGATCATAGAGTTAAATGCTTGGTTCGTCCCTGTGGTTTGCGAAAATTGCAGACTTGGTCCCAATGGTTCACTAATTATACGCTTGGTCCTAATAGTTGTAATTTTTGCACTCGGGTGGTCCTTATCAATAACCTATGTTAAATATGTCAGTTAAGTGTGTGTGAAATGACAAAGTTACCCTTGAGGTTAAAAATAAAACAATTAAAAAAATATCATCTTCTTCCCCTTCTTTATAACTCTAAAGCACGAACAAAACCCTAAATTCACTTCTTCCTCATCCACCCATTCGATAGTATTTTCCGATCCCGCTTAATTGATTCATTAAACCATCTTATACAGAAAAAAGATGAGGCATACTTCCAGACATTTTTGAGATTTGTGGTGGAGACTACAGTATTATTCCGTAATTATAAAAACCACTATGGAGGAAATCGTTACAATAACTCATTAGAATATATTAACAGCTTAAATCATCACATTACATCCAAAAAGAAATTCAGAAATTTCTCTTATTTTCATTGTCCTCAACCCAACCATAGTCGCCGCCACTGATACTTGAACCGGAGACCAAGTCACTGGAATCGCGACCATGGCCATTGCGGCTACACGATTATCTTGTTTCAGCAGAATAGCATTAAAGCCATACCTGCTTGGTCCCCGCCTGTAATGTCGAAACCGGGTCACAGAGATCATCGCGCCGTCGCCACCTTTTGTTTGGACCAACCATCGCGGTTCAAGGTAAATTCAAACTTTCTTTTCTGTAACCAGAAATTTCAATCAACCTGGGTTTGATCGAGCCACGTTTTCTGAGTGATCGAGCCACTGTCCGGTTCCGTCGTTCTACTTTCTTAACTTCTTATACCTTGCAGAGAAGATGCAAGATGGTAATGGTGGTGGTGGGTGTTCAGTGGCGGTGAAGGTGAGATGGTGGTGGGTGTTCGGTGGTGGTGGTCTGGGTAGAATAAGAAGAAAAAGGTAGGAGATAAATTGTTTTATTTTTTATTTTCTTAACACGTAAGGGTATTATAGTCATTTTACAAAGACTTAACTGGAAAATTTAACATGGGTTATTGATAAGGACCACCCGAGTGCAAAAATTACAACTATTAGGACCAAGCGTGTAATTAGTGAACCATTGGGACCAAGTCTGCAATTTTCGCAAATCACAGGGACCAACCAAGCATTTAACTCTTGATCATATGAATTTAAAGGTATAGCTTTCATTTGCTGTCGTATGTTTTTATATCTAGTTTATAAGTTATATTATGTATGTACGTGTGTTGTTAACTTTAGGCATCGAGTGTACCCGAAGTGTTGCGCCTGTTGTATGAATCATCAGCCGTGCTTGCTCAAAAATCGACAATGATGGTACCGTTTTATTCTTTACTAGCTTACAATCCCGTGTATTGCACGGATTAAATATAAAAAAATTAAATTGACTATTATTTTATTTATAGGTGTTACAAACCTGCATATTTCACAGGTTGAATATTGAAAAAATATAAATTATAGATTTCTATATAATCCTTATCACACGGTTAGAAAATGTAACAATATTATAACCGTATACATTCATAATTCATTAATTTTATCACACGGGTTGAGGAAATATAAACTATAATCTTATAAATATGTGTAATATGACTAATAAATGTCATAATATTATAATCTTATTACAAGGTTAAATATGTGTATTGTTAATGGGTATATCAATTGTTTCATAAATTTTCCACGTGATAAAATTAATCCTTTTTTGTTTATAAGATTTGTGCGGAGGTGGTATATTATAAAGTAAAATTATAATATTATTTATTTGTATTATTATATAATGCTTTTGTTATAATATTATGAAATTTGACCAATCTTTTAGAGTAAAAATTAATTGATATGTGTGTGTATATATATAGAAGAGATTTATATATAATATTAAAAATAAAATTTTTATAATAAATACTTATACTAAGGATAAGGATCAACAAAATATTTTTAAATAAAATATAAGTAAAATTGTAAGGTTGAAGAAGAAAGTGACACGTGACATTATTTAGAATCCTTTATTATAAGTTAGATTAGATTTGAAGTCATTTCAAACATATTTCTCCCAATTTTGTATAACTTCGATTTTATATATATTTAGAGTCTATTTTTTTAACAGGCTTTACGCCAGCTCAGACAGATAGCTTTAGAAGCTTCCCAATCAAGTACCCCTAATTGGGGTCGAAGACCCGCAGCACTAAGAGCACTTAGCCAGAGGTTAAGCAGGTACATTTTTTATTTGTAAATTAAAAACCACCATTTTATAGGGTCCTTAGTGTAAATTTCATATCTTGCAGGGGCTTCAACGAGGCTGTAAATGGGTTTACAGACGAAGGTTGGTTGTTAATCGACAACGACGGGATTGATGACGTCACTATTCTTGTAAACTCGTCTCCAGAAAAGCTTACGGGATTGAACCCTTCATTTGCAAATGGATACACATCTGTTAGTATGCTGTAATGTGTGCGAAAGCATCAATGCTTTTACAGGTCAGCCTTTTGTCGCCACGTCAGCTTTTACACGTCTGCAATTTTCTGATTTTTTTTTTTGCAGAATGTTCCTCCGGCTCTTCTGCTTAGGTTTTTAAGGGAGCATCGATCCGAATGGGCTGATAGTAGTATTGATGCTTATGCAGCAGCGGCAGTCAAACTTGGCCCGTGTGGCGTACCGGTGTTGAGAATCCGTGATTACGGAAGTCAAGTTGTTGCCATTTTCGTCCCTGAGGTTTGGACAGTTTTGTGATTTTCGTCCAAAGGTTTGTTTTTTCGAATCTAGATCCCAAAGGTTTGAAATCTTGCAGTTTTCATTCGGCTCGTTAACTCCATCCATTTTTCTCTGTTAAGTCAGGGGTATTTTCATCTTTCTTGTTAACTTAAAGGGCAATTCGGTCTTTTTATATTATGCTAAATGCTTGTACATAAAGTGAAAAGGACCAAATTGCCCTTTAAGTTAACAAGAAAGACGAAAATACCCCTGACTTAAACGAGAAAAATGGATGGAGTTAACGAGCCGGATGAAAATGACAAGGTTTCAAACCTTTTGGATCCAAATGCGAAAAACAAACATTTGGATGAAAGTCGCAAAACTGGCTAAACCTCAAGGACGAAAATGGCATTTTACTCTTTGTTTCTATTTCGGGCAATTTTCCATATCTAAAACTGTCATCCCGTTTGAGATTAATATATGAAATTTAACTCTAAATGTTTATAACTTTATAGTTATTGGAGGTCATTAAAATGGAGGGTGTTGAGCATTGTCCAGAAGACGCTTTAATACCGAGAGACATGTTTCTTCTTCAAGTACGTGGTTTTTTGATACAACACCTCGTATCTAATATACTTGAAATTACTTACTATAATTATTATGGAATTTGTAATTTTTTTTTATGTATCTAACATTATGATTTAATCTATAGCTATGCAGTGGAATGGATGAAAATGCTGTTGGGATGTGTGCTGAACTTATATTTGCTCCTATCGATTCTTCGTTTGCTGATGATGCACCTTTTGCCTTCGGGCTTCCGTATCATTCCTCTTGATTCTGGCAAGGTTATTGTTAGAAAGGAAAGTCAAACCTTGGAGGTAATCGCAGCTAATCAACAGCCGGACATCCTGCGGCAGCTAATCAACAGCCGGACATCCAGCTAATCAACAGCAAATCGCAGCAATGTTAAAGACAGCTAGTAATCAGCTGCTGTCTTCTATGTTTAGATTACGGTTTTGTGTATAAATTCAAAACCTTTCTTTGTAATGAAATATACAGAAAAATATACCTCAATTCAGTGTTCTGTGAATCACCTTTTTAACGTGGTATCAGAGCAGTGTCGTTCTTGACCTGTTCATCATTTACCTTGCTCACCCAAACCAATCATCCTCTCAACCAAGCTGCCATGGCCGAAGCCGGTAACTTGGGAGAAGATCTATCAATTCAAATCGCCAATCTGCTCAAGAATGGCCTCAACCCACAAAACCGAAACCCGAAACTATCTGATAACCTTCAAATAAACCTCAAGCTCAACAGCCAGAATTATGCTCTATGGACCCGGATGATGAGGGTAGCCATAGGCGGCAAATCAAAAGCCTTTCTAAACCATTTGTCAACCAATCCACCAAACCAAACCAGCGAAGAATATGAACAATGGGAACAAGACGACCTAGTCGTCTTCTCATGGCTCATACAAAACATCGAACCAACCCTCGCCAGCAATCTAACCGAATTTCCGACAGCAAAATCGCTGTGGGATGCCCTGGCTATAACATATAGCAGTGGGCGTGACAAGCTCCAAACTTTCAACCTACATGTCAAGGCGAATGAAATCAAACAGAACAATCTCTCCCTAGAAGAATTGTGGATTATACTCCAAGGAGTATGGGGAGAAATTGATCGGATTGACCCAAACCCTATGACCTGCCCAGCCGATATCCAAGCGTATCACAAAATCAGGACGGAACAGAAACTGTTTCAGTTTCTAAACGCTCTCAACCGGAAATATGACCCTATAAAAAGGGAAATACTCCGGTTAGAACCCCTTCCAACCGTAGAAACTGCATACGCCACTGTCCGCAAGGAGGCCGCTCACCAGAACATTCTGGGAACACCTCTCAATGATACACAGGGTATCACAGTGGGTCTAATGGCCTCTGAAATTGATGGATTAGGGCTTGCGTCAAAGGGCTACCGACGGGCCGATGGAAAAAGAATCGGAACAAGTAAAGACGACAAAACTCACCTCAAGTGTGATCATTGCGGCATGACGAAACATACCCGGGAACAATGTTTCAAACTCGTCGGGTATCCCGAATGGTGGTCTGATGGTCAGAAGAGAGGCACAAAGACTACAGAAAAAGGGAAGTCATCCAGCACCGGCAACCGAGATGTCACCAGAGATGAAAGCCGGAACAGATCGGGCTTCGGCGGAATGGCCAAAGCAGATGAAGAAGAAGATACTGCAACAGGTAAAGGGTTTGGGGCGCAACCCTCAAACCCTCAGCCATACACAAGTGATAAAGAAACAGATATTGCACATATAGTCCCTCGGTCATACACGAGTTATAAAGAAACAAATATTGCACATATAGTCCCTGGAAATAAGGGAAAAGTCAATATGGCCCACGAACATCAAAAACAAAAACTATGGATTTTTGATTGTGGCGCGACCGATACGATGACTTATGAGCTATCGGATATTATTTCAACAACCAAACCAGAAAAAACACATATTCAAACGGCAAACGGAGGAATAATGGATGTAAAATCGGGAGGGACTATTGAGATTTCACCCACAATAAAAATCTCTAATTGCCTTTATGTTCCTTCGTTATCACATAAGCTGCTTTCCATCAGCCATGTCACAAAGGAACTCAACTGTATTGTCCTAATGTACCCTACGTTTTGTATTTTACAGGATATCAGGATGGGAGTGATCATTGGGCGTGGCACTGAAAATCAAGGGTTGTACTATGTGGATGAGGTGACTCAAAGTGGTGCTGTGATGCTGACTCATGGGACATCGGAACGAGAAGCTTGGCTATGGCACCGAAGATTAGGTCATCCTTCTACAAGTTATTCGCATATTTTATTTCCAAAACTATTTCCAGTTAATTCTATGTCACATTGTGAAACATGCGTTTTAGCAAAAAGCCATAGAAAAACTTTTAAACCCAATAATACTAAGGCTGCTTTGCCATTTTCATTAATCCATTCTGACGTATGGGGTCCTGCCCCAGTTCTTGGGGGGCAAAACCTTCGGTACTTTGTGATGTTCGTTGATGATTGTACCCGAATGACCTGGGTTTATTTTTTGAAAAACAAATCCGAAGTATTTGAAAAGTTCACTATGTTTTACGCCATGATCCAAACCCAATTTCAAACAAACATCCAAATATTCCGATCTGATAATGGCGGTGAGTTTGTTAATACCTCGCTTAAATCCTTTTTCCAAGACAAGGGAATAATCCACCAAACTACATGCCCAAACACCCCAGAACAAAACGGTGTCGCCGAAAGAAAAAATCGCATTTTGCTAGAAATGACATGAGCTCTCCTAATTGAATCCCAGGTCCCGAAATATTTTTGGCCTGAAGCCCTTGCTACTGCTACCTATCTTCTCAACCGACTCCCAACAAAAATCCTAAAGCTTAACACTCCGTTACACACCCTTTCAAAATTCTTCAAACTACCCTCAGTTCTTACTCTTCAACCACGAATCTTTGGATGTACTGCCTTTGTTCACATACCTAAATCAGATCGAACCAAACTTGACCCTTGTGCTGAAAAATGTGTCTTTGTTGGGTATGGAATGAATCAAAAGGGATACAGATGTTATAATCCAAAAACACGTCATATGTTCACCACAATAAACTGTGACTTTCTTGAAACCGAGTATTACTAAAATTCCCAACTCAGTGTTCAGGGGGAGAAGGAGTGTTTAGACACACTAAGCTGGTTAAAATATTTTCCCTATGTACCAACTAAAGAGTCACCTACTACAGAGTCACCAGACTTCAATTTCAGTGCCACTGACGGTCCTAATGTTCCTCCTAACCTGGTGTCCGAGGTAAGTAATACTCACCCTATTCAGTCTGATGGTAATGACTCCGAGGATACCAATACTTCTAACCATGAAACTGCCACAGAACAAACTGAAAATTTGCAGACAGATGAATCCAGACAAGAAGAACCACCATCAAATATGTGTTACCCCCTAGAACAAACAGAGGGGTTCCTCCGAAACGGTATTCTCCTGAAAAAGAACCAAGAAGATCTAGTTATCCTATAGCTAGTGTGGCCGATGGAAATTTCACTAAGGAAGCCAAAGCATTTATTTCATCTGTTTATTCCGAAGAAACTCCTACAAACGTGGATCAAGCCTTAAAATCTAAACATTGGAAGGAAGCAATGAAAACGGAAATGGAAGCTCTAATCAAGAACAATACTTGGGAAAAGTACTCTTCCATTGGGAAAGAAATCCGTGGGGTGTCGTTGGGTCTATACGGTTAAGTATAAACCAGATGGTACAATTGAAAGATATAAAGCCCGACTGGTAGCAAAAGGGTATACCCAGACACATGGGATTGACTATGCTGAAACGTTCTCCCCAGTTGCAAAAATGAACACAATTAGGGTTCTTTTTTCGATAGCTGCAAATGAAGGGTGGCCGCTTCAACAGTTTGATGTAAAAAATGCCTTTTTACACGGGGACCTAGATGAAGAGGTATTTATGGATGCTCCTCCAGGATTCACAAAAGATTTCAAAACTGGAGAAGTTTGCCGTCTAAAGAAGTCTCTTTATGGTTTGAAGCAATCTCCCCGGGCTTGGTTTGGCAGATTTACGGTAGCTATGAAAAAGTTTGGATATAAACAGAGTAATGCCGATCATACTTTGTTTCTCAAAAAAAGAGGAAAATTCGTAACCTGCCTAATTATCTATGTAGATGATATGATCATTACAGGGAACGATAAAGAAGAAATGGTAAGACTCAAAGAAAACTTGTTTGCTGAATTTGAAATGAAAGATTTGGGCAGACTTAAGTATTTCCTCGGAATCGAAGTACTGAGGTCAAAACAAGGAATTTTCATTAGCCAGAAGAAGTATGTCTTAGACTTGTTGGCAGAGATCGGAATGATCGATTGCAAACCAGCAGACACTCCTATGAGTGTGAATCAAAAGCTTTATATGGAGGAAGGAGCAAAGTTAGCAAATAAAGAAAGATACCAACGGCTGGTGGGAAAGCTAATATATCTCTCACATACTCGTCCAGACATTGCCTATGCTGTAGGGGTAGTAAGTCAGTTCATGCACCAACCTCAACAGTCACATATGGAAGCAGTTTGGAGAATTATTAGATATCTCAAAGGAACAGTGGGTCATGGAGTCCTGTTTCAATCACATGGACACCTAAATGTTCAAATCTATACCGATGCAGACTGGGCAGGAGATAAAGGAAGTCGGAGATCAACAACAGGCTACTTCACTTTAGTTGGAGGAAATCTTGTTACTTGGAGAAGTAAAAAACAAAAGGTGGTTGCTCTTTCAAGTGCAGAAGCTGAATTTATAGGTATAGCTCGAGGTTTAACAGAAGCCATGTGGATGCGAAGACTCTTAGCTGAGATTGGTTTTCCGTCAAAAGAAACAAGTAAGATTATGTGTGATAATAAAGCTGCAATTCAGATTTCAGAAAACCGAGTACAACATGATCGAACAAAACACGTGGAAGTTGATAGGAACTTCATCAAAGAAAAATTGGAAGATGGTACGATCGAACTACCATTCGTTCGATCAAAGGATCAGCTTGCTGACATTCTAACAAAAGCAGTTAACGGGAGAATTTTCAACGATTGTTTGGGCAAGTTGAATTTTGGAAATCCAACTATTCAACTTGAGGGGGAGTGTTAGAAAGGAAAGTCAAACCTTGGAGGTAATCGCAGCTAATCAACAGCCGGACATCCTGCGGCAGCTAATCAACAGCCGAACATCCAGCTAATCAACAGCAAATCGCAGCAATGTTAAAGACAGCTAGTAATCAGCTGCTGTCTTCTATGTTTAGATTACGGTTTTGTGTATAAATTCAAAACCTTTCTTTGTAATGAAATATACAGAAAAATATACCTCAATTCAGTGTTTTGTGAATCACCTTTTTAACAGTTAGGTTAGCATTTGTGTATATATATATATAGATGCATATAACATGTGTAATTAGGGGTTGAAACAACCCATGCGTGATTTTATGTTTTGACGATGCGTGATTTCTTCTTCATGCGTAATTAAGTCACGTACTGGTCGCCAGGGGCGCAACTTTCAGGAGGGGGGGCGCCCGACCCCCCGAACTTTTCGCTCAGTAAGGTTACGTATGTACGTTTCGTATAGAATTTTTTAGGTATATACGTTTTCGACCCCCCGGTTTTATAATTTTTTTAGGTCCGATGACTTCTGACCCCCTGGTAGAAATTTTCAAGCTTCGCCACTGCCGGTCGTACGTTAAGGGGCTATTGTACAATAACCCACCCCTAGATATATATATATATATATTGTGTGCCTTGTCATGAACAAGTCAACTTGATCAAAAGTTACTGGCACTACCACATCATTTTATGCATAATGCAATTCTCCTTTTAGTTATTCAATTTCGGCTTAAATGCCTGTGATAATCATTTATTAATTAATATTAACATATGCAGGAGAAATCAAGTCCAAATCGCACTCTTGATCTTGCTTCTGCGTTAGAAATAGGTGGGTCCGGGAACAAGTTACAAGGTGATCATAACTCTGGCAGTGGGACCATGAGATCAGTGGTGACAATCGCATTTGAGTTTGCATTCGAGAATCACATGCAAGAAAATGTAGCATCAATGGCTCGCCAATATGTTCGAACCATTATCTCCTCGGTTCAGAGGGTCGCATTGGCACTGGCTCTATCTCCCCTTAATCCAAATGGTGATCTTAACGCACCCATGGGCACCCCTGAAGCTCATACGCTCGCTAAGTGGATCTGTGATAGTTACCGGTGTTACTTGGGTGTCGAGCTTCTTAAAAATGGCGGCCATGCAAGTGAACCGATTCTTAAGCCTCTCTGGCACCATGCTGATGCAATCATGTGTTGCTCTCTTAAGGTGGACCTTTTTATATTTGGCAAACGTTCGTAACTTTTGTTTTTACTGTTTGTACTTAGTTTTGGCTATGTAGTTGATATCACGATATATCGGTTATCAGTCCTCTGGTGAGATATTGGTGCAAAATATCAGTCAGGATATCGATACCGGTATCATCATATATCACTGATTTTCCCGATATCAATGCTTTTCTTATTAGTGTTAAAATGCTATATATAAAAATTCTGCATGATATTAAAATTACCAATATCCCACCGCGATTACCAATATCTCAAATATTGGTCCTTGACTGATATCTGATTTTTTACCGCATTAACTGCTTAGATTTTTGGCATGATTGATGCAGGCATCGCCGGTGTTTAGTTTTGCAAACCAGGCAGGACTAGATATGCTTGAGACGACGCTGGGTGCACTTGAAGAAATCGGTCTGGAGAAGATTTTAGATGAACACGCAAGAAGAAGCTTTTTCACTGAGTTTCCTCATCTAATGCAACAGGTTTATTTTATCAGCAACCATTTGTCTGTGTGTGTGTGTGTATATATATATATATTGTTTGTTTATAAATTACAATTATGGGTTGGTTGTGTTATTATAGGGTTTTGCGTGTCTTGAACGGGGGATGTGTTTATCGAGCATGGGGAGACCGGTTTCTTATGAGCGAGCAGTGGCGTGGAAGGTGGTTAATGAAGTACAAAATGCTCATTGCATCTGCTTCATGTTTATTAACTGGTCCTTTGCTTGATCTTCACAAGTCGCATGAAACTTTTTGGATACACATGTTCCGCATTTTGCCTTGTGGTTTGGTTTGTTTCAAACCACCAAACTTGACCGTCATACTCATGACTTGTTTGATTATGATTACGATTATGAATATGATTATGAACTTGATCGCTTGTTGATTTGGATCGATTGTTGTCGTAGATTGATCTAACAACACAACTAGATCCACATTAGTGGTTAGCAATGATATTTCATGATAAGATCACATATACAACTTTTAGCTTATACACAAGAATTATTAAGAAATACAAACTAAAAGATAAATACTAAATAATATATTACTTACTAACAAAGGTTAGTATCAGGGAAGGCCTTGAGCTAATAGATAAATACTAAATAATATATTACTTTTGATTAACAAAGGTTAGTATCAGGGCCGGTCCTGAGAATTCATGTACCCTATTCGAGCTTGAAAAAATGTCCTTAGACCTTAACGAAATTGGGTATTGGGCTCACACTAAAAGTCTAAACCTAATGTCAGTGGGTTAATAACTAATCTAAACCATAAGAATAGTTTTGTAAATGGGTTGGTTTTTGTATGGGTATGCCCTATTAATTTTTTTATATCAATTTATTTTTTTAAATAAAGTGCCCTGGCCGGTGGTCCTCCTTGCCACCCTAGGGCCGCCCCTAGTTAGTATGTGGTATACCCTTGCGAACATTAAAAATATCATGTATACTCAACAAAACTAGAAATATAATTTATACCCAATTTTAATAAACCCATTCTACCTCTTTCCATTCTATGATTTGTTTACATACAAGAACTTGTCACAAGAAACCGCAAAGAATCATGAACGGGGGACCTAGAAGGGGTCCGGCTTAACAACTTTCCTATTAATACGACTATTCAACGTTATCGTTTTTTTATAGCTTGACCCTTAACACTGTCGATGGTAGAGTTGTGGTAGCGGTTACAAAACAAATATTAACAAATATATTGTTACATTCTAGTTAGAAACATAAGTTTAAGAAATAAATCCACATCCCTTTCTTAGCTTCATAGATTACAACACACTTTACAAGAATTAAATGACACTTACAAATTACAATATAAGTTGAGAAACATACAATAAATGACCAAAACCCTTTGAAAAACAACCAACACCTCAAAAAACCTACAATCTGGTCAACATATGTTGGTTGGATGTGTTTGGGTTGGTACAAGCTTACAATCAAAGATAAAAATCGTTTCGGGACGTTGGTGTTGTCTCGCTCGTAGTCGCGTGACGTTTGTGCGCACTAAGCGAAGTTATGGTAATACCGATATTAGTTAATAGTATAAGCAAATCCTATTAATATTTGGACATGCTTAATGAATTTATAGTTAGCTTAGCCAGTAGTACTGACAACATTGATATCTTTAGTAATGGCAGGAATGCAACTAGAACTTCTAGTGATGCCCCCCTTCTTAGTGAGCCCATTGTCTCTAGGAAAAGAAGTGGCTCTTAGTCTAGTCTTCTTCAACATGTTTCGCATGGCTTCCGCTTGACACAAGACCGGGTAGGCTCTATCAAGTTTGTTGAACCGAACACACGTGGTCATGTGACTACTCATCGCCTCTTCTTTGTTCCCACCGTTTTTCTCCATTTCCACCTTCACGGCTTCTGAACACAACCCGCATATCCACTTTCCTAAGAACCGGTTATTCACCTTTTCCATGTACTCTGGCGTGCACTCTTCGACCATGCCACAACACTCGCACTTAGCATCCACTACCTCGGATATCGTGGTTAGTGACTTGATATCTATCGCTTCTTTGGCTAACTCGAAAGACATGTCGGATACCGTGCGTTTGAGCCCATCGGATGATAGTCTTGGTGGCTTGGTAAAGGTGTATGAGCTAACTATGGTGTCACCATGTGGTGCCATGTTAACTTAGGATAAACTAAACAATGGAAATAAAATGAAATGGTGAAACAAAGTTTTGATATGATTTTGTGAATATATTGAAAGTTGGCTTAATGTAGAAGGGAAGCAAGGAGGGGGGTTATTTATAATGAGGTAGCATGGGTGTGTGGGGGGGGGGGGGGGGGGTGAAGTAGATGGAGTGTTGTGTGAACCATGGCAATTCACATGTCGTTAAATAATTAAATGTTGGACATGATTGATAATGAATGTAGTTTCAAATGTCAACTTCTAAGTTGGTGTGGACATAATCAATATGTTCAAATATTATTTAATGCATGTGTACTTGAATTTTAAGGATTTTCACCAATTGTTTTCTTTCTTTCTATATTCATATATGTTATATATTGGCATGTGTAGCTTATGATACAAGAACTATATTACACTACTAAACAGCATCACCGAGACGAAACTCCAACGGTAGATGTTTGTCGCCGATACTTGCTAGTATGCGTCACGAACAAATGCAGTTTTGTTATGTCTAATACAAGACCAACCCTGCTAGAAAATTGGTTATTTCTGGAATACTTTTTCATCGAAAATGCATTGGAAACTAGGTTTTCCAACGCATCTACAAACAAAAATTTATGTTGGAATAACCCCTAGCGTAATTCCTGACGCATTTTCAACAAAGTCATGGCATTGGAAATTCCTACGTCTTTCCTACGCATTTTTTTAATTTATATAATTACAATTAACTTTATTATTATTATCATTATTTATTGATTTATTTCTTATTTTTGCGGCACATTTACGATCTTTAAATTGATATTTATGGGATGATTATAGTAATTTGCCTAATCAATTTGGTAGATCTATTCACATCCCAAAGTTTATTTATATCAAGGCGTTAATTAAGAACCTGGAATTTATTGGGAACTATGAGAATCACATGATGGGATTATGCGTAGTGCTTTGAATGTGATACTATGTACAAGTAACCGACACACTTTCTCTCTCCCATCTTTGAATTCTATATACTATGTATAAGTATGCTATATTGTTCCCACAGTTCTTAACATTAACTTGGTGCCGAATTGAACGCACACTATTTACAAAGTGACTTAGTAAATTTAATTTTGTTGTTTAACGTGCTTCATTATCCTACAAGTGGTTGCTTTTGAGTCATCACAGATAGCTCGGGCAGCCAACTCCCGATCACATTCCATACACGACATGAAGATAATCAAGTTTCGCATGCATTGTCATTTTATCTGTTTGGTTCTCTTGGTTAATTAACACGTTTAATCAAACATGTCAACCTGACAACTTGTTCACCGTTTTTTACAACTAGCCAATTTGTTCAACTCGTTTAAATAAATGAGTCATGTTAGAGTTACACAACTTTAAGTGTGTTCAAGTTATTTATTATGAGTGATTTTTTAAACACAAATAAACGTATGAATTGTTCAACATAACATGCGTCCATATGAAAGATTTGAAAAGTTTTATATATATATATATATATATATATATATATATATATATTATATATATATATATATATGACTTTAAGGTGTCCATCAAACTTAACTGCATAAAGAGTTCACATGTTGATGTATATACTAAAAACCATATAAACCATATCTTTCATTTTTAACCACTTCTTTGCATGCATGCAAAGTCACGTGAGTCACAAGTATGATCATATAAAACAAAGAAATAAAGTTGGATATTTAGTAACTTCTAGGCCCACAATAAACCAACCCTCATGCAAATCTTTTTAATGGTCAGTGTTTATTTATGTAGTGCATATCCAACCAAACATATTGGTTTGTGTGGTCCGAGAATTTCTAAACTAGATCTACTTGTGACTCCAAAATATCTGTGGACTGCAGTCACCCGTATCCACATGGGTTCACGATTAGGGTTTCGTAGCCTCTAAAAGCTTAAAGTTATTATGAATTCACCAATCATATTTTTTTATATTGTTATATGTGGTTTCTGTGATTTTGTTTCAATAAAATCATTTTGTATGTAGTTCCATTTGTTTATTCTTATTTTCTAAAACACCTGGCCGACATTTTCTTAGTAACATAATATATTTTTTAGTGACTAGCTATCGTTTCAAAATAAAGATATTATAACTCTTAGACTACGTATAGTGGTTCAGTTAGTTAATTCTGTCACGTAGCCGGCCAGTGGGGTTTTAACTTTTAAGTTAATTAAATTACACCTTCACAAGTGTATAGTGGTTTAACTAAAAACATAACTAATTCTTTATAATTAAAGTTATTATGAATTCACCAATCATATTTTTTATATTGTTATATGTGGTTTCTGTGATTTTGTTTCAATAAAATCATTTTGTATGTAGTTTCATTTGTTTATTCTTATTTTCTAAAACACCTGGCCGACATTTTCTTAGTAACATAATATATTTTTTAGTGACTAGCTATCGTTTCAAAATAAAGATATTATAACTCTTAGACTACGTATAGTGGTTCAGTTAGTTAATTCTGCCATGTAGCCGGCCAGTGGGGTTTTAACTTTTAAGTTAATTAAATTACACCTTCACAAGTGTATAGTGGTTTAACTAAAAACATAACTAATTCTTTATAATTTGTTCGATGGTCTTAGATTGAAGTCTCACAAACGACAAAGATTAAATGGTAATTCGTTGTTCAGAAAAAAATAATAATAAACAAAACAAGTTCTTACATCTAAACAAGTAATTATATCCCACATGACGTATATAATGTTCATATTATTTGTTTTCTTTATAAGTGGTATTGCATTATCTAGTTCTTTTTAGATAAAAGAAAACTAGCAAACATGCATGATCCCCATTAAGGATATGTACCTAAGGATGGGTTCGGTACCGTATTAGTACTGAATCGAAGGTATTGTATGGGCACTAAACCGAAAGTACCAATCCTGAAAATCGCAAAAAAAGGTGTTGGTACCGAAAGTGGCATGTATGGTACAGTATCGTATTCAAAGGTAATTTTCCCAAAACATTGTACCGCATCGATCTGAAAATACCGTATCAGTACTGAACCGAAGGAACCGTATCGGTACTAAAACGAAATGACCGATCATGAAAATCGCAAAAAATAGGTACTGGTACTGAAAGTGGCATGTCCAGTACGGTACCATATTCGAAGATGAATTGTCCCAAAACACTGTACCACATCGATCCAAAAATACCGATACCAAAAAAACACAAAAAGTGAGTACTGAAATGACTAGGTAAGATACCGGTACTCAATATCAAATGCTCATCCCAATGTGTTAGGTTGGACTCATATCAAACTGATTCAAAAATGAAAATAAAAAAATGGAACTAAAAGTCAAATATACACTCAGGTTTCTGTTTATTTCAAAAATTATAAACTTAAAGCAATTTTGTTTAAAGCTAAAAAAAGAAAGTAATTTAGTATCAGCTTTGTGCTGAGGCTTAATTCAGCTTATACCTCTGTAGCGAAGAGATATGCAAAACTCAATTCACATACCTACTATATATTTGCATATCAACGACAAGCTTCGAAGAAACACTGACCTGAACGATTAAGCTCCAATGGATAACCCAACTCGTATCGGTCCAAACTGTCAACTGCAAAATAGAACACCGTTAGGCCTCGTTACAGGAATGAGGTTATTCTTGTAACCACCCTCCGGCGTGAGAACAAGTCTCGGTATTTGTGAGTAAGAGAGAGTATGAAGAGAGACCAGAAAAGTATATGCATACCTTTGACGGTTACCCCAATTTATAGTTTATGATTAAGGTTTCCTTTAAGCTAGGAGATCACCCGATAAGTCGGAGATTCAGTTATCTAGTTTATCCATGCAGAATAGAACATTCTAGAATAAACGTGGGTATGATTAATTATTTATAATAAAATAATAGGCAATGACTGGGTCGGGGCGTCCGATCCGGGTCATTCCTCGTCATGTCCCCCCAGTCCGAAGTTATGAAATAAAATTCATGACAGCGGACTAGAAAGAAAAAAAGTGAAAACATGTACCAAAAATATATTCCTAATGCGGAATATGGCGGTGATGTGACAAGGTGTGGCAGCTGGTCATCATTAGGATGACAGTTATGTATACCCTGCATAGACGCGTGTCACTAAGCCACAGGTATTTCCTTTTAAATTTCAAAAAGGCTTTCACCTTCCTTATAAATAGGTGTGCCGTTCCACTTCTTGTCAATTCCTTTCCTTGCAGTACCCCGTTCATCTTCCAAATAGGAAAAATGCCTTCCAAAACCAGCGAATCTTCCAAATCAGAAGCTACTTCCGACGTTCTGTACTGCAAGTGGGGTACTATTTCGTTCAATAACCTTCTTCACGAGTATGACATTAAGCCGGAATGGAATCCGGTGTTACCATCGGAGAGAGATACGGCGTTTCCGTTGAAAGAGGGAAAAATCACCCTCTTTAGTGACTTCTTAAAGTTCTGCAACTTCCGGCTTCCTATTACCAAATTTTGTAAAGATGTTCTCGATGAATATCGAATTCACATCTCACAGGTTCACCCCTTGGGTTGGTGAAACTCCGCCATTTTAAATTTTCTTGCTTAGCGTTGGGCCATACCCCTGAAATTTTGTTTTTTAGGGCTTTCTTTATTCTCGTCTGGAAATCCCCATTTTCACCTTTGATCGGCAGGACATAGGTGTGTCTTGTTTGAGAAACGTTCCCTCGAGTTCCAGGGATAAAGATTGGAAAAAAAATTCTTCTTTATAGATGCTAATGTCATCCCTGGGGAGATGTATTGGCGGGAGATGGCTCCAAAATAGAAATATAAGGATGAAGGTCCTTCTGCCGATACATACGTGGAGAATGCTCTGTTCAAGAAACTTAGCCAACACCCCTCTGAGTGTCAGGTGATTCCCGAAGGGGCACTCGTGTTGGTTGGGATGAGTTTGTCATGGCTTGACAGCCGATTGTTTCCATCATTCCAAAGATTTGATAATGGTAATTGTTAAGGTATTGGTACTAAATTTGCAATCGACGTTTATTCTTTGTTGACTATTTGGATGAAAACATGTGATTGGTATTTGTTTGACTTTGTGGATCCTCCCCGGAACGCTGCACTGAGATCCACGGATCGCGTGGTTGGGGAGCAAGAAGCAAATGTGTTGAAAATCCACATTGAGCGTTTCCTCCTGCCGCCATCACAGCGGGTTTACCCACTAAAGTTGTGAATCCTCTACCCAGTAGTGGGGTGAAGCGTCCCTTGGAGTGACAAAGAAAGCGCCCTGCATAAGGATGTCTATTAAGAAGATTGCTGACTGCTAGTGTACCTTCAGCTTCGAGGGGCGTGCTGACTGCCTCCGCCCCTGTCGTTGTTAGTCCCAGTCATACACCGAAAAGGCGTAGAACCATGCCATCCCTGTCAACCTTTCAAGCGACCAAGACCGCCCATTTACTACACGCTGGTATGTGGCTGTGCTTGTCTATGTAGGGCTCTTTGTGTGTTGCTTTTTTTTATTTATCTTTTGGTGATGTTTTCTTTGATGCAGATGCTCTTGCTGGGGCCCCGGTTGACGGTAGGTCCTCAACATCTCAAACTTCTGTGAAGATTGGTACCTCCGGTCTCGGTGATCAGAGTATATCCCTCGCCAAGCTTATATCCCGGGCGAGCATGCTGCCCGTGGGTTCCTCTATGCCACCACCTGTGTTTACCACCTCCGTTGCGATTACCGCTTCGGCACCATTAGTTTCAAGCTCTACCCCCGCGCCAACGTTTGACTCCCCCAAGGGTGACGTCCTTGGACTGGGGAAGATAAGCCTGCCACTTCCGTCAGGTGTGAATCAACAAGTTCCAAAGAGACCCTCATTAGTGACACTGGGGGATCCAGTGATAACTTTGTGGATGATGAGGCATGCTTGTTCAATGATCTTTACCTCCCCGCTGTATGCTGGGATCCAACTGCCTAAGATAAGCGCTATCAACCCAAGTGGAAGATTGCAAAATCGTCCATGCTCGTGTTCCCCCAGTTGTGCATCATTGGGTTGAGCGTGCATATCCGCCTGCCGAGTCTGCATATGTTGAGGGGTTGGATAATGAATATCTGATGAACACAACTATGGCGGATGCTGTTAGTGGTCCCAGGAGGCTTGCGGAGATCCTCGTCGGTGGATGCATGACAATAATGAATTACGCCAAACGCGTATGACCATTCAAGAGCTAATAGATGAAAAGGGTCGTTTAGAAAGCCAACTTCATGCTGCCAGTGTTAGGTAGAACCGGTTCTTGTCCGAGAAAAACAAAGTTGAGGATGACTTGAAGCGTGCTACTGCCTACCTGGCTGAAGAGAGGATAGTCTGGGCCCGCGATGTCGCGGAAAAAAGAGCGCATAATTTCCCGTGCTCGAGCCGTTCAGGAGGAATTAGAACGAAAAGCTGCGAGTGAAGCCCAAAAGGTTAGATCTGAGCTACTTGTCGAGGTAGAAAGATACCGTATTGACACAGACTTTGTTTGTCAGGTGCAGGAAAGATACCAGGTTTTGACTCTCGAGCTGGAGGGTCTGAGGCCAAAGCCAGGGACAGGCGGGTTGAGCTAGAAGAGCGTAAAGCTAAACTTAGAGAGCTTCAACAAACCTGTGACACCCTTGTCATTAAAAGGAATCAACTTCTACAAACGTCTTCCACTCAGTGTGCTCGTCTTATGGAGACGAAGAGTGCCTTAGATCAATCCAATGCTGAAGTAGATAGCTTGAACATCCACTTGGCTGGTTTGCAGGGTGACCAGGACTGGTTGATATCCCGTGGCTTGGTTGGTGCCTTTGAATACTTACGCTAGTCCGAGCCTTTCGTTGCCCTTTTGGATCGTTTGTCTACTGCTGCTTATAAATCAGGTCAACATGATGGCATTTATGAAGGTTATGTTAGTTGTCATCAAATGAGTAGAGTTACACCCAACAGGCGGGAGGCCAACTCACAGCAGACATGGCGGATGCCTTGGAAGCAGTTTACAACGATCCCTTACCGGCGTATGCTGATCTGAGCAACAAAATAGCTGAAGATGGTGTAGAGTTGCTACGCCAGATGCTGGAGGTGGCAGATGAAGCGGGAGAAGAATAGTTTTCTTCTTGTTTGCTCTTTGTACTGTTACTCAGATATTTTGTAAAACTTATATTTTAATATTTTGCATGGTAGTACCTACTGTTGTGAGGGACAATTAATGATATACATGATTACAGCAGCATCGCCGTTTCATATGTGGCGATTTGACATATAATCATCAAAATCTTTAATACTTGCGTACGTCATCATTATCTTAGCCGATTTAGCCTTTATATATCAACGTCATCTTTTTACTAAATTAATAAATACAACATGGGTGAAGAGTATCGTTCACGAAAGTTTTCCGATGTTCTTCGAACTCTTGACGCGGCTGATGCATTGCTTTGTCTGCAAGATAAGGCGCCAGAGTACAAAAGGCCCGGTTTGGTTGATTCTTCTGATGTTGTATTATGCCGTAGCCTCTTCGGTGAAGATATTGATGATGATATCTTCCCAGCTGTCAAGGCGCTTGTTGCATTCGAGTCATCGGCTATTGCCTCGCTAAACGCTGATGCTTTGACGCAATTGTTTCCTCCAGAGCTATCTGGTCGGTGTAACATAGTGTACCAGCGGCGCCGTGGTGGGTCTTGCCAGGTAAACCTGACCGGCGCTCAAGAGGTGGTGGTAGCTCCGGTTGATGATGAAATCGATGAGGATTTGATTGTGGATCCTCATCCGTTGGAATGGTATGGCGAGGCATTGCACACCCCTGCAGAGGTGTTAGCAATGTTTGCCGACTGATGATTAACTAGAACATGTTCGTTTTTGATCATCCGGTATTGTTGTTTTTTGTCAACCCGGGACAAGTACTTGGTTTTGTTAGATAGTTGTATGTATTTATTATGAAAATACCTATCTTTTGTAGTGGTTGATGTATCTATTACCAAGACACCCACTTTAGCGTTGTATGAATTTAATTTTCTAACTTTGATGTTTGTGAAAAATATTTCGTACTAGAGTTATCGTTTACCGTTATATGCAGTTCAAACGCGGTGGTAGTATTTTGTGTGTGTGGATGACACAAAGAATAATAAAGAAAGTTTTTATTAATGGTTACCAAAAGGAAAAGACATCGTGTATGATGTATTATTAATGTCTATTCCACCGTTAGGGGCGGAAGTCTACATGTAACACTTCTTTAACTAGGCAGCGTTCCAGCTGCGCGGGATTGCCGAACCATCTAATCTGGATAGGCGGTATGCTCCATTGCCTAGATCCTCTTGGATGATGTAAGGTGCAACAACTCGGAAATTCGTTGTTATCTTTTTTTCTTTGTTATCGATTGTATCTATCCTTTGTAAATCCGAGATTCGCTTATTAATGAAGTTTATGTTAACTAATTATGAGTATGTATGTCATATCGCATCTAATCGCTTATTAAATCGCATCGCTAATCTCATCGCATCGCAAATCGCAATTATTTACGTGGTTTTATATTATTTGTGTGTTATGTGTGTTTGTGGTTACTATTACGCTCGCTATCGCATCGCTCTCGCATTCTTGAATCGCTAAATCGCACTATTATATCAACTATAATGTTTAATATAACTAACTAATACGAACTGAATCGCCAAACGAATACTTAACGCGAAAAAACGATGAAAACCCAACAAATTGGGTCAAGTTCGCTCGAACTTGGTGACCCCAAGTTCGGCTGAACTTGGCTGATAAACTCAGAACCTTTCAAATTACTTCAAGTTTGCTCGAACTTGGCTTTCAAGGGTCAAGTTCGGCCGAACTATGCTCATTTCCTCCAAATTTTCCCTCAAATCCGCTCGAACTTGCAAGATTTCATGCAAGTTCGGCCGAACTTGACCCCACCAGCCCTCATCTTTGCCTTCACCTATAAATACTCAGTTCATTCCTCTCATTTGAACTTGCTGTAAGTTCGCCCAGAGCTCTCAAAACCCGAAACCTTCGTGTTCTAAGTAAGAATCAACCCTATTTCAACTACAACAACGTTTATCAACATTTTACAAAGGTTTACAACGATTTTGGCACAAGGCATAGCCTTCATTTTCATCAAATCTTCTCTGTTTACAAAAATCTTCATATTTTTACATAAAACTTCTGTTTTTCACTCAGATCTATGATTAGATCTGAGCAAAACCTTTAAAGTATTGATTTTTACAAAATATTCTGACTAATGACGTATGTTTCATTCACTTTTGAGTGGAACGAGGCGTTGTCGAAGCTAAATCTCAGATCCGGAAGCACGAGGACGAAATCGTCACTTTACACAAGCTGGACTAATCCGTACGAACCTTCAAGTTCGCCCGGATTAGCCCGAGCTTCTGTAAAATGGCTAAGTTCACTCCAAAAGACCTCTCCGGCATACGCTTTACTCAGTGGCTTAAGGTTGGAGGGATGGGCACTCGATTTACTCAGCAAACGACGCGAAAACGCAAGATTTTGGACCCGAAAACATCAAGTTCGCTCAAGAATCACAAGCTCACCAGGTCAAGTTCGACCGAACTTGTACCCATATTGGGTTAAGTTCGACCGAACTTGGGTATTCATCACCAAAAAAATCCTACAAGTTCGCCCAAACTTGCCTAGTTTCTTAGGAAACTATACAAGTTCGCCGAACTTGCCTTCTCAGTAAGGTTTTCTCACAAGTTCGCCCGAACTTGACAAGTTTCTCAAAGAAACTCATCAAGTTCGACCGAACTTGACACTAAACTGCCCAAAACCATACAAGTTCGCTCGAACTTGTGTGTTTACACACAAGTTCGCCCGAACTTGGCTGCTGCTCAACTCAGACTTCACCATTTCGGCTTTTCGAAAGACTGATGCACTTCTGTTCGTTTACAGGCTGATCCGACGCACTCTGCAACTCTCCTCAGAATCTTAAGTCTTACCAAAACGCACCCACAGTGAGTATACTTGACCCATTTTCGCTTTAATGCACTTTTTGGGTGTTTACATACGTTCCTATATCAAAATCACTTCACAAATCAAAACTGTTTATCACACGCGAATAATCTGATTGTATATGCTCGATATGTGATACTAGAAACATGTGACTAGGACTTGAATTCGTTAACTTGTCTCCTTAGCTGGTACTATAGTTTGGCTAACACCCGATGGGGTCTACTTAGGATGGTCGTGCAAGCCTTTTCACGCTAGTTAGCATGAAAAATGAGCCTATGTTATGTTAAGTGTTTTGGTGTATCATGATATGTAATTAGATTGTTTCGCAAACACTTTCTCGACTATGCTGTATGCTCACCTTTACTTAATTGTATTGACTTATATTTTAACATATGTAACAGGTTGAAGATTTAGCTTGGATTGCCTTGGAGTAGTTTATTTAGTATTTTGCTTGACTTGTTTTGAACGGTTGTAATAAAAATCTAGGGGAAATCGAACCATGTTGTTTTTATGAGAAAATCAGAATTTCTGTAATGGTTGTTTGAAATATTATGATTAATAGTATGGGATGTTAAACGTTAAGTAATGTTGTTGGATAATTGTTATGGAATTTCTCGTGAGACAATCTTGTCGCCTAGTGCCACTAACCCCGATGTTTCCGTCATCGGTTGGGGTGTGACATAAGGGCCCTCCCAGTTGGGTCCCAACTTGCCCGTGGGTTCCGCCCTACTTGCTTCGTTGTCCCGCATGACATAATCGCCTTCCCTGAAGGTTTGCTTAGCCACACCTGATTGTAATATTTCTCCAAGGCTTTCTTGTATTTTGCTTCGCAAATAGCAGCTGCTTCACGCCTTCTTCCAGCAAGTCCAGACCTTCCCGTAAGAGCTTATCATTATCCTCCATTGTTAGGCGTCTTAGAGAGGGTAGCCCTACCTCTGCCGGTATCATTGCCTCTGCGCCGTACGTGAGGCTGAATGGGGTTTCATTGTTGCTTGTCTTGGGCATAGTTCGGTGTGCCCAAAGGACATTTGGTAATTCCTCAACCCAAGAGCTACCTTCGTGGCCCAGCCTTCTTTTGATCCCATCCAATAGACTTCTGTTTGCCCTTTCCACTTGGCCGTTCCACTGTGGGTGTGCCACCGACGTGAAAATTTGCTAGATCTGCAGCTCTGTGCACCAGCTTTGCATGGCATTATCTGTGAATTGTGTCCCGTTATCGCTGACAAGGTATAGCGGGAGCCCAAATCGGCAGAGAATGTGTTCCCACATAATTTTTTTGGTGTTTTCTGCTGTTATTTTGGCCAACGGTTTTGCCTCGATCCATTTAGTGAAATAATCGATTGCTACAATCAGATACTTTAGCTTCCCCGGGGCAGACGGGAATGGTCCAACGATGTCTATCGCCCATTTTTTAAAAGGCCATGCCGCCGTTACTAGGATCAGGTTATTCTTGGGGCGAAGCGTTTGCGGCGCATATTTCTGACAACTGCGGCATTTTCTGAGTTCTACCACCGCGTCTTCGTGCATCCTTGGCCAATAGTACCCAACGTTGTGAATTTTTGCAAAGACTACCCGGGGGCCAGCGTGAATGCCACATATGCCAGCGTGTATTTCTTCGATCAGGTAGGAGGCCTCAGATGACGACACGCAGCGCAGTAATGGTACCAGGTACGATTTTCTGTACAGGATGCGATTTTATACCTCATATTGTAAGGCCTTCGTTTGTATCTTCCTAGCTTCGCCCCTAGCAGGAGGGAGTTCTCCTTTTGTGAGATATTTCTAGATAGGGGTATACCAACTGGGTTCTTCCGCTGTGATCGTGGATACCTCTCGGTATTCAATCGATGGAGATTGGAGCGTTTCAACCTTCACTTCCTTTTCCATTCCGGATGTAGCTAAATTTCTCAAGGCATCGGCTATCCGATTTCTTCCGCGATGAACATGGTTGAGCGTGACGCTTTCAAATGAAGCAATGAGTTCCTTAGTTTTTGCCAGGTATTTCGCCATCGTCTCATCTTTGGCCTCGTATGTCTCGTTTACTTAATTGTTGACCAGCAACGAGTCAATGTAAACGTCTACCCTTGTCACCCCCATGGATTGAGCCATCCTTAGGCCCACTAGCAGTGCTTCGTACTTTTACTCGTTGTTGGAACATTCAAAGTAGAAGCGGAAAGCATACATTAACTTAACGTCGCCTGGACTTATTAGCATGAGACCCGCGTCTGCACCCTTTCCACTTGAGGATCCATTTGTGTACAATTTCCAAGTTTGCCTAGACGAACTAGACTCCGCAGTGTTACTGATTGCTGGATCCTGAATTACTTCACCCTCAGGTATTTCTGCTAAAAATTAGCGATCACTTGTCCTTTGATAGCAGTTCGTTTCCTGTACTCGATGTCCAGGGCCCTAGCTCGATTGCCCACTTAGCTAGTCTCCCTGAAACTTCAGGTTTGTGAAGAATTTTTTATAGGGGGTAGTTTGTGAGGATTTGCACTCGGTGAACCTGGAAATACCTCCCGAGGCGCCTGGTAGCGTGAACCAATGCTAGTACTAGCTTTTCCAGCGTTGGATACCGCGTTTCAGGACCCGCCAGTACCCAACCAATGTAGTATATGGGCCTTTGTTTGCCATTTCTTTCTGCCATTAATACTGCACTAACTGCGTTGTGGGTGCTGCCAAGTAGATTTTCAAGAGTTCATTTGGATACGGTGTTGTTAACGTGGGGAGCTCTTAAATGAACTGCTTCATGTCTTGGAATGCTTCTTCTGCTTCCCTAGTCCACTTGAAGTTGCTTTTGTTGAGACAATCCTTTAATGTCTTTATGAATGGTAAGGATCTCTCAGCGTGTTTTGCCAGGCACCTGTTAATAGCGACCAAACGCCCATTCAGCGTTTGTGCTTCTTTTAAGGTCCGGGGTGATGGCATTCGCGTTATTGCTGTTACTTTCTCCGGGTTAGCATTGAAGCCATCCCGGGTGACTACCACCCCTTGGAACTTTCCTTCTTCCACACCGAATGAACATTTCTTGGGGTTAGTTTTGTCACACCCCAACCGATGGCGGAATCATCAAGGCGGGACGAAAAAGATTGCTCATTTCTCACAACACTAACAGCTACAATATTTAATTAAATCCAAAATTCATTTCATAATAAAATGTCGTTACAATACAAAAGAATTTCAAATAACAACATTAGTATGACAAAATTTGATACAACAATATTAAACCTAACGTCTAAATGTGTATCTAGCATCACTGCTACTTCGTTTTCATGACGTCAACCTTCTCAACCTGTAACATGTTTAAAATACGAGTTCAATGCAAAAGCAAATGCGAGTATACAAGTTTGAGCACAACATATGTATAAGCATAAGTTCAAAACGAATCCACATGGCAACTAAGTTTACATACGAGCGAATACAAGGCATGCGATATTTCTAGTCAACCCTTTGTTTACGCAACTAGTATAAATAATTCAACATGACCACTCATTCACGGGCGGTGCGTTACTCCTATAGCGCTATACATGTCAAATGGAGGCTCAAAATAAGCTAATGACTATGGTATCACATACGTTCGGTCCTAGTATAAGCATAACATACGTATCAAGCGTTCATGTATAATGGATTGTTCGTGCAGGTAATAAAGCATAAGTTTGTGTTGTTTTTTATATATAAACATGTTACACCCCAGAAGTGATAAACGTAAAAGAGGGTTCAAGTATACTCACGGTTTTGCTAAGTCTTCTAACTTGACAAGTCCGTGAAGATAGTTGTTTGATGGGATGAACGCCGAGTTATCCTACAAGAGGAAAACAAAGGCGTATGAGTATTAAGGATGATGATGGAACATTCGGAATGGGGATTCAAAGTATGACAAAGTATATTATTCGAAAATAGTCACTAAGGTGTTAGCACTTGTCTTTGACACTATAATAATCCATAAGGATTGAACGTGATTTCATAGGTTCAAGACCTATAAGAATCGTGACAAGGAACTATATAGGTTAGTGATAAACTTATTAACTTGATAGGTGATCACTTAATCAATATCAAGGTTTCGGTTTTTAAGGATTATATTATATAGTCCATAGCTTTATATATAGTTATATAGTCATGTAGGAGGTGGGAGGATGAACCATCCACTTTGGAACCTCTTGGTGTCATGTAAGTCAAGTAGGAGGTGAGAGGATTAACCATCCACTTTGGAACCTCAATTGGATTCACCACTACACAAGTGTCATAGATACAAGGAGGGTCAAGATACAATAGGAATAACAATATGAATAACAAGAATGTAAATGGTGTCACTATACCAAGTAGCCAAGTAATGCTTAACTTGGTGAGCACGCGTCGACACACGTCGATGGCTAGACGGGGTTGTGTTACTTTTCAACTAGCAAACTAACTTGGGATAATGATTAAAATCATCAAGTGATGTGTGGTCGAAAAGTTAGGATAGCCCAAGCTAACCAAGGTGGACACACATTAAAAAGTTCAAGAACTTGCATCACTTGTGAGCTTAAAGCTCTATGAAAACAGAAAGTTTAGAGTGTTATAACACTCCTATTTACTTGTTAAACAACCTTGGTTAGTCTCACTAATCATAACTTTGATTAGGAGCTCAAGAACACAAGATTGAATGACAAAATGATAAGTTTTGAAAGAGTTTGAAAACAAACAGAAAGTTTGGAGTCCTTTAGGTGCATTTCCAGGTCTGGATTCTCCATGGAGAATCTGTGGATTCAAACCTAAGGATTATCCAAGTAATTAGGAAGAAGAATTAAGCAAAAAGAGCAAGAAATGAGCAAGTTATGCTCACTTTAGTAAGAAATGATTAATATGTCCGAAATCAGGAGTTGCAAGAGATTTTGATGTGCTTTGAGTGAGATTAAAGAGTTGTAAAAGTGTGAAAATATGGGGAGAACACTTGGGTTTTATAGGGGAAGGATTAGGGTTAACTTGGGGGTGTTTAATAGAGGTTTAAGGCGATTGGTGAGGTGTTTTGGTGTGCATCCGTGCAAAATTCGCGAGCCAAAACAAATCTGCCCGCCCAGACTTGCTTACGGACCGTAAGCCTTTGGCCTTGCGGTCCGTAAGGCTTAGGCAAGGATTGTAATTTTAATTTTTTGATTTTTGTTACATGGGGTCTTGACCAAGGTTGTATGTTACGGATTTTAAGTCCATTTTAGGGTATTTAGGCATATATTAAATGCACCTAAGTTCACATAAGTATAAAATGAATGCGATTAAGTATAAATGTCAGGAATAAGTCTCGTATGAATTATGATTGTCACATATTTGTAAAATTTTCACACGTTCACGAATAAGTAGTATGAGTACGAGTGTATGAGCATGCATAAGTATAAAATGGTTACGAGTAAGTACAACATAAATAGGAATAAGGTATGAGTTTTCATTATGATTCAAGTCTCGGTTTACAACGATTACAACAAAGAACGAATACAGGATACAAAGATTTCCAAAATAGAAATACAACACGAGCTTTCTAAATATGGAAAGTATGAAAACGCTGGGCGTTACAAGTTTTATGTTGTATTCTCGTAATTTACGGAAAGTCTCTTCGATATCCTCCAACATTTGTTTCTCTTCCATGCTCTTGATGATCAAATCATCAACGTATACTTCCAAATTTCAGCCAATCTGCTTCTCGAATGCCTGGTCCATGAGGCGCTGATAGGTGGCCCCGGCGTTGTGCAAACCGAAAGGCATTTTGGTGTAACAGAAAATGCATATATCAGTGTGAAACGCCGTTCGTCCTCTCGTGACATCTTGATCTGATGATAACCCTTGTAGGCATCTAAGAAACATTTGTATCGGAAAGGAACCAATGAATCGACTTTAAAATCCATTTCGGGCAATGGGTATGCGTCTTTCGGACAAGCCTTGTTTAAATATTTGAAGTCGATGCACATCCGCCAAGAGCCATCAGTCTTTTTGACCATCACAGGATTAGATACCCACGTATGATATTTTGTTTTTCGTAGAATTCCTACTTCAACCAACTTTCTTACTTCTTTGATTATGGCTTCTTTTCGGTCAGGAGCCATGCTTCGCTTCCCCTGAGCCACTGGTTTATTACCGGAAAGGTGGCTAATTTGTGCTCCGCCTTATCCTGGGGTATGTCGGTCATATCAGAATGTTCGAAAGCGAATACGTCGGCGTTCTGCCTTAACAAACGCTTTAGGTTGCTTTTGGTTTCGGGAGATAGAGTGTCTCCAATTATGACCGTCTGATCAGGATGGCGTGTGATTAGAACCCATCTTTCCGGACCAACTGCTCCGGTGGGTCCCTGGCGACATCTTTTGGTTTCTAGAACTTCGCCTACCCTGTCCCGGTATAATGTGGCTATACCCCTCGGCGTGAGAAATTTCACAAATCCTCGTGCCGTGGAAACTATGGCGTCCAGCTTTCCTAAGGTATACCTTCCAATGATGACATTATGGTATGATTCGGCACAAACGACAAGGAAAGTAAGGAGTATGGTTCTTTTACGCGGCGCCGAGGCTAACGTTATCGGGAAAGTAATTTGGCCAACTGGGTCAACTTTCTCCCCGGTAAACCCTTTTATAGGGGCGTGCATCGATTCAAGGAGTCTTTTGTCTTCAGGTTGCATCCTGTTGTAGCAATGTTCATATATGATATCTTCTGAACTTCCGGTATCGACTAGTATCCTTCTCATGCTGTAATCGCATACCGCGGATGAGAGGATCATTAGTGAGGGTAGAATCCTCAATACGCGGTTCAACTGTCATAGTTGCCAACATCCAGGGTTCAAGCCCGGAGAAACTCCGTTTTACGCCTTTTTTCCTTGTCAACGTACACCATGCTCGACTCCCGCTGCCTTTTTCCAGCTCCCTTTTCAGCGTCATCCTTGTTTGGGGGAAGCCCCTGCTTTATGTCACGAACCAGGTGAGCTAACTCCCCTGTCTTCACGTAATATCGATCTGCTTCTTTAGTTGATAGCAGTCATTAGTGTCGTGACCGTTGCCTTTATGGTATTCACAGTATTTCCTCGTGTCTCTGTTGGGTGAATCTTTTAACGGCTTTGGAGGGTTGAGCTTTAAGTTCTCGGAAGCAAGAATTTCTGCAGGTGTTTTATTCAAGGCGGGATAGTCGGATCTTGATCTTGAAGACGTTTCGTTTCTTGAAAAAGAGCTCCTGGGCCTGTTATACCGTGAGTCTGACCGGTCGTTCTTTCTGAACCTATCCCCTCTACTCTTACCATTGGAGTTTCGCTGATCCCTGTCTTCCTGGCTTTTGTGGAGATCCTTTTTCCTGTTTGCAGCGTGACTAGAAGCTACTGTTTTTCTTGTGTTACATAGACTTTGGCGATTCTCAAGATCTCGTCAATTGTTGAGGGTACACCATCCCTTCCGTATAGCATCCTCAACAATTCATCATCGTTTACCCCCTGTAAGAAAGCACCGCAAGCCAGATCGTTGGTGATTCCTGGGATCGCCAGGCTCTCATTATTGAATCTGACTATGAAACTTTCCACCGTCTCATTATCTCACCGACGAATGTGGAGAAGTTCATTTCTGTCTTTTGTATGTTGCCTCTGCTGACTGAATTGTAGCTGAAACTTCGATACCAAGTCCTCGAAGTTGTCAATTTCCCCAATTGGTAGGCCATCCCACCCAACACGCGCTGTCCCTACCAACGTGTGAACGAACATTTTACACCAGAGAGGCATTGGCCAACATGCTACCTCCCCGGCGCTTTTGAACAAATTTAAATGATCATCAGGATCGCCGGTTCCATCATATTTTCCCACCATCTGAGGCATCTTGAGTTTCTCTTTAATCGGGGCCTCCGCGATTCTTTTGGTAAACTTTGACTTAAACGTGGCATCCGCCGGCCTATAGGGCTGTGTGAGCTCGTCATCTTCCAAGTTTACGGGTTGCGTATACTGATACGCTCCTTCCAAACTGTTCCTTTGACCCGAGGATGTCTGGGATGTCATGACGAAAGGCTGAGGGTTCGGAGCCTTACAGACGTGAGACGAGGTCTTGAAGTGTTCCCTCTGTTGTAAACAGGTTCCACCGTAGGCGGAGTCTGACTATATGTCTGGTATGGGGTTGGGAACGACCACCAAGGCGGCATGAAAGCCACATACGGCGGCTGTTGAATATAACTTTGTGTTGACACCTGAGATGGGTAAGATTGGTTTGGGTATGGCGACATATACCCGTAAGGGGGTGCATAGAAATAACCTGGGAAGTAAGATGATTCCCTGGCGTGATGGGGGCGTTCAGGACCCTCGCCGGCATAACTACCGGCTGGTGGGGAGTTGTTGATAGTGCCGCAGTGAGGGCCGCTGAATATAATGGCGGCATCGGATAAGTGGGCACCGCAGTGAGGGCCGCTGAACCCAACGATCTGGTATTGTGGTGAGTTGTCTGCACGGGCTGTGTTGCCATGTAGGGTATGAAAGGGAGTGTCCATATGCCAGTCCATAGGTGGCGGCCAGAGTTGCTTGAAAACCCGGTGGGAATTCATCTTCGAATTCCGGGTCGAAGGACCTGGTTATTGACACGGGAGTTGTAGTAGCTGTGGAGAATATTGTGGACGATGGATGACTGGATATCATTATCGGATGTACTGTTGTTTTTAACGTGTTTTGACCACTTGCCATCGGGTACAGAATATCTGGTGCTACCGTCGGGTCCCACGGATGGCGCCAATGAAGAAACACTGACCTGAACGGTTAAGCTCCAATGGATATTCCAACTCGTATCGGTCCTAACTGTCAACTGCAAAACAGAACACAGTTAGGCCTCGTTACAGGAAGGGGGTTATTCCTGTAACCATCCTCCGGCGTGAGAATAAGTCTCGGTATTTGGGAGTAAAAGAGAGTATGAAGAGAGATCAGAAAAGTATATGCATACCTTTGACGTTTACCCATATTTATAGTTTATGATTAAGGTTTCCTTTAAGCTAGGAGATCACTCGATAAGTCGGGGATTCAGTTACCTAGTTTATCCATGCAGAATAGAACATTCTAGAATAAACGTGGGTATGGTTAATTATTTATAATAAAATAATAGGCAATGACTGGGTCGGGGCGTCTGATCCGGGTCATTCCTCGTCAGTCGTGAAATACACGATCTTGTTTCGTTTACCATGTGTGTTTACTAGTTTAAGTTCGAATGTGTTACATAGATTACACAATGTCAGTTATATTATCTATAAGTATTTAAGTAAACTTTGGAAATGAACAAATGTTCCATATGCCTATCGGAATACAACTCCAAACATCTACCAAGTGACAATCACATAGTTCTTAAGCAAGTATAACCATAAGACAAAATAACCCAATATTTATGTTTCAAGATCATAGTTGAGATACTCATACGGAAGCACATGTGAAAACGATAACCAAAAGTGTGAACGTATATTATTTCTATTACTTGTTATGTTATTTATTTAGTTATTTTTTAAACTTGTATCACTTGTTGATTCTATGGATTTGATTTTTATGAGAGCTTATACCGCTTACTTGGTATCAGAGCTGCTCTAGTGATTCTGTTTCTTCATTCTTTTTTCGAATAACTCCTTTCTTCTGTTCTTTCTTGTTTCACTCTTCGTTTCTTTGTTCTGAATCAATGGCGTCCGATGATTCGTTATTATCTACAACAACTAATAGCGGTTATATCGGTCATATATTGGTCAACTATCGATGATTTGAATAAAGATATTATAGTTTGACCAAGACTTTGAAATGCGACAAGTGGCGAAATGCGTAAGAGAGGGCCTTTATATCACAAGAAGGTGTAGTGGTAAGGGGGTTATATAACCCCTTCAATTTATACATACATATGTATGTATATATATGTGTGTGAGTGGAGAAGAGAACAATCACACTGCTATCACGATCACACGGCCCTAACTTTGAACCCTATAGCGCCGCCCGTAGCGGTGTTCAACGGCGCTATGGGACGCTGTAGCCCCTTCACCCGTGATGTGCCGCCCCATTACACATGCTCTAATCGAGAACCTTCGGGTGAGGATTCAAAGAAGCAACGGTTTCTCATTGTGGTCTGATTCAGAAACAATAGTGGTCCAGAAGTATCCAATGTCAGTACGAACAATGTAGGGTTTAGTACTTTAGTGAATTCAACAAAAATTTTGACTAATTTTTATGTACGTGCCGGTATAAGTTCAGGTTTGGTGTTCGACGTAAATTTCTTTCGCAAATAAGTGTTGGCATATATAATACGTTTTTGTACTTTTTTATGTACATGTTCGGTTTATCAACATTTTGACGTAACTTTTGTTTAGAACTGTTTCAGGTCTTTATTGCACAAATTTGAGTTACTTACACTTAGACCTGGCGCATGCGCGAAGAAATTGACTACTTATGATGAAACCAAAGAAGATATTTTGGGCCAAGAATATATAACAATAGTGGTGCACAAAAAACCCGAAACCGGGTATATAAAACCCGGTTTTTTTATACCCGAACTCAAATCTGCCCATAGAGTAGGGGTCGGGTATGCATTTCTGATATAAAACCTAAAACCGGAACCGGGTTTTACGAATACCCGATTTCAACCCGGAACCGGTTTTTTTAATACCCGGTCCGGGTTTCCAATACCCTTTTCGTTTTTTTTTGTGTTTTTTTTAAGTTTTGTACCTTGGTAACGGCTATATAGCCGTTAGAAAGTATATTTTGAAACATTTTTTGTTTACATTGTATCTCTATACCCTTATAAAATGGGTCTTTGATGTTTGGTTTAACCGCAATGTTATCCTAGAGACGAACAATAAATGAAGACGATCAAGTTATTCGAAGCTATCTATGTTCATCATCGTATTCGACCCGGTTCTATGATTATTTATGTGTCATGTATTTTTATGTTTTATGAAATAAAAAGGTTTACATATTATATAGCTATGTTTTATGCAAAAAAGAAAAAAATTGAATACCCGAGGCATACCCGAACCAAACCTGATCCATACCGACCCTAACCGAACCCAGAAATAGGGTATTATAATACCCGAGTATTAGAAAACCCGACCCGGACCCGGACCCCACCCGGGTATTGTCAATACCCGATTTTATAGAACCAGGTCGTACCCAAACCATGTTCCATACCCGGAACGGGGTATTCAAAAAAACCCGATTTGTGCACCAATATATAACAATATATAATTATGATGAAACCAAAGAAGATATTTTGGGCCAGTTAAGCAAATAGCCGATGGACAAATCAAGTTAACCGAAATACTAAATTTGTTTGTAGTTTGGGCTTTTGATTTAGATGGGCTTCGTTCATCCAATAAAAGATTTTGTTAAAAGTATAATTAAATATGTATTTTACAAATGGATTTAGAGTCGTTAAAGAATGACATGGTATTTTAGAGTAAGAAATGCCAAACGAAGCAAATAAGGATATTCGTTTTGTAACGGCTAAACTTACAAACTATGGAAATTGAACCCATAACTTATTACTGTCCTAAACTCTATTTAACTCACTAACATCATTAGACTATTACCAAGTGAATCATACAGTGTTCTAAGGGATAGATGTTCTACTATTTTTTAAACAATTTAAAATTTAAATAATTGAATACAAAATATATGGTGCCTTTTACTTTTCCTTTTTTAAGGGAAAAAGAGTACTTATATAAATAAATCTTTAACTAAACATGATTCATTAAAATTGGCTTTGCTTGAATGTTTTACGGGTGGTAAAAATAAATAAAACTAAACATAATGCCTTAAGGGCTAGCAACCATAAACACCTTTACTAATACATACATACATACACACAATTTTATATATATATATGGTCAGTGGCGTATCTAGAATTCGTTCGTAGCGGTAACGTTTTATAAAAAAAGCGGTAACGAAACCGAAAAATCGTCAAATTTTTCCAAAATTTACACTAACGCCGGAGCGCCAAGCGGTAGCGGGCGTTGCCCCTTACCATGCACTAGGTCCGCCCCTGTATATGGTTAAGGTTTTGTTACAAAGAAAATTTTATCGTGGAGCGTGATAATAATTTTTAAGCATGGTATTATTAAGTTATTGACTCCGATTTGTCAAGTTAGGTTGCAATAATATCAACTTCACTATAACAAGAACTTGATTTAAAAAAAAAAAAAATCTTTACTCGAGAGTAAACAAACCTAGATTCATTAGTATTTATATATTTTCGTAATAAAACAAAGACGATTAGAGACTAATGACATGTAGAATGGCAACAAGCTGCGTCGCTACCACCTTTTGAATAACAAACCCTACCATGCTAAACATAGCTTGAGGAACCGCACCAAGGCGAGAGCGCCAAAGGTATCGAAAGCGAACGGGACGAACACGTGCTGATTCTCGATGCAAGCGTTTTCGTGCTTAGCTACTTTGCTCGCCTCCGCCTTGGTTATCACCTGGCCTGCCACAAACCCGTGGTCCCTTAGCCCAACGAGGGGTTACACACCTGTCAAATCGACACACGCGTGTTTCCTCCTTCTCATCCAAAAACAAGAATGTCTTCGGGCCGTAGGGTAGATCTCCCTTCTAATAGATCGCTCAAGAAGTTCACCGGAGCTTCCTTTTTTTGCCGAGATCCCTTGTTTGCTTAAGGACATCATGATTAGGAACTTTTATCATCCTAAATCTCTAAAACATCACATATCGAAATTGATAACATAATAATATATTCAACTTATATGTTATTATTACAAGTTTATAATCTATGGCCATACGTAAAAACATGTATATTTCGTTCAACATTTCAAGCTTACATCATTATATATTTATCATGTTGTTCACGTTTTCTTTTTTAAAAAAAAAGTTGAAGGAAACCAAACAACTTTTAACGAAAGAAGAAGCATGTACGATTAGTCATGAGATGTAATCTTGAAAAGCAACTAACTTCATTTGTTAAGAATGCATGCATGTTATTTTATCTAATTATTGGTCGCCTACAGCTGTGAACAAGTGATTTTTAGTGTTTTGCTTTTACCTTTTTGCTCCCACCTTGTTAGGTTTACCATAAAAAGTCTTCTTCAAGAGAATATGGGGGTAGAAAAGGAATTAATTTAACTAGAGGGGTGTCATAAGTCATAAAATGTTCTTTAATGTATTTTCGAGAGGTGAAGGGACGAAACGGAGATTTAATTCCGGGTTTGAACCTGACGGGAGAGGGGAGGGGGGAGGGAGCTTTAATCCCGAGTTTCAAATAATTTTTGAAACACGTATTAGTTCACTATAAGATTTTTTTTTCCTTGAAAATGTTAGTAAACTCAACATAAATCTAATTACACTTATTAGACCATCTAGCCTACCCCACACTCTCACGCATAACGCCAATGTGAAAGGGTTTTCACGTGTGGAACACCGCATTTGGGACGCGTGAATGACACTCCTCAGGCCCCGCTTACAGCGTTGTACGCCTCTCCCCCCATTTGATCGTTAACCTCAACAGAAAAATAACGTTTTTAAGAAAGACCTTCAACAACGGTAATATTAGTTTTTTTAACCCACCAATTTACCCTTCTATAGATACTTTTTTTAACTTTTTTAAGTACATCTCATTTCTTAATATGAATTCAAACCGTAACTCGTTTTGGCTCCTGTTTCAGTCACCAAGCTCCTATGACCTAAACACCGTTCCGAACCAACAATTCCTCCAAACGCAACAATTTCGTTTGTTGGTTGGAACCAACAATAGTACTTTTAACCGCCATTGCCAATGCCAAACTAATTTCAAAGTCAAACAATGTCGTTTAGCAAACCCGAACCTATACCACACGCTTCAACAAAAGTGTGGGTCTAAAAGGAAGATGTTGGAGACCTCCCCCGACAATACAACTAATGCTCATTGTTCGTGGATCTAAACGATGATACGGATGAAGCACCCAATGAACTACAACGCCTGGTAGGGAGGGACAAGGCAAAGATAAAACGGGCTACAACGTTCGGCTCGTGAAGAAAAATTAGATGATGTTTTGACCAGGGCCGTCTCCGAAAACAGTAAAAAATAATTTAGGCCCTGTGCAAGATAAAAAAAAAAGTTGGGCCCTACCCGACTTGTAATATAAACTCATCGGTCACATATATAAAAAATAAAAATCATAATACAACGATAATTGTTATATATAAAAAGTAAAAAATCATAATACAACGATAAATGTTATAAAATAACTAAAACAAAAGTAGTGTAGGAAAATTATCGAAATTTGTATCTTTTATAACTGAGTGGATCATTTTACCATTTCGTATTTAGTTTAAGTTTAAATGTTGGGCCTTTTAAAATGGTTGTAACTCTAAGGAGTAAAACATATTGGAGTTATTTTGGGTTTTTTTAAATGGTTGTAACTTTAGGTATTAAAACAGATTGGAGTTTTTGAATTTTGGGCCTTTTATAATGGTTGTAACGGTCACCATAATGATGTTATGTTATTGACGATAACCTAGAGTTTTGTATCGATTAATGTTGTTTTATTTTTTTCTCATTCTTTTAAAATTTATTTTTAAAAGTATAACTCAACGTCAAATTAACTAATGTATTTAATTTAATTAATATAAACGGTAAGTAGTAAAATAAATTAACAACTAAAGAATATATACACACTTTCAATGCTACATCAAATCAATGAAATTAATAAACTAATAATAAAATCAAATCAATGAAATTAATAAACTAATAATAAAAAGTGGAACGACATGTGATTATATTATTTTTTAGTGGATGGTAAAAAAATATACCTTGTTCTTGTTGAGTTTTTCAAACCAGTAGTATTGAAAGAAAAAAACAAATAAATAGTTTTTCTTATTGTTGGGCCTATAGACTAAATATTTAAAAGCCCACTAATAGTATTAGTAGGGCATGCTTTTATCACTTCATCTTCTACATTGTGAACCAACCTTAGATCTTGGTTTGGTACGAAATTTGCTATGCCGGAGAAGGTTCCACCACTGCCGGGCCCCGTAAGATTTTTGGCCCTGAATGCCAGCCCTGGTTTTGACAAAGTTGGATAGTTTTCGAAACCAAGTATGAAGAGCTCGAAATAGAAAAATGAGAGTGACAGACATTGGGAATTATCGGGAGGATTTAAAAGTGTTATTGTTGAACACTAACCACCTTGAAGGCCCGACTCATGAGGTTACCGAAGCTTTGAAGGCGAAAATTCTAAAAAAGGCTCGGTTGTTGTAGTTTGTTTATTTTATTTTTAGGGTTGTAGCATGTTTATTTATTATAAACGTTTAAATCTGTTTTCTTTTTATTTTTATCATGCAATATTTAAATTATTAAGGAAAAATGTTTGTTTAAATTAAATTAATATATTTGTAACTAAAAATGAAAATGATAGGACATGTGAAATATGAAAGTTATTTCCTTCATCATACGGATGGGGAAAACTGACATGACGCTTAGGTAACAATTTTTCATATGTGTGAAACTAAAGACACGCCCAATAGATCATAGATAGAGCGGCGGGTCATGTTTGGTAAAACAAGAATCGAAGATGAAGTAAAAACTTTTGTTTTAAGCCGAATTTTATTTTTTATCTGAAATTGTATTGTATTCAAAAAACATATACGAACATAAAAGACTATATAAATAAAAACTACAAATATTATGCACACTTAATTAAAGAACATTTAGATAATTTGTCTATCAAAGCTTTAGTTGAAAAGAAAAAAAACAAATTTAAGTAACTTAATTATTGTGTAATAACTTATTTTAAGTAAAGCCTTAAACAACTTAACCGTTTACATCTAAATAATTTTTTTACATGTGAAAAGTTAAAACAAAGTTAACAAAATTGTTTTAAGATATATTCTCGTTTATCTTTTTTGTATTACTTATATTATAACTTTTATCATTAAATACAAATATATAAATATTATTATGTAGGGGAGTCAAGCTTTTACTTGACATCGACACTTTGATGTTTTTACTTGAAGGATAGGTGACAAAGTGGTGGTGGTCCCAAAACTCTCTCGCTAAGTAATTGACCTTTTGACTTGGAACTTTATAAAGTGTTGTTACTCATTACACATGTTTGTGCATACAAATTGAGTTTTAGTATTTTATTGTAATTACAATTACTTTATAACTAAAGTTTTCCCTTATATATACACCTCCCTCCTAGTCATCCAATTCAATCATATTTCAATTCTTTAGCTAAACAAGCATAAACACAAGCACAACAACAAAAATCATGGAACAAAATCTACAAGTTATACCTAAAAAGGTTTGGAGCGTCCTACGTTTGTTCTACTACATGATACGCAAAGGCGTGTCCAAAAACAAAATATGGTTAGATCTCAACATGATAATGAAACGTGCCAAGATCGCGGGTAAGGCCTTGCAAAACCTCCTCTTCCACCACCACCACAATTGGGCGACTTTTGCGGCCAACCGTCCTTCACACCATCTCTCCATCCCCTCTCATCCGCCAGGCGAATATGCGTACAGCTGCCCCACCACTGCTTCCACTACTAACCACAAATTCTCTTTATTTTCTTACCATAAGAAACACCATGTGGACAACCAACCCAAGGCCGTGGATATTGACATTGTGGCGGTGATCAAGGCGATGGAGATGATTCATAGTGAGGCGACATCACCCGCGCTCCCAGGGTTTGGGAGGAGTCCTATTGTTAGGCAACTTAGGGTAACTGACTCTCCGTTTCCGTTGAGTAGTGTTGATGAGGACAACCATGTGGACGAGGCGGCCGAGCAATTTATTATCCGATTTTACAATGATTTGCAGCGGCAGAAGCAGATTTGCGGCGGCGACACGCGGGTCTTATGATCTTATGATCAATTGTTTGTTATGGTTCTAAAATAAGAAAATGAAAAGAAGTTGTTGGCGTAATGTAATGTTTAAAGATATTGTTGAAGGGTTATATGTGCCAAGAAAAATATATATAAACAAAAATTGTTAAAAACAATTGTATGATTGCCAATGTATTATGCTTATTTATTTTGTACTTTATTAAAACTGATTTTTTTCTTTAATTTTTGTAGTTGGGTTCTGGTTTAAGTTAGAAAAAAAAATCAACAGTTACGAGCTACAAGTAGACAATGATTTAGGAGCTAACTTATGTTAACTAGTTAAGTATCATCCAGCTTCTTTTTAATCTAAAGTCCTTAGCTCCAGTCCTCCAACTTTAATAAACTACAAATTGTGCACCGAACTTATCTATTCTAGATCCAAAGTTGGTATTATCAATTCTGAGTTGACAATATGATACTTTCAACATGAAGGTTCACTATGAGTGCGCAAGTAATATATATATATATATATATAACTATGTAGGTCTACTAGGTCACTATACATAAATTGTTTAATTCTTTTTATTTTATTTTTTCAATTTGGGATGTTTTGTTACAGTTAAAGTTTGTTATCATAAAAATAAACTAGTATATTGCCCCGTGCGTTGCCGTGCCGTTTGAAACTTTTTACGTCAAAATGTAGTTCAAATGAAAACGTACATAAAAATAAGAACGAAGATGTATTACATTTGACCGGACTCGTTTCCGGGGGAAAAATTACGTCAAAATGTAGGCCAACCGAAAACCTACATAATAATAAATTTACGTATAAAAAACGTAAATCAACTTGAATTTATACTAACATATACATAAAAATAAACACGTAAAACTCGATTACAAAGTCTTTAGAAAGTTAAGGGGTTTTAAGTATCAATGCTAAAAGTTGAGGCTAAAAGTAAATAAAAAATAAAAAAAAAGAGAAAAGGAAAAATCAAATTACTATTAATGATCAGAATTGTATTATATGCGATGTTCATTTATTTATACTGACATAATTTAAAAGTTGAGTAAAAACAACTGAACTAATTAGGTGTTAGATATAGAAAAATGATTTAAGGAAATACATTTTTAGTTAAAAACCAATAAATTAAGTAACACATCGCAGTTTTTTTTTAAATGGCAAAATTGGATCACTAAAGGATCACTGGAGTATCATCTTGTCATCAGCGGAATCATCCGATCATATCCATCTCAATTAGACATAATGACTATACACTAATTCAGGAGGAAACTCAATAAATAACGTATGAAAATACTATATACTCATCATTTTAATTTGAAACTTTTTATAAAAAAATCTTCATACAGATTGGTTAAGTCAGTATGGGATATTTATGACAGAATGGTGTAAGTGTAATGTTTTGTATCTAAATGTGAACTACATACATATACTTTAAGCAACCTTTAAAAAAAAACAGAAAAGTAATTGTGGGCATGCGTACCAAAACAAACACAAATATCTATTTCTTTTGGATATTTTAAGCAACCTTTAAAAGGAGGTTTCTTCCAAGTATACATATATATAGTGGGAATATACCGACAAACTATTAAATTGTAGGTGCCCCTAAGTTGTATCAATTAGGTTGTTGTGGGTGCTTTGTAGTTTATATTGCTAAAATAATTATTTCAATCTTAACATATAATCTGATACAACTCTACTCGGCTTTATTTGAAACCAAACTGGAATATTAAGCTCAAGCTCGGCTTAATTTTAAACCGAGCTATATCGGCTTGATTTGGTTTTAAAATGAGGAAGTGATAGATCAAAATATATTTCTTTTGTTAGGTCAGGTCACTGAAGCTATTTTACTATATCAACTTTTGTTACTGGATTGAGTCGAAACCAAAAATTTTAAGTTTATGAGTGTAGATCTAATACTTTTCATTTGGTTCCTAACATCATAGGGTTTGCTATCCGGTGTATAATGGGGAAGGTGCTATGCAGAACACTAGATATTACGAGAATCACATAACCAAATGTATCACCCATTTTTACAATCCTAAAATAATTATTGTTTCTCACACTAGAATTCAAAACAAAATATTGAAAATTTTCAGTTTTTATATAACCAATATATATGTAGGTTATGTTTAGGTTATATTACCTACATGTATGTAGGTTATGTGTAGGTAAAAATATATGGTTTTTTATGCATATATAATACATATGGTTGTAAAAAACATAAAATTTAAATAAATATGAACCTTAAATCCTAAATTTAATAATTTAGAGTTGTTCTTTTTGTTCTTGCAATAATTAATGTTCTGTAATGATTCTCATCATATCATAGTAATTTGTTCCAAATTTTTATATTTTCTGAAATTTAACAACTAAAAAGTTAACTACTTAATAGTTAAGTGATAAACTAACAAGTAATGATAAAACTAAAAAAACAATTACACGTTAACTGCAAAAAAGCGAACTGAAGAAAACAGTTATTTATTTATTTACTATACTACAATTATAAGATGGGGGAATAGTGCCAGACAGCTGTCTGACACTCCCTCATTGGACTACCTTGTTTACTATTTTATATTCATCGTAATATTACCGTTTTGCCCCCGCTTCAAATTACGGTTTTGGGTCCAACTAAAAATAAAATTACGCTTTTCTCCCCAGCTCAGAATTACGCTTTTGCCCTCGATTTAAAATTACGATTTCTCCCTCAGCTCAAAATTACGTTCTCGCCACTAGTTCAAAATAAAATTATGTTTTTGCCCCTAGCTAAAAATTACGATTTTGCCATTTGTTAAAAAAATATAATTTTCCGCCGTTTAAAAAATTATTATTTCGCCCTTAGTTCAAAATTACGTTTTTGCCCCTGTTCAAAATAAAATTATGCTTTTGCCCGCAACTCAAAATTACGATTTTGCCCTCGGTTCAAAATAAAAATATGGTTTTGCCTCCAGCCTAAAATTATGATTGTGCCTTTAGTTCAAATTTATATTATTGTGTTACCCCAGGTTCAAATTTATGAATTTGCCTTGCATAAATTTACATTTTTGCCCCTGGTTCTAATTTACAGTACTATCATCACTTTACCTTTTGGCAAATTATGATTTTACCTCAGTCAAAAAATAAAACTTTCCCTTAGTTAAAAATAACAGTATTACCACTGTTTTAGTTTTTTTAGCAAAACTATAAAAGTGTTTTGTTTTAATTGGTTGACTCGATTTAATTGTTTTTCGTGTCACGGAGCTGCCAAACACTCGCTCATTATTCGGCCATCGCCCCGCAACACAGACGGGGCATCAACTAGTTTATTTTACAAATTCAAAGTTATTGCAAAAATAAAAAATAAAAAAATAAATGAAAAATAAAAACCATGTAGGTTGTAGATAGAATATAAAAACATACCTAAAAAGTTGGAGTTACCTACATACAAATAATTCCAGCATACAACCATGTTTCTTATTAGATAACCTTTTTAAAGTAAATTGCGGTTTGGTTTTTGTGGTTTAATAGTTATTGCTATAATTTATAAAATTCAAATGTTTTGCAATTTTAATATCAAGGTTTCTATTTTATTACAGTTTGGCTCATCACAATAATTCCATCTAGCACATAGTTAAATCATTATCACATGAGAGACATACATAAGATATTTTGGTAAATACCCTAAGAAAACTGTTAGAATCATAGAGGAACTCTATATTCTAGCTCAACTCTCTTAAGTCCGATAGAGAAGAAGAGAAGATAAGTGTATGATATTATTCAAAGTTTTTTTGGGCATGTATGTGAAGAATGACTGGTATATATATATATATATATATATATATAGTATTTTAACATTTGTATTAGAATATAACGACTTTACTCTTGATGTGGAACAATTCGAGAAGTTTGAAGTTGGTTTTCGTGTTGAGTATTTTTTTCAACATCTCAATTGTAAGTATATGATACGTGCCACTCTTTGAGTTTATCCCACGTTGCCATCTTGACGTCCATGTCACAGAAATAGCAGGCATATTTAGTTTAGTGGAGTAGTTTAATTCTAATTTATTCCATTACGTGCATTTGTTTTGTATGAATGAAAAGAATTAGTCTCATTATTTCTCTTTAATTTCTATCTGATTTCTGTCTTGTTTCTTTGGTCAATCAATTATCGATTAGAACTTCAACAAAGTAATGAATGAATTTGAGATCAATGTTCTGGAACTACCTATGTGGAAGGATTACAAGATGATTAAAAAGTAAACTATAAATATTAATGATTAATCAAGCTTTATCCACAATTTCATCGATTATAATGGTACAAAAAGATAACACTCTTTGCTACATATAATTTGGTTGCATCGTTAAGATATAAACGGATAATTCAACAAAAGCTAATGATGGACCACCCTACGTGTTCATATATCGATCCCTTTGATCAATAATCAGCATATGGTTACATGACTGACCTTGCCTATAAAACGTGGCCGATAAATCAAAATATTCAGAAAGTGAAAACAAAAATATATATAATTACTTCCATCATGCAAAAAGCAACCAAAACTTATCCTAATTGGTCACTAACTGCATGCATTGAGTGTTTGTAAAAGCATGTGAGACTTTTGTTGTTTTGCTTTTGTCTTTAAAATTTAACCGTATAGTTCTGATAAGTTGGTCTAGTGGTTAGTCAATTGGTTTCTTTATTTGAGGTCCTAAGTTTAGTTCCTACTAACATCACTTTGAAGGACATTGGTGGTGGTAATAGACTTTAAGAGTAGACCTCTTTGGAGGTCGCCAGTTCGAAACCGAGCCGAAACGAACCGGGTTTTACCGCAGTGGGCCTTCGGGCTGGCGGGTTTTCCCCTGAACTGGTGGCTTGGTGGCTCAGGTATGCATCCAACTCTGACCGTTAAGGAGGAGGGGATGCATTTGCTCGATTGAGGGCATCCCATAATGCTTATCCGATTATTTAGTTGGCCATTCCAGAAAAATTTAACCATATAATTTCTCCTAGAAAATGTAGCGAATTTAGAAAATCCTTATAGGGTAATATTTCAAAGAAATGGGGTAATGAAATCGAAAAAACATCAAATTTTTCCAAATTTTACACTATCGCCGGAGCGTCACGGGGTTGCAGGACTACTACCCCTTATTGTATGGTAGATCCACCCCTGCCCAGAAACACAGTTGACTATGTAACAAAATTGGTGAAACACATTTGATTGTACAACATTCGTACTGGTATTATAAAAACAGGTATGTGTTTTTATGATTTTCGATTAATATATAACACATGTCGAGAGCATATCTTGACTTTATTTTTGGACTTTTCTCTTTCCTTTATTATGTCACTTACTGGTATCATAACAAAACGAATCGATACCGATTGAGTTCATATATGTAACGTGAGAAAACCCCATTAGATACATTTAAAATAGCATATATAATATCCATACGATTCTCTATTAATAATAATAATAATATATATCCTTTGATTTTTATAATATTATATGTCATCATGAAAGTAAAGTGGTGGGTTATACCATTTTTTATGACAATAAATGTTGCAGTCAGTCTCTATTTATATGGATACGAGGCTGTTTATTATTTTTATTTTTTTAATATGAGTTAACCGGTAAATAATGAAAAATGAATCCATCCAATTGAATAAATGGTTCTAATTCAATGTTTTATGTATAATTAGTGATGAGATCGGTATCATATGTTAGAACTCTGGTACTAATAAGAATTCGTAAGATAATCTGAAACATAAACAAAAGAAACAGTTAACGTGAACCGGGCTTGTGTTTGACACAATTCTCTTAAAAAGATTCGCCGTCTGTTCCCAGGGTACGCCGATTCGAAACAGCAACCGAGTACTGCCGGACTTGAACACTTGCCTGAAAGAAAACAGGAATATGCTGCAATAGAGATGGAGAGAGAAGAGAAGAGATGGTTGTGGTGTGTTTCAACTGAGCAACCTTGATCAGTTTATATAGCCACAAAGTTATAACCGAAATCAACCCATTATTGCAGAGAATTAAAATGAAATATCGGTTATTATTGAATCAGTTTCAAAATTGATGAGCTGATCATAACCGAAGACCACAATAATGATTATTATCATTGTGAATAATCATTTTATTTCAGTTTCAAATCTCGTTCAAAAGAATAACGATTATAGTCTTGAATCCAAAAACCGCCTCACGCGAGCCCGGGTTTTCGGAGCTGCATTCGTGTCCGCAGGACGTACGCGAGTTCAACTAAATCCGGTTCCAAATTTTGCAACCCCCCTACGCGCTCGCGCGTAGGAGCTTTGGTAAAACAAGACATAAAGTTATATCACTTAGGTAAATGGATTACCTTATAAATAACTTTCAATTTTGTCTCCCCACCAATGTGGGACAAATGCTTTTACCAATTAAGACATACATTCACACACCCAAATTTTCAACAATCCCCCACATGAATGGAGGTCGATCTCAAAACAACATTTTCCCATTAGATTTCAGCAGTTGAGTTTTGCATGCGATTGGTAGGTGTTACCCTTTGAACCTTCGCTCATGAAGTGCACTTAGCCCACTGGTTCTGAGTAGACATTGATGTCTTTGAACTCATCTGCCGTTTGTGTAGACGACAATACACTTCACACAAGACTCTCCCTGACAAAGTCAAGTCCTCATAGTTATGTTCGTTATGGTCATGAACATGATGCCTGGTTTTGCGAGAGCCATTAGGTATTGTGCCCCTACAATACCCTTCGAAGCGACCCCACTTCTCTCTCACATAGGTGATTCACTATGTACGGTTTACATTAGTCGAATCATTAAAAGCCATAGGCTTAGCCTCACACTTGTCACTTTTAGGAATGTACTAGGAAGTTTACTATGCTTTACAATAAACTCCCTTTTATGTATATGTAGGGTTGTTCCCCCCACAGTGACCTCACTAATTCATACAATTAGGTTTTCCTATTGAACTCAGCTCTTGGGGTCTCCAGTCTACTGAGTTAGGTTTCCATCATATGAACTTATATTTTCAAGGGCTTCAGTCCCATTCCCATAGACGACTTCTGTACTAAATCTCTACTTAGGCCTTTTGTCAGCGGATCCGCGATATTATCCTTTGACCTCATGTAGTCAACAGTGATAACTCCTGTAGAGATTAGTTGTCGTATCGTATTATGTCTACGTCTGATATGTCTGTTCCTACCATTATATTGTGCTACGAGCTCTGCCAAGTGCCGATTGGCTATCACAATGTATACAACTGGCCGATGCCGGCTTAGGCCATCTTGGTATATCCTCAACAAATTGACGTAGCCACTCTGCCTCTTCACCTGCTTTATCTAAAGCGATGAACTCTGATTCCATCATGGATCTAGCGATAACCGCTTGTTTCGAAGATTTCCACGATATAGCAGCACCTCCAAGTGTGAATACATACCCACTTGTTGCTCTGGAATTATTTGTGTCAGATATCCAATTTGCATCGAAAGTCCTTCTATAACTGCTGGATATCTGTCATAATGCAACCCGTATTCCCGAGTATATCTTAAGTAGCGAAGCAACTGAGTGATACAGTTCCAGTGCATTGAACTTGGGTTGCTCGTGTATCTACTTAGCTTGCTCACAGCATATGCGATGTCGGGTCTAGTAAAACTCATGAGATACATCAAGCTACCAATAATTCTTGAGTATTCCAACTGGTTTACAGGTTCACCTCTATTCTTGGCTAGATGTTGACTCGTGTCAGTGGAGTTCTAGCCTCATTAGAGTCATTTGCATTGAACTTTGTCCACATAGTGGGATTGACTTAAAACAAGTCCACTTTGGGTTCGCGTGATTTTGACCCCCAAAATCACATCCTCAAGACCCATGTCTTTCATGTTAATCTTGCCTTTAGCATGTTCTTTGTAGACTTTATGATTTTGTCATCACTTCCAGCAATGAGCATCTACATATAAACACAAAATGACATATCCATCAGATGTGTCCTTCATATACACACACTTATCACATTCATTGATTTTGAACCCAGCATCAAGCATGATATGATCAAACTTTTGGTGCCATTGTTTTGGAGCTTGTTTCAATCCATACAAGGATTTTACAAGTTTACACACTTTCTTTTCTTGCCCAATAGCTGTAAAGCCTTCGGGTTGCTCCATATAGATTTCTTCCTCTAGATTTCCATTCAAGAAAGCTGTTTTCACATCCATTTGGTGAACTTCCAAATTTCTAATGGCGGCAATGGCAAGCACCAACCTGATGGATGTTATTCGCGTAACTGGCGAATATGTATCAAAGTAATCTAAACCATCTCGTTACTTATATCCTTTGATAACCAACCTTGCCTTGTTCTTATCGATGGTTCCATCTGGCTTCATCTTCTTCTTGAAGATCCATCGATATCCTAGTGGTTTACATCCTTGAGGAAGATCCACTAGTTCCCAAGTATGGTTTTGTAAGATAGATTCTATCTCACTTTTGATTGCCTCCCTCCACTAAGGTCCTTCTGAGGAATGCACCACTTGTTGGTATGTTTGAGGTTCATCTTCTACCATATAGGTAAGAAACTCAGGGCCAAAGGATTTTCCAGTCCTTTGCCGTTTACTTTTCCTGATTTCAACTTCATCAGTCTTAGATTATTCTCGATGTTCATCGTTTTTAACCTCATGCTCAAGAACACTTTCCTCAACTGGTCTAGAAGAACTCGGTTCACCTTTATCTAAGCAAGGGAACACATGTTCAAACCATGATGCATCCTTAGATTCCATAATGGTGCCCTTGCATATTCCAGGGTTCTTAGAATCATGCACAAGAAAACGATAAGGACCATAAGGACGAGTATATCCAATAAATACACAATCTACTGTTTTGGGTCCAACTAGTAGCCGCTTTGGTGGTGTGAGTACCACCTTAGCTAGGCACCCCCACACTTTCAAGTATTTATATGGTGGAATCTTTCCCGTCCATAATTCGTATGGACTTACATTTTTTTTCTTATTGGGTATCATGTTCAACACATAATTGGCCGATAAGATTGCTTCCTCCCACATGTTTTGGTTTACACCAAAACTTATCATCATGGCATTCATTGTCACACCCGACCCGCAGCGGAAAAGGTGATCGGGGCATGATTGGGTTATCATCAAAGCTCATGACATTTATTATGCGTTTCATATTCATTAAATACAATTTAATGGAAAATTACAATAAATGTTACAACATGTTCTAACTATCAATCTAAGCTTCTTTGTTCTCTTCTAAGGCATATCCTATGTTTTCCTTGCTTCAACCTGTTCACCTGTATCATGTGTAAAAGGGTTTTTGGATCAACATAATGTTGGCGAGTGAATCCTATGGAAAAACATTTGAACAAGTTTATTAAATTGATTATGAAATATGTGCACAACCAAACACGAGTAAAAATAGATGTAAGCTTATTCAACAATCATTAGATATTAAATAAAGCACACATGAACAATAATGGAACATTTAGAGGCACGCGTTGCTCTACTCGTCTCTCACGAGGAACTGATGGGCCTAATGAATGAATTGCATAAACATGATAATATGAATGACACAACTATAAACAATATAAACTCAATGATACACACATGAACAATAATGGATTCGTTTTGAGGCACGCGTTGTTCAACTCGTCTCCCACGAGGAACTGATGGACTTAATGAATGAATTTCATATAATTTGACAAAATGAACTAAGTAATCACAACAATATAAACAATCTAAGTTTAGGTCATGATATGGTATGGCACAAATTTAAATAAACGAGTTAATTATTTGAGACACATGACACACCCCAAAACGTGTAATTAAAAAGGGGAGTTGTAAGATTCACTCACAGTGGGTGCGTTCGGTTGATGATGTTGAATGCACGCGAAGTGGTTTTAACCACGAGTGAGATTTAACCTAGATAAATCGCATTATGGTTTGGTAAGTAAACGGATTTTATTAATCTATTTTAGTAGGATTGTTGGGTGTATTTTTGTGAGTTTAAGGCTATTTTCTAACCTTAAAAATGTTATTTTTAAGTATTTTTAATTGATTTTAATTAAAATAATTAAATAAAAATAATAAAAAAATTTGATTTTTTTGCTACAGTGACCGTTGACTTTGACCGGTTGACCGTTGACTGACCGTTGACCGGTTCGAATCGTGTATATAAGTGCGCTGGGTGAGGCTCGAACCCGAGACCTCCCGTACGCGTGCACGCAGCTTTACCAACTGAGCTACGTGTCTAACCCGTCATATATCCGATTTTAATTATATTTATACATTAATTAAGTTAAACAAAAAATCCTTTTATTTTAAAAACACTTTAATTGAATCAGACGGTGCGCTCCCCAGGTCTCGAACCCGGGACCTGTGGGTTATGATAACACACAGTCCACCGCTGGACTGTGTGTACAACTTGTTAACTTAACTGATTTTTATTATACTTAAACACAAATTAATTATTTTCATTTCTGACTTATTTAAAAAGCTTAATAATTGTCCGGGTCGATGCAGAAGACCGGACTCGAACTCGTGCACTTTGATTAAACATACACACAGTCCACCGCTGGACTGTGTGTCTAACTTGGTTATTATTCCGATTATTAATATACTTAACATATACCTGTGGCGACTCCGGTTCGGTTAACAAAACAAAAAGGCATTTTATTAAAGCGGCGTGTGTGAAACAGGATTCGAACTCGTGACGCCTGTATGTTTAATGTGCACACAGTCCACCGCTGGACTGTGTGTCTAACCCGAGTAATATTTTGATTTAAATTATACTTATACGTTCCGGATACATCGTCTTCTTCATCAAGTTATAACCAGAAAAGACGACTGACTGGTTCAATGATTAAATCAGGTTCCTTTAACGTTTTAGGTTAATTATAGATGAGATATAAGTAAAAAGAAGGAAAAATAGGCGTGAGGTATACCGACTAGCTTTCCTCTGTTTTCCGGCAGAACTCCGGTGACAGCAATCCCTTCCGACGACGAGTGTCTTGCAGCAGAGAGTCTTCAGAAAGCTTACAAAGGGTGTGGGTGGCTTCGGTATAAGTTCAAAGGGTTTAGTAAGGCTCAGAAATGGGGAAACCGGTTTTCCGGCGACAAACAGAAAAATTCCGGCGAGAGAGTTTTCGCCGAGAAAGGGTGTGGTTTTGAGCGAAAATGTTTGCAGAAGTTCGAGGTGGTTTTTATAGGGCAAATCTTCGAAGAACTTGGTCTGATTTCCGACTGGATTCGTAAGTTATAAAAGCTCCGGCGGTTATGACTTTGGTCGCGGACTCAGACGTCGGTTATAACCGATGTCTTAGTAATGGTTTACGTTATAACGGAAGATGTCGTTAAAACTCGCGAGATTGCCGGGATTTCCGACGACTGAACTTTTGGGCGCCGGTTTTGAATTCGGAAAGTCAAGATATCAATTAAATGATTCCATTATTTAACAAGGAACATCAGTGGCGCAGTGGTTTGTGTGTTGAGTGTTAAGTCTGTTTGCACCGTGACTCGGCGACTGACCCGGGTTCGAAACCTGGCAGGAACAAAGTATTTTTATTTTGCGATTTTTAACAGTTTTTCAAAAACTAATTATATATTCCCGTATAATAATTGATTATGTATCGTTTAAAATTATTTTGGGCATTTAATTCGCAACGAAAATTTTTAACTGACTGTTCGGTTGATAAACGGAGCGGGTTTGGTAAATCCGTTTTTTACGGATGTTACATTCATCATTTCTTTCAAAGTGCGGTTTTTCCGTTCCGCTATGCCATTCGATTGCGGGGAGTAAGGAACCGTGAGTTCATGTATGATTCCATTTTTTGCACACACATCAATAAAAGGTGACACATATTCACCTCCTCGGTCGCTCCTTACGATTTTGATTTTCTGATTTAGTTGATTCTTAACTTCGGCTTTGAACAAGATAAACTTATCAATAGCCTCGTCCTTACTCTTAAGTAAGTACACATAGCAATACCTTGTACTATCATCAATGAACGTGATGAAGTACTTGTTCCCACCACGAGTAGGAATTGCTTTTAGATCACATACATCAGTGTGGATCATCTCGAGGGGTTCGGTGATTCGTTCGACCTTTTTGAAGGACGATTTCGTTTGTTTTGCTTATACACAAGTTTCACATTTATTATTTGAGTCAATATCGAATGTTGGTATGCAATCAAGTTTAATTAAACGACGAATAGAATTATAATTAACATGACCTAGTCTACCATGCCAAAGATTAGAAGACTCAATCAAGTAAGTAGAACTAGTAGCGTTTTCATTCATTGCGTTCACAACCATTACATTGAGTTTGAACATTCCATTGAGGGTGTCACACCCCGACCCGCAGCGGAAAAGGTGATCGGGGCATGATTGGGTTATCATCAAAGCTCATGACATTTATTTTAACGTTTCATATTCATTAATACACTTTAATGGAAAATTACAATCAGTATTACAACATGTCCTAAATATCAATCTAGGCTTCATTGTTTTCTTCTAAGGCATTTCCTATGTTTTCCTTACTTCATCCTGTTCACCTGTATCATGTGTAAAAAGGGTTTTTGGATCAACAAAAAGTTGGCGAGTGAATCCTATGGAAAACATTTGAACAAGTTTATTTAATTGATTATGAAATAAGTGCACAACCACACATGAGTAAAAATAGATGTAAACTTATTCACCAATCAATTTAATAATAAACAATACACACATGAACAATAATGGATCGTTTAGAGGCACGCGTTGCTCAACTCGTCTCTCACGAGGAACTGATGGGCCTAATGAATGAATTGCATAAACTTGACAATATAAAATACATAACTACAAACAATATAAACTCAATAATACACACATGAACAATAATGAATTTGTTTTGAGGCACGCGTTGCTCAACTCGTCTACCACGAGAAACTGATGGGCTTAATAAATGAATTTCATATAAGTTGACAAAATGAAATACATAATCACAACAATACAAACAATCTAAGTTTAGATCACGATATGGTATGGCACAAGTTTAAATAAACGAGTTAATTATTTTGTGACACATGACACACCCCAAAACGTGTAATTAAAAAGGGGGAGTTGTAAGATTCACTCACAGTGGGTGCGTTCGGTTGATGATGTTGAATGCACGCGAAGTGGTTTTAACCACGAGTGAAATTAACCTAGATAAATAGCATTATGGTTCGGTAAGTAAACGGATTTTATTAATCCATTTTAGTAGGATTGTTGGGTGTATTTTTGTGAGTTTAAGGCTATTTTCTAACCTTAAAAATGTTATTTTTAAGTATTTTTAATTGATTTTTAATTAAAATAAATAAATAAAAATAATAATAAAAAAGTTGACTTTTTTGACCGTTGACCGTTGACCATTGACCTTGACTGTTTGACCGGTTCGTATGCGTGTATGTGTGCGCTGAGTGAGGCTCAAACCCGAGACCTCCCGTACGCGTGCACGCAGCTCTACCAACTGAGCTACGTGTCTAACCCGAAATATTTCTGTTTTTAATTATATTTATATATTAATTAGATTAATCCAAAAATCAGCTTATTTCTAAAAAGATTTTAATCCGTGACTCGGTGCGCTCCACAGGTCTCGAACCCGGGACCTGTGGGTTGAGTTAACACACAGTCCACCGCTGGACTGTGTGTCTAACTTGTTAAATAATCCGATTTATATTATACTTATGAACAAACTTCATTATTTCATTTCTGCCTTATTTTAAAAAGTTAGATAATTGTCTGAATCGGTGCAGTAGACCGGACTCGAACTCGTGACGTGTGTTTAAACATTCACACAGTCCACCGCTGGACTGTGTGTCTATCTTGGTTATTATTCCGGTTATTATTAAACTTAACATGTACAGCGGTGACTCCGGTTCGGTTAACAAAAAAAAAGACATTTTTATTAAGGCAGCATGCGTGGGACAAGATTCGAACTCGAGACGTTTACGTGTGTCTTGCGGCAGAGAGTCTTCAGAAAGCTTGAAAAAGATGTGGGTGACTTCGGTATAAGCTCAGGGGGTTCAGTAAGTCTCAGAAGTGAAGGATTCGGTTTTCCGGCGATGTGCAGAAATCTTCCGGCGAGTGAAATTACGTCGGGTAAAGGTGCGGTTTTGAGCGAAAAAGCTTGCAGAGGTTCGAGGAGGTATTTATAGGGCAGGTCGTCGATGCATTTGGTCCGATTTCCGACTTGATTCGTCGGTAAAAAATTCTCCGGTGGTTATAGCTTGTGTCGCGGGTTCAGGCGTCGGTTATAACCGATGTGGGTTTAAATGTTTACGTTAAGACTTGAAGAAACCGTCAAGTCTCGCGAGATCGCCGGGATTTCCGACGACTGAAATTTGGGCGCCGGTTTTGAATTCGAGAATCATGATATGAATTAATTGATTCTAATAATTAACAAGGAACACTAGTGGCGCAGTGGTTGAGTGTGCGTGTGTTAAGTTGCTGAACCGGTTGACTGACCCGGGTTCGAAACCCGGCAGAACCATTATATTTTTATTTCATTATTTTTAACAATTTTTCAAAAACAAATCATATATTCCAATATAATAATTAATTATGTATCGTTTAAAATTAATTTGGGCATTAAATACGCCACGAAATTTTAAACTGATCGTTCGGTTAATAAACGGAGCGGGTTTGGTAAAATCCGTTTTTGACGGATGTTACAGAGGGCATAGCCCTTACCAACATACACACCGTTTTTGGTCAACACGACCTTATCCGACTCAATTACCATTTTGAACCCAAACTTGTTCAATTGCCACCCCGACACGAGGTTCTTACGGATTTCTAGAACATACAACACATTGGACAATGTGAGCTCTTTCCCAGAAGTCATCTTCAACACCACCTTACCCTCGCCTTTAATATCAGCCGTGGCGGAGTTTCCCATAAATACCTTTTCGCCATTCGTCACCTCCTTGAAGGTGTTTAAAAGGCTTTTGTCGGAACACACATGACGGGTAGCCCCCGTATCAACCCACCAATCCTTGTTGTTTTGCCCAACCAAATTAACTTCGGTCACCAAAATCGAGAGATCCGTGACCATGGCAACAAGGTTCTCGACCTCATGAACCATGTTCACTTGTCGAGCATTTTCCTTCTTCGGAAGCTTGCATTCATTGGCCTTATGGCCTTGCTTTTGACAATTATAACAAGTTCCAAAGAACTTCTTTTTCCCAACTCCTCCCTTAGGACCAAGGTTGGAGCGTTTCCCGTGACTTTTATTTCCACCCTTTCCATTGTCCTTGGTTTTTCCCATAGAAGATTGACCATGTTCAATAAGGTTGGCCTTCACTGTTTCGGCACCATCAACCCTTTTCAAGGCTAACTTGTTATCTTCTTCAATACGAAGACGGACAACAAGATCTTCAATGGTCATCTCTTTTCGCTTATGCTTGAGATAGTTCTTGAAATCAACTCAACTTGGTGGTAGCTTTTCGATCATCGCGGAAACTTGGAATGTCTCGCTAAGCACCATTTCTTCCGCATGGATATCATGAAGAACAACTTGTAGTTCTTGGACTTGGCTCATGACAGTTTTGGTGTCTATCTTTTTAAAGTCTAAGAACTTAGCTACCACGAATTTTTTAGTGCCCGCATCTTCGGTTTTGTATTTTCGATCCAAAACTTCCCACAATTCTTTGGCGGTTTTGGCTTTACTATACACATTGTATAGCGTATCCACCAAACCATTAAGAATGAAATTGCGGCACAGGAAATCCGAATGCTCCCAAGCATGCATCGCGCTCACAGATTGAGCGTCCATATCCCCTTCCTCAAGATGGGGTTTGGGTTCTTTCAAGAACCTTGCCAGGTTCAATGTAACATCCGTAAAAAAAAACGGATTTACCAAACCCGCTCCGTTTATCAACCGAACAGTCAGTCAAAAATTTCGTTGCGAATTAAATGCCCAAAATATTTTTAAACGATACGTAATCAATTATTATACGGGACTATATATTTAGTTTTTGAAAAACTGTTGAAAATCGTAAGATAAAAATGAAATGATCCAGCCGGGTTTCGAACCCGGGTCACTCGCCGAGTCACTCAGCGACTTATCTCACACACACAAACCACTGCGCCACTTGTTCTGTTTGGTAAATATTGAAATCATTTAATTGATAAAGTGACGTTACGAATTCAAAATCGGCGCCCATCAGTTCAGTCGTCGGAATCCCGGAAACCTCGCGAGTTTTTAACACCATTTTCAGTTATAACGTAAACCATTAACAAGACATCGGTTATAACCGATGTTTGAAGTCCGCGACCAAACCATAACCGCCGGAAAATTTAAATCAAGGAACCCAGTCGGAAATCAGACAAAAAACATCTCGATTTTCCCCTATAAATTCACCCTCAACCCATTGAAAACCTTTTCGTTCAAAACCACACTCTTTCTCGGCGAAAACTCCCTCGCCGGAACTTTTCTGTTCGTCGCCGGAAAACCGATTTCCTTATTTCTGAACCTCACTAAATCTTTTAAACTTATACCGGAGTCACCCATACCTTCTTCAAACCTTCTGGGGACTCGCTGCTGCAAGACACCTGACGCCGGAGCTTATTACTGTCGCCGGAGTTCTGCCGGAAAACAGAGGGTCCAGTCGGTATACTTCTCCGCCCAATTTCTTTTCCTTTTCACATTTATCTCACCGTAATGAACTGAAAAACACTAATAAACCGATAAAAACTTGGAACCAGTCGATTTCCGAACTCTGGTTCTATCTTGATGAAGAAGACGATGTATTTCCGTATCTTATAAGTATAATTAAAATCAGGATATTAATCGGGTTAGACACACAGTCCAGCGGTGGACTGTGTGCACATATAACGCAAAGGTCACGAGTTCGAATCCGGTTTCATACACGCTGCCTAAATAAAAATCAAATTTTTGTTTAACTGAACCGGAGTCGATACTGGTATATGTTAAATATATTGATAACCGGAATAATAACCAAGTTAGACACACAGTCCAGCGGTGGACTGTGTGTTTGTTTATATCACTGGTCACGAGTTCGAGTCCGGTCTTCTGCACCGACTCGGACAATTATCTCTTCTTTTTAAATAAGGCAGAAAAGGAAATAACTAATTAGTATTTAAGTATAATAAAAATCGAATTATATAACATGTTGAACACACAGTCCAGCGGTGGACTGTGTGTTAGATTAAACCACAGGTCCCGGGTTCGAGACCTGTGGAGTGTATGTCCGATTCGCTTAAAACTGTTTTTAAAATAAAATGATTTTTCGGTTTAAACTAATTAATATATATATATAATTAAAATCAGATTTATAACGGGTTAGACACGTAGCTCAGTTGGTAGAGCTGCGTGCACGCGTACGGGAGGTCTCGGGTTCGAGCCTCACTCAGCGCACTTGTGTTCCGCATTCGAACCGGTCAACGGTCAGGTCAACGGTCAACGGGCTGGTCAACGGTCAGAAAAAAATCAATTTTTTTATTATTTTTATTTAATTATTTTAATTAAAAATCAATTAAAAATACTTAAAAATAACATTTTTAAGGTTAGAAAATAGCCTCAAACTCACAAAAATACACCCAACAATCCTACAAAAATAGATTAATAAAATCCGTTTACTTACCGAACCATAATGCGATTATTCTAGGTTAAACTCACTCGTGGTTAAAACCACTTCGCGTGCATTCAACATCATCAACCGAACGCACCCACTGTGAGTGAATCTTACAACTCCCCCTTTTAAATTACACGTTTTGGGGTGTGTCATGTGTTATGAAAATAATTAATTTATTTATTTAAACTTGTGCCATACCACATCATGACCCAAACTTAGATTGTTTTTTTTATTGTTGTGATTTACTTATTGCCTTTTTGTCCAGTTATAAGAAACTCATACATTAAGCCCATCAGTTCCTCGTGGGAGACGAGTTGAACAACGCGTGCTTCAAATCAAATTCATTATTGTTCATGTGTGTATCATTGAGTTTATATTGTTTGTAGTTGTGTCATTCATATTATCATGTTATGCAAATCATTCATCAGGCCCCTCAGTTCCTCGTGAGAGACGAGTTGAGCATCGCGTGCCTCTAATTGTTCCACTATTGTTCATGTGTGTTTCATTTAACATCTTATGATTGTTGATTAAGTTACATCTATTTTTACTCATGTTTGGTTGTGCACATATTTCATAATCAATTTAAATAAATTTGTTCAAATGTTTTCCATAGGATTCACTCGCCAACATTATGTTGATCCAAAAACCTTTTTACACATGATACAGGTGAACAGGTTGAAGCAAGGAAAACATAGGATATGCCTTAGAAGAGAACAAAGAAGTTTAGATTGTTAGTTAGATCATGTTGTAACATTTATTGTCAAATTCCATTTAATTTGTATTAATGAATATGAAACGCTTAATAAATGTCATGAGCTTTGATGATAACCCAATCATGCCCCGATCACCTTTTCCGCTGCGGGTCGGGGTGTGACAGAAGGTATCAGAGCCATGACTATAGGGATATAGGATAGGTTATTAGACACTTAGAGCCTATACTATAGTCTGCCTAAATTTTAATTGATTAGGTGGTTACATACAAACTTGTGACATTTATTTGTTTCATATTTGTTTACATTTACAGTCAAACATACATGCTTATATACATATTCATTATACATATATACATATTCATTATACATATATCGATGTTCATGTATTCAATTTATTTTCATATTCTCATTATCCAAAGATTTTGTGCAATTTTCAAATCTCATCAAAGTAAGTTCTGCGACGGGCATGTAGTAACTGGAAGGGTACAAGTACCGGTAGTCGGAACGTCCTGTCTAGGCTGGCATTCGTATAAATCCAATAAACGGACCAGTTTGCCTACCTGGGGACCAACGATGAGAGTACGAAGGACTTATTAGGCCAAAGCATGCCACACCAAACGTCGTTCGAACTAACCTACTTTGAGGTGTCACCGTGTCTACACCTGGACACATTCCGAATATCACACGTTGTATACATATTTCTCGATTTTCTCCGGGTTTTTGTGTACGCAACCTGGAAGAAACCGTGCGAACCATATGAAAAACCGGTATTCATGGGGGCCCACATGATTACACAGGTAAAGTATGGCGGCATGTAGGGCCTAACAGCGAGCAGAACCCAAGACATCCAATGGATGTAGTAATTTATTTATCTATAATTATTTTATGAATGTTCATTCCTAATGCGACCCATGAACCCAAAAGCATCCAACTCATACTCTTGTCATGTATTCCTTGTAGATGTCTTCTAACTTTGCCCGTAGGAAGACGAGAGCAAGAAAAGCCCGCGAACGCATGGCTGCCTTAATCACTCAACAAATGGCTACCGTAATACCCAACATTGTAATCCAAGTTCAACAAGCACTTACCGTTAATCCTGTCAATCAAGCAAACCAAAACATTTTCAACTCTCCCCCAAATACCACTAAATGCACCTACAAGCATTTCAAATCATGCGACCCTCCGAAATACAAAGGGACTGAAGGCGTCACCGCTCTCCTCCATTGGTTTGAAGAAATGGAGAACACATTTCTAAATTGCGATTGCCCTAACGATCGCAAAGTGCGATATGCCACCGGTCGATTATATGGGATAGCACTTACTTGGTGGAACACAGAGAAGGCCAAACGAGGTGTGGAAGATGCTATGTCCTTAACTTGGAACGAATTGAAGGAAATCATGACCAGACGATTTTGCCCAAGGAGCGAAATCAAGAAGTTAGAAGATGAATTTTACTCATTGAAGCAAGTGGAAGGAGACCACATCACCTACAATAAAAGATTCCTCGAGTTACATCAAATGGTTCCCAACATGTTCACTCCCCTCTACCGTTTGATCGAGCACTACATTCGTGGTCTTCCGTCAAAGATTCAAGACCCTGTGATAAGTACCAAGCCTGCAACTTTGGAAGCAGCAATGGAGCTAGCAACAGAGCTCACCGAGAACCGAATCCGAAACAAAGACTTCAAGGAGGAGAAGAAGAAGGATAAAGAAACGACTGAAACCTCCGACTCCACTCAAACCGAATCCCCTTCTCAACCCAATCCTAAGAGAAGAAGAGTCGGGCGACTTTTCGCTGCTACCCAACGGAATCAACCAGTTTTACACGCTATACCCATCCGAGCTATCCCAATCACCCAAGTGGCACCCAACTCAGCTTACCCAGATAAGAAGCCATATCTTGGACCTCACCCTCGATGCAACAACTGTTTTTATCACCATCCCCATACCCTACCTTGTCGACTATGTGCAACTTGTGGACGCTATGGTCATTTGAGCAATGTTTGTCGCACCTTTCAAAACCAAACCTTTTCCCCTACTCAAAACATGACCCAAACATTTAAAAAGTTTATTTAATTGTTTTAAAAAAATTCAACCACCCATATAAAAAAGATTAAATTTTCCCCAATCAATTAATAAAACAATCACACATGAACAATAATGGATCGTTTAGAGGCACGCTTCCAACTCGTCTCTCACGAGGAACTGATGGGCCAATGAATAAATTTGCATAAACTTACAATATAAAATACAAACTACAAACAATATAAACCAATATACACAGATGAACAATAATGAATTTGTTTGAGGCACGCTTGCTCACTCGTCTACCACGAGAAATGATGGGCTTATAAATGAATTTCATAAAAGTTGACAAATGAAATACATAATCACAACATACAAACAATCTAAGTTAGATCACGATATGGTATGGCACAATTTAAATAAACGATTTAATTATTTTGTGACACATGACCCCAACCCCCCAAAACGTGTAATTAAAAGGGGGGAGTTTGTAAGATCACTCACAGGGGGTGCGTTCGGTTATGATGTTGAATGCACGCGAAGTGGTTTAACCACGATGAAATTAACCTAATAAATAGCTTATGGTCGTAAGTAAACGGATTTTTTTAAATCCATTTTAGTGGGATTTTGGGTGTATTTTTGTGAGTTTAAGGCTATTTTCTAACCTTAAAAATGTTATTTTTAAGTATTTTTAATTGATTTTTAATTAAAATAAATAATAAAATAATAATAAAAAAGTTGACTTTTTGACCGTTGACCGTTGACCATTGACCTTGACTGTTGACCGGTTTCGTATGCTGTATTGTGCGCTGAGTGAGGCTAAACCCGAGACCTCCCGTACGCGTGCACGCAGCTCTACCAATGAGCTACGTGTCTAACCCAAAATATTTCTGTTTTTAATTTTATTTTATAATTAATTAATTAATCAAAATTCAGCTTATTTCTAAAAAGATTTTAATCGGTGACTCGGTGGCTCCACAGTCTCGAACCGGGCCCTGGGGGTTGAGTTAACACACATCCACCCTGACGTGTGTCTAACTTGTTAAATAATCCGATTTATATTATACTTATGAAAAAAACTTCATTATTTCATTTCTGCCTTATTTTAAAAAGTTAAAATTGTCTGAATCGGTGCATAGACGGGACTCAATTTCGTGACTGTGTTTAAACATTCACACAGTCCCCCGCTGGACTGTGTGTCTATCTTGGTTATTATTCCCGTTATTATTAAACTTAACATTACAGCGGTGACTCCGGTTCGGTTAACAAAAAAAAAGACATTTTTTATTAAGGCAGCATGCGTGGACAAGATTCGAACTCGAGAGGGTTACGTGTGCTTGCGCAGAGAGTCTTCAGAAAGCTTGAAAAAGATGTGGGTGACTTCGGATAAGCTCAGGGGGTTCAGTAAGTCTCAGAATGAAGGATTCGGTTTTCCGGCGATGTGCGAAATCTTCCGGCGAGTAAAATTAGTCGGGTAAAGGTGCGGTTTTGAGCAAAAAGCTTGCAGAGGTTCGAGAGGTATTTATAGGCAGGTCGTCGATGCATTTGGTCGATTTCCGACTTGATTCGTCGTAAAAATTCTCGGTGGTTATAGCTAGTGTCGCGGGTTTCAGGCGTCGGTTATAACCGATGTGGGTTTAAATGTTTACGTTAAGACTTGAAGAAACCGTCAAGTCTCGCGAGATCGCCGGGATTTCCGACGACTGAAATTTGGGCGCCGGTTTTGAATTCGAGAATCATGATATGAATTAATTGATTCTAATAATTAACAAGGAACACTAGTGGCGCAGTGGTTGAGTGTGCGTGTGTTAAGTTGCTGAACCGGTTGACTGACCCGGGTTCGAAACCCGGCAGAACCATTATATTTTATTTCATTATTTTTACAATTTTTCAAACAAATCATATATTCCAATATAATAATTAATTATGTATCGTTTAAAATTAATTTGGGCATTAAATACGCCACGAAATTTAAACTGATCGTTCGGTTAATAAACGGAGCGGGTTTGGTAAAATCCGTTTTGACGGATGTTACAGAGGGCATAGCCCTTACCAACATACACACCGTTTTGGTCAACACGACCTTATCCGATCAATTACATTTTGAACCCAAACTTGTTCAATTGCCACCCCGACACGAGGTTCTTACGGATTTCTAGAACATACAAACATTGGACAATGTGAGCTCTTTCCCAGAAGTCATCTTCAAACCACCTACCCTCGCCTTTAATATCAGCCGTGCGGAGTTTCCCATAAATACCTTTTCGCCATTCGTCACCTCCTTGAAGGTGTTTAAAGGCTTTTGTCGGAACACACATGACGGGTAGCCCCGTATCAACCCACCAATCCTTGTTGTTTTGCCCAACCAAATTAACTTCGGTCACCAAAATCGAGAGATCCGTGACCATGGCAACAAGGTTCTCGACCTCATGAACCTGTTCACTTGTCGAGCCATTTTCCTTCTTCGAAGCTTGCATTCATTGGCCTTATGGCCTTGCTTTTGACATTATAACAAGTTCCAAAGAACTTCTTTTTCCCAACTCCTCCCTTAGGACCAAGGTTGGAGCGTTTCCCGTGACTTTTATTTCACCCTTTCCATTGTCCTTGGTTTTTCCCATAGAGATTGACCATGTTCAATAAGGTTGGCCTTCACTGTTCGGCACCATCAACCCTTTTCAGGCTAACTTGTTATCTTCTTCAATACGAAGACGGACAACAAATCTTCAATGGTCATCTCTTTTCGCTTATGCTTGAGATAGTTCTTGAAATCAACTCAACTTGGTGGTAGCTTTTCGATCATCGCGGAAACTTGGAATGTCTCGCTAAGCCCATTTCTTCCGCATGGATATCATGAAGAACAACTTGTAGTTCTTGGACTTGGCTCATGACAGTTTTGGTGTCTATCTTTTTAAAGTCTAAGAACTTAGCTACCACGAATTTTTAGTGCCCGCATCTTCTGTTTTGTATTTTCGATCCAAAACTTCCCACAATTCTTTGGCGGTTTTGGCTTTACTATACACATTGTATAGCGTATCCACCAAACCATTAGAATGAAATTGCGGCAACAGGAAATCCGAATGCTCCCAAGCATGCATCGCGCTCACAGATTGAGCGTCCATATCCCCTTCCTCAAGATGGGTTTGGGTTCTTTCAAAACCTGCAGGGTTCAATGTAACATCCGTAAAAAAAAACGGATTTACCAAACCCGCTCCGTTTATCAACCGAACAGTCAGTCAAAAATTTCGTTGCGAATTAAATGCCCAAAATATTTTTAAACGATACGTAATCAATTATTATACGGGACTATATATTTAGTTTTTGAAAAACTGTTGAAAATCGTAAGATAAAAATGAAATGATCCAGCCGGGTTTCGAACCCGGGTCACTCGCCGAGTCACTCAGCGACTTATCTCACACACACAACACCACTGCGCCACTTGTTCTGTTTGGTAAATATTGAAATCATTTAATTGATAAAGTGACGTTACGAATTCAAAATCGGCGCCCATCAGTTCAGTCGTCGGAATCCCGGAAACCTCGCGAGTTTTTAACACCATTTTCAGTTATAACGTAAACCATTAACAAGACATCGGTTATAACCGATGTTTGAAGTCCGCGACCAAACCATAACCGCCGGAAAATTTAAATCAAGGAACCCAGTCGGAAATCAGACAAAAAACATCTCGATTTTCCCCTATAAATTCACCCTCAACCCATTGAAAACCTTTTCGTTCAAAACCACACTCTTTCTCGGCGAAAACTCCCTCGCCGGAACTTTTCTGTTCGTCGCCGGAAAACCGATTTCCTTATTTCTGAACCTCACTAAATCTTTTAAACTTATACCGGAGTCACCCATACCTTCTTCAAACCTTCTGGGGACTCGCTGCTGCAAGACACCTGACGCCGGAGCTTATTACTGTCGCCGGAGTTCTGCCGGAAAACAGAGGGTCCAGTCGGTATACTTCTCCGCCCAATTTCTTTTCCTTTTCACATTTATCTCACCGTAATGAACTGAAAAACACTAATAAACCGATAAAAACTTGGAACCAGTCGATTTCCGAACTCTGGTTCTATCTTGATGAAGAAGACGATGTATTTCCGTATCTTATAAGTATAATTAAAATCAGGATATTAATCGGGTTAGACACACAGTCCAGCGGTGGACTGTGTGCACATATAACGCAAAGGTCACGAGTTCGAATCCGGTTTCATACACGCTGCCTAAATAAAAATCAAATTTTTGTTTAACTGAACCGGAGTCGATACTGGTATATGTTAAATATATTGATAACCGGAATAATAACCAAGTTAGACACACAGTCCAGCGGTGGACTGTGTGTTTGTTTATATCACTGGTCACGAGTTCGAGTCCGGTCTTCTGCACCGACTCGGACAATTATTCTCTCTTTTTAAATAAGGCAGAAAAGGAAATAACTAATTAGTATTTAAGTATAATAAAAATCGAATTATATAACATGTTGAACACACAGTCCAGCGGTGGACTGTGTGTTAGATTAAACCACAGGTCCCGGGTTCGAGACCTGTGGAGTGTATGTCCGATTCGCTTAAAAAACTGTTTTTAAAATAAAATGATTTTTCGGTTTAAACTAATTAATATATATATATAATTAAAATCAGATTTATAACGGGTTAGACACGTAGCTCAGTTGGTAGAGCTGCGTGCACGCGTACGGGAGGTCTCGGGTTCGAGCCTCACTCAGCGCACTTGTGTTCCGCATTCGAACCGGTCAACGGTCAGGTCAACGGTCAACGGGCTGGTCAACGGTCAGAAAAAAATCAATTTTTTTATTATTTTTATTTAATTATTTTAATTAAAAATCAATTAAAAATACTTAAAAATAACATTTTTAAGGTTAGAAAATAGCCTCAAACTCACAAAAATACACCCAACAATCCTACAAAAATAGATTAATAAAATCCGTTTACTTACCGAACCATAATGCGATTATTCTAGGTTAAACTCACTCGTGGTTAAAACCACTTCGCGTGCATTCAACATCATCAACCGAACGCACCCACTGTGAGTGAATCTTACAACTCCCCCTTTTAAATTACACGTTTTGGGGTGTGTCATGTGTTATGAAAATAATTAATTTATTTATTTAAACTTGTGCCATACCACATCATGACCCAAACTTAGATTGTTTTTTTTATTGTTGTGATTACTTATTGCCTTTTTGTCCAGTTATAAGAAACTCATACATTAAGCCCATCAGTTCCTCGTGGGAGACGAGTTGAACAACGCGTGCTTCAAATCAAATTCATTATTGTTCATGTGTGTATCATTGAGTTTATATTGTTTGTAGTTGTGTCATTCATATTATCATGTTATGCAAATCATTCATCAGGCCCCTCAGTTCCTCGTGAGAGACGAGTTGAGCATCGCGTGCCTCTAATTGTTCCACTATTGTTCATGTGTGTTTCATTTAACATCTTATGATTGTTGATTAAGTTACATCTATTTTTACTCATGTTTGGTTGTGCACATATTTCATAATCAATTTAAATAAATTTGTTCAAATGTTTTCCATAGGATTCACTCGCCAACATTATGTTGATCCAAAAAACCTTTTTACACATGATACAGGTGAACATGTTGAAGCAAGGAAAACATAGGATATGCCTTAGAAGAGAACAAAGAAGTTTAGATTGTTAGTTAGATCATGTTGTAACATTTATTGTCAAATTCCATTTAATTTGTATTAATGAATATGAAACGCTTAATAAATGTCATGAGCTTTGATGATAACCCAATCATGCCCCGATCACCTTTTCCGCTGCGGGTCGGGTGTGACAGAAGGTATCAGAGCATGACTATAGGGATATAGGATAGGTTATTAGACACTTAGAGCCTATACTATAGTCTGCCTAAATTTTATTGATTAGTGGTTACATACAAACTTGTGACATTTATTTGTTTCATATTTGTTTACATTTTACAGTCAAACATACATGCTTAATACATATTCATTATAACATATATACATATTCATTATACATATATCGATGTTCATGTATTCAATTTATTTCATATTCTCATTATCCAAAGATTTTGTGCAATTTTCAAATCTCATCAAAGTAAGTTCTGCGACGGCATGTAGTAACTGGAAGGGTACAAGTACCGGTAGTCGAACGTCCTGTCTAGCTGGCATTCGTATAAATCCAATAAACGACCAGTTTGCCTACCTGGGGACCAACGATGAAGTACGAAGGACTTATTAGGCCAAAGCATGCACACCAAACGTCGTTCGAACTAACCTACTTTGAGGTGTCACCGTGTCTACACCTGGACACATCCGAATATCACACGTTGTATACATATTTCTCGATTTTCTCCGGTTTTTGTGTACGCAACCTGGAAGAAAACCGTGCGAACATATGAAAAAACCGGTATTCATGGGGGCCCACATGATTACACAGGTAAAGTATGCGGCATGTAGGGCCTAACACGAGCAGAACCCAAGACATCCAATGGATGTAGTAATTTATTTATCTATAATTATTTTATGAATGTTCATTCCTAATGCGACCCATGAACCAAAAGCATCCAACTCATACTCTTGTCATGTATTCCTTGTAGATGTCTTTCTAACTTTGCCGTAGGAAGACGAGAGCAAGAAAAGCCCGCGAACGCATGGCTGCCTTAATCACTCAACAAATGGCTACCGTAATACCAACATTGTAATCCAAGTTCAACAAGCACTTACCGTTAATCCTGTCAATCAAGCAAACCAAAACATTTTCAACTCTCCCCAAATACCACTAAATGCACCTACAAGCATTTCAAATCATGCGCACTCCGAAATACAAAGGGACTGAAGGCGTCACCGCCTCCTCCATTGGTTTGAAGAAATGGAGAACACATTTCTAAATTGCGATTGCCTAACGATCGCAAATTGTGCGATATGCCACCGTCGATTATATGGGATAGCACTTACTTGGTGGAACACAAGAATGCCAAACGAGGTGGGGAAGATGCTATGTCCTTAACTTGAAACGAATTGAAGGAAATCATGACCAGACGATTTGCCCAAGGAGCGAAATCAAGAAGTTAGAAGATGAATTTTACTCATTGAAGCAAGTGGACAGGAACCACATCACCTACAATAAAAGATCCTCGAGTTACATCAAATGGTTCCCAACATGTTCACTCCCCTCTACCGTTTGATGAGCACTACATTCGTGCTTCCGTCAAAGATTCAAGACCCTGGATAAGTACCAAGCCTGCAACTTTGGAAGCAGCAATGGAGCTAGCAACAGAGCTCACCGAGAACCGAATCCGAAACAAAGACTTCAAGAGGAGAAGAAGAAGGATAAAGAAACGACTGAACCTCCGACTCCACTCAAACCGATCCACCTTCTCAACCCAATCCTAAGAGAAGAAGAGTCGGGCGACTTTCGCTGCTACCCAACGGAATCAACCAGTTTTACACGTATAACCATCCGAGCTATCCCAATCACCCAAGTGGCACCCAACTCAGCTTACCCAGATAAGAAGCCATATCTGGACCTCACCCTCGATGCAACAACTGTTTTTATCACCATCCCCATACCCTACCTTGTCGACTATGTGCAACTGTGGACGCTATGGTCTATTTGAGCAATTTTTGTCGCACCTTTCAAAACCAAACCTTTTCCCCTACTCAAAACATGACCAAACTTATTATCAACCCCAATACCCCGTGTTCCCATATGCTCGAGCTTGTTTCAAATTGTGGCGACCCTACCCACTTTAGAAACAATGCCCTCAATTGGTTAACGTTATCAAACTCAAGCCCAATCAAACCCAGTTAACAAGTAAACAGAAAACCCAAACACTATGCCACAGCAAGAGAAGAGTCTTCAATACAACGCCAATCCTGTCGAAGATAATGACGGCCCAAACGAAGATACTCAGCTAGTCCTCTTCGCCGAAGATCCAGATTCAACTCTATCGTTAGTTTTATGTTTTTCTTTATCACATGTGTAGACTGTAGAGTAATTATGGTATATTATATATTATATATTGTTTTCAGTATATGCTTTTGCCGAGGCCGCAGCTCCCCAGCCATCGAGGTTGAGTTTGATCCCCATTTTATTATCGGTTGATCAGGGCGTGCCGCAACGATCGGCTCCGTTTGTTTGAGCCTTGATCGTTATATCATTTTACATTTCAATACATGCAAAACGTTCGGCTCCGTTTGATTGAGCCTTGAGCGCATATTTCAATTTTACATTTCCAGTTCATGCAATACGTTCGGCTCCGTTTGATTGAGCCTTGAGCGCACATTTCAATTTACATTTCCAGTCATGCAATACGTTCGGCTCCGTTCGATTGAGCCTGAGCGCACATACAATTCATTATCAGTATCTTGTGGTTGTGTGGTTTGTAGTAGAGTCGCATCGAACTAACCATAACTTGCGGATAAAGTCAATGAAAATTTGACAAGGAGATGGTGGAACGCCGATGGTACTTCCTATATATAAGTATCTTGTCAAATGATCGGAGGCATTATCAGGCGGTTATGAGAGTTCCATGCATAGGTTGATTGTGTGATGTTGTTTAGATAAGTTGTTCAATTTCAGTACATCAATACGTTCGGCTCCGTTTGATTGAGCTTGAGCGCACATACAATATCATTCATACGTCGGCTCCGTTTGATTGAGCCTTGAGCGCACAGACAATTTCATTATCGTATCTTGTGGTTGTGGTGTTTGTATAGAGTCACATCGAACTAACCATAACTTGCGGATTAAAGTCAATGAAATTTGACAAGAATATGGTGGATACGCCGATGGTACTTCCATATATAAGTATTCTTGTCAAATGATCGGAGGCATTATCAGGCAGTTATGAGAGGTTCCATGCATAGGCTGTTTGTGTGGTTAAGTTATTCATTTTCAGTACATGCAATACGCTCGGCTCCGTCTGATTGACCTTGAGCACACAATTTCAATTTCAGTACATTCAATATGTTCGGCTCCGTTTGATTGAGCTTGAGCGCATATCCATTTCATTTCAAGTACATGCATACGATCGGCTCCGTTCGATTGAGCCTTGATCGCACAGATATATTTCATTTCAGTATTTTATGTTTGTTGTATTGGTTGTAGAGTTACAGGACTAATCATAATTCACTGATAAAACACATGAAAATTTGACAAATATGGTGGATACGCCGCTGGTACTTCTATATATAAGTATTCTTGTCAAGGATCAGAGGTATTAATCGGACGTTATGAGAAGTTCTATGTAGGATTTATTAGTTTCTTGGTAACCATCATAACTATTGGATAAAACTAATGAAATTTGGCAAGAATATGGTGGATACCCGCTGGTACTTCCTATATATAAGTATTCTTGCCAAAGGATCAGAGCATTATCAGGCGGTTATGAGAAGTTCCATGTAGGATTTAGTATTGCCTTGGTTGGAATTTGTGTTACATTATATCATCATGTTATTTAAGAGATTGGATTGTGATCCATTCCTACATAACTAACCTCTCCGTCATAACAAACGAGAGAGGAACTTCCATCATTCAAACATATATGCTATCAGAATGTGGATTCAAATATTTGTGTTGTGTTTATTCATGTTTCAAATATTTGCTGATGTGTTATCCATGTTCAAATATTTGCTGATGTGTTTATTCATGTTCGAATATTAGCTGTTGTGTTTACTTATGTTCAAATACCAGTTGTTGTGTTCCATATAGGTTGTAGTGTTAGAAGATTTGCCTTAGATATAACCATACTTTCCCAAACGTATCTAAACTCATATGCATGATATCATTTTTAGCAATCATTTCTGCTTATCAACACTTATACAGTAGGCACACAAAAGCGATTCCTGAATAGGTACTTAACCCTTACAAGGAACGTTACCGCCTCGAACAAAAACTTAACCCTCATTTTTCTGAGCATACAACTGTCAAACAAAACATCACCATCCTTTTAGTCAAAATATATCATTATTTAAATTTCGGACGAAATTTCTAAAAAGCAGGGGATACTGTAACATCCGTCAAAAAAAACGGATTTACCAAACCCGCTCCGTTATCAACCGAACAGTCTAGTCAAAAATTCGTTGCGAAATTAAATGCCAAAATATTTTTAAACATACGTAATCAATTATTATACGGGACATATATTTTAGTTTTTGAAAAACTGTTGAAAATCGTAAGATAAAAATGAAATGATCCAGCCGGTTTCGAACCCGGGTCACTCGCCGAGTCACTCAGCGACTTATCTCCACCACACAAACCATGCGCCACTTGTTCTGTTTGGTAAATATTGAAATCATTTAATTGATAAAGGACTTACGAATTCAAAATCGGCGCCCATCAGTTCAGTCGTCGGAATCCGGAAACCTCGCGAGTTTTTAACACCATTTTCAGTTATAACGTAAACCATTAACAAGACATCGTTATAACCGATGTTTGAAGTCCGCGACCAAACCATAACCGCCGGAAAATATAAATCAAGGAACCCAGTCGGAAATCAGACAAAAAACATCTCGATTTTCCCCTATAAATTCACCTCAACCCATTGAAAACCTTTCGTTCAAAACACACTCTTTCTCGGCGAAAACTCCCTCGCCGGAACTTTTCTGTTCGTCGCCGGAAAACCGATTTCCTTATTTCTGAACCTCACTAAATCTTTTAAACTTATACCGGAGTCACCCAACCTTCTTCAAACTTCTGGGGACTCGCTGCTGCAGACACCTGACGCCGGAGCTTATTACTGTCGCCGGAGTTCTGCCGGAAAACAGAGGGTCCAGTCGGTATACTTCTCCGCCCAATTTCTTTTCCTTTTCACATTTATCTCACCGTAATGAACTGAAAAACACTAATAAACCGATAAAAACTGGAACCAGTCGATTTCCGAACTCTGGTTTATCTTGATGAAGAAGACGATGTATTTCCGTATCTATAAGTATAATTAAAATCAGATATTAATCGGGTTAGACACACAGTCCAGCGGTGGACTGTGTGCACATATAACGCAAAGGTCACGAGTTCGAATCGGTTTCATACACGCTGCCTAAATAAAAATCAAATTTTTGTTTAACTGAACCGGAGTCGATACTGGTATATGTTAAATATATTGATACCGGAATAATAACCAAGTTAGACACACAGTCCAGCGGTGGACTGTGTGTTTGTTTATATCACTGGTCACGAGTTCGAGTCCGGTCTTCTGCACCGACTCGGACAATTATCTCTTCTTTTAAATAAGGCAGAAAAGGAAATAACTAATTATATTTAAGTATAAAAAAAATCGAATTATATAACATGTTGAACACACAGTCCAGCGGTGGACTGTGTGTTAGTTAAACCACAGGTCCCGGGTTCGAGACCTGTGAGTGTATGTCCGATTCGCTTAAAACTGTTTTTAAAATAAAATGATTTTTCGGTTTAAACTAATTAATATATATATATAATTAAAATCAGATTTATAACGGGTAGACACGTAGCTCAGTGGTAGAGCTGCGTGCACCTAACGGAGGTCTCGGTTCGAGCCTCACTCAGCGCACTTGTGTTCCGCATTCGAACCGGTCAACGTCAGGTCAACGGTCAACGGGCTGGTCAACGGTCAGAAAAAAATCAATTTTTTTATTATTTTTATTTAATTATTTTAATTAAAAATCAATTAAAAATACTTAAAAATAACATTTTTAAGGTTAGAAATAGCCTCAAACTCACAAAAATACACCCAACAATCCTACTAAATAGATTAATAAAATCCGTTTACTTACCGAACCATAATGGATTATTCTAGGTTAAACTCACTCGTGGTTACAACCACTTCGCGTTGCATTCAACATCATCAACCGAACGCACCCACTGTGAGTGAATCTTACAACTCCCCTTTTAATTACACGTTTTGGAGGTGTGTCATGTGTTATGAAAATATTAATTTATTTATTTAAACTTGTGCCATACCACATCATGACCCAACTTAGATTGTTTTTTTTATTGTTGTGAATTACTTATTGCCTTTTTGTCCAGTTATAAGAAACTCATACATTAAGCCCATCAGTTCCTCGTGGGAGACGATTGAACAACGCGTGCTTCAAATCAAATTCATTATTGATGTGTGTAACATTGAGTTTATATTGTTTGTAGTTGTGTCATTCATATTATCATGTTATGCAATCATTCATCAGCCCCTCAGTTCCTCGTGAGAGACGAGTTGAGCATCGCGTGCCTCTAATTGTTCCACTATTGTTCATGTGTGTTTCATTTAACATCTTATGATGTTGATTAAGTTACATCTATTTTTACTCATTTTGGTTGTGCACAATTTCATAATCAATTTAAATAAATTTGTTCAAATGTTTTCCATAGGATTCACTCGCCAACATTATGTTGATCCAAAAACCTTTTTACACATGATACAGGTGAATATGTTTGAAGCAAGGAAAACATAGGATATGCCTTAGAAGAGAACAAAGAAGTTAGATTGTTAGTTAGATCATGTTGTAACATTATTGTAAAATTCCATTTAATTTGTATTAATGAATATGAAACGCTTAATAAATGTCATGAGCTTTGATGATAACCCAATCATGCCCATCACCTTTTCCGCTGCGGGTCGGGGTGTGACATCAACGTGGTCAGATAAAAGAACATCTTTTGCTGCCACTGTTTGAAATTCACACATTGAATTTTCAGGTTTCTCAGCATGAGACACTGCGTTAGGCAGTGGCGCAACCAAGCCGTTGTAACAGAACAGCGGAAGTCATGACAGCGGTCACGACAGTAGAAACAACAGCGGTCACAGCAGGTTTCCATTCTGAAAGAAAACATAAGACAGGAACAATCAGTAAAAAGTCTGTTTAAGTTTGTTAGAACTCTGGTACTGATAAAATTCGCAAGATAATCTGAAACAGAAACAAAAGAAACAGTTAACGTGAACCGGGCTTGTGTTTGACACAATTCCCTTAAACAGATTCGCCGTCTGTCCCAGGGTACGCCGGTTCGAAACAACGACCGACTACTGCCGGACTTGAACACTTGCCTGAAAGAAAACATAAATAGCTGCAACAGAGATCGAGAGAGAAGAAGAGATGGTTGTGGTGTGTTAAATATCGGTTATTATTGAATCAGTTTCAAAACTGATGACTGATCATAACCGAAGACCACAATAAGATTATTATTGAATGCAAAAACCGCTCACGCGAGCCCGGTTTTCGGAGCTGCATTCGTGTCCGCAGGACGTACGCGAGTTCAACTAAATCCGGTTCCAAATTTTGCACCCCCCCTGCGCGCATCGCGCGTAGGAGCTTTGGTAAAAAAAAGACATAAAGTTATATCATTTAGGTAAATTGATTACCTAACTCGTTAAGTAATCACTTATTTTTCCTTTTAACGGTTACAACTTAAGCCCACCAAAGGGGGACCTGCTTTTGGCAATAGTGACAACATAAACTTGTACATTTGTAACACCTGTTATTATTTTATTACTTGTTCATTATAAACTTATATATATGTATGGTCATTGTTGTAATCATATTTTAAAACACTTAAATATGTGCTCAACACTTGTTCATTAAAGTGTCATTTTATATTGATTAGTCTTGTTTATATGAGTTGCCTAGTTAATTTTTCTTATGGACCTACAAATAATGGTACAAAGTATTGTAACACTTTTACATTTTCGATATAAATGATGCTAGCAAAACACGAGATTCATTATAATTATATTCGATATAAATGATGCAAGCAAAACACGAGATTCATTATAATTATAGTTAGTAAATTAGTAACCTGTTACATATACTTAGCGAATTTTATTAGGAATATTCAATTTTAATAATCTCAATTATTTGTCGTTGGCTGCCAACAATCCCAACTTAAAAATAACCATCGGCAGTCTCAACTATTAACATATTGGCCTCCAATGAACCATAGCTAACAAAACCCTAACGACGTTAGTCTCCGTTCATCAAAAAAACATTTTTGGCCAGAAAAAAGTTCTTGAAGCTCCGATCTAAGATTACAAATAGGTTAGGGACGTAAGTTTTTTGGCCAAAAAGAAGTTTTCCGTCAACCTTAATAATTGAGGCTTTTACTAGAAAAGAGTTGCTAAAGATCCGTAGGTTTGAGACGAAAAGGTTGAGTTTTCCGGCTAAAAAGGAGTTTTCCAGCCAATAACGCTTTTCCGGCGACCGAAGACAAACGACATTAGGATTCTGTTAGTCAGGATCCGTTGAAGGCCAATATATTAATAGTTGGGACTGCTAATAGTTATTTTTGAAGCTGAAACTCTTGACAGCCAATAACGAATAGCCGAGATTATGAAAATCTGATAGTAAAAGAAAAAGAAGTGAACTACATGCAAAGATTTTTAGAAGTAGTATTCTGGTTGTAGGAACTCGTACCTTTTCTCCCTTCTCCCACTTTTTGTGTCTCACATCTGTTAACATGAAAAATTGTATTGTATAACATAATACTACATTTTAATATTATATTGTACAATATAACCATATAATAGATCGAGGTGGAGCAAATGCAAGTGACGGAAAGTTTATAAAAGATCGTGCACTAAGCATAAGATTGGATGATTTTATCTAAACAATACAAAACTCCCTTAATGTAATGTACAAGATAGTACAAGCATCTTATAATAAACATAAAGCAACCATTTTTTGCCTAAGCAACCATTTTTTGCCTTATATAGTTATACGAATCAAGGCAAACATTAATCTATTATCACATGATCCTTATCTTGTCCAATCCAATTATGCCAACAAGTCATCAATAATTGTTGAATTCAACACCAAACACACATACATGTGTGTATATATATATATATATATATATATAGGGTAGGGATGCTAAGAGAAGTCCACTCTATTTGAGAAAACTTAAGAAGCATTTTGGACCACATATATTTCTAAGCTTTTCGTAATATACACATATGTATAGTTTAAAACTGATTATATACATATATGTATATTGAATTATACACATATGTATATAGTCAGTCTTAAACTATACATATGTGTATATTACGAAAAGCTTTGGAAAATGTATGATTCAGAATATTTCTTAAGTTTCTCAATTAGGCTAGTGCTTCTCACATAAATCTAACCCTATATATATAGAGAGAGAGAGAGATAGAAATAAAGTAACATATAAAAGTATACTCCAACTTAAATAAAATAGTAAAAGCACCACCAAGTCACGTTAACTTAGCAGCAAAGGACTACCAACGTGTATGAGTTATGATTGTGTGCTCCCTCCCTTTACATACCCTTCATCCCATTCTGTAAATCTCCAAAAATTTCAAGAACCATAAAGAAACCAAACCAATCCTATAAACTCAACAAGAAACCTTCATATTTATAGAAAAAATGGAACAAAATGTACCGGTCTTGGCCAAAAAGGTTTGGAGTTTCGCTCGTGTAGTGTTCTTCATGCTACGAAAATCCGGCATATCCAAGAAAAGATTGTTGGTGGAGTTCAACATGATGATTAAGCGTCATTGCAACATCTCATGTTCCACCACCACAACAATTCCACGGCCTTCTCTACCAACCATCACTCGCCACCTGGCGAATACGAGTTCAGCTGTAGCAATAGCCCTTCAACTAATAACCACAAGTTCTCCCTATTTTCATTCCATAAGAAGCACCATAATAATTCCAGCAATCAACATGGTGAGGATGTTGACATCAATGTAGCGGTGATGAAAGCGATGGAGATGATTCGTAGTGAGACAGCGTCACCTAAGCTGCCCCGGTTTGGGAGGAGTCCAATGGTTAGGCAACTGAGGGTGACTGACTCTCAATTTCTGTTGAGTAGTGTGGATGAGGACTGCCACGTGGATGAAGCGACTGAGGAGTTCATAAGCTGGTTTTATAATGACTTGCTCCGACAGAATTAATACCAAGGCTGAGATAATACCCCTTAAAACGTACTCTTGAAATTCACCTATTGCCCATTTTATTACGACACTTGAATCTGCATCACATTAGTTAATTAGTTAATGGTGTTTGTATATGAGATTGTGGGGTGTACATTTCAATCTTGTGATTATTACCCATATTTACAAACTAAAACATAATAATGTCTGAGCCTAAGTCAAATTGTTGTGTATATTCTTCTTCTTTTTTTTCATTCCAACTGGTAACTATAACACCCATGACCCAACATATAAGTAAGTAGTCATTATTTAAAAATTTACTACTAATAAGGGAAAGATGATAGACACTATCACACTAATATAGTAATTTACAATTTCCTGTTTCTTCAATTCTTCAAGTTCAATTGTAACACCTCGCAACAACGTGTCCAATAATGTGAAGACATGTGTCCTAAACCCTAATCGTTTGAAAAGATTCACTTTAGAGGGGTAAAAGTGTCAACGGACGAAACTAGTGCCCTCAAGTAGTCTACCGGCGAACCAGGAATCTTAAAATGTTCATTTATACTCCCATATATGCCTAATATCAGCTTATGATGGCATTATACAAGTTACAAGACCCTAAATACGATTATATAAGTTGAGTGGGCCAAACTTGTTAATTTTGAAAATTTGGTTCGCTGACAGACTCCTTACGGACCGTAAGGGTCCCATGCTCACGGTCCGTAAGGACTGGCACTGGGCGGATTTTTGCTTGTTCACCACACATAAACCTCCAAAACCACTTCTCTCTATTCAAGGGGCTGCATGCTTGCTCAATACTCGTTTAGGGACACCTAGAGACATCCTAAAATATCAGAGGACACCTGGCTTCATCTTGGAACCCCTTGATTTAGTATAAATAGGTGCTTTGGGTGAACACTTGAACTTGCACCTTTCAAAATCATTTCTTTCTCTCTTGGTTGCATTCTCTGGGACTCCTGATCAAAAAGGAAGCTCTTCTAAGTTCAATTTTCAAGCTAGGACCTGTAGTAAGTGTTCTTAGCCACTTTAGTTCAGTTTTTATGCATTTAAAGACCGAATGTCAAAGTTGCCGCAAAACGGCTTTGACCTTCGGTTTAGACCCAAATGGTCCAGCCATTGTTCGAGGCGAATATGGCTACGTGATCATAATTAGGTATGTGTTAATCCCTCAAAAGGGCACCTCCTAATTACCAAGTTTACTTATTTAATTGTCGGGTCAAAGTAAATAAAATAAAAAGTCAAACTAGTCAGATTTTAAATAAAAATCAAATCTGATAATGTAAAGGTTATAAAACGTGTTTTATCACTTTAATAACTTGGTAAACATTATTAGAACATGTTTAAACATGTTCACCCCGACAATTCTAAGTTTAAGCTCGGTTCGCAACCGAAAGTCGCAAAAGCTTGACTTTTAGTTTGACTTTCAGTTCTAACCCGAATTAGCTTATTTCCTTTATGCATTGGGATTCCTTTAGGACCATTTTATGTTGTAGTATAACCCTCTGAGGTTATATTACATGGTCCCTTAGTAATCTGAGATCATATGCTTAATTTCGTTATTATGCTTTATGTCGACTAGTATGCTCTTTTTGTCAAAAATAAGATTTTTAAGATAAATGGTCATACAAAGAAACTAAGTACTGACTAGTAAACATGTTTTGGACATTTTGATGATTACAATCCGGTCATAAATTGAAGTTATGTAATAAATCGGAATTTCGCCTTTATAAGGACTAAGATACCCCTTTAAGCATGTAAACCAAGTTTTTAACATAACTTTGACATAAAACTCTTTACCTACTGTTTTGGTATCACATTTAGGAATTGTTGGGATGTTGGGTCAGATTTTATATTGACCTTAGCTTTGAGTTCTTGCATAAAGCTCATAAATGACGATAATACCCTTTTTGCAAATAAAATGAGTTTTACATATAATTAACATGCAAAACCTTTTGCTACTGATATATTATGAAAAATAAATATTTTGGCACTTCAAATCTGGTCAAAATCTTAGAGTCACTTTAACTTCGGAATAATCGTCATTTATCGACTTTTACGCTAATTAGGTGCATAGTATAGTTTTAAATCATATCTAGCACCCAAGACTTGATACCTACTAAATTTATAAATGATTCCAAGTGTTTTTACAGTAGGAATAAGTCATGAACTCAGAATCCCAAATAAGTCCTTAAAACTATGTGTGAAATGACCAAAATGCCCTTTCGGAGCATAGTTTGGCCATAAATCACAAACCACACATATGTGTGATATATTACTGTCCAAATATCATAAATTAAATATTTGTACAGAATGACCAAAATGACCAAAATGCCCATTCGGATATAGTTTGCGTATAAACCCTTTTTATAGGCCTTTAAATGGCCAAAACGCCCTTATGGGGCCTAATTCGGTTTCAAAATCTTTACGGGCATACTTGTTGATATCCTACTGATGTTATAACATAAATTAAGCATAATAACATATGAAACTTGTATATGACTCGTTCGGGTACCCGTTGATGCTTATTCGCGTTCGGTTCTGTTTATGTAACTGGTTTACATTAATTAACCGACACGGGTTTAACCTTGTCATCTAAACTTCAAAATCCAGAATGTATTTGGTTTACCCATATTATACAAGTTTTCATACTTATTGGGTCTAAATTACATTCCCTTCCGGTCACCGCTTAATCTAGCGTTTTGTAACGTAAATCATTCTTAAACTAACCGGTCTAAGTCTGACTTAAATGAGACCCGTTAGTATCCTAATAGGTTAATCAAACCTTCCTTTCAGATTAGGTATCCCCAGTAGAAGATACCTTCATAAAGACTTAATAAGATACGACTGAGTAGAATTGCTTGCACTTAAAACTTAGGTAAATACATTTAACTTATTTTCCCTTATACGGGCTTGGGATACGGTAAATTATTGCTGCTTGGTCGGGTATGGGATCATTTAGTCGGATTGTGATTGATAAATCTGCATAACCCGTTTTTAATCTGTTTTGTTTGATAACATAAGCTTTGGGGGTTAACGACCATGTCCTGGATATCCTTGGCTCATTTAAGTTATTTGTAACATCCGTAAAAAAAACGGATTTTACCAAACCCGCTCCGTTTATTAACCGAACAATCAGTTAAAAATTTCGTTGCGTATTTAATGCCCAAATTAATTTTAAACGATACATAATTAATAAGTATATTGGAATATATAATTTATTTTTGAAAAACTGTTAAAAATTGTGGTTTAAAAATAAAAGGATGCTGCCGGGTTTCGAACCCGGGTCAGTCAACCGGTTTTAACAATAACTTAACACACACACTCTCAACCACAGCGCCACTTGTGTTTCTTGTTAATTAATGGAAACAATTAATACATATTATAATTCTCGAATTCAAAAACCGACGCGCCCAATCGCAGTCGTCGGAAATCCCGGCGATCTCGCGAGATTGGACGGTTTCTTCAGTTTTAACGTAAACATTTACTATCACATCGGTTATAACCGACGACTGAACCCGCGACACAAGTTATAACCGCCGGAAAACGTAATGACCGACGAATCAAGACGGAAGTCGGGGTGTGACATTATTAATGGCCACGACCTATGCACGGGGTGTAGGCATACACCTGGCAGATGCAAAATGCTAAATAAACTACCCACAAAGATTGGGAATAACTCCTTTGTGGGTTCTATAAGTGGTGAGCCAGTTAATCATGACCGGTTTCCGAACCGGCCCCAAAAGTATGACAAACATGTAAAACTGCATACAGGATTATAAATGTAATTGCCCCAAGTTATAAAATATTTTTCGTGCTTTGTGCACTTAAATCAATATTTCAAATGTTTTCAAAATGAGTCAGTTATTTGTATTTACCAGTGTAAACTGACGTATTTTCCAAAAACTAGGTGACAAGTATCTCACGAAATAGGCTGGAGCTACTTGGCATTAAATAAAAGGATCATGCAAATCCCTAGATGCCTTAAGTCTGTGGATCTTTGTTTTACGTATTCATTTATAGATCCGCATGTGGATCATTTTTACAACCGTCTGTATATTTTTTATTCGTACTTTGAATATTTGGGTTGTAATAGTAATTTCATTCCAAGCCTTCCGCTGTGCTATAACTGTATTGTAATTGACTATGATGATATCAACTACGTCACAGTACTCCCATTGGGCCCACCGGACTATGTGGAAATATCGGGGTGTGACATCAATGTGATGTAGGATTTACACATCTCTTCAAATGCTAATCTACATATATTTCTAGTAAAAATGTTTTATAATTTTGATATGACATTTAACGGGTTTAACATCATGAACACTCTATAAACGGTTTTTAGTTGTTTTTAATATCACCATGTTTTATTTTTTGCATCATTCGTGAAGTAAGAAAGGATAAAAGACTTATCGAATATAACTCAAATCATAAAGGAAGTGTATGTATTCGAACATAACATCAAAATGTTTAGTAGTACATTTTTCCAAAATAAAAATCCATCAAAATATGTAGTCTATTTTATCAAATTTTGTTTTTATAACAGGGGTAAAAGATTTGTTTATATATCTGTTGTTTACATTGGTGTCATGAATTACATTATACAAGGATATTACCTAGCTTATTGTGTATTTGTTGGGTTCACATCGTTAGAGTGTTGTTCCACTTTTTGTATATGTGTTCACATAATATTGGCACCATTTTTACATAGGATGGTTAGATTTTGATTTTTAATTCGAATCATTAGTGATCCTTGTGCAACTTGGTGGTGGAATTTATTGAAGCAAACACCTTTATGTTATTAAGGATGATTTCGTTAAGTGTGCCGCAACGAAATATGAAAACCAGACCGGGAACCGGACCCCAAACCTGTTTAGTTTGGTTTGTTGCCTTTGCATTGTTTACATTGATCTAATTATGAGTTTTGATTAAAGAATAAACCGTAATGTCATTTTCTATCTTGGATTTTTGTATGGTGTCTATTATGAACTTTGCAACTTTTTCTCCTGAGTATGGTTGCTTGCCCACCTCTTTCAGCCCAATTAATGGCAACCAAAGGTCTTCGAACCTTAAGTTCAAAATTAGCATTGAATGAACTAATATGTCACATGAAAATTTGAGTAGGCATTGGAAATTTACATGCACCACGACGGCCAACACTGCTATATGACGACTCAATTCAGGACACTCAAAATCGCATAATAAGGTTGAGAAATCATGTAATCTTGGAGAATCAAGTGATAGTTATAAAGGTTAAAGTGAAGGGTTACATATTCGGTTACACCAAAATCATAGATGTGCTTGAAGAAAGTCACGGACATGACCACCAATGTGGGCTAGTGGCTCCCAACCAGAGCATTGCAAGGTGGCATCCTACATCATCTAGGCAACATCCATTACTAGATGATAAACATAAAAAGCACCGAGTCAATGTCAATAATAGATCGTTTGGGACAAACTAACAATACAAAAATGAGATCGGAATCAGATAATTATGCATGTGTAGAAACTTCGATTGCTCTACTAACTTGCATGAACCAAACCTTAAGGTCAGTTATCTGTACAAACCCTATGTAACTATACACTTAAAAAAATCAAATGGCATAACTTTAACTAAATGAACTGCTGTAAAATCTACTTCTAAGGGATGGCTAACAATACAAACTAATAAATCAAACACTAAATTATATGAACCATTAGCAAATGATATTCTGATAACCTTGATTCAAATTCAGGAACATGGTTCCCAAAATCAAGGGAATTCTCCATGTTTCTAATCGGATGCTTTTGAATTGTAAACAAACATTCACACTTAAGAGTTTCGTGGTGAGAGAGGGGACAAAGATGAGCTATAATGGTGGAGCGTGATTTGAATTTTGAGAAAGATTTAAGCGTGACACGTAATATGATTGTATACTGTTAGGGTTTTAATAAATTTTTACCCTTAAACATATAATTTAACTCTTTTTCTTCCTTTTTTTAACAAGAGGGGAGAGTACTGATTCCTGGACCGGAGAATACGTCGAATCAGTCTCCTTACTGGTGACCAGATGTAAGAACCGAATGCCCCCATAAATGCTATAAAGATAAATAGGGTCAAATGAGAAGATTTTACACAATTTTCAGTTCGACCAACACGTTTTTCTGGATCAGCCGACAAGTTTTCCGGTTTAACCGCCAGTCATTGGTCGAATAGGCCGGTTACAACCCCAAATGGTCTTATACCATGAACCGAACCGACCACAACCACGGTTCTCATTCCGACCGAACAGTTCGGTTTCCACAACCTTGGTATTAAGTTATAAAAATAATCTTTGTATTTAAGTGTAGTCTTGCAACAAAATTGTTGAACAGATAAAAGATGTTGGAAACAAGCGTATACTTTCAAAATGTATTTCAAATACGGGACCTCATCTGTATATCTTATTATTGTTGTAATTATTATTATTATCATTATTATTATTAGAACCTTCTATCAACAGATGATATTATTCAAAAACGGATTATCACGAATTAAAAAACTAAACTATTACATGGACAATTTCTGTTCTCAATCAGGCCATTCTCAATAAGTGCTAAAGCTTTTTGTTTTTTATTCATATGGTCAAAATGCTTCTACATTGAGAACAATATATTTTTAGGAACTTGAGAATAGTCCATCACTTCAGCCCATAGACTAAAACAATCTCCATCTCCATCTTCTACATCGCACTTATTCACATTTTTAAACCTGTTTTGCGAAACTAATAATAAATCATGTTTGAAGAAAATGTGTCAGCGTTGCAAGAATTTATTTTTTACAGCAAGTGTGCTCAACGACTCAACTTGAACCTTGGAGCATTCCCTGATGGAACCGACGTAAATGAAATTTTTTTCTCAAATTTGCATGTGACATTTCATATAATTCATTGGTAATATCGAACTGAAGGTTCGAAAAACTTTAGTAGCCGTTGAATGGGTTAAAAGAGGTGGGTAAGCTACCACACTCACGTGAAAAAGCTACAAAGTTCATAATAGAGACCTTATAGTTAGCTCTATGTAAAAAATACTAAGGTACCGAACCAAACTAAACTTTTATTATGGGAATGCCGTCAACGTCTAGTCAAATTTGTAAAAAGAGATGTTTTGTTGTTTTTGGAAAACAGTTTAAAGAAAGTGTCACTTGGGTTTAACTCCCCATTGATGTTGATGTTAACTTAGTCGATTATGGATTTATAAAAGATTACTATATGAAAATGAAATGGCTCCGGTAAAGGGTACCAAATCATACGCCTCTTCGTAAATTTGTTCTAAGTACTTTACGAAGCAACCACCAAAAATCATTCTTCGAAAAAAGTAAAATATGTGTGTGTTAATGCCATCCAATAAGAGGATCCAATTTGGCGGGCGTTGTTACATCTCAACATTATTGAAAAGAAGCAGCAGGGCGACCATCTGCAATGTTGGAATCAAACCCATAACAATGAAAATAAGTACCCTGGAAACCCATCGACATAGCACTTACCCTTTTTTGGGTTTAGTATTAAGTAAAAATTTACTCATAAGTGGTCTAGTCCACCAACCACTATGGACCTCTTGATTTGGTGTTATCACTCAAGAGTAGTGGAGATGAAAAGGACCAAATCCTCAACGCTTAGATTTTTCCATCATAATGAGGCAAGAATTACCAAACCCGAAGTCCCGAATCATATCTCTAACCCTCTTTAAAGCAACTAACATGTTAGTTACTACATAAACGTAGAAAACATGAATGTTTGACTTAACTAACACTAGGTTGATGATTTGTTTTTAAAAATTTAGAAAATTCACTTTTAGTGTGGTGTTTAATTACTTAAAGTCATGTACACATATCTTAAGATTATTCAAAATCTTTTAGTTAACGAACCACCAAGGGTTGGTTTTCCTCGAGTCATCAAAAGAGCTCAGCGACGCATGGCTTTAAAGATAAATATTAACAAACTTGTTTGGTTTTTATTAAGCATCACAAGATTGGAAATTTATTTAACTGTTCTTACAAAACCAAACTAGAAAGAAGTAAAATTAGAGTGTCATGTAGAGAGAGAGAAGAATTAAGCAAGAAAAATAATAGGAGGAGATGCTTCTTTTTATAGGTTAAAATTGGTGAATGGGCATGTCACGTGGTCAACTCCAAATCATTCCGAATCTTTGCGTTGTCATCTCGTTGGTGTCCTTTTTCGTGATTTGGAGGCCACGTGGTTAACTCCAAGTTATTTTGTCTTCGCTTAAGAATCTGGCACATAGGGTGTGTCTTACAGGCACGACCCTTGTCTTGTGCTGCAACTTGATATATTCTTGACTTTTTTCATTTTTCGCTTGTTTTGTCATTTTGTGTAACCACAAGGATATTTTATCGATGTACTTACCATCTAGTTTTTCCATTGTATTTGTACATCTATTTTGATTAAAAAAACACCTTAGGATTTTATTTTTTTATTATTATATCTACACTTTAGTTTAACTAAATATATCCAATTATGTAAGTGTAAATATATGCACATATGTAATTATGTATCCAACTTCAGATTCTTAACTATCACACAAATCTATTCTACACAATTATATATATATATATATATATATATATGAGATGTGTAAAATGAGAACCACTTTGAGTTGTGAGAACCATAGGAACTAATATTAGTCATTGATCAAGTTAGTTTTGATGGATAAGATTAAAAGACAATAAAGTAATATAATGATTGTGTTTTTATTAATGACATTTGTTTTTTAGTGACAAAAAGGCATATTGGTCTTTTTACTATAGCTTTAATGACTGGTATGATTATTGATTTTGTTTTAATTAATAAGATTGTTTTTTTAAATTTAAACATGCATTATTGATTTTCTTTTAATTCTCATATAATTTTTTATTTTAATTCTCAGTTAATTTTTTTAAACATAAATTATTAATTTTGTTTTAAACCTGAATTTTAATTCTCAGTTAATTTTTTACGCATGGTTTTTAGCTTTTTTTACGCGCGGTTTTTTACTTTTTTCGCGCCTCTTTTTTAACTTTTTTATACGCCGGTTTTAAACTTTTTTACGTGCGGTTTTAAACTTTTTAACGCGCAGGTTTAAAAACTTTTTTGTGTGCCGGTTTTAAGTTTTTTTTTGCGCGCGGTTTTAAACTTTTTTTACGCGTCGGTTTAGAACTTTTTTACGTGGCGGTTTAGAACTTTTTTTACGCACCGGTATAAAACTTTTTTTACACCCCGGTTTTAAACTTTTTTTTACGCGCCAGAGTGAGTTTATAGCCAGTTACAATAACTGAGCCAGAGTGAGTTTATAACCGGTTACTATTTCTAAATAACATCAAAATTACAAATCAATCCTTCAATAAAATTACCTTTTGTATGTATAAAACTGTAAACAAAAAAACGACATAATAGTAATTTCATTAAAAATAAATAATTTAATATTATGTATAATAGATTTTTTTTACCAAAAAACATTTTTTTTAGATTTTAAGAGACAGAGAGAGAGTAGATATGACATTTTGATGGATGAAAAGTCTGATAAAACTTTAAAGAGAAAGAGAGAGAAGACATGACATTTTAACTAAATTACCAAAATAACTTTTAAGATTTAAAATAATAGTGTATAGGTGACATGACCTGATTGGTGGAGAGTGTTCTCGTGGTTCTCGCAACTGGGGATGGTTTTCATTTGAACCGATCCCTATATATATATATATATATATATATATATATATATATTTCTATACTAATAAATGAAAATCTTTTTTTAGACACGTGTCACATTCTGGTGCTTTCTTACCTTATTTTCCTATTTATTTTTTATATTAAATAATAATAAAAATAATGATAAAAATTTTAAACAAAAATTTGATAAGAATAAATATTTGTTTTTCTATCAATAATTTTAAACAAAAATTTAGATAAGAATAAACGTTTGTTTTTATATAATCATAAAGTTATATCCCCAGTATTTTGAGTAGATATATATACTTTGGAGTTCAGTGATTGAAGTTATCATAAATTAGAAATAAAAGGTTCCCGTTGATATATACTTAATAATTGTATTATTGTTTTTATTTTCACTAGAATTAAATAATGAATCTAGGTCCGGGGCATATGCCTCTATCAAACTATACGTGTTTTTAGATGTATGGCTATAATGGTTTTTACTCATATTATAGTTACACAATTCTTTCAAATGTCAAATCTAGACAACTTAGTTTTACCTTTGTAATGTTTATAATAAGTAAATCTTCCTATACTAATAAATAAAAATCATTTTTAGACACGTGTCATTCTCTGGTAATTTCTCATCCTTACTTTTCTATTTATCTCTTAATAATAATATTAAACATCAATATAACAAAATCTGTATATCTCTTTTGTTTCATAATCTGAAATGATTTCCTTTTTAACTCTAAAGTTTCAATTTTTAACAATTTAAGTCTAAAGTTTTAATTTTTAACAATTTAAGTCTAAAGTTTCAATCTTTGGTATTTTAACCCCTTTGATTAATTTGATTTTTCACTTCTAATTCAAAAGTTTTCATTTTTTACAATTTAACCCCTTTAATGTTAACCCAAAGCTTTTCATCTTTTTCAATTTAACCTCAACGCTATTTTTACTTTCAACTTTGTTCCCTTATACTTTTCATCTTTCACAAGTTCTCCTTTTAACTTGTCGTTCTAAATTTTCCAAGTTAGCACGCCACAATGTGCGTGTGGGGTTCAACGTTTTTCATCTATTTTTTTCCCGTTTAACAGGTCTGTTGTAGGTCGTATATTTTTCCACGTTTAATAGGTTTTTCACAACGCCTGAGTCAGAGATCGACTTAGTTATTTTTTTCTCAGTTTTACACACAAGCTCGTGGTCATGTGAGATGCATTTGTCTTTCATCTAACATGATATATACCTAAAGAATCCCAAGCCTCATTATCTTAAAAGATAAATCTTGACGATTTTATGTGTTAATATATGGCATTATATTTTATTCAACATGTACAATACACAAGTTTTTTTAAATAATCTTTTTTGATTATTTATGCAACCCGTGTAATACACGGGTTCAAATCTAGTGTGTGTGTATATATATATAGGACAAGGATTCGTTAGGAACCACCATTTATTGCGAGAACCAATGTGAACACAAACAATAATACCTAAAAAATCCAAAAAAAATACCAAAAACGTTTTTTGTTTTTTTAATATTTTTTTTTTGAAAAAGTCGTTATATTTACTCAACAATAAAAAAATTTCAAAAAAAAATTGAGTACCAACTATCCATGCACATGTGCATTTTCGTCATTTTTTTGACAAATCCATAATACATTACAAACATTAACAATTGTACTTTCATTTACACTACCATGTGTAACACACTACTTTTTACGTTACCAATATTAGCAATGCACATGTGTATCTATATATATCAACATGAAATAAGGTGTTTTGGTACACTAATTTGAATACATTTTCTCTTTCATCTATCATACAATCCATAATACACTACCATTCACATGTGCATTTTCATCATTTCTTTGACAAATTCCGTAATACAATATAAACATTAGACAATTGTATTTTCATTTACATTACCATGTGTAATACACTACTTTTTACGTTACCAATATAAGAAATGCACATGTGCATCTAGATGTATCAACATGAAATAAAGTGTTTTGGTACACTACTTTGAATACACGTTCTCTTTCATCTATCATACCATCCATAATACACTTCCATTACCTCCTATCATCCATAATACAATACCATTACCTCATACCATTTATAATACAATACCAATACCAATATTTTCACTTTATTACATGTATATCAACACCATTTATACCATCCAATCAACATATTACATCATAAAGTGACAACTATAATGAACCTATCAACCACTAAATATAACTAACCAAAAAACATATATATGTGCCTACTTTATCATTCAAAATCATAATTTTTTTGTACCAAAAGATGGTATATAATTGTTATACATAATAATATACATGTGCATTTAATGTAAAATTGAGTGTATTATGGATGGTATTATAAATTAAAGTGCAATTGTCTACTAGTGATAACGTATTACTGAATTTATCGAAGTTATGATACATATGCACATGTGCATGGATAACTGTTACTCGAAAAAAAAAGTTTTTTTTTGTTTTTGGTAACGAAATATAATGATTTTTATTAAAAAAATATTAAAAAAAATAAAAACAAATTTTTGAGTGTTTTTTTGATTTTTTTAGATTTTGTTTTGCAATAAAGGTGGTTCTCGCGGTTCTCACAATAAAGTTGGTTCTCGCATGAATCTTACCATATATATATATATATATATATATATATATATATATATATATATATATATATATATAGGGGAAGGATAAAATGAAAACTCACTTGAGTTGAGAAAACTCAAAAAAACCCGATGTAACATTTTTATTTTTTTCTAAAAAAAATAGGCAATGTAAGTTACATATTAATGAACGTTTTGTAACAAAAAAAAGCGCCGAGTGGATTTTTATAAAAAATTACAAAAAGTCAGTTATTTAGCATTTTTTTGTAAACACTGAAATTTTTAAAAAAATTTATAAAAAAACCATTCGGCGCTTTTAGTTTTTTTTTTGTTTTTTACAAAACGTTCATTAACATGTAACTTACATTCCCTATCTTTTAAAGAAAAAAAATAAAAATGGTAAATAGGGTTTTATTGAGTTTTTTCAACCCAATTGGGTTTTCTCTCTATACTTCACCTATATATATATATATATATATGCACAGTATTTAATCAAAGAAATATGTATTATATAAGAAATTATATAATTTATTTATATTTTCTAGGATTTGTTAAAAATACTTATAATTGTTAATATTATTAAATCATTAATAAAAAATTTCAGAAAGGATTGATGGCGCAGCTTGTTGCCCGTCTACCTTCTGTTTTGATGTAACTTGGCAAGTTTTCGGGTTTATATATATATATATATATATATATATATATATATATATATATATATATATATATATATAGGGTGAGAGTTGGCTACAAAGTCCATTTTTCTTACAAAGTGTAAAAAGTAATAAAACACCTTATTGTCAACCATAAACACACTCAAAATCAACAGATAACAAAGTGAAGATTACTAAAACGTCATATGTGTGAGTTTTGTGTTGTGTGTTTTGGATGATAAGACTTTAATTATCGAATGATTAACTTTAGTGTGTTTTATGTTGATTATCATATTGTGTTTTGTATTCTAGTTCTACAATTGTGTGTTTGAAGTTTTTATGGACTGTTAGGGTTTGAATATTGGTTTTAGTGATTTTCACTCTGTTATTTGTGGGTTTTGAGTGTATTTTATGACTGAAATTATGATGTTTTATGACTTTGTACACTTTGTAGGAAAAATGGACTTTGTAGCCGAACCCCACCATATATATATATATATATATATATATATATATATATATATATATATATATACACGTATATTAAGATTTTTTCAAAACTTAAAAACCTAATCTCTTTATTTATATTTCATAATTTTTTTGTTACACTCACGCGTATTTTTAATATTAAATATTATTCGATAGAGTTTTACTATAAATGTTTTACTTTTATTAATAAAGAATTACAAATCTAGAGCAAAACACCTAACATATCATCCGATTTTTCTAACGCGCATACGATCATTTTAGCTTACATGTTTCGATGTCGTTATTAATAAATTTATATTTAGATCTTTAATATTATTAATTATTAAATATCCGACATTTTAGCTTACATGTTTCGATGTCGTTATTAATAAATTTATATTTAGATCTTTAATATTATTAATTATTAAATATCCGACATATTTGTTATCCAAGGAATAACTAACACGATCGCTGCATCAGTTCTATACACAATATCAGTAAATCACCTACCCTTTTAAACTCACTTTTAACCCTACCTATATATATTTATCTTATTCTCTCAAAGTCTTACCATCCTCCCCTTTTGCCGTAAAATTTTAATAATCCAAACTATTAGTTGTTGGCCCGGAAACGGTTCTAATTTAAAAAATAACTAGTGGTGGTCTCAACTTTTCTCATATTGTAAACTAATGAACCTTTACTAACAGAACTTTAATTTCTTTTTGTCTCCTTATCATTTTCGGTATAGTAAAGGTCTATTAGTTTACAATATATAAAAAGGTGGGACCACCACTGGTTATTTTTTAAGTTGGAACCTTTGACGGCCAACGGCTAATAGTTAAGATTATTAAAATCCATTATTTCTTTTGGAAATTATAAAGTAAAATAACTATTATACACACACGCATGGCAAATCTTAATAATTAGAAGTTACCCTCTTTAGGGGTGTACATAGGTTGATTTGGTTCGGTTTTTATCATTAACTATAACCATAATCGCTAGTTTCGGTTATGGTTTCCATAACCATAACTATAACAATAACCGAACTTTGGTTACGGTTAGTCGGTTATGAATTTGATTATGGTTTGGTTATGGTTATTTCGGTTGTTAACCGAAAACTTCAACTAAAACTAACTTTCGGTTAAAGTTCAAATTTGAAGCCAATAAGTATACAACATAAAAAATGGAACCAACCATGTTAGGCTTAGCTTTGGTTTTTCTTTTATAAGACAACCAACACTACACATTTTTGTTAAATTATTAATGTGTGATCCCTTTTAATAAGATATTTCTCTACGAAAAAAATATATTATTTAAGCCTTTCATTAGAAGTACATTCTTTATCAAAATAAATGGCACCTACATTAAGATAATTTTGTTACAAACATACTTTTATCTTAGTAAAAAAAAACCTCTGCATCGTTAGCGTTAAACGAAATCTATTACATAGACTTAACATAATAAGTTCGGTTCGGTTTCGATTATATCGGTTAACCAAAGCTTTATAATCATAACCATTCGATCGGTTAAACAAATTTCAAAACCAAAACCAAAACCATTGGTTATGTCGGTTATTGGTTATAATCGGTATTGTTATATCATTATGGTTAGATTATCGGTTATAGCGATTAATCTAGGCTCATCCCCAAGATGAGGTGATGACCCCTGACATGACAACCTACATGGAACCCCATCCTCAAGTGACGGGGCTCCTCCACACCGATAACCCAACTTAAACTTAAAAGCACCATCATTGTTTTTTTGCCTTTATATACCCCTCCCATCATCCCATTTCAACCACCATACATCTTTACTCTCTATTTCTCCCAAAATTATAAATACAACACCAAACAAAAATGGAACAAAATCTACAAATAACCACAAAGAAGGCATGTAACATGGTACATCTAGTTCATTTCATGATCAGAAAAAAATATCCAAACCAAAACTGTTACTCGACCTGAACATGATGATCAAGCGTGGCAAGATCGCGGGAAAAGCCCTACACAACTTCATGGTCCACAACAACCGCAATCGGTCCGCCTTCCCACCACCACCAAACGACCACTACGAGTTTAGTTGCACCAAAAGCCCCACCAACAAGGACAACGACCATGATGAAATAGTCGTTGACCCGATGGTTATAAAGGCACTAGAGATGTTGACTAGTGCCACGGCTTCACCCGCGGTTCGCGGGTTTGGGAAAAGTCAGGTGGTTAGGCAGTTGAGGATAACGGACTCTCCATTTCCGTTATGTAATGATGAGGAGGGTATTTATATGGATGAGGCTGCTGAAGAGTTTATTATTAATTTCTATGATGTTTTGAGACGGCAAAGTTAAATATTGGATGTGAAATGTAAATATTGAAGTTATTTGGGATCGTTATGTTATTTATTGTGATGTGTATAAGCCTTCTTTGAGAATTGTGCACTTTATAATTTAGTTAGTTTGTTATTACCTAAAAAAGGGTTGGTGCCCGCGCTTTGCGGCAGGACGGGCGAGGAAATTTGGTCGTTATTATTTGGTTTGTACGGTACCTAAACTCGGCATAGTAATTGGATGAGGATGCCTAAATACAATATCGTTAGCAACCGAAAGAGAAACTGAAAATATAAAGTGGTAGTACAACCAAAATGATATAAAAGTTATGTCAAACATAAACCAACTAAAAAAGTACATAGAAATAAGAACGAAAACATATTATATTTGACTTGAACCATTTCTGAAACAATTTACGTCAAAACGTAAACCAACTTGAATTTATACCTCACAAATGCCACATCAGCAAAAAAAAAATAAAAAAACCAGCGTTGGATTAGTTGGGAAGTGTTATCAGCCAATAAGTTAAATGCTGGAAATGTTGTGTTATAAATCGAAAGTTATAAGTGCTATCGGGCAACTGATGAAAGCTGAGATTACTTAAATCAAATATCTCAATACATTTCCTCGATTTAACTTTATATGATTTCCATTTAATAGTAAAATGCATGAAATGTATACTTCGTTAGTCTACACATTTATTTAACTATCTAGTTTTATTTTTATTCTGTCAATTATAAACAATCAACAAAATATAAAAAAAATTAACGGCAAATTTGGATCATAGACGGACCACTATAATATCATCGTGTCATCAGCGAAACCATCCGATCATATTATCTCCACTAGGCAATAATGTCTATACATTAATTCAATATGTTTCTCCCAAATAAATCGCCACCTTCCACGTTTTTCAGGAATCAAATCTGCATGAGAATCTATCTTCGAATTAATTGGTTCAGGAATCAAATCTGCATGAGAATCTATCTTCGAATTAATTGGTTTTATATATTTTGGTCCCCTAATGTATCAAGTATGACAATCAAGTTTAATACTAAAGAATAGTCAAGTCTAATATTTTTAGTAAATAAATGGTTGAGTCCATGTTAATCCTAACGGCCTAACCGGTTTAAGTTACGCAGTCTCAGGCCTATCGCCAGCTTATTGTGTGACTTGTTCGGAAGGTGATTAAATCAAACTATATGCCAGGTTGCCAGCGTAAGGACCGGACCTATAATACAGGTAATTTAGGCTTAAGCATAGGGCCTCCAAAAAAATAGTACCCCCACTTAAAGAAAAATTAATATGCTAACTATTAATAATAGTGCAAACTTATTGTTTTATATTTGTTTGATTCTTGTACAAGCAAATCGCTCTGTGTTATAGTTGTGTTAGATTATTGATTGGTTCCAAATACGGATAAAGGGGTATCGTTTATAATAATCAAAGAAGAATAAAGGGTCCCAAATTTCATTTCGTTTTGGGCCTCCGAAAAGGTTGGAACAGCCATGAGCGTATGAATTTCTTTTCTTGAATAAACCATGTTCATCCTTTTGTAACATTGGTGATTGAACTTGAGTCATTTCTCCAATGGCGGATCCAGAGGGGGTTCCTGGGTTCCTAGGAACCCCCTCGGTTTGGAAAAAAAAGTAGTGGAAACCCAGGATGATTTAAGAAAATTAGTAAGAATCTACCAAAAGTAACTCCTTGAAAATATTTTTTTGGATCCGCCACTGCATATCTCAAATTTTATGGGGTCCGAAACCAACTCGGCTACACATTAGAGGTTAACCTAATGGAGTCTCGAACTCAATGGAAGTCATACAATAGATTTTTTTCTTTTAATCAAGGTTATAGTTATGCTTTTATTTACTATTATTGTCTTATTGAGGATATTTATATGAGTAACTATAAATATAGTTGAAAGGCCGTTGGGGAGGGTCAGAAATTAAAAGCCAAAAGTTTCGGTAACATGTTAAGCCAAGTGTAAAACACTAAAACATGGTGCAAATGAGGGACACATGTTGTTATCAAAGTTAATATGGGCTTCCCACCTTTTAATTTCAAGAAGTGGTTGAAGTTTTATTGGTTCAACAATTATTGGGGCTTAAAGTAATTCCATTATATTTTGGTTTACTCTTACATTTCCACCAATATGTGTTTTTTAAACTACTAAAACATTTTATTGAGGCACTTTTTTAGATACTATGATTTTTACACCATTAGAATTTGTTATATTTTTAATAGAATTAATATATTTGTAGTATCTATTCCAAAAAAATTAAGAGATGATACAACAATATAAACAAATAGTATGCTATAAAAAAATTTAAGAGATGATACAACAATATAAGCAAATAGTATGCTATAAGCATATAAGAAATAAATTTGATATTATATACATCACATCGATATCAATACCTATTCAAAATGGGAATTTATGGCTTTATAGGTTTTTTTTTGGTTTAGAAACAAGGTTTTATTAATAGCAAAGCAAAGTTTTAGCAAGAAGCATACACACTAAACATTTGCACCGGGAAGTTTTGGATTTGAAAATTACACCATAATGTGAGGGGATTTTCGTCCTATTTTTATCCACAAGTATGTGTTTATCTTAATCTCGTTCACAACAAGTGAGGAAGATGCCGACTTCTTGTTGAATATTTTGTCGCCCCGGGCTTTTGATATGAACCAAATGGTTGAAGTTAACATTGCTTGAGTTCCTAAAGTTCTTCCATAATATCATGCTTTGAAGCATAAGACATGAGCATTGCAGGATCCAAAAATTTGTGTGTGTCGGGAAGGGGTAGTTACATTAAATTAAACTGTAACAAAAAAAACAGTAACAAAAATTAACGGGTCAAATAAACATTTCAAGTTTTTTATTCAACGAAACAACTAAATAATCACACCTAATACGTTCTACAAATTTGATACTTAACCGAATGTACTGATTCGTAAATTATTAAAAAAAAGCCCGTCAAAGATCAAAGATCTAACCTAACACATAGATACGTCCAGCACACAAATGAATTACCCAAAAAAAGCATTTATATAAGAAAAAATGAATAAGATAACCAAATTCGGTATGTTTGTGTTAATTCAAGATGATGACTACCTCAAAACTAAAAGCTAAAAAATAAAAGTCATGAAGATTGATGAAGTCAAAAGCATGCACCATTTTGACACTACTCTTTCACCAGAAGTGCTCTAAAAGCAATTGAACTAATATTTCAACTCACATAAGAGTTTAGGGATTTGTGTTATATTGTCAAAAGTCAGCAACATGTTCTTCTTAAATTATAATAGAGTTTTGCATAATTTTCTTACTAATTCCACACTTTTATTGCTTTTGAATTTCACTAAAGTTACATACTTATATCATATTGTCAAAAGTCAGGTTATCAAGAATTCGAAATTCGTTTAAATTCGATTCGATTATCAAGAATTCGTTTCGATAATAAGAATTCGAATTCGATTCATTAGAGTCAAGTAAATCGAATACGAATCGAATACTAATTTATCATTTCAAATTCGATTCGATTCGAAATTCGAATAAAATTATACATTTTGTTTATTATTTTTATATATAATACATATATAACTTTTATTAGGCTTTACTATAAACTACGGACTTATGGTACTTTATTTGAAACTTTTTATTGTGATATCGTGCTTTATGACAACTTTAAAATTTATGTTTCATTTTGATAGTCTTTTACATGTTTTTAAAAAATCTGAATTAAATCGAATTTATTCGAATTCGAATTTTTAGTCGAATACGAATTGGGTTTTTTTATTGAATACTAATTCGAATCAAATTCGATAGGTTTTAATCGAATTCGAATCGAATACGAATTCAAGGGAAAATAAAAATTATTTGAATAATTCGATTCGAATAATTCGGAAATTCGATATTCTATTCGATGAACACCCTAATTGTAACAATTTTTGCGAAGTAAATACGTTACAAATAAATCTCAAATTTTTATTCAAATGAATTTCAATGTACCAAATTGTAACATATTAAGAAAATGGCAACTGATAACATATCTAAATTTACTTCCATTCGTGTAAAAACTGTGAATAAAAAGATAATTATTTTTAAATTTTAGCTATGTTTTCAGTATAAAATCGTATCTTATTTTTATATAGATCAAATATCTGGATTTTTTTATGCATTTGAAATTTCACTCTAAAATAAATTAAATTGAAAATATATTACAATTGTTATCATTGAAAACCAAAATTTACCAATATGGATTTGGGGTTTCACCCAACATAAATTGAAATTAAATGTCTTCTTCATGACAAAAATAGCATAAAAAGATGCTCAAAAGGTTTTTATTTCCCACGGTCGAAAAAGATGAAGATATAGGCAAACATGAGTGGAAAATTAGGGCCATACAACATTCACAAAACTATTATCACCAACATTATTGGGAAAACAAGTGATGTATAGTTTCTAGGATTGAGTGATAAATATGTGGCTTAGCTTAGCTTCTATGCAAATTAAAAAGTTCATATCCACTTATAAAGAAATTTAACCATGGCCCCATAATTGGAATTTAATAGATGTTGGCTCACATGAATTATATGTATGTTATCAAAGTAAAGTGACATGAAATGATCACAATTTTTTCTTAGGTGTTAAGTTTAATATACCAACAAAAAGAAAATGATAAGCATTTGGATATCGTTTTCATTTGGTTATGCTTGTAAGGTTAATATAATTCAAGACTTTGAACTCGAATCATTTTCAAGCTCTGAAAGAGGAGGCGGCAGCGGCTTGGTTTCAAGCTCAGATCTAAAAGGAGGCGGCAGTTGGGTTATTGTTAATTTTGGGTTTTGGGGCCATCTTCGAAAATCTTCAAAAATTTGTAGGCCCTTCGCGAAGATAAAATACGGGCCCCTAAAATATAAACTTTTAGAAAATACACAAATTTATTTAGAAAATACAAAGAGTTAAAGAAAAAAATAAAACTTTTTTTCATAAAAAAATGGAACACACAACTAACATTGAAAAATATTTTAAGAAATTAACATAAATAACCATTTTCAAACTAGATTTGAGAAGTAACTTTGGTTCCTATTTTGATTTATTGTAACACAAAATTAGTCAATTAATGTTATTTGCATTTAATGCATATGTAACAAACATTTAGAAAAAAAATCAACTGAAATTGAAGTTATCAACTAAAAAAATCAATAAAGTGACATGGGAACTACCAAACCATACACCCATCATGTTATTTTTCAGTTCAGTACTTATATATTCTAAGTTCTACAATGTAACTTTATTAAAAAAATAATTTTTCGGGCTCCCAGAGGGTTTGGGCCTTGAGTCGTCGCCCACCCCGCACCCCCTCTAGGCAAGCCCTGGTTGTTTTTATGGTTGTCGGCGAGATTTTGGATTTTGGTTGTCGTAGACTTTGGGTTGTGGTGTTGCTCAGATGACAGTGGTGTTAGGAGGTGGTGTGGGTGATTGTGGTGGTGGTTGGTGGAGGTGATGACAGAGAGAGGGGATTAGGGTTTTATAAAATGAATTTTTTAATTATTTTGAATCAAATTAAAAAAAATAGATCTTTTATACATCACCATGTCACGTCAACAAAAAATGGTCAATGAGTTAGACATGACTTGTAATGGCTTCCAAGGATATAGAAAGGTGGATCCCTTCTCGTCTAACTCTCCCTTCTTTTTCAATTTTTTTGAACAAAAGTTGAAAAATAATCTGACTTTCTTTATATATTTTTAGATATTAAGCAACCACTAGTAGTTAAACTGGTTTTTGTTAACCTTTTCAGTTATAGGAATTATTCCTGAATTCATAAATTCATATGCTGTTTAATATTATTGAGTTTTAAACTATACAATATATAATATTATTGAGTTTTAAACTATACAATATGTAAGATATGATAAAAAAAATATATCAATTTATAGAACATATTGATGTAAAAAAGAGAGACGTAATTAAAAGAATTCAAAATAATCGTAAGGACTTAAAAATGTGTAACATGTATAAACACAAACCTAAAAATATATGACTAGATGTCGTACTATAACAAAAATCATAATGTCTTAAACTAATACTTAAGTTCTAAACTTAAACATATGAACCAATATTTTTCTTATTTTTATCTTCAAAACTCATCCTAGAATATCTTAATTTAACAAACAAGTGAATAAATATGCAGTGCCCTTACGATGTTTTGGGCATTATTGGTACACTAAGATGCTAGAGTATCTAGTAGTAACAAAGACGAAATGAGACTCTACAAGCCTAAGCCAAAAAAGCAAATTGTTGGATAAATTATTCAATATTAAAAAAAATTCAAAAACTATATTAAATTAAAGTAGCCATTTTATAAAGTTTGTTCACTTTTGCTTATACCTTTTCTGTTAATCATGTTATTTCGTGTAATAAAATATCATAAGTGTATGTATACGTATACATGCATGTATTATACGAATGATAGTGTAATTGTGGATTCGGTTCAATTAAGAACCACCACGAGTTGTAAGAACTATGGGAACTCCTACTTTCCGTGTGAGTTGGGACACTATTTTTTTGCACAAAGGTAGATGAAAATGTTAAAAATACATATGTAAAAGGAAAAAAAAATTGTCCAGTCGATAGTTACGCCTGATGTAAATTTTGTTATGATGATGTAAATTTTTTACATCCGACGTCAATTTTTGCATGCGACGTTTTTTTTATTTTTTATTTGAACAAGTTATTTTTAAAGATTTTTGAAGAACCTTATGGAATGCCTGGTTTTCATGATTCTCACAACTCAAGTTGGTTCTCATTTTAACCTTTTCCGTTTACTTATTTATCCAAATATAATAATAATAAAACTATTATTATTTTTTATTAATATATCAAAACCTTCGATTATTTGTCGATTATGGTGTAGTACTTATTTGGTTCCTAATAATCCTACTCATAAAGTATTTTGAGGTTGACATAAAGAAAAAGATGGCAGTGAGTTTGGGCTAGAGTCCAGGCCCATGGATTGGAAAAAAGGCCGAAATAGTGAAAGTGATTGTATTGAGATTTGAGAGTGGGTAGATGTGGAAGGGAGTATTTGAGTGGTCTATTATTTACTATAATTGGACCTAAATTATTGTTAAGCATCCCATGTGGGCCAACCACTAAATCTTTAACAATATTTAAAAATTGACTAGTTATATGGACCATATATCTAAACAAGATTTTATTTTATGATACAAGAAAACATTCATTAAAGAGTTTTGCTTAAATAATCTAATAAGAACTGTGGAAATGACATCTGACATTCCTTATAAGTCGTAATATAATGCAATGTAACGTTATAACTCCAACTTTTTGTGTGTAACTTTTTCTTAGATCGATACTATTGTAAATATTATCTTATGTTTTGTACATGCATCAAAGTCCCGCTACTTGGCACGAGGGAAACCTATTAGTTCTTATATAAAGACTAAAATTTCCGATGGTTTGGTTAATTATTTTCATAAAATCATATTTTTGGTCCGGTTTTGGTTGTTTTTGTCATAAATAAAAAAAGTCTTAACATAACATTAACATTTAAAACCTAGTTCAATATATGTTCTTATGCAAATTTTGGCAACCATTTTTTTTTCTCAATTATTAATCAAAAGGGGTGGATTAAAAATCTAGCATTGGATATGTTGCCAATGAGATACTTGGATTGCCTTTTGGTTTATAAGCTTTGCTGCTTTGTTTTCTATAACTTTTGTCTTCTTTATTTAAGTGGATGACATTCGACTGCTTTATCCACATTAATTCTATGACTTGTGCTATTTTATGTAACATGGTTATTATATCATGCATTCCATAAACTGTTTATATGTTAGAAATATCACATCCGGCAGTCAAAATAATATATATCACACAAATATGTAACATGTTTAGATATATATGACAGAAGTATGCATGTGATGTCTAACATATGTGATAGTTATGGCGAGTTTTGAATATAAAATAGGATATGCTAATAAGGTTGTGAATTTCTAACATGATATAATGCAAAAATTATGGATCCTTAAAAAAACACAACAATATGAAACTAATACGAAACTCATATGATTAAATCAGTTACGAGTCAAACCTGTAAACGCATTTAGCTAAACCATCTGAGTCTCCTTAGTTTATTTTTTGGTTTATCAATTAAAATAGAATTCTTCATTGCCACTTGTAACCTTTCACACCCAATTAACCTCCTTAGACTTAACAAGAACACATTTTTAGTCCTCTTAAGTTATGCTTTTCCCAATAGTATTTTTTGAACGGCCAACGAATCCTTCAAATGGACTACTGGTGAAAATCACCACATCAACCTCACGGCCGAAGCCCGTGACCACTCGCCCGAAGGCATGATAATACGGTGAGGTAAAACCCATTCTGTTCAAGGATCGAACTAGCGATCGCCACCTACTCGCCTTGTCTCCCATCATCACCCAGTGCCGCCGAAATTAATGAGGGGAAGCATGAATCGAACCTGGGTCAATTGAAACAACAGGTCTCTCCCTTACCACTACACCACCAGTTCATTAGCTTTTCCCAATAGTAAGTTAATTGAAAAGATGTACTTTTTTTTCAAAAACTTAGCCCCACCAACGAACGTTGGGACACCCTCTTTGCTTAATGTTATATCCTTAACCCAAACAATTATTGCGAGAGTTCAAAGTGAAAATGATTGCTCTTATGGGCACTTGGCTTCTTCAATTATTGTATATACAAAAACTCAATAAGTAAGAAAGTGTACATACTTTATAGTGCCTCTTCTTTTTCTTACATTTTATATAATTATTTGTGATCTTTAAAATCGAGTTTCATCCAATTATATCCGGCAGGCCACCCCCTCATATGAAATAATTTAGATGAGCATGAAATTAAATTATTCTTTGCTGTGCAGTTTTGATGGTTTTAAGATATCATGTAAAGTATATCGTTAGTAATATGTGTTTACGAACTGTTCATGAACAAGACCTTGTTCGTCTTCGTTTGTTAAGAAATATATGTGTTCACGAACTGTGAATGAGATTTTTGACGCAGGTTGGGTTGATGAATTTTTTTAAGAGAACATGATACTGTAAGAATTTAAGGCTGCAAACGAACTGAACGAACATGAACAAGACCTTGTTCGTCTTCGTTTGTTAAGAAATATATGTGTTCACGAACTGTTCATGAACACCTTCCGGACGAGATTTTATGTTCGTGTCCGTATGTTAAGGAAATGAACTTGTTCGTGCCCGTTTGTGTTTGTTTGTTAAGTTTAGGCAACGAACGAAAACGAACGTTGATGAACACAATGAGGATAAACTAATGTTCATAAACATAAATGGAAACAAACGAACACAACCACACGTTCATTAACAAAATATGTAATACATTGACACTTGGTATTTATTTGTCGAAATTTTGAAGTATTTAAATAAAATATATAAACTAAAAACACTAATGAACTATCGAACACAAACGTACACGTTATCGAACGTTCACGAACCTAAATAAACGAATGCAGCCTCTATCCGTCTTCGTTCATTTAACTAATCGAACAAAATTCCATGTTCATGTTCGTTCATTTGTTTATTAAACAAACGAAAGTCCAGCTCACGAACTATTCGTCAAACGTTTGGTTCGTTTGCAGCCCTATGTAAGATATTAAATGACATATACTGGTTTTTAGAGAAAAAAAAACCAAACTTTTAACAACATAACATTGGGTCATGTTGTTGTTTTCTTTATATTACTAGAGGATTATATGAATTGGTCAGTTTATGTCAAGATAGGCTACTTGATCTTTCATTTTATAGGCCCACACAAAATAATTTACTTCTGGGCTGTGAATCATATATAAAGATAGAAAGCCCAAACATATAAAAAGTAGGTGACTATAGTGAAAATTAAAAAAAAACGCCCACCGTGGGGCTCGAACCCACAACCACAAGGTTAAGAGCCTTGCGCTCTACCAACTGAGTAGACGGGCTTGCATGTTATTTTTTATCGTATCAATATTAAACCAAACTGATCAATTTATACTTTGAATTGTGGAAGAAAAATGACATGCATGCGATTCGGATCGTCGAAAATTGTTCATCTGTTTATAATGTTGTGGGTAACCTCATCAAGAATGATGAGTCTTAAGGGGTGTTTGTGACATGCAACACGAACCGCACATTGTTTGTTAATGTTTGGTATGTCGCACTCCCCAAAAGAGAAAGTTGCCATAAAAATGTCTTGACTCAAATATCACCAACGTTTTTCAGACGCAATGGTTGGTGATATGAGTAAGAAATTTTACGCCTAAACATGCTGGAGTGAGAGCGATCAATGATGGCTGACACAATGGAAAGTTTTCACCCAAAACCAAATCCGTAAGTTGTATTAAAGATAAAAGTACTAAATAGTTTGGCGAGATAAACTTATAAATTACATTCTTTATAGCACTTTATTGTATCTTTAAATGGGTTAACATGTGGATCTTGTATGTTACACCGAATCGAGAATCATCTATTTTTCTAATGCATGGTATCTATTTTAATTCTCTTGGATTTTCAGAAATGTAAGATACACTCTACAAAGTCACGTTTTAACCTGTATGCTATCAAGATATATTCACCACTAAATTATTAGGGTTTATATGGGTTGGGGAAGCCAATGAGGTAGTGGTGGAGTGGTTGAGGAAAGACTTGGTGTTACTTATGACCCAGGTTCGACTCCCACTCTCCTCATTATTTTCTGCGGCATTCAGGTGAAGGGCAATACGGGTGGCGCCGGTTCGTCTTGAATGGGAGACGAGGTTTTACCGATTATTGGAGGTTGGGTTTCCGCGCATCTGGGTGAGCCAAGGGGCTGGCGGCGGTCGAGTAGTCGACATTGGCCACAACGCCGGGTGTCACGGTGGTTGGTACGTCGTTCCTTGTCTTTAAAAAAAAAAGATGGGTTGGGGGGAACATGCTTGTATTGACCTTATAGGAGTGTCTCCTCTGCTTTTAATACATTTTGTTCCCTAGCTTCGGAGGTTGTGGAATTTCTAAACAGGGTCCAGCGAGTCGTGTATAATAATTTCTCGACCCCTAAGACCTATGGCTTTGTCTTTAGTGGAATCAGTTTTGCTACTCATAAACGGGTTGCGAGCTTGCAGTGCAACTTGTTGCTCGTTTACTTGACACTTGTTTGTAATTGGATGCATCTAACATAATACATCTATCTTGAAAAAAAAACTTAGGGACGATTACGAATAACCAATAAGTTCTACTATTAGTGAGGTTAAGTTTTGTCAAAAACTATGGATTTAATATAAAACAAGAACAAACCCACACCAAAACTAATTAAAACCAAAAAACTATTACAAGTACAATCAGTTATGAAATACAACAATTAATACAGAACAGTATGATAGATCTCTAACATAAAACGATCTAAGATTAAGGGGTTGCTTATTTCAGCTCTTAATGAGCTCTTAACGAATCAAACCTCTCACTAGTTCAACACTAAATGGTTCAGACTATTTGTATCGCGAGCACATGTCTGAATGGTTCAGACATTTGCCTCGAAATGGTTAAACATTATACTGAGTTTGAATAGTCAAAACCACATATCTGAATTGGGCATACATTTGTCTTTAAATGGTTAAGCATCATACTGGCTCTTAATGGTTCAGACCTCTTACTAGTTCAACACTTAATGGTTCGACCTCTTATTGATTCAGTACTTAGCCATTTAAAAGTTGCCAAACAATAAATATGTGTTAGTGTGTAATGTGTTGGCGTCTGATATCTCATTATCTCGCATCCAAATACAAACCCAGAAATAAGGCATGGGCCTTCTGAAGCTACTAACAAGACTGGTTGCTTGCCCAACTGCTACGCTTGACCCAACGGCCTGACAATAAGCCCATGCGTTGGTTTAAACTTAGCCCAGCAAGCCGTCCATTAATCATTCCCTACAACAACAAAAATAGCAAACTTACAAAGCAATTGACACACATAGAATTTCCAAACAATATTCTAACATCTCATAATCTATAATGGTTAAAACAAGAACCTTGGAGTTTGGGTTAGGTGACAATAAGAAGGGAACAACCTTTTACATTATATATAACAAACAAATGTACCCATATGGGTTGAGCGACAATAAGCTTTCGGTTGTAAACGAGCTGGCTTGGCTCGGCTTGATTTGTAAACGAGCCGAGCCGAGCTGGCGAACAGTTAAAACATATGTACAAATTGTATTAGTTATGATATTTATAGTTGCATTTATACAAGTTGTATTTTATATGGAGAAGTATAACATATGTGTTTTAAAAAAAATTAATAAAAAAATAGAAGTTAAGAAGAATGAAAAGCTTAATCTAATAATTTGCTAATCATACAATAAGTTAAGTTAATGTATTGGTGGTAAAATAAGTTCAAGTTAAACTTATAAGAGATGTGAAGTATAAACCTGTATAAACTTAGAGATCCAAAATGTTTTACAAAGGGCCAACAAGATTTACCACACTTATCTTTGATTATTTTAATTGCTATGGTAAATACATAAAATTAATATGTGAATTAATCGTTTTATAGTCTATTTTATATAATAACATTTATAATCAAATCAACTTGTGTTTTTTATGTGTTTGTCTTTTTCATTGTGTTAAAGAGATGTTTTTTTTCATTTTGGCCCTTAATGGATGATCAGATACTCGATTTAATTAATGTTGTGCGAGCTAGACGATTGCAAGCAGTTAGCCTAATTTGTTTTTTGGTAGCATTCATTGCACGACATAGACTGTCTACCAAAAACATGTTAATTTACCTACTAGAGATCAAATTTTACAATGGCGATATGTACGAGAAGAGATGTTACACGACCTTTCAAATAGTGGTAAATGTCATGAACTTATTCGTACGAGTGAGAGAGCTTTTATGAAATTGTGCAATATCTTAAAGCATGAGGGTGGTCTTCGACCTACTCAACGCATGTTCGTGGAAGAGCAAGTTGCAAGATTTTTGCATATTGTAGGTAATGCCTTGAGAAATCGATTAGCCTCTTGGATATACCATCGTTCTGGATCAAAAACTAGTCGGAGCCTCCGTAGAGTTATTCGAGCGATTATATCATTAGAAAGTCATTTGAAGAATCGTTTAAAAACATTGAAAGACAGTTTTTCAAAATGGTACGACATGTTTGGCGGAACGTCATTGAGTGGGTTCTCATGGAATCCCGAAACTCAACTCAACTCATTGAAGCTGAAGATAAGTCTGGGAAAATTAATACAGGTAAGTGCTTTAATTATCTACTTGAATATTTAGATAATCGTTTATAGTACTAATTATCTTGATTTTGTTATATAGTTAAAGCCTGAAACTGTAACGTGATTACATATTGGTTATGAATTTCTCTGTATACACATCTCATTTGTTATATTTAATTTAGTTTTACTTAAAATGGTAAAATAGTAATATTGTAACTTTCTTTTCTTTTCATCTTCACCCGGAACACATAAAATGGGTATTTTTCTTTCGTAAATAAAGTTGTATCTTTTTATTTTATTTTATTTTGTTTTATTTTCTTCTCTCTAAACTTATTTTCTTATCTTTTCTTTCATTTACTAAACTTGGGAAAATAGCGTGCTGTGTTCCCGGGTGTCACCAAAGAAGAGAAAAGAAAAGATTTATCCATGTAAATCAAAATTATGATTTGCACTTATGAGTTTTTATTCATTACCCTGTTGTTCTAAGATTTGGTGTGTATTTATTTTGGTTTCCTTTAGAACTATGATGTGGAATTCTAATAGAACTATAATGTTTGTTAGATGTATATGTGTTTTTGATCATTTATGTTAACTAGGTGCCAAAGTATTAATATACAAAAAGTCAACTGAAAAAGAAGCATGATAAGTTTGTTAAAAGTAAGAAAAAAGATACATACGATAGGTTTTGAAAACAATAAAAAGAACTACAATAATATTTTGAAAAATCTAGTTTGGTAAATAGTATTTATGTATATGTGCCTGAAACACTTATAATTTACAAACAATATTCTAACGTCTCACCCTTCTATAACTGTTAAAACGGGAACATTGGTGTTTGGGTTGGGTGGCAATAAGAAAGGAACAACCTAACAAACAAATGTTGGCGAGCTGGCTCGGCTCAGTTCGATTTGTGAACGCGCTGAACCGAGTTGGCGATCAGTTAAAACATATGGACAAATCGTATTAGTTATGATATTCGGTTTCAGTTATGATATTTATAGTTGCATTTATACAAGTTGTATTTTTATATGGAGAAGTATAACATGTGTATTTTTTTTAAGATTTAATAAAAAACAAAAGTTAAGAAGACTAAAATAAAAAGCTTAATCTAATAATTTGCTAATCATACAAATAAGTTAAGAATGTATTTGGTAAACTAAATCCAAGTTAAACTTATGAGAGATGTGAAGTATAAACCTGTATAAACTTAGTTAAATTCATATTCTTGAAATAAGACTCAAGATAGGGATCTAAAATGTCCAAAATGTTTTACAAAAGGCCAACAAGATTTGTAGTGGATATGCATCACACTCATCTTTGATTATTTTAATGGTAAATACATAAAAGTAATATGTGAATTAATCGTTTTATAATCTATTATATATTAACATTTATAATCAAATCAACTTGTGTTTTTATGTGATTGTCTTTTTTATTGTGTTAAAGAGATATTTTTTTCTTTGTTAAATTGTATTTTGGCCCTTCATGAATGATCAGATACTCCATTTAATTTCATGTTGTACGAGCTAGACAATTGCAAGCAGTTAGCCTAATTTGTTTATTGGTAGTATTCATTGCACGACATAGACAGTCTACCAAAAAACTTGTTAATTGACCTACTAGAGATCAAATTTTACAACGACAATATGTACGAGAAGATATGTTACGCGACCTTTCGTATGAGTGAGAAAGCTTTTATGAAATTGTGCAATATCTTAAAGCATGAGGGTGGTCTTCTGTGACGCCTATAATTTCGTAAGATCAAAAAGTACTAACAAAGACGTCAAAATTTAAACCTTCATTCCTATATTCATATTTTTACCAAAATGCCCTTAAAGTAGTTCAAGGTAAACACATCCATCTAGATTTGTCACGAGTGTTAGCCCGAACTACTACATCAAAATACAAAATTTAAATATACTTACAGAAGACTTAGACTTTTAAAGCTAGTATTTACAACCACAAGTGTTTTGACATGTTTGGATAATAACATAAACCGGAAGCGCGTTATAGGCGGTGATGTGTGTTCGTTCCAAGCTCGCCATTATCAAAGATGAGTTTTACCTATCATTCATAACACAAATGATTTATTAGTACTTTTCTTTAAACATAGTAATTACATCTACCATTCCTTCATATATTTGACCCGTTCACAAGGTCAAAATGAAACTTCATTCCTTTACCATTCATTCCTATCTTGCTAACAATTCCATCCTATAGGAATACGAACATTGCGTTTACCATTCCTTCATCATCAACATTCTTAATCCATCCGACCTGTTCGTAACAGATCAACACATAATCGTTTCCTCAATTCGAAACTTCATCCATTTTTTACCCGTTTACATTGGGTCGTTACATATCCGTTATTACTTCTTGTTACTCCTTCATTTTGACCCGTTCATATCGGGTCATCATACTTACTTCAATTAAAAAGCATATGATCATAAATAAAAGCATATATCAATTAAAAACTCACAGAAAACAACTAAATGAACGATAACATCATGATCCTTACAAATAAATGAACATGGTACATCATGATGAAGACTATGATCCCCCATCCTTCAATCACCAACTTTTGTTTCTTCACTAAAAACCCTTTACATGTCTGAATCCTTCCCTTTGATAATGCAATCGAGTCGGACTCCAAAATACACATGGGAATCACTGAACTTGCTACAGTTAGGTACACGACAGTCGAGTCGTTTACGCTACAAATAAACCCGGCTCGAAGTGAACTTGACTCAAACCAACATCAACAGCTGACATGCTTCAAATTTTCAGTTTCACCCACAAAAGGTCAAAGCTTTTCTTTTGTTACAATAACATTTCACACAAATATATCAAACAAAGGCTTTACTATGTTCAAAAATAGAGAAACAATAAGATCAAAACCCTAACACCCTTTTAATAAGATACTCAAATCTAGCCTCAAATCAAGGGGCTTTTTCTTCGGTTAACTTCAGAATACGATACAGATCTCAACATCCTCTACACATTTACCAGATTAGAGAGAATTGACGGGGAATTTGAAGAAACTGGTGCGGTTAAGTTTGATGGATTTTGAAGAAATTGGTGAGGTTTGTTGGAGATGATGGTTGTGGTGCTTTTGGAGATGGTGGTGTTGGAGTCGTCGGTAGGGTGTTCAGAATTCGTTTTGAATTCGAAATTCGATTAAATTTGATTATTAGAATTCGAATTCGATTCGATTCGAGTTAAGTAAATCTAATACGAATCGAATACGAATTCATAATTTCAAATTCGATTCGATTCGAAATTTTAATAAAAAAATATACATTTATTTATTATTTTTATATACAATACATATATAACTTTTATTGAGCTATACTATAAATTGTTTTCAAAATTTATTCCAAGTCTTAAATTACTCATTACCAAACCCACTACATGGCCCATAACTAAAACCTAAGTGACAAATCTATGAATAGATTTCTAACCTTAAAATTAGTAACTTGTAATATGGAGTGGTTATTACCGATTTTTTGTTTTGAATTTTAGACTTATGATATTTTATTTGGAGCTTTTTAATGTGATATCGCGTTTTATTACTGCTTTAAAATTTATGTTTCATTTTGATAATTTTTTACATGTTTTAAAAGAATCTGAATCAAATCGAATTTATTCGAATTCGAATTTTTAATCGAATACGAATCGAATACGAATTGGGATTTTTATTCGAATATGAATTCGATTCGAATTCGATATGTTTTAATCAAATACGAATCGAATTCGAATTTAAGGGAAAATAAAAATTATTCGAATAATTCGAATATTCGATTCGATGAACACCCCTAGTCGTCGGGTGGCGCGTAGGATAAAGAGAGAAGGGTGGGTATGGTGTTGGACTGTTGGATATTGAAGGTTTTAGATGGAGATGATAGAAGAAAGTTAAATTACATGCCCTCACATGAGTTGCATGTGACCTTACTTAACGTTTAAAACTAATCTAGTTAATGTTAAAGGACGTAGGGTGTAATGAGTTTTCTAAATAAAGAATTGTAACTATAATTATTGAAGTTAAAGGTTATCCACTGCAATCCGATACAAACATAAAAGACGAAAAATGTAATTTACCCCTTTATTAAATTACGGTAATACATAAAATATGATAAGCACATACATTTAAATTGAAAATAAAGTGTATATAATTGTAAATACGTCTAAGGTGGGTACTAACATATGAAATTAAAAAAAAATTCTTAGTTTTCCATTTAATTTTAATTCGAGTTAGCCTTAATACTTTAGGATGTTATAAAAATAAAAATTTGTACATTTATTATTTTAAACTCTTAGTATCTAACCTTTACAGATTAACTAAAAATCGCTAAAGTTCTATCTAACCCAATATACAATAGAATTTATTAATTAAAACTATTTGAATCCATTAAGTCCAAAAACCAGCGATTAAACAATGTAATCAGATAAACCGAGCTGTTTAAAATCTATATCACTCGATTATAATAATCTAAAAATCAAGATGTTATAATTTTGATTTAGTCAAAAGTAAAAACGAATCAAACCATTAAATTTTGCATCATGATCTTACTTATGGACGTTTTTTCAATGGTAATTTTTTTATGCCATGATGCTAAAGATACTCTTTAAAAGCTCATTTTTGCTAAACTGGCTCCTTTGTTTTCCACTGTTTTATCTCATCTTTTCTTTGTTCTTTCTTAATCATTCAATTAACAATGCAAATCAACCAACTTTTGTTTTTGAATTTACAAACGATTAATTACTATTCACCCACCGTTTATAAATTTATATATACAAAATCTTAAATAATTAAAAAAAATATAAACAAACCATAAATTCTTATAAAACCTCTATATAATTCTGAATTAGTTAAATACAATATCTTTGACAGGCCGAATTGGATGCGTAATGTTAATGACGTAAACACAAATGACACATGGCAAATCTACAAACGATGAATGCTATTCATCGTTTGTAAATTGTATGTGTGTATAAATATAAATATTTATTTCTAAACATTATTAATTAAACAAATGAAAAAAAACCAACATAAAACAAAAAGGTTTTCTACCCCAAAATAGCTAAACTCTTTATATTGGACATCGTTCATTCAATATGCTAACTCCTTTTTACAAATTAAACAACCAATTAAGCACTTTTTTTCCCAAGCTTTAATCTAAAATGACACTATCTAGAAGAAAAAATCTCTAAAAACATTAACATAAACATGAGCTCTTTATTAGTTACAATGGTCATAACCTAAACCAACATGGGTAGTACGTAACATATAAACTAAACAGGTTGAAGGAGAGATTACTTATAATGGCCATAAGCTAAATGAATTTGAACCAAGAAAGACTTCTGCATACATTAGCCTGTACGATGTTCATGTTGGAGAAATGACTGTCAAAGAAACCTTTGATTTCGCTGCAAGGTGCCAAGGAGTCAGATCAAATATAGGTAATTCTTTTTAAAAAGACCATGTTCTTTAAAGTCTTGCAATAATTAAACAGATATGAAAAATAACAAAACAATGATATATAGAATTGTTGGCGGAGCTAGCAAGAAGAGAAAAGCAGGCAGAAATTTTCCCAGAAGCTGATGTTGACCTTTCCATGAAGGGAACTGCCATAGAAGGATATGGAAGTAATTTGGTTACTTACTACATTCTTAGGGTAAGAACTAAGAAGCAACTAGCTATTCAAATTCGATTACATTTTTAATCCTATTTATGTTGATATTATCCAAAGTTGGGATGCTTTCATAAATCACATCATATTTTTGTTAAACAAAAACAGATATTGGGCTTGGATATGTGTCGTGACACCTACGTCGGTAATGTAACATCCGTCAAAAACAGATTTTACCAAACCCGCTCCGTTTATTAACCGAACAATCAGTTAAAAATTTCGTTGCGAATTTAATGCCCAAAATAATTTTAAACGATACATAATCAATTATTATATTGGAATATATAATTTGTTTTTGAAAAACTGTTAAAAATCAGAAAATAAAAATGATTTGGCACTGCCGGGTTTCGAACCCGGGTCAGTCAGCCGGTCAACACCACTTAACACTCAACTCTCCAACCACTGCGCCACTAGTGTTTCTTGGTAATTGTTAGACTCAATTAATTCATAACATGTTTTTCCGAATTAAAAAACCGGCGCCCAAATTTCAGTCGTCGGAAATCCCGACTAACTCGCTAATATTTTACGACTTCTTCAGTTATAACGTAAACTTTTAAACCTACATCGGTTATAACCGACGCCTGAGTCCGCGACACAAGCTATAACCGCCGGAGGATTTCTAACCGACGAATCAAGTCGGAAATAGGACCAAATTCATCGACGACTTGCCTTATAAATACCCCCTCGAACCTCTACAAGCTTTTTCGCTCAAAACCGCACCTTTACCCGACGTAATTTCACTCGCCGGAAAACTTCTGTATCTCGCCGGAAAACCGAGCCCTTCACTTCTAAGCCTTACTAAACCCCCTGAGCTTATACCGAAGTCACCCACATCCTTTTCAAGCTTTCTGAAGACTCTCTGCTGCAAGACACACGTCGCCGGAAGTGTTTGCTGTCGCCGGAGTTTCGCCGGAGAAACAGAGGAGTCCAGTCGGTATACCTTACGCCTAATTTCTCTTTCTTTTTATTTATATCTCACCTGTAATTAATTGAAAAACGCTAACGAACATGATTAAAGACTTCGAACCAGTCAGTCATCGTTTCTGGTTAAAATCAACGAAGAAGACGAAGTTTCTGTAGTGTTTAAGTATAATTAAAATCAAGTTATAACTCGGGTTAGACACACAGTCCAGCGGTGGACTGTGTGCACAACAAACACGTAAACGTCTCGAGTTCGAATCTTGTCCCACGCACGCTGCCTTAATAAAAATGTCTTTTTTTGTTAACCGAACCGGAGTCACCGCCGATATATGTTAAGTTTAATAATAACCGGAATAATAACCAAGTTAGACACACAGTCCAGTGGTGGACTGTGTGTATGTTTAATCACACGTCACGAGTTCGAGTCCGGTCTACTGCACCGATTCGAACAATTATCTAACTTTTTAAATAAGTCAGAAATGAAAATACTTAGTTTGTATTTAAGTATAATAAAAATCGGTTTATATAACAAGTTAAACACACAGTCCAGCGGTGGACTGTGTTTTAACCTAAACCACAGGTCCCGGGTTCGAGACCTGTGGAGAGCACCGGTCCGATTCAGTAAAAGCTTTTTAGAAATAAATTGATTTTCGGATTAATCTAATTAATATATAAATATAATTAAAAACAGAAATATTTCGGGTGAGACACGTAGCTCAGTTGGTAGAGCTGCGTGCACGCGTACGGGAGGTCTCGGGTTCGAGCCTCACCCAGCGCACACAATTATACAAGCGAACCGGTCAAAGTCAAAGTCAACGGACAACGGTCAAAAAAATCAATTTTTTTTATTTATTTTTATTTATTTATTTTAATTAAAAATCAATTAAAATACTTAAAAACAACATTTTTGAGGTTAGAAAATAGCCTTAAACTCACAAAAATACACCCAACAATCCTACTAAAATGGATTAATAAAATCCGTTTACTTACCGAACCATAATGCTATTTATCTAGGTTAATTTCACTCGTGGTTAAAACCACTTCGCGTGCATTCAACATCATCAACCGAACGCACCCACTGTGAGTGAATCTTACAACTCCCCCTTTTTAATTACACGTTTTGGGGTGTGTCATGTGTCACAAAATAATTAACTTGTTTATTTAAACTTGTGCCATACCATACCGTGATCTAAACTTAGATTGTTTATATTGTTGTGATTATGTATTTCATTTTGTCAACTTATATGAAATTCATTCAATAAGCCCATCAGTTCCTCGTGGTAGACGAGTTGAGCAACGCGTGCCTCAAAACCAATCCATTATTGTTCATGTGTGTATTATTGAGTTTATATTGTTTGTAGTTATGTCTTTCATATTATCATGTTTATGCAATTCATTCACTAGGCCCATCAGTTCCTCGTGGTAGACGAGTTGAGCAACGCGTGCCTCAAAACCAATCCATTATTGTTCATGTGTGTATTGTTTAATATTAAATTGATTTATGAATAAGTTTACATCTATTTTTACTCATGTGTGGTTGTGCACTTTATTTCATAATCAATTAAATAAACTGGTTCAAATGTTTTCCATAGGATTCACTCGCCAACTTTTTGTTGATCCAAAAACCCTTTTACACATGATACAGGTGAACAGGATGAAGCAAGGAAAACATAGGAAATGCCTTAGAAGAAAACAAAGAAGCTTAGATTGATGTAATTATGATTGTAAATTTCCATTAAATTGTATTAATGAATATGAAACGTTAAAATAAATGTCATGAGCTTTGATGATAACCCAATCATGCCCCGATCACCTTTTCCGCTGCGGGTCGGGGTGTGACAGATTGGTATCAGAGCCATGACTATAGGGATATAGGATAGGTTATTAGACCCTTAGAGCCTATACTATAGTCTGCCTAAATTTTAATTGATTAGGTGGTTACATACAAACTTGTGATATTTATTTGTTTCATATTTGTTTATATTTACAGTCAAACATACATACTTATATACATATTCATTATACATATATCAATGTTCATATATTCAATTCATTTTCATACTCTCATTATTCAAGGATTTTGTTGCAATTTTCAAATCTCATCAAAGTAAGTTCTGCGACGGGCATGTAGTAACTGGAAGGGTACAAGTACCGGTAGTCGGAACGTCCTGTCTAGGTTGGCATTCGTATAAATCCAATATAACGGACCAGTTTGCCTACCTGGGGACTAACGATGAGAGACGAAGGACCTATTAGGCCAAAGCATGCCACACCAAACGTCGTTCGAACTAACCCACTTTGAGGTGTCACCGTGTCTACACCTGGACACATTCCGAATATCACACGTTGTATACATATTTCTCGATTTTCTCCGGGTTTTAGTGTACGCAACCATGCAAACCCATGCGAACCATATGAAAAACCCGGTATTCATGGGGGCCCACATGATTACGAAGGTGAAGTATGGCGGCATGTAGGGCCTAATTGCGAGCAAAACCCAAGACATCCTATGGATGTAGTAGATTTATTTTTCTATAATTATTTTATGAATGTTCATTCCTGAGTGCGACCCATGATCCCAAAAGCATCCAACTCATACTCGTGACATGTATTCCTTGTAGATGTCTTCTAACCACGCCCGTAGGAAGATGAGAGCTGGAAAAGCCCGCAAGCGCATGGCTGCCCTAATCGCTCAACAAATGGCTGCCGTAATACCCAACATTGTAATCCAAGTACAACAAGCACTCACCGCTAATCCTGTCAATCAAGAAAACCAAAACATTATCAACTCTCCCCCAAATACCACTAAATGCACCTACAAGCATTTCAAATCATGCAACCCTCTGAAATACAAAGGGACTGAAGGCGTCACCGCTCTCCTCCATTGGTTTGAAGAAATGGAGAACACCTTTCTAAATTGCGATTGCCCCGATGATCGCAAAGTGCGTTATGCTACTGGTCGTTTGTATGGAATAGCACTTACTTGGTGGAATACAGAGAAGGCCAAACGAAGTGTTGAAGATGTTATGACTTTAACTTGGAATGAATTGAAGGAAATCATGACCAGACGATTTTGCCCAAGGAGCGAAATCAAGAAATTAGAAGATGAATTTTATTCGTTGAAGCAAAAGGAAGGAGACCACACCACATACAACAAAAGATTCCTCGAGTTACATCAAATGGTTCCCAACATGTTCACTCCCCTCTACCGTTTGATCGAGCACTACATTCGTGGTCTTCCGTCAAAGATTCAAGACTCTGTAATAAGTACCTCGCCTGCAACTTTGGAAGCAGCAATGGAGCTAGCAACAGCGCTCACCGAGAACCGAATCCGGAACAAAGACTTCAAGGAGGAGAAGAAGAAGGATAAAGCATCGACTGAAACCTCCGACTACACCCAAACCGAATCCCCTTCTCAACCCAACTCTAAGAGAAAAAGAGACGGGCAACTTTTCGCTGCTATCCAACGAAATCAACCAATTTCACACGCCATACCCATCCAAGCTATCCCAATCACTCAAGTGGCACCCAACTCAACTTACCCAAATAAGAAACCATATCTTGGGCCTCACCCTCGATGCAACAACTATTTTTATCACCATCCCCTTACTCTACCTTGTCGACTATGTGCAACTTGTGGACGCTATGGTCATTTGAGCAAGGTTTGCCGCACCTTTCAAAACCAAATCTCTCCCCCTACTCAAACCATGAACCAAACCTATCAACAACCCCAATACCCCATGTTCCCATATGTTCGAGCTTGTTTCAATTGTGGCGACCCTATCCACTTTAGAAACACGTGCCCTCGATTGGTTAACATCATAAACGCTCAAGCGCAATCAAACCCAGTTAACCAAGTAAACCAAGAAAACCCAAGCGCTAGGCCACCAGCAAGAGGAAGAGTCTTCAACATCAACGCCAATCCTGTCGAAGATAATGACGGCCCAAACGAAGATACCCAACTAGTCCTCTTCACCGAAGATCCAGATTCAACTCCAATCGTTTAGTTTTATGTTTTCTTTATGTTTTAGAATCACATAGAACCAATCATAACTTAAGGATAAAGCCAATGAAACTTTGACAAGAATATGGTGGATACGCCGCTGGTACTTCCTATATATAAGTATTCTTGTCAAAGGATCAGAAGCATTATCTGGCGGTTATGAGAGGTTCCATGTGTAGACTGTTAGAGTAATTATTGTTTATTATTTTCAGTACATGCAATTTCATAGGCCGCCGCTCCCCATTACATTATGAGCGTTAAGCATGTTCCCCATTTTATTATGAGGTTGAACCAGGCGTGCCCACATACGATCGGCTCCGTTTGATTGAGCCTTGATCGCACAGACATTTTTCATTTTCAGTACATGCAATACGATCGGCTCCGTTTGATTGAGCCTTGATCGCACAGACATTTTCATTATCAGTATCTTGTGGTTGTTGTGTTTGTTGTAGAGTCGCATAGAACTAATCATAACCTGCGGATAAAGTCAATGAGAATTTGACAAGAATATGGTGCATACGCCGCTGGTACTTCCTATATATAAGTATTCTTGTCAAAGGATCAGAAGCATTATCTGGCGGTTATGAGAGGTTCCATGTATAGGCTGTTGGTGTGATTATTGTTTAGATTAAATTTATTATTTTCAGTACATGCAATACGATCGGCTCCGTTTGATTGAGCCTTGATCGCACAGACATTTTCATTTTCAGTACATGCAATACGATCGGCTCCGTTTGATTGAGCCTTGATCGCACAGACATTTTCATTATCAGTATCTTGTGGTTGTTGTGTTTGTAGTAGAGTCACATAGAACTAATCATAACTTGTGGATAAAGTCAATGAAAATTTGACAAGAATATGGTGGATACGCCGCTGGTACTTCCTATATATAAGTATTCTTGTCAAATGATCGGAGGCATTATCAGGCGGTTATGAGAGGTTCCATGTATAGGCTGTTTGTGTGATTGTTGTTTAGATTAAATTTATTATTTTCAGTACATGCAATACGATCGGCTCCGCTTGATTGAGCCTTGATCGCACAGACATTTTCATTTTCAGTACATGCAATACGATCGGCTCCGTTTGATTGAGCCTTGATCGCACAGACATTTTTCATTTTCAGTATTTATGAGTTTGTTGTATTGGTTGTAGAGTCACATTGGACTAATCATAATTCACTGATAAAACCAATGAAAATTTGACGAGAATATGGTGGATACGCCGCTGGTACTTCCTATATATAAGTATTCTTGTCAAAGGATCAGAGGCATTGTCAGGCGGTTATGAGAAGTTCTATGTAGGATTTAGTAGTTTCTTGGTAACTAATCATAACTTGTGGATAAAACCAATGAAAATTTGGCAAGAATATGGTGGATACGCCGCTGGTACTTCCTATATATAAGTATTCTTGCCAAAGGATCAGAGGCATTATCAGGCGGTTATGAGAAGTTCCATGTAGGATTTAGTATTGCCTTGGTTGAAATTTGTGTTACATTTATATCATCTCGCTATTTAAAGAAATTGGATTGTGATCCATTTCTACATAAACTAACCTCTCCATCATAACAAACGAGAGAGGAACTGTCACCATTCAAACATATATGCTATCAGAATGTGGATTCAAATATTAGCTGTTGTGTTTATTTATGTTCTATAGTCATAAGAACCAATCATAACTTACTGATAAAACCAATGAAAATTTGACAAGAATATGGTGGATACGCCGCTGGTACTTCCTATATATAAGTATTCTTGTCAAAGGATCAGAGGTATTGTTAGATGGTTATGAGAAGTCCATGTAGGTTGTAGTATTAGAAGTTTTGCCTTAGGATATAACCATATCCTTCCAAACATATCCAAACTCTTATGCATGATATCATATTTAGCGAATCAATTCTGCTTATCAATACTTTTACAGTAGGAAACAAAAAGCGATTCCTGTAATAGGGTACTTAACCCCCTTACAAGGAACGTTACCGCCTCAAACAAAAACTTAAACCCTTACTTTTTCTAAGCATGTAACTGTCAAACTAAACACCATCATTCTTTTAGTCAAATATATCACTACTTAAATTTCGGGACGAAATTTCTAAAAAGCAGGGGATACTGTAACATCCGTAAAAAAACTTACCAAACCCGCTCCGTTTATTAACCGAACAATCAGTTAAAAATTTCGTTGCGAATTTAATGCCCAAAATAATTTTAAACGATACATAATCAATTATTATATTGGAATATATAATTTGTTTTTGAAAAACTATTAAAACACCAAAAATAAAAATGATTTGGCACTGCCGGGTTTCGAACCCGGGTCAGTCAGCCGGTCAACACAACTTAACACTCAACTCTCCAACCACTGCGCCACTAGTGTTTCTTGGTAATTGTTAGACTCAATTAATTCATAACATGTTTTTCCGAATTAAAAAACCGGCGCCCAAATTTCAGTCGTCGGAAATCCCGACTAACTCGCCAATATTTTACGACTTCTTCAGTTATAACATAAACGTTTAAACCTACATCGGTTATAACCGACGCCTGAGTCCGCGACACAAGCTATAACCGCCGGAGGATTTCTAACCGACGAATCAAGTCGGAAATAGGACCAAATTCATCGTCGACTTGCCTTATAAATACCCCCTCGAACCTCTACAAGCTTTTTCGCTCAAAACCGCACCTTTACCCGACGTAATTTCACTCGCTGAAAAACTTCTGTATGTCGCCGGAAAACCGAGCCCTTCACTTCTAAGACTTACTAAACCCCCTGAGCTTATACCGAAGTCACCCACATCCTTTTCAAGCTTTCTGAAGACTCTCTGCTGCAAGACACACGTCGCCGGAAGTGTTTGCTGTCGCCGGAGTTTCGCCGGAGAAACAGAGGAGTCCAGTCGGTATACCTTACGCCTAATTTCTCTTTCTTTTTATTTATATCTCACCTGTAATTAACTGAAAAACGCTAACGAACATGATTAAAGACTTCGAACCAGTCAGTCATCGTTTCTGGTTAAAATCAACGAAGAAGACGAAGTTTCTGTAGTGTTTAAGTTAAATTAAAATCAAGTTATAACTCGGGTTAGACACACAGTCCAGCGGTGGACTTTGTGCACAATAAACACGTAAACGTCTCGAGTTCGAATCTTGTCCCATGCACGCTGCCTTAATGAAAATGTCTTTTTTTGTTAACCGAACCGGAGTCACCGCCGATATATGTTAAGTTTAATAATAACCGGAATAATAACCAAGTTAGACACACAGTCCAGTGGTGGACTGTGTGTATGTTTAATCACACGTCAAGAGTTCGAGTCCGGTCTACTGCACCGATTCGAACAATTATCTAACTTTTTAAATAAGTCAGAAATGAAAATACTTAGTTTGTATTTAAGTATAATAAAAATCGGTTTATATAACAAGTTAAACACACAGTCCAGCGGTGGACTGTGTGTTAACCTAAACCACAGGTCCCGGGTTCGAGACCTGTGGAGAGCACCGGTCCGATTCAGTAAAAGCTTTTTAGAAATAAATTGATTTTCGGATTAATCTAATTAATATATAAATATAATTAAAAACAGAAATATTTCGGGTGAGACACGTAGCTCAGTTGGTAGAGCTGCGTGCACGCGTACGGGAGGTCTCGGGTTCGAGCCTCACCCAGCGCACACAATTATACAAGCGAACCGGTCAAAGTCAAAGTCAAAGTCAACGGTCAACGGTCAAAAAAAAATCAATTTTTTTTATTTATTTTTATTTATTTATTTTAATTAAAATCAATTAAAAATATTAAAAATAACATTTTTGAGGTTAGAAAATAGCCTTAAACTCATAAAAATACACCCAACAATCCTACTAAAATGGATTAATAAAATCCGTTTACTTACCGAACCATAATGCTATTTATCTAGGTTAATTTCACTCGTGGTTAAAACCACTTCGCGTGCATTCAACATCATCAACCGAACGCACCCACTGTGAGTGAATCTTACAACTCCCCCTTTTTAATTACACGTTTTGGGGTGTGTCATGTGTCACAAAATAATTAACTTGTTTATTTAAACTTGTGCCATACCATATCGTGATCTAAACTTAGATTGTTTATATTGTTGTGATTATGTATTTCATTTTGTCAACTTATATGAAATTCATTCAATAAGCCCATCAGTTCCTCGTGGTAGACGAGTTGAGCAACGCGTGCCTCAAAACCAATCCATTATTGTTCATGTGTGTATTATTGAGTTTATATTGTTTGTAGTTATGTCTTTCATATTATCATGTTTATGCAATTCATTCATTAGGCCTATCAGTTCCTCGTGGTAGACGAGTTGAGCAACGCGTGCCTCAAAACCAATCCATTATTGTTCATGTGTGTATTGTTTAATATTAAATTGATTTATGAATAAGTTTACATCTATTTTTACTCATGTGTGGTTGTGCACTTTATTTCATAATCAATTAAATAAACTGGTTCAAATGTTTTCCATAGGATTCACTCGCCAACTTTTTGTTGATCCAAAAACCCTTTTACACATGATACAGGTGAACAGGATGAAGCAAGGAAAACATAGGAAATGCCTTAGAAGAAAACAAAGAAGCTTAGATTGATGTTTAGGTCATTGATGTAATTATGATTGTATATTTCCATTAAATTGTATTAATGAATATGAAACGTTAAAATAAATGTCATGAGCTTTGATGATAATACAATCATGCCCCGATCACCTTTTCCGCTGCGGGTCGGGGTGTGACAGGTGATGCAATGAGACAAGGAATCTCTGGTGGACAAAAGAAGCGAGTCACTACAGGTTTACTTAATCACCCCTTATTAGGTTTTATGTAAGATTGGAAAATTTGATATAACTATAGTGTAAAAAATAAAACAGGAGAGATGCTTGTTGGACCAGCAAAAACTTTGTTTATGGATGAGATATCAACTGGTCTAGATAGCTCAACTACATTTCAGATAGTGAAATGCTTGCAACAAATTGTACACTTCACGGAATCAACAATCTTGATGTCCCTACTACAACCTGCTCCAGAGACTTTTGATCTTTTTGATGACATAATATTACTATCAGAAGGACAAATCGTGTATCAAGGACCACGAGAAAACGCCTTAGAGTTTTTGAGAGTTGTGGATTTAGACTCCCTCCTAGAAAGGGCACTTCTGACTTCTTACAAGAGGTACCAATTACCATTAATTAATGAATTCCAAGCCAATAATAAATATTGTAAACATTTGGTATATATATCTTCATGACAACAGGTCACCTCTCGAAAGGATCAAGAGCAATATTGGGCAGATAGAAGCAAACCATACAGATATATCCCAGTTAGTGAATTTGTTGAACGATTCAAGAGTTTCCATGTGGGTATACAGCTAAAGAATGAGCTTTCAATCCCTTATGATAAGAATCAAAGCCACAAAGCAGCTTTAGTCTTCAAGAAATATTTGGTCCCCAAAAGAGAGCTGCTTAAGGCTTCATGGGATAAGGAATGGCTACTGATCAAGAGAAACAGCCCCATTTAGATTTTCAAGACAGTACAATTCATCATATTATCTTTTACTATTATGACGGTGTTTTTTAGGACTAGGATGCACACAAGGAATGAACAAGATGGCTCAACCTACATTGGAACACTTGCCTTCAGCTTGCTGCTAAATATGTTTAATGGTCTTGCTGAAATTGCCCTCACCATAATAAGGCTTCCTGTAATTTTTAAGCAAAGAGACCTTTTGTTCCACCCGCCATGGGCATATACACTTCCAACATTCTTGCTTCGCGTACCAATATCTATGTTAGAGAGTACTCTATGGATGGCCATAATATATTATGGTGTTGGCCTTCCCCCTGAAGCTAGTAGGTAATAAATTAACGACTATTGTTGCTTAATACTTTTTTTAGCCTATCAATGTTAACAAAAATATGCATCCTGCTATGGTTCATGTATAGGTTCTTCAAGCACTTCCTATTAGTTTTTATGCTCCAGAATGTGGGAGGGGGATATTTTAGGTTTATTGTTGGAGTATATAGGACAATGAACATTGCAAACATAGGTGGAACCCTTGCACTTCTCACCATAGTTCTTTTAGGTGGTTTCATCATTCCTAAAAGTCAGATTCTTGGTTGGTGGGAGTGGGGATATTGGGTGTCGCCATTGTCATATGGCTTCAAAGCCTATGCAGTTAATGAGTTTTTTGCACCTAGGTGGATGAACAAGATGGTAAGTTGTTGGTTCTTTATAAAAAGAAACACACATAATAAAAAATAGGATCATAGTTATATATGTTGTGATCTTCGTAGAGTGTGGACAATGTAACTAGAGTGGGCATTGCAATACTAGAAAACATGGATATCCCAACTCAAGAAAGTTGGTTTTGGATTAGTATTGCCTCTCTTGAAGGTTTTGCAGTTCTCTTCAACGTCCTCTTCACTTTAGCTCTTATGTATTTGGATCGTACGTTTCATAATTAATCACTAATAATTTTAATTTATAAGCAGTAATTAACCATCCTAATTTTCTGACTAAATGATTAGCCCTTGGTAAACCACAAGCAATCGTGTCAAAAGAAGAAACCACAAGGATGGAAGCTCGAACAGGTATGTACAAGCCAAGGGTTGAAACTTGGAAACTTAAACAAATGCATGTTTTTTTATATATGACTTTTGTAGAAGGATATACCGAAAAGGAGCTTGAAAGAAGACGATCAAACACCAATGATGCTAAGGCTCATAAGTAGGGAATGGTTCTTCCATTTACTCCACTTTCCATGTCATTTAATAACATGAACTACTTTGTTGATATGCCCCAAGTAAATTCCTTTCTTCTTTTAACCGTATATTCCCATTTAGAAACCTAAATTAACAACATAAATATATAATCCAGTGGTAACTGACTAAACAGGAAATGCGAGAACAAGGAGTGACAGAAACTACGTTGCAGTTAACTTTGTGAAGTAACCGGTGCTTTTAGGCCCGGAGTTTTAACTTCATTGATGGGCGTTAGTGGAGCCGGTAAAACCACACTAATGGATGTTTTAGCAGGAAGAAAGACAAGTGGTTATATTGAAGGAGATGTACGAATATCAGGATTTACAAAGAAACAAGAAACTTTTGCAAGAATTTCTGGATACTGTGAGCAAACTGATATCCACTCTCCCAATGTCACTGTTTGTGAATCTTTGATTTACTCAGCTTTTCTTCGCCTCCCAAAAGAGATATGTGAAGAAGAGAAGATGGTAGGGACTATTATTTTTTTGTCAAACAAGATACTAAGAAATATGTTTTGTTAATTTCTTCGTATTTATTACTTTTTAGACTTTTGTACACGAAGTTATGGCGCTTGTTGAACTAGACAACCTTAAGGATGCAATAGTAGGACTTCCAGGAGTTACTGGTTTATCAACATAACAAAGAAAGAGGTTAACAATTGCAGTTGAGCTTGTTGCTAACCCTTCCATTATTTTCATGGATGAACCAACTTCTAGCCTTGATGCAAGAGCAGCAGCCATTGTTATGAGGGCGGTGAGAAACACTGTTGATACGGGAAGAACTGTTGTTTGCACCATTCATCAGCCTAGTATTGATATATTTGAATCCTTTGATGAGTTGCTACTCTTGAAAAGAGGTGGGCAAGTGATGTATGCAGGACCTCTAGGAACGAATTCTAGAAATATTATAGATTACTTTGGGGTAATTTACAAGCATATTACCAAATAAGCATTATGAAACAATTCATTTATTGTAACATTAAGGTGTTACTAAACATTTTATCATACAATCAGGAAATTTCTGGTGTTCCAAAGATGCCAGAAAAATATAATCCAGCAACATGGATGTTAGAAGTCAGTTCAAGTGTTGTAGAAAGTCGTATCGGGATAGATTTTGCTGAGCACTTCAAATCATCAGCATTATATCAGTAAGTTTCCATCTTATGTTTGTTGTAAAGTAACATAAGGTAGTAATGAACCATATATGTATGATCCACAGAAAAAACAAGGATTTGGTGACGGAGTTAAGCACGCCACCTCCTGGAGCAGAAGATCTTCATTTTGTAACACAATATGCTCAATCTACATGGGGACAATTCAAGTCTTGTATATGGAAAATGTGGTGGAGTTATTGGAGGAATTCTGACTATAACCTTGCCCGCAACATCTCCACTTTCGTTGCATCTATATTGATTGGGATAACATTTTGGAAGATTGGTGAAAAAAGGTCGCTTTAAAATACTTGCGCATAACATCAATTATGATGATTTTTTAAAACCATTTTGATAATTCTTAATTGTGTGTGTGTGTGTATTTAGAGAGAGCAGTAACAACTTGACCACGATCGTTAGGGCCTTATATGCTAGAGTATTCTTTGTTGGTATGAACAATTGCCAAACAGCACAACCTGTGGTTGCCTCAGAGAGAACAGTCTTCTATCGAGAAAGAGCAGCTGGAATGTACTCAACATTACCATATGCCATAGCACAGGTCAAAATTTGAATAAATTTCCACATGACTAATTACGAATATACTTTATCATTGATTTTTTGTTTCTAACAACTAGGGTTCATTCAGGTCCTTGTAGAGATACCATATGTCTTTGTGGAAACAATATGTTACACTTTTATAGTGTATCCTATGGTATCATTCGATTTGGACAACACCCAAATTTCATTGGTTCTTTTTTATCAGCTTTTGTTCATTCCTCTATTTCACATACTACGGGTTGATTACTGTGTCTATCACACCAAACGAGCAAATAGCAGCCGTATTAGCAGTTCTATTCTATGGGCTCTTTAATTTCTTTTCAGGGTTTTTCATCCCTAAACCGGTAAGTTATCATTGATATAAAACATTTGTAACATTTTTATTGCATTAAATTTAACATATTTATGAACTTTTAGAGAATTCCAAAGTGATGGGTTTGGAACTACTGGATTTGTCCTATAGCTTGGAGTGTGTATGGGTACATCGTTTCACAATACCATGATGCTGAGAATACGATCAAAGTGCCTGGGATGTCATATGACCCAGCCATGAACTGGTATATCAAAGATCACTATGGCTTTAGATTAGATTTCATGGGCCCTGTTGCTACTGTTCTAGTTGCCTTTTGCGTATCATTTGCTTTAATCTATGCCTTTTGTTTAAGGATCCTCAATTTCCAAGTGAGATAAACACACATGAGACAATTTGGGTATGTTTATATGTTTTGTCAAATTCAACTTGAAACTAGTTTGATAATATTTTAGAATGTCAAAGTGTCATGTCTAGAGTTTGTAATTTCAACTTACTACTTTGATGTTATTTCTTCTATGGTTTTTTGTTTTCATTGTTCACTAGGTTACACATACTGGGTTTGGCGTGTTGAATGCTATAAATGTATACTTAATAAACATGTTATGTGTGTATCACTCATTAACATAAAAAGAAACTAACATTGATTGAACTGTTACTAAACTTGTGAGAATTTATGTAACATCTGATAATTAAAAACCAATAAATATAAAATATCATAATAATATCTTATTATGTGAATGATATGGAACAACTATTAAATGGGTGGTAAAAATCTTATTAATTATTTTAAATAATACACAAATAAATTTGAAATCTGTGAATTTTAAATAAGATAAAAAAAATGTTATAAAATAGAATGAATGAATATTGTGTTTGAGAAATTTAGATATCAATAGATAGACATAACATACTTTGAAATCCTATAATTTATTGAATTCGATTTTAAAAATAATACATATTATTCCCATGGGTGTATAATCAATTGATCTCTAAATTCACACATATTGATTTGTCTAAACTCTTCGATTACAAAAATCTTGTTTGACGTATTCTATTATAAGTTTTAAATTTTGCATGAAGAGCAGTGTACCAATCCGTTTCTTAGATTTTGCGGGCGCTACAATCTCTAACTATATGTAAAAAGAGAATATATAAATTATTTTAAAAGGTTATATGTTCAGATATAGGGTTGTAATCGAATCGAACGAACACAAACAAAGTCATGTTCATGTTTGTTCGTTAAGGAAATTAACATGTTCGTAAACTGTTCACGAACGCATACCGCACATAAGTTTATGTTCGTGTTCGTTTGTTAAGGAAACTTCGTTGTTCGCGAATGGTCCGTGAACACTGATCTCGAACGCAAGCGAATAAAAACGAACGTAAACAAACTTTTAACTTGAAAATAAAAACTAAACCATTCTTAACCTTAAACATTGGACTTAAGTAGTTAAATACAACAATTAAATGATAAACCAAAACATAAGAAGTCTAGTACAACCAACAAAAGATGAATCAAGTTTAAGTAACTTAGACATAATTATCCAGAATTACTTAGACATAATTATTCAAAGTTTAACTAACTAAGACATAATTATCCCAAAAACTATCTTGAATGTCTAAATTTTAGCTAACTTAGAAAAAAATAGAGGTTCAAGTTTTCAATATGTTTAGATAAAAGGTTAATTATTTATTAGTATAACGGAACGAACATGAACGAAAGTATTACCAAACGTTCACGAACGCAATCAAACGAACGAGACCTTTGTTCGTGTTCGTTCTCTAAGTTAACCTAACAAATTGTTTTGTTCATGTTCGTTCGTTAAGCTAGTTGAACGAACATAAACGAACTTTCCGCCAAACGATTCATTAAGTGTTCGTTGAACGTTCGATTCGTTTACATCGATGTTCAGATATAATGGTTGATATTAATATTATTATTTAAAAATAGAAAGAGAGAGGAAAAGAAAGATACGTACTTAATAATTAATAACTATGTATGTAAACTTTTTTACGTGTTTTAAATCTACAAGTTTTACATACATAATATAAAATCCAACAAAACTCGTTGATTGGTAAGTGATGACTTAGGTAAATTTACCACGAAAAGATCTACGAGTCTTCAACACTTACCTAAGACTCTCTCCAATGCTTCAATTGGAGAGGAAGCATCTGATGAGGTGGAGGAAGCATTTGGAAGGATAGAGTGGAGAGGAAGTATGAAGGGGAAGCACATACTTGGCCAAATGCACTCAAATGCATCCACTATTGGGCCTCATATGAATTAAGTTTAATTTTTTATTAAAAAAGCCACATGCTTTATTAAAAAAAAGCCACTAACGACTCTTTGAATTTTTTTTGAATTTTTTTTCTAACAACTTTATTTAAAAAAACGGCTAATTTTCCCCCCTATAAATACCCACTAAAACTAACTCATTTTTCACCTCAAAATCTTACAAACTCTCAAAATTTTCAAGATTACAAAATAAAACCCATCAAAATAGTAAATTTATTTATTAAATATTTTTTAAGATTACAAAATAAAAGTTTTTAAAGAAAAATTGAAAAAGAAATGATGATGTAGAAGAGAGAGGTTGATGTGGAAAAGATGGGTTAGAGTTAAAAAGAGGAGAGAGAATGCATGTAGAAAGGATGAGTAAAAAGCTGATGTGGTAGTGATGACTAGGATGCATGTAGTAAATGCAAGCCGTTGCATTGCGGGTAGTCTAACAAGCTCAAACGGTTAAAGGCTTAAATACATCTACTCATGGGACGTCCAAAGTGACACGCCATGTTGACGGTAACAGCCCGCCGAATACGAGCCCCCATGCCCTTTACAACACAAGGTTGAGTAAAGGAAATATAATATTCACTAGGTAAAACCCTTACTTTCCTAAAAGGGTAAGGTCCCACTGGCGACTAGGAAAGGAGAGTTTCCTCCTTACACATTTTAGCGTCTGAGCTGGCTGCCTTGACCAGCTGGCTTCAGGGTATCCCCTATATGTAAATGCCTTGGGCATCTTAAGTATTTTTCATGCTTCTTCATTTTCATTCATCACACTCTCTAATTTTCCTATACCCCTCGTGAACATCTAATTTATTCTCACGTTGGAGTCCAAACGTAAGAAACCCCTTTCTGTTAAGAAGAACACTTGTTTGTTTTGCAGAGCCCTTTAAGCATCGGAGCCCAGGAGTCGTCCTGACCATCCATTGTCAGTTATTTGTTGTTTCAACAAGTTGGTGCCCACCGCCATGCCACACACTACTTCGAACAAGCCTCACTTTTAGTAGGGCTCTCTGTTCTCATCTCCATCCCTCTGTGATAGGGATGACGTTCCTAACGAGGTTACACCAACACCTTTGTCACCTGGTCTGCTTCGGAGTTCAAAGCCTATTCTCCCGGCTAGGATAACCACGATGTCTCCAGATCTGGATGGGACCACCATCGGATCTTTATTTAAGTAATATACCGTGTTTTGAACATTGTTTCCTTTTAGAAGTATGGGCCATCTATTTCGTTCAGAGCAATCGATGTCCAATGAACGAGTAGATCTTACTCCTGGGGGAGTCAAAAGAAACTTTATACAACTATGAGAACTGATCAATAGCTACGTTAGCGAGGAACGCTCAAATAGTGTAAAAGCAGGCTTTACTACAATGAAGAACCCCTAATCACCTTCTCACCTCTTACCATCGCTTCTAAACACCAGCTTGAAACTAGAACCTCCAAGGTTTGTGACATGTCCTAGTACCACTACCTATCCGAAGGCCAAGAATCCATGTTTTGACGATCACCACCGTCTGAGCTTGTGATCCCACCATTTGTCGCTGCTATATTTCATCAAACTAGACAGAAAAATCACGAGGACCTTCAAGCCTTCCTGAGCATATTCAAAAGGGAGGCAATGGTTGCCTTGTCTTGTCATGGTGCCACCAAGAATCTAAAAGTGGCATGTTTCATTGAGCATTGTTTGGGAACGTCACCTTATATTGGACTTGAATAAACACATTCCCGAAACTTTCAAAGATGTTCTCGAGCGAACGGAAACATATTTAAGAGGAAAAGAGGCTCTGAGTAACCCAGAATCCAAGAAACAAACCTTTGAAGGTTAAAAGAATCAAGGCTCCCCATGGACGAGGCCACACTTTCAGCCTCTGGGAGAAAAACACTACCTTAGCTCTGAAGCTTGAGAGTCCAGTTTCCAGACTAACTCTAAAGGAAATGAAACAATCAAAAGCTTCATAGCTCATACCAAAATGCTTCAAGGGATCCTAGCAAAAGGGGAAGCCAAGTGTCTAGGCAACTCGCCTTTCACCAAAAAACAAAGAAAGCCAAAACCCAACTAAATATTGTGAATACAATGAGATCACATGTCATCACACTAATGAGTGTTACCAGTTAAAGAAAAGAGTTGATGACATTATGCAATTTGAAAATCTTGCTCAATTGGTTTATGGAATCAGGAGTTACCACGTTGGTAATAGCAAGGGTCGAAACAAAGAAGTCAACATGGTTTGCTATGAAGAAGAGTGCACCAGCAAAAAACCTCACATAGAGTCCCAAGCCTGACAGTGTATTTGCTTTCCGTTGTTTGAGGGTGAATAACTCATTTTCACTCATATATTTGTTAAAGCCATAGTAGCAAGCATACATGTGGAAAGATCTTACATGGACAATGCGTCACCACTGAAATCATGTTTGAAAAATGTTTCATACACCTAAGTAAGGAAGAAAAGAAAAACTTCAAAGGTCCGAGTCTTCCATCAGGGAAATTGTTGGCGAACATGTACGTTCACTAGGACATATCACCCTCGATGTTTGTCTATGATAAGGGGATCATGCTCGAACTAAAAGACTTACTTTCATAGTTATAAACACACCCTCCAACTATGATATCATCTTACGAAGACCAAGAATCAGCGCCTTTGGAGTAGTAGTCTCAATGGGTCATGGCCTTATGAAATTCCCAACTAAAAGAGGGGTAGTAACCCTTCAATCTACCTACCGCTGAGATACTCATGATAACCGATGAAGCGTTGGAGTTCGAGGAAAATGGAATCATCGAACTAAGTATCAATACTTCATATCCTCAGCAAAAAAATAAAAAGCAATGGAAGCCTTTCAAAGGCAACCATTGAAGAATTAAATGCTTGCTTCAGGAAAGCATTGCGTATGCATTTGGTGCCATAAGGACATGGTTAGAATACCTAGGGGTACTGCTGACAAGAAAAATTCCTTGGTCACATCGTTGGTAAACAGAGCATTAAAGCCAAACCAAACAAGATCAAGGCTGCCATCGAAACAAGATGGCCAAGAATTAAGAAAGAGGTTGAAAGTTTAAATGGGAAGCTTGCAGCGCTAAAGTGTTTCTTGTCCAAGTTTGCAGAAAGGTCACTAACCTTCTTCAAAACTATAAAAGGATGCACTAACAAAACGACTTCATATGGTCTGAAGAAGCCGAGAAAGCTTTCCAAGGCATGAAAAAACACATTGCTTTGTTGCCAGCCATAGCGGCACTAGAACCAGAGGAACCAATCTTTGTTTACTTATTGATTGGAGAAGAAGCTGTGAGCAACGTTCTGACTATCAAGTAGGGATGGAAATCGAACCCCAACCCTCTGTAAACCCGAATCCCGACTCATTTAGGATTGGTAAACGGGTATGGGATCGGGTTTGGGATGAGTTTTTTATTTTTTTCGCATGTTTGGGACGAGTTGGGATTTGATGATATACCCGTTTACCCAACCCGATTACCCAATAAAGGTGTACACATTTACCTGATTATATACCTTATATAATTTCTTTTATTTTTGAAATATGTATATACATGATACATCAATTATTCACATACATCCACTTTGTCATCTATGCATTGGTATATTTTTTTATATACATTTTGGTATTCTATTTATATACATTATAGTTATTTGATATATTTTTATAGTGGTAATCCTAAATGTAATTGATTACTAGTTATCCTATACATACCCGACAGGTTTTGGGTCGCTTACACCCAACGAGTAATTTTTTTAACTTAATGGGTTTACCTGAAACCCGCTAGTATACCTGATACCCGACGGGTCTTACTCGTTAGAAACCGTTGGGTTTTGGGACGGGTTTGGGACAAGCTTAGCTAATCGGGTTTGGGGTTGGGATTACCTAAACCCATCCCAAACCCGTCCCATTTCCATCCGTACTATTGATAGTGATAAAACCCACGTCCCAATCTACTTTTTCAGTAAAGTGCTAAAACAAGGAGAAACAAAGTATCCTCCAATGGAAAAGTTAACATTTGCTTTGATTTAGACAACTCGTAGGCTTAGGAGATACTTCCATGGCCACCCCATCAAGGTTATCACTATTCAAACTATGGGAAACATATTAGAGAATCCCGAAACCTCAGGACGACTAACAAATTCGCCCATCAAGTTAGGAGAGAACAAGATCACTTATGTACCTCGAACGACAATCAAACCTAGGTAGTCGATTTCATAGTTGATATCCCAAAAAAGGAAGCAAAGGGGGTCCATGAAGTACCAATAGAAAAAGAACAAGAGGACCCTAAAGCCTGGAAACATTTTCCCGATGGAGCTTCACGCATTGAATGGTCCAGAACATGTCTTGTTTTGATAAGCCCATAAGGAATGAGACTCACCTACACTCTCTAACTTAAATTCTCATGCACCAACAATGAAGCTGAATACGAAGCACTCCTAGCATGTTTACGACTAGTAAACGAAATGTAGGTCGAAAAGCTTCAAGTCTACATTGACTCCTTGTTGGTTGCAAGCCATAAAGAAATACAAGAAAAACTGCAAGGAACTTATGAGCGAATTTAAAAGTTGTGTAGTCAAACAAGTGCCTCGATCACACAACAAAAGGCTAGCACCTTAAGCAAATTAGCCTATTTAACCTTCGTCTATCTTACCAAAAGGTCCTTGTGGAAGTCCTTAAAGTCCCATCAATAGACGTACTTGAAGTTCAAGAAATAATCACCAAAGAAGGACCAAACTGGATGACACCAATTAAAAATTGCATAAAAGAAGGAAAGTTGCCAGTGAAGCTTCAAGGGTTCAAACAAAGCAAAGCACTATACAATGAAGAACAAAATCCTTTATAAAAAGGGTTGTTAGTCACCAATGTTTCGTTGCGTAGGACCGAAACAAAACAACTATTTGATTAGGGAAATTCACAAAGGTACGACTAGTAAAAGAAATGAAGGTCGAAAAGCTTCAAGTCTACATGGACTCCTTGTTGGTTGCAGGTATAAAGAAATACAAGAAAAACTACAAGGAACTTATGAGCGAATTTAAAAGCTGTGTAATCAAACAAGTGCCTCGATCACACAACAAAAAGCTGGCACCTTAAGCAAATTAGCCTATTTAATCTTCGCCTATCTCACCAAAAGGTCCTTGTGGAAGTCCTTAAAGTCCCATCAATAGGCGTACTTGAAGTTCAAGATATAATCACCAAAGAAGGACCAAACTGGATGACACCAATTAAAAATTGCATAAAAGAAGGAAAGTTGCCAGAGGACCACTGCGAAGCTTCAAGGGTTCAAACAAAGCAAAGCACTATACAATGAAGAACAAAATCCTTTATAAAAAGGGTTGTTAGTCACCATTGTTTCGCTGCGTAGGACCGAAACAAAACAACTATTTGATTAGGGAAATTCACAAAGGTACGACTAGTAAAAGAAATGAAGGTCGAAAAGCTTCAAGTCTACATGGACTCCTTGTTGGTTGCAAGCCATAAAGAAATACAAGAAAAACTGCAAGGAACTTATGAGCGAATTTAAAAGCTGTGTAATCAAACAAGTGCCTCGATCACACAACAAAAAGGTGGCACCTTAAGCAAATTAGCCTATTTAACCTTCGCCTATCTCACCAAAAGGTCCTTGTGGAAGTCCTTAAAGTCCCATCAATAGACGTACTTGAAGTTCAAGATATAATCACCAAAGAAGGACCAAACTGGATGACACCAATTAAATGTCACACCCCGACCCGCAGCGGAATAAAAGTCGAAGCATAATTGGGTTATCACCAAAGCTCATGATATTTACTAAGATGTTTCGTATTTATTATATTCAAATTACAAACTTAAATATCCAAAACAAAATCCATACAATTACAAAGGAAAATGAAACTATATATTTATTCCAAAGCATTAACTTGTTTATTCTTCTAGGCCATCCTAAGTGTTTCCTGTCTCAGCTGGATCACCTGTATCATGTGTAAAACAGGGGAGATTTTGGGTCAACAAAAGTTGGCGAGTGAACCTTGATAAAACATTTTAACTAATTTCTTGTTTTATTTATTAAAGAAAATTTGTGCATTAATCACATGTGAGCAAACATATATATGTAAACAATCACAAACCACTTTGGATGAGTATATGACATGAATGATGATGTATTTGAGATCAAGGCTCAATCAAACGGAGCCGATCTAATGAGGCTCCTGATGCTCAACCCGTATCCCACGGGGAACTAATGGGCCTAATGAAATGTGTGCACTGAAATGATAAAATCAATCTACATATAATTCACACAACAATCAATACACATTTGATCACGGATATGATGTATGCACAAGTGTTAAAATAAAATAAAGGAATAGTACGACACATGATACACCCCAAAACATGATTAAAACGGGGAATTAGTAGAGATTCACTCACAGTGGGTGTGTTCCTTGATAATGATGAATGCGCACGAATTTATGATTTAACCGACGAGGAAAAACTAACCTAAATAATAACGAAATAATTCGATAAATAAATAATTTTATTTGAGATTAATATTTTTAATTAGTGCTCTTAATGAGATTTTTAGATTTATTTTTATGAGTTTATTGCAAATTTTTAACCTTAGGAATCTTATTTTTTTAAGTATTTTTAAATAATTATAAATTGAATAAGTAAAAAGAAAACAGATTTTTTTTAAAAAATGTTGACCTTGTCAGGTCTGACCGGGTCTGACCGGTCGAATAGCATGAGATTCAGGCGGCGAGTGAGGTTCGAACCCGTGACCTCCCGTATACGTGCACGCAGCTCTACCAACTGAGCTACGTGTCTAACCCGAAATATTCTCTGTTTTAATTATATATATATACTAACTAGCTTTATCCTTATTTAGTTTTTATTAAAAAGGTTTTAATTTGGCCGAATCTGATTACAGAACCCGGACTCGAACTCGGGATATGTGGTTCGAGTGCACACAGCCCAACCAGTTGGGCTGTGTGTCTAATCTGCATAAACACTGGATTACATTCATTTTATATATATACTGTGAATTGATCTGAATAGGTTTAAAAAGTGTTGGCTTTATTTCAGAAAATCGGAAACATGTGCGACTCGAACTCGGGACGTGTGCTTTGTAATTGCACACAGTCCACCGCTGGACTGTGTGTCTAACCCGGTTAAATACCCGTTTTTATTTATATATAAACACTAACTTAACTTCATCGTTTTCACCATTCAAAATCCCGACAATGATTCCGACTGAATAAACTGATTATTCAGTTTTGATTACTGTTTTGAGCTAATAAATTACAAATCAAGAGATAGCAAGGAGGTTTAGATAATTATACCGGTTTGGAGATCAACTACGGTTTTCTGATCAGTGATTCCGGCGATATTCCGGCGAGTGCGAAAGTTTCCGGCAACGTGCTTTGAAAGGAATAAAGTTTTAGGAAGGGAGTGCGAATCTGAGCGAAAAGTTTACAAGGAATTTGAGTGGGTATTTATAAGGTGGACATGCTTGCTCGGTTTCGATTAAGAGGCCAAAATTTCCGGTCAATGATTCCAATTTTCGAAAGAAACGGTTTTGACTCAATTGAGTGTTAAGCAACGGTTATAACTGATGTCAAAATCAGTTTACGCGTTTCAGTCAAGGGAAAGTAGCAACATTTGCGGAGTCTTCGTTCTTGCCGGCGATTTCGGGTTCTGGGTTTTGCTAAGTTACAGGTTTGATTTTCGGTTTTACCATAAGTATTATTTGTTTAAGTATTAAACACAAATATGTGGGTGGCGGAGTGGTGTGATGTGTGTGTGTGTACGCGGTAGACCCGGGTTCGAGACCCGGCTACCCTGTTCTGTTCTTTTATTTAATTTTATTATTATTATTTATTAATTATGGTTTTTAAACTCTAAAATATTTATTAATTATGTATATTTAAAATAACCGGCACAATAAATACGCAACGAACTTTTAACCGAATATTTGATTATTAAACGAAGCGGGTTTTGAAACCCGTTTTACGACGAATGTTACATTAAAAATTGCATAAAAGAAGGAAAGTTGCCAGAGGACCACTGCGAAGCTTCAAGGGTTCAAACAAAGCAAAGCACTATACAATGAAGAACAAAATCCTTTATAAAAAGGGTTGTTAGTCACCATTGTTTCGCTGCGTAGGACCGAAACAAAACAACTATTTGATAAGGGAAATTCACAAAGGTACGACTAGTAAAAGAAATGAAGGTCGAAAAGCTTCAAGTCTACATGGACTCCTTGTTGGTTGCAAGCCATAAAGAAATACAAGAAAAACTACAAGGAACTTATGAGCGAATTTAAAAGCTGTGTAATCAAACAAGTGCCTCGATCACATAACAAAAAGCTGGCACCTTAAGCAAATTAGCCTATTTAACCTTCGCCTATCTCACCAAAAGGTCCTTGTGGAAGTCCTTAAATTTCCATCAATAGACGTACTTAAAGTTCAAGATATAATCACCAGAGAACCAAACTGGATGACACAAATTAAAAATTGCATAAAAGAAGGAAAGTTGCCAGAGGACCACTGCGAACCATCAAGGGTTCAAACAAAGCAAAGCACTATACAATGAAGAACAAAATCCTTTATAAAAAGGGTTTGTTAGTCACCATTGTTTCGCTGCGTAGGACCGAAACAAAACAACTATTTGATTAGGGAAATTCACAAAGGTACGACTAGTAAAAGAAATGAAGGTCGAAAAGCTTCAATTCTACATGGACTCCTTGTTGGTTGCAAGCGATAAAGAAATACAAGAAAAACTGCAAGGAACTTATGACGAATTTAAAAGCTGTGTAATCAAACAAGTGTCTCGATCACACAACAAAAAGGTGGCACCTTAAGCAAATTAGCCTATTTAACCTTCGCCTATCTCACCAAAAGGTCATTGTGGAAGTCCTTAAAGTCCCATCAATAGACGTACTTGAAGTTCAAGATATAATCACCAAAGAAGGACCAAACTGGATGACACCAATTAAAAATTGCATAAAAAGAAGGAAGTTGCCAGAGGACCACTGCGAAGCTTCAAGGGTTCAAACAAAGCAAAGCACTATACAATGAAGAACAAAATCCTTTATAAAAAGGGTTGTTAGTCACCATTGTTTCGCTGCGTAGGACCGAAACAAAACAACTATTTGATAAGGGAAATTCACAAAGGTACGACTAGTAAAAGAAATGAAGGTCGAAAAGCTTCAAGTCTACATGGACTCCTTGTTGGTTGCAAGCCATAAAGAAATACAAGAAAAACTGCAAGGAACTTATGAGCGAATTTAAAAGCTGTGTAATCAAACAAGTGCCTCGATCACATAACAAAAAGCTGGCACCTTAAGCAAATTAGCCTATTTAACCTTCGCCTATCTCACCAAAAGGTCCTTGTGGAAGTCCTTAAAGTCCCATCAATAGACGTACTTAAAGTTCAAGATATAATCACCAGAGAACCAAACTGGATGACACCAATTAAAAATTGCATAAAAGAAGGAAAGTTGCCAGAGGACCATTGCAAAGCTTCAAGGGTTCAAACAAAGCAAAGCACTATACAATGAAGAACAAAATCCTTTATAAAAAGGGTTGTTAGTCACCATTGTTTCGTTGCGTAGGACCGAAACAAAACAACTATTTGATTAGGGAAATTCACAAAGGTACGACTAGTAAAAGAAATGAAGGTCGAAAAGCTTCAAGTCTACATGGACTCCTTGTTGGTTGCAAGCCATAAAGAAATACAAGAAAAACTGCAAGGAACTTATTTGCGAATTTACAAGCTGTGTAATCAAACAAGTGCCTCGATCACACAACAAAAAGGTGGCACCTTAAGCAAATTAGCCTATTTAACCTTCGCCTATCTCACCAAAAGGTCCTTGTGGAAGTCCTTAAAGTCCCATCAATAGACGTACTTGAAGTTCAAGATATAATCACCAGAGAACCAAACTGGATGACACCAATTAAAAATTGCATAAAAGAAGGAAAGTTGCCAGAGGACCACTGCGAAGCTTCAAGGGTTCAAACAAAGCAAAGCACTATACAATGAAGAACAAAATCCTTTATAAAAAGGGTTGTTAGTCACCATTGTTTCGCTGCGTAGGACCGAAACAAAACAACTATTTGATTAGGGAAATTCAAAAAGGTATATGTGGAGCACATTATGGACAAAGATCGGTGGTTACAAGGCTTATAAGCTTGTATTACTATTGTACAACCATGCACCATGATGCCTCCAACGAAGTATGCACATATGAAGATTTCCAACTCCACTTTCCTATAGCAAAGAACCTAAAACAAGATTTAGTTCATGTTTTGTCAGCATGGCCTTTCTTCAAATGAGGAATGGATATTGTTGGTCCTTTCCCAAAAGGAACTGGTGGGGTTAAATTTCTCTTAGTTGTGGTTGATTACTTCACAGAATGGTCCAAGGTCAAATCCCTAGCATCTATCAACGGAAAACAAATCATAAAATTTATTTGGGATAACATCATTTGTCGATATGGTTTACCATAATAGATTATGACAGACAATGGCAAACTGTTTGCAGAAAATCCTTTTAGCACATAGTGTGAAGAGTTGAAAATAAAACAAATCTTTAGTTCAGTCGCCTATTCTTACTCTAATGGGCATGTCGAAAGGATGAACTGAAACATCATTGAAGGCATCAAGGGAAGACTACGTCGGTATGACAAGAATTGGCTTGAAGAGTTACACAATGTCGTATAGTCCATCTAGACGACTAAAAAGACTAGCCACAACAAAACACCATTCAACCTTGTTTTCGATTCGGAAGTCATTATCCTTGCGGAAATTGGAGTCACCACCAACCGAAGTATCAACATAAACAAGACCCAAAATGACAACGAAATCATGTTGAACCTTGACGTTACCGAAGAAGCAAAAGAGTATGCAAGGATCCAAAAGTCAAGGTACAAACAAAAAATTGAGATTTACTACAACCATTGGGTCAAGCATGAAGCCTTCAAACCTAGTGATTGGCCGAGTCACATTATTTTACTCTCAACCTTCATAAAACAAGTCGCCCTTAGCACATCCTTATGAGAATCAGAGTCATATCGAGCATCCCAGGTGCAAATCAACACCCCCTCACCCTCTATGGCAAGGTCTTCTTCGATGAAAACCACATCAGACGTATCATTGGATTTCGCAAAGTCTAAGGAACTCATAACTCACAAAAGAAAAATAAACAAAACAAAACTATAAAGTATAGAGCATGAGATTAGAAACATACCCTCGCCATCACAAGATAGCAGAGGATCACGATCAAAAAATTCCCACTTGGTGCTTAAACCCAACATAACAAGCAATGGTTTAGGAATCAGATCAACCCTTGAAGCAAAAGAACGAAGTGCCAAGAATAGACCTGATCCAAACCCTCTTCAGAGGGTTCAGGCTCATTCAAAACAACATTAGGGTGTCTCCTTATCATTTTAAACTAAACAATTTCGTTTGAAACACATAAAAAGCAATTGTTCCACGGACCAATAGTGGTAATAGTTGAAGAAACCAAAGGTTCTTTAACCTAATATTTCTCAAACGTATACCACTTGCCATTCTTAGCCAAATGGAAAACTATCTGAACATAATTAAAGAAGGATCAAAACCCAAAGAATGACAGAGAACTTTAAAATGTAAAACGCTAGACAAACCTAAAGGAGCTAATTAACCAAAAGACAAATGATAATATTGCAAAACATTAAAAACGAAGATAGTAAACGGATACTGAAGGTTCGAAAACTCGAAATGACAAACATAAAGGGCAATCGAACCATCTAGACACTGATAAATTGATTTACTATAAGTAGGGACATTGGGTTTAAATTTTAGATAAATCCCTTGTCCTAGACAAAAGTATTCGACCTCCTCTTAGGTTATAGTCGAAAATTAAACCGACATATCATTTTTAGAACCCATGATATTATAGAAATTTGAAGAAAAATAAGGACTAACCTTTGAAATCAGAGGAACATGAAGCAAAGTAAGAAGTTATTTTAGGTTTATCTCTCAAAAGAAGATGACCTGAATAAGTAAAAGAGATTAAATGATTCAAATTTGAATTTAACTCTTAAGAAGATATGTAATTACCCCTAGGCAATAATAACCGCCTACAGCCAAACGGACATATCAAAACCTTTAGACGCCCCCCAAATTTAAATTTCAAAAAATTGAAGTACTAAAGCAAAGAATCATAGCAGCTAACCAAAGAGGCGTTTGAACAAGTGAAGTCAGCAACATTCATCAATACGCCATAGATACCTCTGACTTGGGGAGCTATTGACACAGGTAGGTTTACCACGAAAAGATAAATATATCTAACTTACCAACTTCCAACAGTTACCTAACAAGCTCGAACGGTTAAAGGCTTAAAACCATTTACCGATGGAATGTCCAAAAGTGACAGCCCATATTGACAGTAACACGGTCTGCCGGATATGAGTCCCCATGCCCTGTGTAACACAAGGTTGAATAAAGGATATCTAATATCCACTAGGTAAAACCCTTACTCCCTTAAAAGGGTAAAGTCCCACTTGTAACTAGAAAAGGAGAGTTTACACTTACCCCTTTTAGCCTCTGAGCTGGCGGCTTTAGGGTATTCCCTGTATATAGATGCCTAGGGCTTCTTAGTATTTTTCATGATTATTTACGTTCATTCAGCACACTCTCTAACTTTCCTATACCCCTCTTGAACATCTAACTTATTCTCACACCGGAGTCCAAACGAAGGAGATCCCCTCCTGCGTTAAGACTAATAGTTATTTGTTTTGCAAAACCCTTTAAGCCTCAGAGCCCAGGAGACATCCATACCATCCCTTTCCAGTTATTTGTTGTTTCAACAGTAAGTTTATCAATAAGTTTCTTTTTTTATCGTAATAATCTTTTGAGTTAATTACGCAGATGGATCCTGTGGTTTATAGCAAGTTTCGTCTTTCGGTACTAACTTATTTTTTTTAACAAGTTCAGGTCTTGTGATTTCAATTTCGTGACGAGTTTGGGTATTAACGTCAAATCCAGTTAACCTTTTTATTAAATTAAGATAAAATGACTAATATACCCTTAGAAACATAATGGGCCATTTATGTAATATACTATATTTCAACCCTCACAACCTGTTTCACACCACCATGAATACATACACATTTTATGTCTCTATCTCTATCTTCTGCATACTCACACTCTTCATCCCCATTACATTATCCTTAACCTCCTACGGCCAAAGTATAGTATATTACATTGGAACGAGAAGCTCTACGTTTAATCGTGATTAACATCGGACGAGTTTCAGTGTGACGTTTGCGCATAGCGGACAGTTTATATTGATTATTGATTGTTTCAAAGACAAAATCAACTTAAATCAAATTATTCTACTAATAATCTCATAATATTCAAACATCATTTGAAATTTACAACAAACAACAAGAAAAAGATGAAAAATTGTAACTTCAGAAGCTTCATTCCATCCATGGTTGTAAAACAAGGTTTCCAAGGTCGACTACTCCCCGAGTAGTCGCTACAAGGTAAGCGGTCGAGACGACTTTCTTCAACTCCACTTAATTACTCAGAGTCGGTTAAACGCGGTCAACCTCGCCAAAATCGGATCTAGTAGGTCAACTCGCGCCTAGTTTGACTTAAATAATAATACGTGAATATCATTTTCACGTATTTTGTTATAAATATTAGTAATTTTATGTTATTTGACATATATTTAATCTCCAAAAAGTAATTTCTTTATAATTTAACATGTCCGAGTACTCCCCGTGTACTCTCCGCCTAGACCGAGTACTCTCAACTCTCTGGTCGACCGACTAGGGAGCAACTAACGACTTTTGCAACCATGATTCCATCACAGCGCATCACATAGGATATCGCGCATAACCGGCGTCATGGTGTTAACAGTTGAAGGTGATTTAATAGTGTGTTATCAGATCTGGATCTGAATTCAAAATCTGAGTTGTTATTGTGTTGAAATACGTTACCGTTTCAGATCTGAGATGATGTGAAAAGGAGAGAAGATGATATTGTTAGTGGCTGTGTGTAGAAATAATTAAGATCTAGGTTTTTCAATTCACGTGTTCGTGAAAAGATGAGTTTTTAACAAATCTAGATTTGGTATTGTTGGCATTCCAAACTCGTTACAAAATTGAAATTACAAGACCTGAACCTATTAAAAAAATAAGTTAGTACTTAAAGGCGAAACTTGCTATAAACTATAGGATCCATGTATGTAATTAACTCTAACTTTTACTGGTAAAATTATGTGATCCCACAACACTATGTTAACCAATGATATGAAATAAAACACAGTTTGGTTATGCAAATGGCCTTCAAAATTAATAAAACTAATAGAAGTTAATTCAAAAGTAAAACTAATTTCAAGAAATAACTAAAGTGAAGTTGCTAGTGGGATGTCATCGTCTAATATAAAAACTTTCGTAGCTTGAATGACCTTATTGAACTCGGTTCAACTACAACTTCCTTACTCTCATAATGCTTAAAGATATAACAAGAGTTAAAAGAGAACGTGGAAAATGATTAACTATCATATTTAAAGTAAAAAAATACAAATATTAGTGCACTTTGTAGTTCTTTATTTAAATTTGGTTTAAGAGTTAAATGTTTGGTTGGTTCTTGTAGTTTGTGAAAAGTTACAGAGTTGGTCTTAACGGTTCACTAATTAGAGAGTTAGTCCCAATGGTTGTAATTTTTAAACTTGGATGGTCCTTATCACTAACATTTGTTAAATTTTCAAGTTACGTTTTTATGAAATGACCAAATTGTCCCTGAACAATAAATTTTTTATTTTTTTTTTATTTATTATTTTTTACAAAATATTATTCAAATCAAAACTTGTCAAGTTACATCAAAACAGAAGATATATGTGCAACAAGCTGCGCCGTCACCCCCTTCTGAATTGCAAACCCTAATCTTCCAAAAACAAACTCCTGCCCCCGGGATGAACAATTATTGTGGATGGTCTGTTGAACCCTAGTAAAGAAGTGGATAGTTTCTGGTGCTAGGGAGTCCTCATCTTCTTCTGGAAACTGAGTTTAAAGATTGCAACCACTGGGACAGAGTGTGTAATTAGTAAACCCTTGGGATCAAGTCTGTAATTTTCTCAAATCACATGGACCAACCAAGCGTTTAACTCTTTGGTTCAGTAACAAACGTTCGGTAATAATTTAGTGTATGGCCCGTAAAATATGCAAGAACGTCAATCAAAACGATATAGAAGTGGTTAAGAGATGATACATTTTTTAATCTTAAAGAAAACATATAGTAGGTATTTTCTCAAAAAATCGTGGCTAAATAAACGGATCTTATATATTTTGTTAACCACCACAACGCCGTTTACATCGGCTGGCACACACATGTGACGATATAAACGTTGTTAGTGGGCTAAACTATCTGTCACCATGTGGTCGTATAAAGTGGAAATAAAATATAATTGTTTATGTTTTTCCTTATTATTAAAAATAAATACATATATAAATGTTAAAGAATCGTAAATAGAAATTCACCATGTGGCCATATTTAATAGAAATTCACCATGTGGCCATATTTCATTAAACTGGAATTTACATTATCTAATTTTAAAGTTTTCGCTTTTTCTCTTTTCAATATAATTGTTTAAATTTTATTTTAACCCTGCTAGTGTTGCATGTGTTTAACATTTGATCGACATTTTTTTATTAATTTCTTATGCTATTTTTTTTTATTAAAATGTAATTCTTTAAAACTTAAAAGAATAATTATAACTTAAAAGAATAATAATAAACATTCTTATTATATTTGTAATAAATATCTTTTTCTTTTTTTTAATCGGTCTAATTTTCGTCATCAATAAGGTTTGAGCCCTCACCATATGAAAAGGTAAAGTTTGATACTATTAGGTAAAAATCCTTTTAATATCTTTTTCTGTTAACTTGAAAAAACTATATATGTGATTGTGTTTAGTTTTTAGTTTATTATTTAATTTGATTTTTTAATAACTTATATTCGTTTACTCAAAATAATTTATATACACAGTTGAATATAGTTTTTTTATTAATACTCTGATTTTAAACTTTTTAAAATCGGAGTTGTATTCAAAGTGGAAAACACGATTCTTTTTTGTTACGTGACCTTATATTTTGGTTACATGAAACATATAATTGTTTATGTTTTTCCTTATTATTAAAAATACATACATAGATAAATGTTTAAAAAAGAACGATCTAAAATAGAAATTCACTAAATGTTTAAAAAGAACAATCTTAAATAGAGATTCACTATGTGACCATAAAATACATACATAGATAAATGTTTAAAAAGAACGATCTTAAATAGAAATTCACTATGTGGCCATATTATGTTAAAAAGAACGATCGTAAATAGAAATTCACTATGTGGCCATATTTAATTAAAGTGGAATTACATTAGCTGCCGATTAAATTTTAACTAGCATTAAGACCTTTCCGCATTGCGCCACGAGTACATCGTAAACATTGAATTGATTAGTCCAAACGTTATGTAATACATTAACCATATGAAACACGCGTTTCGACATATCCAATTGAACTCAATTTAACTTGTATAAGCATTGTGATTGGATCAAAACGTAAAGTAAATCAAATTCATACCGTACAATCATAACGTATTATACATGACCCAGTTCATACATAGGAAACGTAACGGGTATGAAGGAAAAAATGACACGTGTAATCAAAGGGGATTAATTAGAGCTTTCGAAAAAGGGGAAAATGAAACCATAATTTGACTCCACTCAGTTCGAAACAAATTTTACAAAACATACATAAAATAAGCACGAAAACATATTCTCTGTGACCTGGATCATTTCCCAAAAAAGTTTACGTCGAAACGTAGAACAACTCGAATTTATAAAGAAACGTACATAAAAATATGCACGTATAAAATGGTTTCTTTAAACGAAAACGTATTGTATTTTATCTGAGTCGTTTCTAAAAAATGTTTACGTTGAAATGAAGGACATGTCATATTTATACCACGTTGAAATGTAGGACAACTCGTATTTATACCTACACGTACATAATATATGCACGCAAAAAAGGGTTTTTAAGTAAAAGAAGTATAGAGGTAAACCGAAACAAAATATTAGTAAAAAATTTAATAGGTTAAAAAGGTTCGTAAAACCGTGCCAAGTAGCACCAATGTCACAACGACATCGACTCTCAACATCGGAAAAACTTGTAAAAATAAAATGGAAAAAATTACACCGAACGAAAAGCAGACTTAAAATCGTTGAAACACGCACACCCGTTACAGTGTGTTAATGCGAAGAAATTAAACATAAACGTAAACACATAGAAAATAATAACTTAGTCAATCTAGGACCCGCCCGGTGCGGCGAACTTGTCAAACCGATAAAAATGGACACGTTGCGACGGGCCTGTCAAATGTGAAAAATAGAGAACCTTACATTCACGTTACGGTGTGTTAACTCGTAAAATTTAGAACGAAACATAAAACGAAAAACTTGCGAAAGATAAAAAGAAAAAGTATGGGGGACCAAAGTTGTACATGAAAAAGTGTTAGGTTAAACTGTAAAAGATAAAAAATTTTGTGTTAAAAATAAAAAAATTAAAAAGGGTAAAATTACAAAATATAAAAGTCTTTGGGTTAAAAATGAAAAATCAAACCTTTTAAAAAAAATCCCTATGCTTGGGATAAAATATGCATCATCATGCAACAAAATGTTGAAAATTTATAATATGGAAATATAGTCTTCATGCTTTTTGTGTTTTATTACCTAATTTTAAAGTTTTCTCTTTTTCTATTTTCAATATAATTTTGAAATTTTATTTTAAACCTGATAGTGTTTGCTTGTGTTTAACATTTCAGCAACATTTTTATTAATTTCTTGTGATCATTTGTAATCAATTTATCTTAGTTTTTTCTATTAAATTTTAATCCTTTAAAACTTAAAAAGAATAATTATAACTTAAAAGAATAATATCAAACATTCTTATTATATTTGTAATTAATATCTTTCTCTTTTTTTTTTTATCGGCTTAATTTTTCGATGAGATTTGAGCCCTCACCTCATAAAAAACAAAGTTTATCCAACACCTTGATACCACTGAGGCAAAAATCCTTTGAATATCTTTCTTTGCTAACTTGAAAAAACTATATATTTGATTGTTTTTGGTTTATTATTTAATTTGTTTTTTTATTAACTGAAAAAACTATATATGTGATTGGCTTTAGTTTTTAGTTTATTATTTAATTTGATTTTTTAATAACTTTTGTTTGTTTACTTAAAATAATTTATACATACGGTTGAGTATAGTTTTTTATCAACACTTCGATATAAATTATTGAAATCAAAGTTGTATTCAAAATTGAAAAAACGACTCTTTTTTGTTGCATGACTTTCTTTTTTGTTACATCAAATAATAGCGCTATGGGAATTCATTTTTATATATGTTTAGATCGACGTAAAACATACGTAGATATGTTATTGAACGTATACCGACTTTATATTTTTAGTTTTGTTCTTTCGGTTACTATTCTGAATGCGAGTATTGTACTGATACCGTAATGAACAAACCCGATACTGGCCGAATGTACATCGCGTAACATGAATAAATACACTAGTTAGATTTAGGTATGTTTGTTATGCAGGAATGGGAACCGGAATGGAACGAACTATCATGGGAGAATGAAAAAAAATGTGTTTTGTTGGTCAAGGTTATGGAATCATCCATTGCATAAAGCATTTTACTCCCTCTAAAATCATCATATTAATTCCATCCACCCGGTTGTTTTCTTTTTCATTTAATTCCCTCTTTCACCTTTCATCACCAGCACCGACCACCCGCCCCCACTGCAACCCACCACCCGTCGCCGCCGCCACCCTCCATTGCCCCCCCCCCCCCCCCCCCCGTTCGTCATCGCCACCCACTGCTACTACCACTTTCCATCGTCTGACAATTCGGTATTTATCTATGGTTGTTGTGACCCGACCCATTTTTTATTCATTTGTGATCCAATCTTATTTCCGGTGTAATTGTATTCTTATTATTATTTTATATACAATTGAAGTAGATGCTTATCTAGAGTACTAAAATTTTATTTACAAATATGCCATTTGTTTACTTTTCATATGATTTTACGTAAGGAGGAAAATGGTTTGTGTAGTATTGATTTTTTTTGTATTTTGTTATATTTGTTATGTAGTGAAAATATATTTTATTTTTAGTCCTCAAGCTTTATATTTCACTTTAACCTTTTAAGTTTCGCCTTTTATCTTAAGTCTTCAAGTTAAAATTTTCGGTACGAATCCAAGTTTATCTACGTTTTATATCAGCTTGTGGTATAAGTTCGAGTTTGTTTTTGCCTACGTGTTATGTAACATGACGATATAAATTTGCGTTTATATTTTACGATTTTTTCCGGTTTTGATCATCATTTACCTACTACTTAACACGGTTTTGTGACCCTCGCACCCGCAACGTGGGGGTTAAACACTAGTTTAATAACAAATAAAGTACTACGCTCTATTTACAAGTTTTATTGATTATACAATCATGTGTGTATTTGTTTAGACACGCCTACATAATCATATATGCGATATTTTTTTTTACCAACCATACAAATATTCTATTATTATTTAAAATAAATAGTTAGTGAATTACAAAATTATTCTAATTTAAACAAGTGTGTGTATATATATTATATATACATATGTGTGTGTATATATATATAGGGTAGGGATCCTAAGAGAAGTCCACCCTATTTGAGAAACTTGAGAATCATACTGGACCACACATTTTCCCAAAGCTTTTCGTAATATACATATATGTATAGTTTAAAATTATACACATATGTATATAGTCAATTTTAAACTATACATATATGTATATTACAAAAGCTTTGGGAAAATGTGTGGTCCAGTATGCTTTTCAAGTTTCTTAATTAGCTTAGTGATTCTCACATGATCCTAACCATATATATATATATATATATATATAGAGAGAGAGAGAGAGAGAGAGAGAAAGAGAGAGAGAGAAAGTATATTGTACAAAATGGCTTAACGTACATTACGTACGACATGTGATTTCGCACCCTTTAGTGATAAATTCGCATGGAGTAGAGTGAATTCGCACACTAATTTCGCATGAGAGGAGATGAATTCGCATGGAATAGAGTGATTTCGCATGGGATCGGGCGGCTGAGATTATTGCGTACATTTTGTAGGATAAGGCATTTTTTACAATAACCAGCCCCTATGTGTATATATATATATATATATATATATATATAATATATATATATATATATGTATATATAGGGGAGGGTTTAAATGAGAACGCTAAATATCGCGAGAACCGTAAGAACGAATGAAAAACCACGAAAACTTGGTCAAAAACAATTCAAATTTAAAATTTCCTTTACACTTATCATTAGTATTCAAATACAATGTTAGAAATTTAATTTACATGTTTAAATTTACGTGAATTCGTAAATATTTTTTTACACATATGTAAGTTTGTCATCTACACATGTGTAAAAAATTTAATAAGAGTGATTTTGAGGGGGAAAATGAATTATTTAATGTTGTAAATTCTTATTTTGATGTAGTATTTTAATTACAATGAGATTTATATTAAAAAAATTTGTTTTGATTGGTTTTTTTCCTTCGTTATCACGATTCTTGCAATATTTAGCGTTCTCAAGTTAACCATCCCCTTTATATATATATATATATATATATATATATATATATATATATATATATATATATATATATATGTTCAGGTTCATGTAAAAAGGGTGAAGTTTGTGAGAAGTGTGAGAAATAATATGAAGATGACACGTGACATATTTAATTTTATGGATTAAGGGCAAAAAAGTAATTAACTTAAAAAACCAATTTAGTTATAAAATAAATTGTAATCGCTTTAGGAGTTCTTTTAGGATTTTTTTACGTATCAATAACTGATCATGGGGTTTTAACATCTTGAATGTTTTTTTGTTATTTTATAAGAATAAAACACCACACATATTCCAAAAACACCATGACTTAAATCATAGTCCAGTCATGGTGTTTGCATATAAAAGACAATCCAAATGTTAATTTTGAACAAGTGGATATGTATTTTTCAATTTTTTTAATGTCACGTTAGAAAAGAATTAGGATGAATTAATGTTTTAAATTGAATATATGGCAAACCAAACTTTCTTCGGTGTTTCTCTTTTCTTTTCTATTTTAAATTCAATAAATTAATAACAATAAATATTATTCGGAAAACAATAGAATAAAAATACACGAGCGTAAATTACATAACTCAAAATAAAATAAAATAAAATAAAATAGAATAACAAACATATAAAATGGTATGCATAAATTTAAAATTGTTAAAAAATATTATATAATTAGCCAAATAATCTTTTCTTGACTTCATCCGATCATAATTAAGATATTTTATTTGTTAAAGTTTAACATTTTAGGGGACATGTAAGATACAATAGTAGAAAGTATGTTGATTTTTTATGTATAAAAAGTTGTTAAAGAATTTTATGAGATAAAAAAAAAAGTATGTTGGTTTTTCATGTGCAAAAAAAATTGGAGGGTCTTTTATTAGACAAAAAAGAAAGTATTTTGGTTTTTTAAGTGTAAAAAAAGTAGAAGGACTTTTGTGAGAAAAAACAGAAAGTTTGTTGGTTTTTTATGGTATTTGCTCAAAACCAAGGGCCAAAGTGTAACCTCCCCCCCCCCCCCCAAACTTTTCATCTGTCGTTTTTTTTTTCAGTTCACCGGATCTTGCCAAACTTCAGGCAGCTCCAGTGACATCATCATCATCATACTCAGTAAATCTCACTAATAGCAAAACTAAGGTAAGGTCTGAGGAGGGTAAGATATAGACAGTCTTACCTCTACTCTGTAGGAATAGAGAAACTGCTTCCAAAGAGACCCTCTGCTCAGTAGTAATTTTGCATCAAACCTTGGACATAAGGCACATAGCACTCAGCAATTGGGACAAAAGTCGAATAGTGCATGTACCCCCTTGTCTCTCGGCTATCAACGCCATCACATGATGCATGATTAACCGTCATGTGGTATTTGCTCAAAACCAAGGGCCTTATAATAACCCTACAATTCCCCCCCAAACTTTTCCTTTGTCGTTTTTTTCCAGTTCACCGGATCCGGCCAAACTTCAGGCAGCTCTAGTGACATCATCATCATACTTAGTAGATCTCACTAATAGCAAAGCTAAGGTAAGGTCTTAGGAGGGTAAGATATAGACAGCCTTACATCTACCCTGTAGGAATAGAGAAACTGCTTTCAGTGAGACCTTCGGTTCAGTAGTAATTTTGCATCAAACCTTGGATATAAGACACATAAAACTCAGCAATTGGGACAAAAGTCGATTAGTGCATGTACCCCCTTGTCTCTCGGCTATCAACGCCACCACATGATGCATGATTAACCGTCCCTCGTTTTTAACGTTATATCCATGAAATTAGTAAAATAACGTTAAAATTAGTGCAGTTTCACTTTTACCCCAGACACATATATACATTATATGCGCATACCGTAAGCGCGGCAGCTCCGGTGATGATCAAGCGATTACCATCAAATCGCTACTATTCCAATTTATCGAAGTCGATCACATGCGAAATCCATGTGTAGCAGTTTCTATATTACGTCTATATACAACTTCTATTCAAATCAGGCCAAATCGCGAATATTCCGCCAACGCAAGATTGGTTACATACTTACATTACGACTTTATAATAATAATAATAATAATAATAACATCATTAAAAAGTACAAGCAAACTTATGAGAATAATTTGTCAACCAAATGATTGAAGTGCCTGCGGCCGGATTACCCGTAAGTATGCAAGAGAATGAATATAACTAGTATGGGTGGGGGAGTGTATTTAGTAGCCTATATTTCACATCTTTTATGATAAAAGGATGAATCAAACGAAAGGTTAAGAGCATTCACATCCTTTCTATCATTTATATGTTATAATATTTTCTCTCTGCTTTTATTTTTTTCTTTTCCCTAATCTCCATTCTTATAATTACACTAAACTCACTACTTTTTATCTCTTAGTTTCAATTAAATAATATGTTTTATACATTTATTATTACTTAATGAAGGTGCACATTCTCCCCCAATTATACATATGATTAGTAACATTTTCCCTCTTCTCCACTCACTTTCCTTCATGACCCACTTTTTATAATATGTATAATCCACACACACAAAAATAGGGGAAGGGATGTGAATTATCCAACCCCTCATTTTTTACCTTATATTACTCTAAAAAATCATAATCTTTTCAATTAAATAATATTTTTAATACCTTTATTATTATCTTTTCTCTTTCTTCTATTAACAACCACTTTAAAAATATATATATAAAAATTGTATATGATAAATAATGTTCCCTCAAATTTACTAATAAACAATAATATTTTCTTTTTTCTACATACAACCACCTATAACCTCTTCAAATAAGGGATGTGAATGCTCTAAGAAATATCTTCAAAGTCAAAATTCAAAATCGGCGGCTACAGATAAACTCTAAACTAATCAAAATTATATTCAAAAAATTTAAACTAATCAAAACTATATTCCTTCTACTTAACTTGTTTCTGACCCTTTCATCTTACTCCAATTTGTCCGTATTATATATTGGTTGTAAAGTTAGTTAAAGTGTGAATTCTCAATTAAAAATATTTAGTCTTGCAAGGTTAAAGCCTGCATTTTCAACTGTAATTTAAAAATCATGTGGTGACATAAACAACTACTAATTAAAAATAATGTGGCAATATAAACAAACCAAATAATAATAATATAATAAACGAAGCACGACAAACAGCATTTAAATTGTTAAATAGCCACTCAATGTTAACAATGCTAATCACATTATGAGTGATAATTAATTCACAAGCAAGCAAAATTGTTCTGAAAGTGAAGAGTGACCCCATGGAGGAAACTCATGGAGGAAATATTATGAGAAGCATAAGTAGAAGTGTGAGTAGGCGAGTTGATGGTGTGTTCTCGGTGAGCGGTAGTCATGGGCGGAGTAGCCGCGGCTCAGTGGCGGACGAAGAGGCCTTGAGATGGGCTGCTTTGGAGAAACTGCCAACCTACAACCGCATACGAACAACCATCTTCAAGAACAACATTTCACCTCATGATCTACAAAGACAAACACCATCTGATGATACTTTACTAGTAGACGTAGGAGAACTCGACGCAAAAGCTCATCAAAACTTCATTGACAAGATCTTCAAGGATACTGAAGAAGATAATGGCAGGTTCTTGAGAAAGCTCAGAGATCGTATTGATAAGTAAGCTAGCCAGCCAGCCTTTAACTCCATAATCTGTTTTTTTTTTTTTTTAATTTCGGATTGATTATTGAAACCGATTGTCTATTTAAACAGAGAGATCAAGATGAGAAATTATTATATACATAATTGGTTGATTGCTTAGCTATAGTAACATTGACCTTATTTTTTTTTGCATCTCATCCTTCTCAGGTTTCAAAACTTGTCATACGCCCCTTCATCTTTCTATATTTTAGTAAAATGTTATTTTGATCTCCAATCGAGTTTTAAGTGTTTTTTATGTATGTGTCGATATAAATTTAAGTTGGTTTACGTTTCAACATAATATTTTTTTAAATGAATCATGTTAAATATAATACGTTTTCATTAGACGGTATAAATTCGAGTTACTTTATATTTCATGAGTCATGTCAAATATACTACGTTTTGATACTTATTTTTATTGACGTATTCAGTTGGTCTATGTTTTGATGTTTATGTACATGTCGGTATGGTTGTAGAACTCACTAGGCGCTAGTCGGCCGGTGGGGTGGGGACTAGCGATTAATCAGGATTAATTGGATCGGACTTTTATGTATAATTTTAAGTTTTATACATATATACACATTTTTATACTTATTTTTTTAAGAAGACAAGTTTTGACCGGAATATGGCAAGTTTTAGTCGGAATATGTGATTTTTTCTGATTTTTTTGGATTTTTCTGATTTTTTCGATTTTTCCGATTTTTTGCTGGCCGACTAGGGCCGATTCGGACCGACTAGCGATTAATGGACTGGTTAACGAAAAATTAATCTGTAGAGGGCCGACTGGCGAGAGATTTTTACAACAGTGCATGTCGGTATAAACTCAAGTATGTTAACGTTTCGACGTAATGACTTTTTGACCATCTCGAGTTTTACGTGCTCATTTTTATATATCTGTCGATATCAATTCAAGTTGATTTGTATTTTGACGTAATTTTTTTTCGAAAATGAGTCATGCCAAATATAATACATTTTTGTGTTTATTTTTAGTTGGTCAACATTTGATGGATAAGAAATAGCAAAAAAAATCACGTTCAAATAACGTTAAAAATCCTACCCCGCAACGCGGGGAATCAACTCTGGTTATGACAATGATAAAACGTCAATGACTATCCTAGTATCAAACTAGAAATGAAATAATAACTAACAAACAAACTTAAAGATAGATAATAAATCAAATGATGAAAATTATAATAGATAATAAACTTGACTAACTCCCATATGAACAATTTATTGTCTAAACCCTAACTTTTCACTTATTTAAACCCTTTCAGGGTTGGCATCTCTTTACCAACTATAGAAGTTCGGTTTCAGAATGTGACCATAGAAGCAGATTGCTACGTTGGTGATAGAGCGCTTCCAACGCTACTAAATGCTGCTAGAAATTCGATCGAATCGCTTTTGAGCTCTGTTGGAATCAATTTGACTAAGAAAACCAAACTCACCATTCTTAAAGATGTATCAGGGATAATCAAACCTTCAAGGTACCAAAACTATGACATGAATACATATATAGTAAGTATATTGTTGAGTGTGTGTTTCTATATATAAGGATGAACTTGTTATTATTTTACAGAATGACACTTCTGTTGGGTCCACCATCTTCTGGGAAGACAACTCTTTTATTGGCTTTGGCAGGAAAGCTTGATTCCACCTTAGAGGTACTCAATATATACATGGGTTTTTTTAGGTTTTAAAAAACGTGTCATTTTAGAAAAGCTGAGCAAAAATATGTCCAATGATTGATTATAGAAATACTAGATTTTAATAATCTCAACAAATCGTCGTTGGCCGTTAACAATCCTAACTTTAAAATAACCACTGACAGTCCCAACTGTTAGCATATTGACCCTGACTAACAGAACCCTAATGTTGTTAGTCTCCGGTCGTCGGAAAAACGTTTTTGGCTGGAAAACTGGGCCTTTTCATTCCAAACCTCTTTGTAACCTTATTACGGACCTTTAAAAACTTTTTTTCTAATAAAAGTCTCAATTATTGAAGTCGACGGAAAACTTCATTTTGGCCGGAAAACTCAACATTTTCGTCCCAAACTTCTTTAAAACCTTAGATCGGACCTTTAGGAACCTTTTCTAGTATAAAAAGGTTTTCCTGCGACCAAAGACTAACGGTTATTTTTAAAGTTGGGACTATTGGCGACCAATGACGAATAGTTGAGATATTCAGTGTGTTTATATGCAAAAATCAAAAGGGATTTTATGAGCTGAGGCAGTGGTGGACCCAGGATTTCTTTGCTAGGGGTGCGGAAATTTTTAAAGATTTTAGACCCCTAGCTATATAAAAAAAATTTGGTTCATAGCGGGTCGGGTCAATTTCAATTTTCAAACAATCAAATCCTAGTTCCTACCTTCCTATTACATTAACAAACAAAAAGGCATCAAAGTTCAAACCCTCCCTACTTCTATTTCTTTTAATCATTAAATAGAAGAACAAAAAAACTTATCTAAAACATACCTTGGTCTATAATTAGAAGAATCCAGCGAAAAAAGTGGTACAACCCCTTTCCTCTTGAAAAATCGCGCCATAACTTTCCTACTCGTGGTTCCTTCCTAATCCTATCACATACAAAATAAACAAGGATCTTCAAGTGTTCATCCATAGCCCATATTCCTTAATTTTCAATTTAAAAATTTGAATTTCAAGCCCTAGTAATTGTTGTTTACCAACTAACAATCATATAATCAACAAAACCACCCTACTAAAGATTTAAACAACCCAAAAATACAACAAAACATATACAATTTTAACCCTTTTTAACAAATATATATATATATCTTTTTCTATTGAAAAAAACCCAATAAAACATCAAAACAAACCCACAAGTTCATCGATCCGTAACATAATATTTCAATTTTAAATTTCAACTGTTCAAGCCCTAGAAATCGTGTGTAATCACCTTAAAGATCATCTAAACAACATAATCATCCTAAAAACTTCTAAACAGCCATAAACAATGTCAAAGCACACGAAATTTGAAACCTATTTAAGAATTTTATTACCCTTTTCTCCAATAATATCAACTAAAATCTTCAAAAAAAAACATAAAAACTTACCCTTTATCGATTCCGGTTGGTTTGGTGTCGGACGGCGGTGGTGGAAGGCTGCTGATGAGGTGTTGTTGTGGCTGCTGCTGTCTTCTCGGTCCTCCTGTGATCGCTGGGCGCTGGCAACGACAAGAGAGGGAGGGCGGGAGGAAAATAAAGGGACAATGGGCTTATTTTAATTATTATAGGTTGGGTTTTGCTTAGTGGGTTAGGATTAATGGGTTAGTTATGTTAGATGAAATAGTGGGTTAGGATTGGGTATTTGGGTTAAGTTGGGTAGTATAAGTTTATATAATTTAGGTATTTTTTTTAGAAAAACAGCGTTTACTAAAAAATTAAAATATCCAATGGGTGCGGACGAAAAATCCAAGGGGTGCGGACGGGATTTCTAACGGGAAATAGCGTTAAAATGTTTTGTCCCCAAGGTGCGCCCGCCCACCTTAGACTGGGGGGTCTGCGCTGAGCTAAGGAAAGATAAGGAGGTTTTTCAAAGGTGATAATATGAACCTTGCCTGTGTGTAATTTAGTCAAGTTATAAACGATATTTTTTTTGGGCAAAACACTTTATATATATATATATATATGTATATGTAGAGTATCCTGTAAAAAAAGCCTAAAGTGTGAGAAGTGTAAGAAAGAATCTAAACCATTAGATCTTTAATCTAATGGTTGAGATCTTGATGGCAATCTTGTAAATAGTATAACAATTAAAATAGTTAATTTTCTAGATTAAGGATATAAATGTAAAATTAACATTTTTAATTTTAGAAAGTCACATGCAATCCACATGAAAGTTCCTCTTTTATTTTTTAAACGTCAATAACTTTTTACACGTAACTTGTTTTTTTTTTTTAAATTACACCATAATAACGAGTGTTTTTTAATCTTTAATATGAGTTCCATATTACTACACTTATACACAGAAAAAAATTACGTTCAACCGAATGTTTCAGTTAATGGTTTTTTGTTTCAGTTCATGATGTTATATAATTATTGAATGGTGTTATATATATGTTGAATGGTGTTATATAATTATTAAATGGTGTTATATACTTATTGAATGGTGTTATATAATTATTGAATGATGTTATATGTGCGCTGAATGGTTATTGCAGTGTTATTCGTAGTGTTTTTATAGAGATCTTTAAAATGGTGTTATATACTTATTGAATGGTATTATATACTTATTGAAGGGTGTTATATAATTATTGAATGGTGTTATATACGTGCTGAATGGTGTTTGCAGTGTTATTTGGTATTCCTATAAATTAGGGTGGTGGTTTATGGAAGGTTTTGAATTAGTTAGGTCAATGATAAAATTACTTGATTACCCTTTTCAATTAATTTAGATCTAATGGAGATTCTTTCTTACCTTTCTCACACTTTTGGTCTTTTTTACAATAACCTTACCATATATATATATATATATATATATATATATAAAGGCCCAGCAAGAAATTGGAAAAGAAAATAAAAAGGGCAAACCGAAACACAGACGACAAAACTAAAGGAGACCCACTACATCAAAACTCATCCATTTGTCCCACGCAGGGGACGGGATGTTAGCTCTATGACTCAACCACACAAACGCGTCTTCTTTGATCATCTCCACCATCTTCTTGACTGGCACGAACTCCCCTTCAAAAACCTTAAGGTTTCACGCTTGCCAAATCCTACACACTCTTGCCATTGCCATTGTGTAATTAAAATTTTCTTCCATTTTCTAGATCCCGGCGCGTCTAAAAGTGTATGGATGATATCCTTTAGGGTCTTCAAATCTTGATGAATTGGAACTTTAATCCATACTAAAACATTCCACCACACGCTCCTTACGAAGAGACAACTCGCAAAAATATGATCGACATCCTCATCCATATAACCGCACCGATCGCAGATGGTATTTTGAACTGGAATACCCCGCTGGATCAACCCAAATTTAGAAGCCACTTTGCCCACTTGCGCCCGCCATAAAAGATTAGCATCATAAAACCCGAACCGATAAAATAGTGGTTCGGTGATGACTTTTTTGATAACTGAATTTTACGTAGAAAAAAAATGTTGTGATTTCTCGTAAATAACAAATTAGTTGTCGCGAATTCTCGCATATAGATTAAAAGAAGGTATAATGGATTTTAATAATCCTAACTATTAGCCGTTTGTCAGAAACGGTCTCAAGTCTCAACTTAAAAATAACCAGTGGTGGTCTCACATTTCATATATTATAAACCAATGGACTTTTACTAAACCGTAAAGGATAAGGGAACAAAAAGAAATTAAGGTTCTGATACTAAAGGTCTATTGGTTTACAATACGTGAAAAGATATGACTACCACCGATTATTTTTAAAATTGAGACCATTGCCAGCCAACAACTAATAATTGGGATTATTAAAATCCATCATACCATAAAAGAATTACTAAAATTTTATTTGACTTAAGATATAATTGGATTTATTAATAGAATTTGATCGAATATGCTCACATTCAAAGCCTCCGATTGACCAATGGTTAGAAGTTTTTTTTTTCAATAACTAGGTTAATTGAATCATTTATAATTGAAATCATTGAGGTAAAAAACTTAAAAGCCGAAATACCGGCCATAGATTCGGTTTTAGGCAATAGCCAAATAGAGCCGAATTGACCCATTGGAGATTTCAATCATAATATTAGACTATGCGTAATGGTTAATGCCCCTTAAGGGGCATTATTCGTCAAATTAGCATCATAACGCTTTTTCAAAAAATATGTGACGGTTAATGTCTCTTAATGTCCAGTTCATTCAACACTTCCCATTTTTTCTGCTTTTTGGGCATTATTCTATAATGTTTCTCCCTCTTCATACTACTATAACGCCTAAAAGGATGGTGTTGGAGACGTTATCAAACTCTTTCATGCCTCTATAATTCCTTAGTTTATTGAAGTTTCTAATGGCCATTTCTTTGTTAAGTCAATCACATGTTTTATCTCATCTTTTCTTAATTTGTTAACCCTCTTATTTGTTTTGTTTACCCCTTTCTTTTCTAATCCATCACTCAATTAACTATCAAATCAACTCTCTTTTTCAATATATTTTCTAGCATGCTTATTTTTTTTAACTCTACTTTTTTTAAGAAAAGGAAAAAAATAAGTATAATAACATTGAAAAAAACATAAGTTGTTTTTCGGTGAAAAAAAACAAAAAATAAAACCAAAACCTAAGTATAATAACTTTGAAAAAAATATAAGATGTTTCTTTTTTCTTAGAAAATAAAATTAATAAGTTTTATCTTTTTAAATGTTAATTTAATTGATGTGTGACTGAAAAGAAAATACCCTTGCTTCAAGTTAGTATTTAACGAGCATTAGTCTAGATACTCAGCATCTGTCAATGATAAACATAATACCCAAATGGCCAAATGTGTTACTTTTGACAATTCTAAAGAACTAACCGTATAATAATTAACTTAACACTCAAACAATCAGGATAAAGACCGATTGATGTATGTACCCCTGTGTCTTTCAGCTATCAACGCCATCACATGATGCATGATTGACCATCCGTCGCTTTTAACGTTATTTTCACGAAATTAGTAAAATAACGTTAAAGTTAGTACCATTTCACTTTTTCCCCCCCGGATGCCCACACACATATACATTATATCTGCACACCGCAAACGGGGCTTATTTATTTTTCTAAAATGACACCATTGAAGAAAATTCTCTGTAAATATTAACATAAACAAGAACTCTTTATTAGTTACAATTGTCATCAGCTAAACCAACATAGCTAATTAAATATAAACTAAACAGGTACAAGGAGATATTACTTACAATGGTCATAAGCTAAATGAATTTGAACCAAGAAAGACTGGAGCCTACATTAGCCAGTACGATGTTCATGTTGGAGAAATGACTGTTAAGGAAACATTTGATTTCGCGGCAAGATGCCAAGGAGTCGGATCAAGAATAGGTAATACTTTTTTGAGTTAATTACACCGTTAGTCCTAGTGGTCTATCGAAAGTAATAAGGTCAAGTACTAATAGTTTAAACTCACATTCTGAGGTTCTAGCTTTTCATTTTGTAATAACCTGGGGTATTAACACTAACTTTTGTTAACTTTTCTGTTAAGCTAGAGTGTAATTACTAAAATACCCTTTTTGCAACTACAATGACCATTTATGTAATTAACTTTATTTTAATTGGTCCTTGTAGTTGCAAAAGGGTATTTTAGTAATTACACTCTAGCTTAACAAAAACTAGTGTTAATACCCCACGTTGTTACAAAATGAGAAGTTAGAATCTTAGAATGTTATTTTAAACTATTAGTGCCTAACCTTGATACTTTCAATAAACCACATAGATTAACTAAACAATGATATATAGAATTGTTGGCGGAGCTCGCTAGAAGAGAGAAGCAAGCAGGAGTTTTCCCAGAAGCTGATGTCGACCTTTTTATGAAAGGAACTACCGTAGAAGGATATGAAAGCAATTTAATTACTTACTATATTCTTAGAGTAAGAAACAACTAGCTATTGAATATCTACTATGTTTATGATCTTATTTGTACTAACGTTATTTAAACTTTGGATTTTTTTCACAAATAACATGATGTTTTTGTTAAACAAACATAGATATTGGGTCTGGATATTTGTCGTGACACCTATGTCGGTGATGAAATGAGAAAAGGAATATCCGGAGGACAAAAGAAGCGAGTCACTACAGGTAATTTCCATTAATCAATCAATATTTATCTTGTTTTATGTAACATTACAAAAATAGGTTTATTACTGTACACTAAATTATTACAAGAATAAAAAGAAACAAAAGCGAAATCATTTAATTTTTTTATGGAAGGTTCATATATTTGTCTGAGAAAATTTAGTTTTAACGTATAAATGTGAATATTATAAATGTTAAACCCAACTAAAGTAATTAATTCATATGATTTTTTGTTTTTTGTTAATTTTCAAACTTTCTTGTACATGTAGAGGTTATGTGTAGGTAATATACGCTACACGCAACTTGCGCATATGTATATACTATATATAAAAAAATATGTTTTTATAATTTCTAAAGAGATGAAGAAATATAGCGATTCAATCATTTTCTTATATTTCATTATTTTAGAATTGAAGAACGAATGCTTTATTTTGGTCTTCTTGTTATCGCTAAAAGAAATGTTTTCTGCGTCGAACATCACCTATACATACATACATATATATGTGTGTGTATGTGTATATGTATAAGCATGTAATTGATTCTAAGGTACTCATTGTAATATATAGACAATATTTTGTTTAAATAAACCTAAAGTTAAGGAAGAAATTAATCTATAAGGTAACAAAGTAACAAACTATCGAGGAACCCTATTATAATTATTATCGTTTAATACAATTGAATACACATGTTTAACATAAGTTGGGTGTTTATAATAATTCATTTAAACCAAGGTAGTTTATGCTCCATATAACTATATTGTCAAAATAAAAACAGGAGAGATGCTCGTTGGACCAGCAACAACTTTGTTTATGGATGAGATATCCACAGGTCTAGACAGCTCCACTACATTTCAGATCGTGAAGTGCTTACAACAAATTGTACACTTCACTGATTCAACAATCTTTATGTCACTACTACAACCTGCTCCAGAGACTTTTGATCTTTTTGATGACATAATATTACTATCAGAGGGACAAATTGTGTATCAAGGACCACGAGAAAACGTGTTAGAGTTCTTTGAGAGTTGTGGATTTAGGTTGCCTGAGAGAAAGGGCACTTCTGACTTCTTACAAGAGGTACCGGTTACAGTTAAACAATGAATTCCAAGCTTATAATTAAGATTGTAAATATCTTATATATATCTTCATGACAATAGGTTACGTCACGAAAGGATCAAGAGCAATATTGGGCAGATAGAAGCAAACCATACAGTTATATCCCAGTTAGTGAATTTGTTGAACGATTCAAGAGTTTCCATGTAGGCGACAAGCTAAAGAATGAGCTTTCGGTCCCTTATGACAAGAGCCAAAGCCATAGAGCCGCTTTAGTCTTCAAGAAGTACTTGGTCTCTAAAAGGGAGCTGCTTAAGGCCTCATGGGATAAGGAATGGCTGCTAATCAAAAGAAATAGTCCCATTTACATTTTCAAGACTGTACAGTTCATCATATTATCGTTTACTACAATGACTGTGTTTTTTAGGACTAGGATGCACTCAAGAAATGAACAAGATGGTTCAGCCTACATAGGAGCACTTGCTTTCAGCTTGCTTCTAAATATGTTTAATGGTTATGCTGAAATTGCCCTAGCTATAATAAGGCTTCCGGTAGTTTTCAAGCAAAGAGACCTTCTGTTCCACCCTCCATGGGCATATACACTTCCAACATTCTTGCTTCGTATACCAATATCTTTGTTAGAGAGTACTCTTTGGATGGCCATAGTATACTACGGTGTTGGCCTTGCCCCTGAAGCTGGCAGGTAACAAATATTACTATATATTATCGCATAGTACTTATCTTTTAGACTATTAACTACTGACAAAGAGTTGCATCATTTTATGGTTCATGTACAGGATCTTTAAGCACTTCCTTTTAGTTTTTGTGCTCCAGAATGTAGGAGGGGGATATTTTAGATTTATTGCTGGAGTATGTAGGACAATGAACATTGCAAACACAGGTGGAACACTTGCACTTCTTACCATAGTTCTTTTAGGTGGTTTCCTTATTCCTAAAAGTGAACTTCTTGTTTGGTGGAAGTGGGGATATTGGGTATCACCTTTGTCATATGGCTTCAAAGCCCTAGCAATAAATGAGTTCTTTGCCGATAGGTGGATGAACAAGATGGTAAGTTATTGATTCTCAATTCAAAAACACATAGTTTAAAAAGGATAATAATTGTATATGTTGTGATATTAACAGAGTTCAGGGAATATAACTCGATTGGGCAATGCAATACTAAAAAACGCAGATATCCCAACACAAGAAAGTTGGTTTTGGATTAGTATTGCCTCTCTTGTGGGTTTTATAGTTCTCTTCAACGTTCTATTCACTTTTGCTCTCACGTATTTAGATCGTAAGTCTCATCATTAAAAACTAATAGTTTTTAAGCGGTGCCAATTACTAACCATCCTCATTCTCCGGCTAAATAATCAGCCCTTGGAAAACCACAAGCAGTCATATCAAAAGAAGCAGCAAAAAGGATGGAAGCTCAAAAAGGTACTATAAAGACTTGAAACAATCATGTCTAAGTAAAATACAATTCCTCAATCCTTGTATACAATTGAAGAACGTAATTTTAATAAGACTGAGAACAAAAACTTGAAAACTTAAACACATGTTTTTCTGCTAAAGCGATATATGGCTTTTGTAGAAGGATATACAGAAAAGGAGCTTGACGGAAGACAAGTAGACTCTTATCATGCTAAGTCTCATAAGAAGGGAATGGTTCTTCCATTTACTCCACTTTCCATGTCATTTGATAAGATGAACTATTTTGTTGATATGCCCCAAGTAAATTCATTTCCTCATTAACCTATTTATGCTTAAATTCCCACTTAGAAACCTAAAACTAGTTGCAATATTAAGTTTACTTAGAATCCAAGTGTAACTGATTAAACAGGAAATGAGAGAACAAGGGGTGACAGAAAACAGGTTGCAGTTACTTTGTGAAGTAACTGGTACTTTTAGGCCTGGAGTTTTAACTTCATTAATGGGGGTTAGTGGAGCTGGTAAAACGACACTTATGGATGTTTTAGCAGGAAGAAAGACAAGTGGTTACATTGAAGGAGATATACGAATATCAGGATTTCCAAAGAAACAAGAAACTTTTGCTAGAATTTCTGGATATTGTGAGCAGACTGATATCCATTCTCCCAATATCACTGTGTATGAATCTTTGATTTACTCGGCTTTTCTTCGCCTCCCAAAAGAAATCAATAATGAAGAGAAGATGGTAGGGGCTAGCACATTTTTGTTAAATATGATACTATGAAATATGATGTGCTAATTTCATCTTGGTTGTTACTTTTAAGTCTTTTGTACACGAAGTTATGGAGCTTGTTGAACTAGACAACCTCAAGGATGCAATAGTGGGACTTCCTGGAGTTACTGGTTTATCAACAGAACAGAGAAAAAGGCTAACAATTGCAGTTGAGCTTGTTGCTAATCCTTCAATTATTTTCATGGATGAACCAACTTCTGGTCTTGATGCAAGAGCAGCGGCCATTGTTATGAGGGCTGTAAGAAACACTGTTGATACAGGAAGAACTGTTGTTTGCACCATTCATCAGCCTAGCATTGATATCTTTGAATCATTTGATGAGTTGTTGCTACTTAAAAGAGGTGGGCAAATGATATATGCAGGACCTCTAGGAAGGAATTCTAGAAATATTATAGACTACTTTGAGGTAACTTACAAGGAAGAAACCATATGAAACATTTAGTTTAATGTAACATTAAGATGTTAATAAATATTTAATCATATAATCAGGGAATTCATGGTGTTCCAAAGATTCCAGACAAATATAACCCAGCAACATGGATGTTAGAAGTCAGTTCAAGTGTTGTAGAGAGCCGACTTGGGATAGATTTTGCTGAGCACTTTAAATCATCAATATTGCACCAGTAAGCTTTTATCTTATGTCAATTATAAAGCGGCACAAATTAAGTTTTTATCTTATGTCAATTATAAAGCGGCACAAATTAAGTTTTTATCTTATGTGAATTATAAAGTAGCACAAATTAAGTGGTAATGAAGAGTATATGTATGGATGATTCACAGAAAGAACAAGGATTTAGTGATGGAATTACGCACACCACCTCCAGGGGCAGAAGATCTTCATTTTGTATCACAATATTCTCAATCTTTATGGGGGCAATTCAAATCTTGTATTTGGAAGATGTGGTGGAGTTATTGGAGAAATCCTGATTATAACCTTGTTCGCAACATCTTCACTTTGGCTGCATCATTATTGATTGGGATAACATTTTGGAAGATTGGTGAAAAAAGGTCACTTTAATACACTTAAACATAACATTAGTTACGATGATGTAATTAAAATCATTTTCATAATTCTTAAGACTTCATATATCTCCAGGGAGAGCAGCAGCAATTTGACCACAATCGTCGGGGCTACATATGCTGGAGTATTCTTCATTGGTATGAATAATTGCCAAACAGCGCAACCTGTAGTAGCCTCAGAAAGAACAGTCTTCTATCGAGAAAGAGCAGCTGGAATGTACTCGACATTGCCATATGCCATGGCACAGGTCAAATTTTGAATAAATATCCACATTTATAATGAATAATATACTTTATCATTGAATTTCTAAATTTAATAACTAAGGATTCATTCAGGTTTTCGTGGAGATACCATACGTATTTGTCGAAGCAGCATGTTACGCTTTGATAGTGTATCCCATGGTGTCATTCGATTGGACAGCAGCCAAATTTTTTTGGTTCTTTTTCATCAGCTTCTTTTCATTCCTCTATTTTACATATTACGGATTGATGACTGTGGCCATCACGCCAAACGAGCAAGCAGCAGCCGTGTTAGCTGTTTTATTCTACGGGCTTTTTAACTTCTTTTCAGGATTTTTCATCCCTAGACCCGTAAGTTACACCAACACCATTTTTATCATTTTTTATTGCATAAAGTTAACACGTTGCTGAACATTGTAGAGGATTCCAAAGTGGTGGGTGTGGTACTACTGGTTATGTCCCATAGCCTGGAGTGTGTATGGGTACATCGTTTCACAATACCATGATGCTGAGAACACGATCAAAGTGCCTGGGATGTCATATGACCCAGCCCTGAATTGGTATATCAAAGATTACTATGGTTTTCACTTAGATTTCATGGGCCCCGTTGCTTTGGTTCTAGTAAGCTTTTGCGTATTATTTGCATTCATTTATGCCTTCTGTTTAAGGATCCTCAATTTCCAAGTGAGATAAACATACATGAGACGTTCTGAGTATATTTAGGAAGATGTAATTTTGGTGTGCAACTTTGATGTTATTTCTTTTATGTAATGTCTGTGGATTTCTTTATTGTTCACTTGATTACATATGATAGGTTTGGTATGTTGCATACGCTAAATGTATCAATTAACACATTATATGTGTCATCAATTAGCATATAAAGAAATTAACTCATTCATTACTCTTAAATCGATAAATACATCTATATAATACACATTATATAGTTACAAAATATAATTACTCTTAAAGTAATTCTACATCGAGTAATTATATAATACTTTAGGCTAATTACTCTAGTTATATGTTTGAGTTAAAAAAAAACTTATAACTTAAGATAAATATATTTAAAAGATTTAACATATACGTATACTTGTTCATTTTGCATTGTATCATTTGTTCAACTCAGAAGGTGTTTGTTTTTTCTTCAAACATCTTCAAGGGAGCTGATGTCTGCAGGTGCGCAAACGTTACCCTTGAAGACTATTTGTTTTTTTTCTTTTAAATAGATTTGAACTTAGCTTTTTTCATCTTAAAAAATCAGCTATTGACCCCCTTCTTAATACATCTTCACAAAAACCTTAATATACTCCTCCCTCATATATATACGCTTAAAACATCAGCCCCTCCCACATCACCCCTCCTAGACGCAGCCGCTCCTCCGACTACGACGACGACCAGTTTTTCGGCGACCAATTTTTGACAGTTTTTGGACAGCAATATTATGCAGTTTTTTTACACAAATTGAAGTTGTTTTGCTACAATTTTTGGCAGTTTTTTTACAGCAAATTGAAGCTGTTTTTGTGCAGATTTTTTTATACAAATTGAAGTTGTTTTGCTGCAATTTTTTGACACGAATAGAAGCTATTTTTATGTAGTTCTTTGACAGTTATTTCTCCTCGAATTTTAAATGACTTCTATCTAGTGAGATAAGTTTGACAATTACATATTTTCAGTTTATGCACACAATATCAACTTATAAAAACAAACAGTCTTATATTTTTAGCTTGCAGAGCTTCAGACCACATCTTTAGTTGCAGACATGAAAACAGATGAAATCAATTTCGGACAGTTTATTTCTGCAAAAACAAACAGCACCTCATTGTAATACACGAGATCAAAGAAGAGAGTTTCCTCTCCAGAGCCATCCCCGAGAATAATAAAAAACTTTTGGGCCTCGTGCGAGACAAAAAAGTTGGGCCCCCTTTCTATAATATAAACTTATCATTTTATATATATATATATATATATATATATATATATATATATATCCAAAAACCACGATACAACGATAATTGATTAATTGTTATAAAATAAACAAAACAATACTAGTGTAGCTAGATGATTGAACTAACTTACTTAAGCAAATCGTGAAGCTCTCCTAGCGTTTTTGGAAGTAAAGCTCTCGATCAAGTCTTTATATTCCATACTTTCTAATATTTCGTTTTCAAGAGATATCATCACCAATCCATTAAGTCTTTCTTGGGCATTGACGATCGCAAATAAGACTTCAACAACTTCAATTTAGAAAAGCTTCTCTGTGCCGATGCCACCGTTACCGGAAGTGTTAAAAGCACATGATACGCCCTTTGTCGGCATTTGCTTTTTCTTCCTCTAGCTTCTTCTTTTTACGTTTTTTTACTACCGGATACGTATTATTTTTAGGAATGGGTGGCATAATTTCTAGAAAAGAAAAAAAAAGAGAAAATCAAAGTTTAAAGCTAGTAATTTTCGTCTAACTCTAAACCTAAACAATTATACATTGAAGTCTCAAAATTCAATCATTTAATTTCAAAGATTCATATTTTCTTCAAGTTCTAAATCAATTAGTCTAAAAATAAAAATAAAAAGATACATTCAATTAATCGATTTTACAATTGAAAATTACATACCTCAAGAATGAAATCTTGAATGTTCTTTAACTACGTGATAGAATATAGATGATCGGAACGATGATGAAAAATGTCAAAAAACTGAAACTTCGGTAACACGAACTACGATTGCACGACAGTTTGGAAGGTTAATTTTTTTTAGCGCACAGGCCCACACGTTCATAGGGATAAACTGCAATTGGAATTTGGGCCTTTTACTTCAGCTTTGGGCCTTGATGTTTAACGTTTGGGCTTGTTATATATATAACAGTATAAAGTCATAAATACCTGTCGGGCCCCTAACATATTTGGGCCTTGGGCGGCTACCCAGCTTGGCCGGCCCAAGAGCCGGGTCTGTTCCTCTCGTTGTATGTTTCATGATGACAATAAATAAAATTCAAGGACAATCGCTATAAAAAATTAGTTTGTTTTTTTTTTAAATAATCAGTGTTTTCATATGGTATGCACTTTGTTGTTTTCAGAGTTATATGTAGAGATTTTTTTTAACCAATAAAACTTCATATTTTAATATAAAAAATGGCCGAGTTACATCAAAATTGCAGGTAAGCGAGCAACAAGCTGCGCCGCTACCCCCTTTTGAATAGCAAACCCTAGCCTATTAAAGACAAACCCCTGCCCCCCCACCCCCCCAATTGAAGAGCTACTGCTGTGGACAACCTTTTGGACCCTAATCAATAAACGGATAGCTTCTGGAGCTAGGGAGCCAAAGGTGTCGAAGGCAAAGGGGAAAAAGGCATGTTGACTATCAGCACAGGCTTTAGCATGTTTATCCATCTTTTTTGATTCCGCTTTCCTTTAGCTTGTCCTGCTACAAACCCACTTTCTCTTAAACCAGTTAAGGGGGAGACTCCTGTGAGATCCACACAAGCATGCCCCCCCCTCCCCGCCCAGCCAAAGACGAGCAGATCCGCTGGTCTCAACGTAGATCTCCCTTCCATAGGATCTGTAAGGAAATTCACAGGGGCCTCCTTTTTGGCAGAAATCCCCACTCTCCTCAAGATGTCCCCCAAAACATCTCTCACCCAGTCATGTCGATATTTGAAACCAGAAAGCTCCTTACAATGAATAGCATGCTCCCCGTATTTATCCATGCAGGCTTTACGACAGATTGGGCAGGTTTCGTCTTCAGTATACATAGGGATCATCAGCCGGTATTTGAGGATAGCCTTGTACTCAACCGCCGACATGCATTGCCCCAGCCACTCGATCGGGAAAACAGTCAAAAGGTCCTGTGCATGGGGGCCTTTCAAGCACTCAATCACCGCCTTCTGGCGGGGAGACAAATCAAAGGCTTCTCCCAGACTCTGAGCGATTTGGCCAAATAGGGCATTCCCCAAAGTTTTTTGTGGCTTTGAGGGGGCGGTGTCCATTTTAGAGAAACCGCCAATATCAAAGTCTGGAAGAGAGATACGTAAGTGCTCAAGGGCCTGCTGGTAGTCTACGTCAAGCTCAGCAACCCCACTCTTCCGAAGGATATGGTCTTGCAATACACACGACTGAGCTCTAGACGCCACAAAAGCATAAACTCCAACATCCTGGGCTGAGAGGAGGCCCAAACCACCCAGTCGCATAGGCAAAGATGCCAAACGCCATTGGAAGTCCCCGAAGTAGGACCCTCCGCAAACAACAATGTCTTCGATGGCCTCTCGGAGGCCATCGTCAAAACAGGATACCGCATTTTCTATCAAGTGGGGTTGGCAGGTTCGCAACCCAAACAGTACCTTAGCTACCCCCATGCATGACCTTAAAAGAAGAAGCTCGCTCTAGGGGTCCTGGAGGCAGGGCAAGAGTTTCATAAGGTCAACCGCTGTCGATGCCCGACGCCCTGCTAAATCCCCTATAAAACCAGAATCTCGACTAACCCCCCCCCCCCAAGGAGCTTAACCCCCCTCTCAGGTCTACCTATCCCTCTCAGGAAAAGTCCGTCCTGAACCTTGAGACCGTCGCACGATGGCCAGTAAATTTCCGTTTTCTTAATATTGAGATGGAGCCCTTGGATGGTCCCTCCGTGTTGATGATTTCCAAGGCTTTAGCAACTTCAACTGCATTACCTATAATCGTTCCATCATCCAAATACCAAGCATGAAAAGGGAGGTTACAGTAATCCTGGACACGAAGGATAAGGGGTGTAAGGCTAGGGCAAAGAGAAGGGGGCCCAAGGGGTCTCCTTGTTGCACTCCAGTGGTGGCCCTATACAACCTAGCGGGTTGGACGTACAGGAACTAGACTCACCGGTAGATAGATGGGCAACGTTGGTGGACCAGTTGGAGGAACGCCGAGCGGTCAACCATGTTGAAAGCATTGGAGAAGTCCACCGTAAGCAAAGCCAGAGACCCATCTTCATGAAAAGAGTTCAGGAACCTGTTCGCACTATGAAGCACCGCCTCTGCCCCATTTGGTGTACCAACCCCGAATTGAAAATCCCCCAAATATTGGGCCATGTCCTTCCTAACCTTCTTCATTGCCACCTTAGAGACCAACCTACGCCATATGCCCCCACAGCAATGGGCCTGATACCATTATCAGGTTTCAATAAGGGGGTGAGGGGGGCTGAGGCCACAAACTCGGCCAAAAACTTAGGGCAAAGCCCCTCAAACCATAGGTTGACGACCCCAGTAATAGCTGTGAGCAGACCCGAGGAACTTACCGAACCCTCACAACCCATAGCGTCCAACAGGTGCTGGGCCCGCATCCCATCTCTGTCACAAGATGTCTCTTTAGGGAATGATCGAATACATTTAAGCACGCAATCCCCTGTTGCGATAATAGTGGGTTGGGAAACAAGGTTGGAAGGCAGTGATGGGGGTGGCACCACAGGGTGTTTATCAATAAGAGCTTACATGGTCGATTCTCCAAAGGGAGCTACCCCACTGGAACATAAAACTTTGACCGTCGCCGTAAAGTGCCCATCCCTGACCTTCCGCAGGCATTGCTTGATATTGGGGTCCTTTTTATCGTCTTCGCCCTTTCCGGAATCCTTCCTAGGAACCCCAACGTCCCCCCCCCCACTATTCAAGAGAGAAGAGACCAAATCTGCGAAACCAGACCCATCTTTCCACAACGCAAACGCTTGCAAGATGCTGTTACACTGCAGGGATTTTCTATTTCCCGATATCCGCTCTTGCCTGGAAGAAGGTCTGACGACCCTCAGAGTACAAGCTGGCAACAAAAGCAACTGCACCCAGTTATCAATCGATCCTGGAGACGCCACCACCTTACGTAGGGTACTCGTTAAGACCTGAGCGAACGTCGTTCGACAACTAGGGGGGATGCATTTAACGGTTTGAATACGAAAGAAAAAATATGCTCGAGAAGGGCAACATCGGTTACTACCCCTTCTGGGGAGAGTGTAAAAGTGTCGGCTAGCACCTGAGATGGCTTCCTAATCGCAACAATGAAATCGTCCACATCCCCTGTGATTGAAGCGAAAGACACTATCTCCTCACCATGCTTGCACCCCCTACTAAGGGCATGCATAACCATGCACTCCTCACATAACCATTTGCCTCCTGCTCTTAGGACTTCCCCCACATCCAGGCAAGAGCGGAGATTCAATGTTGGCTACAAAGATGTTTTTAGAAATTTGTAATTTGTATTTGTTCAATGAATTTATAAATTGTAAATGTATATTGGTTTGTAATTTTCATTATTACATATAATATAATATGTAATTATTTATCATAAATGTTTTTTATTGCATCATTTTTTATACAAAACTCGTGTAATATACGGGTTCACAACCCAGTATATTATATAGTTACGCTAGTTATATTGTTACTCTATAGTAGTTTTGTAAAAATAATCACTCTACTGTAAAATTATTAAACTACGGAGTAATAAAAATTACTCTAGACATTAGTACGAAAGCCAAACATTTTTTTAAGCTGTGAATATGAAAACCGCCTCACAATGTACAGAGTAATTATTTAATTATCTAGAATAATATAATTACCTCCACATATAATTACTATAGACACTAGTACATAAACCGTCTCAAAAATTAAGTTACTATTATTTACAATTTTGCCACTGCGTTCCTTTTTTTTCCCTTGATTCGCACCCTTAACACATTAATCGTATTTGTGTTTGGTCATATTACTGTATAGATATGCATACCTATAGCCTTGTTTCTGCCTCTCATGAATGGCGCTCGATTTATCAATCTCTATTTCTTGCTTCTCCCTTCCCGTCGCGACAACGTTGATTATCAGTCCCTGTTTACATGTATGTTTGCTGACATTTTTGTTATTTCTAAATTATGTTTATTTTTTATTTTAAACACCCCTGATTGATGTACTTTTTTTATTATTACCCGTTATTTTCTCCCTATTCAATAAATATTTGATACTTTATCATGTACTTTTATATATTCATACATAGTTTCGAAATTATACAAGGAAATTTTTTAATGGAAAAGATTTAGATATGCTACTAGATGCCATATATTTTGATTTGGACCCCAACATGCATATAAGAAGCCCATAAACTTGATAATGTAACTAACGATAGTGGGCTAGAGATTGGGCCTACATTGAAGAAACTTTGGCCCATCATCATCTTTCCTATTCTTACAACGATATAATCTTTTTTCTGTTTTTTTTTTATTTCTCCTTACCTTTTTTTCAAAAAAAGAATCACTTTTACCAGAATTGCGGGATCGTATATAACATTTTTATGTAGTGCGTTGATAATTTAGTGGGAGAAAGAAGGATAATGGGGTAGGCGATGTTACCGCTTTATGTACATGTTACACTTAAAGTAGAAGATAAGTAAAAGATACAAGTACATTATGCACTTTTAGCAGTTTTCCGTTACGTTCCCATTGGTTATTGACCCAGGACTCATTTTTACTGGTGTTATTATCTATTGATTTTTACTGGGATATTTTAATAAATTTGGATTTTGTTATACATTTTGTTGTAAAAATAATCATTTTTTGGTTATTAATTTATTAAAGCCTATCCGTTGCTGAATAACTAAATCATTCTCACAGTATCGTCACATCACCGCCACGTATGAATTTGAGCAATCACTATATACTCAATAACTAGGTATAATGGAATAACTACCCAATAGATACACTCAATAAATATATAATCAAAGAAAAAATAAAATAAGAAAAGAAAAAGACATGATTGGATAAAAGGGCCGGCCCCCATCTCCGAAGTGCCTCACGCCCGTTAATGGAATGACAGGGGTGCCCTAGGCACACGCCATTGGCGCCCCTAATGTTGATTTGGCATGGGGACGTCATCCCACAACACATAGTCTAATGTGGTGGTGGTGACCGCAACAGCAACTGGCCGGCTGCGACGACAAATGGTGTGCCAAAGACAACAAGAAATACAGTGGTGACTCTTTAGAGAGTAGGATGTTCCAAATTATTTAGTTTAATTCCTTGGCAATCTACGAGTAACGTAGTAATGTCGTTTTTTCATATGCGGAAGAGACAGTGTATTTATATGAAAAGAGAGAAAAATAAACTATAAAAACGCTCAAGTTGTTTGGGGTGTTCAACAAGAGACTAACCTTATGAAAAGCCTCAGTTATTTATGTCGGTAGGTGGAACGCTCATGCTTCTGAAAGCGGTCACGTACTTTTTCTCGCTGTATAAAGCGTAGGCGGCAATCATTGCAATAATAGAAGCCAAAAGATGCGCCTTCTTTTGGAGAGGTAGTGACACAAATGTTCTGCTTACACCTGTTGATACAAAGCATGCGGAAAACAAATGTTCGATTGACTCGTCAACTTCACAACACAACGAACAAAGGGAGGATGAAATATTATTGTCACGCCTCACAAGCACCATCCGAGTTGGAAGCCTATCCAGGGCCAATCGTCAACAGAAGAAGATGTTTACCTATTTTACTTGATATCGGGCAATTGGCTCATTAACAATTAGATTTATTTCAAGTTTAATAAATGCTAATTTGTTTCAAGTTTAAAAGATCTTAAGCTTAACATAAACCCAAGTTAAAATTAAAGTAATAAAATTATATACCATGTTTCACAAACCTAAATGCACATATCATGTATACAAATATAATTGTATTTATATTATATAAATACATTTAATAACTTCATGATACAAATATCATATATGTAAACAAGTAAATAATATGTATTATTATGTATAATGTTGTGTGTGTATATCAAATAATAAATTATCTTGGTCAGAACTTATAATAAATACATAAAACCCGAACTATACAAATAACTCATTCTAGTATTTTTTTAACATCATATGTAATGAGACATTATTATAATTTTTTGGGCATGAAGTGACACATGTCATTCGAGGGCATTACAGAATGTGAAGTTAAAAATGAGTGTAGTGACATAATGTCTCATAATGCCTCATTCAATCATTACCCCATTATTTATTTTTAATTTCTTTTCTTTTTTTAGGAAACTACTTTAAATAAGATTACCCTAATTAAATATAAAACTAAAAGGACCGTTGCCGCGAGCTGACAAGCATTCGTAACCGCCTCTTGCTCGACCTCCTTGTCAGTCGTGTCACTGTCATTGATTAAAAACTCTTTGTAAAAATGTTTTGCAACGGATGAGGATGATGTAGGGAATCCATTTTTGTAGAGTTTTTGTGAGTTGTGACTGAATATTTTTGAAGTGTTTTTGTGAGTTGTGAGCGTGTATATAGATAAATAAAAAAGTGTTTAGTGAAATTAATTTTTTTAAAAGGACCGTTGCATTCCGACCATTGCCAACGTTCATCTCTTTTGATGGGCCAAATTTATTTCGATCCGGCGTGTTTAACAAAATGTCTCAACATTTTTTCTGAAGAAAACGCCCAAAGGGGCGGTGGTTCCGGCATTTAGGAGAGTTTTGGGCTTAAAAACGCCCAATTAAGCTATAATAAAAATCATATAATATATAACTATTTTTAACAGCAAATTTCTTTTTAACACCTTAATTCTATTTTGACCTTGCACTAAGACGGAAAGGTATGGAATGGAGCTCCTGGAGGCTCCATTGCGCCACCTTTAGCCACATTACTCCATATCAACAAATAGCCCTACCCCTCTTAACAACCAAGAAATGGGATGAAACCCCCTATAACTAATAGCGCCATTTATTAATGATTTCATATTGATCTGGCCCCACAAAATATCTTATAAACACTTCTTATGGCACTTGCGAGCATTCAATAACGAACCTAAGGACGCGTAGGAAATGGGAAGCAAGGCGCTGTTTTGGGATGAAACCCCCTATAACCAATAGCGCCATCTATTAATGATTTAATATTGATTTGGCCCCACAAAATTTCTCGTAAACGATCGCTATGGCAGTGGCGAGCATTCAATAGCGCCCCTAATGACGCATAGGAAATGGGAAGAGGGGCATTGTTTTCCTTTTTTGGCTGAGATGGATGAGGCAATAACGTCGGGACCATCCAGCCTATGACCACAGGTGTGTGGGCGTTTACAAGCCGCGTGCACACCGGTCCGACCATGGCGTTGAGGACGGTGTGGGTCCTTCGGCGATGAAAATTCCACATTCCACAGGCATTGAGACGAAAATGGCGTTGACGTGGCATGTTTCAAGTGGTGTGGATATTAGCCGTTTGACACCAACGGTTATTGTTTAAAATTTTAAAAACTTTACTTTTTAAAAAACAAAATTTTCCCTATATAAACCACCCTCTTCTCATATTTTTTTTACAAACTCTCACATTTCACCCAAGTTTTTATAAACTCTCTACCCATTTTCACTTTACAAAACCGAAAAGGTCAACGATTCCATGGACCAAAGAAGAAGATATCCCACTCTGCGAGTCGTGGGTCGAAGCCTTGAGCCACTACACGCCACCTAATCGCTCGAGCGGTCCGTTTTGGGGGAGAATTTTACAACACTTTTGCGGCCATAGGGTGACAACACCCAAACCGTGGACTGTGAAAGATTCGAGAAGGTGCACACCATGGTGGAAAACGCGGGTGGTGACCTTGGGGAGGATGACATCATACAAGTCGCTCTCATCAACTTCAGGCATGAATACAAACGTGAATTCCGACACATTTCGGCGACTATTAGATTTTTTTATGTAGTAATCTTTAACTTTTAGGTTTTATTTTAATTATATAATTTTTTATTTATTTTATTTCGTGTTTTCATTTTTAAATTATCTAATGTTTAATTATTAATGTTACTAGATTATAACCACGTGTATTATATAGGTTGAATAAATAAATTTTATATACTAAATAATAAAGCAATAACCTCTTTTATTGCACAGGTTGTATAAATAGAATTTTATATATTAGAAAATTATATAGGAACCATATTGTTTACGGGTTGAATAAATGTAATTTTATATACCAAATAATAAAAAAAGTTATATCTTTAAAACCACGTGTATTACACGGGGTGAATAAATGTAGTATTGTTGACCAAATAATAAAAAAAGTTACATCTTTAAAAATCTCGTGTATTACATGGCTTGAATAAAATTGATTTTATGTACCAAATAATAAGAAAATTATATTTAAAAAATAATGGATATACTCGGTACTCGATAGACATGATGAGTGCGGAGATGCTTATTGAAAGAAGATAAGTGGTTAAACATATATTCAAGAAACAAATAAGCAGTCATTTGAGTGATAAAATATAAATTATATTTAAAAAAAATCCCGTAATAAATCTAATTTTAAAAAAACTAAGACTTTGTTATTATTAGTAAAATCAATGAATTTATATTTGTAATTTTGTTTGGTATTATTTTATTATAAAGTGCATCTTATACATATAATTATATTATGTCTTAAGTTATTGATGCTATCCAAAATGTTTTTCGATTTTATGTCTAGCATTTTATATACTATGGTAAAAGTTTAAAGTTTATTAGAGTTATAATAAGAAGTATACATTAAATTTAAAATAAATAATAATTATCTATAGTTAAATAGAAGAGATTAAACAACATAATATTTAGTAGGAGAGTTATTTATAATTAATTAAAAGATATTAAACTAAATAATATTTAATAGGAGGATTTTCTATAATTAATTAGAAGAAATTAAATTAAAATAATAATTATCTATAAGACATGTTATCTATAATTAATTAAAAGAAATTAAACTAAATAATAGTTATCCATAAGATATTAAACTAAATAATATTTAATAGGAGGATTATCTATAATTAATTAGAAGAAATTAAATTAAAATAATAATTATCTATAAGGCATGGTCTAATCTGATGACAATTGTCCCGGCCATAAGTAGTAGAAGAGATTAAACAACATAATATTTAGTAGGAGAGTTATTTATAATTAATTAAAAGATATTAAACAACATAATATTTAGTAGGAGAGTTATTTATAATTAATTAAAAGATATTAAACTAAATAATATTTAATAGGAGGATTATCTATAATTAATTAGAATAAATTAAATTAAAATAACAATTATCTATAAGACATGTTATCTATAATTAATTAAAAGAGATTAAACTAAATAATAGTTATCTATAAGATATTAAACTAAATAATATTTAATAGGAGGATTATCTATAATTAATTAGAAGAAATTAAATTAAAATATTAATTATCTATAAGGCATGGTCTAATATGATGACAAGTGTCCTATAAATGGTTTCTTTTATTATATAGTATAGAAGATTTGTTTAGTTACTATTATTGTTTTCTTATAAATTAAATAGTTTTTATATATTTTTGAATATAATTTGACAATAAAAATGTATGCCACGTATCGAATAACATCACTCTTATACGCCCTTTCCACACCTTATGTTTTTGCACTACGCCCCGTTTCTGACGCAAACTTACATGTCCTCTACATATCTAATAATATCTAATTTTCAGGCGCTCCACAAACCGTATGGTCAAGGATTTAACCCATAATTTCATATCAGTATAATTATTTCGTGTGTATACAGACTTAAGAGTTTTCTTTGCATGTGCTATTGACTTATTGTTCTCTGTCTCGAACTAATTTATTTTACACTTCACACCCTTCAAAGATTTATTAATTTATAACTCGTCCCTCTTCTTACTATTTAAAGCTCTAGAACTAATCTAATTTACACTCCACACCCTCTCAGTTTTCTGTTTTCCTACTTTTACATTACCAATGGTCCAATTGGTCCAAAAAGAAAAAAAGTGAACTAAATAATTTAAATATCAAAATAAATATCAAACATGGTCCAAAAAGAAAAAAAAGTAAACTAAATATTCTAAATATCAAAATGGTCCAAAAATAAAAAAGTAAACTAAATATTTTAAATATCAAAATAAAGATCGACCGGACTTTTCCCACCATTACCAATCTCAATACTTGTCTATTTAAGTTTTAAGTTTCCTCAATCTTCTAAAATGCACTGATAAAAAAAGTCTCTTAGTTGACTTGTGTACAATATCTTTTGATTGATTAAACTATAATTTTATTGTAAGTTAATTAATTATTAAAGTTAGAACTATTAAATAAAACTTAGTGTGTGTTTAGTTCATAGAGTTAAATGAAATTTGAATGTGAATTCGTTTATTAACGTGATTGGTTCACATAGTTTATTGAAATTGGAATCTCGGTTTCATTTTTAGTGAGTTAAATGCTTGGTTGGTCCCTGTGGTTTACGAAAATTACAGACTTGGTCCTAATAGTTCACTAATTACAGAGTTGGTCCTAATAGTTGTAATTTTTGCACTCGTGTGGTCCTTGTCACTAACCTTTGTTTAATTTCTTAGTTAAATTGATGTTAAATGACCAAATTACCCTTATCAATTAAAAAAATAAAAGTAAAAGTAAGAAACAAAAGAAGATGGCCCACCCTATCATCTTCTTCTTCACCCCTCTCTCTCACTGGAAAACCACTAGCCGATCAAACTTCAATCCCACAAAACAAACGACCAACAAACACTCAGACACAAATCTTCACCTACAAATTCATCTGGCGACCAAAACCGCAAGAAAGTCAGGTTCGGCGACCGGAGGAGTGAAAACCCCCCACAGATTCCGGATTTACACGTTTTTTAAACATGTTGGAAAAGTGTGCAAATCATATATTCGTTGTCATGAAAGACTTTCTTACCATATCGTTATCTTTCTTTTCTTCAATCTAGCTAAACATAGAATTTCTTTCTTTCAATATTAGACCATTAACCAGGGGATGATGGTGTTCCTATTCTGCAAAACAGTGATGTCAACAATGTCGGCAGAATCGTGTTGCCAAAGGTTGATCTTATTTTATTTCGTTTACTGTACAAAGTTATGAGTATATGGTAATTAATAATGAGTTTAACAGGTCAATAATGTTGTTTAATTAATTGGATATCTAAATTTATTGATTTGAATTATTCGTATTCATTTCAGCGCCAGCAGATATTCATATACCTAGGCTAGACCATGAAAGTTTTTTGATCGGCTACTGGTTATCCAGAGAGAGAGAGAGAGAGAGGTGAAGAAGATGATAGGTGAGCCCATCTTCTTTTGGTTCTTACTTTTATTTTTATTTTTTAATTGATAAGGGTAATTTGGTCATTTAACATCAATTTAACTAAGAAATTAAACAAAGGTTAGTGACAAGGACCACACGAGTGCAAAAATTACAACTATTAGGACCAACTCTGTAATTAGTGAACCATTAGGACCAAGTCTGCAATTTTCGTAAACCACAGGGATCAACCAAGCATTTAACTCTTTTTTAGTGTTTGATTTGGAAATAAATTGGAATTGAAATTAATTTTCTCAAATTTTATATAGAGGAACTCAAGAATCATTCTAAAATGTTAAGGAACTCGAGAATTAGTTCAAAATATGAAGGAATTCAATTAAAGTAAATGAAATATCTGACTCCTCGTTGTTGCATCCACCACCAACGAACAACAAGTTCTCTGTTTCAGCAATGTTTGGATATCTTGGGTATTGGTTAATGTTGATTGATTTAAGTTTAAGGTGGAGATTGTTGAGATGAATCCAAAGCCAAATGAAGGTATCAACATTATTTAAATGAAGTCAAACAACTATGAGTTTAACTTAGTGGGCTTATTTGTAATTCAGGAATAATGGGAGGGTTACTTATGAAACACTTGTAAGTAGTTTGTTAATTGGGCAGATATAGAATAGTTAAAAGGTTAGTTAACACTTATGAAATACATTAAGTTGTGAGAATCGTGAGAACTTTCTAAGAAGTTCGTCCTCCCATATGATTTTTTAATATTTTTTCTCAATACATGTATGTATGACTAAGTAAGAAATATATATAGAAAAAAATAAATTTGGTTGTTCATTCACACTAGTGTAAGAAAAGTGACAAAATAAGCCTCCATTGCTTTGCACAAAAGTTACACGTCTAAATATTTTTTTACACAACTGTAATTTTTCGTACAATATTTTTTATTTTTGTAACATTAAAATAAATTTAAGATATTTTAGCAACTTTTTTTTTTAAATTGTCACATGGAATTCTTATGGTTTTCACAACTCAAAGGAGTTTTCATTTGAGCCTAACCCTATATATATATTGTAGGGATCTTAAGAGAAACACATGGTAATTAAGAACCGTAAGAATCATTCTGGGCCACACATTTTATGTAAGTCAATTTTTTTATTTTGATGATAATCACACCCTTTTAAAAGGAGTTTTTTTAATTATATGCATGTGTATATCGCCAATTTTAATTATACACATGTGTATATTGCCATATTACCTTCCGGTATGACACTTTACCCAACCGATCCATTAGTAGATTTTAAGCTTTTTTAGTTCAAGTCTCCCATATTTAATTACCGGAAGGATCACTCAAACATAGGACTCCTTATCTAATCTACCCTTGGGGGTAGTTTACCTATACCCGTTATCCGATGGCATTTTATTCAAATTTACGCCCTTTTCCAACCGGGGAACTTTTAAATGTTCAGATGAAAACTAGCAGGTACGTTTAGCTCATTATCCCGTCTAGATTTATTATGTCACTAATGACATAAAGGTTTCTAATGGTTTAGTGTTTTAAAACCCATTTAGTCGTATTTTTGCATCATAAACATGTCCTTGGCTATAATGGTCGTCTTACCCAAATGCTAGATATACCTCATCTGAGGTGGTCTAATGTATACCTTTGACTCAACCATCTCTAGTAGGACTATAACCCTCACAAAGAATATGACCCATTACACATACATAGCGGGGTCAAAGTTATGACCCATTTTCGATACCTTGAAATTCTTTTTGCTAATCATGGTAATGCATGCTTGTATATTAAGGTGCTGTTTGTTTTTTCAGAGGTAAATTTTATGTAGTCTGCAGACCACATCTGCAGACATCTGTAGCAGAAGAGATGGACCAAACCTCTGTAGTCTGCAAGAAAAAGACTGTTTGTTTTTTTAACTTCTACAAACTGTTAAAATAACACCAAACAACACAATAGGCATCTTAACATCAAGATTCAAAAAAACAACATTATAAATTATGAAAACTGACATCAAAATTCAGAAAAACGATACTATAAATCTGAAAATAAACATCAAAATTAAGAAAACTAACATCAAAAACTGAAAATTAACATCAAACAAACAAAAAACTAACATCAAACAATCTGAAAATTAACATTATAACATCAAGCAATCACAAAATTAACATCTAAATTCAGAAAAAAAAAAAAACCAACCGGTACACCGGATGTTCCGAACACTTCCTTCTTTCGGCCGGATTCACCTTCGCCTGAGAGAGAACCATGAGAGATTGAGCTTTTCCGGTGGAATTCCGTAGCCAGAGAAGCTCCGGCAAGTGAACCTCTCAGCTTTCCAAGCCTCACATACTGACCGGATACTACGAATCTGATTGAAAGGGACTCGAATAAAGCACTGAAGTGCAATATCATGGTGGGGGAAGAAGATGGTGGTGGCGGCTGATGTGGGGGAAGAATACGAGGGCGGCGGTGGGAGGAGGAGGAGAGTGGTAGAGGAGAGGGGTGGAGGAGAAGTGCTAGGGTTTTGTTATGTCTGTGTTTTGTGAGAAGAGGTTTGAAGTGTTTAGAAGTGGGAGGTCCACATCTGTTTGGGGAAGAGAACGCGCAGACCTTTTTAAATGAAATATCTTCTGAAAAACAAACAATCTGCAAAACAAAAAGTCTGCGCCGCGCAGACAAAAGAGGCCAGGAAGCTCTTCTTGGAAAAAGCAAACAACATCTAAGCTTACCAGTAAGTATGACACTTAACAAGACAACACATTAAATACCGAGTTCAAATGGTGATATCATCACCATTTGACTCATATAACCCGTTTGTCCTTTTAACCATAATATGTTTTAACACAATTTTAACCCATCTGACTCGTTATGGCTTATGTCATAGGATCTCCGTTTCATAATTCCTTGCTTAATCACTAACATGTGATTTACTATATCTTTTTTACTTATTCGATCCATTATGACTTACGCCATAGGGTATCTTTTTCATATTTTTTTGTTTAATCACTAACATGTGATTGACTATATTATTTTACTTATTTGACCCGTTATGACTTACGCCATAGGGTCTCCTTTACAAAATTCATTGTTTGATCACCAACATGTGATTTAAAATAGTTTTTCTCATTTGACCCTTTTCATGGCTATCACCATGAGGTCTCGTCTTTAATAAGTTATTGTTGTTACCAAAAGGATATTCAATACCATTTTTCTCGTTTGACCTATTATGATTTATGCCATTGGGTTTCATCTTTTCACATTATCGTTTATTACCAAAATATAGTCTTGTCACAGATTTATCCATTTTGACTCTTTTCATGGTTTACACCATGGTGTCTTATCTTAACAAAATCATTCATCTAATCACATCCAATTCTTTGTTAACCTTACTTTTTAACTGATTACTTCCCATTACATAAGTAGTTGTTCTATTTAAGAGGTGTCAGCTTTACTTACCTTGCGTTCGATCATGCTTTCTCGCGCCTTTGACCCGCTTGACCCATTTATTTCCATGCTCCCACCTATCTTGTCAAGAGTCAAACTATCACTTAATATCTACAAGATGGTTAGATTAATCACCCTACACCATGACCATCACACCTTATGGTGTTTTATACCATATTTCTTATTCGATTATATTATAGGTCAAGTCAAACTGCTAATTTACATATATAAATGCACTAACAAGTTCAATAAAACTCATTTAGGCATTTTAACAAACACTTGGTGGGCATCATTTTTAGGCCTAGCTAAATGTCTCCACCAAAATTACCATATTTCTTTCAATTCAACAAGTTTATACATTTATTAACTTCAAGTTAACATGAACTTTCAACTATCATACTCTAATTCATCTTTTTTACCAATTAATCGTAGGTTCATCTTTCATGTCAAAAAAACATTTCATGGCATGCATGAACACTTAATCAAACCTCTAAAATGATAAAGTAATTCACATATACAAACAAGTATGGTGATCATCAACATCAATTTCATCATATCATAAAAACCCTTTTACATAAAAAAAACTCTAGATATTCAAATCCACCACATATCTTAGATTTAGATGGTGATGGAAGGTTGGAATCTTCAAACATGCAAGAAACTTACATGAATTTCACCTTGTGTCTTACCAATTTTATGCATTAGGGCTATAAAGAGGATTCTCCTTTAGCCCTAAGTGTGTTTTTTAATTTTATAACAACTTATATACTTGTGACTTTCAACCATGTACCAATTCAACCCCAAAGGTTTGGTTTATAATTTTGTTTGCTTATAACTCAATTAACCTTCATTAATAACTGACAATGTTAATTAGGTTGATATTCCTAGTTGTGTACTTCTTGACAATTATCAAAAGAACATTATAATTCATTTACTAAATTCGGGATGCTACAACCCAACTTAAATTAAGTCCAGATAGCATGGGCCTTTTATAAACTTTATTTTCTAAAAAGCATTCATTCACCTTTTATTTAACATTAGGTTAATTTATTTAAATCCTAATGTTTATCAGGTTAACTTTTACCACTAATGGTATTTTACCCGCTCCGGTTAATTTGCCTTAATTACCGAATTTGTTTTTTGGATGTTACATCAAAGCCGCTGCAATGCGGGTACCATTCTTAAACTTAAAAAATACAATTCTCTTATGTGCTTTGTTTAAGTATATTTCGGTATAAATCTAAGTTGATTTATGTTTTAACGTAAATTTTTCTCGGTAATGAGTAAGGTCAAATATAATACGTTTTCGTGGTTATTTTATGTATGATTTTGGTTGGTCTTCATTATGAAGTAATTTTTGTTTAATAACGAGTCGAATTAGATATTTGATGGTACAAATTCATATTAATTTAAGTTTTGACACCGCCCCAACATGTGGCGGGTAAAATACTAACTATAAATAAGTGTATGCATATATAATATTATTTGCATATGTGTTAATACATGATCCAACGAGCTTCACAAGTTGTTCCAACTTGCTTTGTGGTTAATTGGTATGCCCTATCTAGTGGAGACGCATGTTCGATTCCGCTTAGGGCATGTTTGATGGATATCCGGGTGAAGGTGCGAATCGAGGCTTTCATCCCACGGACTCTATCCGGTTCCTGCACATCAGGGGGTACAATCTTATGGCGGTCGATGAGTCAACCTTAAATAATAGCCCCGAACATGATGAGTTTTAACTTGAGGTTCCTTGCCGTTAAAAAAAGTGTATCTAATACTCTTTTTTTTTTAATAGCATCATAATGATTATCAAAATGAATCTGTTTAGTTGGTTTATTTACCAACTTTATTTAAAAAATATATATGAAAAGGACAACATGGGGTTTGGATATATTTCTAAAGAAAGTGCATTATCATCATTATATTATAGGTTAAATAAACAACACAAATATATTCATGATTATGTATAGTTAATATGGAACTGATTAACAAATCAAATAAGATGCTAATATACAGTTAATATTGAACTCAATAACAAATTAAATAAAATGCTAATATGAACTCAAACGTCTTATAAAACACTTCTTAATTATATTATATATTTTAGAGTAAATTACGATTTTAGCCCCTGTGGTTATTTCAGTTTAACCCTTTCAGTCCAAAATAGAATCTTTTAACATCTGAGCCCCCATGGTTTTTTTTTCTAACCTTTTTGACCCTCATCACTAACTCCATCCATTTAATTAGTTAAAATCTAGTCATGTGTCCCTCACATGAGGGGCATTAATGTCAATTCACCAATCAAGATATAAAACATTAAATTAAAAAAAAACCTGCAATCCATCGTATCTTTATCTTCTTCCACTGACATCCCCCATTTATCCAAATCATTCATCCCTTTTTTCACACTCAAATTCATATAAAACTAGTGCAATTCAATAAAGTACAGGTACCATAATCGACACTTTGAATAGTGATCGAAAGATAAATCCCAAACAATAAAGTCATGATAAAAACATTTCGACACATGTTTTATATCGATCAAAAAATATAAAAATAAATGTCAATAATTTCAAAAGTATAACAATTGGTACTGATATTCATTTAAAATTGACGTGGTACCAATGTTGTTCGGAGGAGTTTTATTCGTCACCGACACTCGTTATAGCTTATGATAGAAAAGGTACTCTATACTGCCACCAAAGGTGTTGAGATAGTTTTGATTCGGTTTGTCACGGTGATAAACAAAAGAATCAATTATAATTGACTCGATAAATTTTGAACAAAACTTTTAATAAAAGGGATTACTAAAAATATAAATGCTCGATGAATAAAATAAAAAATAAATATATGCTCAAAATTTAGAATAAAAAAACAAATAAATACTTAAAAACCCTATATCATTGTTCATGATAACTTTCTATTATATATATATATATATATATAAAATCAGTTGGTAGGGGTTCGGTTTGTTTCGGTACTGGTAATAACTATAGTAGCTAAAAGAGAAAACTAACACATACAATTGTGATATGCTCAAAAGTATATGTATTTAATATCAATCAAAAACCATAAAAAATACCGATTTCAATAGTACCTATGTTGGTACCAAGGTTGTTCGATTGGAATCGGTTCGTTAGTCACGTATCAATACTCAAATACAAAAAAAAATAAGTTTTTTATATTTTTATCGGCACACGTATAGTTTCTATGATAAAAATCTTTTACTATTTATTTTCAATATAAACCAAATCAAAATATAATATATAATTAGCTAGAATAAATTAAATTAAATATAAAAAAATACCGATTCCAATAGTACCTATGTTGGTACCAAGGTTGTTCGATTGAAATCGGTTCGTTAGTCACGTATCAATACTCAATTACGAATATGTTTTTTTATATTTTAATCGGCACACGTATAGTTTCTATAATAAAAATACATTACTATTTATTTTCAATATAAATCAAATCAAATATAATATATAATTAGCTAGAATAAATTAAATTAAATTAAATATAATATCAAAATTTAGATTTACTGTTCATCAACAGTTTATATTCATATATATATAATATATATAGTATGAAGTAGAAAATAAGAAAAAAAAAGAAATCAATTGGGGATGAATATATGTATATAACAAAGAAATTAATCGGCAATCATTATCGGCACACACAGCGCGTAATGAATATATGCATATAACAAAGAAATCAAACAAGAGCAGTTCAAGGCTAGTATTGATAGAAATCAATTGGGGATGAGAAGGGAATTAAAGAACAGGGGTTGGGAAATAGAAATTCATACTTACATCATATATTTTTCTTAACTAACTCACACACCAATTCTTCATATGTGCTGGATGATTATTCTTCGGAACCAACTGATGAGGTAGTCCAAGAACATTCGCTGGAACTATTGATGCGTACCCCAAGAACACATAGGTCAAAGTGGCTAAAGTTCCACCGAAAACACAGATACCGGCGAGCTCACTTCTCCGGTGACTTAGGCGTCACCTGTTTTTCCGGTGACTTATGTAGCGGCGAGCTCACTTCTCCGGTGACACATGGTTGGCGAACTCACTTCTCCGGTGACACATGGTTGCCGAACTTGTTTTTTCCGGTGACTTATGTAGCGTCACCTGAGAAAAGGTGGGGTTAGCGGTGGTTCTAGATGGAGAAGATATGGTGGGTGCTTAATTGAAGAGGATGAAGACATGATGGATGCTGGAGTTTTTTTATTCAAGGGTTTATAAGTGTAGGAATTGACACAAATACCCATCATGTGAGTTGCACATGACTGCTTTTTAACCAAGTTAATGGATGAGGTTAGTGATGAGGGCTAAAAGAGTTAGAAAAGAAGACGTTGAAGGCTCAGATGTTAAAATATTTTTTTGGCTAATAGGGTTAAAGTGGGACAACAACAGAGGCCAAAATCGTAATATACTCTATATTTTATATACTTCAACACTTATATAAGTTTTAAAATACTACTCACATAGTGATCGATATTAAGTTGCAATCATATCGATATCAAAATACGCATTGGATCAAGTATAAGAGACAAAAGGCGTGTGAAGGGTACGTGAAATTCTGAGCCTAACACGTGTCCTTTTTATTTAAGGAAGGAAAGAGTATTTTCGTCTTTTTACCATATAGCAGAAAATACAAAATCACGTAATTTTACGTAATCACGTAATGTTACGTAATGGTACATAGTCATGTAGTGTTATGTAATTACGTACTGAACATAATCACGTAACCTTATACAAAATCATGTAACAGTATACAAAAATCACATAACGTTACCCTTGTTTCACGAATAAAATGCGTATTACATAATTACTAACTGGTACATAATCACGTAACAATATACTTTTTTCTGAATATAATGAATGTTACGTAATTATGTAGGCTTATGAAATCACGTATTCACGTAACCACATAGCTTTGTAAAACAAAATCTTTTAAAAATTAACGAAACTATAGCAATATCCTACTCAAATTAAAGAGAATGAAATGCTCGTTAATACGGTGCTTATAACGTAATCACTCAGTGTGTTTCAAATAAAATATTATAATGAAATCATGTAATCACGAAATTGGTATTCAAAATCACGTAGTCACTTAATAATACATAGTCAACTATTGCTACGTAATTACGTAATCACTTACTGTAGTTTCATATTCTATAATGAAATCACGTAATCGGTATTCGAAATCACGTAGTCATGTGATGAGTATTCAAAATCATGTAATCACGTAATGTAATTTTTTTAAGAAAACTATAGCAATAGGCTGCTCAAATTAAAGAGAACGGAATACTCGTTAATATGGTGTAATTTTTTAAAAAAAAATATTAACGTATGAAAAAGTTATAGCCGTTTAAAAATCAAAGGCGGAAGATTTCAAATGAGAAAAGACCAAAATACCCTTTCTTTATTTGTTTCTTCAATTGTTTTAACCTTGTATTTACACATATGCCACTCCTAGTTTTGACCCATTGATCTTAGGAGATCAATGATGGAACTTGTCTTCTACACTTCGTACAAAACTTCCCTCTTGTATATGATCTCTTATCTGCATGTACAATATTTTGAAATTCTTCAACATCTTGTTATGGTTAAATGTTGTTGGAGACGAAGTGTAATAGCTTAAGCCACAAGTTTTTATATTTTAAAGAGTAAAACAAAATAAATGTATAATATTCTAATAAATAATTTCAAAAAATATCATGTATCAGCATCATATTATTTCTTACCAAAATTTTCTAATTTTTGTTCTTATTTTAATTGAGTTTAAATTTTAAAATTTAATTATGTTAATGTTTTTTTTTTTTTTCCAAAAACTAATATAAAATCTGAATTCTAATTTATTACTTAATTAAGGAAAGAAGGAATTCTATTTAAATTATTAAATTGTTATTAATATATTTTAATAACAATTATATCATCATTCTTAGACTTTAGAAGTTGTACTTTATGCTTAGTTGTTGTATTGTGCATTAGAATGTTGTACTTGATATTAGGTTTACAACTTCTTTAAGCAGCTATTTGATGTGGTGGAATTGTACTTTTACTTGGTTTAAACTCCCTATTTACTCTCATTATATATATATATATATATATATATATAATATAGATATATTCTACAACATACCTATGCATTATGGTTTGTACCATAATGCTTAGTGGGTTGTACCCACTAAAGACTAACTTATATATATTCTTAGGCTTTAGGAGTTGTACTTTATGCTTAGTTGTTGTATTGGGCATTAGAATGTTGTACTCGATATTTGGTTTACAACTTCTTTAAGTAGCTATTTGGTGTGAAGGAATTGTACTTTTACTTGGTTTAAACTCCCTACTTACTTTCATTATATATATATATATATATTATATAAATTATATAAAATAGATATAATCTACAACATACCTATACATTATGGTTTGTACCATAATGCTTAGTGGGTTGTACCAACTAAAGACTAACTTATATATATATATATATATATATATATAGGGGAATGTTCTATGCAGAACACTAAATATCACGAGAATACGCAGAACACAACGAAACACCCATTTTTTCAATCCTAAAAATCTAAAAACTGAATTAAAATTTTACAGATGTAAGATTTATTGTTTCTTGCACTAGAATTCAAAGACAAATATGAAAAAAATTCACTTTTCTTATAACCTACATATATGTAGGTTATGCGTAGGTTAAATTGCCAACATGTGTGTAGGCTATGTGAAGGTAAAAACTATGGTATTTTTATGTATATATAATACACATATGAATGTAGGAAACCTTAATTATAAAAAAATATGAACCCGAAATCCCAAAATTTAGTTTTTAGGGTTGCTCTTTTTGTTCTCGCAATAGTTAGTGTTCTGTAATGATCCTCATTAAATATATATATATATATATATATATATATATAGGGGAGGGTTCATTTGGGAACACTAAAAAAGTAGGGAACCGGGGAACACTCTTAAATATTACACTTAACATGTTAAAATTATTTTTTTCTGAATTTTTTCAGCTTATTTTCTTATAAATACATGAAGAAAAATTTGTAATAAAAAAATCAAAAACTAAAAATATAAAAAATGTCTAAAAAACAGTTAAAAAATACAGATCTTATGAAATTAACTTAACATGTTAAAAATCAATTTTTTTCAAAAACTTTTTAGCGCTTTTTTTTTTATTACAAAAATGGGTGAAACTATTCAAATAAAAAAATTTCTAAAAAAAAATTAGTCTTTTTTTAACTGTTTTTTTTTTATATTTTAGTTTTCGTATTTTTTATTAAAAATGCTTTACAAGTAATTATGTTGAAGTTAAATGTTTAAGAGTGTTCCTCGGTTCCCCACTTTTTTAGTGTTCCCCAATGAATCTCACACTATATATATATTTGTAGCATAATGCTTATTGGGTTGCAATGTTTTAAAAACCGGTTTAAACCGGCCGGTTGTACCCAGTGAACCGTCCGATACACCCGGTTAAACCACATTTGAGCCATATCCAGTTCGTTATAAAAACCGAATTTTAAAACATTGGCCGGATGTATCCACTAAAGACAAATTTGAATATTTATATTGTATATAGTAGTATAATTTGCAACATCTAAATAGGGATGAGCTCGGTACCAACCGGTACCGAAAATCCCCAAAAGTGGATACCGGTGCCAAATATACTCGGTATGGTCCGGTACTGGTATGATACTGGTATTTGAGGGTAAAGACTGGTAAATACTGGTACCGGAATGTACCCTGTTCAGTAAATCTGGTACCAGTACCCGGTAACCATTTGTTTATCCCTACATTTACAGGCTTAAGTACACTTTATTTTGGTGTTTTTTCCTGTATCAATTTCTTGTATTACGAGTTTGATTTGATTATAAGCTTTTAAAATAATGCCCATGAATTTATTTCATATCCAATATTTTTTATTTGCCTGACATTTGTTTCTTTGGCTCTTTAAAACCCATACATCTCTTCATTATCTCTTTCTCTTAGATCTCTTACTCTCTTTGAAACTCTCTCTCTTAGTTGCAGATACTTTCCGACGAGTTTTTGTCCGATCGTTACGCGGTCATATTCTGTAGAGAGAGAAACATTAATGAGGTTTCTAGAGAGAGAAACAGATCGAGATGACACGTTTTAGCCCCCGTCGCAACGCGGAGATGAGGATAACTTGTTCATGTTTTATATTAGTTTTAAAAGTGGTCATTGTCTTTTCAAAGCTATAATTAGAACATTAGTTTATTAGTATTTTAAATTGAGTGAAGCTATAATTAGAACATTAGTTTATTAGTATTTTAAATTGAGTGTAAGTAAGATTTTTACATATTATTATATTTTTATTTTCTTAATATATTACCTCGTATAATAAATGAGTGTATAATCTAGTAAAATTAATAAAATATTAATAATAAACCTCTAAAAGCCCTTGCATGTGAGGTGGTTAACCAATAATATTTACAGAGTATGTGTTAAAGGTTGAACCTGTAGCAAAACATGAACATAAAAGTTGGTTTTTGTTGATTTTATAGTAAAAGGTACAAAGTGCAATTTGGGTATAATGTAAAAGTTAATTTATGTAATTTTGTCTTTATGAAATTAAAAAATTTTCTAGTAAAAATATGACTTTTGCGGTTTTACAATCATCTTAAAACATTTTCAAATTGTAGTTTGACTGTCTCTCTCTTACGTATCAAGTGACATTAGTTTCCAGAACATATACCTCACCTTGACAGCACTATAAATGCTTGAAGGCTTTTTTTGTAAATTTAGATTTTAATAATTGACCGGTTCAGTCCGGTCCGACCCACCGGTCGCTTTTAGTCAAGGTTATAAAGCCGGATTCCAGGAAGCTAATAAGAAAGAAAGGTGCAGTCAACCGTAATGTTCACGCACATCAACTTTGACTGCTGAATATCAACCACGGAAAAAGAAACTCTTAAGAGTAACAACTTCCTTCCTGTAGTTGTCATGTTAAAAGTAACTAACTGAGATTTTCTCATTGTGCGTTGCGGTAAAAGTTCGTATATGAACCAAATGATAAAGGTCTGTGTGAAGTTATAAAATATAAATGTGTATAGCAATCAAAAATGAAAATAAAGTAAAAAAAAAAGAAGAGAAAATGATGGTGTTGGTACCTATAGGCTATAAGGTTGTAAATGAATCGAACATTTAGCAAACAAGAAATTTTATTTGTTTAATTCAATGAACGAACATGAACAGAGGGCACGTTCGTTCATTTATGTTTATAAACGCTTGTTTGTGTTTGCTTATTTTCATTTGGGTTCATGAACATTATTTGTATTCATTTGTATTAATGAACGTTTGTTACCTAAAAGCAACAAACGGACATGAACACGTTTATTTCCTTAGCGAATGAACACGAATATAAAATCTCGTTATTTAAGTGTTCATGAATAGTTCGTGGACACATATATTTCCTTAACAAACAAACACGAACAAAGTCTTGTTCAAGTTTGTTCAGTTCGTTTGCAGCCCTAGTGGTAATCTATGATGTGGTGTTGTGACCCGACAAGCCAAAAATTACCAACTTGCAACAGCTACCACCGCCGCCACTCACGGTTGTGACCGGTAGGGTTCCCTGACCAGATAGTTGTGTTATATTATAATTTATTATAATTTAGCTTTTAAAATAATATTTTTTCGGTGGGTACAAGCTCGGTCCATTTAAAAAAGTTATCGCATGTTTGTAAGTCTTTGTAAAAAAAAAAAGCTAACGAACGAATGTTATAAAAGAAAAATAAAACTATTTGGTTAAAACCATATATTATTTATAGTGTAAGAGGTTAATTTCAAACTAACGAGTATATATCCGATACCCGACGCATAACTACCTGACATGTATTGTACCGGCTACAAAACATGATTTTACAACCCGATATAAGTCGGAGATTACTAATATCCAGTCCATTATCAACCCTAGAAAAAACTTTGAGCATGTTACTATTCCGAAAAGTTATAACCTATCATCTATCATATATAATAGAGTTAAATGTCTGGTTGGTCTCTATGGTTTACAGATATTGCAGAGTTGGTCTCAAAACTTTAATAATTACAAAGTTGGTCCCCATGATTGTAATTTTTAAACTCTGTAATTATTAAAGTTTTGAGACCAACGCTGCAATATCCGTAAACTACTGAGACCAACCTGACATTATAATAAAACAAATAAACAACACTTAAACACAAACCTCTCGTCCATGTCGTACGTTACAAGTCTATATTTAGAATTTTCTACAAAACGAGAAAGATATTTATGTAGGGGTCCCACATCGACTTATCAACACATTCATAGGTTCAAATAAATGCTCATTTGCTCCATTTCTATATATTTAAACAATTGAGAACCCTGAATAACACAACACACACACATTGTTTTCTTTCTTTTTGTAGTTTCAAAAATGGAGGAAGATCCAAAAATGAGTATTAGCCAAAGTTTAGGAAGAAGCATAAGTAGAGGTATCATTAGAGCATCAGGCAGTTGGAGGATGGAGGATGTGTTTGCTACGGGTGGCGGTGCTAGTCACGATGGCCGAAGTAGTCGTCATTCGATGGAAGACGAAGAGGCGTTACGTTGGGCCGCTTTGGAGAAACTGCCTACATATAATCGTTTACGAACGACCATTTTTAAGTCGTATGTTCCAGCGGATCAGCAGGAAATGGTTAGTGAACGGATGTTGCTAGACGTCCGAGAGCTTGATCCGCTGGCGCGGCAAAGTTTTATTGATAAGATTTTTAAAGTCGCGGAAGAGGATAATGAGATTTTTCTGAGGAAGTTTAGAGATCGGGTTGACAAGTAAGTTTTTTTTTTTTTTTAAATAGTTTAATTCACAAAGGTATGATGCTTGCACCCCGTAAGAAAAAGTGCCTGTTTATTTGTTAGATGATATTTAGGTGTAAAGAATTACTTGTGGAAATATTTTAGGTGGCAGTTACTGAAGTTAAATTTGAAATTGATTAAGTCAACTCAACATCTATTTACAGTTTACTAATAAATGTTTTTTTTATTATTATTATATCTCATACTTTGTAATCTTAAAACAGTACTATCACATTCATATTTTATTATAAATAAGTTAGACCAAACATTGTGTAGTGAGAATATAGGCCAGATATGTAGGGTCGAAAACGTGCATACTCAAAAATTTCTATAAAGCCGGGGGGAGGGGGTCAAAATGTATATACCAAAAAATTTATATACGAAAGCTACATACTTTCCACTACTCAACGAAAAGTTCAGGGGTCCCCCCTATGATGCGCCCCTGGGCGTGGGACACCTAACAGCCCACAGCCCGGGGCCAAGGAGGGGCATGGGATTTCCCACAGGTGTGAGGGCGGGGATAAGTTGAACGATGGGCTGAGAGAGGGCCACGTGTCTATGTATATCACCAAATTTCCTGATTTTACAATAATATCCTTGGTTCACATTTCACACCACCACAGCGGCACAACACATCTTAGTGGGTGTGAAATGTGAAACCCCTAATTGTCCTTGTTCATGTGACGCCTACATGATGCACTTGTCTCATATTTCACATGAACCTCAACACATAGCCTTAAATATTGGAACAGACTTGAAATTTGATTACTTAAAAAGAATAATAATTAACGCATTTACAGTTCAGATGATTTAACCGCTAGATTGGTTTTGTATTTGGAACATTTGCTATAAACTAAATCTGTAATTATCAACTTATGTACCTAATCATAATTCATAATTGTGATTTATATGTGTAACTGTTTATACTTGAGATGACTCATATAATATAATTGACTCATAATGATTAAAAGAACAAATTTATTTAAATAAATCTTTCCTACCTATGTTAGATTTAATTATAGTATATTTATATTTTTTAATTATTAAATTATAAATTACATAATCTTGTTACTAAGGCCCAACTGATCATACCAGTAAATCAGTAGAGCTGTTGATGTTTTTAAAACATTAATAAAATTTAATAAGTTTGCTAACTGTTTTGCTTAGTTGTTTATCAAAATTGCATACTGAGTGAGCTGAACATTTCTTAATTTCTGTCAGTTATGGGATTGTTTAACTCAACACATGATTACTAACAAACATATTATCAAACTAAATAATTTCAGGGTTGGAATCTCACTTCCGACAGTAGAAGTTCGGTTTAAAAATCTGTCGGTAGAAGCCGATTGTCACGTCGGAGACAGAGCGCTTCCAACGCTGATAAATGCAGCCAGAAATATCGCCGAATCTCTTCTAGCTTCTATCGGCATCAGTTTCACCGAGAAAGCAAAACTCCGCATTCTCAAAGACGCTTCTGGGGTCATCAAGCCCGGAAGGTATGTTCCAACATTAAAGATCATATGAATTTTCGAACAAAACTTTTTTTTCAAGATTTATGTACAGACATCAAAAAAACATGTTTTGTAATGTTGCAGGATGGCACTTCTTTTGGGGCCACCGTCTTCTGGTAAGACAACGCTTTTGTTGGCTTTGGCGGGAAGGCTAGATGCCGCGTTAAGAGTTGATGGAGAGATTAGTTACAACGGTCATAAGCTTGATGAATTCGAACCTCGAAGGACTGCGGCTTACATTAGCCAGATGGATATTCATGCAGGAGAAATGACAGTTAAAGAAACTCTGGACTTTTCCGCAAGATGCCAAGGTGTTGGATCTCGTTTAGGTATAACTAACTTAACTGAATTTGTCATGATGGCAACTTTGTGTTAATTCTTGAAATAAAAACATATACAATATAAGTTGTAATTAACTATATATGATGAAATACAGAAATGTTAACTGAGCTTGCAAGAAGGGAAAAAGAAAGCAGGGATCTTTCCGGAAGCCGAAGTTGATCTTTTCATGAAGGCAACCGCCATCGAAGGAGATCAGAGCAGTTTGATAACTTACTACACTCTCAGAGTATGCATGACTCTTATAACTTTCTTATACAAATTTCTAAAATTATAATATTCTTATATTAATATGTTTGTTACATCTAAAATCAGATTTTGGGTCTTGATGTCTGTCGTGACACGTTTGTCGGAGACCAAATGAGACGAGGAATCTCTGGAGGACAGAAGAAGCGTGTAACCACAGGAGAAATGCTTGTCGGGCCAGCAAAAACGTTGTTTATGGACGAAATATCAACAGGTCTAGACAGTTCGACAACGTTTCAGATAGTAAAATGTATGCAACAAGTAGCACACCTCACGGACAACACAATCTTCATGTCCTTACTACAACCTGCCCCCGAGACGTTTGACCTTTTTGATGACATCGTCTTAGTATCCGAGGGCCAGATCGTGTATTTGGGCCCACGAGAGAACATTGTTGAGTTCTTCGAGAGTTGTGGATTTAAATGTCCCGAGAGAAAGGGTACCGCTGACTTCTTACAAGAGGTAAAAACTATAAGTTGCTTTATTTGGTTATGTACTATGTACGATTTACTCAAATTTTTGAGTGTTGATAATAGGTGACATCTAGAAAGGACCAAGAGCAATATTGGGCAGATAGACACAGACCATATAGATACATCCCAGTGAGCGAGTTTAGCCAACGGTTCAAGAGTTTCCATGTAGGAGAGAAGCTGCAACGCGAGTTATCAGTCCCATACGACAAGAACCAAAGCCACAAGGCTGCTTTAGTGTATAAGAAATACTTGGTACCCAAAATGGAGCTCCTTAAGGCCTCATGGGATAAAGAAGTGCTTCTAATGAAAAGAAACGCTCCTGTCTACGTTTTCAGAACTATACAAATCGTGTTTATATCATTTATTTGCACGACTTTGTATCTAAGGACCGAAATGCACACTAGGAACGAGATAGACGGATCCCTTTACGTCGGTGCACTATTAAACAGTATGCTTATTAACATGTTTAACGGGCTTGCTGATCTGTCGTTCACTGTCATGAGACTTCCCGTTGTTTACAAACAACGCGACCTCATGTTCCATCCTCCATGGTCTTTCACGTTACCGGCTTTCTTGCTTCGAATTCCCATGTCTATAATTGAAAGTCTTTTGTGGACCATTCTTCTATACTGGGGTGTCGATCTTGCCCCTGATGCTGGCAGGTAACTAATTTCGATATTATTATTTTAACTATATTTTAGAGCATTGTATGCTAATAAATAATAACATATGCTTCATGTTCAGGTTCTTCAAGCATCTCTTGTTGGTTTTCCTAATCCAGAACGTGGCAGCGGGACTGTTTAGGGTGATTGCAGGCGTTTGTAAGACGATGACTATTGCTAACACGGGTGGATCCGTTGTACTTTTACTTATATTTTTGTTGGGCGGTTTCATTCTACCGAAAACGCAAATTCCAAACTGGTGGGAATGGGCTTATTGGTTATCACCGTTGTCGTACATCTTCAAAGCCATCACAATCAACGAGTTCCTTGACACTCGCTGGACCAGCCAAAATGTATGCCCTTATAACTAAAATCCTATTGTTTATTACAAAATAGGAATATATATATATATATATATTGTTTCACTTTTCTTCGCAGAGTACCGACAATTCAACAAACTTAGGCTTCGCCGTGTTAAAGAGTTTGGACGTCCCGACTTCAGAAAGCTCGTACTGGATTGGTGCTGGTGCTCTTGCTGGTTTTATAGTTCTTTTCAATGTTCTATTCACCGTGTCTCTTATGTATTTAGAAGGTAAGTTAGTTGACTGTTCTAAAATGGTTCTTAAGAGTTAAGACTTATATATGTATCTTCAATAACTAACATTGGTGATTCTTATATTTACTAACCAGCACCTGGAAAACCACAAGCAATCATCTCGAAAGCAGAAGCTGCAGCCATGGATGGTCATGATGTTGAACTCGACAGTTCAAGTATGAAAACCGATTCTAAATACTTACTAGTTTATACAAAAATGATAACCGGAGGTTCCAACTATAATATTATTTTGTAGAGGGACGTAAGGAAATGCGCCAGTTTAGTTCTTCCATTTCTAATGCTAATGGCGATTCTAAGAAAGGAATGGTTCTTCCGTTTACTCCACTTGCCATGTCATTCGACAAGATGAATTATTATGTCGACATGCCTAGTGTAAGCTCCTTATTTTCACTAAAATGTTATAAGTTTACGCATTTGTGTGTGTGTGTATATATATAAATATATAATATTAATTGTTTGATTACTTTTTGTAACAGGAAATGAGAGAACAAGGTGTGACGGATAACAGGTTGCAATTACTTCGTAATGTAACCGGTGCTTTTCGACCTGGAGTCTTAACCGCATTGATGGGAGTTAGTGGTGCTGGAAAAACGACGTTAATGGACGTCTTAGCAGGAAGAAAGACAGGTGGTTATATTGAAGGAGATATTAGAATATCGGGATTTCCAAAGAAACAAGAAACGTTCGCTAGAGTTTCCGGATACTGTGAACAAACCGATATCCACTCTCCTACAATCACCATTCACGAATCTTTGATCTACTCGGCTTTCCTCCGTCTCCCAAGAGAAGTTAGCAAGGAAGACAAAATGGTAACATAGTAAAATAGTAAACTAGTAAAATACCATTGATATTATTAATAGATATACTGATAATACTTTGCTTTGATGTTTTCAGTTATTTGTGAACGAAGTGATGGAGCTAGTTGAACTAGAAAACATCAAGGACGCAATAGTGGGACTTCCAGGAGTTAGCGGATTATCAACAGAACAAAGAAAAAGGCTAACAATTGCGGTTGAGCTTGTTGCGAATCCTTCTATTATTTTCATGGATGAACCAACTTCCGGGCTTGATGCAAGAGCCGCAGCCATTGTTATGAGAGCAGTAAGAAACACTGTAGATACTGGAAGAACCGTTGTTTGCACCATTCATCAACCTAGCATTGATATCTTTGAATCCTTTGATGAGTTGTTACTATTGAAAAGAGGAGGTCAAGTTATCTATTCTGGTCCCCTCGGGAGAAATTCGCAACAAATCGTCGAGTATTTTGAGGTATGTGTTTTACGCTTTTACTTGAACAATAACTAATATTTTTTTTCATCTTGATGAAGTTAATAATAGTTTTGTGCATTTATCAGGCGGTTGATGGGGTTCCGAAGATAACCCCAAAATACAATCCGGCAACATGGATGTTGGAAGTGAGCTCGGGGGCTGCAGAGATGAGGCTCGGTATCGATTTTGCTGAACATTTCAGTGCATCATCTTTGCATCAGTAAGTCATTTACATATAACCAATAAAAAGTTAAAAAATATAGTGTTACTATAATCTATTTATAATTAAATTAGTTATTAATTAATACGATAATTACAGGAGGAACAAGGCTTTGGTGAAGGAATTAAGTGTACCTCCTGCAGGAGCTAAAGATCTTCACTTTGATACACAATATGCTCAATCTTCATGGGGACAATTCAAGTCATGTATATGGAAAATGTGGTGGAGTTACTGGCGAAATCCGGATTATAACCTTGTTCGTTTCTGCTTCACCTTGCTTTGTGCAGTAATGGTTGGGACCGTATTTTGGAAAATTGGCAACAAAAAGTAAGTCTCGCCTCACCCTCACCACCCGAATCTTGATTCATAATTATAAGAACATAACTGATTTTTGGTTAAATTTTCAGGTCCAGCAGTGGTGATTTGAGCGTAGTCATTGGCGCCATGTATTCTGCTATATTTTTCGTCGGTATTAACAACTCCCAGACCGTGCAGCCCGTTGTTGCAACAGAAAGAACAGTCTTTTATCGAGAAAGAGCAGCAGGGATGTACTCTTCATTACCATATGCCATGGCACAGGTTGGTTTTGTATTCCAAAATAAATGTGACGTTGTTTTTCCGCATCTGGATCCAAAAGGTTTGAAATCTTGCTATTTCATCCGGCTTGTTAACTCCATCTATTTTTCTCCATTAAGTTAGGGGTATTTCCGTCATTTTTGTTAACTTAAAGGGCAATTCAGTCTTTTTCACTATATGTACAATCATATAGAATAATGTACAAGTATTTAAAAGACGGAATTGCCCTTTAAGTTAACATAAAAGACGAAAATACCATTGACTTAACAGAGAAAAATGGATGGAGTTAACAAGCTAGTTGCAAAAAAAAACAAACCTTTGAACGAAAGTCGCAAAACTGGCCAAACCTTAGAAACTTATTATTGAATTTGGAATCAGGTGATTGTGGAGATACCATATGCATTTGCTCAAACGGTATATTACTCCGTGATTGTGTATTCCATGGTGTCGTTCGAGTGGACAGCCGATAAGTTCTTCTGGTCTTTCTTCCTCAACTTCTTTTCGTTTCTATACTTCACATACTTTGGAATGATGACCGTTTCCATCACACCAAATGAGCAAATAGCAGCTATATTCGCCGCAGGGTTCTACCTACTGTTCAATATCTTTTCAGGGTTTTACATCCCACGACCCGTAAGTACCAAACATGTATTTGTTTTCAAAAAACTTTTGTTTTAGAAAGAAGAGTTAACTAACTTTGAGTTGTTGAAATTTTCAGAAAATTCCAGGATGGTGGATTTGGTATTACTGGATCTGCCCAATGGCATGGACTGTGTACGGGTGCATTGTTTCCCAATATCATGATGCGAATAATGAAATCTTTGTGCTTGGAGAGACAGGTAACACAACCATGGCAGCATTTATCAATGACTACTATGGTTTTGAATTGGATTTCATGGGTCCCGTTGCTGCGGTTCTTGTTGGTTTTTGCGTGTTCTTCGCCTTGCTTTTTGCCTTCTTCCTCAGGACTTTGAACTTCCAAATGAGATAAAACGAATGTAACTATAAGTTTTTAATATTTGTGGAATTTTTTGATGTTTTTTTAATTTTTGTAAGGTGATTGATCTACTTTCTAGTTTATATGTAAAATTTCAAATTCAGAATTTTTTCTACATAATCGCGAATATGTTTATATTTTAGCATAATTATACGACATTGTTACAAGATTTTACCTATCTTTGATATGAACGTTCATAATAGCTCAACCGATGGTGCATGAACGTGGCTCATATGTTTTGAAACATCATTCGTGTGATAGATTGAAAATGCTGGCCTCTTTCGTTAAACAGTATCAGTGTATTACAATGAGATCTCCTATTTTAGGGGAGAGATATACAGAAAACTATTAGAGATACGATTCCTATTTTGATATATATCGTATAATCTATTACACACCAGCAGTCGAAGCGAGAGGAGGCCGGATGCTTAGACTTGATCTGAAGTCATCGAACAGGATCTTGGGTAACCCTTTGGTAAAAGTGTCTGCCACCTATCGTATCTACATCCTCGTTACCAACCACCAAAAGAAGAAAATCATGGCCAGAGTTCTCTGTTTTTCCTCCCTTTGTCGACAAAATTTTGTTCCTTCCGGCAAGCGACTAGTTGGGTTCCAAGGGATTAGGAGGAGAGCATTACCGGGACCAAGTTAACATCAAGTGGATTACACGTGCATCTAGCAAGTTCAAATCCAAGTTATAAAGTCTTAGTGCCAATGCTTGAATACAATGGTATTACATGCTTTAGTCTTAAGTTTGGCAGGTTTCTTTAAGAACCTGAGATAATGGCAAACCTTTTCCCCAAGTCAAGTGTAACATCAATTTGTTGGGTTTGTGGAGCCTTGATTTGGGCCCGACTAGAAGATAATTTGAAGTGACAGATTAATTAATAAGAAGACTTGCCCCGAAGTCCAAAACCACTTATAGATCAATTAAAACAGGGGGGAAGGTTGGTGATTCCAGTTGGGAACATATTTCAGGAATTGAAAGTTGTTGATAAGAATGAGGATGATTCTGTGAAAGTGCATACCGAGACTTCAGTAAGTTATGTTCCCCTCACTAGTAGGGAAGCCCAGCTGCGTGGCTACCGATAGGTGATGGCACAGTCAGGTCCGTCGACAATGTTTACGTTTCTGTACACAAACTTTTGAGACATTGTAAGGTGTTTGTTTATATCGGTTCTGGTTAGTAACCTTATTGTATATAGAAAGTCCCTCTTGTATCGTTATTTTCAACATCTAAATCCTCCTTCAATCTGTTGTTATCGGGATTATGCTGAGCACTAAACTCTTCACGAGCACATAGAGACAAATCTGTTCTAAGATCTATATTTCCTTCCTATTAAAGTTTAAAGTCTCAAGTGTTTATTTTCTAGGAATTGTATGTCCCTTGTGATATGACTTTTCAAACATTATTATTATAGAAATTTGTCATAATGATATACATGGAAATATTGGTTTTGGTTCGATAATCAGATTGGTTTTCAAAATATTGGTTTTGGTTGCAAGATTCGACTGCAATTAATAATATTCAATGAATAAGGTAGAAACTTTACAAGCCAAAATCAATGAATAAACTTACATAACCAAGGAACATATCGATAGCCTTCAAAGACTTGGATCGAAGATATGATATAAAACAGAGGACATTTGGATCGAAGATAGAAGATGTACTATGAACAAAAAAAATCATTTAACATAAAACTTAACATGGAAAGTATCATATTTCCCATGCATTCTAATTCTAAATTCACAAACTTGCATGTTGAACTAACATCGCGATACAATCTTCAATATTAGGCCTCTCTTTCGGATTATCTAGTGTACAAAAGCAAGCATTCTTGAGAACAGCAATCATTTGTTCCTCATACCCGTTTCCTATCAATTTCGGATCGAATAATTTTTTGGATCCTCATGAGTCAACAAATTTCTCATCCATATCACCAAACCCATCTCATAAGTATTCCTAAAAAAGTCATCTGATGGAAGCTTCCCCATCACCAAAACCGACAACAACACCCCAAAACTGTAGATATTACACTTATCTGTATATTCCATTGTTTCATAATACTCAGGTGCCATGTATCCTAGAGTTCCTGCAACATTGAAAGTCTCAACATATGTGTCAGCCTCAGGGATAGATACTGCAAGCCCGAAATCGGTTATAAGGGCTTCCATGTTATCATTAAGAAGAACATTGGCGGGCTTTAAATCTCTATGAAATATACGAGGAGTGTGATCCATGTGAAGATACTCAAGCCCCGTGGCTACTCCTAGTGCGATCCTGTGTCTAGCCAGCCAATCTAGTTCTCGGCTACCATCTTTGACTTCTTGTAAAATATCTTGTAAACTGCCATTTTTCATGAACTCATAAACTAGGTAATGGCCACTTGGCCGGGAAACATGGGCTAGCAGGGGAAGTAAGTTAGGGTATCTGATCTGGCCGATGGTTTGAATTTCTGATCTGATTTGCTGCATTTTCTTATGGAGAAACTTCGTATCTTCTTCGGTTAGCTCTGCAGTATCTTTTGGAGGCTGTAGTACCTTCTTTATTGCAATTGCTTTGACTTTGCTTTTTTGTAATTCGGCCTTGTAAACTTCTCCACGCCCACCTTTTCCGATAATTTGAAGTGATGCTACAGCGTCGCCATTTTCCAAGAATGCCAAGTCTTCTGGGTCTATCAATAAACTGAAGATCGCCACACTGGTATCGTTCTTTTTGCCAATGAAGAACGTCCCACATATAATTACAGCTAGTGTTCCAAATGAAAACTCTAGGATCCAACGTATGACTCTCTTCTTCTTGTTATGTTTATGATTTAGCTCATACGTTGGAGATGGTGTAGGAGGTTGAGGATTATCAGAGTTAAAACCTTCGTTTGTAGTTGAATTAGACTCGGCTAAGATATAGCGTTTTGGAACAAGTATGTTGTTCTCGGTAGATAGCAATTCCGATTTGTTCATTGTCGGCATTGAGTCTTCAAGAAAACTATTGCCGAAGATGTTCAAAAACCGGAGGCTTCTGAACGAGCATAATGAGGCTGGTACTCTTCCGGAAAACATGTTATTAGTAAGTGAGAGTTTCTCAAGGTTTGGGAAATACTTCAAGAAAAGAAGATCGCCGGAGAATTTGTTGGAGGACAGATCTAGGATTCAGAGACGCACGAGGGAGGATAATCCGGCCGGGACTTTTCCGGAAAACCTATTGCTCTGAAGGTTTAAGACTTCCAGTTTCCAACGGTTGGTGATTTGAGGTGGGATTTGGTTGACAAGGTGGTTGTTAGGAAGAGACAGCTCTTTAAGCACCGAGAGATGGAGCCTCTCAGGCTGCGGTGTTTGAAGACTATGCGTGTGACACGGAGGACGGTGGTGGCGTTGGAGATTCTCCGTTCACAGAATATTCCAGCGGCGTTGCAAATGCGGGTGGAGCCGGTGGTGATATCCAAGTTGTTGTGGATTGATAAGAGGGCTTCATGATTAGTGGTTTGGAGGTTTAATCTGGATTGAAATAATAGGATGAGAGTGAAGATGATGAGGAGACAGAAGTGACAGAAGGTGGTGGCCATTGCCTTCAGTGATTGATGGGGAAAGATTGATCCTCAGCTCACAATATTATTATTTGTTGGACTTGTGAGTTGTGAAAAGATAAAAGTATGGTCAATAGGAATTTTTTTTAGATGTGCCCAATATATTAAAGACAACAACAGCGCAGCAACGCAAAAGAGTACAAACAGCCCAGCATATACCGGATATGGTTCACGACTTTATACATTATTGTGGTTGTGTCATGTGATTACCTTATTATACATGTGCTAGGAGCATGTGTAATAATGTTAGAAACTTTGGTCTTAATTTAGGCTGCATGTAATTTCTGAAAGGATATAATTTATTGGTGTTGAGGTGTTGTTAGAAGAACATGCATATTTTTTTAATAAAATATCGCGTGTCATTAACAGATTATTTTCCTATGATCAGTGATCAATAAAGTTGAGAAGCATGAGGGGATGAGTGAGCTTTGAAATTTTTGTTTACATTTTAACTTGATGAATAAATGTGTAAAATATGTGTTGAAATACTTTTTTTTTATGTAGGTGCCTTTGATATTGCTGGCTGACATTCAATTTGGGCAGGTAATGTCATGGAATCGTGTGTTACTTACGTTATGTCCCCCTCACTAGTAGCGAAGCCCAGCTGCGTGGCTACTGATAGGCTACAGATAGCACAGTCAGGTCCGTCGATGATAATGTTTACGTTTATGTACACTTATACTACTTTTCTGCACATAAACTTTGAGACATTGTAAAGTTGCTTGTTTTTAATGATTATGGTTAATTAGTTTATTGTGTATAGAAAGCCCCCCCTTCTATCTTTGTCTTCAACATCTAAATTCTTCTTCAAACTCTTGGTATCGATATTATGCTGAGTACTCGACTCTATGTGGCAGGGGGACCTCACCTTTCTTAATGGCCTCTCGTCTCTATATTCGTTACCAACCACAAAAAAAGTATATAATGGCGGCCAGCGTTCTCTATTTTTTCGTATTCTGTCGACAATATTTTGTTCCCAGCGAGTTCTGAAGTTTGGTTTCATCGGAATTGGGAGGAGAGGATTCCTAGAACCAAGTTAACATCTAGTGGATTAAATATACATCTAACGAGTTCAAATTCAAGTAACGTTTTTAATCTTGTTGTCAATGCTCAACTTTAATGGTATTTATGTCTTAGTCTCAACTTTGATATGGTTTTCTTCATGTTAAGTGGGTAGGTTTCTTTGAGAACCTGAGATCATGGCAAACATTTCCTCCGAGTGAAGTGTAACCTCAATTTGGATCTCAAATCATTATGGAAAAAAAAGGTCTTTGTAACTACAGAATCACCACCAAGTGGTTAAAGGGCTTTTTCATAAATAGTAAGATACTATGTCGCAATCAAACTATTTCCTATGTCATATGGCTAATACGAAGATCTTGTAGTTGTGTTAATAACATAACGTTTTGGCGGTTCTTTGCAGTATGGACTTTTGTTTTTGTCAGATCCATCCATTTAACATGTTAATTTCTTGTAATGATCACATACTAAATCACAAGAACACTGATCTGACGCGATCAAGTTTCTGTCAATGTTCAAAGAATTAGCGAAAAAAGATCTTTGTAAAAGCATCTCAAATGCACCCACTTTCAAATGCTCACATATGCGTCGCATTAGCTGGCACATAAGAATTCTACTCACATTTCAAACACCCATTCTCTTTAATGCTATGTCCACTTTCACACGCCAGTATATTGAAAAAGAAAAATAATGTGTGTGACTGACTCACCACCACTCATCCGGGTGCGTTTGGATGAAAAATAATGTGTGTGTGAGACTGATTCACCACCACTCAGCCGGATGCGTTTGGAAATCCAGATGCCCTCATATGTTTTTTCCATTTTTAGATGCTTCCTCCAATGTTTGCGTTTGAAACAGATGCCACCAATGCGCCGTGCGGTTGTCCGGATTTACCACCGGATAAGCTCTAAAGAAATTGATGGACCAGCATCAACATTTGGTATTTGCCAGAAAACATCTTGAGGATGGAAAGACTCCTTTATACCATAGAAAAAAAAACCCACTCTTCTTATAGTGTTGAACTTCAATCTCATGTATATTCTTCTTTAAAACTTCACTTTGAACCTACATCTATATTTTCAAATGATGCAAATTAATAATTTGACTCTCATGTGGCAACCCTAAGATTGAAAATTTTTATTATAAGTTCAACACATAAGTAAAATGATATAGCTTTGAAGTCTTTTAACACATGCATAAGACCATTATCATCCAAATTGATTGAACAAGCAATGAAGCAAATATGAATTCTTTAAAAACAAAAGATTTATATGATATAAACATGTTACATATGCCCATAAGAACAACATTTGGATCGAAGATAGAAGACGTGTATGAGGAACAAAAAATTTCATTAGACATAAAACTTAACATGGAAAGTATCATATTTCTCATGCATCTTCATTCTAAATTCACAAACTTTTATAATCAATGGATCTGTGGATGTGAGCCAACATCAATCTAGCATCTTTACTATCAGGCCTCTCTTTCGGATTTTCAAGTGTACAAAACCAAGCAATCTTAAGAACAACAGTCATTAGTTCCTCATACCCGTTTCCTATCAATTTCGGATCGAGTAATTGTTTCGGATCCTCATGAGTTAACAAATTTCGCATCCATATTACCAAACCCATCTCATAAGTACTTCTGAAAAACTCATCTGATGGAAGCTTCCCCATCACCAAAACTGCCAACAACACCCCAAAACTATAAATATCACACTTATCTGTATATTCCATTGTTTCATAATACGCAGGTGCCATGTATCCTAGAGTTCCTGCAACATTGAAAGTCTGAATGTAGTCATCAGTATCCGGGATAGATACTGCAAGCCCAAAATCGGTTATAAGGGCTTCCATGTTATCATCAAGAAGAACATTGGCGGGCTTTAAATCTCTATGAACTATACGAGGCATACATCTCGTGTGGAGATACTCTAGCCCGGCTGCTATTCCTAGCGCGATCCTATGTCTAGCCGGCCAATCTAACTAGTTTAATACCCGTCCGGTGGACGGGTTACGCTAACAACGTAACAAACAAAGATAATGTATATTGAGGGTGTTTGGGATTGTTTCTCCTTTTCTTCTTTTCCATCTCCTTTTTGAAAATGTTACAACCATCTAACTTTTCCTTTTCTTCTTTTCAAACCACAAAAACTCATTCTCAACATATTATCCAAACACTACAAAAATGAGCCGATATGTGTTGATTGCTTCTCCTTTTATTCTTTTCAAACCACAAAAACTCATTCTTCTTTTTAATGTTTAATAACATAATTTTTTTTTCTTTTCACATTATTTGTTTAAAAAGAGCCGATATGTGTTGATTGTCACATAAAAAAAATCAAAAAATCGTAATACATTAACCAATTTTGGCCATTTCAAACCATAGTAGATGGTCAAAGTTACTAAAAACAAATTAAAATAATTGAATCAACTACAACAAACCTTCATTCCTGAGACCGAACGGACTCTAACATAGCATGCCGTCTTCGGCCTTAATATCCTGATAAAATCGGTTTCGGGTCGGTCTCGAGTATTTACCCATGCGGACCGGTTGAAAATCGAGCCCGACGATGCATAGAATTGGGCCCAGTTTCAAAACTAATTCACCTAAAAGTAAGGACAATTTTACTATTACATAAATATTCCAATTCAAGTTTAAAATGAAAAAATAGATACCTGCTTTGCTTAAATTGTTACTGTGTATACATTGAATAGATCATTCATAGTTTGTCCTTCACTTGCTTCTAATCGGTCACATAGGCTGCTTCTAATTGATCACATAAGTTGCTTTCGTTGCCCTCGCCAGACAATTATGTGGGACTTCTAAATCGTTCAAAACAAACAATTTTGAGTGTGCTATGTAAGACTTCTAAACCATTCGACTCATACAATCAAAACTTTAAGAAATAAGTTATGTTGAGTGTAGCAAAAAAATGAGTGAGTTGGATAAACAGTAAAAAATGGTAGATATTTAGTGGGTCGGATCACATTGACCCGTCAACAACTTTTTGTCCTTTTTCTCAGATTTCATAAATAGTTATAGCACACCGTTATAAAAAATAATGATCCATATGTTTAAACAAAGCTATGTGCAGAAATTACCATTTTAATTTTAAGTATCAAATGTTATCATACCCGTTGAAAAAACGGTCTTGTAGTCATATTTAGCATATTAACATATGATGAAAAAACTTTAAGCACCTGAACGAAGAGGATAGCGCAACCTTTGTAAGTACCATGACAATGTACGAAATGAATGCTTTTTAGAAATCTGCATAATTCAAACACAAGGCTTTTAGTCTGGTTTGCTCATCAAAAAGATTTTTAATCTATAACCATGTGAGGAGAAAATAAAGTAATGGTATTACAGAAATTGTTATTAAATAACTTAGTTACACATGAACTTCGAAGTCAAAACATTCCTTTTGTTATGAACTAAAAACTAATTTTCAAGTCATACATTATATAGGTAAATATAGCCATATTTTCAATATAAAGCCACCAAGAATAATAGACATAGCTTTTTACCCGTGGATGGGTACTTTAATGTCGTAATAGCATCACCATACAAATGCATGCCTATAATTACCGGGTCATAAGCGGGTTACGATCTGGGCGTCCCTACTACCGACATCAAGAAGTGATTTCCATGATACATTAAGCTCCACAAGAGAAAGTTGGTCTAGCACTATCTGCGAATGGGAAACATATAAACGATTTTAGCTGGATTATTGTCGGCTCATGACATCAAGAAAGAATTATGGATTATTGAATATGCATTCCTTTAGTTTCACTTGAGATGATAAAGGAAAAAGCATCTCAATAGCAACCTGATTACCTCTAGCAGCTGCAACTTGTACAAGCTTTATTGTTCTAGGCAAAAAAGTATCTACATGACATTGTCTTATTAAAATATGGCGACCATTATGTGATTAACACTCACTCAGGTATTTCAGCAAGCAAACACCTGGTAGGCATAAAAGAAAGATGATACAGAAATTATACACATTTATTTAATCTAAATTAAGGCTAAAGACTTACCAAAAAGAAGACTTGTTGAATATTGTTACTGCTAAGAACTTCTTGCTTCTGTTCTTCTCCTTTTCAACTAAGATTATACATTGACACTCTAAATCAGATAAACATTTAAGAGTAAATTTTCGCTTACCGGTGGACGATTCTTACAGAATTGCGTCTTATTATATATTTGAGATGACACTTAACATTCTTTTACACAACAAACCACCCTGATCAACAGCAAAAACCCTTCACAAATAAGATTATGACAATTTTCTACTACAAATCAACTTTTGAATGATTTTGGGTTGTGGTTCTTACCAAATTGACAGGGAATGACTTTAAATGAGTGTGCTTCCTGATACACGCCTTCTTCTCCCTTGATTTCGTTCCTTAACAACCAAAAATCCCACCAGGGAACCCTAGACTCTTGAGAAAAGGAAGAGAGGAGGATAAATGATTCCCAAGTAGACAGAAGACAATGCAACATCAAATGTAATAATTTAGGTCAAATTAGATCAAATCGAAAGAAAACTTGATTGAGTAGAACGAATTACTTGAACCGCAGGCTTGCGCAGCGAAGAGAAGTGATATCCATTCCCAAATTGATGAGAGCCTCATCAAACACTGTAGTTAAATCAATTATTCCAACATTAATGAGAGCCTCATCAAACACTGTTGCAAATAAAAAAGAATCATCTAGGCATATGATCGAACACCTGGCATGCAAATAACATTCAAACTGGATCTATATGTAATCAAATCCGACATCTTTTTAAATAAAAATCACTAATTGAACTTGAAGGTAAAAAAACAACTTCTTTAACAGCTTAAACTGTGATGACCTAGCAAAACAAAACATAAAATCTGAACATCAATAAATAGGTATCATATGCAGATCAACGAATGTTTTAACTGGCACAATAACAAACACGTATCACTTGTAGAAATTTAAATAACCAATCGATTATAAAATCGACAATGAAGAACACAAAGAGCTTAAACGAAACCTAGATAACGAATAAAAAAACGACACAACACCACCTACCTCTTGTAAAATATCCTGCCATTTTTCATGAACTCATAAACCAGGTAATGACCGCTTGGCCGGGAAACATGAGCTAGTAACGGAAGTAAGTTAGGGTGTTTGATTTGGCCAACGGTTACTATTTCTTTTTTGATCTGTTGCATTTTGAAGCTGAGAAACTTGGTATCTTCATTGGTGAGCTCTACAACGTCTTTTGGAGTCTCTATTACCTTCTTTATTGCAATTGCTTTGACTTTGCTGTTTTGTAATTCAGCTTTGTAAACTTCTCCACACCCACCTTTTCCGATGATCTGAAGTGATGCTACTTCATTGTCTTTCTCCAAGAACGCTAGGTCGTCGGGATTTATCTGGAGACTGAAGATCGCCGGACCGGAATCGTTCTTTTTGCCAAAGAAGATCATACCACATAGAACTAATGCTAGAGTTCCAAATGAAAACCCGAGGATCCAACGTATGACTCTCTTCTTGTGTTTATGTTTATGGATTAGCTCATAAGCCGGATCTGGAAGATTATCAGAGTTGTTACCTTCTTTTGTAGTTGAGTTGGACTCGGCTAAGACATAGCGTTTTAGCACAACTTTTTTTCTAGTTGTCGGCATTGAGCCTTCAAGAAAACTATTGCCGGAGAGGTTGAAGAACCGGAGGCTTCTGAACGACCGCAACGAGGCTGCCGGTACTTTACCGGTGAACTTATTGGAGGACAGATCTAGGATCCGGAGGCGTACGAGTAAAGATAATCCGGGTGGGTCTTCGCCTGAAAATCTATTGCTCTGAAGGTTTAAAACTTCAAGTTTCCGGCAGTCGGTAATTTGAGGTGGGATTTGGTTCACAAGGTGGTTGTTTGGTAGAGAGAGTTCTTTGAGCTCCGAGTGTTTTCCGATGGCCGGAGAGATGGAGCCTCTCAGGCGGTGGTGTTTGAAGACTATGCGGGTGACACCGGAGGACGGTGGTGCCGTTAGAGATTCTCCGTTCACAAAATATTCCGGCGGCTTTGCAAATGCTGTTGGAACAAGTGGAGACTCCCATGTCCTTGTAGATTGCCAAGAGAGCTGTATGGTCAGTAGTTTGAAGGTTCAATCTGGCTTGAGCCACAAGGATGAAGGTGAAGAAAAGGATGGGAAAGAAGTGACCGATGATAGCCATTGCAGCGGTGATTGACCGGAGAAGGAGAAGATTGACGAAGAAGAGGACATAAATGAAGCATGCATTTTGACCATGGAATTATCAAAATGGAAATCTAGTGCATTAATTTTTGAGTAAATTACTATATTTTTTCAATAAAAAAACTCTTAAAACTTAATAATTTATTTCATTATCATCATTGAATTTTTTCTTTTCGAATTTTTAAATGTATTTGTAGCAACATTTATAAATAATAAACCTTCTATATTTTTTTGAACTACAATTACATGACTTTACACCATAAGGCTTTACTATGTGGCAACGTGGTTTCGGCGTGGAGGCCTCCACCACGTTGGCACATCGCCCATGACATGGCATGGTAGTGGCATGGAGGTGAGGGGGCAAGAATTCCACCGGCGTGGAGGGGGTATTTGGCGGTTAGATGGAGCGATGTGATTGGTGGGTGGTTTTGAGTGGTGAGGTAGAGCGATATGATTGATAAGCTGGATTTTCAATTGCTTTCAAACGGTGCCTTAATGATTTTTACTGGACAATCAGTGGATTTTTTATCGGAGCAGCTATTTTTGTTTTAACCAGAGGATCACAAAGAATATAATTCTTAGGAAGAATTTCATCCTCTTTAACTTTCTGATTTGACTGTTCTGGTTTAATCTCATCTGATTCATCATCTGAAAATTAGTATCATCAGTTAGAGGATCCTGATTCTTGATGTCTTTGACATCTGTTAATTCAGCCTGATCGAAGGATTTGCCACTTTTGAAACCAATTCCAGTTACGAATTCTTCAATATCCAAAGATACTGATGACTCGAAACGAGGCATGTCCTCCTCATCAGGCATTTTGGTATAACTGTGTCTCACTGGAGGAGGACACGTTTGATGCCCGATGCATTTAACATTTCCTTTCTTCTTTTGAGTGTCGATGATGTGATCTAGCACATAACACGAGTTGGAATAGCTGTCCAACTTGAGCTTTATCGCATCATGCTCACATTTTTCACTGATGTGATCTTATTTCTTCAATCATGTTAATGTAGTTACTAATAGCGATTTACTTGTTTAAAACAGTTTTCTTCAATTCAGAACAATCCTTTTTCAAGGTATCAATCATGGTTTTATAATCGTTTTCATTTCTTTTTAACGCCATGTTAGCCTCTGTGCATTTTGAAAGGTCAACAATCAAGTTCTGATTGTGGTTTATAGTTAGATCATATTTATCTTGTAAATCTGATAACTTACTTGCCAAAACAGAACATTTATCACGGTTATCAGGTTTAGATTTGTCGGTGTATACCTGACTCGATTGACCTTCAGTGTGAGCCATAAAGGCGGAATGACGAGGAAAAGATCCATCTTTAGAGAAAAATCTTGCTAATTCATCAGATGCATCAGCAACCTTCTTCACCAAGATCGATCTTCTAATTTTCAGTACTTCAGCTTATCCAAAAGTTGTGCAACATCAGCATCAATAGTTTCACTTGATTTTCCTCAGTACCATCTCCACCTGACTCGAGCTTTCTTCATCCAAACTCCCACTATACCCAGAGCTTCCTTCATCTTCCGAAGAATCACCATTATGGACAGGGCTTGATATGTTTGATTACTTTAGCATAATATGTTGTTCCACCCTGACCACCACTACCTAATTGCATTAACCAGCCACAACTCTCGTCTGCTTGAACGACTAAGGCTCTCATATTGTTTGCATTAGAAGATCCAGCTTGATTGGAGTTTCTGACAAGTACAATTGCATGTTCGGTATTATTGGTTGAGTTATGATTATGATTAGAATTCTGGTTTGACAGGTTGGTTCGATTTCTAAAAGGGTTTTGGTTTCCATGCTGAGGTGGTTTCGTGCATTCACGCTTGAAGTGACCTCTTTCTCCACAATTGAAACATTTGACAGCTTGCTTATGAAAACAATACTTTGTGTCTTTCTTGCTCTCCAAGCTTGTTCTACTTGTTCTTTCCATGAAGTCCTTTGCCCGCCGAACAACACTTGCAAAAGCCCATTTAATATCCATCAACTCCATTTCATATATTTCTATCTGTTGGTAATCTTCCTGTGTCGGATTGATGTTACCAATATGACCGGCTACTAACCCACAATAAGCACTAACCAGAGTGTTTAGAAGCTCCATATGCTCCTTGGGTAACTTCTACACTGACTTTAAAGAAATTTGAAGTATCAAGACGAACCGTGTTTGGGTTAGCGGTTTGACCAACATTGAACGTTGATGAATTATTGCCATAACACTCCTGTTGGTTTGACTGTTGAGGATTAAGAAACGATGGTGGAACAAAAGCTTGAGCATTTGATTCAGATGCTACTGTTTGTTGTTGTGGCATATAGGGATTGGTTGATGGCATAAAGGGATTGGCATTTGACACAAAGGCGGTTTGTAATTTGCATGTTGAGTAGGCTTTGACGAACTGCTAATTCCACCACAATTTCCAAAATACACCTCTGGATTCTGTGGAACTGGTATTCTTTCGCCATTTTGATTTTCTCAGCATTCTTATTCTCCAACATTTGAATCAGTTCATAAATATTGGTTGCATCCAGAATGTAACATCCGTCGAAAAACGGGTTTCCAAACCCGCTTCGTTTATTAATCGAATATTAAGTTATAAAATTTCGTTGCGTATTTATGGTTCATTTTAATTTTAAACAATACATAATTAATAAACATTTTAGAATTTAAAAACTATAATTATTAAAAAGTAAAAATAAATTAAATAGAAAAGAAAAGGGGCTGCCGGGTTCCGAACCCGGGTCAGCCGAAGACACAACCATCAAAGACTTAACCACTCCGCCACTTGACTCCTTTGTGACATCTATCAAAACTAATAACATTTATAATAAAACTCGAAATCGAATTCAGTCAACAGCGCACCCAAATCGCTCTCGCCGGAAATACCGACGATTTCGCCAATTATCGACGGTTTCCTTTGACTTAACGCATGTAATAACATCGACATCGGTTATAACCGATGTCTAATCCCGCGACATCAGTCATAACCGCCGGAGAAAGGCTGACCACGAATCAAGACTAAATTCAGACCCAATTCATCTTGATTCTTCCCTATAAATACACACCCAAGTCTCTGGTAATCATTTCGCTCAAAATCGCACCATTTCTCGAATCAACTGCTCTTGCCGGAGATATTCTGCAATCGCCGGACCTTCGCTGGAAAACCGAGACTTACATCAAATCGGTAAATCGCTCGACCCTTTCTCCTTCAATCCATTGTTAGACTTATACTAACTTCAATCCATCAACCAGAATCAATCCCAGACGACGCTGCCGGATAATCTGCACTGGAAATTCCGAAATCACACTGTGAATCGGTACAATCATCTAAACCTTCTGATAATCCTTGTTTAGTAACTCAATTTCACAACTAATCGATCAAAACTGTTAATTGATTTAATCAGACGGAATTCACAAATCGGAGCCGACGATCATTGCCGGAATTCTGAGGAATACAGTCTGATCGGTACATTCGATTCCTTAACTCATTTTAATCATTACATTTCAATCAATATTATGTTCGAAGAACGGTTTAAACAAGAACAGTCGAATATCGGTCGACTGAGTCTTTGAAATGAAGAAGACGAAGTCGACGATGTTTATAAGAATAATTAAAATAAGATATTAAACAGTGTTAGACCACAGTCCAGCGGTGGACTGTGTGCAAACACTTAGCGCACGTCACGAGTTCGAATCCTTACAAACGCACCGACTTTCCGAATTAAAACCAATTTTTTATAACTAAATCGGAACAGGTTCCAGTTGGTATATAAGATTAATATAAATCGTAAATTAAACAGATAAGACACACAACCCAACTGGTTGGACTGTGCGCTTACAAACCAAAGAACCCGAGTTCGATCCGGCTTCCTAACACCGAGTCGACCATTTTAAACCCTTTTAATATAAACCAAATATATTAACATTTAATCAGTATATAAATATAATTAAAACATAGAATATTACGTGTTAGACACGTAGCTCAGTTGGTAGAGCTGCGTGCACGCGTACGAGAGGTCCCGGGTTCGAACCTCACTCAGTGCACCTTAGGCCACAGTCCGACCGGTCAACGGACCGGTCAAAAGGTCAACAGGTCAACAAAAAGTCAACATTTTTTTATTTTTATTTATTTATTTAATTTAAAAATCAATTAAAAATACTTAAAAATAATATTTTTAAAGTTAGAAAATGACCTTAAACTCACAAAAATAAATCTAAAAATCCTATTAAAATTGTTAATAAAATCCACTTCTTTACCGAACCATTTCGTTATTATTTTAGGATAGTCTTTCCTCGTCGATCAAATCCCAAAACTCGTGCGCATTCAACATCATCAAACGAACGCACCCAATGTGAGTGAATCTCTACAAATTCCGCGTTTTAATCACATTTTGGGGTGTATCATGTGTCGCTTATTATTTATTACATTTAAACACTTGTGCATCCATCATATACATGATCAAATGTGTATCCAATATGTATAAATTGTTTGTGTGGTTAATGTTTAGATTAAATTTATCATTTTCAGTACATACATCATCATAGGCTCGTCTGTTCCCCATTACCTATGAGCGGACTTGTTCCCCATTACCTATGAGCGGAACGTGGCGTTGCCAACATACGATCGGCTCCGTTTGATTGAGCCTTGATCGCACATACATCATCATAGGCTCGTCCGTTCCCCATTACCTATGAGCGGAACGTGACATTGCCAACATATACATTATCATTCATGTCATATACTCATGCAAGGTGGTTTGTTATTTGTTTGATTATATACGTTTGCTCACATATGATTATTGCACAATTTTTCCATATTAAATACAATAAGAAATCAATATCAAATGTTTTAACAAGGTTCACTCGCCAACTTTTGTTGACCCAAAATTCCCCATTTTTACACATGATACAGGTGATCCAGTTGCAGCAAGAAACATATAGGACGGCCTAGAAGAATAAATCAGTTTAGGCTTTGGATTGTTTACTTAGTTACTTTTTCCTTGTAATTGTATGAACTTGTTTGGAATATTGAAGTTGTAATTTGAATTTAATAAATATGAAACATTTTAGTAAACATCATGAGCTTTGGTGATAACCCAATTATGCCCCGACTCTTATTCCGCTGCGGGTCGGGGTGTGACACAGAGCACCATTAAACTTCAGAATCTATAGAAATCCACTCTACTTTGGTGGTAAGGCATCAGCGAATTTTGCAACAATTTCTTGAGGGGTCACTGTCACAGTAAAAGAAAACATCTCACTGAGCAAGTGATAGAACCTTGTAGACATGTTTCCAAGTGACTCACTCTCCATACACATAAATCCATCAAATTCTTTCTTGAGTAGATAATGCCTAAATTTGCGAGATGCTGCATTCCCTTCTCTACTCGCTCTTAATGTATCCTACAAGGCTTTTGTGGTTGTACAATAGATAAACTGATGATAAATATCTTTGTTCAATGCTTGAGTGAGAATGGCAAATGCCTTCTTTTCTAGATCGTAAGCTTTCTTTGCCAGTTCAGTCATTGCGGCTGACGTAGTGGGATTTGATCTGGCTTCTTCAAGGGCTTCGTTGTATGGAGTGGTAAAACATGTCCACAATTCAGTATTTTGACCAAGAATATAAGTATGAAACCTTCATTTTTAACTCGGGTAATACTTTATATGCATAAGTTTTGGTGGTCAGTTGTTACTACCTGTTACATTTTCACTCATAAGAAGATTTTGTATACTATGATTTTGGTTTGCTACAAACGCCCATTGACTGGCGGATATCATTGCGGATGGCGAATGCATGAGTGATTGAACCCATTGCAGAACTATTTTGTGATGTATTGTTACTTGTGTTTGATTCTTGAACCCAACCCTAGGGATTTGTAGTCATTTTGAGTAATGGAAAAAGGTGATATGAAGCTACTGTTGAAAAGAGATGGTGAATCGATAGGTAGATTGGCGAATCTATAGGTGGTGGGAAACGACAGGTTGTGATGTATCGATAGAGTAAGAATGGACGTGGCTGCTTATGTGGCACAAACTTAGTGTTTGGATTTTAATAATCCCAACTTTCACCACCATCAACAACTATCACCACCATAAGCTGCCACCCATCACCATCGCCACCCACCACCACCAGCCGCCACCCACCACTACCACCATCAACCGCCACCACCAAAAAATAGGTGGGTGGTGGTGGTGGCGGCGGATGATGGTGATGGGTGGCAGCTGATGGTGGTGGCTGATAGTGGTGGTGGCAGTGGCTGATGGTGGTGGCGGCGGTGGCTGTTGGGGGTAGCGGCTGATGGTGGCGGCGGTGGTGGTGGCGGCTGATGCTGGTGGTGGTGATGGTGATGGTGGTGGTGGTAGTTGTTGATGGTGGTGAAAGTTGGGATTATTAAAATCCAAACACTAAGTTTATGCCACATAAGCAGCCACGTCATCAAATAACTAGGTTTGTGCCACGTAAGCTGTCACGTCAACAAAAAACTAACCAGTTGGAAAAGGATCGATGGAGGCCAAATTCTTACAAGTTGAGATTGTCAGAGGGAATTTTTGAAGTTAAGATTATTGTGGCCGATTGGTAAAAGTTAGGATTATTAAAATCTATTATCTTTTTTCAATTTGGAATGTCATGGTTTTTTCAATTTGGAAGTTTCTACAGGAAAGAAAAGAAAAAAAGTGAAGAATAAAAAAGTCGATTCCGGCATTCCCCTCGTTAAACCACCGTCCTCTCCCTTCGTTATCTCTTCAACGCCGTTTCCCGCAGCCGGATCCGGTCACCGTGCACCGTTATCGTGACAACCTCTTCATCTCCTTGCTAATTTTCTTCGTTTCGTATAATGAAGGTAATCTTCTTAATAATTTATTCTGCTTTTGATTATCGTTTAGTTTTGTTTTTGTTTCCTATTAGGTGTACTTTATAGAATTATAGTTGTATATTGTGTCGTTTTAGGGGTAATTAGGCATACACATAGTTGTTAACGGCGAATAGTGACAAATAACGATAAGGTACTTATTTGCTGCATAGCGAGTAACAATAAATAGCGATACGCTAGAGTTAACTGCCATTTTTGTCCTGGTAGTTTGTCCAATTATGCCAGTTCAAACCACTTTTCAAATTTGTACCATTTCCGTCATTGACATTCTTGAAACATGCCAGTTTCGTCCAAAAAACATAAGTTAACAACTGTTCAGTTATTCAATTTAACCATAGCTTTTTAGATGAAACTGACATGTTTCAAGAGTGTTAGGGTCGAAAATGGTACAAATTTAAAAATTGGTTTGAATTGGCATAATTGGATAAACTACAAGGACGAGAATGACAGTTAACTCGATACACTATAAATTTTTTTTATATGTATACTATATCAAAATACCCTGGTATATATGCGATTTTACATGTATTTAAAAAAAACCTAAAACCAGCTATAGCTATCTTTAATCGCTATTTATATTTGAAAAAAATAGAAATCCTATAGCGACCGCTATTGACAACTATGGGCATACAATCAGAAATTCCAGCTAGCAATTTGTGTAATATGGATTATATTGATTGCCATGTTTTATCAAGTATAAAACATTTCTCAACTTTATAAATTCTAAGGGGTGTGTGTTACTTTAGCTGGAAATTATGTTACTAAGAGCATTCACATTCGACCCTTTATGTGGGTGAGTTTTCTATATTGTACACTGTTCACTCTATAATTTTTAATATTTTTTGTGAGCGGAGGAGAGAGAAAAGATAACGATAAAAGTATAAAAAATATTATTTAATTGAGGCGGCGAGTGAGCTCTGAAATCTGTTTGTTAGCATTATGACATGATGAATGAATGTATAAACTATGTGTTAAAAGACTTCTTTTTTTTTTATGGCGATGTCTTCGATATTGCTGGCTGACAGTAAATTTGGGCAGGTAATGTCGTGGAATCGTGTGTTACTTTTTAGCTCAATATTGTTTTATGTTTGCATACAACAGCAATTCTGGGCAGGAAGTAGCATCGGTAAGAATAAAGCCATGGTGGAGCAGTTGCATCGTTACGGAATCATTCAGTCAAAGAAAGTAGCTGAAGCTATGGAGAGTGTCGACAGGGCATTGTTTGCACCGATGGATCCCTAGCCTATGAAGATAGCCCCATGCCAATAGGTTTCAATGCCACCATTTCTTCACCTCATATGCATGCTACTTGCCTTCAGTTGTTGGAGAATAATTTACAGCCTGGGATGCATGCTTTAGATGTCGGTTCAGGTATTTTCTTTTTCTTTTCTTGACATATAACCATTACTTACAAAGTGCTTTATTTGGATTGATCGCATGATCGTACATGTACTTATGAACCTGAATGAGTCATTTTGATTGGTTTATATCATATGTCGAGTCTGGTTAGGTTATTCTCACTGATTGTTAGGGGTGTGCATGGGTCGTATTGGGTCGGTTTTGGCCTAAAACCATAACCATAACCGCTATGTCGGTTAATGGATAACCATAACCATTACCGATAGGTTATGGTGGTTATGGTTAATCAGTTTTGATGGTTATAGTGGGTCGGTTATGGGTGGTTAACCGTGTATTTAGCCTAGCTAAAAAAGCTTAATTTTTTTAACATAGAATAAACTGTTATTGCATATTTATGTATATTACATAGTATGAAAAAATACATATCCGAATATTCAAATAAACATTTAACCAAAACCGCAAAACAATATGAAATAACCCGTAAATACTAAAAATCTTTAATAAATAACATCAAATATTAAAAAAATGGTGAAAAGTCCTAACTCCTACAAAGATTTATTATATGTCTGAATTCATACTATGGAAACATTGATAACCATAACTGACCCGCTACTTTCGGTTTTCAAGGAAACCATTAACTGACCCACCGGTTTTTTATTTGGTTCGTTTTTTTTTCAGTTCATTCGGTTATGGTTCGGTTAATTTGGTTTTTTGCACACCGCTACTGATTTTTGCCTTATTGAACCTTGGTAGGAACCGGGTACTTGACCGCATGTTTTGCGCTTATGGTTGGCCCACAGGGTCGTGCAATTGGTGTTGACCATATTCCTGAGCTGGTTGAAATGTCAATCAAGAATGTTGAGAAAAGTGCAGCTGATCCGTTACTCAAAGACGGATCTCTCGCTTTGCATGATGGTGGTGAGTCATGGCACAAACATTTGTGGATTCATATGTTTTTTATCTTTCGAGTAATGATTTATGCGGTTTATATTTTTGACAACAGATGGCAGAGAAGGGTGGCCGGAGTTTGCACCTTATGATGCTATTCATGTTGCAGCAGCACCAGAAATCCCGAAACCACTTATTGATCAATTAAAACCAGGGAGGAGGTTGGTGATTCCAGTTGGGAACATATTTCAGGAATTGAAAGTCGTTGATAAGAACGACGATGGTTCTGTGAAAGTGCGAACTGAGACTTCAGTACGTTATGTTCCCCTCACTAGTAGGGACGCCCAGCTGCGTGGCTACTGATAAGCAATAGCACAGTCAGGTTCTTCGATGAAAACGTTTATGTTTCAGACTTTCAGTTAACTTATGCTACTTTTCTACAGATAAACTTTGAGACATTGTAAAGGTGTTCGTTTGTATTGGTCCGGGTTGACGAGTTTATTGTATATAGAAGTCCCTCTCTTCTTCTATGTTATCTTCAACATCTAAATTCTCTTTCAAACACTTCTTATCGGGTTTATGCCGAGTACTCGACTCTCTTTGAGCCACGGCTCGATGAATAAGGACCAGAATATAATAGTCATTCATCAATCGAACTCTACCGGCTCATACTCTACAAACGTGGTTATTGGATTCGGATTTTGACATTTACAATCTATATGCCCTACACAAAACTATTGCCCATTGTAAACTCTGCAAAAAGACACAAATACCACTCTGAAAAAGATCTTGTAAGCTCGTCAGTCAGAAACCACCACGCCTTGGTCTCTCATCCTCTATATTCACCCTTATCGCTCTCCCACCCAGACTTTGCGGCCAACAAAAACACGCGGTAGTAAAGTGTGAGCTTTGGGGGTGAAATGGTAAATTCCCAAAAGGCCATGAAAGTAAATGCAATGCCTGTCCATCATTCATTTCACTTTCGGATGACATTGACACAAACCCAAAACTACAGGATCACCCACTTTCCCTATCGTTAACAATCCGTGCATTGACCACCTTCCCGTGCTCTCTGAAAATCTGCTCAAGACGTTCACCATCCGTGTCCCATGGTAGGTTCCCGACATACATTGTGTATGACGGTCCAAAATTTTGGGGCGTCCGCTCGACACGATGGGGTCTTGATCCTTTTGCAGCAGCTTAGCTTTGTTCACAGTGAAGACCCTGCCTCCTAATTCCTGTTTCAAACAAAATAAAAACATTGGTTTTGGTCAATGTTGTTAAAACCGGATCGGACCAGCCTGTTTTTTTAATACTCTTATTTCAACAAAAACCTTTTTAACGTTTTCTTTTCTTCTAAAAAACATGCTTCTTTTATTCTTTTAAATATAAAAAACATAACAATATACTATTCAAATTCTAGGTAATATATAAATATTTTTAAACATTAATTAAGACTTCATCCTGTTCATTAGTCAGTTCGACCAGTCATCCGTCTAGTCAACCAATAGTGTGTCGATTCAATAATCTGACCTGTTTTCAAAATATTGGTTTCGGTTGCAAGATTCTAATTATTGTTAAATCCGGTTACGAGATTAGAGAAATGAATACATACGGGGTTCACAAATTTCTTCTATTAATTGTTGTGAATTCCTTTAAACTTGATTATAAGGACTCAATATTTATAGACTAAACATCCTAGACTAATAGGAAATCTATTTCTACTCTAACTCAAATACTAAACAATACTTATCTAAATTAATACTAATAGATAATTCAAATAATAATTAAATAACTTTAATTATTATTTTACTCGTTTAGTCCTTCGACTTAAGATCCCCTCCGAATCACTCTCTAGTTGATGTTGTAATTTTATCACTCCCTCTCAACATCAACTTCCATAAGTCTCCCTCTCAATCTTGACTTATTCTGTCTCGATCTATCGCACCATCTTCAGTAAACACATGACCTCCATTGACATCTTTAGTAAACACACTACAGTTATCATCCTTCGTTACAACGTCACTACCAGTGCTAACATCATGCCTTCGGTGTAACAACACAGATTTTCGTTGCTATTTTTTCTTTTATTAATCGATTGTATCTATCCTTTGTAAATCCGAGATTCGCTTATTAATGAAGTTTATGTTAACTAATTATGATTATGTATGATATATCGCATCTAATCGCATCGCTAATCTCATCGCATCGCAAATCGCAGTTAATTATGTGGTTTTATGTTAATTATGTGTTATGTGTGTTGTGGTTATTGTTACGCTCGCTATCGCATCGCTCTCGCACACTCAAATCGCTAAATCGCACTATTACATCAATTATAACGTTTAATCTAGCTAACTAATACGAATTGAATCGTCAAACGAACTCTTAACGCGAAATAAACAAGGAAAACCCAATATTTGGGCAAGTTCGCTCGAACTTGGGTGACCCCAAGTTCGGCCGAACGTGACTCGCCAAACTCAGATTTCCTTTTCGCCCTCTAAGTTCGCTCGAACTTGTCTGAGTCTTTAAGGACTCGGCAAGTTCGGCCGAACTTGACTCATTTCCTCCAAATATCCCTCAAGTCCGCTCGAACTTGCATGATTTCATGCAAGCTCGGCCGAACTTGACTCCACCAGCCCTACTTTTTGCCTTCGCCTATAAATACCCAGCTCCATTCTCTCATTTGAACTTGCTGCAACTTCGCCCAGAGCTCCCGAAACCCGAAACCCTTTGTTTTCTACGTAAGAATCAACCCGATTTCAACTACAATGATGTTCAACAACGTTTTACAACGATTTTGCACAAGGCATTGCCTTCGTTTTCATCACATCTCTTCTGTTTACGAAAATCTTCATCTTTTTCCATCAAAAGTTCTGTTTTCACTCAGATCTATAATAGATCTGAGCAAAACCTTTTAAAACCTTGATTTTTACACCATTTTCGGACTAATGACGTATGTTTCGTTCACTTTTGAGTGGAACGAGGCGTTGTCGAAGCTAGATCTCAGATCCGGAAGCATAAGGACGAAATCGTCACTTTACACAAGCTGGACTAACCCGTATAAACCTTCAAGTTCGCCCGGATTAGCCCGAGTTTCTGTAAAATGGCTAAGTTCGCTCCAAAAGACCTCACCGGCCTAAGCTTTACTCATTGACTTAAGGTTGGAGGGATGGGCACTCGATTTCCTCAGCAAACGACGCGAAAATGCAAGATTTTGGACCCGGAAACATCAAGTTCGCTCGAGATTGCACTGATTTTGACAACACAAGTAGCCAAGTTCGCTTGAACTTGCCCTCTAAGGGTCATGTTCGGCCGAACTTGAGTACTGAAGACAACTTTCCAACAGAAAACCTCCAAGTTCGACCGAACTTGTCTCTCCTCTTTACAAACCCTCACAAGTTCGACCGAACTTGTCAAGTTTCCTTGAGAAACTTACAAGTTCGCCCGAACTTGACTCTCAGCTCAGCAGGGTATACAAGTTCGCTCGAACTTGTATGTCTACATACAAGTTCGGCTGAACTTGCCTACTGTTCAATCCAAACTTAACCGTTTCAGCTTTTCGAAGACTGATGCACTTCTGTTCGCGTAAGCAGGCTGATCTGGCGCTCTTCACGACTCTCCTCAGATCCCTCATCTCTCTCCTAAACGCACCGACAATGAGTATACTTGACCCATTTCCGCTTTAATGCACTTTTTGGGTGTTACATACGTTCCTATATCAAAATCACCTCACAAATCAAACTGTTTATCACACGCGAATAATCTGATTATATATGCTCAATACGTGATACTAGAAACATGTGACTAGGACTTATTTTCGTTAACTTGCCTCCTTAGCTAGTATGGTACTATAGTGTGGCTTACACCCGACGGGTCTAGTTAGGATGGACGCGCAAGCCTTCTCACGGTAGTTAGCATGAGAAATAAGCCTATGTTTATTTGTGTGATGTGTTCTGTGTATCATGATATGTAATTGGACCATTTCGCGAACGCTTCCTCTATTATGCTAGTATTACTTAAACTCGTATGCTCACCTTTACTTAATTGTATTGACTTGTATTTTAACGTATGTAACAGGTTGAGGATCATATTTAGCTTGGACGCTTGGACTTAGTTTGCTTAGTATAGTTTGGTTATGTAGTCTGTTTTTGTATTGAAATCTAGGGGAAACATAACCTTATTGTTTTATGAGGAAATCATGTATTTCGTGACATTGTTGATTTGCGTTTTGTTTAATGGTATGGGATATTAGACGTTAAAATATTGTTGATTAAATAGTCTTATGGAAATTTCTCATGAGACAATCTGGTCTCCTAGTGCCACTACCCCGATGTTTCCGCCATCGGTTGGGGTGTGACAGATTGGTATCAGAGCCCATAACTATAGGAAATTAGGTAGAATTGCCATGTTTTGCCTTAGACTATAGTTAGGATACCAAATCAGATCGCTATGCAACGATTACGCGCCGAAACACTCAAGTTCGCCCGAACTTGAGGCCAAAATCAACTGAAATTGGTTAAGTCCGCTCGAACTTGACCTAGATCAGTTAAGGTTGGCCTAAGTTCGCTCGAACTTGACCTCAACCTCAAATGTCAGAAGTTCATAAATCATGTATGTCAAGTTCGCTCGAACTTGACCCTATGGGTGCAAGTTCGGCCGAACTTGATGTCCCCCTATTTGAACTTCGTGATTTCCAACCCGAAACTTTACGAACTGACCCGATCGTGCGAACAAGTCTTTTCCTACGAAGTGCTACTCCTCAAAGCGAGAAGTTCCATTTGGTACGAATCGATAACTCCGCACGAAACGGCCAACATACATAGCTTTTCCTAAAGCTACCACAACACACGATTATGAAACGCTCGTATCACACAAAATGAATGGTCAAGTCGAGAATAGGTGTGAAAACCAAGAACTCTCGATAAGATCATTCACTCCGCGCAACCTCTCTCGCACGAGGTACTTTCGTTGAGCCAGAGTGACATCCAAACCTCGACGAAACCCTCCATTTCTATCTAGTGGAACTCCCGATGAAATCGGTGAGCACAACCACAATTTGGAACTAGTCGTTAAGTCAGGGGTGAAACCCGTACCTTAATAATGAATTCCATTCTTCGATTTTCAATCTCACCAAAGTCTCGGTTATGCCGATGGTTGGGATACGTATTAACTGGAAGGGTAAACGTCGTTAGCCGCTTGCGATGAGAGCGTTTATCTATTAGGCCAAAGCGTGGGTCCAAATGCAAAGGGTAATCGAACCACTTGGGTAGTCAACGTCTCAAAACCCCGGACGCTCCCAGTTGATTTAAGCCTATAATCGTCGATTTTACGCATCATCGAGTTTACTTATTATTATTGTGTTTAAATTTATGGATTTTCGCTTATTCGATTTCTCGATTTATCAACTTTACACTCTCTCGGTACGCGCACTACTCGCACAGTTATTTCAATCTAAAACATGAATAAACAAATGCAGATAACCCAACTCAACGCTCCGCTTACAACGCGCTACTTCTCTCGATTATTTCTCGATACGCTATGATGTATCGTTATCTCTCGAATCGCGCCTCGCATTGTTATTATTGGGAGACGAATACATGCAGGACATGTGTTCATAAGGTTTATAGGATTACGTGCTAATATGTGACAACGTGCTATGTGCTACGTGCTTACGTGACTATGTGACTTATGTGCTTATGTGAGTATGTGATTTTGTGCCTTGTATGAATAATAATAATAATAATAATAATAATAATAAATACTTAAACATAACTCTATTATAACCGAATCTCATCCAATCTAAATCCTTCGTGTAGATGTCTTCAATGGGATCGCACACCCGAAGGAACCTCCAGCGCAGCAACGCCGATAAGTGCATCGCTACGATGGTAGCCAAGGAAATGGCTAAGGTCATCCCTCAGATCGTCAGCGAGATCCACACGGTCAGCAGGAACACTTCCCTGGACTCCAAAGCCGACATGCCCAAGCATTCCTTCAGCTTTAAACATTTTAAAGCATGCGGACCACTCTCCTTCACTGGCATGGACGGGCCGAGTGCTATGTTTCACTGGTTCGATTCAATCGAAGTTACCTTCCGTCGGAGTGGATGCCCCGAAGCTCTATGCACTATCAACGCCACCGACGTGTTCCAGACGAGGGTTCTCGATTGGTGGATAGCGGAGCGCAACAAGCGCGGGAACGACGAAGCTTATAGGCTCACTTGGGAGGAACTCAAAGAAATTATGGTGAAGGAGTTCTGTCCTCCGCATGAGATTCAGAAGTTGGAGAATGAGTTCTAGGATATCAAACAAGACGGTCCGGACAACGATGGCTTAACTGCTCGTTTCAAACAATTGAGCATCATTTGGTCAAGTGGATACGACCGAGAAAGCAATCAAGAAATATTTGCATGCTTTACCCGATTGCGTCGCTGATTTTGTTCAAGCAGCTCGACCTGTCACTATCGAAGAAACCTACCAGCTCGCCGCAGAAATTAATGACAAAAGAGTTCAGGCTGGTTATTTTAAGAACAGCAAGGTTGCGAATCAGGCCGTCACCGAATCAGCAGCTCCATCCGATCAGTCCCGAGAGGCAAAGAACACTCGCCGAGGTCGCAAGCGAGAAAACCCCAGCAAGAACTTTGCTCTTACTGCTCCAGCAAACCCTCAGCCGCTCCAATCTGCAGCACCTAACGCACCGCCGGCAAAGCGTGCGTATACTGGCCCGCATCCTTTGTTCTCAAAGTGCACCTATCATCATGCAATTGGAGGCAATTGCCGCTTCTGTACCAACTACAATATCTACGGCCACTTCACTGTCAGTTTCCGTTCAGGCCCTCGCCAGCCAGCTCATCAGGCCCCAACAGCACCAGCTTTACCAGCTCCTCCCCAAGCCAATCAGCAGCAAGCTCCTCCCCAAGCCAATCAGCAGCAAGCTCCAAGAGCACGTGCCTGTTACACATGCGGTGATCCGAATCATTTTAGTAATGTCTGCCCAAACAAGCCTGTGAAACAAGAGCCGCAGCAGCCACCACAGCCTCAGCAGCAACAACCGGCTGCACATGGACGAGCCTTTAACCTTAACCATCGCCAGGCTCAGAATGACAACAACGTTGTCAATGGTACGTTCCTCGTTAATGGTATTTACGCTTCATGTCTATTTGATACTGGTGTCGATAATTGTTTTGTATCGTTAGAATTCGAAAAGGTCTTAAAATGTAAACGCGCTAAACTCCCAAAGACTTTTGATGTGGAAGTCGCCACCAGAAAATCCGTCACTGTCACCTCCGTCCTATGTGGTTGTAATCTCGATCTCAACAACCATGTCTTCTCGATCAATCTCATACCTATGCAGTTAGGTAGCTTCGATATCATAGTAGGCATGGATTTTCTTCGTGAAAATCATGCTGAAGTTGTTTGCTTAGATAAAATGATTCGCTTCCCCCTCCCTAACGGTGATCAACTTCATGTCTACGGTGAAACTCCCTCAAAGAAGTTGATGCTTTTGTCATGTACTCGAGCACACAAATGTTTGTGAAAGCAATGTGTTGCTTTTCTAGCCCATATCGTGAACCCGGAGAAAGAAAAGAAGACTTACAAAGATGTTCCCATTGTTTGTGAATTTCCTAAAGTCTTTCCCAACGATTTACTTGGTTTACCCCCTACTCGAGATGTCGAATTCCGTATAGACTTAATTCCCGGTGCTACTCCCGTTGCTAAAGCTCCTTATCGCCTCGCACCCTCAGAAATGCGCGAGCTATCAAGCCAAATTCAAGAGCTTCTTGATAAAGGTTTCATACGCCCGAGCACTTCGCCTTGGGGCGCACCCGTTCTTTTCGTGAAAAAGAAGGATGGATCGTTCCGTATGTGCATCGATTATCGTGAACTTAACAAACTCACGATAAAGAACCATTATCCTCTTCCTCGTATCGACGACTTATTTGATCAGCTTCAAGGTGCTACTTGTTTTTCTAAGATCGATTTATGTTCCGGTTATCATCAGTTGCGTGTGCTCGAAGAAGATATTCCGAAGACTGCCTTTCGTACTCATTATGGCCATTTCGAATTCGTGGTCATGCTTTTGGTCTTACAAATGCGCCCGCGGTCTTCATGGATTTGATGAACCGTGTGTGTAAAGCTTTCTTAGATCGTTTCGTCATTGTTTTTCATTGATGATATCTTGATTTACTCGAAGTCGAGAGATGAACAGACGCGCGCCATCTCCGTCTAGTCCTTGAACTTCTTCAAGGAAATCGCCTTTATGCTAAGTTCTTTAAATATGAATTTTGGCTCGAAGAAGTCCAATTTCTCGGCCACATCGTTAATAGTCAAGGAATTCACGTCGACCCTGCAAAGATCGAAGCCGTCAAGAGTTGGATTACACCGAACAATGCTTCTGAATTCCGTTCATTTCTTGGATTGGCGGGTTACTACTGTCGATTCATCGCCGACTTTTCAAAAATCGTCGTTCCGCTTACCGCTTTGACTCATAAAGACAAACCTTTCGTTTGGGATTCCAAGCAAGAGGAAGCTTTTCAAACGCTCAAGCATATGCTATGCAACACTCCCGTACTCGCTTTAACCCGACGGAAACGACGATTTCGTTGTTTACTACGATGTCTCAAACCTTGGTCTTGGTTGTGTTCTCATGCAACGAGACAAGGTTATCGCGTATGCGTCTCGACAACTCAAGATCCACGAGAACAATTAAACAACCCACGATCTCGAATTCGGTGCAGTTATTTTTGCATTGAAGATATGGCGACACTGTCACACCCCGACCCGCAGCGGAATAAGAGTCGGGGCATAATTGGGTTATCACCAAAGCTCATGATATTTACTAATATGTTTCATATTTAATTAAAGTCAAAGTTACATTCCAAATAATCCAAACATGTCCATACAATACAAAGAAAATAACCAAATAAAATAATTCCAAGCTCTAAATCATTTTATTCTTCTAGTCCAATCCTATGTGTTTCTGACTGCAGCTGGTTCACCTGTATCATGTGTAAAAATGGGGTTTTTGGGGTCAACATAAGTTGGCGAGTGAACCTTGTTAGATAAACATTTATTATTAATTTACTTGTTAGTTTATCAATGAAAAATTGTGCATAATCATAAATGAGCAAATGTAAATAATCAAGCAGTGGCAATAGCAATCACAACTATAACATACAATAACATATGATAGCATACATTAACACACCAACATCATACGATAAATAACATAAATGAAACTGTGCGATCAAGGCTCAACCAAACGGAGCCGATCGTATTGCATGTACTGAAAATGATAAATGTCTGTGCGATCAAGGCTCAATCAAACGGAGCCGATCGTATGTTGGCACGCCAGGTTCACGCTCATAATGTAATGGGGAACATGCTCAACGCTCATAATGTAATGGGGAGCGGCGGCCTATGAAATTGCATGTACTGAAATAATAAATTGAATTTAACAATAACCACACAAACAGTTGAAACAAGCTGAATACACATGTTCATGATATGATGTTTGCACAATGATTTAAATATAATATATAGCCAAACACATGATACACCCCAAAACGTGATTAAAACGGGGAATTTGTAAAGATTCACTCACATTGGGTGCGTTTGATTGGAGATGATGAGATGCGCACGAGTCGGGAGAGTTGAACAACGAGAATTACTAACCTAAATAATAACGGAAAAATATCGTAAATGAGTGGATTTTATTAAGGATTTTAATGGAATTTTTAGATATATTTTTGTGAGTTTAAGGCTATTTTCTATCTTTAAAATATTATTTTTAAGTATTTTTAATTGATTTTTAAATTAAATTAAATAAATAAAAATATAAAAAAATTGTTTATTTTTGCGTTGACCATTGACTTGTTGACTTGTTGACCGGTTCGGTCAGTGTGCATGTATGCGCTGGGTGAGACTCGAACCCGAGACCTCCCTTACGCGTGCACGCAGCTCTACCAATTGAGCTACGTGTCTAACCTGAAATAATCTTGTTTTTAATTATATTTATATACTAATTCGATTTAACCAAAATTCTTTTAATTTCCAGAAAACATTTTAATTCAACAAACTAGTGCCAGTAACAGGTTTCGAACCCGGGACTTGTGCTTTAACATCACACACAGTCCACCGCCGGACTGTGTGTCTAACTTGGTTAATATACCAATTTTTATTATATTTAACAACTAACGAGGATTAACCCGGTTCAGTTTTAAACAGAAAGGCATTTTATTACATAGAGGGTGCGTGTATCAGGGATCGAACTCGGGACGTATGCGTATATGTTTGCACACAGTCCACCGCTGGACTGTGTGTCTAACCCGTTCATTATATCGATTTTTATTAGCCTTATATTATACCGCGTCCTCGTCTTTTTCGTTAACTTTACCCAGAAAACAAAATCCAACTGTTTTGACTGATTTATGCCTAATCTGGTTTTTAAACTTTATGAGTAATTTAAAGGTAACGAATGGAGAGAGTTTGGGGGAAAGGATGTACCGATCAGCGATTTTCACAGAATTCCGGCAGAGGTCCGTCGGCTCTGATAGTGAACTCCGGCTGTTGAAATCAATTAACAGTTCTGTTCGATTATTTATGAAGTTGAGGTACTTAATCAAAGTTTTAACAGAAGTTTGAAAGATCATACCAGCTCTCAGTGTGTTTCCGGAAGTTTCAGAAATTTTCCAGCGAAGGTAGGAATTTCGACAAACGTTGACTGGGATTGATTCTGATGGTGGAGTTGTGTTAGAGATAGATTAATCAAATGATTAAAACAGAAAGAGTCGAAGGAATTACCGTGTGGATGTGAGTCTCGGTTTTTCGGCGACTTGCAGAATTTTTCCGGCGAGTTGATTTAAGCTTTCTGATGGACTGAATGTATAACGAAAGTGAATTGGAAAGTTTGTAAGCTGTTTCTGAGTCGCGAGAGGGGTCTTGATTGAAGTAATTCAGGTTATTGGATAGTTTCGGTTATAAAACCCATCATTATCCGAATTCAAATCAATTCAAGTCTGAATTGATTAGAATTTGTCGGTTCATCGGTTATAAACCTGAAATCGCGATCATTCAAACGTTTAGACGGTTGAATAGCCGATTTCAGTTTTTCAGTTGGCGCAACCGGTTTATCTGGGTTTGTATATAAGAGTTATTTGCTTCCTAGAGTTGACAGAAAACAAACAAGTGGCGGAGTGGTGATGTGTGTGTGTGTTAAGTCTTTGAAATTATAATCCGGCTGACCCGGGTTCGAGCCCCGGCAGCAGCATTTTATTTTTATTTATTTTTTTCACTTTTTATCAAATATAATTTTTATAGTTTAGTTTGTTTATTAATTATGTATCATTAAAAATCAAAATAACCATAAATACACAATGTGACATTTATAATTTGATATTCGATTACAAAACGGAGCGGGTTTTGGAAACCCGTTTTTGACAAATGTTACAGACACTACCTTTACGGTACTAAGTGTACGGTCTTCACCGACCATAAGAGCTTACAACATATCTTCAACCAAAAGGAACTGAATATGCGCCAACGCAGGTGGGTTGAACTTCTCAACGATTACGATTGTGAGATACGCTACCATCCCGACAAAGTAAACGTCGTCGCCGATTCTCTAAGTCGACGAAGCTATGTATATTGAGTTCGTGACTCTCAAGCTTTGAATGATCTCGAAATCATGATTCGCTCCGCTCAATTCACTTGTTTCAACGAGAATACTTTGGAGGAACAAATGAAATGTGGTGCCCAAAATCAACTCGTTGTTAAACCTAACGGTATCTATTATTATCTCGATCGCATTTGGATTTCTACCCGTGACAATCTCCATGAATTGCTAATGACCGAAGCTCATAAATCTCGATATTCCATTCACCCCGGTGCCGACAAGATGTACCAAGACCTTTGTCCTAAGTACTGGTGGCCGGGAATGAAAAAGGATATCGCCGTGTATGTTTCAAAGTGCTTAACCTGCTCAAAGGTTAAAGCCGAGCATCAGGCCCTCTGGCTTGCTGGAACAACCCGAAATTCCTATGTGGAAGTGGGAAAGCATAGCCATGGACTTCATTACGAAACTTCCCCGCTCTTCAACCGGTCACGATAGAATTTGGGTTATCGTTGATCGTCTCACCAAATATGCGCACTTTATTGCTATACGAGAAGACTTTAAGGTCGAACGACTCGCCCGAATCTATACCGACGAAGTTATATGTCGACACGGGACGCCTCGTGACATCATTTCTGACCGCGACGGTCGCTTTACCTTGCGTCTCTGGGAGACCTTTCAATCCGCTCTTGGTACTCAGTTAAACCTTAGTACTGCTTTCCACCCTTAAACCCACGGTCAGACTGAGCGAACGATCTGCACCCTCGAAGACATGCTTCGTGCGTGCATCATAGATTTCGGTGGTAGTTGGGACGCGCATTTACCTTTAATTGAATTCTCGTACAATAATAGCTATCATGCGAGCATTCAAATGGCTCCTTTTGAGGCATTGTATGGAAGAAAGTGTCGATCGCCTATTGCATGGCACGAGATCGGCGAAGCACAAATCACCGGTCCCGAGCTAATCCAAGAAACGACAGACTAGATCCTCCAGATCAGAGACAATCTCTTGAAAGCTCGGAGTCGTCAAAAGAGTTATGCCGATAAATGCCGCAAGCCCCTACAGTTCGAAGTGGGAGATCATGTTCTCCTAAATGTTGCACCTTGGAAGGGAGTGGTCCGCTTCGGCAAGAAAGGAAAGCTAGCGCCTCGATAAATGCCTAGCCGAAGAAAATCTCCATGTACCTCTCGAATATCTGCAAATCAACGAGACTCTCCATTCCGTGGAAAAGCCTGTCGAGATCATGGACCGAGAAACCAAGAAACTACGACGCTCTTGCATCCCTATCGTAAAGGTCCGATGGGAAAGCAAACACGGCGCGGATTTCACTTGGGAATTGGAAAGTGACATGAAGGCCAAGTACCCGCATCTATTTGTTACAGCTACTACTTGAATTTCGGGACGAAATTCCCTAAAGTAGGGGAGACTGTACAACTCAGAATTTCGTTTCTATCTTTTCTTTTATTAATCGATTGTATCTATCCTTTGTAAATCCGAGATTCGCTTATTAATGAAGTTTATGTTAACTAGTTATGATTATGTATGATATATCGCATCTAATCGCTTATTAAATCGCATCGCTAATCTCATCGCATCGCAAATCGCAGTTAATTATGTGGTTTTATGTTAATTATGTGTTATGTGTGTTTGTGGTTATTGTTACGCTCGCTATCGCATCGCTCTCGCAAACTCAAATCGCTAAATCGCACTATTACATCAATTATAACGTTTAATATAGCTAACTAATACGAACCGAATCGCCAAACGAACTATTAACACGAAATAAACAAGGAAAACCCAATATTTGGACAAGTTCGCTCGAACTTGGGTGACCCCAAGTTCGGCCGAACGTGACTGGCCAAACTCAGATTTCCTTTTCGCCCTCTAAGTTCGCTCGAACTTGTCTAAGTCTTTAAGGACTCAGCAAGTTCGGCCGAACTTGACTCATTTCCTCCAAATATCCCTCAAGTCCCTCGAACTTGCATGATTTCATGCAAGTTCGGCCGAACTTGACTCCACCAGCCCCACTTTTTGCCTTCGCCTATAAATACCCAGCTCCATTCTCTCATTTGAACTTGCTGCAACTTCGCCCAGAGCTCCTGAAACCGGAAACCCTCTGTTTTCTACGTAAGAATCAACCCGGTTTCAACTACAATGATGTTCAACAACGTTTTACAACGATTTTGCACAAGGCATTGCCTTCGTTTTCATCACATCTCTTCTGTTTACGAAAATCTTCATCTTTTTCCATCAAAAGTTCTGTTTTCACTCAGATCTATACTAGATTTGAGCAAAACCTTTAAAAACCCTGATTTTACACCATTTTCGGACTAATGACGTATGTTTCGTTCACTTTTGAGTGGAACGAGGCGTTTTCGAAGCTAGATCTCAGATCCGGAAGCACAAGGACGAAATCGTCACTTTACACAAGCTGGACTAACCCGTACGAACCTTCAAGTTCGCCCGGAGAGTTTTTGTAAAATGGCTAAGTTCGCTCCAAAAGACCTCTTCGGCCTAAGCTTTACTCAGTGGCTTAAGGTTGGAGGGATGGGCACTCGATTTCCTAAGCAAACGACGCGAAAATGCAAGATTTTGGACTCGGAAACATCAAGTTCGCTCGAGATTGCACTTATTTTGACAACATAAGTGTAACATTTGTCAAAAACGGGTTTTACCAAACCCGCTCCGTTTGTAATCGAATATCAAGTTATAAATGTTTTGTTGCGTATTTATGTTTATTTTGATTTTTAATGATACATAATTAATAAACAAACTAAACTATAAAAGTTATAATTGATAAAAAGTATAAATAAAATAATTAAAAAGGAAATGAGGCTGCCGGGACTCGAACCCGGGTCAGCTGGAAGAGAACTCAAAGACTTAACACACACACGCATAACCACTCCGCCACTTGTTGTTTTCTGTCAACTCTAGGAAACAAATGAGTTTTATAGTCAATCTTAGATCAACCGGTTGCGCCAAAACTGAAAACCGTAATCGGCTATTCAACCGTCTAAAACGTTTGAATAATCGCGAATTCTGGTTTATAACCGATGCACCGACGATTCTAATCAATTCAGACTTGAATTAACTTAAATTCTGATGATGATCGGTTTTATAACCGAAGATATTCAATATCTGAATTACTTCAATCAAAGACCTCTCTCGCGACTCAGAAACATTCTACAAACCTGCCATTTCACTTTCGTCATACATTCAGTTCATCAGAAAAGTTTATTTTACTCGCCGGAAGATTTCTGTAAGTCGCCGGAAAACCGTATTCTCCATCAAAACGGTAAGTCTTTCAATACCTTCGTGGTTTATCAATTGTTAAGCTATTTCTAACTCAGACCCTTCAATCGAAATCAATTTCAGATGTCAATACAGATAATTCTAGTTCACCGGAAAACTTCTGGAAATCCTTATTTTCAGCTGTGAAACGGTATGGACATTCAAACACTCTGTTAACGCTTGTTTAGCACTTCAATTCCACGATTAGCTAATCAAAACGGTTAATTTGCTTGCTCGGTTGAAGTTCATAAAAACAGAGACGACGCCTTGCCGGAATTCTGAGTTAAAGTATTCCTCCGGTATGTTTGTTTCCAACACCGTCTTTGTCATTTCATCTTAGTCTTATGAATGTGTTAATTGTTTTAAAACAAGAAACAGATGGGTAATTTGCTGTCTATAAAAATTAACGGAGAAGATGAACTGTGCTAACATTATAAGGATAATTAAAATCGGTATTTTAAACGGGTTAGACACATAGTCCAGCGGTGGACTGTGTGCAAATAATACGCACATGCCGCAAGTTCGATCCCTGATACACGCACCCTCTCTGTAATAAAGACATTTTATTTTTCTAACTGAACCGGGTTAACTTACGTTAGTTGTTAAATATAATAAAAATTTGTATATTAACCAAGTTAGACACACAGTCCAGCGGTGGACTGTGTGTAACGTTAAAGCACAGGTCCTGGGTTCGAGACCTGTTAGTGACACCGGTTCGATGATTTAAAATGTTTTTGAAAATAAAAGAATTTTGAATAAACTGAGTTAGTATATAAGTGTAATTAAAAACAGAATTATTTCGGGTTAGACACGTAGCTCAGTTGGTAGAGCTGCGTGCACGCGTACGGGAGGTCTCGGGTTCGAGCCTCACCCGGCGCATACATTCACATAATAAAACGGTCAACAAGTCAAACGGTCAACGGTCGCAAAACGTCAACATGTTTTTATATTGTTATTTATTTAATTTAATTTAAAAATCAATTAAAATACTTAAAAATAATGTTTTTAAAGAGAGGAAATAGCCTTAAACTTACAAAAATATATCTAAAAATCTTATTAAATTTATTAATAAAATTCACTCATTTACTATATTTGCCGTTATTATTTAGGTTAGTTAAATCTCGTTGTTCAATCCTTTCAACTCGTGCGCATCTCATCATCTCCAACCAAACGCACCCAATGTGAGTGAATCTTTACAAATTCCCCGTTTTAATCACGTTTTTGGGGTGTATCATGTGTCTTGCCACTTACTATACTTAAATCTTTGTGCATACATCATATCATGAACAAATGTGTAATCGGTTTGATTAAATTGTTTGTGTGGTTATTGTTAGATTTAATTTATTATTTTCAGTACATGCAATTTCATAGGCCGCTGCTCCCCATTACATTATGAGCGTTGAGCATGTTCCCTATTACATTATGAGCGTGAACCTGGCGTGCCAACATACGATCGGCTCCGTTTGATTGAGCATTGATCGCACAGACATTTATCATTTTCAGTACATGCAATACGATCGGCTCCGTTTGATTGAGCCTTGATCGCACAGTTTCATTCATGTTATTTATTGTATGATGTTGGTATGTTATTATATGTTATTGTATGTTATTGTATGTTATAGTTTGTGATTGTTATTGCTACTGTTTGATTATTTACATTTGCTCACTTATGATTATTGCACAATTTTTCATTGATAAACTAACAAGAAAATCAATAATAAATGTTTATCTAACAAGGTTCACTCGCCAACTTAAGTTGACCCAAAAACCCCCATTTTTACACATGATACAGGTGAACCAGCTGCAGCAAGAAACACATAGGATTGGCCTAGAAGAATAAAATGATTTAGAGCTTGGAATTGTTTAGTTGGTTATTTTCTTTGTATTTGTATGGACATATTTGGATTATTGGGAATGTAATTTTGACTTTAATAAATATGAAACATATAAGTAAATATCATGAGCTTTGGTGATTACCCAATTATGCCCCGACTCTTATTCCGCTGCGGGTCGGGGTGTGACAGATTGGTATCAGAGCCATGACTATAGGGATATAGGATAGGTTATTAGACCCTTAGAGCCTATACTATAGTTGATTAGAAATTTTTAAGATTTTTGTGTGTTACATGCCAAATTTCATGATGTTTATATGTTTTATGTTAAATGTTACATTCAATGTGATGCAAGCATGTTCATAGGTATATATTATCATATAATGCCTATCATGAATCATATTCTCATAACATATCATATCCATGAAAGCACACACCACATCATTTTCATGATTGCTTTTACAATGATTTTTGTGTTTTCAAATCTCATCAAAGTGAGTTCTCATGACGGGCATGTAGTAACTGGAAAGGTACCAGTACCGGTAGTCGGAACGTCCTGTCTAGGCTGGTATTCGTATAAATCCAAAATAAAGGACCAGTTTGCCTACCTGGGGACTACCGATGAGAGTACGAAGTACCTATTAGGCCAAAGCATGCTATACCAAACGTCGTGTGAGCTAACCCCACTTTGAGTTGTCATTGTGTCTACACCTGGACACATTCCGACCATACATCTCGTAAACATATTTTGTGGTTTGCATTCGGGTGATGCGAGTGTTAAATCGCCAATACTAATGTGAATCCTACCAAGCCAATAGTCATGGGGGCCCACATGACTATACATGTGAAGGTATGGGGGACATTTGAGGCCCAACATGAGCAAACCCAAGACATCCTATGGATGTAGTTGCATTATTGATATTTATGTTATTTTCATTTTCTTAAAGACACATGACACCTAAAAAGACTCCATTAACTCACAATCTTCTTATGTATGTTCCTGTAGATGTCGGCTAGACAACAACGAGGGGGTAAAAGATCAGGAAGGTCTCACGAACGCTTGGCCACACAAATCGCGAAACAAATGGCCGCGGTGCTTCCTGACATTGTGGTTCAAGTACAACAAGCTCTCGCCACAAATCCCACTAATCCTCCCCAACACCATGACCAGAACATCGGCAACCCTCCTACCAGCAAGTGCTCATACAAACATTTCAAGTCTTGTGATCCTCCTAAATTTGAAGGGACCGAAGGTGTCACTGCTCTCCTCCACTGGTTTGAGGAAATGGAAAACACCTTCCTCAACTGCGATTGTCCTGAGGATCGCAAGGTTCGATACGCCACCGGGAGACTATTTGAGGTAGCTCTCACCTGGTGGAATACTGAAAAGGGGAAGAGGGGAATTGATGATGCAATGGCCTTAACGTGGGAGGAGTTAAGGGAAATCATGACTAGGCGTTTCTGTCCTAGGAGTGAAATTAAAAAGTTGGAGGACGAATTTCATTCTTTGAAGCAAAAGGAGGGAGATCATACTTCCTACAACAAGAGGTTCTTAGAATTGAACCAAATGGTCCCTAACTTGTTCACCCCAACTTATCGTTTGATCGAGCATTATATTCGAGGACTTCCCTCGAAAATTCAAGATTCAGTTCTCAGCATTTCACCAGTAACACTTGAAGCTGCTATGGAACTAGCCACTGAACTGACCGAGAATCGAATTCGCAACGGTAAGTTTAAAGAAGAGAAAAAGAAAGCCCCAGTTGAGGGTCAAACTTCAAACCATTCCACCTCCTCCTCTAAGTTTGCTAACAAGAGGAAGCGTAACATCAGAAACTTCGCTGTCACTCAAACCAATTTCCCTATTCCTGCTGCACCCATTACCCAAGTCGCCCCTTCATCTGCACCATACAAAAGACCATACTCCGGCCCGTTACCAAAATGCAACCGTTGCCAATATCACCATTCTCCTGATCATCCTTGCCAACATTGCACCGGCTGTGGTCGCGCAGGTCATACTGTTCAAACCTGCCGCATGCCTCAGCGAACGAACCGCCACCAGCCTTCAACCCAAACCCACCAGCAAATAATGGGTCAAGCCCAACAACCCCTACTATTACCACCTACCCAACATTTAGCCCAAACATATTACCAACCCAACTATCCTATGGTACAACCTATGCGGGCTTGCTACAATTGTGGAGACCCAAGCCATTTTAGAAACACTTGTCCAAGGTTGGTGAACGTTATTCATGCTCAGGCCCAAGCCAATCTGGTGAATCAAGCGAACCAAGCTCCTGCACCTGCAAGAGGAAGAGCTTTCAACATCAACGCTAATCAGGCTAGAGCTGACGGCAATGTGGTTAACGGTACGTTCCTTATAAATGGTAGATATGCATCCATGTTGTTTGATACTGGCGCGGATAAAAGTTTTGTGTCCTTAGAGTTTGAACCTATCTTAAACCAAAATCGTGATAAGCTCATGGAATCCATAACAGTAGAAGTTGCAGACGGGAAACCGGTCTCATTAAACTCTATTATACGCAACTGTACACTCACCTTAAACGACCACGACTTTTCAGTTGACCTTATTCCTATGAAGTTGGGAAGTTTTGATATCATAATTGGTATGGACTGGCTCAGTCAACATCAGGCAGAAGTTGTATGCCACGAAAAGTTTATACGTATTCCTCTTTCAAACGGTCAGACTCTTCGAATCTTTGGAGAAACCTCGTCGAAAGGGCTCAGCTGAATGTCTTGTCTTCAAGCTCAAAAATATCTTCGCAAGAATTATGTCGCGTTTTTAGCTCATATCATCAAAAAGGGAACCATGGAGAAGAAACTTGAAGACATCCCAGTAGTAAAAGATTTCCTGCAAGTTTTTCCTGACGACATTTCAGGACTTCCTCCAGTTAGAGAAGTCGAATTCCGTATTGATCTTATACCTGGTGCTACACCAGTTGCAAAGTCTCCTTATAGGTTAGCCCCCTCTGAAATGCAAGAGCTAGCCAGTCAATTACAAGAGTTGACTGACAAGGGATTCATACGTCCTAGCTCCTCGCCTTGGGGTGCACCTGTCCTTTTTGTAAAGAAGAAAGATGGATCGTTTCGCGTGTGCATCGACTACAGAGAACTCAACAAATTAACAATCAAGAATCGCTATCCATTACCTCGCATTGATGATCTTCTTGACCAACTTCAAGGTGCCAGCTGTTTTTCAAAAATCGACCTTCGATCTGGTTATCATCAACTTAGAGTACATGAAGAAGACGTCCCAAAGACAACATTCCGAACTCGTTATGGTCATTATGAATTAATGGTCATGCCATTTGGTTTAACCAACGCTCCAGCAGTCTTCATGGACCTAATGAACAGAGTCTGCAAACCTTATCTTGATCGATTTGTTATAGTCTTCATCGACGACATTCTCATTTATTCAAAGTCTAAGTCTGATCATGAGCGCCATCTTCGACTCATCCTTACACTTCTAGAGAATGAAAAGCTTTACGCCAAATTTTCCAAATGCGAATTCTGGTTAAAAGAGGTGCAATTCCTCGGACATGTAGTCAATGACAAGGGAATACATGTCGACCCCTCAAAGATCAAAGCGGTACAAGAATGGCAAGCGCCACGTACACCAACTGAAGTAAGATCTTTTCTTGGTTTGGCTGGTTATTATCGTCGTTTCATTTCAAACTTCTCTCGCATTGCTGTACCACTCACGGCTTTAACTCATAAGGGAAAACCTTTCATATGGGGACCCAAGCAAGAAGAAGCCTTCCAAACCCTTAAACAAAAACTCTGTGATGCACCAATCCTCACTCTTCCTGAAGGTTGTGATGACTTCGTGGTTTATTACGACGCGTCAGGGCAAGGATTAGGCTGTGTCCTAATGCAAAGAGGAAAGGTTATAGCTTATGCTTCGAGACAACTCAAGACTCATGAGAAGAACTACACCACCCATGACCTAGAACCTGGAGCCGTTGTGTTCGCTCTTAAGATATGGAGACATTATCTCTACGGTTCTAAGTGTGAAATATACACTGACCACAAGAGTCTTCAACATATCTTCAATCAAAAGGAGTTAAACATGAGGCAACGAAGATGGGTCGAACTTCTAAATGACTACGTGTGAAATTCGGTACCACCCTGGCAAGGCAAATGTGGTGGCTGATGCACTTAGTCGAAAGGGTTATGCGAACTCCATTCGTCTTCTTTGTTCGCAAATCATAACTGACATTAAAGATCAAATTCGAGAAGCCCAACATGTTTCAGTAACGGAAGATGATGTACGAAAGGAGCTGTCCTGTGGAGCTGAACTTAAAATTGAAACTGAATCTGACGGTATTCTGTACTATCTAGATCGTATATGGATTCCTGACCACAACAATCTTTGTGAAATTCTTATGAATGAGGCTCACAAAACACGATACTCTATACACCCAGGAGCCGATAAGATGTATCAAGACCTTCGATCTATTGGTGGCCTGGAATTGTCACACCCTCAATTTCCACTTGCGGAGTTTTACCGCGAGGCGTGTGAACAAACCAGAATCTGAAACACTAGTACGTCGAACGACTCTACATGGTTTGATAATACGTTTTCCAAAATCGTTCATTGTAGATTTTATATCAATTACCAATATTTAGCAGAGCATTATTTTTAAAGTTTGAGCGGATGCATAAATAAGTAGTGATGCGGGCGCCAACACAAATGCCAAAACAAATGAAAAATCCCAAAACAATATTAATAAATAAGACTCGATAATGATGTCTTGTTCAATGCATGTGCGTGCACCTAGAGCTCCTAGCGTCCTGAGAAACATGTAAAGAAACAAGTGTCAACATTAAAGATGAGTGAGTTCACAGGTTTTCATAAATTCGTTTGTTCGGTTATAGTTTGTTCTCTCCTTTATCCCCAACCCGGGATAACGTATCAGTTCCATTATTCCAATCCCGGAATAATAAGTTGTTGCTTCCAATATTCCCAACCCGGAATATTAAGTTGTTGTTTCCATTATCCCCAACCCGGGATAATAAGTTGGTGTTTCCAATATTCCAAACCCGGAATATTAAGTTGATCCGTAATTAAGTTCAATATTAATGTATATAGGTAGCTAGCCTAAAGTCATGTCACTAAGAGTTCGCGATCGAAGCTGACTGTTGTGCCTCCGTTTTGCCAGGCCTATCACATGACCATGGCGGTGTTAGGCCAATTATTCACCCGTTGACCATACCCGGTCGGCTAGCGCGACTAGCTCGGATGGGGCTTGTCGGGCCCAGTAGTACTACTTATAATTCCCCGCTATTTAACCCAAATACTAACGATCCGAGGAGATTGTCGAGGACTTAAGTGATAAAGCTGCTTAGTGCCCATAACATTACATTAACATTAACTTAGTTACCGTATAGTTATGTGACGTTAAATTCGTATAACGTAAAGAGTTTGAGTTTGAGAGTGTATACATGTTTCTCCCCCTGTTGTTTAAAAACCGGATAAAGTTAGGGGCCGTGAACTCACCTTTATGTGCTCGGTTAGTGTAGCAAAGATGTTATAAGAGATGGGACCGCTAGTTGCGTCCTAACAAACCAATTAATTACACGTCAGTGTGTAATCACACCAATACAAATTCCACACGCAATCTACTCACAAGGTGATACACACAAACAACATATCTAACCCTCAAACATGCATGCAAGTATTCTCATGTGATCATAGTAAACAATCAACTTATCATGAACATATTCCAAATCCATGCAACACTTTAATGCATAAAATCACAAGTTATCAACTTTCTGCTTAACACTCAATTATTCAGCTGTTTTCTAGGATTTTTATAAAATAGTTCTAACATTCCAAAAATTCCCATATTTTTACAGTAGGTGACATTCATACCATAGAAATTTATATAATTTTTCCAAGTCCTAAATCTTTACCAATTAACCATAAATATTAATTCACTAAGCTGCAGTCAGATTTACCGCTTTCTGACTGCAGTCCACGGAAGGATTTATTTAAAAATCACTGATCGTCCGATTAACAAAATTCCAGCTGGAGTTGCCCGGAAATTTCCAAACCTAGTTGCTGTACAAAAATCATGACTCAACTCCCTACTGATTTTAAAATCTAACCTGATAAACAATCAACAAAATTCCAGCATTTTAACAGCTTTAGCTACTGAACTTGTTTGGCCCTTTAAAAATATCAAACGATTTCAGAAAATTATGAATCCGGCGCCATTAGATTCCTTATTAAAATCTCTACGTTCTAGACATCAGAAAATCCGTTTTTCGACAACTAACGACCGAGTTACAGCCAAATGAAGTCGGCTGTAACTTTTAATCAGCATCCTGTTTCAGCATATCTTTATCATAAACTCGTGTAATCCCGTTCAAACGACTAATCTAGGCGATCTAAAACCGATTTCTAATCCTAGATTAATACCAATATCTCATCCATGCATACCCTAGTTCTTACTTCTAGTTATTATAAACAAAACACAGCCCATATGTATTCAGCTTTCAAATTCATTCCAATCTCTCAATCTTGTATTAACAATCCAAAATTATACCGTTATGCGATCTGAGAACAGCACACATATATCCGAAACAACTAGCCATTCAAACATACATATAATCCGAGATAACAAATCATTCAAGCATGCATATTTATCGGAGACAATACAATCATATGATCCGAACACAACAAAGTCACACACATGTATCCGCATATGGTCTTGTATCATATGATAACCTCTAATCTTTTAATAACAATGTAAACGAACCGTGAATACGATGAGGGGAGATGGCGAGGGCTGCTGCTTGCTGAGACCGAGAGAAAGAAAGCTGATCTCGCGACCGAGACTGAAAAGGGACTGAAGGTAACCGGCTGTTAGCGACCGAGAGAGTGAACCAGCTGATTAGATCGAGATGACGAAGGAATGGAAGCTGTTTTGCGATCAATGGAGCATGAGGAAGCAGCCGACGGCTGTTTTGCTTGTTAGGGTTTTGTGAATTCTGAATAGAGTCATGCAATGGATGATATATATAAGCGCAAAGGGATAGGGTTGCGGTTTGGTTTAGCACACGGCCGCAAGAGAACAAGGTTACGGTTGGGTTTGTGGCCGTGAGACTAGGGTGGTTGGTTTGGTTTTGATCTTGTGGCTTCGGGTTTGATCTTGCGGCCAAGTATTAGAGTGAGTTAGTTTGATTTGGATTTGATCTCGCGGCCAAGTACTAGGGTGGATTCGGTTTGGGTTTGAACTTGTGGCCGAGAACTTGGTTTGGTTTGATCTTATGGCCGAGGGACTTGACTTGAGCTAAAGTTTAAAACTTGTTACTCCTAGAGTCACGATGAATCGAAGTTGGTTCACGTCGCGGTTCGGTTCGTGTACATATCTACAATAATTACTTTATAACTAAACAATCACACAAACACTCATCACGTATTCATTCCATGCACGTTTAATACTTAGCACATATATTGTTCGACAAGTGTCACGTGTAAGTTATCCGAAAAACCCGGGATATCACATTATCCCCATGTTGAAAGAATTTTCGTCCCGAAAATTGAGTAAACGCGGTTTAGCATGTAACGTACATGTTTAGAGTGCCACGCACAAAGAGTTAGTTCGTTTATAATGGTACGCAACGTTACAAGAAGTTCCCAAGTGTCATACACAAAGATTTCCAAGTGCCATGCACAAGAATTTAGTCAACAATGGTACACGAAAGTATGAGAAATTTCCAGGTTGTCACATCATCCCCTTGTTGAAAGAATTTTCGTCCCGAAAATTTAGTTACTGGTATCGTTAGTTTGCTGCTCAGTTGCGAAGAGGTGTGGGTATTTGCTTTTCATTTGGTCCTCTCTTTCCCACGTGAACTCCGGTCCGCGCTTAGAGTCCCAACGAACTTTAACGATTGGAATCTTGCTGTGCCTTCGAGTCTTGATCTCACGATCCATGATCTCAATAGGCTTTTCCACGAAGTGTAGTTGTTCATCCACTTGGATTTCATCCAATGGAATAACTAAAGTTTCATCTGATAGACACTTCTTCAGATTTGACACGTGAAATACGTTGTGAACTCCACTGAGTTCGGCAGGAAGGTCTAATTGGTATGCTACAGGTCCGATTCGTTTCAAGATTACAAACGGGCCTACGTACCGTGGGTTAAGTTTGCCCCGTTTTCCAAAGCGGATTACACCCTTCCAGGGTGACACCTTTAGTAGGACGCGGTCGCCCACTTGAAATTCGAGCGGTTTGCGTCGTTGATCAGCGTAGCTTTTCTGTCGATCTCGTGCCGCCGCCATGCGGTTTCTGATTTGTACAATCTTTTCAGTAGCCTCAAGTATTAACTCAGGGCCTGTGAGTTGACTGTCACCGACTTCTGCCCAGCAGACCGGTGATCTACATTTACGACCGTATAATGCCTCAAACGGTGCTGCCGAAATACTCGTGTGATAGCTGTTGTTATATGAGAATTCTACTAGAGGCAGGTGAATTTCCCAATTATTTCCGAAGTCCACCACGCATGCCCTAAGCATGTCTTCCAAGGTCTGTATGGTCCTTTCACTTTGACCATCAGTCTGAGGGTGATAAGCTGTGCTCATATCTAAGCGGGTTCCCAACGCTTTCTGGAGTGACCGCCAGAAGTTTGACGTGAAGCGAGCATCTCTGTCTGAGATGATGGACGTTGGCACACCGTGCCGAGAAACTACTTCCTTAATGTAGATGCGAGTCAACTTCTCCATCTTATCTGTTTCTTTAATAGCTAGGAAGTGTGCGGACTTAGTTAAACGATCCACGATCACCCAGATGGTATCGCAACCACCAGGTTCGCGGGAGTTTAGTGATGAAATCCATGGAGATCTGATCCCATTTCCACACTGGGATCTCAGGTTGTTGGAGTAGCCCCGATGGCTTTTGATACTCCACCTTGACTTTTGCACAAGTCAAACATTTACTCACGTAGGTGGCTATATCGGCTTTCATGTTGGGCCACCAATACGCAGCTTTAAGGTCTTGATACATCTTATCCGAACCCGGATGGACAGAGTATCGAGATTTGTGAGCTTCGTCCATGACTAGCTCTCTGAGGTTTCCGTAGAGAGGTACCCATATGCGATTCATGAAATACCAGGCTCCATTGGGCTTTACTTCCCAATCGCGTTCCATTTTTCCCACTGATTCAGCTTTGACGTTCTCCTCCTTAACTGCTTCTAACTGGGCGTCGCGTATTTGTTCGGTTAGCCCCGAATGAATAGTGAGTTGTAGTGCTCGTACGCGACGAGGTTTCAAGTGTTCCTTCCTGCTGAGGGCATCAGCTACCACGTTAGCTTTACCCGGGTGGTACCGAATGGCACACTCATAATCGTTCAAGAGTTCGACCCAGCGACGCTGTCGCATGTTCAACTCTTTCTGATCAAAGATGTGTTGGAGGCTTTTGTGGTCTGTGAAGATTATGCACTTCGTTCCATAGAGGTAGTGTCTCCAAATCTTAAGTGCAAACACTACTGCTCCCAATTCCAGATCATGCGTCGTGTAGTTTTTCTCGTGAACCTTCAGCTGTCGTGACGCATACGCGATGACCTTATCGCGTTGCATGAGTACGCATCCCAATCCCTGAATGGAAGCATCACAATACACTACAAAGTCATCTGTCCCTTCTGGCAAGGACAGAATGGGTGCACTGCAAAGTTTCTGCTTCAGCAATTGAAATGCTGCTTCTTGTTTTTCACCCCAAGCATACTTGATGCCTTTCTGGGTAAGGGTAGTGAGCGGTTGAGCGATCTTTGAAAATCCCTCGATGAAGCGTCTGTAGTAACCAGCCAATCCTAAGAATTGGTGGATCTCCGTCGGTGTCTTAGGTGCTTCCCAGTTTTTGATGGCTTCAATCTTGGCAGGGTCTACGTGAATACCCTTCTCATTCACTACGTGCCCGAGGAACTGAACTTCCCGAATCCAGAAATCACACTTCGAAAGCTTGGCATATAACTTTTCCTGTTGAAGTAGCCCTAGCAGTAATCGTAGATGTTCCGCATGTTCTTCTTCACTTTTGGAGTAGATGAGTATGTCATCGATGAACACAATGACAAATTTGTCGAGGTATGGTTTACACACGCGGTTCATGAGGTCCATGAATACCGCAGGTGCGTTAGTGAGACCGAATGGCATGACCAAGAACTCGTAATGGCCATACCGAGTGCGAAATGCTGTCTTAGCGATATCCTCCTCCTTGACGCGTAGCTGATGATAACCGGACCGTAAATCAATCTTAGAGTAGTAACTTGACCCTTGTAGTTGGTCGAATAGATCGTCGATGCGAGGTAATGGGTATCGGTTCTTGACTGTAACTTTGTTGAGTTCCCTATAGTCGATGCACATGCGGAAAGTCCCGTCCTTTTTCTTGACAAAGAGGACTGGAGCTCCCCATGGCGAAACGCTTGGTCGGATAAATCCTTTTTCCAACAGCTCTTGAAGTTGGGTCGACAGCTCCTGTAGCTCGGCTGGAGCTAGGCGGTATGGAGCCTTGGCGATAGGAGTTGCATTGCTTGCCAATTCGATTTCAAATTCCAACTGTCGATGTGGTGGAAGACCAGGTAGTTCTTCTGGGAATACATCGGAAAAATCACGGACGACAGGGATGTCTTCTATACGTTTCTCGTCCTTAGGCTGTTCGGTAATTAGTGCGAGTAAAGCGAAGGAATTCTTTTTCCAAAGATACTTCTGCGCTTGCATGTATGAGATGATGTTGGTGACGGCGCTTGCCTTATCGCCTTGTACTGTCAGGATTTCGTCGTTCGAGAGTGGAATACGGATAGACTTTTCGAAGCAGAGAACTTCAGCCCGGACGTCGGATAGCCAGTCCATTCCGACTACCACGTCAAAACTACCCAGGGTAGTTGTCATCAGATCAATGGTAAAAGTGTGGCCCGCGAGTTTGAGTTGATAGCCGGATACGATTTGGGTCACATCTATCGATTTACCATTGGCTAATTCTATCACATAAGGGGTCTCTAATGGTGTAAGCGTGAGATTTAGGTTCTTCCTAAAAGACTCCGATATAAAACTCCTATCCGCACCCGTATCAAAAAGCACAGTAGCAAAATGTTCATTAAGGGGAAACTTACCGGTGACCACGTTCGTGTCGTTTCTGGCCTCTCCGCGGCCCAATGTAAATGCGCGACCTTTGGCACCTCCTGTGCCACCGTTCCCATTGTTGTTGTTGTGATTATTGTTGTGGTTGTTGTGGTTGTTTCCACCATTATTGTTGTTGTTGCGCAACTGTGGGCAGTCTTTTCTGAAATGAGCAGTGCTACCACACTGATAGCATCCCCGGTTTATACCCTGCTGCTGACCCTGGGGCTGATTCTGATTTTGTCGGGACATGATTTCCCCACGACAATCCTTTGCTGCATGTCCCATCTTGCCACATCTTTGGCAACGACTTCCGGCGCAAGGGCCGTTATGGTGGAGATTACAGCGGTTGCACTGCGGCTTTCGACCCGCATAGCCGCTTGCATTCGGGTTGTTGATATTGTTGTTGTTGTTGTTGTTGTTAGCGGGATGATTTTGATGACCCCGGTGGCTGTGGTAATGATTGAACCGTTTCTGGTTCCCTTGTTGCGGATGTGATGACGAAGACTGTCGAACAGTGGAGTCTTCAAATTTTCTTTTGTTATCTGGAGCGACTTCAGTGGTACCCCGTGCTGGCAGTTTCTTCTGTTCCACCGCTTTATCGGTGAGTTTGTGAGCCAATCGGATTGCTTGATGTTCAGTTACAGGGTTACTAGACATCACCATACCCTGAATTTCCGGAACCAGACCCCCGAGATAGAACTCGAGTCTTTTCCCCACCGTGTTGGCCAAATCGGGACACAGAAATACCAAATCATGGTGTTTTGCGGTGTAAGCTTCAATTTCCGATCCCACCATCTTGTGGTTCCATAGAGCTTGCTCTAACTGTTGCACTCTGACTCGTGGACAGTACTCCTCTTTAATCAGGGCCTTGAACTCAGTCCATGCCATTGCATTTGCAGCTAACAGTCCACGTGTTTGGACTTGGGCATTCCACCATGTCAGTGCCCCATCTTCCAGTGTTGAGGCTGCGTATTTGACCTTGTTTGCCTCTAGGCAGTTGCACATTTCAAAAACGGATTCTGATTTTTCGATCCAACGGACCAGTCCAATGGGTCCTTCCGCCCCCGAGAATTTGCTAGGCTTTGCGTCAAGGAACATCTTATAGGGGTTAAAGCCCCCTCCTGCTGACAGAGAACAGGAAGTCAGCAAGGAATTGTACTAACCTCACTATTAGATTTTCACGCGAAAATTTAATAATGGTTACCTGCCGGCTGGTTCTGAACACCCGCTAAAGCTGCGTTCACATGCTCCTGAATCATGGCAGCTAGCTCTTCGGGCGTCAAGTTAAGGTTTCCACGTCTTCCAGTCGCCATTTAGATCTTCGAAACACAATACAAACACACCCTGATAAGTCTATATATCCAATATAGTTATCCTATTTCGTACTTTAATAATTATTAAGTTATGTCAACTCAATATGTTAAATAGTCAAAAGAAATACTTGATTAACTGAAATCTCAACGTCTTACAAAAGTGTAAATCAAACATACGAATTCACTATAAAGTCTCAAGTTTTAAACGCAAGTGGAAAATAATAAACTGGAGGAAAACAAATAAGATAAACGAGACGTGTCAGTCATCTACGTCTCCATTTCCCAAGTCACTGTCGTTGCCGTCATCCTGTGCGGCATTTCCAGCTTCTTCAGCTGGGTCCTCCTCCGGATCCTCTTCAGGATCCTCCTCTGGATCCTCTTCTGGATCCTCCTCTACCGGCACTGGAGGGGCAGGTGCTGGTGCAAGTGCTTGATTTTGCAGTTCCTGGATGTTCCAACTATTTTCCAGGACTCTGTCCTCAAGCCAGTCAGCTCTTATCTGCTCAGCACGCAGATCTCTGGCTATGGTGTTACGAGCTATCTTACTCGTACGATGCTCTTCCTCGAGCGAGTCGGTCTTTCCTGTAAGGTGTCGGATCATCCATCCTTGTACTAAGATGGTTTCCTGCATTCTTTCTAACTGTTTTTGTTGTGTATGCACTAGGATTCTAAGCATGTCAACTCCTATTTCTACAGGATTAACCGGTTCAACCGGTACAGCAATAGTTGGGCGTAACGACGACTCCTCCCCGCAGAGCGAGCCTTTTCCTCGCCGCTGAGCGTGTCTCTACGCCATAAGGTAGTATGGGTTCCACCATTGGTGCCTTTCCTGGTGCCCTTGGTGGCGTAAGTCTGTCGGACGATGATGACGATGAGGATGATGACATTGCCTGTTAGGTCGTGTGATTAGTTATGAGTTGTTTTCATTTCTTATTATGAAGGTATAATCTACCAAACACGATTGTGGCATATTGCATAACAAGATATAATAATTCGGTGCCAAACTAGGTCTAGTGTCGTGATATCAGCTATAGTTTAGGTCTACTTCTAATGCAAACCTGGTTCTCTATAGCTAGTGGCTCTGATACCAATCTGTCACACCCTCAATTTCCACTTGCGGAGTTTTACCGCGAGGCGTGTGAACAAACCAGAATCTGAAACACTAGTACGTCGAACGACTCTACATGGTTTGATAATACGTTTTCCAAAATCGTTCATTGTAGATTTTATATCAATTACCAATATTTAGCAGAGCATTATTTTTAAAGTTTGAGCGGAAGCATAAATAAGTAGTGATGCGGGCGCCAACACAAACGCCAAAACAAATGAAAAATCCCAAAACAATATTAATAAATAAGACTCGATAATGATGTCTTGTTCAATGCATGTGCGTGCACCTAGAGCTCCTAGCGTCCTGAGAAACATGTAAAGAAACAAGTGTCAACATTAAAGATGAGTGAGTTCACAGGTTTTCATAAATTCGTTTGTTCGGTTATAGTTTGTTCTCTCCTTTATCCCCAACCCGGGATAACGTATCAGTTCCATTATTCCAATCCCGGAATAATAAGTTGTTGCTTCCAATATTCCCAACCCGGAATATTAAGTTGTTGTTTCCATTATCCCCAACCCGGGATAATAAGTTGGTGTTTCCAATATTCCAAACCCGGAATATTAAGTTGATCCGTAATTAAGTTCAATATTAATGTATATAGGTAGCTAGCCTAAAGTCATGTCACTAAGAGTTCGCGATCGAAGCTGACTGTTGTGCCTCCGTTTTGCCAGGCCTATCACATGACCATGGCGGTGTTAGGCCAATTATTCACCCGTTGACCATACCCGGTCGGCTAGCGCGACTAGCTCGGATGGGGCTTGTCGGGCCCAGTAGTACTACTTATAATTCCCCCGCTATTTAACCCAAATACTAACGATCCGAGGAGATTGTCGAGGACTTAAGTGATAAAGCTGCTTAGTGCCCATAACATTACATTAACATTAACTTAGTTACCGTATAGTTATGTGACGTTAAATTCGTATAACGTAAAGAGTTTGAGTTTGAGAGTGTATACATGTTTCTCCCCCTGTTGTTTAAAAACCGGATAAAGTTAGGGGCCGTGAACTCACCTTTATGTGCTCGGTTAGTGTAGCAAAGATGTTATAAGAGATGGGACCGCTAGTTGCGTCCTAACAAACCAATTAATTACACGTCAGTGTGTAATCACACCAATACAAATTCCACACGCAATCTACTCACAAGGTGATACACACAAACAACATATCTAACCCTCAAACATGCATGCAAGTATTCTCATGTGATCATAGTAAACAATCAACTTATCATGAACATATTCCAAATCCATGCAACACTTTAATGCATAAAATCACAAGTTATCAACTTTCTGCTTAACACTCAATTATTCAGCTGTTTTCTAGGATTTTTATAAAATAGTTCTAACATTCCAAAAATTCCCATATTTTTACAGTAGGTGACATTCATAACATAGAAATTTATATAATTTTTCCAAGTCCTAAATCTTTACCAATTAACCATAAATATTAATTCACTAAGCTGCAGTCAGATTTACCGCTTTCTGACTGCAGTCCACGGAAGGATTTATTTAAAAATCACTGATCGTCCGATTAACAAAATTCCAGCTGGAGTTGCCCGGAAATTTCCAAACCTAGTTGCTGTACAAAAATCATGACTCAACTCCCTACTGATTTTAAAATCTAACCTGATAAACAATCAACAAAATTCCAGCATTTTAACAGCTTTAGCTACTGAACTTGTTTGGCCCTTTAAAAATATCAAACGATTTCAGAAAATTATGAATCCGGCGCCATTAGATTCCTTATTAAAATCTCTACGTTCTAGACATCAGAAAATCCGTTTTTCGACAACTAACGACCGAGTTACAGCCAAATGAAGTCGGCTGTAACTTTTAATCAGCATCCTGTTTCAGCATATCTTTATCATAAACTCGTGTAATCCCGTTCAAACGACTAATCTAGGCGATCTAAAACCGATTTCTAATCCTAGATTAATACCAATATCTCATCCATGCATACCCTAGTTCTTACTTCTAGTTATTATAAACAAAACACAGCCCATATGTATTCAGCTTTCAAATTCATTCCAATCTCTCAATCTTGTATTAACAATCCAAAATTATACCGTTATGCGATCTGAGAACAGCACACATATATCCGAAACAACTAGCCATTCAAACATACATATAATCCGAGATAACAAATCATTCAAGCATGCATATTTATCGGAGACAATACAATCATATGATCCGAACACAACAAAGTCACACACATGTATCCGCATATGGTCTTGTATCATATGATAACCTCTAATCTTTTAATAACAATGTAAACGAACCGTGAATACGATGAGGGGAGATGGCGAGGGCTGCTGCTTGCTGAGACCGAGAGAAAGAAAGCTGATCTCGCGACCGAGACTGAAAAGGGACTGAAGGTAACCGGCTGTTAGCGACCGAGAGAGTGAACCAGCTGATTAGATCGAGATGACGAAGGAATGGAAGCTGTTTTGCGATCAATGGAGCATGAGGAAGCAGCCGACGGCTGTTTTGCTTGTTAGGGTTTTGTGAATTCTGAATAGAGTCATGCAATGGATGATATATATAAGCGCAAAGGGATAGGGTTGCGGTTTGGTTTAGCACACGGCCGCAAGAGAACAAGGTTACGGTTGGGTTTGTGGCCGTGAGACTAGGGTGGTTGGTTTGGTTTTGATCTTGTGGCTTCGGGTTTGATCTTGCGGCCAAGTATTAGAGTGAGTTAGTTTGATTTGGATTTGATCTCGCGGCCAAGTACTAGGGTGGATTCGGTTTGGGTTTGAACTTGTGGCCGAGAACTTGGTTTGGTTTGATCTTATGGCCGAGGGACTTGACTTGAGCTAAAGTTTAAAACTTGTTACTCCTAGAGTCACGATGAATCGAAGTTGGTTCACGTCGCGGTTCGGTTCGTGTACATATCTACAATAATTACTTTATAACTAAACAATCACACAAACACTCATCACGTATTCATTCCATGCACGTTTAATACTTAGCACATATATTGTTCGACAAGTGTCACGTGTAAGTTATCCGAAAAAACCCGGGATATCACAGGAATGAAAAAGGATATTGCTGTTTTTGTTTCTAAGTGCCTTACATGTTCCAAGGTGAAAGCTGAACACCAAAGACCCTCAGGACTTCTGGTCCAACCCGAAATACCTGCATGGAAGTGGGAAAACATAACCATGGACTTCATTACCGGGTTACCTCGCACTTCTGGTGGGTATGACACTATATGGGTAATCATTGACCGACTTACAAAATCAGCTCACTTTATTCCTATCCGTGAAGATTTCAAGAACGAAAAGCTAGCTCGTGTTTATATCAGCGAAATCGTAAGCCGACATGGTGTACCGTTAAGCATTATTTCTGATCGTGATGGTCGTTTCACTTCACGAACATGGCAAGCAGTACAAGCTGCTTTGGGTACGCGATTAGATCTCAGTACCGCCTATCATCCTCAAACTGATGGTCAATCTGAACGCACCATTCAAACTCTTGAAGATATGCTTTGAGCATGTGTCATAGACTTCAAGGGAAATTGGGACGCTCATCTACCATTAGTTGAATTTTCGTACAACAACAGCTATCATTCAAGCATCGGCATGGCACTTTTTGAAGCCTTATATGGTCGTAAGTGCCGATCTCCAGTATGTTGGCACGAAATTGGGGAAGCTCAAATCACTGGTCCGGAATTGATTCAAGAAACCACAGACAAGATCCATCAAATTCGAAACAATCTTCTAGCGGCTCAAAGTCGTCAAAAGAGTTATGCAGATAAACGACGGAAGCCTTTAGAGTTTAACATTGGTGATCATGTACTTTTAAAAGTATCACCGTGGAAGGGAGTAGTTCGTTTTGGTCAAAAAGGCAAGCTAGCACCACGCTACGTAGGACCTTTCAAGATACTTGAAAGAGTAGGACCTGTAGCATACAAGCTTGATCTACCAGAAGAACTCAACAGGATTCATCCCACATTCCACGTATCAAACTTGAAGAAGTGCCTCGCTGATGAAAATCTCCACATTCCTCTGGAAGATATTCAGATTGATGAATCTATGCATTTTATTGAAAGACCAGTAGAGATCATGGACTTTGGAGAAAAACGTCTACGACGGAGTCGCATTCCAATTGTTAGGGTACGCTGGGAGTCGAAACGGGGACCTGAGTTTACTTGGGAACATGAAGACTCAATGCGTGAAAAATACCCGCATCTTTTTCCACTACTACTACTACTACTACTACTTAAATTTCGGGACGAAATTCCTAAAAGTAGGGGATACTGTAACATTTGTCAACAACGGGTTTTACCAAACCCGCTCCGTTTGTAATCGAATATCAAGTTATAAATGTTTTGTTGCGTATTTATGTTTATTTTGATTTTAATGATACATAGTTAATAAACAAACTAAACTATAAAAGTTATAATTGATAAAAAGTATAAATAAAATAATTAAAAAGGAAATGAGGCTGCCGGGACTCGAACCCGGGTCAGCCGGAAGAGAACTCAAAGACTTAACACACACACGCATAACCACTCCGCCACTTGTTGGTTTCTGTCAACTCTAGGAAACAAATGAGTTTTATAGTCAATCTTAGATCAACCGGTTGCGCCAAAACTGAAAACCGTAATCGGCTATTCAACCGTCTAAAACGTTTGAATAATCGCGAATTCTGGTTTATAACCGATGCACCGACGATTCTAATCAATTCAGACTTGAATTAACTTAAATTCTGATGATGATCGGTTTTATAACCGAAGATATTCAATATCTGAATTACTTCAATCAAAGACCTCTCTCGCGACTCAGAAACATTCTACAAACCTGCCATTTCACTTTCGTCATACATTCAGTTCATCAGAAAAGTTTATTTTACTCGCCGGAAAATTTCTGCAAGTCGCCGGAAAACCGTATTCTCCATCAAAACGGTAAGTCTTTCAATACCTTCGTGGTTTATCAATTGTTAAGCTATTTCTAACTCAGACCCTTCAATCGAAATCAATTTCAGACGTCAATATCAGATAATTCCAGTTCGCCGGAAAACTTCTGGAAATCCTTATTTTCAGCTGTGAAACGGTATGGACATTCAAACACTCTGTTAACGCTTGTTTAGCACTTCAATTCCACGATTAGCTAATCAAAACGGTTAATTTGCTTGCTCAGTTGAAGTTCATAAAAACAGAGCCGACGCCTTGCCGGAATTCTGAGTTAAATTATTCCTCCGGTATGTTTGTTTCCAACACCGTCTTTGTCATTTCATCTTAGTCTTATGAATGTGTTAATCGTTTTAAAACAAGAAACAGATGGGTAATTTGTTGTCTGTAAAAATTAACGGAGAAGATGAACTGTGCTAACATTATAAGGATAATTAAAATCGGTATTTTAAACGGGTTAGACACACAGTCCAGCGGTGGACTGTGTGCAAATAATACGCACACGCCGCGAGTTCGATCCCTGATACACGCACCCTCTCTGTAATAAAGACATTTTATTTTTCTAACTGAACTGGGTTAACTTACGTTAGTTGTTAAGTATAATAAAAATTTGTATATTAACCAAGTTAGACACACAGTCCAGCGGTGGACTGTGTGTAACGTTAAAGCACAGGTCCCGGGTTCGAGACCTGTTAGTGACACCGGTTCGATGATTTAAAATGTTTTTGAAAATAAAAGAATTTTGAATAAACTGAGTTAGTATATAAGTATAATTAAAAACAGAATTATTTCGGGTTAGACACGTAGCTCAGTTGGTAGAGCTGCGTGCACGCGTACGGGAGGTCTCGGGTTCGAGCCTCACCCGGCGCATACATTCACACAATAAAACGGTCAACAAGTCAAACGGTCAACGGTCACAAAAAGTCAACATGTTTTTATATTGTTATTTAGTTAATTTAATTTAAAAATCAATTAAAAATACTTAAAAATAATGTTTTTAAAGAGAGGAAATAGCCTTAAACTCACAAAAATATATCTAAAAATCTTATTAAATTTATTAATAAAATCCACTCATTTACTATATTTGCTGTTATTATTTAGGTTAGTTAAATCTCGTTGTTCAATCCTTTCAACTCGTGCGCATCTCATCATCTCCAACCAAACGCACCAAATGTGAGTGAATCTTTACAAATTCCCCGTTTTAATCACGTTTTTGGGGTGTATCATGTGTCTTGCCACTTACTATACTTAAATCTTTGTGCATACATCATATCATGAACAAATGTGTATTCAGTTTGATTAAATTGTTTGTGTGGTTATTGTTAGATTTAATTTATTATTTTCAGTACATGCAATTTCATAGGCCGCCGCTCCCCATTACATTATGAGCGTTGAGCATGTTCCCCATTACATTATGAGCGTGAACCTGGCGTGCCAACATACGATCGGCTCCGTTTGATTGAGCCTTGATCGCACAGACATTTATCATTTTCAGTACATGCAATACGATCGGCTCCGTTTGATTGAGCCTTGATCGCACAGTTTCATTCATGTTATTTATTGTATGATGTTGGTATGTTATTATATGTTATTGTATGTTATTGTATGTTATAGTTTGTGATTGTTATTGCTACTGTTTGATTATTTAAATTTGCTCACTTATGATTATTGCACAATTTTTCATTGATAAACTAACAAGAAAATCAATAATAAATGTTTATCTAAAAAGGTTCACTCGCCAACTTATGTTGACCCAAAAACCCCCATTTTTACACATGATACAGGTGAACCAGCTGCAGCAAGAAACACATAGGATTGGCCTAGAAGAATAAAATGATTTAGAGCTTGGAATTGTTTAGTTGGTTATTTTCTTTGTATTTGTATGGACATGTTTGGATTATTGGGAATGTAATTTTGACTTTAATAAATATGAAACATATTAGTAAATATCATGAGCTTTGGTGATAACCCAATTATGCCCCGACTCTTATTCCGCTGCGGGTCGGGGTGTGACAACAAGTAGCCAAGTTCGCTCGAACTTGCCCTCTAAGGGTCAAGTTTAGCCGAACTTGAGTACTGAAGACCAACTTTCCAACAGAAAACCTCCAAGTTCGCTCGAACTTGCAAAGTTTCCAAGGAAACTTTACATGTTCGGCCGAACTTGTCTCTCCTCTTTACAAACCCTCACAAGTTCGACCGAACTTGTCAAGTATCCTTGAGAAACTTACAAGTTCGCCCGAACTTGACTCTCAGCTCAGCAGGTTATACAAGTTCGCTCGAACTTGTATGTCTACATTCAAGTTCGGCCGAACTTGCCTACTGTTCAATCCAAACTTAACCGCTTTAGCTTTTCGGAGACTGATGCACTTCCGTTCACGTATGCAGGCTGATCCGGCGCTCTTCACGACTCTCCTCAGATCACTCATCTCTCTCCTAAACGCACCGACAGTGAGTATACTTGATCCATTTCCGCTTTAATGCACTTTTTGGGTGTTACATACGTTCCTATATCAAAATCACCTCACAAATCAAACTGTTTATCACACACGAATAATCTGATTATATATGCTCAATACGTGATACTAGAAACATGTGACTAGGACTTATTTTCGTTAACTTGCCACCTTAGCTAGTATGGTACTATAGTGTGGCTTACACCCGACGGGGTCTAGTTAGGATGGACGCGCAAGCCTTCTCACGGTAGTTAGCATGAGAAATAAGCCTATGTTTATATGTGTGATGTGTTCTGTGTATCATGATATGTAATTGGACCATTTCGCGAACGCTTTCTCTATTATGCTAGTATTACTTAAACTCGTATGCTCACCTTTACATAATTGTATTGACTTGTATTTTAACGTATGTGATTATATTTAGCTTGGACGCTTGGACTTAGTTTGCTTAGTATAGTTTGGTTATGTAGTCTGTTTTTGTATTGAAATCTAGGGGAAACCGAACCTTATTGTTTTATGAGGAAATCATGTATTTCGTGACATTGTTGATTTGCGTATTGTTTAATAGTATGGGATATTAGACGTTAAAATATTGTTGATTAAATAGTGTTATGGAAATTTCTCATGAGACAATCTGGTCGCCTAGTGCCACTACCCCGATGTTTCCGCCATCGTTTGGGGTGTGTGACATTCTGGTAGTCACAACGCCACTTCATCCTAAAGAGCTTGAGATACACACGCTTCGCCTTAGGTGAAAAACGCCTCTTCATCTGGATTCGATTGGTACTCACAAACTATGTGACCCTTTTGATAGGACTTCAAGAGGCCCTCGAACGCTTTTCAAGTAGCACTCCAACTATCATTCAAACCCACTTCAATCGAACCTTTAGAACTTGACCAATTACATAACTCGATCAACTGGAAGAAGGGATTACTTTCCAACTACCTTCAACCGAATTGAATCAAAGGGTACACCAAGATCTGACCAAGATATTTTACAACTGCCTTTGAACGAGTCTTCTTCTTTTGTTTAAGTTACTACTTGCAACTCTGCCATTGTTTCGGTTTCTTGACTGGTTCTTCACTGCGATCGATTTCTGAGAACTTGCTTTCAATCCGTTTCTTTATGCGATCTGATTCTGAACTCATGCGATCGGAAACTTACTGCGATGGTGCCTAGACTTTGATCGAAAACACCTCTAAACCGGAAACAGATGAGTCACCTTCAACAGAAATACGAGCCAATTTCTTCATGCGAATTTGTTAGCTTCCCGATGTATCATTTCTTCCGCGACAGACTCCTTGTTTTGGTAAGCCTACTAAACCACCCGACACACGAAGATTTAACCATCCCAAAACACGGTAATGACACATCATTGTTGAAACCTTCAACACCAAATGCTAGTTTTAAGTCAACTCGGACCGGCCGATATTGATAACTTAGAGATATTTTAACTGAGAGAACTTTTCATGGAGAGAAGAGTAAACAATCACGACATCCTTTAACTCGATGAACACCGAAACTAAGTTGACACACAACTTAGATGCAACCCAAAATATTAGATCCCGTAACTTAGTCTGAAACACCGAACCTACTACCATGTTTGCGGTTCTTTATGGCAGCCACTACCACCACCTTCTGGTGTTATTTTGCCGCCGTTTTAGGTCCGTAATACCACCTACACAGCTTCCAATCATCTCGATTTGATGCTCAGTTTTAGTAGCCTAATACTAGTGCTTCTTGGGATTATTTTAGCCCGTATTACCTCCAACGAAGCTGCCAAATATCTGGAATGGCTATTCCTTTATACGCGACGATTTGATCACAAAAACTGTATGCCGTTTGCTCTTCATGAAACAATCAAAGTGACTGTTAATTCATCGACCCATTATTAAACATAACCACTTAAAAATTTATTAGCAATCCCATGCAATTCTTGGGAGACCCAATCTGCTTTATTCCGAGTTGCATGCTTAATTGAGTTTTGTGCGAACCAAAAGAAAACTTCTCGACCACTTTCTCGGAGAACGAAAGCTTGACGGCAAATTCGGAACACCGCCGTTGCAGCCCCGCTAGGGTGATGCGGGCCCAAGTGTGGAGGAGTGGGCCATGTTATATTTGGAGGCCCAAGATCGTGTGACAGATGGAGCTTCACTAAAATTGCTCTAACTTGGGCTATGGGGGTCCGTTTTGAGCGTGCGACCAGTCAAAACGATCGTGAGGAAAAATCTCATTTTGCTGCAAACAGCCTTTCGCGGTTTGGGTTAACGTTCGGACCCAAAAAAAGGTTTATTTCTATGGGTTTTATCATTTTTATGTTTTTTTGGGCTTTTTGTCAACTTTTGTTTTGTTCTAGTTTTTGGCCCAAGTGTTTTAGGCCCATTTTCGAATTTCACTTTCTATTTATATGTTGCTAAAGCTAATGAAAAGAGCAGACTTGAATTTTGAGATAATCAGTTTTTGTCACTTCAAATTCTTGCTCTTTGGGTTGAATTTTGGGGGTTTGGGAAAGATCAACACGGATATCCGTAGAATCAACATGTTCGTTCTTTGTTATCTAATCTTCCGCTACATCATAGGGGCTGCTCATCCTTCTCGGAAAACGACTCTCAAAACGTCGGGCACCAAGCTCTGATACCACACTTAAGATCCCCTCCGAATCACTCTCTAGTTGATGTTGTAATTTATCAATTATCACTATCAATGAATTGTGCATTGTACTAAAAGTAGAAACTATACAAGCCAAAAGCAATAAAGAACCTTACATAACCATGGAACATATCAATAGACTTCTCTGATTCTTCAACACTACTCATAGTCACAAACCCGAAACCTCGACTTTGATCCGTCTCCCTGTTATAAATAACCTAAATCACCAACAAAAACCTTAACCCATAATCCAAAAACCAAGAATCCATGAAGTATCATACTATTCGGTTAATATCGGTGATATTGGTAATATCGGTCCCTTAGTGAAATATAGGTCTCAAATATCGGTACCAATAATATCGGTGATATTTGACCGATATAACCGATATATCACCGATAGTTGACCGATAAAACCGATATATCACTAAATTATTAGTGTTAAATTGCTATATATAAAAATTCTGCATTATATTAAAATTACCGATATCCCACCGTTATCTCACCACGATAACCTATATATCAAATACCGGTCCTTGACCGATTTCTGATATTTTACCGCATAGATATCATAGTAATTAACTAATTACCTCAGAAACCTCAACAACACCAACTTGTTGAAACAAATGAGCCAGTTTCTCACTATCAACATCATAACTCAAATTCCCCACAAAAACCTTAGCATCCTCTAGCACCTCCTCCTCCTCACCTTCGGTTCCAGCGTCTCCAACGGCATCCGCTTCCCAATCGGATACATCTTCGGCTGACAACTGACCAATAAAGAAAACAACTACCAAAATATTTTTTAAAAACCTTTTTATATTTAACAAATTTACTATGAAGCTACTAGAATATGCCAGAAAGTATGCCACTTATCAGAAGGTATGCCAGAAAGTATGTCTCAATTACAGGAATATGTTGGGACTAGATAGTAGTACTGTAGTAGATCTATTAGCAGATGAAGCTAGGTGCATGGACCTTGCATATGGTTATGTAAATTGTTAGTGTTAAATAAATGATGCAAGTTGATAAGGTTTGAAACTCCAAATACGTTATATCATTCTCTTACTGAATTTATACGTTTGTCAACCCGTGTAATATACGGGTTTCTAACCTAGTGATAAATATATAGATAAACGTCAACTTAATAGAAATTAGAATGATTATTAACTAAACACATAAACAACCTTAGTGAAATCATATATATATTTGATGTATAAGATCAAATTTATCATGCAGTCATCAGGTAAACAGATCTTAATTAAAGACAATCACTATGTTATGCTATTCCACATTAACTATATATGTAAAATCACTAACATTTGATTACACAGAACTTGTAAACATGATCACTTGAAATGCTTAGCTTCGTATTATATGGGAGTTATACACAAAATTGTGTTGCAACAACCACAAGTGGAACTTTTTTACGAATCGTAAGGCCAGGCTGTTCATTCATATCTAGATCATCTTCATTTCCTCCATTCGGCAATTGCCAATTGAACTTGTGCAAAAGATTAGCCAACAAACTCTCATTTGTCGTCATTGCAAAAGCAATCCCTGGACATCCCCTCCTTCCAGCACCAAATGGAATCAAATCAAAGTCACGACCTTTAAAATCAATAGTACAATCCAAAAACCTCTCAGGTCGAAACTCATTGGGATCATCCCATACTTTCGGATCTCTTGCAATGGCCCATGCGTTAATGATAACCCTAGTTCCTTTTACAATGTCATAACCCATGACTTTAGCATCTTGTCTTGCTACTCGAGGAACTAGAGTTGGGATTGGTGGGTGAAGACGAAGAGTTTCTTTCAATACAGCTTTTAGGTACTTCATGTTACCTATGTCATCTTGATTTATTTGTTGCTTACCCTTAAGAACCGTCCTCACTTCATCTTGTACTTTCTTTAGTACCCTAGGATGTTTAACGAGCTCAATAAATGCCCATTCCAATACTGTTGTTGTTGTATTTGTTCCAGCAGTATAAGCATCCTACAAGAAATATAAGAGAGTTAAGCAAGTTTAGGGAATAAGAATGACAAAATGAAATACTAAATTGTTACATGTGAATAAACACATTCTCACACACCTATAATCACAAGTTTTATAACCATATTCAATCGGAAGATAATTTTTTTAGATCGTCATATTAATTCCTATTTTTTTATAACAAACTTAAAGTATTCAATCAACTTAATTACATCGAGATAAAAGGTAAACGGGCAACAAGTTGTGCCGCTAAAAATTGTGTCATGTGTATTTGATTTGTAGATAAGAGATCATGTACAAGAGAAAAGTTTTGTACGAAGTGTAGGAGACAAGCTCAACCATTGATCTCCCAAGATCAATGGCTCAAAACTAGGAGTGACATTTTTGTAAATACAAGGTTAAAACAATTGAAGAAACAAATAAAGAAAGAGTATTTTGGTCCTTTCTCATTTGAACTCTTCCACCTTTGATTTTTAAACGGCTATAACTTTTTCATACGTTAATATTTTTTTAGAAAATTACACCGTATTAACGAGCATTCTGTTCTCTTTAATTCGAGCAGCTTATTGCTATAGTTTTCTTAAAAAAATTACATGATTTTGAATACTCATTACGTGATTACATGATTTTAAATACTCATCACATGACTACGTGATTTCGAATACCGATTACGTGATTTCATTATAGAAGTGAAACTACAGTAAGTGATTACGTAATTACGTAACAATAGTTGACTATGTATTATTAAGTGACTACGTGATTTTGAATACCCATTTCGTGATTACATGATTTCATTATAATATTTTATTTGAAACACACTGAGTTATTACGTTATAAGCATAATTGTAATAACATTCGTTATAACAAATCATATTGAAGGTATAATCAAGTAATGCATTTATATTGAAAGTGTAATCACGTAATGGTTTATGTTGAATGTGTAATCACGTAATGGGTATTCAAATTCACTAGTCATGTGTTGGGTATTGAAAATCACGTAATGAATTAATGTGTATTCAAAATTATGTAATTTATTTTTTAGAAAACTATAGCAATAGGCTGCTCGAATTAAAGAGAATGAAATGCTCGTTAATATGGTGTAATGTTTTTAAAAAATATTAACGTATGAAACAGTTATAGCCGTTTGAAAATCACTTGTGAAAGTTGCTTCAAATAAGAAATGACTATATTATCCTTATAGCTAATGACACTTGTCATCTTCTCTATGTCTCCTACATTCGTATGATTTTATTGTCTTGTATGAGATCCCTCTTGATTTCTATAATGTTTGTGTATTTGATTTGTTTGTCTTTATTATTATTATTATTTTATTATCATTATCGTTTGATACAACCTCCAATTATATAATCCCTTTTAATAATATCATTTAGGATCCTTTCTATGTCATCCGTATATAAAACAAATTAGCTAAGAAACATAAAATTGACACGTCTAACATTTTTTATTATATAAAGCTTATCTGTGTCAATAAATTAGTATGTTTATATGGTTATAGTTACCAAACTTACAATAATAAATCTTATAAGAATTTATTATTATTTAATGAAATTTACAATCAATAAGAAGAAATAAAATAAGAATGAGTTTCTCAAGACTGCTCTTAAATAATCAAAATAAAATACTCTCTCTTCTATGATAGAAAATTATAACATAAACAAATTTAAAACTATAATTTAAAAACAAAAAACATGAAGGATTTTCAATGGGTGGCCAACGTGGTACTTTAATGATGGTGGTTTAGACTTTTGTTTGTAAACGAAGGACCTGGTAATGTTTATAAATGTTCTGTGTTGGTTGTTTTTGGTTTTGTCATCTTTTAGCAGATATCTAAGTTTTATCTGTATTATTTTTTTATATATGCATTCGTGTTCTAACCAACCGATTTCAAATAGACTATAAACAGCAATATTTTCCCTCTTTTTATTTCTTTTGGATGTAAAATTTATTACAAAACTATATTATTTTATAGAGTTAATTGTCATTTTCATCCATTTGATTTTTTATTTTTCCTATTTCAGTGTAATTTTCAAAAATGTACAAGTTTCCTTCCTGACATACTGGAAACGTGTCACTTCAGTCCAAAATTTAAAACCCAATTAAGTGTTTAATGAAATGTAGTATTATCAATTCATATATCTTTTAATGTCACCTTATTTTATGTCTGACAAATGAAAAGATAATAATACATTTCCTTAAACTTATCTGTCTTAACTGGGTTTTAATTTTTGGACTGAAGTGGCATGTTTCCAGTATGTCAGAGAGGAAACTATGGATGAGCATGATACCGATCCCGAAAATACCGACACCGAATTCCGTCCAAACTGGACACCGATACCGAAATACTCGATATGGTATGGTACCGGTATCGGTATTTGAAGGTAAAATCCGGTATTTTACCGCTACCGTACCGTTACCGACCCCAAAAGTACCAATACCGAAAATGCTAAAAAGTGGATACCGAAAAAGTTTGGTACAGTATTTTCGGGATCGGCATCGGCATTTTTTAAAATTTGACTGAATTTGCAAAAGTGAACAAACCATAGGGACGTAAATGGCAGGTAATTCTATTTTGTATATATGAAATATGGTTGGAGCATGTATCATAAACAGATAGTAATAACTAGTGGAGAGTTCAAATGAGAAGAAATTACAAATTTAAGAATAAAAAGAATAAAGGATACAAAGGTAATTTAAAAAAATTATTTAATGAGTCTAATATTTATTTTTGATATTCAAATTAATGAACTCTAATCATTTAATGAGTCTATCTTATAAAATAGTTGAGCACCTTACAAAATAAAACAGTCATGCACATGATCACTACATATTCAACGTTTCCCACACCATTAAAACAATGTTTTGGTGTAGGGTACACAATGTATAGAACCCAACACTTTTAAATAATTTTGTGACTCATTGTAAAATATGTGTAGGACACAACACTTTTAAATGATTTTGTCACTCCTAACAAAATTGATGTAGGTTCTAACACATTAATGGTGGTGAATGGAGAAATTATGGTGGCATTAATGAGATTTAAGTAGCTCTTTAAAATATTTATTAGTATTCTACATCAAATGTTTATACTACCCTCACTAATTAAAGTATTAATTAAAAGTGGACAAAATTGATATCTTGATTCACTACCATTGATAAAAAAAATATAAGGTCTAGATTAATTTATTTTTCTTCTTTCAAGAATATTTTTCTCAAATGAACCTTCCCGTAATAACTAATATGGTTATATAAAACTTTGTTTTCTAATTTCTTACTTAACATTAAATTACTTGATTAAACTATAAAAATATAGGTCTCTGTATGTAAGTGTCTAAGATGAGCACGTGATGTTCTAATCAAAACTTCTTTCATGTACTAAAAAAACCAAACAGATCTACCAACAGAGAGTTAAAAATACTAGTAAGTTGAGTTTAAACCCTCTCAACCTATCCACCCATGCAAGTTGAGGAACAAAATCCTCCAAGTTAAGACTACCCAACACCTCAAAAAACTCACCCAACATCTTCCTAAACTTCTTCCCACTCTCCCCTTCACTATACTTCCTTCCAAACGTCACCCTACACACCACATCATTCGTAAACTTCACAAACAAATCACTCAAATCCACCACCTCCGTATCACTAGACAACTTCTTTATTTTCTCAACCATAACCGTGATCTCTTCATCTCTAATATCGCGATTCTCTACAATCTTTTTATTACTTAATAAATGAAGCGTCATGATGCTCTTGACCTGCCTCCAATACTCGCCATAAGGCGCCACCGAGACTTCTTTCAAGTCACAAAGGAGCACACGCCACATTTTCACGTCGGGTCTATTGGCGAATACGATGTCTTGGGTCTTCATTATCTCACGGGCTGCATCGGCTGATGAGACGACTAGAGTTGGGACTGAGCCCAGGTGGATTAGCATGAGGGGGCCACCGTGTGTTTGGGATAAAGAGTGGAGGGAGTGGTGTAAGAGTGGGGTGATCTGGTGGAGGTTTCCGATCACCGGAAGTTTTGGTGGTGATGGTGGTAGGTCTGTCTTGGTGGTGTGGCGATTAAAGTAGAGTAATTTGATGAGATATAAGAGGAGGAGTAACGTGGGTAGAGCATACACTAAAGGAACCATGGTTAATTTCTTGATCTCTTTAATGGTTTGTGCACATGTCTATATTTATAGATGAACAAATGGTCTTAGTTGGGATATTTAATGACCAGGGTTGATAATTAGTCTTTTTTTTGGCTATAGATGAACAAAAAGGTCTTAATTGGGATATTTAACGACTAGGGTTAATAATTAGTCTTTTTTGGTTAGTCTTCTATATGTTATAATTAGTCTTTTTTGGTTAGTCTTCTATATGTTATAAAATACTCTAAGGTGGTGTTTGGTATCAGGGAGAACTAAATGTAAAATTTGGTACCAGTACCTATTTTACCGGTACTCATACTGATAGTAAAAGTATCGAATACTGAAATCAATAAAACTGGTATCGATACATGTACTGAATACCTAAAATTGGTACGGATACCGTACAAATACGGATATTCGGGAAAAAAACTCATCCCTAGTTTAGAGGGAATGAAAATCCATGTGTAATAGTTGATTTCATTCCATTGACCATCCAAACACCAACTTTTTCATTTACTCACAATGGTTTATTCTTTTCCGCATCTCATTCATATATACCAAAACTACCTAATTCTTAGAAAAAAGCTTACTTTACAAAATAACATCTTATCTAACTTCCACGCATTGTCAAGTTATTCCTTTTATTACTCATATACAATAAATACATTGAAATTTTTTAACAATAAGTATACTTTTTGTTTAAAAAAGTAAAGTACGTTTTTGACCCATGTAATTTGGTAACTTTAACCCTAACAGCCTAGTAATGAATCTTAGCATTTCAACCTCCAACGCTATTTTTTCTTAAGCTTTTTAGCCCCTAGAACTAACTCCATCCATGTTACTCATTAGAATCCAGTCATGTACCCTTTACATGAGAAGCATTTTAGTCAAATAATGTTGCAGGCTACCTCATCTACCACCACTTTTACTTAAATCTAAGACAAAACCCTTTACTCATTAAAAAAACTCACGACCCAACTTCATATTCTTCATCTCCAAACCCTTAACCATCATGGTTATATGCAAATGTGGGTGCTCAATTATATTTCGAACCTCGACAACATATGCTGGCCCTTGAAGACGATTCCTTTATTGTTCACGAAGGGTAAATTTCTTTTTATTTTTCACATGTATTTTTTACCTTTGACCTAAATCATTTACATGCAATTACAAAAAAAAAAATTGAATTAGAATCTATCATGTCTACGTAATCTACCATTCCATCAACATATCATTTGACATGGGTTTTCACGAACACTCCCCCATAAGTAATTGATATAACTAAAAGTGCATAAGTTTTTATAATCAATTTACACTCACTTTTTATTAAGCTTTGTTAAATATATCTATTTAAAATAGGCTTATTTTTATTTATTTTTATTTTCAGGACAAAACGAACCCAAGTTGAACAAAGGAATCAAAACCGTGCGAAAAACTGAAGCAAAAGAGAAAAATTGTCCAGACATCCCTCGTGCCTATTAGACACGAGCGGTGCCTCGCTTACGGGGCTATAGCAAGTCAAATGTCCTGACATGCCCCATGCTTTCCATGCATGCCCCATGTCTAGGCCCCCAACATGCTATAAATAGAAGGCTAATTCCACCATTTTTGCTTGCTCATTCTCTCCCCTCTCTCCACAACACATTTCTCTTCTACTCACTATCTCTAATCATTGTAATAACTAAGAAAAACATGAGAATCATTAGTGTAATCAAGCTTTTAATTATCAACATATTTTTTCAAGTTTGATGAAAACTAGTTCAATGGCCATTCTTGGCTAGATTTGTTGATGGTATTTGGGGAAAACTTACCCCCTTGATGGGGAGTTAACCAAAGCAAACCATAGGCAGATAAGGTGTGTGTGTTAATAAGTGGCTTATTAAAAGTGAGTGATATATTAGTGTCGCCATTGACTTGGGTCATTATTCTTTTGACTTAACCCTTAAAATCCACCAATTATCTCGCGTCGTCATTGATTTGGGTCGTTAATATATTCTATGTCTATGTAGAGTTAAAACATGTTGATGCTCTGGAAGAGGTTAAAGGTTTTAGAATGAGACTTTGGGTTGGTAAGATTTGTTGTTACGTGGCGTTGGAAAAGAACTTGGTTTTTATAAAAGTAACTACCTTAGAGGAATTGACAACTCACTAAGGGAACCATAGTAAAAAGTAATTTGAACCCCTTAAACTATCTAATTAATTAAGACTAAATCATAGTGGTATATACTTTCCTTGTTGATTAGGCGGTACTATCATGGTTTGATCTGAGCTTGAGTGTCGTTTCCTAATTTATTCAAAGCGATATGTTCGAGTATGTTAGGATTCCGAAGCAGGTACTATACAACTTTATGCATTAAGACACGCAACTCCTCGTCTAACAATCGAACCCTTGTTACTCCACGGTAAGAGTTAGTTAACGAAGCATCAAGAGGTATCTTGATCTAAACACCCCAGTTTTACTTAGCATTGATTACTATCTTTTTATTTACCTCTACATTTTTATTTTGAGTTATTTTTAACCTTTTAATTTTGGTTTGACTAGAATCTAACGAAGACTCGGTACTAAAACTCGTTGTATTTTTGGACGGTCTCGATATCTTACCATCACTATATTACGCCAACAATAGTATTTATCATATTTTATAAATCTTAAAGTATGGATGAAGTTAGTGCTATGGGCCAAATAGGTTAGAAAAAACAATGTTAGGGTTAGAAATTCAAAAAAATGCTTTTTGGCATACAGGGTTAAATTGACCTAACCAAAAAGTCAAAAATGTAATTAACTTTAATTAATTAAAAACTAAAAAAGGACTTTGAATTGTGTAAGTATCTCTAATTTTAAAGGGGGGACAGAGCATCCTCACCGGGTAAGCCCTGCGACTTTGAACCAGTGGTCGAACACAGCCGTCACCCCCACTGGTTGGCTTAGCGGGTAGCTTCTGCAGGAAGAGGAACCTGTATGAGATTTGTGGATTTCAATGCTCTCTTTCACCGTTGAAAACGGTCTTTTGACCGTTGAGGGGTATTTATAAAAAAATATTATAATACTAACCCGGTGGTTGAAAGCAACGACTAAGCGGTGGTCGAGAGTGGTGATGACATGTGATGAAGTGAGTTGGTTTTCGGGGACGGGGATAAGGGGAGCGAGCGATGGTGTGTGTGATGGTGGCGAACGGCAATGGTTGGTGGTGCGTGGTGATGGTCACGCAGGTTGTTGGGGCATGTGGTGTAACGCGGCGAGTGGTATTGTAGTGGCAGATATATGAAGGTGAAGGAGTGGTGTGGGGCTGGTGAAGTGGTGTTTTGGTTTTGGTGTTTGAAATTAAAATATAATAATGTTTTATTTTTTATTTCTTAATTGTTAGTATTATCTAACTATTTGTTGTTTAATTTATAAATTAAAAAAAAGTTTATGGCAAGACTAGGATGTCATAAGTGTTTTGTAGTGTAAGCGTAGTTTGTAGTAAATTTAACATAACACAACAAGATAAATTGGAGCAAGGATAATACCTTTTGGCACCTCTTCCCGTAAGAAAGTCTCCCATTATCTATATAACTTATTAAATAATTATGTCACATCAAATAAGATTTGATTTAACGTATAAGATTGGATTAAGCTTAGACAATTAGTTTTTTTCTTTTGGAGTAGGAAAAATAATTAATTTGGCTGGAATTTTAGTTATGTTTTTAAAATTTGTAATGCACTTTGCAATTTAAGTCAATTAACACATTAACACAATAACCAAAATAACTTTTTCTTTAAAAATCATAGGTTATAGATATGATAATCCATTTATTCCTCTTTGAAACCAAAAATTAAAGTGTTCCTCTATTTTAGAAACACAAATAAAAGTAGTATAAAATTTGCACTTTTTTTATTTGTAAGTATGTGTTTGATTAGATAACACAAATTAACTCAAGCGCAACCATAACTCGAGCCGGGTTATTTTGTGTTATCAAATCAAACAAAGAATTACAAATAAAAAAAAAAGCAAATTTTATATTACTCTTATCTGTGTTTCTAAATTAGAGTAGCACTTTATACGTTGGTGTGAAAGACGAAACTATTTTGTTATAACCTGTTTGAACCCGAATCTATTTTGGACAGAACCTGTTCAAACCCGAAACAAATTAGAGTTTTTAAATAGGCCTGTTTTGACGAGTGACCCCAAGGGTTGTTTTAAAGTATCCACCAAATGGTCCATATTGAAGGTTGTTTTAACCCGCCAAGGATTTCTTTTGTTTTTTTTAATGGTCAACGAATCCTCCAAATGGGCTACTGGCGAGGTTCAACATATCGGGATACACTCTTCTCCGAACCGCGGAAAACCCTCACTTAGAGCTGAAGCCCGTCAACACTCGCCTGAAGGCACGACAGTGCGGTGAGGTAAAATCCGCTCAGTTTAAGGATCGAACTAGCGATCTCCACCTAATCCCCTAGCCTCCCATCATCACCAGATGCCATTAAATAGTTACATGTACAACAATTAGTTGAGATGTTACCCATTTAGCTAAAATGAGCCGATTTACATGGTAAAATGAGTAAAGTATTAGAACTTGGCTAGTGAAAACGTGTTGAATGGATCATCTTTTTTAAGGGCAAATGATCCATTAACTATATTAGAAAATAATTATCTTTAGATAAAACTCCCAGCAATTTGGTGGAGCGTTCATTTGTAGTTGATTATTATTGTTTTTTAAATACATTAATCATTTACAAAATAGAAAGGGAACAAATCTGCTGGCTCCTTATTTTACCATTATGTTATATTCTATTCTATACTATACAATTCTTATGAAAAAGAATAGTGCCAAGCCAGCTTATACTAGACAATTCTCATGAAAATGAATAGTGCGAGATAGCTTGCCTGACACTTTCTATTGGACCACTCATTTAGTATATTATATCCGCTTTAAAATTACGGTTTCGTCTTTAGTTTAATTACGTTTTCTCCCCAACTTGAAAATAAAATTATGTTTTCCCCCTATCTCAAAATTACGATTTTGCCTTCAGTTCAAAATTACGATTTTGCCCACAGTTCAAAATTATGATTTTCCCCTTAGCTCAAAACTATGTTTTCGCCCACTGGACCAACCAATTTATAATTTTGTATCCAGTTTAAAGTTACGGTTTCGCTCTCAGTTTAAATTACGTTTTCGCCCCAAGTTCAAAATAAAATTATGGTTTTGCCCCTAGCACAAAATTACGACTTTGCCCTTAATTCAAAATTTTGATTTTCCCTCAGCTCAGTTTTCGCCTCCTGTTAAAAAAAAGCTTATGTTTTTTCCTCTCAGTTCAAAATAATGATTTCGCCCCAGTTCAAAATAAAATTACGTTTTTGCCCTAGGTTAAAATAACGTTTTTGCCCTCTGTTAAAAAATATGATTTTATCCCCATTTCAAAAATTACAATTTCGCCCCCAGTTAAAAATTTTTATCTTGCAATCGTTTTACAATTTTTTTTTGCAAAACTATAGTAGTGTTTTATTTTAATTGGTTGACTCAATAAAATTACCAATTTGCCCTGATCATTTTCTCCTGGTAAAAAATTACTGTATTGCCATCGTTTAGCTTTTAGCAAATTACAATTTTACCCCCGCCCAAAATTACAACTTTACCCCTAGTTAAAAATTACAGTATTGCCATTGTTTTAGATTTTTTTAAACGTGCGTGGGGAAATAGTGTCAAGCTGCTGCTTGGGACTCCCTCGTTGGCCCAGGTATGTTACGATTTTACCTCCAGTTCAAAATTGCGATTTTGTCCTTAGTTCATAATTACGATATTGCCCTTAGTACAAAATTACGATTTTGCCCTTAGTTCAAAATTACGATTTTCCTATCGCTTTAGCTTTTAGCAATTTACGATTTTACCCGGTCAAAAATACGATTTTTCCATTGGTTTAAAATTTCAATATTGCCACCGCTTTAGATTTTTTTTAACAAAACTATATAAGTGTTTTGTTTTAATTGGTTGACTTGATTTAATTTTTTTCCGTGTAAAGGAGCTGTCTAACACTTGCTCATTAGTTCTGACAAATTATAATTTTGCCCCAAACTCAAAATAACAATCTTGCCATCGTTTTCGATTTTTTTTCTAGCAAAACTATAATAGTGTTTTTTTAATTAGTTGAGAAATTTTCGGCTTACCGCCCCGCTACCCGGGCGGGGTGCATTAACTAGTAAACCTACAAAATCAAGTTTCATCTATGTACAGTAGCGCACGTAAGGGTTTTTTTAGTGTCATTTTGTTTTTTTTTTCTTTCTTCTATTTTCACATTTTAACATTTAGTATTAACAATTTACAACCCCTCAACTTTATAATCAACTTTTACGTGCTTATTTTTTTTGTACATATCGGTAAATTGAGGTTGATTTACGTTTCAATGTAATTTATTTTTTGGAAATGGGCAGGCTCAAATATAATATATTTTTTTGTTATTTTATGTACGTTTTTAGTTGGTTTACATTTTGAAATAAATTCAATAGATGATAAAAATTCAAGTTAATTTACGTTTCAATGTTGTCGCAACGCGGCATACTGTTATTTAACTTTAAAAACTTAATTTTCTTGAGTACTAATTTGTATGTTTGTGTGGGTATAATGTCAAGTTGGTTAACGTTTCAACATAATTTTTTTCGCAAGTAAGTCGGATCAAATATAATACGTCTTCGTAGTTATTTATGTACATTTTTAGTTTATCTACGATTTGTCATAACTTTTGTTCAGAGACAAGTTGGGTCAAATATAATAGATTTTCATTAGACGGTACAAATTCGAGTTACTTTACATTTTAAACCCGCAGCAATGTGATAGGAAATTTACTAATTTTACAAATTCATCGACTCGATCAATTTGTCTGGCCAATAAAATCCCTACACACCTTTTCTTTTGTCTTAATATTTCTTTACAAAATATTTTTATTAATTAGACAAGATTTCACAAATCAACTTTTATGTTATACCTAAAGTGCATTTCATACCTTTTGCTATGAAATCGACCAAACACAACCTTTATGTTCATGTTTTGTTACATACTATAACCTTTACAACTAACGTCGTCCAAAAACTCAGTTAAGTATGTGAGGGTACTATGGTCTTTTATAACATAAAGGTTGATTTGTGCAAAAATATTACTTATAACATAAAGGTTGATTTGTACAAAAATTTATTATATATGTAGTAGAATTTTTTTTCTAAAAAAAAACATTATTATTTGTTAATATTGATTGATATTTTTTATTTTAGCAAAAATATTATAACTTGGTTTTTATTTTTATATTTTTGTTTGTCGGAAATATGTCACAAAAATCATGATTTTTCTTTTTAATTTTTGTTTTCGTCAGAAAAGTGTTACAAACATATTGGATTTTTATTTTTGGTTTTTTGATTTGTAGAAAATGTGTAACAAAAAGATACTGATTTTTGTGTATGTCAGAAACCTGTCACAAAATATGTTGGATTAGCATTTTTTATTTTTTGTTTGTCATGAAGTGTCGGATATCGTTGTTTGTGATGCATTTCCAACGAAGAATGGCTTCAGAAATTACAATTTTTCTAGCAGTGAAGTATACACGCACAACTCTCGGAAATTGATGCATTAGGCTTAGTATATATGTAAGTAATACCTTTGTAAGTATTTCATTTATAAGTAAAACTTCTACCTACCATCTACCCCTTCTTTCCTTAAAAAACGGGTGAGCATATAAGCCTTGGCGAAGCTTTTCCGGGCCCCTTACCGATTTTTCGCTCATAGTATTAATTTTTCAAAAAAAAAAGTTATAGTGTAAAATATTAGATTTTTTAAGAGTCTGGCCCCCACCGATTTAGATTTTAAAAGTCCGGTCCCCACTGAGTTTCGATCAAGCTCTGCCACTGCATATAAGATGATACAAAATAAAGTGAGAGCAAAATATCATAGTTACTATGGTAAACTTTTAATCTGCTATAAAGATTATTGTACTAATATAAAGAAAAAAGATTGATGACAAAACACGAATATACCTACTTGTACGTTTTGCATATAATTTTTATTGCATCACGTATTGTTAATACAAGTTTTAAACAAAAATAAAGGCGCGAATAACTAAAACTGAAAAAGAAATATTGTTCACAGGAAATGTCTCGCCTCACGTTTTGGACGCACTGATTGTAGATGAAAAAATAACTCCAGAGTTAAGTATGCATGGGTGAAAGCAATACCATGATGGGGGAGCTCCTAAGAAGTATCCACTAGACAATAAAGAAAACAAATATGATAAGCTTCTTGTGAGCAAAGTTAACAATATTGAGCTAGGTGTTACAAATTGAACTTGAAATTAACGCCTCACGATGACTGTAATTCCTACGATGAAATTCTAGCTACTATTGAAACCAGGTTAAGTCCATAGTGTTGCCATGGATGAAAGTGATTTAGTAGAAAAAAAATAGTTATGTGATTATGTATCACTTTAGTTGCAGCACTATTGGAGAGACACTTTGATGAGCTAGATTTATAAAATTGTGTTGAAAGTGTATTAAGACTTGATAGTCTCTTTAAGGAAGAAAAGTTATATATAACCCTTTACTCCGGGTATATATGAAGTCTAAGTAAAATTATGATATCATGATCTCATTAGAGGCAACAATGATCATCATTAGCTATTTCTTAGACAAGTCGGTAGCTCAAAGAAGTGCATCAACATTAATTAATAATGAAAGAGAGGACTTGTTCCATAGTACGAGGTACAAGAGGAATCTAAAATCCATGTGATGATTTGATATACGTAGAACATAAACTCTTGTCGCGGGAAAACACCCGACAAGATAATGTATGCAGGCCAGCTTGACCCGTACTAAACTATGACATTTTCTTAACGCGAGCCCGTTAAAAATAGATTCATCTATATTCCAACAATATGGACCACAATATTGTTCGATGTAGCAAAAAAAATCATGTTCTATGGTTCTTCATGTATCCTTGTAACACTTATAACCCTTTCCCTAAGGCTTCAAGTCTTCAACATAGTGAACCAACCCCTAAACATATTATTTCTCCACATCTGAAAATAAAACTAAATTTATTTAAATCAAAATCAAATACATCAAATCTTTTCATCGCATTCTAGACAAAATAGCAATTAGGAAAACTTATTATCCACCAAAGGAGATGAACATGAGGCTTTCATTACTTGTCGGTTGCAATGTGTTCCTCAACGTGTCATGTACTCGAGACTTGCGTGTTTATAAAGGGATCTAGAGGCAAATAACATAAAAACATGCATTTAATTTTTGGGTTGTGCAAGGAAGGGATGGTAGTGGTTTAAAATTATTGAAAACTTAACATGGATAAGAAGCATGCCAAGAACTTTACAAGTTACTAAAATCCATGTGGTTAGAGAAAAGCTGATAAGTCATGATGCAATATTAATCCTATATTTTAACCATTGGTTTGTAGTCTAGTGGCATTAAGATGTGTAGTACAAGTGTTTTTCCCCAAAAGGTTAAGGGTTCTAGCTAATCCTAAGGTGGACATAAGTGTAAACTTATGTGTAGATTTACAGAAGGTGTAATTTAGTTACTCTGAAAAAACCAATATAATACGATGAGCAAATATGCCCCAAATAGTGGCGTAGGCATACGATGGTCATGTGCAGAATTCGAATTTGACAATAGTGCCCCAAATTTATGAGTAGATTTCCGAAGCCAACCGCCAACCCCACGGGTTGGCTTAGCGGGTAGTTTCTTCAGGTAGAGGAACCCATATGAGATTTATGTTTTATTGCTTTTTTTACCGTTGAAAGAGTGGTGTGGGGCTGGTGAAGTGGTGATTTGGTTTGGGGTTTAAAATTAAAATATAGTAATGTTTTTATTTAATTATTTATTGTTATTATTGTTTAATTAATTATTTGTTGTTTAATTTATTTAAATTAAAAATAAATATGACAATAGTAGGGCACACTAGTGTTTTTGTAGCGTAAGGATAATTTGCGATGAATTTGACATAACGCAGATTAGTTAGGCCAAATTTGGACGCTTCTTCCTCTGAGAAAGTCTCCCGTTATCTATATAACTTATTAAATATTCGTGTCACATCAAATAAGATTTAGATAACTTATTAAATATTCGTGTCACATCAAATAAGATTTGATTTAACGCATAAGATTGGATTAAGCTTAGATAATTGTTTTTTTTTTCTTTTGGAGTAGGAAAAAGAGTTGATTTGGCTGGTATTTTCAGTTATGTTTTTTAAATTTGTAATACATTTTGCAACTAAAGTCCATTAACACAACAACCAAAATAACTATTTCGGTAAAACCAAGTTAGGATCAGATTCAAATTTGAGACCTATGATCTTAAACCCAAGTCTTCACTTCCTCATCAATATCAATATGTGTTGTTTGATTAGTTACCACAAAATAACTTAAGTGCAATTCTTTGTATGATTTGATAACACAAAATAACTCAAGTGCAACTAGATTAAAAAAAAATTATCTTTACATAAAATTCCCAGCATTTTGGTGCGGTGTTCATTTGTGCTTGATTGTTATCATTTTTTTAAATACATTAATCATTTACAAAATAAAACAGGAGAAAAGTGTTAACAAATCTACTGGCCTACTTTTTTTTTTTTTTTACCATTTTACAAATTCATCGACTTGACCAATTTGTCAGGCCAATAAAATACCTACACACCTTTTTTTTCTCAAATATTTCTTCATAGAATATTTTATCTTGTTCTCATATCCCTATATGTTATATTGAGATGTCTCAATATTAACTCCCAATAGTTTTACTAATTATTATATATTTTTTAACAAATTTTTAGGATAAAGTTATGTGAACCAGAACGGTAGATTCTGAAGCTCTTAAAAGAAGAAGGGAAAGTATAGGAAGAACTTCAACAACAATTTTAAGAATTTATGATAAATTGGTGTGCTCATGTTAGTTCAAGTTATAATTTTTTATATCTTTTTAGAAATACATTTAATTGTATTAGTTTTAGAGTTTAAACATGTTATAACTTGCGTTTTAGTGCGTAATTTTTAAGCTTATGTTATTGTTACTTGGGTGAACTTTGTAAAACAGATTTTGTTTGGTATTACAGATTTTTTCTCCAAACCTTCTAGCAGAAAAAAATCTAAATTTTATTTTTATTTCTATTTTAAAAAAAATATTAAGTCGCAAACATATTAGATTTTATTTTTATTATTTTTATTTGTCGGAAATGAGTCACAAAAAATATTTATTTTTTCTTTTAATTTTTTTTTCGTAGGAAAAGTGTCTCAAACATATTGGAATTTTATTTATAATTTTTTGGTTTGTCGAAAATGTGTAAAAAGAGATATCGAATTATTTATTTTTTTTGTCAGAAATCTGTCACAAAATATGTTGGATTCGAATTTTTTTATTTGTTGGAAATATGTCGCTAAAAATACTTAAAACTATAAATATTATTTTATCATAATAATACATTAATAATAATTAGGAATAGTTGTAGGAAATGTGTTGGAATCAACTTTTTATCAGAAAAACGCTGGATATCATTGTTTGTGATGCCTTTCCAACAAAGAATGGCTTCGGAAATTACGAATTTTCTAGCAGTGAAGTATACACGCACAACTCTCGGAAATTGATGCATTAGGTTTAGTATATGTGTAAGACCATCACCAATGCAAGGTGATAAATGCACTCACAAACATACCTAGTCAGCCGCCACATCAGATGATCAGATTTCCACAAATTCGCTAAAAGTACCCATTTTCTCTCCAACCCTACAAACATTCTTACCAATACTTATATTTCCACATCAAGACCATTTTTATATTTAATTTTAATAATTAAGTTATATAAACAAAACATCATACTTCTTAATCATGACATTAAAAATATGTGTATTTCATACTTTTGCTTTTTTTATTAAAGTAGCATTAATAAACTTATGTTTTAAATAAAAACATTACATTTTTTTTTGTTATTTTACCCAATTACTACGTTTTAAATGAAAACAAAAATGATATACGAGTCACTTAAAGTTTATTATAGTGTACTACTTATTTATGGAGAAAAAAATATTCTCTAAATATACCTACTTGTACGTTTGGCATATAATTTATATTGCATTACGCATTGTTAATATAATTTTTAGACAAAAAATAAAGGCGAAAACAACTAAAACCGAAAAAAAATATTGTTCACAAGAAATGTCTCACCTCGAATACTGTCCACACATTTTGGACGCACTGATTGTTGATAAGAAAAGAACTCCACAATTAAGTAACTATACATGGGTGGAAGCAATATCATGATGGGTGAGCTCCTAAAAAGTATCTTGTAGACAATGAAAAAACAAATACGTTAAGCTTCTTGTAAGCAAAGTGAACAATATTGGGTCAGATGTTACAAATTAAACTTGAAATTAACACCTTATGATGACTATAATTCCTAGGATAAAATTCTAGCTACTATTGAAACCGGGTTATATCCATGGATGAAAGTGATTTAGTAGAAAAAAATATTTAGGTGCTTATGTATTACTTTAGTTGGAGCACTATGGGAGAGACACTTTGATGATGGTGAACTAGATTTGTATAATTGTGTTGAAAGTGTATTAAGACTTGATAGTCCCTTTGAGGAAGAAAAGTCATATACAACCCTTTACTCCGGGTATATGTGAAGTCTAAGTAAAATTATCATATCATGATCTCATTAAAGGCTCAAAGAACTGCATCAACATTAAGATGAAAAAGAGGACTTGTTCCATAGTACGAGGTACAAGAGGAATCTAAATCTATGTTATGATTTGATATACATAGAACATAAACTCCTGTCGTGGGAATACACCCGACAAGATAATGTATGCAGGCCAGCCTAACCCATACTAAACTATGACATTTTCGTAACACGAGCCAGATAAAAATAGATTCATCTATATTCCTACAATATGGACCACAATATTGTTCGATGTAGCAAAAAAAAATCATGTTCTATGGTTCTGCCTGTATCCTTGTAACACTTATAACCCTTTCCCTAAGGCTTCAACATAGTGAACCGACCCCTAAACATATTTGTTCACATTTGAAAAAAAAAAAAAATTATTAAATCTAAATCAAATAAATCAAATCTTGTCATCACATCCTAGACAAAATAGCAGTTAGGAAAACTTATTATCCACCAAAGGTGACGAACATGAGGCTTTCGTTACTTGTCGGTTGCAATGTGGTCCTCAACGTGTCATGTACTTTGCGTGTTTACAAAGGGATCTAGAGGCAAATAACATAACAACATGCATTTAATTTTTGAGTTGTGCAAGGAAGGGATGGTAATGGTTTAAAATCATTGAAAACTTAACATGGATAGGAAGCATGCCAAGAACTTCACTATTACTACAAGTTAACCAAAGATCCATGTGATTAGAGAAAAGCTAGTGAAATCATGATGCAATATTAATCCTATATTATAAGCAAAGGTTTGTATCCTAATGGCATTAAGGTGTGTAGTACAAGTGTTTCTCCTCAAAGGGTTAAGGGTTTTAGCTAGTCCTATGATGGACATCAGTGTAAATTTTTTGAGTAGGTTTAAAAGTGCGAGTTTATTATTTTGAAAAAAATCCCATATTATACGATAAGGTCATACGCCCCAATTAGTGGCGTAGGCATATGATATAGTCATTTGCAGAATTCGGATTTGATGTTTCTAAAGAGGACCTGTCCACATGATAGTCGCAAGAATAGATGGTGTAATTATATCCTCACCCATATACCTTGTAATGAGATCTTAGGAACACAATCTTCAATTATTGAAACGAATTGTAACACCCTTAATGGCTTGATTTTCAATGTAATAGTTGCACAAACTTTATCTTAATAGCCAAATCATGCTCATTTAAATTGTTGAGAAAGAATATATTAAAAGGTTACCAATGTACATTTGAAATATGAGTAATAACCGGATATGTCAGTCTCATTTAAAATGTTGACAAAGAATAGACTAAAAGGTTACCAACGTACATTTGAAATATGAGTCATAACCGGATATGTCCGCCTGTGATGGCCAAATTCCAAATAAATGAATTTAGTCAAATCCAATTCTAATAAAATATTTCGACTAATGTGTCATTCACTTCTTTAATTTATTAATAATATTTATTACTTAATATATAATTCAAATTTATGATTAAAAAATACTAAAATTGTTTTTTTAAAATACTTCAATTTATTTTTGAACGACAGTTATCTATAATTTTAAAACATATGAATTTAGTACTTTTTTAGAATGAATAATTATGCTTAAGTTTTTTCATATGATCTATAATTTTCGTATTTCACGTATTAGTTGTGGTTTTCGTTTTATTATTATATTTAACAATAATTTATGCTTAAAGTGAATAGTATGAGCTACTCACATCAATCACATATTTGTATTAGGATTTTTGTTTCTTCTTTAATGGGATCAATATAAATAATGATCTTTTCAGTGTTTGAATCCTATTCATCCTTCTTTTTCAGGTTGTAACGGGTTCACGTTAAGACGAGTGATATTTTACGGTCAAAAGGTTGCATCATGTTAGGTTGGCGTTTCAACACCTTCTGTGCATTCTGTTTTTTATATATACATTTTGTAAAGTTTGATGTATTGTTTATGGGTACCGAATACATATTATCAATATAAGATTTATTTTTAACAAAACGATTAAGAACAATTTAAGCATTCGAATATCTTTGACACATTTGGTCATTTTAGTTTTTTGCCTCTTTAAAAAGGAAACATATTAATCATTTGAGTCTTTTGAACAAAATACTACTCTGATTGATCGTTTCCATTATTATATGTAAAAAAGTAATTTCGGTCATATGATTTATTTAGAGATTTAAAAATTATATATGTATATTCAATATATAAGAATAACTTAGTATGCGTTTTTAAATTTTTATTATACGATTTTAAAAGTTCTCACGTGGGTTTTAAACGAAAATATTTATCGTTTCTAGAAATTTTACTTGTATTTAACCTTCAATAGCTTATTAATGTATCATGTGATTATTAAAAACAGGAACCATGACTATCGACATATGTGTTCTTATGCAACTCTCACTAATCGTTGATGAAATTTATCATAATCGTCGTTAGAGTTGATTTGGATGAATCAAAAGTTTGATTACTATTTTTTTATAATATTATTATTTTTATAAATAACTATTTAGTTATCAAAATTACATCGAAATATAAGGTACACGGACAATAAGTTGTGTCGTTACCCGTTTTTGAATAGCCAAACCAAGTCTGTTAAAAACTAAATTCATAGATCTCAGTGTTATAACGTTACTAAACATGACCCTTTGGACTCAACTAAGCAGGTCCATAGCCTCTGGCGTAAAAACCAAAAGTGTACAACACAAATGGGATAAACACATGTTGGTTGTCAAGACACGCTTTCTCGTGTCTAGTCACTTTGCCCTAAGCAATTTTTAAAGCAACATGACTCACTATGAAAGCACTACCCCCAAGCCCACAAGGGGGGAACCCCTGTTAGATTCACACAAACGTGTTTTCCTCATGTCCATCAAAAGACCAAATGTCAGTTGGTCTTATGGTAGATATTCTTTCCAATTGGACAGTTAAGAAATTCACTGGTGTTTCTTTCTTAGCAGAAATTCTAGCGCGCCTGAATATTTCAAAAAGAACATCCCAAACCAAATCATGTCGATACTTGAAACCCAGGGGGTCTATAATTGAGATTTTGATTAACAAATATTGTGATATTGACCAAAATGGACCCAAAATGATAAATTAGTGAGTTGGTGTTAAAATTGGCCGGCAATGTTCAAATAATTGAAAATGTTTCTATACATGATTTGAAATGTTAACTTAGAAGTTAACAAGAAAGATTATCCAACTCATTTTGAAGATTTTTATACAACGATTAAATCCAGGACCTCAAATCCACTCGTAGGTGTTTTTATACGAACAAACAACGAATGCAACTAGTTGATATTGGAACATTATAGTTGAGTTAGTCCATGTAGATTAAATTTGGTCATATGGTCATTTATTTACAAATTATTTAAAAAGAAACACACTAGTTGAATTTGGTTAGTTGGAAAATTATTATTCATCTACGAGCTTATTTTACTAAGGTGGGTAAATTGAGCTTTTAACGAACGGGATATATATATATATATATACCAAAATGTCCACTTATTGTTTTTTTTCTTTCAATAATCTGATATCGAATTGCTAACGTATCGTACAAAAACAACATTTTACCGATACCTATATTATTTTTATGGTTTCTGGTTTCAAAATTCTTTCATTTATACAACTCTATCTATGACGATAAATGAATATCGGTATTAGTACGTGACAATCTGGATTGATCGATACCGTTCGAACAACATCGGTGTGGGTACCGGTGTTTAGTTTATCGTTTTTGGTCGATATAAAACCCATATTGATTTCTGTACCCAGTGCATGAATCGTACCGGTACTGTAACGAGCCGAATCGATACTAATCCAATACCCATGGTAACGTATCATCATAATGAGCGGGAAAATAACTTGGCATGCTAAAATAGTAAATAAACATAAATGTAGATTTAGATTTTTTTTATTTGAAAAGTTAACAAACATACGTTATCACTAAAAATCATATTGAATGCTAAATACAATATTACTAATAAAAGATAAAAAACAAATATCTAAGAATTATCAATTATTATCAAAAGAATAATAAATTATTTGTTCATGTTTGAAAAAAAATATGTAAAACGAATTAAAAGGATGATGATAAATCAATTAAACTTAAAAAAAAGAATACTAAAAACTTACAAACACTATTCATGATAACTTTGTGTTAATACGTGTATATATACGTATAATATGATATAATATATTAATGGGCTTGAGTGTTTATTTTTCTATAATTGGGCCAACAATTAATTAAGTGATGGACAACACTAAATATCAATTGGGCTTATTTTAATTTGTTGGACTGTCCATAGAATAAAGAAAAAACGGCAGAGGCCCAGAAGAGATATAGATTCACGAGGGGATTCAGTAATCACTCGGTGATCCGTCGATAATTTCTATTTTTTATCCTTCGGTGATTACTGAGGTATTATTGGGGTATATTTTTATTTTTCATTCTTTTACTTTTATGTTTTTGGAGGGATCCGCCAATCACTCGTATATGTCAATACTGACATTCTCATTTGTCGGTACTCGTTTTCTATTAGTATGTGACAATTTTACTCGCTAAAATCACCTCATCGCATATCAATACAAGGGCGTTTTGTGACGGATTTGAGTTCGAAACGGATTTTGGGACAAAAGTGAATGCCCGTGACACAGAAGGATGGTCTTTCGGATGACCTAGAGCTGTAAGGGTTTTTGCCACAGATTATATTCAAAAGTTTCTGCTAGAATTTTATTAAAATATCCCACTTCTAATAAAAGATTACAAATAATGTCAGGTGGTCGTGCCAACACCAAATTCTCCCTCATACATAATATCCTTAATTCAAGTAAGTTTGAATTTCAAAATCAAATTAATTTATGTTAAATCTTATTTTATTTATATGATTTGTGCCCTGAATTGTGTACTTTTATACAGTGAACAACTTCCCTACATGGAAGTTTTTTTTAATTTAATTGCATTTCAATTTAACTTATATATATATATATATATATATATATATATATATATATATATATATATATATATATATATATATAGGGTAAGGTTAGATAGAAAACCCTAAAATTGAGAAAAACCCTAGAAAACCCAATCTCCCGACTTTTTTTTTTTTTTTTTTAAAAATAACACATGTAATATACATGTTTTTAAGAGTTTTGGGCCAAAAAAAACAAAAAAGCGCCGAAGGGATGTTTTTAAAAAAAAAAAACAAGTTTCAGCATCTTTGTCTAACACACGTTAGTTGCTGAAATTTTGTTTATTTTTTTTAAAAATATTCCTTTGGCGTTTTTTTTGCTTTTTTTTGCCCAAAACTCTTAAAAACACGTATATTACATGTGTTATTTTTTTTTAAAAAAAAGTCAAGAGGTTGGATTTTTTTTAGGGTTTTCTCAAATTTTATTACATATGAGATGCTATGATAAACCTTTGATCTTTGATGAAGGCAAAAATACTAGAAATTTAGGGTTTATAAGTTTTTGAACTTGTGATATTAGAAGAAGATGGATAGCACATCTCGATAAAATAAAGTGATTTTCAAGGCCCATTGGAGAGAGACGATATATCTATAATACTATATAAAGTATCTCCTAGGTCTACAAAGGTAATTTTTATCCTATTACTATATAAAGCATCTCCTATGTTCACAAAGGTAATTTTCATCCAATTTTTAAGATGGCACACCAAAAGACAAGAACAAATCCCTATATTTTTATATTTATATTCAATTTCTACCCTTATAGAAACTAGGAATTAATGTGAATTGGATTGTGGAAACAAGAGGATTATAACCACAAGCTTTGAAAGTGAAATTAGGCTATGGGGTATGGGGCCGGGGTTTGGGTGTGGGTTGGGGGGGAAACGCCCATGTAACCATTCCGGGTGGGCTTGGGTTTGAACGTAGCCCTTTTAGCGTGGGTTTCAGCTCGGGCATTGGACGGGGCTACCCATCTGAGCTGGCGGGTGGCCATTGGGTGCACCATACCCTATATTATCCATTAACTAAAAAAAGAAAAATAAAAGGAATTTGGCCAAGCCACCCCCAAACCCACGCACCACCATACCCACCGTTCGGTTGCTTGACCGGCGGTGCCCCTCAAATCCACGTGTCGGCCCATGCCCCGAACCCCGCCCCACCATACCCACGGTCTTAAAAGTTAATCAGACGGGAAGTGAAACCGACAATCATCATGCCTCTTCATTGTGGGATTACTCGAAACCGTTATTTGATCATGTATATATACATGATACATCCCATTACACAAATGGAAAAACACAAAATCTCAGAACTCTTCCTCTCAAAATAAAAATAAAAAAATTCAATTCCACAATCGCCATTCTGTATATCATTAATCTTCCCATGATTTCCCACGATTGTTGCACCTTGGAGGTCATTGTTATGCTTTAGAACTGGCGATCCTCTTTTCCGTTATGTTACATCGTTTCCGATCATCATCTCTATTCCAGAGTTTTGGATTACCACTGCACTCCAGGCAACGATCACCATCATCGGTCCAGCCTCATCATTAGGGTAACGAGTCCATTTGTAATTTCGTTCAAATCGTGCCTGAAACTTCTAAACTTTTCTTGTAGGTTGGGAAGAAGAACCGTTGATAACCAATGTTAAATGTATGATTAAATGATACTTAAATTAAATTCACAAATTTCAGCCCTGACCCATTTGTTTGCCGTCATATTACACCAGTTGTTTTGGTGTTCACTTCCATATTTAGGTGGGTATGCATCACCATGCACATGTTCACACTAAATTACGAGGCTTATAAATTAAGAATGTTTTTTAAGTTTAGTAATGTTATAAGTTGATAACTATTTTTTTAAATTAAAAAATAATCGCAAGTGAATAAATTATCTTTTTGGACCGTCATGTATATTATACGTTATTTTTCATATACGTTGAAGTTGATAACTGAAAGATAATTAAAAAATAATAATTATTTTTATTTCTATATATTTGTTGAAGTTGATAATTGTACGATAACTAAAAAATAATTATTTTTATAACTAAGCATCGTGTGGTTCCTCTTAACTTCTGAATGAATCAGTGACTATTTTGAATGGACAGGTGCCTTTCGAAGAAACGATGCGCTGGTGTGGTTAAGGCAACCTAAATTGCTAATTGTATGCATATACAATTATCTTAACAAATTGACAGAGTTTATGAAGTGATTTTAAGAATAGAGTTGTTTAGCATGCACAAATAATAGTTATAAAATCAATCATTAGCATTTTAGTTTGAATAATTTAAGTGGTATCAACTCTTTCAAAATGGTTAAATCTAAATGAATATTTCTTTAGTGAACTATTTTGTGAAAAGCTTACAACAAACTGATGTAAGGAACAATAATATTGTAGGTGTCCTCGACATTATAGGATTGTGATTTAAAGCCGTACACCTTCGCGACATCATAAACGAACCACCATCATTCCTATTTTTCTTCTTGCTACGCCAGAATCGTGTGACCACTGTAAAAGCCGCGCCTTTTCAGTGGCGGAACTAGCCCACTGATTTAAGGGTATCCCGATTTTTTTAACGTGCAATTATAAAAACGTTAATAAATAAAGTAAAACAAATACCTAATAGATTTGTCCTCTTTCTTTCTCATTACTTGAAATCGTTTCATCACATCGTCGTCTTTTACTTTATCAAAAGTTTCTTTTTCGACCACACAAACCATAGCATTGTTCAAATATTCCAGTCCCATTCAATTGCTTAAATCCGTCTTAACAAATTTCAATTTAGAAAAAAAAAATATTTCGACGGTTGCGACCGGTAAAACCAAAGTTAGCTTCACTACCCGATGAACGAAAGGCTAAGAACTATGTATTCCGGTTTTCACCATAAGACGAGCAAGATGACGTATTCAACTATAATATCATTTGGGTCTTGGGTTAACTTTATTAATTATATTTAGGGTCCCCTTTCAATTTTATTATTTTAATTTGGGTTTATTTTATCATTCGGGCATAATTATTCGACAAGTTTTTGGGTTAAAAATTGGTTAGAGGTATCATCGTATTTTTTAGGGGTATCATTTATATAAAACCGGAAAAAGCACTACGAATACGGGGTTGAGCCGTAGCCCGTGCTACGGCTCATATTACTATGGTTCTGCCCCTGCACCTTTTGCCGGTGCAAACCACGGTATACTGCCATACACGATCACGATTGAGAGATCTCCCCAACAGTGTGGTCACTCAAGCTTTTCCAATCACGATTGGGTACCAAGATCACCATTCTTTTCTCTTTCAAAACTGTTTTTCGAACTAAGGTATTCTGCTATATTATTAGTATGTGAAGAATGGGCCAAGTTTTAGGGACATTTACTTGATAATTCACGGTGTAAGGATAATGTTTGATCATGGAGGAACACATAATCAACTACTTCAATCAAATTTGTATCAAATTGTTTAAAAGTAGTGATTATAATTCTTCCATATTTGATATGTATGATACGATGTTGCTAATTAACTTTTGTGTTGGCCTTTATGCTGTTGTGTAATTTTATTCGATGTACAAGAACTTAGATATTTTGATTGTTGAATCGTAGGTCAAATTTTGTCAACCCCACCGCAACGCGCGGGTTCCCCACTAGTATAAAAAGTGTTGGAACTTGTAGAGACCATTGATGCTAGATTGCATAGTTTAAGGGTCAATAATGTCAAATGTGGAGTTAATAAGTCTAGGGACTTGAATGTAGCAAGGAGGATAGTTAAAAAGCGTATTTATGGGTTTCCCAGTGTCTTATAAGTATGTCAGGTATGATTAGTATATATAGATGTGTGTGCATGCTTAGGGTTTTCAAGAGGTCATATTGTGTGTGTATTCAAGTATGTGAAATCTTTGTAAGCATCATAGTAATCCATGAGCTAAATCAATATTATGTAATGGGAATTAATCTTTTGTTGGGTGATTGTGTGTCAGTTTTCTACTTCAACTAGTTTCTTTCGGGTTTTTGATTGTTTATACACATTCAAACACCTTATTCATAGGTGTTTTTTATGTAAATCGATCACTATCAATCACTGTTGATCTGTAGTGTTTGGGATCTACAGTTTGATATCCAAGTCTTAGTGCTCTTGATAGACTTATTTGTTTTTTGAGTTTTTGAAAGCTTGTGGGTTTTTCAAAATGTACAAAATTTTATCAAATTCGGGGTGAAAATGGTTTGAATTAGTGTTTAGATTGGTTAGGATTTGTCTAAATGTGTTTTGAATCAGTTTATATTGGTTTATAAATCATTTAGATTGGATTTGGATATGATCAGATTAGTTTTGGTGAGTGTTTGGATTTTTGAATTTAAATTTGGTTGTATTTGTTTATCAGCTTGTTTGTTTCTTAGTCAGCATATTTGTTGAAGATTGCCTTTATCAGTTTTGTAGTGTGGGTTCAGTGTATTTGTCAACGTATTTAGTTTCATACAGCGTATTTGTGTTTTTAGTCGTCGTATTTGTAGCGTTTTTTCAAAAGAAACTTTGGGGACAGTGGTTTAGTCCTTTGGGACTTTATCACAGTGTATTTGTTTCTACCTTAGGCGTTTTTGTTGTTATAATCAGGTTTTCGTCGTACCTGTTCTAGCGCACTTACATCTAGCATATTAACCCATTGATATACAGCTTTACAATTTTGAAAATGTCTCCAAGTCAAATAAATCCCTTAACTCAAGCAGAACTTGAGAACGATACCGCAACCTGTCCACCCAACTTCAGGGGTGCACATGATTTTGGAACTTGGAAAAATAGAATGAGGTCGTTTTACTATTTAACCGATTATACCCAATGGTTTTCAGTCATTGTTGGACCTCACATTCCATTGATCACAACTGACAATGGTTAAGAAATCAACACTAGTCATACTACCTACACTGAAAATGACAAACTACTGCTTCAAAGAGATTACAAGGCTTATGTTATTCTTACCATGGCTCTTACCACCGATGACTACAACATGTTCGAAAAGTACATAACCTCACAAACTGGGAGGCGTTGTGTGATTCTATGAAAGCAATGAAGAAATGGTCCAGAAGGAATACGACATGTTTGGAAGCATCCGTGGTGAAAGTCTGACCGATCATATCAATTGTTTCAGGACATGCTTACCAAAAGAAAGAAAGCTAGAAATCCGGTCACCAATTATGCATCTATCAAGAAACTATTCCAATCGCTACCAAAGGAGTGGAGCTTACAGTGCATGATCAAGAAATACTTCTTGACCAATCAATATCCAACAACTTTGTCAGATTTGATCACTAATTTAAAGTTATTCGAAATGGATATCACCAAGAGAGAGATGAACCAAGTAGGGTATACTCCTAAATCCAGTCGGTCTACAACTCCTAAAAGCATGGCTTTGTAGCTCCCATAAATGTTCAAACCCCAAGCTCCTCGTTTGTGTCAGATTTTAGCCCAAAAGGTCCCACATCAAGTCCAAGAAAAGCAACTTCTTCAAATGACAAAGCCGTGGTAGTCCTTGATAAATCTACAATAAACTGGTGACACTCTTTAACATGTTCATGAGTAGCTATGAAGCACTTATGGAAGAAGAACTAAAGAGAGATGTTAACGCCAGAGGATATGTATCAGGTCGATCCTTGTGACGTGGAATAAATGGATTTGAAGAGGCAGATGGTGATGATTACTTGGAGGTTAAAGAAGTTTCAGGATAAAACAGGGAAAAGAATTGGTCTTGGAAAAACTAGGTTTGACATGCTACAACTTCAAGAACTTGGGTCATTTCAAGATTGAATGTCCTTATCCACTAACTGATACCAATCAAATCAAACCACCTAGGAGAATGGTTTCAATCACTGGAGCTAGTGAAACTGAAGCCCCTAAAGCTTTGATCGTCAAAGACTATGATTGGGCATAAAAAATCATCGAAGACAAAGTCAACATCAATAAGGCTCTCATGGCTATGGTTACAAGTGGATCTAGACCACCCTTATAAGCTTTAAAATATTCTTTAACACAAGAACCTGATCACATGTTGTACGTGATACAATGATATGCTCAACTTGTGCGGCTTTTTATTATAATTGATACAATAAATAATAAGCAAACGAACCCTATTCACTAAGTGTCAACGAATTTTCCAAGTTATCTGCTCAAACTGGGAATTAACCGAACAAGTTTCTTTTTCATAACAAAATTTGAGTAAGTTAGAAAAAATGGCCGAAAGGTGAACTTAGCTAAATGGTGTGTGGGCGTTGCGGCGTGGGTAGACTGTAAACATATTTAATTGTTTAATATGGTTAATGGGTATTTGTGTTTGATGGTCAACTAGTAACTAGACCCACGCGTGTTACGGCACGGGCATATAGCAAATATCGAACGAATTAGTGTGAGTTTTATGTGACCCACGCTTAATGCGCACCAATCAAAAGTGGCTTATGATAGCTTTAAGAAAAAAAAAAACACACGAAACACAAAGTAACTCGAATTTACACCGTCGAATGAAAATGTATTATATTTAACGACGCTCAGTTTGGTATGTAAAGAAAATGTATTATACTAATACCGACTGGTTTCCCAAGATAATTTTTCGTCTAAACATAGGTCAACTTGAATTTATACTGACACATACATAAAATCCGTGTGTAAATGGGTAAAGTTAGAATATTAGAAACTTGAGAGATTAAACTTTGACTTTTGAAAAGCTAAAGGAGTCAAATTACAACGTGGTGTAACTTTGGTAAAAAATGCAAAAGGCAGTGCAAAGAGAGTTAACAATGCAAACTTTGAAAGTATAGGGGTGCCAGTAAAATGGAGCAGGGGCTAAAAATGCCATTTCGCAAAGATGAGTGGATTTATCATTTTGGATGGAGCAGGGGTTAAATATTATTATTTCGCAATATTGGGGTGGCCTTGTCTTTTTTTAAAAGTGGAGGGTCGTTGCGTAAAAGTCACGGAAATTTGTTTTTTAAGTTAGAGATAATAGGTTAGGATCAAAATGAGCTTATTAGTTTTTATAGTATAAAAATGGTTTAGTTCTTTTATATTTATCAATTATTTAATAATAGGTTTAATTTTATTATTTATTATTCAGCTTTTTTTTATAACTTGCGTTCATTAACTTAAAAAAAATCAAAATTTCGTATCTATGTTTATTTGTTTTATTAACATTTATTTTTTAACATTCCAGGTTATTTGGCCACACGTTGTGATAATACGTTACCACATGCATTGGATTGGTATCGGTTCGGTTCGTTACAGTACCGACACGATACGGTATAAAAATCAACAAGTGATTTACATAAGATGAAAACGGTAAAAAACGAACATTGGCACCGATGTGGTTTGCACGATATCCATCGGTTCAGATTGTCATAGTTTTGGTACCGATATTCATTTATTGTTGCAGACAAAGTTGTATAAATGAAAACAAAATTAAACCGAAAACCATAAAAATGAATACAAATACTGGTACCGATGTTTTTGGTACGGTATTAATTTATTAAGAGAAAAACGATAAAAATAATGTAACCGAAATTGATTTGGTTTACTATGGTAGCGTCATGGTATCCGTTATCAAACAGAAAACCATAAAAATAAATACAAGCAGGTACCGGTGTTGTTGGCTTCGGTTCGGTATGTTAGTGATACGATGTTAGTTTTTTGAAAGCAAATACAAAAAAAAATAAATACAAGTACTGATACAAATGTTGTTCATTCAGATTTGCTTTAGTTTGATATTGATATGATAACAGCACCCGTAATGAAGCGTTTAGAAATTTCACTAATATAAGAAAAAAGTTATTATGTAGTAATTGGGTAAACAAATATTTATTAGAGACAATCACTATATTTTATTATTCCACGTCAACTTAAAGTTTTCTTAGTCCTCATCACCCATATGTAATTGAAATTTGATAATGCAAATCTCGTGACCAGTGTCAATCAGTGATCACTTGATCGAGATGCTTAGGTACATATAATAGGGAGGTTAAAAGGAAAATGGTTTCGCAGTAGCCAAAAGAGGAACTTTTTTACGGACCGTAAAACCAGCTTCTTCTTTCATATCTAGATCATATTCTTTTCCTTCATTCGACAACTCCCAATCAAACTTGTGCAAAAGATTAGCCACCAGACTCTCATTTATCGTCATTGCAAAAGTAGCCCCTGGGCATCCCCTCCTACCGGAACCAAATGGAATCAAACTAAAGTCATGACCTTTGTAATCAATACTAGAATCCAAAAACCTCTCAGGTCGATACTCATTAGGATCATCCCATACTTTGGGATCTCTTGCAATGGTCCATGCATTAATGAGAACCCTAGTTCCTTTTGCAACGTCATAGCCCATGACTTTAGTATCTTGTCTCGCTACTCGAGGAGCTAGAGTTGGGATTGGCGGGTGAAGACGAAGAGTTTCTTTGAATACAACTTTCAAGTACTTCATGTTACTTATGTCATCTTGGTTTATTTCTTGCTTACCCTTAAGAACCGTCCTTACTTCATCTTGTGCTTTCTTTAGTACGCTAGGGTGTTTAAGAAGTTCTGCAAATACCCATTCCAATAGTGTTGACGATGTGTCTGTTCCAGCAACATAAGCATCCTACAATAAATACAAAAGAATTAAGCCATTACTCAAAAAAGGTGACAGGTCAATTCCGTGTTAAGAAAGTTTAGTGGACAACTATGACAAAATGAAGTCCATTCTCTCTCTAACAGTAAAATATTACATAAACAAATTAGAAACTATTAAAACACTATAAATAATCAACAAGTTTTAGCTTTAGTTGGTTGTACTCTTAATTTTGGGTGTTTTAAAAAAAGGATTATGTGGTCCATCTTCATACACTTGTCTACACTTCTCCACCATAAAACCCTTCTTTTATCATGTATATATACTTAAAAATTTGTTACATTGAGATGCATAGAAGGTTGTAATCTTTGCTTTTGACGTTGGACAATGGATTAATAGAAAAATAATGTGCTCCTTTTGGATTACATACATTGCTTTAACGAGTTTAACCTTCCACCACCACATCATAAAAAGGGACAGAATGGAAGTCAGAGAGAGAGAGAGAGAGAGAGATCTTTAATCTCTAGGCGGCGGTGACATGGTGAAGAGCCGAATGCTTGCGAAATGGAGATGGTTAGGTTGCGGTATGACAATCGTGGCTCGAGCGAGGGGTTCTAATGATAATTGTACTAAAAGTATACTAATTTGTTCGTTTGTTTTTAAATTCAATAAAATGAGTTCATGTACGATTATTGAAGTTGAAAGATTCAAAAGGTTTTGGTTAAATTGGTAAGATTTATGGTCATTTGACAATTGGTTTGAAGGTTATTTTAAAGGTTTGACAAAATAACGTGTGTACACAATGGATTTGTTTATAATCCACGCCACATTGGCACCGAGTTTGACAAAATAGTTGTCGTTTGGCATGTTTGCTATCATTGGCACCACGTTTTTTGGCTTCCAAATGATATGTAAAATATTATGCCGCAAATAGTTATCCTTACTTATGTGTGTAACAATGGATTTGTTATAATCCGCACTAAATAAAAGCTGGGAGACGCAGCGGCTCGACTCGATTTAACGCATTGTACGTGCGTGTCCGCGGCGCAACACGCGTGAGGTATTATCCTAGTTATTAATTATTAATTAATTATAAACAATGATTTTTAAGAGTGGCCAACATGCTAGTGGACTGGTGGTGGCTAGACTTTTTAACGTGGGGCCAACATCGATTGTCTAATAGTTTGGAGTTGTTTTTGGTTTTGCCATCTTCTACTTGCAATATATAGTCTTGGGCTTCTTTTTTCAATCCCCTCTAGAAGCCAATGTTTTGTTTTCTATGTCTAATTAGTAATTAATCACACACCTTTACTACATTAGATGTTCAAGATGAGATATTGGCCATATTCATTGATTTCCCTCCTTTTATCACTCTACAATTTTAATAAAGAGAATCCATATATTATTTAAGAGTAATATGTTTCCTCTCTTAAGTTCTTTTGTTGTAAAATTTAGTACAAAACAAAGATATATATGAAATGTATCAAAAATACATAATGGAAAATCATCAAAATAGACATGTTAACCAACTAAACTAACAAAATGAACATGGATATTTAGCCAGTACCAAAATAGACAAACTCAAAAAGCCAGTCAGAAGATGCTAACGATATAAGATCTGTAGGCTAAGACGAATAAAACTTAGCAGGCACAAAAAACCAAAAAGTACAATAGGGTATAAAAAAAGACACGTGTAAAGCGCCAATATAAATTCAGTTGGCAAATGAAAATGCGTGAGCTAAGTTCAACCAGAGAATAGAAAGGCGTAGGCTAAATTCAGCCGGTGGCTAGAAACTAGGGCTAAATCCTACCCGCCGGCCTACACCTTACACGTGTTTCAACCTTATCGGCAGGGTCTGCCCTGAGAATTCAAGTGCCCTATCCGAGTTTGAAAAAATGTGCCTTTAGCCCTTAGCCTAACTAAATCTAATAAGTTAACTTCTAATACTTAAAAGTTATTTTGTAAATGGGCCTATCTTAGTTTTTTTATGGGTATGTTATCTTAAATTTTTTTTTATAACATATATATAGTGGCGGAACAGAAGTATTTAACCGGAGGGTGACTTTCAATTCATATTCTAAATTCATTAATGTATTATAATTTTAGTTATCAATTGGTGTAAAATAAAGTAGTAATCTAAATTCATTAATGTATTATAATTTTGGTTACCAATTGTTGTAAAATAAAGTAGTAACCTGATAAAGTTTAAATAAAAATAGTTTAGATAAAAGAATAGTATGTTAAATTAAAGAAAAAACTATGAAGTAACAACGATTTAAAGTTTTAAAAGAAGAATAGTATGTTAAATTAAAAAAAAAACTATAAAATAACAATGATTTAAGTTTTAAAAGAAATGCAATGCAATGCTTCCGAGTGTTTAGCCCTTCGATAAACAATTATAAGAAAGTTGTAAAAGAAAAAAAGAAGTTTTATATTGGAGTTATTAAACAATTAGAAAAAATGGAGCTAATTTATAAGTGACTTGTGAAAGAAAAAGTAAATTTTATGTTGGGCTTGATTAGATTGGGCCCGTTAAACCTAAACATAAATTACTAAAGAATTTCTATTTCAGCCTACTTTTCTAGTCGTCTTCTCCTTACATAACACCTCCAACCTTTCATTAGCCTCTCCGGAAACAAGTCCAGGTCGGAAAACGAAATGAGATCTACACTTCTTTAATCTTTCTCTCTACAGTTCTGCCCCCAATATACACACATATATCGGATTTTTTTAAACGTGTCCATCGAAATCACGGGTCCTGGACTGTTTTTTTTGGTATATCTATTTTGATAAAGGCTAAATACCCATGCATGTTCATATTGTTAACTTACGTCAACATCTCAATATTGGTGATTTTACCAAATACATACATAGTAATATAGGTGAGTGTGTAGCAGAAAGAGTTACCATTAGCAACGCTTTAATGGCCTGCCTGTCGAGAGTGACTCCAATCTTGTCATCCTTTTGGATCTTGAGTAGCATACCAACAAAGTCTTCTCTAATTCCATCACCACCCCCCGTCGATAGAATCCTCAGCCGCCCCTCCACCACCTCCTCAGTGACCTCATCGAAGTCATTAGCAAGCCTCTCAACTTTAGCAGTAAACCCTCTCAACCTATCCACCCATGCAAGCTGAGGAATACAATCCTCCAAGTTAAGAGCACCCAACACCTCAAAAAACTCATCCAACATCTTCTTAAACTTCTTCCCACTCTCCCCTTCACTATACTTCCTTCCAAACGTCACTCTACACACCACATCACTAGTAAACGTCGCGAACAACTCACGCATATCCACCCGCTCCGACTTACTACACAACTTGTTGATTTTCTCAACCACAACCGCGATCTCTTCTTCCCAAATATCGCGATTATCTTCAACCTTTTTATTGCTCAATAAATGGCGTGTCATGATGCTCTTCACCTGCCGCCAGTACTCGCCATAAGGCGCCACCGTGATTTCTTTCAGCTCGCGAAAGAGTATCTTCCACATTTCAATGCTGGGTCTGTTGGCAAATTTGATATCTTGGGTCTTCATTATCTCACTGGCTGCTTCGGCTGATGAGACCACAAGGGTTGGGACTGACCCCACATGGATTAGCATGAGTGGACCACCGAACTTCTGGATAGAGAATGGAGGGAGTGGTGTATCAGTGGGCCGAGCTGGTGGAGGTTGCCGATCACTGGCAGTGTTGGTGGTGAAGGTGGTAGGTTCTTGTTGGTGGTGGTAGGGGGGTTAAAGAAGAGTGTTTTGACGAGAAATACGAGTAGGAGTAGAAAAGCAACAACATACACCAAAGGAATCATGGTTAATGTCTTGGTGTCTAATGGTTTGTGCACTTGTCTCTATTTAAACACCGAAAATCCTAGGATAATTAATGACCTGGGTTGGTTGATAATGTATGTTTTCTATATCTTGGTAAATGTGACAATAAAATTTGAGGGGGGTGTAGGTAGGAAGGAAGGTTTAGTGAGAGTGAAATACCGTAAAGAATACATAGTCATTATTTACTAAAACATTTAAAGACGCTTAGGTAGCGTTTGGTATGCAGAAATACGAGAGAGAATGGAATGGATCATTACGAGTGAATGAAGAAAGGAGTGTTTGGTTGGTTAATAGAATGGAATCGCTCATTCCAAAATGCATTCCATTCTCTCAAAAGCATTCCATCCCCCCTGTTTTTTTCCATTCCATTTCCTCTCCACCCTTCATTAACAACACAACAACCTACTACCGTTGCCACCACCCACCACCACCGTCATCTGCCGCCGCCTTCACCCGCCACCCGTCGCCGCCGCCACCCGCCGCCTGCCTCCACCCACCGCCACCCGCCAACGCCTTAACCCGCCACCGCCACCACCCGCCGCCGCCACCACCGCCACCCACCACCGCCACCCACCGCCACCCACCTCCGTCGTCACCCACCACCACCACAACTGTCACAACTTACCGCTATCTCCGCCTACCACCACCGATGCCGCTACAACTGCCATCTATCACCACCCACCATCACCGCCTATCCTTGACCACCTCCATCCTATTTTATTCATTCGTCTTTTCACGCATACCAAACAACAAACAGCAACGGTCCATTCCATTCTCACATGGTAACCAAACAAGACATGGAATGGTAATGATCAATTCCATTACCTCATCCATCCGTCATTAACAACACAACAACCTACTACCGTTGCCACCACCCACCACCACCATCATCTGCCGCTGCCGTCACCCGTCACCCGCCGTCGCCGCCACCAGCCGCCTGCCTCCAACCACCGTCACCCGCCACCACCTACCGCCACCCGCCACCGCCACCACCCGCCGCCGCCGCCGCCACCGCCACCGCCACCCGCCAACGCCGCCACCTACCTCCGTCGTCACCCACCACCACCACCACTGTCACAACTCACCGCTGTCTCCGCCCACCACCACCGATGCCGCTACAACTACCATCTATCACCACCCACCATCACCGCCTATCATTGACCACCTCCGTCCGATTTTATTCATTCGTCTTTTCACGCATACCAAACAACAAAAAGAAATGGTCCATTCCATTCTCACATGGTAACCAAACAAGACATGGAATGGTTACCTCATCCATTCCATTACTTCGTCCATTCCATTACCCCATACCAAACAGACCCTTAGGGTTAGCTTTGTTAATCAAATTTACATTTGAGAAAAAAAAACTTAAAGACGCTTACCACGCCCGTTGTGTGGCTCACGGAAGGAAGAACCACGATGCACTCACGAAACTGACACGTGGTGTTCCGTGGTTGTGGTGCTGTTGCGGCTAAGTCCCTCTCACGCTCACGTAATCATTACGCATGGTTTAACTCAGGTTAAAACTTATATGAATTAATAAAGTATCCTCAAATCTTTGGTTGTTAGATCATTCAGCACTATCCACCATTTTCTATGATATAATTTAACAAAAAAGAATTATACTTTTTAAAATTTATATCTCGTTTTTTAAAATTTCTCACATTTCATCCGCCATTTTTATATTTATCTTACTCACAAATATTTAGTATATTATTTTCTCATTTTTATACGCTCACAATAAATATAAGTTATATTATATTGAGGATGAATAGTAACTTTATTGTAACTTTTTTTATACTAGCCCCCCTGCGCGCGCGCGCGTTACAGTGAGGGAACATAAAACCATGCTAAGTATCAACGAAATAACTACCAAAGCCGGGTGTAAAATAAAAACACGAATTTCTAACAACAACTGGCTAATGTGACGTAATAAGTAGACAAAGACGAACTTATACCGACATGTATAGAAAGTCGAGGGGTAAAAACCTTGAGGGACCAAATTTGACCAACAAATATCGTGCTAGGTAGCAACCGAACAACGGCCAAATTTTAGAAAAAAAAAACGTAAAACAAAGCTACAAAAAACTAAATTTCTTTAACTTTTGTGACAAAATAATAAAAAACGAAAATTTTATTACAAATGAAAAAAACCCTTAAAATTTACTATGCCAAAAAAATAATAATAAATAACAAGACAAAACAACAAAAAGCCAAACAGTTACTATTCACCAAGATGTTATCACACGAAGGTTAGTCGTTTTTCAAATGTGGGATAACGAAACTTTGCGTCACACCGTTTTTCAGAGAGATACGAGAGGGGTTGCTAATCAAGTGTGGTTATCCGGTGGGTGTGTGAGTTTTAAAACTTAAAATCTTGCAGTTGTCTCACGGTTGATTTTGAATGTTAAATACTTTCCACAAAGGTTAAAGACAAGTTCACATGGACCAAGCATCAACAATAAAGTTCACATATATTAAGAGAGAGAGAGACAAAGGGATGAGACAGGGTTGGTATTTATGATCTATTGATTGAGAGGGTGATGTTAGGGGTTTTGTTTTTGGATTTCTTGTGACCCGAATCACGTCGGAGTTACAACTTCATCGCTCTAGTGGTGGTGAGGGTTAGAATAGGGGTGGGTTGGGTTGATGAAGAAAAAGATGGTGGGGCCCACTTAATTGATTAAAAAAGAAGATATATATTTCTTTTAATGTTTAAGTTATTATATTTAATAGTAAGGGTAATTTGGTCATTTAACATCCACTTAACTGAGAAAACTAACCTCCATCTATTCCATGGACTATCCGAGTAACAACTGAGCAAACCACAGATGTAACACCTTGTAAATTCATGTCCGGTAATATACCGGCACGTGTCTATACTCTCAAATATGCCTAATAATTTGGACGAGAGGGACTAATTTTACCAGTTTATGAAACTATGGTTATAGAGGGACTAAACATGTCATCATGGCAAACTTTTGGCCTATGAGTGACCCTTACGGACCGTAAGGTAAATGCAAACTAAGCTTTTAATGGTCGGTTACGGACCGTAAGACCTTATGTCTTATGGAGCGTAAGGAGTTCAAAACCATGGGCACTAAGAAGGCTTACGGACCGTAAGCCATCATCCCTTACGGTCCGTAAGGGATTGCCAGTGGCAGTTTTGTTTGGAGGCCAAGGCATTCTGCCCTTGTGCCACCTATCTCGCAAAATGCCACCATCTTGCAGCTCTTGACACCTCCTTAACCACTTGGAATAATCCTAGAGCATCTCTAACACCTGGCATCATCCTCATTCATCTCCTAGCACTATAAATAGAGCTCACGGTTGAGCTTCGAACTTGCTCATTCAATCATCTTTCTCTCTATCACTCTATTTGGAAGTTTCAGGTCTTAAGGGAGCATCCTTTGAGTTCTAAACATTTTAAGGATCACTTGTAAGTGTTCATTTCAGCTCTTTTCTTTTATAGGCTAAGAAATTAGCCGAAAGTCAAGCAAATTGACTTTTGCTTTGACCTTCGATTAAGGTCATTATGGTCCAGCCATTGTTTGAATCGAACATGGCTACATGATCGTAATAAGATAGGTGTTAATCCGTCAAAGGGGCACCTCCTGGAAATCACGTTAAGTTGATCAAATGACGGGTCAAAGTTATGTTTAATTAAAAGTCAAATGCCATTTTTCGGAAAACTTATAAAATGAATTTATAAATGTTTGAACACATGTTTTGACACTTAAATAAGTTGGTAAATTAGAACATGTATGAACATGTTCAGCCCGTCATTTCCAGTCTTAGTGTCGGTTCGCAACCGAAAGTCGAAAAGTTTGACTTCTGCTTTGACTTTCGATTCTGACCTGATCTAGCTAAGTTAGCTACTGAATTAAAGTTGCATTATGATCGTAATTTAATGTTGCATAACCCTCTGAGGTTATAATACATGATCATAATCATATTCTGAGTTTTTGAACAAGTTTCTGTAATATGCCTAACTTTGACCAAAATGCCCTTTTCGCATAAAACTTAGTTTTAATCAAGAATGAACTTGCATATGCTTTACCTACTGATATGTTAATATAATTAACATAGTTTGATGTTATGAATCTATTCATAATCTGAGTTTTGACTTAAGATCGCAAATGTCATTATTAAATGACTAAAACGCCCTTTTGGCGCATAGTATGGTTTCTAACCATAACTATCAATCAAAACATATATCCTACTGATGGTAAATCATAATTAGAGTATTTTCACAAAGGATGCTTTATCATAACTCAGATTCATTGCAAGTTCATTAGATTATGTCACATAATGACTAAAGTGCCCGTATGGTGCACATTTTGATTTTGAAACATAAACGGACATATAAGTTGATATCCTACTGATATTACAATATATTTAAAGTATATTGGCATATAGAACTTGTTCATGACTCATCTGGTTACCCGGTATCGCTTATATGCGTACGATTAAGCTTATGTAGTCCTTTTACGTAAGTTTACCGAAACGGGTCAAATCCTATTATTTTTATTTCAAATTCCAGAATGTATATTGATTACCCATATTATACAAGTCTTAGTACTTGTTGGGTTTAAACTACATTCTATTCCGGTCATCGCTTAATCTAGTGTATTGTTTTGGTCAAAAATCACAACAAGGATTGTTAGGGGTGATTTTTATAGGTTATGGACCACTTATCCTGAGATTGACCTGCATCATTTATCCTTAGCGGGTGGTGCAGGAAGTCTGAGGATTAAGGATCCTTATATATACTAACATTGCCTAACGAGTGTTTCCTATGCTATTATGTTTGTATTCGCAGGTTCATAACGGGCCAGACTTGTTCCAAGCGGGAATCACGCAGAATATGCTCTTATTCCGCATGTGTAAATGGAGCAAAAGAGACGTTATGGGATCGTGGGATATTGGCAAGATTATCGGATAGTTAGTTAAGGATATTTTTAGCTAGAGGGTATTGAGCTGATAGGAGAACACACTTGCACATTTGTCTTACGTACAATACATCTGCTTCTCTCTCGCAAACATACACACTAGAAACCATTGTAACAAGCTCAATACTTCCAAAGTTGTAACATTTATTGTTCAATATAGTTGGTGATCGGTAGTTTCCATCACCCGAGGTTTTTTATGCCAGCGATCATTCATTGATCAAAGGCTTTTTTCTCGTACAAATCATCGTGTTCATCATTGTTGACATTTCATATTTGTGTACACAATTGTCCATTGTATCAAGCACTCAACCTCACAAAATCAGATTTGGTTACATTATCCTTATTGTGATTTTTGACCAAAACAAGGATAATGTAACCAAATCTGATTTTATGAGGTTGAGTGCTTGATGTGTATGAATGATAATGCAAGCGTTTGTATGGAAAAAATGATAATGAACACGGAGATTTATACGAGGAAAAGCCCTTGATCACTAGTAGATCGCCAACATAAAAACCTCGGATAGTGAAAACTATCACTATCAACTATATTGCTAAAAATGGTTACAACTTCGGATGGTATTGAGCTTGTTACAATGTAATCTAGTGAGTGTGTGTGTTCGAGAGTAGCTGCAAGTATGATAGTTGGACGTAAAGAATGTGCAAAAAAGCTAAGTGTTCGATATATAGCTCAATACCCCCATTAAATCGGTTAACAATATCCTTAACTAACTATCCGATAATCATGCAAGTATCACACGATCACCATAACGTCTTCTTTGCTCCATTTGCATGGCGGAATAAAGGCATATTCTCCGAGTTTCCTGCTTAGAACAAGCCTGGCTCGTATTATACATGCGATCACAAGTTAGAATTATAGGAAAAAATCATTAGGTAATGTTATTACAGATAAGGATCCTTGATCCTAAGACTTCCTGCATCACCCGTTAAGGATAAATGATCCAGGTCAATCTCAGGATTAATGATCCATTGTATTAAAAATTAACCCCTAACAATTGCCCCAAATATGACGAATTTAATGCTAAAGTGATTATTCATATATCCGTTAGAATCGGACTAGCCGTTGCAACTTGGATGTATCCGTTGCAAGATCCTGACGTCACTGATCAGACACCCTGCAACAACCATCATTATATATAGGATAGAGATAGAGTTGATTCCCCATTTAAAATCTGATCTTTGCAATTTATAATCGCATCTCAGAGCCTCAACAGGTATTCTCTTTCTCCTTTCTTTAATCCCTAATTCCTTCATCTCTTTCTCTCTTGAGATCCATGGCGAAAATGTCTACAAGATCTTCACCACTCAAAGATCCTGAGCGTGATAGTCCCCTAGAAGCCAGAACCTTCTCAAAAACCCTTCCATGGAGATGTGCCGATTCACTGATCCTGAGATTGATCAGTTACGCCATTGTTTTCCAGAGGGTACCATCTTCAAGCCCTTTGATTCTTCCCTAAAAAGTGACTGTGAGTCCGGAACTTGGGTTTGCTTCCCTGCAGCCCCTTTTCAAATAGGCTTCAACTACCTATTCCCAGTCTTCACCCAAAGCTTTTTCAGCCACACCGATCTGTGCTACAGTCAGGCGATGCCTATGCTATGGAGAGTATTGTATGCTCTTGAGCAGATCATTAGCAGAGAGGGTTTAACCTTTGGTCTCACCGAACTTCCTCACCTGTACAACCTAGTGACCCATGGTTCCCACCGATACCTTTTCAAAGCAAAACCTCAATAGTCCCTTCCATTTCTCAAAACCACCAAAAACGATGCAAACTGGAAAAACCAGTTCTTCTTTGTTAGGAGAGACTCTATCCCCTTTGGGAATCATCTTCCAAGGAAGTGGAATTTGTAAGGTAGGATATATGATTCTTATGATAGGAATGTAGAAAATTCTTCTTTTTGGTAATGTGAGGATAACTGATCCTGTTTATTTGTTTGTATACAGTGACAAGCTTTGCTGCTTTGAGAGATATTCCTGCTACTGCTGAAAGAGTTGCTGCTTTCTAGGCCTTAGACACAACGGTTAGAACTTTCTATCCAAAGATCAAGGATCTAGAAGAGACCACCTCTGCCTCCTACACCATGTCAAGTATGTACCCATATATTTTATATATATATATATATATATATATATATATATATATATATATATATATATAAGTACTTAAAATAAATTGGTCAATAATGAGTACTCATCTTAATTTTAACATTGCAAGCGCTACCAAGTCCTCATCCAAATCTGCTTCCAAGTTTGGCCTCGGAGAACTTAAGGGAATTATCTCTCCCCGATCCTTCAAGAAAGAGTTGGCCACAAGCTCAAGCTAACCGGAGACCAAGAGCATGACCACCCATGCAAAGTCTGGGTCAAAGAGGAAAAAGCCATCCGAGCCACTAAGTGACGCCCTCCAAGTTGAACATGAAATCCACAACTGCATCTCTGAGGTAAGGATCACAGATTCTATAATATGTGAATTTTTTAAAGGATCACGGATCCTAATTGTTACACGTTGCCATATGCAGAAAGTTGCTCAAATCCAGGCTCTCCAAGGAGAATGTTTGGCTGATGTGGAGGAGTCCGTTATTGATCTCCGTAGCTTCTGTGCTGCTAAAGACAAGAGGATTGCTCAACTAGAGAATGAGATCAACCGCTTGGAGAAGCAGGCTGTGGTGGATGAAATCCAGGCGAACAAGGATCGGTTGGAGGCTGCTGATGAGGCTAAGACCTCTGCTGTCAGGGTTATCCTGAAGGCAAGGATTCAAATAGCCCAAGAGGCTATGGATCTTTCCTTTGATAGGGCCGGATGGGATGTGGAGGCTTGGAAGCAAAGGTTGCAGGAGCTGGGCGATGAAGAAGAGTCTGAACAGATGCCCTTGCTGGAGGCTGAACTAAGAGGCTCTAAGGATCCTGAGGAGGGCAACGACTAGTGGCAGTGGTGAAGCTAGTGAAGCTAAGGAGGATGAAGCAGCGATGGTGTAAGCTGTTGAAATAGGCGATGAAGGATAATTTAGATGAGGCCGGAGACCATTTTTTTAGGATTGGTGGTTGTTATTTTGGTTTAATGGTGTTTTTATTTGAACAATTATGGTTTGTAACCGAACAATAGCTTTAGGGTTAAGGATCACTGATCCTTTGAACAATAGGGGGTGGCAAAGGTGGATGGGTCCTTCTGTTTGTGTAGGGATAACAAAAATACCCGAGCCCGACGGGTATACCCGAAACCCGAAATAAATGGGACGGGTTACCCGATACCCTTCGGGTAATGGACCAGGTATGGGGTTAGTTTTCAAAAATTTCATGGGTATGGGTCGGGTATGGGATTAGGTGATACCCGACCCGATTACCCGAAACCACATACCCGTTTACCCGAACTATATACTCGATCATATACCCGATTTTTTTTATATTTTTATTTTCCATAAACCCTTGTCTATTGGTGATTTATATATGTATGTTCATAATGTGAAAAAAAAATAAAGTTTCTTTTAGTATATGCATTTGATAATAGTATTCACATTTTGTATGTTGTGAAGTATATACATGTAAGTGTATAAGTATTATATAGTTATTACTAATTTATGATAAAACTTATATGTATGTAATGTACATTTTTAATTTACAATATTTGTTGTATAAATAAAATTATACAATAACTATAATAGGAAAAAATATATTTAGAAATCCCAACGTATATCTTTTAACAAACTAATGAGTATACCCGATACCCGATGGGTAATTACCCAACAAATACCCGATATTGGGTCGGGTATGGGACACGATTTTATAACCGGGTATGGGTATAGGATTACCAATACCTGACTCGAACCCGACCCATTGCCATCCTATGTTTGTGGAGGATGAAGCCTTTGATACCCCTCGTCTTTTAATTTCCTGCAGTTAATGAACCTTTAGTATGGACACCCTTTGCCAATCCAAGTGGACGGGCTACGTATTGCTGATAGAAGCTTGGGTTGGCAATTTTGACAACCTTTTAAAAGGGTTTTTAATAAATAAAATTTAAGCTTTTGACTCTATTTAGTGTTGTGCATTTCCTTTATGTTTGAAATTTTGTTATGTTAAATTCCTGTTGATTAACTTTATTTCATAAAACTTGGAAAATCTTAAAGTGTTCAAAAGGATACTAAGTGTTTACCATAACATAACAAGTTTTTAAAAGGCTGAATATTATATGACCAGAAATCATATATTCTCAAATCAAAGGTTGAGGGTAATATAAATACTCAAAAATAAAGTAAGAATAAATCATACCAGAAAATCAAAGTTAGAATTCTATTTCCTTAAAACTTATGGTTGCAGCAATAAAGCATAGAAATTAGTGAAAATTCGAGGATGCAGGATCCTTACTTGTAAAGTTTCAAGAACCTGTAGTAATATGCAACTTGGGATTAAGCCAAACATCGATTGAATTAATCATTAGAAACTAGGGACAAGCCCAACAAACTGGGGACAAGCCCAACATACTGGGGACAAGCCCAACATACCGGGGACAAGCCCAAGATACCGGGGACAAGCCCAACATACTAGGGATAAGCCCAAATAACTGGGGACAAGCCCAACAAATTGGGGACAAGCCCAAATACACTTGATCTAACGTGAAAATGTTAGAAACCTTGGAATACTGGGGTATGGCCCATCCTGGCGACTAACCCAACGTGAGTGACATGAAAATGCCAAAACCTTAGGAACAGATGTATGGTACGTCTACCATTATACTTAGGACCCTACATATAGCCAACAACAATGAAATTGTCAGCCCCTAAAGCGGGTACTGGTCCCATTGCCTCGAACTATACTTGGATAACGTGCGCAACTGGCGGGGTGTCAAAACCAACTCGTGTGACAGGTGAAAACCTTTACACCGTATAAGGTAATAGATACCTTAAGCTGGGGACATGCCCAAAAGTCTCAGATAGGTGGTCAACCCCTTGATCATTTGTATAAGTTCGGCAACAACTTAAAACTTGATAAAATTGGATGTTAAAAATACAACATCCTTTCCTTTTAATCAAAATAAGTATGTTAGGAAAGAAAGTATAAGAAATATGTTACCAAAGCAAGGATCATCAATCCCTTGAGGATCCTCATTCCAAGGATCCTTGATCCTCATTACATGAAGTACTTCTTTAAGTGAACAATATTCCAAGCTCTTGGAAGGAGATCACAATCCATGGTAAGCAAACGATATACCCTCTTTCCAGCTTTTGCTTCAATCAAATAAGGGCCTTCCCATTTTTGTACTAACTTGCCATCAGTAGGATTCGTGGTATTTTGAAATGCTTTCCTTAATACCAAATCACCAACTTGAAATCTTCTAATCCTGACACTCTTGTTGTATGCACCAGCCATTCTTTGTTGATAGCTAGCTGGTCTTACTCTTGCCAAATCCCTGAGCTCTTCCACGGTATCCATGTCTTGAATCAGGGTCTCAGCATTGACTTCAGGATCACGGATGCTTGTTCTGGCTGTAGGGACTACCATTTCTATAGGGATCACTGCTTCAGCCCCAAAGACTAGGGAGAATGGAGTTTGACTCGTAGCATTCTTAGGGGTTGTTCTGTCTGCCCATAAGACGTATGGCAATTCTTCAGCCCGTTTTCCCTTCTTGGATCCAAGCTTTTTCTTTAATTTGTTGATGATGATCTTGTTGGATGACTCTGCTTGACCATTAGCTTGTGGGTGGACTAGTGTTGATGTTATCATCCTAATCCCCCAACTGTCACAAAAGTTAGTAGTACGATTCCAATAAATTGAGATCCATTATCATAAACAATTTCAGAAGGAATTCCAAACCTAGTAATGATATTTCGTTTAATAAAGGATATGACTTCCTTTTCTCTGACTTGGGCAAAAGCTTCTGCTTCTATCCATTTTGAGAAAGAGTCTGTCATGGCTAGTATACCTTTCCTCCTGGTGCTTTGGGAAGTTTGCCTATTATATCCATTCCCCATCTCAAGAATGGCCATGAAGAGGATATAGGATGCAGAGGCTCTGCCGGTTGGTGAAGAATGTTCCTATGCCTCTGGCAAGCATCGCATTTCCTGGCGTATTCCACAACATCCTTCTTCATTGTAGGCCAATAGTATCCTGTCCTGAGGATCCTCGAAAATAGTGCTATGCCCCTAGTGTGATTTCCACAGTCTCCTTCATGAAAATCCTTGAAGACTTCTTGAACTTCTGGATCCTCAATACAACACAAATAGGGACCTGCAAGAGATCTCTTATATAACATATTATTAATTATGGTGAATTGAGATACCTTAATCTTGAAGGCTCTGTGATTTTCCCCTGTGGGAATTTCGCCACTCTGGATATATTTCAGAATTGGAAGGATCCAAGATCCTGAAATTGACTGCATATCATCACTAGTTACAATTGCAGTATCCTCCACTATCTCCATTGCTTCATTTTCCTCAATTGGAGGAGAGAAAACATGGATGATAACTGCAAACCTGCTATTAAGGCTTCATACTCAGCTCATTAGTAGTGGTTTGGAACTCACATGCAATAGATTGGGGTATAATGTCCCCCAGTGGTGATTTTAGTAGTAAGCCTAGTCCAGTTCCCTTGACGTTCAATGCTCCATCAGTGAAGAGTGTCAAAGGATCCTTGGTCTCCTCAAGTTGTTGCACTTCTAATTCAGCTTTTATTTGTAGATCACTACTGAAATCAACCACAAAGTCAGCTAAAGTTTGGGACTTAATGGCAGTCCTTGGTTAATACTTAATGTCATATGCACTAAGCTTGACTGTCCATTTTGCCAACCTGCCTGACATCTCAGGTTTCCTCGAAACATTCTTAATAGAAAAGTTAGTCTTAACAATTATAGTGTGAGTTTCAAAATAATGTCTAAGTTTAGTAGAAGCCATAATTAAAGCAAGAATTAGTTTCTCCAAATGAGAATACATGGCCTCAGCAGCAAGCAGACTTTTACTTACATAGTATACCGCGTATTTTTGGACTTCATGATCCTTAACTAGGACCGCACTAACCGCTTTACCTGAAACGGCTAAGTGTAAAGATAATGGTTCCCCATCTTCCGGTTTCATCAAAGCCGATGCAGAGGATAAGTAATCCTTGAGGGCGTCAAGGGCAGCTTCATGCTTCTCGGTCCATTCAAATTTTTTATTCTTCCTTAAAAAGTCATAGAAGTCATTGCATTTTTCTGAGGATTTTGAGATGAATATGTTCAAGGCTGTAATTCTTCCTGTCAATCTTTGCACATCCTTAGCATTGGAAGGAGATTTGATGCTCACAATGGCCTTGATCTGCTCTAGACTTGCCTCGATCCCTCTCTTGGTCGCCATAAATCCTAAAAATTTTCACATCCTGTCAATCTTTGCACATCCTTGAGGGCGTCAAGGGCAGCTTCATGCTTCTCGGTCCATTCAAATTTTTTATTCTTCCTTAAAAAGTCATAGAAGTCATTGCATTTTTCTGAGGATTTTGAGATGAATATGTTCAAGGCTGTAATTCTTCCTGTCAATCTTTGCACATCCTTAGCATTGGAAGGAGATTTGATGCTCACAATGGCCTTGATCTGCTCTAGACTTGCCTCGATCCCTCTCTTGGTCGCCATAAATCCTAAAAATTTTCCAGCTTTAACCGTGGCAATTGGATGGATTTAACTTCATGTTTTATTAGTCTAGGATGTTGAATGCTACTTCAAGATCCTTCAGGTGATCCTCTACTCTTTTGGATTTGACCACCATGTCATCTATGCAAACTTCCATCGTGTGTCAAAGCAGCTCCTTGAACATCATATTCACCAACCTCTGGTATGTAGCACCTGCATTTCTTAAACCAAAAGGCATAGAAATATAGAAATATATGCCGGTGGGTGTCATGAATGATGTGTCCTCTTGATCAGATGGTTCCATCTGAATTTTGCTGAAATCCAGATGAAGCATCCATAAAAGTTAACAACTCATGACCCGCCGTAGTATCCACCATGGAGTCAATGTGTGGTAACGGGAAAGGATCATTGGGACATGCCTTGTTCAAATTAGTAAGTCAACGCATACCCTCCACTTTCCATTTTTCTTTTGAACAACAACCACATTGTCCAACCATCTAGGATACTTGACCTCTCTAATCATACCTGCCTTTAGTAACTTATCTACCTCTTCTTGGATGATGGCATTTCTCTCAGGAGCAAATTTCCTCCTTTTTTGGTGTATTGGCATGAAATATTTGTATACCAAGTTTATGAGTAATAACACCTTTTGATATACTTGTCATGTCTTCGTGCTTCCAAGCAAAGGTAGATTTTCTTCTTGTTAGGAAGGATACTAGATCCTGCTTTATGCTATCCAGAAACCCGGATCACATATATACTTTGGATTCAGAATCCTTAGGATCTAACAGAATACCCTTGACGTCTTGTTCTCTAGCCTCCATGACGTCTCTTGGAGGATACTTTAATTGCTATGCTTCCTTGGGCTTTGAAGCTGGTTTCATTGAGGAAGTGTAGTAGTTCTTCGCTTCCTACTGAACACTTTCCGTCTTCACGACCCCCCATGGAGTTGGGAGTTTGACACATTGGTGATATGTCGAGGGGACTGCCTTCATATCATGTATTCATGGCCTACCAAGGATAACATTGCAACAAGATAAGCAGTCTATTACACAAAATTTTTGGATAAAGTTTACTCCTTCAATGTAAATTGGAAGTTTGATGCCCTCAATGTATTCTTTGTTTCTCCACTGAATCCCACGAGCACCAAGTTTATTCTCTTGAGGACATCCAACTGGGTTATGTTCCTCGAACTCCCTCCATCAATGAGGATCCTGCGAACAAAGTGGTTAGAAAAAACAAAGTAATGAGTAAACCGTTGTTATGAGGATCCTGTATGTCAACACGATCATCCTCATTAAAGGATATCACTTTCTGCTGTGTTAGAGTGGAGGTTTGAACAAGTCTATCTCCATTCTCCATTTTTTTCCTTAGCGTGCCTCTCAGCTGCAGAAAACGAGGTTCCACAAATAACGAATCCTCCAGAAATGAAGTTAATGATCTGAGCATCAGCTGGTGGTGGAAGAGCTCTCTCATGAACCTTTTCGGGATCCTGGATCTTTGATTTCTTTCTACAGAGCAGCTCCTTCAGGTAACCTTTGCTCAAAAGATAAGCAATTTCCTTCCTCAATGCTATGCATTCATCAGTAAGGTGACCGAAATCCTCATGATAAGCACACCATTTTGACTTGTCCTTGCTAGCTGGGGATTTTTCATTCTTTCGTGGCCACCTGGCTTTATCACCTAGATTCTGCAAAGCAAGGATTAGTTCACTATTGTCAGCAGACTAGCAATATTCAGAAATAGGAGGATAATCCTCATCATCTTCCTCTTGCTCGATCGCATGTACATTCTGGTTGTCATGCCTGGAGTATTGTTTGGATTGATTATTCTTAAAAAAGGATCCTTTCTTCTCCTGTTTTGAGGATCCTGATAATCTTTCATGGATCCTTTTGTCACCCTCTAAGAAGATAAATCTCAAGGCCCTATTCCTTACTTCGTCTAAATTCCTGCAAGGAGTCATAACAAGATCATTATAGAATTGTGAATCTTTAAGCAATCCTATTTTAAATGCTTCCACATCAGTGGCAATATATAAATTAGGGATTTCTAAGGATTCTCTACTAAATTTAGTGATGTAATCCCTAAGTGATTCATCATGACCTTAGGCGGTCCTATACAAGTCACTAGTTAACCTTTCAAACGATCTACTACAAGAAAATTGATTATTGAACAAGTTAACTAAATGAGAAAATGAAGTTATAGAGTAAGGAAGAAGACTTAGCAACTGTTTTGGTCAAAAATTACCGAAGCAATTTAGTGATCAAACTTAGTATGTGAGGTAGCATGCTATTTTGGTTTGTAATAATATGTTGAGTTGATTGATTATGAAAATAGTTTCAGGATACAGTTCCAGGATAATAAACTATATTAAAATGACAAGTAAATGCAATAAAAGTAACACAGGATGTACGAGGAAAGCCCTTGATCAATCTAGATCTCCGGCATAAAACCTCGGGAGCTTACAATCGTCGGCTGCCTTGTTCTTCTTATTGCTTGAATATCCAGGATACAGTGCAGGATAATTCCCAGGTCGCTACTAAGTGTTACAATGATTGCTAGTTATGAGTGTGAATGTGTGACTGCTAGAGAGAAATGTGTACGAGTTAGAGAGCTCGAAGTGAAGTGAGTTCAAGTGTTGTGTCCTATGACCTGGCTTATCGTTTATATAGTTATAATAACAAACAACTTCTCCTATAAATTAGGGATACTTCCGAATATTCCCTCTTGAATGTTGGAGACCTATTCTTCTGGTTTCAACATCTACTTCCCAACTAAATTGAGCGAGTCTTCGGGAGGAAAGGTCCTTGTGAACGTTGTGATCCTGCAGCCATAACCTGCAAGCAAACTATTAGTAACTACCAGGATACCGCCTCAGGATGTTACTAATATCCTGGCTCGGTATCCTGATCGTAATCAGCTATTATAAATTCAAGATCTATCGTCAGGATATGGGCTTAGTATTCCACCCATAACAATTGTCCCCAAAAATGTTCCTATTGGGGATCCTAAGTTCCAACGGTAATATTTTTACGCTTATCGAGGCTATTAAGAGATAAGACCCCTTGATTTGACAGAATGCAACTACCCAGGCTATATCTACTCATTGCTCCCCTATATCTTCTCAACTTGAACCCATTTAACCGTCACCAAGAAAACAAAAAGGTAAAATTCTCTCTCATCTTTATCCCTTTTCTCCTTTCTTCCTTGTACTTCCGGTCAAGAAATGGCAAGGCAAACCAGGTCGAGTTCCAGCGACTCAGCCCCTACCTTCATACCACAAAACCTTCTCCAGTATCCGGAGAAAGAATGGTGCACATTTAATAATGCCCATTTGTCAGCCCTTCAGTCCTCCGGTATCTTCCCAGACGGCACGATATTCAGGCCATATGATCGGGAACTCTGATCAGACATGTTGTGCACCGAATGGCTCTGCTTTAACGCTTATCCCTTCACATTGGGTCTTCGATTCCCATTTTCTGAGTTTATCACCGATTTCTTTCGCTTCAGCCAAACCATGCCCATGCTTTGGAGGGTTCTAGTAGTTCTTAATCGTATCAAGAATGAACATGTTCCTGACCTTTGTGTTAATGATCTCCCCATCGCTTACCGGCTAAGATCCCACAGTTCTAGCAGCTTCCTATTTTATTCCACCACCAACAATCCTCTCGTTCTTCGAGCCACCAAGAACGAGGATGAATGGAAAACCAAATTCTTTTTTGTTAAAAGGAGTTCCATCCTGATGGGAAGGATTATCCTGTGAAATGATTATCCTCAAACATATCCTGTTCAATATCCTGTAAAATATCCTGTTCTGACATCCTTGTTTTCTCTTGTGCAGGGGATTTCAGGAAGTTAGCACCTCCTCACACCGACTCAGCAGGGAGGATCGAAGCCATTTACAAGCAACAAGAGATCGAAAGAAGTTTTGTACCAAATCCAGCAACCTCAAGTCATCACTCTAGTTCCAACATGTCTGGTAAGGCCTTTTTGTTTAAAATTTTTGTATCAGTTTTGTTAGTCAAAATATCAATTAAATAATTTTGAGATTATTCCCTTGTTTGCGCAGAACCAACCAAGATTCCCAAAGTCTTTGACCTTGACGAGTTGGCTAGCTACTCCGGACCTACACAAGTAAAGATAGAGCCGAGTTCGAAACCCTCTGTTGCGTCAAAGCCCTCCTCCAGTTCCAAGCCCTCTGCTATCCCCAAGCCTTCTTCAACTTCCAAGCCTCGGGCCTCTAGTTCTCAAAAAATAAAGGAGACCGACTCCCGTGCTGCTTCTATTGAGGTCTCTCCTTATGAGAATCTTGGGTTCGCTGGATCCAGTAGCCTCATGACTTCTTTTCTTAACCAGGTAAATATCCTTATCATGTATCCTACGAGCATATACTGGATTGATATATTGGTTAGTTATATTGATATTTGTACCTTGCATTGTAGGGTCTAAGCCGTCTGCTGGTTGCGTATGAAGAAGCTTGCGGAACGACGGTTTTTCATGAGACTAGGGCAAAGAAGGCGGAGGCAATCGCCCAGCAGCTGAAAACCTCCGCCGCTCCAGGACCCAACACTATGAGGACAAACTAAAAAAGGTCTCCCAAGACTCTAAGGCTGCTGTGGAGAAGGCTGCTCAAGAAGCTCAGGCTAAGCTGGATGCTACTCAGCTTCAACACGAGTAGGATCTGATCTCCTACCGGGAAGGCCTCAAGGGTTCCGTCGTCGTCTCCCTCCTTCAGGCTAGATTAAAGATGGCTTATGAAGCCAGGATCGCGAGGTTTGAATGCTCAGCCTGGACTATTGAAGCCTGGGAGGCGAAACTGAGGGACCTTGGTGGCAATCCTATGGAGTATCTTGCTAAGCCAGCGGTTGCAGAACCATTGAGGGGGCTGAGGTGGCAGCTGATGCGGGTAGCAAGGCTGGTGAGGATCCTGGGGATGATGCTGGAGCGGATGCTGGTGGTGATGGTGAAGGCGTGGTTGGTGATGCTGCCAAGGATGCTGCTGAAGGTGTTGCAGCATATGGGTAGCGAAGTGGGCGATGATGAATGTTTATGCCTAGGCCGGAACCCACTTTTTAAATTTGATGTTATGTAACCCCTAAACAATTTACTTTTCCTACACTTGAACAATTTATGTTTCCTGCACGTAGATACAATATGATGGCCAAAGGTGGAGGGATCCTGGGTTCAGGACGAAGCCCTTGGTCATCAACATTTATGTGTTTAAAAACTTAATCGTGTTCTTGGTGGATGGGTCTCGTTTTGAGATGAAGCCAAGAGTACAACCTTTTGGACCGTTAATAATAAACTAACCTTTTAGCCTTATCCGTTGTTGTTATTTTATTATTTTGAAAGACATGTTTTGAATATCCTGATCAAATATCCTGATCAGGATATAATGTTCAATACTTTTGTCATAAAAATGTGAAATATAAACTAGGTGAAATATGACTACATAAAAACTTAGATTATTTAGATAAGGCTTTCAAAATTTGAGAAATAAAAACTCATACCAGAAACACTTAGGCAATAATTTCCGATCTCAAGCTCTGAATCATCTGCAACGTCCCCAATATAGATGTCCCCTGTCTGTGTGGGGTGTTGCACCAGTATATAGCTTGCGTATGCGTACGTTCATTAGACTTTGTATTCTTCCATCAACAAAGAGATGTGTTTGAACATGATTGTAGTTTAACTAATGCAAAAAATCATGTGTTTCACTGGGGATAAACCCTTAATTTTCCGGGGTTAAACCCATAATTAACTGGGGATAAACCCATGATTCCTACGCTACAGGTGGGAGTGTATAAAAGAAAGGTGAAAACCTTAAAACCTTAGAGATTATGAAAATACCTTTTCGTGAGAGAGGGTGATCAATCCTCATATACCATAAGGATCCAGGATATAGCCAATAATAACGAGATTGTCAGCCTTACATGAACTGGTCCATCATCTTGAACTATACTCGGATAACATGCGCTCCAGGCGGGGTGTTTAAACCCAATTCTGATGAAAGGTGAATACCTTTAAACCATTAAAGGGATCTGAATCCCTTAAACGTGAGAGAAAGAGAGAGAGAGGGCTAATCCTCTAATCTTTCGATTCATCTTGAGCAAATATCCTGAGTACTATCCTAAAGTATATCCCTACAAGACATCTTCAAACTAGGGTGAGAGTGGGTGTTAGCTTGGCTAACACCCCTTCGATTCTTTAGTCAGTATAGGGTTTCAAAATAGTAATAAATTAAATCAAAATTAAAGAAGGTAGAAGTCATACCATTCTGAGTCAGAATTTAAATTCTTAACTCACTTGTAATAGGCCTTAAGGTGTATGGCGTTCCAGGATCTTGGTATCATATCTCCTTCCATGGTCTTGAGCCGGTATGCTCCCTTTCCTGATTCTGACTCAATCTCGTATGGCCCTTCTCATTTTGGAGCTATCTTCCCATCAAGAGGATTAGTTGTATTTTGAAACACTTTTCTCAATACTCGATCTCTAACCTTGAACCTCCTTGTTCTTAAATTTCTGTTGTATGACTTAACTATCCTTTGTTGGTATGCTACCATCCTTAGCTTTGTTGCATCTCTTGTTTCATCAACAGTGTCCAACTCTTGGTATAAGACTTCATGATTTGCTCCAGGATCCCGTAAACTTGATCTAGCCGTTGGTATCACTATTTCTATTGGAATCACTGCTTCTGCTCCAAATACCAACGAGAACGGGGTCTGCCAAGTAGCATTATTCACAGTTGTTCTATCTGCCCATAGGACAAATGGTAGTTCCTCTGACCATTTTCCTTTTTTGGCACCTAACCTCTTTTTTAGGTTATTGACAATTATCTTGTTTGAGGATTCTGGCTGTCCATTAGCTTGAGGATACACCGGTGTTGATGTGATAATCTTGATCCCCCAACTCTTACAAAAATCCGTGGTTCTTTTACTGATAATCTGGGAGCCACTGTCACAGATTATCTCGGCAGGTATCCCGAATCTTGTCAGGATACTCCTTTTGATAAAAGACACCACTTCTTGTTCCCTAACTTGGGCAAACGCTTCTGCCTCAACCCACGTGGAGAAATAATCCGTCATTGCTAGCATGAAAACCTTTCCTCCAGGAGCTTTGGGGAGCTTTCCCACTATATCTGCCCCCTATTTCATAGATGGCCAAGGAGATATAATAGGATATAATGGTTCTGCAGGCTGATGCAGTATATTGCTATGTCTCTGACAATCATCACACTTTTGAGCATACTCCATAGCATCCTTTCTCATGGTTGGCAAGTAATATCCTGTTCTCAATACTTTTGGAAACAAAGCTCTGCCCCCAGTATGGTTGCCACAGTCTCCTTCATGTATATCCTGAAATACCTCCTTAGTTTCGGGATCTTCCAAGCATCTTAGGTATGGACCAGCAATAGATTTCTTGTACAAGATATTATTTATTATTGTAAAGTGAGATACCTTCATTTGGAAAGCCTTAGGCTTCTCATCCTTTGGAATATCTCCTTCTTGTAGATATTTCATGATCGGAACCATCCAGGATTCAGGATTCTTCTCACGATATCCATCACCAGGATCCTGTATACTTCCTACTTCTTTATTCTGTGATTTAAGATATTCCATCGCAGGATATAAGACATGTAGTATTGGTATCCTAATTCCTTTAGGTGCCCTAACAATAGACCCTAAATTTGGTAGAGCATCCGCTTCAGCATTCTCTTCCCTTGGTACCTGTTCAAGTGTAAATACATCGAAATATCCTGCTAGTTTTTTTTAACAATTTCAAGATATTTATCCAAATTTTCACCTTTTACTGCATAAGATCCATTGAAATGGTTAGTAATTAACAGGGAATCAACATATACTTGTAAACATTTAATATTCGTAGTTCTAGCTAGTTCTAATCCCGTTATTAAAACTTTATAATTGGCTTCATTATTCGTAGCAGGAAATTCACATCTAATAGCCTAGGGTAACATGTCCCCCTGTGGCGATTTTAGTAGAATTCCTAATCCTATACCTCTTATGTTGGATGCACCATCAGTATATAACGTCCAAACATGTGAGCTTTCTCCTAGTTATTGGACTTCTAGGTCCGCTTCTTCTTGAATATCACTACTAAAATTAGCCACAAAGTCTGCTAAGGCCTGAGACTTTATAGCATTTCTAGGTTCATATACTAAATCATATGCACTTACTTTTACGGACCATTTAGCCATCCTACCAGATATTTCAGGTTTCCTAAGCACATTTTTAATGGGATAATTAGTCTTTATATGAATCCTATGAGTCTCAAAATAATGCCTAAGCTTGGTTGATGCTATGAACAGAGCTAATATCAATTTTTCTAAGTGTGAGTATCTAGTCTCAGCATCTAACAAACTTTTACTAACATAATAAATAGGATACTGCTGACCTTCATGATCCTTTACCAAAACAACACTTACTGCATTCCCTGATACTGCAAGATATAGGGATAAGGGTTCACCATCCTCAGGCTTCATCAGCAGGGGTGCACTTGAAAGATATTGCTTCAACTCTTGCAAGGCAGCTTCATGTCTTTCTCCCCATTCAAACTTTTTGTTCTTCTTCAGGATATTATAAACTTCCTTGCATTTTTCTGAGGATCTTGATATGAACCTGTTCAACACTGCTAGTCTTCCAGTTAACCTTTGTACATCCTTCATGTTAGATGGCGACTTGAGATCCAGGATAGCTTTAATCTGTTCCGGGCTTGCTTCTATCCCCCTCTTGGTCACCATGTATCCTAAAAACTTTACTGCCCCCACTCCAAAATGGCACTTAGTAGGATTCGGTTTCATATTATACTGGTCTAGGATATTGAAGGCACACTCTAGATCATGGAGGTGATCCTCCGCTTTCTTGGATTTCACCACCGTATCATCAATATATGCCTCCATTATGTCCCCTAGTTTGTCTTTAAACATCATATTAACCAGCCTCTGGTATGTTGCACCTGCATTTTTTAAACCAAAGGGCATGGCAGTATAACAGTATATACCTGTGGGTGTCATGAATGCTGTATCTTCTTGGTCAGACGGCTCCATTTGGATTTGCTGAAATCCTGAGGATGCATCCATGAAAGTTAGCATCTCATGCCCGGTGCTTGCATCTACCATCAAATCTATATGAGGTAATGGGAATGGGTCTTTAGGACAGGCTTTATTGAGGTATGTGTAGTCTACACAAACTTTCCACTTCCCATTCTTCTTTTGGACCACCACCACGTTTGCTGATCACTTAGGGAACTTTACTTCCCTAATCATCTTGGACTTCAACAACCTTTCAACCTCTTCTTGTATAATCGTATTCCTTTCAGGAGCAAATTTCCTTCTCTTTTGTTGAACGGGTCTGAAAGACTTGTCAATTCCAAGCTTGTGAGTTATAATATATTTCGATATACCTGTCATGTCTTCGTGTTTCCATGCAAACGTGGACATCCTATATTTTAAAAAATTAGTAAGCTGATTCTCAATATCCCGAGGGATATTAGCCCCTACAAGCATCGAGTTATCTGGATTATCCTGATCCAGGATAACTTTCTTAACATCCTGCTCTGAAGCTTCCATAATATTCCGGGCTTGTTTCTTTAATTGCTATACTGCCCTGGATTTTGTTGAGGCCTTCATCGAAGAGGAATAACATTCCTTCGCCTCCTGTTGGTCGCTTTCCACTTTGACTACCCCAAGGAGTAGGGATCTTGACACACTGATGATAGGTGGAAGGTACAACTTTCATATCGTGAATCTATGGCCTGCCTAATATAATGTTATAGCAGGATAATGAATCCATGACACAAAACCGTTGCATTGAATTCACTCCTTCAACATATACGTCCAATTTTATCTCTCCAACAATATTCTTTGCTTTACCACTGAATCCTACGAGCACCGTTGATTTTGAGGTAACTTCAGCTTCCGGGATATTCATCCTTTTCAAGGTTTCCAACTGAATGATGTTGAACAAGCTACCGTTGTCTACCAATATCCTGCATACAAAATGATTAGCAATATACAAAGTAATTACCAGACCATCATGGTGAGAATCTTGGATGTTATCACAGTCGTCGCTATCGAACGTTATCACTTTGTCATTCGTGAGCATTGTCATCCTGGTTGGTTTGTCCTCTTTCTGCCTTTGCTTCTTTAGCATGCCTTTTAGTTGCAGAATAAGAAGTTCCACATATGTCGGATCCTCCAGATATAAAATTGATTATCTTGGCATCTGGTGGCAGGGATTCTGCTCTTTCAGGATTCTTGTCAGTATCCTGGCCCTTATTCTTCTTCCTGCCAAGAAGGTCTTTCAAGTAGCCTTTACTCAGCAGGTAACTTATCTCCTTCCTCAAGGCTATACCGTCTTCTGTTACATGTCCAAAATCTTCATGGAAGGCACACCACTTGGACTTATCCTTCCAATCAGCCTTTTTATTGATTCTTCCTTGGCCATCTCGCTTTATCTCCTAAGCCCTGCATGGCATACATTAGTTCAGGGATATTATTAGAAAAACAATATTCTGACAACTCGGGATATTCTTCGCCATCTTCATCCTCGACAACATTCACTTTCTTGCTGTCATTTTTACCATACGGCCTAGCACGATATGGTTTATACGAGGATTCCGATTTCCTGTTTGTTGATTCGTATGTTGAGGATGCATTCATCCTTTCTTGCATTTTCTTGTCATCTTCAAGCCTGATATATCTCAAAGCCCTGTTCCTAGCTTCGTCTAAGTTCCTGCAAGGATTCTTCACAAGATCCTGATAGAATTGGGAATCCTTCTGCAATCCCATATTGAATGCCTGTACAACTGTAGCAACATCAAGGTGTGGGATATCCAAGGATTCCCTGCTGAATTTGTTTATGTAATCCCTTAGGGATTCTTGAGGTCCCTGTGTTATCCTGTAGAGGTCACTTGTTAGCTGTTTAAAGCTTCTACTGCAAGAAAACTAATTGTTAAACAAATTAAACAAATGAGCAAATGATGTAATTGAACGAGGTGGAACGTTTAAGAGGCACTTCAAGGCTGATCCTGTTAGAGTAGAGCCAAAGCCCTTGCAGAGGCATGCTTTTTTAAGATCTGGCGGACTAGGGTCAATCTCCATCCTCTCCCTATACTGAGCAATATGCTCTTCTGGATCCGTCGTCCCATCATAGAGCTTCATATTGGGAGTTTGCAATCTTTTTGGGATTTCAACATCACAGATAGGATATGCAAACTGGGATATCCTGTGATGTCTTGGGATACTTCTGGTATGGGTTGCACCACTCCAGGTACACTCGATATCATATCTTTCAGCTTCTGAAGCTCTCTAGAGAGAGCCGACGTTACACCTGTATCCTGTGAAGACCCAAGATTGTTAGTAGCAAGAGTATTAACATTATTCGACAAGTTACCAGTTTGATGATTCTGGCCATATCCTGGAGCATATCCTTGGCCCCTCACAGTCGATATCCTGGCTGTTGAGGGTATCTCAGGAGCATTGCTCTGGGAATGGCTCGATATGATGTTGCCCCGATCATCCTCAGTAAATACTGCTGAACTAAAGTTCAACATCCTGGGCTGCAGAGGGGTAACAGTATCCTCAGCAGGATTCCTGGAGTTGGACTTCAAGAGTTGCATCTCCTTCATTATGAGCTGGTTAGTTTCCTGTTGTTTCTTCATTTTATCCTGTATATTACCAAACAAAGACGGAATCTCATCATTAGAGGCCATAATGGGAGTTCTCCCCAAAGCAGCGGATCTGTAAACATTCTGAACAGCAGGGGTCTCTCGAGATGTTTGGCTTTCGTTTCTTCTTTGAACTGGTGGAGGTGGAAGAGGCAATGAGCCAGCTGCAGTAGAGGCTGATGTGGGCATCGAGGAAGAGCTCAAACCTGACAGAGAAGCCATCAAAAATAATCTTGCAAAAAGATTAGAGAATAAAGAACCGATTACTGTTTTTAGCATAGTTTTGATTAAAAATAGCACCAGTTGCCCCACGGTGGGTGCCAAATTATTTTGGTCAAAAATTACCGAAGCAATTTAGTGATCAAACTTAGTATGTGAGGTAGCGTGCTATTGTGGTTTGTAAAAATATGTTGAGTTGATTGATTATGAAAACAGTTTCAGGATATAGTTCCAGGATAATGAACTAAATTAAAATGACAAGTAAATGCAATAAAAGTAAATGTTGACACAGGATGTACGAGGAAAGCCCTTCATCAATCAAGATCTCCGGCATAAAACCTCAGGAGCTGACGATCGTCGGTTGCTTTGTTCTTCTTATTGCTTGAATATCCAGGATACAATGCAGGATAATGCCCAGATTGCTACTAAGTGTTACAATGATTGATAGTTATGAGTGTGAATGTGTGATTGCTAGAGAGAAATGTGTACGAGTTAGAGAGCTCGAAGTGAAGTGAGTTCAAGTGTTGTGTCCTACGATCTGGCTTATCGCTTATATAGTTACAATAACAAATAACTCCTCTTATAAATTAGGGATACTTCAAGATATTCCCTCTTGACCGTTAGAGACCTATTCTTCCGGTTTCAACGTCTGTTTCCCCACTAAATTGAGCGAGTCTTCAGGACAAAGGTACTTGTGAACGATGTGATCCTGCAACCATAACCTGCAAGCAAACTTTTAGTAACTACCAGGATACTGCCTCAGGATGTTATGAATATCCTGGCTCGGTATCCTGATCGTAATCAGCTATTATAAATTCAAGATATATCGTTAGGATATGGGCTCAGAATTCCACCCGTAACAGCAACCACTTGAGTGTTGATCCAGTGAGTGTGGATCCGAAGCCCTTGCATAGATAAGCTTCCTTTAACCTTTCAGGAATGGGGTTTATCTCTATCCTTTCCCTGTATTGAGCCACATGCTCCTCCGGGTCAGTGGTACCGTCATAGAGCTTCATACTCGGAGTCTGGAAACGCATTGGTATCTCAGCATTGCTTATATGAGGTGCAACGCGAGATATCCTATGGCTACCATCCGGGATTTCAGTAATGGGTTTGACCACTCTGGGAAAGCTGGATATCATATCCTTGAGTTTTTGCAACTCCTTGGCCATAGCTTGGTTGATACCTGCATCCTCCATGTAAGTAAGGTTAGTATCAAAAGACGTATTGAAGTTGTTACCTCCCGATTGGTTTGGAACTTCTATCCCAGAAGTTTGTTTAGGATAAGATGTGTCTGGTGTGATAGCGGGGCCAGAAAAAGCAATGGTCTGCATGGGAATGAAGTCCCCTTCATGAATTTCAGAGCTTCTCCATGACTGTCTCCCTAAGGATCCTTGATCTTGGAACAAGTTTGATCCTTGAACTTGAGATAAGGATCCTTGGTGCATAGCATAGAATCCTCTGGACCAGTACATCCCTTGTGATCCTCCAGGTTCATAGAAGGATGCTTGAGGTTCGATGGTCCCCATTGATCCTCGCTGAAGGATAGATGATCCTTGAGGCTGGAAGTAGGATCCTTGAACCTGAGATGAGGATCCTTGAGCCTGTGTCATCGCCATTGATCCTTGCTGATGATTGGAGGATCCTTGAATCTGGACAACAGATCCTTTGGAGTGCTGGATTGTTGATGATGGAGTAGCAAAATCCAACGACCTTGGCATCAATGGAGAATGATCCTCCACCGATTTCTTTTGCTTCTTGATTTCATCAATTTCCCTGAGGATCCTTTGGTTAGTTCTATCCTTCTGCTCCATGTAGTTCTTCTTCTGCAAAATGAAAGTAGAAACATCACTGTTAGTAGTTGTAGGTGAAGAAACAGTAGAGGTTTTTGATCCTGTGTAAACTTGTGTTGTTTTCTTCTGAGGATTCTCAGCACTCTTCTGGTATGCAAGGGGGATAGGAGGCAATGATGCACCGGTTTGAGATGAGGTAACCGCCGACATGGCACTTGAAGTGAGTTTTCCCTGAGAAGCCATGTGGTTGATGGAAATGAACAGAAATGAATGAAACGAACAAAATGTTTAGAATTGAAGCACCAATTGCCCCATGGTGGGTGCCAAACTGTTTTGGTCAAAAATCACAATAAGGATAATTTAACCAAATCTGATTTTGTGAGATTGAGTGCCTGATGTGTATGAATGATAATGCAAGCGGTTGTATGGAAAAAAATGATGATGAACACAGAGATTTATACGAGGAAAAGCCCTTGATCACTTCGGATGGTATTGAGCTTATTACAATGTAATCTAGTGAGTGTGCGTTCGAGAGTAGCTGCGAGTTTGAGAGTTGGACGTAAAGAATGTGCAAAAAAGCTAACTGTTCACTATATAGCTCAATACCCCATTAAATCGGTTAACAATATCCTTAACTAACTATCCGATAATCTTGCAAGTATCACACGATCACCATAACATCTTCTTTGCTCCTTTGCACGTGCGGAATAAAGGCATATTCTCCGAGATTCCCGCTTAGAACAAGTCTGGCTCGTATTATACCTACGATCACAAGCGAGAAATATAGGAAACAATCATTAGGTAATGTTATTAAAGATAAGGATCCTTCATCCTCGGACTTCCTACATCACCTGTGAAGGATAAATGATATAGGTCAATCTCAGGAATAATGATCCATTGTATTAAAAATTAACCCCTAACACGTATCATACCGTTTTAGTCAATTTAAGTTAACTGGTCCAAGTCTATGACTTGAATAAGACCTTTTGACATTCTAATTGGTTATTATACCATTCATTCCAGACTAAGGCATTTCTGGTAGATTGCAACCAAGCTAGTTAATGTAACACCCGTAAATTTTCATCCAATTGTGCAACGACACATGCCCTGAATTTCCAATTAAGGAAAGGGAATTTATCGTTCAACTATGAAACGATACAAATTTGAACCTCCAATTAGTTCCGACTATATGGAAGGCGGAAGGAATTATATTCTACGTTCATTGAAACGTATTTTCGTATCTCCAACTAATCTCGATTCTGGGAAGTAACGATATTATCATGCGTTAACTAAAACGCATTCCGGGTCTCCAACTAATCTCAACTATGAGAAACAAGAGGGCTAAATATGTCAACATGCCAATTTTGGCCTTTGAGTGACCCGTACGGACTGTATGGCTTAATAGCTTTCGGACCATGAGATTAAATAAATATTGTAGCTGGTAGGCGGTTACGGACCGCAAGATCTTGTGTCTTACGAACCGTAAGGATATTTGAAACTGTGGGTGCGCAAGGTCTTACGGACCGTAAGCCACCAACCCTTACGGTCCGTAAGAGGTGCAGCTGGTAGAATGTGCAGCTGGCATGGCAGCCTGCTGCTACGGACACCTTGCTCACGAATTGCCACCTCTTTGCTGCTTCTAACAAGTCCTAGGACACTTGTAGTGATCCTCTAACACCTGCTAACACTTGTGATGATCCTATACATATCCCTCAAGTAAAAATAGGGCCTTGAACTTCCATTTTCAAGTGCACCTATGCTTCAAATCTTTCTTTCTCTATCTATGGAAGTTCCTTGCATTATAGGAGCTTCCCTCTGAGTTCAAATCATTCTCTAGGACCACTTGTAAGTGCTCCATCCTTGTTCTTTTCAGTTTGTCTGCTTTAATTAGCCGAAAGTCGAGCAAAATTGACTTTTTCTTTGACTTTCACTTATGACCATTATGGTCAAGCTAATGTTCGATCCGAACATGGCTACGTGGTCATAATTATTAAGGTTATAATCCCCTGGGATCATACCTTCTAAAGATCACCATAAGTAGGTGAAATGACGAGTCAACATTTTATTAAATAAAAAGGTCAAAAACGTAAACTTTGCAAATTACGTTAATCAAGTTTCTAACTATTAAAACTTGAATTTTTAATATCATATCAGTTTATAAAATATGTTAGGACATGTCTAAGGATGTCCAACTCGTCATTTCTTGTTTAGAGCTTAATTCTATGTCGAAAGTCAAGCAGTTTGACTTTTGCTTTAACTTTCGATTCTGACCCGTTTGGTCAACAATTAGGTCTGATTTAAATTAGTTATAGGACCATGTTATTATTGAGTATAACCTACGAAAGTTATACCACATGGTCAGTCCATTTGATATGTTTTATGACATGTCGCAATTATATTGTTAAAAATAACCACAATGCCCCTATGTGCTCAAATGAGCTAAATAAATGATTTTAAATTAAAATGGACTTATAATATGACTTTAAGTCAGTAAATACTTCATCTAGAAATGTGTTTTGATACTAAGACTTGTCGTAAGCCCATCCGACCTTCAAAACCCGTCTTTATGCGCATAACTAGTTATGCGATCCTAGTTCGCATAAACTAGGCGTAACGGGTCTAGGTATTTCAAAACCCTTCCAAATCAGAATGCTTAGTTAAATAACCTTTATCCAATGAGTCATTGCACTCGGATAGGTTTAACCACATTCTTTTCGATTTACGCTTAATCTAGCGAACCTATTCTTAAGTAACGGGTCACATCTAAAGGGACTAACCTTTGACTCGTATACATTCTAACAGATAATAAATCTGTTCATTCTAGACTATAGTACCCCGTAGATAATTAGACTGGGGTCAATAATACTTAGACTTGCGGCTTTTTGCTAAATTATAATCTTATTGATTGGAAGCTAGCAAAAAGGTAAATACTCTTAACTTATTTTAGTTTTCAAACTTGGGATGGCTATTATGCCACTTGGAGCGGGTATTACATAAATGGGTTGTCAATGTTGCGCATTGATGTGTATAAAATACAACATATAAATTACATCAAATGAGGCATAAAACTAACCCTTTTCTAGTACTAATGTTGGAAAAAGCACGTTTCTTTGTTCCTTTTGAATTTACAGGACCAAATGAGCTTAAAAGAACAAAAGAAGCAAATAAGCAGTCAAAACCAACATAAGTACAAGAAGAAGGAATAACATGACATGCCCGACCCCTCAACAACACCCCAAAGGCAAAAACAAGGAAACAGAAGCTGACCACGGGGCCGTGCCCAAGGCACCACGGGGCGTGGTCAGCCCTTGCACTTAAAGAAAAAGCATGCAGAAGCTTCTACGCCCACCACGGGGCCGTGCCCAGGCCACCGTGGGGCGTGGTCAGACTCTAAAATTTGCAGAATCTTGAGAGTACAGCGACGAGTTGACCAAGGGGCCGTGCCCAGGAGCCACGGGGTCGTGTGGGGCCCTCTACTGACAGCTGCAATTAATGAAGGAAGAAAAGAATCTGGCCACGGGCCGTGCCCACTGAACACAGGGCCGGGGTACTGTTCTGACTGTAAATAGGGTGCTTGGTTCACTTCAAGGGCATCCCTTTGCAAACCACTTTTCTCTCACTTTGCCACCATTCCACCATCACTACAACACCAACACCCACCACCATCATCCACCTATCATCTTTAGAGTGTGTAGTAGTCTCGGGATCCAAGATTGATCGTAAGAGTTCTTGTAAAACAAAGGCCATGCTTGGCTAATCTCTTACATTACTTGGTGAAGACAAGTCTTTAATGTATTACTTTTGATTTTTAATCTTTCGGCACTTTTTAATTGGGTATGCATTAATGACTTTAATAACTAGTTTCTTATATTGAAAGTGACTTTTCCTAACCATTTCCTCATGATGTCATTGATTTGCTCATCCTTGTCTTTACAGTCTATATAAAGCGCGTTAACTACTTGGAAGGGGGTTAGAAGGGTGGTTGGTAAAGTTCTTGTCTCATTCAGTGTATAGATCCTGCGAGGACTTGGTTCAAGCTTACCAGGACCTCCTTTAATGCCCCACGGGTATTGGATGGTGGGGGTGCGAATAGCTTGAACCCCTCATATGTAAGCTACTATTAAAACTTTAAACCGGCTTCTTGGGATTGTATCCTTGCTGACTCAAACCACTTAGCCGAGTGTAACGTCACCTTCAAAAGAGGGGCCTACTACTTTTAACATTAATAACTTATTTAGTTATCTTGCAATATTCCGACCCTTTGGGATTGTATCCCTGCTGACTCAAACCACTGGGTTGAGGGTAACATCACCTTCAAAAGATGGGCCTACTACTATAACTAAGATAATCTCTTGAAAAGTCCGAAATTGCGTAAATCATCAAAGGATACATTAAAGAGGAGTTGGATCTAAGTGATCTATCTTGTCTATCTGTATTTGATTTTATTTATCTTTTCGTTTTTAGATTTACTTTTATGTTTAAAACTTTTATCCAAAAATTTGTAACGATTAGACGTTGACGATAAACCGGTACTAAAAGCTCTTGTGTCCTTGGACGACTTCGGTATCTTGCCAACACTATACTATGCTCATGATGGGTGCACTTGCCCAAGTGTGTGTTTAGTGTTAGTATCATATCGCATTTCTCGCACACCAAGTTTTTGGCGCAGTGGCCGGGGACACAAGGATTTTAAGAAAGTTTAAAATCGACGGCTTAATCATTTTTCAACACATTTTCAAAACTGCGCGCTCGTTTTTAACTTTTAGGAATTTTTAGCATAAAAGTAAGCTGAACACGGGGACGTGCCCAGTGGACACGCCCCGTGCTGCATGTAACATCCGTAAAAAAACGGGTTTCCAAAACCCGCTTCGTTTATTAACCGAATAGTCAGTCATAAATTTTCGTCACGTATATATTGGTTATTTTAATTTTAAACGATACATAATTAATAAACATTGTTAGAATTTTAAAACATAATTAATAAATCATAAAAAAATAAGAGAATAAAAATATTTGAGGCTGCCGGGTTTCGAACCCGGGTCAGCCGGTCAACAAACAACCAACACACCACTCCGCCACACATTCCATTTGTAACAGATACAGAAACAAATAACATTTAAGTAAACCCGAAACTCAAGTCAGTAATCAGCGCGCCCAAATCCGCATTCGCCGGAAAAACCGAAGATTTCGCGAATCACGACCGTTTCTTTTGACTAAAACGCGTGAGCTAAATTCGACATCGGTTATAACCGATGTCTAACCCCCAATTTCAGTCGTAACCGCCGGAAAAGTTTTGACCGCGAATCAAGACGAAATTCTGACCCAATACATCCTGTTCTACCCTATAAATACCCCCCTCAACCTTCCGGGAATCCTTTCGTTCAAGACCGCACACTTTTTTGTAGTTGAAGTGCTCAGAAACTCGTCGCCGGAGATTTTCAATTTCGCCGGAATTGGTCATCGGAAAACCGAACCCATTTCACTTCTTTGCCTTACTCTAAAATAAGACTTCTAGAGCTCAGACAGAAAGCACCGCACTCACCTCAAACTTCTGGTAGAGCCTCTGTTGCAAGTTGAACTTCGCCGGAATTCTCTGCAAGTCGCCGGAATCCTCAGTTACTCGTCAGAATCATCACCGGAGGATTTCAATTCGACTCTGATCGGTATAATCTTTTGATGCATGTCCTTTTATCATTTAATTTACTAAAGTATACTAGATTTATGATTTAGCAGTCGAGTTATGATTCTGGGTATTAATTCAGTCGAAGAAGATGAAGATTTAAACAGTTTATATGTACAATTAAAACCGGAATAATAACCGCGTTAGACACACAGTCCAGTGGTGGACTGTGTGCAAAAACAATAAGCAAGGTCTCGGGTTCGACTCTGTTCTTGTTTCGATTCGTCACAATATTCAAACCTTTTTATAAAACCCAAATATGAAACTTGACAGTAAGTATATAAGTATAATAAAAATCAATAAAACTAACAGGTTAGACACACAGCCCAACTGGTTGGGCTGTGTGCACACGAACCGTAGGTCGCGGGTTCGAGTCCAGACTCTCACACCGGTTCGATTGGTTTAAAAACCTTTTTAATTAAATAAAATTCTGAATAATCCAAACAGTATATAAATATAATTAAAATCAGAAATATTTCGGGTTAGACACGTAGCTCAGTTGATAGAGCTGCGTGTGCGCGTACAGGAGGTCACGAGTTCGAACCTCACTCAGCGCAATATTAAACACAGTCCAACCGGTCAACGGTCAATGGTCAACGGTCAAAAAGTCAAAATTTTTATTTTCTTTTTATTTATTTATTTTATTTAAAAATCAATTAAAAACACTTAAAAATAATATTTTTGAAGTTAGAAAATTTCCTCAAACTTACAAAAATAAATCTAACAATCCCATTAAGAACACTAATTAAAAATATTAATCTCAAATAAAAGTTTATTTATTTATCGAATTATTATGTTATTATTTAGGTTAGTTTCTCTCGTGGTTAAATCCAAATTCGTACGCATTCATCATCAATCCAAGAAACGCAACCACTGTGAGTGAATTCTTACAAATTCCACTTTTTATTCATGTTTTGGGGTGTATCATGTGTCGCTTAAATTAATTCGCTTATTCCAACTCGTGCTATACCATTATATGATCTAAACTTAGAATGTAAATATTGTTTGTTGTGATGTATTACATATTGTCAAGTTGTGTGCAAATTATTCATTAGGCCCATCAGTTCCTCGTGGGAGACGAGTTGAACAACGCGTGCCTCAAAAACATTCATTAGGCCTATCAGTTCGTTGAACAACGCGTGCCTCAAAATCATTCATTAGGCCCATCAGTTCCTCGTAGGAGACGAGTTGAACAACGCATGCCTCAAAAACAAACATTTGGTGTGTGCGTGTGTATTAATTAATATTATGTGACTTGTGATTTAATTTACATTTACGTTTACTCATATGTGGTTATGCACTTTATTTTATAATCAATACAATAAACACGTTTAAATGTTTTCATAGGATTCACTCGCCAACTTTTTTGTTGACCCAAAAACCATTTTTACACATGATACAGATGGACAGGTTGAAGCAAGGAACACATAGGAAATTTCCTTAGAAGAAAAAATAATGAAGTCTTGAAAAATGTATCGAACATGTTGTACTAGTATGATTGATTGTAATGATTCTCCTTTAAGAAGAAATAATAAATATGAAACATTATAATAAATGTCATGAGCTTTGATGAAAACCCAATCATGCCCCGATCACCATTTCCGCTGCGGGTCGGGGTGTGACACTGCAAGTCCTCATTAAAAGTTTTTAAATGCCTAGATATAGAAATTGACCACAGGCCGTGCTCACTCAGCACGGGGTCATGGTGAGCTTCTGTTTCAGCTTTAAAATTTTGTTTTTCTGGTCCCGAGACTCTATAATCTGCTGAGTATTTTCCTCATGGATCAATACACAGGAGATTACACCCACTACTACATAGATGATGACTACGAGGAGAATATTGTACCATTTGTGGTGAATCTCATTCGGTTCAACATTGCGACCTTTTTCAACCATCCACCTCATGTACTCACTATGATAAACCAAGGTTTGAACTTCCAAAGTCAAGCTTTGATTGGGACACTTACCCCTCTCAATTTCACGAAACACCACCAACTATCCTCTCTAAAGCCGAACACATTATACAAAGTCTCAAAAATCTCGAACAACTAATACGAAGATCCCGCAAAAGAGAAGAGGCTGTTTGTACTAAGGAAGTAATAATTGAGGAAGTAAAAATGGAAGAACTGATAGGTAAAGAACCAACGCATGAACCAATCGGCAAAAAGGTAAGCCTAAAAATGATAATTTCAAAGAAGAGTAAAATTTTCAAGAAATTAATATTTTCACCCTCTTTCGAAAATCGTTGTTGGGCACCCACTCATGCTAAGTTTTTAAAAGAGTTAAATACTAACACAAAAATTGACGAAATGGTTAGCATAAAATTAACAAACGATCAAACTACACTAATAAAAGATGAGCAATTTGAAATTAACATTACACCGGTTCCATGTTTCTTTCAAAACACCTTTATTAGTAATATTACAACTGATAAAGATCTTTGTGTTAATATAATGCCTAACTATATTTTAAAAAAATTAAGTATTAGTGATTTTTCTCCACTTCAAATTCCCAGTTTTCTCTCTAATTGGAAAATAATAAAGTCAAAGGGAGTAGTTGAAGATGTGCTAGTGCAACCAAACCAAATGGTGGTCCCAACCGACTTCATCATTCTCGATGATTCTCCACTTGTGCTGGGACAACCTTTTGTGAAAACCCATCAAGCATTGATCAATCGGAAGCGAAACAACCTACCAATTCAATTAGGGGCCGACAAAAGGTATGTCAATCTTGACAAATCCATAAAATACCCATTCGGAAATGACGACCCCTTAATTGAAGATGAAGATGAACCACCTGATACGGAAGAAGAATTTGACCAACTTGTCAAAGAAGAGGATGCCATTGAACAAACATTCTTGGTTCTCGGCCAAAATAAAGAGAAATTGAATAAAGAATCTCTTAAAGACACACCACTTGAGCTCAAAGAACTCCCAAAAAGGTTTGAAATATGCTTTTCTAGACAAGCATGGTAAGTTACCGGTAATTATTTCTTCTAAGTTAAATAGTATAGAAAAAGAAAAATTAATTAAACTTTTGGAAAAAAAACATAAAAATGTGATTGCATGGAAGCTTGTAGATATAAAAGGAATAAGCCCTTTCATGTGCACACACAAAATTTTAATGGAAAATGACTATAAATCAGTAATACAACCACAACGTAAAGTAAATCTAAATGTCCAAGAAGTGGTTAAAAATGAAGTCATCAAACTACTTGATACCAGACTCATATACCCAATTTCCGATAGGCCTTGGGTGAGTCTCATTCAAGTAGTACCTAAAAAAGGAGGAATGACGGTGGTAACTAATGAAAAAATGAATTAATACCAACAAGGACCGTCACCGGATGGAGAGTTTGTATAGACTATCGTAGATTAAATGAGGCAACGAGGAAAGACCACTTCCCTTTACCTTTCATTGATAAAATGTTAGAAAGACTATCTGGTCATAAATTCTATTATTTTTTGGATGGTTTTTCATGATACTTTCAAATACCGATAGCTCCAGAAGACCAAGAAAAAACAACTTTCACATGTCCCTATGGAACCTTTGCTTATCGATGCATGCCTTTGGGTCTATGTAATGCCCCCGCAACTTTCCAACGTTGCATGGTGGCCATCTTCCATGATATGATAGAAAAAACCATGGAAGTTTTCATGGATGACTTTTCTATCTTTGGAGATTCATATGACCAATGCCTCGATAACCTTGAGCGAATGCTATCCCGATGTGAGGAAACTAACCTCGCCCTTAATTGGGAAAAATGCCATTTCATGGTAACAGAGGGAATAGTACTCGGTCACAAAATTTCAAACGAAGGAATGGAGGTTGATCGAGCAAAAATAGACACCATATCTCGATTACCACCTCCATCCTCCGTTAGAGCCATAAGAAGCTTCCTAGGGCATGTCGGGTTTTATAGACGATTTATCAAAGATTTTTCGAAAATTTCAAGGCCTTTAACACAATTACTTGAAAAAGATGCACCACTTATCTTCAACAAGGATTGCAACCAAGGATTTTTATCACTAAAAAATGCTAGTCAATGCACCAATCATGATAGCGCCTGATTGGAAATTACCATTCGAAATTATGTGCGATCCAAGTGACTTTGCGGTTGGAGCAGTCTTGGGACAACAAAAAGATAAGCATTTTCACCCAATATACTATGCTAGTAAAACTCTCAATGACGCACAAGAAAATTATACCACAACTGAAAAAGAGTTACTAGGGGTAGTATTTGCTTTTGATAAACTTCATTCTTATCTTGCTCTTTCTAATACAACAATTTATACAAAACATGCAGCCATTCTTTTATTTGTTTAAAAAACAGGATGCCATGCCACGATTAATCTGATGGATTCTGCTCCTCCAAGAATTTGACATAGAAATAAAAGACAAAAGAGGAGCTGAAAACACTACTGCCGATCATCTATCTCGCTTTCGACTTTGGAGGCAACTAGGGACGAGCTCATCAACGAAAAATTCCCAATGGAATCTTTAGAAATGGTGGAATACCAAGAAGAACCATGGTATGCCGACTATGCCAACTACTTAGCTAGTGGGATAGAAGTAAAAGGATGGTCACATCATCAAAGAAAAAAATTCTTTGCAGATGTAAACCATTATTTTTGGGAAGATCCATACCTTTTTAAAATTTGTGCCAACCAACTCATCCGATGATGCGTACATGGTAACGAAGTAAGAAAAATTCTTCGCCATTGTTACGAAGGTCCATACGAGGGACATCACGGAATCTCTAGTACCGCTTGAAAGGTATTTGATTCAGGATTCTATTGGCCAACCACTTATAAGGACGCACAAAGTCTTGTCAAGGCATGTGATGCATGCCAGCGATTAGGTAATATTTCTTCCAAAAACAAAAATGCCACAAGATGGTATTCTCGTTTATGAAAATTTTGATGTGTGGGGATTAGACTTTATAGGACCTTTTCCACCATCAAAAGGAAACAAATATATACTTGTGGCCATGGATTATTTGTCAAAATAGGCCGGAGCCGAAGCACTTCCAATAAATGATGGAAGAGTCGTGGTAAGATTCTTGAAACGACTATTTTCTCGTTTTGGCACTCCAAAAGCATTAATAAGTTATATAGGTACCCATTTTTGTAATCATCAACTAGAAATTTTTTTAACAAGATATGGGGCCTATCACCGAATCTCAACTGCATATCACCCCCAAACAAACGGGCAAGTTGAAGTAACCAATCGAGGCTTAAAAAGAATACTGGAAAAAACTGTAGGATTATATAAAAAAGAATGGGCAGATAAATTAGCCGACGCTTTATGGGCTTTAGAACTGCTTATAAAACAATCATAGGCACTACCCCATATAAGCTTCTCAGTAGAAATAGCACACCGGGCCTACTAGGCATTAAAAATGTAAACTTAGACCATGAAACCGCCGGTAGAAATCGATTTTATCAATTAAACGAATTAGAAGAATTGAGAAATCAAACATACTCTAATCCGAGACTTATAAGGAACGTATGCAAAACTTACACGACAAACATAATAAACTTAATGAATTTCTGTAGGTCCCTATCACGTGGATCGTTATGAGATTAACAATCAACCAAGGGTGCAGAATCCCATTGATGGAACAAACAAACACTAACACGAACAAATACTTTAACCGATCTTCTATGATTATCAAGACACAGAGTTTTACAATCACTCAAGATCAAACAAGAAATCTCTCAGCCACTCTCTGTAGATTTCTCCCTCAATCTCACAGCCACTCTCTGTGTAATTGAAACTCCCTAGCTCTCTCACACCCTTTCTGAGCATCCACCAAGGATCCCAAAAACCCTAATACAAAACATGTTTATATACCACATGTTTTCATACTGGGCTTTGGACTGGGCTAGGCCATTCTCCAAGCCCATTACAAATCTAAACAAGCTAAACACAAATGCTAAGCCCAATACAAAATATCCAAAGACTAAACTATTAAACTATTAAGCTGTTGTCACAAAATATGTACCAACAGACTCCCCCTTGACAATAGCTTCATAGTGTAACTTTGTCTTCAAACATCTTGTGCTCTTTTTGGTCTTTGGATAGCGTCAGCTACACACAGATTCTGACATCAACAGACTCCTCCTTAGCTGATGCTTCCAATCTCCAAAACTTTCATTTGTTGTAGATCAGTGAGCTAGCATTCTCTGGTTAAGCTCGTATCTCCAAATATCTTTGCAATGTAGTAGAAGGATCCTACCATGCATCTTCACACATTCTGCACTCCACTCTTAAACTTCACTTCTCTGTCAAACCACACTTTACTTGTGTTCTGCACTTCATTTTGATAACTGCATCAATCTGTTGAGAAACACAAGCAAGTATCTCGAAAAAAACATTAGTCTTTTTCACATTCAAGATAAACCAATATTCTATGTTAGCATACAAAAACAACAACCTGTCAGTTTAAAATGGGAGATCTTTTAAAAGGAAATCTTTCTGGTATTTTTGATATTTTTCAAAAACAAACTAAATAAACTGAACAAATATATACAATACATCTTTTTGTGATAATCATGTGCAAGAAGATCATATCAACAAAATCAAAACTGTTTTCACACCATCAGCAAATTCTTTAACTAATTTTCGTGAAAAGCAGTCCAAGACGATTACCAGTATTGTTTTTCCACTTAAACAAAATGCATGAACATTTCAAGTTCCATTACCATGTGATATGTTAAAGTAATATTGTACTGATATACTAGTGTGTCCCACTTCAGGACATACCCCACGATCAAGGTATGCACAAAGATTCATGGTAGTAGGTGAGTATACCGAAACTCATCCTTTTATTTTACAACGTTAGATAATTGGTGATCAGGTCAGTACTTTCGTACAACAAAGAGACCAATATCCAACGAGGGTTAGGGCAAATACCACAGATTTTGGTACGAATTATGCATTTTGCATATGTGAATAACTCTCTAGGAGAGCTTCTTCATTTATGGGGTTTTGGCATATTTAGCTCTTTTAAGATATCTTGGTTGTTCCTAGCATATATCTGGATGCAGCAGAAGGACAACCCTGATATCCCGGATGAAATAACAACATAAAGACCTAAAACTTCAGATTTTGTCAATCTATCAATGCAAGTTTAAGGTCATTAAACCATACGCTACTGATATGTTACCCACTCATATTCAGTTTGTTAAGTTTATATCACATTGGTATGTTGATTATTTCATGCTTTTGCCTATTGGTACATCATATGATGAAGCTGCTATCACACTTGAGCATTTAATTTCAGTATCAGTGTGACAGTTTAACTTGCTGATGTACTATTATTTCTTCTTTTTCACACCATGAAATCTCATTTTTAATTTTTCAATGTTTTTGGATTTTTAAAATTTTTAACTTACTCCCCCTAAACTCACTCACTAACTAAACTCTTTTTTGGCTTAGGGAATTTTCTCCCCCTAAATTTTTGTTTTTATGGAGTAAGTGTCAAAAACATAAATTTAGTACACTAACAGACTCGCACTTCAATCTGACAAAAGATTTTTCAGCTTTGAAATTTTTAATAATCATTATCAAACACAGAAGTAAATAATTCGTTACCATGGGTAACCTACTATTCACCTCAGAAGCTTTACAGGAATAACCACTGTTGAACACATCAACAGTCCTTCTTGGCCATCCTGCGCTCCGCAACAACTCAGTTAGACTGGATAACCCAACCCTACCGGTTTTAGGTTGACCATTCAAATCAATATACCTCACTTCTGACTAGTATCCATCACACCTTATTGGTGTCTTGGATGTGTTACCGGTTGTTGAACAAGATTTATAAGTTTCACTAGGTCTTTGATCGCGAGAGTTCCAATAAACTCTCTGATTTTCCGACCATTGAAAATGATTATCTCGAAACCTTCTTCTCTCATTATCATAACCTGAAGTTTTGAAAAATTTGGATTTTGTTGAAAATTTGAGTTAGAAAAACCCCTATATTTGTTTCTTCTTTGAAAATTTCGATTACCAAAAGCCTGGTATCAATTTTGATATCCAAATTTTCTACTTTGAGACCGATTTGATTTACAAGTAAAATGACTATGTTGTGGAGAAAAACTTCTTGGTCCATCAAATCTTCTCCATGTTGAAGGTTTAGATTGAAATCTCGGTTGATTTGTTTGACTATTTGGTTTTACATTGTTATTTGAACCAACCCGATTCCCATCCTTAACCTCAACCCCAACATCATCCTTCATCTCATCAACTTTTTGCTTACCTTTCTTAAACGGACAATAGCTCACCACATGTCCTTTGTTGTTACATTTAAAACAAGATCTTTTCTTAAAAACTTTCTTTTTATTTGATCCCTTTTTAAATGTCCTGACCGTTTTGTCTTTAGTATCCTCATCCAATTTATGAGGTGTACTATTGACCCAACAGATTCTTCCACAGAAATTGGACTATTAGGCAAGTTCACAGTTATCGGATCCACTACATCTTGTGTAGTGGGCACAAAACCAGTTAGCTCATTTTCATTTTGTAAAAAGGAGTAGTCTTGATCATCAGAGGGTGAAGCTTTACTAAACCCCACTCCCGTTTTATCATTACTCTTTTTCAACCTTTCTTACATATGAGTCCTAACTGACGAAGATTTACCAAATTTGTCTAACTTCCTTGAAGCTCAACAATTTTGGCCTGTGCATCGGCCAATTCCGTGAACTTTTCAGACAGTTCGTTAGTTTTCTCTTTCATAGTTTCACGAGCCAAATCAAGGACTTGCAATAATTCATTGACTCTGCTTGTTAAATTGCTAATTTCTTGTTCATTTGATTTGATTTTATTAAGACAATCCATCCCACCTTTTATCAAAAGAACATTTGATTCTTTTTGCTTTTCTAAATCTGTTAACAAGATTTTGTTTTGTGCCGATAAACTGCTCACTCTACCTTTTAGTTCAATGCAATTATGACAAACAAGACTTACAACTTCTGATTGTATATGTACCTCTGCTGTAAGCTCGTCTGTATCATCCATGCACACTGTGACTCCTGCCTCCTTGATCTCTGCTGTCTCCTCAGCTTCCTTCATCTCTTCTACCTCAGCATCTACTTCTCCAATCTTCACAGCTGCAATCTCAGCTACACAAGCTTGATCACCTTTACTATATCTTGAAGAGCTCTGATAACGTTTGTTCAAAGCTTCGCACAGCTCTCTAGATGACCCATGCCTATTAAAGATGTGTTTTATTGAACATGGTAAGGACATCTTTATTGCTGTTAAAGCTTTCATCTCTGCATCATACATACCTTTCTCAGAGTCTGTCATCTTCTCATTGGAAACCACTATAACTCTCCCATCAACACACCGTGTAGGAGCAATGTAGCCATCAATCATACAGCTCGACATCCTAGAATCTTCACTTTGAACAACTGCCTCGAATTTCTCTTTCCACTCAGCAAATTGAGAAACTTGCTTCAATTGTGGCGGAACATTCAAACTTGACATAATCGACATTTTTAACGTAAACGGCTTGTTAAAAACAGTTAAATATTTTCCGAAACTTTTTTTACTAAAAAGTACCGTTAGACTCATCTCGAGAAAACGGATCCAATGATATATAATGTCCAAAACCTATTTCAGAATTCTCATGGCTTTTTTTAGTGTCAAGACACCGCAACCACTTATAGCTTAAACTCTAAATTCGGAGCACTTGATATAATTCGGATAATTCAAATATAAAACCTCACAACTCGGAATGAACTTAAGAGTTTAAATCCGGAATATATACCAACTTATAAATATGGAATAACAGATTAACTGGTAAACCCTAATCTGTTTAAATTCAGATCTCAGTTGTAAATCCGGAATATTTGATTTCTAGTTTAAAATCGGATTAAGTTTGCACAGGTTAAACTAGGATGGCTGTATACCCGGAAAATTGATAAGGTTAGAGTTTACTCACAACATCGGACATGTTTAACAAATCCGAAAACACTTCTTAAGTTCGGATCACCTTGTCAAGGATTCCTCCACAAATTCGGACTTTGTTTTATGCTTGTTAAACCCGGATTTTTATAACTATTAAACTCGGAAATTTTGGTTAACAAATCCGGATCACGCAACTCTTTCTTAAATTCGGACTCTATATCCTCAATTCCTTAAATTCGGACAACCAATAACCTCAGATCCTTTAGCTTTCCACTGATTAAATTCGGAGTCACCTTGTTGGCTTCTCAAATTCGGATCAGACAATAAATACTGACAACTCTTAAATCCGGAGTTTATGTAAACTCGGATAAACAGTTCTCAAATCCGGACAAGTTACAAGTTTGGAACTTTTGAAAAGTTCGGAAGTTATAACAAAACCGGAATTTTGGCTTCCGTATTTCCTAAAATTTGTGTGTTTTTGGCAAATCGTACAACTGTGACTTCACAGCAATACGTGTTTACCCACAAATTTCAAGAAACCTTAGAACCACATATGAATGACGGCAGTAGCAAAGCTGCTTCAACTAATCCTTGAATCCAGTAAATCAATCTCGAACCGTACAATAAGAGCAAATGCTCTGATACCAATTGTAGGTCCTTATCACGTGGATCGTTACGAGATTGACAATCAACCAAGGGTGCTGAATCCCCTTGATGGATCAAACAAACACAGAAACGAGAATATAGATGAAGAACACGAACAAATACTTTAACCGATCTTCTATGATTATCAAAACACAAAGTTTTACAATCACTCAAGGTCAAACAAGAAATCTCTTAGCCACTCTCTGTAGATTTCTCCCTCAATCTCACAGCCACTCTCTGTGTAACTGAAACTCTCTAGCTCTCTCACACTCTCTCTGGTGCATCCACCAAGGATCCTAAAAACCCTAATACAAAACATGTTTATATACCACATGTTTGCATACTGGGCTAGGCCATTCTCCAAGCCCATTACAACTCTAAACAAGCTAAACACAAATGCTAAGCCCAATACAAAATATCCAAAAACTAAACTATTAAACTGTTAAGCTGTTGTCACAAAATATGTACCAACAATTTCGAGAAGGAGATAAAGTGTTATTGTTTAATTCACGACTTCGTTTGTTTCCCGGAAAACTAAAATCTAGATGGTCGGGACCTTTTTCCATCACCCATATCTTCCCACATGGTGCATTTGAGATTAAATCTCAAAACAGCATTCCATTTAAGGTCAACGGATAACGGCTTAAGCCCCACCAAGGCTTCATTGAGGATAAAGAGGAAGATATTTCGCTACAATCAAGTGAGGTATGATTCAACAAAGGTTTGTGTATATATGTAAATTAACGTCATGTCTTGTAGGTAATGAACACGGGAAAAGCTTCGGAATAGGTAAGTTAACTAAGGAAACCTCTCTTTGGGAAAATGGTCACTCACACGTACACTTAAAAAAAGAAAAAAACTTTTACTCTAAGCCACCCACGAGGCCGTGGCCGCTGACCACGTGGACGTGGTCGGTGTGCAGACGTGTATAAATCCCTTTTCTTCTCACTTCTTCATTTCACCACGACCCGTTTCCCTAAAAACACCTCTGGTTCCTCCGCGATTTCCTATCATTTTCTACGTTTTCATTCCGTTCAAAATTCACAAGGTATGATTCTAACATCTTCTTTAGTTAGTTTAACGATTTGCATGTAGAATAACATCAAAATTTTGGGGAAAATCTAGGGTTCATGAACTAAAACCAAACCAAACCCTAACCTTTTGTTTAGATCTAGTAGTATTAGTTCACATACATGTTATAGGGAGTAAATAAACCATTATTGTTCATAAGATCACTTCATTTCAATGATAAACCATGAACCCTTGTTTTAAAACCGAAAAAGATAAAATTGATGGGGTTAACGGTTTGTTTTTGGAAAAACAACACTTGGGGTTTCATTTTCAGGAAAAATCGCCCGTACTCAACCAAGAATTTTCAACTTTTTGAAACCGGGTCGAAATTTGAGTTTTTGAAGTAACTGTAGCCTGACCACGAGGCCGTGGTCAGTGACCACGGGGCATGGCCAGGGTAAGTAGATGAACACGGGGCATGGTCATCGACCATGGGCCGTGTCCAGCATCCTGTTTTCAGTTTTTTCCAAACTTTAATTGTAACGCACTGATTGTTCTTTAGTTTTCTTGTGTAGCAATGGCCAACAAGTTTCTGAAATTCAAGTCCTCAGAATTGGATCATTTTGAGATCCTCCAAACAAGATATGAAGAAGCACCAAGACAAACGTGCTACGACACCCTCGATGTTGTGGGACAAAGGAACATGTATGAGATGCTAGTCACAGGGCCACTTCGAACCGCTCTTGGCACCAAACTCCACTCCGTCCATGAGTATAACTTGGAGTTCTATAGCACATTCAAGTTCAAAGCCAAGGCAAACCCGTTTGATTCTGACGCTGTTGAGTTCAGATGCGCTGGGCAGTTGTTCGCCATCTCCATGGCCCAATTCAGTGTAAACATTGGTCTATACCTCGAGGACAAATCAGTTGAGGAAGAATTCATGGGTGGCCTCCGTGAAATTCCGACCAACATGTGCCAAACTGCATGGGCTCAACTTGGAGATAGAGCATACGATCCAAGCATCACCAAGAGTACATAGTTGTGGAATCCACTTTACCGCTACATACATCGGGTCCTAAGCAACTCCCTCAGTCAACAGCGTGATAGCTCGGGTGTGGAAATCTTCGTGACCTCACTTGCCTCTACTGCATCCACAACCGTCAGCCCCTTGATGTCACCTACCTACTCCTCAAGAGCATGCACCTAAACTAGATGGCCTCTCCTCCTACACCAATCTTCTTTGAGGGATGGATCTACAAGTTGTTCAAAAATTATGTTCACCATGTCCCGAAGTCATTCACCCAAGGTGTGAAGTCCAAGAAGGTTGATCTAGCCCAATGTCGGGCCATGGGATTCATCCAAGACATGGATGATGGGACTGTTCGCTTCCGGAATGCCCAAGGAACACATGGGGCCCGGAAGAAGTCCTCGCCCTCCAAGATGACCCCAACCGTCCTCCTCCACAATACCACGGCTACCAAACGGGTTCCTCCTCTCAATAAGTCGGTTTCCCTAACTTTCAAATTTTCACTGACCTTTTGCAGGAAAACCTTCTTTGTACCCAGAACACATACAATATAGCTAGCAACGCCAACACCCGAATTGGAGCGGTGGAACGTTCCATCGCTACTATGCAAGAAGACATCACCTACATCCGGGGACACATGGCGTATCGTGATGAGGACGAGGATGACGATGAGGATGAGGACATGGAGTAGGTGGTGACAATGACGGTGGTGTGGTAGGTGACGGTTGCAATTCCCAGGTTAACTCTCTTCTCTCTATGAACAATTTGCCGGCCTGCGTGCCGAGGTTGAACAATTTACTTTTTAGACAATTTCATTTCTGCATTTTCTTTTTAGTTTTATGATGGTTTTGAAACAATCGTAATTTAGGACTTGGGTATTGTATGTTATGCTTTGTGTGGTGTGAATATTAGCAAAACAGGTACACAGGAGGCTTGACTGCACTAAGTATTAGTGCAATCTAAGCCCAAAAACCAGAAGCAAGGACCAAAACCCGAACACTCGGCGATTGCAAACTGCCACCACAGGGCCGTGGTCAGTCACCACAACCCCGTGTCCACATCCCCTAATTTTGATGTTTATCTGCATGATCTGACCACGGGTCATGCCCACCAGGCATGCCCCGTGGCCAACCTTCTGTAAGTTTCATTACTTGCACTCTGACCACGGGGCCGTGCCCGGACAACACGGGCCTGTGGCCAGGTGCCCAGTATCATAAAAACTTGTTTTTAACACGCTTTTATACATTCGAATCAACCGAAAAACTTATTTTTGGACACATTGAGGACAATGTGTAATTTAAGTGTAGGGGGGGGGGAGCTAAAATCTTGAATCTTGCAAAGTCCTAATAACAAGCCTTACACAAAACTCATAGTGGAACCGCTAATCACCCCAAATCTTTTCAAAATTTTTCATTTTTTTTACTTCTCTTGGTTTAATTTAGGAATAACAAGTTCTAAAAAGTTACGTTTTTTACAAATTTACAACCGATAAAAGGAACCAAACAAGAAAATTATAAAAACGCATGACAAATCTTTTTAAAATTTGATTATATATACTTGTTCACACTATAAACCCATTCCCACAATAAGTGAGTTTTTGAGCCTTTACCAAGCATACATACATACATCCTTAACTAAATGCTCATTTTCCGTTTCTTGTGTGAATAGCCGCTTGGTTCTTACAACTCTAGAACTTGCCAAGACGATACATTCCCGGTTTTCACCAACTTTAACCCAAGTAAGTAAATGATGGAGGCATTATGACTAACCCATTTTTATTCAACACCATTATTTTCTGTCTTATTACTTCCCTACCAAAAATCTCCTAGTTAACCCCTTTGAGCCTAAACCTTTTCATTTCAAAAACCCGTATCACAAACACCCATTACCCACTAAAACCCTTTTTCTTTCAAACCCATTTGCTTTGGTAAAAGCTCGGTTATCTCGTGACCCATGAAAAAAAAACAAAAAAAAAATTAGTTTTTGCAATAACCAAACAAGTTCCTCAAAATCTTGTTTAAATATGCTTAGATTCAATAAACATCACAAAAACAAAAAGATTTTTACGACAACCAACGCTTTTATGCTTTTCGCCATTTAACTAACTACTAACCCAAAAATTACCTGCCCTTAGCCCAAGCCTTACCCTTTTCAAAAGTCCTCTTGATATTTACAAAGGTTTATAGTTAAAGAGGAAATGGTTTGATCGATTGGCAAGCATATGGTAGAAGTAAGTTCCATGCCGGAATCGAGTGTTATCACAAAAAAAAATCTGCGGCCGAGTGTTGAGTGATTTCCCGTAAGGTACGTGAACTTATATATAAATAGAATTTTGAAAAGGCATGTTATGCCCAAATAAATAACTTTTCTTAAAAATGTTCTAAATAAATCATGACGAATAGGATTGTAAATAAAATAAAAACAAAATTTGATACAAGATCTTGGATTCCCGACACTCAAGACAAGCCACAAAACTTCTTCTCTACCTATTCCATTTGGGAGTGTAAGCCACATTTAAAGAGTTTTGCTTGAGGACAAGCAAAGATTCAAGTATGGGGATATTTGATGTGTATAACATACAACATATAAATTACATCAAATGAGGCATAAAATTAACCCTTTTCTAGTACTAATGTTGGAAAAAGCACGTTTCTTTGTTCCTTTTGAAAATTTACAAGACCAAATGAGCTTAAAAGAACAAAAGAAGCAAATAAGTAGCCAAAACCAACATAAATACAAGAAGAAGGAATAACGCTACATGCCCGACCCCTCAACAGCACCCCAAAGGCAAAAACAAGGAAACAAAAGCTGACCACAGGGACATGCCCAGGCCACCATGGGGCGTGGTCAGACTCTAAGATTTGCAGAATCTTGATAGTACAGCGAAGAGTTGACCACTATGGTCGTGCCCAGGAGCCACGGAGTCTTGTGGGGCCCTCTGCTGACAACTACAATTAATGAAGGAAGAGAAGAAGCTGGTCATGGGTCGTGCCCACTGAACACGGGCCACGGCCAGGGTACTGTTCTGACTATAAATAAGGGTGCTTGGTTCACTTCAAGGCATCCCTTGGTAAAACATTCTCTCTCACTTTGCCACCCTTCCACCACCACTACAACACCAACACCCACCACCATCATCCACCTATCATCTTTAGAGTGTGTAGTAGTCTCGGGATCCAAGATTGATCATAAGAGTTCTTGTTAAAAAAAGGCCATGCTTGGCTAATCTCTTACATCACTTGGTGAAGACAAGTCTTTAATGTATTACTTTTGATTTTTAATCTTTTGGCACTTTTTAATTGGTTATGTATTAATGACTTTAATAACTAGTTTCTTATGTTGAAAGTGAATTTTCCTAACCATTTCTTCATGATGTCATTGATTTGCTCATCCGTGTCTTTACAGTCTATATAAAGCGCGTTAACTACTTGGAGGGTGGTTTGGCAAAGTTCTTGTCTCGTTCAGTGTATAGATCCTGCGAGGACTTGGTTCAAGCTTACTAGGACCTCCTTCAATGCCCCACGGGTATTGGATGGTGGGGGTGCGAATAGCTTGAACCCCTCATATGTAAACTACTATTAAAACTTTAAACCGGATTCTTGGGATTGTATCCTTGCTGACTCAAACCACTTAGCCGAGGGTAACGTCACCGTCCAAGGAGGGGCCTACTACTTTTTGCATTAATGACTTATTTAATTATCTTTCAATATTCCGACCCTTTGGGATTGTATCCCTGCTGTCTCAAACCACTGGGTTAAGGTAACGTCACCTTCAAAAGATGAGCCTACTACTTTAACTAAGATAATCTCTTGAAAAGTACGAAAGTGCAAAAATCATCAAAGGATACATTAAAGAGGAGTTGGATCCAAGGGATTCTATCTTGTCTATTTGTATTTTATTTTATTTATCTTTTCGTTTTTAGATTTACTTTTATCCAAAAATTTGTAACGATTAGACGTTGACGATAAACCGGTACTAAAAGCTCTTGTGTCTACACTCACGATAGGTGCACTTGCCCAAGTGTGTGTTTAGTGTTAGTATCATATTGTGTTTTATAAATTTAAAACTTGACTAGCGCGTAAAACGAACTTAAAATATCAATAAAATCATATCACGCTTCAGCACACCACGCATAAATGTATGAATCCGGTTTATTTCGTTTTATTTGATAACTGAAATGATTGGGGGTTAATGGTACCGTGTCCAGAAGTCCAGACTCATATACTTATATGTCCATAGAGAATTGCATGCATGGGTAGGCATACCGACTATAAGACACGTTTTATTCAACTTTGGTGAGTACCTTAATCATATTAAATGAATGGCTCTGCTCTCTGGTTCCTGATTGTATGATAAGTATGTAAATCTGGTAACAAGAATAAATCCGAAGAAATATTTAAAAGATCACTTACGGGTTTTCTCAATGTATAAACCTCTTTTTGAAAAACTGTTTTCAAAACGAGTCAGTTAATTTTATTTACAAGTGAAAGCTGACGTATTTTCAAAAGACTAAACCGCAGGTACCGAACCTTATTATAGGTTGGGAATCTGGGTCAGCTAGAATGAAAGCTAAGGAATTTGCAACTCCTGATGCTTAAGGCCTCTGAGGTCTAAAGCTCTGTTATTAGATTCTGCATGTTGGCTTGTATTGAACGGTTATAATACTGTTATATATATATTCAAGCTTTAATGAATTTAATAATTTTTACTACAATACTTCCACTGCATATTATTATATTACGATAACTGTTATCCAACCGTCACGATAATACCCATCCGGGCCCACCGGGAATCGGGGTGTGACAGTTAAATTGATTACGACTGTGCTTATTATATTTTCTTGCATTGTAAGATTTGTTTAAGCCAGGTAAATATTCTTAACCTATTTTCCCTATATGGGCTTAGGATACGGTATATTTCTACCACATGGTCGGGTATGGGATCAACGACCTATGTGTCGGGAATCCAAATAATCTGTTTTAATTCGTATTGCTTGATAACTTAAACATTGGGGGTTAATACGACCATGTTCTGGATATCCTCGGCTCATTTAGTTGCAAATGGCCACAACCTAAGCACAGGGTGTAGGCATACACCCGACAGATGTTAATGCTTTGATAAAATAGTTTATAATCCAAACCGCGTTTGCCCAATAAGGGTATTGCCCAATAAGGGTATTAAAGTGGTGTGTCGATTAATCATGATCTCGCCATAGTTTCTGAGCCCTATATGTATTGACAAGCATATAAAATTGATAACATGAGAAATAGTTTATCTCAAGTTATTTTATTAAAATTCATGTACGATTGTGTACACCAAATGATTTTGAAATATTTTTAAAATTGTGTCATTTATTTGTATTTACCAGTGAAAAACTGACGTATCTTTAAAAGACTAAGCGCAAGTTGCAAGGTTATGAAATAGGCTGGAAGTGCTCGGTCATGCTTTGAGAGGAATTTGCAACTCCTTTGTATAGAAGCCTATAATCTGTTATTTCATTTTGTACTTTTCGATCCGCCTGTGGATCTTTTCATAAGATTATACGGCTGCATATTATTTTGAACATTCAGACATTTATATTGTAATAACTTAAATCCAAGACTTCTGCTGTGCTATTTGAGATTGTTTGACTATGACGATTACCAATCTTACATCACGATATTCCCCACCCGGGCCCACGGGGATATGGTTGGAAATTTGGGGTGTGACAGGTTGGTATCAGAGCGAACGTTTGAGAGAATTAAACACTAGCCTTTTGTGTTTAATCTCGAACAGCACAATATCATATTCCTTAGACTTCCCGAGTCTAGATATTGACCTAGGATTACTCATATCTTTATTATTATTATTATTTATTATTATTATTATTATTATTATTATTATTATTATTATTATTATTATTATTATTATTATTATTGTTTTTGATAATTAACAGGAAAAATGCAGCCAAGATTTAGAGGAAAAGGAAAAGGCCCTATGAGGGGAGGACCATCTAGACAGATACCCTCTCCATCCCCCAGCTCGGATCCTTATCAAGATTCGGGAAATTCCTTCTCATCCCAACCAGTGAGACATTCTGTCTCGCATAATTCATCACCCTCTCATTCTCATCTTTCGTACCACTCACACCATTCTCACCACTCTCACTCCCATCATGACTCTTATAATCCTAACCAATACATAAACACACCTCAAGTTGCCCAAAATCAGTTGTGGGCCAACCAAATGAGATGGACGAGGACTCTGATCCAGAAATGCCACCATCTGGATCCAACATGCATACTTATGTAGGATCACCTTACCATGGTCCTAACGAATGGGACCAGTATTGGAACCAATTTACTTTTGTTAATACCCATCCCTATCATTCTCTGATACCAGATCTGCCATCTCTACAAGAAGACGTGCAAATGGAACCGGTGGAGCAACATCAACCACCACCAGAACCACCAAGGAGGTAGCATGGAACACGCATGTCAGTGCGCATGGGACAATGGTCGGGCTCGCTACCACCATTGCCCCAAACATCCCCTACTATTTCCGAGGACCCACAAATGGGTGGACCCTAATACTACACCTGTAGTTGACCTAACACCGCAAACTATGGTTCAACCACCACCATCAGGTTTTGATAACCCAATTCCTACATATCCAAATACATCTGGGCACAACCCTTTAAATCCTTCTACATCGATGGGTTATAACTATCAGGCGCTATCGTACGACCCTTATATGGAAGCAGTCATACATAATTCTTTATACCTATATCCTTTCACAACCATGATACTTAAAGTTTTGTATTATTGAATTTAGTTGTTTACATTGTCTTCGATTAAACGGAAAACATAACATAAATTAAACTGTCTTTCATGATTTTAAGTCACAAAGGCCCAAGTCCGCCCTAAGTGTAGCATGCTTAACATCAAACATTCGCTCCTGAAACATATGTGAAAGTAAATATGTCAGATAAAAATGCATGCGAGTAACATAGGTTAAATGTTGAAGATTCATGGCTTTGGATGTTAAAAGAAATGTTTAGCTAAAAAGTAGCCATGAACCTTTACAAAGATGTTTTCTTTTTATAAAATCATATGAAAATAAAATGATTTGAAAGAAATGATGCATGGTTAAGTAAATAGCCAAATGAAAATAAATAGTATAAAGTAGATACGTCTTGTATAAAAGATGTCATGTTTTGTGTTAAAGATGTCAAGTCGTGTTTTTGTTCGAAGTGATTTAGATAACGCTGCGATGTGTAGTATAATAAAAGCACTTATATATAGGAAGTACCAGCGGCATATTCACCATGCTTTTATCATATTACACACGCCTCGTTATCTAGTCACTTAATAAAACCAATGTCTTGTATAAACAAATGCTATGTGTAAATAATGTCTTGTACAATCAAATGTCATGTATAAACAATGTCTTGTGTAAATCAAATGTCGTGTATAAACAAATGTCTTGTATGGTAAACAAAAAGGTCTTTGCTTAAACCATGGAAAATAATGTCTTGAATAGCCAAAATGTCTTGTATAAAACAATGTCTTTGAATAAACAAAGGTTTTGTTTAAATCAAAAGTTATGTCTTATAAACCATTGCTTTTATTGTAAAAACATATATTAGGATTGTTGGTGGATAAATTCAAGCCTTGTTGACTGTTGGATAGACCCTTATAAAGACAAAGGTCTATCAATGTTCATCGGATTCTATCGTTCCCTAGGTTTCACTTCCAAACAAACCTAGGAAGCGGGAACGGGATTGCCTATCCTATAGTACCATTACATATTCAACGCGTCAATATGTCATGAACCATGTAATCGTGTTATGAAAAATGTTTTTGAAACCATGCACTAGGTATGTTAAGTAAACATATGAAGCAAGATTTTTTTTGAAATATTGTACTTGGTATGCTAGGTAAACATACAAAGCAAAAATGTATTTGAAATTATTGTGCTAGGCATGCTAGGTAAACCTACGAAGCAAAAGTGTATTTGAAATCAATGTGCTAGGCATGCTAGGTAAACATACGAAGCAAAAGTGTATTTCATGTTCTAGGCATGATAGGTAAACATACGAAGCAAAAGTGTATTTGAAAGTAGTGATAGGCACATATGAATCACCCAAAACTTTTGAAAACATAAAAGAGGGGACTATGTACTCACCTGGGATTGCATATAAGTCTTGTATGAATGATCAAACAAAGCTTTGAGGATCAAGGATTCAAGTGGATCCTACTGTATGATAACTATGTTAATACGTCGTTACTTTAATCGGCAGATCGGATAGAGTGAAGTTTTATAAATCAAATGAGTGTTGGAACTCTTATAGCATGATTTAATAAACTTAACATTCTAATTTGAAAGTGATCCTAAGTGCTTTTGACCCGTTATGACTTGTTAAGGTAGTTTTCGCTACTTTAACGTGTCATTCACGAAAACGCGTGTTCGGATGGTTAAACATGTCCTATGATAAGTCTTAAATGCCTAAACATGTTTGAAAATGTTGTAACATCAGTTTATGTGTCAAAAATTTGGTTACATATGTTAAAAATAGATTTATGCGCAAAAAGGGCATTTTGGTCATTTCTAAGGAACGTAAAAACGACTTATCATAATACTAACCAAACGATGTGACCATAAGGTATAACCTTAGTAGGTTATTCCTTATGCAACTATGGTCACATACATGTGTTTGGTCGGATCCTAAGATCGACCAAACGGGTCGGATTCGAATGTCAAAGCGGTGGTCAAGACCGCTTGACTTACAACCCTAAATAAGCACTAAACTAGAAGTGATGAGTTAGACATGTCAAAACATGTCTAAATAAGTTTCAAAACTTATTTGGTATCAAAACTTGGTGTTTTGATACCCGAAAATAGTTCCGTCGTAAAACGCACAGAATGTGCATCTTTGACTGAAACTTTGACTCGTCACTTTGACTAGTAAACGTGGCAATCAGAAGGTGTAATCGTAGTGGATTATAACCTTCGTGATTAGGATCACGTTGCAAAGTTCAATTGAACTTTGACTTGACCAAATATCGTCAGAACCAAAAGTCAAACAGAAAGTCAAATTGTTTGGCTATTGGCTCAAAATAGCCAAAATAAATGAAATAAACTAAGGAAGAGTACTTACTTGTGTTGGGAACACTATAAGAACTCAGTTAGGAGGCCTCCAAAAGATGGAAGCAAGCTCTAAGAGAGTGGGAGAAAGAAGTTGGAAATGAGCAAGTGAAAATGGTGGATTTGGCTTGCTATTTATAGTGCTCATGAACTCATAGGATCAATTCAAGTGTCCAAGAAGGTGTCATGATCTTAGTAGTGTGTTAAAACATGTTAAATGAAGGTTAGAAGCTGGCAATTTCGAGAACTTGGAGCCCAAGGCTTTGCACAAGAAGCTGCCAATTTACAGCCAAGAACCTGATGTGATGGGCATGTAACACCCCAAAAATATAAAATTATATATATATGTATATATATAAACATGAGTCGGTCATAACCGAGGGTAAAGTAACTAGGAATAGTTAGCCTAGTTAGTTGTTTGTTTCTAAAACAATAAAGAAACTTGATTAGTAACCCTCTTTTATAAACTTGGAAAGTAGAGGGACTAACATGGGCAAAAATTGAAAGTGGTTTTAATAAAAGAAAAATTTACACCAAAACATACACTAGTGTGTGTTTTTGGTCGACTTATTGCACAGAGAAAAGGGAGTTCCTCCTCTTGAACCCTAAAGTCACAAAATTGATCAAAATTGAAGAAGAATCAAGCTAAAAATTGGGGCTTTAACTAATTTCGTGATCACCCAAGTTAGGAGATCACAAGGTATGTTGAATTTTGTTATTTGGTGATATTTTGAAATTCTGAATAACATTCATGAATGAAATTCTAGTATGAATAATGAATGTTATAGTGAAATTGATATGAGTACAAGTCTAGGAACAAGCCCTAGATGTAAACTTGTTGATTTAGTGCCATGAATTAGTGCTTCGGTTAACTAATCATGTAGGTGCTAAGTGGGTGTTATGATAATAGAATGAACACTCGAATTAGAGTGTTAAATACATGAAATTTGAAGATATGATACGAGTTCTAGATGTAGTTCATGAACACTAGACATGAGGGTATGATTTTGATGTTAAAATTTGGTTAAAAAGTTAATCATAAACTTGATAAAAGATGCCTAAAAAAATCTCGCCCACATGATGCTCGTTAAAAAGCCTAAGTGAAATCATGTTGTCTACTAGTTTGTATGTAGTACTTGATTAAACTAGGTATTCGGATGAACGCCAAGTAATATGATGAAACGGGTTCCCCTTATAGGTGAAAACCCTCAGATCTTGAATAATGAAAGAATAAAGTATCCTTGATAAACGAGAACAAGGCTAACTTGGTGTTCATATTAATATGAACTTGAATTAGAAGGTAGTTAAAACGGTGGCGTAAAAAGTAATAACGGCTACCGGAAATTTATGAAATGTCTAAATGAGTTATTGAACTCAATTGTGCATATCATATGATTAAAGGTGGTTGACTTTTGAAAGTCAAACTAACCAATGAGAAAGTCGAATAATAATTTCGACATAAAATTAGTAAGATGGAATAATCGTAATTAATGATGACTAATTTAACCATCTTACGAATTATGATGATAGGTTGATGCTTGACAAGCAGGTGGAGGCTTGGTAAGGATGCGGGCCAAACGAATTAAGTATGAAGGAAAAGCGTAATTTGGATGTAAGGTAAGTAAAGCTTACACCCTTCCTATAGAATACTCATTATTATATGTGTTATAAGTACGGCAAATTAATATTCCAATATGATCTTTCGACGCAAAAGGATATGGGTCGGAACAAGTGAAAATAATGAAAAACCATAATTAATGGTAAAAATGGTAAAACAGTAATTTAGTCATGAAATGACGAACATACAATGATTTTTTGAAATGTTACCTTATGATGTAACTTATATTCAGAAAAATGGTAAATTAGTCAAGTGTTGACGAATGTAAATTGAAACTTAAAAGGCACCCTATGGCGTAAGCCGGGATGGGTTAAAGTGTAAGAAAAAGGATTTAAGAGATACGACCTTATGGTGAAAATCCATAATGGGTCAAATGTGTGTGTTGGTAAATAAATACCATGTCAAATGGTGATGTTGACACCATTTGACAATAACAACTAATAAGTGCTTGTCGAGTCTTATGCTCACAGGGTAAAACGGCATATGGAAATTACGTTGTTATTAATTAGCAAATTATTAAGGCAAGGTATAAAACGGGTCAATACTTTGACCCGAGCAGGTATGTGTAAATTATATTATAACTAGATGGTGCAATTTTGGTCAAACACGTCAATGAAAGTCCTTCGTCGTAAAAGGAGGGACTAAAGTGACCAAAACGCCCTTGATCGATAAACTGGGCAAACGACCCCTAAGGGTGGTTTAGAAATAAGCATTATGATCAAGTAAGCCTTTGATACATGTAATAAGTAATAGGCATAATCCTTTTTGGGTTAAACGCCTGAAAATGGGTTCCGTAAAATGACTAACCAAAGGGTTGAACTCGGAATAAATAGTTCATTATATTGTTGATGCACTTTGTGTTCGTTACTTGTCGAATAGGCTAGATAGAGCGTGTGTTGCATATTGTATAGATTAGAATCGAACACACGACCAAGTTCGGACAAACTTGTCATGCAAAGGGACAAGTTCGGCCGAAGTTTACTTGTCAAATGGACAAGTTCGCCCGAAGTCAAGTTCGGACGAACTTGACCATGACACATCTCATCCGAACTTGTGTGACTATATATAGGTGGTGTGTGTTCATTTGTTGTTTAAGTTTTTGCAATCCTTAAGGGGAGGTACTGTCGGATTCTCTCCAGGAACTCCGGAAGCTGGACAGGATGTATACTCTTTCGGTATGAATGAAGATATGACTCCCGCTGCACTCTACTTCTAGTCCTTTCTGTAATAACATTCTACCGAATCGGTTACGTCTACGCACTAACTTCCGTCTAGAACTTCCTGATCTCAGACCTTCATATATTAAATCCACCATAAATATAGTTGTGGTGGAAGATAAGTGGATGTATTAATGTGGAAATAGGAAATGTGAAAAGAAAGAGCGAGATTTAAACTTAAATGTTTAAATCCTCTAAACAGGTCAAAATGAATTATATGCATAGCTTGGGTATTGGCCGCGTAATTCATAAAAGTTATAATCATGAGTTAAAGGTTTTGAGTTAATAAGTAGTCCATGGCCTTGTGATGAATTGGAAACAAGTTTGTTTAATAAATCATGAAACGGGTCAAAAGTTTAATAATTGAATTTTAAGCCAACGGATTAAAATCTAGAAAATTGTTAATTCAGATGTCGGGTTGACTCCACATGATGGGAAATCAGATTACGATCACGTAGAAAGAGACGGTTCGTAAAACGGATAGGTATTTTGAAAGTTATGCAAGTTTTTGTACATAACAAGTTTGAGATAGGATTGTTGGGAATGTGTAGCACCAGCTAAGTAACCTTCTGACAAAAAGGGAGTGTTGCGTCACGCGACGGGGAGGCCAAATCATCGTCGCACAGCGCGAAGCTGTCACGCTACGCGACAGCTTAAGGGATTTCCTGTCGCGGCACGCGACGGGTTAAAAAGCTGGCTAAGTTTGTTTTTCTTGTTCGTTTTAGCATCCGGACTTGATTAAACATTTATAAACTCTGAATGACTAACCCATTTCATGGTGTATGAAATGTAGGTATATTTTGAAGTGCCGAATGACGATTAAGCTCAAGGAAGAACCGAACACAATCATGATACAAGCTTCCGCACGATGATTCGTCATCATTTTAAATGACGAACTTATAAATATAACGTTGAAATGTTTTAAATTCTTAAATGTTTTAACAAACCTACATATCATATCAAAAAGTATGTGTAATCGTAAATACACATTTATAGTCGAAATCTATATGAAAGTCGTATAAATGAGCTAAGGATCTTACATGTTGGTATGAGAGCCTTGGTTTAAGAGATTCATGCATGGTAGGGGAGTACGCCTGGACTTAAACCTTATGCTCTTGGTAAGGATTGATGTTCGGTGTCACACCCCGACCCGCAGCGGAATAAGAGTCAGGGCATAATTGGGTTATCACCAAAGCTCATGACATTTACTAATATGTTTCATATTTATTAAAGTCAAAGTTACATTTCCAAATATCCAAACATGTCCATACAATACAAGGAAAATAAACCAAACAAAACAATCCCAAACTCTATATCATTTTATTCTTCTAGTCCATTCCTAAGTGTTTCTTGCTGCAGCTGATTCACCTGTATCATGTGTAAAAATAGGGGTTTTTGGGTCAACATAAGTTGGCGAGTGAACCTTGTTAGATAAACATTTATTATTGATTTACTTGTTAGTTTATCAATGAAAAATTGTGCATAATCATAAATGAGCAAATGTAAATAACCAAACAGTAACAAATAGCAATCACCACTATAACATACAATAACACATGATAACATACATTAACATACCAACAACATACGATAAATAACATGAATGAAACTGTGCGATCAAGGCTCAATCAAACGGAGCCGATCGTATTGCATGTACTGAAAATAAAAAAAATGTATGTGCGATCAAGGCTCAATCAAACGGAGCCGATCGTATTGCATGTACTGAAAATAAAAAAAATTGTCTATGCGATCAAGGCTCAATCAAACGGAGCCGATCGTATGTGGGCACGCCAGGTTCACGCTCATAATGAAATGGGGAACATGCTCAACGCTCATAATGTAATGGGGAGCGGCGGCCTATGAAATTGCATGTACTGAAAATAATAAATTACATCTAACAATAACTACACAACAGTTGAAACAAACAGAATACACATGTTCATGATATGATGTATGCACAATGGTTTAAATATAATATATATACAAGACACATGATACACCCCAAAACGTGATTAAAACGGGGAATTTGTAAAGATTCACTCACATTGGGTGCGTTTGAATGGAGATGATGAGATGCGCACGAATCGGGAGAAGTGAACAACGAGAATTTCTAACCTAAATAATAACAGAAAAATATAGTAAATGAGTGGATTTTATTAAGGATTTTAATGGAATTTTTAGATATAGTTTTGTGAGTTTAAGGTTATTTTCTATCTTTAAAAATGTTATTTTTAAGTATTTTTAATTGATTTTTAAATTAAACTAAATAAATAAAAATAAAAAAAAATTGTTTATTTTGCGTTGACCGTTGACCGTTGACCTGTTGACCGGTTCGTATGTGAAATTGTTTGCGCCAGGTGAGGCTCGAACCCGAGACCTCCCGTACGCGTGCACGCAGCTCTACCAACTGAGCTACGTGTCTAACCCGAAATAATCTTGTTTTTAATTATATTTATATACTAATTCGGTTTAACCAAAATTCTTTTAATTTCAAAAACATTTTAATTCAACGAACCGGTGCCAGTATCAGGTTTCGAACTCGTGACGTGCGATTCAGTGTTGCACACAGTCCACCGCTGGACTGTGTGTCTAACCTGATTAATATCTCGGTTTTTATTATACTTAACAACTAACGGAGTTAACCCGGTTTAGTTTTAAACAAAAAGGCATTTTATTACATAAGGAGTGCGTGTATCAGGAATCGAACTTGTGACATGCGACTATGTTTTGCACACAGTCCACCGCTGGACTGTGTGTCTAACCCGTTCATATTACTGATTTTAAATAAACTTATAACTTAACTAACTTCGTCTTCTACATTCAAATTACAGTCAACTGATTCACTAATCCGTTTCTTGTTTTTACGATTAACAAACATTCCTAAGGCTAAAATGAAATGGTAGAGACGGTGTTGGAAGTAACATACCGTAGGAATGATATATCACAGAATTTTCCGGCAATGCGTCGGCTCTGTTTTTGTGCACCTCAACTGAACCAAACAATTAACCATTTTGATTAGCTAATCGTGAGATTGAGGTGATCAGCAAATGTTAACAGAGGGTTTAAATGCCCTTACCGATTCTCAGATGAACATAGAGATTTTCAGAACTTTTCCGGCGAACTGAAATTAGCTGAATACAGTGCCTGAATTCGATTTCAATTGAAAGGTTTAAGTTAGAGATAGCCTAACAGTTGTTGAATTACAACGTTATTGAAAGATTTACCGTTTTGAGGATGAATACGGTTTTCCGGCGAATCTTGCAGAAATTTTCGGCGAGTTGTTTTAAGCGCTCTGACGGTCTGAAAGTGTGACGAAGTGAAATGGAATGTGGGTATGATGTTTCTGAGTCGCTAGAGGGATCTTGAGTTGAAGTAATTGGGACTTGATTATTTTCGGTTATAAAAACCGATGATGATGATAATTAACGTTCATTCAATCTGAATTGATGAGAAAACGTCGGTGCATCGGTTATAACCTGAATGTGCGAGTAAACAAACGATTTGACGATTGAATTGCCGATTTCCGTTTCTCAATTGGCGCAACCGGTTTAACCGAGTTTGAGTATAAATGTTATTTGTTTCCTATAGATGACAGAAAACAACCAGTGGCGGAGTGGTGATGTGTGTGTGTGTTAAGTCATTGAAACTGTGAACCGGCTGACCCGGGTTCGAGTCCCGGCAGCAACTTTTTATTTTTATTTATTTTGTTTTCACTTTTTATCAAATAAAATTTTTATAGTTTAGTTTGTTTATTAATTATGTATCATTAAAAATCAAAATAACCATAAATATACAACGTGACATTTATAACTTGATATTCGATTACAAAACGGAGCGGGTTTTGGAAACCCGTTTTTTGACAAATGTTACATTCGGTTCGAGACTTGATTGCATAATCCGGTAACTTATATGTATATTAACTGTCTAGCATGTTAAAGTGTTGTAAGCACACATAAGGTTATCGTGTAAATACACGTTACCCCAATTAAACCGACGAAATACCGATATAGTTAACGAATTATGTGTGTTAACACGTGTCGTAAAAGCCTTGTATTATAGTACGGGCGCTTGTTAATGTTAACATTACTAATATTTTGTAAACATTTTAGTTGAAGGACACTCGCATCTAAAGATGGCAGGAGTTTAACAATTTACGAATATGATGGAGGAACGGTCTGAAGTATGACAAGTAGAGCATGCTCACTAAGGACCTAAGTCATGTAATGGTATCGAACAAGGATAATGGCAAGGAAAGCCCATTAGGGCGAGCGTCTACCAGGTGCACATTTTAAATTTATTGTACAATAGTAATATGCAACAAATACGTAGAGATTGGCTCTTGCATATGTAAGATAAAAACTTGAAAAACCTGGATAGGATACCTATCCAGGATGATGTTTCCAAGAGAAATTAAGTAGAAATATGTGTTATTCATGATTGTGAATAACAAGACAATAACATAATTCAGTTTATATAGAAACTTGGACAAAATTAATCATCCAAGTAAGTATTCTCAATATAAATACTATTGAGAAAAGTAAGGATCACATTAACCAATGTGATTGTATAGTTGTTGATAAAAGGAAAACATTTTATATGTTCAAGGATAAAACGGGTAAAACTAATGATTGTTAAATAACAATTAAATAAAGTTTTACCAAATGAAATCATGAATATGGGAATGAATAAGAGGAGTTACTTACATGGGGCGTGATGTGAAAATTATAATAAGGTCACGTGTACCATGTGTTGACTCTTACTCAGCCCAAGTAAGTAGTGAACACATGATACTATGAACTTTTTATAACGAACGCATTTACGTCCGATGTAGTAAGAATGGGGCGAATGGGACGAATTAAAAAGGTACCCAATCGGATCAAATAAGCATAATGTTTGATAATAAATGTAAACGCAAACCGGGTAACAGAAGCGTATTACATTGGAATAATGAGCCCGAGAGAAGGGATAAGGATCAACGTAAAGGAAAATACAAACCGAGTAACGGGAATGTTAAGGCATTGGGATAAAGTTTGATTATTCATAAGTGATGAAATTCACACGAACAAGTCAAACGGATTGAATAAAGAATAAAAGCTCGGTTGAATAAAAGCGATGGATTTCGCTAAGACAACAAAATAATTCAAAACGAAGTCTTGATGCATACCGGAATGGTTGGTTTAATAATTGCTTCGGTAAAATACCCGATAGATGGGTAGGATTTCAAATATATGCGTGAACCAAGAGACGTGAACGCGGATTGAAAGTCAAAAGACTCGGATTATGAGTTATGACTAAAAGATGATAAAATTTCGCAAACATAATTTTTGATAATTATGTTTAACTATTTCGAGATTGAACGGGTTGAATAAAGAATATGGTTTGACTGTCATAAGTGATGGATATCACACGAACTAGTCAAACGGGTCAAATAAAATATAACGCTTGATAGTGTAAGTTAGCGCAAACTGAATATGGGAGCGCAAAATATTAATAAACCTATGCAATGGGTCATGAGAGAATATAAAAAGGAAAACGCAAACCAGGAAACGGGAGCGTTAAAGACAATAAGATAAAAGAACCCGGGTAACGGGTTGTAAATAAATATAGGTGTAAACCGGACGATGGTAAGCGTAGAACAAACAGACGCATAAATGGCGTAAGAAGTCATCGAGTCGGAAGAATAATCCAAAAGAAAAGGAATGTAGCCTTAGACTATGCTCAAAGTCATTAGAATTCAAAAACGAAAATAAATGATTTTTTTTTTAAAACTTAAAAAGGTGCCTTGACACCAAGAATATATATTTTAAGAGCCAAATGACACGAGTAAAAGATGATCTACGGGATCACCATAACCTTCAGGTTATAAACAGTGTTAAGGTCTACGGGACCAAAATGACCCTCGGGTCATGAATAGAAAGAAATAAACTATAGGGGCCTCACCAAAAAGGGGTGAAAGCATATAGAAATAGCCTACGAGGCTAAATGTAAGAGCCTACAGGTCACTTACGTAAAGCGTGGGAACTGGTTACGATTCCCCGCGTAAAATAATAACGGAAAAGAATAAATTCTTTGTTGTCAAATTCTTGATATGAGTAATTGACATAAGTTAAAGGGAAAAAATGTTAAACTAAAATTCAGTTTTAGTTAGAAACAACGCTTTAACAAATATGAATATTATGAGAGGAATTGGAAAATAGTTATTGTTAAAGGATATAGGTCTTAACAACGATAGGTGTAAGACAACACATTCGAAAGAAAGATTTCGATAATGAAAAATTGATATAAACTTAAACATGACGTGATGCGATCATGGTCAAGAAAAGTAATATAGAATATAATCACAATGTAGCACGAGTTATGGGATTGGAGATCATAAAGTCATATAAGGTTGGGGATGGCAATATGGTATATCGTATGACGGGTATAAGGTAGCCGGTGGCTAGTAAGTCTAACCGAAAAGACCATGAAAATCAAAATAGTAATTGTAACTTAATAAAAGCGCTTATCTTGATAAGATTAGCGTGAGATAATAAGTTGACTACATCAGAAAACCGAGTGGCCAAGAAGGTGACTCATTATAATGAATGATAAGGCCGAGGAATAATAGATGAAACTAACAGCCCATGAGAACTTACTCATGAAAGATGCATACGCTTTGTAATAAAAAAAGGAGACATTACCATACCTTCCTGCTAATACTAACAAATTATTGAAGAGTGAGCAATGCTCAAGAGATCACCAAAATCAGGTTCATTAGGTGTAACTAATGAACTACGTAAGAAAGGTTTCAGGGACGAAACCTCTTTAAGGGGGGGGGGGGTAGACTTGTAATACCCCTAAAATATAAATATATATGTATATATATATATAAACATTAGTCAGTCATAACTGAGGGTAAAGCAACTAGGAATAATTAACCTAGTTAGTTGTTTGTTTTTAAAACAACAAAGAACTTGATTAGTAACCCTATTTTATAAACTTGGAAAGTAAGGGACTAAAATGGGCAAAAATTGAAAGTGGTTTTAATAAAAGAAAAATTTACACCAAAAACACACACAAGTGTGTGTTTCTGGTCGACTTATTGCACAGAGAAAAGGAGGTTCCTCCTCTTGAACCCTAAAGTCACAAAATTTATCAAAACCGAAGAAGAATCAAGCTAAAAAATGGGGCTTTAACTAATTTCGTGATCACCCAAGTTAGGAGATCACAAGGTACATTGAATTTTATTATTTGGTGATATTTTGAAATTCCGATTAACATTCATGAATGAAATTATGGTATGAATAATGAATGTTATAGTGAAATTGCTATGAGTACAAGTCCAGGAACAAGCCCTAGATGGAAACTTGTTGATTTAGTGCCATGAATTAGTGCTTCGGTTAACTAATCATGTAGGTGCTAATTGGGTGTTATGATAATAGAATGAACACCCGAATTAGAGTGTTAAATACATGAAATTTGAAGATATGATACGAGTTCTGGATGTAGTTCATGAACACTAGACATGAGGGCGTGATTTTGATGTTAAAATTTGGTTAAAAAGTTAATCATAAACTTGATAAAAGATGCCTAAAAAAAAATCTCGCCCGCATGTTGTTCGTTAAAATGCCTAAGTGAAATCATGTTGTCTACTAGTTTGTATGTAGTATTGATTAAGCTAAGTATTCGGATCAACGCCTAGTAATATGATGAAACGGGTTTCGCTTGTAGGCGAAAACCTTAGATCTTGAATAATGAAATAATAAAGTATCTTTGATAACCGAGAACTAGGCTAACTTTGTGTTAATATTAATATGAACTTGGATTAGAAGGTAGTTAAAACGGTGGCGTAAAAAGTAATAACGCAATGCCTACCGGAAAATTTATGAAATGTCTAAATGAGTTATTAAACTCAATTGTGCATATCATATGATTAAAGGTAGTTGACTTTTGAAAGTCAAACTACCCAATGATAAAGTCGAATAATAATTTTGACATAAATCGGTAAGATGGAATAGTCGTAATTAATGATGACTAATTTAACCATCTTACGCATTATGATGATAGTTTAACGCTTGACAAGCTAGGTGGAGGCATCGGAAGGAAGCGGGTCAAACGAATCAAGTATGAAGGAAAGCGTAATTTGGATGCAAGGTAAGTAAAGCTTACACCATTCCTATAGAATACTCATTATTATATGGGTTATAAATACGGAAAATTAATATTCCAATATGATCTTCCGACGCAAAAGGATATGGGTCGGAACCAGTGAAAATGATGAAAAACCATAATTAATGGTAAAAATGGTAAAAAGGTAATTTGGTCATGAAATGACGAACATACAATGAGTTTTTGAAATGTTACCTTATGATGTAACTTATATTGAGAAAAATGGGAAATTAGTCAAGTGTTGAGGAATGTAAATTGATACTTAAAAGGCACCCTATGGCGTAAGTCGAGATGGGTTAAAATGTAAGAAAAACGATTTAAGAGATACGACCTTATGGTGAAAATCCATAATGGGTCAAATGTGTGTTTTGGTAAATAAATACCATGTGGTTTATGAATATAAAATGTTTGGTCGTTTAGACCAAACGGTCAAATTGTGATGTTGACACCATTTGACAATAACAAGTAATAAGTGCTTGTCGAGTCTTATGCTCACAGGGTAAAACGGCATATGAGAATTACGTTGTTATTAATTAGAAAATTATTAAGGCAATGTATAAAACGGGTCAATACTTTGACCCGAGCCAGGTATGTGTAAATTAGATTATAACTAGATGGTGCAATTTTGGTCAAACATGTCAATGAAAGTCATTCGTCGTAAAAGGAGGGACTAAAGTGACCAAAACTCCCTTGATCGATAAACCGGGCAAACGACCCTAAGGGTTGGTTAGAAATAAGCATTATGATCAAGTAAGTCTTTGATATATATAATTAGTTATAGGCTTAATCCGTTTTGGGTCAAACGCCTCAAAATGGGTCTTTTCTATAAAATGACTAACCGAAGGGTTGAACTCGAAATAAATAGTTCATTATATTAAATCCACAACAAATATAGTTGTGGTGGAAGATAAGTCGATGTATTAATGTGGAAATGGGAAGTGTGAAAATAAATGGCGAGATTCAAACTTAAATGTTTAAATCCTCTAAACGGGTCAAAATGAATTATGTGCACAGCTTGGGTATTGGCCGCATAATTCATAAAGGTTATGATCACGATTTAAAGGTTTTGATTTAATAAGTCGTCCATGGCCTTGTGATGAGTTAGATACAAGTTTGTTTAATAAATCAGAAACGAGTCAAAAGTTTAATAATTGAATTTTAAGCTGAGGGCTTAAAATCTAGAAAACTGTTAATTTAGATGTCAGGTTTTGACTCCACATGATGGGAAATCAAATTAAGATCACGTAGAAAGAGATGGTTCATAAAATGGATAGGTATTTTGAAAATTATGCAAGTTTTTGTGCATAACAAGTTTGAGATAGGATCGATGGGAATGTGCATCACCAGCTAAGTAACCTTCTGTAGAAAAGGGGGTGTTGCGTCACGCGACGAGGAGGCCAAATCATCGTCGCGCAGCGTGACGGCTGTTACGCTATGCGACGGCTTAAGGGATTCCCGTCGTGGCATGCGACAGGTTAAAAAGCTGGCTAAGTTTGTTTTTCTTGTTTGTTTTAGCATCCGGGCTTGATTAAACATTTATAAACTCCGAATGACTTACCCATTTCATGGTTTATGAAATGTAGGTATATTTTGAAGTGCTGAATGACGATCAAACTCAAGGAAGAACCGAATACAATCATGATACAAGCTTCCGCATGATGATTCGTTGTCATTTTTAATGACGAACTTATAAATATAAGGTTGAAATGTTTTAAATTCTTAAATGTTTTTACAAACCCGCATTTTTCAAAAGTATGTGTAATCGTAAATACACATTTATAGTCGAAATCTATATGAAAATCGTATAAATGAACTAAGGATCTTACATGGCACCCCTTACAAACCGTAAGGGGTTGTGCATACGGTCCGTAAGCAAGTCTGGGGGGTAAAGTTTCGCTTTATGGCAGATTTGGTCCCTAGACTTGTTTCGTCGTGTTTTGTCACTTTTAACCCCCTTTAACCTGATTTTTAGGCTTTACAAAGGTGTTAAGGAATATGTAGCTTGGATTTTTCCCGGAAATGATGTGGACGTCGGTTTGTTCGGTTGTACGGTTACGCGTTTCGTATAATTACGTAAAACGCTTTAACGAACATGAAAACGACCGAAATTGTGCAACGATAGAAATTTTGCATTCTTACCAATAAAATACAAGATTTTATTGATTACAAGAATTTTTGGATGTCTTCACAAGGTACATATCTTGAATACGGACCAACAGACATTCGCAGTTTTCGAAAATAGTCCCTGAGCTTGAATAAGCATGTTTTTGCCGTATCAAACCATTCAAATCTTATTTCTAAGTTATGTAAAGGGTATTTAGGGTATGTTTATCTTATTTCCTTGTCCCGGAGTGTATGTCGCACTAAACTGATTACTCTCGCGTACCGGTTTACGATTTCACTTCTAGAAAAAAGGTCTGGAAATCGAAATTGAACAAAGATTGAAAATGCACGAATGTCATAAATTTATACAAATCTTAGAAATAAAACACAAGGTTTCAATGATTATGAAATTGTTCGGAGTTGTACAATGATTGAAAGACACAAATGTCACAGTCTCCCCTACTTTATGAAATTTCGTCCCGAAGTTTAACTAGAAGAAACTTGTGAAAATAGATATGGATATTTCACCTTCATTTGATGCTCTCGTTCCCAAGTAAATCCTGGGACACGTTTGGATTCCCAGCGAACTTTAACAATCGGTATGCGTTTGTGTTTGAGTTTCTTGACTTCATGGTCCAATATTTCCACAGGTTTCTCGACAAAGTGCATCGTGCTATCAACACGAATTTCATCAAGATGAATGTGGAGGTTTTCATCAACCAAACACTTTTTCAAGTTGGACACGTGGAAAGTTTGATGAATATTTCCAAGTTTAGGAGGCAGCTCAAGTTTGTAGGCCACCTTTCCGATCCTCTCAACGATCTTAAATGGTCCCACATATTGAGGTGCAAGTTTTCCTTTATTTCTAAATCTAACTAAGCCTTTCCAAGGGGATACCTTGACAAGGACATGATCACCGACTTGGAATTCCAAGGGCTTGCGTCGTCTATTCGCGTAACTCTTTTGACGGCTTCTAGTTATCAGAAGGTTATCATGAATTTTCTTGACTTTATCTGTAGTCTCTAGAATGAGTTCAGTTCCGATGAGCTGAGCTTCACCAACCTCATTCCAGCAGACAGGTGAACGACATTTTCGACCGTATAGAGCTTCGAAAGGTACCATGTTGATGCCAGAGTGATAACTGTTGTTGTAGGAGAATTCGATCAATGGTAGATGCGAATCCCAACTACCACCAAAGTCGATCACACAAGCTCTAAGCATATCCTCCAGTGTTTGGATAGTCCTTTCAGATTGTCCATCCGTTTGAGGATGATAACAGTGCTCAGGTTAAGTTTGGTTCCCATGGCAGACTGCATGGTCTTCCAAAAGTGAGATGAGAATCGAGCATCTCGGTCAGATATGATGTTCAAAGGAATACCATAACGAGATACTATCTCATCAACATAGATCTTAGCAAGTTTGTCAGCAGAGAAATCCTCATGAATTGGCAAAAAGTGTGCTGACTTTGTTAGACGATCAACGACTACCCAAATGGCATCATGACCTCTAGATGTACGCGGTAATTTGGTAATGAGATCCATGGCAATATTTTCCATTTCCTAACCGGGATCGCTGTTTGCTCAAGCAAACCAGAGGGATGTTGATGTTCTACCTTAAATTTGAGACAAGTAAGACATTTGGATGCGTATAAGGTAATGTCTTTCTTCATACCCGACCACCAATACTGGGTACGGAGATCCTTATACATTTTGTCTGCACCAGGTTGGATTGAATAACGAGACTTGTGAGCTTCGTCCTTCAATAAGGTGCGGAGATTTCTTGACTTAGAACCCATAAACAGTTTATGTAATTATATAACCCATTGTCTTTTGTTTCAAGTTGAAGCTCAAGATGAGGTGGTAATTCATTACCCATCATGCCTTATGTAACACAAGTACGTTGAGCTTGGAAGATACGGGTTTGAATATCAGATCGAACTCGAACACAATGTATCTGGACACGTTCTTTACTACTAAGAGCATCAGCTACGACATTCTCCTTACTAGGATGGTAGCGAATTTCGTAGTCATAGTCGTTCAGAAGTTCGACCCAACGTCGTTGTCTCATGTTTAGTTCTTTCTGATTGAAAATGTGTTGTAGACTTTTGTGGTCTGTTAAAACCACAAATTTTGTTCCATAGAGGTAGTGTCTCCAAATTTTGAGAGTAAAAAACTACAACACCTAACTCAAGATCATGAGTTGTGTAGTTCTTTTCGTGGATTTTCAATTGTCTTGATGCATATGCTATAACTTTGTCTCTTTGTATGAGAACACAACCAAGGCCTAAGTTCGATGCATCACAATATACGACAAAGTCATTGTTGCCATCAGGTAAAGACAGAATAGGAGCATTACAAAGCATTTATTTCAGGGTTTGAAAAGCTTCTTCTTGTTTAGGTCCCACTCAAAAGTTTTATTCCTTTTAGTTAGAGCAGTAAGGGGAACCGCAATCTTAGAGAAGTTTGCAATGAAGCGACGGCAATAGACCGCGAGACCCAGAAATGAACGAACTTTGGTAGGAGTAGTAGGTGTATCAAAATTGACAATATGTCCCAAAATTGAACTTCCTTAAGCCAAAAATTTACACTTGGCAAACTTGGCGAAGAATTATTCTTTCTTTAGGAGTTCCATCGTTAGACGGAGTTGTTGTTCATGGTCAGTTCGAGACTTTGAATAGATCAAGATGTCATCGATGAATACAATGATGAATTTGTCCAAATAAAGCTTACAAACCCTATGTCCATGAAGACAGCACGAGCATTTTTAAACCGGAGGGCATAACAGTGAATTCATAGTAACCGTATCATGTGCGGAAAGCAGTATTGGGAATATCTTCTTCGAGTACACGAAGTTGATGATACCCAGAACGTATATCGATCTTTGAAAAGCAGGTAGCACCTTGTAGCTGATTAAAGAGATCATCAATGCGAGGTAGGGGATATCGATTTGTGATTGTGAGTTTGTTGAGCTCACGATAATCGATACACATACGGAAGGATCCGTCTTTCTTTTTCACGAATAGGACAGGAGTGCCCCAAGGTGAAAAGCTTGGATGAATAAATCATTTGTCTGAAAGCTCCTGAAGCTGATTTGATAACTCTTGCATCTCAGACGTGCAAGACAGTATGGGGATTTGGCTATAGGGTTGGCACCAGGTACAAGGTCTATACAAAACTCAACTTGACGTGCTGGGGGTAAACCAGGTAGCTCTTCAGGAAACACCTCAGGGTAATCCCGAACCACGAGGATGTCCTAAATAGTTTTTCCCTTGCCTTTCTCCTCTACCATATGTGCCAAGAAGGCCACATAATTCTTTCGTAGGTGTTTTTGGGCTCGGGTACAGGTCATGAGTTTAAGGCTACTAACAGATTTTTCTCCATGAACTTCTAAGATTTCACCAGACGAGAGGTATACGAACGATCTCATCAAAACAGATCACCTCAACATGGTGTTTAGTTAACCAGTCCATTTCTACTATGATGTCAAAGCTCCCAAGTTGCGTTGGCGTGATGTCAATGGGAATGGTTATTAAGGTTCAATTCACAACTACGAATGACATAATTGAGTACAAGGGGTTCGCCACTAGCTATCTATACTGTCAAGGGCTTTCCTAGTTTGGTTCTAGGCATTGAAAGAAAAGGTTCAAAAGATAGGGATACGAAACTTCTATCGGCACCCGAATCGAAAAGAATAGAAGCAGGATGGTTGTTAACGAAGAACGTACCGTTCACCACTTCGTTGTCTGTACGCGCCTCGTTTGCATTAATATTGAATACTCATCCACGAGCTGGGTTTGCGTTTGTTAACTTTGGACAGTTATTTCTGTAGTGAGTAAGATCACCATAGTTGTAGCAAGACCCAGGTGGATAGTGAGGACGTACAGGATTTGCTGGCTGTTGGCCAGGGTTTTAGACCAATTGATTCGGGTAGAAATAGAGCGACATGTATTGGTCAAATGGCCAGAACTTCCACCGTTTGTGCAATGACGTCACTGCTGATGGGTTTGATGGTGACAATTGCACATGTTACACAGACGTGCAGTACCAGCATATCGTTTCTTGGTGGGCGGTTGTGCTGGCTGGTTAGGAGCAGCTTGGTTCTGTTGTGCGACACCGTAGTTCTTGGAAGTCTTACGTTTCCTAGACTTCCTTGAGGTTTCAGCCTTGTTTCCCTTCTATTTCTCAGTCTTGACAAATGGTTTCTTGTCACCTTTGCTGTGGAGTTTACCTTTCTTGACTTGCGAGTCAGTCAAGGTTGCAGCTAGCTCAATGGCTTGTCTAACAGTAGTAGGGTTGCTGCCGGTGACAATGTCCTGAACTGTATCAGGAAGACCATCTATGTACTTCTCAATCGCCTTATCCAAAGGTGTCACCATCATAAGACACAACAAGCTCAACTCTTCGTACCGTTCAGTATAGGCACGGTGTTCTCCACTATCCTGTTTCAGGTCGTGGAACTCATTTTCAAGCGTTCTCTGCTCGTGACGAGGGCAGAACTCTTTCATCATAAGAGCTCTGAGTTCTTCCCATGTCTGACCCATAGCAACATCTGCACCCCGATCTCTCACCACTCCGTTCCACCATGTGAGCGCCCTCTTTTGGAATACGCTCGAAGCAAACTCGACTTTGCGCTCATTCGGACATTGGACATGGCAGAATGTACTCTCAAGACTCTCAAACCACCGTAGGATCCTAGTTGCTCCCTCAGAACCACTAAACTTGAGTGGTTTCGCTGAATTAAACTGTTTGTAATTGCACGGAGCAGGTGCATTATTGTTGTTATTGTTGGCTTGGTTTATTTGAGTTATGAGATTGGGTAGCACTGCAGCAATCTGCTGAGCTATCATAGCTGCCATTTCGGCATCCGGATTCGCATTTCAATGAGGAGGCATTCTAAAAGAAAGGAAAAATATGAGATAAAACGAGTGAGATGATATTGGATAATCAAAATGAAATGCTATAAATATCGACGAAATGTAAGGATGGTAGTCATTCATTCGTTACTTAAAACAAACAAACGACACACAGTGATTAATCAAAGTAAATGGGTCTTTATAATGTATCGCGAAGACACACGTTAGCCTATAGGTGGACACTCACCCCAAGAGTTCCTGGGTAAGAGTGACTGGTCTGATAATGCGGATTTGTACAAACACTCTATTCTTAGACAGAAAACTCAGGGTACAGGTATTCACCCTTCCAGATTGCATGTGTTCACATTATTAAAACCCAAACTTTGACGAGATTTTTGAAAAATTTAAAGGCTTAAAGCCTAAAAACGAATCATCCCTAAAAACAAATCATCTAAGGATAGATGATTGATTTTTAAAATGAATTTGTAACTTGTGCGTTTGTTTTGGTAATCACCTAAGGATAGGTGATGGTATTGTTTTAAGATCTAAATATAAGAGAACTTGTGTTAGGGTCCTGGGGAGGTTATAGTCTAGGTCAAAGTATTACTAATAACCTAATTCCCTATAACCATGAGCTCTGATACCAATCTTTCTGTCACACCCCGACCACGTAAAACAACAAACCGCGACGGAAACGTCGGGGAGTCACGTAACAGAACTATTGTTTCACAACCATGATACTTAAAGTTTTGTATTATTGAATTAAATTGTTTACATTGTATTGGATTAAACAGAAAACATAACATAAATTAAACTGTCTTTCGTGATTTTAAGTCACTAAAGCCCAAGTTCGCCCTAAGTGTAGCATGCTCAACATCAAACATTTGCTCCTGAAACATATGTGAAAGTAAATACGTCAGCATAAAAATGCCTGTGAGAAACATAGGTTTCGTGTTGAAGATTCATGGCTTTGGATATGAAAAGAAATGTTTAACTAAAAAGTAGCCATGAACCTTTACAAAGATGTTTTCTTTTCATAAAATCATATGAAATCAAATGATTTGAAAGAAATGATGCATGGTTAAGTAAATAGCCAAATGAAAATAACTTGTATAAAGTATGATATGTCTTGTATAAAAGATGTCGTGTTTTGTGTAAAAGATGTCATGTCTTGTTTTTCTTCGAAGTGATTTAGATAACGCTACAATGTGTAATATAATAAAAGCACTTATATATAGGAAGTACCAGCGGCGTATCCACCATGCTTTTATCATATTACAGACGCCTCGTTATCTATTCACTTACTAAAACCAATATCTTGTATAAAAAATGCTATGTGTAAACAATGTCTTGTGCAAGCAAATGTAATGTATAAACAATGTCTTGTGTAAATCAAATGTCGTGTATAAACCAATGTCTTGTATGGTAAACAAAAAGGTCTTTGCTTAAACCATGGGAAATAATGTCTTGAATAGCCAAAGTGTCTTGTATAAAACAATGTCTTTGAATAAAAAAAGGTTTTGTTTAAATCAAAAGTTATGTCTTATAAACCATTGCTTTTGTCGTAAAAACATATATTAGAATTGTTGGCGAATACATTCAAACCTTGTTGACTGTCGGATAGACCCTTATAAAGACAAAGGTCTATCAATGTTCATCGGATTCTATCGTTCCCTAGGGTTCGCTTTCAAACAAAGCTAGGAAGCGGGAACGGGATTGTCAATCCTATGGTACCATTACATACTACCGGTCGGCGTGATCAATGTTAACGAATGTATCATTGTATATTCAACGCACTAATATGTCATGAAAAATGTAAGCGTTTTATGAAAAATATTTTTGAAACCATGCACTAGGTATGCTAAGTAAAATACGAAGCAAGATGTCTTCGAAATAATGTACTTAGTATGCTAGGTAAACATACGAAGCAAAAATGTATTTGAAATTAATGTGCTAGGCATGCTAGGTAAACATACGAAGCAAAAGTGTATTTAAAATCAATGTGCTATGTAAAAATACGAAGCAAAAGTGTATTTGAAATCAATGTCCTAGGCAAGCTAGGTAAACATACGAAGAAAAAATGCAATTGAAATCATGTACTATATGTACTATGTAATCAAAGCATGCATAATGTCATGAAAACAAGAAAGTAGTGATAGGCACATATGAATCACCCTAAAACATTTGAAAACGTAAAAGAGGGGACTATGTATTCACTTGGGATTACGTATAAGTCTTGTATGAATGATCAAACAAAGCTTGGAGGATCAAGGATTCAAGTGGATCCTAATGTCGGATAACTATGTTACTAAGTCATTACTTTAATCGGCGAATCGGATAGAATGAAGTTTTATAAATCGAATGAGTGTTGAAACTCATATGGCATGATTTAATAAACTTAACATTCTGATTTGAAAGTGATCCTAAGTGCTTTTGACTCGTTATGACTCATTAAGGTAGTTTTCGCTACTTTAACGTGTCATTCGCGTAAACGTGTGTTCGGATGGTTAAAAATGTACTATGATAAGTCTTAAATGCCCAAACATGTTTGAGAATGTTATAATATCAGTTTATCTGTCAAAAATTTGGTTACATATGTTAAAAATGGATTTATGCGCAAAAAGGGCATTTTGGTCATTTCTAAGGAACGTAAGAACGACTTATCATAATACTAACCAAACGATGTGACCATAAGTTATAACCTCAGTAGGTTATTCCCTATGCAACTATGGTCACATACATGTGTTTGGTCGGATCCTAAGATCGACCAAACAGGACGATTCGAAAGTCAAAGCGGTGGTCAAGACCGCTCGACTTACGACCCTAACTAAGCACTAAACTAGAAGTGACGAGTTAGACATGTCATAATGTTCATATTTGACCGAAACTTTGACTCGTCACTTCGACTAGTAAACGTGGTAACTAGAAGGTGTAATCGCAATGGATTATAACCTTCGTGATTACGATCACGTTGCAAAGTTTAATTGCACTTTGATTTTACCAAATATGGTCCGAACCGAAAGTCAAACTATTTGACTTTTGCTCAAAATAGCCGAATAAATCAAATAGACTAAGGAAGAGTACTTACTTGTGTTGGGAACACTATAAGAACTCAGTTAGGAGGCCTCCAAAAGATGGAAGCAAGCTCCAAGAGAATGGGAGAAAGAAGTTGGAAATGAGCAAGTAAAAAAGGTGGATTTGGCTTGCTATTTATAGTATTCATGATCTTAGGAGGGTGTTAACACATGTCAAATGTAGGTTAGAAGCTGGTAATTTCGAGAACTTGGAGCCCAAGGCTTTGCACAAGAAGCTGCCAAGTTACAGCCAAGAACCTGCTCTGCTGGGCAACCCTTACGGACCGTAAGGGGTTATGCATACGGTCCTTAAGCAAGTCTGGGGGGCCAAGTATGGCTTTATGGCAGATTTGGTCCCTGGACTTGTTTCGTCGCGTTTTGTCACTTTTAACCCTTTTAACCTGATTTTTAGGCTTTATAAAGGTGTTGAGGTGTATGTAACTTGTATGTTTCCTGGAAATGATGTGGATGTCGGTTTGTTCGATTGTACGGTTATGCGTTTCACATAATTACGTAAAACGCTTTAACGAACATGAAATCGACCGAAATTGTGCAACGATTGAATTTTGCATTCTTACCAATAAAATACAAGATTTTATTGATTACAAGAATTTTTGGATGTCTACACAAGGCATGTATCTTGAATACAGACCAACAGACTTTCGAAGTTTGTCGAAAATAGTCCCTGAGCTTGAATAAGCATGTTTTTGCCGTATCGAACCATTCAAAACTTATTTCCAAGTTATGTAAAGGGTATTTAGGGTATGTTTAGCTTATGTCCTTTTCCCATAGTGTATGTCGTGTTAAACGGATTACTTGTGCATATCGGTTTACGATTTCACTTCAAGAAAAAGTTTGAAAGATCGAAATTGAACAAAGATTGAAAATGCACGAATGTCATAAATTTATACAAATCTTGGAAATAAAACACAAGGTTTCATTGATTATGAAATTGTTCAGAGTTGTATAATGATTGAAAGACACAAATGTCACATCTCGATTTTTAATTCGAATTTTGTAGATCTGCTATATAATTCCAAAAGATCGCCTTAATGGTTTTGACCAGCCAATTGGAAATGTCCATATTATTTGGAAATTATAAAAGATAGTTAAGGTTGAATAGCCATTCTATCATGATAGTTAAGGAAGAATAGCCCTTCTATCCAGAGGTGGTGAACTATGTTCAAGGCTCAAAGTCATTATGGTCAAACGCGACCATGAGTTTTGTTAATCAACCATTAGGACAATTATTCTAAATTAAAGTTCAAGTAATGTTAATACTCCTAGCAGTGTGACTTGAGGAACCACACTAGTTGTTTAAGTGATGGACTATGTTCAAACCCTACAGCTTATATGATCAAGTTAGATCATGGCTAATATCATCCATACGGTGATCAATTTTTAACATCTTTAGTGATGAATTGCCTACGGGCTATGTTTTAACATCCTTAGTGATGATTTACCTACGGGCCATTCTTCGTTTTCAATTGAGACAATGACAGTTGTAACCTTATGGTTCCATGTCCAAGGTGGCGGGCTATGCCCAAGCCTCATAGTCTATATGATCAATGAGATCATGACTAATATCATCAGTACGATGATCATCTATTTTAACATCCTATGTGATGATAATTGATTTGCCTACAGGCCATATTATAACGTCAATTATGACAACGACGAATGTGGTCATTATGACTCCCTGTCCAAAGGTAGTGGACTATGTTCGAGCCTTAAATCCCCTTAATCAGATGAGATTGCGGCTTATATATACCTTATGTCCTTTATGACAGGCCAATGTGCGATATCTTAATGTCCTTCGAGACAAGCCTATGAGCTATTTATAATTTTCATTAAGACAATGACAGTTGTGACTTTTTGATCCACTGATAATACTTGATGGACTATGTCCAAGTTCTGATTGCCTTGATGGTCCTTTGAGACCTAGGCTAATTATACTTAGATACTCTATATGACACTCATTTGAAATGTTAAAGCCTGGTAGTTGTGACATTGTACACACTGGTCCAAAAAGGCAATGTATTTATAGATCCAAAACTTATAGCTTATATGGTTTAATGATACCATGGCTTATATAAGTTAAATCTTCAAATGCAATGACTAACTATAACAATTATCTATTTTAGTGTTTAGTACCAAGCATACAATATGGCTAATTCTGATGGAGCCAACAGCGGTCGCAATAATAATGATGATGCGAATATTAACCGCAATAGCGAGGGAGTTAATCTCTAGGCTATGATTGCCGCAGAGGTCGTTCCAAGCCCTCATCAATTCCGCATTCATCAACTCGTAAGGAGAGCTCAGTTCACTCTTCAAATATGAGGAGTGAATTTAGGAAGCAAGAGCTTAGAGATAGGTCCCGTACCTCTAAGGACGGATGTACCTACAAATACTTTGTCTCCTGCAAGCCCCAAGACTTCAATGGTGAGAAGGGGGCTATAGATGCCTTGAGATGGGTAGATGAGATGGAGACTATAGTGGATATCAGTGATTGTGCTGATAAAGATGTTGTGAAGTTTGTTTCACAGTCATTTAAGGGTGATGCCCCAATTTGGTGGAAGGTGATGATACAATCAACAGGGAAGGTACCCGTGTACAACTTAGGATGGTCCAAGTTTGTGGACCTCATCAAAGAGACCTACTGTCCACCACATGAGGTGGAAAAGTTGGATTCAGGTTTTATGACTCTAACCATAAAAAACCTAGACTGTCGGAAGTATGTGACCGACTATTACTCATTATCTAAGTTTGTGCCCTATCTGATTTCTCTAGAATCCAAACGCATTGCTCGTTTTATTGGTGGTTGAGCACCGAAAATTAAGGGCATGGTGAAGGCGTCGAAGCCTACCACATATAGCTCTACTGTAGACCTATCCCTTTCCCTCACTTTAGATGTCGTGAAGCAGAATCCAGTCAAGTCTGAGACCGATGGGAAAAGAAAACGGGAGGATGATAACTCCCAAAGGTTTAAGAAGAAATAGAAAGTTGGGTTCAATAAGAACCAGCAGAGGTCGGATGAAAGACCTGTTTGAAAGACTTGTGGGAGACAACACTGGGGATAGTGTCAGAAAGATCAGAAACCCAAGCAGTGTGGTATCTGAAAGAAGAGCAGTCATCAGACCCATGAATGTAGAGACATAAAGAATGTTGTGTGATTTGGATGTGGTGAAAAGGGCCACATAAAGACGAACTGACCTAAATACAATACTGAGGGTACTGCTAAGCCTGGGTAGGCAAAGAAGACCAACTCTAGAGCCTTCCAACTAACTGCAAAGGAAGCCATTAAGGATACAACCGTCATTACGGGTACGTTTCTCGTAAATGATGTATTCGCTAGAGTTCTATTCGATTCCGGAGCTGATAAATCCTTTATTGATCATAAGTTTAGTAACTATTAAACCTACCAATAAGAACTCTAGATATAGCTTATGAAGTAGAGCTAGCTGATGGTACCTTAGAACCTGCTTCAACTATTCTTGATGGATGCGATATATCCATTAAGAATCATTCTATTCCTATTTCTTTTTTGCCAATGAATTTGGCGGGGTTCGATATAGTTGTAGGCATGGATTGGTTAGCCCATAACCAAGCCTGCATTGATAAGAAACTTATCGAAATTAAATCCCCATCCGTAGAAGTACTCACCATTCTTGGAGACCAACATTTTGGATTACCTGAAGAAGTATCTTTGCTAAAGGAATCCAAGTGTTTGAAGTAATGTTGTGTCATTTACATGGCACAAGTAACGATTCACGAACCAAAGCCAAAGATGGAAGACCTTCCAGTCATTTCTGAGTACCTAGATGTATTCCCTGAAGAATTACCCGGTCTACCCCCGGAGAGATAGGTCGAGTTTAGGATTGACATTTTACCTGGAGCCGCTCCTGTAGTTAGAGCTCCATACCGATTAGCACCAACTGAGATGAAAGCATTGAGGGCACAATTAGATGAGCTTTTTGAGAAAGGCTTTATTCAGTCGAGATCCTCGCCTTGGGGAGCTCCCATTATGTTTGTTAAGAAGAAAGACGGTTCAATGCGAATGTGCATTGACTACCGTGAGCTTAACAAAATAACGATCAAGAATCGTTATCCGCTACCCAGGATCGACAACTTGTTCAACCAACTACAAGGGGCTAGTTATTTTTCTAAGATCGACTTGAGTTTGGGTTATCATCAACTGAAGGTTAGGAATGAAGATGTTCCAAAGAGTACTTTTAGGACCAGATGTAATACCTCGTATAATAGTGGCCAATAAAATGCCAACACGTGTCCCTATTCCAAAGATTCAATTAATTGTATTTACCAGCGAAAGCTGACGTATTTCCAAAGGATTGAACCGCAGGTACCGAACCTTATTATAGGATGGAAATACGGGTCGGCTAGAATGAAGGTTAAGGAATTTGAAACTCCTGATGCTTAAGGCCTATGATGTATAAAGCTTTGTTATTAGATCCCGCCTGTGGGCATGTACTGAACGCTTGTAATACTTATATATATATATATATATATTCAAGCTTTAATGAATTTAATATTTTTACTCCGATACTTCCGCTGCACATTATTATATTGTGATAACTATTATCCAACCGTCACGATTATACCCATCCGGGCCTACCGCGAATCGGTGTGTGACAGGTTGGTATCAGAGCTACAATTTGAGTGAATTAAACACTAGCTTTTTGTGTCTAATCTCAAATATCACAAATGCAGATTCCTTAAATTCCAAGTCTAGACCCGAACATAAGATTACTCCTATCGATATATATATATAGTCCTTGATTTTTATGAATATCCTGCAAATGCCGCCAAGATATCACAGCCAAGATAAGGAATCTATGATGGGTCATGGACTTGATGATCTCTACCACTGAGTAGCTTGAAGTTCCATATGGTGAACTACATATATGTTGGAGACAATGACTCCGATACGAGGATGCTAAACCTTGTCACCTGATATCATACCTTCTGATATTCTTGTGATATCCTAATATCATTTATCCAAAGTCTATCATATACGATAGACATTCTGGTGATATCTCACCAGTTGATTAAAACAGCAACAACTATAATAGCCGTATCATGGCAAGTATATCAGTGCAATTTTTGCACCAAATTCAATTCTTTGATTCAGTAATCTCTCATTCTAGAGAATAAGCAGAAAAGGAATCACTTTTTCTGATTCATGCTTAAAGCATATAATCACGAGTCTTGGAACTCGATTGACTCAAACCCATTTGGGTATATTATATTATATAAGTTCGGCAACTCTCACCAACAAATTCTCCATCTGGAGTACGACAATGATTTTTATTTCATTGATTTTTGAGCAACTACGAATGCTAAACTTAGTATGATAGAAGCGCCATATGATGATTGGATGTATCTTAGTGTGACCCATAGATTGCTTTCATGCCTGGCCAGTATGAAGGTTTAATGCATGGAACCACTAAGATCTCCCAACGATCATATTGCACTGATATCAACTAATATTAAGCATCTAATATATTTTGGCGATATCATTGCCATAAGAAAAATCATTGATTTTATGGAGCACATTTTATTATTTTCCTTTAAATAATATGAAGGTCACATTTATTGCTACTACCTTATCAAACAGATCTCTTGATTACGTGATAGACGAAGGCCAGTTAGGATCTGAGTTTGACCTGATTGTGTTGTTTTAAACAATTTCGATATAAAATAAGATAAAACATATAAAACTTGCAGCGGAATACAATTTAAAACTATGTACCACAATCAAATGAGAGATTAGCTTTTATCACACAATGTTTTCATTACTCAAAAGATTGAAAAGGATTACAAGTAATTACATGCATGAATCACTAACTCCCCCTCAGCCTGAGCATCACACATATCAGATTGTACAATATAAGTGTATGTGTGTGAGCTAAATAGAACAGTACATGCACTGTCTATTTATAGTACAATCCTAACCTCTGTGGCATCTTTGCTGACGTCACCAAGACAATGACATTTAACAAACCTAACAAACTCCAACCACTGCTTATGCTATCCTCTGATTACTATGCAAAACACTGATAAGCCTAACCCTGATGAAGCTTTATCCAATGTTCTTCAAAGGGTGATCAGACCTTTGACTTCCACAGAGGTTTGGTTCTTCAACAGTCTTTATAACTAGCAGAGCTTTGCTTTGAGCAGATGTTAGAACTATTAGATGTTTATGTCTTGCCTTTGAAGGAAGTTGTGAAGCAAAAACACTGTTTATTCTGGATCATATAGAACAGACCTGTTTTGGCATTTTATCATCTGTTCTTTTGTAGGGGTCCATCCCAACAATCTCCCCTAGAACAAATGATGCCAAAACTCTTCTTTATTCATGATCTTTATTCTCTCATCAGTTTTTCCCTGATTTATTTCTTGAACTAAAGTTCAAAATTTCAGGGAATTTCCATCATCCATCCCTGCATAGTTGAAGTTCCAGAAGATCTTGAAGGTCAGCTACACCCAAGCCTAGTGCAGCTTTCCTTGTTATATATTCAATGTTCCCATTGGACTTGAGCAAAGTCAATACATGAGTCTGTTTATCAGATATCCACTTTAGTATTCTTGAGTTCAATGGGTTTCTTGAGAGAAGTTTTATTTGTGATGAGTTTGGTGAAGATGGTTTACTTGATAATGATGTGGCAGTGATAGTAGGTGGTTCCTGACAATCTGATGAAGTAACATTCATTTTAGATTCTTTCATGTTTTCATCTTCCTTCTTTTCTTGTACATTATTCATTTGATGCTCTTTCCTTTGATTGAAGGCTTTGATGTATTCATCTAAGGCAAGATCTGCACTTGAAATAGTTTTCTTGAACTTGTTCCAGTCTGGTACAATCTTCCTTATCTGAGGATCATTCTTCATTCTTTCACATCTGTTTGCATCTTCTTGAAGAGCTTTGAGAGGCCATTCTTTAAATTGATTCTCTTCAGCTTGGTATGGTTTGTCTCTCATGATAATTTCTATGAAGTCTCTTCTTAGTTTCTTTTTGAATATCGGCATCAGGTGATTGAGTTGACCTCTTCTTGTTCAAGTCTTTTGCAAAGTCTTCCAGTTTCTTGACTTTACTGAGTGCAAGCTGCATTCGACTTGACAAATAGACTTCCCCTTTCCCTTTCCTCTATTCTTTTGCAATGTTATTGGCTTGTTTGACTTTTAATTTCAGATACTCCTCAATGTTCCTTGGAGCTCTGTAGCCAAAAAGAGATGGGAATGTTCTTTTGGATGGATTATCCTCTGTGAAGAATTGTAATATTTCATCCTTAACTACAAGCACTTCCAAAGGATAATTTACTGCCAGAGGTATTTGTCTTGTTGGATTACGGCCAGTAGGTGATTGAGTAAGTGGGTTTGATGTTGGTGATGATGGAGGGATGAAAGGTTCTTGTTTGGTTAGAAAAAGTGGTGTAGGTGTGGGTGTATCATCAGTCACCTTAAATTTTCTCTTTCTTGTATAGACTGAGCTTGATGAATGAGTTGTTGTGGATGCGTGTGTTACAAAGGTTTGGATTTTAGAGGATGTGATATCAGTGGTTTGGCTAACTGTTGATGAGGGGACTGTTGTCTCAACCACTGTTGTGTTAACATCTGTTGTACCTTTTGTAGTCACAACATCTGTTGCAGTGAGGATTGGTGATGAAGGTGGTGGCATTGTTCTCTACCTTTTAGTAGGTGATTTGTGAGGTGGGGTTGTTGGTTTAGGTGAAGCAGTAGATATAGTACCAGCAATGGTTTTGAGACCAACAGTGGTTTGCTTTTTGGTTTCTTGTGGTGGTGGTTTCTTTCTGTTTGAAGTGCCAAGATCCTTTTTAAAAGTCCTTTTTCTTGTATCTTCATCATCTGCTTGAATGTCTAGGATTTTATCAACTCCCTTTTTCTTTTCTTTGACAGATGTTTCAGCAGAAGTTACCGAGGATTCTTTTGCAGGTTCTGGCTCTTGTTTTGACATTTTATTCACAGACTCAGTTTTCTCCCCATTTTTGGCATCATCTTTTTCGAAGATAGGTTCAGAGGAAGTGCCAGACTTCTTTGTAAGGAATTCTTTGATACTCTTGAGGTCTGCCTGAGTTTCTCTATATCTTTCATCAACCAAATCTTTTAACATTTTTACACGTATTTCATGTTGATGGTCAGCAAGTTGATGTTGTTGTTGAAACAAGGGATATACTTGTTTAATTATATCAGCAGTTTGAAGATTAGAAGATTGAGCAATGTTTTGAGACTTTGAAGCTTCTAACATCTGTTGCAGCATATTTTTGATATCTGCCACTGATTTCTCAATCTTTGTAACTCTCTCTGTCAAATCTTTAGATTTTAGATCATCACCTAACTTAATAGGATCATCTGAACTCCAACCATAAGTGGTAGTTATATCTATGTTATCATGAACAAAAGTTCCAACCCCTGTTTCAAACATAGATGCCCTTTTTTCTTGGTACTGGGGAGCAGAGGTTCCCTTAACAGACTCAACAGTGGTTTTAATACCAACAGTGGTTGCTATGGTAGCCTTAGTAGAAATTGCCTTCAAGGGAGACTTATTTATAAAACTATTGTCCAGATGTAAATCAGTGGATTCAACATCTGTAGTAGATGCTCCACTTGAACTACCAGCAAGAATATCATGTAATTCAAGTGGTGTAACCTCCTCAACTATTTGTGGGTTAGTCAATGAAATTTTATCAGACACAACCATTGTAGAGGATATATTCTCAGTGATGTGTCGGTGAGAGAGGCTTTTTTGTGTCTGACTACCAATGACCTCAAATATGTACTTCAGGGTTGATTTAATTTGGGATGTGGGAAGTGAGGTGGAAAGAGAATTTGCCCTGGGAGAAGGACATTTCAACATACTCTCAAGTGAGGGTATTGTTTCAAGTTGTGGTGTCTCTGTGCTTACAACATGTTCCTTTTGTGAGGAATCATGAGGAATTGTGGTTTTAGGTGGAGATCTATCCAACTGTTGTGAGGAAGTAGCAACAATGGTTTCTTGTGACTTTTGTGTTGTCACAGGGTTAACTTCTGGGATCTCATCTTCCAGAAGGCCCTTTTTGGTGGGTTTGGTGAATTTCTTTTTGGTCTTTTTGGAGGTTTTTGGTGGGGGTTGCACAGCAGTGGTTGTGTTGTTGTGGTCACCAAGAGCAGTAGGCTCAGTAGCAGGTGGTTGAGTTTGGGTAAGTTGTTCTGATAAATCTTTCTCTACCACCTCTACTTGGGTTTTTGAAACTTTATCTTGATTAGAAATACGTGTAAAAGTTTCATAACCCATAGCTCCTGTGTTGCTAACTGGGCCAATTTTAGAATCATCTCCAGATAATTGATTTTGAAGATATATGCTTAAAAACCTGGGATGTATCAAAAAGACCTTTTCTTTTGCAATATTATTATAATTATTAACAATGTCATTGAGCAATACTTAGGAAAAATTGAAATCTGAATCTGTCAAAATAGCATATCCCAAATATTGCATGTTCAATGGAATTTCATTAAAACCAGTAGTTTTTGCTGAGAGACATGTCAAAATAGTATGAAAGAAAAATCTCAGCACAACAGGAAAATTTGGTTTGAATATAGTCATACCTTTGAGGTGACCAACATACCCTCTTTCAATAAACTCCGCTTGGATCTCACCCAGAGGAAATGTCACAGGATGTGACATGTCATTCAGTTTAAAAGCCTGTGAGATTGATTGTGGTGTAATTTTCATTAAGGTTTTGCCCACTCTTGAGATTATTGCATAAGGAACTCCTTTTGTTGAATGAATCTCAGCATTTGCCCAAAATTGTCAAAGTAAACTTCATAAATTGAGGCTTTTCCTGTCAGCATCTCCTTGAATTTGGACTCCTTTAGCATCTGAATCATTGAATGATATCTCGTATTTGCCTGGGTTTCCTCTAAAATGGCAGTGTAATTATGAGGAGTTTTGATGATTAACTTGAATGTCGATGATTCGGGTTTATATTTTGCTTTTGACTTTGTTTTGGGAGCCATGATTTTAGTGAAAACTGTTTTGAGATTTTTGAAATCGACACAGTTTGGTGAACTCTCTGTTCTTGATAGAACAAGGTTTCTATAGGGTTTATAAAAAAGTTGTCACACCCCGACCCGCAGCGGAAAAGGTGATCGGGGCATGATTGGGTTCTCATCAAAGCTCATGACATTTATTTTAACGTTTCATATTCATTAATACAATTTAATGGAAATTTACAATCATGATTACATCAATGACCTAAACATCAGTCTAAGCTTCTTTGTTTTCTTCTAAGGCATTTCCTATGTTTTCCTTGCTTCATCCTGTTCACCTGTATCATGTGTAAAAGGGTTTTTGGATCAACAAAAAGTTGGCGAGTGAATCCTATGGAAAACATTTGAACAAGTTTATTTAATTGATTATAAAATAAGTGCACAACCACACATGAGTATAAATAGATGTAAACTTATTCATAAATCAATTTAATATTAAACAATACACACATGAACAATAATGGATCGTTTAGAGGCACGCGTTGCTCAACTCGTCTCTCACGAGGAACGATGGGCCTAATGAATGAATTGCATAAACATGATAATATGAAAGACATAACTACAAACAATATGAACTCAATAATACACACATGAGCAATAATGGATTGGTTTTGAGGCACGCGTTGCTCAACTCGTCTACCACGAGGAACTGATGGGCTTAATGAATGAATTTCATATAAGTTGACAAAATGAAATACATAATTACAACAATATAATCAATCTAAGTTTAGATCACGATATGGTATGGCACAAGTTTAAATAAACGAGTTAATTATTTTGTAACACATGACACACCCCAAAACGTGTAATTAAAAAGGGGGAGTTGTAAGATTCACTCACAGTGGGTGCGTTTGGTTGATGATGTTGTATGTACGCGAAGTGGTTTTAACCACGAGTGAAATTAACCTAGATAAATAACATTATGGTTCGGTAAGTAATGGGATTTTATTAATCCATTTTAGTAGGATTGTTGGGTGTATTTTTGTGAGTTTAAGGCTATTTTCTAACCTTAAAAATGTTATTTTTAAGTATTTTTAATTGATTTTTAATTAAAATAAATAAATAAAAATAATAAAAAAAGTTGACTTTTTTGACCGTTGACCATTGACCGTTGACCTTGACTGTTTAACCGGTTCGTATGCGTGTATATGTGCGCTGAGTGAGGCTCGAACCCGAGACCTCCCGTACGCGTGCACGCAGCTCTACCAACTGAGCTACGTGTCTAACCCGAAATATATCTGTTTTTAATTATAATTTATATATTAATTATATTAAACAGAATATCCTTATATTTTTAAAAACGATTTTAATCCAAGACTCGGTGCGCTCCACAGATCTCGAACCGGGACCTGTGGTTTATGCTAACACACAATCCACCGCTGGACTGTGTGTCCAACTTGTTAACTAAACTGATTTTTATTATTCTTAAATACAAGCTAAGTATTTTCATTTCTGACTTAAATAAAAAGTTTAATAATTATCCGGGTCGATGCAGAAGACCGGACTCGAACTCGTGTCCTGTGATTAAACATACACACAGTCCACCACAGGACTGTGTGTCTAACTTGGTTATTATTCCGGTTATTAATAAACTTAACATGTAACAGTGGTGACCGGTTCGGTTAACAAAAAAAAAAGCATTTTTATTAAGGCAGCATGTGTGGGACAAGATTCGAACTCGAGACGTTAGTGTGTTTAATGTGCACACAGTCCACCGCTGGAATGTGTGTCTAACCCGAGTAATAACTTGATTTTAATTATACTTATATGTTACCGAACTTCGTCTTCTTCGTCAGTTTTAACCAGAAACGATGACTGACTGGTTCGAAGTTTTATTCAGGTTTCTTTAGCGTTTTATGATTAATCATAGGTGAGATATAAATAAAAAGAAAGAAAAATTAGGCGTAAGGTATACCGACTGGACTCCTCTGTTTTTCCGACAGAACTCCGGCGACAGAAACAGGTTCCGGCGTCGTGTGTCTTGCAGCGGCGAGTCTTCAGAAAGCTTGAAAAGAATGTGGGTGACTTCGGTATAAGCTCAGGGGGTTCAGTAAGGCTCAGAAATGGAGGGTTCGGTTTTCCGGCGATGAGCAGAAGATTTCCGGCGAGTGAGTTTTCGCCGAGAAAGGGTGCGGTTTTGAGCGAAAAAGTTTACAGAGGTTCGAGGGGGTATTTATAAGGCAGGTTATCGATGAATTTGGTCCAATTTCCGACTTGATTCATCGGTTAGAAAATCTCCGGCGGTTATAACTTGTGTCGCGGTCTCAGACGTCGGTTATAACCGATGTAGTGTTTAAGGTTTACGTTATAACTGAAGTAACCGTCGATTCTTGGCGAGTTAGTCGGTATTTCCGACGACTGCAATTTTGGGCGCCGGTTTTGAATTCGGAAAAACATGTTATGAATTAAATGATTCTACTAATTAACAAAGAATACAAATGGCGCAGTGGTTTAAGTGTTGAGTGTTAAGTCCGTTGTTTGACCCGGCGACACCCGGGTTCGAAACCCGGCAGTGCCAAAATATTTTTATTTTCTTATTTTTAACAATTTTTCAAAAACTAATTATATATTCCCATATAATAATTAATTATGTATCGTTTAAAATTATTTTGGGCATTAAATTCGCAACGAAATTTTTAACTGATTGTTCGGTTAATAAACGAAGCGGGTTTGGTAAAATCCTTTTTTGACGGATGTTACAAAAGTGATGATGACATGGCATCTGATGCAACAACTGTCGAATAGCATATGCCCACGTGTAACCTCTGCCCTGAAAATGGAAGACAGTTGTTTGGCTAACCACTGTTGGAAAATATAATCAGTGGATAAGAACAGTGGTTGCAACTATCAGAGGATACACTTTTGACAGTGGATAGACTTTTCTAAACGAACAACGTTTTTGTGCTATCAGTGTTTGAACAGACTTTGAGGAATTATTGAAAAATTCAATTTTAAACTATTTTAAGGATGAATTTTGATTTTCTAAAAACATTTTATTGCTATTTACACATGGATTACAAAAGAAATTTGTTTTTAATCCATTTTTAGAATTCCAGACATAGAGATCAAGCTATCAAGGACAGATGATTCCAGTTTTTTATTTGCACAACTCCCAACTAATCTATAGACTGGACATGTTATAAAGAAATCAAACCCTTTTTATAGAAATCCCTCATAAATGATGTCTGATGTCATCAGTGTTTGGATATCATGTGATGACAATGATTTTGATACTGATTTGATCACCAACTGTTGAACCAGCAGAGGATAAGCTTTGTCAGTTGTTCTGAACATCTGCTGCTCTTGTGGTAAGAAATGTGAGTGTCTGGAAGGTTAGCCTAGACACGCATAATATGAGATAATCTTGACCATCAACAGATATCTTTTGATCCATTATCAAAGAAAAGTAACTCCCTTCTTTCTAAAAATAGAAAGGTTTTACTTCCCGGCAGGTATTTGAGCTTTGACTAACTAAAACAAGTAAAAGCTCATCATGTGTTCCTTAAAAAACTGAAAGGTTTAACACATGTCCTGATATGTACATGAAGCTTTTACTATAAAAAATTTAGTAAAAACTTCTTGATAAATGAATCAATTTCACCTGATAGACTTAAACTTACCTACAAATAGTAGTTGCACTCAGTTGGTTTGGTAACAAAGGTTTGAGCAGAAATGAAGATCTAATTTTAGGTTTTCCTTTTATAGTACTAGCATGTGAACTCTCAAGTGTTTTATGTTTATACTCTTTCCTTTTATCATCAAAAGTTTTAAGATAAACACACTTTTGAGTTTTTGTGATTTTTCCTTCTATTCCCCTTTTAACCTTTCCATAGGCAAATGTCATACCATTCACTGGAGGGATTTTGAGAAAAGAATAATCAATCCAGAATCATTTACAGTAATATTTTGAGAACCTTAGACATTTTTGCAAAAAGCTTATGCTAAAATTCACATTACTTTTGATCTGGTCTTCTAGACCTCGACTCCTAACCATTAATCATGGAGTCATCACAAAATCCAACACAAATCCTGAACGCATATATAACGTGATTTGACTCTTACTCTGTTTTTTAACAAAAACGAACAACACAGTATCACAGAAATTGAGCTGATCTTTTTATGTCAAATCGATTGTTAGATCGAAATTGACTAACCTTGCTCTGATACCAATTCTTAGGATCTGAGTTTAGCCTGATTGTGTTGTTTTAAACAATTTGGATACACAATAAGATAAAACATATAAAACTTGCAGCAAAATACGATTTAAAACTTTGTGACACAATCAAATGAGAGATTAGTTTTCATCACACAATGTTTTCATTACTCAAAAGATTGAAAAGGATTACAAGTAATTACATGCATGAATCACTAACTCCCCCTCAGCCTGAGCATCACACAGATCAAATTGTACAATATAAGTGTATGTGTGTGAGCTAAATAGAATAGTACATGCACTGTCTATTTATAGTACAATCCTACCCTCTGTGGCATCTTTGCTAACATCACCAAGACAATGACATTTAACAGACCTAACAAACTCCAACCACTGCTAATGCTATCCTCTAATAACTATGCAAACACTGATAAGCCTAACCACTGATGAAGCTTTATCCAATGTTCTTCAAAGGGTGATCAGACCTTTGACTTCCAGTAGACCTTTGACTTCCACAGAGGTTTGGTTCTTCAACAGTCTTTATAACTAGCAGAGCTTAGCTTTGAGCAGATGTTAGAACTATCAGATGTTTAGATGTCTTGCCTTTGAAGGAAGTTGTGAAGCAAAACCACTGTTTATTCTGGATCATATTTGGAATTTTATCATCTGTTCTTTTGTAGGGGTCAATCCCAACAAGGTCAAAAGCACATATTCCCACCAATGAGTGGTTGAGAAAGTGCAAATTTTCGTCCAAATATGAGACGACGTATCCCAAGTCTCCCATTGTGGAGAAGGGCATATATTTAAACACTGACTGAATTGAGGCATATCCCAAATCTCCCACTGTGGAGAAGGGTATGTATTAACGCTGACTGAATTAAGGCGTATCCCAAATCTCCCACTGAGGAGAAGATCATGTATTTAAACGCTGACTGAATTGAGGTGTATCCCAAGTCTCCCACCGTGGATACAACATGTATTTAAACGCTGACTGAATTGAGGCGTATCCCAAGTCTCTCCCATTAAGGAGAAGGGAATGTATTTAAACGCTGACTGAATTGAGGCGTATCCGGAGTCTCGCACTGTGGGGAAGGGCATATATTTAAACGCTGACTGAATTGAGGCGTATCCCAAGTCTCCCAATGTAGAGAAGGGTATATATTTAAACGCTAACTGTATTAAGGCGTATCCCAAATCTCCCACTGAGGAGAAGGGCTTGTATTAAACACTGACTGAATTGAGGTGTATCCCAAATCTCCCACTCTAGAGAAGGGCATATATTTAAAACCTCAATTGAGACATGTCCTGGAATCTCCAACTAATCCCAACTATGTGGAAGGAGAAGGACTAAAAGTGCCAACTCTATTGGGTGAAGACAATTAGTCGAAGGACCGCTAGCAATCAAGCAAATAAATTCTTTTAAATTTACCCGGTCTACTAGTTCTTATGTAATTAAGATGAAAGACTCTGTCTTCAATGTATATTTCCCACCAATGGTAGTGGTTGAAAGAGGTGATAGTAGAGGAAAACTAATTCCTGCAGACCAATACAATCTTAATAATCTATAAGTGATTCTCGTCCAACTATGGGACGTCACTTATCTCAAATCTCCAACTAATTACTGACTGTGTGGAAAGGAGATAGAAATTTCATCCAACTATGCCATGTTAAATTCCCAAATCTCCCACTGTGGAGAGGGACTCATATTTAAACGTCAACTAAGACGTATTCCCAAATCTCCCACTATGGACAGTGACTTATATTTAAACTTCAACTGCAACGTATTCCAAATCTCCCACTGTGGAGAGCGACTCATATTTAAACTCAACTAAGACGTATTCCCAAATCTCCTATTGTGGAGAGGGACTTATATTTAAACGTCAACTGCGACGTTACCCAACTCTCCCACTATGGAGAAGGACTTATATTTAAACGTTAACTAAGACGTATTCCCAAATCTCCCACTGTGGAGAGGGACTCATATTTAAACATCAACTAAGACGTATTCCCAAATCTCCCACTGTGGAGCGGGACTTATATTTAAACATCAACTATGACGTATTCCCAAATCTCCCACTATGGAGGGGACATATTTACACATCAACTAAGACGTATTCCCAAATCTCCTACTGTGGAGAGGGACTTATATTTACACATCAACTAAGACGTATTCCCAAATCTCCCACTGTGGAGAGGGACTTATAGTTAAACGTCAACTGCGACGTATCCCAAATCTCCCACTATGGAGATGGACTTATATTTAAACGTCAACTGCGACGTATTCCCAAATCTCTAACTATGGAGAGGGACTTATACTTAAACGTCAACTGCGACTTATTCCCAAATCTCCCATTGTGGAGATGGACTCATATTTAAACGTCAATTAAGACGTATTCCCAAATCTCCCACTGTGGAGATGGACTCATATTTAAACGTCTACTAAGACGTATTCCCAAATCTCCCCCTGAGGAGAGGGACTTATATCTAAACGTCAACTGCAACGTATCCCAAATCTCCTACTATGGAGAGGGACTTATATTTAAACGTCAACTAAGACGGTCTTCCCAAATCTCCCACTGAGGAAAGGGACTTATATCTAAAACGTCAACTAAGACATATTCCCATATCTCCAACTATGGAGAGGTACTTATATTTAAACGTCAACTAAGACGTATTCCCAAATCTCCCACTGAGGAGAGGGACTTATATCTAAAACGTTAACTAACACATATTCCCATAAATCCAATTGAGGAGAAGGACTTATATTTGAACGTCAATGGCGACGTATTCCCAAATCTCCCACTAATGAGGGGGACTTATATTTAAATGTCAACTAAGGCGTATTCATGAATCTTCGACTGAGGAGAAGGACTTATATTTAAACATCAACTGAGACGTATTTTAAATCTCCAACTAATTCCCAACTGTATGGAAAGAAAGAAAACTCTCGTCCAATTACGTGACGATATTCGTTCCAAATCTCCAACTAATCCCAATTATGTGGAAGGAGAGGAACCATGTTAACTACGTTGAATGAAACGTATCCTAAAATCTCCAACTATTTCCCTACTGTTTGGAAAGGAGAAAACTCTCGTCCATTACCTAACGATATTCGTTCCAGTTCTCCAACTAATCCTAATTATGCGGAAGGAGAAGAACCTATATTAAATACGTTAACTGAAACGTATCTCCAACTAATTCCCTATTATGTAGAAAGGAGAAAACTCTCGTCCAAATTATGTGACGATATTTGTTCCAAATCTCCAACTATGTGAAAGGAGAGGAACCATGTTAACTACATTGAATGAAACATATCCCAAAATCTCCAGCTAATCCCAATTATGCGAAAGATGAGGGACTATAAATCCTTTAAGCTATATAGCTAAATTTATATTAAGGCCCATTACCAACTGCGGTAAGTAAGGCTAGTGAATCTGATGTATATAGATCTACAAGATCTGATGCAAATGAATAAATTTGTGATGTGTTCAAAATTATACACATATTACCTATCGAATTCCCTAAATTTTGATTGATTTGTATACGGTTTTCCTACGATTTTGATACTAATTTGAATAAATTGTGGAATTGCAGGAGTTGGTGAAGAACCTGTTGATTTTACAGTGAAAACGGTAGAAAGTGGAGCAGTAAAGAGAGCATGGAAAGACGTGTCCGGGAAACAGGAAATAAAAAAATTGAAAATTTGATCTCTAGGGGTCCTTACGGACCGTAAAGCTTCTGTGCATACGGTTTGTAAGGGGTGCAAGCGCGTAGAAAAATTAGAGCCTTACGGACGTAAGACGCAAGGCCATACGGTCCGTAAGGGGTCGGTTTTCGCAAAAATTGTGATAAAATCATGTAGCCGACTAGGGTTTGTTGATTCCGCACACCAGGCGACTTTGGAGCACTTTGGGATGATTTTGGAGCATTGTGAAGCTGCTTCAGAGCCTAGGAAGCATTCGGTTTGAGTTTGGAGCATTGTGGGTTCATTAAAAATTAGTTTTTCGCATTCGTTTCGACTTGAATCATGGTCTCTTTTGTTTTCAAAATTGTTTCAGTGATGTTATTGATTATCATGAGTAGCTAAACGTTAATACTGCTTAGGTTGAGATGAACTAGATGTTTGTGGCATTATTTTGACTCGGTTTTGGTTATTTTATGCGATTTACATAACTTAATCTTGAGATTGTTTTTGATATTGCATGTTTGAGTGTTGTGATTGATTGTTGGTTGATAAATTCAGCGATTTAGGCACATAGAAATACAACCTAGACTTAGGGTTTAATTTGAATCGGTTAATCTTAGGGTTTTTGGTTTGAATATTGTGTTTAGAAATAAACCAAGTTAATCAATTGTTAAAATCAACAACTAAAACTTGCATCCTCATCTAGTGACTTGAAAGACGATTTAGGTGTGCTAGGTTATTAGCTAATCGTTGTTGGGTAGATTGGGTGACCGATAGCTCGGGCTTGTTTATTTCATCGCAGTTAGGGTTTCCTAGGATTTCAATTCTCAAGGTTTTGTTTGCTTCGCAAAGATTCCTAGTAGTCCATTTCCATCATTACATATGGCAATATAGAAAGTAAAGAGGAAAAGCCCGGAAGAATTGTGTGAAGTAACTGAATTTATCTAGTTGAGGCATCTTGATTGAGAATAAAGGATTCCCCCATACAGAAAGAGAGGCCGACCCTACTATCATTATGCATTTGCAATGTTACTTGGCTCAACTCTATTTGTGACCTTTTCTCGTATGTGGGACTCTCTATCTTCTTGGGCAGATAATCGATCGTCTTTCATTTAGATAGTGAGTTGTTTTTATAATAAGTCAAGTCAAGAATCATAATCGAACTGGAGGAGCTTGCCAGGATGGCTTGGTAAGCAAGCAAGCAGTTATGTAGGCGCCAACTCCTAGTTCTTTCTCGTCTTTCAAACATGGAAAAAAAAACAAAACAAACGAGTATTTTAACTTTTTTCAACTTTGAGTTCTTTTTAGAAGAGAGAAAGAGTAGAAACAAAGGGTACGCTCTCTAGAAGATTTGCTCGGAGCTGTTCACTTTCACTCGGTCGACTGGGTACGATAGTGTTCATATACTTGATATTCGTGGGATTTGGAATCGATAGGTCGAGCCGATTCGTTCTAGCACTTCGTATTTCGTCCATATCTTTCGGTTAATCATCTCTAGCGGGAGGTTATTCGGGCAGATTAGGATATTTAGCCATTGCCGTAGTCAAAATAGTGTTGCATGATTTTAGGGATTCGATACCTAGGTAGTACCTTCTCATCATATTTGTCCTACGCGTTGCTCCCGAGTTTGTGTTTGTGTTACGTTGATTGTCTTCTTTGCCATTTTCTTAATTAATTAGGTTATTAGTTAAACACTGAAATCAAACCTAAAATTGACTTTGTATTCGATAGAGGTTTAGTATCTAAAGTTTGCATATAGTGTCCACGGATTGGTACTCGGTCTTGCCATCTACACTACACTGCGACTGGTGCACTTGCCGATTGTGTGTGGTTTAGGTTGTGATTCCCTTTTAAAACTTGTCTGATTTTCATACATACATTTTCACACATCAAGTTTTTGGTGCAGTTGCCAGGGAACTGGCACTTTAGAGAACGATCCAAGACGTTTATTTAGTTGTTTACTTGCTTTCATAGATTTTCATTGCCGTTAGGTGCCTTTTTCTTGCAATTTGTGCCTTTAGGGTTAGATCTGCTTTAGTATTTAGATTAGTTGTCTTACCATTGTATGCGTCATACTCGTTCACAGGGCTACCTTCGTTTGTCGCTTCGTCTGAGCCCGAGCGAGATTTCCACGAGCGTCTTCATACCATCCGATCTAGTCAGGTACACATTCCATTTTCTGCTTTTACCATGGGTGACGCTGATGCCCCAGCTAGGAGGTCGTCGATGACTATGCCAGGCTAAACACGACCAATGCTTGATCCAGCATTACTAAACCCGATGTCGATGGTCATAGATGGCAGAACCGCCGCAGATCATCACGATGGTTACGAATACCATCAAGTTCCACGGGTTACCTTCTGCGGACCAGACGTTTCAGGCGCAAGGCGTTAACGAGGACACCTGCAAGCTGCGCCTATTCCCATTCTCACTCGCCGACCGACCCCATGCTTGGTTGGAGTCTCTTCCTGCAGGATCTATCACCACTTAGGCTGTGATGCAGGAAAAATTCTTAAGCAAATACTTCCCCCCCAGCCAAAACCACTTGTCTGAGGAGCATGATCCAGGAGTTTCGTCTAAAGGAGGGAGAGTCTTTCTACGAGACATGGGAGTGTTTCAAGGAGTTGCTACTCAAGTGTCCTTATCACGGATTCGAGAATTGGGTGTTAGTTGAGAAGTTCTATCATGGAGTGACGCCCACCACGAGGAATATGCTGAATACTACTGCTGGTGGCAATCTGATGACCTCCAAAACACCAAAGGAGTGCACTGATATGTTTGAGGACATCGTGATGAGCAGCCATGGGTTTCCTGATTCTAGAGATTCGTCTACTACACAGAGAGGCGTGCATAAGGTTGATACTACCACTGTTATACAAGCTCAAATAGATGCCTTGACGAAACAGGTGAAGGAGATGCAGTCGAAGAAGGAGCAGCTGTGCGAGATATGCACTGGGAGGCATGACACAGTCGCGTGTCCTATTACCCTTTTAGAGTCACTAGAGCAAGTAGAGTTTATGAGTAATAGAAATCAGAACAATTTTGGGGATGGTTACAATTCAAATTGGAAGAACCACCCAAACTTTAGTTGGAAGAATAGCAACCCACCGGGGTTTCAGGCGCGTCAGAGTTTGGTTCAGGACGCAGGAGCAGGAGGGAATTCGGGTGTGAAGCGCTCGACACTGGAGGAGATGAAGAGGCAGAACCAGGAGACGTTGGCATAGCAGACGCAGTTGCTTACGCAGTTCATCACACGTGAGGATACTCGACATCAGGAGACATAGTCGAGATTCATGGAGCACGAGACCTTCATAAAGAGTCGGAGCAGCACTATAGAATCTCGAGAGAACAGTAGGTTCGCTGGCCGATCAGCTGAACCAGAGACCTCAGGGTGGTCTTCCAAGTAGCACCGCAAGAAATCCGAACGCCACAGCTAAGGCGGTGACTACGAGGGGTGGCAAAGGAGCCATTGAGATCTAGCCGGTAGTTGTGGATGAACCGGTCGATGAGGAGATTGACATGGAGACGCCAGCTGGCGAAGTGCAACCTAGGTTGCGCCCAACAAATACAACACAGTCCAGTGGGTCTTCAGGGGAGAAGAAGGAGGCAGAGAAGGAGCTAATGAGGGTTTACAAGCCGACATCCCTTACCCGGGTAGGTTAGTGAAAGGTAAGGATGGAGAGCAGTACGACAAGTTCCTCGAGATGTTGAAGAAGCTGTACGTGAACATTCCATTCGTAGAGGCTCTATCGAAGATGCTGAAGTACGCGAAGTTTCTGAAGGACTTGCTCACGAATAAGAAGAAGTTGGAGGATTTGACGACTGTTACATTGAGCGAGGAGTGTTCTACCGTCTTGTAGAAATAGCTGCCGAAGAAGATGTCTGATCCTGGTAGTTTCATGATTCCGTGTTTGATTGAAAATCTCACCATCAGCAATACGCTGGCAGACCCAGGAGCTAGCATAAATCTTATGCCATATTCCATATTTGCTAAGCTCAATCTAGGTGATCCGTGTCCTACACGTATGAGTCTTCAGCTAGCTGATCGATTAGTGAAGTTTCCTAGACGGATTGTAGAGAATATGCTGGTGAAGGTCGACAAATTTGTATTTCCAGTTGATTTCGTCATCGTTGACATGGACGAAGACTCTGGGGTCCCACTAATTTTAGGTCGTCCATTCCTTGCCACTGCACGAGCACTCATTGGCGTGCACGACAGCAAGTTGACTCTTCGATTTGATGAGGATGAGGTCACATTCGACATTCTCCATTCTATGAGGCATACCCAGCAGCATGATGACAGTCTATACTTTATCGATACTCTTATGTCATATGTGGGTAGCCTCCTCAGCGAGATTTGCGGAAGAGAAGCGTCTGATACGCAGGTTGCGAGTGTGGATGATTAGGAGAGTGGGATCACTGAGTTTTATGTTGAGCAGGACCCTTTGTCGCAGGCTACCGAGCCTTCCCCTAGATTCAAGGTGTTTGAGGTCATCGACGAGGAGGAGATTCTGAAGGAGAGGCCGTCTGTTGAGGTACCCCTGCCCCTAGAGTTGAAAGAGTTGTCGTCTCATCTGCAGTACGCATTTTTGGCGAGGGATCTCAGTTACACGTCATCATTTCGGCTAGATTGGCGGAGGAGGGGAAGAAGAAGCTGATGAGTGTTCTTAGAGATCATAGGCAGACGATAGCGTGGAAGCTGATGGATATCAAGGGTATTAACCCTTCATTTTGCACGCATAAGATCTTGATGGAAGAGGAGTTCAAGCTGGTGGTTCAGCCTCAAAGAAGGCTAAACCCGAATATGCAGGACGTTCTAAAGAAGGAGGTGATTAAGCTGTTGGATGCAGGGCTGATTTACCCGATTCGGACTCTGCATGGGTGAGTCCCGTCTAGGTGGTCCCCAAGAAGGGGGGTATGACAGTGGTCGTCAACGAGAAGAATGAGTTGATACCAACCTGGACTGTCACCGGCTAGCGAGTTTGCATAGATTATCGCAGACTCAATGACACCACGCGAAAGGATCACTTTCCTTTGCCCTTTATCAATCAGATGCTGGAGCGACTGTCAGGACAACAGTTCTACTGCTTTCTTGATGGATTCTCATGCTACTTCCAGATCCCCATTGCACAGGAGGATCAGGAATAGACCACATTTACGTGCCCTTTTGGCACCTTTGCGTATCGACGCATGTCGTTCGGGTTATGTAACGCTCCAGCCACATTTCGGCGCTGTATGGTGGAGATCTTTCACGAGTTGATCGAGGACTCCATGGAGGTGTTCATGGATGATTTTTCTGTGTTTGGGAGTTCATTCGATCACTGTCTACGAAATTAGGAGCGTGTGCTGACTCGATGTGAGGAGACGAACCTGATGCTTAACTAGAAGAAGTGTCATTTCATGGTTCGAGAGGGGATTGTGCTAGGGCACAAGATTTCACAGGCAGGGCTTGAGGTTGATCAAGCCAAAGTTGATGTTATTTCCAAGCTCCCACCGCCTACTTCAGTGAAATTGGTTAGGAGTTTCTTGGGTCATGCGGGATTCTACCGCCGTTTCATCCGCGACTTCTCGAAGATTGCTCGCCTACTGACCCAACTGTTAGAAGTATAGGCCATTCGTGTTCGACAATGAGTGTTTGAGGGCCTTCGAGTTGATTAGGGAGAGGTTAGTGACTGCTCCCATTCTGATTGCTCCTGATTGGAGCCTCCCATTTAAGATTATGTGCGATGCTACCGACTTTTTCGTAGGGGCCGTTCTAGGGCAACGTAGGGAGAAACACTTTCATCCCATTTACTATGCTAGCAAGACCCTAAACGACGCCTAAGAGAATTACACCACGACAGAGAAAGAGTTGCTAGCAGTCGTTTTCGCGTGTGATAAGTTTAGGTCATATCTTGTGCTTTCGAAGACTATCATTTTTACGGACCACGCAGCCCTTAGATACCTGTTCGCGAAGAAGGATGCGAAGCCAAGGCTGATTCGGTGGATTTTGCTACTTCAGGAGTTCGATTTAGAGATCTGAGATAAGAAGGGTGCTGAGAACGTGGCTGCCGACCATTTGTCGAGTCTAGAGAGCCCCAAGATAGAGAAGACTCAGGAGGAGAGTATTGGGGTTGAGTTTCCCATGAGGTGTTGATGTTTTTGAAAGCCCACGAGGAAGGCTTTCCCTGGTTCATTGATCTAGCGAATTACTTATCTACAGGTGACCTGGTGGAGGGCATGACAAACCAGCAAAAGAAGAAATTCTTTGCGGATGTCAAGCACTACATTTGGGAGGATCCGTACTTGTTCAGGATCAGAGTGGATCAGGTTATTAGGAGATGTGTTTTTGGGTCCGAGTCCCGCAGCATTTTGCCGCATTGTCACGGGGACCGACTGGTGGCCATTATGGTGCGGCTTACACCGCCAAACACGTGCCATCTACCAGACACCTATTGGGACTACTCCCTTTAGGTTAATTTATGGGAACGTGTGCCATCTACCGGTCGAGCTAGAACATAGAGCCTATTGGGCGTTGAGAGCAGTCAATCTTGACTTGCCAGCTGTAGGGAAGAAGCGGTTTCTTCAGATTCACGAGTTGGAAGAGTTACGCGATGAGGCGTACAAGAAATCATGGGCATACAAGGAGTGCACCAAGGAGTTGCACGATAAACACTTGAAGCAGATGAAAGAGTTCAAGTGTGGGGAGAAGGTGTTGCTGTATAATTCCCGGTTGAAGTTGTTCCCGGGAAAACTGAGATCGCGTTGGTGTGGACCGTATGTGGTTACGCAGGTGTTCCCGTACGGAACGATAGATGTTGAGAATGAGGACAGTCAGAAGTTTAAGGTCAACGGTTATCGTCTGAAGCATTTCGTCGAGGGACCGACTGAGGAGAGAGAGGAGGAGGTGATTGACTTCCCGGTGATGAACACGTGAGAGTTTGTTTCGCACACTCGGGATTTTCCCGAGTTGTATAGTTTGTACCGTTAATTTTTGTATTTCATTTTTTTAATATTGAGTCTATTGCTTATTTGCTATCGAACGTACTAATCGGTTTATTGAGATGCGCAGTTAACAGGTTGAAATTAGCGAAACGAGGAAATCGGGCATTTCGATTTGTTTAAGTTGTAATTTATTAAGGGGTGTTTGTTGTAACTTTGTAATTGTAGTTTAATAATTATAATAATCATAAAAAAAACCTGAAAAATAGAGCCTTACGGACCGTAAGCCTTAGGGCCATACGGTCCGCAAGGAACTTGGGGAAATATAAAAATAAGGTCCATACGGACCGCAAAGGTAAACCCTTACGGTCCGTAAGGTGTGCGTCAGTTCAAAAAAATATAAAGCCCCAAAAATTGGGGTTATCTTCCCCAATTAAACCCCAAACCACTATCACAGCCCTAATCACCTACTCACCACCGTAGACCACCTCCCGAGACCACCACCATCGATACTCCAGCCACCTACCATCACTCCCGGCCACCACCTTCGCCATCACACCCTCCACACACCACCTACCCCCATCATCTCCGCCGTCGTTCACTCCCGCCGACCACCTCTTCCACCACCGCTGCAACCGTCACTCCCCATCGTACCCACTCCCATCCCCTGTGACCACCATCATCACACCACTGGACTCCACCGCCATTCTTCCACCTCAGCCGCCGATTGCCACCACTCGCCGAAACCGTCGGTCACTGCTTTTGTTTCGCTTACTCGATCTACAGGTACGCGTCCGACTCGGTTTTCTTTGTACTATTTTTGTAGTGGCTTTGTTTAGTCTAATTATTGTTAGTCGTGTCTCAGTGGTGTTGGTTTAGTGTTAGGCGAGTTTATTGTTGTAGTATGTATAGTTTTCAGCTTTGGTCTTCGAGTTTTGTTTTGCGCCCATTGAGTCAGGTCAGGTTTATATCTTTGTAGCGTTGTCGAGCTTGTGGTATTCCAATTGTATGTGAGTTTGTCGAGTCATTTTGGTTTTGTATTCTTTTTAGGGGTCGTCATTTTTGGTTAAGTTTTTCTATTATTATACATGTTACCGATTTGAAGTGGTTTGATATATATGGTGCATGTCGCGGATGTATTGTGTTGTTGTTGTAATGTGATGTTCTCGAGTCGTCTAGAGTATAGCGTAAATAGTAGTGTTCATTCATCGTCATTGTTTTGTTGTATAACTTCATTTCGGGTGCCAAAAGCTTGTTGACATTACGCTAGGCTTCGATATATATAATTAGTGTCAAGACTATTCGTCGCGTTTTATTTGCAGGATTGTGATCTCCTCGCCCGTACTCAATCTCCATTCGGGCGAGGATGGCCGGTTTCTTGTAAATGCGTCAGGGGCATGCCGAAATTTCAATTTTTCTTCATCATTGTTGTGTACTTATTCGTTGTGACCGCGAACGGAATGCTATACGGCCGCAACCGCCGCTCCTAACACACTAAATACGTTTTTCAATTTATATAAAAAAATTATTTTAATAAATGCATCGTAAAACGTGTTTGGGGGAGGTGACTTGTATTATTTGTTTTACGTTTCTCATTGTTGTAAACTAGTGCAGGTAGGGCGTCATCCTCATGCCAGTCGTCCCGCAAGGAGGGGACGACCTTCTGCTCAGCGCCTTCCGCAACCACAGCCACCTCCCGAGTGTCCTGCTCAGGTGATACATTACTCGAAGGACACGCATCTACCAGATCAACTAGCACCGACACAATTACCAGCTGACCTCTCACCGGTGGAGGAGAAAATGGAGTTACAGTTTCGATCGGACATAGACGAGTATGCAGCTCTTCAGAGGTATATCGGTTTGCGTTTTCAGTGAGCAAGGGTTATTGACTGGGGTTTGATGGGGCGTATGGCCGAACGGGCTAGGCTAGAGGGTTTGATTACGCCTCGCTGGAGGAGGCTACTGGATGAGAGGCGGGCGTTTCATAATGAGCTAGTACTGGAGTTCCATTCTACCTTCTTCCTTCATTACGTTCGTCTCACTGATGCAGCTGCAGTTAGCTTTGCCCTTGGATGGCATACACATACTTTATCATTAGCTCAGTTCGCCATTAGAGCAGGTTTATATACCTTAGAGGAGACAAAACAGTTAGTTTTTACCGATAGTTTGATGGAATGGACAGATGCAGAGTTACCATAATGTGTCCATGCTTCACAGCTTGCAGCATTTTGGTCCACCATAGGAGATGGTGCGTGGACGTCAGGGATCCCAACCTCACAGATCAGGGATCCAGTTATTCGTTTTGTTCATCGGATTCTTGCATGCATCATCCTTTCTCGATACATGAGTCTTGAGAAAGTGACATTTCATGATTTGTTCGCATTATATTGCATGGTGCAGGGCCAAGAGGCCAATCTAGCGGTGTTTCTACTACACGCGTTTGACAGAGATCGGGGGCGAGGTACAGAGTCGAGGATTTGCATGGGTTCCTATATTAGCGTACTCGTAAAGAGTTTAGGGGTGGTTTTTTCACATTTTCCGCCAGCATGGTTGCATGAGGAGCCTGCTGGTTCGAGGTTTAGGCTGAGTGATATGAGACATATGACACAGCTGCTGGCACCAGGTGATCCACCCAGATTTCTTGAGCCGAGGGTAGTTCAGGTAGTCCCTGTGGCCGAGGGTGAGGCACAGGAGGATCCCCCGGTTGTTGCACCACGCCACCAACATGGCAGTAGGCAGAGGGCTCAGGTTAGGGTACCTGAGCTCCTAGGGCACAGAGGACAGCGAGTGAGCCTTTGGATAGTATGGAGCAGGTTGTTGAGGAGGTTAGGGATTCACAGGTCCAGATCAGGTTGATGCTGCAGCGCATCATGGATCATCTTCACATCCCTCCACAGGTTCCACAGCCGCCACCGGGCCTGCAGTAGCTAGCTTCAGAGGTGGATTTTCGGGTTACCTTTGTACTTTTCCTCTTATTTTTGTTTTCATGATCATGGTCTGTATTTGATACATATACTCGGGGGAAATTGTAAGGGTAACCGGTTTGGTCTATTTTTGTTCTGTACACTGTATATTTATTGTATATTATGGTTATGTTTGATATATTGCTTCTAGCCGTGCAGTTTTAGTATATAGGTTATATCACGATTGCTGAGTCGCGTAAGATGAATGGTTGGATTGTATACGAGCAGTGTATCGAGCGTATCAGGGGAGTTTCAGTCTCATTTCTCCTGTTCGTTGTTGTTGTATTATTTTTGTATTCGTTTATTTCCTTTCCGTTCACATTGGGGACAATGCGTCTTTCAAGTCTAGGGATGGGGGAATTTGTAAATTGAGTCTTGTAAATATTGTTTTGTAAATATCCATAAAAAATATAAAAATATAAAAATATAAAAAAATAATAATAAAATAAAATAGTTGGTTTTGCAAGTCCCGGTCCTTTAGCGCATAGAAGACGTAAAACATTTCAAAGCGTCGGTTAAAAGTGGTTTAATTGTCGAATTTGCGAGTCGAGAGCGCATGTTTCTTTAAGTTGCGGGATAGTAGGTTGATTGATTCGGTTTTTGGGAGTAAAAGGTTTTGAGATGCCTAGGATAGTGGATGGAGCTGGATAGTTGATTGATTGTGCATTGTCGATATCGGTAGCCCTTACCACATGATAATGAGATTTGAGCCTTTACATGTTTCATACTTATATGTTCACTACTTTCGTTTCATGTGTGTTTACCGACTTTCTTCATTACTTTAGAACTTGTGCGTTTTGATACAGTTTGAGACCTTTGGTTAGGATTTGGCATGGATATGATATAGGCATTAGGATCACCTTGTTTGTGTAAGCTTTGTGTTTGACCCATTTCACCATTACCCTTAGACACCACTTTGAGCCTAGCCATTTGTTTGTTACCCGTCGTTGACTTGATAGCCGGATTGTCATTTGTTATTAGTATATTTATCTTGAAAAAAAAAACAGAAAAAAATGGAAAATGAAAAAAAATATAATAAAGTTGTGGGTCGAAATGACCAAGTTGTGAGTATTTGTTTTGTGCTTATCCGGTTTATCGTGTGATCATTTGTGTTAGCCTATTGTTCCCGAATAAACTAACCTACCTTTAGCCCTTGCCTACCCGTCTAAGTCCTTTTGATCCCTGTCGAGTTTTAACAAATAGGTGGAATTCTGATTGACGTACAAGCTTATGATAGTTTTGTTTCATAGTTTAGTTTTGAGAGTTCACTTGAATTATGATATATTTTAGCCGAGGGGTGAGTGAAATTGTGAGGGGTATTGACATTGCATGATTGGTTGCTTGAAGGTGAGAAAAGTTTGATTAGGTAGGCCGGGTTTTTTTTTGTAAAATATTTTGAATTCAACCTTTTGAACGTTGTAAGTCTTACTAAACCGTTGTGTTTGATGATTTCGTAGTTCGCGTTATAACTTGTTGGAAACTTGCATTGTTGTTAAGTGTGTAAGTTGGACATGTTGCTTAGGATTTTACATAGGGACAAGCAAAAGGTTAAGTGTGGGGATGTTTGATGTGTTTAAAATTATACACATATCACGTATCGAATTCCCTACATTTTGATTGATTTGTATACGGTTTTCCCGCGATTTTGATACTGATTGAATAAATTGTGGAATTGCAGGAGTTGGTGAAGAACCTGCTGATTTTGCAGTGAAAACGGTAGAAAGTGGAGCAGTAAAGAGAGCACGGAAAGACGTGTCAGGAAACAGGAAATAAAAAAATGAAAATTTGATCTCTAGGGGTCCTTACGGACCGTAAAGCTTCTGTGCATACGGTCCGTAAGGGGTGCAAGCGCGCAGAAAAATTAGAGCCTTACGGAACGTAAGCCGCAAGGCCATACGGTCCGTAAGGGGGTCGGTTTTCGCAAAAATTGTTATAAAATCATGCAGCCGACTAGGGTTTGTTGATTCCGCACACCAGGAGACTTTGGAGCACTTTGGGACGATTTTGGAGCATTGTGAAGTTGCTCAAGAGCCTAGGAAGCATTCGGTTTGAGTTTGGAGCATTGTGGGTTCGTTAAACATTAGTTTTTCGCATTCTTTTCGACTTGAATCATGTTCTCTTTTGTTTTCAGAATTGTTTCAGTGATGTTATTGATTATTATGAGTTGCTAAACGTTAATATTGCTTAGGTTAAGATGAACTAGATGTTTGTGGCATTATTTTGACTCGGTTTTGGTTATTTTATGCGATTTACATAACTTAATCTTGAGATTGTTTTTGATTTTGCATGTTTGAGTGTTGTGATTGATTGTTGGTTGATTAATTCAGCGATTTAGGCACGTAGAAATACAACCTAGACTTAGGGTTTAATTTGAATCAGTTAATCTTAGGGTTGTTGGTTTGAAAATTGTGTTTAGAAATAAACCAAGTTAATCAATTGTTAAAATCAACAACTAAAACTTGCATCCTCATCTAGTGACTCGAAAGACGATTTAGGTGTGCTGGGTTATTAGCTAATCGTTGTTGGGTAGATTGGGTGACCGATAGCTCGGGCTCGTTTATTTCATCGCGGTTAGGTTTTCCTAGGATTCCAATTCTCAAGGTTTGGTTTGCTTCGCGAATAGAGGGTTTTCGGTACGATAGTGTTCATATACTTGATATTCGTGGGATTTGGTATCGATAGGTCGAGCTGGTTCATTCTAGCACTTCGTATTTCGTCCATATCTTTCGGTTAATCACCTCTAGCGGGAGGTTATTCGAGTAGATTAGGATATTTAGCCATTGTCGTAGTCAAGATAGTGTTGCATGATTTTAGGGATTTGATACCTAGGTAGTACATTCTCATCATATTTGTCCTACACCTAGCACCCGAGTTTGTGTTTGTGTTTGTGTTGAGTTGATTGTCTTGTTTGCCATTTTCTTAATTAATTAGGTTATTAGTTAAACAGTGAAATCAAACCTAAAATTGACTTTGTATTCGATAGAGGTTTAGTATCTAAAGTTTGCATATAGTGTCCACGGATTGATACTCGGTCTTGCCATCTACATTACACTGCGACCGGTGCACTTCCCAATTGTGTGTGGTTTAGGTTGTGATTCCCTTTTAAAACTTGTCTGATTTTCATATATACATTTTCACACATCATTTGCTTTCAAGTTCTCAAAGTTTTAGTGATGGCTATATAGTTTTCAGTTAAACTAATGGCAAGCCTTGGCTTAGCAAGTAAGAAAAACAGTGGTGACGACTTAGAGCACCAAAACGGTAAGAACAAAGAGAATCATCTTCGATCCCTGATTGCCGATGAAGTTGGTAAACCCCTAGCTGGATTTATGGGAACGCTTAAAGGTCCAGAGCCATCAGTAGAAAAAGAGAACTCTGTTTCTAAACCCCATTCTAATACTCATAAGACTGAAAATAACTCATGTCTCCTCAACAAAGAGTGAGCATAGTAATAAGAGTATAAAAAGTACTGAGTCGCATGACTCTAAAAAGTGGTGTACTTATAAGCATGGTTGTAAAACAAGGTTTCCAAGGCTGACTACTCCTCGAGTAGTCACTACAAGGTAGTCTACCGAGGCGACTTTCTTTGACTCCGCCTCATAACTCAAAGTCGGTCAAACGCAGTCAACATTGGGCAGAATCGGATCTAGTACGTCAACTCGAGCCTAGTGTGACTTAAATAATAATAAAACATAATTTCTATGCCTATCATATTAAAGAATAAATATCATTTTCAAGTATTTTGTTATAAATTTTAGTAATTTTATGTTTGGGAGAGGATCATGAGAAAACTAGATATAAATGAAAAAACTAGAAAACTAACTCAAAAAGCAAAAAAAAGCATAAAAAACATAATTTTTTTTACAATTTTTTTATAAAAAATCGCTGGATTTTATGCATAAAAAAACTTTTTTTTTCAAAAAAAAAAACTTATACTACACATGTGCACTATATGTGTACTACACATGTGCATTATATGTTTATGTTGCACATATGCATTATATGCTTTTTTATTTTTTTTTAAAAAAAGTTTTTTTATATAATATATACAGCGAATTTTAATAAAAAAATCAAAAAGAAAAAAAATGAAATGTTTTTTTGGCTTTTTTAGTTAGTTTTTTGGTTTTCTCATTTAAACTAGTTTACTCATGATCCATCCCCTTTTATGTTATTTGACATATATTTAATCTCCAAAATGTAATTTCTTTATAATTTAACATGTTTGAGCACTCCGCGGGTACTCTCCGCCTAGACCGAGTACTCTCAACTCCGATCGACCGACTAGGGAGCGCCTAGCGACTTTTGCAACCATGCTTATAAGTACTTTGTTTCTTATAAACCCCGTGACATTACGGGTGAGAATGGAGCCATTGATGCTCTAAAGTGACTGGATGAAATGGAAACCGTTATTGATATAAGCGGTTGTGCCACTAACGGCACTATTAAATATGTGTCCCAATCATTCAAAGAGGATGCTCTAACTTGGTGGAAGGCACTAATCCAATCCACTGGCAAGGTTGCAATGTACAACCTAAGTTAGTCTAAGTTCGTGGAACTGATCCGCAAGACTTACTGCCCACCTCACGAGGTGGACAAAGTCAAATCTGACTTTCTGAATCTGACCATGAAAGGTCTCGAGTGTCGAGCCTATGTATCTGAATACAACTCCTTATCAAGACTCGTTCCTTATCTAATTATCCCTGAGTCTAATGCATTGCGCGGTTTATTGGAGGGCTCGCTCCTGAAATTAAGGGGTTGGTTAAATCTTCCAAACCTACAACTTTTAGATCCACTGTAGATCTAGCTTTAACTCTCATTGAAGATGAGATAAAAGTAAAAGCGGCTAAGGCCGAGAGTGATCACAAGCGGAAGCGTGATGACACTCCTAGTAGGGATTTCAAAAAGGGTAAGATTGGTTTGAGTTATCACCAATCCAAGCTAAATGAGGCAAAACCCGAGTGTAAAACCCACAGGAAACAACATTTTGGAAGATGTTTCCATGAACAAACCAAGAGTTGTGGCATTTGTAAGTAGATGGACCACAAGTCCCATGAATGCAAGACTTTGAAAGACGCCACTTGCCACATATGTGGCGAGAAAGGGAATATAAAGACCTGTTGCCCAAATAGGGCGACTGACGGGAGGAACAAGGCCACTGATAGCAAAAAAAGGCAACGCATGAGCCTTTCAATTAGCTGTAAGAGAAGCAGTTCAAGACATAAAAATATTACGAATCTGTTTCTCGTAAATGATTTAGTTGCTAGAACCTTGTTTTGAATTCTGAAGCTAGTTAAAGCTTTGTCGACTCTAAATCTAATAACTTCTGAACTTGCCCTTTTTGAGGCTTAAATATTATTTATAAAATCAAGTGACCAATATAGATGGTTTCACTTATGATATCTCCTTCATGAATCAATTTGTTTTTTGATACTCTTTTATCTATAAATCTTGCGGGATTTGATATGGTTTTAGACATGGATTGGTTAGTTCAAAACGGAATCCATATTGTCTGCAGTAAGAAACCTATCGAAATAAAATTCGCCATCTAGTGATATACTCACCATTCGTGGAAGATCAACACTATGGATTGCCGAGGAAGCTTTTATGCTTAAGGCATCCAAGTGATTGAAATGGAGAATGTGTCATCTACATGACACAAGTAACTTTTGAAGAACTGGAGTCGAAAGCTGAAGACCTTTATATGGATGGACATGAGAAGTCCGTAGCCACCTAGGAAGCATAATGCTTAGAATATTCACAAGTGAGTCGAACATCATAGACCATCTGGTCTGCATCAATGAGTTGGAAAATCCCACATAGATTTGGGAAATGGTAACAATGGATCTAATCTCCAAGTTATCTAAGATAAATCGTGGCAATGACGTGATATGAATCATAGTCGACAGACTGACTAAGTTAATGCTTCTTGTCAATTAAGGAAAATTTATAATTCCGACAAGCAAGCTCCTACGGGCTATGTCTTAACATCCATTAGTGATGTACTGCCTACGGGCTGTGATTTAACATCCATAGTGATGAATCGCCTACGGGCTATACTTTATTGTCAATTAAGACAATGACAGCTGTAACCTTATGGTTCCCTCTCCATGTAACGCTTCAAATTTTCATACTTTCCGTAATTAGGAAATATAATCATGTTTCTATTTATGGAAATTTGTAATCGTATCATATTCGTATCTTAATTCCATCTTTGTAATCTGAGACTTTGATCATAATGAAATTTGTATTTTATACATGCTTGTTATATTACAATTAGTCATTTATACGTAAACCAATACTTATTATACGTGTCTATACTCATACATGCATTCTTGATACTTCAGCTATACTTACATACATGTTAAACACTTAAAAACATGCAAAAATACCAAGTTTTAGTTAAAATGAGGGGAAAATCAAGTTCAGGGGCTAAAATTGCAAAATCTGTCAAAATTGGTCTCTGGCGGGGGTGAGAGACTTTAGCTCCGTCTCTGGCGGGGTGCGGGAGACCTGAATCCGGATCAAGTTGTTTAAAGCTTACGGGTTGATTCATTTTCCCCATCTTTTTCACCCCAAATCACCTTTAAACCACATTTAACACTAAATCTACTAACCCACTATATAAGCAAGCTTCCTAACACTCATTTTCACTTTCCAAACTCATCTACACTCTTAAAACACTCTCAAATTCTCTAGGAATTCAAGAACAATGCAGAAAATTCCAGGTTGCAAAAGTGAGTTCATACTCACTTTTCTTCCATCTTCTTCATCTCTTCTTCCTCTACAAAGTTTGGATTGCCTCTAGGGATGTTTCCACAGGTTTTCCATGGAAAACCAAGGTGGAAGAACACCATTTTGAGGGCTTAAATTTCTGTTTTGGAAGAAAACTTTACAAACTTTCATACACTATTGTTTTTATCATACCAACTTGTGCTTCTTATGAAACTAATCAAACCTATGGTTAGTCAGCTTAGCCAGATTGATTCATACAAATCGGAGGTGTAATCATCCTCCAAACTTTCTGTTTTGTTAAGGGTCATTAAATCGCATTTATTTTATCAACGCAATGCTTAACGCTTCGCTAAAACGCTTAATATACCTATCTAATACGAACGGATCGCCAAACGAACACCTAACGCGAAAATAACAAACAAAACTTAGCCACCAGGCCAACTTCGGCCAAAGTTGGGCATCCCAACTTTGCCCGAACTTGATCAGGCCTTCAGAATCCTCCAAATCTAGCAAGTTCGCTCGAATTTGCACAAAGTTCAAGCAAACTGGCCAAGTTCGCCCGAACTTGGTCTCACCAGCTTATTTTCTCCTCACCTATAAATATCCAGCACCTCCATTCGTGCTCTCCTTGCTGCAAGTTCGCTCGAAAGCTCCCAAAACCGAAAACCTTTTATTTCCGAGTAAGAATCAACCCGTTTTTATGCAAACAACAACGTTTTACTACGATTTTGCACAAGGATTACCTTAAATTCATCAAATCTCTTCTATTTATGAAAATCTTCATCTTTTTCTATAAAACTTCTTCTTTTCACCTAGATCTACACTAAACGAGTGCATTTGGGCTTAGCTTTGGCTTCCCAAGCAAAAAACCTTGATGATTTCGACTCACCAAGTGTTAGATCTAAGAAAAACTGTTTAATACATTGATTTTTACACTAAATACGGACTAATGGCGTATGTTTCGTTCACTATGGAGTGGAATGAGGCGTTGTCAAGCAAGATCTCAGATCCGGAAGCACAAGGACGAACTCGTCACTTTGCACAAACTGGACTAACCCGTACGAACCATCAAGTTCACCCGGATTAGCCCGAGTTTCTGTAAAATGGCTAAACTCGCTCCAAAAGACCTCTCCAGCCTATGTTTTGCTCAGTAGCTCAAGTTTGGAGGGATGGGCCCTCGATTTCCTCAGCAAACGACGCGAAAACACCAGATTGGTGACCAACTTCGACTGAACTTGTTCAATTCTCAAGAAAATCAATCAAGTTCGCTCGAACTTGTATACTTTCCAAGGAAACCAGACAAGTTCGCCCGAACTTGTATCAACCTCAAGAAAACAAGGCTTATTATGTACTATATAATATCTATATAAACTTACACATAACCGAACCCTTGATAATAATCATATGGTTACTTGTCATGACATTAGGTTATATTATCTAAGCCTTAAACATATCCTTACGATTCCAATGGGTAATTTACACCCATGAAATCTCATTCACCCATACGGGTTGTTATAGTGTCAAAAAGGGTGTGATGTGTCTTGAATCATACACATATTACATGTCGAATTCCCTGCATTTCGAGTGTTTTATACACAGTTTTCCCGTGATTTGGATACTTAATCGTTTGATATGTGAATTTGCAGGATTTGGTGAATAACCTGGTAGTAATGCGGTGAAAACGAGAGAAAGCGGAGCAGCGAAGATTACACGAAAAGACGTGTCAGAAAACAAGGAAAAAAATCAAAAAGCTGTTGTTCAGGAGTCCTTACGGACCATAGGGGGCTATTCCTTGTAGTCCGTAAGAGGTCAAAAACGTGTGTGCCATTAATGCCTACGGACCGTAAGCCGTGAGGCCATACGGTCCGTAAGGGTGTCGTATTTCGTGAAAAAAATGTTATAAAACCCATGTTTCCGTCTAGGGTTAGCTATCTCGAATACCAGGCAATTTTGGAGCAGTTTTGGATGATTGGGGGCACTTTGAAGCTGCTTGCAGGTCTAGGGAGCACTTTAAAGCTGCTTGAAGGTGTATTGAGCATCTTGGGTTTGTTTAACATTAGTTTTTTGGTTCTATTTTGATTGAAACTATGAACTCGGTTGTTTTCAGACCTTATCCGGTTGTTTTGATGAATATTATGAGTAGCTAAACGTTATAAACTACTTAGGTTTAGATGAACTTGATGATTGTAATGCGATTTTGACATGATTTTGGCTATTTGATGTGATTTACATAACTTTGCCTTGTCAATTGATCTTGATATTGCAAGTTGGTGTGTTTTGATTGATTTTTAGTTGATGAATTCAGCGGTTTAGGCACACAGAAATATCCCCTAGACTTAAGTTTAATTTGAATCGTTAATCTTAGTGTTTTCGGTTTGAATATTGAGTTGAGAGATTGACCAATTCGATTAATAATTAAAATCAATTAACTAAAACTTGCATCTTCATTTGATGACTCGAGAGACGATTTGGGTGAGCTAGGTTATTAGCTAATCATTTGTGGGTAGATTGGGTGACCGATAGCTCAGGCTCATTTATTACATCGTGGTTAAGGTTTCCTAGGATTTCAGTTATCAAAGTTTGGTTTGCTTTGTGTTTTGAGGGTTTTGGGGGTAGAGATACTTTCATTACTTGATTCTCGTAGGATTTGGTATCGATAGGTTGAGCCGGTTCGTTCTAGCACTTCACATTTCATCTTTATCTTTCTTTTGATACATCTCTAGCGGGGGGTCATTCGGGAGAGTAGGATATTTAGCCATTGTCACTGTCAGATTAGCATTGCATGATTCTAGAGATTCGACACCTAGGAAGTCATTTTTCTCATATATATTTGATCACATTTTGCTCTCGTTTTCGTACTTGCCTTACGTTGCTTGTCGTGTTTGCCATTTTAGTAATCAATTAGGTTATTAGTTAAACACCAAAATCAAATCAAATATTGACTTTGTATTCGATAGAGGTTTAGTATCTAGAGTTTGCGTATAGTGTCCAAGGATTGATACTCAGTCTTACTATCTACACTACACCGCTATCGGTGCACTTGCCGATTGTGTGTGATTTAGGTTGTGATTCCTTTTTAAAACTTGTTTGATTTTTATATACACATTTAACACATCAAGTTTTTGGCGCTGTTTCCGGGTACACTGGCACTTTAGAGAACGATCTAAGTCGTCTATTTAGTTGTTTACTTGCTTTCTTAGATTTTCATTGCCTTTAGGTGCCTTTTGCTTGTAATTTGTGCCTTTAGGTTAGATCGTCTTTAGTTCAACTTAGTTTCCTTACCATTGTATGCGCCATACTCGTTTAAAGGGTCCACCTTCGTTTGTTGCTTCTTCTGAGCCCGAGCGAGATTTCCACGAGCGCCTTCGCACCATCCGAGCTAGTCAGGTACACATCCCATCTTCTGCTTGTACCATGGGTGACGCTGATGCCACAGTTAGGAGAGTCGTCGCGGACTATGCCAGGCCGAACGCGGCCAATGCTCGATCTAGTATCACCCGTCCAGCTATCGGTGTTAACAGCTGGCAGATTCAGCCTTAGATCATCACGATGATCACTAACACCTGCCTGTTTCATGGGTTGCCTTCCGAGGACCCAAATGTCCACATCTCTCGTTTTTGCGCTATCTGCGATACCGTTTCAGGAGCAAGGCGTCAACGAGGACGCCTGCAAGTTGTGCCTTTTTCCATTCTCACTCGCTGACCGAGCCCATGCTTGGTTAGAGTCTTTTCCTGCTGGATCCATCACTACCTGGGCCAGGATGCAGGATAAATTCTTAGGCAAATACTTTCCGCCCGCTAAAACTGCTCGTCTGAGGAGCATGATACAGGAATTTCGACAGAAGGAGGGGAGTCATTCTACGAGACATGGGAGCATTTCAAGGATTTTCTGGTTAAGTTTCCTCATCATGGGTTCGAGAATAGGCGTTAGTTGAGAAGTTCTATCATGGAGTGACGCCCACCACGAGGAATATGCTGAACATTACTACTAGTGGCAATCTGATGACCGCCAAAACACCAGAGGAGTGCACTGAGATGTTCGAGGACATAGCGATGAGTAGCTATGAGTTTCCTGAGTCTAGATACTCGTGTGCTGCACAGAGAGGTGTGCATAAGATTGATGATACTACTGCTATGCAGGCACAGATCAATGCGTTGACGAAGCAGACGAAGGATATACAGGCAAAGAAGGAGCAGGTGTGCGAGATATGCACGGGGAGGCATGACACGGCTGCGTGTCCTACTGCCCCTGAGGAGTTACAGTCGGAGCAGGTGGAGTTTGTGGGAAATGGAAATCAGAATAGTTTCGAGGGTGGTTACAACTCGAATTGGAAGAACCATCCGAACTTTAGCTGGAAGAACAGCAACCCACCGGGGTTTCAGCCGCGTCAGAGTTTGTTTAAGGACGCAGGAGCTACAGGAGGAGGATCGAGTTCGGGTGCGAGTAACCCGACGATCAAGGATATGCATATGCAGAATCGGGAGACGTTAGCTAAGCAGACGTAGTTGCTTACACAGTTCATCACACGAGAGGACACTCGACATCAGAAGACACAGTCGAGATTCATGGAGCATGAGACCTTCATGAAGAGTCAGAACACTGCACTACAGAACCTGGAGAGGACAGTAGGTTTGCTGGCCGATCAGCTGAAGCAGAGACCTCAGGGTGGTCTCCCTAGTAGCACTGTAGGAAACCCGAACGCCATTGCAAAGGCTGTTATGACGAGGAGTGGTAGAGGAGCTGTCGAGGTCGAACCGGTAGTTGATGAGGATCCGGTCGACGAAGAGATCGAGATGGAGACCCCTGCTGGCGAAGTGCATCCTAGGCTGCGCCCAGCAAGTACAAGACAGTCCAGCGGGTCTTCAGTAGAAAAGAAGGAGGCAGAGAAGGAGCCGTTGAGGGTGTATAAGCCAACACCCCCTTACCCAGGTTGATTGTTGAAGGGTAAGGATGGAGAGCAGTACGGCAAGTTCCTCGAGATATTGAAGAAGCTGCACGTGAACATTCCATTCGTAGAGGCTCTGTCTAAGATGCCGAAGTACCCAAAGTTTCTGAAGGATCTGCTCACGAACAAGAAAAAGTTAGAGGATCTTGCTACGGTTACATTGAGCGAGGAGTGTTCTGCGGTCTTGTAGAACAAGTTGCTGAAGAAAATGTCTGATCCAGGTAGTTTCACGATTCCGTGTCTGATCGGAAATCTTGCCGTCAGCAATGCGCTGGCAGACTTAGGAGCTAGCATAAACCTGATGCCATACTCGATATTTACTAAGCTCAATTTAGGCGAGCCGTCGTCTACGCGCATGAGTCTGCAGCTGGCGGATAGATCGGTGAAGTTTCCGAGAGGGATAATAGAGAATATGCTGGTTAAGGTCGACAAGGTTGTGTTCCAGTCGACTTCAATCCTTGATATGGACGAGGACTCAGAGGTCCCACTGATATTAGGACGTCCATTCCTTACCACTGCTCGTGCGCTTATCGATGTGCATGATGGCAAGTTGACTCTACGAGTCGATCAGGATGAGGTTACATTCGACATCCAGCACTCTATGAGACACATCGCCCAACATGATGACACTTTATATTTCTTTGACACACTGATGTCACATATGGGTGGTATTCTTAGCGAGATATGTGGGAGAGATGCGTCTGATACGCAGATCTCGAGTTTAGATGATCAGGGGAGTGGAGTCACTGAGTTGGATATTGAGCAGGACCCACCACAGCAGGCTACTATGCACACCCCCATATTTGAGGTGTTCGAGGTCATCGACGAGGAAGAAATTCCGAAGGAGAGGCCATCTGTTGACGTACCCCCGCCCTTGGAGTTGAAGGAGTTGTCGTCTCATATGGAGTACGCATTTCTAGGCGAGGGGTCCCAGTTGCCCGTCATCATTGCTGTTGGATTGACGGAGGAGGAGAAGAAGAAGTTGATGCAAGTTCTGAAGGAGCATCGGTAGGCGATTGCGTGGAAGCTGATGGATATCAAGGGTATTAACCCTTCGTTTTTCACGCATAGGATTTTGATGGAGGAGGAGTTTAAGCCGGTGGTTCAGCCTCAGAGAAGGCTAAATCCTAATATATAGGACGTCATGAAGAAAGAGGTGATTAAGCTGTTGGATGTAGGGTTGATTTCCCAATTTCGGACTCTACATGGGTGAGTTCCGTCCAGGTGGTCCCAAAGAAGGGGGTATGACAGTGGTCGTCAATGAGAAGAATGATTTGATACCCACCAGGACCGTCATCGGCTCGCGAGTTTGCATAGATTATCGCAGACTCAACGACGCCACGCGCAAGGATCACTTTCCTTTGTCGTTTATTGATCAGATGCTGGAGTGACTGTCAGGTTAGCAGTTCTATTGCTTTGTTGACGGATTCTCAGGTTACTTCCAGATCCCATTGCACCGGAGGATCAGGAAAAGACCACCTTTACATGCCCTTTTGGCACCTTTGCGTATCAACGCACTCCGTTCGGATTATGTAACGCTCCGGCCACATTTGTGTTGTATGGTGGCGATCTTTCACGAGTTGGTCGACGACTCCATGGAGGTGTTCATGGACGATTTTTCTGTGTTTGGGAGTTCATTCGATCATTGTCTGTGTAATCTAGAGTGTGTGTTGACTAGATGTGAGGAGACGAACCTGATGCTTAATTGGGAGAAGTGTCATTCCATTGTTCAAAAGGGTATTGTGCTAGGGCACAAGATTTCACAGGCGGGGCCTGAGGTTGATCAGGCCAAAGTTGATGTTATTTCCAAGCTCCTGCCACCTATTTCTATGAAATCGATCAGGAATTTCTTGGGTCATGCGGGATTCTACCGCCGTTTCATTCGCGACTTTTCGAAGATTGCTCGCCCGATAACCCAGCTGTTAGAGAAGGATAGGCCTTTCATGTTTGATGACGAGTGTGTTAGGGCCTTTGAGTTGATTAGGGAGAGGTTAGTGAGCGCTCCCATTCTGATTGCTCATGATTGGAGCCTTCCATTTGAGATTATGTGTGATGCTAGCGACTTTGCCGTAGGGGCCGTTTTAGGGCAGCGTAGGGAGAAACACTTTCATCCCATTTACTACGCTAGCAAGACCCTAAACGACGCCCAAGAGAATTACACCACGACAGAGAAGGAGTTGTTAGCAGTCGTTTCACGTGTGATAAGTTTAGGTCGTATCTTGTGCTTTCAAAGACTATCATCTTTATGGACCACGCAGCCCTTAGATACCTGTTCGCGAAGAAGGACGCGAAGCCGAGGCTGATTCGGTGGATTTTGCTACTCCAAGAGTTTGATCTGGAGATTAGGGATAAGAAGGGTGCTGGGAACGTGGCTGCTGACCACTTATCGAGATTGGAGAGTCCCGAGATCGAGAGGACTCGGGAGGATAGGATTGGGGATGAGTTTCCCCATGAGGCGCTGATGTTCTTGAAAGCCCACGAGGAAGGCTTTCCCTGGTTCGCTGACCTAGCGAATTACTTGTCCACAGGTTACCTTGTTGAGGGCATGACGTAACAGCAAAAGAAGAAATTCTTTGCGGACGTCAAGCACTACATTTGGGAGGATCCGTACTTATTTAGGATTGGAGCGGACCAGGTCCTTAGGAGATGTGTGTTTGGGTCTGAGTCTCGCAGTATACTGAGACACTATCATGAGGGACCGACTGGTGGTCATTATGGTGCGGCTTACACCGCCAGACGTATGTTTGATGCGGGATTTTATTGGCCAACCATCTTTAGGGACGCACACTAGTTTGTGAGGAGTTGTGATGCCTGTCAGAGGACAGGAAATATCTCATCCTAGAATGAGTTGCCCCAGAACCCTATTCAGGTTGTGGAAGTGTTTGATATTTGGGGCATTGATTTCATGGGTCCGTTCCCTATGTCGAGAGGAAACCGATATATTCTCGTCGCAGTTGACTATGTTTCTAAGTGGGTAGAGGCAGAGGCTTTGCCTACGAACAACACGAGGGTTGTTGTGAGATTCTTGAGGAGATTGTTTGCTAGTTTCGGGACACCGAAGTCCTTGATTTCGGATCGAGGGACCTACTTTTGCAATGCACAGATGGAGAAAGTCTTGAAATGCTATGGGGTCAACCATCGGCTTTCAACGGCTTATCATCCTCAAACCAGTGGGCAGGTGGAGAATTCGAACAGGGGAATAAAGAGGATCTTGGAGAAAACTGTCGGAAATAGTCGCATCGACTGGTCCGACAAGTTAGATGACGCACTGTGGGCTTTTCGAGCTGCTTATCGGACACCTGTTGGGACTACTCCCTTTAGGATGATTTATGGGAAAGCGTGTCATCTGCCGGTCGAGTTGGAGCATAGGGCCTATTGGGCGTTCAGGGCAATCAATCTTGACTTGCCAGCTGCAGGGAAGAAGTGGTTCTTCAGATTCACGAGTTGGAGGAGTTACGCGATGAGGCGTATGAGAAGTCGTGGGCATACAAGGAGCGACCAAGGAGTTGCACGATAAACACTTGAAGCGGGTGAAAGAGTTCAAGTGTGGGGGGAAGGTGCTGCTATACAATTCCCGGTTGAAGTTGTTCTTGGGAAAGTTGAGCTCGCGTTGGCATGGACCGTATGTAGTTACGCAGGTGTTTCCATACAGAATGATTGAAGTTGAGAATGAAGACGGTCAGAAAATTAAGGTTAATGAACATCGTTTGAAACACTGTCGAGGGACCGACCGAGGAGAGAGAAGAGGAGGTGATAGACCTCCCGTTGATGAGCACATGAGATTTGTTTCCCATACTCAGGATTTCCCCGAGTTGTATAGTTTGTACCGTTAGTTGTGTATTTGATTTCTGTATTATGAGTCTGCTGTTATTTATTGACTATCGAACGTATTGATCGGTTTGTTGAGATTGCGCAGCCAACAGGTAAAATAATTGAAATAACAAAACCGGGCGTTTCGAGTAGTGTAAGTGTATCTTTCGTGTATTTTTTTTATTTTTGTAATATTTTAATAATGATTTAATTTAGAATAATAATAATAATAATAATAATAATAATAATAATAATAAATTGAAAAATTTAAGTCTTACGGACCGTAAGCTATGGGCCATACAGTCCACAAGGTAGCTCGAGGGCAGAAAAATAAATGGGCTTACGGACCGCAAAGGGATAACCCTTACGGTCCGTAAGGGGTGCGTCAGACCAAACATAAAAACCCAAAATGGGGTGTCGTGTTCCCCATTTCAAAACCATCACCGACACCACACTACCATCACTACCTCTGATCTCCGCCACACTTCACCACCTTCGTCGGACCACCTCCACCCCTCAGCCACCATCTCCACCTCCACTCGCACCCACCATCTCCACCTCCACCGGCCAAACCAACCACCTCCGCCCTAAACCCTCACCGTACTGAACCACCCACCGCCTGTCTACCACCTGTCGTCGATCACCGCCGCAGTCCACATCCACCACCACCTCTCACACCTCCACCTGTACCCACCACTCAACCACCACCATTTCACCTACCTCATGCCGCCGTAGCTCGCCGCCAAACACCCTCGCTTTCTGATCAGTTACGTCTCTGTGTCGACAAACAGGTTAGTCCCATAACTTTTTCTAGTTTGAGCTGATCTGTGTTTTGGGTTTAGTCGAGGATAGCGTATATGTTTCGAGTCTCATGAGGTATCCATTGTGTCGGTTTTGGTTGATGTCATATGCTTGAGATTGGCGAATCATGTTTGGTAGATATTTATATTTGAATGGCTATACATATCGTACATCGTGGATGGTTCGTGTTGTGCTATGTATTTGTAGAGTATGTTAAAAGCTTAGATCTTTAGCGAGTCGTAGTTTAGCGTCATGTACTTTCAAGTTTATGTTGTGTATTTTCTTTTTAGGGTCGAGTATAGTCGTTATTATTTTCGTTAGGATTCTTGATAATACACTCGCGTCGACTTGTTTTGGAACGTTATATATTGAATGCCGAGGATGTTATGTTGTTGTACTTTCGAGTCGTAGCGTAATTGTGTTGTTGTTGTTGTAGTAATTTGTAGAATCTTGTCGTTTGTTGTATACTATAACCTTCGGATGACTTCGTGCGGTGGCATTGAGCTTTTATTGATTTGATAGATATTTAGTGTCGAGGTATTATTGCGTTATTTTGCAGGTTTGTGATCTCCTTGCCCGTACTCAATCTCCATTCAGGCGAGGATCGCGATTTCTTGTAAATGTGCCGGAGGCATGACGAAATTTCAATTTTTTCTTAGTTTTTTTTTATTTTTGTTGTTTATTTATTCTTTGCGGCTGCGAACGAAATGCTATACGGCCGCAATCGCCGCTCCTAACACACCAAAAACACGTTTTTCATTATTGTTATTATTATATATTTACAACCAAAAATAAAAAATAAAAAAATTTGCATCGTAAAACGTGTTTAGGAGCGGTGAGTTGTAATTTATGTCTGTATTTCTCATTGTTGTAATCCAGTGCAGGTATGGCATCGTCATCGTCGCAGCCGTCCCGCAAACGGGGACGACCATCATCACAGCGTACGCCACCTCCGCAGCCACCTCCCGAGCGACCTGCTCGCATGATACATTACTCAGAGGACGCGCATCTACCAGATCAGCTAGCACCAGCACCATTACCAGCTGACCTCCCACAGGTGGAGGAGCATACGACATTACAGTTTCGACTAGACACAGATGAGTACGCAGCCCTGCAGAGGTATCTCGGTTTGCATTTTCAGATAGCTAGGGTTATTGACTGGGATTTTATGGAGCATATGGCCGCACGCGCTAGGCTAGAGGGTTTGATCACACCTTGCTGGAGGAGGTTACTCGACGAGAGAAGAGCGTTTCATCATGAGCTAGTACTGGAGTTCCATTCTACCTTCTACATTCATCACGTTCGTCTCACCGATGCAGCTGTAGTCAGCTTTGCCCTTGGACGGCAAACACATACCTTGTCCTTAGCTCAGTTCGCCGTTAGTGCTCGTTTATATACGTTTTAGGAGACGACGCAATCAGTTTTTACCGATAGTTTGATGGGATGGGCAGATACAGAGCTACCACAGTGTGTCACTACCTCACAGCTTGCAGCGTTTTGGTCCACCATAGGAGATGGTCCGTGGTCGTCCGGGATCCCAGCCTCGCAGATCAGGGATCCAGTTATTCGTTTTGTTCATCGGATTCTTGCATGCACCGTCCTTTCTCGATACATGAGTCTTGAGAAAGTGTCATACCATGATTTCTTCGCGTTATATTGTATGGTGTAGGGCCATGAGGCCAATTTTGCGGTGTTTTTGTTGCACGCATTTGATAGAGACAGGGGGCGAGGCACAGACTCGCGGATTTGTATGGGTTCGTATGCCAGCGTGCTAGCGGAGAGTTTAGGGGTTTATCCACATTTTCCACCAGCTTGGTTGCATGAGGAGCCAGTCGGGACGAGGTTTAGGCTTAGTGATATGCACTAGATGACACAGTTGCTTGCTGCAGGTGATCCACCCAGATTTCGTGAGCCGAGGGTAGTTCAGGTAGTCCCTCGTGGCCGAGGGAGAGGCACAGGAGGATGTCCCGGTCGTTGCACCACGCCACCAGCATGGCGGTAGGGAGAAGGCTCAGGTTAGGGTACCTGGAGCGCCTAGAGCATAGAGGTCAGTTGTTGAGAGGTTGGACAGTTTAGAGCAGGTTGTTGAGGAGATCAGGGACTCACAGGCAGAGGTCAGAGGTTCACAGGCCGAGATTAGGACGATGCTGCAGCGCATCATAGATCACCTCCACGTCCCTCCAGAGGCGCCACAACCACCACCAGGCCTTCAGTAGATCGCATTAGTGGATTTTGGGTTACCTTTGTATTTTCCTCTTATTTTTGTTTTTATCATCATGGCTTGTACTTGATGCATATATTCAGGGGAATTTGTAAGGGTAACCGGTTGGGTCTTTTGTTGTACTGTACACTTTATATTTATTGTATATTATGGTTGTGGTTGATATGTTGCTTCTAGCCGTGCAGTTCTATTATACAGGTTATATATCAATTGCTGAGTCGCATGAATTGAGCGGTTAGATTTTATACGAGCAGTGTATCAAGCATATCAGGGGAGTTTCAGTTTCACTTCTCCTCTTTGTTGTTGTATAATTTGTACATTTGTTTATTTCCTTTTCGTTCACATTGGGGACAATGTGTCTTTCAAGTGTGGGGATGGGGGAATTTGTAAATTGTTTGTAAACTAAGTCTGTAAATAGAGTTTTTGTAAATATTGCATAAAAAAAGAAAAGAAAAAAAAAGAGTTTGTTTGCGATTCCGGGTCCTTTAGCGCGTAGAAAACGAGAAACCTTTTTAAAGCGTCGGTTAAAAGCGGTTTAATTGTCGGATTTACGAGTCGAGAGCGCATGTTTCTTTAAGTTGCGGGATAGTAGGCTGATTGATTCGTTTTTGGGGAATAAAAGGTTTTGGGATGCCTAGGATAGTGGATGGAGCCGGAGAGTTGATTAGTTATGCATTGTCGATATCGGTAGCCCTTATTTACCACATGATAGTGAGATTTGAGCCTTATATGTTTCATATTTATATGTTCACTACTTTCGTTTCATGTGTGTTTACCGACTTGTTGCATTACTTCAGAACTTGTGCGTTTTGATACATTTCGAGACCTTTAGTTAGGATTTGGCATGGATATGATATAGGCATTAGGATCACCCTATTTGTTTAGCCTTTGTGTTTGATCTGTTTCGCCATTACCCTTTAGACACCACTTTAAGCCTAGCCATTCGTTTGTTACCCTTTGTTGATTTGATAGCCGAATCATGTTATGTTATTACTTTGTTTGGTATACATTGAAAAAAAAGAGAAAAATGAAAAAAAATATATAATAAAGTTGTGGGTCGATACGACCAAGTTTGTGAGTATTTTGTTTTGTGATTATCCGGTTTATCGTGTGATTATTTGTGTTAGCCTATTATTTCCGAATAAAATAACCCACCTTTAGCCCTTGTCTACCCTTAAAGCCCTCTTGATTTGTGTCGAGTCTTAACAATTAGGTGGAATTTGATTGACGTACAAGCTTATGATAGTATTGCTTCATAGTTTGGTTTTCGAGAGTTCACTTGATATGTTGCGATATATATTTAGTCGAGAGTCAAGTGATATTGTGAGGGGTATTGGCAATGCATTATTGGTTACTTGAAGGTGAGAAAAGCTTGATCAGGTAGGCCTGTTTTTTATTTAAATATGTTGAGGTGTCAACCTTTTGAACGTTGTAAGTCTTGTCAAACCGCTGTGTTTGATGACTTCGTAGTCCGTGTTATAACTTGTTTGTGACTTGCGTTGTTGTTAAGGGTGTAAGTGGGACATGTAGCTTGGGATTTTGCTTAGGGACAAGCAAAAGGTTAAGTGTGGGGATGTTTGATGTGTCTTGAATCGTACATATTTCGTGTCGAATTCCCTGCATTTCGAGTGTTTTATACACGGTTTTCCCGCGATTTGGATACTTAATCGTTTGATTTGTGAATTTGCAGGATTTGGTGAATAACCTACTAATAATGCGGTGAAAATGAGAGAAAGCGGAGCAGCGAAGATTACACGGAAAGACGTGTCGGAAGAACAAGGAAAAAAATCAAAAAGCTGTTGTTTAGGAGTCCTTACGGACCGTAAGGGGCTAGTCCTTGCGGTCTGTAAGAGGTAAAAAACGCACGTGCCATTAATGCCTTATGGACCGTAAGCCGTGAGGCCATACAGTCCATAAGGGTGTCGTATTTCGCGAAAAATTGTTATAAAACCCATGTTGCCGTTTAGGGTTAGCTATCTCGAATACCAGGCGACTTTGGAGCAGTTTTGGACGATTGGGGAGCACTTTGAAGCTACTTGAAGGTGTAGGGAGCACTTTGAAGCTGCTTGAAGGTGTATTGAGCATCTTGGGTTTGTTTAACATTAGTTTTTTGGTTCTATTTTGATTGAAACTATGAACTCGGTTGTTTTCAGACCTTATTCGGTTGTTTTGATGATGAATATTATGAGTAGCTAAACGTTATAAACTACTTAGGTTTAGATGAACTTGATGATTGTAATGCGATTTTGACATGATTTTGGCTATTTGATGTGATTTACATAACTTTGCCTTGTCAATTGATCTTGATATTGCAAGTTGGTGTGTTTTGATTGATTTTTAGTTGATGAATTCAGTTGTTTAGGCACACAGAAATATCCCCTAGACTTAAGTTTAATTTGAATCGTTAATCTTAGGGTTTTCGGTTTGAATATTGAGTTGAGAGATTGACCAATTCGATTAATAATTAAAATCAATTAACTAAAACTTGCATCTTCATTTGATGACTCGAGAGACGATTTGGGTGAGCTAGGTTATTAGCTAATCATTTGTGGGTAGATTGGGTGACCGATAGCTCAGGCTCATTTATTACATCATGGTTAAGGTTTCCTAGGATTTCAGTTATCAAAGTTTGGGTTGCTTTGTGTTTTGAGGGTTTTGGGGTAGAGATACTTTCATTACTTGATTCTCGTAGGATTTGGTATCGATAGCTCGAGCCGGTTCGTTCTAGCACTTCACATTTCGTCTTTATCTTTCGTTTGATACATCTCTAGCGGGGGGTCATTCGGGAGAGTAGGATATTTAGCCATTGTCACTGTCAGATTAGCATTGCATGATTCTAGAGATTCGACACCTAGGAAGTCATTTTCTCATATATATTTGATCACATTTTGCTCTCGTGTTCGTACTTGCCTTACGTTGCTTGTCGTGTTTGCCATTTTAGTAATCAATTAGGTTATTAGTTAAACACCAAAATCAAATCAAATATTGACTTTGTATTCGATAGAGGTTTAGTATCTAGAGTTTGCGTATAGTGTCCACGGATTGATACTCGGTCTTACTATCTACACTACACCGTGACCGGTGCACTTGCCGATTGTGTGTGGTTTAGGTTGTGATTCCTTTTTAAAACTTGTTTGATTTTTATATACACATTTCACACATCAGGGTGTATTAAGACTAGATGAGTATTTTCTTATATACATACTTTTACATACTTTACATTCCGAATCCAAATCCTCCGTTATCATCTGAATACTCACACACCTTCGTTTACCCCATGTAGGGTAATCTCGGTGTTCTATCCATCCAATTCACCAACTCTTCACGGGATTTCAAATGAAGCTTTGCAAAATCGTGAGTACACTCGAACACCCTTTTTACGTTTTACACTTTTGGGTGCAATATATTTAACTTATCAAATGCACAAATACAACTATACTTTATGCAAACACGAACAATCCTATATACATGCTAAAATACATGAAACATGATTCGTATTCTTGGAACATGGTAATCTTTGGATTGACTTGTAGAATTGCATGCCTTGATACATTAATCTAGTTAACGGTTTTTGCCATGTGGATTCGTTTAAACATTTTACATACTTATGCTATATCAAAACTTGTGGGCTTGTCAATGCTTTTGTGTTGAACTATACTTTTAAACATGTTGCAGGTTGATGATGATGATGATTATGACGAAATCTAGTAGGAACGACTTTGAAACGCATCTAAAAATGCTAGATTTTGTTAGATTAGTTTGATTAATTATGTTGTACTTTGAATTTGAAATTGGTGTATTTGATTTCTTTGTATTGGATTCGACAATCTTTATCTATGAAATGAAATCGGTTTTGAATTAAATATTGTCAATAATAGTGTTATGATGTCTTGAGCAATCTATCTATATCCGCCCCGATGATTCCGCCATTGGTTGGGGTATGACAGATTGGTATCAGAGCCATAACTATAGGGAATTAGGTAGAATTGCCATGTTCGACCTAGTCTATAGTAAGTACCAAACTTTGACCATTCTTGATTCATGCTTAAAATGTTATTCTTCCTACTTTGCTTCTTTCTATTTCTTTTGTCCTAATCATACAACATGTCTTTCCTAAGACATTTACACAATATACACACTTGAAGACATGAAGACACTCATACTACAAACGAGACGATCTCACCAAAATAGGGGTGAAACCCATAATTTGGTGATCACTCTCAATCCGTGTATTCGATTCTACACGAAGTTACACCATCAAGTTAGGAGTGATATCCAAATCTTGATGGAAAACTTCCATTTCATACTCTAGTGGACCCTTACCAATGAGTCAGAATTCGCTCCACAATTGGTATGTACCAACCACATATACGGTACAATGTTATCAAGTTAGGGGTGAAACTCGCATCTTGTTAACTAGTCCCACTCCTCGATTTTCAATCTCGCCAGAGTCTCGAATTTTTGATCGACTAGGATATGTAGTAACTGGAAGGGTAAAATACTGTTAATCGCTTCTCGATAAGAGTATTTTACTTATTAGGCCAAAGCGTGTTTCCCTAACTCGAAAGAACTTACGATTCACTTTGGAATAGTCAAAGTTTCTAAAACTGAAACACTCCAATATTTTATCAAGCCTATCATTTATGTTATCTCAATGTCTATGTGTTTAAATACTTGTTACCTCGTTCATTTCAAAACCGATGCACAATTCGCATGTTTCTCGCAATCAAAAACATTAATAATTTTAGTGAACAAACTAAATATATACTCCTTTTCACATTCATACGTGTTTATGCTATCGAATACTTGTCATGCTCATGTCAACTATGTGAATTATACGTGTTATGTGATACTTACATTTCATGCAAACAAAAACGTGACTTTTACATTATGATCAAGTCTCATCCTCTACTCTTTTTCCGATTCTTTAGATGTCTTCTCAACATTTCTCCAACTCTCACAACAAGAAGTACAAGTCAGGATCGAGCTCCAGAAAGGCTTCAAACAACTCTGACTTAATGTCAAGGAAGGACTGCATGAAATTCATGGCCAAGTAGATGGCCAAGATCATTCCCGATATCGTCAGCAAGATCCAACCTCCAACCAACACCGAATCACCCAATGCCTCCGTTGACTCCAAAGTGGAAACACCTAAGTTTACCTTTAAACAGTTCAACTCTTGCAATCCCCTACCTTTCACTGGCGAAGGCGATGCCACTGTGATGCTTCAATGGTTTGACACCTTTGAAGTGACGTTCCTTCAGAGTGGTTGCCATGACCACTTACGTATCATCAACGCAACGGGCATCTTTCGATCGAGAGCTCTCGATTGGTGGACCTCCAAGCGTAACGCACGTGGAAACGAGACCGCTCACGCCCTCTCATGGGCTGACCTTAAGAAACTTATGGAGAAGGAATTATGTCTTCCATACCAGCACCAAAAGCTAGAGAACGAATTCTGGAACCTAAAATAGGTTGGGAACAACAACGATGGCCTCACGGCCCGTTTCAAACAGCTTGGTGCGATTTTCATGAGCCAAGTTAACACTGTCGAAAAGGCTATTGCAAAGTACATACGATGTCTCCCTCCTCACCTCATGAACCTTGTTGACACTGCTTCCCCCAAGACCCTTGAAGAAACGTATCACTTGGCCACTAAGCTTAACAACAACCACATTCTTCATGAAGCCTCCACCAAGACTCCATCGAAGAATGCACACCAAGCCACCACCAAAACCATCATTGAACCTGCACCAACCAAACCACCAAAGAACAACAACTAGGGCAAGAAGCGAAAGGCTTCAAGCCAAAACTATGCAATAGTCACTCCACCAAACCCTCAACTCATCCAACAATTTGCACCAACCAACCTCGAGCTGCCCAAGAAGGCATACACTGGAACTCATCCCCAGTGTAAAACGTACCATTACCATCACCCTACCCAAGCACCATGCCGCCTATGCACAAATTGCAATAGGTTCGGACATTTCGCCACCCACTGCCGCAATGGCCCAAAACTACCAGCCAACCAGAACCAAACCATTGCTGTAGCCCAAAACCCTGCACCAAACAAAGCCCAACCTCAAGCAGCCACTAGTCGAGCCTGTTTCAAATGTGGTGACCCTAATCATCTCGCCAACGTCTGCCCTCAATGTAACAACAACATGCGCGTGGTAGAGGTTTCGTCATCACTGCAGCTTAGGCTCAGAACACAAACGATGTCATTAGCGGTACGTTTCTCGTTAACAATGTCTATGCTTCATGCTTATTTGATACTAGTGCGGATAAAAGTTTTGTATCCGTTGAATTTGAACCTTTGTTAAACTATAGACATTCTAAGTTGCCCAAATCATCCATAGTCGAAGTCGCTAACGGAAAGTCCATCACTATCGATTCTATCCTTTCTAAATGCTCCTTGAATCTTAACGGTCATGTGTTTTCGATTGACCTCATACCTATGAAACTGGGTAGCTTCGATATCATAGTAGGCGTGGATTGGCTTAGGTGAGTTCGTGCTGAAGTCGGTTGTTCCGAAAAATTCATCCGTCTTCCTCTACCTAACGGTGACTCCATACACGTCTATGGCAAGAACCTTCTAAAGGTCTCAAGCTTATGTCGTGTACTCAAGCTAAGTATTTACACAAGGAATATTTTGCCTTTCTAGCCCACGTTGTGGAAAAGAAGGAAAAGGGTCCAAGCGTAAGTGACGTTCCTATTGTTTACGATTTTCCCGACGTTTTCCCTGTTGATCTACCTGGTCCTCCTCCTCGATTCGTTGACTTTTGCATTGACCTCATCCCTGGCGTTACACCTATTGCTAAATCTCTTTATCGTCTAGCACCATTGAAAATGCAAGAGCTATCTAGCCAACTTCAAGAGCTTCTTGATAAAGGTTTTATACGCCCTACTACTTCTCCTTGGGGCGCTCCTGTTCTGTTCATTAAAAAGAAAGATGGATCCTTTCGGATGTGCATTGACTATCGTGAGCTCAATAAGCTTACAGTCAAAAACTGATATCCTCTTCCTCATATTGACGATCTCTTCGATCAATTACAAGGCGCAACGTGCTTTTCCAAGATCGATCTGCGCTCGGGTTATCATCAACTTTGAGTTCTCGAATAAGATATACCCAAAACCGCTTTTCGCACACGTTATGGTCACTACGAGTTCGTGGTCATGCCTTTTGGTTTGACCAACGCACCTGCGGTTTTCATGGATTTGATGAACTATGTGTGCAAACCTATCTCGATCGTTTCGTGATCGTCCTCAGTGAGGATATCTTGATTTACTCCAAGACACAAGAAGAGCACGAGCGACACTTGCATCTTATCCTCCAACTTTTGCATACTGAACGTCTTTACGCCAAATCTCCAAGTGTGAATTTTGGTTAAAAGAAGTTCAATTCCTTGGTCATGTTGTCAATGAACTCAGTATTCACGTTGACCCTGCAAAAATCAAAACTGTGAAGAATTAGATTGCTCCTAAGTCCCCATCCGAAATTTGTTCGTTTCTTGGTTTAGCTGGTTATTATCGTCGCTTTATTTTGAACGTCTCTAAAATCATCGTTCCTCTCACGTCCTTGACTCAAAAAGATAAAACTTTTGTTTGGGGTCCTAAACAAGAGGAGTCTTTCCAAACGCTCAAGGACATGCTTTGCAATGCTCCTATCCTTGCTCTTCCTAATGGTAACGACGACTTCGCCGTATATTACGATGGTTCAAACCTTGGCCTTGGTTGTATCCTTATGCAATAAGACAATTGCTTACGCGTCGAGGCAACTCAAGATTCATGAGAAAAACTACACTACGCACGACCTTGAACTTGGTGCAGTTGTTTTTGCATTGAAGATATGGTGACACTACCTTTATGGCACCAAGTGTGTGGTCTTCACCGACCATAAGAGCCTTCAACACATCTTGGATCAAAAAGAACTCAAAATGCATCAACGTCACTGGGTAGAATGTTAAATGACTACGACTGCGAGATTCGCTACCACCCTGGTAAGGCAAATGTTGTAGCCGATGCACTTAGTCGTAAGATTCATGTAAAGAGCATTCATTGCTATCAAACCTTGGGAAACCTTCGTGATCGCATTCGTGAAGCACAATATTTGTCCATTACTGAAAACAACATGTACAACAAGATGAAGTGTGGCGACGGTATCATGTACTATCTCAATCACGTCTAGGTTCTTAATCGTGAGAACCTTCGTGACTTTTTTATGAAGGAAGCCCATAAGTCCCCGATATTCCATTCATCCTGGCGCCGACAAGATGTACCAAGACTTACGTATGTCTTATTGGTGGCCTAGCATGAAGAAAGATATCGCTCTCTACGTCTCGAAGTGTCTCACTTGTTCCAAAGTCAAAGCCGAAGATCAACGTCCTTCTAGCTTACTTGAACAACCAGAAAATCCTGTCTAGAAATGGGATGGCATAGCTATGGACTTCATCACTAAACTTCCATGTATTTTTTTTTGTCATGATAGTATTTGGGTTATTATCGATCGTTTGACCAAGTCCGCTCACTTCCTCCCCATTCGTGAAGATTATAAAGTCGAGAAATTGACTCTTATCTACACGAATGAAATCATTTGTCGTCATGGTATCCCCAGTGACATCATCTCGGACCGTGATGGTCGCTTCACTTTGTGTCTTTGGTAAACCTTCCAAAAAGCTCTTGGTACTCATCTTAATCTTAGTACCGCTTTCCACCCTCAATCTGACGGTCAAACCAAGCGTACTATTCAAACTCTAGAGGATATGCTTCGTTCGTGCGTAATCGATTTTGATGGCAACTGGGATTCACACTTACCCTTGGTAGAATTCTCATACAAAAACAGTTATCACGCTAGTATCCAAATGGCACCATTTGAAGCATTGTATGGTCGTAAGTTTCGTTCGCCTATTTGTTGGCACGAGGTTGGAGAAGCTCAAATCACCGGTCCCGGGTTAATACAAGAGTCAACGGATAAGATCCTACAAATTCGTGATTACTCAAAGCTAGAAGCCGCTAAAAGAGTTACGCCGACAAGAGACACAAGCCCTTGGAATTTAACGTTGGTGATCATGTACTTCTCAAGGTATCCCCTTGGAAAGGTGTAGTTCGTTTTGGTAAGAAAGGCAAACTCGCTCCTCGCTTTGTAGGTCCTTTCAAGATTCTTGAAAGGATTGGCAAGGTAGTATATCGACTGGACCTACCTCAAGAACTCAACAATGTCCATCGTATGTTTCATGTCTCAAACTTGAAGAAATGTTTAGCTGAAGAAGGACTCCAAGTCCCACTTGAGGATCTTCAAATCAACGAGACTATGCACTTCGTGGAGAAACCTGTTGAGATCATGGATCGAGGCGTCAAGCGATTGAGACGCAGTCGAATTCCATAGTCAAGGTTTGATGGGAAGGAAAACGTGGCACTGAGTTTACTTGGGAACTCGAAAGTGATACGAAGACTAAGTACCGACATCTGTTCGTTACATCTCCCTCTTGAATAAATTTCGGGATGAAATTTCCTAAAGGATGGAGACTATAATCGTATCATATTCGTATCTCAATTTCGTACTTTCCGTATTTAGGAAGTATAATCATGTTTCTATTTATGGAAATTTGTAATGGTATCATATTCGTATCTTAATTCCAACTTTGTAATCCGAGACTTTGATCGTAATAAAATTTGTATTTTATACATGCTTGTTATATTTACAATTTAATCGTTTGTACGCAAACCGATACTTATTATACATGTCTATACTCATACATACATTCTTGATACTTAAATTATACTTACATACATGTCAAACACTTAAAAACATGCAAAAATACCAAGTTTTAGCTTAAAATGAGGGAAAAATCAAGTTCAGTGGCTAAATTGCAAAATCTGCCAAAATTGGTCTCTGGTAGGGGTTGAGAGACTTAACTCCGTCTCTGGCGGGGTGCAAGAGACCTGAATCCGCAGCAAGTTGTTTAAAGCTTACGGCTTGGTCCATTTTTTCCCACCTTTTTCACCCCCAATCACCTTTAAACCTCATTTAAGACTAAACCCTACTAACCCACTATATAAGCAAGCTTCATAACACGCATTTTCACTTTCGCAACTCATCTACACTCTCAAATTCTCTGGAAATTCAAGAACAACGCAGAAACTTCCAATTTGCAAAAGTGAGTTCATACTCACTTTTCTTCCGTCTTCTTCATCTCTTCTTCCTCTACAAAGTTTGGATTGCCTCTAGGGATGTTTTCACAGTTTTCCATGGAATACCAAGGTGGAACAACACCATTTTGAGGGCTAAACTTTCTATTTTGGAAGAAGAATTTACAAACGTTCATAAACTATTGTTTTTATCATACCAACTTGTGCTTCTTATGCCACTAATCAAACCTATGGTTAGTGAGCTTAGCCAAGATTGATTCATACAAATCGGAGGTGTAATCATCCTCCAAACTTTCTGTTTTGTTAAGGGTTATTAACCCACAAGTGTTGAAACCATCCAAGCTTGTTCTTGTGACAAGACATGTGCTTTGGTATGAGTGTGATTACTTGGAGGCCTTGGCTTTCCTACCTTCAATCCACCACGTACCTCACTTGATGATTTCCCTTGCTATCCCAAATAGTTTGCTAGACCCCAAAGTGACATAACCCCATCTAGCCTCCGACACTTAGCTAACTCTTTCTATGTCGGGCATGGCTCATCGAGTTAAAGATTTCTTGGCTACTTGGTATAGTAAGAAGTATATACATTTACATTTCATTCATGACCATCCTAATTGTCCTTGTGAAAATTTGTGTATTGGTGAATCTTACGAAAGAGGTTAAAGGACGGTTATCTTCCTACTTCCATGCATGAAATCTATGATATATATGTTGGACTTATTATGTACTATATGATATCTATATAAACTTATACATAACCGAACCCTTGATAATAATCATATGGTTACTTTTCATGACATTAGGTTATGTTATCTAAGCCTTAAACATACTGTTACGATTCTAATGGGTAATTTACACCCATGAAATCACATTCACCCATACGGGTTGTTATAGTGTCAAAAACGGGTGTATTAAGACTAGATGATTATTTTCTTATATACATACTTTTGTATACTTTACATTCCGAATCGAAATCCTCCGTTATCATCTGAATACTCACACACCTTCGTTTACCCCATGTAGGGTAATCTCGGTGTTCTATCCATCCAATTCACCAACTCTTCATGGGATTTCAAATGAAGCTTTGCAAAACCGTGAGTACACTCGAACACCGTTTTTACGTTTTACACTTTTGGGTGCAATATATTTAACTTATCAAATGCAAAAACACAACTATACTTTATCCAAACACAAACAATCCTATATACATGCTAAAACACATGAAACATGATTTGTATTCTTGGAACATTCTTATGCTTTATAATTTTCATTAACTTTGTACGAGCCTCCCTTAAAATGTATAGCGCTATAGGAGTAACGCACCGCCTGTATTCTTAAGGTCATGTTAAGTCTTATTTTGCGGTAATCTTTGGGTTGATTTGTAGAATTGCATGCCTTGATACATTAATCTAGTTAACGGTTTTTACCATGTGGATTCGTTTAAACATTTTACATACTTATACTATATCAAAACTTGTGTGCTCGCCAATGCTTTTGTGTTGAACTATACTTTTAAACATTTTGCAGGTTAATGATGATCATGATGATTATGACGAAATCTAATAGGGACGACTTAGAAACGCATCTAAAAATGCTAGATTTTGTTAGATTAGTTTGATGAATTATGTTGTACTTTGAATTTGAAATTGTTGTATTTGATTTCTTTGTATTGTATTCTACAATCGGTTTTGAATTAAATACTGTCACAAATAGTGTTATGATGTCTCAAGCAGTCTATGTCTGCCCCGATGATTCTGCCATCGATTAGGGTGTGACAACCCACTAGTCATTGGGATCAATAACTATTCTTGTGAAGTCGAACTTTTCCTATAAATACCAATACAACCGAAGAAGGAAGCCAACTGATTTGAAGAGAGCATTCAAACAGCTCAAAATCTTTTCTCTCATCCATCACCAAAATCTTGGATAGAATTTTTATGCATTTTAAGTAGCAAGCACATTTATTATTTATTCTTGTAAAATGCTTTACAAATTGAATAACACATAAAAATTCTATAACTGCAAAATTGTTGGGTGTTGATTTCTAATTCCACGTAAAACTAAATAGATTCTGTTTTAAGTGGGTAAATAGTTTTAGTATATTACTTTTAACATCAAAGTTTAAATTTAATAATCTATATTGATATTATCTTTATTAATATTGATACTATCTTTTATCTTTTCGTAAGTAACTTTTGTTGTCTGTAGTTAGATATAATTTTTTAATCATGTATAGCCCATCCTATATCACATTAATTTTAATTTAAATTTAAATATATATCAACATTATCTTTATTAGTATTGATATTATCTTGATCTTTATTAATAATATCTTTATCATTAAGGATATTAATTAAAATTAGAGAAAAAAAGGGCGGAAAACAATTCTGGGGATGCATAGTAATATGACACGTGTCCTCAATAGGATACTAAAACATAGCAATCATTACTTTTTTTTATCTGCTCTAAATTTTTAATGTAAGAACCATACTCTGATAGTGTTTTTTGCGTGACCTGATCTTTAACTACCAACTGAGCAACTCTTCTATCCTCTCTAAACTGCCACCTGACCCTCTTGGTTTGAACCCCCACTATTGAACTGACCCCCTGAACCTGAACTACTATATAATCTCTGCCCCCTGCTTTGGAATTGACCTGATGGAAAACTAGGGGGTTACCGGAAGAGCGAAAAGTATTATTATTATTATGATTACACGAGTTGGAGTTATAATTCGAGTTATTATTATGATTAAACGTATTTGTGGGACATCGGGCTTGACCAAAAATATACTCAACATGCTCAAGAGTGATCGTGGGACAATCTATGGTGTCGTGACCTCCCCTACACACCTCACAACGATCTACCTTTTTCTTAATCTCATCCAATTCCTTAGTGAATTTTTGAATCATGTCTAAAGCAACATCTACCGATGAATCCAATCCAACTTGGGATACCCCTCGAATAGTCGAAGAGGTACTAGTCACAGGAATAGAAGTCCTACTGGTAGCGCTATAGTCCATGTCAGAATGTGCAAAACTCTCAAAAAGACCATTGCATTCGGCTACTAATTTCTTTCCCATGAGTTGCCCGCCAGCCGAAGTATCAAACCGAGCTTTGATCTCTGGGGTGAGACCATTGTAGAATTTCTCTACAAGTGCCCAATCTGATAAGCCATGCTGAAAGTAACGAGAAAGCAGAGTTTGGAATATTTCCCAGGCCAGGTGATGCGGGTCATCAGGTTCCATCCGGAACGAATGGATCTGATCGCGTAGACGAGATGCTTTTATGGGTGGGAAATATTTAGCCAAGAAAGCATTTCGTAGACCTGCCCAGGCGGTGAAAGTACCCGCTGGCTGCGAATCGAACCAGATGGCTGCGGTTAACATAGGTAGGCGCGTCCTCATCCTCACGACTGTGAAATTGACAAGAGTTAGTAATGGCGGTCATGATGTAGGATGGGATTTGCCAAGATTTTTCATTGGTGATCTCGGGTAAGGTGATGGGCAAGTTAGCACCGGTGAAGTCGGTAGTGGCTTGTTGGTAAACGGTTCGATCGGCCATTCGGACAACTGGTGGTGGACATTGGGGACGGGAGAGTGGTGGGGAATTATGGGGTGATGACTTCGGTGTGAAGTCAAAGTTCGGTGGTTTAGATTGGAGGGTAGAGTCAGAACGGGTGGGAAGATGAAGGCGTAGAAGTACTTACTTTGAAAGAAGAAGAGGAGAAGGAAGGCTTGTCTGTAGGCGGCTTCGGCGGAGGTCCTTGCGAACGCGTATGGGGCATCCACTGCAAAACCGAACACAAACAAGTAAGAAGACTCTAAAGAGAAATTGACTCTAAAAATAAAAATACTAAAATCTATTAGACTCCTATGACTTAAAAACAACAAATGGCACGTAATGATATCAGAGAAGTCCAAACAAAGTAATTAACGCAATTCCCAAAGAGTCCCCGGCAATGGTGCCAAAAACTTGATGTGCTAAAAAGAAGTTTAATAAAGTAATTAAATTAACCTAATTCTAGACTCTAAGTAATACTCTAGACTCACTAAGACACACTAAACTACTAACCGGCAAGTGAACCGATCGACTCTAGTATAGCTAAAGTAAGTCCGGATATCGAACCCATGAGACTCTATCGAACTATGTTAACGACTTTATCTAGACTACGACGGACACGGACACACTATTTGTTTAATTGATTAGGGGGATGTTTACTAAAAATCCTAAAATTGCAATTAAATTAAATTAAACCAATTGACTAAACTAATATCTATGAATTACTTTGGACTTTACTCAGATGATGGAAACACTACCTCGACTGGAATCCTGATTGCTTTTAGTAACGATTTTATTTGGAAATTGATTAATATGGAACCCGGATCATAAAATTCTCACATTTCGTAATACCGAATAGGACTTCTAACCCTTCTCAAGAGCACACTATAGCATCCTAGAGGCTGTTTCGATTACCGGTTATTAGACTCCCTCTCGAGACACCTAATGGATTTATGAAAGTACCCTACAAGATTCGCTCCCTCTCGAGACCTAAACCTAGGATAGACTTGTTTTCTTGAGTAGACTTGTTAGACAATAGCCAATAGGCTTACTCCTAATGAAGCTCCTACCTTTCGGTTTAATGACTTAGACCTAACAATAATCTCGCACCTCTCAGCTGTTGAGAATTAGTAGAACACTTAATTTTATAAGATTACCGAATATAACTTCTAAGGTTTATCGGCCGACTCAACCCTAAAAATTAAAGATTTATTATGTGATATCGACAATCACCAAAATCTAAAACCTAGCACGACTCTATTATGTGATAAAGACCGTCACCAAGATCATGCGAAGTAATAAACAATATTCAAACAAAAGTAAGCATGCATATACATCTAATCAATAGAACAAGTCGCCTACAATTCATAATAATCCATAAAAATCAAATTTCCTTTAATAAAAATCGAAGCTTCAAACAATCATTCATCCGTCTAAGTAGTACAAAGAACTTAGCCAATCAAAGGCATTGAATTTATCAAAAACAAAGTTTTATCAAGCACACGAAACATAGTTGAAGGAAAGAAACGAAAGTAAAGACACCCGAGTGGCAGAATTGCACCAAGGATGATTTCCTAAGCTTCGAATCTTCAACCGGAAGCTTCAAGCACTCGAAAACGCTCCACAAGATACTCCAAATTCGTTCGAAGCCTTGCTAATTCGTAGGTTAGGTCAAAACTTGACCTTTAGGATGATTATATGTGTTTCAGCAAGACTCCTGCAGCTTTGCAAACACTGAGCCGCAAAACAAACCCTATGCATCGCGCGTAGGGACTTCAGTAAGGCCGCCGCGTAGGAATTTTTTTAGGATTTTGGTACAAAATTTTTTGAAAAAACCTTTCGTAAGGCCGAGTTCTCTAAGTTCTCACAACTGGTATAAGTTTTCATTTTTACCCTAACCCTATAGGGTGAGGTTCGGCTACAAACTCTAAATTTCCTAAAAAGTGTAAAAAGTCATAAACACTATAATTTCAGCCATAAAATACACCTAAAACCCACAAATAACAGAGTGAAGACTACTAAAACACCATATTTTAACCATAATAGTCCATAAAAACTTTAAACACACAATCGTAGAACTATGAATATAAAACACAACATGCAAATCAACCTAAAACACAATAAACTTTGCCATTCGATAATCAGAGTCTGATCACCCAAAACACAACCCACATATATGATGTTTTAGTAATCTTCATATTGTTATTTGTGGGGTTTGGGTGTGCTTTATGATTGATATTTTGGTGTTTTATGACTTTTTACACTTTTTAGGAAATTTTGATTTTGTAGCCAACTACAAAGTGAGTTTTGTCTAAAAAGTGGAAAAAGTGATGTGGGCAAATGTGTATATTAAATTCGAAACAAGTTTTAGATAAGAATCGCTAACTAAATTACACACAATCGGCAAGTGTAGTGGTTGCAATGTAGCATGTAGATAAGACCAGTATCAATCAATCTGTGGACACTATGGGCAAACGTTTGGTAATAAACCTGTATCAATTATTAGTCTATTTTAACAAGAAAGGTTGGGTTTTTATATAACAACTACGAAAGCAAATAGCCTAGAAGGCAACTAAAAGAGAGATGATGAGGAAAAGTCGGACGTGAAGAATGCTAAAAAACCTGAGAATCAACCAATCAGAATGAAGAAGCACCTAGATGTTGAATCCCTAAGAACATGCAATGATCTCTAAACTGATAAATGACCAAAGCCCCAACTCTAACCCGATAAAACCTCTCGCTAGAGATGATTAAACCTGGCTCGAAAGTGGAACAACATGACGAATTGCTAAGATGAATCAAGTTCCCACTAGAGATACAAGATAACACAATTGTCAGATATATAACAAAAATGATTGTCAAAATCCTCAAATTGTGAAACTAATCATGCCATGATAACTAGAAACCTAGGAAACCCTAGACGTGTATAACCTTATGAATCTGACTGGCCACCCAAACTATCACACTCGTCTCTCGAGCTGTTTAGAAAGGATGCATACTTTACCTAGTTGATTTTAAATGGTTTAATTTAACTTGCATTATCTCTAATCACAAGCTTTAGACCGATTAACATTCAAAGAATGATTTAAATGAATCCAGACCAATAAAATCATCAAACATGACCATAAATCACAACCAAGACCAGCACACAATTTCATAAACATTATCAAAACATGATTATGTAAATCATGACAATTTAGTCACAAATCAAATCAAAGATTCAAAACATAGTTCCAAGTTCATCCAAATCTACGTGATTAAAAAGTTTAGCTATTCATAATTAAGCAAGAAACAAAATCACAAAGTAGATATCATAAAAGAACTAAAAGTTAAGCAAGCAACTAGCATGCATGCTTAAATTAGTTGATTTACATGCTTGTCTGTCTACTTAACAATTCTGTTGACTCTATGACGTGTTTGTTTTCCGCCGTGGGTTCTTTTAGGTGCTTGTGTGCTCCCTTATTTTCTTTTTTTCCCCTCTGATCGTATTTTAAATTGCCATACGTTCAACATCAATTCCTTTTTTTCAAATTGCCGTCCCCACTCTCATCGCAATTGCTTTCTTTCTGTTTGGTGGCAGCCCAAAAAATTCAATCTAAAGTTACAAGTTTTTCATTCTTAATTAATTGTTTTTGATTCACTAGATTTTACCTCTTTCAAAAAAAAGTCAATAAAAAAATAAAGATAGCACCATGTTCATTTATTCATGGGGCTTCTTGTGATACATATCCCATTTAAATGTACCCCATCTTATTCAATAGGCTACTTAATTTGCACTCCATCTTCTTATTTAATTGGCTATTTAATTTACACCCCGTCGTCTTATTCAGTAAGCTATTTAATTTGAATTAATTGTTTTACATTAACATACCAAATTTCACACCACGAATTTTGTTTTACATCAACATACCAAATTTGACTCCACGAATTTTCAACAAAACAACGTTTTCTAAAATAAATGTAACTAGCTTTTTTCGTCGCGCATTGCGGCGAAAGCGAATAAATGATAATGTAAAACAAACGTGATTCGAAAAAAATGCATCTTGTTTAGAAAGTCAAATTAATTTATATCGTTTTTGATATCAAGTAAATGCTTTATTTAGAGTACAACTTCGTTTTTAACAAAACTTATAACGGAATGTTAGGGAAAAAATTAAGCACAACTACGTACTTAAGTTTTTAGAAAAAAAGTTATAAACGTAATTTACTAAAGAAATATCAAATTAGTCGATAAATTAATATATGTTTAAAAAAGGAAAAAGAATTGTTATAAAATGGTAAAGGAAATATATGGTTTTAAAAAAAGAAAAAATAAAAATATGTTATTAAAATTAAATATAATAATAAACTATTATAATATATTAAATAAAAATTAAAAAAACTATATATTATTATAAAAATAAAGTTACTATTCATCCACCTTCGTAAACAATATATATATGTATATATAGAGAATCATGAGAAAACTAGATATAAATGAGAAAACTAGAAAAAGCCAAAAAAAGCATAAAAACATACAAATTTTTTTTTTACAATTTTTTTATAAAAAATCGCTGCATTTTATGTATAAAAAGAAACTTTTTTTTTCAAAAAAAAAAAAAAAAACTTGTACTGCACATGTGCACTATATGTGTACTACACATGTGAATTATATGTTTATGTTGCACATGTGCATTATATGCTTTTTTTATTTATTTTTTAAAAAAATTATATGATATATATAGCTAATTTTAATAAAAAATCAAAAAAATTGATATGTTTTTTTGGCTTTTTTAGTTAGTTTTTTTGTTTTCCCATTTAAACTAGTTTTCTCATGATCCATCCCTCATATATATATATATATATATATATAGGGAGAAGATCATGAGAAAACTAGAAAACTAACTAAAAAAGCCAAAAAAAAAGCATAAAACTAACTAAAAAAGCATAAAAACATCAAAAAATTTAAAATTTTTTATAAAAAATCACTGCATTTTATGTATAAAAAAACTTTTTTTAAAAAAAATTGTACTGCACATGTGCACTATATGTGTACTACACATGTGCATTATATGTATATATATTGCACATGTGCATTATATGTTTTTTTATTTTTTTAAAAAAGTTTTTTATATATATTATGTATAGCTATTTTTTATAAAAAAAATTGATACGTTTTTTTGGCTTTTTTAGTTAGTTTTTTAGTTTTCTCATTTAAACTAATTTTCTCATGATTCATCCCCATATATATATATATATATATATATATATATATATAAAATAATTTCATATATTTATGGATTAGACGGTATTTGAGGATAAACAATTAAAAATGTGACATACCCATTTTTTTAGTGTTTTTCTTGTTTACATCGTTACTGAATTACATGTGATGTGATGGTCACGTTTTTACTAGATGATATAAATTTAAGGTAGTTTATTTTTATTTTTTAACATCAAAAATAATATTTTCTTATGTGTTATTTTATGTAAATGACGTATAGATCCAAGATAGTTTACGGTTTGGTGTAAATGATCTATGTTTTGTCATAACTTTTGTTCGAAAACGAGTCAGTCAGATATAATACGTTTACACTAGGTGGTATATAAGTTCGAGTTACTTTTAGTTTCAATGCCAGCGCAACATGCGGTGTTGTGGTACCATTCTTTAACTTAATTTTTTTCTTACGTGCTTTTTAAGTATGTTTAGTTAGTTTAAGTTTTAACGTAATTTTTTTCTCGGCAATGAGTTAGGTCAAATATAATACGTTTTCGTGCCTATTTGATGTGTGTTTAGTTGGTCTACATTTTAGCATGGGTTTTGTTCGGAAACGAGTCAGGTTAGATATTTAACGTTACAAATTTGAGTTGCTTTAAATTTCGACACCGTCGCAACTCTAGGAGAGATTAAAATTCTAGTTTATTTATATGTTATGAAAACTATATTGTATATATCATCTTTGAGGAAAGGAATCTATTATTAAGACATGGGAATCCAATTTGGTATGTTAATGTATAATAAAATTTATAAAACAAATATAATTAATTACTAAATTATGATATGTGTAGGATATATTTTGCCTAATTATTGAGAGGGAAAATAATCAATAGGAGGAATTATAAAAAATTTATTCTTTTATCATTACGCCCTTTTTCACATTAAATATATTTTCAAATGATCCTTCCCATGTATATCCAATCTTCATTTACCCATTTTATTATATATAATATATGTTTTTAACCATTTACTTTTTTTACTAACTTGGTTTTTCTCTATTAACTCACGTTCGTTTGTTTTTTTTTTTTGGAAAACATAATATGCAATTGTGTTTATTTTTTCTTGACATTTTGGTATAAGCTTTGTTGAAAACGAAGTTGTATTCAAAATAGAGTTAGTTTTTTTTATATATTTATCATAAGCTATACGAGTGGCGATATCGTATTGTTACCACGACGAACCAAACGATTTCGACCGAACAACACTGGTACTAATATTGTTATTAGCGGAACTTATACTAGTATTTGTTTTATGGTTTTGGATCATTGTAAAAACGTTTTGAAATCGTTTTTGGTAATTTTTTGGATTTTTTTCCTTCGGTTAATATAATGAGTGTTGCTACCGTAACGAATCGAATCGATATTTACAGAATTCCTGCTACATAGCGCAAGGTATTCCGCTAGTTTGTGTGTGTGTGTATATATATATACATATATATATATCAAAAATAACTTTAATGAACAATAACTGTTTATTTTTAAATAATATTTTATTTTTCATTATTTCACTAATAATTTCTAATAGTTATAGGAAAACTCTGTTTAACAATTGCTAAACTCAAAACTCTAAACCCTAAACCCTAAAAGAATTGACCCTAAAAGGAAATCGCTAAACCCTAAAAGCTAAAAACTAAATAATAAAATTTAATCCTAAAATCTAATCGATATTTATAGAATTCCTGCTGCATAGCACAGGGTATTCCACTAGTGTGTGTATATATTAAAAATAACTTTAATGAACAATAATTTGTTTAAATAATATTTTATTTTTCATTATTTCACTAATAATTTCCAATAGTTATAGGAAAACTCTATTTAACAATTGCTAAACCCAAAACTCTTAACCGTAATTTCTAAACCCTAAAAAACTTGACCCTAAAAGAAAAACGCTAAACCCTAAAAGCTAAAAACTAAATTATAAAATTAAATCCTAAAATCTAATCACGAAACTATAAAAATTAAACCTTAAACCCTAAAAAGTAAACCTCATAAAAAGTTCAACACAAGTATCAATCGTTTTATCCAGTTTTCTTATAAAGAAAAAGTTTTCTCATGATTCTTTCCAACCTATAGTATTAAATTTTGATATCCGGGACGTATAAATGGTTTTATCGTATATACCTCGTTATCTCCACAAATATTCATTTTAATATGTCTAAGAAATAGCGTTTTAGGTGGGTAAATAGAATTCTAGATAGTTTTAATGATTGCTATGTTTTAGTTACAATTTTTTAATCATGAATAGCTCATCCTATATCCCATTATTTTTAACAGTAAAGTTTAAATTTAAATATATATCGATATTATCTTTATTAATATTGATATTATCTTGATCTTTATTAATAATTAGGGTCGTAGTTATTCGCGCGTTGCGTAGGGGCGAGGTTGGAATTCAGAACGTATAGCACACCGTGACAGCCGATAAATAAATTTGTAAAATTAATTAAAATGATATTAATAGGCTATGCCATCCGCGTTGTAACTCGGCTCTGAACAACAAAATAATAACAAAAGTTAAACAATATAGTAAATAACAAATTTAAGAATAAGGTAAACGAAACAGAAAACGATAGAAACTTGATCGGTTCGACGTACTCGTTATAGTGAAGAAAAAAAAGTTAAAAATATGTTTGAAAGAGTATTGGTGTGTTTGTTAAAATATATTCTCCTATATCTTAATAATATAAGTTTGTGAATAGTAGTATTCACATTTTTTCCTTTTTTTCTTTTTTCTTTTCTTTTTTTCCTTTTGGTAATTTTTTAACTTTAGTGCTTTTTTCTTTCTTTTTTATTATTTTAATATTATAACAATAACATCACCTACTGATGAGCAAATGGTATGGGGTACCGGTACTGATACCGAATTTATCAAACCGGGTACATTTTTTGTATCGAATCAGTACCGCCTTTTGACATTTTTGGTACAGGTATTTACCGGTTTTATCCTCAAATACCGATACCGTACGGGTACCGAACCGGTACCTTACCAGGTATATTCGGTACCGGTACCAGTTCTCATTTTCCCCATTTTTTGGTACCGGTATTTATGGGTAAAACAATGGTAAATACCGGTATATGTACCGAACCGGTGTATTCGGTACCGGTACCAATACCACTTTCCCCGTTTTAGGTACCAATATCGGTTCGATACCGAACGAATACCATGCTCATCCCTATCGTAACGTGCCGAGCATTTTCGGTGCCGGTACCTAATTTTGATGATTTTCGGGATCGGTACTTTTGGTGCCATTACCGGTATCGAGCTCATCCATATTTTAACGTGTTAGTACCATAATAACTAAACTAAAAACAACCGAATTTCCAACGTGTAGGACGTGTGGGCGCTACTATTGTATATTAGATTATTTAAAATCGTTTTTTTAGGACGAGGTGACTATCGTTAATACGTCATTTTTATCTATGTTTTGATATTTGGTATCTGTTTGCCGTTGCCGGCACATATTTTGCAGACACTTGATCCCCGCCGCAACGTGCGGGCGAAATCTACTAGTATATATATTAAAAAGAAAAGTCAATGGATAGTGTTTATAATATTATAATAATATATAGTTTTTTAATACTTTTATTATTTTAATATTATATATATAGTTATTTTCTTTACCATCTAAGTTGGATAAGCTTGGTGTCAATCGGTACTGGTATCGAAAATACCGGTACAGACAGGTTCGTTATCGGTAGATGACGGTAAAAACCGGCACCAGCCTAGTATAGAAAACGCCAAAAGTCTGTACCGAAATGGTTTTGAAAATATTTTAGTTCGGTAAATTCGGTACTGCTACCCAGTACCATTTGCTCATCGTTCATCACGGGTAACGTACGAACAACAGCGGTAGCATGCAAATTTTTTTTGTTGATTTTCTTCAACTTTTAATTATTTCTTTTTTTTAGTTTCAGGGGTAGGGACAGCTTGGTGCCAACCGATACCGAATCTGTACTGGTACCGAAAATACCGGTTACGGTACCTGTATATGAAGGTAGAAACCGGTAGGCGCTAAAAGTCGGTACCGAATTGGTGCTAAATAGTTAAGATCTTTCAGTTCGGGAAATTCGGTACCGGTACCCAGTACCATTTGCTCATCTCTGACCATAGGTTTCATACGAACAACATCATTACCATTTTTTGGTTGATTTTATTTCTGTTATCTTTTAGTGTTTTTTTATATATTTTCTTTTTATTCTTATCCGCGGTTCCGTGCGCAACGCACTATTAGTGATTTCAAAACACATGTAAACACAAACTAAATAAAAAAAGAAGTTCGCCGCAACGCGGCAATTATGAAAACCTGGTTAAACTAAAAAAAACTTTTGACACATTTGGTAAAGTAGAGAAAAAGAAAAAATAAAAAAAATATGTCTAAAACGGTATTACCGTGTTGGTTAAAATTTAATAATCTATATCGATATTATCTTTATTAATATTGATACTATCTTTTATCTTTTCGTAAGTAACTTTTGTTGTCTGTAGTTAGTTATAATTTTTTAATCATGAAAGCCCATCCTATATCCCATTAATTTTAACATTAAAGTTTAAATTTAAATATATATCGACATCATCTTTATTAATATTGATATTATCTTATCTTTATTAATAATATCTTTATGATTTAGGATATTAATTAAAATTAGAGAAAAAAAGGGCGGGAAAACAATTATGATGATGTATAGTAATACGACACGTGTCCTCAATAGGATACTAAAACATAGCAATCATTACTTTTATTTAGCTGCTCTTGATTTTAATGTAAGAACCATGCTCTGATAGTGTTTTCTGCGTGACCTGATCTTTAACTACCAACTGAGCAAGAAGCTCTTCTATCCTCTCTAAACTGCCACCTGAACCCTTTCCACGAACCTAACCCTCTTGGTTGAACCCCCACTATTGAACTGACCCTCTGAGCCTGAACTCCCAAACTGACCTGGCTAACCTGAACCTGAACCTGAACTACTTTATAATCCATCCCCCTTGCTTTTGAATTGACCTGATGGAAAACTAGGGGTTACCGGAAGAGCGAAAAGTATTATTATTATTATTATTATTATTATTATTATTATTATTATTATTATTACGCTAGTTGGAGTTATAATTCGAGTTATTATTATTATTAAACGGATTTGTGGGACCTCGGGCTTGACCTAAAATATACTCAACCTACTCAAGAGTGATCGTGGGACAATCTATGGTGTCGTGACCTCCCCTACACACCTCACAACGATCTACCTCTTTCTTAATCTCATCCAATTCCTTAATGAAGTTTTTCTAAATCATGTCTAAAGCAGTGGCTACCGATGAATCCAAGCCAACTTGGGATACCCCTCGAATAGTCGAAGAGGTACTAGTCACAGGAATAGAAGTCCCGCTGGTTGCGCTATAGTCCATATCAGAATGTGAAAAACTCTCGAAAAGATCATTGCATTCGGATAATGATTTCTTTCCCATGAGTTGCCCGCCAGCCGAAGTGTCAAACCAAGCTTTGATCTCTGGGGTAAGACCATTGTATAATTTCTCTACAAGTGCCCAATCTGATAAGCCATGCTGAGAGCAGCGAGAAAGCAAAGTTTGGAATATTTCCCAGGCTAGGTGATACAGCTCATCAAGTTCCATCCGGAACGAATGGATCTGATCGCGTAGACGAGGTTGATAGGGCTAAGATAGATACGATTAGTAGGCTCCCTCCCCCGACTAGTGTGAAATCGATCCGAAGTTTTCTTGGTCATGCGAGCTTCTATAGGCGCTTCATTAGAGATTTTTCCAAAATCACTCGCCCCATGACTCGTCTCCTAGAGAAAGACGTTCCTTTTGTCTTCGACAAGGAGTGTCTTCAAGCATTTGAAACCCTTAAAGAGAAACTCGTGAGTGCACCCATCCTTGTATCCTGTCACACCCCTAATCTCCACGTGTAACCAGGTGGGCCCGGTTGGGGAATATCGTGACGTAAGTTGATATCATCATTACCAAACAATGCAATAATACACATCGGAAGTCTGGATAGTTACTATTACAAACGTTTGAATGTTCAAAGTTCAAAAATAATAAATACAACGCTTGTAACTAGATCCACAGGCGGATCGAAATGTGAATACAAAATGAAACTTGACAGACTAAGGCCTTCTAAGCAAAGGGATCCAATTCCTCTTAAGCTTCGTCGAATACTTCCAGCCTATTTACGTATACTTGTCACCTGCGCTTAGTCTTTGGAAAATACGTCAGTTTTCACTGGTAAATACATTTAACCGACTCATTTTGAAACCATTTCGAAAACATTTAGTGTACACAATGGTACTATGTTTTATAAATAACTTGGGATAAATAATTTCATGTTATAAGTTTTACATGCTAATAATATATTTAGAGCCCGAAAACTATGTCGGGATCCTTATTAATCGACACGCCACTTTAACACCTTTTATAGGTGCACCCCTATTTGTTAATACTTTTTTTAGCATCTGACGGGTGTATGCCTACACCCCGTGCTTAGGTCGTGGCCATTTGCAATTAAATGAGCCGTGTATATCCAGGACACAGTCGTTTAACCCCCAAATGTTTAATATAAGCAATACGAATTAAAATGGATTATTTGAATTCCCGACTCATTGGTCTTTGATCCCATATCCAACCATGCGGTACTATTATACCGTATCCCAAACCCGTATAAGGAAACATAAGTTAAAGTATTTACCTGGTTTGCAAAATCTTCTAAATAATAACAAAATAAGCAAAGCACAACCGTAATTAAAATAAACTAGCTTGGCGACAATCTACTGGAAATCTCTAGTCTGGATGGTATTATTAACCGATTAGTTAGTTAGCGGGTCTTTATTTAGTCATTGACTTAGACCGGCTAACTTAAAATAAAGATAACGGTATGAAAACCTAGATTAGGCGATGACCGAAAAAGAATGTATTTTGGACCCGACAAGTACTAGGACTTGTATAATATGGGTTATCATTTTACATTCTGGAATTTGAGAATATTTTGATATGGTTAAACCCGTTTTTGGTTAAGTTGCGTAAACTAGTCACGTAGGCTTAACCGTACGCATATAAGTGAAGCTGGGTAACCGGGTGAATCCTATACAAGTTCCATATGCCATTAAGTTTAAAATATGTTATTATAACAGTAGGTTATTGATATGACGGCTTGTTATGGTTTTAAAAGCAAACTATGCCTTAAAGGGCGTTTTCGTCATTTCTAAAATGTAATAAACGGGCTTATATGTAAACTGATGTTATTAATATAAACATTCTGTAAAAATATCTATTTTATGGTGTTATATCAATAGGACATCAATTATATGTGTGGTTTATAGTTTAAGACCAAACTATGTCCCGAAAGGGTAATTTAGTCATTTCACATATAATTGATAACTTATTTGGGAATCTGAGTTTGGGACATGTACCCACTGTTAATAATTTTAAAATATGTTTTGAAATCAGTAGGTATCAAGTCTCAATGCTCCAATATGGTTTTAAACCACATTATGCATCGAAATGGCGATTAAGTGGTTAAATGACGATTTAAATGATATTTAAGTTAAACTGTTGTTGTGACCAGGTTTGAATGACCAAAATATGTTAAGATATATATTGCATCAGTAAGTATGATGTTTTGATTCATAAAAATGTTTATAAACCATTTAAAGTGCCGAAAGGGCAATATCGTCATTTAAAGGCATAGTGGGCAAACTATAGCTTAAACTTAGTTTGCAACCTGAATGAATATCCCAAATAGTCCTAATAATGATATTACATCAGTAGGCAGGGAGTTTTGATGTCAAAATTATGCTAAAACCATTTTATGTGTTAAAAGGGCGTTTTAGGCATAATTAACGGATGCTTGCATAATGAATCGAATCACTGTACGACCATGTCCTATAACTCTAGAGGGTTATAGCATACTATAACATGGTCATAATTCAACTTAGGGACATAAGCTAATGTTGCTAAATTGGGTCAGAACTGAAAGTCAAAGCAAAAGTAAACTTTTACGACTTTCAGTTGCGAACAGACCTTAGACCTGGACTTACCGGGCCGAACATGTTTATACATGTTCTAATACTTATTACCAAGTTGTTAAAGTGTCAAAATGTATTTTATAACACCTACATTATCATATATGAATTTATTCTAAAAATTGACCAAGTTTGACTTTTTTTATTAATAGCTTTGACCCGTCAATTGACCAAGCAAACGTGGTAATCAGGAGGTGCCCTCTTGAGGGATTAACACCTACCTAATTATGATCACGTAGCCATGTTCGTACCGAACAATGGCTGGACCGTAATGGTCTTAGCTCAAAGTCAAAGCGTTTTTACGTCAATGCTTTGACTTTGGCTTAAAGCCTAATAAAAATGAAAAGAAAGGATTGGAACACTTACAAGTGAACCAAGGATGACTTAAGAAACTCAGGGGATTGCTCCTTGAAGATTAGGAGCCTTCCAAGTGAGTGATAGAGAGAAGAGATTTTAAGAGGTGCAAGAAATGGGGTTGATGAACTCCCCTATTTATACTTGAAGTGGGTGATCTAGGATTGAGACAAGTGTTATGGGAACACTAGAGATCACTCCAAGTGTGCTAGGAGGTGTCCAAAACCGGAATTGAGGCCATGGTTTCGAGCTGTGAGAGTGCAGGTGGGTTTAGAGGTGGACAAGCATGCAGATCAGCAGCTGGCATGCTGCTTCTACGAAGTAACCTCTCCCGTGCGTCGCGCGAGGATACCCAGTCCCTGGCGCGTGGCGCCTGAGGTGTCAAAACACAAAATTTCCATTTTGGCCCCTGAACTTCTCCAAACTCCCATATTTCGACATAAAAGCATGTTTTATTCAATATGGCCCCTGGTTAGTACTCTCGGGAGTATAACCGAACATTATTAAGCTCCAGGTTTGTTAAATGGTCACTTAGAGGCATAGATTTAGCATGTTGACACGTTTAACCCCTCGACTTTAATATTTACCATTCAGAGGTTATAAAATAACATGTTGGCGATTTTTGTCCCTCTCGTTTAGCACGTGGCAACCAAAGGTTTCGGGACACGTGTCGGAATTTTATTGGATGAAATTTTCGAGTTGTCACATCTTCACCCTCTTAATAAAAATCTCGACCTCGAGATTTAGTCGAATAGATAAAGGTACTTTTGTCGCATATTGGACTCGACCTCCCAAGTATATTCGAGACCTCGACGGGCATCCCATTTGACCTTCACAATAGGTACGTGCTTCCTACGAAGCTTCTTAACTTGCCGATCCTTGATCGCAATTGGTTTCTCTATGAAATGCAAGTTTTCATCAATCTGTATATCCTCATGAGGCATTGCTAGCGACTCATCCACGAGGCATTTCTTCAAATTGCTGACGTGGAAAACATCATGGATTCCACTGAGCTTTTCCGGTAGCCTAAGCCTATAAGCTACGGTTCCGACACATTCGATTATTTCGAATGGTCCAATATACCTCGGGCTTAGCTTGCCCTTCTTCCCCAAACGCATTATACCTTTCCAAGGTGATACCTTTAACATAACCTTGTCCCCAATTTGGAATTGTAGAGGTTTACGCCTTTTGTCGGCATAGCTCTTTTGTCTATCACGAGCTGCCTTAAGTCGATCACGGATTTGCACAATCTTTTCCGTGGTTTCGAGGACGATTTCGGGTCCAGATACTTGGGCTTCTCCAACTTCGGCCCAACACACAGGCGTCCTACATTTTCTTCCATATAAGGCTTCAAAAGGAGCTGCCTTAATACTTGTGTGATAACTATTGTTATAAGAGAACTCGATTAGGGGTAAGTGATCGTCCCAACTTCCACCTAAATCAATCACACAAGCTCGAAGCATGTCCTCCAAGGTTTGAATGGTACGTTCACTTTGTCCGTCCGTCTGCGGATGGCAAGCCGTACTGAAGTTTAATCTCGTGCCTAGAGATCGTTGGAAGCTTTTCCAAAAGTGAGATGTGTATCTTGTATCTCTATCAGATACAATGGATATCGGCACTCCGTGCAAGGACACAATCTCATCAACGTAAAGCTTAGCCAGCTTGTCAGAATCGCATGTTTCCTTAATTGGCAAGAAGTGAGCGGATTTGGTTAATCTATCCACAATAACCCATATTGTGTCATTTCCACGCTTGGTCTTAGGTAACTTAGTGATAAATTCCATGGTTACCATTTCCCATTTCCATACTGGGATTTCAAGTTGCTGTAGAAGTCCTGACGGTTTATGTTGTTCTGCCTTAATTTGAGAACACGTCAAGCAGTTTGCTACATGATTGGCTATATCTTTCTTCATACCCATCCACCAATAGCTGTGTTTAGTTCTTGATACACCTTGTCGCTACCCGGGTGAACCGAGTATTTAGAGCTATGTGCTTCCTGGAGGATTACATCTCTAAGTCCTCCGTAGATCGGAACCCAGATCCGATCATTCATCCTAAACATTTCATCCTTTCCAGATGCTAACAAATCGATGGTTGCACCTAATCCTTCCTTGCCAATGTTGTCCTTAGACATGGATTGTTTTTGTGCATTTAGCAGCTTTTCATTCAAGCTGTTCTTCAGTTCAATGCTCTTGGCATTGATCCTTAAAGGTTTGATTCTTTCCTTGCGACTAAGCGCATCAGCGACTACATTCGCCTTTCCTGGATGATATCGAATCTCGCAATCATAGTCGTTGAGCGTTTCCATCCAACGACGTTGCCTCATGTTCAAATCCTTTTAATTGAACAAGTGTTGCAGACTTTTATGGTCAGTGTAGATGATACACTTTGTTCCATATAAATAGTGCCTCCAAAGTTTAAGTGCGAATACTACCGCACCCAATTCTAAATCATGGGTGGTGTAGTTTCTCTCGTGCACTTTTAGTTGTCGTGATATATAGGCAATCACTTTGCCTCTCTGCATAAGCACACATCCCATGCCAGTGTGCGATGCATCACAATTAACTACAAATTCTTCAATTCCTTCTGGCAGAGTTAACACCGGGGCATTGCTCAACTTATGCTTTAATGTCTCAAAGGATTCTTGTTGTTTTGGGCCCCAGTTAAATTTAGCATCCTTACGAGTTAGGATTTTCAAAGGAGCGGCTATTCGAGAGAAGTTCTCGATGAACCTTCGATAATAACCAGCCAATCCTAAGAAACTACGTATCTCAGAAGGTGTCTTTGGGGCTTCCCAATTCATTATTGCTTCTATCTTTGCTGGGTCTACTTGAATACTGTGTTCAGTTACTATGTGACCAAGGAACTGAACCTCACGTAGCTAGAATTCGCATTTGGAAAATTTTGCATACAACTTTTCCTGGCGTAGAATTTCAAGAATGCAACGCAAGTGTTTCTCGTGATCCGATTGATTTCGAGAGTAGATGAGTATGTCTTCTATGAAGACAATGACAAACTTATCTAAGTATGGCTTGCAAACTCTATTCATGGGATCCATGAATGCTGCGGGTGCATTAGTGAGTCCGAAAGGCATCACTAGAAACTCGTAATGTCCATATCTTGTCTTGAAAGCAGTTTTCGGAACATCTTCGTCCCTAACCTTTAGTTGGTGATATCCCGATCTTAAATCTATCTTCGATAAATAACTTGCACCTTGTAATTGATCAAACAAGTCGTCGATCCTGGGCAAGGGATAACGATTCTTGATCGTTATCTTATTGAGCTCACGGTAATCAATGCGTATCCGCATTGATCCATCCTTCTTTTTAACGAAAAGGATAGGGCTCCCCAAGGCGAAGAGCGAGGTTGAATAAAACATTTCTCTAATAGTTCGTCCAGTTGGGTTCTCAGTTCCTTCATCTCGGTTGGCGCTAAACGATACGGAGTTTTAGCTATGGGAGCTGCTCCAGGTATGATGTCAATTCGAAACTCTACCTGCCTATCAGGAGGTAAGCCAGGTAATTCTTCTTGGAACACGTCCAGGTATTCAGAGATGATAGGGATATCCTCAATCCTCGGTTTGGGTACACATCCCTTCGTCATACATCTAGATGCCTTAAGCAAAACTGCTTTATCAGGCAATCCAAGGTGTTTATCTTCATGAATGGTGAGGATTTTACCAGACGGGGATTTAATCTCGATGAGTTTCTTATCGCAGGCAATGCGTGCTTGGTTATGCGATAACCAATCCATGCCTAAGACTACATCGAATCCCGCTAGTTTCATGGGCAAAAGAGAGACAGGGATAGAATGATTCTTGATGGATATGAAGCATCCGTCAAGAATGAAAGAAGCGATTTCTATAGTTCCATCAGCGAGCTCTACTTCGTAGGTTATGTCTAGAGTTCTTACGGGCAAGTTTAATAATTCACTAAATTTATGATCTACAAACGATTTATCGGCGCCCGAATCGAAAAGAACTCTAGCAAAAGCGTCGTTGATAAGGAACGTACCCGTTATGACATTGTTATCCTTTATTGCTTCCTTAGCATTCATTTGGAAGGCTCTAGCAGTGGCCTTCTTTGCCTCTGAAGTTTTGGGTTTACCCTCGGTATTTGCCTTTGGGCAACATGTTTTGATGTGGCCCTTCTCACCACATCCAAAGCAAGTAGCATCCTTTATATTACGACACTCATGAGACCGATGCCTGGTTTTCTTGCAGATGTTGCATTGCTTCGGTTTTTGTGCTAAGCGACACTGTCCATAGTGTTGCTTCCCACACGTTTTGCACGTGGGTTGTTGCCCGATTTCTGATTACTTTTGCTAAACTCATGCTTGCTTTTCTTGTTAAATTACTGGGAGTTTCCATCTTCCCGTTTCCTCTTTCCATCATTGTCAGTCTTGACTGACAATTGCCTCACGTAGTCCTGTGTGAGGGAGAGGGATAACTCAACAGCAGATTTGTAGGTGCCAGACTGCACCGCCTTGACCATACTCCTGATTTCAGGAGCTAGCCCATTGATGAAACGTGCGATATGTTTGGGCTCCGGGGTAACCAAATAAGGCACTAGCCTTGAAAGAGAGTTGTAGACGGTGACAAACTTCCGACAATCCATGTTTTCATGGTCAGATTTAGAAAATCTGACTCGATTTTCTCCACCTCATGAGGTGGGCAGTAGGTATCCTTCACAAGATCTACGAACTTGGACCAACTTAAATTGTAGAGATGAACCTTGCCCGTGGACTGGACTCAGGTGTAACATTTGTCAAAAACGGGTTTCCAAAAACCCGCTCCGTTTTGTAATCGAATATCAAGTTAAAAATGTCACGTTGTGTATTTATGGTTATTTTGATTTTTAATGATACATAATTAATAAACAAACTAAACTATAAAAATTATATTTGATAAAAAGTGAAAACAAAATAAATAAAAATAAAATGTTGCTGCCGGGGCTCGAACCCGGGTCAGCCGGAAAGTGAAGTCCGAAGACTTAACACACACACACATCACCACTCCGCCACTTGTTTGTTTTCTGTTATCTTTAGGAAACAAATAGATTTTATAGACAAAGGTAAATCAATCGATTACACCAATTGTAACTGAAATCGGTTATCAAACACTCAAAGACGATCTGGATACTCGCGATTCAGTGAGTATAACCGATAAACTGATGATTCCAATCAATTCTGCCGTGAATGAAACTTGAATTCGGAAGTGAATCGGTTTAATAACCGAAAACTTTCAATTCTCGGATTACTTCAATCTTAGACCTCTCCTGCGACTCAAAATACTCTGCAAGACCCTCAATTACTTTTCCGCACACTTTACAGTCCATCAGAAAGCTTAAATCAACTCGCCGGAAAATTCTGCAAGATCGCCGGAAAATCGTATTCTTCATCAAAACGGTAAGTCTTTCAATACCGTCGTAGTTTAACAATTGTTAAGCTATTTCTAACTCAAACCTTTCAATTGAAATCGATTTCAGACACTGTTATCAGATAATTCCAGTTCGCCGGAAAATTTCTGGAAATCTTTATCTTCGTCTGTGAAACGGTAAGGACCTTCAAACACACTTTTAACGTTTGTTTAGCACTTCAATTTCATGCTTAGCTAATCAAAACGATCAATTGATTTGCTCAGTTGAAGTTCTTAAAAACAGAGACCGACGCCTTGCCGGAACTCTGTAATAAGTCGTTCACCGGTATGATTACCTCTAATTATCATTTCTGCTATCTCATATTAATCTGTGTAATGTTTAACAATCGAATTAACAAGATTTAATGGTGTAATCTGCTGTCGGTAAAATCCAACGAAGAGGATGAACTGTAATAACATTATAAGTATAATTAAAATTGGTATTTTAAACGGGTTAGACACACAGTCCAGCGGTGGACTGTGTGCAAATAATACGCGCATGTCACGAGTTCGATCCCTAATACACGCATCCTTTATGTAATAAAATGACTTTTTGATTAAAACCGAACCGGGTTAACTCCGTTAGTTGTTAAGTATAATAAAAACCGAAATATTAACCAGGTTAGACACACAGTCCAGCGGTGGACTGTGTGCAACACTAAGTCGCACGTCACGCGTTCGAGTCTGGTTAACGGCACCGGTTCGATGATTTAAAATCTTCTTTTTAAAACAAATGAATTTTGAATAAATCGAATTAGTATATAAATATAATTAAAAACAAGATTATTTCGGGTGAGACACGTAGCTCAGTTGGTAGAGCTGCGTGCACGCGTACGGGAGGTCTCGGGTTCGAGTCTCGCCCAGCGCATACATACACACTGACCGAACCGGTCAACAGGTCAACAAGTCAACGGTCAACGGTCAACGCAAAATAAACAACTTTTTTTTATATTTTTATTTATTTAATTTAATTTAAAAATCAATTAAAAATACTTAAAAATAACATTTTCAAAGATAGAAAATAGCATTAAACTCACAAAAATATATCTAAAAATTCCATTAAAATCCTTAATAAAATCCACTCATTTACTATATTTTTCCGTTATTATTTAGGTTAGTAATTCTCGTTGATCAATTCTCCCGACTCGTGCGCATCTCATCATCTCCAATCAAACGCACCCAATGTGAGTGAATCTTTACAAATTCCTCGTTTTAATCATGTTTTGGGGTGTCTCATGTGTCTTGCTATATATTATATTTAAACCATTGTGCATACATCATATCATGAACTTGTGTATTCAGCTTGTTACAACTGTTGTGTGGTTATTGTTAGATTCAATTTATTATTTCAGTACATGCAATTTCAAAGGCCGCCGCTCCCCATAACATTATGAGCTTTGAGCATGTTCCCCATTACATTATGAGCGTGAACCTGGCGTACCCACATACGATCGGCTCCGTTTGATTGAGCCTTGATCGCACAGACATTTATTATTTTCAGTACATGCAATACGATCGGCTCCGTTTGATTGAGCCTTGATCGCACAGTTTCATTCATGTTATTTATCGTATGATGTTGGTATGTTAATGTATGCTATCATGTGTTATTGTATGTTATAGTTGTGATTGCTATTGCTACTGCTTGGTTATCTACATTTGCTCATTTATGATTATGCACAAATTTTCATTGATAAACTAACAAGTAAATCCATAATAAAGGTTTATCTAACAAGGTTCACTCGCCAACTTATGTTGACCCAAAAACCCCCATTTTTACACATGATACAGGTGAACCAGCTGCAGCCAGAAACACTTAGGATTGGACTAGAAGAATAAAATGATTTAGAGCTTGGAATTGTTTTGTTTGGTTATCTTTCTTTGTATTGTATGGACATGTTTGGATATTTGGATATTTGGGAATGTAATTTTGACTTTAATAAATATGAAACATATTAGTAAATATCATGAGCTTTGGTGATAACCCAATTATGCCCCGACTCTTATTCCGCTGCGGGTCGGGGTGTGACAGATTGGTATCAGAGCCATGACTATAGGGATATAGGATAGGTTATTAGACCCTTAGAGCCTATACTATAGTTGATTAGAAACTTATAAGATTTTTGTGTGTTACATGCCAAATTTCATGATGTTTATATGTTTTATGTTAAATGTTACATTCAATGTTATGTAAGCATGTTCATAAGTATATATTATCATATAATGCCTATCACGAATCATATTCTCATAACATATCACATCCATGAAAGCACACACCACATCATGATTGCTTTTACAATGATTTTTGTGTTTTCAAATCTCATCAAAGTGAGTTCTCACGACGGGCATGTAGTAACTGGAAGGGTATCAGTACCGGTTGGCATTCGTATAAATCCAAAATAAAGGACCAGTTTGCCTACCTGGGGACTAACGATGAGAGTATGAAGTACCTATTAGGCCAAAGCATGCTATACCAAACGTCGTGTGAGCTAACCCCACTTTGAGTTGTCATTGTGTCTACACCTGGACACATTCCGACCATACATCTCGTAAACATATTTTGTGGTTTGCATTCGGGTGATGCGAGTGTTAAATCGCCAATACTAATGTGAATCCTACCAAGCCAATAGCCATGGGGGCCCACATGACTATATAGGTGAAGGTATGGGGCACATTTGAGGCCCAACATGAGCAAACCCAAGACATCCTATGGATGTAGTTGCATTATTGATATTTATGTTATTTTCATTTTTCTTAAAGACAAATGACACCTAAAAAGACTCCATAAACTCACAATCTTCTTATGTATGTTCCTGTAGATGTCGTCCAGACAACAACGAGGGGGTAAAAGATCAGGAAGGTCTCACGAACGTTTGGCCACACAAATCGTGAAACAAATGGCGACGATACTGCCTGACATTGTGGTCCAAGTACAACAAGCCCTCGCTACAAATCCTACTAACCCTCCCCAACAACATGACCAGAACATCGACAACCCTCCTACCAGCAAGTGCTCATACAAACATTTCAAGTCTTGCGATCCTCCTAAATTTGAATGGACCGAAGGTGTCACAGCTCTTCTCCACGGGTTTGAGGAGATGGAAAACACTTTTCTCAACTGCGACTGTCCTGAGGATCGCAAGGTTCGATATGCCACCGGGACTATTTGGGGTAGCTCTCACTTGGTGGAATACCGAAAAGGGAAGAGGGGAATTGATGATGCAATGGCCTTAACTTGGGAGGAGTTAAGGGAAATCATGACTAGGCGTTTCTGTCCTAGGAGTGAAATTAAAAAGTTGGAGGACGAATTTCATTCTTTAAAGCAAAAGGAGGGTGATCATACCACTTATAATAAGAGGTTCTTGGAGTTGAACCAAATGGTTCCAAATTTGTTTACCCCAACTTATCGTTTGATCGAGCATTATATTCGAGGACTTCCCTCGAAAATTCAAGATTCAGTTCTCAGCATTTCACCGGTAACACTTGAAGCTGCTATGGAGCTAGCGACTGAACTGACCGAGAATCGGATTCGCAACGGGAAGTTTAAGGAAGAGAAAAAGAAAGCCCCTGTTGAGGGTCAAACTTCAAACCATTCCATCTCCTCCTCTAAGTTTGCTAACAAGAGGAAGCGCAACACCAGAAATTTCGCCGTTACACAAACCAACCTCCCTATTCCTGCTGCACCCATTACCCAGGTTGCCCCTTCACCTGCACCATACAAAAGACCATACTCTGGCCCGTTGCTAAAATGCAACCGCTGCCAATACCACCATTCTCCTGATCATCCTTGCCAATATTGCACCGGCTGTGGTCGCGCAGGTCATACTGTTCAAACCTGCCGCATGCCTCAGCGAACGAACCGCCACCAGCCTTCAACCCAAACCCACCAACAAATAATGGGTCAAGCCCAACAACCCCTACTATTACCACCCACCCAACATTTAGCCCAAACATATTACCAACCCAATTATCCTATGGGTCAACCTATGCGGGCTTGCTACAATTGCGGAGACCCAAGCCATTTCAGAAACAATTGTCCAAGGTTGGTAAACATTATTCATGCTCAGGCCCAAGCCAACCCGGTGAATCAAGCGAACCAAGCTCCTCCACCTGCAAGAGGAAGAGCTTTCAATATTAACGCTAATCAGGCTAGAGCTGACCACAATGTGGTTAACGGTACGTTCCTTATAAATGGTAGATATGCCTCTATGTTATTTGATACTGGTGCGGATAGAAGTTTTGTGTCCTTAGAATTTGAACCTATCTTAAACCAAAATCGGGATAAGCTCATGGAATCCATAACGGTAGAAGTTGCTGACGGGAAACTTGTTTCATTAAACTCTGTTATACGCAACTGTACACTCACCTTGAACGACCACGAATTCTCAGTCGACCTTATTCCTATGAAGCTGGGAAGTTTTGATATCATAATTGGTATGGACTGGCTCAGTCAACATCAGACAGAAGTTGTATGTCGCGAAAAATTCATACGTATTCCTCTTTCAAACGGTCAGACTCTTCGAATCTTTGGAGAAACCTCGTCGAAGGGGCTCAGCTTAATGTCTTGTCTTCAAGCCCAAAAATATCTTCGCAAAAATTATGTCACGTTTTTAGCTCATATCATCAAAAAGGGAACCATGGAGAAGAAACTTGAAGACATTCCAGTAGTAAAAGATTTCCCGCAAGTTTTTCCTGACGACATTTCAGGACTTCCTCCAGTTAGAGAAGTCGAATTCCGTATTGATCTTATACCTGGTGCTACACCAGTTGCAAAGTCTCCTTATAGGTTAGCCCCCTCTGAAATGAAAGAGCTAGCCAGTCAATTACAAGAGTTGACTGATAAGGGATTCATACGTCCTAGCTCATCGCCTTGGGGTGCACCTGCCTTTTTGTAAAGAAGAAAGATGGATCGTTTCGTATGTGCATCGACTACAGAGAGCTCAACAAATTAACAATCAAGAATCGCTATCCTTTACCTCGCATTGATGATCTTCTTGACCAACTCCAAGGTGCCAGCTACTTTTCCAAAATCGACCTTCGATCTGGTTATCATCAACTTAGAGTACATGAAGAAGACGTCCCAAAGACCGCATTCCGAACTCGGTATGGTCATTATGAATTCATGGTCATGCCATTTGGTTTAACCAACGCTCCAGCAGTCTTCATGGACCTAATGAACAGAGTCTGCAAACCTTATCTTGATCGATTTGTTATAGTCTTCATCGACGACATTCTTATTTATTCAAACTCTAAGTCTGATCATGAGCGTCATCTTCGACTCATCCTTACACTTCTAGAGAATGAAAAGCTTTACGCCAAATTCTCCAAATGCGAATTCTGGTTAAAAGAGGTGCAATTCCTCGGACATGTAGTCAATGACAAGGGAATACATGTCGACCCCTCAAAGATCAAAGCGGTACAAGAATGGCAAGCTCCACGTACACCAACTGAAGTAAGATCTTTTCTTGGTTTGGCTGGTTATTATCGTCGTTTCATTTCAAACTTCTCACGCATTGCTGTACCACTCACGGCTTTAACTCATAAGGGAAAACCTTTCATATGGGGACCCAAGCAAGAAGAAGCCTTCCAAACTCGTAAACAAAAACTTTGTGATGCACCAATCCTCACTCTTCCTGAAGGTTGTGATGATTTTGTGGTCTATTGCGACGCGTCAGGGCAAGGACTAGGCTACGTTCTAATGCAAAGAGGAAAAGTTATAGCTTATGCTTCAAGACAACTCAAGACGCACGAGAAGAACTACACAACCCATGACCTAGAACTTGGAGCCGTTGTGTTCACTCTTAAGATATGGAGACATTATCTCTATGGTACTAAGTGTGAAATATACACTGACCACAAGAGTCTTCAACATATCTTCAATCAAAAGGAGTTAAACATGAGGCAACGAAGATGGATCGAACTTCTAAATGACTACGACTGTGAAATTCGGTACCACCCTGGCAAGGCAAATGTGGTGGCCGATGCACTTAGTCGAAAGGGTTATGTGAACTCCATTCGTCTTCTATGTTCGCAAATCATAACTGACATTAAAGATCAAATTCGAGAAGCCCAACATGTTTCAGTTACGGAAGATGATGTACGAAAGGAGATGTCCTGTGGAGCTGAACTTAAAATTGAAACTAAATCTGACGGTATTCTGTACTACCTAGATCGTATCTGGATTCCTAACCACAACAATCTTCGTGAAATTCTTATGAAGGAAGCTCACAAAACGCGGTACTCTATACACCCAGGAGCCGATAAGATGTATCAAGACCTATGATATACCTATTGGTGGCCTGGAATGAAAAAGGATATTGCTGTTTTTGTTTCCAAGTGCCTTACATGTTCCAAAGTGAAAGCTGAACACCAAAGACCCTTAGGACTTCTGGTTCAACCTGAAATACCTGTATGGAAGTGGGAAAATATAACCATGGATTTCATTACCGGGTTACCTCGCACTTCTGGTGGGTATGACACTATATGGGTAATAATTGACCGACTTACAAAATCAGCTCACTTTATTCCTATCCGCGAAGATTTCAAGAACGAAAAGCTTGCTCGAATTTATATCAGCGAAATCGTAAGCCGACATGGGGTACCGTTAAGCATTATTTCTGATCGTGATGGTCGTTTCACTTCACGAACATGGCAAGCAGTACAAGCCGCTATGGGTACGCGATTAGATCTCAGTACCGCCTATCACCCTCAAACTGATGGTCAATCTGAACGCACCATACAAACTCTTGAAGATATGCTTCGAGCATGTGTCATAGACTTCAAGGGAAATTGGGACGCTCATCTCCCATTAGTTGAATTTTCGTACAAGCATCGGCATGGCACCTTTTGAAGCCTTATATGGTCGTAAGTGCCGATCTCCTATATGTTGGCACGAAATTGGGGAAGCTTAAATCACTGGTCCAAAATTGATCCAAGAAACCACAGACAAGATCCATCAAATTCGAAACAATCTTCTAGCGGCCCAAAGTCGTCAAAAAGGTTATGCAGATAAACGACGGAAGCCTTTAGAGTTTAACATTGGTGATTATGTACTTCTAAAAGTATCACCGTGGAAGGGAGTAGTTCGTTTTGGTCAAAAGGGCAAGCTAGCACCACACTACGTAGGACCTTTCAAGATACTCGAAAGAGTAGGTCCTGTAGCATACAAGCTTGATCTACCAGAAGAACTCAACAGGATTCATCCCACATTTCACGTATCAAACTTAAAGAAGTGCCTCGCTGATGAAAACCTTCACATTCCTCTAGAAGATATCCAGAGTGATGAATCTATGCATTTCATTGAAAGACCAGTAGAGATCATGGACTTCGGGGAGAAACGTCTACGACGGAGTCGCATTCCAATTGTTAGGGTACGCTGGGAGTCGAAACGGGGACCTGAGTTTACTTGGGAACGTGAAGACTCAATGCGCGAAAAATACCCGCATCTTTTTCCTACTACTACTTAAATTTCGGGACGAAATTCCTAAAAGTAGGGGATACTGTAACATTTGTCAAAAACGGGTTTCCAAAAACCCGCTCCGTTTTGTAATCGAATATCAAGTTAAAAATGTCACGTTGTGTATTTATGGTTATTTTGATTTTTAATGATACATAATTAATAAACAAACTAAACTATAAAAATTATATTTGATAAAAAGTGAAAACAAAATAAATAAAAATAAAATGTTGCTGCCGGGGCTCGAACCCGGGTCAGCCGGAAAGTGAAGTCCGAAGACTTAACACACACACACATCACCACTCCGCCACTTGTTTGTTTTCTGTTATCTTTAGGAAACAAATAGATTTTATAGACAAAGGTAAATCAATCGATTACACCAATTGTAACTGAAATCGGTTATCAAACACTCAAAGACGATCTGGATACTCGCGATTCAGTGAGTATAACCGATAAACTGATGATTCCAATCAATTCTGCCGTGAATGAAACTTGAATTCGGAAGTGAATCGGTTTAATAACCGAAAACTTTCAATTCTCGGATTACTTCAATCTTAGACCTCTCCTGCGACTCAAAATACTCTGCAAGACCCTCAATTACTTTTCCGCACACTTTACAGTCCATCAGAAAGCTTAAATCAACTCGCCGGAAAATTCTGCAAGATCGCCGGAAAATCGTATTCTTCATCAAAACGGTAAGTCTTTCAATACCGTCGTAGTTTAACAATTGTTAAGCTATTTCTAACTCAAACCTTTCAATTGAAATCGATTTCAGACACTGTTATCAGATAATTCCAGTTCGCCGGAAAATTTCTGGAAATCTTTATCTTCGTCTGTGAAACGGTAAGGACCTTCAAACACACTTTTAACGTTTGTTTAGCACTTCAATTTCATGCTTAGCTAATCAAAACGATCAATTGATTTGCTCAGTTGAAGTTCTTAAAAACAGAGACCGACGCCTTGCCGGAACTCTGTAATAAGTCGTTCACCGGTATGATTACCTCTAATTATCATTTCTGCTATCTCATATTAATCTGTGTAATGTTTAACAATCGAATTAACAAGATTTAATGGTGTAATCTGCTGTCGGTAAAATCCAACGAAGAGGATGAACTGTAATAACATTATAAGTATAATTAAAATTGGTATTTTAAACGGGTTAGACACACAGTCCAGCGGTGGACTGTGTGCAAATAATACGCGCATGTCACGAGTTCGATCCCTAATACACGCATCCTTTATGTAATAAAATGACTTTTTGATTAAAACCGAACCGGGTTAACTCCGTTAGTTGTTAAGTATAATAAAAACCGAAATATTAACCAGGTTAGACACACAGTCCAGCGGTGGACTGTGTGCAACACTAAGTCGCACGTCACGCGTTCGAGTCTGGTTAACGGCACCGGTTCGATGATTTAAAATCTTCTTTTTAAAACAAATGAATTTTGAATAAATCGAATTAGTATATAAATATAATTAAAAACAAGATTATTTCGGGTGAGACACGTAGCTCAGTTGGTAGAGCTGCGTGCACGCGTACGGGAGGTCTCGGGTTCGAGTCTCGCCCAGCGCATACATACACACTGACCGAACCGGTCAACAGGTCAACAAGTCAACGGTCAACGGTCAACGCAAAATAAACAACTTTTTTTTATATTTTTATTTATTTAATTTAATTTAAAAATCAATTAAAAATACTTAAAAATAACATTTTCAAAGATAGAAAATAGCATTAAACTCACAAAAATATATCTAAAAATTCCATTAAAATCCTAATAAAATCCACTCATTTACTATATTTTTCCGTTATTATTTAGGTTAGTAATTCTCGTTGATCAATTCTCCCGACTCGTGCGCATCTCATCATCTCCAATCAAACGCACCCAATGTGAGTGAATCTTTACAAATTCCTCGTTTTAATCATGTTTTGGGGTGTCTCATGTGTCTTGCTATATATTATATTTAAACCATTGTGCATACATCATATCATGAACTTGTGTATTCAGCTTGTTACAACTGTTGTGTGGTTATTGTTAGATTCAATTTATTATTTCAGTACATGCAATTTCAAAGGCCGCCGCTCCCCATAACATTATGAGCTTTGAGCATGTTCCCCATTACATTATGAGCGTGAACCTGGCGTACCCACATACGATCGGCTCCGTTTGATTGAGCCTTGATCGCACAGACATTTATTATTTTCAGTACATGCAATACGATCGGCTCCGTTTGATTGAGCCTTGATCGCACAGTTTCATTCATGTTATTTATCGTATGATGTTGGTATGTTAATGTATGCTATCATGTGTTATTGTATGTTATAGTTGTGATTGCTATTGCTACTGCTTGGTTATCTACATTTGCTCATTTATGATTATGCACAAATTTTCATTGATAAACTAACAAGTAAATCCATAATAAAGGTTTATCTAACAAGGTTCACTCGCCAACTTATGTTGACCCAAAAACCCCCATTTTTACACATGATACAGGTGAACCAGCTGCAGCCAGAAACACTTAGGATTGGACTAGAAGAATAAAATGATTTAGAGCTTGGAATTGTTTTGTTTGGTTATCTTTCTTTGTATTGTATGGACATGTTTGGATATTTGGATATTTGGGAATGTAATTTTGACTTTAATAAATATGAAACATATTAGTAAATATCATGAGCTTTGGTGATAACCCAATTATGCCCCGACTCTTATTCCGCTGCGGGTCGGGGTGTGACAGATTGGTATCAGAGCCATGACTATAGGGATATAGGATAGGTTATTAGACCCTTAGAGCCTATACTATAGTTGATTAGAAACTTATAATATTTTTGTGTGTTACATGCCAAATTTCATGATGTTTATATGTTTTATGTTAAATGTTACATTCAATGTTATGTAAGCATGTTCATAAGTATATATTATCATATAATGCCTATCACGAATCATATTCTCATAACATATCACATCCATGAAAGCACACACCACATCATGATTGCTTTTACAATGATTTTTGTGTTTTCAAATCTCATCAAAGTGAGTTCTCACGACGGGCATGTAGTAACTGGAAGGGTATCAGTACCGGTAGTCGGAACGTCCTGTCTAGGCTGGCATTCGTATAAATCCAAAATAAAGGACCAGTTTGCCTACCTGGGGACTAACGATGAGAGTATGAAGTACCTATTAGGCCAAAGCATGCTATACCAAACGTCGTGTGAGCTAACCCCACTTTGAGTTGTCATTGTGTCTACACCTGGACACATTCCGACCATACATCTCGTAAACATATTTTGTGGTTTGCATTCGGGTGATGCGAGTGTTAAATCGCCAATACTAATGTGAATCCTACCAAGCCAATAGCCATGGGGGCCCACATGACTATATAGGTGAAGGTATGGGGCACATTTGAGGCCCAACATGAGCAAACCCAAGACATCCTATGGATGTAGTTGCATTATTGATATTTATGTTATTTTCATTTTTCTTAAAGACAAATGACACCTAAAAAGACTCCATAAACTCACAATCTTCTTATGTATGTTCCTGTAGATGTCGTCCAGACAACAACGAGGGGGTAAAAGATCAGGAAGGTCTCACGAACGTTTGGCCACACAAATCGTGAAACAAATGGCGACGATACTGCCTGACATTGTGGTCCAAGTACAACAAGCCCTCGCTACAAATCCTACTAACCCTCCCCAACAACATGACCAGAACATCGACAACCCTCCTACCAGCAAGTGCTCATACAAACATTTCAAGTCTTGCGATCCTCCTAAATTTGAATGGACCGAAGGTGTCACAGCTCTTCTCCACGGGTTTGAGGAGATGGAAAACACTTTTCTCAACTGCGACTGTCCTGAGGATCGCAAGGTTCGATATGCCACCGGGAGACTATTTGGGGTAGCTCTCACTTGGTGGAATACCGAAAAGGGAAGAGGGGAATTGATGATGCAATGGCCTTAACTTGGGAGGAGTTAAGGGAAATCATGACTAGGCGTTTCTGTCCTAGGAGTGAAATTAAAAAGTTGGAGGACGAATTTCATTCTTTAAAGCAAAAGGAGGGTGATCATACCACTTATAATAAGAGGTTCTTGGAGTTGAACCAAATGGTTCCAAATTTGTTTACCCCAACTTATCGTTTGATCGAGCATTATATTCGAGGACTTCCCTCGAAAATTCAAGATTCAGTTCTCAGCATTTCACCGGTAACACTTGAAGCTGCTATGGAGCTAGCGACTGAACTGACCGAGAATCGGATTCGCAACGGGAAGTTTAAGGAAGAGAAAAAGAAAGCCCCTGTTGAGGGTCAAACTTCAAACCATTCCATCTCCTCCTCTAAGTTTGCTAACAAGAGGAAGCGCAACACCAGAAATTTCGCCGTTACACAAACCAACCTCCCTATTCCTGCTGCACCCATTACCCAGGTTGCCCCTTCACCTGCACCATACAAAAGACCATACTCTGGCCCGTTGCTAAAATGCAACCGCTGCCAATACCACCATTCTCCTGATCATCCTTGCCAATATTGCACCGGCTGTGGTCGCGCAGGTCATACTGTTCAAACCTGCCGCATGCCTCAGCGAACGAACCGCCACCAGCCTTCAACCCAAACCCACCAACAAATAATGGGTCAAGCCCAACAACCCCTACTATTACCACCCACCCAACATTTAGCCCAAACATATTACCAACCCAATTATCCTATGGGTCAACCTATGCGGGCTTGCTACAATTGCGGAGACCCAAGCCATTTCAGAAACAATTGTCCAAGGTTGGTAAACATTATTCATGCTCAGGCCCAAGCCAACCCGGTGAATCAAGCGAACCAAGCTCCTCCACCTGCAAGAGGAAGAGCTTTCAATATTAACGCTAATCAGGCTAGAGCTGACCACAATGTGGTTAACGGTACGTTCCTTATAAATGGTAGATATGCCTCTATGTTATTTGATACTGGTGCGGATAGAAGTTTTGTGTCCTTAGAATTTGAACCTATCTTAAACCAAAATCGGGATAAGCTCATGGAATCCATAACGGTAGAAGTTGCTGACGGGAAACTTGTTTCATTAAACTCTGTTATACGCAACTGTACACTCACCTTGAACGACCACGAATTCTCAGTCGACCTTATTCCTATGAAGCTGGGAAGTTTTGATATCATAATTGGTATGGACTGGCTCAGTCAACATCAGACAGAAGTTGTATGTCGCGAAAAATTCATACGTATTCCTCTTTCAAACGGTCAGACTCTTCGAATCTTTGGAGAAACCTCGTCGAAGGGGCTCAGCTTAATGTCTTGTCTTCAAGCCCAAAAATATCTTCGCAAAAATTATGTCACGTTTTTAGCTCATATCATCAAAAAGGGAACCATGGAGAAGAAACTTGAAGACATTCCAGTAGTAAAAGATTTCCCGCAAGTTTTTCCTGACGACATTTCAGGACTTCCTCCAGTTAGAGAAGTCGAATTCCGTATTGATCTTATACCTGGTGCTACACCAGTTGCAAAGTCTCCTTATAGGTTAGCCCCCTCTGAAATGCAAGAGCTAGCCAGTCAATTACAAGAGTTGACTGATAAGGGATTCATACGTCCTAGCTCATCGCCTTGGGGTGCACCTGCCTTTTTGTAAAGAAGAAAGATGGATCGTTTCGTATGTGCATCGACTACAGAGAGCTCAACAAATTAACAATCAAGAATCGCTATCCTTTACCTCGCATTGATGATCTTCTTGACCAACTCCAAGGTGCCAGCTACTTTTCCAAAATCGACCTTCGATCTGGTTATCATCAACTTAGAGTACATGAAGAAGACGTCCCAAAGACCGCATTCCGAACTCGGTATGGTCATTATGAATTCATGGTCATGCCATTTGGTTTAACCAACGCTCCAGCAGTCTTCATGGACCTAATGAACAGAGTCTGCAAACCTTATCTTGATCGATTTGTTATAGTCTTCATCGACGACATTCTTATTTATTCAAACTCTAAGTCTGATCATGAGCGTCATCTTCGACTCATCCTTACACTTCTAGAGAATGAAAAGCTTTACGCCAAATTCTCCAAATGCGAATTCTGGTTAAAAGAGGTGCAATTCCTCGGACATGTAGTCAATGACAAGGGAATACATGTCGACCCCTCAAAGATCAAAGCGGTACAAGAATGGCAAGCTCCACGTACACCAACTGAAGTAAGATCTTTTCTTGGTTTGGCTGGTTATTATCGTCGTTTCATTTCAAACTTCTCACGCATTGCTGTACCACTCACGGCTTTAACTCATAAGGGAAAACCTTTCATATGGGGACCCAAGCAAGAAGAAGCCTTCCAAACTCGTAAACAAAAACTTTGTGATGCACCAATCCTCACTCTTCCTGAAGGTTGTGATGATTTTGTGGTCTATTGCGACGCGTCAGGGCAAGGACTAGGCTACGTTCTAATGCAAAGAGGAAAAGTTATAGCTTATGCTTCAAGACAACTCAAGACGCACGAGAAGAACTACACAACCCATGACCTAGAACTTGGAGCCGTTGTGTTCACTCTTAAGATATGGAGACATTATCTCTATGGTACTAAGTGTGAAATATACACTGACCACAAGAGTCTTCAACATATCTTCAATCAAAAGGAGTTAAACATGAGGCAACGAAGATGGATCGAACTTCTAAATGACTACGACTGTGAAATTCGGTACCACCCTGGCAAGGCAAATGTGGTGGCCGATGCACTTAGTCGAAAGGGTTATGTGAACTCCATTCGTCTTCTATGTTCGCAAATCATAACTGACATTAAAGATCAAATTCGAGAAGCCCAACATGTTTCAGTTACGGAAGATGATGTACGAAAGGAGATGTCCTGTGGAGCTGAACTTAAAATTGAAACTAAATCTGACGGTATTCTGTACTACCTAGATCGTATCTGGATTCCTAACCACAACAATCTTCGTGAAATTCTTATGAAGGAAGCTCACAAAACGCGGTACTCTATACACCCAGGAGCCGATAAGATGTATCAAGACCTATGATATACCTATTGGTGGCCTGGAATGAAAAAGGATATTGCTGTTTTTGTTTCCAAGTGCCTTACATGTTCCAAAGTGAAAGCTGAACACCAAAGACCCTTAGGACTTCTGGTTCAACCTGAAATACCTGTATGGAAGTGGGAAAATATAACCATGGATTTCATTACCGGGTTACCTCGCACTTCTGGTGGTATGACACTATATGGGTAATAATTGACCGACTTACAAAATCAGCTCACTTTATTCCTATCCGCGAAGATTTCAAGAACGAAAAGCTTGCTCGAATTTATATCAGCGAAATCGTAAGCCGACATGGGGTACCGTTAAGCATTATTTCTGATCGTGATGGTCGTTTCACTTCACGAACATGGCAAGCAGTACAAGCCGCTATGGGTACGCGATTAGATCTCAGTACCGCCTATCACCCTCAAACTGATGGTCAATCTGAACGCACCATACAAACTCTTGAAGATATGCTTCGAGCATGTGTCATAGACTTCAAGGGAAATTGGGACGCTCATCTCCCATTAGTTGAATTTTCGTACAAGCATCGGCATGGCACCTTTTGAAGCCTTATATGGTCGTAAGTGCCGATCTCCTATATGTTGGCACGAAATTGGGGAAGCTTAAATCACTGGTCCAAAATTGATCCAAGAAACCACAGACAAGATCCATCAAATTCGAAACAATCTTCTAGCGGCCCAAAGTCGTCAAAAGAGTTATGCAGATAAACGACGGAAGCCTTTAGAGTTTAACATTGGTGATTATGTACTTCTAAAAGTATCACCGTGGAAGGGAGTAGTTCGTTTTGGTCAAAAGGGCAAGCTAGCACCACACTACGTAGGACCTTTCAAGATACTCGAAAGAGTAGGTCCTGTAGCATACAAGCTTGATCTACCAGAAGAACTCAACAGGATTCATCCCACATTTCACGTATCAAACTTAAAGAAGTGCCTCGCTGATGAAAACCTTCACATTCCTCTAGAAGATATCCAGAGTGATGAATCTATGCATTTCATTGAAAGACCAGTAGAGATCATGGACTTCGGGGAGAAACGTCTACGACGGAGTCGCATTCCAATTGTTAGGGTACGCTGGGAGTCGAAACGGGGACCTGAGTTTACTTGGGAACGTGAAGACTCAATGCGCGAAAAATACCCGCATCTTTTTCCTACTACTACTTAAATTTCGGGACGAAATTCCTAAAAGTAGGGGATACTGTAACATTTGTCAAAAACGGGTTTCCAAAAACCCGCTCCGTTTTGTAATCGAATATCAAGTTAAAAATGTCACGTTGTGTATTTATGGTTATTTTGATTTTTAATGATACATAATTAATAAACAAACTAAACTATAAAAATTATATTTGATAAAAAGTGAAAACAAAATAAATAAAAATAAAATGTTGCTGCCGGGGCTCGAACCCGGGTCAGCCGGAAAGTGAAGTCCGAAGACTTAACACACACACACATCACCACTCCGCCACTTGTTTGTTTTCTGTTATCTTTAGGAAACAAATAGATTTTATAGACAAAGGTAAATCAATCGATTACACCAATTGTAACTGAAATCGGTTATCAAACACTCAAAGACGATCTGGATACTCGCGATTCAGTGAGTATAACCGATAAACTGATGATTCCAATCAATTCTGCCGTGAATGAAACTTGAATTCGGAAGTGAATCGGTTTAATAACCGAAAACTTTCAATTCTCGGATTACTTCAATCTTAGACCTCTCCTGCGACTCAAAATACTCTGCAAGACCCTCAATTACTTTTCCGCACACTTTACAGTCCATCAGAAAGCTTAAATCAACTCGCCGGAAAATTCTGCAAGATCGCCGGAAAATCGTATTCTTCATCAAAACGGTAAGTCTTTCAATACCGTCGTAGTTTAACAATTGTTAAGCTATTTCTAACTCAAACCTTTCAATTGAAATCGATTTCAGACACTGTTATCAGATAATTCCAGTTCGCCGGAAAATTTCTGGAAATCTTTATCTTCGTCTGTGAAACGGTAAGGACCTTCAAACACACTTTTAACGTTTGTTTAGCACTTCAATTTCATGCTTAGCTAATCAAAACGATCAATTGATTTGCTCAGTTGAAGTTCTTAAAAACAGAGACCGACGCCTTGCCGGAACTCTGTAATAAGTCGTTCACCGGTATGATTACCTCTAATTATCATTTCTGCTATCTCATATTAATCTGTGTAATGTTTAACAATCGAATTAACAAGATTTAATGGTGTAATCTGCTGTCGGTAAAATCCAACGAAGAGGATGAACTGTAATAACATTATAAGTATAATTAAAATTGGTATTTTAAACGGGTTAGACACACAGTCCAGCGGTGGACTGTGTGCAAATAATACGCGCATGTCACGAGTTCGATCCCTAATACACGCATCCTTTATGTAATAAAATGACTTTTTGATTAAAACCGAACCGGGTTAACTCCGTTAGTTGTTAAGTATAATAAAAACCGAAATATTAACCAGGTTAGACACACAGTCCAGCGGTGGACTGTGTGCAACACTAAGTCGCACGTCACGCGTTCGAGTCTGGTTAACGGCACCGGTTCGATGATTTAAAATCTTCTTTTTAAAACAAATGAATTTTGAATAAATCGAATTAGTATATAAATATAATTAAAAACAAGATTATTTCGGGTGAGACACGTAGCTCAGTTGGTAGAGCTGCGTGCACGCGTACGGGAGGTCTCGGGTTCGAGTCTCGCCCAGCGCATACATACACACTGACCGAACCGGTCAACAGGTCAACAAGTCAACGGTCAACGGTCAACGCAAAATAAACAACTTTTTTTTATATTTTTATTTATTTAATTTAATTTAAAAATCAATTAAAAATACTTAAAAATAACATTTTCAAAGATAGAAAATAGCATTAAACTCACAAAAATATATCTAAAAATTCCATTAAAATCCTTAATAAAATCCACTCATTTACTATATTTTTCCGTTATTATTTAGGTTAGTAATTCTCGTTGATCAATTCTCCCGACTCATGCGCATCTCATCATCTCCAATCAAACGCACCCAATGTGAGTGAATCTTTACAAATTCCTCGTTTTAATCATGTTTTGGGGTGTCTCATGTGTCTTGCTATATATTATATTTAAACCATTGTGCATACATCATATCATGAACTTGTGTATTCAGCTTGTTACAACTGTTGTGTGGTTATTGTTAGATTCAATTTATTATTTCAGTACATGCAATTTCAAAGGCCGCCGCTCCCCATAACATTATGAGCTTTGAGCATGTTCCCCATTACATTATGAGCGTGAACCTGGCGTACCCACATACGATCGGCTCCGTTTGATTGAGCCTTGATCGCACAGACATTTATTATTTTCAGTACATGCAATACGATCGGCTCCGTTTGATTGAGCCTTGATCGCACAGTTTCATTCATGTTATTTATCGTATGATGTTGGTATGTTAATGTATGCTATCATGTGTTATTGTATGTTATAGTTGTGATTGCTATTGCTACTGCTTGGTTATCTACATTTGCTCATTTATGATTATGCACAAATTTTCATTGATAAACTAACAAGTAAATCCATAATAAAGGTTTATCTAACAAGGTTCACTCACCAACTTATGTTGACCCAAAAACCCCCATTTTTACACATGATACAGGAGAACCAGCTGCAGCCAGAAACACTTAGGATTGGACTAGAAGAATAAATTGATTTAGAGCTTGGAATTGTTTTGTTTGGTTATCTTTCTTTGTATTGTATGGACATGTTTGGATATTTGGATATTTGGGAATGTAATTTTGACTTTAATAAATATGAAACATATTAGTAAATATCATGAGCTTTGGTGATAACCCAATTATGCCCCGACTCTTATTCCGTTGCGGGTCGGGGTGTGACATCAGGCTTTCCACCAGATAAGGGCATCCCCTTGAATGATTGAGATACATACTTCACCACATTTTTATCAGCGCAACCGCTGATGTCCACCACTATTTCCATCTCATCCAGCCATCTCAAACATTCTAATGCTCCTTTTTCTCCATTAAAGTCTCGGGGTCTACAAGACACGAAGTACTTGTAGGAGCAATCGTCGCCATCAATACTCGGTTTCTTGGGATGCGCATCACTCTTCGTTATACTTCTCACATTCGAAGAGCGTGCCTCACTCTTTTTTGGTTCATTAGGCTGAGACTTAGGTTTGGAAATAGGCTTGGAGCAAGAAGCACTCGACTCCGGTTGACGATCAGATCTGTCTTTTAAGGCCTTGCCAACTTCTGTGGCAACAAGTTCTCTTAAATCGTTCTTACTAATAAGGATGTTCTCGTTGGCATTATCGTCATTACGCTTGCTGTTTCCTTCATTTGAATCAGCCATTGTTGTAGCTTACTTCGATAGATCAAGATGAATTCAGTTAGTCGCTATGGTGTACCCTTATTCATGACAAGGTTCTATGACCATATAGAATTTAAATATTTAAATGTGGTATATTCATGTATAACCTAGGTCTTGAAGGACCATCATAGGTATTTACAGATTGGACATAGTCCAGAATTTATCAGTTAGTGCATCAAGTGTCACTACTGTACTTTGTACATTGGCTTTACACTGCTATTGAGTGTTTGAATAATTTAACCAGGATCTCACTGGATCACTTAGGCGACGGGGCTCATTTACCCATTTGACTAATGTGGCAATGATTGTCACGGGAAATTAAGGGTAACTCCTCATTGAGAGTTACTATAGAGAAATGATAAATTTGGAAGTTGAACATTGTTCACCTTTGCTAGACAGAAGGTTACTTCCGAAATTTTCATTTGCCAATTCCTAGTTGATCATAGTCATTGGCTAATAAATCTTGGGATAATATAGCGGATCAATAAAATTTGATTAAAAATCATGATGATTGATTAAATAAAATACATAAATAAGGAAATCTTACTAAAAAGGACATTACATATTTACCTAATATATAGGACTTGGAAATAACAAAATGGTTCACGCGAAAACCTAACAGAAATAATAATGTCCTTGTAGGGACTGAAAAGGAAATAACATTGTCCACGCAGGGACTTTTGGAATTTAAATTACATATATGAAAATACAATACTAGTCATCCTTCCTCCCTTTCACAGCCTTGTAAAGTTTCTTAATAAATTTAGTCGTTTTCTTCTTCGACTTCTTGACTTGTTGTCGCATTTCTCGGACCTGATCCAAGGCTTCGTTAATAGCCTCAAGTGGTGCTTGTGGTTGAGGCTGAGGTGGAGGTGGTTGCGGCTGAGGCGCAACTGGATACGGATACCCGTAAGGCGGATATCCGGTAATGGTATAAGGAGGTGGGTAACTAGGGTAAGAGGAATGGTATAGGTTATTATGAATGACTGCATCATAATAAGGGTCCTGCTCCATTCCATGATGGATATAGTTATATAGACCAGGAGGGTCGACAGTGTGAAGCCCTGATGGTCCTGTATATGCAGGTATTCGATTGGAAAAATCCGACGGTGGTAGGGGTGGTTGAGGCAGAGGTTCAACAGCTGGTTGTGGTGGAGGTTCCACCACTGGTGATGTGTTCGAGGGTCCACCCATTTGTGGGTCCTCAGGGATGATGGGGTGAGAAGGTGGCAAAGGTGGTAGCGAACTCGGCCTTTGACCAGCACGCACCGACATACGTGCCCCACGCTTTCGGCGTGGTTGTGATGATGATTCAGGTGGTGGCTGAGATTGGTCTACCTGTTGCATTTCTACATCCTCGGCTTGAAGATGTGGTGATGGGGGATGGTGATGGGGAGTGTTGTGGTAGGAGGGCGTGTTTACAAACACATATTGTGCCCATTGTTGCTCATAATCATCAGGACCTTGGAACGGAGATCCTGCCAAGGAGTTCGAGCCACTAGACAGCTCGATAGGGTGACCGTACGATCCGGTTTGTGGAAATTCCTCCAGGTCGGAATCTTCCTCCATATGGGTCGGTGAGTCAACTGGAAGGGTTTCGGGTGAGGGTTGGTTGACTGGGTTATCGAAATAGGAGTTGAAGTATTCTTGTTGGGAATGGGAGTGCGAATGGTGAGATTGATGGGAATGGTGTGAATGGTAAGAATGCTGAGAATGTGAATGAGGTGGGGAGTATTCATGTGAGATCGAATGTCGGTAAGGTTCAAAGGGGGATGAAGAATCTACGGATCCTTCATAAGGGTTGTATTCAGGTAAATTGGCTGCTCCAGCAAAAGAGGGTCTGTATGGTGGTCTAAAGGATGGTCCAGTGAAAGATGGTCCAGTCATTGAGGGTCCACCCCTCATGGGTCCTTTGCCTTTTCCTCCTCGTCTGAACTTAGGCGGCAGTATTCCTGCTTCAAAAACAAGTTAAATAAAATACAAAGCTAGAATAATAAGATGGAAATGATTACACCTAGGTCAAAGTCTAGACTTGAAAGTCTAAGAGATATGTGTTATTTTGTATTCCCGAGATTAAACACAAAAAGGCTAGTGTTTAATTCACTCGAGAGTTGGCTCTGATACCAACCTGTCACACCCCTAATTTCCACGTGTAACCCGGTGGGCCCGGTTGGGGAATATCATGACGTAAGTTGATATCATCGTTACCAAACTATACAATAATACACAGTGGAAGTCTGGATAGTTACTATTACAAACGTTTGAATGTTCAAAGTTCAAAAATAATAATACAACGCTTGTAACTAGATCCACAGGGGGATCGAAATGTGAATACAAAATGAAACTTGACAGACTAAGGCCTTCTAAGCAAATGGTTACAATTTCTCTTAAGCTTCGCCGAGTACTTCTAGCCTATTTACGTATACTTGTCACCTGCGCTTTTAAAAATACGTCAGTTTTCACTGGTAAATACATTTAACCGACTCATTTTGAAAACATTTCGAAAACATTTAGTGTACACAATGGTACTTTGTTTTATAAATAACCTGGGATAAATAATTTGATGTTATCAGTTTTACATGCTAATAATACATTTAGAGCCCGAAAACTATGTCGGGATCCTTATTAATCGACACGCCACTTTAACACCTTTAATAGTTGCACCCCTATTGGGTAATACTTTATTTTAGCATCTGACGGGTGTATGCCTACACTCCGTGCTTAGGTCGTGGCCATTTGCAATTAAATGAGCCGTGGATATCCAGGACACGGTCGTTTTAACCCCCAAATGTTTAATATTAAGCAATTCGAATTAAAATGGATTATTTGAATTCCCGACTCATTGGTCTTTGATCCCATATCCAACCATGCGGTAATATTATACCGTATCCCAAGCCCGTATAAGGGAAAATAAGTTAAAGTATTTACCTGGTTTGCAAAATCTCCTAAATAATAACAAAATAAGCAAAGCACAGCCGTAATCAAAATAAACTACCTTGGCGACAATCTACCGGAAGTCTCTAGTCTGGAATAGATGGTATTATTAACCGATTAGCTAGTTAGCGGGTCTTTATTTAGTCATTGACTTAGACCGGCTAACTTAAAATAAAGATAACGGTATGAAAACGCTAGATTAGGCGATGACCGAAAAATAATGTATTTTGGACCCGACAAGTACTAGGACTTGTATAATATGGGTTACCATTTTACATTCTAGAATATGAGAATATTTTTATATGGTTAAACCCGTTTTCGGTTAAGTTGCGTAAACTAGTCACGTAGTCTTAACCGTACGCATACAAGCGAAACTGGGTAACCGGGTGAGTCCTATACAAGTTCCATATGCCATTAAGTTTAAAATATGTTATTATAACAGTAGGTTATTGATATGACGGTCCGTTATGGTTTTAAAAGCAAACTATGCCTTAAAGGGCGTTTTCGTCATTTCTAAAATGTAATAAACAGTCTTATATGTAAACTGATGTTAGTAATATAAACATTCTGTAAAAATATCTATTTTATGGTGTTATATCAATAGGACATCAATTATATGTGTGGTTTATAGTTTAAGACCAAACTATGTCCCGAAAGGGTAATTTAGTCATTTCACATATAATTGATAACTTATTTGGGAATCTGAGTTTGGGACATGTACCCACTGTTAATAATTTTAAAATATGTTTTGAAATCAGTAGGTATCAAGTCTCAATGCTCCAATATGGTTTTAAACCACATTATGCGCCGAAATGGCGATTAAGTGGTTAAATGACGATTTAAACGATATTTAAGTTAAACTGTTGTTGTGACCAGATTTGAATGACCAAAATATGTTAAGATATATATTGCATCAGTAAGTATGATGTTTTGATTCATAAAAATGTTTATAAACCATTTAAAGTGCCGAAAGGGCAATATCGTCATTTAAAGGCATAGTGGGCAAACTATAGCTTAAACTTAGTTTGCAACCTGAATGAATATCCCAAATAGTCCTAATAATGATATTACATCAGTAGGCAGGGAGTTTTGATGTCAAAATTATGCTAAAACCATTTTATGTGTTAAAAGGGCGTTTTAGGCATAATTAACGGATTCTTGCATAATGACTCGAATCACTGTACGACCATGTCCTATAACTCTAGAGGGTTATAGCATACTATAACATGGTCATAATTCAACTTAGGGACATAAGCTAATGTTGCTAAATCGGGTCAGAACTGAAAGTCAAAGCAAAAGTCAACTTTTACGACTTTCAGTTGCGAACAGACCTTAGACCTGGACTTACCGGGCCGAACATGTTTATACATGTTCTAATACTTATTACCAAGTTATTAAAGTGTCAAAATGTATTATATAACACCTACATTATCATATATGAATTTATTCTAAAAATTGACCAAGTTTGACTTTTTTTATTAATAGCTTTCACCCGTCAATTGACCAAGCAAACGTGGTAATCAGGAGGTGCCCTCTTGAGGGATTAACACCTACCTAATTACAATCACGTAGCCATGTTCGTATCGAACAATGGCTGGACCGTAATGGTCTTAGCTCAAAGTCAAAGCGTTTTTACGTCAATGCTTTGACTTTGGCTTAAAGCCTAATAAAAATGAAAAGAAAGGATTGGAACACTTACAAGTGAACCAAGGATGACTTAAGAAACTCAGGGGATTGCTCCTTGAAGATCAGGAGCCTTCCAAGTGAGTGATAGAGAGAAGAGATTTTAAGAGGTGCAAGAAATGGGGTTGATGAACTCCCCTATTTATACTTGAAGTGGGTGATCTAGGATTGAGACAAGTGTTACGGGAACACTAGAGATCACTCCAAGTGTGCTAGGAGGTGTCCAAAACCGGAATTGAGGCTATGGTTTCGAGCTGTGAGAGTGCAGGTGGGTTTAGAGGTGGACAAGCATGTAGATCAGCAGCTGGAATGCTGCTTCTACGAAGTAACCTCTCCCGCGCATCGTGCGAGGATACCCAGTCCCTGGCGCGTGGCGCCTGAGGTGTCAAAGCACAAAATTTCCATTTTGGCCCCTGAACTTCTCCAAACTCCCATATTTCGACATAAAAGCATGTTTTATTCAATATGGCCCCTGGTTAGTACTCTCGGGAGTATAACCGAACATCATTAAGCTCCGGGTTTGTTAAAAGGTCACTCAGAGGCATAGATTTAGTATGTTGACACGTTTAACCCCTCGACTTTAATATTCACCACTCAGAGGTTATAAAATAACATGTTGGCGATTTTTGTCCCTCTCGTTTAGCACGTGGCAGCCAAAGATTTCAGGACACGTGTCGGAATTTTATTGGATGAAATTTTTGAGGTGTCACATATCCCCCGATTGGAGCTTACCGTTTGAGCTCATGTGTGACACGAGCGACTACGCGGTTGGGGTGGTTTTGGGTCAAAGACGGGAGAACCACTTTCACCCGTATATTATGCGAGTAGAACCCTCAACGACGCGCAAGAGAATTACACCACTACCGAGAAGGAACTCCTAGCCATAGTTTTTGCATTCGATAAGTTCCGTTCATACCTCGTGCTTTTAAAGACCATAGTGTTCACCGACCATGCGGCTTTGCGTTATCTCTTCCAAAATAAGGAAGCTAAGCCTCGTCTCATTCGTTAGATTCTTCTCCTTTCCGAGTTTGGCATAGAAATTGAGGATAAGAAAGGAGCAAAAAACGTCGCAGCGGGCCATCTTTCACGATTGGAGATCCGAGTAGGGAGGAGATTTGTGAGGAGCGATAGGAGATAGATTCTCTCACGAGTCCATTGATATCGTTGCAGCTGAGAAAGAGGGGATGCCTTGGTTTAGTAATTTAGTGAACTACCTTGCGAATTGGTACGTGATGAAGGATTTGAACGCCCAGCAAAAGAAGAAGTTGTTTAGGGATGCGATGAAGTACATTTTTTTTTACCCTTACCTTTTTAGGATAGGAGGAGACTGTATTCTTAGGAGATGTGTTGCTAGGGAAGAGGGTATAGACATCTTTAGGCATGTTCACGAGGGGTTGACGGGAGGTCATCACGGTGCACATACGACTGCGCAAAAAGTCTCTGATTGTGGTTTCTTTTGGCCTACGGTAGTTGAGGATGATATAGAATTTGTTAGGAAATGCGATACTTTCCAACATACTTGCAATATCTCATCCAAGAATGAGATGCCCCAAAATCCAATTCAAGTTCTCGAAATCTTTGATATATGGGGCATTAATTTCATGGGACCTTTCCCCGTCTCTAGTGGGAATAGGTACATCCTTGTGGCGATCGATTACGTTTCTAATTGGGTGGAAGCTTTGCCTATGAATGATGCCCGAGTGGTGGTGAGATTCCTTAAAAAGTTGTTCACGCGATTCGGTACACCCAAATCCATTATTAATGATCGAGGAACGCATTTTTGCAATGCCGTGATGGAGAAGGCATTAGAACGTTATGGAGTTACACACCGTTTGTCTACCGCGTACCATCCACAAATGAACGATCAAGTTGAGAATGCGAATATAGGAGTGAAGAGGATTTGAGAGAAAATGGTAGGATAAAGCCGAAAGGATTGGTCCGATAAGCTTGACGATGCATTGTGGGCATTCCGCACCGCCTACAAAACACCCTTAGGAACCACTCCGTTCACGATAGTCTATGGCAAGGCGTGCCATCTTCCGGTAGAATTGGAGCACCGAGCGCTTTGGGCTCTTAAAACCGTAAATTTAGATTTAACCGAAGCGGAAAGGAAAAGGTTCTTCCAAATTCACGAGTTGGAAGCTCTTAGAGATGCGACGTATGAGCGTTCATGGAGTATTAAATAGAAAACGAAGGTGTTGCATGATAGGAGGATAAAGGGGTTGAAGGAGTTAAAAGCCGGTGATAAAGTGCTCCTTTACAATTCGAGGTTCAAGTTGTTTCCCGAGAAGTTGAAATCGAATTGGTCGGGACCATACGTGGTGAAGGAGGTGTTTCTGTATGGTGCAATTGAGTTATATGATGAAATTGACGGGGGCACATGGAAAGTGAATGGTCACAGGTTGAAGCACTATTTAGGAGGCCCGATCGACAAGACCGAGAAGGAGGTAACTCCTCTCGAGGACATTCCAGACACTACCGTTTAGAGTCTTGAGTGAGAACTCAAGTGTAGAGTATGTACCGTTTATAATTCCGTTTATCTTTGATTTATTTTCGTAGCTAACGGTAGTTTTTGGTGTAGTTTCAGTCGTTGTGTCGTGTTTTTGAGTCATTAGCAGGAATTCATAGCAGATGATGTGCAAGGATTGGCGAGAAAACGGAGTTCCAGGTAAGTTCTAGTGTTAGAAAACTTTTGGTTTTGGGAGGTTTGATAAAAATTGGAAAAATTTCTAAGGCACAAAAGCTCCCAGAATTCGAAACTTTCTGTGAAAAATTGGGGTTGGCGCTACGCGAAGGGAAATTACATAATGCCTACGTGCTACACCTAGCCCAGGTCAAACAACAAGTTCTAATGGACGTGTCGCGGTACGCCAAGGGTCAACCCTTTTTATCTACGCGCTACGTCTAGGCACCTTTTGAAACCGTCTGTTTTTTAACTCCCCCTACGCGTTACGCGTAGGGGTTGCCATCTTGGTTACGCGCTGCGCGGCGCCCCCATGGACCGTTTATAAACCTGCAGCCTTCACCTTCTTTCCCATTCACCCACAAAACCCTAAATCACGAACCAAGTGACGGAAACCACCATAAGCCACCATATCCACCGCCATTTTCCAACATTTCTCCACTTCAAAGTTAAAATTTTTAGCTTGTTCTTCAAAAATCCGGTATGTCTTCTTGCAATTTATTGTATATTAGTTGTTCTTAGCCAGGTTTGAGTCTAGTTTTGCATGTTTTAGGTGTCGGTTCGTGTCGGGTCAGTTTTGTTTCGCAACGTAGTCAAGTTTCTAGTGTTTTCTGGTTGCGGGAGGCATGGATTGGGTATGATATTGTTGCTGGACTGATTTGCTATATCAAAGTGTCGTGAAAAATCGAATCTTGTGGTTTGAGTTTAACCGGTTAAAACCTCCTTTCACTAGGCGGAATTTTTTGACTTAAATTCAGTTTTTATCACTAAAACTTAAATTTTTCTGCAAGTTTGGACTCAATGTCCGGTTTGGTAGGAACTTGGCTCTTAATTGGGACAATTATAGTACCGGGAAGGGGTAGTGTAGATTGAGTCTTGTAGTTTGAGTTGTTCGTCATAGAGTTAGTCTTTGGTCATGGGTTTACTTATATGCACGTGCAGGTATAAAACACTTCGCACGTACTCAATCTCCGTTCGGGCGAGGTTGTTGATCACTTATGCTTTTGTAAATGGTAACCCGATTTTTTTATCTTTTCACTTTGTTTTTGGTTACAACTGCGAATGGCAGGCTATACAATTGTCCCAATTTTTCAAAAAAAAAATTATCAAAACAAAAAAATTAAAAAAAAATCAAAAATACAAAAATAGATTGTGATTACTAACCCTGCGCTAATATTTCCGTTTGTTTTGTTTTGTCTATATGTTTGTTTTGGTAGATATGTCAGGCGAAGGTAGTTCGAGAGGAGCGGGGGTAAAAGAAGAAGAGGCCCACCCCAACGGCCAAGGGGTACCAATTGAGCAGTCGTAGCCTGTGCCTGACCCTATGCGCAGACGTATTCGATATGAGGGCCCGTAACCGGTTAACAGAGCTCGTATTCCACAAAGGAGGAATCACCCGCTCCTACAGTTTGAGGTAAATACTAAGGAATTGACAAAGCTTTAGAAAATCATTCGTGCTGAGTTCCTTGAGCATTGGACGATAGATTGATTGGTTGGATAGTATAGGTTCTAGGGAAACAGTTGAGCAGTTGTTAGGGCCGAGATTGCTGGCTATGGTTGATTGTAGTTGGCCATAGTATGATGAGCTAGTTGTCGAGTTCATTCGACCTTTCAGCATAAGGAGGGTTCTTTTGTTGAGGGGGATGCGGTTTCATTCAGTCTTAGGAGGATGCTTCTTGAAATGTCTATTCCACAGTTTGATGTTGCTTGTGGGTTTTATACTGAGGCAGAGGTAGCAACTCCACAATTTTTGACCGGGATGCGGGGTGTTTATGTGAATCAGAGAGAGTTGTGTTTTGGTAGTGAGGAGTTAGCCAGGTTTTGGGGTACTATTCCTGATGTTGGTTTTGCAAATACCAGCTTGATCACTTCTATTCGGGGTCCCATCTATAGGTTTGTGTTGAAGGTTTTCTCTACTACTCTGATTGGAAGGAAGTCGGGTAAGAACAAGGCGAATTGGGTTGATTTATTTCTCTTGATGTGTTTGGTGGAGAACCGGAATATGAATTTAGCTAGTGTTTTGGTGTTGTCCTTTAGTCGATCAAGGAGGGGCGGACACAGAGAAGCGTTGGATATGGGTCCCTACATCATGAGGTTGGCAGGGAACTTAGGGTGTGTTTAGGAAGCATAGCTTAGAGACATTGCGTGTCGGTACAGCTTCTAGGCATTTTCGGGTTAAAGACCTTCAGCTTGCAGGCATACTCACTGTGACAGAGCCCATCACTTGGTTCGATGCTAGATAGGGGCCACATGTTATGACCCCGATAGGACACCCAGCGGATGATGTTATGCAGGGTGCATATCCTCCTGTTCGCCAGCTTCCTAGACAAAGACACGAGATCCCTGCTCCTCAGTATCCTAGGAGGCAGCCACCACCTGACCCGCTTACACTAGCATCACTTTATGACCGCATGGATTTGGGGTTTGGTAGGATTGGCTATCGACATGATAGGCAGGATGGAGCGATTCGGTACATGATGGGGCGGATGAGTATGAATGTCCCAGACTTTTTCCAGCCATATGTTGATCCGGTTCAGTTTCCGATGCCAGAGGCTATGATCCTAGTGGTCCAGGTAGTTCAGGTCAGCAGGAAGGTTCGGGTTCTGGTCAGGGTGGTTATGTGGATCCTACACCTGAGTTTCCAGTGTATGAGCAGGGTAGCGAGGATGACAGTGAGGAGGAGGAGATGGAGAGTGATGAGGAGGAGTAGTGTGGGATAGCAGTAGTTGGTGCTTGTTGCAGGATTCTTATGCTTTCTTTTCTTTTTATGTTGTTTTTATTTTAATCCGGTCTGTACCCCTAATTTTGGATACTTTGATACTTGGTTGGTTGGATTGGGGTAGGTTGGTTTGTATGGTTGGATGTTTTTAGACACTTATCTATCGTGCTATGTTATGCTTTGGTATGTTATGTTTATTTGATAGGTATGGTGTTGTTTATGTCGCGTCCGTTCGCGTGACCGAGAGTTAGGAACTGTTTGCTGAGCGTGTTCGGAGTGGAGGGCATATGTGGAATTGACTGGCACACTAGTATATTTTGTATATTCTATTTATTTAGTTTTTATTTTTAGTTTTAATAGTTATCTTGAGTCGTATTCTCGTTCTTGCATTAGGGACAATGCAATCTTAAGTGTGGGGATGGGATACATAGTCGTAGTGGTTATTTGAGTCATAAAAATTTGAAAAATACAAAAAAAATAAAAAACTTAAAAATTGCAAAAAAAATAAAAAAATAGAAAATGTCTTTTAAATAAGAAGTTTGCAAAATAAAGACGGAAAATTATAGAAAAGATGGGTTTTTGTTCGGGTCCAAATAATAATAATATGAGTTTAAATAAGTCGAGCTTGTGTCTAGTTTGGGATATGCGGTTAGGACCGAGTCGGTTCTAGGTTCCTTTGATCTTAAAATACCTTAATTGTCAGTAAACTGTTTACTGGTGGGTAGTCATCTAGGAAAAATGGGAAATTGAAACCGCCAATAATAGTATAAAGAATGCCGTTATAAGCCAAAAGTTTTAGAATTTTTAGTCATGAAAAAATAGAATAAGTGAGCTATATTGGAAAAAGTAGGCCACACCTATGTAATCTTCGTTGGGGATGGTGACTCTGACTTAGATTGCCTCTAGGGTGGTTGAATGGAAAAATTGCAAAATTTACCGACGCCTACGTTGTCGCTCTCGAGGATGGTGACTCTGGTTGAGACAACCTCTGGGCTAGGTGAAGCGAAAGTCTAATGCTCAAGAAAAGAAAAGGAAAAAAAAGAGAGAAAGAAAAAAATTGAGTTTAAATTCTTTTGATTTTGGTATAAAACGGTTAGGAAATGGGTTAAGTAACTCGTTCCTTTTGTTCTATAAACTTGAGGCGGGGTTAGATGTATTGTGGCTTTTGGTGTGAGATCCTAGGTAGATTGACCGCACTTGAACATAAATTGCATGATAAAGGCTTGGAACCGGGTTTAGGTTTAAAGGGACAAGTATACTTGCAATCATGGCTAACACAAGTTTTGATTTTAATCAGTAATCTATACTTTTGACCCGAGTATTTTATCCGTTTCTGATTCCATTTGCATAGATTCTTTTTCGAGGACGAAAAAAGAGTATGTGTGGCGATATTTGATGTATTGTAAAATACATCTATTTAGCGTTTAGAGTTTGTTTAGTTTTCGTATCGTTTCGTTTCGGTTTCGTAGTTAGAATAGTTTCTTTTGATAGTTTTTGTTTGTACAGGTTCTGGTTGCTAAAAAGAGCTTAAAACGGATGATATCAGCTTGGAAAAGAGCTAACGGTTGGATTCGGGACGAGTTGGAGTGGAACTGGAACACAAAACGATGAAATATGGCAAAAATAGGCCTAGACGCTACGCGATGACCCAGCGTTATAGGCTACGCACGACGCGTAGCAATTAAATATTATTTGTTTAGGATTGTAGCGCCGCGCTACGCGGCGGCCTTGCTGAAGTCCCTACGTACGGCGCGTAAGGTTTGTTTTGCGGCTCAGTGTTTGCAAAGCTGCAAGAGTGTTGCTGAAACATATATAATCATCCTAAAGGTCAAGTTTTGACCTAACCTACAAATTAGCAAGGCTTTGGACGAATTTGGAGTATCTTGTGGAGCGTTTTCGAGTGCTTGAAGCTGCCGGTTGAAGATTCAAAGCTTAGGAAATCATCCTTGGTGCAATTCTGCCACTCGGGTGTCTTTACTTTCATTTCTTTCCTTCAACTATGTTTCGTGTGCTTGATAAAACTTTGTTTTTGATAAATTCAATGCCTTTGATTGGCTAAGTTCTTTGTACTACCTAGACGGATGAATGATTGTTTAAGATTTGATTTTTATGGATTATTTATGAGTTGTAGGCGACTTGTTCTATTGATTAGATGTATATGCATGCTTACTTTTGTTTGAATATTGTTTATTATTTCGCATGAATCTTGGTGACGGTCTTTATCACATAATAGAGTCATGCTAGGTTTTAGATTTTGGTGACTGTCGATATCACATAATAAATCTTTAATCTTTAGGGTTGAGTCGGCCGATAAACGTTAGAAGTAATATTTGGTAATCTTATAAAATTAAGTGTTCTACTAATTCTCAACAGCTGAGAGGTGCGAGATTATTGTTAGGTCTAAGTCATTAAAGCGAAAAGTAGGAGCTTCATTAGGAGTAAACGTATCGGCTATTGTCTAACAAGTCTAATCAAGAAAACAAGTCTATCCTAGGTTTAGGTCTCGAGAGGGAGCGAACCTTATAGGGTAGTTTCATAAATCCATTAGGTGTCTCGAGAGGGAGTCTAATAACCGGTAATCGAAACAGCCTCTAGGATGCTATAGTGTGCTCTTAAGAAGGGTTAGGAGTCCTATTCGGTATTCCGAAAGGTGAAATTTTATGATCCCGGTTCCATATTAATCAATTTCCAAATAAAATCGTTACTAAAAGCAATCAGGATTCCAGTCTAGGTAGTGTTTCCATCATCTGAGTAAAGTCGCTAAAGTAGTTCGATAGAGTCTCGTGGGTTCGATATCCTGACTTACTTTAGCAATACTAGAGTCGATCGGTTCACTTGCCGGTTAGTAGTTTAGGGTGTCTAGAGTATTACTTAGAGTCTAAAATTAGGGTAATTTAGTTACTTTTATTAAACTACTTTTTAGCACATCAGAAATTTAAAAAAATTACGGTAGTCTTACTGAACATTTTACTCAAGGGGTGTAAAAATGGGGTAAAACTAACACGGGAAGACCGTGTTCTCTAAGTTCTCATAACTCGAAGTGGTTTTCCCTTGATCTTGATCCTATAATATATTAACTATTAATAAAGCATCCTTTGGGGTAGATATGTAGTGTCAAATAAATGTAAACGTTTGTTACAAGTGTTGAGGTATAGGGTCAAGTGCTCTCAATCAATACTTCTCATTTTGGCCTATTTAATAAACTATAAAATACTATAAAAAATCTTGGTATTAAATGTGAAGGTTATTAATTATAAAAAAATACTCAGATGGAACAATTAAGATCGGATTTGGTGATGGATGAGAGAAACAATTTGAGCTATTTTGAATGCTCTCTTCAAATCAATTGCCATTCCTTCTTCGGTTGTATCGCTATTTAGAAAAGTTCAACTTCATTAAGATCATAAACAATAGTTATTGTTTATTGACCAATGACTAGTTGGTCAACTTGAACTTTATTCCTTTGATGTTTTGTGCACAATTTGTCAACTTGTGCTTGGTGTGAAAAAAATGGGGCAAAACTCGCACGGGAAGACCGAGTTCTCTAAGTTCTCATAACTCGAAGTGGTTTTCCCTTGATCTTGATCCTATATATATTACTATATAAAGCATCCCTTTGGGATAGATATGTAGTGTCAAATAAATGTAAGACGTTTGTTACAAGTGTTGAGGTATAGGGTACAAGTGCCCTAATCAATACTTCCTCATTTTGGCCCTATTTAATAAACTATAACAAAAATATCTTGGTATTAAATGTGAAGGTTATTAATTATAAAAAAATACTCAGATGGAACAATTAAGATCCGGATTTTGGTGATGGATGAGAGAAACAATTTTGAGCTATTTGAATGCTCTCTTCAAATCAATTGCCTTCCTTCTTCGGTTGTATCGCTATTTATAGGAAAAGTTCAACTTCATAAGATCAATAAACAATAGTTATTGTTTATTGACCCCAATGACTAGTTGGTCAACTTGAACTTTATTCCTTTGATGTTTGTGCACAATTTGTCAACTTGTGCTTGGTGTGAAAAAAATGGGGGCAAAACTTGCACGGGAAGACCGAGTTCTCTAAGTTCTCATAACTCGAAGTGGTTTTCCCTTGATCTTGATCCTATATATATTACTATATAAAGCATCCTTTTGGGATAGATATGTAGTGTCAAATAAATGTAAGACGTTTGTTACAAGTGTTAAGGCATAGGGTACAAGTGCTCTATGCAATACTTCCTCATTTTGGCCCTATTTAATAAACTATAAAAATATCTTGGGTTAAATGTGAAGGTTATTAATTATAAAAAAATACTCAGATGGAACAATTAAGATCCGGATTTTGGTGATGGATGAGAGAAACAATTTTGAGCTATTTGAATGCTCTCTTCAAATCAATTGCCTTCCTTCTTCGGTTGTATCGCTATTTATAGGAAAAGTTCAACTTCATAAGATCAATAAACAATAGTTATTGTTTATTGACCCCAATGACTAGTTGGTCAACTTGAACTTTATTCCTTTGATGTTTGTGCACAATTTGTCAACTTGTGCTTGGTGTGAAAAAATGGAGGCAAAACTCGCACGGGAAGACCGAGTTCTCATAACTCGAAGTGGTTTTCCCTTGATCTTGATCCTATATATATTACTATATAAATCATCCCTTTGGGATAGATATGTAGTGTCAAATAAATGTAAGACGTTTGTTACAAGTGTTGAGGCATAGGGTACAAGTGCTCTATGCAATACTTCCTCATTTTGGCCCTATTTAATAAACTATAAAAATATCTTGGGGTTAAATGTGAAGGTTATTAATTATAAAAAAATACTCAGATGGAACAATTAAGATCCGGATTTTGGTGATGGATGAGAGAAACAATTTTGAGCTATTTGAATGCTCTCTTCAAATCAATTGCCTTCCTACTTCGGTTGTATCGCTATTTATAGGAAAAGTTCAACTTCATAAGATCAATAAACAATAGTTATTGTTTATTGACCCCAACGACTAGTTGGTCAACTTGAACTTTATTCCTTTGATGTTTGTGCACAATTTGTCAACTTGTGCTTGGTGTGAAAAAAGGGGAGCAAAACTCGCAGGGGAAGACCGAGTTCTCTAAGTTCTCATAACTCGAAGTGGTTTTTCCTTGATCTTGATCCTATATATATTACTATATAAAGCATCCCTTTGGGATTGATATGTAGTGTCAAATAAATGTAAGACGTTTGTTACAAGTGTTGAGGCATAGGGTACAAGTGCTCTATGCAATACTTCCTCATTTTGGCCCTATTTAATAAACTATAAAAATATCTTGGTATTAAATGTGAAGGTTATTAATTATAAAAAAATACTCAGATGGAACAATTAAGATCCGGATTTTGGTGATGGATGAGAGAAACAATTTTGAGCTATTTGAATGCTCTCTTCAAATCAATTGCCTTCCTTCTTCGGTTGTATCGCTATTTATAGGAAAAGTTCAACTTCATAAGATCAATAAACAATAGTTATTGTTTATTGACCCCAATGACTAGTTGGTCAACTTGAACTTTATTCCTTTGATGTTTGTGCACAATTTGTCAACTTGTGCTTGGTGTGAAAAAATGGAGGCAAAACTCGCACGAGAAGACCGAGTTCTCATAACTCGAAGTGGTTTTCCCTTGATCTTGATCCTATATATATTACTATATAAATCATCCCTTTGGGATAGATATGTAGTGTCAAATAAATGTAAGACGTTTGTTACAAGTGTTGAGGCATAGGGTACAAGTGCTCTATGCAATACTTCCTCATTTCGGCCCTATTTAATAAACTATAAAAATATCTTGGGTTAAATGTGAAGGTTATTAATTATAAAAAAATACTCAGATGGAACAATTAAGATCCGGATTTTGGTGATGGATGAGAGAAACAATTTTAAGCTATTTGAATGCTCTCTTCAAATCAATTGCCTTCCTACTTCGGTTGTATCGCTATTTATAGGAAAAGTTCAACTTCATAAGATCAATAAACAATAGTTATTGTTTATTGACCCCAACGACTAGTTGGTCAACTTGAACTTTATTCCTTTGATGTTTGTGCACAATTTGTCAACTTGTGCTTGGTGTGAAAAAATGGGAGCAAAACTCGCAGGGGAAGACCGAGTTCTCTAAGTTCTCATAACTCGAAGTGGTTTTTCCTTGATCTTGATCCTATATATATTACTATATAAAGCATCCCTTTGGGATTGATATGTAGTGTCAAATAAATGTAAGACGTTTGTTACAAGTGTTGAGGCATAGGGTACAAGTGCTCTATGCAATACTTCCTCATTTTGGCCCTATTTAATAAACTATAAAAATATCTTGGTATTAAATGTGAAGGTTATTAATTATAAAAAAATACCCAGATGGAACAATTAAGATCCGGATTTTGGTGATGGATGAGAGAAACAATTTTGAGCTACGTGAATGCTCTCTTCAAATCAATTGCCTTCCTTCTTCGGTTGTATCGCTATTTATAGGAAAAGTTCAACTTCATAAGATCAATAAACAATTGTTATTGTTACTTGACCCCGATGACTAGTTAACTTTATTCCTTTGATGTTTGTGCACAATTTGTCAACTTGTGCTTGGTGTGAAAAAATGGGGGCAAAAGTCGCACGGGAAGACCGAGTTCTCTAAGTTCTCATAACTCGAAGTGGTTTTCCCTTGATCATGATTCTATATATATTACTATATAAAGCATCTCTTTGGGATAGATATGTAGTGTCAAATAAATGTAAGACGTTTGTTACAAGTGTTGAGGCATAGGGTACAAGTGCTCTATGCAATACTTCCTCATTTTGTCCGTATTTAATAAACTATAAAAATATCTTGGTGTTAAATGTGAAGGTTATTAATTATAAAAAATACTCAGATGGAACAATTAAGATCCGGATTTTGGTGATGGATGAGAGAAACAATTTTGAGCTATTTGAATGCTCTCGTCAAATCAATTACCTTCATTCTTCGGTTGTATCGATGTTTATAGGAAAAGTTCAACTTCATAAGATCAAAAAACAATAGTTATTGTTTATTGACCCCAATGACTAGTTGGTCAACTTGAACTTTATTCCTTTGATGTTAGTGCACAATTTGTCAACTTGTGCTTGGTGTGAAAAAATGGGAGAAAACTCGCATGGGAAGGCCAAGTTCTCTAAGTTCTCATAACTCGAAGTGTTTTTTCCTTGATCTTGATCCTATAAATATTACTATATAAAGCATCCCTTTGGGATAAATATGTAGTGTCAAATAAATGTAACACGTTTGTTACAAGTGTTGAGGCATAGGGTACAAGTGCCCTATGCAATACTTCCTCATTTTGGCCCTATTTAATAAACTATAAAAATATCTTGGTATTAAATGTGAAGGTTATTAATTATAAAAAAATACTCAGATGGAACAATTAAGATCCAGATTTTGATGATTGATGAGAGAAACAATTTTGAGCTATTTGAATGCTCTCTTCAAATCAATTGCCTTCCTTCTTCGGTTGTATCGCTTTTTATAGGAAAAGTTCAACATATAAGATCAATAAACAATAGTTATTGTTTATTGACCCCAATGACTAGTTGGTCAACCTGAACTTTATTCCTTTGATGTTTGTGCACAATTTCTCAACTTGTGCTTTGTGTGAAAAAAATGGGGGCAAAACTCGCACGGGAAGACCGAGTTCTCTAAGTTCTCATAACTCGAAGTGGTTTTCCCTTGATCTTGATCCTATATATATTACTAATATAAAGCATCTCTTTGGGATAGATATGTAGTGTCAAATAAATGTAAGACGTTTGTTACAAGTGTTGAGGCATAGGGTACAAGTGCTCTATGCAATACTTCCTCATTTTGGCCCTATTTAATAAACTATAAAAATATCTTGGTATTAAATGTGTAGGTTATTAATTATAAAAAAATACTCAGATGGAACAATTAAGATCCGGATTTTGGTGATGGATGAGAGAAACAATTTTGAGCTATTTGAATGCTCTCTTCAAATCAATTGCCTTCCTTCTTCGGTTGTATCGCTATTTATAGGAAAAGTTCAACTTCATAAGATCAATAAACAATAGTTATTGTTTATTGACCCCAATGACTAGTTGGTCAACTTGAACTTTATTCCTTTGATGTTTGTGCACAATTTGTCAACTTGTGCTTGGTGTGAAAAAATGGAGGCAAAACTCGCACGGGAAGACCGAGTTCTCATAACTCGAAGTGGTTTTCCCTTGATCTTGATCCTATATATATTACTATATAAATCATCCCTTTGGGATAGATATGTAGTGTCAAATAAATGTAAGACGTTTGTTACAAGTATTGAGGCATAGGGTACAAGTGCTCTATGCAATACTTCCTCATTTTGGCCCTATTTAATAAACTATAAAAATATCTTGGTGTTAAATGTGAAGGTTATTAATTATAAAAAAATACTCAGATGGAACAATTAAGATCCGGATTTTGGTGATGGATGAGAGAAACAATTTGAGCTAATTGAATGCTCTCTTCGAATCAATTGCCTTCCTTCTTCGGTTGTATCGCTATTTATAGGAAAAGTTCAACTTCATAAGATCAATAAACAATAGTTATTGTTTATTGACCTCAATGACTAGTTGGTTAACTTGAACTTTATTCCTTTGATGTTTGTGCACAATTTGTCAACTTGTGCTTGGTGTGAAAAAAATGGCAGCAAAACTCGCACGGGAAGACCGAGTTCTCTAAGTTCTCATAACTCGAAGTGGTTTTTCCTTGATGTTGATCCTATATATATTACTATATAAAACATCCCTTTGGGATAGATATGTAGTGTCAAATAAATGTAAGACGTTTGTTACAAGTGTTGAAGCATAGGGTACAAGTGCTCTATGCAATACTTCCTCATTTTGGCCCTTTTTAATAAACTATAAAAATATCTTGGTATTAAATGTGAAGGTTATAAAAAAATAATCAGAGGAACAATTAAGATCCGGATTTTGGTGATGGATGAGAGAAACAATTTTGAGCTATTTGAATGCTCTCTTCAAATCAATTGCCTTCCTTCTTCGGTTGTATCGTTATTTATACGAAAAATTCAACTTCATAAGATCAATAACCAATAGTTATTGTTTATTGACCCCAATGACTAGTTGGTCAACTTGAACTTTATTCATTTGATGTTTGTGCACAATTTGTCAACTTGTGCTTACTTCATCAGCTTGTAGAAGACATTCACTTGGAGTCTTTTCTTACTGGTGAGGCTCCACATGTACTTAAGTTGTTCTCTCCTTGAATCATGTATTTTGGGTAAATGGCTTTAACCTTTGCGCTATAGCCGAAAGTTGTTGATAATTAGTTAAGTCGTATGTAGTTTCGATGAAGCTCTTCATCTGAAGTTTTTTGTCATCAGCTGCCTGGAAAACTTTAGTTGTAGTTGTAAGTACTTCAGCTGCAACTAGACGCTTCATTATCCAATTCAACCCAACTTGTTCTGTTATCAGCTACACTCAGCTGCAAACGATCTTCTTGGAGATTTCATTTCAACACTTAGGGTGGCGACGGCGGGTGGTAGTGATGGTCGGTGGTGGTGGTAGTGATGGTGGTCGCCGGTGGTGGCGGGTATAGAAGGTGGCAGTGGTGGCGGGCAGTGGTGGTTGGCGGCTAAGGGTGGCGGTGGTGACGAGTGGTGGTGGCGGGTGATGGTGATGGTCGACGGCAGAGGGTGGCGGGTGGTGAAGGTGGAGGGTGGTGTTGGTGATGAAGGGTGAAAGGGGGAATGGAATGAAAAAAACAAGGGTAGTGGATGGGATGGATTTGAGGGAATGGAATGCCCTATGTCAAGGGTGATTCCATTACCTTGACCAACCAAACACATCTTTTTTCATTCCCTCGTAATAATTCATTCTATTCCTTCTCTCATTCTTGCATATCAAACACTACCTTAATCATAAAATGGAATAACAGTAGCAATGTTCAAAAGTCCCAAAACTTAATGTTCCATATTCGAGAGACGTTAAACAAAAACACATCTATTAAAAAAGATAATAAATGTTTGGGTTGTTCAAGTTTTATGATGGGAAAACGTGACACAATAACCGAACTGTATAAGGTTCAGGTTGGTGGGATTTGGCTTTTTCTAGTATTCTCTAATTTGGTTTTGAGTGGCTTCAAATTCGGGTCGAGTTTTGGGTTCCAGGTGTAAATGGAAAACCCAATCAATGAATAAACCTAAAACCCAACACATTTAAGATAGGTATAAGGTATGGGACCGGGTATGAGATTAATTTTTGTAGGTTTGGGACGGGTAGGGGTAGGTGATTTAGAGAGATACCCATTTACTCAACCAAAGGTAAACCCGCTTATATATCGAAATAATATCTTTTTATGTTTTTAAATGATAATCTTTTTTTTTTTTATGGCATCTTTGTATATCATTCACAGTAAATTATTAAAATTATGTTGTGTGTTTCATTGACATTTGTACATTAAAGTTATGTTGTGTGTTTCATTAACATTCTCATTAGATTACTATATATGATATAATTTTTTGTTATATCTTGAATTATACATTTTTTTAAATTTAACCAAAGCATATACTAATACTCCATAAACGAATAACTAACTTTATTCATATGCCCCCAGAGTTAGTATCCTCAAAGAGACGGAGATATATAACGCATTCAAAACATATTCTGACTGAAATCAAGGGTTACTTTTGAATCAATTATTCGATTTTGAATGATCTTTTTCTAATATACATCTTGCGAAATGTAATTAAATAATAGGTACCTGATAGATAGCTGGCGTGTTTTGGCTCAGCATGCCTAATCAGTATTTTAATAAACTAACATGTTTACCTGAAACCCGAGGGTATACCGAATAGCTGACGTGAAATCACCTGATAGATACCCGACAAGTTGGACCAAGTTTGAGACAAGCTATTATAATTGGGTATGGGTTGGGATTAAACCCGTCCCAAATCCACCCCATTGCCATTCGTAGTATTGTGAGAGGGAATTGGCGAGAAGAGGGGATGAGAGCGGTGACTTCTCCCTCTGTCCCTCTATCACTTTACAACACTACCTTCTCTATCTCTAAAACTTTGCAAAGGCTTAGGCTTGATTTGAGGATTTGTTGCTACAATATGTTTCCTAGAAGTTCTGGATCGAGCAGGTTTAGACGGAAGTTTGGACGAGATAGAGCTAATTCAGTAGAATATTATTAAGAATGGAGTAGAAGCAGAATGATCCCATTCTTACCGAAAGAGCATACATCATTTTACAAACTGGAGAAATTCAGCATTTCCCCTCTGAAATCTCAAAAACTTATCAACTAATGAACACATGACAGTATTTATACATGGAGTTTGGTGAGGATGAATACATCTGTGTGGATGTGTTACGTCCTGCGGATGCGTTACAACCGTACGAACGTGCTTTCGTCCTCTCTAAGGTCTCATATGTTTGTTTCTAACTCGTAACTATACAATATTCAACACACGCTCTATTGTGCCTATTCGTACAGTGGCGTACATACATAATATGCACTAACAAATTCCCCCTTGGTCGCCACTATCGAATCTTGATCTTCAAATATGAGAGTTGATCTTCAAATATGATAGCCATGTTTGAATATTCTGCAACTTCAATCTAGCATCATATATCTTCAATTGATTCCCCCTTGATTGATGATTCGGGTTTGCATATCTGCAATAAGTCCCCCCTGAAATGAATCTTCAGGTCTTTGTTTGCACGGTTCCTAACCTCCTCTGATATGCTTAATCGCAATCTTCACGAATAATCACCAACTTGAAACTAATCAATGTAACTTCTTCATTTCAACGTTAATCACATCCGCGTTCGCTTTTTAGTTTACCATTTTAGCTCAAACTCTTAATCTTCAAAAACCCAAACCGACATTTGATAGAAATTTCGAACGTCACACTAAGAAACTTCAACTCAATGAACACTCGCGAAAATCTTCACAATCGGCAAATCTTAATCGGACAACAAATCATCTGATAACACACTTTGATCTAAGAACCATTTTTTCATGATCAGATTCACATTCTTCTTCTTCATTCACGATATTAGATATATATTCTTCTACATTAGTTTCGGCAGAAACTTAATTGACAAACATCGTCATTCCCTGACGGTTAGTCCAAAAAACAACTCCTTTGCTCAAATATTAAAAATTCTAATACTTTAGACTATCACATAATTAGTGATATTTTTTAAGTATCGACAATACTGATGCATCCTGTGACGCTAATCCTGCTAACCAGCTTGACGAAGACTCGGGACTCAAACCCTAAGACATCAATCTGATCTCGTACTAAAGAATCTGAACTTTCTCTAATCACGAACTAACGAATCATGCATCCTGGACAATCTGAAGTCGGAACCACACAAATATTTGAAAATTTTTATATTTGAAAATGTCTAATATTTGAAAATTTTTATTCCCCTCATTTTTGGAAAATTCTGACATCTCTAAACTCTTTACTGAATTTTCCCCCTCAAACTGAACAAATCAGTTCTCTTTTTCTCTGAAAAACTATAATGTGACATTTTGTTCCACAAAAGTCCTTTTCATCAATGCGGATTTTTCTTTTAGGCTAATTAATAGTAACTACACCAAATGATAAACATTCTGCTTAGGTATCAATGACTACCCCCACTAACTTCAATACTCTGTGATCTCATCATCATGTCTATTCTCTAAAATCTCCAACGGTGTCCCCGAACAGCCCGTATTTGACGTTAAAATCGCGAAAAAAATTCAATCACCAAATTTTTTCAAGACACTCATCTCGTCACCACGATCAAAAAATGCCCTTTTAAACGCATTTTGACTCATTCGCGTGGATGAAAGGGATTCATTCGTGCGAATGTGTCTCCTACGTGCGGATGAAATGATTTTAGAACGAATTAGCGGGTAAACAGTAACATAAATTTAACTTCACCAAAACATGTATCCAAGATCAAAAGCTCCAAATTCTTCTGAAGTCTAAGAACCCTAAAACAACAAGAAATTAAATTAAGATTCGTGTGTCCTTCTATCACATAAATGGATAGAAGGGTTTTGTAGAGCATGAAAAAATAATATGTTTAGGCTCAAGAATCACCTTATTTAGCCTCGAATTAATGGAGATATCGAAAGAACAAGTTATAAGCCATGGAATCTTCTTGCCTCAAATTCGCGAACTAGAGTGATTGTAAAAACGAGATGGGTGTGTGGGGAGTGTTGTGAATTGAATAAGAATGCCGTTTGATAACAAAATGATAGGCTATAGATCTCAAATTTTTTCAAAATGTTTTGGGTTCTTGGGGTGTTTAATGGAGTTGATATGCGTCAAATGCAACATATAAATTGTATCAAATACGGTATAAAATCAACCCTTTTTAGTACTAATGTTGGAAAAGGTGTATCTCTTTGCATACTTTTGATTTCAGGATTAAAAGAACTTAAATGTACAAAAGTAGCAAATTAACAAGAAAAAGCAGCATAAGTATAGAAGGCGGGAAGACAACACACTATACTAGCCCTCGGAGCTTCACCCCAAAGACTAAAAACAACGAATCAGAAGTCTGGCACGGGGCCGTGTGACGGGTGGTCCGTAGGACGACCCTTAAGTGCTATAAATGGTTGTTTAATCCTACTTTTAATCGAGTAATTGTCTAGAATTAAATGACTACGTTCGCTTGTGTTTCAAGTACATTCGGAGCTTAAAAATGTGGAAATGAAGCTTTGAATAAGCGTGGCTGGATTGGAGATTGAAAGATGGAGCGTAAATGAAGAAAATAATTTATTGTAATTGAAAAATTAAGAAGGTATCATGATAGAGGACAAAATTACGAGAACGTAGGCGAAAACGGTGAAGAAAAGGGAGTTGAAACGAAAAAGTTATGAAGAAAACAAAATTGCATGCTAAAGCCTACTGTAGCTTACGGTAGCTACCGTAAATTACGGTAGCTCCCAGCATTTCCATCGTAAGGCAGTAGAGACCCACCGTAGCACTTTTTAAGCCATCTAAACTACGGTAGCCACCATAGCTTACGGTGGAGCCTGGCGGGAAAACTGTAACTGCCCATAAAAATCCGTTTTCAAGTGTCTTTTGATTGTCTTATCATTGGGGAACGTTTATAGAGCAGTTTCAGGTGAATTTTGGCTTGTGCAAGTGTTGGTGAACAATTATAATCATTCAGTTTATGTTTTTGATTTGTACGAACATTAAACTTGTCAGTATGATGATTCACCAAGCGAAGTGTGGCTAAACTTATGGTGATCATCCTAGGTTGAAGGTTTGTCTAAGACTTTTGTGTTTTTATCCGTATTTCTAGAATATTAGACTTGCAACTCTTGTTTGTTTATTATGATGGGTGAATGTTTGCTTGTAAATTGTTAATTGATGTTTTGCTCTTAATCTAAATCGTACATTCTTGGTGTCGTTGACAATCGAGATATCATGGGAGGAATTAGGGTTAGATATTAGTTAATTGGTCATCGGGTAACAACCTTGCATTTTCATAATCCAAGTACTTAGTTCCCTTTTATCACAAACAAGCAATCACACATGAATCATGTCTATGTGATTCTCTATATTGGATTCTAACACAAATGTCAATTGAAACCGGAAACCTAGGATGATCGCTTTCTCCTAATCTGTTTTTACAACCAACTTTTGATTTGCAATTTATTTAGTTAAGCTTAGTTCTTAAAACCAAACAATCAAAATCATTGAAATTACTTTTTTTGCAAATTAGTTTAAACTTAGTTAATTGATAAAGCTACATAATAAACGCATTTTCCACATACTCCGTGAGTTCGATACCCACTTACCGCTAGCTAATTAGTTGTAACTAGATTAAATTTACTTGAGACCACGACTTCACGTCAATTTTGGCACCATTGCTGGGAGTAGTGCGCAACGTGTGTTAACTTTTGTAGTTGTTAGTTTGTTATTTTTCGGGTTTACACTGGTTGTGTTTAGTGTGCAGGTACTTACAGGTTTATGCATACTAGAGGCTCTCACAAGTTATCACCACTAGCATTTGATACGGAAATTGAGCGAACGATGCGACGCAATCGAGTGTTATTACGAGAAAACAAAATCATCGGTTCACCTACTACACCCACTACACCAAGCAACACAATGGGACCACCACCTCCCACTACGGGTCAAACAACACCATCTACATCTACACCTACACCTACACCTACACCGAATCCTACCAATCCTTCACCAACCAACATCACCAATGTTACATTACCCGCAAGTACCCAAGTTGAACATTCCTTTAGCCAACCTTCTGCATCAACTGTCACTCCTATTTCATCTTTATTCCCAACGGGTGGCCAATCATCATCTTCTCACCAAATACCACCATCACATCAATTCCACCCAAGTTCATCCATAGTTCACACTACCTCTACTTACCAACCACTATTTCAACCAGGTTTGCAATATCAACAAACTACAAATTTGCAATCCATGGGAACACCTGAAAGTGGATATGGGATTGAGTATGAAGATGAGTTTGAGGGGTTTGAAGAGGAAGGATACTATATTGGGGGTGATAGAGCTCAAGGGGGATATATGTATCCGGCTAGACAACAAGTTGAACCTATGCAACAGATTTTCCGACAACCACCAGTTGTTCAACAACCAGTGCAACCAATTCAGAGGCCAATACCACAATAACAAGTGCCTCCACCACCACAACAATTTGCACCTCGAAGACAAGCTCAAAGGCAACCAGGTCCACCGAGAGTGCCTATGGATGTTCCGCAAAGGCATCATAGAGAGGCGGTACGGGGTTGAAGCTCATTTTCGACCGGTTATCACTAATTACCCCTCACCGATAGTTATTCCTCATCACCCGAATGGGCGAACATTTGAAGTAAGAACGAATGCACTCTAAAGTTTACCGAAATTTAAAGGGTTAGCAATTGAAGAACCTTATTTTCATTTGGAGGCGTATGATTCAATGTGTAACACTATTGGTGGGCAAGGATTCTCTTCCGATGATGTTAAATTAGTATTGTTCCAATTTTCATTGGTGCATAAAGCGAAGAGATTGTTTTACACGTTACCTTCCGCATCAATTTACACTTGGGCCGACATGCAACAAAGATTCTTGGAAGAGTATTATATGGCCCAAAAGACTAATGAGGCGAGAAGGAGTTTGAGAGGTTTTCAACAACAACAGGGGGAGATGTTTCATCAAGCGTTTGAACGGTTTAACATGATGCTTAAAAATTGTCTGCATCATGGTATAGCCTTATGGGAGTTGTTGAATGCATTTCATGAGGGGATAAGTGAAAAGGGTGCTCGGGATTTGATGTCGGTTACTAATGGTACGTTTGATGCCAATTATGGGCAAGACGATTGGGCCTTCTTAGAGCAAATGTCCTACAATTCCAAACGAAAGGCGCAAGCATCAAGAAAGGCTAGGCATGTTATCACAAGACCTCAAGTTAATGCAGTGGATGATGGAAATGTTCAAACCACGAATCAAGTTTATGATGTTTGTACCAATTGTAGTGAGTTTATGATATGTGTTCCGTGGGCATTATTCAAGACCAAGTGGAAGAGGTGAATACCATTCAAGGGGAGGTGGTAGGAATTACAACATGAATTCGAACACCTACCACCCCGGGTTGCGAAATTATTCGAATTTTAGATATGGAAACCCGACTAATCAAGCCAATCCAAACTTCCAAGGGGCTCCCGCAAGTAAATTATGTTCCTCGCCAACAATTTGCAAATCAAGGCTATCAAAGGAAATTTCAACCACAAAACAATGAGCAAACCCGGTGGTCGGGACCGTCGGTTCAAATGGGAATGAAGTGATGGATATGCTTGGAATGATGCAACAAGATATGCAAAGGAGGAATCAAATGGATAAGGCTCGGTTGCAAAAAGATGAAATTTGAGACAAAGTGTAACATCCGTCAAAAACCGGGTTAACCAAACCCGCTTCGTTTATCAACCGAACATCCAGTTAAAAATTTCTTGCGTATTTAATGCTCCAATTAATTTTAAACGATACATAATTAATAAATATATTAGAATATAAAATTTATAATTGAAAATTTATTAAAAATAACGAAATAAAAATATTATGCTGATGCCGGGTTTCAAACCCGGGTCAGCCGGGTAACTTCAAAGTCTTAACTCACATCCATCCAACCACTCCGCCACTTGTGTTTTTTAGTAATATATCAAAACAATTAATTCAAATATCAAATCTCGATTTCAAATCAGTCAACCGACGCGCCCAATTCGCAGTCGTCGGAAATCCCGACGATTTCGCCATTTACTGTCGGTTTCTTGTGACTTAACGTGTATAATAACTCTTACATCGGTTATAACCGATGGACAGTCCGCGACATCAGTCATAACCGCCGGAGAATTATTGACCAACGAATCAAGACGGTAATCAGACCCAATTCGTCGATATTCTTCCCTATAAATACACACCCTAGCCTCTGGTAAACTTTTCGCTCAAAATCGCACCGATTCTTGAATCAATTTCACTCGCCGGAAAATCTCTGCAAGTCACCGGAAAACCGAGACTTTCATCTACACGGTAAATACCTCAACTTTTTCTGTTTTAACCCATTGTTAGACTATTACTAACATCAATCCCTCACCCAGAATCTATTCCAGACGACGTTGCCGGATATTCCATTTTCACCGGAAAACTTCTGGAATTTCCAGAATCACACTGTTAATCGGTATGATCATCTAAGCATCTTGATAATCGTTGCTCAGTAATTCAATTTCATATCTAATCAATCAAACTGATTATTGAATCCGAACAGAGGGAGTTCACAAAACAGAGCCGACGATCTTTGCCGGATTTCTGAAGAAGACAATCTGTTCGGTACATTCTTTCCCCAAACCCTTCTGTTCAATACCTTTCAATTTCTCATAATATTCGTTAACCGAATTAAACAAGAAACAGTTGGTTTAACCATTGTCTGTGTTTTGAACGAAGAAGACGAAGTCGCTTAGGTTATAAGATTAATTAAAATCAATATTATGAACGGGTTAGACACACAGTCCAGCGGTGGACTGTGTGCAAATAAATACGCATACGTCCCAAGTTCGATCCTTGACACACGCACATTCGCTATAATAAAAATGTTCTTTTTTAAACTGAACCGGATCCATACGCAGTAAGATGTTAAGTATAATAAAAACCAGAATATTTACCAAGTTAGACACACAGTCCAGCGGTGGACTGTGTGCCAAACTAAACCACAGGTCCCGGGTTCGAGACCTGTAGGGATCACCGAGTCGATACAATTAAACCCTTTTTAAAATAAATGATTTTCGGATTAACTGAAATAGTGTATAAATATAATTAAAAACAGAAATATTTCGGGTTAGACACGTAGCTCAGTTGGTAGAGCTGCGTGCACGCGTACGGGAGGTCACGGGTTCGAGTCTCACTCAGTGCAATAATATTCACAATCGAACAGGTCAACGGTCAACAGTCGTGGTCAACGGTCAAAAGTCAACATTTTTTTATTATTTTTATATTTATTTTATTTAAAAATCAATTAAAAATATTAAAAATAACGTTTTTAAAGTTAGACAATAGCCTTAAACTCACAAAAATATATCCAATAATCCTACTAAATTTGATTAATAAAATCCACTTATTTACCGAACCGTTATGTTATTATTTAGGTTAGTTTCTCTCGTGGTTAAATCCAAATTCGTTCGCATTCATCATCAATCCAAGAAACGCAACCACTGTGAGTGAATTCTTACAAACTCCACTTTTTATTCACGTTTTGGGGTGTATCATGTGTCGCTTAAACTAATTTGTTTATTCAAACTCGTGCTATACCATATTATGATCTAAACTTAGAATGTAAATATTGTTTGTAGTTATGTATTACATATTGTCAAGTTGTATGCAAATTATTTGTTAGGCCCATCAGTTCCTCGTGGGAGACGAGTTCAACAACGCGTGCCTTAAAACTCATTCATTGGACCCATCAGTTCGTAGAACAACGCGTGCCTCAAAACTTATTCATTAGGCCCATCATTTCCTCGTGGGAGACGAGTTGAACAACGCGTGCCTCAAAACAATCTATTATTGTATGTGTGTGCATTATTTAATATTAAGTGTGTTGTGAATAAATTTACATCTACATTTACTCATATGTGGTTATGCACTTTATTTTATAATCAATTCAATAAACTTGTTTAAATGTTTTTCATAGGATTCACTCGCCAACTTTTTGTTGATCCAAAAACCATTTTTACACATGATACAGGTGGACAGGATGAAGCAAGGAACACATAGGAAAATGCCTTAGAAGAAAATAATGAAGCCTAGAAAGATGTATAGAACAAGTTGTATGATATTGTATGATTTCCTTTAAATTGTAATAATAAATATGAATCATTATAATAAATGCCATGAGCTTTGATGAAAACCCAATCATGCCCCGATCACCTTTTCCGCTGCGGGTCGGGGTGTGACACAAAGCCATCCAATCCTTGACTACCTAAATGGGTCAACTTGCAAGTGAGGTGGCCCTTTTGAAAAAGAACAAAGGTCAACTACCAAGTCACACGGTGACAAATCCTAAGAACATCAAAAGCGTGAACATTAATGTGGTAAGTACTGTTAGGGATAGGATTTTTAATGATTATGGACCATATATCCTAAGTCTGCTCTGGATCAAGGATCCTCAGGATTTGGTGAAGGAAGACTAAGGATCAGGGATCCTCAGTATAATTCTATTTTGCTAACAAGTGTATCCTGCATTACTTGGCCTTATTTTTCAAGTGTATTACGATAAGACTTGTTCTAACCGAGAATCACAGAGAATATGCTTCTATTTCCGGCACGTGCATAAGCTAGTAACCGTTGGTGATGAACGTGGATGCATGGCGAGATTTTCGAGTAGTTAGTTAGGATAATTTTTGGCTATGTTATTAGGTGTATTGAACTGAGTAGAAAGGGACTGACACCTTTTTCTTTGATCAGGCGACATACGTAAACATTCTCACAAACACACACACTAGTACTCATTGTAACAACCTCAATACTTCCGGAGTTGTAATTTTTCTTATGCAATCTAGTTGGTGATCGGTAGTTTCCATCACCCGAGGTTTTTTTATGTCGGAGATCACATCTTGATCAAGGGCTTTTTCCTCGTATAAATCTCGGCGTTCATCATTGATTACATTTCTAGTTTGTTCAAACATTCATTCATTATTCAAGCACTCAACCTCACAAAAATCAGATTTGGTTACATTATTCTTGTTGTGATTTTTGACCAAAACAGTTTGGCGCCCACTGTTGGGCAATCGGTGCTTCAATTCTAAAAATTCTGTTCATTTCATTCATTTCTGTTCATTCCCGTCAACTACATGGCTTCTCAAGGAAAATCTGCTTCAAGTGCCATGACGGAGGTTACCATATCCCAGACCAGTGCATCATTGCCACCTCTTCCCCCTGCACCCATGAGGAGTGCTGAGAATCCTCAGAAGAAAACTACTCCTGTTTATACAGGATTCAAAACCTCCACTGTTTCATCGTCTACAACTACTAACAATGATGTTTCTACTTTAATTTTGCAGATGAAGAACTATATGGAACAGCAGGACAAAACCAACCAAAGGATCCTCAGGGAGATTGATGAAATCAAGAAACAGAAGAGATCAGTGGAGGATTACTCCCCACTGATGCCCAGGTCATTGGACTTCACTTCTCCAGCATCAACGGTCCAGCATTCCAGAGGATCTGGTGTTCAAATTCAAGGATCCTCCAATTATCAGCAAGGATCACTCGCGATGACACAGGCTCAAGGATCCTTTTCTCAAGTTCAGAGACCCTGCTTTCAGCCTCAAGGATCCTTTCTCAGTTCAGGAGGATATCTGGAGACGGTTCCTGTTCAAGGATCCTACTTTCAGCGTCGAGGATCCTCATCTCAGGTTCAAGGATCCATGGAGTATCCTCCAAGGCCTTCAGCACCATGTATCCTGGCTCTAACATCTTTCAGGATCAAGGATCCTTAGGGAGCCAACCATCTAGGAACTATGAAGTTCATACAGGAGACTTCATCCCTATGCGGACTAGTGCCTCGTCTGGTCTAACTATTGCACCTGAAATGTCCACCTTGGGATATACCTCTGGCACACCACTTCCAAACCAATCAGGAGGTAACAATTCCAATACGTTTTTTGGTACTAATTATGGTTCCATGCAGGATACAGGTATCAATCAGGCTATGGCACGAGAGCTCCAAAAGCTTAAGGATATGATATCCAGCATCCCAGGAGTGGTTAAGCCCATTCCTGAGATCCCGGATGGAAGTCACAGGGTGTCTCATTTTGCCCCTCCAATATGCAATGCTGAGATACCGAAGCACTTTTAGGCTCCAAGCATGAAGGTCTATGACGGCACAACCGATCCGGAGGAGCATGTGGCTCAATATAGGGAGAGAATGGAGATCAACCCCATTCATGAAAAAATAAAGGAAGCCTGTCTTTGCAAGGGTTTCGGATCCACCCTCACTGCATCAGCTTTGAAATGGCTGCTAAGTCTTCCTCCTTATTCAATTACGTCGTTTTTTCATCTAGTTAATTTGTTCAATAACCATTTTTCGTGTAGTAGAACTTTTGAACGATTAACTAGTGATTTGTATAGCATAAACCATTTTTCATGTAGTAGAACTTTTGAACGATTAACTAGTGATTTGTATAGGATAACCCAGCGTCATGATGAATCCTTAAGAGACTACATCACTAATTTTAGTAGAGAATCCTTAGAAATCCCTAATCTAGATATGTCACTGCTGTGGAGGCATTTAAAATGGGATTTCCAAAGGATTCCTCATTCTATGATGACCTTGTTATGACGCCTTGCAGGAATTTAGATGAAGTGAGGCATAGGGCCTTGAGATTCATTCATTTGGAAGATGATAAAAGGATACAAGAGAGACTCTCAGGATCCTCGAAACATGAAAAACACTGACTCAACAGAAAGTAATATCCTTTGATGAGGATGATCGTGTAGACATACAGGATCCTCATCACGACGGTTTAGTTATTACCTTGTTAATTTCTAATAACTTTGTTCGCATGATCCTTATTGATGGAGGAAGTCCAGTGAACATAATACAGTTGGATGTCCTTAAAAAGATGAGCATTCCTAAATCCGAGATCATCCCAAGATCATCAGTGCTTGTGAGATTCAGTGAGGAAACCAAAAATACATTGGGGGATATCAAACTCCAAATTTACATAGAGGGAGTAAATTCTATTCAAAAAATTTGTGTAATAGATTGCTTATCTTGTTGCAATATTATCCTTGGCAGGCCATGGATACATGATATGAAAGCAGTCCCCTCAACATATCACCAATGTGTTAAGTTACAAACTCCTTGGGGAGTGGTCAAGATAGAGAGTGATCAGCAGGAAGCAAAGAAATGCTACACTTCTTCGATGAAACCAGCTTCCAAATCTAGGGAAGCATAGCAATTAAAGTATCCTCCAAGAGACGTCATGGAGGCTAGAGAACAAGGCGTCAAGGATATTCTGTTAGACCATGAGGATCCTGAATCCAAGGTGTATATAGGATTCGGGATCCAAGATAGCATAGAGCAGGATCTAGTATCCTTCCTGAAACGAAGAAAGTCTACATTTGCCTTGAAGCACGAAGACATGACAGGTATTTCAAAAGATGTCATTACTCACAAGCTTGGTATTAACAGGTCTTTCAGACCAATTCACCAAAAGAGGAGAAAAATTGCAGATGAAAGAAATGCAATCATCCAATAAGAGGTAGACAAATTATTAAAGGCAGGTATGATCAGAGAGGTAAAATATCCAAGGTGGCTAGCCAATGTGGTTGTTGTTCAAAAGAAAAATAGAAAGTGGAGGGTATGCGTTGACTTAGTGATTTGAACAAGTCATGTCCCAGGGATCCTTTCCCTTTACCCCACATTGACTCCATGGTGGATGCTACGGCGGGTCATGAGTTGTTAACTTTTATAGATGCTTCATCTGGATTTCAGCAAATTCAGATGGAACCATCTGATCAAGAGGATACAGCATTCATAACACCCACCGGCATATATTGTTATATTGCTATGCCCTTGGGTTTAAGAAATACAGGTGCTACATACCGTGAATATGATGTTCAAGGAGCAGCTTGGACACACAATGGAAGTGTACATAGATGATATGGTGGTCAAATCTAAAATAGCTGAGGATCACTTGAAGGATCTTGAAAAAGCATTCAATATCCTTGACCAGTACAACATGAAGTTGAATCCTTCCAAATGCCATTTCGAGTTAAAGCTGGAAATTTTTTAGGATATATGGTGACCAAAAGAGAAATCGAAGCAAGTCCGGAGCAGATAAAAGCCATAGTCAATATCAAATCTCCTGCCAATGCTAAGGATGTTCAAAGATTGACAGGGAGAATTGCAGCTTTAAACAGATTCATCTCAAAATCCTCAGAAAATGCAAGCTTTGAACAGTTTGAATGGACTGAAAGGCATGAAGCTGCTCTACAAGCCCTCAAGGATTACTTATTCTCTGCGCCTGCTTTGATGAAACCAGAAAAAGGGGAACCGTTATCCTATACCTAGTTGTCTCAGGTAAAGCGGTAAGCGCGGTCTTAGTTAAGGATCATGTAGGCCGACAACATCCGGTATAGTATGTAAGTAAAAGTCTACTTGATGCTCAGGCCAGGTATTCTCATTTAGAGAAGCTTAATCTTGCTTTAATCATGGCTTCTACTAAACTTAGACATTATTTTGGAACTCATACTATAATTGTTAAGACTAGCTTTCCTATTAAGAATGTCCTCAGGAAGCCTGAGATGTCTGGCAGGTTGGCAAAGTGGGCAGAACTTAGTGCATATAACATCAAATATGAACCAAGGACTACCATCAAGTCTCAAGCTTTGGCTGACTTTGTGGCTAATTTCAGTAGTGACGTACAAAGGGAAGCTGATTTGGAAGTGCAACAACTTGAGGAAACCAAGGATCCTTAGATACTCTTCACAGATGGAGCCTCAAATGTCAAGGGAACTGGACTAGGCTTACTACTAAAATCACCACTGGGGGACATTATACCCCAATCTATTGCATGTGAATTCCAAACCACTAATAATGAGGCAGAATATGAGGCCTTGTAGCAGGTTTGCAATTAGCTATATATATGAGGATTATGTATCTTCAAGTATGTGTGGATTATCTGTTAATTACTAACCACCATAATGGATCCTATACTGTCAAGGGTGAAAAACTAATTAAATATTTAGAGATAGTCAAGAAATCGGCATATTCTTTTGTTTTTTCAGTTTAACACGGGTACCTAGGTTAGAAAATGCAGAAGCAGATGCTTTAGCCAACCTTGGATCCTCATCGAAGATGGCAGAGCATGTGAAGATACCTATTATCCATGTCCTTACTCCTGCAATTGAGGAAAATGAAATAATGCAGATAGTGGATGATGCTGCAATTCTACCTAGTGATGATGCGCAGTCAAATTCAGGATCTTAGATCCTTCAAATTCTGAAATACATTCAGAATCAAGAAATTCCTACCAGGGAAAATCCTAGAGCCTTCAAGATCAAGGTATCCCAATTCACTATAATTAACAACTTGCTGTATAAAAGATCCCTTGCAGATCCCTATCTATGATGCATTGAGGATCCTGAGATCCAATAAGTGTTGAAGGATTTTCATGAAGGAGACTGTGGAAATCACACTTGGGCAGAGCACTATTTTCGAGGATCCTCAGAACATGATACTATTGGCCTACAATGAAGAAGGACGCCGTGGAGTATGCAAGGAAATGTGATGCTTGTCAAAGGCATAGTAATATTCTTCATCAACCAGCAGAACCTCTGCATCCTATATCCTCTTCTTGGCCATTTATGAGATGGGGAATGGATATAGTAGGCAAGCTTCCCAAAGCACCAGGTGGAAAAGTGTTCATGTTAGCTATGACAGACTACTCCTCCAAATGGATAGAAGCTGAAGCTTTCGCCCAAGTCAGAGAAAAGGAAGTTATATCCTTTATTAAAAGAAACATCATTACTAGATTTGGTATTCCTTCTGAAATTGTTTGTGATAACGGATCCCAGTTTATCCGGAGTCGTACTACTAACTTTTGTGACAGCTGGGGGATTAGGATGATAACATCAACACCAGTCCACCCACAAGCTAATGGCCAGGCAGAATCAACCAATAAGATCGTTATCAACAACTTGAAGAAAAAGCTTGAGTCCAAGAAAGGAAAACGGGCTGAAGATTTACTATACGTCTTATGAGCAGATAGAACAACTCCCAAGAATGCTACGGGTCAAACACCTTTCTCCTTAGTCTTTGGAGTTGAGGCAGTGATCCCTACAGAAATGGTAGTCCCTACAGCTAGAACAAGCATCCGTGATCCTGAGGCAAATGTTGAGACTCTAACCCAAGACCTAGATATTGTGGAAGAACTTAGAGACTTGGAGAGGATAAGGCTGGCCAGCTATCAACACGAATCCTTCTGATGGCAAGTTAGCACCAAAATGGGAAGGCCCCTATCTTATCAAGGCAGAAGCTGGAAAGGGGGTATATCGTTTGCTAACAATGGATAGTGATCTTCTGCTGAGAGCTTGGAATGTTGTTCACCTAAAAAAAGTATTTTATGTAAGGATCAAGGATCCTTAAGGATTCTGATACTCAGTTCAGGGTAAAGGATCCTCAAAGGACGTATGATCCTTGTATCGGTAATATTCTCTTTATGGTTTTACTTATTACTTATTATGGGAAAGGATGTTAGATTCTTAACATCCGATTTTATCAAAGTTTTAAGTTTTTTCAGAAATTTATCACATGTTTGACAAAGGATCAAGAGGTTGGCCACCTCTCCAAGGTTTCACGGGCTCAACCCCAGTCCAAGGTATCCAATACCTTCTAAGGTTTAAAGGTTTTCACCTTTCGCACGAATTGGGTTTTGACACCCCGCTAGTAGCGCACGTTATCCAAGTATAGTTCGAGGCAATGGGACCAGTACTCATTTTCGGGGCTGACAATTTCATTGTTGTTGGTTATATGTAGGATCTCAAGTATAATGGTAGACATACCATACATCCGTTCCCAAGGTTTCTAACATTTTCACGTTAGCTAAGGTTTTGGCATTTTCATGTCACTTACGATTGGTTAGACGCCAGTATGGGCCATACACCAGAATCCTAAGGTTTCTAACGTCTTCACGTTAGCTCAAGTATTATCCTTATTGTTGGGATTGTCCCTAGTTTCTAATGAATTATTCAATTGATGTTTGGCTTAGTCCCAAGTTGTACATTATTTCAGGTTTCTGAAGTTATATATATATATATATATATATATATATATATATATATATATATATATATAAGGATCCTGGATTCATGCTTTAACTAATTTCTGCGCATTATTAGTACAACCGTAAATTTTAAAGATATAGGATCCTAACTTGGATTCTCAGGTATGACTTAATCTTTGTCTATTTGCTTTTATTTCATATTCTCATCTATGACACTCAGTTTGAGAATACATGATTTTCTATCATGCGATACCTTAGTATGTTCATTTTAAACATATTTCGCCTTTTAAGTGATTCTAGAGGATAGAATTTGTATAAGATAAATGTATTGAAATGAGATTCTAAGATAGAACGTACACAACAGCAAAAATAGCCAAAAGATTAAAATTTTATTTATTAAAACCCTTTTAAGGTTATCAAAATTACCTACCCAAGCTTCCACCAGCAATCCGTGGTCCAGCCACTTGGGTTGGTAAAGGGTGTCCATGCTAACGGTTCATAAAATGCGGGAAAATAAAGGCGGTGGCATCAAGGGCTTCATCCTCCACAAACAGAAGGACCCATCCACATTTGCTACCCCCTATTTTTCACAGGATCGATGATCCTTAACCCTAAAAACTATTGTTTAGTTACAGACCAAGTTGTTCAAATTAAAAACATCATAAACCATAAAAAATGGGCTCCGGCCACGTCTAGAAATTTCCATCATCGCCCATTGATGCAGCCTACTCTTTCGCTGCTTCATCACCCTTAGCTTCGCCACCTTCACCACTGCCGCCAGTTGCTGCCTCTTTAGGATCCTTCACACTACTTGGAACGGCCTCAAGCATGGATGTCCCTTCTGCCTCATCATCATCACCTAGCTCCTGCTGTCTTCGCTTCCAAGCCTCTACCTCCCATCTAGCCTTATCGAATGAAGGATCCATTGCCTCCTGAGCTATCTGGATCCTCGCCTTCAGGATAGCCTTGACAGCAGAGATTTTGGCCTCATCAGCAGCCTCCAAGCGATCCTTGTTCGCCTGAACCTCATCCATTATAGCCTGCTTCTCCAAGCGATTGATCTGTGACATCCCGGTTTTTCAGATATCTTAAACGCACTACTTCACGGTTATTCGTTCCTACGCTAAATCGATTCGGAGACTTAAATTGCACGCTCGAAATAATTACGATAGTTTTGTGTACTTGTCAAATGAATTACATGCTAGTCTTAAACGTTTATAAGTTAGTGCGTTATTATGTGATGTTCCAAGTTCGTGTTTTATTTTAGTTATAAAATATAGATGTAGAATAGAGAAATGAATCGAATCAAGCCGCGACACGAGCCAACCTCGTTTCCTTGTGACCCTAGTAGTTAACCAAACTTGAGGACCAAGTGCTAGACCCAAACCAACCCACCAGAGTCCCTTGCGGCCGCGAGCATCCCAAACCACAAACCCTTCCCTTTCCCTTGTCTCTTGCGCTATATATACACACACATGCATGAGACTTTGCTTTACAAAACAAAAACACAAACCCTAGTTGAGAAAACAGCCAACGGCAGCCCCTCATTCATCTTCTCGATCGCAAGACAGCCTTGTTACACTCCTCTTGAATCGCGGCAGCCCTCCCCTCACCATTCTTCTTCTCGGTCGCAAGCCTCGCCAACATCCGAATCAGTCCCATCTAGTTCTCGGCTCATTAATCCTATTGTTAAGGTTAGAATTTTATGTTATTTCGCTAATCATACTTGGGTCATGAATTATGGATCGTATGTGTATGTAATGGTGGAAAGTATTAGGATGATAATCGGCTGATTTGGCTAGTTTGCAAGTTTGATGTTTTGCGGAATTAAGAAACGTTAGGCTACGGTTGTTTAATAAAAACTATATGTTATGATTAGGGTTTGCATGGGTATGATATATATGATAGTATATGATTGAAAATTCTGTTCTTGATCGCATATGTCCAATGTATCGATGGTTTAAGCGAGTTAGATTGTGATAAAGTGCTGAATCAGGATGTTGAATGGTGGTTACAGCCAACTTCAACTGGCTGTAACTTGGTTATTATTTATCGGAAAACGGATTTTATGAAGTCTAAAACGTAGAGTTTTGAAAACCGATTCTAATGGCGCTGGATTCATATTTTTCTGAAATCGTTTGATATTTTTAAGTGGCCAATTAAGTTCAGTAACTAAAGCTGTGAAAATCCTGAAAATCTGTTAGTTGTTTATCGAGTCGGATCTAATAATCTGTAGGGAGTCGAATCATGAAATTTTTATAGCAACTAGATATGGAAATTTCCGGGAAACTCCCATAGGAATTTTGTTAATTGGACGAACGCTGATTTTTAAATGAATTCTTCCGTGGACTGCAGTCAGAAAGCGACGAATCTGACTGCAGCCTAGCATATTAATATTTACGAATAATTGGTAAAGTGTTAGGACTTGAAAAATTTATATAAAATTCTACAGTATAGTTGTCACCTTCTGTAAAATAATTGGAATTTTTGGAACGTCGGAACTATTTTATAAAAATCCTCGAAAACAGCCGAATTATGAGTATATAAGCTGAAACTTGATAACTTGCGAATGTGTGCACCAAAGTGTTGCATGGATTGGATTGTGTTCATGATAAATTGCTTTGATCACTATGTTCATATGAGGATACTTGCATGCATGTCTGAGTGCTAGGAATTGTGATTGTGTGTACCGCTTTGTGCGTTAATTATGTGTAGGATTTGTATTGGTGTGTTCACACACTAACTTGAAATCAATTGACTTGTTAGGACGCAATTAGCGGTCCCATCATTTGCAACTTCTGTCTTACACTAACCGAGCAACTAAAGGTGAGTTCACGGCCCCTAATTTTATCCGGTTTTAAACAACAGGGGGAAACATGTATACACTCTACAACTCTATCTCTTTACGTTATACGAAATTAACGTCACTTAACTATTCGATAACTAAGTTAATGTTAATGTACGTTATGGTCACTAAGCAGCTATATCACACAAGTCCTCGACAATCTCTCGGATCGTTAGTATTGGGTTTAAATAGCGGGGAAATTATAAGTAGTACTACTGGGCCCGACAAGCCCCATCCGAGCTAGTCGCGCTAGCCGACCGGGTATGGTCAACGGGTGAATAATTTGGCCTAACTTCGCCATGGTCAGTGATAGGCCTGGCAACACGGAGGCACAACAGTCAGCTTCGATCGCGAACACTTACGTGACATAACTTTAGGCTAGCTACCTATATATATTAACATTGAACTTAATTACGAATCAACAATATTATCCCGGGTTAGGGATAATGGAACCAACAACGTTATTATTCCAGGTTAGGAATAATGGGACATCATTATTATTCCGGGTAAGGAATAATGGAACTATCAGAATTATTCCGGGTTGGGAATAATGGAACTATCAATATTATTCCGGGTTGGGAATAATGGAACTAAACCGTTATCCCGGGTTAGGGATAACGGGGGAAACAAACTTATAACCGAACAAACGAATTTATGAAAACCTGTGAACTCACTCTTCTTTAATGTTGACACTTGTTTCTTTACATGTTTCTCAGGACGCTAGGAGCTCTAGGTGCACTCACTTGCATTGATCAAGACACCTTTTATCGAGTCTCATTTACAAACATTGTTTTGGGTTTTTCATTTGTTTTGGCGTTTGTGTTGGCGCCCGTTTCTCTACTTATTTTTATGCTTCCGCTCAACCTTAAAAACTAATGCTTCCGCTAAACGTTGGAAACTAACTAAGACAATATAAAATCTACAATGAATGGTTAAACAAATGATTTTGGAAAACGTATTATCAATTCATATAGAGTCGTTCGACGTACTAGTGTCTCAGATTCTGGTTTGTTCACACGCCTCGCGGTAAAACTCCGCAAGTGGAAATTGAGGGTGTGACAGATTGGTATCAAAGCCACTAGCTATAGAGAACCAGGTTTGCATCAAAAGTAAACCTAAACTATAGCTGATTACACGACACTAGACGTAGTTTGGCACCGAACTGTTATATCTTGTTATGTGATGTACCACAACTGTGTTATGTAGAATATAAATGCATAGTAAGAAATGAATGCAACTCGTAACTAACTACACAACCTAACAGGCAATGTCATCATCATCCTCATCATCATCCGACAAACTTACACAACCAAGGGCGCCGGGAAAGGCACCTATGGTGGAACCCTTACCATCTTATGGCGTGGAGACACACTTAGCTGCGAGAAAAAGGCTCGCTCTAGGGGAGGAGTCGTCATCACGCCCAACCATCGCTGTGCCGGTCGAACCGGTTAACTCGGTAGAAGTAGGAAACGACCTACTTAGAGATATGATACGGAAACAACAAGAACAAATAGAAAGAATGCATGAAACCATCCTAGCACAGGGATGGATGATACGACAACTGACAGGTAAAACTGGATCGCTCGAGGAAGAGCAACATACGAGTAAGATAGCTCGTAACACCTTAGCCAGAGATCTTCGTGCTGAGCAGCTAAGGGCTGACTGGCTAGAAGAGAGAGTTCTTGAGTCTAGCTGGAGAATTCAAGAACTGGAACAAAATCAGGTACCTGCACCAGCACCGGTCCCTCCAGTGCCGGCAGAGGAGGATCCGGAAGAGGATCCGGAAGAGGATCCAGAAGAGGACCCAGAGGAGGATCCAGAGGAGGATCCGGAGGAGGACCCAGCTGTAGAAGCTGGAAATGCCGCGCAGGATGACGGCAACGATAGCGATTTGGGAGATGGAGACGTAGAAGACTGACACGTCTCGCTTATTTTATTTACTTTCCTTCAGTCTATTTATTTTCCCACTTGTGTTTAAACTTGAGACTTTATAGTAAACTCATATGTTTAGTTGGCACTTTGTAAGACGTTGAAACTTTATTTAATCAAGTATTTCTTTTGACTATTTAATTTATTTGAGTTGACATAACTTGAAGAATTATTTAAGTACGGAATAGGATAACTATATTGGATATATAGACTTATCGGTATGTGTTTATGTTGTCTTACGAAGATCCAAATGGCAACTGGATTTCGCGGGAACCTTAACATGACGCCCGAAGAATTAGCTGCAATGATCCAAGGGCACGTGAACGCAGCTCTAGCGGCTGTTCAGAACCAACCGGCAGGTAACCATTATTAAATTTTCATGGGAAAATCTAATAGTTGGGCTAGTAGAATTCCTCGCTGACTACATGTCCTCTGTCAACAGGAGGGGGTCTTAACCCCTACAAGATGTTCCTCGACGCGAAGCCAAGTAAATTCACGGGGGCAGAAGGACCCATAGGATTGGTGCGCTGGATCGAAAAATCTGAATCAGTATTTGAAATGTGCAACTGTCTGGAGGCCAACAAGGTCAAGTATGCAGCCTTAACACTGGAAGATGGGGCACTAACTTGGTGGAATGCACAAGTCCAAACGCGTGGACTTATTGCTGCAAATGCCATGGCCTGGGCCGAGTTTAAGGCCCTAATCAAAGAAGAGTACTGTCCGCGAGACAGAGTTAAACAGTTGGAGCAAATATTATGGAACCACAAGATGGTGGGATCTGAAATCGAAGCATACACAGCAAAACATCACGATTTGGTATTTCTATGTCCCGATCTGGCCAACACTGTGGAGAAACGACTCGAGTTCTACCTTGGGGGTCTGGTCCCGGAGATTCAGGGTATGGTAATGGCTAGCAACCCTGCAACTGAACATCAAGCAATCAGGTTGGCGCACAAACTCACCGATAAGGCGGTGGAACAAAAGAAGTTGCCAACTCGGGGTACAACTGAAGTTGCCCCTGATAATAAAAGAAAGTTTGAAGACTCGTCTGTTCGACAGTCTTCGTCATCCCAGCCACAACAGGGGAACCAGAAATGGTTCAATAATTACAACAACCACCGGGGTCACCAAAATCAGCCCGCCAACAACAACCAGAACGCAAGCGGCTATGTAGGTCGAAAGCCGCAGTGCAATCGCTGTAATCTTCATCATCATGGCCCTTGTGCCGGGAATCGCTGCCAACGATGTGGCAAAGTGGGACATGCGGCAAAGGATTGTCGCGGGGAAATCATGTCCCGACAAAACCAAAATCAACCACAGGGTCAGCAACAGGGTGTTAACCGGGGATGCTATCAGTGTGGTAGCCCTGCCCACTTCAAAAGAGACTACCCACAGCTGCGTAACAACAACAACAATGGTGGGAACAACCACAACCACAATAACCACAACAACAATAACAACAACAATAATGGAAATGGTGGCACAGGAGGTGCCAAAGGTCGCGCATTTACGTTGGGCCGCGGAGAGGCCAGAAACGACTCGAACGTGGTCACCGGTAAGTTTCCCCTTAATGAACATTTTGCTACTGTGCTTTTTGATACGGGTGCGGATAGGAGTTTTATATCTGAGTCTTTTAGGAAGAACCTAAATCTCACGCCTAAACCCTTAGAGACCCCTTATATCATAGAACTAGCCGATGGTAAATCTGTAGACGTGACCCATATAGTATCCGGCTGTCAACTCAAACTCGCGGGTCACACCTTTACCATTGATCTGATGACAACTACCCTGGGAAGTTTTGACGTGGTTGTCGGAATGGACTGGCTATCCGACGTCCGAGCTGAAGTTCTCTGTTTCGAAAAATCTATCCGTATTCCGCTATCTAACGACGAAATCTTGACGGTGCAAGGCGAGAAGGCAGGCGCCGTCACAAACATCATCTCTTACATGCAAGCGCAGAAGTATCTTCGGAGGAAGAACTCTTTCGCTTTACTCGCACTGGTTACCAAACAGCCTAAGGACGAGAAACGTATAGAAGACATCCCCGTCGTCCGTGATTTTGCTGATGTATTCCCAGAGGAGTTACCTGGTCTCCCACCCCATCGACAATTGGAGTTTGAAATTGAATTGGCGAACCATGCAACTCCTATCGCCAAGGCCCCATACCGCCTAGCTCCAGCCGAGCTGCAGGAGCTGTCTACCCAACTTCAGGAGCTGTTAGAAAAAGCATTTATCCGACCAAGCGCTCCGCCATGGGAAGCTCCAGTCCTTTTTGTCAAGAAGAAGGACGGGACCTTCCGCATGTGCATCGACTACAGGGAACTCAACAAGGTTACTGTCAAGAACCAATACCCGTTACCTCGCATCGACGATCTCTTCGATCAACTTCAAGGGTCAAGCTACTACTCCAAGATTGATCTACGGTCCGGTTACCACCAGCTACGCGTCAGGGAGGAGGATATCGCTAAGACGGCATTTCGTACTCGGTATGGCCATTATGAGTTCTTGGTCATGCCCTTCGGTCTCACCAACGCACCCGCAGTGTTCATGGACCTCATGAACCGTGTGTGTAAACCATACCTCGACAAGTTTGTCATTGTGTTCATCGATGACATACTCATCTACTCTAAAGGAGAAGAAGAACATGCTGAACATCTACGATTACTGCTGGGATTACTTCAACAGGAGAAACTATATGCCAAGCTTTCAAAGTGTGATTTCTGGATTCGGGAAGTTCAGTTCCTCGGGCATATCGTAAATAAAAAGGGTATCCATGTCGACCCTGCCAAGATTGAAGCTATCAAAAACTGGGAAGCACCCAGGACACCGACGGAGATCCGCCAATTTTTGGGTTTGGCTGGATACTACAGACGTTTCATCGAGGGATTTTCAAAGATCGCGCAACCGCTTACTACCCTCACCCAGAAAGGCATCAAGTATGCTTGGGGTGACAAGCAGGAAGCGGCATTTCAATTGCTCAAACAAAAACTTTGCAGTGCACCTATTCTGTCCTTGCCGGAAGGGACAGATGATTTTGTAGTATATTGTGATGCTTCCATTCAGGGATTGGGATGCGTACTGATGCAACGCGATAAGGTCATCGCGTATGCGTCCCGACAATTGAAGGTCCACGAGAAAAACTACACAACACATGACCTGGAATTGGGAGCAGTAGTGTTTGCACTTAAGATTTGGAGACACTACCTCTATGGAACGAAGTGCACAATCTTTACAGACCACAAGAGCCTCCAACACATCTTTGATCAGAAGGAGTTGAACATGCGACAGCATCGCTGGGTCGAACTCTTGAACGATTATGAATGTGCCATTCGGTATCACCCGGGTAAAGCTAACGTGGTAGCTGATGCCCTCAGTAGGAAGGAACACTTGAAACTGCGTCGGGTACGAGCATTACAGCTCACCATTCATTCGGGGTTACCCGAATAGATACGCGACGCGCAGTTAGAAGCAGTTAAGGAAGAAAACATCAAGGCCGAATCGGTGGGAAAAATGGAACGCGATTGGGAAGTAAAACCCAATGGAGCCCGGTATTTCATGAATCGCATATGGGTACCTCTCTACGGAAACCTCAGAGAGCTAGTCATGAACGAAGCTCACAAATCCCGATACTCTGTCCATCCTGGTTCGGATAAGATGTATCAAGACCTTAAAGCTGCGTATTGGTGGCCCAACATGAAAGCTATATAGCCACCTACGTGAGTAAATGTTTGACTTGTGCAAAAGTCAAGGTAGAGTATCAAAAGCCATCGGGGCTACTCCAACAACCTGAGATCCCAGTGTGGAAATGGGATCAGATCTCGATGGATTTCATCACTAAACTCCCGCGAACTTTGGGTGGTTGCGATACCATCTGGGTGATTGTGGATCGTTTAACTAAGTCCGCACACTTCCTAGCTATTAAAGAAACAGATAAGATGGAGAAGTTGACTCGCATCTACATTAAGGAAGTAGTTTCTCGGCACGGAGTGCCAACGTCCATCATCTCAGACAGAGATGCTTGCTTCACGTCCAACTTTTGGCAGTCACTTCAGAAAGCGTTGGGCACACGCTTAGATATGAGCACAGCTTATCACCCTCAGACTGATGGTCAAAGCGAAAGGACCATACAAACCTTGGAAGACATGCTTAGGGCATGCGTAGTAGACTTCGGAAATAGTTGGGAAATCCACCTGCCTTTAGTGGAATTCTCGTATAACAACAGTTACCATACGAGTATATCGGCAGCACCGTTTGAGGCATTATACGGTCGTAAATGTAGATCACCGGTCTGTTGGGCAGAAGTAGGTGACAGTCAACTCACAGGCCCTGAGTTGATACTTGAAGCTACTGAAAAGATTGTACAAATCAGAAACCACATGGCGGCGGCACGAGACCGACTGAAAAGCTACGCTGATCAACGACGCAAACCGCTCAAATTTCAAGTAGGCGACCGCGTCCTACTGAAGGTGTCACCCTTGAAGGGTGTAATCCGCTTTGGAAAACAAGGCAAACTAAAACCACGGTACGTAGGTCCGTTTGTGATCTTGAAACATATTGGACCCGTAGCTTATCAATTAGACCTTCCTGCCGAACTCAGTGGAGTTCACAACGTTTTTCACGTGTCAAATCTGAAGAAGTGTCTATCAGATGAAACTCTAGTCATCCATTGGATGAGATTCAAGTGAATGAACAACTACACTTTGTGGAACAACCTATCGAGATCATGGATCGTGAGATCAAGACTCGAAGGCACAGCAAGATTCCGATCGTTAAGGTTCGTTGGGACTCTAAGCGTGGACCGGAGTTCACGTGGGAAAGAGAGGACCAAATGAAAAGCAAATACCCACACCTCTTCGCAGCTGAGCAGCAAACTAACGATACCAGCAACTAAATTTTCGGGGCGAAAATTCTTTCAACATGGGGATGATGTGACAACCTGGGAATTTCTCATAATTTCGCGTACCATTGTTAACTAAATCCTTGTGCATGGCACTTGGAAATCTTTGTGCATGGCACTTGGGAATTTCTTGTAATTTTGCGTACCATTGTTAACGAACTAAATCTTTGTGCGTGGCACTCTAAACATGTACGCTGCATTCTAAACCGCGTTTACTCAATTTTCGGGACGAAAATTCTTTCAACATGGGGATAATGTGACATCCCGGTTTTTCAGATATCTTAAACGCACTACTTCACGATTATTCGTTCCTACGCTAAATCGATTCGGAGACTTAAATTGCACGCTCGAAATAATTACGATAGTTTTGTGTACTTGTCAAATGAATTACATGCTAGTCTTAAACGTTTATAAGTTAGTGCGTTATTATGTGATGTTCCAAGTTCGTGTTTTATTTTAGTTATAAAATATAGATGTAGTAATAGAGAAATGAATCGAATCAAACCGCGACACGAGCCAACCTCGTTTCCTTGTGACTCTAGTAGTTAACCAAACTTGAGGACCAAGTGCTAGACCCAAACCAACCCACCCGAGTCCCTTGCGGCCACGAGCATCCCAAACCATAAACCCTTCCCTTTCCCTTGTCTCTTGCGCTATATATACACACACATGCATGAGACTTTGCTTTACAAAACAAAAACACAAACCCTAGTTGAGAAAACAGCCGATGGCAGCCCCTCATTCATCTTCTCGATCGCAAGACAGCCTTGTTACACTCCTCTTGAATCGCGGCAGCCCTCCCCTCACCATTCTTCTTCTCGGTCGCAAGCCTCGCCAACATCCGAATCAGTCCCATCTAGTTCTCAGCTCATTAATCCTATTGTTAAGGTTAGAATTTTATGTTATTTCGCTAATCATACTTGGGTCATGAATTATGGATCGTGTGTGTATGTAATGGTGGAAAGTATTAGGATGATAATCGGCTGATTCGGCTAGTTTGCAAGTTTGATGTTTTCGGAATTAAGAAACGTTAGGCTGCGGTTGTTTAATAAAAACTATATGTTATGATTAGGGTTTGCATAGGTATGATATATATGATAGTATATGATTGAAAATTCTGTTCTTGATCTCATATGTTCAATTTATCGATGGTTTAAGCGAGTTAGATTGTGATAAAGTGCTGAATCAGGATGCTGAATGGTGGTTACAGCCAACTTCAACTGGCTGTAACTTGGTTATTATTTATTGAAAAACGGATTTTCTGAAGTCTAAAACGTAGAGTTTTGAAAAACGATTCTAACGGCGCTTGATTCATATTTTTCTAAAGTCGTTTGATATTTTTAAGTGGCCAATTAAGTTCAGTAACTAAAGCTGTGAAAATCCTGAAAATCTGTTAGTTGTTTATCGAGTCGGATCTAATAATCTGTAGGGAGTCAAATCATGAAATTTGTACAGCAACTAGATATGTAAATTTCCGGGAAACTCCCACTGGAATTTTGTTAATTGGACGAACGGTGATTTTTAAATGAATTCTTCCGTGGACTGCAGTCAGAAAGCGACGAATCTGACTGCAGCCTAGCATATTAATATTTACGAATAATTGGTAAAGTGTTAGGACTTGAAAAATTTATATAAAATTCTACAGTATAGTTGTCACCTTCTGTAAAATAATTGGAATTTTTGGAACGTCGGAACTATTTTATAAAAATCCTCGAAAACAGCCGAATTATGAGTATATAAGCTGAAACTTGATAACTTGCGAATGTGTGCACCAAAGTGTTGCATGGATTGGATTGTGTTCATGATAAATTGCTTTGATCACTATGTTCATATGAGGATACTTGCATGCATGTCTGAGTGCTAGGAATTGTGATTGTGTGTACCGCTTTGTGCGTTAATTATGTGTAGGATTTGTATTGGTGTGTTCACACACTAACTTGAAATCAATTGACTTGTTAGGACGCAATTAGCGGTCCCATCATTTGCAACTTCTGTCTTACACTAACCGAGCAACTAAAGGTGAGTTCACGGCCCCTAATTTTATCCGGTTTTAAACAACAGGGGGAGAAACATGTATACACTCTACAACTCTATCTCTTTACGTTATACGAAATTAACGTCACTTAACTATTCGATAACTAAGTTAATGTTAATGTACGTTATGGTCACTAAGCAGCTATATCACACAAGTCCTCGACAATCTCTCGGATCGTTAGTATTGGGTTTAAATAGCGGGGAAATTATAAGTAGTACTACTGGGCCCGACAAGCCCCATCCGAGCTAGTCGCGCTAGCCGACCGCGTATGGTCAACGGGTGAATAATTTGGCCTAACTTCGCCATGGTCAGTGATAGGCCTGGCAACACGGAGGCACAACAGTCAGCTTCGATCGCGAACACTTACGTGACATAACTTTAGGCTAGCTACCTATATATATTAACATTGAACTTAATTACGAATCAACAATATCATCCCGGGTTAGGGATAATGGAACCAACAACGTTATTATTCCAGGTTAGGAATAATGGGACATCATTATTATTCCGGGTAAGGAATAATGGAACTATCAGAATTATTCTGGGTTGGGAATAATGGAACTATCAGTATTATTCCGGGTTGGGAATAATGGAACTAAACCGTTATCCCGGGTTAGGGATAACGGGGGAAACAAACTTATAACCGAACAAACGAATTTATGAAAACCTGTGAACTCACTCTTCTTTAATGTTGACACTTGTTTCTTTACATGTTTCTCAGGACGCTAGGAGCTCTAGGTGCACTCACTTGCATTGATCAAGACACCTTTTATCGAGTCTCATTTACAAACATTGTTTTGGGTTTTTCATTTGTTTTGGCGTTTGTGTTGGCGCCCGTTTCTCTACTTATTTTTATGCACGATCTTCTTCTCTTTGGCAGCGCAGAAGGCCCGGAGATCAGCAATGGTTTCTTCTGCCTCAACTAACTTTTTCCCTTGCAGGGCTTGGATTTGTGCGACTTTCTGCATAGGGCGACATATGGATATGAGGATCCTCAATTCTTAAAATTTTCACATGTCGAAGAATAAGTGATTCTTACCTTAGAGACGCAGTTGTGGATGTCTTGCTCGAGTTGGAGGGCATCACTTAGTGATGCAGGCTCAGATGGCTTCTTCCTCTTGGACCCAGGTTTAGCACGAAGGGTCCTACCCTTTAAGTTCCACTTTTTGGGGGAATACTTTCTGTTGGGGATAGAATCTCTTCTAACGAAAAAGAACTGGTTTTTCCAGTTTGTATCGTTCTTGGTGGTCTTGAGGAGCGGAAGAGAATGCTGAGGTTTAGCTTTGAAGAGGTATCAATTGGATCCGTGGGTTACCAGATTATACAAATGAGGGAGCTCGGTGAGACCAAAAACTAGACCTTCTTTGCTGGTTATTTGTTCAAGAGTATACAAGACTCTCCACAGCATGGGCATTGCTTGGTTGAAACACATTCCGGTGTGACCGAAAAAAGGTTTGGGTAAACACTGGAAAAGGATAGTTGTAGCCAATCTGAAACGGAGTGGCAGGAAAACATATCCAGGCCTTCGATTCGCAATCGCTTTTCAGCGATGAATCGAAGGGCCTAAAGATGGTTCCCTTTGGAAACCAGGGGCGGATTTGGTCGATTTCAGGGTCAGTAAAGCGACAAAGCTCTTGAGAAGGGTTTTTGAGAAGATTTTGACTCTGGGGTGCGGTGATTTGCTCTGGATCCTTTTGGGGAGAGGACCGGGTAGCCATTTTTTCCATGAAAATAAGAGAAAAGATTGCAGAGAAAGAAGGTTAAGAGAGAAAGAGAATACCTGTTTGATCTCCAGTGTGAGGATTTAAAGAAAGGATCTAGATATTAAATAGGAGATATCATCTATATCTCTACCCTATTTATAATCATATTTGTTGCAGGCACATCTTTTCAATGACGTCAGGATCTACAACGGCTATATCCACTTGCAACGGCTAGTTCGATATAAATGAAATATAACTTATCTTGTTCACATCCAACTAGTCATATTTGGGGGCAATTGTTAGGGATAGGATTTTTAATGATTATGGATCATATATCCTAAGTCTGCTCTGGATCAAGGATCCTTAGGATCTGGTGAAGGAAGACTAAGGATCAAGGATCCTCAGTATAATTCTATTTTGCTAACAAATGTATCCTGTATTACTTGGCCTTATTTTTCAGGTGTATTACGAGAAGACTTGTTCTAACCGAGAATAACGGAGAATATGCTTCTATTTCTGGCACGTGCATAAGCTAGTAACCGTTGGTGATGAACGTGGATGCATGGCGAGATTTTCGGGTAGTTAGTTAGGATATTTTTTGGCTATGTTATTAGGGGTATTGAGCTGAGTAGAAAGGGACTGGCACCTTTTTCTTTGATCAGACAACATACGTACACATTCTCACAAACACACACACTAGTACTCATTGTAACAAGCTCGATACTTCTGGAGTTGTAATTTTTCTTATGCAATATAGTTGGTGATCAGTAGTTTCCATCACCCGAGGTTTTTATGCCGGAGATCACATCTTGATCCAGGGCTTTTTCCTCGTATAAATCTCAGTGTTCATCATTGATTACATTTCTAGTTTGTTCAAACATTCATTCATTATTCAAGCACTTAACCTCACAAAAATCAGATTTGGTTACATTATCCTTGTTGTGATTTTTGACCGAAACAAGTACCGTTCCTAATAGTGAATTTAATGAAACATTTCTAACCTCTTTGTGTCAAGTGAGTGCAGGTATAGGAAAAGATGCCAAGGTAGAAGATGACAAAGAGCATGGAGCACCAATTGTGCCTATCCGAGTGGGAAAAATAAAAATTCCTCAAGCATTGTTGGACTATGGGGCATCCATGAGTGTGCTACCAGGTAGCTTATATGACATGTATGACTTTGGTCCGTTGCAAGATATAGACACCATGGTGAGCTTGGCAGATGAAAGTTGGAGCCGTCCTCGGGGAGTGGTTAGGAATGTTAAGATTCAGTTTTGGTCCTAGACTAGGCTTCTACTAAAATGGTAGCGCAACAAAGGGTAATCTTAGGTCGACCGTTTCTATACACAACAAATGCTCAAATCAATTGTAGGGACGGGGTTATTACCATGACCAAAAAGAACTGTAATTTATCATTTGATGTTCAAACTAGAGTGATTAGTTATGAGTCCATTGAGGGGAAGGGTGGTGAGTCTAGTGATTGTATGAAAAAAGTGTGTCAAAGAATGAAGATAAATCACCCACCGGATCGTGAAGAAAAGCATACGGGATCAAGTAGGAGTGTATTTGATTACCCACCGAATCAAAACGGGACGAATGCATTTTACTCAATGACACGATGTAGTGATGGAGATGGCCGGAATCGTTTCTTTGAGCCACCATAAACGAGGGTGGCACGGTCTGGCTGAAGACCCGAAAATTTAGCGTTTCTCGGGAGGCAACCCGGGGTTTTTCACTTACCATGTTATTTCTTTATTTTTCTATGTTTCAGGGCTATGGAAACAATCAAGTGTGGGGAAGATGTGTGGATAGTTGTGTGAAGGTGGTGATAGGAAATCGGATCATTTACAACATATGTCGTGTCAAACTTTATCAGGTCCATGTACTCTTTCCTTAGACTTGTCATGTTTTTTAGCTTTGAAATATTGGTAGTTAGTTTGTTTGCTTTTGTTTTAAAAAAAAAGTTTGGTGTGTTTTGAGCGATCTTTCCCTTCAAAGCCATACATTGGGGGACATTTTTTACACTTTTGAAAGATTCTAAAATCAAGCGAAAAATGGTCTAAATTCAAAAACTTAAAGTATTGAAACCGCATAACACTCCGGCAACCCCATATACCCCTTTTCTTGGTGAGAGGTTGAGCCACTTATTTGAATTGTTAGAAATATTTTCTTTGATGAGAGTGGCAATGGGTGGGGGTGCATTAGAACTTGTGCTTGAATTCGTTTTGAGGCCTTAGCTTGATATGTATGTGAAAAGGATAAGGGCATTTAGATAGCCTCGTCATGGTGTGTGCGAGTGTGGGATTTGGGGGGTTGGACCTCATAAGTTATATATATGAGCTTGGCGAGAGGGGCGGGGGTTTGGACTTTAGTACCCCATTTGAACTTAAAGTCGATCGTTTGTTAACCCAAGCCTAGTTCTCTAAAAAAATTCACCCATATTTAAACCGGTCTAGTAGTGTTAGCATTTTTGTATTAGTATGTTTGTTATGTTATGTTTATGTTGAAAAAAAATACAAAAGAAAAAGAGAAAATACAAAAAGAATGAGAATAAACGTTTGTAGTTGTAGTAAAAAAACAAAAAAAAGAAAAAGAAAAAAAATGTTGGGATATATTGTATATAGTTGTTTACCTTTCTTTAGATAATAATAAAAAGACCGGGTCGAATCATTAGCTACTACATATATATCTCCATTTCCTACCCATATGCCTAGCCACGTTCCAACCTTTAAGTCCCTTTGATTTACGTGTGTGTTTTAGCAAAATCTTTAGGCGGAGGACCGATTTAAGTACAAGCTTATTATTGTGAAACCCCCATTTGCTTTAAGTGTGTTCTCGCTCATCCTTGCTAGTTATTATTTTTCGCCGATAGGAGAGTCATTGTGAGGGGTGTGTTATGCGGGGTTTAAGAAAAAGTTAGTAAAATGAGGACATTTGTTTGCTTGATTCATGTTGATCGCTTGAGGAGTTATGAGTGGTTTTGATGAGTTGCTTGGGGCAAGCAACGGTTAAGTGTGGGGATGTGATGGGTGGTCTGTAGGACGACCCTTAAGTGTTATAAATGGTAGTTTAATTCCACTTTTAATCGAGTAATTGTCTAGAATTAAATGACTACGTTCGCTTGTGTTTCAGGTACATTCGAAGCTTAAAAATTTTGAAATGAAGCTTCGAATAAGCGCGGCTAGATTGGAGATTGATGGAGCATAAATGAAGAAAATGATTTATTGGAATTGAATAATTAAGAAGGTGTCATGATAGAGGACGAAATTACGAGAACGTAGGCGAAAACGGTGAAGAAAACGGAGTTGAAACCAAAAAGTTATGAAGAAAACAAAATTGCATGCTGAAGCCTACTGTAGCTTACGGTAGCTACCGTATATTACGGTAGCTCCCAACATTTTTCTTCCACTGTAAGGCAGTAGAGACCCACCGTAGCACTTTTTAAGCCACCGTAAGCTACGGTGGCTATCGTAGCTTACGGTGGAGCCTGACGGGAAAAGTGTAACTGCCCATAAAAATCCGTTTTCAAGTATCTTTTGATTGTCTTATCATTGGGGAACGTTTGCAGTTTCAGACGAATTTTGGCTTGTGCAAGTGTTGGTGAACAATTATAATCATTCGGTTTATGTTTTTATTTGTACGAACATTAAACTTGTCGGTATGATGATTCACCAAGCGATGTGTGGCTAAACTTATGGTGATCATCCTAGGTTGAAGGTTTGTCTAAGACTTTTGTGTTTTTATCCGTATTTCTAGAATAATAGACTTTGTTTATTATGATGGGTGAATGTTTGCTTTTAAATTGTTGATTGATGTTTTGATCTTAATCTAAAAAGTACGTTCTTGGTGTCGTTGACAATCGAGATATCACGGGAGGAATTACGGTTGGATATTAATTAATTGGTCGTCGGGTAACAACCTCGCATTTTCATAATCCAAGTACTTAGTTCCCTTTTATCACAAACAAGCAATCACACATGAATCATGTCTATGTGATTCTTTATAGTGGATTTTAACACAAATGTCAATTGTTGGTGCATATTATGTGATAACAGCTTAATAGTTTGATAATTTAGTCTTTGGATATTTTGTATTGGGCTTAGCTTATTGGTTAGTGAGTTAATTGTTGTAATGGGCTTGGAGAATGGCCTAGCCCAGTTTACAGACATGTGGTATATAAACATGTTTTGTGATTAGGGTTTAAGGAGGCGAAGAGAATTCGTAGAGAGAGATAGACAAGAACATAGAAAGTGGTTGTGATGTTGTTTGAGTCTTGAATTGATTGTAAACACTTGTGTTGGATAATCAATAGAAGATGGGTTTGAAAGTATTTGTTCGTGTGTTAGTGTTCTTCATCTTAGTAACTTGTATCTGTGGTTGTGTGATCTATCAAGGGGATTCTGCACCCTTGATTGATTGTCAGTCTTGTAACGATCCATTGAAAGAGGGGACCTACAATTGGTATCAGAGCTTTTGCTCTTGTGCGTAGTTCAAGACTGATCGACAGGAAAAGAGTTTTTGTTTGTTCGAAGATTTTCGGGATTCATTCTGAATTTGTACGAAGAACATGATGAACAATCGAAGAACAGTTTGAATTTCGAGTTTTTGATCTGTATTGGTTCTTGGTTTGACTTGTGTGCTTGTTTTTAGGGATATATTGTTGGAAGGTTTTAAAGAAATTGATTTAGTGTTGCTGTTTATTTAGAGACTGCTAATTTTTCGGGATCTAGTTGTTGGATAGCTGGATTCAAAAGATTAAAGTGTGCGACCAAATAAATTGTGAGACCTGATAAAGTGTGCGAAGTCGTCAACTGTGTCGGTTATATTTAGTGTGCGAGATATTGTGCGACTGGTCAACTGTGCGAGTTCACTAGTGTGCGACTCAGTAATTGTGCGACTTCAGTGTGCGTTTTGATCTAGTGTGCGATTGGATTAGTGTGCGACTGGATAAGTGTGCGAGTTGCTGTGTGCGACCTGGACAGTGTGCGACTTGATTGACTGTGCGACCATATAAACTGAGTGTGCGACATATAAAGCCCAAGAAACAAGTGTGTGACCCATTAACTTCAGTGTGTAGCCCAACTGTTTGAAGTGTGCGACCCAAATTAAGGAGTGTGCGACTTGATTAGGAGTGTTTGATTGTCAAGTGTGCGATTCCTTAGTGGTGGAATTTTTCGTGGATGTCGTAGCTAACAATTCACGTTTTCGTGAATAGAAACTCTGGAAAATCCCAAAAAAGGTTTTAGACATTATATATCATTGGATCGTATCGCCCAGACGAGTCTAACGGTACCATATAGTTGTTTTGGTCAAAAATCACACTAAGGATAATGTGACCAAACTTTGTATGTGAGGTTGAGTGCTTATGTGTTGAACAATGATGTGAACAATCGTGAAATGTAATGAACAATGGACACCAAGATTATACGAGGAAAAAGCCCTTGATCAATGTATGATCTCCGGCATAAAAAACCTCGGGTGATGGAAACTACTGATCACAAAGTATATTTCACAAGTAAGATTACAACTTCGGAAGATATTGAGCTTTTACAATCGATCTATAGTGTAATGTGTGTGTATTTCTCGAGAGTTTCCAAGTGATCTTGTGATATCAGTGTTTGCGAATGAATTCGTCTATCTAGTGAGCTCAATACCCCCTAAAATATTAGCGTTTATAACTTATAACTAACTATCCGAAATATCCGGGATCCCCCATGTTCATGCATAACGTCCATTTAACCTTCAGCACGTGCTTAATCCTCCGCATATTCCACGAATATTTTGCTTGACCAAGTCCACTATCGATACCTGCACTACATTCAAGTAAAACATTGAAGTCAATTGTTAGAAACCGTTATAGTCACTAAGGATCCTTGATCCTTCCAGTATTCAGTACTCAGTACATGGATAATATATCCTCGATATACTGAAGGATCACTGATTCTTAACCAATAAAAACCTAGCCATAACAATTGCCCCCAATATGGCGGTTGTGATAGTAGATCACAGCTGTCATATTATCTTTAATTCAAATATAGCCGTTAGGGTGACTGATGGGACTCCCATAGCCTTCACAACCATCATCACTATTTATGGGGAAGAGATAACTCCCTTTAAAATCTGCACAAATCCATCATAAATCCACACCAAGCATTGTGAACCGGGTATTCTTCTCTCTTCCCTTCTCGATTATTCTTAAGTTCCGGCAACATGAATACACGATCCTCTCCGAATCCCTCCTTCAAAAAATCCGGCGATCTCCTTCAATCACAAAACATACTAAAGGACCCCTCCTCTGAGATCTGTAAGTTTACAGATCCAGAAATCGAGAACCTAAAGTCATGTTTTCCATCGGAGGCCACTTTCAGACCCTTCGATCCTTCTGCTCGGAGCGATGCGGTATCCGACACCTGGATTTGCTTTCATGCTTTACCGTTTCACCTTGGGTTCTCATATCCTTTTCCGACCCTAACCCAAAGCTTTTTTAAGCTAACCGGCATTAGCTTTAGTCAGGTCATGCCGATGTTGTGGAGAACATTGTTCATCGTTGAAGAAATCGTTGAAAAAAAGGGCTCCAACTAAACCTTTCAGACCTAGTCTTCATGTACTCTTTGACTACCCATGGCTCTAACCGATTTTTGTTTAAAGTAAAAGCCCACCAACCAGCTCCTGTCTTCAAAACAACCCAAAATGCTTCTGTTTGGAAAAATCAGTTTTTCTTTGTTAAACGAGATTCTATGCTAGAAGGGATTCGTTGCCTCATAAATGGATACTCAAGGGTAGGGTTTAGAGGTCTCATATGTGTCATATCCTTGTTGTAACTGTCTTTTGATCTTTTTGTTTTCTTGCAGTGAAGAACTTTGCAACTTTAGCGGAGGATCCAGGAACTGTTGATCGAGTGAAAGCCTTCTTGAGCCTTGACCCAATAGACAGAACATTCAAAGTGAGGATCCAGGATCCTAGCGAAGAAGTATAGGCATCTTCCTCCTACAATATGTCAAGTAAGTAATTGTATGACATAGTAACTATTTAAAAGAAAGTTCTAATTTGAACTAGAAACTTATCTTTTTGATGTCTATTGGTAGGTGTTCAAAAATCTACTTCCAAGTCTGCAGACTTCGCTCTTGATGACATCAACAGCATCATCATCTCCAAAGCTGTGAAAAAGGAGCCAATGAAGAAGCTTCCTCCCGTTGAGCCTCGCCCAGCTACCACCAGAGCCAAATCTGCTTCAAAAAGGAAGAAGCCTTCCGATCCTGAGAGTGATCTTGTCTCTATCGAGAAACGTCTCCATGATGTTCTGACCGAGGTAAGGATCCTTGATCCTTAGGTTTTACTTTACCCGTTTGTTAGGATCCTTGATCATGATATTTCTTTGTCTTGTTTATTACTAGGAATTCAGTCGCATGAGGATCTTTTATGAGAAGAAGTTGGCTGAACACGAAGAGACTGTAGCTGGCATGCAGGCCATTGCTGCTGCCAAGGAAAAGGATCTCTCAAGGCTTGAAAAGCAAAACAAAGTGCTGGAAAAGGAGAAAGAGAGCCTTGAGGAGCTGCTGCTGAATGCTGAAGTGGGGGTTCATGAGGCTGCCATGAATGCTACTGAAGCGGCCAAGGTCTGCGCTGCCAAGACGGTTCTACAATCCATGATCAAGATGGCCAAAGAGGCTAACGATCCTGGATTTGATAGATCTTCATGGGACCTGGCCTCTTGGGAGGTAGCATTGAGCAACCTGAACAGCGGTGAGCTGGAGCAGTTGGCAGCGGCGGATGAAGCAAGTCCTAGTGGAGTGCAGACAGAAGCAGAGGACATGGCGGTTGAAGGTGCTGGAGTTAAAGCCAGTGAAGGTGGTGAGGTGGCCACAGTAGGCTGCCTATGTGGGCGATGATGGATATTTCTAGATGCGACCGGAGCCCATTTTTAGGTCCTTAGGTTGGTTGTTTTACTTGAACAATTCGTGGTTTGTATTTTGAACAATAGTTTTTATAGGTTAAGGATCATGGATCCTTGGAACAATAGGGGGTGATAAAGGTGGATGGATCCTTCTGTTTGTGGAGGATGAAGCCTTTGACACCCTTCGCTTTTAATTTCCTGCATTTTAATTTTTTGCACAAACATTAACCGTTAGATGAACCCGATCCGGCCTCGATGGATGGTCCACGTTTGCTAGTGAAATCCAGGCTGGATACTTTTGATAAATATTGACTGGCCTAATAATATTAGACTTTTGACTATGTTTGGTGTTACAATTTTTCTTTTTCAATTACTACCTTTACATGTTTGTGTCTGGAAAAATCATATTGTGTAAGATTCTTAAAATTTCGACTTTATAAAAAGATTTTAAGTCTGCAACCGTAACAACTGCTAGGCATAAAACGCCATATGATCTTGAACGACTTATCTCTAATTCCATGGTTAAGGGTCGAATCATTAGAATAAGAATAAGTCATACCAGGGAATCCAAGTTAGGATTCTATATCCTTAACACTTACAGTTGTGTCAGTCAAAGTATAACAATTGATTCAATCATAGGATTCAGGATCCTTAGTTGGTCAATTTCATAGACCTGTGACAGTATACAGCTTAGGACTAAGTCAAATATCAAATGAAAGAATCATTAGCTACTGGGGGCAAGCCTAAATAAACTGGGGACAAGCCCAACGTAAGCGACATGAGAATGCCAAAACCTTAGGATTCTGGTGTATGGCCCAAACTGGAGACTAACCGATCGTAAGTGACATGAAAATGCCAAAACCTTAGCTAACGTGAAAACGTTAGAAACCTTAGGAATGGATGTATGGTACGTCTACGATTATACTTGAGATCCTAAATATAGCCAACAGCAATGAAATTGTCAGCCCCTAAAGCGGGTACTGGTCCCAATACCTCGAACTATACTTGGATAGCGTGAGCTACTGGCGGGGTGTCAAAACCCAATTTGTGTGAAAGGTGAAAACCTTTAAACCGTAGAAGGTATTGGGTACCTTAAGCTGGGGACATGCCCAAAGTCTTGGAGAGGTGGCCAACCTCTTGATCCTTTGTAATAATTTCTGCAAAACTTAAAACTTGATAAGGTTGAATGTTGAATATTCAACATCCTTACTTCAAAATAAATAATAAGAAGTACAATAAGAATGAAAGCATTAGTAAAACGTTACCGAATCAAGAATCTCATATCCTTTGAGGATCCTTCAATCTGAAATGATCATTAGGATACTTAAGGATCCCTGATCCTTTACATATTATACAGTTTAGGTGGATAGCATTCCAAGCTCTTGGAAGAAGGTCACCATCCATAGTCAGTAATCGATATGCCCCCTTTCCTGCCTCGGCTTCAATTAGATAGGGGCCTTCCCATTTTAGTGCCAATTTGCCATCAGTAGGATTCGTGGTATTCTTCCTTAGCACCATGTCACCGACTTGAAATCTTCTTATCCTGATATTCTTATTATAAGCACCAGCCATCCTTTGTTGATAACTAGCCAGCCTTATCCTTGCCAAGTTTCTTAATTCTTCCACAGTATCTAGGTCTTGAGCCAGAGTCTCAGCATTGGCTTCAGGATCATGGATGCTTGTTCTGGCTATAGGGACTACCATTTCTGTAGGGATCACTGCCTCAGCTCCAAAGACTAAAGAAAAAGGAGTTGACCCATAGCATTCTTGGGAGTTGTTCTATCTGCCCATAAGACATATGGTAGTTCTTCAGCCCACTTTCCTTTCTTTGATCCAAGCTTTTTCTTCAAATTGTTGATGATGATCTTGTTGGATGATTCTACCTGCCCATTAGCTTGTGGGTGGACTGGTGTTGATGTTATCATCCTAATCCCCCAGCTGTCACAAAAGTTAGTAGTACGGTTCCCAATAAACTGGGATCCGTTATCACAAACAATCTCAGAAGGAATACCAAATCTAGTAATGATATTTCTTTTAATAAAGGATATAACTTCCTTTTCTCTGACTTGATTAGAGGCTTCAGCTTCTATCCACTTGGAGAAATAGTCGGTCATAGCTAGCATGAATACTTTTCCTCCTGGTGCCTTGGGAAGCTTGCCTACTATATCCATTCCCCATCTCATAAATGGCCAAGAGGAGGATATAGGATGCAGAGGTTCTGCGGGCTGATGAAGGATATTACTGTGTCTTTGGCAAGCATCACATTTCCTTGCATACTCCACAGCATCCTTCTTCATTGTAGGCCAATAATATCCTGTTCTGAGGATCCTTGAAAATAGTGTTGTGCCCCCAGTATGATTTCCACAATCTCCTTTATGAAAATCCTTCAAGACTTCTTGGATCTCAGGATCCTCAACACATCGTATATAGGGTCCTGCAAGAGATCTCTTATATAACATGGCATTAATGATAGTGAAGTGGGATACCTTTATCCGGAAGGTTCTAGGATTTTCTCCAATGGGAACTTCCCCATTTTGGATATAATTCAGGATTGGAAGGATCCATGATGCTGGAGTTGATTGTGCATCATCCCTAGGTACGATTGCGGCATCATCCACTATTTCCATTGTCTCACTCTCCTCGATTGCGGGAGTTAGAACATGGATAATGGGTATCTTCACATCATCAGACATCTTCAATGAGGATCCTAGATTAGCCAAGGCATCTGCTTCTGCATTTTCCTCCCTGGGTACCTGTGTTAGACTAAAAAAAGCAAAAGAATCCGCCAATTTCTTGACTATCTCCAAATATTTGATTAGTTTCTCACCTTTAACAGCATAAGAACCATTATAGTGATTAGTAATTAATAGAGAATCCACGAACACTTGAAGATACCTGATCCTCATATGCTTAGCTAATTGTAAACCTTCTATCAAGGCCTCATATTCTGCCTCGTTATTAGTGGTTTGGAATTCACATGCTATTGATTGGGGTATAATGTCCCCCTGTGGCGATTTTAGTAGTAAACCTAATCCAGTTCCTTTGACATTTGAGGCTTCGTCTGTGAAGAGTGTCCAAGGATCTTTGGTCTCCTCAAGTTGTTGAACCTCCAGTTAAGCTTCTCTTTGTAGATCACTACTGAAATCAGCCACAAAGTCAGCCAAAGCTTGGGATTTAATAGCAGTTCTAGGCTTATACTTAATGTCATATGCACTAAGTTTAACAGCCCATTTTTTCCATTCTCCCCGACATCTCTGGTTTCCTGAGAACATTTTGATAGGAAAGTTAGTTTTAACGACAATAGTATGAGTTTCAAAATAATGTCTCAGTTTAGTTGAAGCCATAATTAAAGCGAGAATAAGTTTTTCTAAATGAGAATACCTGGCCTCAGCATCAAGTAAACTTTTACTTACATAGTATACCGGACGTTGCTGACCTTCATGATCCTTAACAAGGACCGCACTTACTGCTTTACTTGAAACAGCTAGGTAAAAGGATAATGGTTCCCCATTTTCAGGTTTCATTAAAGCCGGTTGTCACACCCCTAATTTCCACGTGTAACCCGGTGGGACCGATTGGGGAATATCGTGACGTAAGTTGATATCATCATTACCAAACAATACAATAATACACAGCAGAAGTCTGGATAGTTACTATTACAAACGTTTGAATGTTCAAAGTTCAAAAATAATAAATACAACGCTTGTAACTAGATCCACAGGCGTATCGAAATGTGAATACAAAATGAAACTTGATAGACTAAGGCCTTCTAAGCAAAGGGTTGCAATTTCTCTTAAGCTTCGCCGAGTACTTCCAGCCTATTTACTTATACTTGTCACATGCGCTTAGTCTTTTGAAAATACGTCAGTTTTCACTTGTAAACACATCTAACCAACTCATTTTGAAAACATATCGAAAACATTTAGTGTACACAATGGTACTTTGTTTTATAAATAACTTGGGATAAATAATTTCATGTTATCAGTTTTACATGCTAATAATACATTTAGAGCCCGAAAACTATGCCTGGATCATGATTAATCGACACACCACTTTAACACCTTTAATAGGTGCACCCCTATTGGGCAATACTTTATTTTAGCATCTGACGGGTGTATGCCTACACCCCGTGCTTAGGTCGTGGCCATTTGCAATTAAATGAGCCGTGGATATCCCGGACACGGTCGTTTTAACCCCCAAATGTTTAATATTAAGCAATACGAATTAAAATGGATTATTTGAATTCCCGACACATTAGTCTTCGATCCCATATCCAACCATGCGGTATTAATATACCGTATCCCAAGCCCGAATAAGGGAAAATAAGTTAAAGTATTTACCTGGCTTGCAAAAGTCTCTAGTAATAAGAAAATAAGCAAAGCACAGCCATAATCAAAATAAACTAGCTCGGCGACAATCTACCAGAAGTCTCTAGTCTGGATTGGATGGTATTATTAACCGATTAGTTAGTTAGCGGATCTTTATCTAGTCATTGACTTAGACCAGCTAACTTAAAATAAAGATAACGGTACGAAACGCTAGATTAAGCCGTGACCGGAAAAGAATGTATTTTGGACTCGACAAGTACTAGGACTTGTATAATGTGGGTTACCATTTTACATTCTGGAATATGAGAGTATTCCGATATGGTTAAACCCGTTTCGATTAAATTACGTAAACTAGTCACGTAGGCTTAACCGTACGCATATAAGCGAAACTGGGTAGCGGGGTGAGTCCTATACAAGTTCCATATGTCATTAAGTTCAAAATATGTTATTATAACAGTAGGTTATTGATATGACGGCCCGTTGTGGTTTTAAAAGAAAATTATGCCTTAAAAGGGCAATTTCGTCGTTTAAAAATATAATAAAATGAGCTTATACGTAAAATGATGTTATTAACATAAATATTCTATAAAAATACTTATTGTATGATGTTATATCAATAGGACATCAATTATATGCGTGGTTTATAGTTTAAGACCAAACTATGTCCCGAAAGGGTAATTTGGTCATTTCACATATAAATGATAACTTATTTTGGGAATCTGAGTTTGAGACATGTACCCACTGTTAATAGGTTGAAAATATGTTTTGAAATCAGTAGGTATCAAGTCTTTATACTCTAATATGGTTTTAAACCATATTATGCGCCAAGGTGGCGATTAAGTCGCTAAATGACGATTTAAACGGTATTTTAAGTAAAACTGTTGTTGTGACCAGGGTTGAATGACCAAAATATGTTAAGATATATACTACATCAGTAGGTACAATGTTTTGGTTTATTTGAATGTCTAAAACTTATTTTGAGTGTTGAAAGGGTAACATCGTCATTTAAGGACATAATGTGCAAACTATAGCTTAAACTTAGTTTGCAACCTGAATGATTATCCCAAATAGTCCTAATAATGATATGACATCAGTACGTATTGATTTTTGATGTCAAAATTATGTTTAAACCATTTTATGTGTTAAAAGGGTGTTTTAGGCATATTTAAAGGATACTTGTATAAAAACTCGGATTACTACATGGCCATGTCCTATAACTCCAAAGGCTTATAGTACACTATATCATGGTCATAATGCAACTTAGGGACCGTAGGTAATGTTGCTAAATCGGGTCAGAACTGAAAGTCAAAGCAGAAGTCAAACTTTGCGACTTTCGGTTGCGAACCGACCTTAGGCCTGGAATTGACGAGCCGAACATGTTCCCACATGTTCTCACAATTATTACCAAGTTATTAGAATGTCAAAACAGGTTTTATATCATCTATATTGCTAATTATGATTTTATTTCAAAACTAACACGTTTGACTTTTTATTAACATAACTTTGACTCGATAATTGACCAAGCAAACGTGGTAATCAGGAGGTGCCTTCTTGAGGGATTAACACCTACCTTATTACGATCACGTAGCCATGTTCGTTATGAACATTGGCTGGACCATAATGGACATAGCTCAAGGTCAAAGCGTTTTTACGTCAACGCTTTGACATTGGCTTAAAACTAAACTGAAAAAGGAAGGCTAAGAACACTTACACCAGCTCCTTAGCACGAAATAAGACTAGGTTGGAAGCTCCTTTAGATCAGGAACCTCCAGAGAGCAAGAAAGAAGAAAATGGGAAGAGGTGCAAGTTGAATGGCACCCCAAGGGCTCTATTTATACTTGAGGAGATTCAACTAGGATCAATACAAGTGTTGGAGGTGTTGCAAGATCACTCCAGGTGTCTTATGACTTGTCCAAAACCGGATTTGAGCTCATGGTTTTGAAATAAGTGAGCTAAGGTGGCATGAGAGGTGGCCAAGGCTGCAAACATGCAGCTTGACACATGTTTCTGCGCAGATGGTCTCCTTGCAGGCCGCGAGAAGAAACAGGGGGGCGGTTGTCACACCCCGACCCGCAGCGGAATAAGAGTCGGGGCATAATTGGGTTATCACCAAAGCTCATGATATTTACTAATATGTTTCATATTTATTAAAGTCAAAATTACATTCTCAATAATCCAAACATGTCCATACAAATACAAAGAAAAATAACCAACTAAACAATTCCAAGCTCTAAATCATTTTATTCTTCTAGACCAATCCTATGTGTTTCTTGCTGCAGCTGGTTCACCTGTATCATGTGTAAAAATGGGGGTTTTTGGGTCAACATAAGTTGGCGAGTGAACCTTGTTAGATAAACATTTATTATTGATTTTCTTGTTATTTTATCAAGGAAAAATTGTGCAATAATCATAAGTGAGCAAATGTAAATAATCAAACAGTAGCAATAACCACCACAAACTATAGCATACAATAACATACAATAACGTACAATAACATACCAACAGCATACACTAACATACCAACTTGCATAAATATATAACATGAATGAAACTGTGCGATCAAGGCTCAATCAAACGGAGCCGATCGTATTGCATGTACTGAAAATGATAAATGTCTGTGCGATCAAGGCTCAATCAAACGGAGCCGATCGTATGTTGGCACGCCAGGTTCACGCTCATAATGTAATGGGGAACATGCTCAACGCTCATAATGTAATGGGGAGCGGCGGCCTATGAAATTGCATGTACTGAAAATAATAAATTAAATCTAAACAATAACCACACAACAGTTGAAACAAGCTGAATACACATTTGTTCATGATATGATGTATGCACAATGATTTAAATATAATAAATGGCAAGACACATGATACACCCCAAAAACGTGAGTAAAACGGGGAATTTGTAAAGATTCACTCACTTTGGTTGCGTTTGGTTGGAGATGATGAGATGCGCACGAGTTGGAAGGATTGAACAACGAGAATTAACTAACCTAAATAATAACGGAAAATATAGTAAATGAGTGGATTTTATTAATAATTTTAAAAGATTTTTAGATATATTTTTGTGAGTTTAAGGCTATTTCCTATCTTTAAAAACATTATTTTTAAGTATTTTTAATTGATTTTTAAATTAAATTAAATAAATAAAAATATAAAAAATATGTTGACTTTTGCATTGACCGTTGACCGTTTGACTTGTTGACCGTTTTATTGTGTAAATGTATGCGCCGGGTGAGGCTCGAACCCGAGACCTCCCGTACGCGTGCACGCAGCTCTACCAACTGAGCTACGTGTCTAACCCGAAATAATTCTGTTTTTAATTATACTTATATACTAACTCAGTTTATTCAAAATTCTTTTATTTCAAAATGTTTTAAAATCATCGAACCGGTGTCGGTTAACAGGTCTCGAACCCGGGACCTGTGCTTTAACGTTACACACAGTCCACCGCTGGACTGTGTGTCTAACTTGGTTAATATATAGATTTTTATTATACTTAACATCTAATGTAAGTTAATCCGGTTTAGTTAGAAAAACAAAACATTTTTATTACAGAGCATACGTGTGTCAAGGATCGAACTCGCGGCGTGTGATATGTGTGTGCACACAGTCCACCGCTGGACTGTGTGTCTAACCCGAGATAATATCCAGATTTTATTAAACTTATAATCATACTACCATCGTCTTCTTCGTTACAAAATTACAGTCTGCGATCACACTATTGTATCTTGTTTAATTCGATTGACAAACATTCAACAGACCAATATGAAATGGCAGAGACGATATTTAGAAGTAAACATACCGGAGAACGATTTATCTCAGAATTCCGGCAAGTCGTCGGATCTGTTTTTACGGATTTCTACTGAATGAATAAATTAACAGTTTTGATTAGCTACGAGAGGAGTTGAAGTATTAAACAAGAGTTATCAGAAGGTTTGAATGTCTATACCGTTTCACAGCTGAAGATAAGGATTTTCAGAAGTTTTCCGGCGAACTGGAATTATCTGATATTGACGTCTGAAATTGATTCCGATTGAAGGGTCTGAGTTAGCAATAGCTTAACAATTGATAGACCACGAAGGAATTGAAAGACTTACTGTTTTGATGGAGAATACGGTTTTCCGGCGGAAGTCCGGCTAGTCCAATTAGATTCTCCGGCGAACTGAAAATTGTGCGAAAATGTAATTGAGAGTTTGTAGAGTGTGTTTGCGTCGCGAGAGAGGACAAAGATTGAAGTAATCCTAGAATTGAAAGTTTTCGGTTATAAAAACCGATTCACTCCAGAATTCAAGTTCATTCAAAGCAAACTTGATTGAAAACGTCGGTGCATCGGTTAAACTCAGTAAACCGCGATCAACCAAACGTCTTTGGACGTTTGATGACCGATTTCAGTTACAGTTGGCGTAACCGGTTGATTCATGGTAGTCCATAAAATTTAATTGTTTTCTAACATTTACAGAAAACAACAAGTGGCGGAGTGGTGATGTGTGTGTGTGATAGGTCATTGGGCTTAAGCCCGGCTGACCCGGGTTCGAGTCCCGGCAGCCTCATTTTCTTTTTAATTATTTTATTTTTACTATTTATCAATTTTAACTTTTATAGTTTAGTTTGTTTATTAATTATGCATCATTAAAAAAAAAAAAAATAGCCATAAATACGCAACGAAACATTTATAACTTGATATTCGATTACAAACCCCTTAAATATCAGCACTACCAAGTTTTAACTTGGCACTGTTAGTCCCTGAACTTTATAATTTCAAAATAACTTTCGATTTAAGCGCTCTTGGTCCCTCAAGTTTGATTCTAAGTATACTTGAAAGTATAACCGAACATCATTAATCTCCGGTTCGTTAAAGGTCACTCAGAGGCATAGATTAAGCATGTTGACACATTTAACCCCTCGACTTTAATATTTCACCACTCAGAGGTTATAAAATAACATGTTGGCGATTTTAGTCCCTCTCGTCTAGCATGCGGCATACGAGGATCAGCGGGACACGTGTTGAAATTTGATAGGACGTGAAAACACAGGGTGTTACATCCTCACCCCTTAAAAGAGATCTCGCCCTCGATTATTTCGAATGGTCCAATGTACCTCGGGCTTAATTTACCCTTCTTCCCAAATCGCATTACACATTTCCTAGGTGATACTTTCAACATGACTTTGTCCCCAACTTGGAACTGTAAAGATTTACGCCTTTTGTCGGCATAGCTCTTTTTTCTATCTCGAGCTGCCTTAAGTCGATCACGGATTTGCACAATCTTTTCCGTGGTTTCGAGGACGATTTCGGTCCAGTTAGTTGGGCTTCTCCAACTTCGGCCCAACACACAGGCGTCCTACATTTTCTTCCATATAAGGCTTCAAAAGGAGCGGCCTTAATACTTGTGTGATAACTATTGTTATAAGAGAACTCGATTAGGGGTAAGTGATCGTCCCAACTTCCACCTAAATCGATCACACAAGCTCGAAGCATGTCCTCCAAGGTTTGAATGGTACGTTCACTTTGTCCGCCCGTCTGCGGATGGTAAGCAGTACTGGAGTTTAATCTCGTGCCTAGAGATTGTTGGAAGCTTTTCCAAAAGTGAGATGTGTATCTTGTATCTCTATCAGATACAATGGATATCGGCACTCCATGCAAGGACACAATCTCATCAACATAAAGCTTAGCCAGCTTGTCAGAATCGTATGTTTCCTTAATTGGCAAGAAGTGAGCGGATTTGGTTAATATATCCATAATAACCCATATTGTGTCATTGCCACATTTGGTCTTAGGTAACTTAGTGATAAAGTCCATGGTTACCATTTCCATACTGGGATTTCAAGTTGTTGTAGAAGTCCTGACGGTTTCTGATGTTCTGCCTTAATTTGACTACCTGATTGGCTATATCTTTCTTCATACCCATCCACCAATAGCTGGGTTTAAGATCTTGATACATCTTGTCGCTACCCGGGTGAACCGAGTATTTAGAGTTATGTGCTTCCTGGAGGACTACATCTCTAAGTCCTCCGTAGATCGAAACCCAGATCCGATCATTCATCCTAAACATTTCGTCCTTTCCAGATGCTAACAGATCGATAGTTGCACCTAATCCTTCGTTGGCCATGTTGTCCTCAGTCATGGCTTGCTTTTGTGCATTTAGCAGTTTTTCATTTAAGTTGTTTTTCAGTTCAATGCTCTTGGCATTGATCCTTAAGGGCTTGATTCTTTCCTTGCGACTAAGCGCATCAGTGGATACATTCGCCTTTCCTAGATGATATCGAATCTCGCAATCATAGTCGTTGAGTGTTTCCATCCAACGACGTTACCTCATGTTCAAATCCTTTTGATTGAACAAGTGTTGCAGACTTTTATGGTCAGTGTAGATGATACACTTTGTTCCATATAGATAATGCCTCCAAAGTTTAAGTGCGAATACTACTGCACCCAATTCTAAATCATGGGTGGTGTAGTTTCTCTCGTGCACTTTTAGTTGTCGTGATGCATAGGCAATCACTTTGCCTCTCTGCATAAGCACACATCCCATGCCAGTGTGCGATGCATCACAATAAACTACAAATTCTTCAATTCCTTCTGGCAGAGTTAACACCGGGGCATTGCTCAACTTATGCTTTATCGTCTCGAAGGATTCTTGTTGTTTTGGACCCCAGTTAAATTTAGCATCCTTACGAGTTAGGATTGTCAAAGGAGCGGCTATTCGTGAGAAGTTCTCGATGAACCTTCGATAATAACCAGCCAATCCTAAGAAACTACGTATCTCGGAAGGTGTCTTTGGGGCTTCCCAATTCATTATTGCTTCTATCTTTGTTGGGTCTACTTGAATACCGTGTTCAGTTACTATGTGACCAAGGAACTGAACCTCACGTAGCCAGAGTTCGCATTTGGAAAATGTTGCATACAACTTTTCCTGGCGTAGAATTTCAAGAATGCACCGCAAGTGTTTCTCGTGATCCGATTGATTTCGAGAGTAAATGAGTATGTCGTCTATGAAGACAATGACAAACTTATCTAAGTATGGCTTGCAGATTCTATTCATGAGATCCATGAATGCTGCAGGTGCATTAGTGAGTCCGAAAGGCATCACTAGAAAACAGTTTCGGAACATCTTCGTCCCTAACCTTAAGTTGGTGATATCTCGATCTTAAATCTATCTTCGAGAAATAACTTGCACCTTGTAATTGATCAAAAAAGTCATCGATACTAGGCAAAGGATAACGATTCTTGATCGTTATCTTATTGAGCTCACAGTAATCAATGCACATCCGCATTGATCTGTCCTTCTTTTTAACGAAAAGGATAGGGGCTCCCCAAGGCGAAGAGCTGGGTTGAATAAAACCATTCTCTAAGAGTTCATCCAGTTGGGTTCTCAATTCTTTCATCTTGTTTGGGGCTAAACGGTATGGAGCTTTAGCTATGGGAGCTGCTCCAGGTATGATGTCAATTCGAAACTCTACTGCCTATCAGGAGGTAGGCCAGGTAGTTCTTCTGGGAATACATCTGGGTATTCGGAAATGATGGGTATATCTTCAATCTTTGGTCTAGGTTCCTCAATGATGACTTGTGCCATATAGATGACACATCCCTTCGTCATACATCTAGATGCCTTAAGCAAAACTGCTTTATCAGGCAATCCAAGGTGTTTATCTCCATGAATGGTGAGGATTTTACCAGACAGGGATTTGATCTCGATGAGTTTCTTATCACAGACCAATCCATGCCTAAGACTACATCGAATCCCGCTAGTTTCATGGGCAAAAGAGAAACAGGAATAGAATGATTCTTGATGGATATGAGGCATCCGTGAAGAATGGAAGAAGCAGTTTCTATGGTTCCATCAGCGAGCTCTACTTCATAGGTTATGTCTAGAGTTCTTACAGGCAAGTTTAATAGTTCACTAAATTTATGATTTACAAACGGTTTATCGGCGCCCGAATCGAAAAGAACTCTAGCAAAAGCGTCGTTGATAAGGAACGTACCCGTTATGACATTGTTATCCTTTATTGCTTCCTTAGCATTCATTTGGAAGGCTCTGGCAGTGGCTTTCTTTGCCTCTGAGGCTTTGGGTTTACCCTCGGTGTTTGCCTTTGGGCAACTTGTTTTGATGTGGCCCTTCTCACCACATCCGAAGCAATTAGCATCCTTAATATTGCGGCACTCATGAGACCGGTGCCCAGTTTTCTTGCAGATGTTGCATTGCTTTGGTTTTTTTTCTAGGCGACACTGCCCATAATGTTGCTTCCCACACGTTTTGCACGTGGGTTTGTCGCCCGATTTCTGACTATCCTTGTTGAACCCATGTTTACCCTTCTTGTTAAACCTCTGGGAGTTATTATCCTCCCTTTTCTCTTTCCATGAGTGTCAGTCTTAGCTGACAATTGCCTCACATAATCCTGTGTGAGGGAGAGGGATAACTCCACAGCAGACTTGTAGGTGCCAGGCTGCACCGCTTTAACCATACTCCTGATTTCAGGAGCTAGCCCATTGATGAAACGCGCAATGCGTTTGGGCTCCGGAGTGACTAAATACGGGACTAGTCTTGAAAGAGAATTGTAGTCGGTGACAAATTTCTGACAATCCATGTTCTTCATGGTCAGATTTAGGAAATCTGACTCGATTTTCTCCACCTCATGAGGTGGGCAGTAGGTATCCTTTACCAAGTCTACAAACTTGGACCAACTCAGATTGTAGAGATGAACCTTGCCTATAGATTGAACTAAGGATTTCCGCCAGATAAGGGCATTGCCCTTGAACGATTGTAATACATACTTAACCACATTTTTATCAGCGCAACCGCTGATATCCACCATCGTTTCCATCTCGTCCAACCATCTCAAACATTCCACTGCCCCTTTCTCCCCATTAAAGTCTCGGGGTCTACAAGATACAAAGTATTTGTAGGAGCATCCATCGCCATCGACATTCAGTTTCTTGGGATGCGCATCACTCTTCGCTATACTTTTCACATTCAAAGAGTGTGCCTCACTCTTTTTCAGTTCGGAGGGGTTAGGCTGAGATTTGGGTTTAGAAACAGCCTTAGAGCGAGTAGCACTCGACTCTGGTTGACGATCAGATCTATCCTTTAAGGCCTTGCCAACTTCTGCGGCAATAAGTTCTCTTAAATCGTTCTTACTAATAAGGATGTTCTCGTTGGCATCATCGTCATTGCGCTTGCTGTTTACTTCATTTGAATCAGCCATTGTTGTAGTTTACTTCAATATTTTGAGATGGATTCAGTTAGTTGCTATGGTGTACCCCTATTCACGACATGGTTCTAAGACCACATATGATTTTAATGTTAAATGTAGTATATTTATATATATAACCTAGGTCTTGAAAGACCATCATAGGCATTTATAGATTGGACATAGTCCAGAATTTATCAGTTAGTGCATCAAGTGACACTACTGTATTTTGCACATTGGCTTTACACTACCATTGAGTGTTTGAATACTTTTGCCAGGATCTAACTTGATCACTTAGGCGATAGGGTGTGAACATTGTCGTTTACCTTTTTTTTATAATAACGTGGCAATAATTGTCACTGGGAATTAAAGGGTAACTCCTCATTGAGAGAAAAATATAGAGAAATGATAAATTTGGAAGTTGAACATTGTTCACCTTTGCTAGACAGAAGGTTACTTCCGAAATTGTCATTTGCCAATTCCTAGTTGTTCATAGTCATTGGCTAATAGATCTTGGGATAATATAGCGGATCAATAAAATTTGATTGAATCATGATGATTGAAAAAACATAACATGGAGAAATTCCATTAAAGAAAACATTACATAATTGCCTAATATATATAGGACTTGAAATAACAAAATGGTTCACGCAGGAACCTAACAGAAATAATAATGTCCTCGCAGGGACTGAAAAGGAAATAACATTGTCCATGCAGAGACTTTTGGAATTTAAATTACACATATGAAAATACAATACTAGTCATCCTTCCTTCCTTTTACGGCTTTGTAAAGCTTCTTGATAAATCTCGTTGTTTTCTTCTCTGATTTCTTGACCTGTTGTGGCATTTCCCTCACTTGATCTAAGGCTTCATTAATAGCCTCAAATGGTGCTTGTGGTTGAGCTGAGATGGAGGTGGTTGCGGCTGAGGCGCAACTTGATACGGATACCCGTAAGGCGGATATCCGGTAGTGGCATAAGGAGGTGGGTAACTAGGGTAAGAGGAATGGTATAGGTTATTATGAATGACTGCATCATAATAAGGGTTCTGCTCCATTCCATGATGGATATAGACCAGGAGGGTCGACAGTGTGAAACCCTGATGGTCCTGTATATGCAGGTATTCGATTGGAAAAATCCGACGGTGGTAGGGGTGGTTGAGGCAGAGGCTCAATAGCTGGTTGTGGTGGAGGTTCCACCACTGGTGATGTGTTCGAGGGTCCACCCATTTGTGGGTCCTCAGGGATGATGGGGTGAGAAGGTGGCAAAGGTGGTAGCGAACTCGACCTTTGACCAGCAAGCACCGACATACGTGCCCCACGCTTTCGGCGTGGTTGTGATGATGATTCAGGTGGTGGCTGAGGTTGGTCTACCTGTTGCATTTCTACATCCTCGGCTTGAAGATGTGGTGATGGGGGATGGTGATGGGGAGTGTTGTGGTAGGAGGGCGTGTTTACAAACACATATTGTGCCCATTGTTGCTCATAATCATCAGGACCTCGGAACGGAGATCCTGCCAAGGAGTTCGAGCCGCTAGACAGCTCAATAAGATGACCATACGATCCGGTTTGCTGGAATTCCTCCGGGTCGGAATCTTCCTCCATATGTGTGGGTGAGTCAACTGAAGGGGTTTCTGGTGCGGGTTGGTTGACTAGGTTATCGAAATAGGAGTTGAAGTATTCTTGTTAGGAATGGGAGTGCGAATGGTGAGATTGATGGGAATGGTGTGAATGGTAGGAATGCTGAGAATGTGAATGAGGTGGGGAGTATTCATGTGAGATCGAATATCGGTAAGGTTCAAAGGGTGATGAAGAATCTCAGGATCCTTTGTAAGGGTTGTATTCAGGTATGTTTGCTGCTCCAGCTAAAGAGGGTCTGTATGGTGGTCTAAAGGATGGTCTAGTGAAAGATGGTCCAGTCATTGAGGGTCCACCCCTCATGGGTCCTTTACCCTTTCCTCCACGTCTAAACTTAGGCGGCATTGTTCCTGTTTCAAAAACAAGTTAAACAAAATACAAAGCTAGAATAATCAGATGGAAATGATTAAACCTAGGTCTAGACTCGAAATTCTAAGAGATGTGTGTTATTATGTATTCCTGAGATTAAACACAAAAGGATAGTGTTTAATTCACTCAAGAGTTGGCTCTGATACCAGCCTGTCACACCCCTAATTTCCACGTGTAACCCGGTGGGCCCGGTTGGGGAATATCATGACGTAAGTTGATATCATCATTACCAAACAATACAATAATACACAGCGGAAGTCTAGATAGTTACTATTACAAACGTTTGAATGTTCAAAGTTCAAAAATAATAAATACAATGCTTGTAACTAGATCCACAGGCGGATCGAAATGTGAGTACAAAATGAAACTTTACAGACTAAGGCCTTCTAAGCAAAGGGTTGCAATTCCTCTTAAGCTTCGCCAAGTACTTCCAGCCTATTTACGTATCGCTTAGTCTTTTGAAAATACGTCAGTTTTCACTGGTAAATACATCTAACCAACTCATTTTGAAAACATATCGAAAACATTTAGTGTACACAATGGTACTTTGTTTTATAAATAACTTGGGATAAATAATTTCATGTTATCAGTTTTACATGCTAATAATACATTTAGAGCCCGAAAACTATGCCTGGATCATGATTAATCGACACACCACTTTAACACCTTTAATAGGAGCACCCCTATTGGGCAATACTTTATTTTAGCATCTGACGGCTGTATGCCTACACCCCGTGCTTAGGTCGTGGCCATTTGCAATTAAATGAGCCGTGGATATCCAGGACACGGTCGTTTTAACCCCAAATGTCAAATATTAAGCAATACGAATTAAAATGGATTATTTGAATTCCCGACTCATTGGTCTTCGATCCCATATCCAACCATGCGGTATTAATATACCGTATCCCAAGCCCGTATAAGGGAAAATAAGTTAAAGTATTTACCTGTTTTGCAAAAGTCTCTAGTAATAAGAAAATAAGCAAAGCACAGCCGTAATCAAAATAAACTAGCTCAGTGACAATCTACCAGAAGTCTCTAATCTGGATTGGATGGTATTATTAACCGATTAGTTAGTTAGCAGGTTTTTATTTAGTCATTGACTTAAACCGGCTAACTTAAAATAAAGATAACGGTACGAAACGCTAGATTAAGCGGTGACCGGAAAAGAATGTATTTTGGACCCGACAAGTACTAGGACTTGTATAATATGGGTTACCATTTTACATTCTGGAATATGAGAGTATTTCGATATGGTTAAACCTGTTTCAATTAAATTACGTAAACTAGTCACGTAGGCTGAACCGTACGCATATAAGCGAAACTAGGTAATGGGGTGAGTCCTATACAAGTTCCATATGCCATTAAGTTTAAATATGTTATTATAACAGTAGGTTATTGATATGATGGCCCGTTGGGGTTTTAAAAGTAAATTATGCCTTAAAAGGGCAATTTCGTCGTTTAAAAATATAATAAAACGAGCTTATACGTAAAATGATGTTATTAACATAAACATTCTATAAAAATACTTACTGTATGATGTTATATCAATAGGACATCAATTATATGCGTGGTTTATAGTTTAAGACCAAACTATGTCCCGAAAGGGTAATTTGGTCATTTCACATATAAATGATAACTTATTTTGGGAATCTGAGTTTGAGACATGTACCCACTGTAAATAGGTTGAAAATATGTTTTGAAATCAGTAGGTATGAAGTCTTTATACTCTAATATGGTTTTAAACCATATTATGCGCCAAGGTGGCGATTAAGTCGCTAAATGACGATTTAAACGGTATTTTAAGTAAAACTGTTGTTGCTGTGCCTTCGAGTCTTGATCTCACGATCCATGATCTCGATAGGCTGTTCCACAAAGTGCAGTTGTTCATCCACTTGAATCTCATCCAATGGAATGACTAGAGTTTCATCTGATAGACACTTCTTCAGATTTGACACGTGAAATACGTTGTGAACTCCACTGAGTTCGGCAGGAAGGTCTAATTGATAAGCTATGGGTCCGATACGTTTCAAGATCACAAACGGACCTACGTACCTTGGGTTTAGTTTGCCCCGTTTTCCGAAGCGGATTACACCCTTCCAGGGTGACACCTTCAGTAAGACGCGGTCGCCTACTTGAAATTCGAGCGGTTTGCGTCGTTGATCAGCGTAGCTTTTCTGTCGATCTCGTGCCGCCGCCATGCGGTTTCTGATTTGTACAATCTTTTCAGTAGCCTCAAGTATTAACTCAGGGCCTGTGAGTTAACTGTCACCGACTTCTGCCCAACAGACCGGTGATCTACATTTACGACCGTATAATGCCTCAAACGGTGCTGCCGAAATACTCGTATGATAACTGTTGTTATATGAGAATTCCACTAAAGGCAGGTGAATTTCCCAACTATTCCCGAAGTCTACTACGCATGCCCTAAGCATGTCTTCCAAAGTTTGTATGGTCCTTTCGCTTTGACCATCAGTCTGAGGGTGATAGGCAGTGCTCATATCTAAGCGTGTGCCCAACGCTTTTTGGAGTGACTGCCAGAAGTTGGACGTGAAGCGAGCATCTCTGTCTGAGATGATGGATGTTGGCACTCCGTGCCGAGAAACTACTTCCTTAATGTAGATGCGAGTCAACTTCTCCATCTTATCTGTTTCTTTAATAGCTAGGAAGTGTGCGGACTTAGTTAAACGATCCACAATCACCCAGATGGTATCGCAACCACCCAAAGTTCGCGGGAGTTTAGTGATGAAGTCCAGTGAGATCTGATCCCATTTCCACACTGGGATCTCAGGTTGTTGGAGTAGCCCCGATGGCTTTTGATACTCTACCTTGACTTTTGCACAAGTCAAACACTTACCCACGTAGGTGGCTATATCAGCTCTCATGTTGGGCCACCAATACGCAGCTTTAAGGTCTTGATACATCTTATCCGAACCTGGATGGACAGAGTATCGGGATTTGTGAGCTTCGTCCATGACTAGCTCTCTGAGATTTCCGTAGAGAGGTACCCATATGCGATTCATGAAATACCGGGCTCCGTTGGGTTTTACTTCCCAATCGCGTTCCATTTTTCCCAACGATTCGGCCTTGATGTTTTCCTCCTTAACTGCTTCTAACTGGGCGTCGCGTATTTGTTCGGGTAGCCCCGAATGAATAGTGAGTTCTAATGCTCGTACACGACGAGGTTTCAAGTGTTCCTTCCTACTGAGGGCATCAGCTACCACGTTAGCTTTACCCGGGTGATACCGAATGGCACACTCATAATCGTTCAAGAGTTCGACCCAGCGACGCTGTCGCATGTTCAACTCCTTCTGATCAAAGATGTGTTGAGGCTCTTGTGGTCTGTAAAGATTGTGCACTTCGTTCCATAGAGGTAGTGTCTCCAAATCTTAAGTGCAAACACTACTGCTCCTAATTCCAGGTCATGCGTCGTGTAGTTTTTCTCGTGAACCTTCAATTGTCGCGACGCATACGCGATGACCTTATCGCGTTGCATGAGTACGCATCCCAACCCCTGAATGGAGGCATCACAATATACTACAAAGTCATCTGTCCCTTCCGGCAAGGACAGAATGGGTGCACTGCAAAGTTTCTGTTTCAGCAATTGAAATGCCGCTTCCTGCTTGTCACCCCAAGCATACTTGATGCCTTTCTGGGTGAGGGTAGTAAGCGGTTGTGCGATTTTGAAAATCCCTCGATGAAACGTCTGTAGTAACCAGCTAAACCCAAAAATTGGCGGATCTCCGTCGGTGTCCTGGGTGCTTCCCAGTTTTTGATAGCTTCTATCTTGGCAGGGTCGACATGGATACCCTTTTCATTTACGATATGCCCGAGAAACTGAACTTCCCGAATCCAGAAATCACACTTCGAAAGCTTGGCATATAGCTTCTCCTGTTGAAGTAATCCTAGCAGTAATCGTAGATGTTCAGTAGGTTCTTCTTCACTTTTGGAGTAGATGAGTATGTCATCGATGAACACAATGACAAACTTGTCGAGGTATGGTTTACACACGCGGTTCATGAGGTCCATGAACACCGCGGGTGCGTTGGTGAGACCGAAGGGCATGACCAAGAACTCATAATGGCCATACCGAGTACGAAATGCCGTCTTAGCGATATCCTCCTCCCTGACGCGTAGCTGGTGGTAACCGGACCGTAGATCAATCTTGGAGTAGTAGCTTGACCCTTGAAGTTGGTCGAAGAGATCGTCGATGCGAGGTAACGGGTATCGGTTCTTGACAGTAACCTTGTTGAGTTCCCTGTAGTCGATGCACATACGGAAGGTCCCGTCCTTCTTCTTGACAAAAAGGACTGGAGCTCCCCATGGCGAAGCGCTTGGTCGGATAAATCCCTTTTCTAACAGCTCCTGAAGTTAGGTAGACAGCTCCTGCAGCTCGGCTGGAGCTAGGCGGTATGGAGCCTTGGCGATAGGAGTTGCATGGTTCGCCAATTCGATTTCAAACTCCAATTGTCGATGGGGTGGAAGACCAGGTAATTCCTCTGGGAATACATCGGAAAAATCACGGACGACAGGGATGTCTTCTATACGTTTCTCGTCCTTAGGCTGTTCGGTAACCAGTGCGAGTAAAGCGAAGGAGTTCTTTCTCCGAAGATACTTCTGCGCTTGCATGTAAGAGATGATGTTTGTGACGGCGCCTGCCTTCTCACCTTGCACCGTCAAGATTTCGTCGTTAGAGAGCGGAATACGGATAGATTTTTCGAAGCAGAGGACTTCAGCTCGGACGTCGGATAGCCAGTCCATTCCGACTACCACGTCAAAACTACCCAGGGTAGTTGTCATCAGATCAATGGTAAAAGTGTGACCCGCGAGTTTGAGTTGACAGCCGGATACTATATGGGTCACATCTACAGAATTACCATCGGCTAATTCTATAACATAAGGGGTCTCTAAGGGTTTAGGCGTGAGATTTAGGTTCTTCCTAAAAGACTCAGATATAAAGCTCATATCCGCACCCGTATCAAAAAGCACGGCAGCAAAATGTTCATTAAGGGGAAACTTACCGGTGACCACGTTCGAGTCGTTTCTGGCCTCTCCGCGGCCAAATGTAAATGCGCGACCTTTGGCACCTCCTGTGCCGCCATTTCCATTGTTGTTGTTGTTATTGTTGTTGTTGTGGTTATTGTGGTTGTGGTTGTTCCCACCATTGTTGTTGTTGTTGTTACGGAGCTGTGGGCAGTCTCTTTTGAAGTGGGCAGTGCTACCACACTGATAGCATCCCCGGTTAACACCCTGTTGTGGGCCTTGGGGTTGATTTTGGTTCTGTTGGGACATGATTTCCCCACGACAATCCTTTGCCGCATGTCCCACCTTGCCACATCGTTGGCAGCGATTCCCGGCACAAGGGCCGTGATGGTGAAGATTACAACGATTGCACTGCGGCTTTCGACCTACATAGCCGCTTGCGTTCTGGTTGTTGTTGTTGTTGTTGGCGGGCTGATTTTGGTAACCCCGGTGGCTGTTGTAATGATTGAACCGTTTCTGGTTCCCCTGTTGTGGCTGGGATGACGAAGACTGTCGAACAGACGAGTCTTCAAACTTTCTTTTATTATTAGGGGCAACTTCAGTTGTACCCCGAGCTGGCAACTTCTTTTGTTCCACCGCCTTATCGGTGAGTTTGTGCGCCAACCTGATTGCTTAATGCTCCGTTGCAGGGTTACTAGCCATTACCATACCCTGAATCTCCGGAACCAGACCCCCAAGGTAGAACTCGAGTCGTTTCTCCACAGTGTTGGCCAGATCGGGACATAGAAATACCAAGTCATGATGTTTTGCTGTGTATGCCTCTATTTCAGATCCCACCATCTTGTGGTTCCATAAGGTTTGCTCCAACTGTTGCACTCTGTCTCGCGGACAGTACTCTTCTTTGATTAGGGCCTTAAACTCGGCCCAGGCCATTGCATTTGCAGCAATAAGTCCGCGCGTTTGGACTTGTGCATTCCACCAAGTTAGTGCCCCATCTTCCAATGTTGAGGCTGCATACTTGACCTTGTTGGCCTCTAGACAGTTGCACATTTCAAATACTGATTCAGATTTTTCGATCCAGCGGACCAGTCCAATGGGTCCTTCTGCCCCCGAGAATTTGCTTGGTTTCGCGTCGAGGAACATCTTGTAGGGGTTAAAACCCCCTCCTGCTGACAGAGGACAGGTAGTCAGCGAGGAATTCTACTAGCCCAACTATTAGATTTTCACATGAAAATTTAATAATGGTTACCTGCCGGTTGGTTCTGAACACCTGCTAGAGCTGCGTTCACGTGCTCTTGAATCATTGCAGCTAGTTCTTCGGGCGTCATGTTAAGGTTTCCACGTCGTCCAGTTGCCATTTAGATCTTCGAAAAACAACATAAACACACCCCGATAAGTATATATCCAATATAGTTATCCTACTTCGTACTTTAATAATTCTCAAGTTATGTCAGCTCAAATATAAATAGTCAAAAGAAGTACTTGATTAAATAAAGTTTCAACGTTCTTACAAAGTGCCAACCAAACATATGAATTCACTATAAAGTCTCAAGTTTAAACACAAGTGGGAAAATAAATAGACTGAATAAAATAAGCGAGACATGTCAGTCGTCTACGTCTCCATCCCCCAAATCACTGTCGTTGCCGTCATCCTGCGCGGCATTCCCGGCTTCTACAGCTGGGTCCTCCTCCGGATCCTCCTCTGGATCCTCTTCTGGATCCTCTTCAGGGTCCTCCTCTGGATCCTCTTCCGGATCCTCCTCTACCGGCACTGGAGGGGCCGGTGCTGGTGCAGGGGCTTGATTTTGCTCTAGCTCCTGAATTCTCCAACTAGATTCCAGGACTCTGTCTTCGAGCCAGTCGGCTCTTATCTGCTCAGCACGCAGATCTCTGGCTAAGGTGTTACGAGCTATCTTACTCGTATGTTGCTCTTCCTCGAGCGAGCCAGTTTTACCTGTCAGTTGTCGGATCATCCATCCCTGTGCTAGGATGGTTTCCTGCATTCTTTCTAATTGTTCTTGTTGTTTCTGTATCATATTTCTAAGTAGGTCATTTCCTACTTCTACAGAGTTAACCGGTTCAACCGGCACAGCGATGGTTGGGCGTGATGACGACTCCTCCCCTAGAGCGAGCCTTTTCCTCACAGCTGAGCGTGTCTCCACGCCATAAGATGGTAAGGGTTCCACCATAGGTGCCTTTCCTGGCGCTCTTGGTGGCGTAAGTTTGTCGGATGATGATGACGATGATGATGATGACATTGCCTGTTAGGTTGTGTAGTTAGTTACGAGTTGTTTTCATTTCTTATTATGAAGTCATAATCTACATAACACAGTTGTGGTACATCGCATAACAAGATATAACAGTTTGGTGCCAATCTACGTCTAGTGTCGTGTATTCAGCTATAGTTTAGATCTACTTCTAATGCAAACCTGGTTCTCTATAGCTAGTGGCTCTGATACCAATCTGTCACACCCTCAATTTCCACTTGCGGAGTTTTACCGCGAGGCGTGTGAACAAACCAGAATCTGAAACACTAGTACGTCGAACGACTCTATATGATTTGATAATACGTTTTCAAAAATCATTTGTCGTAGATTTTATATTGTCTTAATTAGTTACCAATGTTTAGCGGAAGCATTAGTTTTTAAAGTTGAGCGGAAGCATAAAGTAAAGTAAAGGAACGGGCGCCAACATAAACGCCAAAACCAAAGAAAAACCCAAAACAATGTTTGTAAATGAGACTCGATAAAAGATGTCTTGATCAATGCAAGTGAGTGCACCTAGAGCTCCTAGCGTCCTGAGAAACATGTAAAGAAACAAGTGTCAACATTAAAGATGAGTGAGTTCACAGGTTTTCATAAATTCTTTGTTCGGTTATAAGTTTGTTTCCCCCGTTATCCCTTACCCGGGATAACGATTTGGTTCCATTATTCCCAACCCGGAATAATACTGATGGTTCCATTATTCCTTACCCGGAATAATAATGATGTTCCATTATTCCAAACCCGGAATAATAAAACTGTTGTTTCCATTATCCCTAACCCGGGATAATATAGTTGTTGTTTCCATTATCCCCAACCCGGGATAATATAGTTGATTCGTAATTAAGTTCAATGTTAACATATATAGGTAGCTAGTCTAAAGTTATGTCACGTAAGTGTTCGCGATCGAAGCTGACTGTTGTGCCTCCGTGTTGCCAGGCCTATCACTGACCATGGCGAAGTTAGGCCAAATTATTCACCCGTTGACCATACCCGGTCGGCTAGCGCGACTAGCTCGGATGGGGCTTGTCGGGCCCAGTAGTACTACTTATAATTTCCCCGCTATTTAAACCCAATACTAACGATCCGAGAGATTGTCGAGGACTTATGTGATATAGCTGCTTAGTGACCATAACGTTACATTAACATTAACTTAGTTACCGAATAGTTATGTGACGTTAAATTCGTATAACGTAAAGAGATTGAGTTTGAAGAGTGTATACATGTTTCTCCCCCTGTTGTTTAAAAACCGGATAAAGTTAGGGGCCGTGAACTCACCTTTAGTTGCTCGGTTAGTGTGACACAGAAGTTGCAAATGATGGGACCGCTAATTGCGTCCTAATAAACCAATTGATTCCAAGTCAGTGTGTGAACACACTAATACAAATTCTACACATAATTTACGCACAACATGATACACACAATCAAAATTCCTAACACTCAAACATGCATGCAAGTATCCTCATGTGAACATAGTAATCAAAACAATTTATCATGAACATAATCCAATCCATGCAACACTTTGTGCACACATTCACAAGTTATCAAGTTTCAGCTTACATACTCATAATTCGGCTGTTTTCTAGGATTTTTATATAATAGTTCCAACGTTCCAAAAATTCCAATTATTTTACAGCAGGTGACAATCATACTGTAGAAATTTATATAAATTTTTCAAGTCCTAATACTTTACCAATTATCCATAAATATTAACATACTAGGCTGCAGTCAGATTCGTCGCTTTATGACTGCAGTCCACGGAAGAATTTATTTAAAAATCACTGATCGTCCAATTAACAAAATTCCAGTGGGAGTTGCCCGGAAATTTCCATACCTAGTTGCTGTACAAATTTCATGATTCGACTCCCTACAGATTATAAAATCCAACTCGATAAACAATTAACAAACTTTCAGGATTTTCACAGCTTTAGTTACTGAACTTCGTTGGCCACTTAAAATATCAAACGACTTCAGAAAAATATGAATCCAGCGCCATTAGATTCGTTATTCAAATCTCTACGTTTTAGACTTTAGAAAATCCGTTTTTCGACAACTAATGACTGAGTTACAGCCAGTTGAAGTCGGCTGTAACTATCACTCAGCAACCTGTTTCAGCATTTTATCACCACTAATTCGCATAAACCGTCGGTATAATGAACCTAGGCGATCAAGAACTGATTTTTCCAATCATAGATCAATACATATATCATATCCATGCAAACCCTAATCCATATCTCTAGTTTTTATAAACAAAACACACTTGCAAACTATGAGTTCCGAAAACAATCATACATGCAAACTATGATAAATCAGCCGATTAACAACATAATCACTACATTCAAACCATATATCCGAATATGATCTTGTAACAAAAGATAAATCCTAACCTTTAATGACAAGGTAAATAAGCCGAGACTTGGACGGGACTGATTCGGATGTTCAAGCTAGATCACGACCGAAAGAATGAAAGGGATAAGCTGCTGTCACGACCGAGAGATGATGTAGGCTGATCACGATCGAGATGATGAAGGAAGAGGCTGCCGTCGGCTGATTGCTATTAGGGTTTTTGTGTTTTGTTTTTGTGAAGAAAGACCCATGCATGTGTGTGTATATATAGCGCAAAAAGATCAAGAAAAGGGAAATAGGTTTGCGGTTTGGGTTTGTTCTCGCGGCCGAAGGGACTTGGGTGGGTCGGTTTGGGTTGTTTGCTCGCGACCGGATGGGTTGAGTTTAAGGTTTGGGTTAAAACTTGATCCCCAAGTTTAGTTCCTTGAGTCGCAAGAAAAGAGGCCGGCTCGTGTCGCGGTTCGGCTCGATTCATTTGTTTATTTACTACGTCTATACATTATAACTAACATAAAACACGAACTCGTATATCACATAATAACGCACCAACTTATAAACGTTTAATACGTAGCACATAATTTATTCGACAAGTATTGCGTTTAAGTTATCCGAAAAACCGGGATGTCACACGTTGGGCTTAAGCCCGGCTGACCCGGGTTCGAGTCCCGGCAGCCTCATTTTCTTTTTAATTATTTTATTTTTACTTTTTATCAATTTTAACTTTTATAGTTTAGTTTGTTTATTAATTATGCATCTTTAAAAAAATTAAAATAGCCATAAATACGCAACGAAACATTTATAACTTGATATTCGATTACAAATGGAGCGGGTTTGGAAAACCCGTTTTTGACAAATGTTACAGTATCCCCTACTTTTAGGAATTTCGTCCCGAAATTTAAGTAGTAGTAGGAAAAAGATGTGGGTATTTTTCGCGCATTGAGTCTTCACGTTCCCAAGTAAACTCAGGTCCCCGTTTCGACTCCCAGTGTACCCTAACAATTGGAATGCGACTTCGTCGTAGACGTTTTTCTCCGAAGTCCATGATCTCTACAGGTCTTTCAATAAAATGCATAGATTCATCAATTTGAATATCTTCCAGAGGAATATGGAGGTTTTCATCAGCGAGGCACTTCTTCAAGTTTGATACGTGGAATGTGGGATGAATCCTGTTGAGTTCTTCTGGTAGGTCAAGCTTGTATGCTACAGGTCCTACTCTTTCGAGTATCTTGAAAGGTCCTACGTAGCGTGGTGCTAGCTTGCCTTTTTGACCAAAACGAACTACTCCCTTCCACGGTGATACTTTTAAAAGTACATGATCACCAATGTTAAACTCCAAGGGTTTTCGTCGTTTATCTGCATAACTCTTTTGACGACTTTGGGCCGCTAGAAGATTGTTTCGAATTTGATGGATCTTGTCTTTGGTTTCTTGAATCAATTCTGGACCAGTGATTTGAGCTTCCCCAATTTCGTGCCAACATACTGGAGATCGGCACTTACGACCATATAAAGCTTCAAAAGGTGCCATGCCGATACTTGAATGATAGCTGTTGTTGTACGAAAATTCAACTAATGGTAGATGAGCGTCCCAATTTCCCTTGAAGTCTATGACACATGCTCGAAGCATATCTTCAAGAGTTTGAATGGTGCGTTCAGATTGTCCATCAGTTTGAGGATGATAGGCGGTACTGAGATCTAATCGCGTACCCAAGGCGGCTTGTACTGCTTGCCATGTTCGTGAAGTGAAACGACCATCACGATCTGAAATAATGCTTAACGGTACACCATGTCGGCTTACGATTTCGCTGATATAAATACGAGCTAGCTTTTCGTTCTTGAAATCTTCGCGGATAGGAATAAAGTGAGCTGATTTTGTAAGTCGGTCAATTATTACCCAGATAGTGTCATACCCACCAGAAGTGCGAGGTAACCCGTTAATGAAGTCCATGGTTATGTTTTCCCACTTCCATACAGGTATTTCAGGTTGGACCAGAAGTCCTGAGGGTCTTTGGTGTTCAGCTTTCACCTTGGAACATATAAGGCACTTGGAAACAAAAACAGCAATATCCTTTTTCATTCCAGGCCACCAATAGGTGTATCGAAGGTCTTGATACATCTTATCGGCTCCTGGGTGTATAGAGTATCGTGTTTTGTGAGCCTCATTCATAAGAAATTCACGAAGGTTGTTGTGGTCAGGAATCCATATGCGATCTAGATAGTACAGAACCGTCAGATTTAGTTTCAATTTAAGTTCAGCTCCACAGGACAGCTCCTTTCATACATCATCCTCCGTTACTGAAACATGTTGGGCTTCTCGAATTTGATCTTTAATGTCAGTTATGATTTGCGAACATAGAAGACGAATGGAGTTCGCATAACCCTTTCGACTGAGTGCATCAGCCACCACATTTGCTTTGCCAGGGTGATACCGAATTTCACAGTCGTAGTCATTTAGAAGTTCGACCCATCTTCGTTGCCTCATGTTTAACTCTTTTTGATTGAAGATATGTTGAAGACTCTTGTGGTCAGTGTATATTTCACACTTAGTACCGTAGAAATAATGTCTCCATATCTTAAGAGCGAACACAACGGCTCCAAGTTCTAGGTCATGGGTGGTGTAGTTCTTCTCATGAGTCTTGAGTTGTCTCGAAGCATAAGCTATAACCTTTCCTCTTTGCATTAGAACACAACCTAGTCCTTGCCCTGACGCGTCGCAATAAACCAGAAGTCATCACAACCTTCAGGCAGAGTGAGGATTGGTGCATCGCAGAGTTTTTGTTTAAGGGTTTGGAAGGCTTCTTCTTGTTTGGGTCCCCATGTGAAGGGTTTTCCCTTATGAGTTAAAGCCGTGAGTGGAACAGCAATGTGTGAGAAGTTTGAAATGAAACGACGATAATAACCAGCCAAACCAAGAAAAGATCTTACTTCAGTTGGTGTACGTGGCGCTTGCCATTCTTGTACCGCTTTGATCTTTGAGGGGTCGACATGTATTCCCTTGTCATTGACTACATGTCCGAGGAATTGTACCTCTTTTAACCAGAATTCGCATTTGGAGAATTTGGCGTAAAGCTTTTCATTCTCTAGAAGTGTAAGGATGAGTCGAAGATGTCGCTCATGATCAGACTTAGACTTTGAATAAATGAGGATGTCGTCGATGAAGACTATAACAAAACGATCCAGATAGGGTTTGCAGACTCTGTTCATTAGATCCATGAAGACAGCTAGAGCGTTGGTTAAACCAAATGGCATGACCATGAATTCATAATGACCATAACGAGTTCGGAAAGCGGTTTTTGGGACGTCTTCTTCATATACTCTAAGTTGATGATAACCAGATCGAAGGTCGATTTTTGAAAAGCAGCTGGCACCTTGAAGTTGGTCAAGAAGATCATCAATGCGAGGTAACGGATAGCGATTCTTGATTGTTAACTTGTTGAGTTCTCTGTATTCGATGCACATGCGAAACGATCCATCTTTCTTCTTCACAAAAAGGACAGGTGCACCCCAAGGCGAGGAGCTAGGACGTATAAATCCCTTGTCAGTCAACTCTTGCAATTGACTGGCTAGCTCTTGCATTTCAGAGGGGGCTAACCTATAAGGAGACTTTGCAACTGGTGTAGCACCAGGTATAAGATCAATACGGAATTCGACTTCTCTAACTGGAGGAAGTCCTGAAATGTCATCATGAAAAACTTGCGGGAAATCTTTTACTACTGGGATGTCTTCACGTTTCTTCTCCATGGTTCCCTTTTTGATGATATGAGCTAAAAACGCGACATAATTCTTGCAAAGATATTTTTGAGCTTGAAGACAGGACATTAATCTGAGCCCTTTCGACGAGGTTTCTCCAAAGATTCGTAGAGTCTGACCGTTTGAAAGAGGAATGCGTATAAACTTTTCGCGGCATATAACTTCTGCCTGATGTTGACTGAGCCAGTCCATTCCAATTATGATATCAAAGCTTCCCAACTTCATTGAAATAAGGTCAACTAGAAAATTATGATCGTTTAGAGTAAGAGTACAATTGCGTATAATAGAGTTCAATGAGACCGGTTTCCCGTCAGCAACTTCTACTGTTATGGATTCCATGAGCTTATCACGATTTTGGTTTAGGATGGGTTCAAACTCTAAGGACACAAAACTTTTATCCGCGCCAGTATCAAACAACATGGATGCATATCTACCATTGATAAGGAACGTACCGTTAACCACATTGCCGTCAGCTCTAGCCTGATTAGCGTTTATGTTGAAAGCTCTTCCTCTTGCAGGTGGAGGAGCTTGGTTCGCTTGATTCACCGGGTTGGCTTGGGCTTGAGCATGAATAATGTTCACCAACCTTAGACAAGTGTTTCTAAAATGGTTTGGGTCTCCACAATTGTAGCAAGCCCGCATAGGTTGTACCATGGGATAGTTGGGTAGGTAGTATGTTTGGGCTAAATGTTGGGTAGGTGGTAATAGTAGGGGTTGTTGGGCTTGACCCATTATTTGTTGGTGGGTTTGGGTTGAAGGCTGGTGGCGGTTCGTTCGCTGAGGCATGCGACAGGTTTGAACAGCATGACCTGCGCGACCACAGCCGGTGCAATGTTGGCAGGGATGATCAGGAAAATGGTGGTATTGGCAACGGTTGCATTTTGGTAACGGGCCAGAGTATGGTCTTTTGTATGGTGCAGGTGAAGGGGCAACTTGGGTAATGGGTGCAGCAGGAATAGGGAAATTGGTTTGTGTAACAGCGAAGTTTCTGGTGTTACGCTTCCTCTTGTTAGCAAACTTAGAGGAGGAGGTGGAATGGTTTGATGTTTGGCCCTTAATGGGGGCTTTCTTCTTCTCCTCTTTAAACTTACCGTTGCGAATTCGATTCTCGGTCAGTTCAGTCGCTAGTTCCATAGCAGCTTCAAGTGTTGCTGGCGAAGTGCTGAGAACTGAATCTTGAATTTTCGAGGGAAGACCTCGAATATAATGCTCGATTAAGCGATAAACTGGGGTAAACAAGTTAGGGACCATTTGGTTCAACTCTAAGAACCTCTTGTTGTAGGAAGTATGATCTCCCTCCTTTTGCTTCAAAGAATGAAATTCGTCCTCCAACTTTTTAATCTCACTCCTAGGACAGAATCGCCTCGTCATGATTTCCCTTAACTCCTCCCACGTTAAGGCCATTGCATCATCAATTCCCCTCTTCCCCTTCTCAGTATTCCACCAGGTGAGAGCTACCCCAAATAGTCTCCCGGTTGCGTATCGTACCTTGCGATCCTCAGGACAATCACAGTTGAGGAAGGTGTTTTCCATTTCCTCAAACCAGTGGAGGAGAGCAGTGATACCTTCGGTCCCTTCAAATTTAGGAGGATCGCAAGACTTGAAATGTTTGTATGAGCACTTGCTGGTAGGAGGGTTGCCGATGTTCTGGTCATTTTGTTGGGGAGGATTAGTCGGATTTGTGGCGAGAGCTTGTTGTACTTGAACCACAATGTCAGGAAGCACCGCGGCCATTTGTTTCGCGATTTGTGTGGCCAAGCGTTCGTGATACCTTCCTGATCTTCTACCCCCTCGTTGTTGTCTAGCCGACATCTACAGGAACATACATAAGAAGATTGTGAGTTTATGGAGTCTTTTTAGGTGTCATGTGTCTTAAAGAAAATGAAAATAACATAAATATCAATAATGCAACTACATCCATAGGATGTCTTGGGTTTTCTCATGTTGGGCCTCAAATGTCCCCCATACCTTCACCTGTATAGTCATGTGGGCCCCCATGACTATTGGCTTGGTAGGATTCACATTAGTATTGGCGATTTAACACTCGCATCACCCGAATGCAAACCACAAAATATTTTTACGAGATGTATGGTCGGAATGTGTCCAGGTGTAGACACAGTGACAACTCAAAGTGGGGTTAGCTCACACAACGTTTGGTATAGCATGCTTTGGCCTAATAGGTACTTCGTACTCTCATCGTTAGTCCCCAGGTAGGCAAACTGGTCCTTTATTTTGGATTTATACGAATGCCAACCTAGACAGGACGTTCCGACTACCGGTACTTGTACCCTTCCAGTTACTACATGCCCGTCATGAGAACTCACTTTGATGAGATTTGAAAATACAAAATCATTGTAAAAACAATCATGAAAATGATGTGATGTGTGCTTTCATGGATATGATATGTTATGAGAGTATGATTCATGATAGGCATTATATGATAATATGTACTTATGAACATGCTTGCATAATATTGAATGTAACATTAAACATAAAACATATAAACATCATGAATTTTGCATGTAACACACAAAAATCTTAAAAATTTCTAATCAACTATAGTATAGGCTCTAAGGGTCTAATAACCTATCCTATATCCCTATAGTCATGGCTCTGATACCAATCTGTCACACCCCGACCCGCAGCGGAATAAGAGTCGGGCATAATTGGGTTATCACCAAAGCTCATGATATTTACTAATATGTTTCATATTTATTAAAGTCAAAATTACATTCTCAATAATCCAAACATGTCCATACAAATACAAAGAAAAATAACCAACTAAACAATTCCAAGCTCTAAATCATTTTATTCTTCTAGACCAATCCTATGTGTTTCTTGCTGCAGCTGGTTCACCTGTATCATGTGTAAAAATGGGGGTTTTTGGGTCAACATAAGTTGGCGAGTGAACCTTGTTAGATAAACATTTATTATTGATTTTCTTGTTATTTTATCAAGGAAAAATTGTGCAATAATCATAAGTGAGCAAATGTAAATAATCAAACAGTAGCAATAACCACCACAAACTATAGCATACAATAACATACAATAACGTACAATAACATACCAACAGCATACACTAACATACCAACTTGCATAAATATATAACATGAATGAAACTGTGCGATCAAGGCTCAATCAAACGGAGCCGATCGTATTGCATGTACTGAAAATGATAAATGTCTGTGCGATCAAGGCTCAATCAAACGGAGCCGATCGTATGTTGGCACGCCAGGTTCACGCTCATAATGTAATGGGGAACATGCTCAACGCTCATAATGTAATGGGGAGCGGCGGCCTATGAAATTGCATGTACTGAAAATAATAAATTAAATCTAAACAATAACCACACAACAGTTGAAACAAGCTGAATACACATTTGTTCATGATATGATGTATGCACAATGATTTAAATATAATAAATGGCAAGACACATGATACACCCCAAAAACGTGATTAAAACGGGGAATTTGTAAAGATTCACTCACTTTGGTTGCGTTTGGTTGGAGATGATGAGATGCGCACGAGTTGGAAGGATTGAACAACGAGAATTAACTAACATAAATAATAACGGAAAATATAGTAAATGAGTGGATTTTATTAATAATTTTAAAAGATTTTTAGATATATTTTTGTGAGTTTAAGGCTATTTCCTATCTTTAAAAACATTATTTTTAAGTATTTTTAATTGATTTTTAAATTAAATTAAATAAATAAAAATATAAAAATATGTTGACTTTTGCATTGACCGTTGACCGTTTGACTTGTTGACCGTTTTATTGTGTAAATGTATGCGCCGGGTGAGGCTCGAACCCGAGACCTCCCGTACGCGTGCACGCAGCTCTACCAACTGAGCTACGTGTCTAACCCGAAATAATTCTGTTTTTAATTATACTTATATACTAACTCAGTTTATTCAAATTCTTTTATTTCAAAATGTTTTAAAATCATCGAACCGGTGTCGGTTAACAGGTCTCGAACCCGGGACCTGTGCTTTAACGTTACACACAGTCCACCGCTGGACTGTGTGTCTAACTTGGTTAATATATAGATTTTTATTATACTTAACATCTAATGTAAGTTAATCCGGTTTAGTTAGAAAAACAAAACATTTTTATTACAGAGCATACGTGTGTCAAGGATCGAACTCGCGGCGTGTGATATGTGTGTGCACACAGTCCACCGCTGGACTGTGTGTCTAACCCGAGATAATATCCAGATTTTATTAAACTTATAATCATACTACCATCGTCTTCTTCGTTACAAAATTACAGTCTGCGATCACACTATTGTATCTTGTTTAATTCGATTGACAAACATTCAACAGACCAATATGAAATGGCAGAGATGATATTTAGAAGTAAACATACCGGAGAACGATTTATCTCAGAATTCCGGCAAGTCGTCGGATCTGTTTTTACGGATTTCTACTGAATGAATAAATTAACAGTTTTGATTAGCTACGAGAGGAGTTGAAGTATTAAACAAGAGTTATCAGAAGGTTTGAATGTCTATACCGTTTCACAGCTGAAGATAAGGATTTTCAGAAGTTTTCCGGCGAACTGGAATTATCTGATATTGACGTCTGAAATTGATTTCGATTGAAGGGTCTGAGTTAGCAATAGCTTAACAATTGATAGACCATGAAGGAATTGAAAGACTTACTGTTTTGATGGAGAATACGGTTTTCCGGCGAAAGTCCGGCTAGTCCAATTAGATTCTCCGGCGAACTGAAAATTGTGCGAAAATGTAATTGAGAGTTTGTAGAGTGTGTTTGCGTCGCGAGAGAGGACAAAGATTGAAGTAATCCTGGAATTGAAAGTTTTCGGTTATAAAAACGATTCACTCCAGAATTCAAGTTCATTCAAAGCAAACTTGATTGAAAACGTCGGTGCATCGGTTAAACTCAGTAAACCGCGATCAACCAAACGTCTTTGGACGTTTGATGACCAATTTCGGTTACAGTTGGCGTAACCGGTTGATTCATGGTAGTCCATAAAATTTAATTGTTTCCTAACATTTACAGAAAACAACAAGTGGCGGAGTGGTGATGTGTGTGTGTGATAAGTCATTGGGCTTAAGCCCGGCTGACCCGGGTTCGAGTCCCGGCAACCTCATTTTCTTTTTAATTATTTTATTTTTACTATTTATCAATTTTAACTTTTATAGTTTAGTTTGTTTATTAATTATGCATCATTAAAAAAATTAAAATAGCCATAAATACGCAACGAAACATTTATAACTTGATATTCGATTACAAACCCCCTAAATATCAGCAGTACCAAGTTTTAACTTGGCACTTTTAGTCCCTAAACTTTATAATTTCAAAATAACTTTCGATTTAAGCGCTCTTGGTCCCTCAAGTTTGATTCTAAGTATACTTGAAAGTATAACCGAACATCATTAATCTCCGGGTTCGTTAAAGGTCACTCAGAGGCATAGATTAAGCATGTTGACACATTTAACCCCTCGACTTTAATATTCACCACTCAGAGGTTATAAAATAACATGTTGGCGATTTTAGTCCCTCTCGTCTAGCATGCGGCATTCGATTGGAAAAATCCGACGGTGGTAGGGGTGGTTGAGGCAGAGGCTCAATAGCTGGTTGTGGTGGAGGTTCCACCACTGGTGATGTGTTCGAGGGTCCACCCATTTGTGGGTCCTCAGGGATGATGGGGTGAGAAGGTGGCAAAGGTGGTAGCGAACTCGACCTTTGACCAGCACGCACCGACATACGTGCCCCACGCTTTCGGCCTGGTTGTGATGATGATTCAGGTGGTGGCTGAGGTTGGTCTACCTGTTGCATTTCTACATCCTCGGCTTGAAGATGTGGTGATGGGGAGTGTTGTGGTAGGAGGGCGTGTTTACAAACACATATTGTGCCCATTGTTGCTCATAATCATCAGGACCTCGGAACGGAGATCCTGCCAAGGAGTTCGAGCCGCTAGACAGCTCAATAAGATGACCATACGATCCGGTTTGCTGGAATTCCTCCGGGTCGGAATCTTCCTCCATATGTGTGGGTGAGTCAACTGAAGGGGTTTCTGGTGCGGGTTGGTTGACTGGGTTATCGAAATAGGAGTTGAAGTATTCTTGTTGGGAATGGGAGTGCGAATGGTGAGATTGATGGGAATGGTGTGAATGGTAGGAATGCTGAGAATGTGAATGAGGTGGGGAGTATTCATGTGAGATCGAATATCGGTAAGGTTCAAAGGGTGATGAAGAATCTCAGGATCCTTTGTAAGGGTTGTAGTCAGGTACGTTGGCTGCTCCAGCTAAAGAGGGTCTGTATGGTGGTCTAAAGGATGGTCTAGTGAAAGATGGTCCAGTCATTGAGGGTCCACCCCTCATGGGTCCTTTACCCTTTCCTCCACGTCTAAACTTAGGCGGCATTGTTCCTGTTTCAAAAACAAGTTAAACAAAATACAAAGCTAGAATAATCAGATGGAAATGATTAAACCTAGGTCTAGACTCGAAATTCTAAGAGATGTGTGTTATTATGTATTCCTGAGATTAAACACAAAAGGCTAGTGTTTAATTCACTCAAGAGTTGGCTCTGATACCAGCCTGTCACACCCCTAATTTCCACGTGTAACCCGGTGGGCCCGGTTGGGGAATATCATGACGTAAGTTGATATCATCATTACCAAACAATACAATAATACACAGCGGAAGTCTAGATAGTTACTATTACAAACGTTTGAATGTTCAAAGTTCAAAAATAATAAATACAATGCTTGTAACTAGATCCACAGGCGGATCGAAATGTGAGTACAAAATGAAACTTGACAGACTAAGGCCTTCTAAGCAAAGGGTTGCAATTCCTCTTAAGCTTCGCCAAGTACTTCCAGCCTATTTACGTATCGCTTAGTCTTTTGAAAATACGTCAGTTTTCACTGGTAAATACATCTAACCAACTCATTTTGAAAACATATCGAAAACATTTAGTGTACACAATGGTACTTTGTTTTATAAATAACTTGGGATAAATAATTTCATGTTATCAGTTTTACATGCTAATAATACATATAGAGCCCGAAAACTATGCCTGGATCATGATTAATCGACACACCACTTTAACACCTTTAATAGGAGCACCCCTATTGGGCAATACTTTATTTTAGCATCTGACGGCTGTATGCCTACACCCCGTGCTTAGGTCGTGGCCATTTGCAATTAAATGAGCCGTGGATATCCAGGACACGGTCGTTTTAACCCCAAATGTCTAATATTAAGCAATACGAATTAAAATGGATTATTTGAATTCCCGACTCATTGGTCTTCGATCCCATATCCAACCATGCGGTATTAATATACCGTATCCCAAGCCCGTATAAGGGAAAATAAGTTAAAGTATTTACCTGTTTTGCAAAAGTCTCTAGTAATAAGAAAATAAGCAAAGCACAGCCGTAATCAAAATAACTAGCTCGGTGACAATCTACCAGAAGTCTCTAGTCTGGATTGGATGGTATTATTAACCGATTAGTTAGTTAGCAGGTCTTTATTTAGTCATTGACTTAGACCGGCTAACTACGCTAGATTAAGCGGTAACCGGAAAAGAATGTATTTTGGACCCGACAAGTACTAGGACTTGTATAATATGGGTTACCATTTTACATTCTGGAATATGAGAGTATTTCGATATGGTTAAACCTGTTTCAATTAAATTACGTAAACTAGTCACGTAGGCTGAACCGTACGCATATAAGCGAAACTAGGTAACGGGGTGAGTCCTATACAAGTTCCATATGCCATTAAGTTTAAAATATGTTATTATAACAGTAGGTTATTGATATGACGGTCCGTTGGGGTTTTAAAAGTAAATTATGCCTTAAAAGGGCAATTTCGTCGTTTAAAAATATAATAAAACGAGCTTATACGTAAAATGATGTTATTAACATAAACATTCAATAAAAATACTTACTATATGATGTTATATCAATAGGACATCAATTATATGCGTGGTTTATAGTTTAAGACCAAACTATGTCCCGAAAGGGTAATTTGGTCATTTCACATATAAATGATAACTTATTTTGGGAATCTGAGTTTGAGACATGTACCCACTGTAAATAGGTTGAAAATATGTTTTGAAATCAGTAGGTATGAAGTCTTTATACTCTAATATGGTTTTAAACCATATTATGCGCCAAGGTGGCGATTAAGTCGCTAAATGACGATTTAAACGGTATTTTAAGTAAAACTGTTGTTGTGACCAGGGTTCAATGACCAAAATATGTTAAGATATATACTACATCAGTAGGTACAATGTTCTGGTTTATTTGAATGTCTAAAACTTATTTTGAGTGTTGAAAGGGTAACATCGTCATTTAAGGACATAATGTGCAAACTATAGCTTAAACTTAGTTTGCAACCTGAATGATTATCCCAAATAGTCCTAATAATGATATTACATCAGTACGTATTGATTTTTGATGTCAAAATTATGTTTAAACCATTTTATGTATTAAAAGGGCGTTTTAGGCATATTTAACGGATACTTGTATAAAAACTCGGATAACTACATGGCCATGTCCTATAACTCCAAAGGGTTATAGTACACTATATCATGGTCATAATGCAACTTAGGGACAGTAGGTAATGTTGCTAAATCGGGTCAGAACTGAAAGTCAAAGCAGAAGTCAAACTTTGCGACTTTCTGTTGCGAACCGACCTTAGGCCTGGAATTGACGAGCCGAACATGTTCCCACATGTTCTCACAATTATTACCAAGTTATTAGAATGTCAAAACAGGTTCTATATCATCTATATTGCTAATTATGATTTTATTTCAAAACTGACACGTTTGACTTTTTATTAACGTAACTTTGACCCGATAATTGACCAAGCAAACGTGGTAATCAGGAGGTGCCTTCTTGAGGGATTAACACCTACCTCATTACGATCACGTAGCCATGTTCGTTACGAACATTGGCTGGACCATAATGGACATAGCTCAAGGTCAAAGCATTTTTACGTCAACGCTTTGACATTGGCTTAAAACTAAACTGAAAAAGGAAGGCTAAGAACACTTACACCAGGTCCTTAGCACGAAATAAGACTAGGTTGGAAGCTCCTTTAGATCAGGAACCTCCAGAGAGCAAGAAGGAAGAAAATGGGGAGAGGTGCAAGTTGAATGGCACCCCAAGGGCTCTATTTATACATGAGGAGATTCAACTAGGATCAATACAAGTGTTGGAGGTGTTGCAAGATCACTCCAGGTGTCTTATGAGGTGTCCAAAACCAGATTTGAGCTCATGGTTTCGAAATAAGTGAGCTAAAGTGGTATGAGAGGTGGCCAAGGCTGCAAACATGCAGCTTGACACATGTTTCTGCGCAGATGGTCTCCTCGCGGGTCGCGAGAAGAAACAGGGGGGCGGTCGCGGCCCGCGACCCCCTTAAATTTCAGCAGTACCAAGTTTTAACTTGGCACTATTAGTCCCTGAACTTTATAATTTCAAAATAACTTCTGATTTAAGCGCTCTTGGTCCCTCAAGTTTGATTCTAAGTATACTTGAAAGTATAACCGAACATCATTAAGCTCCGGGTTCGTTAAAAGGTCACTCAGAGGCATAGATTAAGCATGTTGCGCATTTAACCCCTCGACTTTAATATTCACCACTTGGAGGTTATAAAATAACATGTTGGCGATTTTAGTCCCTCTCGTCAAGCATGCGGCATACAAGGATCAGCGGGACACGTGTCGAATTTTGATAGGACGTGAAAACACAGGGTGTTACACCGGTGCTGAGGATAGGTAATCCTTGAGAGCCTGTAGAGTAGCTTCATGCTTCTCCGTCCACTCGAACTTCTTATTCTTCCTAAGAATATCATAGAAATCCTTGCATCTTTCTGAGGATTTTGAAATGAATCTGTTCAGGGCGGCGATTCTTCCTATCAATCTTTGCACATCCTTGTCGTTGGCAGGGGACTTGATGTTGACTATAGCCTTTATCTGCTCTGGACTTGCTTCGATCCCTCTCTTGGTCACCATGTATCCTAAGAATTTTCCAGCTTTGACCCCGAAATGACATTTAGACGGGTTCAACTTCATGTTGTATTGATCAAGAATGTTGAATGCTACTTCAAGATCCTTTAGGTGATCCTCGGCTCTTTTAGATTTGACCACCATATCATCTATGTATACTTCCATTGTATGTCCAAGTTGCTCCTTGAACATCATATTCACCAATCTTTGGTATGTAGCACCTGCATTTCTTAAACCAAAGGGCATAGCAATATAACAATATATGCCGGTAAGTGTCATGAATGCAGTATCCTCTTGATCAGATGGTTCCATCTGGATTTGCTGAAATCCAGATGAAGCATCCATAGAGGTTAACAATTCATGACCCTCCGTAGCATCCACCATGGAGTCAATGTAGGGTAAAGGGAAAGGATCCTTGGGGCATGCCTTGTTCAAATCACTAAAATCAACACATACCCTCCACTTTCCATTTTTCTTTTGAACAACAACCACATTGGCTAACCATCTTGGATACTTGACTTCTCTAATCATACCTGCCCTTAGCAACTTATCTACCTCCTCTTGGATGATTTCATTTCTTTCAGGAGCAAACTTTCTTCTCTTTTGGTGAATTGGCCTGAAAGACCTGTCAATGCCAAGCTTGTGAGTAATGATATCCTTCGAAATACCTGTCATATCTTCGTGCTTCCAGGCGAAGGTAGATTTTCTTCGTTTAAGGAAGGATACTAGATCCTGCTCTATGCTCTCCTGGATCCCGGATCCTATATACACCTTGGATTCAGGATCCTCAAGCTCTAAGAGTATTTCCTTGACGTCCTGTTCTCTTGCCTCCATGACGTCTTTTGGAGGATGCTTTAATTGTTATGCTTCCCTAGACTTGGAAGCAGGTTTCATCGAGGAAGTGTAGCAATTCTTTGCCTCCTGCTGATCACTTTCTATCTTGACTATCCCCCACGGACTTGGAAGCTTGACACACTGCGTAACATTCGTCGTAAAACAGGTTTCAAAACCCGCTTCGTTTAATAATCAAATTTTCGGTTAAAAGTTCGTTGCGTATTTATTGTGCCGGATATTTCAAATATTTCATAATTAATAAATATTTTAGAATTTAAAAACCATAGTTAATAAATAATAATAATAAGTAAATTAAAATTAAACCCTAAAATAATAAATAGAGTAGCCGGGTCTCGAACCCGGGTCTCCCGCGTAGACACACACACTTCACACCACTCCGCCACACACATTCTTGTGTTCAATACTTAAACAAATAACATTTATGGTAAAACTGAAAGTCAAAACCTGTAAATCAGCAAACCCAGAACTCGAAATCGCCAGCAAACTAAAACTCCGCAAATGTTGCTACTTTCCTCATGATTGAAACGCATAAACTTGATTTCGACATCAGTTATAACCGTTACTTAAAACACAAGGATTCAAAAACCGTTTCTTTTGAGAATTGAAATCATTGACCGTGATTTTTCATCTCTAAATCGAAACCGAATAAGCCTGTCCACCTTATAAATACCCACCCAATTCCTTGTGATCAATTCGCTCAAAACCGCAATCTCTTCTTGGAATTTTTTTTCTTTCAAAGCACATTGTCGGAGACCTTTGCACTCGCCGGAGTATCGCCGGAATCTCTAACCAGAAAACCGTAACTGTTCTCCAAACCGGTATAATTATCTAAACCTCCTTGCTATCTCTTGATTGGTAATTTATTAGCTCAAAACAGTAATCAAAACTGTTTAATCAGTTTATTTAGTCGGGATCATTGTCTGCGTTTTAAATGGTGAAGAAGATGAAGTCGAGAAAGTGTTTAAATATAAATAAAAACGGGTATTTAACCGGTTTAGACACACAGTCCAGCGGTGGACTGTGTGCAATTACAAAGCACACGTCCCGGGTTCTAGTCGCACATGTTTCCGATTTCTGAAATAAAACCCACATTTTTTAACTTATTCAGATCAACTCGTAACTTGTGTATAAAATTAATATAAATCAGTATTCTAACCGGGTTAGACACACAATCCAGCGGTGGACTGTGTGCACATTAAACAGACGCGTCCCGAGTTCGAACCCAGCAACACCGTTCTCCCTGAGTAAAAAATTTTTAAAACCAAACCACGTTGGTTTTCAACAAGTTGTTAAACTTAATAAGAATTCTAAATATAACGGGTTAAACACCCAGCCCAACTGGTTGGGCCGGGTGCAAACCAAGTCAGGGTCACGAGTTCGAATCCGGTTCCTTGCAATGTCTCTGAAATTAACCCAACCATTTTAAATAAATAAAATTATGTTAAACCGTAGTAAGTTTATAAAAGATATTAAATCTGGAGATATTTCGGGTTAGACACGTAGCTCAGTTGGTAGAGCTGCGTGCACGTATATGGGAGGTCACGAGTTCGAACCTCGCACGCTGCCTATAATAAGTGAGTCAGGCCGGTCGTTAACCAGTCAAACCCTTAGAAAGAGGGTAAATTTTTTTTATTAAAAATCCTTTTATTTTCTTTGAAAATTTGTTAAAAATGCCTCAAAATAAGGTTTTAAAGCCTAAAAATTTGCATTAAACTCACAAAAATAAAATCTAAAAATATCATTAAGAGCACTAATTAAAAATATTAATCTCAAATGAAATTTATTTATTTATCGAATTATTACGTTATTATTTAGGTTAGTTTTCCCTTGTCGTTCGTGCGCATTCATCGTCATCAAGGAACGCACCCACTGTGAGTGAATCTCTACAAATTCCCGTTTTATTCACGTTTTGGGGTGTATCATGTGTCGTACTATACCATTATTTTATCTAAACACTTGTGCTTATATCATCTTGTGATCAAATGTGTATTGGTTGTTGTGTGGTTTATATGTGGATTAAATTTATCATTTCAGTGCACGCATTTCATTAGGCCCATCAGCTCCCCATGGGATACGGGTTGAGCATCAGGTGCCTCATTAGATCGACTCCATTTGATTGAGCCTTGATCTCAAATACATCATCATTCATGTCATATACTCATTCAACGTGATTTGTGATTGTTTACATTTATACATATATTTGCTCACATGTGATTTATGCACGAATTTTCCTTAATAAATGAAACATGCAATTATGAAAAATGTTTTATCAAGGTTCACTCGCCAACTTTTGTTGACCCAAAATCCCCCCTTGTTTTACACATGATACAGGTGATCCAATTGAGGAAAGAAACGCTTAGGATGGCCTAGAAGAATAAACAAGTTATTGCGTTGGAATAAACACTTAGATTTAGTTTCCTTTGTATTTGTATGAATTTTGATTTTTAGATACTTAAGTTTGTAATTTGAATTTAATGAATATGAAACTTCTTAGTAAATATCATGAGCTTTGGTGATAACCCAATCATGCCCCGACTTTTATTCCGCTACGGGTTGGGGTGTGACACACTGGTGGTATTTTGATGGGACCGCCTTCATGTCATGTATCCATGGCCCGCCAAGGATAACATTACAGCAAGATAAGCTATCTATTACACAAAATTTCTGGATAGAATTCACTCCATCTATGTAAATTGGAACCTTGATGTCCCCCAATGTATTCTTGGTTTCCCCACTGAATCCCACGAGCACCGATGATCTCGATATGATCTCAAATTCAGGGATGCTCATCTTTTTGAGGACATCCAACTAGATTATGTTCACTAAACTCCCTCCATCGATAAGGATCCTACGAACAAAATGATTAGAAATAAACAAAGTAATGACAAGACCATCATGATGAGGATCCTGAATGTCTACGTGATGCTCCTCATCAAAAGATATCACTTTTTGCTGTGTTAGGGTAGACGTTCGAACTGGTATCTCCCCATTTTCCATCTTCGTTTCCCTAGCATGCCTTTTAGCCGCTGAAAATGAAGTTCCACATATATCAGAACACCGGAAATAAAGTTAATGATATGAGCATCTGCTGGCGGTGGAGGAGCTCTCTCAGGCACTTTCTCAGTATCCTGAGTTCTTGAACGTTTCCTTCCTAACAGATCCTTCAAATACCCTTTGCTAAGAAGATAGCCAATTTCCTTCCTCAACGCTATACACTCGTCAGTAAGGTGGCCAAAATCCTCATGACAAGCGCACCATTTGGATTTATCCTTAGTAGCTCCAGATCAGTTTTCCTTGGCCATCTAGCCTTGTCACCTAAATTCTGCATAGCAAGGATTAGTTCATTATTATCAGCTGAAAAACAATATTCAAAAATTGGAGGATAATCCTCATCGTCTTCGTCTTGTTCAACTGCATTCACATCGTGATTGTTATGTTTAGAATATGGCTTGGATCGATTATACTTAAAGAATGATCCTTGTTTTTCCTATTTTGAGGATCCTGAGAGTCTCTCCTGGATCCTTTTGTCATCTTCTAAACGAATAAATCTCAATGCCTTGTTCCTCACTTCATCTAAATTCCTGCAAGGGGTCATAAAAAGGTCATCATAAAATGAGGAATCATTAAGCAAGCCCATTTTGAACGCTTCTACAGCAGTGGCAATATCCAAATTAGGGATTTCTAAGGATTCTCTACTAAACTTAGTGATGTAATCTCTTAATGATTCATCACGACCCTGAGTTACCCTATATAGATCACTAGTTAATCGTTCAAAAGTTCTACTACATGAAAATTGGTTATTGAACAAATTAACTAGGTGAGAAAACGAAGTAATTGAGTAAGGAGAAGACTTAGCAGCCATTTGAGTGCTGATCCAGTGAGTGTGGATCCGAAGCCTTTGAAAAGACAGGCTTCCTTTAATCTTTCTGGAATGGGATTGATTTCCATTCTTTCCCGGTACTATGCCACATGCTCCTCTAGATCAGTCGTGCCATCGTACAGCTTCATGTTAGGGGTTTGAAAGCGTTTTGGTATCTCCGCATTGCATATAGGAGGTGCGAAACGAGACACCCTGTGACTTCCATCTGGGATTTCAGGAATGGGCTTAACCACTCTTGGGACGCTGGATATCATATCCTTGAGCTTCTGGAGCTCCCGCACCATTGCCTGATTGATACCTGTATCCTGCATGAAACCACAGTTAGTGCCAAAATATGTATTGATATTGTTACCTCCTGATTGGTTTGGAAGTGGTATGCCAGAAGTATATCCAAAGGTGGACTCTTCAGGTGTACAGTTGGACCAGATGAATCAATAGTGTGCATAGGGATGAAGTCCCCTTTGTGAACTTCAGAATCCTTGAATATCTGACTCCCTGATGATCCTTGATCCTGAAAGACATTGGGTCCAGGATACACGGATGCTGAAGGCCTTGAAGGATACTGCATGGATCCTTGAACCTGAGATGAGGATCCTTGAACCTGAGAGGAGGATCCTTGAACCTTGTCCCAAACAGAGGATCCTTGATTCTGAGGAAATGATCCTTGATTTTGAGGAAAGGGTCCTTGATGATGGAAATAGGATTCCTTTGTTGCGACTGTCCCCAAATATCCTTCTGAACTGAGATAGCTTCCTTGATACTGATACGATGATCCTGAAGATTGTGATGAGGATCCATAAGGCTGGTAATGAGATACGTGTGGCTGCGTCATTGCTAATGATCCATGCTGCAATCCTAAGGATCCTTGAGCCTGTGTCATCGCCATTGATCCCTGCTGGTAAATGGAGGATTCTTGGACTTGAACACCAGGTCCCCTAGAATGTTGGATTGCTAATGCTGGAGAAGTGAAATCCAATGATCTGGGTATCAGCGGAGAGTGATCCTCCATTGATATCTTTTGCTTTTTGATTTCATCAATCTCCCTGAGGATCCTTTGGTTGGTTTTGTCCTGCTTGTCCATCTAATACTTCATCTGCGAAATCAAGGTAGAAGCATCATTGTTAGTAACTGTAGATGAAGAAACAGTAGAGGTTTTTGATCCTGTGTAAACAAGAGTAGTTTTCTTCTGAGGATTCTCAGTATTCTTCTGATATGTAGGAGGATTGGGTGGCAATGATGCACTAGGCTGAGATGTGGTAACCGCTAGTATGGCACTTGAACTGGATTTTCCCTGAGAAGCCATGTAGTTGAAAAGAATAGATGAAGATGAATGAAATGAACGGAATTTTGATAATTGAAGCACCGATTGCCCCACGGTGGGCGCCAAACTGTTTTGGTCAAAAATCACACTAAGGATAATGTGACCAAACTTTGTATGTGAGGTTGAGTGCTTATGTGTTGAACAATGATGTGAACAATCATGAAATGTAATGAACAATGGACACCGAGATTTATACAAGGAAAAAGCCCTTGATCAATGTATGATCTCCGGCATGAAAACCTCGAGGGATGGAAACTACCGATCACCAAGTATATTTCACAAGTAAGATTACAACTTCGGAAGATATTGAGCTTTTACAATCGATCTATAGTGTAATGTATGTGTATTTCTCGAGAGTTTCCAAGTGATCTTGTGATATCAGTGTTTGCGAATGAATTCGTCTATCTAGTGAGCTCAATACCCCCTAAAATATTAGCGTTTATAACTTATAACTAACTATCCGAAATATCCGGGATCCCCCATGTTCATGCATAACGTCCATTTAACCTTCAGCACGTGCTTAATCCTCCGCATATTCCATGAATATTTTGCTTGACCAAGTCCACTATCGATACCTGCACTACATTCAAGTAAAACATTGAAGTCAATTGTTAGAAACCGTCATAGTCACTAAGGATCCTTGATCCTTCCAGTATTCAGTACTCAGTACATGGATAATATATCCTCGATATACTGAAGGATCACTTATTCTTAAGCAATAAAAACCTAGCCCTAACAATAGTGAAAACAGTTTTCGAACTATTTTTGTACGGTTTTACCAGTACGTTTACGGTTAAACTCGACAAGGACCAGTAGAGAAGTTAGATTTGGATTTTGACACAGTTATACCAAAATCCATTTAAACTTTTAGGGTGTGTGATGACCAAAATGGATAAGTTCAATGGGATTGCGAAGAATTGGCCAAAACTGATAAATGTTGAGCAGTATGCTGACTGGAAAGAGAAGTTTGAGGCTGTAGTTAAAAGTGAAGATGTTAGAATGTGGAGTTTTATGATTGATGGGTATAGTGCTCCTACACATCAGGTTGACGAAAGAATAGTAGTGATTGGATATGAGAAAATGGATGAATCTGAAAAATGGATGTTTGATGCTGAGAAGTGAGCTTTAGTAGTGATAAAGAAATTTTTACCTGAGAAAGTTAGATATAGATTCCAGAGGTATGGGTCTTCAAGAGAGTTGTGGAAGCTTTGAACAAAAGTTATCGGCGTGCTTCAAGACAGAGTATATGTGTGGCTGAGAGTGCAGCAGTAAAGTTTGGAGAAGCAGATGATGTGATAGAAGAGAAGAAGGATGCAGAAGTTTCAAAGTGCATGGATAACGTGAATGATTTTACAGCAGAAGTAAAGGTAAAATCAGAAACTGTAAGTCATACCTGTCATAATTGCACTGAACTACAAGGTAAAGTTGACAGCTTATCGGAGCAGAACAGAATTCTGTTAGCTGAATTAGACAAACTGAAAGAGTCAAATGTTCTTTTAATTAAAGGTGAGTCAAATTATTTAAATAAACTCAAATCAAATGAACAAGAAATGAGCAGTTTAACAAGCAAGGTCAATGAACTGTTACAGATCATTGATTTGGCTCGTGAAACTGTGAAGGATAAAACTAATGAAGTTTCTGAAAAGTGCAAGGAATTGGCCGTTTCACAAGACCAAATCCTTGAACTTAATCTAAAATTGGACCGTTTTGGAAAATCTTCATTAGTTAGGACTCAAATTCAGAAAGGGTTGAAAAAGAGTAATGATAAAACAGGAGTGGGGTTTGGTAAACCTTCATCTTCTAAGGATCAAGACTACTCTTTTCTACCAGATGAGAAAGAGTTAACAGATTTTGTGCCTACTACACCAGCTGTAGTAAATCCGATAACTGTGGACTTACCAAATAGTCAATTTTCTTTGAAAGAATCTGTTGGGTCTAACAGTATATCTCATAAATTGGATGAGGATATTGCAGACGAAAAGGTCAAAACATTTAAAAAGATATTTAACCAAAAGAAAATTTATAAGAAAAAATCTTGTTTTAAATGTCACAATAAAGGGCATATGGCGAGTTGTTGTCCTTTTAAGAAAATAAAGGAAACGTTGATGAGGTTAATGATGGGAATATGGTTGGTTTAAATAACAATGGGAAACTACATTGTCAAAGTAATCAATCTGGATCTCAATCAAAGACTTTACCATCAGGAAGATTTGATAGACCAAGAAATATTTTTCCACTAGTTAGTAATTTTAATGGTAAATCAAATCGGTTTCAAAGTGAAAATTTTGGATATCAAAATCTATACCAGTCTTCTGGTAATCAAAAGTTTCAAAGAAGAAATGAACATAGGAGTTTTTGTAACTCAAATGTTCAACAAATCCAAAATCTTTTCAAAGATCATATTATGATAATAGGAGAAGAAGGTTTCGAGATAATCATTTTCAAAGGTCGGAAAATCAGAGAGTTTATTGGAACTCTCGGGATCAAAGACCAGTGGAAATTATAAATCTTGTTCAACAATAGGGAAGACATCCAAGACGCCAGTAAGGTGTGATGGATATTGATCAGAAGTGAGGTATATTGAGTCAAATGGTCAACCCAAAACCGGTAGGGTTTGGGTTATCTAGTCTAACTGAGTTGTTGAGTATGTGCAGGATGACCAAGAAGGACTGTTGATTTGTTCGACGGTGGTTATTCCTGTAAAGCAACTGAGGTGAATAGTAGGTTACAAATGAGTAATGAATTATTTACCTGTATTTGATAATAATTATTAAAAAATTCAAAACTGAAAAACGTATTGTCAGGTTGAAGTGGGAGTCTGTTTGTGTTTTAAATTTTTGTTTTTGAATCTTACTCCATAAAAACAAAATTTTAAGGGGAGAAATTTCCCTAAGCCAAAAAGAGTTTAGTTAGTGCGTGTGTTTAGGGGGAGTAAATTAAGTTAAAAATTTTGAAAATCCAAAATCAAAAACAAAAAAAATAGAAAATCAAAAATGAGTTGTCACTGTGTGAAAAAAAAAAGAAATGATATTACATCAGCAAGTTAGACTGTCACACTGAATTTAAATTTAAAATGCTTAAGTGTGATAGCAGCTTCATCATATGATGTACAAGTAGGCAAAATGCATGAAATAATCAGCTTACCAGTGTGATATAAACTTAACGAACTGTGTATGAGTGGGTAACATATCAGTGGCGTATGGTTTTATAACCTTAAATCTTGCGTTGATATATTGCCAAAATCTAAGGTTTGGGTCTTTATACTGTTATTTCATATGGGGTATTAGGGTTGTCCTTCTGCTGCATCCAGATATATGCTGACCTAGGCACAACTAGGATATCTTAAAAGAGCTAAAATGCCAAAAACACATATATGAAGAAGCTCTCCTAGAGAGTCTTCAAATGTGCAAAATGCAAAAATCGTACCAAAATCTATGGTATTTGCCCTAACCCTCGTTTAGATATTGGTCTCTTTGTTGTACGGAAGTATTGACCTGATCACCAATTATCTAACATTGTAGAACAAAAGGATGAATTTCAGTATACTCACCTACTACGAGGAATCTTTGTGCATACCTTGATCGTGGGGATATGTCCTGAAGTGGGACACACTAGTATCAGTATAAAATTACCTTAACATATCACTGGGTAAAGGTACTTGAAATGTTCATGTGTTTTGTTAAGTGGATAAACATACTGGTAATCGTCTTGGTCTGCTTTTCACAAAAATTCTTTTAAGAATTATCTAATTGTGTGAAAACAGTTTGATTTGACTAATATGATCTTCTTGCACTTGATACTCACAAAAAGATGCATTGTAAATATTTTTGAGTTTTATTTAGTTTGGTGTTGAAAAATATAAAAAATACCAAAAAGATTTTCTTTTTAAAGGACTTCCATGTTGAACTCACAGTTTATTGTTTTGCATGATAAGATAAAATATTGGTTTATCTGTAATGTGAAAAAGACTAATGGTTTTCCGAGATACTTGCTTGTATTTCTAAACAGATTGATGCAGATATCAAAATGAAGTGCAGAACTCAAGTGAAGTGCAAATTCAGAGTGGAGTGCAGAAATGTGAAGATGCATGGTAGGATCCGTCTACTACATTGCAGAGAGATATGGAAAATTGGAGATACTTGCTTAACCAAAGATTGCTAGTTCGCTGGTCTACAACGAATCAAAGTTTTGGAGATTGGTAGCATCAGTTAAGGGGGAGTCTGTTGATGTCAGAATCTATTTATAACTGACACGATCCAAAGACCAAAAGATTGCAAGATGTTTGAATACAAAGTTACACTATAAACCTATTGTCAAGGGGGAGTCTGTTGGTGCATATTATGTGACAACAGCTTAATAGTTTGATTATTAGTCTTTGGATATTTTGTATTTGGCTTAGCTTATTGGTTAGTGAGTTAATTGTTGTAATGGGCTTGGAGAATGGCCTAGCCCAGTTTACAAACATGTGGTATATAACCATGTTTGTGATTAGGGTTTAAGGAGGCAAAGAGAATTCGTAGAGAGAGATAGACAAGAACACAGAGAGTGGTTGTGAGGTTGTTTGAGTCTTGAATTGATTCTAAACACTTGTGTTGGATAATTAATAGAAGACGGGTTTGAAAGTATTTGTTCGTGTGTTAGTGTTCTTCATCTTAGTAACTTGTATATGTGGTTGTGTGATCTATCAAAGGGATTCTGCACCCTTGATTGATTGTCAGTCTTGTAACGATCCATTGAAAAAGGGGACCCACATCAATGGAAACCGGAAACCTAGGATGGTCGCTTTCTCCTAATCTGTTTTTACAACCAACTTTTGATTTGCAATTTATTTAGTTAAGCTTAGTTCTTAAAACCAAACAATCAAAATCATTGAAATTACTTTTCTGCAAATTAGTTTAAACTTAGTTAATTGATAAAGCTACATAGTAAACGCATTTTCCACATACTCCCTAAGTTCGATACCTACTTACCGCTAGCTAATTAGTTGTAATTGGATTAAATTTACGTGAGACTTCGACATCACGTCAATGGTATAAAATCAACCCTTTTTAGTACTAATGTTGGAAAAGGTGTATCTCTTTGCATACTTTTGATTTTTAGGACTAAAAGAACTTAAATGTACAAAAGTAACAAATTAACAAGAAAATCCAGCATAAGTATAGAAGACGGGAAGACAACACACTATACTAGCCCTCAGAGCTTCACCCCAAAGACTAAAAACAACGAATCAGAAGTCTGACATGGGGTCGTGCCTTATCAGCATGGGGCCGTGTCCCTTCAAGATTCCAGATCAGAAAAAGACAAACAGAAGCAGACAAGAGACACGGAGCAGTGTCCCTTGGACACGGGCCGTGGTCAACTTCCAGATTTGAATATCTGGGATAGTACAGCAAGTACAATGAATTAAATGAAGACAAAGAAGAAGAAAGAGACAGGGTCGTGCCCTGTGGGCACGGTGCCGTGTGAAGGGTCTGTTTTCAGCTATAAATAGGGGTGCCTGGTTTCATTCCAACTCATCCCTTGGAAAACCATTTCTCTCACACCTGCCACCACTCCACCATCATCTTCCACGACAATCATTAGAGTTTAGAGTGTGTAGTAGTCTCGGGATCCAAGATTGATCGTAAGAGTCTTTGTCAAACTATAGCCATGCTTGGTTATCTCTTACATCACTTGGTGAAGACAGAATCTTTTATGTATTACTTTTGTTTTCCAATCTTTGGTCAACTTTTTAATTGGGTTTGTATTAATGACTTTAATAACTAGTTTTTTATATTGAAAGTGAATTTTATCCTATCATTCCTTCATGTTTTGTTGATTCACTCATTCGTGTCTTTACGGTCTATAAAAAGTGCGTTAATTGCCTAGAAGGGGGTTAGAAGGGTGGTTTGGGTAAAGTTCTTACCTCGTTCAGTGTATAGATCCTACAAGGACTTGGTTCAAGCTTATTAGAACTTCCCTTGAGGCAAATAGCATCAAATCGGGGGGAAGTAAGAATGGCTTGAATCCCTTATAAATGAACTACTACTAAAACTTTAAACCAGCCTTGCGGGACTGTATCCCTGCTGACTCAGACCAATATGGTCGAGGGTAGTGTTGCCTCCAAAAGAGGGACATGCCACATTTTGCATTAATAACTTACTTAATTACCTTTCAATATTCCGGCCTTGCGGGACCGTATCCCTTCTGACTTAGACCAATATGGCTGAGGGTATTGTCACCTCCAAAAGAGTGGCATGCCACTTTAACTAAGGTAATCTCTTAAAAAAACCCAGAACGCCGAAATCATCAAAGGATACATGAAAGATAAGTCGGAACCAAATGATTCTTTCTTGCTTATTTGTTTCTTTTATTTTATTTTGCTCATTTAAATTAATTAGTAAAACCTTTTTTACCAAAATTTGAGTCAATTAAACGTTAAAGATAATCCTTGGACGACCTCGATATCTTACCATCACTATACTAACCTAACGATGGGTGCACTTGCCCTAATATGTTATAGAGAGTGATAGTGTTATATCGTATTCTATAAATATAAAGCTTGCATAAACGAGTGAGAAGTATCTAAATTTATCTAAAAGTTATACTCACACTCCATCACGTCAGAGTTAAAGAAACTTTAATTCAGATTTACTGTAACACCTGCATCCCAGTATAAGCTCTGGGGAGTGTTACGCACCGGATATACAAAACACATAGTAACTTGGAGAATTCACAACGGAAGTTTCAAACTTTTATTAAATAGTGTTATGCATCTCTCATATTACACAATAATATTACATCAGTTTTACTATACTAGAGATCTAAATCTTCAGTAGCCCTCTAGACCTCTATCTCTTCTTACGCTAGTTTCATTATCTGCAATTCCTGCAATCACATGACACCGAGGATGTGTGCCCAAAAATATTTGGGACTCAGTATAAACTGGTAAGTTCATGAACATTAATGACCTTTATTCAAAAGAACATATTTTCATCGACTATAACATCAATTAGATATAATCATGGAAAACAGATAAGAACAAGGTAAGCACAGTATGTTCACATAACCAGGCTATGTATATAAACTCTACTAGCTAAATCAGATACATACAATCAGCCCTCAATCATCCTATTTATAAGAACAGAGTAAGCACAGTATGTTCACATAACCAAACTATGTATAGAAACTCTACTGGCTAAATCAGATACACACAATCAGCCCTTAATCATCTTATCAATCATTACCAAATATCACAGATGCTATAAATAGTCGATTCCAGAGTTATTACCGATCAGACAGAACAACACATCCTATTTTAGAAACGGTTCAGAGGAACTCACCTTGCTAGCTTATAGTTTTCGAGCCTTAAGCTTCTTGTAAGCCTATAGTCCTGTAGTTTTCGAGCCTTAAGCTTCTTGTAAGCCTATAGTCCTGGTTCTAAGCCTTCTAATAACTAACGATCTCATTTAACAGAGTACAATATGCATAAGTGTAAAAACCGAATCAACCTTAACGACAATCACGAGATCAAAACCATAACGTAGATGACAAAGTATAGCCTTATTCAGGAAACACTTAAACATCCGTTGATTTGGTTTATCTATCAATCGAACATGGTATCATTTCAGTGATTAGGGTTTAGTACACTTTCCTGCAGAGCAGAGTTTCTAGATTTAGGGGTTCTAGTATTAGAATGACAGAACGAGAGAGAGCGAGAGAAAGAAAAGAAACTGAGCAGTTTGAAGTGAACAATGCACGTCCTATTTATAGATGACTTCGGAGCGTCTCGCCACCCACGACAGATTTCGGATTCCCTCTCGCGGCCCGTGAGAGGGTCTAGCTAGGGCGTAGGGGTCATGACTCATCAGGTAGGTTTAACACTTGGACGACACGTGGCCTACAAGTGTCTCCGGCGGCCGACAGGTCTCTCGCCACCCGCGACATGTAGAGGCTTTCCAGTTGCGGCCCACGGAAGGTACTAAAATCCTTTCTTTTTTATTTTTCATGCTGGTTTTCGTCGTGTGCATTTGGGGTTTTGGTTACGAGTTTATTCAGGACATTTTGGATTTTTGCTATTGACCTGAAGACTTGGGATGTTACATTCTCCCCCCTTAAAATGAATTTCGTCCTCGAAGTTCAAAGGTTACCTAAACAATTGAGGGTATTTGATTTTCATTTCTTCTTCTAACTCCCATGTTTTCTCAGTCCTTTCTGACCTTCCCACTGGACCAACACTAGGGGAATTATCTTCATTCTTATTTTTCTTTCATGAAAGTCAAGAATCTTTATCGGTTTTTCTGTGAAGTTCAACTTCTCATTTACTTGCACATCTTCCAATGGCATTGCTTGGGTTGGATCTGCTAAACATTTTCTTATGTTGTATACATGAAATACATCATGTATACCAACCATTTCTACTGGCAACTTTAGCTGATAAGCTCCTGGTCCAATTTATTTAATGCTTTAGATTAGTCTAACAAACCTTAGATTTGATTTTCCTTTCTTGTTGAATCGAACTATTCCTTTCTATGGAGAGACTTTTAATAGCATTCTTTCTCCGATTTGAAATTCTAACGGTTTGTCGGTTTCATGGCCTGATAATTGATTTTCTCATATTTCTGCCCAACATATTGGATGACACTTTTATCAATAAAGTGCTTTAAGTGGGGAAACATTAATACTGTATGATAATTATTTGTTTATTATAGAATTCTTATGAGTGGCAAGTGATCCTATCATACATGCACTTAACTGTCTTCCTATGTTTGTATTGTTCTTTCACCCTGCTCAAAATAATTTGTACTTAGATTTAGTCGAGTTTCCATGGCTTTTTGAAAACTTTCCCAGAAATGAGAAATGAAATGACTATCTCGATTAGATACAATAGATAACGGGATTCTATGAGACCCTTTCGTCCACGTACAACTTAACTAAGCGTTTTATACTAAAGGTTTCCTTTATTGGTAGGAAATGAGCTTACTCAGTTAGTCGATCCACAATCACCCAAATTGTGTCGTTACGATTTAATGTTTTGAGAGATTTGGTAACAACATCCATTTGTTATCAATCCCATTTCCATACTGCCATTTCTAATTGTGTAAGTAAACCTAAAGGTTTCTAATGTTCAGTTTTAACTTGCTAATAGATTAAATACTTAGAGACATAACTTGCTACATCCTTTTTCATTCCTATCTATCAGTAATTCTTATTCAAACCTTGATACCTCTTTTCACTTCCACGATGCATCATATACTTAGTTTTATGAGCTTCTTCGAGAATCCTTTCTTGCAAGTTTCCTTGAATAAGTACTCAAATTCTCCTTGGATTATGATCACTTCTCCTGTTGGCTTACGAATCTTAACAGAATTCTGATTACTTAAGTTTTGAGCATGATTGGATGCTAGTCATTCCATTTCTAACACTACATCGAATCCAACGAGGTTCATATGAAGTAAAGTAGGACTAAGTTTGTATCTTATCAATTTCACCTTGTTTTCCCGAAGTACTCCACGAATATTGGTGGGGTTCCAAACTTGCCTGCGTTCGATAATTGCTTGACATAACTTAGTATTTATAAAACTTTTGGTTTGCACTAGAGTTAAATAATAATTTAGTGTCAACATCAAGTACAAGAAATGTACCAACAATCACCTCAGGAATTATTGTTGCCTCTTATGCTGTGAGCAGTGTTGCAAAAATCGCGATTAGTCAGTGATTAATGCCGACTAGTCGCTAGTCGGTCTCCCACTGAGTAATATTTCAGTAATCAGTCAATTAATTGCTACTCGGTCAAAGCCGGTCCAAGCGGGTGCTAGTCGGCCCAGTTGAAATCCTTACAAAACAGGCCCAAGGTTACAAATTTAGCCCATTTTCCTTAGCCTTTACCCTAATGTTGCTGAATACGCTGCCATGGTTACAACATCAGTGACATCAGGCGACTTCAAGTGATAGCCGCACACGACATCAGGCGACTTTTCCGGCGCCGGCGGTCATGCTTCCTTCTCCGGCGGCCTTCTTCTTCCGTACTTCAACAGGTCAGATCGCATACTAGCATTGATTGTTATTTTATGTATTCTTATTTGATTGTAACTTTGTTACTTATCAGTTGGCTCATAGTACACTACACATAACATTAATGGTGAGAGGAAAGAATAATTTCGAATTCAAAGTTAATTTAATCATGAATTCGACAGAAAGTTGTTGGAGTTCGAAAGAGGGCAGCCTCTTTGTTAATATAACATATAAAATGATAAATTGATTATTACTTTGTTAATATAACAAATAAATTACATGAAGTATCGTCTAACCGAACAAGTGCTAGGAAACCTGCTAAGGCGAGACAACTCTATGACGAAGAATTTGAGGAAGTAGACGAGGAGATTACATTTGAACTGTTTGTTAATGTTTGAATTTTAAGTACTTAGACTTGTTATGTTATGACTTATATGTATGTTTAGATTGAATTTTGAACTACTTTTACCTTTTTAAGTACTACATTAATATGGATGTGTGAGTATATATATACATATTTATAAAAATAATAAAATATACATATAAAATTTGCGATCTGATTAATCTCGAGTAATCCCGAGTAGTCGCTAGTCCCCACCTCACCGGCCGACTAGCGAGTTCTCCAACCTTGGCTGTGAGAACAATACCCTCGCGTTCCTCTTGGGATCTTCGGTTGTTTTCAGGTGTCTGTGTTATTTTCGGACAATCTTGAAAAATATGATTTGCTTCCCTAATGGAAACATATACGAATCTTTTTTTTCCACGTTCTACTTCCTTGTGTCCAGGTATCAACCCAATGGTCAAAGTATTAGCTAACTCGTCCATATTGCTAATGATTTGTGGTCTGACCTCCATTACGAGATCACGGATCTCGATGAGAAATGGTGATTCATGAACTTTGTAGCCATTTGTTTCCCTTTTATGAAGCAGACAAAATTTCCTTTCTGTCACTTCTTTTCATTATTTTCATTCTTTCCATTCCATGGCATAAGTCATGTCATGATCTTATGCCTGGAAGATCAGTTAGATGTGGGTCAGGTTCGAACGGAAGGAGAAGACGTTACAGTTAGATGTCATTTGGAATTTGGCCTTTTCGTTTGGCCATATCGTTTGGAGGAGACATTGATGTCATTTGGAATTTGGCGGGTGATATCGTTGAGGATTTATGGGTGTTTTTTGGGTGTTAATGGTTGGGGTTGTCGTTTGAGTTTGAGGTGGGTATCGTTTGGAGTGGTAATGTCGTTTGGATGTTTTTGTTTGAAACCAAAGTAGGTTGGAGTGTAACGGTTCTATTTAACTTAGTTAGTTTATTCTTATATATTACTAACGAAACTGACTGACATTATTCATAATGTTAATATTTTTAAACATGACAATATTAAAATAACAAAGGATAATAAAAATTCTCATTTCATTTATTACGATTCGAATCCGGTTTACAAACGGGTCAGGTTGATAGGATCCGTTTTTAGCGGATGTTACAGTTAGGATAATTTTTTGGGATATTTATTCCAAAACGCCATAACTTTTTTTAAGTTGTCTTTTGACAATCATCGCAACATATGAGTATTCGTAGCCCTTTTTTATTTTACGGTTTTGGGTGTAGCATGTTTCAAATTTAAGTACTTTTATTCAAGCAAGCAAATCATTCACGCCTATGTGTTGTTTATGCTATGTGTTAAACTTGTTCTAGCATTTTGGTATTTCTAGATTTGAGTTATTCTAACATTCGGGATTCTAGCATTGTTTCATGTGTTGACCGTTAACAACACCAAGCCTAAGGTAGTAGATAATATTAGCGTCATTGGATTGACCACCTGCCCAAAGGCATTTGGGCGTCAAAACTGATTATTGTGTCATAGGTTTGATCAATGCAACATTTGTTTATCTTATGTGCTTAACTTATATATTGGACTTATGATTCGCTATTTATTTCATGTATGTCAAAACCTTTGTTTACTCACCAACTATTGTAGTTGACCGTATTATTTTAAACATGATACAGGTGATGTAGTTTAAGACATTTTCAAGTAGGACGTAACTTAGGATACATGGGACTTAGTTTAAAATTAATAAAGACTTTACTTAATGTTATGTCATGAGACAATTTGTTTTCTTTATACTTGAATACCCAATATGGTATGATTAAATAAATGTCACACTTTATAGTACCATATGTTAGGAACAATCTATACAGCCCTGTATATTCCACCGTTGGTTAGGGTGTTACATATGGATTGATTAAAATAAATCATTAAGGGTATTAGTGGAATTGTCCATAATGCAAATAAGGAAAGATAATGCAATTATGTTTTGGAGAGATTTTAAGTATTTTTTAACCATATCTCCGATTTAATCTTACATAAATGTGGTTTTGATAAAGTCTTCATTTATAGTGTTTTACAACTTACTTTTCCAGAAGATGTTATTAGTATAGAGTTTTATTCAACCGTAATAACATAACATCAATATATGGTATTTTAATCGCATATGGTGTTGCTACATGTTTACATAACATGATGTTTTAACAAAGTCTAGTTCAATTCATGGTGTTTTACACCATGTGTTTTCCAGGTGATGTTCTAGTATGGTGTTTTATTCACCGTAATAACACAAAATCAATACTTGATGTTTCTTTATCGCGTATGGTGTTCCTAAATGTTTACATAACATGGTGTTTTAATAAAGTCTTAGTTCAATTCATAGTGTTTTACAACCTGCTTTTCCAGAAGATGTTATTAGTAGGGTGTTTTATACATAATAAAAGATATTTCTTAGTATAGTGTTTTATACATGCGTAAACACATGGATTTTAAACATGCATTTCCAGATTGTGTTTTAGTATGGTGTGTTATACCACTTGCAATCTAGAATACTTTTGTATGTAAAACCCCATTTTTTGGGTGGCCATCCATTTGTTTTTTAGAAACTCCAATTTTGAAGGAAGAAAGAAGAGAGAACTTGTTAATTGCAAGTTGTATTTGGCAGTTTCTGATTTTAAAACAAGATCAATTACAATTCTACCATATGATCCTCGATTAATTGCTATTTAAATAACATTATTTACAATTTTGCCACTGCTAGATATTAGTCACACATTAATCCATCCAATAGCCCAAAATCCTTCTCACACGTCTTAGATAAAACCACATATGTAGGATAACTCCACCCTATCTTATATATATCTATTATAATAAAAGAAACCTTTTATGGAACACGTGTCACATGACAAGGGCCCATAATTTACCGAATATCTTTACCCTTTTGTTTTCTCCTTCCCATACCCTAATGTCAACGTTTAATTGCTTTTGTCCTTATCCTACGATCCACTTGGTTAACGATTTCCACTCGTGTGCGAGATTAATCTACACCTTCTTTGTAAGTTTTTGTTTCTTAAATATTTTTTTTCTTTGATTTGTTTGATATCACCGATAAAATTAGGGTTTTTGGTTCATTCTAAATCGATAAGTTTAATTTTGTAGATAGTTAGTTGAAGGTGGTTAATCGTCGTCAATGATTTGAGTATCTATGTTTTCTGATAACCATTCTAAAACCCTTATTTGTGTTCGTTCTTCCACAAACATTGAGTTTTATAGATGATTGCTTGGCCAGTTGATATTTCTTAGATGGTGAAAATCAAGGAAAGTGAAAATCATGGATTTGATGTTCGTATAATTAGGCTATTTTTTTAAATTGTATGCATGAGTTTGTTGTATTAATCTCTAACTTTTCATTGTTTTCAAGGTTAAAACCCTATCCCTCAGTCTCTTTCTTTTCAATGTTTTAAAGGTAAGAACGATATATGTAAGATAAACCCGTTTAAATTTGTATGCAGGGGTTTGTTGTACATTCGTTCATTTCCTACAACTATGTGTCATACTATTCTGTTAATCGATGAGCTTTTGATTTGATTCGGATTCTGTTAATTGATTGAAAAGTCCATTGTTGGTTGTTTTGTTATAGTTACTCAATAGAAATAAATCTCATGTTGAATCTGATATAATGGGAACTTCGTATGAAACACAAGTGTGAACAATAACCTTCCAAGATATAATGTGGTGCAACCTTTTTTACTATATTGATATTATTTTTCCTCTTCTTTCTTATATTTTCTGAATCCATTCTTCATTAGTAATATTCCTCACATGCATAATTTTCTTTTCAACTTTTAGTCTTGGGACGAAGATCTTTAGAGTTGGGATCAAACAAAAGAAGAGGAGTTAAATTCATTATTTATTTTGTATAGCTTATTATTTTATTAGAAATTGATAATGCAAATAAAAAAAGACCAAAATGTCTTCTTATTATTGTTTTTTTTTTAGAAATGTCTTAGACAGATCTGAAGCCGAGTTTTTACTAATGAGGAACACACATTTAAAAGTAACTCAATCAGAGTTTTGTGAATCCAAATCATCATATAGGGAAGTGTTGAAGGCTCGAAGTTTAAAAATGAAGATTTAGGTTTATTTTAATCGAGAAGAAAAGCTTTGAGCTCGGTTTTTGTGGTATTAGAAGACTTCACATCAAAGACCTGGTTGGCCTTTATTTCGGCCAGTAGTGTGTTGATCCTGTAAACAAGGAAAGGTAGAAAAATGCCAGTGGTTAAGATGGTCATGAACTTGCCAAACTGGTCTGTCCCAGGAACACTTCTTCATCTGCTAAATCGGGCATTCTTAGATTTATGAATTACACTCGTTGTTATTTATCTACCCTTGTATTACTTGAATTTCGATACACTATCAACTTAGGGTTTGCGGTGATACTAAATTGGGGGTGAGATTTGACGAAGAGATACTCCTTTGCTTCTCTAAGTCTTTACATAATTTGAAGTTCTGACATCAGGTATTCAATTAAATGCTCACTCGAGATTCACTATTAAATTTGAGGTCAATTTGATTTTCTTCAATGATGTTTTGGGAAATCGATCTGCAGATTCATGTTGATTGTGGTGCCTTATACTTCAAGATTTGGAGGGTGCCCATTTGTATTTTCTTTTGCACTATGATTTGAGAAATTCTTTACACATTACAAATACATGTTAGATGGCTTTCAATTCTTTTAAGTTGTTTTTATTGAAAAAAGTTTTGAATAAAAGATTTAAAGATAAAAGTGTTCTTGAATAATTGAGAGGTTATATCGGATGAAAATTGTGGAAAAGGGGGCTGAAGTAAAATGCTATTTATTATTGTCTTGTTTCCTTCGTTGACTTTTCTTACCGACCTAGAATTGATTATATGATCCTTCATTATTCTAAAAAGTTGCAAAGTAACGCTTACACAGTAAACCATCGTTTTTTTCAGTGACTTTTGAAAATAAATAACATAAAGTGAAAGTTAATATAACTATGTTTCTTCAAATAATGCTTATTTAGTACATGTCTTGTATATTTTTTGGGTGTACTATGTATGCACTTAGGTGTTCAATATTTTGATCCGGAGATAATTGGGCCTTGAACTTTCTCTTAAACCATCGTCTTCTTATATGACTTATGTCCCTACTTCGATGGTATATATTCATCTCTCTGTGTACTATGACAACTTTGTAATATATAGTCATATTTTGTAGCAAATAAATGGTGTAAAATGAGTTGTTTTGTTTTCGGGTGGTCATTGGAAAACATAGTTGTAAAGCATCAAAACTTCATTTGAAGCCTTGCGATTTCATTTGAAGCTTTGAGGGGTCTAAATGACTCAAGTTGGTAATTGTATATGTATAATTTATTTTATTTGAGTAACGCATCATCTATTCTATTTTATTTTAAGTATTTTTAATTTTGAAGACGTTGTTAATGTTTAATTAATATATCTTATTTGTCATACATTATTCTTTTTTTTAATATATATATGGTTATGTTTAATAAAATTCAAATATCCAAATCTGTGAGTATTAAAGGGTGATAACCTAGTACTATATGTATGTATGTACAACAGATTCTTTTCTTTTATTTTACCAGTGAAGATGCCTACTCTTGAGTGAGAAACAGTATTAGGAATTTGCATAAAAAATAGGTTCTAATTAGACGAAGAAAGATGAGATAATTTAGGAAATGGTGTGAAAATTAGCTTTTAACCAGTATTAAACCTTTGCGTGTTGTGCGGGGGGCATCAAACCCTGCCAAATAGAACCAATGTCACACCACCGCCAACGACCATCAACACTAAAGTTGCGGCGTATTAATGCGAAGAAATTAGACCGAAACATAAAATATGAAGAAAACACTAAGTCAATCTAGGATTCGTCATTTCTAATATGTCAAACGGAAAACATTAGACGTGACAATGTTGAACCACACATGCACATTACGTCGTGTTAACTTGCAAAATTTAGAACGGAACGTAAAACAAAAATTTGTGAATGATGAAAAGTATAAGGAATCAAAGTTGAAATTAAAAGAGTTGTGAGGTTAAATTCCAAGAGAAAAAAGTTTTTGGTTAAAAGTAAAATATTAAATTTTGTGAGATTGAATTAGAAAAGGTAAAAAAAATTTAAGCTAAAAATAAATAATCAAATACTTTTTAAGCAAATTAAGCATGTGTTACAACAGTATTTATGCATAGAAAAGTTGCAAAGTAACACTATGTAAATTCGATTTAATTAAAACGACATATTTTTGATGAATTTTGCAAAACATAACAACCTTATATTCACTTTTATTGTTATACACGTAAGTACGAAAGAAATACCTTTCTAGAAAAAGTTAAAATATCTCTTTATGTAGGTGTAAGTGTATAACCAACGTTTATTATCTATCATTTGCATTTATACAAACTCGTTCCATTATAAACTGTAAAAAGTAGCATTCTCGTATTTATTTATTGTTCCAAAATCTTCATACCAAACACCCAAAAGTCAAAACACACCCTTGACCAATGTTTGAAACTTTAGGCATGGTCGTACTCATTTTTTGACTTTTTTAACCGTAGAAACTTCTATGTAAAAATTTTTTACTTTTTAACCGTAGAAACTTGTATGTAAAAAATTCTAGGGCGTGTTATAGAAATTTGAGGGCATTTTCTTGGAAACTATTATATAGAAAATACGGATTTAAAAAACGTTTTAAGTTACTAATGAAATGGTGGTTCATTGGCAAAGACAAAGCTTTTAAACGCTAGGATTTGTTAGGGGAAGTTGGAAATTTGCCTTTAAAAAAACGTTTTAAGTTATCACTTTTTGGGCAAATTCTTTAGAAAAAATGAGAAACCATTTTTTTCTTCAAACTAAAACTCATGGTTGTAAAAATCCTGACTAGACACGATTAATCGTTAGTCCCTACCCCATCGCCTGACCAGGGACTAGCGATTACTTCAACGCTGCTAAAAATATCTAGGCTTCAACGGAAGGGAAAGTATTGTTTTGATAAATTTTTAGCTTGTATTTTCAAAATATGTTGTCAAGAGTCAAGTCTCAAGCTAGAGTTAACAAAATCAACTTGGGTGATTTTAGAAACAGAGTACTCAATTTCTAACGGCTTTAATGCTTTTAAAGCCAATACCACTAGATCAGGCTCTTGAAAATGTTACCATTGATAAATTGAATACGGTAACAATATATATTTTTTTTACATCCTATAAATTTTCATCCATACCAAAATGAAACATAGAGGTGTACAAAAACTGTTTTTGGCAAAAACCAAAGCAGTTTCAAAGCCGAACCGCGTATTCTTTGGATGTGGCTAAACCGGTTCGGTATAGAAACCAATTTTAAGGTTGAAACATTAGAACCCATAGGAAATGGTTAGGGTCGGCGATATCCCACCGCAATAACCGATATCTCAAATACTTAATTGTTAGTGTTAAATTGCTACATTTATAAATTTTGCAAGATAGTAAAATTACCAACAAAGGTAAACAATCACAAAAATTGGCCTCTCTTCGTTAACATAAATGGTCCGAAAATCCAGTTCTTATATAAATTACTTATTTTCAATATTGTTGTACTTAATTATTTTATTAATTCAACATTATGAATGGTGAGTTTTTATTATATAAATTATATTATTTGAAATCGATTAAAAGTTTACACACTATTTTCATGTTGTTTGTTGGGTCGATTTGACGAAATTGTTTTAATACTTTTTTTTATTTGTAAATCCAATAATTTTGCTTATATGCCTAATGTTGTTCTTTAATGCAAAAAGGATCAATTTGGATAAGGAAATTACAAACATCGGGTATCTACTGATAAATGATCTAATTTTAATATAATGTACTTTGTTTTGGATTTAGCTACTAAAGGAGATGAAGGGAGCAACAACAAAGGTAAACAATCACAAAAATTGGCCTTTCTTCGTTAACATAAATGGTCCGAAAATCCAGTTCTTATATAAATTACTTATTTTCAATATTGTCGTATTTAATTATTTTAGTAATTCAACATTATGAATGGTGAGTTTTTATTATTTAAATTATATTATTTGAAATCGATTAAAAGTTTTACACACTATTTTCATATTGTTTGTTGGGTTGATTTGACGAAATTGTTTTAATACTTTTTTATTTTTATTTTACTATAAACATTATATGGCATAATTATATATTTCTCTACCCATGTTGCACACGGGTAATACCCTAGTAAAAAATAATAAACCTTAATGTCGAAATTAACTTGATTTAGCCATATATATAAAGGAGTATTGGATTCATATAACCCTAACTTTCAACAATTGGTCGATAACACTCCTAAGTTTCGATTTGTACACTAGCACTCCCAACTTTCAACTTATGGCCGGTAACACTCCCTAACTAACTGAACCCTTACCCTGTTAGCTTATGTTAGCTGTCACGTCATCAAAAAATGTCATGCCAGCCGCCACGTCATCAAAAAATGCCATGTTAGTTGCCACGTCATCAAAAAATGTCACAGTAGCTGCCACGTCATCAAAAAATGTCACAGTAGCTGCCACGTCATATATCACGTCAGCAAAAAAGGCCACATCGGATGCCACATCAGCAAATACTAATTGGGTTAGGTTCAGTCAGTTAGGAAGTGTTATCGGCCAATAAGTTGAAAGTTGGGAATGCTAGTGTACAAATCGAAAGTTGGGAGTGTTATCGGCTAATCGGTAAAAGTTTGGGTTATTTAGATCCAATATCCTGTATAAAATCAACCAAACTCAATATTAATACACTATTTAGTTTATTCTAGAAATTAATTTATATTTAAAAAGATTTACAGAGTTGAACCGGTGGGTGGAATAGGTTTCGAACCCGTGACCTCTTAAGTGTTTTGCACCCAGCCCGACCAACTGGGCTGGGTGTCTAACCCGATAAGACTCGCTTTTTAATTATATTTATATACATACTACTGCTTGATATAAATTAACAAAAACAAAACTGTTTATATAACAGTGGTACGGTAGAGAGTCGGATTCGAACCAGGGACGTGTACGTGTGTTTGCACACAGTCCACCACTGGACTGTGTGTCTAACCCGTTTGAAACAACCGTTTTAATTATATAAAACACTTCACCCACTTCGTGTTCTTCATTTTGAATTTGAATCAAACTTATACCCGCCCGGTTTAATCTGTTTCACTTCTGTTTTTCTATTAACCATCTGTACATTATGTTAATTAAATAAAACTCAAAGGAAAAGAACAAGGGTCTACCGTAAGACATGTAACATCCGTCAAAAACCGGGTTAACCAAACCCGCTTCGTTTATTAACCGAACATCCAGTTAAAAATTTCGTTGCGTATTTAATTCTCAAATTAATTTTATACAATACATAATTAATAAATATATTAGAATTTAAAATCTATAATTGAAAATTTATAATAAGTAATGAAATAAAAATAATATGCTGATGCCGGGTTTCGAACCCGGGTCAGCCGGGTGAACCTCAAAGACTTAGCACACAAACATTCAACCACTCCGCCACTTGACTCACTTGTGCTATCCAGTGAAACAAATAACATTTATAATAAACCTCGAAGTTGAATTCGGTCACTCAGCGCGCCCAAATCACTCTCGCCGGAAATCCCGACGAATTTGTCAATCAGTGACGTTTTCTTTTGACATAACGGATGCATTTACATCAACGTCGGTTATAACTAAAAAACCTTAAAGTCACTCATTCAAATCATCAAACCATAACCGAATAATTTTGAATTCGAAACCGGAAATGCAATTAAATCTGAGTTATACTTTATTCATCAGTTGAGCTCGCGAGTTTATCAAACTTACACTCTCCAATTCGCTCAGAAAACCTCGCCGCAAGTCGCCGGAATCCTCTGCAAGTTAACCGGAAATTATCGCCGGAAAACCGAATTCATTCCATCCCTTCTGCTTACTCTAAAATAAGATTTTTAGAGCTCATACCGACATCACCCACACTCACCTTAAACTCCCTGAAGAATCTCTGTCGCAAGAAATGCATCGCCGGAATTCTCTGCAAGTCGCCGGAAAACCGAGACTTTCATCAAAACGGTAAATACCTCGACTTTTTCTGTTTCAATCCATTGTTAGACCATTACTAACATCAATCCATCACCCAGAATCAATCCCAGACGACGTTGCCAAATATTCTGCTTTCGCCGGAAAATCTCTGAAATTTCCAGAATCACGCTGTGAATCGGTATGATCATCTAAACCTCCTGATAATCGTTGTTCAGTAAATTCAATTTCACATCTAATCAATCAAAATTGTTAATTGATCCGAACAGACGGAGTTCACAAAACAGAGCCGACGATCTTTGCCGGAGTTCTGAGGAAGACAATCTGTTCCGGTACATTCTTTCCCCAAACCCTCTCTGTTCATCACATTTCAATCACCTATAAGTTCGTTAACTGAATTTAACAAGAAACAGTTGAAAAATCGTTGTCTGCGTTTGAACGAAGAAGATGAAGTCGGCCTATTGTATAAGATTAATTAAAACAAGACATATAAACGGGTTAGACACACAGTCCAGCGGTGGACTGTGTGCAAACAATAAACACACGTCTCGAGTTCGATCCCTATCACGACCCTATCCTCGGAAATAAAATTTTTTTTTTTAAAACCGAACTGGGTTAACTCACTGTAAGATGATAAGTATAATAAAAATCAGAATATTAACCAGGTTAGACACACAGTCCAGCGGTGGACTGTGTGCAACACTAATCACAGGTCCCGGGTTCGAGACCTGTTGACGGCACCGGTTCGATACAACTAAAATCTTTTTAAAATAAATGAATTCTGATTAACTTAAATAGTGTATAAATATAATTAAAAACAGAAATATTTCGGGTTAGACACGTAGCTCAGTTGGTAGAGCTGCGTGCACGCGTACAGGAGGTCACCGGTTCGAGTCTCACCCAGCGCATACTTATACACGACCGAACCGGTCAACGGTCAACAGTCATGGTCAACGGTCAACGGTCAAAGTCAAAAAGTCAACATTTTTTTTATATTTTTATTTATTTATTTAATTTAAAAATCAATTAAAAATACTTAAAAATAATGTTTTTAAAGTTAGAAAATAGCCTTAAACTCACAAAAATAAACCTAAAAATTCAATTAAAATTGTTAATAAAATCCACTTACTTACCGTACCTTTTCATTATTAACTAGGTTAGTTATTCCTCGTCGATCAACTCTCTAAACTCGTGCGCATCCAACATCATCAAGAAAACGCACCAAATGTGAGTGAATCTCTACAAATCCCCCGTTTTAATCACGTTTTTGGGGTGTATCATGTGTCTTATTATTTATTACATTGAAACACTTGTGCATCCATCATATCCATGATCAAATGTGTATTCAACATGTATCAACTGTTTGTGTGGTTATTGTTTAGATTAAATTTATCATTTTCAGTACATACATTATCATAGGCCGCCGCTCCCCATTACCTATGAGCGTGAGCCGTTCCCCGTTACCTATGAGCGTGAACGAGGCGTTGCCAACATACGATCGGCTCCATTTGATTGAGCCTTGATCGCACATACATTTCATCATAGGCCGTCTGCTCCTCATTACCTATGAGCGTGAGCCGTTCCCCATTACCTATGAGCGTGAACGAGACGTTGCCAACATTTACATTGTCATTCATGTTATATATTCATGCAAGGTGGTTTGTTATTGTATGTTATTGTTTGTTATGGTTATGGTTATTGTATGTTTATTTACGTTTGCTTACATATGATTATTGCACAATTTTTCCATATTAAATACAACAAGAAACAAATAATAAATGTTTTCTAACAAGGTTCACTCGCCAACTTTTGTTGATCAAAAAAACCATTTTTACACATGATACAGGTGGACAGGATGAAGTAAGGAACACATAGGAAAGTGCCTTAGAAGAAAAATAATAAAGTCTAGAAAGATGAATAGAACATGTTGTATTTGTATGATTTGATTGTAGAATCTTCTTTAAAATTGTAATATTAAATATGAAACATTATAATAAATGTCATGAGCTTTGATGAAAACCCAATCATGCCCCGATCACCTTTTCCGCTGCGGGTCGGGGTGTGACAAGACAAAAGTGGAGAACCACGATTTCCGGCGGCCGGTGACACAGAGCTTTCCGGCGACAGGGGTGTTTGAGGAGAGGGGAGTAGTGATTTCAAAGAAGGAGCGAGTTGGATTGAGTAAATTCGATCAGTATTTATAGATGGCAAAAGGGGTGATCGATTTTCGGTTTTGGAAACCATGTAGAGTGATTGATTTCGGTTTTTTAGAAATCAATTTGATTGTTTTCACACAATTGAAGTAGATTGGCGCTTGATTTTGGAAAGGTTGACGCGGATGGATAGCTGGAATATCCAGATGCCAGAACAGGGACGAGATCGGCGGTTCGCTGATTTGGTTCTTGAAGGCAGACATTCGGTTTCGCTTATATATAAAAGTTGATCTTAATTTCTAACCAAATTGTGTGTGTGCCTCAGCGGTGTTTGTGGTGCGCGTGTATCCGGGGAACCCGGGTTCGATCCCGGTTCACCCAATTTTTTTTCAGAATTTTTTTATTATTATTACAACCAATAATTATTTCCTAAGTATATTATTATTTAATTGATTACTTATTATTTTATTAATTTTAAATTTTATTTTTATCCACATATTAGAAGTATTTAATAAATTTTATAACATTAAATAAATGAAAAGAATTATCAAACGACGTAAAATAAATATACTTTGATTGATAAATTGGGGCGGGTTTTCGAAACCCGATTTACACAAATGTTACAGTATCCCCTACTTTTAGAAATTTCGTCCGAAATTTAAGTAGTAGTGGTAACCGGAAAGAGATGCGGGTACTTTTCGCGCATTGAGTCTTCACGTTCCCAAGTAAACTCGAGTCCTCGTTTTGACTCCCAACGCACCCTGACGATTGGAATACGACTTCGCCTCAAACGCTTCTCACCGAAATCCATGATTTCCACTGGTCTTTCAACGAAGTGCATTGACTCATCAACTTGAATGTCTTCTAGAGGGATATGGAGATTTTCATCAGCGAGACACTTTTTCAAGTTTGATACGTGGAACATGAGATGTATTCTGTTGAGTTCTTCTGGTAGGTCAAGTTTGTAGGCTACAGGACCTACTCTTTCGAGTATCTTGAAAGGTCCTACGTAGTGTGGTGCTAGCTTGCCCTTTTGGCCAAAACGAACCACTCCCTTCCACGGTGATACTTTCAAAAGTACTTGATCACCAACGCCAAATTCCAAGGGCTTTCGTCATTTGTCAGCATAATTCTTTTGACGACTTTGAGCCGCTAGAAGATTGTTTCGAATTTGAAGGATTTTGTCGGTTGTTTCTTGAATTAATTCAGGTCCGATGATTTGTGCTTCACCAATTTCGTGCCAACATACTGGAGATCGGCATTTACGACCATATAAAGCTTCGAAAGGAGCCATGCCGATACTTGAATGATAGCTATTGTTGTACGAAAACTCGACTAACGGTAGATGAGCGTCCCAGTTCCCTTTGAAGTCTATGACACATGCTCGAAGCATGTCTTCAAGGGTTTGGATGGTGCGTTCAGATTGACCATTAGTTTGAGGGTGAAAGGCGGTGCTAAGGTCTAACCGTGTACCCAAAGCGGTTTGTACGGCTCGCCATGTTCGTGAAGTGAAACGACCATCACGGTCTGAAATGATGCTTAACGGTACACCATGACGGCTTACGATCTCGTTGATGTAGATACGAGCTAACTTCTCGTTCTTGAAGTCCTCGCGAATCGGAATGAAGTGAGCTGATTTTGTAAGACGATCAATGATTACCCATATGGTGTCATATCCACTGGAGGTGCGAGGTAACCCGGTAATGAAGTCCATGGTTATGTTTCCCACTTCCATACAGGTATTTCAGGTTGGACTAGAAGTCCTGAAGGTCTTTGATGTTCCGCTTTCACTTTGGAACATGTAAGGCACTTGGAAACAAAAACAACGGTATCCTTTTTCATGCCAGGCCACCAGTAGGTGTATCGTAGGTCTTGATACATCTTATCGGCTCCTGGGTGTACAGAGTATCGTGTTTTGTGTGCCTCATTCATGAGGAAATCACGAAGGTTGTCGCGATCGGGAATCCATATACGGTTTAAATAATATAGAATACCGTCGGATTTGGTTTCAATTTTGAGTTCAGCTCCACATGACAGCTCATCGCGTACGTCATTTCCGTTACAGAGATATGTTGAGCTGCCCGGATTCGATCCTTGATATCGGTTATGATTTGCGAACATAGAAGACGAATAGAGTGCGCATATCCCTTTCGACTGAGCGCATCAGCCACCACGTTTGCCTTGCCAGGATGATATCGAATCTCGCAGTCGTAATCGTTGAGCAGTTCGACCCATCTTCGTTGCCTCATATTCAACTCTTTTTGGTTGAAGATATGCTGGAGACTCTTGTGTTCAATGTATATTTCACACTTGGTACCGTAAAGATAATGTCTCCATATCTTGAGAGCAAACACAATGGCTCCAAGTTCCAGGTCGTGGGTGGTGTAATTTTTCTCATGAACTTTGAGTTGCCTAGAGGCATAGGCTATCACCTTTCCTCTTTGCATCAATACACAGCCTAGTCCTTGCCCTGATGCGTCGCAATAAACCACAAAGTTATCGCAACCCTTAGGGAGTGTAAGGATAGGTGCGTCACAAAGCCTTTGCTTTAAAGTTTGAAAGGCCTCCTCTTGCTTAGGTCCCCAAATGAAGGGTTTTCCATTGTGAGTCAAGGCCGTGAGCGGAACGGCGATACGGGAAAAATTGGCAATGAAGCGTCGGTAGTAACCAGCCAAGCCAAGAAATGACCTAACTACGGTAGGGGTGCGTGGCGCTTGCCATTCTTGTACTGCTTTGATTTTCGAAGGATCGACATGAATCCCTTTGTCATTGACGACATGACCAAGGAATTGTACTTCTCTTAACCAGAATTCGCACTTTGAGAACTTAGCGTAAAGTTTTTCAGTCCTTAAGAGTGTAAGAATGAGTCGAAGGTTTCGCTCATGATCGGATTTTGACTTGGAGTAGATAAGAATGTCGTCGATGAAGACTATGACGAAACGGTCGAGATAGGGTTTGCATACCCTATTCATCAAATCCATGAAGACAGCTGTCACACCCCGACCCGCAGCGGAAAAGGTGATCGGGGCATGATTGGGTTATCATCAAAGCTCATGACATTTATTATAACGTTTCATATTCATTATTACAATTTAAAGGGAAACATACAATCATAATTACATCATGTCCTAAACATCATTCTAAACTTCATTGTGTTCTTCTAAGGCATTTCCTATGTTTTCCTTGCTTCATCCTGTTCACCTGTATCATGTGTAAAAATGGTTTTTGGATCAACAAAAAGTTGGCGAGTGAATCCTATGAAAAAAACATTTGAACAAGTTTATTTAATTGATTATAAAATAAAGTGCACAACCACATATGAGTAAATATAGATGTAAACTTATTCACAAAACACTTAATCTTTAGATAATGCACACACATACAATAATGGATTGTTTTGAGGCACGCGTTGCTCAACCCGTCTCTCACGAGGAACTGATGGGCCTAATGAATGATTTGCATATAACTTGACAATATGAAATACATAACTACAAACAATATATACATTCTAAGTTTAGATCACAATATGGTATGGCACAAGTTTAAATAAACGAGTTAATTTTAGTGACACATGACACACCCCAAAACGTGTAATTAAAAAGGGGAGTTGTAAGATTCACTCACATTGGGTGCGTTCGGTTGATGATGTTGAATGCGCACGAAGTTTGATTTAACCACGAGTGAAACTAACCTAGATAATAACATAATGGTTTGGTAAATAAGTGGATTTTATTAAATCAATTTTTGTAGGATTATTGGATATATTTTTGTGGGTTTAAGGCTATTTTCTAACCTTAAAAATGTTATTTTTAAGTATTTTTAATTGATTTTTAAATAAAATAAATAAATAAAAATAATAAAAAATGTTGACTTTTTTTTTACCGTTGACTTGTTGACCGGTCAGACTGTGTAATTGTGTGCGCCGGGTGAGGCTCGAACCCGAGACCTCCCGTTCGCGTGCACGCAGCTCTACCAACTGAGCTACGTGTCTAACCTGAAATATTTCTGTTTTTAATTATATTTATATACTAATTGAATTAATCCGAAAATCATTTATTTAAAAACGATTTTAATTATCACGCTCGGTGCTCTCCACAGGTCTCGAACCCGGGACCTGTGGTTTAGGTTAACACACAGTCCACCGCTGGACTGTGTGTCTAACTTGGTAAATACTCTGATTTTTATTATACTTATATACAAACTAAATAATTTCATTTCTGCCTTATATAAAAAGTTTGATAATTGTCCGGACCGGTGCGGTAGTCTGGACTCGAACTCGTGACATGTGATTTAAACGTTCACACAGTCCACCACTGGACTGTGTGTCTTTCTTGGTTATTATTCCGGTTTTTATTAAACTTAACATCTATAAGCAGTGGATCCGGTTCAGTTAAAAAAAGAACATTTTTATTAAGGCGAGTGTGCGTGGGACAAGAATCGAACTCGGGACGTATGCATGTTTTATTTGCACACAGTCCACCGCTGGACTGTGTGTCTAACCCGAGATATATCTTGATTTAAATTAAACATATAGACAACTGAAAACTTCATCTTCTTCGTTGGACTTAACCAGAATCGGTGTCCGGCTGGTTCGACGATTTAATCAAGTTTCTTTAGGGTGTTGTGATTAATTACATGTAAGATTAATAAAAAGAATGAGAGATTAAGTGTAAGGTATACCGAACAGGGCTCCTCTGTTTCGCCAGCGAAACTCCGATGACAGCAGGTTATTCCGGCGACGTGTGTCTTGCGGCAGAGGGTCTTCAACGAGCTTGAGATGAATGTGGGTGGCTTCGGTATGAGCTCTGGGGGTTCAGTTTTTAGAGTGATGCACAGAGGTGAAAGGGCTCGGTTTTTCGGCGAGTTGCAGAAGTTCTCCGGCGAGTGAAATTACGTCGGGAAAGAGTGTGATTGTGAGCGAAAAAGCTAACAGAGGTTAGTGGGGGTATTTATAGGGCAGAACATTGACGAATTTAGTCCGTTTTCCGTCTTGATTCGTCGGTCAATAAGTTTTCCGGCGGTTATGACTTGCGTCGCGGGTTCAGACGTCGGTTATAACCGATGTAGTAGTTAAGGCTTCGGTTAAAACAGAAGAAACCGTCCAATCTCGGCGAAATCGTCGGGATTTCCGACGACTGCGATTGGGCGCGTCGATTTTGAATTCGAGATTTATGTTATGTATTAATTGTTTCCATTAATGAACAAGAAACACAAGTAGCGGAGTGGTTGAGCGTGTGTGTGTTAAGACTTTGCTGAATTCCCTGGCTGACCCGGGTTCGAAACCCGGCAGCAGCTTTTTATTTTTATTTCCTTATTTTAAATAATTTTTAAAATATAAATTATATATTCCAATATACTTATTAATTATGTATCGTTTAAAAATAATTTGGGCATTAAATACGCAACGAAATTTTTAACTGATTGTTCGGTTAATAAACGGAGCGGGTTTGGTAAATCCGGTTTTTGACGGATGTTACAACAGCGGGGGCGTTGGTTAAACCGAAGGGCATAAGCATGAACTCGTAATGACCATAACGAGTTCGGAAGGCAGTTTTTGGAATATCTTCTTCGCGCACTCTAAGCTGATAATAACCAGAACGAATGTCGATTTTGGAAAAACAGGTGGCGCATTGAAGTTGGTCTAGAAGGTCATCAATACGAAGCCGTGGATAGCGATTCTTAACCGTCAACTTGTTGAGTTCTCTATAATCAATGCACATGCGAAACGTTCCATCTTTCTTCTTCACAAAAAGAACGGGCGCACCCCAAGGCGATGAGCTAGGACGTATGAATCCTTTGTCAGTCAGCTCTTGCAGTTGACTGGCCAACTCTTGCATCTCGGATGGGGCTAACCTATAGGGAGATTTTGCGACCGGTGTAGCACCAGGCACAAGATCTATTCGAAATTCAACTTCTCGCGCAGAAGGAAGTCCTGAAACGTCGTCGGGAAAAACTTGCGGGAATTCTTTCACAATTGGAATATCTTCGAGCTTCCATTCCTTGCCTTCCTTCTTGACGACGTGAGCTAGAAATCCGACGTAATTTTTACGAAGATAACTTCGGGCTTGAAGGCAGGACATCTATTTGAGCCCTTTCGAAGGAGTTTCTCCAAAGATGCGTAGTGTCTGACCGTCGGCGAGAGGAATACGAATGAACTTTTCATGGCACACCACTTCAGCGTGATACTGGCTGAGCCAGTCCATGCCGATGATAACATCGAAATTTCCCAATTTCATAGGAATGAGATCAATTGAAAAATCGTGATCAGTTAGGGTGAGAGTACAATCGCGTATAATAGAATTTAATGAAGTGGGTTTTCTGTCAGCAACTTCCACCGTCAGACATTCAACGAGATTATCACGAGGTTGGTCGAAACAGATTCGAATTCTAAAGACACAAAGCTCTTATCCGCACCAGTATCGAATAATATGGATGCATAACTACCATTTACGAGAAACATACCGTTGACCACATTGTTGTCAGCCCTGGCTTGGTTGGCGTTGATATTGAAAGCTCTTCCTCTAGCAGGTGGAGGAGCTTGGTTAGCTTGGTTTACCGGGTTTGCTTGAGCTTGGGCATGGATGATGTTCCCCAGGCGTGGGCAAGTATTCCTGAAGTGGTTTGGGTCCCCACAATTGAAACAGGCTCGTATGGATTGCATCATGGGTAGTTGGGTTGGTAGTAAGGTTGGGCTGCGAGTTGTGCAGGTGGTAGAAGTAAGGGTTGTTGGGCTTGGCCCACCATTTGATTTTGGGTTTGGGTTGGAGGTTGACTGCGGTTTGATCGCTGAAGGGTACGGCAGGTTTGAATAGTGTGACCCGCACGGCCACAACTTGTGCAATGTTGGTAAGGGTTTTCAGGAGGGTGATGGTATTGGCAACGGTTACACTTTGGGTGTGGGCCAGTGTATGGCCTTTTGAATGGTGTGGCTGGAGGGGCAACTTGGGTGATTGTAGCAGCAGTGATTTGAGGGTTGGTTTGGGTGACAGCAAAGTTCTTGCCATTTCGCTTCCTCTTACCAGCAAACTTCAAGGATGATCCTAAGTGGTTTGGAATTGGGGTCTCAATGGGTGCTTTCTTCTTCTCATCTTTAAAATTGCCATTTCGAATGCGATTTTCAGTGAGTTCCGTAGCTAACTCCATTGCGGCTTCGAGTGTTGCATGCGAAGTGCTTAAAACCGAATCTTGGATTTTCAAGGGGAGGCCTCGAATTTAGTGTTCAATTAAGCGGTATAATGGGGTGAATAAATTGGGAACCATTTGGTTCAACTCAAGAAACCTCTTGTTGTAGGAGGTGTGATCCCCTTCTTTTTGCTTTAGAGCATAGAATTCATCTTCAAGCTTCTTGATCTCGCTTCTAGGGCAAAAACGTCTTGTCATAACCTCTCTTAATTCTTCCCATGATAAAGCCATGGCATTGTCTACACCTCGCTTTCCTTTTTCCGTGTTCCACCAGGTAAGGGCTACCCCAAACAATTTTCCAGTCGCGTAACGTACCTTACGGTCCTCGGGACAGTCGCAATTGAGAAAAGTGTTTTCCGTCTCCTCAAACCAGTGAAGGAGAGCGGTGACACCTTCAGTCCCTTCATATTTTGGGGGATCGCAGGACTTGAAGTGTTTGTAGGTGCATTTGGGGGTTTTGGGAGGAGGGTTGGTGACGCTTCAGTCCCTTCATATTAAGGCCTTATGTTTGATATAAAATCAAATAAAATGTTTAAAAATATATATTCTAAGGGTATAAAATATCAATAAAACCCACCAAAAATAACCTAGAATCCAAACAAAAGTTTAACCCAAATGTTAATTTATTTACCGAGTTATCGCGTTATTATTTCTAGGTTAGTACTTTCTCGTTGATTAAATTCCCAACTCGTACGCTCTCCTTACCATTCAAGAATACGCACCCAAGGTGAGTGAATATCTACAAATTCCCCGTTTTAATCACGTTTTGGGGTGTATCATGTGTCGTATCGTTTCTTTATTTTATTTAAACACTTGTGCTTATATCATTTCGTGATCAAATGTGTATTGCTTGTAGTGTGGTTTATATGTGGATACATTTTATCATTTCAGTGCACTCATTTCATTAGGCCCATCAGTTCCTCGTGGGATACGGGTTGGAGCATCAGGTGCCTCATTAGATCGGCTCCGTTCGATTGAGCCTTGATCTCAGATACATCTTCATTCATGTCATATATTCATTCAATGTGGTTTGTGATTTGTTACATATACATTTGTTCACATGTGATTATGCACGATCTTATTTAAACAACGATAAAATTGATTTACTTAAAGGTTTTATCAAGGTTCACTCGCCAACTTTTGTTGACCCAAAATTTCCTCTGTTTTACGCATGATACAGGTGATCAAGTTGAGGAAAGAAACACCTAGGATGGCCTAGAAGAATAATCAAGTTATTTCGTTGGAACGAGTATTTAGATTATTATTTGTGTTTGTATGAAATTTTGTTGGATATTTGAATTTTAATTTGAATTTAATAAATATGAAACTTAATAGTATATATCATGAGCTTTGGTGATAACTCAATCATGCCCCGACTTTTATTCCGCTGCGGGTTGGGGTGTGACAGTAACGACGATGTTGTTCGTATGAAACCCGTGGTCAGAGATGAGCAAATGGTACTGGGTACCGGCACCGCATTCCCAAATCGAAAGATCTTAAGTACCAATTTGGTACCGACTTTTGGCGTTCCTGGTACCGGTTCGCTTTTGGTTTTTACCTTTGTATACGGTAACGTAACCGTTATTTTTGTTACCAGTATCGATTCGGTATAGGTTGGCACTGAGCTCATCCCTACCCTTAAAACTAAAAAAAAAGAAATAAAGTTGAAGAAAATCAACAAAAAAAGTTGTACGATACCGTTGTTGTTCGTACGGTATCTGTGATCAGGGATGAGCATATGGTACCGGATAGCAGTACCGAATTTCCCAAACTATAAGATTTTCAATATCAATTCGGTACCGACTTTTGGCGTTTTCGGTACCAGACTGGTGTCGGTGTTTACCTTCATGTACTGATACCGAACGAAAGTTGTGTATATAAAACCTCATTTAAACGAAATACACTTTACTTACCACGTGTATGAAAGGCAATCTAAACGGTGCAATTACTTGCGTTGCTATTTGGCATGAGCTCATAGGTGATGTTAGGGATGAGCTTGGTACCAACCGATACCGAAAATCCCCTAAAGTGTGTACCGGTACCGAATATACCCGGTACGATACGGTACCGAACCGGTACCAAAAACGTTAAAAGTCGGTACAGAATCGATACCGAAAATGTACCCGGTTTGATAAATTTGATACCGGTAGCGGTTTGGTACTGGTACCCAACACCATTTGCTCATCCTAGATGATGTTACTATTCATTAGCTTTTGTTTTTAACTAGTTTCTGAACCCGCGCTTCGCGACGGGGTCGTTGGAGGATGCTAGCGATGATATATTTTTTATCTGGTATATCAATTAATTAATATTAGACCATTTAAGTTTTAATCTAAATAACAATAGTAATAAGGAGGGGTAGGCTGGGGGTGGGCGGGGAGGACCACTGGCCAGGGCCCGATATTTCGAAGGGTACATTATTTTCTAAAAAAAACCTGATATGTATATGTAAAAAAAATCCTAATAGGATATACACATACAAACACCAACATAGACTCACTTACAAAACTATTCTTATGGTTTAGATTAGTTATTAGTCCACCGACACCAAGGCCTAAGAGCACGTTTTTTCGAGCTCGGATATGGTACACGAATTCTCATTGCCGGCCCTGGTTATAAGTTAACAACACGCTTAAGTAAACATGTATATAGTTAAAAGTTAGCTTTAACTATAATAGGTTGAATAAAAAAAAGAGAACCAAATTTGTTACATGGTGTATTGAAGGGTTAATGCTTAATACATAGCATGCATGCTTTAATCTGAACGACATTGCGGCGGGGATGCAGTGAAAGTTTGATGGGGTCGCACACTATAACAAAGGATAAAGAAAACCCAAAAAAAGTCGTAACATTAACCAAAATAATATTTACATATATTTACATATGTTTGGTTCATTGTAGCTGCGACTCAGCTCTGAACATCGAAATATAACGCTACAACATCGCAATTTGAACAAATCATAATCGTATACTATATCAACAGCGTAAAATAGTTCACATCTAAGTGTCAATAAATAATAAACATGTTATCAATTACGTATCGTAACACAAGATTTTAACATTATAAATAATATAAAATAATGTATATGTATAATAAAAGAATGCTAAAACTTAATATAAATATAATATATTAGACAATAGAAAATAAGAACTGTATACAATTGATTTTGTTAGTTTATAAATATATAGGTAAATTTTGATGTACTATTACTTATTATAACATTTTACTTTGTTTTGTTTATTATTACGTTAAAACATATGTATTACACAGGATTTGATCATTAAAATAGTATATTAAAGGCTCCCACTATTCACACACCCCTAAAATCTTGTTTTCATACCCCTACATGTATACGACCCGTATAGAGTTATACGAGTCGTATAAAATAATGCTACACAGAAAAGTTGTCAGATAATGTTTTCTTGTCTCCATGTATACGAGTCGTATAACATTATACGATCCGTATATAATGTTATACGACTCAAACCCCATATAACGTTATACTACCCTTATAATGTTGTATGACCCGTATACAATGTTATACGACCTAATGACCTAATATTTTCTCCATCTATACGAGTCGTATAGGATTATACGACCCAGTATTTGTCATGTATGATTATTATATATGGGTTATATACCCCTATACGACCGTATAGAGGGTGTAAAAATAAGATTTTAAGGTGTAGCTTTATTAACACAAAAAATATTAATTATATGGGGTTGGTTCGTTATTAAAATATTAAATTAATTAGTTATCAATAAACAAGTATAATAAAGGAAATAGCTAAAAGAGTAATATTAAATAAATAATAGAGAAACGGAAAATTTATAATTTGATGATTTGATATTATTATTTAATTAGTTATTTAATAGGAGAGAAAAACGGAAAAATAATGATGAGATTGCACCAAAGAGTAACATGCGTTCATAAAAAGATTTTCGTTTAAGAAGATTTTTATATATAGAGAGGTAAAGTACACAAGTAATCCATGGCTTCCAAGCTATGAATGTGAAAATTACTAAAACTCGTTGGATCTACATAAAAATTTACAAGAGAGGCAAAGAAAAAAAAATAAGTAAAACAGATGAAAGAAAAAACATTATAAAATCAAATAAAGTCAAAATCATAGGAAAATGGTAACGGAAAAAAAAAAGAAAAATGTGAAAGTAGTAGATTAAATATTTTGCGGGACTTAATCCTGGGTCTGAAGCGCACCAATCATTGTACAAACTATTGTTTTAGATATTCAGAACTAACAAAGTTCTATACAGAATCAACCGCTAGAAATTAAAAACGATTACATAAATAAAAACACGACATGTGAATAATAGATCTTAGTTATCGTGGAAAACTCTTTCTTTTAACATATAATAATTATTATTATTATTATAAATATAATAATAATTTATATTTAAAGATAAGGATAAATATTAGTGATATTATTATTATTAGTTTATATCTTCACTTTTAGTTTTTTTTTACTATTCACTTTTTTAGTTTTGGTAGCTTTTTTAGGGTTATGTAGCCTTTTTTTTTTCTTTAATTATTCTTTTTTGATGTTTTTTTTATAATTGCTGTTTCAGTTTTAATTATATGTTTTTTTCATTATTCTATTATTTAACTAATCTTTTTTTATCATTTTTTCTAAATAATATTTTAAATTGCTAAATTTAATATTCTATTTAGTGATTAAACGTATATTTTAACTCTTACTTTTAACTTATAATAATAATAATAATAATAATAATAATAATAATAATAATAACATTTATATTTAAAGATAAAGATAAAGATTAGAGATATCCATGTATTATTAATGTATTGATTATTAAAAATCAACATAAAATATAAGAAAACCTAGATAAGCACCCCCGCGTTGCGGCGGGGCGTAAAACCATGTCAGATAGTACTAATGTCACGCCACCGTCAGCGACCATCAACAATGACTCGACCTAGGACATGCGGGTTGCGACGAACTTGTCAAACAGGAAAAATAGACGTATAAACGTTGAACCACACACGCACGTTGCGCTATGTTAACTCGCAAATTTTTGAACTAAACATAAAAACGTTGAACCACACACGTACGTTGTGTCGTACTAACTCGAAAAATTTAAAACGAAACGTAAAAGGAATATTTCCGAAAGATAAAAAGTATAGGGAAAAAAATTGAAAGTAAACAGTTGTGAAATTACATATAATGAAAAGTTTTGGGTTAAAAGTAAAAAAAACAATTATGTGGGGTCAAAGTTGTAAAAGGTAAAAACCTTTGGGTTATGAGTATAAAATCAAGTTTTTTTTTTTTGAAAAACACCCAAAGCCTAAATTACAACTAACCAAAGCTAAAAGTTGTTGGTTATTTAGAGGGTTTTAATTTTGAAGTTGAATGAAGATATGCCATATGACATTAATTGGAATTTTATATTAGAATTTGGATAGATTAGATTACATTAGATTAGATAAAATTAGATAAAAATAAGAATGAAGATAACTGATATCTATATGTTAGATTAATATTAAAAAAGATATATTAAACAAAATTAACACAATTTTTGAGGTTGAATGAGAGAATGCCATGTGGCATTATCTTTACTCTTTTATTATACTACTAGGTTAGAATCTTGTGTATTACACGGGTAACACAAATGTAATTTTATATAATAAATAATAAAAAAATACATCTTTAGAAAACTCGTATATTGCACGTGTTGAATAAAATATAATGTCATATGTTAAAAGAAATAGTCATCCAGGTTTATCTTTTAAAATAAACATTGATTTACTATTTACTTGTTATAACATTTTACATAAAAGAAATATCATCCAGATTTATCTTTTAAAAATAAACATTGATCTACTATTTACTTGTTATAACATTTTACATTATTTTTTTATTTTGCGTATGTGTAATTTTATATAATAAATAATAAAAAAGATACATATCTCTAAAAAAAACTCGTTTATTGCACGTGTTGAATAAAATATAATGTCATATTTAACACATACGGTCGTCAACATTTATCTTTTAAAAATGAATCTTATTATACTATTTACTTATCATAACAATTTAATTTGTTTTTTATTTATTATTATGTTAAAAACACATATTACATGGGGTTGAATCCCGTTTTTTTGATACGTTCACATTATGAGATACAATTATTAGGCATATATCAAACGGGAACCTTTGATTCCTAATTTACCATAATTTCAATCACCGAACTCCAAAGTATATGTATCTACTCATAATAAAAACAAACGTTTATTCTTATCAAAAATTTTGTTTAGAATTATTTATAGAAAAATAAATATTTATTCTTATCTAATTTTTTTTTAAAATTAATTTTATTATTTACTATGATAGTAATAAAAACAAACATTTATATTCTTATCTAACTTTTTGTTTAAAATTATTATTATTATTATTATTATTATTATTATTATTTAATATGATTATAATAAAAAAAACTTTTATCCTTATCTAAATATTTATTCTTATCTAATATTTTGTTTAAAACTATTATTACTTTTAATATGAGAGATAAGTAAGAAAATAATGCGAGAAAACACCAGAAAGCGACACATGTCCAGAAAAGATTTTCATTTATTAGTATAGAAAGATTATAACCTCGTGTAATACATGGGTTGGATAAATGAATTTTATATACTAAATAATAAAACAATATATCTTTAAAAACCTCCTTTATTGCATTGAATGAATATAACTTTATATATTACATAAAATGTTATATATATAAGAACCATATTGTACAGGTTGAATAATAAAATTTTATATACCAAATAATAATAAAAAGTTACATCTTTAAAAATATGTGTATTACACAGGTTGAATAAATGTAATTTTCTATACTAAATAATATATATATATATCCTTAAAAAACCTTATGTGTCATACGAATTGAATAAATCTAATTTTATATCTCAACTTATAAAAAGTTGTATCTTAAAAAACCTTATGTACTACATGGGTCGAATAAAAGGAATTTTGTATAGTAAATAATAAAAAATGTATATCTTTAAAAAACCACGTATATCACACAGGTTTAATAAATCTAATTTATATACCAAATAATAAAAAAAGTCATATCTTTCAATATACTAATGGATAATACTCGGTACGCGATGGATAGGGTGATTGTGGTGATGGTTCTTGAAAAGAAGATACGTTATTCAAGAAGCAAATCAACAGTCATTTGAGTGATAAAATGTTGGTACCAATTCCGACAAATTGATTTATAAATTATGTGAGAAAATTTATATGATAATTTTTATAGTAATGAAAATAAAAACTTTTAATATATTAATACAAAGTTTAATTTTCGTGATAAATAATTTGTTTTATTTAAAAATATCTTAAATTAACAATTTACATTTTTGGAGAATATTTTATTAGAAACATAGAAGAATGGTATTCGAAATTTAAAGTAGTTAATATTAGTTCATTATTTGTTTATTTATTTAATTAATATAAGATAAGTTTGGAAGTGAGGCGAGAAAATCATAAAATAAATGCCTACAAATGAACGAAAGGTGTCACACATTAATGTTTTATTATATAGTATAGTATAGATATAGATATAGATATACATATAGATATAGATTTAGATTGATATAAATAGATTATTCTGTTGTAGCAAAATTTTTTAACGAAGTCTCAATAAATTTAACTCTTTATTTAAAAATCTATAAATGTATAAATGATAAATAATATTAGTTAATTTTATTTTAAGTTTCGTAAAATCTATTTGATGTCAAACTAAACAAAACGTTCAAATATATAGTTAATATCAAATTAGATAACTAACTTTGAATTTGAAGTAAATAGATAAATATAAAAGTAATAACTAATTCAAATAAATAATATTATAAATGAGAAATCTACATTAAATTTAAACTAATTAATAATTATCTATAGTTAAGTAGAGGAGATTAAACAAAATAATACTTAGTAGGAGATTATCTATAATTAATTATAGAAGATTAAACTAAATAATAATTATCCATGAGATATTAAACTAAAAAATATTTAGTAGGAGGGTTATCTATAACTAATTAGAAGAGATTAACTAAAATAATAATTATCCATAAGACATGCATTAATACGATAATAAGTGTCCCCCTAATGGTTTCTTTTATTATATAGTATAGATATATATATAAATGTTAGATTTTCGGGTTCGGGTAGGGTCATGTATGGTTCAGGTTGGGTTCGGGTATGCCTCTGGTTTGGTTCAGGTATGCCTCCGGTATTCATTTTTTTTTGCATAAAACATAGAAATATAAAATGTAAAACCTTTTTATTTCATAAAACATAGAAATACATGACACCTAAATAATCATAGAACCGGGTCGAATAAGATGATGAACATAGATAACTTCGAACATAGAAATAATTGACACCTTTTGATCCTCTTCGTTTATTGTTCGTCTCGAGGATAACACTTGCGGTTAAACCAAACATTAAAGACCCATTTATAGAGTATAGAGATACAATGTAAACAAAAAAAAATGGACAAAATACACTTTCTAACGACTATATAGCCGTTACCAAGGTACAAAACTCGAAAAAACACAAAAAAACGAAAAACCCTAAACAGTGTATTGGAAAACTCGGACTGGGCATTGAAAAAACCTGGTTCTGGTTCGGGTTGAAACCGGGTATTCGTAAAACCCAGGTTGAAAACGGGTATAAAAACCCGGTTCCGGGTTCGGTTTTATAATAGAAATGCATACCCGATTCCTACCCTATGGGTAGGTTCGGGTATAAAAAACCCAGGTTTTATATTACCCGGTTCTGGGTTTTTTTTTCAGGTCCGGGTTCGGGTTTTTTTGTGCACCACTAGTCACGTAAGTCCATCACATAATCACCATGTTCACCTCAATGGCTCAATTTGAAATATAAATTCTTTAATGATAATTAACTTCATCTCTACTTTTTAACGATCTTTGACGATCTTCAATACTAGCGCGTATTGAGCTTCTTTTATCATCGTGAATAATTCCATATTTTTCTAACGCTCATTGTCGTCTCTAGCAACAGCTCACACCAGGGGCGCGTCATAGTAGGGGCCAGGGGTGTCCCGGCCCCCTTGTTTTTTTTTTTTTTTGCTCGTAATATTAATTTTACCAAAAATTTCGAATTTTTTTAGTGTAAAATATTAGATTTTGAGAGTGAGACCCCCCCCCCTTTTTGGATTTTAAGACCTCCCCCCCCCCCCCCCCCCCCCCCCCCTTTTGAAAAAACACCATCATTATGGGAATGTACACGCGGTAGAAAATTTACATTAATGGGTACGCCACAAGTGAATATCTGCGACAAGAAATGACGCCTAATTTTTGGGTGACCCATCCTTTTAATCCAGTCCGTATGATGTTTGATTCGGGGCCATAGGAAATGCATCTCAGGTACATCTATTAGTATGTGTGTGAGGATTGGTGTCAGATCCCCAAAGACAAATTATTGATTTACCCATTCAAAAAAATTTACACAAAGGACTCTCTTTAACACAATATATTATATCTTGCTACGGAGCCCATAAAGGAGTTGTAGATACCATTATCCGAACATCAGATGCGGGATATCTCACGCGCGGACTTGTTGAAGTAGTGCAACACATTGTTGTACATCGAACACATTGTGACACCATTCGAGGTATTTTTGTAAGTCCTCGAAATGGAATGGTGGAAGACAGGATTTTTATCCAAACATTAATTGGTTATGTATTAGCAGATGATATATATATATATATATATATATATGTGTGTGTGTGTGTGAGTGTGTGTATGTGTGTGTGTGTCTGTTGCGATGCATTGGTATTAAAAATCGAAATATTGGCATTTGTCAATAGATTCATAACTTATAGAGTACAACTAGTCTCTATCCGAACCCCCTTTACTTGTAGGAGTACATATTGGAATTGTCAATTATGTTATGGCCAGAGTCCAACTCCTGACGACCTGGTCGAATTGGGAGAATTTGTATGTATTATTGCAGGTTAATCTATTGGAAGACTGGGCACTCGATTAACATCAAGAACTTTACATAATGGCGGAGAATTCACAAGGGGTAGTGTAGAAGATGTGTGAGCCCCTTTTAATGGAAAGATAAAATTCAATGAGTATTTAGTTCATCTGATAAGTACACGTGATGTGCTAAAAAGTGGTTTAATTAAAACTAACTAAAGTACTCTAATCTAGACACTAAGTTTTAAATTTATAAACCTAGACTCTACGTAAACCTAAACCACACAACCGGCAAGTGTACCGGTCAATGCAGTACAGCTAGAGTAAGTCCGAGTATCGAACCCACGAGACTCTCTAATTACGTTAACTAAATTATCTAGACCTAGACTGACCCTGACACGACATTAAACATTTGTATATTTGTAGGGGGTTTACTAAAAATCCTAAGAATGCAATTAAACTAAATTAACTAACTAAGTTAACTAATACGAATTACTGTGGACTGTTACTCAGATGGTGAAGACACTACCTAGACTGTTGCTTTTAGTTATGGACTTTATTTGGATATTGATTATTATGGGACCGGAATCTTAAAATTCTAAACATTTCGAGTTACCAACTAAGACTCCTAACCCTTCTCAAGAGCACGTTAGGGCACCCTAGAGGCTGTTACAAACACCGATTAATTAGACTCCCTCTCCGGACCTTTAATGGTTTATGAAAGTACCCTACAAGACTCTCACCCTCTCAGGACTTAAATCAAGGGTGAATTTGGGTCCTCGACTAGACTTGTTAGACAGTAGCCAACAGGTTTACTTCTTACGAAGCTCCCACTTTACGGTTTAATCGCTTAGACCTAACAATAATCTCGCACCTCTCAGCTATTGAGAATTAGTAGAACACTTAACCTATTCAATTACCAAATATTACTTCTAAGGTCTATTAGCTGATTCAACCCTAAAGATTAAAGATTTATTATGTGATATAGACACTCACCAAAATCTAAAACCTAGCACAACTCTATTATGTGATAAAGACCGTCACCAAGAATTGTGCAAAGCAAGTCTTAACCGAGTAGCAAAACATATTCATAGGTTCAAATAATTTAAAGATATAAAACTTAAAATTGAACCCTTTGCGAACCCAACTTGAATCTTGATCGTGGCCTTGAACCTTTCAATTCGTGCTCCTCTCCTCTTGTTCGTTCTCTTCTTTCTTTGCGTCAGATCTCTACTTAATATAGATTCGATCAACACAGTATTGTAACTAGACTAAAAATATGACTTCTTCGTAACCTGGGCTTCTAATGGTTCACGCCAACCTGGGCCTCAACGAATGGAAACTAAAAAAAACCAAGATGGCCAGCCTTTTCACCAAATATCCAAAAGCCCACATCAAAAACCATTTAAAAACTCGGTCAACATCCATAAATTCGATCAAAAATCTGAATCCTTATTATTTTTATGAATTAATTAACTTCTTGCCTTGTGTCACATTTGGCCCTCCGAGTTTCATGAGTTATTTTTAAGCGGATTTTCTTTAATTGCACTTTTAGTCCCTTGATCTTATTAACTCGTGATTCCTTGTTTATTTATCCGTTTAAGCTCGATTCAGTACTCGATCAAGTATCTTCAATATTTCTCTATTTTAGCTCCAAACTTGACGAACACCTATAAATATAAATTTAGAAAAACTGAACAAAACTGACTTGAATACTAATAAAAATACATTAAAATATATAAGACAAATAGTGTAGTTTACACCATATCAACACGTCATGGATATCTTGCTTTTTATGTTTTCAAGGCTTGTATGTAACTATTGAGAGTGAAGAAACTATACACAATGTGTGTATTCCGCCCTAAAGTTTTCTTTTAGTTAAAAACGATCAATATATAGAGTCCGAACAAGTCAATACTAAGATTCATGCGAGAACATCCACTTTGAATTTAAAAAGAAAAGGTTTGAGAACATATTTATTCTGACTCAGAGGGCGAAATGCACTACTAATGTATGCCATGCACCTGAATTTACATATGATAATATTCATCTCTTACCAAAAACATATCATTTATTGGATATTATTATTAAGGAAGCCCTAGAGATCTAGTTTAGGCCTCTGTTTGATCCACAAGGATCAAAATCAAATGGACGCTTATTCTCTTTCTATTAAGCGAATATATCTTTCTAACCTGTAAGTAACTAATAATCAAGTGAGACACAAATTTTTTACTTCATATTTTTCTGGTAAAAATAAAAAAAGGAAATAGGATTCCTGATTATTTAGAACATAATCTAATGACATGTACTACATAATCTAATGTGTAACACCTCAATAGTTTTCGATCGAATCCTAACGTGACACGTGTCTAATATTTCTTCGTGTAATTCATATGTGAATGAGAGAAATTATAATGTTAAAAAGGATTGAAAATCATGAATATAATATAAATTCTAAGTTGAGGGGTTAAATCTACCAAAAAGTAAAGTTTTGGCCTTTTCAAAGGATCCTTACGTACCGTAACCATAACCCTTTGCGGTCCGCAAGGGGTATTCAAATACAATGCGCGCCTGAGGTCCCTTACGGACCACAAGGCATCACCCCTGACAACAAAATTCTAACTGAACAGCAGCCTCCTCCTCCTTTTGACACCTCTCATGAAATCTTGCCACACTTCACCACATCGTGACACATCAAGTGCCACTAATCAAGCTCCTAAGCACACCTAAGACACTTGTCATAATTTTGGAGCTTAAGGATTAGTATAAATAGCTCACTAGTTTCACAAGTTTATGCACACCATTCTTTTCTTTATCTCTATCACATTTGGAGTTGCTTCTCCTTATAGAGGCCTCATCCCTGAAGTTATAAACTCCCCTTAAACACTTGTAAGTGTTCTTTCTCAGTCTTTTTCCATTATCAGGCTAGTTATTAGCCGAAAGTCAAGCAAATTGATTTTTTCTTTGACTTTCGGTTCTGACCATTTCGGTCAAGTCAAAGTTCGAATCGAACTTTGTCACGTGGTCGTACTAATGAAGGTGTTAATTGCTTATGATGGCACCCACTGAAGATCACGTTAAGTAGGCAAAAGGAGGCCTCAAATTTATATTAAATAAAAGTAAAAAACGTAAACTTTTCAAATTACACTAAAAGCGTTTCTAAGTATCAAAATCTTAATTTTCAACATCATAACAGTTTATATAACATATTAGAACATGTTTAATCATGTCCAGCTCGTCATTTCCTGTTTAGAGCTCGTTTCGCAACCGAAAATCAAACAGTTTGACTCTGCTTTTATTTTCAATTCTGACATGTTTGGTCAAGTTTAGAGCATGATTAAGGGTTGCTATACGATCTATTATTGTAGGGAATAACCAATTGAGGTTATACCTTCTAATCATTTCATTTAGTAGGTTATTTGATAAAGACAATAATTATATGCCTAAATTGCCAAAAATGCCCTCATGGCATATAAATGGTTTTGAAACCAAAAAGACTTATAATTTGAGTTTGAAACTGAAGTTATAACATAATGAAATATAATTTGGCATAATGGACTTGTCATGAACCTATTCAGCCACCTGATACCGTATATGCGTGAACGACTAGTTTAAATAGCATAAAATATATAAACTGGCCGGATCGGGTTAAAACCTTTCAAATTCAGTTCTAACCAGAATATTTGGTTATTATACCCGTATCTAACAAGGTCGTGCACTCGGGTGGGTATAAACCACATTCCATTCGGTCAATGCTTAAACTAGCAAAACCAAATATGATTCTAAGTAGCTGGTCAAAGACCAAAGGATTTATAATGACCCGTCAACATTCTATAGGAAAATCTTTCCATTCATTCCATACTAGAAGCCTCCAGTAAATTGTGCCTAAGTTTAAGTTGTTTTGATTCAAGAGTGTGCTAAACACCTTTGTTTTGTAAAAACTAGCACAAGTAAATATTGTTAGCTTATTTTCTTTTATAAAGGCTTGGGATATGGAATTAACCACTTGGTCGGGTATTAAATAAAAGGCGAATGATGTCAAAGAAATTCAAATAACCCATATTAATCCATTTTGCTTGATAAATCAAACATTGGAGGTTAATATGACCGCGTCCTATATATCCCGACTCATTTAATTGCAAATGGCCACGACCTAAGCGCCGGGTGTGACAGACGCTAATGCTATATATATATGATATTGAAAATGTGGTGTGTCGATTAATCATGTACCGTAGTTTAGTTTATGGTCCCCGACTGATTGACAAGCATGTAAAACTGGTAACAAAAGATATAGTTTGTCCCAAGTTATTTAAAAATGATGTACCACATGGTATCAAATACTTTTGTAAAGATTTTCAAAGAGTCGGTTAATTGTATTTACTAGTGAGAGCCGACGTATTTTCAAAAGACTAAGCGCGGGTTATAGCAAGTACAAAATAGGCTGGAGCGGCTTGGTCTTAGAAGTTGGAACTTGCAACTCCAGAGTAAAAGACCATTATTAGTCTACAATGAATTTTATATTGATCCGCCTGTGGATATTTCGGTACGAACAACTTGTATAATTTATTTATTAATTTTAAGCTATTCTTTTATTTATTTTACTTTATTCCCATATTCCCTGTAACCGATATCAATCGTCACGCATATACCCAAGTTCCGGGCCCACCGGGAAATCAGGGTGTGACATAATGACATGTACTGGTCGTTCATTCTTAACGGGAACTTTGATTCATTGGCAAAGAGGCGAAGAAATAGCGTCATTATCCCATACCTGGAAAGTTCTATTGCAATTTCACGAGGTAGTCCACATAGATGTGATGAAAGTGAAGCGCCCACGACAATCACTAACCGTCCTGAATAATTGACTCGTTTACCAAGGAGAGTCTCGCGAACTCTTCCTTCTTTGCCTTCACTTAGATCTGAAAGCGACTTGTAAATTCTATATTATCATCCCTCATTAGTTGTCCGCAAAATCTATTATCAAGAAGTGCATCTGTGGCTTCTTGTAGCAATTTTTTCTAAGGTATTATTAATTTTTCTAGTGTAGCATACTTGTTGCTAATAGACATGTAAGAGTATTATTACCATAGATAACTTTTCAATTGATTTTACTAATATCCGAGGTCAAGGTCACTAGTTTATCCTTTTCTATATAGTAAACTAGCCTCAACCCAAAAGGAAGAACTGGCAATACACATAAAACCATCCATTTTAGTTATATATCTATTTGAATAAAATGTTAGCCAATTCCATGCGTCTAAGGAAAAAATCTTTTTCTTCTTCCAACTTGTTGATCTTCCAATTCATTCCCTATGGATTCCTCTTCCTCCTATTCTTTCCATTCTACTAATGTATAATCAATAATCATTCGTAAATCTAGACTGGCTAACTGTTGTCTTATAGAAGTTAGAACCTTCTCCGGTAGACATCTCTCGACTTCAAAATGTATCGAAGTTCCGAGTAGTAAAAAAAAGTGGGATCCAGTATTTCCAGGGTTGCATTTCATATTCCAATATGTAATCGTAAAATAGTGGGTTTTCGATCAATCTTGAAAGGAAACACGCCCCGCAAAAGGAAACTAGATGGTTCTACCAAAAAGCAATTTTTACTTTAACTTAACAGTTATGAACAACCTTAAAAGGTTCAAGTCGAATTTACTAATCTAGTATATTTTTCACATTTATAGGAGTGCATTGTGTTCGCTTACGATTTGATATTATTTGGGCCATTATGATAATATAGTCTTTTCCTATTTTAGTTTTAGCCTCGAGTGGCAAAGGATCGGAGAAACTTTCTGGTTATGAATCAGGTATAGAACCAATGGGTGACACTTGGTTATAATTAAAATCCACTATTATATGTTTGCTCCAGTTTTTATTGTTTTGATGTGGAAACGGTTTTTCTTTATCCATGGGCAATTAGTTTCTATGTATTAGGTGTATCCATATTTGTAGAAGTTTAAATTTTTGTGTTTATCTTAATTGTTGATTTAGTTTATGCATGGAGAAAGGAAGCATTGGAATTATCTTAGCTACTAAATATTTAGATAATAAAAAGAAAAACAGAAAAAATTGAGATCATTATAAATTTCATTGAGTTTACCTGATTTCATCGAACAACCCAAAATTTAGTTATTTCAACTACATTAAATGATCTTTCAAATTGCTCAAGACTCTCTACATTATGATTGCCTCTTTGTGGTATTAGTTGTTAGCTGTTGCTTCTCTAATAGACTAATAATTCCACTTTGATCGTTATGGACTAGTACCAAGATCGAAGCCTAGACAAGTGGACCTTATTTTAACAGCCGGAATAGTGACAATGAAAATGTCCTCTTCCTTAGTGAGATTATATGAGCAACAAAAATATGTTATTGCTATAGGAGCATGTACAATTACACTGGGGGGAGAACCGATTTTTATAGTATTGTTTGTGGAGTCGAAAAGCTAACTCATGTGGATTTCTATTTGTCGGGCTATCCACCAAAACCAAAAGCAACTATATATGCTATTACGAAACTTCGTAAAAAAATATCTCGAGAAATATATTCGGTCTCAGCGTGAGAATCGGTGTTTTACTACCAATCAAGCTCCATTACTAGCTCACTCACTTATATAAAAACAATAAAAGAAATCCAACGTACATTTCGTTCCACTAAAATACACGTTGCACCAAATAATGAGTTATGCATATGATTAACTTATGCCTGGTGTGTGGCCAAAGAACCAACCAGTTGAACAATCGACTTCTCACTATCGGTAAGTGATCAATAGCATTGTTGCATTAGTACAAGGGACAAGCAGAAATAGATCTGCAAGATCGTTTTGATATACTTTGGCTAAGATAGTTTTCATAACAGTAAAAGACAATTTGATTATTGACATCGTCTTAATATAGTAAAATTACTTACTATTTTCACAAAAAAAAAAAAAATTCTGAACTTGAAGAAACAAAAAGAGAACATAAGAGTAGTTAGAGTAAGATATTTTTAGTGTCTAACTTATGATATGTTTACGTAAAAGTTGGTAAAAATAATATTATGCGACACATATAAATATAATAATAATGTGTAGTTATTATTAACATCATAGGTTTGCGTTATCTATACTATATTATAAAGCATTTCATAAGGGTTCCAACCAAATTTAAGTAATTGCAATAGTTTATGCTTATAGTACAAGAACTCAATGAAGTTAGCAAAGGGACAAATTAGTCTTTCTACATGAGTATTAAATTGATAAATACAATTAAATGATAACTTTATAAATAAAGTATTGTTAAATACTTGATAAAGAATTAAATCATTTGACTTAATTTCACATCATCACCTTCCCCGTATTTACATTGCTTTTCCGTTTCAACTTTTCCTTGACCGATAACTTGATTGGATTTTATGATTAAGTCATTATTATTTGGTTTAGTAAATGCGGAAGATCATACAAATCCTTTTATAGTTACAACCTTTTTGCAATTTTATCACAAAGCTGATGAACATAATAATAATAATAATAATAATAATTGTAACAATAATGATTAAATATAAACAAACTTAATTAACGTTATTATGAATTTAATTATAACTATAAATGGTTTTAAAACTCAAAAGATGCCAACCAATTTGAGACGGAAATTACTAAAGGTTATTTCATGGGGCATTATCTATAATACCTAATAATTGCAACAATAATGATTAAATAATGAACTTAATTACAGATGGTTTAAAACTCAAAAGAATGCTAACCAATTTGAAACGGAAATATTTTAAGTACAAACTGTAACACTCAATTATATAATTCCACACCTTATATCTCTTTCGTCGAGTTCGCCAGCCCTTCTACTCCATCGGTCACTAATTGTTGTTTTGAGTCGTTGTTGCCTGCGAACATCTACGCGCCACACCACTAAAATCACCCCGGTTGTGGTCGATAATTAGCCCCTACACCATCATCTTGTCACCAAGTAACCATTCGGCAATCGCATGTGCGAGGGGCATCCAATTCATTCCTGTTTCAGTTTCAGAATGCTTGTAACACTCGATTATATAATTCCACACCTTATATCTCTTTCGCCGAGTTCGCCAGCCCTCTTACTCCATCGGTCACTAATTGTTGTTTTGAGTCTGTCACACCCCTAATTTCCACGTGTAACCCGGTGGGCCCGGTTGGGGAATATCGTGACGTAAGTTGATATCATCATTACCAAACAATACATTATTACACAGCGGAAGTCTGGATAATTACTATTACAAACATTTGGAATGTTCAAAGTTCAAAAATAATAAATACAAAGTTTGTAACTAGATCCACAGGCAGATCGAAAATATGAATACAAAACGAAACTTGACAGACTAAGGCCTTCTATGAAAAGGGTTGCAATTCCTCTTAAGCTTCGCCAAGCACTTCTAGCCTAATTACGTATACTTGTCACCTGCGCTTAGTCTTTTGAAAATACGTCAGTTTTCACTGGTAAATACATTTAACCGACTCATTTTGAAAACATTTCGAAAACATTTAGTTTACACAATGGTACTTTGTTTTATAAATAACTTGGGATAAAAATTTCATGTTATCAGTTTTACATGCTAATAATACATTTAGAGCCCGAAAACTATGTCGGGATCCTGATTAATCGACACGCCACTTAAACACCTTTAATAGGTGCACCCTTAATGGGTCATACTTTATTTTAGCATCTGGCGGGTGTATGCCTACACCCCGTGCTTGGTCGTGGCCATTTGCAATTAAATGAACCGTGGATATCCAAGACACTGTCGTTTTAACCCCCAAATGTTTAATATTAAGCAATACGAATTAAAATGGATTATTTGAATTCCCGACTCATTGTTTTTTGATCCCGTATCCAACCATGCGGTATTAGTATACCGTATCCCAAGCCCATATAAGGGAAAATAAGTTAAAGTATTTACCTGGTTTGCAAAATCTTCTAAATAATAAGAAAATAAGCAAAGCACAGCTGTAATCAAAATAAACTAGCTTGGCGACAATCTACCGGAAGTCTCTAGTCTTGAATAGACGGTATCATTAACCGATTAGTTGGTTAGCGAGTCTTTATTTAGTCATTGACTTAGACCGGCTAACTTAAAATAAAAAAATAACGGTACGAAACGCTAGATTAAGCGGTGACCGGAAAAGAATGTATTTTGGACCCGACAAGTACTAGGACTTGTATAATATGGGTTATCACTTTACATTCTGGAATATGAGAGTGTTTCAATATGGTTAAACCTGTTTCGATTTGATTACGTAAACTAGTCACGTAGGCTTAACCCTACGTATATAAGCGAAACCGGGTAACCGGTGAATCCTATACAAGTTCCATATGCCACTATGTTTAAAATATGATATTATAACAGTAGGTTACTGATATAATGGCCCATTATGGTTTTAAAAGTAATTATGCCTTAAAAGGACAATTTCGTCATTTTAAAATATAATAAACGAGCTTATATGTAAAATGATGTTATTAATATAAACATTCTGTAAAAATGCTTATTTTAAGATGTTGTATCAATAGGACATCAATTATATGCGTGGTTTATAGTTTAAGACCAAACTATGTCCCGAAAGGGTAATTTGGTCATTTCACATATAATTGATAACTTATTTCAGAATCTGTGTTTGGGACATGTACCTACTGTTAATAATTTGAAAATATGTTTTGAAATCAGTAGGTATCAAGTCTCAATGCTCCAATATGGTTTTAAACCACATTATGCGCCGAAACGGCGATTAAGTCGCTAAATGACGATTTAAACGGTATTTAGGTAAAACTGTTGTTTAGACCAGGTTTGTATAACCAAAATATGTTAACACATATATTATATTAGTAAGCATAAGGTTTTGGTTCATAAAAATGTTTAAAACTCATTTTAAGCCCGAAAGGGCGGTATTGTCATTTAAGGATATAATGTGTAAACTAGAGATTAAACTCAGTTTGCAACCTGAATAAATATCCCAAATAACCTTAATAATGATATTACATCAGTAGGAATAGAGTTTTTATGTCAAAATTATGTTTAAACCATTTATGTGTAAAAAGGGCGTTTTAGGCGTATTTAACGGATACTTGCATAATGACTCGGATTTCTACATGACCATGTTTCATAACTCCAGAGGGTTATAGTACATTTTAACATGGTCATAATGCAACTTAGGGACAGTAGGTAATGTGGCTAAATCGGGTCAGAACTGAAAGTCAACGCAGAAGTCAAACTTTGCGACTTTCGGTTGCGAACCGACCTTGGACCTGGAATTGACGAGCCGAACATGTTCCCACATGTTCTTACAATTATTACCAAGTTATTAGGGTGTCAAAACAGGTTTTATAACATCTACATTGCTAATTATGATTTTATTTCAAAACTGACCCGTTTGACTTTTTATTAACATAACTTTGACCCGTCAATTGACCAAGCAAACGTGGTAATCAGGAGGTGCCCTCTTGAGGGATTAACACCTACCTTATTACGATCACGTAGCCATGTTCGTTACGAACATTGGCTGGACCATAATGGTCTTAGCACAAAGTCAAGGCGTTTTTACATCAACGCTTTGACCTTGGCTTTAAGCCTAACAAAAACTGAACACAGAGGGTTGGAGCACTTACAAGTGATCCAAACAAGTACTAAGAACTCAGAGGGTGCTCCCAAAAGTTTCAAATTTCCCAAGTGAGCAAGAGAAGAAGAGAAATGAGAATGAGCAAGTGAATGAGGCAATTCAAGTGCCCTTTTATAAGTGAGGAAGGAGTATGAGGCCTTGACAACTGCCCAAGGGTGCACCAGGGGTCTCCAGGTGTTTTTGGACATGTCACAACTAGCCAAGAGAGTGGCATGGCGAGCAAGGTGGCAGGGCAGCAGGCTGCCATGCATTATGTCGCTGGCAATCCCTTACGGACCGTAAGGGTCATGCCTTGCGGTCCGTAAGGACCTCTGGTGCCCACAGATTTGAATTGGTTACGGACTGTAACCATAAAGGCTTGCGGTCCGTGTTGGTGCATATGTATGTTGCCTTCGTCATTACACGAGAACGAGTCTGGAATAAACGAGAGTTTCTGAAGACCGAACAAGACAAAGTAGATATCCAAGAGGGAGTCTATTTGTGCATAATGTCTATAGAATAGTCTTGTATCGAGTCTGTATAGAATAGGTGAAATAAGGCGTATTTAAGTGAGTTTGTAGGCAAGTTCGCTCGAGGATGGTTTTGGGAAGTCAAGTTCGGCCGAACTTGACTAAGTCAAGTTCGCCCGAACTTCATCCATGTCCAGCGAACTTCCACTCCTATATATAGGTGCCTTTGAATTTCATTTGTAAGTAGTTGGAGATTTTGGCACAGAGACGCCAAACCTCTGTCGGATCCGAATCTTGAATGTATTGAACTTTAGATCAATGAAAACAACTATTAAACGAGTAATTCTTGTTATTTGGTTAACTTGTCATTAGTTTCTGCCTAATCGGACAATAGATAACAAATTTATCTTCCCGAGCTGTTCGTGGACGTTCCTACAAGTGGTATCAGAGCCTGGATACCTGAATTTGTTGAAATCAAGACAAGAATCTCTCTATTTCATCTCCATTCTTTCTATTTTTCTTAACTTTTGATCAAAAACGAAGAATTCACGGTCATTTTTTGTCCAATTTTGAATATGTCATGTTAAATACATTCGTGGTAAATCCCTGAGAGTTTGGAGGCTAAAATCAAACGTTTTGATATCAAAAAGTTGCAAAAATCATGTTTTGGAAACTAGATTCAGCCGAACTTAACACTAAGTTCGACCGAACTTGATTGAAAACTCTTGGAATTTTCATCAAGTTCGACCGAACTTGAGTAATTTTTTGAGGATTTGAGCTTAAGTCCGCTCGAACTTGTTGATTTTTGCTTGAAATTCTATCAAGTTCGACCGAACTTGATATAATTTTAGTGAAAATTCATTCAAGTTCGCCCAAACTTACTTTCTATCTTGAAAATTCAAACCTAAGTTCGACCGAACTTAACAATTTCTTCTGAAAAAATTACAAGTCCGCTTGAAATCTGATTTTTCTCAAAATTTCACCTCAAGTTCGACCGAACTTGAGTGTAAGTGATAAAATTTGAAACTTGATTACCTAAGTTTGACCGAACTTGTGAATACATGAAATCAAAAATTGTTTTCACATAAGTTCGACCGAACTTATCTGTTTCGTGATAGTTTTCACAAGCTCGCTCAAAATCAAAAATTTTTGAAATTCTTTATTCAAGTTCGATCGAACTTGGATTAAAACTGAAAATTTTTATCTTTCAACTACAAGTTCGACTGAACTTGTAGTTAGTTCTAATATTTTTCAAAGTTTCAAGTGTTTTCAGCGTACGTGTCTCGTTTTTCAAAATGGAAGATTTCCATAACGCATTTGCAGCTGGAGTAGCACAAGCCTCAACGTCAAATTCAATTGCGGTTAACCAGATGAACCTCGATAATGAAATGGGTACTACTCAGAAACCGCCGAAGTTGATGAGTATGGACGAGTTCGAGGGATGAAAAGAAAAGTTTGTTAATTGGATTCAAGCAAATCAATTCAGCAGCTGGGTTGCGATTGAAGATGGTTATACATGGCCCAAAAATGAACGTGATCAAGATCTTCCACTGAACAAGTTTTCAGTGATTGACAAAGAGAAATTAGTTGCTGAAAAGAAGATGATCAGCTTGATACAACAATCTGTCAAAGAAGATATCTTGATATTATTACTAGAATATGATACTTCTCAAGAATTATGGAATTCTCTTTGCGAAAAATTCAAAGGAAATGATGAAATGATCAAGAGCAAAAAGGCCCTGATTAAGAAAGAGTTTGAAATATTCACGATGATCAAAGGAGAGACAACGAAGCAAATGATTGATAGATATTGTCATCTCATGGTCCAGATGTGAAGACATGATATCAAGAGAACTAACGAAGAGCAAATTGAGAAGCTGGCCGATGCAATTCCAGAAGGAGAATGGACAACATATCTGATGATTCTAAAGAACAGTCCATATTGGAGACATTTTAAGTTGTCATCTTTCATTGACAAACTTGAAGGTCATGAAATGGAATTGATGAAGATTGCAAAATCCAAAAACACTAATGTTGTTCAGGATGTCGGAGTTTATTACAAAGGTGGTGTTCCAGATACTCCGATTCAAAGTCCAAAAATCCAAACATCATTTAGTGCAAACATGAATACATCAGATCAATCGTCACAAATTAGTATTCTCCAAACACTGGTTATTCATATGTTGGTTCAAATTCTTCTTCTCAAAGTCAATCTCATCAAACAAGCCAATCCACTGCTAATTCAAGTGTTTTCCAATGCAACATAGCAGTTGATTTAAAGAATGTGTTTTCCTGAAAAAGTTACGAAACAGCACATAGCACTTCTTGCTACAGTTCTGGAATCGTATGAAAGTCTTGTTGCTGGAAAGATCGGAAATCCTAACATGACAGCTGAGGATTACGATCAGGTAGATGAGGAAGAGTTGGAACTAATGGACATCAAATGGTCCTTAGCATCGATTATCCGGAGAGTTTCAAAGTTTTTAGCACTCACTGGAAGGGATATTGGTAACTCAAGCAATAAACTTGGCTTTGACAAAACGAAAGTTACTTGTTTCAGATGTCGACAAAAAGGGCACTTCAAACGTGAATGCCATAACCAAGAAGCAAGTGGAAACCAAAACCCTTTTGGAACCGGTAATGAATATTACAAGAAAGCACTGCAATACAAATCATATCCGAATAGAACACAAGTTGAAGTTGAAGATAAATCTGCAAAGAAAGTCGAACAAGCTCTTGTTGCCAATTATGAAGACGATGGTTTCGATTGGAACAAATACATTGGAAAGAAGACTGGTGTTGCTATGATGGCAGAGGTTGTGAATGAATCAGATACATCATTTGTGGAAGCTGTTATCGAAAATGCTATTCAAGAAGCATTAATGCAGAGAGCTGAGGAAGAAGCTGTCCTGGAGGATGCAGTTCTGGAAAGATACATGCAACAAACAGAGGAAGAAGGAATAGCTTACCTTGAGACGCAAAAGCAAGAAGAGTTGAAAGCAGAAGCTGAAAAGGTAAAAGTTGAGGTAAGTATGTCTGAAAAGGAAGTTGTGAAAGTTGTGGAGGTTGAAAAACCTTGCACAAAGTGCGCAAGTCCTTGTGAACCTTGTCTGGATAAAGTCAAAGTCATAAGAGAATTGACTGAACATAACGAAAACTTTCGTTATGATTACAGAACCATAAAAGAAGCTTATGACAAAATATCATGCAAATATAAACATGTTGAAAGAGCTAACATTGAACTCAATGCTAATGTCACCATGTTAAATGCCACAGTTATTGAAAAACAAAAGGCAATTAACATGTACATTAATACAATTGCTGAGACAATGCGTGAGTTTCACGAAATGAAAATTGAAACAGAAAGAGTCAGACAATTATTAAAAAGTTACACTACAAACGCATATGTCATTGATCACATTCTTCCTACGATTAAGTCGGAGGATAATGTTGATAACTCAAAGCGTAAAGTTTACGGAAATGTTCCTCCACCATTTCTTGCAAGTTACTGCTGCAAGAAAGATGATGACTTGAAAAGGCATTTAATCTTTTACTTCTTTCAGAAAAGAAAGATAAATTGCCTGAGAACACTGACGTAGACTTTACAAAATCAAACAATGACAATGAATCGGTGGTAAAAGATGTGGTAAAGAATGTTTTGGGAAATTATTCTGATGACAGCAGTTTTAAAAGCGCCAACTCGAGTTCAAATAGTTCTGGTTCACAATCTGAAAGTGACGATAAATCATCAGAAAATGAGTTAGTGATGATCCTAACGTTGTCTTGTCCAAGGTTAAGGAATCTGATAGATTATATTTCAATGATAGCTTTCCGATTCAGAATGTGAAAGAAGATCAAATTGATAAACTGTTTAAACTTGTGGAAGTTTCATCAGATGATCTCGAGAAAAATGAAAGAAGTTTTATTCTAAACCGAAACGGAATTTTAACAATTACCGTAGAAACAGTGGTGATTTTCCTGAGAATAGGAGAGCAGGTGTAGGTTTGGAAGAGGCTAAAGATGAACCGAAGAAGAAGCAGAAGTCAACGTTCCAGGAATACAAAGGTAAGAACATAAAGTTTGTGTACAGAACGAGCACGGTTTAGGAGGAAAGCTTAATCGGTAAGAAGTCAAATAATGAATTCAAGAAAGAAAAAGAACTTCGGGACAAGGCTAAGACCAAGTCCGCAAGTGGAGTAAAACCCACTAGTGGAAATGTTCATGATACTTGGACTTGCTTCAAATGCAATGAAGTTGGTCACATTGCTCGCAAGTGTCCGAAGTCTAAGCTTGTGTATCCCCGAAGAAAAGAAGTTTCAAGAGAGGTAAAACAAAAGCAATCTGAAAATGATCAAATCAGGATTGAAAAAAGAAATGTTGACATCAAAGAAATGAAACGTAATGTTGAATCCAATCTTGAAATAAAACCCAAAAATGAATCAAAATTTGAGAATTCAATTTTTCAAAAAGGAGAGACTTCAAAGTCAAACAATGATTCTAGGTTTTATATCAAGAAAGCTCGAGTTAATTCTCAAGCTTGGATTGCTAAAAAGAAAACACCTGAAAAAGTGAATGTTTGTGTTAAAACTGAAAATGTCAAATCAATCAAGAAAGATAAAAGTAAAGTTGATTGTGAGTTTGAAGTTTGTGATGTTGAATATGCTTATCAAAGAGCATACGAAAGTGATTATGAGGAGGTGTATGAGGAGCTATATCCAAAACCCAAGACCAAGAAGGCTTGGGTTGAACTTTTTAACTAAATTCTTTCATGTGCAGGAGTTCCAAGATCCAGCTTATCAAAGTTGATTCGGGATTGAGGAGCTTCATGTTAATTTAACTTATCCAGAAATGTCATATCTTTGTCATTTTGAGGGGGAGTAGTTAAAAAGAAAAGTTTTTGAAATTACAAGTGGTTGTTAAAAGGAAAAATTTTGAAAAGTCAAAATTATGAAAATTCACACCGTTGAACAGAAAAACTGATTTCAAAGTTCTTACAAGTTCAAACTGCTTTTACAAGTGGTAAATGAGTTTAATGATTGTTTGTTAAACAATTGCAGATACAGGTTTGAGAAAAAGGATCGGACGACGAGGTCACAGGATCCGCATTGGTTTGTTACATTTTTAGAAGAATTTCTTTAAATCTAAAATCCAAAAATATGTTTTTGATTTTAGGGGGAGTAAGAAAATTTGATAATTGTTGAAAAATAAAAAACATATGAAAAAGTTGAAAATTCAAAAACACTGAAAAAATTCAAAAAGTACAAGAAGAATTTTGTTGTCAAAAAGGAAATGATAGTACATCAGTGGACTATCACTGTATTCTAAAGAATTGTAAATTTTAAAAGTGATAAACAAGTCTTACTATGGATGTGACGATAGGCTTTACATGTTCAGTAGATTGTTTCCGGGATATAAACTAAATTTAGCAACTGCTTAAATTTGTGGTTTAACACATCTTGGATGTATGGACTTAGTACTCCGAATTTCGATTGAAAGGTTGCCTGATTATGAGATACGAGGTCTTTAAAGATGATTGATATCTGGGGTATTATACAAGTTCTTCTGATTTTGCGGAAGCAATAGCCTAGAACTTCTATAATGCTTTTGCTAAAAACCCCAAACTGCATGCAATATTGAATAGTATCGAAAGATCTAATCATTTGCAGTGTTTAAAAGATTCCTTAAATGGAACACTCCTGAAAGACGAGCCTTCATCTCTTTGTCGGTACGGTAGTACTAACCTGAGCTCTCAAGGTCTCGCATAACCCAAATACAGATATCAATTACGCTACACTCACCGGTAAGATGAAATCTAGGGAATCTGGATTCGGGAGTATATTCAAGAGGTGGGAACCATAGATAAGTCAAGTTTCATAATTCTTATCTAACATATCTTGGAAAATTTGAGAAATGTGATGAAGTTTAAGTGGACAAACATATCGACAATCTAGGTAAACGAGTTTAAAACTTAAAGTCTCAAAAAAGGTCAACGGTACTGGTGATATGTCTCAAACAACTGATATGATCCTTAGACACAAATTCACAAAAATATGTCTGTAAATATGTTTGTACATAGTTTACTCTAATTGTTAAAATTTTTGTAAAATTTTTACTTACTTTTTAAATCCAAAAAGATTTTCAACGAGCCAATGTTGGTGAACGGATCATCAAAGTCCGATAAGAAAAAGTTCATTAATTTGAAACTTTAAAATTGACAAAAACATCAGTTGATCACAACGGGTTTAACCAAGGTCATTAACTTGAACTTGGTAAACAAAATTAGTTAATCAAGGTCATTAACTTGGACTTGATCAACTAAGTGGATTTTATTTCAATAATTGAAAGTTGAAGGTTTTAAACGTAAAATGTTTCAAGATCATTAATTTGAACTTGAAATAACTGAAAAGTGAAGATTAAAATTTGAAGTACAAGTTGTGTACAGGTGGTTTGTAATACAAGAGGTACAAAATTTCAAAGTTAGAATCTGTAATGTTTATTTGAATTCCCAAGTACTTTGAAACAGGAAGTAAAGTTTTAGGGGGAGCAGGATGAAACTTAATTGAAGATAAAGCTAGGGAGAGCACAGCTCACAGCTAGGGGGAGCTTGGAGATTAAAGTTTTATCAAATTAAATTGAAGAAAAGAGAGTGTTTGAAGATCATAAAAGTTTAATGCTTATTCAAGGATAAAGATAAAGACTCAGGAACTTATTTGAAGTCTTGTGATTAAAAGGTGTTCAAAGAAGACTATGACACTTGAAGACTGACGAGGATGATTATTGTCAAAGATGTCTATGAAAGTAGATAACTGCGGCAACATCCAAGGGGGAGTCTGTTGGTGTATATGTCTGTTGCCTTCATCATTACACGAGAACGAGTCTGGAATAAACGAGAGTTTCTGAAGACCGAACAAGACAAAGTAGATATCCAAGAGGGAGTCTATTGGTGCATAATGTCTATAGAATAGTCTTGTATCGAGTCTGTATAGAATAGGTGAAATAAGGCGTATTTAAGTGAGTTTGTAGGCAAGTTCGCTCGAGGATGGTTTTGGGAAGTCAAGTTCGCCTGAACTTCATCCATGTCCAGCGAACTTCCACTCCTATATATAGGTGCCTTTGGATTTCATTTGTAACTAGTTGGAGATTTTGGCACAGAGACGGCGAAGCTCTGTCGGGTCCGGATCTTGAATGTATTGAACTTTAGATCAATGAAAACAACTATTAAACGAGTAATTCTTGTTATTTGGTTAACTTGTCATTAGTTTCTGCCTAATCGGACAATAGATAACAAATTTAGGTTCCCTAGATGTTCGTGGACGTTCCTACAAACTGAAACAATGATCTGTTTAACCTTACGATCCGTAACCTGGGATGGTTACGGTCTGTAAGGACCTTCAGAGATTGAAAGTTTGGCATTTTATCACTTTGGATTTTCCGACTTTCTCGATGCTCGTTCAGAGGTTATCAATATAACATGACGGCGTCGTTGGTCTCTCCCTCGGCTACACGCGACAACCAAGAATTTTCGGGACACGTGTCGGAATTTTATTGGGCGAAATTTTCAAGGTGTTACATCTTCACCCCCTTAACAAAAATCTCGACCTCGAGATTTATTCAAATAGATAAGGGTACTTTTGTCGCATATTGGACTCGACCTCCCAAGTATATTCGGGACCTCGACGGGCGTCCCATTTGACCTTCACAATAGGTACATGCTTCCTACGAAGCTTCTTAACTTGCCGATCCTCGATCGCAATTGGTTTCTCTATGAAACGCAAGTTTTCATCGATTTGTATGTCTTCGTGAGGCATTGCTAATGACTCATCCACGAGGCATTTCTTTAAATTGCTGACGTGGAAAACATCATGGATTCCACTGAGCTTTTACGGTAGCTTGTGCCTATAAGCTACGGGTCCAACACATTCGATTATTTCGAATGGTCCAATGTACCTTGGGCTTAACTTGTCCTTTTTCCAAAAACGAATTACACCTTTCCAAGGTGATACTTTTTACATAACCTTGTCCCCAACTTGGAACTGTAAAGGTTTACGCCTTTTGTCGGCGTTGCTCTTTTGTCAATCTCGAGCTGCCTTAAGTCGATCACGGATTTGTACAATCTTTTCCGTGGTCTCAAGAACGATTTCGGGTCCAGATAGTTGGGCTTCTCCAACTTCGGCCCAACATACAGGCGTTCTACATTTTCTTCCATATAAGGCTTCAAAAGGAGCGACCTTTATACTTGTGTGATAACTATTATTATAAGAGAACTCGATTAGGGGTAAGTGATCATCCCAACTTCCACCTAAATCGATCACACAAGCTCGAAGCATGTCTTCCAAGGTTTGAATGGTACGCTCACTTTGTCCGTCCGTCTGCGGATGGTAAGCCGTACGGAAGTTTAATCTCGTACCCAGAGATTGTTGGAAGCTTTTCCAAAAGTGAGATGTGTATCTTGTATCTCTATCAGATACAATAGATATCGGCACACGGTGCAAGGACACAATCTCATCAACATAAAGCTTAGCCAGCTTGTCAGAGTCGTATGTTTCCTTAATCGGCAAGAAGTGAGCAGATTTTGTTAGTCTATCCACAATAACCCAAATCGTTTCATTGCCACACTTGGTCTTGGGTAACTTAGTGATGAAGTCCATTATTATCATCTCCCATTTCCATACTGGGATTTCAAGCTGTTGTAGAAGTCCTGACGGTTTCTGGTACTCTGCCTTAATTTGAGAACACGTCAAGCACTTTGCTACATGATTAGCTATATCTTTCTTCATACCCATCCACCAATAATTGGGTTTAAGATCTTGGTACATCTTGTCGCTTCCTGGGTGAACCGAATATTTAGAACTATGTGCTTCTTGGAGGATTATATCTCTAAGTCCTCCAAATATCGAAACCCAGATTCGACTATGAAGTCTAAACATTTCATCCTTTCCAGATGCTAATAGATCGATAGTTGTACCTAATCCTTCCTTGGCAATGTTTTCCTCAGACATGGCTTGCTTTTGTGCATTTAGAAGCTTTTCATTTAAGCTATTCTTCAATTCGATGCTTTTAGCATTGATCCTTAAAGGCTTGACTCTTTCCTTGCGACTAAGCGCATGAGCAACTACATTTGCCTTTCCTGGATGATATCGAATCTCACAGTTGTAGTCGTTGAGCGCTTCCATCCAACGACGTTGCCTCATGTTCAAATCCTTCTGATTGAACAAGTGCTGAAGGCTTTTATGGTCAGTGTGGATGATACACTTTGTTCCATATAGATATGCCTCCAAAGTTTAAGTGCGAATACTATCGCACCCAATTCTAAATCATGGGTGGTGTAGTTTCTCTCGTGCACTTTTAGTTGTCGTGGTGTATAGGCAATCACTTTGCCTCTCTGCATAAGCACACATCCCCTGCCAGTGGGCGATGCATCACAATAAACTACAAATTCTTCAATTCCTTCTGGCAGAGTTAACACTGGGGCATTGCTCAACTTATGCTTTAACGTCTCAAAGGATTCTTGTTGTTTTGGGCCCCAGTTAAACTTAACATCCTTACGAGTTAGGATTGTCAAAGGAGCGACTATTCGAGAGAAGTTCTCGATGAACCTTCGATAATAACCAGCCAATCCTAAGAAACTACGTATCTCAGAAGGTGTCTTTGGGGTTTCCCAATTCATTATTGCTTCTATCTTTGCTGGGTCTACTTGAATACCGTGTTCAGTTACTATGTGACCAAGGAACTGAACCTCACGTAGCCAGAATTCGCATTTGGAAAATCTTGCATACCACTTTTCCTGGCGTAGAATTTCAAGAATGCACCGCAAGTGTTTCTCGTGATCCGATTGAATTCGAGAGTAGATGAGTATGTCGTCTATGAAGACAATGACAAACTTATCTAAGTATGGCTTGCAGACTCTATTCATGAGATCCATGAATGCTGCGGGTGCATTAGTGAATCCGAAAGGCATCACTAGAAACTCGTAATGTCCATATCTTGTCCGAAAAGCACTTTTCGGAACATCTTCGTCCCTAACCTTAAGCTGGTGATATCCCGATCTTAAATCTATCTTCGAGAAGTAACTTGCACCTTGTAATTGATCAAACAAGTCGTCGATCCTGGGCAAGGGATAACGATTCTTGATCGTTATCTTATTGAGCTCACGGTAATCAATGCACATTCGCATTGATCCGTCTTTCTTTTTGACAAAAAGGAGATGAGCTCCCCAGGTGAAAAGCTAGGTTGAATAAAACCTTTCTCTAATAGTTCGTCCAGTTGGGTTCTCAGTTCCTTCATCTCGGTTGGCGCTAAACGATACGGAGCTTTAGCTATGGGAGCTGCTACAGGTATGATGTCAATTCAAAACTATACCTGCCTATCAGGAGGTAGGCCAGGTAATTCTTCTAGGAACACGTCCGGGTATTCATAGATGATAAGGATATCCTCAATCCTCGGTTTGGGTTCATCAACGGTGACTTGTGCCAAAGTGTTTATCTCCATGAATGGTGAGCATTTTACCAGACGGGGATTTGATCTCGATTAGTTTCTTATCGCAGGCAATGCGTGCTTAGTTATGCGATAACCAATCCATGCCTAAGACTACATCGAATCCTGCTAGTTTCATGGGCAAAAGAGAGATAGGGATAGAATGATTCTTGATGGATATGAAGCACCCATCAAGAATGGAAGAAGCGGTTTCTATAGTTCCATCAGCGAGCTCTACTTCATAGGTTATGTCTAGAGTTCTTACGGGCAAGTTTAATAGTTAGCTAAATTTATGATCTACAAACGATTTATCGGCACCCGAATCAAAAAGAACTCTAGCAAAAGCGTCGTTGGTAAGGAACGTACCCGTTATGACATTGTTATCCTTCACTGCTTCCCTAGCATTCATTTGAAAGGCTCTGGCAGTGGCTTTCTTTGCCTCTAAGGTTTTGGGTTTACCCTCGGTATTTGCCTTTGGGCAACTTGTTTTGATGTGGCCCTTCTCACCACATCCGAAGCAAGTAGCATCCTTAATATTGCGGCACTCATGAGACCGGTGCCCAGTTTTCTTGCAGATGTTGCATTGCTTCGGTTTTTGTTCTAGGCGACATTGCCCATAATGTTGCTTCCCACAAGTTTTGCACGTGGGTTTGTCGCCCGATTTCTGGCTGTCCTTATTGAACCCATGTTTACCTTCTTGTTAAACCTCTGGGAGTTATTATCCTCCCTTTTCCTTTTTCCATCGATGTCAGTCTTAGCTGACAATTGCCTCACATAATCCTGTGTGAGGGAGAGGGATAACTCCACAGCAGACTTATAGGTGCTAGGCTGCACCGCTTTAACCATACTCCTGATTTCAGGAGCTAGCCCATTGATGAAACGTGCGATACGTTTGGGCTCTGGGGTAACTAGATAAGGCACTAGCCTGGAGAGAGAGTTGTAGTCGGTGACAAATTTCCGACAATCCATGTTCTTCATGGTCAGATTTAGGAAATCTGACTCGATTTTCTCCACCTCATGAGGTGGGCAGTAGGTATCCTTTACCAAGTCCACAAACTTGGACCAACTCAGATTGTAGAGATGAACCTTGCCTGTGAGATTGAACTAAGGCTTTCCACCAGATAAGGGCATCGCCCTTGAATGATTGAGATACATACTTAACAACATTCTTATCAGCGCATCCGCGATGTCCACCATTGTTTCCATCTCGTCCAACCATTTTAAACATTCCACTGCCCCTTTCTCCCCATTAAAGTCTCGGGGTCTACAAGATACAAAGTACTTGTAGGAGCATCCGTCGCCATCGACATTCGGTTTCTTGGGATGCGCATCGCTTTTTGTTATACTCTTCACATTTGAAGAGTGTGCCTCACTCTTTTTCGATTCGGAGTGGTTAGGCTAAGATTTGGGTTTAGAAACAGCCTTAGAGCGAGTAGCACTCGACTCTAGTTGACGATCAGATCTATCCTTTAAGGCCTTGCCAACTTCTGCGGAAATAAGTTCTCTTAAATTGTTCTTACTAATAAGGATGTTCTCGTTGGCATCATCGTCATTGCGCTTGCTGTTTACTTCATTTGAATCAACCATTGCTGTAGTTTACTTTAATATTTTGAGATGGATTCAGTTAGTTGCTACGGTGTACCCTTATTCACGACATGGTTTTAAGACCATATATGATTTGAATGTTAAATGTAGTATATTCATATATATATAACCTAGGTCTTGAAAGACCATCATAGGCATTTATAGATTGGACATAGTCCACAATTTATCACTTAGTGCATCAAGTGACACTACTGTATTTTGCACATTGGCTTTACACTACCATTGAGTGTTTGAATAATTTAACCAGGATCTCATTGGATCACTTAGGTGATAGGGCGCGAACATTGTCATTTACCCTTTTTAATTATGTGGCAATAATTGTCATGGGGAATTAAAGGGTAACTCCTCATTGAGAGTTAAATATAGAGAAATGATAAATTTGGAAGTTGAACATTGTTCACCTTTGCTAGACAGAAGGTTACTTTCGAAATTTTCATTTGCCAATTCCTAGTTGTTCATAGTCATTGGCTAATAGATCTTGGGATAATATAGCGGATCAATAAAATTTGATTGAATCATGATGATTGAAAAACACAACATGGAGAAATTCCATTAAAGAAAACATTACATAACTGCCTAATATATATAGGACTTGAAATAACAAAATGGTTCACGCAGGAACCTAACAGAAATAATAATGTCCTCGTAGGGACTGAAAAGAAAATAACATTGTCCACGTAGTGACTTTTGGAATTTAAATTACATATATGAAAATACAATACTAGTCATCCTTCCTTCCTTTTACGGCTTTGTAAAGCTTCTTGATAAATCTCGTTGTTTTCTTTGCTGATTTCTTGACCTGTTGTCGCATTTCTCGGACTTGATCCAAGGCTTCGTTAAAATAGCCTCAAGTGGTGCTTGTGGTTGAGGCTGAGGTGGAGGTGGTTGCGGCTGAGGCGCAACTGGATATGGATACCCGTAAGGCGGATATCCGGTAGTGGAATAAGGAGGTGGGTAACTAGGGTAAGAAGAATGGTAGAGATTATTATGAATAACTGCATCATAATAAGGATCTTGCTCCATTCCATGATGGATGTAATTATACAAGCCAGGAGGTACAACAGTGTGAAACCCTGATGGTCCTGTATATGCAGGTATTGGATTGGCAAAATCCGGCGACGATAGAGGTGGTTGAGGCAAAGGCTCAACAGCTGGTTGCGGCAGGGGTTCCGCCACTGGCGAGGTGTTTGAGGGTCCACCCGTTTGTGGGTCCTCAGGGATGATGGGGTAAGAGGGTGGCAAAGGTGGTAGCGAACCCGACCTTTGACCAGCATGTACCGACATACGTGCCCCACGCTTTCGGCGTGGTTGTGATGATGATTCAGGTGGTGGCTGAGGTTGGTCCACCTGTTGCATTTCTACATCCTCGGCTTGAGGATGTGGTGATGGGGAATGGTGATGGGGAGTGCTGTGGTAGGAGGGCGTGTTTACAAACACATACTGTGCCCATCGTTGCTCATAATCATCAGGACCTCAGAACGGAGATCCTGCCAAGGAGTTCGAGCTACTAGACAGCTCGATAGGGTGTCCGTACGATCCGGTTTGTGGAAATTCCTCAGGGTCGGAATCTTCCTCCATATGGGTCGGTGAGTCAACTGGAAGGGTTTCAGGTGAGGGTTGGTTGACTGGGTTATCGAAATAGGAGTTGAAGTATTCTTGTTGGGAATGGGAGTGCGAATGGTGGGATTGATGGGAATGGTGTGAATGGTAGGAATGCTGAGAATGTGAACGAGGTGGGGAGTATTCATGTGAGATCGAATGTCGGTAAGGTTCAAAGGTGATGAAGAATCTCCGGATCCTTCGTAAGGGTTGTATTCAGGTAAATTGCCTGCTCTAGCTAAAGAGGGTCTGTATGGTGGTCTAAAGGATGGTCCAGTCATTGAGGGTCCACCCCTCATGGGTCCTTTACCCTTTCCTCCACGTCTAAACTTAGGCGGCATTGTTCCTGTTTCAAAAACAAGTTAAACAAAATACAAAGCTAGAATAATAAGATGGAAATGATCAAGCCTAGGTCAAAGTCTAGACTCGAAAGTCTAAGAGATGTGTGCTATTATGTATTCCCGAGATTAAACACAAAAGGCTAGTGTTTAATTCACTCGAGAGTTGGCTCTGATACCAACCCGTCACACCCCTAATTTCCACGTGTAACCCGGTGGGCCCGGTTGGGGAATATCGTGACGTAAGTTGATATCATCATTACCAAACAATACATTATTACACAGCGGAAGTCTGGATAATTACTATTACAAACGTTTGGAATGTTCAAAGTTCAAAAATAATAAATACAAAGTTTGTAACTAGATCCACAGGCGGATCGAAAATGTGAATACAAAACGAAACTTGACAGACTAAGGCCTTCTATGAAAAGGGTTGCAATTCCTCTTAAGCTTCGCCGAGCACTTCTAGCCTAATTACGTATACTTGTCACCCGCGCTTAGTCTTTTGAAAATACGTCAGTTTTCACTGGTAAGTACATTTAACCGACTCATTTTGAAAACATTTCGAAAACATTTAGTTTACATAATGGTACTTTGTTTTATAAATAACTTGGGATAAAAATTTCATGTTATCAGTTTTACAAGCTAATAATACATTTAGAGCCCGAAAACTATGTCGGGATCCTGATTAATCGACACGCCACTTAAACACCTTTAATAGGTGCACCTTTAATGGGTCATACTTTATTTTAGCATCTGGCGGGTGTATGCCTACACCCCGTGCTTGGTCGTGGCCATTTGCAGTCGTGGATATCCAAGACACAGTCGTTTTAACCCCCAAATGTTTAATATTAAGCAATACGAATTAAAATGGATTATTTGAATTCCCGATTCATTGGTCTTTGATCCCATATCCAACCATGCGGTATTAGTATACTGTATCCCAAGCCCGTATAATGGAAAATAAGTTAAAGTATTTACCTGGTTTGCAAAATCTTCTAAATAATAAGAAAATAAGCAAAGCACAGCCGTAATCAATATAAACTAGCTTGGCGACAATCTACCGGAAGTCTCTAGTCTGGAATAGATGGTATCAACCGATTAGTTGGTTAGCGGGTCTTTATTTAGTCATTGACTTAGTCCGGCTAACTTAAAATAAAAAAATAACGGTACGAAACGCTAGATTAAGCGGTGACCGGAAAAAAATGTATTTTGGACCCGACAAGTACTAGGACTTGTATAATATGGGTTACCACTTTACATTCTGGGAATATGAGAGTGTTTCGATATGGTTAAACCTGTTTCGATTTGATTATGTAAACTAGTCACGTAGGCTTAACTGTACGTATATAAGCGAAATCGGGTAACCGGGTGAATCCTATACAAGTTCCATATTCCATTATGTTTAAAATATGTTATTATAACAGTAGGTTATTGATATGATGGCCCGTTATGGTTTTAAAAGTAAATTATGCCTTAAAAGGGCAATTTCATCATTTCAAAATATAATAAACGAGCTTATATGTAAAATGATGTTATTAATATAAACATTCTGTAAAAATGCTTATTTTATGATGTTATAATAATAGGACATCAATTATATGCGTGGTTTATAGTTTAAGACCAAACTATGTCCCGAAAGGGTAATTTGGTCATTTCACATATAATTGGGAATCTGTGTTTGGGACATGTACCTACTGTTAATAATTTGAAAATATGTTTTGAAATTAGTAGGTATCAAGTCTCAATGCTCCAATATGGTTTTAAACCACATTATGCGCCGAAACGGCGATTAAGTCGCTAAATGACGATTTAAACGGTATTTAGGTAAAACTGTTGCTTAGACCAGGTTTGTATAACCAATATATGTTAACACATATATTATATCAGTAAGCATAAGGTTTTTGTTCATAAAAATGTTTAAAACTCATTTTAAGCGCCGAAATGGCGGTATCGTCATTTAAGGACATAATGTGTAAACTAGAGATTAAACTCAGTTTGCAACCTGAATAAATATCCCAAACAACATTAATAATGATATTACATCAGTAGGAATAGAGTTTTGATGTCAAAATTATGTTTAAACCATTTTATGTGTAAAAAGGGCGTTTTAGGCATATTTAACAGATACTTGCATAATGACTCGGATTTCTATATGACTGTAACATTTGTCAAAAACGGGTTTCCAAAACCCGCTCCGTTTTGTAATCGAATATCAAGTTATAAATGTCACGTTGTGTATTTATGGTTATTTTGATTTTTAATGATACATAATTAATAAACAAACTAAACTATAAAAATTATTTTTGATAAAAAGTGAAAACAAAATAAATAAAAATGAAATGTTGCTGCGGGACTCGAACCCGGGTCAGCCGGTTTATAACTTCAAAGACTTAACACACACACACATCACCACTCCGCCACTTGTTTGTTTTCTGTCAACTTAGGGAAACAAATAAGTTTTATACACAAACCTAGTTAAACCGGTTGCGCCAACTGAGAAACCGAAATCGGCAATTCAACCGTCTAATCGTTTGATTAATCGCACATTCAGGTTTATAACCGATGAACCGACAAATTCTAATCAATTCAGACTTGAATTGACTTGAATTCGGATGATGATGGGTTTTATAACCGAAACTAACCAACAATCTAAATTACTTCAATCAAGACCCCTCTCGCGACTCAGAAACATCATACAAACTTTCCATTTCACTTTCGTCACACATTCGGTCCATCAGAAAGCTTAAATCAACTCGCCGGAAAATTCTGCAAGTTCACCGGAAAACCGTATTTGTCCTCAAATCGGTAAGTTCTTCAATACCATCGTAGTCTAACAGTTGTTAAGCTATTTATAACTCAAACCTTCCACTTGAGATCGAATTCAGGCACCGTTATCAGATAACTCCAGTTCGCCGGGAAATTTCTGGAAATCGTTATCTTCGTCTGTGAACGGTAAGGACCTTCAAACACACTGATAACGTTTGTTTAGCACTTCAATTTCATGATTAGCTAATCAAAACGATTAATTGATTTGCTCAGTTGAAGTTCTTAAAAATAGAGACCGACGCCTTGCCGGAACTCTGTAATCAATCGTTCACCGGTATGTTTTCTTCTAAATATCATCCCTGCTATCTCTTATCAGTCTGTGTAATGCTTAGCAATCGAATTAACAAGATTTAATGGTGTAATCTGCTGTCGGTAAAATCCAACGAAGACGACGAAGACGCAGTATAATATAAGGCTAATAAAAATCGATATAATGAACGGGTTAGACACACAGTCCAGCGGTGGACTGTGTGCAAACATATACACATACGGCGCGAGTTCAAATCCTGTCCCAACTTTACTCTCTATGTAATAAAATGCCTTTTTGATTAAAACTGAACCGGGTTAACCTTTGTTAGTTGTTAAGTATAATAAAAACCGAACTATTAACCAGGTTAGACACACAGTCCAGCGGTGGACTGTGTGCAACACTAACTCGCACGTCACGCGTTCGAGTCTGGTTAACAGCACCGGTTCGTTGATTTAAAATCTTTTTAAAAACAAATGAATTTTGAATAAATAGAATTAGTATATAAATATAATTAAAAACAAGATTATTTCAGGTTAGACACGTAGCTCAGTTGGTAGAGCTGCGTGCACGCGTACGGGAGGTCTCGGGTTCGAATCTCGCCCAGCGCATTCATGCACATTGACCGAACCGGTCAACAGGTCAACAAGTCAACGGTCAACGCAAAATAAACAATTTTTTTTATATTTTTATTTATTTAATTTAATTTAAAAATCAATTAAAAATACTTAAAAATAACATTTTCAAAGATAGAAAATAGCCTTAAACTCACAAAAATATATCTAAAAATTTCATTAAAATCCTTAATAAAATCCACTCATTTACTATATTTTTTCCGTTATTATTTAGGTTAGTAATTCTCGTTGTTCAATTCTCCCGACTCGTGCGCATCTCATCATCTCCAATCAAACGCACCCAATGTGAGTGAATCTTTACAAATTCCCCGTTTAATCATGTTTTGGGGTGTATCATGTGTCTTGTTATATATTATACTTAAACCATTGTGCATACATCATATCATGAACATGTGTATTCAGCTTGTTTCAACTGTTTATGTGGTTATTGTTAGATTCAATTTATTATTTTCAGTACATGCAATTTCATAGGCCGCCGCTCCCCATTACATTATGAGCGTTGAGCATGTTCCCCATTACATTATGAGCGTGAACCTGGCGTGCCAACATACGATCGGCTCCGTTTGATTGAGCCTTGATCGCACAGACATTTATCATTTTCAGTACATGCAATACGATCGGCTCCGTTTGATTGAGCCTTGATCGCACAGTTTCATTTATGTTCTTTATCGTATGATGTTGGTATGTTATGTATGCTATCATATGTTATTGTATGTTGTAGTTGTGATTGCTATTGCCACTGCTTGAGTATTTACATTTGCTCATTCATGATTATGCACAATTTTTCATTGATAAACTAATAAGTAAATCAATAATAAATGTTTATCTAACAAGGTTCACTCGCCAACTTATGTTGACCCAAAAAACCCCATTTTTACACATGATACAGGTGAACCAGCTGCAGCCAGAAACACTTAGGATTGGACTAGAAGAATAAAATGATTTAGAGTTTGGAATTGTTTTGTTTGGTTATTTTTCTTTGTATTGTATGGACATGTTTGGATATTTGGGAATGTAATTTTGACTTTAATAAATATGAAACATATTAGTAAATATCATGAGCTTTGGTGATAACCCAATTATGCCCCGACTCTTATTCCGCTGCGGGTCGGGGTGTGACAGATTGGTATCAGAGCCATGACTATAGGGATATAGGATAGGTTATTAGACCCTTAGAGCCTATACTATAGTTGATTAGAAATTTTAAGTTTTTTGTGTGTTACATGCCAAACTTCATGATGCTTATATGTTTTATGTTTAATGTTACATTCAATATTATGCATGCATGTTCATAAGTATATATTATCATATAATGCCTATCATGAATCATATTCTCATAACATATCACATCCATGAAAGCACACACCACATCATGATTGCTTTTACAATGATTTTTGTGTTTTCAAATCTCATCAAAGTGAGTTCTCATGACGGGCATGTAGTAACTGGAAGGGTACCAGTACCGGTAGTCGGAACGTCCTGTCTAGGCTGGCATTCGTATAAATCTAAAATAAAGGACCAGTTTGCCTACCTGGGGACTAACGATGAGAGTACGAAGTACCTATTAGGCCAAAGCATGCTATACCAAACGTCGTGTGAGCTAACCCCACTTTGAGTTGTCATTGTGTCTACACCTGGACACATTCCGACCATACATCTCGTAAACATATTTTGTGGTTTGCATTCGGGTGATGCAAGTGTTAAATCGCCAATACTAATGTGAATCCTACCAAGCCAATAGCCATGGGGGCCCACATGACTATATAGGTGAAGGTATGGGGGACATTTGAGGCCCAACATGAGCAAACCCAAGACATCCTATGGATGTAGTTGCATTATTGATATTTATGTTATTTTCATTTTCTTAAAGACACATGACACCTAAAAAGACTCCATAAACTCACAATCTTCTTATGTATGTTCCTGTAGATGTCGTCCAGACAACAACGAAGGGGTAAAAGATCAGGAAGGTCTCAGGAACGCTTGGCCACACAAATCGCGAAACAAATGGCCACGATACTGCCTGACATTGTGGTCCAAGTACAACAAGCCCTCGCTACAAATCCTACTAACCCTCCCCAACAACATGACCAGAACATCGACAACCCTCCTACCAGCAAGTGCTCATACAAACATTTCAAGTCTTGTGATCCTCCTAAATTTGAAGGGACCGAAGGTGTCATTGCTCTCTTACATTGGTTTGAGGAAATGGAAAACACCTTCCTCAACTGCGATTGTCCTGAGGATCGCAAGGTTCGATACGCCACCGGGAGACTATTTGGGGTAGCTCTCACTTGGTGGAATACTGAAAAAGGGAAGAGGGGAATTGATGATGCAATGGCCTTAACTTGGGAGGAGTTAAGGGAAATCATGACTAGGCGTTTCTGTCCTAGGAGTGAAATTAAAAAGTTGGAGGACGAATTTCATTCTTTAAAGCAGAAGGAGGGAGACCACACCACCTATAACAAGAGGTTCTTAGAGTTGAACCAAATGGTTCCAAATTTGTTTACCCCAACTTATCGTCTGATCGAGCATTATACTCAAGGACTTCCCTCGAAAATTCAAGATTCAGTTCTCAGCATTTCACCGGTAACACTTGAAGCTGCTATGGAGCTAGCGACTGAACTGACCAAGAATCGAATTCGCAACAGGAAGTTTAAAGAAGAGAAAAAGAAAGCCCCTGTTGAGGGTCAAACTACAAACCATTCCATCTCTTCCTCTAAGTTTGCTAACAAGAGGAAGCGCAACACCAGAAACTTCGCCGTTACACAAACCAACTCCCCTATTCCTGCTGCACCCATTACCCAAGTCGCTCCTTCATCTGCACCATACAAAAGACCATACTCTGGCCCGTTACCAAAATGCAACCGCTGCCAATATCACCATTCTCCTGATTATCCTTGCCAATATTGCACCGGCTGTGGTCGCGCAGGTCATACTGTTCAAACCTGCCGCATGCCTCAGCGAACAAACCGCCACCAGCCTTCAACCCAAACCCACCAACAAATAATGGGTCAAGCCCAACAACCCCTACTATTACCACCCACCCAACATTTAGCCCAAACATATTACCAACCCAATTATCCTATGGGTCAACCTATGCGGGCTTGCTTCAATTGCGGAGACCCAAGCCATTTCAGAAACACGTGTCCAAGGTTGGTAAACATTATTCATGCTCAGGCCCAAGCCAACCCGGTGAATCAAGCGAACCAAGCTCCTCCACCTGCAAGAGGAAGAGCTTTCAATATCAACGCTAACCAGGCCAGAGCTGACGGCAATGTGGTTAACGGTACGTTCCTTATAAATGGTAGATATGCATCCATATTATTTGATACTGGTGCGGATAGAAGTTCTGTGTCCTTAGAATTTTAACCTATCCTAAACCAAAATCGTGATAAGCTCATGGAATCCATAACGGTAGAAGTTGCTGACGGGAAGCCGGTCTCATTAAACTCTATTATTCGCAACTGTACACTCACATTAAACGACCACGACTTCTCAGTTGACCTTATTCCTATGAAGCTGGGAAGTTTTGATATCATAATCGGTATGGACTGGCTTAGTCAACATCAGGCAGAAGTTGTATGTCGCGAAAAGTTTATACGAATTCCTCTTTCAAACGGTCAGACTCTTCGAATCTTTGGAGAAACCTCGTCGAAAGGGCTCAGCTTAATGTCTTGTCTTCAAGCTCAAAAATATCTTCGCAAGAATTATGTTGCGTTTTTAGCTCATATCATCAAAAAGGGAACCATGGAGAAGAAACTTGAAGACATTCCTATAGTAAAAGATTTCCCGCAATTTTTTCCTGACGACATTTCAGGACTTCCTCCAGTTAGAGAAGTCGAATTCCGTATTGATCTTATACCTGGTGCTACACCAGTTGCAAAGTCTCCTTATAGGTTAGCCCCCTCTGAAATGCAAGAGCTAGCCAGTCAATTACAAGAGTTGACTGACAAGGGATTCATACGTCCTAGCTCATCGCCTTGGGGTGCACCTGTCCTTTTCGTAAAGAAGAAAGATGGATCGTTTCGTATGTGCATCGACTACAGAGAGCTCAACAAATTAACAATCAAGAATCGCTATCCTTTACCTCGCATTGATGATCTTCTTGACCAACTTCAAGGTGCCAACTGCTTTTCAAAAATCGACCTTCGATCTGGCTATCATCAACTTAGAGTACAGGAAGAAGACGTCCCTAAGACTGCTTTCCGAACTCGTTATGGCCATTATGAATTCATGGTCATGCCATTTGGTTTAACCAACGCACCAGCTGTCTTCATGGACCTAATGAACAGAGTCTGCAAACCTTATCTTGACCGATTTGTTATAGTCTTCATCGACGACATTCTTATTTATTCAAAATCTAAATCTGATCATGAGCGTCATCTTCGACTCATCCTTACATTTCTAGAGAAGGAAAAGCTTTATGCCAAATTCTCCAAATGCGAATTCTGGTTAAAAGAGGTGCAATTCCTCGGGCATGTAGTCAATGACAAGGTAATACATGTCGACCCTTCAAAGATCAAAGCGGTACAAGAATGGCAAGCTCCACGTACACCAATTAAAGTAAGATCTTTTCTTGGTTTGGCTGGTTATTATCGTCGTTTCATTTCAAACTTCTCTCGCATTGCTGTACCACTCACGGCTTTAACTCATAAGGGAAAGCCTTTCATATGGGGACCCAAGCAAGAAGAAGCCTTCCAAACCCTTAAACAAAAACTCTGCGATGCACCAATCCTCACTCTTCCTGAAGGTTGTGATGATTTCGTGGTCTATTGCGACGCGTCAGGGCAAGGATTAGGCTGCGTACTAATGCAAAGAGGAAAAGTTATAGCTTATGCTTCGAGACCACTCAATACGCATGAGAAGAACTACACCACCCATGACCTAGAACTTGGAGCTGTTGTGTTCGCTCTTAAGATATGGAGACATTATCTCTATGGTACTAAGTGTGAAATATACACTGACCACAAGAGTCTTCAACATATCTTCAATCAAAAGGAGTTAAACATGAGGCAACGAAGATGGGTCGAACTTCTAAATGACTACGACTGTGAAATTCGATACCACCCTGGTAAAGCAAATGTGGTGGCTGATGCACTTAGTCGAAAGGGTTATGCGAACTCCATTCGTCTTCTATGTTCGCAAATTATAACCGACATTAAAGATCAAATTCGAGAAGCCCAACACGTTTCAATAACGGAAGATGATGTACGAAAGGAGATGTCCTGTGGAGCTGAGCTAAAAATTGAAACTAAATCTGACGGTATTCTGTACTATCTAGATCGTATATGGATTCCTAATCACAACAATCTTCGCGAAACTCTTATGAATGAAGCTCACAAAACGCGATACTCTATACACCCATGAGCCGATAAGATGTATCAAGACCTACGATATACCTACTGGTGGCCTGGAATGAAAAAGGATATTGCTGTTTTTGTTTCTAAGTGCCTTACATGTTCCAAGGTGAAAGCTGAACACCAAAGACCCTCAGGACTTCTGATTCAACCTGAAATACCTGTATGGAAGTGGGAAAATATAACCATGGACTTCATTACCGGGTTACCTCGCACTTCTGGTGGGTATGACACTATATGGGTAATGATTGACCGACTTACAAAATCAGCTCACTTTATTCCTATCCGCGAAGATTTCAAGAACGAGAAGCTAGCTCGTATTTATATCAGCGAAATCGTAAGCCGACATGGAGTACCGTTAAGCATTATTTCTGATCGTGATGGTCGTTTCACTTCACGAACATGGCAAGCAGTACAAGCCGCAATGGGCACGCGATTAGATCTCAGTACCGCCTATCACCCTCAAACTGATGGTCAATCTGAACGCACCATACAAACTCTTGAAGATATGCTTCGAGCATGTGTCATAGACTTCAAGGGAAATTGGGACGCTCATCTCCCATTAGTTGAATTTTCGTACAACAAAAGCTATCATTCAAGCATCGGCATGGCACCTTTTGAAGCCTTATATGGTCGTAAGTGCCGATCTCCTGTATGTTGGCACGAAATTGGGGAAGCTCAAATTACTGGTCCAGAATTGATCCAAGAAACCACAGACAAGATCCATCAAATTCGAAACAATCTTCTAGCGGCTCAAAGTCATCAAAAGAGTTATGCAGATAAACGACGGAAGCCTTTGGAGTTTAACATTGGTGATCATGTACTTTTAAAAGTATCACCGTGGAAGGGAGTAGTTCGTTTTGGTCAAAAAGGCAAGCTAGCACCACGCTACGTAGGACCCTTCAAGATACTCGAAAGAGTAGGACCTGTAGCATACAAGCTTGACCTACAGAAGAACTCAACAGGATTCATCCCACATTCCACGTATCAAATTTGAAGAAGTGCCTCGCTGATGAGAACCTCCACATTCCGCTGGAAGATATTCAGATTGATGAATCTATGCATTTTATTGAAAGACCTGTAGAGATCATGGACTTCGGAGAAAAACGTTTACGACGAAGTCGCATTCCAATTGTTAGGGTACGCTGGGAGTCGAAACGGGGACCTGAGTTTACTTGGGAACGTGAAGACTCAATGCGCGAAAAATACCCACATTTTTTTCCTACTACTACTTAAATTTCGGGACGAAATTCCTAAAAGTAGGGGATACTGTAACATTTGTCAAAAACGGGTTTCCAAAACCCGCTCCGTTTTGTAATCGAATATCAAGTTATAAATGTCACGTTGTGTATTTATGGTTATTTTGATTTTTAATGATACATAATTAATAAACAAACTAAACTATAAAAATTATTTTTGATAAAAAGTGAAAACAAAATAAATAAAAATGAAATGTTGCTGCCGGGACTCGAACCCGGGTCAGCCGGTTTATAACTTCAAAGACTTAACACACACACACATCACCACTCCGCCACTTGTTTGTTTTCTGTCAACTTAGGGAAACAAATAAGTTTTATACACAAACCTAGTTAAACCGGTTGCGCCAACTGAGAAACCGAAATCGGCAATTCAACCGTCTAATCGTTTGATTAATCGCACATTCAGGTTTATAACCGATGAACCGACAAATTCTAATCAATTCAGACTTGAATTGTCTTGAATTCGGATGATGATGGGTTTTATAACCGAAACTAACCAACAATCTAAATTACTTCAATCAAGACCCCTCTCGCGACTCAGAAACATCATACAAACTTTCCATTTCACTTTCGTCACACATTCGGTCCATCAGAAAGCTTAAATCAACTCGCCGGAAAATTCTGCAAGTTCACCGGAAAACCGTATTTGTCCTCAAATCTGTAAGTTCTTCAATACCATCGTAGTCTAACAGTTGTTAAGCTATTTCTAACTCAAACCTTTCACTTGAGATCGAATTCAGGCACCGTTATCAGATAATTCCAGTTCGCCGGAAAATTTCTGGAAATCGTTATCTTCGTCTGTGAAACGATAAGGACCTTCAAACACACTGATAACGTTTGTTTAGCACTTCAATTTCATGATTAGCTAATCAAAACGATTAATTGATTTGCTCAGTTGAAGTTCTTAAAAACAGAGACCGACGCCTTGCCGGAACTCTGTAATCAATCGTTCACCGGTATGTTTTCTTCTAATTATCATCCCTGCTATCTCTTATCAGTCTGTGTAATGCTTAGCAATCGAATTAACAAGATTTAATGGTGTAATCTGCTGTCGGTAAAATCCAACGAAGAAGACAAAGACGCAGTATAATATAAGGCTAATAAAAATTGATATAATGAACGGGTTAGACACACAGTCCAGCGGTGGACTGTGTGCAAACATATACACATACGGCGCGAGTTCGAATCCTGTCCCAACTTTACTCTCTATGTAATAAAATGCCTTTTTGATTAAAACGGAACCGGGTTAACCTTTGTTAGTTGTTAAGTATAATAAAAACCGAAATATTAACCAGGTTAGACACACAGTCCAGCGGTGGACTGTGTGCAACACTAACTCGCACGTCACGCGTTCGAGTCTGGTTAACAGCACCGGTTCGTTGATTTAAAATCTTTTTAAAAACAAATGAATTTTGAATAAATCGAATTAGTATATAAATATAATTAAAAACAAGATTATTTCGGGTTAGACACGTAGCTCAGTTGGTAGAGCTGCGTGCACGCGTACGGGAGGTCTCGGGTTCGAGTCTCGCCCAGCGCATTCATGCACATTGACCGAACCAGTCAACAGGTCAACAAGTCAACGGTCAACGGTCAACGGTCAACGCAAAATAAACAATTTTTTTTTATATTTTTATTTATTTAATTTAATTTAAAAATCAATTAAAAGTACTTAAAAATAACATTTTCAAAGATAGAAAATAGCCTTAAACTCACAAAAATATATCTAAAAATTTCATTAAAATCCTTAATAAAATCCACTCATTTACTATATTTTTTCCGTTATTATTTAGGTTAGTAATTCTCGTTGTTCAATTCTCCCGACTCGTGCGCATCTCATCATCTCCAATCAAACGCACCCAATGTGAGTGAATCTTTACAAATTCCCCGTTTAATCACGTTTTGGGGTGTATCATGTGTCTTGTTATACATATTATACTTAAACCATTGTGCATACATCATATCATGAACATGTGTATTCAGCTTGTTTCAACTGTTTATGTGGTTATTGTTAGATTCAATTTATTATTTTCAGTACATGCAATTTCATAGGCCGCCGCTCCCCATTACATTATGAGCGTTGAGCATGTTCCCCATTACATTATGAGCGTGAACCTGGCGTGCCAACATACGATCGGCTCCGTTTGATTGAGCCTTGATCGCACAGACATTTATCATTTTCAGTACATGCAATACGATCGGCTCCGTTTGATTGAGCCTTGATCGCACAGTTTCATTTATGTTCTTTATCGTATGATGTTGGTATGTTATGTATGCTATCATATGTTATTGTATGTTGTAGTTGTGATTGCTATTGCCACTGCTTGACTATTTACATTTGCTCATTCATGATTATGCACAATTTTTCATTGATAAACTAATAAGTAAATCAATAATAAATGTTTATCTAACAAGGTTCACTCGCCAACTTATGTTGACCCAAAAACCCCCATTTTTACACATGATACAGGTGAACCAGCTGCAGCCAGAAACACTTAGGATTGGACTAGAAGAATAAAATGATTTAGAGTTTGGAATTGTTTTGTTTGGTTATTTTTCTTTGTATTGTATGGACATGTTTGGATATTTGGGAATGTAATTTTGACTTTAATAAATATGAAACATACTAGTAAATATCATGAGCTTTAGTGATAACCCAATTATGCCCCGACTCTTATTCCGCTGCGGGTCGGGGTGTGACAATGACCATGTTCCATAACTCCAGAGGGTTATAGTACATTATAACATGGTCATAATGCAACTTAGGGACAGTAGGTAATGTGGCTAAATCGGGTCAGAACTGAAAGTCAACGCAGAAGTCAAACTTTGCGACTTTCGGTTGCGAACCGACCTTGGACCTAGAATTGACGAGCCGAACATGTTCCCACATGTTCTTACAATTATTACCAAGTTATTAGGGTGTCAAAACAGGTTTTATAACATCTACATTGCTAATTATGATTTTATTTCAAAACTGACCCGTTTGACCTTTTTATTAACATAACTTTGACCCGTCAATTGACCAAGCAAACGTGGTAATCAGGAGGTGCCCTCTTGAGGGATTAACACCTACCTTATTACTATCACGTAGCCATGTTCGTTACGAACATTGGCTGGACCATAATGGTCTTAGCACAAAGTCAAGGCGTTTTTACGTCAATGCTTTGATCTTGGCTTTAAGCCTAACAAAAACTGAACAAAGAGGGTTGGAGCACATACAAGTGATCCAAACAAGTACTAAGAACTCAGAGGGTGCTCCCAAAAGTCTCAGGAACTCCCAAGTGAGCAAGAGAAGAAGAGAAATGAGAATGAGCAAGTGAATGAGGCAATTCAAGTGCCCTTTTATAGGTGAGGAAGGAGTATGAGGCCTTGACAACTGTCCAAGGGTGCTACCAGGGGTCTCCAGGTGTTTTTGGACGTGTCACAACCAGCCAAGAGAGTGGCATGGCGAGCAAGGTGGCAGGGCAGCAGGCTGCCATGCATTCTGTCGCTGGTAGTCCCTTACGGATCGTAAGGGTCATGCCTTGCGGCCCGTAAGGACCTCTAGCGCCCACAGATTTGAATTGGTTACGGACCGTAACCATAAAGGCTTGCGGTCCGTGTTGGTGCATATGTCTGTTGCCTTCGTCATTACACGAGAACGAGTCTGGAATAAACGAGAGTTTCTGAAGACCGAACAAGACAAAGTAGATATCCAAGAGGGAGTCTATTTGTGCATAATGTCTATAGAATAGTCTTGTATCGAGTCTGTATAGAATAGGTGAAATAAGGCGTATTTAAGTGAGTTTGTAGCCAAGTTCGCTCAAGGATGGTTTTGGGAAGTCAAGTTCGCCCGAACTTCATCCATGTCCAGCGAACTTCCACTCCTATATATAGGTGCCTTTGGATTTCATTTGTAAGTAGTTGGAGATTTTGGCACAGAGACGGCGAAGCTCTGTCGGATCCGGATCTTGAATGTATTGAACTTTAGATCAATGAAAACAACTATTAAACGAGTAATTCTTGTTATTTGGTTAACTTGTCATCAGTTTCCGCCTAATCGGACAATAGATAACAAATTTAGGTTCCCGAGCTGTTCGTGGACGTTCCTACAAGTGGTATCAGAGCCTGGATACCTGAATTTGTTGAAATCAAGACAAGAATCTCTCTATTTCATCTCCATTCTTCTATTTTTCTTAACTTTTGATCAAAAACGAAGAATTCACGGTCAAATTTTATCCAATTTTGAATATGTCATGTTAAATACATTCGTGGTAAACCCCTGAGAGTTTGGAGGCTAAAATATGATGTTTTGATATCAAAAAGTTGCAAAAATCATGTTTTGAAAACTAGATTCAGCCGAACTTAACACTAAGTTCGACCGAACTTGATTGAAAACTCTTGGAATTTTCATCAAGTTCGACCGAACTTGAGTAATTTTTTGAGGATTTGAGCTTAAGTCCGCTCGAACTTGTTGATTTTTGCTTGAAATTCCATCAAGTTCGACCGAACTTGATATAATTTTAGTGAAAATTCATTCAAGTTCGCCCAAACTTACTTTCTATCTTGAAAATTCAAACCTAAGTTCGACCGAACTTAACAGTTTCTTCTGAAAAAATTACAAGTCCGCTTGAAATCTGATTTTCTCAAAATTTCACCTCAAGTTCGACCGAACTTGAGTGTAAGTGATAAAATTTGAAACTTGATTACCTAAGTTCGACCGAACTTGTGAATACATGAAATCAAAAATTGGTTTCACATAAGTTCGACCGAACTTATCTGTTTCGTGATAGTTTTCACAAGCTCGCTCAAAATCAAAAATTTTTGAAATTCTTTATTCAAGTTCGATCAAACTTGGATTAAAACTGAAAATTTTAATCTTTCAACTACAAGTTCGACCGAACTTGTAGTTAGTTCTAATATTTTTCAAAGTTTCAAGTGTTTTCAGCGTACGTGTCTCGTTTTTCAAAATGGAAGATTTCCATAACGCATTTGCAGCTGGAGTAGCACAAGCCTCAACGTCAAATTCAATTGCGGTTAACCAGATGAACCTCGATAATGAAATGGGTACTACTCAGAAACCGCCGAAGTTGATGAGTATGGACGAGTTCGAGGGATGGAAAGAAAAGTTTGTTAATTGGATTCAAGCGAATCAATTCAACAGCTGGGTTGCGATTGAAGATGGTTATACATGGCCCAAAGATGAACGTGATCAAGATCTTCCACTGAACAAGTTTTCAGTGATTGACAAAGAGAAATATGTTGCTGAAAAGCTTGATACAACAATCTGTCAAAGAAGATATCTTGATATTATTACCAGAATATGATACTTCTCAAGAATTATGGAATTCTCTTTGCGAAAAATTCAAAGGAAGTGATGAAATAATCAAGAGTAAAAAGGCCCTGATTAAGAAAGAGTTTGAGATATTCACGATGATCAAAGGAGAGATAATGAAGCAAATGATTGATAGATATTGTCATCTCATGGTCCACATTATGCGCCGAAACGACGATTAAGTCGCTAAATGACGATTTAAACGGTATTTAGGTAAAACTGTTGTTTAGACCAGGTTTGTATAACCAAAATATGTTAACACATATATTATATCAGTAAGCATAAGGTTTTGGTTCATAAAAATGTTTAAAACTCATTTTAAGCGCCGAAAGGGCGGTATCGTCATTTAAGGACATAATGTGTAAACTAGAGATTAAACTCAGTTTGCAACCTGAATAAATATCCTAAATAACCTTAATAATGATATTACATCAGTAGGAATAGAGTTTTGATTTCAAAATTATGTTTAAACCATTTTATGTGTAAAAAGGGCGTTTTAGGCATATTAAACGGATAGTTGCATAATGACTCGGATTTCTACATGACCATGTTCCATAACTCCAGAGGGTTATAGTACATTATAACATGGTCATAATGCAACTTAGGGACAGTAGGTAATGTGGCTAAATCGGGTCAGAACTGAAAGTCAACGCAGAAGTCAAACTTTGCGACTTTCGGTTGCAAACCGAACTTGGACCTGGAATTGACGAGCCGAACATGTTCCCACATGTTCTTAAAATTATTACCAAGTTATTAGGGTGACAAAATAGGTTTTATAACATCTACATTGCTAATTATGATTTTATTTCAAAACTGACCCGTTTGACTTTTTATTAACATAACTTTGACCCGTCAATTGACCAAGCAAACGTGGTATCAGGAGGTGCCCTCTTGAGGGATTAACACCTACCTTATTACGATCACGTAGCCATGTTCGTTATGAACATTGGCTGGACCATAATGGTCTTAGCACAAAGTCAAGGCGTTTTTACGTCAACGCTTTGACCTTGGCTTTAAGCCTAACAAAAACTGAACAAAGAGGGTTGGAGCACTTACAAGTGATCCAAACAAGTACTAAGAACTCAGAGGGTGCTCCCAAAAGTCTGAGGAACTCCCAAGTGAGCAAGAGAAGAAGAGAAATGAGAATGAGCAAGTGAATGAGGCAATTCAAGTGCTCTTTTATAGGTGAGGAAGGAGTATGAGGCCTTGACAACCGTCCAAGGGTTCTACCAGGGGTCTCCAGGTGTTTTTGGACGTGTCACAACCAGCCAAGAGAATGGCATGGCGAGCAAGGTGGCAGGGCAGCAGGCTGCCATGTTTTCTGTCGCTGGCAGTCCCTTATGGAACGTAAGGGTCATGCCTTGCAGTCCGTAAGGACCTCTGGCGCCCACAGATTTGAATTGGTTACGGACCACAACCATAAAGGCTTGCGGTCCGTAACCGCCTTACTAAAACAATGATCTGTTTAACCTTACGGTCCGTAACCTGGGATGGTTACGGTCCGTAAGGACCTTCAGAGATTGAAAGTTTGGCATTTTATCACTTTGGATTTTCCGACTTTCTCGATGCTCGTTCAGAGGTTATCAATATAACATGACGGCGCCGTTGGTCTCTCCCTCGGCTACACGTGACAACCAAGAATTTTCGGGACACGTGTCGGAATTTTATTGGGCGAAATTTTCGAGGTGTTACAGAGTCGTTGTTGCCTGCGAACATCTGTGCGCCACACCACTAAAATCACCCCGGTTGTGGTCGATAATTAGCCCCTACACCATCATCTTGTCACCAAGTCACTATTTAGCAATCGCATGTGCGAGGGGCATCCAATTCATTCCTGTTTCAGAACACAAGTACCTATATCAATTCCGCTTCAGACATAATCATGTTTCTAAAGTTCTGGTTTAAGCATACTGCTTCGTTCCATTGGTTAATGAATAAAGAAAACTTTGTTGCCGTTAAGAGTGTTTTCGGTCTTGATGGGTGAGCTGTCCCATGAGGAGAGAATGTATCAGCACTATAATTTCCATAGATCAAAAGACCAACATGAACAACTTACAAACAGATAATCTTCCATTGACTCCCACAAAAGTCATCACTTTCATTTATACAACTTTCATATGTCATCTTGTATTTTTTTTATGTTTATTAATCATAAATAAATAGAGTAAAAAATATTTTGAATGAAGATTGGTGATCTGTATTACCGATGTGAATGCTCCCTCCCACTCTGATCATGTAACTACTAAGGGAAAATCTCACTCTTTGGACTTCAGATGCACAGGTCAACACTCCCCTCCATGCACCCGGTATATAATTTTTTATAGTTGCTTTTCCTTCCAAATTCTATATATTGAGTAATTTACTATTTCATTTTTTACATTTTGTTTCAAATTAGTTATGTATGTATGTTTTTTTAATTATTTATAGCCTCATTGTGTATTTTTTTTTAAACCAGTCCAACCATTGGAAAGGTAAGATGGCTGGTTTGATGATGGATGTGGTCATGAATACACTGGTAGTAAGTGATTTTTTGGTTTATTGCTGCACAATCAGTTGGATGAGCCATATATGGATGCATCTGGACAACACTAACAAGTAAAGTATGTTAGATGAGGAAGAGGGATCATTTTTATATATGTTTTTAACATTATCTGATACATATGTTTTACCTTTACCAACCATTTGTACTTTCATTTATTATTCCTTGCATCTTACCCCAAGTCTCATGGAATAAGGTTCAAATGATAACCATTGCATAATTAGGAACCACTTTTTAGCCCTTAGATCATATTTTACTAGTTGAGATCTTCTTGGCTTATGTCTTTTCTAGTCTATGAATCGTGACCAGGTGATCAAAGGCTAAGAAGTGACTTCAAAGATGTTGAGTAGAGGGAGGAAGGCCCATATAATACATTTATACGTATATGTAATTCAAAGTTGTATTTGTTTCTGGTAAAGAATTTTTATATATTTGTATATGAAATTTAATTTTAGAATGTTAAACTGAATAAAATTTAACTTGTTATAAAAGTTATACGTATTATACTTGATAAATTTAGTATTTTAGTTTATAACTCTGTTTTATTACTAAATGATTTATTCATTATAAATGGTTAACTAAGGAAATAAGTTTGTTATTTCTTATGAATAGCCTAATCATAATAGTTAAAATTTATGTATGTTATGTATAATTGGTTAATACAATTATGCCATGCGCCCACAAACCATAACCATACCCGAATCATAATTTGGTTAATCTTATGGTTTAACTAAACCGATCTAAGTGTTGTGTTCCCCGCCGCATCGTGCGGGCATCCCGCTAGTACCCATGTGATAGGCTTCATGACGAACCTGTTGGGTTCATGAAGTCTTTGGTTTATTGGGCTTTTAGGGTTGACATAAAAAATATGGGTCAGGCCTGGTTTAATTTTCTTGGCCCTAAGTTGTTTAACATAAGTGTTCTCTCTATATATACTAGTCATGTATTGTAATCTATTGTTTGAGCTTAATGAGATAACCTTGTTGCAACCCGTGGACATAGGTCTTCCACTGGGGCCGTACCACATAAAATTCTTGTGTCGTGTTTATTTCTATTTAGGGTGTTTATATAGTTTGTGTGTGTGTTGGTTCCGTTGCACCACTTGAGACCTAAGAGAACTAAACCATGTCTAAAATTGTAACAACCTAACATGTTTTAACCGAAAAGACGCAATGGAATTACGAACCATAAAATATCTTTCTTCAAAAATGATTTACACGTTTGGAAACTATTAAAAACGACTTCTTTAAAAGAATTGCCTTCGTAATTAATATAGTAATTAAACATTCAATTACAAACTAGGTGACGACCTTTTGTACAACCCAGGCTCTTTAGCTCGATCTCTACCCAATTGTCCTTAGATAATAATAATAATAGTTCGAGCAACCTGCGGTCACCATAAACAACCCTCACGTTAGTATGTGGTGACATGTTACATATAATATAAACACGAAACTAAAGGACCATATAGTATTCTGACGACATAAGGCTTTTCATTCAATTATTCTTCCTCATTCATCCAGTACATCCAGGCATCAACACTCTCACCCTATGTTAGCATACCTGGACTTTACATTTTGTTTCAAGATAACACGGTTAGCATCGTGTGCACTTAAACATAATGGAATGTACAATTTCCACTTAACACTATCCATCAAACTACTTTCCATAAACTACACCTCGTGCATTCCCATATATATATATATATATATATATATATATATTGGAATTTAACATCTTTCTAAATATTTACCATTGATATACAATTATTGGACTACAACATGAGTATACCCTCTTATATATTCATGGTCATACATACGAATTCATACTACATACATCTACAATAAATCCAAGTACCCATCATTGCACACATTCCAGTTGACTCAAATGCATACAACTAACCGACTAAAGATATACTCTTAACACAAATTCCTTCCTTACACGCATATAAGCATACTCTATCTTGTTTGTTCATTCAAGTTCTAGTCACAAACTATATTCATCCCATGCATACGAATCTACAATCAATATTTGTTTTCCACACGTACCCATCTACCATTTCCATCCTCTTGTATGTTTAGATTTGGTAAATCCATTAAGTTTATACTTTCATATGAACATGAGTTATGCAAGTCTAATGGAGTACAAGGAGGAAGAAAAAGTCAAAGGGCGAAACTCGTCGTAAGCTACGGCTGGTTTATCGTAGCTTACAGCCAGACAAACCTTTGAAAACAGCAGGTGCCTACTGTAAGCTACGGTTGTATGTCGTAACTTACGGTCAGGCCTGCTATGCGACACTTTTTTGTTTTGTTCCTTCTACACACTCACCAAGTATCCTGGGGTTTCAAATACGTGAAATAGTCATCATTCAAATTCCCAAATTCATTTCATACCTTTACCCAACCTATTTCCCCATGTCCTTTTAACACTTAACCATAAATCAAACCAACCACTACATCTCGCCATGTTAATTTCCATGTTTTGACCCATTTAGTCTTACCAAGCATTTTCCGTTACTTTTCCACAATAAACAACCTACTACAACATTCCTTACCCTACTTATTTACATTTCACGACCATTCCTACATGATTCCTAGCATTCATACAACACTTTCATCATATATACTAAGAAGTGAGTTTCGGAATTCACTTACCTCAGGCGTCCGTGTCCGTGTTTATTTCCTTGCCTCTTCTTGACTCGTAGCCTTCCATGCTTGAGTCCATGCTAATGTAATTCCTATCCTTTTATGCTATCATATGAACAACATCGTTAGCATGCATATTCCTTCTGAATACTTTCATTCCAAATCCTTAGTTACATGGACGTTTATTAGTCAATCGTTAATATGCATAAGACATGAATCGGTAATCACATTATTCAACATCAACGAATTCCAATATGTCATCATACATAAGACATAATCGGACTAACACATGTCGCATGATCCCCCAAATCTTACATTTGTGTTAAAAATTCCTAATCGTGCCATGTATACATTGTTGACTTTTAGAAAGTCAACCTTCTTAGCATATGACTTCCAAGTTATGAACACACACTCATATCGATATGGTAGACCATAACAACAACGTCATGCACATTTCATATTCATGTTGTGTGGCATATACAACTACATGATCACCTAGTTATACGCACACATAAACAAATAGTCGATTCTACACATACTAATGCCTTCATGATTCTACAATTGACAACTACATTGAAAGTTAGCCAATTTAACATAACTCTACCATCTTTACTTCCTAGTAAGTCCACACATTTAATAATTAGTATTTGTTCATTTACTAATCATAATCAAGCAATTAATCTCACGTATGGTGTGCATCACACCTTCAAAGCATATAGTACAACTACTAATGCACATTTCTACACAATCATGAATCAACAAGATTACCTATATGAGTTCAATCAGTTACACTTTTACATCATTATCATATTTTATACCTATTCGTCAAGTTCTTGCATACAAATTTACCTTCTAACTTCACTTAGACATTTCCTCAAACACTTGATGTGCATACTATTCTCTAAGCACATTGTACAAGTATCTTATGCCTACCTTCCTAGTTCATAAACATCAAGCATCATGAACGTTTCTCTGGTCATGGATTGCACATGCAATACCATTAGACCATCGATACAACACCCTCAACTTCCTTATTTTCGTACAAGAAATTTGTTATAAACTGTTCAGTTTCAAAACTATAGTTCCCGACCTTTGATCAGAATTTCCTTCAGAAGTATTAAAGATCTATATGACAGAAAGCTACAGTCAAAATTTCAGCTCATTCCAACGGTCGGATCTTTGGGAAAATCAATTTTACTAGGCTGTTTTCAACAAAAACGGGAATACGAACTGCATTGAAAATAGGTTCCAAAGTTGAGCTTAAACAACTCTATTTCTCATTTCCACCGTTCAAAATGATCATCTAAGTGTTGTAGACCTTATATAAAAAATTCAAGATGTTTCAACGGTTAGTTTTCGCGGATCGTCCAGTTCTTTATAACTGGGTTATTGAATAACTTTCTGGACAGATTTGATTCATACCATTTTAACAACTTTAAGCAAAGATTTAGGCAAATCGGAGCTTACCATTGCGTTCGTAGCATCGATAATTGGTTCCAGGTGGAAACCCCCACCTCCGACCACCGCCGGCCACCGCGAATTGTCGCCTAATGCCACCACCGGCCACCCCCCTTTATCTAGTTCTTTCAATCTCTTATTTCTCTCTCTAACTTGAGAGGAAATCTGCCCAAAATGAGTCAAAGGGGCCTTTTATACATTGAACTTTGGTTATTTACATAATGCTCTCCTCATGTTTGATTTTTACGACAATGGCCCTTCAAGTTCGGGCAAGTCATAATATAAGGTAGTTGTATTTCCCTGAACCGAACCCATCATATTTATCAACATATATTACTAAAATACATTCCGTTACAACATGTTGATACCCAACAAGTTATTATTTCCTCGTTAGTAAATCCCAGCGAATTATAAATAATATTTTATAACTTAATCTGAAACGGGATGTTACAAAAATAGAGGTAAACCTATTCAGAGACTAAGTCGGATATAAGAAGACGCCACCTATTCATAAGGTAAGACGTTTTCTAGTGTTTAATTTAGATTTCTTGCAACTCGTTTGTACATGGAAAAAAGGTACTCTTTATTTTATTTTTAATTAAAAAAAACTTTACTTGCAATTCTCATGGGTGGGCAATATAGATCCTAAACCTCCCATAAATCAAGCTAATAGCTTTGATACCATGCCAAGAAGTTCTAACATAGTATAAGATGAAATTCTTATGTATTTTGTTTTCATTATGTATTCAAAACACAAAACTACAGAAAACGTCTTTTACGTTTAGTGTAAATTGCAGGTCTCATCCTTTATCTTTAAAAGTTGTAGGAGTTGTCCTTTACGTTTGTTTTTTTATTACAGGTTTCATCCTTTAGCATTAACACCGTTTATTTATGTGGTTAAGTCATACCACGTGAGTTACATGTGAGGGTAAAAAGGACAATTTGCACTCCGTATTCTCCTCTTATTTTATTAAACCCTTCCTGTGAGTTACATGCAATGGCAGACGCATGATTTTTTTTAATGGGGTCCATTTTTTTCGGTATTCAAAATTTTCATAACAAAATGTTAAATTTTCGGGTCGGCTCTCATTCAAGTCGGGTCGTAGCGACATTTGAACTAGATTTAAAAAAAAACAAGAAAAACTGGCTATAGAAGGATTGAACCCATGACCTCTTGTTGGTAAAGAGGAAGATTTACACTAGACCAGTTTCCTTTTCTTTCTATGGTGTCCACCTAATTGTATTTATGAGGTCCTCATACAATTTAATATACTAAATCTACCAATTTTTATAAAAACATTGAGATCCGAGGACCCCGGCCCACTCTATGTAGGTTCGCCCCTGGTTACATGTGAGGGTAAAAAGAAAATTATGTATTCATGAGTATTTAAATACATAATGTCATCACGATTAAGAAGTCAATTACATTATGATATGCCATTACATTACATGGTAAGAAGTCAAATACATTAACATATGCCATAAAAAAGGACCATACACCAATATATAGCATTACTTGCTAGATGTCAAGGCTGAAACAACAATAATTATATTATCCAAGTCACACAACAAAGCTTCTCCATTTTCTTGTTTTCGCTTCACTAGCTTTCAATTTAGCCTGAAGATCATCATTTGCCGCCTGTAACTAGTCATTAGAAGCCTGTAAATGGTAACTAGAAGCATGTACCTGAGTATTTGCTGCTTGTAACTGGTAAATGAACAGATTCAAGCTCGTTCCTTGATATTAACAAACAGGGAATGATAGGCACTAATGGACGGAAAATATTGGGGTCGACCCACCCAAGGAAACTCCTACACCGTGCGCCCTACATGTGTCAATCAGAAATTAATTCAATTTTGGGAAAACCTTAGATTACATATAATGATTTGATGAAAAAACATACATTCAGTGGACATGAGTAAAATAGACGTCCTGGATTTTGAGCAGTTCTGGAAGTCTTTATAATAACTTCGTTCCCACATGAGCAATAAACCGTTGTCATGGTTGTTCTTGGCTATGCTTGTTTTAGGGTTCTTGGAATGAAGATGGGGGTTGCAGCAGTTTAGGGAAGGGTTTAATAAAAGAGGTGAAGAATATGAAGTGCAAATTGTCCTTTTTACCCTCACATGTAACTCATTTGATATGACTTAACCACATAAATAAACGATGTTAATGCTAAAGGATGAAACTTGTAATAAAAAACAAACGTAAAGGATAGCCCGTGCAACTTTTAAAGATAAAGGATGAGACCTGCAATTTACACTAAATGTAAAGAATGTTTTCTGTAATTTTTTCTACTCAAAATAAAATCAGAAACTCTATTTATAAAGCAATAATCTGAATCTAATACTCTTCAAGTATAAATTGATTATGTGGTATTTAGGAGTAAGAAAGTTGTTAGTAGAAATAGGAGTAAGAAAATTGTTGGTAAAAATAATTAGCTTAAACTAACTATACTCACAAATGGATTATAACTAATCCAATTAATAAACATGAAAGTGTTTACAAAACGAGTCCTATGTCACAAACATTGCATTAAGGTTCATAATAATCACTAACCCTTTATGATTTTACACGCAAAAGTAAAGATTGAATTGGAGTTGTAAGTTTACTTAGAATGGCAAACTTTCTTTCTCACCCATCGAATCGATAAGGATTTAATAGTCCTAATACCATAAAAAATAATAATAAATAGAAAAAGGCAACTAAAATATTATTAGAGAATATTCCAGGATTATCCATTGGTTGGTTTTCTAAGTAAACAAAAGAATATTATTCGTATCTATACATGTAATAAAGAATATCATTCGTATCTATAACATAGATAGCATCATTTGAACCTTTGATTCCAACTGTTAAGTTCTTGAATTTGAAGAGGTTGAATTTGGGGATATATAACTTAGATAACAATCAATGAACTGTGTTAATCTGAATTTACACCTGCAGATTATATCCAGCCTCGATAAAAGGTGGGAAGAGAAACAACAAGAATACATCACGCTTACATTCTAGATTTACAAAGCAAGCTTCAGATCGGGCAAGATACCGAGTCAAACCAGGTAAGGACTATGGTTTTATTTGTTTATGAATGAATATCAGTCATTCAGAGAGACATACAACGCCAAAAATCAGTCGATTACAGAGGTAGCAGACCTTTAGATTTGAAAGCGCAACTAAAAATTCTAATCCTTGGTTTCAAGTTCTGAATTTCAAGCAAAAAAAGGGCCAAAACTATTGATTCAACTATGGATGTTATGTTGGTGAAGTACTTAGTAATCTGGAAATAAGAAGAATCTGATTAGTGTTTCTAAAGATAATGATTTCATCAAATGCATTCATGTTACATGGCCTTTTATACCTTGAATCTTGACTTTACAAACCTCATTTTAAAACTTCTGGTGTGTCTTTTTGCCATTGCAGGCTTGATTATGGCTTCTTGCTTATTAAGCCATTTGTCTTTAATATCAATTATTTGCTTATCCTAATTTCTTTTATATATGTGGCAGTGTTGCATTTTTTCTGTCACTTCTCCTTGTAGCTCATGGCTTCATTCCATCTTTGCGGGTGGGTACATCATGCTGGAATGTAAGAATAAGATCTGTATGGTAAAATTCTCATAGCAGATGGATGGGAAAGAGTTGTGAATGACATGGGATTGAAATCATGCTGTTTAATGTCCTGTTTTCAAAATGAAATTTCTGCTGAATCTTTCCTTAAAACATGCTTATGTCATAATATAATTATATGGTATGCATATTTTTTTGTATGTGCCACTTTTTGTTTGCATATGTCTTTCTCTGATTTTAATTATATGTTATTATGAATCTTACTGTATTTTTTTTATTTTCATGACATTAAGGGTTGAGTTTTTAGTTTGCATCAATATAACTAAATGAAAGTGTTAATTTGGACTTAATGAGAGATATATGAACAATTTATTTATTTTGTTTAAAAATCATATGTATATTTATTTTTCCAGTTATTTAAGTTAATATTTTCATTTGTTAAACAGCATGTATACGCGGGCTCTAACCTAGTAATGCTTATATTTTGATCCCATGTCCCGTAGAAATACTATACGACGTTTAATTCAACCATTGTAGTTAAATATATATTAAATACTTGATTATAGACTTGTGTATTATATTCAGATCTGAACGAGTGAACGAACACCGAGCTTCAACCAGAGATCTCCGGCCAGCCACTCTCAGAACGGGTCTACCACTTCTCCATAACCGCCAACCGACCACCATCACCCGAGAACCACCGCTGTAAGCACCACCACCGCTTAACCAATCTCTCTTTCGCTCTTTTTTTTTCTTGTTCGATTGTAGGAGTAGATGAGAGTTGATGTTGATGGGGACGGACAAGATCTGTAAATCGCAGCTAGATCTTGGTCAGAAGTTAGGATTTGGGGTGTTAATAGTGGTCGCAACCAATATCAAGGGGTGGGGAGGCGGCGCGTGACATCTGGGGTGACGCGTGACCACATTTGTTAATGCTTTGCTAGTTTCGACAAATTGTGGCGGTTTGGTGGTTTTAAGAATGAGGTAGGAGGATTTGAGCGGTGGAGCTTCACCGGAGGAGTTGGGCAGGAGGAGACACCAGAGTTGAGCGGTGGTGCTTCACCGGAGAAGAAGAAGAAGAATATATTGTAGGGGTGAGATGTTTACACATGTGTGTCGTCTGTGGATATATTTAGAAATAGATATGTATAATATTTTTAAAACATAATTATTATATTTAGAGTAAAAGGACCTAAATACCTCATGTGGGATTCACTTAGTCAGATTTAACTATAAAAACTAACTGGGTTAGGTCTAAAGGACATAATGTGCGAGGTTTACTAACATCGAGTATGTTTTTTGTTATTTTTTAAGACAAATGACACACTTTGCAATTTAGTGTAAACATAAAAGACGATTTTTGTAATTTACTCATAAAATAATTACATATTACTTTACATGCAATGTTAAAAAATTACAAATTAATGTTACATTTATAAATTTATTAATATAAATACAAATTTCAAATCTTTAAAAAAATCTTTATAGTCAACATTACCATCTTTATGAAGTTTAAATTCATCTTTACTTTTGACTCTGAAAAAAGCTACTTACACAATATGAAAACATCGTTGTTTTAAAAACAAACCAACTCTCGAGAGCGAATATTCTTGAATTTTGTTTATCGTTATCGCTAAATATGCAACGAAAGAAATATGACTTCTTTTGTTGCATATACTATATTAGGCTGAATAAATTATACAATGTGAAATAAAAGAAAGCATATGGTTTTAATGAATTATCTAAACTTAATTGTTTATCTGTTTGGATTAAATAAAATTAAATGTTTATTTGTTTGGACTAAAAAAATACATATAAAAATTTAAAACCCTAATGAACCATCTAACACAAATGAACGCATTACCAAATCTATAAATTATAATAAATCAAAACTATTTTAGGCCACAAGTCAATCACTTAATCTATTAGTTGTCACGTGACATTGTTTTAATCATTATTATTTTGTTTTAGGGGGAAAACGCAAGTCTTTTGTTTCACTTATTTTTGTCACAAATTTTAAAGAAATCAGACTTTCATTTTTGTACAGACTATTTCCTTTTAAAAAAATTACTTGCAAAAAATATTATGGATTTGTCCTCTTTTTAAGATATATCCACTTTCCGTTGTTATCTTTTATAATAGTATTTTCTTCATAAAAAATTATTTGCAGAAGCATGCATATGATTAGTTTATTTTACACTTATTTTTAACTAAGTATTTGTTGATCCGTTAAATTTTTCAATATTTAGTTAGTTTAACATTTCCAATGAAAACTTCAATGATATTTTAAATGTTGAGTCGTATCATTTGATTTATTGACATATGATAATATTATTTCCATTTAATATATATGTCTGTCAATAGTTTATTCAAGATTATATAAATTTATTTTTTTATCAAACTTTATATAATTCTCAATCAATTAACAATTGCATACGTATTTTTTAAATTAAACAATTAAAAATGTTTTTGATTATTTTGATGTATCATTGAAATTTTAGTTACATTCCTTTTAAGATTAAAAAATCATTTTTTATGTTTATGAGATTTTTTACTTTAGTTTCAAGATTGTGTTCTCATTTTTATAAAGTTGTTTCTGTAACTAAATTGTAAATGCAATTTCGTTATAACTGTCATATTTTTTTGCTTTTGGTGTCGTCATTCTTAAAACACTCAATAAAATACAATGACCTTTTAAAATATAATCTGTAATAGTAACTGAAATTATAACTGAATTTTAAATATTATAATATATATTTAACGCATTCAAGTTATAAGATAATTAAAGTTTTTAATTATGTTCAAGAATGGTAATAGTTTAAATTGCCTTCTTTTCTTTGAATAAATTAATTTAATAATTATTACCTTTTGTGTATTATTAATATTATTATTTAATGAAATCTTGAATGATAATTGCAAATCATTTCTATTTAAAATGTTTGCATAACTTATAAATAAACAACAACTAGATGTTTAGTCATTGATTATTAATAAAAGTCGAACATAATCACTGTTAAAGGTTGGTTTGTACTTAAATAAATCATTTTTTTTGTAAAGAGATTGTGTATTGTATATATAAAAAATCATTTTTTCCTCATGAGTAGTGACACTACAAAGATTAAAAAGAAGACACAAATTAAGTTACTAATATTATAAAAAGATGAAAAATATTACAAATAAGACAATAAATGTGGGGTACAAAGAAATATTTAGAGATCTATAGATTGCTTATATGTTTATTACTTATATATTATAATTATTAATGACGTTGGTGATCAATGGGCAGACGTAAAAACATTTAGGTACACTCAGATTTGAAGGTCTTAGGTTAAAGACTTTAAATCCCATATACAACAGAAATAAAGAACAAAACAACTTGTATATTGTAATTTAACATTTTTCATATTTAATGCATCATTTCGTATTATTATAAAATAAATTATACTATATATTAATAAAGTAAAATATATTATATAAAACGACCTGTGACTTTTTTTTGTATTTATTTGTTAATGACAAGCCACGTCGTGTTAAAGGATGAGGGTATTAATGTATGTTAATAATCATATCACGGGAACCAATTATGAGTATAGTATAATCTAAATCTATGTGTAATTTATTAAATTAATAGATTTATAAAAAGTATTTTCTTATACCGCCCGTGTAACACACGAGATTTTAAACTAGTGTTCACAACATAAATGAACGAACACAACCTCTTTTCATATTCATTCACTTAGCTAAATGAATGAAAATATTTTCATCTTCATACGTTTATTGTATTAAACAAACGAATTCTCGCCAAAGAGTTTATAAACTGTTCAATGATAGATCGATTCGTTTGCGACCCTAGTTACCGCTACATGTATCTTTCTATGGAAAGTAGCAACTCAATCATATTGATCTAACCGTAGTTTAAATCCAATTCATTAACCTAACTACGGTCAACCCACCAATACTTCATGAAAGAAAAGGCCTTATCAACGTACGTAACACGAGACACGTGTACGGCAGGATGCACCTTCATCAAACCGACGCTTGTTTATTCGGTCAATATTAGGGTTTCATCATTCACAGATCTACATTACTATAAAATCTTCAATCCGAAAACATAAACAGCTTTCTATAGATCAATCGTCAAGTTCGTTAGGTGAATTCGCTTCCGGTTATGGAGATGGAACGTGTTACGGAGTTTCCGATGAGTCAGTTGGATCTCAGGCCGCGAAAACGACAGCGTTTGGGCTGGGATGTGGCTCCTCTCACGCCGAAGGTAAAGATCCTGTTTGTTTTTGTGTTGTTTGGTTCTAAATTAGTGTTTTTTGTTGTTTTTAATGATCTGATTATCGTTTCACAGGTAGAAACATTAGGTTTTATCTGTTTAATCCTACTGTTTTGGATGAATTGTGATCTGTACAATTAGATCTAATGATATTATTCTGTTTTTATTTGTTATGTTATGTTTTTATGATGTTTTATGATTTTACTTGATGAATTAGGGTTTTGATTGATTTTTTATGGATTCTGCAATTATATGTTTATTTGTTTTGGTTTTCTTACCTATATAATGTATTTTACTCTTTGTTATGTGATTTTAGTGTTGAAAGTTATGTTTTGATCATTTAAGAAATTAGAATCAAAGAATCCTTGTTTAAATTATGCATTTATATGATGTATATCTGCAAATTACTGATTTTTATTTGGTTTGGTGTAAAAATATCAAGGTGATATGAAGGAACATTATTAAGAAACTTTATGTTGAATTTGCCGTTAAAAAAAAACGTTTTTCGACGTAATCATACATTATTTGGTAATCTATAAATTGTCAGTGATTGTTATGCGTTTTGTGCTCATGGTAATGACGGTTTTTGGAATTTTGATGCTTTTTGAAAAAAAAACTAAGGTGGAAGAATATGATAACGAGTATTGAAAGGAACATGAATGGATGTCTGTGTGTAGGCTCAGGTAGGGTTGTTTTGTGGACAAGAGATTGGGGATGTGCCTAGCTTTGCACCCTCTGGGGTCTCATCAGACCACATTAGTTCGTCTATTCTTAAGCGTGTGGCTCGAAATGTTTCTCCTCCATGGCGCCAAGATGATAAAGATGGGCATTATGTTTTTGCAGTTGGAGATAATCTAACCACCCGATGTAATTACCTTTCACCACTGTCAAAAAAGTTATTATTATTGATTGCTTGTTATACTATATTCGTCTTTATATATGATGAAGGGGAGATACCGACATCATGTCTTTATTAGTGGTTTATACTTTGATTATAGTTTAATAGGGAACGCAGTTTAAATGTTTTTTATTTTTTCTTCACAGGGTTTTAATTTGTTACATATAGTATCATAAGCTAATATATTTTTTGGCATTTGTTTCACGATGTATTGTACTAATGTTGTTTTATCTGCCATGTTTTGATTGCTTATTATTTTCATTTATTATGATTTGCAGATAAGATTCATGGAAAAATGGGCGAGGGTAAGTTTGACTTGTAAACAAATTGTAGTTAGTATTGTCATATTGATAATGTGTTAAAGTGTTTCATTGATATACTTTTAATTCAGGTACCTTTGGACAAGTTTTAGAATGTTGGGACAAAGAAAGAAAAGAGATGGTTGCAATAAAAATAGTTCGTGGTATAAAGAAATATCGTGAGGCAGCTATGATAGAGATTGATGTGTTGCAACAACTTGGTAAACATGACAAAGGTGGCAACCGGTGAGTGATAAACAACATGCTCTATTTATTATATTGTGTCGTGTAGATATATATGCATAAGGGTTGTTTCATGTTTGTGTTTGGGGTTGTGTTGTTAAATTGGTTTATTCCTTGCAGTTGTGTGCAAATAAGGAACTGGTTTGACTATCGTAACCATATCTGTATTGTAAGTATATGATACGATGATTAATATGGTGGATTTGCTTCCCCAATTAACAAAGATTTTTAGGGTTAAGATGTTGGGTGTGTTCAAATGGTGTCAACAGGTTTTTGAGAAGCTTGGACCAAGCTTATATGATTTTCTACGCAAAAACAATTATAGCTCATTCCCAATTGACCTAGTTCGGGAGATTGGCAGACAACTTTTGGATTGTATAGCATGTGTGTAGTAACCGCTTAAGCTAGATCTTTTCATGTCCATTTTGTTTATCAAGGCTATGATGCATCATTTAAAAAAACATTTTTTATAAAAAATATTAAACATTTTTTGGCATTTAATGAACTTACTAATTGACTAATGTTGTATATATTGCAGTTATGCATGAATTGAGGTTGATACACACCGATTTAAAGCCTGAGAATGTGCTTCTAGTTTCTCCAGAGTATTTGAAAGTGCCTGATTACAAGGTATGCATGGATTGTTTTTGCAGTTGTGACATTGATGTTTGTTTATTTTAATATTTTAATAATTATTTTTTGGTTTTTTTGTTTTGTTTTAGGGTTCATCAAGGTCACCAAAAGATGGTTCCTATTCCAAAAGGGTCCCAAAATCAAGTGCTATTAAGGTGATTGACTTTGGTAGTACAACGTACGACCGTCAGGATCAGAGCTACATAGTATCTACCCGTCACTATCGCGCACCAGAAGTTATTTTAGGTAAAGTTTGGTTAATTGTCTCGCCGTTTTTTTCGATGGTTTATTCTGTATAACATTTTGTTTCTTGCAGGACTTGGATGGAGCTACCCATGTGACATCTGGAGTGTCGGTTGTATTCTTGTTGAACTTTGCACAGTAAGTTTGAACTCTATTGTACAATATTTTGTTAAATGTGTTTCTAGCGTTTTTGATATATGTGTTTAACTGTGTATATGGAACAGGGTGAAGCTTTGTTTCAAACTCATGAAAACTTGGAACATCTTGCAATGATGGAGAGGGTGTTTGGCCCGTTGCCTAATCACATGTTGAGGAGATCAGAGTAAGAACTTCTTTGCATTCGTTGACTTTGAAAACCGTTTTACCGTAAATTACAAAGCGTTTTACAAACTGTATGTCCAAATCATTTACAGTCGACAAGCTGAGAAGTATGTAAGAAAGGGTAGATTGGACTGGCCCGAGGGTGCTGCTTCAAGAGAAAGTATCAAAGCTGTGACGAAGCTACCTCGACTTCAGGTTTAAAGAAGCATATTCTCATTTGTTGTTTTGGTTATTTATGTTATCAAATGTTTTACCAAAATTTTGATCATATGATGCAGAACTTGATTATGCAGCATGTAGACCATTCCGCAGGAGACTTGATTCATTTGCTGCAAGGGCTTTTAAGGTATGATCCATCAGAGAGGCTAACGGCACGAGCTGCACTAAGACATCCTTTCTTCACGAGGGATCATCTTAGACGGTATTAGTCTTGAAATTTAAACTTGGGTCCGTTGGAAAGACCGAGGGAGAACATGCACGGGTCAACGGGTCAGGCTGTCTCTGACTGTACAGAAATAAAAACCCTTAACCAAGGGTTTGGTTGGTGTTCCTGCAAACAAGAGTCAAACACATCTGATTGTAATTTTACTGATTATGCTTTGTACAAACTGTGAAGTTGATCGGGTGGCCTCATGGTACTTGTAATTTGTAGTTTTTTGTTTACAGCTGATAATTTTTTAAAATGCAGTTTTCTTACTTTTTATAAAATTATTGGTTATATATTTGAGTGCTTTATATATTTTATTGCATTTCTTGAGGTCATTCATATATTCATGGCTTTCATTGATGATTAAAATTTCCAAAATTGGGTATATATATTTTTGCCATTTTGAGCATGTGAAGGTTGGAATTATTCTGAATCATTAACAACCATACAAACTTTGTTGATATGGTTTTTTAGATCAACACAAACAATAGCTTTGTGCTTTTTTGGGACATTTTTGTCCTTAGCGACAACTAGAAAACAGAGTTGTTTATAATTACTGTTTATTATTTTTTTTTGTGATTTCTACTGTTCTACGCATATATCGTTATATGTTTAAGATTTTGTTCATCAACAAGCATTTGTATTTTTTTGGCGGCAATTTTGGATCATTAACGGACTACTGAACTATCATCGTGCCATCAGGGGAACTATCTGATTATATCGATCTTCACTACACGTAATGCTTACCACTTCAGGGGAAACCCAATATGAGAAACCCCCTCTTCATAAGTATATAGAATGAGAAAGAAATGTAAGATTTTTAAAGGTGTTAACATGTGAAGAAAAATAAGTCAAGAGATATCATAGTGCTTTAGGTTTAGCTCATCGAAACCATATTTTGGGTCAACAAAACTAACCAAACTGTTAGTTTTAATCCGTATAAAGAGCTATTCTTTTTACCCATGACCTATATACCCATAATCATAACAAACCATTATATTCTATCTTGTAATTGTCAGGTTTTTCAGCTACTTGCTGACCCATTTTCTATATTTTATATAGAAGTTTTGCTGCTTGAAAAAAAAAACCCATATATTCTATCTAGAAAAACAATGACATAGGCATCATCGAATAACTTTTTTGGCAAAAAGTTATTCCAAAATCCAAAACGACTTTGTATTTAGCATACCTAAATACGCGTACGCATACACCATTACTCATTATTGGAGCATTTTGAAGCGTGAAAAACTCATTATAGGAGCATTTTGAAGCGTGGAAAGCGATTTGCCACTGAATCAATTCGCCAAAAGAGTGGGGTGGACCCTTGTAGTCATTGGGGAGTAAATTACAAAAGCATTGAATAAGTTCCATTGCCCTTTCGGATCGTGGTTGGCTCGTAAATGGAGTCGTGATTCCATGTGATATGTCCCTACATAAAAAGTTAAGGTTCTGGATGTACCCACCAAAAAAGAACAAACAAAAAAAAAACGATTTCTTTTTTCGGCCAAAGAGATATAAATAAATTATCAAAATGTACCCACCAAAACTTCATTATGCAAAACGGAGACAGATATTTTCCATCCACAATTTCTTTCTTATTATCATTATCTATCCTTCTGAAGATATTTAGAATTTGTAAATTAACTAGTTATGCCCCACCCGCATTGCGGGGCGATGACCGATTAATAAGCGAGTGTTAGGCAGCTCATCGACAAGAAAAATAATTAAATCGAGTCAACCAATTAAAACAAAACACTTTTATAGTTTTGCTAAAAAACTAAAACAATGGCAATACTATTATTTTTAACTAAGAGGAGCTTTTATTTTTTGGCTGGAGTAAAATCGTAATTTGCCGAAAGCTTAAGTCATGACAATACTGTAAATTGAAACTAGGGGCAAATTCGTAGTTTTGAACTTGGGGCAACACAATATAAATTTGAACTAAAGGCACAATTGTAATTTTAGGATGAAGGCGAAACCGTAATTTTATTTTGAACCGAGGGCATAATCGTAATTTTGAGTTGGAGCCAAAAGCGTAATTTTATTTTGGACAGGGGCAAAAGTGTAATTTGTAACTGAGGGCGAAATTATAATTTTTTAAACGGGGAAAAATCTATTTTTGAAGAGAGGGTACAATCGTAATTTTAAGGTTGGTGCAAAAACATATTTTTTTTTTCTTTTGAACTGGGGCGAAAACGTAATTTTGAGCTGAGGGCCAAATCGTAATTTTGAGTCGATGGCAAAAGCGTAATTTTGGGCTGGGGACAAAAGCGTAATTTTATTTTGAGCAGGGGGGTAAGAACGTAAATTAAATCTGGGGGCAAAACCGTATTTTTAAAGTGTAAAAAAAATTAATATACGGTTGGTCCAATAGGGGAGTGCCAGGCAGCTGCCTGACACTATTCCCCTATCTTGTATTTGTATGTAGTAAACTAGTTTATGCCCCGCCCGCGTTGCGGGGCGATAGCAGAATAATGAGCGAGTGTTAGGCAGCTCATTGACATGAAAAACAATTAAATCGAGTCAACCGATTAAAACAAAACACTTTTATAGTTTTGCTAAAAAACTAAAATAATGGCAGTACTGTTATTTTTAACTAAGGGAAAGTTTTATTTTTAACTGAGGTAAAGTCGTAATTTGCCAAAAGCTAAAGTGATGGCAACTGTAAATTGGAACCAGGGGCAAAATTGTAAATGTGCGCAACAGCAAATTCGTAATTTTGTAGTTGGGGTAACACAGTAATATAATTTTGAACTAAAGACACAACCGTAATTTTAGGCTGGAGACAAAACCATAATTTTATTTTGAACCGGGGGCGAAATCGTAATTTTGAGTTAGAGCCAAAAGAATAATTTTTTATACCGGGGAAATCTATTTTTGAAGAGAGGGCAAAATCGTAAATTTAAGCTGGGGGCAAAAACATAATTTTCTTTTGAACTGGGGCGAAAACGTAATTTTGAGCTGAGGGCCAAATCGTAATTTTGAGTCAAGAGCAAAATCGTAATTTTGAGCTGGGAACAAAAGCGTGATTTTATTTTGAGCAGGGGGCGAAAACGTAATTTTAAACTGAGAGCAAAAACGTAAGTTTAGAGTGTATAAAAAATAATAAACTTTGTGGTCCAATGGGGGAGTGCAGGAAAATCTATTTTTGAAGAGATGGCAAAATCGTAAATTTAAGCTGGGGGTAAAAAGATATTTTTCTGTTGAACTGGGGCGAAAACGTAATTTTGAGCTGAGGGCCAAATCGTAAGTTTGAATCGAGGGAAAAATCGTAATTTTGAGATGGGGACAAAAGCGTTAATTTTATTTTGAGCAAGGGACAAAAACATAATTTTAAACTAGGAGCAAAAACGTAAATTTAAAGTGTATAAAAAAATAAACTGTGTGGTCCAATAGGAAAAAATTGTTAATTTATTTTGAGGAAGGGGAAAAAAGTAATTTTAAACTTAGAGAAAAAACGTAAATTTAAAGTGTATAAAAAAATCATAAACTGTGTGGTCCAATAGAGAAGTGATACTATTCTCTCAACTCCTTTTTGTATATGTAGATCCAATAGGGAAGTGGCGCTATTCCCTCAATTCCTTTTTTATGTCTAGATAAGTTTGAGCTGGGGCGAAAAACGTAATTTTGAGCTGATGGTCAAATCGTAAGTTTGAATCGAGGGAAAAATCGTAATTTTGAGATGGGGACAAAAGCGTTAATTTTATTTTGAGCAAGGGACAAAAACATAATTTTAAACTAGGAGCAAAAACGTAAATTTAAAATGTATAAAAAAATAAACTGTGTGGTCCAATAGGAAAAAAACCGTTAATTTATTTTGAGGAAGGGAAAAAAGTAATTTTAAACTTAGAGAAAAAACGTAAATTTAAAGTGTATAAAAAATCATAAACTGTGTGGTCAAATAGAGAAGTGGTACTATTCTCTCAACTCCTTTTTGTATATTTAGATCCAATAGGGAAGTGGCACTATTCCCTCAATTCCTTTTTGTATGTCTGGATAAGTTTGAGCTGGGGCGAAAACGTAATTTTGAGCTGATGGTCAAATCGTAAGTTTGAATCGAGGGAAAAATCGTAATTTTGAGATGGGGACAAAAGCGTTAATTTTATTTTGAGCAAGGGACAAAAACATAATTTTAAACTAGGAGCAAAAACGTAAATTTAAAATGTATAAAAAAATAAACTGTGTGGTCCAATAGGAAAAAAACCGTTAATTTATTTTGAGGAAGGGAAAAAAGTAATTTTAAACTTAGAGAAAAAACGTAAATTTAAAGTGTATAAAAAATCATAAACTGTGTGGTCAAATAGAGAAGTGGTACTATTCTCTCAACTCCTTTTTGTATATTTAGATCCAATAGGGAAGTGGCACTATTCCCTCAATTCCTTTTTGTATGTCTGGATAATATATTTCTTTACAAAAGAACATAATATATATAGATATATAAAATATAATAAAGACATTTAATATATAACTAATTGTAACTATAGTATTGCAAGAAACCAGTCATACATGTTATCAATGGGGACCTATGATTTTTTGTTAACGGGGTCTATTTTTCTTTTTTGGTGTTCAAACTTTTCATGACAAAACGTTAAATTTCTTCGATCCTTATTCGGGTCAGGTCAGAGCGAGGATAATATAACAAAAATATATAATTATTACCCATTAGAAGACACACAATAAAAATACGATGCCATTCTAATTTCTAAACTTAATATTCATAGTAATAAATCCTTAAACAAATAGACATGTAACAAAATTCAAATTATAAAACTAAAAAAAATATCAATTAGTTAAAAAAAAAAAGAAAAAAAATCTACACAAGGATCAAACCCATGACCTCTTGTTGGTAAAGAGGAGGGTTTACCAATACACCAACTTTTCTTTTGTATTTATGGTATCCGCCTAATTATATTTATAAAGTCCTTATAAAATTTAATATACTTGACTTACTATTTTTTTTAATATTAGGGTTCGGGAACCCCGACCCGCTCTACATGGATCCGCCCCTACATGTTATATTATATGATGCATAATTGCTTATCATGATCTCTATAACTTGAATGCCCACAACCGAATCCTATACACACATTATACAACTTCTTATATTTTTCTATTTAAAATTATGATTGGAAACGACTCTATAAATAAACACCAAATAGTTTACCTAACTTTGATCGTACGAGTATTTTTTCTACTCTTGAATAGCAAATCCAATTCTACCGAGAAATTACCTCTATCCATAGGACGGAGAGAATGGTTTTAGAGAGACCCTTTGCTTAAAATCAAACAACACACCAACCAATCGAATTAGAAATATTGGTACAACGAGCTACCAGTAGAGAGTAACATAGTAACAGAAAAAAAATATATAGGAGTGTGCACGGTTCGGTTTGGTTATTAGCATTATCCATAACTGTAACTGAAATCATCGGTTAATCGGTTTATTCGGTTAATTTGTCGGTTTTTGGTTCGGTTCGGTTCGGTTAATTTCGGTTAATAACCAAACCAAACATTGGCTAAAATTTTTGTTTAGAAATACATGTAATGAAGGTTTAAATACATGTAATTCATATATAAATACACGAATTAGATGTATAAATAAATAAAATGGAGATATAAACACATGAAATGGAAGTATAAAACATGACATCGATGTATAAAAGTTCGAATCATATGAAGTTTTAAATAAATATGTTCGGTTAATTTCGGTTAACTGATGGTACAAAAATTATATGTTAACCGATTTTTGGTTAATTTTCGGTTAAGTTTGGTTACTGCTCACCCTTAAAAATATATAAAACATCAACTAGAGAATATATAGATATAGATACATAAAAACAATCACATGCAAAGCAACTAAAATCAACATGTCTTCATTCCCTTTGCCTTTAATACATTTGGTTCGCTTGCTCCTGAAGCTGTTGGTTTTTTGGACAGAGTGTAGAGGGTCGTGCATAAAAATTTCTTGACGGCAAGGAACCAAAGTTTTATTTTCGGTAGAATGGATTTGCCATTCAAATGGGGGTTGCGATGCAGCTTGTTGTCCGTTTACCTGTCATTGCAAAAACAAAATAGTATCTTATGAATAAAAAAAACAACTAGAATGTCAGGGTGTTCAAAAATCCAGATCCGAAACCCAATCCGAAATATCCGAAATTTCTAATATCCGAAAACAGGATAATCGAATGTTCAGATTCGGATGTGGATTTCTAAAATTTTCGGATAATCGGGTTATCCGATATTCGAAAATTAATATTTTCTTTTTAAATATATATAATATATGAGCGCTATGTTTAGTTTGAAATATAGTAAAAAAATTGTAAATAATCAGATTCGGATTTATAAAAGTTCTTTGTTTTCAATGTTGAAGATCTGGAGAAACAATTTAGGTTTAGTTTAAATCTATGCACCAAACGATTTTTGTTGATTTATTTTTTATAAATTCGGATATCCGAACATGTATTCGAAATTTCAGATATCCGAAATTTCGAACAAGTTCGGATATTTCGAAAACCTAATAATCCGATCTTGAACGCTCATATAGAAAATCTAAGTCATAAGACTCACAAACCTCTATACCTGTCCTAGCTTTTTTAACAAAGCTTATAACCTTTTTAGGTTTTTTTTAGAAAATAAGCTTAACTTGGTGTTTGGTTTAGCTTTTTAAGCTTATGTTTATTAGCTTATATAAGCTAATTTGAAGAAGCTTATTTGAAGATAGTTTTTTAACTTATTTGAAAAAGCTTATTTGTGTAAGGGTGTAATGATAGAAAATAAGCTATAAGCTAATCCAAACATTTAAAAAAAGCTTATCAAATGATAAAAAATAAGCTATAAGCTACTTTAAAATATAAGTATAAGCCAAAAAATAAAAGCTAGGCCACACACCCCCAAACAGGGCTGTTCACGAACCGAACCGAACCGATCAGACCTTTGCTCGTGCTCGGTTCGTTTACAAACCGATCCGAACCGAACCGAACGTTTTTCAACCAAGCCAAAGTCGAGCGAGCGTCTTTTGATCCGAGCATTTTTCGAACGAACGTCGAGCGAGTATTGAGCGTCGCAGAACAAACAAAGAAAGTGACGATGGGGGTACTAGTTATTAGATTAAAGTGCAATTTCCATACCTGATGTTTCGTCCAATAGAACACAAGTAAAATTTTAATAAATAACAAGGAATACAAAAATATTCAACTAATTCTATGGAGATTAACTAAGCGGGAAGATAAATCGTTGACCGATATACCCTTATTTAATCGGAAGTTTGAAATTGAAGGAACCGATTGAAGCAAAACCTTGACGAGTTGGCGTCTTGGCGAGTGGCAATGAAAAAATCGAATAACGATGGCCAATGGGGGTTTCAATTAGGGTCTTATACTTCTGAATCGAATGGCGGGTTGAGACTTGAGTATTGATCGACGCTTCACATTTTAGTATTTGAAATTTTGTCTCAATTACTCAAAAGGACATTTAAGTATTGGATAATGGACTATTGGTATTGGATTTCAATTCTAATTACTTAAATGAGCTCCATTTGAATCTTAGACCAAACATCGTTGATGTAGTCATTTCATTAGAAATGATACACACAAATATATATATATATATATATATATATATTAAAAATAAATCGAGCCAATCGAGCCGAACCGAACTCAGCGGACCTTTGCTCGTGCTCGGTTCGTTTATAAACCGAACGGATCCGAACTGAGCATTTTTTCAATCGAGCTGAATCGAACGAGCAAATTCCGAGCATTTTTCGAGCAAGCATCAAACAAGCGCCCAACAATTTGAAAAGCCCTGCCCCATGTCCTTAACCTTTATATATTATTGAGTTAAATTTAATTTTGCTCCTTGAGGATTGATAAAAACATCCATTTTCCTCCAAAATATTTAAAACATTGATTTACCTCCAAAAGTTTTATCCATTGTTTCATTTTTATCCATTCCTCTAACAACATCCATCTCCTTCGTTAAGTCTAACCCGTGTGCCTATCATGTGATGGGTATCTTGATCATTTTCCATACGAATATAAAAATCCCTACACAAATACTAAAAAAACCCTATGAAGAAGATGAATGTTGTTAGAAGTTTGGATAAATATGAAACAATTGATAAAACTTTTAGAGGTAAATTGATATTTTAAATCTTTTGAAGAAAAATAGATATTTTTATCAAACATTAAGGAGGAAAATTGAATTTAAGTCTATATTATTATACTTAGTGCTAAACTTGAAAAAGTATAATATTCAATTTCGCGGGTACTAACAAAGGCTTTTAAGCCTTTTTCTTTTTCCTAACTCACTCATTATATCCACCACCTCTACACGGCGGCGAATCCTTCTCCGGCAATGGACTCTGCAACTTTCAGTATCACCAGTTATTATTCTCCTCACTTCAACAACAACAACAAGCTTACGACCCCTAACCATGCCACCAGACTCCGTCTCCCCTTATTCAAACCCGATATCATCCTTCTTCTCAACAATTTCAATTTCCACAAACCCTAGATCCACTTTTTCATGCTCCGCCGTCACCGTCACTCCTGTCACATCCGCGAATTCAAAGCTTCAAACTCTCGCAGCCGAATTCAACTCCATATCCGAGCCGATTGACCGCGTCAAGCGGCTTATTCAGTACGCGAGCCAGATGCCGGAGTTCCAGGACTCGCTTAGGGTTCCGGCGAACCAAGTGATGGGATGCACGGCGCAGGTGTGGCTCGATGTGCGGATGGATTCAGACGGAACGATGAGGTTTTTGGCGGATAGTGATTCGGAGATTACGAAAGGGTTTTGTTCGTGTTTGATTTCGGTGCTTGATGGAGTGACGCCGGAGGAAGTTTTGGGGATGAAGACGGAAGATTTGGGGGATTTGAATGTTGCTGGTTTGCATGGAACGAAGGTCGATTCTAGGGTTAATACTTGGCATAATGTGTTGGCTAGTATGCAGAAAAGGACTAAGGCTCTTGTGGCGGAGCGGGAAGGGAAGCCGGTTGGGGAAGCGTTTCCGACGTTGGTGATTACCGCGGAAGGTATTGGCGCGAAAGGGAGTTTCGCGGAGGCTCAGGTTAGGGTTTTGATTATTTTTTTTCTCGTTGTGGTATAGCGGACAATATCCTGACACGGTTTAGTTAGTTTTAACATTAGTAGTTTAGATAGTATATATGTGTGGGCCCGCTTGCGGTGTGCGCTATATGTGTGGGCCTTATTAGGGAGCAAAAGTGAAGTTGCGCTAGTTTTAACGTTATTTTACTAATTTTGTGAAAATAACGTTAAAAGCTGCGGCGGAATGTTAATCATGCATCATGTGGTGGCGTTGATAGCCGAAAGACAAAGGGGTACATGCACTAATCGGCTTTTGTCAGATTGTTGAGTGTTATGTGCCTTATGTCCAAGGCTTGATGCAAAACTACTGTCGAGCCGGGGACCGGGGTCTCATTGGGAGCAACCTCTTTATTCCTACAGGGTAGAGGTAAGGTTGTCTACATCTTGCCCTTCCCAGACCCTACCTTAGCTTTGCTATTGGTGGGATTTACTAAGTATGATGATGATGATGTGTTAGTCATTGAGTCTAATGAATACACTGATAAGAAAATGTAACAATGGAATTGCAGCTATGTTTTGATTTGTTTCCACTTCTTATCGGTGTATATACAGGACTCAATGAGTAACACGACTAGCTAATATAACTAACTCTCTTATGGTTATGGCTGTTACAGTCTAAGGCTACTAGTCTACTAACCCTATTAACAGCTTACCAATTTTACCCGTAACAATTTAACTATATGAAGGAAAGTTGACCTTGGACATATTATGATAACTAGCAGCGTGTGGTCTTAATTGCAGGCAAGGTTTTTGTTCCCTGATGATGCAAAGGTTCAAGAGCTTGCCAGTTTGTTGAAGGACAGGCAAGTTGGCATTGTTGCATTTTTACATGGATCCGGAGGTGCAAGGCGTTTTAACAGCTGTGCAGAAGCTTTGGCCCCACATTCATATATCGGATTCTTTAGTTATGGCAGACGGTGCTGTTAGCATGGCAAAAGCAGGATGCAAATTCATAGCTGTTTTAGGGGTAGATTTTATGTCGGAAAACGTTCGTGCAGTTCTTGATCAGGCAGGCTTTCCTGAGGTAAGCATCATTCTAAAACATGTTTTTTCACCCAATTATGTAACCCGATAACAACAAAACTAATATTTCTATGTGTTCTTGTTATTGCAGGTTGGTGTGTACAGGATGTCTGATGAACAAATCGGCTGCTCATTGGCTGATGCTGCATCGAGCCCTGCATACACGAGTTATCTCTCGGAAGCTTCTAATTCGTCCCCTTCCTTGCATGTTGTCTACCTCAACACTTCTTTAGAAACAAAAGCTCATGCACACGAGCTTGTGCCTACACTCACATGCACTTCTTCTAATGTCGTACAAACCATCTTACAGGTTCGTTTTCAGTCTCATTTGGGTAACTTTTTTTTTCACTGTATCTTTCATTTAGCTAACTGCTACCCTAATGTAATTACTTTGTTTACCAGGCCTTTGCGGAAATACCAAACTTGAACGTATGGTATGGCCCGGATTCTTACATGGGTGCAAACATCGTTGAGTTATTTCAGCAGATGACATTCATGACAGATGAAGAAATAGCCAAGATACATCCGGAACATACTAGAAACTCAATCAACTCGTTGTTACCTCGGCTGCATTATTTTCATGTAATTTAGTTACTGCTCTCTGTGAAATTATATATATATTTTTTACGATGAATTGTTTGTTTCAGGATGGAACATGCATTGTTCATCATCTCTTCGGGCACGAAGTTGTGGAAAATATTAAGGACATGTACTGCGATGCGTTTCTTACCGCTCATTTCGAAGTCCCTGGTGAAATGTTCTCTTTAGCCATGGAAGCTAAACGAAGAGGAATGGGGGTGGTGGGGTCCACCCAAAACATACTAGATTTTATAAAAAGTAGGGTACAAGAGGAACTTGATAGAAACGTTGATGATCATCTTCAGTTTGTATCAGGAACGGAGTCAGGAATGGTGACCTCCATTGTTGCATCTGTTCGTCGATTGTTATGTTCTTCAGAATCCTCTTCTCGGACGGGGAAAATCAGTGTTGAGATAGTTTTTCCAGTTTCATCAGATTTGGTTACCAAAATTTCACATAAGTCAGATGATGGTTTAAATGTTTCTGTAATACCTGGCGTTGCAAGCGGTGAAGGGTGTTCTCTTCATGGTGGCTGCGCGTCTTGTCCATATATGAAGGTAACGTGTTGACCCGAAACCTTCTTTGGTTCAAAGTATATTATATTTTAGAGTAAGATGCTATTTTTGTCCCTGAGATTTAGCTACTTTTGCGACTTTCGTCTAAAGGTTTGTTTTTTCCGCATCTGGATCCCAAAAGGTTTGAAATCTTGCCATTTTCATCCAACTTGTTAACTCCATCCAATTTTTCACGTTACGTCAGGGGTATTTTCGTCTTGTTAGACATTTTCTTGTGATGATTAAAGGGTTTGGGTGGGGAGAAAGTCAACATAGGTGGATCTTTATTTCTTATAGTGTTTTTATTTAAATAAAACATGTCTAAAAATACGGAAATGCCCCTCATTTAACGTAGAAAAATGGATGTAGTTAACGAGTTGGATGAAAATGTCAAGATTTCAAACCTTTTGGATCCCGATGCGGGAAAAAAAACCTTTAGGCGAAAGTCGCAAAAGTGGCCAAACCTCAGGGAAGAAATTGGCATTTTACTCTATATTTTATATAGATATAAAAAACTATAACATTACAGTAATAAGTTAGATTTTTGTTTGAATAAATGGTTTAAGCTGAAGTTATGTTTGTATGTACTTGTTAAACAGATGAACTCGCTTACTTCACTTCTCAAAGTATTGACTAGCATACCGCACGGTAAAGATGGTCTTACCCGATACGAAGCTGGACGCTTTAGTTTGCTTACACCAAAAGGAAAATTAATTGCAGATGTAGGTTGTGAGCCCATCTTGCATATGAGACATTATCAGGTCAGTTTTCATGATACAAAAAAATTGAAGAAAAATAAAGGAAACATATGCCAGGTTATTTACGCGTTTTCAATTATTTCTCAGGCAACAAAAAAACTGCCAGAGAAGCTTGTTTATCAGATGCTTGGTGCCTGCTAACAATGAAAGATCCCCATAATGTCTACATATTTAAGGGTTAAATAACCTATCTGTTGTAAAGATGGCAAATACTTGGTGATCCGAGCGTTTTAAGCTCATCGGACTATTCAAACTACTTTATAGACCACACGAGTATACGTCTAGTTTTGTTTTTACATGATCCCAAACACCATCCCTTCAAAGAGCACATCTTCCTTTTTATTTAAAGAAACAAACATCATTACACTGTATTACAAACACGCATCGCATCTTTTGGTTATGAAACAAAACTAGGATGTTTTTTATACTGTATCAGGTATGCGGAAAATAATCTCATTTCGGCTGGGATGCCTTTCCTTTCCGCTTCTCCATGTAAAAGAAACCAGCCAATGAGACCACGGAGAAAGCGGAAAAGCAGACGGATGCAATATCAAGTGACACGTGGCGACCTGTGATTGCTTGGACGTTGAACAAGTTGGTAGATTTAGCACCTTTTGTGGTTTGACCATAGGCTACCTCTTCGCCGTGAGCATTAAGTGCATAGGCCCTCACGAAATATACCCCCGTAGGTATATCTTTCTCGATAGTCCATGTAAATGAGTTGTTTGACGCAGCGTATGGGCGAGCCACAATCTTGTGTGGGCAGGTCTTGTCTTTTTTCAAACGGTCTTCTGTTTTCCTCCATGATCGGTCCTTTTGACTAACAGGTGCATAGCAAAGTTTGACTTTTACGGTCTTGTAGGCCGAGTCTGTACCGGCTTTGTAGGTCTGGTTGAATCTCCATGCCACCGTGATTTGCTCTTCCCCCGCCTTTAGAACTGCAAAACCCAATTCAATGAGAACTAAAAGTTAAACAAAAGCTTTGAAATTTGAATCTTTATGCACCCAAACATCTTTTCTTGATCATGACAGTCATAGGTTGTGTACCACTAAAGTCAGAGATATGGTCAAACCTTGGTTTTTGGCATGTGTAGCGGTAACTAAAAGAGTCTCGTTAAGCGAGGAGAAATATAAACCGTAGCTAGTCGCTACAAAGCAAGAGAACAGAAGGTAAACAGCCAGAAAACCAGTAGGAACCTCCATTGATGATGATGGGTTGACTTTTGAAACCTTTTTTAGATGAAAGCCATTTATGCTGGTTTTAATGATCAGATGATGGGTAAAGATTTGGATTTAAACAGGTTTATATAGAGCCCAATGATGCAAGGTATGATATTTATCAAATAGGAATAAATTAACTCACACACATTCTTAAATATCCATTAAATTCAAAGTCAACTATAAGGTACCCCTCTTACTGGAATTTAAAACTATTGCATAAATATGTTGGAATAACTTTTAGGCTTGTTCAAGGATCAGGTTGTTTGTGTTACATAAGTTGACTTAACCCACATGCACACACATAAAGATTTATGTGGGCTTTGCCCTCCTAAGCATTGAAAGATCATAAGACCAAGAAGAGGAAATGAGTCTCACATACATGTGGCCACATGGACTTTTCCTTCCTGGGAAAAGGTACACCAGCTAGCGATGGTTGACTAAGCCACAAGTTCGGTTTATATTAGACCCATTGGTTTGATTCGTGACCATGTCTTGTGGTCTAGGGATGGGCATTTGGTACCAAACAGGTTATTTTCGGTGCCGGTACCCGTTTTTTTCCATTTTGGGTACCGGTATGGGTACTAGTTCGGTACTGATCCGGTACCATGCTCATCCCAATGTGGTCTATGAGGGAGTCAGGTGAATTGGTAGCCTCTTCATAATCTCAAGCCTGGCTACGATACCAACTTCGCTAACTCATAATTCCAAACTTTTATCGATTCAAGCTCGATTTTTCTCAATTTATTTACACATTAGCACATCACACAATTATAATAGTCACATTAACACACATTAGCAAATGTAAGGCTAGCCCACTTGGCAGAGAGGCACATGCCTCTTAAAGGAAATGGCAAGTCGTTAACAAATCATAGTCACATTAACTGATTATCATTAAACTTTTTCACAGTATGTTAATTATACACATGTTAATCCTTTGAAGTTAATGATCCTTAAATTAAGGTTTATCTTTTTGGTTATGAAATTCTTTACACATTCACACTCACATTATATCATATAGGGTTTTTTACATATTTCCCCCTCTTAAGAAGACCTATTACATATTTACCCAAACAAAAAATTCAATTACATATTTCCTCTTCCTAACCCATATATATTACATATTTCCCCTTCTCATTAAAATTACTCTTAAGGAATTACTATTTTACCCTTAATGAGCTTATTAAATGAATATTTATTTATTTCCCCATTCTAATAATATTACTTACATATTTCCTCAACTCTTCTACTTGCCACTCTTATAAAACAATACCGTAATACTTATAATAAAAAAACAAACTCTCAAAAATGCATTCATGTTTCACTATTTTTTATTTTCAAATCTCTAGCACGTAGCAATTATATATATTATATGGATTTGGTTCGCTCATTATTTAATGTGATGTCCTTTATAACTTTTAACTTACGTATGTGCTCTTTTTATTATATTGTATTAAAAATAGCTTAGGTTAAATTGTAAAATTTAATGTACTTAATAATTTGGCTTTTGTTTTTTGAGAATAAAAACTAATTTAACCAAGTGAAGTTGTTTCATGTTTATTGTTTCTCCGGGTTAGCAGATATAAAAAGTAGCTTGACATCATTGTATAGTAGCTTTCTTGCTTCTGAATACAATCCAGACAAGGGAGAAGGAAGCCTCCTCAAATGTTTTTTTATTTTAAAATAAGACTAAATTGTAACTATGTTAGATTTTTAAAATTGATTATTATATATCTTTTATGACGACACTATCATTGGCTATCCGTTCAATCCACGTTTATCGGCTTTCCTATTGTGGGGGTTTAAATCATTGACTCGCCGGAGTTTGAAGGTCGTGAGAGTTTGCAGGTCGTCGGAGCTTGCTGGTCAAGGAGCCATGAGAATGACCAACGTACGCCGGAGTTATTTGCAGGTCGCCGGAGTTTGCAGACATGGTCGGAGCTTACGCCGGAGAAAATGAAGTTTTTTTATTTTTTATTTTTTTATTTTGTAATCAGCTTGTTCAAGAAGGATGTTGAAGTTCCAGGCTTGTCACAACGTTAAGTTGAGATATTAGTTGTTGGTTTCAATTTTGGACATGATAACTAAAATAAATAATGCCACAAATATTCGAAATCATCTTGTCGACCTTCCACATGATGCAAGTGATAATATTCATCTGTGTTTGAATTAAATTTTGAGACAGAAAGAGATAAGAGGGAGCTGTTATAATATTTCTTTCTTGATATGTATTAAAAGATTAACTGGAATGCATGTGAGGGTAGTTAACCAAAAAACAAACGTCGTGTTTGTGTTAAAGGTTATGCTTTGTAGCAAAACATAAATATAAAGGTTGGGTTTTGCGGATTTCATAGTGAAAAGTATGATGTGCAGTTTAGGTATAGCATAAAGGTTGATTTTTGCAATTTTGTCTTAAAATAAAGAATCACAAAAGGGTAAAAGGGTAATTTTTTAAGAAAAATGAAAATATGTAATTGATTTTAAGAGTTGAGTAAATATGTAATAAAGCTCTTTAATAAGGGAAAATATGTAAAAATCCCTTTCATAAACATGCTACAATGCATAATTTCATTTAAGACTTGTTTGTACTCAGATATGCATTTAGATCTTACTATTGCAAGGCTTATCCAAAATCCGTTGACTTTCTAAAAGTCAACTAATTTAAAATCCAGGTTTTTATTCATGTTTTAAAAGTGTAGACAAATTTCCCTTTATAGTTTTTATTAAAGTTAACCCTAAACTTTTATGTTTCTCATCCTTTTGTTCTATATATATGATTTGAAAGATAATGTTTCTTTAGGTTTGTAGTAAGGTTCTTTATATCTTAAATAAAAAATATATTTTATTATCTACATTTTGGGTGTTTAAGGATTAAGTAGTAAGTATTATCTAAGTTTTAATTTGTAAATATTATGTATATGCATTGCCGGATTGTGTATGTGAAGCGGTCCGTTTTAACGCATCACGCCTCGGGATGAGACCCTATCACCTAGGTGCGACTTGAGCTTTTTAAATCAAACTTGATGAATACATGACAAAACGTAGAAATTCATGGGTATAGGATATAATTTAGGTGATTCAAACTTGAAAGAGAGAAAAATTGACTATGAGGTATATGCGTGTGTGATATGAAAGAGAAAGAAAGATTGGGTTGGATTGGATATGAAAGAAAAAAGTTTCGGTGATTCAGATTTGAAAGAGAAAGAAAGATTGGGTTAGATCAATGCTATATAAACTCTAGTAATCAAGTTAGTTATGAGAAGGATGTAACCTTGAGTGCAATGGGCGTCAAACAGTGCCACCTCAGCCTTAAAGTGCGCTAAACACCATTATGTGGGCGCCAAGGAGAGGGGCATTGCCCTCTTAACGAGCATGAAGGAATAAAGAGATGGAGTCCACCTTTAGTTAACCAATCACTTCATTTTATTTTATTTATTCTTTTCTTTTATTTATTAGTTATACCCTTGGAACTAGAAATGAGAAGTTTCATACCGAATACCAGTACCGATCAAACATATACGGTACGATATCCGGTTTTGGATTTAGCTATGTACGGTACCGGTTCGGACTTTTAACGGTAACATAACATGCAGGTACTGACAGAACATGTATCGTACAATATTTAGTTTTGAATTTAGCTAAATTTTGGTATTGGTACCATGCGGTATGGTAAAGTACCGGTTCGGGGCTTTTACCGATACCTACAGAACACATGCAATGCTAATGCTAGTCTCAACCCTATTTGGGTCCACAAATCTTGAGGAATGTCGGTGAGGCTCCCTTAAATTGTCGGTTTTGTAAAACTCATTGAAGAGTGTAAACATACGCTTAGTGAAAAGAATGTTTTTTGATACACCTAGGGGAAGTGCAATAGTAGAAACATTAAACCATGGGCTGAGAAAGTTAGGCCCAGCCCAAACCCAATAACACACAACTGTAAAGTTGTGAAGGACTCCAATTAAAAAGTAAAATTAATAGCACATGGGCTCCCTCTCTGGAGGTCGCAAGTTTGAAACCGAACCAAATCGGAACTGGTGGCTTTGTGGCTCGGATATGCATTCAACTATGACCGTAATGAAGAAGGAGATGCATTTGCTCGATTCAGGGCATCCCAGGATGCTTATCCGTTGATTTAGTTGGCCGTTAGAAAAATAGCACATGGGCTGAGAAAGATTCGCCTTCTTCTACCGCTGGCCAACAGGCCCATTCTAAGTTTGGTGTCTAATTCACTAAAGGTTAAGATTCATAAAACAAGAACAAACAATTCCATGTTATATCATATGACTCGTTGTTTCAATCCAGTCCCCACCAACCCAATACATGTCATTATAGATGTTATATTATATATATACATACACACTTAGATACAATCGAACTCTTGACCAGAATTGACCATTATTATAATCATCTCATTCAACCTTCCAAGCATAAAGAAACAAACAAAACTCATCTAAGCCACTTGGATCAAACCCATCAACCGAACCCGAACTCTGCGACGACAATGGCGAAGACCGTCCTGATATCACTGGAGACGTCTCGGGAACCGCGAGCTTAAAGATAAACAATGCTTGCCTTAAACGCGGGCTAAAAAGCCAATCATGAATATCCCAATAAACTTCAATTCTCACTTTACTAAAATGGATACATTCATTGCCTCTAAACTTCCATTGCAAATGCTTTACATTGATCATCAACCGTCCATCGATTCTTATCTCCATCGCTGGAGCAACCGCATATCCATCGCCTTTGTTCTTGCACTCGATCGAAAGCTCGTGAACTTGTCCTTTTTCATGAAACTTTAACCTTGTTGAAAACCTTTTCTTACCAAAAACATGTTCTTTTCTTGACACCAAAATGGGCTCGATCAAAGCGGGCCTACAACCGGTTTTCCGATAAGCGTCTTTCTTCAAATCGTCGAGCAAAAGCACCACTTCTTGATCGCAAACCACCGCGACGTAATACTCTGAGGTTGGTTCTGTCTCGCCGTTAAATTTCGCACCCTTGAGGTCCCAAAATACATCCAGGATAATCCCTGAAAAAGACGGATATATTAGGTAGACGATACATAAGTCTATTTGGCTCTGATACCATGAAAGGTATGTAACATCCGTCAAAAAACGGATTTCCCAAACCCGCTCCGTTTATCAACCGAACAGTCAGTCAAAAATTCGTTGCGAATTAAATGCCCAAAATATTTTTAAACGATACGTAATCAATTATTATACGGGACTATATATTTAGTTTTTGAAAAACTGTTGAAAATCGCAAGATAAAAATGAAATGATCCAGCCGGGTTTCGAACCCGGGTCACTCGCCGAGTCACTCAGCGACTTATCTCACACACACACAAACCACTGCGCCACTTGTTCTGTTTGGTAAATATTGAAATCATTTAATTGATAAAGTGACGTTACGAATTCAAAATCGGCGCCCATCAGTTCAGTCGTCGGAATCCCGGAAACCTCGCGAGTTTTTAACACCATTTTCAGTTATAACGTAAACCATTAACAAGACATCGGTTATAACCGATGTTTGAAGTCCGCGACCAAACCATAACCGCCGGAAAATTTAAATCAATGAACCCAGTCGGAAATCAGACCAAATACATCTTTTCCCCTATAAATTCACCCTCAACCCATTGAAAACTTTTCGTTCAAAACCACACTCTTTCTCGGCGAAAACTCCCTCGCCGGAACTTTTCTGTTCGTCGCCGGAAAACCGATTTCCTTATTTCTGAACCTCACTAAATCTTTTAAACTTATACCGGAGTCACCCATACCTTCTTCAAACCTTCTGGGGACTCGCTGCTGCAAGACACCTGACGCCGGAGCTTATTACTGTCGCCGGAGTTCTGCCGGAAAACAGAGGGTCCAGTCGGTATACTTCTCCGCCCAATTTCTTTTCCTTTTCACATTTATCTCACCGTAATGAACTGAAAAACACTAATAAACCGATATAAAACTTGGAACCAGTCGATTTCCGAACTCTGGTTCTATCTTGATGAAGAAGACGATGTATTTCCGTATCTTATAAGTATAATTAAAATCAGGATATTAATCGGGTTAGACACACAGTCCAGCGGTGGACTGTGTGCACATATAACGCAAAGGTCACGAGTTCGAATCCGGTTTCATACACGCTGCCTAAATAAAAATCAAATTTTTGTTTAACTGAACCGGAGTCGATACTGGTATATGTTAAGTATATTGATAACCGAAATAATAACCAAGTTAGACACACAGTCCAGCGGTGGACTGTGTGTTTGTTTATATCACTGGTCACGAGTTCGAGTCCGGTCTTCTGCACCGACTCGGACAATTATCTCTTCTTTTTAAATAAGGCAGAAAAGGAAATAACTAATTAGTATTTAAGTATAATAAAAATCGAATTATATAACATGTTGAACACACAGTCCAGCGGTGGACTGTGTGTTAGATTAAACCACAGGTCCCGGGTTCGAGACCTGTGGAGTGTATGTCCGATTCGCTTAAAACTGTTTTTAAAATAAAATGATTTTCGGTTTAAACTAATTAATATATATATATATAATTAAAATCAGATTTATAACGGGTTAGACACGTAGCTCAGTTGGTAGAGCTGCGTGCACGCGTACGGGAGGTCTCGGGTTCGAGCCTCACTCAGCGCACTTGTGTTCCGCATTCGAACCGGTCAACGGTCAGGTCAACGGTCAACGGGCTGGTCAACGGTCAGAAAAAAAATCAATTTTTTTATTATTTTTATTTAATTATTTTAATTAAAAATCAATTAAAAATACTTAAAAATAACATTTTTAAGGTTAGAAAATAGCCTCAAACTCACAAAAATACACCCAACAATCCTACTAAAATAGATTAATAAAATCCGTTTACTTACCGAACCATAATGCGATTATTCTAGGTTAAACTCACTCGTGGTTAAAACCACTTCGCGTGCATTCAACATCATCAACCGAACGCACCCACTGTGAGTGAATCTTACAACTCCCCCTTTTAAATTACACGTTTTGGGGTGTGTCATGTGTTATGAAAATAATTAATTTATTTATTTAAACTTGTGCCATACCACATCATGACCTAAACTTAGATTGTTTTTATTGTTGTGATTTACTTATTGCCTTTTTGTCCAGTTATAAGAAACTCATACATTAAGCCCATCAGTTCCTCGTGGGAGACGAGTTGAACAACGCGTGCTTCAAATCAAATTCATTATTGTTCATGTGTGTATCATTGAGTTTATATTGTTTGTAGTTGTGTCATGCATATTATCATGTTATGCAAATCATTCATCAGGCCCCTCAGTTCCTCGTGAGAGACGAGTTGAGCATCGCGTGCCTCTAATTGTTCCACTATTGTTCATGTGTGTTTCATTTAACATCTTATGATTGTTGATTAAGTTACATCTATTTTTACTCATGTTTGGTTGTGCACATATTTCATAATCAATTTAAATAAATTTGTTCAAATGTTTTCCATAGGATTCACTCGCCAACATTATGTTGATCCAAAAACCTTTTTACACATGATACAGGTGAACAGGTTGAAGCAAGGAAAACATAGGATATGCCTTAGAAGAGAACAACGAAGTTTAGATTGTTAGTTAGATCATGTTGTAACATTTATTGTAAAATTCCATTTAATTTGTATTAATGAATATGAAACGCTTAATAAATGTCATGAGCTTTGATGATAACCCAATCATGCCCCGATCACCTTTTCCGCTGCGGGTCGGGGTGTGACAGATTGGTATCAGAGCCATGACTATAGGGATATAGGATAAGTTATTAGACCCTTAGAGCCTATACTATAGTCTGCCTAAATTTTAATTGATTAGGTGGTTACATACAAACTTGTGACATTTATTTGTTTCATATTTGTTTACATTTACAGTCAAACATACATGCTTATATACATATTCATTATACATATATACATATTCATTATACATATATCGATGTTCATGTATTCAATTTATTTTCATATTCTCATTATCCAAAGATTTTGTGCAATTTTCAAATCTCATCAAAGTAAGTTCTGCGACGGGCATGTAGTAACTGGAAGGGTACAAGTACCGGTAGTCGGAACGTCCTGTCTAGGCTGGCATTCGTATAAATCCAATAAACGGACCAGTTTGCCTACCTGGGGACCAACGATGAGAGTACGAAGGACCTATTAGGCCAAAGCATGCCACACCAAACGTCGTTCGAACTAACCTACTTTGAGGTGTCACCGTGTCTACACCTGGACACATTCCGAATATCACACGTTGTATACATATTTCTCGATTTTCTCCGGGTTTTTGTGTACGCAACCTGGCAGAAACCGTGCGAACCATATGAAAAACCGGTATTCATGGGGGCCCACATGATTACACAGGTAAAGTATGGCGGCATGTAGGGCCTAACAGCGAGCAGAACCCAAGACATCAAATGGATGTAGTAATTTATTTATCTATAATTATTTTATGAATGTTCATTCCTAATGCGACCCATGAACCCAAAAGCATCCAACTCATACTCTTGTCATGTATTCCTTGTAGATGTCTTCTAACTTTGCCCGTAGGAAGACGAGAGCAAGAAAAGCCCGCGAACGCATGGCTGCCTTAATCGCTCAACAAATGGCTACCGTAATACCCAACATTGTAATCCAAGTTCAACAAGCACTTACCGTTAATCCTGTCAATCAAGCAAACCAAAACATTTTCAACTCTTCCCCAAATACCACTAAATGCACCTACAAGCATTTCAAATCATGCGACCCTCCGAAATACAAAGGGACTGAAGGCGTCACCGCTCTCCTCCATTGGTTTGAAGAAATGGAGAACACATTTCTAAATTGCGATTGCCCTGACGATCGCAAAGTGCGATATGCCACCGGTCGATTATATGGGATAGCACTTACTTGGTGGAACACAGAGAAGGCCAAACGAGGTGTGGAAGATGCTATGTCCTTAACTTGGAACGAATTGAAGGAAATCATGACCAGACGATTTTGCCCAAGGAGCGAAATCAAGAAGTTAGAAGATGAATTTTACTCATTGAAGCAAGTGGAAGGAGACCACATCACCTACAACAAAAGATTCCTCGAGTTACATCAAATGGTTCCCAACATGTTCACTCCCCTCTACCGTTTGATCGAGCACTACATTCGTGGTCTTCCGTCAAAGATTCAAGACCCTGTGATAATTACCAAGCCTGCAACTTTGGAAGCAGCAATGGAGCTAGCAACAGAGCTCACCGAGAACCGAATCCGAAACAAAGACTTCAAGGAGGAGAAGAAGAAGGATAAAGAAACGACTGAAACCTCCGACTCCACTCAAACCGAATCCCCTTCTCAACCCAATCCTAAGAGAAGAAGAGTCGGGCGACTTTTCGCTGCTACCCAACGGAATCAACCAGTTTTACACGCTATACCCATCCGAGCTATCCCAATCACCCAAGTGGCACCCAACTCAGCTTACCCAGATAAGAAGCCATATCTTGGACCTCACCCTCGATGCAACAACTGTTTTTATCACCATCCCCATACCCTACCTTGTCGACTATGTGCAACTTGTGGACGCTATGGTCATTTGAGCAATGTTTGTCGCACCTTTCAAAACCAAACCTTTTCCCCTACTCAAAACATGACCCAAACTTATTATCAACCCCAATACCCCGTGTTCCCATATGCTCGAGCTTGTTTCAATTGTGGCGACCCTACCCACTTTAGAAACACATGCCCTCAATTGGTTAACGTTATCAACACTCAAGCCCAATCAAACCCGGTTAACCAAGTAAACCAAGAAAACCCAAACACTATGCCACCAGCAAGAGGAAGAGTCTTCAATATCAACGCCAATCCTGTCGAAGATAATGACGGCCCAAACGAAGATACTCAGCTAGTCTTCTTCGCCGAAGATCCAGATTCAACTCCTATCGTTTAGTTTTATGTTTTTCTTTATCACATGTGTAGACTGTTAGAGTAATTATGGTATATTATATATTATATATTGTTTTCAGTATATGCTTTTGCCGAGGCCGCAGCTCCCCATCCATCGAGGTTGAGTTTGATCCCCATTTTATTATGCGGTTGATCAGGGCGTGCCCACACGATCGGCTCCGTTTGTTTGAGCCTTGATCGGTTATTTCATTTTACATTTCAATACATGCAATACGTTCGGCTCCGTTTGATTGAGCCTTGAGCGCATATTTCAATTTACATTTCCAGTTCATGCAATACGTTCGGCTCCGTTTGATTGAGCCTTGAGCGCATATTTCAATTTACATTTCCAGTTCATGCAATACGTTCGGCTCCGTTTGATTGAGCCTTGAGCGCACATTTCAATTTACATTTCCAGTTCATGCAATACGTTCGGCTCCGTTCGATTGAGCCTTGAGCGCACATACAATTCCATTATCAGTATCTTGTGGTTGTGGTGTTTGTAGTAGAGTCGCATCGAACTAACAATAACTTGCGGATAAAGTCAATGAAAATTTGACAAGGATATGGTGGATACGCCGATGGTACTTCCTATATATAAGTATTCTTGTCAAATGATCGGAGGCATTATCAGGCGGTTATGAGAGGTTCCATGCATAGGCTGATTGTGTGATGGTTGTTTAGATTAAGTTGTTCAATTTCAGTACATTCAATACGTTCGGCTCCGTTTGATTGAGCCTTGAGCGCACATACAATATCATTCAATACGTTCGGCTCCATTTGATTGAGCCTTGAGCGCACAGACAATTTCATTATTAGTATCTTGTGGTTGTGGTGTTTGTAGTAGAGTCGCATCGAACTAACCATAACTTGCGGATAAAGTCAATGAAAATTTGACAAGAATATGGTGGATACGCCGATGGTACTTCCTATATATAAGTATTCTTGTCAAATGATCGGAGGCATTATCAGGCAGTTATGAGAGGTTCCATGCATAGGCTGTTTGTGTGGTTAAGTTATTCATTTTCAGTACATGCAATACGCTCGGCTCCGTCTGATTGAGCCTTGAGCACACAATTTCAATTTCAGTACATTCAATACGTTCGGCTCCGTTTGATTGAGCCTTGAGCGCATATCCATTTCATTTTCAAGTACATGCAATACGATCGGCTCCATTCGATTGAGCCTTGATCGCACAGATATATTTCATTTCAGTATTTTATGTTTGTTGTATTGGTTGTAGAGTTATAGGACTAATCATAATTCACTGATAAAACCAATGAAAATTTGACAAGAATATGGTGGATACGCCGCTGGTACTTCCTATATATAAGTATTCTTGTCAAAGGACCAGAGGTATTATCGGACGGTTATGAGAAGTTCTATGTAGGATTTATTAGTTTCTTGGTAACCAATCATAACTTGTGGATAAAACTAATGAAAATTTGGCAAGAATATGGTGGATACGCCGCTGGTACTTCCTATATATAAGTATTCTTGCCAAAGGATCAGAGGCATTATCAGGCGGTTATGAGAAGTTCCATGTAGGATTTAGTATTGCCTTGGTTGGAATTTGTGTTACATTTATATCATCATGTTATTTTAAGAGATTGGATTGTGATCCATTCCTACATAAACTAACATCTCCGTCATAACAAACGAGAGAGGAACTTCCATCATTCAAACATATATGCTATCAGAATGTGGATTCAAATATTTGCTGTTGTGTTTATTCATGTTCAAATATTTGCTGATGTGTTTATCCATGTTCAAATATTTGCTGATGTGTTTATTCATGTTCGAATATTAGCTGTTGTGTTTACTTATGTTCAAATACCAGTTGTTGTGTTCCATATAGGTTGTAGTGTTAGAAGATTTGCCTTAGGATATAACCATACTTTCCCAAACGTATCTAAACTCATATGCATGATATCATTTTTAGCAAATCATTTCTGCTTATCAACACTTATGCAGTAGGCAACAAAAAGCGATTCCTGAATAGGGTACTTAACCCTTACAAGGAACGTTACCGCCTCGAACAAAAACTTAAAACCCTCATTTTTCTGAGCATACAACTGTCAAACAAAACATCACCATCCTTTTAGTCAAAATATATCATTATTTAAATTTCGGGACGAAATTTCTAAAAAGCAGGGGATACTGTAACATCCGTCAAAAAACAGATTTACCAAACCCGCTCCGTTTATCAACCGAACAGTCAGTCAAAAATTTCGTTGCGAATTAAATGCCCAAAATATTTTTAAACGATACGTAATCAATTATTATACGGGACTATATATTTAGTTTTTGAAAAACTGTTGAAAATCGCAAGATAAAAATGAAATGATCCAGCCGGGTTTCGAACCCGGGTCACTCGCCGAGTCACTCAGCGACTTATCTCACACACACAAACCACTGCGCCACTTGTTCTGTTTGGTAAATATTGAAATCATTTAATTGATAAAGTGACGTTACGAATTCAAAATCGGCGCCCATCAGTTCAGTCGTCGGAATCCCGGAAACCTCGCGAGTTTTTAACACCATTTTCAGTTATAACGTAAACCATTAACAAGACATCGGTTATAACCGATGTTTGAAGTCCGCGACCAAACCATAACCGCCGGAAAATTTAAATCAATGAACCCAGTCGGAAATCAGACCAAATACATCTCGATTTTCCCCTATAAATTCACCCTCAACCCATTGAAAACCTTTTCGTTCAAAACCACACTCTTTCTCGGCGAAAACTCCCTCGCCGGAACTTTTCTGTTCGTCGCCGGAAAACCGATTTCCTTATTTCTGAACCTCACTAAATCTTTTAAACTTATACCGGAGTCACCCATACCTTCTTCAAACCTTCTGGGGACTCGCTGCTGCAAGACACCTGACGCCGGAGCTTATTACTGTCGCCGGAGTTCTGCCGGAAAACAGAGGGTCCAGTCGGTATACTTCTCCGCCCAATTTCTTTTCCTTTTCACATTTATCTCACCGTAATGAACTGAAAAACACTAATAAACCGATAAAAACTTGGAACCAGTCGATTTCCGAACTCTGGTTCTATCTTGATGAAGAAGACGATGTATTTCCGTATCTTATAAGTATAATTAAAATCAGGATATTAATCGGGTTAGACACACAGTCCAGCGGTGGACTGTGTGCACATATAACGCAAAGGTCACGAGTTCGAATCCGGTTTCATACACGCTGCCTAAATAAAAATCAAATTTTTGTTTAACTGAACCGGAGTCGATACTGGTATATGTTAAGTATATTGATAACCGAAATAATAACCAAGTTAGACACACAGTCCAGCGGTGGACTGTGTGTTTGTTTATATCACTGGTCACGAGTTCGAGTCCGGTCTTCTGCACCGACTCGGACAATTATCTCTTCTTTTTAAATAAGGCAGAAAAGGAAATAACTAATTAGTATTTAAGTATAATAAAAATCGAATTATATAACATGTTGAACACACAGTCCAGCGGTGGACTGTGTGTTAGATTAAACCACAGGTCCCGGGTTCGAGACCTGTGGAGTGTATGTCCGATTCGCTTAAAACTGTTTTTAAAATAAAATGATTTTCGGTTTAAACTAATTAATATATATATATATAATTAAAATCAGATTTATAACGGGTTAGACACGTAGCTCAGTTGGTAGAGCTGCGTGCACGCGTACGGGAGGTCTCGGGTTCGAGCCTCACTCAGCGCACTTGTGTTCCGCATTCGAACCGGTCAACGGTCAGGTCAACGGTCAACGGGCTGGTCAACGGTCAGAAAAAAAATCAATTTTTTTATTATTTTTATTTAATTATTTTAATTAAAAATCAATTAAAAATACTTAAAAATAACATTTTTAAGGTTAGAAAATAGCCTCAAACTCACAAAAATACACCCAACAATCCTACTAAAATAGATTAATAAAATCCGTTTACTTACCGAACCATAATGCGATTATTCTAGGTTAAACTCACTCGTGGTTAAAACCACTTCGCGTGCATTCAACATCATCAACCGAACGCACCCACTGTGAGTGAATCTTACAACTCCCCCTTTTAAATTACACGTTTTGGGGTGTGTCATGTGTTATGAAAATAATTAATTTATTTATTTAAACTTGTGCCATACCACATCATGACCTAAACTTAGATTGTTTTTATTGTTGTGATTTACTTATTGCCTTTTTGTCCAGTTATAAGAAACTCATACATTAAGCCCATCAGTTCCTCGTGGGAGACGAGTTGAACAACGCGTGCTTCAAATCAAATTCATTATTGTTCATGTGTGTATCATTGAGTTTATATTGTTTGTAGTTGTGTCATGCATATTATCATGTTATGCAAATCATTCATCAGGCCCCTCAGTTCCTCGTGAGAGACGAGTTGAGCATCGCGTGCCTCTAATTGTTCCACTATTGTTCATGTGTGTTTCATTTAACATCTTATGATTGTTGATTAAGTTACATCTATTTTTACTCATGTTTGGTTGTGCACATATTTCATAATCAATTTAAATAAATTTGTTCAAATGTTTTCCATAGGATTCACTCGCCAACATTATGTTGATCCAAAAACCTTTTTACACATGATACAGGTGAACAGGTTGAAGCAAGGAAAACATAGGATATGCCTTAGAAGAGAACAACGAAGTTTAGATTGTTAGTTAGATCATGTTGTAACATTTATTGTAAAATTCCATTTAATTTGTATTAATGAATATGAAACGCTTAATAAATGTCATGAGCTTTGATGATAACCCAATCATGCCCCGATCACCTTTTCCGCTGCGGGTCGGGGTGTGACAGATTGGTATCAGAGCCATGACTATAGGGATATAGGATAAGTTATTAGACCCTTAGAGCCTATACTATAGTCTGCCTAAATTTTAATTGATTAGGTGGTTACATACAAACTTGTGACATTTATTTGTTTCATATTTGTTTACATTTACAGTCAAACATACATGCTTATATACATATTCATTATACATATATACATATTCATTATACATATATCGATGTTCATGTATTCAATTTATTTTCATATTCTCATTATCCAAAGATTTTGTGCAATTTTCAAATCTCATCAAAGTAAGTTCTGCGACGGGCATGTAGTAACTGGAAGGGTACAAGTACCGGTAGTCGGAACGTCCTGTCTAGGCTGGCATTCGTATAAATCCAATAAACGGACCAGTTTGCCTACCTGGGGACCAACGATGAGAGTACGAAGGACCTATTAGGCCAAAGCATGCCACACCAAACGTCGTTCGAACTAACCTACTTTGAGGTGTCACCGTGTCTACACCTGGACACATTCCGAATATCACACGTTGTATACATATTTCTCGATTTTCTCCGGGTTTTTGTGTACGCAACCTGGCAGAAACCGTGCGAACCATATGAAAAACCGGTATTCATGGGGGCCCACATGATTACACAGGTAAAGTATGGCGGCATGTAGGGCCTAACAGCGAGCAGAACCCAAGACATCAAATGGATGTAGTAATTTATTTATCTATAATTATTTTATGAATGTTCATTCCTAATGCGACCCATGAACCCAAAAGCATCCAACTCATACTCTTGTCATGTATTCCTTGTAGATGTCTTCTAACTTTGCCCGTAGGAAGACGAGAGCAAGAAAAGCCCGCGAACGCATGGCTGCCTTAATCGCTCAACAAATGGCTACCGTAATACCCAACATTGTAATCCAAGTTCAACAAGCACTTACCGTTAATCCTGTCAATCAAGCAAACCAAAACATTTTCAACTCTTCCCCAAATACCACTAAATGCACCTACAAGCATTTCAAATCATGCGACCCTCCGAAATACAAAGGGACTGAAGGCGTCACCGCTCTCCTCCATTGGTTTGAAGAAATGGAGAACACATTTCTAAATTGCGATTGCCCTGACGATCGCAAAGTGCGATATGCCACCGGTCGATTATATGGGATAGCACTTACTTGGTGGAACACAGAGAAGGCCAAACGAGGTGTGGAAGATGCTATGTCCTTAACTTGGAACGAATTGAAGGAAATCATGACCAGACGATTTTGCCCAAGGAGCGAAATCAAGAAGTTAGAAGATGAATTTTACTCATTGAAGCAAGTGGAAGGAGACCACATCACCTACAACAAAAGATTCCTCGAGTTACATCAAATGGTTCCCAACATGTTCACTCCCCTCTACCGTTTGATCGAGCACTACATTCGTGGTCTTCCGTCAAAGATTCAAGACCCTGTGATAATTACCAAGCCTGCAACTTTGGAAGCAGCAATGGAGCTAGCAACAGAGCTCACCGAGAACCGAATCCGAAACAAAGACTTCAAGGAGGAGAAGAAGAAGGATAAAGAAACGACTGAAACCTCCGACTCCACTCAAACCGAATCCCCTTCTCAACCCAATCCTAAGAGAAGAAGAGTCGGGCGACTTTTCGCTGCTACCCAACGGAATCAACCAGTTTTACACGCTATACCCATCCGAGCTATCCCAATCACCCAAGTGGCACCCAACTCAGCTTACCCAGATAAGAAGCCATATCTTGGACCTCACCCTCGATGCAACAACTGTTTTTATCACCATCCCCATACCCTACCTTGTCGACTATGTGCAACTTGTGGACGCTATGGTCATTTGAGCAATGTTTGTCGCACCTTTCAAAACCAAACCTTTTCCCCTACTCAAAACATGACCCAAACTTATTATCAACCCCAATACCCCGTGTTCCCATATGCTCGAGCTTGTTTCAATTGTGGCGACCCTACCCACTTTAGAAACACATGCCCTCAATTGGTTAACGTTATCAACACTCAAGCCCAATCAAACCCGGTTAACCAAGTAAACCAAGAAAACCCAAACACTATGCCACCAGCAAGAGGAAGAGTCTTCAATATCAACGCCAATCCTGTCGAAGATAATGACGGCCCAAACGAAGATACTCAGCTAGTCTTCTTCGCCGAAGATCCAGATTCAACTCCTATCGTTTAGTTTTATGTTTTTCTTTATCACATGTGTAGACTGTTAGAGTAATTATGGTATATTATATATTATATATTGTTTTCAGTATATGCTTTTGCCGAGGCCGCAGCTCCCCATCCATCGAGGTTGAGTTTGATCCCCATTTTATTATGCGGTTGATCAGGGCGTGCCCACACGATCGGCTCCGTTTGTTTGAGCCTTGATCGGTTATTTCATTTTACATTTCAATACATGCAATACGTTCGGCTCCGTTTGATTGAGCCTTGAGCGCATATTTCAATTTACATTTCCAGTTCATGCAATACGTTCGGCTCCGTTTGATTGAGCCTTGAGCGCATATTTCAATTTACATTTCCAGTTCATGCAATACGTTCGGCTCCGTTTGATTGAGCCTTGAGCGCACATTTCAATTTACATTTCCAGTTCATGCAATACGTTCGGCTCCGTTCGATTGAGCCTTGAGCGCACATACAATTCCATTATCAGTATCTTGTGGTTGTGGTGTTTGTAGTAGAGTCGCATCGAACTAACAATAACTTGCGGATAAAGTCAATGAAAATTTGACAAGGATATGGTGGATACGCCGATGGTACTTCCTATATATAAGTATTCTTGTCAAATGATCGGAGGCATTATCAGGCGGTTATGAGAGGTTCCATGCATAGGCTGATTGTGTGATGGTTGTTTAGATTAAGTTGTTCAATTTCAGTACATTCAATACGTTCGGCTCCGTTTGATTGAGCCTTGAGCGCACATACAATATCATTCAATACGTTCGGCTCCATTTGATTGAGCCTTGAGCGCACAGACAATTTCATTATTAGTATCTTGTGGTTGTGGTGTTTGTAGTAGAGTCGCATCGAACTAACCATAACTTGCGGATAAAGTCAATGAAAATTTGACAAGAATATGGTGGATACGCCGATGGTACTTCCTATATATAAGTATTCTTGTCAAATGATCGGAGGCATTATCAGGCAGTTATGAGAGGTTCCATGCATAGGCTGTTTGTGTGGTTAAGTTATTCATTTTCAGTACATGCAATACGCTCGGCTCCGTCTGATTGAGCCTTGAGCACACAATTTCAATTTCAGTACATTCAATACGTTCGGCTCCGTTTGATTGAGCCTTGAGCGCATATCCATTTCATTTTCAAGTACATGCAATACGATCGGCTCCATTCGATTGAGCCTTGATCGCACAGATATATTTCATTTCAGTATTTTATGTTTGTTGTATTGGTTGTAGAGTTATAGGACTAATCATAATTCACTGATAAAACCAATGAAAATTTGACAAGAATATGGTGGATACGCCGCTGGTACTTCCTATATATAAGTATTCTTGTCAAAGGACCAGAGGTATTATCGGACGGTTATGAGAAGTTCTATGTAGGATTTATTAGTTTCTTGGTAACCAATCATAACTTGTGGATAAAACTAATGAAAATTTGGCAAGAATATGGTGGATACGCCGCTGGTACTTCCTATATATAAGTATTCTTGCCAAAGGATCAGAGGCATTATCAGGCGGTTATGAGAAGTTCCATGTAGGATTTAGTATTGCCTTGGTTGGAATTTGTGTTACATTTATATCATCATGTTATTTTAAGAGATTGGATTGTGATCCATTCCTACATAAACTAACATCTCCGTCATAACAAACGAGAGAGGAACTTCCATCATTCAAACATATATGCTATCAGAATGTGGATTCAAATATTTGCTGTTGTGTTTATTCATGTTCAAATATTTGCTGATGTTGTTTATCCATGTTCAAATATTTGCTGATGTGTTTATTCATGTTCGAATATTAGCTGTTGTGTTTACTTATGTTCAAATACCAGTTGTTGTGTTCCATATAGGTTGTAGTGTTAGAAGATTTGCCTTAGGATATAACCATACTTTCCCAAACGTATCTAAACTCATATGCATGATATCATTTTTAGCAAATCATTTCTGCTTATCAACACTTATGCAGTAGGCAACAAAAAGCGATTCCTGAATAGGGTACTTAACCCTTACAAGGAACGTTACCGCCTCGAACAAAAACTTAAACCCTCATTTTTCTGAGCATACAACTGTCAAACAAAACATCACCATCCTTTTAGTCAAAATATATCATTATTTAAATTTCGGGACGAAATTTCTAAAAAGCAGGGGATACTGTAACATCCGTCAAAAAACAGATTTACCAAACCCGCTCCGTTTATCAACCGAACAGTCAGTCAAAAATTTCGTTGCGAATTAAATGCCCAAAATATTTTTAAACGATACGTAATCAATTATTATACGGGACTATATATTTAGTTTTTGAAAAACTGTTGAAAATCGCAAGATAAAAATGAAATGATCCAGCCGGGTTTCGAACCCGGGTCACTCGCCGAGTCACTCAGCGACTTATCTCACACACACAAACCACTGCGCCACTTGTTCTGTTTGGTAAATATTGAAATCATTTAATTGATAAAGTGACGTTACGAATTCAAAATCGGCGCCCATCAGTTCAGTCGTCGGAATCCCGGAAACCTCGCGAGTTTTTAACACCATTTTCAGTTATAACGTAAACCATTAACAAGACATCGGTTATAACCGATGTTTGAAGTCCGCGACCAAACCATAACCGCCGGAAAATTTAAATCAATGAACCCAGTCGGAAATCAGACCAAATACATCTCGATTTTCCCCTATAAATTCACCCTCAACCCATTGAAAACCTTTTCGTTCAAAACCACACTCTTTCTCGGCGAAAACTCCCTCGCCGGAACTTTTCTGTTCGTCGCCGGAAAACCGATTTCCTTATTTCTGAACCTCACTAAATCTTTTAAACTTATACCGGAGTCACCCATACCTTCTTCAAACCTTCTGGGGACTCGCTGCTGCAAGACACCTGACGCCGGAGCTTATTACTGTCGCCGGAGTTCTGCCGGAAAACAGAGGGTCCAGTCGGTATACTTCTCCGCCCAATTTCTTTTCCTTTTCACATTTATCTCACCGTAATGAACTGAAAAACACTAATAAACCGATAAAAACTTGGAACCAGTCGATTTCCGAACTCTGGTTCTATCTTGATGAAGAAGACGATGTATTTCCGTATCTTATAAGTATAATTAAAATCAGGATATTAATCGGGTTAGACACACAGTCCAGCGGTGGACTGTGTGCACATATAACGCAAAGGTCACGAGTTCGAATCCGGTTTCATACACGCTGCCTAAATAAAAATCAAATTTTTGTTTAACTGAACCGGAGTCGATACTGGTATATGTTAAGTATATTGATAACCGAAATAATAACCAAGTTAGACACACAGTCCAGCGGTGGACTGTGTGTTTGTTTATATCACTGGTCACGAGTTCGAGTCCGGTCTTCTGCACCGACTCGGACAATTATCTCTTCTTTTTAAATAAGGCAGAAAAGGAAATAACTAATTAGTATTTAAGTATAATAAAAATCGAATTATATAACATGTTGAACACACAGTCCAGCGGTGGACTGTGTGTTAGATTAAACCACAGGTCCCGGGTTCGAGACCTGTGGAGTGTATGTCCGATTCGCTTAAAACTGTTTTTAAAATAAAATGATTTTCGGTTTAAACTAATTAATATATATATATATAATTAAAATCAGATTTATAACGGGTTAGACACGTAGCTCAGTTGGTAGAGCTGCGTGCACGCGTACGGGAGGTCTCGGGTTCGAGCCTCACTCAGCGCACTTGTGTTCCGCATTCGAACCGGTCAACGGTCAGGTCAACGGTCAACGGGCTGGTCAACGGTCAGAAAAAAAATCAATTTTTTTATTATTTTTATTTAATTATTTTAATTAAAAATCAATTAAAAATACTTAAAAATAACATTTTTAAGGTTAGAAAATAGCCTCAAACTCACAAAAATACACCCAACAATCCTACTAAAATAGATTAATAAAATCCGTTTACTTACCGAACCATAATGCGATTATTCTAGGTTAAACTCACTCGTGGTTAAAACCACTTCGCGTGCATTCAACATCATCAACCGAACGCACCCACTGTGAGTGAATCTTACAACTCCCCCTTTTAAATTACACGTTTTGGGGTGTGTCATGTGTTATGAAAATAATTAATTTATTTATTTAAACTTGTGCCATACCACATCATGACCTAAACTTAGATTGTTTTTATTGTTGTGATTTACTTATTGCCTTTTTGTCCAGTTATAAGAAACTCATACATTAAGCCCATCAGTTCCTCGTGGGAGACGAGTTGAACAACGCGTGCTTCAAATCAAATTCATTATTGTTCATGTGTGTATCATTGAGTTTATATTGTTTGTAGTTGTGTCATGCATATTATCATGTTATGCAAATCATTCATCAGGCCCCTCAGTTCCTCGTGAGAGACGAGTTGAGCATCGCGTGCCTCTAATTGTTCCACTATTGTTCATGTGTGTTTCATTTAACATCTTATGATTGTTGATTAAGTTACATCTATTTTTACTCATGTTTGGTTGTGCACATATTTCATAATCAATTTAAATAAATTTGTTCAAATGTTTTCCATAGGATTCACTCGCCAACATTATGTTGATCCAAAAACCTTTTTACACATGATACAGGTGAACAGGTTGAAGCAAGGAAAACATAGGATATGCCTTAGAAGAGAACAACGAAGTTTAGATTGTTAGTTAGATCATGTTGTAACATTTATTGTAAAATTCCATTTAATTTGTATTAATGAATATGAAACGCTTAATAAATGTCATGAGCTTTGATGATAACCCAATCATGCCCCGATCACCTTTTCCGCTGCGGGTCGGGGTGTGACAGATTGGTATCAGAGCCATGACTATAGGGATATAGGATAAGTTATTAGACCCTTAGAGCCTATACTATAGTCTGCCTAAATTTTAATTGATTAGGTGGTTACATACAAACTTGTGACATTTATTTGTTTCATATTTGTTTACATTTACAGTCAAACATACATGCTTATATACATATTCATTATACATATATACATATTCATTATACATATATCGATGTTCATGTATTCAATTTATTTTCATATTCTCATTATCCAAAGATTTTGTGCAATTTTCAAATCTCATCAAAGTAAGTTCTGCGACGGGCATGTAGTAACTGGAAGGGTACAAGTACCGGTAGTCGGAACGTCCTGTCTAGGCTGGCATTCGTATAAATCCAATAAACGGACCAGTTTGCCTACCTGGGGACCAACGATGAGAGTACGAAGGACCTATTAGGCCAAAGCATGCCACACCAAACGTCGTTCGAACTAACCTACTTTGAGGTGTCACCGTGTCTACACCTGGACACATTCCGAATATCACACGTTGTATACATATTTCTCGATTTTCTCCGGGTTTTTGTGTACGCAACCTGGCAGAAACCGTGCGAACCATATGAAAAACCGGTATTCATGGGGGCCCACATGATTACACAGGTAAAGTATGGCGGCATGTAGGGCCTAACAGCGAGCAGAACCCAAGACATCAAATGGATGTAGTAATTTATTTATCTATAATTATTTTATGAATGTTCATTCCTAATGCGACCCATGAACCCAAAAGCATCCAACTCATACTCTTGTCATGTATTCCTTGTAGATGTCTTCTAACTTTGCCCGTAGGAAGACGAGAGCAAGAAAAGCCCGCGAACGCATGGCTGCCTTAATCGCTCAACAAATGGCTACCGTAATACCCAACATTGTAATCCAAGTTCAACAAGCACTTACCGTTAATCCTGTCAATCAAGCAAACCAAAACATTTTCAACTCTTCCCCAAATACCACTAAATGCACCTACAAGCATTTCAAATCATGCGACCCTCCGAAATACAAAGGGACTGAAGGCGTCACCGCTCTCCTCCATTGGTTTGAAGAAATGGAGAACACATTTCTAAATTGCGATTGCCCTGACGATCGCAAAGTGCGATATGCCACCGGTCGATTATATGGGATAGCACTTACTTGGTGGAACACAGAGAAGGCCAAACGAGGTGTGGAAGATGCTATGTCCTTAACTTGGAACGAATTGAAGGAAATCATGACCAGACGATTTTGCCCAAGGAGCGAAATCAAGAAGTTAGAAGATGAATTTTACTCATTGAAGCAAGTGGAAGGAGACCACATCACCTACAACAAAAGATTCCTCGAGTTACATCAAATGGTTCCCAACATGTTCACTCCCCTCTACCGTTTGATCGAGCACTACATTCGTGGTCTTCCGTCAAAGATTCAAGACCCTGTGATAATTACCAAGCCTGCAACTTTGGAAGCAGCAATGGAGCTAGCAACAGAGCTCACCGAGAACCGAATCCGAAACAAAGACTTCAAGGAGGAGAAGAAGAAGGATAAAGAAACGACTGAAACCTCCGACTCCACTCAAACCGAATCCCCTTCTCAACCCAATCCTAAGAGAAGAAGAGTCGGGCGACTTTTCGCTGCTACCCAACGGAATCAACCAGTTTTACACGCTATACCCATCCGAGCTATCCCAATCACCCAAGTGGCACCCAACTCAGCTTACCCAGATAAGAAGCCATATCTTGGACCTCACCCTCGATGCAACAACTGTTTTTATCACCATCCCCATACCCTACCTTGTCGACTATGTGCAACTTGTGGACGCTATGGTCATTTGAGCAATGTTTGTCGCACCTTTCAAAACCAAACCTTTTCCCCTACTCAAAACATGACCCAAACTTATTATCAACCCCAATACCCCGTGTTCCCATATGCTCGAGCTTGTTTCAATTGTGGCGACCCTACCCACTTTAGAAACACATGCCCTCAATTGGTTAACGTTATCAACACTCAAGCCCAATCAAACCCGGTTAACCAAGTAAACCAAGAAAACCCAAACACTATGCCACCAGCAAGAGGAAGAGTCTTCAATATCAACGCCAATCCTGTCGAAGATAATGACGGCCCAAACGAAGATACTCAGCTAGTCTTCTTCGCCGAAGATCCAGATTCAACTCCTATCGTTTAGTTTTATGTTTTTCTTTATCACATGTGTAGACTGTTAGAGTAATTATGGTATATTATATATTATATATTGTTTTCAGTATATGCTTTTGCCGAGGCCGCAGCTCCCCATCCATCGAGGTTGAGTTTGATCCCCATTTTATTATGCGGTTGATCAGGGCGTGCCCACACGATCGGCTCCGTTTGTTTGAGCCTTGATCGGTTATTTCATTTTACATTTCAATACATGCAATACGTTCGGCTCCGTTTGATTGAGCCTTGAGCGCATATTTCAATTTACATTTCCAGTTCATGCAATACGTTCGGCTCCGTTTGATTGAGCCTTGAGCGCATATTTCAATTTACATTTCCAGTTCATGCAATACGTTCGGCTCCGTTTGATTGAGCCTTGAGCGCACATTTCAATTTACATTTCCAGTTCATGCAATACGTTCGGCTCCGTTCGATTGAGCCTTGAGCGCACATACAATTCCATTATCAGTATCTTGTGGTTGTGGTGTTTGTAGTAGAGTCGCATCGAACTAACCATAACTTGCGGATAAAGTCAATGAAAATTTGACAAGGATATGGTGGATACGCCGATGGTACTTCCTATATATAAGTATTCTTGTCAAATGATCGGAGGCATTATCAGGCGGTTATGAGAGGTTCCATGCATAGGCTGATTGTGTGATGGTTGTTTAGATTAAGTTGTTCAATTTCAGTACATTCAATACGTTCGGCTCCGTTTGATTGAGCCTTGAGCGCACATACAATATCATTCAATACGTTCGGCTCCATTTGATTGAGCCTTGAGCGCACAGACAATTTCATTATCAGTATCTTGTGGTTGTGGTGTTTGTAGTAGAGTCGCATCGAACTAACCATAACTTGCGGATAAAGTCAATGAAAATTTGACAAGAATATGGTGGATACGCCGATGGTACTTCCTATATATAAGTATTCTTGTCAAATGATCGGAGGCATTATCAGGCAGTTATGAGAGGTTCCATGCATAGGCTGTTTGTGTGGTTAAGTTATTCATTTTCAGTACATGCAATACGCTCGGCTCCGTCTGATTGAGCCTTGAGCACACAATTTCAATTTCAGTACATTCAATATGTTCGGCTCCGTTTGATTGAGCCTTGAGCGCATATCCATTTCATTTTCAAGTACATGCAATACGATCGGCTCCATTCGATTGAGCCTTGATTGCACAGATATATTTCATTTCAGTATTTTATGTTTGTTGTATTGGTTGTAGAGTTATAGGACTAATCATAATTCACTGATAAAACCAATGAAAATTTGACAAGAATATGGTGGATACGCCGCTGGTACTTCCTATATATAAGTATTCTTGTCAAAGGACCAGAGGTATTATCGGACGGTTATGAGAAGTTCTATGTAGGATTTATTAGTTTCTTGGTAACCAATCATAACTTGTGGATAAAACTAATGAAAATTTGGCAAGAATATGGTGGATACGCCGCTGGTACTTCCTATATATAAGTATTCTTGCCAAAGGATCAGAGGCATTATCAGGCGGTTATGAGAAGTTCCATGTAGGATTTAGTATTGCCTTGGTTGGAATTTGTGTTACATTTATATCATCATGTTATTTTAAGAGATTGGATTGTGATCCATTCCTACATAAACTAACCTCTCCGTCATAACAAACGAGAGAGGAACTTCCATCATTCAAACATATATGCTATCAGAATGTGGATTCAAATATTTGCTGTTGTGTTTATTCATGTTCAAATATTTGCTGATGTGTTTATCCATGTTCAAATATTTGCTGATGTGTTTATTCATGTTCGAATATTAGCTGTTGTGTTTACTTATGTTCAAATACCAGTTGTTGTGTTCCATATAGGTTGTAGTGTTAGAAGATTTGCCTTAGGATATAACCATACTTTCCCAAACGTATCTAAACTCATATGCATGATATCATTTTTAGCAAATCATTTCTGCTTATCAACACTTATGCAGTAGGCAACAAAAAGCGATTCCTGAATAGGGTACTTAACCCTTACAAGGAACGTTACCGCCTCGAACAAAAACTTAAACCCTCATTTTTCTGAGCATACAACTGTCAAACAAAACATCACCATCCTTTTAGTCAAAATATATCATTATTTAAATTTCGGGACGAAATTTCTAAAAAGCAGGGGATACTGTAACATCCGTCAAAAAACAGATTTACCAAACCCGCTCCGTTTATCAACCGAACAGTCAGTCAAAAATTTCGTTGCGAATTAAATGCCCAAAATATTTTTAAACAATACGTAATCAATTATTATACGGGACTATATATTTAGTTTTTGAAAAACTGTTGAAAATCGCAAGATAAAAATGAAATGATCCAGCCGGGTTTCGAACCCGGGTCACTCGCCGAGTCACTCAGCGACTTATCTCACACACACAAACCACTGCGCCACTTGTTCTGTTTGGTAAATATTGAAATCATTTAATTGATAAAGTGACGTTACGAATTCAAAATCGGCGCCCATCAGTTCAGTCGTCGGAATCCCGGAAACCTCGCGAGTTTTTAACACCATTTTCAGTTATAACGTAAACCATTAACAAGACATCGGTTATAACCGATGTTTGAAGTCCGCGACCAAACCATAACCGCCGGAAAATTTAAATCAATGAACCCAGTCGGAAATCAGACCAAATACATCTCGATTTTCCCCTATAAATTCACCCTCAACCCATTGAAAACCTTTTCGTTCAAAACCACACTCTTTCTCGGCGAAAACTCCCTCGCCGGAACTTTTCTGTTCGTCGCCGGAAAACCGATTTCCTTATTTCTGAACCTCACTAAATCTTTTAAACTTATACCGGAGTCACCCATACCTTCTTCAAACCTTCTGGGGACTCGCTGCTGCAAGACACCTGACGCCGGAGCTTATTACTGTCGCCGGAGTTCTGCCGGAAAACAGAGGGTCCAGTCGGTATACTTCTCCGCCCAATTTCTTTTCCTTTTCACATTTATCTCACCGTAATGAACTGAAAAACACTAATAAACCGATAAAAACTTGGAACCAGTCGATTTCCGAACTCTGGTTCTATCTTGATGAAGAAGACGATGTATTTCCGTATCTTATAAGTATAATTAAAATCAGGATATTAATCGGGTTAGACACACAGTCCAGCGGTGGACTGTGTGCACATATAACGCAAAGGTCACGAGTTCGAATCCGGTTTCATACACGCTGCCTAAATAAAAATCAAATTTTTGTTTAACTGAACCGGAGTCGATACTGGTATATGTTAAGTATATTGATAACCGAAATAATAACCAAGTTAGACACACAGTCCAGCGGTGGACTGTGTGTTTGTTTATATCACTGGTCACGAGTTCGAGTCCGGTCTTCTGCACCGACTCGGACAATTATCTCTTCTTTTTAAATAAGGCAGAAAAGGAAATAACTAATTAGTATTTAAGTATAATAAAAATCGAATTATATAACATGTTGAACACACAGTCCAGCGGTGGACTGTGTGTTAGATTAAACCACAGGTCCCGGGTTCGAGACCTGTGGAGTGTATGTCCGATTCGCTTAAAACTGTTTTTAAAATAAAATGATTTTCGGTTTAAACTAATTAATATATATATATAATTAAAATCAGATTTATAACGGGTTAGACACGTAGCTCAGTTGGTAGAGCTGCGTGCACGCGTACGGGAGGTCTCGGGTTCGAGCCTCACTCAGCGCACTTGTGTTCCGCATTCGAACCGGTCAACGGTCAGGTCAACGGTCAACGGGCTGGTCAACGGTCAGAAAAAAATCAATTTTTTTTATTATTTTTATTTAATTATTTTAATTAAAAATCAATTAAAAATACTTAAAAATAACATTTTTAAGGTTAGAAAATAGCCTCAAACTCACAAAAATACACCCAACAATCCTACTAAAATAGATTAATAAAATCCGTTTACTTACCGAACCATAATGCGATTATTCTAGGTTAAACTCACTCGTGGTTAAAACCACTTCGCGTGCATTCAACATCATCAACCGAACGCACCCACTGTGAGTGAATCTTACAACTCCCCCTTTTAAATTACACGTTTTGGGGTGTGTCATGTGTTATGAAAATAATTAATTTATTTATTTAAACTTGTGCCATACCACATCATGACCTAAACTTAGATTGTTTTTATTGTTGTGATTTACTTATTGCCTTTTTGTCCAGTTATAAGAAACTCATACATTAAGCCCATCAGTTCCTCGTGGGAGACGAGTTGAACAACGCGTGCTTCAAATCAAATTCATTATTGTTCATGTGTGTATCATTGAGTTTATATTGTTTGTAGTTGTGTCATGCATATTATCATGTTATGCAAATCATTCATCAGGCCCCTCAGTTCCTCGTGAGAGACGAGTTGAGCATCGCGTGCCTCTAATTGTTCCACTATTGTTCATGTGTGTTTCATTTAACATCTTATGATTGTTGATTAAGTTACATCTATTTTTACTCATGTTTGGTTGTGCACATATTTCATAATCAATTTAAATAAATTTGTTCAAATGTTTTCCATAGGATTCACTCGCCAACATTATGTTGATCCAAAAACCTTTTTACACATGATACAGGTGAACAGGTTGAAGCAAGGAAAACATAGGATATGCCTTAGAAGAGAACAACGAAGTTTAGATTGTTAGTTAGATCATGTTGTAACATTTATTGTAAAATTCCATTTAATTTGTATTAATGAATATGAAACGCTTAATAAATGTCATGAGCTTTGATGATAACCCAATCATGCCCCGATCACCTTTTCCGCTGCGGGTCGGGGTGTGACAAGGTAAGCGTGTATCACAAATAACCAATAACTAATATTACATGAGTATACACAGAGACCGAGGGGCTATTTGCCAATTTCTGAATGGGTAAGTGCTGAACTAGTAAGAGCTCTGAACTATTAAGTGTTGAACCAGTAAGGGTTCTGAGCTTGTATAAAGGTAAAAAAGATGTAAATTTTCGTGTATCCCAAATAACCAATACCTAATATTACATGAGTAAGATACTGAGGGGTTGTTTGACAACTTCTGAATGGGTAAGTGCCGAACCAATAAAAGGTCTGAACCATTAAATGTTGAACCAATGACAGGTCTGAGCCAGTATAATATTTAACCATTCAGAGGCAAACATAAATTTTTGACCAATTCAGATAAGAGGTCTGAACCATTGAGACTTAGTATAATGCTTAAACATTCAGAGACAAATATCTGAACCATTCAGACATCTGCTCGCGAAACAAACAGTTTGAATCATTAAGCGCTAAACCAGTAAGAGGTCTGAACCATCAAGAGTCCGTTAAGAACTGAAACAAACCAAGTATAACACTATTGAATCTATTATATATATATCTTACCATTGATGCTAAAACTTTTGGACCCTTGTTTTCTCCAAAAGCACCATGGTTTTAGCTCCACCTTGCAGGTGGACTCAGCCTTAGGTGAGTCATCTCCTCCGTCAACCGAAACCGATAACCCGTGAAACAGGTGGTGTTTCAACCATGTTATGGTGATGGAGCGGCAACTACCGGCGATATGGGTCTTGTAAACGGACATAAAAAGGGTCTGGCCGGACTTTGTGACAGATGCATATTGATCTTCACTGCCACTAGCTGAAAAACAAGATGGAATCCCAATTGGGTCATGCAACATGTTAAAAATTTGAATGAAGATGAGATTATAATTTCTTTTTTTTTTGGGTGTTTTGTGGCAGAAAGTGTTCAGAGTGGAAGGTAGATGTGAGTATTGTGATGAGGAAAGTGAGTCCATTAAATACCTTAGTTTAAAATCTAGAGTTAACTGTCATATTCGTCACATGGTTTGTTTATTTTTGCCATTTCAGATCAATTTTTAAAAATGTATCAGTTTTCTTCCTGACATATTGAAAACGTGTCATTTCAGTTCAAAAATTAAAACTTAGTTAAGTCAGACATGTTTAATGAAGAGTATTATTCTCAATCGACGGGAAATTGGGAATTAGGTTTTAATAAAAGAAATATAAAATGACAATAATACTCTTCCTTAAACCTGTCTGACTTAACTGAGTTTTAATTTTTAGACTGAAGTAACACGTTTATGGTATGTCAAGGAGGAAACTGATTTATTTTTTAAAATTTGTCTGAAATGGCAAAAATGAACAAATCACTGGGACGAAAATAACACTTAACTCTAAAATCTAAATATATTCATTGAACCATTTGACTATGATCGACGTGTGATTTTTAAATTATTGCAGTTTTTAACTCGTTGCCAGTAATGAACAAGAATTTATCTATCTATATACTATAAGTATTGTCAGTATAATATAATATTGTTAATTTTCAAATTATTTTTTTTATTTAATGCCAAATCTCAAATACTTGTTATTGTAATTAGGCCGCTACACATGTCCCCATCGTGAGGGCGTTAATGACCAGGCCGGGGCGTTAATGATGGGCACCAAGGGCATCTCTGGCATTCCAATAACGAGCATTAATCTCGATTATTTGTGGTTTTTTTCGAGGAATAGAGCTGTTGGGGTGAAGTTTGAACGAAAAAGTATATTTTTAAAAAAAAATTAGAAACAATATATATTACCATATCACATAACCAAATTTCACACAACAATTCAAACTCTCTTTATTCTCTTATTATGAATCTCTCACCCAACTCTCCACCTAATCGAAATGCAGAAGAAGGTTTGATTATTGTTGTGGTTCGAGTGAGCGTATATCTTTTACTCGATTATGTCGAAACTTCGCAACAATTAACAAGGTGTTCTCCTCTGTAAAGAGATCGTGAGACTGCTAACAATCTGAGAATCCGCTATACGATTACGAAACGCTCTGGCCTCGTTTTCACATGAGTCGCCGACTATTCTTACGAATTGTTGGTGATTTAGAACGCAGTTATACATTTTCCCAACAAAGGGAAGATTCTTTTAAATACTGCTAGTATGTATTAAAATTGTAAATGATAAAGATAGTTATGATTAATTTACATATACAAACTTATATATTTTGAAACCGGAAAAAATATATAATTAGTAAAAGTTAAATGACCGGTTTAATTTACACTCTAAACCAATAAACAGATAAACCAGCAAACCAAACGTCTGAATCTTAAAACAGCCAAACTCGTTGACTTGTTATAATTATAGCGCTTCAATTGATTTAATGATTTATCTAGCACCTTTAATTATTTTTTCTTCTATTTTCTTGTAACTAAGATTATGTTTTTGTGATATTAGTTATCTTTCCTAGAAACATATTTCTTGCTCCTCTATACAATTAACTAAATGGATATTGGAAAAACAACAACCTACACAAGTTTTAGTGGAACAAAAATAAACTCAAAAGATCGTCCTTATAACTTATAAGTAGGAAAGAGACAAAATATATGATATAACATACACATGTCTATGTGTATAGTCTTGACATCTCTACTTAAGTATTACATACACATATGTATATAGATTATATAATGTACACATGGTAGGTAATGATGTATAAGTTAAACATATGCGAATAAATTAGTATTATTATAGTTTTAAGGGATATTGGATTTTAATAATCTTAAGTTTCATCAATTGGCCGGCATTAATCCCAACTTCAAAAATTCCCTCTAAGAATCCCAACTTGTAAGAATTTGGCCCCTATCGATCCTTTTTTAACTGGGTTAGTTTTTTGTTGACGTGGCAGCTTACGTGGCACAAACCTAGTTATTTGATTATGTGGCTGCTTATTTGGTACAAACTTAGCTTTTGGATTTTAATAATCCCATCTTTCACCACCACCATCAACAACTACCACCACCACCATCACCCACCACGGCGGTGGCTGATGGGGGTGGCGGCTGATGATGGTGGTGGCGGCGGTGGTGGCGGTGGCGGCTGATGGTGGTGGCTGATAGTGGTGATGGTGGTGGCTAATGGTGGTGGTGGTGGGTGATGGTGATGGTGGTGAAAGTTAGGATTATTAAAATCCAAAAGCTAAGTTTGTGCCAAATAAGCAGCCACATCATCAAATAACTAGGTTTGTGCCACGTCAACAAAAAACTAACCCAGTTAAAAAAGGATCGATGGGGGCCAAATTCTTGCAAGTTGAGATTGTCATAGGGAATTTTTGAAGTTGGGATTAATGCCGGCCAATTGGGAAAAGTTAAGATTATTAAAATCCAATATCCCTTTTTATATATATATAACTAGTACATGTGTATTAAAAATATCAAAATTTATAAAATACATATACACAGATAAAAATTAAACAATTTAGGTATTACCACACATAAAAAATTAAACAAATTAGGTATTGTTATATCGTTAAAAAAAGATATGTTACTTTTTTCGTAAAAAAGTTCTTTTTTTCTTTTAGGGATATTGGATTTTAATATCCTAACTATTCATCGTTGGCCGCCAACAATCCTAACTTCAAAATAACCGCGGGCAATCCCAACTATTGACATATTGGCCACCAATGAACACTGACTAACAGAACTCTAACGCCGTTAGTCTTAGGTCGCCGGAAAACCGTTTTTTTACCAGAAAAATGTTTCTAAAGGTTCGATATAAGGTTACAAAGAGGTTTGGGATGATGATGTTAAGTTTTCCGGCCAAAAAAAAGTTTTCCAGCGAAAAAATGAGTTTTCGGTGACTTCAATAATTGGGGCTTTTACTAGAAAAAGGTTCATAAAGTTCCGTAATAAGGTTACAAAGAGGTTTGGGACGAAAATGTTGAGTTTTCCGGCCAAAAACGTTTTTCCGGTGACCGAAGACTAATGACGTTAGGGTTCTGTTAGTCAGGATCCATTAGAGGCCAATATGTTAATAGTTGGGACTGTCGGTGGTTATTTTTTAAGTTAGAACTGTTAGCAGCGAACGACGAATAGTTGAGATTAATAAAATCCAATATGCTTTTCTTTTATAAGCTATTAATCATTTTTTTTCTTTTTCTTGCGACTTGGTAGTTGGTTCGTGAGGATGGAATTTGTTTTTTTTTTTATTCAAATGATAAATAAGAGATATATTGACAAATATCTTACTTTTTAAAATATTTTTTTTTATTTTTTCAAAATAAAAGGCAGTTAAAGCAGACTAAAATACATTATATTTTCGGTTTAGGTTTAGGGCACATGTGTATTACGGAACCAAATTTAAGTTAGGAAAAGTAAAATACATGTAACTATACCTGGTATTTGACATATATAAAGAAAGTTAAATATTGAGTGATGTAAACGGTTACATAAATATCATATGCTTCACATTAAAAACAACAAATTACGTTTTATACACTTATTACATTTCATTACTTAATATTGGTTTTATAATAAAGACGCTCCTATATATAGGATAAAGACGAATAACAACTTGATCAACAACTAGTTAGTGGTTAAGTAGTTGCTGATCGAGTATTGATGTTGGATACAAGATCATGTGTTAATACACTTGCCCCAAGCTTGTAGGATCCTACATGACGCCACAAGATGGCCTCCTGGCAGGGTGAAGACGTCACTCATTGATGAAGACAAAGACAACAAATGCACCTTCAATATTGCTTAGTGATTGGCACCTACGGCAGTACAGGAACACTGTATCCAACCTTCAGACGAGTGGTGTACGAGATGACCAAACCACATGTCGTATTAGATTATACCAACATTACAAGTTAATAACAATTAGAATGATGAATTTGAGTATTTTAAGAAAGATGGCACATGAGGTGAACTCATGACCGGTGGTCATATATTTGAGGAAAACGTTAAATGATTTAAAGTTGGATGTACAATGTCCGTGGTGTTCGTGTCACAACTATTAATTAAGGAAACATTAATTAATTTATTAAAAATATTTTTGAAAAAAAATGAGTGGGCCCCTGCCCCCTAGAATCTACAGCAGGATGCTATAAAATATCCTTACATAAAATATCTCCAACAAACTACAAAATATCTCAAACTTTAGAAATTGGTGTAATGATGATTATTGGGTTAAATCAATTATTATTGTATGAAGCAATTTTCAAATCAAATTTAATGGTTGGTATGAGTCGTTACTATGAACCGATGGAAATATCCAAATTTATGTTTGAAAGTGATATTGATATGTAGATCGAGCAAAAACTCGTTCTTAGAAAAGGGGTGGTATTTTTAACGAAGAAATTAAATAGTAATGAAAAAAAAATTACACAATATAGCTGTTTTTGTTCAATTTTTTAGAAGACCGCATCATTCCTAAACTTCTAAATGGCCCGCCATGTAACCACGACTATCGCACCTAAAGCTTATCTCATTGTGGAGCATTTAAGTTTTCAACCTAGTTCATTATGTCAACAAGATTCTAACCCATGAAAAGGTGACGTCGAGCCATACCTCAATCACATCCAATATTCTCTGGATCGACGAGAACTCCCCGTACACATGATTAACTGATTCAACAACGTAGTTCAGTGGCGGATCCAAGAATTATTTTTGAGGATGCGAACGAAGAGGTCAACCAAACTTTCAATGGGTGCGATTGGGATTTTTACATATAAATACAGAAAAGAAAAAATTTACCACCCCCCCCCCCCCCGCGCCCATCTAGGGCTGAACCTGGGTACGCCCGTATGTCATTACATAACGAAAAAACATTGAGGTGAGTCAATTCCCTTCCAGTCAAAATTCCCCTGGTAGGGAACTGGTTCCCTAAAACCTCCAATCACCAATGTTCGCCTTACACAGAAGACACTTTAACCATAAGGGTGAAAGGGGTGGGTGCGGGGAGTGATGCGGAAAATGAGTTTGCCTCATGGGAACACCGCCGCCATCAACCTAGTCACCACATGGGGGGAGTGAATTAGGGGAGTGTTCACTGCATGGAGGCAAAAGACAAATAAATAAAATTGGATGTTAACTAAAAATCTGACCTGATTTTGATTTTGGATGAAAAATCGTAACAAAATTGAAACCATAGGGACCTAGATTTAAAAAGGTTTGAGTTTTGTACTAAAGTGACAAAACCTCAAGGACCATTTTGACAGTTTACTCTTGTTTTTGTTGTTACTTTTGGATGTTTGAATAATAGCCTAGAGTGTTTTTGGTGTTATTATGGTATTGGATGAATGAACTACTCTACGTAGTTAATGAATTTATGGAAGTCATGGTTATTATCATTTGTATTGTAAGTTTTGGTATGGTTTTCCGTAGGTTAAAATGAAAAAAAAGTTATAAAAGTTTTTTTCGAAATACCAAACGGGTTACAGGTCAATCCGAACCTGGCCTGTTTGTTTTAAATACGGATTAACCTAAACCTAACCCGTCAAGAATTGCAGAAACCCTATGAAATGGCCTAGTCACAAATGAAATGCAAAGTTCATTTGGTTACGATGGTATGTTCAAAATGAAATACAATTTTAATTTAATTTAATTTGGTTATATATTATATGCACTTCACATGTAATGCGTATGGTTAATTTTGTCAAATTAGCTTAGTGTCATGTTGTTTAAATTGTTTGTAGTTATTTAACGGAAAAGTTAAATGCCATCTATGGTGGGGACCTTTTATGCAACCTGCTGTCAAACTTATTGGAGCAAACAAGTAATTTCTGAAACTTGAGGACCCAATCGATAATAAGCCCATACCGCAGGGACCTTCCGTGTAATTTACGCTTTTTATTCTCTAAGGGTTTTGCATCGCCTGTCGCAGGCCGAAGCTGCTGATCGGAAATATGCAATCGTTTTGTGGTAGAATCAGATTGATCGCCGTTAATTGCTCCCGTAGTCTTGATTCCACATCGTCTAGGGTTAGCTCGTCTCAAGCCAATGGCCCGCTCCTCTTTTCGCCACTGTCGGTAATTTTCTTCTCATCGTCTAGGGTTTTGTTTACCGGATTGTTTTTCAATTTGACCTAATTGAGGCAGTTTGTTCTGGTCAAATAGGCTGCCATTTGTGTGAATTAAATAGATTATTTGAATTTGTTGAAGACCATGATGATACCAGATCATGTAGGCTCTAGCTCTAAGTTTGTTCAAGCCAACTAGGGCGGCAAATGAACCAAACGTTCGGCAAACAGTTCCACTATGTTCTCGAGTCTCATTTAACAGTAGGAGGGGAGGGAGAATTTTCTCTCCAAATCTCTCCAATTTGGGAGGATGACTATCCGGACAAATTTTCTTCCCTTTTTGCTCATTTTCCCTCCGTTCCTATCCTTAAAAAAACTAGGGAACATGACTTTTTCATATTTTCTCCTCTTTTCTTTCCCCTCCCCCTCTTAAATTAGACTCGGGAACAGAGTGTTCGTGAACCGTTCGTTTGTTTATTAAACAAACAAACACGAGCAAGAAATTCCGTTTATTTAGTTAAACGAACGAGCATGAACAGAGGCCGTGTTCGTTCATTTATGTTTGTGAACGTTCGGTAACGTGTGTTTGGTAGTTCATTGGTGTTTTTAGTTTTTATATTTTATTTATATACTTCAAAATTCCGACAAATAAAATACTTAATAAGTGTCATTGTATTATATATTCTGCTCGTGAATGCTTGTTGCCTAAAATACTTAATAAAATACTTTATTTATATACCCCCTTGGTGTTTGTTTGTTTCCATTTGTGTCATGAACATTAGTTTGTACCCATTCGTGTGCATCAACGTTCGTTTTCGTTCGTTGCATAAAATTAACCAACAAACACAAACGAACACGAACAAGTTCATTCCTTAACAAACGAATACAAACATAAAATCTCGTTCGGTAAGTGTTCGTGAACAATTAGTGAACACGTATTTTTCTTAACAAACGAACACGAAAAAGGTCTTGTTCGTGTTCGTTCAATTCGTTTGCAGCCCTAATCCTCACAATACTAAACAATGTTATTATCTATCTAATGTCTTGTATCACTTCTTGTCTTCATATATGATTTGGGAAAATTCTGACATCAACATGCCTTATTGTCAGCACCAGCATTGTCATCTTCATCAATATTAGCAGTTAGCTAAATCTGATTGCATTCATTTTACATCGTGTACCTAAAACTCGTCTTTGTATAGGCGTATAGCGTCTGGGATTTAAAAAGCGCGCCTCAAGCCCTCTGAGGCGCATCAAGGTAAATATAAGAAGCGCTCAAAAAGCGCAGATTTTAGGGTTTTTTGGCCTGAGGCGCGCGCCTCATGTACTTGGGGTGTTTTTATGCAATAAAGTGTTGTACCTTTGGTTTTTTGGCCTGTACGTGTAGGTAAAATCATATAAAAACCTTATTTATAGCTATATTTTGGGTAAGGGAAGCTAATATCCTATGCGATATATAAAAAAATACTTAATCACCTTGCGCCTCGGGTACGAAAAGCCAGCCGCTTTTGCGCTTTGCGCCTCGGGTACGAAAAGCCAGCCGCTTTTGCGCTTTGCGCCTCGGTTTTAGACCTTGTCACTTTTGTGCGCCTCGCGCTTTTTAAATTCAAGATAGCGATTAGTGTCCAGTATATACTTTACCCAAGGGGAAGTAATCAGTATACGTCTTTCTAGAGCTCCAGTTGTGTGATAGTCGTGATATATTACAATTGCAGTATTCATCAGAGTTGCATTTTTGTCTCCAACAATTGCAGTCCATGTTTGTATAAAATTGAGTACTTTAAAGAATTATAAGCCATTTAATCGGAATTCGTAGATGATTTCTCAATTTAAGCTTCAACGGACATGCAGCCACTTGTGAACTTGTGGGTTGAGTAATAAGAATATAATATTTTTTACTTCTGAATATTTTTTTCAGAAAAAAAGTTATGGATCCTTAAGAGAGTTACCAGCTTCATGCAAAATTACCGGCATGTCCTCAGTAGCATCACCCTACAGAGAATCCAAGCCGGGTTTCTTTTTGGGGTCTCAGATTTTGACTAACAGGGGCATTACAACATCAAATGTTTCTCAAAATCCTGACCCGGAAAATGCTTCTGCTACTGCCACTGAGGTTACGCCTCGCATCAAATTCAAGAGGCTTGATAAAACAGCCAGACACATAATGCAGGCAGGCCTATATTCATACTTACTACTTTTTGAAAGACGGTTTTGTAATCCTTATTAAGTAAACGTAGTTTATTTTCAGATACTTGATAGAGAAGCAGTGGAGGAAGTGCGCACACAGAGAGAAATACCTGATATAAGGCCAGGTTATATAATCCAGCTCAGATTGGTAAGAAAAGTGTTACAAATATGTGGATATAATTGTAATTAAACTTATGTAAACATCGATCTTTTATTTATCATATTGTAAAATAATAATATAATATGTTGAATTGTAGGAAGTACCTGAGAATAAGAGACGGGTGTCAACAGTGAAAGGAATTGTGATAGCAAGACGTAACGCCGGTCTAAATACGACAATCAGATTAAGAAGGATGGTTGCAGGAGTTGGGATAGAGTCTCTATTACCTCTGTAAGTGTCTTAAAATATTTTTACTTTTTTGCATAACTTATTAGCGGAACAAAGCTTTTCACACACATGCTTGTTGGTTGTGCTTCTGAAATAAGCGCTTTAATGACGCAGGTACTCACCCAATGTGAAAGAGATACAGGTTTTGGACAAGAAGAAAGTGAGGAGGGCAAAGCTTTACTATCTCAGGGACAAAATGAATGCACTCAAGAAATAGTAACCGCCACAAAGTTGCAGTGCGTCAAGTATTATTTTTGCTTAGCGAAATTTACAATCTTAAACTTATTTCCTTTTCATATTTTTGCTTAGGAATGTTACAAGTGAGACCGATCTTTTGCTTAATAACTAAACTAGAGTTGTGTGTTTTATGCATTTGATTAGTGTTATATGTAGCGACCTGCCTTCGTAATGTAGGCATTTGAATGTGATTAACATTTAACAATCAAAATGTTTATAACAGTTTTAACACAAGTTGGTGTTTGACAAAGTTAGCTGTAGCTGGGAGAGTGTTTGATGAAAGTTGTAATTCCAGCCAAATAAGAAATTCAGATGGTAAACATGGTTAAAAATGAGTTTAAGTAGGGGTGTTAAACGGGTTGTGTTCATGGGTTGGCGGGTTCAACCCGAACCGAACCCGAAAATCATATCATACATATGAACCCGAACACGACTTGAACTTTCGTGGGTTGACCCGAACATGACCTGCTTAACCTGAATTTTTTGATTTTTTTCTGAAATTAATATATTAAAATTTACTTAAAAAACACAAATGTATATAATAATATCATATATATAAATTATAAAATCTATGTTACTTTCTCATTTTAAGTTATAATCATGGCATATAATACACGTCCCATTTAATTTATGACATAAAATATATTGTAAAAAATATAATATCATATAAATGTGTTAAACGGGTCAACCCGCCAACCCGACCAGGTTGACCCGAACCCGACCCGTTAACCTAAACAGGTTCGCGGGTTCAACCTGAAACTGACCCGAACCCGTTTAGACTAAACCTAAACCCTCGAATTTCGTGTTAGGTTCGTGTCGGGTTTTCGGGTCATGTCAGAAATTCACACCCCTAGTTTAAGCTGACTTTTAAAACTTGATGGATTTTGTAACAGGTTGTTTTTAAGGGAAATAGTTTTCACTTCACATTTTTTCTTTTGCACAGACCAAAAAATTTCCTAATTAATTTTGGGGGTTCAGGCAATTAAATAACAAGATTTTTCCACTTTTCTTTAAATGCTTTCTATGCAGCTTTACAGTATACGTGTTTTGTATATGAAGTTTGTAATTATGTTTTATGATAAACCTCTACATGTATATTACTTGATGACATGGTGTACAAGTGGCGGGTGGCTCTGTGTGTTTTCTTTGTTGTGATTCTTCCACATGTCACCCGGCCAATCGCCATTAGGAGTGTGCAGAACCCGTCTAAACCGGCGGCCTAAACTGATGCCAAACCAAACCATTCCGAGTACATGCGTATGATCTGATCTGTAGTTTAGGATTATGAGTAAATTTGGTTTTTGATCGGGTCCTGTTCGAAAACCAGAATAGCCCAAACAAAACCGAACCGCTTGATGAGTTCTTTTCATCAGGGATGCTGAAATGAGCTGGAGTTTTCAAATATTTTAAATGATGACTTCCACTCAGTAGAGTTCTCTTCTCTAACAAATGTGTTAACTTGTGAATATCAAGTTAAAAGTTCACCTAAGCTACTGTGAAAGCTTGAAGAATAACGCACCAAAAACTTGCAGTTCCGGTATTGACGCGAATAACGCACCGAAAACTTGCAGTTCAGGTATTGACCCTTGTGGGTGTAAATTGAGTGGATGTGCTAACTAAGCAATTGTATTAGCATCCCATATTCCCATGATTGCAGAACCAAGCGCAGCCCAGCGCAGTAGTTAAGTCAAATTGTTGGTTGCAGTCTATGCCCGGAAGACAGCAGACAGGAACCAAAGGGTGTAAACTAGCTCGGCCTTTGGTTCACCTTTCTACACATAAACAGTCTCGGCCTGGTCTGTCTAACTGTGAACACGCACCATTTTTGTCTAACCTTCAACTGAAATCGTCGTCCCAGACTCCCAACCCCCCTAGTAACTGCTGTCAGTCATCGACTAAGTAGATGATTTGCAAGCATAGGCACACATGAACATACTGTTATTCAGTGGCAAAGCTTGACGTTTTCGACCAGGGGAGGGGGGGGGGGTCGAAAACGTATATACCCAAAAATTTCTATAGAACCCGGGGGTCGAAAACGTATATACTAAAAAATTTCTATACGAAAACTAGATATATAACACTACTGAGCGACCCCTCCTATAAGTTGCTCCCCTGCTGTTCTTTTTCTTTCCCTTTGAGACCTACCTTTTTGCAAGTTCATTCTTGTTTGAAGTTTGCCTTGATGTCAGTTATAGTCCTCCAAGACTCTCAAGTTCATTAATGTGGACATCAACATAAATTGAATACTTACAAGTTTTTGATCATTTATTGACATTTGTTTTCCACAATTCTCAGTTCGAATTTATCATTTTCATAATATATTATAGAGTCAAATACCAAAATGGTCGATGAGTTTAGCTGACTTTTGTCACTTCAGTCCAAAATTGAAACTTTTTTTGTATCTAGGCCTTTGAGGTTTCATTTTTGTTGTCATTTCTATCAAATTGTCAAACTGGGTTAGAAATTTATGCCCTTCTTGTCGTTTTCCCCATTTAAATGGAGCGTATATATATAGGGAGGGGTTCTAGAGTGAACACTAATGTATTTGTGAACTGACTGAACAAATTTTGACTATTAAGTTACATCATTAAATCATAAAAGACACTAGTGTATTTTCATCATCAAATCCTGACTGTTGATTTACACTTGTCTATTGATAATCAAGGGCTAGGATTAGCTTACTAGTGTTCACAATCAAGGGGGTTGTTCACTAATGAACATAACCCTATAAAGTGTAAAAAGTCATAAAACACTATAATTCATCCATAAAACACACCTAAAACCTACAAATAACAAAGTGAAGATTACTAAAACACTATATTCAAATCCTAATAGTCAATAAAAACTTCAAATCCACCATCATAGAACAATGACCATAAATTTAATTGTCTAGTTTTTATTATATAACATGCTAGTTTAAGCTTAACAACGAAACGGGTCAAAAAATAAAGCTTATAAAATTAACCACTAGACTTTAAAAGGAACAAACCAAGTTAATGGCATAAAAAGTTTACATCTAAATTTGAAGTTAACCACCAAACATTTAAACACAAAATAAAACTTCCGAAATCTTTTAAGTTAAATATTTACATAACTAGACATATCATGGAGTTTCCAACAAAAGTTTTTGACCCGTTTAGTCGGATATCATAGCGGAAGCGTACAAGGCGGAGTGTTCATTCCGAGTTTGGCGCCATCTAACATGATGATTTACCTACAACCATATAACACAAATTAGTCATTTTATATTAACTAACATAGCATTCCAACCCCCTTAACGAACATGAAGGTGATTCCTTCTCGATTCGCTCATCCATTCATTCTAATAACTATATTCTAACCTCTATATCCGATTCAACATTAATTCCCATTTCATACATATATCATTATCATTCGTTCGACTAATAACATATTGAACTTCTAAAATTTTTATTTAACAAGACACCACTTCATATTCGTAACAAGCATGGTAACATAAACAATATACATGCCTAAAGCTTGTAAGTAAATGAACTTACCTTTGTCATTTTTTGTTTACGATTCGGAGTGACTTGAGCCTTCTTCCTTAACTCCTACAATTCAAAATCAATTCACTTTAATCTCATGTCATCCTTTTTATTCCGTTCTTGACATAATCGAATGAACAACTAACATTTCTAAATTCTAACAATGTAGATTGTTCCCACATGAGATTTCATTTCATTCAAGTATTTAAACAAACACTTGGTGTGCGTACTATTAATTAAGCATAGTGTACAAGTATCATGTGCATAACTTAGCCAATTCATGTCAATATCATCAAGAACATCAAACTTAATGATTCCCTCTAATTCAATTCCAACTAACAATTCTCTCAATATGAACATCATCATACAAAATTCTTATACAAATTCATTCTAAATTCAACATTACAACTCACAACCATTCTATTCTAAATGGGTTTTCACTTCTAGTATCAATTTAGTCAAATTCAAGCATTTATCATGTTCTAAATGGTGTTCTTTGTTCATTATCATGCTAATTTCATACAAGTTCATGGATTTCTTAAAACCCATTACATCAAGATCATCCAAAACATAAAATTCTACTTACCTTGGGGTCTAGTATGCTTAGATGGTTAGGAATTTAAAGACATGCATGAGTATTAGCCACGATTAAGGCTTCAATTTCTGAATTTGTATGATGTTGAGGGTTTTCCCTCTTCTTTCTTGGCCTTGGGCGACACTAGAGGTGCACAAATCGGGTTAGGGTTTCAACCCAAACCGGTTTCAAACCGGGTTGAGGTTAGGATGAAAATATTCAAACCGGCTTGCCACTCAAACCGGGTTGGGTTCTAACCGGGTTAGGAGACAAGAGAACCGAACCCTACGAAACCGATTCGGGTTGGGTTGGGACCGGGTTAGGTTATCAAAACGGGTTCAATCCTGTTGCCCAACCCTGTTAATATAAAATTCTCAAAAACAAATATTATATACATAAATAATTTAAAATTTATACTTTATTTGTTTTTTATAAGTAAACCAAAACACACGAAATACACTTTTTTACATTTCCCGTTGTCTTTGGTAGGTTTGGTAAAGATATAACCCATATTGACGAATGAATCCCGCTTTCAATTCCATAGTGCTTTGGGAGTGTTTATTTATTTATTTTCTTGCGTGTTTTGATTTAGCTAACACCTTTAATATATATGTATGCTAACGTTTTGGATTAAAAAATCCAAAAACTCAACATTTAAATGTACTATAATGGTCAAAAAGTCGTTAAATAGCCATTCGGTAATGACTAGTTCCATGTATATGGACAGGTTCGTAATATCGGGTTCAAACTGGGTTCTCAAACCGGGTTGAATGATCGAGTTGTCAACTATCGGGTTGAAACCGGTTTGACTGTGAAATAGCCAAACCGAGTCCTACCCTACGGGTTGAAACAGTTCCAAACCGGGTTGGCTATAGATCGGGTTCAAACCGGGTTTGAGTAGGGTAGGGTCGTCATGTTTGGTTTCTAACCCGGTTTAGGGTTGCACCTCTAGGCGACACACACACCAATGTGTGTGTATGCTTGTGTTTTGTTTTTATTGTAGCATTCTATCTTTCTTAACATGTCACCTTTAGTCCCTTATATTTAGTGTTTTTTTTTTATTACCAATTTCTTTCTTTTAAATTAAATCTTACTTACATAATAACCAAGATCATAATTTATAGTTATTATAACTTACTTGTAATGTATTATATTAACACAAGAATGTGTGAAATCATAATTTGGGGCGTTACACTAAAACACTAACATGCTAATCAACATAAAATACAATAGTGCTTGTCATTCGATAATCAAAACCTTATCATCCAAAACACAAAACAAAACCCACATATATGATGTTTTATTTTATGGTTGATATTACGGTGTTTTATGACTTTCTACACTTTTTTAGAAAATTTGGACTTTGTAGCCAACTCCTAGCCTCATATATATATATATATATGTATATATATAGGGTAGGGTTCATGCGAGAACCGCTAGAATCAATGTGAACACAAAAAAATACCTAAAAAACTATAAAAAACACACAATTTTTTTAAATATATATATATTTTTAACAAAAATCGCTATATATATATATATATATATATATAGGGTAGGGTTCATGCGAGAACCGCTAGAATCAATGTGAACACAAAAAAATACCTAAAAAAATATAAAAAACACACAATTTTTTTAAATATATATATTTTTTAACAAAAATCGCTATATTTTGTATGTAAAATTTTTTTTTTCGAAATTATAGATGCACATATGCATGTGCATCATTTCTTTAACAAAATTCGCAATACATTACGAGTAGTAGACAATTGCACTTTCATTTACACTATCATCCGTAATACAATACGTTTTACATCACCAATATTAGAAATGCAAATGTGCATTATCATGTATAACCATGTTATAACGTATTTTGCTACAAAAAGTTTTTGATTTTGAATGATGAAGTAGGCCCATATACATGTTTTTTGGTTAGTTATATCTAGTGGTTGATATAATGGTTATATTTGTCACTTTATGATGTAATATATTGTTTGGATGGCATGAAGGTGTTGATATACATGTGCATAAAGGTGAAAAAAGTATACATATTGGTAATATATTGGTAATGGTGTTGTATTATGGTTGCTAGGAGGTAATGGTATTGTGTTATGGATGAAAAGAGGTAATGGTACTGTATTATGGATGGTATAATAGAAGAAAGAGAAAGTGTATTCAAAATTGTACCAAAACACGTTATATCATGTTCATACATATACGTGCACATGTGCATTTCTAATATTGGTAATGTAAAAAGTAGTGTATTATGGATGGTAGTGTAAAAGAAAGATCAATTATCTAATATTGGTAGTGCTACGAAATTTATCAAAGGAATGATACATATGCACATGCGCATAGATAATTGTTACTCAAAAAAATTTAATTTTTATTGTTTTCTTTTCTATTTTAGAATCGAAATATACCATTTTTTTAAATATTAAAAAATAAAAATAATAAATTTTGTGTGTTTTTTAGATATTTTAGGTATTACTGGTTGTGTTCACACTGGTTCTTGCAGTTCTCGCAATAAAGGGTGGTTTCTAACGGATCCTTCTCTTATATATATATATATATATATATATGTATTTATGTATATATATGTGTGTGTGTGAAGTATAGAAAGAAAACTCACTTGAGTTGAAAAAAGTATAACTAGGATGGTCCTAAACAATGTGGTTAAGATGAAAGACCCCTATAAAAGTCATTATGCCAAAAAGTATAACTTACTTTTTTTTAACAGTAAATTTGGATCACTGACGGACTATTGGAGTATCATTGTGTCACCAGAGGAACCACCCGATCATATCTATCTCCACTAGGCATAATGTCACATCAATTCAGGAGGAAACCCAATAAACATGGGAAAATCCTCTTGTGGGAATCAAACCCAGAACCTACTGGTCCTAAAATCTTATTCCACCACTAAAATGCCACTATGCTATAAACCGATAAGAAAAAAAAGGTATAACTTACTCAATAAGAAAGTGCTAAAGATCAATGAAATGATTGTTTACTTCACAATCTTATAGTCATTATGCCAAAATCTAATCAACCATATTTCATTGATCTTTATTTAAAGTCCCGATTAAGGTTTTTAGACATGTGTAAATGATACTATAATAGAAAATAACACAAATTATTAATTTAATACTAAAAAATCTTAATATAAAGTGTGTGAATATCTTAAAGAACGTCTTTTAATGTAGAAGCCATTGACCTAAATATTCTATAAGGGAATTAACGCACTTTGTGTTAGGTACATAGACTTTATGGTAGTGGACGAATATTTAAAAGAGTTTATTAAAAATGATTATTTTACTTTTTACTTCTAAAATAATAAAAACACAACCCTCTTTTTTCTTTTTTTTCTTATTACGAAAATAGTTCTTGTGAAGAAATTGTAGCTAGAAACAATATGAAAAAAAAAAGAGTAAAAGAGATGTCATCACATGAACAGACTGATTTTCAGTAATAAGGTATTGATCATATCTTTTCCTCTCACTAAACTTGATATATTGATTACCAATAGTTCCTTGCTAATTACTATTTGGTAGGGATCACTAAATACTTATCTCTAAAAGGGTATCTACCATCTTTATAAGTTCTCCATTATTTTGGCGGGATATTAGATTTACATAACCCCAACTTTTATCAATTGGCCGATAACACTCTTAACTTTTGATTATACCCCAGCACTCCCAACTTTTAACTTATTTTCCTCTAGCACTCCCTAACTAACTAAACCCTAACCCAGTTAGTTTTTTCTGATGTGGCATCTGAGTGGCCCTTTTGCTGACATGGCAGTTGATGTGACATTTTTTTGACATGGCATCTGATGTGGCAACTGACATGCCATTTTTATGATGTGGCAGCTGACGTGACATTTTTGATGACGTGACATCTGACATCAGCTAACTGGGATAGGGTTCAGTTAGTTAAAAAAGTGCTAGAGGAAAATAAGTTGAAAGTTAGGAGTAATAGAGTACAAATCGAAAGTTGGAGTTACTTAAATCTAATATCCCTATTTTAACACTAATGACCACCCTCTTGCTAAATTTAGGTTGGTTTAAGTTTGAAAAAAAATGTTGATTAAATAGTAAACTTGTACTCTAACAAAAGTTTACATATCATTTAACACATAAGGACATATAATAAAATAAGTTTCATCTGTCGATAAAAAAATAACTTCAAAATAATTTTTACCAAATTATTTCTCAATTTAAGACATATCTAGATTGTTATTTATATTTTCCTAAACTTAAATTTTCTGTTTAGAACATTATATAGAAAGATTTTTTGGATGGTTGTGACAGTATGAGTCGACCTAGTATGACAAAGCACCGCTAAAAAGCTAAATGACACCATATTAGCCAATAGAAATCTGCCACGTGTTCCATATCTATCAACTTTGCTTTTCTTTGATAAGAAAAATAGTTAAATACACCGGCCGTTAAAAAAATAAAAAAGTTATGAAATAAATACTCTTTTTTTTTTAACGGTCAACAAATCAATCCCGAGCACTCTCGGGCACCCACTGGATAAACGGAGTACTCCGAGAGTAACCCGAATCGTCCACCACCAATTCCGGGGAAAACCCGGTAACTCACCCGCCCGTAAGCACGACGGTAAAGTTACCGGTAAAACCCGTTTGGCTCAAGGATCGAACCCAGGTTTCCCTAGGTCTCTCTCACTTCATTTTTGCACCAAGTGGGAATTAAACTTGAATCTTCCAAAAGAACTCAAATCCTCTTACCACTTGAGATAGAGGTCATTGACTTATAAATACTCCTTTCCGATTAAGAACTATAATAATTGGAACTTATTTTAAGGAGTAATTTTAAATTGGTATATTGATTAAAAAATTTAAATATAAAAAATATAATGCATGACAGGTGGCAAGTATGAATTGTTCTCAACACAACTTAAATTGATAATAATAACTATGGGTGTCCAGGTTTTTTTTAAACCATAAAATCGTTAAAACTTGGTTATAGTTTGATTTTACACTTAGCTTTTCTTTTCTTTTTTTTTTTTTTTTAATTTTTGATTGGTCAGCTTTGAAAAATTTTCAAACCGTAACAAAAGATTTTACTGTTTATGTCGTAAGCCAATCGTATAAAACCGAATCAAAACACAAAATATGTTGTTTTATATCTTATCTCACAAAAGTTACGTGTGTGTATATATATATATATATATATATATACCATATAATAATAAAATAAATTACATATTACATCCAAGTCGGTATTAATTATACATTGAAATAAGTACTTAATAAAAAAATATCGAAAGAGTATGAAATTCCCGTAAAAAGGATGTTTTTCATATAAAAATGTCAGAAGGAATAGGAATTAACATGTAGGCATGATGTTTGGATTGTTTTGGTAGGAAAAAAACCAAACATGACAATTTAAAACACAATGCAATGTATTAGAGGACATAGGGCGCCACCGTGATGGAATTCATCAGGCATGGAATTGCGTTATACACCACCACCACCAACATTGAACACGCGTGGATTTTATAACTCGTTGCCATGATCATGTGTGTTGAAAGTTGCAATGTGAGGGAAATTGCTAGGTTGTGAGGGAATTGTTGGATGTGGTGAGTGATGAACATTTCCACTAAAATCCGTCACTAGTGATGAAATAAAGCTTGATGAGGTGGCGGAACATGATTGGATGTTGTGAGTGATGAGTGGTTGGTGAGTGATGGGCGCCCTTACCCCCTTGTAAGCATGAAATTTAAAACACAACTTAAACACACTACTTAAAAATTCTTAGCATGGTGTTTTAAGTTTTAAACCTATAATTCATTGGATTGTGTCTTAAATTGTTATATTTGGTGTTTACATTTCAATTCTTATAGTTTCTCGCATTTTTTACGGAAAATATCATTTTTTACAGGAATCTAAACCTATCCAATGATATTGTGACATCTTGAAACAATCTATGAAAAAGATCTTTAAACTTGAACATAGGAAAATCTTTGATATATCATAATTTTATAGAAATATAGACTATTAATTGAATTGAGTATTTTCATATATACAACAATATTCACATGTTTAATGTATAAAAAGTTGTATTATTATTAGTTATTTAAATAATAACTTATTTAAATTACTACGTCATTGCAATTTATGTAAAGTAAGACTATCTGAATTATGAATTTATGAACATTAAAAAACCCCCCTCTTGACACACCCCACCTCAAAGATTCAATCTTTATAACATCTACAACAAAAAGCATCAAACTTTCTTCATAAATCTCAAGTTTTAGCCTTTTCTGCTTCTGGGTTTTACTGTTCCTTGAATCTTGATTTCCCGGTTAAACAATAAGCTTTTACCGGTTTTTCTTGCCGGAAAATTTGGAAATGGATTTCTGGGCTCACTCAGCAAAACACCACCACTTCCACACTTTCCAATCTGACCATCTTAACAACTCAGGTGACCATCTTAGCATCTTGTTTTGATGGATTGTTAGTTAAGATGATATGGAAGTGGGTCTTTTTAATTATTATGTTTAGTGGTGGAAAATCCAATCTTTTTGGATATATTTTTAATCTTTTGAGAACATTTTAGATTTTGTTAAGTGTGGTGTGGTACTGTGTGTGTTCTGTTGCACAATAAGATCTGATCATTATTGTTACTTTTGTGTTCAAAATCATTGTTATGTGTCTTTCATTGGTTCTTGATAGATGCTGGAATTGGTTCATTTTAGTTCTATCCATGTGTTTGACTTTTAAAGTCAGACCACATGTTTTGTAGTTCTTGATAGACAATTGAAAATTTCCAATTTTTTTCCTGTTTGACCTTCAGTCAAACTGCAATTCTCGTGGCATATTTAATTTACATCGAGATAGATGGTAAACGGGCAACAAGCTGCGCATCGAGATAGATGGTAAACGGGCAACAAGCTGCGCTGTTACCCCTTTCTGAATAGCAAAACCAAGTCTTTTAAAAGCTACGTTCATAGATCTCGGGGTCATAACATTACTATGCATGACCCTTTGAACTCGACCTAGTAGGTCCGCAACTTCTAGCGCCAGGAAACTGCAATTGTTTTATAGTTGTTGATGAATATGACTTATTTTTTTTATTGAATCTTGGATTGCTAATTGTTTGATGTAGATAATCATATGAAAATGGATGGAGATGATGATGTTAGAGCCTGGTTTCCCTGCCCTTTTTGTTACGTCGAAATCGAACTTCCCGTGCTTTGTTGTCATCTGCAAGAAGAACACTGTTTCGACCTTAAAAACGCGGTATTTGTTCAATATTAATCACTTGTATGTTATGCTCCAAATGATATAAAAGGTTTTGTGTAGGTTTGTCCAATATGTGCAGCAAATTTGGGCAAAGATGCAATTGCTCATTTCACATCCCACCATTTTATAAAGGTATCTATCTTCACATGAATCTAGAATTTGCATTTTGAATTTGATGATTTTATTTATATTAACCAAGGTTGGAGAACTCGCTAGTCGGTCGGTAAGGTGGGGACTAGCGACTACTCGGGATTACTCGAGATTAATTGGATCGGGTTTTTTATATGTAATTTTCAGTTTTATGTATACATATACACATTTTTATAGGTAAACATTTTAAGTAGCTAGGTTTTAAATCTTACTCGACTCATATTTTTAAGTAGACAAGATTTATTGTTGGAATTCACATGGTTTGGTTGGAAACTGGCCGGAATTTAGAGGTTTTGGCCGGAATATACACGTTTTTTGCCGGAATCTGGCCGACCGACTAGGCCCGACTACTCGACTAGCGATTAATCGCCGACTAGTCGCGATTTTTACAACACTGATAATAACTGATTTATTTAGAGCATAAGCAACTTTAAATTGGTTACTAAAAACAACTAATTTCACTTGTAAATATTAATAGTAGCATCAACAATGCACACTCTCACAGATGAAGATGGTATGTGTCTATGTGGGGTGGATATGGAATTATGGATCTTCCCTAAAGACAAGGGGTGGGCCCCTCTTATCCCCTGTTTTTCTGCCTTTTTGTTTAATTAAAAGAAAATATAAATTTATTTATTTTGAGATTTTAACATATAATATATATAAATAAATTTCATGATATGTAATACTATTAGATTTTCGAATTATGTAATGTATTGTTGTGTAAAATGGATCTAGTTAAATGTACAAGAATAGCTTTAGGGATAACTGCATTGCAATGACGCAGAGTGAAAAAATATGAACCATAACACATAGCGAAAGGATAAATCTAACGTGACAATTGTAAGGATAAAGCTAAGGAGCAAAAGGTCTGTGATAAACAAGAGTTAACTGGCATTTTCGTCCCTGTGGTTTGTCCAATTATGTCAGTTCAGACCAAATTTCAAATCTGTACCACTGTCGTCCCTGACATTCTTGAAATATGTCAATTCCGTCCAAAAAACTAAGGTTGAATCGAATAATTGGACAAACCACAGGGATGGAAATGACAGTTAACTCATGTTTTTTGGACGGAACTGGCATGTTTCAAGAATGTCATGGACGGAAATGGTACAAATTTGAAATTTTGCCTGAAGTTGGATAATTGGACAAACTACTGGGACAAAAATGGCAGTCAACTCGATAAACAAAGCAATCCCAAACGCCCTCGAAACTACTTATTATCACAACACCTTTAAGCTGCAAACAGATTTTATCTTGTTATTTCATTCTCACACAAATCTGATTAGTATTTATTGTACATTTTACTACACTTGAATTATTTATGTAATATCATATAATCACTTTCAAGGCGCACACTTGATTCAATTGTGACACTGGTTGGTTGCAGAGGAGGAGAAAGTCCTCAAAATCAGGGTTCTGGAGTAATTGCGCAAGCCACACACGAGAAACGGCGGACAGAGGAAGCATGCATGAAACCACACCCCCCGATCCGCTATCAGCATTCCTGTGCAATATTCCAATTTCAGAGCTTCAACAAGAGCATGTAGCAAATGCCACTTCTGCCATCAACAGGTATGTAGCTTTCTTATGGCATTAATAGGTGAGTTATAATATACAACTAAGTAGTTAATGCAGTAAAATATCGGATATCGGCCAAGGACCGATATTTGAGATATCGGTTATCGCGGTGGGATATCGGTAATTTTAATCTCATGCTAAATTTATATATATAGCAATTTAACATTAACAATTCTGTATACTCTTCTACCATTAACAAATTAACCTTTTGCAACTTGCAAAACACTAACAATTGTAGCTAGTAGAACTGACTAAGACTTAAAACTCTAACATTCAACTATAACAAGTAACAATTAAGACTTAAAACGCTAATAGCAACAATAAGAAGAAAGACGAATGGTAGAAATAAGAAGAAAGGTCCTGATATCGGGAAAATCGGTGATATATTGGTCAAATATCGGTCAATATCGCCGATATTATCGGTACCGATATTCTGACCGATATTTTGAACCGTTATCTCAGTAGGGGGCCGATAAGCGATATATCACTGATATATCGGGATATTAACTGCATAGATATACAAAACCAGACCAATATGAGTTTAGTGTGCAGCAATGGCTCACTTAAATGTGTTGCATGTGCAGCAGCACAAATGAAGTAGAAAAGGTGAAGGATCATGAAGAGAAGCGGCATCGAGCAGTATTCGTTCAACAACTCATCTTTTCAACCATTTTCTGAAGTAAATGTCTCAAACCATATTAGCAGAGGAAGTTAACATCATTGTATCAGTTTAAGCTGTTGTACACTTACATCATTCTTGATGGTTTCAACTGGAGTTAGTTATGAAAAGCCACTGGTGTGTATATGCAATTTCTCATATCAATCAAATCACTATCTTCTAGGGGTGTAAACATGCCAGTGGCTCGAGAGCCACTAGTTATCGGCTCTGTTAAAAGCTCAAACGAGCCCGAGCTCGAGCCTGTAATAGAGCTCGTTTAGTTATTGAGCCCGAGCTCGAGCCTGAAATATAAAGCTCGTTTAGGCTCGAGAGCCTAAACGAGCCCAAACAAAATTTTACTTTTTTTATATATAATATAACTAGATATTAGACCCGCGCGCGTTGCGGCGTGGGCTACAAAGGCAGAAACATCGCCAACTTATGATATCAAACGAACATTCTAACTTCGTCAAGGGTAGTTTCTTTGTGTTACAGGAACAATTCGGGACTACCATAACTAATAATAGTCTATTAAGCATCTACTTTATAACGATTAACACTACCATATTAACACAACCAATTAGCAACCAAATAACTACCCTCTACGCAACCATTGCGTCCACCAAAAAAAACCGTCACATAAGTTAAAACAACACCGTTTCAAACATATACCCGTTAACTTACACATCACCGGAACTACTAACCGTCGCAAAAAAACCGCCTCCGAATAGGCACATACACCAACATAAATTACATGCACACGTTTAGTCATTAAAAAATAACTCTTCCTCCGTTCAAAACCGTCACAACCTGAATTGGTTTGTTAATTTTTTTTCTTATCAAATGTCAAAGACAAAGTAATAAATTCAAGAATTGCGTCGTTTATTAATGTTAGTGTTAAGATCGCTTTTTAAAGGTGAAGGGAGTGGTGGTGGTAACCCACTCGGTATCGATTCATAATCCACCGCCAACCTTTTTTACCGATCCCGAATTACCGAAATGGGGTGCATTTACGGTGAGCGGTCACCGATTCGGTGAGAAAGAGGGAAGGGGGAGAGAGATGGATGTGTGGTGGGCTCCATTCCTTCTCAACCAATCACACATTTTTCCCTTTTAAAAAGACAGTTTATCTAAACCCTATTACGTAAATCACCGCCAACGTTTTTGAGCATTAGTTAAGTTAATTAGGTGACTAATTGATATGGCGCTATGTGATTGGGTGAATTGGGAGTTTACCTGATACCATTAGGCAACCACTCCCTTCACCCTAAGTTTAACGGGTTAAACAACCGAGACCACATAAAAAGTAGTTTATGTGTGTGGGGGTTTTATTTTGATACTCTCTAAAAATCGGTTAGAGTTGTAATAGTTGTCTCTGGCGGTCGTATTGGTTTTCTTTCGTCAAACTTCGATAATCTTAATCAACGGACTGAAGTTTAAGATGGGGTGGTTAAGATCTTTGACTAGGGTTACGAATGGCATAAAAGATGTTAAGACCATCCATAGTGGGGGCTTTTGGCGTTTTTTTTCCAAAAAAAGCCCCATAATGCCACTCCACCGCCCCATGAGCGTTTTTCTTGAAAATTTGGGTTGGGGCGTTCCAAATCAAACGACGGGTCAAGATATTTGGGCCAATCATGCCGTTGCCAACGAAATATCATTGGTTTTAATTAAAAATAATAATAATTGGGTAATCATTGCATGAAACATTATTAGGCACCACTAAACTCATTTTAAACAAATGTCCCATAATGTCTCATTGCTGACTGGACCGGCACATAACGGATAATGTCCAATGATGAGACATTATCTTCCTTTACCACTACACATGGTCTAAAATGGTAATAGTGGGTTTTAATGATGATGATGATTATTATTATTATTATTATTATTATTATTATTATTATTATTATTATTCATTTCACAATAAACCAAGAATATGAAAAAACAACAGCACATATGAAGTTCGTGAGTAGTTACCAATTCATTCACAAAAAAATTGATAATGTGAATAAAGAAAGGAAAATCAATCAAGAATATTGTATCTCGCCTATAATCAAGAAATCGAAATTAACACTCAAAGGGTTGTGTTGTATTCTCACCGATAATCAAGATATCAAAATTAGCAATCATAGGGTATTTGATTGTGTATAATCAACGTCCCGCTGCAACGCGCAGGCTTACTTACGTCAACCCGTTAAAAATACATTAGTCAAATATAACATATCTATTCACTTTTCACTCCAAAATAATGAACAAAGCATCAAGAACTAACTACAATGATCAAAATACGTCTGAAAACAAACAGAATTTTGATGTTTATTGCCAATGAATATGGATCAATTTCTGAATAAAAGCATTGCTTCTGACAGCCGAACTGCAATTACACACAGCAACTTAAACTTTGTAAACAAAGCTGCAAGATCCACACATTCTAAGATATACAAGCAAACTCAATTGCAGAATCATATCAAACAAAGATCATATTTCATGATTAAACTAAAAGACTAGCATAACTTCAAGAAAATAGGTGCAACACGTGTGATATCTTAACAATGCAAAATTAAGTGCATACAGTTATGAAAAATAAAATCTCCAAACTCAAAACGATACATCACTCGATAATCGACTGGATAACACCAGCACCGACAGTCTTCCCACCTTCTCTAATAGCAAACCGCATACCTTGCTCACAAGCAACCGGCATAATAAGCTCAACCACCATCTTCACACGATCACCAGGCATAACCATCTTCGACTCTTCATCCTTATCGTTCATAATCGACGTCACCTTCCCCGTCACATCAGTAGTCCTCATATAAAACTGCGGCCTATACCCTGCAAAAAACGGCGAATGCCTCCCACCCTCTTCCTTCTTCAACACATAAACCAATGCCTCAAACTTCGTATGCGGTGTAATCGTCGCGGGTTTAGCCAAAACCATACCCCTCTGAATATCAATCTTCTGTATCCCTCTCAACAAAAGCCCTACATTATCCCCCGCCATCGCTTCATCAAGCAGCTTCTGAAACATCTCAACACCAGTAACAGTAGTTGTTCGAGTATCCTTCAACCCGACAATCTCGACACTGTCTCCAATCCTAACCGTCCCACGTTCCACCCGACCTGTGGCAACCGTCCCTCTACCCGTAATCGAAAAAACGTCTTCTATCGCTAACAAAAACGGCAACTCAGTCTGTCGTTGTGGAATCGGGATATAATCATCAACAGCAGCCATTAAATCATAGATTTTATCCACCCATTTGTTCTCCCCCTTTGCAATCTTTGGATTCTCAGTCAAGGCTTCTAAAGCTAACAAAGCCGAACCCGAAATAATCGGAATATCGTCACCGGGGAATTCGTAAGATGATAACAACTCTCTTACTTCTAACTCAACTAATTCTAACAACTCTTCATCATCAACTTGATCTTGTTTATTTAAAAAAACAACCATATTCGGAACACCTACTTGTTTGGCCAACAAAACATGTTCTTTCGTCTGCGGCATGGGACCGTCGGCGCCGGAGACAACGAGGATAGCGCCGTCCATTTGTGCAGCACCGGTGATCATGTTTTTGACGTAATCAGCGTGACCAGGGCAGTCAACGTGGGCGTAATGACGGTTTTCCGTTTCGTATTCGACAGTGGCGGTGTTGATAGTGATACCACGCGCGCGTTCTTCCGGTGCGGCGTCGATTTCGTCGTACTTTTTGGCTACGCCGCCGCCGGTGGAGGCCAAGGCCATGGTGAGAGCAGCGGTTAAGGTGGTTTTACCGTGGTCAACGTGGCCGATGGTTCCGATGTTGACATGGGGTTTTGTTCGCTCGAATTTTCCTCTGGCGGCGCGTACGGTGAGAGCACGGCGGCGGTGGGCGGCAGTGCCGGAGTTAGTACCAGTACCGGAGTTGTGGAGGAAGAGATTTGTGGAGGATTTGGAAAGGAAAGTAGAGGAAAGGGGTAATTTGGTGGAGGGTTTTGGTAGGGTGAAGATTGAGGAAGAAGAAGAGGGTGACGGGGAGGAGGAGAAGGTGGCGGCAGCGGTGGCTGCGGCGGAGATGGAGGCCATCTGAGAGGATAGGATTTGGGGGGGGAGATGGATAGAGTGAGAGTGTGTGGATAGGCGAAATAAAGGTTTTATGGGTTAAAATGGTGGGTTTTCGAGGATCCGTATGGGGATATCGGAAGATAGTGTGACGTGGATAATTGTTGTTCATATTATTTGCCATATCGGATCCGTATATCCCTTCACCACAAAATTATTATTATTATTATTATTATTATTATTATTATTATTATTATTATTATTATTATTGTTTTAGACTTAAATTCTTTGATCCACAAGTAACTCAAAACCATTGTTTTTAGAATCGGTTCGGACGTCGAACCGGTCTTCTTACTGGTTCAATGGTCCGACCGGTCCAACCGGTCCGACCTACTTACGAACCGAAATGTATTATAAATATTATAAAAATTAATATGGTTAAATTTGAAAAAATATATAAAAAAACCGGTCCAACCCTTCTAAAAACCGGTCCGACCGGCCGGTTTCCCGGTCCAACCGCCGGGCCGTCGGTTCAACTCCGGTTCAATGCATTTTCGACCCGATACCATGACCCCGACCGGCTCAACCTCCGGTTCCCGGTCCGGCCCGGGTCTGAAAACACTGCTCAAGACACGTTTTAGGGTCGAATACAAAGGTTTCTAAAGATAAGAAGTCGTTTGTATAAAGGGTATCAAACGGAATCCGATTAACTTATTGGAACTGTCTCATCAAACTCTAGAGTGTATTAAGTTTTCACTTTTGGATTTATAGGTTGTAGATTTTAGAATTTTTGTTTATTATCATTGTGTCTTTTCTATATTTGCATCATTATATTTTTTTTGCGACTCTATATTTGCATCATTATATTTTTTTTGCGACTCATTGTGTCTTTTTTTCCTCGATATTGTGTTATATTTTCGGTATTCTGTTGTATTTTTCTCAACATTGTGTCATCTTGTGCGATCCGTTATGTCTTTGTACACGTCTTATTTTTTAGGAGCCTTTGTAGAATAACTTAACCCATCAAAAACTTAATTCCTTGAAGAATGTTTTCAATCTTGAACGGCTCATTGTTAATTGTTTCAAGTTTTCCATATTATCCAACAGAGAACCATAGATTGAACCAGCCTCCTTTTAAGATGTTTCCTCGGGATGTTATGCAATTCAAAAGATCATGGATGGGAAAAGCATAAATCGGAGATATGTTGCACCACTTGCTAATGTTTTAGAGGACAATCGAAGCAACATAGCAAGTGATGAAAGGTGATCAACTAACTCCTCTGCTAACAAACACATGTAACAAACATGAGGCACAGAAACTATCCTTCTTTTGATTAAAGCATTTGTCGTCCATCCAAACATATTAACCTTTAACAGGACCCAAGAATTCCGATCAATATCAACTTTTACTCTACACAAAATGAGGCCAATAGAACATTCTCTTTACCGAAGCCACGAAGAACCTCCTCGAATCATCACTGACTCGTATCCATCTATTTCAGGCCACCATTGAAGTTAAAATCGTGCAAAGCATAAATCAAACTCACAAGATCCATCCTTTCCTTCCCACCAAGGCCTGTTTTTCCCATTCCAATTTAACAATAGCACATCCTCTCAGATTGTAGAGAGGAAGAGGAGTAGAGGTAGGCCAAAATGATTTAAGATGAGCGGATTAGGCATGATTGGTTAGAGTTGAACCTCTTTGGGGACATGATACAAGATAGAGATCTATGGAGACGTGGGATTAAGGTTACCAACGTTTAGGAATGGGTTTATCTGTGCCTTAGCGTCTAGGTAGAACCTGCATGTGATTGTTGCACATATGTATATACGTGGTCTAGTGACTTTTTCTTTTTGTTTCTATTTTACTATGTTACCTTTTCACCACCTATTTTTCTTATCATTTGGTAGTTTCCGGTGTTTGTATCTCTAAGTTTGTTTTGTCTACTATTCGTTACTTGTGTCAGGGGTCTTTCTAGAAGCAACCTCTCTATCCGTAAGGAAAGAGGTAAGGTTTGCATACATCCCACCTTCCCCAGACCCTAACAATAGCTTGCTATGTGTGAGATTTATTGAGTATGGTTGTTGTTGTTGTACATCCTCCCGGACTTTACACCGGTCAACAACCACACAATTTTTGTTGGCCTTTGCTCTAGATAAATTTGGAAACTTGTCTTTGAGAGTTTTGTCATTCAAGCACACATCAAGCTAGAAACAAGCTCTAGCACCACCCTGATATCACCTTTAATAGCACTAGATAGACAGACATTTGCATAGGCTAAGTAGGCTAAGTGGTTATCAATTTTAGCTATGGTTCCCCACGTACCATTTAAAGTTTTGTTGTATGGAAGAGCCGACCGTGATATTGGAGTATGATAAAGAGCCAAAATGAGAATCTCTTCTTTCTTGGATCTTCACCACTATCTCGATAATTTATTAGAGAGATTAGAGATTTTGAGCGGGCAAAAACCAGAGCCCCCATTGTCACACCCCAAAAATCGCGTGACAGTGATTAGCATCGAATCAAAGTTAAGCAAACACAGAAACAGTGCATTGGACATAAAATAGTTTAAATAATTTTTACAATTATCCCAAAATAAAATTTAGAGCATTTATAAAATGAAATATTGGTTGCAAAAAAATGTTTAACACGCATCGCTTGCCTAACCCATTTCCAAATCTCGAAGCTATTAAGTTCTCCTAAAAAACACGCTTAAAAATTGTAAACACAAGGTATGGAGTTCATAAGTTTAATTTAGTTAAATATCATTGTAAGTTATTTTTCATGTAAAAGGCATAACGACTTTAAACCAACTCGTAATATTGTAACCTTGCAAGGAATACGATAGATGATTCGCAACCATGTGCCCATAATCAACACAAGACATTTTCATCCCAAAATTCACTTCAACATATATTCTCCCGTCATTTTCCAACCAGAGCTACTGGTCCCGAGAGTGGGTTGTCAAACCTAATAGATCTATCAACATACACTGTGCCCGGAAAGGCTAAGGATTACGGTGGTGAGGACATATTTCCATGGATAATTTCCTCAAAAGGATAAACGACACCCTCCCTAGGATGATTGAACTACCATTACTCAAGGCCAATCATACATTACGCTATAACATGTCTAACCTCACGTCATTTTAATTAAACAAAGTAAAACTTGTTCTTCCCCCAAAATATTCAAAAACATTATTAAAAAGGGGTTGCGACCCTCACCTTCAAGGATCGTACAAAATTGGCATAAAAGTCCAAACAAATATGCTATAAACAATGTCCTATAAACGGAGATAAAGTGTTGTTCATCTGTATATTCGAGGTTATATTATTCATCCTCTATATTATTTTAATGTATTTTGAAAGTATTTATGATGAAAGAGAGATAAAAAGTAATAATAGAAATATTATTTATTGAGAGGAGAGAGAAAAATAGGTTGTTTTTAGTGTAATCATAGCGTAGAAAATGGTGGAAGAGATGTGAATATTTTTTTTAAACTACCAACAGAATCAATCCCGGTCACTCACGGATCATCCACTAGACTAAACAGTGTGCTCCGAGAGGTATCTCGAGTCCGCCACCACTTCCGAAAAAAATTCAGTAACCCACCCATGCTTGAAACGAAGTTCGTGTTCTCACAGAGAGTATTTAATCACGGCTTAATCTGTGAGATCGAATCAAGAAACGATGATGGCGGTAGCTGCACCCATCTCACCCACCAAACCAACCACCACAAAACCCATAATCATCACTCAATTCCCACACAACCCAAAACCTCTAATTCTTCAACAATGCAGAACCATAAAAGACCTCAATCAAATTCACGCCCATCTCATCAAAACCCGCTTTTTAAACGACCCATTAGTCGCCGAAAACTTTCTCGAATCCGCTGCCGTCATCATCCGCCATCAACCAATCGATTACGCCATATCCGTTTTCAAAAATTTAAACGAACCCAATTCATCTGCGTACAATGTCATGATACGGGGACTCACTTTGAACAGTTGTTGCCATGAAGATATTGTTTTGTTCAAGAAAATGTTGGAAAATTTAGTGCTGCTTGATGAGTTTACATTTTCTTGTGTGTTGAAAGCTTGTGCGAGATTACGAGGTTTGGATGAGGGGAGACAGATTCATGGGCTGTTGGTGAAGATGGGTTTTGGGTGTTGTGGGTTTGTTGTTAATAGTTTGATTAATATGTATGGGAGTTGTGGGGAGGTTTGGGTTGCACGCCAGGTGTTTGATGAAATGTCTGAACGAGATGTGTTTACGTGATATGCGCTTTTTTCGGGGTATACAAAGAACGGGTATTGGAAAGAGGCGGTGGAGTTGTTTCGTTATATGTTGGAAGTGGATGCTAAGTTTGATGAGGTTACGTTGGTTAGTGTTTTGACGGCGTGTGGGAGAGTTGGGGATTTGGTAATGGGGGAGTGGATTAAGGAGTATGTAGACGCGAATGGGGGTAAAAGGAATGTTACTTTGGTTACTGCTCTTGTTGATATGTATGCGAAGTGTGGGCGTGTGGATACGGCTAGGAGTTTGTTTGATCAGATGCCGCGAAGGGATGTGGTTGCGTGGAGTGCGATGATATCTGGTTATAACCAAGCGAGTAGATGCAAAGAAGCGCTTTCTTTGTTTCACGATATGCAAAAGGCGAATGTGGAACCGAATGAGGTTACGATGGTCAGCGTGCTTTCTTCATGCGCTGAACTGTAACATTTATGAAAAACGGGTTCAAAACCCGCTTCGTTTAATAATCAAGCATTCGGTTAAAAGTTCGTTGCGTATTGATGGTGCCGACTATTTTTTTTAAACATCTCATAATTAATAAATATTATAGAAGTTAAAAACCATATAATAAATGCTAATAATAAGTCAAATAAACTCAAAAATAATAAATAGAGTCGCCGGGTCTCGAACCCGGGTCTCCCGCGAACACACACACACATCACATCACTCCGCCACACACATCATTTGTGTTATGTACTGAAACAAATAACACTTATAGTAAAAAACGAAAATCAAAACCTGTAATTAGCGCGCCCAGAACTCGTAATCGCCGGAAAAACCGAAACTCCGCAAATGTTGCCATTTCCCTTGACTGAAACGCATAAACTGATTTCGACATCAGTTATAACCGTTGTCTGGCACTCAATTTCAGTCAAAACCGTTGGAAATCATTGACCGCGAATCTTGACCCCTAATTCGAACCCAATCGGCCTGTCCTCCTTATAAATACCCACTCAAACTCCTGGTAAACATTTCGCTCAGAACCGCACTCTCTTTCCGAAGCTTTATTCCTTCCAAATCACGTCGCCGGAGATTTTCGCACTCGCCGGAATATCGCTGGAATCACTGATCAGAAAACCGCAGTTGTTCTTCAGACGATATATTTGTCTAAACCTCCTTACTATCTCTTGATTGATAATTTAATTGCTCAAATCAATAATCAAAACTGTTAAATCAGTTCACTCAGCCGGAAATCGCAAATCAGGGTCGACGAAACTTGTCGGAAATCTGAAGAAAACTCTCTGTCTTGGTATATTATATTACTTAATCTTTATTTTTCTATTCTATTTCAATCGAGTATAAGTTTGTTGATCGATTAAGCAAAACAGTCGGGTTCACTGTTATGTGTTTTCTTAGTGAAGAAGACGAAGACTAAGTTGTATATTAATGTAATTAAAATCGGGTATTTAACCGGGTTAGACACACAGTCCAGCGGTGGACTGTGTGCAAATATAAAACACACGTCCCGGGTTCGAATCACGCATGTTTCCGACTTTCTGAAATAAAACCAACATTTTTAAAACCTATTCAGATCAATTCACAGTATATATATAAGAGGAATATAATCCAGTAGTTAAGCAGATTAGACACACAGCCCAACTGGTTGGGCTGTGTGCACTCGAACCGAAGGTCCTGAGTTTGATTCCGGGTTTCTGTAACCGGTTCGGCCATATTAAATCATTTTTTAATAAAAACTAAATAAGGTTAAAGTTAGTTAGTATATATATAATTAAAACAGAGAATATTTCGGGTTAGACACGTAGCTCAGTTGGTAGAGCTGGGTGCACGTATACGAGAGGTCCCGAGTTCGAACCTCACTCACCGCCTGGAATACATACAGTCTGACCGGTCAGACCCGGTCAAACCTGACAAAGTCAACCCATTTTTATTTATTTTTGTTTATTTATTTAATTGAAAAATTATTTAAAAATACTTAAAAATAAGGTTTTTAAAGTTAAAAATTTGCATTAAACTCACAAAAAAAAATCTAGAAATCTCATTAAAGAACACTAATTAAAAATAATAATCTCAAATAAAATTTATTTATTTAATCGAATCATGTCGTTATTATTTCGGTTAGTTTTCCCTCGTCGGTTGAATCATAATATTCGTGCGCATTCATCGTCATCAAGAAACGCATCCACTGTGAGTGAATCTCTACCAATTCCCCATTTTAATCATGTTTTGGGGTGTATCATGTGTCGTACTATTCCTTTATTTTATTTAACACTTGTGCATACATCATATCCATGATCAAATGTGTACCAATTGTTGTGTGAATTATATGTAGATTGAATTTTATCATTTCAGTGCACACATTTCATTAGGCCCATCAGTTCCCCGTGGGATACGGGTTGAGCATCAGGAGCCTCATTAGATCGGCTCCGTTTGATTGAGCCTTGATCTCAAATACATCATCATTCATGTCATATATTCATCCAAAGTGGTTTGTGATTGTTTATATATATATATGTTTGCTCACATGTGATTAATGCACGACTTTTCTTTAATAAATAAAACAAGAAATTAGTCCACAATGTTTTATCAAGGTTCACTCGCCAACTTTTGTTGACCCAAAATCTTCCCCGTTTTTACACATGATGCAGGTGATCCAGCCGAGACAGGAAACACTTAGGATGGCCTAGAAGAATAAACCAGCTTATGCTTTGGAATAAATTTATAGTTTCATTTTCCTTTGTAATTGTATGAATTTTGTTTGGATAATTAAGTTTGTAATTTGAATTTCATAAATATGAAACATCTTAGTAAATATCATGAGCTTTGGTGATAATGCCTCGACTTTTATTCCGCTACGGTCGGGGTGTGACATGAACTTGGAGCTCTAGCAACTGGTAAATGGGTGCATTTCTACATAAAGAAGAAAAAGCTACCGCTTACAGTAACATTAGGAACTGCTTTATTAGTTTTCTACGCGAAGTGCGGCTCAACTGAGAATCTAATCGAAGTCTTTGAACACATGCCTAGGAAAAACGTGTTATCGTGGAGTGTGCTCATTCAAGGTCTCGCAAGCAACGGGCAAGGAAATAAAGCTCTCAAATACTTTGATTTGATGCTTTCGAACCGTATAAAACCAAATGATATCACTTTCATCGGTGTTCTTTGTGCTTGCAGTCATGCGGGTCTAGTCGACAAGGGCTGTGCGTTGTTTGTGAGTATGAGTCGAGATTTTAACATTGAACCAAGAATGGAGCATTACGGTTGCATGGTTGGCATACTTGGTCGAGCGGGATTGTTGGAGGATGCGTATGAGTTTATACAAAACATGCCTATAAAACCGAATGCGGTTATTTGGAGAACATTGTTAGCATCATGCAAAGTTCATAAAAATGTTACGATTGGTGAAGAGTCAATCAAGCAGATAACGAATTTGGAACCGCTTCATAGTGGGGACTATTTACTTCTAGCGAATATATATTCGTCGGTTGGTAGGTTAGAAGATGCAATTAGGGTTAGAAGCGAGATGAAACAAAAGGGTATTAAAAAGACTCCAGGTTGTAGCTCAATCGAGGTAAATGGGGTCATTCACGAGTTTTTTTCGGAAGATAATGCACATCCTGAATCGGAGAAAATTTACGAAGAAACTGAAAAAATGATGAAGAAAATAAAGTCGGCTGGCTATGTACCGAATATATCAGATGCAAGATTGGAAGCCGAAGAATGTGATAAAGAAACCTCCGTGTTTCACCACAGTGAAAAACTGGCGATTGCATTTGGGCTTATTAAGACTAATGTCGGTACTCCTGTAAGGATATCGAAGAATCTAAGAGTGTGTACCGACTGCCACAATGCAACAAAAATGATTTCGAAGGTTTATAATAGAGAGATTATAGTTAGGGATCGAATTCTGTTTCACCATTTTAAAAACGGGTCATGTTCCTGCAATGATTATTGGTGAACTCATTATTCTTTATTCCACATTTTGCCTGGGTACCCCAAGTTGTTATATCATGTTTGTTTCTTTTAGGATAGATTATGTTTGAACAGAAAGTTTATTCAACAATATTCATATCATGTTATCATTTAATAGAAACCAATGGGTTCGATTTTGTCTTTCGGAATTTGACTTCGTTAAGCACCCGGGTTTTACTGGTTTCTGTTTTTTTACCGCTTGAAGGCTACCTTGTCCTATCGGTGGTATTTGTGGGCCTGTGAGTTTTCCGTTGTGGTTAAAAAACATCTATATCGACCATATCTCAATTTACAAGTTGATATGGCATTTTTATTAGGAAAACACCAAACCGGTTTAAAAACTAGATGTTGGTTGAAGCAGAAAAAGAAACCAAAAACCATTTAGCTGCAGCATAGGCAGCCTGTAATATGATCTCAATCCGATGATTAATCGCTAGTCAATACCGTACCGACCGACTAGCATGTACCAATTCTTACAACACTGCAACGATGTAACCAAAGGCAAATGATTTTTTTATTGAGAAGGTGCAACTTTTAAAAATTAGGAGTGATGGTTTAGTGCTAGGCGTTTAATTTCGCACAGCTAAAAATCTCGTTAGCAGAGTATTGGTGGAGTCTCGTAAATCATTCGATAACAGTTGTTTTGGATTACTAACAGACAGATGACAAGATTTCTCTACCTCTAGACCAGACCTATTCCTTGTCAGCCTGTTAGGTCTTAGCCCATAATTTTGAGTGTGGTTTAATAAAAAAGAAAAAAAAAAAAAAACCAGGGTTGTATAGCTTTAAAAGTCATCCTAAATGAAGCATAAAGCAAGAACCAGGGTTGTACAACCACGGCATCAACCCTGTAAAACCATTGTTATTCAGCAACCAACTTAAAAGAGTAAAGACCCACACCCGCGCCCACACAAACGCGCAACACTACACACACACACACTCAAGTCTTCCCCACATTAATAATATATATATAGATAGATATAGACGCTTCTATCAAAATACGAGTTCTTAGATTAAGCCTTCTCGTCACTGATGAGATCCATGACCACACCCTTGATACTTCCATTGTTCTTCTTCAACAGCCTCCTGTTTGCTTCAGCGTCTACGAAACCCTACCAAACACACCATTCGTCAAAAACAACATTTAAAGCTTAAAACCAGATTACAAACTCACCATTTCCCATAGCTCATCGAGAATTGGATCCCACTCTAGAACACCACAGAGATCATCAATAGATTTATCCAAATCGTAATTGTTCGTCCTCAAGATCTCCTTGTTCAAATCCAGATTTTTGAATCCCATCGCCTCCAGCTCCTTCACAAGAGCCTGCTCCTTGTCATCAGTTACCACTTCACTAGCAGAACCCGACGTTGGCTGAACCACCACCGTTGGCAGTGATGCTGCGCCACTACTCATAACAGGCGGCATTACAGAGAAGTCTACCGTAGGGTTACTAATTGGTTCACTATCCAAACCTAAAGCGGTCCTCACTTCTTTAGGATTAAATGCTGAAACGCTAGTACTCTCGGGTGGAGTGGAAAGAGTAGCCATGGTGCTCGACACTCCATCATTATCAATAATCAACGAGTCATTAATAGGAACATTCATAGAGTGATCCTTAGGTGTCGTATCAACAGATGTATTTGCAGAATCAGTGATGATATTGTTTCCTAAAAAGACTTTATCAACCAGATTATCCTGATTAACCGTTTCCAGGTCTCTGGTGACTGGTGGCAGATTCAGGTTGATCGAGGTTTCACCCAAATTCTTCATAGACGCATCAACCTTCATGAAGGATAAAAAAGAGTTTATTAACACTTGACATCTAAGCATTAGTATAATTATCTATACCTTAAAGAAGGCGGATAAAAAGCCAAAAAAAACCTCAAAATTTGACAAAAAGACAAAAAGGACCCTAACTTATTAAATTTGAAAAAACCAGCCCCTAAACTTTAGAAATCGTCATTTTCACCCCCTATGTTCGAAATTTCATATTTGCCACCCGTATATACATTATTTAGCTTAATATTAAAGAACTTATTTTCTCACGTGGTTATTTTTATGTACGTGTCGGTACAAATCACGTTTTGACATAAATTTGTCCAGAAACGAGTCAGATAAAATATAATGTGTTTTCATGCTTATTTTATGTACGTTTTCAGTTGGTCTACGTTTTCACATTTTAATGTACGTGTCACGTTTCAAAGTAAACGATATTAATTCACGTTTCGACATAAATTCTTTTAGGAAACGAGCATGGTCAAATATAATACTTTTCCATGCTTATTTTTGTGTACGTTCTCCTTAAACTTAATTACCTGAATTACGACCCAAACCCATTGCCCAAACTTCTCTCCAGACGGAGATGACATCCGCCAGTAAGAAACATAACGACCCGGGATGTCAGGAGCAGTAAAATCAACTGCAACGTCAACTTCCTTGTCCACAGGCAGCCCATGCACCGGGATCTGACAAAAGGCAAAAGCTAAGGGACTATATTTGAAATTTTCAAACAAAGACAAAATAAGGTACAAACCTCAACATTAACAGAACGTAAACTGCTGAAACAATTTCCACCAATCCACTGAAACTGTGAGCCGTATGGCCAGACGACGGAACCATTGTTCCTCATCCTCCATATTTTAGTGAATGCAGTATGTGGAGCCATGACGGTCCCATCAAGAACATTGACATCAAGTACGAACTGGCTATCGAGCTTTGACAGAGATGGATTCAATCCAGGAGTTCCGAGTGGTGGAATACGAAGACACTGTAAAATCACAGATTATACACAATTTAACAACTTAATATCACAAAGTACACCATAAATAATTAAATACAGTGTATTTCAAAAACTGCATACGGGATCATAGAACCCCTTCGAAGACAAAAGATGATGGCTAAAACTGTTCGTTGGGTGATCCATTCTGATGTAGTCAGTAGCATTTCCCATTTCCGCAAAGCAAATACTGCACAGATCATAATCGAATTTGCTGCGAAACACAACTACGAGTTCAGTAAAAAGAACATGCATACAGAGAGATTAGCAAAATTAAATTCAAGATTTCTTACACTTTCGATCTGAACCGAGGGCCGGTTATAGGTGAACTCCACAACCATCACAAATAATACCCTGTGGAATACATTGCCTGTGTTATTATTAGCACAATTATATCCTGTCCCATGAGAACTGCGAGTACGAGGATGATGTAAATCGGAATCAGTCATTAACGGCATCCCAGAAAATGGACATTGATTAGCCGCATTCAACGTTCCCTGAGCCCAGCCGGAAAAGCTGCCAGAAGCATTAGCATTTTTGTTAATATCAGTAGCGTTCTGAGCATTCCGACCCCTCTGAGCCGCGAATAAATGACCATGTAAGCGCTTCCTTTGATTCATGTGTTCAACGAACCTCTCCTGCTTCAAAGGCCCATTCAAAGAATCATCCTTCTTCTCAGAGCTACGATCTTTATTTTTCTCAACACCATCAGTAGTGTTCTTATTTTTTCCAGTAGAACCTTCACCAACAGTAACCTTTTCAACTTGCTTTTCTTTCTTCTTTGAGTTTGAACCTCCAGCTTCAGGGATCACCTGAACCTTACTGTTTTTACCAGTAGCCGATTCAGAGTTCGTATTTGGTGGACCAACAGTAGTAGGTTGCACCCTCGAGCTAGCCATAGACGGTAAAATCTCGTTCAAGTAAACAGTCTTCATCTTTTCAACAAGCTCAGCAACCGCAGGAGCAGAGGATGACGATGCTTTAGATGCCAAGTCAAGCGGCAGCTTTGCAAGAGCTTCGAGAAATGGCTCAGGAATAGACTTCAAGATTTCGGAAACTCCGGAGTTCAAGGTTTGAAATGGATGCGGGTTTTGTTGTGAACTCACAGGAGTGGAAATCCCACTTGGTCCATTGAAGTTGCTACTTTTTAAGTTCACGGTAATTCGCAATGGATTCAGAGATTGTGTCACAGCATCATGAAGGTCACTATCATCAGCAAGAGTAACGTCGTCACCATCTTCGTCAACGTAAGTCATAGTGAAGTCAACACCAGAACCGAATTTAAACAGGCCCCGAATCTTATCCTCCAACAAATCCATGTCAAGAGCAAGTTTCTTGCCATTGATAGAAGCATTGAAACGCCGAAGCGTTTCCCCAAACTTAACCTACAAAAATTACCACATACATATCAAGATGACAAGATTTAATAACAGAGTGCTGATATTAAAAGCCAGGCAAAACACACTCTAAACAAACTAAAAATCCTCAAATAACAAAAAAAAAAATCCCAAACCAAAACCCTAACCCTAGCTTCAAACAGCATCATACAACCATTTTTCTCTATTCACATAATTGTTCTTAACAATCATCAAAAATATTAAAAATTCTTCTTTTCGCATAAAAATTGGTTACAACTTACAAGCTTGAATAAAAGTTACACTGACAATTTCTTGCTATTATAAATAAATATCAATATAAATAATAAAAAAAACATACAATAAACATCAAAAGCATAAGCATATATCAAAAATACAAAATACAGAATTAAATGATAAGGATCATCATCGTCAAAAAAAAAACAAAACCCAAAAAAAAAATAAAATAAAATAAAACAAACCCTAACCCTAGCTTCAAAATTCAAACACCATCAAATATCCTTTTTCTTTTCTTCTATTCACATAATTATTCCTCACAATCATCAAAAAAATATAAACATTCAACAAATTACACCACAAAACAGGATAAAATATAACAAAACACTAAAAAAACCTAGCGCATAATAGCACCGATCGGAGCAATTTTAAAACATGCAAATGCAAAATTGAAGCAATCAAAATCGTGAAAGAACGAACCTTGATCACAATTGATGAAGAAGCCATGAAGCGCCAAAGCCCTAGAAAAAAAACGCACAAACAAAAACCAAAATTCGCTCGAACGAACGATTATCGGATAAAAGAACGGAAACTCGATCGGATTGTGTGTTGTAGCCGGTGCCGGTGAGAGTTAATATTATAGAGAAGCCATTAATATATATAGTATATATATATAGTGTAGGGGGTACGTACTCGTGTGTGTTTATCTTTCTTCCAAAGAAAACTTGGAAAACAAGTGCACGAAGGAAACCCAAAAGTCTCCATTTTTATATAATAAAAAGATATCTACTAACTTTTTTAAGATTTAAAAAATATTAGATGATGTTATTATAAAATTATAAATTTCTCTTCTTTTGTTATACTTTTGTTCCTATTTTTTAGAGTTGTGTTATAGTTTTATTCGTTTTTTTTTTTAATTTAGAAGTTGATAAGGATAACGATGTATATTGTGGTTGTCAACAGAAGGTTGACTTGTCTTGTCGATATTGGTAACAGACATTTTCGTTGATGATTCTTTGTCATGTTATCGCACATTGGTTTGACTTGTAATTCATTTAGGACTCGTGTTTGATGGCAATGTAAAGTATTGTTATGGGTTTAAAATACGAAACATAACTAAATTTATTGTATACGTTATTTCGGCCTACAATATCATGTTATACTGCATGTTATTATGTTACATCTGATTAAGTCAAATAAGTCATATGACATACAAAAATGCTCATATGGGTCGTTTGGCAGATGAAAAATGGTCATATAGGTCGTATGATGTGATGTTCGCCAAACAATACGATTCGTATGATGTGTTTGACTGACATATAAATGACTGGTGTGATCGCTGACAAAGTCATATGTCACGTATGACTATTTTTCATTCGATCATACGACCCATATGACATTGGAGACACGTGTGATGTGACAACACGGTATACATATTTGAAGGTAATGTCTCTTTAGTATCGCCTTTTATATATTCTTTGATAAAGATTTCACAATCACCTTAAACTAGTCGATTATTCAAATTCAAATTATGGTTCATTTCTATTTATGTTTATGGTATTAAAGTTTCTATTAATTGAGTGTATCTAACTTATAGCTTTTAATTCATTTAAAGATTTTAACAAATTTCAGGTCACAACCACTATTAAAAAACTAGAAACTAACTCGCGCGTTACTGCGGGTCGTGAATTTCGTAAGAGGTACGTGCCATCAGTAAAAAAAACTTCAAGAAAAAAAGACACTCAAACACCATCTATTCAATCACATTTTATTATATTTAATGATACGACTTCTTTATCAAAATATAATATAATCACTTTCAGACACAAATACCAAGCCTAACATAGTAGGCAAAAACCATAACCCTAACAAACAAAGATTCATAAAAAACCAAACATACCAAAACAAAATGCAAAACACTCAATCAACTCAAAATACCTCCCTTTCATCTTCCAATATGTTTGTCACTTCGAACCACAACTTTCACATAATTCTAGTTACTTGACGAATCTTAAACAACCTTAATCCACCTTTTCCCCTCAAAGAAAATAGTACAAAGAACAAAAATAACTCACAGCAGTTTAAAGCCAATATAATAATTTAAAATGACAAAAAAAAATTACACAGCACTCAGTGAAAACAAAACCTTCATTATTGGTCCAAAAAGAGTATACATCAAACAATCAGATAAGCAAACCAATATCATTTATCAACCTATAAAGTCTAAAACCATAACCCTAACAAACAAAGATTCATAAAAATCAAACCTTGATTCAACAATCTGCTTCATATTGAAAGAGCTTGCATAAAAAGCAAGAGCTTTTGGAATAAATAAATAAAAAAAAATAAATTATAATAATAATATAATATATAATATAAGTATGGATATTATAAATGGAATAATGGATTTTAATAGTCCCATCTTTTCACATATTGTAAACCAATAGACATTTACTAAAGGGTTGTTTGTTTAACTCTTAATGGTTCAGATCTATTACTGGTTCATCACTTAATAGTTCAGACTGTTTGATTCGTGAGCAAATGTCTGAATTCAGACATTTGCATTAGAATGATTAAGCATTATACTAAGTCTGAATGGTTAAGACCCCTAATCTGAATTGGTAAGACATTTGCCTCTGAACGGTTAAGCATTATATTGGTTATTAATGGTTCAGACCTCTTATTAGTTCAGCACTTAATGGTTCAAACATCTTACTAGTTCAACACTTAACAATTTAGAGGTTGGCAAATAGCCCCTTAACCGAAAAAGGAGAAAGGGACAAAAAGAAATTAACGTTCTGTTAGTAAATATCTATTGGTTTATAATATGTGAAAAGATGGCCCACTACCGGTTTCTTTTTTCTTTTTTGAAGTTGGGACGTTGCTGGCCAACAACTGATAGTTCGGATTATTAAAATCCATTATTCCTATAAAAATTGATGTTAGTATACATTTCCATTTAAGACAATATATTTAAGTTTCCCATAATGAATTAAAGTAGTTTATACAAATTATGAGGCACTAAATTAACAGACGATTTAGGATATATTATAAATAACAACTATAATAATGAAACAAATTTTTGAAGTATGAGGCACTAAATTAACAGACGATTTAGGATATATTATAGATAACAACTATAATAATGACACAAATTTTTGAAGTATAGTAAAATGATAGGTATTGACAACCGTTACAGGTGATGGCGATGATTGTTGGTGACACGAGTAAAAATTACAATCCTTACAGGGGACGGCGGCGATACGCGATTCCAGCGACTAGGGACGAAACTCTTAGCGACAGTAGTACCTTTGTCATCGACTTAATCATTAGTGATGGTTTGCAATGCTGGTGAACCCACAGAAAGGAAAAAAAAAACAAATAGAGCGAGGTTGGTTGAATTTGAAATTAGTGAAATATAATTTAATTGTGTGTTGGTGGCAATTAATCTAGCAGTTATCATTGTCGGTTTTAAGGTTAATTCATGAATAGCAATGAAAACGATTTTAAATGGTATCGGTGATATTTTATCAAACTGAAATGCTTTGTCGGTTCCGTGCTACTCAAACGCTTCAAGGAATAATAAGAAGCCAAATGTTGTTTTAATTTCTAATATAATTTTCCACCCCTATAAGATTTGTCATGTAACCACTCTTCTATTTTATTTTGAATTCAAGATATACATATGGTTTACAAATCAACTAATTAATTTATTATTATTCTCATTAAGTTAATATCTCATTTCAAATAATTAATAACTCAACTTCATTCAATTTCAATCCTACTTTATTGATTAATAACTCAACTATTAGGCATACATGACGTCTTACATCAAGTTTCGCATCACTTCTCATATAAATTACATTTAAAAATATATAGCATATAGTGTTAAAAGGATTTACGGTTTGTGTTAGCAGGTTAACCTATCGAACCTGTCAAGAACACCAAATCTGAAACGGACTTGAGCATGACATGAACCTAAAAATATATGTAAGACCCTAACACGTTTTAACCATAAAGACGTAGTGGAAATACGAGCCTTAAAATTTCTTTCTTTATAAACATCTTGACATACTTAAAAGTCCATTTTAAAATAACTCTTTTACAATAAATACATTATTCGTTCTCATTTATGAAATAAAACGTAACTTATGTTTACTAAATGTCCTAATCACATATTCCCGTACAATCTATCTTTTGACTCGATCTTCGACAACTTACACCTCGTGCTTACACCTCGTGACAATGATATGTGATTTTGTACAATCTGCATTCACCACATACATTCACATCATTAGTACTTGGTGACATTAGTTATAATCAAAGATTCATAATTATAGGATCACGTCGCATTCTATCCTCATATATATTCCATTCGGTCATCTTTCTGAATCCAAACATTTTATCTCGGTGATTATCCTTCACTAAGTCAACGATATGTACCTGCATTTCATTTCATTCTCAAAGGCAACCCAGTTAGCATCGTTAATACTCATGTATATTTACACCATACATACATATATACATACATACATATATACATACAAGTCTCACTCATTCGAATACACATGGTTCAATAACATGCATACATATATCTAATCCAACTCTTTCGAGCATGATAAATCCTACTTCATACACCTACTCCTCTATCCAAACTCTTACATACAACTTGCATTCTCACATATTCATACTAACAATTCTTAGTCGTAAACTACTATACATATAAGTCTCGTACACACTAACGTACGTGTATACTCATTTCTATTCGTGTTTACTAATGGGTTCCATCTACTAACATACAATTAATCTATTCGTACATTCCCCACATATTTATCTCGTTTCCACACATACTTGCATACACGCCCCATTCTTAACTGTACCTCATAAACACTCTTTAATGAGTTTGGGGGGGGGGGGGGTACACTCTTTAGTTAATTATCATATAACTAAAGAATTCAAACGTTTCATCAAACGTGATACTAATAATCCACTTAGTATGGTCAAGTTATGTAATATTTCTGAGGCATAACCCAGACGAGTTATCTGGTCGTGTGGGTTATCGGTCAAATTCTGAAGCATAACCCAGACGAGTTATCTGGTCATATGGGTTATCAGTCAATTTCTGAAGCATAACCCAGACGAGTTATCTAGTCATCTGGGTTATCAATCAATTACTGAGGCATAACCCAGACGAGTTATCTGGTCATCTGGGTTATCAGTCAATTACTGAGGCATAACCCAGACGAGTTATCTGGTCATGTAGGTTATCAGTCAATTACTAAGGCATAACCCAGACGAGTTATCTGGTTATCTGGGTTATCAGTCATGACTCAACTGAGACATAACCCGGATGAATTGTCATAGCCCAGACGTTCATCTTACCCTATCGATATGCCAGCCATAGGCTACGACAATCATTAACAAAGAATTCCAAACATTTATGTACACATCGAACTTCCATGTACTTTCATTTAACATAATAGAAATTTATAAACTTAACGTAAACATTGTAAACTACTATTATTTGTAAGTATAAGAACTTACTTTCGTTCTGCCATACTTACCCATCCTTTCATAATTTCCATCTTTTTTTTTGCAATAAAAACTCATTCATAATAATAAATTTAGTTCGGAAGTCACTTACCTTATGCGTTCGTATTCATCTTCGCTTCCTTGCCTCCTCTTGACCCGTTAGTCTTTCGTGCTCGAGTCCATCTCGACATGACTCCTATTCGTTTATGTCACCACATTCATATCATGGTTAGCACATACAATCGTTCATACAAACATTCATATTCTTTCCATTCATACATACTTGTCTTGCATTAGGAAACTACCGCATACATAAGACATATACTAATAATCACCTTGTTCCACATTCACACTACTCAATTATCATCATGCATAACACATAAATCATCTAGCACATAACACATTAACTCTCTACTCTGACAATCATGTCCAAAGGCCAATCCATGATATTCATACATTGTTGACTTTCAAAAGTCAACTATCCTACTTATATACTTTCAAATTATGAACATGAAACCAGCTTTAAATGGTAGACAATAGCATTAACATCATACGCATTTTATGCTCATATCATATGACATATACTCCTACATGGTCGCCTAGTTATATACTCATACATATACATAATCCGTTTCATCACACTAGTATTTTCATCACTTTATAACTAACAACAACATCCTTTGAATTAACTCTTTTCTAGGATTCTCATACGCTCCTTATCTACTTCTTAAATCGCAATTAAGACGATCAAACAATCCACATGTGTGCATTACATGGTTCAAGCATATAACACAACTCTAAAATTTACTTTTACCCGATCGCTTATTAACTACTTTCACACATGGATTTCATCAAGAACATACTTCTCATGATATTTTACTATTAAATACATCACGTCCACATTCTATGCATATTCATTCATTGTTTACATCCAATCTGATCTAATAATCTCACTTAAGCATTTCATCAAACACTTGGTGTGCGTACTATTATTCAAGCATAATGTACAAGTATCATATGTCCATTTTCCTAATACTTGTTTTCATTCATCAAATATAACCAAATATCAAACATACTCTATAAAATACTCAATCCATTTAACAAGAATTCATCTAATAGCTCACACTACGTCATGATTTGAACAAGAATTGGACATGGATGGTAATCCAAGTCATCATCCTTACCATAACAATTGGGTTTCACCTCAAAACATCGAATTGATCCAAATCATACATAATCCATGTTCTATATGGTGATTATAACACGTATTCATACTCAATTTCATACCAATTTCATGGATTAAACATAACCCACTTCATACAAGATCACCAATCTAAGTTTTAAGACATACCTCATGATCCCCTCGCGTAGGTGATCATTAATTTATGTTCATGCATGAGTTTGAGATTTGATTCACCCTTCAATTTGATGATTTTGGTTGAGTTAGGGTTTTGGCTCCCTTGGAGCTCCTGATCGTTCCAGAACACACACGAAGTGTGTGTTTGTGTGTTGAACTTTTCATATAATAACTCAACTTTCATCCTATACCACTTTAGTCCCTAGTGTTTGCCACTAAAACATAATTGACACAACTTTCCTCCTTTAATAGTTTTCACCATACACTTAACTAGGTTAAATAGCCTGGTTATTTATTTCATGATGTATCATATAAGAACATATGGCGAATATAAACATTCGAGTTTTGGGGCGTTACAATATATGATGTAGTTTTCATTGGTTGACACATACACGACCAGTTTAATTCAAAAAAAATTGTTTGCGTATTAATACTCTAATTTGTAAATATACAAAAAAATAAAACATATATAAAGAATTACATTTAAACTACGATACTTGATGCTCATTTTCTCGTTTATATTCAAAGTTTGGGGATAAAATTCCCCTATTGTTTAAGTTCACACATAAACACTATACTGTCACGGTATGTACTACTAAATATAAACACTACTAGAATTCCGCTATTGTGTTATAAGCAAGCTGATGTGAAACTATGTGTGTCTTGGTGTAACACTCCAAAATACACATATATTATTAGTTTACCTTGATATTATTTTATACTTACCACTACAGAACGAAAAGTGGTAAATAGCATTGAGCCGTAATCTTTAATTAGTAAGTCACTAAAAGTTTTAACATATGATATGAAATATGATGTTTAAGAATGTTTAACTTAGTTAATTGTTTTATATAAAGAAAACGTTAAGAGAAAGAAAGGTTAAAGATCAAATAAATAGTGAAGGAAATTTGAAGGACCAAAAGTGAAGATTTTGGGGTCAAGATTAAAAGAAATAAAATGCCGATATTGTATGTGTGTTTGTGTGCGTGAATTGAGAGAGAGAGATAGAGGGAAAAACCCTCAACTTTTATACACAAAATTCAGCAATTAGAATGAAGGAATTGAAGTAAATCATATACATGTTCATCTTATCTAATCATCTAAGCTTGTTGAACATAAGGTAAGTTACAATTCTAGTTTTGATGGGTTTTATGTGAAGAAGTTTTATAAAGATGATCAATTAGTGAATGTTTCAAGTTTATCATGTAATTGTAGATAAGAATCATGTAATGAGCATTTCTGAATGTGAAATTAGCCAAAGATTGAATGTTTGTATGATTTCCTTATGAGCTTTCATGTATGATTAAGTGGGTTTTTCATATAGTCTAGAGATTCGATGATGTAAGGTTAATTACTTGACAAAAATCATGTTATAAAGATCTAAGATGATTTGTTTATTATTGTGATCGAATGAATTGACTTAGTAATCGAATAGGTGGCAAAGACCATAGAACGAAGGGGATCGTGCACAAATTGGAAGAAAATATGAGTGGGATCAAAACGAGGTATGGTCAAATATGGATACCTTAGCATTGCATGTGAAAGACTTGCTACTAGAAAAGGCTCATAAGTCTCGGCATTCAGTTCATCCGGGAGCCACGAAAATGTATCGAGACTTAAGAAAGAACTATTGGTGGCCGGGAATGAAACTTGACATCGCCAAATATGTCGCTAAATGTTTAACGTGTTCCCAAGTAAAAGCGGAACATCAAAAGCCATATGGGAAGTTGCAACCTTTGGAAATTCTGGTGTGAAAATGGGAAAATGTAACTACGGATCTTGTAACCAAGCTTCCTAGAACAAGAAAAGGGAATGATGTTATATGGGTCATTGTTGACCGCCTCACCAAAAGCGCTCTTTTCCTACCTATTCGGGAAACTTATTCCTCAGAAAAACTGGCTGAATTTTTTGTGAATGAAATTATATCCCGTCAGTACCCGTGTCCATTATGTCGGATAGAGACACGTGGGTTACTTTCGGTTATTGGCAAAAGTTTCACAAAGTGATGGGTACCCAACTGCACATAAGTACCACCTACTATCCCCAAGCGGATGGTCAATCGGAAAGAACTATTCAAACACTCGTCGATATGTTGATAGCATGTGTCTTAGACTTCGGGGGAAGCTGGGATGAACACCTGCCATTAGTGGAGTTCTCGTACAATGATAGCTATCACAATAGCATTCAAATGGCACCATATGAAATGTTGTATGGGAGGAAATGTAGAACTCCGGTATGTTGGGGATAGGTGGGCCAAAGGGAGCTTGCATCAAGGGACGTTGTGGCCAAGACAAATGAGAAGATAAACCTTGGACGGACCCGTTTAAAGGCGGCTCAAGACCGGCAGAAGGCATACGCGGACCGTAGGAGGCGTCCGATAGAATTCCAAGTGGGGGACCGCGTATTACTAAAAGTTTCCCCTTGGAAGGGAATACTCCGTTTTTGAAAACGGGGAAAGTTGGGGCAACGTTATATAGGACCTTTCAAGATCCTAGATAAAGTTGGAAGGGTAGCTTACCGATTAGAATTGCCCCCAACATTGGATGGAATGCACAACACATTTCATGTGTCACAATTAAGAAAGTGTCTTGCGGATGAAACGGCACACGTGCCCCTTGATGACATTGAAATAGATGAGCGAATGAATTATATTGAAAGGCCGGTAGCTATTAAGGATTCAAAGGTGAAATACCTACGCAACAAAGCCATTAAACAAGTGTTAGTGCAATGGAAACATAGAAAAGGGTCCGATCTTACATGGGAATTGGAAGAAGAAATGTGAGATCACTACCCGTCCTTATTTGGTACGTATTCAGGTTTCAGGGACGAAACCCTCTTTAAGGATGATGGACTTATAACACCCCAAAATGCACATATATTATTATTTTACCTTGATATTATTTTATACTTACCACTATAGAACAAAAAGTGGTTAATAGCATTGAGTCGTAATCTTTAATTAATAAGTCATTAAAAGCTTTAACATATGATATGAAATATGATATTTAAAATGTTTAACTTAGTTAATTGTTTTATATAAAGAAAACTTGTATTAAAAAAAAGAAAGGTTAAAGATCAAATAAATAGTGAAGGAAACTTGAGGGACCAAAAGTGAAGATTTTGGGGTCAAGATTAAAAGAAATAAATGCCCAGATTGTATGTATGTGTGTGTGCACGAATTGAGAGAGAGAGATAGAGGGAATAACCCTCAACTTTAATACACAAAATCCAGCAATTAGAAGGAAGGAGTTGAAGTAAATCATATGCATGTTCATCTTATCTATTCATCTAAGCTCGTTGAACATAAGGTAAGTTACAATTCTAACTTCGATGGGTTTTACGTGAAGAAGTTTTATAAAAATGTTCAATTAGTGAATGTTTCAAGTTTATAATGTAATTGTAGATGAGAATCATGTAATCAACATTTATGAATGTGAAATTAGCCAAAGATTGAATGTTTGTGTGATTTTCTTATGAGCTTTCATGTATGATTAAGTGGGTTTTTCATATAGTCTAGAGATTCGATGATCTAAGGTTAATTACTTGATGAAGATAATGTTATAAAGATCTAATATGATTTGTTTATTATTTTGATAAAATGAATTGAGTTAGTAATCGAATATGTGGCAAAGACCATAGAAAAATAGGCACTTTCTTAGAGGACTTGGATGATCACCCACCAAGTGTTTGATAAAATGCTTGAAAGATAGATTATTATCCCTTGTTGAATATCAATCATTAACATTAAAAGAAAGAGATGAATGTTTGGATATTCAAGAATGAGAGACTAGGTATGAACTTACTAAGTGTAGGTGTGAAAGAAGAAGGATCAAGCGATAAGAAGTCGCAAGGTTCACACGATCGAGGTAAGTTCTTATACTTACAAATACTTGTAATTTACAATGTTTATGTTGTCATACCCTGGTCGTAGCGGAAGCGCAAACATGTGACTTAACGGTAATCATTGCAATCAATCGTGTAAACATAATTATAACCAACAACGATGCCATATGTTATTCAAATTTAAATTCAAGTTTACCTATTCCAACGAGTTTCAATAGTTTACCAAAACGATATTTAGATAGGTTACATCACCAAAATATGTTTATCATAGTTGTAAATTTAAATCGAGGTTTTGACCCCTATATTCCCAAACAAGGAAGGAATATATGGGGCAAATCCTCCAAGCGTGGCCATCGTTGTATTCTTCGAGAATCCGTCACCGGCTAAGCTCTGTTTCCCGAAATACATGTAGTTTGAAAAATCAACAAAAGTTGAGCGAGTTCATGTAGTTTTGTTTTCGAATAAGTTGTCATAATTGTTATCCATTATTGAAATCCAGGTATGTAAATAATTATGGAATATAAGGATCTATCAGTGGGTAGCGAGCCCTCCGATACTATGCACCGTAAGTATATAACCAAACCGAGGACACTTTGTTCTCAATTGGGATCACAAAAGCACTATACAACTAGGAGTGGAGCGTGCCTCAAGCTCAATAGATCTACACCTTTTGCACCTTGGTCACTAAGTGATTAATGTTTACTAATGTTATAATGTCATCCAATCCTACTTACGCGCATCGATCTTATTGTCATCTAACTCCATAACTAACATACCATATGTCTTGACATGTATTTCCCCCGAATGTTATAAAACCGAGAATGTTTAAGAAGAAAGGGGGACATGAACTCACAGATTCGCGTTCCTTGTATAGAACTCACAGTGTTTTTCCTTGGTCTTGAACCGAACCTACAAGTGTTCTAATTCTCATTAGACATTTAAGTCTATGTTTGTTCTATGTACAAGTCCTCATCTTATGTTAGTTGTTTTTAATTATTTTATTGATTAATTATTTCTTGACTTAGTACATATATTTTGTTATCGTGTCTTGATTAGTGTGTGAACGGTGTCGCCCGTTCATTGTCCTTGTGCCTAGCACACTTGTCATTGGGCCTAGCCCATGTCATTGGGCCTAGCCCACGTCCTTGTATCGTTGGGCCTAGCCCATGTTCTTGTGTCATTAGGCCCAGCCCATGTGTTTATGTCATTGGGCCTAGCCCATGTGTTTATGTTATTGGGCCTAGCCCATATCTTTGTATTCTTGGGCCTAACCCATGTTTTTGCATCTTTGGGCCTAGCCCATGTTTTTGTATCTAGTTATATTTATTTTTCAAAATAAATATGTATACTTGCAAAATAATATTTCCAATATTATTTTTAGTTTAAGTACGTTTGTTATTTTCCAAGTGTATACTTAGGAAAGCATACACATATTCTAGTGTTAAGGTTCATGTATTTCTTATTTCATTAACAAGATTTATTATTTGTAATCTTATGTTTTTCCGGAAATTATATTTCTTAAAAATAATATATTTTTAAGGCTTGTAGGGAATATATATTTTTTCACCAATCTTGTTAACTATATATATTTGTGTATAAGTCCATTTACTTGTCCTAGTCCATTTCCAAGAAATATATATAAGTTTATATATATTTTTTGTTATGGTTGCCCAAGTACTCAAGGGTGGGTATTTTGTGTGTATTTTGTCCAAGTATTTTCTTTGGTATTTAGGGGTATTATGTATCCATACTCCATTGGAGGTTTTTAGTGTTTTAATTTCTCTATTTTTGTCTACTACATATATTACACATAACATACACATTCCACACAAAAATCCTTGGTGACCATGAAATATATATTTTCCTAAATATATATTTATACTTGTTTTTATTCTTTAAGAAATATTTATTTTCTTAACTTGTATTTTATATGAAAATAGGGCATGACCATGTTTAATTTATTTAAACATCTAAAAATCACAAGTTTAGTAGAAAACTTTATATTTTTCAAAGTGTTGAATTTTTATAAAAATTTGGCCATAGTTCCCCTAGATTTAGGGGTTTTCCCATGTTTAAAACATGTGTTTAGGCTTTACAAAACTCACTTGATCAATACAAAAATTTTCTACAAGTTTAAACAACTTCATACATACACTTTTTACATGATGATGAACTCAAGAATTTGTAAAAACATGTAGTCTTTTAGTATGATGTTTAACATGTTTATTTATCTTCAAAAACACTAATTATTCACTAATTACACAACTTTTATCGAAAATCATGTTTAACAACTTGTTCATCCATGTTCAAGAATGGTTCAAAATTCATGTTTAGGTTATGAAACTCACTTTAACATGATCATATTTCAAGAAAATAAGTTCATCATAGATCTTTCAAGATCTATATATACACTTTTAATATCTTCACATACAACACTACTACACATGATGATCATCAAGCTAAGCACAAAATAAGCATACATAACATCATTTCATTTCAAGATTATGTTTGTTTTCTTTAGATCTTTAGATTTCTTCATGTGTTCATCTTTAAAGTTTGTGTTTCTTGATGGATCTACTTGTACATGATAAATATATCAATAACATGAACTTAAACAATGATCAAGAAGCTTACTACTAGCTCTAGTGGCTAGGGAAGTGGCTTGACAAAGATGAAGATGAAGATAGCACAAATGTGGTAGATAAAAGCACTCCAAGGTGGTCCTTCAACTTCCAAAGCTTAGCACCTTCTTAGGTCACCTTGTTACACCTTAGTATGGTCTTGAACTAGCTAGGAGATGAAGCAAAATGGAGGGTGAAGTGGTGGTGGTGTGAGCCGAGAATGAGAGGGCAAGAGGGAAGGTTTGGAGTGTTTGAATCTTGAAGTGATAAGGTTAGATGGTTATGTAGCATGGTCTTCCAACATCTCTAAATCCTTTGGTTCACGTGTTTAATATCTTCATGACAAGTTTCATTATAATAATCAAGGGTGTACAAAGTGGGGGACCCACTTTGAAACCGTCATTTGAGGGGGGGGGGGGGTAGTTTGGTTTCAATTGTAAGTTAAGGTAATTAGTTGAAATCCAAGGTGTTTAGTTAAGGTGTTATGTGTGCTAATGTTTTTAGGATGAATTATGGTGTTTGATGATCATAACTAGCTTATTATCACTAAAACAATGCTTCTAGTGTAAATTTGGTGTTTCGGGTAGTGTCCGGTTGTTCGGTTGTTTACCGGTTCGTTAAAGTGCTAAATGGGGTAATTTAGTGTGTTACGAGGTACCTTTTATGATGGTTTTGATTCCCGGCACTTTCCAAGTTATTATGGACACTTTAACCTCAATTCTGCATTATATTTTAGTGTAACAATGCTGAATTTTGCTGATTTATGCTGAATTCTGCATTTAGTGTGTGTTTTGGGCACTTTTAAGTGCTTTAAATGGTTTCCGGAAAGTGTTAAGTCAAATCCTTGTTTTCCCATATTGGATTTAATGTATGATTGTTATTGGACTTCTATCTAAGTTCTAGAACTGTCGTTAAGCTGAGTATCGGTCTAGTGCTGACACTGCTAGTCTAACCGGCAAGTCTACTAGTTGTTTTAGTGCATTGTTTAATTGTTTTTCTGACACAATGATGAAGATGAATAACATGCACTATTGAAATGTAATTCATAGCAGTTTTCAGATATGTAGGATGTAATCTAGTAGAGCATGGCGTTTCAACATATAATTGCATGATTAAAATAATAGTTTAATTGTACGCAAATTACCCGAAAGTTGACAGTTGTCACATATGTTAAGTTTATAAATTTGTATTGTGTTAAATGAAAATACATGGAAGTTCGATTCGTGCATACGGGTTGAATAAGTAAGAATGACATATGTATGAATCGGGAATTGTTGTCGATCCGGAAATAGAAGATTGAAAGGATTCGACATCAGACCCGTTAGAAAGCATGATTGAATGGATGTTAATGAAAAGATTATTATCACGTTCGACGGAAGGTTTTAAATTCTATCTTTGTTAATCATGATATAACTAAATTGTTCGGTATGGTTGTAGGTAAATCATCATGTTAGGAGGCGCCAAGCATGGAACGAACACATCACTCGCGTATCACGTTTCCGCGTTTTCATGTTCAAACAGGTCAAAAACATTTTGTACTTATGTTAAGTTTAGTTGTAGGCTTGTAAAATTGTGTTTAAAACTTATCATATTCGTGTGTTATCTACTAGTAAACGTCTAAGTAACTATGTTTCGTTTGTAAATGTTGGGTTCGTACAAGTTAATGAATGCAAAAACTTTTGTGTAAATGTTCGTATGTCTATAATATGCGTTTTTAAACCCGTGTACGAATGGGCGTCACACTTGGTGTGTTGCTTATAGGCTTATAAAACTTATATTCACACTAACACATAACATTTACATAGTATTAATTTGCAAGTTATATATGCACAATGGTGTTGTACTTCATGTTTATGATGTTTTTAAAAGAAATTTGATTTTTTACTTTTAACCCAAAACTTTTCATCTTTTGTAGTTTAACCTAACAAAATTTGATTTTCTGCTTTTAACCCAAAACCTTTTATTTTTTTGCAATTTAACCTCACAACTTTTTTAATTTCAGCTTCGGTCCCACTAAATTTTTCATTTTTCGCAAATTTTCGTTTTAAATTTTATTCTAAATTTTGCTAGTTAACACGGCGCAATGCGGTTTCATTTTTACGCTTCGTTCTAAATTTTCCGAGTTAACACGCTGCAACGTGTGTGCGTAGTTCAACATTTTTACGACTATTTTTCGGTTTGACAGGTTCGTTGCAACGCACGTGTTCTATATCGACTTAGTTATTCTTTTCTATGTTTTACGTTCTGGTCTAATTTCTTTCTTCACATTATTATGTTAACACGCCGCAACTTTAGTATTGGTGGTCGCTGACGATGGTGTAATATTGGTGTTATTTAACACGGTTTTATGTTGTCCACGCGCAACAAGCAACTTAATACTAGTTTTAAATGATAGACAAGTCAAATAGACGGGGCTAACCCCTTTCTATATGCAGTTTCAATTTGTTGATGAAGTTTGGGCACTAGACATGCCAAGCCCAATGCTAATGTAGGTACTAGACATGCTACTCTTCTGTAAGCCTATGTGGCTTAGAAACACATCCATATTAGATCTCTACAATTATTTCCATTTTAATTAACAGTTGAAACACACGTGAACCAATGTAAAACAAACATTATTCAAGTTTTATAAATATATTCTATCACTATTCATTAAATCAAATTAGAAACAAATAAAAGGTTGGAAAGTATTAATATAAGATGTGGGTACTAGTTAAAAGTGTATAAATAACTATATTGAAAAAAAATGAAAAAATCATACTTAAAAACTCGAATTAAATAAAGTAAGAATGGTATTTATAAAAAAAAATAACTAGAAAAATAATACAATTTGAAGTACTAAGACTATATTCCATTTTATCTTGATATTCTTAATTCCTTGCGAAGAAAAAAGAAACACAACAAGCCCAACTTATTTAAATAAAATGCATGGAATAAAATTAGAATGTTACATATATGAAGTACTGTGACAATATTCCATTTTACCTCGATATTCTTAATTCCTTGTGAAGAAAAAGGAAAACAAAACGAGCCCAACTTATTTAAATAAAATGTATGGAATAAATTAGTATGTTACATATATATGACATACCACTACATACATTTTGAAGTAACAATTGTCGGGTCGGGTTGGGTCGGGTCTTGGAATGGTGTAGATCGAATCTAGCATTTTCCGAGCCTTATCTAAAACTACAACATGGAGATAACCTGTTAGAAGGGATGTTCAGGTCTCTCTGAGACCACCCTCCGAAGATATATAAGTGTATGATCTATGTTAGCATGTATGGATCAGGCCCAATGGGCCGGGCTGCACTACGCCTAAACCAAAACACTAAGCCTGATCCAAATGTAGGTTGCAAAAGTCTACATACATATTTATAGGTTTGGTTTTTGCTGAAGATTAGAATACCCAATTCAAACTAGCGTAGCTGGATCGACCATCGACCACGATCATAGTCGATGAGTGAGGTAAGGGTACGTTGAACCCGGGCCCGAAGCAGGCCCAAAAAACACAGACATAAACCAACCAGCCTGTGCTTGTTCTTCGCGTTCCAACACCATCATTTTCTCTTCTTCAACTATTATATCATACAACCTCTGGCTCATATACACCTTCACTGCTTCAACACCTTCCTCCAACACTTCTTGTGGCGGAACCACCAACGGGTTATGTTCCACCGACAGTATAGCTAAGTTCACCAGGCGCCCGAATGTAATGGGCAGCTGTTGTATTTGATTGTTACATATGTCAAGTTCTCTAAGGCGGGTTAAATTCCCAATTGTGTCGGGGAGACATGTGAGGTCGTTAAAGTTGCTGCTTACATTAAGAACTTCAAGCTTTTTTAGCATTCCGATCGAAGGTGGCAGGCCTTTTAGCTCATTGAAGTGTACATCAAGGATTTGAAGAGATATCATTTCACCAATCGAGTTAGGAAGAGACCGCAACTTGTTTAAAGGCATCAAAAGCTTCTTTAGATTCACCAGCCCATAACCAATGTTGGAGGGAAGGCGTTTAATCTGATTGAGACTTGCATCAAATTCTAATAATGATCTGAACCAATGATATCAATTCTTGTTATTATTCCGGATGATGTGATTAAAAGGGATGTTAAAAAGTGCGAGCCTCGCTCGAAATCAACTCGTTTGTAAACGATAGGGGTGCAAACGAGCAGAGCTACTCGCGAGCCACTCGAGCTTGGCTCGAAAAAGAAGCTTGAACGAGCCGAGCTTAAACGAGCTCAAACCCGAGCCTAAAAACAAACTCGTTTAGTAAACGAGCCCGAGCTTCAGTTATCGAGCTCAAACCGGCTCGCGAGCCTTAATGAGCTTTCTGTTTACATAATTATTAATTAATATATTAAATATATATTTAAGTAATAATAGTACTAATAATAATTACTATTTTATAAAAATATGAAAAAATAACTATATTATACGTATAATAATAATTATAATTAACATAAAGTTATTAATAAATACCAAACGAGTCGAGCTAATTACCGACGAGCCGAGCTCGAGCCTTCATATGTTAAACGAACTCGAGCCTGGTCTAGCTCGGGCTCGGCTCGACTCGTTTGCACCTCTAGTAAATGAGCCGAGCCTGAGCAAAAGTCTGATTGTCGGTCAGCTGGCTCTTTGGCTCACTCATTTAAACTAGAGCCCAAAATTTTAGCCTGTATATAAATTATAACTCAAATTTTAGCATATATAGATTATAAATTATGTAGTTTATAATTTAATGCATATGTTGAAAGTATTATTTTTGTTTACTTATACATATCATACGTCTAAAAATACAAAATTTAATAAATGTTACTTTTTTTTAAATTAAAGATATGGCTCGTTGAGTCATGGGCGGACTCGATCTTTTAACGAGTTGGGCTCGATCTTAACATTTCAGCTTGAGATTTGTTATACCTATTTGATTACCTGCATTTACAGATGCCATCAGGCAAGGAACTGAGTTTGCTGCTAGAGACATTTAGAATCTGCAAATGTGGCAACGAGCCGATGGCATCTGGTAGCGACTCAAAGAGATTAGTAGAAACATCAAGCTCCTCGAGACTCGCAAGTCCATCAAGTGAATCTGGAAGAGCCTGTTTCAACGCACAAAAGTTTAACCAAATACAATTATGGTTAAAACACTACAAGAAAATGACCATATAGGGACGACACCTATAGGGACTAACCGTAAGTTTATTGGCAGACAGGTTGAGAGAAACCAATGTACGAAGCTTCCCAAAGGCTTCAGGAAGAAATGGCAATTGACGGTAGGATAAATCAATTCGTTCAACACCGTTCATCAATGCATCATGAAGAATGTCACCCATCTCCTCCTTCACCTCCTCCGCGATAGTTGGAAGCACAGAAGCCTTCTTATCAACTGCCGATAACTTTCCAGCGGCTTTAGCTGTATCGTAAAGCTTATGGAGTCTTCTCTCCGCCACAACCAACAACTTGCTGTATGATTCATGCATCTCCTCCAACGAGATCAGAGCCCTGTTATTAAGGTTGGAGTTTTGTGTTAAATGTAGTGTAAATCTTAATAATCAAAAAGAATTTACCGAAATAAAAATATTTGACCAAGAATTTATAAAACACACAATGATTTTCAGCCTTTTTCCAATATAGTCTTAGTCGGCATCCAAAAGCGAGGGCTAAGCCGACACTTGCGCCAAAAAGCGGGCGCTTAGCCATCTCAACCACCTTGCTTAAAGTATAGGCTTAGGTGTAACAACTTTCAACCGTTGCACTAAAAAAATGTAGGCTAAATCCTAACAGACTCACTAAAAGTGTAAGTAAGTCACAGCCGTCTCATTTGGCCGAGCCGATGCGGCATCTTCGGATTGGTGAAATTGAGACTGACTGCTTTGACAAACGCTAAATATTCATGTGAAAATCTATTCTAACATGATTATTTAGATAGACTAGAAAAAATTATCAAAATAGCCATGAAAATTGTTAAAATTACCACTTAACCAGAGATAGACACGTTTCCTTTTGGCGAAGGAGGACCAAAAATGGCGCATGAGAAATGGTGGCATTGGAAGTGGCGCATGGAAAGATGGCGTAGCGCAATAGTTGAATGGTTTGGCGTTTTATGAAGGGTTGGCACATGATCAAAGTTGCAGATTATATTATAACAAATAACAAATGATGAAGACTCTTATGAATAGTGGTTTTTTTTCCTTTTTTTTCTTTTGTTTTTTTTTTTGTGGTTTACATTAGTTTGTTTGTTTTTTTACTATCAATATCATTGAAACCAATATTGATATTCACTTTTATCAATCTTCACTTTTATCGTTTTTAGTGAGTAGAGCTTATAACGACCAAAGTCACGCTGCGTAGCACGGGGAAACGATTAAACTCCTGTCGCGTAGCAAGATGAGGAAAACCTATTTTTATTTTTTAATGGGTATTATCAGAACCAATATCAATAATCATTTTTATGGTTTTTCGATGAGTCGAGCCGATAATGACCAAAGTCACGCCGCGTAACAACAGGGAAACCGATCATACTACCATAGTGTTACGCAAGGGAAAAACACGATGTCGATATTCGCTTTTATAATTTCTGATGAGTCGAGCCGATAATGAACAAAGTCACGTCACGTAGCATGAGGTAAAATAATCAAATTCATGCCGCGTAGATAGGGGTTAAATACCTTTTTTCCCTTTTTTTAATTATCGGAACCAGTATTGATATTCACTTTTATCGATCTTTGCTTTTATGGTTTCTGATGGTTCAAGCCAATAACGACCAAAGTCACGCTACGTATCATAAAAAAAAAACAATTAAACTCCCTCTGTGTGACGCAGAAAGTCCCACTAGTTAAAGATGGAGCATAAGAGTAACATGTTGCGGAATGTGATCAGAACAGAAAGTCAAAGGTATACAGGCAATGATTATTTTGATAGCTTTATCGGTCAAATTAGGGTATTTTAGTGATTTTTCTCAAACAAACACTACATACATACAAATATACAATAATAATACCATGCACATACCTGTACATCTGCATCTCTCTCTTCGCCGCTGTCCTCCTCTTCTCCACCACCTCCATCTCCTGTTCCGACAACGTAATCCCATCAAACTGAACTGCAAACGGCGACTCGGCTTCCGCATACCGCGACCTAGCGAGCTCCACAGTTTCCGGGTCCGGACGGTCACCAAGCGTTTGAATAACCGATCTGATCTGCGAAACCTCCACAACCACCGCACGAATGTTAGCCAAAATATCATCATCTGTTAAACGAGCCACACGTTCCGCCAGCTCAGTATACGATTCACGTTGCGATAATTCAGTATATGTTTCCGGCAATGCAGACGGCCTGAGTAGCCTTTCGTTCTCTAGCTCCTGCAATTGCCTGCGTTTGAAGCTCGGGATTCTTGTCATGACATACTTAAGGATTCGCATCTTCCTCGGGCTCGCGTTTGGATCCATGGCTCTGATTTAAAACAATACGATAAGGATAACTAGAAATATAACGATGGGTATGAATATGGGGATGAGGATGAGGATTCAGAGAGAGCAATGAACGTAACGCTTTGCCGGTTAATTGATCGGCGCGTTACGCATGTCTCGTCTGAACCGGCGGAAGGAAGAAGAGGAAGGTGAGAAACAAAAGAAGGATGATGATAACGCAATTATGGCCGTTGTTGCATTATTTGAAGAAATTTTGGAACCCCAAGTTTTTAGGTCGTTTTATTATTCGTTCATTAGTGCCAAAAATAGAGCTTCGGGTTTTAGAATCAAAGTTGATGGTTAAATAGAGCTTCGGGTTTTAGAATCAAAGTTGATGGTTTTTTTTTATTTTAGGGTCTACATATTTGCTGTTTTTTTTTCTTTTTAGAAGGATGTTGGTGAAAATTAAAAAAATGAGGGATTTGAAAAATATTTACTTAAATTCTTTTGTAGTCTTTGAATTTTTATTTTTTTTTAACTCCTAATCTTATTAAACAAACAAAACTTATACTAAAAGAATATTTTTGATATAAAAAGTTAAGGAGAAAGTTTGTAACAAATTAGGTATATTTGATATTATAATTATTTTGTAAGGGCATATATAATAATTTTTAATTTTTCTTAGGTATATATGAAAATTTTCAAGTTTGTAAGGGTATATATGATATTATGAAAGTTTGTGGGGATATATATGAAATTTCTCCTTTTGGTAATATTTTTCAAATCACCTATTTGGTCAATAAGTTTTTCACCTATAAGCTTTTGGGAAAAAGACTGTGTATCTGTCTATTTGCACATCCATACACACCTTTCTATACGCATCGTATAGACCTATACGATGCGTATAGTGGTCAAACTCGTATAGTGTAAATCAATCACATATAGGCCGATACGATGTGCTTACATGTCACGTACAACCCTGTACCTGGTGTATATATGTCTTATTTGACAAGGATAAGATGTTGTTTGGCATTTGAATATAGGTATACGACGGGTATAGGGTTGCATGCGGCTTATATTTTTTAAATTAAACATACAAATACTATCATGCAGACTTTTCTTCTTCGTTATGTTCAAAGTCTCAAACAAATAATTCTTCAACTTTTCAAACTATCGGCTTTTTTATTTGATTCAGCATGGTTGGAAAAATGTCATCATTCTGGGACGACTACTATTTCTTTGGACAATATTATAACTTGTCATGGGTGCCTGAAACCGGCCTGATAACATTTACTAACTTAACTTCCTTCCTTGTTGTTTTGAGATTACTAAATATCTATCATACCGTTCTTTTAGGAGGAGTCTAGCAATCGTGATTCTAATGAGAGGGATGAGGTTGTGTCTGGCGTTGTTTCTAGATTTGAACGAGCCTCTGCTTCCACTTATTGATGAACCAAATTATCCGCTGCAACAAGGGTATCCAGAATACGGATACATGGGTGAATCTTTTTACGTGCAACAAGACTATCCGGATGGATGGGATGATACGGTGGTGAGCGTTCATTCACACTACCATATTATGATGACTGATAAGCAACCCCCAAACCTGGGCAATCCTTACAAAAGTAACAATGCATCACATTCTGTGTACGCGCAACAAGACTATCCAGGCGGCAGAGGATACGTGGTGAGCCTCCGAACACACCACCGTATGATGATGATGATGATCAACCCTTAACCCGGGCAATTCTTATCAAATTAACAAGGTATCACATTCATTCAGTTATGTGAGACAGTGATATACGTGTGTTCCTTAACCCGAACACACCACTAGACTAGTTTGCACTTTACCGGGAGCCTCCATTTTGATCCCCTCATCCACTAACTCCTCATCTTCTTCCTCAACTACCTCTCTGGCTACCTCTCCTCCTAAGGTCATACCACTAAGGGTTGAGATGGCTTTCAATTGGCACGCGGGTTTTATTGTGTCTTTCCCGAGAATTGACCAGGTGGTCTGTAACGTTTGTCAAAAAACGAATCCTAAAAACCGACCCGTTTTTGTAATCCGGTCCGTTTTCATATTCCATGTATTTTTATTTAATGTTTAAGCAATAAACTGTCTCGGATTCTATGTTTTGATCATACATGTTATCATACCTGGTGATTTGTAGTCTTATACATGTTTTATACAAGTTTTTTTTAAATTCAATTCCACGTATTTTGAAGCAGTCATCCATCTCTCAAGGTCTAAGATTAAGGTTTTCCTTAAGTTGATCAAAAAATTTGGAGACTTCGTGAACACACCTAACACTCATATCCTGAAATTCTTATCATTTAAACATCATTATATACATGCCTCAAGATATGACATTGTGTTTTGGAGGGTTTAGATGTAAATGATAGCAAGTAAAAAAGCTCTATATGTTGCATTCTTAGTTTTGTCATAAGATGACTTTCAGGTGACTTTCTTGCCAACTTTTCTCCATCCTTGAGCTATCATTCTGGTCCATTCAAAGCCCCATGATATACTTGGTATACTAAGGAGAAAGTAGGTTCAAGTAGTGCATAAAACTGAGCCCAAGCGTAACAAGAATCACAAACACAAGTTTGAGAACGTAACCCTTGACCCGCATCAAGGTCCAAGGTTTAAGCCCAATTCTCGACACCATGAATGTTGGATTACTTTCTTCCATAATAAACGTAGGCGAAAACCGTGAGCGAAACGGAGTTATAACGAAGCGGGAATCGCGGAAACAAGTTTGGTGTTTGTTGCTGATTTGCAAGAAGCGAAAACCCATTTTGAATTCATCCCACATCGCCCCAAATATCATTTTGTGCTGCTTTTCACACCTATAAATACCCTTGCTTGGTTCCTTATAGCTTACAACACCTAGTTTGAGTTATAAACACATGGAATAACTAAATTTTGTGGTTCCACAAGTGCAATACCCCTTTGGGTGTTGTGCGTAGTAGTTTTTATTTCCGCTCTCGACGAGGAGGTGTTTCCTTCAAACTCTTCTCATTTTGTAAAATTTTCTTTGAGGTAACTTCCCTTTCCTTTTCGTTATTCATTTATATATTGCTTTCCATGTTCAATTAGTTTAGTTTAGGTTCTTAGTTAAGGAGCATTAGGCTCGTTTAGATAGCCTTGTAGAGGCTCGTTAGGCCCAACGAGTCCAACATATCATGTTCGTTCATTTAGTTATGCCTAGCATAACGTTTACCTTTTCCTTGTTGCATTCGTTTGTCTAGGTTTTAAATCACGTTTGTCATTTGGATTTGCTCCTTATTCTCGTGCGGTTTTTCACTAAGGATTAAGAGAACGCAATCTGTGAGTGAATCTTACAACTCCCCTTTTTGTTACACGTTTTTAGGTGCATCATGTGTCGCATTTCATTATTACATTTTACCTAATTCAATTATGTGCAGTTACCATCTTGTGAAGTATATGTGTTATGTGTTAATTGTTTGTTTGTCACTTGGTGCATCACATTCATTTTAGTCATTACATCATCATAGGCTCGTCTGTTCCCCATTACCTATGAGCGGAACTTGTCGTTCCAAACATACGAGGTCACCCCCGTTTGATTGAGCTTAGATCTTGCAGCACACCATAATACCGTGCACATTTTTATAGAGTTGATTGGTTTATTGTTTGAGATTGTTTGTTGGGGTTTGACATATGACATACAACATATTTACTTACATTGGTTAATGCACGTTTTCTCAATAAATGAATTAAGCATATTATTTTCCTAATAACAAAGAGATCCACTCACCAACTTTGTTGACCCAAAAACTACCTTTACACATGATACAGGTGAACCAACAAGAAGAGAAGATTGGACATAAGATGGGCCTTAGTTAACAAAAACGGTTTAATGTAGATTATGTGCTATGAAAATGTCTCTTATGTAATTGTTTTCGTTGGATTATTTGATATGTGAAACATTCAATTTATATTAATGACTATTTAAAACCTATAATAGCAAGTCATAAGCTTTGGATCAAACAATTATGCCTCGATCATTTATTCCGTTGCGGGTCGGGTGTGACATGGTCTTTCTTGCAACTGACGGGTAATGTCACCGACAATCCTTTAAGATCTAAGAAACCAGACTGGTGATTCTTTAAAAGAATAAGATGTTCCTCTAAGGTTTTCTGAGTGGTTTGGTCCTTAACGATTAGTTGAGACAACATGGCCTCGATTTTCTCTAACCCACTACCCAAGTCTTGGTTGTTTGAACCTTGATTGTTTTAACCCCCACTAGCAAACTACCTCTTTGACCCTTGCGCTGGTGAACTGGCCCTGTGAACCCTGGTTTTGCGAACCCCCACTAGAGAATTGACCATGCCCCTGTTTTGATTTTGACCTAATTGGAAACCGCAGGGATTACCGAAGTAACGCCAGTTATTATTATTATTATTACTACTACTACTACTACTACGCCAGTTTAAACTGTAATTAGAATTATTATTATTAAATGAATTAGTGGGACCACGATTCTGACCAGTTATAAACTCAACTTGCTCCAGAGTGAACATCGGACACTCGATTGTACCATGCCTTCCCCCCCCCCCCCCAAACAGACCTCACACTTATTGACTTTAGCTTTTAACTCCTAAATTTCCTTACTTATCACTCTTTGAAAGTTCTCTAAAGCAGCGACCAACGTAGTTTCCAAGCTAACTTGGTGTACCCCTCGAGCGGTCAAGGATGTACTAGATGCAGGAATGGAATTCCTGATGGTGGACCGTTGTTCATGGTCGGATTGAGCCATATTTGGCGCAATAGGTATCAAAACGGGCCTTAGTTTCATAAGTGAGCTCGTATTCTCTACAAGGGACCAATCAGAGAGACCATGTTGGGAGCACCTTGAAAGAAGGTGAATGAAACGCTCCCAAGCTAGGTAATAGGGCTCGTCAGGTTCTATACGGAATGAATGGATTTGATCTCTAAGTCGCGAAGCCTTAGCAGGCGGGAAGTACTTATAGAGAAACCCTTCTCGAAGGGCGGCCCATGTGGTGAAGGTGCCCGCCGGTTGCGAATTAAGCTAAGTAGCAGCCCGATCGGCGAGTAAGAATGGGAAAAGCTAAAGAAAACCGCGTCATTATTAGCACCCTCGAGCTGGAAAATGCTGCAAATGCGGGTTAGACGGTTAATGTGGGCGGGGGCATCCTCGTCATCACGACCATGGAATTGGCAAGAGTTAGCGATCGCGGTCATGATGTAAGACTTTCCAAGATTTGTCATTATTGTTTGGGGAACGGTGATGGGTGAGGTGACTCTGGTGAAACCGGTGGTTGATTGTTGGTGAATGGTTTGACGATTAGCCATATTTGGCGCAATAGGTGCTGGACTCGGTGAATATGTGGGTGGTGTGGAATTGTGGTGTCACACCCCGATTTCCACGTAGATCCCGGTGGGGAGTATCGTGATGTAAAATTGATATCATCATAGTCAATGTATACAGAATAACAAAGCGGAAGTCTTGGAGTTAAATTACTATTACAAACCGATAATGTTCAAAGTTCAAAATAATATACAGGCGGTTCGTAATAAAAGATCCACATGCGGATCATAAAAATGTACAAAAGTGATCAAAAGACTTTGGGCACAACTAAGGACTTGCAGGATTCTCCTATGTCGATACCGACCAGCTCCCAGCCTATTTACGTGTTGTACCTGTAGCTTAGTCTTTTGAAAATACGTTAGTTTACAGTGGTAAATACTAATAACCAACACATTTTGAAAATCTTTTCAAAATTGATTTAAGTGCACAAGACACATTTTTATAAATAACTTGGGACAATTCAAAATGATATTGTATACAGTTTATAGGTTTGTCAATACATATGGGGTCCGGTGTAAAAATCGAATAACATGATTAACCGACACGCCACTTAAAAACTCACAAGGAGTGTATAAAATAATTTAGCATTAGCATCTGTTGGGTATATGCCTACACCCCGTGCTTAGGTCGTGGCCATTAGTAACTTAAATGAGCCGAGGATATCCAGGACACGGTCGAGTTAACCCCAATGTTTAAGTTATCAGACAATGCAGATTAAAACGGGTTATGAAGATTTTATAACTGATGTGGGGTAAAATACACATATTTGTCCCGTGTAAAGTGTATAATTATTGTATAGTTTTTTTTTTATTCTTTTTAGTTTTTAGTGTATATTATATTATTTTGTGTTTTGCCAAATGGAACGAAAACGAGTAATAAGGAAATAACCAGACAGTTGGGCAGAGTAGAACGCCAGTAACTCTTAAAATTACCGCTATTTTCTTTAAATGGGACGAGGCCATTATCTCTATTTTATAAGTTGGGGGCTATAGTGCACAAAAGAATAAAAGTTAATTGTCTTTGGTTGTGACAAAAGCAAAATAAAAAGATGCAGAGAATTCTCGTGAATTATATGATTGACCATTTAATTCTTTGTTGACCGAGCTACACACAAACAAGCTGCCAACGTCCAATGTTATTTGTTGATGGGCCACATTTACTAGAAGACTTTGGGCCGCAAACAGAGAGAAAAAAAACTACATTGTTGTATCCTATTATTCTAGAAAGGCTGAACGTATTATTTTGGGGAGAGATATATATTGGCGAGAGGGAGTGTCGTACGAAAGAAGATTTGAGGAAGGGTTGTTGGCTACGAACGAATAGGAGGCCACAAGATTTCAAAACTACCTTCTGTTGGAAAAAAAGAACACATCAGACGCAAAACAGAAAGAAGGGACGAACTTGGAGGAGCCGCAGATTCAAGCTTCACGGTTCAAGATTCGAGTCCGGATTTGCAACGAATTAATATTTTTATTTTGATTACTTTGTGTTTCCAGATTTAATAACATGATTTGTTATTTATTTGAGACTTGTTTCTTTTTCTTGACTATGGTTCTTAGCTAAACCTTTTTAACTACCTAGATTAGATGATCGGATTGATATAAAGTTTACACCTTTTTCGTTAATTACATGTTTGTTATGGATTAATTGTGCTCTATAAGCAATTTGTTTATCTGGCTTGGTGTGTATGCATGCTTTGATTTGGTTTTCTGTTTTCCATTACTTCATATAATTCTTGGTGACTGTCTATATCACGGAATAGAGTCGTATTAGGTTGTGAATTTTGGTGAGTGTCTATATCACATAATAAGTTCATAATCTTTAGGGTTAAGTGGCCATTCAACCTTAGAAGTGATAGTTAACAGGTTACTAGATTTTAGTGTTCTACTAGTCCTAATACCTGGAAAGTGAGGGGCTATTGATAGGTCTTACCCGGCGAATTGCTATAGTCGGTCTTTGGAAAAAGTCCATGCCTTTGTTGACCCGTCAGTTTATTAGTCTATCAAGTCAAGTGTAGATACCCTAGATCTATAATTGGAAAAGAGTAGGTCATCATTAGGGTACTCACACAATATTAGACAACTGGAAAGACGTCTAATCAACCGGTAGGTTTAACGGCCTAGGTAATGCCATAAGTTTCACCTTGAGAAGGGTTGAGGGGCTTAGCTGGTATTTAATAGGTGTAGTATCATAAGATCCCGATTCCAGAAAACGAGTAATTAACTTAATCGATAAACGCTTAAAATCAATACAAGATTCTAGTCTTGGTAGTCTTCATCACCATCTGAATTCAGTCTTCACGTTAGTTCGTATTAGCATAATTTAGTTAATAATTAGTTTGATAGATTTCTTTAGAATTTTCAGTACCCCCCCCCCAACCAAATAAACACATTAGTACGTCTGTGTCAGTCATAGTCTAGATCGAGTCGTTAACGTAATTAGTAGAGTCTCGTCGGTTCGATACTCGGACTTACTTTAGTTGTACTGCATTGACTGGTACACTTGCCGGTTGTGTGGTTTAGGTTTAGGTAAAGTCTAGGTTTATAAATTTAAAACTTAGTGTCTAGATTAAAGAGTCTAATTTAGTTAATTTTAGTAGTCTGTTTAGCACACATCAATAACCATAATCCGTTTAAATGATCCCATACCCGACCAAGCAGTAATAATATAACGTATCCAAAGTCCGTATAGTGAAAATAGGTTAAAAGTATTTACCTGAGCTAGTACTTCAAAGTTTTATTAACTTGGCTATTTAAACAAAAGATAAGTATGGGTAGCAATCTACGGGAAGGCTCTAGTCTAGAATGATGGTATAAATAACTAATTAGAATGCTAACGGGTCCTATTTAAGTTATAGACTTGGACCGACTAGCTTAAAGGATAATTAACCCAACAAGTACTAAGACTTGTATAATATGGGTAAACTATTTACATTCTGGATTTTGAGATAAAATATGATAGGGTTAAACCCGTTTTGGTTAAATTACGTAAACTAGTTACATAAGCTTAACCGTACGCATATATTAGCAATACCGGGTAAACGGATGAGCCATGAACAAGTTCCATATGCCATTATACTTTAAACAAGTTATAATATCAGTAGGATATCAACATGTATGCCCGTTTAGGTTTATAAAATCAAACTACGCCTTATAGGGGCCTTTTGGTCATTATGTGACTTATAAAAGATACTTGCATGAAATAGGATGTTATGATCATAAACATTTCGGAAAAACGTATTTAATTTATAATATAATATCAGTAGGATATCAAATATATGTGTGGTTTATGGTTTAAGACCAAACTATGCACCGTAAGGGCATTTTGGTTATTTCACACATAGTTTGAAAACTTATTTGGGATTATGAGTTTAGAGCATGTACCTATTGTAAAAATAATTAAAACGAGTTATAAACTAAGTACGTAACAAGTCTTGGTTGATAAGTATGGTTTAAAACCATACTATGCGCCGAAACAACGTTAAAGTCGCTAAATGGCGATTTAAGTGATTTTTGACAAAAACTGAAGTGGTGACCAAGTTTATATGACCATAACACATCAGTAGGTAAAAGGTTTTTATATAAAAGGCTTGATTAAAACCAATTTATGTGCCGTAAGGGCGTTATCATCATCTACCGACATAACACAACAACTTGTGTGTAAACTCGGAATGTAATCTGACTCGATATCCCAAATATCTCTAATCATGATATTATATCAGTAGGTTACAAGTTTGATACGAATTTTTTTTTATAAACCGATTTAGATGCCATAAGGACATTTTGTCAAAACATGATTTATAACATCTACATTATCATATTTGAATTATTTACAAAACTGACCCGTTTGACTTTTTAGAGCTTAAAATTTGACTCGTCAGTTGGTCTAGCAAACGTGATTTTTAGGAGGTGCCCTCTTGAGGGATTATCACCTACCTAATTACGGTCACTTAACATACCGAACAATGGCTGGACCATAATGGTCTAAATTTAAAGTCAAAGCGTTATTACGATAACACTTGACTTTTGGGTTAAAAGCCTATGAAAATGAGAAGAGTAGGATGGAACCCTTACAAGTGCTCCAAGAGAAATGTAATAACTCGGAGGATGCTCCCAAAATGCTCAGGAACGTCCAAGAGAGTGTAGAGAGGAGAAAGAAAGGAATGAGCAAGGTTTGAGGATGCACAATGGGTCTATTTATACTTGAACAAGATCAAGAGGATCATGCCAAGTGTTTAGCTAGCTTCTCAGATGTTAGCATGTGCCTAGTGATATGTCATGACCAGGGAGAAGTGGCAAATTCGCGAGCAAGGTGGCACAAGGAGCAGAAAGCCTTGGCCTCCAAACAAAACTACCAGTTACAGTCCTTACGGATGGTATGGCTTCAGGCTTACGGTTCGTAAGCCAATCTGGCGCCCATGGTTTTAAACTTCTTATGATCCGTAAGCTCTAAGGCTTACGGTCCGTAACCGACCCTTTGATATGCTATTTATCCTTGCTCACGGTTCGTAAACACTTAGGCTTACGGTCCGTAAAGGGTCACTCAAAGGCCATAAAATGGCATGTTGACATGTTTGGTTCCTCGACTTTTTAGTTGTTGTTCAGAGGTTATAAAAATAACATAACGACAATGTTAGTCCATCTCGGCCAACACGTGGCATATTCGAGGATCAGCGGGACACGTGTCGGAATTCTATTGGACACAAATTTACGAGGTGTTACATGTGGGGTGATGACTTTGGTGTAAAGTCAAAGGATGGTGGTTTAGATTGGAGAGTAGAGTCAGAACGTTGAGGGTGGAAATTTACTAACCTTTAGTGTGGAAGTGGAGAAGGAAAGATTGTCCACTGGTGGCTTCGGCAGCGGTCCTTGTGAACGCGTATGGGGCATCCACTGCAAAACCGACAAAGAAACAAGTAAGTGGACTCTAAAACAAAACGACTCAATAAATAAGAAAGTGAAGACACTAGAACTATTTTGACTCCTACGACTCAAAACAAACAATTAGCACGTATGATATTAAGCAAGTCCAAACTAAGTAGTTAAGGCAATTGCCAAAAAGTCCCCGGATGGCGCCAAAAACTTAATGTGCTAAAGTAGTTTAATTGAAACTAACTAAATTAACCTAATCTAGACACTAAGAAATACCATAGACTCTCTAAAACTCAACTAAACTACTAACCGGCAAGTGAACCGATCGACTCTAGTAAGCTAAGTAAGTCCGGAAATCGAACCCACTAGACTCTATTTAATTACGTTAACTAGACACTCTAGACTTATACTGACACGACTCTAGTTTTTTTATATTTGGGGGGGGGGGGGATTTCTAAATATCCTAAAAATTCGATTAATTAAAACTAATTAACTAAGTTAACTAAGACACAAAAGGACATGGATTTAATTCAGATGAGAATGAAAGACTACCTAGACTAGACTCCCGGTATGATACTAGTTATGTTTTAAGCGGATGCAAGTTATTATGGAACCGAGATCTTAAAGTGCTAAACCAATCGACACACCGAACAGGAACCCCCGACCCTTCTCGGGAAGACACCTATGGAACTCTAAAGGTTGTTGAGAACACCGGTTAGTCTAGACTGCCTCTTGGGTTATCTAAGTGGTTTATGTAAAGTACCCTAATTCGACCTACTCACTATCGGGCTATAAACCTAGGGTAACTTGGCTTCTTGATTCGACTTGATAGACAAGGGTTGACAAGGAAACTAAGACGAAACTTCTCTCGAAGACCTACCTAGCAATTTATCAACTTAGACCTACCAATAATCTCTCACCTCTCGGCTATTAAGATTAGTTTAACACCTAGACCAACTCAATTATTGATTATTGCTTCTAAGGTATATTGGCCAATTAACCCAACAAATCACAAACAAACTTATGATCTAGCATGACCCTATTATGCGAAAGACATTCACCAAAGATCACACGAAGCAGAAACAACGATTAAGCAAATTTAAGCATGCATATACAACGAACCAGTAACCAAGTCGTTTACTTTAACATAAATAATCCATAAATAAACGAGCATCCATAATAAAATCAAAACTTTATCAAACCATTCATCCTAGTCTAGGCAATACAAAGTTTCTGGCTAGACATCCTATTCAGTGAATGCAAAACAAGAGTATTATCAAAGAAACAAAACACGGTTAAAAACTAAAAGTGAAGAACAAGTAAACCAAGATGATAATATCACGAGCCAAGCGATCCGAGCACTTCCAACCTTCAACCGATGCTTCTTATCCCTCGAAAACGCTCCAAGATCTTCATAAATTTCGTCTAAGCTTTTGAAAATACGTCATTAGCGTTAGACATGTTTATTATGATGTGTTTATAGGTTTGCATGTAATTGCCCAGCTCAAACGACCAAACTCTATGTAAAAACAGGCCCTTCGCATCACGCGTAGGGCATATGGCTTAGGCGTCGCGTAGCGCGGCACCCTTTTTATTTTTTATTCACTTTTAGCACCTTCGCGTGATGTTCTTTTGTGGTCGCGTGAAGCGACGGGGTACTTTTCCAGCTTTACTTCATTTCTTCAATTCCCGTTCAGTTGTATCTAATTCGGTGCTCGATTTTTCTTCTCATTCAACATATTTTCCAAGTTTTTTCAGCAAATTCAGCACCCGAGACCTGCAATTCACAAACCTATCAGCAATAACTAATTCTAACCTAAAAACGACACAAACTGACTCTAAACATGTATAAACTTTATATGGAACACATGTGTATTTTACAATACATCATTCCACATTCAAAAAGATGTACAAAATGCGGGGCAAAAGTTTGGAGCCTCACAGAGAGGCGAAAAGACTCCCATTCAGACACTGGAAACCATGTGGTATGACAACGATTTCGTTTACGAGACCCAGGAGGAACCTAGAACAGATGTCGTAACAGATTTGTTCACCCCCAGTCATGCACATTGTGATGCATTCCTGCACGTGTTGTTCAGGACATACAAAACAAACATGTACACCATGCCATTTGTAACACCTCGTAAAAACCCGTACTGTAAAATTCCGACACGTGTCCCACTAATCCTCGTATGCCACGTGCTAAAACGAGAGGGACCAAATGCATCGTTATGTTATTTTATAACCTCTGAACGACAAATTAATAGTTAAGGGACTAAAAGTGTCAACATGCTCAAACTAAGCCTCTGAGTGACCTTTTAACGAACCGAGAGTCGTATAATATTATTCATACTCTTATGTGTGCCTATTATTTGCCAATGAAGGCCTCACGCACTAATTATAACGTTTCACGCAAGTTTGGAAGTCTATGGACTATTCCTGACAAATTACGGAACCTTGTCGATTATCGTATTTTGATATACAGACCCAATATATGGATCCAAATATATTGCATACAATAAAATATTACGTTTTATTGATAAGGATGCAAGGATGTCCATCGTTGCGAAATTTCGATCCTTTTGTGTCCGTTTAAGCGTTTTACGCATTTTAGCGAAACGCGCAACCGTACAACCGAACAAACCTACATCCGGGATATTTCCGGACATAATCCAAGTCACTTATGCCTTAACACCTTTATCGAGCCTTGAAATCAGGTTAAAAGGGGTTACGGGTGACAAAACGCGACGAAACAAGTCCAGGTGCCAAAACTACAAATAAGTGAAACTTGGGTTGCTGAGCTGGGTCCATACGGACCGTAAGGCTGGACCCTTGCGGTTCGTAAGCCCATCTGCAGACCAAAATATGCTTAGTCATCATGTATAACCTCCTAGCTCGCTACCTATCTCAGTTTTGCCACTCTTAACCTGGTTTTGACACCTCTGGGACACATGTAAACATCATATGATGCTTCTAAACACCGGGATAGATCTCCTTGATCCTCAATCATTGCAAATATGTGATGAACATATGGGTTCAAGTTTGCATCTTCCTAAATCCTTTCATCTATAATCAATTTTGGAGAATCCTGATTACTTGGAAGCTTTTCTTTGAGTTTCTTCAGTCCATAGGATCTCATGTAAGTGTTCCATCTTCATGCTAAGTCATTTCATTAGGATTTAAGCTAAAGTCAAAGTCTTGACGTAAAAATGCCTTGACTTTGAGCTAAGGACATGATGGTCCAGCCATGGATCAATCCAAATGTGGCTACGTGATCATAAATAGGTAGGTGTTAATCCCCCAAAAGGGCACCTCCTAACTATCACGTTTGCTAGATCAATTGACGAGTCTATATCTTTTTTTAAAAGTCAACGGGCCAAATTTTTGAAAATTCATAAACTGAGATTAAAGGCTTTCTAAAATATGCTTTAACACATTAACAACTTGGAAATAATTATTAGAACACGTGTAAACAGGTTCGGCTCGTCAATTTCAGTTTTAGGATCGATTCGCAACCGAATGTCGCGAAATTTGACTTCTGCGTTGACTTTCGATTATGAATCGAATTAGATTAGTATGCTACTGATTTAAGGTCTCATTATGATCGTATTATGATGTAGCATAACCCTCCGAGGTTATATTACATGATAACGATAGTTATCCGAGTCTTGTGCGAGTTTCCATGAAAATGCCATATTTCCACTATTTCGCCATTTTATTTAAAAATGAGGTTTTAAATGCCATTGAACTTGCAAATGAATTAGCTACTGATGTGTTAACATGTTTAACGGACATACAGGTTGATATCCTACTGATATTATAACTTGCTTAAAAGTATATTGGCATATGGAACTCGTTCATGACTCATCCGGTTACCCGGTATCGCTTATATGCGCACGGTTAAGCTTATGTAACTAGTTTACGTAATTTAACCAAAACGGGTTTAACCTTATCATTTTATCTCAAATTCCAGAATGTAAATAGTTTTCCCATATTATACAAGTCTTAGTACTTGTCGGGTTTAAACTACATTCTATTCCGATCATCGCTTAATCTAGCGTATCGTACCGTATTGTTTTAACGTAAGTCTAACCGGTTCAAGTCTAAGACTTCTTTAATAACCGTTAGCATTCTAATATTGGTTAATAATTACCATCACTCCCAGACTAAACACCTTCCGGTAAATTGTACCCGTGCTTATTTCTGATATGCGGCTAGTTCTGACTTTACAAGACTTAACTTCAAGTAAATACTCTTAACTTATTTTCCATATACGGGCTTGGGGTACGGTAGATTACTACCGCTTGGTCGGGTATGGGATAATGTTTTATCCAGTTGTGATAATTAACTGAAATCTTACATAACCCGATTTTGATATGTTTTGACTGAAACTAAAACATTGGGGGTGGGCTTGACCGTGTCTGGGATATCCTTGGCTCACTAAATTGGTAGTGGCCACGACAATATAGCATGGCGTGTAGGCATACACTGGGTAATTGCTATCTGCTTTCTTTGTGAAAGTTCAGAGTGGTGTGTCAGTCGATCATGTCTCGGTTTCTGTACCGGGCCTCTTATGTAAAAGCCAGCATGTAAATCTGTATACAAGGTCATTTGTACGATCCCAAGTTATTTATGAAAATGTGCCAAGTGCACCTAAAACCATTTTTGAAAAGATTTCCAAAATGAGTCGGTTGAGCGTATTTACCAGTGTAAACTGGCGTATTTTCAAAGATCAAGTTACAGTTATAAGTACGAAATAGGTCGTAAGCTGCGGGGGCATATACCGAGGAGTTGCGACCTTAGGATTTGCCTGTAGAGTCTGTTATCATTTTATATATATTTTCGATCCGCCTGTGGATCTTCGTTACAAACCATTGTTGTCATATTTTGAACTTTGAATATTTCGGTTTGTAATGATATTTTAATTCCAATACTTCCGCTGTGTTATTTTGTGTTATGTTTGGTCATGGTGATATCAACTTTACGTCACGATACTCCCCACCGGGCCCACCGGTAGACACGTGGATGTCGGGGTGTGACACCATTTGTCTAGATTATAGGTTTGATGTCGACTAGCAAGTCGTTTTGTATTGCGCATGCAATCATCTGTAAAGAACGGAATGCTAAGCACGTATGGTTGCTTAAAAGGATCAAGTCAATGTGGATAAATGTATAGAGTCGCGTGTGATTGTAACGGATAGAGACCAGACCCTAATGAACACGTGTGCTAAAGTATTCCCAAACGCCTATATGTATCTCTTCAGGTTCCACGTACAACAGAATATTTGTAAACACTACAAGAAAGACTTGATTAATGCTCCTTGTCGAGAACCATCTTGGTCGAGTCTTCATCACCACCGCCATACTCACTGCTAGAATCTTAGTAGTCTGAGACTCAGTAGCGGTACACGAATTCTTACTAGTGGGTTCCTATATAGATTTTCACTAAAAATCCTATAAATTCTATATAGATTCTCACTTGGGCCAAATGGGTTCCTAGGAACCTGGTAATTTGGGTCAGATTTGCTCATGGTCTTGGTCGTCTTTCATTAAATTGACTTGCCCTGATACTGCTTGTCACGTACTTATCTTTTCAAGCTTCCATATATATACAACGCTTAACAATTAAACTAAGTCAACCTAACTCAATGTTTTCAACGATTCACATCATTTATAATGAAGCACAAGATAAATAAGGAGCAATAACACTTTGTATTTCTTTAGAGAACAATTATAGGATAGCTTTAGAAATTAAATCCTAGATGTTTTGTAAACTATATTTGAATCGGACAAGCACCTATTGATCTAGATATCTACATACAAAGCTAAGGGAATTTCAAGAAAGTTCACACAATTCTAACAAGCATTTTTTTAACGGCTACTTTCGTTAAAACAACTAGCAAGAACTGAGAAAAACACAAACAACTCCAAAGTTACAATTCAAACTTACAACAATCTTTCCAAAAAAGATTGTTAAACGAAGATCTATTTTTAATCCGTAGGTACGCTAAAGTTTGAATCTCTTCCAAAACTTTAACGACATTTGTATTCTTATCAGAAAAAATAACTCCATTCCTCTTCTTCCAAGTACACTAGCAAGCATTAAGAATTATCTCATGAACCACCTTGTCTTTGCGCTTACTCAATTTTAAATGCTTATGCAATGAGTATATATCTTGCACCTCAAACGCATATATCGACTGAACCGGTAACCATTTACCACCCGCATACCATATTCGACAAACAAAAGAACACAAAGTTAATATCTTTTTCACATCGTTCATCAAGACAGTCTCTTTTAGACTATTATTTTTTATTTTTTTTCATTTTTTCACACCAGTATCATTTTCCTGAAATTCGTAAGTTTGAATCTATACTTGAGACGGATCGTCACATATACTTATGCTACCTCTTACGGTTTATGGTGAGTTTTAACTTTTAAATATTTATGTTATTCGAACAATAATAGAAGATTCTAGAATATAAATTAATTATTATATGTAGTGGAGTGATAGAATAACAAAGTGGATCTTCATATGAGGTGGAATCCAGTTGTAAAGGGACCACATAACACTTTCTAAGTACACTATCAACCGTACATATAATCTTCTTTTTCTTGCTCACTATATTATTCAATATTATTTAATTGAAATGAATAATGACATATACTTAAAACATGATATGATGACTTATTCTCAAGAAGTTCAAACATAAGTCTTTGTTATAAAAAAGTACATGTATTCTACCATTTCTAAAACTAATACAGAATTCGGTTTTGGTTCAAACAAGGCGTTTGATTTTTATTAGTCCGGTTGGATTCAAACAAGACGTTTTGATTTTAGATTTTTTTAGTTGGGTCTGTTTCTATACAAGTCGTCAGTTCAAACGTGTAAATAGTTCTTGTAACCACCCTACAAATTAGCATATTATTGTAAAGATAACGCGTGTTAGTGTGCAACAAGCCTTAGATATTATATTCAAAATTCTAACATGACGTTGTTAGGGATGTCGATGGAACATGTTTAGAACGAGTATTTGGAATCAAAACAAATATTTGATTGTAAAATGTATCTTATACCTGATCTCATGCATGTTGGGTATGGGTATAAACTTACCCTGTTGGGATTTTCATATACATTTAGTGTATGATTCGGGTAAACACGTATATATGTTTTGCTAATCAAAGTATCAAACTGAGTATCACCTAATACCATTCCCGTCTAATACCTGTGGAAAATTTTTAAAAATAATCTCATACTAGATATTATATCCAGATACGCATCGTAAATATTTTGGATTTACCTATCAGGCTTGAGTTTGTTTGCCATTCTTACAATGTTTCATAGGTTTTATCTATTACAAGTACAAAGGATTACGTATATGTTTTCAATTATAAGTAAACATCCAATGATATATTAATTTAATTTAACTAGTGACATTAAGAAACTAATTAAACAAATTTCAGCATGTTTTAAGATTTACACTATCCTAATATACATTATATGGCAACGATGTGCAATGGTGTGTCCTTATCTATCATGTCCTAGTTGTTTGGTATCTATAAAGTTGTCATGTTAGGTGAAAATTGTAATTATATGAATTGTATTATTCTAAGTTGACATAAAAATACTAATGTTCCAGTAAAATGTTACGTCAACTATTATTTGTTAAATAATTAAAAGTATCATCTAATAATCAAATAAATAATATTCCATATTATTATACTACCCTAAAATGAATTTATATGTAATAATATTAGAAAAGAAACTAAGAAAAAATTGATGAGAAACAATGAAATCCATGATACTACCTAAATCAAGTAAATCAACATGTTCAACTGATTTGATGGTCTAATGGTTTGATTTAGATGTTTAACAATTCGACTGGCGATATTAAACTTGGAATTGTCCTTGTAAGTTTAGTCGATCGTTCATTTCTTTATCATTTTATATATTTATTGTTTATCAAGTTTAAATCTCTAATATAAACTATCGATTTAAAAGCATAAGAAGAGTAGTTCAAACCATTAAAATCGAACCATTTTGACTGGTCTGGTTGACTAACCAGCCCGGTGAGTTTGGTTTGTTGTATCAAAAAGCGTAGCTAGCGACTCAACTCTACTTTTTTTTTTTTTTGTTAAAACCAATTGAACTGGACCGGACCTAAAGATCGTTAAAGCTTAAAAAGAGATTTGTGCGAATATAAGATACGTGTACGATTGTAAAAGTAAGAAAGAGCTTATCATGCAAATATAAGCAAATCATAATTTAGGCATCATTTGCTTATATTAAATGTAAAGTAGCATAGGAAGATGTGCCTATCAACTTATCGCGTTGTGCCCTTTTCAACCCACTTAAGCGTTGATACTTTTTTTAGTTATACTTTTTTGTATAGTTTTATTTTTCACTAATTTTAAAGTATAAATTAAAGTTAAACTATTATGAACTAATTTTAATGTTTGATGATTCGATTAAATGTCACGTATAATTATAAAAAGATTAGCTTATTGTTTAAGAGAATCGACAGTATTTTTCTTTGTTTTTGTTTTGAGTATCATTAAATAGATATTTTGAGTTAAAATATATGGTTTACCTTTTTTTAACATCAATTTTTACACATAAATACTACCTAAAATTGCAAAACCGACACTTTTATAAGGATGAAACATCATATCTCTAAACCATTCCATAATAGTTTACTAAATATGTATAAACTCTTGAAACTTTAATGCATAACTTTGTTTTTTCCTTAAAATACAATAAATAAATAGAAACTCTAGAAACTAGCTACCTTTCTGTGATGATAGCAAGTTTCGTGAGGGATTATTTCTTACGGACATCGGGAGATCATTATTGGGGGTGAAGCTTCTTGGGGGGGTCGTTAGTAGAGACGCAAGCTTTATTAGTGGGTTGGCAAAGAAAAGAGCTGTTAATGCTGTGGATTTGATGCGTCTCCTACCCAAACTAGTGACTCGCAGAGTGAACTATTATTGCTTCGATCCTGTATGGACATTGCCAAACTTTTCTTTGGCTTGAGGACATGCCAACCGGTACACATGGAAGATGCAGCGTTATTCTCTGACAAGGGTTTGCGTGAGGCGATTGAGGAATTGGTAGTTTGTGGAGGTCCCTTCTTTGGAGACTTCCAGTGGCGACTTGCATCCTTACCTATTAGGTTTGGGGGTTTGGGGTTGTATTCAGCTGTAGAGGCTTCATCTTATGCCTTTGTAGCCTCCAGAGCCCAATCTTGGGTGCTACAGGACCATATCTTACGAGACAGTGGCATATGTGGTATGGATTCTGATTATGATTGTGCTTTGGCTTGTCTTCGTGATACGATTCCAAACTTCGATTTCGGCGGTTTCACTAAAAAGGACACCGTCCCCTAAAGCCCAACATGCATTGGCGAGTGCTCTTTTTAGTAAAATTGTCCAGGATATTGAAGTACAGTTTGACTTGACCGTTAGACAAAAAGCCGTTTTTGAGTGTCTACGAGTACCACATGCCCAAGATTTTCTTCTAGCCATACCTATAGATGGGTTAGGTTAACATATGTCGTCGGTGGAGTACCGCACTATCCTTAAATATCGCCTCATGATTCCGTTATTTCAAGTTGATGATATATGCCCTGTTTGTCATAAGGCATGTTTGGACTCTTTTGGAGAGCATGCGGTTCATTGTAGAGAGCACCCGGGTTTCAAGTACCGACATGATTTGGTTAGGGATGTCATTTTTAACATATTCAGACGTGCTGGGATTTCTGCTAAGAAAGAGGCACCCGTGAATTTCTTAACCGATCCACTTGAAGGAAGATCTACGCTTAGACCAGCCGACATTTTGGTCTTCGGATGGATAGGAGGAAAACACGCATGTGTGGGTCTCCCCACTTGTGGGCTTAAGGTGTAGTGTTTTCACGGTGGGTCAGGCTGCTTTAAAGCTGCTTCGGGCAAAGTGACAAAACACGAGAAAGCATGTCTTGACAACTAACATGCATTTATCCCATTTGCCTTTGACAGTTTTGGGTTCCTTGCGTCAGAGGCTGTGGACCTATTTAGCCGAGTTCAAAGGGTCATGCATAGTAATGTCATGACCCCGAGATCTTTGGATGTAGTTTTTTAAGAGACTTAGTTTTGTTATTCAAAAAGGGGTACCGGAGCAGCTTGTTGCCCATTTATCTTCTATCTCGATGTAATTAAGTTTGATTCATATTTAAATCCAAAACATTGATCGAGAAAATCTAGCTTTATATTAAAAAAATATATATCCATTTATGTAGTAAATAAATCGAAACAGTGAAATTTGGTAAGTGGGGAAGGTTGTGGACAAAATAATTTATATAAATATTCTAAAAAGCTACAGTTACAAGCTTCTAGCCTTCAGTCATCAGTTACCTTTGTCAAACATACCCTGATTATAGCAATATACAATTATTTTGCAATTACGTTAAATACATGATTTTGTTTCATGTAATTATATAATTCAAAAAAAAAACCCTCGAACACATCTCTTCTACCATTTCATTACATGATACAACTTTTCACATGACGAATTGACGATGATGAGGACTTCCTTTACAATCATGACATCGTGGAAGATTACAATTTTACGTGTTAGTTTAGTTTTGAAATCGGTTAAGCCGGTATTTAGATTCATCTTTTTTATCCAACTTTTTTTATGATGGTTTTGGGTTTTGCGAAATTCCGCCTTTTGACGTGTCTTTCTATCTCTGAACACTATCTGGGGATCATCCATGTAAAATAAAATGAACTATAGAGTCGTAGTTACCCGCGCGTTGCGTAGGGATGATGTTAGAATTCAGAACGTATAGCACACTATAACAACCGATAAATAAATTTGTAAAATTAATTAAAATGATATATTAATGGATTATGCTATTTGCGTCGTAACTCGGCTCTGAACATCAAACAAAAGGTAAAACAATATAGTAAATAACAAAGGTAAACGAAAAAGAAAACGATAGTAACTTGGTCGGTTTCGGCGCGCTCGTTATAGCAAAGAAAAAAAGTTAAAAAATATGTTCAAAAGATCGTTAAAAAATATTAAACTTAAAAAACTTTTGTCACGCTCGTTATAGCAAAGAAAAAGAAAAATTAAAAAATATGTCTAAAACGGTATTAACGTGTTCGTTAAAAAAAACTATTTAGGGGTAGAAAATTAATTTAGTTAAAGTAAAAGAAAAAAATAAAATAGTCAAACTACATGGGTTGTACATGAAAAAGTTTACACTAAATGACGAAATATAATAAAAGGGCAAAAAAATTAATAAACTTGTAAAACATGCATTAGATGTTATACAACACTATTCATCTTCGTTGATGTTATATTATATATATAATTTATATTATATATATAACTAGAATTAGCACCCGCCGCAATGCGGCGGGGAGTTCGTTAGTTAAATATCATATATGAAAGACAAATGTTTCTTAGGGCGAGCCTATATGTAAAACATAGAAAAGAAAAATTGACTCGATCTATGACATGTGCTTTGCGACAAACCTATCAAACGGGGAATAATAGACGTGCTGTGATGGATCCGTCAATCGGAAAAAAGTAGATGAAAAACGTTGAACCCCACACGCACAGTGTGGCATGTTAACTCGGAAAATCTAGAATGAAACGTTAAACAAAAAACTCATGAAAAATGAAAAGTATAAGGGACCAAAGTTGCAAAAGATGAGAAGCTTTGGGTTAATAGTAAAAAAAATCAAAGGGGTTAAAATACAAAATATGGAAACTTTTGAATTAGAAGTGAAAAAATAAATTAATAAAATGGGTTGAATTGCATAAGATGGAAACTTTAGACTTCAACCGTCAAATATTGAAACCTTAGAGTCAGAAAGGAAAATTTTATTTTTTTCTAAAAGTATAACAACCTTAAGTACTTACTTATTTATAGGTTTATAATTGCAACATCATTTGTGTGTGAACACAACACACCTGGAGTTTGGACACACTTGAATATGGTTATGGAAAATTAAAAATAAAAATAAAAATAAGACGATGGAAACAAAGAAATTGATGCACCATCTTATATGGAGATTTGATAAAAATAAACTAAAACACCCCACTGACTCCACATGCAAGTCATGTTGAGCGAGTTACCAACAAAAATAAGTGTCCAACTTCAAAGGCCAACGCTTTACAACTAGGTAAACAATGAGAAATATATCCGTAATTTCTTTAAACAAATGAAGAAAACGAACTATGAACTTAGTGTAATTTACTCTAATACGTCTTGTTAAAGTTATTCTAAAAAGACTTCTAAAAATGAAAAGTATACAAAGACGTAATAAATCGCAAAATGTAACACAATACCGAAGAAAAAGGACACAATGGGTCACAAAAGAAAACACAATAACGTAAATATAAAAATGACACAATCATAAAAAAAGACATAATGATGTAAACAAAAAGTATAAAATCAACAAGATAAACATCTAAAAACAAAAACCTAAAATCTCACATAGTAGAGTTCGATGAGACGGTTACAATGCCGCTTGAATGAGGTTAATCAGAGTCTGTTTCATGCCCTTCTTACTTTCAAAAGACTTTGTATTTGATCATAACCCATCAAATAAATAATTAAAAGACTTTGTATTTAATTCTTACTCATCAAATAAAATAACTTTATTGTTATATTAGATTAGTATAAACATTCGATAAAGTAAGTTTGTCATAAAAATTTTGAGGTTGGTATAAATCATTAAATTTAATTTTTAATTGTCATTATTTATTAAAATCGTTCCATATCGATCACAATAATGTTTTTGAGATTACAAATTTGAATTTACACATCATCACCCGATTAAAAATAACTCACGTGAAATCGGCAATCTTCTGTCATCTCCTTTATATATATATATACACACACACCCCCTACCCCCTGTAAAATCTAAAATTTGTTTTAGATTCACAACAAACCAGAACCCCTATTTCCACCACCATCACCTATACATACAGATTCCTATCTCTATACTAACCTAACTGGTGCTAGTGCAGGGGGCGTGGTGGTACTGCACTTATACAGACACAGAATTGCTTCTGTATGTCAGTAGATTGTTCGCACTGCAACTATTCCGGTGGATTTGGTGAGCTTGCTAACCCTCTACAATGGCCTCAGCTTCGCAAAAGACGTCGCATTCTTCCGTTGATTCCGTTACGATCCGCCGTCAGATTGCTCCGGCCGCTGCCTCCGCCGCTACCGCCGTCGTCGCGGATTGGAATAACGACGATCGCCCGTTGCCGATCAAAAATTCCGTGATTAATTCGCCTGATCCTTCCGCTAATGCTTCATCGAAAGGTAGTTATTGATTTCGATATTTGTGTTATTGTGTATCTGTATCGGTTTATTCGTGTTATTGATATCGATAATTGTGTATATATACGTATTTGTGTTATTGTGTGTGTATCGATTACGTGTTTATTCGTCATACGTTACAATTAGGTTTACATGTGTATACGTATATGTGTATAGTGTATGAATGTTAGATGAAGATTTATCTGGTGATATATGAGTTGGATAATGGTTGTTAGATGAAGATGTGTGTATTTTGTATATGTATACATATGTGTATAGTGAATGTCAGATGTGTGTATTGTGTATATGTATACATATGTGTATAGTAAAACTACAATCGAGCCGGGGTCTCATCGGAAGCAGCCTCTCTATTCCTACAGGGTAGAGGTAAGGTTGTCTACATCTACCCTCCTCAGACCCTACCTTAGCTTTGCTATTGGTGGGATTTACCGAGTATGATGATGATGTGTATAGTGAGTATATAGATGTTGGATAAAGATTTATATGGAGATATATGAGTAATGAGTTGGATAATGGATGTACAAATTTTGGAGTGTGCTTCTATGTGTAGATTCAGACAATTTTATGTCAGACCTTGATGTTTGTTGGTGAGTTTCATTAACATATGTTTCTTTTTGGTTGTCACCTTTGATGGTGGGGCTTACCTGACTTGTCAGTTGTCATCTACATATATTCAATTTTCAAATGGACTTTTCAAATCAAAGAAAAAAACAATGTGTTATTAAGGGTTAAATCGTTTCAATCGCTACATTTTTTAAAGTTATTAAGTGATAGACAGACTGTAAGGATAGTCATATATTTGATTATTATATATTTGCTACAATATTTTATAGAGTATGTGTGGGATTATCAAGGGCTCAGGGCATTGTTTATCAAGAATTTATTCCTAGGCCTTTTGTTTGACATGACATGAAATGAGATAAGGTTTTCAGTATATCATACCAACCTATGTTGATCTGGGCTGCACCCGTTTTAAGGCGATTGTGTTGCCTTTAGTTATAACAGTGGAGGGTTGATCCTATAAATAATAGTCTAACTTTACTGACACCTGATGTGCACTGGATTTGACTCATGGATGCCCATGCAAAACTACACCACAGGCCACAGCGGCAAAGATGTATGATACTATGATGTTTTTGGTTATTTTGATTCTTCTACTTGTGCTTAATAAGCACCTCAGACAGAGGGGACGGCACCGTTTGGACCGTTATCTTCTAGTTACTACTCATCTTTTATATTCGATTATGTTGCTCGACTGAAGTTGTGTTCCGTTATTTTGTTTAATACGTCTAAAAGACAAGAACAATCTTTTGACCTATCAGCCGTCTAATTCTACACACAAATTAGGTTCAACATGCAATGTCACATAGCAACCATTGTACTAGGAAATTTGATTTAATGTTTAATCTTACTTTGCATCTGAAGTTGTATGCAATAATAATGTAGTATTTTGACTCACAACTTAAAGAGTGTTGCATTAACCTCTGATTGGTGTGCGACTTTTTTTTGGTTTTGCTTTCCCTGTCGTTTATCCGCTAATTGAAATGTAATGTTTAGGAATCCAAGTCCTCACAAGGGCTCAAACTAGTCATCCTTTGGACCCATTATCTGCAGCTGAAATCAAAGTAGCCGTTGCAACTGTCAGGGCTGCTGGAGCAACCCCTGAGGTACTAAACGATATTACTACTTTATATATCAAAGTGATTGTGATGGAATTTGTAAAATTGTTAATTCCTTCTCCTTTTCAGGTCAGAGATGGCATGCGATTTGTGGAGGTGGTTCTATTAGAGCCAGAGAAAAATATTGTGGCGCTTGCAGATGCATACTTCTTTCCGCCATTCCAACCATCATTGTTACCCAGAAGTAAAGGAGGCGTTGTGATACCTACTAAACTTCCTCCAAGGAGAGCTCGGCTTGTTGTTTATAATAAAAAGTCAAATGAGACGAGTGTATGGATTGTTGAGTTATCTCAGGTACATGCAGCAACTCGAGGTGGTCATCATAGAGGAAAAGTCATTTCTTCACGAGTTGTCCTAGATGTTCAGCCTCCCATGGTAATCCTCCGTCTTTTAGATACTAGATTGAAAAAATATTGTTAAAATGTTTAAAGAGCCATCACACTCGAACATTATGATGTTCTTCATCGACTATGTTATCTTATAAACTTATAAACACTGTTTCTTGCTGTAATGCTGTGGTTTATTTAACTGTACTTATTATGTATGATTACCCAATAGTTTCATGCTATTTGTTCTCATATTGTGATCCATCATAGGATGCTGTGGAATATGCTGAATGTGAAACTGTAGTGAAAGATTATCCTCCCTTTCGGGAGGCCATGAAGAAGAGGGGCATAGATGATATGGATCTAGTGATGGTTGATGCTTGGTTAGTTAATATCACATGAGCATTTTTAGATCTTGACACACAACACATATGATGTAACTTACACATGCTACATTTTTGTTTGAAACCTTATACAGGTGTGTTGGATACCATAGTAAGGCTGATGCACCAAGCCGTAGATTAGCAAAACCACTTATATTTTGTAGGACAGAAAGTGACAGTCCAATGGAAAATGGATATGCACGTCCAGTTGAAGGCATACGTGTTCTTGTTGATATGCAAAATATGGTAGTGCTTGAATTTGAAGACCATAAGCTTGTTCCCCTACCACCAGCTGATCCATTGCGAAACTACACTCCTGGTCATACACGAGGCGGTGTTGACCGCAGTGATGTAAAGCCGCTACAGATTCTTCAGCCTGATGGACCAAGCTTTCGTGTTAACGGGCACTATGTTGAGTGGCAAAAGGTAATGTTTGAGGTGTGACATGTATTGGTATTTTCTGGGCTGGTCAGGTTGAGTAACGGGTCAAAGCGAGTTCTAGTTGACACAAATTTTTAATACGGGTTGTATCGGACTGAGTCTGTTATACCCAACTAATGCATTAGCTAAGAATTTTTTTTAAAACTTTATATTTAACATCATAATCTAAATCTTCGAATAAAACCTGTTTATGAGAGCGTATGCATTACAAATAAACTTTGGGCAACTTTCACTTGTTTGACCAGTTCAACCCGTTCAAACCATTTTCCTTTTAGCTATTTCCTTTGGTTTTACCCGTTTGGGTTAAAAACAACCCAAATCAATTCATTCGATACAAAATGGGTTGCAAGTGCCACCACTATATCATAGCATACATGTTTAGCGAGTGTTTGTTTTTGCATATTGTTTGGTTTGCAGTGGAACTTTCGTATCGGTTTCACTCCGAGGGAGGGTTTAGTATTACATTCGGTGGTATATGTTGATGGTAGTAGAGGTCGAAGATCAATAGCTCATAGATTGAGCTTTGTGGAGATGGTTGTGCCTTATGGCGATCCAAATGATCCGCATTACAGAAAGAATGCATTTGATGCTGGTGAAGATGGCCTTGGAAAAAATGCTCATTCCCTAAAGAAGGTTTGTGCTTAAACTAAGATGCCTTAAATTCCTATGTCATGTGGTTTATGGGAATTCAGAGACACGAATGTGTGTGTAGAAGTTAAAAAAAAAACAAATACAATGATAAAATATTTAAAGATTTAATTTGTGGTTCTATGTTTTATCTCCACAGGAATGTGATTGCTTGGGATATATCAAGTACTTTGATGCGCATTTTACGAACTTCATTGGAGGTGTTGAAACAATTGAAAATTGCGTATGTATGCACGAAGAGGACCATGGAATCCTCTGGAAGCATCAAGACTGGAGAACCGGCTTAGCAGAAGTCCGAAGGTCTCGACGACTCACAGTTTCTTTTATATGCACTGTTGCAACTATGAATATGGTTTCTATTGGCACTTTTACCAGGTGAGTTTATTTTTTTCAAAATTCAGAAAACAAAGTTTGCATGTTTTATAGTTCTATAATGAACCTCTAGTAGTACCTATACTCATTACATATTTTATATCAATGCATTCTTGGAATAATGGTAGCGTTTGATTTAGTATGCACTCTGGTTGCAGGATGGAAAGATTGAAGCTGAAGTTAAACTCACTGGAATTCTGAGCTTAGGGGCATTGCAGCCAGGAGAAGTTAGAAAATACGGCACCACCATTGCACCAGGACTGTATGCGCCGGTTCATCAACATTTTTTTGTTGCTCGTATGGACATGGCTGTTGATTGTAAGCCTGAGAAACATGCAATCAGGTATGTAATCATCACCAATATTTTCTCTGTTGTGATGTTAAAGTATATTGGTCAAAATTCACAACATGATTACAGTCTTTACATCTTTATGTATGCATCATAATTTGTCTCTTGTGCTTTTTTTTTCTAGGTTGTTGAAGTTGATGTTAAAGTTGAAGAACCAGGAAAAGACAATGTTCACAATAATGCATTCTACACAAAGGAAACTTTGCTTAAATCTGAATCTCATGCAATGCGGGATTGTAATTCGTTATCTGCTCGTCATTGGATTGTAAGTCTACTAAAGTCTGTTAATTTGTTGAACTGTTCACCATCAGGAGTTTGAAACATGAGGTCATATATAATATATATATAAACTTAAAAATTATGCTCTCAGATTTTCTTTTTACCCTTAAATTTATAGACTTTACACATTCAACCCTAATCTTTTGGTAAGTGACACATTGATCCCTAACTTTTGTTATTTAACAACTTTGACCCCTGATTTATTTCTACTTCATAACTTCACACCTCATCTTAGTTCTCCGACACTTCACTTTTTTGTTTAAATTACTTTTACGACTTTACATCACAACGTGCGAGACATTATACTCTTTTTATCTACTCCTAGCCACGTTAGTGTCACGTAATGTGTGTAACAAAGTAAAAAACATGTCACGTCAGGTGTGGGCACCCCACGTTAATGTCATCATCGTATCACATGTCACGAAGTTACAAACGTGACGTTGCCGCCGCAACGTGCGGCACGGGTAAAAATCTAGTTTCACATGGTTTTTCAAACTCTTTGGACTATTGGTGAAGGCTATTAATCCAACCCGAACACCATCCAGCTGGGTGGGGTTGTGTCAGATTTTTTAACATGGACTTGCTCCTCAAAACATGTAATGTTTTTTTAGCATGGGAATACATATAGCTACTCGGCTAAAGTGAGCTGAGCCGTGTTGACTTTGACTTTTCTTGGTTATTATTGTTAACTTTTCTATCTTGCTTATTCAAATAGTGATGTGCCTGTTATATTCAGGTTAGACACACAAGGACCGTGAATAGGACGGGTCAACTAACAGGCTACAAGCTGGTACCTGGTTCGAACTGCTTGCCTTTGGCAGGTTCAGAAGCCAAGTTTTTGAGAAGGGCCGCTTTTCTAAAGCATAATCTGTGGGTCACACCATACGCACCTGGTGAGGATTTTCCTGGAGGAGAGTTTCCTAACCAAAACCCGCGTGCTGGTGAAGGTCTGGCCTCGTGGGTACAGAAAGATCGATCTCTTGAAGAAACCGATGTCGTTCTCTGGTCAGTAAATTTCCATGTTAATCTATAAGTCTATTAAACATTCAATAACTTATCTGCTTTGTTATGTATATCAATTTCCCAGGTACGTGTTCGGGATCACTCATGTTCCTAGGTTGGAGGACTGGCCTGTGATGCCTGTGGAGCGGATTGGGTTTATGCTTCAGGTATGTTAAATGGAAAATGAATTTATATCTCAATATGGCCCTACACCATTGATCAAAACGGCTTATCTTATTTCGTTATTGTAATGTGAGCAGCCACATGGGTTCTTTAACTGCTCTCCGGCGGTAGATGTTCCTCCTGGAGCTTGCGAGTCAGATGTGAAAGAGAGTCATGTTAAAGACACAATTGGTCCCAAGCCGGTTCCAAATGGGCTAATAGCCAAGCTTTAATTTAATCATAAACAGTGTAAGATAGACTGCTGTGAAACATTGGGTTAGTTTTGAACCCTGATCTTTTGTTTTATAAATCCCGAACCAGTACAATCCTTGGATAGGTTTTCTTTAGCTCTTGTCCTTTGCTTGCATAAGTACATGGTGTACATGTCCTCTATATATGTGTGGATGTATACATATATGATATATGCATAGGTATGTGTCATGACTCATGCATATATGCAGACAGGGCCGGCTCATCGTTTTTTGTGGCCCAGAGCGAAATAAAATTGTGGGGGCCTTTACTAAATAAAGCGCCCAAGTGTTCAACTATTATGGTGTAAATGATTAGCAAATTTAGTTTAGAATTGATCACGCAAAATCAATGGTCCAACTGCCTAAGTGATTGTTTCAAGTAAAATCAACTAATTGAATGAACAAGGAAGTAATCTAACAAAATGATCAAGTAGCAAAATTAGGTTTTTCATTCTTAGAGGTAGGGCTGTAAACGAACACGAATAAGGCCTTGTTTGTGTTCGCGAATGGTTCATGAGCGCACTTATTGAACGAGAATCTATGTTCGTGTTCGTTCATTAAGGAAATGAGCGTGTTCACGAACACAAACAAACACATAAAATGGCGAGGCTAGAGGTGGATGATGGAGGGAGCAATAGTGGCACTTGAAGCCCTAATTGTGAAACGGGGGTCGATAGTATTCGCCGATCTGATAATGACAAGGTTAGGGGAATGGTGCATGAATAAGATGAGAATAGGGTTTCTTGTTTTATTTATTAGGTAATCACAAATAAGATGAGAATAGGGTTCTTGTTTTATTTATTAGGTAATCACTAAATAAGAAGTAAAACAACATAAAAGGTTTGATAAAATAAATAAATGTTTAAAAATCTTTAATGTACAACGTAAACAAACAAACATGAACAAAGATAATGAACACGCATTCTCGAAACGAACACAATTCAACGAACGAGACCACTATTCGTGTTCATTCATTTAACTAATCGAACAAAATTTCTTGTTCATGTTCATTTTTTTACCAAACGAACGAACGTAAACGAACTTCTCGCCGAACGGTTCTCGAGCTGTAACGTTCAGTTCATTTGTAGCTTTACCTAGAGGGAATGGACGAATGGTTGATTAGTATGATAGGCAACATGAAGGCATTGGGGATGGTTTTAGGACGAGTGGTGTGGTGCTCGGTACCAGCAGGAACACCGCCCCCCTCCCCACGACGGTGGCGGAGCTATGAATTTTTCTCTACGGTGTCAGTATATTTTTTGGTGCTTGGCTTTCTAACAACCCTATCTCAAAATTTTCAGGTGGGTTCATGTTAACGCGAGTCGAATAACATAATAATAAAACCAATATCAAGTACAATGTCCTCTTAAAAAGCTCATGGTTAATCGTCATTGGCTCCCCTCTTTGATCATAAATTTAGAATTGGTCACTCTTGTCTCTTTAGTTCGAATATAATCGTCGTTATGTTATACCGACCGTGTCTCTTCTCAACTTATGTCCATCTTGTAACTCTTCAATTCATCGTCTTTGGCGGTGTTTTTTTTATTTAGGTTAAACAGTGCAATCTGTCCGAATTAGTTAATTAGGCCCTTAATCGGCTATTGGGTTAAAAACTTAAAATTAAGATATTGTCTTTAAATGGTTTTAAGTGAATTATAAGTAATTGAACTTAACTAATAAACGATATTTTTTTTCGTTAGTAACAAAATATATATATTTTTTTCATGCCAATGGTATCAATGGTAGAAAATATAGGTTTCGGTCAAAGTATTTTATTACACATTCTATAATATAACATGCAAAATATATTGGTGTTGGGTGAAATCAGTCTTCTGTAGTTATGGTTAAGTTTTTACACACCCTTGGAGGGACCGGAATGAAAAATGGTATAGCTTGGATGAGCATGATCAAAAATCATTTAATAACAACTAGTTTTAGAAATATTCATTCTAGCATTATCTGTCTTTGTATGTAAAGTATATCAAATACAAATCATATTTCGTATACAAACTGTATAAACCATATATAAAGTATTATGTGGCATTCAATCAATTAAAAAGAAATGGTAAAATAATAACCTAAATAATATCAATTATATTGAATTTCTTGAATTCTCTATAATTATGCTAACAATCATTTAATTTTTTGTTTACGTCTTCCTTTTGTTTTCAATATGCTGATATAATTCTTAGTAAAGAAAAGTGCTATATCATTCACATATGTGCTAAAATCAATTATCTTGATTAATTTTTATGTGCTAATATAATTTAAAAATGCTACTTTTTTGTATGTATTGTTTTAGTATGTGTTAGTTTAACTTTTTTTAAGTGCTAGGATTTATTCTTACGATTTGTTATAAATATAATTTGTACTATAACCAACCCAATATTGTGAAACCATCTATTCTATGTCTTTGTATGTAAACATTTAACTATTATAAAATAATTTAATGTTGTGAAACTATCTAGTATTAAAAAGCAACGCAGAAATTGTTTATCATTTAATTTAATTTTTCTTTAATAACTTTGTTCGTTAACTTTAAACAAATATAAAGATAAAATATATAAATACACTGTTATGTTTATTTATTTTATTTTTGTCAAATTCAAATGTAAATTTTATTAAAAATAGAGTTGTATTAAAAGTAAATCATTTTTTGGTATCGTCGTTGGCATTTACCGAGTACCGGTGCCACGACCAAACAACATATTGAATAAGATAGAGTTATGAAAATTACTCTTTAAGCCCGAATTTAGATAAAAACATCACCTTAATCGACAGATGGTTAAAAGTGTCTGGTTTTAAGTTTATTCTTAGAATAGTATATTAAGTATGTTAATTAAGTCAGGGTTAAAAACAAGACCCATTTCGAGCCATCTAAAGAAGACCTTGCAATGGGTTTTCATGGTTACATTGTGGTTTTTAGGTGTGCGAGACATGATAAAGAATTCCGAAACGTGTTGAAGCCGGTTAATGGGGTTGTAGAAGACACAAAGGTGAAAGCGTACATGTGGATTAAAAATAGGGTGGAAAAACTTACGTCGGACCGTGGGATTCCTTGAACGATTTTAACCAGCTATAAGACCTGCGCGCGTTACGGCGTGTGTAGATCGTAAACATCGAATGGATTACTCCAAACATTATGTGATATGTTAACCATATGAAAACGTGCATTTCGACATATCATATCATAGAAAACATAACGGGTATAACAGGAAAGCTGACATGTATAATCGAAAGAGATTAATTAGAAATTTTGAAAAAACGGAAAAAAAGAAACCACAATTTGACTCCACCCGGTTTGAAACAAAATTAACGAAACATTCATAAAATAAGCATGGAAGCATATTATATTTGACCTCACTCATTTCCCAAAAAGGTTTACGTTGAAACATACACCAACGCGAATTTATACCAAAACGTACATAAAAGTATGCACGTATTAAGTTTTTTTAAAACAAAAACATATTATATATGATCTGACTCATTTCCAGAAAAATGTTTACATTGAATAGAGAAAATTGAATTCATACCGACACGTATATAAAAATATGCATGTAAAAATAGTTCTTATTAAGTAAAGGAGGTACAGGGGTAAAGTTGAAATAAATTATTTTTAGTAAAAAAATTAATAGGTTAAACACCCCTAATTTTCTCACTCAACCCACTCATCAACACCATTAACACTCCTAATTTTCTCTATGTGATGCAGTGGAAAAGCTACATATTACCTTACTACACAAAAGATGGTCGATATATTTACACGTTTACTAGTAGTGAAAAAAAAAAGCCAACTCTTATCATAAATGAAAACCATAAAAATAATATCGGTAACAATAGTGTTCAGTCAATGCCGGTTTGGCATCGGCACTTGTAAAAACTGTGTATCTCTAGTCTATGATAACAAAAAATATATATTTTATTTTAGTGAATGTCGGTATTATATTGGTACCATAACAAATCAAACAGATACCAAAGAACTCGGCTCGGTATGATGACAAATTTCACCATGTTGTAAGAAGTTATCTATCCATGTACATATCGACTTGTAAGTTGTGTAAACTAACATCTGTCATCCTTATCCACGTGTCGAAACCCTTATCCTCTTTACATACCCCCACCCCATCCTTACCAACCGCACCACCCCTCACCACCGTCAATGGCGGAGCACCACCACCAGCAGCAGCATCCCATAAACACCAACACTCATTTTCATCAAAATAATGTATATTCTACGTCAAAACTCCTAGCAGTCCTGACCCTCTTTCCCATCGGCGGCCTCTGCTTCCTTCTATCGGGTCTTATTCTCACCGGAACGCTTATCGGGCTCACCATCGCCACTCCGGTTTTCTTCATTTTGAGCCCCATCCTGGTCCCCGCGATGCTTGCCGTCGGGTTGACGGTCACCGGGTTCTTAACGTCGGGAGCTTTCGGAATCACGGCGCTTTCATCACTGGCCTTTATAGTGAGCTACTTCCGGCGGACGAGTGGCTGGAGACGTGGGGGTGGCTCGGTGCATGATCAGCTGGATTATGCAAAGAGGAGAGGTTATGCAACTGGGTATTTGGGCCAGAAGGTGAAAGATATGGGCCTAAGGACCCAAGAAACGAATTGGGCCTGAGGTGTCAATGGATGGGCCTTGAAGTCTTGTGAAGCTGGTAATGGGTCTAGTTGGGTTGGGTAGGGCCTGTAGATTTTAATAAGTTTCTTGATGTTATTCATGTTATTGTTGTGTAATGGTTATAAAGGATTACAGATATCAAATAATATAATTAGTAGGGCTGATAATAAATCGAACGTTTAGTGAACAGTTCGTAAATCGTTCGACAGGAGTTCGTTTGTTAAATTAACGAACACGCACACGAACAAGAAATTCCGTTCATTAAGCTAAATGAACGAGCATAAACAGAGGATGTGTTCACTTGTTTACGTCCGTGAACGTTCAGTATCACGTTAATGAACGAGCATAAACAGAGGATGTGTTCACTTGTTTACGTCCGTGAACGTTCAGTATCACATTCATTTATGTTCATTTGTTTTTTTTTCCACTTAAAGGTTTTTATATGTTATGTTTTTATTTTATTGGTTTTATTTTTTATTTTTAATTTTGAAACCCTAGTTTACTATACGTCTTCGCCAACTTCCCTCATTCGACTGTTTCAATTTTAATTATGTTAAAACTTAATAAACTTTTTATTTTTGTGTTAAGTGTTTATTTTTGTGTTAGTTAGTGTAAGTTATGTTTAGATAATTATGTTACTACTTATTTATTTATTTTTGGATTCATAATCTTTGTGAGTGATAAGAAATGTAGATTTTATTGTAAAATGAATATATATTCATTTGCATTTTTACGTATGAACGTACGTTTGTGTTTATGAACATTTGTTTGTGTTTTGTGTTTATTTATGTTCGTGAGCAGTTCATAAACACGTTTACTTTCTCAATGAACGAATACAAACAAAAAATTTTGTTCGGTAAGTGTCTTGAACAATTCATGAACATATTCATTTCTTAATGAACGGATACGAACAAAGTCTTGTTCATGTTCATTTGGTTCGTTTAGAACCCTAGTAATTAGTGGATCGAAAGCTAACAACGATAGCTATTTTAGGACTGCCAAGGGTATAGTTGTCATTTGACTATTTAAGTATAAGTCAAAAAATAAATAGAAAGCTAACAACGATAGCTATATTAGGACTGCCAAGGGGTATAGTTGTCATTTGACTACTTAAATTATAAGTCAAAAAATAAATAGAGAGTTGTTGCCGGGTTTCGATTACTTATATATAATAGATATAATAATGTTAAAATTTTAAAAATAAATATAAGTTATATATTTGATGTTATATGAAAAAAATTTGGTTGTTCGTTTAAACATGCATGAACAAATTAGGTTTGATGATGTAAATCACGAAAAGAAGAGGAGATGCATGTTATATCTTGTAAGAAACTAGTAAATTTTCCCGCGCGTTGCTGCGGATTCACATTGTAAAGTAACTCGAATTTGTATCGTCTAATGAAAACCTAATATATTTGACCCAAGTTGTTTCTGAACAAAAATTACATCAAAACTAGACAAACTAAAAATGTACATAAAAATAAGCACGGAGACGTATTATATTTGATCCGACTTACTTGCGAAAGAAATTTAGGTTGAAATGTTAACCAACTTGAACCTATACCCACACATACATAAAAATAAGTACGTAAGAAAATTAAGTTTTTTTAAGTTAAACAATAGTATGTCGCGGTGCGTCAGCATCGAAACGTAAAGTAACTCGAATTATTATCATCTAATGAATTTGTTTGACAATATAAACCAACTAAAAACGTACATAAAATAACAAAAACGTATTATATTTGAGCCTACCCCATTCCAATAAAAGAAATTACATTGAAATGTAAATCAGCCTGAATTTACACCGATACGTATAAAAACATTAACCAACTTGAACCTATACTCACACATACATAAAAATTAGTACGTAAGAAAATTAAGGTTTTTTAAGGTTAAAGAATAGCGCGTTGCGGCAACATCGAAACGTAAAGTAACTCTAATTTTTATCATCTAATGAATTTATTTCAAAATGTAAATAAACAAAAAATGTGCATAAAATAACACAAAAACGTATTATATATGAGCCTACCAATTTCCAAAAAAGAAATTACATTGAAACGTAAATTAACCTGAATTTATACCAATACGTAAAAAAAAGTAAGCACGTAAAAAATAATACAAAATTAAAGGATTGTAAGTGCTAAAACTGAATGTTTAAGTGTAAAAGTAAGAAAAGAAAAAAACAAAATGACACTAAAAGACAAAAACAAAATAAACCTCACGTGTAGACATTGTAGACGAAACTTGATTTTCTAGGTTATATAGATTTAGAATAAAGGATATGTGATGAGATATAGGCCCAGGCCCATAGGATTGACCCACTCTCTAAAAGGGCTACAAAGCCCATTTCACCAAAAAGGGCTTCAATGCCACACCTATGTCCACCAATATTACCCATGACAAAAGCGGCAGGTAACTAATCCTAGTATAACAATCATGAAAGTTTTGCCGATGTTCACCATTCTCTCTCTTAATCATATTTCATCGGTGAACACATACTTATTCTCACACTGAAGGGTGATCACAGTCTCACAGATAGAAACCCCTTCCTATGGCGAGTTTAATGGCGTCCATTATCCCTCTTAATCATATTTCGTCAGTGAACACATACTTATTGTCACGCTGAAGGGTGGTCACAGATAGAAACCCCTCTATAGCGTTTTCTGTTTTGTAGATTCATTCCGTGAACTAACCCAATGGTACTCGGATCAAACCCTCTTTGGAGCCCACAAACCCAAATCTTACTTGATAGGCCCTTATTTCTTCAATATAGTTGTTAGGGTAGTTAAGTCTATTAGATGGTAGTTAATCTTCTAACTAGTATAAATACATAGACAAAAAATACATTTTCACCTTCAGTACTCTCTGAAGATTAGCTTAGGAGTGTCAGGGGCGCATCTTTGTAGGGGTCGGGGCGCCCGACTCCCGGAACTTTTCGCTCAATAGTGTCCGGTATGTAGTTTTCGTATAGAACTTTTTAGGTATATACGCTTTTGACCCCGGTCAGAAATCACAAGCTTCGCCACTGGGAGTCGTTTTGGGTAGAACCTGAGAGTATCAATGCAAACTACTGAATAAGTTGATAAGTTGCTTTAAAAGGATCTTATCCCTCTAATTTCATTGCCTAGAATCTACCTTACAAATATCGCTCACACGACACAACAACATGAAATATCGAAACTAAGGTTGGTCATGCATGAATTATATCAGCTATTTAGATCACTAATGGTTCGTCAAGAACAAGCCGAATGACCTGCACGAATAGTCGCGTAAAACATCACCAAAATACAGAAAACATGTTTTTACAGATCTAACCGGCCCCATCGTCTTTCAAGAGACTATTGCAGGCAGCCTCTGAGTTAAAAGCTTGAATTCTTTTTCTCTACTTAACATGCTCACCCTCACATACTTCATGCTAGCCCCAAAGTGCTTCCCACCTCTTGTTAAAATCTTATGATTCCTCAAAAAACCTTCACAATCATCCACTTCTCCCTCACATTTTAACCAAGCAAAAGCTGCATGCAAAAAAACAACAAATTGATTATTTATAGTACTATTGTTAAACTTTTTTAGCTGTAAAAGAACCGTAAACTAGGGGTGTGCACGATTCGGTTCGGTTAGGTTTTATGGTAAAACCGAAACCCTAACCAAAATGTTCGGTTTCTATATTTTTGGTTCTAGAAACGGTCCAGTTCGGTTTTTGGAACAAAAGTACACAAAATTCAAAAATAAAAAGTATAATCCAAGATTTAAGAATCTTTCTTAGATGTTTACGTTTAAGTTATTATATTTAACCTTTTTAATTAATATTGTCCACGTAAACCTAATCTTCTAATCTATTTTTATGTTTCTCCAAAGTTTTTATTAAGACATTTTCTTTCGTAATACTTTGAAAATCATTTAATTTTTATGTTAAAATTTTGTTATTTCTTATAGGCAATGGATAAATCTTCGAAGATAGATAAACGTGTTAATGTTCTTATTATAAATACTTAACATTCAAGAATAAAGCTAATAATTCTTAAATCAGTATATAACATACATTAAAAAAATAATTTTTAGGTCGGTTTTTCTGGTTTGGTTCTTTTCGGTTTTTTGTGTTGTTCGTTTTTTTTTTGGTTTTCTGCTCACCCCTACCGTAAACGAAGTTGTGAAGTTACCAGGAAGCTGTCCAAAAGTTCGGCCGCTGAATGAACATGTTTCTTGTTGGAAATCTGGCAAACTGAAAAGCTCGGTTTTGTTCACGGCTTCTCTAATTTCCTTCCATCTTTCTGCCATGAGTTTGTAGCTATAATCAAAGAAAGTTTCCGCATCTTTTTCGTTGGCATGATCACAACTATCGGATATGGCTTCCAGAATCTTTGCGACTCGGATTTGTGAATCTTTAGATACACCAATAGTGTTGATCTCTATAAATGTGGTCATTTTTCTAGCAATCTCTCTATCTTTCACAAGAGCCCAACTGCAACATTTCAAGTTAAATTGACGTTTGACCGAAAAAAGTCATGGAAACAAGACTTGATGAGGCGATGAGAAAGTACCCGATTCGGGAACCAGCATGGCCAGTACTTTTGGAGACGGTGAATAGCATTATATCATAGTCTGCAGGCGACAAAATCGGTGTGTATTGTGGCCAACAATAAGCAAGATCATGAATCAAGATTCCTTTATCCCTTTTGACTACATCTTGTCTTGTGGATCCATCAGGGTTGTTAGGAGATGTGACTAGCTCAATGTAAGGTTCTTGTTTGTTAAACTCGTTTGCGTCACCAGCCCATTTGTGTAGCCCGGATTTCAAGTAGTCTGTCATCAATGGGTACGACTGCAAGCAAGTTTTAACGATATGATTAGAATGACGCCGTGCGGAAGCATAAATAACAGGTATAAATCAATATATGATAGGTGGGGCAAAATTCTGGGAACGAAAAATTTGACAACTTCTGAATGGATAAGTGTTTAACCAGTAAGAGGTCTGACCCATTAAGAGCCAGTATAATGCTTAACCGTTTAGAGGCAAATGTCTGAACAATTCAGATAAGAGGTCTTAACCATTCAGACTTGGTATAATGCTTAACCATTCAGAGGAAAATGTCTGAATCATTCAGATCTACTCGCGAAACAAACAGTCTAAACCAGTAAGAGGTCTGAACCATTAAAAGCCTCGTTAAGAGCTAAACAAACAGCCCCTTAATAAATAAACAATTACATTACTAAAAAAATCACATGCTTTTACATAGAAAATGAAATAAATCAAACCTTGCAAAACTAGGGGAAATCATTGAGTCTAAAAGTCAAGGCTCTACATGATAGAATTTGGGTCAGACAGTTGAGCCAAAGCGTATATGCTAGTTTGCCACATGATCTGGCCCGTTGAGATTTTTTCCGTCTATTACTTATGGGCCTATGACTCCAGACATAGCCAAATTATGCTCGTCTTGAGGTGGGCTATTTTCTAGTCCATTTGCTTATGTGCGATTAGTCCAAGTATGAGTCTGCTTGCCCGTGCATGAGCTTTGTATCACATAATCATAACCATTATGTACTTTTTTTAGTCTCTATTTAGTGATCCCACATCATGATGATGACGATGACATGTATGTGTGTTTAAAAATCGGTTTCAAACCGTTTAAACAAAAAACCAAACCGAAATAAAACTGTTTAAAACCGAACAAAGCGGAAGGAATAATATTAAGAAAACCATGGTCATTTTAGATAACTTGAATTCCTAGTATCATATCATTTAAGTTGACATAGTAATCCGTTGACTTCTTAAAGTCATGTTGTGTTCCTATGCAAGTGAAGTTCCAACTTCCAAGCTAAGTTATCTCAGTTTCACCAAATCGTAGGTGCAACGGATTGACTCACTAAATGCCTTCATGAGTGACATAAACACATGTCTCACCGGCACATGCAAAGACACACTAATAGATATGCAAGCAACAAGCACAAGGTACAAAGCCATTAAACCCTCTTTAATGCTAGTACATACAAACCCAATATTGAAAGTTTTCATTTTTGTTGTTGCTTTTGCTTTCACAAAAAGGGATCAATAAATAGTTGCAGAAAAGCATGCATACAGGTAAAGGATTAAGGGTTTGATTACCGAGTAAAACGGAGCAGCAGACACGACGTTTATGGGCTCCGAAGCATTATGAGGTGAAAGTGCATAAAGTGCAGCCTGATAAAGTTGTGAAGAGCCCGTTCCCACTACAATGTGTCGACCCTCTGTGACCGCATTACCAACAACTTTGTGCAGCCTCGTGATGGCACTCATGAGCACGGGCTCCAAAAACCAGCATATGTTTTTTATGTCCGAAAAGTAGCTTATATGTTGCCAACTGGATGTCACAACGGTTGTTTCTTTGCCCCTTTGTTTCCAAAAGTTCTCATACATGGTCGGGTCGCCACTAACAAGTGTCACACGTTAACAAAATAAGTAAAATTAATAATTAAACAGTGGCCCGCCCGGTCATGATATGGTTAAAGAATCCTTGTAAGGTTTAAAAATGCAACTAGAAACATGGTAACATGTATAAAGATCCAAATGTGGACTTAAAGTTGGTTAACAAAAAGAAGACAACATATGCAAGCAGTAGGGATTAAAATATTGTAAGGCAGATCTTGCAAAATAATTAATCTCCATCAACAAAACTATGTTTTGTTATGTGTTTGTATATGTAATGTCATGAGAAAATCATTTAGTCAAAACTCCTTTTCTTTCTTATATACATGATTGCTAGGCATATTCATGTTAGTTTAGGCTATGTGTTATGATGAGGTGAAAACTGAAAAAAAAAAGTATTGTCACATAGTCGTCCAGGGATGGTTTCGCCTTTCCCATTTCACTTTGGTGTGTTATAGGAATATGAAATAGTGAGGTGAAGCTAACTGATTGATTTTATATTAATTAATAATTAATCAAAACTCGCCCCCACATCCACGGCCACCTTCACCTTCTTCCCCCTGGCGCCTGATCTGCCCAAGGGGGCAAGGGGGCAGTGTTCCGTGCCCCCATGCCTTATGCCTACACCCTTCACGGCGCCACAACACATGATTGTTTTTGTGCCCCGCTTGCGGTGTGCACATATAATGTATATATGTGTGAGCGCTCGGGGGTAAAAGTGAAATGGTACTAACTTTAACGTTATTTTACTAATTTCGTGAAATAACGTTAAAAGAGGTGGATGGTTAATCAAGCATCATGTGGTGGCGTTGGTAGCTGAAAGACACGGGAGTACATGCACCAATCGATATTTGTCCCGATTGTTTGAGTGTTATGTGCCTTAGGTCCAAGACTTGATACAAAACTACAATCGAGCCGGAGGTCTCACTGGAAGCAGCATCTCTATTCCTACGGGGTAGAGGTAAGGTTGTCTACATCTACCCTCCTCAGACCCTACCTTAGCTTTGCTATTGGTGGGATTTACTGAGTATGATGATGATGAAGATGAAATTCTTTATAACTGAATAGTTCATCATCATCGTACTCAGGGTGTGAGGGGGGTAAGATGTAGACAGCCTTACCTCTACCCCATAGTAATAGAGAGACTGCTTCCAGTGAGACCCCAGCTCGAGATAACTGAATAGTTCAATCGCCTTGTTACCCGTGCATTATTATTATTATTTTATAAAAAACAAAAGGAACAAGTTAAGCATGATGGGCATGAGACTGACATGGTAACATGTTTTGTATTGTGGACTTTAACCAACCACATGAGCATAAATAAACAGTTTCACATTAATACACGTGAATCTTTCAACAGAAAAACCAATATGACACTTAAGTGTTTGATTCAACGATGAATAGAAGTATACTGTTGTGATCAAAAGCAGCCAGCTGATCATGCAATAACAATTGTCCTTTATGTTATTTTAAATATACTAATTACATAATTAAAGTGGAAAAGTTATTATCTTATTGTTATTATTATGATTTTATTATTCTGTTGAAAAGAACAGGTGCATGAAGAAAGCATAAAACAGCAAAGCAATGAAAATGATTAATGTTTAGAGAAATCCAAATAAGATTATTATTTTGCGAGTTATGGATCATTTTTTTAACCCTCTTCCACATTTCTGTCGGTTAACATTCGAGTTATCGGCCTGCATGTCATTTTCGAGGATTCGGGTGCCCCATGCAAATAGAAAAAACGGACCCTTAAAATATAAACTTATGTATATATAAATGAGTTTAGCTGGACTAAACTAAAAAGGTTTAGATGGGTCAAACTATACAGGTTATTGGGTTTATTTAATTGAGTTAGTTTAATAAAAAGGTTAGTTGTTTAAATAAGTTATTGGGTTTTAAATTTATAGTTTTTTTATTTCAAAATAATTATATACATAAAGTTTTTAAAAATATTGGACCCTGAAAAAGCAGGCGACATAGGGTCGCACCTCTTGCACTCTATATAAGATCCGGCCCAGTCGGCTGTGGTCAATGTTTTAAAAACCGGTTTTTAAATCATATTGGGTTAGGCTCTGAAATGATTCAACCGGGGGTTCAAACAGATTACTAGCTAACCATATAATTCCATAAAATACAAATTCATAAAAAAATAATCCAATCTCAATTAGGATTTATGTACTTAATCATGGTTTTATCTAAAAAACAACAATTTTCCTGTAAAATATTAACCGTTTTAAGAGCATTTTTATTACTTATAAACTATATTACATTATACGAGATGGGTTAACGGTTACAAGAATGATAAAATATTGGAATGTTGCACTAGGCTAACTAACGAAAATACAGAAGGTCAATATTACCTTAATATCGTATTTTGTTAAAATGTAAAAATCAATTTTTAAGATAATGTAAACCGGTTCAACGCTTTGAATCGGTAGAACTAAATTTACCGCCGGTACATAAGACATATCTTCGGGTTTTAGCGGTCTTTATTGTGCTGGGCCTATGTCCGGTATCTAGTATTACTGGTTTAACCGGCCGATCGGTTTATACTGATATTTAAAACATCAGTTGTGTAAGAGATCGATGGGCACATTAACACAGTAGAATAAAACGGAAGACCCGAGAATCGGAAGTGAAATTTTGGGGGGTAAAACCGAGAAAACGGGTAACCTCACCGAATACTGACATTCACCGTCGTAATTCACGTCGTCTTGTCTTTGTCTCTAGTCTAGTATAATTTTGGCGCACCCTAACGTCTTGTCGTCTTTTCATTCTACGTTTTTTTTTTCATACGAATTTTTTTTAATTCCTTCCAAATCAGTCATCTAACTAGATTTAAAATACCAAAGTAACAAATTACAAACAAGTGGCAGGTAAACGGGCAACAAGTTGCGCCGCAACCCCCTTTTGAATTGCAAAACCAATCCTACTAAAGACGAAACAGCCCTTAAAGGTTGAAAGATTACTATTCACAACCTGTTGGACCCTGTTTAGAAATTCCACAGCCTTTGGGGCTAGGGACCCAAATGTATCAAAAGCGAATGGGATAAACAGGTGTTGATTCTCTAAACAAGCCTTCTCGTGTTTAGCGACCTTGCCTGATTCTGCCTTTAACGCAGCCTGGCCAGCAACAAACCCATTATCCCTGAGTCCAACAAGAGGGGACACTCTTGTAAGGTCCACACAAGCGTGTTTTCCCCTAGCCCACCCAAACACAAGAATATCAGCCGGCCGAAGAGTAGACCTCCCATCGAGCGGATCCGTCAGAAAGTTCACCGGAGCCTCCTTTTTCGCCGAAATCCCTACCCGCTTTAGAACATCATAGAGAATATCCCTTACCAAATCATGTCGGTATCTAAAACCAGGTAACTCCTTACAATGGACCGCATGTTCGCCAAAAGTATCTAAACAAGCCTTGCGACAAACTGGGCAGCGCTCATCAACCGGAAACACAGGGATCATTAGCCGGTACTTAAGAATTGCCCGGTATTCCACTGCTGACATGTGTTGGATTTTGTTATACTTCTTTGATTAGTTACTAGTTTTAAACCCCTGCGTTGCAGCGGTTGTCGTAAAACCGTGTCAAATAGTATCAATGCTATACCACTCACTATCAGCGACCACCAACACCGGAAAGCTAGTAAACACAAAATCAATTAAAACTTAAAAAAATAACGCCGAGCGAAAAGTAGACGTAAAATCTTTGAATCACGAACGCTCGTTGTAGAGAAATTAAACCGAAACTTAAAATATAGAAATAAATAACTAAGTCAATCTAGGACCCGCGCATTGGAAGAACATGTGGAGAAAAATAGATATGTTGCGACGAGCCAGTTAAACAGGAAAAAATGTACGAAAAAATGTTGAACCCCACACGCACGTTACGGTGCGTTAACTCACAAATTTTAGAAAGAAACGAAAAACTTGGGAAAGATGAAAGGTATGGTGGACCAAAATTGAAAATAAAAAGTAGTTGGGATTAAATTGCACAAGATGAAAAACTTTGGGTTAAAAGTAAAAAAAAAAGATAAAGATAAGGATAAAAATAAGTGATATCTATATATTTTATTTATTAATATTAATATTAATATGAATATTAAAAGAAATCTATTAAATAAATATAAATAAAATTTATGAGGTTAAAGGAGAGAATGCAATGTGGCATTGTTTGAAGTCTTTTATTATATGTTAGATAAGATATACGTAACTAGTTTAATCAAACATATATACATACAACTTTATTTATTACCACTGTGTATTTTTTGCGTGATACACCGGGAAACATCTAGGTAAAAGTGGAATAGTTTAATTGACAAATGTTGTCTCTTAAAAGAATATCTCACGTGTTTTAAATCAATCAAAAACCCTAAAAAATCAATACTTAATTATTTTGTTGGCATCGGTTCAGTTCGTTGACAATGCATGTAATCAATGCAGTTGATGACATAAAAAAACTACCTTGATTTTGAATAAAAAGTCATTTTCAATAAAATTTACATCGAAATGTTATTAAAAATTTATTCGGTGTTAGTACGAAGATACTAAAACTAAAAATAAGCAAAAATACAAACCGAACACTGTACTTAATCATCGAATTAACTAAATTAAAAAAGTCCTGAGATGTTGGTTCCCTGGTCAAAAGGCCTATCTTCCCTAGTGGAGGAGACGTAGGTTAGATTTCCCCTTGGGCCATTTTCGAAGGACATCTGGGTGAATGGACGAATCGGGACTTTAATCCCTGGTTTGAGCCTGACAGGTGGCGAGGGTTTACGGATTCTATCCAGTTCCCACGCATCAGAGGCACGGTCTCAAAGTGGTTAAGAAGTCAACCTTAGATATAGTCCCAAGAACGATGAGTTTACACGTGAGATTTTTCGCCATAAAAAAAACTAAATTGAAAAGTTATGAATATCGGCCATTATTCAGTGATGATTTATTCCACAATTATCTTATACTTGATGACAAACTTAAAGAAAATCCTTAATAGTAATCAAATCCAATTTTCATTCAAGTCAATTAATTTTAGCGTTTTTATACTTGATGATAAACTTAAAGAAAATCATTAATAATAATCAAATCTAATTTTCATTCAAGTCAATTAATTTTAGCGTTTTCATTTAATTGTTGGATTTTTTTATTTAAATGTTTAACAATTTGACAAGCTAAGCTATGTTTTTATTTAAGCTTAAAATACAATCTAATTAATTAAACTAGTTGCCTTATTTTATTTAACATTAAATATACCCACCGGCCTCCTCCAAAGCCAATTCTAAGGTTAGTAGCAAAGCTTGAAGCTTGAATTAAAAATTTGTGATAGTCGGATTCTCAAAATTTAAATTAGTGAGAGCTAAACTCTAAAACATTCAGTATTTTACATTAAAATATGAAATTTTTCGGTAAAATTAACATACTGAGGAGGGGACACCGCGGGCCACAAGTAACCTTCACTACGAGGTGGATGATACGAGTATTTTAAAGAGTATATTATTTTGTCGTTAAAAAAGGTAATTAGTTCCATTTTAGAATAACTAAAGTAATTATAATGTTAAGTAAATTATTTTTTGAGTCCATATGTTTTAGTTGTTTTAACCAATTGAGTCTAAAAAAAAGTTTAACGTTTTGAGTCCATAACCACTCATTTTATAACATTTGAGTCCAACTTTTTAACAGTTGTACTTTTGATTTTAGACTCAAGTGGTTAAAATCACTAAAACATAGGAACTCGTAAGGTTATAAAATGAACGGGTTAAAGACTTAGGGCGTTAACAAGTGGTTAAAACCACTGAAACACGTGAACTCAAAAAGTAATTTACTCAATAATGTTTATTTTTTAATTTGTATATTTAAACAATTATTATTATTATTTAAAAAATATAGAAAAAGATTGACCAGTGTGATTTAGGTAGTGGAGTGAGTACTCACGGGTCAAGATTGATGACAGCACTCTCCCGGCCTTTGGAAGAAGCAGCACCAGACGACGTCGTTGGCAGTATGGTATAATCATCCTCCTTGTCTTTCTCACCATTAAAACACAAGCCAAGCTTCTGCTCCCAGCTACTCCATTTATTTGCTATTGTTTCTTCATCATCTTCATTATAACTTATTTTCCAAATCAAAATCATATTCATTGCTAAAGATACCACCAAAACATTTTTTAAATTAAACACAAAGTCCCCCATCACTTTTTTTCAAATCATTGAACAACTTTGTTGGGAAATGGTTTTGTTTGGTTATTGCTAAGAGAAATTGGGGAAAGTGATGTGTGTTTTATGAGTATATACACATGAAATTGGAGGGAAGAGAGGAAGAAGAAGAAGAAGAGGGAAGGATGAGAGTGTTTGATGTGTTGGAAATGGGATTCAAAGGCTGGTTACTGTTCCCTTTGCTATTCAAGCTTTCCAACTTGCTTAATATATATTCTTTTATTTTTTTTATATTACAAAAGTAATGAACTTATTTTTTTTATAGGGAGTACTAGGGGGAAAACGAGATGAGCTACCCGTAAGCTATTTGAGCCTGGCTCGAAATAAGTCAAGCTTAAACGAGCTAGAGCTGTTAAGCTGTCTCATTTAGTAAACGAGTTTGAGTAGTCAAGATGAGTTCACTATTTATATAGTTTGTAGTTAATATATATATATAATTTATTTAAATTAAATAATAATAATTACTATTTATAAAATTATTAAAAAATAACTAAATTAAATATAAAATAATAATTATAAATAATAAAGGGTATCGAGCCCTAGCCGAACTCGAGCTTGAAAAACTACATATAAGTCGAGCTCGAGCTTAGAAACAAAGTTCGAATTAAGCCCATCTCGAACTCGAGCTTTCATAAATTAAACGAGCTCGAGCCTAGTCGAGCTCGGCCTCCATAACAAAACTATAAAGATCACGTTTTAGATGATAACTAGTGTAAAGTAGTAACATTTACCGTTAAAAAAAAGATGTAACCGGTAGACGAAACTCGCGTGTTGCGGCTAAATGTTAAACTTTGTAAGTCTTGGTTTCAATGACCTACACATTGGTATTTATCTGCGAAAAAATTTCACGTGGAAATGCTCATAAAAAAAAGCACGTAGATCGGCAAGTCCGGAATTTTATAAACCGTCATAATTTTGATGATATAAAGAAAAAAAGACAAAATGCAAGTAGTCCATGTGTCATAACATGGTTGGTTATTAAAAAAACAATGTCAAAAGTATAAGGTACAAATGTTAAGTTTTGATGAGGCTTGTTGTAGGAAGTTGAAAAACGTCAAAATAAAACCACTTGTACCAAGTGTTTCAAACACTTGTAATCAGGGGTGCAAACTAGTTGAGCCGACTTCAATCTTGATTAGGCTCAAGCTCGGTTAGGTTTGAGCATTGTTTTTAAAGCTCAAACGTGGTTCATGGGTGGTTTCTCAAGCTCGGGCTCGGCTTGTTTGTTACTTTTTATACATTAATATATATTAAATAAAAGTTATCTACATAATAGGCTCACAAGGTGGCTCGAGCTCGTGAAGCTTAGGTTCGAGCTCGTTTATTAAATAACTTCATTTTTATGCTCGAGTTGCTCGGCTAGTTTCAAGCTTTTTTTCTAGCCGATATCGAGTAGCTCTGCTCGTTTACACCCTACTTATAATGTTTGATTGGACATTGTGAACAATGCTTCGTGTGTAGACTTGTGGATATTTATGAAACACACGAATGAATGATATTTCTACATAGTCGTGTGATGTGAATAATACCTCAAGATATACTTTGTGTAGGACCCGTCTAGATGTGTTTCTTACGACATAGTCATGTCACATATAGCGAACTTCATGAATGCAATTTTGAAGTACATGAACATAACTATGTGAAATATTTCTACATAGTCATGTCTTATCAGTTAGGTTATTGAAAGTGTTTGATCTCATGATGTAACAAGATTATTACTTACATGCGGTGAAAATTAGTTGAAATGGGTCGATAACAACTCAAAAAGGCATAATTTAGAGACTTTATTGGCTAAGTGAGAAATTCCTATAAGGAAACTTGAAATTGGTAAAAGAGGATGCATCCTGTGTAAGTCTAATTCATGTAAATATGTATATACTAGACTTGAATATAATGAATTAAATTAGGATGATGTTCCCTTAAACGGTAAAAAATTTACCATTTAACTCATAGGTCATGTAATCAAGTTCTTATATCTACATTTTTGTCCATCATTGGACTAAAATCCTTGGGGGTGGGGTGGGTGTTTCTTTGCATCTTAATGCCGCTATGTTACAAGCCCTTAGATGTGAAACCACATATGTTAATCATCATGTGTTATATTGAATGGATATCATGGTTTGATCATTGTATCAAACTAGTCACAAAAGTTAAATCATCATGTGTTAACTTGAATGGATATCATGGTTTGACCATTGTATCAAACTAGTCACAAAAAGTACTTACAAATGAGTTTAATATGTTAGAAATGTTTATAAATATGGGTATATACATAGACATCGTAGCATAATAGATTAACAGGTGTGGAAACTCCATGGATTGTTGTTGGTACATTTGAAATGTGATGTGCATGAAGGCTAAAGCCTTTAGAAACATCATAGGTTTATGGTAACACAACGTAAGTATAAGAATGAAGTGACTTTTTTCACTGGCTCACGGTTTAAGTTGGCTTTAGTGCTTTACCTAAGTATTGGAAAACGTAACGTAGGGATATCACATGGCTACAATGAATCACCATAAGCTTACACTTGACCCAACATTTGTCATTAAGGTTGGTTGTCGTGTGGTGACGCCACATGCCCCCTCACCCAACACCAGCATCAAACACTGAAAGATAGTGGTTAAAGATGGTCTTGCGTTCGATTCTCACAATGGAGTTTTCCAGATTTATTGGGTTTCCTCCTGAATTGGTGTATAGGCATTATGGCCTAATGGAGATGGATATGATCGGTGGCTCCGTGCGATGGCACGATGACACTTCAGTGGTACGTCGGTTATCCAAATATGTCGTTCAAAAAGAGGTGGGGGAGGGGCATCAAGGGGTAGACGTTACTCCATTAACGCATGTTAACACAAAGGGTGTGTGGGACCCACCAATGGCGAAGCTTGAGATATTATACGGGAGGCCGAAAATGTACAAACCCAAAATTTTCTCGTATAAACCCCAAAAATTCCAATAGAACCGGGGGGCCGAAAACGTATATACCCAAAAATTCTATACAAAGCTACATATGTAACACTACTGAGCGAAAAGTTCGGGGGGTCGCCCCCTCCCCCGGCCCCTTATAACATTCACCCCTGGGACCCACTACCCTCCATCAATCAAATGCGCACACACATTATTTTTTTTTATCGTTTTCTTCTATTTAATTTTTTACTTTAGCCAAAACTTAAATGATGTGTTAGTTAAAGCTCATTGTCTACGTGGCAAGATGTCATTAAACTTTTTTTGTTAAGTCGTAGCTAGTCTAATTATATTTTAGCGAACATATTTGTTTTCTTACGAACATGTGAATCTTTTATATAACGACCTACTTACTTAGTTTAGCTAATATATTGTGGTTGTACATACTTAGGTCAATGATCATCTCATTCGGCCAAGTAGTTTGTTATCTTGTTTCTTGATTGGATGTATTAGGGTATGTTTGGTATGGAGATTTTAGAAGCTTTTAGGAGCTTCAAGCTTTTAAGAAAAAACTCTAACTTAATAAAAAGCCTTGTTTGGTTGAAGGAGCTTGAAGCTTTTAGGTTAGGAGCTTGAAGCTTTTAGTTACTAGTAGCGTTTAGAATGAGCTACAAGCTTTTAGGAAAAAAAATGACTATTTTAACCTCTAAAAAATGAACTTTTTAATGTACCAACTTTTTAATGTCCATTTTGGTCATTTTATACATTTTATTAAAAGCTCCAGCTATTCTGCCAAACACCCAAATATATCTAAAAAGCTACAGCTAGCAGCTTTCAGCCTCGAGCCACCAGCTTCTAGCCTCCAGCCACCAGCTTCCAGCTACCAACACAGCTACTTTTGCCAAACATACTCTTAAGCCTAAGACATGATGTGAAATTATGTAAACTATGTTGTGATGACGACTTGTACATCCCCTTAGCTTATGTTTGTTAAAACTGTTTCGTATATTCTTCTAACTTTTGTAACCTAATCTTCTGTACTTTTAAGTCAAAGATCTTTGCAAATGACTGATTGTTAATTAGAAAATTTTTTTTATTTTATATTATTTTGAACGGCAAATTTTGGTCACTGACGAATAACTGGAGTATCATGGTGCCATCAGCAGAATCGTCTGATCATATCCATCTCCACTAGGCATAATGCATATACACAAATTCAGAAGGAAACCCAACAAATATGAGAAAACTTCCTTGTGAGAATCAAACTTAGGACCTATTGGTCCGAAAACCTTCCCACCCCAAGATGCCACTACGCTATAAAGACATTTTATTTTTAAATTTTGGCGTTACAAACTCACGCAATAAAATAGTCTTTTTTTAGAAATTATTTAAATAGATTCAATTATCCTTTATGATATCTATACATATAATAAAGTAAACCTTTGAAAGACACAGTCGTGTTACTATGCATCCTGAAGGGGTATGGTCCCAAATCCTTGCGCCAAGCAAGAGACCATCCCCATTTCTATCTAAGAAGCAATCCTTGCACAGACTATGGTACAAAAGAAATGCTTCATGAAACCTTGCGCCATGTTACCTAAAAAGGGAAAGATTCATTTAACTATCTTGTGCGGGCTCGCGCAAGGAAAATAGTTAACCTTGAATGATTTTCGTGAGTAATCATATTACTCAAAGCCTTGCGCAGACTAGAATACCACAGAAGGATATCATAAATCCTTGCGCCGGGTCACCTAAAAAGTAAAAGATTCATTTAACTACCTTGCGCGGACTCGCGCAAGGAAAATAGTTAACCTTGAATGATTTTCCTAAGTAATCATATTACTCAAAGCCTTGCGCAGACTAGAATACCACAGAAGGATATCATAAATCTCTGCGCCGGCCATCTAAGAAGGAAAAAGATCATTTAATTACCTTGCGCAGACTAGCACAAAGAAATAGTTAACCTTGAATATTTTCCTTGGCTAGGTGGCACCTATACACGAGATAAAGCTCAGAAGCAAAAAAGGAATCTTTTCTGTTATAACAGAAAATACACGTGGCAAACAATAAGAGGATTGCAGCTGTATATCTTCTAGAAGCTATTAATGCACAATCGTGCAAAGGTAAAAACGGGTACAACAGAATTACACGTGGCGGGATCTGGCACACTCTCAATAGTCACGATGATGGCACGAATTTGTAAAAGGCACAAGGTCATCATCGTCAGCCACATGGCAATTCCCCAACCGTTGATCTTATCACAATCCGTGTGACTTGAAGAGCAAGCTGATGAATTAACGGTGGATCTGAACACCGTGAAATCTCTCTCTCTCCTTTGGCGCCTAAATCCGGAGACAAGGAAAAGGTATTCACTCTCACTTACTCTCTCTCTTACTTCACTTTAACTATTTCCGACGACCAATACTTATTCTCACGCCGGAGGGTGGTCACGGAGAGAACCCCCTTCTCCTTGTGACGAGGCTGACGGCGTTCTGTTTTGCAGGTATCGTTGGAAATCTAGTTGTGACCATCACCATCAAACAAAGCGAAGGATTAACTCCTTTTATGCAGAGACTAAACACTAGATCGGACTTGATTCCGATCAATTAGATTTACGTTTCTTCATTGGCGTCCATCGATTTTATATTCTCTCCTTATCTTTTGTTTCGTTTCATTTAGATCTACAACATCATGGCTGATGGATCGTCGTTTCCAGGAGGTCCTCGATCTGAGATCCGTCGCGTCATTGGCGGTCCTTAGATTGATGGACAAATTGTGGAGGACTCGTCCGGCGAAGTTGATGCTCCGTATGATCCAGATCATGCAAGCATTCCAGTAACCCCAGCAGCTCCTCATGTTGATGTTGCATCAATTTTACCGCCTGGTGAGACTCCATTATCTTGGATAATCAAATCTCAAACTGCTTTAAATGCTATGTATGCTCAATTATGTGCTCAGACCGGAACTCCAGCTTTTCAAGCTCCGGTTAATGCTCCTCAGGTCCGTGCTTCCCCGGCACCTCGAGTGTTGAGCTATGATTCTCAGATCCGTGCCAGTGCGCCTTCGCATGTGTCTGTAGACAGAACCGAGATGTACTCTCAAACCAGGAATGATTCTGTTTATTCTGGTAATCGAAAGCAAGAGGATAAGGCTCAACGTCGCACATCTGTTCATTCACGTTTGGGCCCGTGTATCACAGAAGCGGGACACCCAACATGATGAATATGATAAAACTTATGACGAAGGAGATAGTGTAAGTGTTTTTAACTGGTTGTCTAGGATCATGTCAACTACAAGCCTAAGATACGTGCAACATATAATCCCGAGGCGGAGCATGATTACAATCTAGTGTATCGACCCGCCAAATCAGCTGAACAATCGAAGTTTGTAAGAGAAATAGCGTTGGCTCCGCTAGAACGAGCAAAGTTACCATCCAACATAGGGAAGTTTAACGGTTTAACAGACCCTATGATCACATGCGCCTCTTCATTGGCGCAGGGCTAATTGGAGGTTGGACGTTACCAATGTGGTGTCATCTGTTCGTACAAACTCTTACCGGCACAGCGCGCCTTTGATTTGATAATTTGCCCACAAGTAAACTTTCTTCTTGGAATGCTCTTGAGGAGAAATTCCTTACGCATTTTAGTCAACAGAGGAGATATGTCAGAGATTCCTCATATGTGATGAACATGTGGCGGAAGGATGACGAAAGCCTAGAAATTTTATCACTCGTTATAATAAGGAAGTGTTAGAAATTGCAGACGTACATGAGGATCTTATCCTCGCACAGTTCAAATATGCGGTACGATGTGATGAAATGATAAAAGTACTTTCTGGAACAACTGGCCTTCCAAAGAGCTAGGATAAACTAATGGCAGCAGCCAAAGTTTATGCGTAGACGGAGCGGAACCTTAATTCCAATACACCACCGCTACCTCAGAATCGCCCTCAGGATCTGAATAGAGGTGGCCGGAAGTTCAAAAAAGGCTGGAAAGACTCAAACCAAAGTTCGTATTCTCCGTATTCACCAGTAGATGATCGCGCAACGATTCAATATTACTACACAGAAAGCAATCAAACAAGATAACCGTGATCGACAATGGACTCCTCTAACAAAATCTCCCGCAGTAGTTTTGAGCACCGAAAATTATCAGTTTAAGCAACCTCAGCCGATGAAGAATAAGAAGGGTCAAGACCCAAATCTCTTTTGTGACTTTCACAAAGACACTGGGCACACAACTGACAACTGCATCAGTTTGCGCACAGAGATTGAAAAAGCTTTGAAAAGTGGTAAACTGACACACTTAGTACAGCCAGTACAAAAGGAAGTCAGGCAGCTTACGCGCGGGGATGAGGGTCCAAGTAACAAGAAGATGAAGCAGGTTTCTATGATTCAAGGGGGCACGTCGCGCAAGCGCAACTTCCAACGTTTTCGAAATGAAAAATGGCGCGAGCAACGGGTGATTTTTCCTGTCGTTCCTGGCGGACCACAGGAAGAGAGGCCAGTAGTGGTCACATGTATTTTTGGTCATTACAAGACTGATTATGTGTTCATAGATCCGGGGAGCTCCATGGACATCATATATGAGCAGTGTTTTAAACAGTTGGATCCAGAGGATAAGGCACACCTGGAATCAGTTGACTTTCCTTTAACTGGATTCTGCAATGAGGCTGTCTTTCCTCTCGGACAGATAGTTTTCCTGTCACCCTTTCAGACGGAAAACATTCACGAACCATTCAAGTAAACTTTATGGTGATGCTGGCGACTTCTCGTCATGACGTTTTATTAGGGCGTCGTGCGCAATGTGATTTCAGCATGGTCACATCTGCGCCACACGCTGCTTGAGGATTCCAAACGCCAACAGGCGTAGCTATCATGTTTGCTCTAAAAGAGATTATGTCTATCGAAGAACCAGTTGTCAAGGCTTCTAAGCCTATATCGCCGAATGAACCTGAGAAATGGATTCTAAATAGCAAGTATCCAGAGCAAACCGATTATCCTCGGTCCTGCGCTATCTATAGCATCCGCGTAAAGCTCAAGTCATTATTGCTGCGTAACATGGATATCTTCGCATGGACACCTGCAGACATAGGGGGTGTCCCGCGCGATGTTGCTGAGCATTGTTTAAACGTCTTTCCGTTAGCAGAACCAGTGGTTCAGAAAAAGCGCAGCCTGGGTACTGAAAAAACTCAAGCTATGAACGAGCAAGTTGTTGAACTACTAAACGTTGGCATTTTACGAGAAGTTAAGTACCAAACTTGGGTGGCGAACCCCGTTATGGTAAAAAAGCATAATGGCGGTTGGCGCATGTGCGTCGACTTTAAAGATTTGAACAAGGCGTGTCCCAAAGATTGTTACTCTCTTCCTGAGATTGACAAGAAAGTTGACTCTTTAGCATTGTTTCGTTGGAAATGTTTTCTCGACTATCACAAAGGGTACCATCAAGTACTGATGAAACAAGAGGATGAAGACAAGACGGCCTTCCGCACGGAGAAGGGTATTTTCTGTTATACAAAAATGTCTTTTGGTCTCCGCAATGCGGGAGCCACTTACCAGCGGCTTATGGATACAGTGTTTGGTGACGACATTGGGGTAACCGTCAAAGTATATATTGACGATCTAGTTATCATGAGCCATACGGAATAAATGATGTTGGAGAACATTTAAAAACGTTTGATTCATTGCGAAAGGTCAATTTGAAGTTGAACCCAAGCAAATGTTCCTTTGGCATGGAAGATGGCAAGTTCCTTGGATTCATCGTCACAAAGGATGGGTTCCAAGTTAATCCAGAAAAAGTCGAAGCAATTCAAAGCATGACATCTCCCGCAAGTGTTAAATAGATGCAACGATTAGCAGCCCTTAACCGTTTTCTCGCGAATCACGCTGCAAAGTCTTATCCTTTCATCCGTACTCTGCGCAACTGCGTAAAGAAAGACAAATTTCAATGGACAATAGAGGCGGAGAAAGCTTTCCAAGATATGAAAGATTGTTTGATTCAATTGCCAACGTTGACATCTCCACGCGACAAAGAGCCTATGATCCTTTATCTTGCTGCATCCGAGATGGCAATCGGAGCAGTTTTACTTGTCGAAAGAGAAGGTGTTCAAACACCTATTTATTATATTAGAAAGATGTTGAATGATCCAGAGTCTCGATATTCAATGATGGAAAAGCTAGTACTTGCGCTAGTCCATGCTTCGCGCAGACTTCGTAGGTATTTTTCTGGGCACGTCATAAATGTCTTAACAAATTATCACCTCGGCCAGATTCTTTCTAAACCAGACGTCTCAGGACAATTAGCCAAATGGGCTATCGAACAAGGCGGTCACAATATTGTATACAAGCCGAGACCAGCAATCAGAGGACGGATCTTTGCCGATTTCGTAGCTGAGGTTCCGGTAGAGAAAGTTCAAGAATGCGAAGAAATCCAAAATCCGGTTCCCGTTTTGGATGATAGAGAATGGTCATTACATACAGATAGCGCATCGAATATTGACGGGGCCGACGGAGGCCTCCGATTGGTTAACCCAGATAATCAAGAGTTCACTTACGCCATACGTCTGGATTTCAATAGCACAAATAATGAGGCTGAATATGAAGCGTTTCTAGCAGGCTTGCGCCTCGCTATAAAAATGGGCGCTACGAATTTAACTGCACACGTTGATTCTCGCCTTGTAGCGGAACAGATCAATGGTACTTATGATGCAAATGGAGACATGATGGCATTATACTTGGAACAAGCCAAGTCTTTAATCAGTCAGTTCCGACAGTTTAAAGTTGTACACGTCAATAGAAGTGATAACAAACATGCGGATGCATTGAGTAAACTTGCAGCCACAAGTTTCCAACATTTGGCAAAAGAAGTCAGAATTGAAGTCTTAAAAAACCCGTTTGTCCCGCTAAAGCAAGTCAATATGGTTGAAATGGGGAGTCCATCTTGGATGTCTTCAATTATCCTGTTTTTGCAACATGGTTAGCTTCCAGAAAACAAGGCGCAGGCACGAAAGATAAGGTGTAAGGCCTTAAACTATGAAATGGCGGACGGTATTTTATATCGAAAATCATACATGGGTCCTTTATTGCGATGTGTTGATAGGCATGATGCGCAGTACCTGATCAGAGAAATCCATGAAGGATTATGTGGCATTCACGCTGGACCGCGCATGGTCATCGCCAAAGTAATGGGCGCAGGTTACTACTGGTCAGGGATGTATATGGACGTTGTTTACATTTTGCACAAGTGCATGGCTTGCCAAAGACATGCGCCAAAGACATCACCCCAAAAATCCACTTGTCCAAGTAACGTCGGCATGGCCTTTTGAACAATGGGCCATTGATCTGGTAGGACCTTTCCCTGATGCGCCTGGCGCAGTAAAATTCATTGTTGTTGTCGTTGATTACTTCACAAAGTGGGTCGAAGCAAAGTTGTTAGCCTCGACAACAGCTATGGTAATCCGAAAGTTTATCTGGGAACATATTGTCTGTCGTTTTGGGTTGCCCATGCGCATCTCACAGACAATGGCTCTAATCTAGCATCTAAAGATCTGCAAAAATGGATGCAAGAGACGAACATTGAGCATGTTTTTTCCTCCGTTGCGCATCCTCAGGCGAACGGTCAGGTTGAAAGTATCAACAACCAATTAGTTGATGGCATTAAAGCCCGTCTTGGCACGGCGCGCCGTGGATGGGTAGATGAGCTACCAAGCATTCTATGGGCGCATCGAACAATGCCCAAGACAAGCACGGAGAGAAACTCCGTTCAGTTTGGTATATGGAACGGAGGCAGTAATCCCTGCTGAAATAGGCCTCCCATCTCCAAGAATGCTTGCCCTGGAAAAACAAAACAACAAGGAGCAACGTTGCTTAGATCTTGATTTGATTGAAGAAAGACGCGAAAACGCAGCTATTCGCGAAGCAAAATATAAGTCCCAATTCGAGAAGTATTATAACAAACGGGTACGCGTTTGCACATTTTTACCAGGGGATTTTGTCCTCCGTGATAATAAAGCCTCCAATGCTGAAAGACCAGGGAAGCTTGGACCGAGATGAGAAGGCCCATATGTGATCAACAAGGTCCTTGGCAAAGGAGCATATAATTTGAAGCGCATGGATGGCTCTAGCGTCCCTCGGACCTGGAACGCCCAACAGTTGCGCCGATCTTACATGTAATCTCAGTTCTCAGTGCGATAGCCCCGCGCTGCGCAAAGAGTAGGGCTGTAAATGAACCGAACGAACACGAACGAGGTCATGTTCGTGTTCGTTCGTTAAGGAAATCAACATGTTCGTGAACTGTTCACGAACGCATACCGAACATAAGTTTATGTTCGTGTTGGTTTGTTAAGAAATTCAGTTGTTCACGAACAGTTCGTGAACACTGGTCTCGAACACAGACGAACGCAAGCAAATAAAAACGAACCCAAACGAACATTTAACTAGAAAATAAAAAAATAAAAACAATTGTTATCCTTAAACGTTAGATATAAGTAGTTAAATACAACCATTAAATGATAAATTAAAACACAAGAAGCTTACTACACCACCAAACGATGAATCAAGTCTAACTAACCTACACATAATTATCCCAAAAATGTCTTAGAATGTTCAAATTTTAGCTAAATTAGCAAAACATAGGGTTCCAAGTTTTCAATATGTTTAAATAAAAGGTTTATCATTTATTATATTATTAAAATAATCAAACGAACGTATCGAACATCTTACCGAACATTTATGAAAGTAACCGAACATCTTACCGAACGTTCACGAATGCAGTCGAACGAACGAGACCTGTGTTCGTGTTCGTTTGCTAAGCTAACCGAACGAAATTTTTTGTTCGTGTTCGTTCGTTAAGCTAATCGAACGAACATAAACGAACTTCCCGCCGAACGGTTCACGAACTGTTCGCTGAACGTTCGGTTCGTTTACAGCCCTAACAAAGAGACTGCTTAAGTTTTTCTTATTTTTGTAATCTTAGTGACAGTAGTAACTCGATGCTTTATTAATACAGTTCTATTCTGTCTACATCTACTTGTTTATGAATATCTCGCTTACAAATGCATGCAATTACTTTGGAAATACAAAAACACTAAGGCTGCTAACAACTCATGAGCCACAAGATAACACAACAACTTACGCTCTTACATGAGTTGGCCAATTATGTTCATTTGTCTATCCTAAACAAGTAATTTTACTCATGCACATATTATAATTCAAGAGATATATTATATAAAGTCAAAGTACTTGCGCGGCCGTGCACCTGTACATACAAGTGTTATTACAAAAACAAATTGTCTTAAACATATACAAACATAGAGAAGCAAAGTCACTCTATTTTTAGGTCTTCATGGCGTCTTCTTCTTCTTTCGCTGCAAAGATGTCCTTTAGACGGTCAACAAAATCATCATGCTGTAGCGCATCGTCCACAAGATCCATTACTGGGATTTGTAAATGATCATATCTTTCTTTGGCCCGGGTAAATGCGGCGCTAGTATTTGACCCATGAGTAGCCGCTCGGCTATTGTCCCATTGCACTTGTAACGCGTGCGAAACATGGGAAGAACATTCATTATAGCCCTGGGCGTAGCCGTCAGCTCGCGCAACAACCATCAGTTGAGCCACAGCTTCATCAAGCTCAGTGGAATTCAATATTGAGTTAGCAATCTACAAAAACAAGACACAAGGGTCAGAATACATAAGCAGCAAGCTTTACTTTTAAAGAACAGTAAAGCACTTACTTTTACAACCCCATATTGTTGTATCCAAGTAAGCTTGTTCATCAGAGATTCCGCAAGGCTTTCAGCAGTGGCGCGAGCGACCTCCGTTTCTTTTTCTTCTCGCTTTCAGACAACTGGTGCGTCAGCTCCGCTTTCTCAACTTGGCTCAACTGGACATCCTTCTTCAATGAGTCAAGTTCCGCTCGCGTTTGAACCTGATCAAAGAGCATAGAAGTAAGATCAGCAAGTTCTTTATCTCTAAGTAAAAGAATCATTTACGTCTCGACCTCTTTTTGTTCACTCTGCTCTCTGTGTGAGCGAGCTTCTTCAGCAGCAAATACAGCGTCAGCTTTCTCTTGCTTAAGTTTTTCAATTTCATTTCGCAAGAAAGTTTTTTCATTATTGTCTCTTTCGCAAGCTTCCAACCACCGCTTGCGATCGTCGGCATACTGCGCTGCTGCTGCTTCAACTTTCTTCTTCCAACCCAAAGCGGACCACTCCTCCGTTTTCTTCTCATCTTCGAACTTGCATCTCTCTGCCTCCAGGTCCACCTTCATCTTCCCCAACTTCTCACTTTTGACCCCAACTTTAAATTTTTTGGACTCAAATTCGTCCCACTCCTTGTTCATACTACGCCACTCGCACACAATCCTATGTGTCAAAGAAGAGGCTTGCGCCGTTCTCTAACAGATAAGCTTGGTAGATTTGTTCATGAGACTGATTTTCTTGACGTTTCACATCCACCGGTGGGTAGATGCCCTTTTACCATTCCCTGCAAGCTTGCAGGTCAGTAAAGGTATCGCTCTGTTTAAGTTTCCACACTGCTCATGAAGGGCGGAGGCTCGCTTGGTTAAATAGGAGTGATAATAATAGTCCCCAGGCGTCTCCTCAGGACGAATGGGAGATTCTTCAGTTGGGTCATCAAAAAATGATTCAAAGTTTGGCGCAACAAAAGATGAGCCAATATTTTTTGCTTACTTATCAGTGGCTTTTTCCGAGTGAGGCGGAGGCATCTTTGGATCCTCAACAGGTTTTTTTTTCAAAATTGGAAGGGGCAGTATTTTTACCTGCTCGCCAGCAGGATCTTCAACAAATAATTTTACATGCTCTTCTTCCGGAGCTGTTTTCTCTGGCATGTCAGGCATGATCGGGTCAGAACCAGAATGAGTCACGCTTGGGTCCACATCATCACCTCTCTTCTCAACGCCTTCATCTTCAGGTTGGCGCGTTGTTGGCAGTGATGAGGACGTGGTCTGCGCCACTTTCACTGTTTTTTTCTGTATATAACAAGCATTGATGAAAAAATAAATTTCGGTATGTAAAGGACAGAATAACTATCCTTACCAGGGGAAATTTTTTCTGTAAGCGCATCTAAGTTGTTTTTCTTCCCTATACGAGCCCTAGAGACTTTTTTGGGTGGTGGCGCAGGTTTTTCGGGGCTCACAGCCTTTCTTTTCTTGGGTTCTCTAATCAAAGGTTCATGGCAAGATTCTAGATCGATGGGATCATTAGGATTGGCTGCCGGTATATCTGTGCCACTGATGGCTCCGCCTTAGGTATCCTCAAACCTACAGGCGCAAGACCTTGTAGGGTGTCAGACACGACCACATAGTCACACCAAGTGTCAGATACAAAGTGTTTACCTTTCTTGGTAACCTTTTTTTAACCTCATGTTTCTCTGATTGGGGGACTGTTGGAGCAGGTTTCTTCTTCTTCGAGTCTGGGCCTACGCCCAAGTTTATTAAATCACCTACTTGATCAAAATCAACAAACATCGACGTGCCATAAGTTATATTTCAATATTACTCAAAGCTTAACATTAATGCTAATATTGCAATATTCACTTAGGCTCGATGTTAAAAATACTTACCTGTGGTAGAGGAGGGTTGCGCTTGGAGATCTTCTTTTTTGGGAAGCTCAAAATTCCCAGGATCTGCTCAAACCAAGGGGCCTCATCTTCAGCAGTAGGCACCACCATCATCTTCCCTGTTTTCCTTTTAAAAGCAACCAAATGCAAAGGCGTAACTATATCAAAGAAACATAATGAACATGAGAAGCAAGGCACATATAATATTTACACGGAGTTGTGCAAGTAACTTACCAACTCCATCTTCCATATACACTGGCTTCTCGCGACGATTCGGACTTCCATAAGATACTCATCCGGGCGGCGATCAATGCCCTTTCCGACAATATAATATTGGGCACATCCTTCAGATTTTGGTACCACACTTCGTCGCTCGGGATCGCCATTGTTTCTAACTCAATATCTCCCCCAAACGGAACGTCATCTGTGTTGGAATCATAGCAGATTTAATACAGAAATTTTTTTGTTTCCAGTCATGATAAGATTTGGGAGGCACAAGCAACAGTCTTTTTGCTTGAAGACATTGTTGGAAGGAGAAAAAACCCAGAGAAAAATGCAACTGGTAAAAAACCCTAATTTTTTCAACGGTAGGGATAAGGTTCATCGATCTCTTAACAAACTCGAAGTGCCTGATTCACACCATCCCCATGGGATTCAACTGAGAAATGTGGAATTTATAGAAGTCCAGGATCTCCAGCATAAAATGTGTTACCGGAAGACGAAAGTTGCCCTCGGCAAAGTACGTAGAACAGAGTAATGTAGCCGGCCGGAGCATTTGTTGCTGTATCAGTCTCTTCGAGATACCTAGCATCCCAAGATCTAGCAAATAAGAAATTTGAAATGATCCTGTCGAAATCTTCTCTTTTCCATTCAATGTCGGCAACATAGATGTCGTCGGCATCTCTGTTCGCTCTACTGGGGTTGAACTCTCAGCCATGAACAAATCTGGAGAATAATGAGAATTTTTTATCACAAGGGAAAAAGATTGCAGAGAAGAAGATGAAGAAAGATGGTATTTTTTTGAAAGCACAAAGAAGGTATGGCACAATTGGGGTAAATATATATAGGCACCGCAATAAATGCCTGTAGCAAACGTGCCAAAAATTCAGGGTTTTTCACCAAAACCTAGGTGACAGAAGGGCGAGTTTGAACAGTAACCGTCCCACGCGCGTGTGCAGTCGACAAAAGGCCGTCAAGCAATTAATGCTGTACAAGTAGTACTGTTGACAGCTGTTATACAGTACGTCAAAACGTCACATCGTCACGTGCTTTTCACCAAATCCTGATATAAGGACAACTTTTTCAAAATTAAAAAAAGCTTCTCCTTATCCCAAAAGTTTTACTTCATGGCATTTTCTTTTCCTTCAGCGCAGCAAAAATGTTTACAAGAATACAGCAAATCACTACAGTTTTTTATTTAGTCCAGTGCTCCATTTACTTGCTACTTGCGCATAGGAGCAACACTAGACTAGAGAGACTTGAAGGGGTATGGTCCCAAATCCTTGCGCCAAGCAAGAGACCATCCCCATTTCTATCTAACAAGCAATCCTTGCGCAGACTATGGTACAAAAGAAAGGCTTCATGAAACCTAGCGCCGGGTCACCTAAAAAGGGAAAGATTCATATAACTACCTTGCGCGGGGTCGCGCAAGGAAAATAGTTGACCTTGAATGATTTTCCTGAGTAATCATATTACTCAAAGCCTTGCACAGACTAGAATACCACAGAAGGATATCATAAATCCTTGCGCCAGTTGGGAAAGATTCATTTAACTACCTTACGTGGGCCCGCGCAAGGAAAATAGTAAACCTTGAATGATTTTCCTGAATAATCATATTACTCAAAGCCTTGCGCAGACTAGAATACCACATAAGGATATCATAAATCTCTGCGCCGGTCATCTAAGAAGGAAAAAGATCATTTAATTACCTTGCGCAGACTTGCACAAAGAAATAGTTAACCTTGAATATTTTCCTTGGCTAGGTGGCACCTGTACACGAGATAAAGCTCAGAAGCAAAAGAAGGAATCTTTTCTGTCATAACAGAAAATACACGTGGCAAACAATAAGAGGATTGCAGCTGTATATCTTCTAGAAGCTATTAATGCACAATCGTGCAAAGGTACAAACGGTTAGAGCAGAATTACACGTGGCAGGATCTGGCACACTCTCAATAGTCATCATGATGGCACAAATTTGTAAAAGGAACAAGGTCCTCATCGTCAGCCACATGGCAATTCCCCAACCGTTGATCTTATCACGATCCGTGTGACTTGAAGAGCAAGCTGATGAATTAACGGTGGATCTGAACACCGTGAAATCTCTCTTTCCTTTGGCGCCTAAATCTGGCTATAAATAAGTATCTTGGAGACAAGGAAAAGGTTTCACTCTCACTTACTCTCTCTCTTACTTCACTTTAACTATTTTCGACAACCAATACTTATTCTCACGTCGGAGGGTGGTCACAGAGAGAACCCCCCTTCTCCCCGTGACGAGGCTGACGGCGTTCTATTTTGCAGATATCGTTGGAAATCTAGTTGTGACCATCACCATCAAATAAAGCGAAAGATTAACCCTTTTTATGCAGAGACTAAACCATAGATCTGACTTGATTCCGATCAATTAGATTTATGTTTCTTCACATCCTCAGAAATTTTTTCCTGTCCTTTTTTTCTCTACTTTAGTTGATATCTTTTAGGTTTAAATATTATTTATAATAATTATAGATAAGTTTTATTTTTTATTTTACGTATTCTTTAGCTTTAAATATTATTTATCTATTTCCTAACTGATAAGTTATAAGTTATAATTAAAGATAAGTTTTTAATTTATTTTATATAATTAGAGATAAGTTTTTAATTTATTTTACATATTCTTTAGGTTCAATATTATTTATATATATCATGCTCATGTTCGAACATAAACATAAGTTTGATAAAAAAAATTATGTCTTAACAGTTTGTGTTACAACATATTTACGAAGAGGATAGCTATTAGGGGTGTTCACGGTCCGGTTTTGACGGTTTTTAGGTCAAACCGTGAACCAAACCATTAATAACGGTTTTTGAATATTGGAAACCGAAACCGAACTGTTGGAATTTAAAACCGAACCAAACCGAACCGTTATTAACGGTTTGGTTCCAGTTTGGTTTTACGGTTTAGGCTCATTTGACTTTGACCTTGATACTTGCCATATAAAATACCATACGAAAATAAAAACAATGCTAATATGAAGTCATTCGAACAACTGTAAACCAAAATAACATGTAAGCTAATACGTACCTTAATACAAACAATTATGTTTCATAAACACATAAACAAGAGTAGGTTTTCAAACATTGACCATAGTCCAAGTCTAACCTGAAAAGTTCAGAACCCATGAATTTAACTATCTATATTTGAATATATATGGCAAACTGGAATTTTAGATTTGTGAAGTGTTGTATATGATGGAATATGCATATGATGTAAAAATCAAAATTTTCTGACGTCTTCTGCAATCATGACATGCCCATGGATAGCATTAGAAACCTCTAGCAAGTAAAATATATATATTTATATGCAATAGTGAACAAACATCTAAGCATAAAGATAGTAAATCTAACATTATGTTTCAAGCAGTAGCTACTAATTAATCTTGACCTAGATATAAATAATAGTAATATATATATAATATCAAATATCTAAAACATTGAAATATATTATCAAATCTCATAGTCCGGTCCGGTTTTATACGGCCGGTTTTTAGTATAAACCGTAAACCAAACCCGTTCACTACGGTTTGAAACTTTTTAAACCGACCGACCGAAAGGTAAAAGAGAAACCAACCGTGAAATCAAACCGATTACCGGTTTGGGCGGTTTCACAGTTCTAAACCAAACCGTGAACACCCCTAATAGCTATCCTATCATTTCTAAACTTATTAAATTTACTATTATATTATCAATTCAAAACTTAAAAAACGAAAAAACTAAAAGAAAATTCAACAAAGTGCAGGCCATTGATGTATATGGTTAAAAAAAAATTCCATTTTCAAGATTTTTAATAGAGTAAAACACAAAAAAAAAAAAATTAATAGAGTAAAACACAAAAAAAAACATTTCCATCTTCAAGATTTTTAATAGAGTAAAAGGAAGCATTTAATACTACAATAAATATGGATGTGGTTTATGAGTTTTTTTTTATCAAAAACAAATGTAGGAGCAGAAGTGGAGATAGCCACAACAAATCGTTATGGGTAAATTTTGATAAAGGGTATGGGTAAATTAGTAATTTTATATTAAAAACTAAAATCTATTTAAAAAGCAATGTTTCTATGTCTTTTGAAACAACCTTTTTACCTTCTTTGAAAGCCAAAACAAAAAGGAGTTTTATGATTGCCAAACTCTTTTTTAGTTAGTGGTTTTCTGAAAAAATTTAATAAGTTAATAAGTTATTTCAAAACTCAATCCCTAACACCCTTTAACTATATATATTTTTTTGAACCCGTGTAAGACATGGGTTCTAACCTAGTGTATACATATACATAATAGTTTTTATATATTTATATTTAATTTATGTGTACATTTGTTCAAAGCCATTTATTCCTGTGAAATTGATGTTTCTGCTCTTACACACAGAACAATAATTTGTTCTAAACATAAATCGTTATCGAAATATTAAAATCCATAGACCCACAATATGATTGATATGGTTTGGTTATAGAATATATGATAATAAAAAAGGAATATGAAAGGGACGACTGATGGATTTATGTGCACAAGACATGAGATCTAATAATAAACCTAAACCTAAACCTTCGAGCTTGTTTAAACTTACTTGTGGGCCCACCAAATCAATCTAACTTCTGGAGCCATTGTTAAAGGTCCAGCCCAAATCGAACATTTTAGTCACAAATGTCCCCATAAACACTAAATTCGTGAAGTAATTTACGACTTTTATTTTATATATGAATACAATCATCATGAGAGGAATAGTGTCAGAAAGTTGTCTGACACTCTCTTACTGATCGTGTTTTTTGTACTCTACTTTTACATCTTCAACTTCGCTAATATACATGTTTGGCCCCCTGACACTTCCTCTTGACCCTGACAAATTACGATTTTGTCTCCAGTTCAAAATTACAGTATTACTATCGTTTTAGGGCTTTTGGGCAAAACTATAGTAATGTTTTTATTTAATTGGTTGACTCAGTGTCTACTTTATCTTTGTACCTTTATGTATCCACTTTTTTAATTGTTTAAAAGTGTCACTTTATTTTTAAAAAAATTAAATAAAATTTGTTTTCTCAAAGTATTCACTATGATATATGAAGATGAAGTGAACATCGGAATCTTTTTCGTATATTTCATGACCATATGGCCATATGGGTAAAATCTTGTCTAACATAGATATAACGTATAAGCACCTTAAAATGTAATGATTCCCTATAGTTTCTTTGTATCTTTAATTCATTCGTATAATTAAAGAAGGATATAAATATTCTAGCAAAAAGTAAAGATCGAGTAATTAGGCTATTTGTTGTAAAAAGTAAAGATTGAGTAATTACGCTATTTGTTGTTTATCGAATACATTTAAGATATGTGGATAAATCATCCATAAATATTATGTAAACGCTTATAATAAACACGGGTATACTGATGACTTTGTACAACTGCATATCATATTATGAATGATTAATTATTAATTTTCCTTATCCAACTGGAATTTGTATCCCTCTAATATATTCTGCTAGCATAATGACATATAGATATAATTATACAAATCAAACATTTAAGGGCTATTTGTCAATTTTGATCATAACTACTTAGGTTTTAAATTTGGGCATAGAGTATGAATAATGGGAGTCCTGAGGATTGACCCAAATGTTGTATTTCTCTGCTACGGTTTTGGTTTAAAATTAAAATGAGTATTAAAATCTACACACTAATCTAATGCTTATAACAAATAATTACTCGGCCAAGTGAGGGATTGAAAGAATATATATATATATATATATAATGGGATGGTGGTTTATATAATCAATAAATAAAGGTTCATCAAAATAGATGATGGATTTGAGTGGGATGACATGACATTGAAATAGAGGGTAACGTCGGTCTTAAAGGTAATGACCACACCCTATAGCTTAAGGGACATAAAACGAGAGATAAAGGTTAGACACCAATATTAACATCACAAATCTTAAATCCTCCCTTTCACTCTCTCCCAAATTCGTGTTCATCAAGAATACATAATCACCGTCAGAATGGTACACCCTAAACGGGAACTTAACCAAGCTAACGAGATGTCATCTAATTCTCCCTGCTATAATTCCTGGCTAAATAGGTATACATGTTCTACACTTCTTATTTCATTCTTGTTAATTTACTAGAGAATTGATCAACAATTGAACAATTGTTTCTATTGAATCAAACATATCACAATTGATGAGCTTTCATATTTCCACATTGTGAACGTATCAACTTTTGAACATTGGAGAGAGGGAGAAAGGACCATAGAGGTTAACAAAAACCAATTTGAAAAGATTGAAGTATATCACGTGGGGTACTTTTTTTATTATTAAAATGTAGATAGCCATTCATGTCAAGGATGATAAGTTTTAAATGTGCAATTGGAATAAACAATAGGAGACTAAAGTCGCAATTGACGTAAATAAAATAAAGTTATGACAATAATAACATAAATATTGTAGATATCTTATATCTCAATATAACATACATCCAAAGTCACAATTACAATAATGTAAATAAAATAAAGTTGTCAATTATAATGGTAAAACATAAAAAACCTCCTCATTCAAGTACTTTAATAGGTAGCTTTTCCATAATCCTAAAAACAAAAGTTAAAATGTTAACATGCATGTAGATTGACGTAATTTACTCTAGTATTGTACTAGCAAACAACAATCGTAACCAGTAAATTTTACAAATAGCAAAAACTATTAGTAGGGTTAAATGTATTGTACTAGCACAATTTCTAATTCAAGATTTCCCTATCATTTCATTATCTCAATTAAATTATTTTTGTTTAACCGGACCAATGGTTCCACAAATCATTAAGGAAGTCTTAATATTTGGACCAAATTACCTTCAAAAGAGAAGAATTTTCTCATGAGGCCATATCTTATGCATCGCGAGCGTGTGAGAGGGAACAAACTATGTTTGCTCACTCACTTGAACACCACATCCCTCATGGCAAGTGTTTAGTGAGGCGTAATTGCGTAAGTATACACACTTGTCAGCCCCATCTGTTTGAAATAAAGGCACATAAGGTCCAATGAAATGAAGATACATGGGAATAGTTTTCATTTTATTTTTTATTATAATATTTAATGTAACATTTAATTCGGTTTCTTTGAAATTATTTATACTCGTTAGCTTTAAAAAAAACGAAATACACATATTGGTTTTTTTCCCTGAACATTCTAACATAAAATTAACGAAAACGAGTTGTTTTCGAAATAAAATGTATTTGGTGTCGTAAACGATTTTCATAGTTTTGACTGAACATTAATGTGATTTTTATGTTATATTTTTTAACTAAGTAATTTTCAAAAAAACAATTGATATTAAGTATTATAATTTTAGAAATATTTGATGTTTTAATTGTATTAATTTTCATTTTTAAATCATCTAGTCACACACTCATCAGGTATAACACATCCTTAGTGAGATTAAAATAACTGACTCTCCTACTTACATGGCTCACACTCACTAATAACAACACAAGCCCTAATAGTTTTCATTTTTTTTTGTTGATGTAAATGATAACATATAAAAAAACACTCCTACACCTACATTGACTACAAAAATGTATCAAAACTAGTTTTATACTTCGTACGCGTTGCGGCGCGCTAAACCGAATCATTCTAGGTGTGACAACATGTACATTTTTGCTTTGGTTACTTGTACATTACAAGTCATAACTTGATCACGTTAAACCGAATCATTCTTGATGTGATAACATTTATGTTTATGCTTTGATTATTTATACATTAAAAGTCATAAAACGATCTCGTAAGAAATTTATATCGATACGTTGATAAAAATATGTTGGTCAAATAAAAAGTTTAGAAATTATAGAGTACTTTATTAAATTGCATGGTGACATCGTAAATTAACTTAAGAAAAACAAAAGTAAAAACAAATGATTAAAGTCTAGGGTGTTAAATATAATAATTAAAATAAAAAAAGAACAAATTTTACACCGAATAGAAGTAGAACCCGGGTATTTTCATTGTCCATAAAACAACAGAGCCACCAAACCATTTGCCAAATTATTGTTGCAACATGCTTTAGAGACTATTTATATTAACATACAGCCTGGAATAAACAAAAAATAACAACGAAATCTAGTGAATGGTACATGACATCCACTGATTTGCTAATTGTTTAAGACACCAATCACACGAGACTAATATTCCCCGTCATGAAATTTTTATATTTAGGTAATTAGATAATTTGTATATTTAGGTAATAGTTTTAAAAAGGGTAGCTAAAATAGTGGTCCATAGAGAAATAAATTAGAGAAAAATGGCATAAAGGAAGGGAAGAGTATGGTCCTTCTCAATTTATTCTCACTCTTAAGTCCCATTCAGAGGGTCCCCTACGGGGTATCTGACACGTCGTATGTTACATTAATATTACATGCTTATTGTTGTTTATATTGTAAATTTCTACCATCATTTATTTTCTACGTTATATTTTAATGGGATATTAGATTTAAATAACTCTAACTTTCACCAATTGGCCGCTAACAATTTCAACTCAGGATTTGTATATCAGCACTCCCAACTTTCAGCTTATTGGCCGATAACACTCCATAACTAACTGAATCCTAACTCGGTTAGTTTTTGCTGATGTGACATCTGATGTGGCAACTGATGTGACTGTTTTTTTTGATGACATGGCAACTGATGTGGCAGATGAAATGGCATTTTTAATGACGTGGTAGCTGATGTGACAGCTGACATGATATTTTTTGATGAAGTGACAGCTGACGTCAGCTAACTGGGTCAGGGTTCAGTCAGTTAAGGAGTGTTATCGGCCAATAAGTTGAAAGTTAGTAGTGCTGGTGTACAAATCGAAAGTTGGGAGTGTTATTGACCAATTGGTGAAAGTTGAGGTTATTTAAATCCAATATCACTATTTTATTTTAATTTAATTGTGGTGTTTCTGTCTAGTTTTAGTTATAAAAAATATATCAGCCTTAAGACTTATATGATGGTTTCCGGTTCGTTTAGTAGTACAGACCCTTTATAGACAAGCTACGAGTCCAAAACACTAGTTTGTTTCTAAATCGTGGTATAACGTTCCATGCAAGTTAGACCTTTTATAGACACGTTACAGTTATGCATTGTATGCCTCGCTTATACTTGACTCTTAGCCAGTGTGACGGGTTAGACGATATATTAAAGTCAGACTGATCCACTATCAATAAAACACTAGATCGAGCATGAATTAATCCACCATTTGAAGACGTGAAACCCCACAAGTCATTCGGTCTGAATGCTACATGAAGAACATAAGCCAGATGATGGAACGGGAAGACCTAGGATGTAGAAGATCATAACATGAGTGATTCGGCAGATTTTGATTCCTATATATCCACCCATGTGGTACTTCATTATACCATATAGATAAGATTCATCTGTATAGATATCACCATCTACATCCAGAAAGCCGTATGCTTTGGAAGAAGCTTGTACAGTTTGGGAAGGGGTTTTGACTAATAAAAAAGAAGAATCTACTTCAACCGATATGCCCTTAGGCACGGCCATACATAACATAGAAATCACACTTGGAAATGGTGGACAATTAGCTAGAGCAGCGGGTGCTGTAGCGAAACTGATTGCAAAAGAAGGGAAATCGCCACATAAAATTAACCTTCTGGGAGGTCCGTTGATATCCAAAAGAAATCCATGCATCTTCACCGTATCATATTCATGTGTCGATGATATCAGTTATCGACCACAGACATGTCAAACAACAAATTAAAGATGCTTTTAACTTCTTTTTTTTTAAAGAGAGCCAAGTTAAGTGTACAATGTGTCGACATCAAATATACTTTTGAATTTTTATCAGATTTTTTCATTTGCTATTAACTTTTTCTTTTTATAAAAAATAGATTTTTTTTTGTATAAACTAGTATTTTGACCTGCCGCGCGTTGCGGCGTTGTTGAAACTTAAAATAACTCGAACTTGTATTGTCAAACATTTGACTCGACTCGTTTCGAACAAAAACTACATCAAAACACAGACCAACTGAAAACACACATGAAAATAGGCACGAAACTGTATTATATTTGACCTGACTCATTACCGAAAAAATTTACATCAAAAAGTTAGCCAAGTTGGATTTATAACAAGACGTACTTAAAAATAAGCACGTAAGAAAATATTGTGTTTTTACGTTAAAGAATGGTACCACACGTGGTGGCAGAGTCGAAACGTAAAATAACTCGAATTTATATCGTCTAGTCTAGCGAAAACATATTATATTTGACCCGACTCGTTTCCGAACAATGCATAGACCGACAAAAAACTCACATAAAAATAAGTATGGAAACGTATTATGTTTGACCCACATACGTAACATACGCACGTAAAACTCAAGGGACTCAAAGTGACATTTTATAAAATTTTTAGAAAGCTGAGACGATATAAGTGACAATGCTAAAAGCTGAAGGATTTAAAATAAAAATAGAAATAAAAACCATCGGATGACACTTTGGTAAATTTAGCAACGAAAATTAATAAAATAATAGAGGTTGTGTCTTAGCCAAAGACACCCTCTTTTGCTAATAATAATAATAAGAGAATTAGTAGAGAACGAATTTAAACAACAAAATGCAGGTCCGGTGAAGTGTGGGCATGAAATTTCTTACTAAAAATGTGAATACTTTTTAACAACTTTTAACAAGGTAACATTGTAAAAATGAAAAACATTGTTGAATACAAACAAAAGAGTTTTTTCATAAATGGGTGTTGGTGGAAAAATTATTTACCAAGGGAGCAAGGGTTTGTATTTGGAAGGTTAGGGTTTGCAATTCAGAAAGGATTGGCGGCGCAGCTTGTTGTCCGACTAACTTCTGTTTTGATGTAACTTGGCAAGTTTTCTGAATTTTGGAGTTAAAATGATTGATTGACTAAAAAAAAATCTATCATTATTTTCTTCTTTTATTTTTTCCTTCATCAACCTCTATATATTATTATTAATCCTTCAAGTAACTTATAATACTTTCTTAACTAACTTATTAAAATTTTCTTTCTTTTTATTTTTTGTTCAAACCATGAAATGTGCTATTTCAATGAATGTTTATATGCGAAATATGTAGCAAGTACTATAATTTACACGATTACTAAATAAGTATATATTCGATTCTTATTTTTCAAAGTGTTATTTCCAGCTTTCAAAGATAATATTATATAGTGATGGATATTTGAATCACCAAATACTGTTATGTACAAAGCAAAATTGTATTTCGTTATCATTCCAAAATTTACATATAGTCGACATAAATATATAAATGCTCCGAGTTTGGTATTAAAATCAATATTTAGAGTAAAACTAGATTTCATATCCTTCTTTTACAGTCAAGCAATTTTGGGCCACCTTCTTTGCTATGAATTTCTTTTGAAGAAGCTTATAATAATAATAATAATAATTAAATAATAATAATATTAATAATAATAATAATAATAATAATAATAATAATAATAATAATAATAATAATAATAATAATAATAATAATAATAATAATAATAATAATAATAATATAATAATAATAATAATAATAATAATAATAATAATAATAATAATAATAATAATAATAATAATAATAATAATAATAATAATAATAATAATAATAATAATAATAATAATAATAATAATAATAATAATAATAATAATAATAATAATAATAATAATAATAATAATAATAATAATAATAATAATAATAATAATAATAATAATAATAATAATAATAATAATAATAATAATAATAATAATAATAATAATAATAATAATAATAATAATAATAATAATAATAATAATAATAATAATAATAATAATAATAAAAATAATAATAATAATAATAATAATAAATAATAATAATAATAATAATAATAATAATAATAATAATAATAATAATAATAATAATAATAATAATAATAATAATAATAATAATAATAATAATAATAATAATAATAATAATAATAATAATAATAATAATAATAATAATAATAATAATAATAATAATAATAATAATAATAATAATAATAATAATAATAATAATAATAATAATAATAATAATAATAATAATAATAATAATAATAATAATAATAATAATAATAATAATAATAAATAATAATAATAATAATAATAAAAATAATAATAATAATAATAATAATAATAATAATAATAATAATAATAATAATAATAATAATAATAATAATAATAATAATAATAATAATAATAATAATAATAATAATAATAATAATAATAATAATAATAATAATAATAATAATAATAATAATAATAATAATAATAATAATAATAATATAAAGTGATTCATAAGAATGATTCATCATTGTATCTTTAACCACTATAGCTGCTTTCGATAGTGTTGTTCTTATTGTAATAAGTTAGTTAAAAAAAGTATTATAAGTTAATTGAAGAACTAATAATATATGTAGGTTGATTGAAGAAAAAATAGAAGAAGAAAATAATGACAGAATAGTTCAAAATAAAGGAAAAACACGTATTTTGATAAATATTTTTCAAATCGTCCATTTTGATAAATAATTTTTTCACTAACACCCATTTGAAAAAACTCCAAACAAAGTCCAATTGTTAACTATAAAATAAAGGTTGTGTAACTGTGTTTTTCGTCCATTTTAAAATTTTCATGTTGGTTGTGAGACCGGTCAGTTCTATTCGTAAGTTCATAGGTGATCGGTTACATTTTTCTAACCATTTATGATTAATCCCTTTCCATCTTCCTTTCACCTAAAATACAATAAGTATTAATTGTGTTTTCCGTGCCTGATTTATCAAAAGTTATTATTTGAGTCCAATAGTCAAACGCACTTTTAACATTTTTATATATACTTCGTGCATGATCATTTATGCAAGTGCCATTCCTCGTAGTAAAAGCACATTTGATGGCCAATAAGGTGGTGGTGGAGTGGTAAGAGAGACTTGGTGTTCTAAGAGACCCAAGGTCGATTCCTGCTCTAGTCGCTATTTTCTGCGGCACCTGGTGATGATTGGAGACTAGGCGAATAGGTGGAGATCGCTAGTTCGATCCTTGAACTCAGCAGGTTTTACATCACCGCACTATCGTGCCTTCGGGCGATGTGTTCATGGGCTTCGGCCCTATGTGAGGGTTTTTCCCAGTTCGGAGGCAAGTGTATCCCGATATGATGAATTTCGCCAGTAGCCAATTTGGTGGATCGTTTGATGTTAAAAAAACATTTGATGAGACTAATAATTTAATAAAATGAAATTTATTGGGACCTGATTCTATAGGCTGGTCATGGGTCTATGTAAGCATGCCTTTCATGTAGTCACAGGCCACTTTCAACTTCAAGCCAAGATGCTATGGCTAGCATGGATCAGTTTTCAGACCATTAACTTTTAGTATGTATCACTTATTATTTATCTCAAAAAGATTAAATATGTAAAACAAAAAAACTAGACAAAACGAAGGGGTAATAGTGTGTATATAATTAAACAAAAAGTTATGCTTGGAACGTAAATTTTGTAAATTTTAAATTCAAGTAGTTATGATTATTTGTACAAACGGATAAGAAAATAGATAATGGCGTTGCCTACTACATCCAGGTGTAGATAAAGAACAGCCATCGACTATTTCACAGACAAAAGGTTTCTAACTTTGGAACCACTTAAAGTTAATTAATATGCATCACTCATTACACGACAACTTTATGTGAGATTTATTGGATACGATTATAAATTTCCGCTAACGACACAAGTTTAGTTTCCCCAAGAAATAAAATTATTATCAGCACGGGTAAAGTGTCACATAAAATGTCATAAATGGGTTTATTCAAGTATATGTTAATAGGTTAGGAGTTGACTGTAAAGTCCAAATATTCTAAAAAGTGTAAAAAGTTATAAAACACTAAAATGTCAATCATAAAACACACCAAAAACTCACAAATAACAAAATAAATATTACTAAAACATAATATACGTGGTTTGTATTTTAGATGATAAGGCTCTGATTATCGAATAACAAACATTATTGTGTTTTATAGTCATAGTTTTACGATTGTGTGTTTGAAGTTTTTATGAACTATTATGGTTAGAATATGGTGTTTTAGTAGTCTTTATTATGTTATTTGTGGGTTTTAGATGTGTTTTATGATTGAAATTGTAGTGTTTTATGATTTTTTAGGAAATTTTGACTTCACTGAGTTATTTATGGTTTTAAGTGTATTATCTGTTTATTGGTTTTTCATATTGTTTATTTTATGAAAGGAATACAAAGATAGGCCATGTGTGTTAATTTTAAATTACGGTTTTAGTACTTAGGTTTGAGAAAGTATACATTTTAGTACTTAGGTTTATCAAAGATAAACTTTTTTATTTGATTTCACCCACGAAACAATTTTGCTAACTCGAGTAAACTGTCATTTTGGTCCCTGAGGTTTGGTCACTTTTATCACTTTAGTCCAAAACTGTCATTTTGGTCCCTCTGGTTTCAGTTTTTTGCCATTATGGTCCAAAAGTAAAATCAGCTCAAATTTGTCTAATAAATCCTAGTATTTTGTCCTTTTGCTCAGGGGCAAAATGGTCATTATACTTTTATTATAACACCATCCAGCTGTATTTGACCTTATAAAAGCAACAAGGTTATCATCTTCCCCCAACTCACTGTGTTCTCTTTGTTCTTCAGAACCACCATCCAGCCACTGTCACCCGGCCTCTGCGCTCGACCACCACCACCTGGCCACCACCACTCATCTTCACCACCTCAGATCTGCAACACCTCTGTCGCCGACACCCATTAACACCTCCGCCACCGGAACATGAGAAGCAACAGTCCGGATCTGAGAACTTGAACCTGTAATGGTGGTGACGGATGGATAGGGGCAGTGTATAGGTGCTAGGTTTGAAATCGGTGCTAGGGTTTCACACACCATATGATGTTTTTGAATTGGGTTTTCAGTTGATAAAATAAAGGGATATTAAAGTGTGTTCATGGTGGATTGAAGCTTTGATTTATGTTCAACAGTGACTTACAGAGGTTTTAGTTATAATCAGATGTTCTTTGAGGTATGCGTGTAAACCAAGTTCAACCTCCAAATGTGACCGGAAGTTGAAGGGGGGAGGAGGAGGTGGCGGTGGTCTTAGAGAGAGAGAGAGAGACAGAATGTGCGGAGTTTTGAGTTTTTTTTTATTATATATATATATATATATATATATATATATATATATATATATATATATATATTAATGTTTGAAATGACCATTTTGCCTCTGAAGAAAAGGACAAAATAGCAGGGTTTTATAAGACAAATATGACATGATTTCACTTTTGGACCAAAATGGCAATAAAACTGAAACCACAGGGATCCAGATGCAAAAAGTTTGAGTTTTGACTAAAGTGGCAAAAATGACCAAACCCAAGACCAAAATGGCAGTTTACTCTTGCTAACTATTAAGGGGCCATCTATGATAAATCTCCCATCACCGAAAGCGGATTGGACTGGTGAAATAATTTCCAGGAGAAAGCCTTTGATTCGGTTTGCAAGTACTTTTGCAATAATTTTGTAAAGTACCCCGATCAATGAGATATACCTACATTTTCACATTATTTATTTTTAATAATCAAATCCTTTTTTTATAACTAATCCATTTTTTATAATTGTATTATTTAAACAAAAAATAATAATCAAAATTTTAAACCTAAAAATTAAAATATATGTACATTGAACTTTTATATTAACATTTTTAAGTGGCATTAATAAATACATATCTTTATAAAAAAACATTACACGCTTTTGTATTTTACCCACTTACGACATTTAAAGTAATAAATAAATAAATAAATAAATATGATGTACAAATGACTATAGTTTATAGTGTACAAACTTTTATTTTACCCACTTACTACATTTAAAGTAATAAATAAATAAATATATGATGTACAGATGACTATAGTTTATAGTGTACAAACTTTTAATTGTGATTTAAAAAAGTTTAAACAAGAAAAAACATAAAAGTTACCTTGGGCCATACCATGGCATCAAATTTATCATTCTTTTCCGAGTGCAATCTCATCAAATGCAAACTTCTCTAATAATAAATCCACATAAGCCAAATGCAAGCTAAATGTTTTGCATTGGTTATGGTCTAAAGTAATGATTAATCCGTCTGAACTTCGGACTTCACTTATGCAAGTTTTTTTAATGTCGAAATAAATAAATAAGCAAGAAAACGCAACCAACGAGAAGCTAGCCGTACAAAGTCTAAGATTACATGGAATGCACCACTAGATAGGCATGGACTATGGTTTGGTTAGAGATTTCTTGAGTCACACTTTATAATTTTCTTGTTGTCTAGGTATCGTACAGCATCTTGTTGGGTTGTACTTTGCTTTGTTTTATTTAATATTTAATGGAAGTTGTCTGCTTGTAGTTCAAAAAAAGCCCACCTATATAAAGGGAAAGGTCCACCATATCCTCTACTAGATTAATGTCGAGTGTGTTGTGACTTTAGGTTAAACTTTATACAAGTCATCCGCATAAAAAGAAAGGTCCACCACATCTCTAAATCAAATGCGAGTCCACCGACCTCAAAGAAGGCTCTACAATCAATCATCTTGGCAACAATATGGCTTACATGGAAGTAGGGGTGAGCAAATTAACCGTCATAACCGATAACCGAACCATAACCGACATAACCGAAAATCAACAGTAGAAACACAAAGTCCGAAGGAGGTCGTGGGGCAATCAAGGAGAATACACGCCTTTAGATTGAACATCGGGAAACATGCCACTACTAAATTGGATTAATTGGTGTCATTTTACTTTTTAGTTGTATCATATACTATCTATCTCCTTGCTAGTCTCATGCTTCTAATAAAAGATGGTGTTAAAAAAATGTTGTGTGTACCATGTAGGAATGTAAACTAGTCAAACCGCTAATGAGCTATTCGAGATCGGCTTATTAAAACCTCAAATTGAGCCGAGCCTAATATAGGCTCATTTAATATGAGCCCGAGCCTAAATATACCATCTCGAATAGGCTCGTGAGCCTGTTATTCATATAAAGGGCGTACACGGTACACTAGGCCCCGCGTTTATGCAGGGTCTGGGGGGAGGGGTTGGATAGCTTCGCGATCGAATGTAAGTAGCCTTATCCTACACTTATGTGCAAGAGGTTGTTTCCACTCCACGGCTTGAACCCGTGACCTCAAGGTCACAAAGCAGCAATCTTACAAGTTGCCTCAAGGCCTGCCCTTTTGCATTATTCATTTTAAGGGAAATATAATATTTTTTTTATTTAATATAACAAATATATATAAGAAACTTGATAAGCATTCTGGACCATACATTTTCCCTAAGATTTTCAAAATATACATACATGTATAGTTTAAAACTAACTATATACATATATGTATATTAGATTATACACATGTATATAGTCAATTGTAAACTATACATATGTGTATATTACGAAAAGCTTAGAGAAAATATGTGATCCAGAATACTTCTCAAGTTTCTTAAATAGGGTGGTCTTCTCTTAGGATCCCAACCCCTATTGTGATATATAAATATGTGTGTTTATAACTAAAAATATAATTAAAAACAATTATATATGTATATAAATAAAATAATCACATAAATAATAAACAACCGAACTCAAGCTTAAAACATTTTATCACAACTCAAAAGTCAAGCTCGAACATTCAACGTAGCACGAAACGAGAGCTCTTGTCGTGGTCTGTGGGACCCAAAGTTCAGCTGCAATGATACAAATTGATTCTAGTGCAGCAGAGTAGAAGCTGGAATGCATAAATAATACAGGTTCCAGATACAATATTGCAATACTGAAATGAAAGTGACAGATTGGAAAAGAAGAAAGATTGCACAATCTTTTCTAAATTCAAGTCTTGATTTTTGGTCTTGTCTTGACCCTATAAAAGCAATAGCCACTAACACATATCCTTAAAGTTACTTCATGTACAATTCTTATATCATTATGTCAAAGAGTAAATTACAACCGGTGTCCTTTACGTTTGCATCAAATCACAATCGGTGTCTATTAACTAAAGACATTATAGGCTCTGTCCTTTATGTTACCGGTTTTTAACATGTTATGTCAGTTAGACTTAACCTAGTTAAGTTTTTTTTGGTTATGTCTTACTATGTGCCTCTCACATGAGGGTAACATGGTCTTTTCGTCTCAATTTTATATTAAAAACGAAATAAATAAATCTCCTTATTCACCTCCATTTTTTCAGTCGATCGCTTCTCTTTTTCAGTCAATCCAAACAAAGATATAATGCATGGTTTGGAATTAGAATTATAAAATCAAAGTAAAATATTTAAATAATGAGATGCAAGGGGAAATCGAAATTCATGTTAAATTGAGATGAAAAGACCAAGTTGCCCTCATGTGAGAGGCACATAGTAAGACTTAACCAAAAAACTCAACTAAGTTAGAGCTAAAGGACATAACATGCTAAAAACTGGTAACATAAAGAATAGAGCCTGTAATTTCTTTAGTTTAAGGACACCGGCTGTAATTTGATACAAACGTAAAGGACACAGGTTGTAATTTAATGTCAGCTATAAAACATAATCATAAAACCTACGCACACAAAACACTAATTTTACAGTCACATTTCTTTATACCATCTTTCTTTATCATTTATCAAACATACGAATTTAGTAGTTTTTAACAAATTGATTATATCCTGCGCATAAGCCGTTTAAATAGCCAATACCAGGCATCCGTAATTTATATACTATCACAGATAATAAAATTATAAGTTGAAAAAAGATAGTAGTATACTACCATAAACAATCCACAGATATCATCACCCGTAACTTATAAAGTATCTGTATAAAAAATAGAGGTTTTTTTTTGTTTTACAAAATGAGATAAATAACACTGGACCTTTTATAACTAACATTCAGCCACGGATATAATCGTATGTACAGTCACAGGGCTGTTAAGCAAATTACATTATTGATTATACACAACTGACGACAAACTATGACATGATTTATGCATACACTATATTATTCACAGATCATTTGTAATTATACAAATGATATAGAAACTATGAAACATATATCAAAAGCTAAAAAGAGAGGGTTACCAGGATAGCAAAGAGTTGTCCTTCTGGAAATTCTATTCCATTCCCTTCTGTAATTTCTATACAATAAAGATCGAATCATTTCATTTGTTATTCATCATCTTATCAAGCACTGAATTGAGATCCACTCGAGACCCATTCACCGCCAGTTTTCTCACACAAGCTCTTACAAGGTCCCGTCTAAAACCCATGCCTGTGACCTTGTCGACGATATCATCTACCGGAATTGTATCCCCGTTCTCGTCGGATGTTGATTCCTCTTTCACATCCATGGCAGTTGGCAATGCATGAGGTAGTGTTCGGGCTACAGGGGTATACATGTAATTACTTCCCCTACTTTCTTCTTGCGGATGCAGAAAGGAGTCAACAGGTTTCGCATTTGAGATTTCATATGAAGATGACGGTTCACCACGAAGGTGGGTGTTGGATAAACTAGCAAATTCGGGCATATACTTAGCATGAAACTCAGACTTGTAGTTTCTGGGATTGCTGGTGTGGATAAACGATGTGTCGCTGAGCTTTGATTGTAGGAAATGTGGATATTGAGGTGTGTGGGATTGTTGATTTGGAGGAATGATGTATTGCTGAGCTGTGATTTCATGAGCTTGTGTAACTACCGGATGATAAGAAACAACTTGTGGTAAAGCGAATTCATTTGATCGTTGGTTAAAAAAACGGTGTACTACAAGACGACTGTGGAGAAACATTTACTTCGTCTCGTTTTGAACCACGAAGAATAGCAAGCTGAAGGCGCGTTTCGGCTATTTCATGTTTGTCCCTCAAAAACAGAACACCATCGTGCACCTGAGACATATCATTCACTCGTGTAAAAACAACTGAAACGATGTTTTTACGTTATCACTAGTCACAAGCTAAGTAGTTAGTGCGGTAAAATATCGGATATCGGCCAAGGACCGATATTTGAGACATCCGTTACCGCGGTGGGATATCAGTAATTTTAATATCATGCCAAAATTATATATATTGCAATTTAACACAACAATTCAGTATACTCACCTACCATTAACAAATTAACCTTTTGCAACTTGCAAAACACTAACAATTGTAGCAAGTAGGAACTGACTAAGACTTAAAACACTACCATTTAACACTAACAACTAAGACTTAAAACACTAATAGCAGCAATAAGAAGAAAGACAAATGATAGGACTAAGGAACTAGGTAGCACTGGGACGGGTACAGGAACGGGGTACGGGGACGATACGGGTACGGGGAACGACAAAACTCAAAAATCCAAGATACGGGTACGGCAAAGGTACGGCAAAAAAATATAAAAAAATTACTAGTATATAATGTCAATTTTAAACTTTTTATGTATAAATTTAAAGACTAAATGTAAACTAGTAAAGATAGAGAGGGTTAAATGTTAGAAACACAAACTAATATAACACGTTTTATGTTAAAGTTTGCAAGTTTTAGGGACTAGACGTAAACAATTAAAAGATAAAGGGGTTAAATGTTAAAAAAAAATTAAACTTGTTTAAACCTAAAAACCTAAATATTATTTTCCAGCCGACACTTCTATTTTCTTCCTCCTTCTTCTTCTTCTTCTTCTTCTTCTTCTTCTTCATGTCATGGTTTTCCGGCAGAAATTGCAACTCCGGCGTCGGAATTTGCTGTCGGAAATCGCTATTTGGTCGCCAAGTACCCCGGAAACGTCCTTGACCGTCCCCATTTATTGGGAACGTCCCCAAGCCGTCCCCCACGCGTTTCCGTCCCCTAGCCGTCTCCGGGACGGGTACTCGATCCATAATGGCGTCCCCGTGCTTCCTAGCTAAGGAAAAAGGTACTAATATCGGGAAAATTGGTGATAAATCGGTCAAATATTTGTCCAATTTCGCTAATATTATGGGTACCGATTTTCTGACCGACATTTTGCACTGATATCTCACCAGGGGACTGATAACCAATATATCACTGATATATCGGTGATATAACGGGATATTAACTACATTGGTCACAAGATTATACTATGAAACAGAAACCGTAACATTAAGTTACGCAGCAATCGACCTCTTGTAAAACAACTCTGCATCTGCCGCAGCTTCCGATGAGTCGCACCATGATACCGTTCCTCAACGTTCTTCACATCCTCCACGTAATTATCAATCTTGCAAGTTTCATCCTCTAGGTGAGATATTTGTGTGCCAATACCTTCAATTGTATGCTGAAGCTTATCAGAAACACCCTTCATTCTAGTGTCTATCTGAAATACCAAAGCTCCATTATGAAAACCCCCAATTTCAACGGTATCGTTCCGGTTCATCACACCACTTGTCTGTAACATTAACCAGCATACTCTTGTTTCAGTTTAGAATTTTAGTTTCATAAGCTTCAATCTAGGGTTACATAAACGTGAACATAATCTAACTGTCTAATTCAACTTAGGGTTTCTAATAAACTACATAAAATTAGGTATCAAAAAACAATAATTAACAAAAAAAGTGATATGTGAGTATGATTACCTGAGAATTGAGGGGGCGATAAGTTTGGAAATTGAAATCACAACTGCGATCATCATCAACATCGCAAGATTGAGATTCATCGTAAAAATCGTCATCGAACTCGCTTACGTCATCGTGAGGGTTTGTGAAGTGAAAGTAATCGTTGTTTCGAGACTTACAGTGTTCCATTTTACACCGATAACGACTAATAAGGAGGATCAAAGAGTTCGGTAATCATGTTTAGGGTTTGACGATCGCTAGCGTCTGGTTATCGTGCTCCTCGTATCTGTTTTCTTTTCGGTGACGATGTTATCCGACCCTGAAAACGGTTCGGTTCAATCGAAGGCCGGTTTTTGTTTCCAAATTAAACTGGTTTATGTAGTTAACCCGAAGGATTTAGCCTCTAATAGTCAAATTAAACTCGTCTAACCTTTTCTTTTTATTAGCGGAGATATTATAAAGGTCAAATTAAACTCAGGCTAGCCAAGAGGGGTACCACGGTAGGAGTGAACGGGGTTTAATTGTTTGAGGTGGGTGTTGACCTTGGGATTGGTTGGTGAGTTCTGATTAGTTGGGTATTTGACTGTTATTAATATTAAAAAAAATAGTTTATGACATAGGTTGGCGTCGTCAGCGTTTACTAGTTAATGAGTACTTTGCACTAAATTTGGTGTGGCGAGTAATGATTCGTTGGGGCTAGGGCCCCTTTCACCCTTATAATAACCCCTTTAAGGGCTAAATTTGACGTGGTGAGATGGTTAATCGGGAATAGGGTACTTACCCTTGAGTGTCCCTCCATTAAAAGAGTTATTATAGGGTGAAGGGGCGTAATCAAGAAACTCCATCGGGTGATTTGGCTACTTCAGGAACATGGCCGCAAACACCTCGGTTGGTGGAACCGGGTAAGAAAATTAGGTTCATGAACCCAAAGATGAAACCGAAAAACATTAGACCAGGGGTTTGAAATTGGGTACAGGTTCATTGGGTAAATCAGGAACAACACCACAATTGAGTTGAGTTCGTTCAGGTACTCTTAGGTTGCAATGAAGTGTGACTCATTATTTAGTTGGTTGATTTGGGTTCATCAGTTAGTTTTGGGGTGCCTTTTATCGTGATATATAAAATTTTGAGTTAATTGCCCGGATGGTCCCTGTGGTTTCACATTTTTTCATGTTTAGTCCCCACCTTTTGTAAATAGGTGTATACTGGTATGCTCCCTATGGTTTGTTATTTTGTTACTCGGACAGTCCCTCTGAGTAAATGTCAGTTAGTTTGGAAATAGTAAGTACGCTCCCTATGGTTTGTTATTTTATTACTCGGATAGTCCCTTGACATTTACTCAATGACTATCTGAGTAACAAAATAACAAAATAGGGAGCATACCTGCTATTTCCAAAAGGTGAGGACTAAACGTGAAAAAACGTGAAACCACAGGGACCATCCCGACAATTAACTCTAAAATTTTAGTAAGGCTAGGCTCATCCTTGGAAGAATGGGCTGCCACGTCAGCGCCACATAGGATAGGTGTTAGGATGGGCCTAAAGGGGATGGACCTAAGGGGGGGGGGTATTATGTCTATTATGTATGTATGTATAGGTGTATGTGAGAGGAGGAGGCACCGCACAGGCGACAAGAATCTGCCAGGTTTGTCGAAGCCGGGCCCAGGGGGCGGTGTGGGGGTGCGGCGCCTGGCCTGGCCGGGCCTAAGCCGACCCCATACCCACTAGCCTAAGAAGCTAGAATATAAAACCGAGTTCAAGTGAAATGTCAGCTTAATAAAATCTAAAATTACACCATTTGTTATTAAGCTCTTCAAGGTTAAAACACAACTTTTAGCACGGTTTAGGTTTATTAAGCTCTTAAAAAATGTAACTTTTAGCAGGAGAAAACCATTGTTTGGTTTGATGCAAGACTAGTTCCAAACCAAACAATTCATTTCATTTGAAAATAAATGAAAAGATAAAAACACATCTGTTAATCCGAATCAGTAACCATTTTTTGTACATGACCGTGAGAACCTTAAGTTACATTGCTTAATAAAATCACTTGTGTGTTTTAAACTCATGTAACAAAACAACATAATCAAATGTAGAACACCCATAGAACAAGTTACTACAAACGAACCCTATTCCCATCATACCCGAAGCTTACACCCGTTTGTCTCTACATGACTACCGAGCTTCAAACAAAACATAATAAACAGAGCGTATCACATGAGGCTCCGGTATTTTGTAAAGAAAAATGTTCACCCATAGCATGACGGTTTGGGGGGGGGGGGGGGGGGGGGGGGGGGGGAGGGTCTTTTCAAGGAAAAAAACAAAAAGGAAATGTAAATGCAATGTCGATTACAAGTTTACAGTTTCTCATTTTCAGCGTCCATCGGCTTTATGTCATCCTCGTCATCATCTTTGTTGCTAACTACTGTCTCGGTTACTTTGCCTTGCTTCTGTTGCAGCTCCTGCGTTAGTCTTTGGATCTCAAGATCTTTGTTTTCTAGCTTCTCTTCCAGGATTAGCGTCTGTAACAAGGCGAAAACATGTTAATGAACCTTTTTTGGTGCGTATAAATAAGTTCAGTACGGCCGATGGAGGTCCATCCATATTCTATCTTGGTCAGAAGTGATGTTTTATTTGGCATTGATAACGGTTTTAAGAAAAGTACGCACCATTTCATTTGATTTTTCGATATTGTTTGTCAACCCCTCCATGTGCTTGCTAAGTCCTGCATAAACATATAAGATGGATTAACATATGGCTCCAATGAGAATGCCCATTGATTTCCAGACGTTAATAGCAAATAGGTAACAGCTGAAGACGGTATTGAATTAATTGTTATCTTGTTAGAAGAAAACATAAGCTAAAACTTGCCTTTTGAGATATATTAATTCAAGTATGCAATAAGCAAACTATTTGGTACTAGGTTTGTTTGGTATCCTCTATATATGACATTTTATTAATGGCATATGATAGTTATCTATACAAATTTTATAGGGTTGGTACTAGGTTTGTTTGGTATCCTCTATATATGACATTTTATTAAGAGTAAATTGCACAAAACGTCCTTTATGTTTGCTCAAACTTGCAGGTTTCAACCTTAATGTTTAAAACTTGTTGAAAACAACCTTTATGTTTATTTTTGTTACAGGTTCAACCCTTTATGACTAACCAAGTTAATTTTTCTAGTTTAATTCCCTCACATGCCTAACATGTGAGGGTATATTTGTCATTTTAATTCCTATTCTTATAAAACCCACTTTATCATTTTAATTCCTCTTCACCATTCTTCCTCACCTTCAATTGAAATCCTATAATCAAATGTCAACATCAAATTCATCTTCAAATTCACTGAAGACGAGAAACTGAATTGAAGACAAAAAAATGAATTGTAAGCGATTGAATGATTGTTGATGAGATTGTTATGGGTGTATAAAACGATTTACCTTCGATAAGATACGGGTATACGAGTAAGGGGATTGTGAGATTAAGGAGATGGGTGTTGATGATTTATGGAGAGATTACGTGGGTTGGTGGTGAATTTGGAGAAGAGGGATGGAGGACGTTACTGATGTGACCAACGACCATACAAATACTTGTGTCTCATAACTTGCTGCTGATGTTGTTAGCTACTTGTTATAATAACAAGAATGTTCCCTTCATTTACAGGAGGACCACCTTTATCTTTCAGCCATTCATATGCAACATATACTATTTCTAAACACATCTGTTGGATTCTTCTCTGTTATAGGGTGACCGGCTATGTAAAGTTGTTCAAAGCTTCAAAGGCAAAAACTGGAAAAAAGATTGGTATCTTTCTCATCATCAGTATTAAAATAGTCCACCGTCGCATCAAACTCCTATCAATTTCTCAACATCCAACAATAATCACAAACTAAACTCATTGAAACTCATAAATTTAAACAAATAGGGCAAAACAACAAGCTAGGGTTTCAAACAGACCGTATCAATTTCTCTATTTTCTCAAGACTCAGCATTCGAATCCGGCACCTTCTTCACCAACACATCACCACTGTCTTCTTCCATAATGATCGAAGGTGATGAAGAATTGTTGCTTGGATTTTTAGTTGAAGGTGATGAAGAATGGTGAAAAGAAATTAAAATGTACTGTTTTGTGGGTTTTATAAGAATAGGAATTAAAATGACAAATATACCCTCACATGTTAGGCATGTGAGGGAATTAAACTAGGAAAATTAACTTGGTTAGTCATATAGGATTGAACCTGTAACAAAAATAAACATAAAGGCTGTTTTCAGCAAGTTTTAAACATTAAGGTTGAAACCTGCAAGTTTGAGCAAACATAAAGGACGTTTTGTGCATTTTACTCTTTTATTAACGACATATGATAGTTATCTATGTAAATTTTATAGGGGGATTCAGATATCCCCCACTCTAAAGTCGAAACTTGCACAAGTATCATACACACACACACGCCCAAAAAACAAGTTATCAATACATAATATACAATACTATTAGAAAAATATTTGGGTACATATTACATATCGCAAGTTATGAGGGGGATATATAAAATTGTCCCAATTTTATAAGTCAATATTGAGTGGATTGCTTGATTCAAGGTAATCATACATAACAAAACAAAAGAAGAAGGTAATCAAAGATGAGCTTTGGTTTCCTAAAATGCAATCCTCCATGACTTAAAGGGGTGATACACCCTTTCTCACCAATTCAGGGATGAAGAAAACTCATTACCAGCGCAGTTAATATCCCGATATATCACCAATGTATCAATGATATAACGGGAAAAAATATAAGAAAATAAAAATATATTAAACAAAGTCCAAAATAGATATATATTGATGTAAAGTGTAAACTCCAAAAACACTACATCAACCATAGGTAATTAATTATAAATAATCAAATCATTTTCAAAGTCCGGTTCATTTGGCGAGATATCGGCAACCACCAAAACCCAACATCTTCCATTGAATCAAAAGCATCTCCACTCTCTCCAGCCGGCTTACAATTTGCTACATTGTCAGTAATGATTTGCACAACATTTTGATGACCAATTTGATTGATGACTTCTTTCATCAAATCAGCAATAAAAAATCTATCTTGGGTAAATTACACTTTTCGTCCTTTATGTTTGTAGCGGGTTACAATGGATAGCTTTTAACTTCAATAATTACAGTCACAATCCTTTATTTGGAAAACGCATTACACCTTTCGTCCTTTGGCACTAACCAAGTTAAAATTTTCAGTTATTTCTATCCATTTAAGGGTATTCTGGTCATTTCATGTTTTTATTTAAAATGTTCATTATTAATAAATAAACACCATCTTCCTCAACCCTAACCCTAAAACATAAACCCAATCTCTCTGTCAGTTCTCTCCCCCCTCCTCTCTCTAGCCAACTCTGACCACCACCACCACCAAATCCCATCCCCACCACAACAATTCATCTTCTACAATATCAAGTTCTTCGAACATATGGAATGTATTTTATAACAGAAAAAAAAAATCAACTTATCTTCACATCGGCATCGGAATCCGGTCAAACTGACTCTGTTCCGCAACCGGAGCACCGATTAACAACCTTCATTCTTTGAAGATAGGTGGCTGGAAGACCATCAAAAGACTTTGAAGATTCAGCCATCTGAAGATCGGTAAAGGGTGATTTTATAACAGTGGTGCTCGGATCCACCGGAGACTTTAGGCCACAGATCGGTGGTTGTAACAGACTTGTAATGCATTGCACATTTCAAATCGGAATCTGAATCAAATCGATGGTTGTTGTAACAGACTTGTAACAGACTTTACGCAACACATCGGTGTGGTGGTCATAGGCGGTGGTGGTCGTTGTAGATCCGTCGGTGATGGCAGTGTTATGAGTTAGAGAGAGAAGTTTAAGAAGAGATATGTGTCGGTGGTTGTAGAGCTGGCATGGTGGTCACCGACGAAGGTGAAGTCTCAAGTGGTGTTGGTTTTAGTTTAGACAGAGAGATATTTGATGGAGGAGACACAACTGGTATATATTTATTTATTTTTAACAAAAGTTACTATTTCTTATTTTTTTTTCTATGTATTTGAGTAAATGGGATGAAATGACCATGATACCCTCAAGTGTAGTGCACATGATTGGATTTAACAACAAAATCTAACCTCTGTTAGTGAAAAGGACGTAAGGCGTAACAAGTTTTCTAAATAAAGGATTGTGACTATAATTATTGAAGTTAAAAGGCTATCCATTGCAACCCGCTACAAACATAAAGGACGAAATGTACTTCCCCAAAACAATTCACTGCCTTTAGAAACATAGACCGCTACATGAGGTGTCCATGAAAAGAGAAGGTATTTCTTGTAGGATCACTCCAACAATCACTCACAATAATCACACCTTTTTCTTTCCATGAAAACCTAAGTGGTTCCAATATCCTGTGAACATTTTCTTTTTGTAGTAAAGTTGTTCTGAGCTTATTATTACCAGGAGGTACATAACCATCAATTTTGTTGGCAGCAGCAAACCGAAAAGCCCTAAGATAGTGTGGATTTCTTGAAAGATTAAAAGGTAAACCTCCGATAAGAACATCCTTGTTATTTCCTGATCCAGTTGGTCCCTAATTTCAACACCAAAAGCTCTTTCAAGATGTGTTGAAATACCTTCTCTTTTCTTAAATCGAACACCAACTTCACATGGCAACCCGACTTCTTTCAGCTTTTTGACTCGGCTTTCTTTTCTTTTCTTAAATCCAAAAATCATCATCAATATTCATCATCTCTATTCATCAATCATTATTGATTATGGCTTCTCAAGAAACACAAGGATCATCATCTACATCGGTAGAAGAACCTCCATTGTGGGACTACGTGACTAAAATCGAAAAGCAAAGTGCAGTAGGGGAACTTGGAAATTTAAGTGCAACCTTTGTGGTGAAAGCAGACAAGAATCATATTCAAGGGTTATAAGCACATTTGCTTGGTATAAAAGGTAATATTTGTAGTGTTCTAAAGCAAGTATTAGTATTATTGGTTGATGATATAAGCATTGATGATTTGATGTTGATATATTGAGTAATAGCTTGACTTGTTTATATGCATGCAATCGTGTAATGTTGTACGCAAATATCAGATTTAAGAATTTAACGTTCAATCTTAATATTCACACAAGTATTGATAATTTGATGTTGATATATTGAGTAACAGCTTGACTTATTTATCTAGATATTTGGATTAGTATGAAGAGAAGAAAGCCGAGTCAAAAGCGAAAGAAGTCCGGTTGCCATGTGAAGCTGGTGTTGGATTTAAAAAAGAAAAGGCATTTCAACACATCTTAAAAGAGCTTTTGGTGTTGAAATTAGGGACCAACTGGATCAAGAAATAGCAAGGATGTTTTATACCGGAGGTTTACCTTTTAATCTTGCAAGAAATCCACACTATCTCAGGGCTTCTCGGTTTGTTGTTGCCAACAAAATTAATGGTTAGTACCTCCTGTATAAATAAGCTCAGAACAACTTTACTACCAAAACAAAATGTTCACAAGCTATCGGAACCACTTAGGTTTTCATGGAAAAAAAGTGATTATTTTGAGTGATGGTTGGAGTATTCTACAAGAAAGCCTCTAATCAATTTCATGGCTACCTCAGGTAGCGGTCCTATGTTTCTAAAGGCAGTGAATTGTTTTGATGAAGTAAAAGATAGATTTTTTATTGCTGATTTGATGAAAGAAGTCATCAATGACAATGCAGCAACTTGTAAGGCGGCCGGAAAGATTATAGAGAGTGGGATGTGGGTGGAGATGCTTTTGATCCAATGGAAGATGTTTGTTTTTTGGAGGTTGCCAATCTCTCGCTAGATGAACCGGAATTTGAAAATGATTTGATTATTGATAATTAATTCCTATGGTTGATGTAGTGTTTTTGGAGTTTACACTTTACATCAATATATATCTATTTTGGACTTTGTTTAATATATATATATATATATATATATATATATATATATATATTTTGTTGTACCCGTATCTTGGGAGTACTCGTATCATCCCCGTACCCCTACCCCACCCAGTCCCGTACCCGTTCCTATGCTACATAGATATATACCCACAAAGGCAAATTTGGTATATAATTTACATCTTAGAAATATACCATACACACACATGTGTCCATAATAAACATTTATAATTTTTATACATGTGTGTTTGTATATTGGTATAGATACATATATTTGCAATGGAATGCTTCATTATATTCCCTCAGTAATTTTACCTTTCCATTCGATAACATTAATTGAGATTTCGTGTAGGCTTAAATTTAAAATATAAGTGGTGTTAAAACAAGAAAAATCAGATATCTAGATTAGAAATAAAATAGAGCCCTAACCTTCAAAATGATTTTTGAGTTCCAGATTCTGAGATTTTTGCAAAGCAAGCTTCATTGATAACTCGTGTATCTGCCAGGCAAAAAATATTAATTAATCATTAATCAAAACCTTTTCGTTATAGGCAATTAAAGTAGTTAACGAATTATTACCTTTCCTTCCCTGGCCTGATTCCCGATCTCCTCTTTTCCTCCTGCAGAGTTCTGCACTTAGCCATTAACATCTTCCCCATCTTACTTTGTGGAGTGAAATTAACAGCCGCAATATTTTCTTGCAGCTCCTTAATTTTCTTATCCTTTTCCTCAACCAAATTCTGAAAACACGACATCATAGGTTAGCATACGTGTATATATATATATACCTTACGTAATAATAATTTTATCTTGATTTTTGTAATTTGTTTTGGCAGTAAACTCATGTAGATGTTCCATACAGAATGTTTTACTTATAGCTTTTCATTCAACATCAGTTTTATAATATTCATACAACATAGTTATTGCAGTTTTATAGAAAACACCTGAGACCCCGAGTGTTTGATCTAGGGGTGCAAACGAGCCGAGCTACTCGCGAGCTACTCAAGATCGGCTCGAAAAAAAGCTTGAACGAGCCGAGCTTAAACGAGCCCGAGCCCGAGCTTCGCTTATCAAGCTCGAGCCGGCTCGCGAGCCTAAACGAGCCTATTGTTTATATATATTTTTATTAATATATTAATATATATTTAAATACTAATGAAGTAATGATTAATATTTATAAATTTATGAAAAAAATACTAAATTATATATAAAATAATAATTATAATTAATATAAATTAATTAGGAATGATAAACGAGCCGAGCTCGAGCTTGAAAAATTACCTACGAGCCGAGCTCGAGCTTTAGAAACAAAGCTCGAATCAAGCCGAGCTCGAGCTCGAGCTCGAGCCTGGTTGAGCTCGGGCTCGGCTCGTTTGCACCCCTAGTTTGATCCATTTACCTTCAATCGTGTAAACTCGTCATGAATTGCTGGATCGAGTAACAGTCTTCTTGCCTGCAAGTTTTTTCACAAAAAGTTAACAAAAAAAATACAGAAAACCACAATATATGTAATATAATGATATAATGAATTTCATCATTTCTAGCTTTTCTAGTACGGTTTAGTCATTATGGTCGTTAACCATGAAAGTCAAAAGTAGCTAGTTTGACTCCAAACATTAGAAGGGCGCAAACTTGGACACAATGTACTTCATTTTGGCTTTGAAGATAAACTATAAAGACAGCATAGATAACCGAAGACATACCTGCATTGATGGAGGCTTAAGTTGTGATCTTAAATCCCGAACTGCAGACTGAAATAATCAAATATAAATAGCAATAAGGCAGGCAGTGATAGTATTCACTTAACATATTTTTTTAAGTTAAAAAGAGAATCCAACGCAGTTCTAAAAAAAATCAACTAAGAGCACCGATTGCTTAACGTAATGTGGTAGATACAGTGGCAATAAGAGATCCATTTTATACAAATTTTGTGAATATAGGCCCATTATGTATTCACACAATTGACAAGATAACAATATTACCTTCAAATCTGCAATCTCCTGCTCCCGTTTTGCAATGGTTACTATAAACGCAGCTTCCTTTTTCTTTGCTTTTTCTAGCTGAAAACATGAAAACAATAAATATGTTGACCGGAACTCAGAGTTCAAAAGTGGTATTTTATTACAAACACAAAGGAATTGGTATGCAGCTAATTAGGGTTGCAAACAAACCAAGCGTTCAGCGAACAGTTCGTGAACCATTCGGCGGGAAGTTCGTTTGTGTTCGTTCATTTATTAGACAAACAAACACAAACAAGAAATTTCGTTCGTTTCATTAAATGAACGAACATGAACAGAGGTCACGTTTGTTGATTTATGTTCGGTAACGTGTTCGTTTGTGTTCGTTTATGTTCGATAGTTCATTAGTGTTTTTAGTTTTTATAGTTTTTTAAATACTTCAAAATTTCGACAAATTAAAAATTTAATAAGTGTCAGTGTATTACATATTTTGTTCATGAACGCTTCTTTTTGTTCGTTTGTTTCCATTTGTGTTCATGAACATTAGTTGGTTTTCATGAATGTTCGTTGCCTAAAATTAACAAACAAACACAAACTGTAAGATTGTGAAAGACTGAATGCTTTATTGATTCAATAGGATTACATTATACTGAGAATATATGAAACCCTAGAAACCTAAGCTAGGCCCGTGGGCTCAGACTAATAATATGGTCTAATACTCCCCGCAGTCAAAGCTGAAGGAAACCAAAAGCTATGACTGAAAAAAAAACATAAAGAAAAAGAGCGGTCTTAATTGCGATCCATAATCTTCAAAGAGACTCCACAATTTTGAATGATCCCGTAATCCTAAAAGAGGCATCCAATGCGGCAGGGCGGCTGCGGCAAACAGCGGCGCGGCGGCAGACCGTAGTCCTGCAGGCGGCGCGGCGAGGGACCGTAGTCCATTAAGCGGCGGAGGCGCGACAGCAAGGAGCAACTTGAGGGAGAAGCGGAATCAACAAAATGAGGCCGTAGCATCATATGTGTGGGCGATTGGAATAATAAATTCTCACGTGTGAGATGGCTGAAATCTTGAATTGAAGCCGAGACTTTATTTCAAACGGAAAATAAGAAAATATAAACGGGAAAAGAAACAAAAACAGCAAGTCGGACAGGGCGGCGGGCAACAGTGGCGGCACGCCGCCCTGCCTAGGGTTTTTATCAAGTGGTGACGGCTAGGGTTTTGTTATTTATGTGTGACGCGGCGGAAACGATATAGAGCCTAGGTTGGCTCTGATACCATGTAAGATTGTGAAAGACATAATGCTTTATTGATTCAATAGGATTACATTATACTGAGAATATATGAAACCCTAGAAACCTAAGCTAGGCCCGTGGGCTCAGACTAATAATATGGTCTAATACAAACAAGGCGTTCGGTTCGTTTGCAGCCCTACAACTAATTGCCTAATTTTCTAATCTAAAAATATTAATACAATTAATAATGTCATCATAACTCAAAAATCAAAGTGGGTACTTTATTACTAACACAAAGGCATTATTATGTAACCTGTTCTCTCAGTAATCCCTCAGAAGATTTTAAATCATGGAGATAACTGATAACAACGTCAGGTTCTGCATGCAAAAAAACGTAACGTATCAATCAATAGAACCATAAATATTCACAAATCATATGCTATAGTGATATATTATATATATTACAGAAACGAACCAACTGTTGTGCCTGTTGTAATGGACTCGTTCTGATATATAGAATGCCACTTTTGAATTTCTGATTTCGCAGCTTCAAGCTCTGACTGAAAACAATATCAGTATAATTACAAGCAAGAAATATGCAAAGAATTTTCAAGATTATAAGTCATTTAGAAAAAGTGTAAAAGAAACATCGTACGTACCTGGCATGTTGCAAGATTATCCTTACAGCTCTGGAGACTACAAAAGACAACAAATAGAAAGATGTGCATGGATGATCCAATAATAAGTATTTTAAAAAAGATATAATCTATATCGGCTAACAGTACCTCTCACGAAGGGATAAAATCATTCCGGTTGTCACACCTGGTACAGTTTCTTCTACTTTTGAGTTAGCCTGAGATGCAACCATTTCGTGTTTATAAAAATTATATTAAATAACAATTGGATACATCACAATGATCTAAATTTACCAAACATTGTTAAAGATTACATGTAAGTAAATTTTAATAGATACAATGAGCTAGTGTGCATCGTAAGTTAAAAAAACAGAAGTCATCTTAGAAAAGAAAAGACCCTACACACTGTCACCGAAAGTGCAGTTTAGCCTCTAAACTATTTTGTGAGTATCTTAGGTCCTTTAAGATGATTCTTTATTCAAAATATTATTAAGATTGTTGTGAGTGGTTTAATCCTCAAAACATAGTTTTTAATTTACGGATCAAGGCCCTAAAGTTTATTGATCTTATTCAAAACATCAAGGGACTAAACCACATGATCGAACTTTAAGACCTTGATCAATCACGTAATCAAACGCAAAAAAAGGTATGGATATAAAATAAAATAAAAACAAAGTGTTCCATAATCTCATGAGTTCTTAGCAATATCTACTTGTATTTTAAACAACTTGCTGCTTTCAGGCTCTTACTAAACAAACACCTAAAGTTGAGGTTTCACATTTTAAAAAGGTAGCTTTTCGGAATATATTCCGTCTGCTTTTCTACACAACTGGGCATAACTATTGACAGTAGTTCTTCGATTAAATATGAGGTTTATCGAGATCTCGATGATCGAAGGGATTAACAATCACAAGGACCAGTTTAGAAAATCCTTAATTTGAATGCAGACAGGAAAACAGTGGAAGGTAAAAACACAAAGATGATATCGAAGATATTGTTAAATGATGGATGATAGAAGTGCAGACACACACACACATATATACACACTTAATGGCGTTAACCATAGTTGTTAATGGCGAATAGCAACAAATAGCGATAAGGTACCTATATGCTACATAGCGAATAGCGATAAGGTACCTATATGCTACATAGCGAATAGCGATAACTAGCGGCAGGGGCGCAGCTTTGAAGGGGCCGGGGGCGCCCGACCCCCGAACTTTTCGCTCAGTAGTGTTATGTATGTACGTTTCGTAAAGAATTTTTTAGGTATATACGATTTCGACCCCCCGGTTTTATAATTTTTTAGGTATAATTTTAGGTCCAGTGACTTTGGAAATCTCAAGCTTCGCCACTAACTAGTGGGCGCTATTTTATAAAAAGCGATACACTAGAAATTTTGTTTAAAAAAAGTTAAAATTATATGTATATTATATCAAAATACCCTGGCATATACGCTATTTTACATGTATATTTAACAAAAACCTAAAATCCATCTATTTTATAGCTATATTTAATCGCTATTTATATTTAAAAGAATAAAAAAATAAAAAAAATAACTGAAATCCAGCTATTTATGGCTACATATACGCTACGCTATACGCTATAGCGACCGATATTGACCACTATGGCTTAACCCAATCAATCTAATTAATCCTAACCTAATTGTCACATTATGACGATAAATAATAAACAAAGTCTAGTTTACTTTACTACTAACAATATTATTAATCGGATTAACAACAACTACACTAAACATAAAGCTCACAGAAAGTATATTAAAATTAAAAAACCTTTTTGGAGCCAAATATATCATCATCGTCATCATCAAGATCTCCAAATCCTCTCTTAGTGCCTACACTCACATTACAAAATCAAAACATAAAACCAAAAAAAAACGGGTTAAATAATAATAATAATAACAACAACAACAACAATAATAATAACCTGCAGGCCTGGTTGGGTTGGTTCCGGTAAAATCCCCCTCGAAATCATCATCCTGCAATTGCAGTTAATTAGTAAAAAAATAATGATTAATAGAAAATGTATGAAGAGGGTTTAATAGAAACCCTAGGATGGATTTATGACTTACGTCGTCTATGTGAGAACGAGATGCCATAGAAAATTGGGGAATAATAATTTGAATTTGGGTTTTGTTGGGGTACGAGATTGAAGAACCAGAACCAGAACCAGAACCAGAATCAGAACCAGAACCCTTTCCGGCTTAAATCTTAAAACCGGTCGGTTGTTTAGGTTTTGTGTTTGTGGTTCGTCAGTTAATCGGTTCAGTTCACATGTTATGGATTTTATATTGTAATCTTATATTAGTAGAGTTTTCAAAGCTATTTAATAGCTTTTTTGAAGTTTCAAATTTGTATATCTTTTACTTTAAATAATGTGATAATAATCTTTAATATTTTTTAAAAGGCGAATTAAATCATGCGTAAGCATTTTAGGATGCTCTCAATCGAAAACATGTCTCTCCTCCATAACATTCAGAGTTAAATGTATATTAGTAAAGTCTTCAAAACATTCAGAGTTGAATGTATATTAATAAAATTTTCAAAGAAATTAAATAGTTTTTCTTTAAGTTTTAGTTTCTATCTCTTTTACTAAAAATAGTATAGTCTTTAACTTAATTATTCTTTGTATTTATCTTATAAATATTCAATACATATTAATTATTATTTAATAAATAATATGTATTCATCACCTATTATTTAATACATAAAATAATAATATTATTTATCTAATAAATAATATAATCTTCTACTTTTATTTTATTATTATCAAATTAACTTTTAATTTAATAAACATCTAATAATTAATCATTTCTGAACCACTAATTCCATAAACATTTCACTAAACGTTTGAATTGGCTTAACAGTTAAATATCACGTATTTCATGAACTATAATATTTCTCATAAATATTATTTCTTTTCATTGTACAAAGTGTAACTCTTTGGATCGTAACTCATTAGCAATGTGAAAACAAACGTGAGTCGGACATCTTATATCCAACAAGTAAGACACATCATATATCAAACCATATCTTATAAATTTCGATTACTTTTTTTATTTCTCTTTAATAACTGCATTTGTTGACTTTTTATAAATACGGAATATACAGACATGTTTAATTTTTCTTTTCTTGACAATCCGATATAAACATAAACTTTATTCTTTTTATTTATGTTCTTTCGGTTGGAGTCGTATTCGAATTTGGTATTGTAAATTGTACCAAGTATTGGTACCGTACTAGTATCGTAATGAACCAGTCGAAACTGAATTCTCGCAGCATTGCCTGGAATTCCACTATAATTTTTTTAAAAACTGAACCCCGCACCGAATTGAGTATGAGCCTTTAGGTCCGGTTTGCGGTTATATGAAACTCGATTAAATTGAAACCAATAGCATTTACCTCAAATCCAGTCCCATTTAGCCCAGACCATTCTCATTTTGAAAGGGGAAGTCTTGGGTTCAAATCTCACTTACAACAAGGATTAAAAGAACTTAGCCGTTCAAAAAAAAAGACATGAAACAAGTTTTGGGGAACCTGAGTTTTTGTTTTTGTATTAGTGATGTCTGGATGAAAGTGATTGGCTTTTTCTATCCCGATCAGAAGTTTTTTAGAGGTGTTCCGGGGAAAGGGGATCGTATTTCTTTCTGGTTAGATCCGTGGGCCTCAAGCGAACCGTTAAAGGAAATTTTCCAAGGCTGTTTCGGCTGGACACGAATAGAAGATGCAAGATAAAAGATCGTTTAGTAGAAGGAGTGGGTTTGGTGTGTTTCGTCGAGCACTGGAAAAGGGCGCTGAGTGTTGGGCCTGAGACGAATGATTTGGGCCAGCTCCAGAGCCTGCTGACCTTGATCTCGCTTTCCGATCAAAGGGATAGGTAGGCTTGGATGGGTCATGAGTTTGGCGAGTTTAGTGTTAAATCAGTTAAAATTATGTTAGCAAAAGATCGTAGCAGAGTTGACATCTTCAAGTTCAAATGGTGTAAATGGCTTCCAGCGAAATGCAACATTTTTGCCTGGCAAGCCGGTTTGGCTACTGTGGATGTTCTGTAAAGGAGAAACATGAATATTCAAGACACAAGATGATGCGTTTGCAATGAAGAGGAGGAATCTATTGATCAACTTTTTACGGGGTGTTTAGTTGCGACGATCCTGTGGCAAGCGATTAGTAGATGGTGCCGTATCCAACAAATTTTTGCTTTCTCCTTTCGGGACTTGCTGGAGGTCCATAATCACATGGGCCTGAAGGAGCCGGAGAAGGATTTCGTTCGGGGTATCATTATTATAGGCTGCTGGAGTATATGGAGATCAAGGAATAAAGCGAAATTCGCAAAAAAGCCGTCCAGATTGGATAAGATCATTAGCGAAGTAAAGTCGGTTGGGTTCTGTGGGCTAGGAATAGATCTAAATACGGGGATTTATCTTGGAAAAACTGGTGTAAATTTGTAATTATGTAGTTTCTGTGTGTTGTTTAGCCTCCCAGTTTTCGGGTTGGTTTCGTTTCTAATGAAGTTTACATTTCAAAAAAAAAATTCAATGAACTTTAAAATCCTTATGGTGCGTATGATTTGCGAAATTTAATGTAAAGTTATTAAGGTGTTTGATTCATAAAATTTGTTTAAATTGGAATATGGATTCTAAGGATAATGTGATTGGTAGAGAAATTAATGAAATTTATAGCTGGTACTGGTTTGCTCAAATCCTTTCATGTACATGTCACATGTGCCATCCAATGATTTTTTTTCTACACTTTAGTTATTTCGTAAATTTATAACTGTATATTTGCCACTGAAATTGTTATATCTTTAAGAGGTTGGATCCAGTATTAGACCAAATTCATGTATGAAACATACGCGAGAAGGAGAGGAGGACAAGTATCATTGGCAATAAGACTGGGCGTGGAAGCCATTCCACGTTGGGCACACCATCCCGGATACGCCGTGCAAGTCGGTGTTGTTGAATTCCACCGGCGTGGAGGGCATGGTGGAAGACGACGTGGGCGCGTGTGATTTGATGCAAGTAATATTAATGTTGTTTATTAAAATTTAATAGATTTTTTTATAATATTTTAGCACTTGAAACGTACTCTTCATCGGAACTGTGGAAGAGCATAGATGAATTGTTTAATCAACAACTTGCAAAGCAAATATCAATTTCATCAAAATTGTGGAACTGTTGATTCTTATCACCGGTTTTCTCAATTTAATTTGTCATTGAATGAAGGAGACTCTGGTGGTCATTTTAGCCAAAGATCCGGCGGTCAATGTGGTCGCAAATGGTGGAATCCCATCGGTCAATGTTTGGGTTTCACCATAAGGTTTTGCGTTCTTCTTTGGATCCGAAGTCACTTAGTCGTTGCATTATGTTGTTAATTGATCTCATCAGATCTTTGGACATGGACCAATTGATGTTTCCGAGTATGTTTTCAATGTATTTCTAGATGTTTTTGGGTAATTTACTAATAAACAAAAATCTTTTCTAGACACGTGTCACTTTCTGATGCATTCTCACATTATTTATTCAATCTCTCTCCTGTTAAATAATAGGAATAATGGATTTTAATAATCCAAACTTTTAGTCGTTGACCGGCAACGACCCCAACTTAAAAAATAACTGTTGGTGATCCAAACTTTTCACATATTGTAAACAAATGGACTTTTATTAAAAAAACCTCAATTTCTTTGTCTCTTTATCCTTTTCGGTTTAGCAAAGGTCCATTGGTTTATATTAGGGGTGTGAATTTCTGACACGACCCAGAAACCCGACACGAACCTAACACGAAATTCGCGGGTTTAGGTTTCGTCTAAACGGGTGTGGGTCAGTTTCGGGTTGAACACGCGAACCCGTTTAGGTTTACGGGTCAGGTTCGGGTCAACCCGGCCGGGGTGGCGGGTTGACCCGTTTAACACATTTATACTATATTATATTTTTTTACAATAATTTTATCTCATAAATTAAATGGGGCGTGCATTTTATACAATGATTATAACTTAAAAGGAGAAATCAACATAGCTCATTTAAATATGATATTATTATATACATTTGTGTTTTTTAAGTAATTTTTAATTTTAATATATTAGTTTTAGAAAAAAATTAAAAAATTCGGGTTAAACGGGTCGTGTTCGGGTCAACCCACAAAACATCGGGTCGTGTTCGGGTTCATATATATGATACGATTTTCGGGTTCGGGTTCGTGTAAAATTTTCGGGTTCGGGTCGGGTTGAACCCGCCAACCCGCGAACACGACCCGTTTAGCACCCCTAGTTTATATTATACGAAAAGGTTGCCGAAAATGATAAGGAGATAAAAAGAAATTAAAGTTTTTTTAGTAAAAGTCCATTGGTTTACAATATACGAAAAGTTGGGACCACCACCGGTTATTTTTTAAGTTGGGACCATTTCCGGCCAATGGCTAAAAGTCTGGATTACTAAAATCCATTATTCCTAAATAATATAATAATATTATATATTATATTATATTATATACTACTATAATTTGTAACAATTGTGTGCTTTATGGTGTGTACATTATGCTTAGTTTGTTTTTTATGCAATATATAATTGTACATTATGTCCAAAGGTTAATGCACTTTTTTGGGTATAAAACCCTTCTAAAAGATTATTTCCCTACTCTTTCTCTCTCATGTAGATGCTTTCTAATAAGGGTGTGTATGTGTCGGTTTGGTTCGGTTTTTACTATTAACCATAACTGCCAACGTCGTTTATGAAGTTTCTTAACCATAACCATAACTAGACTTCGGTTATGTTTAATCAGTTATGAAGTCGGTTATTGTTTGGTTTCGGTTATTAACCAAAAACTTTAACTGAAACTAACTTTTAGGGTAAAGTTAGAAAATTATATGGTAATGGGCCTACAAAATAAGAATAAAACTCACCATGTTGGATTTTTTGAGTCTTTTTTATAAGACAACAAAGACTACATTTTTTTGTTAAACTATCGATGTAGGGTTTCTTTTAGTACAATAATTATGTACTCAGTGTTATATAGAAGATTTATAGAATCATAATACCTCAGTTCTTCGTCCAAATAAGGGCATCTACATCAATATTATTTTGTTACTAATATACTTTTATCTTAGTAAATAATTTCTACATGGTTATTGTAGGACATAAATCGATTACCCAATACTATAACTTTCAACATATTTAAGCATAAAGCTGTTGTAACTTATGCTTTAGGGGTTTCTTTATAAAAATGATTTTATTTTTACTTTTAACCCAAAACTATTTGATTCTTTACTTTTAACCCAAAGCTATTTTGATTTTTTTTACTTATAACCACAAATTTTTCATGTTTCGCAATTTAACCTCACAACTTTTTTACTTTTAACTTTGGTCCTCTATACTTTTCATTTTTTGCAAAATTTTCGTTCCATTCTGAATTTTGTAAGTTAACACGGTGCAACGTGCATGTGTGGTTAATTGTCTTTATGTCGTCTATTTTTTCCCGTTTGACAGGTTCATTGTAACGCGCACTCTTTTATATGTTTTACGTTTCGGTTTAGTTTCTTTGCATTAACACGCCGCAACTTCAGTGTTGGTGGTCACTGATAGTAGTGTGGCATTGGTGTTCACCCCCGCCGCAACGCGAGGGGTGCTTAATACTAGTTAAACAATATAATTTAACAATTGAAAATTTTAAAACAATATAAATCATCAACATTATCAATTTATTACTTTTAATATTTGAATTATATTTCGTATATATAGTCATACAATTTCCATATTTTCTTTCTAATATTTATATACTTTTTAAGTAGATAATAAACTATATGTTTATTAATCATAGGGTAGGACCCTGTATTACACGGGTTGCATAAATATAAGTTTACATTTATATATTATAATAATAAAAAAAGTTAAATCTTAAAAAATGATTTGTGTATTTCACGGGTTGAAAAAATATAATATAGCCAGTTAACACATTATTAAATATTTATACTATATAATAAAATAAACCAATGAATGGACACATATTATTCATTAGAGTTATCTATTTTTTTATATTTCCCGCCTCTCTCTCTTATATAAGTATAGATAATTAATCTAAATTAAAAGATAATTAAACAATTTGAATTTTAATTCAAAAATAATTATACAATGTATAGGAGATTATCTATATCTATATTCAATTATACCATTGAGTCTAAATATAACTTTTTTTATTATTAAGTATATAAAATTGGATTTATTCAACCTGCCATACATGAGATTTTTTTATTATTATTTAGCATACAAAATTGCATTTATTCAACCAATGAGTTTTTTAAAGATATAACTTTTATATATTTAGTATACAAAAATTATATTTATTCAACCCGTGTAATACATGTGGTTCTAACCTAGTACATCTGAATAAAGAAATCAACTGCCAGATCAGAAACAAGGTAATTCTATGTTTGGGGATCTGAGGTAAATTAGGGTTAAGGTTTAAAGAAGTAGGGATTTGAAGGGATGTGGAGGTGGTAAGGTGGGTTCTGGTGGTGTTGATAGTGGTAGAAAGAGATGGAGTATACTATAGAGAGAGGGGGTGGGGGAGAATAATAATTAAATACATACATATATATGTGTATTATATATATATATATATATTAGTTATAATTATTAGAGTAAATTATAAAAATAGTCCTAAATGTTGATACTAGATTGCAAAGTGTGTCATTTGTCTTAAAAAATTACAAAAAACGTTCTTGATGTTTGCTAACCTTTGCATGTTATGTCCTTTACGCCTGACTGAGTTAAATTTTAACGTTAATCAGGCAAATCTGTAATCTTACTCATTTATTTAAGACAAAATTACAAGTTTTGTCCTTTATGTTTACACCAAATTGCAGGCACTTTCCTTTTTTTTCAAAAGTTTACAGCGGTGTCCTTAACCTTCTAAAATCTTGCACGTTATGTCCTTTAGACCAAACCTAGTTAGATTTTTTGGTTAAATCTGATCATGTGTCTTGAACATGAAGGCATTGTTGTCATTTCATCATTGCTGGGGTTATTATGTAAATAATTTATATCCATAACTATTTTGTAAAAATGAAAAAGACCTCGTGGCAGATTCAAACCCCTCTCTCTCTCCCTCTAAAAAAACCCCTGCTCTCCACTCTCTCTCTCTCTAAAAAACCTTTGTGCTCTCTCTCTCTCTCTAAAAACCTCTCTAGAATCATATTTGGTTTTGTTCGTTTTTATCAAACAATGTAGCTTCAAAATACCACAAACCCTCAATCGAAGATATTGAATCTGCACATGGAAATCAAAGATATTTGAGATAAAAATGATTGTCTTTTCAAGATTTTCTTGAATATATGTGTAATCAAAATGCAGGCCTGTGTTTTGATTTGCGATTTTGATCTATTATATGATTTTTGAAATATTTTTTTTGGGGGTTTTGATCTGCGCAAGTGGTGGGATGGGCTAGTGGTGGTGGTCGGTGAACAAGGAGAGAGAGAAAGATGGGGGAGGTCTACGGCGGTGGGAGGTGTACGTGGTGGGTGAAGTGTGGTGGTGGGTGGGTAGTTGTGGTGGTGGTTAGGACGGTGTGTGAAGGGTGGTGGTGGGTTAGGGGCTATGGTAGGTGAACAGGTGGTTGTCGGAGGTGCTGGTGGTAAAGAGGGAGAGAGGGTGAGTCGCGGAGGTGGTGGTTGGTGGTGGATGATGGTTGAGAGAGAAGAAAGAGATGGGGTTTCAACTTTATATAAGTCTTAATTTTTAATCTGCAGCAACGACGGACCTAACCACCACCACCGCGCGTCCTAACCCACACCACCGCCGCACCTTCATAATTTTTATCTGCAGAAAGAAAAAGAGAGAGAGTTAAAGAGAGGAGGGGTTTGAATCTGCACATGGGGTTTTTTTCATTTTTACAAAATAGTCCACGTATATAAATTATTTAATAATAACCCCTGCAAAGTGAAATGACAACAATGCCCTCATGTCAAGGCACATGACCAAATTTAACCAAAAAATATAATTGCGTTTGGCATAAAGGACATAATGTACAAGATTTTGGAAGGTTAAGGACACCGCCTGTAAACTTTTGAAAAAAAGAACACGCCTGCAATTTGATGTAAACATAAAGGACAAAACTTGTAATTTACTCTTTATTTAAAATAAATTAACAAATACAACAAAAAGGGATTTTATAAAAATCTCAAAATACATTCATATTCTATCATCTTTTGTATGCTCCTCATCGCCCTGCATAAGTGTCGGCGGCCACCACCCTATAATCTAAATAACCATCGCCATCTTCATAGTGAGAGGTGGGAGGTCGATTTTGGAAAGAGAGAGGTGGGAGATTGATTCAAAATCTAGATACCAAATTGAAGCCTTAGATCTGTAATTGCGTTTGATTTTGGAAAAGGAGGGGTGGGAGATTGATTCAAGTCTGGAGGTTGGGCAGTTGTGTGGTTGCAGGCGCGACGTTCAGTCCGCTACAATTCTACAGTTACAACTTCATATGGAGGAGATAGAGAGGAAAACGACGGCGTTTTGGAGTCTTCCGCGGTGGAGAAGCTGCATAAGTTACTAGATTATCTCGGAGTTCATAAAGGACTTGCTTGTTTCAATTCTCTCAGCGCAAAGCTTGTAGAGCGAGTTGGATTTCAGCTCTGCTCCACCACTGGTACTGTTTGAGTAATTGCTTGCAATTTTGTTTGTTAGGTGATAATAGGTTTTGAAGAAGATTGTTATTTTTGTTACTAGTGAATGCGAGTACATGAGTGAAAGAGTGCGAGAGAGATAATTTGATGCAAACTGCTACTAGTTTCATATTTTCAGTGTTAGAAGGTGGCCGGTGAATGGTTAATTTTGACTTTTGTGGATGGCCGGTTTCACCGATGGTTGAGGTGGAAGTGGTGGTGGCTAAGGGTGGCGGTGGACGGTGGTTGAGGTAGGAACGGTGGTGGCAGTAAATGGAGTTGTGACTAAGTGTGTTGTCTGTGTTATATGTATTTTTTTAAAAATAATTATTTTATGTAGGGTCATATGACTAAAATACCTCATGCGAGGTCCATTTGGTCAGATTTAAGCATGGATATTACTGAGTTAGAACTAAAATACATAACGTGCAAGTGTTTGTACTTCTTAAAGACAAATGGCACATTTTACAATTTAGTGTCAACATAAAGGACGATTTTTGTAATTTACTCTAATTATTAAAAGGGTTTATTAATAATTAAAATTGTATTGTTAATGTAATAGGTAAAACTGTAACACCCCAACCCGGCTTGGGCTGACGTTCCACTCATACAAATATCAAAACTAAAACCAATCCATAACGTTGGAAACAAAAGATCCTAATTACATTTTCATTACATTACTAGAATAAAATACATCTTTATCTTCACGTCACTCTTCTCTTATTCCCCACGTTTCCTAAATTACATGTCAAACAAATAAGACAAACACAAAAAGGAAACTACGGCTGAGCCAAAGCTGCTTAGTAACGGAGAAATCAATAGTAAAAGTAAGGCAGACATGCGAAAGCAAAACGGATCGGTACTGACACTAAACAAATCTAAAAGATGGCACTGAAACAAATACTTGTATAACTTGAATCCCAAAACTTATACTGAACAGGTAACAGATCCTGAACATAAACAGATGCATATAAACATATCTTAACAGAGGCAGGACATACTTGACAACATATAATAATAAAACAAGTCACTTAATATTGAAGCACCCACGAGCCTACACAGAGGCATGCATGGCCATTGTCCATGCGCCGAGATGGTGCCTGTAGGCGTACACACATTATTCCATCTCAACAGGAGTCAGGAGTCAGAGCTAAGATCGATCTATTCGCCTCTAGGGGCCAGGTGCTACACAAGCACAAACTAGAGACGCCGTGAACTTTAGTTACGCACCGTCACGATGAGTGCCATGTCGTTGATGCCCCAACGATAAGTCTAAACATATAATTGCTCGGGTGACAGAGTACAAAGCGTATCAGAAATAAAAGTATCTTGACATAAGTCTAAAGGGAACATGCAATAACGAGCACAAAGTGTAAGGTCTATTGCATCTACAACAAATACGAATCGAAACATCTAGCGAAAACATCTGTACTACAAAGTAACGGATATGAATAAAATACTATGATTACAAGGACATGAATCCGTAACAACAAGTAGCGAAAGATAAAGTATACTATAATGTAAAAGAAAACAGAATCCGTACCTTATTTTAGCAACACCAAGCAATCACAAACAGCAACTCGCTTCAAAAAGTACACGAACCTAAATCGTGTATTTTCTAAATCAGTTTAATAATTCTTAGATTGACTTTACTTGATTTGTTCGTTAAGGGATTCCCGGCGACAAAAATCTATATCTTAATAATTAAATCCTTCTTTAAAACTAGTTGACGAAAACCAACAATTTTAATGAGTTTGGCGTGGACACCTAAAGTTGATTCCTCTCAAATATGTAATGCACAAATTGTAACAATTTATTCTTACTAACATAGCTAATCATTTATCACTTATATATATTCACATAACAACACATCTATTATTATTTTTATTGAAAAATAAGTGTATCTTGTTTGTTACAGAAGCCAAATATGAATATTTTAATACTAATATAAACCAATATACAAGTTTCCTTAGAACCCTTGTTAACAAAATATCAGGTCATAAGTCATAACATTCTCCAACTAGTTTTTCTCACCGGAAAACCCAACCAACTTACTTAAATCAATTTTATAGTTTAGGTTTCATGATATTTGTAGGCGACATACGAAAGCTTAAATTTGGTTACCTGCATGACAAAATCGGATCCGGGTGGAAACGCCGTTTAGTCGTAAACGAAACACGAACCACAAACCGGGGCGAGAGTGAAACGAAGACTGAGCGGTACTGAGACCTTGGTGATTTTAACAAAACACAGTAGCAGAGGTTGCAATTCAATCCAGCGGCAACGAGCTTCCGGTGCTTATGGTGGTCGGCGCAAGATCGAACAGTAGATTGAACCCAAAAAGTGTTTTGAGAATCCTCGTAGATTACGAGGTTGAAGAAGTTATAAATGTGGTGTTGAAACGAGTAATGTTCGGCTGATTTGTTAGATGAAATCGGTTGCATGAGTAGTATTTATTTGTTCTCATTATTTCCTAACAAAATCATGCATCATATGTCAATTTTCTTTCCAAAGTCACGTACTGATTTAACAAATAAAAATAAATAAATCCATGCCTAATTAAATTCATTATTATATATCAAAATTTTCGGATATTACAAAAACGACCAATTTGCCTTTCACTTAATATTAAAATTAAGTGGGTTAGGCTTAAAGGACACGTGTAAAATTTTTAAACATTAAGTTTAAGATTCATCAATTTTATAGACAAAAGACACCACCTGAAGTTTGATATAAAAATAAAGGACAAAGGACAAAATTTGCAATTCACTCTTTTACATAAGTCTTTCAAGTCTATGTAGAATGCGGAGGTTTAAATGCAATTATCAATGATTTAACAAAGTAATGATCGAACTACACTTAATCATGAAATAATTATATTTCAACTTTTAATCAAAATTATAATTCTAAAACATAGAGTAAAGTTATTGTACAAATGAGCTTAACATACAAAACACGATATGTTACATTCCCTATTTTTTTAGAAAAAAATAAAAATGTTACATAGAGTTTTCTTGAGTTTTCTCAACTCAAGTGAGTTTTCGTTTTTATCTTTCACCTATATATATATATATATATATATATATATAGGGTTAGGATCATGTGAAAAGCACTAGGCTAATTTTCGGATATTACAAAAACGACCAATTTGCCTTTCACTTAATGATTAAAATTAAGTGGTTAGGCTTAAAGGACACGTGTAATATTTTTAAACATTAAGTTTAAGATTCATCAATTTTATAGACAAAAGACACCACCTGAAGTTTGATATAAAAATAAAGGACAAAGGACAAAATTTGCAATTCACTCTTTTACATAAGTGTTTCAAGTCTATGTAGAATGCGGAGGTTTAAATGCAATTATCAATGATTTAACAAAGTAATGATTGAACTACACTTAATCATGAAATAATTATATTTAAATGTAATTAACATGTTTACAAATCACGAACCAAATTATTTCAACTTTTAATCGAAATTATAATTCTAAAACGTAGAGTAAAGTTATTGTACAAATGAGCTTAACATACAAAACACGATATGTTACATTCCCTATTTTTTTAGAAAAAAATAAAAATGTTACATAGAGTTTTCTTGAGTTTTCTCAACTCAAGTGAGTTTTCGTTTTTATCTTTCACCTATATATATATATATATATATATATATATATATAATATATATATATATATATATATAGGGTTAGGATCATGTGAAAAGCACTAGGCTAATTTTCGGATATTACAAAAACGACCAATTTGCCTTTCACTTAATGATTAAAATTAAGCGGGTTAGGCTTAAAGGACACGTGTAATATTTTTAAACATTAAGTTTAAGATTCATCAATTTTATAGACAAAAGACACCACCTGAAGTTTAATATAAAAATAAAGGACAAAGGACAAAATTTACAATTCACTCTTTTACATAAGTCTTTCAAGTCTATGTAGAATGCGGAGGTTTAAATGCAATTATCAATGATTTAACAAAGTAATGATTGAACTACACTTAATCATGAAATAATTATATTTAAATGTAATTAACATGTTTACAAATCACGAACCAAATTATTTCAACTTTTAATCGAAATTATAATTCTAAAACGTAGAGTAAAGTTATTGTACAAATGAGCTTAACATACAAAACACGATATGTTACATTCCCTATTTTTTTAGAAAAAAATAAAAATGTTACATAGAGTTTTTTTGAGTTTTCTCAACTCAAGTGAGTTTTCGTTTTTATCTTTCACCTATATATATATATATATAGGGTTAGGATCATGTGAAAAGTACTATGCTAATTTTCGGATATTACAAAAACGACCAATTTGCCTTTCACTTAATGATTAAAATTAAGCGGGTTAGGCTTAAAGGACACGTGTAATATTTTTAAACATTAAGTTTAAGATTCATCAATTTTATAGACAAAAGACACCACCTGAAGTTTAATATAAAGGACAAAGGACAAAATTTACAATTCACTCTTTTACATAAGTCTTTCAAGTCTATGTAGAATGCGGAGGTTTAAATGCAATTATCAATGATTTAACAAAGTAATGATTGAACTACACTTAATCATGAAATAATTATATTTAAATGTAATTAACATGTTTACAAATCACGAACCAAATTATTTCAACTTTTAATCGAAATTATAATTCTAAAACGTAGAGTAAAGTTATTGTTAAAATGAGCTTAACATACAAAACACGATATGTTACATTCCCTATTTTTTAGAAAAAAATAAAAATGTTACATAGAGTTTTCTTGAGTTTTCTCAACTCAAGTGAGTTTTCGTTTTTATCTTTCACCTATATATATATATATATATATATATATATATATATATATATATAGGGTTAGGATCATGTGAAAAACACTAGGCTAATTGAGAAACTTGAGAAGCAATCTGGACCACACATTTTCCCAAAGCTGTTTGTAATATACATATATGTATATAGTCAATTTCAAACTATACATATGTGTATATTACGAAAAGCTTAGGAAAATGTGTGGTCCAGAATGTTTCTCAAGTTTTTCAAATAGGGTGGACTTTTCTTAGATCCCTACCCTATATATATATGATTATGTTCTTACTGCAATAATATTGATTATAATACGAATTTTGGAGCACTAACCTCAATTATATGACGGATTTTGAAATGTCTGATGGTAAAATCGATGTTCGTATGACGAACGGTTTATGGTGTATCGTTATCACTATGATGAAGAACAAATATGTTATGACGAAGACGAACTACTGATGTAATCGAGACGAGAGACGAAGATGAATTACCGAGAACTGCTGATGCTTGAGAACGAGAACTGCTGATGCTTGAGAACGAGAACTGCTGATGCTTGAGAACTGAGAACTGTTGATGCAATTTGAGTATCAGACGTGATTTTTGTATAAATACACTATCCTGCACATGTGCATCACTTTACCATTACCCTATAACTACACCATCCTGCACATGTGCAACACTTTACCATTACCCTATAACCACCACCAATAATCTACATCCTGCACATGTGCAACACGTTACCATTAGCCTATAATCATCAACAATAATCTGTTTATCATTTACACAACATTCTTACACATAACATTTACGTTATTAAATATCACTTTTTTTACCATTTCTTTATTCACTTTTTAACATTCTTTCTATATTCAGGAACATTCATACACAATGAAGCTGCTACCATTACTGCTGGAAATCCGGACCCCTAACGATGAAAACCGATTCTTATTCCGATTATGATAATGATACTGATGAAGATACATATGATGATTCTATATGATGATTCTGAAGACCCTACATACATAAATGTACATGAACAGCCCCTTAGACGTTTATCCAAACGTCATAATGCACCCAATCATCAAAATTTTGATTAAGTTCGTCATCAAAACATTGTTTACATCTACGTTGAACTATTATGTACATTTAATTTGAAACGTCTGTGTTCAATTTGATTATGTTGAATTACTATTTACATTTAATTTGGTCTGTTTACATTCAGTTTGACCTACACATTTACGTTGAATTACTCAATTAAACATCATTTAAACTACGTATTCCGATATTATGATTACAAATTCCGATGTTTATGATTGCACTTGCACTGTTTATGATTGCACTTGCACTGATGATACTTTTATTATCACTCACATTGTTATTGTTTTTTACTAATGCACCTGTGCATACATGAATATTTTAACTGCATATAATCCGTTTTACTTTACATATACATCAATGTATGTAATGTGGTACCCCATACATAATAGGTTACCACATACGTAATATTCAAATATAACGCATTACGAACATTAACACACAATCACACAACTTTTGTATAACAACAATTAAATATAACACACTTATCATAAGGAATCACATAATCCGAACAACAATCGTCATTACATGTATGCATCACCGGCATATACTATACTAAACAAAATATGACATCCAAAATTAACAAATATAACCATTCGTAATACATTATACAATAATAATATGTATGCTATATCAAACTTTGCACACGTGCAATGCCAACATTACATATACCAAACAACATAATATATCATATATTAACAAACATGATCATCCGTATTGCATGTCCACAAACTACCTACAGATAACAGTATTGCATGTCCACAAACTACCTACACATAACATTCGCTTTAGTTCACAACTTCACACCTTCTGCTCTTATTTCCATTTTCTAAGCATCTTCCAACACTCCTCCTGTTTCAACGCCTCTTCATCTATCATTTTCAGATAATTTTCATCTGTCAACCTTTTCTTTCCATTTTTTAAGCATCTTCCAACACTCCTCCTGTTCCAACGCCTCTTTATCTATCATTTTCAGATATTTTTGCATCCTTCAACCTTTTAATCAAATATGTCCTTGTTGTCAATCCATGAGCAGTCCCCAATGTATTTTTCCTGCATACATTACATATATTACATCAATTATTTCATGTATGCACATGTGCAGAAAACATATTACATACAATATGTACAATGTTTATGTTTTAAAGTAAAAATTCATGCGTGCATATGCCATAATACATTCATATTTACTTGATATGACAAAACATGCAGATGTGCATAACTATGCACATGTGCATTAACATGATTGACCTTATCAACAGGTTTGTTTCAATAAAAAAATTAACCCTTACCAAATCAAATTTCATATTACCGCCAATCATATTTAACATTAATTAGTAACAAATCTATTCCATCAAACTATGCACATGTACATCATCCTAAATGACATTGTTAACATATTCTAGCAAACTATGCACATGTACATCAAGTGAATGAATACATTCGTATTAACTTAATCTGACAAAATATGCATATGTGCAAAACTATGCACATGTGCATCAACATGACTGACCTTATCAACATGTTTGTTTCAATAAAAAAAACTTAACCTTACCAAATCAAATTTCCAAATCAAATTTCCTGTTACCATCAATCTATACGCATGTATATCATCGTAAATGACATTGTTAACAAATTATGGCAAACTATGCACATGCGCATAACTATGCACATGTTCATCTGAGTAGTTCCAGCTATCTAAAACACCTAACGGGTCGTTTAAAACAGAGTATTTGAAAGAAAGTAACAAAGCTCTGTATGTGGTTAACTGAAAAGATTGATTAACAAGAAACAGAAGAATTGAAAGGATCAAATGGAGGTTGATCATGTTGCGGTTTTTAAACAGTGGGCTTCTGTGTCACACCCCGACCCGCAGCGGAAAAGGTGATCGGGGCATGATTGGGTTATCATCAAAGCTCATGACATTTATTATAACGTTTCATATTCATTATTACAATTTAAAGGGAAACATACAATCTTAATTTCATCATGTCCTAAACATCATTCTAGACTTCATTGTTTTCTTCTAAGGCATTTCCTATGTTTTTCCTTGCTTCATCCTGTTCACCTGTATCATGTGTAAAAATGGTTTTTGGATCAACAAAAAGTTGGCGAGTGAATCCTATGAAAAGCATTTGAACAAGTTTATTGAATTGATTATAAAATAAAGTGCACAACCACATATGATTAAATATAGATGTAAACATATTCATAAAACACTTAATATCAGATAATGCACACACATACAATAATAAATTGTTTTGAGGCACGCGTTGCTCAACCCGTCTCTCACGAGGAACTGATGGGCCTAATGAATGATTTGCATACAACTTGACAATATGAAATACATGACTACAAACAATATATACATTCTAAGTTTAGATCACAATATGGTATGGCACAAGTTTAAATAAACGAGTTAATTTTAGTGACACATGACACACCCCAAAACGTGTAATTAAAAAGGGGAGTTGTAAGATTCACTCACAGTGGGTGCGTTCGGTTGATGATGTTGAATGCGCACGAAGTTGGATTTAACCACGAGTGAAACTAACCTAGATAAACATAATGGTTTGGTAAATAAGCGGATTTTATTGATCAATTTTTAGTGGGATTATTGGATATATTTTTGTGAGTTTAAGGCTATTTTCTAACTTTAAAAATGTTATTTTTAAGTATTTTTAATTGATTTTTAAATAAAATAAATAAATAAAAATAATAAAAAAATGTTGACTTTTTGACCGTTGACTTGTTGACCGTTGACCTGTTGACCGGTTTGATTGTGTAATTGTGTGCGCCGGGTGAGGCTCGAATCCGAGACCTCCCGTTCGCGTGCACGCAGCTCTACCAACTGAGCTACGTGTCTAACCTGAAATATTTCTGTTTTTAATTATATTTATATACTAATTGAATTAATCCGAAAATCATTTATTTTAAAAACGATTTTAATGACTCGCTCGGTGCTCTCCACAAGTCTCGAACCCGGGACCTGTGGTTTAGGTTGACACACAGTCCACCGCTGGACTGTGTGTCTAACTTGGTAAATAATCTGATTTTTATTATACTTATATACAAACTAGATCATTTCATTTCTGCCTTATATAAAAAGTTTGATAATTGGTGCGGTAGTCTGGACTCGAACTCGCGACGTGTTTTTTAAACGTTCACACAGTCCACCACTGGACTGTGTGTCTATCTTGGTCATTATTCCGGTTTTTATTAAACTTAACATCTATTTGCAGTGAATCCGGTTCAGTTTAAAAAAAGAACATTTTTATTAAGGCGAGTGTGCGTATGACAAGAATCGAACTCGGGACGTATGCGTGTTTATTTGCACACAGTCCACCGCTGGACTGTGTGTCTAACCCGAGGTAAAACTTGATTTAAATTATATATATATAATACCGAAAACTTCATCTTCTTCGTTAATCTTAACCAGAATCGATGTCCGACTGGTTCGACGATTTAATCAAGTTCTTTAGTGTGTTGTGATTAATTACATGTGAGATTAATAAAAAGAATGAGAGATTATGTGTAAGATATACCGAACAGGGCTCCTCTGTTTCGCCGGCGAAACTCCGATGACAGCAGGTTATTCCGGCGACGTGTGTCTTGCGGCAAAGGGTCTTCAGGGAGCTTGAGATGAGTGTGAGTGGCTTCGGTATGAGCTCTGGGTGTTCAGTTCTTAGAGTAAGGCACAGAGGTGAAGGGGTTCGGTTTTCCGGCGAGTTGCAGAAGGCTTCCGGCGAGTGAAATTACGTCGGGAAAGGGTGTGATTGTGAGCGAAAAGGCTAACAGAAGTTAGAGGGTGTATTTATAGGGCAGAACATCGATGAATTTGGTCTGTTTTCCGTCTTGATTCGTCGGTCAATAATTTTCCGGCGGTTATGACTTGTGTCGCGGGTTCAGACGTCGGTTATAACCGATGTAATAGTTAAGGCTTCGGTTAAATCAGAAGAAACCGTCCAATCTCGGCGAAATCGTCCGGATTTCCGACGACTGCGATTGGGCGCGTCAGTTTTGAATTCGAGTTTGATATTTGAAGTAATTGTTTTGATATGTTAATAAAGAACACCAGTGGCGCAGTGGTTGGAAGGATGTGTGTTAAGGCTTTGAAGTTTATCCCCAGCTGACCCGGGTTCGAAACCCGGCAGCATTGTTTTATTTTTAAACCACTATTTTTAATACTTTTTCAAATATAAATTATATATTCCAATATACTTATTAATTATGTATCGTTTAAAATGAATTTGGGCATTAAATACGCAACGAAATTTTTAACTGATTGTTCGGTTAATAAACGGAGCGGGTTTGGTAAATCCCATTTCTGACGGATGTTACATTCTGGAAGGCATTGGATGCAAACGGCGGACTTCTCAAGTTCTGCATATGAAACATCGAACTTCTCAAGTTCTGCAGGAAGCCTGTAGCTTTTGCATAAATTTTGTAGAGCATCGTGCATCCAAACAGCGAACTACCTAATATTGCTCACAAATTTGAAGGCCACCTACTTGCACTCTTTTCAGGTTCAGCCCCCTCTTTATAACAAAAAATCTAACCTATTATATCAAATTATGCACATGTGCATAATTATACACATTTGCATCAATATAGTTGACCTTATTAAACTAATCTGGAAAAATACGCATATGTGCATAACTATGCACATGTGCATTAACATGACTGACCTTATCAACAGGTTTGTTTCAATAAAAAAACCCTAACCCTTAACAAATCGAAATTTCGTATTACCACCAATCGAATCTAACACTAATCAGTAACAAAACCACATACAAAAAACACATAAATACCACATTACAGATCATGCTATCACAACAGTCGCCCCTAATCCCTCAAAAATCATATACATCACACCATTTTCACTAATGTAGATATGAAACGACGATTTAAGCCTCATATTCACATATAAAAGATCTGAATCGACGATTAAGCATCAAGTTATCATATAAACGTGCAAAATAAAGTGTTTAAACTTACAAGTTCACGGAACGGTGTATTGACGCTCGATATTCCGACAATAACTCAATTACGGCGAGTTCGTTGGACGTTTTCTTCAAATTTTCCCTAATTGTGCCACAATCTTCAGTGATTCCGTTCTTATTGCCCTAATTTCGCATATATAACGAATATATGATCAATGATTCTTTTCATTTTGCCCGAATTTTGAATGTACTACGAAAACATGATGAATAGTAAGATCCAGATGACGAATTTTGGAGAATCTGGAGTGACAATTGTGAACTGAGATGATGAATTTTGAAGTCTGAGATGACGAATTTTGAAGTCCAGGAGAGGAGTGTCGGACGTGAATTTTGAAGTCTGGAGGAGGAGGATGCACTTTATTTAATTTTTGTTATGTATTTACAAAATTGCCCTCTGTTCACATTGGTTCTCGCAGTTCTCGTAATAAAGGTGGTTCTCGCATGAACCCTACCCTATAATATATATATATATATATATATATATATATATATATATATATATATATATATATTAAATTTCTTCCCTTCTTATCAAGCACGCATTTAGTATTAGAATATAAAAAAATCGTGTATTTACACTAGTAGAGTAATTATAATCTCTCCACGGATCTTTATTTGTTTTTATATTTTACAATTAAATATCATGCTAAAGTAGATGAGAAAAAGAGTTTAAAAAAAAATCTTTCTTCACTTCTTATGTTAAGACTAATTTGTAAGTTAAAGACCTATTTATATATGATCTTTATAAAATTATTAAACTTTAATTTGATATAGTCTATGATCACAATATTTTATAAACAACACAAATAAAGATGATTTAAGTAATTGTTGGTCTAAACAGGACTGTTTATAACTCATAACGTGACAACCGACAAAATATAAATATATTATAATCAAAATATCCAACGGTAGCATTTCGATTTTAGACAATTAGCGTGGCACAAATTATATATTTTCCTAAGTTTTACAAATTATGTAAGATTGATATTAAAATACACGGATATGGAAGAAGTATATATTTGGTACAACATGAATGCTAGTATACACACTTTTATTTAAGTTAGAACTCATTATCTGAAAACTTATGGTTTTGCGCTGCTCACATTCTGTTAACTAATGAGACTAGATAAAACGTAGCTTTTATGAGAAAATTAGCTTCAAGTAGATTTTAAGACAAGACTAATAGAAGTTGAATTTAAATCTAGAAAGTTTGTTTGATTTGTATGCATGCATGTAAAATCACACAAGGATAATTAACCGCCAATCGCCAAATAATTTTACCACCAATCAGCGGCGGACCTACTTTAGGGAAGAGGTAGCTTCCGCTACCGCTTGGCGCTCATGCGGCAGTATAAATTTTGAATTTTTTTTTGTTTTTTGACGTTTTTTCGATTTCGTTACCGTTTTTTATAAAACGTTACCGCTACGAAGATTTTCTAGATCCGTCACTGCCACCAATTCGATTATTTATTTCAGAACTAGATTAAAGTTATATAATGACAATATATTATATTAATATACCAATAGAATATATATTTATAATCGCCAAAAATAGTTCTTCAAACATCTTATCAACGAAATTATTGATATGTCTTGATAATTTAATGGTAGAAAATCAGGCATCAATCATTGATGATTCCATAGATTTTCTTAATCATAATTGTAAAGTGATGATAAAAACTTTGAAAAGCTTGCACAAAAATAAATAAACAGAACAACCTATAAACAAACAGAACAACCTTAGAATTCCATGTACATTCTATAAAACCATCATAGTGTTTGCCTAGATAAGAGTAATGATTGTTGTTTTATGACTAATTCATTGTCTAAATTATATAATTAAAATACTAATAATTGCAGTATTTTGTCACAATTCAATAACCAAACTAGTTAGCCCAGTTGGTCAGGGGAGTTTTCCGTAAGGCTTCTCCTCTGGGAAGATCTCAGATTCAACTCCTGCTATATACATAATTGGGAGTATGGAGTTGGGCCTGGGCAGGGTTTCAAGAGCTTGTCTCGCCCTGTGGAGTAGTAGGCCATTTGGCCCCTACATTAGCCGTTCAAAAAAAAAAAAAAAAAAAATAACCGAACTAGTCATAATGGCTATGTATTGTATCATGTTTAACTTTTCAACTAAGTAATTCATTACCCGTTATCATAAATAACAGGTTCATTGCTTTTCAAAAAGAAAAAAAAGTAATGGTTCATCTATTAAATATATATTTAATAATTTTATTATTTATAATACTACTACGGTTAATACAATCTTAACTAGTGTAATTCCCCGAGTGGTACGACACGCATACAGTCAGATCGGTTCGGTTCTGTTATGTTCGTTAATGATGAAGGTCCATGGTCGGTCCCCTGTAGATAACCTGCTTAAAATGGCGCTTCTATGCTATCTTTTGCACCCATTAGATCTGCATGGCTAGACGTACCTTAGATTTGTTCTCATTCGAATTGTAGTTATCCGAGCAATAGTGAACAAATCGTTGTCCCACTTCCAATCATTCGAATCCCATTCCATTGTTCTCTTCCCACATTCCATGAATTTTGACACCATTGGACCATAATTTAGTATTCATTGATCAAAATCCAAACAATCAGAGTGAAACTTAAGAAGAAAAAAAAACAAATTTTACTGTAAACACCGACATTATGTGTGTGTATATATTATAGTATCACTAATAAAACTTAATTTCATAACTTCAATAAATGACTTATAATGAAGACCCTTAAAGAAGTACAAAGACACTTAATTAAGTTGCGTATTGTGTCAAGGTAAATAAAGTCTTCAACACTTAAATTTAACTCTCCTCACAACCCTCCTAAATAGTCATAAACATGTCATGCCAAAAAGGAAAAAAAACATGACTAAGCAAGTGACATGGATAATGAGTGACGAGTGACGAAAAAAGCACAGCAATTAGGTTATAACGTAAACAAGTCGTACAACATGTCAAGAGTAAGTCGTACCCAACGGAGAGGCAATGAGTTATATAATAATAAAAAATCATATAATAGTAAACAAGAAATACACAAGTAGTTTTCATGTACACCAACATGTGATGGATATGAGCATCTCATACAATGAAGCCACCATACATAATCATGTCACATGATTGATCCATACGCATCCAAGCATGTAACACCCACTCCTCCAAGTAAAAAAAAAAAAAAGAGGTTCGGTATACCAGACTAGTCCGGTTGTGTGGTATGGTGGGTCCCTTCTAGACCTCCTTTTATTTAAATAAAAAATGTAAAATTGTTTAAAATAAAATAAATTATATATATATATATATATATATATATATATATATATATATATATATATATTATGAAATAAAAATAATATAAACTAAAAAATAAACAAATTTATTAAAATTAAAACATAACACAAACTATATAATCAACACTAAACAAACCTAATAATTAAACCTAAACAAACAAGACAATTAATCTGAATCACCAACCCCTAAATCGTCAGAGTCGGAATTCGGATGCACAGCTGGTTGCATACAAGGATGGTTTCTTAGTAGTTGCTAGAACGAGATGCAAGAAAATCTTCAATTGTATGTATTTTGGTATTCCTAACGGGTCTGAGCAGTCGCATGTGCCTATGTTATGATATCACCGTGAGTCATCATGATGTTGAAGAGTGTATGAGATTTGCAAACCTCCACGAACATAGTATGAAACCTTGATAAAGAACTATTCGCAGAGCGATTGGTTTCACCTACACGTTGACAGAATCCTTCAAATAAGGTTGTTCTAATTGAAACGTCTCCTACTCTGTTATCGGAGATGTCCTACCAATAGTTGACCAAAGCACTGTCTTCATCTCCAGTCCAAGGTCTTCTTGTCATTTTTTATAAATATTGGTAGTAAATTGTGAGTTGAGAAGTGCACATATTGAATGAAATACGAATTGAATTTACAGCTAATAAAAATATAACTTTTGCAAAAGTAGGCGTTTGAAAAAAAAAGCAATTGCAAAAGCAGTCGTTTGAAAAGTGACGATTGTAAAAATTAAATATTCTATTCTTGTATTTTATTTTGAATTTATTATAAAATAGATAATAAATAAATTATCTTTTTATTATTTTCATTTTTAATATTTTAATAGAAAAATAAATAATATTATTAATTAAATAAATTAAGAACAGATTACATAAATTAATATAGTTTAAATAAAAGAAAAAGTATCTGATAAGGTGGATAATGATATGAAGGATTAAAGTGGTTTAGTGTTGAAGGAAAAAAGTAAGGTTTGAAATGTTTGGAATAGTGTTGTCATGCAAATGTGACAATTCTAGATTTTGGATGAGATCCAACATTGTGGATGCTCTTAGAGCGAGCTTCACTTCAATAGAAGACATTGACCGACTTATCTTTGATGGTGGTTTCATATGCTCTAACAATTTCTTTATTTGTTTCTAGAATAATGCGTGTTATCTCAAGTACAAATGGATCGAATGGGTTGGTGGGTCTAATCTAAGATGAACTCGAAAAATTAATACACGAACCCTAACATAACACAAGTTTTGGTATGTTGAAATGAACATGATTTGTTTAACCTTAAATCGTTCGCGTATTAATACTCTAAAATTACAAATTACAACTAAACCAATGACCTCTAGCTTAACTGGTAGGAGGATTTGAGATCTTCTGTGAAGACTCAAGTTCGATTCCCATTTGATGCAAAAAAAAGTGAGACATTGGTGGGCAATGATGGGAGACTCAGGGAAACCTGAGTTCGATCCTTGAGCCAAACGAGTTTTACTGGTAATTTCACCGTCGTGCCTACGAGCGGGTGGGTTACTGGGTTTTCCCGGAAGTGGTGGTGGACGACTTGGGTTACTCTCGGTGTACTCCGTTTGTCCATTGGGTACCCCGAGAATACCTAGGATTGATTTGTTGGCCGTTAAAAAAACAAATTACAACTAAAAAGCAAATGTATATTAATAGTATCGTTTAAACTATAGAACATATAATACTTAGTTTCTTTTTTATCTTTTAAATTTCAGTATGATATACTCAATCAAGTTAAATTCTAGTCAAGTTAAACATGTCAACCAGTGAACTATCAGGTAAACACAATCACAACATAAACACAACCCATATAGTTAACCATGTGCGAAGGTTCGACCTGAAATAGAAAGGGCCACTTAGACTAAACTTAAGCCCGGAAATTCGTTCTGATGCATGCAATGTTTATATATCATGCAAGAATTCAGGTCCCTAGTCTCAAGCAAAAAATCCCGATCAGAGCGAGAGCAAAAGCTCATGTCAGGAGGTAGCATCAACATCCATATCAACAAGTTAAATGTCTTTCTCTATATGAAATCTATGTTGAAAGATTATTTGCAAAGTAAAGAAGCATACTGAATTTCTATAATATTTCTTACACACGCTTTTAAGACTATGATATTTGATGTCTTTTGACAAAGTAGGATTAAATTTAATAACTTATTCACCTTAAAAAAAACATAAAACCTTAAAATGAATTCTCCAATGGACCGGCCAACACTCTGTTATGACACCTTCTAGTCCAATCTCTTGCTTAGATTTCCCAAAATGGACATGCTTGTAAGCTAATTTAAGTGAAATAACACCTTCTTTAACATGTTAGATGAAGTATACCAACATATATATGATATCACGTGATCCCCTTCCGTTAAAATTTCTTATTTTGATAGTCAGTTATCTTTAACAGCATGAACAAGATACAAATGTATAGATCATGATCAGCGGTAGCAGGGCCACTCCTGAGTAAGTGCCGAGCGGGTGACCGCTCAGGGTCCAAATCGATATAGAGCCCAAAAAAATATTTTAAAATTTCTTATATATACATTTAAAAAAAATTGTATGTTTTGTTAAACAAAACTCTTAAAGTGTTTAAGAACAAAAAACATTAAAAGGGCTATAACAGTTTAAGACTTTTGGATTTGTGGCCCACTTTACCAATGAATTTGAGAAGCCCAACTTGTAAAACTATAATGAAAGTGACTCAAGCCCAGTTGAATAATCAAAACTAATTCAAACCCAATTAATGAATTGAGGGGCGCTGTTGGGCAAAAAAGATTTTTTTGCGAATAGGACCTAATTTTTTTAATCTCGCAACAGTGCCAATTTCTTTTTTCTTTTTTGATATTTGGAGATGGCCTTGAGCTGTAGCTTAGTCTAACCGTCGTTGTGGGCTCTTTAAAACCGACTGCATCCTATACATTCGCAAGTCTTCTTCTTGTTGATCCCTCTCTTGTCACGCGACCTTCCGAACATAACACAATAGTAACGATGATCCAATCGTGTAACCACGACCATTAATCGTCGAGTTAAAAAGATTATAAACCATATTATTTTTCCAAATCATCTCCAGTTACATATTTAACTCGACTCAGATCTCTGTCTCCATATTTTTCCACAAGTTAAATTAGTGTGGACCCTGTATGCTCATACCTTTAAAACTTGTACCATAGAATTCATCATTGCCCAATTGATAAGTGATATGATAATCGATAACCTTGTTTTATACCTTTTTAGATCATATCAGGTGTACATGGTCGGTTTGTCCATTTCCAGTATTCTTGTACTATACCCATTTGACCTTTATAGCCGAAAGACAAGGGGTACATGTACTAATCCCCTTTGTCCCGATTGTTGTTGAGTGTTATGTGCCTTAGGGTGAACGGAGTCGTTCGGTAAACTAGTCGGTAAAGCGGGTTACCGATTGGTAACACCGCCGCCAACCGGTTTTACCGCTCGGTTTTCATTTGAAATCGGTGAAGGTTTACTGAGTCGGTGAGAGGGAGGGAAGGGGGAGAGAGATGAGTGTGTGGTGGGCTCCATTCCTTATCAACCAATCACATATTTTTCCCTTTTTTTTAGAAAAAAATAGTTTACCTAAATCCCATTAGGTAAACCACCACCAACGTTTTTGAGCATTAGGTAAGTTAATTAGGTGACTTGACATGACGCTATGTGATTTGGTGAATTGGGAGTTTACCTAATACCATTAGGTAATCACTCCCTTCACCCTTATGTCCAAGGTTTGATGCAAAACTACTATCGAGCTGGGGTCTCACTGGAAGCAGCTTCTCTATTCCTACTGGGTAGGGGTAAGACTATCTACATCTTACCATTCTCCGACCCTACCTTCGCTCTGCTGTTGGTGGAATTTACTGAGTATGATGATGATGATTGTACTATACCTATAACAATGGATTTATGTCATACTCCATTCATTTTAAACATCATGGTCTAGCAGTCCACAAATTCGGTGTTACCATTACATACTTTTCTGTCATTTTACAACACTAAAAAAACCCACAAACTCCACTGCTTCTCATTTTTGTAATGCCTATCTTTCAACCTGTGTTCTCACTTTTCATACTCTTTGTTGTAATCCGTTGTTGTTTCTCCATCAATCCACAAGGTGAAGCTCTTCTTTCATGGCGAAAAACCTTAAAAGGGACACATTTGGAGGCTTTAAACAACTGGATGATTCAAGTTATTCAAGTAATGAAACTCCTTGTGGGTGGTTTGGTATCACTTGTGATGTTAACAACAATGTTGTTGAATTGAGTTTGAGTAACATAGACTTACATGGAAGTATTCCTTCTAACTTTAGCTCATTGTTAACTCTACAAAAGCTGGTGCTATCGGGAGCGAATCTTACCGGTTCAATCCCGAAAGCAATCGGGTCGCTACAACACCTAAGTTACTTGGATTTGAGTGACAACGGGTTAACCGGTGAAATCCCTAAAGAGATTTGTAATCTTAACAAGCTCGTTGAGCTTTACATCAACACGAACAGGCTCCAAGGTCCGGTTCCCGATAACATCGGGAACCTCAGGAGCCTGGTCGTGTTGACATGTTACGATAATCAGCTCAACGGAAGCATTCCGCGTACCATAGGCGAGTTAAAAAACCTCCAAGTCATAAGACTTGGTGGAAACAAAAACATTGAAGGCTCATTGCCAAAACAAATTGGCAATTGTACTAGTTTAGTAGTATTAGGGCTTGCAGAAACAAGCTTATCAGGTTTTCTCCCTACAACAATTGGTTATCTCAAAAACCTTCAAACCCTAGCCATTTACACCACCTTACTTTCCGGCCAAATTCCGGAACAAATTGGCAACTGCACCGACCTCCAGAACATCTACTTATACGAGAACTCGCTTACAGGCTCTGTCCCGAATACATTAGGCGGTTTAAAAAAACTAAACAGTCTGTTGCTGTGGCATAACAGTTTGATTGGAGCTATTCCACCTGAACTTGGAAACTGCAAGCAGCTAGTTATAATGACATTTCGATGAATTCGTTAACCGGAGTCATCCCAGTGACGTTCGGGAAACTGGGATCGTTACAGGAACTTCAACTGAGCATGAACCGGATATCCGGTTCAATACCAGTTCAAATACAAAACTGCAGAAGTCTCACTCATATTGAACTCGACATCAATCAAATAACTGGAACTATTCCTTCTGTAATCGGAACATTCGAAAACCTCACTCTATTATACTTATGGCAGAATCATCTTCATGGTGCAATACCTACTTCCTTATCGAACTGTCGAAAGCTAGAGTCGATTGATTTGTCGCAGAATTCGTTAACAGGATCGATCCCGAAAGGTCTGTTTAATCTCCAGAATATGAACAAGCTGTTATTGTTAGAAAATGAACTCTCAGGCCAAATACCGCAAGAGATCGGTAACTGCACGTCACTGATCCGCTTTCGTGTTAACGATAATCAGTTAACTGGATCCATTCCGCCTCAGGTCGGCAGGTTAAGGAATTTAAACTTCCTTGATCTTGGATCTAACAGGTTAACTGGAGTCATTCCTGTAGAGATATCTGGTTGTATGAATCTAACATTTCTAGATTTGCATTCTAATTCGATAACCGGAAGACTACCAGATAGTTTAAACAATATTGTGGCTCTCCAGCTTGTTGATTTGTCTAATAATCGAATCGAAGGTACGTTGAGCTTTACTATCAAATCACTGGTATCACTGAACACGCTTGTGTTACGAAAGAATCGCTTTTCTGGTGAAATTCCACTGGAAATCGGTTTGTGTATAAACTTACAGCTACTTGATTTAAGCAACAACGAGTTCTCTGGAGCGATACCAGCGAGTATAGGCAGACTTCCAGCGTTGGAGATTGCTTTAAATCTCAGCTGTAACAAACTCTCTGGCGAGATACCGGTGGAGTTTGTCGCTCTAGATAAACTAGCTGTTTTGGATCTCTCTTACAACAAGCTTTCAGGAGATCTTCAAAATCTCGTTGGCCTCGAAAATCTAATGGTTGTTAATGTATCGCATAACGATTTTAAAGGTCACGTGCCAGACACGCCCTTTTTCTCGAAGTTACCGCCAAGTGTTTGTCTAACAACCCTTTGTTGTGTTTGGCGGGTGACGTGTGCGCCGCTGACAAGGGTGGCGCTTCTGGACGGAGCGAGGGTGCTAAGGTGGCGATGGCGGTGCTTATAACTGTTGCGTGTATTCTTGTTTTATCTGCGCTTTACATCTTACTAGTGGGAAATACACGTGCTAGTGGTGAGGGTGGGTTAGATGATGCTGACGTGGAAATGGGGCCACCATGGGATATCACTTTATACCAAAAACTTGACTTGTCAATTGGTGACATGGCAAGATCTCTGACACCTGGTAATGTGGTGGGCCGGGGTCGATCTGGCGTTGTGTATCGGGTAAATGTTTCATCAGGGTTTCCTATCGCGGTGAAAAGATTCCAGTTATCGGATAACTATTCTGCCTCTGCTTTCTCGTCGGAAATCGCCACTCTTGCGTGTATTCGCCACCGGAACATTGTCCGTTTGTTGGGTTGGGCTTCAAATGGGAAAAACAAATTGTTGTTTTATGACTTTTTACCTAATGGTACACTAGGTACATTGTTACATGAAAGTAATGTTGAGGTGATTGAGTGGTAAACAAGATTTAAGATTGGTTTTGGGGGTGGCGGAAGGCTTAGCGTATTTACACCACGACTGTGTGCCGCCAATCCTCCATCGGGATGTAAAGGCGGATAACATATTATTAGGTGATCGGAATGATGCTTGTTTGGCGGATTTCGGGCTTGCAAGATTGGCAGAAGATGACAACACCTCATTTTCGGCGAAACCTCAATTTGGTGGCACATACGGTTACATGGCTCCAGGTAAGCTGGTTTCGTGTCAAAGATATCAACTCTAATCCAACCCATATTAAATAGTGTAACCTGAACACGACCTGTGTAATCAATTTATTTAAACTAGTCAAACAGGTTGACGTGTGGAGGTATTTTTGTTGTAATCAAGTCGTAAACATGTTAAGTGAATCATGAACGGGTTTACATGATGTAAAATGGTTGTAATTAATGGATTAACAAGTTGGCATATTTATTTATTGGGATTTAGGGTTGTAATAAATATGTCAAACGAATTGTAAATGGGTTGACGGGTTAACTAGATAAGAATATATCTTTTTTATTTTTTATTCTAGTTTTAACGAGTTAAGGGATTGACTGGTTTTAGTAAATGAGTTAATAATTATGTTTTTGTGTTTGCAGAATACGCTAGCATGTTGAAAATCACAGAGAAGCGCGATGTTTATAGTTATGGGGTGGTCTTATTAGAGATAATAACCCGGAAAAAAACCGGTTGACGAATCATTTTCCGAAGGGCTACATGTTATACAATGGCAATCACCTCAAGAATAAGAAAGACCCGGTACAAATTATAGATCGAAAGCTACATGGCAATCCCGATACAGAGATACAAGAAATGTTACAAGCCTTAGGAATTGCCCTCTTGTGTACTAGTAACCGGCCCGAAGACCGTCCCACAATGAAAGAAGTGGTGGCATTATTAAGAGATATTAGACACGAGACTACAACAACTAAAGAACCTCGTAAAGAGACCAACGATCCACCAAAAGAAGATTCAAACGTTTTTGGATATGTAATCTTCGATAAACTCGGCTCGGTTAGGCAGTCAAGGTTCATCAAGTTGCTCCCTTGTTTACTCATCCTTATAACCCGGATTCGTAAAATCTGGGACAATAAATTTATAGGCTTAATTTATATATTAGCATTGTAAAAAGGTTGAAAGGAGGGTGATTTTTTATTTCCATCTTTTTTTTTAATTTTTGGAAACTAAATATTGAGAAAAAAGGTGTGAAAGGGATAGGGGGCCTTCTATTAGACTATTAGCATTTAATTATTATAGTGGATATTATTGTGGATTGATGTTAACTTGAGAGGGAAAATTCTCTTATAATTGAGTCATATCATATCCCAAACAAGCTTTCGAAATCTTCAATATTTATATTTCTTTCTATTTTATATGATTGTATAAAATAAACTAGCCGACATTAGATAGTGGATTTATGATACTAAGACTAAAGGATGTGGGGATCATGGTTGGGACATGATTCGCCACATAGGAACATGAATAGAAGGCTACACCATCCCCTTGTCTAATCCACTATGGTTCCCATGTATTAACCATAACAACCATGGTCATAGTTTCCATTTCTAAAAGTTCATTTCCTTTTTCTTTAGACAAAAATAAATTAAAATATATAATGGGATAGTGGTTTGGGTCATGACCACACCCTTAGGATAGTGGTTTTAGATGGTGGATTAGAGATGGGTGACATGGCGCTGATGTGGATGGTCATGGTGGCCATAAGGATCATGACCACATCCTATAACCTAACAAATCTTACCATATATTTGGTCCCCGTATTTAGGCTTGGGCCCACCCAAGTTTGTTTCATCTTCCTTGAGAGCTCTCACTTTTCTTGCTTCAAACACCATGAAAAAAGTGGACTTATTGCCTTACAAGATAACCGCTTGTCAATGTGGTTAGCCTATTTGGCACAGGTACATGTCTTTTAAGAGGGAGATATCAAGTTCAAATTTGAGCTAAGAAGAATACTTTAAAATTACGAGTGTAAAGGAGTAACATTAGCCATTAAAAAAAACAAGATAAGCTTTTATCTCCTGGAAAGTAACATTGTTGTAGCATATTTAAGTCATATGGACTCTTCAACAAAAACTTTATGTTGAAGTGGACCTTTAGGTTGAATATATGATAATGTCATACTCAAAGGATTACTATGATGTTTGTTGTGAGTTGTATTGTAGTAATACTTGTTTTATTCACGGCAATCTTCATAAAAGGGAAAACTCAAATACTTGTATTGGTTTTCGTTGTTTTTACAAGTTATACGACTATCTAGAAAAGATCAACCAATTAGAAAATGTCATGTTACTTAAAAAGCAAAAGTCATGCTATTTAGGCCCCAAATGGGAAACATCACACCTTTTAAGCCCATAAAGGGAAAATTAAGCTAACACTAATCTTGAACCAACCAAATGATAACACATGTCCACATAAATGAATTTATGCTTTTGTCTTTAACCAATAAGATAACGTCAAGTGTTATCATGATCAATTTATATTATTACTTAGTTCTTCTGATTAATCTATATTTGTATTTGTATGAGCATTGTTGATGATTATGTAACGTCAATGAAGACGCTACTAAATTGATAAGCATCACCGACTTGAATCTCTAATGGTTAGGTGGATCTTAAGGGACGGTGAAGGTGATCAAGATAACAATCAAACTAATTATTGATTTTTTAGTGTCTTTAAACTTATCTTGTATATACTTATGTTATTCAAAATTTGATTAGGTGTAGTTGAGTTCGAATAGGCTTGGAATCGAGTGTTATATAAACCTGATTATGTTTATGTTTTAGTTGGTTCTCGTTTGTTTTTCTTTTTGAGTTTATAATAAAAACGTGTCACACCCAACCGATGGTGGAAATATCGAGGCGGGACGAAAAAAGATTGCTCATTGCTCACAACACTAATGGTGACAATAATTAATTAAAACCGAATTTCATTTCATAAATAAATTGTCATTACAATACATGGAATTTCAAATAACAACAACAACAAAGGCAAAATCGATACAACATAAATAAACCTAAAACATCTATATGTGTATCTAGTATCATCGCTACTTCAATTTCTGTAACACCTCGTAAAAACCCATCTTGTAAAATTCCGACATGTGTCATAATGATACTCGTATGCCATGTGCTAAAAAAACGAGGGAGCAAATGCATTGTTATGTTATTTTATAACTTCTGAACGACAAATTAATAGTTAAGGGACTAAAAGTGTCAACATGCTCAAACTAAGCCTCTGAGTGACCTTTTAACGAACCGAGAGTCATATTCTTATGTGTGCCTATTATATGCCAATGAAGGCTTTATGCACTGATTATAACGTTTCACGCAAGTTTGGAAGTCCAGGGACTATTCCTAACAAACTCCAGAAACTTGCTAATTCTCGTATTTTGAATACGGACCCTATATATAAATTTAATATGTATACTCAATAAAATATTGTGTTTTATTGATAAGGATGCAAGAATGTCCATCGTTGCGAAATTCCGCGTTTTTGTGTCCGTTTAAGCGTTTTACGCATTTAGCGAAACGCACGACCGTACAACCGAACGAACTGACATACGGGATATTTCCGGACATAATCCAAGTCACATATGCCTTAACATCTTTATTGAGCCTTTAAATCAAGTTAAAAGGGGTTACGGGTGACAAAACGCGACGAAAACAAGTCCAGGGGCCAAAACTGCAAGTAAGTGAAACTTGGGTTGCTGAGCTGGGTCCATACGGACCGTAAGGCTGGATCCTTGTGGTCCGTAAGGCCTTCTGCAGATATGAAAATGCTGAATCATCATGTTTAAGCTCACAACTGGACACCTATCTTGTTCTTGCCACCTTTAACCTAGAGATGGGCATAATCGGGTTTTATTATTACCCGGAACCGGTTCCAACCCGGAACCGGTTCTGCTTGGATGTCATTGGAACCGGGTATGGTGTGGAACCGGGTCCGGTTCCTACCCAGGTTCACACCCAAGAATATGGAACCGTGTAGAACCGGGTACGGGTATTATGGAACCGGGTATGGTGTGGAACCGGGTATGGTGCGGAACCGGTTCCTGACAGTGTTCAGAACCGGTTCCTGACAGTAAAAAGCTGACTTTTACTGTTCAGAACCGGTTCTGAACAGTAAAAACCTGACTTTTACTGTTCAGAACCGGTTCCTGACAGTAAAAACCTGACTTTTACTGTTCAGAACCGGTTCCTGATAAAACGTTACCGGTGGAACCGGTTCCTGATCAAAAAATCGTTTTTTTTTTGTATATAGACCCCTTCCTACTTACCGGTTCCTGATAAATGTTATCGTTGGTGTTTTAATAAAGTTTGTGTAATGTTTCTTTCTATTGTGTTTGTTATGTTTGATTTTTATTATTAGTTACATTGATAAATAAAAATAGTAACAATAATCGGTTAAAATTAAAAAACAAATTAATCGGTTACAATATATAAAAAAAATTAACCGGTTACAAAAAAAAAATAAAAAATTACTCAGAACCGGTTCTAGTAAGATTTTATTTCTTTGATCGTTTACTAGCGGCAGGTGCAACACTTTCCGACGAGTTTCTCTTAGGTGCGGGTACCTCGGTACAATCGTCGTCCGAATCGTTAGTCTCCACTTCTTCGTCCTCCTCTTCGTCAACAATTTTATGCTCTAACTCAACTTCATCTTCTAGACTAGTTTTATGTTGAACACTTTTAACGGCTATAACCAGTTCCAACGGTAACATTTTAACGGCTATAACCGGTTCTAACGGTAAATTATAACGGTCAGGAACCGGTTCCACGTAGGAACCGGGTACGGGTAGGAACCGGGTACGGTTAGGAACCGGTTACTACCCGATTCAAATGGTAAAATTGTGGAACCGGGTTGGAACCAACGGGTATTTTGAACCCGGAACCGGTTCTACTTAATGGACTATGTCCAAACCTATGTGATCATTGTGATCCAATTAAATATCATCAATGCGATGATCGTATTATAAACATCCATTAGTGATGTAGTGCCTACGGGCCATAATTTAAACATCCATTAGTGATGTAGTGCCTATGGGCCGTAATTTAATCATCCATTAGTGATGTAGTGCTTCTGAGCCATGATTTAACATCCATTAGTGGTGTTTCGCCTACGGGATATATTATAAATAAAACAATGACAGTTACCATTATGGTTTCCTGTCCAAGGTTGTGGGCTATGCTCAAGCCTCATAATCAAAAGATCATTATGATCGTAACTACTATCATCAATGCGAATTACTATTTTAACATCCTTTTGAGGTGTCAATTGATTCGCCTACGGGCCATATAATATCGTCAATTATGACAACGACAGTTGTGGTCTACAACCCCCTGTCCAAAGGTAATGAACTATGTTGTAGATACGTCCACGATTAGCACGGGAACCTAAATTTGTTATCTATTGTCTGATTAGGCGGAAACTAACGACACCAAATAATAAGAATTACTCATTTAAATGTTTTTTTCATTGATCTAAAGTTCAATACATTCGAGAACCGGATCCGACAAAGCTTCGCCGTCTCTGTGCCAAAATCTCTCCTTTACAAATGAAATCACAAGGCACCTATTTATAGGATCATAAGTTCGCTGGTTTGGTTTTGAAGTTCATGCGAACTTGACTTAGTCAAGTTCGGCCGAACTTGACTTCCCCATTACCATCTCAAGCGAACTTGTCCTAAAACACTCTTAAATACGCCTCGTTTCATCTATACTATACAGACTCGATACAAGACTATTCTATAGACATTATGCACCAATAGACTCCCTCTTGGATATCTACTTTGTCTTGTTCGGTCTTCAGAAACTCTCGTTTATTCCATACTCGTTCTCGCGTAATGACGAAGGCAACAAACATATGCACCAACAGACTCCCCCTTGGATGTTGCCGCAGTCATCTACTTTCATAGACATCTTTGACATCCTTTGACAGTAATCATCTTCAAGTGACATAGTCTTCTTTGAATGTATCGTAACCATCATACTTCAAATAAGTTCCTGAGTCTTTATCTTTATCCTTGAATAAGCATTAAACTTTATGAACTTCAAACGTTCTCGTTTCTTCAATTTAACTTGATAAAACTTTAATCTCAGCTCCCCTTTGCTGTGAGCTGCGCTCCCCCTAGCTTTGAGCTTTATCTTCAATCACGTTTCATCCTGCTCCCCCTAAAACTTTACTTCCTGTTTCAAAGTTCTTGGGTACTCAAATAACCATTTCAGATTCTAACTTTGAAATTTTGTATCACTTGTATTACATACCAGCTGTACAATACTAGTACTCCGAAATTTCGTTTGAAAGGTTGCCTGATTCTGAGATACGAATTGAAGGTCCGTGATCAGGCGGTTCTAGATGGAAGTTGGTGGATAAACATAAACGGATTCGGTAGAATGTTATTACAGAAAGGAGTAGAAGTAGAATGCAGCGGAAGTCTTCATTCATACCGAAAGAGTATACATCTTTATAAGTCCAGCTGCCGGAGTTCCTGGAGAGAATCCGGCAGCACCTCCCCGTAGGGATGCCAAAAACTTCAATGACAAAATGAACAACATACCTATATATAGGGAGACAAGTTCGCTGGAGTGAAGATGAGTTCGGGCGAACTTGCATATGCAAGTTCGGCCGAACTTGACATCAACATTTCAAGTTCGAGCGAACTTGACCTCCACATGTCAAGTTCGGGTGAACTTGTTCCCTTTTACACTATACACTCTGTATTTTGGTCGTGTGTTCGATTCTAACCTATACAATATTCAACACACGCTCAATCTAGCCTATTCGACAAGTGACGAACACAATAGTGCATCAACATATTCCCCCTTGTTCATTATTGTCGAAGCTTGATCTTGAACTTCAAAACTTTGAGCCGTGTTTGAATATTCTCTGCAACTTTAATCAAGTTGTCTGCCGATGTCGTCGAGACGCGTCAACAGATTTCCCTCAATTGATGATCCGGGTTCGCATTAACAACTTTTCAAAACCGCTAAAATCTCCAGTTCAAATCTTTGGTTGCGTGGTTTCCGACTCCTCTGATTTACTTGACCGACAAATTTTCTTGAATAACCATCAACTCGAAGCTAATCAATGCAGCAGCTTCTCCATTTCGACGATAACCGCATCCGAGTTCAGTTTTGATTAAGTGTTGTGCATCGAGAGTTTATTCCGCACACTCCTAAAGTATCAAAAACTCAACTGGCAATTGATAGAAACTTCGAATCACCGCATCAGAAAACTTCAAATCAACGAATACCCTCGAAAATCTGAAATCCTGATTTTCGTAATCACAGTTAAGCACCCTCAGAAAGATTTGATTAGCAAATCGGTAATCTGCTCAATCAACAAATCTTCATCGGAAACAGATAATCTGGTAATGCATCGAATCTGAGAAACATACGTCTGTGACCAAAATCACATTATTCCTCTTCAGTCATAATGCCAGATATATAGCTATCTCCGGTAGACCAGCGCCACTTAATCACCAAACATCATCATCCAATGGCGGTTATTCCAAAGAGAAAAATGATTCATCTGCTTGAAGACTAAAAATAATGGCCACCAAAGGCTATCATTGGTTAGCATATCTGGGATAACTTCAGATCTCCTTGGTAATTTTGAAACCATCCGTCTTCGGAGCTAGTCATTAATCCTAAGATCATCACTGAACGTTTTGAACGTCCTCAGTTCCTTCATCGGTACTAACGACTGCTAATCCAGCTAACTGTTCCTTAACCGGAGATCAGGACTCTAACCCTTAAGCATCAATCTGTATCATGATCTGATAAATCGGAACTTCCTATGCAGCGGAAGTCTTCATTCATACCGAAAGAGTATACATCTTTATAAGTCCAGCTGCCGGAGTTCCTGGAGAGAATCCGGCAGCACCTCCCCGTAGGGATGCCAAAAACTTCAATGACAAAATGAACAACATACCTATATATAGGGAGACAAGTTCGCTGGAGTGAAGATGAGTTCGGGCGAACTTGCATATGCAAGTTCGGCCGAACTTGACATCAACATTTCAAGTTCGAGCGAACTTGACCTCCACATGTCAAGTTCGGGTGAACTTGTTCCCTTTTACACTATACACTCTGTATTTTGGTCGTGTGTTCGATTCTAACCTATACAATATTCAACACACGCTCAATCTAGCCTATTCGACAAGTGACGAACACAATAGTGCATCAACATATTCCCCCTTGTTCATTATTGTCGAAGCTTGATCTTGAACTTCAAAACTTTGAGCCGTGTTTGAATATTCTCTGCAACTTCAATCAAGTTGTCTGCCGATGTCGTCGAGACGCGTCAACAGATTTCCCCTCAATTGATGATCCGGGTTCGCATTAACAACTTTTCAAAACCGCTAAAATCTCCAGTTCAAATCTTTGGTTGCGTGGTTTCCGACTCCTCTGATTTACTTGACCGACAAATTTTCTTGAATAACCATCAACTCGAAGCTAATCAATTCAGCAGCTTCTCCATTTCGACGATAACCGCATCCGAGTTCAGTTTTTGATTAAGTGTTGTGCATCGAGAGTTTATTCCGCACACTCCTAAAGTATCAAAAACTCAACTGGCAATTGATAGAAACTTCGAATCACCGCATCAGAAAACTTCAAATCAACGAATACCCTCGAAAATCTGAAATCCTGATTTTCGTAATCACAGTTAAGCACCCTCAGAAAGATTTGATTAGCAAATCGGTAATCTGCTCAATCAACAAATCTTCATCGGAAACAGATAATCTGGTAATGCATCGAATCTGAGAAACATACGTCTGTGACCAAAATCACATTATTCCTCTTCAGTCATAATGCCAGATATATAGCTATCTCCGGTAGACCAGCGCCACTTAATCACCAAACATCATCATCCAATGGCGGTTATTCCAAAGAGAAAAATGATTCATCTGCTTGAAGACTAAAAATAATGGCCACCAAAGGCTATCATTGGTTAGCATATCTGGGATAACTTCAGATCTCCTTGGTAATTTTGAAACCATCCGTCTTCGGAGCTAGTCATTAATCCTAAGATCATCACTGAACGTTTTGAACGTCCTCAGTTCCTTCATCGGTACTAACGACTGCTAATCCAGCTAACTGTTCCTTAACCGGAGATCAGGACTCTAACCCTTAAGCATCAATCTGTATCATGATCTGATAAATCGGAACTTCCTATGGTCACAAAATCTCAATGAATCTCAATTCTATGCATTTCCCGAAAATCTGCAATCGGTAACCACCCGGATACTGTTGCAGTAGTCACAAATTTCAAAAATGCCGGAATCTTCAAATCTTGAAAATTTTTTATTTCCCCTCATTTTTGCAAATTTTGACCATACTGAAAATTTCACTGAAATTCCCCCTGAAATCCGGAACTTTCAGTTTTTAACAAATGCAGATTTAAGGTTTAGGCCCATTACTAGTCACGACACCCAAATGATCAACATTCTGCATCAGTATCAATGACTCTCCCGTTATCTTCAAAATTGTGTGACCGTATCACCAAATCTGTACTCTAAAGCTCTAGACGGTGTCCCCGAACATCCCGGTTCGGTCTTCGAAAACCCGAAAAAATTTCTATCGCTAAATTTTTTCTGGACACTCATCCCATCAATACGATCAACAAAATTTTTCCATGCATTTTATTAGGCATTGGAGCAAGTTCGGGCGAACTTGGTCTCCCAACTCACAAGTTCGGGCGAACTTGAGTTAAGTTAGGGCGGACTTGATCAAGTTCGGGCGAACTTGATCAAAAATGATACAAGTTCGGTCGAACTTGACCAATATAAGTCAAGTTCAGGCGAACTTGATCCCCCAAATCAACCCATTTTTCACATTTTTCGATCCATAATCCTTATTTTTTCGAATTTCGAGATGAATCCACCATAGATCTGGGCAAACTTGACTTAGTCAAGTTCGGCCGAACTTGACTTCCCCATTACCATCTCAAGCGAACTTGTCCTAAAACACTCTTAAATACGCCTCGTTTCATCTATACTATACAGACTCGATACAAGACTATTCTATAGACATTATGCACCAATAGACTCCCTCTTGGATATCTACTTTGTCTTGTTCGGTCTTTAGAAACTCTCGTTTATTCCAGACTCGTTCTCGCGTAATGACGAAGGCAACAGACATATGCACCAACATATGTTCAAGCCTTAAAGCCTGTTGATTAATAAGATCACGGCTTATATATATATATATATATATATATATATATATATAATATATATATATATATTATATATATATATATATATATTAAAACGTCCTTGTGACAAGGCCTCGTGCCGTATTTTGATGTCCTTTGTGACCAGGCCTTTTGTGCCGTATCTTATAATGTCCCTTAGTGACAAGGCCGTTTCTGCCATATCTTTATATATATTTTTTAGCAAGGCCAGTTGTGCCATATTTTAAGTCCTTGGTGACAAGTTTGCGAGATACTTAAATTGTTGTTACGACAAGGACAGATGTGACTTTATAATCCACTGTCTAATATTTCTTGACTATGTCCGATCTTTTTAATACCTGTGATGGTCCTTTGAGACCTAGGTTATATATAAATAGCTATTAGACATTCATTTAAAAGGTCAAAGCCTGACAGTTGTGACTTCGAGCACACTTATCCAAAAGGAAAGGGATTTATATACCCAACTTAGAGCCAAAATGGTTTAATAATACCATGGCATAGATACAATGAGTTATCAAATGCGAATGACCAGCTAATAGAATACAAATCGGTGTTTAGTACTAAGTAGCTACAATGGCAACTTCTGATGGAGCCAACAGCAAGTGTAACGACGATAATGCAAATGCAAATATTGTCATAAGTAAAAATGATCTGCAAGCTTTAATTGCCACAGAGGTTGGCAAGGCTATAATGCCTATCCGGCAAGGCAACAGGAGTCGGGTGCTTCTCGCTCCAAACAATTATCGAAACACTCGTCTATACCTCGATCGAATCCAAGGGATAGTGAGATACACTCCTCAAATGTGAGGAGTAATACTGAGAGACAGGAGCATCATGAGAAGATGCGTTCCAATAAGGATGGGTGTTCATATAAGAATTTCGTATCCTGTAAGCCCCGTGATTTCAAAGGGGAAGAAGGGTCAGTTGAAGCCCTTAGGTGGTTAAATGAAATAGAAACCGTAGTCGAGATCAGTGGTTGCGCTGACAAAGATATCGTGAAATTTGTATCACAGTCATTAAAGGGCGATGCCCTAATATGGTGGAAAACTATGGTACAGTCTGCTGGAAATGTGTTTTTGTATAATTTGAGTTGGTCCAAGTTTATGGACCTGATTAAAGAAACATATTGTCCATCTCATGAGTTGGAAAGGATAGAGATGGATTTCTTATCTCTATCAATGAATAATTTGGATTGTCAGAAATATGTGACCGACTACAACTCCTTGTCTAGGTTAGTGCCATACCTAGTATCCCCTGAGCCAGAACGGATTGCTCGTTTTATTGGTGGCCTAGCGCCAGAAATTAAGGGAAATGTTAGGGCTTCAAGGCCCAGCACACATAGGTCTGCTGTAGACCTAGCTCAGATTCTCACTCAGGATTTAGTGAGACAAAAATCAGTCAAAGCTGAGACCAACAGAAAAAGAGAAAGGGAGAAGGATAACTCCCAGAAATCTAAGAAAAAAGGAAAGTCTGGATTCAATAAGAACCAGCAAGAGTTGGATGAAAAGCCTACGTGCAAGACCTGCAACAAAAGGCACTGGGGACCACCAAAAGCCAAAGCAATGTGGTATTTGAAAAAGAACTGGTTATCAGTCCCATGAACATAGGGACATAAAGAATGCAGTCTGCTTCAGCTGTGGCGACAAAGGCCACATAAGTCCTAACTGCCCCAAAGCGGCCAAAGACGGTGCAGCTAAGCCTGGAGAGGGTAAGAAAGGAACCGCCTGAATATTTTCCTGACGAATGTAGTAGGCAGTAAATATCAACAAGCTATTAGGTATATTCCCTATCATTAATTAAGGTTATGTTTGCTAAGGGCTCTGTTTTGATTCAGGCACTAATAAGTCTTTCATAAACCATAAGGCTAGCAAACTTCTAATATATCCATAAGAACATCAGATATTAAGTATGAGGTAGGACCTACCACTGAAACCATAGAAATCGCTCCTTTTGATGGATGCTCTAGAATCAGTCATGCTCTTCCTTCGGTTGAAGTACGACGAATTTTTCTTATTATTTAAATTATTTTATTTATCTATTAATCTCTTTGATTTCTATCGACTATGAATGCCAAACTAGTTTGATAAAAGCGCCATATGGTAAATGGCAGTATCTTAGTGTGTCCCATAGATTGCTTTCATGCCTGATCAACATGAAGGTTTAATGCATGGAACCACTAGGATCTTCCAATAGTCATATAGCAAACGGTATTCAAGGAGATATTCCGTATAAAGATGCTTGAGTAAGTGTCTCCACTCAAGGCATCCAAGTATTCGAAGGGCGAATGTGTCATTTTGATGACACAAGCAACGTTAGATGAACCAAAGGCTGAAGTTTAAATTATATATCAATTCTGGCTATCTTAATATCTTCTCTAAAGAACTACACGAATTATCTCCAGAGAAAAATAAGTGGAATTAAGTCTGACATCATATCAGAAGCAGGACCTATTGCAAAAGCTTCATATCAACTAATATTGACGGAAATAGAATAATTTAGATCCTAATTGAATGAACTTCTGAAGAAAGGCTTGCGCAGCCTAGCTCGTCACTTTGGAGACTCTGATAGTGTTTCATTAAGAAAGACGGTTCAATGCGGTCATGCATTGATTGCCACAAGCTTAAAACGTAAAGATTAAGAATTGTTAATCTCAGCCCATGATCGAAGATTTGCTCGACCAACTATAAGGGTTAGGTACTTCTTAAAGATTGATTGGATAGTGGTTGGAGTGACCATCTCACCCTAGTTAAGTTCTCTTATATATTAATTGTTATATAAATACCAAGGCTGCTCCCTTGGAAGCCTTGTATGGGAGAAAATATCAAACGCTCGTTTGATAGGCAAAGTGGGAAGGACCCAACTAACAAGACCTAAGATTATCTTGGGAACCATGGATAGGATAATAAAAATCCAAGATCTATTTCAAAACTGTCAATGAACAGCAGAAGAACTACGCTGACAAGAGTTGCAAACGTATAAGTTCCCAATAAGGGACAAAGTCTTATTGTAGGCATCACCCTAGAATGGTGTAGTATGTTTTAGCTAGAAGGGCAAATATATATATATATATATATATATATATATATATATATATATATATATATATATATATATATATATGACAATTCGAGATGATCGAATGTGTCGGGACTTTAACTTATAAGCTCATTTACTTGAGGAGCTCAGCGCAATTGACAATGCGTCTCACAAGTGCAATTTAAAGGAAAAGACTAGCCAATGAGTTGCTAGCAATATCGCATAAAGATGTATAAATTATTAGAAACCAATGGTTTCGTTGGAAAAGAGATATCGATTAAAGATCGAAAAGATAAAAAGCTTTGAAGAAAGCACATGCCTATTGTCAAGGCCATACGGGAAGTTTGTAGAAATCCTGAGTACATGTGAAGTCGAGTCCAATATGTGACAAAAGTACTTCTATCTTTTGAATAAAATCTCGAGGTCGAGATTTCTTTTAAGGGGGTGAGGATGTAACACCTCGTAAAAACCAGTCCTGTAAAATTCCGACATGTGTCCTAATGATACTCGTATGCCATGTGCTAAAAAAACAAGGGACCAAATGCATTGTTATGTTATTCTATAACTTCTGAACGACAAATTAATAGTTAAGGGACTAAAAGTGTCAACATGCTCAAACTAAGCCTCTGAGTGACCTTTTAACGAACCGAGAGTCATATAATATTATTCATATTCTTATGTGTGCCTATTATATGCCAATGAAGGCTTTACGCACTAATTATAACGTTTAACGCAAGTTTGGAAGTCCAGGGACTATTCCTGACAAACTGCAGAAACTTGCTAATTCTTGTATTTTGAATACGGACACTATATATAAATTTAAATATGTATATTCAATAAAATATTGTGTTTTATTGATAAGGATGCAAGAATATCCATCATTGCAAAATTTCGATCGTTTTTGTGTCCGTTTAAGCGTTTTACGCATTTTAGCGAAACGCGCGACCGTACAACCGAACGAACTGACATACGGGATATTTCCGGACATAATCCAAGTCACATATGCCTTAACATCTTTATTGAGCCTTTAAATCAAGTTAAAAGGGGTTACGGGTGACAAAACGCGACGAAAACAAGTCCAGGGGCCAAAAACTGCAAGTAAGTGAAACTTGGGTTGCTGAGCTGGGTCCATACGGACCGTAAGGCTGGATCCTTGTGGTCCGTAAGGCCTTCTGCAGATATGAAAATGCTGAATCATCATGTTTAAGCTCACAACTGGACACCTATCTTGTTCTTGCCACCTTTAACCTGGTTTTGACACCTCTATGACACATGTAAACATCCTATGATGCCTGTAACACCTGTAAATCATCCACAAATCCTCAATCTTTATGAATATGTGATGAACATATGGGTTTAAGTTTGCATCTTTTCAATCCTTTCTCCAATAATCAATTCTGGAGGTTCCTGATCACTTAGGAGTTTCCCTCTGAGTTTATTCAGTTCATAGAATCATTTATAAGTGTCATTTTCATAGTTTGTTCTTTGGTTTAGATTTTCATAGCCAAAGTCAAGTGTTTTCGATAAACGCTTTGACTTTCGATTAAAACTATTATGGTCCAGCCATGGATCAATCCGAATGTGGCTAGGTGATCGTAAATAGGTAGGTGTTAATCCCTCAAAAGGGCACCTCCTAATTACCACATTTGCTAGATCAATTGACGAGTCAAAAATATATTTTAAAAAATCAACGGGTCAGATTTTAAAAATATTCATAAACTGAGTTTAAAGGCTTTCTAAAATATGTTTAAACACATAAACAACATGGTAATAAACATTAGAACACGTGTAAACAAGTTCGGCTCGTCAATTTCAGTTTTAGGATCGATTCGCAACCGAAAGTCGCGAAGTTTGACTTCTGCATTGACTTTTGATTATGAACTGAATTAGATTAGTATGCTTCTGATTTATGGTCTCGTTATGATCATATTATGATGTAGCATAACCCTCTAAGGTTATATTACATGATAATAATAGTTATCCGAGTTTTATGGAAGTTTCCGCAAATAGGCCATACTTTGACTATTTCACCATTTTATTTAAAAATAAGGTTTTAAAAGCCAACAAACTTGCAAATGATTTAGTTACTGATATGTTAACATGATTAACATATTTTGATGTTACAAATCTGACCATAAACCGAGTTTTCATATAATGTCGTAAAATATGCTTTAAAGCGACCAAAAGGCCCTTTCAGCGCATATAACGATTAAACATAATTTATCATACCAAACTTATGGCCTACTGATGTAATATCATGACTAGGATATTTTGGGATATCATTTCAGTTTATAAGCTGAGTTTATGCCCAAGTTCTTGTGTTACGCTCTTAAATGACGATAACGTCCTTACGACACTTAAATTGGTTTTTAATCATGATTTCCATATGAAATATTTTCCTACTGATATGTTATACTAAATAACATATTCTAATTATTTAAACCTGGTCATAACATCAATTTTCACAAAATATCGCAAATATCGTCATTTAACGACTTTTACGCCTTTTCGACGCATAGTATGGTTTTAAACCATATTTACCAACCAAGACTTGTTACCTACTGATTTTATATCTCAATTAAAGTATTTTACAGTAGGTGCATAATATAAACTCATAATCCAGATAAGCTTTTGAAACTATGTGTGAAATTACCATAATTCCCCTACGGTGCATCGTTTGGTCTTAAACTATAAAACACACATATGTTTGATATCTTATTGATATTATATCATAAATAAAGTATTTTCACAGAATAATTATGGTCATAACATCAGATTATACGCAAGTTCCTTTTATACGTCGCTAAATGACCAAAACGCCCTTTTGAGGCATTATTTTATTTTAAAACTATAACGGACATACAAGTTGATATCCTACTAATATTATAACTTGTTTAAAGTATATTGGAATATGGAACTCGTTCATGACTCATCCGGTTACCCAGTATCGCTTATATGCGCACGCTTAAGCCTATGTAACTAGTTTACGTAATTTAACCAAAACGGGTTTAACCTTATCATTTTTATCTCAAATTCCAGAATGTAAATAGTTTCCCCATATTATACAAGTCTTAGTACTTGTCGGTTATAAACTACATTCTATTCCGATCATCGCTTAATCTAGCATATCGTACCGTATTGTTTTAACGTAAGTCTAACCGGTTCAAGTCTAAGACTTCATTAAGAACCATTAGCATTCTAATATTGGTTAATAATTACCATCACTCCCAGACTAAACGCCTTCCGGTAAATTGTACCTGTACTTATTTCTGATATGCGGCTGAGTTATGACTTTACAAGACTTAACTTCAGGTAAATACCCTTAACTTATTTCCCCTATATGGGCTTGGGATACGGTAAATTATTACCTTGTTCAGGTATGGGATCATGTTTTATCCAGTTGTGATAATTAACTAAAATCTTGCTCTGTTTTGTCTGAAACTAAAACATTGGGGGTGGACTTGACCGTGTCCGGGATATCCTTGGCTCACTAAAGTGCTAGTGGCCACGACAATATAACATGGCGTGTAGGCATACACTGGGTAATTGCTATCTGCTTTCTATGTGAAAGTTCAGAGTGGTGTGTCAGTCGATCAGGTCTAGATTTTTGTATTGGGCCCCATATGTAAAAGCCTGACATGTAAATCTGTATACAAGGTCATTTGTACTATCCCAAGTTATTTATGAAAATGTGCCAAGTGCACCTAAAAACCATTTTCGAAAGGGTTTTTTTTTTCAAAATGAGTCGGTTGAGTGTATTTACCAGTGTAAACTGACGTATTTTCAAAGATCAAGTTACAGGTACAAGTACGAAATAGGCCGGAAGCTGCGGGGCATAAACCGAGGAGTTGCGCCCTTAGGATTTGCCTGTAGAGTCTGTTATCATTTTATGTATATTTTCGATCCGCCTGTGGATCTTCGTTACAAACCATTGTTGTCATATTTTGAACAGTTTGTAATGATATTTTAATTCCAATACTTCCGCTGTGCTATTCTGTGTTATGTTGGTCATGATGATATCAACTTTACGTCACGGTACTCCCCACCGGGCCCACCGGTAGACACGTGGATGTCGGGGTGTCACAGGTTGGTATCAGAGCCAACGTTTGAGTGAATTAAACACTAGCCTTCTGTGTTTAATCTCAAATGACACAGTAGCATATTCCTTATACCTTCCGAGTCTAGGCTTGACATAGGAATGCTCTCATCCCTGTTAAATAAATCTTGCTTTCGATTTTATGTATTTCAGAAACAAGTCGCCAAGAAAAGAAGCCATTGATGAAAATTCTTCTCATCCGAAGCCACAGAATGCTATGCTTCGGACCACAGCTAAGTTAAGCATGCGACCGGTTTGGAGGAAAGACCTTATATAAACTTATTCTTAAACCCAAACCTATTAAAACCTTAAACTAGACTTCATAGTCCATACCGGAGGTACTTGAGGCTCAACTTTTGAAGTTTGTATCTGTGGGGTCCATACCAGAGGTCCCTGAGTCTCCAACTTCTAAGATAATACCGATGGATACTTATGACCCATATTTCTTACATCTGAGTTCTTGGAATTCCAAGCTTGGATTATGCTTACCAAACTCAAATCCGCGATCCATTTTATTTTAACCCTCGAATCCTTGAATTATGTTTCTACAATGGATCCTGATTTGGAAAACTTACATTACCCACTAACCTTCAGTGTTAGTACCGTATGCAATTAACCACGAAGAGAAATATCACGAGTTAAGCAATGGAGGCTCAAGAGAATTCTTCTATCAATTGTATTTCTTTTCCTTTGAGTCCCTATGAGGACATGTCTCTTCTTATTAGTCCCTGTGCGGACATTTAATGAAAATAATTCCTTAATGGACATTTGTTTATTATAGTTCCCACGTGGACATAACTTTCGACTTAAGTCCCGTGTGGACATTAATTTTCAAAATAGTCCCTTCGTGAATAATTATGTTCATTATAGTCCCTCGTGGACATGTTATTTCTTATAGTCCCTATAAGGACTTATATATTTCCTTTTAGTCCCTTTGTGGACTTGTGATGTTTTTAAGTCCCGACGTGGACAAGATAATTATTAAAAGTCCTGTTTAAGGCACGATTGTAAATTCCTAGTGAATTACGGAAAAATTAGGAGTCATTATCATTATTATATATGTATTCGTTATATATATTCTTTGTTCAAGTGAACGTCTCGATTTTGATTCGAAATTTATGATCTGCGAAATATATCTAAAGATCTTCTTAATGGTTTACACCCGCCGAGTGCAATAGGTCACATATATTGGCGAAACGGTAGTTAAGATGGTCTTCTACCATGATAGTTAAGGTTGAGAAATCCCTTTTGTGGAGTCCCTTCTATCCAGAGGCGGTGAACTACGTTCTAAACCTCACTAGTCTGCCCGATCTGGGCTAGTTATTTAAACCATTTTAAAATTGTCCTAAAAGTTAATATGTTTAAGGTATTAACCTCCTGGCAGTGTGACTTGAGGAACCACATGAGCCATCTAGGTAATGGACTATGTCCAAACCTATGTGATCATTGTGATCCAATTAAATATCATCAACGCGATGATCGTATTATAAACATCCATTAGTGATGTAGTGCCTACGGGCCATAACGATTAGGCGAAACAGATTGATCAAGAGATTCCATAACGATTAATTCAAAGACAATAATCAACATTTAATATCCCATACTATCAAACTCATACGATCTTCAAACAACCATTACAATTCAACAAAAATCTCTTAAACACAATCCAATTCGATCTCCCCTAGATTTTATTACAAACCGTTCTAAAACAAACTAAACTACGCATGTCACATCCAAGGCATCCAAGCTATGAATCCTCAACCTGTTACATACGTTAAAATACAAGTCAATACAATTAAGTAAAGATGAGCACACGAGTTTGAATTATACTAGCATAGTCGAGAAAGCCTTTGCGAAACAATCTAATTACATATCATGATACACCAAAACACTTAACATAACATAGGCTCATTTTTCATGCTAACTACCGTGAAAAGGCTTTCGCGACCATCCTAACTAGACCCCGTCGGGTGTTAGCCAAACTATAGTACCATACTAGCTAAGGAGGCAAGTTAACGAAAATAAGTCATAGTCACATGTTTCTAGTATCACGTATCGAGCATATACAATCAGATTACTCGCGTGTGATAAACAGTTTTGATTTGTGAAGTGATTTTGATATAGGAACGTATGTAACACCCAAAATGTGCATTAAAGCGAAAATGGGTCAAGTATACTCACTGTGGGTGCGTTTAGGTAAGAGTTCGGGATCTGCAGGGAGTTGAGAGGAGAGTCGGATCAGCCTGCATACGCGAACCAAAGTGCATCAATCTCCGAAAAGCTGAAACGGTTAAGTTCGGGTTGGGCAGTAGGCAAGTTCGGGCGAACTTGTGTGTAAACATACAAGTTCGAGAGAACTTGTATGGATTCTTGGTGTTTTAGAGTCAAGTTCGTCGAACTTGATGAGTTTTTTGAGAAACTTGTCAAGTTCGGGCGAACTTATAAGAAGATCTTACTGAAAAGACAAGTTCGGGCGAACTTGTTTAGTTTCCTAAGAAACTAGACAAGTTCGAGCGAACTTGTAAGAAATTTTGGAGAAATTGACCTAAGTTCGGTCGAACTTGACCCATATGGGTGCAAGTTCGGTCGAACTTGCCCAATGAGCTGGGATTCTTGAGCGAACTTGATGTTTTCGGGTCCAAAATCTTGCGTTTTCCGTCGTTTGCTGAGGAAAATGGAGTGTTCATCCCTCCAACCCTGTGCTACTGAGCAAACTTAGGTCGGAGAGGTCTTTTAGAGCGGTTTTAGCCGTTTTACAAAAGCGTGAGCTAATCCGAGCGAACTCGGGGTTCGTTCGGATTAGTCCGGCTTGTGTAAACCAACATAAACTCCTTGTGCTTCCAGATCTGGGATCTTGAATGATAAATGCTTCGTTTCATATCAGAAAATGAACAAAACATCATCAAAAGTCCGTATTTTGTGTAAAAATCAATGTTTAAAAGGTTTTGCTCAGATCTAAGCATAGATCTGAGTAGAAAACGGGAAATTTTATGGAAAAAGATGAAGATTTTCGTAAACAGAAGAATTTGATGAAAACGAAGGCTATGCCTTGTGCCAAAATCGTTGTAAACCTTTGTAAATCGTTGATAAGCGTTGTTGTAGTTGAAATCGGGTGATTCTTACTTAGAAATCAGAGGGTTTTGGGTTTGGGAGCTCTGGGCGAAGTTGCAGCAAGTTCAAATGAGAGGAATGAGCTGGGTATTTTAGGAGAAGGCAAGAAAGTGAGCTGGTTGAGTCAAGTTTGGCTGAACTTGCATGTTTTCATGCAAGTTCCGCGAACTTATGGATAATTGAAAGGAGAAGTGCCAAGTTCCGGACCCGACTTTGACCTTTCCTCCTGAGGTCATGTTCGAGCGAACTTGAGGTCTCTGAGGATTTCAATTGGCAGTCAAGTTCGGCCGAACTTGGTATCACCAAGTTCGAGCGAACTTGACCCAGTTATTGGGTTTTCTTCGTTTATTTCACGTTAAGGTTTCGTTTGGTTATCCAGTTCGTATTTGTTAGTTATGTTAAGCGTTAAATTAAAGCGGTTAAGCGTTATAATTGATATAATAGTGCGATTCAGCGATTTGAGAGTGCGAGAGCGATGCAATAGCGAGCGTAATCATAACCACAACACACATAACACATAAATAACATAAAACCACCTAACTAACTGCGTTTTACGATGCGAAGAGATGAGCGATACGATTTAAATAGCGATTAGATGCGAAATTAACGTACAACACCATAATTAATTAACATAACTTTATTATAAACCGAATCTCGGGATTACAAAAGATAGGTACATCGGAAAGACAAATGAAAAGATAACAACGAATTTTCGAGTTGTTACAGTCTCCCCTACTTTAGGGAATTTCGTCCCGAAATTTAAGTAGTAGCTGTAACAAATAGATGCGGGTACTTGGCCTTCATGTCACTTTCCAACTCCCAAGTAAACTCGGCGCCGCGTTTGCCTTCTCATCGGACCTTCACGATAGGGATGCGAGACCGTCGGAGTTTCTTGGTCTCTCGGTCCATGATTTCCACAGGCTTTTCCACGAAATGGAGAGTCTCATTGATTTGCAGATCATTCGAGAGGTACATGCAGATTTTCTTCGGCTAAGCACCTTTTGAGATTGGACACGTGGAAAGTCGATGTACGTTGTTGAGTTCCTCGGTAATTCGATTCGATACGCTACTTTACCGATCCTTTCCAGAATCTTAAAGGTCCTATGTATCGAGGCGCTAGCTTTCCTTTCTTGTCGAAGCGGACCACTCCCTTCCAAGGTGCAACCTTTAGGAGAACGTGATCTCCCACTTGAACTGCAGGGGCTTGCGGGTTTATCGGCGTAACTCTTTTGACGACTCCGAGCTTTCAAGAGATTGTCTCTGATTTGGAGGATCTTGTCCGTCGTTTCTTGAATCAGCTCGGGATCGGTGATTTGTGCTTCTTCGATCTCGTGCCATGCAATAGGCGATCGACATTTCCTTCCATACAGTGCCTCAAAAGGGGCCATTTGAATGCTGGTATGTAACTATTATTGTACGAGAATTCGATTAAAGGTAAATGTGTATCCCAGTTACCACCGAAATCTATGATGCACGCACGAAGCATGTCTTCGAGGGTGCGGATCGTTCGTTCAGTCTGACCGTCGGTTTGAGGGTGAAAAGCGGTACTGAGATTGAGAGTAGTACCGAGAGCGGATTGAAAAGTCTCCCAGAGACGCGAGGTAAAACGACCGTCTCGGTCAGAGATAATGTCACGAGGCGTCTCGTGTTGACATATAACTTCGTCGGTATTGATTCGGGCTAACCGTTCGACCTTAAAGTCTTCTCGTTTATCAATAAAGTGCGTAGATTTAGTAAGACGATCAACGATAACCCAAATGCTATCGTGGCCAGATGAAGTGCGGGGAAGTTTAGTAATAAAGTCCATAGCTATACTCTCCCACTTCCACATTGGGATTTCGGGTTGTTCGAGTAAGCCAGAGGGCCTTTTATGTTCGGCTTTAACTTTCGAACAAGTTAAGCATTTTGAGACGTACATGGCAATATCCTTCTCACCAAATACTTAGGACGAAGGTCCTGGTACATCTTGTCGGCACCGGGGTGAATGGAATATCGAGATTTATGAGCTTCGGTCATTAGCAATTCACGGAGATTATCACGAGTAGGAATCCAAATACGATTGAGATAGTAATAAATACCATTAGGCTTAGATACGAGCTGAGTTTCGGCACCACATTTCATTTCTTCTTCCAAAGTATTCTCGTTAAAACAAGCGAATTGGGCGGAGTGAATCATGATTTCGAGATCATTCAAAGCTTGAGAGTCACGAACGCTATATACATAGCTTCGTCGACTTAGAGCATCGGCGACGACGTTTGATTTGCCGGGATGGTCGCGTATTTCGCAATCGTAATCATTGAGAAGTTCAACCCATCGGTGTTGTCGCATTTTAGTTCTTTTTGATTAAAGATATGTTGTAAGCTCTTATGGTCGGTGAAGACCGTACACTTAGTACCGTAAAGGTAGTGTCGCCATATCTTTAATGCAAAAACAACTACACCATGTTCGAGTTCGTGGGTTGTGTAGTTCTTCTCGTGGATCTTGAGTTGGCGAGACGCATATGCGATAACCTTGTCTCGTTGCATGAGAACACAACCAAGACCAAGGTTAGAGGCATCACAGTAAACAACGAAATCATCGTTTCCGTCGGGTAAAGCGAGGACAGGAGCGTTGCATAGCATACGCTTGAGAGTTTGAAAGGCTTCCTCTTGTTTGGTTTCCCAAACGAAAGGCTTGTCCTTATGAGTTAAAGCAGTAAGCGGAACGACGATTTTTGAGAAGTCGGCGATGAATCGACGGTAATAACCCGCCAATCCAAGTAATGAACGGATTTCGAAGCATTCTTCGGTGTAATCCAACTCTTGACGGCTTCGATCTTTGCAGGGTCGACGTGAATTCCTTGACTATTAACGATGTGGCCGAGAAATTGGACTTCTTCGAGCCAGAATTCACATTTAGAGAACTTAGCATAAAGGCGATTACCTTGAAGAAGTTCGAGGACTGGACGAAGATGGCGCGCGTGCTCGTCTCTCGACTTCGAATAGATAAGAATGTCATCGATGAAAACAATACGAAGCGATCTAAGAAAGCTTTACACACACGGTTCATCAAGTCCATGAAGACCGCGGGTGTGTTGGTAAGACCAAAAGGCATAAGGAGCTTTAGCAACTGGAGTAGCACCTGGAATCAAATCGATACGGAATTCAACATCTCGAGTAGGGGGTAAACCAGGTAAATCGTCGGGAAAGACCTTAGGAAATTCAAAAACAACGGGAACGTCTTTATAAGTCTTCTTTTCTTTCTCCGGGTTCACGATATGGGCGAGGAAAGCAACACATCGCTTTTGCAAGCATTTGTGTGCTCGAGTACATGACAAAAGCATCAACTTCTTTGAGGGAGTTTCACCATAAACATGAAGTTGATCACCGTTAGGGAGAGGAAAATGAATCATTTTATCGAAGCATACAACTTCAGCATGGTTTTCACAAAGAAAATCCATACCTACTATGATATCGAAGCTACCTAACTGCATAGGTATGAGATTGATCGAGAAGATGTGGCTGTTGAGATCGAGAGAACAACCACGTAAGACGGAATTGACGGTAACGGATTTTCCGGTGGCGACTTCCACATCGAAAGTCTTTGGGAGTTTAACGCGCTTACATTTTAAAACCTTTTCGAATTCTAACGATACAAAACAATTATCGGCACCAGTATCAAATAAACATGAAGCATAAATACCATTAACGAGAAACGTACCATTGACAACATTGTTGTCATTCTGAGCCTGGCGGTGGTTGAGATTAAAGGCTCTGCCACGCGCAGCTTGTGGTTGTTGCTGCCGCTACGGCGGCGGCTGAGGCTGCTGCTGAGGCTGCGGTGCTGGCTGCTCTTGCTTGACAGGACGATTCGGGCAGACATTGGCGAAATGATTCGGATCACCACACATATAGCACACACGTGCTTTTGGAGCTTGCTGCTGATTGGCTTGAGGAGGAGCGGGTAAAGCTGGAGCTGCTGGAGCCTGAGGAGCTGGCTGACGAGGACCTGATCGGCAACTCACAGTAAAGTGGCCGTAGATATTGCAATTTGTGCAAAAACGGCAGTTGCCACCACGGCATAATGATAAGTGCACTTAGGGCACAGAGGGTGAGGTCCGGTATACGCACGCTTAGCTGGAGGTGCGTTCGGAGCGGCTGAGGGTTTGCTGGAGCGACGAGAGCATAGTTCTTACTCAGGTTTCCTCTTTTGCGTCCCTGACACTTTCCCTTTGGGTCACTGGATGATTCGGTAGCAGCGGTTGGTTCGACGACATCTTGATTGGCGACCTTAGCAGAGTTCTTGAAATAACCATCCTAAACTCGCTGATCGTTGATCTCAGTGGCGAGCATGTAGGTTTCCTCGATGGTTGTAGTACGAGCAACTTTCAAGAAACTTGCAACACACTCGGGTAAGCCACGGATGTACTTGTTGATAGCTTTCTCAGTCGTATCAACCTGGCTGGGACAGATGATGCTTAAAATCTTAAACCGAGCAGTAAAACCAGCATTGTCGGGACCGTCTTGTTTGATACCCCAAAACTCAATCTCGAGCTTTTGCATTTCATACGGAGGACAGAACTCCTTCATCATTACTTCCTTGAGTTCCTCCCAAGATAGACTGTAGGCTTCATCATTTCCACGCTTGTTTCTTTCGGCTGTCCACCAGTCGAGAGCACGAGACTGGAAGACTCCGGTAGCGTTCACGGTGCGGAGGTCTTCGGGGCATCCACTTTGCCTAAAAGTGACCTCAATAGCATCGAACCAGTGAAACATAGAAGTCGGTCCGTCATTGCACGTGAAGGCGAGAGGTGCACAAGCCTTGAAGTTCTTGAAGCTGAATCGCGGCTTGGGATTCTCAGTTTTCGAGTCGACGAGGAGTTGCTGCTCACAGCATGGATTTCCGAGACGATTTGCGGAATGACTTTTGCTATCTCCTTGGCTACCATTGAAGCGATACGCTTGTCGGCGTTGCTGCGCTGGAGATTCCTTCGGGTGTGCGATCCCATAGAAGACATCTACACGAAGGATTTAGATTAGATGAGATTCGATTATAATAGAGTTATGTTTAAATATTTATTATTATTATTATTCATACAAGTCACAAAATCACATAAACAGTAGACACGTAAACATGTAGGCACATAAGCACGTAAGCACATAATCCACGTAAGCACACATTTTGCACGTATTCACCTTCTAATTAACCTTCACGCGTAGCGTGATACGAGATGCGATATAATAGCGAGATATAAACGAGATATATGCGATATATATAATAGCGAGATAGGCGAGATAATACCGTGTATGAGACACACATGTCCTCATAGGCGTAAGCGAGTTAAGCGATTAGTTTGGTTGGTGTGTTAATTAGCATTTTAGATTTCGAGAGCTGTGCGAGTTGTGCATATATTGGATGGAGCGTAAATGCGATAATTCGGGAAATCGATAATTATGACAAATCATCAAAGCGAGAAATTGAACAAGCGAAAATTCTTAAAATTTAAACACATAAATAATAATAAACTCGATGATGCGTAAATCGACGATATAGGCTTAAATCAATTGGGAGTGTCTGGGGTTTTGAGACTTTTGACTACCCAAAGTGGTTCGACTACCCTTTGCGTTCGGACCCACGCTTTGGCCTAATAGATAAACGTTCTCACCGTAAGTGGCTAGCGACGTTTACCCTTCCAATTAATACGTGTTCCAAACCATCGGCATAACCGAGACTTTGGTGAGATTGAAAATCGAAGCATGGAATTAGTTATTAAGATGCGGGTTTCACCACTAACTTAACAACTTTATTCCTAGATAGAAATGAAGATTTTCGTCGAGGTTTGGATGTCACTCCTAACTCAACGAAGATATCTCGTGCGAGAGAAAGCGTGGAATGAATGATCTCATCGAGAGTTCTCGGTTTTCACACCTATTCTCGACTTGATCACTCGTTTTGTGTGATACGAGTGTTTCCAAGCGTGTATTATTGTATTAACCTTAGGAAAGGCACATTTAAGCATTTATGGCAAGTAGTTTAACATTTAAGTCAAGGATAGGTCAATCGGGTACTTAAACATGCTACTAGGTCGAACATGGAAATTCTACCTATTATCCTAAGGTTATGGCGCTCTGATACCAATTTGTCACACCCCAACCGATGGTGGAATCATCGGGGTAGTGGCACTAGGCGAATCAGATTGATCAAGAGATCTCATAACAATTAATTCAAAGAAAATAATCAACATTTAATATCCTATACTATCAAACTCATACAATCTTCAAACAACCATTACAATTCAACAAAAATCTCTTAAACACAATCCAATTCGAACTCCCTAGATTTTATTACAAACCGTTCTAAAACAAACTAAACTACGCACGCAACATCCAAGGAATCTAAGCTATGAATCCTCAACTTATTACATACGTTAAAATACAAGTCAATACAATTAAGAAAAGTTGAGCACACGAGTTTGAACAATACTAGCATAGTCGAGAAAGCGTTTGCGAAACAATCTAATTACATATCATGATACACCAAAACACTTAACATAACATAGGCTCATTTCTCATGCTAACTACCATGAAAAGGCTTGCGCGACCATCCTAACTATACCCTGTCGGGTGTTAGCCAAACTATAGTACCATACTAGCTAAGGAGGCAAGTTAACGAAAGTCCTAGTCACATGTTTCTAGTATCACGTATCGAGCATATACAATCAGATTATTCGCGTGTGATAAACAGTTTTGATTTGTGAAGTGATTTTGATATAGGAACGTATGTAACACCCAAAATGTGCATTAAAGCGAAAATGGGTCAAGTATACTCACTGTGGGTGCGTTTAGGTAAGAGTTCGGGATCTGCGAGGAGTTGAGAGGAGCGCTGGATCAGCCTGCATACGCGAACGGAAGTGTATCAGTCTCCGAAAAGCTGAAACGGTTAAGTTCAGGTTGGGCAGTAGGCAAGTTCAGGCGAACTTGTGTGTAAACACACAAGTTCGAGAGAACTTGTATGGATTCTTGGTGTTTTAGAGTCAAGTTCGGTCGAACTTGATGAGTTTCTTGAGAAACTTGTCAAGTTCGGGCGAACTTATAAGAAGATCTTACTGAAAAGACAAGTTCGGGCGAACTTGTAAGAAATTTTGGAGAAATTGACCTAAGTTCGGTCAAACTTGACCCATATGGGTGCAAGTTCGGTCGAACTTGACCAGTGAGCTGAGGATTCTTGAGCGAACTTGATGTTTTCGGGTCCAAAATCTTGCGTTTTCGCGTCGTTTGCTGAGGAAAATCGAGTGTTCATCCCTCCAACCCTGTGCTACTGAGCAAACTTAGGTCGGAGAGGTCTTTTAGAGCGGTTTTAGCCATTTTACAAAAGCGTGAGCTAATCCGGGCGAACTCGGGGTTCGTTCGGATTAGTCTGGTTTGTGTAAACCAACATAAACGTCCTTGTGCTTCCAGATATGGGATCTTGAATGATAAATGCTTCGTTTCATATCAGAAAATGAACAAAACATCATCAAAAGTCCGTATTTTGTGTAAAAATCAATGTTTAAAAGGTTTTGCTCAGATCTAAGCATAGATCTTAGTAGAAAATAGAAATTTTATGGAAAAAGATGAAGATTTTCGTAAACAGAAGAGATTTGATGAAAATGAAGGCTATGCCTTGTGCCAAAATCGATGTAAACCTTTGTAAATCGTTGATAAGCGTTGTTGTAGTTGAAATCGGGTTGATTCTTACTTAGAAATCAAAGGGTTTTGGGTTTCGGAGCTCTGGGCGAAGTTGCAGCAAGTTCAAACGAGAGGAATGAGCTGGGTATTTATAGGAGAAGGCAAGAAAGTGAGCTGGTGGAGTCAAGTTTGGCCGAACTTGCATGTTTTCATGCAAGTTCACGCGAACTTGTGAGATAATTGAAGGAGAAGTGCCAAGTTCGACCGAACTTGACCTCCCTGAGGTCATGTTCGAGCGAACTTGAGGTCTCTGAGGATTTCAATTGGCCAGTCAAGTTCGGCCGAACTTGGTATCACCAAGTTCGAGTGAACTTGACCCAGTTATTGGGTTTTCTTTGTTTATTTCACGTTAAGGGTTCGTTTGGTTATCCGGTTCGTATTAGTTAGTTATGTTAAGCGTTAAATTAAAGTGTTAAGCGTTATAATTTATATAATAGTGCGATTTAGCGATTTGAGAGTGCGAGAGCGATGCGATAGCGAGCATAATCATAACCACAACACACATAACACATAAATAACATAAAACCACCTAATTAACTGCAAGGTATTCACTCTCGACTACTCTCTCACTTACAATACTTACTTCCGACTACCTGTACTTATTCTCACGCTAGAGGGTGGTCACGGAGAGAACCCCTTTCTCCCCGTGGCGAGCTAACGGTGTTCTGTTTTGCAGGATCCGCCGGAGTATTGTTCTATTCAGCATCCGTCGTGAAACCAAACGGAGGGTTAACCCTTTTATGCAGAGCCAATTCCATAGATCTACTTTGATTCCGGTCTAGTTGATCTAGGGGTTCTTCACATATGTTTGATATCCTACTGATATTATATCATAAATAAAGTATTTTCACAGAATAATTATGGTCATAACATCAGATTATACGCAAGTTCCTTTTATACGTCGCTAAATGACCAAAACGCCCTTTTGAGGCATTATTTTATTTTAAAACTATAACGGACATACAAGTTGATATCCTACTAATATTATAACTTGTTTAAAGTATATTGGAATATGGAACTCGTTCATGACTCATCTGGTTACCCAGTATCGCTTATATGCGCACGCTTAAGCCTATGTAACTAGTTTACGTAATTTAACCAAAACGGGTTTAACCTTATCATTTTTATCTCAAATTCTAGAATGTAAATAGTTTTCCCATATTATACAAGTTTTAGTACTTTTCGGGTTTAAACTACATTCTATTCCAATCATCGCTTAATCTAGCGTATCGTACCGTATTGTTTTAACGTAAGTCTAACCGGTTCAAGTCTAAGACTTCATTAAGAACCGTTAGCATTCTAATATTGGTTAATAATTACCACCACTCCCAGACTAAACGCCTTCCGGTAAATTGTACATGTGCTTATTTCTGATCTGCGGCTGAGTTCTGACTTTACAAGACTTAACTTCAGGTAAATACCCTTAACTTATTTTCCCTATACGGGCTTGGGATACGGTAAATTATTACCGCTTGGTCGGGTATGGGATCATGTTTTATCCAGTTGTGATAATTAACTAAAATCTTGCATAACCCGGTTTTGATCTGTTTTGTCTGAAACTAAAACATTGGGGGTGGACTTGACCGTGTCCGGAATATCCTTGGCTCACTAAAGTGCTAGTGGCCACGACAATATAGCATGGCATGTAGGCATACACTGGGTAGTTGCTTTCTGCTTTCTATGTGAAAGTTCAGAGTGGTGTGTCAGTCGATCAGGTCTCGATTTTTGTATTGGGCCCCATATGTAAAAGCCTGACATGTAAATATGTATACAAGGTCATTTGTACTATCCCAAGTTATTTATGAAAATGTGCCAAGTGCACCTAAAAACCATTTTTGAAAGGTTTTTTTTTCAAAATGAGTCGGTTGAGTGTATTTACCAGTGTAAACTAACGTATTTTCAAAGATCAAGTTACAGGTACAAGTACGAAATAGGCCTGAAGCTGCGGGGCATATACCGAAGAGTTGCGCCCTTAGGATTTGCCTGTAGAGTCTGTTATCATTTTATGCATATTTTCGATCCGCCTATGGATCTTCGTTACAGACCATTGTTATCATATTTTGAACTTTGAATATTTCAGTTTGTAATGATATTTTAGTTCCAATTCTTCCGCTGTGCTATTCTGTGTTATGTTTGGTCATGATGATATCAACTTTACGTCACGGTACTCCCCACCAGGCCCACCGGTAGACATGTGGATGTCGAGGTGTGGCAATTTCATAGCAACGTCCTCCTCAACCTGTAACATGTTTAAAATAAAGTTTAAAGCAAAAGCAAAGGCGAGTATACTAGTTTTCATACATACATAGCATAAAATGAGTTTAAACAATTCAACATGGCAAGCTATTGAAACAAGATAAACATTAAAGTCGGCATGTGTTTAACTTAATCAAACCAAAGATTGAAACACAATAAGCTCTTAACATAACCCAACGTTCACAGGCGGTGCGTTAATCCTATAGCGCTATATATGTCAAGGATAGGCTCGTATGAAGTTAATGATATGTCTAACACAAAAAGTATAACCCCAAGTTCAATGTATCAAGTAATCAAGTATGCATGCATCAATAAGGAATGTTTGTGCTTTACGAATAAAGTTTTAAGTGTAAGTTTTCATAGTTTAACATGTTACACCCCAAAGAGTGGTAAACGAAAAAAGGGGTTCAAGTATACTCACGGTTTTGCAAGCTTTCCGTTTGACAAGTCCGTGAAGGGTTGTTGATTGTTGGTGGAACACCGAGTTATCCTACAAGAGGAAAACATAGGTGTGGTATTGAATGTTGATGGAGGATTCTGAATTTGGAATAGAGCATAAAAAGTAATATACACGAAAATAATCACTAAGGTCTAGCACTCGTTTTGACACTATGGGAACCCTTTGGGTTTATATGATTTCATAGGTTGACACCTATTAGAATCGCAACGAGGAACTAAACACTTTGGTGACCTAACTTAGTATCTTGACAAATAACTATTTAGTCATCATCAAGGGTTCGGTTAATAGTATTATTTATAAGTTTATATATACATTATGTCGTAATTCCAACAAGGATGTCATAGAAGTCATGTAGGAGGTAGGAGGATAAATCTTCCATTTAGGAACCTCATGTAAGTTCACCACTACACAAGTTGTCATAGACAACAAGGAGGGTCAAGAACAAGAAAACTAATGGAAATGAAATTACATGCTATCACTATACCAAGTAGCCAAGTAATCTACAACCCGGGTGAGCTGACGTCGACATAAGTCGAAGGCTAGACGGGGTTGTGTTACTTTCAACTAGCAAACTACTTGGGATAAATATGAGAAATCATCAAGTGATGTGTGGACTTGTATGTAGGATAGCCCAAGCTAACCATGCAGTCACACAACTTCAAATTCAAGACTTGACATCACTTGTGAGCTTAAAGCTCATACAAACAGAAAGTTTGGAGTGGTAAAACATCTCCTATTTCATGTGGAACAAACTTGGTTAGGCTCACTAACCATAAACATGATGAGGAGCACAAGAACACAAGTTTGTTTGAGGTAAAACATAAGTTTAAAGAAGTTTTGTTCAAAACAGAAAGTTTTGGAGCCTTTTTGGTGAATTTCCAGGTCTAGATTCTCCAAGGAGAATCCATGGAATCAAACCTAAGGTTAATCCAGGTGTTATGAAAGAAGAATCAAGGTAAAAGACTAAGAAATGAGCAAGTTATGTTCACTTTTGTAAAGGGTGACGAATATGCAAAGTTCTTGAGATTTCAGTAAATTATGGAGTGTTTGAGAGGATTAGAAGAGTGATGAAAGTGTAAAAATGCTTGGAGAAGAGTTGGTATTTATAGGGGAATAAATTAGGGTTGTTAGGAGGTGTTTAATGGAGGTTTGGAGGTGATTGGTGGAGATTAGATGTTGGGATTTCGTGCAAACCTGCGGCTATTTGAACAATCTGCCCGCCAAAGGTCATTACGGACCGTAACCGTATACTCATATGGTCCGCAAGGCCCTTCAGAAAAACATTTTTTTTTTATTTTTTCATTTTTGATTTTAGGGGCCTTGTCCAATTGTTATGTATTTATTGTTTTTGAGTTATATTAAGGTTTTCAAGTATAAGAGGCACATATCAAGCGTAGCATGAGTATAAATAAGCATGATTACGTATAAGATTTGCGTATAAGTTTCGTATGAAGCATGAATGTCACGTATTTGCAAGTTTATCAAAGTTTCCAAGTATCAAGTATCATGTGCATGAATGTATAAGTATGCATAACATGATTTGAATAAAATTACGAGTTTCATTATGATTCGAGTCTCGGATTACAACGATTACAATGAAAGGAACGAATACAAGATTACAAGGTTTCCAGAAATAGCATTACAAAACGAGCTTTCTAAATATGGAAAGTATGAAAAAGCAGGGTGTTAGAAGAAGTCTCGTTAGTTCGAGGCAACTCTTTCGTGCTTGTTGGCTCTTTTTTTCATCAAAGTCAATATCCGTGAAAAATGTCAGATTTCTAGGTCATAGGAGGTGTGGTGAAATTGAGCAATTCAACTTATAATGCATGGTCAATATATATGCATGATGTTCTATCTTCAAGGACATGATATTTGGGATGTAGTCAATGGTGAAAGCGCTATCCTCCTAAGGAATTACGTTAACGAAACAATATATAAGTGACAAGTGAAAGCAGGAAAAGCCATGTCTTAGTTGAAGACCACAATCGATGATAGGGTTTTGTGAACACAACCAACAAACTATCCACATTTTGCCATCTAGCAACACATTTGGTTGAAATCTTGTTGTGTTACGTATCTTATTTACTTTATATTTTATTTTTATTATTGTTAAGTCAAGGGATTAGCATGCTATTTTGGTTTAGTTTGGGGGTGTCTTGTGTAAGTCTCTTGTTTATTTATTTGGTTTACTTATGGAATGGAAATAATCCAGAATTTGCGTCAAATATCTTTTTATCCCTTAGTTTTCTTCTTCCCCAAGGTTTTTAACCCTATCAAGGGTATCAGACGGCATTCCAGTCGATCCTTATCGGAAAAATTTCAATCATCGTGACGAACACCAGGAACCAATAGGTTGACAAAGAAATCAAGGATCATTACAAGGCCATATCCAAACTCCAAGCAACATTAGCAACTATGATGAGCCAACAGAACAGATTCAAAAGGCGCTGAATGAGAACAAGGCCATAACAATCAACGCTTCTAGTTCAGGCAAGAAGATTGAAGGGGATGAACGTTCCGGCAACCGGCCGATGCGGATTGGGAAAGTCGAGTTCCCTCGGTTCAGCAGTGAGAACGTTGAAGGGTGGATCTACCGTTGTGAGCACTTCTTCAACATCGATGAGACCCCCGGCAATCTGAAACTCAGGCACGCGGCCATACATCTCGAGGGAGATGCGATCGAGTAGCATCAATCCTTTATGAAAACAAGGGGCGTCCTATGACTGAATTTCCATGGGAAAATTATGTACAGGCCATTACTTTGCGTTTTTCAATGCCATGTTTGAAGACGCAATGGAAGAAATCGCATCGCTTACCCATACCGGTTCATTGAAAGAGTATAACAGTTCCTTTGATAACTTACTGAATAAGGTGAGTATTTGCGAAGCTTATGTTGTTAGCTTGTATCTAAAAGGGCTAAAACCTGAAGTCAAAGGACCAGTAAAGATGTTCAAGCCACAAACTTTGCATAAGGCGTAGGCTTAGCGAGAATTCAAGATATTAACAATATGAACTTGATGAATCAACTTATTGGTTTGGAGGATGGGTCGTGACTTGTCAAGAATAGGAATGAATCTGAGAAGATTACACCTCCGGTGAATGCTTCAAAACTTCTGTTGCTTCCAGATCCAACAAGAGTTCCTGGGCCACCAATTTATAAACCAGCAACTATCAATGCGAAGCGCTTGTCAGGTGAGGAACTCAAGTTAAAAGGTCAAAAGGAGAATGCTTTTGGTGCACTGAAAAGTTCGTTCCAAGACACAAGTGTAGAAAGAAACAACTTTTTGTGATTAATGTGGAAGGCGATGAGGAAACTGAACAAGACGACAATGGTTAAAGATTGAATTAAAGGGCTGACTTTTTGAGGGAAAAAAGTAGGTTAAGGGGGAGTATTGTTACGTATCTTATTTACTTTATATTTTATTTTTATTACTGTTGTCAAGTCAAGAGATTAGTATGCTATTTTGGTTTAGTTTGGGGGTGTCTTGTGTAAGTCTCTTGTTTATTTATTTGGTTTACGTATGGAATGAAAATCATCCGGAATTTGAGTCAAATAACTTTCTATCTCTTAGTTTTCTTCTTCCCCAAGGTTTTAACCCTATCATGTTGAGATATGGAAGTTAGATGTCTCTTCTGATTCTGATTACACCTAAAGATCATGAAAAATTTACAATGCATAATGTACTAGTGCGCATACTTTATCGGTCTTGATTTCAAAACAAAGAATACATAATACCAAGAAAGAGGTCAAATATAACATGATATTGTATGGTTGATCAAAGTTAATCGTGTAAATTTTATGAATACATGACATCATTTGGTTGGTTTGAGAGTGGTGAGCATCTAATTCTCAGCGTGGAATGACCATACCGCAAGAATATGATAATAGGCCAAAATGGCATGATTTTCAAAATACCATTTATTTTTATTTTTTCAAAATACTACATACTTTTTTTTCCATCAAATAAAGAACAATGTTTATTTTTCTTGTCAAAGACCATTTATATAATTTTCCCATTCACAAAATGCTTTCGGTCACTTGGCCCTCTTTACGGTATTGATTGACAATATTGTGTCCGAAAGTTGCAAGAAACCTTCCTTACCTTCATGCACCTAATTTATCAACAGGACCCCATGCCATGTGAATTTGATATGGGTATGGTTGAAATGCATAAGTCATATAATAAAAGTAAATACAACTGTGTTATATAAACTCATACCTAAAATCAGTCAACTCATTAGTTTACTAACACATGGTTAAAGTTTTCTTTTATATATATTGTCTCCAACTTGGTTTACCAAACCACAATGTGAAACATTTGGAAGGTGAGGAATGATAAAGTATTTAATGGGTGCCTACGCTTCGGAAACCGGGTTGTTGAAGAGATAAAGTGGAATCATTCTTGTGGTTAAAGAGTAGGTCGAAGCTTGGTGAAATAGCATGGAATAAGTGGGTGGATTTTAATATAAGAGACATTGTTAAATAATCATGGTGTGTGGGGATGAAAGACGTATGTTTTTTCCTTGTTTTCTTTTCTTGGATTGTAACTTATTGGGGTTTTACAACATATGCTGACCCGTTCTATAATCATAGAATCCACCGTTCAAATATATATGTATATATATAGAGGTTGGTTATTGTATAATAGGGCTTATCATACGAGCATACGTGATTGGTTTTTCAACGTGCGGATTTATTTTCTAACATGCGATTTGTGCTGAAAACAACAACATACGAAATTGTACAAAAAACCAACATGCGATTTCATCAACTTTACCAACATGCTTTTTAATAACATGCGATTTCACAATCACGTACTCGTACGATAGCCCTATTGTACGCTACACTTCTTCTCTCTCTCTCACTATATATATATATATATATATATATATATATATATATATATATATATATTATATATATATAGTGTGAGGTTCATTGGAGAACACTAAAAAAGTGAGGAACAGTGGGGAACCGACTCAAACGAACTCCGATTGGACTCATTCCAACGGCGTTGGAACCGGCTCGTCGAACCCTAACTAGGATCTCTTAACCCTTAGCTAGATCGTAAAATCTAAGCTATAAACCCTAAAAGCTAAACCCTAAAGGCTAAACCCTAAAGGCTAAACCCCAAAGCTAAACCCTAAAGCTAAATCCTAAATATTAATGATGATGACATAGAGATGTACTTGTTCAACTTACTAGAGACTGTTTGGATGTGCGTTTAAACTTGTTAATGTGACTTCACGTTTATCCAGTGTAGGCGTTCGAGTAAAGGATATGTTTGATTCTACCATGCATACGCTATTAACTTTGCACACGTTCAAATCATCTACTTCGGCTACCAAATTAACCTTTTCAATAACAATGTCAAGTGTTGCAAGTTGCAACATACAGTCCAATTCAAGCAAGAGGAGCATCAAGCACTTATAGAACTTAGAAGACTCTTATTATAGCAAAGTATGAAATGATTGAGTGAGTGCAAAAGGAAAGTGGCCTATTTTCACTTAAGGCCTACAAGTTAAGTCGAGGTCTCGTGGAACATTGTTATGATAAGGAGCTAATCCAAAAGTTAGCCGACTTCTACTTAGAACAACTACATAGATGACGATGGGGCAAAAAGGATTCACAACATCAAACATGCATAATTTGGGCTACAAGTTGAGTTGCGGGGCTCATAAGCAGTGGACAGAATTGTCTCGGCAAACTTGATCTTGTGGCAAATGTCATAGGCGGCATGGCCCAATTGTTGGACCCAAATTCCATCATTTAGGGATCCAATTTCCCTATTTTGTAACCTTTCTGGTTCTTTCCTTTTTTGGTGTAAAAAGGCGTAAATCGTTGATTACTTTGATTTATGCTTTCTACTCATGCCATTAATTTAGTGCTTCTTCTTTTTTTTTTTTTTTGCAATTTATAAAACCTATCAAGTTTAGAATTCCCTACAAAAAATGATACCTAATTTATTGTTTCACCAATCCAGTATTCAACAAATTTTCTTTAGGATACATTCCCAATCTGAAATAATTCAAAAACCATTTTCCTGAGATGTAGTGACCCAACTCAAAATCAGTTGTATAATAACTTCAAAGTTGCATTTTGGTCCTTACATTCTCTTTATGCTCTTATTACATTTTTTTATCAACTTACGTAAACTGTTTAGTATCTAACACAAATATATTATTTATTTAATAGAGTAAATCATTCAATATATTATTGGGTAGGTACAACTAATCAATTCTAACTAGAAAACGATAAAAATAGAAAACTTTTCATCATAGAAATTATATTACAGGATCTTTCCTTCTAATCTGGGAGATAAAGGAAAAAAATTTCTTATAAAAACCGTAAAAAAATTCTATTCGTGTTTGCAAAACAATGTTCTCTTCTTTTTCTGATTATCTATTAATACTATACCGACCAGATAAAATTAATAAATTAGAAATTCTAACGAAGTCACTTCACGAGAGATCCATATTTTATGGTTAATAGATATCTTGAGATCATGATTCTATTTAGACTATGATAGGAAGTTGCATGAACGGTGGTTAGTTGCTGCATGGCCACTGGTCAATCTTTTTTTTCTTTTGGATATTTTTTTATTTTAGCTTTTAACCTTTAACATTTAGTATTTGTACTTATAACCCTTTAATTTTCTAAACTCTATATAATATTTTTTTACGTGCTTACATTTATGTATACGTCGGTATAAATTTATGTTGATTACCGTTTTTTTGTCTTTTAGTAGGTTTTTTTTATTTTAGCGTTTACCCTTTAACATTTAGTATTAACAGTTACAACTCTTTAACTTTCTAAAAACTTTATAATATTTTTTACGTGTTTATATTTATGTACGTGTCGGTATAAATCATGTTGATTGCGTTTCTTTGAAAATGGGTAGGCTTAGATATAATATGTATTTTCGCTTTTTTGTACGTTTTCAGTTAATCAACATTTTGACATAAACTTAGTTTTAAAACAAGCCGGGTAAAATATAATATGTTTTCATTAGACTTTATAAATTCAGCTTACTTTACGTTTCGTTCACACCGCAATGCGTGGTACCAATTTTAACTTAAAAACATAATTTTTTTACTTATTTTTATGCACATATCGGTATAAGATCAGGTTGGTGTTCGACGTAAATTTCTTTCGTAAAAAGTCGAGCCATGTATAATACATTTTCGTCCTTATTTTTATGTATATATTCAGTTTATCTACGTTTTGACGTAACTTTTGTTTAGAAACAGTTCAGGTTTTTACTGCACAAATCCTACTTTATATTTGGACCCGCTGCATCCTACAAGAAGATTTACTAGTTGTACACAAATTATTCAGTGCAAAAATCTCATTAACAACTTTAAAACCAGTATTAAAATATGAATTAACAAGTACTATGAAAGAGGTATAAATATACAAGTAAGAGGTATAAATCATCAAAAATTTATACAAAGTTCAAAGATATCAACTTTTTCTAACAGACTTCATAGCGAAGCCGCCGTTAACTGCCTTCGCTTAGACATAGTGGCTGCAGTCACTATTCCTAAAATATCAGTTAACCGCAAGGTAGTTGTTGTACCGGTTCAAGCCACCCGACAATGGTCCAATTGTTTAATTAGAGGTGGTGCTGAGGGTGTGTAGGGAGGACCACCGCACAGGGCCCGACGATTTCGAGGGGAACGTGTTTTTGTAACAAAATCCGATATATATTTTATTTTTCTAAATAGTATACCCATACCAACTCCAAGATAGGCCCATTTACAAAACAATTTTTATAGTTTAAAGTCAGCCCAATACCCATTTGATTTAAAAAGATATTAATATTAATATATTACGGAATGACACATTTTTTCGAGCTCAGACATGATACATGAATTCTCTCAGACGTCACTATTTGATTCCATAACTTAAAGCCACCAAAACTTACTTCTAACACTTTCACCTAACCGAAATTTTTTTTTTTTCTTCTGAAAAGTAACTATTATTCAGAGACCAACCTTAAACTAAGGGCAGCCACACACAACAACAAACGATTACATTACATTAAAAAACACCAATTGTGCCAAGAGATGCCGCTATTTTTAGATCTATTTCGATACCACAAAAGACCTAAATCCTTGACTTCTTAAATAATATCTAAAATCGCCTTGTTTTAGATCTATTCCGAAAGTTTATAACTTATTTCTCACCTAAACATCAAGATTTACTTAATTCTCACCTGAACATCAAGATTTACTTAATACCACATAAAATACATATTGATTTGATTTGCATAAGTTTTTTTGTGTGGTGACCGTACCCTCCTCGTTGGTGGCACCATTGACTTGTTAAAAATGCCATATTAAAATGCAGGGTTTGAATTTTGTGTGACAATTAATAAAGACAAAACATGATCTTGGAATTATGCCTGCATGCATGGTTCATTATTTCTTAAATATATATATGCTCGACACACAAGATGGGTTGGGTTTAGAAATAGGCTTTGTCTTATCTCCTTCAAACGTGCCGGGTTGACGGTGGAGTATATAATATGTTACTCTCATCTCAAAATTAGTGTAACTAATTAGACTATAAACATAGATATATAGATGGGTTTGCTAAGTTATATCAAATAGCTAATTATATATATTGGTTATACTGAGAAGACCCGATTATGATTACGGAACAAACACACGAAAAAACGAGTAAATTGGTTTGATCGCCTTTCCAGAGCTAGGACGATCGGCTCTCCGATAATATGACTATACACACATTATAAATTAAATTCAACGAAAAACAATATTTACAGAGCAGTATATATATACTTCATACTCGCCTAACTCAAACTAATCATAGTCCTAATCCTTGTCCAACTAAACTAAAACTTAGTTGATAAATAAAAAAAATAAAAGTAAATTACACAAAACGTCCATTGGTTTGTAAAAATTCCGGCTTTCTTCTTTAAGTTTATATAATTATGTCTATCTATGGTCCATATTGAACACTCGACCATCACACTTTCTTGTGGTTGCTAAACGGTGTTGCCCAGGCTTCCAATCACGAGCATACAAAACAAAAAGCAAACGATTTGAAGACTAAGACGTCTTATGTTATTTTATTATTAAACTCAACTCGACAAATAAAACTGAATACATAACTCTCTATTTATACCAAACATAAATTAATCCTAACTCAACTCAAACTATATTTAAATAATTAAATAAACTAACTACATAAAGCTATCTGATAAACATATAATTCAAACTAATTAAACAAAGAAACCAACCGATATTTATCTCTAACTAACTTGAATTATCTTTAATCTATATTAACTTTCTAGATAATTCTCTCCAAACGACACATCACATGCGCTTAAATATATACAATATCATATTCTTAAAGAATTTTACCATATATTATGCTCCTCTTTAAAGCTTTTATATATATATATATATATATATATATATATATATATATATATGATAGCATATTCTTAAAGAAATTTTACTATATATTATGCTCCTCTTTAAATAAGGATTATATATACAGTATCATATTCTTAAAGAATTTTACCATATATTATGCTCCTCTTTAAAGCTTATATATATATATATATATATATGATAGCATATTCTTAAAGAAATTTTACTATATATTATGCTCCTCTTTAAATAAGGATGGTAATTCCTTGACTAATTGAGGTTGCATGTTAAGTCATTTTCATAGCACCAAATCCAGTTAAGAGTCCTATGACTTACTAGTATAACCCTCACCCACCCCTAACCCACCCACCTTGGGGATGCTGTTAGTTAAGGCCATGGATTGAATAAGGTTATACATGAATATATATGATGGTGATAGAAGGGTGTTTGGTACACCAATATTAGGTTGTGGAAATAGTACCTTTCAATACCAACAAATAGAAAACAGTAAATTAAAGTAGATATATCCAAACCATTGACTTCATTTATAAGGTATGTACCAAACTTTTGTTTGCACCTATTATTTCACAAATTTGCACATGTAGATATTAATACATATAAAAAGCAAGGTCAAAACACTCAATAACAAACCCTAACAACCAGCTACTATAAAAGAAACTGGTATTCAAACTAACAACTAACAAACTCCCATTACTATATATGGAAAGAATTAACCATATGACAAAAAATATTATAAACCAAATAATTTTATTTATTGACACCTTGCATTCCTTCCTGGACCTCCATAATAAATATAATCCCCCCAAACATTGTTTTTTCCTGCTTTAATATCATAACAATTTGGATGATCAGCCAATAGATGGAGATTTGTTAGAGGAAGCAAACTGTTGTCCCAATCAACAACCTTCAAATTTCTAAAATAAGAAGCTTTTCCAAACCCTTCATCTGCAAAATGACCACTACCCATTTGTGTGGAGGTGTGGTATCCCCTTGACCTTGAGTTCACTATCTCCCCTCCAAATTGTATCATACTTGCATGTCTTTGTAGATGACTAAACAAGAAAGATGGCCAATAGCCTATGAGTAGTCCCGAGCCGAATTGGAGCCACCAGTGTCCATGTTTAGGGTCCTGAACAAAGACACAACAATTTTGGTTAGTGTTTGTGAAATCACGATAGTCAGTTAAGTTAACTGAGTGGAAATGAGTAAGAAAATCTGTAGAAAATGCGTTAGAAAAGGATTACCCACGAGTATGATTCCTACAACCCATTTTCATGGGAAATCCGTGGGTAAGTGCAGTTATCCACGGATTTCCAACAGAAATTGACGTAGGGAATAGTAGCAGTTTTTCTAGTAATGGTTGTGAAAGTCTAGACAAAAAGATTATTTTATAACTGAGTGTTTGAATATTAGTAATTATAGGTGAAATAAGTGGTTTTGGATAATTAGTTTCGTACTAGCTTCAACTAACTTACAAAATAACAAATTTTGGGATGGACAAATTAGAAATAAACAAAAGTTACAAATCTTGGGATCAACTTTTGGTACTATGCCAAAACACTTGGGGAAAAGTCTACACATGGGAGACCACTTCCTCTAGGAAAAGAAGCGAATCTTACAATTTAATATTAATAAGATTAGTGTCATAATATAAAACTATTTGGTCCATACAAAGGTAAAAAAATTACAAATAAAAACTATCTATATACAGGTCTACCTATAGCCTGGAAAAACCCTATTAAGAGATCAAGGTTATAATGTTATGAACACATTAATTAATTGGTTTCAACCCATGGGTCCGGTGATATGGTGTTTACCCTAAAAAAAAGTAATGTGAGTTCAAATCGTTAGAATTGCAAAGTTTGATGATATTTATATGTGGTATTCTAAATAATTAATTGGTTCCAACAATTAAATTTAAAGGCTAGTTTGCTTGATAAGAATAATATTAATTAATTACCTTCCATATCATAATGGCAATATCAAACTGTTTGCCACTGTAAGATGATCTTGGAGATATTGCTGCACCTATAGCAATCCTGTTGTTTGTCTGAACAAACCCTGAGCATAGTAAGTTGTAGCATCCAGTGGTTTGGTATGCATCAGTCTGTGAAGATTAATAAATATTAGTTTTTTTTTTATAAACCTTATCATCTAAATCTAAATCAATGGTCAAATAGGCACTGCAGAAATTATCATCTTAAAATAGTTAATTATATTTTTTGTGAAAATTAGGTTCTTCACATCGACCGTTGACCAGCTTTTGTTAATCACTTGATATTATGTAGCGAAAATGAATGTTGATAATACTTACCGTCCAGTAAGTAAAAAATCTAGGGTAACCATCTCCATATAACTCCGGACTTACCTGAATAATCATCAATAACCAGTCATTAGACAAAAACAAGCTCATAAAGTGTCTTTTTATAATTAATAAGAAAAAAATAATTTTACTATCAACCAATACTTCTGTTCATGTATTACTATCACAAACATGTTTAATTTATTATATTTAGATCAGAAAAAAAAACAAAAAAAAGTTTAAGGCATGCATGTTCCACACACACACATAATAAACTAATTATTTAAAATTGCATTCTCCTCAAACCGTACTAATAGTTTGCTATGAGTGAAATCTTACTAGGTACATTTGTTTGTTATGTAAAAATAATAACGAACATATTTATTTTTATAAAAATACATATCTAGACATAGTTTTTGTAACACTAATGCATACATTAGTTAAAAACCCTAGATCTAGAATTAAGTTACCTGCCAACCAGCTTCTACTGTATTCAGATCATTGCCAAATGAACCAGAGATAACCCATAACTGCGACAAACTGAACTCGTATGGATCTGTAACGGCCGGTGTCCATACATTTATACTGGCCTTAGCTCCATAGTATTGATCTCCATTCACAAAAGCAACCGCATGCTACAATATAAATTATAACCATATATAAATTATATCAAGTCAGGGGTTTCACTGGAATCAGTCTCTCTATTCCTACGAGTAGAGGTAAGTTTGTCTACATCTTACCCTCATCAGACCAACCTTAGCTTTGCTATTGGTGGGATTTACTGAATATGATGATGATGATTATGATATATTATGATCTATATACAACTTTTGTTGAGCTATAACTTCATGTGCATTAATGTAAAAAATGTTAAAAGACTTGTTACTTACTTCATGACTGCCACTCGCTGTGTCACGCCTCACACGCCTTATTACCTTTCTTCCGAATCGTTTTAGAGAACTCGCTCGTAGAACATCATCTTTGGTAGTTCTTCGGATAGGAACCGTGCCTTTGGGGCAGTCCCATAGCTGAAAAGTGTCAATATTTTCATCACTAGTGTTGTGTCCCTTTGGCCTTTCCAAAGGTACTTCCTACAATTTTATCAAAAGAATACAAACCATTAAAGATCAAGACACTTTCTATAAATAGAAACAACTGAAAACCTAATTTAAAAGGAAATTTAAATAGTAAAATACCAATGGTTTTTGTCCTTTGAGCTTAGGATGGTCAAATGCAGGTTGAAGATGAGAAAGAACACAATCTATCAAGTCTCCATCAGGACTCTACTTCCAAAAAAAAACATCAAATGTAGCTTGTTAATTACTTGACATTCAAGAAACTATAGCTTGTTAATCAAAGAGAAAAAAAATTAAAAAAAAACATGAGAGAAAAAGAAGAAAAATGCCTGAATGGTCTTGATTGGAGGCTTGTTGATCTTCTTAAGATGACTTCTGATTCTTTTCAGTTTTTTTAACTCTTGCATTGGCTTGAAATCGGTTTTGTTCTTCGGTGCAACGGGTACAACTAATATGAGTAGTATACAAACAAATCTGAAGAAAATGGAAGGAGAAGAAGAAGAAGCAGCCATGTTTGTTTTGTTGGTATTTGGCTGTATTCTAAGGTGAAATTGGATCTGATGTGGGTGTGTTTTATGCAGCCTACTGAACTGAGATTTTATTAAGAAAACAACAAGAGTAAGAAACAATTTTTGGTTTTATTCCAAAGGGAAGAAAACACAGATGCATACAAGACAGAAGAAACTTGAAGCTGCAGTCCTTCAAAAGACAAAGAGATTGTGAGTTTTAAAACAACTTAAATCATTAATAACAAGAAAAGAAACACCCTACACTCCCATATAACTATTTTATAACATATGTACTAACATTAGTTATTACTTTTAGAAAGCTATTCATATATATTATTCCCTAAAAGTTTAGTAATTAATAATTGGCAATTGGCAAATAATATGAAAATGATGGATTAAATAATTTAAAAAAGAAAAAAGATGTGTATCCTAAAAGTCTAAAAAGAAGACTCTAAATTATGTAAAATAAATGCTGATTAACAAAAGAACCAAAAGTTTTAATTATTCATGATTAATCATGGTTTTTTAAGCTAAATTTCATTTAAAAAAAAAAACCTTACCAGAAAGCAAGGGCGGCGAACCAACAACCAACCAGTAACTACAACATATCTACAAGACATCGAATTTACACCAATTCTCCCATTAAATAGACTAAAATTTGTCGTATTTTTAAACTAGAAGAAACCTAAGGCTTTGATGTCTTCAATTATCTTTTTCACTTTAATATGCTTATCATTTCTCGCTACCCACATGAGCCAACACGCTATGATAATAATACGGTGGATAACCATTTTATATTTATTACTCACCCTGAGGAACGTGTGCATCTCGGGAAATCTTTTAACGAGAAGACGGAAATTTGAGGAATGTCGCACCACAGACATATATGTTGCCAAATGATCGTCGACACATGACAAGAAGTAAACACATGTTCAACCATTTCATCATAAAAGACACAGAAGGCGCACCTTACGTCTCCAAGGTTCACATTTCTTATGTTTAGCGCCTTGTTAGTCGGAATCCATTCCATTTCCACCCTCCACATGAATATATTGCATTTACTTGGAACCCACTTGTACCGGTCCACCACGAGCAGGTGACTCGAGTCATTCTCTTGTAATTTTAACTTCTTGACTGAACTAACTAAAAACTTCCTGAGCTATCTCCCTGCAACACCCAACCATCCTTGGTATGGATGTAAACGAACCGAACATTCAACAAACATTTCATGAACCATTCGGCGGGAAGTTTGTTTACGATCATTCGTTTAGTTAATGAACAACATGAATAAGAAATCCCATTTGATTAGTTAAATGAATGAACACGAACAAATGTGGTGTTCATTCAGTTGCGTTCGTGAACATTCGGTAATGTGTTCGTGAATATTTGTTCATGTTCGTTTGTTTATATTGTTCACTAAATATTTTTTTAATATTTATTTATTTTATCTAAACTTATTATAATCTTTAGTTCAAACTTTATCTCATTACCCAAACAAATAAGATAGGAAACCCTACCTCCACCTTGTTTATGCACCGTTCCTCTTTCATTCTCATTATTCACATCGAAAAATACTATCAAACTTCGTTGATTTTATCTGTGTTCGTTTGTGTTCGTGAACCATTCATGAACACGTTTATTCCTTAATGAACGAACACGAACAAAAGATTATGTTTGGCAAGTGTTCGTGAACACATTAATCCTTCACGAACGAAGACGAAAAGGCCTTGTTCGTGTTTGTTCGGTTCGTTTACAGCCCTAATCCTTAGACCCAGATAACCTAACTGAACTAAGCAAACAAGATAGCCACTGCTATTCCAATAACTCTAAGGACAGCAATGGGGCATGTTTCCAGCGCCAAATCCAACCTCGCAACTGATTCCACTCCCCACAAAAGTCCTTGATCATGCAATATTATTTTTTTCAAGCAAAAATAATTAATGAAACTCATCTTTTAACGGTTCATTACTAAACACAGATAAATCCAAAACCGAGTCCTCTCCCCATTTCCAACTGCACCCTTAATAAACCTGCGAATATATGAACCCGAGACCATATACTTGGATTCCAGACTCACAATGCTGAGCCAAACACTTGTCAGCTGTTTATTATGAAGAAGAATCGCCGATCCCTTTTTTTGAACTGAAAACATCTATGACTCTCCTCCAAAGGCTGTGAACTTGACTATCCTCCAAAGGCTGTGAACTTCAGTCCTATATCTCCAAATCCATTTAGAAATTATCAAAGTATTATTAGAGTCTTATGATTTAACAAATCCCAAGCCCCCACCACTTTAAGTGTGGAAACCCTATCCTATGCCACCCAGTGAATTTTGTTATATCCATTGCCCTCACCCTAATGGATTTTTTTATTATAGACTCCAATCTTTCGATCACTTTACTAGGCGTCTTATATAACGAAAAACAATAGTTAGGGATACTCTCAGAGACATATTTAATATTATAAAAAAGCTCCTATCTCGCACGCTTTTTTCATCATACATGAAAAACTTCCATAACAATCAGATTCAAGAAGGATGATAAAGTAAAGAGTGTTTCAAATATCCTAGAGGTCTTGAGTTCAACACTTGTTTCCACCGGTTCTCTAAAGGCCACCGACCCGGCGCTTGCGCCGCGCTTTACTTGTTCCCCTCGGTTAGTCGGGTATTTGGGGGGGGGGGGGGGGGACCGGGGGTTTACTGCTTAAGCGGGTTCCCGCGGTTATAAAAAAAGGATGATAAAGGGTATCCTTATCTAATACCTTTATAACATTGAAACTCGAAAGTAGGAGCCCCGTTTACCAGGACCGAAGATCTAGCTAAGAAACAATCCCTTGTATCCATCGGCACCATAAGGGGGTTGCCCATTTGATCCAAAATCGACAACAAAAACATCCAATTAACATTGTTGTAGGCCTTCTCAAAGTCGATTTTCATCATCGTGGCTTTTGAGAAAAGATATCTTGGCGGTTAAGTGACTTTGAGAAGGCCTACGAGCCACGTCTTAATCATGATCGTTAATTAAACAATAAAAAGTCCTTAAGAGGACATCCTAGTTATTAAGTGTTGTATTTCACAGCCAAAAAAATAGAAGATCAAATATTTGTAAGATATTTGATACATTTATTCTAGAAAATTTAAATATGGTTCATCATTTCAAAACCCACCAACAAACAAACTTTGATTTTACGTCTGCATTATGGTCCAAGTTAGATTTTTTTGTCTATAGGATATTATATATTAAGTTATTATATATTATATTAAAACTTATAGACTTTTACTTCCTATTTGTTTACATTTTCATTTCTTACATGTATATTATTAACATGTCATCGACTTTGCTATTAGGGCGCAAGGAATGCTTGCCTCTCATGCCGTACTTGTCATAACACTCATCCTCTCCACAACAAAGTTATATCAGATTTCTCAATTACTTCTTCTTGCTTGTCACAATTTACCAAATCACATGAAATGCATATGCTTTTCATACCTTAAACCAATTTTATAAATTAAATTTAAAAATAAAACTAACTAAATTTGTGATTGGCCAATATTGAAAAGGGCCTCATCACCAAAGCCTTCATCTTCTTGGCAAGAGAAGCAACGGCTTACCCTTGCCTACTGCATGCCACCACTCACCGCACGACAAGGGGTGGAGGCGGCCAAAGTGTCGCATGTTGCCGCTAGTTCCCAAGTGGGTTTGCTGAACCCACTCCGTGTAACCTTATTGATAGATATTTTCTACAAATAATTTAAACAAAGGTTTATTTTTAAGGTATATATAAAGGTTATTTTAATAATCCAAGTTATATTTATATAATACATTTGCTTAAATAGAGTTTTATCCATACATTTTCATTTATCTCATACCTTTTCATTTTTTTTTTTGAAAAGTTTAATACAATGTGGCTATAACTCAATTAGCATTGGAAAGGAAGTGAAGATTTGGGTTAGAGACTATAGGTCTTAAGTTCGAATCCGATCCCAATCAGGTTTTATCGCAGGTTGTTCCCCGAAATTAGAGATGATGGGCTTGGCTACCAAGCATTGTCGCAGGCGTATAACTGTATAAGGCTTTTAGATCGTTTTTTGCCATTGAGTTATCTCAGATAGCTAGAATTTCATTTCGTTGAGTGTTCAATATAAGGTTTAATATAAATTATAAATATGAAAATATAAAATACAAAATTGAAAAGAGAAACATGTGGCAGCAACCTCGCAGGTACATAAAAAGCAGCGTTTTACTCGCAATTCGCAACATTGTTGTTTGGTTTCGTAGGTGGTGCGGTCTGGCCAATATTGCAATAGGGAGCAATCCAAGGTTTATTTTGCATTCTTACATCAAATAGTTTGTTGTTTACTGTCAGTCATATCAAAGTATCTTTCAACTGAAAATTAATAAATTATTACTTGAATATTTGTTATTAGAAAAGAAATTATTTTAAAATTAAAGTTAAAATAGAGTTAAAAATAAGCCGGCGGATGCGGCGGCAATAACTTTCGCACGATTTTGTGGTTTCTCACGGTTTCGTTACTGTACCAGGTACCAAAAAAATATTATATTGCGAAGACAACTTAATTTTCAACGAACTTTTTGCCTCCATGTTAAGAAAACATACAAAATGAACACCGTACCTCTACCGATGTTCAAACGGTATCAGTTTCATTCCTCATGGTAAAGAAAAAGTTATCGTATCGGGTACCAAAAAAACACTATATTGTAAATACAACTTATTTTTCGACGAACGTTTTGCCTCCATGTTAAGAAAACATAGAAACAAATAAGGTATAGCTACCGATGTTCATAAGGTATCGATTTAGTTCATCCCGATAAAAAAAGAAATTCAAATATATTTAACATGTTCAAATGATTACAAACGAAAAACAAAATATTTATAGTAATAAAATATTATATTAACAATAAAACAATTTATGATTATAATTATAATTATAATACTTATATTATAAAAAAAAACTAAAAGTCAACATAATAATTAAATATTTTTCACTTACACCGTAGAAGTTCTTAGAATTATTATTAAAGTTAAATTCGTTAATTTCAACTTTCAAGTGCTTCCCATACAATCCATTTATGGGTGGATGTTTATCAAATTGAATATCGATTTTTTGAATTATTCGAATAATTTTTGTTTTCTCTCAAATTTAAATTCGATTAAAACCTTTCGAATTCGTATTCGAATAAAAAAACCCGATTCGTATTCAATTAAAAAATCGAAATCGAATTCGAATAAATTCGATTTGATTCAGATTCTTTTAAAACATATAAAAATTATTAAAATAAAGCATAAATTTTAAAGCAATCATAAAGCACGATATCACATTAAAAAGTTTCAAATAAAGAACCATAAGTCTAAAATTCAAACATTACAAGTTAATATTTTTAGGGTTAGAAATCTATAGATAAAGTTTTTACTTAGGTTTTATTTATGGGTCATGCAGTAGGTTTAGTAATGGGTAATTTTAATACCCGGAATAAATTTTGAAAATAATTTACAGTATAGCCTAATAAAAGTTATACATGTATTATATATAAAAATAATAAGTAAAAATATATAATTTTTATTCCAATTTCGAATCGAATTTGAAATTATAAATTCGTATTCGATTTACTTGACTCAAAGTGAATCGAATTCGAGGTCGAATTGTTATAATCAAACCTAATTCTTAATAATCGAATCAAAATTAATCACATTTCAAATTTTTCGAATTCAAAACGAATTCTGAAAACCCCTAAGTTCATTGATCATTATCGTTTACTCTTATGCCAAACAACATGTTTCTAGTAGTTGTACTTTGTGAATCCATGGTTGTACATTTTATAAAGTACCTTTAACTATTTGTACTACCAAATTGAAGGTGCCCATTATTGTGTGATGGCTTTATCCAAGAAAGTTGTTGCTTATATGAGTTGTACATTGTGCATATCTAGTTGTACATTAGATTGTCAAAAGAGACTTAACTTTTTAAAGCAAATAATAGAAAATTCTTATCTTTCTGTTTGGTCATTTGGGCCCCTTGAGAAAACCATGTGGCAGTGGTTTGCCACTAACTTGAGAGAGGACAAGTGTGTTTGGGCCCTTTGAGGTTCTTTTTTGTTTAAGAGGTTTTAGGCAAGAAATGCTCCCCACTATCCATTTAGTTTAGCATGTGTTTTATAACCAAATATGTTAATAGAATATGATAAATTAAATTACTATCTAATCTTTTATATTATCTCTTTTATAATCAATTAAATTTTTTAAAGTATATAAGTAATAAATCAATTTTGTATTTTATTAATTTACTTCTGCAAGTTTTAGTTTTGACCTTTTTGATTAAGTAAATTGTCAAAATCATCTCTGAGTTTTGGACATGTTTGCCTATTTTATCCAAAACAACTTTTTTGTACCATATTGCCCTTCACTTTTAGGGTTTTTTGTCATTTTCATCCAAACATCTAACTTTTTGGCCAAAATCGTCCCTAAGATTTGGTATTTTTTGCCATTTTCATCCAAATATTTGACAGAAAAAATAAAGCAAGTTAGATTTTTGAATGAAAATGTCAAAAAATCTCAAAAGTGAAGATTTTGGCAATTTAGACTATATAGTACAAAAATCTAAAAAATTAGACTATATAATACAAAAAAAGTTGTATTGGATGCAACTACCAAACATGCCCAAACCTTAAGGACGATTTTGTCAATTTACTCTTTTTATTTGAATAATAATCTGTATTCTCATTCCAATTTTCAATCTATGTCATCTTCAATAACTATTTGGTGTTCTTTGAATATCTGAATAATAATTAGTATTCTCATTCCAATTTTCAATGTAGGTCATCTTCAATAACTATTTGGTGTTCTTGAATTATTTTGAGTTTTCTACAAAATAAAAAATTTGGATCGGTTGTTTTTATGTAATATGAAAAGAGGAAGCAGATAGATTGACTAAATAGGATTTGTGTCATATAGTTCTACTTCTTCATCTTTCTTCTTTAGGTTTCTCTATCTTATTTGAAGATGTTATTAGTTGTAACTTGTTGAATTAAGCGATTTAATGTTATTGCTCATATATAAATTGTACTGTGTTTTGGTGCGTTTTTAGCCTCTTGTTAGAAACCGTTGTGTATAATAAAATCTATTAGGCATTAAATAAAAAGAACTAGACAATTAAACCTACAACCAAATGCACTAACTGATCTCTCCTCTAATACTATTAATACTATTGGTGATTTTAGTTTATAAATATATATATATATAAAACTTTATGGTAATTGCGATTCACAATGAGACCAAAGGAGTTTTGACTAAAGAGGAGGGGCACACACTTGTGAAAATGGGGGTATTGCCAAGAAAAGGAGGAGGGGTGTAGGGGATGTCACAACTCATAAGCGGTTGCACTTGGCGACATTTAGAAAAACCGACAACGAGAGGGATAACGATGGTGTGACAGGGTGCTAGTGGTAGTGGTCTTAGGCTATTAGATGGGGTGGGCAAGGACTGGGGGGCATTTTCTCAGACTGTCTGCCACTAGACAGAGGGGGCTTTGCCCTCCAAAATCCCAAAACCATGAGGTGGTGGGCAAGAGCAAAAGCAAAGGGGATTTTTTTGTTTATTGTTAAACTTTTTTTAATGTAATTCTTCCATTCAACCCACCAATCACTATCTTCCACTGCCTAACCCAACACGAGCGTAAAAATCTCCAAGCCCCAAAGGGGCAACGCCGGTCTTGAACATGGAGGGGATGGTGTGTGGGGCGTGAACCCACCAAACGCCACCACACTGGGTAGGCTTAGGGTGTGACAATGATTACAAATTATGCAAGGCTTTGAAAGGGAGGGGTGGAGGTTCGGCTCTTAAAAATAACAAAAGAAATGGTCTAAAGGTAGTTTGGGTTGAACAAGTTGCAACTTTTTCATGTTTATAAATGAATGATAAAAAAATATATAGTTTCATCACTTATACTTAGTTTATATGGCTTTAGAAATAAGAAGATAAACTTGATATAAAAAATACATATCAAATTTTGAATTTAAAATTTGAAAACCCAAAAAAGCATCTTAGTATTTAACTCCATACCCACAAGAATGTGCTCCCCCTGCAGTTTTTGCTTTATGGAATAGAAAATGGTGGTCATCCTCAACTTACTGTTGGATGAAGTATTCTCTAAGGTATGTAAAAGCTGAATTGCTTTATATAAAAGTTCCCACTACATAAAATCATATTCCAAGCTGCAATAACAATTTATTTTATACATATATAAAAGAGATTATTTATAAATCATTTTATTTTGTTTTTTTAACGTTTTACGAATAAAAGTTAGCTACCTAGAATAACTCAATGGCAAAAGACGACCTTATACGCCCACGAACGCAGACAGCAATAGGTAGCCGAAGACCCACTGCAGTAAACCGATTGGGATTGGATTCAAACTTAAGATATGTAACCCCAAATTTTCACTTCCTCTCAACGGATGCACTAGTTGTTGAACTATTAGAAACTATAACTTATTTAAATTGATTTAAATTTCGAATTAAAATTATACATATTATTTATTATTTTTATAGATAATACATATATATAACTTTTATTGGGCTATTGTATAAATTAATTTCTAAATTCATTCTAAGTATTAAAATAGTTCATTACCAAACCCATTACAAAGTCCATAACTTAAATGAATTTATTACATATTTTAACAGAATTGGAATCGAAACAAAATGATTTGAATTTATCTGAATTCGAATTCGAATGGAATTGGTTTATTCTTAATCGAATCGAATACGAAGTCAAGAAAAAAAATAAAGTATTCGAAGAAATTTGATTCGAGCAATTCAATGAACACCCCTAATTATTCAAAACCAGTTTATGGCCCGTTTTATAAGCCCATCTCTCAGTGTGCTGGTTACCTAAGCCCATTTGTAACCACTCTTCAGTTCTTCTCATTGCATTGGGCAAACCCATTATCCAAAAACTTCTAAAATGATTTTATAAGGGCTAAGGCACTGGATTTCTTTTACTTGTGAGTTCATGATGATACTCCAATGGTTCGTTAGTAATCCAAAATTTGCCGTTCAAACAAAAATAAAAAAATAACTGAAGCTGATTTGGCCCTGGTTTACATGGGCTTTACTTAGTGTGGGCCATGTGGCCCATCTCTAAATCTTAGGTATTAATCATTTAATCCAAAGACCAAAGAACTTATAACTTATAAAAAGCTTTAAGTTATTCGACTATAAAGGAAACGGCTCGAAAGTCATCAAAAGTGTAACTAATCATACAACACGTGCTCGCTATTATTGTAATAATACAACTTCTGAGGTTACCCAACACCGGACAACTTGTTTCAACCCGAATAAGAAAAAGCACTTGTTTTGGCCAATTACCCAACTTACCTGACCCGTTCATTTTGCCACGTCCAATATCAAAGATCACAAAACACAATAGAACAGCTCCACAATTACTAAAAAATAACCCATTCCCTATTTTTCACCTTACAAAGTAATGACTATAAATGAAACAACTGTCACAACCCAGACCCTAGGTGGGCCGACGTTTGGGACCGATGTAAATGGCAAAGACGTCACCTTCCCTTCCTAACACGGGCAACTTAATCTGGCTGTAATACACCGCAAATAGAAGGAAAGCAAGAACAACAAACATAAAATGAGGTGAAAATATTATCCTCTTAAATCTTAAATACGAAATTAACTAGCTTTAGAAGCGTCGGAACCACTAAGCCATAAGTCTTTTCCTTCAACCAATGCAGCACCTAAGGTCCAAGAAACATCCCCAGGACCAAATATAATCTCTTTTTCGCCAACACAAAGCGTTGTTTCGAGAAGTGAAACCATGTATGGAACTCGAAAACAGAGAAAATCAGCATACTTTTGATTTATTGGCATTTTGGTCAAACCAGACAATGATCTTGAACATAGTTCTTGGCCTTTCTCCCAAATGTTTGATAAGTTTGTTGATGAATTCAAGTTTAACAAGTTGTAAACAGCCAAGAATCCGGATAACGCGTGGAAACGTGCAGCTGAGTTAGTTTTTCCAACTGAATTGAGCATGTTTTCACCTGCAATAGAAGTTGGTGGTGAGTTTCTGTCGCATTTTTAATCGCAAACATCATATTAGTTTATTGAACCTGTAAAAGTAGAGGTGGCTATTTTGACCCGTATAGTTATGAATGGGTTGATTTGAGTTATGTTTCGTGACTTTGTCTTAAAGCGACGTATATAAGTTTAGCTAAATGTGTTGAATGAGCTTAAAGTTCAAAGTCTATTTTCAATCAACACAATCTGTTATAAATTGATTAATTTTAATCATTTAAGGAATAGGATCTATTAACTGTTAGGTATCAAGGTGGCGCAACGGAACCAACACACACGCATAAACGATATAAACACGCATAACAAAAAATAGTAAACGATACATGACACAACATTTTACGTGGTTCGGTTCAGTGGGAGACCTACGTCCTATGCGGTTAATATTGGGGATATATCGGTCATATCGGTCCTTTAGTAAAATATCGGTGTCAAATATCGGTCAATATCGCGCGGATATTGACCGATACAACCGATATATCACCGATATTTGACCGATATAACCGATATATCACCGATATATCACTGAATTATTAGTGTTAAATTGCTATATATATAAATTCTGCATTACATTAAAATTACCGATATCCCCCCGATATCTCACCGAGATAACCTATATCTCAAATCTCGGTCCTTGACCGATATCCGATATTTTACCGCATTAACTGCATAGCCTACGTCCACAGGCTGCAACTAGGGTTTTCTCATTAAGCACATAACCAAAGATTACAATTACACAATTTAGGAACCTAAGAGGCCCCCTGTATAAAACCGCCCAAAAAAAAATTCACACCCAACGTTAATAAAATTTTTGCAAGCATAAATTAACACATTAATTATTCAATAAACATGTTAAATAAAGGACAAAATAGTGTTTCTAGTTTAACACAACCCGGTCCATTCTATAATGATAACCCATTTTGACATGTTACCCCAACCCGCTTGACCCGCCCATCTTGCCACGTCTACATGTAATGAAAATGTAAAATCACGAAAACCATGTAAACAGTAAAGAACATCGCACAATAGTTTGAAAACTGGCCATGTATCGAAGAAAGTCCTGTGCAGTATGAGTCATCAGATAGCTTTGACCAGTCGGATGAACTGCTTAAGTTAACCGCTGCGGCTCTTGCTAGCAACTTACATTTCTCCCAATTCGGCTCTCCAACTAAATTAATAAAAAAACCGTTGCTTTCCTCGTTTTCGTAGTTAAATTCCCTTCAAAGCACCCATGACAAGTGTAGTTTTGTGTAAATTCAGAACCAAGACATGGATGCGCGATCTCAAAACTTCCAAACCCACGTTCTAAAAAACTTTGCCAATAACTAAGCATAACAACAGTTCTATCAAAAGCTTCATTCAACCCAAAAGCCGGTAAGAGGCTGCCATAATCTCGTGCTCAAAAGAACCAATCTTTGATCTAAAAACATCACGTTCATTCACCGTTTGATCTAAAATCACGTTCCACCAATCGATAAGAACCACCGAGATCAAGAAGACCTAAAGTATCCAATCTCGATGAATTCCCAAACATACCCATATGACGGTTTAAAGCAATCCAACCGTAATACGCCTCTTCTTCCCCACTCAAAACCCGAATCCAATCTTTCTGAAACTTAAACTCATGTAACTTAACAACATCCTCAATATCATCCAAAACACGATTAGCAACTTCTTTATCCAACCTTCTTAATCCGGCCGTAGCCAACACGAAAATCGGTGTACGCTTTCGTTTTTCATAAGGTACCCATTTCTCGGCCCTACGAATCAACGGCTCTATAGCCCCCTTAACCCCATATGCATTTCCCACAAACTTATCCAACCCGGGCTCGGTTTGCATACAATGGTATGCATATCCGTCTTTACGGTCATCGATTTTCGTCGAATTATCAGGAAAAGTATGCAGCAAAATTGGTAATTCCAAATTCCTATTTGTTGGCATCCATTCATATACATTTACTCTTGTGCCACTGCTTCCACAGTCTAAAACAACTGTAAAATAAGAACTATTTGTTGCAAACCCATGATCAATAATAAGGTAATAACCAATTGATATTAATAGGAGAACTATTACTATGGTGGTGGCCAATTTAAATGGTCTAAATTGATGAAAAAATGGTAAAGTCGGAAGCTTTGCTTTTGAAGGTGATTTGGGTTCCATTAGAAAACTATTGATCTAACTTTTGGGTGACTGTATGGAACAATGGGTTGCAAATTTAGATCAATTTATGGATCACATACCTCTGTCACTCTGTGTTGTATAAAACCCAGATCCACCGGTTGTAACCGGCGATCACTCCGTTTGTGCAGATCCGTTAATCGGATGGTGCCGGAAAACCGGCTTGCGGGGCTGCTATACAAGGATCGAGGGTCAGAATTGGGTCTTTTATCGGCTTATTGCTAACCGCTTGTAAAAGAACAGGGTTAGTTGTTCAATAAGAATTAAAAAAAAAGAGGGTTAATTACGATTTGGCTCATGTGGTCTAGCCGTTGACATAGGATTATATGCAAATATCAAGAATCAACAATTTTGTTAGACAACGTATGCTAGAACTCCTGATATTCGTTAGGAGGCTTTCTAGCGCGGACCCGGTTAAGACAACGTATATTAGATCTCCCGGCATTCGTGAATAATTCACACCTTTAAAAAAAACAGTTTTGTTGGACTTTTTATACCCTTTTGTTTATATCTAATTAAAAACAATAATTAAATTACCCTTAAATTCATGCAAGATTCATTCAAATTCTAATCTTGTAATCTATTCTTGATCATCGAATCACCACCGTAATCAGCATCAGCATCATCATCAGCACCGTAATTAGCATCATCGTCAACATCGTAATCAGCACATCGTCAGCATCAGCACCTTAATCAGCACGGTAACACCACCGTCAGTGCATCCAACGGTAACATCTCACACCACCACCATCAGCACATCCCATAATCAGCATAACATTGTAATCAACACATTAATCAGTACCGTAATCAACACAATTTCATGTTTTTTTTATTTTGTAAACAACAAATACTATTACATAACTAGCACAATTTCATTTTTTTTATAAACAACATATACTGTTATATACTACCACAATTTCATGTTTTTGTTTTAATTTTGTAATACACATCTTATTACATAACTAATAGAAAACAAGTTTATTTTCAAATAGACTCCCAATAACAACATAAAAGGAAAAAAAAATAGCAACACATATGAATTACACAACAAAATAAGAACTTAGGTATAGATTTAAAATCAACACAATACATTTTTCATACTAGCATATTCCAACTACATAACTAGCACAATTATAAAACACTTTTTTGTAACTTTTTTATGTAACACCCCAAAACGGTTTGGTAACCAAACCACGTTAACATTATAAAAAAAGGTAAAATACCGTTAGTGGTAAAAGTGACCCGTGAACAAAATAACTAGGAATAATTAACCTAGTTAGTAATATGTAAATAGATAATAAAACAATGAATTGTAGTATATTATAATCAAAACTAAACTTGATGGACCAAAGTTGTAAAAAGGGAAACTTGTGTTATTAAAACACATAACACACACATTTAGTGTGTGTATATGTGATCGACCAGGAGCAAGAACAAGGGGTGCAAACCCTAGTTCAACAAAATATTTAAATTGAAGGTCAATTTAAGACCGAATTGAAGCATGAACGTTTATAAACGATCACCAAGTCAAGGGGATCATAAGGTATGTCGTAAAATCTAGATTGGTTAAAGTTGAAATTTGAGACAAGTAGGTTACATGCAAATAAATTGATGGATTATGATCCTAGATGAAATTAGATGTTTATGTATGCCTAATTTCGTTAGATATGATGAAATTATGAAGTACTTGATGTAAGGTTACTTCTAAGTGATGAACAAGTAGATTATCAAGTGGGTTTTGATGATATGGTAAAGTTTATGATGTAATCATGTTTAAAACCATCATGCATGGTAGTATCAGGAAAAATACTTGAACAAATTATGAGTTTAAATATATGTTAATAATTGCCATGAAATGAGTTAAGTATGTTATGATGAAAATGTGTATTGGATGTTTGACACATTGAGTTTAGGTGCTAATTGAGCATTCCAATCATTTTGATATAATAAGTTGTATGTGCATGGCTAGTAGTTCAATCATGGACTTGATAGAAGTAGTGTAAAAATTCATGCCCACGAGGTGTTTGATGAAATGCCTAAGTAAGCTTGTTGAACCTATTTGTGCATTTACATATGTAAATAGACAGTTGACTTTTAAAAGTCAAACATATCTATAATAAAAATTAAATGGTGATTTTGATATAAATGCGTAATATGGGATAGTCATGATAGACGATGACTAAACTAACCATCTTGCGAATGATGAATAATAGTTTGACGCTTGACAAGCTAGGTGGAGGCTTGGGAAGTAGCGGGTCAAACGGATCAAATACGCAGGAAAAGCATAACCGGATGCAATGTAAGTAAACCTTACACTCTTCTAATAGAATAACTACTTACGTATTGGTTAAGAATGCGTGAACTAGCTTTTGAAAGAGTTTTAGAAATATGATTGAAGGGGTATGGTCCCAAAAACCTTGTGCCAATCAAGGAAACCATACCCATTAATAACTTCTAAGGAAACTTCGCGCATACTTCCTTGCCAAAATGAGATTTATTAGAACTTTACGCCAAATATCCAAGAGAGGAAATGATCATATAACTACCTTGCGCGGGCTCGCGCAAGGTTCAAAGTTAAAAGCCCAAAATTCTCTTTGGATAAATGCTTCATTTAACTACTTTGCGCGGGATCGCGCAAGGTTCAAAGTTAACCTTGAATAATCTCGTTTGATAATGCCTCATGCACAAACCTTGCGCGGATATTTATATCAAAGCAAGTATCCACCAAACGTTGCGCTAAGCAGCAAGGAGAAGAAAGAAGATCAGTTAACTAACTTGCGCTTCTCGCGCAAGGAAACAGTTAACCCTGAGAAACTTTCCCTTAGAAAAATCCTTGACTTGGTGCAGAAGCAAAGGGAATCTTTTCTGTTGTAACAGAATGTACACGTGGCGAACAACAGATGGGTAACAATTGTGAAATCTTCTAGGAGCCATTAACACCCAATCGTGCAAGCATCTTTTCGGTTATAACCAATTGCCACATGGCAGCATCTGGACGACTGAGGAAGATCACGGTGATGGCATGCTCACATTTATAAAATGTAGTGATCTCATGTTGACACGTGGCACCTCCCTAACCGCTGATGAGCTCACGATCCGTGTGCACTAACGGATTGCCAACAAACATTAACGGAATAGCAGAAGATTCCGTTAAAGTTAGCAATCTCTCCTTTTGGCGCCAAACACAGGCTATAAATAAGTGACGTGGAGTTCAACGCAAGGTATTCACTCTCGACTACTCTCTCTCTTACAATACTTTACTTCCGACTACCTGTACTTATTCTCACGCCGGAGGGTGGTCACGGAGAGAACCCCCTTCTCCCCGTGGTGAGCTAACGGTGTTCTGTTTTGCAGGATCAGCCGGAGTACTGTTTCATTCATCATTCATCGTGAAACCAAACGAAGGGTTAACCCTTTTTTGCAAAGCCCATTCCATAGATCTACTTAGGTTCCGGTCTAGTTGATCTAGGGTTTCTTCTTTGGCGCCCACCGATTCCAATTCTTTCTCATCTTTCGTTTCGTTTCACTTAGATCTGCAGCATCATGGCTGATGGATCATCTTTTCAAGGTCCTCGATCGGAGATTCGACGCGTCGTTGTTGGACCTCAGATCAACGGACAAATAGTTGAGGATTCTTCCGGCGAAGCTAATGCTCAGTGTGATCCTAATCATGCGAGTATTCCTGTAACGCCGGCGGCTCCTCAGGTTGATGTTACATCAATTTTACCACCTGGAGAGACTCCATTATCGTGGTTAATCAAATCTCAAGCGGCTCTAAACGCTATGTATGCTCAGTTATGTGCCCAAACCGGAACTCCAGCTTTTCAAGCTCTGGTTAACGCTCCTCAAGTCCGTGCTTCGCCGGCACCTCGAGTTTTGAGTTATAATACTCAAAGTCATGCTCATTCCCCTTCGCACATACCTGAAGATGGAACAGAAATGTATTCTAAAACCAGGAATGATCCTGTTCATTCTGGTAATAGAAGGCAAGAAGACAACGTTCAGCGTCGTGCATCAGTCCACTCTCGTTTGGGCCCGCGGTCTTCACAGAAACGAGACACCCAACACGATGAGCTCGATAAGACCTATGAGGAAGGGGATAGTGCAAGTATTTTCAATCGAATATCTGCAGATCATGCTAGTTACAAGCCAAAAGTACGTGCAGTATACAATCCAGAAGCTGAGCATGATTACAATTTGGTGTATCGCCCAACCGAAGCAGCTGAACAATCAAAGTTTACCAGAGAGATAGCACTGGTTCCGTTGGAGCGAGCGAAATTACCATCCAACGTTGGAAAGTTTAACGGTTTAACCGATCCTGATGATCACATGCGCCTCTTTACCGGTGCAGGGTTACTTGGGTGCTGGACATTGCCAATGTGGTGTCACCTATTTGTACAGACCCTTACCGGCGCTGCGCGCCTTTGGTTTGATAATTTGCCGACAGGTAAACTTTCCTCTTGAAATGACTTAAAAGAAAATTTTCTTACACACTTCAGTCAGCAACGGCGATACGTGCGCGATTCCTCTGATGTAATGAACATCTGGCGGAGGGACGATGAGAACCTTGAAGATTTTATAACGCGTTACAATAAAGAGGTGATGGAGATTGGAGATGCTCACGAAGACCTTATACGCGCGCAGTTCAAGTACGCGGTAAGGTGTGATGAAATGATTAAACTGTTGTCCGGTACAACTGGCCTTCCAAAAAGATGGGATAAACTCATGGCGGCAGCCAAGGTCTACGCCCAGACTGAGCGCAACTTAAATTCTAACAGGCCACCTCTACCTCAGAATCGTCCGCAAGACCTGAGTAGAGGTAGTCGCAAAGAGTCAAGTCAGAATTTGTACTCTCCTTATTCACCAATTGATGCGCGTGCAACAATCAACAAGATAACAACTCAAAAAGCGATTAAGCAAGAGAATAGGGAACGCCAGTGGACTCCCTTAACGAAATCTCCGGCTGAAGTTCTCTGCACTGAGAATTATCAGTTCAAACAGCCGCAACCAATGAAAAACAAAAAAGGGCAAGACCCAAATTTGTTCTATGACTATCATAGAGACACAGGCCACACAACAGATAACTGCATCAGTCTGCGCACGGAGATTGAAAAAGCATTAAAGAGTGGGACGCTTACACATCTACTCCAGAATGTACGCAAAGAGATTAAACAGATTACGCGCAAGGACGAAGGGCCTAGCAACAAGATGAAACAGCACGTTTCCATGATTCAAGGTGGCTCATCGCGCAAGCGTAGCCTTTAACATTTTCAAAACAACACTTGGCGCGAACAGCAAGTCATTTTTCCTATCGTTCCAGGAGGTCCTCAAGAAGACCGGCCAGTAGTTATCACCGGTATCTTTAGGCACTACCAAACAGATTATATGTTTACAGATCCTGGTAGTTCCATGGATATTATGTATGAGCAGTGCTTCAAGCAGCTAGATCCTGAGGATAAGGCACGCTTGGAACCAGTCGATTTTCCATTAACTGGGTTCTGCAATGAGGCTGTCTTTCCTCTAGGACAAATCCTTTTTCCTGTTACTTTATCTGATGGAGGTGTTCTCGAACGAGTAACGTCAACTTCATGGTGATGCCGGCAAATTCCCGTCACGATGTACTATTGGGACGCCGCGCGCAGCGTGATTTTAGTATGATTACCTCTGCTCCACATGATGCTTGTGGTTTTCCGACACCAAATGGTATAGCTATACTTTACGCGCGGAAAGAAATCATGTCAATTGAAGAACCAGTTATGAAGGCTGTCAAGACATTGCCAAGTAACGAACCAGAAAAATGGGTACTCAACAATAAGTATTTTGAGCAAACAATCTTGTTAGGGCATGCAGTCAGTATTGAAATTCGCGCAAAACTTAAACTACTGTTGTTTCGCAACAAAGACATTTTCGCCTGGACACCTACCGACATGGTCGGTGTCCCACGCAACGTTGCGGAACATTGTCTGAATGTATTTCCGTCAGCAGAACCAGTTGTACAGAAAAAGTGCAGCCTCGGGTCAGAAAAGACAGAGGCGATAAACGAACAAGTCACCGAGTTATTAAATGTTGGTATTCTGCGCGAAGTCAAATACCAGACCTGGGTGGCAAACCCAGTCGTGGTAAAGAAACATAATGGCGGATGGCGGATGTGCGTAGATTTTAAAGATCTAAACAAGGCGTGTCCGAAAGATTGTTATTCTCTTCCTGAGATTGACAAAAAGGTTGACTCATTAGCTTCCTTTCGCTGGAAATGTTTTCTAGATTGTTATAAAGGTTATCATCAAGTCTTGATGAAAAAAGAGGACGAAGATAAAACCGCTTTTCGCACGGAGAAGGGCATTTTTTGTTATATCAATATGCCTTTTGGTCTCCGCAATGCGGGAGCTACATATCAAAGATTGATGGATACAGTTTTTGGAGATAATATCGGGAAAACTGTGGAAGTCTATATTGATGATTTAGTCATTATGAGTAATTCAGAAGACACTATGTTAGACAACATCCAACGAACTTTTAATTCTCTGCGAAAGGTAAATCTAAAGTTAAATCCAAGAAAATGCTCCTTCGGCATGGAGGAGGGCAAATTTTTGGGTTTCATCGTCACCAAGGACGGTTTCAAAGTTAATCCTGAGAAAGTAGAAGCAATACAAAAAATGTCTTCTCCTAATACCATCAAAGAGATGCAACGTTTGGCTGGAAGGTTAGATGTGCTAAACCGCTTCCTCGCCAATCATGCTGCAAAGTCTTATCCATTTATTCGAACCTTGCGCAATTGTATGAAGAACAAAGAGTTCGCATAGACTCCTGAAGCTGGTCAAGCTTTCCAGCAAATGAAAGATTGTTTAGTTCAACTTCCCACACTTACTGCTCCTCATGAAAAAGAACCCATGGTCTTATATCTTGCTGCATCTGAGGTAGCAGTAGGTGCTGTCTTGTTGGTAGAACGCGAAGGGGTCCAGTCTCCAATTTATTATATCAGCAAGATGTTGAACGATCCAGAGACAAGGTATTCAATTATGGAGAAATTAGTTTTAGCATTGGTCCAAGCTTAACGCAGGCTGCGAAGATACTTTCCAGGACATGTTATTACAGTTTTAACAAATTTTCACATTGGCCAAGTACTGACCAAGCCAGATGTTTCCGGACGACTTGCGAAGTGGGCAATAGAATTGAGGGGTTATAACATCTGTTATAAACCTAGACCAGTTATCAAAGGCCAAGTTTTGGCAGATTTCATCGCTGAAATTCCTGCTGATAAACTTGAAGAATGCCAAGCAATTCAAAACCCAGTCCCAGTCATAGACAATAGAGCCTGGACACTGTTTACAGATGGCGCATCAAACAGTGATGGGGCTGGAGCTGGTCTTCGATTAATGAGTCCAGAGGGAGCAGAATTCACATATGCAATTCGGTTGGATTTTAAAAGCACCAACAAAGAGGCCGAATATGAAGCTTTCCTAGCAGGCTTACGCCTCGCTATCAAAATGGGTGCAACAAATTTAGAAGCCCATGTTGATTCATTACTAGTTGCTGAGCAAGTAATTGGAACGTACGATGCAAAGAGAGATATCATGGCTTTGTACTTGGCGCCAGCCAAGGCTCTTATAGCACAGTTCCAACAATTTAAAGTCACACACGTCAAGCGAAGCGAAAACAAACATGCTGACGCTCTAAGTAAACTCGCAGCAACTAGTTTCAAACATTTGGCAAAGGAAGTTCGCATCGAAGTTTTAAGTAATCCATCAGTCCCTCTCAGACAAGTAACAATGGTCGAAGTAGGAGATCCATCATGGATGTCTCCAATAATGATGTATTTGTTACATGGTTCTTTACCAGAAGATAAAGCGCAAGCACGTAAGTTACGGTGCAAAGCCCTCAATTACGAAATGGTTGACGGTATTCTGTACCGACGCTCTTACATGGGTCTTCGCTCCGATGTGTTAACAAACATGATGCGCAATACCTGATCAGGGAGGTTCATGAGGGGCTATGTGGTATACATTCTGGGTCGCGCATGGTAGTAGCCAAAGTGAAAAGCGCAGGGTATTATTGGCCCGGAATGTATGTTGACGCTGTAGAGATCTTACGCAAATGCATGTCCTGCCAAAGGCATGCCCATAAAACGTTACGCCAAAGAATCCTTTGGTACCCGTCACAACAGCTTGGTCGTTTCAACAATGGGCCATTGATTTAGTGGGACCATTTCCGGATGCGCCCGGCGCAGTCAAGTTTATCATTGTTACGGTCGATTACTTCACCAAATGAGTTGAAGCCAAACCTTTAGCTTCTACTACAGCGATGGTAATTCGCAAGTTCATCTGGGAATACATTATTTGCCGTTTTGAACTGCCCATGCGCATTATTACAGACAACGGTCCAAATTTAACGGCTGAAGAGTTGCAAACATGGATGACCGAAATGGGAATCCAGCATGTTTTCGCTTCTGTTGCGCACCCACAAGCAAATGGTTAAGTTGAAAGCATAAACAAACAGTTGGTCGACGATATCAAGGCCCGCCTTGGCACGGCCCGGCGGGGGTGGGTTGACGAATTGCCTAACATCTTGTGGGCACACCGAACTATGCCCAAGACTAGCACTGGAGAAACTCCTTTTAACCTTGTGTACGGCAAGGAGGCTGTGATTCTTGCCGAAATTGGGTTACCATCTCCAAGAATGCTAGCTTTGGAAAAACAAGATAACGAAGAACAAAGGCGCATCGATCTAGACTTATTGGAAGAACGGCGAGAAAATGCAGCAACTCGCGAAGCTAAATACAAGTCTCAGCTTGAAAAGTATTACAAAAAAAGGTACACATCTGCTCCTTTTTGCCTGGTGACTTTGTTCTTCGCGATATTGAAGCGTCGAATGCCGAAAAAACCGGGGAAGTTAGCCCCGCGATGGGAAGGTCCGTACGTGATAATTGAAGTATTGGGAAAAGGTGCGTACACTCTGAAGCATATGGACGGATCCAGCGTTCCTCGAACCTAGAACGCCCAACAACTACGCCGATGTTATATGTAATCTCAGTCCTCTAAGCAACTTCTGGGCACTGTGTAACGAGACTGCTTACTTTATTTCTTATGTAATCTTAGTGGCAGCCATAGCTTTACGCTTTATCAGTATGAATAAAATACTCTGTCACTACTTACAGTCTTGTATATGTTCATTTACAAATGCATGCAATTCCTTTGGATAAACAGAAACACAAACTCATGAGCCACAAGCTAACTTAATACTTATGCTCGCACATGAGAAAAGAAATTGTTCATTTATCTATCCTACACATGTAATTGGTCCCATGCAAACATTGTAAAGCTAAAATATATTATATTCACATCAACAGTACTTGCGCAGCAGCGCAACGTTACAAGTAATTACAAAATAAAGAATTACAAATTTCCTATTCTATGGATTTTGTTCCCGCTTGCTTCTCTGTTGTAGAGAAGATCTCCTTTAGTTTATCAACAAAGTCATCTTGCTGCAGCGCGGCATCCACAAGGTCCATAATCGAATCTGCAACTGATCATACTTTTCTTTAGCAGCAGAATAAATGGCAGCAGTATTTAGCCCATGCGTGGCAGCTGTAACACCCCGACCCGCAGCGGATAAGGTGATCGGGGCATGATTGGGTTATCATCAAAGCTCATGACATTTATTAAATGTTTCATATTCATTAATACAAATTAAATGAAAGTTTACAATGATTGCTACAACATGATCTAACTAACAATCTAACTCCTTTGTTCTCTTCTAAGGCAATCCTATGCTATCCTTGCTTCGACCTGTTCACCTGTATCATGTGTAAAAAGGTTTTTGGATCAACATAATGTTGGCGAGTGAATCCTATGGAAAACATTTGAACAAATTATTTAAATTGATTATGAAAAATGTGCACAACCAAACATGAGTAAAATTAGATGTAACTTGATCCATAATCATAAGATGTTAAATGAAAACACTCATGAACAATAATGGAATAATTAAAGGCACGCGATGCTCAACTCGTCTCTCACGAGGAACTGAGGGGCCTGATGAATGAATTGCATAAACATGATAATATGAATAACACAACTACAAACAATATAAACTCAATGAAAACACACATGAACAATAATGAATTTTAAATTGAAGCACGCGATGTTCTACTCGTTTCCCACGAGGAACTGATGGGCTTATTGTATGAGTTTCATGTAATTTGACAAACGGAAAATAAATCACAACAATAAATCAATCTAAGATTAAGTCATGATGTGGTACGGCACAAGTTTAAATAAATAAATTAATAAATTCATAACACATGACACACCCCAAAACGTGTAATTTAAAAGGGGGAATTGTAAGATTCACTCACAGTGGGTGCGTTCGGTTGATGATGATGAATGCACGCGAAGTGGTTTTAACCACGAGTGAGATTTAACCTAGATAAATCGCATTATGGTTTGGTGAGTAAACGGATTTTATTAAACTATATTAGTAGGATTGTTGGGTGTATTTTTGTGAGTTTGAAACTATTTTCTAATCTTAAAAATGTTATTTTTAAGTATTTATAATTGATTTTTAATTAAAATAATTAAATAAAATAAATAAAAAAAAATTATTATTTTCTGACCGTTGACCGGCCGGTTGACCGTTGACCTGACCGTTGACCGGTTCGTTGACAGTTTATTGTGCGCTGAGTGAGGCTCGAACCCGAGACCTCTCGTACGTGTGCACGCAGCTCTACCAACTGAGCTACGTGTCTAACCCGTTATATATCCGATTTTAATTATATATATACACTAATTAGATTAAACCGAAAATCATTTTTATCTTAAAAACAATTTAATCGAAACGGTCATGCACACCACAGGTCTCGAACCCGGGACCTGTGGTTCAATCCAACACACAGTCCACCGCTGGACTGTGTGTTCAACATGTTATAGTATTCGGTTTTTATTATACTTAAATACAAAATAGATATTTCCTTTTCTGCCTTATTTAAAAGAAAAGATAATTGTCCGAGTCGGTGCTGAGGACCGGACTCGAACTCGTGACCTGTGATATAAACAAACACACAGTCCACCGCTGGACTGTGTGTCTAACTTGGTTATTGTTTCGGTTATTAATATACTTAACATATATCTTTAGGCGATCCGGTTCAGTAAACAAAAAAATGGATTTTATTAAGGCAGCGTGTGTGAGACGGGATTCGAACTCGAGACGTTTTGCGTTTTATATGTGCACACAGTCCACCGCTGGACTGTGTGTCTAACCCGATTAATTTCTTGATTTATATTATACTTATATGATAACGAGAGAGCGTCGTCTTCTTCACTGAAAGAATAACCAGAATCGGTGTTCGACTAGATCAAGATTTTAAATCAGTTTCTTAGCGTTTTAGGTTAATTATTGGTAATATGGAAGTAAAAAGAAAGGAAAATAAGCGTGAGGTATACCGACTCGTTTCCTCTGTTTTCCGGCTGAACTCCGGCGACAGAAAAACAACTCCGGCGACGTGTTCCTTGTAGTAGCTAGTCTCCAGAAAACTTGGAAAAAGGTAAGGGTGACTTCGGTGAAGGTTTAGGGGATTCATAAAGCTCAGGGATCAAAACACGGTTTTCCGGCGAAAAACAGGAAAGTTCCGGCGAGTGAAAATACGCCGTGAAAAGGTGTGATTTTTGTGCGAAAGTGTTTGTAGACGGTTGTGGTTGAATTTATAGGGAAAAATGAAATGTATTTGGTCTGATTTCGGACTGGGTTCGTCAATTCAAGTTTTCCGGCGGTTTTGAATTTGGTCGCGGACTTCAAACATCGGTTATAACCGATATGTGATTAAAGGTTTACGTTATAACGTAAATTAGTGTTAAGGCTCGCGTATAATCCGGGATTCCGACGACTGAATCGTTTGGGCGCCGATTTTGAATTCAAAATGTTATTATATCAATTAAATGATTGAAACATATAACAAACAGAACAAGCGGCGCAGTGGTTTGTGTGTGAGTTGTTAAGTCACTTAGTGACTCGGTACAGACCCGGGTTCGAAACCCGGCTGTAACAAATCATTTTTATTTTGCGTTTTTTGACAGTTTTTCAAAAACTAAATATATGTTCGCGTATAATAATTGATTACGGACCGTTTAAAAATATTTTGGGCATTTAATTCGCAACGAAAATTTTGACTGACTGTTCGGTTGATAAACGGAGCGGGTTTGGTAAATCCGTTTTTTGACGGATGTTACAGTATCCCCTGCTTTTAGAAATTTCGTCCCGAAATTTGAATAATGATATATTTTGACTAAAAAGGATGATGACGTTTTGTTTGACAGTTGTATGCTCAGAAAAATGAAGGTTTAAGTTTTTGTTCGAGGCGGTAACGTTCCTTGTAAAGGTTAAGTACCCTATTCAGGAATCGCTTTTTGTTGCCTACTGTATGAATATTGATAATCAGGAAATGATTCTCTAAAAATGATATCATACATAAGAGTTTAGATACGTTTGGGAAAAATATGGTTATATCCTAAGGCAAAACTTCTAACACTACAATCTACATGGTACATAAATAAAAACACAACAGCTGATATCCAAACATGAATGAACACATCAGCAAATATTTGAACGTGAATAAACATAACAGCAAATATTCGAACATGAATGAACACATCGGCAAATATTTGAACATGCATAAACACAACAGCAAGTATTTGAACATGAATAAACACAACAGCAAAAATTCGAACATGAATAGACACATCAGCGAATGAATAAACACAATAGCCAATATTCGAACATGAATAGACACATCAGCGAATATTTGAACATGAATAAACACAACAGCAAATATTTGAATCCACATTCTGATAACATATATGTTTGAATGATGAAAGTTCCTCTCTCGTTTGTTATGATGGAGAGGTTAATTTATGTAGAAATGGAACACAATCCAATCTCTTTAAATAACATGATGATATAAATGTATCACAAATTCCAACCAAGGCAATAATAAATCCTACATGGAACTTCTCATAACCGTCTGATAATGCCTCTGATCCTTTGGCAAGAATACTTATATATAGGAAGTACCAGCGGCGTATCCACCATATTCTTGCCAAATTTTCATTAGTTTTATCCACAAGTTATGATTGGTTACCAAGAAACTAATAAATCCTACATAGAACTTCTCATAACCATCCGTTAATGCCTCTGATCCTTTGACAAGAATACTTATATATAGGAAGTACCAGCGGCGTATCCACCATATTCTTGTCAAATTTTCATTGGTTTTAACAGTGAATTATGATTAGTCCTATAACTCTACAATCAATACAACAAACATAAATTACTGAAATGAAACATATCTGTGCGATCAAGGCTCAATCGAACGGAGCCGATCGTATTGCATGTACTGAAAATGAAATTGTGTGCTCAAGGCTCAATCAAACGGAGCCGAACATATTGAATGTACTGAAATTGAAATTGTGTGCTCAAGGCTCAATCAAACGGAGCCGAACATTTTGAATGTACTGAAATTGAAATTGTGTGCTCAAGGCTCAATCAAACGGAGCCGAACATATTGCATGTTCTGAATATGAATAACTTAACCACACAAACAGCCTATGCATGGAACCTCTCATAACCGCCTGATAATGCCTCCGATCATTTGACAAGAATACTTATATATAGGAAGTACCATCGGCGTATCCACCATATCCTTGTCAAATTTTCATTGACTTTATCCGCAAGTTATGGTTAGTTCGATGCGACTCTACTACAAACACCACAACCACAAGATACTGATAATGAAATTGTATGTGTGCTCAAGGCTCAATCAAACGGAGCCGAGCGTATTGCATGAACTTGAAATGTGAATAAATCTGTGTACTCAAGGCTCAATCCAACGGAGCCGAGCATATTGCATGAACTGGAAATGAGAATAAATCTGTGTACTCAAGGCTCAATCAAACGGAGCCGAGCATATTGCATGTACTGAAATGAGAATAAATATTACGTAACCGATCAAGGCTCAACAAACGGAGCCGATCGTGCGGGCACACCCTGATCAACCCATAATAAAATGGGGATCAAACTCAACCTCGATGGATGGGGAGCTGCGGCCTCGGCAAAATCGTATACTGAAAACAATATATAATATATAATATCCAATGATTTCTCTAACAGTCTACACATGTGATAAAGAAAGACATAAGACTAAACAACAGGAGTTGAATCTGGATCTTCGGCGAAGAGGACTAGCTGAGTATCTTCGTTTGGGCCGTCATTATCTTCGACAGGGTTGGCGTTGATATTGAAGACTCTTCCTCTTGCTGGTGGCATAGTGGTTGGGTTTTCTTGGTTTACTTGATTAACTGGGTTTGATTGGGCTTGAGTGTTGATAACGTTTACCAATTGAGGGCATGTGTTTCTAAAGTGGGTAGGGTCACCACAATTGAAGCAAGCTCGAGCATATGGGAACATGGGGTGTTGGGGTTGGTGATAAGTTTGGGCCATGTTTTGAGTAGGGGAAAAGGTTTGGTCTTGAAAGGTGCGACAAACATTGCTCAAATGACCATAACGTCCACAAGTTGTACATAGCCGGCAGGGTAAAGTAAGGGAATGATGATAAAAACAGTGGTTGCATTGAGGGTGAGGTCCAAGATATGGTTTCTTATTTGGGTAAGCTGAATTGGGTGCCACTTGGGTGATTGGGACAGCTCGGATGGGTATAGCGTGAAAAACGGGTTGATTTCGTTGGGTAGCAGCGAAAAGTCGCCCGACTCTTTTTCTCTTAGGGTTGGGTTGAGAAGGGGATTCGGGTTGAGAAGGGGATTCGGTGGTTTCAGTTGATTCTTTATCCTTCTTCTTCTCCTCCTTGAAGTCCTTGTTTCGGATTCGGTTCTCGGTGAGCTCTGTTGCTAGCTCCATTGCTGCTTCCAAAGTTGCAGGCTTGGTACTTATCACAGGGTCTTGAATCTTTGACGGAAGACCACGAATGTAGTGCTCGATCAAACGGTAGAGGGGAGTAAACATGTTGGGAACCATTTGATGTAATTCAAGGAACCTTTTGTTGTAGGTGGTGTGGTCTCCTTCCACTTGCTTCAATGAGTAAAATTCATCTTCTAACTTCTTGATTTCGCTCCTTGGACAAAATCGTCTGGTCATGATTTCCTTCAATTCATTCCAAGTTAGGGACATAGCATCTTCCACACCTCGTTTGGCCTTCTCTGTGTTCCACCAAGTAAGTGCTATCCCATATAGTCGACCGGTAGCATAACGCACTTTGCGATCATCAGGGCAATCGCAATTCAGAAAAGTATTCTCCATTTCTTCAAACCAATGGAGGAGTGCGGTGACACCTTCAGTCCCTTTATATTTCGGAGGGTCGCATGATTTGAAATGCTTGTAGGTGCATTTAGTGGTGTTTGGGGAAGAGTTGAAAATGTTTTGGTTTGCTTGATTGACAGGATTATTGGTAAGTGCTTGTTGAACTTGGATTACAATATTGGGTATTACAGCAGCCATTTGTTGAGCGATTAAGGTAGCCATGCGTTCGCGGGCTTTTCTTGCTCTCGTCTTCCTACGGGCGAGGTTAGAAGACATCTACATTGAATACATGACAAGGGTATGAGTTGGATGCTTTTGAGATCGTGGGTCGCATTCAAGAATGAACATTCATAAAATAATTATACAAAAATACTACATCCATAGGATGTCTTTGGCTTTGCTCGCTGTTAGGCCCGTCGTGCCGCCATACTTTACCTTATGTAATCATGTGGGCCCCCATGAATTACCGGTTTTTCATATGGTTCGCACGGTTTCTGCCTGGTTGCGTACACAAAACCCGGTGAAAATCGAGAAATATGTATACAACGTGTGATGTTTGGAATGTGTCCAGGTGTAGACACGGTGACACCTCAAAGTAGGGTTAGTTCGAACGACGTTTGGTGTGGCATGCTTTGGCCTAATAGGTCCTTCGTACTCTCATCGTTGGTCCCCAGGTAGGCAAACTGGTCCGTTATATTGGATTTATACGAATGCCAGCCTAGACAGGACGTTCCGACTACCGGTACTTGTACCCTTCCAGTTACTACATGCCCGTCGCAGAACTTACTTTGATGAGAATTGAAAATTGCATAAAATCTTTGGATAACGAGAGTATGAAAATAAATTGAACACATGAACATCGATATATGTATAATGAGTATGTATATATGTATAATGAACATGTATATGAGCATGTATGTTTGACTGAAATGTAAACAAATATGAAACAAATAAATATCACAAGTTTGTATGTAACCACTTAATCAATTTAATATTTTAGGCAGACTATAGTATAGGCTCTAAGGGTCTAATAACCTATCCTATATCCCTATAGTCATGGCTCTGATACCAATCTGTAACACCCCGACCCGCAGCGGATAAGGTGATCGGGGCATGATTGGGTTATCATCAAAGCTCATGACATTTATTAAATGTTTCATATTCATTAATACAAATTAAATGAAAGTTTACAATGATTGCTACAACATGATCTAACTAACAATCTAACTCCTTTGTTCTCTTCTAAGGCAATCCTATGCTATCCTTGCTTCGACCTGTTCACCTGTATCATGTGTAAAAAGGTTTTTGGATCAACATAATGTTGGCGAGTGAATCCTATGGAAAACATTTGAACAAATTATTTAAATTGATTATGAAAATGTGCACAACCAAACATGAGTAAAATTAGATGTAACTTGATCCATAATCATAAGATGTTAAATGAAAACACTCATGAACAATAATGGAATAATTAAAGGCACGCGATGCTCAACTCGTCTCTCACGAGGAACTGAGGGGCCTGATGAATGAATTGCATAAACATGATAATATGAATAACACAACTACAAACAATATAAACTCAATGAAAACACACATGAACAATAATGAATTTTAAATTGAAGCACGCGATGTTCTACTCGTTTCCCACGAGGAACTGATGGGCTTATTGTATGAGTTTCATGTAATTTGACAAACGGAAAATAAATCACAACAATAAATCAATCTAAGATTAAGTCATGATGTGGTACGGCACAAGTTTAAATAAATAAATTAATAAATTCATAACACATGACACACCCCAAAACGTGTAATTTAAAAGGGGGAATTGTAAGATTCACTCACAGTGGGTGCGTTCGGTTGATGATGATGAATGCACGCGAAGTGGTTTTAACCACGAGTGAGATTTAACCTAGATAAATCGCATTATGGTTTGGTGAGTAAACGGATTTTATTAAACTATATTAGTAGGATTGTTGGGTGTATTTTTGTGAGTTTGAAACTATTTTCTAATCTTAAAAATGTTATTTTTAAGTATTTATAATTGATTTTTAATTAAAATAATTAAATAAAATAAATAAAAAAAAAATTATTATTTTTCTGACCGTTGACCGGCCGGTTGACCGTTGACCTGACCGTTGACCGGTTCGTTGACAGTTTATTGTGCGCTGAGTGAGGCTCGAACCCGAGACCTCTCGTACGTGTGCACGCAGCTCTACCAACTGAGCTACGTGTCTAACCCGTTATATATCCGATTTTAATTATATATATACACTAATTAGATTAAACCGAAAATCATTTTTATCTTAAAAACAATTTAATCGAAACGGTCATGCACACCACAGGTCTCGAACCCGGGACCTGTGGTTCAATCCAACACACAGTCCACCGCTGGACTGTGTGTTCAACATGTTATAGTATTCGGTTTTTATTATACTTAAATACAAAATAGATATTTCCTTTTCTGCCTTATTTAAAAGAAAAGATAATTGTCCGAGTCGGTGCTGAGGACCGGACTCGAACTCGTGACCTGTGATATAAACAAACACACAGTCCACCGCTGGACTGTGTGTCTAACTTGGTTATTGTTTCGGTTATTAATATACTTAACATATATCTTTAGGCGATCCGGTTCAGTAAACAAAAAAATGGATTTTATTAAGGCAGCGTGTGTGAGACGGGATTCGAACTCGAGACGTTTTGCGTTTTATATGTGCACACAGTCCACCGCTGGACTGTGTGTCTAACCCGATTAATTTCTTGATTTATATTATACTTATATGATAACGAGAGAGCGTCGTCTTCTTCACTGAAAGAATAACCAGAATCGGTGTTCGACTAGATCAAGATTTTAAATCAGTTTCTTAGCGTTTTAGGTTAATTATTGGTAATATGGAAGTAAAAAGAAAGGAAAATAAGCGTGAGGTATACCGACTCGTTTCCTCTGTTTTCCGGCTGAACTCCGGCGACAGAAAAACAACTCCGGCGACGTGTTCCTTGTAGTAGCTAGTCTCCAGAAAACTTGGAAAAAGGTAAGGGTGACTTCGGTGAAGGTTTAGGGGATTCAATAAAGCTCAGGGATCAAAAACACGGTTTTCCGGCGAAAAACAGGAAAGTTCCGGCGAGTGAAAATACGCCGTGAAAAGGTGTGATTTTTGTGCGAAAGTGTTTGTAGACGGTTGTGGTTGAATTTATAGGGAAAAATGAAATGTATTTGGTCTGATTTCGGACTGGGTTCGTCAATTCAAGTTTTCCGGCGGTTTTGAATTTGGTCGCGGACTTCAAACATCGGTTATAACCGATATGTGATTAAAGGTTTACGTTATAACGTAAATTAGTGTTAAGGCTCGCGTATAATCCGGGATTCCGACGACTGAATCGTTTGGGCGCCGATTTTGAATTCAAAATGTTATTATATCAATTAAATGATTGAAACATATAACAAACAGAACAAGCGGCGCAGTGGTTTGTGTGTGAGTTGTTAAGTCACTTAGTGACTCGGTACAGACCCGGGTTCGAAACCCGGCTGTAACAAATCATTTTTATTTTGCGTTTTTTGACAGTTTTTCAAAAACTAAATATATGTTCGCGTATAATAATTGATTACGGACCGTTTAAAAATATTTTGGGCATTTAATTCGCAACGAAAATTTTGACTGACTGTTCGGTTGATAAACGGAGCGGGTTTGGTAAATCCGTTTTTTGACGGATGTTACAGCAGCCCGGCTTGTATCCCATTCGGTCTTCAGCGCATGTGCCACGTGCAAAGTGCACTCTTTATAGCCCTCGGCATGCCCGTCACTGCGCGCAGCCATCATCAATTCTCCACTCTCTCATCCAACTCCGTGGAATTAAGGATGGCATTTTCGATCTGTATACGATAATCAAACCAGACATGTATAAAGAAAAGGGAATATTACCTCCACAATCCCGTACTCCTGCAACCAGGTAAGCTGGTTTATGAGGGATTCGGTCAGGCTTTCGGCTGTAGCGCGAGTGACCTCCATGTCGTTAAGTTTCTGTTCACCTTCAGTTAAACGGCGGGTTAACTCGGCTTTCTCTGTTCGGTGAAGGTTGATATCTTTTTTCAAAATATCAACCTCATCTTGCAGTCGCGCCTGGTTAAATAGCATAGAAGTTAGATCATCAATTTCTTTATTCTTAAGAAGGAGAGTCATTTTGGTTGATACCTCATTCTGCTCGCTCCTTTCTCTATGTGAGCGCGCCTCTTCTGCTGGCGCAACTGCATCAGCTTTCTCTTTCTTAAGCTTCTCGATTTCATTGCGCAGAGATAGCTTTTATTTGTTATCGTGATCGCAAAGCCTCTGCAAAACGCTTGCGCTCGTCCGCATGTTGCGCAGCAAAGGCCTCACATTTGCGCTTCCAAGACAGCGCAGACCACTCCTCGGTTTTCTTCTCCTCCTCAAACTTGGCCTTTTCAGCCTCAAAATCGACGATCATCTTTAACGTCTTCTCTTTTTCAAGTTTGGCATTCGCCTTATCAATCTCAACCTCATCCCATTCCTTGTTCATACTGCGCCATTCGTGCACAATCCTGTTTATTGTGGAAGAGGCAAGGGCAGACTCTTGCAAATATGACTCGTAAGTAGCCTCGTGGTCTTTCTCTTCTTAGCGCTTCACCTCCGCCGGAGGGAAGATGCCCTTATACCACTCCCTGCAGGAGTGCCAATCAGTAAAAACATCACCCTGTTTAACCTTCCACACAGGCTGATGGATCGCAGAGGCCCGCCTCTCAGAATAAGAACGATAGTAATAATCCCCAGGCGTCTCCTCTGGGCGAATGGGCGACTCCTCATCAGAATCCTCAACATACATAAAGCCTTCGCTTTGTGTTGAAGGGCCAGCTCCCTTGGATATCAACTTTGACGGCTCCGGCACAGGGGAAGATATTTTTCTTGCTCTGCGGTAGCAGTATCTTTCACCCCAGCATCTGTAGTTGTATCTTTAACCTGCTTGCCAGCAGGATTTTCAGCATCAAATTTTTTAGGCTCTTCTACCGGAGCCACCTTCTCAATATTTTCTAGGACGATGGGGTCAGCATCAAAAACAGGTGCTTCTCGCTCCGCATCTCCCTCCTCAACGTTTTCAGGCCTGCGCGGCGATGGTATAGCAGATGAGGTGGTCGGCGCAGCCTTCACCATTTTCTCTGCAAAGCGTATTAACAAATACCAAGTATAAGATTCTGTGCAACTTTTCTGACAGAAATGCGCAACAAACTGAACATACCAGGTGAGAACTTCTTTGCATAGGCATCCAGATTGCCCTTCTTGCCAATATGCGGGCGCGCAACTTTTGTTGGCACAAGAGGTTTAGTTTCAGCCTCTTTCCTCTTCTTGGAAGTGCGCTTCAACGCTTCTTCCGGGCTTGAGGGTATTTCCAAGGGATCATCTGGGTTCGAAGATGGAAGAGAGGAGGTGTCAATGGGTTCTGACTTTAGTTTCCTCAAACCTACAGGTGCAAGACCCTCCAGTGAGTCCGACACCACCACATAATCACACCAAGAGTCAGATACGAGACGCGTACCTTTCTTACCCTCAGCTTTCGCAGCAGCTGATGGCTTGGTTTTTTGGTCTGGTTTGGAAGGGGAGGTGTAGCAGCTGCTGCAGCAGTTGGTTTCTTCTTCTTCTTCGAGTCAGGGCCTACGCCCAAGTTTAGCAAATCACCTACATAATCAATCATATTGAACAAAGGTTGCGTCATTAGTTATATTACAATATTACTTAGAGAATATGTTCAAGAGTAATATTGCAATATCAACTTAGGCCTTGTAAGAATTTAATTACCAGTCTTAGAAAATGGTTGCGTCTCCAGATCCTCCTTCTTGGGCAGCTCAAAGTTCCCCAAGATTTGTGAGAACCAAGTATCCTCACCCTCAGCAATGGGCACGACGGCCATTTTCCCTTTCTCTCTCTTGAAAGAGACCAAGTAGAGCGGCGCAGCTACATAACAAACATTTTTGCATGAGTACATATCTATTAAAAGATATTACTAGGAAGTTAAACGGTTACGTACCAGTTCCGTATTCAGTATACACCGGTTTTTTCCCGACGTTCTTTCTTCCAAAAAATACGCATCCCAGCAGCAATGAGGGCCCTCTCCGGCAAAACAATATTGGACACATCTTTAATATCCTGGTACCACACCTCGTCGGCAGGTATGGGGAGGGTCTCCAGCTCGATATCATCACCGGCTCGGAAAGTCATCTTCATCAGGATTACTGTCGCCTTTATGAAGAAGAACTTCTGTTTCCAATCGTGGTAAGATTTAGGTGGCACTAACAGCAATCGTTTTCCTTGCACACGTTGTTGGAACGAGTAGAAACCCAACGAGCAGTGCAACTGATAGAAGACTCTAAACTTCTCAACCGTCAGTATGATCTGCATCGACCGGCAAACAAACTCAAAATGCCGGATCCTAACCATTCCCATCGGGCTCAACTGAGAAATATGGAACTTATAAAAACCAAGAATTTCCAGCATAAAATGGGTCACCGGAAACCTGAAGTTTCCTTCGGCAAAATAGTCATAGAATAACGTGATATAGCCGGCCGGAGCATCAGCTGCCATGGCATTCGCCACTGGAAAAAACGCTTTCCAGCACGGAGCAAACAGGAAGTTGGTAGCAAGATTATCAAAATCTTTCTTCGACCACTTTAACGGTGGCAAACTTGACGTCGATGGCATCTCAGCAGAACTTGCACCGGTGGCCATAACTCAAACTTCAAAGAATACTCAGAAAACTTTGATGGTCGCCGGAATATATGAACACAAGTTTTTCTCTCAAGATTTAATCTGGTGAGGAAGCAAATGGATCGTTGATCCCTTTATATACTAATCGCAATTAATGCATGATTTGACTGCAGCGACTTTTGCGACAGTCAGGTATCCCCAAGTAACTGCAGGGGCGAGTGGGGAACAGTAACCGCCCCACGCGCGCAAGTGTCGCCGAAATAACATTAAATGCCGTAAGGCATGTACTGTTGACAGCCTCTCAACAGTATCACCACGTCTCAAGAACGTGCATCTTCACCAACTACACCAGCCGGATAAGTGACACGTGTCTAAGTATATTTGAAATTCAAATACTTTTTCAAAATTCACTTACGACACGTCACCAAGATGCAGAAAACAACAAAAGGCTAGTACTTACCTAGCGCAGCACATTTATCTTAAGTCCAGTGCTCCACCTACTTTTTATTATTTCATAGTAGCAACACTGGACTGGGGGGACTTGAAGGGGTATGGTCCCAAAAACCTTGCGCCAATCAAGGAAACCATACCCATTAATAACTTCTAAGAAAACTTCGCGCAGACTTCTTTGCTAAAATGAGATTTATTAGAACTCTGCGCCAAATATCCAAGAGAGTAAAGGATCATATAACTACCTTGCGCGGGCTCGCGCAAGGTTCAAAGTTAAAAGCCCAAACATTCTCTTTGGATAAATGCTTCATTTAACTACCTTGCGCGGTCTCGCGCAAGGTTCAAAGTTAACCTTCCTGACTTCCGTCCTCCACGTAGCTGCCTACCCGACATCTACAGGAATATACATAGGAAGATGGTGAGTTTATGGAGTGTTTAGGGGTCATGTGTCTAAAAAAAATGAAATTAACATAAATATCAATAATGCAACCACATCCATAGGATGTCTTGGGTTAGCTCATGTTGGGCCTCAAATGTCCCCAATACCTTCACCTGTATAGTCATGTGGGCCCCCATGACTATTGGCTTGGTAGGATTCACATTAGTATTGGCGATTTAACACTCGCATCACCCGAATGCAAACCACAAAATATGTTTACAAGATGTATGGTCGGAATGTGTCCAGGTGTAGACACAATGACAACTCAAAGTGGGGTTAGCTCACACGACGTTTGGTATAGCATGCTTTGGCCTAATAGGTACTTCGTACTCTCATCGTTAGTCCCCAGGTAGGCAAACTGGTCCTTTATTTTGGATTTATACGAATGCCAAGCCTAGACAGGACGTTCCGACTACCAGTACTGGTACCCTTCCAGTTACTACATGCCCGTCATGAGAACTCACTTTGATGAGATTTGAAAGTACAAAAATCATTGTAAAGCAATCATGAAAATGATGTGGTGTGTGCTTTCATGGATATGATATGTTATAAGAATATGGTTCATGATAAGCATTATATGATAATATATACTTATGAACATGCTTGCATAACATTGAATGTAACAATAAACATAAAGCATATAAACATCATGAATTTTGCATGTAACACACAAAAATTTAAAATTTCTAAGCAACTATAGTATAGGCTCTAAGGGTCTAATAACCTATCCTATATCCCTATAGTCATGGCTCTGATACCAATCTGTCACACCCCGACCCGCAGCGGAATAAGAGTCGGGGCATAATTGGGTTATCACCAAAGCTCATGATGTTTACTAATATGTTTCATATTTATTAAATCCAAATTACATTTCAAGGTTCCAAGTCAAATTCATACAATACAAGGAAAGGAAAAATTAACTAAAAAAATCCATAATCTAAACTGGTCTATTCTTCTAAGCCGCCCTATATGTTTCTTGCTTCAACTTGATCACCTGTATCATGTGTAAAAATGGGAAATTTTGGGTCAACAAAAGTTGGCGAGTGAACCTTGTTAAAAACATTTGTTATCAATTCATTATTGTAATTTATTTAGGAAAAATTGTGCAATAATCATATATGAACAAATGTATGTAAACATAACGATCACAAACCACCTTGCTTAAACATGAAACAAGAATGACAATGTATATGTTGGCAACGTCCCGTTCACGCTCATAGGTAATGGGGAACGGACGGCCTATGCTAATGTATGTGAGATCAAGGCTCAATCAAACGGAGCCGATCTTATGTTGGCAACGCCTGGTTCACGCTCATAGGTAATGGGGAACAGCTCACGCTCATAGGTAATGGGGAGCGGCGGCCTATGAAATGTATGTACTGAAATGATAAAATTTAATCTAAACTTCAACCACACAAACAATGGATACACATTGAATACACATTTGATCATGAACATGATGGATGCACAATGTTTAATTATAATAAATAAATACGACACATGATACACCCCAAAATGTGATTAAAACGGGGAATTGGTAGAGATTCACTCACATTGGGTGCGTTTGTTTGAAGATTGTTGAATGCGCACGAGTTTAGGGGATTGATCGACGAGAGATAACTAACCAATAAATAACGAAAGGTACGGTAAGTATGTGGATTTTATTAACTATTTTAATAAGGTTTTTTTTTTGGGTATAACCTTGTGAGTTTAAGGCTACTTTCTAACTTTGAAAACGTTATTTTTAAGTATTTTTAATTGAATTTTAAATTAAATAATTAATTAAAATAAAAATAAAAATAAAAAAAATGTTGACTTTGACCGTTGACCGAGACCGTTGACCGTTGACTGTTGACCGGTTCGGTCGGTTATATTGTTGCACTGAGCGAGGTTCGAACCGGTGACCTCCCGTACGCGTGCACGCAGCTCTACCAACTAAGCTACGTGTCTAACCCGAAATAATTCTGTTTTTAATTTAATCCGAAAATTATTTATTTTTAAAAACTTTTAAACGTATCGGACCGGTGCTGACCACAGGTCTCGAACCCGGGACCTGTGGGTTAGCGTACACACAGTCCACCGCTGGACTGTGTGTCTCACTTGGTTATTAACTTGGTTTTTATTATACTTAACATAGACTGTGAGTCAACCCGGTTCAGTTAAAAAGGCAGATTTTTTATTTCAGGTGAGTAAAGCTGGGACAGGATTCGAACTCGCGTTGCATGTGTGTTTGTTGCACACAGTCCACCGCTAGACTGTGTGTCTAACCCGTTCATTAAACCGATTTTAATTATTCTTATATTATACAACACTTCATCTTCTTCGTTCAAAACACAGACATCGACCAATTGACTGTTATTTGTTAAATTAGCTCAATGAATGTTATGTGCCATCGTAAGGAAAATGAACGGAAAGAGATTGGAGGGTTGATTGTACCAACTGTTCGTTTTTTTCAGATGTCCGGCAAGGTCGTCGGCTCCGTCTTGGTGAGCTGCGGCTAATAGGATCGGTTAACAGCAGTTTCCTTGAAAGCTCAGAATTTCTCCGGCGAAAACAGGTAATCCGGCAACGTCGACGTGTAGGTGGAAGTCTCGGTTTTCCGGCGACTTGCAGATGTTTTCCGGCGAGTAAATTTTCGTCGAGAAAAGGTGCGATTTGAGAGCGAAAAGGTTTCTGGTGAATTGTGGGTGAATTTATAGGGTAGTATCGAGATGCATGGGGTCTGAATTCGGTCTCAATTCGAAGTCAGCCGTTCTCCAGCGGTTACGACTGATGTCGCGGGTTCAGACGTCGGTTATAACCGTCGTTAGAGTTAATTCTTCGGTTATTTTGGACGGAAACGTAAATTATCGGCGAAGTCATCGGGATTTCCGACGACTGCTATTTGGGCGCAATTTGACTGAATTTGACTTCCGCGTTTTATTATTTGAATTAATTGATTCATTATATTATCAGAAAATCAAAGTGGCGGAGCGGTCGATGGTGTGAAAGTTAAGACTTTGAGGAATATCCGGCTGACCCGGGTTCGACTCCCGGCAGCCGGTTTTCCTTTTTAATTAATTTATTTTTATATTTTTACAATTATAATTTATATCTTTTAATTTGTTGATTAATTATGAATCGTTTTAAAATTAAAATAAGCCGTAAATGAACAACAAAATTTTAAAACTGATTGTTCGGTTATTAAACGAAGCGGGTTTCGAAAACCCGTTTTTCGACAAATGTTACAAAGGGAATCTTTTCTGTTGTAACAGAATGTACACGTGGCGAACAACAGATGGGTAACAACTGTGAAATCTTCTAGAAGCCATTAACACCCAATCGTGTAAGCATCTTTTCGATTATAACCAATTGCCACATGGCAGCATCTGGACGACTGAGGAAGATCACGGTGATGGCATGCTCACATTTATAAATGTAGTGATCTCATGTTGACACGTGGCACCTCCCTAACCGCTGATGAGCTCACGATCCGTGTGCACTAACGGATTGCCAACAAACATTAACGGAATAGCAGAAGATTCCGTTAAAGTTAGCAATCTCTCCTTTTGGCGCCAAACACCGGCTATAAATAAGTGACTTGGAGTTCAAGGAAAGGTATTCACTCTCGACTACTCTCTCTCTTACAATACTTTACTTCCGACTACCTGTACTTATTCTCACGCTGGAGGGTGGTCACGGAGAGAACCCCCTTCTCCCGTGGCGAGCTAACGGTGTTCTGTTTTGCAGGATCAGCCCGGAGTACTGTTTCATTCATCATTCATCGTGAAACCAAACGAAGGGTTAACCCTTTTATGCAGAGCCCATTCCATAGATCTACTTAGTTTCCGGTCTAGTTGATCTAGGGTTTCTTCAATGATGTTCTACACGGATCAAAATGGGTCGGAACAAGTGAAAATTGTGAGAAACCATGATTGGGGACAAAAGGGATAAAACGGTAATTCGGTTAGGTGATGACGAATACCCAAGCAGTTTTGAAGAGTTACCTTATGGTGTAAACCATAATAGGTAAAAATGGTAAAATGATAATCCAGTCATGAGTTGATGTATAAATATTGATTTTGAAAAGACACTCTATGGCGTAAGCCATATTGGGTCAAACGAATAAAGAAACGACTTTTAAGTAAGATGATCATATGGTGCAAAATGAAACGAGCTAAACGAGTGAGATGGCAAATAATTACCACCTCATATTAATAAAATGGTCATTCATGCCAAACGGGTTGAATGGTGATGTATTCATCATTTGACGATAATGACTAATGGTTACTTGTCGAGTTTTGTGCTCACACGAAGAATAGCGTATGGATTGCGTTGCTTTTAATTAGCAACTAATAATGCAAGGTATTAAAACGGGTCAGTGCTATGACCCGATCCAGGTATGTGTAACGGGTCAAACTCTCAATTAGGACTTAGAGTCCGACGTTAATTAAACGGGTCATGGGTGGACATTGGATTACCTAAGTAAGGTATATCTAATAGTATAAATGGGGAATATTGTGTTCTTAGGAACATAATGAATTTAAATAGTACATGGTTTAAAAGTGCCCATTTGGTCAAATTACACCTTTAAAAGTCTTTTACGGAAATAGGACTAAAAATTGACTAAAACGCCATCGGATGATAAATCGGGCAAACGACCCTTAAGGGTAGTTTAAGTATGAGTTTGTTAAATTGAAAAATCCTTCCGGTAGTATAAAGTGGAAGGCTTAAGCCATTTTGTCTTAGTGCTACTTAATGGGTCATTTTCGTAAAAGTGTCAAACTTGAGGGTAGAATTGGGATATAATACTTTTTTTTCCTATCATAATCCATCACAACTGAAGTTGTGAGGATGAATGAATAAAGATTATAAAGTGGGATTAAGAGATATGAAAGAATGCGGATAATTTAAGCTTAAGTGCTTAAATCCCATAACAGGTCAAAATAAATATGCGCATAAACCGAGTAATGGTTGCGAAATCCTTAAAATTTGTAAATCCGGGTTGAGGATTTTGGGTTAATTACGTGGACAAATGTTTTACGATCAATTAGGAACAAGTTTCAAAAGAAATGGATAAGTATTGAAGAAGTTATAGAAATTTTACGTTAAAATGAACATTCCTGCAGCTGAGTGAACATTCCTACAGCTGAGTGAACATTTCTTAAATGGTTGTTTAAATGGGTTTAATTTCCACAGTTTACGGCGGGATATAGAACAGCTTAGTGAACATTTCTTAAATGGATGTTTAAATGGGTTTAATTTTCACAGTTTACGGCTGGATATAGAACAAAACGTTTATTTTGTCGTTTTGGGCTTTCGGTTTTAGTTTGTTACGTTATAAACTCCTCGTAACTAACGTATTTCATGATTTATGAAATACAGGTGATGGTTTGAAGTACCGGATGAGGATCAAGCTTAACGAAGAACCGAACACGACCAAAGTTCAAGCTTCCGCATTTTTGGTTTAGTTGTAAATCAAACCAAACATCATCAATATGTCGTAATGTTTTTAAATACTTAATGAGTTTTAATTAACTTCAAAATTAAGTATGGCTATGTGTTTGCATTATAAATGTATAAATGCAAACTTTTATAAAATACTTTGTGTATATAAGTACGAGTCTTACATTTTAGAAGTCACTTGTATAAATAAAAAAAAGTATAGCAATAATTGGTACTCAATTAAAGATAAAAAATACTTGATTTTATGGTATAATTTTTTTTTCAAAAATAATGAAGTATATAAAAGTTATTTTAGATTAAAAAACTTGGTGGAATTAATATTTTATGGGAAATGGCTAATGGTTAAATGACTAAAATACCCCTAACTTTATAATATTAGTTATTAATTATAGGAGTTTTATTTGTAATCAATATCAACCCTTAATTTAAACTATCAATGGCTCAGATATGTTGTTACGGTTCTTACAGTTACCATTGTTTGTACAGGATCTCAACTCCTAGGGCGTTTGCAATTTGCATCCCAGATAATAAGTTTTCACAAAATTTCCCTGTTCTTTTCATTTCTCACACTATTAGTTTGACCGACGCCCCGTTTGCAGTGTGCGTATATAATGTATATATGTGTGGGCACTTGAGGGGCAAACAATGTAATTGCACTAATATTAACGTTATTTTACTAAGTTCGTTAAAATAACGTTAAGATCGACAGACAATTAATTATGCATCATGTGGTGGCACTGATAGCCGAAAGACAAGGGGTACATGCACTAACCAGCCTTTGTCCCAATTGCTAAGTGTTATGTGACTTATGTCCAAGGCTTGATGCAAAACTACTATCGAGCCGGGGGTCTCATTGATGGTGGAAACATCAGATGAGACGAACGAGATTGCTTAAAGACAATATAATACTAAAATTGTGACAAAAATTAAAATACCAAATTTCATTCCGTTACTAAAGGTTACATTGTCTTGAAAACAAAAGTACAACACATTGCAAACTGAAACATAACAAATACAAAATTCATAAATAAAGTTTTGAGTGAGTTTCTAGTCCACCCTAAATAGATTACTTGTTGTATCGTCATCAATTGTCTACAACATGTATTAAGGTATATATCAACACAAAAAGGTCAGTGAGCATACAAGTTTGTCTACATATCATAAGTATAGGAAAGTCTCAAATCCACATGTCAAATGTATACTATGTTATATGAATCATATTAGCTTGCATAAATTATAAATCAAACCAAAGTGTCCACTAGCTTGATCTTATCATCGCAATGAATAAAACCGTAAAGAATGATTACTTAACAGTGACCCACAACGGGCGGTCTGCTACTCCTATAGTGTTATACATGTTAAGGTAGACTTGCAAAGTTAATAATAGATAGCATGCATTTAATGTGGCCACATATGTATAAAAAATAGCATAACAAGCATGTTGATGGATTGAGTGTTTGTATTAGCATGATTGTATGTGTGATTGTGAATTTGATAATGATATATGTTGCAACTCAGAGTGTATTGAAACATAAAATAGGTCAAGTATATTTACTGTTTGCGATTGCTGGAAACAAAGGTGAGCTTGGATGTGTTTGAAGGGTGGAGCACCGAGGTTATCCTAAAATAGATAAACAAGGTGTATGAGTATGATGACTTTAGAGTTGGAAGGAATCGGAGATCTAATAGTATGAAAGTACATAAAAGTCTATCTTGCTTGAATACTTATTTGGACACCATTCTCGTTAGTGTTTTTCATGAGTACGATACTCATTGGAAGCCCAAGATAAGAAGTTCAAGATTTAGATAGATTTCCACCTTAACACATGATCTTCAACCATGGTTGGTTGACATCACGGTTTGGTTTCAGATTGAATATTATATGTACACACACATATATAATTATTTAAAGTCCAAGTCATAGTATTATATATATATATATATATATATATATATATTATATAATTATTAAAGTCCAAGTCATAAATTGTCATGCAAAGGTAGGATGTATCCTTCAACCTTGGGAATTCACCAATATGTAAATCATCTCAAGGATGATTTGGATGGTCGTGAATTTAAACATAAAATAAAAATCCTCTAGTTCACCAAACAACCAAGTGATTCAAACTAAACGAGTGTATTCCAAACATGGATAGTATTTGGAGACTTGATGTAGTTTTTGCTCATTTTTTTACTTGGAAGTTGTTTGGTTGCTTAGATGGTATGAAATGTAAGCTAAACTAACTAAGTATTCAAGTGAGGTTGGTGGAATCCTAGTTGTAGAACCAAAGTTCTATTGTTCACACCATGCACCATAACACAAATCTCACAACATTGCAAGTTGAGGACTCGGTTCGGTTTCTCTCACTATGGAAACCACTTAGGGTCTTTGTAACATTAAGAAAAGAGGCATATGAGCCTTATACTTTCTGGTAATACATGAAGATTAGTTGGAATGTACATCATAGTCCAAGAAGCAAAGTAAAGAGAACAACTATGAATGTTCTTGTAAAATTCTGAAAATAATCCTACTTTGGACCTCAAAATGGTGATGTACTAACTTGGTTTATCATGGTAAACATGTGGTAAACACTCCTAGAGGTTATCCATGGAAGGAGAAGCAAGAAAACAAGAAGAAAAGTTGAAGAAACAAGCTCAAAACTCACTGTTTTGAACTTGGATGAATCTGCCTAAGCTAGAGAATTTGGAAGATTAAGGTGTGTTAGAGAGAGTGATTTGAGTGTGAAAAGTGTTTAAGAGGTGTGAAGGAGGTGTGTTGATAAGTGGGGATTTGAGTTTGGTCATAAATGAGGTGGTTGGGGGTTTAAAGGAAGGAAAATGAGCCAAAATTCGCTAGTTTTGAAACATTATGCCAAATCCGGTGATTTTGCACGGCCATGCGGATCAGGTGCATGGTCATGCGGATCACGTATGGTCGTGCACATCAGGTGTACGGTCGTGCAGATCATGGCATGCATGGTCATCTGCATTAGTTGCATGGTCGTGTGGAATCTGTAGAATTTACCAAACTTTTCGGAATTTGCAGTTTGACCCACGGAGTTCGATAATTCCATTATTTTATGCTAGAACTCATAACTAATCATGTTTTTTTGGAATTTAGGGTGTATACAAGTATGTGTAAGTTTAAAACACATACGAATCACATACCAAAGCAAATACAAACTTAACGCATGTTTCGGTTTTGAATATAAAACGCGTATTTGATAATTGTTTGTGTATTGTGTAAGCATGAATAAACCAGTATGATATAAAATGTGATTTCCATTATGATCAGAGTCTCAGAATTATAAGGATTGAAATTGAAATACGAATTACAAGAAAATTGGAAATACGACGAAAATACGGAATGTTACAGGTACCGGTACTGAAAATGTTTGGTACGGGACTTGTACCGTATGAATCTGGTTCAGTACTGTTACCCGGTACCAATTGCTCATCCCTAACTACCACTACCACCATTCATTTAGGGAAGGCAAAAATACTCGAGCCCGACGGGTATACCCGAAACCCGACATAAATGGGACGAGTATTGGGCTGGATATGGGATTAGTTTTAAAATTTTTCGCGGGTATAGGAGTAGGTGATACCCTCCGAAACCACATACCCGTTTACCCGATCATATACCCGTTTTTTCATTTATATTTATATTTTCCATTAACCCTTGTATATTGATGATTTATTTTAGTATGTTCATAATGTGAAAAAAAAACATTCTTTTATATTTGCATTTGATAATATTATTTACATTTTATATGTTGTGAAGTATATACACGTAAGTATATAAGTATTATAAGCTATTATTAATTAATTTATAATAAAAGTTATATGTATGTAATCTATATTTTTAATTTACACCAGTTGTTGTATAAGTACAATTATATAATAATCATAAAAATGTATTTAGAAATCCCAACATATATTTTTTAACAAACTAATGGGTATGTCCGATACCCGACGGGTAATTACCCGTCAAATACCCGACGGGTATTAGGTCAGGTATGGACACGATTTTATAACCGGATATGGGTATGGGATTACCAATACCCGGCCCGAACCCAATCTATTGCCATCTCTATATTCATTCTTCATCCGAACTCACGTGCACTGATTCTGTATTTTTTTCTGTGTTCAGGATTTGATTGCATTTTCTTTGTATATGTTATTTACTATATATAGTTTTCCGTATACAATGAATGCTCATTTACTATTTGTTGTTGTTGTTGTGACCATTGTGTTCTTTGTGGGTCTATGACTATATTAGTCATATGATTATTTCACATTTTGCTTGCTTATCTTCAAGTTTCTCATTTCTTGAATTTTTTTTTGAAAGTTCAAGAAAAAAAATTGGTTTGGACTTTATTAGATGCAAACAACTCAAAAATCTCGAAGCTCCATAGCAACAATTCACATGTTATACCAACAACCAGAACCGATCGAACCATTTCGCTTGACATGTCCCCATTTCCAAATCCTGAACAATAATGCTTGCCATGACACACGCCCCCAAGAAACCGTTATTGCTTCCTTGCAGACTCATAATAAACCAATTTTTCATATTGGATTCGTATCATGTGATAGAATATTCGGTGTATAACTCATCATATAGTCAAAGTCGGCTATCCCCACAAGGGTGTTCTCAATCATGCTTATCAAATCTACACTCCTCGTCCCATGATAAGACTTATGGATCGTCGGTTAGCAATGGAATTGAGCAGGCTATTAGAGAAGTGGAGATAGAGCTGTTAAGACTCAGATCTAATTTTAAAAACGGGTTTATCACTAGCCCGCTTGACAATGCTGGTGACCTGGTCTCCATCAATCTAGAGGAAACCCGCCGCCCGAAGACCTACTGTGGTAAACAACTCAGAGCATTTTGCTCCAAGCGAGACTCGAACCCATGACCTTCATTTTGCAAGATCACGGGGCTACCAGTGTACCAGAAGTTCATCAACAATATAAATAATAAATATTTAATTCCAATAAACACAAATATAGACCCTTTTACATATGTTTGAAGCTCACTAAGTGTAAGTCTAAGCAAATAAAATCTTTTAGCTCATACAAGATTTTGAAGTCCACGATTAAGTCTAAACCAAACCTTTTTAGCCCTTTCTTTAAACTTTGAACATTAACAAAAAAAGGCGGCAATTGTAAAGCAATTGACGATCTCTCGACATACAAAAAAAAGGCGGCAAATGGAAAGGAATGACGATCTCTCGACGCCTTTGTCGATATTGGAAAACAATGGACGATGATGTAATGGTCAATTTTCAAAAATTAAAAAATCGTATAGAGCAACTTTAGAGATACCGTATTTCCATTATACATTTTTAACAATGTTTGAAGTACTTTTGTTATGTATGATTTATCTGTTATTTCTGTATAATCCGACCCACTTGAATGATACCGAAAAAATTAATATATAGAGATAATTTATTGACCCTAAAAATTTTCGAAGCTCATGAAAAAAATTTGTTGAGTATACCAATGCTCATGATCAGTTTATAACTGTATAACCGTTTACTATGGTACTGACAAATCATTCTAAGTTATTAAACAATTATAGATATAGATATGATCTCATAGATTTCAGTGTAATCTTATCTAAGGTTGTTATTTCTATATATGAGATTGTTATTGTTATATACAATGTATATGAAATGTTCATACAGATATAAATAGTTATTATATAGTTATGAGGTACCAAAAGTCACAAACATGGGCAAAAAAACATGCCGAACCCAAGTATTTTATTTATATTTAGATCATAGAATTGCATATAAGAAAATAAAATTATTTAATAATGACGTCGTAAGAGATCACCAATTCCAATACTAGCGTCATACAATCGCATTTAATTCTTACAAGTCTCGTTGCGTCAGATGGCTTTTAAATATGTCATGTATAATAAAACAATATCACTAATCTACACTCTTTATTTCAATAGATATAGAATATTTGTATAAATGCTACACATTTAGTACAAGTCAAATGTCATTTTCATCTCTGAGGTTTGGTCAGTTTTACGACTTTAATCAATATGTTTATTTTTTTCACACCCGGATCCAAAATGTTTGAAATCTTGCAATTTTCATCCAGCTCATTAATTCATTCATATTCTCCGTTAAGTCAGGGTATTCACGTCTTTTTTGTTAACTTAAAGGGAAATTTGCCTAACGAATTTGGTTAGGGGCGTTTTAAATGCTTGAACATAAAGTGAAAAAAATCGAATTGCCCTTTAAATTAACAAAAAGACGAAGATACCCCTGACTTAACGGAAAAAAATAGATGGAGTTAACGAGCTAGATGGAAATCGCAAGATTTCAAACTTTTTAGATCCAAATGCGAAAAAACAAACATTTGGACAACAGTCGCAAAACTAACTAAACCTCATAGGCGAAAATGACAATTTACTCTTTAGTAAATATAAATAAAAAAGTTATATACAAATCACACTTATATCTTAACTATCTTAATTAAAAACACAGGTTACACTAAAAGGGATTAAACTAATAAAATGTTTCATAATGCAATGGATAACGAAGCTACTTCTCAAACAAACAAAGCTTTGACTACAAGTCTGACTCCCTCATTTAATCAATCCCATCCGTATCCTTTTTTAGCCTTAACCTTTTCCTACTCGACCCCCCACCCCCTCGAACCTTATCCCTCGCATCACTCATCTCCTCAACAATCACACAAAAAACCATCGGAAAACCTAACGCCACCGTCACCGTTACCGTAACCGTCGTTCTCCATATCCTCATCATCCTTGCTATGGCTTTCGAGGATCGCAGATCCGACTCCTGGTTGTAGATCCGAATTATTCGTCTCCGGTGATTAATTTCTCTCCCTACGTATGTGCGATTTTGTGTTTTTTATATAAATTTAATTGTTGTTTCTCACATGTTGTTCAATTAGTGTTCAAATTAGGGTTTGTAGACGCTCAATGTTTATATAATTTATAGAATAAAGTATTATTATGTTTTTATTTAATTTTAGCGTAAGGTATATGTGTTCGTATGTGAATCGATTGATATGCGTATACGGAGGAGGCTATATGGCTAGCATACATGTGCTGATTGCGGATGCTTTTTTTTATTATTAGTTTTTTTATTTTGAGACAGGATGATGAATATAGAATGGATGTCATATAAGTTAAAAATTTACTTTTGATAGTACGTTTGCTCGCTATAGGTTGAAATTAAAGACATGTTTATATTTATAAATTATTTGAGTTGATTACGTTAAGCAAATGGTGATTTTTGAATCCGTTCGGCGTGTTTGGTATGCATGTGTCTGTACGATTTATGAATTAATCCACGCGGATGAATTTTACGGCTTTGAGTTGATGGCGGATCATGTCGACTGCAAGTCGACTTTATTTATTGATAGCATTTGTTGGTTAGATCTCTAAGTATCAAATGTTGCGATTTGTTTTTATAAACTAATAGGTTTGAAATTTAGAATGTTTCTGATCGGCAGTGTATAAAAGTTTTAGTCTTTATAAACCTCCTGCTTCAGGGGAAGTCGCTGATGCGTATTTTGAAATTAGTTTAAAGGAAAATATGCGAAAAGAGTTACCTTGATCGGCTAGGACTCTACTCTGCATCTTGTTATTCATTACTTCATTTATATAGTTCCCATGCATTCATTGGAAAAGTAGACGCTTTACTTTTTGTTTAAGGGTGTGCATTACGTTTTGCAAGCACTTTGTTTGCATGTCGAAACACTTGTTGTGAACTAATCTATGTGTGAGAGTAGTTCTACATCTGGTAGATTGTTTCTTTACATAAACAACTTTTCGGCTGGCCCTCAGGGATGAATGCAAAATCTATACAATTTTAGCGTCTTAAATTTTTTTCAGCATAATGTACGATGTTATAGACGCCATAACTATAGTCAAACACTTTATTAATTCACATATATACAATTTTACTGGGCTGGGGGTGTTAGACAGACCAATTTCTAGTCTTATCTTACTTTTGAGTTGCATAACTTGGAAGCTAAAAACCCATTTTCTAGTTTCCGTAGATTTTATGTACTCTTAAGACTTCTAGATGTATAGTGAATTAAGAATTCATGCTCTTGCTCAGGGTACCAGCTGCGCAATATGAAGCAAAATAAAGTAAGAACTGTGAAATTACAATGCTCTAAATTAACCCGATTTAGTTCTGGTTGAGCTCATACTGCATCCTGATGTGTTCGGTTTATTGCTTCATTTATTTTGGGCTGCCTAAAACAGTAATCACAAGAACTATAATGTAGGAAAAAGACAAAAAAGGTTGGCTCATTTATTTTAATTTGGTATCTTGATTACTTAACCTTTTGAGTTTCCGGTGTTTTTTTATCTTATTTGGAGCTCACTTTTAAATCATCATTCTTCTATGGACTTTAATTAATGAACTTTGCACCTAGAAGCACTGACTAGTTGTCGTCTTGCGATGCTGTAATATTTATAGTAAGAAAAGTAATATTTTTATTTAATCTTCAGGCTTTAATTGATAGTTCTTGGATGACCTTGGAACTACATGTGAGCAATGACATCAAGTATGTTGGCTGGAGAACGGAGGTATATTTCTTCTACAGTTTCAATCATATGCATCACATCTGATCTCAGTTGTGTTACGTATCTTAATTTTATAAAGCATGTATTCTGTGCAGAAGAACACAGGTTTATTACAACAAGTATTGGTTTTAAAGTTTCCGACTTACTTTCTATATTTCGGTTCTGCTTTTGTTTACTCCTGATTGAATTAATGAACCATCATGGTATACAATGATATAACACTCTTGAAGGAAAGTTCAAATATTAGGATGTACTATATCTTTTATTGTTGTAATTTTTTTTTGTTTTAGGTGGGCCTCTTCAAGAAGAGGCGGCATGACCGTATTAGGAAAAGTTGCTGTTCCTAAACCTATTAATTTACCTAGCCAAAAGTAAGTTCTTACAGCTGTATTATGACGTGTTGTCTTACGGTTTACGTTATTATAATCTGATACTTTTGTGCTGCTGTTTCAAGGTTAGAAAACCATGGTCTGGATCCAAATGTGGAAATTGTTCCCAAGTGAGTCTTTCTTATTCATTCTTGACTCTTTTAAATTATGTTTTCATTAAATTATGTTTTCATAGTTTCATCTTTGCCAAATTTACCCTTCATCTCATGTTACTAACAGGGTAGCCTTAGCTGGGGAAGTCGATCATCTTCATCAGCATCAAATCCTTGGGGTTCATCATCAGCTTCTCCAAACACTGATGGTAGTACTGTTTCGCCACATCATCCTAGTGGCCGTCCTTCATCAGGAGGTGGCCTTAGTCGGCCATCCACCGCTGGCAGTGACAGACACGAGCCTTCTGCTACGTGGGGCCCAAATTCTAGGCCGTCATCAGCTTCTGGGGTGCTGGCATCTAATCAATCCTCATTAACCTCTTCACGCCCTCTCAGTGCAGAACCAAGACCAGGTAGCTCACATTTATCTCGTTTTGCTGAGCCTGTATATGATAATTCAGTAGCGTGGGGCCCTAATGGTACTGCAGCAGATAAGTTGGTAAGTTATTAGCTTGATGTTATCAGTTATCTATCACGTAACAGAGAATGTTTTTTTTTGTCTTAACTCTTTAGCAGATACATCAGTGAACCAAAAACTCGTTTTAATCCTTTTTTTTTCTGTTTTTTTGTGCAGTCAATATCCTCCAAAGTCAATGATTTTTCTCTCAGTTCTGGGGACTTTCCAACCCTGGGTTCAGAAAAAGATAATACTTGTAAGAGCGGTGAACCACATGGTAATTTCTATTTAATATGGTACAATTTTAAGTAATTGCTGAGTTACCGTGCATTTTAATCATATTTTGCTTTTTATATATATCTGTTGATTGTAAGTAATTTACCATGCACAATCTACTGAATCTGGACTTGCATATGTGGCAGATCATGTTCGTCCAGGTTCAAGTTCTGGCAGAGGTGTACCTGCCAAAGAGAGAAACGAGATGGCTCAAGCTGGTTAGTGTTTAGGACGTTCGCTTTAATCTTTCCAGTAGCTGTTAAGTTAGTGTATCATGTCAGCTAGTGAGCAAACGAATAATTGTTGTGTATTCTCGAATGCAGGTCACAAAAGTGGAACTGTTGATACTTGGACAAGAGATGGTTCTCCAAATTTTGAAGACGGGGTGGTCCATCCTAATGCTGACAAGTGGCAGGGGGACCCACCACAATACTTCAATTCTAATGTTCCCCCTCAACATTATGATGCCTGGCGCGGCCCACCAATGAATACACCTCCTGGTGTTTGGTATAGAGGACCCCCGCCTGCAGGCCCACCATATCCACCTGTTCCTCATGGTGGGTTTCCAATGGAGCCTTTTCCTTACTATCATCGCCCTCAGATCCCCCCTCCATTAGGAAATTCACAATCGGGCCCTCCACCTGGGCCTGGCCCACGAGGTCATCATCCAAGAAATGGAGACTTCTACAGACCTCAAATGCTTGATGCTTTTATCCGTCCCGGTATGCCAATTAGGCCTGGGTTTTACCCTGGTCCGGTTCCTTACGATGGCTATTTTGGTCCTCCGATGGGCTACAATCCCAATGATCGTGATATGCCATTTATGGGAATGCCACCTGGACCATGTGGGCCACCTGGACCACCTGTTTACAACATGTGTCCACCTCAAAACCCTCCGGAACTCAACGATCCCCACTTTAGAGGTGGTGGGCGTGGGTCAGTTGGAAATACGTTTGTTTCGGAAAAGCAGGATCCTATTCCACCTGAGGAGTCTCGTGGCCCCTACAAAGTTCTTAGAAAACGTGAAAATGAACGGGATGTTGAAATGGAAGAAGACAATTGGGAGCAGAATATAGAAAAGGGCTCACACAAGTCTAAAGCATCCAATGAGAGTTGGGGGAATAAGTCATCTGATATCGAAGATCCAAAAGATTCGAATTTGATGCATGATGTTGACGGCTTGAATCCGAAAGTCCGTGCTTTGGATATTCAGGGGGGCGCAGAACAAAATAATGACCTGTTAAATAACCCTGCAATTGCATTCGGTAGCATCTTCATCACTGGAGATCTTTCCCATCACTATGACAAATCAAGGTCTATGATTTGTACTTGCTGATGTCATACTCTGTATATGAACATTTTTCTTTAACTAAATTTGGTTATTCAGGCAAGTGCATCATCATAACAGAGGAAGATCAAGTAATCAAGATACCGACGGGTGGCGAAAGAAACCTCCAATTCTTGGTTCGGAAATATCTACACCAGAGAATCCTGAAATTAAGAATACAAAATCGACTCAAATGGTTGATCTTGCTGATGGTCAAGCACAGGTAAAATTTTCATTTATGAAATTTGTTATGGTTTTCTCATCATCATTTATTATACATTTTTATGCCTCTTCACCAGCGAGATAAGATGAGGGAGTTGGCAAAACAACGCGCAATTGAACGACAGAAGGAAGAGGAAGAAAGAATCAGAGAGCAGAAAGCAAAAGCGCTTGCAAAATTGGAAGAGTTGAATAGACGTACACTTGCAGCAGCAGATGGTACCACCCATACAGCAGAAAAATACACAACTAGTGTTCCTGAGCAAGTGGATGTCGACGGATCCCAAAAACCTACTGGACTAGCTGTTGGTGATGGTATAAAAGAGCCTGTTGACCAGATAAGTGTGAACAGTCAACAAGAACCTGCTGACCAGTCTTTGCTTGTGAAACAAGGCGTTGCTAATGCAACTGATGCCGAAAGCAAAGCTGTGTCACTTGGTAATGATGGTGGCGTTCACAGGCAGAAGCGGGCTATTCATAAACAAAAGCCGAGCGTACAAACGGTAGAGGCTTTGGTTGACAAGTCAACTCTGAGCGGGACAGCCGACACAGTTATAAAGAATCCAGTATCAGTTGAAGCTGTATCCAGTCAGGAGCCAACTCTACCAAACAACTCAAATATCGTGTCTGAATCAACCCAGCCGAAAAAAGAAATAACAAGAGTAGCAAGAATAAGCATAAGGTTGACGATGCCTCTGCATCAAGAGAAGTTAATCTCCCTAAGCCAGAATCTCAAACGGATTTAAATCAACATCCGAGCGCCGTATCGGTGACTGATAGCAAGGATACTAAACAGTCTAATCTAGAACAGGTTTCATCTTTACCAAGTAACCAGTATAAACCGCAGCACCCAAGAAGGATGCCAAGAAACCCACAAGCTAATAGATTTCATGGTGGTGACGTTGCAGTGTGGGCCCCTGTGCGGGCCCAGAACAAAGAAGAGAGCTTGCAGGATGATGTGCCTTTACCAGATAAGAGCGTTACCCCCGGTCAGACTAATCTCAAAAGCAAAAGGGCAGAAATGGAAAGATACGTCCCAAAGCCAGTGGCCAAAGAGCTGGATCAGCAGGGAAACGTTAACAAATCACCATCTTCACCGAAGAAAAGTACGTTAGAAGATGTGACAGGTTCTGTGGGGCCTACTGTAGAGGCGAAAAGTGGTGATAATAAGCAAACGAAGCAGGTGAGATCTCATGGAGCTGGGCGCCAACAGGATGTGAAGAAAAGTCATCACAAATCTACAAGCCAACATGTAGAATCATTATCGAACCCTGTTTGGACTGAAACTAATGTTACACATGAGTGGGACCCATCTGATGGTTGGTTTATGCCTGACGAATACCCAACAACTGGAGTTACATCTGTCAGTACTGCTGTGAAATATGAAGGTGGAGTGACGGGTAAAGAAAAAAGACCGGCTTACAAAGGTCAAAGGAGTGTGGTGAAAAACCACAAGGATGTTAGTGGTGCAGAAATGGAGGTTGACCAAACAGATCGGCCAGCTTCTTCTAAAGAGAATCATTCTCACTGGCACCCCAAACCTCAACAGTATAAAGGCGGTTGGTCTGGCGGTGGTCAAACTTCTAACTCAGAAGTCAAAAAGGAATCTCGAAGATATTCTTCTAATGCACCAAACATGGAAGATGAAGCCCAAGTCCGCCAGTTTGAGCAGCCGCATCATGTTTCGACCGGTTTTAGAAAGTATGGAGGTCAAAACAACCGATCTGGCGGTCAAGATGATAAACCCAAGCATAATCAGCACAACGTAAATGCAAACAGGGAAAGGCAGAGGCAGAATCAGCATTACGAGTACCAGCCAGTTGGATCAAACAACAATAACAGTAATGATGGTGGATCTGGCAATGCAGGTTCACGGTACAAAGAAAGGAGTTCAGGTTCAGGTCAATCCAGACGAGGCGGGGGTGGCTATTATGGACGGCAGTAGTCAGTCGCGTGGCGGCAGGTTAAAAGAGAGTTCATATGAGCTTCTTTTCTTTTTTTTTTTGTCAGAAAATAGATCCGTGGTATCAGGTATGGTTTATAAGCGTATAATGTTGTAGATTAACATTCTGTTGTTAAATCCGTTATTGACATGGCAGGTGCAATGATCAGGGCGAATGAAAACGTTGCATTCACACGGGTGGTGGTGGTTTGGTTTAGAAAAGACGTATCTGTTCTGAAAGCTGTATGACATTGGTAAATTGTTGTTGCGATGTGCACCCGTTCTTGATATTAGTCAAGTGGAAAACTTTGGATCTGCTTGCCTAAACTAAATATTTGTTGGTGGATAGATTTGAGTTTTGATAACGCCAACAGTTTTTTTCGATGGTTCTCTGCAGTTTCTTGATCACATCAGCGATGGTGTGAATATTATGCGACTGTTACACTATGGTTACTTAACGGTATGCTGGATTAGAACACATGATGCGTTGGGTTGAAACACCTGGACCCCATGGCCTCCAACTCACACCCTTTGTTAAAACTCTATTAATAATAAAACTAGTTAAAACTCTATTAATAATACATTAAAAATAAAATGTGCTGGGCATTTTATTGAATAAAAGATGCACAAAACAATGAGTTCCTGAAATCAAAAATCTAAAAAGATGTGGTAATCTTATCATTTTTTTTCTTTAAAAATGGGCTATAGGCCAAGGCTTCACATTGTGGCTATTTAAGCCTTTGAATAATCCTATTGAACAGAATCATGTTGTGAGAAACAAAGTAAAAATCTTGTTTATGTTACTGGGTATCAAGGGTTAATAGGCAGGTTAATTTACTTATGTCATATCAGACCAGACATTGCTTATTTTGTTCATGTGTTGAGTCAGTTTATGCATAACCACTTGTTTACTTAATTACTTAACCTAATCAAAGCCTAATCTACAATCTGTTTTTATTAACCTAAGCCCAAACCCAGTCCAAAGAAACTTGAACTAAAAAAATAACCCAAATCCATCCACCCATTCCAATTCCAGATCCCGTCAAAAAAAACAACTCGTTGCGACTTGACGCCACTGCTCATAACCAGACGATTTTTTTCCGGAAAAACCAAAATTCCGGCAAGACTGACCCACATTACGCCGATTTTGATATAGAACAAGTAATCATAATTTAATACTAAGGTTTGAATGATTAGTTACAAGTTATCAACATTTAATACTAAGGCGCATTTAATACTAAGGCTTGAATGTTTGAAAATAAAATTGAAAATTATGGACTATGATTGAACATGATTGTTCATTTTGTTTAAGTGTTTAGTGTTGTTTTTGAACTTATGGAGTGATTTATATGAGATAGGAACCATGAGTAAAAATGTAATGAACTTATGGCGTGTTTAGTATCTCTAGATGATGTTTTGGATGGATTTCAAAAAATGAAAACCGGTAGGGCATAATTTTAAAGACGTTTGTAATGACATTTGACGTGTTTTTGATGATTACATAAATTTTAGTTTGATTTTCTTTTGTCTCACATGACCTGATTCGATCCGACCCGCTACAAACCGATACTTTTATATAAGTAAGGGCCTAAAATCTTTACAAATATTCTCTACCCTCAGAAAAAAAAAATCTTGGGTCCGCCATCGGAGATGACCACCCTCATAGCCTTTAACCCTTTTGACATAAATATCCAAAATTCACTTAAAAATCTTTGTAACCTTGTTCAAACTGTATTCTACCACCAAATCATTTGGCTATAGCTTTTTAAAGCTTGAACACAAGGTGTGAGCGAGACTGCAAGAGACGACCACCCTCGTAGACTATTGAACCCTTGTGACAAAAAAAATCTAAAAGTTACTTAAAAATCTCTGCAACCCTTATTCAAACTGTACTAAATCTGGTGAGTAATTTGCAAAAAAAATGTTCATAAAAAACCAAAATTCACTTAAAAGTAAGTTATGTGACCCATACAGAAACCTCCTGCCAAATGAACATGTGAGAGGGCTTGCTAGCCTCCAAAAAATCCTCCTGTAGCTTATGCGTTTGCTATACATCCTTGTCGCTTATGTTCAAGCTTTAAAAGGCCATCGCCTCGCTTATGTTCAAGCTTTAAAAGGCCATCGCCAAATCATTTGGCGATAGCTTTCACATGGAAACAACAACCTACCTGGCTAAGGAGTACGATGATTTGGCATGATGATTCGGACCTCTCGCCAATTGATTTAGTGAGTGCTAACATAGTACTGACATTCTTCTGATGCTTCCATGACTCATAGTGATCTTCAATTTTCTCGCCAAATGGATTGGAGATAACCCTTTTGTGACAACAAATTTAAAACGTCCCCCAAAGTGAAGCCTTGGACTAGATAGCCAATTTTTGAAAAGAAAGAAATAATAATCGAATCTTATCGTCCGACTCTTGCAGGATCTTTGGTTATATTTACGTGAAATAGAAAAGCACAAAATAATCCACCTTAAACAAAATTGATGATATATATTTTTTATAAAAAAAAACCTATTAAATGGAATTTGACATACTTTTAGGATTAATTTCATATATACCCTTACAAACATATATAATAACAAATATACCCAACAAAAACTAATAATTCATACATACCCAAATTTAAAGAATTTTGTTTTAATGCCTATTCTTTCCTTTCCAAAATACCCCTTTAAACATCTTCAATTGTCGTGGGTGAGATGTGATGAACTCAGAGGTTAGGCTTATGATTTATTGTTTTGTTAACAGTAGGGGTAAATGTCATTTATTAAATTGCTTTTAAGGATTTTGGCATATATGATATTCGGACCCGTCCCACAAAATGTCAGAAATTTTTTTGGCCATGGAAGAGACAAAAAAAAAAATCAGGCCCTACCCGCTAAATTGATTAGTATATAAGGGGGAAGGGAGTGCGCGGCAAACTCAGTCGGCAAACTGGTTTACCACGCGTCGTCGGAGTTTGCCGCTCGGTAAACTCAGGTGGGCGGTGAAGGTTTGCCGATGAGGTGAAGCTTGCTTGTCCTTGTCCTTTACTGTGCTGCTATTAAATAAAAAAAAAGTTTTATTTTGTCTTGATCTTGGCTGCTGCTGCTATTTAAAAAAAACAAAAAAAAAGTTTACCAATTCATCAAGTGTCTAACCATTGCCAACACTTTTAGCCAAAAGTTTAAACACTTTAGGTGGATTGACGTGGCACCCTCTGATTGGTTGATTTAAAAGTTTGCACTTTCAATTGTCTAACCACCCCTTCACCCTAATATTTAATTTGGGTTTGATTGTTTGAAATTTGGACCTTTTAAAATCAAGTTGGCCATTTTGTCATAAATTATTTAGTTTAGGTTTAAAATTTTGAGCCTTTTAAATGATTGTAACTTCAAATATAAAGTTGATTGACTAACTAAAAGTACAAAATATAGGTTTTTTAATATATATACACAGTGGCGAAACCAAAACCTTTTAAGGGTGTGTGTTGATTTTCCTTTTACGTTTTAAAATCACAATCTTATTTTGGTTATTTTGTTTTATTGATCAACACGCTATCACTATATTGTTGATTTCTTTCATTTATATAATTTGTGTTTGCATTATCCGAAAAGAAGATTGTTTATTTTCATGATACTTTTTTAGAAACGGATTCAAATATAAAAAAATAATATATATTTAATATTAAACTACTTAAGGGATAAACAAATAAAAATTAAAAATCAGATTGTTTATTTCCAAGAAAAGAGAAACCTTAGAATGTCCGTGTCGATCCTCGTCAAAATAAATCACGGTGCAACTAAGGTTGCCAGGACCTCCTTCAAACTCATTTGTATCCAATTCGATTATATACTGAGAAAACAAACTTATCTTGTTTCAAATGTGAATATCATCATTCCAAAGGGACAACACTAACTTGTGGTATGTTCCAAAATCTTGCGCCTGAATGCGTGACCACGAGAAGCAGCTCTCGTGGAGGACCATACCTAGCTTAAAATCAAGACACCACTTAGCCATAATCATTCACCTGGCGCAAGCTGTGTAACCGCAGGCATGAAGATGCTAGCTAAGGAGGCTACACTTCGTACAGATGGCAGAACATGCAACCAATTAGGACACGTCATGTTGTGACCATACAACCACCATGATGAGCAGAGCATGTCATAGAACTTTGGGGGCCCAAAGCGAATTAAAAATTTGAGGCCCTTTTTAGTTTTTTACGCTCGTAATTCGGTTTGTATCTGACATGAAATACATTAAGAAGAAACTTATAAAGCACTCAACTATTATATAAACTAGATAATTTCCCTAATCAAATAATGTTGGGTATCTAATACATAAATCAAATCTAAGTTGGTCAAAAGAGTTTAACCTAACAAATAACAACTTACATCATGTGTGAAAGAAACTAAAACATGCTACTTATTTTGAGTATACTTTGTTAGAAACGATTTTTTTTAAATAAAATTTTACATGGACATACTTGGACAAAATTTTTTTAGCTTATTAAATTAGGAGAGGTGATTAAAAAAGATGCATTTATAACCCTTTATTAAAAAGGTGAGCGAGATGATTAATAATTTTTAAAATGGGTAGTAGGTGGGATTCGAACCCAACCCTCCACAAAAACCAAAACTTGTTCTTACCACCATACTACACTTGTATTAATGTTAACAAATATCACTGTAAATATAATATTCTTTTTTATAAACATAATTTTTTTTGGCTTTTTCGGAGGCCCTAAACCGTCGCCTAGCCTAATAACACTAACGGGCCGGCCCTGTATGCTTAATAAATCCGAGAGCATCCTTGGAACTTGTATTCAAGGTTCATTGAAAAAAATTAGATGAGAAAGGAGGCTTGAGGTAGGGTTGAGCATAAAACCGAAAAAAACGAATCGCAACTGAAAAAACCGAAAAAAACCGAAACCGAAATAACCGAAGGGTCGGTTATTTATATTTTTGATAACCGCATGTGGCTGTTCGGTTATGGTTATTATTAGTTTCATAACCGCAAATAACCGAACCGAACCGAATGTTGACATGGCCGAATCCATAAGACCACAGGTAGTTTTAAGTGTTTAACTAACCATGGCCTAATTCATATTTTTTTGGTGAAGTGTTTAAATCTTTTAACCATTACCCAACCTCATTGAATTTAAACCTCTAGCCACTTTGTGTCCATATGTATGCTTCGACATAACACGTGGAAGTAAATTATATTTGATAATTATACAAGCTTTAACTGTGTATATTTATTTTTTGCGCATGATATTTGCATAAACCACACATTTAAAGCCTAACTTTAGAAACGATAAAATAACCGACCTATAACCGAACCGAAACTGCATTAACCGCAAAATAACCGATTAACCGAAACCGCACTAACCGAACCGAATGGTTATAATTTTTTGATAACCGAAGTGTGCGGTTAAGGTTATAGGCAATAACCGAACGACGAACCGCACCATGCTCACCTCTAGCTTGAGGGACTCGAACTTTGGTTTCAATAAAAGCCTTAGACCATTGGGTTTGGTTTGTCCCTTTGGGGAACTAGCCGCCATAGTAGGCGCCACGTCAAAAGGGTGGAGGACCATCCCCTTGGGACTACCCAAGGGTGTGTGGAGGATGGTCATCCCCCTTTTTATTATTATTATTTTTTAATTTAGTAAATTAATTAAAACAAAGTAAATAAAAATAAAAAAAGTACATTTAAACAAAAACCTAAAGTTACATTAAAAAAAACTAAACATTTAAAAAAAATACAAGATAAATAAAAAAACCTAAAGTTACATAAAAAAGCTACACTACGAATTCCATTTTTTTTAATTTTTTCCCTTATCTTTTCTAAGATCTTGCGTTCTTCTTCAGGATATGCGCTAATGTCGGTTGTCAGTATCCTCCATTCCTCGACTTCACGCGCCTCCTCGTCTTGTTGTTTCTTCAATTTCACTTTCTCGGTTTGCGTCTCGGTAAAGGTTTGGTTGAATGCTTTCAACTCGGCCATTAAACCTTCCAACTTCGAAGCACCACCGCTTCCTGACGCGGCTTGTTTCCTTTTTTCCGCTGCTATCTTTTTGCTTTTGACTTTGCCTGGGGACGTTCTTCCTCCTCAATCGGCTCCTCGTTGAACTCGGGTCGTCGTTGATGTCTGTTTGGCAACGAGCGGTTGAGGAGCCACGCTGTAACTACCTGACTCGGAAGTTTTAGACCGTTTGGTTGCTCGTCTCGCAGCTGCAACCTCATCGGAACCATCGTCCATTTTGGAGCATCCTTTAACACTTGCCATGCACGGATATGTGGGAAACTTTTGTTATGATCAAGGGTGTATAAATGCATCGCCTCAAGAAAAACATTTTCGTCGTTCCACCCACTCGGTTTGGAGGCGCGCGTTTGGTTATACAGACCAGCAAATCGTTGGATCACCATATTCATCTTGCGCAACTTGGAGCTGACAGAATCAATCTTCCTATACTCGCCTTGGTCCATAAACGTGTGGAACAGTTCAAGGATTTCTAGCCAAAACGAATCGTTTGATTGATTGTTACCTATAAGTTATAATATGCAAAAATATATTATGCAACAAAAAAAAGTTAGTAACGATAATATATTATGTATCAAAAATATATTATGCCAAAAAAAAGCTAGTAACAATAATAATATTATGTAACAAAAATATATTACCGACGATTGGATTCTTTGTCGACGAGAGCCACGCCTTGGCCAACGCCTCTTCCTCAACAGGTGAACATTTTTGTTGTTTATCATTCGTTTGTTTTCCTTCCCTTTTTTATTCTTTCCCTTATTATTTTTCCTTCTTGAACTTTGAGGTTGCGTTTTTGGGACAAACTCTATCGTCATCATCTCCTTCCTCGATTTGTGGTGGTGTTCTTTGTGGCAGTTGTTGCGGTTGTTGATATGGGCATGTTCATCGGATTTTGCATCATTTGTTGATATGGCATTTGTTGATGCGGCATGTTCATCGGGTTTTGCATTTGTTGGAATTGGTTTAGTTGGTTGAAAGCGTTTGGAGTTTGTTGGAAACCGAAAAAGAGTTTTGGGTTCCCCAATTATTTTCGATGGTGGGAGTGTAGCTGGGTGACGTGAACGGGAGTGAACTTGAGTTAGGATTATTTTGGTTGAAGGGATCCATATTTTTTTCAAAGTTGAAAGAGATGGGTTTATAAAAATGGAGAGAAAGATGAAGATGTTTGTAAAAAATGGTGGGTTAAAGTGATATATAAAGTGGTATTGGGTAGGGCTTTTTTTTTTAAAAAAAGTTACCGTTCAAACTTTTGGGACCCACTTTTTTGACCATTCATGCCCGTCCCAACGTCTCTTTTCTGCCGATTGCGACGAGCCGAGCCCGGGGGGCGGTGTGTGACGTGGCAAGAGGATTGGCGCCGGGTGGGACTACCCCCACACCCAATGGTCTTATGGTTGGATTACCACCATACCACACTAATCTTACTAGAAAATCATCTCTTAGTATAATTAATATACAATCTTTCTTTATATAAATATTTATAAAAGAAAAAAAATCAGAGGCCCTATTTTTTGGTGGCCCTAGGCCCAAGCCTTACGAAGTTGTATTTATGGGTCGGCCCTGACGATGAGCATTTGTGCATGAGACAACCAGTACAAAAGGACAGTGACATATAACCAATAAGGTTGCGTCGTCCACCGCTCCATGATTTCCACTCATGGCTGATGACAGACTCGACATCAAGGACGATTCTCAGGCCACGTGGATCCAATCATCACGCGCCAACGTCAAGATCCTCTGCATACACTAACGGTCATGTCAGAGGAGACAAACGGGATATTCCTTGATTGAGACGTCTGGCCCAAGGCCCATCTCCTTCCCCATGCTCTCTGGCTATATATAGAACACTTCACCTTCAGATTTACAAAATCGCTTCTCTCGTACTCTCACTATTAACACACTTATTTTCCTCAAAACGAGTTCTTATTCTCACACCGGATGGTGGTTACAAGGAGAACCCCCCATTTCTCCTCCTTGTAACGAGCTTCACGGTGTTGTGTCGTTTTGCAGGATATGTTGATTAAGCAGTTGTTAGATGAGGAATGAAGGAGTTAACCTTGTGAAGAGACTGATCCCACAAGTAAACCCTCAACAGCATCCAGGTGCAGACAATGCTCACGTACAAACTCCAAATGTTGACGGGTACACCGAGAGAAATTTCACTGAGGGAGGGGTTATACATGCCCAAGGCAGCACTTCGCGCGACGCGCAGCACCAAACTCGAACGAACCAACACATGGGCCCTCTACTCAGATTGCATCACTACTACCAGAAGGGGAAACTCCTGCTTCATGGTTTATGAAATCTCAGGCTGCGCTGAATGCAATACACGCGCAACTGTGCGCTCAAGCACCGGCTACCACTCAGCAAACACCGCAGGTTCAAGCAACCCCAAGGTGCTGGATTACACCCCCGCCACGAGCTGTGCGCGTACAGGAGGTGCTCAATACCAGCATGAAAATTCTTATTATGATGTCAGTACCACACGTGACACCAGAACCAATACGGGAAGATGCGAACAGACGTATGACGAACACGTGTAACACCAAACTCCCATCCAAAATCGACTCGGTCCCCGTCGCACCACGCGCGATGAGCGTGATGCGTACACGGGTGAGTCGGATCCAACATATAGAGAGGACGATAGATCAAGTGTCTTCGATAGAATCAATGAAGACCATCGATCACACAAATCGCGCACTCGCTCCGTGTATAATCTAACAACCGAATACGATTATAGCTTGCTGTCGGATCAGCTATAGTGGCGGAAGAATCAAAGTTTATTCCCGAAATTGCCTTCGCTCTGTCGGAAAAAGCAAAGCTTCCACCAAACGTCGGGAAGTTTACCGGCACATTAGATCCATATGACCACATACGCATGTTCACAGTGCAGGCGTGGTCGGATGTTGGACACACCCAATGTGGTGCCATCTCTTTGTGCGGACATTAACAAGCGCGACGCGCGCATGGTTTGACAGCTCACCGACCGGCAAGATCAAGTCTTTTGTTGATTTGCAAAATAAGTTTTTGCAACATTTTAGTCAACAGTGGCGTAACGTCAGAGGCACTACGGATGTCATGAATATCTGGCGCACAGAGAACGAATCGATAGAAAATTTTATCACAAGGTACAACAAAGAATGCCTGGAGATTTGTGACGTGAGCAAAAACTTGCTACGCGGGCACTTAATCAATGCAATACGTTGTGATGATTTGATTAGTACAATCTCCGGCAAAGACCGTGTGCCGAAAGAACGGGACAAGGTGTTGTCTGCTGCAAAGGTTTGGGCACAGACCGACGGAATCTGACTCAAGGGAAGAGTCACCATTACAACCAGAATAATCAGGATAACAACCGATAAAACAAAAAATGTAGGAACACCCCTTGGAGAAACTCACAGACCGGTGGCTACGAGGGAGAAAAATACAAACCCCAACGACGATGCACGAGCATCGATTAACCGTATCAATCACAAGAAAGTTCTAAAGCAAGAGAAACAAGAGAGGCAATAGACTCCCTCGACAAAAACTCTAGTAGAAGTGCTGGGCACAGTGAACCACCAGTTCAGATCTCCACCGCAGATGCGCAACAAAAACAGCCAAGACCCTAACTTATATTGTGATTTCACAAAGACTCGGGCATGATTGCATCAGCTGCGCACAGAAATCGAGAAGGCGTTAAAAAGCGAGAGGCTCACACATCTGGTCTAGAGTGTTCGTAAAGAAGTCCGACAGATCACCCGCATCGACATGGGACCAAGTAACAAGAAAATGAAACAATTGTAAACCCACATGATTCAAGGGGATCAAGGAGAAACCAGAATTACAACAAGCGCGCACAGAATGATTCATGGCGCTAGCAACATGGGATTTTCCCCGTTGTGCGCGGCGGGCCTCGAGATAAGCGACCTATCATCATCACCGGCGTGCTAGCCCATTATCGAACAGACTTTGTGTTCATATATCCAAGCCGCACAGCAGACATTATCTACGAATAGTGTTTCAACCTTGGTTTTAAATTGCGTGATGCGCTCCCATGCGTTTGGTCCAAAAACCTGATACACAATGCGTGATGCGAGCGCATCCTGTATGCGATGCGCTCTTCATAAAAGATACTCAAAATATATTTATTACATAATAGCTTATAAAAACATACTAAAAGTAAAACAAATGAAGTAATAAGAAGATAAGAGTTGTGCGTTTTGGTTCAAATCAAGCATCCTAAGATATTATTTATTGCAAAAACCCAACTGATTTCATAAAATCAGGTAAAAAAAACACAAAATGTGGCACGCATCAGAGCGCATTACGCGACGAGCGCATTATGCGAAATCGGCGCATTATTCTCGCATCATGTAAACGCAACGCATCAGATGTGGCGACGCGCTCTCATTAGCGCATCGGGCGCATCACGCATTATGCACGCATTATGTGCGCATTTGAAAACCAAGGGTTCAACCAGTTTGACACTGAGGATAAGGCGCACCTCGAACCAGTAGATTACCCTGTACTAGTTTCTGCAATGAGGCCATCTTTCCACTAGGTCAAATATCATTTCCTGTCACGCTCACAGATGAGAAACATTTAAGAACAAAAGATGTCACCTTTATGGTTCTACCTGCTATTCACGCTATGATGTCTTGTTGGGACATGAATCTCAGGGAGATTTTAGTATGATTACGTCCACATCCCACTCGACAATTGGTTTCCCACCGAGACGGGGGTGGCAATAATGCATGCAAGGAAAGAGGTCATGATGGTTGAAGATATACACCCAACAATGGCAAAGAAGGTCTCCCCACAAACCGAACCGGAAAAATTGGCACTTAATCACAAGTACCCAGAAAAAACAATCACGCTGGGACCGGCCATGACCGAAGATGTTCGCGCTTTCATGAAGCAACTACTGTTCAGAAATATGGACATTTTCGCATGGTTGCCCATGGACATTATAGGGTGCCAAGAGACATCACGGAGAGTTGTTTAAATACTCACCCATCGGTTGAGCCGGTGGTGCAAAGAAAGCGCAACCTCGAGCCAGAAAAAAACTCGAGCAATGAACGAGCAAGTGATTGAACTGCTTGCGCGAGGTGCTATATCAGACCTAGGTAGCCAACCCGGTGATGGTTGAAAAGTCCATTGGAAAGTGGCGCATGTGCGTCGACTATAAAGACCTCAACAAAGGATGCCCGAAAGATTGTTACTTCCTGCCGGAGATCGATTCCCTCACGCATTTAGGTGGAAATGCCTTTTGAATTGTTATAAGGGCTACCACCAAATACAAAGGGTCCCAAATCTTGCGCCTGAATGTGCGACCATGAGTAAGCAGCGTGCACGGAGGACCATACCCAGCTTAAAATCAAGACACCACTTAGCCATAATCATTCACCTGGCGCAAGCTGTGTAAGCGCAGGCATGAGGATGCTAGCTAAGGAGACTACACTCCATACATATGGCAGAACATGCAACCAATCAGGACGCGTCAGGCTGTGACCATGCAACCACCACGATAAGCAATCATGCAGCAACCAATACAAAAAGAAAGTGACGAGTAACTAAACAGATTGCGCCGTCCACCGCTCCATGATTTCCACTCATGGCTGATGACAGACTCGACATTAAGGACGATTCTCATGCCACGTGGCTCCAATCATCACGCGCCAATGTAAAGATCCTCTGCATACACTAACGGTCGTGTCAAGGAGACAAACATGATATTCCTTGATAAAGACGTCTGGCCCAAAGCCCATCTCCTTCCCCTTACTCTCCGTCTATAAATAGATGACTTCACCTTCAGGTTTAAGGATTGCTTCTCTCATACTCTCACTATTAACACACACGTATTATCCTCAAAACGAGTTTTTATTCTCATGCCGGAGGGTGATTACAAGAACCCTAATTTCTCCTCCTTGTAACGAGTTTCACGGTGTTGTGTCGTTTAAAGGTCGTTGTTGATCAAGCAGTTTTAGATGTTGATCAAGCAGTTTTAGACGAGGAAGGAAGATTTACTTTGTGAACAAGACTGATACCAGCAAGTAAACTCCGCAGTTAACTTGGTATTTCTTCACAAAGGAACCGCACTAACTTGTCGTAAGATAGAAGCATGTGTGATGTGGTTTGAATGTTAACGCATCTACATGTTGTCTTTATTAGCCCTTGCTCACATTTGGTGGTTTTCTAAATGATGGACAAAACTATCAAAAAATGGTTGAACTCATGTTTGTTCACCGCATAACTGATCGAACATCATCAGGTGGCAAAGTGCAACGATACCAGGTTCTAAATTTCATATCCCACAAAATGCAGGAAACTGATAACAAAGAGTTTCCTAAAACCACATACTTTACGACTAAAAACATCTAATAATAAAAGGGGCTAGTTACTTTTCCCACTTTACAGCCTCCAGGTTCTGCAAGTCGGTCAACAATCGTTCATACTCGCTTTTGCATCTCCCAGTTCCCTTTTAAGCCGCTCAACCTGTCATTCATCAACCATTAATCAAAATTCTCATACTTAAATTGATAACAAAGTCAAACCATTTCTGGAATCCCCAGTCAACGAAAATCAGGTAACAAGTCAAAAGTCAAAAGTCAAAACCGGGTCAAAACTGCCACTTCTATGCATTTGTCGCTAGATATACCTTGTGCTTAAGTTCTTCTTCTGCCTTCTCAAACTCCAAGCATCTGAAAAAACAAAGAACACGAAAACAATTAAAAAAAACCATCTTCTCTTGTCATTTGCAACCAAGAAAATCAAAACATCACCATGATTCTTGAAAAAAAAAAAGAAAATGGTTAAAATCTACACAGATAAATTAGAAGTAGCCGAAAATATACTCACCGGGTTTTGAGCCTTTTGTTTTCATCTATCACGTTTGTCGTCCCACCATTATTTCCCAAATCAGTCTACACGTGAATAATAACACAATATTGAAAACCCATCAAATAAATTTCAATCTACCGTACTAAAAGGAAACTAGAGCCGCTATTTACCGCACTGGTCCCCATCTTGGCCTTCGGCTGAAAACTGTGAGACTCATCGCTCAATTTCCTTTTTAAATTTGACCCTTTAAAAACAATCACAAAGCATAAGTGAATTTATTGTTTTAAATTTAAATTCATTCACTTCTTACCTTCTTTGAAACCTGGCGGGAAGCTTTGTTTTAGTTCCACTGGTTTATAAAACAAGGAACTAGAATAGAGAGCAGCCTTGCTGTTTACTGTAGCTATAAACGGTGCCTTTGAGTGGGCCCACCATCAGAAGAACCTTTCCTAGAAATAGGTTGACCAGATTGACCGTCAGCATGCTGACGAATAGAATTAGATGAATCCTGGGTACGGACGGGGCCCGAGCTTTTTTCCTGAATTGAGGCCCTTGTTGATATCCGATCAGCTCACAATGATAATCCCTGATTTTTTTATATATTTAGAATCAAGAACTGTTTAAATAAATAATGTACCAACTTTTTACCAGTTTTTAGAATCAAGGTGTTGCTTTATCACTTACCAGTATTCCAATGTCATTTCTTTCAGACGGGTCATGAGTTTTTGGAAAAGAGAAGTTTTCTCGAAATCTTGTTTATTGTGTGTTGGTTCAATAAAATTTGCTTCGAGAACACCTACAATAAATAAGTAGGTTTGTGATATATAATGTTATAAATTCTTATTTTCTTTATATAAAAATGAAGCCCATACAAAATCTTACCAATAACGCCTCTGCCTCGGCTACCACCCATAACTACAACTTGTTGAAATGGCTGTTAAAAGAGGGGCATCAGATGTTGCAAAAAAACAACCAAAAGACCACTATTTTAATTCAAATTTTAAATTCATAGATTCATAATATTTGAATGAGTAAAATGCCATTTTCGCACCTAAGGTTTGGCCAGTTTTGCGACTTACATCCAAAGGTTTGTTTTTCGCATCTGGATCCAAAAGGTTTGAAATCTTGCCGTTTTCATCCGGCTCGTTAGCTCCGTCCGTTTTTCTCCGATTAAGTCAAGGGTATTTTTGTCTTTTTTATTTAGCAAGGGTATTTTAAATACTTGTACATTATGCTAAATGCTTGTACATAAAGTGAAAAAGACCGAATTGCCCTTTAAGTTAACAAAAAAGACAAAAATAACCCTGACTTAACATAGAAAAATGGATGGAGTTAACGAGCCGGGTGAAAATGGCAAGATTTGAAACCTTTTGGATCCAGATTCGGAAAAACAACCCTTTGGATGAAAGTCGCAAAAGTGGCCAAACCTTAGGGACGAAAATGACATTTTACTATATTCAAATAAAATTTCTGAATTAGGTGAAAAGGAATGAGAGTCGCTTACCAGTATCAACCGGTTTTTGTGGTATATGTTAAAACCGTGAACGTTTACACTTGGGGCATTCTTGTCAAACCCTATCGTTGTAACCACCGAACCCTGAAGTGATAACTAAATTCAACTATGGAAAATATAAAACAATTAAAGAAAAGGAAACATCGGAGTACTTAATCCAACCTCAGCACGTCCGTCACTATGGGGTTTATACATGATAAATTCTGGGTGCTTCAGGTCTGTAGCAATATTATGATAAAGAACTACTTTGGCTCGCAATACCATTGCAAAAGTGTCTGGTAATTTTAAGTACAAAACCGATAGGTACGTCTGAAACAGGATCAAAATACAGAAAGTTTAGAAGAAGCATTATTATGTAGATAGATAGAATAAAAACGACAAAATATATATAGATATAATTATAAAAACTTACACGGAGAGAATAACAGAGGCGATTAGCAATGTGTTGATCAGTTGCTGCCTTACGAGAACCTTCTTTTGCTTTACTTTTACCATCCCATGTAATACAGATGTCCTGAAGAAAACTATGTTATTATACATACATATATACACACATTTACTGATACATACATGTATATATGGGATTCATTTCCTATGAGAACTCCTCCGAGTTGTGAGAACCGCGAGAACTCTACTTCCCGTGTGAGTTTTTCAACCAAATTTTGCAGAAACGTAGATTGATGAGCCGGCATTTTTTCGACATGCAAGTTTGATATACATTGGTGTAAATGGCCGCTGACGTCATCAGCTTCAGAACGTTACGACGGTGTAAATTTGTTTTACACCGACCAAAGAAGTCGTATATGGTTTTTTTTTTTTTTTTTTAAAGTTCCATAAAAATATTAAAAAAAAACCTTTCCATCAAAAAGTTCTCAAGTTCTCACAATTCAAGCTAGTTCTCATTTTAACCCTTACCTATATGTATGTGTGCATATATAGTGAGGGAAAACTTAAGAAAGAATGGGAATAATACCTCAGGATCTGACTCAAAATCAAGCTCCATATTACCGTCATCATCAAGCCATAAATTGTATATGATGATTTTCGTGCCATGAGAACCAACGTCATCAAACTACACATTTCATGCATGTAATTATAGTTTGGTAAATATTATCATTTCCCAACAGTAAATCAACTGTGAACTACATAAGACTTACTTGCTTCAGTAGCTCCTCCTCTGTTGAATATGGAGACCATTTCAAAATGACAGATAGGTTTTCGTTACTTTGAGCATGTAAAGGATCAAAGGTTCCAGTCGCAAAATTTAACTCGTAGTGAACCTGCAGTTTACAAATACAATAACAAACTTTTAGGGGCTGTTTGGCAACTTCTGAATGGTTAAGTGCTGAACCAGTAAGAGGTCTCAACCATTAAGTGCTGAACCAGTAAGAGGTCTCAACCATTAAAAGCTAGTATAATGCTTAACTGTTCCGAGGCAAATATCTGACCAATTCAGATAAGAGATCTTAACCATTCAGACTCACTATAATGCTTTAACAATTCAGAGGCAAATTTCTGAACCATTCAGACATCTGCTCACGAAACAAACAGTTTGAACCATTAAGTATTCAACCAGTAAGAGGAGGTCTGAACCATTAGCGCCTCATTAAGAGCTAAACAAATAGCCCCTTAATTCATTCGTAAACTTAAAATGAACTACTAATAGTTAAATTCTCACCATCGGGACTACTATCCTGTCATAGCCTTCTTGGGTTAAAAACGTATATGATAAAAGACCAATACTTTGGGTTAATGACCTGACAATAAGAATAACAAACACAAAAAAAAAATAAAGATTTATCGTCTATTGATGTTTAAAAGTCAACAAAAGTCAAACCTGTTGGTTAAGTAACGGCTGAAAACGATCACATCTGCTCCAAGTCTCATTGTGCTGGTCTTAAAACCATTTCCATCTGAACGCATCTACAAGTCAACCAATCAAAATGAAGGGGCAAAATAGACGATAAAAACTAACGAAAAAGATTGGATATAGAGAAAACATACACTTCCCAATCGCAAATTTCGACTTCTTATCTGAAAACCCGAAACTCAAACAATGACGCATTGCTTCCGGGTCCATCCCACTCCCATCATCTAAATTAAATTAAATAAAATTAAAATTCCTTTAAAGTTTTCCACGAACAAAACTCCCCTTAAAAACCACAACAAAAATAATCTTTTGGGTAAATATGTTACCTTGGATTAGCAAAGCCGGACTTCCATTTCTAGGGTTAATTGTTTTATCTATAATTACATATCTGGCATCATTTTGTATCTACAGGATATGAAGCATGCCAAAACATAAAATAAATAAATCATCACAACACAATTCACAAAAGAAAAGATAAAATAAGAATAAAAAAGGTTGGGACGTCGGGTCATTACCTCATCCACAGCATTATCAATAAGCTCTGCGATGGCTGCACATGCAAATTAACACGATTTATAAAACTTGTAACAACTTGCAGTTAAAAAAAATGGAGATAATGGAGTTAAGCTGAACATACCACCAAATGCCCATTTATGAGAAGTAGCATTCGAATGAAGGAACTTCGGGTGTATATGCAGATAACTAGAACCCGCTGACATTTAGATTAATAATAATTAATACTCATTAAATAAAATAATAATATATTATCAAAAAATATCAATACATTTAATTGTGGATTTAGGAGTAAGCTCATCATTGTAAGCCCCAGCTTTCCAAAATTGTCTACATAGTGGAGCGGCGCAAATTGGCGATGTGGAGCAAAGATTTGCATCGTCTACTGGTGACTGTTCTTGATCGAGCACACTAGTGTCAGTAGAGCTCCGATTTTCTTCGTTATGATTTTGTTTTTGTTGGGATGCGGCACCAGCTTGATCTGTTTCCAACTTAACGGCGTTTGTATCCGCTTTAACATGTTCATAATCACTAAAAGACTGACCAATGTCCATCTAGCTTATTCTATTCACTGCAAACTGATCAGGGAATGAGGAAATTGGGTTAGTATCTTGCCGAAAGAAGTTATTACTTAATACCCGCAATTAAGTAGAAACTTTGACGCATGGAAGATTCTTGTATGAACTACGTATGAAACTATGTTTTAGCAAGATCTTATTATGGAAATTATACCTTCCTAAAAAATTGATTATGCAATGATCACAATCAATGTGAAAATTCACAAATTAAAAGGAAACAAGAATCATTTAATCTAAATCAAGATCAAGACAAAATCTCTATCCTTAGAAACTAGAGAAGATCACTATGTAGCATCCAAACTCTCATACCAACCAATGTTGTTCGCTTTTAGCACCGAGGAGGGTACCCACCCCTGAGCATATTTAATTGTGGAGTTATTCTCTCATCCACGGTCAATGCTCGAGGCATGGTGTTTCTTATAGTCCAACATCTCTCATGTGGACAAATAGAAACATAACAGTTTAAGATCTGTTTAAAGTGGCACAAACAACCCCACTTGGCCCCCTGTCGTAAGAAAAACAGAAGAAAAATTCATGAAAATGAGCATGTTGACCAACATATTTAGAAAAATAGGCATTGGCTTTATTCATTTCGAAAATAGTCAAGCCAAAACTAACCAAAAGTACACTTGGGTCCACATCTCACCCATATTGTCGATAGCGAATAGCAACAAATAGCGACGAGGTACCTATATGCTACTTAGAGATAGCAACGTGTTTAGTGATAAGGCAGTTAAAATTTTAAGAAATAGAAAATAGCTATTTATATATATAATGTTAAGTTTATACTTTTAATGTATAAATTTTGAAGTTTAAGGACCAAATGTTAAAATACACAAACTAGTTTTACACTTTTATGTAAATTTTTACAAGTTTTAGGGACTATATGTTAACTAGTGAAAAGATGGGGGTTAAAGGTTAAAATCCATAAAGTTTTTAACCCTAAGAAGCTAAAACACAGAACACACAGTCGCTCTTCTTCTCTTCTTGTTCCTAAATTCCGGCAGAAATTACAACACCTGAGCCGGAATTCGTCCGCTACAATCATGCTATGGAGTCGCTAAGTAACATATTGCGAGGTATGGTCGATTCGCTACGAAGCGTGATAGCGAACACTATCTTCGCTGTCGATAACTATGATCTCACCCAATCACAAAAAGTACACTTGGGTCCACATCTCACTCAATCACAAAAAGTACACTTGGGGAACACTTAGAGCATCAACAACGGTGGTCAAAGTCCAAATCCAAACACGCCACATCATTCCGAACCTCAACAATTCCAAACCCATTTTTCCTCCGACATTAAACCATTCAAAACCTCCACATCACACCCCATTTTTACACTAAAAAACGGTATGTGTGTGGTCCCCAGTAAACCAAACTGGACTGGATTACCGGACAACCAAAGTCAATCTCCTCCAATGGTGGGTGGCGTCCAGGATGGGGGTTTAGTTTCGGACGAGGTGTGTGTGTTAGCCGTTGTTAATACTCTTACTATGGATAAATCAATGCCTATTTTCCTAAATAGGTTAGTCAATGGCTCTGATACCATTTTGTAACATCCGATACCAACTAAGTCCGCTTTGTCTTAAACAAACAAATGGTCCGTTTTGGTAGTCCGACGAAAACTTTCCTAGAGGTCACCAGTCCTCACCGATCCTAGGATTGTTTTCATCGAACACAATTAACTGTGGAGTCTCCTCTCACCACAATCAATGCAACCAAAACGCGTCGGCGGCATTCAACACGGAAGCACAAAACACAACATAAATACTCTCTACAATCAAACCATAACAAAAGGTATAGAAAAAAGGTTACTATGAGTTAATGATAGCATTTACACATGTCCATATAACAATTTCAAGGGTTACAAACAGCCGTTTCAAATTCAAACCGTTTTAGAAACCAAAAAAACATATAATTATGAGGAGAAAAAGGGTTACGAAAACAAAATCGAATTCACCGTATATGCATATAGATTAGGTACCAGTATCTCTGTGTTAAATTGATCAAAGCACCAGCAAATGGGGAAATTGAAACCCCCCAAAAAAATCAGATAATTGCGAGTCTCTTTTCTGATGCATGCAATGGAAATCAGAGGATTTACAGTCGATGAACTTCCACCGGGCGGTGTGTAAACCGGCATGCATAGAGGGGTGTAACTGAATATTGAGATTTGAGAATATTGGGATTTGAGACTAACTTAAATATTTATAGGTGGTTTGGTTAGAGTTTAACCTTTAGGTTTTCAAGAAAGTTTGGTCTAGTTAGGCCCAAAAATGCTTTGGGCCTGTTATTTTTATTTAACGTGTTATATTTAAGTTTTTTTTATATGTTGTTATGACAGAGCAGATGTAGTTTGAGTTAGAGGACCAAGCTTCAATAAATAATATTGTTTGAATCAACCATTATCTTCGACCATCTCCATAATAGCCACCGTCGCCCATTCTTTGATTTCGACTAACATGAACACAAAAACCATCACATCTTATTCATTATCAACGAACATGACATCATTTTGTAAAGCCATCCCCCAAATCTGAATTATTTATTGCAAAAGGAACTAAGATGGGTGGTCGACTGTTGCTTATTGTCGAAGATTGGTGCTCATTTCCGACTTCACTTAAGGTAGATCTGGCCTAAACCTTCCCTCCTCGCTGATCGGTGCTCGTTCTCAACGTCGTTGGTAACCGACTAAAGTGATGGTGGTTGATTGACACTACAAGTTTTGTTGTGCTTTAGGTTGTTCTACACTACAGTAGGTGGGGATGACAAATCGCTTCAAACATTTCTTCAACTAAGCAAACAAATTGGTCTTGGATTTGGCCGACAGAATCAATTAAAGTTGGCAATTAGCCATTTTAAAATACGAAGAAGATGAAAGAGGTTGATAGTCAAATCTGAAAAACAAAGGTTGCGCATTTACGTCACACCCCGCCAAACCAGGTTAGTCGTGACGATCGGTACCAATACAGCGCAACAGAAATGTTCGTCGAATACTTTAAAATTGAACGCCTTTCCAACTAATCATCCTCTAGGATTCCCGATCCTAATGTTCCACTTATTCCAACTATGTCGTTGCCAAAGATAAAACCTAAAACATGTTTAGAACGTCAACTAAATAGTCAGTGAGTTCACATGTTTATGTGTTTCAAAAGTATGTCTTTCACAAGCATAGGAGTTTCAAAATGCCAAATGTTCGAGATAGCCAAATGTCTAGAAAATACAATTGTTTCAGAATGTCACATGTTTCAAAATATCCAGTGTTTTCAAAATATCACATATTTTCAAATTCCAAAAGTCTAAAAAGGTCACATGTTTCAAAACACCAATTTACCCGCGAACCCCAAGAGTCTCAAATACAAATATTGCCACGAAGGCCAACACCGTATTCCTTTTCTAGCGTCTCAAGTATTGCCACAAAGGCTAATACTGTTTAAAGCGTCTAGTTACCATGAGCTCTGCGATCAGTACTTGACTTCATGTCTAAATGGTATTGTCACAAAAGATCAATAACGATGCCTCACAAATGTTCAATCGCTAAACATTTAAATAACCAAGGACAATATCACCCGCATGACATCCAATCACGGTTAGCATGACTAACCACGGGTGGGGGTGTCAATCCATATAAATCTATTCATATTTCTCATGTCTCTCAAAGTTAATGATCATAGATAAGCAAGGGGACTTAGTCACGATAATTCGTGTCTACTAATGTATCCCTATACCCAAGTTGACGTTGTCACAAACAACTATGTCTTATATGTACATTCCATTCGCAATTCGTTTCCAAATAAATGTTTATAACATGTTTTATCCCACAAGTATCTTGTAACAACCTGCTTCCTCGCAAGCTCGTCACTCTCGTTACGCCTAGCACCAGAGATTCGGATCTTAATGTAAACTAAATCGCTTACTACGCTATATCGCATATTTTCGCACCACATCGCACCTCACAATGCTCACGCTCGCACCGCACTCGCTAAATACTATAAACTTTGCGTGAAGTTTCCAAGGCTATCTGCTCGCTTAAACTACAACGCGACTCTCGCAAGACTTGGGAACAAAGCCGCATGTGTCTCGCTTTTTTATCTAATTTAAACTAAATTAACCGATTAATACGCTTTGCTAAAACGCTTAATACAACCATCTAATACGAACCGAATCGTCAAACGAGCACCTAACACGGAATTAATGAACAAAACTTAGCCATTGGGCCAAGTTCGGCCGAACTTGTGCATCACAAGTTTGCCCGAACTTGATTAATGGTGAACAAATATAAAATCCTTAAAATCAAGCAAGTTCGCTTGAATTTGTGCCAAGTTCGGCCGAACTTGGTCTATATCAGCCTAACTTCTCCTTCACCTATAAATACCCAGCACCTCCATTCATGCACCTCTTGCTGCAAGTTCGACCGAGAGCTCTCAAAATCGAAAACCTTTGTTTTTCCAAGTAAGAATCAACCCGTTTTATGCAAACTACAACATCTTTACAACGATTTTGCACAAGGTTTTACCTTCGATTCCATCAAAACTCTTCTGTTTACGAAAATCTTCATCTTTTTCTACAAAACTTCTCATTTTCACTTAGATCTACACATAGATCTAAGTAAAACCTTTTTAAACATCAATTTTTACACAAAATTCGGACTAAATGACGTATGTTTCGTTCACTATGAAGTGGAACTAGGCGTTGTCAACCAAGATCTCAGATCCGGAAGTATGAGGACGATGTCGTCACCTTGCATGAACTGGACTAACCCGTACGAACCATCAAGTTCGCCCAGATTGGCCTGAGTTCCTGTAAAGTGGCTAAAACTCGCTCCAAAAGACCTCTCCAGCCTAGGTTTTGCTCAGTAGCTTAAGGTTGGAGGGATGGACACTCGATTTCCTCAGCAAACGACGCGAAAACGCACGATTTGGTGACCAAAACAGCAAGTTCGCTCCAAATTGATCAAGTTCGCTCGAAGTTGTCACCAGTTTGGTGACAACTTTGACGGGAACTTGTCCAAATTTCCAAGAAAAACAACCAAGTTCGCTCGAACTTGTATGATTTCCAAGGAAATCATTGTCAAACTCAATCAAACAAGCCAAGTTCGCCGAACTTGTCCAGTTCCTCAGGAAAACCAGACAAGTTCTCCCGAACTTGTACTTTCAGTAAGTCAAACAGTCAAGTTCGCCCGAACTTGTACTCTGCTGCTTCGCGTTTCGGCTGTTTCGGCACTTCGGAAGACTGACGCACTTCTGTTCGTTTACAGGTTGATCCGGCACTCCTATCAATCTACTTCAGACCCCATCTCTCTCCTTTAATCGCACCAACTGTGAGTATACTCGACCCATTTTCGCTTTAACGCACTTTTTGGGTGTAGCATACGTTTCTATTAAAATACACGATACACGCTAGACTGATTTATCACACGCGAATAACTGTTATACATATTTATACGTGATGCTAAAAACATGTAAACCATGACACTTTTTCGTTAACTCCAACTTAGCTAGTATGGTACTATAGTTTGGCTAACACCCGACGAGGTCTAGTTAGGAAGGACACATCGCGCAACGCAACCTTTTCGAGAGCTTAACATGTGAAATTTGTCTTGTGAGCTTATATGTTATGTGGATCATGTTTATGTATGTGGAAATTCGCGAACACTTTTATCTACTATGCTATTATATCAAAACTTGTATGCTCGCCAATACATTTTTGTGTTGACAACTATTTTAACGTATGTTGCATGGTTAATGTTTCTACTCGCAGCAAATGGACTTAGGGTTTTGCTTAGAAACTTGTAATAAATTGTAAACGACTTTGAAATTGTTTGAGAATATTTGGATTCGTGATGATTATGTAAGGATTGTATGTTGATTGTATGGGAAATTGACGCTTAATTATTGTCATTTAAAAATAGTCGTTGTGGATTCTCTCGAACAATCTGAACCGCTTAGTGCCGTGCCCCGATGATTCCGCCATCAGTTGGGGTGTGACATATCTAAAAGCACAAAACCATCCAAAGGAGGGGCCGCGTAACTCACCTGGGAATTCGTACAAAAGCTAGCAATAAAAACTAGTCTGAGATATGAAACCCACCTACATGTGTCCTAAAATATATAAGACACTTAAAGTCTATAGAAATACTTATAGCATGCAAGTTGGTCATGTATAATGTTCACCCAACTAGCTAGACTCGATAGAAATACTCACGTTTTGAAATACTTTGACTCAATGACTATTGGTGACATGTCTTATAATTCTCGAAAATATATATTTATATAAAATACATAAATATGGATGATATAAATATCATAACTCATCCTTGGATTCTCGTATGAATAGCGTGTTCGGATTTATAACATAAATCAATATCTTAACTCGTTTCGTACTCGTCTCAGTTGGCAAATATATATATTATATTTAAGGAAATATATTTTGAAATAACCTGGTATTTGTGTAAAAGTAATATATATTATATTTCTGAATCCATATTTCCATAAAACACTATACTCATAGAAAAATGGACATCTCGCTTCTTGCACTCATATATATATATTTATGCCATAAATATATTTATACATCTAGATACTCATAATAATACCCATAAAAATACAACTATATATATTTTGGGGTTTCCCAATCGTAATAACTTCCTAAATATTTTAAATAGACACATAAGCTTATAAAACGATTCTTTGGACTCACACCCTTTGACTACGCCAAATATATATAATTTTAGTCAAATATTTATATTTATCTCGTCACGATCAAAACTAATATTTATATCTATTTTTGAAACGAAACTCCCAAAAAATAGGTTTATTGTCCATTAAAAACTATATTTATGGAAAATCGAACTTGCGTTAAACACATATAGTTTTTACTATTTTATTGAAAAACGTCATGAAACTTTTTTGAACGAAAAACCCTACTTCTATACCATTTATTTAAATAATATCATTTGCTCATATCAAATATGAGACCTCCTGTTTAAAAGACATATGTCTCTAGTGTTACCCACATTGGCTCACGAACTTTTATATTTTTAGTAAAACCACCATCCACCACTATTCCACTAGTATATTTAGTAGTGGAATAGCTGTTAGTTATTTAACTCACTAAAATCCATGTTTGTATAATTGTAAACTTGTTAAAATTTCTAGTCTTCTAATATATGTCCAGGTTATCATTTTGTCATAAAAAATCAGGCAAGTGGTACAAACATCTAGTTTTTTTACCATTAGTCGATTTTCGTGTTTTAAGTCCATATTTTTAGACAACTTACTTCCCAATTTACGTACGATTCCAAGAATATAACTTCTATTTACGAATATAATAACTAATAACTAATAACATGCATATCGTCCATAATGCTATATAAATATACTTTAGTGTCCATAAAGTCCAAAAACACACAATATATATAATCATGTCTTAATGAAAAGTACAAATGCTTGTAGATAAAAATTCAAGTCACCATACCCTTTTGTTCTTTTTAGTGGTGAAACGTAAGCATCATTGTGATGCTTATGTATATATATACATACTTGGATTTAGAGGTTCTTTCAAGTGGTGAAACCTAAGCATCATTGTGATGCTTAAGTATATACATACTTGGATTTAGAGGTTTAACTAATATTCTTGTTTATTTAACAAACTAACAAGAAGGGGTAGGACACTCCACTAGTAATGGTTTTTCATCACTCACAACATCTAATCAAGTTCCGTCACATCATCGAGCTTCATTTCATCACTAGTGATGGACTTTACTAGGGGTACCCATCACTCACCACATGTGAAAGAGAGAAGGAAGCAGGAGTGAAGGAGAAGGAATGAGAGAAATCTTCAACGCGTTGTAAAGTTCACGCGTGGAAATGTTGGCCGGCGGCGGTGTTTAACGTGCATCAACGCGTGAAGAAGGTGTTATCACAGGGCGCCCCAACCCGGCAACCCCCCTAATACTAAAAAGTAACAACATATGAACTAGTAAAACTCTTGTATAAACTCACATATTTCTAAATACTCATGGAAACTAACTTGTTTAAGATGTAGGTTTCATATTTAAAACAAGTTCAAGACACACATTGTTTGAGTGATCATCTTACTTTAAAAAAAGTTAGCAACTTGTATGCATGTAAAAAAAATAAATATGTAAAGGAGAATACTCACTTAGACAAGAACGGAGAAGGTTGAGAGAACAAAAACAAGTCTTGGAGCTTGCAACTTGATGGGTTGTGGTTGTTCTTGAAGGTGTAGAGTCTTCTTAATTTTTACCAAGTTTTGATTAAATAGGAAATAAGGAGGCCAAGTCTAAATATTTTTGGAGGTTTTCAAATGATGAGGAATGGTATGGTGAAGATTGTGAAGCATGGGCAGATAGAAATGGAAGTTAAAGAGAATTGACTTTGGTTACTTACACACTCACATGAAAGAGTATGGCTTCAAATCTTAAAAAGAAATAAACAATTCAAATACCCATGTGAAATAAAAGAAGAAGGAAGTAGCTACCGAATAATCGTTGTGTGTATTCATATATACAAATAAGTTGCGTATTTTTTAACTCATAATCTTTAGATGATTTAATGAAATCATATTTAAATGAGTAAATTGCTATTTTAGTTTCTGAGATTGTCCAAATTACTATTTTAATCCAAATAGTTTTTTTTTTTTCTTTTAGGTCCCTGAGTTTTTCATTTTTTTGCCATTTTGATCACATTGTCTAACTCCGTTAAAAAACCCCAGTTTTAACCAGGTGTATTCTTGGCATTTTCGTAATAATTATAATACTAACAATATAAAACACAAAAAAACTAACTTTATTTTTTGTTTCTATAAAAAGCTGATTAACACCCCCACCCCCACCCCCATTCTCTCTCGTTCTTCATCCCTTTACTTTCTTTCTCTCCACAACCATCGGTGCTGTCACACCCCGACCCGCAGCGGATAAGGTGATCGGGGCATGATTGGGTTATCATCAAAGCTCATGACATTTATTAAACGTTTCATATTCATTAATACAAATTAAATGAAAATTTACAATGATTGCTACAACATGATCTAACTAACAATCTAACTTCTTTGTTCTCTTCTAAGGCATATCCTATGTTTTCCTTGCTTCAACCTGTTCACCTGTATCATGTGTAAAAAAGGTTTTTGGATCAACATAATGTTGGCGAGTGAATCCTATGGAAAACATTTGAACAATTTATTTAAATTGATTATGAAATATGTGCACAACCAAACATGAATAAAATTAGATGTAACTTGATCAACAATCATAATATGTTAAATGAAACACTCATGAATAATAATGGAACAATTAAAGGCACGCGATGCTCAACTCGTCTCTCACGAGGAACTGAGGGGCCTGATGAATGAATTGCATAAACATGATAATATGAATAACACAACTACAAACTATATAAACTCAATGAAAACACACATGAACAATAATGAATTTGAATTGAAGCACGCGATGTTCTACTCGTTTCCCACGAGGAACTGATGGGCTTAATGTATGAGTTTCATGTAATTTGACAAACGGAATATAAATAAATCACAACAATAAATCAATCTAAGTTTAAGTCATGATGTGGTATGGCACAAGTTTAAATAAATAAATTAATTAATTCATAACACATGACACACCCCAAAACGTGTAATTTAAAAGGGGGAATTGTAAGATTCACTCACAGTGGGTGCGTTCGGTTGATGATGATGAATGCACGCGAAGTGGTTGAGTGAGATTTAACCTAGATAAATCGCATTATGGTTTGGTGAGTAAACGGATTTTATTAAACTATTTTAGTAGGATTGATGGGTGTATTTTTGTGAGTTTGAGGCTATTTTCTAATCTTAAAAATGTTATTTTTAAGTATTTATAATTGATTTTTAATTAAAATAATTAAATAAAAATAATAAAAATATTTATTTTTTTCTGCTACAGTTGACTTTGACTTGTTGACTTTGACTGGTCGTTGACCGGTTTGAGGAATATTGTTGTGCGCTCGGTGAGGCTCGAACCCGAGACCTCCCGTACGCGTGCACGCAGCTCTACCAACTGAGCTACGTGTCTAACCCGTTATATATCCGATTTTAATTATATATATACATTAATTAGAATTTAAACAGAAAATCATTTTTATTTTAAAAAAAAACAGTTTAAGGCGAAACGGTCATGCACACCACAGGTCTCGAACCCGGGACCTGTGGGTTAATCTAACACACAGTCCACCGCTGGACTGTGTGTTCAACATGTTATAATATTCGGTTTTTATTATACTTAAATACAAAATAGATATTTCCTTTTCTGCCTTATTTAAAAGAAAAGATAATTGTCCGAGTCGGTGCTGAGGACCGGACTCGAACTCGTGACCTGTGATATAAACAAACACACAGTCCACCGCTGGACTGTGTGTATAACTTGGTTATTATTCCGGTTATTAATATACTTAACATATAACTAAGGCGACTCCGGTTCAGTAATAAAAAAAAATAGATTTTATTAAGGCAGCGTGTGAGACGGGAATCGAACTCGAGACCTTTGCATAATTAACGTCTTATGTGCACACAGTCCACCGCTGGACTGTGTGTCTAACCCGATTAAAATCATGATTTATAATATACTTATGTGATATGGAAGTGCGTCGTCTTCTTCGACAAAGTTGAACCAGAAATCGGGTCTGACTGGTTCGAGTTTTTATTCAAGTTTCAATAGTGTTTTAGGTTAATTACTGGTGAGATAGAAGTGAAAAGGAAAAGAAACTGAGCGGAGAATATACCGACTGAACTCTCTGTTTTCCGGCAGAAACTCCGGCGACTGAATTCAACTCCGGCGACGTGTTCCTTGTAGCAGCTAGTCTCCGAAAAGTTTGGAAAAGGTAAGGGTATCACCGGTATAAGCTTCAGAGGTTCAGAAAAGCTCGGCAATGGGGAAACCGGTTTTCCGGCGACGAACAGGTTTATTCCGGCGAGAGAAATTACGCCGTGAAAAGATGTGATTTTTAGCGAAAAGGTTTGCAGACGATTGTGGTTGAATTTATAGGGAATAATCGAAATGTATTTGGTCTGATTTTGAACTGTATTCATCAATTTAAGTTTTCCGGCGGTTTTGAAAAGTGTCGCGGACTTCAAACATCGGTTATAACCGACGTCTGATTAAAGGTTTACGTTATAACGTAAATCGTAGTTAAGGCTCGCGAATATTCCGGGATTCCGACGACTGAACCGTTTGGGCGCCGGTTTTGAATTTGTAAAGTCACTATATCAATTAAATGATTCTGTTATTCATCAAACATAACAAGCGGCGCAGTGGTTTGTGGGTGAGAGTTAAGACTTGATTCTGGTTCGGTACAGACCCGGGTTCGAAACCCGGCAGATGTATTTTATTTTTATTTTGCGATTTTTGACGGTTTTTCAAAAACTAAATATATATTCCCGTATAATAATTGATTACGGATCGTTTAAAAATATTTTGGGCATTTAATTCGCAACGAAAATTTTGACTGACTGTTCGGTTGATAAACGGAGCGGGTTTGGTAAATCCGTTTTTTGACGGATGTTACAGTATCCCCTGCTTTTCAGAAATTTCGTCCCGAAATTTAAATAATGATATATTTTGACTAAAAAGGATGATGACGTTTTGTTTGACAGTTGTATGCTCAGAAAAATGAGGGTTTAAGTTTTTGTTCGAGGCGGTAACGTTCCTTGTAAGGGTTATGTACCCTATTCAGGAATCGCTTTTTGTTGCCTACTGTATGAATATTGATAAACAGGAATGATTTGCTAAAAATGATATCATGCATAAGAGTTTAGATACGTTTGGGAAAAATATGGTTATATCCTAAGGCAAAACTTCTAACACTACAATCTACATGGAACATAAATAAAAACACAACAGCTGATATCCAAACATGAATGAACACATCAGCAAATATTTGAACATAAACATAACAGCAAATATTCGAACATGAATGAACACATCAGCAAATATTTGAACATGAATAAACACAACAGCAAATATTTGAACATGAATAGACACATCAGCGAATATTTGAACATGAATAAACACAACAGTAAATATTTGAATCCACATTCTGATAACATATATGTTTGAACGATGGAAGTTCCTCTCTCGTTTGTTATGATGGAGAGGTTAATTTATGTAGAAATGGAACACAATCCAATCTCTTTAAATAACATGATGATATAAATGTATCACAAATTCCAACCAAGGCAATAATAAATCCTACCTGGAACTTCTCATAACCGCCTGATAATGCCTCTGATCCTTTGGCAAGAATACTTATATATAGGAAGTACCAGCGGCGTATCCACCATATTCTTGCCAAATTTTCATTAGTTTTATCCACAAGTTATGATTGGTTACCAAGAAACTAATAAATCCTACATAGAACTTCTCATAACCGCCTGATAATGCCTCTGATCCTTTGACAAGAATACTTATATATAGGAAGTACCATCGGCGTATCCACCATATCCTTGTCAAATTTTCGTTGGTTTTATCAGTGAATTATGATTAATCCTATATCTCTACAATCAATACAACAAACATAAAATACTGAAATGAAATATATCTGTGCGATCAAGGCTCAATCAAACGGAGCCGATCGTTTTGCATGTACTGAAAATGAAATTGTGTGCTCAAGGCTCAATCAAACGGAGCCGAACATATTGAATGTACTGAAATTGAAATTGTGTGCTCAAGGCTCAATCAAACGGAGCCGAACATATTGAATGTACTGAATATGAATAACTTAACCACACAAACAGCCTATGCATGGAACCTCTTATAACCGCCTGATAATGCCTCCGATTATTTGACAAGAATACTTATATATAGGAAGTACCATCGGCGTATCCACCATATCCTTGTCAAATTTTCGTTGACTTTATCCGAAAGTTATGGTTAGTTCGATGCGACTCTACTACAAACACCACAACCACAAGATACTGATAATGAAATTGTATGTGCGCTCAAGGCTCAATCAAACGGAGCCGAACGTATTGCATGAACTTGAAATGTAAATTGAACTGTGCACTCAAGGCTCAATCAAACGGAGCCGAGCGTATTGCATGTATTGAAATGTAATATTACGTAACCGATCAAGGCTCAACAAACGGAGCCGATCGTGCGGGCACGCCAAGATCAACCACATAATAAAATGGGGATCCAACTCAACCTCGATGGATGGGGAGCCACGGCCTCGGCAAAAGCATATACCGAAAACAATATATAATATATAATATCCAATAATTTCTCTAACAGTCTACACATGTGATAAAGAAAGACTAAACAATAGGAGTTGAATCTGGATCTTCGGCGAACAGGACTAGCTGAGTATCTTCGTTTGGGCCGTCATTATCTTCGACAGGGTTGGCGTTGATATTGAAGACTCTTCCTCTTGCTGGCGGCATAGTGGTTGGGTTTTCTTGGTTTACTTGGTTAACTGGGTTTGATTGGGCTTGAGTGTTGATAATGTTAACCAATTGAGGGCATGTGTTTCTAAGGTGGGTAGGGTCGCCACAATTGAAGCAAGCTCGAGCATATGGGAACATGGGGTATTGAGGTTGGTGATAAGTTTGGGCCATGTTTTGAGTAGGGGAAAAGGTTTGGTCTTGAAAGGTGCGACAAACATTGCTCAAATGACCATAACGTCCACAAGTTGTACATAGCCGGTAAGGTAAAGTAAGGGAATGATGATAAAAACAGTGGTTGCATTGAGGGTGAGGTCCAAGATATGGTTTCTTATTTGGGTAAGCTGAGTTGGGTGCCACTTGGGTGATTGGGACAGCTCGGATGGGTATAGCGTGAAAAACTGGTTGATTTCGTTGAGTAGCAGCGAAAAGTCGCCCGACTCTTCTTCTCTTAGGGTTGGGTTGAGAAGGGGATTCGGTTTGGGTGGAGTCGGAGGTTTCAGTCGATCCTTTATCCTTCTTCTTCTCTTCCTCGAAGTCTTTGTTTCGGATTCGGTTCTCGGTGAGCTCTATTGCTAGCTCCATTGCTGCTTCCAAAGTTGCAGGCTTGGTACTTATCACAAGGTCTTGAATCTTTGACGGAAGACCACGAATGTAGTGCTCGATCAAACGGTAGAGGGGAGTAAACATGTTGGGAACCATTTGATGTAATTCGAGGAACCTTTGGTTGTAGGTGGTGTGGTCTCCTTCCACTTGCTTCAATGAGTAAAATTCATCTTCTAGCTTCTTGATTTCGCTCCTTGGACAAAATCGTCTGGTCATGATTTCCTTCAACTCGTTCCAAGTTAGGGTCATAGCATCTTCCACACCTCGTTTGGCCTTCTCTGTATTCCACCAAGTAAGTGCTATCCCATATAGTCGACCGGTAGCATAACGCACTTTGCGATCATCAGGGCAATCGCAATTTAGAAAAGTATTCTCCATTTCTTCAAACCAATGGAGGAGTGCGGTGACACCTTCAGTCCCTTTATATTTCGGAGGGTCGCATGATTTGAAATGCTTGTAGGTGCATTTAGTGGTATTTGGGGAAGAGTTGAAAATGTTTTGGTTTGCTTGATTGACAGGATTATGGGTAAGTGCTTGTTGAACTTGGATTACAATGTTGGGTATTACGGCAGCCATTTGTTGAGCGATTAAGGCAGCCATGCGTTCGCGGGCTCTTCTTGCTCTCGTCTTCCTACGGGCGAGGTTAGAAGACATCTACAATGAATACATGACAAGGGTATGAGTTGGATGCTTTTGAGATCATGGGTCGCATTAGGGATGAACATTCATAAAATAATTATACAAAAATACTACATCCATAGGATGTCTTTGGCTTTGCTCGCTGTTAGGCCCGTCATGCCGCCATACTTTACCTTATGTAATCATGTGGGCCCCCATGAATTACCGGTTTTTCATATGGTTCGCACGGTTTCTGCCTGGTTGCGTACACAAAACCCGGTGAAAATCGAGAAATATGTATACAACGTGTGATGTTCGGAATGTGTCCAGGTGTAGACACGGTGACACCTCAAAGTAGGGTTAGTTCGAACGACGTTTGGTGTGGCATGCTTTGGCCTAATAGGTCCTTCGTACTCTCATCGTTGGTCCCCAGGTAGGCAAACTGGTCCGTTATATTGGATTTATACGAATGCCAGCCTAGACAGGACGTTCCGACTACCGGTACTTGTACCCTTCCAGTTACTACATGCCCGTCGCAGAACTTACTTTGATGAGAATTGAAAATTGCATAAAATCTTTGGATAACGAGAGTATGAAAATAAATTGAACACATGAACATCGATATATGTATAATGAATATGTATATATGTATAATGAATATGTATATGAGCATGTATGTTTGACTGAAATGTAAACAAATATGAAACAAATAAATATCACAAGTTTGTATGTAACCACCTAATCAATTTAAAATTTAGGCAGACTATAGTATAGGCTCTAAGGGTCTAATAACCTATCCTATATCCCTATAGTCATGGCTCTGATACCAATCTGTCACACCCCGACCCGCAGCGGATAAGGTGATCGGGGCATGATTGGGTTATCATCAAAGCTCATGACATTTATTAAACGTTTCATATTCATTAATACAAATTAAATGAAAATTTACAATGATTGCTACAACATGATCTAACTAACAATCTAACTTCTTTGTTCTCTTCTAAGGCATATCCTATGTTTTCCTTGCTTCAACCTGTTCACCTGTATCATGTGTAAAAAAGGTTTTTGGATCAACATAATGTTGGCGAGTGAATCCTATGGAAAACATTTGAACAATTTATTTAAATTGATTATGAAATATGTGCACAACCAAACATGAATAAAATTAGATGTAACTTGATCAACAATCATAATATGTTAAATGAAACACTCATGAATAATAATGGAACAATTAAAGGCACGCGATGCTCAACTCGTCTCTCACGAGGAACTGAGGGGCCTGATGAATGAATTGCATAAACATGATAATATGAATAACACAACTACAAACTATATAAACTCAATGAAAACACACATGAACAATAATGAATTTGAATTGAAGCACGCGATGTTCTACTCGTTTCCCACGAGGAACTGATGGGCTTAATGTATGAGTTTCATGTAATTTGACAAACGGAATATAAATAAATCACAACAATAAATCAATCTAAGTTTAAGTCATGATGTGGTATGGCACAAGTTTAAATAAATAAATTAATTAATTCATAACACATGACACACCCCAAAACGTGTAATTTAAAAGGGGGAATTGTAAGATTCACTCACAGTGGGTGCGTTCGGTTGATGATGATGAATGCACGCGAAGTGGTTGAGTGAGATTTAACCTAGATAAATCGCATTATGGTTTGGTGAGTAAACGGATTTTATTAAACTATTTTAGTAGGATTGATGGGTGTATTTTTGTGAGTTTGAGGCTATTTTCTAATCTTAAAAATGTTATTTTTAAGTATTTATAATTGATTTTTAATTAAAATAATTAAATAAAAATAATAAAAATATTTATTTTTTTCTGCTACAGTTGACTTTGACTTGTTGACTTTGACTGGTCGTTGACGGTTTGAGGAATATTGTTGTGCGCTCGGTGAGGCTCGAACCCGAGACCTCCCATACGCGTGCACGCAGCTCTACCAACTGAGCTACGTGTCTAACCCGTTATATATCCGATTTTAATTTATATATATACATTAATTAGAATTTAAACAGAAAATCATTTTTATTTTAAAAAAAAACAGTTTAAGGCGAAACGGTCATGCACACCACAGGTCTCGAACCCGGGACCTGTGGGTTAATCTAACACACAGTCCACCGCTGGACTGTGTGTTCAACATGTTATAATATTCGGTTTTTATTATACTTAAATACAAAATAGATATTTCCTTTTCTGCCTTATTTAAAAGAAAAGATAATTGTCCGAGTCGGTGCTGAGGACCGGACTCGAACTCGTGACCTGTGATATAAACAAACACACAGTCCACCGCTGGACTGTGTGTATAACTTGGTTATTATTCCGGTTATTAATATACTTAACATATAACTAAGGCGACTCCGGTTCAGTAATAAAAAAAAATAGATTTTATTAAGGCAGCGTGTGAGACGGGAATCGAACTCGAGACCTTTGCATAATTAACGTCTTATGTGCACACAGTCCACCGCTGGACTGTGTGTCTAACCCGATTAAAATCATGATTTATAATATACTTATATGATATGGAAGTGCGTCGTCTTCTTCGACAAAGTTGAACCAGAAATCGGGTCTGACTGGTTCGAGTTTTTATTCAAGTTTCAATAGTGTTTTAGGTTAATTACTGGTGAGATAGAAGTGAAAAGGAAAAGAAACTGAGCGGAGAATATACCGACTGAACTCTCTGTTTTCCGGCAGAAACTCCGGCGACTGAATTCAACTCCGGCGACGTGTTCCTTGTAGCAGCTAGTCTCCGAAAAGTTTGGAAAAGGTAAGGGTATCACCGGTATAAGCTTCAGAGGTTCAGAAAAGCTCGGCAATGGGGAAACCGGTTTTCCGGCGACGAACAGGTTTATTCCGGCGAGAGAAATTACGCCGTGAAAAGATGTGATTTTTAGCGAAAAGGTTTGCAGACGATTGTGGTTGAATTTATAGGGAATAATCGAAATGTATTTGGTCTGATTTTGAAATGTATTCATCAATTTAAGTTTTCCGGCGGTTTTGAAAAGTGTCGCGGACTTCAAACATCGGTTATAACCGACGTCTGATTAAAGGTTTACGTTATAACGTAAATCGTAGTTAAGGCTCGCGAATATTCCGGGATTCCGACGACTGAACCGTTTGGGCGCCGGTTTTGAATTTGTAAAGTCACTATATCAATTAAATGATTCTGTTATTCATCAAACATAACAAGCGGCGCAGTGGTTTGTGGGTGAGAGTTAAGACTTGATTCTGGTTCGGTACAGACCCGGGTTCGAAACCCGGCAGATGTATTTTATTTTTATTTTGCGATTTTTGACGGTTTTTCAAAAACTAAATATATATTCCCGTATAATAATTGATTACGGATCGTTTAAAAATATTTTGGGCATTTAATTCGCAACGAAAATTTTGACTGACTGTTCGGTTGATAAACGGAGCGGGTTTGGTAAATCCGTTTTTTGACGGATGTTACAGGTGCCAGTGCCACCGCCACCGATCCACAGTCATCACCAACCCCCGGCACTCACCTCCGCCAACCACCGTCACCGTCACTGACCTCTACCCAAAATGTCCACCACAACGTCAGTTAACCTATGGGCACCTCCACCACCGTCACCGACGTCCGCCCAATGTTAGTTTTTTGTGTTTTATATTATAAATATTATTAGTATTATAAGTATTACGAAAATGCCAAGAATCCCTAGTTAAATCTGAGGTTTTTTTAACAGAGTTAAGCAATGTGATCAAAATGACAATAACATGGAAAACTCAGGGACTCAGAGGAGAAAAAAAAAATTATTTGGACTAAAATAGTAATTTGAGACAAACCTCAGTGACTAAAATGGCAATTTACTCTATTTAAATCCATATATAAATATGTTATGCATAAAACTAACTTGTGAAATGTTTCTTAGCATTTTGATTCAAGAGTAAAATCAAATATAAACCATATTTTGTGTACAAACTATAAGAACCATTTAAAAAGTGTCATATGACATCCAATTATTATAGAGAAAAATTAATAACCTAAATAATATCAGTTATATTGAATTCTCGATAATTATGCAAACAAGCAATTAATTCTTTATTTGAATATTTCTTTTGTATTCAATGTGCTCATTCGCATATGTGCTAAAATCAATCATCTTGATTAATTTTAATGTGCTAATATAATTTAAAAGTGCTACTTTTATGTGTGTATAGTTTTAATATGTGCTAATTTAAGTTTTTTTTATGTGCTAGAATCTGTTCTTACGGTTTGTAGGATAAATATAGTTTGTACCAGAACCAACCCCTTTTGATTCAATACGACCTAGGTTTTCTTAGTCAAATTGAAAAATCGTGAAACGTAATTCCTCAAAGTCACTCATGTATGTAGTTATTTTGAAAAACTGGACTTCTGTATGACATGAAACAATCTTATTTATAATGGAATTAAGTTTAGCGTGCCACAATGTACTAATGTATGATCACAATGTAATAATGGAAATTAGGAACGTTAGTGCCACCGATAGTGTTTGTATGGTTAATGTCACAAACGATGCCACCAGTCTTAAATTTTGGTCACGAACGTCTTGCCGGTGAAAATTGTTTAACTTTTAATAAGTTGTGTATGTTTTGGAATTGTGGCGTAGATATTTATTAACTAAACTAGGTTTTTGATAATCGCCGCTTTTTATTTATTTATTCCGTGTTTACATGTGTTTTGAAATCACTACAAGCGTGTTGCGTACGGAACCGCTGACAAAAATAAAAAGAAAATATAGAAAAAAACACTAAAAAATAACTAAAAGAAAGTCAACCAAAATAGAGTTTTTCATGTTAGAGAAGCAAAAAACATGGTTTGGGGAAACATGTATTTAACAATAACATTTCTTTGTTGTCTCATAAGGTTTCGTTAATAAAACTTACCAGACCTGTTTTTTCAAAAGATTTTTTTTTGTTTTTGTCCCACAAAGTTTTTATGTAATAGGTTCTACACTTTTTTAAAATGTGAAAAAAATGTATTTACAATAACATTATTTGTTGTCCCCTAAGGTTTTGTTAGTAAAACTTATCAAACTTGTATTTTCAAAAGTTTTTTTTATGCCCCTCAAAGTTTTCACGTAATAAGGTTTACACCTCTTTTGATGTCCCATTACGGGAAAAAATGTATTTACAATATGTGGTGTCCCTAGTGTTCTTTTTACAGGAAAACATGTATTTACAACAACATTTTTTGTTGTCCCATAAGGTTTCGCTAGTAAATCTTATCAAACTTGTTTTTTTGAAAGACTTTTTTTTTTGTTTTTTTGTCCCCCAAAGTTTTTATGTCATAAGTCCTAAACTGTTTTAGAACGTGTAAAAAAACGTATCTCCTCTTTTGATGCCCCCTTACAGGGAAAAATGTTTTTTACAATACGTGGTGTCAACTGGTTGTATACATATATGCTGTGAATTGTGGTTTTTCAACTGGTAGTTTCCTAACGGGAAAAAAATTATTTACAATAACATTTTTGTATACATATGTAAGCATAGGGCAGGCTAAACTCAATTTTATGTTTTTGTTTTGTAAAAAAGTATACATTTGTAAAAAATGTATTAATTTTTTTTATTGTATGTCTTGAGGCGGTCAAGGACTTTTATGTTTACCACACCCTCAATGGCACAGACCAGAATGTGGTGTCCCAATGTCCCAACTGGTTTAAGGCCCGTCGTTGATTCTGTACACGAGATATCTTAAAATATGTAACACAAATACGTTGTAATAAAGATCGGGATAACGGGGCTTTATATGTTTTGCTCCACCCTTTCTTGGGTTTATGTGGTTTTTTTCATGTTTTTCTAGAATGTGTTACACTTTCTTTTACAAGGTGTGTAACATGACACACACACATATATATATATATATATATATATATATATATATTGGTTTGGTTCCCTACTAATATTGAAGCAAGTGATTTGATTGTATGACTAGAATGTGTCATACCTTTTTTTCAAAGTGTGCCAAGATTGTAACGTGTTGCCTTTTTTTCATTAAACCAATCAAGATTTTAAGATTAGCATTCACAAGAGGATTTTACAACATTCGACATGTTGCACAACAAACATAAACATAGGCCCATAAGTATATTTAGTTATACAAGACGGGCTTGCGCTATACAAGATATCGGGATGGATGACACATTATAATCCGCCTTTTTTTATGTTAAAATAAGTTTGTGTATGTTCTGGTACATTGGAAAAGTGGGTTGGTCATAGAGGCTATGCATATTTTATTTATTCGACATCACTCCTTCCCCACCAAAAATTTTCTGATCATACATTGTACCATCCCTGCATTTGTTGTAACAAGTCACTCACAATTGCTTACACTCTTTATACTAAAACATTAGATAAATTAGGATAAAGTAGCTAGGAGAGGAACTTTTTAGAGGCTATTTTTGTTTTGAAGAAACATGGTTGATTTGACACCATAGATTTTCAAAACCTGTTTATAGATAATTTAAAAGAGACCATCATCATAATCTTTACCTTTTTGCAAACACTTTTTATGACATATATCTTTTAGATTTTTCATTTTGTTTACTTTCATTACCAAGGCAATACATTTTTGTTGGAAAACACCATAATAATCCATGTGCCATATTTGTCTTTTTCAAGTTAAAAAGTTGTCAAAACAATTTAAAAAACACAATTTCCAGAATTACAACACACTCAAAATATATTTGTTAAAACATTTTCCGAAATATATGTGAAAAAAATATTGTTTAGCCGTTTTATTATAAAGGAGTTTTCATGCTTCCTTTTTCATCGGATGGATTGTACATTAGACATAGGCCCCATAAGTATATTAGTTATACAAGATGGGGCGATGGGCTAGGGATATACATGATATCGGATAGATGGTACATTAGAATCTGCCTATTTTTTTATGTAAAAAGAATTTTGTGTATGTTCTGGTACATTGGAAAAAGTGTGTTGGTCATTTAATAGTTGCACTGTGGCTATCAAATAACACTGGAACCTTTTTACCAGTGTTTTCAGACCCGGACCAGACCGGCCGGTCAGACCGGTCGGGCCGGAAACCGGAGGTTGAGCCGGTCCGGGTCATAGTATTGGACCGGAATACATTGAACCGGTGGTTGAACCGGCGACCCGGCGGTTGGACCAGGAAACCGGCCGGTCGAACCGGTTTTTAGAAAGGTTGGACCGGTTTTTTTTATATTTTTTCATTCTTAAACCTATTAAATTTTATAATATTTACGGCACCTTCCGGTTCTTACGTCTGGCCCGACCGGTCGAACCATTGAACTGGTAAGGAGACCGGTTCGACGTGCGGTCCGGTTCTGAAAACATTGTTTTTTACTTTTACTGTGCACTTCAGACTTTTGCATATAAACATATTATTTTTTGGTCATAGTATCTACCCAAAGATATGGGATGATGATTTTAGTGGGATAGGGTGGCAGCCTAGTATTATATTAGTTTTCTTTTTTGTCCAAATATTTTGGTGAACACCCCAACCTGTATTTATAACAAGATTGCATTATTTTTTTAACAAAATTATTGTAAACACGATGACACATGAATTGATATAAATATTTTTTTAACCAACATCTTCAAATGGAACATATGAAAAGCACCCCCCATAATTTACAAGAGACCATCACGAATAATCTTTACATTTTTCAAACACTTTTTATGACATACATCTGACCACATTTTGCCTATTTTCATTACAAAAGGCAAGGGCCCAAAAGGCAATACATTTTTTTAGGAAAATACCATAGTAAGGTCACACGGTCAAACATAAGCGTTACATATATATCTTTAGAAATCAATGTAAAAGATAGTTACAATACATACTTCGTAGGACCCCGTTCACACTTTTCCCTATCGTAGGGGTCGCTCGCCTATTTGGTCCTGCAATCGAAATTATATTCTTTTAAAGTATCAACCAAACCCGCAATGATGTGTGACAAAGCCAATTTTTTCAACCAAGTTTGATTATGTTGTTAGATTTTTTTTTTTGTATATATTTTCTTCGCATTCCTTTTAACATCAGATTTCACGTGATATTTGATTAATGTGTAACACCTTTGAGATTACATACCTTTCACATACCCCAACTACCTCTCCCCATGTCAGGTGTTCTCGAATTTTTCTTACCTACATTCCATTTTTTTTCAAAACCACAAAAGGTAACATTTCTGTTTTATGCAGTAAAATAAAATAAAATATATGAAACTTATATTATTAAACGAGTAGACAAAGGGTTAGAGGACCATTCGGAATACAAGTTATCTAGAAAAGCAGGTACTTTGACAGGAACCATTTAATAATAATAAAATATATTATGTTTGGCCATGCTCCGATTTTATTGAAACTTAGGTAAAAATGTAGAAAAAATATAAGCCGGTTTCAGTAACATAGTCGAAATTTTATAAAACACGATCCTTCCAAAGCTATAAAAGAAATACATGATTTGAATTAAAATAAATATATTACTATAACAATAACATAATACTAATAATGTATTATTTACCTATATTTACGTAAGTATAAATAATATTAATAATAAAAATAATTAAAATAATAATATTATGCATGTAAGGAATGGATATGGATGCCACATCAATAACAATTACTTACAAAATGATACCATACAAACATGGTTACACGTAGCAATTGCCTGGCACCCTGTTAATTGTTGTGATCCACTTATTTTAATGTCCTTGCACATGTTAGAAACCTAGAATGACATATACTTCTCAATATATATCACAAATAGTTCATCGTTAAGGAAAAAAAGATACACCATAAAATGTGTGAGTAGGGTGAGTGCTTGAAGAAAAATAATTATAATTATAATATCAAAGTGCTCTTCAAGAATTTAATAAGGTGTTACAAGTTCTAAGCTGTTACCCAGCCACAACCGATCAGGTGAATTCATTTAACTCTTTTGCAAATTTTGAAAAGCTTTATATTTCAAATATGGCATGAGTTTATATTAAATATGTTTAGCATGTATAGTAAGTTTACTGACGCATTTGGAATACGTGAGTGTATTTCGAATTTGATCAAATTGGTACATGTTGCGAAACCATAAAACCGGGTAGGTAAATTGTACGTAAAACCGGGTATGTATTCACGGTAGTACACACGAGTAAGAATACTCGCTGAATGTGTAGCTTACTAGTATATGTGTACATGGCTTTAATATTACTTATGCCTTGAAATTTTTTTTTGGGAGTATGTTAATTGTTATTCACCAGTTTGTCGCTAACATATTATTTTGAAAACGTTTTTCAGGTAATCACTAATAATTATGAATAGAAGGGCTAGTGCTGAAAGGAGGACGATTCCCTAGGCACAGAAACACCTTGTGGCTAATATGTTTGTAAAACTGTCGTTAGACAGAAATTTTGATTACCATATGTGTGAAATGTTTTGTAATGAAAAGGGGTGTTTAATTCCCCGTGTATAATAGTATGTTTTATTCAACTTCCGAGTTGTTTAAATAAACACAAATAAATACAAATCTTTTCAGCTGCGTATTTATCAAAATAGGTATCAACCAATTGGTCACTCGCCCGGGTTGTCGTGAAACCGGAATGTGACAGTTTAGTATTAGAGCCACAGGTTTTGGCAAAGTAGATACTTGGTTAGTATCTAGGCTTTAAACCGAAATAAGTTATGATGAGCCACATATTTTACCAAACTAGATATTGGTTAGTTAAGCTTTAACCAGATTAAATATGTGGCTTATAGATAACATAGGTAAGTATAGCTACTTGTGTAAAATATATATCATATAATAAATTAACGATAGGAGATGACTAATAAATCAATATAAGTCAAATGCAAATAGTTGAAAATGTCAAATCTAAAATTTTGCTCGTAAAAAAAATATGAAAAATGAAATCCATCCATAAATGAAATATTTATGTTTTTAGTTTCATCATATTATTTAACAACTCTAAATTTCGTTGTTATCTCTTTTCCTTTGTTTTCCTATTTGTAATCTCGAGATTCGTTTATAAGAAAAGTTTATGTTAATTAATTACAATTATGTATGTTATATCGCATCTAATCGCTTATTAAATCGCATCGCTAATCTCATCGCATCGCAAATTGCAGTTGATTATATGGTTTTATGTTACTTATGTGTTATGTGTGTTTATGGTTATGATTACAATCGCTATCGCATCGCTCTCGCACGCTCAACTCGCTAAATCGCACTATTATATCAATTATAACGCTTAATATAACTAGTTATATACAAACCGAATAGCCAAACGAACTCTTAACGAGAACGAAAAACGAAGAAAACCCAACAAATTGGGTCAAGTTCGCTCGAACTTGGTGACCCCAAGTTCGGCCGAACTTGATTGCAACCTAAACTCCTCAGTTGACTCAAGTCCGCTCGAACTTACCCCAAGGGGTCAAGTTCGGCCGAACTTGACTCAATGTCTCCCAAAATTTCACAAGTTCGGCCGAACTTGACTCCACCAGCTCCATTTTTGTCTTCTCCTATAAATACTCAGCCCCATTCTCTCATTTGAACTTGCTGCAACTTCGCTCTGAGCTCCCGAAACCCTCTGTTTTCTAAGTAAGAATCAACCCGATTTCAACTACAATGATGTTCATCAACGATTTACAACGTTTTACAACGGTTTTGCACAAAGAATTGCCTTCGTTTTCATTAAATTTCTTCTGTTTACGAAAATCTTCATCTTTTTCATCAAAACTTCTGTTTTCACTCAGATCTATACTAGATCTGAGCAAAACCTTTTAAATCCTTGATTTTTACACCATTTTCGGACTAATGACGTATGTTTCGTTCACTTTTAAGTGGAACGAGGCGTTTTCGAAGCTAGATCTGAGATCCGGAAGCACAAGGACGAAATCGTCACTTTACACAAGCTGGACTAACCCGTACGAACTTTCAAGTTCGCCCGGATTAGCCCGAGTTTCTGTAAAATGGCTAAGTTCGCTCCAAAAGACCTCTCCGGCCTAAGCTTTACTCAGTGGCTTAAGGTTGGAGGGATGGACACTCGATTTCCTCAGCAAACGACGCGAAAACGCAAGATTTTGGACCCTAAAACATCAAGTTCGCTCAAGAATCACCAGCACATCAAGTCAAGTTCGACCGAACTTGCACCCATTTGGGTCAAGTTCGACTGAACTTGGGTCTTGCCTTTACAAAATCCTCAGAAGTTCGCCCGAACTTGCCTAATTTCTTAACGAACCTATGCAAGTTCGCCCGAACTTGTCTTTCTAGTACGATTTTCTCACAAGTTCGCCCGAACTTGGCGAACTTGACAAGTTTCCTAAGAAACTTACCAAGTTCGACCGAACTTGCCTCAAATCTCACCAAATCTTAACAAGTTCGCTCGAACTTGTATGTTCACATACAAGTTCGGCCGAACTTGTCTACAGCTCAACCCAAACTTAACCGTTTCAGCTTTTCGGAGACTGATGCACTTTCGTTCGCGTATGCAGGCTGATCCGGCGCTCTTCACAATTATTCTCAGATCTCTAATCCTACCTAAAACGTACCCACGGTGAGTATACTTAACCCGTTTTCGCTTTAATGCACTATTTGGGTGTTACATACGTTCCTCCATCAAAATCACTTCACAACTCAAACTGTTTATCACACGCGAATAATCTGATTATGTATGCTCAATACGTGATACTAGAAACATTTGACTAAGACTTATTTTCGTTAACTTGCCTCCTTAGCTAGTATGGTACTATAGTTTGGCTAACACCCGACGGGGTCTAGTTAGGATGGACGCGCAAGCCTTCTCACCGTAGTTAGCATGAGAAATAAGCCTATGTTCATCTGTGTGATGTGTTTTGGTGTATCATGATATGTAGTTAGACTATTTCGCGAACGCTTTCTCTATTATGCTAGTAGTACTTAAACCTGTATGCTCACCTTTACTTAATTGTATTGACTTGTATTTTAACATATGTAACAGGTTGATGATTTAGCTTATCGGATGCCTTGGATAGCCGAGCTTAGTTGTTTTTGTTTATTTTGTTTTGTTTAGAATGGTTTGTAATAAAAGCTAGGGGATATCGAACCTTATTGTTTTATGAGAAAGTTATGTATTTCGTGACATTGTTGATGACGTATTTTTAATAGTATGGGATATTAGACGTTAAAATATTGTTGAATGAATAGTGTTATGGAAATTTCTCGTGAGACAATCTGGTCGCCTAGTGTCACTAATCCCGATGTTTCCGCCATCGGTTGGGGTGTGACAGATTGGTATCAGAGCAGTCCATAACCTTAGGATAATAGTAGAATTGCCATGATTCGACCTAGTAGCATGTTTAAGTAACCGATTGACCTATCTTTGACCTAAATGTTAAACTACTTGCCATAAATGCTTAAATGTCCCTTTCCTAAGGCTAATACAATATACACGCTTGGAAACGCTCGTATCACACAAAACGAGTGATCAAGTCGAGATTAGGTGTGGAAACCGAGAACTCTCGATGAGATCATTCACTCCGCGCAATCTCTATCGCACGAGATACCTTCGTTGAGTTAGGAGTGATATCCAAACCTCGACGAAAATTTCCATTTCTATCTAGTGGAACGCCCGATGTGATCGGTACGCGTAGCCACAACTAGGAACGACGTTGCTAAGTTAGGGGTGAAACCCGCATCTTAGTAACAAATTCCGCCTTTCGATTTTCAATCTCACCAAAGTCTCGATTATTCCGATGATTTGGAACACGTAGTAACCGGAAGGGTAATGCCGTTAGCCGCTTGCGGTGAGAGCATCTATCTATTAGGCCAAAACGTGGATCCAAGTTCAAAGGGTAGTCGAACCACTTTGGGTAGTCAACGTCTCAAAACCCCGGACACTCCCAATTGATTTAAGCCTATATCGTCGATTTACGCATCATCGAGCTTATTATTATTTATGTGTTTAAAAATTTGAGAATTTTCGCTTTATTCGATTTCTCGCTTTATTTATTTCTCGCATTATCGATTTATCGCTTTACGCCCCCTAAACGCATGCACAACTCGCACAGCTCTCGTAATCTAAAACGCTAAATTAATACACCAACAAAACTAATCGCTTAACTCGCTTACGCCTATGAGGACATATGTGCCTCATGAGCGGTACTACTCGCTTATGCATATCGCTTATATCTCGCTGTTATCTCACATCTCGAATGCGCTACGCTCTACTTATAAGAAGGTGAATACGTGCAAAATATGTGCTTACGTGCTTATGTGCTTACGTGCTTACGTGCTTATGTGCCTACGTGTTTACGTGTCTACGTGTTTATGTGATTTTGTGCCTTGTATGAGTAATAATAATAAGTATTTAAAACATAACTCTATTATAATCGAATCTCATCTAATCTAAAACCTTCGTATAGATGTCTTCAATGGGATCGCACACCCGAAGGAACCTCCAGCGCAGCAACACCGACAAGCGTATCGCTACAATGGTAGCCAAGGAAATAGCTAAAGTTATCCCGCAAATCATCTCGGAAATTCACGCTGTGAGTAGTAACTCATCGGTCGACTCGAAAGCTGAAAACCCCAAGTCACGATTCAGCTTCAAAAATTTCAAAGGTTGCGCACCTCTCGCCTTCACGGGCAACGATGGACCGACTGCTATGTTCCATTGGTTTGACGCCATTGAGGTCACCTTTAGGCAAAGTGGATGCCCCGATGACCTTCGCACGGTGAACGCTACCAGAGTTTTCCAGTCCCGTGCTCTCGACTGGTGGACCGCCGAAAGGAATAGGCGCGGTAATGATGAAGCCTATAGTCTGTCTTGGGAGGAACTCAAGGAAGTGATGATGAAGGAGTTCTATCCTCCGCACGAGATTCAGAAACTCGAGAATGAGTTTTGGGGTATAAAGCAAGATGGTCCCGACAATGCTGGATTTACCGCTCGATTTAAGATTTTGAGCATCATCTGTCCCAGCCAAGTTGATACTATTGAGAAAGCTATCAACAAATGTATACGTGGTTTACCCGAATGTGTTGCGAATTTTGTGAAAGTTGCTCGTACTACAACCATCGAGGAAACCTACATGCTTGCCGCTGAGATCAATGATCAGCGAGTTCAAGATGGTTATTTCAAGAACCATGCGAAAGTCGCCAATCAAGCTGTTACCGAACCAACTGCTGCTATCGAACCATCCAGCGATCCGAAGGGAAAGCGTCAGGGACGCAAAATAGGAAACCCTAGCAAGAACTACGCCGCTGCTACACCCTCAACTCTCAGCCTTATCAGGCTCCTGCTCAGGACGCACCCACAGCTAAACGTGCGTACACCGGTCCTCACCCAATGTGCCCTAAGTGCACATATCATCACGTGGTGGGTGGAAACTGCCGTTTTTGCACAAACTGCAATATCTACGGTCACTTTACTGTTAGTTGCCGTACCAGCCCTCGTCAGCCAGCTCCTTAAGCTCCAGCACTGCTAGCTCCTCAGCGTACTCCCCAGAACAACCAGCAACAACAAGCAGCTCCAAAAGCACGTGTGTGTTACGTGTGTGGTGATCCAAACTAGTTTGCAAATGTCTGCCCAAACCGTACCGTGAAACAAGAGCCGCAACAACAACAGCCCCAGCAGCAGCCACCACTGCAGCCTCAGTAGCAACAACAAGCTGCGCGTGGAAGGGCTTTCAACCTGAATCACCGCCAGGCCCAGAATGACAACAATGTTGTCAATGGTATGTTCCTCGTTAATGGTATTTGTGCTTCATGTTTATTTGATATTGGTGCCGATAATTGTTTTGTATCGTTAGAATTAAAAAAGGTTTTATAATGTAAGCGCGCTAAACTCCCAAAGACTTTCGATGTGGAAGTCGCCACCGGAAGAACCGTTACCGTTAATTCCGTCCTACGTGGTTGTTCTCTCGATCTCAACAACCACATCTTCTCGATCAATCTCATACCTATGCAGTTAGGTAGCTTCGATATCATAGTAGGTATGGACGTTCTTCGTGGAAACCATGCTGAAGTTGTATACTTTGATAAAATGATTCGTTTCCCTCTCCCTAACGGTGATCAACTTCATGTCTATGGTGAAACTCCCTCAAAGAAGTTGATGCTTTTGTCGTGTACTCGAGCACACAAATGCTTGCAAAAGCGTGTGTTGCTTTCCTCGCCCATATCGTGAACCCAGAGAAAGAAAAGAAGACTTATAAAGATGTTCCCGTTGTTTGTGAATTTCCTAAAGTCGACGAATTACCCGATTTACCCCCTACTCGCGATGTTGAATTCCGTATCGATTTAGTTCCCGGTGCTACTCAGTTGCTAAAGCTCCTTATAGTCTCGCACCATCATAAATGCGCGAGTTATCAAGCCAACTTCAAGAGCTTCTTGATAAAGGTTTCATACGCCCGAGCACTTCGCCTTGGGGCGCACCCGTTCTTTTCGTGAAAAAGAAAGATGGGGCGTCCCGAATGTGCATCGATTATCGTGAACTTAACAAACTCACGATAAAGAACCGCTATCCTCTTCCTCGTATCGACAACTTATTTGATCAGCTTCAAGGTGCTACTTGCTTTTCTAAGATCTATCATCGTTCCGGTTATCATCAGTTACGCGTATTGGAAGATGATATTCCGAAAATCGCCTTTCATACTCGTTGTGGCCATTTCGAATTCGTGGTCATGCCTTTTGGTCTTACCAACGCACCCGCGGTCTTCATGGATTTGATGAACCGTGTGTGTAAAGCTTTCCTAGATCGTTTCGTCATTGTGTTTATTGATGACATCCTGATTTACTCGAAGTCGAGAGACGAACACGCGCACCATCTCTATTTAGTCCTCGAACTTCTCCAAGGTAATCGCCTTTATTCTAAGTTCTCTAAATGTGAATTCTGGCTCGAAGAAGTCCAATTTCTCGGCCACATCGTTAATAGTCAAGGAATTCACATCGACCCTGCAAAGATTGAAGCTGTCAAGAGTTGGATTACACCGAAGAATGCATCCGAAATCCGTTCTTTTCTTGGATTGGCGGGTTACTACCGTCGATTTATCGCCGACTTCTCGAAAATCGCCGTTCCGCTTACCGCTTTAACCCATAAAGACAAGCCTTTTGTTTGGGATTCCAAACAAAAGGAAGCCTTTCAAACTCTCAAGCGTATGCTATGCAACGCTCCCATACTCGCTCTACCCGACGGAAACGACGATTTTGTTGTTTACTACGATGCCTCTAATCTTGGTCTTGGTTGTGTTCTCATGCAACGAGACAAGGTTATTGCGTATGCGTCTCGATAACTCAAGATCAACGAGAAGAACTACACGACCCACGATCTCGAACTCGGTGCAGTTGTTTTTGCATTGAAGATATGGCGATGCTACCTTTACGGTACCAAGTGTACGGTCTTCACCGACCATAAAGCTTACAACATATCTTCAATCAAAAGAAACTGAATATGCGCCAACACAGATGGGTTGAACTTCTCAACGATTATGATTGTGAGATACGCTACCATCCTGGCAAAGCAAACGTCGTCGCCGATGCTCTAAGTCGACGAAGCTATGTATATAGTGTTCGTGACTCTCAAGCTTTGAATGATCTAGAAATCATGATTCGCTCCGCTCAATTCGCCTGCTTTAACGAGAACACTTTTAGGAAGAAATGAAATGTGGTGCCGAAAATCAACTTGTTGTTAAACCTAATGGTATTTATTATTATCTCGATCGTATTTGGATTCCTACCCGTGACAATCTTCTTGAATTATTAATGACCGAAGCTCAGAAATCTTGATATTCCATTCACCCCGGTGCCGACAAGATGTACCAGGACCTTCGTCCTAAGTACTGGTGGCCGGGCTTGAAAAAGGATATCGCTGTGTATGTCTCGAAGTGCTTAACTTGTTCGAAAGTTAAAGCCGAACATCAAAGGCCCTCTGGCTTACTCGAACAACCCGAAATCCCGATGTGGAAATGGGAGAGTATAGCTATGGACTTTATTACGAAACTTCTCCGCACTTCATCTGGTCACGATAGCATTTGGGTTATCGTTGATAGTCTTACTAAATCAGCGCACTTTATTGCTATACGAGAAGACTTTAAGGTACCGACGAAGTTATATGTCGACACGGGACGCCTCGTGACATCATCTCTGACCGAGACGGTCGTTTTACCTCGCGTCTCTGGGAGACTTTTCAATCCGCTCTCGGTACTACTCTCAATCTCAGTACCGTTTTTCACCCTCAAACCGACGGTCAGACTGAGCGCACGATCCGCACCCTCGAAGACATGCTTCGTGCGTGCATCATAGATTTCGGTGGTAACTGGGATACGCATTTACCTTTAATCGAACTCTCGTACAATAATAGTTATCATATCAGCATTCAAATGGCTCCTTTTGAGGCACTGTATGGAAGGAAATGTCGATTGTCTATTGCATGGCACGAGATCGGCGAAGCACAAATCATTGGTCCCGATCTAATCTAAGAAACGACAGACAAGATCCTCAAGATCAGAGACAATCTCTTGAAAGCTTGGAGTCGTCAAAAGAGTTATACCGATAAACGCCGCAAGCCCCTGTAGTTCGAAGTGGGAGATCACGTTCTCCTAAAGGTTGCACCTTGGAAGGGAGTGGTCTGCTTCGGCAAGAAAGGAAAACTAGCGCCTCGATACGTTGGCCCCTTTAAGATTCTGGAAAGGATCGGTAAAGTAGCCTATCGTCTCAACTACCGGCAGAACTTAATAACGTTCACCCGACTTTCCACGTGTCTAACCTCAAGAAATGCCTAGCCGAAGAAAAACTCCATGTACCTCTCGAAGATCTGCAAATCAACGAGACTCTCCATTTTGTGGAGAAGCCTGTTGAGATCATGGACCGAGAAACCAAGAAACTACGATGCTCTCGCATCCCTATTGTGAAAGTCCGATGGGAAGGCAAACGCGGCGCAGAGGTTCACTTGGGAATTGGAAAGTGACAATGAAGGCCAAGTACCCGCACCTCTTTGTTACAGCCACTACTTAAATTTCGGGACGAAATTTCCTAAAGTATGGGAGACTGTAACAACTCTAAATTTCGTTGTTATCTCTTTTCCTTTGTTTTACTATTTGTAATATCGAGATTCGTTTATAAGAAAAGTTTATGTTAATTAATTACAATTATGTATGTTATATCGCATCTAATCGCTTATTAAATCGCATTGCTAATCTCATCGCATCGTAAATCACAGTTGATTATGTAGTTTTATGTTACTTATGTGTTATGTGTGTTTATGGTTATGATTACAATCGCTATCGCATCGTTCTCGCACGCTCAATTCGCTAAATCGCATTATTATATCAATTATAACGCTTATTATAACTATTTAATACAAACCGAATAGCCAAATGAACTCTTAACGAGAACGAAAAACGAAGAAAACCCAACAAATTGGGTCAAGTTCGCTCGAACTTGGTAACCCCAAGTTCGGCCGAACTTGACTGGCCAACCTAAACTCCTCAGTTGACTCAAGTCCGCTCGAACTTACCCCAAGGGGTCAAGTTCGGCCGAACTTGACTCAATGTCTCCCAAAATCTCACAAGTTCGCGAGAACTTGCATGATTTCATGCAAGTTCAGCCGAACTTGACTCCACCAGCTCCATTTTGCCTTCTCCTATAAATACTCAGCCCCATTCTCTCATTTGAACTTGCTGCAACTTCGCTCTGAGCTCCCGAAACCCGAAACCCTCTGTTTTCTAAGTAAGAATCAACCCGATTTCAACTACAATGATGTTCATCAACGATTTACAACGTTTTACAACGATTTTGCACAAGGCATTGCCTTCGTTTTCATCAAATTTCTTATGTTTACGAAAATCTTCATCTTTTCCATCAAAACTTCTGTTTTCACTCAGATCTATACTAGATCTGAGCAAAACCTTTTAAATCCTTGATTTTTACACCATTTTCGGAGTAATGACGTATGTTTCGTTCACTTTTAAGTGGAATGAGGCGTTGTCGAAACTAGATCTCAGATCTGGAAGCACAAGGACGAAATCGTCACTTTACACAAGCTGGACTAATCCGTACGAACTTTCAAGTTCGCCCGGATTAGCCCGAGTTTCTGTAAAATGGCTAAGTTCCCTCCAAAAGACCTCTCTGGCCTAAGCTTTATTCAGTGGCTTAAAGTTGGAGGGATGGACACTCGATTTCCTCAGCAAACGACGCGAAAACGCAAGATTTTGGACCCTAAAACATCAAGTTCGCTCAAGAATCACCAGCACATCAGGTCAAGTTCGACCGAACTTGCACCCATTTGGGTCAAGTTCGACCGAACTTGGGTCTTGCCCTGACAAAATCCTCACAAGTTCGCCCGAACTTGCCTAATTTCTTAAGGAACCTATGCAAGTTCGTCCGAACTTGTCTTTCTAGTAAGATTTTCTCACAAGTTCGCCCGAACTTGACAAGTTTCCTAAGAAACTTACCAAGTTCGACCGAACTTGCCTCAAATGTCACCAAATCTTAACAAGTTCGCTCGAACTTGTATGTTCACATACAAGTTCGGCCGAACTTGTCTACTGCTCAACCCAAACTTAACCGTTTCAGCTTTTCGGAGACTGATGCACTTTCGTTCGTGTATGCAGGCTGATCCGGCGCTCTTCACAATTCTTCTCAGATCTCTAATCCTACCTAAAACGCACCCACAGTGAGTATACTTGACCTGTTTTCGCTTTAATGCACTATTTGGGTGTTACATATGTTACTCTATCAAAATCACTTCACAACTTAAACTGTTTATCACACGCGAATAATCTGATTATGTATGCTCAATACGTGATACTAGAAACATGTGACTAGGACTTATTTTCGTTAACTTGCCTCTTTAGCTAGTATGGTACTATAGTTTGGCTAACACCCGACGGGTCTAGTTAGGATGGACGCGCAAGCCTTCTCACCGTAGTTAGCATGAGAAATAAGCCTATGTTTATCTATGTGATGTGTTTTGGTGTATCATGATATGTAGTTAGACTATTTCGCGAACGCTTTCTCTATTATGCTAGTAGTACTTAAACCTGTATGCTCACATTTACTTAATTGTATTGACTTGTATTTTAACATATGTAACAGGTTGATGATTTAGCTTATCGGATGCCTTGGATAGCCGAGCTTAGTTGTTTTTGTTTATTTTGTTTTGTTTAGAATGATTTGTAATAAATCTAGGGGATATCGAACCTTATTGTTTTATGAGAAGTTATGTATTTCATGACATTGTTGATGACGTATTGTTTAATAGTATGGGATATTAGACGTTAAAATATTGTTGAATGAATAGTGTTATGGAAATTTCTCGTGCGACAATCTGGTCGCCTAGTGCTACTAACCCCGATGTTTCCGCCATCGGTTGGGGTGTGACATATTATTTGGGACTTGTGTGAATTACTGTTAAGCATTTGATCTAAATATGAAATCCATAAATGATATATTTATGTTTTTAGTTTCATCATACCAATCTTTTTGTCACACCCCGACCGCGTAAAACAACAAACCGCGACGGAAAGTGTCGTAACAGAATTATTGTTTCAACAACCATGGCATAACAAGTTAAGTTTTATTTAATAGTATTGTTTACATTGTCATTGATTACAGGGAAAATATAACAAAAGTTAAACCTGTTCTTCTTGATTTTTATAGTCACTAAGCCCCAAGTCCGCCCTAAGTGTAGCAAGCTTGACAATCAAACATTAGCTCCTGAAACATATGTGAAAATAAAGTATGGCAGCATAAAAATGCCTGTGAGTAACATAGGTGTTGTGTTTAAGATTCATGGCCTAGAATGTTTAAAGGAATACTTAGTTAAAAATGGCCATGAATACTTACAAAATGTTTCCTTTTATGAAATCATAAGATAAATCAAACGATAATAAAAGAATAATGCATGGTTAAATAAATAATCAAAATATAAGTCATGTCTCGTGTTAAAAATATCATGTCATAGATAAAAATGTCTTGTCTTGTACTTTGTTTGAAATGATTTAGATAACGACACGATATGCAATATGATAAAAACACTTATATATAGGAAGTACCAGCGGCGTATCCACCATGCTTTTATCATACTACACCCGCCACGTTATTTAAATTACTTACTATCAACCAACCATCAAAAAGTCTTGTTTAAACCAAAGAAATGTCTTGTAATAAGTATGTCATGTAAACCAGTGTCAAGTAAACAAATGTCATGTATGAATAAAGTCTTGTGTAACCAAAATGTCAAATGTAAACCAATGTCTTGTATAGTCGAAATGTCTTGTATAAAATAATGTCTTTGAATAATCAAACTTTTTGTTTTATAAGTCATGCTTTTATTGTTTAAAACATACATTAAGTTTGTTGGCAAACACATTCAAACCTTGTTGACAATCAAATAGACCCTTACAAAGATAAAAGTCTATCCATTTCATCGGATTCTGTAATTCCCTAAGGTCGCTTCCAAACAAACCCGAGAAGTGGGAACACGATTGTCAATCCTATGGTACCATTACATACTACCGGTCGGCGTGATCAATGTTAATGAATGTATTAAGTCAATCTCCAACGTACCAATATGTCATGAACAAAGTAAGAAAAAATGTCTTTAAAAAACCATATACTAGTATGCTCAGTCAACATACATAGCAAGAAATGTCTTTGAAAATCAGTGTGCTAAATATGCTAAGTCAACATATGAAGCAAAATGCAATGGAAATCATGTACTATATCTACTATGTAATCAAAGCATGTATAATGTCATGAAAACTCGAAAGTAGTCATAGGCACAATATGTTTCACCCCAAAATATTTATAAAACGTAAAAGAGGGGACTATGTACTCACCTTTGGGTGCGTTTTTATGTGTTAACACAATCCCTCAAATTGTTTATTTTTCCTAAATTAAGTAAGAATGATTTAATAATAAAAAACTCACAAAATACCTAAGTTTCTTCGATACTTAGAATTTCACATAACTTTGAGATTTTCTCGAAAGTTATTATTTTTGATTATGTTGTTGTATTTATATATATACATATATATATGTGTGTGTGTGTGTGTTCATGTATATATTTTAAGAACTTTGTGATTTGAACGATTTATTGGTGACCCTCATTGCGTTATATACGTTAACACTCCCGTTTAAGCAATATATCTACGATTTGCGCGTCGTAATATATATGCATAAATGTGACATAAAAAATAATATCGTAATTCACGTGTTTACACTATTTCACACATATACATCACACTTAAACATTTAATATATATCAAATAACTCATCAAGTTACTTTAAACATACTTCTCATGTTAACCACCAATTTTCACATATAATGCGATTTCTGATCTAGTTTACCGTGTCTACCACACAAACGTCTAAACATAGCATCTTTTCATAACATCATGAAATCACTTAGTACATCACATTGCACATATTCATAATCACATCATAATACACCAAGTTCACTCTTGAACAATCTATGTTTGTGTACATTGAAAAATGCGTATTTAGCGTTTTTCGGTATCGTTTTCGGACGTCGGAAGTCATGTATGACCAACCAAGCACCGAAGATACTTAATATAAGTTAAAATACTTATTTTTATACCAAAAATATCAGTTTACTTACTGATCTAAAATAGTTTTATAAAAATCACTTAAAAAGTCGATTTTTATCGTTTTTAACACATAGTTTCGTACCGAACTTTACCATAACCATCCCAAATCATCATGACCTGATATTTTAACATAACACATATTATCTACTGATCAAAACAATAATTTTAATCATATATATGCAGGTCTCATAAAAAACATAAAAATCATGTAGATATCACTCGATTTACTACTTTTTAAGTCATAAGTACAACATGCAAAGCTACCAAGTTATGTCATAATTTTTATAAGTTTAAAATACACCAAATAACTTTATTTTACATGTTTATCTACTGATTTGAATGAACATTCATCATCTCATACATAAATCATCAAACACATGCATTTTAACTATCATTCAAGAATATGTAACAACTTAAAAACTCACAAACATGTCTAATAAATTTTCGGCCATTTGCATGTCAAAATACTAACATTATTTCAAATTATAACTCATGAATCAATCATATGAACTTTTATAGAAAAATACCCCTTTTTGATCATGCATGCATTTATCTTCCAATAATCATATCAATCAAGAATCAATTTAATCAATCAAAATACAATATTTAACTCATGTATATCAACTCACGGCCGCACTAATATATCCATACATTTCTATTTTTATTTTATTCAAAAACCCATTTGTTATTAGATTTCAAGTTTGTGAAAAATTCCAATATCAAGAGAAAATTCTATCATCATCAATATCACCAAAAATCAAGAACAAGGATTTAAAAATAAATTTTATACCTTCAAGATCTTGATGGCTTTCTTTTTTATTGGATGAAAATAAGGATATGAAGCTTGATCTTCTTTGAAATGGCTTTGAATTCAACTTTGGATCTTCAAACAAACTTGAAACTTTCTTGAATCATCCATGATCTTGAATAATTGAGTTTGAAATTTTTGAAAAGGGCTATGGAGGTGGGTGTACGGTTTTGGGAGTGTGAAGGAGAAGGGTTATTGAGTTTAGATGTTAGGAAGGAGAATATATGGAAGATTTGTTGCAAATCTATAAATATCTTGTTACATAAGAATGAAACACATGACAAGGTGAAATGAGAAGTGGCAACATGAAGCTCATGAGGCCGCCACCTCCATCCTACTCTCACACTTGCATGCATATACATACATATATATAATACATATTGGTTAAAAGCAGGTATCTAACTGGTTACCGGGTATTTTATCTAGCGTTTAAATCCCGGTTAATGGCGTTTTAAATTATTTTTATCATGCTATAAAAATAAACTTGCCATAATATTGCTGAAATAAATATCAGTTGCCGAGACTGGCTGCGTTGACAGTATTCTGCAGTATATGCGCTGTGCTGCGCAATATGCACTTAAACTCGAAAAATAGAGTTTTTTTAAGCGTTTAGAATAATTTTTTTTACACGAACATGATTAAAATAAAATTTTAATCATAACAGAATCTTTTTAGGATTTAAATATTATCTGGGTGGTCATCAACGTTCGTTTCACAGTTTTGTCGCAAATAGTTCTTAAGTTCAAACAAACATGTCTTTGCCATACCGAACCTTTCAAAACTTATTTCTAAGTTATGTAAAGGGTATTTAGGGTATGTTTAGCTTACGTCGTTATTCCGGAGTGTGCGTCGCGTTATTACTGATTACGTTTACGTAACGGTTTACGATTTCACTTCCAGAACAGGTTTGAGAGTTCGAAATTGAACAATGATTGACAATGTGTAAATGTCACAATACGTATGTATGTAAATGTATTGTGACAGTCAAATAGACCCTTACAAAGATAAAAGTCTATCTATTTCATCGGATTCTGTCATTCCCTAAAGTCGCTTCCAAACAAACCCGGAAGTGGGAACGAGATTGTCAATCCTATGGTACCATTACACCGGTTGGCGTGATCAATGTTAGTGAATGTATTAAGTCAACCTCCAACGTACCAATATGTCATGAACAAAGTAAGCAAATATGTCTTTGAAAAACCATGTACTAGTATGCTCAGTCAGCATACATAGCAAGAAATGTCTTTGGAACCATGTACTAGTATGCTCGGTCAACATACATAGCAAGAAATGTATTTGAAAACCATGTACTAATATGCTCAGTCAACATACATAGCAAGAAATGTCTTTGAAAATTAGTGTGCTAAATATACTAAGTCAACTGAAGCAAAATGCAATGGAAATCATGTACTATATGTACTATGTAATCAAAACATGTATAATGTCATGAAAACTCGAAAGTAGTCATAGGCACAATATGTTTCACCCCAAAATATTTATAAAACGTATGATTAGTATTAAAAAGGTTTGAAATCGTACTTGGGACTTGTGTGAATTACTGTTAAGCATTTGTTCCGGATGTTTTTGAATTTTTATTATGCTCATAGACAATTTTGTAGATTTAAAGATTTTTAAAATCTAAACTGAATATTAAGGATTTATTAGAATTTCCTTGATAAAATAAATAAATAAATAAATAGATAAAGCATATGCATTATTAGCGTTATAAATATTTATAAAGAAATTATAATGCATAATATATGTTATGCACTATTCTAGTATGATATACTTATTTAAGAACTAATATATGTTTGTGTTTTTGAAACTCTAAACATAGAATTAAGACGTTTTGTTAAATGTATCGTTTTAGAATGTCAAGGCCAGTGGAGATAGTGGACCCTCCCAAAACACGAGGGGACGTAAGAACAAAACCATAGAAGTTAACGACATTGTTGAACCCATCATCAATAAGGAAGAGGTTCAGCAAATGATAAAGCAAGGGATAGCAGAAGCTATACCTACGCTAATAGAAGCCATGAAGCAACAAGAATCTTTAGAAAACGAAAATGCAAGTTCAAAACTAAAAAGAAAGATGGAAGACTACCAAAGCTCTAATGAAGGTAGTGACTCTGACAAAGATGAATCAGAGTATAAAAAGACGAAACAGGAAGGATGTACGTATAGGGCATTCCAAGCTTGTAAGCCTGTAGAGTTTGCTGGTAGTGAAGGAGCTGTCGCTGTCTTGCGATGGTTGGAAAAAATGGAAGCTGTGTTAGCCATCAGTAAATGTGCTGACAAGGATAGGGTGTTGTATACGAGCAATTTGTTTAAAGATGAAGCACTAGAATGGTGGAACACAATTATTCAGACGAAGGGTAGGAAAAGAGCGTATGGAATGAAGTGGGAAGATTTCTGTGAACTGGTGAAGCAGAAATTTTGTCCCATGCACAAGAAGGAACATATTGATGAAAAGTTTCTGAATCTTAGGATGGAGGGAGCGAAAGTTCGCGAGTATACAAAGACGTTCTTCGAGTATTCTCGACTAGTACCATATCTGGCGAGACCGGAATCAAACTTGATCCGACGCTTTTGGGGTCTTGTTAGTGAAATCAGGGACACAGTGAAGGCTGCTATGCCTAGAACTATTGATTCAGCTGTGGAGTTGGCGGGATTGCTGACCGATGGGATGGTAAGAACACAGGAGGAGAACAAGGAAAAGGAGGCGAAGAAAAGGGTGATCAAGAGATGAAAAGAAGTGATAAGAAGTCAGGACGAAAAGATTTTCCAATTTCTGAATGCAAGATTTGCAAAAAGAAACATCTGGGAAGATGTAGGTTTGAGAAGCTTAGTTTCTGTAATCACTGCAAGGTTACGAGACATACTACGGAAAACTGTTACAAAAAGAAAAATGTGGTATGCTACAACTGCAGAGAACAAGGGCATTACAAGTCAGAATGTCCGAGGATAAACCAACAAGGTGGAAATGAAGTTTGAAGGAACCAGGTTGGTAGAAATCAAGCAGGTGGAAGTGGAGCTGGTGGAAATAGTGGAGCAAAGAAAAGAAATGCACGAGCATTTGCGCTAAACACTCATGAGGCTACTCAAGTACCAGACGTGATTATCGGACGTTCCTCGTAAATAATGTTTATGCTAGAGTTTTATTTGACTCGGGTGCAAACCAAAGTTTTATAGATTATAAGTTTTGTAGTCTATTAAACGAGCCCCTAGTTAAACTAGCACAAACCTGTGTAGTTGAAACTGTTGAAGGAAACCCAACTAAGATTTCTGAAATCCTAGAGAACGTTAAGATAACCCTTCTAGGACACGTCATACCTGCGAAATTGTTGCCAATGACATTAGCAGGCTTTGATATCGTACTTGGAATGGTCTGGTTAGCATCTAATCAGGCTTGAATCCTCTGCGACAAGAAAGCCATAGAACTTTGAGCGCCAACCGGAGAAAAGATAACCATTTATGGCGATAAGTTAACTACCCCGATTAGAATCATCTCAGTAATGAAAGCAGCAAAGTGTATAAGGAAAGGATGCTTAGCATACCTAATTTCCTTATCAGCTGATAATAACGAAAAGAAAATTGAAGATGTTCCAGTCGTGGCAAAGTATGCAGACGTGTTTCCTAATGAATTACCTGGACTACCACCAGATCGCGAGGTGGAGTTCAAAATAAATCTAGTACCAGGTACAGCACCGATTGCTAAGTCTCCTACCGTCTAGCACCAACTGAGATGCAAGAGTTGAAGAAGCAGTGAGATGAGTTGTTAGAGAAAGGTTTTATTAGACCAAGTTCTTCGCCATGGGGAGCTCCAATCCTGTTTGTAAAGAAAAAGGACGGCTCAATGCGTATGTGTATTGATTACTGAATAAAGTAACTATCAAGAATCGATATTCGCTTCCAAGAATCGATGACTTGTTCGATCAGCTACAAGGAGCGTGTTATTTTTCGAAGATTGATCTTCGTTCGGGCTATCATCAGTCGAAAGTTCAGGAAGAAGATATTCCTAAAACAGCTTTTAGAACAAGATATGGACATTATGAGTTCACTGTTATGCCATTTGGACTCACTAATGCTCCAGCCACATTTATGGATATGATGAACCGGACTTGTAAGCCATATTTAGATAAATTTGTTATCGTTTTCATAGATGATATACATATTTATTCTAAAAATCAAGAAGATCATGAAAATCATCTTAGGGTATTACTTGAATTATTAAGAAGCGAGAAGTTGTACGCTAAATTCTCCAAGTGTGAGTTTTGGCTTTCTGAAGTACAATTTCTTGGCCATGTCATAAACGCAAATGGTATTCAAGTAGACCCCAGAAAGATAGAATCTATAGCTAAATGGGAAATCCCAAAGTCGCCAACTGAAGTTCGTAGTTTCCTTGGTTTGGCAGGATATTACCGCCGATTTATCCAGGACTTCTCTCGGATTGCTGTTCCCTTGACATCTTGACCCGCAAGTCTGTTAAATTTGAATGGGGACTAAAGCAGAATGAAGCGTTTGAAACACTAAAGCAAAAGCTGACGAATGCACCCGTCTTAGCCTTGCCATATGGTATTGAAGATTTTGTTGTCTATTGTGATGCCTCACACACTGGCATGGGTTGTGTGTTAATGCAACGAAACAAAGCTATTACTTATGCATCACGTCAATTAAAGACTCGTGAGAAGAACTATACAACTCACAATTTGGAGTTAGGCGCCATAATCTTTGCTTTAAAGTTATGGAGGCATTATCTATATGGAGTTAAGTTTACAGTTTACACTGACCATAAAAGTTTAAGATATATCTTCGGTCAGAAAGAACTTAACATGAGGCAAAGAAGGTGGATGGAAGTCTTAAGTGACTATGATTGTGAAATCTGCTATCATGAAGGAAAGGCTAATGTAGTAGCTGATGCACTGAGCAGGAAAGAGAGAGAAAAGCTAAAAAGGGTTCGTGCTTTGCGGCTTGACCTTCAAATTGATTTGTTAAGTCAAATAAAGGATGCTCAGAGGTTAGCCCAGAAGAAAATAATGTGGAGAAAGAAGGAATGAAAGGAATGATTAATCAGTTGGTTAAAAGAGATGATGAAATCCTAAGAATGAATAAAAGGATCTGGGTGCCCATCACGGGCAATCTACGAGAAAGAATTTTAGAAGAAGCTCATCAGTCAAAATACATGATACACCCAGGAAGTGACAAGATGTATAAAAATCTGAAAGGAAACTATTGGTGGATTGGCATGAAAAAGGACATTGCCATCTATGTCGCCAAATGTCTCACCTGTTCTCAAGTGAAAGCGGAACACCAAAAACCCTCTGGTTTACTGCAACAGTTAGAATTACCAGTTTGGAAATGGGAAATGATAACTACGGACTTCATTACTAAACTTCCCCGAACCACTCGTGGGAATGATACAATTTGGGTTATTATAGATAGATTGACTAAGTCTGCCCATTTCTTGCCTATGAAAGAAACCTATAGCATGGATAGGTTGGCCCGATTGTATGTTAATGAGATAGTAGCTTTACATGGGGTACCATTATCCATTGTGTCAGATAGAGATAGTCGTTTCACGTCTCAATTCTGGCAAAGTTTTCAAAAAGCTATGGGTACACGTTTGAACCATAGCACTGCTATCATCCACAAACTGATGGGCAGAGTGAAATGACAATTCAAACACTTGAAGATATGCTTAGAGCATGAGTGATAGACTTAGGAGGTAGTTGGGATGATCATCTACCCCTAATGGATTTTTCATATAATAATAGTTATCACACAAGTATTCAGGCGGCAGCGTTTGAAGCGTTGTACGACAGAAAGTGCAGGACGCCTGTATGTTGGTCAGAAGTTGGGGAGAGTCAGTTGTCAGGTCCTGAGTTAGTCCAAGAAACGACTGACAAAGTACTACAAATACGTGAGCGTCTGAAAATGGCCAGAGACAGACAGAAAACGGCAAAAAAAAGTTTCACCTACATAACTTTTCTGTCTGAAAACTGGTGAATAATTTAAGGTCGGAGACAAGGTGTTATTAAAAGTTTCACCTTGGAAAGGGGTTGTCCGATTCGGTAAGAAAGGAAAACTAAGTCCACGTTTCGTTGGGCCATTTGAAATTATCAAGAAAGTTGGACCAGTAGCTTATCAGTTGAAATTGCCAGAAGAGATGAACGGAGTACATGATGTGTTCCACGTATCAAACCTGCGCAAGTGTTTGGCCGACGAATCTCTAGTAATGCCTCTTCAGGACGTAGAGGTAAATGAAAAACTAAAATTTGTGGAATAACCAATACAAATCGAGGACATGCAAATCAAGAAATTAAAAAGGAAAAGGCTTGCGTTAGTCAAGGTTAAATGAGATTTCAGACGAGGACCGGAATATACATGGGAACTTGAGTCGGAAATGAAAAAGCGATACCCTCACCTGTTCAACTAAATCTCGAGGACGAGATTTAAATAAAGGTGGGGAGGATGTAACATTTCTGTTTTTTGCAATAAGATATATGAAACTTATATTATTAAACGAGTAGATAACGGGTTAGAGGACCATTAGGAATACGAGTTATCTAGAAGAGCAGGTACTTTGACAGGAACCATTTAATAATAATAAAATATATTAAGTTTAGCCATGCTCCGATTTTATTGAAACTTAGGTAAAAATGTAGAAAAAAAAATATAAGCCGGTTTCAGTAACATACTCGAAATTTTATAAAACACAATCCTTCCAAAGCTATAAAAGAAAAACATGATTTGAATTAAAATAAATATATTACTATAACAATAACATAATACTAATAATATATTAGTTACCTATATTTACGTAAGTATAAATAATAATAATAATAATAATAATAATAATACTAAATTAAAATAATAATATTACGCATGTAAGGAATGGATATGGATGCCACATCAATAACAATTACTTACAAAATTGATACCATACAAATATGGTTACACGTAGAATGATGTATACTTCTCAATATATATCACAAATAGTTCATCATTAAGGAAAAAAAAGATACACCATAAAATATATGAGTAGGGTGAGTGCTTGAAGAAAAATAATTATAATATTAATGTGCTCTTCAAGAATTTAATAAGGTGTTACAAGTTCTAAACTGTCCTTCAGCCCACAACCGATCAGATGAATACATTTAATTCTTTTGTAAATTTTGAAATGCTTTATATTTCAAATATGGTATGAGTTTATATTAAATATGTTTAGCATGTATAGTAAGTTTACTGAAGCATTTGGAAGACGTAAGTGTATTTCGAATTTGATCAAATTGGTACATGTTGCGAAACCGTAAAACAGGGTATGTAATCACGGTAGGTAAATTGTACATAAAACCAGGTATGTATATACGGTAGTTCACACGAGTAAGAATACTCGCTGAATGTGTTGTAACATCCATAAAAAACCGGGTTAACCAAAGTCGCTTCGTTTATTAACCGAACATCCAGTTAAAATTTTCGTTGCGTATTAAATACTCAAATTAATTTTATACGATACATAATTAATAAATATAATAGAATTTAAAATTATAATTGAAAATTTATTAAAAATAATGAAATAAAAATAAAATGCTGATGCCGGGTTTCGAACCCGGGTCAGCCGGGTGAGCCTAGCAACTTAACTCACGCACATATAACCACTCCGCCACTTGATGTTTTTGTGAGTTCTAGGAACAATTAAAACATATGTACAACCGTGAATCAACCTGTTGCGCCAAACTGAAACCGATATCGGCTTCCAACCGTCCAAGACGTTTGAGTGCTCGCGGAAACTTGATCATAATCGATAAACCGACATTTTAAATCAGTTCAGTCGTTAATGAACTTGAATTCATGTGATGTTTGGTTTTTATAACCGAAAACATTCACTTCTGGAATTACTTCAACAAAATCCTCATCTCGCGACTCAATTACATTCCCAGAACTTCTAATTTCACGTTTACTCTAATTTCTGATCGTCGGAATCGCTTTTTGAACTTGCCGGACTTTCGCCGGAAAACCGTGTCTATCATCAAAACGGTAAGTTTCTCAATTCTTTCACTTTCTATCAGTTGTTAGGCTTTTACTAACTCAAACCCTTCAATCAGAATCAGTTTCAGGCGACGTTATCGGATAATCAACTCTCGCCGGAAAACTTCTGAAAATTCCCAGTTTTCGCTGTGAAACGGTATAGTCATTCAAACCTTCTGATAACTCTTGTTTTGTACTTCAATTCCACAACTAGCTAATCAAAACTGTTAATTGGTCCGCTCAGACGAAGTTCATAAAAACAGAGTCGACGAATCCTTGCCGGAGTTCTGAGAAAGACATCTGATTCGGTACATTTTTCCCCAAACCCTCTCTGTCCATTGCATTTCAATCGCTGATAACTTCCGTTAATCGAATTAAACATGAAACAGTTGATTAATCATTGTCTGTGTTCTTGAGCGAAGAAGACGAAGTCGTTTATGTCTATAAGATTAATTAAAATTAATATTATGAACGGGTTAGACACACAGTCCAGCGGTGGACTGTGTGCAAACAATACACATACGTCTCGAGTTCGATTCCTATCACGACCCTATCCTCAGAAATAAAAATGTTTTTTTTTAAACCGAACCGGGTTAACTCAAAGATGTTAAGTATAATAAAAACCGGAATAATTACTAGGTTAGACACACAGTCCAGCGGTGGACTGTGTGCCAAACTAAACCATAGGTCCCGGGTTCGAGACCTGTGGAGATCACCGGTTTGATACAATTAAATCCTTTTTAAATAAATGATTTTCGGATTAAGTTAAATAGTATATAAATATAATTAAATACAGAAATATTTCGGGTTAGACACGTAGCTCAGTTGGTAGAGCTGCGTGCACGCGTACGAGATGTCACCGGTTCGAATCTCACTCAGTGCAACAACATAACCGACCGAACCGGTCAACGGTCAACAGTCATGGTCAACGGTCAAAGTCAACATTTTTTTTTATATTTTTATTTATTTATTTAATTTAAAAATCAATTAAAAATACTTAAAATAAACGTTTTTAAAGTTAGAAAATAGCCTTAAACTCACAAAAATATAACCAAAAATCCTATTAAAATTGTTAATAAAATCTACTTACTTACCGTACCTTTTCATTATTAATTAGGTTAGTTATTCCTCGTCGATCAATCCTCTAAACCCGTGCGCATTCAACATCATCAACCGAACGCACCCAATGTGAGTGAATCTCTACAAATTCCCCGTTTTAATCACGTTTTTGGGGTGTATCATGTGTCTTATCATTTATTACATATAAACTATTGTGCATCCATCATATTCATGATCAAATGTGTATTCTATATGTATCAACTGTTTGTGTGGTTAATGTTTAGATTAAATTTATCATTTTCAGTACATACATTATCATAGGCCGCCGCTCCCCATTACATATGAGCGTTGAGCTGTTCCCCATTACATATGAGCGTGAACCAGGCGTTGCCAACATACGATCGGCTCCGTTTGATTGAGCCTTGATCGCACAGACATTTATCATAGGCCGTCCGTTCCCCATTACCTATGAGCGTGAACGTGACGTTGCCAACATATACAGTATCATTCATGTTATACATTCATGCAAGTTGGTTTGTTATTGTATGTTATTGTTTGTTGTTGTTATTGTTATAGTATGATTATTTACGTTTGCTCACATATGATTATTGCACAATTTTTCCATATTAAATACAACAAGAAATAAATAATAAATGTTTTCTAACAAGGTTCACTCGCCAACTTTTGTTGATCCAAAAACCATTTTTACACATGATATAGGTGGACAGGATGAAGCAAGGAACACATAGGAAAGTGCCTTAGAAGAAAAATAATGAAGTTTAGAAAGATGTATAGAACATGTTGTTTTTGTATGATTTGATTGTATGATCTCCTTTAAATTGTAATAATAAATATGAACATTATAATAAATGTCATGAGCTTTGATGAAAACCCAATCATGCCCCGATCACATTTTCCGCTGCGGGTCGGGGTGTGACAGATTGGTATCAGAGCTTTTGACTATAGGGATATAGGATAGGTTATTAGACCCTTAGAGCCTATACTATAGTTGATTAGATTTTAATTGTTTATGTGGTTACATGCAAACTCATGATGTTTATTTCTTTCATATTTATTACATACACAAATGCATGCAAACACTTCCAATATTAAATTTTGTGATACATAGTGAATTATACTTACAATCAAACATACATACTTACATACATATTCATCATACATATTTCAATGTTCACATATTCAAATCATCTTCATACTTCCGTTATTCAAGATTTTGTCGCATTTTTCATTTTTTAAATCTCATCAAAGTGAGTTCTGCGACGGGCATGTAGTAACTGTTAGGGTACCAGTACCGGTAGTCGGAACGTCCTGTCTAGGTTGGCATTCGTATAAATCCAATATAACGGACCAGTTTGCCTACCTGGGGACTAACGATGAGAGTACGAAGGACCTATTAGGCCAAAGCATGCTACACCAAACGTCGTTCGAACTAACCCCACTTTGAGGTGTCACCGTGTCCACACCTGGATACATTCCGAATATCATACGTTACATACTTATTCCTCGATTTCCTCCGGGTTTTAGTGTACGTAACCAGGCTAACACATGCGAACCATATGAAAAACCCGGTAATCATGGGGGCCCACATGATTACGAAGGTGAAGTATGGCGGCATGCAAGGCCCAATTACAAGCAAAGCCCAAGAGATCCTATGGATGTAGTAGATTCATTATTCTATATTTATTTTTGTTCATTCCTAAATACGACACATGATCCCAAAAACATCCAACTCATACTCTTGATATGTATTCCTTGTAGATGTCTTCTAATTCCGCTCGTAGGAAGATGAGATCAGGAAAAGCCCGCGAGCGCATGGCTGCCCAAATCGCTCAACAAATGGCTGCCGTAATACCCAACATTGTAGTTCAAGTTCAACAAGCCCTTATCGCTAATCCCGTCAATCAAGAGGATCAAAATGTTGTCAACCCTCCCCCAATTACCACTAAATGCACCTTCAAGCATTTCAAATCCTGCGACCCTCCAAAATACGAAGGGACTGAAGGTGTCACCGCTATCCTCCATTGGTTTGAAGAAATGGAAAACACTTTTCTAAATTGCGATTGCCCCGATGATCGCAAAGTGCGATATGCTACTGGTCGTTTACTTGGAATAGCACTTACACGGTGGAATACAGAGAAGGCCAAACGAGGTGTTGAAGATGCTATGACTTTGACTTGGGAAGAGTTGAAGGAAATCATGACAAGACGGTTTTGCCCAAGAAACGAAATCAAGAAATTGGAGGATGAGTTCTATTCTTTGAAACAAAAGGAAGGCGACCACACCACATACAACAAGAGATTCCTCGAATTAAATCAAATGGTTCCCAACTTGTTCACTCCTCTTTACAGTTTGATCGAGCACTACATTCGAGGTCTTCCTTCAAAAATTCAAGACTCTGTAATAAGTACCACACCTGCAACTTTGGAAGCAGCAATGGAGTTAGCTACAGAGCTCACCGAGAACCGCATACGGAATAAAGACTTCAAGGAGGAGAAGAAGAAGGATAAAGCATCAACTGAAACCTCAAACTCCACCCAAACCGAATCCCCTTCTCAACCCATTTCTGAGAGAAAACGAGATGGGCAACTTTTCGCTGTCACCCAACACAATCAACCAACTTCACAAGCCATACCCCTCCAAGCTATCCCAATCACTCAAGTAGCACCCAACTCAACTTACCCAAATAAGAAACCTTACTTTGGACCTCACCCTCAATGCAATACCTGTTCTTATCACCATCCATTTACCTTACCTTGTCGACTATGTGCAAATTGTGGACGCTATGGTCATTCGAGCAAGGTTTGCCGCACCTCTCAAAACCAAACCTTACCCCCTACTCAAAACATGATCCAAACATATCAACAACCACAATACCCCATGCTCCCTTATGTTCGAGCTTGTTTTAATTGTGGCGACCCTACCCATTTTAGAAACACGTGCCCTCGATTGGTTAACATCATAAACGCCCAAGCTCAAGCAAACCCAGTTAACCAAGCAAATCAAGAAAACCTAACCACTAGGCCACCAACAAGAGGAAGAGTTTTCAACATTAACTCCAATCCTATTGAAGATAATGACATCCCAAACAAACCACCCAACTAGTCTTCTTCACCAAAAAAATCAAGATTCAACTCCAACCGCTTAGTTTTATGTTTTCTTTATGTTTATCTCAATCTTCACGTATCTCAATTATAAATTGGAAATTTATCCAAGAATCTTAATGCGAATTACTATTTCAGTTTTGTTTTTTTTATACTCATTGAATTAACATTCATATCATCATACATCACAACGTATTTCAATCTCATCATTTAAAGAAGTTGAGCTGTGTCTCACTTCTACATGGACTAACCTCTCCATCATAACAAACGAGAGAGGAACTGTCATCATTCAAACATGTATACTATCAGAATTAAGACTCAAGCTTTGGTTGTTGTGTTTGTTTATGTTCTAGGGTCACATCATAGAACTAATCATAACTTACTGATAAAACAAATGAAAATTTGACAAGAATATGGTGGATACGCCGCTGGTACTTCCTATATATAAGTATTCTTGACAAAGGATCAGAGGCATTGTCAGGCGGTTATGAGAAGTTCCATGTAGGATTTAGTAATGTCTTGGTTGAAGTTTGTTTTATACTCACTGATTTAGCATACATATCATCTCATCATTTAAAGAAATTGGATTGTGTTCCATTTCTACATAGACTAACCTCTCCATCATAACAAACGAGAGAGGTACTGTCATCATTCAAACATGTATACTATCAGAATTAGGATTCAGGCTTTGGTTATTGTGTTTGTTTATGTTCTAGAGTCACATCATAGAACTAATCATAACTTACTGATAAAACCAATGAAAATTTGACAAGAATATGGTGGATACGCCGCTGGTACTTCCTATATATAAGTATTCTTGCCAAAGGATCAGAGGCATTGTCAGGCGGTTATGAGGAGTTCCATGTAGGTTTTAGTGGTAGAAGTTTTGTTTTAGGGTATAACCTTATCTTTCCAAACGTATCAAAACTCATATGAAAAAAATCATACTTAGTCAATCAACTCTGTGTCCATGTTCCGTATTCGTACACTTTAGGCAACAAAAAGCGATTCCTGTAGCAGGGTATTCAACCCTTACAAGGAACGTTACCGCCTCAAACAAAATTTAAACTCTTACCCCCTTCTAAGTATGTAATTGTCAAATTAAAACACCATCCATTTGAGACAAACATGCCACTACTTAAATTTCGGGACGAAATTTCTAAAAGTAGGGGATACTGTAACATCTGTCAAAAACCGGGTTAACCAAACCCGCTTCGTTTATTAACCGAACATCCAGTTAAAATTTTCGTTGCGTATTAAATACTCAAATTAATTTTATACGATACATAATTAATAAATATAATAGAATTGAAAATTTATAATTGAAAATTTATTAAAAATAATGAAATAAAAATAAAATGCTGATGCCGGGTTTCAAACCCGGGTCAGCCGGGTGAGCCTAGCAACTTAACTCACGCACATATAACCACTCCGCCACTTGATGTTTTTGTGAGTTCTAGGAAACAATTAAAACATATGTACAACCGTGAATCAACCTGTTACGCCAAACTGAAACCGATATCGGCTTCCAACCGTCCAAGACGTTTGAGTGCTCGAGGAATCTTGATCATAATCGATAAACCGACATTTTAAATCAGTTCAGTCGTTAATGAACTTGAATTCATGTGATGTTTAACATTCACTTCTGGAATTACTTCAACAAAATCCTCATCACGCGACTCAAGTACATTCCCAGAACTTCTAATTTCACGTTTACTCTAATTTCTGATCGTCGGAATCGCTTTTTGAACTTGCCGGACTTTCGCCGGAAAACCGTGTCTATCATCAAAACGGTAAGTTTCTCAATTCTTTCACTTTCTATCAGTTGTTAGGCTTTTACTAACTCAAACCCTTCAATCAGAATCAGTTTCAGGCGACGTTATCGGATAATCAACTCTCGCCGGAAAACTTCGGAAAATTCCCAGTTTTCGCTGTGAAATGGTATAGTCATTCAAACCTTGTGATAACTCTTATTTTGTACTTCAATTCCACAACTAGCTAATCAAAACTGTTAATTGGTCCGCTCAGACGAAGTTCATAAAAACAGAGTCGACGAATCCTTGCCGGAGTTCTGAGAAAGACATCTGATTCGGTACATTTTTCCCCAAACCCTCTCTGTCCATTGCATTTCAATCGCTGATAACTTTCCTAATCGAATTAAACATGAAACAGTTGATTAATCATTGTCTGTGTTCTTGAGCGAAGAAGACGAAGTCGTTTATGTCTATAAGATTAATTAAAATCAATATTATGAACGGGTTAGACACACAGTCCAGCGGTGGACTGTGTGCAAACAATACACATAAGTCTCGAGTTCGATTCCTATCACGACCCTATCCTCAGAAATAAAAATGTTTTTTTTTTTAAAACCGAACCGGGTTAACTCAAAGATGTTAAGTATAATAAAAACCAGAATAATTACCAGGTTAGACACACAGTCCAGCGGTGGACTGTGTGCCAAACTAAACCACAGGTCCCGGGTTCGAGACCTGTGGAGATCACCGGTTTGATACAATTAAATCATTTTTAAATAAATGATTTTCGGATTAAGTTAAATAGTATATAAATATAATTAAAAACAGAAATATTTCGGGTTAGACATGTAGCTCAGTTGGTAGAGCTGCGTGCACGCGTACGAGATGTCACCGGTTCGAATCTCACTCAGTGCAACAACATAACCGACCGAACCGGTCAACGGTCAACAGTCATGGTCAACGGTCAACGGTCAAAGTCAACATTTTTTTTATATTTTATTTATTTATTTAATTTAAAAATCAATTAAAAATACTTAAAAATAAACGTTTTTAAAGTTAGAAAATAGCCTTAAACTCACAAAAATATAACCAAAAATCCTATTAAAATTGTTAATAAAATCTACTTACTTACCGTACCTTTTCATTATTAATTAGGTTAGTTATTCCTCGTCGATCAATCCTCTAAACTCGTGCGCATTCAACATCATCAACCGAATGCACCCAATGTGAGTGAATCTCTACAAATTCCCCGTATTAATCACATTTTTGGGGTGTATCATGTGTCTTATCATTTATTACATATAAACTATTGTGCATCCATCATATTCATGATCAAATGTGTATTCTATATGTATCAACTGTTTGTGTGGTTAATGTTTAGATTAAATTTATCATTTTCAGTACATACATTATCATAGGCCGCCGCTCCCCATTACATATGAGCGTTGAGCTGTTCCCCATTACATATGAGCGTGAACCAGGCGTTGCCAACATACGATCGGCTCCGTTTGATTGAGCCTTGATCGCACAGACATTTATCATAGGCCGTCCGTTCCCCATTACCTATGAGCGTGAACGTGACGTTGCCAACATATACAGTATCATTCATGTTATACATTCATGCAAGTTGGTTTGTTATTGTATGTTATTGTTTGTTGTTGTTATTGTTATAGTATGATTATTTACGTTTGCTCACGTATGATTATTGCACAATTTTTCCATATTAAATACAACAAGAAATAAATAATAAATGTTTTCTAACCAAGGTTCACTCGCCAACTTTTGTTGATCCAAAAACCATTTTTACACATGATACAGGTGGACAGGATGAAGCAAGGAACACATAGGAAAGTGCCTTAGAAGAAAAATAATGAAGTTTAGAAAGATGTATAGAACATGTTGTTTTTGTATGATTTGATTGTATGATCTCCTTTAAATTGTAATAATAAATATGAAACATTATAATAAATGTCATGAGCTTTGATGAAAACCCAATCATGCCCCGATCACCTTTTCCGCTGCGGGTCGGGGTGTGACATGTGTAGCTTACTAGTATATGTGTACATGGCTTTAATATTACTTATGCCTTGAATTTTTTTTTTTTTTTTGCTTTGGGAGTCTGTTAAATGTTATTCCCCAGTTTGTTGCTGACGTATTATTTTCAAAACGTCTTTTAGGTAATCACTAATAATTATTAATAGAAGGGCTAGTGCTGAAAGGAGGACGGTTCCATAGGCACAGAAAAATCTTATGGCTAATATGTTTGTAAAACTGTCGTTAGACAGAAATTTTGATTACCATATGTGTGAAACGTTTTGTAATGAAAATGGGTGTTTAATTCCCCGTGTATAATAGTATGTTTTATTCAACTTCCGAGTTGTTTAAATAAATAAAATAAATACAAATCTTTTACGCTGCGTATTTATCAAAACAGGTACCAACCAATTGGTCACTCGCCCGGGTGTCGTGAAACCGGGGTGTGACACAAAACAACATTTTTCCCGATTATGTACACAGTTATACACCTGTATGTATATACCAATACCTGTTGTCATTTGTGCTCCGTATACCGTTCAATACCTATAAGCACGAACAATATAATATCACTAAATAAAAACCTCAAAGTATAGTAACCCCCACCACACCCATTTTAAAACTGAAAACAATCTAAAGCATCATAAGCGATATAACACATACACCAACCCCTCCATATCTAACCGGTCCACATCTAACAACCATTTTTTCCCACTAAAAATAGGCCTTTTTTTCACACCCCAAAATTCTGGTTCTGTATACAACAAAAAACCCTTAATTACCCACTCCTAGAGTAAATGATTAAAAAAACCCAACGGAAACCAGTAACTAAACAAAAAGCTTGATGGCTTTTCAAAGGAACCCTAGAACCTTTTAGAACCACAGATACTCTGTTTAACACAATCCAGAACTTTTTTTTCGTTGAACTGATTACACATTTATATAAAAAAAATCGATGTAAAAACAACCCATATTTTTACCCCAACAAACAAAAGCTGATGAAGTATGTGGGTGGGAGAGAGAGACTGGATTTTGTCAAGGAAGACCGACGTACCTGGCGATTTGATGTTCTTTCGGTGGAAATATCCGGCGAAAGTTTGGTGCGGTTATAAATACCAGACGAACCGTTGGTGTGGATGAAGTTTGTGAGAGAGACACTGGATTAAGCTTGGTGCGGTTGTAAATACAAGACGAACTTGTTGGTGTGGATGAAGTTTTTGAGAGAGAGAGAGAGACTGGGATTTTGGGTTTTGAATTTTGATCTGAATGTAGATAGGATTTTTGATCTGAACTCTAATGATCTTGTTTCTTAGCATGCAGACTTCCTTGTTCCCCAAAACAATTTGTTCCCAAAATACCCTTTACGTGTACCATATAGATTTAATATTAATAAAAAATAGAAGAGATCACACTCTCTCTCCTAAAACTCATCCTAGCCATCATCCATTATGATCAATGGTTACTATAGAGTTTCTAGGGTTTCTTTAACTGGAGGGGGTTTTCGATTTATCCTTGCCTATATATATATATATATATATATATATATATATATATATATATATATATATATATATATATATACAGGGAGGGGATCATGAGAAAACTAGATATAAATGAGAAAACTAGAAAACTAACTAAAAAAGAAAAAAAAAGCATAAAAAACATACAATTTTTTTATAAAAAATCGTTGCTTTTTATGTATAAAAAACTTTTTTTTCAAAAAAAAAAAACTTGTACTGCACATGTGCACTATATGTGTACTACACATGTGTATTATATGTATATGTTGAACATTTGCATTATATGTTTTTTTTTTTTTTAAAGTTTTTTTATATAATATATATAGCGATTTTTTATAAAAAAAATATAAATAAAAAAAATTTTGATATGTTTTTTCGTTTTTTAGTTAGTTTTTTTGTTTTCTCATTTAAACTAGTTTTCGCATGATCCATCCCCTATATATATATATATATATATGGTCCTACTAATTTTGATAAATTTGGTATAAATTTTCTAGCATAATTTACTAACCCTAAAAATGCTTGTATTTGTTTTAGATTTTCAAAATTTTCAGGAAATTCCAATATCTTTGTAGAAATATGTGGTTGTAATTCTATTTTTCCATTTTCTAATTCTAATCCTAAAAATGAAAATTTTCTTTTAAATAATTCCATTTTCTTTTTTGATACTACGATCCCATTTGTTTTCATTTCACTGAATATTTGTTGTATATATGTATATATATATATATATATATATATATATATATATATAGGACAAGGATCCGTTAGGAACCACCCTTTATTGTGAGAACCGCGAGAACCAGTGTGAACACAAACAGTAATGCCTAAAAAATCCAAAAAAAATTCCAATTTTTTTTTGTTTTTTTAATATAATTTTTTAAAAAGTCGCTATATTTACTCAACAATAAAAAAAATTCAAAAAAAAATAAAAATAGAAATTTTGAGTACCAACTATCCATGCACATGTGCATTTTCGTTATTTCCTTGACAAATTCTATAATACATTACAAACATTAGACAATTGTACTTTCATTTACACTACCATGTGTAACACACTACTTTTTTACGTTACCAATATTAGCAATGCACATGTGTATCTATATATATCAACATAAAATATGGTGTTTTGGTACACTAATTTGAATACATTTTCTCTTTCATCTATCATACCATCCATAATACACTACCATGCACATGCGCATTTTCATCATTTCTTTGACAAATTCCGTAATACATTACAAACATTAGACAATTGTACTTTCATTTACACTACCATGTGTAATACACTACTTTTTACGTTACCAATATAAGAAATGCACATGTGCATCTATATGTATCAACATGAAATAAGGTGTTTTGGTACACTACTTTGAATACACTTTCTCTTTCATCTATCATACCATCCATAATACAATACCATTACCTCCTACATTTATAATACAATACCAATACCAATATTTTCACTTTATTACATGTATATCAACACCGTTTATACCATCCAATCAACATATTACATCATAAAGTGACAACTATAATGAACCCATCAACCACTAGATATAACTAACCAAAAAACATATATATGAGCCTACTTCATCATTCAAAATCACAAACTTTTTGTACCAAAACACGGTATATAATTGTTATACATAATGATGCATATGTTCATTTAATGTAAAATTGAGTGTATTATGGATGATATTGTAAATTAAAGTGCAGTTGTCTACTAGTGATAACATATTACTGGACTTGTCGAAGTTATGATACATATGCACATATGCATGGATAACTGTTACTCGAAAAAAAAGTTTTTTTTTGTAACGAAATATAACGATTTTTATTAAAAAATATTTAAAAAAAATTTGAGTGCTTTTTTGATTTTTTTAGATTTTATTTTGCAATAAAGGTGGTTCTCGCATGAACCTTAGCAATATATATATATATATATATATATATATATATATATATATATATATAGGGGGCCGCTAAAATGAAAACCACCACGAGTTGCGAGAACCGTGAGAACTTTTTGATCCGGGGCGAGTTGGGCCAAAATTTTTTTCATAAACGTAGATGAATATACATTATAAACACACCTGTAAAAAAATTTCAAAAAAAATTTGTCGTGTATGTAGTTTTGACCACCACAAGTTTTTTTACGCTATGTGTAAAAATTAAATTTAAAATTTACGGTAGGCGTAAAATAACTTGTGGTGGTCAAAACTACATACACGACAATTTTTTTTTTGAATTTTTTTACAAATGTGTTTATAATATATTCATCTTCCTTTATGAATTTTTTTTGCAACTCGTGGTGGCTTTCATTTTAGCGGGTTCCTATATATATATATATATAGAGAGAGAGAGAGAGAGAGAGAGAAAGTGTAAAATACAATACGGCTTAACGTACGAACCGTACGACAGCGTGCAAGATTTTTATAACATAACGTGCGTGATTTTTTGAAAGTTCCAGCAAATTGACGACTTGAATTGGGTTCCAATTGGGTTCAAGTTTCTTTTCGTTTCAGTTTTAATTGGCCATTGTTCGGTCAATTTCATCGAATGGGGTCAAATGCATCGTTGATTTTGAAAAGTTTCATAAAAAACGCCGACCTGAAATAAAAACAGTAGAACAGAGGATGAAGATGACAAAGCTGACCATAGAACAGAGGATGAATTTCGTCCAATTCGGTTCAATTTTCTTTTTTTTTTCAGTTCAAATTGCCCATTGTTCAGTCAATTTCATCGAAATTGTGTTCAAATTCATCTTTGATTTTGAAAATTTTCATTAAAATGACGACAGACCGTAGAACAGAGATGCAGAAACATGACAGAGGATGTAAGAAATAATCCCTAATGTTAAAAAATAATCCCGCATGTGTAAAAAATAATCCCTCATGTTAAAAAATAATCCCTCATGTGTAAAAATTAATCCCGCATGTGTAAAGGAAAAACCCCGCATGTTGAATATGTGTCTCGTACGTTAGCGTACGTTAAGAGATAAAAAATTGTCGTGTATGTAGTTTTGACCACCACAAGTTCTTTTACGCTATGTGTAAAAATTAAATTTAAAATTTACGGTACGCGTAAAAAAAACCTTTGGTAGTCAAAACTACATACACGACATTTTTTTTGAATTTTTTTTACAGATGTGTTTATAATATATTTATCTACGTTTATGAAAAAAATTTTTGGCCCAACTCGCCTGAATCAAAAAGTACTCACGGTTCTCGCAACTCGTGGTGGTTTTCATTTTAGCGGCTCCCTATATATATATATATATATATATTATATATATATATATAATGGGCGTTTCTAGACACATGGCTTAATTTTATTACACCTAAACACGGGTGACCGACAGTAAAACATGGGCGACACCGCCCATGTTTGGAGGGATATTTCGTGAATATGAAAGTCAAAAGGACAGATTGTGTAAAGCGAGGTAAAAAGTGACATTTTGGGTTTTCCCAAAAAAATTACCAATATTCTCGTTCAACAAATAAAGATAACCAATATTCTCGGTGTAGTTTACTAGTAATTTTTCATGATTTTCATGGGGCTTCGTCGTATTCTCTCTATTGGTTATCATTATATTGGCGTTTGATCTTGTCAATGGAGCTTTCTTGTTCACTTCCTTTGATCTTGATGTTTTGTTAGATTTTTTTGTTGTCATTTAGTCTCTCCACTTCTTTCACCACTATACACATCTTTCGGTATCTGAAATGCATATACTAACTTGACCAATTGAGTGTGTGCGAGGTTTTTTAATGGGTTTTTCGTGTATACAACATCAAATCTGTCTCGGTAAGATAAAGAATGACGTGAACCACCACCGATATGATTCTGTATATACAGAAGGAATCTCCTACATGTCGTTGATTAAGTCCACACACCAGATTCTCGAATTCTTTGTAGCAACATCAACGCCATATGCGAGAACAAAAAAAAAAACGCATCTCGTGCCTTAAGAACCAAACAAAGCAATGAATAAACATTTATATAGGTAATCAATAAAGTCAAGTTCAAGAAAGAATATCAAGTGAAAAGGTACAAAATTTAAATGATGCATGATGACACTTGATAAAGTCTTATAAATTTTAAACAAAAGTTTGTGGAGTTATAAATGTTTATATAAAAGTCTTATCAATTTAAATAACAATTTTTTTAAACTAAAGTGGTTTACAAAGTACAACTGTGGCTTTGCACATTTTATAAAACTAAAATTTCTATACTAAAGTCCTTCAACTTTATAAAGTTTCTTAGAAACTAATGTATTTATTATTAAAGTGCGAAGTGAAATCAAACGGTTGGATCAATCTCCCACTTTAGTGAGGAGGTTGTTGGTGATCTTTCCAAACATGTGCCAAGGGAGAAGCATGTGTCGTCTCTACCTTGTTAGAGAGAAGTTAGAAGTTAGCGTGATCTCTACCTCCATTAAAGAGAAAGTTTGTGTAGGGCAGTCTCTACCAGTAAGATGTCATATAGATTACATTAATATATTCAATAAACCAAAATCCATAATTATATTTTTCCTTATCTATTTAAATACTTGCAAATCCCATATCATATCCAAGAATAATTGAAAGTTGTTGAAGAAAAAGATTTTTTTTTAAATACCATCTAGGTTTCTACAAACATGATCAATTATTCCACATAGTTAAATGTTATCCCTACGATTTTGGTACTTTCTAATTATAATTATATAAATCTTATTATCTGGCTACCTTTTATATGTGACTGTGCTTAGACCTTTAGACAAGTATACTTGGGCTACGTCAGTCTCAACAGGTCTTTAAAATGGTTCGGTCCTCAGTAATATCTGTTGCCGACACCAAAACATGCATAGTGTGTAGTATGGAAAGTCCATGACTTTGAAGTATGGGCTACTTCCTTTGACCCAGACCACCACATTTATGCCGGTAAACGAACCAAACTCCAATGAACCAACTGTGAACTGTTCTGCAGAAAGTTTGTTTATGTTCATTTATATAATAAATGAACGAACATGAATTTTTTTTTTCATTTATCTAATTGAACGAACATGAAAACGTTTTTCGTTCTTCATTTATGTCTGTGTATTTATGTTTGCTTAAATATCAATACAAAAGTTCAATAATCAGTGTTCTGTAACACAAGTTCTAAGAACTTAGAGAACTCAGCCATCCATGCGAGTTTTGCCCAATTTTTTCACACCCCTAGATTAAAATGTTACAAAGACGACCGTAAAATATATTTGAAGTAGTGTTTTCGGCCTCTTACAACTACTGATATCAACTTTTTACAGCATTTACGGCTACTGTAAATGAAAAAAATATATATATAGCTTTTTTTTGGGAAAAGTTATTTTTTAAGGAATTTTGGTAAAAAAAAAATTGAAAAACCTTTCGTAAGGCCGAGTTCTCTAAGTTTTCATTCTACTCTAAACCTATATATACATAAGAGAATGATAGAGAGAAAACCCGCTTGAGTAGTTGAGTTACGAAAACTCAAGAAAACTTTATGAACAAACTTTAAAAAAAATTATGGAATGTAAGTTACATGTTTTCGAAGGTTTTGAGCCCAAAAAAATCCAAAAAGCGACGGTTGGGTTCTTTTATAAAAAAATTTGAAAATTTAGTTTTTTAGCATCTATACATATAATAAAGTAAATCAATGTATGACACGTGTCATTCATTAAAGACATCTACTATTTAGTTTTCCCACCTCCGTTTCATACTTATCTTATATAAATTATTATTAATCTTATCCTACTTTGAACTCGATAAAATCTTTTATTTTTCTAATAAAATATTATCCTTAAATTTAAATAATTAGTATAAAGATATTTTTAGATTAACCAAATTATACCATGAAAACCAAATTTTATATTAATATATTACTTAGTTTCATTTTCATTATAAAAAAGGTTTATTATATCGCTTTAGATTGTTGATCGGACCTACATAGATAACAAAAGTCAATACAAAGGTTAATTACCTATTATCATTGTATCTACTTGTGAATTTCTATTATTTATAATTTTATCACTTCTTAAACTTAAAAATGATCAATAATTTCATACTTCCCATGCTTGCTTGGCATGTGATGTTGAGAAAACCACCCATTATAATTGCATGATGAATATTATATATATATATATATATATATATATATTGAATGGCGAATTTCTTTTAATTCATATTGTCTGTAGGATTCGAACTCAAGACCTCCCTCCTAAACCTAGGTGTTTAAAAGTTTTGCCTTTGTTAATTTACAATCACCCCCCATTGGTTATTATATATATTTAGTAGTCCCGTACAATACACCGAGCTTTTTTAAAGATACAATTTCTTTATTATATAGTATACAAAATTACGTTTATTCAATCGTGTAATACCCAGGGTTTTAAATATATAACATTTTTATAATAAAATTAGATTTATTCAACCCGTACAAGATATAACTTTTCAATTATCTAATATATAAAATTACATTTATTCAAACCGTGTTATACATGAAGTTCTTAAAAATATAACTCTTTATTATTTGGTATATAACTTTATATTTATTAAACCCGTACAACACATGGGATTCTTAAAGATAAAATGTTTTTATCACTTAATTTATAAAATTACATTTATTTAACACGTGTGATAAACAAGGTTTTAAATATATTATTTTATCATTTAGGATAAAAAATTACATTTTATACACGGGGTTCCAACCTAGTATATATAATATATATTAGGAGTTGGCTACAAAGCATAAGTTTCCTACAAAGTGTAGGAAGCCATAGAGAGGTGACATGTGGCATTTAGGGTTTTTAATAAAAAGGGTAATTAGGTAATTTGACATTTATTTTATTTTTGGGATCTATTTTCTTAATAATAACGGTTGAGAATATTATGGTAACCATATATGTCCATGAATTTTTTGAATTGGTGTTTATTTGTATAAGAATACGTAAATCTCAATTAACAAAACAAATGGTTTTTATAATCTTCATCATTTTGTTCATATCAATCATCTTACGTGAGTAAACTGATGGCTTCAAACGCAATTGTTGATTGCGGAGATGGTAAATACAGTTATTTCTGTGTTTATTATTATCAATTGTGTGTAACGATATTTAATTTTTTTACTGGAAATCACCAGCATGTTCTTGATGTTGTGTTTTACCAGTTAAGATGTTAAAATCACCAGCATGTTCTTGACATTGTGTTTAACAGCAAGCAGATTAATACCGTTGTGTTTTAGCAGCAAGTAGACCAATTTCTTGACGATGTGTTTTACCAGCTGCAATCATCCATGAACAATTTCTTGACGATGTGTTTTACCAAATGCAATCCTTCATGAACAATTTCTTGACGATGTGTTTTTACCAGCTGCAATCCTTCAGGAATAATTTCTTGACGCTGTGTTTTACCAATTACAAGTTAATTCACAAATGACATGTCTTTTGTGGTTTCTTGATGATGTGTTTTATAATTTTTGGGTTCTTTGCGAGAGGGAGAGAGAGAGAGAGGGAAAATCGCAAATGTGGGGTGGTTTATGGAATTTCAGTTATTTCCATATCTAAAACAAGCTAAATGACACATCTACCCCTATCTAACTAAATCACTCTATTATTAAGACACACATATTACCAAAATGCCACCAAGATGATCTCAACCATTAAACCTCCATCGGATGGCTCAGATCGCTTCCTGTTGTAAAGCTGAAATATATTATATTCACATCCACAATACTTGCGCAGCAGCGCAACGTTACAAGTTATCACGGTAAAAAATGACAAATTTCCTATTCTATGGATTTGGTTCCCGCCTGCTTCTCTATTGAAGAAAATATCTCCTTTAGTTTATCAATAAAGTCGTCTTGCTGCAGCGCGGCATCCACAAGGTCCATAATCGGAATTTGCAATTGATCATATTTTTCTTTGGCAGCAGAATAAATGGCGGCAGTATTTAGCCCATGCGTGGCAACACGGCTTGTATCCCATTCGATCTTCAGTGCATGGGCCACGTGCAAAGTACACTCTCTATAGCCCTCGACATGCCCGTATTGCGCGCCGCGATCATCAATTCTGCCACTCTCTCATCCAACTCCGTAGAGTTAAGGACGGCATTTGCAATCTGTATACAAATACAATCAGTATATGTTGCGACAATCAAACCAGACATGTATAAAGAAAAGGGAATATTTCCTCTACAATCCCGTACTCCCGCAACCAAGTAAGCTGGTTCATGAGGGATTCGGTGAGGCTTTCTGCTGTAGCGTGAGCGACCTCCGTGTCGTTAATTTTTTGTTCGCCTTTAGTCAAACGGCGGATCAACTCGGCCTTTTCTTTCGGTGAAGGTTGATATCTTTTTTCAAACTATCAACTCATCTTGCAGCCGCGCCTGGTGAAATAGTATAGCAGTTAGATTATCAATTTATTTATTCTTAAGAAGGAGAGTCATTTTAGTTGATACCTCATTCTGCTCGCTCATTTCTCTGTGTGAGCGCGCCTCTTCTGCTGCCGCAACTGCATCAACTTTCTCTTTCTTGAGTTTCTCAATTTCGTTGCGCAAAGAAATTTTTTCTTTGTTATCACGATCACAAGCCTCCATAAAGCGCTTGCGCTCGTCCGCATATTGCGCAGCAGAGGCCTCACACTTGCGCTTCCACGACAGTGCAGCCCACTCTTCAGTCTTCTTCTCTTTCTCAAACTGGGCCTTTTCCGCCTCAAAATCGACGAGCATTTTCAACGTCTTCTCCTTCTCAAGTTTGGCCTTTGCCTTCTCAAGCTCAACCTCATCGCACTCTTTGTTCATGCTACGCCATTCGCGCACAATCCTGTTTACGGTGGAAGAGGCAAGGGCAGACTCTCGCAAATATGACTCGTAGGTAGCCTCATGGTCTTTTTCTTCCTGGCGCTTCACCTCCGCCGACGGGAAGATGCCCTTATACCACTCCATGCAGGAGTGCCAATCAGTGAAAACATCACCCTGCTTAACTTTCCACACGGGCTGATGAATCGCAGAGGCCCGCCTCTCAGAATAAGAGCGATAGTAATAGTCCTCAGGCGTCTCCTCTGGGTGAATAGGCGACCCCTCCTCCGAATCCTCAACAAACACAAAGCCTTCGCTTTGTGTTGAAGGTCCGACTCCCTCGGATATCAACTTTGACGGTTCCCCAACATCTGTAGCCATATCTTTAACCTGCTCGCCAGCAGGATTCTCAGCATCAAAATTTTTAGGCTCTTCTTCTAGAGCCACTTTCTCAATATTTTCCGGGACGATGGGGTCGGCATCAAGAACAGGAGTTTCTTGCCCCGCATCTCCCTCTTCAACATTCTCAGGCCTGCGTGGCGATGGTATAGCAGATGAGGTGGCCGGCACAGCCTTCACCATTTTCTCTGCAAAACATATTAACAAATACCAAGTAAAAGATTCTGCGCAACTTTTATGACAGAAGTGCGCAACAAACTAAATGTACCAAGTGAGAACTTCTTGGCAAAGGCATCCAGATTGCCCTTCTTACCAATGCGCGGGCACCCAACTTTGGTTGGCGCAGGAGTTTTAGTCTCCGCCTCTTTCCTCTTCTTAGAAGTACGCTTCAACGCCTCTTCCGGACTAGAAGGTACTTCCAAAGGATCATCTGGGTTCACAGCAGGAAGAGATGAGGTGTCAACGGGTTCTGGCTTCGGTTTCTTCAAACCTACAGGCGCAAGACCCTCCAGTGAGTCCGACACCACCACATAAATGCTTCATTTAACTACCTTGCGCGGGCTCGCGCAAGGTTCAAAGTTAACCTTGAACACTCTCTTTGGATAAATGCTTCATTTAACTACCTTGCGCGGGCTCGCGCAAGGTTCAAAGTTAACATTGAACATTCTTGTTTGATAATGCTTCATTTAACTACCTTACGCGGGCTCGCGCAAGGTTTAAAATTAACCTTGAACATTCTTGTTTGATAATGCTCCATGCACAAACCTTGCGCAGATATTTATATCAAAGCAAGCATCCACCAAACGTCGCGCTAAGCAACAAGGAGAAGAAGGAAGATCAGTTAACTAACTTGCGCTTCTCGCGCAAGGAAACAGTAAATCCTGAGAAACTTTCCCTTAGCAAAATCATTGACTTGGTGCAGAAGCAAAGGGAATCTTTTGTGTTGTAACAGAATGTACACGTGGCGAATAATGGATGGGTTACAGCTGTGAAACCTTCTAGAAGCCATCTACACCCAATCGTGCAAGCAACTTTTCGGTTATAACCAATTGCCAAATGGCAGCATCTGGACGGCTGAGGAAGATCACGGTGATGGCATGCTCACATTTATAATATGTAGTGATCTCATGTTGACACGTGGCACCTCCCTAACCGCTGATGAGCTCACGATCCGTGTGCACTAACGGATTGCCAACAAACGTTAACGGAATAGCAAAAGATTCCGTTAAAGTTAACAATCTCTCTTTTTGGCGCCAAACACCGGCTATAAATAAGTAACTTGGAGTTCAAAGAAAGGTATTCACTCTCAACTACTCTCTCACTTACAATACTTACTTCCGACTACCTGTACTTATTCTCACACCGGAGGGTGGTCACAGAGAGAACCCCCTTCTCCCCGTGGAGAGCTAACGGTGTTCTGTTTTGCAGGATCAGCCGGAATATTGTTCTATTCATCATTCATCGTGAAACCAAACGGAGGGTTAACCCTTTTATGCAGAGCCCATTCCATAGATCTACTTTGATTCCGGTCTAGTTGATCTAGGGTTTCTTCATTGGCGCCCACCGATTTTGATTCTTTCTTACCTTTCGTTTCGTTTCACTTAGATCTACAGCGTCATGGCTGATGGATCATCTTTTCAAGGTCCTCGATCAGGGATTCGGCGCGTGTTGTCGGACCTCAGGTCGACGGACAAATAGTTGAGGATTCTTTCGGCGAAGCTAATGCTCAGTATGATCCTAATCATGCGAGTATTCCTGTAATGCCGGCGGCTCCTCAGGTTGATGTTACGTCGATTTTACCACCTGGAAAGACTCCATTATCGTGGTTAATCAAATCTCAAGCGACTCTAAACGCAATGTATGCTCACTTATGTGCCCAAACCGGAACTCCAGCTTTTCAAGCTCCGGTTAACGCTCCTCAGGTCTGTGCTTCGCCGGCACCTCGAGTTTTGAGTTATAATACTCAAAGTCATGCTTGTTCCCCTTCGCGCATGCCTGAAGATGGAACAGAAATGTATTCTAAAACCAGGAATGATCCTGTTCATTCTGGTAATAGAAGGCAAGAAGACAACGTTCAGCGTCGCGCATCTGTCCATTCTCGTTTGGGCCCGCGGTCTTCGCAGAAACGGGACACCCAACACGATGAGCTCGATAGAACCTATGAGGAAGGGGATAGTGCAAGTATTGTTAATCGAATATCCGTAGATCATGTTAGTTACAGGCCAAAAGTACGCGCAGTATACAATCCAGAAGCTGAGCATGATTACAATTTGGTGTATCGCCCAGCCGAAGCAGCTGAATAATCAAAGTTTACCAAAGAGATAGCACTGGATCCGTTGGAGCGAGCGAAATTACCATCCAACGTTGGAAAGTTTAACGGTTTGACCGATCCTGATGATCACATGCGCCTCTTTAACGGTGTAGGGTTACTTGGGTGCTGGACATTGCCAATGTGGTGTCACCTATTTGTACAGACCCTTACCGGCGCTTCGCGCCTTTGGTTTGATAATTTGTCGGCAGGTAAACTTTCCTCTTGGAACGACTTAAAAGAGAAATTTCTTACACACTTTAGCCAGCAACGACGATACGTGCGTGACTCCTCTGATGTAATGAACATCTGGCGGAGGGATGATGAAAGCCTCAAAGATTTTATAACGCGTTACAATAAAGAGGTGTTGGAGATTGGAGATGTCCATGAAGACCTTATACGCGCGCAGTTCAAGTATGTGGTAAGGTGCGACAAAATGATTAAAGTGTTGTCCGGTACAACTGGCTTTCCAAAAAACTAGGATAAACTCATGGCGGCAGCCAAGGTCTACGCCCAGACTGAGCGCAACCTAAGTTCTAACCGGCCACCTCTGCCTCAGAATCGTCCGCAAGACTTGAGTAGAGACAATCGCAAGTATAAGAGAAATTGGAAAGAGTCAAGTCAGAATTCATATTCTCCTTATTCACCAATTGATGCGCGAGCAACAATCAACAAGATAACAACTCAAAAAGCGATTAAGCAGGAGAATAGGGAACGTCAGTGGACTCCCTTAACGAAATCTCCGGCTGAGGTTCTCAGCACTGAGAATTATCAGTTTAAACAGCCGCAACCAATGAAAAACAAAAAAGGGCAAGACCCAAATTTGTTCTGTGACTATCATAGAGACACAGGCCACACAACATATAACTACATCAGTCTGCGCACGGAGATTGAAAAAGCATTAAAAAGTGGGAAGCTTACACATCTAGTCCAGAATGTGCGCAAAGAGATTAAGCAGATTACGCGCGAGAACGAAGGGCCTAGCAACAAGAAAATGAAACAGCACGTTTCCATGATTCAAGGTGGATCATCGCGCAAGCGTAGCCTTCAACATTTTCAAAACAACACTTGGCGCGAACAACAAGTCATTTTTCCTATCGTTCCAGGAGGTCCTCAAGAAGACCGGCCACTAGTTATCACCGGTATCTTTGGGCACTACCAAACAGACTATATGTTTATAGATCCGGGTAGTTCCATGGATATCATGTATGAGCAATGCTTCAAGCAACTAGATCCTGAGGATAAGGCACGCTTGGAACGAGTTGATTTTCCATTAACTGGGTTCTGCAATGAGGCTGTCTTTCCTCTAGGACAAATCCTCTTTCCTGTTACTTTATCTGATGGGAGGTGTTCTCGAATGAGTAACGTCAACTTCATGGTGATGCGGCAAATTCCCGTCACGATGTACTATTGGGACGCCGCGCGCAACGTGATTTTAGTATGATTACCTCCGCTCCGCATGCTGCTTGTGGTTTTCTGACACCAAATGGTGTAGCTATACTTTATGCATCGAAAGAAATCATGTCAATTGAGGAACCAGTTATGAAGGCTGGCAAGACATTGCCAAGCAATGAACCAGAAAAGTGGGTACTCAACAATAAGTACCCTGAGCAGACAATCTTATTAGGGCCTGCAGTCAGTATTGAAATTCGCGTAAAGCTTAAAGTACTATTGTTTCGCAACAAAGACATTTTTGCCATGGTTGGTGTCCCGCGCGACGTTGCGAAACATTGCCTGAATGCATTTCCATCAGCAGAACCGGTTGTGCAGAAAAAGCGCAGCCTCGGGTCAGAAAAGACAGAGGCAATGAACGAACAAGTCACCGAGTTACTAAATGCTGGTATTCTGTGCGAAGTCAAATACCAGGCCTGGGTGGCAAACCCAGTCATGGTAAAGAAACATAATGGCGGATGGCGGATGTGCATAGATTTTAAAGATCTAAACAAGGCGTGTCCGAAAGATTGTTATTCTCTTCCTGAAATTGACAAAAATGTTGACTCATTAGCTTCCTTTCGCTGGAAATGTTTTCTTGATTGTTATAAAGGTTATCATCAAGTCTTGATGAAAAAAGAGGACGAAGATAAAGCCGCTTTTCGCACGGAGAAGGGCATTTTTTGTTATACCAAGATGCCTTTTGGTCTCCGCAATGCGGGAGCTACTTATCAAAGATTGATGGATACAATGTTTGGAGATGACATCGGGAAAACTGTGGAAGTCTACATTGATGATTTGGTCGTTATGAGTAATTCAGAAGACACTATGCTAGACAACATCCAACGAACTTTTGATTCTCTGTGCGAGGTAAATCTAAAGTTAAATGCCAGCAAATGCTCCTTCGGCATGGAGGAGGGCAAATTTTTGGTTTCATCGTCACCAAAGACGGTTTCAAAGTTAATCCTGAGAAGGTCGAGGCAATAAAAAAAATGTCTTCTCCTACTACCATCAAAGAGATGCAACGTTTGGCTGGAAGGTTAGCTGCGCTAAACCGCTTCCTCGCCAATCATGCTGCAAAATCTTATCCATTTATTCGAACCTTGCGCAATTGTACGAAGAGCAAAGAGTTCGCATGGACTCCTGAAGCTGATCAAGCTTTCCAGCAGATGAAATATTGTTTAGTTCAACTTCCCACACTTACTGCTCCTCGAGAAAAAGAACCCATGGTCTTATATCTTGCTGCATCTGAGGTAGCAGTAGGTGCTGTCTTGTTGGTAGAACGCGAAGGGGTCCAGTCTCCAATTTATTATATCAGCAAGATGTTGAACGATCCAGAGACAAGGTATTCAATCATGGAGAAAATGGTTTTAGCATTGGTCCATGCTTCGCGCAGGCTGCAAAGATACTTTTCAGGACATGTTATTACAGTTTTAACAAATCTTCACATTGGCCAAGTCCTGGCCAAATCAGACGTTTGTGGACGACTTGCGAAATGGGCAATAAAATTGGGAGATTATAACATCTGTTATAAACCTAGACCAGCTATCAAAGGCCAAGTTTTGGCAGATTTCATCGCTGAAATTCCTGCTGATAAGCTTGAAGAATGCCAAGCAATCCAAAACCCAGTCCCAGTCATCGACAACAGAGCCTGGACATTGTTTACAGATGGCGCATCAAACAGTGATGGGGCTGGAGCAGGTCTTTGATTAATGAGTCAAGAGGGAGCAGAATTCACATATGCAATTCGGTTGGATTTTAAAAGCACCAACAACGAGGCCGAATATGAAGCTTTCCTAGCAGGCTTACGCCTCGCTATCAAAATGAGCGCAACAAATTTAGAAGCCCATGTTGATTCATTACTAGTTGTTTAGAAAGTAATTGGAATGTACGATGCAAAGGGAGATATCATGGCTTTATACTTGGCGCAAGCCAAGGCTCTTATAGCACAGTTCCAACAATTTAAAGTTACACACGTCAAGCGAAGTGAAAACAAACATGCTGATGCTTTAAGTAAACTTGCAGCAACTAGTTTCAAACATTTGGCTAAAGAAGTTCGCATCATGGTTTTAAGTAATCCATCAGTTCCCCTCAGACAAGTAACAATGGTCGAAGTAGGAGATCCATCATGGATGTCTCCAATAATAATGTATTTGTTACATGGTTCTTTACCAGAAGATAAAGCGCAAGCACGTAAGTTAGGATGCAAAGCCCTCAATTACGAAATGATTGATGGTATTCTTTACCGACGCTCTTACATGGGTCCTTCACTCCGTTGCGTTAACAAACATGATGTGCAATACCTGATCAGGGAGGTTCATGAGGGGCCATGCATGTCCTGCCAAAGGTAGTAGCCAAAGTGAAAAATGCATGGTATTATTGACCTGGAATGTAAGTTGACGCGGTGGAGATCTTGCGTAAATGCATGTCCTGCCAAAGGCATGCCCCTAAAACGTTGCGCCCAAAGAATCCTTTGGTACCCGTCACAACTACTTGGCCATTTCAACAATGGGCCATTGATTTAGTGGGACCATTTCCGGATGCGCCCGGCGCAGTAAAGTTTATCATTGTTGCGGTCGATTACTTCACAAAATGGGTTGAAGCCAAACCTTTAGCTTCTACTACAGCGATGGTAATTCGCAAATTCATTTGGAATACATTATTTGCCGTTTTGGTCTGCCCATGCGCATTATTACAGACAACGGTACAAATTTAATGGCTGAAGAGTTGCAAACATGGATGACCGAAATGGGAATCCAACATGTTTTCGCTTCTGTTGCACACCCACAAGCAAATGGTCAAGTTGAAAGCATAAACAAACAATTGGTCGACGGTATCAAGGCCCGCCTTGGCACGGCACGGCGGGGGTGGGTTGACGAATTGCCTAGCATCTTGTGGGCACACCGAACTATGCCCAAGACTAGCACTGGAGAAACTCCTTTTAGCCTTGTGTACGGCACAGAAGCTGTGATTCCTGCCAAAATTGGGTTACCATCTCCAAGAATGCTAGCTTTGGAAAAACAAGATAACGAAGAACAAAGGCGCATCGACCTAGACTTATTGGAAGAACGACGAGAAAATGCAGCGACTCGCGAAGCTAAATACAAGTCCCAGCTTGAAAAGTATTACAACAAAAGGGTGCGCATCTGTTCCTTTTCGCTTGGTGACTTTGTTCTTCGCGATAATGAAGCATCGAATGCCGAAAAACCGGGGAAGTGAGCCCCGTGATGGGAAGGTCCGTACGTGATAAATGAAGTATTGGGAAAAGGCGCGTACCCTCTGAAGCGTATGGACGGATCCAGCGTTCCTCGAACCTGGAACGCCCAACAGCTACGTCGATGTTATATGTAATCTCAGTCCTCTAAGCAACTTCTAAGCGTTGCGTAACGAGACTGCTTACTTTATTTTGTTATGTAATCTTAGCGGCAGTCATAGCTTTGCGCTTTATCATTATGAATAAAATACTCTGCTACTACTTACAGCCTTGAATATGTTCATTTACTAATGCATGCAATTCCTTTGGATAAACATAAACACAAACTCATGAGCCACAAGCTAACTTAATACTTACGCTCACACATGAGAAAAGAAACTGTTCATTTGTCTATCCTACACAGGTAATTGGTCCCATGCAAACATTGTAAAGCTAAAATATATTATATTCACATCCACAATACTTGCGCAGCAGCGCAACGTTACAAGTTATCACAGTAAAAAATTACAAATTTCCTATTCTATGAATTTGGTTCCCGCATGCTTCTCTGTTGAAGAAAAGATCTTCTTTAGTTTATCAACAAAGTCGTCTTGCTGCAGCGCGGCATCCACAAGGTCCATAATCGGAATTTGCAATTGATCATATTTTTCTTTGGCAGCAGAATAAATGGCGACAGTATTTAGCCCATGCGTGGCAGCACGGCTTGTATCCCATTCGGTCTTCAGCGCATGGGCCACGTGTAAAGTACACTCTCTATAGCCCTCGGCATGCCCGTCATTGCGCGCCGCGATCATCAATTCTGCCACTCTCTCATCCAACTCCGTAGACTTAAGGATGACATTTGCAATCTGTATACAAATACAATCAGTATATGTTGCGACAATCAAACCAGACATTTATAAAGAAAAGGGAATATTACCTCCACAATCCCGTACTCCCGCAACCAAGTAAGCAGGTTCATGAGGGATTCGATGAGGCTTTCTGCTGTAGCGCGACCGACCTCCGTGTCGTTAATTTTTTGTTCGCTTTCAGTCAAACGGCGAATCAACTCGGCTTTTTCTGTTCGGTGAAGGTTGATATCTTTTTTCAAACTATCAACCTCATCTTGCAGCCGCGCCTGGTCAAATAGCATAGCAGTTAGATCATCAATTTCTTTAATCTTAAGAAGGAGAGTCATTTTGGTTGATACCTCATTCTGCTCGCTCCTTTCTCTGTGTGAGCGCGCCTCTTCTGCTGCCGCAACTGCATCAGCTTTCTCTTTCTTGAGTTTCTCAATTTCGATGCGCAGAGAAATTTTTCTTTGTTATCACGATCACAAGCCTCCACAAAGCGCTTGCGCTCGTCCGCATATTGCGCAGCAGAGGCCTCACACTTGCGCTTCCACGACAGTGCAGCCCACTCTTCAGTCTTCTTCTCTTTCTCAAACTGGGCCTTTTCCGCCTCAAAATCGACAAGCATTTTCAACGTCTTCTCTCTTCTCAAGTTTGGCCTTTGCCTTCTCAAGCTCAACCTCATCCCACTCTTTGTTCATGTCACACCCCGACCCGCAGCGGAATAAGAGTCGGGGCATAATTGGGTTATCACCAAAGCTCATGACATTTACTAATATGTTTCATATTTAATAAAGTCAAAGTTACATTTCCAAATATCCAAACATGTTCATACAATACAAGAAAATAAACCAAACATAACAATCTCAACTCTAAATCATTTTATTCTTCTAGTCCAATCCTATGTGTTCCTAGCTGCTGCTGGTTCACCTGTATCATGTGTAAAAATGGGGGTTTTTGGGGTCAACATAAGTTGGCGAGTGAACCTTATTAGATAAACATTTATTAATGAATTACTTGTTAGTTTATCAATGAAAAATTGTGCATAATCATAAATGAGCAAATGTAAATAATCAAGCAGTGGCAAATAGCAATCACAACTATAACATACAATAACAGATGACAGCATACATGAACATACCAACATCATACGATAAATAACATAAATGAAACTGTGCGATCAAGGCTCAATCAAACGGAGCCGATCGTATTGCATGTACTGAAAATGAAAATGTCTGTGCTATCAAGGCTCAATCAAACGGAGCCGATCGTATGTGGGCACGCCAGGTTCAACCTCATAATGAAATGGGGAACATGCTCAACACTCATAATGTAATGGGGAGCGGCGGCCTATGAAATTGCATGTACTGAAAATAATAAATTGCATCCAATAATAAATACACAACAGAAACAAACTGAATACACAAATTCATGATATGATGTATGCACAATGGTTTAATTATAATATATATAACAAGACACATGATACACCCCAAAACGTGATTAAACGGGGAATTTGTAAAGATTCACTCACATTGGGTGCGTTGGATTGGAGATGATGAGATGCGCACGAATTAAATGAGCGGAACAACGAGAAATACTAACCTAAATAACGGAAAAAGATATTAAATGAGTGGATTTATTAAGGATTTTAATGAAATTTTTAGATATATTTTTGTGAGTTTAAGGCTATTTTCTATCTTTAAAAATGTTATTTTTAAGTATTTTTAATTGATTTTTAAATTAAATTAAATAAATAAAAATATAAAAAAAATTATTTATTTCGCGTTGACCGTTAAGCGTTGACCTGTTGACTTGTTGACCGGTTCGGTCAGTGACATAATTTGCGCCGGGTGAGGCTCGAACCCGAGACCTCCCGTACGCGTGCACGCAGCTCTACCAACTGAGCTACGTGTCTAACCCGAAATAATCTTGTTTTTAATTATATTTATACACTTATTCAGTTTAACCGAAATTCTTTTAATTGTAAAAACATTTTAATTCAACAACTCGGTGCCAGTGACGGGTTTCGAACTCGCGACGTGTGACTTAGTTTTGCACACAGTCCACCGCTGGACTGTGTGTCTAATCTGGTTATTATCTCGGTTTTTATTATACTTAATATCTAACTGAGTTAACCCGGTTTAGTTTTTAAACAAAAAGGCATTTTATTATATAAGGAGTGCGTGTATCAGGGTTCAAACTCGGGTTATGCGTATATGTTTTGCACACAGTCCACCGCTGGACTGTGTGTCTAACCCGTTAATTTTACTGGTTTTAAATAAACCTAAACTTAGTTAACTTCGTCTTCTTCATTCAAATTTCCGACGACTGAATCACTGATCCGTTTCTTGTTTTTACGATTGACAAATACTCCTAAGGCTATAATGAAATGACAGAGATGGTAATTAGAGGTGAACATACCGATGAACGGTTTATTTCAGATTTCCGGCAATGTGTCGGTCCCTGTTTTTATGCTCTTCAACTGAACAAGACAATTAACTGTTTTGATTAGTCAATCGTGGAATTGAAGTGATAATCAAACGTTAACAGCGGGATTGAAGGTCCTTACCGTTTCACAGACGGAAATAAAGACTTTCAGGAAAGTTCCGGCGAACTGGAATTAGTTGAATACAGCGCCTGAATTCGATCTCTATTGAGAGGTTTAAGTTAGAAATAGTCTAACAATTGTTGAACTACAATGATATTGAAAGATTTACCGTTTGAGGATGAATACGGTTTTCCGGCGACTTTTGCAGAAAATTCCGGCGAGTTGATTTAAACGCTCTGACGGTATGAAAATGTGATGAAAGTGAAATGGGATGTTTGTATGATATTTCTGAGTCGCGAGAGTGGTCTGAAGTTGAAGTAATCTGGACTTGATGATTTTTCGGTTATAAAAACCGATAATGATGAGACTTTATGTTTAATCAATTCCGACTTGATTAACCATCGTCGGTGCATCGGTTATAAACTGAATGTGCGAATGAACAAGCGATTTGACGATTGATTTGCCGATTTCTGTTTTTCAGTTGGTGCAACCGGTTTAACCGAGTTTGTGTATAAGTCTCATTTGTTTCCTAGAGATAACAGAAAACACAAAGTGGCGGAGTGGTCTTGTGAGTGTGTGTTAAGTCGTTGGATCCAGTTCTGGCTGACCCGGGTTCGAGTCCCGGCAGCAACATATTTTTTTTATTTAATTTGTGTTAACTTTTTATCAAATATAATTTCTATAGTTTAGTTTATTTATTAATTATGTATCATTTTAAATCAAAAGAATCATAAATATTCAACGTGACTTTTATAACTTGATATTCGATTACAAAACGGAGCGGGTTTTGAAAACCCGTTTTTTACAAATGTTACAGTTCATGCTACGCCATTCGCGCACAATCCTATTTATGGTGGAAGAGGCAAGGGCAGACTCTCGCAAATATGACTCGTAGGTAGCCTCGTGGTCTTTTTCTTCCTGGCGCTTCACCCTCGCCAGCGGGAAGATGCCCTTATACCACTCCCTGCAGGAGTGCCAATCAGTGAAAACATCACCCTGCTTAACTTTCCACACGGGCTGATGAATCGCAGAGGCCCGCCTCTCAGAATAAGAGCGATAATAATAGTCCCCAGGCGTCTCCTCTGGGCGAATAGGCGACCCCTCCTCCGAATCCTCAACAAACACAAAGCCTTCGCTTTGTGTTGAAGGTCCGACTCCCTTGGATATCAACTTTGACGGTTCCCCAACATCTGTAGCCGTATCTTTAACCTGCTCGCCAGCATGATTCTCAGCATCCAAATTTTTAGGCTCTTCTTCTGGAGCCACTTTCTTAATATTTTCCGGGACGATGGGGTCTGCATCAAGAACAGGAGTTTCTTGCCCCGCATCTCCCTCTTCAACGTTCTCAGTCCTGCGCGGTGATGGTATAGCAGATGAGGTGGCCGGCGCAGCCTTGACCATTTTCTCTGCAAAACATATTAACAAATACAAAGTATAAGATTCTGCGCAACTTTTATGACAGAAGTGCGCAACAAACTAAACGTACCAAGTGAGAACTTCTTGGCAAAGGCATCCAGATTGCTCTTCTTACCAATGCGTGGGCGCGCAACTTTGGTTGGCGCAGGAGTTTTAGTCTCCGCCTCTTTCCTCTTCTTAGAAGTACGCTTCAACGCCTCTTCCGGGCTAGAAGGTACTTCTAAAGGATCATCTGGGTTCGCAGCAGGAAGAAATGAGGTGTCAACGGGTTCTGGCTTCGGTTTCTTCAAACCTACAGGCGCAAGACCCTCCAGTGAGTCCGACACCACCACATAGCTGCACCAAGAGATAGATACGGGAAGCGTACCTTTCTTGCCCTCAGCTTTCGCAGCAGCTGATGACTTGGTTTTTTGCTCTGGGTTGGAAGGGGGAGGCGCAGCAGCAGTTGGTTTCTTCTTCTTCTTCGAATCAGGGCCTACGCCCAAGTTTAGCAAATCACCTACATAATCAATCATATTGAGCAAAAGTTGCGCCATTACTTAGAAAAAATGTACAAGAGTAATGTTGCAATATCAACTTAGGCTTTGTAAGGACTTATTTACCAGTCTTCGAATATGGTTGCGCCTCCAGATCCTCCTGCTTGGGCAACTCAAAGTTCCCCAAGATTTGTGAGAACCAAGTGCCCTCACCATCAGCAATAGGCACGACGGCCATTTTTCCCTTCTCTCTCTTGAAATAGACCAAGTAGAGAGGCGCAGCTACAAAACAAACATTTTTGCATCAGTACATATGTATTGAAAGATATTGCTAGGAAGTTAAAGGGTTACATACCAGTTCCATCTTCTGCACACACCGGTTTTTCCCGGCGTTCCTTCTTCCAGAAAATACTCATCCCGGCAGCGATGAGTGCCCTCGCCGGCAAAACAATATTGGGCACATCTTTAATATCTTGATACCATACCTCGTCGACAGGTATAGGAAGGGTCTCCAGCTCGATCTCATCACCGGCCCGGAGCGTCATCTTCATCGGGATCACCGCCGCCTTGATAAAGAAGAACTTCTGCTTCCAGTCATGGTAGGACTTCGGCGGTACCAAACAGCAATCATTTGGTTTGCACACGCTGTTGGAATGAATAAAAACCCAACGAGCAGTGCAGCTGGTAGAAAACTCTAAACTTCTCGACCGACGGCACGATCTGCATCCGATCGGCAAACGAACTCAAAATGCCGGATCCTCACTATTCCCATCGGGCTCAACTTAGAAATGTGAATCTTGTAAAAACCAAGAATTTCCAGCAAGAAATGGGTCACCGGCAGCCGGAAGTTCCCTTCGGCAAAATAATCGTAAAATAATGTAATGTAGCCGGCCGGCGCATCAGCCGCCGTGGCATTCGCCTCCGGAAAAAAACGCTTTCCAGGACGGAGCGAAAAGGAAGTTGGTGGCAGGATTATCGAAATCTTTCTTCGACCACTTTAGCGGTGGCAAACTTGACGACGACATCTCAGCAGAACTTGCACCGGTGGCCATAACTCGAACTTTGAAGAAAACGTAGAAAACTTTGAAGGTCGCCGGAATTTTTGAACACAAATTTCTCTCAAGTTATAATTGGGTGAGGAAGCAAATGGATCGTTGATCCCTTTATATACTAACCGCAATTAATGCACGATTTGACTGCAGCGACTTTTGCGACCGTCACGTATCCCCAGGTAACCGCAAGGGCGAGTGGGGAACAGCAACCACCCCACGCGCGTGAATGTCGCCGAAAAGCATTAAATACGGTAAGACATGTACTGTTGACAACCTGTCAACAGTACCACCACGTCTCAAGAACGTGCGTCGTCACCAACTACACCATCCAGATAAGTGACACGTGTCTAAGTATATTTGAAATTAAAATACTTTTTCAAAATTCACTTACGACACGTCATCAAGATGCATAAAGCAACAAAAAGCTAGTCCTAACCTAGCGCAGCACATTTATCTTAAGTCCAGTGCTCCACCTACTTTTTATTCTTGGGGGACTTGAAGGGGTATGGTCCCAAAAACCTTGAGCCAATCAAGGAAACCATACCCATTAATAACTTCTAAGAAAACTGTGCGCAGACTTCTTTGCCAAAGTAAGATTTATTAGAACTATGCGCCAAATATCCAAGAGAGGAAAGCGTCATTTAACTACCTTGCGCGGGCTCGCGCAAAGTTCAAAGTTAACCTTGAACACTCTCATTGGATAAATGCTTCATTTAACTACCTTGCCCGGGCTCGCGCAAGGTTCAAAGTTAACATTGAACACTCTCTTTGGATAAATGCTTCATTTAACTACCTTGCACGGGCTCGCACAAGGTTCAAAGTTAACCTTGAACACTCTCTTTGGATAAATGCTTCATTTAACTACCTTGCGCGGGCTCGCGCAAGGTTCAAAGTTAACCTTGAACACTCTCGTTTGATAATGCTTCATTTAACTACCTTGCGCGGGCTCGCGCAAGGTTCAAAGTTAACCTTGAACACTCTCGTTTGATAATGCTTCATTTAACTACCTTGCGCGGGCTCGCGCAAGGTTCAAAGTTAACCTTGAACATTCTTGTTTGATAATGCTTCATTTAACTACCTTGCGCGGGCTCGCGCAAGGTTTAAAGTTAACCTTGAACATTCTTGTTTGATAATGCTCCATGCACAAACCCTACGCAGATATTTATATCAAAGCAAGCATCCACCAAACGTTGCGCTAAGCAGCAAGGAGTAGAAGGAAGATCAGTCAACTAACTTGCGCTTCTCGCGCAAGGAAACAGTAAATCCTGAGAAACTTTCCCTTAGCAAAATCCTTGACTTGGTGCAGAAGCAAAAGGAATCTTTTCTGTTGTAACATAATATACACGTGGCGAATAATGGATGGGTAACAGTTGTGAAACCTTCTAGAAGCCGTTAACACCCAATCGTGCAAGCATCTTTTCGGCTATAACCAATTGCCACATAGCAGCATCTGGACGGCTGAGGAAGATCACGGTGATGGCATGCTCACATTTATAAGATGTAGTGATCTCACGTTGACACGTGGCACCTCCCTAACCGCTGATGAGCTCACGATCCGTGTGCACTAACTGATTGCCAACAAACGTTAACGGAATAGCAAAAGATTCCGTTAAAGTTAACAATCTCTCTTTTTGGCGCCAAACACCGGCTATAAATAAGTAACTTGAAGTTCAAGTTAAGGTATTCACTCTCAACTACTCTCTCACTTACAATACTTACTTCCGACTACCTGTACTTATTCTCACGCCGGAGGGTGGTCACGGAGAGAACCCCCCTTCTCCCTGTGGCGAGCTAACGGTGTTCTGTTTTGCAGGATCAGCCGGAATATTGTTCTATTCATCATTCATCGTGAAACCAAACGGAGGGTTAACCCTTTTATGCAGAGCCCATTCCATAGATCTACTTTGATTCCGGTCTAGTTGATATAGGGTTTCTTCAATAGTGTTTTTATAGAGATCTTTAAAATGGTGTTATATACTTATTGAATGGTGTTATATACTTATTGAAGGGTGTTATATACGTGCTGAATGGTGTTTGCAGTGTTATTCGGTATTCCTATAAATTAGGGTGGCGGTTTATGGAAGGTTTTGAATTAATTAAACCAATGATAAAATTACTTGATTACCCTTTTCAATTAATTTAGATCTAATGGCTAAGATTCTTTCTTACCTTTCTCACACTTTTGGTCTTTTTTACAATAACCTTATCATATATAATATATATATATATATATATATATATATAATATAATAGTGGAGTCCAAGCTGGATTAAAACTATAAAAGAGTCGAGTCCAAACTCTTTAAATTCAAATGAGCCGAGCTCAAGCTTTGAATAAAAGCTTGAGCTTTTTTTTAAACTTGAGTTCTGCACAACTCGACTCGTCTACACCTCTACATAAAACCGGTCTCATGTTGAATTAAATGCTAATGATTGATAGGGTGGAGAAAATTTTAAGTCTACATGATTGAGTTGAAATTGTTGATAAAGTGGTTTTGATTTTTCGTGGTTATAAGCTAATGTTTTGTGATAATATATACTGAAAACACTAGATATTTGGAAGCATTGAAAATATCCTGTTATGTGTGTTTTCAAAATCATTGTCATTAATCAGCAGTACTTGCCACTGATTTTGGGAGCATTCAGAAATTCTGAATTGTCTCTTTTAAAGTTATTATTCTTTCTGAGAAGCCCACATTTGGATTGAAACAACTGGTAAAAACCAATAGTGGTCCCTGGTGACTTGAAGAACAAAAATAGAAAACACAGTTGTAGAAACTAAAGTTGCTACTCATTAGTAAATGATGTAGGGCCACTCATATGTAATGAATCATTCCGTTATAAATCATAATCATGTTAAATCATAATCATGTTAAAAGATGAACTTGTAAATGTAACTGTCTTAATTTCATGTCTTGATCTTCAAAAGATTAGTTTTCGACAAAGCGATGATGGCCGTTTTAGAGGGTGTGCAGAGTGCGTCACCGAACAGGGCCCAAAATGTTTGAGGGCCCAAAAAAATATTTTGTTATATTTATATATAAAATATTACCGGTCCTAAATAAAATATTAACTATTTGTAGCTCTAATGGTTCTACGTTTACTTGTCATTACATACGTCTTTGGTTTTAGACATGGAAACATTTTGTTTTCTCCTATTTTTTGGTTTTCATTTGTTCAAGCGTGGGGCCAAAAGCCCAAACTAAAGAAGAAGAAAAAGGTTCTAAAAATATTGAGTTTGTTAACTAATACATGTACATATTCATATTAATTTGTAAGTTTCTTTTTTATTTGATTTGTTTTTATTACTTTTAATTATTTTGTTAATATTAAAATGTTTAGTTAAGTTAATCTTTTTGTTTATATTAAATTGTTTAATCGCTTATCTATGTTAAGTTTTTATTATATGCTATTGAGTTTAACAAGAAATTACTTAAAAATATAGGGGCCTACTTTTTTATTTGCGCAGGACCCTTTTGGGCCCTCAAGCTCTCGGGGATGACCCTGTTGTTTATCAAATCTATAACTAGTTAACGCTCTATCAAAAACTGTAGTATATTCATGTGTTCATCGGTTAATCAAGCTTGGTCAACGGCGAATCATTTTTTCACATGTATATGATGATTCCACAAATACACTAAAGTGTATATGTTCATGATCCACAGATAGTAATTCACCATGGAATACATGTGTTAACTTCTTAGTACACTAAAGTATCCACGGTTGCATACACTAAACTTTCATCAATATATATCCACATGTATATGTTCACCGGTGAATACAATAAGGTTTGGTTAATATCACAATAGTATCATCATATAGATTTTTTTGTACAAATTCAGTGTCCTAACAAAATTATAGATGATGTTTCATTTTATTACAATATTCTTATGATGATTTTATCTTTTTGTTTTGGCCTCAAATACATTATCACTTCCCTTGCTACTTGCAAACCCATCCCCCTTTCTATCTCTAACTACACATACACACAGCCACGGATATAAAGATCCCATCAAGGATGGTTGTCAGCAAAAAGAAACATATGTCAAATACTAGTATAAGAGGAAAAAAAAGGTAATTTTAAACTGGGGTAAAAACGTAATTTTACGGTGTATAAAAATAATAACCATTTAGAACCTCCTTATTAACTTTTTCAAAAGTCACTTATAAGAGGAAAAAACATTTTAAAAAGTTAATAAGGAGGTTATAAATAGAATCCCAAACATCGCTAAAAAAGGTGCAATAGGAGAAATTACCACTAAAGTCTCACATAAAGCACATTGTCGTTATATTTAAAAAATTTTGTATTAAACTATAAAAAACAAAATTTTATGGTAGTAATAATGGTTTTTTTGTTTTGTTAACCAAACTAAACCAAACACAACCGACGGTTTGATTTTATGTTTATTCAAAACCCGAATTTCCGGTCCGATTTTGGTTTTGCATGTACCACAAATTGAAAATAAGGGACCAGACTCATAAAAAAAACTGACTTTTAACCAGCTTTTGTTATTAAATTAAGCAACTGTAACTTTTATTTTAAATGTTAAGTGACTTATAAGAAAGTACTATTTTAAATGTTAAGTGACTTATAAGAAAGTACTAACTGTTGTAGCTTAAGACCATGAGTAGTTATGCCCTTTTGGACGTTTTTTTGTGCTAGAACACGCCCAAACACGCCAGGGCTCCACCCCTGGGCGTGTTTGGCTTGAAAACTCGGTTTGGCGTTTTTTGAATCACGCTATGTGGGCATTTATTTGGCCAATCATCCTTCATCTTCCAATGTTATGTCCAATATGATTTTGATTGTTTTTGTTTTGTTTAATTATATTACATCTCATTTAACATAATGCCTCACATCTATTGGAAATTTTTTAAATGTTATGAATGAAAATTTAGTGAGATTATTAATATTAAATTCTACATATAGTGACAAACTCTTGAGTAGAGTTATTTGTCATTTGTTTAATTTTTTATTAAAATAATAAACTTTTCATGTGGTGGTATTGATGACAACTCTTGAGTAGAGTTTCTTTTATGACAATTGATTAGAGATTTTATGACAAATTAAGTCTCTAATTATGTTGAACTTTTTACCACTCATGACTCTTGCATACTTAGTAGGCTATGTGCCTCTTTTGATGTGGTTAGAGAAAAGAAAAAATATAAGTAAAAGATACAAGAAAGAGATATGTATGCATGAAGAGTCTTGGAGAAGAAGTACTTGATGACCCATATGTTGGGAACATATAGAGATAAGTTTCTCTACACGATTCAACTACATTTCTATTCTTAGTTTCCAAAAGTTCTAACACTATGATTTTACCCGGTGTAACCTCCGGCGTGTGGCCTTCTCCGGCAGTACAGACTGCTTCGGCTGTTGTACCCTGGGAGACAGACGCGTCGTCTTTAGTAGAGGCGCGAAATCTGTTTTAAGGGAAGCGTATTGAACACGTGCCTCAGCCACAACCACCAACATTTGTTTATTCTTTTTGTAGGAAATTATTGTATAAGAATACATGGTTCATGAAGACATCGTTGAAGCCTATATGACGGACTAAAAACACAACCAACTATACAAGAAGACGCGGTTAAAGCTCTTGTTGAAGACCATAGTTTGAATAAATTTATTTACATATGTTGTATTATACGTTATATTCGTTAGGATTTGTACGCGGTACATATTTACTACAATTTCCCAAAATTATGTAAAGAGAGTATCTTTACATTTTTTATATTTATTTGTATAATTTTTATTATAATTGTGACCTATGTCCTACAAACTTAAAACAGATTTCGTGAGATTGTTGCTACAATCTTAAAACCTTATTTATAAGGATTTTGGGTTCCCGAAAGGATTTATAATAAAAAAATATATTTTTAGAGATTATGATCTTATAAATATTTTTTAGGAAATATGTATGTAGTAGAACTTGTTGTGTTTGGATTTATTGAGATTGTGGTACAATCTTAAATCCTACACCGTGATACAAAAACGAATGACTTATGGTTCAAACGTTTGGTTTTGAAACGATTTTGGGAATCGTTAATTTTCTAACTTTTGTGTTAGATCGGGTTTATTAGTGTAAACCATACGTTTTTTGTAAACGTTAAATTCTCTAACATGTGTGTTAGACTGGAATTATGGGTGTAAACCATACGTTTTTTGTAAACGTTAAATTTTCTTTAGTAGAGTTTTAATGTCTTTAAATAAGAGTTTATATTACTTGATTATAGTTTTATGTCTCTAATTAAGTCTTTATTTAAAATGGACTCTTCATCCACCCATGGATTTATAGCACAAACTTTTAGTGATTCTAACACGAGACTGGTTTATATGTATTTGATATAAAATAATAAGCCTTATAATGATTTTTATAATCATATATTTCTAAATGAGCGTGTTAGAATTGGGTTTTATATATAAACTGATTTGTTTATAACGATTTCTGTAATCGTTTATTTCTAACGAGCTTGTTAGAACCTATTGGTATGATAATGATTTTTATAATCATATGTTCTAACAAGTATGTTAGAACATATTTAGTGATAAGCTTTATAACAATTTTTATAATTGTTTACTTCTAACAGATGTGTTAGAAACAGTTTATAAAAAAAATGCAAATGATTTTTGTAATCATTTGTCTTCTAACATGCTGTTAGAAACGGTTTATGAAAAATGTTAGTTTCGAAGCAGTTTTAGTTGTTTATTTTCCAACATGCGTATAAGAAGTGGCTTATTTATATGAATCATATATGTGTTTATAATAAGTTGAATTAACATTTTGTGGAAATGTTAATATTTCTAATGTGCGCGTTAGAATTTCTTTCATTTTAACATGATTGTTGAAAAGGTTAAATTACAAATGCTTTGAAATGTTTTATGTAAACATTTTATATAAGTAATTTGTTGTAACATTGGTTTTAATGAATATAAACACTTTATATTATGCTTTGTACGGTTTAGAAATAAAAGGTCATACATTGAAGTTGATGTTTGATTGGCTTCAAGAATTAACTCACCATAAAGTGATGGTGTAGTTGTGTGTGATTTATCACTAACTTTAATTTGTTATTTCTAAATCCTAGTGGAATGACTTGAATTTTCTAATATGTGTGTTAGAAAATATATATCACAAATACAAGGTTAAAGATTGTTCATTTTGATGAGCTGTAATGAACGGAAATGTTTTATGTTAACATTTAATTGCCTATGTGCGCATTAAAAATGATGAGGAATGGTTTATTTTATAAACTTTATCATTGGAAAACGTTTTATGTAAACGTTCGATTCTATGATGTGCCTGTTATAACATTTTTTTCTTAACATGCGTGTTAGAAAACATTATGCATAGTAAGACTAAACAATATAAACCCATTTGATATTTTGGGTTTGATTTATGTTATCATAAACTCTAATTGATATCATTAACATTGTACATTACAAAACTAAGAAAATATTTTAAAATGATTTTTAAAACAAAGTTTTGCATAGTTTTGAGAATTCAAATGGTTTGCTACTCTTGCTAGAAGTAGCATTTGTTGAACAAAGTAATAATTTTATGGATATTATTTGGTGGAAAACGACTTGGTGTTGTGGTGTACAAATTCAGTGGTTTAAGTTTACTACTTAAACGTAGCTTTTGTAACAACTTGATGTCGTTTTGAGAAGAATTCTCCAAGTTTAAAGTTTCAAGATGAATTGGGAAACTTGTACTTACAAGTGCATGGAGTCTTATTGAGGGAGTACCTCAAGACATGCCATTGGACGATATCGTTGAAAAGATTTCGATCAGATTATAAAGTGTTAAAGATAAAAGCACTTTGCTATTTGATATCTACATATCGTCTATGCTCCCGTTTAAATTTCAAAAGTGTTTGGCACTTATGATTTAGTTTCCAATGTATCTTGTTGTTTTGTGTTCAATATATTCGGATAACACATGCAATTTTTTATAAATAAATAAATCATTAATGTTTGTGACGTATAAATTATTTTTGTGGAAAATAATTATAACGTCAATTATACATTATTTAAAAGAATATGGTTTTAAATGGATAGTACATGAAAATACTTGGACATAAACAACTTAAGAGTTGTTGCATTGACTAAAAGTCAAATACGAGACGTCAAATGTGTAACCACATCACGAGTGAGTAGTGAGTGTATTGAGATGAAATACACAAACGAGATTAAAGTCGAAATACTTCGTTAGAAGTCATTGGAAAATTCACAAGTGTGAATTCTAACATATGAAAGTAAAAGTACTATATATGTTACTGTATACCTTTAATAAATCGTGCGAGATTTATACGTAGATGCGTCTACCACTTGAATATGAAAATTTTACCTTTGTTTGGGAGAACATCCTAAATATACATATCTCCTAATGAATAACAATAGATGTGTGCAAATCACTTATGAAAAAATTATGATTGTCATGTTTTTTAGTGTGGATCTAGTTGACTCTATCTTTCACATAATAGTGATTGTAGACGAGGAACATTCGTCTTGTTGGCGATGACTGTGTTCACCAAGTGACTTGGACTAAGACTTATGTTTAAGTCCTTATGAGTCAATGGTAAAGCGTTGGAGATCAAAGGTAAACAAGTTATGTTCCTTAATTGAATGATAAAATTTAGCTATATGCTATATACAATAATTTGTGAGACCTTCCTAAATATTGATGTTTTTGGATTATGAGTAAGTCTCATTATTTTGTCTTACCAAAGGATGAATGTTGCAAAGTGATATCATGATATCCTTGGGGCTGTGAAGAATCAGAATGATGCATATTCTGTTCACATGCTAAAGTATTGTAGTATAAAGCATGCTAGACTAGTACTTGGTTAATTATGGGTCTTGACGGAGACTAATTAACTCTAAACATTCAAATGTGTATGAACACAAAAAGAATTTGTGTATAGACAAAGTTGAGGGAGATTTTTCATTCATTATAAGGAAAAGACATGTAACTTATGAAGAGTTTGTTCGAAAGATAATGAGAACAATTCATTGTCTTCGCTTATTTTAGATGTTAAATAAGAATTATTTTAAGTTGATGACAAACTTATGACAATGGCATGTGTTGCTTTGGTCAGCTCGGAAGCTTATGTAAGTTAATTTAATATGAGTTGAATTCACTGATACAATGAGGTTGATCTTGTTCAGTCATTTGTATAAATGTCATCATAAGTGAAGTTACGAAAGTGTAGATCAAATGACAAGAAACGTGGGGGGATGAGCCATTTAAGAAACAACCCTCTAAGGGTGTAAGAATGGTTTTTTCTTTACCTCATATGGATGTTATCCAATAACACTTAAATGTGGGGTATCTTGCATTTGTATCATAAAATTTGGCAATAAGGATTTTGTAATCCAATCTAACATTGCAAACAAAGACTAAGTGAAGGACACAAAGGTCGTAGTGCATAATGGAGATGTGTTTGCCTTAAATGATACGTGTATCTTACAAAGGCATATATTATAACCAGATTCAGATGGCCACTGAGGTTATAGTCTTAGAAGTTGGCAATTGGCAAAATTAACTTGCGAGTTAAGAACACATCATGACAACTGATCTCAATACGTAAAGTTATTTGTAATGACTAGACAAAATCAAAGATAATGTTATGGATCTAACAACCTGAGGGTTTATTAGAGATCAAGTTGTGGAATGAGACTAAAGCCCATGGAAAAAGGGTGTGGAGGAATCTAACTTAGTTGACTGGAGATCCCAAGATCTAAGTTCAATAGGACAACGAATTCATATGCCTAAGGGTGATCACTGTGGCATAAGCTAGTATATATGGTTATATATACCCCCTAAACGATAAAAGGGTGTGTAAATACGTCCTAGTTCATTCCTATGAAATTCAGTGACAAATTGTAAGGCTAAGCATATTATGTGGTAAATGATTTTGCGTAATCATGGTAACCACGATGCTTTTAATAATTTAAGGAGAATCACCTATGTTAGAGAGAAGTGGGGTCGTTTCGAATGGAATTGGGGGCACAATTACTAGAGCTCTCGCAGAACCAGGAAAGTGTTCAACGACCATTATTGGAAACGACTATGAGGGGATGACCCGCTAAGGAGAGTATTGTGTGAAGTGTATTGTCGTCTACACAAATAGGGGTTTGTTCAAGACATAGCGTCTACAAATCGCTAGGAGGCTAAGTATGCTTCACAACGGAAAGTTTAAAGGGAACACCTTTCGTATCCGGCAATACGCAACTGTCGAGGTTGCATTGGAAATTTATTGTGTTTTGATCAATCTCCATTCATGTGCGGGATTGTTGGAAAATTTTTTAAATGTGATGAATAGAAATTTAGTGAGATTATTAATATTAAATTCTACATATAGTGACAAACTCTTGAGTAGAGTTATTTATGTCACTTGTTTAATTTTTATTAAAATAATAAACTTTTCATGTGTGGTATTGATGACAACTCTTGAGTAGAGTTTCTTTTATGACAATTGATTAGTGATTTTATGGCAAATTAAGTCTCTAATTATGTTGAACTTTTTACCACTCATGACTTTTGCATACTTAGTAGGCTATGTGCCTCTTTTGATGTGGTTAGAGAAAAAAAAAATATAAGTAAAAGATACAAGAAAGAGATATGTATGCATGAAGAGTTCTTGGAGAAGAAGTACTTGATGACCGATATGTTGGGAACATATAGAGATAAGTTTCTCTACACGATTCAACTACATTTCTATTCTTAGTTTCCAAAAGTTCTAACACTATGATTTTACCCGGTGTAACCTCGGGCGCGTGGCCTTATCCGGCAGTACAGACTGCTTCGGCTGTTGTACCCTGGGAGACAGACGCGTCGTCTTTAGTAGAGGTGCGAAATCTGTTTTAAAGGAAGCGTGTTGAACACGTGCTCAGCCACAACCGCCAACATTTGTTTGTTCTTTTTGTAGGAAATTATTGTACAAGAAGACGTGGTTCATGTAGACATCGTTGAAGCCTATATGACGGACTAAAAACACAACCAACTATACAAGAAGACGCGGTTAAAGCTCTTGTTGAAGACCATAGTTTGAATAAATTTATTTACATATGTTGTATTATACGTTATATTCGTTAGGATTTGTGCGCGGTACATATTTACTACAATTTTCCAAAATTATGTAAAAGAGTATCTTTACATTTTTTATATTTATTTGTATAATTTTTATTGTAATTGTGACTCTTTGTAGGATTTGTACGCGGTACATATTTATTACAATTTCCCAAAATTATGTAAAGAGAGTATCTTTACATTTTTTATATTTATGTGTATAATTTTTATTATAATTGTGACTAGCTCCTACAACATCCACACTACACCTATTTTAGAAAACGCCCCATAATGCCTCATTGCTGACGACAGCCACATGGCGCAAGACGCCTTAGAGTGGGACATCATTCACCACAACGACTACTCATGTCTAATGATTTTAGACTCAAATGTGTAATAATCAATCAATCATTGATTAAAGTAAAGTTAGACCCAAAGTTTCATGTTTGAAATCATTAAAACAACATGAAATTGATTCACTATGTAAGATGATTTTATTAATTTAGTTAAAAAAACAAAACGATTATAATTTTAAGTTTATTTAGAAGGTAAACTATTTCTTTTCAATATTTATTTTTTTATGATCTTATCATTTTGATGCTCTACTGTTTAGAATCATGTAGTCTCTTGGAGAAATGAATGAATGTTATTGGTCTGTCTTGGTACAATTTGCTGTCGAAGAGTATCATATAGTATTATATTATAGTATATCTCCATTATGTCCCCTCAACCAACATGTGTGCCAACTGCCAAGTCATATATCATTGAATCTTTAGTGTTTATATACTTATGTCCTGAAATTCAAATTGATTATTGTTTTCATTATTGAACTAGTTTAAATCTAAGTTGTTCTTTTGATTTCTCGTTTAGCAAAAATAATGTATGTTAATTCTTTAACTTGTTTCTAAAATATATGAATGATTTCTCTATAATTTAATTTTAATTGTAAATATAAACGACGTATTCATTTAAAATATATAAATGTGTAATAAGGCATTAGGGGGCGTGAAGGTGCTTGATAACGCCCTCTAACACCGCCCTTTGAGCATCATAGGGGCATGAAGAGGGATAGTGTTTCTAGTATAATGCCTAATAGAAGAAAACAAAACGGAAAATAATGATTAAAAGGACACTAAGGGACGTTAACCATTACACATTTTTTTAAAGGGGCGTTATGATACTTATATGACTGAAAAATGCCCCTTAGAAGGCATAACCATTACCGATGGTCTTAACTATCGTCGCCCAATTATCGTATACATTATTTGTTGATATTTTTTTAACTTTTCAAGTGAATTACTCAATTACATCAATGTCTTCTAGCGTTACGTATTTAGAGTTTAAGTTTAGAAAGTTGAATATTTTTTGGGTTTAGCATCAACTTTTTTTCATGTATATGTTAATTTTATGTAGAATAACTATTTTACCCGTTAACGATTAACATAAACAACCAAAACTTTAAAGCCGATCTTACGAGTTTTAGAAAAATATAGAACAACCTAAATTTGGAAGTTCGAAGTTGTGCGAGTGAAAGGAGTAAAGAAAACTCCTAAAGTTAACATTATAGACAAAAGATTTAGGTTCAATGTCACATTTCACATAAGTTTATTTTAGACAAAACATTTAGGTTCAATGTCACATTTCACATAAGCTTATCTTTGGGTGAAAAGCCATTTCAAAAGAGTGGCGAAGGTGGGGCCAGTTGATTTTTTATTGGAATTGGATTCTAATAATCCCTGATAGACGTCATTGGTCATTGGCAGTCTCACCTTTCAATTATTATGACTACACCGGTCCTCAGTTAAAAACACTGTAAGTTTTTTTTTTCAAATTACAAACTGATATTTTAGGGTTTTTTTATAAGAACGAAGATACAAGTCAACTGAGAGTTTTTTTCCCAAATAGTGTTTTTAGAAAACTTATTTACTAAAATGTGTACTTTGAAAAGTATTTACCGTATTTTTTGAAAGTTTACTTTTCTCTCTCCTAATTTTATTGGATAAAATAAATTTCCTTATATAAGTATATCATTTAACAAAAGTTAAAGAAAAAAGAGTAAACTGCCATTTTGGTCCCTGTGGTTTAGTCAGTTTTGTCACTTTAGTCCAAATCTCAAAGTTTTTGTACTTGGGTCCTGTGGTTTCATTTTTGTTGCCATTTTAGTCGAAAATTGAAATTTGGCCAGATTTACCTAATTAAACCCCTTTTTTGTCCTTTACCTCAAGGGTATTTTTGTCATTTATGTTTTATTATAAACGATTATCAATTTAATTTAATAAAACATACTAATAAAACCTAACCCTAAAATTAAAAAGACCATCTCTCACCATTTGCCCTTGCCCCCTTTTAAAACCCTCAGAGGAGAGAGATCGAGAAGACAGTGGAAGGGAGAGAGAGCAGGATGTCGGCGGTGGTCGGAGGGTCGCCACCATGACGCCGACACCATCACTGTCGCAGTGATGTTTCCGTTTATTGGGGGTTTTACCCAGGAAGAGACAGAAGGGGAAAAAGGGAGAGAGAAGAGGGTGCGGCGGTGGCCGCAGGGTCACCACCGTGAGACCGACACAACCATCGTGAATTCACCACTGTTGGCGCCTGTTGTGAGACGGTGCCGGTGACGCCGTTCAATCGGAACCAAATCTAGTTTGTTGTGGCTGTGAACGCCGTTAACGACGGTTATTTATCTGCACCGCTTGATTTGTCTGTGTGTTTGTTGCTGTGATTCAACTTTGCTAGCTAGTATAGCAGCGATTGCCAGTTGATATCATCGTCCCCGTTGATTTGTCGGTGTGTGACGGTTGTGTTCGAGAGAGAGAAAAGGGGTGTTTAGAAAGAGAGAAAGATCAGAGTTTTAGGGGTGGCGGTGGTAAGTCTGGTAACTCGACAGGTGGGGTTTGGTTGGTGGTGGTGGTTTTGCGGTGGTTTGTGTCGTTGGGTTTGAGTTAGGGTAGATGGGGAAGAAGATGACTTTTATATTTTCAGGTTCTTAGTAATTTAATTTAATTATTTTTAATTAATAATCATTTATAATAAAACATAAATGACAAAAATACCCTTGAGGTAAAGGACAAAAAAAGGGGTTTAATTAGGTAAACCTGGCCAAATTTCAATTTTGGACTAAAATGGCAACAAAAATGAAACCACAGGGATCCAGATACAAAAACTTTGAGATTTGGACTAAAGTGACAAAACTGACCAAACCACAGGGACCAAAATGACAGTTTACTCAAGAAAAAAATATGTTAAACCTAAAAATGGTCGTGAGCTTTTAAAAAATGTTTAAAAATGATTTTTTTAAAGTTATTTTTATTAAGATTTTCTTTAACATTTTTTAAACAGACTTGAAAATTCTATCATCAATTTTTTCAACTTCCATAATTATGTTAATTTTATAAACATTTTTGTGTTTTTACCCTTTTTTTAAAGGTACATGCATCTTTATTAGGGGTACTAAATAGCTCGTGTTTGTGGATTAGCGAGTTCAATCGGACACAATTCAAACACGATACGAATCCGAAAATTTCTGTAGGCATACGAACCCGGATACAACACGAATATTCGCAAGTTGACATGTTGGACATAAACCTCTTTAACCCGAATTTGTTTTTTTTTTTGCATATTAATCTCTAATTTTACATTTCTACAACAAAACAAAATACAAATTTATATAAAAAGTTACATATTAGTTACAAAGTTCAATGTCAATTATAAAATTCTACATAATTCAATGTCATTTGGTACGTAGTTTAAAAATAAACAATTATTTTAAACCAAGATAAAGCTAAAATAAAAGAATGAATATTTGTATACGAGTAAAAAACATATGTGTTGATTTTATCAAACTTAGCTTGATGATGGTTTAAAATAAATGTTATATTATTTGTCGTTAAAAGTAAAAATATTAATTCGATAATCGACGACTTTCTTTTTCGTAATTTACATTACCATAGGTATTGTTATAGATAAGTTAAATAAAAGAATGAATAAAATTTTAAACTTTTTCCCATTTAAGAAAATTACAGAAAAAATCTAAAAGATAATATTTCTAAGATTATTAAATACATATTATAAAAGATAATTTTCCTTAACTTTTGTTAAATGATACATTTATAAAAGGAAATTTATTTTATCCAATAAAATTAGGAGTAAGAAAAAATCAACTTTTTAAAAATACATATTTAGGTAAATTACTTTTCAAAGTACCTATTTTGGTAAATAAGGTTTCTAACAACACCTATTTGAGAAAAAAAACTAAGTCAATTGATGTAAAACTTACCTCGAAATGATGCTAATAAGAAACACTCATGACCTAGTGCTGTGATGATACAATGCGCCCCTCATAAAGTGGTTTATGTTTAAATCCTTTCAACTAGAATGTTAGATGCTACTTATGTATAAACATGGTGTCTAATAAGAAACTAACTAAGGGGCTGTTTGGTGAATCAGAGCCTCTGACCGAATAAGAGGCTCGACACCTCTGAATGGTTCAGCAACTGTTCAAAGCTGAATGGTTAAGAGCTTAAAATCCCCATTCAGATGTTGGACCAAACATCACAACATCTGACCGAATCAGAGCTTGATTCCATTCAAATGTATTCAGATGCAAATAAATAGGACCTAAATACGTTTACAAGTGTTTTTAGGTCTTTGTACAACGATCGAATGAAAAAAAAAAGTTAACATTTATGATCATATATGACAAACATATGTATTGACCTATCCTAGATGACAAATTTCACAAGTATCGAACTTTCCAAAATGACAAAAACAAAGGCGAATTCAATAAACCGTAGATTTTTTTTCTAAAGGTAAATTAACATACTCTTGAATATTATCAATATAACAATTCCAAGTTAATTTGCAATTTGTTTTTTTTATCTTTTGTCTTTTGTCTTTTTTAAATGTATTTTTACCACTTAACTTTTTAGCGTTAACAATTACAACCCTTTACATTTTTAAATACTTTTTAATCGAGTTTTATGTTTTTTTATATATTTTTACCACTTAACTTTTAGCGTTAACAATTACAACCCCTTACCTTTTTAAATATTTTTTACTTTTATTTTAACAATTCATTTTTTATCCTTTGTCTTTTGTCTTTTTTTTATATATTTTTACCACCTAACTTTTAGCGTTAACAATTACAACCCCTTACCTTTTTAAATACTTTTAATCAAGTTTTACATGTTTATTTTTATGTACATGTTAGTATAAATTCAAATTCATTTATGTTTTTTTTCCGGGTAATAAATTGGGTCAAATATAACATATTTTAATGTTTATTTTTATGTAATTGCAATTTGTTTTTTTATCCTATGTCTTTTTCCTTTTGTCTTTTGTCTTTTTTTAAATGTATTTTTACCACTTAACTTTTAGCGTTAACAATTACAACCCTTTACATTTTTAAATACTTTTTAATCGAGTTTTATAATTTTTTTATATATTTTTACCACTTAACTTTTAGCGTTAACAATTACAACCCCTTACCTTTTTAAATACTTTTTATTTTTATTTTAACAATTCATTTTTTATCCTTTGTCTTTTGTCTTTTTTTTATATATTTTTACCACCTAACTTTTAGCGTTAACAATTACAACCCCTTACCTTTTAAAATACTTTTTAATCAAGTTTTACGTGTTTATTTTTATGTAAATGTTAGTATAAATTCAAATTCATTTATGTTTTTTTTTCAGGTAATAAATTGGGTCAAATATAATATGTTTTAATGTTTATTTTTATGTACTTGCAATTTGTTTTTTTTTATCCTATGTCTTTTTTCCTTTTGTCTTTTGTCTTTTTTTTACATATTTTTACCACTTAACTTTTAGTGTTAACAATTACTGTAACATCCGTCGAAAAACGGGTTTCCAAAACCCGCTTCGTTTATTAATCGAATATCCAGTTAAAAATTTTCGTTGCATATTTATTGCTCAAACTAATTTTAAACAATACATAATTAATAAACATTTTAGAATTTAAAAACTATAATTAATAAATGATAAAAATAAGTGAATAAAAAATAAAATGAGGCTGCCGGGTTTCGAACCCGGGTCGCCCACAAACTCAAACACACAATACACCGCTCCGCCACTTGCCTTCTTTGTGAATATAATGAAACAAATAATACTTAAATTAAAATTCGAATTCAAAACCGGACCTCAGCGCGGCAGAACTCGCAATCACCGGAAAATCCGGCAATCCGCGAGTTTAGCCAGTTTCCTTTTGACTAAAACGCTATAACCGACTTCGACATCGGTTATAACCGACATCTAACAGTCAATTGCGGTCGTAACCGCCGGAGAAACCTTGACCACGAATCAAGACCAAATTCGGACTCAATACATTCTGTTTCTTCCCTATAAATACCCACCCAAACCTCTGGTAACCTTTTCGCTCAAAGTCGCACAATCTCTTGAAGCTTTAGCACTCGCCGGAGATATTCTGCATTCGCCGGACTTTCACCGGAAAACCGAGACTTACACCAAATCGGTAAATTTCTCGACTCTTTTGTTTGCAATCCATTATTAGACAAGTATTAACATAAATCGTTCAACCAGAATCCGTCTCAGACAAGTTGCCGGGAATTCCTGCACTCGCCGGAAAGTCACTGGAAATTCCGAAATCTTACTGTCAATCGGTACAATCATCTAAAACCCCTGATATCCCTTGTTTAGTAACTTAATTGCACAACTCGTTGATCAAAACTGTTAATTGATTCACTCAGACGGAAGTCACAAATCAGAGCCGACGACTCTTGCCGGAATTCTGAGAAAAACATTCTGTTCGGTACATTTTACTCCGTAACCCTCTTTATCCATTTCATTCCAATCAATTATATGTTTGATGACCGATTTAAACAAGAACAGTCGGGCATCTTTGTTCTGTGTCTTTGTAAACGAAGAAGACAAAGTCGAACATGTGTATAAGTTTAACTAAAACTGAATATTTAACCGGGTTAGACACACAGTCCAGCGGTGGACTGTGTGCACAAACAATGCACACGTCCCGGGTTCGAATCGCACACGTTACCGAATTTCAGAAATAAAACCAATCCTTTTTAAACCTATTCAGATCACCTTTCAACATGTATATAAATATAATATAATTCAGTAATTAAACAGGTTAAGCACACAACCCAACTGGTTGGGCTGTGCGTACTCGAACCGAACGTCTCGAGTTCGACTCCGGGTCACTGAAGTCGGTTCGGCCATTTTAAATCATTTTTGAAATAAATTAAATAAGATAAAAGTTAATCAGTATATATATATAATTAAAACAGAGAATATTTCAGGTTAGACACGTAGCTCAGTTGGTAGAGCTGCGTGCACGCATACGAGAGGTCCCGAGTTCGAACCTCACTCAGCGCATATAAGTAACACAATCCGACCGGTCAACGGTCAACGGTCAAAGTAAAAAAAAGTCAACATTTTTTATTTATTTTTGTTTATTTATTTAATCAGAAAATTATTTAAAAATACTTAAAAATAATATTTTTAAAGTTGGAAAATGTCCTTAAACTCACAAAAATAAATCTAAAAATCCTATTAAGATTATGAATTAAAAGTATTAATCTCAAATAAAATCCATTTATTTACAGAACCATTTCGTTATTATTTTAGGTTAGTTTTCCTCGTCGATCAAACCCCAAAACTCGTGCGCATCCAACGTCATCAAAGAACGCACCCAATGTGAGTGAATCTCTACCAATTCCCCGTTTTAATCACATTTTGGGTGTATCATGTGTCGTTTAATTCCTTATTATATTTAAACACTTGTGCATCCATCATATCCGTGATCAAATGTGTATCAATTATGTGTTCAATTGTTGTGTGAATTATGTTTAGATTGAAGTTATCATTTTCAGTACATGCATTTCATTAGGCCTATCAGCTCCCCGTGGGATACGGGTTGAGTATCAGGTGCCTCATTCGATCGGCTCCGTTTGATTGAGCCTTGATCTCACATACACAATCATTCATGTCATTCGATCGGCTCCGTTTGATTGAGCCTTGATCTCATATGCATCATCATTCATGTAATTTATTCATCCAATGTGGTTTGTGTTTTGTTATATATATATGTTTGCTCACATGTGATTATTGCACAAATTTTCAATATTAAATACAACAAGAAATTAATAACAATGTTTTCTCAAGGTTCACTCGCCAACTTTTGTTGACCCAAAATATCCCCCGTTTTACACATGATACAGGTGATCCAGTTGAGGCAAGAAACACATAGGAAGGCCTAGAAGAATAAATCAGTTTAAGCTTGGGATTGTTTTACTTAGTTTCATTTCCTTGTAATTGTATGGATTTGATTTGAATATTTAAGTTGTAATTTGAATTTAATAAATATGAAACATTTTAGTAAACATCATTAGCTTTGGTGATAACCCAATTATGCCCCGACTCTTATTCCGCTGCGGGTCGGGGTGTGCCAATTACAACCCTTTACCTTTTTAAATACTTTTTAATCGAGTTTTACGTTTTTTTATATATTTTTACCATTTAACTTTTAGCGTTAACAATTACAACCCCTTACCTTTTTAAAAACTTTTTATTTTTATTTTAACAATTCCATTTTTTATCCTTTGTCTTTTTTTTTTGTCTTTTGTCTTTTTTTTATATATTTTTACCACTTAACTTTTAGCGTTAACAATTACAACCCCTTACCTTTTTAAATACTTTTTAATCGAGTTTTACATGTTTATTTTTATATACATGTTAGTATAAATTCATATTCATTTATGTTTTTTTCGAGTAATAAATTGGGTCAAATATAACATGTTTTAGTGCTTATTATTATATACGTTTTCGGTTGTTTTACGTTTTAATGTGATTTTTTTTAGAATTGAGTTAGGTGAAACATAATACATTTTTGTTAAACGGTATAAATTCGAGTCACTATACATTTCGACACCGTCGCAACGCGTTGTAACTATTTTCTTACGCGCTTATTAATATTCATTTGTCAATATAAAGTCACGTTGGTTTATGATTCTACGTAAATTTTCTTCGGAAATGTGTCAGGTCAAATATAATCTGGTTTCGTGCTTATTTTTATGTACGTTTTCAGTTAGTCTACATTTTGACGGAAAATTACAATTAGCAAGTTGTGTAAATAGTGTTTTCATCGTATTGCCTTTTATGTTTCTGACTTGATTTTTTATGGACTTTATTATATTTAACTTTTTTTACTTTTCTTTATGTTAAGTGTTTTAGTTTTAGGTTCCTTTTTCATTAAATTTATATTTAAGATAACGTTACGTTTCCATTTACAATTAATTTAAAATCAGTCCGTCTGACTGTCTAATTTAAAGTTCGATGTAAAACATGTATCGATTTTTTTAGCATCTTTCATTCGGTTGCTATACTTAACCAAAATAGACATTGACTGCTCGCAGCGTAGCGCGGGTAATCTATCTAACTCATATACACGTAGCATAGTAGAGATGAGACACCACTACCATCAGATTATTTACTCCTATCATTTACCACCCCTATCTCTTTTATCTTAAAAAATATAATATATATTAAAAAAAACACTAATTGGGTATGGAGTGTCAGTTTCACGTGCTTTCTCTCCCACGTAACCTTCGATTTCCAATTTTTGTCTATTGTTTTCATATCTATTCTCTCTCACCCCCACACACACTACAGCCAGCCATGCATCACTTCTTCTTCTTCTTTCCAAGCACCCATGACCTCTAACCATTCTCCAATGGCTGCTCTACCCAAAACCCGAACAAACAAAACGGGTTTCACCAAATATTCATGGGTCATTAATTGGATGCTCGTTGTTGGATTCTTGTGTATGCAAGTAGAGTGTCACACTTCACAGATTTATGTTAACTTAATCAAGAAACCTGATCCTGTATCCAATCTTGACTCTCCTACCTTTGTTTTCCAACATGGTAATGCTGATTTTTCATGCAAGAATTGTACCTCCAGCTGCAAGGTTTGTACATTTTGTTCTTTTTAAATATTTTTACTGTTTTATTTATTAAACTTGAAATGAAAAAAAGCCTGAAATTTGCTAACTGAGATCTTGGTTTAACAATTTAAATCCGTGACGAGGTGTCACTGGAAGCAGCCTCTCTGTTCCTACAGAGTAGAGGTAAGGCTGTCTGCATCTTACCATTCTCAGACCCTACATTTGTTTTGCTATTGATGGGATTTACTGAGTATGATGATGATGATGTTTAACGATTTAAGGAGTGACGGAACTTAAACATTTATATTAGGGGGCCAAAAACGCACACAATATTAGAAATTATAATTACGGTTATTGAACATAAGAAATCAAATAAAGATAATATTTTTTCAAAGTTAATGGGTTAACCTATACTGGGCGAGACCCCTCCTCGACCCAATGAAGTCTATCCCTTGGGTTCAAGGCCTCTAGAATCACAATTATGGCTGTTTGTTTACCTTTTAATGATGCTTTTAATGGTTCAGACAACACTGAATAGTTCAAGACATTTGTCTCTGAATGGTTAGCATTATACTGAGACCTCTAATCTGAATTGGTCAGACATTTGACTCTGAACGGTTAAGCATTATACTGTCTCTTAATGGTTCATGCCTCTTACTGCTTCAGCACTTAATGATTCAGATCTCTTACCAGTTTCAGCACTTAATCATTCAGAAATTGACAAAACCCACTTACTGTAATCCTTGCAATTGTGTTCCCGATTTCAAGATGTGTTTCAAATCTCGAGGTTAAATATGCAATTCAACAAATCTGGAACGAATACTAGTTTATTTCCATATAAAGTTAAAACCAAGATATTCTTAACCGGGCCGGTTCACTAGCCAGAGACCGGTTATTTCAAAAATTGGATTATGTAATCAAAGAATTTGATGGATATATAAATTCAAACAAAATAATTAATTTTTCTTTTGGTTTGGATTTGTAATTTTAACAAAACTGAAAACTTATATAAACAAAATATAGAGCATGAAGTGGTATATAAATCACTAAGTGAGATTTTAGAAAAGAAAAATTAAAAAAAAAGTACTTTTTTCTAAAATGGAGGCCGTTTAAATAGACTTAACCAGACCGGCTATGTAGCATGCTCCCGGTGAAACGTGTTTGAGCAATAGCCGGGCTGCTTAAGTCAATTTAAACAACCTCCATTTTAGAAAAAAATTATTCTTTTGTTTCCATGCAGCTGGATGATCTCCATCCATCAAATTGTTCATCCGGGGAAGTTTCTTACACTAAATTGCACGACTGGGAACCACACGTTTGAAGTGTGCGCCAACGGGCCCCACGCGATCCGCTGTGCTACATATAACTGGACCATTGGTTAGTGTACTTAAAATGCATCAAATTTCTGAAATACTGGATTATATAATATTTACTAACTCACTGGTCATGCAGACACTATTCCCCCTACCGCATACGTTACAGCATCGACATCATTTACAAACGCTTCGGATATTTCTGTGCGTATATCCTTTAGTGAACCCTGCAGTGGTAGCGATAGTAGTGGTGGTTTTAGTTGTTTATCTGCAAATGACTGCAGCGTAAGTAGGTGCTTCCTAGCGGTTTTGTTAGATATAAGATTGTGTATCTACATGTTTTGAATTTGAATCTGAATATGTCAAGTTTTTCACTTGCAGCTTTTAGCTTATGGTCAAGGGCAGGTTATTCCAAGCACTCTGAAGACTATCAAGCCGAATCTTGAATATTCTATTTCGGTGAATTTGTCTACAAACGTCGAGTATGGAAGAACACTGTTAGTAACAGATAAAGATTTTTGTAAAGATGCAGCCGGGAATCCATTTACACGAACAACGCGTTCCAGTTTCTTGGTTCATTTTGGTAAGACCGATTTCTTTAAGGTCAAACAAAGTAATATTAAGGGAAAATTACCAAAATAGCCAAGACTTTAATTAACTTACCAATTTAGCCACCCCATGCGTCCTTAGAAGGCCACTCACATGTATGGGATGAGTCTTTCAAGCATGGGATGAGTCCTTGGGCGAAACCCAATAAAAAATAGACACGTGGCCACAGATGCATGGGATGAGTCTGCGGACGCATGGGATGAGTCCGCAGACGCATTGAGTCCGTGGACGCATGGGATGAGTCTTTCATGTGTGGGATGGGATGAGTCTTTCCACGTGTCAGTTGGGGATTGGCGGACACAATACTTGGCCACGGGACGCATGAGAAGACTTGGGATCTGTGAGTGGCCTTCTAAAGGCGCATGAGGTGGCTAGATTGGTAATTTGACTTTTTTCTTGGCTAATTTCGTAATTTTCCCTAATATTAAAATCCAAAGATCGACTTAGAATTCGAACTTCATAGAGAAACATATAAAGCGGACAGAATGTTATAACAAATATGCATCGAATCAAATACTTCCGGTTTTAAATTCAGTGAAAGCCCTGATCATTTTCGTAAGTAGAAAGTAAGTGGTTTGACTCCAAAAAGTCAAAGTGTACTCACTTGTTGATTGATCTTACAGATAGAAGAAATGTATATGTTGACCTAAGGACTCACATACCCGAACAGTTACTTCAACTCGATAACAACGTTAGATCGGTTCAAGCAACTAACAAACACAAGAACTTGAAGTTGTATCTATATTTTACACAACCTATAGTCAACACATCAACTGAAGTCTTAAAATCTCTAAAAGTCAGTCAAGGATCACTTGTTTCAACCACCAGCAACAAGGATAGCCTCGGAAACCGAAGATTCGGCTTTCAGTTTGTAGATATTTTCGATATTTCCATCGTCACCACTAGACTAGATACAGGATTACTTCTAACAAGACAAGGTTCCCCGGTTTCACCCGTTGCACCGGTCACGTTTCTTTTCGGTACATTTTAGACTTTGAATTTGAATTTAGAACTTAGTAGCTTTGACTTAAAAAGTCAAAGTGTAGCTTGTTTTTATGTATTCATTTGAGACTGTGTTGAAAACCTGTGTAGATTCTCAACGTCCGTCAGTGAAGTTAAGCACGATGAGCCATACGAGGACACAAGAGGAGCGTATCCCTGTGACGATAAAGTTCATGAAGCCGGTTTTCGGATTTAATTCATCTCACTTATCCATTTCTGGAGGACAAATACTAAGGTTAGTCTTTCAACGCCCGTCTTCCAAATAAAAAGAAAGAAAAAGGGGGAAGAAAGATGGACTTCTATAAGAATCGTGTAACATAAGCATGACCCCGTTTAACCCAATTATCTAAATCAACCGACGAGTAAAATGCCATTTTTCCCCCTGAGGTTTGGCCACTTTTGTGACCTTCGTCCAAAGGTTTGTTTTTCCGCATGTGGATCCAAAAGGTTTAAAATCTTGCCATTTTCATCCGACTTGTTAACTCCATCCATTTTTCTCTGTTAAGTGGGGGGCATTTCTGTCATTCTAGCATTTTTTATTAAAATAAAACACTATTAGAAATAAAGATTCACCTCTGTTGACTTTCTACCCATCCGAACCCTTTAATTATCACAAAAATGTCTACAAAGACGAAAATACCCATGACTTAACATTTAAAAAAGGATGGAGTTAGCGAGCCGGATAAAAATGGCAAGATTTCAAACCTTTTGGATCTAGATGCGTAAAAAAAACCTTTGGACGAAACTCGTAAAAGTAGCCAAACCTAAAGGACGAAAATGGCTTTTTCTTTTAACTGACATGTTGACAGATTGTAAACAAGTTGTAATCAAGTTGTTAACGTGCTAAACGGGTCATAAAGGGGTAGGCAGGTAGTAATAAACGGGTTAAACAGATTGACAGATAGACATAAAGCTAAATTTGATCGCTCCTTACTCATCTACGATTTTGTGCAGATTTCGTGAAATAAGTAAGATTATCTACTCAATCGAGATTCAACTACTCGAAGATTGGGTATCCGTGCTCGTTCCTGAAAACATAACCACAGACGTAGCTGGAAACACAAATCTGGCATCAAACACCTTACGATTATTTCACTGTATGCATTTATTCCATAAATCTTAAAACACTTCTTCCACATCACAAATCCACATTGACTCAACCAAACTTCTTACAGATTCCGCACTGCTGCATCCGTAATGCTTTCCACCTCCGCGACAGCTGCTTTCGCGTTAACCGCCGTGGTTGCAACCCTGCTCACCGTCTCCACCGCCTCCCTCCAGAACTACGGAGCATTCGCCACATCATCACCATTACTAACTTCCAGTCCAGCTAGAATCCTTTTCGTAAGATAAAGTTTTGAGTAAAGTACACGGATGGTCCAGTCCTTGTGGTTTACCAAAATTTTGGATATGGTCCCTAGATATCCAAAAGTACACGGATGGTCCTTGTGCTTTGCACTTCGTGACAAATTTAATCCTCAACCAACAAATCTAAAGGTTTTAGCATATCCAAGTTAGGGACTAATACGTAACAAAGTTCAAACCACAGGGGCCATCCATGTACTCTTGGAAAAATCTAGGGACTAGATGCGTTACAAAGAGTAAACTACAGGGACCATCTGTGTACTTTTGGAAAGCTAGGGACCAAATCCAAAATTTTGATAAACCACAGGATCCATCCGCGTACTTTACTCTAAAGTTTTAAATACAATACATTTTCACCTCCAAACAAAAAGTTTTAACTAGTTTTTCTGCATCATGTAATCAGCGAATCGTATGTCATATTCAAATCTTCGCGTTATCCGGATGGTTAGCGGTTCCATTGCCCATTGAGTACAGTGAATTTGTTAAAGGTTTAAGATGGAGCATCCCTTATTTCAAACTACCATGGGAATCTAGTCACGTGAATCCTATGAATCCACATTCATACGGTTCGAAAAGCAACGATCATGAACCTCAAGTTATGAGAATGGAAGACAATTATCTAGAACGAGTTGACTCAGTGTACGGATTGCCACTCACTGCAATGGAGTACAAATCTTTTTTTGAGGTCTGCATGCTGTGATCTCTTGAAATTATTGTGTTTTGAAATTTGTTATTTAAATTTTAAACGATAAAAGATCCCAAAGGGAAATTATATCGAAACAGACGGCAAACGGGCAATAAGCTGCGCTGCTAACATTTTCTGTACAGCAAAACTAAATATTTTAAAAACTACATTAATGTGGCGGTTACGGTTTTATATGCAGAGTCAAAATGTGGCGCCGGAGGCTCAATATATAACAGATTTGAATGGTTCACACGGGTATATGTTGTAACAAATTGGTTACTGATTACATGTGTTGGTTTGGTTATTTGGATTTGAAGTTGGATTGTTTTTACACAGGTGGATGGATTTTAATCGGATTATGTTTTGGCTGGCGATTATGAGTGGCGGTTTGATTGTTCTGCATATATTGGTTCTGATAATACTCAAACTTAGAAAGAAAAAAGAGCATGATAATACTTACGTCTCGCTCATTATCCCACGGTTTGAAGTGTTCCTGGTGATTCTTGCAGTTCCTTGTGTTTCTGCAGCCTCAGCGTCTCTGCTAAAAGGTAAATTTTGTGCTTTGAGTTTCAACGTGAAACCTGTTACTTCAAATCCATATTTATATGGATATTCTCACGAGTCATATAAACAAACCGAAGTTGTTCGTGTTCGTTCATTTAAGTTTAAGCAAACAATCTTTTATTTTGAACCGTTCATTAAAAAAATGAATGTGTTCGTTTATATTCGTTCGCTAATATTTTAGACGAACATATAAGAATACAAACGAACATAAATGAACATAAACGAACATCGATAGAGATAAAAGAACATAGACACCAATTAAAAGTAAACAACAGTATTCAAGTTAAAGTCTAAATACCATCATCATCACATAATCCAACCATATACAACATTTTAGAGGTAGGCAACAATATCCATAATAAAGTCCAGTGGCGAAGCTTGAGATTTCCGACCGGGGGGTCGAAACGTATATACCTAAAAATTTCTATAAAATCGGGGGGTCGAAAATGTATATGCCAAAAAATTTCTATATGAAAACTACATACTCTCCACTACTGAGCGAAAAGTTCGAGGGGTCGGCTGCCCCCTCCCGCCCCTTGTAACCTGCGCCCCTGATAAAGTCTAATACCATTTGAAAATTCAAAAATTAAGTCAAATACAAGTTATGGAATGATCATAAATAAATGAAATAAACAAACAAATATATAAAATATGATCCAATTAATATTACTAATGACTATTCAATCATCATCATCATACTCAGTAAATCCCACCAATAGCAAAGCTAAGGTAGAGTCTGAGGAGGGTAAGATGTAGACAACCTTCCTCTACCCCGTAGGAATAGAGAGGCTGCTTCCAGTGAGACCCCCGGTTCGATAGTAGTTTTGCATCAAGCCTTGGACATAAGGCACATAACACTCAACAATGAGATAAAGACTATCAAGCCTTGGACATAAGGCACATAACACTCCGCAATTGAGATAAAGACCGATTAGTGCATGCACCCCTTGTCTTTCGGCTATGAACGCCACCACATGATGCATGATTAACCATCCTCCTCTTTTAACGTTATTTTCACGAAATTAGTAAAATAACGTTAAAATTAGAGCACTTTCACTTTTGCCCCCCGAGCGCCCACACATACATTATATGCGCATACCGCAAACGGGGCGTTTATATGTTTTTGTTTGTTTAATACATAAATTAATGATCAAGATATATGTTTTTGTTTGTTTAATTAAACGTACAAAAAACTTTGTACTTGTTCGTTCGTTTAGTTAATAAGCAAACATAAACAACCTGGCCATTAGTATTTACACAGTCTTTTACAATTTCTCGCAACATGATAAATGAGACTGCTGACTGCATACCAATTCTTAAATCCGAAGATTAGTGTGTTTGACTTCTAAAGTCAAATTTGTATTCTGTCATTTCAGGTGGATCAGCTTCAGGGATTGCGGTCGGGATTCTAATTTTAGGAGCCGTAATTTTCCTAATGCTAGCATTATTTACATTTCTTTCTATTGGGATATCACTAGGGAAGCTACTTCAATACAAAGAAGTTCACCATGAAGATCAAAAAATGCACTGGTATCAAGCACTAGTGAAGGTTACTTTGGGCCCGGGAAAACGAGGCCAATGGACATGGATCAACACCTCAAACTCCAAATGGCTAACCATATTGGGCCCACTTTTTGAAGACCTAAGAGGCCCACCAAAATACATGCTCTCGCAAATCACAGGAGGATTGGATTACAACATGAGCAGAGGCAATAGTATAATTGCATCAGATGATGAAAATGAAGATGCAGAAGCACCCTTTGTTCAAAGGGTGTTTGGGATATTAAGAATCTACTACATTTTTCTCGAATCGGTTAAACGGGTCACTTTAGGAATCTTGGTGGGTACATTTTCAAGAAACGGGTATTCTGAAACGCCGACGAAGACTTTACTATGTGTTACTTCATTTCAACTGTTCTTCATGGTCCTCAAGAAACCGTTTATCAAGAAAAAGGTTCAGCTGGTGGAGATCATATCGGTTTCAAGTCAAGTTGCGATCTTCGTGATATGTTTGGTTCTTTTGAGGAAGAATCTTTCGACCCATGATCAGACCAAGATTGGGATCACAATGGTTTGTTTGTTCTTGTTTGCATTCGTTGCGCAGATCTTGAATGAATGGAACTCTTTGCTTTGTCAGATAAAGCAGCTTGATCCGGACGATAAATCTTTGTGTACGGGTTTGAAAATAGCATCATGGGGGATTCTACTGCTTTTTGTCCCGATTAAGTTGATGAAAAACATCGAGAGTCAGTTCCCTTTGAAAGCGCGAACGTGTGACAATGCCAGTGTGCCGGTAGGGAGATTTAGAAGCTCGGATACACCGGACCAGACGTGGATGAAGCAACTGAGAGATTTGGCAAAGTCTAGTTTTAGTGGCTCTGGTGGGACTCCAACCGATCCATCGAGCAGTAAGACGAAATGGAGCGAGTTTTGGACCGGGATGAGAAGTGGGAGTTCTACCCAGACGACATCTAGCGATTCGAAATCGAAACCAAAAGGGATGTATAAAGATTTTGAAGCCATTTTTGGGTTGAATAAGTGATCTTAAACATCATTGTATATGCTTTGATAATAATATTTGGAGCTTAGTTAGCTTGTAAATATGTTTATTGATAAATCTTTGTTTACAACATATCAATTTATGTCATGTAGAATTGTTAAAAAGATAGGAGAGTTCAACACATGCAAACTTAGCAGACATTTAGGTGCTGTTAGGAAGAGATAAATAAACAAGATTTGAAGTTATGCGTTAGTTAGTGTAACCTGGTAACCTGATAATTACATAGTATTATAGCAAATTAGCAACAAATGAAACTTCAGATACAAAAGTAGTTTCAGTGACTTAATTGGAACAGTTGTCAAAACTCTCTTATATTTCTACAAATTTACCTCTATTTCTAATTTATTATCAAGATACCCAAGTAAGTAAAAAGAAAAGGTTAAAATCCCACTCACAACTTATTTAGTTGTATGGTCTAGATGGCGTGAAGGCACATTTCCTAGTGAAGACATATTTCCTCTATACCCGGACAGGGGCGGACCAACCTTGTAACAAGGGGTAACGTCCGTTGCCTCTTGACGCTCCGACGGTAGTGTAAATTTCTGAAGAATTTGATGCTTTTTCGATTTCATTACCCTTTTATTGAAACGTTGCCCCTATAAGGATTTTCTAGATCCGCCACTGCCCGGAAATAGAAAGGCTTCTATGTGATTTCATGAGACCCCTGTCTCAAAAAACTGTCTTTTTGACATATAAATTATGAAAATGTAGGTAACATAAAGTTTGGTTAAGGGAATCAAAACAATAACAAAGCAAAACATACTAATATAGTAATAATAACTACTGAAAACAAAAACCAGTGAAAAACTATATTAGTAACAAACAAGAAATAGTAGCATGAGCCCCCTTCAAGGTATCTCTATACACTCACCTAAGACATGGTAAGGCAAACAAAATTGTAGGAAAAACTAAATAGATGAAATTATGATATAAACTAAATAGTTAACCCTCCATTTTCTCAGTATTAACATAATCATACAGTGAAATTCAAGTAATTTGTTTCAAGATTATGTCCAAAGGTTCTTTAATGAACTATTGATTCAGAGAGAGAGAGAGAAGTGAACTATAATGATGAATAAAATCATACAAAGAGTGGCAGATGGTAAGGAGTGGCATAATCCAAATTCCAAACCCAATACCACAGGTTTTCCTCATTAAGTTCCTATTAAGTCCATTGGATTATAGCCTAGTGGCTAAGGCTTAGGTAGTGTTTGGTATGCAGCAATAAGAGGCGGAATGAAATGGATTATTACGAGGAATGAAGAAAATGGTGTTTGGTTGGTCAATGGAATGGAATCACCTATTTCAAAATGCATTACATTCCATCAAAATCATTCCTTCCATCCCCATGTTTTTTTTTCATTCCATCCCCTCTTGCACCCTCCACTAACAACACCATAACCCACCACCTTTGCCACTACCCACCACCGCCACCCGGAACCCAACAGCCATCGCCACGCCACCGCCACTCGCCCGTCACCGTTGCCACCAACCACCACCGCCGCTAAGGCCACTCGCCGCCGCTCGCCGCCATCCACTGTCGTCGCCGCCATCCACTGCCGTCGACGCCACCACCCACCTCCGTCGCCACCACCACCCACCACCGTCGTCACCACCACCACCCACCGCCGGCCACTGCCACCAATCACCACCGACGGCCGCCGCCACCCCTGGCACCGCCACCCATCGTCGCCGCCACTCGTTGCCACTACAACCGATCGCGCCGCCACCCCCCGCCTATCACCCATCCTTCGTTTTTCTTGCCTACCATACAATACACAATAATAATTCATTCCATTACCACGTGGTAACCAATTGAGACATGGAATGGTAATAATCCATTGCATTCCCTCATCCATTCCATTACCTTGTGCATTTCATTCCCTCGTCCATTTCATTACCCCATACCAAACAGACCCTTAAGGTCCATTAGGTCCTAGGTTTGATTTTTTTTTTTTTGGGGGGGGGGGGGGTTTCAAATTTATTGGGTTTCCTCTCGAATTGCATGGAACTCATGTATTATACTAAAACAATAAAATATAATATAAATAAAATATAATGTAATTTGTTAACATGTACTATGTAATTAAAAATGAACATTGACGTGATATAAATTGTGTTAAGTTAATTTTTAAAACATAGTTTGTTTTTTTCAATTAGGTATTAAATTTTTTTAATATCTTCTATTTGTTTTATTATTTAACATATTGTTTTTAACATTCTTATCATCCAACCACATGAAATATTTGACAATTGTTAGAAATCACTCATAAAAACAATTATTAAAGTTATTCCTTGTTTCTTAATATTTTAGCCAACATAATTTTGAACTGATGGAACTTTTTAAGTGAAAAATATAAGTTTGTTTAAAAAAACCTAGTAATTAATTTCATATCAGTTTCATTAATGATATAATAACTATTTTTAATTAAAAAAATAATTATCCATAATTAAATAAGAGACAGAGATTGAAAAACAAAAAATAGATGACTCCAATGAAATGAATGACATGTGTCACCATTGTTTTCTTTTATATAATAATAATAATAATAATAATAAAATCTATTAAAATTAGAAGGCTAAGAATCGTGTTTTCTGCCACATGCTAGTGCACTATTGTTATATATAAATATATAAAATAAATTTAAGTATTTTTTTTATTTTTAAAATTTGTAGAATTAACAAAACATAATCTAATAAAAAAAACAGAGAACACATACACACATGATGTGTTGGAATAGAGATGGGTTTTTAATAGGAAATGAAATTGCCTATTTTTTGTTATTGTTTTCATTGCAAATATGATATGAATTGATTTATATTTGAGTTATTAGTGATTTGCAGGTTTTTGACTGAAAACTAGGAATTCTAAGGGTACCGGAGAAGAAAAGCTAAGAGAAAGAAGAAATATATTGAAATAGAAAAGAGTACGGCCGGTACCAACTTACATGGCATGATCCATACCCTATGCGTTGACATTGTTCTCAAGGAACATAATGAAGGCCCATTACAGTTTATTTCCGTTATATTTCCGTTTGTTTCTGAGATTCGTTTATAAGAACAGTTTATGTTAATTAATTACAATTATGTATGTTGTATCGAATCTAATCGCTTATTAAATCGCATCGCTAATCTCATCGCATCGCAAGTCGCAGTTGTTTATATGGTTTTATGTTATTTATGTGTTGTGTATGTTTGTGGTTATGATTACAATCGCTATCGCATCGCTCTCGCACACTCGAATCGCTAAATCGCACTATTATATCAATTATAACGCTTAATATAACTAGCTAATACGAACCGAACCGCCAAACGAACACTTAACGCTAAAAACGAAGAAAACCCAACAATTTATGTAACATCCGTCAAAAACGGATTTACCAAACCCGCTCCGTTTAGCAACCGAACAGTCAGTCAAAAATTTCGTTGCGAATTAAATGCCCAAAATATTTTTAAACGATCCGTAATCAATTATTATACGGGAATATATATTTAGTTTTTGAAAAACTGTCAAAAATCGCAAAATAAAAATGAATTGCCTCTGCCGGGTTTCGAACCCGGGTCTGTACCGAATCAGCAAACGTATTTAACTCACATAACACAAACCACTGCGCCACTTGTTCCGTTTGTTAAATAATAGAATCATTTAATTCATAAAGTGACTTTACGAATTCAAAACCGGCGCCCAAACGGTTCAGTCGTCGGAATCCCGGAAATCTCGCGAGTTTTAACACCACTTTCAGTTATAACGTAAACCATTAACAATACATCGGTTATAACCGATGTTTGAAGTCCGCGATACCTTTCTATAACCGCCGGAAATTTTAAAACAACGAATACAGTCGGAATTCAGACCAAGTGCTTTGACGATTTGCACTATAAATCCACCCACAACCCACGACAAACACTTTCGCTCAAAATCACACCTTTTCTCGGCGTAATTCCACTCGCTGGAATAAATCTGTTCGTCGCCGGAAAACCGGTTTCCCCATTGCCGAGCTTTTCTGAACCTCTGAAGCTTATACCGGAGATACCCATACTCTTTCCAAGCTTTTCGGAGATTTGCTGCTGCAAGACACCTGACGCCGGAGTTGAATCCTGTCGCCGGAGTTCTGCCGGAAAACAGAGGATCCAGTCGGTATACCTCTCCGCCCAGTTTCTTTTCCTTTTCACTTTTATCTTACCTTAATCGACTGTAAAACACTAATAAACCGATAAAAACTTTGAACCAATCGATTTCCGAACTCTGTTATATTCCAGCGAGGAAGACGACGTTTTTCTGTATTATATAAGTATAATATATATAAAACGCAAAACGTCTCAAGTTCGATTCCCGTCTCACACACGCTGCCATAATAAAAATCATTTTTTTTGTTAAACCGAACCGGGTCGCCACAGTTATATGTTAAGTATATTAATAATCGGAATAATAACCAAGTTAGACACACAGTCCAGCGGTGGACTGTGTGTTTGTTTATATCACAGGTCACGAGTTCGAGTCCGGTCTTCAGCACCGACTCGGACAATTATCTTTTCTTTTTAAATAAGGCAAAAAAAAAGGAAATAAGTAATTAGTATTTAAGTATAATAAAAATCGAATGATATAGCATGTTGAACACACAGTCCAGCGGTGGACTGTGTGTTGGATTAAACCACAGGTCCCGGGTTCGAGACCTGTGGGGTGCATGACCGTTTCGCTTAAAATGTTTTTAAAATAAAATGAATTTCGGTTTAATCTAATTAATATATATATATAATTAAAATCAGATATATAACGGGTTAGACACGTAGCTCAGTTGGTAGAGCTGCGTGCACGCGTACGAGAGGTCTCGGGTTCGAGCCTCACTCAGCGCACAATAATATGCCATCGAACCGGTCAACGGTCAGGTCAACGGTCAACCGGCCGGTCAACGGTCAGAAAAAAAAAATAAATTTTTTTTATTATTTTTATTTAATTATTTTAATTAAAAATCAATTATAAATACTTAAAAATAACATTTTTAAGGTTAGAAAATAGCCTCAAACTCACAAAAATACACCCAACAATCCTACAAAAATAGTTTAATAAAATCCGTTTACTTACCAAACCATAATGCGATTTATCTAGGTTAAATCTCACTCGTGGTTAAAACCACTTCGCGTGCATTCAACGTCATCAACCGAACGCACCCACTGTGAGTGAATCTTACAATTCTCCTTTTTAAATTACACGTTTTGGGGTGTGTCATGTGTTATGAAAATAATTAATTTATTTATTTAAACTTGTGCCATACCACATCATGACTTAAACTTAGATTGTTTTTATTGTTGTGATTTACTTATATTCCTTTTGTCAAATTATATGAAACTCATACATTAAGCCCATCAGTTCCTCGTGGGAGACGAGTAGAACATCGCGTGCTTCAATTCAAATTCATTATTGTTCATGTGTGTATCATTGAGTTTATATTATTTGTAGTTGTGTCATTCATATTACCATGTTTATGCAATTCATTCATCAGGCCCCTCAGTTCCTCGTGAGAGACGAGTTGAGCATCGCGTGCCTTTAATTGTTCCATTATTATTCATGAGTGTTTCATTTAACATCTTATGATTGTCGATTAAGTTGCATCTATTTTTACTCATGTTTGGTTGTGCACATATTTCATAATCAATCTAAATAAATATGTTCAAATGTTTTCCATAGGATTCACTCGCCAACATTATGTTGATCCAAAAACCTTTTTACACATGATACAGGTGAACAGGTTGAAGCAAGGAAAACATAGGATATGCCTTAGAAGAGAACCAAGAAGCTTAGACTGATAGTTAGAACATGTTGTATCATTCATTGTAAAATTTCCATTAAATTGTATTAATGAATATGAAACATATAATAAATGTCATGAGCTTTGATGATAACCCAATCATGCCCCGATCACCTTATCCGCTGCGGGTCGGGGTGTGACAATTTAGGTCAAGTTCGCTCGAACTTGGTAACACAAGTTCGGTCGAACTTGGCTATCTAGCTCAGAACCTCCAGTTTAACCTCAAGTTCGCTCGAACTTGCCCTTCAAAGGTCAAGTTCGGCCGAACTTAACTCGTTTCCTTCAATATCCCTCAAGTCCGCTCGGACTTGCATGAAATTCATGCAAGTTCGGCCGAACTTGACTCCACCAGCCCCACTTTTTTGCCTTCTCCTATAAATACTCAGCTCCATTCTCTCATTTGAACTTGCTGTAAGTTTGTCCAGAGCTCTCAAACCCGAAACCCTTGTTTTCTAAGTAAGAATCAACCCGATTTCAATTACAATGATGTTCAACAACGTTTTACAACGATTTTGCACAAGGCATTGCCTTTGTTTTCATCAAATTTCTTCTGTTTACGAAAATCTTCATCTTTTTCCATCAAAACTTCTGTTTTCACTCGGATCTATACTAGATCTGAGCAAAACCATTTAAAACCTTGATTTTTACACCATTTTCGGACTAATGACGTATGTTTCGTTCACTTTTGAGTGGAACGAGGCGTTGCTGAAGCTAAATCTCAGATCCGGAAGCACAAGGACGAAATCGTCACTTTACACAAGCTGGAGTAACCCGTACGAACCATCAAGTTCGCCCGGATTAGCCCGAGTTTCTGTAAAATGGCTAAGTTCGCTCCAAAAGACCTCTCCGGCCTAAGCTTTACCCAGTGGCTTAAGGTTGGAGGGATGGGCACTCGATTTCCTCGGCAAAAGACGCGAAAACGCAAGATTTTGGACCCGAAAACATCAACTTCGCTCAAGAATCACCAGCACCCAGGTCAAGTTCGACCGAACTTGTACCCATCTGGGTCAAGTTCGACCGAACTTGGGTCATTTTCACCAAACTCCTTACAAGTTCGCCCGAAGTTGCCTAATTTCCTAAGAAACTATGCAAGTTCGCCCGAACTTGTCTTTTCAGTAAGATTTCCTTACAAGTTCGCCCGAACTTGACAAGATTCCTAAGAATCTTACCAAGTTCGACCGACCGTGGCTCAAATCTCACCATATCCTTACAAGTTCGCTCGAACTTGTATGTTTACATACAAGTTCGGCCGAACTTGCCTACTCCCGAAACCAAACTTAACTGTTTCAGCGTTTCGGAGACTGATGCACTTCCGTTCGCGTATGCAGGCTGATCCGGCGCTCTTCACAACTCTTCTCAGATCTCTAATCCTACCTAAAACGCACCCACAGTGAGTATACTTGACCCATTTTTGCTTTAATACACTTTTTGGGTGTTACATACGTTCCTATATCGAAATCACCTCACAACTCAAACTGCTTATCACACGCGAATAATCTGATTATGTATGCTCAATACGTGATACTAGAAACATGTGACTAGGACTTATTTTCGTTAACTTGCCTCCTTAGCTAGTATGGTACTATAGTGTGGCTAACCCCGACGGGGTCTAGTTAGGATGGTCGTGCAAGCCTTTTCACGGTAGTTAGCATGAGAAATAAGCCTATGTTTATCTGTGTGATGTGTATTGATGTATCATGATATGTAGTTAGACTATTTCGCGAACGGTTTCTCTATTATGCTAGTATTACTAAAACCTGCATGCTCACCTTTACTTAATTGTATTGACTTGTATTTTAACGTATGTAACAGGTTGAGGATCTTTAGCTTGGATGCCTTGGATGTTGCATGCTTGGATTAGTTTGTTTTGTTTAGTTAGTTTAGAACGGTTTGTAATAAAATCTAGGGGATATCGGATCAGATTATATGTTTAAGGGATTTTTGGAATTGTAATGGTTGTTTGAAGATTTTATGAGTTTAATAGTATGGGATATTAAATGTTGATTATTGTCTTTAAAATGATCGTTATGGAATCTCTTGATCAATCTGATTCGCCTAGTGCCACTACCCCGATGATTCCACCATCGGTTGGGGTGTGACAGATTGGTATCAGAGCAGCCCATAACCTTAGGATAATAGGTAGAATTGCCATGATTCGACCTAGTAGCATGTTTAAGTATCCGAATGACCTATCTTTGACTTAAATGTTAAGCTACTTGCCATAAATGCTTAAATGTGCCTTTCCTAAGGCTAATACAATATACACACTTGGAAACGCTCGTATCACACAAAACGAGTGATCAAGTCGAGATTAGGTGTAAAAACCGAGAACTCTCGATGAGATCATTCATTCCGCGCAATCTCTATCGCACGAGATACCTTCGTCAAGTTAGGAGTGATATCCAAACCTCGACGAAAATCTCCATTTCTATCTAATGGAACGCCCAATGTGATCGGTGCGCGCAGCCACAACTAGGAATGACGTTGCTAAGTTAGGGGTGAAACCCGCATCTTAGTAACAAATTCCGCCTTTCGATTTTCAATCTCACCAAAGTCTCGATTATTCTGATGATTTGGAACACGTAGTAACCGGAAGGGTAATGCCGTTAGCCGCTTGCGGTGAGAGCATCTATCTATTAGGCCAAAGTGTGGGTCCAAAGTCAAAGGATGATTGAACCACTTTGGGTAGTCAACGTCTCAAAACCCCGGACACTCTCAATTGATTTAAGCCTATATCATCGATTTACGCATCATCGAGTTTATTATTATTTATGTGATTAAAATTTTGAGAATTTTCGCTTTATTCGATTTCTCGCTTTATTTATTTCTCGCATTACCGATTTCTCGCTTTATCGCTTTACGCTCCATAAAACGCATGCACTACCCGCACAGCTCTCGTAATCTAAAACGCTAAATCAATACACCAACCAAACTAATCGCTTAACTCGCTTACGCCTATGAGGATATGTATGCCTCATGAGCGGTTGGTTCGGATCGTTGGATGGTTCGGTAGCAGGATATGTATGCCTCATGAGCGGTTTCTTCAATAGGCGATCGAATTTTCTTCCATACAGTGCATACCAGCATTCAAGTTGCCAATCAGGCTGTCACCGAACCAACCGCTGCTATCGAACCATCCAACGATCCGAAGGGAAAGCGTCAGGGACGCAAAAGAGGAAACCCTAGCAAGAACTACGCCGCTGCTACACACCGCTCAACTCTCAGCCTTATCAGGCTCCTGCTCAGGACGCACCCTCAGCTAAGTGTGCGTACACCGGTCCTCACCCACTGTGCCCTAAGTGCACATATCATCATGTGGTGGGTGGAAACTGCCGTTTTTGCACAAACTGCAATATCTACGGCCACTTTACTGTCAGTTGCCGTACCGGCCCTCGTCAGCCAGCTCCTCAAGCTCCAGCACTGCCAGCTCCTCAGCGTACTCCCCAGAACAACCAGCAGCAACAAGCAGCAGCTCCAAAAGCACGTGTGTGTTACGTGTGTGGTGATCCAAACCACTTTAGTAATGTCTGCCCAAACAAAGCCGTGAAGCAAGAGCCGCAGCAGCAGCCTCAGCCACTGCCACCACAGCCGCAGCAGCAGCAACCACAGGCTGTGCGTGGGAGAGCCTTCAATCTTAATCACCGCCAGGCCCAGAATGATAACAATGTTGTCAATGGTACGTTCCTTGTCAATGGTATTTATGCTTCATGTTTATTTGATACTGGTGCCGATAATTGTTTTGTATCGTTAGAATTCGAAAAGGTTTTAAATTGTAAGCGCGCTAAACTACCAAAGACTTTCGATGTGGGAGTCGCCACCGGAAAATCCGTCACCGTCACCTCCGTCCTACGTGGTTGTTCTCTCAATCTCAACAACCATGTCTTCTAGATTAATCTCATACCTATGCAGTTAGGTAGCTTCGATATCATAGTAGGTATGGACTTTCTTCGTGAAAACCATGCTGAAGTTGTATGCTTCGATAAAATGATTCGCTTCCCACTGCCTAACGGTGATCAACTTCATGTCTATGGTGAAACTCCCTCAAAGAAATTGATGCTTTTGTCATGTACTCGAGCACACAAATGCTTGCAAAAGCGATGTGTTGCCTTCCTCGCTCATATCGTAAACCCGGAGAAAGAAAAGAAGACTTATAAAGATGTTCCCGTTGTTTGTGAATTTCCTAAAGTCTTTCCCGATGATTTACCTGGTTTACCCTTACTCGCGATGTTGAATTCCGTATCGATTTAGTTCCCGGTGCTACTCCTGTTGCTAAAGCTCCTTATCACCTCGCACCCTCAGAAATGCGCGAGCTATCAAGCCAACTTCAAGAGCTTCTTGATAAAGGTTTCATACGCCCGGGCACTTCGCCTCGGGGCGCACCCATTCTTTTCGTGAAAAAGAAGGATGGATCGTTCCGTATGGGCATCGATTATCGTGAACTTAACAAACTCACGATAAAGAACCGTTATCCTCTTCCTCGAATCGACGACTTATTTGATCAGCTTCAAGGTGTTACTTGTTTTTCTAAGATCGATTTACGTTCCGGTTATCATCAGTTACGCGTGTTGGATGAAGATATTTCGAAAACCGCCTTTCGTACTCGCTATGGCCATTTCGAATTTGTGGTCATGCCTTTTGGTCTTACAAATGCACCCGCGGTCTTCATGGATTTGATGAACCGTGTGTGTAAAGCTTTCTTAGATCGTTTCGTCATTGTTTTCATCGATGAAATCTTGATTTACTCGAAGTCGAGAGACGAACACCCGCGTCATCTCCATTTAGTCCTCGAATTTCTCCAGGGCAATCGCCTTTATGCTAAGTTCTCCAAATGTGAATTCTGGCTCGAAGAAGTCCAATTTCTCGGCCACATCGTTAATAGTCAAGGAGTTCACGTCGACCCTGCAAAGATCGAAGCCGTCAAGAGTTGGATCACACCGAAGAATGCCTCCGAAATCCGTTCATTTCTTGGATTGGCGGGTTACCACCGTCGATTCATCGCCGCCTTCTCAAAAATCGCCGTTCCGCTTACTGCTTTTACTCATAAAGATAAACCTTTTGTTTGGGATTCCAAGCAAGAGGAAGCTTTTCAAACTCTCAAGCGTATGCTATGTAACGCTCCCGTTCTCGCTTTACCCGACGGAAACGACGATTTCGTTGTTTATTGTGATGCCTCTAACCTTGGTCTTGGTTGTGTGCTTATGCAACGAGACAAGGTTATCGCGTATGCGTCTCTTCAACTCAAGATCCACGAGAAAATCTACACGTACCCACGATCTCGAACTCGGTGCAGTTGTTTTGCATTGAAGATATGCCGACACTACCTTTACTGGTACAAGGTTACCGTCTTCACCGACCAAAAGCTTGCAACATATCTTCAATCAAAAGGAACTAAATATGCGCAACGCCGATGTTAACTTCTCAACTTCACGTTTTGTGAGAACGCTACCATCCGCTAAAGCAAACGATCGTTCGATGTTAATTGTGACAAGCTATGTTATGGTTGTGTGCTATCAACGCGTTGAATGATCTCGAAATCATGATTCGCTCCGCTCAATTCGCTTGTTTCAAGAGAATACTTTGGAGGAAGAAATGAAATGTGGTGCCGAAACTCAACTCGTTGTTAAACCTAACGGTATCTATTATATCTCGATCGCATTTGGATTCCTACCCGTGACAATCTTCGTGAATTCTAATGACCGAAGCTCATAAATCTCGATATTCCATTCACCCCGGTGCCGCAAGATGTACCAGGACCTTCGTCCTAAGTATTGGTGGCCGGCATGAAAAAGGATATCGCCGTTTACGTCTCAAAGTGCTTAACTTGCTCGAAGGTTAAAGCTGAGCATCAAAGGCCTCTGGTTTACTCGAACAATCGAAATCCCGATGTTGAAATGGGAAAGTATAGCCATGGACTTTATTACGAAACTTCCCCGCACTTCCTCTGGTCACGATAGCATTTGGGTTATCGTTATCGTCTTACTAAATCCACGCACTTTATTGCTATACGAGAAGACTTTAAGGTCGAACGGTTAGCCCGAATCTTACCGACGAAGTTATATGTCGACACGGGACGCCTCGTGACATCATCTCTGACCGCGACGGTCGTTTTACCTCGCGTCTCTGGGAGACTTTTCAATCCGCTCTCGGTACTACTCTCAATCTCAGTACCGCTTTTCACCCTCAAACCGACGGTCAGACTGAGCGCACGATCCACACCCTCGAAGACATGCTTCGTGCGTGCATCATAGATTTTGGTGGTAACTGGGATATGCATTTACCTTTAATCGAATTCTCGTACAATAATAGTTATCATACCAGCATTCAAATGGCTCCTTTTGAGGCATTCAAATGGCTCCTTTTGAAGCACAAATCACCGGTCTCGAGCTGATTCAAGAAACCACGGACAAGATCCTCCAGATCAGAGACAACCTCTTGAAAGCTCGGAGTCGTCAAAAGAGTTATGCCGATAAACGCTGCAAGCCCCTACAGTTCGAAGTGGGAGATCACGTTCTCCTAAAGTTTGCACCTTGGAACGGAGTGGTCCGCTTCGGAAAGAAAGGAAAGCTAGCGCCTCGATACTTGGACCCTTTAAGATTCTGGAAAGGATCGGTAAAGTAGCCTATCGTCTCGAACTACTGGAGAACTTAATAACGTTCATCCGACTTTCCACGTGTCTAACCTCAAGAATGTCCTAGCCGAGACTCTCCATTTCGTGGAAAAGCCTGTGGAAATCATGGAACGAGAGACCAAGAAACTCCGACGCTCTCGCATCCCTATCGTGAAGGTCCGATGGGAAGGCAAACGTGGCGCCGAGTTCACTTGGGAATTGGAAAGTGATATGAAGGCCAAGTATCCGCATCTATTTGTTACACTACTACTTGAATTTCGAGACGAAATTTCCGAAGTAGGGGAGACTGTAACAACTCTAAATTTCTTTGTTACTTCATTTACAGTTTATTTCCGTTTGTATTCCGAGATTCGTTTATAAGAAAAGTTTATGTTAATTAATTACAATTATTATGTTATATCGCATCGAATGCTTATTAAATCGCATCACTAATCTCATGCATCACAACTCGCAGTTGTTTATATGGTTTTATGTTATTTTGTGTTGTGTATGTTTGTGGTTATGATTACAATCGCTTCGCATCGCTCGAATACTCGAATCGCTAAATCGCACTATTATATCAATTATAACGCTTAATATAACTAACTAATACGAACTGAACCGCCAAACGAACACTTAACGCGAAAAACGAAGAAAACCCAACAAATTAGGTCAAGTTCGCTCGAACTTGGTAACACAAGTTTCTGGCTTTTCAACATTACAAAATGAATGTTCAATCAACGAATTTCTTCAATATTCAAGTCCCGAACTTCGATTTCAATCGTAATGAATCAACCACTGATTTCATATTTCAATTGTAAGTTGAGTTCAACCAAACCTGTTTTATACACATACAAAGTTCACAACATTTCGTTTTGCACAAGGCATAGCCTTCGTTTTCATCAAATTTCTTTGTTTATGAAAATCTTCATCTTTTTCCATCAAAACTTCTATTTTCACTCGGATCTATACTAGATCTGAGCAAAACCATATAAAAACCTTGATTTTTACACCATATTCGGACTAATGACGCATGTTTCGTTCACTTTTGAGTGGAACGAGGCGTTGTCGACGCTAAATCTCAGATTCGAACTTGTACCCATCTAGGTCAAGTTCGACCGAACTTGGGTCATTTTCACCAAACTCCTTACAAGTTCGCCCAAGTTGCCTAATTTCCTAAGAAACTATGCAAGTTGCGCCGAACTTGTCTTTTTCAGTAAGATTTCCTTACAAGTTCGCCCGAACTTGACAAGATTCCTAAGAATCTTACCAAGTTCGACCGAACGTGGCTCAAATCTCACCATATCCTTACAAGTTAGCTCGAACTTGTATGTTTACATACAAGTTTGGCCGAACTTGCCTACTGCCCAAACCAAACTTAACCGTTTCAGCTTTTCGGAAAACTGATGCACTTCCGTTCGCGTATGCAGGCTGATCGCGCTCTTCACAACTCTTCTCAGATCTCTAATCCTACCTAAAACGCACCCACAGTGAGTATACTTAACCTATTTTTGCTTTAATACACTTTTTGGGTGTTACATACGTTCCTATATCGAAATCACCTCACAACTCAAACTGCTTATCACACACGAATAATCTGATTATGTATGCTCAATACGTGATACTAGAAACATGTGACTAGGACTTATTTTCGTTAACTTGCCTCCTTAACTAGTATGGTACTATAGTGTGCTAACACCCGATGGGGTCTAGTTAGGATGGTCGTGCAAGCCTTTTCACGGTAGTTAGCATGAGAAATAAGCCTATGTTTATCTGTGTGATGTTTTTGATGTATCATGATATGTAGTTAGACTATTTCGCGAACGGTTTCTCTATTATGCTAGTATTACTAAAACCTGTATGCTCACCTTTACTTAATTGTACTGACTTGTATTTTAACGTATGTAACAGGTTGAGGATCTTTCGCTTGGATGCCTTGGATGTTGCGTGCTTGATTAGTTTGTTTTGTTTAGTTAGTTTAGAACGGTTTGTAATAAAATTAGGGGATATCGGATCAGATTATATGTTTAAGGGATTATTTGGAATTGTAATGGTTGTTTGAAGATTTTATGAGTTTAATAGTATGGGATATTAAATGTTGATTATTGTCTTTAAAATGATCATTATGGAATCTCTTGATCAATCTGATTCGCCTAGTGCCACTACCCCGATGATTCCGCCATCGGTTGGGGTGTGACATTGACGGCTGGAAACTAAAGAGAGGGGACTTTAGACGACTGTAATACTCGGAAATGAGTTGTAAGCGACTGTGGAGAAGGAGAATCAATGCTAAGAAGGTTCGGGATGTGATGATGTCACACCCCAACCGATGACGAAAACATCAGGGTTAGTGGCACTAGGCGACCAGATTGATTTCACGAGATGTTCCATAACTATCATTTAACATATCACAACCTGCTTAATATCCCATACTATTAAACGTAGCATTTAAACAATTGTTACAAAACGGAGATTTCTCATAAAATTCAACCGGGTTCGATTTCCCCTAGATTTCATTTCATAAGTTCCAAATCTGAATTACATCAACAAACTACTAACTAACAAAACTAAACTACGCTAAGCATGCAACATCCAAGCATCCATAGCTAAAATCCTCAACTTGTTACATACGTTAAAATACATGTCAATACAATTAAGTAAAGGTGAGCATACAGGTTTAAGTACTACTAGCATAATCGAGAAAGCGTTCGCGAAATAATATAACTACATAGCATGATACACCGAAACATTTTCTCACAGATTAACATAGGCTTATTTCTCATGCTAACTACCGTGAGAAGGCTTGCGCGTCCATCCTAACTAGACCCCGTCGGGTGTAAGCCACACTATAGTACCATACTAGCTAAGGAAGCAAGTTAACGAAAATAAGTCCTAGTCACATGTTTCTAGTATCACGTATTGAGCATACACAATAGATTATTCGCGTGTGATAAACAATTTGGTTTGTGATGGATTTTAATATAGGAATGTATGTAACACCCAAAAGTGCGTTAAAGCGAAAATGAGTCAAGTGCACTCACTGTGGGTGCGTTTAGGTAAGAGTTCGGGATCCAAGGAGAGTCGAGAAGAGCACCGGATCAGCCTGCATACGCGAACGGAAGTGCATCAGTCTCCGAAAAGCTGAAACAGTTAAGTTTTGGTTGGGCAGTAGCCAAGTTTGGGCGAACTCGTGTGTAAACACACAAGTTCGGGCGAACTCGTAAGAATATCTTTCTGAAATGACGAGTTCGGGCGAACTTGTATAGTTTCCTAATGAAACTAGGCAAGTTCGAGCGAACTTGTGAGAAGATTGGTGAAATTGGCTCAATTTCGGTCGAACTTGACCCATTTGGGTACAAGTTCGGTCGAACTTGACCTATTGTGCTGGTGATTCTCGAGCGAACTTGATTTTTTCGGGTCCAAAATCTCGCGTTTTCGCATCTTTTGCTAGGAAAATCGAGTGTTCATCCCTCCAACCTGTGCTACTGAGCAAACTTAGGTCGGAGAGGGCTTTTAGAGCTTGTTTTAGCCGTTTTACAAAAGCGTGGGCTAATCCGGGCGAACTCGGAGTTCGTTCGGATTAGTTCTGCTTGTGTAAACCAACATAAACGTCCTTGTGCTTCCAGATCTGGGATCGTGAATGATAGATGCTTCGTTTCATATAAAGATGAACAAAACATCATCAAAAATCCGTATTTGGTGTAGAAATCAATGTTTATCAAAGGTTTTTCTCAGATCTATAACTTACAAGCCGAGATCTTTCAGATCTCGTGTTTGGGAAGCCTCTGCTGACACCAAACGAACTCGTATTGTGTAGACCTAAGCTTAAAGCAGAAGTTTTGGAAGAAAAAGATGAAGATTTTTGTAAAAGAATGATTTTTGATGAAAATGAAGGCTATGCCTTGTGCCAAAATCGTTGTAAACCTTTGTAGATTGTTGATAAATGTTGTTGCAGTGAAATCGGGTTGATTCTTACTTAGAACACGAAGGTTTCGGGATTTTGAGAGCTCGGGCGAACTTGCAAGCAAGTTCAAATGAGAGAACAGAGCTTGGTATTTATATGATAAGGCAAGAAAGTGAGGCTGGTGAGTCAAGTTCGGTCGAACTTGTATGAATTTCATGCAAGTTCGGGCGAACTTGCTTGATGTTTGAGGAATACCAGTCAAGTTCGGCCGAACTTGCTGATTCTATGAAGAATCAGCAAGTTCGAGCGAACTTGGGGGCAAGAGAGGGATTCTTGTGTCATTAGGCACGTTCGGGCGAACTTGTGGTAGCCAAGTTCGGCCGAACTTGGCCTAGGTGACCAAGTTTCGTTTGCCGATTTCGCGTTAAGAGTTCGTTTGGCTATTCGGTTCGTATTGGTTAGTTATATTAAACGTTAAATTAAAGCGTTAAGCGTTATACTTGATATAATAGAGCGATTTAGCGACTCGAGTGTGCGAGAGCGATGCGATGACGAGCGTAAACATAACCACAAACACACATAACACATAAATAATATAAAACCACATAAATAATTGCGATTTGCGATGTGATGAGATTAGCGATGCGATTTGATAAGCGATTAGATGCGATAATAACGTACAACACCATAAGTAATCAACATAAACTTTATTATAAACCGAATCTCGGGATTACAAAAGAAGTACAGCGATAAAACAAGGAAAAATATGACAATGAATTTTCGAGTTGTTACAGTCTCCCCTACTTTAGGGAATTTCGTCCCGAAATTAGGCAGTGGCCGTAACAAAGAGATGCGGGTATTTCGTTTTTATATCACTTTCGAGTTCCCAAGTGAACTCGGCACCGCGTTTGCCCTCCCATCGGACTTCCACGATAGGGATGCGAGAGCGTCGAGTTTCTTGGTCTCTCGGTCCATGATTTCCACAGGCTTTTCCACGAAATGGAGAGTCTCGTTGATTTGCAGATCTTCGAGAGGTACATGGAGGTTCTCTTCGGCTAGGCATTTCTTGAGGTTGGACACGTGGAAAGTCGGATGTACGTTGTTGAGTTCCTCTGGCAGTTCGAGTCGGTAAGCCACTTTGCCGATCCTTTCCAGAATCTTAAAGGGTCCTACATATCGTGGTGCTAGCTGTCCTTTCTTTCCGAAGCGGACCACTCCCTTCCAAGGTGCAACCTTCAGGAGTACGTGATCTCCCACTTCGAATTGCAGAGGCTTGCGGCGTTTGTCGCGTAACTCTTTTGGCGACTCCGAGCTTTGAAGAGATCGTCTCTGATCTGGAGGATTTTGTCTGTCGTTTCTTGAATTAGCTCGGGACAGGTGATTTGTGCTTCTCCGATCTTGATCATGCAATAGGCGATCAACATTTTCTTCCATACAGTGCCTCAAAAGGAGCCATTTGAATGTTGGTATGATAACTATTATTGTACGAGAACTCAATTAAAGGTAAATGTGTATCCCAGTTATCACCGAAATCTATGATGCACGCATGAAGCATGTCTTCGAGGGTGCGAATCGTGCGCTCAGTTTGACCGTCGGTCTGAGGGTGAAAAGCGGTACTTAGATTAAGCGTAGTAACGAGAGTGGATTGAAAGGTCTCCCAGAGACGCGAGGTAAAGCGACCGTCGCGGTCAGAAATGATGTCACGAGGCATCCCGTGTCGACAAATGACTTCGTCGGTATAGATTCAGGCTAACCGTTCGACCTTAAAGTCTTCTCGTATAGCAATGAAGTGCGCAGATTTGGTAAGACGATCAACAAGAACCCAAATGCTATCGTGACCAGATGAAGTATGCGGCAGTTTAGTAACGAAGTCCATAGCTATACTCTCCCACTTCCACATCGGGATTTCAGGTTGTTCGATTAAACCAGAGGGCCTTTGGTGTTCGGCTTTAACTTTCGAACAAGTTAAGCACTTTGTATAACAACTCTCCAAAACACCCCAAAATTAGCCAAAACGTAAAACCGGACATGCAAATCGAGACGCGGCACGCAAAACGAGACAGGTTCACATGGACAGTCCAGGCGACACGCGCCAGAGACACCTGTCTCTGTCGCGACACGCGGAGGTGTCAAGGTGACGTGTCACCGTTTCACGCCATCTGGCAACCCTACACTTGTGACCAGGCTGACCTAGCCTAGCTAGGCACCTCAGGCGCCACGCGAGAGGGAACCGAGATCCCCGCGCGACGTGCTGTGGAGGTCAAAATCGGGTATAAATAGAGCAGCGTGGGACTGAAGTCTCTGCTCATTTGCGATCGAAAATATCATTCGTATACTCTCTGAATCTCTGTTTCTCTGAACAATACCCTAAACCCCCAAACCTGCGAAGCGCTGCCGGCTGTAAGTAACTTAACCCCCGACCACTAATTCACTATCCTACCCGAGATTAGGACTAACGCATGTCAAGGCCCTGCCCGACTACGCTCGTTGAAATCCTATCTCGTGTTGTATGGACACCCTACCCAATCGATCTAGAATCGCCAACGCATGTCTAGGCTCTACCCGACTACGTTCGTTGGAGTTCTGTGGAGTGTTGTATGGTTAAAGTGACTTGGGTTAACTTATTAACACATGTGCATTGTATGTTTTAAATCCCAGTAAGTAATCAAGAACTATCACCAGGAATTCCGTAGGAATACTTAAGTGTTCAAGGCGAGTACATTCTTTTTTGTAAATCTTTTTGTGAGTCAAAATGTATTACCAAAACCTCAAATGTTTTAATTATGCTTAACAGTGATTGAGTATATGTATTCTACAATTACTGCCGGTATGTTGGGGTTTTGTACACATTGGTAGTCCAGAGTCACGGGAATGTGAAAGGAACCGTTGCTGTTGGGTGACCGGGCCCAAAGTAATATGACCCACAAGTCAGGATTGACAGTACTGATTGAGTAATTGTGTAGATATAAACATTGTAAATGCGGATGCTCCTCAATAACTGTAAAGTATAATCACTTGTTTTGATAAAACTGAGATGGATTCGCCAGTATTTCTTGCTGATAAAATATTTTTAAAACGCGTTTCAGGTAACTTAATGTGAAGCTAACAGAAGCCAGCTGGAGAGCACTGAAGGCTTAGAAAAGTGGCTATAAAAGTTACCTAAATAAAAAAGAGTTTCTGTTTTCCATAAATTAGGGTCTGTCCCTAAAAATATGTATTGTAATGGAAACATGGGTTTTACCCCATTTGTTTAATATAAAAGTTTGGCGTTTTGAAACTCTGATATTTATTTTCTAACCACGATCCTGATGTCGTAATTCCGCTGCTAAATTAATAAACACCGGTACCACCAGCTCTGTGTCTCGCGGCCCCCGCTCCCGGGGTGGGGTCGGGGTTGCGACAGAAGGTGGTATCAGAGCTATGCCACTGGTTTAAGCCATTTAGGTGTTCTTTTGAAATACCTAAATTTTAAACGAATGTGTTAGAAAATATCCGCGACTTTACATGTATATATTATTTGGTATTATTTTACTAACTTCTTTAGTTTATAGAATGAGTGATCAGGGTACTTCTGATGCTTATCGTCACCTACCCCATTCTCTGATGGATGAAGGAACATCCCAGCCAACCACAGACTACACCGCTGATTCCAAAGATGTTTTTGTTTTCAAAGCCAAATCTGTAGAACCTTTTCCCCCTAAAAAGAGAAATTCGATTAGTAGAGCCAAAGTAGAGAAAAGGAAAATACTGAGACAAGTACAACATCGAGCCATATCAGCTAGAACTGAGAGAAACACCCGAAACCCCGAAGTTAGACCCTTGTGGGAGGAAGAATTGGATAGGCAGCTAGCAAATTTTCACATGTTTGGAAATGCAGAATGAGAACCTAATTCCAATCAGGTAGCAAATCCAGAACCCCCGTTACTTCCCTTATTTCCTAACCAACCCATAAACCTAGAACAAAACCAGGAAAATCAATTTCCAATATCAGCCTTTGACCCCAATGAGATACCTAGAATTCCCGCATCAAACCCTTTAGATCCATGGTAGGCTAAGAACTGGGCAATTCAGAACCTGCTAGAAAACCCAATCCCATATGAAGAACCAGTTCCACCTTACCCTGAACCAGTGCCAGCCCCAATACTACCCAGGGAACATGTGGAAGAACTCCGCCAGCTTGGAGATGAATTGGTGGAGGAAGGAAACCGAATTAGCCACATCGGAGAGAAACTCGTCTGGAAGTATGACGAGCGAGAAATGAAGTTTTAAGGAAGCCTTAGCTTAATATAATATATGTGTGTGTATTTTGTAACGTTAAAAAAAGGTAATATCACTTATATAAGTGTATCGATGCATAGGCTAGTAATATTTGAATTCAAGTTATGCTTGTACTAGATGCATATGTATGAAAAAAGTAAAAGTCACAATGCTCGACGATTTTGGTTCACTGTGTTGGTATAATTGTTATTTAATTTATTCTGTGATATTAATACTTGCTAACTGTTTATAATTGAGATGTCAGACGAAGTAAATCAGGAAACCCAGAATAACGAAAAAAACGAGAATCAAATGAATAAAAGTGCTATCGAACACATAGTGGCCCAAGGAATCATAGATGCTATGCCCTATATTATCGACACCATTAAAAAGGCAGGAAATAATGATTCCATAAACGGAAATAAACGTGTCCCTTCTGAATCAAATCACAGCGTGAATGGAAATCCCGAACTGTTAATCCAAGCTCCAATTCCAAAAAGAAGAAGAACCATCTCATATGGTTGTTCTTATAAAGAATTCTTATCATGCAAACCGATAGAATTCTCAGGAAATGAAGGAGCTATTTCAGCCCTGCGCTGGATAGAAAAGACAGAAGCCGTCCTCAAGATAAGTAAATGTAAATGAAGATAAAGTCATGTATGCTTCTAATCTTTTTAAACATGCAGCTTTAGAGTGGTGGAATACCATTCTTCAGTCCAAAGGAAATGACAGAGTTTACAGTATGGAATGGAACAACTTTAAGGAAATAGTTGAAAGGAAATTCTGCCCTCCTAATGAAAAGGAGCAGATTGCTAATAAATTCCTAAATCATAGAATGACTAGGGTAAATTGCAGAAAATATACTACCACATTCTTTGAATATGCAAGGATTGTACCAACCTTGGCCTCACCAGAACCAATATTAATCTCCCGTTACATTTGGGGACTAATCAGTGAAATCAGACATGTAGTCAAAGCAGCTAGACCACAAACCATAGAAGAAGCAGTAGAGCTAGCAAACACTTTGACGGATGAATTGAAACGTACGCAAGAAGAAAACTAGAAAAGGAACCTAGCTCAAAAGATCACCCAGGAACTACGTTATGGAAATTCCAACCATGGGAAAGGGGCAAGTTCTTCTTCACCCCCGTGTAAGTACTGCAAATGGAGACATTCGGGGAAATGCTCTACATACTGCAATTTTTGCAAATTCCCAGGGCATAAGGAAAAAGACTGCAGGAAAAAAAATTAGCAATGGGCTATGCTACCATTGTGGGGAAGCCGGTCATATTAGAACTAACTGCCCGAAACTAGCTCTAGCAGCAAACAACAAAGCAAGGACGACAAAAGGACCCAAGAAGATTGCCAGAGCATTCGACCTTTATTTAAAAAGATTAAATTTCCTAATCACTTAGAATCACAAAATCTTTAGTTTAATCACATCTTAATCAAGATTAATTTTTAACTGACTACCGAAGAAGCCAAGATGATTCCGGATGTTATTGCCGGTACGTTTTTAGTTAATGATGTTTATGCAAAAGTATTGTTTGACTCTGGTGCAAACCAAAGTTTCATTAATACTTCCTTTTACAATTTTCTTAATCAACCATTAACTAAACTTCACCAAAATTGTCTGGTGGAGACGGCAAATGGATCTTCTATCCAAATAAGCAAAATCCTGCAAGGAGCAAAGATAGGAATTTTAAATCATAATTTTTCTGCTAACCTTTTTCCAATGGATCTTGCCGGATTTGATGTCGTGTTAGGAATGGATTGATTGGTAGCCAATCAGGCACGAATAATATGTGTTCAAAAGTCTGTAGAAGTAAATGTGTCATCTGGTGAAAGGATCACAATTAAAGGAGATAAGTCGACAAAATTAACAAAGTTCATCTCTGTGATGAAACCTGCAAGCTATGCACGGAAAGGAGAAATAGTGTATATGATTTCCGTAATCATTAACACTAAAGGAAAAGAATTACAAGATATTCCTGTAATATCTAATTTCTCAGATGTCTTTCTGGAAGAGTTGCCTGGATTACCACCAGATCGAGAGGTTGAATTTAGAATTCACCTAATACCAGGAACGGCACCGATTGCCAAAGCACCCTATCACCTAGCACCGACGGAGATGCAGGAACAGAAGAAACAACTGGACAAATTACTAGAGAAAGGTTTCATACAACCCAGCTCATCACCATGGGGAGCGTCGGTGTTGTTTGTTAAGAAGAAAGACGGATCTATGCGTATGTGCATTGATTACAGGGAATTGAATAAGGTTACAATTAAAAATCGGTACCCACTACCGAGAATCGATGATTTGTTCGACCAACTCCAAGGAGCCGATTCTTTTCTAAGATCGACTTACGCTCAGGATATCATCAGTTGAAAGTACAGGAAGAGGACATTCCTAAAACAGCTTTTCGAACAAGGTTCGACCATTATGAATTTACTGTCATGCCATTTGGTTTAACCAATGCCCCAGCTGCATTTATGGACAAGATGAACAGGATATGTAAACCATACCTGGATAAATTCGTAATTGTCTTTATAGATGATATTCTAATTTACTCTAAGAGTAAGGAAGATCACGCAGAGCATTTGCATATACTCCTGTCATTGCTAAGGAAGGAAAAACTTTACGCAAAATTCTGGTTACAAGAAGTGCAATTCCTTGGACATCTGAAGGAACTCATGTGGATCCCACAAAGATCGAAGCAATTACCAATTGGAAGGTCCCAGAATCACCAACGGAAGTAAGAAGTTTTCTAGGATTGGCAGGATATTATAGACGTTTTATTCAAGATTTTTCTAAGATAGCCATCCCATTAACTAAGCTAACTTGCAAATCAGTTAAGTTTGAATGGGGACCAAAGTAGGAAGAAGCATTCAGGATTTTGAAGCAAAAGTTAACCAACGCACCAATACTCGCTTTGCCGGAAAGAACTGAAGACTTCGTAGTTTATTGTGATGCATCTAAGTTACGTTATGGATGTGTGCTGATGCAACGTCAAAAGGTTATTGCTTATGCCTCTGTACAACTCAAGAAGCATGAAGAAAATTATACAACCCATGATCTAGAGTTAGGAGCAATAATTTTTGCTCTTAAGATTTGGAGACACTATCTTTATGGTAGTAAGTTTGTAGTATTCACAGATCACAAGAGTTTAAGATATGTCTTTGGACAAAAGGAATTAAACATGAGACATAGGCGATGGATGGAAATCCTTAGTGATTATGATTGTGATATCCAGTATCATGCAGGAAAAGCTAACATAGTAGCTGATGCTTTAAGTTGAAAGTATCATGAGAAGCCAAAAAGAGTACGCTCTCTTAGACTAAACCTGCAGATAGATTTAAATGAGCAAATTAAACAAAACAGGAAACAGCAATCAAGAACGATACTGAAGGACTAAAAGGAATGATTAAAGAATTAGAAAAAGGAACAGATGGAATTTGGAGATTCCATAAAAATAGAATTTGGATCCCTATCCAAGGAGATCTACGAAAGCTAATACTAGAGGAAGCCCATAAGACTAAGTATACAATGCACCCTGGAAGTGATAAGATGTATAAAGACTTGAGAAAGAATTTCTGGTGGATAGGAATGAAAAAGGATGTAGCAAGCTACGTTGCTAAATGCCTAACATGTTCACAAGTTAAAGCCGCACATCAGAAACCTTCAGGCCTGTTGCAACAATTGGAAATACCTATTTGGAAATGGGAAATGATAACCATGGACTTTGTTACCAAACTACCCAGGACACGAAAAGGTAATGATACTATCTGGGTGATTGTAGACCGGTTAACCAAATCTGCTCATTTCTTACCGATGAAGGAAACTTTCAGTATGGAACAGTTAGCTAAATTATATGTAAATGAAATAGTTTCACTACATGGAATTCCTTTATCTATTGTATCTGACAGGGACAGCCGTTTTACCTCTCATTTTTTAACAAGTTTCCAAAAAGCAATGGGAACAAGACTAAATCTCAGTACGGCATCATCCTCAAACAGACGGTCAAAGTGAAAGAACAATTCAAATAATGGAAGACATGCTTAGAGCTTGTGTAATTGATTTCGAAGGAAATTGGGATGAACATTTACCTTTGATAGAATTTTCCTACAACAATAGCTATCATACCAGCATCAATGCTGCACCATTTGAAGCCCTCTACGGGTGGAAATGTCGAACTCCAGTATGCTGGGTAGAGATTGGAGAAAAGCAACTATCAGGTCCTGAAATTGTGCAAGAAACAACTGACAAGATCATTCAAGTCAAGGAAAGAATGAAAGCAGCTCAAGATCGCCAAAAGAGTTATGCAGATAACAGACGTAAACCTTTGGAATTTCAAGTCGGAGATAAAGTGCTATTAAAAGTCTCACCTTGGAAAGGAGTTGTAAGATTCGGCAAAAAAGGAAAACTAAGCCCAAGATATGTTGGACCTTTTAAAATTGTTAAACGAATAGGTCCAGTAGCCTATCAGCTACAATTGCCAGATGAAATGGCAGGAATACATGATGTATTTCATATATGCAATCTCAAGAAATGTCTAGCAGACGAATCACTGGTGATACATCTTCAAGATGTAGAGGTAAATGAGAAACTAAAGTTTGTTGAGAAACCCATTCAGATTGAATATAGAAAAATCAAGAATCTCAAGCGCAAGAGATTAGTTATGGTAAAAGTAAAATGGGATTCAAGGAGAGGACCAGAATATACATGGGAGTTTAAGTTAGAAATGCAAAGAAAGTATCCACACCTATTCCAGTGAATCTCGAGGATGAGATTTAAAACAAGGTGGGGAGGATGTAACAACTCTCCAAAACACCCCAAATTTAGCCGAAACGTAAAACCGGACACGCAAATCGAGACGCGGCATGCAAAACGAGACAGGTTCACCTGGACAGTCCATGCGCCACGCGCTAGAGACACCTGTCTTTGTCGCGACACGCGGGAGGTGTCAAGGTGACGTGTCACCGTTTCGCGCCATCTGGCAACCCTACACTTGTAACCAGGCTGACCTAGCCTAGCTAGGCACCTCAGGCGCCACGCGAGAGGGAACCCAGATCCCCGCGCGACGCGCGGGGGAGGTCAAAATCGGGTATAAATAGAGCAGCGTGGGACTGAAGTCTCTGCTCATTTGTGATCGAAAATATCATTCGTATACTCTCTGAATCTCTGTTTCTCTGAACAATACCCCTAAACCCCTAAACCTGCGAAGCGCTGTCCGCTTAAGTAACTTAACCCCCGACCACTAATTCACTATCCTACCCGAGATTAGGACTAACGCATGTCAAGGCCCTGCCCGACTACGCTCGTTGAAATCCTATCTCGTGTTGTATGGACACCCTACCCAATCGATCTAGAATCGCCAACGCATGTCTAGGCTCTACCCGACTACGTTCGTTGGAGTTCTGTGGAGTGTTGTATGGTTAAAGTGACTTGGGTTAACTTATTAACACATGTGCATTGTATGTTTTAAATCCCAGTAAGTAATCAAGAACTATCACCAGGAATTCCGTAGGAATACTTAAGTGTTCAAGGCGAGTACATTCTCTTTTTGTAAATCTTTTTGTGAGTCAAAATGTATTACCAAAACCTCAAATGTTTTAATTATGCTTAACAGTGATTGAGTATATGTATTCTACAATTACTGCCGGTATGTTGGGGTTTTGTACACATTGGTAGTCCAGAGTCACGGGAATGTGAAAGGAACCGTTGCTGTTGGGTGACCGGGCCCAAAGTAATATGACCCACAAGTCAGGATTGACAGTACTGATTGAGTAATTGTGTAGATATAAACATTGTAAATGCGGATGCTCCTCAATAACTGTAAAGTATAATCACTTGTTTTGATAAAACTGAGATGGATTCGCCAGTATTTCTTGCTGATAAAATATTTTTAAAACGCGTTTCAGGTAACTTAATGTGAAGCTAACAGAAGCCAGCTGGAGAGCACTGAAGGCTTAGAAAAGTGGCTATAAAAGTTACCTAAATAAAAAAGAGTTTCTGTTTTCCATAAATTAGGGTCTGTCCCTAAAAATATGTATTGTAATGGAAACATGGGTTTTACCCCATTTGTTTAATATAAAAGTTTGGTGTTTTGAAACTCTGATATTTATTTTCTAACCACGATCCTAATGTCGTAATTCCACTGCTAAATTAATAAACACCGGTACCACCAGCTCTGTGTCTAGTGGCCCCCGCTCCCGGGGTGGGGTCGGGGGTTGCGACACTTTGAGACGTACAAGGCGATATCATTTTTCATGCCCGGCCACCAATACTTAGGACGAAGGTCCTGGTACATCTTGTCGGCACCGGGGTGAATGTAATATCGAGATTTATGAGCTTCGGTCATTAGCAAATTACAGAGATTATCACGACTGGGAATCCAAATGCGATTAAGATAGTAATAAATACAATCAGATTTAGATACAAGCTGAGTTTCGGCACCACATTTCATTTCTCCTTCCAAAGTATTCTCGTTAAAACATGCGTGTTGAGCGGCACGGATGAGGGTTTCAAGCTTAGCACAAGTTTGAGAGTCACGAATACTATATACATAGCTTCGTCGACTTAGACCATCGGCGATGACGTTTGCTTTGCCGGGATGGTAGCGTATCTCACAATCGTAATCGTTGAGAAGTTCAACCCACCGGCGTTGGCGCATATTCAGTTCCTTTTGATTGAAGATATGTTGTAAGCTCTTATGGTCGGTGAAGACCGTACACTTAGTACCGTAAAGGTAGTGTCGCCATATCTTCAATGCAAAAACTACTGCACCGAGTTCGAGATCGTGGGTTGTGTAGTTCTTCTCGTGGATCTTGAGTTGGCGAGACGCATACGCGATAACCTTGTCTCGTTGCATAAGCACTCAACCAAGACCAAGGTTAGAGGCATCACAATAAACAACGAAATTGTCACACCCCGACCCGCAGCGGAATAAGAGTCGGGGCATAATTGGGTTATCACCAAAGCTCATGATATTACTATTATGTTTCATATTTATTTAAATCAAAATTACATTCTCAAATATCCAAACATGTCCATACATATACAAAGAAAATAACCAACTAAACAATTCCAAGCTCTAAACCATTTTATTCTTCTAGGCCAATCCTATGTGTTTCTGGCTGCAGCTGGTTCACCTGTATCATGTGTAAAAATGGGGGTTTTCGGGTCAACATAAGTTGGCGAGTGAACCTTGTTAGATAAACATTTATAATTGATTTTCTTGTTATTTTATCAAGGAAAAATTGTGCATAATCATAAGTGAGCAAATGATAAATAATCAATCAGCAACAATGTTAACCACAAATTATAACATACAATAACATACCAACAGCATACCATAATATATCAACTTGCATAAATATATAACATGAATGAAACTGTGCGATCAAGGCTCAATCAAACGGAGCCGATCGTATTGCATGTACTGAAAATGATAAGTGTCTGTGCGATCAAGGCTCAATCAAACGGAGCCGATCGTATATTGGCACGCCAGGTTCACGCTCATAATGTAATGGGGAACATGCTCAACGCTCATAATGTAATGGGGAGCGGCGGCCTATGAAATTGCATGTACTGAAAGTAATGAATTGAATCTAACAATAACCACAAAAACCATTGAATCAAACTGAATACACATTTGTCCATGATATGATGTATGCACAATAATTTAAGCATAATAAGTAGCAAGACACATGATACACCCCAAAAACGTGATTAAAACGGGGAATTTGTAAAGATTCACTCACATTGGTTGCGTTTGATTGGAGATGGTGAGATGCGCACGAGTTGGAAGAGTTGAACAACGAGAATTACTAACCTAAATAATAACGGAAAATATGGTAAATGAGTGGATTTTATTATTAATTTTAATAGGCTTTTTAGATATATTTTTACGAGCTTAAGTCTATCTCCTATCTTTAAAAACATTATTTTTAAGTATTTTTAATTGATTTTTAAATTAAATTAAATAATTAAAAATATAAAAATATGTTGACTTTTTGGGTTGACCGTTGACTTTTTGACTTTGACTGTTTGACCGGTTTATTGTGTAATTGAAATGCGTTGGGTGAGGCTCGAACCCGAGACCTCCCGTACGTGTGCACGCAGCTCTACCAACTGAGCTATGTGTCTAACCCGAAATAATTCTGTTTTTAATTATACTTATATATTAACTCAATTTATCCAAAATTCTTTTATTTTCAAAAACATTTTAATTCATCGAACCGGTGCCACTATCAGGTCTCGAACCCGGGACCTGTGCTTTAACGTTACACACAGTCCACCGCTGGACTGTGTGTCTAACTTGGTTAATATACCAATTTTTATTATACTTAACAACTAACGTGAATTAACCCGGTTCAGTTAGAAAAATAAAACGTTTTTATTATATATAGGGTGCGTGTATCAGGGATCGAACTTGCGGCGTGTGCGTATAATTTGCACACAGTCCGCCGATGGACTGTGTGTCTAACCCGTTTAAAATACCAATTTTAATTAACCTTATATTGTTAGCGCAGTTCATCTTCCTCGTTAGTTTTTACAGACAGCGGATTACACCGTTATATCTTGTTTAATTCAATTGATAAACATTGTACAGACTAATATGAAATGGCAGAGACGATAATTAGAAGTAAACATACCGGTGAACGATTTATTTCAGAATTCCGGCAAAGCGTCGGTCTCTGTTTTTATGAACTTCAACTGAGCAAGCCAATTAACCGTTTTGATTAGCTAATCGTGGAATTGAAGTGATAAACAAACGTTAACAGAGTGTTTGAATGTCCTTACCGATTCACAGATGAAAATAAAGATTTCCAGAAATTTTTCGGCGAACTGGAATTATCCGATAGCAGCGTCTGAATTCGATTTCAATTGATAGGTCCGAGTTAGAAACAGCTTAACAATTGATAGACTACGACGGTATTGAAAGACTTACCATTTTGATGAAGAATACGGTTTTCCGGCGAACTTGCAGAATTTTCCGGCGAGTAAAATAAACTTTTCTGATGAAATGAAAGTATGACGAAAGTGAAATGGCAGGTTTGTGGAATGTTTCTGAGTCGCGAGAAGATCTTTGATTGCAGTAATTCAGATTATGGGATATTTTTGGTTATAAAACCCATCATCATCAGAATTTAAGTACATTCAAGTCTGAATTGATTAGAATCGTCGGTGCATCGGTATAAACCTGAATTCGCGATTATTCAAACGTTTTAGACGGTTGAATAGCCGATTTCAGTTTTCAGTTGGAGCAACCGGTTAATCTATGTTTGTTTATAAGATTTATTTGTTTCCTAGAGTTGACAGAAAACAAACAAGTGGCGGAGTGGTTATGCGTGTGAGTGTTAAGTCTTTGGAGTTTACAACCTGGCTGACCCGGGTTCGAGTCCCGGCAGCCCCATTTTATTTTTTATTACTTTATTTATACTTTTTATCAATTATAACTTTTATGGTTTAATTTGTTTATTAATTATGTATCATTAAAAATTAAAATAAACATAAATAGGCACGACACATTTATAACTTGATATTCGATTACAAACGGAGCGGGTTTGGTAAAACCCGTTTTCGACAAATGTTACAGAAATCGTCGTTTCCGTCGGATAAAGCGAGAACGGGAGCGTTGCATAGCATACGCTTGAGAGTTTGAAAAGCTTTCTCTTGCTTGGAATTCCAAACAAAAGGTTTATATTTACGAGTTAAAGCAGTAAGCGGAACGGTGATTTTTGAAAAGTCGGCGATGAATCGACGGTAATAACCCGTCAATCCAAGAAATGAACGGATTTCGGAAGCATTCTTCGGTGTAATCCAACTCTTGACGCTCAATCTTTGCAGGGTCGATGTGAATTCCTTGACTATTAACGATGTGGCCGATAAATTGGACTTCTTCGAGCCAGAATTCACATTTGGAGAACTTAGCATAAAGGCGATTTCCTTGAAGAAGTTCGAGGACTCAACGGAGATGACGCGCGTGTTCGTCTCTCGACTTCGAATAGATAAGAATGTCATCGATAAACACAATGACGAAACGATCTAAGAAGGCTTTACACACACGGTTCATCAAATCCATGAAGACCGCGGGTGCATTTGTAAGACCAAAAGGCATGACCATGAATTTGAAATGGCCATAGCGAGTACGAAAGGCGGATTTCGGAATATCTTCTTCCAACACACGCAATTGATGATAGCCGGAACGAAGATCGATCTTGGAAAAACAAGTAGCACCTTGAAGCTGATCAAACAAGTCGTCAATTCGCGAAAGAGGGTAGCGGTTCTTTATCGTGAGTTTGTTAAGTTCACGATAATCGATGCACATTCGGAACGATCCATCCTTCTTTTTCATGAAAAGGACGGGTGCGCCCTATGGCGAAGTGCTCGGGCGTATGAAACATTTATCAAGAAGCTCTTGAAGTTGGCTTGATAGCTCGCGCATTTATGAGGGTGCGAGGCGATAAGGAGCTTTAGCAATGGGAGTAGCTCCAGGAACTAAATCGATACGAAATTCAACATCTCGAGTAGGGGATAAACCGGGTAAATCGTCGGGAAAGACTTTGGGAAATTCACAAACAACGGGAACATCTTTATAAGTCTTCTTTTCTTTCTCCTGGTTCACAATATGGGCGAGGAAGGCAACACATCGCTTTTGCAAGCATTTGTGTGTATGAGTACATGATAGAAGCATCAGCTTCTATAAGGGAGTTTCACAATAAACATGAAGTTGATCACTGTTAGGAAGAGGGAAATGAATCATTTTATCGAAGCATACAACTTCAACATGATTCTCACGAAGAAAATCCATGCCTACTATGATATCGAAACTACCTAACTTCATAGGTATGAGATTGATCGAGAAGACATGGGTTATGGAGATCGAGATTACAGCCATGTCAGACGGACTCAACGGTAACGGATTTTCCGGTGGCGACTTCCACATCGAAAGTCTTTGGGAGTTTAGCGCGCTTACATTTTAAAACCTTTTCGAATTCTAACGATACAAAACAATTATCGGCACCCGTATCAAATAAACATGAAGCATAAATACCATTGACGAGAAACGTACCATTGACAACATTGTTGTCATTCTGAGCCTGGCGGTGGTTGAGATTGAAGGCTCTGCCACACGCAACTTGTGGTTGTTGTTGCTGCGGTGGCTAAGGCTGCTGTTGAGGCTGCGGTGCTGGCTGCTCTTATTTGACAGGACGATTCGGGCAGACATTGGCGAAATGATTCGGATCACCACAAACATAGCACACACGTGCTTTTGGGGCTTGCTGCTGGTTGGCTTGAGGAGGAGCGGGTAAAGCTGGAGCCTGAGGAGTTGGCTGGCGAGCACCACTACGACAGCTGACTGTAAAGTGGCCGTAGATATTGCAGTTTGTGCAAAAACGGCAGTTGCCACCAACGGCATGATGGTAAGTGCACTTAGGGCACAGAGGTTGAGGTCCGGTATACGCACGCTTAGTTGGGGGTGCGTTCGGAGCGGCTGACTGAAGTGGCTGAGGGTTTGCTAGAGAGGCGAGAGCATAGTTCTTACTCGGGCTTCCTCTCTTGCGTCACTGACGCTTTCCCTTCGGGTCACTTGGTGGTTCGGTAGCAGCAGTTGGTTCGACTATAGCTTGATTGGCAACTTTCGCATGATTCTTGAAATACCCATTTTGGACTCGCTGATCATTGATCTCAGCGGCGAGCATGAAGGTTTCCTCGATGGTTGTGGTACGAGCAACTTTCACAAAATTTGTGACACACTCAGGTAAACCACGGATGTACTTGTTGATAGCTTTCTCAGTCGTATCAACCTGGCTGGGACAGATGATGCTCAAAATCTTAAACCGAGCAGTGAATCCAGCATTGTTGGGACCATCCTGTTTGATTCCCCAAAACTCATTCTCGAGCTTTTGCATTTCGTGCGGAGGACAAAACTCCTTCAAGATCACTTCCTTGAGTTCCTCCCAAGATAGACTGTAGGCTTCATCATTACCGCGCCTATTCCTTTCGGCGGTCCACCAGTCAAGAGCACGGGACTGGAAGACTCCGGTAGCGTTCACTGTGCGGAGGTCATCGGGGCATCCACTTTGACTGAAGGTGACCTCGATGGCGTCAAACCAATGGAACATAGTTGTCGGTCCATCATTGCCCGTGAAGGCGAGAGGTGCACAAGCTTTGAAATTTTTGAAGCTGAACCGTGACTTGGGGTTCTCAGCTTTCGAGTCAACTGACGAGTTACTGCTCACAGCATGGATTTCTGAGACGATTTGCGGGATGACTTTTGCCACTTCCTTGGCGACTAGTGAAGCGATGCGCTTGTTGTCGCTGTGGCGCTGAGCAGTACGGTAAGTATGGGATCCGAGTGACGACATCTACACAAAGATTTGGATTAGATGAGATCCGATTATAATAGAGTTATGTTTAAAATATTCATTATAATTATTCATACATGGCACAAAATAACATAAACACGTAGACACGTAATCATGTAGGCACATAAGCACATATTTGCACGTATTCACCTTCTAACAGTAACAATGCGTAGCGCGATACGAGATGCGAGATATAAGCGATATATAATAGCGAGATAAGCGAGATAATACCACGTATGAGGCACACGTCCTCATAGGCGTAAGCGAGTTAAGCGACTAGTTTGGTTGGTGTATTAATTAGCGTTTTAGATTACGAGAGTTGTGCGAGTTGTGCATATATTTGATGGAGCGTAAATGCGATAAATCGAGAAATCGATGACATGATAAATCATCAAAGCGAGAAATCGAATAAAGCGAAAATTCTCAAAATTTGTAAACACGTAAATAGTAATAAACTCGATGATGCGTAAATCGACGATATAGGCTTAAATCAATTGGGAGTATCCGGGGTTTTGAGACGTTTTACACGCCAAAGTGATTCGACTACCCTTTGCATTTGGACCCAGGCTTTGGCCTAATAGATAAACGTTCTCACCGCAAGTGGCTAACGATGCTTACCCTTCCAGTTGATACGTGTTCCAAACCATCAGCATAACCGAGACTTTGGTGAAATTGAAAATCGAACTGGGGAATTAGTTACTAAGATGCGGGTTTCACCCCTAACTTAGCAACTTTATTCCTAGATAGAAATGGAGATTATCGTCGAGGTTTGGATGTCACTCCTACTCAACGAAGGTATCTTGTGCGAGAGAATACGCGGAGTGAATGATCTCGTCGAGAGTTCTCGGTTTTCACACCTATTCTCGACTTGATCACTCGTTTGGTGTGATGCGAGCGTTTCCAAGCGTGTATTATTGTATTAGCCTTAGGAAAGGCACATTTAAGCATTTATGGCAAGTAGTTTAACATTTAAGTCATAGATAGGTCAATCGGGTACTTAAACATGCTAATAGGTCGAATCATGGCAATTCTACCTACTATCCTAAAGTTATGGTGCTCTGATACCAATCTGTCACACCCCAACTGATGGCGGAAACATCGGGGTTAGTGGCACTAGGCGACCAGATTGATTTCACGAGATGTTCCAGAACAATCATTTAACATATCATAACCTGCTTAATATCCCATACTATTAAACGTAGCATTTAAACAATTATTACAAAACGGAGATTTCTCATAAAATTCAACCGGGTTCGATTTCCCCTATATTTCATACATAAGTTCCAAATCTAAATTACATCAACAAACTAACTAAACAAAACTAAACTACGCTAAGCATGCAACATCCAAGCATCCATATCTAAAATCCTCAACCTGTTACACACGTTAAAATACATGTCAATACAATTAAGTAAAGGTGAGCATACAGGTTTAAGTACTACTAGCATAATCGAGAAAGCGTTCACGAAATAATCTAACTACATAGCATGATACACGGAAACATTTTCACACAGATTAACATAGGCTTATTTCTCATGCTAAGTGAGAAGGCTTGCGCGTCCATCCTAATTAGACCCCGTCGGGTGTAAGCCACACTATAGTACCATACTAGCTAAGGAAGCAAGTTAACGAAAATAAGTCCTAGTCACATGTTTCTAGTATCACGTATTGAGCATACACAATTAGATTATTCGCGTGTGATAAACAATTTGGTTTGTAATGTGATTTTAATATAGGAACGTATGTAACACCCAAAAGTGCGTTAAAGCGAAAATGGGTCAAGTATACTCATTGTGGGTGCGTTTAGGTAAGAGTTCAGGATCCAAGGAGAGTCGAGAAGAGCGCCGGATCAGCCTGCATACGCGAACGGGAGTGCATCAGTCTCCAAAAAGCTGAAACAGTTAAGTTTTGGTTGGGCAGTAGCCAAGTTTGGGCGAACTCGTGTGTAAACACACAAGTTCGGGCGAACTTGTAAGAATATCTTACTGAAATGACAAGTTCGGGCGAACTTGTATAGTTTCCTAATGAAACTAGGCAAGTTCGAGCGAACTTGTGAGAAGATTGGTGAAATTGGCTCAATTTCGGTCGAACTTGACCCATTTAGGTACAAGTTCGGTCGAACTTGACCTATTGTGCTGGTGATTCTCGAGCGAACTTGATGTTTTCGGGTCCAACATCTTGCGTTTTCGCGTCGTTTGCTGAGGAAAATCGAGTGTTCATCCCTCCAACACTGTGCTACTGAGCAAACTTAGGTCGGAGAGGTCTTTTAGAGCTGTTTTAGCCGTTTTACAAAAGCGTGGGCTAATCCGGCGAACTCGGGGTTCGTTCGGATTAGTCCTGCTTGTGTAAACCAACATAAACGTCCTTGTGCTTCCAGATCTGGGATCGTGAATGATAGATGCTTCGTTTCATATCAGAAGATGAACAAAACATCATCAAAAGTCCGTATTTGGTGTAGAAATCAAAGTTTATCAAAGGTTTTTCTCAGATCTATAACTTACAAGCCGAGATCTTTCAGATCTCGTGTTTTGGGAAGCCTCTGCTAACACCAAACGAACTCGTATTGTGTAGACCTAAGCTTAAAGCAGAAGTTTTGGAAGAAAAAGATGAAGATTTTCGTAAAAGAATGAGTTTTGATGAAAATGAAGGCTATGCCTTGTGCCAAAATCGTTGTCAACCTTTGTAGATCGTTGATAAACGTTGTCGCAGTGAAATCGGGTTGATTCTTACTTAGAACACGAAGGTTTCGGGTTTTGAGAGCTCTGGGCGAACTTGCAGCAAGTTCAAATGAGAGAACAGGGCTTGGTATTTATAGGAGACGGCAAGAAAGTGAGGCTGGTGAGTCAAGTTCGGTCGAACTTGCATGAATTTCATGCAAGTTCGGCAAACTTGCTTGATGTTTGAGGAATACCAGTCAAGTTCGGCCGAACTTGCTGATTCTGTGAAGAATCATGCAAATTCGAGCGAACTTGGGGGCAAGAGAGGGATTCTTGTGTCATTAGGCAAGTTCGGGCGAACTTGTGGTAGCCAAGTTCGGCCGAACTTGGCCTGGTGACCAAGTTTCGTTTGCCGATTTCGCGTTAAGAGTTCGTTTGGCTATTCGGTTCGTATTAGTTAGTTGTATTAAACGTTAAATTAAAGCGTTAAGCGTTATACTTGATAAAATAGAGCGATTTAGCGATTCGAGTGTGCGAGAGCGATGCGATGGCGAGCGTAAACATAACCACAAACACACATAACACATAAATAATATAAAACCAGATAAATAATTGCGATTTGCGATACGATGAAATTAGTGATGCGATTTGATAAGCGATTAGATGCGATAATAACGTACAACACCATAAGTAATCAACATAAACTTTATTATAAACCGAATCTCGGGATTACAAAAGAAGTACAGCGATAAAACAAGGAAAAAGATGACAACGAATTTTCGAGTTGTTACAGATGATGTCACATTTGGTTAGCGGGGAAGCTTGTTATTCGGTCCGATCATTCTTGTTTTCCCGTTTTCTTTTGTTTTCGACCATAATTACTTTGTTATTTGGAATGTTTGTTGAAATTGATGTATGCAAGGCGCTGAGGCAGTGAGGGAAGTAGAGAGTCCCTTAATACGGTGTCGTATACATGAAGAATGCAACTTGATTAAGAGAACTTAGAAATGAATTAATGGTAGAGAGTGGAGAAATTGATGGCTTCAGTTCACCATGGACAAGGGAAATGTAGGTTTTGTCTCTGGTTTAGTTTGTAAGCGTAGCTTTGTGAGCGCCAAAAAAGAAGAAGTTGGAATAACATGGAAAGCCATAGGAGAAGGCTTTGGCTTTCAGGAATGAAGTGAGTTTGTATTGTGTAACGAGTGTGTGTTTATAACATATGACATTTAATGGAATAAAGAAGGTGGTTTTATTAATTTCATATTTGGTCAAAACTCATTTGACACGAACCTAGCATAACTCGTTACTTCACTCGTTACATGCTCTAATCTAGGTGTTCAAGATTCACTATCTTTGGGAAGAGTCTGGTTCAATCTGTTGTTTATTTTTTATCCTTCGGTCATGTTAGGGCTTTTGAATATCATTTGTTCCATTATAGGTTATAATATATATATATATAATTGTCGTGCTTTGAGAATACATATTTTGTTCAACATGTGTGTGTGTATTGGTAATTTGTCCAAGTGTCTGGTATTTGTCATTGTAATGTACTTGTCGGGAACTCGGATTTTGTCACGCTAATATTTGTGCCATGTCCAATGCATTTTATGTCCCTTGTATATAAGTATATAGAATATACATTCCTTGTCATATTTTTGTGAAGTTTATACATATAACAGTTAGTATTTTGTTTTCCATCTTTTACCAAGTATCTATATATAATACTTTGTACATATATATACTTCTCCATATCATCCTACTATAACCATGTATATATATATATATATATTTTCACATTTTCATATTTCACTAAACATATATTTATACTCATTTTTTGATTCTTGAACCCTAGTTCACCAACATGTTACTCTACTTATTTTTTTCACCATAATAACATATAATCATGCTTAGTGATACTAATCCATTTTAAACCTTGTAAATCCATAGTTAGTTATGTTTTTAGCATAACTTATATTTTTTTTTGTAAATTTTGGCATGGTTTTCCCTAAATTGTCACTAATTCCCTTTAATCATCATCAACAACATTTCAAATCATCAAGAACAATCTTTTCTACATTTTTCAACAAAACACAAGATCATGAAAAACTATATCAACCCCTAGTTTTTCCAAAAATACTGATGAACATGTAGTATATGTAAATTTATATAAGAGTTAAATGCCATTTTAGCCCTTATGGTTTGGTCCATTTTGCCAATTTAATCCAAAGGTTTCATTATTCGTCTGCGGGTCCAAAAAGGTTTCACCGTTACCATTTTAGTCCACTGGGTTAACTTCATCCATTTTTTCTCTTAACAAGAAGGGCAACTCGGTCAGTTTATGTAATTTGTTAACTAGAAGGGCAATTCGGCCATATAAAATGACCGAATTACCCTTCTCGTTAACATAAATAATGGATGAAGTTAACCCAGTGGACTAAAATGGCATCGGTGAAACCTTTTTGGACCCACATGCGAAAAATGAAACTTTAGACTAAACTGGTAAAATAACACAAACCACAGGGACTAAAATGGCATTTAACTCTTTATATAAACTCTATAAAAATATTTGAAAAACAAGTTTCAAGATCATCCATCTTTTTAACAAGTTTCACCATACTTCTAAGTTTAGTATTTTTGTTAAGTCATCTTTTAATCATCAGCTTTATGAGTTCTACATTTATACTAACATCATCAACTTTAAGATCAACACAAAAACCACCAACATTTCGTAGATTACAATGTTTACTTTTGATATTTCAAGTGTTTTTAACAAGGGTTTCTTTGGTGATTCACTTGTACTTCTATAATCTACATTAAACTAAGAACAAAAATAAAGGATCTAGATGCTTACAACTAGCACAAGGCTAGGGATAATCAACTTGAAGAAAAGGAAAGAAAACTTCAACTTCTAGCAAGAACAAGCCCCTTGAATGATCTTCTACACTTGGTATCACCTTAGATCACCTTGAAAAGCACCTTGGATCCTTAGATTCACTTGCTTGGAATTTGAAAATGGAAGAGAAAGAGAGGGAGAGAGAGCCGTGAGTGTGAGATGGAGGAGAGGAGAGTTGTTTTGGTCTTGAAATGTGGAAGTGTTTGAATGATGTATGATCTTTTCATTACATTACACCATACTTGTATCCTTTAGAGTCAACAACCATGCTCCATCATCCAACATTTTCATCATTCTGGAAAGATGAGGGGGGCCACTTGGGTCGTAGATTGGCAAGGGTATGGGAGGTGGTTTGGGTTGTTGAGGGGAAAAATTGTAAGTCTCATAGTTCGGATCGGACAAAATAAATACTTGTGTGTTTTTTCGGAAAATTATAATACATATAGTGGTTCTCACTTAGGGTTTTGTCCATGTTTTCTATTGAACATGATATAATGTCTGTTGTATAACGTTCCGGGCGTCCCAAAACCGTACTGACATGAATTGTTTAACCAATTAATCTACCAACGGTCTCTGAAATTATTTTTTATTGTATCGCATCAGGGAGAATACGATTATACTGTATACAAATGTAAATGCATTTCTTAGATATTGCTAGACTTATCATATAACATAATTAAGTCTATAGTGGATGGTTCAAATGAGAAGAAATTCTTTGTAAAAAGAAAAAAGAAGAAATTTTAACCAATAGAAATGCTTCATTAGACTTCATTTAATATTTGTACTTAATGTAACTATAAGGGTATATGGATAAACTTACATACATCATTAATTGGTCGTTTCATCTTTAATAACTAAATATATTAAATTTCTAACTTATTTTTAATATATATATTTTTTCTAAAAAATAAAAATAAAAATTCATTTATAGTGTAGGATAAATATCAGGTGTGTAGGATAAATTACGAGAGTTGTGTAGGATAAATTTCGAAATTTGTAGGATAACTTTTGAGGTGTGTAGGAAAAAAAGTTTAGTGTGGAGGATGATAGTCTTTATAACTAATTAATTAGTCAAACATAAAATAAATGAGAGGAGTTATAAACTAATTAATGTTTTACCATTATGCCTTTTTCTTCTTTTTTTTCTCAATAAAATTTTTCTTCTCAAATGAACCTTTCCCTAAGTCTATGTAATTGTATAATCAACAGTGATTAAGTTGTAATGTTGTATGGTTAATAACTAAATTAAACAAGGGCTAAAATTTATGCTTAGAAATACATGTAACAAAGGTATAAATAAATGAAATAGATATATAAATACATAAAATGGAGGTAGGAATACATGAAATTGAGGTATAAATACAGGAAATGAAAGTATAAAACATGAAATGGAGGTAGAAAAACTAGAAATAAATGAAAATATAAATGATTCAGTTCGGTTAATTTCGGTTAACCTATGGTACAAAATAACCGATAACCGACTTTCGGTTAATTCAGTTTTGCTTAATGTTGGTTCGGTTTCGTCTTCAGTTTGATTTTAATTAACAGTTCGGTTATTGCCATAATTGTTAAAAGCCATCGCCTCTTGCGCCTAGACCCATTTTCAGGCGAAGCGAGGCAGTTGCGCTTTAATTCTCCAGGTCATCGTTCAGGCACACATTCCTGCAAGATTCCTAGATTCCAGAGATTTCTAGCCAAATTCTCTAAATTCTGACAATATTCTAGCCGGATTTCTACTTTTATCTAATGAAAACTACTTTTCTACACTAATATATAAAGTTTTATAACTTTTGGTACAAAATAGATGATATAAAGTGTTATATAATAAATTTTCTTTATTTTTTTGAGGAATAGCATTCTTTTTCTAATACATAATGTATTTTTAATTTTTTTTCATTATACGTTTTATTTTTCTCAAGTCCTAATTTTTTTGTGTTTTGCGTTTAGACCTCAAGCGATACCTATATGCCTCGAGTGCGTGTGACGCCATGGTTTTGCTCATCCTAACTAAGATAATAAAAATTTCCAAATTGTTCAAAAATCCCTTTTAACCATATTTTAGTCTAGATTCAATATTATGCAACAAGCCATTTAACGGTGAAGTAACGGCGTCTAGTGTTGGTCGGTGTTAAAAGACTTCTAGATGAACAAAGTCGCAATCATTCCGTGTAAACGCCAAGTGGACATACACTAATCAAACGCCGGCTTCATACACATCTTCATTTTGGTTGCTTGCACAATAAGCAGCATTTCTATTTTAGGGTTTATAAATGGGAACCCTGTGGAGCAAAACACAACAAACATCCAAAGAAGAAATCGATATGGCTCTTTCTAAAGCTAAGCAACTTGTTTCCGATAATCCCGTCGTCGTCTTCAGGTCTCTCCTCTCTCCGTTCCGATTCAGTATTTCAATTCAGTTACAATATATATAGTGTGTGTATATATATATATATTCAGTATATATTGCGTACAATCGTGTAGTTAACAGAACTTTTCATTGAATTCATAAACCTAATCGCTTGATTTTGTTGCTGAATCACAAGTTTTACAGAACGAATAGTTGACTAAATTTAGTTTTTTCTTTTCTACAAATCGTGAAGGTATAAATGCAAAACGATGGTTTTCGATCGGTTTGTGTTGCTGAATGATGTTATGTTCATCTTAGATAAGTGGCGAATCTTTCTGATCTCAGCAATTAAGAAATTTAACTTGATTTTGCCGCTAAATAATAACAGTAAGTGTTACTGGAGAACAGTTAACTAACTTGAGTTTTTTCGGATAAACTGTGAAGGTATAGATGCAAAACAATGGTTTTCGATCGGTTTGTGTTGATGAATGATGTTATGTTCATCATAGATTAATCTAATTTCTCAAATCAGCAATTAAGATATTTCAGTTGATTGATCTTGCTGCTAAATAGGAAGTGTTACTTGAGAACCGTTAACGAAACGTCGTTTTTTCGACAAATCGTGAAAGTATAAGATACAGATGCAAAAGTATTGTTTTTGATTGGTTTGTGTTGCTAATGTTGTTATGTTAATCATAGATTAGTTGCGAATCTTTCGGATTTGCAATTAAGAAATTTAACTTGATTTTGCTGCTAAATAAATAAGTGTTACTGGAAGAACAGTTGACTAAACATCATTTTCTGACTAATCTTGAATATATAGGTGCAAAACAATTGTTTCTCGATAGGTTTGTCTTACTGAATAATGTTATGCTCATCATGGACTAGTTCAATTAAGAAATTTAACTTGATTTTGCTGCTAAATAATAAGTGTTACTGGAAGAACAATTAACTAACTTGAGTTTTTTTTTCCGATAAATTGTGTAAGTATAGATGCAAAACGGTTGGTTTCGATCGGTTTGTGATGTTATGTTCATCATAGATTAGTCGATCTTTCAGATCAGCAATTAAGAAATTTAACTTGATTTTGCTGCTAAACTAACACCGAAAAATTAACCAAACGATGTGTTACCGGAAGAACAGTTGAACTAATTTGAGTTTTTTTTTCGACAAAATTGTGAAAGTAAAGGTGCAAAACAAGCATTTCCGATTAGTTTGTCTTGCTTAATGATGTTGTGTTATCTCTTGCATCGGCAATTAAGAGTTTTAACTTGATTTTGCTGCTTAATAACAAGTGTTACTGAAAGAACAGTTAAGTTCCTTTTTCACGACAAATCGTGAAAGTATAGATGCAAAGCAATCTTTCTCGATCGGTTTGTCTTGATGAATGATGCTATGTGATCAGGAATTAATAAATTTAACTTGATTTTGGCAGCAAAACTTGGTGTGGATATTGCAAGAGCGTGAAGAAACTGTTCTCCGAGCTTAAAGTGTCTTACAAGGTTGTTGAATTGGATGAAGAAAGTAAGTTGACTTTTGAGTCTGTCCATGAATTGATTCATATCCAGAATTTGTATCAATAACATTTGAAGAACTAATTTGATAGGTGATGGTGGTGAGATCCAATCCGCTCTAAAGGAGTGGACGGGTCAGAGTACTGTTCCTAACGTGTTCATAGGTGGGAAGCATATCGGTGGCTCAGATGGTAAGTTGTTTGAGCAATTTCGTGTCGGTTTTTGAGTGTTTGTTGATGGCGGATTGACTGATATTGTGGTCTTTTTTGCAGCCGTTATGGAGAAGCATCGAGCTGGGAAGCTGGTGCCGTTGCTGACCGAAGCAGGTGCCATTGCGAATACCTCTGCACAGCTCTGAAGATTGGTGTCATGAATAAGATGATTAAGTTGGTTTAGGAAGAAAAAACAGTGGTCTGTTCAGTTCTCATTGTGATTGTGATGTTTTGGCTGGTGTGTTTTTAATCATATGATATGTTAGTAAAATACAATCTTTAATCATATGTGATTCTGTAACATCACAAGTTGGTGTTTGTTTAATTAGGAGTCATTTTCACCTACTAATATTGCAACAGATTCACATTTATTCTGTTGAAAAAGGTGCAAAAGAATCATGAGCAGGTTAAAAGAATTCTACTTTTAGGTATTTATAAAGAGTAATGCAATATAATAACAATTTTTAAATATCCATAGTACATTTTTCAAGTAGATGTTTAAAAAAAGAGTTAAATGTCATTATAGTCTTTGTGGTTTGGACCATTTTACCAGTTTAGTCTAAAGGTTTCATTTTTAACATCTGGATCCAAAAAGGTTTCATCGCTTGAACTATAAACTATACGAGCTAACTCTGCTCGGCTCCATCCACCTCTGCGAGAGAAGGGCTTTCAACCGATCTCCAAAATCGCTGGTCGTTATCAAAGTTCCTAATGGATTTGTCAAGCTATGACTATAAATATTAAATGAACCCAGAGGAGAACATATAGAGAATGAGAGGTTGCTGGAAGTAAAACAAAATTCTGAGAAAAGGTTAAAAGGTATCCAATATAATTACTTAAATAATATACTCAAAATAGTTATTAAAACATACTAACATAGTTGTTCTCTTGGATTTATGAAAAAATATTCAAATTCAAAATTAATTGCTCATAACAACATGTTCCTGAAAAGTATGATTCTTCCTTGCGAACAAAAATAACAAAAGAGGTACATGATTAATAACTATCCATGCACCATAAGAGTTGCAGACAATGCGTTAGTGTAAGTTATTGTCATGTGGATTTTGTTAAACTCTTTTATACTTATGCTAGTATGCACAAACTTGTATGCTCGCCAATACTTTATGTGTTAACATGTTAGGATAGTGATCGTGACGCGTGACGCACTGAAAAGAATCTAGTAAAAGGACTAGAAACGCACCAAACTTTAATTTATGTTTATTAGTTTAATCATACGTTACTTGTTGTACTTTTGTTTCCAAATCACGTACTTGATGTCACACCCCAACCGATGGCAGAAACATCAGGGTTAGTGGCACTAGGCGACCAGATTGTCTCACGAGAATTCCATAACAATCGTCTAACAACATTACTTAACATTTAACATCTCATACTATTAAACATAACATTTTCAAACGACCATTACAGAAACTTGTTTTCTCATAAGAACTAATCAGGTTCGATATCCCCTAGATTTATTACACGACTTTCAGAACAAAACAACTAATCAACTAAACTAAGCATAATCCAAGGCATCCAAAGCTAATCCTCAACCTGCCACATATGTTAAAATAAAACGTCAATATAATTAAGTAAGGGTGAGCATACAGGTTTAAGTAATACTACATAATAGAGAAAACGTTCGCGAAATAGTCTAATTACGTATCATGATACACCAAAACACGTCACACAAAACTAGGCATATTTCTCATGCTAACTTCCGTGAGAAGGCTAGCGCATCCATCCTAACTAGACCCCGTCGGGTGTTAGCCACACTATAGTACCATACTAGCTAAGGAGGCAAGTTAACGAAAATAAGTCCTAGTCACATGTTTCTAGTATCACGTATTGAGCATATATAATCAGATTATTCGCGTGTGATAAACAGTTTGATTTGTGAGGTGATTTTGATAGAGAAACATATGTAACACCCAAAAAGTGCATTAAAGCAAAAACGGGTCAAGTATACTCACAGTCGATACGTTTAGGAGAGAGTAGACGACTGTCGGGAGGTGAAGAGGAGCGCCGGATCAGCCTGCATACGCGAACGGAAATGCATCAGTCTCCGAAAATCTGAAACGGTGAACTTTGGTTTGGGCAGTAGGCAAGTTCGGCAACTTGTAGTAAACATACAGTTCGAGCGAACTTGTGTTGATTGGTTGAGATTGGAGACAAGTTCGGTCGAACTTGTGCAATGTGTTAACAGGCTTTGCAAGTTCGGCCGAACTTGTGAAGTTTCCTGAGAAACTTGACAAGTTCGAGCGAACTTGTGGTGTCCTGTTGAAGGTTTGACTCAAGTTCGGCCGAACTTGACCCAGAGGGTGCAAGTTCGAGCGAACTTGACCAGGTGCAAGTTCGAGCGAACTTGACTGTTGAGTGCTTAAAATCAGTTAAATCTAGAGCGAACTTGATGTTTTCGGGTCCAAAATCTTGCGTTTTCACGTCGTTTGCTGAGGAAATCGAGTGTCCATCCCTTCAACCTTAAGCCTGAGTAAAATTTAGGCTGGAGAGGTCTTTGGGGCGAACTTAGCCATTTTACAGAAACTCGGGCTAATCCGGGCGAACTTGAAGGTTCGTACGGGTTAGTCCAGCTTGTGTAAAGTGACGATTTCGTCCTTGTGCTTCTGGATCTGAGATCTTACTTGACAACGCCTCGTTCCACTCAAAAATGAATGAAACATACGTCATTAGTCTGAATATGTGTAGAAATCAATGTTTTTGAAATGTTTACTCAGATCTAGTATAGATTTGAGTTAAACAGAAGTTTTGCATAAAAAGATGAAGATTTTCGTAAACAGAAGAGGTTTGATGAAAACGAAGGCAAATCCTTGTGTAAAAATCGTTGTAAAACGTTGTTGAACATCATTGTAGTTGAAATTGGGTTGATTCTTACTTAGAAAACAAAGGGTTTGGGGAATTCAGAGCTCTGGGCGAACTTACAGCAAGTTCAAATGAGAGAATGGGGCTGAATATTTAGGTGAAGGCACAATGGGAGCTGGTGGGAGTCAAGTTCGGGCGAACATGCATGGGATTCAAGCAAGTTCGGGTGAACTTGTTAGAAATCCATGGGAGAAGCAAGCCAAGTTCGGCCAACTTGTGGTTTAATGGAGGATTGTGTTTGGCCAGCCAAGTTCGGCCGAACTTGAGGTCACCCAAGTTCGAGCGAACTTGTTAAAATATTGGGTTTTCTTCGTTTATTTCGCGTTAAAAGTTCGTTTGGTGATTTGGTTCATATTAGACAGTTATATTAAGCGTTATAGATGATGTAATAGTGCGATTTAGCTATTCGAATAAGCGAGAGCGATGCGATAGCGAGTGTAATCATAATCATAAACAGACATAAGTACATAAAACCATATAATTAACTGTGATGCACGATGCTATGAGATAAGCGATGCGATGGCACAAGTGTTTATTAAACAATAACACACTCGGCTCTATAGTAGTATCATTGCGTGCAATTGGGTTAGCAATGCGTTTTAATAAGCGATTAGATGGATATATATTTGAGATAAAACATACTTTAATTAACATAACTTTCTTATAAACGAATCTCGGGAGTACAATGGAAAATAAAAGAAGCAAATTTAACAACGGAAATTTGGAGTTGTACACTTGAACCGTTAGCAATAAAATGAAAATTTACTTTTTAAATACTTGTCACATTTAGTCGTTATGAAGTCTCTTGCAATCTCATTTTCATCTCACTCCGATGTTTCCGCCATCGGTTGGGGTGTGACAACATAATATTGATCGTACGGTTAAATTGTGATTGTTACCGTATTGACTCACCATTGATTGATCACCACATAGTATTGATCGTACCATTAAATTGTCATTGTTGTTGTATTGGCTCATCATTGATTGATCACCGCATAATATTGATCGCGACGTTACATTGTCATTATTATCATACTGATTCGTCATTGATCATTCATCGTATGGTATCGTTGTTTTCCCTTACTGTTAAACCGGGTACTCTTAGCAATCGGGGAAATGTGTAGTGAGTGCTAAAATCAAAGTGTAGATCATGGATGACAAAAGGCTTATTTATTTTATTCGTTAAGGTTAAAGGCACATGAACAATGAATGTTATAAACCGATTTATTGTTTAATAAAATTGTTGATAATTACTCTGAATTACTGTATTGTGTGACACGTTAGCCCTATTCAGGTCGGGGTGTTACACTGGCATATACTACCCTGTTGTAGATGGACAGGAGCACATGTGAACTTAAAACTTAGAAAATGAACAGTGTTGTAATTTACCCACAACATGAACTTTGTTGAAAGCCGAGTTAAGAGTGACTATTGCAGCTGCCATGGCTGCATAACTAGCTATGGACTGTCATGAGAAGAGTTATTCGTTGAATGAAATGTGTTTTCTATATATGCATAAAAGATCACTTAAAAGCTAATTAAAGTATAGCTCACATTGAGTCTTCAAGTTGAGCTTGCGTATGAGGAGGTTGAGCCCACTGGTTGTGCCCAGCAAAGCCCTTAGCAAGCGGAGTAAGTTGTACTGGAACCAACGAAACCAGCCTATTTATTGTATCGTGTTCTCTGGAAACCACATTTATGACACAGTATGGCTTGCTCGAGATCGTGTCGCTCTTTCTCCGTTTACAGACTAGACCCGTTTGACACGAACCCATCATAACTCGTTACCTCGCTTGATCTGACCCGTCATTTTGCTAGGTTTGTATTGCTCAACAGAGTTTTACAACTTATATAACGCCATTTCTAAGTGCTTTATATGGAATGGAATAGGGGTGTTTATTGGTTCGATTATGGTTTATTTGGTATATTGGTCTGGTTAATTCGGTTCGTTTTATTCGGTTATCAAAATTTGATACCCCAAACCAAAAACCAAACCAAACAAACCAAATTAGGAATATGCAAACCGAATCAAACCAAATTCAGTTCGGTTTAGATTCAGATTCGGTTAGAAACCTAAATAAACCAAATTGTACCTAAGTACTTTTTTTCCTAATTTATATTTATGTTTGTGTTCTAACTTCGAACATCAAATCAACAACTAATTTAAACCTAACACATAGCGAAATAAAACAAACATATCCATAAAATAGTCGTACACACAACCACAAAGTTAAAACTTCAAAACATAGATCATAGAAACTATAAATAGTCAACAAGTCTTATGACACAAAATATAAATAATCTTTCTCCAATTTGATTGAACAAGTATACATAATACGAAGAGAGTTTATTAAATAAACATGGAATTTTTTATCAACGTTTGATGAAACCATAGGGATACATATACTTAGATATTAGACTTAGTATTTTGGGCTAATAAATTGTATATAGTTTATTAAACATTATTATTTTTATTTAATAATTAATTAAATTAATGGTTTATTCGGTTATCCAGATAAAAAAAAAAACCAAATAAAAAGAATGTGGATCTAAAAACCATATTCACAATTCGGTTTCGGTTAAAAACCAAACCTAAAACCGAATTCATTGTTCGAAATGGTTTATTCGGTTATGGTTACGGTTGAATTTACGATTTTTATTTGATTATAGTTTTTCCTAAACACCTTAGAATAAAGCCACCTTTTTTTATACTCCTAATCATGCTATTCTAAAATGTTCAATACCAAAATTCTTAAAAGACCTTTTCACAACTTTCCATGGATATCCATATATTTTTAAGGAGATTTCGTATTCTACCAACGCTTTTTCATCAAGACCATGTGATTAAGGATGATGAAATTTCCAAATTGTTCAAAAATCCCTTTTAACCATATTTTAGTCTAGATTCAATATTATGCAACAACCCTTAACGGCGAACTAACGACGTCTAGTGTGGTCGGTGTTATAGACTTCTAGATGAAGTGGCAATCAACGCCAGGGGCTACCTAATCAACGTCGGTTCATACACATCTTCTTTCTAATTGCTTGCACAACAAACAGCATTTCTATTCGGTTTATAAATGGGAACCCTGTGTGGAGCAAACACACAATAATCAATATGGCTATTTCCAAAGCTAAGCAACTTGTTTCTGATAATCCTGTCGTCGTCTTCAGGTTTCTCCTCTTTCCGTTCCGATTATGATTCACAATATCATCATCGTACTCAGTAAATCCCATCAACAGCAATAGCAGGCTAAAATAGAAGATGTAGACAGTCTTACCTCTACTACTAGCCGTAGGAATAGAGAGGTTGCTTCCAGTGAAACCCCAGGCTCGATAGTAGTTTTGCATCAAGCCTTTGACATAAGCACATAATACTCAGCAATTTAGACAAAGGCCGATTAATGCATGTGCCCCTTGTCTTTCGGCTATCAACGCTACCACATGATGCATGATTAACCAGCTCCTCTTTTAACGTTATTTTCACAAAATTAGTAAAATAACGTTAAAAATAGTGCACTTTCACTTTTGCGAACGAGCGCCCACACATATATATACATTATATGCGCATACCGAATATGATTCAATAATACCGTAAAATATCGGATATCGGTCAAAAACTGAAATTTGAGATATAGGTTGTCTACGTAAGATATCGGTGAGATATATGTAATTTTCATATAATGCAGAATGATGTTATGTTCATCATAGATTAATCTAATTTCTCAAATCAGCAATTAAGAAATTTCAGTTGATTGATTTTGCTGCTAAATAGTAAGTGTTACTTAAGAATAGTTAACTAAACGTCGTTTTTTTTACGAATTCTGAAAGTATAGGTGCAAAACTATTGTTTTCGGTTGGTTTGTGTTGCTGAATGATGTTGTGCTCATCATAGATTAATAATTAAGAAATTTAACTTGATTTTGCTGCTAAACTACGAGTGGTACGGGAAGAACGAAGGCTGTAAACGAACTGAACGTTCGGCGAACAGTTTGTGAAATGTTTGGCTGGAAGTTCGTTTATGTTCGTTCGATTAGCTTAACGAACACGAACAGGAAATTTCGTTCGATTAGCTCAGCGAACGGACACGGACAAAAGTCTCGATTTGCGTTCCTGAACGTTTGGTAATATGTTCAGTTACGTTCGTTCATGTTCGTTCGTTTTATATTTGTTCGTGTTCGTTTGATTATATTTAAATAATAATAAATAAATAAATAAATAATAAACCTTTATCTAAACAAATTGAAAACTTGAAACCCTATTTTTCTAAGTTAGCAAAAATTTGGACATGCAAGACGTTTTTTTTTTTTTTATAATTATGTCTAAGTTAGTTAAACTTTGAATAATTATGTCTATGTTAGTTATACTTGATTCATCGTTTGGTAGTTATAGTAGACTTCTTTTGTTTTTATTTATCATTTGATCGTTGTATTTAACTAATTATGTCCATTGTTTATAGTTAACAATGTATTTTATTTTGCAAGTTAAATGTTCGTTTACCTTCGTTTGTGTTTGAGACCAGTGTTCACGAACTATTCGTGAACAGTTTGCAAACATGTTAATTTCCTTAACGAATGAACACCAACATGGTATTTCTGACAAATCGTGAAAGTAGATGCAAAGCTATCTTTCTCGATCGGTTTGTCTTGCTGAATGGTGCTGTGTGATCAGGAATTAAGAAATTTAACTTGATTTTCGCAGCAAAACTTGGTGCGAAGATTGCAAGAGCGTGAAGAAACTGTTCTCCGAGCTTATCGTGTCTTACGAAGTTATTGAATTGGATGAAGAAAGTAAGTAGCGACTTATGACTCTTTCGATGAATTGATTCGTATCTGCATTTGTATCAATAACATTTGCAGAACTAATAGTATGGATTTGATAGGTGATGAAGGTGGAATGCAATCCGCTCTAAAGGAGTGGACCGGTCAGAGTACTGTTCCTAATGTGTTCATAGGTGGGAAGCATATTGGTGGGACAGATGGTGAGTTGTTTGACAAATTTCATGTCGGTTTTTGAGTGATTGTTGATGGCGGATTTAGGGTTGTAAACGAACCGAACATTCAGCAACAGTTCGTTAACATTTTGGCGGGAAGTTCGTTTATGTTCGTTCGATTAGCTTAACGAACCAACACAAACAAAAAATTTAGTTTGGCTAGCTTAGCGAACGAACACGAACAAAGGTCTTGTTTGTTCGACTGCGTTCGTGAACGTTCGGTAATGTGTTTGGTTAGATTCGTTCATGTTCATTCATTTGATATATTAAAAAAATAATAATAATAAATCTTTTATCTGAACATATTGAAAACTGAAAACTTGAAACCCTGTTTTATTTATAAATTAGCTAAAATTTGGACAATCAAGATATTTTCTGGGATAATTATGTCTAAGTTAGTTAAACTTGATTCATCATTTGGTGGTTGTGGTAGACTTGTGTTTTGATTTATCAATTTGATGGTTGTATTTAACTACTTATGTCCAATGTTTAAGGTTAACAATGTTTTTATCTTTTATTTTCAAGTTAAATATTCGTTTACCTTCGTTTTTATTCGTTCGTGTTCGAGACCATGCTCGCGAACAACGGAATTTCCTTGACGAACGAAAACGAACATAAACTTATGTTAGGTATGCGTTCATGAACAGTTCGCGAACATGTTATTTTTCTTAACGAACAAACACGAACAAGGCCTTGTTCGTGTTCGTTCGGTTCGATTACAGCCCTAGGCGGATTGACTGATATTGTGGTCTTTTTTGCAGCCGTTATGGAGAAGCATCGAGCTGGGAAGCTGGTGCCGTTGCTGACCGAAGCAGGTGCCATTGCGAATACCTCTGCACAGCTCTGAAGATTGGTGTCATGAATAAGATGATTAAGTTGGTTTAGGAAGAAAAAACAGTGGTCTGTTCAGTTCTCATTGTGATTGTGATGTTTTGGCTGGTGTGTTTTTAATCATATGATATGTTAATAAAATACAATCTTTAATCATATGTGATATTTTGTAACATCACAAGTTGGTGTTTGTTTAATTAGGAGTCATTTTCACCTACTAATATTGCAACAGATTCACATTTATTCTGTTGAAAAAGGTGCAATAGAATCATGAGCAGGTTAAAAGAATTCTACTTTTAGGTATTTATAAAGAGTAATGCAATATAATAACAATTTTTAAATATCCATAGTACATTTTTCAAGTAGATGTTTAAAAAAAAGAGTTAAATGTCATTATAGTCCTTGTGGTTTGGACCATTTTACCAGTTTAGTCTAAAGGTTTCATTTTAACATCTGGATCCAAAAAGGTTTCATCGTTACCATTTTGGTTCAACGGACTTAACTCCATCCATATGTGTTAAGTCTGCCAATGTATTTTAGTCATTTCATTTTTCTTTTAGTTAACCTTTTATTCTTTACTGTTTAAAAACATTAATATATATCCATATTATTTTATATATACATAAAATCTGAATTATTTAAAAGAAATATCATTCTCTATCTCTCTCACAACAAACCATCATCAGTCATCATCTTCAAACAAAACCTTCATCAATCATCATCTTCAAACAACAACAATCTGAGTTATCCCCTTCCACCCATCTTATTCTCATCCAATCTCTAAACCCTAGCCACCCTGACACCTTTAGATTCTAGAGAGAGAAAACTTCCATATAGAGAGAGAGAGCCGCGAGATGATGTTGGTGGTTGTTGTTCTTGAATCTGAACAAAGGGGCGGCGGCGGCGTCGGTGTTTATGGTGGTGACAGCGGTGTTAGGGTGGTGGATGAGTTGATGTTGGTGGTGTTCTTGAATATAAGATTTGGGTGAGTTGGTGTTCTTGAATCTGAGATTTAGGTGAGTAGTGTTTGGTATTGTTCATGAATCTGAGATCTAGATTGAAGTTGGATGAGATGATGTTGGTGGATGAGATAATTTAGGTTGGTTTAAGTTCTTCAAGGTGGTGGTTGTATAGATCTGAAACAAATGATGAGATGATGTTGTGGTGGTGTTATGAAGATGGAATTTGAAGATAAGGTTTAAAGATGGTGTTTAGGAACGAATTTATGATGATGATGTTTCATGTTCCATAATTTATTTTCTTTATTTTGAAGATCTCATGTTCATATTTTCAATTGAAGACGTTCATTGTTTGAAGATGTTCATATTGTTTGAAGATGTTCATATTGTTAATATTAATGTTTTTAAATAATAAAGAATAAATGGTTAGCTAAAAGAAAAATGAAATGACTAAAATGCCCTTGGCAGACTTAACACATATGGATGGAGTTAAGTCTGTTAGACCAAAATGGCAACGATGAAACATTTTTAGATCCAGATGTTAAAAATGAAACCTTTGAACTAAACTGCCAAAATGGTCCAAACCACAGAAACTAAAATGGCATTTAACTCAAAAAAAAAAGTAGGTATGTGATCAATTTCACATATGAATAAGCTAACCTCCTAATATACTCAAATATAATTACCTAAATAAATATACTTAAAATAGTTATTAAACATACTCAGTGTAGCTGTTCTCATGGATTTGTGAGAAAAATTCAAATTCAATAGTTATAACAGATCAGAATTTTTTACCGTTATACTAATTGAGGGGTTGGGACAATGTATGTCTGCAATAGAATATAGAGTCCATTCTCAAATACGGTTGATGATCCCTATGTACCCGGAAGATGAAACTTGCCCAATATGTCGTAAAGCTTGTATGGATAAATACGGGGAGCATGCAGTTCACTGTAAAGAGCTCCATGGGTTCAAATATCGGCACGACTGGGTGCGTGATGCTTTGTGGGACATCTTAAGAAGAGCTGGGATTTCGGCTAAGAAAGAGGCCCTGTGAATTTCCTCAGGACCCTATGGAAGGGAGATCTACTCTGCGACCAGCGGATCTGCTCGTCTTTGGCTGGGCTGGGGGAAACATGCTTGTGTAGACCTCACGGGGGTTTCCCCTTTGGTTGGTTTAAGGGAAAACGGGTTTGTAGCTGGACAAGCGGCAAGAAAGGCATAATCAAAGAAAGTGGATAAGCACGTAAAGCTTGCGCAAAGAACCAGCATGTCTTTGTCCCATTTGTCTTTGATACTTTTGGCTCCTAGCGCTAGAAGCTATCCACTTTTTGACGAGGGTTCAACGGGTCGTCTACAGCAATTGTTCAACCCCAAGGGGTAAGGGTTTGTATTTGGAAGGTTAGGGTTTGCAATTCAGAAAGGATTGGCGGCGCAGCTTGTTGCCGGCTACCTTCTGTTTTGATGTAACTTGGCAAGTTTTCTGAATTTAAAATAATATTATTTTGACTTTTTATTAAAAAAAAATCAATTGCTCATAAGAACATGTTCCTGAAAAATATGATTCTTCCTTAGGAACAAAAATAACAAATGAGGTACATGATTAATAACTATCTACGCACCATAAGAGTTGCAGACAATGCCTTGGCCATTGGCAACGAGGGCGAGGCGGGAACGGCCCAAGGCCCGAACTTCCGGGAAGCTCGAAATATTTTGGTGCAAAAAAGAACAAGAGACAAGGCAGATGAGTTGACTACTTGATTACATTTCAAGATGGAGATTTTGAGTTCAAGTCGTGTCTCTGCTATTTAATTTATATATAACAGTTGCCATGTAGTAAGGAGAAGACAACTTTTTTTGGTTTCTAATTTCCCGTACATTAAAATTGTTTGTTTTGTGCTTTTTTATTTCTTGTACTTTTATATAAAATCTAACTGTTAATGGTTTATTTAATTCACTTTTATTATTATTATTATTATTATTATTATTATTATTATGGTATTGATGTTTGATAAGTTGAAATTTGAATAATTAACATTTCTAAATTTAAAGTTGAAACTTGAATTTTCACAATGGCCCACTTTTTTACTCTGTCTCAGGCCCAAAACATTTCGAGAATTCTCCAGAACGGCCAGTAGACAATATGGTATCTTTTATAATATCACCCATGGTCTTTGTTTATTCACTGATCACTTTCACAATAGATTCACCACTCAATTAAAGGCTCATGAAATTTCTTAAATAAGTTGCAATATAATCACATCAGAAGAATAATATTTTAGGTAGGGGTAACTTTCTAGAATAGTAACCAAATTTTAAAAATGTTCCAGTTAGGTCATTCAAGTTTCAATAGTGTTCTAATTAGGTCACTCAACATTTATTTTTTTATTAAAACTAAGGGGTTTTTAATCCATTTCATAGGTAACCCTGATGATGTGAATTTTTGTTTCTTTTTTTCCCTTTCATTTGATGCTAACGTCCATGATGACGTGGATTTTATTTTGTTTTTTCAATTTTTAATGTAATTAAAGTGTTTTTATTTTTAATAAATAAAATTTCATATATTAATATAATCCGACCTAGCGTCTTATGCTCCATGTTTCTCTTGACACATGGAAAAAAGGACATGACTCGATTTGAATGTTAAGTTATCTAATTGGGACAAAAACGATACAAGTGACCTATTAGAACACTTTTGAAACTTGGTTACTATTCTGTGACATTTTCCCTTTTAGGTATTGTATCTAGTAATGAAATGTGAAAATGATTTTTAAATATCCATTATACATTTCCTGATTGCCATATGGTTAGAAATGTGTTTATCTACAGTTTATTAAATTAGATGTTTAAAAATAATAATGCAGGTCGAGACTCACAGGGAGATCCCATCGAACTAACATGGATCGAGCCTCTCTTTCCTTGTTGCGGCTGGTCGTCTTAGTTCAGTTTAATGACCTTTTAGAGGCGAAACCAAACCGTCTGAAGCGTGTTTCGTCCAACGAAAGGAATCTGGTCTCTGCTTCGAGTAAAAAAAATCATTTGATATAATTACTCATACTAAAACTGTAAAACATACTCAAAATGGTTAAAAACATACTCAATATAATTGTTCTCTAAAATATGGGGAAAAATATTCAAATTCAAAATCGATTACTCGTATTCAAATCAAATAACCAAATCATATTTTCATCTGCTTTGCCTCTATAATAACAATTAAAAACAAAACTTTTCCAAAAGTTCATGGTCCTCACATGTCAACTGTTTGGTCATCATCTGATCTTCTGAGCATTCCATCTTATCGCTGATGCACACCATCGAAAGATGTTCTATGTGTTATTGAAGAGGAACTAACAAGTGCCTGAAAATTATTATTCTTCATTGCCTGTATATTATAGAAACAAAAACAATTAATGAGCGACTTGATTAATGATAATACATGCACTGTAAGAGTTGCAAATAGCATTTTAAAATTTCTTGTACACATCAGCAAGTCCTTTTTGAGTCCCTTGGTTTGGTCGTTTTTAACTACTTGAGTCCAAAACTCAGGACTTGTCTTGATTTGAGTCCAAAACTCAAACTTGTCTTGATTTGAATTTTGGACTCAAGTAGTTAAAATGAACAAACCACAGGGACTCAAATGAAGACAAGTTTGAGTTTTGGACTCAAGTAGTTAAAACGACCAAACCGCAGAGACTCAAATCAAGACAAACTTGAGTTTTGGACTCAAATAGTTAAAAAGACCAAACCACAGGGACTCAAAAAGGACTTTACTCTTTGATATACATGGTTAAAATATACATCCTTCCAAGCCATAATACTTCATATTTACAAATTTCATAACATATAAACAATTTAACAGTAACATAGTTGTTAATGGAGAATAGCAACAAGCAGTGATAAGGTACCTATATGCTACATAGCGAATAGGGATAAATAGCGGGCGATAAATAGCGATACACTAGAAAAAGAATTTTAAATTTTTATATGTATATTATATCAAAATACCCTGGTATATATGCTATTTTACATGTATATTTAATAAAAACCTAAAATCTAGCTATTTTATAGCTATATTTAATTGCTATCTATATTTAAAAAATAATAATAAGGTGTTGCTATTCTCGCTATATATCGCTATGACCATAATAGCGACACTACATCGCTTCACTATACAGCGCGCTATAGCGACCACTATAATCGCTATTGACAACTATGAACAGTAATAACATGTTTCCTGTTAACTTACTCGGTAAAACATATTGCTTTACTAGCAATTTTCTTTAAAACATGTTACTTTGATTTAAAAAAAACTTGGAAGGGTAAGAATATATAATATGAAATCTAATACGTTATATAGGGAAGTTATCCTAATGTTTAAGGAAGTAAGGTCCTCACCATCACCAGCTGTCTGTGTGTTTTCTCGTGGCTTGTTTGCCATCTTCTTCGCATTTTCAGCTGTTACCATTATTCAAATTAAACAATAACATATTAAATACGATTAAACAAACTATTATTTACATGACAATCCAGCTTGTTTTTTATATAACAATTTGGAAGGGTACAAACACTTATGTCATGAAGTACTTTCAACCCTTTGACTCGTAACCCTTTTAGCTAATAAAGTTATTCTAGTTTTACCCATTTGACAAGTTAGGATTTTAGTAAAAAAGCCAACCAAATTGACACGGATTCACAGAAACATGCAATCACTTAAATACTTTTTAAAATCCACCATGCTCTCCATCCTACTTTTTAAGCAAGATACCAAAAGAATTCAGTCTATCCTACTTTTTAAGCAACATCACCTAATTGCCCTTGATCATCATTACATATAAACCTAAGCAGTTAATGCGGTAAAACATCGGATATCGGTCAAGGACCGATATCTCAGATATAAGTTATCGCAGTGGGATGTCGGTAATTTTAATATCATGCAGAATTTATATATAGAGCAATTTAACACTAAAAGTTCAGTATACTCTCCTACCATTAACAGATCAACCTTTTGCAACTTGCAAAACACTAACAATAAACAATTGTAGCAAGTAGGAACTCATTAAGACTTAAAATACTAACAATTAATAATTCAGACTTCAAACACTAATAGCCGCAATAAGAAGAAAGACGAATGGTAGAACTAAGAAAAACGTACTAATATCAGGAAAATCCGTGATATATCGGTCAATATCGCCAATGATATCGGTACCGGTATTCTGACCGATATTTTACATGGGAATCAATAATCGATATATCACCGAATTAACTGCATGGATATAAACACTTGGTATTGATCTTGGTCCTACGTATATTTAATCCTAAAATCTTGGTAGCAACTTTCCAAAACATTTAATGAAAATATATAAATTAAATCTATTTACTATCGTATAGGGTTATATCAAATAATCAATAATTTACTTAGACTGCATGTCAAGTCAAAGCTACATAAAAAACGAGCAAAATTTCATACCTTTAAATTTCCTTTTTTTGCTAGCTCTCCTTCTCTTTCTATCTGCCTGTGTTAATTCTGCTTCTTCCTTGATGTCTCCTTTACCAGAAAACACCTCCTCAGGTGCCAGCATGGCTGCATCTGACACCGCCAATGGAGCAATCTGCATCCAAAGAAAAAAAATCAAATGTTTGACCAACACAAAACTTTTCCATATTAAATATAATAAGGTAAATAAGATGCAGAGAAATAGATACCTCTTCCATTGCTAGAGCAGGAACATTTGTTTGTATAGACATGTCTTCAATCACCTTATTTTAACAAAACAATTTCACCTACTGATTAATATTAAAATAACGTAAAGCTAAAAAACAATGGTATGTACGGATAATGGGTGCATACTGGTTTTGGAGTGAAGTGGAAATGAGAAAGTGCGTCCAACTTTAAGCACAATCTCTTGAAAAGAAGACTTGCCTGATAACATAAAATGAAATAATACCCATTTGAAACTTACGATAAAATTGTAAAAAAAAATTAAAACAATAACTAGAAATAGTGTGAAATAAAGAAGCACCTCCTTCTTTTGCTCATCGGAGAAAGATAATGCTTGTGAAACCAGTCCAGTCTTTTGAGCATACTCATCCTGCAAAAAAGATAAACCAGCAAAACAATAACATAGATATTTAAATCGGAATATTATTGTATGACATCACATATATAAATGCAAATTTCTTTAGGTGATATCCATGTAAAAAAAATTACAGTCAATACTAACCGCATATAATTCGCCAAGTCCCTTCTTACTCTGATTTTCATCCTGCAAAGTAAACATTCAAGCTTTATATCCCCACAAGCACACATAAAACAAACTAATAAATAAAATTCAATAAAAAACAATTGGATATAGCAGTTTGTGGTGTTTTTACCAATTCCTTCATTTCCCTTGGTGCTTTAGAAGGCAACTTATTGACTTTTTGAACATCATCAAAGTGCCCCTCAGATATACGTTTCATGATTAGTTCTTCAATGGACTGAGAAACCTCCTCCGTGATTACAGGTGGCGGCTTTACATTCCGTTCCCAATCCAAATCTTCTCCTAATGCACTATTTTTCGGTCTTTTAGTAGCCGTTACCTACCACAATAAACCCAAGTAAACAAACCAGTTGCTATACAAACTACATGTCACAAAGTAACACAATCAATAATCGAGAATTAAGATTTTGCACCTCTCCTTGCATGGTCCACGCCTTCGCTTCTAAATTTTCCCTCTCCACTTGCTCGATTTTGGCTCGTTGTTCTAAAAGATGCTTCTCGTGTGTAGAAAGATTATCTTTCTTTGTCTACAAGACAAACGAAAAAATTGCTTTATTTAAATCCTTTCAGTGTCTAACAGCAATACAATACAGTATTATAACGTGTTAGTGATATGTAAACAATACCTCCTCATCAGATATCATGCCGTCGTCATCATCATCATCTTCATCAGCGTCTTCTTCACCATCTTCATCACCTATATCTGAGTCCTCATGTTCTTCTTCATCACGCATGTTTATATCTTTAACTTCTTTGTTCACTTTAGGTTTTTTGTTTTGATCATGTTTCTTATTGGATGTATAGAAGTCGTTGTACCTACCAAAAGAAAACAATAACTTTCAGAACTCATTGTTAGCATGCAAAGAACAACCTGGAATGCATAAGCTAACATGAGCATGTAGACTAAATTACGTTGATTTATCATGTAATATCATCACTCAAGACATCTCAGAATACCCATCATCCATGTAATGCTTATGTCTATACACATATACATAAGCCTAAAAAAACATGCGGTCAGGCTAGGTGGTGGGTCCAAAAGGTTAGGGTCAGGACGAGCCGATTAAAAAAAGTGCAGTTTTGGTCGTGTCAAAACAGGTTGACTAAGATAGGTTTCAGTTAAAACAGGTTATGACTAAAATAGGTTCGAGGCAAAACAGGTTATGACTAAAATATGTTCTGGTCAAAACAGGCTATGCCCATCTTGACCCTTTGCAAAGAAAACCTAACCCAAAAGTGCCCAAAAACTTATATCTAGAGTCCAAAAGAACCCAAATTTAAAGGTTTGAGCACATAACATCACAACTCACAACACATTAATGAATAATTGAAGATTACATAATTTCGTCAGCTTTCGAATTGTCCTCTCCGCCTGCAAGTTCCAAAAGCCCAAGCTGCAAATACCAAGGGGAATAACTAAACAATCAAATTCTTCAACAAAAACGAACTAAATTAAACAATATTGTGTAAACTAAGGTTATGTTAATTCCATAAATCTAAAAATAATTCAGCTCCAATTCCATTTTCAAACCACAAGTACCCTATCCCCATAGTTGTTAATGGCGAATAGCGACAAATAGCGATAAGGTACCTACCTATATGCTACATAGCGAATAGCGACAAATAGAAAAAAAATTAAAAGTTTTTATATGTATATTATACAAAATACCCTGATATATATATATGCTATTTTACATGTATATTTACCAAAAACCTAAAATCTAGCTATATTTAATTGCTATCTATATTTAAAAATTAAGGTGTTATATTCTCGCTAGCGTCGCTATGACCATAATAGAGACACTATATCGCTTCGCTATATATGATCGCTATTGACAACTATGCCTATCCCCAACCCAAATCAAACAAATTAGACTAGTTTATTAACAAAGTATATCAAAAGGTAACCCATTTTCTAAAGTGTATCAGTTTTTCAACAAATGTGCTCACCTCATCATCTTCATCTTCATCATCATCATCTTCATCCCCATCCTCATCCCCAAACTTTCCACCAGTTTTCTTCACCACTTGCTTCTTTTTATTAAGTCCATAATCCCCATCTTCATCATCCTCCATAAGCTTCATCTCCTCCTCATTAAAAAACATATCCCCAACACCATCTGCATCCCTCTCCTTAATCTCTCCCTCTCCATCTCCATCCTCTTCCTCATCCTCATCCTCCATATTTATCCTCATCGTCTTCTTCCTCTTCTTCTCCAGCCAAAACCACCTCGCTCCGTTTCTCCTGCTCAGATTCACCAATTTTAAACATGTTATTAACCTCTAACGGATCCTTCTCGAACTTGTTGACTTGACGGCGAATAACAGAGATCAACGGCTGAGATTGGAGGTCAATTTGCTGCCAGATCTGCTCGGCGTCGAAGTTTTCGTCTACAAGGAGGCGATCGAAGGGTGATTTAGGTGTGTAGGGTTTGAGTAAAGTGAATAAGTGTTCTGAAGCGGTACGAGCGACGTTAGCGAGTTCGGAAGATGGAGTTAGGTACATCGGTGGCTCCGTTAGCTTCAGTCGGTGTAGTGCTTCTGCTCCGGCGGTGGTTGTCGCCGCCATAACTCCGGCGGTGGTGGTTGTCGCAGCGGCGTTACTTGTTTTAGGGTTTTACGAAAGACTGGGTTTTAGTACGAAGGCGTGATTTGAGGGTTTATGCTTTTGTAAAACCTATTATTTTCGTTGAGTAATTAGAAAGAAGGTTAAAACAAACGTTCGTTCAGTAAAAACTCAAAATTTATGTTAGAAAAAATTACAGGAGTATCACTAAGATAACCCATAAATGAGATGTTCGTGAGACAAAAGACACATAAAAAGAGGATAGTTTTAGAAAATTGGTATATTAACCTAGGGTTAGCAAGCTTTGTACAGCCACGTATCTTTTAAAGAGATATCTAAAACCTCACAAAGGAGAGCATTTTTAGATCTATGGTGGGAATAAAGCTTTTAGAGGCTTTATCGTGTTACGTCAATTGAACAGGAGGCTCCATTGTAAACGTGTTTGCTGTGGGATAAATCCCTCATTACTCAATTATTATTATTTTTTTAAATCTTAAAAAAAACAATTAAATAAAAATGACCATAAAAATAGAAGAAAAAAAAAAGAAATACAAGACAAATAACACAACTGTAAGACCCTGGTACGTTTGACCAAAAATACGCATCGTAAAATACAAACCAAAAAAAATTCTTTCACAACAATGATCTAACATTCTTAAAAAAAAGGCATTTAAGACGACTCTTTTTAAAGAAATGCATCATTCATCCTTAATTAACGTATCGAGAATAACATGCAAATATAAGTTATGTGTCACTCTTCCTGTACATTCCTTGCTCTTTGACTTGACCTACCCCGCTTGTCCTTATTTGTGATAGAGAAAATCCACGCAAATCCTGCGGTCATCATATACAACAAACCATTAGTAGTTGATAACATTGTACAACATCATATATTCGTATAAATAAAGACCGTATAGCATTCTATCAACCTAAACTTTATCTCATTTAGTTATCCTCTTGAATTCATCCGTTTCGAGTTCGACTTCAATTCCTCATGAACGCAACGTTCCCATACCCTCATTTGCAACTCTTTTGACCCGTTTCAAATATTTTTCGATGGCCCCAAGACGTCCAAGCGCGCATTTAGCTAATATCTTATCTGATATTCCTTCTATCCAAACCTTCCCTTAACATTACCACATCCCCATACCATCCGTCTTCAAAATCTTTCGACTAAAAGTTATGACCCGTTTACCCCTATATTGAGGTTTTACCGTTAACATCATACTAACCATTTCAACAATTCTTACCGTAGCATTTCTCATTTATTTGTACGTTCCACCTTGATTTCAAATCTAACTTATAATAAAAAAATTGCAAATAGTGTCATTCTCTCCTTCAATATTATAATTTTTATTTATAAATTACTAAGTTATCACCCGTGAATACTCACATGTTGTTAATCTTTTTTTATAAAAAAATATAAATATATAAAATAAATGAATATTACATGATGAATAAGGTAGATTAATCAATGTTACAATGTCTGTAAAATTAAACAGTTATAAAATGTAATACTAACAAAAACAAAGTTGTTTTTATATTCCTTATATCATAGCTAAAAGAATATTAAATAACTTAAGCAGCAACTTCTTCATTAACTTCTTTAAAATGTGCAAGACTTCGTTTAGGAATACGGACCCAAGCTTCTGTCCCTCTAAAAAGCATCATATCAAACTTTGACTGGAAACTCATGTCGAATAAAATAAACTGTTCATCTTGAATTTTCATGTCTTCTTTGATGTGATTCCATCCGGTAGTCATATACAAATTTTGACCATGTTTTTTCATAACAACTTGGGTTATACTAAGCTGATGTTCATGCTTAACATTAATAATATAATCTTTTGAATATAATGTTTTAGACATTCATTATGCATCAACAGTGCAAAGTGTCATTGATCAAATCTTGCGTACTTGAATTTGCAATTTTATAATTAATAAAAAAAAAAGCTATAGTATAAATCATGTGTTAAACATAACTGCATGTAACCATTATAACCATTACAAGTTTTTAAAGTCTCTTGAGAGTCATGTACCATATTACTTGTATCTACACTAACATACTGAATCAAATCATTGCCTCAAACTTTGAACAATGTAGGAGGCATACAGATCCCTGTCATCACAAGCATTCATGAGCTTAAATATAAGAGCAATGTATGCAAAGATCAAACACAAAAAGAGATGCAAAATAGCTTTGACTCACCTTCAGCAGGGAGAAAGCCGTTGACTTTCACTGACTTGTTCTCTTTCTTATTGTCTGCATGCATCAAGTTAAGAATGCCAAAAACACGTACATTAATAAAGAGGTATTAAATAGCAATTCCTCAAAGAAACGGCGGATCTCAGTAAGACAGACGATCTGGCGGGAGTTCTTTGATGTCGGTGTAGTGATAGAATTCCTTCTGCACATGAAAACCCCACATGACCATCACAAAAAACGTCGGACACTTAGAGAAAATAAGTAGCACGACCATCACATACAAATTGAAAACCAAAGGCAAGCATGTCATTCCAAACACGCCACAGTCAAAAAGTCTAATACATTATTACAAAAACGGCTCAGACAAACATCACGACCAAAATTCAAGATTTCCAAAAAGTAAAGATGATTGGTTGCCATTGAAAACGCTGAGGGCCATCATGGAAAACTTTAGTTACCTTGCAAAAATAAGCCACACGACCAATGCAGACAAATTGAAAACCAATGGCAACATGTCATCAACGTAGTTTTATATAATTAAAAGATGGCTCGGACAACCATCATAGCCCGAGAAGCAATAAAAAATACTCCCAAAAAGTAAGCCGCATTAACATCACGGACAAGTGATCATTACCTTCTCCAAAAAGGCTAAAAAATATACGCACAATCAAAAGTGTAATTCTTAATCTTAAGAGAGGGCTCAGTCAACCATGAAAGCCCAAGAAGTAATCAAAAGTGCATTTTTTTAAGAACCTCCAGATTCCCAAACCTTAAAGCCGGTGACCATGACGTGAACCGTCGGCTCACTTGAAAAAATAAGCCATACAACCATCACACCATATTGAAAACCAAAGGCAAGATTGTCATCAACAATCACAGCTCAATAAGCAATCAAAAATACCCGTTTCAACTTAAAATTCCCAAAAATAAAGGCAGATACTTTACAAAACAAGATCACATGACTATCACAAACAATTGATCATTGCCTTCTCCAAAAACCTTGACATAAAAAACATAAAACACAAAAAATAAAATCAAAAGGCACAATAAAAGCAACAACAAATGCAAACAACAAAAATAAAATCTAACATAACAATCCTCTCCAAAATCACACAAAAGAAAGAACATACCTTAGCTAATAATGAAACCGATAAAACTCACAAAGAAGGAAACGCCGTACCTGCACAAAGAAAAGAACAATTGTTACTTACATATGAGCAATGGGGATCTTAGTTCTGAATATTTAAAAAGTCCATCACAACCTAAATAATACAAAATTTCCAGATGCTAAGCTAACTAACAACAGATGTTATGGTTACCATACAAATCATGTATTAACAAAATCACCATATCCGAACCCAATCCGAACCTAAAACTCTGTTACTTGACGAAAATGCAAATATAGAGCATTTGTACCCTTATTTTCTTATTATAATCTTGTTGTTACGGTTCATATGAGTATATCTATAAATTTTACTTTATAAAGGATCATACCAAACATCCTGCTTGCTTAAAATAAATGTTGAGTGTATTAAAGCAATACCAACTGAATAGTTAGAAGTATTACCTTGATTACTAAGGATATAATTCTTACAAATTTGTGGAATTGGAGTTCACCTGGCAAGCAAAGATCTTCTTGATTGTCTCGGGGTCAGCATTTGATATAACCGGTAATAGAGTTTTTATAAGGGTTGCTGACAAAGCAGCTTCCAGTTAGGATAAAGCAGGAATCGATCTGTGTGGATGGCCTAACGACATCAAGGTTCACCTGCAAAAAGAAAAAAATAAGCTATCTATTTAATGGATAATGAGTGTTTGGTAACTTCTAGTCATTATATATACATAACACTTTCCGTGAGAAATAAAAAAAGAGATTTTTTTTTGTGAAATGAGCTCTCGCCTCTCATTTTAGGTTAAATATGTAATGTCTTAGTTGATCAATTTGTCGGAACTGGTATGAAATGATTAATAGAGCTGATGTAATCAAAAGTATAATATACTTGTATAAACATTTAAAAAATAGCTCTCAACGATTAAATTACCAGTTCGTAAACTAAATTTAAGCATGCCAATGGTCCAACAACCTATGATTCATATTTTTACAGGGAGGGGGGTTACCCATCATTCGAGCCTTAAATGATTTTGCTTCCACATCTTCAATTCCCTTTTACCTCTCATCAGACTACATAGTTTCCCTGCAAGGTGGAGAATAACAATGTCCACATTATAGAAGCATGAAAAAGTGCCATTTAACTTTTCTGGTGAAATCTATTGTTTTTATTATTTTAATGATTTATTCAGTTTAGCATAGAGTTCTTTAAAGTTTTTGATCTCAAAGCCCTTTTACTTACAAGAAATTAGGCATAGTAGTAATCTGCAATAGTCAACATAGTATCCCATGATACCAAAGATTGAAATCCAAGATTCCAACATACTAAAACTATAATCCTCTTCCGCTAAACATATATTATCAAAACACAAATTATTTAGCCTTTAAAATAATATATTTGACCATGCAAAATTTGCAAAGAGCATAAAAAACAAATGAGATTTGAGCACAAACCTCAACTTTCACCTGTAGTTTCGTTAGAACCAACAACATCCATGGCTGCCATACCACATAAACAGAAGAAAAAGATAAGTTTCTTCAAATCTTTCACAAATTAAAGATGAAAAACATGATATTTTTACAAACCCACATGGGATAAGAGGCTTCATTTAATTAAACAAAGCAAATTTCATAGAACCAGTTTCTTACACTATGGAGATCTGAAGCGATGAAGGAGAGCGGGTTAGGGTTTAATAGAGATCCCCAAATCTTTGTATAAGGACAGGAAACCTAATTGAGAGAATCAATTATCACTCAAATTGGATCTACTTTAGCGTGGTGTTAACATAAAGATGGTGAAATCAATCAATGAAAATACATGAGAAAGGAAGAATAAATATGAGAGAATCATTCATAACCTGCTGGATCTCTTCAATGTATAAAATTGATGGATCTGCAAAGAAGAGTGAAGAGGATGAAAGCATTAGAATTTAGGATTTTGAAAAACTGAGGTTGTGAATAAAAAGCGAAGAATTAAAGATAGACTAAAACTGAGGTTTTGAAACCTGCTGAATCCCATGTACAGGCTATCGGGAATTTTAACAAATTAGAGTAAAAAAATATGTTTTGGACATATTTTAAACCTATGAAGTTCACGTAAAGAAACTGAAGTGAGGCAACTTATCTTTGAGATCTTGCATGATAAAATATCACATTTTTAATATATCATTAAATAAAAAAAGTTGCAATATTGCTGCTGTTCAATGTTGTTTGCTAATCATATATATGAAAAACCTACTATTTAGGTTAGTTAGTTACTAACCAAGCCACCGCCACCACCATCATCATCAAAACCACCAGGATTAACACCTACTTCTTGCATTCCAGGTTGATCGGTAATGGCAGACACCTGCATAATAGTTATATTAAATTATTAATACAAAATTAATTTCAGGTTATCAAAACAAAACTACACCTAGACAAAAAAAAAAGTGCATTGCGATACTCCACCTACCTTTAAAGTTAGAACCATGTCTCAATATCTGAAAATAAATGATGTAGCGAAAAGAACATATTATATGGATTCCAAAACATACATCCAAGGGTATATGCAACTATTATACCAATAGTAAAACAATCGCATGCCAATATAAGAGCTCATCATTTGACTTAATGAACTATGAGAATTGTACCTTCATCATTCGACCTGCAATCTCCAGTTGTCCATTCAAACTCTATGCAACCCTGGCATCTTCAAGTTTTGCTAAATAAATAAGATAATACATGTAGCCGCAAGATTGTATCGAAAAAATCTTAATCAGCATAGTGAGGGTAAAAAATATGGTAAAGAAAATTCACATGAATAAAACCAAAACCTTCACAATTCCTGGTCTCATTAGTAGGTAACTGCACCAGCTCTTTCACGCCGAATGATTCAAATACCTGAATAGAAAATGAGTGCCTTAATGAATATGGTTTTTGATTCTCCTAATTTCCATACATACTAAATATTCGAGGAAGAAAAGGTAAAAGCTAATTTAAATACTCTCAGGGTCCAAATTTTAGATATTCGTCATTATTTCTATAGTAGAAAAACATACCCAACTCATTTCGAGCATCTTGAGTTACGATCCACAATAAGACATACATCTCGAACCTGAAACTATACTCAAACCTATTAGTAACATTCATATAAAAACATGAACCGATGACATGACATCATGAATCCTTATTTACTAAATCAACAAAACGAAGAAAATCACATTTCGGTTTCAAATGTTTTTAACAAATCAACTAACTACTCTATGAAATCAAGTATAAAATGCATTACAAATAAGAAAATAGGTATATAGAACCAACCTTACAGCCTTTGAGAAGAACTCATAAACATCTCTTTCACCAGCCTCTATGAATTTTTATAAGAATGTAAATTAACCACATAATAGTTGATGATGCACGCAAACTAACCCTTTTTTGTTTAGTTATTTACAATCCAAACAAATGCCCTTTAACATCTTATTACACATCAAACTAAGAAATCAAAAACCCCCCAATTAAGTTTTAAATTAGGGTTTAGCTTAAATCTCGTCACATAAGATCTGGAATATTACTTTTCGATCATCTAAAAATTTAAGATCATTTATATAATAGATTCAAATAAATTGAATGGAATAAGATGTATGAGATGAATTTCATACATCAAACAACTGATAGGGTTTTACCGAAATTGTAGAAACAACACTGATCTGATAATTATCAACATGTAGCAAACCTAACCTTTGCATATATGAAGAAAATAATGAGAAAGAACAACCAAACTTTAAGAAACCAAGAGAGAACGATTAAGTAGATACCTGTTTAGATCGAAGAACACACCAAAAATTTCTTGATGAAGAAGATGAAGTTAGGGTTTGAATAGAGATGGTGTCACGATAAGAATCCGAAGATTCTTGATAAAGTAGATGAAGTAGGTTAAAGAGATGGTGTCACGAAGAAAATCCTGAAATTTCTTGATGAAGAAATGAATTAGGTTGAATAGAGATGTGTCACAAAGAAGAATCTGAAATATATTGCTCGACAACATTGATTGATATATGAAAAATGAATGGGGAAATCGATTTAGGGTTTGAATCATAGAACAACCAAGAAGAAAGAGGTTCTCAGTGGGTGAGCTAAGGTTTGAGTTGAATCGTAAAGAAGAAGGAACATGGTGGCTGGTAGCTAGGGTTTCAGAGAAGTGTCGGTAGGACATTGATATTATGATCTCCATTACGTTTTATAGTAGCTCGAAAGTGAGAGATGGATAACCCAAATAAAATGCCCGACCCGAATCATAAACGGATCCCGCCTCTAACTCCTCACAATACCTTACGTGCTTCCCTCCCAAATTCAACATATCGTACCCGCAACATGCCACATCAGCAAAAAAGCTCCACCATCACATGTTACATGACCAAATGATCTGATTTATTAATATATATAGATATATAGATTTTGTTTTTATCCTTTAATATGTTTTTTTTCTAATAGTTAGTAACGGATATCACTTAACACTATCTCAATATAATATTCTTGATTTGTTTTTAAATTAGATGGAAATCACTAAACACTATATCATATAATATTCTTGATTTGTTTTTAAATTAGATAAACATTGCTTAAAAACTTTGTCAAACTAAAAAGATAAAGAAATTTTAGCCGTATTTTTTTTAATTATTGGCACCAACAAATTAGTTATTACTTTAATATAAAGTCATAAATTTTAATTAATTAAATATATTAAATATTCGAGATAAATTATACATAACTAAATGAGTTTAAATATTTTTCATATTTAGCTCAAACGTTTATTTCTATATCTCAACAATTTTTGAAATTATATGTGTTGCAAGGTGGGTTAACTATATAACAAAATAAGGGCGGATAAATTTGTTTCTTATCTGAAAAAGAATTTCGAATGTTTAATTACACGATATTAAATAATTGATGATTAAGGACTTTTTAAATAATTAAGAAGTTTCATGGTTTATGATTAAGCACTTTAAAAACGGGTTAGACATTGATTACTATGAACAGAATGTTATGATCTTGTGGGATAATTAACAGATAGACTTACTTGTCTTATTGTTTTCTGCTAACAAAACATTTTTTATTATTCAACATGTGTAAGACACGGGACTATAATCTAGTATTCTAATATATATATATATATATATATTCATGTAACTAAATACGAAGTGATTCCGGAAATCACTTACCTTATGCGTCCATGTTCGAGCTCGTCTTCTTGCCTTCCTTTGACTCGTTAGTCATCCGTGCTTGAGTCCTTGCCAATGTAAATTCCTATTCTTTCGTACCATCATTTTCATAACTTGTTAGTTTGCATGTTCATCCATATCCATAGTCGTTTCAAATTCTTTGTTGCATTACTTTCATTAGTCAATCATTCACTAACATGCATAGCTCAATTCACTGAAAATAAGCTGTTTTGATACGTTCGTTTACTGTACTTACGAGCAAAATTACGATCTTTTTACGTCACGTGCCCCTCGGAGGGATTATCCTTGTGTTAAATTTTTAGAGGCTAACTCTCTACCATAAATTTATAAAAAAATCATTTACTAAGCAGCAATTGGATTCGTCACTTTCTGACTGCAGCCCAGAAAAATTCATTTAAAAATCCTCGATTATTCGATTGATATAATTCCAGTTGGAGATTTTCATGACCTCCTGAAGCTACCTACAGTAAAAATTTGAGATCATAACTCAATTCCTAAATTGAGCTATGACATTCGTAATGGGCTGTAAATTCTGCGAGAAAACGCAGCCGTCTTGGTTGCGTTCTCATGCAACGAGACAAAGTAATCGCGTACCGTCAAGGCAACTCAAAATTCATGAGAAAAACTATACTACGCACGACCTTGAACTTGGTGCGGTTGTTTTTGCATTAAAGATTTGGCGACACTACCTTTATGGTACCAAGTGTACGGTCTTCACCGACCACAAGAGCCTACAACATATCTTTGACCAAAAAGAACTCAACATGCGTCAACGTCGTTGGGTAGAATTGTTGAACGACTACGATTGCGACATTCGCTACCATCCTGGTAAAGCGAATGTTGTGGCCAATGCACTTAGTCGTAAAACTCATGTTATGAGTACTCGTTGCTACCAAATCGTGGAAACCTTCTTGACCTCATTCGCTACGCTCAACATTCGATCATAAGTGAAGGCTATCTCGAGTCTGAACTGAAAACCGGTGACCAGCATCCATTCGTTGCTAAGGATGATGGTATCTTTTACTTCAACAATCGTATGTGGATCCCCGACCGTAACTCCTTTCGGACAACCTTAATGGGTGAAGCCCACAAATCCCAATACTCCGTCCATCCTGGAGCTGATAAGATGTACCACAATTTGCGTGCATCATATTGGTGCCCTGGGATGAAACACGATATTGCTCTCTTCGTGTCCAAATGCCTTACGTGTTCCAAGGTCAAGGCATGACATCAACGACCCTCTGGTCGGCTCGAACAATCTGAAATTCCCGTATGGAAATGGGAGAGCATAGCCATGGACTTCATCACGAAATTACCTCGTACTATCTCGGGCCATGATAGCATTTGGGTTATCGTTGATCGTCTGACGAAATCCGCTCACTTCCTTGCCATTCGTGAAGATTACAAAGTCGAGAAATTGGCTCGTATCTACACAGATGAAATCATTAGTCGTCACGGTACTCCTCTTGATATTATTTCTGATCGCGATGCTCGTTTCACTTCTCGCCTTTGGCAAACTTTCCAATCCTCCCTTGGCACTCGTCTGAATCTTAGCACCGCTTTTCATCCTCAATCTGACGGTCAGACCGATCGTACTATCCAAACTCTAGAGGATATGCTTCGATCATGCGTATTCGATTTTGGCGGCAACTGGGATTCGCACTCACCCTTGGTAGAATTCTCATACAACAACAGCTATCACGCAATTATTCAAATGGCTCCATTTGAAGCATTGTATGGTCGCAAGTGTTGTTCGCCTATTGTTGGCACGAGATCAGAGACGTACAACTCACCGGTCCCGAACTAATACAAGAGACGACGGACAAGATCCTGCAAATACGTGACAACTTACTCAAAGCACGAAGCCGACAAAAGAGTTATGCTGATAGAAGACGTAAGCCCTTGGAATTAAATGTTGGTGATCAAGTACTCCTCAAGGTATCACCTTGGAAAGGATTTGTTCGTTTTGGTAAGAAAGGTAAGCTCGCTCCTCACTTTGTAGGTCCTTTCAAGATTCTCGAAAGGATTGGCAAGGTGGCGTATCGACTGGATCTACCTCAAGCGCTCAACAATGTTCACCCAGTCTTCCCGTCTAAACTCTATACTCATACGCCTCGTTTCCTCTTGTAGGATAATTCGGCGTCATCCTCGAACCAACGTCTTCATGGATTGTCAAGTGTAGAAAAGACTAACAAACCGTGAGTACACTCGACCCACTTTCGTTTATAACACTCTTGGGTGTAACATGTTTTTACTTATACAAAAATCACAAACACTTAAACTTTATGAAACACACAAACAATCCTGTACCCATGAATACTTGAATCATATACTTGTTGCTTGTCTTGGATATTCGTTATGCTATGCTTTAGTCATTAACTATTTTTAGCCTTCGTTTGACATGCATAGTGCTATAGGAATTCACGCATCCACCTCCATCGTGTTATTCGTGAGGTCATGTTAAAACATCGTGATTGCGTTAAGGGTTTGATTATTAGTATTGCATGCCTTGATATTGCTCTTGTATAGATTTAGTTGCCATGAGGATTGTTTAAACTTATTCGTATACGTATGCTATGCCTAAACTTGTGTACTCGCCTTTGCTTTCGCATTGACATTATTTAAACATGTTACAGGTTGAAAGAGACGATACTATGAAAACAATATAGCAAGGACTAGATACACACAAATTAGACGTTAGGTTTAATGTTGGTGTATCAATTTTGTTATGACTTTGCAAATGTTATGTTGTTTCTTTGTTTTGTTACATTGATGTATTTGACAATTTTTATGAAATGAAATATGGTTTAATTAATTATTGTCACTTATTAATGTTGTGAGCAATGAGCAATCTCGTTTTCGTCTCATCCTGATGTTTCCGCCATCGGTTGGGGTGTGACAATGTACAACTAATTTATGCATGATCTTCCAAGTTCATACATAATTCATCAGATACAACTTGAATCAACTAAATTACATACCATACTCAACCTATCTAACAATAATCCAGTACATACAACATACACATCAATGATTCAAGCAAGGATTTGACATAGGTGAAACACCTATGTCATCATCTTTACCACTAGAAGTGAGTTTCACTTCTAATCATCAAATTACTCAAAATCATGCATAACACATGTTCTATATGATGATTTTATATCATGCTTAATTTCATACTAGTTAGTGGATTAATCAATAAACCACTTCATGCAAGATCACCAAATCACAAATTATAACTTACCTCATGTTCATCTTGTCTAGATGATTCTAAGCTCATGCATCCGATTTGGCTCTAATCTCCATCCTAATTTGATCAATTTGGATCATTCTTAAGTTGAAGAGGGTTTCTTCTATTCTCCTCTCTCTGATCAAACACATACACACACTACACACACTTAGGTGTTTTTAATAAAACTTCATTTTTTTGCCAAGTTTAGCCCATTGTGTTTGCTACTTGTTCATAATTGTCCAAAATTCATTCTTTATTTGCTTTGACAAAGGTTAAATAGTCTAGTCATTTTATTTTATGTTTTATCATATGGAAACGTATGGCGAATGTAAACATTCGAGTTTTGGGGCGTTACAACAACTAATAAAAAAACTACAAGTTTAAATTTTTTGCTCGAATTCGCTCCTTCTTAACCCGAAGATTGCCTGGTCCCTTGGCGAGCAATGTGGAAAGTCTTTCTTAAGAAACAATATATCTTTTTTCCATTTGTTATTCCTTGAGGATCCCATTCTCTTTTTCCTTTAGCATGACTAAACAGTTGATTTCTTTTTCCAACTCATCCAATCTTTCTTGACCGACCCGATGGATTAGTGGACGGACTCGAGGGATTGGTGGATAGACCTGGGGGATTAGTTGAGGTTGATCGGGACTTTCCTCTAGCAGCTTTGCTTCCAGCTCTCTCCGTGGGCGTGACAACTCATGTGGTTCTTCAAACTCAAAGTTGTCATTGGGGTCGTTCAGGTTTATAGTGGAACGAGCATCTGACGCACCTTGAGACTCCAGTGTGGTAGAGATTGATTTTGGGCGTTTAAAAGCTCGGCTGGTGGTATTTGCGTTAAAAAGTGGTACAAGATGCCACTTTTGAGATTGTCGAAGAAGCTTCCAATAAGGTATCATGTAAACCCACATCCATATTGGAGTCCAAACTTACTATGGATTGCGTTCATGACGTCCGTATCGCTTGCACCACTTTGTCGTGGGCAATTTCTTCCAAAAAACGTCCGTATTTTGGTCAATCCCTAGTAAATATTATTGGTAAAGTTAACTGACAAAAAATATATTATATACGCAAATATTAATAAATATTATCTAGCCACTAAAATAAAAAAATACATGAAAGATAAACTAACTATATAAATTTATTTGACTAAAAATATTTCACCAACAATTAGGTCCTTAGAGACATCGAGCCACGCCCTCAAGAAAGCAAATTCTTCGGTCGGTGTCTACCTCTCGACCACCTTTGGTGTAGTTTTTGTTCGAGATCCTTCTTCTGATGCCTACGCATCTTGGAAAAGGTCGTTTGTGTTTGGGGTTCGTGTTGGGTTTCCTGAACACTTCGAGTTTCCGATATAGATTGTGGTGGCCATAGGGATTGTGGAGAATTTTGTGCGGAGGTAGCCAGTTGCGAGTAAAACATATACACGATATCAACATTGGTGGGGATAGTGGTGTAGGCATGACTGCCATTTGCTGGGATAGTTGTGTAGGCATGATGCTTGCTGATTGTAGGTGATCGGATAATACTCGACCTCACCCGTTTGCGGGTTCATACGGTACGAGTTCTCGGGGCTGACGATTGTCGTTGACCACATAACATGTGATTTGGGTTAAACGCATTGAGGTTGTTGTTGGGAAACATGCTGAGTAGAGTTTTTTTGCTAGAGATTTGTGAGGTTTGGTATAAGTTGTGTATAAATACTGGTTAAAATGGGTAAATATAGAAGGGTAGATAATTGATTTAATTAAAAAATCTTTAAAAAATAACGATGTTGTCAGTGGTCACAAAAACAACATTCAAAGCCACCCACTTGTTAGTGCCCGCCATCTAGTTCGCGCAAGCCTCTCTTAAAATCACCAGGCGGTGTGAGGGGCCTATCCTGCTGATGTGACGGCGCGTCGAATCAAGTTCATTGAATTTTTGGTCTAATTTTAAAATGTTAAATTCAATTTCTATTTTTTTCTATCTTTATAATGTTAAAGATTTAGGTAAAAGTAGAATATTGGTAGTCAATTAAATAGTTTTTTTTTCCAATTGGTTATCTCTCTTTTCTTGAATTTAATAGTGTTCTTGAATTGGTTGATACAATTATACTAGGTTACATATTTTAACATAGTCAAAATTAAACCAAACAATATGTTATGTTCTATTACAATTCATGTAGAAACATATTTGGATAATAATCTTAATCGGGATAAAAGTAACTACAATATGAACATATATTTCTATCACCATATAGTTCATTCTTAAATTTACATTACCGTACAGATTTACATGCTTAACCAGATTATTATCGAACTCAAACTAGCGTCGAGTGGTATGACTATGTATAAGCAATTAACTTGTCGGAAATGATACGTACATACGCTTCCTTTGAGGACGACTACACACGATAGTACACATATAGCGGTCCAAACAATAAGACACCAACTTTGGTGACATGTGACATGTGTATTCTAGTGTAGGGGTAGAAAGTCTTCCACTAAAATGGGATAAATGTTTAGTTTAGTAGACCACTAGAGTGGGCCGTAGGGATAAAAGTTTTACTAAATAACAACAGATATAAGCCCGCTGGATCGGCCCAAAATGAGTATACCCACTAGAGATGCACAAAAATCCCGAACCTGAAAAAAACCCGGACACGGGTTTTATAAAAACCGGGTATTGTAAACCCGAACCTAGGGTAGGGTCCGGATATGGTATTTGTTGTGAGAACCGAACCCGTGTTTTTTCAACCCGATTTATGCTCGGGTTTTTCTTAATACCCGTACACGGGTTTTTTTGAATACCCGCACCGGGTTTTTTGATACTTGATTATGTATGCAATTTTATGATATGTACTCTTGATATATTTTCTAAGTTTCTAATATAATGAAAGTTTTATGTTGTAAGTGTTAAAGTTTATAAACCAAAAAGTGGAGTAGGAAACATAAAAATACAAAAATATGAAATAAAAAAGCCATGACATCCGGTTTTTTGCATACCCTCATCGGGTTTTTTGCATACTCTGCAAATAGGGTATCTTGATATCCGAGTATAGCAAACCCAAACCCAAACCCGGTAGACAAGGTATAGTTTTCCTGACCAATACTCAGACCGACCCAGGCATTGCCAATACCCTGTCATACCTGTACCCAGATATATACCCGGAACTCGGGTATTAAAAAACCCGGTTATGTGCAACTCTCTACCCCACCATAGCTTTATTCAACTTAGTGCAAAATACTGCAAATTCATGAATTTTGTTTCTTTTATCGAAATTGAATACGTGTCATTGAATACACCAATGTGATGTTATCTAATGTTTTGTCTTCTTTGTATCTACCCGGTAGACAAGGTATAGTTTTCCTGACCAATACTCAGACCGACCCGGGCATTGCCAATACCCTGTCATACCTGTACCCAGATATATACCCGAAACTCGGGTATTAAAAAACCCGGTTATGTGCAACTCTATACCCCACCATAGCTTTATTCAACTTAGTGCAAAATACTGCAAATTCATGAATTTTGTTTCTTTTATCGAAATTGAATACGTGTCATTGAATACACCAATGTGATGTTATCTAATGTTTTGTCTTCTTTGTATCTTTTCAGAGATTCCGTTCATAAAAAATGGTTAAAGTAAAGTTATTTCCATGCTTCATCAGTGAATGTGTTCTTGAATTGGTTGATACAACTACACAATGTACAAATTTTAACATATTCAACAAACCAAGTGATATGTTATTTTTGTTTTTAGAAAATGAAATTATTTAGAGCATAACCTTAAATTCATAATATTCTTTTTGATCGGCCAACGAAATAAAAGCCCGGCTACCCAGGGTAATCTAACGGCAAAAGGTGTCCCCATACTCCTGCGACCGTAGACAGCGCTAGGTAGACCAAATCCACCATCTTCAGTTCCAAGCAAAACCGGGGACCCGAATGCCACAACAGTAAACCTAGTTAGGATCGGATTTGAACTTGAGAACTATGGCTTTAAACCCAAATCTTCACCTTCCCCCAATGCCAATTGAGCTATAGCTCATTAGCAAAAATTCGGAGATGGAGGGGGATAAAACTCCATACATCTTTCTTGCTAATCAACAACTTAACCATCGGAGCTACATTCCATAAATAGTTAATTAATTTGAAAGTTTCTAATTGTATCGCCAGTTATATTGTTAATCAGTACAACTAATTTGTTGCGAGTATACAGGGTTGGATGCTAATCACTAATTAAGGAACAACCTAACAATGAAATCCCATCTTAGCCACAAGTCTTGGTTAATGAGGGAACAAGCGTGAAATCGCAAATGGAAGTGCAATTGTCAACTTGGAGAGTTGCGTCTAGCTTTTGTGATCTTATAGGGCAATCTTATATGATAATTTTGTAGAGTATCATAATTACTATAAGTTTTGTCGATTTCTGATACCTCATAATCATGTTATGAATTATTATTGTTTTATGTGTTGATTGCCGGATAGACGTTATGTTTTGTTCATGATATCATATTTCATTTGTAGTTGATTGCCACATATGTCAAATGGTAATAGAACATTGACAAAGTAGCTAGTTCTCAGTTTTGCTATGTCTATATGACACTTGGCATGTACAACCATTTCGCCTAATTCTGTGTTCACTCAAGTGTGCTCGAATTCTAAGTTGATAAATAGTCTGAAAAAGTTATTAAATAGTTATGCAATTATAACTATTCATGTATTGTTAAAACCTAAAACACCTAAAAATTTATGGAAAAAAATAATAATCGGGTTAAACGAGTAACATATGAAAGCAAAGTGTAGGAAAAGGATCAAATAGGAAGTTTGTTTTAGCTAGGAAGAATAGGAAGCAATGATAGAGTGACACGTGTCACAAATAAAAAAACATTGGAAGTGCATTTTAGTCAAACAACCCTAAGATAAAAAACCCAGTTCTATAACAAAAACCCAGTATGTCATTTTCTTTCACGATACATCTCACCCCACCACCACCACCACCACCACCGTCGTCGTCACTCCATCGCCCACCACCACCTGAATCGTCTCCCCAACCTCACCACTTGGTCAAATTTAACATAATACGATGGGACACGAGATTTCTGTTAAAAAAATATACTCTTCTTCTCAAATTTCTTAAACATTTTGTATTCACTGTGAAGATATCTCTGATTCTATTTTTTTTCTTGATTTATTCATGTGTATGGGCAACATCATTAGTTCCATCATTAATAAAAAGTTGCACACCAGGTGTTTGACAAAATGTCTCAAAGAAAAATTACAAAACACATTTCAGTTTAAATTTTCATTTAAAATTGTGTTTTACAAAAAAGTGAAAAAACACACCTTTTTGTTGTTTTTTGTCCATTGCGTTTTTACAAAATAAGAAAAAAACACTGTTTTTTATCCATTGCGTTTTACAAAAGAATGAAAAAACATATTTTTTTGGTGTTTTTTATCCATCGCGTTTTACAAAATAATGAAAAAACACACTTTTTGTGTGTTTTTTGTCCATTGCGTTTTACAAAATAATGAAAAAATACAGTTTTTTGTCTATTGCGTTTTACAAAGAATGAAAAAACATACTTTTTGGTTGTTTTTTGGTCTATTGCGTTTTACAAAATAATGAAAAACCACAGTTTTTATCCATTGCGTTTTACAAAAAAATGAAAAAACACACTTTTTGGGTGTTTTTGTCAATTGCGTTTTACAAATAAAATGAAAAAAACATTGTTTTTTATCCATTGCGTTTTACAAAAGAATGAAAAACACATTTTTTTGTGTTTTTTGTCTATTGCGTTTTACAAAATAATGAAAAAACACAGTTTTTGTCCATTGCGTTTTACAAAAGACACTTTTCTTTTGTGATTTTAGTCCATTGCGTTTTAGAAAGTACACTTTATTTTATATTTTTAGTCAATTACGTTTTAGCAATAAACTTTGTTTTGTGTTTTAATTCATTGATTTTTAGATAAAAACATTTTCTTTTGTGTTTTTTGTCCATTACCTTTTAGAAAAAACACTTTATTTTGTGTTTTTTAGTCCATTGTGTTTTATAAAAATGAAAAAAATTGTGTTTTTTTTCATTGCGTTTTACGCATCTGGGTTATCGAATTTTTTTTTTCAAAAGTATAACACTAGTGTGCTCGTTTTAAAGATAAAAACGCTCGTTTTTATGGTGTAATTTTTATAAAAAAATGTCGTATGAATGAGTTATTAACGTTTAAAAAATGGGGGGAATTGGAGGAGAGAGAAACTATTACATTGGATTGACTACAATGCCCCTCAACAAACTCACGCGCTTCCTTTTCTTTCTTCAATTCCACTCATTTAATCATAGCCCTTGATTTCTAAATAGATGGTCAAGATTTCTTCCTATCCTTCTTACCCATAGAAACTTCCTAGTATATTCTGACCCGCAAAGTGTAAAATAAATGGTCATAAAATTTAAAAGAAGGTCCCCATTATAAAGTTCTTGTTAGGCCTCCAAAATATTTGATTCGGCCTTATGTTTTAGATTATTTAACATAAACTAGAATTATCATCTGTCGACGGGGATTTGTTAGTTATATATCATATTAGATGAAGCCAAATGTTTCTTACATGACTGTGAATAGGCCTGGCAATCTTTACCCAGACCCTTAGGGTTGAGTCATTTTGGATTTTAAATATAAACTTTTGGGTAATTTTGGGTTAGGTATTATCTTGAAGGAGGTTTAAATGGGTAGGGGAAAGTTCATTGGGAAACACTAAAAAAGTGGGGAACAGTGGAGAACCGACTCAAATGAACTCCGATTGGACTCATTCCAACGACGTTGGAACCGGCTCGTCGAACATTAACTAGGATCTCTTAATCCTAAACCCTAAATCCTAACCCCTAAACCCTAAAGCTAAAAAATAAGGCTAAAACCTAAGCTAAATCGTAAAATTTAAGATATAAACCTTAAAAGCTAAACCCTAAAGCTAAACCCTAAAACCATAAACCCTAAAGCTAAACCCTAAATACTAATGATTAACCCTATAACTAAACCATAAAGCTAAACCCTAAGGCTAAACCCCAATATAAGACCCTAAATCCAAACCCTAATATATTTAGGGTTTAGGGGTTAGGATTTAGGGTTAAGAGATCCTAGTTAGGGTTCGACGAGCCGGTTCCAACGCTGCTGGAATGAGTCCAATTGGAGTTCGTTTGAGTCGGTTTCCCACTTTTTTAGTGTTTCCTAATAAACCTCACACTAAATAGGTAAACTGAAAAAATGCTTAACTAATCTAATGGGTCAAGATGGGCCATAAAAAACTGAAGGATGGGTTAATGCCTTAACCAAGTACAACCCAACTCCCCACTGTAAGTCAGATTGGGGTTAACTAAAAAGGGGAACAGGATGATGAGAGTCAGGATGTTCGATACGCTGGATAGGTCATTCATTTTCTTCGTTCGATTGGGTCTGCATTTGTCAATTAGGGGTTATGAGAAGGTATTTTGACTATTTTATTCGTCATCTTATCGTTCTTCTTGCTGATTAGGTTTCTGATTAGAGCTTTTAAGTTCATTCTTCTTGTTCGATTCTCATTAGTAGTGTGATGATATGATAATTTCATTTTAAATCATGTTTATTGGTTGTGAATTTGGGGATTATCGACATGAATTGCTTTATATTATATGCCTGATTCAGTCATGCACGCCATATGTTTGATAATATGTCTATGTGAGATGTTTGTTTACTTGAATCAATAGTTAAACTGCAGATTTATAGTTGATTGACATTGAAGGATTTCCATAATTCTTATTCAAAACAATGACACCACTGGCCACTTCTTGGCTTTTTACATAAGTCTTATACCATTAAGAATATCCTTCTTTACGGTAGATGTCATTCCCTTAATAACTATCTTGTATGTCACTTCTGTACACTGCATATCACATATATGAAATGGTGGTGCTTCTATATCATCAAACCAACACACTTTTTGTTTTAGATCACCTTTTTAAAGTACTGCAAGATGTGAAAATAGGAACTCATTTTGACTCACCTGTGCATTTGAAGCAACTTGATATTTAATAGTACATCCATTTCCACCTCTAGTAGACCCCTTATCATCACCCCAAGTCCCCAACAAAATATTTAATAGCAGGTCAGCATTGAAAGAACTAGATTGTATTACCAAACAAAGGATCATTGTCCCTAGAGGTGCAAACGAGTCGAGCCCGACTAACTAGACTCGATCTCTATCTCGTTTAACTTATGAAATCTCAAGCTCGGCTTGATTCGAGCTTTGTTCCTAAAGCACAAGCTCAGCTAGTAGGTAGTTTTTAATTTTTATTTATTCTTATTTTTTATATTTTTTATATTTTAAAATTTTTAAATGTTTTTTTTTTTTTACTTTTTACTTTTTATTTTATATTTTTTATATAATTTTTATATTCTTTTAATTTTTTTTGAATTTTTTATAATTTTTCTAATTTTTGTATTTTTAATTATTTTTGTATTTATATTTATATTTTTTTGTTTTTTAAAGTTTTTTTATTTTTTGTATTTTCTATTTTTTATTCTTTTATTTTTTTTTTATTTTTTTTGAATTTTTATTATTATTTTTTTATTACAATTGAGTTATTCTCAACCCATCTTAACCCGAACCCATCCTGACCCAAACCTATCCTAACCTTTTTTTCTTTTTACCCATCTTGACCCAAACCCATTCTAACCCAAACCCATCCTAATCCAACAACCAACCCAATCCAACCCATCCATTTTGCCACCTCTAACTTTGAACTTGTGTGTAAAACATATAAAAGAATGACTAAGTCAATCTATAACCCGCCCGTTGCGATAGTCCTATCAAACGGGGAAAATAGACGCGTTGCGACGGGCCTGTTAAACGGAAAAAAGTAGATGAAAAAACGTTGAACCCTACACGCACGTTGCGACGTGTTAACTCAGAAAATCTAGAACGAAACATTAAACATAAAACTTGCGAAAGATGAAAAGTATAAGGGACCAAATTGCAAAAAAGATGAAAAATTTGGGATAAAGGTAAAAAACTCGAAGGGGTTAAATTGTAAAAGATGGAAACTTTTGAATTAGAAATGAAAATCAAATTAATCAAAGGAGTTAAATTAATAAAAATTGAAACTTTAGACTAAATTGTCAAAGAGTAAAACTTTAGAGCTAAAAATAAAAATTCCAATTTTTTTTGAAAAACTCCCAAAGACAAGAGTACAACAACCATATGTATAAATTTGTTGCTTATTTATAGGTTTATAATATCTTATAATAATATGGCATGCCGCATTTTAATTTCTACATTTTTTATTCACGGAAAATATCTTTTATTTATGTAGTGGGACCATCACCCTATTGTAATTTTTAAAATGTTTTATAAACCGATTTTTAAATCGTACCGGGTTAGGCTAAAAAATGGTTTAACCGGTTGAACTGGGTGTTCAACCGAGTTGTCAAATTATACTTATAAATCCATAAAATACAATTTCAACTCATAAAATAATCAAGAATTACATCATTCCACAAAAAAAAAAATATTCCACAAGTTAATTCATAATAAAAAATAATCCAACAAAAATCACTATTGGTATATTTTTTGGCACTGGTTTTACTATGAAGGTAAATCGTCACGTTTTTGGACCCGTAAAAGATTAAAAGTCAAAATTTTAACCTTTGGTCCGGTACAAGTATAACCCAATTTACCGACAGTACAACTTCTTTGTCGTTCCCTCAATTACCAGTATGATTCGTGCCCACCAAGCTTCTGACATCCAGTTTAACCGGCCGGTACAAACCGGTTTTTAAAACCTTGAATTTCTAAATACCTTTCCATCAAGTTAGTTATACCGTAAAATATTTCAAGTTACGTTATATAAAATGTACTTGACTGATTCATGAGTTAACGGACATACAATTTATACTTGAATTTATATCATATAGACTTAAACGCTTAATGTTCTGATTGTGAAACTTGGATTAAAGTCGAGTCGTATGCATAATCATTTAACTTGTTGAAAATGATACGTACACACACTGCCATCGAGGACGACAATTTACGATAGTGCACGTCTAGCGGTCCAACCAATAGAGACATCAACGTTGGTGCATGTGTGCTTGTGGTGGAGGACCACTATTTAATACTTGGTGCTAACATCACGTCCAAGTGAAGAATTGTAATCCCTTCTAAGTAAGGAAATTAGATTTCTTAACGGGCCAACCGAGTCGAGCAGGGCAAACTCGGGCTCAGCTCGATTATAAACCGAGCTGGCTTGGCTCAGATATGAAATCGAGCTGGAAATCTAAGCTTAGACTCGGCTCGGCTTGGTTTGACTCGATTTTAAAAAGAAAAATCAATAAATAACCCTCAAAATTCAATAGTTTATAATTTTTTTCAAAAGTTCAAAAAATATATCCAAAAGAAGATCAACCTTAATACATTACAAGCCAAAATCAAGTTCAACAAAACATTTTTTTTTATTTCAACAAAATACAATAAAATCCATTAGTATAGTAATCAACATTCAAATATGCTATAGATCTCAAATGAAACTCCTAAATACATGTAAATAAGAATAACTTTTTTGTTACATATTATTATGTATATAAAAATAAAATATATAAAAGGTAAAAATCATTGTGAGTTGAGCTAGCAAGCGACCCAAACCGAGCCAATCTGGCTCGTTACGAGCCGACCCAAGCTAGACTCACTTTCTAACCGAGCCGAGCCGACTCGACTCAGTTTCAAACCAAGCCATATCAATCGAGCTTTTTCTGAGCGAGCTCTGAACCACGAGCTTTTTGGACAACCCTAAAGGAAATAAAACAAATGTTTATAACTAGCCCCTCAAACTATGAGAACTATATCAATTGTGCACAAATTAAGGTTATAGTTGACCGTGACATATAAAGTTTAAGGGTGTTTACAGTTCAATGTAAAACTATAAAAATGGTTATTGGTTTTGTATTATGGTCGGTTTATTCTAAACTTTTGATGAATCCTTTTAAACCATAGTGACTGATTTGCTATACAGTTTATAACAAAAACCGGTCATATAAAACCGGAACGGGCTGGAAGGTTGGGTTATTAAATAGTTTTAGTCTTTTAGATACATGTAATGTTAGACATATTCATTTATTTATGCTACGCTTAATTGAAGAAACAACAACATACCCAATAGAATATCCACACATAGTGAAAGCTATTAGTAGGATATGAGCAGGGTGAAATATAGACACACATTACCTCAATCCTAAAGACAGAGATGCTATTTCTAGTGAGATCGCCAACTTCGAAGTCATAGCAAGTCATCTAAATAAAAAAGATGTATGAGCTACTAAATAAAACTCTATAAAACCATAAATAGTTGGCTAAGGTAGCAAAAAAAAGTTCAAAAACATGTAATTTGAACACATACCACATCATATAGATACAAATAATGGGATAACATGCGAGACCGCTTTAAAAGACTATAGTGTTCGTTTCATGGATTGTAATGGAATTGGAATGAGAATTCGCACAAAGATTGAAATTTGATTTGTAATTTAGACGTGTTTGTTTCGCAAAATAGAATGGAATTTGGATGGAAATGGATATATATTCTCTTCCTTATGTTGTTACAATTCCAATTTATTTTCTTGTTGAAACCAACAAATTAAGTAGTAAAATCAAGATTCCAATTCCATCAAGATTTCATTCCATTCTGTGAAACGAACGCTACTAAGAAACTAAGCTCCTAAGATAAAAATAAAAAACAATCTGGTACCCTTTTCAATTATATTATCATAGAGATGCAAGTGTAACAAAGCATTACTTAATATTGTTTGAAAGATTTTGTGTGAACACCTCTAATTGAATCATAGTATAACATTTGACTTTATACATTTGACCATATAAAAAGACTTAGTAGAAAACCACTAATTTGATCTTTCTGCAACATGTCATGCTTATATCATGCGATGGTGGGAGTGTGGGGCGAATCCAATTGACCGTCACTCCTTATTTTATTGTTCCTTTTTCCCTATCATTTTTAGCATAAACCCCGGTCTCTATCATAGAATTTATTATTATTCTATATAATATGCTACGTGTTTATACTTTAAATATATATGGTGACAAACATTTTTTGCTAGCTAGGGTCTCCTTCTCCTAGTGTGGAATTGTATACAGAATATCAAAAAAAAATATATATATTTTTATATTTATTATAAAAATCATTCAACAGTTTTTTACACGTAAAAATCAACATACTTTCTTTTTTGTGTCACAAAAGTATTTCAACAATTTTTTGAACATTAAAGTCCCTTCACACGTTAAATTGGAACAAAATTATGACAATTTTAAAAAAAAAAAAAACTTGCTACATGAAGTTATGTTTCAACCTAAGATATTTTGAAAATTTATAGGTCATTGCTACATAAAGTTATGTTTCAACCTAAGATATTTTGAAAAGTTATAGGTCATTGCTACATAACCAAACAGTTAAAAACGAAAATCGAACAATAAACGATTAAACCCGAACTGAATAAAATGAAGTTGGTTTATATCTAGCCCAATAAACCGAGTAACCGAAAGTAAATTATACTTTATATTTAGTTAATAAACTCAATTATGTGAATTCGGTGTATTCGGTTGAAACCGTAAACCGGTTTGTGATTCAGTTTTGAAGTATTTAAATTCTGTTTGATTTGGTTCGATTTTTAGTTTAACCCAAATAATTACAAGCCGAATAAAAGGAACCAAATAATGGAATAAACAGAAAAGAACCGATGGACTCATGGACACCTCTAACGATTCCATGTTGTTTGAATTATTTTTTGTCATAATAGTGTTCAAATTTAACATGTAAAGGGACTTTAATGTTCAGAAAAAACGTTGAGGGATTTTTGTAAGATAAAATAAAAAGTATGTTGGTTTTCATATACAAAAAATTGTTAAGGGATTTTTATGAGAAAAATAAGAAAGTATATTGGTTTTTTTTATGATATTTTCCCATAGTAATGAGTATATATATAATTGGTTTTATTATATATATGTGTGTGTTATTTTATATATACTAAAATTTGCAATGATATTTATAGTGAAAGCTTGTGTTTGGTTGAAAAATCCAATGGAACCAACCAGTTCTTTGTATATTACAAATAAAAAATGAATTTCGGATAGTCCATAAAAAGATTCAGATTTGCCGAGTACAATATGCATAAAGAATTGTGACTACATAGTAGGGCTCTCGAAAAGTCATGATTCAGAACTTGCTTGAATTTAGCTAGTAAAAAGCTTGTTTAATATGGTTGAGTTTGAAATTGAACTGAGTCGGCTCGGTTTGGTTCATAATAAGCCAGACTGGTTCTCGTTAGCTCGGCTCGAATTATTTTACCTTTAATATATTTTATCTTAATACACATATAACATATAACGTATCATAAAATATTGGTTATTATTTGCGAGTATTTAGGTGCGTGTAGTGGCGGATCTAGCCCAAAAATCAAAGGTATCCCAAATTATTTTTGAAGGATCAGGGGTATTCTTTGTATAAAAAAATAATAAAAAAAATTACACTATGTAGATGAAGTTGATAAGTATTTTTACACTATGGAGACGAAGTTGAAGGGTATTTTACACTATGGAGACGAAGTTGAGGGGTATTTTTACCCTACGCAGACGGAGTTGAGGGGTAGCTCGTGCTACCCCTGCTTCTACACCACCTCCGCCCCTGGGTGTGTGGTTGGATATTTATGGCATATTTGGGTTTGGTTAGGGTACTAATAAACTTATATTGTATTTTGTTGAAGTTTCAAGCTTATTTTGTATTTGATTGAGCTTATTTTGACTTGTTGAACTTATTTTGTATATGTTTTTTAAACTATTAGATGGTGTTTTAGACTACTAAGTTTCGAAAGCTATATATTATCATTTTTTAAAATACGAGCCTAACCAAGCCAAACTGAGCCAACTAAGTTAAAACCAAACCTAGCTCAAGCTTAAATTTTTAGTTCGGTTTATAACTGAGCCGAGCCCTAGCTTACACCTGGATCGGCTCAGCTCAGCGAACAACCCTACCATAGAGGTTACAATTTCAACAATCGGTAATAAGTGATTTATTTAAGACCATGTTATCACGAACCAATAAAGATATAAAACAAAATAAAAGATGGTTAACAGGTTAAATTTGAAATTGTCACTAGCACAATAAACACGAACTATTTGTTAGATGGTAGAATTGATTGATTATTATTGAATGAGTAGGTTACAATATATAGGGATTACAAGTAACCCTAGAAACCTAACTGAGCTCGTAGGCCCATAGTCTAATACTCCCCCGCAGTCGTAGCGGATGAAATTAGAAGCTTAGACTGAAAACAAAAACAATAATAAACCCTAAAAAACTGTCATCGATTTTGGTCAAAATTCCATAATCTTGCAATCTTCAATCAATAATCTTTGATCCACAGTTTTGAATGATCACGTAATCCTATAAGAGGCAACCAATACCGGTAGTGCAGCGGCGGCTGGTAGCAGCGCGGCGACAGATCGTAATCCTGCAGGCGGCGCGGCGGAAGACCGTAGTCTAATGAGCGGCGGCGGCACGACGGCAAAAAGCGGCTTGACGGAGATGCGAAATCAACAAGATGAAACGTAGCATCATCTGTGTAGTAATAGACCGTAAGAAGACTAGTGAATCTAGAACCAAAGACGAAGCTTTATTTGAATACGAAACTGAAATCTGCTGCTGCTGGGTTGAGGAAAGACTATTTCGCCCAGGAAGGATTGATTGCGAAACCTACCAAGAATTCATTTTCATTGCAGGATGGATAAATGGAAAAAAAACAGAGACCGGACAGGGCGGCAGTGGCGGCACGCCGCCCTGTCTAGGGTTTTGCTCAAGTGGTGACGCTAGGGTTTGGTTATTTGTGTGTGATGCAGCGGAGAGGGTATAGAGGCTAGGTTGGCTCTGATACCATGTTAGATGGTAGAATTGATTGATTATTATTGAATGAGTAGTTACAATATATAGGGATTACAAGTAACCCTAGAAATCTAACTGAGCCCGTGGGCCCATAGTCTAATACTATTTACCATTATATGAACTTTTTTTTTATAATTTGGATTCAATTTGGTTAACATGACTTGTACCATAAACCTTTAGAAACTCAACTTATGAAACAATGATGATACAAGTTGAATTATATGACTTAAAAAGCTCTCAAATACTTGGGGTCCTTAAACTATTTGAATGTGTTCTTGGCTCAAAAACATATGGGTCAGAAAAGTTTAAAGTGACCAATTCGGGTCCAATATGTTTTTGACCTACAGATCCAATGTACATATCATTAAAAAAACAAAAAACAAAAAACTAGTTGGTATAAAAACTATAACACTCAAGAAACATGTTTTTTATAACGCTCTAAGCTCGTTACAATTACAGCAAACAATTATATTCCAAACATTCTAGAAATGCTATTAACATTCTATCATTTTATCAGTTTCACAAGAAAATCGCGGTGTTCAGTCAATCTCTAGGGTATGCAGCCATTGTCTCGGCCCATGCAGGCTGTTTTGAGACTTGGATGGATCATAAAACGTATCGGGTCGAATCAGGAAACCATTTCAACAAGAGAAAATGCTTCAGTTTTATCACTAGAACAAAAATTCCATAACATGGTACGTGCAATAACGCCACTGCTAAGTACCTGCATATGTATATGTCAAAGGTTTAATGAAAACACACACAACACCTTCACTGTGTGTTCTTGCAAGAGAGCATTAAACATACCATAAAGGAGAGAATGATGATGCAAGATCAAGAAAAGGATAAGGCCACCTGTCAAAGATCATTATATTCACATGATTAGTGATGTGAACACACAACATGTTCATATTGTGTTATATGCACATTGTTTCCAAATGTAGAGGAACACTCGTATTGTGTTGTGAAAGTATTGGTCTGTTTTGGCATTTTTTTAAACAATGGACTGTGATGGCTACTTTTAACAAACCACAGGGAGGAAAAACGTAACTAACTCTTTATATATTTAAATTTAGTAACAGGGGCGTTATGCTCATTTCAAATAACTGGATGGCGTAAGTGAGGGTGAACTGTAATAGTTACGAAAGTGAAACCACAAGGACTGTTTTGGCAATTTTTAAACTAATGGATTGAAATAGTAGCTTTGACAAGAGTTAAATGCCAAAATGTCCCTGAGGTTTGCTCCCTTTTGCCACTTTAGTCCAAAATCCAAAATTTTTAAATCTGGGTCCCTATGGTTTGCATTTTGTTGCCATTTTAGTCCAAATTTCAAATTTGGTCAGATTCTCAACTTAAATCCTGATATTTTGTCATTTTGCACAGGGGCATTTTGGTCATTTTGACCCACATCATCTTCCCCAAATACCCTAACAAAAACCAAACACCCACCCCTCTCTCTCTCTAAATCTCACACACACCACTCCCTCTTTCACCCCGCCACCACCGTCACCGCCACCAACTCCGGCGGATTCGTCTGCAACAGTCCGGCAGCGAACCTCCGGCATGCGACACCGCACCAAACTCACCCCACACCTACAAAACCCTTTCCCCTTGCATCATCTTCACCACACCCATCTGAAACCTAGAGAGAGAGAGGGCGATAGGAGAGAGAGTGGGTGTCAGGAGAGAGAAGGTCGGAGAGAGCGAGAGAAGCGACAGAGGGAGAAGGGGGAACACCGGCCACCCTATACGGCGGCGCAGCAGCGACGACAGAGACGCCGGAATCTGCGGCGGCGCGTGTTTTCTTCTCGCATCTGAGAAGTGGTACGGGGGTGCCTAAAAGACAAACGATAGAGGCACGGTGGTGCCGTTTTCTCGACAAACCCGAGGCAGCAAGCCGCGTTTCGAGGGTCACACTCCGGGTCACGCTGCCAGACTGTTGCAGGCGAATCCGCCAGAGTTGGTGGCGGTGACGGTGATGGCGGTGAAGGAGGGGGTGATGTGTGTGCAGATTTAGAGAGAGAGAGAGAGAGGTGGGTGTTTGGTTTTGTGTTATGGTATTTGGGGAAGATGATGTGGGTCAAAATGACCAAAATGCCCCTAAGCAAAATGACAAAATATTTGGATTTAAGTTGAGAATCTGACCAAATTTGAAATTTGGACTAAAGTGGCAACAAAATGCAAACCACAGGACTCATATTTAAAAATTTTGGATTTTGGACTAAAGTGGCAAAAGTGAGCAAACCTCAGGGACCATTTTGGCATTTAACTCCTTTGACAAACCACGGGACGGAAAACGTAATTAACTCTTATAGTAAATATTTTCTGAAGGGGTGATTCTATTTGCACCCAACTTTTTGCTATTTACACCAATTGATGTGAAATTAATAAACTCAAAATTGTGTTTTCTGTTATAACTTTGATATATAATGTTTTAGTAAAAAACGAATACGGTTTTGTGATGTGCTTATTTTTATCTATGTTTTGATATAAATTTTATAAAAAACGAAATATAAAATTTTATAACGACTTATAAAACGTTATATTTGATACGACTTTGTTTTTTGTAAAATTTATATCAAAACGTAGATAAAAATATGCACATCGCAAAATCATATTCGTTTTTTATAAAACATTATATATCGGAAGTTATAAAAGAAAACACAATTTGATATTTTATCTGAATCGACCTGTTTTAAGCCGAGCCTATTTTGGTCGGAACCCCTTATGACCCAAACCAATTTCAACCTTTTTTTCAGGCCCGTTCTGACCCAGGCCAATTCGAACCTTTTATTATCGGCCTATTATGACCCGAACCCATCACCCTACCAGACCCGACCCACCCTTTTTGTCAGGCTTAAGGAACAAAAAGAGTGATGATTTACCAAAGTGCTATGCACGCGTGAACGATCCACTGGAAGACAACAAAAACGCACGTCCAAAGAACAAAGTATGCAATTCGAAACCAGGGAATCGCTGTAATTAACAAACTTTGTTAAGAACATAACTAGAAATAATAACTTATAATACCCGAACCCGAATACAGTTGATGATGAACTTACCAAGCTGTTCAAGGCAGTGTCACCTAGCAAAAACACAGCATTGATGGAGTGCATATTGATAATGAACTGTGAAAAATACCCGAAAACAAAATAAAAAAACTCGATAAAAATAAAATTTGAACCGATTGAACAAATGGGTTGAACAATGGATCAAACTTACAAAGTTCATATTATAATCTTTAATCGCAAGAAACGGTACGATGATAAACCAGAAAACTAAGTCTGTAAGCACAACAGCACCTGCTTGCATCTGAAAAATAAAAATAAAAATTATAAATGTTTTTTTATTATTATAAAAATTTTTCGTTCATGTTTCGGGTATTTTTACCTGAAACATGATCTGAAAAACGTATCCCCAAAAGCCAGCAACTTGACGAGGATGCGTACGATCGATGGGGCACACGTACTTTGCAGCATTGGGCAAATTGGTAATTTCAGCTCCTGCAGCTTGTTGTTCTTCATCTTGTTCTTCACTTCTGTCACCACCAACTTTGTTGTGATTCTGGCAGCATCCATAAATTGACAACAAAGATCCAATCTGTACAAAGAAACACACCAAGAAAATAAATTCAAAAAACTTAATATTTAAAAGAAATAAATAAAAAAATAACTGCTTTAATAAAGAAAGATAAAGAGAAACAAACATACCCCAAAATATATGGTAATCAATGTAAAAGTCCATCTGTAATCACCACCCAAAAGAACACAAAGTAAATTTCAGAATCATGATTTAAAAGAAAACGTAAATTTGAAAAAAAAAATCATGAAGTTGAGGAATCAGAATAAAGCCACTCTGATATTAACTTTTAGAAAGCTATCAAATTTAGTTAAACTATTCAGTAAATTCGTATTAGTGACATGGATAAATTGGTAAAATTTAGGAACTTGCAGCTTTCTTGATATTTAACTTTTAAAAAGTTACCAAATTTAGTTAAACTATTCAGTAATTTTTGTATTAGTGACATGGGTAAATTGGTAAATTAAGGGAACTAACAGCCTTGATATTTAACTTTTGAAAAGTTATCAAATTTAGTTAAACTATTCAGTAATTTAACTTTTAAAAAGTTAACAAATTTAGTTTAACTATTAAGTAATTTTTGTATTAATGACATGGGTAAATTGAGGGAACTAACAGCTTTCTTGATATTTAACTTTTAAAAAGTTACCAAATTTAGTTAAACTATTCAGTAATTATGTACTAGTGACATGGGTAACTTGGTAAAATGGTAAATTAAGGGAATTTGCAGCTTTCTTGGATGTAGAAAGAATCTAATTCCCAACAAATATTCTTGAAAATAAAGTGGAAAATCAAGATTGATCTCATGATGAATAATAAATGCATGAAAGATCAAAAAAAAAAAAACTTACTGTGTGTAGTAGTAAAATATGCTACCTCCATCAACAACAGCATTAAGGGTAATTAAAATCAAGAGCACAACAAAAGCAAATATTCTGTAAGTCATCAACCAAGCTGGATGTATTCCTTTCAAACATGGCTTCCAAACTTCATCATCAAACAACACACCACCATCATATCCATCATCATCATCATATACTCACTTCTGTTTCTTGATTTTCCATTCAAGGGTCTTTCATATTTTGTTATGAGATATGAAGCCACACCCATTGCTGTCAAGATCCATACACAACATAACAACACTCTCCAGTTTAACCAGTAGCTTGTGGTGGTTGTATCAGCCCCCATCACAGGCTGCCAAGTGTTCTTTGACCCACCTGTCAAAAAGTCCATTTTGGTTACCAAAATGATTTGATCAACTATAATTCTTTTAGTCAAAGTGATGAACTTTAGCAAAGATCAAGTTCATTAATGGTTGAAATGAGGCATTTTTATACAAGATCCCAAGCTTTAAAACTGAATTTGCACTAAAAGATTTGGATTAGATATAAGAAAACAATTGAAAGAGATGGAAAGATGAGATACTTACAGGAGAAAGCAAGAGAAGATGTGTGCAAGAACAAAGAGATGCTTTGCCTCTTTGGTTCAGATAATTTTTTGTATTTATATAAATATTTATATGTGCCCCGCTTGCAGTATGCTATATATGTGTGGGCCTCGGGGAGGGGGGGGGGGGGGAAAGGAAGTGAAAGTGCACTAATTTAACGTTATTTTACTAATTTCGTGAAAAGAACGTTAAAAGAGAGGGGCGGTTAATCATGCATCATGTGGTGGCGTTGATAGTCGAAAGACAAGGGGGTACATGCTCTAATCGGCGTTTTCCTAATTGCTGAGTGTTATGTGCCTTATGTGCAAGGCTTGATGCAAAACTACTATTGAGCCGGGGGTCTCACTAGAAGCAGCCTCTATATTCCTACGGGGTAGAGGTAAGGCTGTCTACATTTAATCTTCCTCAGACCCTACCTTAGCGTTGCTATTGGTATGATGATAAATATTTATAAGGATTTAAAAAAGTGTACAATATACAATGTACCCTCTTTTGGGATTTTGAAAAATAATAAAAATGAATAAATAGATGTGCTTGGAGCATAAGCTTTCAACTTTCAAGGTGTTTTATATGAGCAGGTTTAGGGAACAGAGAGAGCTTTGTTTTGTGTGGTCTTATAATGTCACAATCTCAATAAAAATATATGCTTCTCCATGCAATTATTTTAATCTTTTTCATAGAGGGGTGTTTGTCATCTGAGGTCTTGTATGAAAGTGAAGAGAGGGTGAGGGGCCCATTATCAGAATGCTTTTGTATGTGGAATTGTGGATTTTGTGTTGGATTTTGATATGCTCCTTTACTCATATCTTGATTTTGTAAAGACCATCCAAATTTATTATTATGTGTATCTTTTATGAGTTGTTTATATCATATACAATGGAGATGGTGTTGTCTTTTCCCATTCGGTTACCTAGCGTTATTTGCGGTAGCGGACGTATGGGGTCGTCTTTGCCAATGGGTTACCCCGAGTGACCAGGTTTTATTTCGTTGTCCGTTCAAAAAATATAATATATAATGAAATGTTAGTTTAGTTTTGAACACTAGACTGTTTATACCCATTAATATTGTTCGTTATAGTACGTCAAAAATGACTTTACTTTTAGTTATGTGTGTCGAGAGCAGGGCCGTTTTCGAAAGTTAAAAAAAATAAAATAAAAAATTTGACCCTGTGCGTGATAAAAAATTTGGGCCTTATTCGTAAATCTCCACACATTCAAATCCAGGCAAACTGGGCCACAAAATTCTGAAAAGGCCCAAAAACGTTTTTGACTCATAAATCCCTGCACTTTAAGGTTTTTTTTTTTAAAAAATATACAACTTTATATGTATATAATTTTTTTCGGACTCTATTTCGATTTGGGCCAGAGCAAATCGCCCACCAGGCACTTGCTCTGGGCCGGCCCTGGTCGAGAGGTCCACGTCATGACGCGATTTTCACTCAATCACACTTGATTATAAAATTCTTGTCTCCTCGAGGTCAAGCATTCCTTATGGCCTAATATCTCTTTTATCCATAACCAATATATAATTTTTCTAATGTGTTACATATGTCCCTCTTAAGAATCATCATCCTAGATGGTATTTGCCCCACCTCACTGAATGATTCATATATGCAAAGAGACAACTATTAAAAGTTGCATGTTTAATTTTTTTTTTAAAGTTAGCTAATAGATGTAACCTGGAATTTAAACATATAAATACTTTGTAATGAGTAAGTGATTTTATTTTAATTATTAAGAACTTTTAATAAACAAGTTATTTAAAGGTTGAAAGATGAAGAAGGGCCTTAAATCATGACTCCTTGACTTTTACATAAAACAATCAATCATTTTAAAGTCAATAACTAATTGTTTAATTATCTAAGATTATTCATTATAGCATATGTTAAGTACTGCTAATAATTGTGTAACCTTTAATATACAGATTTATTAGAAACAAATAAGCAGTAAAAATGAAAAAGGACAAAATTATTTAACTTTGACTTCATATATAACTTTGAATTCTTTTAAGTGGAAAGGAACCACTGTAACTTATAGACAAAAGTCTTGTGCTTAATTGATTGATCACCAAATAATCCATCTTTAATCATTGTTTTGGTACAATTATGACATATGTTATAATCATTTATATATAGATAAATATACTTTTTTCAACTATAACCATAATTTCCTATTCATATAACCTTTTAAGTTGCTTTAAAACTTTATAATTCATAAGATATATTACATATATTAAGATAATATCTTGGTTTAGTCTTGTGATTCTAACTGAACTCGGTATTAAAGCTTGTGTCGAGTTTTTTTAGGCTCGGCTTGAATCCAACTTTAATAAAATTAGCTCCAGGTAATTTAAACTATAGATTCACCGCTATACTTTGGTCTTACTAAGCCAATAAATAGTGATTTATACAGTATTAAAACCTATCACCATTAGTAATTCTTTAATTCTTTGATGTTTTGTACTTTTTTTATTTATTCATGTTTTTCAATACAAATCAATTTTATAAGTATTACTAATATAGATCATAAAGAGTATGGGCCTCTAGCCATTCAAAATAAATAAACAAAGGTTTTTGGGCCATCATAACCATAGGAATGGACTTATAAGGCCCAACCCATATCCATAAAAGATGTTACATCAAACATCAAAGACAACTATCAGAATACCTAATAAAACTATCAGAATACCTAATAAAATCCCAAAGAAGGCTAATAGTCTTTACATGTATTGTATGGTCTATGATTATATCTGTAAATCTGTAAAATATAATATAATACTATACACTATGTTATATACATTATGATTTACAACCTAAAATTTACAGGTAAATATATAGGTGAGATGATACGATACGAAACATAAAAATAAACAGTTTACCCGAGCGATCTCACGGAGCACAAAGGTTTGATGATCCTGCTAATAAGTTAACTAAGTATGTTATTCTAATTAGCCTAGGTAGTGACCAGTTAAAAAAATAAATAATATAATAATATTTTAAAACTTTTATAGTACATGTACTTCTCTGATGGGTTGGGGGGGGGGTGGGGGGCACAGGGATTCAGGGGATCATCTCATTTGCATGCAAAGGAATGAGAAGACTAGTGTGATCTTTAATTTATATTTATACATCTAGAAAACACATAATGCATGAATCTAAAATGCAAATAAACACCACAAATTCTCAAATTTTGAACCATTTTTCTATCATACCTTCATTTGTTTCATATATTTCTTCATCTTTTTCCCCAAACAACCACCAAAATCAGGTGACCCGGAACCAATCAAGATGCGACACCTGTTTATTCCTAGTTGTTTTGATTAACAAGTGGTTTTCAAGTCTCCCAAAAGAAAACAAACTCATGCAACATTCATGAGCTAGGATCCCCCCCCCCCCCGAAACGGTCCAAACCCACCATGATAGTTTCATGTTTGAACCATAATTTCGACAACTTTGGTTGCAGTTTCATTCCCAGTTTCAGATCAGAAATATATTTACAGAGATAAACTTAGAAATATTTCGGTTTTGATCAATGACAAGAAACAAATAAGAGTATAGGGAGCACATACCTTTAAAACTAATAGTGAATGCCATGAATGCCGGTAATCTAAGAGCCAATGAACGAACGCGCAATGGTCTTCAATGCAAATGGCGCGATTATTTCACAAATTTATAACACCACCTTTTGGTATGTTAACATTTATGTTTATGTTATAATGATGGGTAAAGCTAGAACATAACCGGAAACCGGGAGCTAAATTCCCAAAAGTAGAGTAAATGAATGGAACACCACGCATGGGATGAACACTCAATAGCTCTATCAAGTGTATATTGTAGGAAGGACAAACAGTTTGGTAATCAGCTCATATGTTTTGTGCAGTGTACCAAACTAGCTACATAAGTACTTAACATACTAATAGTATAAATTACACAAATAAATAATGGGATGTCTCTGCTCAAGTGAAAAAAGAACACGAGGTGTCAACCAACCTTAGGCACACCGACACAAAATACTGCATCGTAAAAAAATATTGAACATACACACAGAAAACTAAGTGGGTATCTACCCGATACATGCATCACAAGAGGGTATTTTCTTGCAATTGTTTCAAAAGGAGGTTACCAAGGGCGATTTCATAGTTTTAAAGTGAGTACACTATGAACTAGCTAGATGATTTGACAATCCCTAGAGGGTGCATGAGGTAGGGTAATTTCTACATTTATTGATTTGACTACAAGAAAAGGGGTTGCGGCGCAACTTGTTGTCGTTTACCTGCCGTTTGTAATATGTTGTTTTGGTATTTTAATGGAAAACCTTTATGTAAAAATAAAAAAACTACAACAAGATGTCACCCGTGGTAGGGACGAGTTCTCATCCACTATGCTACCTCTTACTTGTTGCATTCAACGGAAATTTGAAAACCTAATAGCAGATTCGAACAGATCTATCAACAAATCCGTCAGTGCAGAAAACAAAATGCGATGAAACCTGAGGAACTTGAGTCCGCTGATTGAGGTCTCTAGGGGGATTGATTTCATAGGTGCTTGCTCTTCGTTCAACTTTACTACCGCCATGGATTATCTTCATCCGTCATCTCAAAAGGAGACGTAATCATAAAGTAATCTTACAATAATCATTTTTGACTCCCTTCAGCAGTGAGTCAAGCAGCGAGAGTTGTAACTAATTTGTATAACATTTCAAAAATATTATTATTATTATTTTTAATAAAAAAGCATTTTGTTTTAATAATTCATAATAAACCAGAGACCATTACAGACTAATGGTAGGTAGACGGGCAGCAAGTTGCGCCGCTACCCCCTTCTGAATCGCAAAACCTACCCTGCTAAACACAAAATTCCGCCCCTTAACATGTGCGGTGTTACTAATTACCACCTGCTGAACCTGCTTGAGGAACCGCACCGCGTGAGGGGCGAGAGCGCCAAACGTATCGAAAGCGAACGGGACGAACACGTGCTCATTCTCGATGCAAGCTTTTTCGTGCTTAGCTACTTTGCCCGCCTCCGCCTTGGTTATCGCTTGACCCGTCACAAACCCGTTGTCCCTTAGCCCAACGGGGGGAGACACGCCTGCCAAATCGACGCACGCGTTCCTTATCGTGCAAGCCTTCCGACATACGGGACACTGGTCATCAACCGGGAAAAGAGGTACCATCAGTCGATACTTGAGGATAGGCCGATAGGGTTGCAAACGAACACGAACAAGCCTTGTTCGTGTTTGTTTGTTAAGGAAAATAGGTGTTCACGACCGGTTCACGAACACTTACCAAACGAGATTTTTTGTTTTGTTAAGGAAATTGACATGTTCGTGTTTGTTTGTGAATTTTAGGCATTAGACAAATGCTGTCACACCCCAAACCGATGGCGGAAACATCGGGGTTAGTGGCTCTAGGCGACCAGATTGATTTCACGAGATGTTCCATAACAATCATTTAACATATCACAACCTGCTTAATATCCCATACTATTAAACGTAACATTTAAAAAATTATTACAAAACGGAGATTTCTCATAAAACTCAACCAGGTTCGATATCCCCTAGATTTATTACACTTGGAAACTAAACAAATAAAGACAAACTAACTACGTTAAGCATGCAACATCCAAGCATCCATAGCTAAAATCCTCAATCTGTTACATACGTTAAATACAAGTCAATACAATTAAGTAAAGGTGAGCATACGAGTTTTGTAATACTAGCATAATAAAGAAGCCGTTCGCGAGATAACCTAACTACATATCATGATACACCGAAACATTTCACAAAGATTAACATAGGCTTATTTATCAAGCTAACTACCGTGAGAAGGCTTGCGCGTCCATCCTAACTAGACCCCGTCGGGTGTAAGCCACACTATAGTACCATACTAGCTAAGGAGGCAAGTTAACGAAAATAAATCCTAGTCACATGTTTCTAGCATCACGTATTGAGCATATATAATCAGATTATTCGCGTGTGATAAACAGTTTGATTTGTGAAGTGATTTTGATATAGGAACGTATGTAACACCCAAAAAGTGCGTTTAAAGCGAAAATGGGTCAAATATACTCACTGTGGGTGCGTTTAGGTGAGAGTTCGGGATCTGCGAGGAGTTGAGAAGAGCGTCGGATCAGCCTGCATACGCGAACGGAAGTGCACCAGTCTCCGAAAAGCTGAAACGGTTAAGTCTTGGTTGGGCAGTAGCCAAGTTCGGGCGAACTTGTGTGTAAACACGCAAGTTCGAGTGAACTTGTATGAATTTGGTGGGTTTAGAGTCAAGTTTGATTGAACTTGATGAGTTTCTTTGAGAAACTTGTCAAGTTCGGGCGAACTTGTAAGAATTTCTTACCGAGATGACAAGTTCGGGCGAACTTGTGTAGTTTCCTAGAACTACAGTTCGGTCGAACTTGTAGGAAAATTTGGTGATAAATAGCCTAAGTTCGATCGAAACTTGACCCATCTGGGTGCAAGTTCGGTCGAACTTGACCTGGGGAGCTGGTGATTCTCGAGCGAACTTGATGTTTTCGGGTCCAAAATCTTGCTTTTTCGCGTCGTTTGCTAGGAAAATCGAGTGTTCATCCTCCAACCCTGTGCTACTGAGCAAACTTAGGTCGAAGAGGTCTTTTAGAGCTGTTTTAGCCGTTTTACAAAAGCGTGGGCTAATCCGGGCGAACTCGAGGTTCGTCTGCATTAGTCCGGCTTGTGTAAACCAACATAAATGTCCTTGTGCTTCCAGATCTGGGATCTTGAATGATAGATGCTTCGTTTCATATCAGAAAATGAACAAAACATCATCAAAGTCCGTATCTTGTGTAGAAATCAATGTTTATCAAAGGTTTTTTTCTCAGATCCATAGCTTACAAGCCGAGATCTTGCAGATCTCGTGTTTGGGAAGCCTCTGCTAACACCAAACAAACTCGTATTGTGTAGATCTAAGCTTTAAACAGAAGTTTTGGAAGAAAAAGATGAAATTTTCGTAAAAGAACGAGTTTTGATGAAAACGAAGGCTGCGCCTTGTGCCAAAATCGTTGTAAACGTTGTTGAACATCATTGTAGTTGAAATCGGGTTGATTCTTACTTAGAACATGAAGGTTTCGGGTTTTGAGAGCTCTGGGCGAACTTACGACAAGTTCAAATGAGAGGAATGAGCTGGGTATTTATAGGAGAAGACAAAATGGTGAGCTGGTGGGGCCAAGTTCGGTCGAACTTGCATAAAGTTCATGCAAGTTTGGGCGAACTTGCTAGATTTCCATGAGAATAGCCAAGTTCGGCCGAACTTGTACATGTATTTACAAGTTCGGGCGAACTTGAGGACTATGAAGGATCCTTGTGTCATCAGGCAAGTTCGGGCGAACTTGGGGTAGTCAAGTTCGGCCGAACTCGGCCTGGTGCAAAGTTTCGTTTGCCGATTTCGCGTTAAGTGTTCCTTTGGTTATTCGGTTGTATTAGTTAGTTATATTAAGCGTCAAATTAAAGCGTTAAGCGTTATAGTTGATATAATAGTGCGATTTAGCGATTCGAGTGTGCGAGAGCGATGCGATTGTGATTGTAATCATAACCAATAACACACATAACACATAATTAATATAATACCACGTAAATAAGTGGGATTTGCGATGCGATGTGATTTAGTAAGCGATTAGATGCGATAATAACGTAAAACACCATAATTACTTAACATAATCTTTATTATAAACCGAATCTCGGGATTATAAAGTAGATAAACCGAAAAACAAAATGGAAAGATAACAATGAATTTTCGAGTTGTTACAGTCTCCCCTACTTTAGGGAATTTCATCCCGAAATTCAAGTAGTAGCTGTAACAAATAGATGCGGGTACTTGGCCTTCATTTCACTTTCCAATTCCCAAGTGAACTCGGTGCCGTGTTTGCCCTCCCATCGGACTTTCACGATAGGGATGCGAGAGCGTCGGAGTTTCTTGGTCTCTCGGTCCATGATTTCCACAGGCTTTTCTACGAAATGGAGAGTCTCGTTGATTTCCAGATCTTCGAGAGGTACATGGATGTTCTCTTCGGCTAGGCATTTCTTGAGGTTGGACATGTGGAAAGTCGGATGTACATTGTTAAGTTCCTCCGACAGTTCGAGTCGGTAAGCCACTTTGCCGATACTTTCTAGAATCTTAAAGGGTCCTACGTATCGTGGCGCTAGCTTTCCTTTCTTTCCGAAGCGGACCACTCCCTTCCAAGGTGCAAACCTTTAGGAGTATGTGATCTCCCACTTTGAATTGCAGGGGCTTGCAGTCGTTTATCGGCGTAACTCTTTTGGCGACTCCGAGCTTTCAGAAATTGTCTCTAATTTGGAGGATCTTGTCGGTTGTTTCTTGAATTAGCTCGGGACTGGTGATTTGTGCTTCTCCGATCTCGTGCCATGCAATAGGCGATCGACATTTTCTTCCATACAGTGCCTCAAAAGGAGCCATTTGAATGCTGGTATGATAACTTATCATTGTATCGAGAATTCGATTAAAGGTAAATGTGTATCCCAGTTACCACCGAAATCTATGATGCACGCACGAATCATTTTCGAGGGTGCGAATCGTGCGCTCAGTCTGACCATCGGTTTGAGGGTGAAAAGCGGTACTTAGATTAAGCGTAGTACCGAGAGCGGATGAAAGGTCTCCCAGAGACGCGAGGTAACGCGACCTCGCTGTCAGAAATGATGTCAGAGGCGTCCCGTGTCGACAAATGACTTCGTCGGTATATTGGGCTAACCTTCGACCTTAAAGTCTTCTCGTATAGAGATGATCAACGATAACCCAAATGCTATCGTGACCGGATGAAGTACGCGAGAGTTTAGTAACGAAGTCCATAGCTATACTCTCCCATTTCCACATCGGGATTTCGGGTTGTTCGAGTAAGCCAAGGGCCTTTGATGTTCGGCTTTAACTTTTTGAAAAGTTAAGCACTTTGAGACGTACAAGGCGATATCCTTTTTCATGCCCGGCCACCAATACTTAGGACGAAGGTCCTGGTACATCTTGTCGGCACCGGGGTTATCGAGATTTATGAGCTTCGGTTATTAGCAATTCACGGAGATTATCACGAGTAGGAATCCAAATACGATCGAGATAGTAATAAATACCATTAGGCTTAGATACGAGCTGAGTTTCGGCACCACATTTCATTTCTTCCTCCAAAGTATTCTCGTTAAAACAAGCGAATTGAGCGGAGCGAATCATGGTTTCAAGATCATTCACAGCTTGAGAGTCACGAACACTATACACATAGCTTCGTCGACTTAGAGCATCGGCGACGACGTTTGCTTTGCCGGGATAGTAGCTATCTCGCAATCGTAATCGTTGAGAAGTTCAACCCATCGACGTTGTCGCATGTTTAGTTCTTTTTTATTAAAGATATGTTGTAAGCTATTATGGTCGGTGAAGACCGTACACTTAGTACCATAAAGGTAGTGTCGCCATATCTTCAATGCAAAAACAACTACACCGAGTTCGAGATCGTGGGTTGTCTAGTTCTTCTCGTGGATCTTGAGTTGTCGAGATGCATACGCGATAACCTTGTCTCGTTGCATGAGAACACAACCAAGACCAAGATTAGAGGCATCACAATACGCTTGAGAGTTTGAAACGCTTCCTCTTGCTTGGAATCCCAAACAAAAGGTTTGTTTTTATGAGTTAAAGCGGGAAGCGGTACGGCGATTTTCGAGAAGTCGGCGATGAATCGACGGTAATAACCCGCCAATCCAAGAAATGAACGGATTTGGAAGCATCCTTCGGTGTAATCCAACTCTTGTCGGCTTCAATCTTTGCAGGGTCGATGTGAATTCCTTGACTATTAACGATGTGGCCGAGAAATTGGACTTCTTCGAGCCAGATTCACATTTTGAGAACTTAGCATAAAGGCGATTTCCTTGAAGAAGTTCGAGGACTAAACGGAGATGACGCGCGTGTTCTCTCTCGACTTCGAATAATAAGAATGTCATCGATAAACACAATGACAAACGATCTAAGAAGGCTTTACACACACGGTTCATCAAATCCATGAAGACCGCTGGTGCATTTGTAAGACCAAAAGGCATGACCACGAATTCGAAATGGCCATAACGAGTATGAAAGGCGGTTTCGGAATGTCTTCTTCCAACACGCGTAGCTGATGATAACCGGAACGAAGATCGATCTTATAAAAAACAAGTAGCACCTTGAAGCTGATCAAATAAATCGTCGATACGAGGAAGAGGGTAGTGGTTCTTTATCGTGAGTTTGTTAAGTTCACGATAATCGATGCACATACGGAATGATTCGTCCTTCTTTTTCACGAAAAGGACAGGAGCGCCCTATGGCGAAGTGCTCGGGCGTATGAAGCCTTTATCAAGAAGCTCTTGAAGTTGGCTTGATAGCTCGCGCATTTTGGATGGTGCGAGACGATAAGGAGCTTTAGCAATGGGAGTAGCTCCGGGAACTAAATCGATACGGAATTCAACATCTTGAGTAGGGGGTAAACCGGGTAAATCGTCGGGAAAGACTTTAGGAAATTCACAAACAACGGGAACATCTTTATAAGTATTCTTTTCATTCTCCAGGTTTACAATGTGGGCGAGGAAGGCAACATATCGCTTTTGCAAGCATTTGTGTGCTCGAGTACATGACAAAAGCAATCAACTTCTTTGAGGGAGTTTCACCATAGACATGAAGTTGATCACCGTTTGAGAGAGGGAAACGAATCATTTTATTGAAGCAGACAACTTCAGCATGGTTTTCACAAAGAAAATACATACCTACTATGATATCAAAGTTACCTAACTGCATAGGTATGAGATTGATCGAGAAGACATGGTTGTTGAGATCGAGATTACAACCACGCAAAACGGAATTTACGGTAACGGTTCTTACGGTGGCGACTTCCACATCGAAAGTCTTTGGGAGTTTAGCGCGCTTACATTTTAAAACCTTTTTGAATTCTAACGATACAAAACAATTATCGGCACCAGTATAAATAAACATGAAGCATAAATACCATTAACGAGAAACATACCCTTGACAACATTGTTGTCATTCTGGGCCTGGCGTGATTGAGGTTAAAGGCTCTGCCACGCGCAGCTTGTGGTTGCTGCTGCTGTGTTGTGGCTGAGGCTGCTGCTGAGGCTGCGGTGCTGGCTGCTCTTGTTTGACAGGACGATTCGGGCAGACATTTGCGAAATGATTCAGATCCCCACACACATAGCACACACGTGCTTTTGGAGCTTGCTGCTGATTGGCTTGAGGAGGAGCGGGTAAAGCTGCTGGAGCGTGAGGAAGCTGGCTGACGCGGGCCGGTACGACAACTCACAGTAAAGTGGCCATAGATGTTGCAGTTTGTGCAGAAACGGCAGTTTCCACCCACCACATGATGATAAGTGCACTTAGGGCACAGTGGGTGAGGATCGGTGTACGCACGCTTAGCTGGAGGTGCGTTCGGGGCGGCTGACTGAAGCGGCTGCGGGTTTGCTGGAGCGGCGAGAGCAAAGTTCTTACTCGGGTTTCCTCTCTTGCGTCCCTGACGCTTTCCCTTCGCGTCACTTGGTGGTTCGGTAGCAGCAGTTGGTTCGACGATAGCTTGATTGGCAACTTTCGCATGATTCTTGAAATACCCATTTTGGACTCGCTGATCATTGATCTATGCGGCGAGCATGAAGGTTTCCTCGATGGTTGTGGTACGAGCAACTTTCACAAAATTTGCGACACACTCGGGTAAACCACAGATGTACTTGTTGATAGCTTTCTCAGTCGTATCAACCTAACTGGGACAGATGATGCTCAAAATCTTAAACCGAGCAGTGAATCCAGCATTGTCGGGACCATCCTGGTTGATTCCCCAAAACTCATTCTCGAGCTTTTGCATTTCGTGCGGAGGACAAAACTCCTTCAACATCACTTCCTTGAGTTCCTCCCAAGATAGACTGTAGGCTTCATCATTACCGTGCCTATTCCTTTCGTCGGTCCACCAGTCAAGAGCACGGGACTGGAAGACTCCGGTAGCGTTCACTGTGCGGAGGTCATCGGGGCATCCACTTTGCCTAAAAGTTACCTCAATAGCATCGAACCAGTGAAACATGGAAGTCGGTACGTCATTGCCCGTGAAGGCGAGTGGTGCACAAGCGTTGAAGTTCTTGAACCTGAATCGCGGCTTGGGATTCTCAGTTTTCGAGTCGACTGAGGAGTTGCTGCTCACAGCATGGATTTCTGAGACGATTTGCGGGATGACCTTAGCCATTTCCTTGGCTACCATGGTGGCAATACGCTTGACTGGGTTGCTGCGCTGGAGGTTCCTAGGGGTGTGCGATCCCATTGAAGACATCTACACGAAGGATTTAGATTAGATGAGATTCGATTATAATAGAGTTATGTTTAATATTTTATTATTATTATTATTATTATTATTATTATTTATTATTATTATTATTATTATTATTATTCAAACAAGGCACAAAATCACATAAACACGTAGACACGTAGACATGTAGGCACATAAGCACGTAAGCCGTAAGCATAATCCACGTAAGCACACATTTTGCACGTATTCACCTCCTAATTAACCATCATGCGTAGCGCGATATGAGATGCGAGATACGAGCGAGATATATGCGATATATATATAATAGCGAGATAAGCGAGATAATATCGCGTATGAGACACTCATGTCCTCATAGGCGTAAGCGAGTTAAGCGATTAGTTTGGTTGGTGTATTAATTTAGCGTTTTAGATTTCGAGAGCTGTGCGAGTTGTGCATACATTCGATGGAGCGCAAATGCGATAAATCGAGAAATCGATGATATGATAAATCATCAAAACGAGAAATCGAATAAAGCGAAAATTCTCAAAATTTTAAACACATAGATAATAATAAACTCGATGATGCGTAAATTGACGATATAAGCTTAAATCAATTGGGAGTGTCCAGGGTTTTGAGACATTTAAACACGCCGAAGTGATTCGACTACCCTTTGCATTTGGACCCACGCTTTGGCCTAATAGATAAACGTTCACACCGCAAGCGGCTAACGACGCTTACCCTTCCAGTTAATACGTGTTCCAAACCATCGGAATAACCGAGACTTTGGTGAGATTGAAAATCGAAGCACGGAATTTGTGATTAAGATGCGGGTTTCACCCCTAACTTAACAACATCATTCCTAGTTACAAATGAAGATTTTCGTCGAGGTTTGGATGTCACTCCTAACTCAACGAAGATATCTCGTGCGAGAGGATGCGTGGAGTGAATGATCTCATCGAGAGTTCTTGGTTTTCACAATATTCTCGACTTGATCACTCGTTGGTGAGATACGAGCGTTTCATAATCGTGTATATTGTATTAGCCTTAGGAAAGGCACATTTAAGCATTTATGGCAAGTAGTTTAACGTTTAAGTCAAAGACAGGTCAATCGGGTACTTAACTATCAGAATACCTAATAAAATCCCAAAGAAGGCTAATAGTCTTTACATGTATTGTATAGTCTATGATTATATCTGTAATCTGTAAAAAATAATATAATACTATACACTATGTTATATACAATATGATTTACACCTAAAAATTACAGGTAAATATATAGGTGAGACGATACGATACGAAACATAAAAATAAACAGTTTACCCGAGCGATCTCAAGAGGACAAAGGTTTGATGATCCTGCTAATATAGTTAACTAAGTATTGTTGTTCTAAATTAGCCCCTAAGTAACGGGACACCAGTTAAAAAAATAAAATAAATAATAATAATAATAATATTTATAAAAACTTTTATAGTACATGTACTTCTCCTGCATGGGTTGTGGTGGGGGGCACAGGGATTCAGTGGATCATCTCATTTGCATGCAAAGGAATGGGAAGACTAGTGTGATCTTTAATTTATATTTATACATCTAGAAAACACATAATGCATGAATCTAAAATGCAAATAACACCACAAATTCTCAAATTTTGAACCATTTTTCTATCATACCTTCATTTGTTTCATATATTTCTTCATCTTTTTCCCCAAACAACCACCAAAATCAGGTGACCTGGAACCAATCAAGACGCGACACCTGTTTATTCCTAGTTGTTTTGATTACAAGTGGTTTTCAAGACTCCCAAAAGAAAACAAACTCATGCAACATTCATGAGCTAGGATCCCCCCCCCCCCGAAACGGTCCAAACCCACCATGAAAGTTTCATGTTTGAACCATATTTCGACAACTTTGGTTGCAGTTTCGTTCCCAGTTTCAGATTAGAAATATATTTACAGAGATACACTTAGAAATATTTCGGTTTTGATCACTGACAAGAAACAAATAAGAGTATAGGGAGCAATACCTTTAAAACTAATAGTGAATGCCATGAATGCCGGTAATATAAGAGCCAATGAACGAACGCGCAATGGTCTTCAATGCAAATGGCGCGATTATTTCACAAATTTATAACACCACCTTTTGGTATGTTAACATTTATGTTTATGTTACACATGATGGGTAAAGCTAGAACATAACCGGAAACCGGGAGCAAAATTCCCAAAGTAAAGTAAATGAATGGAAAACCACACATGGGATGAACACTAAATAGCTCTATCAAGTGTATATTGTAGGAAGGACAACAGTTTGGTAATCAGCTCATATGTTTTGTGCAGTGTACCAGACTAGCTACATAAGTACTTAACATACTAATAGTATAATTACACAAATAAATAATGGGATGTCTCTGCTTAAGTGAAAAAAGAACACGAGGTTGTCAACCAACCTTAGGCACACCAACACAACATACCGCATCGTAAAAAAATATTGAACATACGCACAGAAAACTAAGTGGGCTACCCGATACATGCATCACAAGAGGGTATTTTCTTGCGATTGTTTCAAAAGGAGGTTACCAAGGGCGATTTCATAGTTTTAAAGTGAGTACACTATGAACTAGCTAGATGATTTGACAATCCCTAGAGGGTGCATGAGGTAGGGTAATTTCTACATTTATTGATTTGACTACAAGAAAAGGGGTTGCGGCGCAACTTGTTGTCCGTTTACCTGCCGTTTGTAATATGTTGTTTTGGTATTTTAATGGAAAACCTTTATGTAAAAAATAAAAAACTACAACAAGATGTCACCCGTGGTAGGGGCGAGTTCTCATCCACTATGCTACCTCTTACTTGTATGCATTCAAGAAAATTTGAAAACCTAATAGCATATTCGAACAGATCCATCAACAAATCCGTCAGTGCAGAAAACAAAATGCGATGAAACCTGAGGAACTTGAGTCGGCTGATTGAGGTCTCTAGGGGGATTGATTTAATAGGTGCTTGCTCTTCGTTCAACTTTACGTACCGCCATGGATTATCTTCATCCGTCATCTCAAAAGGAGACGTAATCATAAAGTAATCTTACTATAATCATTTTTGACTCCATCAGCAGTGAGTCAAGCAGCGACGAGTTGTAACTAATTTGTATAACATTTCAAAAATATTATTATTATTATTTTTAATAAAAAAACATTTTGTTTTGATAATTCATAATAAACCAGAGACCATTACAGACTAATGGTTGGTAGACGCGCAGCAAGTTGCGCCGCTACCCCCTTCTGAATCGCAAAACCTACCCTGCTAAACACAAAATTCCGCCCCTTAACATGTGCGGTGTTACTAATTACCACCTGCCGAACCCGCTTGAGGAACCGCACCGCGTGAGGGGCGAGAGCGCCAAACGTATCGAAAGCAAACAGGACGAACACGTGCTGATTCTCTGATGCAAGCTTTTTCGTGCTTAGCTACTTTGCCCGCCTCTGCCTTGGTTATCGCTTGACCCGGCACAAACCCGTGGTCCCTTAGCCCAACGAGGGGAGACAGCCTGCCAAATCGACGCACGGTGTTTCCGTCTTCCCATCCAAAAAAAAGAATGTCAGCGGGCCGTAGAGTAGATGTCCCTTTCTAATGGATCGGTCAAGAAGTTCACCGAGGCTTCTTTTTTTGCCCGAGATCCTTGCCCGCTTAAGGACATCATGAAGCATATCTCGAACTAAATCATGTCGGTATTTAAAACCCGGTAATTCTTTGCGATGGACTGCATGCTCCCCAAAATAATCCAAGCAAGCCTTCCGACATATGGGACACGGGTCATCAACCGGGAAAAGAGGTACCATCAGTCGATACTTGAGGATAGCCCGATAGGGTTGCAAACGAACAAGAACAAGCCTTGTTCGTGTTTGTTTGTTAAGGAAAATAGGTGTTCACGAACGGTTCACGAACACTTACCGAACGAGATTTTTTGTTTGTGTTTGTTTGTTAAGGAAATTGACATGTTGTGTTTGTTTGTGAATTTTAGGCATTAGAAAAATGGTGTCACACCCCAACCGATGGCGAGAAACATCGGGGTTAGTGGCTCTAGGCGACCAGATTGATTTCACAAGATGTTCCAAAACAATCATTTAACATATCACAACCTGCTTAATATCCCATACTATTAAAAGTAACATTTAAACAATTATTACAAAACGGAGATTTTCTCATAAAACTCAACCAGGATCGATATCCCCTAGATTTATTACACTTGGAAACTAAACAAAATAAAGACAAAACTAAACTACGTTAAGCATGCAACATCCAAGCATCCATAGCTAAAATCCTTAATCTGTTACATACGTTAAAATACAAGTCAATACAATTAAGTAAAGGTGAGCATACGAGTTTTGTAATACTAGCATAATAAAGAAACCGTTCGTGAGATAACCTAACTACATATCATGATACACCGAAACATTTCACAAAGATTAACATAGGCTTATTTATCATGCTAACTACCGTGAGAAGGCTTGCGCGTCCATCCTAACTAGACCCCGTCGGGTGTAAGCCACACTATAATACCATACTAGCTAAGGAGGCAAGTTAACGAAAATAAGTCCTAGTCACATGTTTCTAGCATCACGTATTGAACATATATAATCAGATTATTCGCGTGTGATAAACAGTTTGATTTGTGAAGTGATTTTGATATAGGAACGTATGTAACACCCAAAACGTGCGTTAAAGCGAAAATGGGTCAAGTATACTCACTGTGGGTGCGTTTAGGTGAGAGTTCGGGATCTGTGAGGAGTTGAGAAGAGCGCCGGACAGCCTGCATATGCGAACGGAAGTGCATCAGTCTCCGAAAAGCTGAAACGGTTAAGTCTTGGTTGGGCATAGCCAAGTTCAGGCGAACTTGTGTGTAAACACGCAAGTTCGAGCGAACTTGTATGAATTTGGTGGGTTTAGAGTCAAGTTCGGTCGAACTTGATGAGTTTCTTTGTGAAACTTGTCAAGTTCGGGCGAACTTGTAAGAATTTCTTACTGAGATGACAAGTTCGGGCGAACTTGTGTAGTTTCCTAAGAAACTAGACAAGTTCGGTCGAACTTGTAGGAAAATTTGGTGATAAATAGCCTAAGTTCGGTCGAACTTGACCCATCTGGGTGCAAGTTCGGTCGAACTTGACCTGGGGAGCTGTGATTCTCGAGCGAACTTGCTGTTTTCGGGTCCAAAATCTTGCTTTTTCGCGTCGTTTGCTGAGGAAAATCGAGTGTTCATCCCTCCAACCCTGTGCTACTGAGCAAACTTAGGACGGGGAGGTTTTTTAGAGCTGTTTTAGCCGTTTTACAAAAGCGTGGGTTAATCCGGGCGAAGTCAGGGTTCGTTCGGATTAGTCCGGCTTTTGTAAACCAACATAAACGTCCTTGTGCTTCCAGATCTGGGATCTTGAATGATAGATGTTTCGTTTCATATCAGAAAATGAACAAAACATCATCAAAAGTCCGTATCTTGTGTAGAAATCAATGTTTATCAAAGGTTTTTTTCTCAGATCTATAGCTTACAAGCTGAGAACTTGGAGATCTCGTGTTTGGGAAGCCTCTGCTAACACCAAACGAACTCGTATTGTGTAGATCTAAGCTTAAAACAGAAGTTTTGGAAGAAAAAGATGAAGATTTTCGTAAAAGAAAGAGTTTTGATGAAAACGAAGACTAAGCCTTGTGCCAAAATCGTTGTAAACGTTTCTAAAACGTTGTTGAACATCATTGTAGTTGAAATCGGGTTGATTCTTACTTAGAACACGAAGGTTTCGGTTTTGAGAGCTCTGGGCGAACTTACCGCAAGTTCAAATCAGAGGAATGAGCTGGGTATTTATAGGAGAAGAGAAAATGGTGAGCTGGTGGGGCCAAGTTCGGTCGAACTTGCATGAAGTTCATGCAAGTTCGGGCGAACTTGCTAGATTTCCATGAGATAATAGCCAAGTTCGGGCGAACTTGAGGACTATGAAGGATCCTTGTGTCATCAGGAAAGTTCAGGCGAACTTGGGGTAGTCAAGTTCGGCCGAACTCGGCCTGGTGACCAAGTTTCATTTGCCGATTTCACGTTAAGTGTTCGTTTGGTTATTCGGTTCATATTAGTTAGTCATATTAAGCGTTAAATTAAAGCTTAAACGTTATAGTTTATATAATAGTGCGATTTAGCGACTCGAGTGTGCGAGAGCGATGCGATTGCGATTGTAATCATAACCAATAACATACATAACACATAATAAATATAACACCACGTAAATAAGTGCGATTCGCAATGCGATGAGATTAGCGATGCGATTTAGTAAGCGATTAGATACGATAATAACGTAAAACACCATAATTACTTAACATAATCTTTATTATAAACCGAATCTCGGGATTACAAAGGTAGATAAACGGAAAAACAAAATGGAAAGATAACAACGAATTTTCGAGTTGTTACAAATGCGAATGCAAACGAACACAAACGAACATTCATGAACACAATTGAACACAAACAAACATTCATGAACACTAATGAGCGCAAACAAATACAAATAAGCATTCATTAACAAAAACTAACACAAATCTTTCATCATAAACATAATAGATCCGCCCAAGATATCTAACCAATTATCAAAAATACTTGACCTAAGATTGATACACAAAATCCATAATATATGAGTGCTATTTTGATGTATTAAGTAAAAAATAATTCTTAATATCCTAAAAACTATCACAAACAAACGAATCCAAACAAACATAAATGAACGAACATATAAAATATTCTCGGGTAATGCGTCAACGATGTTTAGAGTAAACGGTCATTTTAAAGGTGTCAGTTTGGTTCAAGTTAAAAGAAATTCCGATCAAAATGGGCTAACCTTGAATATTGGATGTTATATGAGGAAAAAAGTATCAAAACAGGTTCACATGCTATAATTTTTTTTTATGGCGGCTAGTAGGGATGAATGGCAGTAGTGTTGGCGGTGGCGACTAGTAGGTGGTGGCACAACAATGTGGTGGGTGGTGCTTGCCCATCTGTACTCATTATAAGTTAGCAAGTTTATAAGATTGACTGAAATTGACATGCTATATATTTGAGTAAAACTAAATTGACTCGTTTCATAATTTTAATTGTAACAACTCGTAAATTCGTTGTTATCTTTTTCCTTTTATTCCCGTTGTATCTCTCAGTGTAGTTTCGAGATTTGATTATGAGAAAGTTTATGTTAATGGAATTATATTTTATTACAGCCATATCGCATCTAGTCGCTTATTAAATGCTAATTCAAACGCAATCACAAGTAACTATGTTACTTTAATAGTCGAGTGTGTTGTTGTACAATAACCACTTGTGCCATCACATCGATATCTCATCGCATCGCAAAACGCAGTTATTTATGTGAAATTATGCTTTATGTGTGTTATATTTAATTATGTTATGGTTTATTATCTCTAAAACGCTCGCACGCTCACGTAACTCGCTCTCTCTCAATTCAATGGTAATATGACGTTTAACGCTTCGTAAAACGCCTAACGTATCTATCTAATACGAACCGAATCGCCAAACGAACTCCTAACACGAAACAAACAAACAAAACTTCTCCAATAGGCCAAGTTTGGCCGAACTTGTGCATCACAAGTTCGCCCGAACTTGTCCAGGCCACCATAACTCTTCAAAGCTCATCAAGTCCGCCCGGACTTACCTTAAAGCGCAGGAAACAAGCAAGTTCGCCCGAACTTGATGTATCCAGCCTACTTTCCCACCTCACCTATAAATACTCAACTCCTCTCCTCATTTGAACTTGCTGTAAGTTCGCCCGGAGCTCCCCAAAATCGAAACTCTTTGTTTCTAAGTAAGAATCAACCCGTTTTCTTGTTACAACAACGTTTTACAACGATTTTGCACAAGGTTTTACCTTCGATTTCATCAAAACTCTTGTGTTTACGAAAATCTTCATCCTTTTATGCAAAACTTCTGTTTTTCACTTAGATCTATGCTTAGATCTAAGTAAAACCCTTTTAAACGTCGTTTTTCACACAAAATACGGACTAATGACGTATGTTTCGTTCACTTTGAAGTGGAACGAGGCGTTGTCAAACAAAATCTCAGATCCGGAAGCACAAGGACGAAATCGTCACTTTGCATAAACTGGACTAACCCGTTCGAACTTTCAAGTTCGCCCGGATTAGTCTTAAGTACAGGCCACTTGAAAAGTTGCAGGAAAAGAAGAGGGATAGAGCTCAGGATACCGATAGGAATTCTAAACGAGCGATATCTCCACAACCGGACGCTAAGGTAATTACTTTCATATCCGGAGGATCTGACATATGCGGTACATCCTATTCTGCAGCTAAGAGACACGTTAAGGAGTCAAAGACATAAAAAGGAGAAAGACCAACAAGGACAATGACTTTGTCTACAACGAAGTAATCACCTTTGAGAAAGAAGTCTGGGGTAACATTCAGGATCCTCACCATGATGGACTGGTGATTACTCTGGTATTGCTAACCATTTTGTGTGTATGATCCTAGTGGATGGTGGAAGATCAATAAATATCTTGAAGCTCCCGAGGAGGATGAACATTCCAGACTCAGAAATCATCTCAAAATCCTCGGTGTTGGTTGGATTCATTGGCGAGGCTAAGGGGTTGTTTGGCAACTTCTTAATGGTTAAGTGCTGAACCAGTAAGATGTCTGAATCATTAAGTGTTGAACCAGTAAGAGGTCTAAACCATTAAGAGCCACTATATGTTTAATCGTTTAGAAGCAAATGTCTGGTCAATTCAGATTATTGGTCATAACCATTCAGACTTAGCATAATGCTTAACCATTCACACATCTGCTCATGAAACAAACAGTCTGAACCATTAAGTGCTGAACCAGTAAGAGGCCTGAACCATTAAGAGCTAAACAAACAGCCCCTAAGAATATTGTTGGGGAAATCAAATTGCCAGTATACATCAAGGGGTAAACTCTATACAAATATTTTGTGTTATTGATACTTTGTCTTGCTATAATATTATAGTAGGTAGGTCGCGGATACACGATATGATGGTTGTACCATCAACCTACCATCAATGCGTGAAGTTACCAACTCCTTGGGGAGTGGTGAAGATCGAGAGTGACCAGCAAGAAGCAAAGTAGTGTTACACATCCTCGATGAAATACTCAACAAAATCCCATCGGGGATAACAATTAAAGAACCAAGCATGTGATATCTTGGAAGCATGGGAGCAAGATGTCAAACAAGTGTCCCTGGACTCAGACAACCCCGATTGTAGGAACTAATATCCCTAAGGATATTGAGCAAGAATTGACAAAGTTCTTGAATACCAGAATATGCACATTTTCTTGGAAGCATGAGAATATGACAAATATTTCTAAGGATATCATAACACATAAACTTGGTATAGATAATTCTTTCATGTCTATTCATAAAAAAAGAAGAAAGTTTGCACCGGAGTAGGAACTTGATCATCCAAGAGGAGGTAGAAAGACTTTTGAAGGCAAAGATGATCAGGGAAACCAATGAAATGATATTTGTTCTTTAGTATTATAGTACAATAGTCATTTAGTTCTCGTCTTCTAAGGTATCTTCATGAGAACAATGAAGATCCAACAAGAATCACTGAAAAATAACAAAAACCAATGAAAGACATAAAAGATCCGCATTGACAAAGTTAGGCTGACTAACTCTAAGTACTCGGTGCTCAGTAGACTATCGATCGACTTCAACTTGGTCTACATTACCCAGAATCGGCCAAACTCAGAACTAGTCGGTCCGACTCGGAGCTAATCGGACCACTGAAAAATAACAAAAACGAATGAAAGACATAAAAGATCCGCCTTGACAAAGTTAGGCTGACTAACTCTGAGTTGGTCCGATTAGCTCCGAGTCGGACCGACTAGTTCTTAGTTTGGCCGATTCTGGGTAATGTAGACCAAGTTGAAGTCGATCGATAGTCTACCGAATACCGAGTACTCATCCACATAAACTGATTTTTACATTATTGATTCTAACCATTTAACCCCAAACCAAAATGAAAGACCAAAATACATGAAATTCAAATAAAATAAACTAAAATTGGATTCTAAAATAATTGACATGTTACAATACTCAAGAATTATAAGGCATAACTTTTGGTTTTAAGTCCATCTTTTTAGTGAGAAACAATCTAATCTACTTATAATTATACATGATTGTTCATTATAGGACACAAATCCTTGAAAGAGGCGTGGGGCGTGAAGCCAACCATAGTCGCAATCATGGGTGTGAACACCACCCCATAAGGGCGCAAGGGCTGGGGCGTGGAGGAATACTTGGGCATGAAGCTAAGGTTTAGTTTAATTTATATCTTTTAATTAATGAATAATATGAAAATCATTTATTTAATTTCATCTCATTATTTCTTTTTTAAATTTTATATTGCTCACATTGTCACGTTTCACATTCCTACAACATATGTTCTTGGGTATAAAAGGTGAAACCACCCACCGCCTATGTGGCGTGCTTTTCTTTTTCTTCTTCTTCCACATTTCACATTCATCACAACTAGAGGTGCTAAACGAATCGTTTTATATACATTTTTTTCCTTAAATTAATATATATTAAAATTAGTTTTTTTACTACGAAAAGAACAAATGTATATACAACAATTACATTTTAATTATAAAATCTTATATAAGTTTCTCTATTAAGTTATAATCTGACATAAAATACCTAACTAATTTAATTTATGACATAAAACACATTGTAAAAAATATAATATAATATAGATGGGTTAAATCTAAACCCAAACCCACAAACCGATCCAGGTTGACACGAACCTGACCCGTTTAGTTAAACGGGTTTGCGAGGTTCAACCTGAAAACTGACCCTAACTCGTTTAGACTAAACCCAAACCCACAAACTTTGTCTTAAGTTTATGTCGTGTTTTCAGATCGTGTCAGAAATTCACACCCTTAATCACAACACATAGGTGTATATATAGCATGTCTCCTATGTTAATCATGTCTTCGCATTTTGAACCTAACACACATTTAAATCTTACTTTAATCATAACCTAACACGAATTATTAATCATGTCAATCACCTTGTACTTGATTATGACTCGTGTATTAATATGTTGACCCTGACACGACTAGTTTAACAAAAAAAATTACTAAGAAAATTAGGAAACACGGACACTTGTAAAATCGCTTCATACAGTATAATGAATAAACAATAAACAAGCCAGCTCATGAACTCATTAGGTTACCCTCTTACAGATATTTTAATTAAAACTGTTATGGGTTCGACAAAAAACTACCCACAACCTCTATATGTCAAATCCAAAATCACAAGTTTCGTTTTGGATTCGTATCAAATAAAGAACACACCACATACTACAAATTCGACTCTCATACGAAAGTACTGGTATTAGATATGTCTAAAACACCAATCTAAACAAATTTATAAGCGTTAGATCCTTAATACATAGCTTAAATGTTATTTTTCACCACATACAATTACATCTTTATTAGGAATCTCAATTATACATCACATACATTTACATCTTTCTTAGGAATCTCAATTATAACTTATATACACCAGATTCTAGGTGATTAGTGGATATAAATTAATTATACAAGATTATTATTATTAATTGATTGGTAGTGTGAATGTGAACATGTGGAGACGTAAATTGCGATGGTTGAACAAGCAAGCCGAGAAAAATGGGAGGGTCCGAGTCGTGAAAGGCGTAAAGGTAAACGTGACCCGGGAGACAAGGCGAAGGCAGGGCCAGGGTCAGGTCATGGGGTTCGGACCCACGAGAAAAAAGATGCATGTGGTGGTGGTCATGGTCAAACCCACGAACTCCTCATTTAAAGCCTGACTGACAACCCTTGCTTCCCACCCATCATCATTCACCCCTCCAAATCTTTTTCGTAAACTACGGAAATAATAATAGAAAGACTATAAACTTTTTTTAATGTATAGGGTTTAGGGTTGTTTGTTTAGCTTCTAATGGGTTTTTAATTATTTAGCACTTAATGGTTCAGATTGTTTGTTTCGCGAGCGAATGTCTGAATGATTCAGACATTTGCCTCTGAGGAGTCTTAATGGTTAAGATCTATAATCTGAATTGGTCAGACATTTAGCTCTGAACGATTAAGCATTATACTAGCTCTTAATGGTTTAGACCTCTTACTCGTTCAAAACTTAATGATTAGAACATCTTACTATTACTGGTTCAGCACTTAATGGTTAAGACCTCTTACTCTTAGGGGGGACGGGGCACCCCCGTTATCAATGATGGCCACCGTGGTGGCTTGTGATACACGACCGCCACCCAAGTTGACAACGAGCTGAACTTATAACCCGTGACCGGCAATACGCGTGAAAGTTTAAAAGATCTGACCGTTGCCATGCCATGTGACCGTTGATGATGAAGATTTGTTATATATTCAAATCAATTTATAAAAAAGAAAAAAACCATCACTGGTGATGGGCACCCCTAGTAAAATCCATCACTGGTGATGTAATTTGGCTCGAGGATGTGGCATATGGTGATTGGATGTTGTGAGTGATGGAATTCCATCATTAGCAAGGTACCCCCCTTACTGGTTGAACACTTAATCATTCAGAAGTGGCCAAACAACCCTTTATTTTTTTTTCTTGTTAACGACAAATTTAGATTACTGACAAACCACTGGAGTATCAACGTGCCACCAGCAGAACCAGCAGATCATATCCATCTCCACTAGCAATAATGTCTATACACCACAGAAGGAAACCCAATAAATTTGAGAAAAACCCTCCTTTAGGAATCAAAACTAGAACCTAATGGTCTCTAAGTCTTATCTCACCCCAAAAAATACCACTAGGTTGTAATGCAATGGGCATATAGGGTTTAGTTAAGAATTATTATTGTGATTACTACAAGTTATAAAAATCATTTTGTTGCCGTCCCATTACTTCAATTAATGATTATTGACTGGATGAGGATGGGGATGAAAGCAATTTATAAAGAAGAATATAGTTATGCTGGATCTTACTAATCTATGATCTGAACTTATTCGGATACTAAATAAATTATTCATTTCATTATTGATTATCATCATTCTTGATATGAAATTAACTTTAAATAGACGAAGCCTGTTTTTTATACGTAGTGTTGTCAAGGCGTGTAAACGAGTCGAGCGTGAGTCATGCTTGAGTTTGAAAAACTATTCATGATTTGAATCTGAGCTTTAGAAATAAGAGCTCTAAATAAGCCGAGCTCGAATCCGAGCTGAGCTCAATCCAAAATGATCCTAGGCTCGACTCCTTTAAAGTTTACGTCTCTATGTTGTCGGATACTGTGGGAAGAGAACAATATTATGTTACATAGCCATCTTATGTATTACGGTTAAAGCAATAGATAATTTGATACAAATATATATATTCGGTCATAATAATTGCGAGCTTAAAATTAGTAGTGTAAAACAACCCATTGCATATATAAAGAGGGAACTATTAGAATCATATAAACACTTAAAACTATCAATCAAAATGTGATACAAATACCATTTCTAACATCAATTATTTATCTCTTCTACTATATGTGATTATTTTCAATACCACGTGTAGATACATGTTAGATAAACTTTGTTTATCCCTTTGTTTGTATCTTTTAACAAAAGTCCCACCACTATACTTAATAAGATCCTATCAAATTTGAATGTTGAATAAAACACCAAAAAACAATTAAATCAAAACAAAATTCTTATATAAAAAAGAGTAGTTTGTTGGGGAGGGCGATGATATTATAGGCTAGTGACATCTTGAGGGTGAAATAAGGCTTAGGGACCACTAGGTCCTGGGTTCGATTCACACAAGAGGATTTTTTTTCAGCTAGATTTATTGGGTTTCATTCTGAATCGGTGTATAAACATTATTGCCTAGTGAAGATGTATATGATCGGGTGGTATTTGTCGTTTAAAAAAAATGGGTTTCCTTCTGAATCGGTGTATAAGCATTATTGCTTAGTGAAGATGGATATGATCGGGTGATTCCGCTGATGGCACGATGATATTCTAGTGATCCAAATTTACCGGAAATTTTAAAATTACTAACGAACCACACTGGAGTATTGTCTGATAATATATAAAAAGGCTAGTCTATTCGCACACGTTGTTTGTCTATTTACACACTCTGAAGCGCCGCTATTTAGCCAAAGAGGGGCTCTTTGGTTTAAATTTTATGCCTAAGCGCCCCTCTTTGGCCACAGAGGGGCGTTTGGGGTTTTTTTAAATTTAAATTGTTTATGTTAATTCAAAAACGCATTGATACTTGTCTAAATTTTAGGTTTTTTTTCCATTACACCTCATTTTTAAATGTACAAGGACTAGTTTGAAACCACAAGTAGTCCGGCATGCCGTCGGATGTGTATACACCCCCACCTGATCAGTACTTGACGTATCTTGTTCTTAAATGTCGTATTATGACGTTTATTGTCATTTTGGGTTCGTACAAGTGCCTATTTCATCCGTATGGATCGTGTCGTTGACATTCGGTGTCGAGTCGTTTATCATCTGTATGTGCCCGTATTAGTGCGTAGTCTGTTGCTATGGAGTACTATATTCCTATTTGTCTTATTATGATGTATTTTTGCCATATGGGTCGTGTCGGTGACATTCGGTGTCCGGTGTTGTACATTTTGGACATTGTTCAGTATATGCGTTAAATCATTAACGATCCAAGTGTGTGTTTGCATCGAACACCGAATGTCATCGACACGACCCATACGACAAAAATACATCATAATAAGACTAGCACTAATACAAGCAGCAATAGACAATAACGTCTTGATACCGAATGTCACCGACACGACCCATACGGATGAAATACACACTTGTACGAACAAAAATGAATATACGTCATAATACTACATTTAATGACAAAATACGTCAGGTACTTATCCGGTAGGGGGTGTATACACATAACATGACACATAGGAGTACTTGTGGTTTCAAACCTGAGTGATACGATATAATGGAATACGACATCACATTTAACCGAATACAGCCGGAACTTGCCGTGTAGTTTATATATATTAAAAATTGATGTGTAACGGAAAAAAACGTAAAATTTAGACAAGAATCGATGTGTTGGTGAATTAAAACAATTTTTAAAATTTAATAAAACCCATAAACGCCCCGCTGTGATCTAAATGGGACGCTTTGTGGAAAATTTTGAATGAAGCGCCCCTCTTTGGCCAAAGAGGGGCTCTTAGTGCTTGGTCAAAATTTGAACTGAAGCGCCCTGTTTGGTCAAAGAGGAGTTCTTAGGACTTGGTCAACAGAAAAGGACTGACTCAGACGTCAGTCAAATCAAATTTTATCTGGAAAAGTAACTTTAAGCGCCCCTTTTTGACGCTTTGAGATGTGAAAATAAGGGGAACCAAGGTAAAAAAAGATTAGTTTGTTGTGGTGGGGATATGTGTAATAATAAAAAAGGCTGAAAAGCCGGAAACGGGAACGAAAAGAGTGATGTAGGAAGGAAGATGAGTCAAATAATGGACACTCACTGCTGCGTCGGTAACCGTATTCAACTAAAAAACAATAATAAATAATAAATGGTGGGAAAACCAAATCAAAGCTGCAACAATGGAAGTAGAAGAACAATTCTTCAACTTCCTTTTTATCACCCCATTCTTCACCCACTACTTCTTGTACCTCATCATCTCATCCACCTATTTCACACATCATTTCAACCACCAATTTTACAGGTATTTCATCCGATCTAACCCTAGCACTTTGTTTACTTACTAATTCAGGTGATCGGATTGATATATGTGTGATTACCTTCCGATTTTGTATGTAATGTGATCGAATTTTAGCTTTTCGTAGATCTAGGGCTTGTTGTTGATGTCTGTTTGGTTTGTTGTTACTGAAATTGTGGCGATATTTAGGTTGATTACTTACGAATCGAGATGATCGGATTGATATTTGTATGAATGACTATTGATTTCGTGTGTAATTTGATCGAATTTTATGTTTTCGGATATCTAGGGTTTGTTGTTGATAACTGTTTGGTTTGTTGTTACTGAAATTGTAGCGAGATTTAGGTTGATTACGTATGAATCGAGATGATCGGATTGATATACGTATGATTGCCTATCGATTTCGTATGTCATTGATTGAATTTTAGGTTTTCGTGATTTCTAGGTTTGCTGATTGATATACATATGATTGCCTATCGATTTCGTATGTCATTGATTGAATTTTAGGTTTTCGTGATTTCTAGGTTTGCTGTCAATATCTCTTTGGTTTGTTACTGAAATTTTACCGAGATTTACCCGTTTAGGTTAATTACTTGTTAATCGAGATGATCGGATTGCTATATGTTATTGCCTATCGATTCCGTATGTTATTCGATTGAATTTTAGGTTTTCGTGATTTCTAGGTTTGCTCCCAATATCTCTTTGGTTTGTTACTGAAATTGTAGCGAGATTTAGCCATTTAGGTTAATTACTTATTAATCGAGATGATCGGATTGCTATATGTATAAATGCCTATGGATTTCGTTTATAATTCGATTGAATTTTAGGTTTTCGTAGATCTAGGGTGTATTGTTGACATCTATTTGGTTTGTTAATTGTAGTGAGATTTAGGTTAATGACTTAATTTTTATCCGATTGTGAAATTATTTTTTATTTTTTTGGATTCTGCCTAATGTTTGTGTGTGATTCGTTGCATTTTGATGTAGAAAGAGTTTGTGGAACTAGACCAACAGTAACATGTTTGGTGGTGTTACAAATGGATATCCTGCTTTGACTGAGGAACACCAATCACAGTATTATATGAGTGCATGGCCTCAGTTTCAGCTATTTGAGAAACGTGAGTTTCATACTTTCATTGATTTTCATTTTCATTTGATGCATATGAGAGATGCCCTGCTTGCGGTGTGCACATATAATGTATATATGTGTGGGAGCTCGGGGGGCAAAAGTGAAATGGTGCTAACTTTAACGTTATTTTACTAATTTCGTGAAAATAACGTTAAAGCGGCGGATGGTTAATCATGCATCATGTGGTGGCGTTGATAGCTGAAAGACACGGGGGTACATGCACCAATCGATCTCTCTGTCCCGATTGTTTGAGTGTTATGTGCCTTAAGTCCAAGGCTTGATACAAAACTACAATCGAGCCGGGGGTCTCACTGGAAGCAGCCTCTCTATTCCTACGGGGTAGAGGTAAGGCTGTCTACATCTACCCTCTTCAGACCCTATCTTAGCTTTGCTATAGGTGGGATTCACTGAGTATGATGATGATGATGATGATGATGATGATGATGATGTATGATGAGATGATTTGATGCATATGAGAATGAAAATGCTGATGGTTGTTACTCAAAATGGTCTGAAGATCATACTGTTCTTACATAACTTTGATTGTCTACAACAGTTCCAGTTGGTTGTACGATCGACAACATAAACTTTGTGGGAAATGAACATGCAAGTCGGCATATAAAGAGGGCCCGTGAGGTTGGACAGGGGTTCACACAGCAAAAGGTTCAAAGATCTTTAAACAACTTATGTCAAGATGATGCAGACCTTGCTAGAACCACCATGAATCAAAATCATGTATCAACTGGCTTGAAGTTATCGTATGGGGATGATGAACGCAATTCTTCTATCACATCTGTTACTGGAAACTTAAGTGGTCTCTCCCCTGTCACTTGTTCTCTCTCCAATAGCATCCAACTTGAAATGGATTGCCAAAATAAACTCCTTGATCATTATGTTAAAGTTCAGGTAAACCGCGCCTTGATTCATACGTGCATAATTTTAGATACTTGGGTGGTGTATGCATACATTTTTATAAATAAAATCGAAATCGACCCATCCATTAGTTAACGGGCCAAAACTGCCACCTCTAGTCGTGGACACAAGCTTTAATTTTTAAGGGCACTTTGGTAGTTTTACAATTTCATAGCCAGTTTTCCGCCGGATGCAGAATAAAAGATACACTGCGTACACATTATCTATCTCTTTTCCATCTCAAAGCGGTCAAACAAAAATTGGCTGAAAGGGGAACATGTAGAAAAAATAGGTTAAAAATCATCCTGTCATTTTTTATGCATAGATCCTATGCAGTTACAGCGGTCCAAAATCATATAGCGGTCAAGGTCCGCTATATGATATATAGGTTATAGTGGTGGTATAGCAGTGTTATAGCGGTAATTTTTATACCATGCATAATTTATGTATTTATATATAAATATAAATATATATTTGAAAATATTGATAGTGGTATCAAAATTCATAGTAATATCATGCAAAATATTAGTAGTAATATCAAAAAATGAAAACATGAAAGTGGAAGTCCAACAATTTCTAGATTTAGTTTAATTTTGTTGAACGATGAAGAACCAACGTCAAATGAATCCAGCAAATGAAGACTTTAGACCTTGATTTAGGTTTAGTTTTACATTTGTGCCTTTACTTTTAGGTTTATTTGAAACAAAAAGTTGATTAATATTGGTTTTTGGGTTGAAATATAAAAAAAAACAGCTAAAAGCAGTGCTATGACCGCTATACAGGTTTCAGATAGCGGTCAAATAGCGGCATTTAGCACCGCTAATAGCGGAACCGCTATAGCGGACCGCTATTTGAACCGCTATGAGATCGAATGTCTGCTAAGCGCTATAGCACCGCTATAGCACGCTATTGACTGCATAGCATAGATCTATTTTCAATGATCTATATTATTATCGTAATAGTGTTTGTAAGTTGTAACCATATTATAAAACAGAGAGAATTGATGGGTCAACCTGACCTGCGCTAGCTAAAATTGACCCATTTCAATTCGAGCTGGTTTTGGTCCGTTTCATGTTGTAGCAACTCTTGACCCTTGTATCATTCTAATTAACTCGGGACTTTTGTTGTTTTCAGGAAGAAAATATGATGAAGGGTATAAGAGAACTGAATGAGAAACATACCGCTTTGTTACTACACACATTGGAGACAGAAGTACGAAAAAAGTTGAATGAGAAAGATGTTGAAATACTCATCATGAACCGACGAAACATGGAATTAGGGTTGAAAATAAAGCAAGCTTCCATGGAAGCTCAAGCCTGGCATTACAGAGCAAAATACAACGAATCGGTAGTGAATGCCCTCAAGAACAATCTTCAACAAGTCATTCCACCAAAGAATGTGCAACAGACAGAAGGGTATGGTGATAGTGAGGTAGATGACGCTGCTTCTTATACAAATGTTAACGATACATTGGGGAACCCGAATCAAACATTTTCTACGAAGCAGTTAAGTTGCAAAGCGTGCAATGGTAAAGAAGTTTGTGTTTTATTACTGCCTTGTAGGCACTTGTGCCTGTGTAAAGATTGTGATGCGTTTGTCGACAACTGTCCGGTTTGTCAGACAACGAGAACCGAAAGTGTACATGTTTTCATGTGGTGAAACAAACAGTGAAATTATGTGTTTAATCAAGCGTGTTTGAGTGATTATTCATAAGAATGGAATCCTGGCGATTGAGATTGAAGAATGATATGTTTTCGGGTTTGTTTATGATGTACTTGCTTCATTTAGAACATTGGTTGCAGGTTAAAACCACATGTGGTGGTGGTGGTGGTGCATGGTTATGGTGTGTATGGGGTATTGATGGCTAGTAGTAGTAATAAATAAATACTCTTCATGGTCACCTATAGTTGTTCACATCAACCAGCCATCGATATCCCACAAGTTAAATACCCGGGCACATAACATGCTACACCCGGCTTTAGGGCTCTTGGTTTTGACTTTTGATTGCGTTTGATTTGACGTGTTACACGATCCACCTGTTTTCTGCTTACGGCGTGTTTTAACAAGGGTAATACTAAATACCCCCCCCCCCCCCCTCTTATTACTCAATACACTCCCTTTCTCTCACATATTTACGGGTGGGGTCCGCGTGGGATCGGTACTTTTCCTCTTATAGGGGGCATAATTAGTAATCAGGGGAGTGCATTTAGATCAAACCTTTAATAATTGTCTTCAGAACTGATTATTCAAATAAAAAAAATGTGCCAGTAAATCTTACTCATAGTAAAAGCTACGCAATGATTAACCAAATCTAAAACAAAATCAATATGTTCAAAAAACATTTCTTATAAGGACAATACAACAATTCCACACCTAACAAAATTACTACATCTAATCATATATTCTTCCTTATTTATATGGCTTGGATGTCGAGCTTCACCTAAAATACCAAGTTGGTTATGATTAAATGGAAAAATTATCTATAGCCTCTTATAAACCTCCTTCACTGTAGTATTTGAAGCTTGAAAGACTACCATATCAAAAGTTTACCGGGTTACTAAAACTCAATACTTGAATATGTAGTATTAGCGTCTTGTCATTTTTAGTACTTGAAGTTTTATCTAATCTAGTCAAAGATCATGCAACAAATAAAGAACTTAATAATGTATTTATATGTAGTGCTTGCATATAAAAAGTTAATAAATTAACATAAAAGATACAAATATTTACGGTTTTCTTGTTTCTAGTTAAAACTCGTTATTTCATGTGCAATTGCACTTCTTTTGGCCTAGTGACGCCAGATGTTTATCCTTATCAAAGTGGTGCTGATTCAAGTCCCACAGAGTAGACAATATGTGGAATTTAGAAGTAGATTACAAAAGAATGTGTATTCCGTTAAAAAAATCAATACTCAATAGCCAACATGACAGGTGCACAAAATAACTTGTTATTATCCGAAACCGTAACCGGTCTATAACCGATCAAGGAGTAACCGATTAGTGGTTATTTTTAATCGTAGGTTAGTAACCGGTTAGTGACTATTTAGTAGAACTGTCCAGAGTGGGAGAGAAGTTTAGTTTATCCCCTCGTCAGAAAGCCGTGTTCGATTGTCTCCGGGCTCCTCATGCTCAGGATTTCCTGACAGTTATACCCATTGAAGGACTAGGCCAACATATGTCAGTAGTGGAATACCGGGCAATTCTTAAGTACCTGCTAATGATCCCTTTGTTCCCGGTTGATGAGCCCTGTCCAGTTTGCCGCAAGGTTTGTTTAGATACTTCTGGCGAGTATGCGGTCTATTGTAAGGAGTTACCTGGTTTTAAATATATGCATGATTTGGTAAGGGATATTCTGTTTTATTTTTAAAGCGGGCAGAGATTTCAGCAAAAAAGGAGGCTCCCGTGAGCTTTCTAATGGATCCGCTCGATGGGAGGTCTACCCTTCGGCCAGATGATATTATTGTGTTTGGGTGGGCCAGGGGAAAACACGCTTGTGTGGACCTTACAGGAGTGTCCCCTCTTGTTGAGCTTAGGGATAATGGGTTCGTTGCTGGCCAGGCTGCGTCGAAGGCGGAATCAGGCAAGGTCGCTAAACACGAGAAGGCTTGTTTAGAGAATCAACATGTGTTTATCCCATTTGCTTTTGATACATTTGGTTCTCTAGCCCCAGAGGCCGTGGAATTCCTAAACAGAGTCCAACGGGTTGTGCATAGTAATCTCTCAACCTTTAAGGGTCGTTTCGTCTTTAGTAGGATCGGTTTTGCAATTCAAAAGGGGGTTGCGGCGCAGCTTGTTGTCCGTTTACCTGCCACTTGTTTGTAATTTGTTACTCGGCACTTTAATGAAGCACATTCAGTTATATAGAAAAAAAAGTTTTGAAAATAACCAGTTAATTAACCTAAAATATCAGTTATTAACCAAATCGATTAAGTGAATGACCATACCAGTTAAAGCAATAACTACTTAAAGCAGAAATGACGGTTAGGTTAAACCAAACCAGTTAATACAATAACCGGTGGCGGTTTCAAACTGGTTAGAGATAATAACCGGTTTGTGCACCTAATGGGCTGGACTATGATACTAAAGTTGTGGCCCAATAGCCCAATATATTGGCGGTTTAAGTGTTTAACAGAATCTACGTTCATCAATTCCGACACCTGTTCGTCAATCTAATCACCCAATTTCACATATTCATAACCTAATCTCCCATCTTATTCGATTCATTTCTCTTCAACCAACAGCAGATAATCACGAAAAAAATGTTGAGGCACGCTACTAAGAGGATTCTAGGGTTCGAATCACCGGTGGCGACTCGGATTCTCCCGAGGTTTTACCACGAGAGGGTTGTAGATCATTACAACAATCCACGTAACGTAGGTGCGTTTGATAAGAACGATTCGACCGTTGGAACAGGGCTTGTAGGTGCTCCGGCTTGTGGAGATGTTATGAAGCTTCAGATTAAGGTTGATGAAGAGACTGGAAAGATTACGGATGCTTGTTTCAAGACGTTTGGATGTGGATCTGCTATTGCGTCTTCTTCTGTTGGTGAGTTTTGTTCATTGGAAACCCTAGCGATGTTGTATATGTTCAGGCGATTTGTGTTTTGTTAATTAGATGATTGGTGCTGTATTAATATCTGCAGTGTGAAGATTAAGTGTTTTAATTTTGTAACATCATTGTTTGTATCTACATTTAGATATGTGTTTAGGTTGAATTTAGATTAGGTTACCTAGAATTTGGGAGAAGTTATGTGTTGTTTATTTGAGTGGTGTTTGTGTTTTCAGGAGGCTTAATAGAGCTGTTTAAACCTAGGTTTTGATAACTATGAAAAGGATGAAGATGATAGATTAGGTGTTTAGTGTTTGATGAGGAATTGGATTAGAACATAGTTGTTAATGGCGAATAGTGACAGATAGCGATAAGGTATCTATATGCTACATAGCGAATAGCGATCAATTGCGGGCGTTATTTTATAAATAGCGATACACTAGATTTTTAATAAAAAAAAACTTACATGTATATCATATCAAAATACCCTACTATATACGTTATGTTACATATATATTTAACAAAAACCTAAAATCCAGCTATTTTATAGCTATATTTAATTGCTATTTATATTAAAAACAAGAAAAAAATTATAGGCTGCTATCTATCACTACAGACCATATAGCGAGCATGGTCCTAGCGACCGTAGCAATTGCTATTGATAACTATGGATTAGAATACAAAGAATTACCTATGTGTTTTCGAACTTTAGCTGGATATACATGAGGCACCACTCTAACGCGCCTCATGCCTCATCCCTACTGGAGCACTGCAGCTGCAGCCTCTGGTGCCTCGACCGCGCTTTTCCAAAACTGAGTTTATGTGTCCACATAATCTAGTCAAAATTATGTTCTGTATATTGACATTACACTTGGTACATCTGCTCAGTTTGTGTGCTTATTCTTTTTCAACTAGTAAGTGCTAAAAGATCAGTTGATGTTCTAGTTGTGTAAATTGTTTCAAGAGCATTGTGTTTAAATGCTTGGGCCTTGGGGTCAGATGAGTGAGTTCCGATAGAGAACAGTTTGCATTTATTGTTTTTAGCATTCAGCTTCTAACTAAAAGGAACATATGCATGGTCTTCTCTTTAGTGCACATTAGTATGTCACATTAAATTGCATTTGGTTGTTTGTGTTGCGTGATGCGAATACCTTTTTCTTTAATGACGTGTGTGGAAGTTTTATGATTGGTTTGATGAATTGTGATGTAAACCTTGTGTTTTCAGCTACTGAATGGGTCAAAGGAAAACATATGGAAGAAGTTCTGACCATCAAGAACACGTGAGTTTCGGCCCTTTCTGTATTTTTTGTCATGCATGTTTAATTGCTTTAAGGAAGTTTATATTATATACCTGGCTTGCGTTTTAGGATTCATTTAATTCTTTAAAGAAGCTTGCACCTCTAATTTATAGGACCGCATATATTTAGTTAATTCAAAGCTTTTTTTCTTACCCTGCTTAATAGATACTTAAATGGGTTTATTAGTTTTTTTTAGCGTTTTTAAAAACTCATTGAATTCTCATCCGGAGGCTTCGTTGTTCTCTTTATTTTCTACTTTTTTAATTGGTCATGCATTTTTAAGAATGAATAAGTTTACATGTTTATGCGTGTGTGTGTGTATGAATGAACTACGTATCATACTCTTAAAGGCTTACAATCATAATGTCGAAGTTATGAATGTCACCCGCCCACAATCATAATGTGAAGTGTATGCTACTAAGTAATTTGAATCCAAATGTGTTGTAATTTCACATTGTAGTATGTAATTATTTCTTTAGTAGTTATCAGTGATGGATGTAAACTTTTGAAGTGTTGGTATATGATATTATAATATTCTTGCAGAGAAATTGCAAAACACCTTTCCCTTCCACCTGTGAAACTCCACTGCAGCATGCTTGCAGAAGATGCCATCAAAGCAGCAGTCAAAGATTATGAAGCCAAACGGGGCAAATCCGTTGCTTCAACTACTGAGTAAACTGCTGCCGAGTCTTGAAAACATACAACATGCCTTTAAATACAATGTTCTTTTATTTTTCATGTTTTAGGGTGATAAAGAGTCGAAGCTTCAACTATGAAACTGGTGTTACATCTATGTTGATGTCATTTAGTACCTAAACGAATACTTGGTATCTTTCTTGTATATATTTTACGCGATATGCGGGTTATGTATAGAAGAGAGAGCCACCACTAAGCTAAACCTTAAACCCATTAGGTAACATGTTGTGCTGTTAACATAAACATAACTATATGCATCATATAATCCAACACTTCCCATTAGGTTGAAGCATAGATAATAAGTATGTGCAACTAGTTACGGACGTAACTAATCTCACTTGCATGTAATGTTTTATCGACATAACAAGCTTTTCTCGACTGGCTTCAATATACATCGTTCTTTAGTTGTTTATGTTTGACAGATTGACATGACTCACAATGCAAGCGCAATAAATGGGAAAATTTAGGACATAAGTTTAAGTTGTTAGAGAGAAGGATGACAAACCAGGTATTTTTAATAACCGGTTCCGGTTATGGAACTGGTTTCGGTTTCTCATTTTAAGAGTTGAAACCGGTTATTGCTATAACTGGTTCGGTTCCGGTTCCGGTTATTTGACCAAAAACCATACCCTATGTGCCCGGTTCCGGGTAGGGTTCGGTTCCGGTTCTTAAGAAACCGGGTATAAAAATACCCTATTTTCGGGTTTTTTTAAACCCTATTTTCGATATTTTTAGCTCTATTTTTTCGAATTTTTAATACTCTATTGCGTTTTTATTAACCTACTTTCTCGTATGTTTGTTTATTATTATTAAATATGCATTGTATAATGTAAGAAAACTAAAATAAATGCACTAACATAAATTTAAAAGAAAGATATGAGAATCATGTATCGGGTATAGACGGTATAATCGGTTCCGGTTCCGGTTCTTGTACGGTTTTGGGTATTAATCGGGTATGATCGGTTCCAGTTCCGGTTCCAGGTATTGAGATCGAAATGCATACCCTATCTATACCCTACGGGTAGGGTCGGTTCCGGTTTCGGGTATAGAATACCCCGGTATTAAAAAAACCGGTTCCGGTTCCGGGTACGGTTTTTTTGTGCACCTCTAGGATGATGAGCTGAAGCATGTTAGAGAAGGAAATGTATACATAGGCCATTAGGTTTCCATCGTTTACCAGAGATCCTACTAGTCGATAAATCATGAAAAACGCAACAATTGCTTATAGGTGTACCCCAAGTCTTGGTTCTGTCACTGTTGATTGTTGATGTCACTCATTCGATCTCATTGTTTTTTATTGAGTTTTACTTTCCATTCAAATTAATGTAATTTTATTGACTAATATTAATACACATACAAATACTCATGAATTAATAGAAAATGAAAAGTTGGGCGCAGCCAAGATTCGAACTCGATACCTAGGTTTTAATATGGGCTGTACACCTCCCGCCTAAGGTTTTAATACGTTCGGTCTCTACAACTCCCGTCTAACCAGTGGGCTAAATCAATCTTGTTTAGGAAACTTTGTTTCATGAGTAATATGTACAGTTTATATATATTTTTAAAAATATATTAAAATTTAAAAAACTTCGAGGCCTTTTAACTATTTTCGCCCTAAGTTGGCGCCCACCCGGGCCATGCTTAGGGGCGGCCCTGAAATAAAATACATATGGAAATTAGTGAATTACTATCAAGATATAGTTTGATTAACGCTTTAGTATTAGAGATGGGCATAAAAACCGGTTCCGAACCCGAACCGGTAGAACCGAACTGGAACCGGTTTCAGTTCCTACCCGACATTAAGTAGAACCGGTTCCGGGTTCAAAATACCCGTTGGTTCCAACCCGGTTCCACAATTTTACCATTTGAATCGGGTAGTAACCGGTTCCTAACCGTACCCGGTTCCTAACCATACCCGGTTCCTACGTGGAACCGGTTCCTGACCGTTATAATATTACCGTTGGAACCGGTTATAGCCGTTAAAAATGTTACCGTTGGAACCGGTTATAGCCGTTAAAAATGTTACCGTTGGAACCGGTTCCTGACCGTTAGAACCGATTCTATATATATTTTTTTAAAATCTATTGTTTAGCACACAATTTCTCATATCTATTCTTCTTGTTACATTTCTTTCTTGTTCTTCTTCACATTCTAATCAACAAATGGCCTCAAAGAGTTTCAAAAACGCAAATTCCCAATCTGTTAACAATGTTCCTCAAGATCAATCGGTTCCATATGTGGTTGGAACATTGTCTCATAATCGCAGTAAGGAAGTTTGGAGCAATTGGGAGTTGGTCGAGATGAGTGACGGCTCGCAAAAAGCTCAATGTAAACATTGTGGATCGTTATTAGCCAAGGAATCAAACTCAACGTTAACGAAGCATATTAATAAGTATTGCAAAGTTTTAAAGGAAATGACATCCGGTCAAGTTCCACTATCCAAAGATGGTACCATTTTTCGTTATGAGCAAAAATTAGCTCGCGATCGGATGGCGAAGTTGGTGATACAAAAAGCGTTGCCGTTTGGACACTTCGACGACCCCGATCTTACAAATCTTATTCGGGAGACGCTACAACCTCGCTATAAACATGTAAGTCGTCGCACTTTAAAACGTCTTTGTTTAAGTTTATGGGAAAATGCAAAAAAAGATTTAATTGTTTTTTTTAAGAATTTAAAAACTAGTGTAAACCTAACTAGTGATGTGTGGTCGGCTCCACATGGTTTACCGGAATCGTACATATGTGTCACCGCTCATTGGGTTGATCCCGATACATGGCAAATGATGAAGCGTACGATTGCGTTTGACGAGTTTCCTTCTCCTCATACGGGAGAAAATATTTATAAAATTATAAATGGCACAATAATTAAATATGGTTTAGAAGATAAAATTTTTTCAATATCCTTTGATAACGCTTCAAACAACACAACGGCGATTGAAAAATTAAAGTTGAAGTACAAACCAATACTTGATGGTGTTTTTTTTCACACACGATGTGTTGCACATATTATTAACTTAGTAGTGCAAACCGGTTTAAAAGATCAATTTGTATCGGATTTTATTATAGCATTTAGAGCTATGCTCCAAGATGTTTTCAAAAGTGGAAAAGAAAGATATCAAGAATATAAAAAACTTTGTAAAGATGTCAACCAAAAAATTATTGGACCGAATTGGGATATACCGACTCGTTGGAATTCAACTTGTCATATGTTTAAAATGGCTATAAAGCAAATGAGCACTTTAAAATCTTTTCATACAACTTTAAGTGATGAGTACCTTGTTGTCCCCTTTCCTGACACGGCTTGGGAAAATATTAATAACCTAAGTACTTTTTTTACAAGTTTTTAAAACTACAACGACTTTGATTTCCGGTGTTTATTATCCTACTAGTTCTAAAGTTGTGGACCAATTGTATTTGATAACAACTAATTTTAAAAAGTTTGAAAATTCTAGTGACATGTTAAGGAATATGAAGAACCAATGATTCAAAAAATTTAAAAATATTTTTTAGAATTACCACCCGTTTTTCTATGTGCCGCTGCTTTAAATCCAGCTTTAAACGTACCGGGTGTTGAAGCTTTAATTGATGAAATTTATGACAAGTTGGATATGCATGAGGAGGATCCAACTTTAAAAGCAAAAACAAAAAAAAAATTCAATGAGTGTATGGCCAAACTTTATGATCATTATTTAAAAAAATATGGTGAAAAAAATCATACAAATTTGTTTGAGTCTCGGTCCACGGCCTCTAACGATGAAACAAGCGGGGATCCATTATAACCATGTTGAATGTCGTTAGAGACGAGACCGCTAGACAACAAAGGGGTAGTGAACCAACAAGTGAACTTGGGAGATATAAAAAAAATCAGTATTCGCTTACTATGACCACCGAGGAGTATAGGAAATTTGATGTTTTGGCATGGTGGAAATCGAAAGAATCCGAATACCCGATTCTAGCCACCATGACTCGTGATATACTAACGGTCCAAGCTTCCACCGTAGCTTCGGAAAGTGTGTTTTCTCTTAGTGGCAGGGTTTTTGTCAATTAGAAGAACAAGACTAACTCCGGAATCGCTAGAGATGGCAATATGCTTAAAGGACCATTTGGATGCCGTTGATCGTGTTCAACATAAAACTAGTCTAGAAGATGAAGTTGAGTTAGAGCATAAAATTGTTGACGAAGAGGAGGACGAAGAAGTGGAGACTAACGATTCGGATGACGATTGTACCGAGGTACCCGCACCTAAGAGAAACTCATCGGAAAGTGTTGCACCTGCCGCTAGTAAACGATCAAAGAAATAAAATATTACTAGAACCGGTTCTGAGTAATTTTTTTTTTGTAACCGGTTAATTTTTTTTTTATATTGTAACCGATTAATTTGTTTTTTAATTTTAACCGATTATTGTTACTATTTTTATTTATCAATGTAACTAATAATAAAAATCAAACATAACAAACACAATAGAAAGAAACATTACACAAACTTTATTAAAACACCAACGATAACATTTATCAGGAACCGGTAAGTAGGAAGGGTTTATATACAAAAAAAAAAACGATTTTTTTAATCAGGAACCGGTTCCACCGGTAACATTTTATCAGGAACCGGTTCTGAACAGTAAAAGTCAGGTTTTACTGTCAGGAACCGGTTCTGAACACTATCAGGAACCGGTTTCCGCACCATACCCGGTTTCCACATAAATACCCGTATACCACCGGTTCTACACGGTTCCATATTCTTGGGTGTGAACCCGGGTAGGAACCGGACCCGGTTCCACACCATACCCAGTTCCAATGACATCCAAGCAGAACCGGTTCCGGGATTGAAACCGGTTCGGGTAATAATAAAACCCGAATATGCCCATCTCTATTTAGTATTGGTGTTTTTTGCAAATAAGAACCAAACACCATTGATCTTGTATCTCCCTAGTCCCTATGAGCTTAAGTAAGTTTTAGCATACCTTTTGGAGTCTTGAAGATACAACTTGTCTTGGTCCATTACCCAATGATCTTGCAGCCCAGCCCAGCCCGAGCCCGTTTTGACCAATTACCCGTCCGTCCACCCGCCCGTTTTGTCAGGTCTAGACACAAGCCATTTACTATTTTTTTATGTTGGATGTTTTATCTTTGACCCATTTTGAAACTATGCTTCACATTCAGTTCAATATTTATTAACTTAAAAGTTTTATTAACTTCATGGAATATGCAGGCGCGCCAGGCGGTGGCGAGTGAAGGTGTACTTCGAAATATATTGTCCAGAAAATATTTATATATTACAATTATCAACTTTGGTGAATAGTAACCTTGATTTTTTTTCTTTTCTTTTAGTTTTAATTACAACCCCTATACAATAACTAATTCTGTTTTTAAGTTTTAACCCTATAGTTTATAACAACTACCAACTTGCGTGAACGGCAACTTTAACTTTTTATATTATTAAATATTTACAACTTCTATATGTGCAATATGCTACAGGTTGATGGAGGAGCCTACTGCTTATGAGAAACTAGGGCTGACAAATCTTCTTGCACTAAGAGAAGGATGCTTGATTCAACTTTTAATTGAATAAAACTAAGATATTAAATTATTTGGTTTCTGTTTTCATTAAACCCACATGAAATTTCATATTCTTTTGTTTGCTTGTTTTAGGATATTTTATAACAGTCTTTCCCATTATAATCACACCTATAGCCAACTTGGTTAGTTTCTTTCCTATTTATGTACATTAGTGTATGTGTGGTGTTTCTTAGAGAGCAAGCTTGGTTCTTTCATTTTTAAGGAATTTAGTCTTAGAAAATATGTTTTTTAAGCAACAAGAAAAATCAAAATACTCGTTAGAGATAGAGATCTAAAAAACCAAGCCGGGCTAGCTTGAGCTCGAATTTAAACGAGCTAACACAGCTTGGCTTATTTATTTTATCGGCCCGTTTGATATATAAAAGACAAAAAAAACATACACCTATTTATTATTTTTGTTTTTTTAATGTTTTTTTAAAGATCAATCAAGCAAGCTAACCTTGGCTCATGCTTCGCTTGTTTAGAAACGAGTTTTTTGCAAGTGAACTTTAAACGAGTTGCGGGCTTTTTAAATCTCTACGTAGAAAGTCTTTTTTTAATTTTTCAGAAAACGCCTATTTTGAATCTTTTAAACACGCATTTAGTTTTCTTACAAAAGGTGTTTTTGAAACTTCTTTTTTATAAAAACCTTTTCCAAAATTTCTTTCATGAGGGAATATGACAATTTTGAATGTGATTTTTCTAGGGGGTATGGGAAGAGGGGTGTGTGACAAAATTGTATTTGTTTAGCAAATATTTAAATGTCATAAAAGAGCAAATGAGAACATACAAATATAAGGAATAACATGCATTGACTTTATTTAAAATTTGAAAAAAAAAATATTTTTATCAAATTTTTAATCTCATATATCTCTAATATTCTTTAGCTTTTCTTAAAGAAATCCATTACCATTAACCTAAATTTATATGCCATTTAATTTAACACGAGACATGTTCTATAACCTTTCCTTAAATTTTGTGATCTAGTCGGATTTATTATTGGTTATAACCATACGTATAACCATTATGATGATGTATCTACATTTATAGCTCGGATTTGTTGTAATGAATTATTATAACGATGAATCCAATTTTCATATTTGCTTTCTTGTCACATGAGTTTTAATGTTCAAGTATATAACGAGGCTACCTCTGTCCAAATTCGCATGTTTGATTTGTAGCTGTAATGATGTTTGATAACCGATACTCATATATATAATAGTGTGTCTGGCAACCAATGGGTTTGTGGTCATTGGTGAAGACAAAACCTTTAAACATCTAGATTTGATAGAGGGAGATCTTATATTAAAATCACACATACGACAAGGATTTAAAAAAAATAGTCTAGCTTCGAAAGTGTTCTACCGATAACTTTAACACACATGGAATTTCAACTCTATGAATTCATGGGTTATAATTATGTCTCCTCATTAGTCAATTCCACATAGAAATTAGTGTTAGGATTAACTATTAAGAACACATAATATGAAATTTGTGACCCAATTTAAAAATAGTTGATTAGACGCTTTTTTTAGTTATTGTTGGCCATAGATGTCTTCTTTGCAAATGGTTTTGGGAATTAGGACTTTAGGTCGAATGGTCAATCAACTTGATCCAAGACCAAGAATTCCATGGAGCACTTCTTTAGCCTGTGAATAAATTAGGAGGGAACTCATGTAAAATATATTATATATTTCATCAAATATATTTGTTGTTTATAAGAAAATAAATTTGTCATCATAAGAATATGATGTACAAGAACAAAAAATAAATAAATTCCATAAAAAATACTTTTAAAGAAAAAATTATCTATAGTTATGGTTAGTTATTTTTATTTAATGTTGAAAAAATACAAGTTGATTTTTTTATGGAATTAATGTTGAAAAAATACAAGTTGATTTAATAAACTTTTTCAACTAGTCCTGAAAAACTAGATTAACATCATCTAATGAAAATTGTATAGAAAAATAAGCTGATAAGGTACTACACGGCAATGTTTATTCAGCACGGGTAAGATCAAATAAAAATATGATTTTGCGTAACTAGGATGAGAAGTAATCTTAACCATTCATTTTTCAAATCAATGGTTAAGATGAGAATATAGGAAAAAAGAGAAAGAGAGGGGTATCTTGGTAAAATCATATTTATTGACTTTCTCTCTTCACATGCAAGACACATGCGTATTTCACCCCCCCCCCCCATTTTTTAAACGTTCATAACTTTTTTATACAACATGATTTTTTTATAAAAATTTCACCATAAAATCGAGCGTATTTTTATCTTTAATTTAAGTACCATATTGCTATATAAAATATAACGACTAAAAAAACCTACAAAAATGTGTTATATTTCTATGTTGTATAACATTTTTTGTGCTGGATTTTGTACTACATTTTTCTGCTATATTTTTTGTATTGAAAAATTTTTTTCTTAATTTTTTTTCTGAAATTTTTTGTGTTGGATTTTTTGTACTATATTTTTATGTGCTGAATCTTTTGTGCTATATTTTTTTTGTACTAGATTTTTTGTGCTATATTTTTTGTGCTGTATTTTTTTGTACTAGATTTTTTGTACTAGATTTTTTTTTATATTTTTTTTATATTTTTAGAAAACAAAAGGATGCCACATGTTATTTTCACATAAAGACCAAAACTTTTTAGTACCAAAATGTCATTCGTTCCTACTTATAAGGAGTGCCACATGTCACTACCATAATACTTCTTAGGCTACTTAGGCAAAATATACTTTTTAGTGGATCCTTCCCCCTATATATTAAACGTTTACATAAGCTTTTAGACATTAAATTACAACTTTAACATAATTAATTTGTTTCTTATGAAATGTTTATGTAAGCTTTTAGACATTAAATTACAACTTTAACATAATTAATTTGTTTCTTATGAAATGGTTTTTCACTCAGCAATATCTGAATCTAGATGTGTAAAATAGTGTCTCTTTTCAAGAAGTCGAGGATTTGAGTCCCACAATGAATAATGATGAAGTCTAGATTAGATTGTTATTCAATTTTCTTTTATGTTTTTTTACATATTTTTCTTATAAATATGCTATCAATTTAGAGGTTTTTTTTTAAAAAAAACATCTTTATAATTTTCTTTAACATCGGGTATACCTCACAGTTAAGTTTGATCACTGAATTATTTTGTTATTTTTGACCAAAACAAAGATCACCTAGCTAATGTATTTATTATACTACTTCACAAATACACGTAAAAAAAGAGAGCAATGGAAACATCCTAACCCCATTTCTAATAAATGATTCCAACACATCCTCGTCCCTCGAACAATTTAATGCTAGCCAAACCATCTTCAGAAAAGTAAATATGTTATTGTATAAATTACCAACTTTATAATATTATTCACTCATATAATATTGTATATACGTTATTACTTATATAATTTTCATCTAAATATACGACTCTATAACTTAATTTATATAATATTCGTTATTGTAAAAATAGTAGCATGTAAAATACATTAATATTTAATTATATTATTATATTATATACCCTAACATTTTCAAAGAGGATGAACAATAATATTTATAAATATATTACTTTTAAGTATATTTGTAAGCCTCACAATATATTTTTTATACATGCCAGTGATGGAAAACAAAGAATATCTTTTACATATCCTTCGAGTTTGTCAACTTTTGGGGAAATGATAGCAAGATCCGAAACGGAAAAGAAGAAAGGAAGGAAAAAACCAAATAGAATTTGTAACTTGCTATCCTCTTATGCAAGATTTCACTACAAACCGTTTATAACTTTATTTGAACGAGTCAAATAAAGCCGATTTTGTTTCTTTATCGTGAGAAATTGGGCCGATAGGTCGATACCATTGGAACTACATCGGTACTGGTACCGTATTTATTTTTATAGTTTTCATGACCTGGCGGTACAAAGTTTATTGAAAATAGAGTTGTATTCCAATGTAGTATTTTTATACCATAGCTATAACGAGTGCCGGTATGATAACTTTAGCGTGATGAGTCGAATCGTTACCAGCTGAACAACATCGGTACCGATATTGGTATTCAATTTTATGGTGCTCTATCGATGTAAAACCCGTATCAATATCTTCTTATGCATATCTCGTTTGGTTGCTATTCTGAGTGCTGATGCCGTATCGAACCGAACTGATACTAATCGAACCCGCTGCGAAGCACGGATAATCCCACTAATTTTCTAAAAGAAAAGAGCATAAAATTACATTTATATACTATTATTTTGCACCACATGTGTGCATTTATAAGTTGTATATGTTGCTTTAGTGGTTTTATTATGATAATTTATTTATTTATTTATATACTATATTATTTAGCAACAAGTGTTTGCATTTATGAGTTGTACATGTTGCCAAGTGTGTGCATTTATAAGTTGTAAATGTTGCTTAAACAAGGCGCAACGTGCGTGTGTGGTTTACTGTTTTTACATCGTCTATTTTTTCTCGTTTGACAGGTTCATCGTAATGCTCAGGTCCTAGATCGACTTGATTATTTTTATATGTTTTACGTTTTCGTTTAATTTATTCATATTAACACTTGTAACTTTAGTGTTAGTGTGGCATTAATGTTCACCCATATCACAACGCGATGGTTTTTAATACTAGTTAATATTTAATTTTCTAAAAGAAAAAGAACAAGAGACGGTTAACTATTTTCTCAAAATAGTAACCCACGCAAAACCACCTTCACAAACCATTCCCAAAATACAGACTAATTCCACATGTCCACTTTCCCAAGAAAACCAAGGGTATTTTAGTAATTCCACTCTATTAACACACATTCCCCGGGGGAGAGGTTTCCTTTATTGTAACCGATCCTATAAAAACCGTTGGCCATCGAAATCAGTTTCCCCCCACTGCTTCTCTCTCTCTCTTCATCTCTCTGTCTAAGTACATCATCAATTTAAATTACATAATTATATATATTTTTATTATATTTTATTATTATATTATATTATATATATATATTATATAATATATTTTATATAAATATATGATTATATATTATTATTCGCGTGCCTATATATACACCCATTTATTAAACGGCTTTTTCAAAGCTTTTAAAATATCTTCTTCCTCAAGTAAATTCAAGTTTCTTCACACTTTTGAATGTCATGATTTCTCTATGTTTTCCAGAATCTTCTCACTCTAGATTTGGAATTTCTTGTTGCTCAAGTAACTTCAAGTTTCTTCCCGCATACATCATGAATTTCTCCAGCTATTTCAGAATTTTCATTTAGTTTTGCATATTTTTTGTTTCACTCCACTTTTGCTGTGTTGTTTATTCAGTTTTCTCATAATTCGGAGCCATAAATTCTGGTTATTTGAGTTAACCAGTGTTTTAAAACAATGGCACGAGTGTCTCCGGCTATCGACGACCGAATTTCGTCGAGTTTCGGAAGTGAAGATGACGTCAGCATTCCGGTTATAGAAAGTTCTGGAGATAGTTCAGAAGATGAAAGTGAAAGTGGAGGTGATTCTTCAACAGTTTCTGATTGCGAGAGTGTAGTTTCTGGAACTGGAGTTGTTGATCGAACCGGATTGGTTCGGTTGGATGAGAGTGACAAATTGGTTGAGATTATTGAGAAGAAGTTTGTTGCTAGATTGAGTGACGTCGGGATTGATGCTCGAGTTGAGTATATTCATAGGAATATGTTTAATGCTAGTGAGATTGCTCAAGCTAGGTTGAGTAGCTTTCAGATTTACACGAAATCTGTGGAGAAGAAGAACGGTGGTGATGCGAATGTTAAGTATGCTTGGTTTGGTGGTTCGAAGGATGAGATTCATATGATTGTTGTTTATGGATTTGGGTTTGATAATGTTCGGAAGAGTGGTGGTTTTGGTCATGGAGTTGTGCTTTCGGCTGATCATTCTCCTCTTGAAAGGTTGTTTGATCATAATTCATGTCTTTTGCTTACTATGATTACATTGATTTAAGTTTCAGCTCGGCTCGTTTCCAGCTCTATTTTTTAAAGATCGAGCTTCGTTCATGTGTAGTTAGTTTTCAAGCTTGTGTTTGACTCGTTTAACTTATTTGAGCTTGAGTTCAGCTCGATTTGAGTTTGATTTCTTAAAGGATCAAGCTCTGCTGGTGTGGAATTTTCAAGCTTGGTTCAGCTCGTTTGGTATTTATTAATTTATTTTTTTATATATTTATAGTTATAAAAGTATGTATAAGCTATAACATGGTTTTTATAATTTTGTTATAATTATCATAATTTTACATATAATAGTTATTATGTAAAATAGATATTTGATCTATTAAATAAAATTATATAAACACTAGGTACTCGAAACAAGCCGAGCGCGTGGTTTTTGTTTAAGCTTGAGATCTGCTTTTTCCGAGCTCTATTTTTAAGATCGAGCTCAGCTCGAAGTTTTCAAGCTCGGGTTCGACCAGTTTAACTTGAGCTCTAGCTCAAACTCGGCTCAGCTCTATTTCTAAAGATCATGTGTAATTTTGAAGCTTGGTTCAGCTGGTTTACTTTTATTGATTTATTTATTTATATAAATTTATAATTAATAATTAAAGTTAATTTTGTTTTTATATATAGTTATAAATTTTGTATAACATAATACTTATTATTTGGTTATTTTTAGAATAATTCTATATATAACAGTTACTATGTAAAATTTATAGTTGATATAATAGATAAAATTATACACTAGGATCGTTTAGGCTACTCGGGCTCAAGGTCGTCTAAACAAGCTTATTTTTAGGCTTAGGCGGGTCATATAAGCTCAGCTTGATTCGAGCTTTGGCTTGGCCCGTTTACACCCTTACATTTAAGTTTAACAACATTATGATTTGGTTAAAATTATCAGTGTGGAGTCTGCAACTGCTGATGAAGATGGAATCAAACACATTTTGCTTTGCCGTGTGTTATTGGGCAAATCCGAGCTTGTGAGTCGTGGTTCTACGCAATGCTATCCGAGTTCTGATGATTTCCAATCAGGTGTTGATGACTTACTGTCTCCTAAGAAGCTTATCGTGTGGAGTAGTCAGATGAACACGCATATCTTACCCGAATTCGTCGTAAGTTTCAAGACACTAAGCAGCATAAACAGTAAGTAATTTCAAGAATCTCATTGAATTTCTTCATAATTAATTTGAGATTATACACACAACTAAATAAGTAAATATGGCACAGGGCCTAAATCAGATGGAGTTCCAGTTCGACATGAGAAACCCGTCTCCCCTTGGATTCCAATTCCGGATATGATTGCAGCACTTTCCAAGATCTTGGCCCCTAAAGCCATTAAGGAGATCAAACAGTTTCGTCGCAGTTACATCGTACGTGTTAACAAGCAGTAGTTTTTCGTATCTTGAAATCTTGCATTCACTTTGCTGATATTAATGGTTTAACTAACAGGAGCATAAGATCTCTAGACGTGAAATGATACGAGGAATCAGAGAAGTGACTGGGGATAGGCTGTTGCTGATGGTTCTGAAAGATTTCACGCAGCAGGTACTCGTTATGGTTAGATTTTGTTGTTTCCAAATCTGGGATACGAATCCAATCATATACTTAGAAGATGATGCTCAAGCTCTGTGTCTGATTTTGCAGAGGCGATCAAATCGACGTGCTTAAAACAATGTGGTTACATATAATAAGCGGTATGGACGCAAGTTGTGAGTATTGTGCCCGGAGAGTTTGCACTTTGCAGATGGGAATGAAGCAAAAGGGAAAGTTGTAGATCGTGTTAAGGTTACAATATACATCGACACTTGAGACGTGTACCATCTACAATTCGGAGAATTACGAAGTATTGAAAAGTATATACGAACGGATTTTGGAAACTTTTTATTGTTATTTCATTGAGAACTTTAGGTGTATATGATAGCCAGTTTAAAATCTGTTTTTGGATGATACAAATCATTAGACGCGCAGTTAATATTTTTGGACATAGCATGACGTATGATTGGGGGTTGAAGACGTAAACTTACCATCGCCTTGGTCGACATAGACATTGAACATGATTACAACACAAAAGAGAGCAATGAAACCTTCGACGAAACGTGTATTTAATAAACCATTAATGTAAAATGTACAATGGTGCATTTGCCTCCATAATGTCACGTGTCAACGCCATATTCTATCCCTTCCTTCCTGCGCATTCTATGAATATTTTTAGTAAAAATTTATTTAATTAAAATACATTGCTATTTGTATTAAGATACCTGATTCATAAACTTACTTAAGTTATGAAGAGCATGTTTCACATAAACGGACACAAAATGAGTTAATTTATGATCACAAATTCACTATCGTAAATCGTAATACCTTGAACCACCTTTTCGATCTACTTAACTACAATCGGCTGGATACGAAACCTCACCCCTATTCCACAAAGTTTTCAGTTACATTCTTTCTTTTTTAAACCAAGATATTTAACGGTAAAATGTATCAAAAACAAGCGATAACATTATTTCAAAAGGCTCTGTGTGCATCCAAGAGTATACAATACATAAAAAACTTCTTTATATTTAATTAACAATACTATTATTAATTTAAACCTTCAAATACGGATTGGTGGCTGCTCAAACCTCATAATAAGAACCTCCATCTTCTCTTTGTATCTCATTTGTGTTTGTCACAACTGAACTCCCGGCACCACCATCTGCCGCCACACCAACATCTGCTGCCACACCGCCAGATTCAGATATTTTCGTAATCCTCTGTAATTCATCGGTCACCTCAGACGCCGAACGAGACAGGAACTGCTCGTCGGTCAAATGTTGTTCCTTCTCAAAAGGTGATTTTTTCGGTTGCCTGATGGCGGCTGCCGCTTCCGCCATTGCTACAGGAGGTGGTTGAGGTGGGGTCCATGAAGGTCGTTGAACAGGTCGCTCACTGGTCCCCCAGGATAGCCTGTCTTGTTCTCCTCATTATCCATTTCATTGATTCGGACATTCTTTTGTTGCCACCAAGGCACTGAACCTTCCCCGTTGGGCTGGTACACGGATGCGCCTGACGCAGCCCCGGACCCGTTATCTTGACCATAGTAGTTAAGCCCGTTGCTGTTTTCAGGAGGATAGGTCGAGCTGCCCTGTGACTGCACCGCTTCCCAAGGCTAGTCAGTAAAACCAAAACTTGTATTAGTGAAAATACGTAAAATGGCTGAAATCATGTGTGCAAAACATTTTACTCTTTACAAAATATAGCAAACTATGTAGAATGTAGACGTTTAACCTTAGGTTTCGGTGCTAAGCGAGGATTTGATACAGGTTGGTCAGGGTTTGGGGCCCGATCATCAATTTCCTGAAACAGTTGTGCACATATAAGTCTCCACAAACAGCCAAAAAGATATATATATATATATAGGGAAAGGGTAAAATGAGACACCTTGAGTTGTGAGAACCGTGCAAACTAGGCCTTACAAAAGGTTTTTTTTTAAATTCCCAAAAAAATCAATTGTTTTAGAAAAATAAAAAAAAAACGTTGCCTGCAAAAATTTACATTGTCATAAAAAAATTTACCAGTGACGTCATCGTTTTGTAAGAAAAATATAATTTACATAAAGTGTAAATGGAGAATAAATACCGGCTCGACAATTTTCAATTTTTTTACAAATGTGCTTGTAACATTTTTCATCTACGTTTTTGCAAAAAATGGTGGCAAAACTTGCGCGGAAAGTAGTAGTTCTCACAGCTCAAAGTGGTTCTTCATTGAACCGTGTGTGTATATATATATAGGGGTTGGTTAACATACAAATACAATGTTCCTTAACGTATGCTGTGTACGCTGGGAAATCACGCATGTTATAAAACTCAAAAACCCTAATCACGCATGTTGAAAACCACAATCACGCATGTACAAAATCAGAAATCACACATGGGGTACAAAACTTAATCACGCCTGTTATAAAAATAATCACGCATGTTATAAATTCCAGCGTACGCAGCATACGTTAAGCCTAATTGTACAATACACTTTCACTATATATATATATATATATATATATATTATATATATAAAGAGAGAGAGAAGAAGAAGAAAATTCTAATTACTCGGATGTTGGGAGGCCTCTCGCCTCTTTGAATCATAGACATTATCTGCAAGAGAAAGCGGAAGGTCAAAACTCTAGTCAATATGCCATTAAACAAAAATGATCTAATTAGACAGCTAAAATACAAAAGGTGACCTCCATATAAGATTTTGGGTGAGGTGGATTAGCAGAGGGTTCTACGGATGCAGGTGGCGGTGACAAGGATCTTGCTGTTCACAAAAGTAGTAACTGTTATGCTACTAGTGTATTAAACACATAAAACATAATAAATAAATGCGTAGTTTGTATTTGAACCTGAACGTGAGTCGTAGTCTGCCCTGCCATTTGTATAAGAAGACGGCTGCCATATTGGAAACACAATTAAATTAAGATATACAAAATTGACTTATGAGTTTCGTTGGTCTTAAAAGAACCGATATTCTTATATCTAACATTCTAACTCACCCTTGAGCTTGTGACTTGAACTTCTCGTGCCTGAATGTTGCTTTGACCTGAAATGGACCGAGATGGTAGAAAGAAGCATAAAATAAGTTCCTATACAAATCAGACATGATAAATATAATATAATATCAACTCATCTATAATAATGACAGATAATACTAGGGCTGACCTTGTTCGTGTTCGTTTGTTAAGAAATATATGTGTTTACGAACTGTTCATGAACACTTACCGAACCAGATTTTATGTTCGTGTTCGTCTGTTAATTTTTGGCAACGAAAGTTGATGAACACAAACTAATGTTCATGAACACAAATGGAAACAAACGAACTTAAACAAGCGTTCAAGAACAGAATATATATTACACTGACACTTATTAGATATCCTAGTTGTCGGAATTTTGTAATATTTAAATAAAAATTAAAAACACTAATGTACTATCGATTATGTTACCGAACGTTCACAAACATAAACGAACGAACACAGCCTCTTTTCATGTTCGTTCATTTAACTAAACGAACGAAATGACATGTTAGTTTGTTTAAAACCATAAAAAATTCCCACCGAACAGTTCACAAACTGTTTGCTAAATGTTTGGTTCGTTTGCAGCCCTAGATAATACTGATGTTCAGAAGTTGTAATTAAGATATAGTATGATATGCGTATTTTATATTATGTTAGAAAAACCATTTCCATATGAGAAAAAAAAACAACGTTTTATGTACCTTCCAACTTTCTTATTGAATTACTCATCGACTTCATTTCCTGTACTTGCACATCCAACTGACTCAAAAGTTCCAAATAGAATTTCTTCTCTGATTTCATCAAATACAAACAATAACATTCCGATAAAATGATAAAAATATAAATAAAAGAAATCAAACCAAAAAAAAGATACCTTCAGTTTTTGACGCCAACATCTCCTGGCTAGCACGTGCCACGTCAGACGCTGCTGCTGCTGCCGCTTTTGCTGCAGCAGCAGCTTCTTCAGCCAATGTCGGTTTTTTGTCGGTTTTATTTGCAGCGTCGTCTTCTACATCCTCATGTACAACTTTACGGATCCAAGATTTCAATCTAGGGACAACAGCATTCTGAAACCAAAAACATGATTTCAATAAAAGCCTAAATAGAACGAGAAAAAAATACTAATTTTATTTAATGAAGCAATTGATTATTATTATTACCTTGAAAACTACAGCTGTTCCTGCTCCTGAAACAGCAAGAACTCCTACAGCAAGAAGAGCATGTGACCAATGGAACCGTGATGCAGTCAAAGTCCCCAATTTGGAACCAGGAGCAGCTGGTGCCGGTTGCACAGATTGAGTTGGTGCTTGTGGTTGAATATTTGATGCAGGCTGTGGCTGTCCACCTATTATCACATTCATAGAGAAGATATTCAGATTAATAACGATGAAAATTACGATGTTGACTATAGTTGTATAACTTTCTATAAACAAGATGCACTTTAATGTCTAGCGGTTTAAGTATACTGCCAGTAATATTACTTGTTAAACTGCTAACTGTTTTAAAAAAAGTTAACCTTGGTTTGCAACAGCAGTTTGAGTAGTTGAAACGCTAGGGGATTCGTCCTGCAATTGACATTAGATAGGAAACAATATTACTAACGATTACTATTTAAAAAAAGAAAAGAAAAGAAGAACAGTCTTACTGGAACACGGCGAAATGCTTCATCTATTTCCTCCTTTGTAAGGCCCTTTCTCTCGAGAAAAGATCGTCTATACATAACAGGTGATCCCTTAACTTTTGGATGTGAAAGAAACTTTACAGCATTCTGCACTTGGTCCTCTCTTATTGGTTCTTTGTTGGCAAATATTGATGCGTCTTTGGCAGCACCTTGGTCAGCATCTTGTTGTTCATTAGTCACTGGTTTTACAGCCTCTGGAACTGTAGTTATAAGTCATTATGTAAGTTTATCAATAAAAGATTAACTTTTTATAAAGGAAAAGAAAGATTTGAGTAAAGCGGCATAGACTACAAATCAAAGGAAAACAATTACACAAAGAAGCTGTTCTTCTTTGCATATTTTACAAGCACCAGGTAACAATATATCATACTATCATAGCAAACCTACTGTCATGACGTATAGGCAATCAGAGCCCTTAACAACATAAAAAGGGTTAAAAGTAGTGCAAGATTAACAGCAGCAGCAACAGAAAGTTATAATGCTACATAAAGCGGCAAAACTCGAAATAGAAAACAACAAGTGACAATCATAAATGCCTATGGAACCCCACAGCCCCATAAACTTGTATTAAATATCACCTTCATGAAAACTTGGACCCGAGGTCAAACTTCAACAACCTAAAAACATAAAGAAATCAAGAACAAAATCCACTTTTTAACTACACTCGCTTCCTTACTTGTTCATCTGTCTAAACACATGATTCAACTATAGTGCTTATACTAATTCTCTCTAAATCAGTCAACTCATCTATCCAAACCGGTTCCACGAAAGCTAGTGCAACTGTGTTTAGTTTTTGAAACCTTTGTTTGGGGTCGAGTGATCGACAAGGAGAACAAAAGAAGAGGGGCCGGTTTCATCAAACTTTATTTAGGCCCATATTTGTTTCTTGTTGATCAAGTAATTAACCCTAATCGATGTAATTATATTCTTTGAGCACCTAGTAAAAGATAAACCATAGCTGCAACCCGTGGAAGTATCGTATTCTTCATTATTCTGCTATTGTGTGTGTATTATTACTAATTTACTATAATAAAAACTATATCAAATTATCAATTTTCAACTCCTGAAAACTAGTTTAAAGCTCAATGAATTAATTATCTCAATCCACACATACAAACAATACAAAATACAAATTACGAATTCATAACAACCATAAATACTGAAAATAAATCAAATTAAAACTCGATTTAACTTCACCTAATCTAAATCAAAACTAGTAAATCAACTTATACATCAATATATTAAGCTTAATACAGAGTTATATGCATAAAATTAGACCTGGATTTTGGGGATTTTCATCGTTAGGGTTTGGTGGAGTTGACATCTTCAGAGTTCACTCTGCAAAAATTATTACAAGTTAATTGAAAAGCAAAATTATAAAGCGATACATATAAAGGTTTCTTTTTTACAGTGCGAATTTAATGGATATTTTGAAGAATTGAAAGGTTACCGAAAAGTATGACGTCACCGAGAGGATGAGAGGCAATGTGGTGTGCTCATCCCCATGACAAAACACAAACAATAATTTTCGAGTAAATTGCACAAAACATCTTTTATGTTTCCTCAAACTTGCAGGTTCCAGTCTTAATGTTTAAAAGTTACTAAAACAACTTTAAGTTTATTTTTGTTGCGGGTTCAATCCTTTACAGCTAACCACGCTATTTTCTTAAGTTAAGTTCTCTCACTTGCATAACATGTGAGGGTATATTCGTCATTTTGGTTGATCTTCCACCCTCGTCAATTATAAGAAAAAAGAATATTTAAGGTTTAACATATTTTAAAAAAATTCTAACCGCAGGGACTAATGTGCAATAAAACCAAACTTTTAAAAACCAAACACCCTCTTTTCCGGTCTTCTTCTCCGGCGACTTCGCCGGATTCCGGCGAACCCGGAATTAAGATAGGAATCTTGTTAAGCTAGCCCACAAACTGTAAAGATTAACACAGATTTTGATCATGCCAATCAAACTCTTCAGGTCATCAGTTGGAAGAATCGACGCCTTATTCGCATTAGACGGAAACGACAAACGACTCTTCAACCCTAGATACCTCTCACGAAACTCCGATGCCGTCAAATCAGAGAACTTCGTAACACCGTGTTCAGTAGTCGGATCCAGCAACTGGTGACGCTTAGGACGCCGAAGTTAGACTTAAACACTATCAAACGGTAATCGTGCTCCTCTGTAGTCGCATACGTTTTACCAAACTTTGTTTAACCTAGGTTAAAACTTAAATATTCTTTTTTTTTATAATTGAAGTGGGTGGAAGATCAACCAAAATGACGAATATACCCTCACATGTTATGCATGTGAGGGAACTTAATTGAAGAAAATAACGTGTTAGCTGTAAAGGATTGAACCCGCAACAAAAATAAACATAAAGGTTGTTTTTAGCAACTTTTAAACATTAAGACTGGAACCTACGAGTTTGAGGAAACATAAAAGATGTTTTGTGCAATTTACTCGTTATTTCCACCATCTCCACTAAACTACAACTATTTGTTTATCAGTTTCTTGTTTTCTTATGGTCCTTGGAGTTTTTTACATTTGTAGATTTAGTCCTCGCATTTTCTTGGGTTGTGGTTTAGTGGGAAAAAAAGAATAAAAAAGATACAACAAAGATAACTTTTTGTGTGTCATATACAGGCTGCAAACGAGTCGAGCGATTCGAGACTTATTCAGCCGGAGCTCGAGCTTGAAATAAAGAACGATTAGATATCGAGCCCCCGAGCTAGAGCCTTGTATGTGTAGATCGTTTAGGCTCGTTGAGCTTTATCCAGCTTGGTGTACTTTAGGGTTTAAACTATATATTTGGGCTTCTACTCCACCTAATATTTACCCAGTTCACTTAATATTACCAGCCTAAGTTCTGAAACTGTCGAGTCGAGCAAGAGTTCAAACCTTGGCTCATTGACGGCCAAAAACGAGCTCAAGCCGAGCTTTAGCTTGTTTAAACTCGCGTCACAAATACTTAGTTCAAGTTGAGCTCGAGTTTTAAATTTTAGTAGCTGGCGGAGCTCGAGCCCAAAATCCAAGGCTTGAATCGAGCCAAGCTCAAGTAAGTAAGGCTTGGACTCGGCTCGTACGCACCCCCTGTCATATGCATGGTTGTAAAACAAGGTTTCCAAGGCGAAGTACTCCCCGAGTAGTCGCTACAAGGTAGGCTGCCGAGGCGACTTTCTTTGACTCCGCCTAATTACTCGGAGTCAGTCAAACACGGTCAACCTCGGCTAGAATTGTATCTAGTAGGTTAACTCGGGTCTAGTTTGACTTAAAAACTAATAAAACATAATTTCTATGCCTATCATATTAAAGAATGGATATCATTTTCACATATTTTGTTTTAAATATTAGTAAATTTATGTTATTTAACATATATTTAATCTCCTAAAGATAATTTCTTTATAATTTAACATGTCCAAGTACTCCCGAGTACTCTCCGTCTAGACCGAATACTCTCAACTACCCGGTCGATTGACTACGTGCGCCTAACGACTTTTGCAACTATGGTCAATAATATTAGAGGATTTTCATCATACGAGTAATGCTAGGATAAAATGTTATATGTGACGTTTATAGTATTTATGATACACTAAAAGTCTAGATTTTTAATATTAGTTTATTATGGTATAAATAAGAAATTATTTAAACAGATATTTTACAAGTGTTCATAATTAATGTATTATACAAGTGTTCATAATTAATGTTAAAGGATTCCATTGCAGTTTGTCAAAGAATTCATTCCAATTTTGTTGACAGAATATAGTTCTATTAAAAATATATTTGTTGACACATATTTTACAAGTGTTCATCGAATTTATTAATATTTTGAATTTTTATTATTTTTACATGAATTCATATTCGATTCGACTCGATCATCTTTACTTGGATGTAAGTCATACTTGGGCCAAGTTTAGAAGTTATATTGTGTGTGTATATATATATGTTTGTGTGTGTATATACATATATTAAAAATATATAAATTGAATTCGAATTTCGATCGAATGGAAAATTATAAATTCGTATCGTTTTCGATTTGAATTCGATTACTGGACTCGAATAAAGAACCAACTCGAATTCGAACCTTATTAATCGAATTTTGAACACCCATGTCTCTTCTTACAGAATCATAGACGATCATATATCATCGATCCAAAGGTTCAGCTTACATGGAACTACTGAAATACTGTAGAAGATTGAATATAATGGTGTTAATCATTGGTTAGGTTTCTGGATAAAAAATGACAGAAATGACCATAAATAATCTTGATTTTAATTGTTCATATCAGGTGAAAAGTATAGTAAAATGACTTGATCACTGGATACTCTTAAGCAATTTCTCTAAATAAATCTTCTGTTGCACCAAGCTGAGAGATTCGGATTTCTGTATCGCATTTCCAACCAGAATCACCGTTGACGATTGTGATGCATTCACCTTAATTCAAGAAAAAGATGTATTCAGAAACAAGTTAATTTGTTTCAAGTAAACATTTAAGCAACAATACGAACTTGTTTCGAATATCATACCCAAAATCGACCATTTACGCCAACGGCTATCTCAAACGAGAGTTTCTTTCCGAGGCCTTCAAGAACAGGATGAGGCGGAGAACTTAGCAGCCTGGAAAGATCGGTTTTATGCATCAAGTAAATTTGTAAATAAATAAATCATTACGTAATTTGAATATATTCTTACGCTCTTGAGAGATCAGTGGATGATTCGAACATATAGCCCTCTTTAAGTACGCCATATTCTGCTGCTTTGCCATTGGCTATAAACAAAGTACGGTGGTTTTTTTGCTTTTATTTTAACCGATGGAAGGTTATGAAATATAATACAACTCTAAACTATATACCAAAAAAGTGACAGTAATAGAAACGTTACTAACCATCCATGCATGAAAGCTCGGGGTTCATGCCAGTGTTGGCACTGACCACGCGAACATACAACAAAGTGCCCACCTATAAGGTCAACACCTAGGTCAAATGAGAAGTTCTGCTAGACGCTTTGAATAGAAAACAACAAATAAAAAGGTGGTAATATTATTGTACCTCAAACTTGGGAATGTTCCTTCTGGTTCCTCCTTCAAATGACAGAACAGGTAAAAATGCTAACGCGGGTCCTTTAATGTCCACAAGGAAATTCTGAAACATAAACAAATAACAAAAGAAAAATATTTAAGAAAACAGCATAGTGATGGACAAAAACTTAAAAGCCCGAACATCATGTAACTACTTACTTCTGGTTTAGTATCCACCACCACTCCAAGAACATTATCCCCAGCACTTGGTACATACTACAAAAGATAAAGAAACAATGGTAGTTGTTTGTTGCGACACTTTCTTGCGATACTTATGCAAATCTAAAATGCAAGATATATAAGATACCGAAAAAAAACAAGCCAAGGTATGCACAAGTACAAGGACTACACACATGGAAATGTGTGTGTTTGATTGAATGGATTAAACCACTCTATTTAGGTGAATGCAGTTGGATACCGAACCGATTGGTCTTTAAAATTCGTCTTTAATTGTTACCACTAATTTATTGGCCCTTGGATCGTATTTCAATAGACGGTTGAGATGTGCGACAATTATATCTATAGTTGGTTTGTAATAAACTTAATGGTTCCCATTAGAAACACCCCCCCCCCCCAAAGCGCATATACATGAAAAAATATATAGAGCAGATTACCATAAAAACCAATATACTTTCTTATTTTTCTCATACAAGTCCCTCAACCCCACTTTTGCATGTTAAAGTCCCTCCACTTATTAAATTTGAACACATTTGTGAATTTATTTTCTCTAATTAACTTGAAACCGGTTGTTTCTCTTGCCTGGCTTTTCTTAACACTAAAAAACGCTGACTTAACTGGGATCTGGGATTTCGAAGTATTCAAAATGATCGATTGATTTAATAAGATTGGTGGAATCGTCTATAATGAAGGAAACGACAGAAAGATTAGCAAACGAAACGGCTATGTTACATGTTTCTTTAATATTAACCCTATCTGAAAGAAGTTCGAAGAAGAAAGAACAAATCGCGGTTTCTCTTATCAAGATTCGAGCCGAAAGAAATTGGTCAAGCCTTGAAAAAATTTGGAAGCTAATTGTAAACTGCATAAGGAATCTACATATGTTTCACAAATCCCAAACCAAACAGGCAGAAATCAGAGGTTTCGTTCTATATTTTTAATTCTCAAATCGTATATTGGTTTGAATAGTTGCATAGAAAAAGGTCAGCTGAAAGATATAGTCAGATGCGGTTGAAGAAGAGACACAAATTGAGTATTCGAGAAACAAGTATTTGCTGATTCAACTTCGTTAAACACGAACGCCTGTGTAAACATTTCTCTATGGCGATGCGGTTGTAAACCTTCTTATAATCACAAAGGCCTCATGAGTACTGAACAAGAAAGCCACATGAGTCTGATTAAGAAAACATTTTTATATTTACAAAGCTCCAAAAAAAAAACGAAAAATAAAAAATACCCAATGTAATTCGCTTACATGTGTGTTTTTTGACATGTAGATTGTATATGTCATCATACATCAGTGCCACATAAGCATATAAATAGGTTATTTCACAAGTGTGTTCAAATTTAACAAGCGGAGGGACTTTAATATGCAAAAGTTATGAGAAGATTACAGTAGTTTGGAAAAACATACTTGCAAAACACAAACTCCGGTTTTCCAAATAACATGTTCATAGATCATATATAATAATAGCACAGTTGTCAATAGCGAGCGTACCAATCGCTATAGCGTGCTACGTAGCGTATAGGTCTAGGCTCGCTATTAGGGTTGTAGCGATAGATAGCGATAATAGCGACAATTTATTCCTTTTTTTTTGTTTTTTTAATAAAAATAGCAATTAAGATAGTTAAAAAAATGGCTGGATTTTAGGTTTTTGTTAAATATACATGTAAAATAGCATATATACCAAGGTATTTTCATATAATATAACATATAAAAATTTTAAAAGTTTTTTTTCTAGTGTATCGCTATTTATAAAGTAGCCGCCCGCTATTTATCGATATTCGCTATGTAGCATATATTCGCCATTAACAACTATGAATAATAGTAACAAAATAAACACATGAAACCGAAGAAACCTTAATAATCTAAACTAAAAATGTGACATTATTAGATAATATAAAAAAAAGTATCATATGTGAAAACATGCACATCAAAGTAACTAAATCATCATGTATTATACAAAAATAAGCTTACCCTCTTCTGGGAGGTCTCAACCCAATATTTATTTGGCTTCATAAACCTCAACTTCCCAGCCTTCATTACACATATGGAATCACCATCCTAAAAAAAAAAAAAAAAAAAAAAAAAAAAAAAAAAAAAAAAACCTCACATTTATCAAAATTTCAATCTAAAGAAACTAGGGTTGGCATAAAAAACCAACTAGTAGTAAAACATTAACTAACAAGTGTGTGAAACAATAAACCCTAAAAAAATTAAAAATAAATAAAAATAAAAACCTGACGTAAGCCACCACCGAGCTTGAGGGTTTGATTAGCCATGTTTGAGAGGTCCAGTATGACATCTCCTGGAAGCTAAATTGAAAAGAATTAGTGAAGAATGGTACGCATGAAGAGCACAAGAAAGAAAGAAAGAAATAAAGAGACTTACGACTAATTGATCGACAAGATTTGAGGGTTTGGCTTCCATTGTTGTTGGTCACGGTTTCAGAGCAGACGTACGGGTGGAGAAGAAACAGTAGTTGCAGAGGGGGTGAAGAAGAAGAAGAAGAAGAAGAAAAGGGGTTTAGGGCTATGGGTTTATCAGAGCATTCACATCCTGGAATCAAATTATGTGCGTGATGTTTTTAAAATACAAAGAGTATAAAAAGTGATTTTGGTAGAGGAGGGAGAAAATGTTGCTGTTCATCTGTATATTTGGAAGGACACTGTTCACCTCTATACTTTTTAAATATATGTTGAAAGTAATTGTGAGTGAAGGAGAGAGAAAATGTAATGATAAAGGTATAAAAATATTATTTAATTAAAAAGGAGAGAGAAAAATATTTGTTTTTAGTGAAAATATATTGATATAGGAGTTGTTTTTAGTGGGATATATATATGTATATTTTTGGTGGATTGGATGTGAATGCTCTAAAACCTATATCTACGTTGGTGTTTTGTTACCTTTTTGTTTTACTTTTAAATATCAGCGCTACGCTACGGGATAACGTCCTTTCTTAGTGCCGTGTTGTGACGGGGTATTTTAAAAATCCAAACAAAGGGAAATCACACTAAGTAACGATGTATCCGAAAAGCATGAAAAACTTGGTCGTTGTAAATAACGTATGTTAAGAAAAAACGCTTAAAAGAAATTCAATATTAAAACATTATTAAGGTAAAAAGCAAAACAAATAAATGAAGGAGTGGAAATCAAACTTGGGTGGAAGGAAATCATGATCGTAACAAATATCACTCCACCATCTCTTAATATATGTTTAAAGTTACGTGAATTTATATTATTGAACACAAATGACGGTTAAAAATGGCATTACCACTGGTCATCTCACTTCTAATTGTAGTTATATAGAATATCACTCCACCATCTCTTAATATATGTTTAAAGTTACGTGAATTTATATTATTGAACACAAATGACGGTTAAAAATGGCATTACCACTGGTCATCTCACTTCTAATTGTAGTTATATAGAATAGAATTAAATTTCTAGCGGGCTCATTTTTTTAAATCGGCTCAGCTAGCCTAGTGGGCCTTATATATTTGACATTTTACTTTTTTTTGTATTCTAGATTTTTATAATTTATAAAACCAACATTATTGTTCCGTTTCTATCATCCCATTTTTACAACGTTGTTTTAGGTTGTTTCTATCATCCCAAGGATCTCAACTACCAAGGGTTTAGGCTCTACGCACACAAATAATATTCTTTCTGATATTTTTTATTAAAAAATAAAGTGTGATGTGGATGTTTGGAATAGTTTGAGAGTGAAGAAAAAATAAAAGCTTTTAAAGTTGGTTTAAAATATGATGTGTCAGCTCAGGTAATATACAAACCATCTAAGATCTATGTAACCATTTTGTTTATGTCTTTTTTTTTTTTTAACCAACCATGTTATCATTCTCCTTACACCACTTATCCCTCTCCAACCAATTAAACCTCCCTCAGTGTTTAATCCATAAACACGATAAGACTTTAATCTCATCGATAATTCAATTAGAGATTACAAATGACATCAAAAAGACGTGCAGTATGATTCTATTAGATATTACAAATGACATCAAAAAGACGTGCAGTATGATTCTATTAGAGATTACAAACGACGTAAAAAAATGTGCAGTCTGAGAGTAAAAACGATGGTCAATGTCAATAGAAGGTTGGTGCAAAACTCTTGTCCCGGATTTGGGTCATTCGATCAAAGGGAAATTGGAGTATATTGGGATGATGGTCAACTCGAAACAAAGGAAAAAGGCGGTCCAAGCGATTTCTCTGGTTACTTGTTGGTGCATATAGAAGAATAGCAATGATAGGTTGTTTAACATCATCAGCCTCATGAAGCCTGGATATGAACACAAGACTTCTTCTACCTTCTATTCTCCATTTTGCATCATATTCAAACCATATAAAATAAGACTCATAATAAAAACAAAAAAAAATAAATAAATGGGCCAAAAGCATCTGTAAAGACAGTTGCAATAACTAGTTTGTAATCAGAAGAAATGGCATACACATGGTAGACAACACAACTATCATCAACCTATAACTTGTGTAACGCCTCGCATTTTAATTTCTTTAAATAATAATAATAATAATAAAAATAATATTTTTCTACATTTCACGATGTTTGGGTTTGAAGACGGGTTTAAGAAACGTAAACCGGGCCGCTCAAAACCCTAAACGCTAGTTAACAGGCCTCGGGCCCAATACACAAGCCCACTTGAAACCCTAGGCTATTTATACATTATCTTCATCACAAAACCCTAACACACTCCCTGCCTCCCTCTAATCTCCGTCGACCAGAGCCGCAATTCCGGCGGACCTCCGGCCAGCCGCCTCCTCCTCCGGCCACGCACCACCTACCCCCTCCTCCTCCTTCCTCACGACACACCCTCACCCCTCTCGGCTCTCTCCCTCTCCACCCGTTTTCCGGCGGCACACCTTACACCGCCACCCTCAACTCCGGCATCCCCCTTCCTCCGGCGAACCACCACACCTCAACCACCCTCCTCTCGCTCACCTCCTCCCTCTCCCGGACAAACCGCGACACAAACCACCACCGCGAGGTGGTGGCTCGCGACAACAGCTACAGCGACGGCGGTGGTGGGGCGGTAACGGCGGCGGCGGCGCTGCACGGCTGTAACATTTGTCAAAAACGGGTTTTTCAAACCCGCTTCGTTTGTAATCGAATATCAAGTTATATATGTTTCGTTGCGTATTTATGTTTATTTTTAATTTTAAGCGATGCATAATTAATAAACAAATTAGAATTTAAAAACTATAATTAATAAAAAGCGAAAATAAAATAAATAAAAAAGAAAACCGGCTGCCGGGATTCGAACCCGGTTCAGCCGGGTGAGTCAAAGCCTTAACTCGCGCACATATAACCACTCCGCCACTTGATCTTTTTGTGAATTCTAGGAAACAATTAAATCATATCTATAACCGAGAATCAACCTGTTGCGCCAACTGAAACCGATATCGGCTTTCAAACCGTCCAAGACGTTTGAGTGCTCGCGGAATCTTGATCATAACCGATAAACCGACTTTTTAAATCAATTCAGTCGTTAATGAACTTGAATTCAGGTGATGTTTGGTTTTTATAACCGAAAACATTCATTTCTGGAATTACTTCAAGAAAACCCTCATCTCGCGATTCAATTACATTCCCAGAGCTTCTAATTTCACGTTTACTCTATTTTCTGGTCGTCGGAATTACTTTCTGATCATCGCCGGAATTCTCTGCAAGTCGCCGGAAAACCGAGACTCACCTCAAAACGGTAAATAACTCGACTCTTTCCATTCCATTCCATTGATAGACCATTACTAACATCAATCCATCACCCAGAATCAATCCCAGACGACGTTATGGATAATCAACTCTCGCCGGAAAACTTCTGAAAATTCATATTTTCCGCTGTGAAACGGTATAGTCATTCAAACCTTCTGAAAACTCTTGTTTAGTACTTCAATTCCACAATTAGCTAATCAAAACTGTTAATTTGTTCGCTCAGTCGAAGTTCATAAAAACAGAGCCGACGACTTCGCCGGAGTTCTGAGAAAGATCATCATTCCGGTATGTTCATTCCCAAAACTTTTCCTATCCGTTACATATAAATCATTAGTACGTCTGTTAATCGAATCAAGCAAGAAACAGTTGATTAATCATTGTCTGTGAATTGAACGAAGATGATGAAGTCTATTATGATTATAAGATTAATTAAAATCGGTATTATAACCGGGTTAGACACACAGTCCAGCGGTGGACTGTGTGCAAACAATACGCATACGTCCCGAGTTCGATCCTTGACACACGCACATTCTCTGTAATTAAAATGTTCCTTTTTAAACTGAACCGGATCCATTCGCAATTAGATGTTAAGTATAATAAAAATCAGTATATTAACCAAATTAGACACACATATAATAAAAATCAGTATATTAACCAAGTTAGACACACAGTCCAGCGTGCTGTGTGCAACATTAAATCACAGGTCCCGGGTTCGAGACCTGTTGACGGCACTGGTTCGATAATTAAAATCTTTTTTAAAAATAAATGAATCTTGAATAAATTAAAACAGTATATAAATATAATTAAAAACAGAAATATTTCGGGTTAGACACGTAGCTCAGTTGGTAGAGCTGCGTGCACGTGTACGGGAGGTCTCGGGTTCGAGCCTTACCCGGAGCACACATGAACCGGTCAAACAGTCAACAGTCACGGTCAATGGTCAAAGGTCAACGCAAAAGTCAACATTTTTATATATTTTTATCTATTTATTTAATTTAAAAATCAATTAAAAATACTTAAAAATAATGTTTTTAAAGATAGAAAATAACCTTAAAACTCACAAAAATACATCTAAAAATCTTATTAAAATTATTAATAAAATCCACTCTTTTACCATACCTTTCGTTGTTATTTAGGTTAGTTAATTCTCGTCGATCAATCCTCCAAACTCATGCGAATTTCACCATCTTCAACCGAACGCACCCAATGTGAGTGAATCTCTACAAATTTCCCGTTTTAATCACGTTTTTGGGGTGTATTATGTGTCTTACCATTTATTATACTTAAAACATTGTGCATACATCATATCCATGAACAAATGTGTATTTAACTTGTATCAACTGTTTGTGTGATTATTGTTTAGATTTAATTTATCATTTTCAGTACATACATTATCATAGGCCGCCGCTCCCCATTACATTATGAGCGTTGAGCTGTTCCCCATTACATTATGAGCGTGAACCGGACGTTGCCAACATACGACCGGCTCCGTTTGATTGAGCCTGATCGCACAGACATTCATCATAAGTCGTCCGTTCCCCATTACATTATGAGCGTGAACGTGACGTTGCCAACATATACAGTTTCATTCATGTTATATATTCATGCAAGTTGATATGTTATTGTATGTTATTGTTTGTGGTTGTTATTGTTTGATTATTTACATTTGCTCACATATGACTATTGCACAATTTCTCCATGATAAAGATAACAAGAAATCAATAATAAATGTTAGTCTAACAAGGTTCACTCGCCAACTTATGTTGACCCAAAAACCCCCATTTTTACACATGATACAGGTGATCCAGCCGCAGCAAGAAAACATAGGATTGGCTTAGAAGAATAAACTGGTTTAGAGCTTGGATTGTTTAGTTGATTATTTTTCTTTGTATTTGTATGAACATGTTTGGACTATTGAGGGTGTAATTTTTACTTAAATAAATATGAAACATATTAGTAAATATCATGAGCTTTGGTGATAACCCAATTATGCCCCGACTCTTATTCTGCTGCGGGTCGGGGTGTGACAACGGCAGCCGCAGTAACGGCGGCAACAGTGGTGTAGGTGGGTGGGTTCAAGGATTGGCTCGGGTTTCGAGTGCGGAGCATGTTCAGGTCAGTTTGTTTCCGGGTTATTTTGGTTAAGCTCGAATTTCAGTTCGGTTTATCTCTGTTCAGTTTTGGGTCGGTGAATCTCAGTTCCGGTTCAGCGATAATGGTGGTTCACGGAATCACGGCGGTTGTATGGTTCAGGTCCGGTCATGCCTCGTTCGAGTTCGTCTTCATTTTTAGCATGACTCGGTCAAACCGAGTCAACTCGGGTCACGGTCAAACCTGGTCAAAGCTCGGGCCGCGGTCAAACAGTCAACATGGTCAACTGCGGTCAGCGGGGTAAAACACGAGATCTGATATATTATTGACGCGTATATTAATTTTATTGTTCATAATTAAATATTGTGGAATCTCGAAACCGAATTCTTTGTAGCCTGTAACAAAGTATAAATATATATTAGTATATATCGTATTGTTTATGGTGCGTTTTGAAAACATTTAATCAAACATTTAATCGACACCTTGGTGTTGTCGGAATCGTCCTAAAACATGGGAAACTCTGTCCGTTTTCCGTCAAAATATATATATTTATCTGCTACACTTTTCGTCAAAAATTAATTTATTTAGCTTTTACGCCTTTCGACAAATTAAATATAAACCTATTGTACCATTCGACAATATAAACCTTAAATATATATATATATATATATATATATATATATATATATATATATATATATATATAACGAAAAGCACGTTAGATATATATATTTATTTTCTTACGAAAAGCACGTTAGATATATATATTTATTTTCTGACGAAAGGTATGAGAGTTATATATATATATATATATATATATATATACTTAAAGTCAAAAACAAAAGACAACTTATCGAATTCAAATAAAATTTTTATACCGCAATAAATATAAAGGTATATTATTATTTTTACTTATTATTTCGGCGTCGTTTCTATAACACTTTCTACCAATTTACAATAGAAATTATTACTAAAACCAAGTTACCTACATATTTATATATACATATAATATACGTTCATCCAACTCCAATTCGAATCCTCCGTTGTAGCTTCGATTATTCATGCACATTCGTTTGCCATTTTTAAGGTGACCTCGATGTCCCCTTTCTCCCACTCATCAACTCGTCGTGGAATTTCCAAATAAGACTTAGCAATTCTGTGAGTACACTTGACCCACTTTTGTTTATAACACTTTTGGGTGTAACATGTTTTACATATACAAAAATCATGAACACTTAAACTTTATGAAACGCACAAACAATCTTATACACATGAATACTTGAATCTTATACTTGATGCTTGTCTTGGATATTCGTTATGCTATGCTTTAGTCATTAACTATTTTTATCCTTCGTTTGACATGCTTAGCGCTATAGGAATTCACGCATCCACCTCCATCGTGTTATTCGTGAGGTCATGTTAAAACATTGTGATTGCGTTAAGGGTTTGATTATTAGTATTGCATGCCTTGATATTGCTCTTGTATAGATTTTGTTGCCATGAGGATTGTTAAAACTTTATTCGTATACGTATGCTATGCTTAAACTTGTGTACTCGCCTTTGCTTTTGCATTGACTTTATTTTAAAACATGTTACAGGTTGAAGGAGATGATGCTATGAAATCAAAATAGCAAGGACTTAGATACACACATTTTAGACGTTAGATTTATAAATGTTGTACCAAATTTTGTTATGTTTTATGAACTTATTGTATTGCTTCATGTTGTATTTGACAATGTTGTGAAATGAAATTTGGATTTAATTAAATATTCTCATTTATTAGCGTTGTGAGCAATGAGCATCTCGTTTTCGTCTCATCCCGATGTTTCCGCCATCGGTTGGGGTGTGACAGATTGGTATCAGAGCCATAACTATAGAGAATTAGGAAAATTGCCATGCTTTTGACCTAGTCTATAGTTAAGTACCATACTTGACCATACGTGATTCACATGCTAATTTCTTGAAACGTCCGTTATGTGCTAAATTCTCGAAATGCGTTATGTGCTCATACTTGTTTCACTATTCCAATCGTGCGCTTTTCTTAATGCATTTTATTGATTATACTAAACGCGAAAACACTCATATCACACAAACGAGACGAATTCACCAAAATAGGCGTGAAATCCACAATTTGGTGAACAACTCTCGACCCACCTATTCTTTTACGCGAAATCCGCCTTCAAGTTAGGAGTGACATCCTTACCTTGACGGAGAATTTCCAATTCAAACTCTACTGGATCCTCGTCAACGTGTTGAACTGTAGTTTGACCCGACGAGTACCAACCACACTTAGGGTACGAAATCGTCGAGCTAGGGGTGAAACCCGCACCTTGTCGATTAAGTCCCATTACTTCGATTTTCAATCTTGCCAAAGTTTCGATTTTCCAATCGATGAGAGACGTGTAGTAACTGGAAGGGTAAAATGCGTTAATCGCTTCTCGACGAGAGCGTTTTACCTATAGGCCAAAGCACGTTTCTCTAATTCGAAAGGATCTTCGATTCACTTTGGAATAGTCGACGTTTCTCTACCCGAAAAAATCTAGTGTTTTCTGAGACTCTCTTTTATACCATTTCATTTATACGTGACTTTTTATATACTTGTTACCATTCCTTTCAAATTTCCAATTTATTATAAGGTTTTTACGCAATTATATTAAACCTTTTCATACACTTATACATTATTTGCATGCATGATTTCAAAACGTCATCAACTATACTTATATTTCTCGAAAAGTTCCAAAATGGCGACCGTCGTCGAGAATAGGAGTGGATTCCTTACCTAAACGATCAAACTCCGTTTCCTTCTTTCCTTAAAACGACCTCACCAACGGATTAGGGGTGATTCCCATACCTCGGTGATCGTTACCAACCCTCCTTCTTCGAGACTTTATTACACAAATCACACATTTAAATTGCATACCTAAATCTTTTATCATATTGTCAAAATTCTTACTTAGGCGAATTTCAAAACGTACTATTTTATCAAACGGATTTCTCATCCTATAATCTATTCCATATAAATCACATACGCATATACTTGGTCACCACATGAAACGTTACTTGCCCACAAATCTTATGTTTAACATAATCACTAAAACACGTCACGCGATAACTTCGCATTAAGAGCTTTCATTTGTATACAAAAGCCAAACCAATATCTTATAGACATTAAGGGGTCGTTTTACTAAGGATACGTTGGGATTGTTTTTTTTTTTTTTTTTATTTATTTATTTTTTTTTAACCAGATTCCTTTGATTATTGTGTTTTTTTTAAGTGCAAAAAAAACTATTTTTTAGTGTTTGGTAAGTATATAATAATAAAAAAATTCATTTCTTTCTTTTGTAGAGATCAAAGCTTATTTATTTATTTATTCTTTTTTTACATATATATATTTGTCAAACACTCCAATAGTTGATTATCTGGTTATTGGGATATCAAACAACATAATCAAATCCAAACACTATCTTTCTGCAGCACGTTTTGTTACACTAATTATCTGATTCTGATTATTCAAAACACATAAACTATTTTCAAAACTCAACCCCAAACACCCTCTAAACCTCTTATCGCGATTAAGAAAACATTTTGCTAAACACTTTTCAACGATGATTAAATCCATTATCCAGATTTCCTCCCAAGGGTCAACGTTTCACAAGAACCACTAATTTCAAATTTCTTATCTTGATGTAATATTCTTTGAAAACGATACAAACTTACTAATTTAAGACCTTATCATAACCACCCAAAATGTCACATCAATTTCAAAATACGTGGGCAAGAAAACTTTACAAGGACCAACCATTTTCGACTTTACTTAAATTCTCCTAAAACAGTGGTAGCATTCATGTCCTTTACAAAATACCTGACACAAAATCAATAAGTACTTTACATTCTTTTATATTCACAAACTAGATCCTACATTCTAAGTCAAACTTAAACCTATTTTAGAAGCGATAACCTCAAGTGTTGCTCAAACAACTATACATGCATATCCTCGTACATGGTTTAGTCAACTGTTGCATGACATTTTAATTGTATCATTCGTTTTACATACCCTGATTTCTCGACTATTTTATGTAAATAAATTCCTTGCATACAATTCATAGCTTACGCACAATCATCGTCTTTTACACTTGTTGACGTTCATAATTTATACACATATTCATGTTCATGAACATACGTGTCATCATTCATGGTTATACTTATCATCACATTCATGCATATACGTCTTACATTCATGCTATACTCTTACATCCATCTTATTATTTCCATACTTATGCTTATACTCATACACATACCTATACTTGTACTCGTATTCATACATTCGTGCCATGCGCGAGCGAAACCCGAATGATGCGCTTACGTGGGCCACATGCTTATTTGCACGCAAACATGCTTACACACTACATTCTTATAGCACACAAACTCGTTTTCAGAATTTATGAACACCTTAATTCATACGCCGCTAATACAAGCTATACGGATCATGCGACGATCAGTATAATCACGGGTGCACACGGGATTATAATGATAAGCGCATGAGAACCATAGAGTGCACTACCGCGTATGGTATTACACGGAACGTAACATTGCATCGAGTAACGAAACGGTCGCGACGTGGTCAAAACATGGTGGATACGCCGCTGGTACTTCCTATATATAAGTGTTTTCACCATATTGCCAAACTTTCGTAATCGTGCCATGAGAAATTCGGTGTTTCACAGACCATAATAAGACCTAATATGCAAACTTTAAACAACTCACAAATGCATTGCTAAGTGCGTGATATCCGAACATCCACGACGAGACTTCATTCCTAACGCAACGTTTTCATTGTTCATATACATATGCCATTCTTATGCTCGTATTAGTTTATTTGATCAAAATTCACTCTCATGTTTCCGGTAATCCACGTTAGTCTTGTCTTTATACCACCTCGTTCAGATTAATCGTTTAACCATTAGAGCCCTAAAATGCCTTCTCGCTTTAAAGCTATTTCCATCCTTGCTAGGTGCAACACACTTAGTTGGCCGCTACCTCGATAACTGGTTTATTTTAAATTACCTATCCTTTGCGTATTCGTACTCGCTTAAACCACTCGTTTATACACATACCCACAGGTTTTACTTATGCTTGATGCCTCAAGTCATTCTAGTCAAGCAACTTCTTGTGGCAAACCTAACTCTTCGTTGCTCTAAACTTCATGCTTTCCCCCACATATCCAAAACTCTAAGTATTGATCGTTAACCCTCATTCTTTAGCCAATTCCTTTCAAGTCTTCTCTTGAATAAATTTCGGGACGAAATTTCCTAAAGGAGGAGAGACTGTAACTCCTCGCATTTTAATTTTCTTTAAATAATAATATAAAATAATATTTTTTCTACATTTCACGATGTTTGGGTTTGAAGACGGGTTTAAGAAACGTAAACCGGACCGCTCAAAACTCTAAACGCTAGTTAACAGGCCTCGGGCCCAATGCACAAGCCCACTTGAAACCCTAGGCTATTTATACATCATCTTCATCACAAAACCCTAACACACTCCCTGCCTCCCTCTAATCTGCGTCGATCGGAGCCGCAATTCCGGCGGACCTCCGGCCAGTCGCCTCCTCCTCCGGTCACGCACCACCTACCCCCTCCACCTCCTTCCTCACGACACACCCTCACCCCTCTCGGCTCTCTCCCTCTCCACCCGTTTTCCGGCGGCACACCTTACACCGCCACCCTCAACTCCAGCGTTCCCTTCCTCCGGCGAACCACCACACCTCAACCACCCTCCTCTCGCTCACCTCCTCCCTCTCCCGGACAAACCGCGACACAAACCACCACCGTGAGGTGGTGGCTCGCGACAACAACTACTCGACGACGGTGGTGGGCGGTAACGGCGGGCGTGCACGGCAGCCGCAGTAACGCGCAAAGGGGTGTACGGTGGGTGGTTCAAGATTGGCTTGGGTTTACGATGCGGACATGTTCAGGTAGTTTGTTCGGGTTAATTGGTTAGCTTCGAATTTCAGTTCGGTTATCTCTGTTTCAGTTTTGGTTCGGTGATTCAGTTCCGGTTCAGATAATGTGGTTTCATTTTTTTTTTTATCTGTGTATGGAATCACGGCGGTGGTATGGTTCAGGTCCGGTCATGCTTCGTTCGAGTTCGTCTTCAGTTTTAGCATGACTCGGTCAAACCGAGTCAACTCGGGTCACGGTCAAACCTGGTCAAAGCTCGGGCCGCGGTCAAACAGTCAACATGGTCAACTGCGGTCAGCGGGGTAAAACACGAGATCTGATATATTATTGACGCGTATATTAATTTTATTGTTCATAATTAAATATTGTTGAATCGCGAAACCGAATTCTTTGTAGCCTGTAACAAAGTATAAATATATATTAGTATATATCGTATTGTTTATGGTGCGTTTTGAAAACATTTAATCAAACATTTAATCGACAACTTGGTGTTGTCAGGATCGTCCTAAAACAGGGGAAACTCTGCTCGTTTTCCGTCAAAATATATATATTTATCTGCTACACTTTTTGTCAAAAATTCATTTATTTAGCTTTTACGCCTTTCGACAAATTAATATAACCTATTGTACCATTCGACAATATAAACCTATATATATATATATATATATATATATATATATATATATATAACTCTCATACCTTTCGTCAGAAAATAACTATATATATCTGACGTGCTTTTCGTTATATATATATATATATATATATATATTATATATATAATATATATATATTAAGTACATAAATCTATACTTAAAGTCAAAAACAAAAGATAACTTATCGAATTCAAATAAATTTTTATATCGCAATAAATATAAAGGTATATTATTATTTTTACTTATTATTTCGGCGTCGTTTCTATAACACTTTCTACCAATTTACAATAGAAATTATTACTAAAACCAAGTTACCTACATATTTATATATACATATAATATATGTTCATCCAACTCCAATTCGAATCCTCCGTCGTAGCTTCGATTATTCATGCACATTCGTTTGCCACTTTTAATGTGACCTCGGTGTCCCCTTTCTCCCACTCATCAACTCGTCGTGGAAATTTCAAAGAAGACTTAGCAATTATGTGAGTACACTCGACCCACTTTTGTTTATAACACTTTTGGGTGTAACATGTTTTACATATACAAAAATCATGAACACTTAAACTTTATGAAACGCACAAACAATCTTATACACATGAATACTTGAATCTTATACTTGATGCTTGTCTTGGATATTCGTTATGCTATGCTTTAGTCATTAACTATTTTTAGCCTTCGTTTGACATGCTTAGCGCTATAGGAATTCACGCATCCACCTCCATCGTGTTATTCGTGAGGTCATGTTAAAACATCGTGATTGCGTTAAGGGTTTGATTATTAGTATTGCACGCCTTGATATTGCTCTTGTATAGAGTTGTTGCCATGAGGATTGTTAAAACTTTATTCGTATACGTATGCTATGCTTAAACTTGTGTACTCGCCTTTGCTTTTGCATTGACTTTATTTTAAATTATGTTACAGGTTGAAGGAGATGATGCTATGAAATCAAAATAGCAAAGACTTAGATACACACATTTTAGACGTTAGATTTATAAATGTTGTACCAAATTTTGTTATGTTTTATGAACTTATTGTATTGCTTCATGTTGTATTTGACAATGTTGTGAAATGAAATTTTGATTTAATTAAATATTCTCATTTATTAGCGTTGTGAGCAATGAGCAATCTCGTTTTCCGTCTCATCCCGATGTTTCCGCCATGGTTGGGGTGTGACACCTTGCCACCACCACCCATCAATGATTGTCAAGTACCGTTTCCCATTACCAAAATCAAATTTTCCAAAATAACCATGGTTGTTTACGGCGAATAGCGACAAGGTACCTGTCTGCTGCATAGCGAACAACGATTTATAGTAGGCGGCTACTTTATAAATAGTGATCCACTAGAAAATAAATTTAAAAAAAATTATATGTATATTATATAAAACACTTGGTATATATGCTATTTTACATGTATATTTAACAAAACCTAAAATCCAAGCTATTTTAGTATATTTAATTGCTATTTATATTTAAAAAAAAAGTATCGCTATCCTCGGTATCCATCGGCTACAACCCAAATAGCGACACAATATCGCGATTGACAACTATGAATTAAACCAAATTATGTTTCAATAAAACTAAAAAAAATACATAGCAAGATCACTTGCATTTACCGGCCGTCGGGGCAACGGGTCTGCAATTCGTAGGAATTAAAAAAGCGAGTTATTTTAGAAAAACCTGAGTTGGACCCTCGAAGTGTACTCGATGAGGACCTTCATGGAGGGTCCCAAAATAAACACTTAAAAGACACACCTGTGGTGAGGAGTGAGGTAACTAATAAGGTCTCTGAAAAGCATTTCATAATTGTACAAAACATTAACACTTTCTTCAAAGGGGTATAATAATGTACATATGAACTCAAAACCACCAATTAAAAAAAAAAAAAAAAAAAACCCTTACATAACTTTAAAGTACAACACTTTCTCAAATACTTATATGATAATTATGTGTTTATTAACTTGTATAGTACGTTACAATCATCTTGATCACCATACCTTAATCAGTAACAGTAAGAGTGGCACCATTGTTTATTGTTGACCGTTGCTCGAGTCAAGAAGGTGTTCTAGTGATCTGTTCTTTTTGGTTCGAACCTTTCCCGCTTCTTTTAGCAGTTCGGCTAACCGCCTCTTCTCATCATCCACGTCAGGGTGTGCAGTCCCGAGCTTTTCCTCCCTAATCACAACAATCCGTTCCAAGAGTGCGATCGCATCATCCAATCTAGTTAAAAAACAACATTTAAAACACATACAATTAAAGGCTGTTTTAACTGTCTATGATTTATTTATAGTATACCTGCCAACAGCATCATAAGTGCCAGCTAGATTGCTGTAAACCGCAAGGGTGTCAGGGTGATACGACCCGCACTCATGTTCTAATATGCTTCTAGCTTCTTCAAAAAGGTCGAGCGCTTCATTAATGGCGTACCGCTGAACACATGTGAGTCCCATCTGGTTTAAAGCAATACCAAAAAACATGTTTTTCTTCTCGCCACTAGCACGAAGCTTTAAGATCGCGCTTTTGAAGGAATTATAAGATTCTGAGTATTTCGCCAACACGTAATACATAACTCCCATTTGAGCTTCGATTCCCGCAACCGTGTTTTGCAGACCTGGCACGTCGTTGTATATCTTTAACGCCTTGTGTAACAGCTTTAGCGCGTAGTCAAGCTCGTTCATAGACTCGTAAATTGCTGAAATATCGGTAAACCCACACGCGATTTCCTCTTGTGGGATTCCAGGAGCGGGTTTTTCGTAAATACGAAGTGCGTTTTCGCAGTATGATTTTGAGTCTCGTATTTTGCCGATTTTGTTATGCAAATCAGCCAAACGCACATAAACGGAAGCAACGGCAGGATGATTCTCACCTTTTGATGATTTTAGAGCCGTGAGTGCCTTTTGATATGCATGAATCGCCTCATCAAATTTAGATAGCGATAAATACGTGTCGCCAATACTTACATCCACCGAACAAACCTCGTTTTCATGCCCGTTAGCCATCATCGCCATACTGGCTAACACCAAATGCTCGAGTGCAGCCTCGTGGTCACCTTTCGTTTCACAAATTAGACCCATCAGTTTTCGATCGGCTGCTTCTTCTAAAGACGCAGGTAAACCGTTCTCTTTATGGATTTCAAGAGCCGTTCGACAAAGTTTCTCGGCTTCATCGAACTGTAGCGCTTGAACATGAGCTTCAGCAAGATACCTACAAGTTTCACCGACTCGCGGGTCGGTTTCCCCAAAATCTTTTTTTGTAAATCCAAACCCGATTTGTAGCACTGTAACGAGTTTTCAAGTTGACCCAACATGGAATAAGTATCTCCCAACTGCATATAGCCAGCGAATTTAGCAAGCGCGTGATCTTGACTTTCTTCGTTGACGAGAATTCCTTACCGAATTCTCGAGGATCTGAATGGCGTCTCCGTACTGACCTAAGTTACAATATATGGCTGCTGTAACATGCATACACATAACAGCGTCTAAACCGGGGTTCCCATTAGTTGACTTTTCAAATGATTTCGCTGCTCGAAGGCTAAATCGAGTGCTTTACGAGGGTTATCACCCGAAGACAACAAATCCCGAGATTGTTTAAGCAAATGTGGACCGAGATTCACGTTCTTATCACCAACAACTGGCTTCTTGATACCTTTTTGAAGATATTTGTTCTTAGAGATTGATTCGGAATTCACTTCTGACTCCAATTCAGACGCTTTCTTCGACTTCTTCGAAGAATGTGATTTCGAGCTTTCTTGTTTTTCTTCAAAACTAGAAATCTCCTCATCTTGTTGAATAATTTCCACTTCTTTCATCTCACCTCCAACCAAGTGCCGCAACTCCGAATCAATTCTCGACTCTTCACCATCCGATCCGTAGCTAAGCCGAGATAGCGACTGATCGGAACTCTGCATCTCGCACACATTATCGTAAAGCTGATCGATTGACGACTCGACCACTACACTCACACTATTCCCAGTAGCCACATTATCCGGAGACTTGCTCGAATCCAAATTATCATTTGTTTTCGGCAAATTTCCATTTTCGGGCGTTTCATCGATCACCTTATCTTCATGAATCTCATTCAAAACTAACCCAGGCATCATTCACTAACAAACTCTGAACAAAATACCCAAATAGCAAAGCACAAAAATAACCATTCAAAGTTGTTCCAAATAAAGATTTCACAATCAAATTAAGATTATTATTATTATACATATAGTCAAAAAATCAAAATGAACAATTATAGCATAAACTTTAATTCCCTGTAATTATGGATAACACTATAACAGATCATAAAGATAACACATAAAAAAGTTTAAAGAGGGGGGGGGGGGGGGGGGGCACTATACCCAGTAAAGTTTTGATCTTTTTAAAAGTAAATTGCAGCTTACTGAAAACAAAAGAAGCTTCAAGTTCATACTTCATAAGCTACATGATACAACAGTCATACATACAGATCTCAAGGAAGATTATACACTAAAACCAATCAAGAAACAACATACCCATATGAAATAAAGTAAAAAAAGCATAAAAAGATTGTAACTTTATACTCAGTTGACCTTCTTTAACTGATAATTTGCAAGAAAAGTATAAATTTATCAAAATTTGGGGAAAAAGATTACCTTAGTGAGAACCCATGAAGAAAATATTGAATGAAGAATGTGGCTTTATTGATAAAGATTCTTAAAGATTAAAGGTATGTGATTGTGGTATCTTTTTGTCAAGTTGAGCATAGAGGACAAAATGGGTATTATGAAATGAGGTGAGGGACAAAAATGGGAATCTTGAAAGTCATTCTTGAAGAAACAAGATGATTTCTTGAGGCTTTTTTTCTTGAAACCCAGAAGGGTTTCTGCCTTTCTGGCAACTGACGACTTTGTTTTCTGTTTGTTTGTTTGCACTTGCTAGATATAGGAGAAATGTTATTAATGAAATGACTGTTTTGCCCTTGGTGTAGTGGGCTCATGTTGGTTCTATGTTGGGTAAAATGTTAAAAGAGAATTAGACCCAGGGTCATAGTCAATGGTAAGTTTACTTTGGAATGGTGCAAGCAAGCAAGCCACTTTGTGGACATAACTTGTTCAAGACCAGAAAGGGAATCCTAAGCAATCTCAAGATTTTTTTTATTACTTTTTTAAGAATTTATTAGAAGAGAATGGAGAGACAAATTAGATATTGGTGGTTGTTTTATTCTTTATTGATATGCTTATAATAGTTTATTAGGCAAAGCTTAAAAGAAGATTCTATCATTGTTAGTTTAATATTATTATGGTTGTAAAACAAGGTTTCTAAGTTCGAATACTTTCCGAGTAATCGCTCCAAGATAGGCTGCGGAGACGACTTTCTTCAACTCCGCCTAATTACTCGGAATCGATCAAATGCGGTCAACCTTGGCCAGAATTGGATCTAGTAGGTCAACTCAGACCGAATTTGACTTTAAAACAAATAAAATATAATTTATATGCCTATGATATTAAAGAATGAATATCACTTTCACGTATTTTGTTATAATAATTAGTAAAGTTATGTTATTTAACATATATTTAACCTCCGAAAACTAATTTCTTTATAATTTACCATGTCCGAGTACTCTCCGCCTATGACGAGTACTCTCAACTCCCCGCTCGACCGACTAGGGAGCGCTTAGCGATTTTTGTTGATATTATAACATTGTTATTTTGAATTAAACATTTTTATATGTAAAGGGGTTTTTGTGCTCTTTTTAGTAATGTTAGCAATCTATAATGGCATAAAGGTGTTTTAAAATCAAAGACTAGTCTCTCATGGTTATTAAAGAAGGGGTATGAAACTTTTTGTGTCTACAAATCTACAATGCACTATTCTTGATTAGCATTTTTATGATTTTTCAAGGCTTTTTTAAGGTATCATAAAAAGAAATTAAGAATTTGCTTTCCATTTCAACATTTAGGTTGGTTTTTCTAGTTTTACGACTATATGTTTGTTTGTAGGACTTTGTGAATGAAGACAAAAGTCGATCTTATACTACTTTCTTGATCAATATAGTATATAGAGTTATATAACCGAAATAACATTGATGAGATGAAATGATTCTTTATGTTGATTACATCATGTATTTTTTAAAATGTGTTTTCACTTATTAGTCATCCATCTTTAAATAAGTTTATTATCGCTCCACTCATATACCTTTTGTAGGCCCTGTATTAGAACAATATGATTAGGTGTTCATAATAGAATGGGGTGTTGAATTCTTAATTATTTGACACACATTAACTTCTTTAATATTTTTTAACTCTTACTAATAATCAAGAATTACATGTCTAATTTTTAAAGAAATAGACAATTGAACTATTATAACATTGTTATGTTATTTTTAATTAAACATTTTTTATATGTAAAGGGGTTTTTTGTGTTCTTTTTTAATAATGTTACCAATCTATAATGGGAAAAAGGTATTTTAAAATCAAAGACTAGTCTCTCATAGCTATTAGGCTGGAGGGTATGGTGGGGCGGGGGATTGGGGCATGGGTTGACACGTGGACTGAGTGGGCTTCTCTAGCAAGACTCAAAAAATTGGGGGTATGGTGAGGCTTGGGTTTGGGGCATGGCTTGGCCAAATTTATTTTATTTTTTCTTTTTTTAATTAAGTGATAACCATAGGCTTGTGTGTACCAATATCCATCCGCCAGCTCAGATAGGTAGAGTGCCCAACACCCGGGCTGAAACCCCCGCCCAAAGGGCCACGCCCAAACCCAAGCCCACCCAGGGTGGTCACATGAACGTTTCCCCCAACCCCGCCCAAACCCCCTACCCCATAGTTAAAGAAAGGGTATGAAACTTTTTGTGTCTACAGTGCACTATTCTTGATTAGCATTTTTTATGGTATTCTAAGAATCAAGACCGTTTAAGGTAACATGTAAAAAAAATTAAGATTTTGCTTTCCATTTCAACCTTTAAGTTGGTGATTTATAGTTTTAAAACGACGCGTTTTTTTTGCAGGACTTTGCGAACGAAGACAAAAGTCGATCTTATACCATATCTTTCTTGATTAGTATAGTATTTAAAGTTATATAACTGGAATAACATTGATGAGGTGTAGTCTGATTAAACGATTCTTTATATTGATTGCGGCGTGTATTTTTAGAATGTGTTTTTCACTTATTAGTCATCATCATCATCATACTCAGTAAATTCCACCAATAGCACAACTAAGGTAGTGCACTATCACATTTGCCCCCGGGCGCCCACACATATATACATTATATGCGCATACCGCAAGCAAAACGTTTTCACTTATTAGTCGTCTATCTTTAAAAAAATGTATCGCTCTACTCGTATACCATTTGTAGGCCCGATATTATAACAATATGAGTAGGTGTTTATAATAGAATGGGGGGTGTTAAGTGTTAACTTCTCAATTATGTGGCATATAAAAAAGTGTAAACTTCTCAATTATGTGACATACAAAAAGTTCTTTAATATTTATAACCCGTACAAATAATTAAGAATTACATGTGTACTTTTTTAAGAAATAGACAATTGAAGTAACAAGCTAACACATTGATTATAGACACATAACTAACTCTAGCCTAATAATCTACAACAGAATAATTATAGACTATTAGTTGTGACCGCAAAGAAAAAAATGTTATTTTCATCAGTGTGACGTTATGAGTAATCCATAATGTTTATACACAAATTCAGGAGAAAACCTAATAAATTTGAAAATAAACCCTTTTGTGGGAATCGGAAACATGACCTACTAGTACTAAGTCTTATTTCACCTTCAAGATCAGGGGTGAAGTATAGAAGGGGCCGGGGGACGCCCGACCCCTCGAACTTTTCGCTCAGTAGTGTTATTTATGTAGTTTTCGTATAGAAATTTTTGGGTTTATACGTTTTCGACCCCTCGGTTCTATATACGTTTTCGACCCCTCCCGGTCAAAAATCTCAAGCTTCGCCACTGTTCAAAATGTCACTAAACTATAATGCCATAGGTTAGAACATCGCCAAGTCTTAAGCAAATTTAAGAACCAAACACCTCATGAATTTTTTATGGAATTAATTCCAATTCCTTTTTACATTTTATGTGGACCAAAAGCACCCTAAGGGATTTACTCAACTATTACCATGATAATTCAATGGATAATTCATGGAATAAAAAAAAAAGTAACTTTGGACATCCCCATCAAAGAATTGGACCTAGTACCGGCTATCTAATAAAATTAAATGCCACATGTTAATGCTGATATGCGACATACTTAACTGCCCCGGCCACATTTAATAGACGGAAAATAAAATATTAGGTTAAGGGATTATGTATTGACCTATCATATTTTAAGCAGAGGCATCTATTAGTTTTTATTTTTCTAATCTTTTTAACTATTTCTAGATGCATCATATGCACTATAATAATGTCAAGTAACTTACGATATTTCTTTTCTTAGCACATACATGCTCATAAACGTAAACGAGTTGAGTTCTAGGTTAACTTTGAGCATGGCTAATGAGAATTTTTTCAAGCTTGTGTTTGATTTGTGAGTGACTTCTCAAGTTTGAGTTGTGTTCGGGCTTAGCTCGTCATTATAACTTTATATAACATGATATATATTAATTAATTTAGGTATCTTTATCATAACTTATATATAACTTTTATATATGATCCACGCTTTACAGCAAGACTGTTAAGTTAAACAAAAGCTAAATGTAAAAATGATGAATCATACGTTGTGTTAACTCGCAAAAATTAGATCGAAAAAGTAAAACATAGAAAATAATAACTAAGTCGGCTTAGAATCCCACGAGTTTCGAGGGAGTCGTTAAACCGTAAAAAAATAGACGTAAAACACGAACACACGCGTGCATTGCAGCGTGCTAACTCGCAAAATATAGAACGAATCATAAAATGACATATTTGTAAAAGAAGTAAAGTATAGGGGACCAAAGTTGAAAGCGAAAAAGTGTTGGGGTTAAAAATAGAAAATATTGTGACAAATATGTAAAAGATTAAAACTATAGGGTTAAAATTGTAAAATATAAAAATTATGGAGGTTATGGAAAAGATGAAAAGGGTTAAAGGTGTATAAATATAATACGGTTAAAAGAAAATAAAAATAAATAATGTTTTTGTAACGTGAGAAAATTTTGTAAATTGATATAGAGTAAATAATTGTTGGATTATCCCAATGGTTACCTTGGGCTTGGATAGCAACTAAATGAACTAATAATGTGTGTAAATAAATTTTCATTAAATAGATACTGTTGGATTGTATATGTAGCCCAATGGGCCTCAGGGTTTACCTTGGGCTTGGATGAGATCCTCTCCCTTGTGAATACACACAAGCAACAAATATGAACTAATGATGTTAGTACACACAAGAAATATAAGTCTTGCTTTCATAAGAGCCAATTATCTAGAGTTTGGACTACACGAGACTCCAAGAGTACCCTATAAGGTTTCTCAACTACCATATGAGGACGTGGTGTCTTTTGCGTCATCCTATCGTCGCCATCATCATCTTTAGCAACCCTTGATTAGGGTACCCAAAAATTTGTTGGGGATGCGCTGCCACACGCCCGCTGCTATCCTCCATTTAAGAGTGTGAGCGTCCAATAGGGGCGGACCTAGGTAGAGCCCTGGGTGGGCGGGCACACCCCTTGAAAAAACAAGTGTATTTTATAGGGCAAAATCCCGATCACATCCCTTGAAAATTTGGTTAAACCCCTCGTTCGCACCCCTTAAAAATATTTTCGTCTGCCACCGGCGTCCAACACCATGTTGTATGTCGCCAACAATGAGATAAACATATCTATTTGATCTACATTATAAGGTAAAAGTATCTTCAACTTAACAAGGTTGTAATTTGAATATGAACAAGTACCTCAATTAGGTGAGGGTCAGATTAAATAAACCGCTAATCTCCTGTTAAATAATTAATAATTGCAATTGTATCAAAAGTGGATTCTAATTTCTAAAAGGCTAAAATGATAACAAACTTGACCATGCAAAAATATATAAAGATCCCAAAACAATATTATTTTAGATATATCTAAATCACCAGGCAAAGTAGTCAAAGAAACCGATACAACTCCAATATTTGTAATCAGGAACTTACAATATCATAATTCATAATTGCTCAGTTTCAGTATTTCAAATACCTGGTAACGAAGGAACAACCAGATCACGCTCACATTCGGCATAATCCATGATTAGTCCCTAAAAGCAGTTTTACGGGGACCGAAACATCCACGGTCACAACCAAAAGAACCGCCATTACCAGGTTCAAATGTTGTCAAGAAATCAGGATTTTCCTCCACACATGCTGCATATCTCTCCAGAATCTTCACAATTTCATCAAACCCGGGTCGTTTTTCTGGTTTGCTTGACCAACATCGTCTGATGAGCTGGCGAAACGCCATCGGACATGAATCGGGTAACGGAGGTCTAGCATTCTGCATGCATATATAAACAGAATCACATAAATGTATCTAACATACACACACACACACATATAATATATATATATATATATAGAGAGAGAGAGAGAGAGTTAAAAATACAAAAGTCCCTTAACTGCGACTCGTACGCGACCACCAAATAACATGCGTAATTATGCATATAAAATGCGTAATTAGGTTGTACTCATGCGAGAATTGTGTTTTTGTTCATGCGTGATTTTGTGTTTCAACCTATGCGTGTTTTTTTACCACATGTGTAATTAGGGATTACTCGAGCATGATTTTTGTGCTTTGTCATGCGTGATTTTGTGTTTAACCTATGCGTGATTAGGGTTTGAATTTTATAACGTGCATAATTTACAAATGAACACACGTAACTAAGTCACGTACGCTTCACACATTAACGGGCTATTGTACGTTAACCTCCCACTATGTATATATACATATATATATATATGAGATTAAACGAAAATACCTTTTGACAGACGGCAAATGCAGCTTGTTCCGGAGTCATATCATCAAAAGGAGTCAAAGCAGTTAAAAGTTCCCAAAGAACAATGGCAAAACTGTAAACATCAATTTTCTTTGTATGTTTCTTTTCTCTGATCATTTCGGGCGCCATCCAACGATAAGTACCCGTAAATCCTTTTGCACTACCACATTGGAATTCTAAACACGAGATGCCAAAATCGGCGACTTTTACACTCATATCTTCACCAAGCAGTAGATTTTCTGATTTTAGATCCCTGTGAAGTATGCCTTGAGAATGAAGATACTGCATTCCCCATGCAATGTCAAGGGCCAGCTTTAAAACTAGGTTCGGTGGCACTGAATACGGCTCCTGCTGATGGAGATACGCCCTAAGGGACCCACCCGCCAAATATTCCGTAATTATACAAAACACAGGAGGTTTTTTACAAGCCGCAATTAACTGCATTAAAACCGATAATTTATCTTTGTTATAAGCAGAGGTGATTGAATAACAACGCACAAGCAATAGATTATAATATCATAAGTTCATAACCCACAGACCAACATGTAACCATAATACGTACACATAAGGAGAGAACTATACAACATATTAGCAAGTTCTTGATTAGTCAAGCGTTCTTTGACCACAATGAAGCATATTGCTTTACAACATGGTGTATTTCATTAGACTTTCACAGCCTGATCAACCCGTATGGTAATAAATTTACTAGGTTGCTGAAGTATTCACGCAGCAACGATTAAGGTAATCATTAAGCAAACATTTCTAAAGTCGTTGATATCAGAAATCAAACAAAATAAGATATAACTTATTCCTACTGTTTTTAACCTAAGCGGATATTCATTTTCAATCGAGGAATCGAGGCCTTCAAGTAGCATATTCAATTCAAGCCATCAACTTGACCTGAAAGTCAAAATGCAGCCGAATCTATGCATCTACGCGATAATATAACCTATTCCTACTATTTTTGACCTAAGCATATATTCATTCTCAATCGAGGAACCGAGGCCTTCTAGTAACATATTCAATTCAAGCCATCAACTTGATCTGAAAGTCAAAATACAGCCGGATCTATATATCTACGCTATGGTTTGTTCCTACTATTTTTGACCTAAGCAGATATTCATTTTCAATCGAGGAATCGAGGCCTTCGTGTAACACATTCAATTCAAGCCATCAACTTGACCTGAGAGTCAAAATGCAGCCGCATTTATATATCTACGCGAGATGATAACTTATTCCTACTTTTTTTAACCTAATCATATATTAATTTTCAATTCACGAACCGAGGCCTTTTAGTAACATAATCATTTCAACTCCATCAACATGACCTAAAAGTGACAATGCAGCCGATTTATACATCTACACGACATGATAAGTAATCTATCATGTTGAGTTCCAACACAATTTCAAATAATTCATGTACACTTATAGATATTTTCCTGCCAAACTCATTAACTTTCCCATGCTTGTACATTATAATCACGAGAGCTAACTGTCATTTTCGTCCGTGTAGTTTGTCCAATTATGCCAGATTGCCAGTTCAGACCAAATTTCAAATTTATATCATTTCCGTCACTGACATCCTTGAAACATGTCAGTTCCGTCCAAAAAAACATGAGGTAACTGCCATTTTCATCCCTGTGGTTTCTCTAATTATTCGATTCAACCTTAGTTTTTTTCGGACGGAATTTGGCATGTTTCAAAAATGTCAAGGACTTAAATGGTACAAATTTGAAATTTGGTAAACAAACCATAGGGACGAAAACGGCATTTAAGTAACAAAATTAAAAACTTTAGGTGCGACATTATTGGAAATCTATCTAACTATCGCGCGACTACAACCTCACACCAACAATTACAACCTCAACTAAAACCTTCCATTATTACTCATAATTCATACAGTATGACAACAACATTAAATCCAATCTCAAGCAAGTAAACTAAAACAACATAACAACACAACCTTATCGACCTTACAAATCAAACTGTAAACACTTACAGTAATAATATTCGGATGCTGAAGCCGAAACAACAAAACGACCTCCGAAGTAAACTGATTCTCCAACATCAATGCCAATTCCCTATCCTCCTCAGGCTGACTAACAAGCTTAATTGCAACATCTTGTTGCTTATAAACCCCTCTGTAAACCCTACTATGCCTCCCAGTAGCAAACTTATTCCCTATAAACAACTGTGACATGTCAGCACTCCATTCTGACTCATCATCTTCTTGTTCAAATCCGTTTGATTTTATCGCGCCTCCAGACGACACAAGATACTTGGACCACGACACCGCTCGCTTGTACTCCCCGAGCGATAACCGCCTCTCCAGCTTCCCATTGTTGGAAATTTGTTTAAACCAGTTCAATTTCTTCATCGAATCATCAATTACATATACTATTTGACAAAAATAATTGGAGTTGTTACGAAAGGTGTAACTAACTAACCGGCTAACTGACTAACTAAACTAACTAACTAACTAACAATCTACATTCGATGATTTCTATTCTGATTCTGATTCAAAACCTAATTAATTATATATATATATATATAGATCGATAGATATTTAAAAGTGAAGTCCGATGCGGAAAGGTGTTGAAGAGAAGATTAGATAACAATTATGATATGCATCGGTATCCGTGCAAGGTTGAAGATACGGAAAATCTGGAAAACAAATCTACAACTTCTTCTGCAACTACCGTAACGACGGAATCTAGATGAAACGACGACGTATAGCTACATCGAGAAGAGTGAAATGCGGAGACTCCGACGGGGAGGTGTGGTGGTTACGGGTGGTGGTGGTGGTGGTGGTTTCTCGGTCTAGAATATGGTGTAGAGAGAGAAGGAAGAAGTGAAGTGTGGAGGGTGGGATTGTTTGTTTGTTTCACCCACACAGAGAGAGAGAGAGAGAGAGGAGTTCTAGTAACAATCATAACGTGCAAAGATCCACTTCAAAGGAGACCAGAGGGGTATTGCCGTTGACAGAGACGTTTACCCCCCCCCCCCCCCCCTCCCTTTTAATATTTTTACTTTCCCATTTTAACCTTTTCTTAAAATTTGATTTTTTTTGAAAGGGAAAAAAGAAAATAGATTATATTGTATTTTATTGCATTTATATTTATATCAAATTAGCATAAACTACTAAAATAGTCTTTAAGGTTTAGTTACTTTTGTCCTTTAGTCTAAAACTCAAACCTTTTTAAACTGAGTCCCTGTTGTTTTAATTTTATTGCAATTTTCATCCAAAAGTAAAAACTAGCCAGATTTTTAGTTAAGATTTTGGATGAAAATAGCAACAAAATTCAAACTGCAGGGACCAAGATTAAAAATGATTGAGTTTTAGACAAAAGTGACCAAAACTCAGAGACCATTTTGGCAGTTTACTCTATCAAATTATATTGTACAACGGTGTAAGGGAAGAAACCACTAAAAATGAGTTTTGTCTAATAGCATAAAAAATTATGAAGATAACATGTGACACAAGAACATTTTGGTCCTAAAACATAAATTTTCACCATTTTATTTTCTTAAAAGTAACACAAAAAACAAAAAAAAAAATCTAGTATAAAACATTCAGCAAAAAAAAAATCTAGCACATATACTATAATATACTCTGTTGTATTACATCATATATACTATACTTTGTTGTATTCATATAGATAATATTTCACCTAATATTAACTATGTTTGTTAGGTGTATTAGAGAAAAACATTCAAGTTTCATTAATGTTTAATTGTTGTAGCTTTTTTTTAATACTAAGTGACCTGAATAAAAGATGTATGAATGTTAGTATTTACTAACTACCTTTTAGTCTAATGTATGAGTTGTTTTTTAATGAAAAACTAAAATATTCTAAATGTCTAAACACTTATAGACTTGAACTTTGTAGGATTTGAAACTCTTCGTCTCTTTAAGGCCACTCGGGGCGCCTCCATGGTGGGAGTTGTGATGGGTGTGATGTCGTGATCATACCGCCGCAAGGCCTGTGATCACGACAGTGATCATGGTGGGTTTAAACGGTACTAAAAAATCTTTATTTTCACCCCATTAAATATCTGACCTTCTTTCATTTTTCAAACGTACCCAGTCTACAAACTTCCTCTCAACTTTTATAAACCTTCTACAAATCCGATAACTTTTAAAAAATGCCAATGGAGGGTCCAAGTTCATTTTCACCTGACTCATCTAGTTCGTTCGACTAAATGGACTCTACTCTTGATTTTGCAACGATTTGCGAAGCAGCGGAACTTGAAGATATGGGAAGATCAAAGGAAAAAGTTATGCATCGTGATCGGGGAGCAACTCTTTGAGACGTTTAGAGCGAGGTTTCGTTTATCGAAAGATTTATTTTAAAGATTGCGGGAGATATCGAAGCTCAATTGAATGGTTTCTAGAAGGCTACTATGATAGGGAAAAAGAGTTTCACGGCACTATAAATGTGCACATACGCGATTCGTCAACTTGCAAATACGATTAATCGATTATTAAGTTATACGATACAAAGTTTCCACGAAGACCGACTAGACATAACATAAAAACGTTTATACGTCCCACATAAAACTAGATGGCACCTTACTGGGATGCTCAGTAGCATCGACAGTTACATTACATTATTCTAGGGATGAGCAAATGGTATCTGGTACCAACGGGTACCGGTACCGAATTTACCCAACCGGGTACCTTTTCGATACCGACTTTTGACATTTTTTGTACCGGTTTGGTACCGGTTTTTACCCTCAAATACCGGTATTGAACCGTACCGTATCGGGTATATTCGGTACGGGTACCGGTACCCACATTTGGAGATTTTCAGCACCGGTATTTTCGGTATCGGTTGGTGCCAAGCTCATCCCTACATTATACTACACATATAATTATAAATAATAAACGATCTGTTAATATAATAAGGTTTAATACCAAAGACATCCAATCACAATAATAGGTTAGTGGTCATATAATTTGGTGAAATGTCTAATTAGATAACACCTTTAAAGATCTGCTATCGAAAATGTTTTTCTTTTGTATTAATATATTTTGATTTTGATTTAATATATGATATGTTAGAAACCTATATATTCCGGGGATTAAATAAACTAAATACTAGATAGGCAATAATACATTATGCTTTATTACTATTTCTTTTTAGTTACATTATTTTAATTTAAGAAATAGAATAAATGTGGAAAAGAAATTTTGGGCTCACATAATTATAAGAAGCGGTGTGATAATTAACGTAGGTTGTGTGTAGTGGGGCGTTAATGAGCCTCCACGTCACAACCATTTATTCCTTAAACCATTACTAACAAAATAAGGGGCACCAATGGGCCTCACACCCTCTTTTTTCGTTAACGGATTAACCTGGGGGAGGAAGGTTCGGTGAGTGTCCCAAATCACAATCTAACCAAAATGTTTCTCATTTTTATAAAATAAAAAAAAAACGTATTTTAGTTAAAACCACTACACTCTTGTGAAATGGTGGTTTAGTAAAAATCAACTATTTACGTGACTGTGACGTGACACTTTTAAACTCTTTTAACTAAAACAATGTAGCGCCGCCAAAACATGAATTTTAATTCACTAGAATGTTTCCTTGAATTATAGAATGAAATAAATAACTAAGCTATTTAACCTAGTTAAATTATTAGTCAAACAAGTAAGGGGTGAAACATGGTGACAATTATGACTAAATAACAAATAAGAGGGATTGAAAGTGGAAATATGGGTTGAATTTCTACTAAATAGAAAGTGCAGGAAGTATGTGTGTTGACACCCATGGAGAACAGAGAGGGAATTTCCTTTTAATCAATTGCATGGGATGAAATTCCTTATCATCTAATCCTAATAAACATATGGTAAGTTGTAGATTTTGTTTTGGTGATGTTGATAGCAAAGGAAGTGTGATCAAATCTTTGAATTCGTATGAAATTGAGCATGGAGGTGTATTATTAGCTTGATTTTATAAAAAAACATTATTCTAAGGGTGCGTTAAGCTCCCTCAAAGTCCTTCATTTAAATATGCTTAAAATCTTTCCAAAATATGAAGTAACTCAACCAAAGTCATTGGAATCTCCATTCTTCAACCACTCATAGTCGTCGCATTAGCCACCCTGCCATCTGGCCACCTTACCCCCTCCTATCCACACACACTCACTACTGCTAGCACCTCCCTATACACCCACCACGACCACTACAAGCGCCACGACCACCCCTTGCCTATATGAGATGTGGGTGTGGGGAGGACAGTCGGCAAGGGGACAGACGGGTTGGTTGGGTGCGGTAGGGTGGGATGGAGGGGTAGATTTGGTGTTCAGGGTGGGTGTTCGGGGAGGTGAAAATTGCGGTGGATGTGATTGTGGTGAGGGGGAGTTGGGGCGGCAGTCAGAGTTAGTGGTTGGCGCGACAACGGTAGTGGCAATGATTGGTCTTGACAACCCTAAGGCGGGCAAGCGACGTAGAGGAGATTATCGGGTGACATAATCAACGTTAGTGTGACCCAAGGTGGTGGTGCGAAGTGATAGATTCCAATTTCCTTGTGATTGTTTCTCATTAACTTTACTACAAAATCAAATTCTTTTCGTAGATTCCAAATTTTTTAGATGTTAATTCCCTTTAAAGCCACATCAACTACTTGCAATAACATTCAAACCACATCACACTCACCAAGTAAATGCTCTATAGTCTATGGACGAGTAAGACACAAAGGGCATAGTATATAAGGAACATCTATACTTCTTTTATCAAGATTAACCCGAGTAGGTAACCGATCCATCAAGGCCCTCCAAATGAAAACATTTAACTTTATAGGGACACTCGTATTATACCTAGTAGGGGACAAACTACTACAAAGAATATATTGGTCGATTATACATCGAACCCTCTTAATGATACTCGCCATTCCTGGAACTGAGTCTGTCTGACCCCCCTCCAGGTTCCCCTTTATCATATGTCGTCATTTCCAAGAGCCATTAGTAAGCCAATTTCTTTGACTAACCAGACAATTCTTTTCTTCTTTAAGCACAAATAAATACGGGGAAATGATACTCCAAAACACAATTATCCACCCAACAATCTTTCCAAAATAAAGTAGACATATTTTTTATAATGAAGACGTAAAGACGACTCGTATTACTTTTTTCTATTCTTATTCTCCTTGGGTAGAATACATACATGTTGTAGTATGCTAAATTATGCCAAATGTGTTTTATTGTGCATGCCTATTGTTAAAATGCATGTATTCTGATTGATAATTGTGCTTATTATGCCTTGAGGTACACGTTAACCCTCCTCAACTCTACGTATGTGTCACATCACTTACTTTTTCTCAATCCACCTCACCTCTCTCTAAGGAAATGGTTTAATCTCGTTAACTCCACATAACCCTATATTTTAGTGGTTTTTGGTTTAAAGAAAAAAAGAAAAAAAAAGTTAATTCAATCTCTTAACGTCCTGTTAACATGTTAACAAATAACTCTTTAATGCCCCTCTACACAAGGAGGGAGTGATGCCAACAATGGTTAATATGCCATGTCACCTTTAACGCCTCAAATGTTAGAGTACGTCCGAAGGCCTTATATGAATGATTGCTATTGAATTTACTCAAGTCACCATGCCTTTGGATAAATGAGAGAATGAGGGTTACACGTAATTAATAATATGGGAAATGCAATCACCACTTGAAATAAAGTAACTTTTACATTAGGTGAAAATGTTTACTCACTTATGTGGGGTTCCTGTTCGGGAGGTTCTGAGGTTGAATCCAGGGGAGGGCAATTCCTGACCCGGGTTGTTGTGGCAACCCCTGAATTCCTACTTGTGACTTGGGTGATATAAGACAATATCCTTACCAGGTGATTTAGTTGTCAAAAAAAAAGATTATCACAATTTAGTTCACGCAACAATAAAATGCCTTTAATGTTTAAACAAAATATCAACTTGTACATTTTTAACGAATGGGTTATTGTGAATAAACTTTAGACAAATACAAGTATAAGTTGACGAATTCGAGCAATTTTTTTGGGCATTGATACTGGTACACATTCTCACTCTATCTCTCTGTATATACATACACACAAACATAAACACACACACACACCATACATATATAGTGAGAGAAATAAAGTGAGAAATGATGTCTCAACGAGATTTAAGGATTCACCAACAAAATGACCCTTTTTGTAGAGTTTTTTTATCTATCAATGAACAACGTTAAAGAGTTTTACCCTCATTCGAAGATAATTCTCGGCTTCTTTTAGTCAAACCCTTATTTTTGTAATGAAGTTCGTTGTTTGGAACGACGAATTTCTTGTGATAGGCCACCGTGTAATGTCTCGCGTTTCGATACTTTCTACTTATAGCAAGCTCACATTGTATTTCTATTTTGGGAAACGTTGTATCTTGTAATCATTCTTTGTTGTAAACCATTGTAATCTGAGACTTGAATCATAATAAAAATTCATATTTTATTCATGTTATACTTAATCATAAACATTTTATACTCATGCATTCAAACATGTAACGCATACTTGTGATATTCATAAAACGTGTGAAGAACTTGCAAATACGTGACATACATACATTATACGATACTTATACATGATACATATATACAAATATACTTGCTCATACTTATTCTTGCGATAAACTGACTTAAAACCCCCTGAAAATGCACTTTTTATGCTTAAAAACACCCCAAACCCCTAAATATAAACCTCAGGGGGCTAAATTGACAAAAATGAAACTTATCCCAGCTTCTCGCGGGCCACCAGCTTGTCCCCCTTCCCTTCTCGCGGCCCGCCAGCTGTCTGTTTCGGCAGAATGTTGTTTAAGCTCATGGATTGGTCAATTTTGGTGCACAAGGATTGTGCTTCTTGCATTAATCACCCACCTAACTAACCCTAATCACCTCCTATAAAACCCAACCCATTCCCACACTTCCTCCATTTTACAAACACTCTAATCTCACTCTCAAAACACTTGAAATCAGTTGGTAAACTCAGAAATTGAGCAGAAAGTTCAAAGCTCTCAAAGTGAGTTCTAGCTCACTTCTACTTCACCTTTCTCATTGTTTCTTCTTTCTTAGCACTTGGGACACCTCTAGGATTGTTTCCTTAGGTTCTTCCATGGAAAACCTAGATGGAACTCCTTTATATTGAGGTTGAAGTGCAAGAAATTCCCTGTTTTAAAACAAACTTTTCCAAAACTTATGTTTACTTCAAACCATCCTAGCGTTCTTGAGCTTCTAATCAATCTTGTGATTAAGGAGACTAACCTAGGTTGTTATACATGTAAATAGGAGTGTTAAACACTCCAAACTTTCTGTTTTCATAGAGCTTTTAGCTCACAAGTGATGCAAGGTTAAGACTTGTTCATGTGTGTCCACCTTGGTTAGCTTGGGCTATCCTAAACCTTTTGAGACCACACATCACTTGATGTTTTTCATCAAGATACCAAGCTAGTTTGCTAGACCTAAACTGTCACAACCCCACATAGCCGTTGACCATTGTCCTCGTGTGCTCTTCGGGTTGACTTACACTTGGCTACTTGGTATCTAGATGACACCATATTTACATTTTGTACATTATGTTCTTGAACCCTCCTTGTCACCTATGGTGACTCGTGTAGTGGTGAACAAACCTAGAGGTTCCTAAGTGGATGGTTAATCCTCCCACCTCCTACTTGACTTACTTGATTCAAGAGGTACCAAAGTGGATGAATTATCATCCCACCTCTTACATGACTATAGGACTAATTATGTATATGAACTAAATAATAAACGTAGAAACCGAACTCTTGATAAATGACTAAGTGAATCATTTGTTAAGTTATTAAGTTTCGTCGCTATTGTATGTAGTTCCTTGTCACGATTCTAATAGGTCTTGAACCTACGAAAACACATTCAATCCTTATGGATTTGCTATACTGTCGTTGACAAGTGCTATGTCTAGTGACTATTTTTCATGTTATAATACTTTTCCATACATTATTCTTACATTTACCCGAATACTCCAAATCCACCGTTAACTCGTTACTCATACGCCTCCTTTCCTCTTGTAGGATAACTCGGCGTTTCCCCCCATGGACCAACATCTTCACGGAATTGTTCAAGTGTAGAAAAGACCCAAAAACAAACCGTGAGTATACTCGAATCCCCCTTTACGCTTAACCACTTTTGGGGTGTAACATGTTTACGTATCAAAATAACACTAAACTTATGCTTTATTACTTGCACATAACAATCAATTATACATGAACGCTTGATACTTATGTGATGCTTATACTAGGGATTGAACGTATGTGATACTATAGACATTAGCTTATTTTGAGCCTCCATTTGACATGTATAGCGCTATAGGAGTAACGCACCGCCTGTGACGTTGGTCATGTTGAATTATTTATACTAGTTGCGTAAACAGAGGGTTGACTAGAAATATCACATGCCTAGTGTATGCTCGTATGTATTCTTGTTGCCATGTGGATTTGTTTAAACCTATGCTTATACTTATACTATACTCAAACTTGTATACTCTCCTTTGCTTTTGCATTGAACTCGTATTTTAAACATGTTACAGGATGAGAAGATGATGCTATGAAAAGAAGTAGCGATGGACGCCAGATACACACATAGACGTTAGGTTTATTAATGACGTATCAATTTTGTTATGTTATTGTTACTCAAATTTGTTGTATTTTCTGAATTATGTCGTACTTGATGGTTTATTTTGAAATGAAATTCTGTTTAATTAAATATTGTCACGAAATAGCATTATGAAGTCTCTTGCAATCATGTTTTCGTCTCACTCCGATGTTTCCGCCATCGGTTGGGGTGTGACAGATCGGTATCAGAGCCATAACTATAGGGAATTAGGTAGAATTGCCATGTTCGACCTAGTCTATAGTTCTAAGTACCCGTTTTGACCATTCTTGTTTATGCTTAAAATGTTATGCTTCCTACTTTGCTTCTTTCTCTTCCCTTTGGTCTTAATACATATTTACAATGTTTTTCCTAAGACATTCTTACACAATACACGTTTGGACGCTTGAAGACACTCGTAATACAAACGAGACGACTTCACTAAAATAGGTGTGAAAACCGCAATTTGGTGAACGACTCTCAATCCGCTATTCTTGTTATTTTGCACGAAATTACGCCATTAAGCTAGGAGTGAAATCCACAACTTAATGGAAAATTTCCAATTCAAACTCTAGGGGACCCTTACCAACGAATCGGAATTTGCTCTTCGTTTTGGTAAGTACCAACCACACTTAGGGTACGGAATCTTCAAGTTAGGGGTGAAACCCGCACCTTGTCGATTAAGTCCCATTCCTTGATTTTCGCTCTCGCCAACGTCTCGATTTTCCAATCGATTAGATACGTGTAGTAACTGGAAGGGTAAAATACCGTTAGTCGCTTCTCGATGAGAGTATTTTACCTATAGGCCAAAGCACGTTCCTCTAATTCGAAAGGACTTCGATTCACTTTGGAATTGTCGACGATTCTCTACCCGAATCATTCCCATGTTTTATAAGCCTTTTCGTTTTTATGTGACTCAATTTTTGTGCGTTTTAATACTTGTTACCTTGTTCGTTTCAAACTGCTACACACTTCGCACGTTTATCGCAATCCAAAAACAATAATAATCCTCGTGAACAAACTAAAATTTATACTCTTTATACGCATTTATACGTGTTTATACATGTCATACGCGTTAAATTCATGCTACATATGTGAACTAAATGTGACACACCATGCTTACATGCTTATACATGCCAAACTTATTTTACAGTATGATCACGTCTCATCCTTTCCTTTCCCTTCGAACTTCTAGATGGCATCTCCAAGCTCATCCGGTGAACATAAGAAGAGCAAGAAGGACTCCCATTCCAACTCCAAGAAAGAACTCGCTAACATTGTCGTTGAGCAAATGGCTGACCATATGGCCCGAATTATGCCTGATATCGTTAGTAAGATCCAATCGAACACCGAATCACCTCATTGTTCAGTCGACTCCAAGGTGGAGAAACCCAAGCCGCAATTCCTTTTCAAGCACTTCATTGCTTGTAAACCCTTAGAGTTTACAGGTAAGGATGGCACGACAACATTGTTGACATGGTTCGAAGCCATGGAACTCGCGTTTCGTTACAGTGCCTGCCCCGACGACCTGCGTACTCAAAACGCCACAGGGGTGTTCCAATCGAGAGCTCTCGATTGGTGGACCTCCGAACGCAAAACTCGAGGGGATGATGCAGCCCACACTTTGCCATGGGCCGAGTTGAAGAAGATCATGAGAGACGAGTTTTGCCCTCCTCGCGAGCTTAGGAAGCTAGAACAAGAATTTGCTACCTTAAGCAAAATGGGGACGACAACGAGGGTCTAACCACTCGTTTCAAACAGCTTAGCATCCTTTGCCCCACCCAGGTTGATACCACTGAGAAGGCTATCAACAAATACATCCACTGCCTCCCTGATTCTTTCATGAACCTCGTGGAAGCTGCCTTTCCAGCAACCGTCGAGGAAACCTTTCGCTTAGACGCCCGTTTGCATAGTAACCACGTTGAGCGCCGAAATGCCGCGAAAGCAGCATCGAAGCACGCTCACCAAGCCACCACTGATACCACCACCGCTGAACCAATACTCACCCAAACCAAAAAGGGAAACAACAGGAACAGGAAGCGGAAGGCTTCTGTTCAACAACTGTGCGGTTGTTACTCCGCCAAACCCTCAACCCCTTCAGACCGTTGCAGCCATTACCCCTACCAACCCGTAAGCACCAAGATTGGGCTACGTTGGGTCTCATCCCCAATGTAACACCTGCTCACACCATCATCCCACTGGCACCCCATGTCGCAAATGTGCCCAATGCCAAAGATTTGGGCATTTTGCTAGCCAATGTCATAGCAACCCCCAAACCCAAACCAACCAAGCCATCATGCCTAACCCTGCTCAACCTCATCCCCAAAATGCTCCTGTGCGAGCATGTTTTAAATGCAGTGATCCAAATCATCTTGCTAACGTCTGCCCTCAGCGCAGCGCCAATCAGCAACGCCAGCAACAGCAACAGCAGCCTGAGCCTGCAAAGGGACGAGCTTTTATGCTCACTTCAGCTCAAGCTCAAAGTTCAAACGACGTCATCACTGGTACGTTCCTTGTTAACCATGTTTATGCTTCATGTCTATTTGATACAGGCGCTGATAAGAGTTTTGTGTCGATTGAATTTGAACCATTACTTAAGTGTGCACGTTCCAAATTGCCTAATCCTTTCACTGTCGAAGTCGCTAATGGCAAAACCATCACCGTCGATTCCGTTCTTTCTGGATGCTCTTTTATTCTTAACGACCATACTTTCTCCATTGATCTCATCCCCATGCAAATGGGAAGTTTCGACATCATAGTAGGCATGGATTGGCTTATGCGAGTTCGTGCCGAAGTTGTTTGTTCTGAAAAGTTCATTCGTCTTCCTCTTCCTTAAGGCGATTCTCTACACGTCTATGGTGAGAAACCTTCTAAAGGTCTCAAACTTATATCGTGCATCAAAGCGAACAAGTACTTACGCAAGGAGTACTTTGCCTTTCTCGCCCACGTTGTGGAAAAGAAAGACAAAGGTCCAAGCCTAAGTGACGTTCCTGTCGTATGCGATTTTCCTTCTGTTTTCCCAGAGGATCTTCCTGGCCCTCCGCTTCCTCGAGCAGTTGATTTTCGTATTAATCTCATTCCTGGCGCAACTCCTGTTGCGAAAGCTCCCTATCGTCTAGCACCTTCGGAGATGCAAGAGCTATCAAGTCAACTTCAAGAACTTCTTGATAAAGGCTTTATACGCCCTAGTACTTCTCCTTAGGGCGCTCCCATTCTCTTCGTCAAAAAGAATGATGGATCATTTCGAATGTGTATTGACTATCGTGAGCTCAACAAGCTTTCAGTCAAGAACCGCTATACACTTCCTCGTATTGACGATCTATTCGATCAATTGCAAGGCGCAACATGCTTTTCAAAAATCGATCTTCGTTCAGGTTATCATCAACTTCGAGTTCTCAAGAAGATGTACCCAAAACCGCTTTTCGCACACGATACGGACATTACGAGTTCATAGTCATGCCCTTTGGTTTGACCAACGCACCCGCCGTGTTCATGGATTCGATGAATCGCGTGTGTAAACCCTTCCTTGATCGCTTCGTAATCGTTTTCATAGACGATATTCTCATCTACTCCAAAATGAAAAAAGAGCATGGACGACATTTGCATCTCATTCTTCAGCTTTTGCAAACCGAACGTCTTTATGCCAAATTCTCCAAGTGTGAATTTGGCTAAAGGAGGTTCAGTTTCTAGGTCACACCGTCAATGAACTCGGTATTCATGTTGACCCTGCAAAGATAGAAGCCGTGAAGAATTGGATTGCACCTAAGTCGCCTTCTGAAATTCGTTCGTTTCTTGGCCTAGCTGGGTACTATCGCCGCTTCATCTCAAACTTCTCGAAGATTGCCGTTCCTTTGACCTCGTTGACTCAAAAAGATAAGCATGTTGTTTGGGGTCCCTAACAAGAGGAATCTTTCCAAACGCTCAAGGACATGCTTTATAATGCTCCTATCCTCACTCTCCCTGATGGGAACGACGACTTTGTCGTGTATTGCGATGCCTCTAACCAAGGTCTTGGTTGCGTTCTCATGCAACGAGACAAAGTAATCGCTTACGCGTCAATGCAACTCAAAATACATGAGAAAAACTACACTATTCACGACCTTGAACTTGGTGCAGTTGTTTTTGCATTAAAGATTTGGCGACACTACCTTTATGGTACAAAGTGTGTGGTCTTCACTGACCATAAGAGCCTACAACACATCTTTGATCAAAAGGAACTCAACATGCATCAACCCCGTTGGGTGGAATTGTTGAACGACTACGACTGTGACATTCGCTACCATCCTGGTAAAGCGAATGCTGTGGCTGATGCACTTAGTCGTAAGACTCATGTTATGAGTGTTCGTTGCCACCAAATCTTGAAGAACCTTCTTGATCTCATTCGCGGCGCCCAACATTCAGTTATGAACGAAGGCTACCTCGAGTCTTAGCTAAATACCGGTAATCAGCGTCCATTCGCTGCTAAGGCTGATGGAATCTTCTATTTTAATAATCGCATGTGGATTCCTGATCGTAATTCTCTTCGTACCACTTTGATGGATGAAGCTCATAAATCTTGATACTCCGTTCATCCTGGAGTTGATAAGATGTACCATGATTTGCGTGCGTCCTATTGGTGGCCTGGAATGAAACGTGAAATCGCTCTCTATGTGTCCAAATGCCTTACGTGTTCCAAGATCAAGGCAGAACATCAACGCCCCTCTGGCTTGCTCGAGCAACCCGATATTCCTGTTTGGAAACGGTAGAGCATTGCCATGGATTTCATCACAAAATTGCCTCGTATCTGGTCACGATAGCATCTGGGTTATCATCGATCGTTTAACCAAATCCGCGCACTTTCTAGCCATTCGTGAAGATTATAAAGTCGAGAAATTGGCTCAAATCTACACAAATGAAATCATTAGTCGTCATGGTACTCCTCTCGATATTATTTCTGAGCGCGATGCTCGTTTCACTTCTCGCCTCTGGCAAACCTTTCAGACCGCCCTTGGCACTCGTCTTAATCTCAGCACCGCTTTTCATCCTCAAATTGATGGTCAAACCAAGCGCACGATCCAAACTTTGGAGGATATGCTTCGATCTTGCGTAATCGATTTTGGCGGCAATTGGGATTTACACTTACCTTTGGTTGAATTCTCGTACAACAATAGTTATCACAACAGTATTCAAATGGCTCCATTTGAAGCTTTGTATGGTCGCAAGTGTCGTTCGCCTATTTGTTGGCACGAGATCGGGGATGTTCAGATCACTGGTCCCGAATTAATACAAGATGTCACACCCCGACCCGCAGCGGAAAAGGTGATCGGGGCATGATTGGGTTATCATCAAAGCTCATGACATTTATTATAACGTTTCATATTTATTATTACAATTTAAAGGGAAACATACAATCATAATTACATCATGTTCTACACATCATTCTAGACTTCATTATTTTCTTCTAAGGCATTTCCTATGTTTTCCTTACTTCATCCTGTTCACCTGTATCATGTGTAAAAATGGTTTTTGGATCAACAAAAAGTTGGCGAGTGAACCTTGTTAGAAAACATTTATTATTTATTTCTTGTTGTATTTAATATGAAAAAATTGTGCAATATTCATATATGAACAAACGTAAATAAACATACAATAACAACAATTAGCATACAATAACAAACCATTAGCATACAATAACAAACCATTAGCATACGATATCAAACAACAACAAACAATAACATACATTAACAAACCAACAGCATACAATAACATATCAACTTGAATAAATATATAACATGAATTAAACTGTGCGATCAAGGCTCAATCAAACGGAGCCGATCGTATTGCATGTACTGAAAATGATAAATGTCTGTGCGATCAAGGCTCAATCAAACGGAGCCGATCGTATGTTGGCACGCCAGGTTCACGCTCATAATGTAATGGGGAACATGCTTAACGCTCATAATGTAATGGGGAGCGTCGGCCTATGAAATTGCATGTACTGAAAATAATAAATTAAATCTAAACAATAACCATACAAACAGTTTATACAAGCTTAATACACATTTATTCATGATATGATGTATGCACAATGATTTAAATATAATAAATAGTAAGACACATGATACACCCCAAAAACGTGATTTAAACGGGGAATTTGTAGAGATTCACTCACCTTGGGTGCGTTCGGTGAATGATGTTGAATGCGCACGAGTTTAGAGGATTGATCGACGAGGAAAAACTAACCTAATTAATAACGAAAAGTAAGGTAAATAAATGGATTTTATTAACAACTTTAATAGGATTTTTGGATATATTTTTGTGAGTTTAAGGCTATTTTCTAACTTTAAAAATGTTATTTTTAAGTATTTTTAATTGATTTTTAATTTAAATAAATAAATAAAATAATAAAAAAATGTTGATTTTTGACCGTTGACCGTTGACTTGTTGACCGGTTTTATTGTGTGTAAGTATGCGCCGGGCAGGACTCGAACCCGAGACCTCCCGTACGCGTGCACGCAGCTCTACCAACTGAGCTACGTGTCTAACCCGAAATATTTCTGTTTTTAATTATATTTATATACTAATTAAATTAATCCGAAAATCATTTATTTTAAAAACGATTTTAATGTATCGCTCGGTGCTCTCCACAGGTCTCGAACCCGGGACCTGCGGGTTAGTTTGGCACACAGTCCACCGCTGGACTGTGTGTCTAACTTGGTAAATATTCTGGTTATTATTATATTTGACATCTTACTGAGTTAACCCGGTTCAGTTTAATAAAAAGGGGCATTTTATTACAGCGAATGTGTGTGACCAGGATCGAACTCGAGACGTTATGCATATTGTTTGCACACAGTCCACCGCTGGACTGTGTGTCTAACCCGTTCAATATATCGATTTTAATTAATGTTATAACATACCCAACTTCATCTTCTTCGTTCAAAACACAGACATCGATCAACTGACTGTTATTTGTTAAATTAACTTAACGAACATTATGAGCCATCGTAATGTAAGGAACATAAAAAGGTTTGAGGATTAATTGTACCGAGCTGTTCGTCTTTCTTCAGAAGTCCGGCAAGATCGTCGGCTCTGTTTTGGTGAGCTTCGGCTGATAGGATTAGTCAACAATTTGGAGAGATTAGATGTGAAATGGAACCACTGGGTAACGATTATCAGTAAGTTGAAATGTTCATACCGGTTAACAGCAGGTTTCTGAAATTTCAGAAGTTTTCCGGCGAAAACAGATAATCCGGCAACATCGTCTGGAAAAGATTCTGGGTGAGGGATTGATATTAGAATTTGTCCAATAATGGAATGAAACAGAAAAATCGAAGTAATTACCGTGTAGATGAAAGTCTCGGTTTTCCGGCGACTTGTAGATATTTTCCGGCGAGTGAAATTTCTTGCGACAAAGATTCTTCAGAGGTTTAAGGTGAGTGGGAGTGATGTCAGTATGAGTTCTATGATCTTATTTTTGGGTAAGAAGAAAAGATGGATTGAACTAGGTTTTCCGGCGAAAATTTCCGGTTAATTTACAGAGAATTCCGGCGACTTGCGGCGAAATTTTCTGAGCAAAAATGGAGAGTGTAGTTGGATAGATTCGTGAGTTTAACTGATAAACAAAGATAAATCCCGAATTTGAATTTTTGTTTTCGATTTCAAGGGGAATTATGGTAATGAATGAAATTGATGGTTTTATTTCGGTTATAACCGATATGGCTGTTAATGTAAGCGTTATGACCAAAAGAAACGGCAACATTTGACGAGTTTGTCGGGATTTCTGGCGTCAGCGATTTTGGGCGCGCTGTGTAACTGGGTTTTGATTTCCAGATTTAATTTATGTATTAATTGTTTCAATATGTTAACAAACAACACAAGTGGCGGAGCGGTTGAAGGGATGTGTGTTAAGGCTTTGCTGGCTCTCGGCTGACCCGGGTTCGAGTCCCGGCTTCAGCATTTTATTTTTAAATCACTATTTTTAATACTTTTTCAAATATAACTTTTATATTCTAATATACTTATTAATTATGTATCGTTTAAAATTAATTTAAGCATTAAATATGCAGCGAAATTTTTGACTAGTTGTTCGGTTAATAAACGAAGCGGGTTTGGTTAATCTGGTTTTTTTTTTCGACGGATGTTACAGTATCCCTACTTTTTAGAAATTTCGTCCCGAAATTTAAGTAGTGGCATATTTGTCTAAAAAGGATGGTGTTTAATTTGACAGTTACATACTTAGAAAAAGAGTAAGAGTTTAAATTTTTGTTTGAGGCGGTAACGTTCCTTGTAAGGGTTGAGTACCCTGCTACAGGAATCGCTTTTTGTCGCCTACGGTAAAAATATTGATAAGCGGAGTTGATTCACTAAGTATGATTTCATGCGCTAGAGTTTTGATATGTTTGGAAAGATAAGGTTATATCCTAAAACAAAACTTCTAATACTACAACCTACACGGAACTTCTCATAACCGCCTGACAATGCCTCTGATCCTTTGGCAAGAATACTTATATATAGGAAGTACCAGCGGCGTATCCACCATATTCTTGTCAAATTTTCATTGGTTTTATCAGTAAGTTATGATTGGTTCTATGATGTGACTCTAGAACATAAATAAACACTACAACCAATGTCTGAGTCCTAATTCTGATAGTATACATGTTTGATTGGTGACATAATCCCATTTCTTTAAATGGTGAGATGATATAAATGCTAGATCAATGAGTATAAAACGAACTTCAACCAAGAAATTACTAAATCCTACATGGAACTTCTCATAACCGCCTGACAATGCCTCTGATCCTTTGACAAGAATACTTATATATAGGAAGTACCAGCGGCGTATCCACCATATTCTCGTCAAATTTTCATTGGTTTTATCAGTAAGCTATGATTAGTCCTATGTGACTCTAAAACATAAACAAACACAACAACCAAAGCTTGAGTCTTTGAATGATGACAGTACCTCTCTCGTTTGTTATGATGGAGAGGTTAGTCCATGTAGAAGTGAGACACAGCTCAACTTCTTTAAATGATGACACTGTGATATGTCGTGAGGTATGATGATATGAATGTTAAATCAATAAGTATAAAAACAAAACTGAAATAGTAATTCGCATTAAGATCCTTGGATAAATTTCCAATTTAAAATTGAGACACGTGAAAATTGAGATAATCATAAAGAAAAACATAAAACTAAGCGGTTGGAGTTAAATCTTGATTTTCAGTGAAAGGGACTAGTTGGGTGTTTTCGTTTGGGCCGTCATTATCTTCAACAGGATTGGCGTTGATGTTGAAAACTCTTACTCTTGCTGGTGGCCTAGTGGTTGGGTTTTCTTGATTTGCTTGGTTAACTGGGTTTGCTTGAGCTTGAGCGTTTATGATGTTAACCAATTGAGGGCACGTGTTTCTAAAGTGGGTAGGGTCACCACAATTGAAACAAGCTCGAACATATGGGAACATGGGGTATTGGGGTTGTTGATATGTTTGGATCATGTTTTGAGTAGGGGGCGAGGTTTGGTTTTGAGGGGTGCGGCAAACCTTGCTCAAATGACCATAGCGTCCACAATTCGCACATAGTCGACAAAGTAAGGTAGATGGATGGTGATAAAAACAGGTGTTACATTGAGGGTGAGGTCCAAGGTAAGGTTTCTTATTTGGGTAGGTTGGGTTGGGTGCTACTTGAGTGATTGGGATAGCTTGGAGGGGTACGGCTTGTAAGGCTGGTTGATTGCGTTGGGTGACAGCGAAAAGTTGCTCATCTCCTTTCCTTTTGGAAATGGGTTGAGAAGGGGATTCGGTTTGGGTGGAGTTTGAAATTTCAGTTGATGCTTTATCTTTCTTCTTCTCCTCCTTGAAGTCTTTATTCCGTATACGGTTCTCGGTGAGCTCTGTAGCTAACTCCATTGCTGCTTCCAAGGTTGCAGGTGTGGTACTTATTACAGAGTCTTGAATTTTTGAAGGAAGACCTCGAATGTAGTGCTCGATCAAACGGTAGTGGGGAGTGAACAAGTTGGGAACCATTTGATTTAACTCGAGGAATCTCTTGTTGTATGTAGTGTGGTCGCCTTCCTTTTGTTTCAACGAATAGAACTCATCCTCTAATTTCTTGATTTCGCTCCTTGGGCAAAACCGTCTTGTCATGATTTCTTTCAACTCTTCCCAAGTCAAAGTCATAGCATCTTCAACACCTCGTTTAGCCTTCTCTGTATTCCACCAAGTAAGTGCTATTCCAAATAAACGACCAGTAGCATATCGCACTTTGCGATCATCGGGGCAATCGCAATTTAGGAAAATGTTTTCCATTTCTTCAAACCAATAGAGAAGAGCGTTGACACCTTCAGTCCCTTCGTATTTTGTAGGGTCGCAGGATTTGAAATGCTTGTAGGTGCATTTAGTGGTATTTGGGGGAGGGTTGACAATATTTTGAACTTCTTGATTGACGGGATTAGCGGTAAGGGCTTGTTGGACTTGAATTACAATGTTGGCTATTACGGCAGCCATTTGTTGAGAGATTTGGGCAGCCATGCGCTCGCGGGCTTTTCCTGCTCTCATCTTCCTACGAGCGAGACTAGAAGACATCTACAAGGAATACATATCAAGAGTATGAGTTGGATGCTTTTGGGATCATGTGTCGTATTTAGGAATGAACATTCATAAAATAAAAATAGCATAATAAATCTACTACATCCATAGGATGTCTTGGGCTTTGCTCGTAATTGGGCCTTGCATGCCGCCATACTTCACCTTCGTAATCATGTGGGCCCCCATGATTACCGGGTTTTTTCATATGGTTCGCATGTGTTTGCCTGGTTACGTACACTAAAACCCGGAGAAAATCGAGAAATATGTAACGTATGATATTCGGAATGTGTCCAGGTGTGGACACGGTGACACCTCAAAGTGGGGTTAGTTCGAACGACGTTTGGTGTGGCATGCTTTGGCCTAATAGGTCCTTCGTACTCTCATCGTTAGTCCCCAGGTAGGCAAACTGGTCCGTTATATTGGATTTATACGAATGCCAACCTAGACAGGACGTTCCGACTACCGGTACTTGTACCCTTACAGTTACTACATGCCCGTCGCAGAACTCACTTTGATGAGATTTGAAAAATGAAAAAAAATGCGACAAAATCTTGAATAACGGAAGTATGAAGATGATTTGAATATGTGAATATTGTAACATGTATGATGATTATGCATGTAAGTATGTATGTTCGACTGTAAGTATAATTCACTATGTATCACAAAATGTAATATTGGAAATGTTTGCATGCATTTGTGTATGTAATAAATATGAAACAATAAATATCATAAGTTTGCATGTAACCACATAAACAATTTAAAATCTAGTCAACTATAGTATAGGCTCTATGGGTCTAATAACCTATCCTATATCCCTATAGTCATGGCTCTGATACCAATCTGTCACACCCCAACCCGCAGCGGAAAAGGTGATCGGGGCATGATTGGGTTATCATCAAAGCTCATGACATTTATTATAACGTTTCATATTTATTATTACAATTTAAAGGGAAACATACAATCATAATTACATCATGTTCTACACATCATTCTAGACTTCATTATTTTCTTCTAAGGCATTTCCTATGTTTTCCTTACTTCATCCTGTTCACCTGTATCATGTGTAAAAATGGTTTTTGGATCAACAAAAAGTTGGCGAGTGAACCTTGTTAGAAAACATTTATTATTTATTTCTTGTTGTATTTAATATGGAAAAATTGTGCAATATTCATATATGAACAAACGTAAATAAACATATAATAACAAACCATTAGCATACAATAACAAACCATTAGCATACGATATCAAACAACAACAAACAATAACATACATTAAAAAACAACAGCATACAATAACATATCAACTTGCATAAATATATAACATGAATGAAACTGTGCGATCAAGGCTCAATCAAACGGAGCCGATCGTATTGCATGTACTGAAAATGATAAATGTCTGTGTGATCAAGGCTCAATCAAACGGAGCCGATCGTATGTTGGCACGCCAGGTTCACGCTCATAATGTAATGGGGAACATGCTTAACGCTCATAATGTAATGGGGAGCGGCGGCCTATGAAATTGCATGTACTGAAAATAATAAATTAAATCTAAACAATAACCACACAAACAGTTTATACAAGCTGAATACACATTTATTCATGATATGATGTATGCACAATGATTTAAATATAATAAATAGTAAGACACATGATACACCCCAAAAACGTGATTTAAACGGGGAATTTGTAGAGATTCACTCACCTTGGGTTCGTTCGGTGAATGATGTTGAATGCGCACGAGTTTAGAGGATTGATCGATGAGGAAAAACGAACCTAATTAATAACGAAAAGTAAGGTAAATAAATGGATTTTATTAACAACTTTAATAGGATTTTTGGATATATTTTTGTGAGTTTAAGGCTATTTTCTAACTTTAAAAATGTTATTTTTAAGTATTTTTAATTGATTTTTAATTTAAATAAATAAATAAAATAATAAAAAAAATGTTGATTTTTGACCGTTTACCGTTGACTTGTTGACCGGTTTTATTGTGTGTAAGTATGCGCCGGGCAGGACTAGAACCCGAGACCTCCCGTACGCGTGCACGCAGCTCTACCAACTGAGCTACGTGTCTAACCCGAAATATTTCTGTTTTTAATTATATTTATATACTAATTAAATTAATCCGAAAATCATTTATTTTAAAAACGATTTTAATGTATCGCTCGGTGCTCTCCACAGGTCTCGACCCCGGGACCTGCGGGTTAGTTTGGCACACAGTCCACCGCTGGACTGTGTGTCTAACTTGGTAAATATTCTCGTTATTATTATATTTAACATCTTACTGAGTTAACCCGGTTCAGTTTAATAAAAAGGGGCATTTTATTACAGCGAATGTGTGTGACCAGGATCGAACTCGAGACGTTATGCATATTGTGTGCACACAGTCCACCGCTGGACTGTGTGTCTAACTCGTTCAATATATCGATTTTAATTAATGTTATAACATACCCAACTTCATCTTCTTCGTTCAAAACACAGACATCGATCAACTGACTGTTATTTGTTAAATTAACTTAACGAACATTATGAGCCATCGTAATGTAAGGAACAGAAAAAGGTTTGAGGATTAATTGTACCGAGCTGTTCGTCTTTCTTCAGAAGTCCGGCAAGATCGTCGGCTCTGTTTTGGTGAGCTTCGGCTGATAGGATTAGTCAACATTTTGGAGAGATTAGATGTGAAATGGAACCACTGGGTAACGATTATCAGTAAGTTGAAATGATCATACCGGTTAACAGCAGGTTTCTGAAATTTCAGAAGTTTTCCGGCGAAAACAGATAATCCGGCAACGTCGTCTGGAAAAGATTCTGGGTGAGGGATTGATATTAGAATATGTCCAATAATGGAATGAAACAGAAAAACGAAGTAATTACCGTGTAGATGAAAGTCTCGGTTTTCCGGCGACTTGTAGATATTTTCCGGCGAGTGAAATTTCTTGCGACAAAGATTCTTCAGAGGTTTAAGGTGAGTGGGAGTGATGTCAGTATGAGTTCTATGATCTTATTTTTGGGTAAGAAGAAAAGATGGATTGAACTCGATTTTCCGGCGAAAATTTCCGGTTAATTTACGGAGAATTCCGGCGACTTGCGACGAAATTTTCTGAGCAAAAATGGAGAGTGTAGTTGGATAGATTCGTGAGTTTAACTGATGAACAAAGATAAATCCCGAATTTGAATTTTTATTTTCGGTTTCAATGGGAATTATGGTAATGAATGAAATTGATGGTTTTATTTCGGTTATAACCGATATGGCTGTTAATGTAAGCGTTATGACCAAAAGAAACGGCAACATTTGACGAGTTTGTCGGGATTTCCGGCGTCAGCGATTTTGGGCGCGCTGTGTAACTGGGGTTTGATTTCCAGATTTAATTTATGTATTAATTGTTTCAATATGTTAACAAACAACACAAGTGGCGGAGCGGTTGAAGGGATGTGTGTTAAGGCTTTGCTGGCTCTCGGCTGACCCGGGTTCGAGTCCCGGCTTCAGCATTTTATTTTTAAATCACTATTTTTAATACTTTTTCAAATATAACTTTTATATTCTAATATACTTATTAATTATGTATCGTTTAAAATTAATTTAAGAATTAAATATGCAACGAAATTTTTGACTGGTTGTTCGGTTAATAAACGAAGCGGGTTTGGTTAATACGGTTTTTTTTCGACGGATGCTACACAAGAGACAACGGACAAGATCCTACAGATTCGTGACAACTTAATCAAAGCCCGAAGCCGACAAAAGAGCTACGCTGACAAAAGACGCAAGCCCTTGGAATTTAACGTAGGAGATCATGTACTTCTCAAGGTTTCACCTTGGAAAGGTGTTGTCCGTTTTGGTAAGAAAGGCAAACTCGCTCCTCGCTACGTAGGTCCTTTCAAAATTCTCGAGAGGATTGGCAAGGTAGCGTATCGACTAGATCTACCTCAAACGCTCAACAATGTTCATCCCGTTTTTAATGTTTCAAATCTAAATAAGTGTCTAGCTGAAGAAGGACTTCAAGTTCCGCTAGAAGATCTTCAAATCAATGATACGTTGCACTTTGTGGAAAAATCGGTCGAAATCATGGACCGAGGCATCAAGCAACTAAGGCGCAGTCGAATTCCTATCGTTAAGGTTCGATGGGAAGGAAAACGTGGCGCTGAGTATACTTGGGAACTCGAGAGTGATATGAAGACCAAATATCCGCATCTCTTCGTTGCATCTTCCTAAATTTCGGGACGAAATTTCCTAAAGGAGGGGAGACTGTAAGGCCTCACGTTTCGATACTTTCTATTTATAGCAAGCTCACGTTGTATTTCTATTTTGGGAAACGTTGTATCTTGTAATCATTCTTCGTTGTAAACCATTGTAATCCAAGACTTGAATCATAATGAAAATTCATATTTTATTCATGTTATACTTAATCATAAACATTTTATACTCATACATTCAAACATGTAACGCATATTTGTGATATTCATAAAACGTGTGAAGAACTTGCAAATACGTGACATACATACATTATACGATACTTATACATGATACATATATACAATTATACTTGCTCATACTTATTCTTGCGATAAATTGACTTAAAACCCCTGAAAATGCACTTTTTATGCTTAAAAACACCGCAAACCCCTAAATATAAACCCCAGAGGGCTAAATTGACAAACATGAAACTTATCCCAGCTTCTCGCGGGCCGCCAGCGTGTCCTCCTTCCCTTCTCGCGGCCCGCCAGCTGTCTGTTTTGGCAGAATGTTGTTTAAGCTCATGGATTGGTCAATTTTGGTGCACAAGGATTGTGCTTCTTGCATTAATCACCCACCTAACTAACCCTAATCACCTCCTATAAAACCCAACCCATTCCCACACTTCCTCCACTTTACAAACACTCTAATCTCACTCTCGAAACACTTGAAATCAGTTGGTAAACTCAGAATTTAAGCAGAAAGTTGAAAGCTCTCAAAGTGAGTTCTAGCTCATTTCTACTTCACCTTTCTCATTGTTTCTTCTTCCTTAGCACTTGGGACACCTTTAGGATTGTTTCCTTAGGTTCTTCCATGGAAAACCTAGATGGAACTCCTTTATATTGAGGTTGAAGTGCAAGAAATTCCCTGTTTTAAAACAAACTTTTCCAAAACTTATGTTTACTTCAAACCATCCTAGTGTTCTTGAGCTTCTAATCAATCTTGTGATTAAGGAGACTAACCTAGGTTGTTATACATGTAAATAGGAGTGTTAAACACTCCAAACTTTCTGTTTTCATAGAGCTTTTAGCTCACAAGTGATGCAAGGTTAAGACTTGTTCATGTGTGTCCACCTTGGTTAGCTTGGGCTATCCTAAACCTTTTGAGACCACACATCACTTGATGTTTTTCATCAAGATCCCAAGCTAGTTTGCTAGACCTAAAGTGTCACAACCCCACATAGTCGTTGACCATTGTCCTCGTATGCTCTTCGGGTTGACTTATACTTGGCTACTTAGTATCTAGATGACACCATATTTACATTTTGTACATTATGTTCTTGAACCCTCCTTGTCACCTATGGTGACTCGTGTAGTGGTGAACAAACCTAGAGGTTCCTAAGTGGATGGTTAATCCTCCCACCTCCTACTTGACTTACTTGATTCAAAGGTACCAAAGTGGATGAATTATCATCCCACCTCTTACATGACTATAGGACTAATTATGTATATGAACTAAATAATAAACGTAGAAACCGAACCCTTGATAAATTACTAAGTTAATCATTCGTTAAGTTATTAAGTTTCGTCGCTATTGTATGTAGTTCCTTGTCACGATTCTAATAGGTCTTGAACCTATGAAAACACATTCAATCCTTATGGATTTGCTATAGTGTCGTTGACAAGTGCTATCTCTAGTGACTATTTTTCATGTTATAATACTTTTCCATACATTATTCTTACATTTACCCGAATACTCCAAATCCACCGTTAACTCGTTACTCATACGCTTCCTTTCCTCTTGTAGGATAACTCGGCGTTTCCTCCCACGGACCAACATCTTCACGGAATTGTTCAAGTGTAGAAAAGACCCAAAAACAAACCGTGAGTATACTCGAATCCCCCTTTACGTTTAACCACTTTTGGGGTGTAACATGTTTACGTATCAAAACAACACTAAACTTATGCTTTATTACTTGCACATAACAATCCATTATACATGAACGCTTGATAATTGTGTGATGCTTATACTAGGGATTGAACGTATGTGATACTATAGACATGAGCTTATTTTGAGCCTCCATTTGACATGTATAGCGCTATAGGAGTAACGCACCGCCTGTGAACGTTGGTCATGTTGAATTATTTATACTAGTTGCGTAAACAGAGGGTTGACTAGAAATATCACATGCCTAGTGTATGCTCGTATGTATTCTTGTTGCCATGTGGATTTGTTTAAACCTATGCTTATACTTATACTATACTCAAACTTGTATACTCTCCTTTGCTTTTGCATTGAACTCGTATTTTAAATATGTTACAGGATGAGAAGATGATGCTATGGTAGCGATTGACGCTAGATACACACATAGACGTTAGGTTTATTAATGATGTATCAATTTTGTTATGTTATTGTTACTCAAATTTGTTGTCTTTTCTGAATTATGTCGTACTTGATAGTTTATTATGAAATGAAATTATGTTTAATTAAATATTGTCACGAAATAGCGTTATGAAGTCTCTTGCAATCATGTTTTCGTCTCACTCTGATGTTTCCGTCATCGGTTGGGGTGTGACACACCGCACTCCCCAAATTAGAGAGCCCTATTGCCCCACTCTGGCCAGACTATGTTGTCTTAACCGGGCCCACCTGGTTAACCATACCGCGGAGTGCCACTTGACAAACATTGTGCCACCACAAGAGCTGAACACTCTCTGGTGTAACACACAGTGGGACGAAAACCCGAATAGGCTCATGATAGAACTTGACATCTCTGCAAGGAGGCTAGGCTTTATTTATCATTGTCTAATCCACCAAGTGACATAAGTGGAGATTAAACTTAGGTCTCCATTGAAGTCTCTCATCCACTAGACCCACAAGTGGTGGATTTGTAATGAAACTCTTGAGCAATTGTTAAGACTTACTAGAGATAGGAATGTTTAAGCTTTTGTTGTGTTCTTTAACGAATTTGTCGAATTGTTTGTGTCAAGTTAAACGTCTACTCTAGGAGTTAAGGCCTATGGTAGCTACGTCCTGAGCTGATTATTATCAAGTGAGTTCGGGTTTTTTTTTTTATTCTTTCTTAGTTAAACTGTTATTTATGTAAATAAAAGAACTAGTGTTTCTAGTCCTGGAAAAATGAGGTGTGACACTATTATTGCAAAATCTTACTAAAATCCTGCATAAGACACGTTTTGAAAAAAGAAAAACTTAATTATATAAAACATATCACGAAAAATATAATGAAAAACATTTTACTAATAGTCTAAAATTGACAAAACATGCATATTTAATATTATTTATCTGTAATATATTATAAGCGTAAACAATTGACAAAACATTAATAACAGAATATAATATTTTACATAGCTAAACTATAATAAACCTTGCAGATCTAACCATATGTAAAATATTGTTACTTTTGCGATAAATACATACAAATAACACAACATCACTTGGTCTTATTTCTTGAGTAAAAATAAAATACAACAATAAAAGTATTCGACGATAATTAAAATATATAAAAAAATGCTATCACCTATCAACAACTTCACTTAGTTTTGTTTCTTGAGTAAAAATAGAATACAACAGTTAAAGTATTCTACGATAATTAAAATATATAAAAAAATGCTATCACCTGTTTATACTTCTAATAGGAAAATTATTATACAAGTTAATGTAAATACAGAGTGTGTTTAATAGAAAGTTAAATTAGAGTACATAAATATAATAATCGTATAATACAGTTTTACATAATTTTTATAAATAAGTCTATGTGTTATGTTTCATGCCCTGATGACGTGGCCAGATTTCGACGGTGACGCACTTGCCCACAATTAGTGTGAAGGACGTGATTGGATGGGAGCATTTGTTGTTTCACGGACGTGAAAATGTTTATGAGGTTTTTGAGGGTATGTTTCAACTAATCTCACTTCACCACTTTTTACTATTTTTTTTAATTAATTTTCCATATAAAACCATTACACAATCTAGTTAAAAATACAAAACCAGTGATAATGAAAAGTTAAAAATATAAAAACAGTGACAATGAAAAACTATAAACTATAAGTCCATAACACGTAGCTAAGGGTGGAAAGGTTCAACCATCTTGAACCCACTTCAACCCTTGAACTCAACCAAAAGAATAATACCATCTCGTTTAAACTCACTTCAACCGAATTATAGAAGACTAGCAACTTTATGAGCAAGGGAACCCGCCATGATTACGAAGGGTGTTCCTGGCCAACATGTGACAACCCGCCCGTGAACCCAAAAGTGCCCCCACCACCCTAATACGAGTTCCAAAGATACCAAGACATCGATAACACAACCGTGTCAAATATGTTAGAATATATTTTTATAGTATATCTTTTTTTAGTGCATGTGATGGTAAAAAAAAAAAAAAAAGAAGGTATAAAGAGTGAGGACAAAAAAGGGAGGTTAAGGAAGAACATCGAAACCAAAGCAAGGGGACCCACAAGGTGTCGTGGGGTGTCGGACTCTTTCCGTATACGGTCTATATCTCTTTTGTGTTTTTGGAAGTAGTAGGGGCTATGCCCAACTGCCAATTTGGTCAAAACCCAAACACATTAACCCACCGATTTAACACACACATCAATACAATCACTTTCTCTTTTTTTTTTTTTTTTTTGAAAAAGATACGACTTTATGTTTTATTTTTATTTTTTTCATGGCATGATTTAATGAAAAAGAAAGATTTATGGCTTTATTTTTTGAAGTTTTTTGTGTCATCTTTGTTTTTTGCTGTCTTTGTTGTATCTATTGTTTTAATATTATTACTTTGTTTTATTATATATAGATAGATATACATACGTATTTTTTGGGGTTTGGGGTCTGGATGTTTATATTGACTTTTCGGTTAAAGGTGCTCGTTAACATATTGACCGAGTTGTGTTGCTTGATGGTGGTTGTAATGTTGTATGATGAGATGGAATAGTTTTGTTCCTCGGAAGGTTAATATTCATGTATGAAGAGTTTTGTTGGATCGTTTTCTTACGAGATGGAATCTTAGTAACACGGGGGTGGACATTCCGTCAATGGTATGTCCAGTATGTTAAGGGCACATGGAAACGTTTGATCATGTTTTTGGTGAGTGTTACACTGCCTCTAGTCTTTGGGACTCGACAGGTAAATGGCTTCAAATTTTGTTCCCTTCTTCGAATTTTTTTTAGACATTTGGTTCATATTTAAAAAGTAGGAAATTACGTAATAGCAGTAGGTAAACGAACAACAAGCTGCGCTGCAACCCCTTTTTGAATTGCAAAACCGATCCTACTGAAAACAGCGCTCTGGTTTTTTAGCGTCGAGAAATTATTGTCACGACTCTCTGCACTCTCTTCGGGAAATCAACAGCCTCAGGTCAAGGGACCCAAAGGTATCAAAAGCAAAGGAATGAAGTCATGTTGATTCTCAGCACAAGCTTACTTATGTTAACAACTTTCCTGATTCTGTCTTTAATACACCTGGCCACGAACCGATTGTCTCTAAGCCTAACTAGAGGGGACACTCCGAAAGGTCCACACACGCGTGCTTTCCCACCCGCCCAACCGAACACGAAAACATTCGTTGGGCGAAGAGTGAACCTCCCTCCATGTGGGTCCGTCAGGAAATTCACAGGAGCCTCTTTTTTGCGAAGATTGATGCCCGCTTAAGCACATCGCATAGGACATCCCTGACTAAATCATGTATGTATTTAAAACCGCTGACTCCTTGCAATGAACCACATGCTCCCCAAAGTTTATTAAGCAAACCTTACGACCAACTAGGCAAGACTCATCAACTGAAAAAGTGATCATTAACCAGTATTTAAGGATGACTTGATATCCACCGTTGAGATGTGTTGGCCTAGTCTTTCAATTGAGATAACAACCAAAAAATCTTGAGCATGAGGGCCCTATAAACACTCTAACACTGCCTTCTGGCATGAGGATAGGTTAAACTTCTCTCCCAACGATTTTATTATATAGGTCAAACTTCTTTCCCAAACTTTTTGAAAACTTGGCTTGATACGGTGCATTTGATCAAATCTAAGAAATTTCTTATGAGGCTATTATATCCACCACTTGGTGGATAATCTGGAGGGATCAAAATGATCTTTTATTTTAGAATCTCTAGTGGGTATCATCATTATTTATTTGATTCTATTGTTTATGTTCATTTTTGTGATTTTCTACTCGAGATAGTAAATGTAACGTGTCTTGGACTGAGTGATAAAAAACTTGTGGGGGATTTTTGGGCGTTTTACCCGTAAAAACGCACCAAACGTCTTGGAACCGCCCTCTAGGCGTTTTTTTGCAAAAAAAAAGTTGGTTTGGCGTTCTTTTTTTAACGCCATGGTTCATTCTTTTTGGATAATGACTTTCATGATGTTTTTGTTTGGCAATAAGATTTTTTTGATAGTTTTTATTTTATTTTATTCTATTGCCCCCTTTTAACACAATGCACACATCCCCATTACACATATTTTAGAAAAACGCCTCATAATGCCCCATTGCTGACTAGACCTGCCAATGGCGCACAACGCTTATGGGTTGTAGCATTATTCATGTGTACCACTACACATGATCTTAGTTGTTTTTGCCTGATTTAGCTATTTGCTAAACGGGTGTGTTGTTTATATAAAGTTTGCCTTTCAAAAAAAAAAGCATACAAAAATACGAGTTAACATGGAAAAAAAGGTTAATACAAATGTATGAAACTAGTTAACAATTACAATGATTTAATGATTTGATTACTTTTTTAAACCGTCATGTAGCATTTGAGGAATATTTGGCATTACCTTTTTTAAAGCTAGCATTTGAGAGGACAATTGTTTGGTTTATGTGTTATTGTAAAAAGGTGATTTTTGAAAGGAAAAAAAAAGGATTGAAAATGGTGTATAACGTGTAGTATTAAAAGCCTTAAAAATGTAGCTTTATACATGAAATTGTAACTTACGTGCACCTTCTAAAATTTTTATTTATAATGTTAACTGATAAAAAGCAAGGTTAAGTCACTACTCCAGATACGTACTCTATTATGGGAAAGTATTTTGTAATACGATATATAAATAAAAATTATGAATATTTCATTCATCTAATGTATTTACATGTTTGTTTCGAGGTTACAAAAAATGATCCTAGATAGAATGTAGTGGAGCGTGATCGTGAAAGGGAGCCTAAACATGTCAGACCCATGACCACGGCACATCGTGCCGCTGGTTTGTAGCGTTGTTGTGAGTGGGTGGTCATAGTTGACCTCACGCTTGTAGCGTGAAGAATACGAATGTTGGGTTTGCCTTAAGTGACTAGATGATTTGGAAATCAAGCTCCATTCATTCATTTATATTAAAAATAAAGCTAAGATTTGTAATTTGTCTTGGTTTAATATGTGTTGTTCTTTGTTATCAGTATGTAATTATAATTTGTAAAGACTTTTGCTAGCCTCTTGCTAGATTATATTTATTGTTATTGCGGAGGGTTGGGTAAAGTGCTCCTCGTTCACTTGGAAATTGCTCAAAAATGCTCGCTCGATTGTAAACGAGCTGATTGACTCAGTTCGGTTTGTAAACAAGCTAAGCACGAGCAAAGGTCCTCTCGGCTTTGTTCAGCTGAAATTATTATATGCTATATATGGTGGGGTTCGGTTACAATTTTGAATGAAACAATGGTGACATTAAATTTTAAGGCTTTGTATCAAAATTTAATATTTAAAATTAAAAGCGTGGGAAAATGAGCAAAACCGAGTTGCTCGGTTGTAAACCAAGCGAGTTCTAGCAACATTTTGTGCTCGTTTCCTTAAATTCGAACATAGCCGAGCCGCTCGATTTTTCCCCATCATAGAAGAAGTCAAGACCCTTGGTTTCTTTAGAGCATTCACATTATATTCCTTATACTCATTCAACTCATACAATTTTAGAAAACTACCTAAAATAATCACTCTATCTCATTCCTTATCATTACACATTATCCATATACTTTTTAAGGAAATCTAAAGTGAGTTTTATACATAAAGAAAATAACTATATATTTTTATGGATAAGGATGAGATGTGAAAAAATTTTAGAAAACAATATATAAATTTATGAATTCATGATTTTTGGTTTAATTACATGAATAATGAATAATGATATGATAATGAATGGGATGTAAATGCTACTACTTTCTTATAGATAAAGTATAAGTCAAGACTCGATTATCTAAACTGGCCTCAATGGTGTAATTTTATTTTTTCTCCGTTCAAGGGAGAAAGGTTATTCTACAACTGGAAAGAAGTGTACGAAATGTAGGAGAGTTGAAGTTTGATCAGTGATTGAGATTAAGCGGTTCCCAAATATAAATATTACATAACTAAAAACAAGGGAACAAGTGAGGACAAGAGTAAAATAGGAAAATTTAATATTTTTAAGTCATAAACCCACTTTCCCCTTGATTTTCAAATGCATATAACTTTTTCATACGTTAACATATTTTTATAAAAATTACACCGTATTAACGAGCATTTCATTCTCTTTAAATTGAGTACCCCTTTGCTATATTTTTCTTAAAATTTTTTTGAAGGATTTTGAAAACCCAATACGTGGTTACGTGATTTTGAATACCCAGTAAGTGACTACGTGATTTCATTATAGTATTTATGTGAAACCATATTGAGTGATTACGTAATTACGTATAAACAAAACATTAGCCAAACCGACCTATAATAGCAACATAATGTCATATTAGAGATTGAACCACATAATAAAGCATAAACAATCAAGTTCTTATTATTGAATGCGTAATCACGTAATAAGCATAATTGTATTTACATTAGTTATAACAAGTTATATTGAATGTGTAATCACGTAATGGGTATTTAAAAATCACGTAGTCATGTACCAGGTATTCAAAATCACGTAATGGGTACTGGGTATTCAAAATCACGTAATCACATAATGGGTATTCAAAGTCATGTAAATTATTTTTAAGAACACATAGCAATAGGCTGCTCGAATTAAAGAGAATGAAATGTTCGTTAATAATACGGTGTATTTTTTTTAAATATTAATGTATGAAAAAGTTATAACCGTTTGAAAATCAAGGAGGAAACTAGTTAAAGGGAGAAAAGATAATAATCCCTTCCATTCTTAAATTGAAAATAACAAATGTGTGGTCATGATTGTCTCCTACACTTTGTACAAAATTCCTCTCTTGTACATGATCTCTTATCATCAAGGTTGTGACTTATTTGTTTGGTGTCTATTTCTATGCTAATAACATCTTGCTAGCAATTTGTAAGCTTTGTTTTCTTGATATATAATAGAACTAGTATTTGATCCCGCGTTTCACTGCGGGGTTGTAGGAGGATGTTGGTAAGAATGTATTTTAAGTATTTATTATCTGGTATGTTGATGGATTATATTAGACCATTTAGGCTTTAAACAAAAATAAAAATAAGCAAGCAATACGGTTAAGTAAACATGCCTAAAATTCAAAGTTAGTTTTAACTATAATAGGTTGAATAAAATTTGTTACATGGTGTATTAAAGAGTTAATATAGACCATGCATGTCACACCCTAACCGATGGCGGAATCATCGGGGCGCGGCACTAGGCGAATCAGATTGTTTCAAGAGAAATTTCATAACAACTAATAATGACAATATTTTAAATAGTCAACTTCCCATACAATCAACCAATATCTCTTAAAACACATCAAATTTGATCTTCCCTAGATTTCTATTACATGTGTTTCTAAGATAAACCTAATCCAATTGCAGCAGTAGAACATCCTCAATCTGTCACATACGTTAAAATAAAAGTCAATACAATTAAGTAAAGGTGGGCATACAGGTTTGCATAAATAGTATATATAAAAGCGTTTAGCATACACCGCATGAACATACGTAAGATGTGAACTATGTTACTACTAAATACAAGTAAACCAACAAACCGCGATTGATCGAGGCACGCAAACAAGTGTCCACGTCCTAAAGAGAAAATAAATGAGAAAGTAAAAAGTGTGAGCCTTAACAACCCCGGGCCTCCGGATGGCGGGTTAACCTCTAGCAAGCTATCATGTTAAGGGTGGCATACAAGTCATCAAGCAAAACATACAATTCATCGATTCACGTAAGTTATGTAAGAGCTGGTTGCGAATAAACGTTTGAGTTGTGTGATGTGAATTGATATAGGAACGTATGTAACACCCAAAAGTGCATTTAAGCGTAAAAAGGGTTCAAGTATACTCACAGTCGGTGCGTTGGAGGTAAGATGGGATCTGATATGGATTGAAGGGAGCATCCGTTCAGCCTGTAAACGCGAACAGAAGTGCATCAGTCTTCCGAAGTGCTGAAACGGTCGAAGTATGGAGGGCTAGTGAACAAGTTCGGGCGAAGTTGTACCAAATCCTTTGGATTGGTACAAGTTCGGGCGAACTTGACTTGCTGATCTTACAGTTGGTACAAGTTCGGGCGAACTTGTCTGGTTTCCTTAGAAACTGTACAAGTTCGGGCGAACTTGACTGTTTTCTTGAGATTTGGACAAGTTCGGGCGAAGTTGTCATCAGATACTTCGAGCGAACTTGCTCTTTTTGGAGCGAACTTGACTGTTTTGGTCACCAAATCGTGCGTTTTTGCGTCGTTTGTTGAGGAAATCGAGTGTCCATCCCTCCAACCTTAAGCTACTGAGCTAAACATAGGCTGGAGAGGTCTTTTGCAGCGAGTTTTAGCCATTTTACAGAAACTCGGACTAATCTGGGTGAACTTGTGAGTTCGTACGGGTTAGTCCAGTTTGTGCAAAGTGATGATACCTTCCTTGTACTTCTGGATCTGAGATCTTGCTTGACAAGCGCCTCGTTCCACTTCATAGTGAACGAAACATACGTCACCTAGTCCGTATTTTGTGTAAAAATCGATACTTTAAAAGGTTTTTCTTAGATCTAGCACTTTGTGAGTCGAAATCATCAAGATTTCTAGCTTGGAGAGCCAAAGCTAAGTCCAAATAACCCATTTATGTGTAGATCTAAGTGAAAAGTAGAAGTTTTGTAGAAAATGATGAAGATTTTTATAAAAAGAGAAGTTTTGATGAAATCGAAGGTAATCCTTGTGCAAAATCGTAGTAGAAACGTTGTTGTTTTGCATAAAACGGGTTGATTCTTACTTGGAAATCAAAGGTTTTCGTTTTTGAGAGCTCTGGGGAACTTGCAGTAAGTGCAAATAAATGGAGGAGCTGAGTATTTATAGGAGAAGGGAAAAGTGAGCTGGTGGAGACCAAGTTCGGGCGAACTTGTCACAAGTTCGGGCGAACTTGTAACAAGTCCGGTCGAACTTGCCCTTTTTCCTTGTTTCTGAAACAAGTTTGGGCGAACTTGTTTATTTATGTGGGAGTCTGGTGGCCTGGCCAAGTTCCGGCGAAGTTGGTCATGGCCAACTTCGAGCGAACTTGTCCAATTTCCAACATTTTGTTTCTCATTTGTTTATTGACTGATTGTTCGGTGATTTGTATCAGATAATTACGTTAAACGTTTTAGCGAAGCGTTAAGCGTTGTTTTACCATTGTAATGAGAGAGAGCGAGTTGCGTGAGTGTATGAGCGTTTTAGAGATAGTAACACATAACATAAATATGTATAACACACATATATCATAATTCCACATAAATAACTGCGTTGCGATGCGATGCGATAAGCGATGTCGAAGGCACAAACGTTTATTAAATAATAACACACTCGGCTCTTAAAGTAACATAGTTACTTGTGACTGTGTTGCGTTAGCGTTGTGCTTAATAAGCGTTTAGATGTAATATAGTTGTGACAACAATTATAATTAGTTAACATAAACCATCCTTTATTATCGAATATCGGATTACAAAGACAGATATAACAAAATAGACGGAAAAAGATAACAACGAAAATACGAGTTGTTACAATACAAGCTTTAATCTAAACGACGTTGAGGCATGAACGTGGTGAGAGTTTGATCAGTGTCGCATACTATGACAAATGAAAAGTCAAAACATTAAACAAAATAATATCTACATGTGCTCCAGTTCGTTATAGTTAAGGCTTGGCTCTAAACATTGAAAGTAAAGTACGTCATAATTTAAACAAATCGTGATCGTACACCGGTACCAACCATGTGAAAAAAAAATTCACATCGAAATTTTAATAAAATAAGCATGTTATTAATTACCTGTCATAATGTAAGGGTGTTAACATTAAAAAGTAAAAATTATATAAAAGTATTATACGATAGAACAACAATAAAATTCCAATATGAAAAGATATATAAATGATCAAGGGTGAGTGAGAACAGAAAATATTAGTTTAGGACCTAAATGCTTAAAAAATATAGGTTATTAGAAAAATTCAAACTAAGAAAAAAAGAAAAAAAAGTGATGAAGTGTTCACAGATTTATTGTGAAAATATTAATTTAGGAATTAAATGAGAAAGAATATAATTTAATGGATAAATTTAAAGTAATACAAAATTGAAGTAGTATTCATCAATTGGTTTTGTTATATGTATAACTAGGTTATAGTTTCGTGTTTACACGGTTAAAGAACAAATAAAATATTAATATAAATAAATATGAACTAAATTCATAAAATGTGAAGGTATAATACATATGCAAAAAAACATATTAACGTATTTGTAATCTCATTAAGATGTTGCATATACACTTAGGAATATGTGTCAAGATGGTGGTTTGGTGATTTAAAACATACTTTTATCATATAATCTGTAGGTGTCTTAATTTATATTCTATAAACAATGAATTAATACATAAGTCATTATAGAAATAATCTGATGTGTTATTTAGTAAAATGAAAGTGAGGATGTTTTATAATTTAAGAAAGAATAAACAAATGTCACTAATTATTTATTAGAATATTAATAAAGTCAGTGATCTACGCATATTATTTTTCTTAACAGCTAACGAATAAAAGATTCACTCCTGGAGTAACCTATTGGCACAAAGTTACCCGAGGTAATCCCCTACGCTTGCGTTCGCAGACAATGCTAGGTAGCCCAAGCCTACCATCTCTTGTTCTAGAGAAAACCCGTCGTCTGAAGGCCCGTTATGATAAACCTCGGTTGGGAACATATTCAAACTTGAGACATGTGGCATTCAACCCAAATCTTTACTTCCCTTCCATTGCTAGTTGAGCTGCATCTCAATGACAGTACATATGCTAATGATTTTTAATGATATAAGTTAATTTTAACTACTAACATTAGCTACTTCGAAAAATATTCAATTTATTATATTTTAGGACACTTATGAAATAATTGTTTATTTTAATAACTGGTATACTAATACATTTAGAATAAATGTGGATAACGATAAATTTGTTCAAATTAAAAAAAAAGTGATTTGTGGATAGCGTGATTAATATTTTAATGTTATTTAAAAATTAAATGATATACGTAAATTTATTGTATATTCTAATTGATTTATATTTATCTATATATTTTATATGATAAGATTTATAAAGAGAATATGGTGTTGACATGTTGTATTTTTTAGGAATTCTTTATTATAAGTTAGATTAAATTAATATTTAAAACAATTTTAAACAAATATATATAAAATTTATAAGTTTGAATGAGAGAATGTCATGTGATATTATTTAGAGTCTTTTATTATAAGTTAGATTAGATTAGATATCTTAACCTTAAAAAAATAAAATAATAAAGTAGTCTTTCTTTTTACTGAATTGGCCGCATTTATTGCTAAAAAATGGGACCAATTTTAGGTTTGTCAACGTTAATGTCTAGCTTTTAAAAGACTCATACTATATTCCAGCCTAAAACACAAACCGATACCGAAGTTCGCAACACTTAATCAATGCACCACTAGACATATTTTATTTTAGGAAAAAATAATATAGCATGTGATTTTTCTTAAAATGTAATGTAAGGTTATTTAATTTCTTTATTTATAATGACAACTACAAGACATTACTTAGACTAAATCTGATATTTACAATGACTACAAGACATTACTTAGACTAGTTCGATCTGATATGTCATGGGGAGCTTTAGAGTTTTGCATGATAATTTAAAAGGAAATATTTAATGCAAAATGAATTTTGTTAAAAGAAGCTAAGGTAAAATATGTAGTTTGTTTTTTAAAAGGTAAAATGTTGCGGACGACGTCTGCAGTCTGCGGACATCTGTAGAAAAAGATTGTTTGTTTTTTAACCCATGTAGACTTTTAAAATAAATTGATGGTGGTGTATGGACGGTGGTGGTGGACGTGGACGGTGGGTGGTGGACGTGGATGGTAGGTGGTGGTGGACGGTAGTGGTGTGTGGTGGTGTTTAACTCTCTGCAAACATTAGAAGATCTTAAAAGTGACCGAGCCAAGTCTGCACAAGAAGAGTTCGTGCATATGTTTTTTAATAAAACGTCTACGGAAAAACAAATAGTTTGCAGATGGCAATGTCTGCGCGACGCAGACAAAACTCACAGAAGAGTCTGCACAAATCTTTTTAGAAAAATAAACACCACCTAACTTATCTAGTATATATTTCAATTCAATTGTTTACTATTTTTAATTAATTTTCTTTTCTTATAATGGCTCTTGCTTAATCGTAGGACAAAACAAACTTTTCTTATAATGGCTCTTGCATGTAAACTTGCTCTTTGAATATCTTTTTTTATCGTGTATTACTACGTATCAATTGTAATTTTTAAACCACTATATTTTCACACATTTTTTACTAGTGAGTTAGGTGAAACAAGATAACATATAATATAGAGTTAAATGCTTGGTTGGTCCCTGTGGTTTGCAAATCTTGCAGACTTGGTCCCAGTGGTTCACTAATCACACACTTGGTCCCAGTAGTTTCAAATTTTGCACTCAGATAGTCCTTACCACTAATCTTTGTTAGATTTCTCAGTTAAGTATATGCAAAATTACTATATTACCCTTGAAATAATAAAAATAAAAAAATATAAAAAAGGGCCCACTACTCATCTTCTTCCTCACTCCATCTCTCTCTTTCAAAAACTCAGCCACCACCTCTCCTTCACAAACCTGCAACCTCCACCTTAAACCCACCACCACCTCCACCGTCAACTGACCACCACCACTGCAACAATCACCGGAAAGCCTTAAAAACCCGTGCGACCATTACTTCAAGCTCCCCTTTCCCCCCAATTTCTTTCCCTTTTGAAGGAGAGGTGTTTGCCTCATTCAGTTGCTTCTTCTCTCTGGCCCATTTCAATATATGTTTGCTGACTTAAATCGTGATCCATACCCAATTCATTCTCTTCGCCTGCTCCATTAACTTGAGTACTTAAAGCGTTCATAACAAAGACCCGACCGGAACTCCGTCACATGCTCAAAGGAGGCGGTGGCGGTGGTTAGTTGTTGTGGCAATGGTGGTTTTCAACCCCCAGCGCCGTAGGTAGCCGGAATCGGCTCTAGGGGAATGTCGACACTAGTTGCAGCGGTAAAGACCCGATGGTCCGACGCTGTTGCGACGACCATGGTAATGTTGACAAGATTTATTCATTTCATTTTCTGGATCTACAAGTTGAAAGGTGGACCCATATATTAACTTTTATGTTTAGTTACCGATGAAACCTGATCTGTTTCGTTTTTTTCCGGCGTTAAGGCTTTCCGGTGATTGTTGCAGTGGTGGTGGTCAGTTGACGGTGGAGGTGGTGGTGGGTTTAAGGTGGAGGTGGAGGTTGCAGGTTTGTGAAGGAGAGGTGGTGGCTGAGTTTTTGAAAGAGAGATATGGAGTGAGGAAGAAGATGAGGAGTGGGCCCCTCTTTTTTATATTTTTTTATATTTATTATTTCAAGGGTAATATAGTAATTTTGCATAGACTTAACTGAGAAATCTAACAAAGGTTAGTGATAAGGACCACCCGAGTGCAAAATTTGAAACTACTGGGACCAAGTGTGTAATTAGTGAACCACTGAGACCAAGTCTGCAAGATTTGCAAATCACAGGGACCAACCAAGCATTTAACTCTATAATATATGTAATATTTTTTTACGTATATATTATTATAATTATAACTAAAAATAAAAATATAATTTTGTGTGATATGTATTCTTATGTAGAACTTGTGATAGAAAATAAATGTTATGATTTTTTTTTAATTTATTAATGTTAGACAGAGAGAACTGGGGAAGGGGCCTGAGGCATAGGATCAAAGGAGTAACCATCAAAACCATAATTGAAATCACATGCAACCACGTGATGTACGATATGGTACAATAACAATACAATTACATTTTATTAATTATTTTTTAATAAAAAAAAGCTAGTGGAGTAGCTTACGAAACACAACCAAACAACACCAATATGCAAATAAGACTTTAGATTTTGGGTTTCTGCTTTTATTTTATTTAAAACCACCTAATAATAACGAACACAATTAAAGATTCCTTTGAGATTCTAGTTGTCATCCTTTATTTTTGTAATATAGTAGTATTATGCGTAGTATTTGTTGTGAGGCAATAAAATGAATATCTCTTTGTTTGATAATACGTATCTTTATATTTTGATTACATGTACATGCTACTTATAATATAATTTAAAAAACATACATCGGGTCAAGCAATTAAACTAAAACACTACTATAGTTTTGCTAAAATATAAAAAACTAAAACAATGACAAGTATGTAATTTAGAGCTGGGGGCAAAACATTAATTTGTCATGACCAATGAACGAGTGCTAGGCAATTGCTTGGCACGAATAAAAACTACATCAAGTCAACCAAGTAAAATAAAAGAGTTAAATGTCATTCTAGTCCCTGTGGTTTGGGCCATTTTGCCAGTTTAGTCCAAAGGTTTGAAACGTTGCCATTTTAGTCCAAATAGTTTCAATGGTTGCCATTTTAGTCCACTAGGCTAACTCCGTCCATTTTTTCTGTTAGCCAGAAGGGCAATTCGGTCATTTTATTTGGCCGAATGACCCTTCTAGGTAACAAAATTACATATAAAATGACTGAAATGCCATTCTAGTTAACAGAAAAATGGATGAAGTTAACCTAGTGGACTAAAATGACAACGTTTGAAACTATTTGGACTAAAATGGCAATGTTTCAAATCTTTGAACTAAACTGAGAAAGTGGACCAAAACACAGTGACTAAAATAGCATTTAACTCAAAATAAAAATTACGATAGTTTTGCCAAAAAAAAAACGATGACAAGATTGCAATTTTAAACTGGGGGCAAACAATAATTTTATTTTGAAATTAGGGCAAAATCGTAATTTTTAACTGAAGGCAAAATCGTAATTTTTAGCTGGACGCAAAATCGGAATTTTAAACTTTGATAAAATCATAATTTGACAGGACTGATAAAGTGTCAGGCAACTGCCTGACACTATTCCCCCATCTTCCTTTTGTAGGTATTGGTGGCAAAATTGTAATTTTGGGCTAAATATCGTATTTGTCAAAAGCTAAAACGATGGTAATACTGTAATTTATTAACTAGGGGCAAAATCGTAACTTTAAACAGGGGCAAGCTCGTAATATGAATTGGGAGGTAAAATTATAACATACCCAAAGCAATGAGGAGTGTCAGACACATCCTCGCAGTATTCCACATTGGTTTTGTAGTTATAGATAATATATTGAAAAGGGATCGACTGATAACTACAAACTTGAAGTCTTATATATAGATTCACCCTATTACTTCCAAAGGTTTTGTAGTTATAGATAATATATTCAAAAGTGATCGACTGATAACTAGAAACTTGAAGTCTTATATATAGATTCACCCTTTTTACTTCCAAATATAATATTACACAATTTCCTTTTGTTAATTCATATTTCATATAGTAATAATGCTTTATGTTATTGAACTAGAAATAACACTCGCGCGTGTTGCGGCGCGGTACATTGCAAATATCGAATGCATTAGTACAAACGTTATGTGATGCATTAACCATATGAAACATGCGTTTCGACGTAGATTGAACTCAATTTGACTTATATAAGCATTGCAATTGGATCAAAACTTAAAGTAATCAAATTTATACCGTAATCATAACGCATTATATATGACCGGAGTCATACACAGAAAACGTAACGGGTATAACGCAAAAGCTTACACGTATAATCAAAAGAGATTAATTAGAGCTTTTAAAAAGGGGAAAAAAGAAAACATAATTTGACTCCACTCGGTTTGAAACAAAATTTACAAAACATACACAAAATTAAAATAAATAAAAAGAAAAAATAACACCGAACAAAAAACATACGCAAAATCGTTGAACCACGCACGCCCGTTGCGGCGTGCTAATGCGAGAAATTAGACAAAAACTTAAAGCATAGAAAAGAATAACTAAGTCAATCTAGGATCTGCCCGTTGCGAGGAACTTGTTAAACGGAGAAAAGTAGACGCGCTGCGACTGACGCGTCAAACGGGAAAAACAGTCGAAAAAACATTGAACCCCACACGCACATTATGGCGTGTTTACTCCTAAAACTAAAACGAAACGTAGAATGAAAAACTTGCGAAATATGAAATATTGGGTTAAATTGCAAAAAAACGAAAAGCTTAAGGCTAAAACTAAAAATTCAAAGGGGTTATAATACGAAAGATAAAAACCATTGGGATAAAAAATAAAAACTACAAATATTTTTTGAAAAACTCCCTATACATACTTTACAACTATCTAAAGCAACATAATGTTGGTAATTTATATTTGTAATGTAAATTTATATATTGTAAATAGTAGTTTCTAGCTTTTGTTATAAATAAAGTTAAAACAATAAAAATGACATATAGGAAAACTTAATTGGTTGATGGTAACACGTCTTTCTTGAGTTTAAGTGAGTGTAAGTTCAAATACCCCTTTCATCCTCTAGTTTTTTTTTTCACTTTTTCAAACTGTGCTCGAGATAGTAAACATCCCACAAGCTTTACGTTTTTAATACCGATCAAACAATTTACATACATAAATTTCAAATTTATCGACGATTACTAACGAGTCGAATGCAAAGAAGGTCATGAGGCGGAGGGTGTAACGTTGAAGTGGTTTTCCCGAATAATAAAACATAACACCTTTAGACAAGATGGGTTACGCCACAAGAAACTATAATTATTCGTCATTAACAATATAAGAAAGACGTATTACCTTCTAATTATCTTCAAATAAACTAAGTATGTTGGGGGTTGTAAATGGTTAATGAATAATTGATGATGACTTCAAATGGGTTCGGTTAATCATTAGGCCCAAATTCTTTTGTTCATGATATTGAGCAATTTTTACACTAAGCTTAAGTGGTCGTTGTTACAATTTCCATGTCTTTTGTCAACTTTGGAGTCTTGTATTATGTCATTATTTTATAAAAAATATTACTTTAGCGTAGTTTATTATTAAGTGTAAAAATCAAATACAAACAGAGGCGGGACCAATTTAATATTAGCGGTAGCACGGGTTACGGCTCAAATCCATATTTAATGTATTTTTTTATTTATATTTTTCGGTTTTATACAAAGGATGCCCCTAAAATAATACAAGGATACCCTAACCAACCCAAACTTATAAAATAATACAAGGATACCCCTAACCAACCAGGAATTTTTTAACAATGCCATGGTTTGTGCGGTCGAAAATGATTTTTTTCATAAAGTAAAAGATGAAAAGGTGATGGAACGATTCATAAAGTAAAAGATGAAAAGGTGATGGAACGATTTCATAAAGTAAAAAATGTGTGTTCGTTTTTTTTAATTGTATGACTGCACGGTAAAAATTTTTTTTGGGATACCCCTGATTAATGGGCTAGTTATGCCACTGAATACAAATGAGTCTTAACACACAAAATACCGTGTAAAAATCAAATACAAATGAGTCTTAACATACAAAATACCCTTAGTAAAAAAGTGAAGGAGATTTTTTTAATCCCCCCCCCCCTACTACTTAAGAATGATTTTTAATTACAAAATGTAAAATAAAAAAATTCATGATTTCAGAATAGTAGAGTAATTATTGTAGGATGATTATAATTACTCTACAAATGCAAAATTACGACTATTTTTTTAATTCCGAGAATAAAATACGTCCTTAATAAGATGAGAAAAAAAAATTATTTTCTCATTCACTTCTTAAGTTAAGGGTATTTTGTAGGTTAATATCTATTTGTATTTTGTACAATAACTTAAACCTTATTATTAATATTATTATGATGCAGGTTAAAGTTGAAACGGGTTACAATAAAACAAAGATTAACACCTCAAACTACCTATTGTTTTATAGTCTAGTGGCATCTTGAGAGTGAGATAAGGTTTTGGGACCAATAGGTCCTGGGTTTGATTCCCACAAGATGGGGTTTTCCCATATTTATTGGGTTTCCTTTTGAATTGGTGTATATGCATTATGCCTGGTGGAGATGGATATGATCGAGTGATTCCGCTGATAACACAATGATACTCCAGTAGTCCGTCAGTTATCCAAATTTGCCGTTAAAAAAAACGGCTCAAACAAAGCTTCGTGTCCCCCTAATATACCTTACCATCTTAGTTACTTGAGAGTTAAGTCTCACTGTCTTATTATTATCTGATGGCTAGAATAAGAAAATATAAATGTGGCAGTGAAAAAAATATTAATCAAATCTGGGCCAAGGTTTTTTATTAGGCTTAGTAACTGGGGTTTAACTGGGGTTGTCTTGGGCTGAATCATCAAAACACGAAATGAAAAACGAGAAAGTAAAAGGGAACTAGGACTCTAGCAGACCAGGTGTGTTTTTAATAAATATATATACTAGTAAAGTAGTGATATAACCTGCACAAAGCAGCGGAAATTCGGTTTTGGTCAGTATCGTTTGGCTCGTCATAGTACCGGTACAATAAATGGTACGGCAACGGTACTCTGTATACTTTACGATACCAAAAATTTGTATACAACTCCAACCGAAAATAGAAAACCAAAACAATAAAAGTCGTATTTATACTGGAATGTCGAGAAAACATATTAGACACCAAATTTGAGTACAACTCCAACCAACCAAAAGAGAAAACAAGAGAAAACATTTATAAACGAAATGTTGAGAAAAACAAAATCAAACACGAAATTTGAATACAACTCCAACCGAAAGAAAAACACAAAAAAAAATATAGTCCTGACTGACAGTGGAATGTCGAGAAGAAAAACTAACCACCAATTTCAAGTTTTTTGTTTGATAAAAAGTTAATTATAGTAAGTTATTAGAGAAAAAATAATTTAAATGAAAACAAAATAAGTTAAAGTGTATATTATTTAAAATAAAAGAGGTAAAGTAAAATTAAAAAAATCATATTTTTATAATAAAGTTATTATTCATTGCATATGCAAATTAATAATTGTAAAGTAAATGAAAACAAAATAAGTTAAAAGTGTATATTATTTAAAATAAAAGAGGTGAAATTAAAATTAAAAAAAAATAATATTTTTATAATAAAGTTATTATTCATTGCATTGCAAATTAATAATTGTAAAGTAACGAGTGTCCTTAGTTGATTTTTTAAGTTTACTTTGCATTATCTTCATAGTTTGTATTTACAAGTTTCTTGTGAAATGTAGTTTTAATATAAAATAGTAAACTAGACTCGTGCTTTGCAATGGTTTTATTTTACGTTATGTGCAAAGTAGCGTCGATGAACTTTGTCAGACGCTACAACCAACTATATATAAACTAAAAATTAAACAAGCGAAGCCTAATTTATATACTATGAATTAGTAACATGTTTGTATAATTGATGTTTGTATCATATGTTGTGTTTGTGTATGCACCTTAGGCTTGTAACCTAGGCTTTTTTTTGTTGTAATTGGTTTTGATATTTAAGTCTTGGCTTTAGTGGGTGGCTTCATTTTGAAGCTTCACCGTTTCTCTCATCCGCCTATTCCTCTCTCCGACTTTCGACCACCACCAAACCACTAAATCACCGACGTCACCGCCTTCTTTTACCGGCGTTCTTATAACTTGTATACGTTGGTTTGGTTTGACGATCATGGTTTAGTTCGGTTAGTTTGAACGATGGATTAACGAGGTTCTGTTGTTTTGGGGGTTTGTGATGGTTGTTTTTTTGGTTGATGTGTGTTCTCCGGCCGCCATCGTAACCTATTTGGCGCAATGGTTAGGATGTCGTATGGGGAAACCGGTGATCTCGGGTTCAAACCTAGCCATCACTGTTCTTTTGTATTATTTTTGAAAATTATGTATATATGTTTTCTTTTTGGTTATTTATTTTTAACCGGTGATCTCGGGTTCAAACCTAGCCATCACAGTTAAACCGGTGATCTCAGGTTCAAACCTAGCCATGTTGACAGACTCGTACGAACTGAGTGGCCACAATGTTGCTCAATTTAGTAAATGACATAGACGAGGAATACAAGATGAAAGTAACGGCCCATGAGGCCTTACACATAAAAGGCACATACAATATGGTCTATGGTAATGCTTGACTAAGGAGACAAATATGTCAACCAAGAAAATGAGCAAGAAGGGAGTCAGGCACCATTTGAGAGTCCGAAAGGAATTATCACACCTTCCCCGTAAGATTAGTAAATTATTAAAAATGTGAGCAATGCTCAAGTGATCACCGAAACTGAGTTCATTAGGTTTAACCAACGAACTACGTAAGAAAGGTTTCGTGGACGAAACCTCTATAAGGGTGGTAGACTTGTAACACCCAAAAAACGGGTTTGGTAATTAAACCCCATTAATATTAAAGAACTACTAAAATACCAACTGTGGTAAAAGATTATCTGGATAAACGTTAGGATTTAAATAATCAAAGATAATGCTAGTTAAAGAGAACAAATATTTGTAGTAAGTAAAATTTATATAAGGCTCGGATGAGTGGGACTTAAATTGAATCGGGTTGTAACACCCCAAATTTAAGTAATTTGACTAGGAATATCTAAACCTAGTTATAATAATGGTTAATTTCTAGTAAGTGTTATAAGGGGGTTTAAACAAAAACTAAAGTTGAGGGACCTAAGATGTCAAAAAGAAAACTTGAGTTTTAAAAAAAATAGACATAACACACACTTAGTGTGTGTATGTGTATGTCGATCTCCAGAAGAAGAGAAAAAAAGGTGAAACCCTAGTTCATCCAAAATCATCAAAATTGAAGAGAAATTAGAGCTCAAATTCGTGCATGAACATGGATTATCGATCACCTAGGCGAGGGGATCGTAAGGTATATTTAAAAACCTAGATTGGTGAAGGTTATGATTTGAGACAAGTATAATACTTGCAATTAGGTTGTTGGATTATGATCCAAAGATGAAATTAAGCGTATGTGTATGCTTGATTTCGTTAGACATAAGAAATTATGCAATATTTGATTTAAGATTACTTGTAAGTGATTAACAAGTAGATTATGAAGTGATTTTTGATAATATGATGAAAATGATGATATACATATGTTTAGAATCATCATACATGATAGTAATAGGAAGTACTTGAACAATTTATGAGTTTGAGTATATGTTCATAGTTGCCATGAAATGGGTTTTGTATGTTATGACGAATTTGATGTTATATTCATGTTAATAGATGCTTGAAATCATGTTATCTACTAGTTGTATGTAGAGCTTGATTATATTAGGTTTTCAGATGAATGTCTAGTAATATGATAAAATGGGTTTTACATAGAGATGAAAACCTATAGTTCTAGCACAATGAATGGATAAATTAGCATTGATAATTGGGAGCTAAGTTAACTTGATGTTAATGATCACTCGAACTTGTCAGAGTGAAAGAAATGATATGAACTTTGGTTTGAGAATTTAGTTAAAACGGTGGTCTAGAAATAACGCCTACCGGGTACTTGATGACATGCCTAAATGAGTTTGTTGAACTTAATTTGTGCATTGCATATGTTAATAGGCAGTTGGCTATTAAAAGTCAAACTGACCTATAATAGGATCAAATGATAATTTTGATATAAAATGTGCAAGGTGGGATAGTCGTGATAAATGATGACTAATCTAAACCATCTTGCGAATGATAAATGATAGTTTGACGCTTGGCAAGCTAGGTGGAAGCTTGGGAAGAAGCGGGTCAAACGGATCAAATACACGGAAAAAACATAATTGGATGCAAGGTAAGTAAAGCTTACTTATTGCATTTGGTTATGAATAAGGTTAATTAGTATTTGAAATATGATGCTCTGACGCGGGATACTACGGGTCGGAACAAGTGAAAATGGTAAGAAACCATATTTGATAGTAAAAAGGGTAAAAATGGTAATGTGGTCAAGTAATAAAGAATAAACAAGGCATTTCGAAAAGACACTTTATGGTGTAAGCCATAGTGGGTAAAATGAATAAAGAAACAATTTTTAAGTAATACGACCCTATGGTACGAAGCATAACGGGTCGAATGAAATAAATGGTAAGTAAATATTCCTTTTTACAATAAACAATATTTGATTATTATTGATATGTAAAAAGGGCGAGCCAAAAATAAGTCAAAGGGCAAACGGGTTAAATGGTGATGTTATCACCATTTGAATGATAATAATATTTGTTTTAAGTTCATGCTACAGTAAGCATGATTTGTGGGCATGCATTGCCATGAATTAGTATATAGAATCGCTAAAAGTATCGCTAACTGGTCAATGCTTAGATCCCCGCCAGGTACGTGTAGTGGTCATGCTCTCAATGAGGGTTTGCGGTATGACTAAAGTTAGTCGATTTAAGGGTGGACACTAGATCACCTCAGGTGAGGTATATCTAGTGTTTGGCGTAAAACGGTCATTAGAGCCGAAAACATGTTTTTAAGCGAAAATGCATTTAAGTGAGTTTATAACATTAAACGATGTGAGAATTTTATGTTTTTAAGAACATAGTAATTTTAAATGGAATACGGGTTTAAGGTGCCAATTTGATCAAAATATGCTTTTAAAAGTCCTTCGTCGTAAAAAGGACTAAAGTGACCAAAATGCCCTCGAATGATTACTCGAGCAAACGACCCTTAAGGGTAGTTTGAATATAAGTTTTATAATTGAGTAAATCCTTTCGATAGCGTAAAAGTATAAGCCTTTTTGGTCCAATGCCTCGTCTTTTTCGTAAATTGTCGAACTAAAAGGGTGGAATTCGGAATGTATGATTTTACCATATTAAATTCACCACAAATATAGTTTTGGTGGAAGATAAATAGAAGTATCAATGTGGAAATAGGAAGTAAGGAAAGAGGAAGTGGGATTTAAGCTTAAGTGCTTAAATATCTAAACGGGTCAAAATGAAATATGCGCATAAACCGGGAATGGATGCGTAATTCATAAAAATTAAGAATCCGGGTTGAGGATTTCTAGTTAAATATGTAGGTAAACATTTTTATGACATTTAGTAAACAAGTTTCAAGTGAGACGGATAAGTAATGAAAAAGATACGAAAGTTTTAGTAACGGATGAAGCGTAAGCTACGATTGGGCTTTTCTGCCCAGTCAGAATTGATGAACTGTAAGCTACGGCTGGTGCTGTGAAAAGGATATTTATTTTTGTTTCTTGAGTTATCAATGTTATCAATTTACATTTTGGCATTATAAAGCTAATATTAACATTGTTAAATGTTATTTAGGTCATCATTATGAAATATTGGATGCGATCAAGCTACATGAAGAACTGAACACGATCAAGTTAAAGCTTCCGCAATTTGTTTAGTTGTTACGAAACTATTCATCATTTATATATTAAAATGTTACAAAATTTTAGAAGTTTTATGAAACTCGTGATATATTATGAACGTGTAATCAGATTTAAATCCTTGTATATGCGAAATTATCATAAATTTCGATTTATAGATTAAGGGTCTTACACTTTTCTTTTTCTGTTGGCGATGACATTTCAATCACATCAAAGAAGCCTAACGCTCTAAAATGAGCCTTTTCTTCGTTAATTTTTTTTAGCAATCCTTGTTTTGTTCCTTCGTTTAATAAAAAAATAAATGACATCTAACTTATACATTAATTTATAGGTAAGTAATGACTAACTCTAACGAAGAGCCATACGTTTTTTAACAACCCAGGCAAATTCTGCAACGAGTAATAGACTCGGATCGTAGGATAAACGAGAAGCTCGCTGAATTGAGTGGGTGAATGTCCAACATACACGAGAAACAAGTTGAACTACATCTTAAAATAAACGCTCTTCGTGCGTGTTATGTTTCCCCAAAAAAGTGTAGATAAAAATTAATAAGTTTAGTTTTATTAGTTTGTGTGATCGTTGATAGTAAATTTTGTTATACGAATAAAAAAACTTCGAGAAACGAGTATCCAATGCAAAATATCATCCTTGTCGCATCGCGCAGACAATCTTCTACTAATGATGAATGCATGTAGGTGAGTAATACCTCATATAGTATAATATCATAATTTATAATCCACTAGTTTGATATGAGCTTATCACCCAACATTAATAATTTGTGAGATTGGACGAATTTTGAATAATTTATGTATATTTTCTCCATCAAAAGAAATGATAATAGCTTTAGGAGCTTATCACCCAACATTAATAAACCCACGCGAGGTACATCCGAACATCACTCGGTCTACATTAGATTATTTATGTTTAAATGTTTATCACCATCGTCACATGTACCAAACTTTAGTTGCCGACGCTATCTATTGTTAAATACTGATAATCACATATTATATATAATTATATGATCACTAATTTTTAATTATCAATAATGTTGTTTATATATTCACCAGAAATCAACATCCCTCAATTTTCTTAGTGGATTGTGAAACAAGGATTTGCATCCAATTATCATCTTACATGATAGGTTGATTAGGGGTGGACCAAAACCAGGGGCAAACCTATGTATATGTTTAAATTGTAACGAATAACTCTCATTTTCGTCCATGTAGTTTGTTCACTTTTGTCATTTCAGTTCAATTTTAAAAAATGCGTCAGTTTCCTGCCGATATACTGGAAACGTGCCACTTCAGTCCAAAAATTAAAACTCAGTTAAATCAAACGGGTTTAATAAAGGGTATTAATGTCATTTCATATTTCTTTTAATTTCATCTTATTTTATGTTAGATAATTAAGTCTGACTTAATTGAGTTTTTATTTTTGGAATGAAGTGATAGATTTCCAGTATGTCAGGGAGGAAACTGACTTATTTTTAAAAATTGGATTGAAATAGCAAAAATGAACAAACCATATAAACGAAAATGACAGTAACTTAATTATAAATTTTGTTGGTGTTCAAATGTCTATTAACTCGAGTTAGAATAACCTAGGTCAGGTCACAAAATAATATACAATGCCATTAAAAGTACATAAAAATACGTCTTTATAAAATAGCAATAAAAATACGATCTAATTTAAAAAAGTTACCATTGGCATACACTTTGGGATAAAAGGTTCCCTCTTAGCTTCATACATAAACAAAAAAAGTAATGTGAGACGAAAGATATATTTTTCTATGAACGACTCTAGAATAAGGAGCTGTTTGACAATTTTCGAATGAGTAAGTGCTGAACTAGTAAGATGTCTGAACTATTAAAAGTTAGTGTGATTTTTAACCATTCAGAGGCAAATATTTGACCAATTCAGACATTTATTTACGAAACAAACAGTCTGAACCATTAAGTGTTGAACCAGTAAGAAGTCTGGACTATTAAAAGCTGAAATAAACGCCCCTAAATGATGAAATCATCTTATAAACTTGCGTATTGAAATATTTTTTACAAAGGCTTAATACTTATACATGAACCAATATGGGATTTGTTAAAAAGTTTAGTTTCAATTCTTCTTCACAATAAGTGATTTTTTCTCCTTAGTAACCTTCTTTTTATAAACAATTTAGTTTAAATGTTTCTTCAAGATAAGTGAACTTTTATGTTTAAACTTATGTACTAAACTCCCTTTTATAAGCGCTTACTCGTCCCTTGCTTCATATGTGTGGGATGAATGATATACAATTTTCACCACAAAAAGTGAAGGCTTTCACCATAATAAGTAAAGTATTTATTTTTATTTTTTATTTAAATTGTGTAGGAAACTACTTTATATAATGAGCTTTCTCCTTGGTTCATCCCGTGTTTCATACATAGCCATGTAGGATGATACAAATTTTATTTTGCTTCATTTCACTCGACTTTTGGTATTGTAGGGTCTTTGTTAGAAAAACTTGGGTAAAACAAAAAACGGTAGAGTACAATTACACTCACACTATTCGCTTGACCCGAATCCCATACGGTAGGTCTGTCACTAGTTGGAACTAATAGAACATGCCAAACCTAAGTAAGTCTTTGTTAGAAAAACTTGGGTCAAACAAAAAACCGATAGATTACAATTACACGCACACTAGTCGCTTGAACCCGAATCCCATAGGGTAGGTCCGCCGCTAGTTGGAACTAATAGAACATGCAAAACCCAAGTAAGTCAATTGGTTTGAGTTCCAAGTGGTTTGGTTTTGATTATTGTCGGTTGAACGATATTGTTTTGAAATATATATATATATAGGGATGGGTTAAAATGAAAACCACCACAAGTTGCGATAACTGCGAGAACTTTTTGATCCGGGGCGAGTTAGGCCAATTTTTTTTGCACAAACGTAGATGAATATATATTAAACACATCTATAAAAAAACTAAAAATTGTCGAGTCGGGAGTTTTGACTGATGCAAGATTTTATTACGGCTGGCGTAAAATTTAAAATTTACGCCTGGCGAAAAAAAAACTTGTGGTGGTCAAAACTACCGACTCGACAAACTTTTTAATTTTTTTTACAGATGTGTTTATAATATTTTCATCTACGTTTGTGCAAAATTTTTTTGACCCAACTCGCCTCGGATCAAAAAGTTCTCACAGTTCTCGCAACTCATGGTGGTTTTCATTTGAACCGAATCCTATATATATATATATATATATATATATATATATATATATATATATTGTAACATATGTGTAAATCGGGTTCCGAAAACCCGCCTCTTTTATCAATCAAAGAATATTTATTTACGTATTTAGTTATCTATTTATAATGATTAATTTAATGTAATCCATTAATTAAGAAAAAACAAATCAACTAATATATTTTTTTTAAAATTAAACAGGAAATAAAAACAAACTAAAGACAAGCGGTTTTCTTTAAAAAAATATGGGTAAACAGGGAATCGAACCCGGGTTCACTCGGTCACACACACACTGCAACACCGCTGGTCTACACGCATGTATTGCGAGAATATTAAGAACTTAAAACTCTTGTTTCAAATGTATGTTGAAACCTGCAACAATTGGCAGCGAATCAAAGACGCGCCTTTCCTTCTTTTGAAACCTCCGACAGCTAAGCGGGATGTATTTTTGGCAAACTCAATTAGCTTGGCTGTCATCCTTCTGGCTAATCTTCCAATCATCGAATAACCTTACCAAAATCAAGCGAAGTTGGAACCTCCGCCACCTCCCCTATAAATACTAGTCGAACTCTCACAATCAACTCGCTCATTCTGCTCGCATTGTTCCGCTGCTCACCACTCCCCGCCCACTGTTCCACCGGAAAACCGCCGCAGTCACTGGAATCCTCCCTTCGCCGGAATACAGCAAGTCGCCGGAAACAAGTCACCGCCGGCTCAGTAGATTCGGTAGACCCTCATTCTTTTATTTCGAATTCTATGTAATTAACTTAATGAATGAATGAATCAGATTTAAAAACCGGCGAGAGCAGGTTGGGTTGAAAATTCAAATTGAAGAAGACAAAGCAAAACACGTGTTTTATATTTAAGTTACACGATTCAACCAGGTTAGACACACGGTCCAGTGGTGGACTGTGTGCAAATATACCCGCCTGTCACATGTTCGAATCTGCGCACCCTACCGGCCCGATCACTTTCAAACCTTTTTAAAATTTATCACTTATCCAACAAACCAGTTAGTGTATATGTGTATTTAAATCACAAGATTTGTCGGGTTAGACACCCAGCCCAGTTGGTCGGCTGGGTGCACAACGTACTCAAAGTCACGGGATCGGATCCATTCCACACACCGACCGGATCAGTTTATTCCTTTTTAAAGATTTAATTAAAATCTGTTAAACCTAAAAAGTGTATAAGTATAATTAAAATTCAGATTCTTTCGGGTTAGACACGTAGCTCAATTGGAAGAGCTGCGTGCACGCAACCGAGAGGTCACGGGTTCGAACCTCACCACGCGCATACCTACCATACCATCGAACCGGTCTGACAAGTCATCTTGTCAGGCTGACAAGATTTTTATTATTTATTTTATTTTTTATTTTTTTTTATTTTTAATTCTAAGGTTCTTATTAAAAGAAAAATCAGATAAAAGGTTTAAAAATATACATTTTCAAGGGTTTAGAATATCAACACAATTCACAAAAATAACCTAAAAAACCTAAACAAAGGATTTTAACCTAAATATTAATTTAATTTATTTACCGAGTTATCGCGTTATTATTTCTAGGTTAGTACTCTCTCGTTGATTAAATTCCCAACTCGTGCGCTCTCCTTACCATTCAAGCATAAGCACCCAAGGTGAGTGAATTTCTACAAATTGCCCGTTTTAAACACGTTTTGGGGTGTATCATGTGTCGTACCATTCCTTTATTTTATTTAAACACTTGTGCTTATATCATCTTGTGATCAAATGTGTATTGGTTGTTGTGTGATTATTATGTGGATTAAATTTATCATTTCAGTGCACTCATTTCATTAGGCCCATCAGTTCCTCGTGGGATACGGGTTGAGCATCAGGTGCCTCATTAGATCGCTCCGTTTGATTGAGCCTTGATCTCAAATACATCATCATTCATGTCATATATTCATTCAATGTGGTTTGTGACTGTTTACATATATATATATTTGCTCACATGTGATTTACGCACAAATTTTCTTTAATAAATAAAACAAGCAACTATTTACAATGTTTTAACAAGGTTCACTCGGCAACTTTTGTTGACCCAAAATCTCCCCTGTTTTACACATGATACAGGTGATCCAGTTGAGGAAAGAAACACTTAGAATGGCCTAGAAGAATAAACAAGTCATTGCGTTGGAATAAACATTTAGAATTGTTTTTTTTTTGTATTTGTATGAATTCTGTTTATTGGATATTTGAATATGTAATTTGAATTTAATAAATATGAAACTTCTTAGTAAATATCATAAGCTTTGGTGATAACCCAATCATGCCCCGACTTTTATTCCGCTGCGGGTCGGGGTGTGACATATATATATATATATATCCTAAGAGAAGAGCACCCTATTTGAGAAACTTGAGAAGAAATCTGGAACACACATTTTTCTAAGCTTTTCGTAATATACACATATGTATAGTTTACATTTGACTATATACATATGTGTATAATTCAATATACATATATGTATATAGTCACTTTTAAGTATACGTATGTGTATATTACGAATTACTCAGAAAAATGTGTGGTCCAGATTTCTTCTCAAGTTTCTCAAACAACCTACCTCTTCTCACATGATCCTAACCCTATATATATATATATATATATTAGTATATATATATATATAATGAAAGTTTAAAATACAGGACCTCCTTAACCTGCGTGACCGTACGCAACTAACAAAATAATATGCGTAATTAGGGTTTTGACCTTGCGTAATTTTGTGTTTTGCCCATGTGTGATTTGTTTTTTTTACCATGCGTGATTTTTTCTTGGTGCGTAATTAGGGTTGTAATTTAAGCATGTGTAATTAAGTCACATATATTTGCACGTTAAGGAGCTATTGTACGTTAACCTTCCCATATATGTGTGTGTATATATAGGCTTTTTCACTTTTAGAATATATGTGTATATGTATTACAATCAGGAACCAATTTTATTATTTTTATAAAAATTAACACAAACTAACTGTTTCGAAATAAAAATAAAAAACCGTTCAAACCGTCAAACAACCAAAATTGAACCCTTAAACCGTGAAACCCACCAAACCCGAACTATGATTCGATGTCCCACAAAACATAGTTAACGATTAATTCTAACATTTTTTTAAAACCGATCGAAGCTTAAGGTATACATCTATAATTTTGATGATGAAATTTGTGAATAATAAACACCAAAGTAAACACAGATATCCATTAGTGCCAAACTAGGCCTCAAATATTTGCAACACAGTCAACCTTTTTATTATTCTTTTTTATTTATATAATTTTCATTTTATCTTGATGAAAATAGTTATATTTTACCCTTTTCCGATTTGGTCTCTACCATAAGAACCTTAACCACATAGAGGAACCCAAGTCGTATATTGACCCAAACACCTACTTCACTAGATAATGACATTTGAATATTTATCCATTTTGTATCTTCAAATTGAAATAGCTAAGCTTTTAGTATAAATCATAATTATACTCTTAGAATCATTAAACTTATGATAGATATGAATTACCGTATTATTCTTTTAATTGGCTTTTCTGAAGTTTTAAATTTGAACACCATATCCGGATATTAGGAGGCATCAATTGAAATTTTTTGTAGAATACTAAGCATTATTGTTTTTGTAGATGTTTTAGGTTACGAGGACTTGGTCCAGTGGTTAATTGGTCTACCCTCCCTAGTGGAGCTGCAAGTTTGGTTCATATCTGGGTCATTTTCGATGAACATCTGGGTGAAGGGACGAATCGGGGTTTTAATTCCGGGTTCAAACCTGATGGGGGCGAGGGTTTACGGATTCCATCCGGTTCCCGCGCATGGGGGGGGGAGGCACGGTCTCATGGCGGTCGAGGAGTCGACTTTAAACATAGCCCCGGGCATGGTGGTTTACACGTGAGATTCTTTGACATTAAAAAAATAGATGTTTAAGTTTCTTTGTTTTCCCTTTTTTTGTTTGTTAATTGTTTCAAATATTATTAGACTATTATTAGATTATTAGTAGTGCGCTAACGTCCCCTCCAATTAAAGAGTTTTCACTGGCTGCAAAAAAATCCACACACATATCTATGCCTAAGTTCTTCACGCCTGTTATCCCTCTCATGCTCAAACCGTTAACGCCCATTTAGTGCGGCGTTTGACTCCCCTATAAACTGATTTGGCCATGGATGTCACACCACGTAACACAACCTTATGTGAAAAAAGTTACTTGTTTGATAAGAGATTTATAAGGTTTTAATATATGTTATTATGATGTGTGCTCCAATAATACATTATATAGTCTAGTAACAACTTATTAATAAAAAATAAAGGAGAATATTTAAAATGATTAGTGATAACATAAAGGGGAATATTTAAAGTTTTATTTTTATTTGAAAAAATAATTTAAATAATATAAGATGATTGGAAGCAGGTGGGTCAGGAACACACGTTAGGTTTCAGGCAAGAGGCAATCCCATGTGCCCACATGGCCCATTTCGACATTTCACACAAAAATGGCAAAAATCTTATCATATGGTTAAAAAGGCTGCATAGCGTAGGTAGTATACAAATGAGTTTTGTCTTCAATATTTATGATTTAATCATTTATATTCATAACCTAATATATAACAAATGATCATGAGTTAGTGTGTTGCTATACTAAAGGAGAGTAGTGTCAAAGTAGAAGATGAGTTAGTGTGTTGCTATACTAACGTTAGATTACGACGTCTACTTTTTCTACATGTTGTCACATACAAATGACATTCTGTCATTTCACCGATTGTATATTTTCGTTTCAATGCTTTATTGCATTTTTTTTTTCTATTCAAGGACACATGTTCCATTCAATTGGTCATAACAACAAAAGACGTTAAAACAGGGTAATGGATGATATGATGGTTTGTGGGTTACTTTAACCAGACTTGGAAGTCATTGGATTAATATTGAATGTGCTTTAAGTTGCTAGATTAATTGTATTTCGTGTTGGTTCATAAGGCCACATGGTGTGGGGGTCGGCATAGGGCCGGCGCCGCCCCAACACCATTTTGCCCCCCCCCCCCCCCGGCAGCGTCGTCCCTGGCATCCACATGACGAAGAAGACGGGCGCATAAGGACAAAAAAGTAGCCGTTTGGCTACTATCCTTTGGACAGACAAAATAAAATTCAAATCAATTCAAAAAAATCCAATCTTTTTATAAATATCACCTACTAAATCCATTTCAAACCCATCTTTCTCTCAATCTTTGATAAAAAATTTTCTCCTTTTACTACTTCTATATTTTGCTATGGATCAATTCAAACCGTTCAGCCCGAACAACCCACCAAACCCAAACAACCCGCCAAACCTCATATCGCGACCTCGACCGATTTCATCAAAGTGGCGTAAGATGCAACCGAAATTGAACCGTTTTTCGGAGATATATAATAAGTTATTTACAAGTAGTCGTCGAAGCGGGATGAGCGATGACGATATGTTCAAAGCCGACTTGGACAAATACCATTTAAACGAAAAAAACCTTTCCAACACATTCGAGCTTGGGAAGTTGTTCGTACGTCCAACAAGTGGGCGCCGGTTCCGAATGAGGTTGAGATGGCTAAGCGCCAAAAGACCTCGGAGACCGGTAGTTTTAGCGCGGGCGCCTCGGACGCGAGATGTCAAATCAATTTAAACGATGATGCGGAATTCGACGAGGAAGAGTATGCCGTACGCGAGGAAGAATGTAACATTTATGTAAAACGGGTTCAAAACCCGCTTCGTTTATCAATCAAATATTCAGTTTAAGTTCGTTGCGTATCCTATTAGTGCCGGTTATATTTTTATGTTTCATAATTAATAAATATTGTAGAATTTAAAAACTATAATAATAATAATAATAATAATAATAATAATAATAATAATAAGTAAATGAAAATAAAAATAAACTCTAAAAAGAAAACAAACATTTGCAAGGAGTAGCCGGGTTTCGAACCCGGGTCTCCCGCTTGCACACACACACGAAACACCACTACTCTGCACACACTTTAGTGACTTGATTTGTAAATAAATAAGTATTATAGTAGATTTAAGAGCGAAAGCCTGCAAGTTCATCAATCAAATCCGTAACCGCTATTCCAATCATCATACCGCGCGACCTCTGTTGATTGTAACCGAATCCAAATCACAAGTTACGCGCGGAACCCGAATTTTATGAGGGTAACTGTCTGGAATCAATGATTTCAATAATCATGGATTAAAAGAAAAACCGAAACATTCAACTATAAATACTAGCCTTGCCATCACAATTGAACTCGCTCACTACCTTCGAGTTGCTGCTCCTATTCTCTCTGATCAAACGTTATGCTTCATCGGAAAGTTGTTCTGTTTTTGGCCGGAATTAATCACCGGAAATATCCGATCAACACCAAGGTCAACCGGAGGAGTGTAACACTCTTTCAATTCGGTACGCTCATCTAACCCTTACTCTGTGTAATGTCTATTCTGTTCAATCTAAACAATTCAGTTCAAGGGAAATCGTCAGCTGTTCAAATGTCTGGGTAAAATGAAGAAGATGAAGTTATGAAGGATATATGTATAATTAAACTTGGTCTTTTAAACGGGTTAGACACACAGTCCAGCGGTGGACTGTGTGCATTTCATACTATCGATACCGGGTTCGAATCACACACGTTACCGACTTTCTGAAATAAAACCCAAACTTTTTATACCTAATCAGATCACCTATCTGTAAGTTTATATAACTAATGTAACTCCGGGATACTACGGGTTAGACACACAGCCCAACTGGTTGGGCTGTGTGTACACGAAACCTCAGGTACCGAGTTCAATTCGGGTTATTGAAACTGGTTTGACCATTATAAAACCTTTTTAAATAAAAACAAAATATAATTAAACCTAGTTTGTATATATAAGTAATAAAAATGGAGTTTATTTCGGGTTAGACACGTAGCTCAGTTGGAAGAGCTGCGTGCACACGAACAAGAGGTCTCAAGTTCGAATCCCGCACACGACGCTTAATAAATCATGCGACCCGGTCAGACGTCAGATCTGACAATTATTTTTTTTATATTTATTTATCTTATCTTATTTATTGTATATATATTAATACTTTGGTTAAAAATCTAATTAAAAATACATAAAATGTATAATTTTAAAGGGTATATAACCTCAACAAAATACCATAAAAAATAACCTAAAAACCTAACAAAAAGTATTAAATCAAAATATTAAATCGTTTATATTTATCGATTTATCGCATTATTATTTTAGGTTAGTATTCGTTCGCCGATCAAATCCTCAATTCGTGCGCACTCTTCATCAATCAAGAAAAACGCACCCACTGTGAGTGAATCTCTACAAATTCCCCGTTTTTATCACGTTTTGGGGTGTATCATGTGTCGTACAATTCCTTTATTTTATTTAAACACTTGTGCTTATATCATCTTGTGATCAAATGTGTAATGGTTGTTGTGTGATTATTATGTGGATTAAATTTATCATGTCAGTGCACTCATTTCATTAGGCCCATCAGTTCCTCGTGGGACACGGGTTGAGCATCAGATGCCTCATTAGATCGGCTCCGTTTGATTGAGCCTTGATCTCAAATACATCATCATTCATGTCATATATTCATTCAATGTGATTTGTGATTGTTTACATATATATATTTGTTCACATGTGATTTATGCGCGAATTTTCTTTAATAAATAAAACAAGCAATTATTTAAAATGTTTTATCAAGGTTCACTCGCCAACTTTTGTTGACCCAAAATCTCCCCTGTTTTACACATGATACAGGTGATCCAGTTGAGGAAAGAAGCACTTAGGATGGCCTAGAAGAATAAACAAGTTATTGCGTTGGAATAAACATTTAGATTTGTTCATTTTTTTGTATTTGTATGAACTTTGCTTATTGGATATTTGAAATTGTAATTTGAATTTAATAAATATGAAACTTCTTAGTAAATATCATGAGCTTTGGTGATAACCCAATCATGCCCCGACTTTTATTCCGCTGCGAGTCAGGGTTGTGACAGATTGGTATCAGAGCTTGTGGCTATAGGGATATAGGATATGTTATTAGTCCCTTAGAACCTATACTATAGTCGATTAAATTTTAATTGTTTATTTGTTACATGCAAAATTCATGATGTTTATACGTTTCATGTTCACACCCAATACTATGCAAGCACACTCACAAGTACATGTTAATATGCAATGCTCATCATAGTTCATAACCTCATAACATGCCATATCTATGAAAGCACACACCTCACGATTTCCTTGATTTTTGCAATGATTTCGTATTTTTCAAATCACATCAAAGTGAGTTTTCACGACGGGCATGTAGTAACTGGAAGGGTACGAGTACCGGTAGTCGGAACGTCCTGTCTAGGCTTGGCATTCGTATAAATCCAAAATAAAGGACCAGTTTGCCTACCTGGGGACTAACGATGAGAGTAAGAAGGACCTATTAGGCCAAAGCATGCTATACCAAACGTCGTGTGAGCTAACCCCACTTTGAGCTGTCATTGTGTCTACACCTGGATATCCTCCGACCATACATCTCGTAATCATGTTTTACGTTCGGGTGGTGCGAGTGTTAACCCGCCGACACCAATGTGAATCCTACCAAGACCAATAGTCATGAGGGCCCACATGACTACACAGGCAATGGTATGGGGGACATTTGGAGGCCCAAACATGAGCAAACCCAAGACATCCTATGGATGTAGTTAAATTATTTTCAGTTATGTTGTTTTCATATTTCTTTTTACGACACATGACACCTAGGAAATTCTTGAACTCACAATCTTCCTACACATGTTCCTGTAGATGTCGGCTAGGCAATTATGTGGAGGTAGAAGGTCAGGAAAGTCAAACGAACGCTTGGCCACGCAAATTGCTAAACCAATGGCCGCAGTACTTCCTGACATCGTGCTACAAGTTCAACAAGCCCTCACCGCTAATCCCATCAACCCTCCCAACTAAGAAGACCAAAGCGTCGCCAACCCTCCTCCCAAAACCCCCAAATGCACCTACAAACACTTCAAATCCTGCGATCCCCCAAAATATGAACGGACTGAAGGTGTCACCGCTCTCCTTCACTGGTTTGAGGAGATGGAAAACACTTTCCTCAATTGCGACTGTCCCGAGGACCGTAAGGTACGTTACGCGACTGGAAGGTTGTTTGGGGTAGCCCTTACCTGGTGGAACACGGAAAAGGGTAAGCAAGGTATTGAAGATACCATGGCCTTAACATGGGAAGAGTTAAGGGAAATCATGACGAGACGCTTCTGTCCAAGAAGCGAAATCAAAAAGCTAGAAGACGAGTTTCACGCATTGAAACAAAAGGAAGGAGACCACACTTCGTACAATAAGAGATTTCTCGAGTTAAACCAAATGATCCCCAATCTGTTCACCCCCTTATACCGCTTAGTCGAACACTACATTTGAGGCCTCCCCTCGAAAATCCAAGATTCATTTTTAAGCACTTCGCCTGCAACACTTGAAGCCGCAATGGAGTTAGCTACGGAACTCACTGAAAATCGCATTCGAAACGACAAATTCAAAGAGGAGAAGAAGAAAACACCCATTGAGCCCCCAGGTTCATCCTCGAAGTTTGCTAGTAAGAGGAAGCGAAATGGCAAGAACTTTGTCGTCACCTAAACCAACCCTCCCATCACTGCTGCACCAATCACCCAAGTTGCCCCTCCGGCCGCACCATTCAAAAGGCCATACACTGGCCCACACCCGAAGTGTAACCGTTTTCAATATCATCATCCTCCTGAAAACCCCTGCCAACAGTGCACCAGATGTGGTTGTGCGGGTCACACCATCCAAACCTGCCGTACCCTTCAGCGATTAAACCGCAGTCAACCTCCAACCCAAACCCAAAATCAAATGGTGGGCCAAGCCCAACAACCCTTACTTCTACCACCTGCACAACACGCAGCCCAACCTTACTACCAACCCAACTACCCGATGATGCAACCCATGCGAGCTTGTTTCAATTGTGGGGACCCAAACCACTTTAAGAACACTTGTCCACGTTTAGTGAACATCATCCATGCCCAAGCTCAAGCAAACCCGGTAAACCAAGCTAACCAAGCTCCTCCACCTGCCAGAGGAAGAGCTTTCAATATCAATGCCAACCAAGCCAGGGCTGACAACAATGTGGTCAACGGTACGTTTCTCATCAATGGTAGTTATGCATCCATATTATTCGATACTGGTGCGGATAAGAGCTTTATGTCTTTAGAATTAGAATCTATCCTCGATCAACCTCGTGCTAATCTCGTTGAATCTCTGACGGTGGAAGTTGCTGACGGAAAACCCACTTCATTAAATTCTATTATACGCGATTGTACTCTCACCCTAAACGATCACGATTTCCCAATTGACCTCATTCCTATGAAGTTGGGAAGTTTTGATGTTATAATCGGTATAGACTGGCTCAGCCAGCATCACGCAGAAGTGGTGTGCCATGAGAAATTCATTCGTATTCCTCTCGCAGACGGTCAGACACTACGTATTTTTGGGGAAACCCCTTCGAAAGGACTCAAATTGATGTCCTGCCTTCAAGCCCGAAGTTATCTCCGCAAGAACTACGTCGTATTTCTAGCTCACGTCGTCAAGAAGGGAGGCAAGGAGAGGAGGCTCGAAGATATTCCAATTGTGAAGGAATTCCCACAAGTTTTTCCCGACGACGTTTCAGGACTTCCTCCTGTGAAAGAAGTCGAATTTCGCATCGATCTTGTGCCAGGCGCTACACCGGTCGCAAAATCTCCTTATAGGTTAGCCCCATCCGAGATGCAAGAATTGGCCAGTCAACTGCAGGAGTTGACTGACAAAGGATTCATACGTCCTAGCTCATCGCCTTGGGGTGCACCTGTTCTTTTTGTGAAGAAGAAAGATGGAACGTTTCGCATGTGCATTGATTATAGAGAACTCAACAAATTGACGATTAAGAATCGCTATCCACTGCCTCGCATTGATGACCTCCTGGACCAACTTCAAGGCGCCACCTGTTTTTTTCAAAATCGACCTTCGTTCTGGTTATCGTCAGCTTAGAGTGCGCGAGGAAGATATCCCAAAAACCGCCTTCCGAACTCGTTATGGTCATTACAAGTTCATGGTTATGCCCTTCGGTTTAACCAACGCCCCCGCTGTCTTCATGGATTTAATGACTAGTGTATGCAAACCCTACCTCGACCGTTTCGTCATAGTCTTCATCAACGACATCCTTATCTACTCCAAGTCAAAATCCGATCATGAGCGACACCTTCGACTTATACTTACATTCTTAAGAACTGAAAGGCTTTACGCTAAGTTCTCAAAATGCGAATTCTGGTTAGGAGAAGTATAATTCCTTGGTCATGTCGTCAATAACAAAGGGATTCATGTCGATCCTTAAAAAATCAAGGCAGTACAGGAATGGCAAGCGCCACGTACCCCTACCGAAGTTAGGTCATTTCTTGGTTTGGCTGGTTATTACCGACGCTTCATTGCCAATTTTTCCCGTATCGCCTTCCCGCTCACGGCCTTGACTCACAAAGGAAACCCTTTCATTTGGGGACCTAAGCAAGAGGTGGCCTTCCAAACTTTAAAGCAAAAGCTTTGTGACGCACCTGTCCTTACCCTCCCTGAGGGTTGCGATGACTTTGTGGTTTATTGCGACGCATCAGGGCAAGGACTAGGCTGTGTATTGATGCAAAGAGGAAAAGTGATAGCCTATGCCTCTAGGCAACTCAAAGTTCATGAGAAGAATTACACCACCCATGACCTGGAACTTGGAGCCGTTGTGTTCGCTCTCAAGATATGGAGACATTACCTCTACGGTACCAAGTGTGAAATATACACTGACCACGAGAGTCTCCAACATATCTTCAACCAGAAAGAGTTGAATATGAGGCAACGAAGATGGGTCGAACTTCTCAACGACTACGACTGTGAAATTCGGTACCATCCTGGCAAGGCAAACGTGGTGGCCGATGCGCTCAGTCGAAAAGGTTATGCGAACTCTATTCGTCTTCTATGTCGCAAATCATAACCGACATCAAAGTTCGAATTCGGGCAGCTCAACATGTTTCTGTAACAGAAAATGACGTACGCGATGAGCTATCATGTGGAGCTGAACTCAAAATTGAAACCAAATCTGACGATATTCTATACTATTTAAACCGCATATGGATTCCTGATCGCGATAACCTTCGTGATTTCCTCATGAATGAGGCACACAGGACACGATACTCTGTACACCCAGGAGCCGATAAGATGTATCAAGACCTTCGATACACCTACTGGTGGCCTGGCATGAAAAAGGACATCGCTGTTTTTGTTTCCAAATGCCTTACCTGTTCCAAAGTGAAAGCTGAACATCAAAAACCTTCAGGACTTCTAGTCCAACCCGAAATACCTGTATGGAAGTGGGAAAACATAACCATGGACTTCATTACCGGGTTACCTCGCACCTCCAGTGGGTATGACACCATATGGGTAATAATCGATCGTCTTACAAAATCATCTCATTTCATTCCGATTCGCGAGGACTTCAAGAACGAGAAGTTAGCTCGTATCTACATCAGCGAGATCGTAAGCCGTCATGATGTACCATTAAGCATCATTTCAGACCGTGATGGTCGTTTCACTTCACGAACATGGCGAGCCGTACAAACCGCTTTGGGTACACGGTTAGACCTTAGCACCGCCTTTCACCTTCAAACTGATGGTCAATCTGAACGCACCATCCAAACCCTTGAAGACATGCTTCGAGCATGTGTCATAGACTTCAAAGGGAACTGGGACGCTCATCTACCGTTAGTCGAGTTTTCGTACAACAATCGCTATCATTCAAGTATCGACATGGCTCCTTTCGAAGCTTTATATGGTCGTAAATGCCGATCTCCAGTATGTTGTCACGAAATTGGTGAAGCGTAAATCACCGGACCTGAATTAATTCAAGAAACAACCGACAAGATCCTTCAAATTCAAAACAATCTTCTAGCGGCTCAAAGTCGTCAAAAGAGTTATGCTGACAAACGACGAAAGCCTTTGGAGTTTTGTGTTGGTGATCGAGTACTTTTGAAAGTATCACCGTGGAAGGGAGTGGTTCGTTTTGGCCAAAATGGCAAGCTAGTACCACGCTACGTAGGACCTTTCAAGATACTCGAAAGAGTAGGACCTGTAGCCTACAAGCTTGACCTACCAGAAGAACTCAACAGAATTCATCCCACGTTCCACATATCAAATTTGAAAAAGTGCCTCGCCGGCGAAAACCTCCATATCCCTTTAGAAGACATTCAAGTCGATGAATCAATGCACTTCGTTGAAAGACCAGTGGAAATCATGGATTTCGGTGAGAAGCGTTTAAGGCGAAGTCGTATTCCAATTGTCAGGGTACGTTGGGAGTCAAAACGAGGGCCCGAGTTTACTTGGGAACGTGAAGACTCAATGCGCAAAAAGTACATGCACCTCTTTCCGGTTACCACTACTACTTAAATTTCGGGACGAAATTTCTAAAAGTAGGAGATACTGTAACATTTATGTAAAACGGGTTCAAAACCCGCTTCGTTTATCAATCAAATATTCAGTTTACGTTCGTTGCGTATCCTATTAGTGCCGGTTATATTTTTATGTTTCATAATTAATAAATATTGTAGAATTTAAAAACTATAATAATAATAATAATAATAATAATAATAAGTAAATGAAAATAAAAATAAACTCTAAAAAGAAAACAACATTTGCAAGGAGTAGCCGGGTTTCAAACCCGGGTCTCCCGCTTGCACACACACACGAAACACCACTACTCTGCACACACTTTAGTGACTTGATTTGTAAATAAATAAGTTTTATAGTAGATTTAAGAGCGAAAACCTGCAAGTTCATCAATCAAATCCGTAACCGCTATTCCAATCATCATACCGCGCGACCTCTGTTGATTGTAACCGAATCCAAATCGCAAGTTACGCGCGGAACCCGAATTTTATGAGGGTAACTGTCTGGAATCAATGATTTCAATAATCATGGATTAAAAGAAAACCGAAACATTCAATCTATAAATACTAGCCTTGCCATCACAATTAAACTCGCTCACTACCTTCGAGTTGCTGCTCCTATTCTCTCTGATCAAACGTTCTGCTTCATCGGAAAGTTGTTCTGCTTTTGGCCGGAATTAATCACCGGAAATATCCGATCAAAACCGAGGTCAACCGGAGGAGTGTAACACTCTTTCAATTCGGTACGCTCATCTAACCCTTACTCTGTGTAATGTCTATTCTGTTCAATCTAAAAAATTCAGTTCAAGGGAAATCGTCAGTTGTTCAAATGTCTGGGTAAAATGAAGAAGATGAAGTTATGAAGGATATATGTATAATTAAACTTGGTCTTATAAACGGGTTAGACACACAGTCCAGCGGTGGACTGTGTGCATTTCATACTTTCGATACCGGGTTCGAATCGCACATGTTACCGACTTTCTGAAATAAAACCCAAACTTTTTATACCTAATCAGATCACCTATCTGTAGGTTTATATAACTAATGTAACTCCGGGATACTACGGGTTAGACATACAGCCCAACTGGTTGGGCTTTGTGCACACGAAACCTCAGGTACCGAGTTCGATTCGAGTTATTGAAACTGGTTTGACCATTATAAAACCTTTTTAAATAAAAACAAAATATAATTAAACCTAGTTTGTATATATAAGTAATAAAAATGGAGTTTATTTCGGGTTAGACACGTAGCTTAGTTGGAAGAGCTGCGTGCACACGAACAAGAGGTCTCAAGTTCGAATCCCGCACACGACGCTTAATAAATCATGCGACCCGGTCAGACGTCAGATCTGACAATTTTTTTTTATATTTATTTATCTTATCTTATTTATTGTATATATATTAATACTTTGGTTAAAAATCTAATTAAAAATACATAAAATGTATAATTTTAAAGGGTATATAACCTCAACAAAATACCATAAAAAATAACCTAAAAACCTAACAAAAAGTATTAAATCAAAATATTAAATCGTTTATATTTATCGATTTATCGCATTATTATTTTAGGTTAGTATTCGTTCGCCGATCAAATCCTCAATTCGTGCGCACTCTTCATCAATCAAGAAAAACGCACCCACTGTGAGTGAATCTCTACAAATTCCCCGTTTTTATCACGTTTTGGGGTGTATCATGTGTCGTACAATTCCTTTATTTTATTTAAACACTTGTGCTTATATCATCTTGTGATCAAATGTGTAATGGTTGTTGTGTGATTATTATGTGGATTAAATTTATCATGTTAGTGCACTCATTTCATTAGGCCCATCAGTTCCTCGTGGGACACGGGTTGAGCATCAGATGCCTCATTAGATCGGCTCCGTTTGATTGAGCCTTGATCTCAAATACATCATCATTCATGTCATATATTCATTCAATGTGATTTGTGATTGTTTATATATATATATTTGCTCACATGTGATTTATGCGCGAATTTTCTTTAATAAATAAAACAAGCAATTATTTAAAATGTTTTATCAAGGTTCACTCGCCAACTTTTGTTGACCCAAAATCTCCCCTATTTTACACATGATACAGGTGATCCAGTTGAGGAAAGAAACACTTAGGATGGCCTAGAAGAATAAACAAGTTATTGCGTTGGAACAAAAATTTAGATTTGTTCATTTTTTTGTATTTGTATGAACTTTGCTTATTGGATATTTGAAATTGTAATTTGAATTTAATAAATATGAAACTTCTTAGTAAATATCATGAGCTTTGGTGATAACCCAATCATGCCCCGACTTTTATTCCGCTGCGGGTCAGGTGTGTGACAAGGAACGTCCCCCGGGTCGGGACAAATAAAAAAAGGAAGCGGCTAAAAAAGGCAAAGACAAAGTCGAGAAGGAACAAAGGATGGAGGCGTTCATGGCACAATTCAAAACACGGAGGTGACGACCCAAAAGGCAAAGGTGTAGGAACGTGCGGTGGAAGAAAGGGCTCGGGCGAGCAACGAAAAGAGTTATCAAAAAGAATGTGATATATTAACGACCGACGTTGATAGTTATCCCGAAGAAAAACGAGCGAAGTTAAAAAAATTGCAAGAAAGGATCTTGAGAAAATATGAATGAATTTATTTATTTTATGTTTAGTTTTTAATATGTAATGTTTTTTTTAATTTTTTTAATTTTTTTTTGTTTTTTTTTAACTTATGTAATGTTTAGTTTTTAAAATTAATGAAATTAGTTTTATATCTTATTTACAATGTTTAAAAAATAAATGAAGTTTAAAAAATAAAAAAAAAGATAAAGTTGGTGGGGGTAGAGGCATAATCTATTTCCAGCAATTATAGCTTGGAGGGGCATCATCCGTGATGTCTCATGTGACGCCTACGTGAAGGGTCATCACCATACCAAGTAGGCTAATGTATGGATCAACCACTCATTTGAGCGGTGATTGTTATGTGCGGATCAACTATCAAAATATTGAGACACACGTTGCACTTATTGATGCTCATATGACTGCACTGTACTTTTGAGATTTTTTCTCCATGTTACCACCATCTTAAAGGGTGTAATATATTTTGGCAAAATGGTTGCGGAAGGATGCATCCCATTGATGGTTATAAACAACTCACGACATGTCCATTTTAGTGTCGAAAGAGTCATTTTAGGAAGGTTGTATACCTGACCCTTGCACCATGACTTCTCACACACCACAAATGTCACATTTGCACCATGACTTCTTCTTCAAGGATGTTTTATTTTAGTTGGTCGATAAAATGTTTTTTTTGCATCATGATATATACTAATCACCCGTTAATGATACTTGTGTAATTTTACTATTTTAGCTTATTTTTAATCCTGTTTATAATAATAATAAATAAATACAATAACATAATAACATAATGATTATAACATGAAAAAAATCGTATTCAATTATACTTAAGTAGAAAAAAAACATATTCAATTATACTTTATATTAAGTTTTCTCAATGGACATAAACGAAGATTATTCATTCAATTAAATCATGTTAATCTATTTATTCATGACATACCTCATTAGTTATTAGTTATTATTATTATTTATTATTATTATTATTTATGAATAGATAACCTCTGGTTATTATAAATTATTTTTCACCCAAAGAATTCAACCCAGCAATAACAATAACCGTAATAAAAAAAAACTATTTTTCATCCAAAGAATTCAACCCATATTAGAAAATACATAGGGGCCCTTTAGATTTTGCCACATGTGAATATGTGCATTTAAACTTTCAAGTATTAAATTCTACCTATACGTATACCTGTATATATATTATATATATACATATATCCTGAAAAAAAGAATAATTGTGGATGGAGTCCTCTCAACCCAAAATCAAAATCACAATCAAAATCCAAATCACCCACAAAACCCCAATTTCACAACCATTTTTTAACAATTTCTAATCACCATCACCAATTCAACAACATGAGTGATCACAACAACAGCAATGATGGATTTGTAAGAGCAGATCAAATCGATCTGAAAGCTCTAGATGAACAACTTGAGCGTCATCTTAATCGAGTATGGACTATGGAAAACAACAAAAAGAAGCTGCCGGAAACTGACGTCACCACCGCGACCACCACCGCTACATCCGCCAGACCGTTGTCTAAACCCTGGCGATTAAGCGGCAGGATTGGGAGATCGATCCGTCTAACCTCATTATCAAAAGTGTTCTTGCACGTGGCACTTTTGGTACCGTACACCGTGGCATCTACGACGGCGTTGATGTCGCCGGTGAGCCTCCGGTTATGTTTATTTGTTTGTTTTTTTGTTAATTATTTGATTTTGACTTTTAGTTTGACTTTGAATTAGACTCTTAGGGTTGCACATTTGCAGTTTTTTTTCACATTAATTTTGATTATTTAGACTTGAATTTCGTTAGCAAGTAGTTGTAGAATCTGTGTGAATTTGTAAAATTTAAAAGTGAATTTGCAACGTGAAATCCGTGACCTGATTTGACTTTTTTTATATATATTTTTTTTCGATTGTAGTTAGGGCTGCAAACGAACACGTCGTGTTCGTTTATTAAGAAATATACGTGTTCACGAACTGTTTCATGAGCACTTACCGAACGAGATTTTGTGTTCCTGTTCGTTTGTAAGGGAAATGAACTTGTTCGTTTATTAAGAAATATATGTGTTCACGAACTGTTCATGCACACTTACCGAACGAGATTTTGTGTTCGTGTTGGTTCGTTAAGGAAATGAACGTGTTTGTGTTCGTTTGTGTTTGTTTGTGTTTGTTTATTAATTTTAGGCAACGAACAAAAACGAACTTTGATGAACACAAATGAGCACAAACCAATTTTCATGAACGCAAATGGAAAGAAACAAGCGTTCATGAACAGAATATATAATACACTGACATTTATCAAGTATTTTATTTCGGAATTTTGAAGTATTTATATAAAATATAAAAACTAAAAACACTAATGAACTATAGAACACAAAAAAACACTTCACCGAACATTCACGAACATAAAATATTTTGTTGTGTTTGTTTTTCTAATAAACGAACGAACACAAACGCACTTCCCGCCGAATGGTTCACGAACAAAAACACGTTACCGAACATTCACGAACATAAAATATTTTGTTCTGTTCGTTTTTTTAATAAACGAACGAACACAAATGAACTTCCCACCGAATGGTTCACGAATTGTTCGCTGAACGTTTGGTTCGTTTGCAGCCCTAATTGTAGTAACTATGACTGATCTTTTTTTATTATGAAATTGATGAAACTAGGGTTAGAAATTAGGAATTTGACTCTGCTTTGTGTGATAGTAGTTTATAGTTGTTGTTACAAATTTGTTTGTGTGATTATTGTTTAATGTCATTAGTGAAACTGCTGGACTGGGGTGAAGAGGGCCACCGGTCAGAGGCGGAAATACAGTCGTTAAGGGCAGCTTTTACGCAAGAAGTGGTGGTGTGGCATAAGCTTGATCATCCTAATGTCACAAAGGTTATAATTTCACCATTTACAAACTTTCATCTTGAACATAATGTATCGGGTAGTTTTAAGACTCGAATTTGCATAAATTGAGATAATGTGCCACCATCGTAAAGTGGAAGTTCTGGTCAAACCAGGAGTCAAACTTCCATGTTGTCGATAAGACGATAACATAGTTGTGGACGATTTGATGCTGAGTGCTACAGTGATTATGTAATGCAGTTTATAGGTGCAACAATGGGTTCTTCAGAGCTCCAAGTACAAACCGAAAATGGTCAAATTGGATTGCCAAGCAACATATGCTGTGTCGTTGTAGAATATCTTGCCGGAGGTGCTTTGAAGTCTTACCTAATAAAAAACCGGAGGAAAAAGCTGCCATTTAAAGCAGTTGTCCAGATTGCACTTGATCTTGCAAGAGGGTATGCCATCCTAAATCTTTATTTCCTAATTATACTTTTAGTTTTCAAAATCAAGATTTGTGAGTTGTTTGCTTGCAAATTTAATACGGACTTCCGGTTTGTAGTATTATTAATGTAGGTGCATAAGATTTCACTAATATTCGAAGAATTCAATGTTAAACGAAGTTGGAAATTAGGTTATATGACCGTGTTTGTTGACTTTGGCTAGGTTAAGCTACCTGCATTCCCAAAAGATTGTGCACAGAGATGTGAAGACCGAAAACATGCTGTTGGACAAAACTAGAACCGTTAAAATTGCTGATTTTGGAGTGGCTCGTGTTGAAGCATCTAACCCGAATGACATGACTGGTGAAACTGGGACCCTTGGCTATATGGCTCCTGAGGTATGCTCTCCATCTCCCATGAATTCAAACCCTTGGCAAGCTGGGTGGGTCAGGAAATGGGTCAGTTCAAATACCTGTCAAAAAGGTTGATCTAGGATCGGCTTGACTCAGAAATGTTTTTTCTATATATAATGAGCACTTGAGGTGCAGCAAACCGGTTAATTTCCATAACCGGTTCGGTTAACCGGTAATGGCGATTAATTTCGCTTTTTTACTTTAACCGGTTAAATTAATGTTTTTTAAACGGTTATTGCTTTAACTGGTCCGGTTAATCACTTTAAGTGGTTCGGTTAGTAACCGGTTATTTTCGGTTAATTAACTAGTTTTTTTGTCTTTTTTTTGAATTTTTCATTAACCGAGCTACCCGTTAATAACCGGTTCCTATACTAATTATCTATAACCGCTTATTAACCGGTGGTTAAAATTAACCACTAACCGGTTAATAACCGGTTTCGGTTCCAGTTCCAGTTAATAATCGGTTTTTTTGCCCACCTCGAAATTGAGCACGCTTTACCGATTACAAAACAGTAATTTTTACGATAATAAATCTAAAGCTGTGGACAAGACACTATTTTGGATTTTGTATGCATTAAAAATAGAACGAAATTCAACTGGTTGAAATAAGTTCCCACCCAGAATCCGACACAGCCTATGCATAAACAGATTTGCCAAAATTGGCACATCAAATTTTGGTTTTCTTGTTTTTAACCATTAATATAATGTTTTTGATGGTTTGTTAAACAATTTACAGGTACTGAATGGGAACCCGTATAATAGAAAGTGCGATGTGTACAGTTTTGGCATTTGTTTGTGGGAAATCTATTGTTGTGATATGCCATATCCCGATCTTAGTTTCTCGGAAGTAACTTCCGCTGTCGTTCGTCAGGTACCATCAATTGACCGACATTTTTGGGTCTTATAAAGATGTTGGTCTAATAATGGTAAATAAATGTGCAGAATCTAAGGCCCGAGATACCTAGATGTTGTCCGAGTTCTCTTGCTAATGTGATGAAACAATGTTGGGATGCAAATCCCGACAAGCGACCTGAAATGGACGAGGTTGTCAGAATGTTGGAGGCGATCGATACAACAAAAGGCGGAGGTATGATTCCAGGCGATCAAGCTCAGGGTTGTCTTTGCTTCCGGAAGTATCGCGGGCCATGAAAGACGTCTAATCCACCTTATGTTGAGAAGATTGTACATTGCTATTTGAATGTTGAAAATTCGAATTCGACCCGGTTTTGCTACTTTGGAAAAATCAAGTAAGAAATTTATAAGATTCCTTAAAATGGGAATTGTGTTATATCATGGATATTTGTATTGTGTAAAGCTTTATGTTTTTGTTTGCTGGTATTTATATTTGTCCAGTATTAAAACCTATTGGTAATATATACATAGAGGGTGTTATTTTCTGAATCCAGCATTATGTTGAAAACTGAACTCTACAGTTCACTTGTACGCCTTAGGGCTGTTTGTTTAGTTCTTAATGAGGCACTTGAGACCTCTTATGGTTCAGTATTTAACGGTTTAGACTTTTTGTTTCGTGAGAGCTGTTTGTTTAGCTCTTAATGAGGCTCTTGAGACCTCTTACTGGTTTTAGTACTTAACGGTTTAGACTTTTTGTTTCGTGAGCAGATGTCTAAATGGATTTAGACATTTGCTCTAAATGGTTAAAACATCTTATTTGAATTAGTCGGACATTTACCTCTTAACGGTTAAGCATTATACTGGTTTCTAATGGTTCAGACCCCTTACGGGTTCGACACTTACTCATTCAGACGTTGCTAAACAGCCCCCAAGTATATAGATAACCGCCTAGTCTATTATCTCATTAAATAATCAATGCACTAGCACATGTGTTATTTACAAATTGAGTAAATTGCCATTTTAGTCAGGTTTGACCAAAATTGCCACTTTATTTCCGATTTAATCAACCTCTTTTGCCCTTTTGAAAATCACTTCTCAATAGTTTTAAAGAACCCCTTGAACTCTATGTAGGGGCGCATAAACAACACATTTTGATTCATAAATCAGTAAACACCTACGGTTATCACTGAAAAAAGTACGCCTGGATCGATGCTTAAGCCTTGGACGTTGACGACATTTGAACCTCAAAATCTTCGTCATCATCCCACCTCGTGGTCCAATAGTAGTTTGCATACAATATGAGTTGAACTATTGCTGATAATGTTCCTAGACCATTTGGAACCTATTTAAGACATGAAAAATGTCATAAAAACAAATTTAATGTGAAATCAAAATCGACACGAAAAGATTAAGTTACCAATATGTAAGGATCTAGCGGCATGAGAGCGTAAACACACCATACAATGCCGTTGAGAAAGCTGGCAAGTGACAAACTAAATGGCATGTATTTGACGCTTCTTGTCTTGATCACCATTCTCTGTTTCCAAAATATTTGTACAAGTCATTAAACATTTATATCTATCTATAATATATATCATGATTCCTTGACATACAACTTTGGGTCGGGTCAACACTTGCGCTTACCATGACAGTCAAAGGAGCTGCGTACATGAGTACGTTAAAGAAGATGGCGATCATTCCAACGACCATAGATCTATCCTTGTAGGTGTCAAAGCACATTAACGTGACGACAACAAGGAGAGCTACGAAAATGGCTTCGATAAAGAGAATGATAATGATCTTTTTCTGCATTTTCATAAGTTTAGTTTAGATATAAGTGATTAAAAGTAAGCGTATAAGATATGTAGTGGATGATCGTGAGCGTACTCGACCACCCCAAGTAGAATATGTGAAGAAGATTGTGATGAAGACGATTTCAATGACGAGTCCAGCACCATTGATTGTGACGACCAAAAGACTGTCTGGATGGACGATAGGGAGACCGTAGAACATCCATACTGCGCAATTTAGAATCGTGGCGACGTATGGATCAGGCTTGAAAGCTTGAACTGATTTTGCTTTCATAATCTTAGAAAATGTTGGCCTGTAATATTTTGATTTCAAATCACACCAAAGTTGTAGTAATTAAAACTTTTTACTCAAATAGATTTTTGTTCACATGCATTATAAATTGATGAAAAGAAAATCAGAAGAGGGGCTTTTGGTGGCTTCTATTTAATATATAAGGGGCAGAATTCGGTTCAAATGAGAACCACAACGAGTTGCGAAAATCGCGAGAACTAGGACCATCCGAAAGGTGTTTCCGATTTTTTTTTCTCAAAAGTAATAAAGACAATCACTTGTTTCAGCAAAAAAAAATGAAAAAAAATGTCGCATGACCCATTTACATGAGGCGTAAAAAAATATTTATCTTCTTCTAATTTTACGTTTGCTGTAAAAAAAACTTGAAACCGGCTCGGCAATTTTTTTTTTACTTTTTTTACAGATGTGTTTATAATTTTTTCATCTACATTTGTACAAATTTTTTTTACCCAACTCGCACCGAATCAAAAAGTTCTCGCAGTTCTCGCAAAAAGTTCTCACAACTTAAGATGGTTCTCTTTTACCCTTTCCCAAAAGGGCAAATGTAGTTACAAAATATAAAGTTAATCTATAGGCAGCTTTAACAATTATGAAGTGCATCTTGACTAAATCTTATAACTTTTCATTTACCTTTACATATATTTCCACATATATTATAGGTAAGTCTGGATTTTATACTACAATTTAATTTCCTTGCCAAGTGCATTCCACTCTTTTTTTTAACGGCAAACAGCTCATCTGGCTAAGACCGCGGCCAGCGACCTAGCTCTCCCGAGTTTGAATTCACGCGCATGCGAGCTGTTTGACCCTTCGCCCGGAGACTTTGCATAAATTTGCATACCCCGTGATTCGAACCGGCGTCACCCGGGAAGGAACCCCGAAGGGAAAACGTTCCCACCTCTCCACAAACCAATTGGCAATGTTTTGAAAACCGGTATTTTAATCATACCGGGTTAAACTCAAAAATGGTTTAACCGGTTGAACCAGGTTGTACTGGGCGGTTTAACCGTGTTGACTAATTAACTCTAGAAATCCATAAATATAATTTCAACTCAAAAACTAATCCAAGACTACATCATTCCAAAATAAAAAATATTCCAAAGGTTAATGCAAAATCAAAAAATTATCCAAAAGTTCATGATTAAATACAAATTATATAGCAATTAGCAAACACTATAACAGTTAACAACATGAATGATTGAGTAAAAGTCAAAAGAATGTAAACCTAGATGATCGGTTGAAAAACTTAATTTGAACAACCCAATGATTTTCTATCTTTGAGTGAGAAGGAAGTTTGATCAATGTGGATTGTCAATTGTGGACGCTAAGTTTACACTTAACTAAGAAGGTAAATAGTCACATCTTTTAGGCACCTAAAAATTAAAAGTTCAAAATTTTGACCTTTAGCCCGGTATGGTTTAAACCGGTATAACCTAATTTACCGGTGGTACAACTTCTTTGCCGTTTCCTTGGTTTACCGGTATGATTCGTGCCGGCCAAACATCCAGCATCCGATTTAAACCGGTTTTTAAAACATTGCCAATTGGTCCTTTTGGTAACTTTGTAAGAGGTAGCATTTGAATTAGCATGCTTCTAAAACTTACTTATTAAGACTCATGAACTATTAAAGAGTGTTTTTAAGAGAGCAAACACACTCTACCTCTAATCGATTCAGAAGTAGCATCTTAATACAATTTTACGTGAATACCAAACATTCCTAAGTCTTGTGCCCTAATGAAGAATTAGACTTTTTTTTTTGTATCACTATGAAAATGTTGAAATGGTTTTGAAACAACTTAATGAAAGTAACAAAAAGAAGTTGGTTATTATTTAGAATTGGCAAACGAACTAAAATTAATTAGTGTTATTCCACATAGTTTAAATTATTAAAATATTTTTTTAGTTTTGATTTTATTATAACAACCCAATGTATGCTAACTTCTTATATAGAAATGTAAATAAAAACAAACATATAGTAATGACGTGTTCAAACTTATATAAAATGTTATGTTAAAAGCACAAAAGAAACATAAAATTATAATTTAAATTAAAAAGCATTATTCTGAACTTGATAATTTCTTAGTGGAGACCTAATTTTTAGTAAGGCAAAAGCTTACATGTATTAGGGGTTTCTAATCACGCGATCCGAGAATTATTTTACTATTTAGATGCTCCTAAACAATAATATATCATTAACTTATATAATTACAAGTGTAAGCTTTTATAATTTTGTATTTAATGGCAACTTTCTTTTATTCTAGTCGTTTGTGGGACTTGAACTCAAAACCCCCGTAGATGTTGAAAAACGTTTCACTAACGCCATGATTTAATATAATTAATTTTACCAAACATGTTTTAATTTGACCTATTTTTATCCGTCCAGTTTTCAATCTATTAATAAAAGTTCCTATGAGTGCATGAGCTATAAAGTACAATGTTTTTATTTGAAAACAACAAAGATAAAACATACAACACAAGTAAAGCTTTAGTACACTTTAGTACTAAACGACTTGTTGCCTAGCCGTATTAAGGTGTATAGGAAATGTTTAGTAGTCAAGGGTTGTAATCTGTTCGTAGACAAATATATAGATTTAAGAGTAGGATTAGCGAGTGTATGAGTTAGTCGTTAAAAAAAGTAACGCTATAGTAAAAGAGATTAAGAAATTACAAGGGGGAGAGAAAGAGAATAAGCGAAATGATGTTCCCTGCGTACACAAAACCCGAACAAGTTAGACAAAAGCTACGTGAATTCATCCAAAGGTTTCAAAAAACAAAAATAATCGTCCAAACGAACCGAGTATTCCAACGAGCGTTCTCATAGTATCGATATCCATTTTTCGTCTTTCAACAATAGTCACGATAAAAACACAGAGTGGATAGAAATGATCAACAACCACGACAAATATTCAAATAACTAGATCTAAATTCTAAAACATCTTCAAATGATCAAAGTGGAAACAAGAAATGGTTTAATGGATAATAATGGGAATGAAATTTAGTGGGAAATCAAGTTGAATAGAGAAGGAAGAATCAAGGGTGAGTTAGGATTGTACATTTATACTAATTTTTGATCTGACATGTTTTCCGTACAGTCCAGTTTTCACTCTATGTGTGAATATTATTCACAGATTAATATTTGCATTGATTCATGCATTGCCATTCACATTTTTAACTCTTTTAGTTTTGGTCAACACCAAATTTGTACTTGCTGATACAAGTATTAAGGTCCATTGAAATGTAACGCGCCGCTTGCGGTATGCGCATATAATGTATATGTAGTGGGTCCTTGGGGGCAAAAGTGAAAGTGCACTAATTTTAACGTTATTTTACTAATTCCGTGAAAATAACCTTAAAAGCAGGGGACGGTTAATCATGTATCAGGTGGTGGTGTTGATAGCCGAAAGCCAAGGGGTACACGCACTAATCGACCTTTGTCCCAATTACCGAGTGTTATGTGCCTTAAGTCCAAGACTTGATGCAAAACTATCATCGAGCTGGGGGTCTCACTGGAAGCATCATCTCTATTCCTACGGTGTAGAGGTAAGAGTATTTACATCTTACCCTTCTCAGATCCAACCTTAGCTTTGTTATTGATTGGATTTACTGAGTATGATGGTGATGTATATTTCTTGGTATTTAAATGTCTAAAGAAATATTCTCAAACTTGAGGCACACGTTAGTTACCTTTTTTCAATTTTTATAAATTAAAATTAGAATTGATAATATGTAAACACCAAGTTAACTTCTCTAAGTATCACTTATCTAAGTCTCATTTTGAAGTTAACATAACTGATGTTGGATCGGTTTATTTTGTCAAGATTTGATGAAGAAAATACACTTATTATAATTAGAGTAATCTGATTAGTTTGTTAATTAAAGTATATAACTTAGTGAAAAAGTTGAGGTATTTAAAATTTTATCATGTATTATAAGCATACACTTTTTTAATAAACCTGCTTTAGTCGTTAATGCAAAGAATAATTTTCAACTCTTGTAAATGCTGACGGTTTGTTAATTAATGTAGCTTTATAAATTTTATAGTATTTTAACGACAAACTAACCTACTTTAAATACTTCATTTTAGATTTTTACTTATAGTTGAACTTGAATTCTCACCACCTAGGAGTACTACTAGACTACACCCTAACAAACACTTTGGTACCATATAGTTACAACCTCTTTCGTATATATGTTGGTAGTTTTTTTTCCTCATACTTACATACTATTTCGAAGCTAAAATCTCGAGTTGATCTGAATAACACTTGGAACAAATTAATGAACTCAATAGAAATCTTTAAAAACAAAGTTAGAATACTGAATATTGAATATTAAAAAGTGGTATATTTTAGCCTTTTTTTATACCGACTCAAGTTTTAATATTTAAAATACATGATAAGATACTATCATTCTATACTTCACGTTGGGGCAAATGCACCAATCCTAGGCGTAATATAGTGATAATAAGATGTCGAGGTCGTCCAAGGATACAACAACTTTTAATACCGACTTGTTATCAACGTCTAGTTAGACCAAAATGAGAGTTGTTTTTGTAGTTTTTTATAAAAGAAAACATAAAAATAAATAAAAAAGATAGTTTTGTAATCAACGATAAAAAATGGGTGTTTGGGATATTTGTTACCTCTTGATGCTTCGTTAACTAAAAGTTAACATATATCACAAGAGCTCGTTTCATGTCGAGTAGTTGTATTATCTTAATGACATAAAGTTGTGGAGTTGTTTTTTAGGGACTCTCTCACACTCAACCATATTTATTTGAATCAGCAAGGAAACGTCCCGTAAGGTTGGAAGCAAACCACAACGATATTGCAGAATCAGCATGGAAACTATATATCGTTGTGGTTCAATATTAAGTAAAAAAGTATTCATAATGGGTTTATACCTCTTGGCTTGATCTTATCTCCACGCTTTGACAATAATTTACCAAACCCAAAGTCCCATACCAAAATTTCAAGCAATTAAAATGTTTGATTCTACAGAGGCATAAAAACATGAATGTTTTACGCTAGCAAAACACAAGGTTATTAGTGTGTTTTTTAAGATTTAGAAAACTCACTTTCAGTATTACATTTCTTACTTAAAGTAATTAACACACACACACACTCCTTGTTAATCCGTAGGTTATTTTAGTTAACTCCCCATCAAGGAGTTTGTTTTCCCCAAACACCTATAAGAACCTTAGCCACTCATGGCTTCAAAGATAGTTTTTAACAAACTTGGAAAGATTATATTAATCATTACAAGATTGATAATTACTTTAATGATGTTCTTACAATTTCTTAAAAATTACAAAGATCAAAGAAAGTGGGTATAAGAAGAGTGTGTTATGGAAGTGAAAAAAGAATTGAGTAAGTGAAATGAGAGGAATAAGACTCTATTTATAGGACTGGCGGCGAGGCACGAGACGTGCCTGGACAAAAAGTGACTGGATCTTACTGTTTGACTGGCATGGGGCGTGTCCACGAGACACGACCCATGGTAAGCCTTGTGGGCCACACTGGATCTTCAAAAATCCTCCAGGATAGGTTTTGTCGATTAGTGGTCGACGAATGGGGCGTGCTTCGCCTTCTTCTTGGCTCGCTTCTAGAGCGATCCTTCAGAAGATTCTCTTGTCTTTTAGGTTGAGGCATGGGGCGTGCCTGGGAGGCACGAGGTGGACCTGGACTTCGTGACAGCAGGTTTTCTGTTTTTCGCCTAGAATTGTTTCGTTTGTTTGATTTGGGTTCGTTTTGTCTCGAAAATCATAGTAAACTAAATCTATGCTTATTAAAATATATTTCCAACCAAACCAAAAAAACATAGGTTTATTTTGATACAAAAAACGTGTGTATTATACGCATAATATAAATATTTGAAAATTCAGATATCTTGGATACCCGAAATTATTGAACTAACTATTTATAAATTAAATTTATTATTTATGCAATTTTACTATACTTTTGGGCTTATTAAATGCTTTAAACATTTCTAGTTTTTAGTAGGGGTGGTAAAGTGGGTAAGTTGGGCGGGTTTGGGTCACGAGTTAGAATGGGTTTAGATAGGATGAGTTTGGGTCAGGATGGGTATATTAAGAAAAATGTTAGGATGAGTATAGGTCATGATGGGTTTAGGTCATGTTGGATTTGGGTTAAAATGAGTATTGATACAAATCCATATGGGTGAGAACTGGAACTCTAGTATTACAAAATATGTCTGGAATAATCTTTACTAATAAAAAGTCACAAAAAGCAAATGGTTTTAACTTTTAATTATCCACAGACACTTGTTTCTGTAGTTCTGAAAACATATTCTCTCACACACAATGGTGGTTAAGAAACCAATAAAACAAAGGCCTGTTGAACATGTAGAAGAAGACGGTGGTGGTAGGAGGCGTGAACGACGGTGGTACACGGAGGTGACGACGACGGCAGAACGAGCTACTATACGCGAACGTAACAGGTTGTCAGTGTTTATACCAGAAGTATATAATAATTGCCGGTGGCGGCGACGGCAGTCAGAGTACGGGCGGAGACGGCGGTAGAAAGTACGGGCGGCGACGGTGGTCGGAAGTACAGGCGGCGACCGGAAGGCTGTTATGGACATATGGTGTTAAAGAGAATGAAGATCTGGAACGGGTAACTAACAACGCACCACCGCCCATCCTGACCCGCCATTTTATTTTGTTTAACCCAACCTGACCTATGGATGCTCCCCCCACTCCTCTCGTTCAACCAATGTTTTAAATACCAGTTTAAACCGGCCGGTTGAACCGGTTAAACCGGATGCCGGATGCTTGGCCGACACGAATTATACCGGTAAACTAAGTAAACGGCAAAGAAGTTGTACCGCCGGTAATTGGGTTATACCGATTTAAACCAGTATACCGGTGCTGGTTCATACCTGGCCAAAGGTCAAAATTTTAATTTTTAGGTGCCTAAAAAAGGTGACAATTTACCTTCTTACTTAAAGTCTAAAACTTAGTTGTCACACCCCAACCGATGGCGGAATCATGGGGGTAGTGGCACTAGGCGAATCAAATTGATTAAGAGATTCTATAACGATTAATTCAAAGACAATAATCAACATTCAATATCTCATACTATCAAACTCATACAATTCTTCAAACAACCATTATAATCCAACAAAAATCTCTTAAACACAATCCAATTCGATCTCCCCTAGATTTTATTACAAACCATTCTAAGCAAACTAAAATAAAACGAACTAAACTACGCATGCAACATCCAAGGCATCCAAGCTAAATCCTCAACATGTTACATACGTTAAAATACAAGTCAATACAATTAATTAAAGGTGAGCATACGAGTTTGAATAATACTAGCATAGTCGAGAAAGCGATTGCGAAACAATCTAATTACATATCATGATACACCAAATAACTTAACATAACATAGGCTCATTGTAACATTTGTCAAAAACGGGTTTCCAAACCTGCTCCGTTTTGTAATCGAATATCAAGTTATAAATGTCACGTTGCGTATTTATGGCTATTTTAATTTTTAATGATGCATAATTAATAAACAAACTAAACTATAAAAGTTATAATTGATAAAAAGTAAAAATAAAATAATTAAAATAAAATGAGGCTGCCGGGACTCGAACCCGGGTCAGCCGGGTTTTGAAACTCAATGCTTTATCACACACACATATCACCACTCCGCCACTTGTTGTTTTCTGTAAACATTAGGAAACAATTAAATTTTATTATCTATCACAAATAAATCCGTATAAAAATCTGTATATTAAACAAGTTAGACACACAGTCCAGCGGTGGACTGTGTGTAACGATAAAGCACAGGTCCCGGGTTCGAGACCTGTTAGTGACACCGGTTTGATGATTTAAAATATTTTTGAAAATAAAAGAATTTTGAATAAACTGAGTTAGTATATAAGTATAATTAAAAACAGAATTATTTCGGGTAAGACACGTAGCTCAGTTGGTAGAGCTGCGTGCACGCGTACGGGAGGTCTCGGGTTCGAGCCTCACCCGGCGCATACAATTTCACAATAAAACCCGTCAACAAGTCAAACGGTCAGCGGTCAACGGTCAATGCAAAAGTCAACATATTTTTATATTTTTATTTATTTAATTTAATTTAAAAATCAATTAAAAATACTTAAAAATAATGTTTTTAAAGTTAGGAAATAGCCTTAAACTCACCAAAAATATATCTAAAAATCCTATTAAAATTATCAATAAAATCCACTCATTTACTATATTTTCCGTTATTATTTAGGTTAGTTAATACTCGTTGTTCAATCCTTCCAACTCGTGCGCATCTCATCATCTCCAACCAAACGCACCCAATGTGAGTGAATCTTTACAAATTCCCCGTTTTAATCACGTTTTTGGGGTGTATCATGTGTCTTACCATTTATTATATTTAAATCATTGTGCATACATCATATCATGAACAAATGTGTATTCAGCTTGTTTCAGCTGTTGTGTGGTTATTATTCAGATTTAATTTATTTATTTCAGTACATGCAATTTCATAGGCCGCCGCTCCCCATTACATTATGAGCGTTGAGCATGTTCCCCATTACATTATGAGCGTGAACCTGGCGTGCCAACATACGATCGGCTCCGTTTGATTGAGCCTTGATCGCACAGACATTTATCATTTTTAGTACATGCAATACGATCGGCTCCGTTTGATTGAGCCTTGATCGCACAGTTTCATTCATGTTATTTATTGTATGTTATTATATGTTATTGTATGTGATTGTCATTGTTACTGATTGATTATTTACATTTGCTCACTTATGATTATGCACAATTTTTCCTTGATAAAATAACAAGAAAATCAATAATAAATGTTTATCTAACAAGGTTCACTCGCCAACTTATGTTGACCCAAAAACCCCAATTTTTACACATGATACAGGTGAACCAGCTGTAGCAAGAAACACATAGGATTGGCCTAGAAGAATAAACTGGTTTAGAGCTTGGATTGTTTAGTTGGATATTTTTTCTTTGTATTTGTATGGACATGTTTGGATTATTGAAAATGTAATTTTGACTTTAATAAATATGAAACATATTAGTATATATCATGAGCTTTGGTGATAACCCAATTATGCCCCGACTCTTATTCCGCTGCGGGTCGGGGTGTGACACTCATTTCTCATGCTAACTACCATGAAAAGGCTTGCGCGACCATCCTAACTAGACCCCGTCGGGTGTTAGCCAAACTATAGTACCATACTAGCTAAGGAGGCAAGTTAACGAAAATAAGTCCTAGTCACATGTTTCTAGTATCACGTATCGAGCATATACAATCAGATTATTCGCGTGTGATAAACAGTTTGATTTGTGAAGTGATTTTGATATAGGAACGTATGCAACACCCAAAAGTGCGTTAAAACGAAAATGGGTCAAGTATACTCACTGTGGGTGCGTTTTAGGGAGAATTCGGGTCTGTGAAGAGTTGCGGAGTGCGCGGAACAACCTGTAATCGAACAGAAGTGCATCGGTCTTCCGATAAGCTAAAACGGTTAAGTTTGAGTTGGGCAGTAGCCAAGTTCGGGCAACACACAAGTTCGAGCGAACTTGTATGAGTCTTGGTGTTTTAGAGTCAAGTTCGGTCGAACTTGATGAGTTTCTTGAGAAACTTGTCAAGTTCGGGCGAACTTATAAGAAGATCTTACTGAAAAGACAAGTCCGAGCGAACTTGTTTAGTTTCCTAAGAAACTAGACAAGTTCGAGCGAACTTGTAAGAAATCTTGGTGAAATTGACCTAAGTTCGGTCGAACTTGACCCATATGGGTGCAAGTTCGGTCGAACTTGACCAGTGTGCTGTGGATTCTTGAGCGAACTTGATGTTTTCGGGTCTAAAATCTTGCGTTTTCGCGTCGTTTGCTGAGGAAAATCGAATGTTCATCCCTCCAACCCTGTGCTACTGAGCAAACTTAGGTCGGAGAGGTCTTTTAGAGCGGTTTTAGCCGTTTTACAAAAGCGTGGGCTAATTCGGGCGAACTCGGGGTTCGTTCGGATTAGTCCGGCTTGTGTAAACCAACATAAACGTCCTTGTGCTTCCAGATATGGAATCTTGAATGATTAAGGCTTCGTTTCATATCAGAAAATGAACAAAACATCATCAAAAGTCCATATTTTGTGTCAAAATCAAGGTTATTAAAAGGTTTACTCATATCTAAACTTAGATCTGAGTGGAAAACAGAAGTTTTATGGAAAAAGATGAAGATTTTCGTAAACAGAAGAGTTTAGATGAAAACGAAAGGCTATGCCTTGTGCCAAAATCGTTGTAAACCTTTGTAAATCGTTGATAAACGTTGTTGTAGTTGAAATCGGGTTGATTCTTACTTAGAAATCAGAGGGTTTTGGGCTTCGGAGCTCTGGGCGAAGTTGCAGCAAGTTCAAATGAGAGAATGGAGCTGGGTATTTATAGGAGAAGGCAAGAAAGTGAGCTGGTGGAGTCAAGTTCGGCCGAACTTGCATGTTTTCATGCAAGTTCGCGCGAACTTGTGAGATAATTGAAGGAGAAGTGCCAAGTTCGACCGAACTTGACCTCCCTGAGGTCATGTTCGAGCGAACTTGGGGTCTTTGAGGAGTTCAATTGGCCAGTCAAGTTCGGGCGAACTTGGTATCACCAAGTTCGAGCGAACTTAACCCATTTCTTGGGTTTTCTTCGTTTATTTCGCGTTAAGGGTTCGTTTGGTTGTTCGGTTCGTATTAGTTAGTTATATTAAACGTTAAATTAAAGCGTTAAGCGTTATAGTTGATATAATAGTGCGATTTAGCGATTCGAGAGTGCGATAACGATGCGATAGCGAGCGTAAACATAACCAAACACACACAAACACGTAATTAACAGATAAACACGTAACTAATATTACCACATAATTCCAATAAAACAAATAAGTAATTGCGTTGCGATTGCGATGAGATTTAATAAGCGATTAGATGCGATAATAACGTACAATACCATAATTAATTAACCTAAACTTTATTATCAACCGAATCTCGGGATTACAAAGGTAGATAAACGGAAAAACAAAAATGGAAAGATAACAATCGAATTTTCGAGTTGTTACAGTCTCCCCTACTTTAGGGAATTTCATCCCGGAATTAAGCAGTGGCCGTAACAAAGAGATGCAGATATTTCGTTTTCATATCACTTTCGAGTTCCCAAGTGAACTAGGCAACTCGTTTGCCTTCCCATCGGACTTTCACGATAGGTATGCGGGAGCGTCGGAGTTTCTTGGTTTCTCGATCCATGATCTCAACGGGTTTTCCACGAAATGGAGCGTTTCATTAATTTGCAGATCTTCAAGAGGGACATGCAGATTTTCTTCGGCTAGGCACTTTTTGAGATTAGACACCTGGAAAGTCGGATGTACGTTGTTGAGTTCCTCCGGTAGTTCGAGTCGGTAGGCCACTTTCCCGATCCTTTCTAGAATCTTTAAGGGACCAACGTTTCGAGGTGCTAGCTTTCCTTTCTTTCCGAAGCGGGCCACTCCCTTCCAAGGTGCAACCTTTAGGAGTACGTGATCTCCCACTTCGAATTGCAGGGGCTTGTGGCGTTTGTCGGCGTAACTCTTTTGACGACTCCGAGCTTTCAAGAGATTGTCTCTGATTTGGAGGATCTTGTCGGTTGTTTCTTGAATTAGCTCGGGACCGGTGATTTATGCTTCTCCGATCTCGTGCCATGCAATAGGCGATCGACATTTTCTTCCATACAGTGCCTCAAAAGGAGCCATTTGAATGCTGGTATGATAACTATTATTGTACGAGAATTCAATTAAAGGTAAATGCGTATCCCAGTTACCACCGAAATCTACGATGCACGCACGAAGCGTGTATTCGAGGGTGCGGATCGTGCGTTCAGTCTGACTGTCGGTTTGAGTATGAAAAGCGGTACTGAGATTGAGAGTAGTACCGAGAGCAGATTGAAAAGTCTCCCAGAGACGCGAGGTAAAACGAACGTCGCGGTCAGAGATGATGTCACGAGGCGTCCCGTGTCGACAAATGACTTCGTCGGTATAGATTCGGGCTAACCGTTCGACCTTAAAGTCTTCTCGTATAGCAATAAAGTGCGCGGATTTAGTAAGACGATCAACAATAACCCAGCTGCTATCGTGACCAGTTGAAGTACGCGAGAGTTTGGTAATGAAGTCCATAGCTATACTTTCCCACTTCCACATCGGGATTTCGGGTTGTTCGAGTAAATCAGAGGGCCTTTGATGTTCGGCTTTGACTTTCGAACAAGTTAAGCACTTTGAGACGTACAAGGCGATATCCTTTTTCATGCCTGACCACCAATACTTAGGACGAAGGTCCTGGTATATCTTGTCGGCACCGGGGTGAATGGAATATCGAGATTTATGAGCTTCGGTCATTGCAACTTTCGAATATTATCACGACTGGGAATCCAAATGCGATTGAGATAGTAATAAATACCATTAGGCTTAGATACAAGCTGGGTTTCGGCACCACATTTCATTTCGTCCTCCAAGGTATTCTCGTTAAAACAAGCGAATTGAGCGGAGTGAATCATGATTTCGAGATCATTCAAAGCTTGAGAGTCACGAACACTATATACATAGCTTCGTCGACTTAGAGCATCGGCGACGACGTTTGCTTTGCCTGGATGGTAGCGTATCTCGCAATCGTAATCGTTGAGAAGTTCAACCCATCGACGTTGTCGCATGTTTAGCTCTTTTTGATTAAAGATATGTTGTGAGCTCTTATGGTCGGTGAAGAGCGTACACTATGTACTATAAAGGTAGTGTCGCCATATCTTTAATGCAAAAATAACTACACTGAGTTCGAGATTGTGGGTTGTGTAGCTTTCTCGTGGATCTTGAGTTGTCGAGACGCATACGCGATAACCTTGTCTCGTTGCATAAGCACACAACCAAGACCAAGATTAGAGGCATCACAATAAATAACGAAATCGTCGTTTCCGTCGGGTAACGCGAGAATGGGAACGTTGCACAGCATACGCTTGAGAGTTTGAAAGGCTTCCTCTTGTTTAGAATCCCAAATAAAAGGTTGGTCCTTATGAGTCAAAGTGGTAAGCGGAACGACGATTTTAGAAAAGTCGGCGATGAATTGACGGTAATAACCCGCCAATCCAAGAAATGAACGGATTTCGGAGTCATTCTTTGGTGTAATCCAACTCTTGACAGCTTCAATCTTTGCGGGGTCGACGTGAATTCCTTGACTATTAACGATGTGGCCGAGAAATTGGACTTCTTCGAGCCAGAATTCACATTTAGATAACTTAGCATAAAGGCAATTTCCTTGAAGAAGTTCGAGGACTAAACGGAGATGACGCGCGTGTTCGGCTCTCGACTTCGAATAGATAAGAATATCATCGATAAAAACAATGACGAAACGATCTAAGAAAGCTTTACACACACGGTTCATCAAATCCATGAAGACCGCGGGTGCATTGGTAAGACCGAAAGGCATGACCAGGAATTCGAAATGGCCATAGCGAGTACGAAAGGCAGTTTTAGGAATGTCTTCTTCCAACACGCGTAACTGATGATAGCCAGAACGAAGATCGATCTTAGAAAAACAAGTAGCACCTTGAAGCTTGTCAAATAAGTCGTCGATACGAGGAAGAGGATAGCGGTTCTTTATCATAAGCTTGTTAAGTTCACGATAATCGATGCACATTCGGAACGTTCCATCCTTCTTTTTCACGAAAAGGGCGGGTGCGCACCATGGCGAAGTGCTCGGGCATATAAAACCTTTATCAAGAAGCTCTTGAAGTTGGCTCGATAGCTCGCGCATTTCTGACGGTGCTAGGCGATAAGGAGCTTTAGCAACGGGAGTAGCTCCGGGAACTAAATCGATACGGAATTCAACATCTCGAGTAGTGGGTAAACCGGGTAAATCGTCAGGAAAGACTTTAGGAAATTCACAAACAATGGGAACATCTTTATAAGTCTTCTTTTATTTCTCCGGGTTCATGATATGAGCGAGGAAAGCAACACATCGCTTTTGCAAGCATTTGTGTGCTCGAGTACATGACAGAAGCATCAACTTCTTTGTGGGAGTTTCACCATATACATGAAGTTGATCACCGTTAGGAAGAGGGAATCGGATCATTTTATTGAAGCAAACAACTTCAGCATGATTCTCACGAAGAAAATCCATGCCCACTATGATATCAAAGCTACCTAACTGCATAGGTATGAGATTGATCGAGAAGACATGGTTGTTGAGATCGAGAGAACAACCACGTAAGACGGAATCAACGGTAACGGATTTTCCGGTGGCGACTTACATATCGAAAGTCTTTGTGAGTTTAGCGCGCTTACATTTTAAAACCTTTTCGAATTCTAACGACACAAAACAATTATCGGCACCAGTATCAAATAAACATGAGGCATAAATACCATTAACGAGAAACGTACCATTGACAACATTGTTGTCATTCTGAGCCTAGCGGTGGTTGAGATTGAAGGCTCTCCCACGCGCAGCTTGTGGTTGTTGCTGCTGCTGCGGCGCGGTGGCTGAGGCTGCGGTGCTGGCTGCTCTTGCTTGACAGTACGATTCGAACAGACATTGGCAAAATGATTCGGATCACCACCCACATAGCACACACGTGATTTTGGAGCTTGCTGCTGATTGGCTTGAGGAGGAGCGGGTAAAGCTGGAGTTGCTGGAGCCTGAGGAGCTGGCTGACGAGTACCTGATCGGCAACTCACAGTAAAGTGGCCGTAGATATTGCAGTTTGTGCAAAAACGGCAGTTGCCTCCAACGTCATGATGATAAGTGCACTTAGGGTACAAAGGGTGAGGTCCGGTATAACGCACGCTTAGCTGGAGGTGCGTTCGGAGCGGCTGACTGAAGCGGCTGAGGGTTCGCTGGAGCTGCGAGGGCATAGTTTCTTGCTCGGGTTTCCTCTCTTGCGTCCCTGACGCTTTCCCTTCGGATGGTTCGGTAGCAGCGGTTGGTTCAACGACGGCTTGATTGGCGACTTTAGCAAAGTTCTTGAAATATCCATCCTGAACTCGCTGATCGTTGATCTCAGCGGCGAGCATGTAGGTTTCCTCGATGGTTGTAGTACGAGCAAATTTCATGAAACTTGCAACACACTCGGGCAAACCACGGATGTACTTGTTGATAGCTTTCTCCGTCGTATCAACCTGGCTGGGACAGATGATGCTCAAAATCTTAAACCGAGTAGTAAAACCAGCATTGCCGGGACCATCTTGTTTGATACCCCAAAACTCATTCTCGAGCTTTTGCATTTCATGCGGAGGACAGAACTCCTTCATCATTATTTCCTTGAGTTCCTCCCAAGATAGACTATAGGCTTCATCATTACCACGCCTATTCCTTTCGGTGGTCCACCAATCGAGAGCACGGGACTGAAAGACTCCGGTAGCGTTCACAGTGCGAAGGTCATCGGGGCATCCACTTTGCCTGAAAGTGACCTCAATAGCATCGAACCAGTGAAACATAGAAGTCGGTCCATCATTGCCTGTGAAGGCGAGAGGTGCACAAGCCTTGAAGTTCTTGAAGCTGATCGCGGCTTGGGATTCTAAGTTTTCGAGTCGACTGAGGAGTTGCTGCTCACAGCATGAATTTCTGAGACGATTTGCGGGATGACTTTTGCCACTTCTTTGGCGACTAGTGAAGCGATGCGCTTGTTGTCGCTGTGGCGTTGAGTTGAACGGCGAGTATGAGATCCGAGCGACGACATCTACACAAAGATTTAGATTAGACGATATTCGATCATAATAGAGTTATGTTTAAAATATTTATTATAATTATTCATACAAGGCACAAAACACATAAGCACGTAGGCACATAAGCACGTAAGCACATAAGCACATAAGCACGTAAGCACATAATCCACGTAAGCACCTTCTAATTAACCATCATGCGTAGCGCGATATGAGATGCGAGATACAAGCGAGATGTATGCGATACATAATAGCGAGATAAGGGAGATAATACCGCGTATGAGACACACACGTTCTCATAGGCGTAAGCGAGTTATGCGATTAGTTTGTTGGTGTATTAATTAGCGTTTTAGATTACGAGAGTTGTATGAGTTGTGCATGCGTTTAGGGAGCGTAAAGCGATAAAGCGAGAAATCGATAATTATGACAAATCATCAAAGCGAGGAATCGAACAAAGCAAAAATTCCCAAAATTTAAACACATAAATAATAATAAACTCGATGATGCGTAAATCGACGATATAGGCTTAAATCAATTGGGAATGTCCTGGGTTTTGAGACGTTTTACACGCCAAAGTGATTCGACTACCCTTTGCATTTGGACCCACGCTTTGGCCTAATAGATAAACGTTCTCACCGCAAGCGGCTAACGATGTTTACCCTTCCAGTTAATACGTGTTCCAAACCATTGGCATAACCGAGACTTTGGTGAGATTGAAAATCGAAGCACGGAATTAGTTATTAAGATGCGGGTTTCACCCCTAACTTAATAACTTCATTCCTAGATAGAAATGGAGATCTCCGTCGAGGTTTGGATGTCATTCCTAACTCAACGAAGGTATCTCATGCGATAGAGTATGCGCGGAGTGAATGATCTCATCGAGAGTTTTCGGTTTTCACACCTAATCTCGACTTGATCACTCGTTTTGCGTGATACGAGCGTTTACAAGCGTGTATATTGTGTTAGCCTTAGGAAAGGCACATTTAAGCATTCATGGCATGTAGTTTAACATTTAAGTCAAAGATAGGTCAATTGGGTACTTAAACATGCTACTAGGTCGAACATGGCAATTCTACCTATTATCCTAAGGAATCAGCTCTGATACCAATCTGTCACACTCCAACCGATGGTGGAATCATCGGGGTAGTGGCACTAGGCGAATCAGATTGATCAAGAGATTCCATAACGATTAATTCAAAGACAATAATCAACATTCAATATCCCATACTATCAAACTCATACAATCTTCAAACAACCATTATAATCCAACAAAAATCTCTTAAACACAATCCAATTCGATCTCCCCTAGATTTTATTACAAACCATTCTAAACAAAATAAAATAAAATGAACTAAACTACGCATGCAACATCCAAGGCATCCAAGCTAAATCCTCAACATGTTACATACGTTAAAATACAAGTCAATACAATTAAGTAAATGTTAGCATACGAGTTTGAATAATACTAGCATAGCTGAGAAAGCGGTTGCGAAACAATCTAATTACATATCATGGTACACTAAAACAGTTAACATAACATAGGCTCATTTCTCATGCTAACTACCGTGAAAAGGCTTGCGCGACCATCCTAACTAGACCCCGTCAGGTGTTAGCCAAACTATAGTACCATACTAGCTAAGGAGGCAAGTTAACGAAAATAAGTCCTAGTCACATGTTTCTGGTATCACGTATCGAGCATATACAATCAGATTATTCGTGTGTGATAAACAGTTTGATTTGTGAAGTGATTTTGATATAGGAACGTATGTAACACCCAAAAAGTGCATTAAAGCGAAAATGGGTCAAGTATACTCACTATGGTTGCATTTTAGGGAGAATTCGGGATCTGTGAAGAGTTGTGGAGTGCGCCGGATCAGCATGTAAACGAACAGAAGTGCATCAGTCTTCCGATAAGCTGAAACGGTTAAGTTTGAGTTGGGCAGTAGCCAAGTTCGGGCGTACTTGTGTGTTTAACTTGTATGAGTCTTGGTGTTTTAGAGTCAGCTCGGTCGAACTTGATGAGTTTCTTGAGAAACTTGCCAAGTTCGGGCGAACTTATAAGAAGATCTTACTGAAAAGACAAGTTCGGGCGAACTTGTTTAGTTTCCTAAGAAACTAGACAAGTTCGAGCGAACTTGTAAGAAATCTTGGTGACATTGACCTAAGTTCGGTCGAACTTGACCTATATGGGTGCAAGTTCGGTCGAACTTGACCAGTGTGCTGGGGATTCTTGAGCGAACTTGATGTTTTTGGGTCCAAAATCTTGCGTTTCCGCGTCGTTTGCTGAGGAAAATCGAGTGTTCATCCCTCCAACCCTGTGCTACTGAGCAAACTTAGGTCGGAGGGGTCTTATAGAGCGGTTTTAGCCGTTTTACAAAAGCGTGGGCTAATTCGGGCGAACTCGGGGTTCGTTCAGATTAGTCCGGCTTGTGTAAACCAACATAAACGTCCTTGTGCTTCCAGATATGGGATCTTGAATGATTAATGCTTCGTTTCATATCAGAAAATGAACAAAACATCATCAAAAGTCCGTATTTTGTGTCAAAATCAAGTTTTTAAAAGGTTTACTCAGATCTAAACTTAGATCTTAGTGGAAAACAGAAGTTTTATGGAAAAAGATGAAGATTTTCGTAAACAGAAGAGTTTAGATGAAAACGAAGACTATGCCTTGTGCCAAAATCGTTGTAAACCTTTGTAAATCGTTGATAAACGTTGTTGTAGTTGAAATCGGGTTGATTCTTACTTAGAAATCATAGGGTTTTGGGCTTCGGGAGCTCTGGGCGAAGTTGCAGCAAGTTCAAATGAGAGAATGGAGCTGGGTATTTATAGGAGAAGGCAAGAAAGTGAACTGGTGGAGTCAAGTTCGCGCGAACTTGTAAGATAATTGAAGGAGAAGTGCTAAGTTCGACCGAACTTGACCTCCCTGAGGTCATGTTCGAGCAAACTTGGGGTCTTTGAGGATTTCAATTGGCCAGTCAAGTTTGGCCGAACTTGGTATCACCAAGTTCGAGCGAACTTGACCCAATTATTGGGTTTTCTTCGTTTATTTCGCGTTATGGGTTCGTTTGGTTGTTCGGTTCGTATTAGTTAGTTATATTAAGCGTTAAATTAAAGCGTTAAGCGTTATAGTTGATATAATAGTGCGATTTAGCGATTTGAGAGTGCGAGAGCGATGCGATAGCGAGCGTAAACATAAGCAAACACACACAAACACGTAATTAACATATAAACACGTAACTAATATTACCACATAATTCCAATAAAACAAATAAGTAATTGCGTTGCGATTGCGATGAGATAGCGATGAGATTTAATAAGCGATTAGATGCGATAATAACGTACAATACCATAATTAATTAACATAAACTTTATTATCAACCGAATCTCGGGATTACAAAGGTAGATAAACGGAAAAACAAAAATGGAGATAACAATCGAATTTTCGAGTTGTTACATTAATGCCCACAATTGACAATCCACATCGATTAAACTTAATCCTCACTCAAAGATAGAAAATTATTGGGTTTTTCAAATTAAGTTCTTTAACCGATCATTTAGGTTTACCTTCATTTGACTTTTGTTCAATCATTCATGTTGTTAATTGCAATAGTGTTTGCTAATTGCTATATAATGGGTATTTAATCATGAACTTTTGGATAATTTTTTTTATTATGGATTAACTTTTGGAATAATCTTTTATTATGGAATGATGTAGTTTTAGATTATTTTTGAGTTGAAATTTTATTTTATGAATTTATAGAGTTAATTAGTCAACATATTTTTGGAATAAAAGGCGGTGGTATGATTACGGGTGATCAAGCTCAGGGTTGTCTTTGCTTTCGGAAGTATCGTGGGCCTTGAAAGATGTCTAATCCACCTTATGTTGGAGAAGATTGTACATTGCTATTTGAATGTTAAAATTCGTTTCAGTTTTGCTACTTTGAAAAACTAAGTAAGAAATTTATCAGATTCCTTAAAATGGGAATTATGTTATGTCATGTATATCTATATTGTGTAAAGATTTATGTTTATACTTGCTAGTATTTTTTTTATCCATTATTAAAACCCATTGGCAATATATACCCAAAGGAGGTGTTATTTTATGAATCAACATTACGTCGAAAATTGAATTGTGTTTCTTTCGGTGATAACCATGTTTCATTTAATATTTGTATTAAATGTTATTGTAAGGGCATATAACTAAATTTACATAATTGATTAACTTATTGTAGTTCAATATATTTGCTAATTAAATTAAACTAATAACCCATTTTCAAAATACACCATGTTAAGGCAAACCTAATTTACGTGAAAATATAAATTTTGGTATGTGTAAGATAAAATTTGATACATAGAATATATGTATAATAACTTTTGATGTGTGTAACTGGTCTTGTTGAGCTTTCCTCAAGTTTCAAACCACTTAAAATAATAATATATGATGAATTACACAAACTATATAAACCCTTCATAGAAAAAAAAAAACATGTTCTTTTATTTCCGATTCAATCAACCTCTTTCCCTTTTGGAACCTGACTTCTCAAAGAACCCCCTGAACTCTATGTTGGGAGCATAAATAACATATTTAGATTCATAAATATGTAAACACCGATGGTTATCACCGAAAGAAATACATCCTGAGTCAATGCTTAAGCCTTGGATATCGACGACATTTGAAGATCGTATTTTTCATCGTCCTCATCCCAGTTCGTGGTCCCGTAGTAGGTTGCATACAATATGAGTTGAACTATAGCTGATAATGATCCTAGCCCATTTGGAACCTATTTAAGACATGCAACATGTCATAAAAATATAATTTATGTAAGTAAAAATCGACACGAAAAGATTAAGTTACCAAGATGTAGGGATCTAACGGCATGAGAGCATAAACACACCATACAATGCTGTTGAGAAAGCTGGCAAGTGATAAACTAAATGGCATGTATTTGACACTTCTTGTCTTGATCACCATTCTCTGTTTCCAATATATTTGTCCAAGTCAGTACACATTTATATCTATCTATAATATATATCATGATTCCTTTGACAATTTGACATACAATCAATGTTTTTAAAAACTGGTTTTTAAATTGTACCGGGTTAGACGCAGAAATGGTTCAACTGTGTTAACTAATTTACCCTATAAATTTATAAAACATAATTTCAACTAAAAAAATCCAAAACTATATCATTCCGTAATAAAAAAATATTGCAAAAATTAATCCATAATCATAAAATAATCCAAAAATCCAAAAGTTACAATCAACGTCTTCCTCATCAAGTTAGTTCATTGGAGAGTTGAATGCATTAAGTTTACGATCGCTTAAAAGATGAAATGCACTACCAATTAGCAAACACTACAACAATTAACAATGTGAATGATTGAACAAAAATCAAAGAAAGGTAAGCCTGGATGGTTGGTTGAAGAACTTAATTTGAAAAATTCAATGATTTTCTATCTTTGAGTGAAGAAGAAATATGATCGACGCTTAAAAGATGAAATGCACTACCAATTAGCAAACACTACAACAATTAACAATGTGAATGATTGAACAAAAATCAAAGAAAGGTAAGCCTGGATGGTTGGTTGAAGAACTCAATTTGAAAAACCCAATGAATTTCTATCTTTGAGTGAGAGAAATATGATCGATGTGGATTGTCAATTATGGGCCCTAGGTTGTACACTTTTACCAAGAAAAGAAAGTAAACAGTCCCCTTTTTTAAGCCCATAAAAAATTAAAAGCTCAAATTTTTAACCTTTGGCCCGGTATTAACTGACACCGGTACACCGGTATAACCCAATTTACCGGCGGTACAACTTCTTTGCCTT